>OZ010794.1:291531117-301421117 GCA_963932465.1 Maratus speciosus
AGCAGATAATCATGAGCAGAGCATTTCATGCTACATGAAATACAGCACCAAATTTCAAATGTTCCTTTCTCATTATTTGCTGAATGATTGAAAAGTAGATATATTTTTCAATAATGCTATTAGCTTGTGAGATATTTGATTATTCTCCTTTATATCAGATGTAAATTTTAACTGGACGAAAAATATCCGGACCAAGAATCGAACCAGGGATTTCCCTGTTTCGAATCCTGGTCCGGACATTTTTCGTCTAGTTGGAAATTTCATCTAATATGATTTATTTACCAATTAGAATAAATGTGTTCAAATTAATCGATTATTCTCCTTTAAATATAATATAACATTTACATTCTTAAAACCTTACATTCACTTCCTTTGAAAACTGGATTTTTTTCAAAGATGGTTTGGGTAGGAAGAAAAAAACTAATTCTTTAGAATCTTTTTATATGTAAAAAAAAAGAATTACAATATTTTATATCTTAAAATATGAGAGAAAATTATAAATCTTACACGTTTTTTTTTACACAAAAAATCTGTACATTTTTTTTGTTTATCTCTAAATAAACTATTATTTAATTATTCTAGGAGTATCTCATATTATTAAAATGATATATGTCTAGTTATTAGTGATAAATTCATAAATTGTATTAAAAATATTTGTTAAAAATCGTAATAGGAATAGTTTTACTCTGATAAAAATGTCTTTAAATTTTATATGCTTCTTTAACTGTTTATCTCCCGATTGTGTATCGATTATCTGTTTATCTGTTTATTTCAATCAAATACAATAATCCACTTTCATTTTATGAGATTACTTTATTTCATCCATAAGATTTTAATCTCTGTTAATGTTAGAACAATGCATGAAATGCAATGTCTAATCTACAGTTGCGCTATTCTCTTAATCTGAGTAATAATTGGATAGTATTTATGATATTAAATATATTTTTTTTGAGAATCACTTATGAGACGTTGTTCATTCTGCTTAAAAAATAAAATAAATCAATAAATAAAAACTGCATTTTTTCTTCTATCCAACAATAAAAAAAAAGTCTTGAGAATCACTTATGAGACGTTGTTCATTCTGCTTAAAAAATAAAATAAATCAATAAATAAAAACTGCATTTTTTCTTCTATCCAACAATAAAAAAAAAGTCTGTAAACAGAAAACCAGCTTTCACGCATTCCAAAAACAAGAACATTTTGAAATAGAAAATTTTGGTAATAAGCTTTGAATAGAATCTTTCCACGCAATCCAAAAACAAGAACATTTCGAAAAAGAATTCTTCTCCTTGCCCTTTAGAAACATAAAAAACTCTTGAAACGGAAAAATCAGACTTCACGCTATCTAAAAAACAAGAACCTCTCAAAACAGGAATTACGCAATTCCCAGTATCCAAAAAACAAAAACCTCTGAAAACAGAAAACCCACTCTTTCTGCAATCCAAAAACAATAATCTTATAAAAATAAAAACCCAACATGCGAAAAAGAAACACCATCATACTCAATATCCAAAAACAAGATATTCCGGATTACGTAATCCCAAACCTAATCATTATCCAAAAACAAAAACCTTATTGGAACCAACGTCCCAACTGTGCGGAGTTTTCAGTGGTTTTCTTACAACTTTTAGCAAATATCGGTTATGTTCCTTCAGATAATATACCACGGAGATGTCCAACGGCTTTCGTATTCATCCCTATCGAAGATAATCAGACATATGAAACAACCAACTATAATTACAGACGATTTTTCGTACATTACTTTTATTAGTTGGTAGAAATATTAAAACTATGACTAATACTTGATTTAAAAAGGGAAAGGGATGAACGATAATGAAACACTTGTTCAATGAAAAATTATTTTATGTCAAATTTTGAGAATAACATTGAAAAAAGTCCTTCCGGCCAGTGCCGGGAGGAAGAGGTAGCTTTCATATTCCTTATTTTAAAAAAGCCAACTTATATTATTCAAACACACGAAGCTCAATTAAGTGGAAACCGAATGTAGGAGATTCAACACTAATTTTAGCAATACTAAATCATTATATGAGAATTTCGCAAAATTAGTCAGCTTTATCCAAGCTGCTTTTATTTAAAGTAACTTATATTTCGCTGCCAAATTTGGCGATTTCTTAAAGTGCCTGCCATTTTAAGACAACATGGTGGATGAGGCTAACCAGTGAACTTGGTCGAGACCTTAGTAATTGCTGTGCACATGCTCACTCACATCGGAATCGGTTGATACATACGTGTGCTGTCGCAGGCAAAAAATCAGATTTTTCAAAATGTCACCGACGTTAGAAATTGAAACTGCTATATCTGAGCCATTTTTTGGGATAAAGACAAACAAAAAATGCTCCTGAATCCTTATATCAAGGTCAAATACTTAAGAAAGAAACCTTTTTCAATTTCTAATTTTTTTGCACCTCACTTTAAATATACATTTTTTTTTTAATTTAATGGCCGCCATTTTGAAACAAGATGGCTGATGAAGCTGGCCAGCGAACTTGGTCGAGATATTGATGTATACTATCCACATGCCTTCTTCCATCGAAATAGGCGAATACGTGTGGTATCGTGAGACAAATACAAGATCGTTTCAAAGTGTTAGCCATGATAGAAATTCAAAGTGCTATAATTCAACCACTTTTTAAGATATAAACAAAAGAACAAATTTTCAGAAACAAAAACTGCTCCAGACTCTTTGTATCAAGGCCAAACACATAAAAAAAATCTTTTTCATTTTCCAATTTTTTAATACCTCATTTTAAATTTTAAATTACATTTTTTTTTTAAATGGCAACCCTTTTGAAACAAAATGGCGAATGAAGCTGGCCAACAAACTCGGTCGAAACATTGGTATGTACTATGTACAGACAAAGTTACATTCAAATCGGTTCATAAATACGCCTGTTATCGCGTGACAAAACTCAGGGCGTTTCAAAATGCCAGCCACGCTAGAAATTCAAAATGCTATAACTCAGCCATTTTTTAAGATATAGACGAAACAAAAACTGCTCCCGAATCATTTTATCAAGGTCAAACACATAAGAAAAAAATATTTTTTCAATTTTCAATTTTTTGGTACCACATTTCAAATTAAAGTTTTTCTTAAAATTTTAAATGGCCGCCATTTTTAAACAAAATGGCGGATGAAGGTGGCTAACGAACTCGGTCGAGACATTGGTCTGTACTATGTATAAACGAAGTTACATCCAAATCGGTTCATAAATACGCCTTTTATCGCGTGACAAAATTCAGGACGTTTCAAAATGTCAGCTTCGCTAGAAATTCAAAATGCTATAACTCAGCCAATTTTTAAGATATAGACAAAACAAAAACTGCTACGGAGTCTTTGTATAAAGATCAAATACATAAGAAAAAAATATTTTTCCAGTTTCAAATTTTTGGTACCACATTTTAAATTTTAAATTTTTTTAAAATTTTTAAATGGACGCCATTTTGAAACAAAATGGCGGATGAAGCTGGCCAACAAACTCGGTCAAGACATTGATATGTACTATGTACACACCGAATTACATCCAAATCGGTTCATAAATACGACAGTTACAGTGTGACAAAGGTAATATATATATATATATATATATATATATATATATTGATATATATATATATATATCAATTTTGAACGGAGGGTGGTTTCGGGGTCTGGGGGTCATTATCGATGAAAATATACCAAATTTTTTTGAAATCGCTTTCCTCCGAACGGCTGCAATAGGTACCTTTTTGTAAAGAAAGCTACCTAATACGTCTCATTTTGTTTAGACATTTGTGAATTTTGATTACTCTGGTACGTTAACCACTTCCGTACCAGCATATGTATATGAAGATTACATGTAAAACCAGTTTTTAGAGCATTTAGATTTAAAATATCAAGTAGTATTTTTCTGAAAAATAAGATGCTTTTTTACGTATCTGCTGCGGAAGGAAAATTAAACTTTTTGCAACATTTCTCATGATAGCAGCTGCACGCAAACATATATTCCTGCAATAACGTTTTTAGCAGCAACGATAGAGTAATGAATAGACATGGAACCATACGTGGATCAACTGGTGTCTGTGGAGAATCAGGCCATGGATACATACGTAGATCCACTGGTACGGAAGTGGTTAATATAGTATGCAAAGTATGATTTGTAAAATTATGTCAATTTTAACCCTTTATCTAATGAATTATGAATTCATGAAAATTTTATCTTCTAAAGCATTTTTCGTGAATTTTTGAAACTTCATTAGAAGATTTACATAATCATTTAATAAATTTGAGAAGGATTTTAGAAGGATTGAAGGATACAGATGGATTAATTAAATTTTAATTTATAGGGATTTTGTGTAATATGTATAACCTCATTCAAATCTTTTATTTTAAATATTTTTCTTAGTATTTTGTAGAATTAGGAAATGTACAAATTTAATATTCTTAAAGCAGAAATATAGAAATATTCCGAATCGAAAAATAGTTCTCGCCTCCTCCCCCAACGCCAAGAAAGCTGAAAAGATGCAAAGGCAAAAGAAATGATACTTTTAAAAATATTTTTGATTTGTTTAACCAATAATGCCTTTGGAACAAGATAAAGTAAGGCATCTATAACTCATTCTAAACTGTAATACTACTACTCGATGTATTAAGGGGTCTCAGGACTCTTAAAGGTTTAAAATTTTCAAAATTTTAATTTTTTTAGATGTTAAATTCCTACTTTTTCTGAACATTTTGATGTAATTGTTTCCTTGAAATTCCCATTAGAACTGAAGTTATGACTTTTACATTTATACACTTCAATAGCTGAAGCGTCGTTTCGGAAACTTTGAAGCCATTTTTCTCCAAATGACGTTTCTGGCCATAACGCGCACGATATCTCAAAAACTTATGAATATTTTTTCATGAAATTTTCAAAACATATGTTTCATGTTAGTCTGTATAAACTGAACCTAAAATTTCCTTTTTATTGTTCAAAACAATATTTTTTTAAGTGATTATACTGTTGAAATTTTCTTTATTTTGCATTAGCTAAATACAACTTTGTATTAAAAATATAAAAAAGCTTTAAATACAAATTTATTTAGGTTCCGGGTAATGACTATAATCTGAAGTATAAGTAGGCACCAAAATTTTCATTCTAGTTGCAATACTTATTTTGTAATTGTGCGCGTAAGCTGTTATGCCAATTTTTTGCTCGTCAAATGTCTAACAGTTTGGAGCCCCCTGTAAATGCTAATTCTGCATCTTATATATTTTTTAAATACATGAAATGAAAGAACATACTTATATCTTTCATACCCAATTAAAATTGTGTCTTAAAATCAAATACATTTTAAGATATTAAATGTTGAAAATGGTCTTTGTTTTTCATTTTTTCCAATTTTAAGAGTCCTGAGACCCCTTAAATGAATTTTATAACAAGTTATTTTAATGGCACTTATAAGTACCGTCAGTAGATAAAGGGTTAATCAATTAAGTCTCAAAAAATACTAACACTGCTTCTGTACACATTTACATATGCAATTTTGCCCTTTACAAAACAGAACATGAGTAGTGTCTTTTTCTGCTGTAAAAAACTTTTATTTGAGTTTAATTTTTAAAATCATTTCATAAAATGAAAAAAAAATTAATTATTCATCTATCAAGATCCCACTGCCGCATAATCTTTACCTTATTGAATACTTTTAAGTGAAGGGAATATTTTCATTTACAAATTTATGAATTTCTATGAATATAAATTTTAACAAAGTATTGAATGTTTTTTTTTTCTTTTTGGAAACAAGTTAATTTTAAACAAGCAGTAATTATATCTTGCAGAATACATTAAAAGCGTTTCTGTCAAAGAATATTTAACTTATGAATATACAAAAAATGTTATTTTGCCTCTTAGGAAATAAGACGTGTTAATTACATTCTTTCTACAGAAGCTTCTATTTAAATTTCATTTTAAATAAGTCAGTATATCCAGCTAACTAATCTTAAGGTCAACAATTTCAGCATAATATTTAAAAAGATATGTTTGCATGGCAATCTCATGTATAATTCGCGTGGGGATTTCAACAAAAGTTAAATTACCCTACTTCTATTATTATGTGGCCTTTATGATATTCATTGCCAACTCATTATTAAAATTTATTTTATAATTACAGAATAATAATTTTTCATCATCTTTATCAGTTGATTCGAGAAAAATAAAAGTAGAAAACTGACAGTGTGGGTTTTCGGGGGTGGGGGGGGGATAAATAACCACTTTTTAGATCGAAAAGTATTTTATTAAACAAAGAGCGGTATCAGGCCAATTGTAAATATATGCGTTGATTCTAAAATATCTGACGACAATAAAGTGGACAGGAAAAAAGACAAAAATTCTGGAATGACACTGTTCGACCTTTTGAACACTTTTATATTACTCCGAACACTTTTTAGTGTTCCGTACTTAAAATGCGAAAACAGAACCATTATAAGATCACATCTGTGTCTGTCTGTCCGTCTGTCACAGTCATTTTCCTCATAAACTATGGAACGTGGAAAGTTCGAATTGGCTGAAGTAATAAATGTTATTGACCCAAATATTTATAGATTATTAAACACTCACAAATATATTTATGAAAAATGTAGAAGGACTAGATATGTTACTTAAAGGAAAAATATTTTCCAAAGCTATATAAGTAAGCGTCCTATCTTAAATGGGAGAAGTAACCGCAAGATTAAAAGCGAGGTCACATCAATCAAGGTCATGCGCCACGTAGCGGATGGAGTGTGAACTACAGGTAGATACCTAACTGTTTTCTTACTGACACCACTAAAATTATAATGTTTTTTCCCCTTGATTAATAACTGAAGTGCTTTTAATAAGGCAAAGAAAACTTCGTAGTGTCAAGTGCGTCTGGATGCCCCTCTCGCTACGCCATTATTTTGCAATGAATGTGGCAAACAAAATTCTTTTCCATGAGCGACTGAAGATTTAGAAAATACGCGCCACACTAAAAGCCCGCGTATGTGAATTATCACTCCGTCCACAAGGTGGCGCAACTGTGTTAATTTACGCCTGATTCCAGTATTAAGTTTGTTCGCTTACTTATAACGCTTTGATATTTTCTTTGTATATCGTGTGTGCTATCGTGTGAAAGTTTTCGTAACGCCGAACTCAAAAATACATTTATTTTAATTTTAGGTACTATATTTTCAGTGATATCGCCCAAAAGGTAATGCAAAAATCAGTTCTTCTCATCCCCTTCTATTTCCGAATCTACTGAAAGTAAAATTAGGAAAAAATTAGGGGTAGTAGAAGATAACTTATACCTTGTAGGAAAACTCTAGTGATTGCCCTAGGTCACGTAGTTTTTGAGAAAATCGCATTTACCCGTTACACACAAAATTCGATTTGTGGGAGTTCAGCAAAGGCATAGAGGAGCGCTGAAGATACCTATCGTCGCAGAAGTACAAAAAGATTTTTCATAATGGTTTTAGAAAAAAATCGTCAGTAATTAGCCGACATATTACCTGTTAACCCTTTATCTACTGACGGTACTTATAAGTACAATTAAAATAACTTGTTATAAAATTCAGTTAATACATCGATTAGTTACAATACAGTTTAGAATGAGGTATAGGTACATTGCTTTATTTTGTTCCAAAAGCATCATTGGTCATACAAAACAAAAATATTTTTAAAAGGATGATTTCTTTTGCCTTTGCATCTTATCAGCTGATTTTGGCGCTGTGTGTGTGTGGGGGGGGGGGGAGCAAATTTTCAATTCGGAAATATTTCTATAATTCTATTGTAAGAACATTATATTTGTACATTTCCTAATCCTACAAAATACTAAGAAAAATATTAAAAATAAACTATTCGAGTGGAGTTATAAATATTGCACAAAATTCCTATAAATTAAAATTTAATTAAACCTTTTAAATCCTTCAATCCTTCTAAAATCCTTCTAAAATTTATTAAATGGTTAGGTATATCGTCTAATTTAGTTTAAACAATTCACAAAAAATGCTGTAGAAGATAAAATTTTCATGAATTCATAATTCAGTAGATAAAGGGTTAAAGACACGGACGCTTTGGACATACATAAAGAGACGGGCAGCGTATTGTAAGCGCCATCGGCTTTAAAAACCTTGAGAACCACTTTTAATGATATATTTATGTAATGCAATGCCCAGTTACTAATTCATATATTTATTGTATGAAACCCTTTGTATTACTCCCACTTGACCGGTTATTTCTTACTTTTATTATTATTCGCTTAATTAAATAGTAAAAAAAAAAAAAAAGAAAAAGAAAAAAAAAAGAAAAAAGAAACTTATCTTGTAATTTTACGAATGTGAAACGATTCTGTTAGTGAGAAAACCTCCTTTTTTAAAGAAAACGCGCGTCATTCATAAATTTTTTTTTTTTTATTATGACATAATTTTTATTCAATTCATAAACAAAATGTAATATTTAAATATGCGTACGTCTTATCAGATTACTGAAACTCACTGTAATTTGTTTAAATTTCTTTAAAGAAACAAAAGCGTTTTTCTAAACTATTTCACGTTTTGGTGGAAAGTGACTTTTGAATCGACATAAGGTGAGCTTCTGCAATGAAAAAATAATGAATGTAATGTAAAAAACAGTAAAATACATATTAGTTTAATCTCACCAAAAAATGCCGGAAAATTGTTTGCATACCAAAGCCGTTGTCTGATTTGTACAAAAATGAATACCGTTTTCGAGACAGTGACCTGTAACATACTCTCCATATTGGAAGTCAATCACAAAAGCTAATTGAATGCTACACTATAAAAAATAATTCTGTATTTTACAACAAAATGTGCTGCCCCCCCCCCTCCCCCGGCTGTCAATACAGCTGCTGTAAAATTTAGAAGGTGCTGTCTTTGAGAATGCTGTAAAATTTCTAAAGTCTCGAGAAAGTTGCGATGCTATTGGCTGTGTGATGCACGTGACAGAAATAGTTCAATTTTTACTAAACTTCATGCTTGAATTAGCTTTCATAACAAAGAGACCTGTAGAATTACAACATAAAGTACAGGAAAATCACTGTATTTTACAAAAAAAAGAGTCTGGCTCCCCGGCTGCCAACACAGTTGCTGTAAAATTTACAAGGTGCTGTCTTTATGAATGATGTAAAATTTCTTAAGTCTGGAGAAATTTGCGTTGCTATTAGCTGCGTAAAGCACGTGACAGAAAGAATTCGATTTTTACTTCTCTGGTTGCTTGAATTCGCTTTCACGACATCTGTGCATGAATTCAATTTCTCAGCATCGGTGCTTGATAAATTACAACATAAAGTACAGGCACAATCACAACATTTTTTTACAGTGTATCGTTCTCGATCGTAAAATTACCAAAAATGTGTTCTGGTGGCTTACATTTGTGAGGAAATTTTAATATAAACACGCACATACATACTATACCGTTTTAAAAAGAGAAAAATGGACGGACACCTTATAATCTAAAGATATACAGAAATTTCTTAATGTGTTTTTATCACCATAACAATACTCTCGTTACAATATATGTGTTCGGAAAGAAGCAAATTAGTGTTACAATTGACGAATTTATTCAAATATACGAGATGCCACACTATGTATTTCAAGGGTGTCAAACTGTGGCCCGCCGGATACCACTAAAGTTTTAAAGAAATAGTCGACAAGTTGAATCGCAGCAATTCGACGATTAGATAAGGCAAAGATAACTGTAAAATTTTAGTGGTATCCGGCGGGCCACAGTTTGACACCCCTGATATATCTTAATGTCAATGAATAAATTTTAGAAAAATTTCCACTGAAATTGCATACTTTATCAGAAATATTATGCTATCTCGATAGGTGTTAGAAGTGTTCTGTTCACCATGTGTGACCTAGCAATACTGAGCCAGGAGCTCTACATAGCAGAATGTAGAGAACAGTAAGCGGTGTCATTGATCAAACTACTGTATACATTTCATATATCACGGACGTACTCATAATCTGTGACATCCTGCACGCCTCTAAAGAACAGTTTGTGCTAAAATTTACTGTCTGATTTTAAAATTCAGTTCAAAATAGAAGATAGATGGCGCTGCAAGCAGTAGGTACTAAATCCAGGCCCGATTTTTTCATCTCTTTTTTCAGTATTGATGCGAAAGAAGGAGTTAAAATATATGGAGTGTTCTTAGCTGACACTGCAATTTTGTGATCTTTTTAGGTGCGTTTGTAATTATATAAATACGTAGCACCTAAAGTCGTCGTCTAGTCCGTCCGTCTGTCTGTTCGTCTATATGCATATATCAACGCAAAGGCTACCCAACCGAATGGTTTGAAATTTAATATATATAATCGTAGCAGAATTTTGTCGAGTCATTTCAAATTTTATAAAATCGAATCAAAACTTAAAAATATATTAAAATTTTTTTATTCAGTCAATAAATTCTATCAACCGTAATGAATGAAATGATATTCTATGATAGGTAATGATTCTAACTTGTCATGGTGATTACCACCTATTTAAGATGGACTCCTATTATTTCCGTATTACTTAATTTAATACATATAATCGTAATAATTTTTTTATTCGTGCATTTTTGCATAAGAGTGCAACAGCTATTGCATCAAAATCTGAATATTTATAAAACTATTTATAGTACAAACACACTTCATTTGCCCCGTTTTACGTACAATTTCAAGCTTGTTTACTTTTACTACCCAGCAAAGAGGAAATTGCTGGCCAGCAGCAAGATAGGTGCTGGCAATGATGGAGAAGTGCTGGCTGATGGTCTACACTGCATGGCCACTTCTGGACAGTTTCAGTCAACTTTGCTGTTGGAAATCATCAGATAAAATTCTGGTGGGCATCTATTTTATCTCATGCGCTGGTCCACCACTACATGGAAGTGCACGAACTTTTGCAGGATTATTGCTGGGTACCATTACGCTAGGAGGCGCTGCGAATATCGAAGACATTGAGTATTTGAACACAAATCTGAAATGAATATCTTAACACAATTTAAGCTGTGAAGCTAATTTTTTGAAACTGTAAAAAATATAGCACCACTGCTACCAACAAAATAAATAAGTAAATGAATAAATAAATAAATTCTTTATTTCATCACATTTTTTTTCTCCTTAAATCTGGTTTTACTAGGTTACAAAGAATTTCGGTTTCCATAATTTACGCAGTTCAGAATCAATAATAAAAAAAAGCGTATAAAATACATAGGATTTCTATACAAAAGAATAATAAGAATAATTTCGATACCAGTTTAATGATCGGGAATGTAAATCACAAAAGAAACAAACTTGAAATAGTGTAATGAGAGCCTGAAAACTACGAGCAATCGTAGCGTACGCTGAAAGCACGTGTTCATGACGGATCGCGAAAACCAAGCAGCATCGAGCGCGGTCAGTACTTGGGAGGGTGACCACATACAGTTCAAATACTTTAGACATTTCTATTATACACACTTCTACAGATGTCTCTATAGCTCTTGGTGAAACTAGCTTATAGAAAAAAGAGTCATAATTATATAATACTTTTTATTTTTGTAGAATTCTATAAGAAATTTTGTAAGGAAAAGTGCTGGGCCAGCAAAGGAATAGCAGTGGGGTAGGTGCTAGCACTGCAGGAAAAGTGCCGGATTGAAGTAATGTGATGGCATACCAATGCTGGCCTGCTGTTGGCCATCACTGATGGGCCAGCTGCATTCGGCTCGGACACTTTTCGACAGGTTTAAGTAATGGCACTCTTGCACTTTACCGCTGATAGCACTGCTGACTGCCATCTTTTTTTCCAGCTGATGACCCACTTTTTCTTTCTTTGCTGGGTACAAACATTTCCTTCATTATCAATTATAAATACTTGAGGATATATTTGGCATTAAAAAAAAAAAAAAATATTGGTTATTTTTTGCCTAACAGGAAACTTAGGAGTATGAAACAGCACAGTCAAATAAAGCCACGATGTATGGTACGACATCAAATCTACTAATTAGGCTTTATGCAATGAACAAGAACTGGATCTAATAGTGGATAATGGCAAGTATGTGACCAAACGAATTATTACAACTTTTACATTATTTCTGTCTGTTATAGATGAAAGAAAGCACAGTACATACTTTTTAAACTTTTGAATACGATCATTTCCAAATAATAACATTTAACTTCTGCAATCGCTAGTTTTTACCATTAAATAAAGTAAGTAATACTATTCTAAATTTATGACTCGAAATTTTAAAATTTAATTTGGCGGAAATCCTATCAAGTGAATTAAATGGGGTAAATCATAGATGCATTGCTGCCAACTTTTACGCTTTTTTGGTACCACCATTTATTATCAGATAAATTTGCCTTACTTAATCCTTTTTTTTTTATGATAAAAATAAGACTAGTTCCTCTGTCAAAAAATAGTGTTAGGAAAAAACGTAAAAAGTGGATGCTATGTAGTTACCATCTTTTTACGATTTTACCATACCACTGAAGTTTTATATTAAATTTTGCCTTATTTTATAGCCAAAATCCTAGATTTTATAAAGTTAATATTTTAATTGAATTTGTGTTTGAACATAAAAGGCTAAAACATGACAAATAGGGTAACAATGACAAGTTCAGAATGCAGCTAATTCATAAGACATTTATAAATCTTTACCATATGGATATATATAAATTAAATCTGCGAATAAAGCAATTTTTTCTTCTTTATTGTTCCTTTATCGTATCTCTTCATCATTATCTAAACATCAGCTAACGTTTAAGCTAAATATCAGAAACACTAATTGATGTATCTGTATTTAGGAGCATCTAAGCAATGTCAGTTTAATTATCATTACTCTGTATGCCTGGATGTGTAAGGTATGTTATTAACATACGATTATATATTACTGAATACCTAATATATTTAATTAAATGTCCTACATTATCGGATATATAATCTAATTTTGATGAGCATGAATATTAAATGTTTCAGCATAGAAAAGTCATTTCTTGAAGATATTAAATAAAAAAAAAATCTCAGGAGATATTTTCCTTTTTAATATATAGTAATTAATTTTCGCTGGTCATAAATAAATTATAAATGATAAATCCAAATTTATATGAACACTTTAAAAAAAAAACAAAATATAATAAAATTTGCTTTATTTATTCGACGCACATATTTTTTGTAATAGGTGAGAAAATTTGTTCCTGGTTTTTGAAGATGAAAAAAAAAAAAAAAAAAAATCCTCTGCTATGTATGAGTTATTAAAGACTTTCTTATATTAAGGGCAAAGGTACACGTTGGAAGCATTTAACGATTTTGACATTTGATATATTTTACTGGAATTGTTTTCAATATTTTTAATGTTTTGTTTCTTTTTAGGTGCGTTCGTAATTATATAAATACGTAGCACCTATAGTCGTCATTCAATCCGTCCGTCTGTCTGTGTGTCTGTCTGTCCGTCCGCAGATAACGGAGCAAAAACTACCCAACCGAACGGTCTGAAATTTAATTTATATATAATTGTTGCAAAATTTTGTCGAGTCATTTCAAATTTCATGAAAATCGGATGTATAGTTTAATTATAGGGACAGTCAAAAGTTTTCCGTTACATTACGGCCAATGGGAAAAATTATTGCAGGTGCATTTGAATGATGTTACTACAGCCTTCCGAATGCTCTGAAATTTTAAATATATAATTGTTGCAAAATTTTGTCGACTAATTCCAAATTTTATGAAAATCGGATGTATAGTTTAATTACAGGGACAGTCAAAAATTCTCCTTTATATTACGGCCAATAGGAATAAAATATTGCAAGTGCATTTTAATGACGTTACAGCCTTCCGAATGGTCTGAAATTTTAAATATATAATTGTTGCAAAATTTTGTCGAATCATTTCAAATTTTATGAAAATCGGATGTATAGTTTAATTGACATGAATAAGTGGTCAATAAGTTAGCTTTTCCAACACCATGTCACATGTGAGGGGTCAATAAAATTTAGAAAAATGCTCCTCTTTGGGTCTACTACCGCGCTCCCTGGAATACATCCTCCCCCCTATGTTTGAAATACCGGTTGCACAAATGTGTTGAAGTGCACAATGACTATATAGACAAGGACTCATAAAATGTAGAAATTTCATAAATTTCACTCAATTATTTGTATGTGAGAGCAAAAACTTATTGATCCACCCTCGTATATCTTGAAATCAAAGAATTTAGTCTGAGAGTTTAGAAGCGCTTTATACTTTTTTATGGTTTTCTAAATATTTTTCAAGCAGGATTTTTTTTTATCAATAGTTTTAACATGCAGACGATTATGAAAGATAAATCTGTTTGCATTTAAATTAATATAAATAGTTCAGCGTTTGTTTTCGGCTGAAATTCCATAACGAAGTTAAAACTTCACCAATTCAATAAATAAATTAAATAATGTTAAAAAAAAATAAACTTAACAGACGTGTGCTGAAACTACGCACTTAAAAAATTGAAATGATCAGAAAAAAAAAGGACTGCTGTAAGTGGTGAAATATTTAGCGATTTCTTTGGCTATTAATTCATAGGAAAGTATCGCAAAGTATAAATTTCAAAACTTTATTTGAATGTGAAATTGATTATTTGCAAATAAAAATGCTGTTTGCTGGTGTTAGTGGACAATATAAAAAATATAGCATGTAAAAAAGTATTTTCCCTTATATTCTGTAAGATGGGAGGTCCGAGTTTGATCCCTTAGTTACATTAAAAGTCCTATAGAAAACAATACCAAATCATACCACTTAATGTCTTTTTTTTTTTTTGCCCGTTTACTGTTGTAACCCTTAGAAATATAAACGAACACTTGGAGAAAAAATAATTACTTCGTCTTTTTAATATTAATATATCTTTTATTGCAAATTCTGATGATTTCATTAAAGATATTGTGAACCTAAAAATGGCAAAAAAAATCTTCCAAAGGTGTTTTCTCGTAAGCTATGATTTCTGGAAACAGCAATATCTTGCTTATGTTAAAAATGGGTTTACCCCGATAATAGAATTTATTCCATCTGCAAAAATTAATGAATATTAAATCTAAGAAATTTCCTCAATAAAAAATCAAATAAAAAATTTTGGAATTGTCAGTGTTAAAAAAGAATCTGAAGAATATATATCTAAATATATTTCAAATAATAAAAATTGTTGTTAAGGATTAGTGCTTTCATTAATTAAAAAAAATGTCTTGAAACGGCTGTTTATTTTAAGTAACAGAGTACGTCTGAGCGTCCAGATTGTAGGGCCACTGCAGGCGACTATTATTTTATTCTATTTGCACCAATAGTTTAAAAAAATAAATATGTAGTATATTTCGATTACATATGTTGTCAAAATCAATATAAAATGTTTTTCTTTTGAAAAAGTGGTGTGAAGTAAAATTTAAAAAAAAATAGTCGTTGTGGCAGCCCTGTAATTGGTAAATACAAAATTTTAACGTTTCGAATGTTGATGCGTAAAGAAATAAACAAACTTTAAAACAGGTTGCCTACAAATTAGTTGGGCAAAAAAAAAAAAAAAAAAAAAAATATTTTTTGAATAGAATTCACAGGAAAAAATTAAAGTTCTTATTGTTATAAGATAGAAAAATAGTTCTAGTTTACCATTATCACAAATGTTCGAAGTGAGTTTGTTTCGTGACTTCGCAAATATCCCATCGGTGAATCATTTCTTGTCACAGATTTGTCCGCATGTTTCCATCGATCAAATTAATTGCAGTGCAGATGCTTGATTTTAGTTCAGAAATCAATGCAGGATGTGGCGACTTGTACACTTGATCCTTTACAAAACCGCATAGACCGAAATCAAACGGGGAAAGATCGTGGTGCCAAACAAGAATGATTAAGAACGAGAACGCTAAGGGATAGCGTCAGTTATGACACCTAACGCCATCTATGAATAAACTTCGGCAATATTACTACCGGTCTGACTTTCAACTAGTTAATTTCATTTAATATTTTGGAAGTTCTCAACTTACGAAATTGTCCAACTAATTTGTAAACACCTTGCATTCAGATTATTTTTTTAACACTTGATTACCATCGTCAAGAAACTTATGCTACTGTTGTCGATTTATTTATTAGATCACATGACTTAATTCCCATATTTAAACACTTTATAGAGCGATATTTCAAGGAAAGGCAGAACGTAAATAGACATGTATGTTCTTTTGCTTTTAATCACATAAACTAAAAAAAAAAAAACATTTCGAAATTGCTATCGACGAAAGACGCCTTTGCAGTCATAAAAAAATTAGTGTCAAATGATCTTTCAAAGTGCAAAAAGATTAAAAAAATTAATCGGTCAAGTACGAGTATTACTCGCGCACAGGGGGTTCCGTACAATACATATTAATTAGTAACTGTAATATAAAAAAAATCGTTGATAAAAGAGTAATAAGACTTTGTAAAAAACTATACAACATAGGGTTGTGTATAGCTATATATGCTAGAAAGGCATAGATGGATATACTATGAGCGTTCAGAGAGATATGAAGACTAAATAGTATTTGTGTGGACAAATTTTTAATAGTTTTTAGATATTAAGTTTCACCAACACTTTTTAATAATATAAAGATTAATTATTAGCGAAATGAGTAAAATTGTAGCGAAACCTTATTTAGGCCTTCAAAACATTTGTAAGTTTTAAGGAGTGTTCATAGGCTAATGTTATATGGGTCAATATCTGAAAATTGAACAATTTGTCTCCACTGCCAATAATATTTCATTAATTATACTAAAGCCAAAAACTGAAAAAATGAAATATATTGCGACATTTTTTATAACAATGATAAATGGACATATAGTGATATATAAATAATTAATTTTAAGCTTTAAACAAACGAAATCATCATTTCAGTCCCTGTCCCCAGTTACAAATATCCAATATTAAATGCATGCTGTATAATCTTCTATAAATATTATTAACTTTTGCTGTTATATATTTGTACCTATATATATACAGTATGGGAAAATATAATTCTCTTTTATTAGTATATATTGTATAGTAAAATGTTGCAGTAAATATATTTGTCCCTGAGGTTGACCATCATCTCAGTCCCTCTAAACACACATTGAGGTTAACAGATACTGGGTGGCACTGGCAGAATTATTTCCATTGCAACAGCAACTAAAGTTCAAATAGCCACCATGGATGAAGGTAAGTTGTTCTTATCTTTGTTTCATATTTAGAAATATTAAGTTTTGGTTCTGAATAGGGATGAGTATTTTTTTATAGCATCATTCATGTCCCCATATTTAACGTTTTATTTATTAAAAAAAAAGCTTATTGCAACTTTATTTACGTAATACACAAATGGCCCATGGCGTTTTTAATAATTTATATGTGTGCAAAATGATTCAACAAAATGGTTGTGCACTGTTAAGAAAAAAAACTCACATCGGTCCCAATTATTAGACACTGACTGAATATGATGTTAACGGACACTTTCTTCCACAAAAGTTTATCCTACGCATAAAATATACATCCTTGATCTCAAAATTCTACAGCATTTAAAAGACAAAACATGTGTTATAATATGTAATTGTATGTGGTAGTTGGTACATTAATTAAATAAATAAAAATTTTGGAATGAAATTGTCCGTTTTTCAGATATTGACCCATATGCTTCATGTTGTACTGTGTAAGTTAAAAAACACTGCTTTTTATACAATGTACGGCAAGTAAGTTTTGAAAATACATTTCTTTCATTTTTTCTAGAAAATTTCTTTTATTAAAAAAAATAAAAATAGAAATGCATGTTATTGACATGGTTTTCGTTTTTAATGAATATATCTTACATCATAATTTAAAATTTTTTAATTTTTTATTATTATTATTTAACGGACATTTTTCTTTTAACTTTCAGAAACAAAAATGTAATTTTGAAACTTTAGACAAACGCAACTTTATAATGTGAACATAAAAAGACATTACCAAAGTGTGGTGGGAAAATGTATTGTAAAAACGTTAAATGTTTTGGCATATTTTTTTATGAATGATTGTTCAAAGATTTGAAAAGTAAGGCTATAAAATTAAAGTAAATAACATAAAATGAATCTATCTACTGTTTTTTTTATAGTGTTCCCTTTAAGTGTTGTAAGTTGTGTTATATTTTGTAGGGTATTAAATTAAAAGTTCTTGCGTGTAAGAAGATAATAACCTTAATAATTTAATGAAATTAAACCAAAATGTCATTTCAACTTGAAACAATATAGAAATTAAACGAAATCTCATAAGGAAGATTCTCCACATTTAGCTTTTACGGCGGCCTTGAATCTGTTTTCGAACATCATTCAATAGTTTCTAGTGTTTATATTGGCATAATTATGACAATGCGACAAATTAGAGGAAATTCTTACAGGGGGTTATTTGCAAAAAAGTGGAAAATATTATTCTCATTCTTTAAACGAGAAATGAACATTAAAAAAAATCGTATTAGAATTTTCGTAAATTATAACCAGAAAAATTAACTAGAAAAATTAAATATATTATCGATCATCTGACATTTTAATTATTAAGTATTATCACTGACTATACACTCTTGAGAAAGCTGTGCTATATAGTCCGGCTTCAGTAACATAAAAAATATGTTATCGTTGATTTCATTGCAGCTCGATTGCTATCATTCAAAACTGCAGTATTAGTAATTTTTTTATACAAAGAAAACTGCCATTCTGACAGAACTTCTGTATAGTAATTCTTTTATGTTCGGTTACAGATTTATATAACTAAATAAAATAAAAATACAATTAAGACATTCTGGTAGAATGGTAAAATGTTCATACAATAAAACTTATGGTAAATAATTCATACATGATAAAAAAAATTTCCAACTTGTATAATTTAAGTACCACACTGTTAATTTTTTTAAGAAAAAGAAATAATACGCCATAACATATGAAAAAAAATACAGTAGAGGATACTATTTATTTATTTTTTAAATAGAATATTTATATTACTGAAAACCGATTCTCATTTTTATTATATATACAGTCGTGGAAAAAAAGTAAACACCCGCTGCTAACTCTGCAACAAATTATCGTAGAATAAAGTTAAATGTACCAAACGATTGGAAATAATGTCTACTTTTAAATGATGTATAAACAATTTGCTTAGGGGGCCATCTACTTAATAAAACAAACCCAAACTTAGTGTTTTTAATAGAAATACCCAATTTTGACACCATAAATATATTCTACACGCTTCAATTAGCCAAAATCCAAAATTTCATCAAATTCGTACAATTAGTTTTCCAAGAAATTAATTATTTTAAATTGAGCCTATTTTAGGGGTTGCCGGGCCTAGTAGGCGCAGTTTTTAGTTTTTGATTTTTATAAATTTTTTATTTAAGTTTTTTAACAAACTTTAACTGCACTTTTAAAGAACAGACATTTGGCTATAAATACCCGGAGTTTTGAGTTAGTAGCTCTGGTAGTTTATGTTTAGCGGAAGCCTAAAGTAAAAGGAAAATTGTACGCCAACCTACCCCGTCAAGGGGTAAGTTGCTTCTACCTATGGGGTAAGTTGGCACATGCTTTATAAAAAATTATCAACTTATCCATATCTCGCTGGGTCAGAGACCCCTAGTGATATAAAAAGAAGTAAATTAAGTAAAAAACATTTTTCACACATTTTTAATCATCGAAACTTTTTAAGCAATTCTTGAGAATATAAAAGAGATACTTAAATTTATTTCAATGTTTGCCAAAAAGGCACTTTGTTGCAAATCGTGGCGGTAAACGTATTAGGCAGAAAAAATATTAATTTATTATTTTTTTTAGTACGGATGAGTACTTTTAAAAACGAATGATCTCATGAAAGAACACATTTATGATAGACCGGGAGGCGAGAGCACAGACAATCACCTCATCGAGTTCACGGCTGAAATTCCAGAATTAGTTAAAACTCGATTCACATATTAAAACGCAATCGATCTGCCAAGTCATATCTTGGTTGAAAACACCTGAAAACCCGATTTTAGCGATTGACTCGTATTTTTACCATTGTGTTTTCCTGCTCCCAGTCCTCCATATGCAGGAAAGCACAATGGTAAACCTACGAGTCAACCGTTAAAATTGGGTTTTCAGGTTTTTTCCACCAAGATATGACTTGGCAGACCGATTGTTTCTTAATATGTGAATCGAGGTTTAACTAATTCTGGAATTTCAGACGTGAACTCGATGATGTGATTGTCTGTGCTCTCGCCTCTCGGTCTATGACTCAACAGATTCGATGAAATTGGAACTTTTTTAATAATGCATATTCTTCAAGCATGTTACAATATAGATTCTATCGTGAGTAAAACATTTCACCTATCGAGGGCCACGTACCAGTAATGGGCCACTAATTTTAAAAGTTTAAAAATAACCCCCAAAATGCATTTTTGAAAAAGACTGAAAGAAATCTCATTGACTAATATCCTTAACTGCTAATATTGCACAAACTGTTTGGAATAATTGTTTTATTTTCTGCTTGACAATTTGCTAGTTCTCTAGAGTGTCTTCAAAATAGATTTATTTTTTGGCAGATTCTTAGAGATTCCATTAAGAGATAAGTTCTTATTTAAAACATTGTTTCTTTTATATTATGTTTTATTTTTAATTAAACTTATGTTGATATACTCGATTATACTGTAAATAATTTGTTGGATAAGTAGGGACGCATTGTTTAAGGAAAATTTTATTTTTCTTACCAGAACTCTTAATCAGTAATCTTCGTTATGATTTTATTTAACCCTTAAATGTCGAGTTTTCCTTTCGGCAACATACACAATTTAGGCTCTAAAATACTATTAGAATAATTTTGAAGCTATAATGTCTAATGTTGTCAATAAAATACATTCTGAAAATATTATTGAATCGATTTTCAGCATGTAGATGTCAACACTTGGGATTTTTAACAATAAAGATAGATTTTTTTTTTTTTAATTGTTGCCATATGTTTTTTTTTGTTTTGTTTGGAAGTTTGCGAAATACCCTATTTTGTTCTCCAGTGAGCAAGTAAAATTTATTTATTATCATAGTTCCAAAAATTCTTGTGTGTTTAATATTATAAAATTTTATGGAAGAAAATTATTTTTTCAATTAAAGACCAGCATTGCCGATGAGTAACAAACAGTTTTTTTTTACCCGTAAACCATACTTAAAACAAATTTTTCCCATGATTTATTTAAAAAATGAGAGCCGAAAAACATTATTAAAATGGTTTTTGAAAAATCAGGCATTTAAGGGTTAAAATATGCTATTGAAAGGTACGATGAAGATATTATTTTCAAAATAGTAGTAGGAACAATAAAATTTTCCCTATAGAATGCGATCTCTGGAAAAGCCGAAAACCTAAAAGTTCACGCATCAGAAATTTACTCAGCATACTACTGGAGCCTAAAGGAATGTAACATTTTTAACACTTTCCAACAAAGTTGAAAAGTGTTTATGCATTAGGTTTGTCTGTCCGCCTGTCCACGTTCCAACTCTCGTAAATATACTCGGGATTTCATGAAATTGATAAAGGTTATTTAGGGTCACCAAAGTATGTTTGGTATTGCATATGAAGTACGTATGTTTTATTCTTCATTTACAAGGGCACTCAAAAGTATTCCTTTACATTATGGTGTATGGGGGAAAATCGTTTGCAGAGTAATTTAATGACATTATGCTATTTCAAATATACTGAAACTTATATAAATCACTGAATTTTACTACGATCATGTCAGAACAGGGCATTCATAGCATTTTTAATTCGTTTACAAGGACACACAAATCGGTTACAGTTCAGTATTTGAGTAATAATTGCTGGAGTGTGCGGTTTAAAATTCGGTATGTGCTTTTAAATTAAATTAATTTTTGACATGTTACTCGTTATATATAAATTCTATACCTATTATACATAGCTGCACAAAAGTATTCCCGTACCATTCTCCTTATTAGATGATGAAATTGCTGAAGGGGAATTTTCAACTGAAGTACATGTATTTCTATAGTGAACTAAATATTTGCATATATGTAGCTAATAGATACAAATCTATATATCATATACAGAGCTGCTAAAAAAAATCCCATAATTTTACGATTGTAGATGGGAACAGCTGAAAATCGGTTTTGAAATGTGCTATGCGTTTCCATATGGTTGAATTAAACGAGATATTTTATTTTTCTTTTAAACGGTGCAGTTTTGTTACATAATTCTGAAAGTGTTAGAAAGTTTTTCATAATCTATGCTTGATGCATGATTTTTTTTTCTTGTTTTCTTTTTTTTTTTCTTTTTTTTTTTTTTTTTACTGAAGAATATATTTTGAAACTTTGAATATTTATTCCAATACATGAAGGTTGGGCCTAGACTAAAAAATACATAACTTTTTGAAGTCACTAACGCTTTAATAATAATTAGATAAATGTCCTTCTCTTATTTTTCCTTATTTTTTCAATAAGAGCTGTAATTTAAATGATTTTATGAATATATTTCACTGTAATTAAAGTAATCTTGGTAAATTATAAAATTATTATGCATTGTTAAACTACAAATAAAGTTTCTTTCGATTAAATGATTGTAAATTAAATTATATATTTTTTATTATTATTGTTAAAGTAATGCGAGCCATTTACATCCTTCCATGCATTGTTTAATGGCAAATAGAACTTATCTCTACGAAATGATTTTACATGAAACTGCTGGTTTTATGAGAATTCCTCATTTCCTCTTAAGATAGGCGTATGTAATGCTGATGATAAGATAACGCTTCATGAGATTCAGCGTTTAAATTGCATTTGCGCTGTACCCTTTATTTGATTATTAATTGAATGGCAGGTATAATGTTCAATATAGATCACGAGAAACACTTGAGAAATGTTTGTCCTTACTCCGTAGATCACGATAGATTAATCAATGGTTCTCAGACTATATTCGTAATGTTATTAAGCCACAGATTTGCTTATTGCTTACGATCTGCTAAATGATATCGCCTAGTATAATTCTGAATGAAATTCAATTACATCAAATAATAGCAAATGAAATATTTTTATATTAGTTTTATTTATTTGCGTACTTATTTATTTAGTAATTATCTTAAATGCATTCACTTGCATTTAAAAATCACATTTATTGTTTATTTTTAGATGAGATTCACTTCTAGTCGATTAGTGGAAATTTAGTGGTTTTAAGAAATTTATAATTCTGTAACATCTCTGCTTATTGCTCTATCTGTGCATATCTTGCTGTGCTATTGCTTATATCGGTGCATCAGATTTGCTTATTGCTTACGATCTGCTAGAAGATGTCGCCTAGTTTAATTCTGAATGAAATTCAATTACATCAAATAATAGCAAATGAAATATTTTTATATTAGTTTTATTTATTTACGTACTTATTTATTTAGTAATTATCTTAAATGCATTCACTTGCATTTAAAATTCACATTTATTGTTTATTTTTAGATGAGATTCACTTCTAGTAGATTAGTGGAAATTTAGTGGTTTTAAGAAATTTATAATTCTGTAACATCTCTCCTTATTGCTCTATCTGTGCATATCTTGCTGTGCTATTGCTTATATCGGTGCATCAGATTTGCTTATTGCTTACGATCTGCTAGAAGATGTCGCCTAGTTTAATTCTGAATAAAATTCAATTACATCAAATAATAGCAAATGAAATATTTTTATCTTAGTTTTATTTATTTACGTACTTATTTATTTAGTTATTATTTTAAATACATTCACTTGCATTTAAAAATCACATTTATTGTTTATTTTTAGATGATATTCACTTCTAGTAGATTATTGGGAATTTAGTGGTTTTAAGAAATTTATAATTCTGTAACATCTGTGAAAACGGAATGTTGCCGTACCTTAATCCTGTCTAAAACGAAAACACTTCACGGTCCGAATGGGCGAAATGCCGCACAAGATACAAATCTACCTGGTAAACGGAATTAATTTCCAGATGTTAGAGATTTCGTTTTCTCAGATTTGTTAACATAATTAAAGTACTTTGAGTCCTTTATAAATTACTTATGCATTGTTTGACTACAAATATAATTCTTTTCAGAAAAATAACTATGTATGAAATTGTTTATGTTGTTTTTTAAATTTAATTATAGTAATCTAAGTCATTTATAATATTTTCTTATGCACCGTTTAACTGCGAATAAGATTCCTTTTATTACAGAATTGTAAATTAAACAATTTTATGAATTTCTTCCACGGCAATTAATGTAATCTTGGACAATTATGAAATTATTAGCATGAAAATTTCAAGTTGCTACCATAAGGTTCGTACGGGTACCGTTATTTTCAAAGCCAAATATGACTGTTTTTTTAAAAAATAAATCTAGTTTGAACGGACAAAAATTCGCCCTATTTAAAGAGAGATTTTCTAAAAGAAAATACTAATACCGAAGAATTTCTTAGTCTGGAAATTCAAGGACCCGTGCGAACCCTGTACATCCTTCAATATGACAAAAACCATAATTTATAATGTTTTTTGCAGATGCAACCACCAGGTTATAGTATCACCAATAAAAATTATAGCCTAAGCTATAGCATGGACTGTTACCATCAATTTGCAATCAATACTTTTGAAATCTGATTGGTATCTCCTGAGACTTAATAGAAATCGCAATTTAAATCATTTTTAGAACGTTTTTCGCTCATTTCTCCCTTTTATATTTGGAATTTATAAAACTGATATTAGAAAGCATTTATATGTTATAAGTTTGTACCACGCCAAGTTTCATGTTTCTTTCTTTGACTTGACAAGTGCATAGAAATCGTAATTTAAACGGTTTTAGAACGCTTTTCGCTCATTTTCATCTTTATAAATTTCGAATTTTTTTTGTCTGTTCTTAAAAAGCATTTACAACTTATAATTTGATACCATGCCAAGTGCAAAGTTTCTAGTTCCTTCAGTATCACAAAAATCGCAATTAAGAACTGTTTGGCTCCTGCAGTCAGTAGGTGCTAGTGACACTGATAGAAAATACGGGCTATGTTAGAATTAGGACTGTCATTATCAAATTTAACCCATTAGTTCTGAAATCAGTTTGATATTTCCTGAGATTGCATAGAAATCGCAATTTAGAACATTTATGAAACGCTTTTTGCACATTCTCAAGCCTTTTAAATTTCGACTTTTTTTTTAGAAACCGCTTTTATAGTGCGTTTAAATCTTATAAATAACTATCATGCGAAATTTCAAATTTCTACGCCCTTCAGTAATACAAAAATCGCATTTTTATAAAGTTTTTGCTCCTGCAACGCCTTGGGTTAGTTAACATTGACATAAAACATAGACAATGTTGGAAGAGGGACTGTCACTATCAATTTACTACAATTGTTTTTGAAATCGGTTGGTAGTTTCAGCGATTACCCCTCTCCCTACAAATAAACAAACAAACGGACGTTAAGTCTTTATAATATTAAAGCGTAGATTCAGGGGCGTAGCCACAGATATTTTTTCGGGGGGGAGAATTCGAAAATTTCCCAACTTGAAACAAATTGCTCCAATTTTCGACTAAAACGATATTCACTACGTGTATAATAATTATAATGATACTTTTGCATAAAAAATTCCTTTCCAAAGAAAAATTCTGAAACTGAAAACATAAAAATTCTAATTATGGGTTTGTTTACTAAAAAAATAAATACGCTTTTTACTTTCTTCTATCTTTAGAAGAAGAAAGTATTGGATTCATGAAAAAATTCGACTTCCGGTTTTAGACTGATTTATACGTTTTAGTAAGTCCTGAACACGATTCGACTGTTTTTAGAAAATATCTGTCTGTCTATATGTGATACAAATTTTGTGGGTACTCTAACACAAGAATTAATGAACGAAATTTAATAAAACTTTAGAGATTCACTTATACAGTCGAACCTCGTTAACGCGAACACTCAAGGGGAAATTTTTTTTGTTGCTATTAAAAGTAGTTCGTGTTATCGGAACTTAACTACATTATATACAACTGGACGAGGCAATTGGAAACAGTTCGTGTTAACGGGGTTTCACTGTGCCTTGTTAAAAATTGGTGCTGATTTGTTTTTGGTGTAAATCGTCCAACAGGTGGCACTGCTATGCGGCACTTTTCACGATTTACATGATTTTAACGTTAATTATACCTCAAAAACTATTGCACGGAATTTTATCAAACGTCATATTTTGTTAAACCTTGACATAATTTGATGCAGATTAGCTTTTTATGTATATCATATAGCAGGTGGCGCTGCTATGCAACATTTTTCATGATTTTGCGATAGCTGTATCTCAAAAACTAATGCACGGAATTTAGTCAAACTTCCTATTCCACATAAGTAGCACTTCCACATAAATAGATCCTTATTAGGCTTGGGTCTATACTGTCCAAAGCTATCGCTTTTGTGCACTTTGAGTAAGGAATTTTAGTTGCAGACATCTAAGAGGCTGGGTGCCAAAATTCAATGATTTGTTTGAAAAATGCTATGCTTATATCTCCCTTTTAAATGCACACAATTCAACAAATCTATACCTTTAGAGTTTGTTATTATAGGCAAAGAATTGTCATTTAATTTTGGCACTGTGATTGCAAATTTTGAGGCATTAACATGTATGGAGTAGAAGAAAATTTTGCGATTGGCACATCCGACTAGTTTTTACTTAATATTAATTCTTGTGGTCTTCAAAGAAGCCCACGTGTTAATAACATCGCTTAGTTTAATAAAATTCCCTATTTCACTTTCATATTTTAAAAGCATTAGGCTGCCAAGTCTGTCATCCCTCATTGTAGCTTGCAATACATATTTTTAAAATTTTTATTTGACTAAAGATTCTTTCATTAGATGCAACGCCATAAAGATAAGCTGCTGTGAATGTTAAGGTACGAGTATATAGTTTGACGGCGTGACCCAAATAGTCTTTTAATTTCATGGCATGAGTAAAAGGTTTGTTAAGTGAATTGGGATTTGGTTTATTTCTATTTGACTGTGCAAGTCATGTACATCCGGTTTCTCATATCCAAGTGGAAACATTATTAACTTTTCCCTTGCACAATTGTAATTTGAATATGGAATGCATTGCTGCAATATTCTCTTGATATAGGGAACATTGTCATTTAAACCCATTACTAAATTCCCGAAATTTTCTTGTATTTCTTATAATTTTTTACTATAAAACTTATGTGTATCAATGTGTAATGTCCATTGCTGTGCTATTATTTTTATCTATTGCCTTTGGTGAAACTGTTTTCCTACGGTGCTTTCGGAACTCAGCTTCTCCAGTCACATCCTAATATTCATAATTGTTTGTGAGCTTGTCTGTCAGGAAATCTTTATTTCTTCAAAATTTTATTCAAGTGCAACGTGTCAGTGTTACAGTGCATGTCGATTTTTTCTTCAGTTGATGGACTGCTTTCATGGTCATATTTCTGTTTCAAATTAAAATCGTCCATTTTTTTACCTTTTTCATCCTCGAATGGATTTTTAGATGCTCCAAAATCTTGCACGAAAACTCTTTTCCTATTATGAAAGGATTCTTTGTGCTGAGATTTATTGTAACTTTTTAGAACATCTTTAAACACAGAACGCAGGACTTTTGGTTTAAAATTTTATAAACACATATGAATGTAAACGAACAGGACTGATATATAGTTCCGCACACAAATAAAAGTAAAATGTGACAAATTTATCTAAACTAACGACTTCTTATATCCGCATTTGCTCATATAACGCTTTTTACTTGACAGCGAAGGGTTAACTAATTTTTGCGGCAAAAAAATCACGAGAATGAGTGAAATATTGTCCAAAAATCGCAAAATTATTCAAAAAAGTTGTGAAAACTCATCAAATCTTCTTGCCCATATCTGTGTTTCAAGTAGGTTACTACATTCCTTTCTGTTGTGCTACAAGTGATTTCAAATTTTCAAAAGAAGCTGCAATCCCTTTGGATTAAAATAGCTGGATTCTCTTTTGGGAGGCGAAGGGGAGGTAGGGTGAAATTTTTGAGAGAGGAACAAAGTTTTGGAGGAAATAAAGAAACTGGTTAGTCAGTTATTGATGGACAGGAGTAGTGAAATTTAGGTCTGGTAGAAGTAAAATATTTTTGTAGAACTGAAAAATACAATGATAGATTAAGTGTGGCTGATTTCTTTTTGTATTTTTTTTTTTTATGATAATTTAACTTGATTGCTGTTGCAGTACTCAAAATAATCACCAAAACAATAAAAATTTCGTAATTTTTTTACTATTACTTTTAAAAAAGAAAATGTCTCAAAAATCTAGAATTTCCCAACTCTAAACTTAAATTTCCCAACTTCACATATATTGCGGAGGGGGGGAGGCTCCCCCCCATACCCCCCCATGGCGACGCCCCTGCGTAGATTACACATTGTTAAATTAAAGGTAAAATTTTTATCGATTAAATAACATATTTTTACTTTCTTCTATCTTTACAAAAAGAAAGTACTAGATTCGTAAAAATGATCTAATTCTAGTTTTCGCGAAATATCAAATTTTATGTAATTCCCGAAAAACATGTTTTTACAAAATGTTTGTCTGTGAGTCTGTGAGTTTGTCTGTCTGTGTGTGACACAAATTTAGTGTGCGCTCCTATCTCAAGAACTAATGAATGGAATTTTATGAAACTTTAGATTCAGTTAGTCCCTGATATAAATTAGTGTTGTTTAGTTTTTCGTGTAAATCGCCCAACAGGTGGCGTTCACATGCTGCATTTTTCACGATTCCAGCAATAGCTGTATCGCAAGAACTAATGCAGAAATTTTCATCAAACTTTAGATTCAGTTAGCTCCTGATATAATTGGATCCTGATAAGTTTTTGGTGTAAATTGTCGAATAGGCGCCAATGCTATACAGAACTTTTCACGATTTCCACAATAGCTCTATCTCAAAAACTAATGCATGGATTTTCATCAAACTTCAGATTCAGTTAGCTCCTGATATAATTGGCTCCTGATACGTTTTTTGGTGTAAGTTGTCGAATAGGCACCAATGCTATGCAGAACTTTTCACGATTTCCACAATAGCTCTATCTCAAAAACTAATCCATGGATTTTCATCAAAATTCAAATTCAATTAGAAGTTTACATACGTTTTTGCTTATTATATTTTGGTGTAAATCACCTAACCGATGGCGCTGCTAAAATGCATTTTTCAGGAAGTATTAACATGTATGAGATAGAAGAAAGTTTCTGGGATTACCACATCCGGGTAGTTTGTTATTGTTATTAAAGTAATACAAGTCATTTACATCCTTTTATGTATTGTTTAATTACAAATAAAATTTATCTCTATGAAATGATTTTACATGAAACGGCTGGTTTCATGAGAATACCTCATTTCCTCTTAAGATATGCACACATATAATGCTGTTGATAAGAGAACCCTCCATGAAATGTAACGTTTAAATTGCATTTGCAATGTTCCCTCTATCTGATTAATAATTGAACATCAGGTATAATTTTCAATAAAGATCACTAGAATCACTTGAGAAATGTTTACCGATTCTCGGTAGAATAGGTACATTAATCAATAGTTCTCAGAGAATGTTCGTAATGTTATTAAGCCACAGATTTGCTTATTGCTTCTGATCCACGAGAAAATACGGTGTGATTTTTCATAAAAATATACCGAGAATGAAAAAAAATATCCTATTCACGCACAAAAGATTTTCGTTAAAAAACGTAAAAAATACAGTTAGTAAACTTCCAGAGTACCTCTGCAATTGGAGAGATTTGAAAAAATATACTATATATATTTCTATTGATTAGAGAAATTTGGGGTATGTTTATTAATTTTTCGAGTTTCATAGGTAAAAGGTTATATTCATTAAATTCGGTTTAAAATATGAAAAAGGTAACAGGCAGCACAGTTGCCGAAACATCCCTGTGATTTGACAAAAGTGAAGCATTGCATTGGACAGTTTCAAGGTGTTTTTTTTTGTTTGTTTTTTTTTACATTGGTAAAAAAAATGGGCAAATCAAACAGATATTTTCGTATTTTAATGAAATATGATCAACAGATGTATATGTAATGGGTGAGAATATATTATTGTTGTTCTTTTTAATCGATGTATTGTACTTTATCGCAATAATTAAAAGAGTCTAGCCTTTTCCTCTAAAAAATTGTTTTTGATTAAATAGGATGTATGGACTGTTGATTTTCACGTAAAGTATTATTTTTCAATACACTGCCCCCTAGATGATGCAAGTAATTTTCCGAGACCACAGTGTACTATAAAAAACCCCCAAAACAACTGTTTTTAATCTGTGAAACATGATATGACCAGAAACGAAAACATACAATAACCTCTCCCGAGTTATCCAAGATTTCAAAAAGAGTTCGTCCTTTTTTGAAACATCGGAAACCTATATATTTTCGAGATTTAAAGAAGCATTTATAAAAACAGAGTTTCTTTTGCTGCCACTTATTTGCCATGGACTAATGCTCGAATTTTCGTCAAACTTTAGCTTCAGTTAGTCCCGGATATAACTTGGTGGTGATTATTTTTTGGTGTGAAACGCCTAACAGGTGGCGCTGCTATGCTGCATTTTTCAGAATTTCTGCAATAATCATATCTCAAGATCTAATACACGGATTTTCATAAAACTTCAGATTCAGTTAGTCCTTGATATAAATTGGTGCTGATTACTTTTTGGTGTAAATCGTCCGAAAGGTGGGGCTGCTATGCTGCAGTATTTACAATTATCCAATATCTCTATCTCAAGATCTAATGCACGAATTTTCATCAAACTGCAGATTCTGTTAGTCCCTGATATAAATTTATGCTTTGGTGTAAATCGCTAACAGTTGGCGGTTCTTTCAAGAATTTTTTATGATTACCGTAATATCTCTATCTCAAAAACTAATGCAAGGATTTTCATCAAACTTCCAATTCAGTTACGCGTTGTCATAAGTTGCTGTTGATTGGGTTTCGGTGTAAATCCCCTAACAGGATTTACACGATTTTAACGATTGTCATATATAAAGAACTAATGCTCTGAATTTCATACCGTTAGAATCTTTATGATGAGAATAGTTTGTTACTTAAATTTGGCACTGTCATAGCGAATTCTGCAGTTTTAATATGTATGATATATAAAAAAAATCCCTGCCGGCCCGGCCTACAGGCGGAGGTAGATTTCGAAGTTAAGTATACTAATTTCACAAACAAAAACCAAATCATGATTAGAGATAAACCCACTTTAACAATTTTATCTGGTCGCTTTTGTCGAGTTTTTATTTCATTTTAATATAATAACTGGTTTTATCAGAATCATGTTAGGGTGGTATTCAAAAAAATACATTTCCATGCTCAACATCTCGAAATTTTCTGGCATAACTCCAGATTCATCTTTAATAGGAAAAACATGAAACTTGTTGACGTGATTTTTAAAGAGATTTATAAACGACCTGTGTTTTTAATTTTCGTTCAATTAAATAAAACTTGATATATAAACAATTATTTTCTCAGTACGACAATATTTTTCGTTTCTAACACAATCGCTTCGGGAAATTCCGTTCAAAATGCCCAATTTGACATCATTTTTTGAAATATATTCTGCCTCTGTCAAAAAATCGGTCATTACGGTACATTATATAGTTTCTGAATAAGCGAATCTACCAACTGGATGCGTTTGAGAGCAAAAATAAATTTAAAAATGAGTCAGAAAATAAGCAGTTTGGATTTTAATACTCCCTTAATACAATGGTTTTTCAACACAATCCGCTTCGGGAAATTCGGTTCAAAAGGCCCACTTTGACAGCATGTTTTAAAATATATTCTGCCTCTATCAAAAAAGTGACCATTACGGTACATTATATAGTTTCTGAGTAAGAAAATGTACCAACTGGAAGCCTTTCAGAGTAAAAATGAATTGTAAAATTAGTCAGAAAATAAGCAGTTTGGATTTGAATACACCCTTACTAAGATGATTTTTTTCTTCAACCGCTATGTATTTTTAATTTGTTTTTGCTGTAAGAATTGGTCCTATCCAAAACTTGTCTATATAGATGTTGTAGACAATATTAAGAAGATATATGATAAATTCATGGGGATCTTATATCTTTTGAATTGATGGAGTTATGGACTTTTTTCTTCTTCAAACGCCCTTTTCGTTTTCGTTTTTATTTTTTTCTTTTTGTGGTACGAATTGGTCCTATCAAAAATTTGTGAATATAAAAGTTGTAGATAATGTTAAGGAGATTCATGATAAAAATAACTAGATTTGATATCTTGAGAATTAGCGAAGTTATGATTTTTTTTCTCCCAAAAACCCTATTTTTGCGCCCCTTCAGCCCATTTTTAACTTTATCAAAAATCTGTGATACATAAATTTTTGGCTCTATTTTTAGAAGTAATAAAAACTTTAAACTAATTCGATATGTACAAAATTTAAGAAGTTATGGGTTTTTTTTCGGTTTTCACAAAACCCTTCCCTATTGCCATCCCCTTGGTCCGATTTTGCCCATTAACGAACTTGACCGAGATTTTATGCCCCTTGATTTTATGTATCACTTTGGAAGAGATTGGTGCATAATTGTGGAAGTTATCGTGTCCAGAAGAAAGTGATATATATAGATAGGTACAATCGTGGAAAAAAAAGTAAACACCCCCTCCTAACTCCTCAACAAATTATCGTAGACGAAAGTTACTGGTACCGGACGATTGGAAATAAAGTCTACTTTTAAATGGTGTGTATAAAATTTGCTTAGGGGGCCATCTACATATTAAAACGAATCCAAACTTCCTTTTTTTCAATGGCAGTACCCAGATTTAACGCGATATTTCAAATCTTCGGTTCAAAATATGCCTAGAAACCAAATTTCAAGTCATTCGAATGATACGTTTTTGAATTATAGACATTCAAAATTTAGTACTTCTAATGTTAAATTACATTTTCATATTTTTATTTATATCTCCTGAAATTATGCTCCTAATGAGCTACTTTTTTGTGTAGCAATATTACTAATATACCCAAACATAAATACGTTGAATTTGCAATTTTTATAATTTTATTATATGAATTATGAAATTAATATTCGAAAAAATTATGAATTGCAACATACAATTTTTTTGATGGATTATGATGGATGTTGATTTATTAAGTCCTGCTTTATGGAAATCCAAAATTTCACATTTTTCTTCCAAGTAGTTTTCAAATTATGCTTAAAAAACGGCAAAATGATGGTTTAAGGGGCAGTCTATGATAGAAGTGAGTAAATTTTTTTGATTTATTCTGCTATCCTGTAATCAAACAGGTTTAATGACACTTGAACGTTGCTTGATCAAGAAGGCGGCTCTCTCGGTTAACAATCGAGTTCGGAACTTCAATTTGGATACAGCCCTTAAAATACGCTCGTTTTAAAATAATTAATTTCTCGGAAACTTGTGGCATGAATTGCATAAAATTTGTTTATAGGCGAATTGAAAGGTTCATTTATGCTGTCAGAATTGGGTACTGCTATTGAAAAAAACAAAGTTATGGTTCGTTTTAATATGTAGATGGCCCTTAAACAAATTTTATATACATAATTTGAAAGTAGACTTTATTTCCAATCGTTCGGTACCAGTAACTTTCTTCTACGATAATTTGTTGAGAAGTTAGTAGGGGGTCTTTACTTTTTTTTTTTTCCACGACTGTACATAGATAGATAGATAGATAGATAAAGTTTTTTACTGAGGGTGGTTTTGGGATGTAGGGCTCATGATCGGTGTAGATCTTCAAAAATGTTTCAGAAATTCAACATAGGAACGACGCCAATAGGTAGTATTTCATACGAAATCTACCTAAAAGTTTTGGGATTGACACATCCAACTAGTTACAATGTGAACTCAATAAAAATAAGTTGACACTTCAAAGATTGTTTTAACGACAGCAACAACAAAAAAATAATAATAAAATTTGTTTGTGACAGATCTTGAATCAATTTTTATTCGTACACATACATAAAATACTGAATTTTTATTAGAACTATTTTCAATAATAAAAATAAATTTTATTGCCAACGGTAAACTATAAATACATGTATAAACATATATTGACTATTCTATTCCTATATTAAGTATTTTTATCTTCGTATAAGAGGTACGGCAACTTGTCCTTCGTTCCGTTTTTTTTTTTGTAAGCATACTAGTAATTTATTACTGCTTTGGATTTACGTTAATGCGAAAATTTAACGACAAATTTATCTTTTCTCCGCAACAATTCAGATATTTACCTGTCTGTAACAGATGCTTTTATTCTAATGGGATTTATAGACTGTTGATTTGCACCTAAAATATCTTTTTCTCTATCTAGCTGACGCAAGAACTTTTCCAAACCATGAGATCACAGTGAGCTGAATAAAAATAAGCTGATGCTTGCAAGTATGTTTTAATCAATAAAACGAAAACTTCATTTGTGAGTATAAAAGTTCCTTTGTGAAGATGAATTCTAAATAAATTTATAGATACAATCGTACAAAAATAGAAAAATAAAATAATGTCATTTCCTCTGAAAATACAATCGAAACAAAAATTATAAGTTGATTTTTTGAAGGATTTAGTCTCCTTTTTAGTTGCGTTTTTCAATTCCTACTATTAGCTCACACTCTCCCTATATATATTTATTTATTTATATATTTATCTTGTTCAAATTTTCAATCGTTAATAAAATACTCATTATTCATCCTATCAAGTTGAAATACATTTTTTTAAAACTTGTACTGGATGACAATTGATGTTAATACATTTTTTTAAATTATTAATTAATTAAATAAATTTTAATTAATTAATTTTAGTTTTGCATAGGAAACAAAATGGCGGCCATTGGTTATTGAAGTTCAATGAAAGTATTTTCAGTATGGGGTTGCCATAGGGGGACCCTGTTCTGTCGCCAAATACCGCCAAGTTTGCGCCAACTTGGCGATATATCGCCCAATTCGGCGGCCAAAATGAGTCGCCAAAAGTGACGCCAACTTGGCGATATCTCTAATATTTCGACAAATTCCCATAGAGTTCCATTGTAAACATACTTGCTTATAGAAAATCAACAAAATGAGATATTTTAATGCAACAAAAACTAATATTAGCTTAAGGGATTATATTAAATTTTTCTTTGATGGCGTAAGTAGGAATTGACATTTAAAAAAAAATTTTATATTACTTGTTAATTATATAAATACGTATCACCTATAGTCGTCGCCTGGTCCGTCCGTCTGTCTGTCTTACTCTCTGTACGCATATAACAGCGCAAAAAACTACCTAACCGAATGGTTTGAAATTTAATACGTATAATAGTTGTAGAATTTTGTCAAGTCGTTTAAAATTTTATGAAAACTGAATCAAATTTTCAAAAGATATTAATAAAAGTTTTCTTCATTCTGTTAAATTATATCATGCGTTATTGATTAAATGGTAAACACTGTAAAAAAATATAATGCCAGTTTTCCGGTAGGAATCGGAAAAATAGTTGCCCTTATCGTACCGGAATAATTTCCAACCCAGCTAGGGATAAAATCCGTAAAATCGGAATACAATCCGTAAAATATCGTTTTACTGACTATTTCCTTATTTTTACGGATTTTATTCCGAGCTGGGTCGGAATTTATTCCGGTACGATAGGGCAACTATTTTTCCGATTCCTACAGGAAAACTGGTAGTATTTTTTTTACAGTGTACCATGATAGGTAATGATTCTAGGTTTCATGTTGATTACGTTATGTTTGTGATGGAGTCATATTATTTGCGTATCACTGAATTTAATATATATAAATGTAATAAATTTTGTATCCATGCATTTTTGAAAAGAGTGCAACAACTATTGCGCCAAGATCTGAATATTTGTAAAAATAGATCTAGTACGAGAACATTTGCAATGTTTGACAGACAATTTCCGACTCTTTTTTAAGAAATTATACATTCATCGTTAAAGTGAAATATTTTACACTGTTAAAAGAGGTATTCAAAATGCAGAAATTGAATTTTAATTTATTTTAGTAAAATGGTATCATAAACATAATTGTAAACAAGGTCAAATATAAGTGATTGTAATAAGGAAAAAAAAATCTTGTTAATATAAAAATATTCTCGCACTTGTAAATTTCACATATTACGCATTGCAGCCAATTTTAATGCTTTTTTTCAACAATAATTTTGAACAGAAATTTTGTCTTATTTAATCGTGAAATTTAGGATTAAACACAACACGTTCTTCTGTTCCTTAACAGATGTAAGAAAAAAGCGTAAATGCATAACTGTTGGCATCTGTGTTTATAGATATTAATAGAATAAGCATTGAAATGCTCAGAATTTACGAAGAATGAGGGATATATAGGCGGATATATGTATCTCTCTCTTTCCTTTTATATTTTTAGGGTTTCGTTCATCTGACGAAACCCAATTCGTCTCACTCCTAAGTCTGTCTGTCACAGAGCCCGTCCTCAGAAACAGATATATGTTGGAGACTTGAAATTTTGGATTCTTATAGCTGAACACCTGTCATCAAACGACAAATCTTAAAATTTTGAAAAAGTCTTATATTTACCCCTCTGGCCTCTAACTTGTGTATTTTAAGCAATTTTTCTAACTCAGCCCCTAATTAAGTTAGAGATGTGAAATTTTGGATATTTATAGCAAAACACTTGCGATCACACGAGAAATCATAAAATTTCCAAAAACTCTTATATTATTTACCGCTCCGGGCTCTAACTCTGCATTTTTAGGAATTTTCTAACCTCCACCCTTTTCACAGGGGTGCACTTTTCTAACTTTTGTCGAAACTCCTTTGACCACTCTGTCATATTATGCACCATAGCCGTACATATTTTAGTTCCAATTTTTAACCCAGCGGAGCCTACCTATCTAAGGTGCTATGGGCCCGATCCCCTCCACTAATATAACTACGGATAGTTTTTAAAACGAAGTTTCGTTCGGATAGAACTTTGTTTAGAATAGAGTGCGCCCCCTAAATGCGAAATATGGAACTAACAGATTTTGAAAAAAGTTGAAGTGTCTTGAAAAAATATTAAACGAAACCCTCTGTGCGATCTGTGATAACACTTACACACTTGTTTTTATGTCGCAGTGATTTAACTTGTGCACATTTATGAAAGGGATATTATAGTAGCAAAGTAACATACATGCTAAATGCTGATTTTAAATTATGATTGCATGCTTTCATTCCAAAGGAAATGTAAAAATTAGCAGCTATTATAAGCAGCAAAATTCTCCAAAATAGGCAGAATTTGCATTTTAACAGCATAGATACGTTAAGAATTAAGATTTGCTTTTGTGTAAAAAAATTTCTTTATTTTTACGTAACAGATCCTTTAATATTATGAGACTGATAAACATAAAATGTTGGTCTGTACGTAAAATATTTTATAAAAATCCATAAGTCGCAATGTATGAAATAAAATGGATCTTAATAAATCACACTTAAGTTTCGAAATCAAATTTCGCCATATTCAAGTGTCAATAGGTGAAAAAATCCTTATTATTTAATTAATTTTTCAACTACTTTTCAGCAGTGAAATTAAGCTTGAAATTATTGAATTTTAAAGACGTGAATTATCACATTGCTAACTAAGCGTAAACCAACACAGTGAAAACTGACCAAGGAATCGAACACGGGCCCCTAGAATAGCGCTCCAGTGCTCTGCCACTAAGCCAAGAGGACGATGCCCTGCTTGGCATCTCTCACTCACAGTCTTACCACAGTCTAACCGACTTATGTGAGTGAGAGGTGCCAAGCTGCGCATCGCACAGTGGAGTATTTGACCCGAAATCCTGGTCAAAAATATTTTTCGTTGTAAATATAGTCCAATTGGCTTGAAATTCTTATATGTTATTGGGTAGCACTATAGCATGTTTGGTATTGTAAATGAAGTCTATGGCCTTTACGGCTCATTTACAGAGACACCCGAAAGAATTCCCTTACATTATGGTCTATGGGGAAAAATTGTTTGCTATGTATTTTAATGATATCACACTTTTAAACGTGCTGAAATTTATATACATCATTATGGTGTACTAAGGCACTTATTGTAGAATATGGTGTGCATAAAATATATCGTTCATTTACAAGGACACACAAAAGAATATGGCTGAAGAATAAATCTAACTATTGAAATCTATGACCAATAATTGCTGGAAGTGCGTTTGTAGTAATGATAGGCGTTTTAAATTAGAACATTTTTTAAAAATATTACTTGGTGTGGATACACTCTATAGATCATATACAAGGCTGCATAAAAGTTCTCAAGTACATTTCCGTTTATTCACGGAAATGGCTGAATGGACATTTTTAACTGTGCTATGTGTTTCACTGAACTAACATTTAGCATACTATGAAATATACAAAAAAATCCATAGCTTAGTTTAATGTTTTATATCTTAAAAGCTGACGAAGTGTAAGTAAGATTTTAACACTTCACATAATAATAAATATACATTTTATAAACATTTTGACAATCAAGAAAAGAAAGAGTCACCATTTAAGAAGAGCATAATGAAAAAAGAAGTTAAATTATTAATTTACTAAGTAGATATTTTAAAAATACGAATAAATCACATGTTCATTATCTTAACATTACCGAAGGGAGTTTCGAAGTTGAGAGACTTGTAACCTTAACTATTTATTGTTTTTAAGAGGAAAGTAATTGTTGATAGGTTTGTCTTATTCACTATTAATGTTTAATTAAATGTATTTAATTTTACTATATATAAAACTTATTATTTAGATTTAATAATGCTTATTACATTTAAATTTAATTTAATCATTACATTTAATTTATGTTTAATAGTGTTATATTTAATAGTAGGTTCAGTAAATTGGAGTCTATATTGTATAGATTGCTAGTTTTTGAATGTATTTAATATATTACCAGTTTCAAAATGAGTCTTCAGAACACTTCATCTTCTTCATCACCCCCTTCATGGCTTTTATCGGGACTACCATCAGACGTTGCTGGAAGAAGAAGTTGTAGGGTCTCGCTACTGTATGGCTTGCTCTTTTTAGTTGATAAACTGGGTTGTTAGAAAATATGAAATTGCTTATTTTCACGTACATTATAAAAGGAAATTTTAAATTAACTTTTCTTGGTATCGCTTTTCAGTTTTGGAATTAAAATTGTGTGTCCCTTTTTAAGGACACCGCCTCGAAAGTATTAATTCCCTCCTTTATCTCCTTATGTTACACACATGAGCCCCGAGAACTAATTATGGAACCATTTTTCAATAAATAAGTATATACAATTTGAAGGCGATTGGATATTTCTATCAAAAGATATCGAGTTGCGTGCGTATGTACGTACCTACGTACGTACAGAGATAAAGACAGAATCTGTAGGTGCAAAAGCTCTCTTGTAATATCCTGTGAGCTGAAAACCTGCAATACGACAGCAAATATATAGTTCTTATCTCTTCAATTCGTTGGCCGCAAAACAGAACATTTAAATAGTCATCCCGAAAAAAAAAATTATAAAAAAATGGTAACAATATGCGGAAGATTTTTTTGCAGAAATTGACACTTAAGACTATAACTAATACGATTATAACTCAAAAATGGCTGGGCAAAGCGCGGCACATATTTCAAAAGCTTTCGATATGTATAAATCAGAGCCAAAATCCCTAAAATAACCCTTTTACACATTTAATGTTTTTTTTTATTACATTAAAAATGAAACTATTTAAATTAACACATAGTTTAACACTAAGCTCTGACCTTTGTTAAACACGTAAGCCCTGTTTAGTTTCAATTCAACAATTCATGGAGCCACAAAAAAATTATATTTAAACATAACAACAATGCCAAAAAAAAAAACAAAAAACCACGTCTTCTCAGACAGCAACTTCCTCTTCAGCTGAGGGCAGGAGCCACCGGATATAACTCAGGCTCCTAAAATAGACATAGATCGATGCACCAATTAGTTAGCTATTAAAAAATATGATTTTTACAATTGTTGGCGAAATTTTAATTTTTGCATTTTTGGCCAGGTTTTTGGGTCAAATACTCCACTGTGCATCGTCCTCGTGGTTTAGTGGTAGAGCACTGGAGCGCTATTCCAGGGGCCTGGGTTCGATTCCCGGCTTGGACATTTTTCAGTCTGTAGGTTTACGCTTAGTTAGCAATGTGATAATTTACGTATCTAATATTCAAATCCTTATCAATTTTTTTTTACACAACTTATTAAACATTTTACCTTAATTTGCATTGATAATTGTAATACTAAATATATATATATATATTAAACGTATACAGGATGATCCCAAATTGATGGTACAAACTTTAAGGCTTGGTATAGGACACTGTAAAAACCATTTATTGTATAGGAATCTATGGGTGCAAGTAAAGCGTTGAAACACAAACGCAGGCAAGAGACATGAAAGAAATGCTTATGGACAGCATCATTGTCAAGTGCTATGTTTACAATAAGTGCTTAAAATTCCGTCAAACATCAGGTAATACATGCGGGATAGCATTGATGGAGTGATTTTCGTACAGATTTAAAGAAGCCAGGCACCCCACTCACACGTCCAGCAGCAAAGGAGTGGTCTGGTCATCCCTATTTCCCTATTTATGGACCCTCGATTACTTTTCATTGAAAAATCTGAAGAGTCATATCTATACGATTCCAGTTGACTCAGATGAGGATCTCGTTGTTCGAATATACGTGGCTGCTGCATGTGTGTATGAAATACTGGCATCTTTGGAAGTGTACCCCAATAGCTCCACCGAAGCTTCCAAGCACATATCGTTGGTGGACGCCATTTCGAACAGTTATAATAAAGTCAATAAACACTTTGTCTGTCCTTTCGTGTCTTATTTATTCTATTTTCGCCTCATCGCGATTGTTGCGGTCCTATACAATAAATAATTGTTACAGTGTCCTGTAGCAACCCTTAAAGTTTGTACCATGGATTCGGGATCACCCTACATATACAGGGTGTATCAATACAGCGGTTACAAACTTTCAGGACAGATAGAGTACGTCTGGATGATGGGAAATCACATAGCAATGCATGGTCGGAAACGCTTTACTGGCCTTTAGTTACGACACAAAACAAAAAAATTATAGGACACGAACAGGGTGAGAAAACATGTTTATTATTCTTACAGGGAAAACTTAAGAAATAAGAACAACAATAAGAGAGACAACGATCATCATCAAAGATGGTGTTCGAAATTACGACCCCGGGTCGTGATGCATGGAAGCGCATAAACATTTTGTCCAGCATTTCCTGTATTTGCACCTCACCGCGTCACTTGCTTCGAACATTTCTGCACAATAAATGATTGTTACAGTATCCTGTACCAACCCTTAAAGTTTGTACTATGAATTCGGAATCACCCTGTTTATATATACAAATATAGTCGTTTCAAAAAATATATACGCAGTTTGAATGATTATAACTTCAGTTTTTATTCCCATATAATTAATATTTAAATTTTAAAAGAATCTACGTAAAATGTATACATTTTCTCATACCGAAGATGTTTTTGGAGATTCCTCGATAACTTTCCAGTACTCTTTCTTATCTGTTGAGCTCGTTGATGTCGTTGTTCTTCCAGTACGTTGGCTGTGAGCGTTCTGAACAGTTCGATTAGTTTCAAACTTAACTTTTATCCGATTAATTGTAAGACGCGTAGGTGGATCTGCCTGAAATTCCCTCCTATGCTGTCTTTGTAATTTTGCCACATTTTCATATTTCCAATAGCAATATAAAATACTTTTTTGTTTTTATAAATTTATCTTCTTACACTCGCTATTTACAATTAATTAAACTTTAAAAGAAAGAAAAATGAGAAAGTTATGACCCGTTAATGACCCGAGTGTATACATTTTTTGGGGGGAGACACCCTGTACATATAGCTAGAAATTGGATTAAAAGTACTATTTTCTTTTTGTTTAGGAAATTAATTTATTTTCTGCTGATAAAGTATAATGAAGGAAAAGATTTATTTCCATTTCTACTTTTATCCTAAATATAATTTATCTAACAAATGATTTTATCTAATGGGATTTATGGATTGTTGACTTTCACCTATTATATTCTTTTCCAATATCTAGATGACGTAAGAAATTTTCCAAATCGCGAGATCATAATGAGCTCAATAAAAATATGCTGGCGTTAGCAAGTCTGTATTAATCAATAATACGAAAATTTATTTGTGATAATGCAGAAAAATATTCTTAATCAATTTCGTTCGTACACATACACAAAAGAATAAAACTTTTAAAGTTATTTCCAGTGATAATGCTAAGATATATATATATATATATATATATATATATATATATATATACAGTCGAACCCGGTTAAGACGCGTTTCAAGGAAGTGGGCAAAAGTCGCGTATTAAGCGGGATCGCGTATTAAACGTGATTTGTATAATGCTGCAGGAAATGGGCTTATTTACAACATCTAATCGTCTAAATGAACTGTAGAACTTTCATTTATATGTTTACGGTAGAAAATTGTATCTTTTAGGTATATTTAGATTAAAATTTAATTGAATTCAATTTAACTCATTGTTTCTTTTTATAGAACCAAATGGAATAATAACTGAAAATAAAAAGTGAATTCAAACGGCTTTATTATGGTTTATTTTATCATATGCTACAACCAAAATTAAGAATAATAATTTCCTGCTAGACTAATTTTTTTAACAGAGGTAAAAAAATATTAAACCTTTGAAGCACTTGTTAAAATCATATTTAGTACTTGTGATGATGAGTACAATTATAATCTGTCCTTCTTTTCATTTTAAGAAAAAAAAACTATCCTTTTTAATAGTATTTGTGTAAAAAACACTGTTAGCTTAGAAAAAAGTAAGCAAAGAAAGCATAAAAGAAGTTAACAACCGCAGTCGTATTTATTTAATCTTTACGAGTTTAATTCTTTGCTTATAATATGTATCATGAAACATAGTAGGATATAACGTAGATTTAAAATCTCACTAACAATAGGTATACTAATCTTTAATCATAATAATTTCATGACATATCTGAGTATCTTGAATTCTTCTATCTCTCTATACTACAGTAAACATATATACACCAAGCGAGAGACAAAAAAATGTTAGGACGCGGGATCAAACAAGAATTGTAGTGTTGCTAATGTAGGGGTTTTTGAAATTCAAATATCTGGCACTATTTTCGATTAGTACTGTTCGCCTTAATTAATCTGTTATTAAATAAAATAAATATTGCTATTCGTAAGCAGTGCGTTTTATTCGAATAAAAAAAATCTGGTAAATTAGCAACATTGAAGAAGAGACAAGGAATACGCATCTTGATCAATGAATTCGCGTCTTAAGCGTGAATATTCCTCATCTTTTTAAATGTTATTTATATTCTCATTTTTTTATATTACAATTTTTTGTCTTTAAAACGTTAAATTAATCAATTGCCCTTTTATTATTTTTTTATTTTTTATTTTTTAATTTTATAATTTTAATTTTATAATTTTTAATGTCCTGTGTGAGGTGTATCTTTCTTTGGATCTCGTGGCTTTTTATTATCTGTTTTTTGTAATGTTTGCGTTATTAGGAGCAAAATTTTGTCATTTTAGGCTTAATGCCGACAAAATTGGATGAAATAACGCATCTTCTATGAATGAACTCACAAGCTCCTCTGATGATTCTGTGAGTCATTCATAGTCTCTTATATTGCATACTGGTTTCATATGTTCATTTCTGGATCATCTTTAAAACTTTATCCATTTCTTCATATATTTGTGATTTCAAATTTATTATTATATATATATATATATGTGTGTATGTATGTATGTATGTATGTATGTATGTATAAAGAGATAAAGAGAGAGAGGAGAGATACTAATTCGTGTTTAGAATTATATTCATTCAAAAAACTAATTTTACTTTTAACAGTAATGTGGAATATTAAGAAAAGGTGAAGTAACTGGGGTTAAATTCGTTTATAAATGGCTAAAGGGCACTTCATCTTCGTTGTAACCGACTGTATACTAATCATTTTACTAAAACTTTCACAGCAAAAATTTCAAGTTAGAAAATGTTTGACAAATATTTAAAAGTATTTACAAATGTATACACACGAACATATATATTACTAACAAAATATTTCATGTCTAATGTTTTAACATAAAACATTAATTTTATAGGATAGAACTAAAATACAACATATATCTTAATTTAACAAAATAAAATATAATGTCCATTTATCATGCTGTTTTCACATTTAACGCAGAAGAAGTTATTGTTAAAATATCTAATATGTTCTGTTTTTGTGAGGACAAAACTGATGAAAAACCTTACTCATTTTATTCAAAATGAAAATTTCATATTATTGATTGAAATACACTTGCAAGCGTAAGGATGATTTATTGATTTCAAGGCTATTTCATGTTTTAGAAAACTTCTTGCATTAATTAGATATTGGAAAATAATATTTTAAGTACAAACCAAAATTTCTAGCCCAATAGATTAAAAGCAACTGTTATACAAAAGCACACATTTTTAAAATTAAAGACAATTAAAAGCAAATTATTCATTCATGTAATATATTTTATAATAATGGTTAAAGTAAAACGGTGTTTTGGACACAAATTCTGTCTAAATTTTTAATTTTTCAATCCAGTTATTAAAAGTAATATAGAAAATTTTATTTTTCCTCTGTACTTGATAAAGTAAATTTGATAAAGAATCTTATTCTTCATAATTATAAAGGAATAACGAAAATAAATGTCAATAGACAATGATGCTTAATAAAAGGACGTGTCCTATAATAGAACATCTGAGTCGAAGAGGTTTAATATAATTATTTTTATAATATATTTTATAATAATTGTTAAAGTAAAACGGTGTTTTGGACACGAATTCCGTCTAAATTTTTAATTTTTCAATCCAGTTATTAAAAGTAATTTAGAAAATTTTATTTTTCCTCTGTACTTGATAAAGTAAATTTGATAAAGAATCTTATTCTTCATAATTATAAAGGAATAACGAAAATAAATGTCAATAGACAATGATGCTTAATAAAAGGACGTGTCCTATAATAGAACACCTGAGTCGAAGAGGTTTAATATAATTATTTTTATAATATATTTTATAATAATGTTTAAAGTAAAACGGTGTTTTGGACACAAATTCTGTCTAAATTTTTAATTTTTCAATCCAGTTATTAAAAGTAATTTGGAAAATTTTATTTTTCCTCTGTACTTGATAAAGTAAATTTGATAAAGAATCTTATTCTTCATAATTATAAAGGAATAACGAAAATAAATGTCAATAGACAATGATGCTTAATAAAAGGACGTGTCCTGTAATAGAACACCTGAGTCGAAGAGGTTTAATATAATTATTTTTATAATATATTTTATAATAATGGTTAAAGTAAAACGGTGTTTTGCACACAAATTCTGTCTAAATTTTTAATTTTTCAATCCAGTTATTAAAAGTAATTTAGAAAATTTTATTTTTCCTCTGTACTTGATAAAGTAAATTTGATAAAGAATCTTATTCTTCATAATTATAAAGGAATAACGAAAATAAATGTCAATAGACAATGATGCTTAATAAAAGGACGTGTCCTATAATAGAACACCTGAGTCGAAGAGGTTTAAAATAATTATTTTTATAATTACTAAATAAATTATGGGAAAATTTTAAATTCTCAAATAATGAAACAATGATTAATATAATTTCACGATATATATTTTAGTAAAGAAAATTAATAAAAATGTTACATAGGTAGAAAGTGTCAAATTTTAACTTCTATTAAATTAATTTTAACATATACGAGTTCAAATTTATTACATTCACGGAACTCTTTTGCTAATTATTAATAATAACCGGTTAATTTGATAAAATGTGATAAATGAATCATATTAACCAGTTTATTTGGATATTATTTGGTAATTAATAATAATAAACTGTTATTAATAACAATTACTGATTAATTAAATTGGCCATAACATGCATATATAAAACTAATCGCCAACAATTAACATGATGTTGTGAGGGTAATGAAAAATCGATTTAAGTATCTATGTATTTAATAAACTTTTATAGCTATTTTTATGAATTACAAAACATAAATTATATGAAAAAATATCGAAGTGAAAAAGCATAGCCCTGGAAGTTGTTATTTTTTGTTTTTGATCATAGTTCATTTCACTCATATATGCACAGTGTATATATACTTATTTTGTTTGTATGTTTATTGTATTTGTAAATTTATATATTTTTTATATTTTTTGTATATTTTTACCATTAATGCTTTATCGAGGGCATTTGTGATAAGTATGAAATGCAACATTATTTTCCTTTAAAAAAATACAAGAAAAATTATGAAAAATCCATTATAAATTTCAAGAATAAGATTCTTTATCCAAATTTATTTTAACAAATGAAGACCAAAAAATATTTTTTTAAATTACTTTTATTAACTGCATTCAAATAAATCTACCCCATATAGGGTAACTCCGGGAGAGTCGCCGCATACGGGATAGATGCCGCACCCCTTGTATTTCTTATAATTATCGATAGATGGTCGTCAAAGGCACAGTATAGGTGCGCAATGAGATTATTTTAACCAGTGTATAGCTTGAATCCCATTTCGATGTTTACTTGTAGAAGTACAATCCTTAATTTGCCGTAAGTGCATGATTTCACTGTCCAAACTTTTAAACACGTTATGTTTAAACACTTTTCATACACTAATTACTAAATGCATACATGATTTCGAAGTCAAAACTAAGTGTAGAGTTTGTATAGAATACTGTGTGTATGGTTACGCCATTCCCCTTAGCGATGGCAGGTAACTGTGATGGCCGACATCTGCACCATGCAAATTGGGATACACGCCACACTGCTATTCCGGTATACATGCCGCAGTTTCTTTTGTATGGGGTGATTAAGTGTTAGTAACTTTTCCTTTTCTTTTTGCACAGACTAACCGTGTTAGGCATGTTATCAAGTTTACTAAAACCAAAGGAGAAAAAGGGCGAAATAAAAAGTAAGAAGGGCAAGAAAGATGGAGGTCAAGATGATAATAATGAAAAATTGGATTACGCGTAACGCAGACGTTCTTTGCAAGGAATGTTTAGAAAACTACTCCAAAAATGAGTAAGTGTAATTGGCTTCATTGCATCATGTGTTTAAATGTAGTTACATAAAGACTGTACTTTTTCGACATTTTTTCGGCAGATTGTAGTCGAAAAAACAGGTCTCTTGACCCATTCGAGACCATAGGTGTATATAAGCACCTTCATAAAGAGCTTACAAAATTTGTTTCTGCACCAGTAAAAAAGAAAAGTAATATTTGCTTTGTTTAATTTGAGCATATTCATGATTATTTAAGTAAAGGTAACTTATTTTTAAAAAGTGGTACCAACCGTATAAAATTTGTGTAAAAGCCACCGGTAGCGAAAGGGTTAACAAATAAATTATGTAAACACAATTTTAGTTTTTTTCTTTTCCCTTTCTAATACATTGATGTTACGTTGTTGCTGAAATAACAATTATAATTTAATGTAAAAAAATAAGTCGATAATTTTAATAGTGAAACTAGGCAACAATTATTAATTTGAATCTACTAATACGTTTCATTGTACTCATTTAGTTTCATTTTGTTATTACATCGTTAATTATAGTCCAGATATAAATATATTTTTTTAATATTTTTATTTATAATTTCATTCTGTTCTTATTACAAACGCGGCATAACTACCGCACAAGTTCGGCGTCTCAGCCTGAATGCCCGGGTGACGCGCCGCAGTATAATGTTTTAGAAAAAAAATGTTAAAAAATATTAATAATTTGTTTTGAAATTTTTTGTCGCAGTACATGCGTTGTGCATTTAACATCAAATAGCGCAGCATGATTTTTTCTATTTTATGTCCACCATGGGACTTTATACACAAATTCAAAAAAATGTGCGGCAAAAATCCCGGAATTACCCTATATAAAAACCTAATGAAACGAATTTATGAAACGGATATATGAATCGACTGATTAAACAACTGATTATGTTTCAAGCGAATTCTCCTAAAATATGGAATACTTTGTGATGAAATTAACACCAAAAATCAGCATTGATCCACAGATCTTAAAACTGGTATTAGAATTTTTAAATTCGAATAAGTTTTCGAAATGTTAATTTTTTTCTAATTTTATATACATTTTTTTAATGATGGCAACTCAAATTTTAATCAAACAGACATTTTTTTTTCATATTTCGGAAAAGGTTGACATGGTAACCCGGCTATTGTTATTTATTTGATGATAAATGTTTATTTACTTTTATTTTTTTTTTTTTATAAATTATATAAATTATTTTGTTCTATAATTATTATTTATTTTTTATATTTCCTATAGAAAATAATAGAAAATATTAAAAAATACGGAACTACTTAGTTATTCAGTCGACCAATTTCGCCAAATTATATAAATTACTAAAACACTCGCCAAGTTATACAAATTGACATAATTTTTATTTTAAATAACGAAAGAACAAATAAATTAGCATAACATTAAAAAATATACAAATAAAAAGTCGAAATAAAAATCACTTGATGACGTAAACACGTGTAACTTGCTTAAAGTCAAGTGAATGTGACATTTACGATCAATCATTATAGGCATTTAATCTTATAGTTTGGCGATAGATTTTTGGTCGACGTGATAACTAAGTAGTACCAAAAATTCATATGTAACTGGTATTTGAAAACGAGGTTTTCGCCAAGTTTTCGTAAAAAACAAGAAAAAAAATATCACGCCAAACCTGCTGTGCATATATGACATCTGGCCAAATATTACCACTCGAAAAAAACGCTAACTGGTGAGTTGAAAAAAAGCTATTGGCGAGATTTGCATCCGGCTAGCGTAACAGTACCAAGAATTCTTTGCAACCATGGCAAATTTTATGTAGTTTTATTCGAATTTTTTTTTGATTTTTTAATCAAAATGGTAAACTTACGGTCCCATATTGGCGTGAATTTTTTCTGACGCCAATGTCATATACGGAACGGGCACTTAACTGGCGCCAAAGTATCGTTATTTTGCTTGATATGCTAAGCCGGATGTTGTTGTTTATGCTGTTGAGGCGTTCCCCAAATTGGCGTCGTTAAAAAATCTCGCCAATATGGGACGTATATGACATCTGTGCCAAACTTTCATATGAAAGGCGATGGGATCAGACCGTATTTGTTTATGCCAGTTGATGACTTGAGCTATTATAATATACACTGACGGAAAAAAAAAATTCCCAACACAAAGAAAGACTTGTGTTAGATAAACGAAATTTGGTAGGCGTGTTTATACATCTGAAAGATGACATCGATTGAAATTTCGCGCTTCGCGCATCAGTGTGGCGCTAGTGGCGCCACTCAGAACTTGCAGATCAGGTTTACTTTAAATGCGTGCTGTAAAGTTCGTGGGCGTTATTTAGCTACGAAACGTGACGTATTGAGTTGATGTTAGCCAAGAATGCCTTTAACAAGACGAAGAAGGCACTGTCAACAGCTCCCCGAGTTGGAACGAGGTCGCATAATCGGGCTACGTGAAGGTGGATTTTCTTTCCGCGATATTGCAGAAACACTTGGCTGGAATGTATCCACTGTGCATGATTGTTGGAAACAGTGGTCAAGGGATGGTGCTGCATCAAGAAGACCAGGTTCCAGGCTGGCACGTGCACTCCTGAGAGGGAAGATCGCCGTATTCGGCGTACTACTGTGGCGCATCGTACTGCGTCTGCGGCAGAAATTCGAGCTGTAGTTGGTACCACAGTTACACAACGAACTGTTAGAAATCGGTTACTTCAAGGACAGCTTCGAACCACGCGCCCTGTAGCGTGCATTCTACTGACTCCAAGCCATTGCCGTTTGCGACTCCATTCGTGTCAAGCCAGAGCTCATTGGTGGGCGGAGTGGAGATCTGTTGTGTTTCTTTTTCATTAGAAAACACAACAGATCTCCACTCCGTCCTCCAATGAACTCTGGATTGACACCAATGACGTCGCAAACGGCAATGGTTTGGAGTCAGTAGAATACACGCTACAGGGCGCCTGGTTCGGAGTTGTCCGTGAAGTAACCGATTTCTAACAGTTCGTTGTGTCACTGTGGTACCAACTAGAGCTCGAATTTCTGCCGCAGACGCAGTACGATGCGCCACAGTCGTACGCCAAATATGGTGATCTTCCCTCTCAGGAGTGCACGTGGCCGCCTGGAACCCGGTCTTCTTGAGGCAGCACCATCCCTTGACCACTGTTTCAACAATCATGGATACATTCCAGCCAAGTGTATCTGGAATATCGCGGAAAGAAAATCCACCTTCTCGTAGCCCGATATTCGACCTCGTTCCAATTCGGGGAGCTGTTGACAGTGGCTTCTTCGTCTTGTTAAAGGCATTCTTGGCTAACATCAACTCAATACGTCACGTTTCGTAGCTAAATAACGCCCACGAACTTTACAGCACGCATTTAAAGTAAACTTGATCTGCAAGTTGTGAGTGGCGCCACTAGCGCCACACTTATGCGCGAAGCGCGAAATTTCAATCGATGTCACCTTTCAGATGTATAAACACGCCTACCAAATTTCGTTTATCTAACACAAGTCTTTCTTGGTGTTGGGATTTTTTTTTTCGCCAGTGTAGATGAAATGATGGCGATAGAATAATATTTGGCGATTATCACTTGTGCCTGGCTAACATTAAAGTACCAAAATGGCACCTAGAGTATAAAATGCGAAGTAGTCCGCCTGGAACTGTTGATGATAGTCACATGACTTAGGCTATTGTTATAGAGATTTTTTAAAATACCGGGAGACAAAGACTCTGTATACTTAATTTATTTTATTTTAGCTTCTTTTCGAATGTTTAACTGATCCTCTTTAATCAAAAACAAAAACAACCATTGGATGTCTTAACAGCAACTGATTCGCTCTTAAATTTTTGCACTCAAAAGGAATTGAATTGAAACCCGTTTACAGGGAGTTCTGCACAGCTTTTTTTCCGTATAATACAATCTTTTTTAATATTTTTAAAACCCATCAGATTAGCGTGTTTTTAGATTCTTCGGTGTCTGAACGGTGGTTGGCGAGCATAGCTTGCAGGAGGCAGAGCCCCTTTATAAATAAATAAATAAATAAATATGCATAATTTGTGTTCAAACCATTATTTTACTTTCACGGTTATTATTAAAACATGATACGTGAAAGAGTTAATTTTTCGTTTGTTTTATTTTCAGTATTTGTGCTCCTGCGTATCATACCCTTTTTATTTATTGATATATTAATTTTCGATTTTTACGTAAAATATTAGTTTTCGATATCTATATGACGCAACACATTTTCAAATGTACGAAACTACAACAAGCTTAATAAATAATGCTTAGGCTTGTAAGCCTGTTGTCAATCTAAAATATAAAACACCGATACTCATAATGAAGAATAAGAGTGTTTATCAAATTTGTTTCAACAAATACAGACTTTTTAAAATCGTTTAATTTACATCTACTAACAATATTAAAATAAATAATAAAAAAAAAAACCCTGTCGGCTCGGCGTACAGACAGAAGCAGATTTCGGAGTTAAGTACTAATCTCACCAACAAAAACTAAAACAAGATTAGAGATAAACGCAGTGTAACAAGTTTACCTGACCGCTTTCGAAGAATTTTTAATTTCATTTTTCTGAAACAGCTGGTTTTATCAGAATCATATTAAGTGTAGTCTTAATATACATTTTTAGACTCATTTTTAAAAGTAAAATCATGAAAGTTGCTGACGTGATTTTTTGAAGAGATTTATAAGCGACCTGTGCTTTTATATTTCGTTCAATTAATCGACTTGCAAACAATTATTTTCCCTATACGACCATTGTTTACGTTTCCAGCACTATCGCTTCTTAAAATTTGGTCCAAAAGGCCCTCTTTGACAGCATTTTTTGATATATATTCTACCATTATCAATAATTCTACCAACACGTCACAGTATATAGTTTCTGAATAAGAGAACCTGCCAATTGGAGTCGCTTGAGAGAAAAAATGAAGTTAATGGGTCTATGGACTCTTAAAGCTTTAAAAAATTCGAAATTTTAAATTTTTTGAGATGCTCAGCTGCTATCTTTTCTCAACATTTTTATATAATTATTTCCTTGAAATTCATATTAGAACACGCTCAAAGAAATCGCTCAAAAGATCTTCAGCCAGCTGCAATGCACGCTTCACACCTGTGGGATAGGGACTGACGCGATTTTTCGAAGACACCAGGAATTTCCTGAATATCGCAGGCAACAACGTTAATCTGGCGACTAGATCCATATCGGTTACAATGGGGCACTCGTAGATTAGGCTTTTCATATGGCCCCACAAGAAAAAGTCAAAACACGAGAGATCAAGCGATCTTGTTGGCCAATCTATGGGACCACATCGACCAATCCATCGCCCTGGGACAATGGAAAACTACCTTTTAACTAATCATTGCTTGCGTTCCGACCATACATTCTATGATGAAATTTGCTCGTATAGCTGAGTTCTATCATCCCTATCATCCCGTAAAGTTTTGTCCACTTTTCAGATACACCCTGTATTTTGTAGATTTAGAGCATGGTCGAAGGGGCGGACGAATAAACAGAGAAAAAGGCTGAAATACAAACAGAATTATAAACACTTTTCAACTATGTTGGAAATTGTTAAGAAATATATATTTGCAGGTTGTATACTGATGATTAATTATTTACAATCCTATTAATAAAAACGACTTACTTGTCCTTATTATCTAATTGTTTACAATCCGACTATATTCAAAAGTTATTTTATTATAATATTTAGTTTTATCTATGTATTGATCAGGACGGCTGTACTCACAAAAATGAGAAAAGATTCAATATATTTACTATCTTTTGATGAAAGTTCCTTTATGATATTTGTTTAAGACACTAATGAACTACAGGAAATATCGATATTAAACAACCCGATAAAGGATTAGAAAAAAATAGATATCCACATCATTTTAATTACAGTTATATAGATATCATGCCGGATTTCATGGGTGCATTATTTTATATTTTGCATATATAATTATGTAATTGGAATATTTGTACATAAATAAAAAAAAATACTTTTTGTAAATTTATTAGTATATTTTATTAAATTACACTATTTATATGAAAAGACATATTTTGTTTTGCAGATATTACTTTTTAATTAAGCAAGTTTATTTATTGCTTATTATATTTATTACCGAATATGTCCAAATTAAAACAATATATTACAGCAATTAAACAGAATAAAAGATATATATTACCGACTATTCATGCAGCTTTAGCCGTTAGTTTGAGCTTTTTTAAATATTCAAACATTGCAGTGACATCTACTGACAAAAAATATTGATTAATTTTTAAATTATCACGTACAAAATTAATGATTTATATATATAAAAAAAACTTTTTATTTATTATAGCAGTTGAATTGTTGAATTTTGTTGTTCATTGTTCGTTTTGAGAGACTCCAGTTTAAAGCGTTGCTTTGAAGTTTTGTTTAAAAGTTTTGAATTTTGATATATCTTTAAAACAATACTTGAACATACAATCACCTCATCGAGTTGATGCTTGAAATTCCAGGCTTAGTTAAAATTGGATTCACATATTAAAATGAAATTCTTCTGCCAAGTCATATCATAGTGGAAAACCGATTTTAGTGGTTGACTGGTACGTTTACAATTGAGTTTTCTGCTCCCAGTCCTCCATTTTTCATGTCTTTGAGTGCAGGAAATTACAATGATAAACGCACCAATCAACCACTAAAATTTGGTCTGCAGGTTCTTTCCACCAAGATATGTTTCGGCAGACCAGTTACATTCTAATATGCTAATCGAGTTCTGTCTAATTCTGTAATTGCAGCCGTCAACTTGATGAGGTGATTGTCTGTTCAGCCATCTCCAGACCTAGTAAAAAAATAATAAAATAACCACGAATAGTCCAGTGGTAGGGGAGCAAAAAAATGGCCGAATTCGGAATTAATTAGGAGAAAGCTGGAAATTGTTTTAATCCCTTCAGTTTAGGTCTAGAATGAATATACTATGTTTTCCCCGTCGTACTAGGTGAGCGTTAGGAAATATGTATAGATTTATAGTCAAAAAACACGTTTTTTTTTTTACATACCATAACAGTATCTCCAAACAGCTAACTCTGTCAATCTCTGTGTTAACTCTGTGTTAATATTTTTATTGAACATTAAGGTCGCAATTCCAGTTTAAAATTTTAGACTCGTGGTCAGGGTGTTGAACACAGAATCAATTAGGAGAAAACTGGGAATTGTTTTAATCCCTTCAGTGTAGGTCTAAAATGAAAGTACGATGTTTTCTTCCTCGTACTTGGGTGAATGTTAGAAATTATGTACATATTTATTTTCGAAAAACACGTTTTTTTTTTAATTATCTTAACAATATCTCAAAACAGCTAACTCTATAAAAATTATTATCAATATAAAAATTTTGTAGACCTTAAAAATCTGAATAAAATGAGTACCATCATTAATATTTTTGTTCAACATTAAGGTCTCAATTCTATTTCGAAATTTTGCCTTAATCGCTAGTCAAGAGCTTGAAGCCGGGGGAGACCAAGTTAACTTAACAATATCTCAAAACAGCTAACTCTATCAAAAACATTGTCCGAACAAAAGTTGTAGAGCCTAAAATTCTGTGTAAAATGAGTGCCCACACTTAATATTTTTGTTTAATATTAAGGGCGCAGTTTTGAGATATTGTTAAATTAACTTGGTCTCTCCTGGCTTCAAGCTCTTGACTTGAAAAATTTTGAAGCAGAATTGCGACCTTAACGTTGAACAAAAATATTAATGATGGTACTTATTTTATTCAGAAATTTAAGCTCTACAACATTTGTATTGACAATGTTTTTTATAGAGTTAGCTGTTTTGAGATATTGTTAAGGTAATTAAAAAATAAACGTATTTTTCGAAAATAAATATGTGCATAATTTCTAACATTCACCCAAGTACGTGGAAGAAAACATCTTACGTTCATTTTAGACCTAAACTGAAAGGGTTAAAACAATTTCCAGTTTTCTCCCAATTAATTCTGAATTCAACCCCCTGACCACATGTCTAAAACTTTAAACTGGAATTGTGACCATAATCTTCAACAAAAATATTAAGTGTACGTACTCATTTCACTCAGAATTTTAAGCTCTACAACATTTGTATTGACAATGTTTTTGAGAGAGTTAGCTGTTTGGAGATACTGTTATGGCATGTAAAAAAAAAAACGTGTTTTTTTACTATAAATCTATATCTATTTCCTAACGCTCATCTAGTACGAAGGGGAAAACATAGCATATTCATTCTAGACCTAAACTGAAGGGATTAAAACAATTTCCAGCTTTCCCCTAATTAATTCCGAATTCAACCCCCTAACCACTGGGTTAGAAAGGTGTTATACAACAACCTTTTTCGGAGTTATTAAGACCTGAAACACCTTAACCCTTTTCAGTAGTATTTCTACTCTCAGTCAAACAAGCATTTTCCTGTTCCAGCCGTATGTCTGTCCTTATCCGCCGCAGCAAATAACTATACTGATCTTATGTTCTATTCATTTGAAATAAGATACGTAGATACGTAGATATTCGGAGATACGTAGGATTGGAAATAATATTTTACAAATTGCGCTTAAGTGTAATTGGGTATTTTCGCTTCTTAAAATATTTTTTTTTAAATACTAGGGGGCTCTGCCCCCTACGAGCTACGTTTGCCAACCCTCGTTCAGGCACACCAAAATCCAAAAAGCACGCTAATTTGATCGGCTTTAAAAATATTGAATAATAATAATATAAAAAAACAGTAGCGATCTCTCAGTAAACGGGTTTCCATTCGTTTTCCTTGGATTGGGGATTTTTAAGACCAAATCTGCTGCTGTTAATAGGTACGGTGGCTGTTTTCGCATTTAATTAAAAAAATTAGTTAAGCATTTGAAAATAAGCTAATGTAAAATGAATTAAATAAATAGTGTCATTGTTTCCCGGTATTTTTTAACAGCGCTATAAGATAGTTCTTTTAAATAATTCATTTTAAATGTATCGTTTCAAATCTGACGTAATTTACACCAAAGTTTTATTTCTCTTATTAATATTCACGTGAAAATACTTTTGTTGTTAGAAGGAAATATTATTTGCGCTGTCTTCGGATTCACGATAATAGTTGAAAGGATTATCTCAAAACATATCGCGCAAATATATTTTTTAATTTAAATTGTTTTGCCATATTTTTTGGCCATTTTAAATATGACGTAATTTCCTCCATTTACAAGTTTTAACGTATAATAATGTTTTTTTTTTTATTTTAAGATTTTGTTTCTCTTTTAAAATTCATGTGTAAATATGCTTCTTATGACGTAATTTTCTTGCTTTTAACAGGTAATCATTTAATTCTAATTTTAAAGTTTTTTTTTTCTGTTTATAATATTCACGTGTAAATAAATTTTTAATTTGAAGTAAACATTATTGTGTGCGCTGTTTATACAATTGGCAACAGTTTAAATTAATAATAATTTCTAAAATACGTAAAAAATATCTCTCGAAATGCTGAAAATTTGAATTTAAAATAGAAATAAAACCTCAAAAAATGAGTCAAATATGAAAAATAAATGCAATCTGCACACGGGGAACTTATAACGTATAAAATGATCTAAAAATGATTAAATACTCATGTATAGTTTTTGCTCCAATAAAACTTCTTTAATGAAACGATTTTGTCCAACTTTAGCATTAAATATCTCTTAAAATAATTCTTCGATTTGAAAACTGTCTGCATCAGCGTGTTTATGAAACATTTCTCTATAATACCACCGTCTTTCATATTTTTGTATGCAACAGTTTTCTTTTAATATGAACGAAGAAAGGCCATGCTTAAGCATTCAAATTGGATGCCGATCTAACTGGAATATCTACTCAGATTTTCATTGGTCCATTTCCAAATCAAAACATTTTTTTATATATAGAATGATCACTCAATAACGGCAAAATGAAATTTAGCGAAGAAGTGTACTGAGAAATTGAAAGTATTTTAAAAAAAGATAGGATATAAGAGGTAAAGAGTAAAGATTATTCTGGTATGTTCAAACTGTACAGTTCGGAGTTTGTCACACAAGCGTGGCAAATCAGGTGTGTTCGTATTATAAATAGTTTTATAAATATTCTGATCTTGATGTTGCACTATTATAAAAAAATTCATGAATACAAAAATTATTACGATTACATATATTAAATTCAGTATTACGGAAATAGTAGGGCTCCGTCTTAACTCATTAAAGCCGGTTGTCAAGAAAACTTGCCATTTAAGAAATACGAATTTTTTAATTTGGAAACCAGTATTTTAGTAAGAAAATTTGCATACTATCTGATCTCAAACATTGAAAGAATAAAGAAGCTAAAATTAACAATATGAAAATACTGGTGTCAACTGATGCGACGATATTAAAAAAATTGTTAAAAGATAGTCGGCGTTAATGGATTAAATTGGACGGAATTAGCATGGCAATCTAGAATCTTTACCTATCATGTGATATTATTGAATGAATTACATATGATAGAATTTAATAGGATGGAGAAAACGTTTATTAATATCTTTTTACGTTTTAATTCGATTTTCATAAAATCTGAATTACTCGACAAAATTCTGCATCGATTATATATATTAAATTTCAAGCCATTAAATTTCAAACATTGTCAATACAAATGTTGTAGAGGTTAAAATTCTGAGTAAAATGAGTACCTACACTTAATATTTTTGTTGAACATTAAGGTTGCAATTCCAGTTTAAAATTTTAGACTCGTGGTCAGGGGGTTTAACACAGAATTAATTAATTGTTTTAATCCCTTCAGACCATAACCCCTGGAACCCAAAACCACACCCAGTCCCCAGTTCAAAACTCTCTCTCTCTCTCTATATATATATATATATATATATATATATCACTTTTTTATGAACACGATAACTTCCATAATTCTGTTCATATATCCTCAAAACAGACACATAAAATCAATGGGTAGAAAATCTCGGTTAAGTTCGTTAATTTGCAAAATCAAACGAAGGGGGGTGAAAATAGGGAGGGGTTTTGTGAAAACAGAAAAAAGCGCATAACTTCTTAATTATAATACATATCAAACCACTTTAAAATTATTATTACTTCTAACAAAAGATGCCAAAAGTTAATGCATCACAGATTTTTTATAAAATTAAAAATGGGCTCAATAGGCGAAAAAATATGATTTTAGGGAGAAAGAAATTCAGAAGTTCGTTATTCTCAAAAAATCAAATTCACTTAAACTTACTATAAATTTTCTTAATACTATCTACAAATTTTATATTGACAAATTTATGATAGGACCAAATCTTACCGCAACAAAAAATATAATAAAATCGAAAAAAATGGGAGTGGGGTTTAGGAAGATAAAAATGCACAACGTCGTCAATTTCCAAGATATCCAATAGGCTTAATTTATTATGCATCCTCTTAATATTATCTACAACCTTCATATTAATAAGTTTTTGATAGACAAACTCTTACAGCAAAAACAAATTAAGAAAAAATAGGGGTTATCGAAAAAATTATTGTATTAAGTGTGTACTCAAATCCAAACTGCTTAATTTCTGTCTCATTTTTAAATTCATATTTGCTCTCAAACGCATCCATTTGATAGGTTATCTTATTCAGAAACTATACCAGGTGTCCACTCTCAACAGTGTCCAATGGCTAATTACTAAACCGTTAGTCATAGACCTATAGTTCCAATTACAAATATGTTTTAAATGAAGTAAAGAAATATTTTATAAGCGATTTAGGTCAATAAAAATATTTATTAAAAAAATTACGAAATTTAAATTTTTATACGGTCCCCCGGTCCTATAAGTTATATTTAGTAAATTTTTTCTTATTACACTGACAAATAATTCAAAAAAAGTCTCGTTCATATAACACTAAAATTGACCGAGATATGAAACTTTAAAAATGCATGACTTGCACCACTTTTATTCATCTGAACACAGATGAGTTCTCAGGTGCTTTCAGGGGTCATATAGAAAGTGCCTAAAGTATTCGAAGAAGTTATTTCATGTGCATCTGCGCTTTGAAAAAATCATACAAGCATTACGATTGAGTTAACTTTAAATCACTTTTAAAAAACCGATCGAGATTAAATTTTACATACTGATGTAAATCCGATGACAATCTAATATTATGATTTTCGGTGGTTACCATTTATACATATTTTACAGGATAATGCAAAACATTTCGTATAGATTGCCGCCAAGAAGTTAAAATAAGTTTTAGATTAGATAACACAAGACTGCGATAGTGGTGTTTTTTTTTTAAACTTTTATGTATTTTTTAGCATCGAATCCGAAAATTACCTTAATTTTTATCATCATCTCAAGGTTTCTCGCAAATCATAAATTGTCAAAGTTAAAAAATAACAAAAATCGGATACTATACAAGAGGAGATGACTGTATTTTTTTAACTTTTGATAATTGGTTTTTATGCACTTTTTGCCACTGAATCAGAAAATAACCTTCATTTTTTACCATCACGTTAGAATTTTTTTGCAAATCGTAAATATGAAGTTAAAATATAGCGAAAATCAGATACTGTAAAACAGATGTAAAACTTTTTTAATTTAATTTAATTTTATTTTATTCAATAATTTATTCCATTTTTTTTTTTTTTTTTGGATTGTACTGGGATACTTACAGCTAAACAGCTGAGAGGTCCGATGAGGTGGGGGAAGGAGGAGTTTCAATATTAACTTTGAAATTTACAATTTGCGATAAATCCTGACGTGATGGTTAAAAATGAAGTTCATTTACGGATTCAGCGGTAAAAAATACATAAAAATCCATTATTAAAAGTTAAAGAGATAACAATGACATCTATTTTATGGTATAAATATTTTGCTATTTTTTTATTTTTTTTTAACTTTAAAATTTACGATTTACAAAAAATCTTTATATGATGGTAAAAATGAAGATCAATTTCGGATTCAGTGGTACAGAATACATATGAATCAATTATCAAAAGCTAAAACTGTTAACTTTTCATCCTTTTATTTAACAAAAATTCTGTTTTTTTTTTTTTTTTTTTTTTTTTTTCATCTTACATGTGTATTACAAATTGTACATTTTGCATTAATATGTCAGAATGATTAAAGATTTCAAATTTATATTGCAATGTTAATTTTACTCTCAACCATTTTTTTTATATATCTGACGAAATTATGTTTCTACTAAATTTTGAATGACCCCTAATTTGCAGCAAAAAATATGCCCCAACTTTAAATATTTATTACTCGGTCAATTTTAATCGTAGAGCAATGGGACTTTTTTTGTCTTACTTGTCAGTGTAACAAGAAAATTTTATTAAATATAACTTATAGGACCGGGGGACCGTACAAAATTTAAATTTCGTAATTTTTTAAGAAATATTTTTATTGACCCAAATTGCTCTTAAAATAGTTCTTTACCTCATTTAAAATTTTTTTGCAATTAGAACTATATGTCTATGACTAACGGTTTAGGAATTAGTCATTGGACACCGTTGAGCGTGAACACCCTGTATAATGTGCCATATTGGTCGATTTTTTTGATAAAGGCAGGATATATTTCATAAAATGCTGTCAAAATGGGCATTTTGAACCGAATTTCTCGAAGCGATAGTACTGGAAATGAAGAAAAAAAATGTACTGTGAAAATTTTTGTTTTAAATCAAGTTTATTTGTTTGTTTACACATACATCTGCCTTGTGTTCTTGACATCTAGGTCCTCTTATAAGTCATCGTCAATATACAGGGACGAGATAGCACAATGAAATTTACAACAAAGAGAAATTACATCGGGGAGCTCCACAAAGAGTGTGCAATAGAGCCAGCGAGAGTCGAACTCGCAGACCTCTGCCGCTCTCAATGCTTGGCGGCTGGCAGCGCGGTGTCCTAACCGCTCGGCCACCGAGGCCCCTGTAAATCAAGTTCTGATTAATTGAACGATAAATATAAACAAAAGATCGCTTCTCATTTCTTCAGAAAATCACGTCAACAAGTTTCATGTGTTTATTTTTAAAAATGAGTATGAAAACGTGTAAGAAAATTTCGAGTTTATGAGCGTGGAAAAAAACTTTTTGGGATACCGCCTTAACTTGCTTCTGATAAAACAAGCTCTTACAGAAAAACGAAATAAAAAAATTCGTGAAAAGCGGCCAGATAAAATTGTTAAACTGGCTTTATCTCAAATCTTGATTTAGTATTTTTTGGTGAAATTTACTTAACTTCGGAATCTACCTCCGCATGTAGGCCGATCCGGCACGGATTTTTTTTAGTTTATTGTGTTTAAAAAAAAAAATTAAATTGTAAAGGGTTTAAAGAACACTTAAACAGTTACTAAAATTCATTCATTTTTCTAAATTGGAATAAAAATATACGGTATTATACGATGAAGCACGATGCAAATAATACAGAGAACGGATAAATGCATTATTCCATTGAGATAACATTTGTAATACTTCAATACTAATTTAAATATTGCGATTCAGTCGAAATGCTTTTCCAAGGTGCACTTCGAGTTTTAAAACTGTGAAAGTGCAAGTGTCGGTTTCATTATTTAACTTGCGATTCAGCAAGTTTCAAGAGCTGTAAAATAGAAATAGTTTTCCTACTAAGTGAAAATAAAAGAGATTAAACGTATTTGAAGTTTACTTTTAAAGAAATTGATTTAACAGCTTTGCTTTGATTTTTAAGAAAATTAAAAAATATATAATTAGTAGTTTATAATGGTAAATGGTAAAATATTTAACATATGTTACTTCATTTAATTTCTAAAATGTTCAAGATGGAAACTTAAAAAAAAAAAAAAATGCAATTTAACAAATTACAACGACCATTTGGAAAATGATTTTTTCAAAGACTGAAATTTAAGACATGAGAAATCGCACGGAGTTTATCATACATTACGTACGCCATGAATTACATTTTTTGGTACTGTAAATTTTTAAACTTCTAGGGAGCTGGTCATTCATTATGTACGCCATGGATTAAACATTAATATTCCTGGACCAATTGTAAATGAAATTTCATTCTTAAACTTCTAAACATCCCACAATATTACTTTTTACACCGTCCTATCTCTCTATTCTAAAAAAAAGTAACTACCGCTGTCACCGCCGCCGCCGCCGCCGCCGCCGCCGCCGGTTTTGAATTTTTTGTGACCGGAGGTCTTTCTTCGTTAATATTAAGAAAAATAATGCATACAAAAATATGAAAATCGGTGGTTTTATACAGAAATGTTTGATAAACACGCTGAGGCAGACAGGTTTCAAATCGAAGAATTATTTTAAGAGATATTTAATGCTAAAGTTGGACAAAATCGTTCCACTAAAAAAGTTTTATAGCAGCAAAAACTATACATGGCAGTGTAATCATTTTTAGATCATTTTATGCATTAGAATTTGCCGGAGTGCAGATTGCATTAATTTTTTATTTTGATTCATTTTTTTCAGGTTTTATTTCTATTTTAAATTCAAATTTTCAGCATTTCTAGAGATATTTTTTACAGATTTCAGAAAATTGTACTAATTTAAACAGTTGCCAACTGTATAAAAAGCGCAAGCAATAATGTTTGCTTCAAATTAAAAATTTATTTACACGTGACTATTATAAACAAGAAAAAAACTTTCGAATTAAAATTAAATAATTACGTATAAAAAGCAGGAACTTATTAAAAATTACGTCATAAAAAGTACACACGTGAATTTTAAAAGAGAAAGGATATTGTAAAATAATAAATTCATTAACATGCGTTAGAAGTCTTAGGAGAAATTACGTCATATTTACGTCACATTACAGTTATTACATAAAATGAACACAAAATAGTATTGCAAAAAAGTTTAAATTTAGAAATTGCGCTAGGCATTTATTTAATATTTTGAGAGGATATTTTCAACTATTTTTGTTAGGAAAGTGCAAATAATATTTCATTGCTAATAAAAGTACTTTCACGTGATTATTTAAAAGAGAAAGAATAGCTTGGTAAAAATTACGTCAGATTAAAAACGATTAATTTAAAATGTCTCATTTAAAAGAACTTTCTTTTCGCTTTGTTAAAAAATACCAGGAGACAAAGACTCTGTTTACTTAATTCCTTTTATATTAGCTTATTTTGAAATGTTGTTACACGTGTCTACGTCATCAAGTTATATTTATTTCGACGTTTTATTTTTATTTTTATTAATGTTGTACGAATTTATTTGTTCTTTCGTTATTTAAAATAAAAATTATGTCAATTTGTATAATTTGGCGAGTGGTTTGGCGATTTATATAATTTGGCGAAATTGGTCGACGGGATAATCAAGTAGTACCGCAGCGGATTTGGTGTTAAAATTCCCCAATCAAAGAGAAATGAATAGAAATTCGTTTATAGGGAGACCACCACTGTTTTTTAAATTATAATTCAATCTTTCGAAATCTTTTTAAAGCCGATCAAATGAGCGTGCATTTAGAGCCTGCGATGTCTGGACGGGGGTTGGCGAGCGTAGCTCGTAGGGGGCCGAGCCCCCTAGTAGAGAAAAAAAATGTACTTTTAAATGCAATTTGCTTGAAAGCTGTATCTCAATTTGTTTCTGAGTTAATAATTTTTACTTTCTTCTATCTTGACAAGAAGAAAGTATTGGTTTCATGAAAATTTTCGAATTCCAGTTTTCGACGGATTTACACGTTTTATGGGTTAGAGATTCCAAAAAACGTGTTTTTACAAAATGTCTGTCTGTGAGTCTGTCTGTCTGTCTGTCCGTCCGTCTGTCTGTCTGTATGTGACACAAATTTTGTGGGCGCTCTATCTCAAGAAATAATGCACGGAATTTAATAAAAATTTATATTCAGGTAGTCCCTGATATAGATTGGTGCTGATTAGTTTTTGGTGTAAATCGCCCGGCAGGTGGCTCTGCTATGTAGCATTTTGTAGGATTTCCGCAAAAGCTCTATCTCAAGAACTAATGCACGGATTTTTTATAAAACTTCAGATTCCGTTAATACTTGATATAAATTGGTGCTGGTAACGTTTTGGTGCAAATCGCCCAACAGATGGCGCTGCTATGCTGCATTTTGCAGCATTTACACGATTTTCGTAATAGCTCAATCTCAAGAAATAATGCACGGATTTTCATCAAACTTCAGATTCAGTTAGTGCTTGACATGAATTGACGTTTTGCCTCTTGTGGTGTAAATCGCTCAACAGGTGGCGCTGCTATGCTGCATTTTTGAGATTTACGCAATAGCTCTATCTCAAGAACTAATGCTTGGGTTTTCAACAAACTTCAGATTCAGGTATACCTGGATATGAATTAGTGCTGTTTATGTTTTGGTGTGAATCGCTCAACAGGTGGCGTTGCTATGCAGCATTTTTCACGATTTCCACAATAGCTCAATGTTTAGAACTAATGCACGGATTTTCATCAAACTTCAGATTCAGTAAGTCCTTGACATGAATTGATGTTTTGTACCTTTTAGTGCAAATCGCTCAACAGGTGGCGCTGTTGTGCTGCATTTTTTGTGATTTCCACAATAGCTCTAGCTCCAGAACTAATGCACCGATTTTCACCAGACTTCAGATTCCGGTATACCTTAATATTAATTAGTGCTGCTTGTGTTTTGGTGCAAATCGCTCAACAGGTGGCGCTGCTATGCTGCATTTTTCAGAATTTCCCCTACAGCTCTATCTCAATAACTAATGCACGAATTTTCATCAAACTTCAAATTCAGGTATACTTTGATACGAATTGGTTCTAAATTGATGTAATTTCTATTACTATTTAAATGATTTAATTGACGTGATTTATATAGAAGAAAGTTTTGTGATGGCCACAACATACTAGTTTTTGTAGTTTTTATTATTTTTTTGTCACAGTGGCAACAGAAGTATCCATCTCTGTTGAAAGTAAAGGGAAAATACAGATTACTGTATAGATCCATCAGAAAACGAATGAAATGTGGATTCAATCAATAAAACGCTTCAGATATGTTTTTGATTTCCTACCCTGGCAGAAGGCAATAACCATTTTTCCTAATGGTTAAAAAATTATTAGACTGCTTGTACGGTTTGGCCTTATCCGAGCAATAACAAAACAGATAAGCATATTTTTAAATTGGAAGATCTATGATGTAGTGATTTGAAAGCCATCATGCAATTTTTCACGTACTCTTTCAGATTATACAAGTTATTTTTTTTTTTTTTTTTTTTTTATCGTGAATGTTTATTTCCATATCTGTAACCATGAAGTAACTGGACCCATAACTTTCGTAAGTTAAATGATTCTGTACAGTTAAAATTGAATTTTTACGCAGTACAATCTCTATGGTTTCACTTGAAATGGACAGATTGTACAGTCGTGGGAAAAAAAAAGTAATCACCCCCTACTATATCCTCAACAAATTATCGTAAAAGAAAGTTACTGGTACCGAACGATTGGAAATAAAGTCAACTTTTAAATGATGTATATAAAATTTGCTTAGCGGGCCATCTACATATTAAAACGAACCATAACTTTGTTTTTTTCAATAGTAGTACAGAATTCTGGCAGCATAAATGAACTCTACACCCTTCAATTAGTCTAAAAACAAATTTTTATGCAATTCGTACCATAAGTTTCCGAGAAATTATTTTAAAACGAGCGTATTTTAAGGGCTGTATCCAAATTGAAGTTAGGTACTCGATTGTTAACCGAGAGAGCTCCCTTCTTGATCAAGGCACCTTAAGAAGTCAATTAAGCCTGTTAGATTACAGGATAGCATAAGAAATTTAAAAATATTTAGTCACTTCTGTCATAGACGGCCCCTTAAACCATCATTTTGCCGTTTATTAAGTATAATTTGAAAACTACTTAGAAGAAAAATGTAAAATTTTCGATTTCCATAAAGCAGGACTTAATAAATCTGAATACATCAAAAAAATTGTAGATTGCAATAATTTTTCTGAATATTAATTTCATAATTCATAATTCATATCAGAAAATTATAAAAATTTCAAATTCAACGTATTTATGTTTGGGTATATTAGTATTATTGTTACACAAAATATTAAAACATTAGGACCATAATTTCAGAAGTTATAAATAAAAATATGAAAATATAATTTAACATTAGAAGCACTAAATTTTGAATGTTTATAATTCAAAAGACTTGAAATTTGGTGTCGAGGCATAGTTTGAACTGAAAATTTGAAATATCGCGTTAAAATTGGGTATTGCCATTGAAAAAAAATAAGTTTGGATTCGTTTTAATATGTAGACGGCCCCCTAAGCAAATTTTATACAGGTCATTTAAAAGTAGAGTTCATTTCCAATCGTTCGTACCAGTAACCTTTCACTACGATAATTTGTTGAGGAGATAGTAGGGGATGTTTACTTTTTTTTTTTTTTTGCACGACTGTACAAAGCGTCCGTAAAGAATGTCCCAGTTTCAATGGTATATTATGACAGTTTAATTTAGTCTATTTACAATAAATTCTCTTTAAAATCGAAGGCCTGATATGTCTTTCAAACGTTCAATATATGCACCTTTAGTTATTCTGCACACATACAACCTAAAGTCCAATTCTTCCCACATTTCCTTTAACATGTCTGGAGTTCGGTTTAATTAATCGGTTTCATTATTGGGAGATTCTCAAAAGGTGTGAGCATTAAACGTTAACTATATGGAATTTTTAAAATTTTCAAATTTAAGGCCAATTTTTTTTTGTTTTGTCTATAAATATAATATATAAATATTTTTAATAGTATGTCTACAAAATTATACACAAACATTAAAAGACAGCAACTATTCTGGAAAATTAATGATTAAAGCATTTAATTAGCAGTTGTGTACGTTACAAATTTTGGACATTTTTTCGCACGTACGTTACAGATTTTGGACGTTGCTCTTAGTATTTAAAAAATTCTTAAGTCTAAGAATGTAGTAAATGTGTCCTATAATTGTATGTGTATACATATATATATATATATATGTATATATATGTATAATTAACTTTTTGTTATCCTGTAATAATAATAATAAAATCAAATGCTGTGTTACGTACGTTACTTTCGGACATAACAAATACAGAAAAATTCTTTATAGAAAAGCCCTTTTATCTTCAAAAAAAGCAATAAATCAGCCTGCCATCTCTTAACGAAATTATCAAAAAATCATCCGTTTCCTTTATGCATTCGTTGTTTACCATTAAAACCACCTGGAAAAAAGTTAAAACTCTTTTTCTTGGTGGTACATTGGAGCAGTTAATGTTATGAATGTCCGAAATTCGCGTCTTTAGCATAAAATAATAAACTTTTAAGATATTTGTACAAAGCTTTTACAATAAATTATGTCATTTCTGTCTCTGAATAGAATTAAAAACTCAGTGCAAAAAAAAAAAATAAAGTCAATGATAATTAAAGTTATGTTTGAAAGGCTTAAAGGTATGACGTGTGTCAAGTGCACACCTTTTGAGAATCGCCCTATTATGTTTCATAAAACTATTTTAGAGTTATGTTAAGTTTATTTAAAGTTATTTTAAACTATATTAAAGTTTTATAAAACTATTTTTACTGTTTTTAAATTTACATGTTACAACTTTTAGCAATTAAATAAAGTATATCTCATCAAAAACAACTCCTAAATAATCCCGCAAAGCAACAGATCTAAAACGACAGTCATAAAATGCCATGATATCACATAAAAAGAAACGATATAGAAGTGCATACTTTGAGTGTTAATGCAAGCAATAACATCATTAATTCTGCGTTTATGTCCTGGTAAATCATTAGCTTATCATCGGAACGTCGATATAATGTGTTATGAAACCCCAAGGGAAGAAAATCGCATGACTCTAACGGCTTTTAAATATTCAGTCCAGCAATAACGTTTTACACTCAGGAGTGTCATTTTGCGTGTGTGGCATTGCAAGAAAGTCAATAACAAATCAGTACTCACGTTAAACTGGCTTTATCTCAAATCTTGATTTAGTATTTTTTGGTGATATTGGTAAGGTGTGTCCCAACGAAATAAAGCCACCGTAATTTTGTGATGTAACTGGACACGAAAGAAACAAATAAGAACGAAACAAATATATTAAGAAAGTCCATATACAAATACATATTTACAAGTAGTAACTCACTCCCTGCCCAACCTGGGCAGGAGAAAAAGATGAATGCATAAAAGAAGAGGGGAAACAGTGTCCCGCCGAAATAAAGCCACTGCCAATATTAGTATTTATTGACAACTATTGACATTCCAGCTGCTGCAGTTCAACATGTTTATGACATCAGGATGTTGTCAAATACTTGCTCTTGTGCCTCTCGAACTTTGTGTAGACTTTAGAAGGTTGTATTTTCTATTTCTCCTTCAGCATTGCATCGGTAATGAAAACCCAGCTATCAAAGTTCGAGAAAGTTCAGATAACAGCTTTTAAGGAACAAGGTCTTTCACATAGACTAATATGTAAGTAAATAAAACGATCTAAAACCGTAATAGATAATTTTTTAAAACAGGGCAATACGTACGGGTATAAAAAAATGAGGTGCACATGCATAAAAATAAATTCCAAGCAGGAAAGAGATGTTTTGCGTCGTCTTTCACAAAGTGATATTTCCCTAAAATTGTTGGCCAATGAGGATAACATCCCAGTGAGAAGATCAACCCTGCCACGAATTGAAAAACGTAAAAGCAATTTACGATATAAGAAAAGGAAACAGCAGCCCATGTTGAAAGCTATCCATACGTTAAGGAGAATCGATTGAGCCCAATATAATCAAACCTGGAAGGACCAGTGGCATCGTGTTATAGTCTCAGATGAGAAAAAAATTAATTTGGATGGCTTAGACGGCCTTGCTTTATATTGGAATAACATGAGGAAAGAACAGAAAATTTTCTCCGAAAGACAGCAAGATGGAGGCTCATTAATGGTGTAGGGAAGATGTGGCTATGGCGGTAAACTTAACCTGGCTTTTCTTTCACACCGCATGAAGGCTACCAAATACCAGGAAATGCTAGAAATTCATCTACTGCCATTTGCAGAGAGAACTGGTGCCCTAAGTTGGGTTTCCAGCAGAATTATGTCGTCATTCACGTCGCAAAATGTGCCTGGAAATTGTTTTTGAATAATGGGGTGCATGCCATGGAACGGCTTGCGCTTTCCCCTTTATCTCAATCCCCAAGAAAATGTGTGGGATATCCTCAGTAGGGCGCGTATATGCCAATGGCAGACAGTTTCAGTCTGTGGCAGAATTAAAGGCGGCCATCATTGAAGCCTGGGATAATATTGATACTACTGTGCTCCAGGAATTGGTAAATGGTATGCCGCATCGTATGTACCAAGTCATATATGAACATCGCGGATATATTGGCTATTAACTGTAGTGGCTTTATTTCGGCGGGACACGTTTTCCCCCTCTTTTCTTTACATATTCTTTTTTTTTTCCTGCCCAAGTGGGGCAGGGAGTGAGCTACTCCTTGTAAATATGTATTTGTAAATAGACTTTCTTAAAATATTTGTTTCATTTTTATTGGTTTGGTTTGTGCCCAGTTACAGCACATAATCATGGTGGCTTTATTTCGGTGGGACACACCTTACTTAACTTCGGAATCTACCTCCGCATGTAGGCCGATCTGGCAGGGATTTTTTTTTTTAGTTTGTTGTGTTAAAAAAATTAAATTGTAAAGGGTTTAAAGAACACTTGAACAGTTACTAAAATTCATTCATTTTTCTAAATTAGAATAAAAATAATACAGAATGGTATTATACGATGAAGCACAGTGCAAATAATACAGAGAACGGATAAATGCATTATTCCATTGAGATAACATTTGTAATACTTCAATAATAATTTAAATATTGCGATTCAGTTGAAATGCTTTTCCAAGGTGCACTTCGAGTTTTAAAACTGTGACAGTGCAAGCGTCGGTTTCATTATTTAACTTGCGATTCAGCAAGTTTCAAGAGCTGTAAAATAGAAATAGTTTTGTTACTAAGTGAAAATAAAAGAGATTAAACGTATTTGAAGTTTACTTTTAAAGAAATTGATTTAACAGCTTTGCTTTGATTTTTAAGAAAATTAAAAAATTATATAGGTAGTAGTTTATAATGGTAAATGGTATATGCGTATCTTAAACTGATTGACTTATTCTTTATTTGTGACATTGAACCAAAACTTTTCAGAATTTACAGTTGATAGTAATTAAAATTTATAACTGGGACGTCCTTTTATGAACACTATGTACAGAGGATAATATTTTGCTACTTTCAGTGAAATTGATTTAGATGATTTCTTCTGAATATAATCTTGCCAGGTTTGTAGTTTTTTTGTTATTTTTTATATCAACTACATGCTCACGTTTACGAATACGGAAATAAACATCCAAGTAAAGAGACGAAAAATAACTTGTGTAATCCGAAAGGGTTCGGGAAAAATTTAATAATTGTGTTTCAAATCATTACATCATAGATCGAAAATTTTATAACATTCGCATTTGCTATGACAATGGTCCGGATAGAATCGAAAAACGTAAACAGTTTTATAAAATATAATAGATGAATGTAATATAATAGATTTATGAAATATAATAGATACTTATATGCTTAGTAATGTAAATAAAGAATATCTCCCAACACTTCCTTCGCCGGATTTTATTCCGATCTCTCGTTCGAAAGAAGAATTTTTTTATTTATCAAAATTTATATATTTCCTTTGCTGAATTCGAAACTGTCACTAAGCATTTTTTGTTTCACCTAGTGGTGGTGGTTAGCCCCATTACTAATAATATCCCATTCACTATCATATATATTGCTTTGATAACTATATATCATATCAATCTATTGCTTAAGATATATCAGATATATCATATCTATTTCTTAAGGTAAGTATCTGCATAAAAAGAACTATTAAAATACTTAAATGAAGTTTTGAAAAATAATTTTACACGCCCTTTTTATTGCTGACTGTGAAAACAATTTGGAAATTGCACGTCAAACCTGGCAAATGAGGTGCGTTCGTACTATAACTAGTTTTATAAATATTTTTTGCACCGCATATTGTACTGGATCTATATTTTAGTACACTTCATAACTGCATACCAATTTCATTCTGTTCGAAAGGCTGTAACATCATTAAAATGCACTTGAAATATTTTTCTATTCCTGTTAGCCGTAATATAACGAAAAAAGTTTGACTGTCCCTTTAATTAAACTATACATCCGATTATCATAACATTTGAAATGACGCGACAAAATTTTGCAACACTTTTATATATAAAATTCCAGACATTTCGGTTGGGTAATTTTTGCTCTGTTATATGAGGACGAACAGACAGACAGACGGACCGAACGACAACTGTAAGTGCTACATATATATATATAATTACGAAAGCACCTAAAAATAAAAATAAACAGAGAATATAACGCGACGAATTCACGTTCAAAGATGCAATTTTTCTCTTCGTCGCATGACATGCAACTTGCAACACCGACCAAGAAGATGTTAAACTTACAAAGAACAATTAACTAATTTAGCACAAGAAAACAAAAGACTGAAAGGGTTTTCTCTTAATTTCCTACGATGATAGGTACTTTTTATACATGAGTTGGTAGATTTTAGTGGAAGTGTTTTGGCATAACAGATTATCTTTGTGGAAGTCGGTTACAGTCTCCGCAATAAATTTAAATCCATGTATTACCAATATCATTCATTTTAATCCGCCACTCCCTTTGTTACCTCCATGTTATAAGTCTTTGAAAGTTCCTATGTGTGCTTAGATTTTAAGGTATCTACCTGCATTAAAATGGACGTTTTAATAATTTTTTTCGACGTCTAAATGCTTTCCGTCTAAAAAATGTTAATATTAACTATTCAAAAGAATTAGTTTCTAGAAATTTCTTCAGGATTTCTTTGTGGTCGCTTGGTTAACCCCTTAATTTTCGCTCCCGTCTATACGACGGGCTGAGGTGTCATTCGTTAATTCTCGTGCCTTTCTTATTTTCGGGCTCGAGATTTAATTGCTGGAAAAAACTTCTGAAAACAGAAAAATTTAACTGGCATTCCCGTGTGAAGTCTTTGAATATTACCATTTGGGCTTGGTTTTTAGCACTGATTGTGATGTTGAACTTTGTATCACACGTTTCGAAATATATCACGCTCAAAAAAAATATTTCTAATCAAAATATAATATATATGTATTATTTCAAATACTATTTATAAAAGTTTGTGTGATGGTGATAAATAATGATCAAAGATGTGAAAAATTAATGTCTTATTCGCATTAATTTGTATCCTGTAAAACAAACACTAAGACAGAATTCTCACATGATGACTTTTTTACAAATGTGAATTTGTTCTAAAGCATCTTTTTTTTCACATTTAAAAAAACTATTTGGATATTTTATTTAGAAACCTTATAAGTTTTCAATTTCTGTAATAGAAAAAATAGGTGCTTGTTTATGGTTTTTCCAAATATTAAGCGATCCTTAACCCTCTTGCTGCGTAATTATTTTATCAAAATAGCTTCAAAAATTGCGTACTTAATTCCTTCGCGACAAGCGTCTTTTAAGAATTTTTACTAGCTATTTAACCCGGTCTACGGACGGGAGTTCATGAATTTAATTCTAAAACCAAAATTAAAATGAAAATTGGTAGAACTAAATTTAAGTTTTTGAATATAGTAATGTGTTTATCTGTTAAAAATCAGTAATTACACAACCAATATGAAATATGTATGTACACAAAAAATCAGGTATGTATTAAAAAATCAGTAAAAGGAAGTATTTACACAAACAAATTAAAGTTAGGAATATAAAAATCAGTTACAAAATCAATATTTACACAATAAAACAACCATTTGTAAGAAAAAATGAAATTTACATCGTGACTATAAAAAAATGGAAAAAAAAAATATTTTAAAATGAAAAATCATTGCACTGTTTTACGCGTCACCAATGAGGTAAATTGCGGTAGACTAGTATTTTTAGTGAGTATTTCCACAACCAAATTAAAGTTTAGGAAATCAGTTATAAAGTCGATATTTTTACAACCAAACAAAAATTTGTAAGAATGAATGAAATGTACATCGTGATTGCAAAAAAACCTGAAAAAATGGAAAAAATTGAAAAAAATTCCTTCTATATATAAAAAAAAGTAACGCTTTGGAAATGGACCAATTAAAATCTGCTTAGATACCGCGAAACGCATTTGATTGGTCAGCGCTTTCTGACGCTATAAGGAGAGTTACTAAGGGGGAGGGAACCCGGTTCTGCCGCCAAACTTCGCCAAGTTTGACGCCATGAGGGGGGCACTATTTCCAATATTTCAATAAATTTCCATAGACTCCCATTGAAATCCACTATGGTTTACTTGGTTGGAGAAAATCAATAAATTGAGATATTTCAATGCAACAAAAACTAATATTAGCTTACTTATAGAGCTTAATTAAACTATTTAGATTATTTTTAAGCACAAACACCAACTATTTACAGTATTCGTAACATTATACATATAATTATTATTTAGTTTGTAATTATTCAAAGAAGTTATAAATTTTACCTTTGTTTAATGATTTTATATTTAATAGTTATTATAATAATGAAACTCTGTAAGCTCTATGATTATGTGCTTGTGGACAAGGGAATATAATTGTCTGGATTTGGCGAGGAGGGCGTTTTTACGAAGTGGAATCTAAAAATTGAATGCATAGAAAATGAGGAATAACGAAGCGATCCAGAATGGAAACGCGGATTGGCTACAAAATAGAGATTGCTTCGCGATTACGCAGGGGGTTGGTGAGCGTAGCAAGCAGGGGGGGGGAGCCCTCCATTCTTTTAAAATAAAAAAATCTTTGCATTGTTTTCCACGTCATCCATGAGGTAAAGTGCAGTAGACTTGTTTTTGTTTGTTTGTTTGTTTTTTACAATACAGCAAAATAGTTGCGACTTAAGATAAAACTTCACCGAAGATAATGTTTTGTGTAAATGCCTCATCAGACTGTAAAAAAGTTTTCCTTGCTTTGGTCCGTTCTCGACCCAAACACATGCACATTCTCTAGAAGTTGCTCTTGAAAAGGCTACATACAACATACCAAGTGAAAAATATGAATGGGGTAAATAGATTCCAGCTTTTTTCAAGGTTTGACCCTTAGATTTATTGATAGTTATAGCAAATGCTACCCTAAGTGGAAACTGATGGCACGTAACTGGAAAGGTAAACTGGTATCTGACGGTGTCAGCAGGATCATCGGTATGAAAACACGGGTGCATCTTTTATGTTCTGTCAAAACTTCTGCATCTATAACATTTTGCGGGAAACTTCTGAATATTAAACGTGTTCAAAAGCAGAGACCACCTGACGAATTCATGTTTCTAAGCAACATAACAATAACGCTAAATTTAAGATTTAACTGATGTGGTGGCATTTCAGAAGGTGTTAAAATATTTATGAAATCCATTTGCAAATTGTTTTGTTCTTCTTCATCATCACAAAGTATTCTATCAGCACTAAAATAAGTTTTGTCTTCTCCAGGTACTTTTCGAAAAACCTCCTCATTCAATTTCAAAGAATCCTCATTCTTGGGACACAAAATGGCCCTTTCCGAAAGATGATCAAGATAAATTTCAGACGAACCAAAAATATCATCCACTATAGAATACTGTACTAAACATTCTGGAGATATTTCAATAATACCTTCTCCAAGTACATAATCATTAGTCAACCGACCATCCCCCAGGCGAATGAGCCATTCCACGAAATCAAGTTCCTCAGGCTACGTTCTCATATTTGTAACCAGACTGAACTGTAAAAATGTTGGCCAGAGAGAAGAATTTTTGATACAACTTTCAAAAATAAGTGTTTTGTTTGCATGTATAACCACAGGTAAAATCTGCCTCCAGTCACCTGCAAGAATAAACACTTTGCCCCAAAATAGGGCATCATTGCCATCCAAATATCGCAGAAGCCTACCAACAGCATTCAAAGCATGAATATGTGCCATGGTACATTCATCCCATATAATGAGCTTAGCAGTTTTCAGTAATCTTTCTTCAGATGTATTTTGCGGAATTTTTGAAGCTGAATTATCCAATATTGGGGCTGGTATTTTAAACTGAGAATGTGCAGTTTTTCCAGCTTGCAAGGGTGCCTCTCCATGCAACGGAAATAGCAGTATGTCCCATTCCTCTGACGTAATGCAGCAAAGTATTGAATAGGAACGTTTTCCTGATCCCGCAAAAGCGTTGACAAAGAAAACCTTAGCGACAAGAGCATAATCATTTTGAATACTTTCAATGACAGCATCAAAAATTATACGTTCTTCCGGATTTAGCATGTTTAACAATCGTTTCCCCTCTGCTCTTTCTTTTTGTAAATCATAGACATCGCATTCCACAGAGTTCTCCAGGTTTGAGGGTTTAGGTAATTCAAGGTTCTGAAGTGGCACGTTGTATATGCTAGATGATTGGCTATGGCTTTAAGGGCTCTCTATCTACTATCCTGTAGCGGCAGATGGCGAGCAAAATCTTCTGAGAGTTCTGACTTAAATTGTTCCCATAATTGAATCAGTAAATTTGGATTGCCAAAGACTCATATGAACGAAAACATTTGTCTCAGTTTGGGTGGAATTTCAAAACCACATGCTTCAGTTAAACAATGTTGCCATTCATCATCATCTTCTAACAAATGTCTTGCACGGCATGCACCCTTGAGTGTTTCTTGGACAGTATTCTCATACGTCCTTAACTTCTCGAAAGTCTTAGCACCAGGAACATGACAAAGCAGCATACGAAGATGGAATCGCTCAATATCCTTTGGGCTTACAGAATACATCCTGATGCTATGAAGTCACCTAATGTAACACGCCTTTGCCACACATTGCCTTTCCATACAAAGTGCTTTGGAATTTCTGTATAGAAATAGATGTTTGCCGAAGGGTCAGAACTGTTAAGTAGAAACCAAGCAGTGAACATGGTGTCTTTATTTCTTGTTCTTTCTAAAGCTTCGCATTTCTCTGCTTCCCTAAAATATACAGATTGCATGTCTTGAAGATGCACCGGCAATCTAATAATAACATGGAACTTCCCCTGCATGGGCTTCTCAAGAAGTCACCACATTGCCTCTGGTACCGAAGAATATCGTTCATTTAAGCGTGGTGTACGTAATAAGTATATCTCGAAAAATATTTTTCTACTACTGTGCATTTTTTTAATGAAATTTAATTTATTATGTTTCTATGGCAGCAGATGTTATAAAATGATATCTTTGGAATAAGAGAATAAATAGAATAAAAAGTTTTGTTGATGTTCGTGATAAAAAGTTTTCTTTATTTTTAAAATAAGGTAATAAGTGCAATTAAATAATCTCTAATTATTTGCATACGAGGTAAAAGAATTATCGTAATACCCGCTATATCTTCTTATTATTGCAGCGTGGCCTACGTAATATGTATATCTCACGAGGCTAACGAGAAAGACAGGCTACCGCGGTGGGTCTGAATTTTCTTTTTTTACAGACCGTTGAGGGTCACGTGATGCTCTTTTCGCACACCTTCATTTGTGCATTCGAGCATCACGTGACTCCAGAGGTCTGTAAAAAAGAAGATTTGGACCCACCGCGGTAGCCTATCTTTCTCTTTAGCCTCGATATATCACATTGCAGTAAGCATTTAGAACTGGTTTGAATTCGCGCGATTACGGATTGAAGATAAAAAAGGCAAAAATTCGTTAAAAATAGTAAATAAAATAGAAAAAAAATCTATTTAAAATTTTCAAAATTTTCGCCCCAATCGTTCATGGGCCTCCTATCAGCAACCGGTGTGCCAAATTTTGTTGCCCTCCGCCCTTTGGTTTCCGAGGTTTTGTGGTTACAAATATACGCGCACACATTTTAAAAGTATGGATTCTTTTTCCACCGGTTTTTCAAAACAAAAATTTTCGTCTGATTTAATCGTAAAAATGCTCCGATTAGATAAGGCAAAATTTACAATAAAAAGTTACTGGTGGGAATGATCAAGGCGTCTTAATTAGACGAAGAAAATGCATCCTCGATGAAATCTCGGGTTGCGCAAATTTTGATACTTTTACGTTGCCCGAGAAACTCTCGGGTTGCGCAGCGAGAGGATTAAGGGGTTAAATAGCCAATACGTAAGTGACTTTTGCATTCAATCTGCGACCCTTTTACCACTAAATATTATTATTTTAACACGGAAATTATACCCGAAGTTTGGAAAGATTATAACTCGCAAAACTTTCAAATAATTTGGACAATTAGTAATATATATTGTTTTAAAGTTTAAATGTACTCAAAGGTAGTCGTTGATAGTCGATGAAAAAATAGATCAACGGTTCTTGGTATCAAACACTTTTAACGTAGAACTTTCTTTTAAAATACAAAAATCATTCAACACTTATTTTAAGTATATTTAACGTTATTAATACGTGAGCGGTCAACGACGGGCAGCTCAGATAGTTATTAATAAATTATATTTAAATGATTTAGAATTTTTAGATTATAACAACATAAACTAATTTTTCATTTATGGCAGCATGTAATACAATAAAAATGCAGTTATAAAATCCATTTACGAATGTAATTAATTTCGAAAGCAATCATCAAAACTAATTAGTTTGTGGTTTAAATTATTATTATCACAAAACTCACATTCGCTTGAATATTTGCATATGCATGTGAATAATACCAGCATGGATCTTAGAAGTTTACCAGATAGAAATGTGAGATACCGTTATTCCTTATTTTGTTTACTTCAGAATTCGTAGCCATCGTTTTAATTAATTTTTATGTTTATTCTTAGTATTTTAATATATAAATTGGGATTTTTCTGTAAACGTTATAATTAAGGTTTTTTGGAACTAAAGAAGAGCGATATTCTGGTTCATCTAATTATTTTACACCCCTAAATGGTTAAATTTTGAATTAAATTATTAGACAATCAAGTTTAAATACTTTTAGAATTATTCTTTAAGTTTGAAAATATGCTTATACAATTTATTGACGGGATCTAGGGGTTTTAAATTGTAATTGATTAAATAAAATAAATAAAGTAAGATAAACATAAATACATTTTAAAAATAAAATTTTATTACAAATATTTAAAAAAAATTAAAATCATTAAAAATACATTTTGTGTATGTTTCGCCAAGCATCCGCAAGACCCCATCAGTACAAATTAAGCATTGTAAAACAAACAAAAAACAAATCAAATACAATTAAGATTACTTTTTCAGAAACAAACTATATTCACCAGGAATGGTTGGTTGTATTTATGACGGCCAATTATCTGCACGAGGGATATAGGTCCAGGGGGAGAGTGCCCTTCGTGGGTGTCTTTCTAAGGGAACCTAACCCGTATTAACGCTTGGAAATATAAGGTTAGAAGAAAACCACGAAAACTCCGAACAATTAGGCCGACGGGCGCGATTGGGTTCGAACCCAGCACCTCTCGTCTACCAGCTTCGAGAGCAGAGCCTTTCAGCCACTGGTGGGGCCACCAGGAGTAGAACAAGCTTCATTGAATGTCGGTGATTGTATCTGAGAAAACCAGCCTTCTATGAAAAATCTAACGTGATAAATATTACATTGTGATTTTAAAATTTAAGCTTTCGTAAATAGTGGGATACTTTTCAAAAGGGGCAAACTAAATTCAAAAACTGACCAGCATTAACTTGAAACGGATCACATCCCACTATTTGCGAACGCATCCATTTTGAGATTATGATATAGCACTAAATATCAGGGCAAATTATTCCTAGAAGGCTGGTTTACTCAGCTGCGATCGCCGACATTGAATGAAGCCTGTTCCATTCCTGGTGAATATGGTTTCTTTCTGAAATACTAACTTTAATTGTACTTGAACTAAATATATTTTTAGAGTTTTTATTATTAAAAGAAATTATAAAATTTCGTTTTTTAAATGTATTTAAATCTGTCTTACATTAGGTGATGGTAGTATACAAAGTGAGACGAAAATTATTATTACCTAACTAATGGCAAAGATTTTTATTCTTTTGAAAAAAAATGCTACATCTTTAAGCTACACAAATATGCTACACGTTAATGTATAAACGGGTTTAAAAAAGTTATTTATAAAATCACAGAAGCAGAATAACGGAGTATCGAAAATTGTCTCACTGTGTACCACTTGTGGTACACAGTGAGACAATGTATATATTTTCATACATCATACATTTTTACTCTCTATCAATAATTTTCTGCAGTTTATGACTTCTAATTAATATAGATTTAAATTTTTTAAAAAATATGAGCCTCGGGCGAACAATGGCATACATTGTGCTACTTTCATGCAAATTTTCAGCCTCATACGTTTAGTAGATTTCACTAGCCATCGCACTTCACCCCATTCCCCCCCGCCCCCCCCACACACACATACACACACACAGACAGATAGAGAGAGAAAAAAAAACTTCTTTTATTAATAAATAACTTTTTTATATCAGAACAGCATAGTAGATACACAATGAGGCACGTCTCACTGTGTACCACAACTGTGTGTCTCACTGTGTACTTTCGTTACGTTGTAACAAACTGGATGCCATATCTGTTTCATCATCAATTTCACAGTTTTGAATGCTTGTGTCGTTTTGTCAACATATTTTATCATTAGATATAACAAGGTTTGGTTAAGTAAATATATGCTATAATGAAAGAAATACACTCTAAAATGGACGTTTATGTAACTTTAACCCCTGTCAAACAAAAAATTTACTATTATGTTGGACGAGTAACCGAAGTGCCGAAACTACATCCACGTGTTGCATAAGATGAGGTGGTTCAGTGTGTGTTCCAGCTAAGAGAAAAAGTTATAACTATATGTCAAAAAGGCTGCTGTCACACTGTGTACCATGTCTCACTGTGTACTCCCCTACCCTATTTATTTTATTTAGTCAATTAAAATTTCAAATTCAGACGTTAAATATATGTATATTAAAAGTTTTAAATTATGACAATAATTATGAATTTTTAATTTATAGCAGCATTTATTGTATTTAAAAAAGAATTTTTTACAAAACGATAAATATTCTGTATAATTACTTTCGCTTTTACCTCAAAACTAATTACTTTGGAATTTACATTTTTAATATGAGAAAATTAATTTTGTTTAATTATCTGATTTTGCATGTAAAGATTACTTAAGGGCCTCAGAAATTCGCCGTTTAGGGAAATTACATAAATCTATTTCATTTCCTTTAGTAATTACAGCAACCAAATCAATTATTTATTATCGTTATATTTAACAAATTAACATGATAATTTTCCTATGATTTCAGTTACTCAATCCGCAGTAATATATATATATATATAAAGGTAAGGAAACCTTCATCGACAGCATGTTTAAAACAAGTTAAATTGTGAAGGTGAAAAGGCGATAAAGGTTAAGAGCAGTTAATCTTATATATATCTGCCTTACTGGTTATTTTACATTAATGAAATAAATATGAAAATTTTCTCCCTGGATCCGTTTCTGTAAAAGGTATGAGAAAGTAACAAATAAACTCTGATTGGTTTGTTGGACAACGTTTAAAAATGTCCTTATATTGCACTTTAATTTTAAAGGGCTAAAGGATCTTTGAGATTGTCCAAAATGATAAAAAATATCAACATTTTCGAAGTATGAAATCTCAAATAATATGCAATTAAGATTTCTTTTTCCTTTCTGCCAAAAACATATTTACTTAAGTGCATTACACAGAAAATAAATGTTGTATATAAAAAAGTAATATTTAATTTTAGTTTTTAAAATTCATATCATTACTAAGCAAATAAAAATCATTAAGTGCTGCGCTTATGATCAAACGCGAAATTATGCATGAAGAAAAATATTTTAGTCCAAAATAGAATTATAACGCACTTTTCTCTAAGTTAAAACCAAAATATACGCAAAAAGTATTGTTTAAAATTTATTTTTAGCGCACAATTACAAAATATCGAAATTAATTTTCAAAAAATGTTATTTTTCAAGTGAAAAAAAAAGTACGTCAGTTATTTTGATTTTGGCATATAAACTATGAAGAAACGAATATGTGGTAAAATTTTAAAAACTGTATCTTTTATGCTAGATTAATATTAACACAATTATTCTAAATGGTAAACAAATCATATTAGATGTAAATTTCCAACTGGTCGAAAAATGTCCGGACCAGGATTCGAACCCGGGATCTCCTGGCTGAAGCCGCCAGTGCTCTGCCATCTGAGCTATCCCGGATGATTCTGATCGAACTTTTTCACCCAGCTAACCTTGATGATTACAGCATCTGGTCTGAAACCAGAGAAACCTTAGAATAATTGTGTTAATATTAATCTAGTGTACTTTCGTATCCAGCGATTTCTGGAGTTTCATTACCTGAGATTTATTCTGTTGAGCTGAACCGGTTTCAGACCAGATGCTGTAATCATCAAGGTTAGCTGGGTGAAAAAGCTCGACCAGAATCGTCCGGGATAGCTCAGATGGCAGAGCACTGGCGGCTTCAGCCAGGCGGTCCCGGGTTCGAATCCTGGTCCGGACATTTTTCGCCCAGTTGGAAATTTACATCTAATATGTATCTTTTATAGTTTGAAAATAACAGTGCACGCAAACCCAAAATTTATTAATCCGAAAATACCCTCCTTAAAGTTATATATCCAAATATCTCCCACTTTACTATCTGTCTATAAATGATTATAAGTGAAGGAATAATGCGGATATTTGAATACGGTATTTTTTCATATTTTCAGAAACTTTTAAATATTGAGAATAAATTAAAAACCATTTTTTTTTTATTTAAAGGTCTAGCATCTCCTTAATCCATTTGTGTGAAAAAATAATAAATATTTTTCATATAGTGTATTTAGTGATACAGATGCTGCACACGATGACAAGAACAATTAGACATTTAAAAGCAATTTTATGTAAGAGTGTATTCTAAAATCGATTCACACAGTTAGATATATAATTAATTTCATAAGCAATCATCAAGTCCGCATAATTACTTTGCAAAACAATCAGCAAAACTAATTACTCTAACATTTCGCTTTACGCTATTAATATCAAAAATATTAATTTTGTTTGAATACTATTTGTATTTTCATCTGAATATCGCTTTCTAAGGCCCACAGAAAATCCCCGTTTTGGAAAATTACATACGTGTGTTCGTTATTTAGTTTACTTTAGTATTCATAGCTATGAAATTAATTAACAACTATTATTCTGTATGGTCACGTCTTGAAATGGAGACGTTTTCATAATGAGGATTTTTCAATTCGATTGAATATAACGATTCAAAATCAGCACTGATACATTATTTGTTCTATTCAGATGAAATAGAATATTAAAATGATAAAGAGATTTAAAGAAACATTTCAAATAAATTAACTTTAAAGGTCTAATAAAAAATTATGTTAAGTTACTAAATTTTTCCAGGAAACTGGTATTCCTAGAACTATTTATGTAACGGCAACAACAAAAACTCACGTAACAGATACACGTTTGCACTGGAAATCAAAAAATCGGTAAGGTTACTAATATTATTTTAGGAAACTAGGATTCCTAGAATGCTTTACGTAACTGCAACCCGGGTTACAGATAAAAATTTAGAAACATTACTGTTTAGCCAGCTTACTTCCCATAAGTAGACGCTACAATCTTTTATCAATCGTCTCATCATTTCAGAAAAGAAACACCACTCTATGGTTTAGTTATAGCGACTAGAATACATAGTGTGGAAATCGGCTATCTCTGCAATACTTAAAAAAGTACTAAAATATTGTATACCTTAAATATGCAACGATGCTGCTGCAATATGCAGATCGCAGCGACATCTGCAGGATATTTTCTGCAACTGCAAGGTATTGCTAGTCTATACAATGTAATACTAGTAATACAAAAATCCCGCAGATGTCGCTGCGATCGACACATGACATTTTAGCAGTATCGTCGCACATTTAAGGGATAAAATTTTTTAGCACTGTTTGTATAGCATATTTCCACACTAGGTATTCTAGACGCTGTAGTTTAGTACAAAGTAAGGTTTAATGAAACTGTACTACAAGACATATTATTATTTACAGGAATACTGTACAATATTTACATCGCCAAACTCAGAAGAAATCCGTTGATTGCAAAACATTTTATCATTTCCCGCCCTCTCATAAAAAAGCTTTGAAGAAAAAAAAATCTAGCAAGCAGCTTGTACTTCGAAAACCTCTACCTTCTGCGTCTCAAACAATCTCTCTGAGTAAAAGCTAATCCGCAATGAATTATGGGAAAACATATTTGGCAGCCCGCTAAAATGTCGTGTGCTGCCATCTAGTGTATCGGTATTTAAATATTTGTTACAACTGTAATTTTAGTTGATTCTTTTGTAACGCTACAGTTTTCAGTAGCTTTAAAAAACTAGCTTTGTAGATTTGAATCTTTTTTTGTACAGTCTACAGATAAAGTTTTAGTAAGCATACAGATTTCTGTAACTACACAACTGTAGAATTAAAGGTTTTTTTTGCTTTTTTTTTTTTTTACATTGTAACTAAATTGATTCAATATAAATTTTATTACGATTTCCTAAATTTAATTTCAGAAATGTTGTACGAAATGTGGTTGTCTTTTAATTGTCTATTACATTATTTTATTAGTCTGATTGAAGGAAGATGGAAGTTATAAGAAACCAAGAAAATGGAGGCAATTCCATTCAGAAAGAAAAGATCAGATGCAAGATAAGTTAATAGCAATATTTTCTCTTTTGAAAAAAAAAAAAAAAAACATCTTTCTTAAAATTTCTAAAGTTATACAAAATTTTTAAGTGATTTGAAATTGTTTTTAAAATAAAGTACAAGATTTTCATACTTAAAAACGCCCAACAGTTATATATGTAGAAGAAGTTCGGTATTAAGGAATGGCCAGTGAATAGGGGATGCTTTAATATCTAGCACATACAGTGTTGCAGTCAAGGGTGAAATTACCATACGACTTCCTAGTATTCCCATGAGGCGGTGCGATCAATTTTGGTTGAATACCTGTTGTTGGAGCGACACGGTGAGATAAAATCTTATTCCAATTTTTTGCAGTTTTTGAAGGTATATTTTATAAATTCCGTATTAATTATAAAATAACCTTATCAGTGATGTTAATCAATAGTCAGATTTCCTCTATGCTTCTTTTTGAGGAGTGAGGAGAATTAGGTTTTCAAGATGGTATATCGATTAACATGGAATATCAGCTAGACAATACTTTCAAGACGAGTCTCAAATTAAAACAATTTTTGAAGCAACCTGATGATTTATAGACTACTTTCTAAGATTTAGTAATTAAATAATTTTAGTTATAAATTTAAAGGGTCTTGTACTTTTAAACTCGCTAAAAATCAACAAAAAAATTCAATGTTTTATTTATTGCTGTAACAGCTTTCTCGGTTACATATCGGCTTAACTTCAAAATTAATTCGAACATAACTCTATTACAGTAGAATCTCGATTATCCGAAGTAATTGGGACCGACCCTCTTTAGGAAAATCGAAATTTTTGGATAATTGAGAATGCTCCATTTTAAGATTTATGAGAAATATGCGCAATATTTCTTATTATGGTAACAAGTGCTTAATTAAAATACAGCAATAGCAAAATAGAAACAAGAGAAAATTACCTGAATTTTAATTTTGAAATTAAGTACCTTTAACATATATCGCAAGGTCTTTGAAAGACTGTTTTTTTTGTGCAGTTTCGTTTGCCTTTGGTTTGAAGTTCTATCACGGAGTTTTTTAATATTATTAGTTCACCAGTATCACAGTTATGCTGCTCCAGCCATGCCAAACCTTTTGTAAAACATTCAAAAGCTTCAGAACTGTTAATATGTTAGCTTTCTTCGTTCCACTAAGCAGCTTACGGGAGCTCAAGTTAAATTTAAAGGAACTCTAAGAAAGAGGATCGAAAATATTAAAATGTACTCATAGTCGGAAAGAACCGTTTGCACACAAGGAATATGATAGTAAAAAAAAATGCTTTCAAAATGAATTTTGCGCACAAGTAAAGTGATAATGACAAAATAAAGCTTTAAAAATGGATTTCGGTTAACCGAGAGTTTCGGTTAAAAGAGTTTCGAATAAAAGCGTTTCTACTGTACTTAAAAAAAGTTCTTTCTCTGCCCCCCCCCCTCTCTTGCAATCAAAATTATAAATTTAATAAAATTCGTATTAATTTATAAAATTCGTATTAATTATAAAATATCCTTATCAGCGGTGTTAATCAATTGTCAGATTTCCTCTATGCTAACTTTTTGAGGAGTCAGGAGAATTATGTTTTTCAAGAGGATGCCTCGGTTAACATGGAATATCAGCTAGACAATACTTTCAAGACGAGTCTGAAAATTAAAACAATTTTTGAAAGAACCTTATGATTTATAGACGATGTACTAAGGTTTACACATTAAATAATTTTAGTTATAATTTTAAGGTGTCTTGTACCTTTTCAACTCGCTGAAAATCAACAAAAACATTCATAGCTTGAATTAGTGCATCTTCAAAGCATTTTTATGTATAAACATGAGATTTTGGCTATTCATCACATATATTTTGCTTTTTAATATACGATCATTAGAAACCGACCGGTATTTCATAGAATTTAAGTATTATTGAAATTGAAATAGCTCCTTTTTTTTACTCCGTATGTCATTGCGCGTATGATATCTTGCCAACGTTTGTATGGATTGTTAAGAAATTTGATAAAATTAATAAAAACATACGTATACTTAAAATGATACGTATGCTTAAAATATGCTTAAACTTTTATAACAATCCATCCATACGTATTCAAGATATGATGCACGCAATGACTTACAGGGTAATAAAAGGAGTTATTTTAACTTCAATAATTCATAAATTCTGTAAAAAGACTAGTCAATTTCTAATGGTAGTATATTAAAAACTCTATTTCGTTTAATCAATAGACAGAATTCCATGTTTATACATAAAAATATTTTGAAGAGACACCAATTCAAACTTTGAAAGTTTTTGCTGATTTCCGTCGAGTTTAAAAGGTATGTGAACCCTTAAATCGTTTTTTTACTTCCAATTTTAACAATCCCTATGATGCTATTTCATATTTTCCGGCTGGTTACCATTACCTGAGAAGTGTAACTTTTTTTTAAAAGCTAAACATTGATATGTATTTTTTTCTTCCATTTTAAACGCATTAAAAATGTTTTAAGAAATATACAGAGTTTGTTCGTTACTAAATTTTAATGTCTCAATTTTTTGTGTGCTGACTGACAAATAAAAATTAAACGGCATTCCGTAATACCCGAACTTACTCTACCTCTATTTATATATAAAGACATTAATTACTTTAAAGTTTGTGCCTAACTTCGGGGCACTTTTTTTGAAAAATATTATATTTTTATCAAACAGATCTGTTTTTAGTTAAAATATGGAATAAAACTATGAATTCGTGTAAATTTTTAATCTAATTTTAATTAACTTTTCAATTTTAGGCAATATTTTGTAAAATTTTAATAAAAAATTGCGTTTATGCCAAACCTTCTATAACGAAATCTATTCAATATATTTGACTTTTTTTTTTCAATAATATATTAGCAAACCACTTATCTGTGTTATGAAGCCAAATATTTGCAATACCTCCTAAATTTACTAACACATACCAAATTTTGCATACAAAACATGATTTAAAAAAAAAATAAATATGTGTATTTTTCAATAAAAATAACTGTTAAATTAATATATACAAACTTACAAGCTATATTTTGCTTCATAACATACCAATAGATGAGCAGAAATTTGTAATTTTTTTTTTCAATATATTTAAAACTTTTTAAGAAATTATGTCTCTCGCAATCGTACACAATGAAAAACGAAAATTAATATTTTGATATAGCACAAAAAATTATGTATAAATTTTACAACTTTAAAGACCACCACATTTGTAGGTGTTTATATATTTGTGTATATGTTATGTATTATATATTATGTATTTGTGTATTAAAATGTATAGTTTACCTTTCTGTGGCTTGTTAAACAGTCACTTCCGGTTTCAGAAAGTTCGTTACCGGTTTATATTTTGGACTATAACTTAGCTTCTAATTATCGCTGAACAAAAGTAAGGCATTTTTGGAATCCTAAATATTTGAAATTTAATTTAAAATAATAAAAAGAAATCGAAATTTTTCGCAAAAAACAGCGATTTGAGGATAGACCTTAACGGATCTCATGACTCTAAAAATTAGGGGGGGGGGGGGGAGAGAAAATTTTCAGCATTTATTGGGTGAGTGCAAAAGTTCTACCCGTTTTGAAGATATATATTTGTCCAGTGGAGTACAGACGTTACAGCTGACATTTCGAGGACGGGAAAGTGGCCTATAACGCGTAGAGTAGTAGAATATGCATAGACACAACTTCTGCCAGAAGAACTCATGCCGAACGGAAAACAACAGGGAAAGTAAGAAATACCACTTCAGACATTGTTTACTGTACGAGTATGACAAAGCCGTTGCAGCAGCCGCAGTTTGCCGCAGCATTTGTCAAGTGTATGGGGAGGATGCTAAGGACGATAGCACCTGCTCTCGAGGGCTTAGGAAATTCCGGGATGGAGAAAAGAGCTATAAAAGTCATTCCCGTTCTGGACGACCTTCAGAGGTTTCTGACAAGGATCTGGACACAGCCATTACAAATTCTCCGCATCCAACAGTCGGAAAATTAGCGGAAACGTTCTCTGTACACAGAACAACAGTCGAAAGACTGATTCATACCCTTGGCTTCATCATCCAGCTCGATTAGTGGATACCACACCAGCTTACAGTAAGGCAACGATAAGAAAGGTTCAGCCCCCGTGTCTCTTTGCTTTCACGGAACAGTAGAGATTAATTTTTGAGCCAAATTGTAACGGATGATGAGAAGTGGATACTGTATTGTAAATATGAAGCGTCGAAGGACCGTGTGCCGATGTTGCAAAGGGTACTTCATCGATCTAAACAACAGGACTTCATCCCGAAAATGTTTTGCCCAGTGTATGGTGGGATTCCAAGGGAATAACCAAGTAGGAGGTCCTCGCACCAAACCAAACGATCAATGCAGACCTCTATTGCCAACGATTGGACAGACTGAGAGAAAAACTCATGTCTAAGAGAACAGCACACATCAATCGTAAAGGGTTATCTTTCATCACAGTAAAGCCAGACCTCATTTTTCTTTAAGGGCTTTGCAAAAATTATTGGACTTAGGTTGGAAAGTTTTACCTCACCAGGCGTATAGCCCCGACCTTTCACCTGCGATTTATCACCTTTTTTGATCGTTACACAACGCCTTCGCTCGCCAAACTTTCAATGATGTGGAGACTATAAAAACAGCGTTGCAACAGTATTTTGACTGTAAAACAGAGGAACTTTATCGGCGTGTGATTCACTTACTGCCAGACAGATGGCAAGAGGTCATACATGTTCTCCGTGTTTCTGTTTTTCACTAAAAAATGGGTAGAACTTTTGCACTCACCCAATAATACCTTAAAATGTATATGATTTAAAAACAAAAATTTTATTGCGATTAAAAGATATAAGCATGTTCTTTCATTACATGTATTTAAAAAATTGCAAGATGCACAATTAGTATTTATAAGGGACTCCAAACTGTCAGACATTTGTCAAAGCAGAAAATTGATATAACAGCTTACGCGCATTTTTACAAAATAAATTTTGCGAATAGAATGAAATGTTTTATCCATAATTATACTTCATAATGTAAAAATTACCCTGAACCTAAATAAACTTGCATTTAAAGCATTTTTATATTTTTAACACAAAGTTGTATTTATCTAGTACAAAATTTTGAAAATTTCGACAGTATGATCATCTAAAAAAATATTTTTTTTTGAACAATAAAACTGAAATTTTAGGTTCAGTTTATACAGACTACAATGAAACATATATATTGAAAATTTCATGAAAAAATATTTAGAAGTTTTTGAGATATCGTGCGCGTTATGCCCATAAACGTCATTTGGAGAAAAATGACTTCAAAGTTTTGGAAACGCTGCTTCAGCTGTTGAGCGGGTATAGTTTTCATAGCTATAACTTCTGTTCTAATGAAAATTTCTAGGAAACAATCACATCAAGATGTTCAGAAAAGATACAAGTTTAACATATAAAATAAATTAAAGTTTCGAAAATTTTGAAGCTTTAAGAGTCCTGAGACCCCTTAGCACAATAAACTACTTGATAAATAAATCATTCCAGTATATATTTTTTCAACATGAGAGGACATTTCTCTAGGATGAGACATGAACCCAGACCCATTGGATTCAATTGCCACTGCTCTTCCAATTGAACTATTTGGACGACATCTCAGCAGACGAAATTCACACTGGCAAACATTTGGTAATGACATCTGGTTTGTTATTTTAAACAAATATGCAGAAGAAACTGCCCTAACTATGGTGGCGTAATTACACTTCAATTATTTTACCACAATCCACGAACTGGTAAACAAATCACACGATTAGTAATTTTCCATAAACAACTGGATTGGACGAGAATTTGCAATTGAAACTAAAGACTCGGGGCTCGAGTTCCATCCTTTAAACATTATCACTCAGTTGGAAAAATTTGCACTCGTACGATTTATTTACTAATCACTTGATTGCTTTAAAATAATTAAAGTTTAATTAAGCAGCCATGATTTATTAGAGTTTCTTTATATGTTGTTTGTCTGTGTGATCTGTTTCAAATAAAATGCCGGATGTCATTACAATTAAGAACTAAAAGATATTAAAACACCATCAAAAACTTGTAAATACGCTAGGCCTTTCGAAAGATCTGAGCTGCTTTCATGGTAGAAGCACGTGTTCTTTGCGCCTGACGAAGAAAGACTTAGATCTTTCGAAAGGCCTAGCGCATTTACAAGATTTTGATGGTATTTTAAAAAGATCTTTTAGTTCTTATTGATTCACACCAGTTTCAACTTATTTTCTTTCATTACATATGTTTGTCTGAGTAAATTGTGTTGGCCTGGATGTCGTACAGATAGCTCAATTAGAAGAGGATTGGCAATTGAAGCCAAGTGTTCTGGGTTCGAGTCCCGGCCTGTGCACATTACCAGTTGGTAAAATTACTACTCTTATGATTTATTTACTTATCAGTTGGTTGTGTGAAAAAAATTATTAAAGTTTAATTACGTATCCATATTTTATCGGAGTTTCTTTAACTGTTGTTTATTTGCGTGAGCTCTTTTATAGAACATACCGGATATCATTATTAAATGGTTGTCTGAATGAATTACGATGTGCTGGATGTCGTCTAGACAGCTCAATTGGAAGAGCATTGGCAATTGAAACCAAAAATTATCGGGTCGAGTTCCGGTCTGTAAACATTATCGCTCAGTTGGAAAAATTTGTACATGTATGGGCTTAGATGCTGTATATTCCCGAGACCGCCATCTTGGATTTCTTGGCTATTTTTTGTTGGCCTTTACGACAATGCAAGCCCAACGAGTGACGTGTTCTGGCAACCCATTAAGCCTAACGTGCGCATAAATCGCTGATTGGCGACATTTGGTACTTGGCGGAAAAGGTGTTTTCACGCCATGAAAAAATCCAAGATGGCGGCCGCGAGAGTATACAGCATCTGTTCCCAGTACAGCATCCGTTCCCACGTAACTCATCAGATGATTGTGTTAAAATAATTAAAATTTAATTAAGCATCCGCAGTTTATTGCAGTTTTAGGTAGCTTTCATTACAAAAAGCTACCTATTGCAGCCGTTCGGAGGAAAGCGATTTCAAAAAATTTTGGTATATTTTCATCGATCATGACCCCCAGACCCCGAAACCACCCTCCGTTCAAAATTAATATATATATATATATATGACATATGTCACACTGTAACTGTCGTAATTATGAACCGATTTCGATGTAATTCGGTGTGTACATAGTACATACCAATGTCTCGACCGAGTTCGTTGGCCAGCTTCATCCGCTGTTTTGTTTCAAAATGGCGGCCATTTAAAATTTAAAAAAAAATTTAAAATTTGAAATGTGGTACCAAAAAGTTAAAAATGGAAAAATATTATTTTCTTATGTATTTGAACTTTATACAAAGATTCCGGAGCAGTTTTTGTTTCGTCTATATCTTAAAAAATGGCTGAGTTATAGCATTTTGAATTTCTAGCTTGGCTGACATTTTGAAACGTCCTGAATTTTGTCACGCGATACAAGGCGTATTTATGAACCGATTTAGATGTAATTCGGTGTGTACATAGTACATACAAATGTCTCGACCGAGTTCGTTGGCCAGCTTCATCCGCCATTTTGTTTCAAAATGGCGGCCATTTAAAATTTTTTAAAAAATTAAAATTTGAAATATGGTACCAAAAAATTGAAAATGGAAAAATATTATTTTCTTATGTATTTGACCTTTATACAAAGATTTCGGAGCAGTTTTTGTTTCGTCTATATCTTAAAAAATGGCTGAGTTGCAGCATTTTGAATTTCTAGCATGGCTGACATTTTAAAACGTCCTGAATTTTGTCACACGATAAAAGGCGTATTTATGAACCGATTTGGATGTAACTTCGTTTATACATAGTACATACTAATGTCTCGACCGAGTTCGTTGGCCAGCTTCATCCGCCATCTTGTTTCAAAATGGCGGCCATTTTAAAAAAATAAAAAAATTAAAATGAGATACCAAAAAATTGGAAAATGAAAAAGATTTTTTTTGTATGTGTTTGACCTTAATACAAAGATTCCGGAACAGTTATTGTTTCGTCTATATCTAAAACAATGGCTGAGTAATAGCATTTTGAATTTCTATTGTGGCTGACATTTTAAAACGACCTGATTTTTGTCACGCGATAACAGGCGTATTTATGAACAGATTTTTATGTAACTTGGTCTGCACATAGTACATACCAATGTCTCGACCGAGTTCGTTGGCCAGCTTCATTCGCCATCTTGTTTCAAAAGGGTTGCCATTTAAAAATAAATTTAATTTAAAATTTAAAATGAGGTATTAAAAAATTAGAAAATGAAAAAGATTTTTTTTATGTGTTTGGCCTTGATACAAAGATTCCGGAGCAGTTTTTGTTTCTGAAAATTTGTTCTTTTGTTTATATCTTAAAAAATGGTTGAATTATAGCACTTTGAATTTCTAGCATGGCTAACATTTTGACACGATCTTGTATTTGTCAAGCGATAACACACGTATTCGCCTATTTCGATGTAAGAAGGCATGTGGATAGTATACGTCAATACCTCGACCAAGTTCGCTGGCCAGATTCATCAGCCATCTTGTTTCAAAATGGCGGCCATTAAATTAAGAAAAATATATATATTTAAAGTGAGGTGCAAAAAAATTGGAAATTGAAAAAGGTTTCTTTCTTAAGTATTTGACCTTAATATAAGGATTCAGGAGCATTTTTGGTTTGCCTTTACCTTAAAAAATGGCTTAGATATAGCAGTTTCAATTTCTATTGTGGGTGACATTTTGAAAAATCTGATTTTTTGCATGCGACAGCACTCGTGTATATCAACCGATTCCGATGTGAGTGAGCATGTGCACAGCAATAACTAAGGTCTCGACCAAGTTCACTGGTTATCCTCATCCACCATGTTGTCTTAAAATGGCAGGCACTTTAAGAAATCGCCGAATTTGTCAGCCAAATATAAGTTACTTTAAAGAAAAGCAGCTTGGATAAAGCTGGCTAATTTTGCGAAATTCTTATTCATTATACCGATAAAAATTAGTATTGAATCTCCTATATTCGGTTTCCACTAAATTGAGCTTCGTGTGTTTGAATGATATAAGTTGGCTTTTTTAAAATAAGGAAGATGAAAGCTACCTCTTCCTCCCGGCACTGGCCGGAAGGACTTTTTATATCCGCTGTTTCTTTGTGGGAGTTCTTTTAAGAGGTCCCAGGACTCTTAATAACTTCAATTAAAAAAAGGACTATTTTCAACATTTAATATCATAAAATGTATATGATTTTTAAAACAAAAATTTTTATAGCAGGGAGGGAGCGGATAAAAGATATAAGTATCTTCTTTCATTTCATGCATATAAAAAATTGCCAGATGCTGAATTATCATTTATAGAGCGCTCCAAACCGTCAGACATTTGAGAGCAGAAAACTGGTATAAAAACTTACGTGCAGGATTACAAAATAAATTTTGAAACGAGAATGGACATTTTGGTGCCTTCTTATACTTAAGATTCTATTAATTACCCTGAACCTAAATAAATTTCTATTTAGAGCATTTTTATATTTTCAATACAAAAATTTCTACAGTATAATCACGTAAAATATTTATTTTTTGAACAATAAAAGGGAAATTTTAGGTTAAGTTTATACAGACTAACATGAAACATATGTTTTGAAATGTCATTAAAAAAATATTTAGAAGTTTTTGAGATATCGTATGCGTTACGCCCAAAGACATCATTTGGAGAAAAATGACTTCAAAATTTTGGAAACGCCGCTTCAGCTATTGAGCGGGTATAATTCTAAAAGCCATAACTTTTATTCTAATGCGAATTTCAAGGAAAAAATGATATCAAAATGTTCAAAGAACATAGTAATTTAACATCTCAAAAAAAAAAAAAAAAAAAAAAAAAGGAAAAAGAAAGAATAAAAAATTTTGAAGCTTTAAAAGTCTTGACACCCCTTAAATATAATACCGGTTATCATTACCCGATGGTCATCTGAGTGAATTGTGTTGGCGTGGATGTCGTACAGATAGCTTAAACTTAATTGGAAAAGCATTGGCAATTGAAGCCAAACGTTCTGGGTTGCATCCCCGGCCTATACACACTTTCACTCAGTTAAAAAAAAATACTACTCGTATATATATAGAGAGAGAGTATGATATATTAGTAGGCAATTGTATCGAAATTAAAATTTAATTTTTTACTACTGATTCGTTTAATTCACCTTGTCCGATGTCCAACTAACACTGTTATGCCATAATTTTGTATTTGTAACAGCTTACATGCTGGGCACAAAAAATATTCTCGTGCAAATAATTGAATCGCGTCCGTTGAAAAGTTAAAATTTAATACTAGAATTTTTGTATTTATTTCAAATTTAATCGACCATATTTAATACAATAATATACGAAAGAAAGACGATTTGAGCGTAATGTAAATGCAATAAAATAAACTCAAAACCAAAAAATCGTCTGCCGTCAATCAAGCATGAAATTAATTACTGTTTTTGAAATAGGGAATATTCTTGAACTTCTGCTACATTGACATATTACGCTTCAGGCATGCTCAAATTCTATGCGAAACTTTCACACTTAATTACACTTGACGAAAATGACATGAATGCTTTTACGTCTGTTTAACAAAGTCGCAGTAGTACTGTAGACCTAGACACGCATGATTAAACACTATAGTCAACTGAATAATTTTAGCTCGACTATGCGTCAGTTCACAGTTTCTGCTCTTTACTGCACATTTACTTCAATATTCTATACTGAATGATGCGAAAATATTCTAAGATAATTTAGGGGTATTTGCACAGCATTTTTCTTATCCAGTGTAACCTCTAAAATCCGGCATCATCGGGACTGAGACTGAGCCGGATTTCTGAAAGTATATGAAAAGTACTTCCTGTATTCTTGTGCCTTTAGTCGAAATTGAATTGATAACCAATAAGTGGTCACTACGTGATTTAAAAAAAAAAAAAAAAAAAAAAAATCAATCTTACTTTAATAAAAATTTTCTATGTTAGAAAAAATAATAATAATCTAATAAACAGTCAAAATTTTCTTTTCACGAGTGATTTTTCTCTTTAACCCTTCTGGACGTGAGTTATCGTTTAAAATTGCAGTATTTTTAGATTCTGACTTTTAATGTCATAAACTGTCGACGATCCGATTCCATACACAACATACAACGTTTTCACAAAGCCTTTACACTGCAAATAGAAGCGTCTTAAATTTAGACACATATGTGACTGAAAAAGAATTTTAGACACTTAAGTGTCTTAATCTGAAAATTAAGACACTATAGATGTCTTAATTTAAGATACATAAGCGTCTTACTATGACCATGGTGTAAACGAACTGAGAATAATGTCTAAAATATCCGCAAACGTCTTATTTTAAGACACTTCATTGCTTTAAACGTGTCTTAATTTTTGATTCTTCCGACGCAATAACCACCAGGGGGCACTAGCACTCCCAGTTGCGCATGCGTTTTAGATGTCTTCGTTCGAAGTGGTATACGTTGTAATTCAAACAAAGTTTGTTTTTATGTACGCGTGTATTTTAATTCGTTTTTTGCGAAATGTGAAGTACTGTGATTTTAATTCGTATTAACTTGGATTATGTATTTATTGAATACATACATCTGACGTGTGTGCTCGGCATCAAATGTCTCTTAGAAGCTGTCGTCGATACAAGGGCGGGATAGACACAGAACAGAAGTAGACAACGGTTGAAGATTACACCCGGAAATTCTACAAAGCGTGTGCAATGGGCTTAGTGTTAACTCGTATCAATTTATATCAATAATATTGTGTTATTCATCTTCGTCCTGTCGAAGCTGGCAAAAAAAAAGAAACTTTTGTCTGGCGGGTCCTGTTTTTAGGATGAAACATCTCATCCTTTAAATATGGCTAGTCGGATGTATTATGGATTACCTTTTAAACTGATGAAAGTCTTTCTCCCTCACTGTGGTTGTGGTAGTTTTTAAAATTTCAAATCGAGGAATATTTCTTACCTCTTGCAGCAACTCAAGTAAGTTTCTTTATAGTAGTAAAATTAGTGTATTTTATGATTTTATTTATTGTACTAAACAAAATCCTGCATGAAATTTAATTAGTTTTGAATCTGTTCGCAAAAAACCCCACTAATTCTAGAAGTATATATTTTTAAACTTATGACGTTCTTTTTTATTACGAATTATATATTCAATGTCAGTTCTTAGTTTCAATGGATAATTTTTATCTCGCAGTAAATGACGGCCACAAGGAAGTAAAGATAAAAAAAAACTTTGAAAGATGACCTAATGCTTTCTTACTTCCTGGCATAAAACCGCAGATTAAAAAAAGATAAATAAAGTAAATGAGACTCGTCTATTATATGAAGCTGCCTGTAAAAATATACATATGTATTTGATTTGCAATCAACTCTAATACTGATTTTTTTATTATTTTTAATAAAAAAGTAATTTGAAATTTATAATGGGAAAAAGTAAAAACCTCTAACTAGATTTCGTATTTAAAATTGTGGTAACTTTATTTATATGCACTTATACGAAAAATACAAAAATGACAGATGTTACTGTATATATTTAAGACGAAAGAAGTTTGGAAATCATAAGTTATTTTTTCCTCATGTTTTTAATATAGAATATGTACTTATTTGTTTTTATTGATAGTTGAATAGCTTTTGTGAGTACCCTCTGATCTACATAAAAACTTGCCCATGTGGAAATATAAATTTTTTAAAAACATAATTTTTAAATAAGTATTTTCATTTTGGGGGGGGGAGGGGGGGGATTTTGCATGAATTTTTGTAAAGCTGATATCTTAAATCTTGCACTGATTATAATGAAAGTTTTGAACTTTTAGAGTAGGACAAGTTTAAAAACGCAAATATATTTAACAAAATACCAAAGTAATTTTTTCCCCAATGTTATTAAAGTAGAATATTTATTTATTTATTTTCATTATTCATAGTTAAATGGCTGTTGTGATTATCAAGTGATGTATATGTAAAATTGCCTATGTGGCAATATATTTTTTTATATTTTCATTTTTTTTTTTGGGGGGGGGGGATTTTTGCAATTTTCGTACATCTGATATTTTAAATCTTTTTCCACATTCAACCGAGTATAATAAATATTTTGAACTTTTAGAGTAGGACAAGATTATAAAATATATATATATATATTTATCTATGTACCTTAAAAGCCCTTAATAGCGAACACTTCGGGAACGCGGAATTTGTCCGATAATTGGAGATGTCTACTTTTTTGAGGTAAAAATATACAAATATGTATGTCTGCTGATTAAAAAAGTATTCGTTAAATAGAGGTGTTCGCTATTCGAGAATGTTCATTAACCTCCACAACGGATACTCCCGAATATCGGACATCTCAATTTAGACAACTATAATGCAGGGTTGCGTTTTTTGCAAAAGTACTTCTTGATTAAAGGAAGGGCAAACTGGGAAGTGCCCCGTCCCCCTACGACTGTAGTGCCCCCAAATTTGATGTGCAATATTTGTAAAGCTTATATTTTAAATCTGTTTCGAAATTGTACTGATTATAATCAATATTTTGAACTTTTAAAGTAAAATAAGGTTAAAAACAAAATAAATTAAAAAAAATCTAATATTTAGATAAATATTTTTTGTTTTTTAATCTTGTTCTACTCCTGAAGTTCAAGATATTGATTATAATCAGTACAATGTCGTAAAAGATTTAAATTATGAACGTAACGAAAATTGTATACCAAAACTGAGAGCACCAAAAAAATCAGGCTGTATTGGGGGAGGGGGGAGGGGCAGGACCACAGCCAAATATTTTTCCAGGATTCAACGTGGTCAAACATGGCTACGTATGATGCTTACAAAAAAAATGGATGCGATTCAGACGTTTGAAGTGTCTGAAATTCAGACGCAAAAAGTGTCTGAAAAAATTCAGACATTTTAAAATGTCTGAAAATTGAACACTCCATTTCAGACACTTAAGTGTCTGAATTTCAGACATTTTAATTTAGAGTGTATAACTTTCTTATCAAGTCCACTTTTTCTGCGACAGTTGGTTGGTTGTTGAATTGGGTTTTATGGCGCAAAATCCGTTTAGGGATATGCTGCGCCAAACAAAAAGTGAGTGAAGAAAAAATAATGAAATGAGTTAAAATAGAAAAATAGAAAAAATAAGTTAAAATAGAGTTAAATAGAAAAGCCATCTGGATGGAGTACCCATCCAGATGTAGTCGTCAAGAAACGTAGAAAACAATGTAAAATAGAAATCCAGTAAATCAAAGTAAGTGGATGTTAAGCAAAGATGAAGCAAAGTTATCTGGATGGGGTTTCCATCCAGATGTCAATAAGAAAGTCAAACTTATGAAGCATATAAAAACTAAATCTCAAAATAAAAACCAGCATGTTTTTAAAAAGTAAAGAGCGCCCCGTGAGGTGTTTCCCCAATGAGGTTTGTGAAGATTGGTGAAGATGTGTTAAAATAAATTCTATATAAGTGCCGGAGGCCTGGACAATCAGTTAAAACATGATGAATGGTCAGGTAATCAAAATGACAATGTGGACACATGGGTGCATCCTCCCGTAGTAAAAGATGCTTATGAGTGATTCTAGAATGTCCAATTCTCAGACGAGCAAGAATATTTTCTGCGACAGACAAATTTAAATGCTTTATTTCAGAAGCAACGTTCCCTGATTTTGAAAAAGATGTTGCTTTTTTTTCTTCTTTCTCCGGTAAGTTAGAAGTATAAACAATTGAGTAAGTGTGATCAGAGTTCGGGTAGAGAGTTTCGTTTAATATTCCTTTCAAAACAATTTATTATTTAATTAATAAAGACAAATTTGTAATTTATAATTATTAAATCCTTAAAAACCGCACTTAAAAAGGTGAAAAACGCTAAGCTTTTAAACATTTATTTAATGCCTCCCTCCCCCAAAAAAATTCTCGCATCATTCTTTTTAAAACTTTTTATTATGTGTTATAAACTATCATGAAGTTTCAAACAGATCGCCGTGTTAGATTTCCTAATTTAAATAAAATCGCGTTCTGTTAGTTCCACACTCCACTAAAAGGACCGCACTCTATTTTTAACAAAACTGTACCTGAACGAAACTCCGTTAAAAAACTATCCGTAGATATATTAGTCGAGAGGGTGGCGGTCCTAAACAACAATTTAAGATATTTGCTGAAATTATTATTCACAGATACTGGTATCAATACTTATGAAATTTTCATATTCAATAATTTGCTTTTACCTCAGTACTCCGTCAAAAAAAAAAGCAGCACATAAAACGATAAAAATTGCTAAGGTATTAAACATTTTTAATGCCCCCTTTTTAACGGTCTTAAACACCAATTTCAGATGATTTCTGAATTTACTATTCAAAAATTGTGTTATCAACACTTATGAAATTTTGTGTATTAAATAAGTAATATTTATCTCATCACGCCTTCAAAAAACCGCACACAAATCGGTAGAGAACGCTACAGTTTAAAAATGGTCTAAAGCAAGGATTTGAGATATTTGCTGAAATTACTATTCCAAAATAGCGGTACCAGCACTTATGAAAATTTTATATTGAATAATTATTATGCTGTATGTTTTAAAATCTGACACCGTTCTGTACAGTGCTACTATAAAAAAATCACGTGACTGCAGTCACGCATTTAAAAGGCATGTCTTTTAAATTGAGCATTTAAAAGAAATAAACCAATTAGGGAAATAATAAATATCTCAGCTTGTAATTAAGATAGAAGAGTAATTTTCAGAATTTCTGAAAGAGGAATATTTTTTGAGCCGGGCTATATGGAGTTTTTACACCCCTTAGATTATGAGATGATGGAGGCCCCTTTTAAAACCCCCAGTACAGTTTATTGCTTAACTTTCGCATCTGGAATCTATGCCTTTCTCATTCTAGCAACCAAAGGCCCTGTTAAAACGACAGTTTGATAGAAATGATCCAATTAATGAAATAATAATAAATATCTCCGCAACTAATTTAGACACTGTCGTGAAATTAACATATTTGAAATCAGCAAAAAATTCTACGCATGGATGCATGAAAATTTAATCTATAAATTTAATAATTTAAAAGCTTTGCATTCGTTTTAAAACCTCCTCGATAGGATAAAGCCGAGCGTCCGCAGTTAAATACTTCTGAGTTCGCTCCGAAATGAAACCAATTTCTGCTTTTCTTTCGTATGAAATATAAGGATTTTTTTATCGATCGATTTTTAGCCGATTTTTTTTTTCTTCTACCGTACGAATCGGAATAATTTTTAGAATTTCTGAAAGTAGATTTTTTTTTCGTGTATACGTGTGATTTTCGGCCTGGTAGTTTCTGAGATTTGACGCGATTTGCAAAGCACCAGTTCACTTTGTTAATGCGGTTCCACATCTGGATGCCTTGCTATTGCGGCAACCTGGGGGGGGGGGGGGGATTTGAAATAATCTTCACTGCTTTCAGCAAATCGTTCCGGTTTGATTAAAACCAAAGCCTTTGTTGAATTATGAACATTTTCCATTATTTTAACAGAATTTTAAATTAAGAACGTGCATTAATTAAGACTTTTTCAAAATTTTATGATTTTATCAAGGTCGGGGGTATTCAGAAAAAAAAAATGAAGTCTGTAACTTGAATAGTTTGCTATTGCGAGAGCTTTGAGGGACAAACAGAGACACGAGAGCACAGAGGTTTCGTGAGTTGAACGAAAACCTAAAAAAGGATGGAAAGTATTGTTTTGATGCCGAATTTTTGAAGTTGCCGGATTTCTGACTACGGGATTTTTGAAGTTACATTATATTTAAAAGAATCACAAAGATTTGAAATAAAGAAAATTAACAAAATTTGATCGTGATTTGTAAAGCAAGTAATTTAGAGTATGGTTTCTTTTTGCATTTATTTATAAATAGTTTATAGATTCTTTTTTTAAAAATTGTAAAATAGTAATAATAATAATAATAATAATAATAATAATAACCAACGACAACATTAATCTTTCAAAACAAGATGTGCCGCCATTTTACTGCTCACTTTCCATACTTAATAGTCGTAATTTTTCCTTTGTATTTTCCAGGTTTTCTACCAATAAAAAACACGGCGTATTAATTATATTATATACTAACTGCGTAGCCACCCGTTCTGTTTTATTTGAACTGGATGAGTCGTTTGAGTACTTTGGAAAATATAGTGTTATTATACATTTTAAGTTTCTGAACTCTAAATAAATTTTAAAACAGGACAATTTTCGCTCTTCACGATTTTAAATTTCGATTAAAAAAACTGGTCTGTTAGAGCATTTACGTCTTTAAAAAGTAAACGCAGCCATGTTAAATTTCATGTTTCTAAACCTAACGAGTTCTAAATATATCGCAATTTAGAAAGTTTTTAGAATTTTCCGCTTTTTTCGAACTTTTAAACTTAGAACTATTCTTAAACCGTTCATTGTGAGAATGTACATCTCTAAAGTAACCACCACATATAATTTTCAGTTTCCAGCACCAACAATATCACAGAAAACGCAATTTTAGAAAGGTTTTTGCTTCAGCAAACCTTGTGGTCTTTTGTACGGTCGTGAAATATAGCAGATGTTGGAAAAGAGTTGATCATCAGCATTTCGCAACTATTATTTTATGGCTCAGCAGTTCTAGAGATTACTTCTACAAACAAACATATACACAAACAAACAAACGTCCCTTCTTTTTATAAGTTGCATAGACTAGTGGAAGTAGACCAGTGTGAAGAATTCGCACTTAGCTGCCCCGTCCACCTGCGTTATATCTCCTCCACGTTATACCAGTCCTCATCCCAACATATCTCCAATTTTTAATTTACTTGAAATTTCAATTAAGCGAAGTCTATAAAAAAAATCAATATGCAGTGTCAGATGTGGCCAATAATTCCTATCCGATGATACCCCATTCATCGTTGTACGCTTGTTACACTAGTATCATTAATTACATTCAGTACTTGATGTCAGATGAAGGTAAAATATCCTCTCCAACGATACCTCATTCATCGTTGTTCGCTACATTTTGGTTGAGAAAAGTGAATATTGACAACAGAAATAATATATATGATTATATTATATACGACATACGAATACACATTATGTATGAGTAAATTCGATGCAACGTTTTATATAAACTTGTGCTTTTAAAAATAACATTAATTATATTATTTGATACCATATAGTTTTCTTAATTTAGAAATTAGAAATAGGTATTATTAACAAAATATCCAAGAATATACTAATTTGTGTATAACGTTTACTGCATAACGTTATGCGAATGGAAATGAAAATGATTTAAAATTTGAATACGGTATCTAGTAACCCTAAAAAGTATTTGTTTATTTTAAATATAAATGAAAGTACCTTAAATATCCATTGAGCAAATAAAATCCAGTTTAATTTTCAGAGAATTAATATTATATAATAAAAAATACTTTTATTTATGAAAATGCACGAAGCAAAATAAGCATTGAAAGCTCTTTGCATCTAAATTTTTAAAGCAAATAAAAGTCTATTCAGTTTTCAAATTTATATCTTGGCTGTTTGTAAAATATTTATTTTATATCAGCATTTTATTTAATTTATCACAATTTGAATTTTCCATCTTCCCATGGCTGGAATTCGAAATCAAAGATTGAAATTTTCTATCATTTCAAAACAACACTATGCGTCAAATATTCAGTAAATTTAAACGCAAACTGCGAAAATTCAAATGGCGCTTTAAAAGTTTAATAAAAGACACAACATGAATACAAGACACTCGAATCTTAATAAATTCTTCGGTATGTAATAAATAAAGGTTTCTGATATTATTAAAATGCTTTTTTAAGACTAAAACTTATCATTTAAAATTCGTTCTTTTATAAGATTGGGGTTCAAAATATTACGTTAAAAGTTAAAGTAAAAATATATTTATAACCTCTAAAACCAGTCATTTAATATCATTTTATTTTTAGAAATAGTTATTACCAGACAGAAAATATATGAAATTGAACATCTGCATATGTCAATGCATATTTTAAGTGTTTTGTAAATATAAATGAAAGTACTTTAAGTATCATTTTAGCAAATGAAATTCAGTTTAATTCTCAGACCAATAATATTATATAATACTTTAAAATCATTTCATTGATGAAAATATACAAAGTAAAATAAGCATAAGCTCTTTGCAGTTAAACTTTTAAAGAAAATAAAGATCTATTTTGTTTTGAAATTAATGACTTGGGAGTTTTATAAAATATTTATTTTATATCGGCATTTTACTTATTTAATCTCAATTGAAATTTTCTATATTCTCATGAAAGAAATTCCAAATCAGAGACTAACGTTTTCTGTCATTGCAATGCAGTACTACGCTTCTAATATTCAGTAAATTTAAACACAAAGTGCGAGAATTCAAATGTGGCTTCAAAAGTTTGAAAAATTACGCCAAAGTAATACAGGAACTCAAGTCTAATGAGTTCTTCTGTATGTAATAAATAAAGAATTGTCATAGTATTAAAATGATTTTTAAGACCAAAAGTTGCCGTTTAAAATTCTTTGTTTTTCGTTGTTGGAGCAGGATTCAAGATATAGTGTTAAAAGTTAAAGAAAAAATATTTATAACGTTTAAAACCAAACATTTAATATTACTTTATTTTTAGAAATGATAATTACCAGACAGCGGATTATATGAAAATGCACATCTGCATATGTAAATGCATATTTTACGAGTTTTGTAAATATAAATGTAAGTACTTTATCATTTTAGCAAATTAAATCCAGTTCAATTCTCAGACCAATAATATTATATAACTAGCAGAACTACCCGGCGTCGCCGGTGTCAATTATGAGTGACCTTCCGAGTATAATAACTTAAAATGAAATAATACAGCAATAATAACTGGTATTTGTGCATTCCAGTTCACAAATCATATTAAAAACAATCAGAAAACATGGCGTTATTGTATCGTAACCATAGTAAAATCCCTGAGTTTTAAATATCGGAATGCTCGTTTTCTTGGCTGGTGTAACAGAAAAAATATATGATTTTCCTGAAAATACGAAGAAAAAAAACCAGCCAAATGGCATAGTATTTAGTAAAATTATCGATAATATAGCATATATACAATATAAAGTAAAAATATGTTAGTGAGTAACGCTGACATCATACTGATGGTATCAACGACATGACCCATAAGCCCCACCAGTGGCCGAGAGGTTCTGCTCTCGAGGTGGTAGATGGGAGCAAGGTTACTATATCTAATGGGAGGTGCTGGGTTAGATACCAATCACGCCCGTAGGTCTAAACGTTCGGAGTTTTCGTGGTTTTCTTCGAACCTTGGTTTTCAAGCGTAAATATGGGTTAGGTTCCCTTAGAAAGACCCTCCCACGGAGGGTCCTCCCCTCATTTGGCCTATATTCCTCGTGCTGATAATTGACCGTCATAAACACAACCACAACCTAATCCATAAATTGTGCATTTACTGTAATTTTTCTGAACTTCTAAACATGCACAATTTCATTTTTTACATTGAATAGAAAAAATTAATTTCAAATGAAATTTATTTGAAAATTATATCTCAATTTTCACATTTCAATTGGTTCTGATTCTAATACTAATCATTAAAAATCACAAAACTAACATACAGTTTTCTGAATTCAATGAGATTTAAATTGATTTTCAAGTATTTTCAAGTTTTTAAATTTGTAATCCAAAATTACGAAAAATGAACTTATTTGCTGTGAATGCAATATTATAAGGAAACGACATCTCCATGAGTAACGCTGGCATCACATTTTTGGTGGCAATGAATGACTTAACCCATACATTTTGCCTTTATTGCAATTTGTTTAACCTCTAAACATCACACATTCGATTTTTTAAACATCTAATTATAAACAAAAAGTACATTCAATGCTATTTCTTTGAAAGCTGATTCTCAATTTACTCATTTTTTATGTATTTTATAGTAATTTTTAAGCAAGAATATTTTTTTAAATATTCGTGCAATCCAATTACAAACAAAAGATGAACCCGATTGCTCTTAAAACAATATAAATAAGTCATCTTTTGGGAATTTCTTCTTGAAATATTCCAACACTAAATCGGCATACGAAATGAAAACCCCATATAAAAAATAAAATACGAATTTAACAGATTTCAAACTGAACTATTCAAAATTATCACATTAATGAATGTTGCTATAAAAAAATCACAATTGACTGCTTGTGAGTACGAAAGTACCAACAATTCCTTTTGACGTAGCTATTGGGGATTCTAAAAATTAGTAAATGTAAAAAAAAACTTTTAGTATTTAAAATTAAAAACGATATATTTTTTTTTCTATTCTGTGAACGGACGGTTTATGGATTATCTTTGACCACGGATATTCCAGGGTGGAGCTGATTATTTTTAAACGGAAACATTCATTTAAAAAACTAAATCTACAGCGAATAACCTGATAATGGTATCAAATTCCAGAAGCTTTCAGTCCTGATGTCAGTCTTGACGCTTTCTAAAAAAATCTAACTCTTTGAAAACAATTGCTATGTTTCATTTTCTATTTCATATAAATGGTACAAAAAACATATTTTATGTAATCGTATTTAGTCCTAGAATATACGCGCAGAGTATGCGATATCCACTGTACGTACGGTATTTAGATTTGCCACCATTAATTTTTCGAAAAGTAACTTTTAAATTATATTATCGTCGAATTTGTAACAAATATGTGCAGTTAAAATCATATTACGATTTTAATTCGAATTTATCGGTGTCAAAGTACAAACCATGCCTACCAAAGAGCTTCTCTGGAATACGCAGTACGCCGCGCGTGTATTGGAGGTTAATTTAAATCGCAGGGAGCTATCATTGCATTTAAGAAACTAAAACACTTAGCTAAATGGTATAATTAAAGATATAGCATACAAACAAGATAGGAAAGAAAACGTAGCAACCGTTTTTTAAAATCAGTTAGACATCATATTTATTGAAAGTAACGACATGTTTATAGAAAGTGACGCTATATTTAACGAATTGTTTCCTGATATTTTTTTCATCAGATGGAAATGGCTATGTTATAGTAAGCGTTTTAACTTCAAAATATATTTAAATGAAGTTTTTACGTCTATTTAAAGCACTTATCGTTAAAGTTTTATTTTAAATATGAAAAATTCAGTAGTTCAGTTACTTTCGTATTAATCTGGAGTTTTTTATTTTTTATTTTGGCGAACTTCTAATTTCGCTACTGAATAATAAACAAGAACAACAAAAAATTGCAGAAGTATTTTTATCTTTGTAAGTTCAAATGGTTAATCTCCGATAATCAGGCTATTTGGTGTAATTTTACAAATGTGACATATACCTTTTATGGAAACTATTGATTACAAAAATATAACATCATCCATTTTTTTAGCTAATTCTTGACATGTAACTCGATTACAGAATATTAACATGCTATAATGCTTAACCTGACATTTATAAAAAGCCTAATTTTTTAAACTTAATTTTAAAACTCGCGAAATTGAATTTCAGGACAAAACATGTCATTTTGAAGTAACTATAGTAAAGTGTTTCAGCTTATAAAACCAGAATGCTGGTTTTTTTCAGCAAGTGTAAGCGAAAGTATACGATTTCCCTGACAATACGTGGAAAAAAGCAATAAATACATCCAAATGACCTAGCATTTACTGAAATTTTAAATTCACGTGGCTTAAAAATAAATCTTTCACTTTATGGATGATAATAATAAGTATTATTTTCAGAAGATCAATATAGAACGGGAGCCGGCAGCATAGACAATCACCTCACCGAGTTTACGGCTGAAATTCCAGAATTAATTAAAACTCGATTCGCATATTAAAATGCAATTGGTCTGCCAAGTCATATCTTGGTGGAAAATACCTGAAAACCCGATTTTAGCAGTTGATTCGTAGGTTTACCATTGTGCTTTCCTGCACCCAAAAGTATCAAACCATGAAGGACTGTGCTTTTATATATACAGGGTGTCCACTCTCAACGGTGTCAAATGGTTAATTCACAAACAGTTAATCATAGACATATAGTTCCAATTATAAAAAAAAAAAATTAAATGAGGTAAAGAAATATTTTAAAAGCGAATTGGGCCAATAAAAACAATTCTTACGAAATTAAAATTTTTATACAGTCCTCCGGTCCTATAAGTTATATTTAGTAAAATTTTCCTATTACACTAACAAGTAAGACAAAAAAAGTCCCGTTCATATAACACTAAAATTGACCGAGTTTTTAAACTTTAAAAATGCATGACTTATACCACTTTTCTGCATCTGAACACAGATGAGTTTCGCCATGCTTTGAGGGGGTATATACCAAGTGCTTAAAGTATTTGAAGAACTTATTTCATGTGTATCTGCGCTTTGAAAAAAAAAATCGTACAAGTATTACGATTGGATTAACTTTTGTTAAGTTTCTGGTTGACTACTAAAATAATTGTATTTTAACATATGTTTTACTTTGTAAGGATATGAGACTGTTTCTTTTCATGATTTCTTTTAACAAATATTATGTTATTTTTATAAGTTTTTGTGTAACTTCAACAATCGTATGTATGTTTTTCCAGTTCAAAATTTCTACTCGAACTTTAACTCACTTTCAAATATCCGATCGAGATTAAATTTTACATACTGACGTAAATCCGATGACAATCTAATATTATTATGATATTCGGTGGTTACCATTTATACATATTTTACAGGATAACACGAAGATAGATTACCGCCAGGAAGTTTAGGAACAAGTTTTTAGATTAGATATCATAAAACTGCGATGGTTGAGTTTTTTTTTTTTTTTTTTTTTACTTTTATGTATATTTTTGCACTGAATCCGAAAACTACCTTAAGTTTTAACCATCATGTCAGGATTTTTCTCAAATCAAAAATCGTCAAAATTAAAAAAATAAAAAAATAACAAAAATCGGATACTATAAAATAGAGGAGATGACTGTATTTTTTAACTTTTGATAATTGATTTTTATGCACTTTTTTAGCACTGAATCGGAAAATGACCTTCATTTTTAACCATTACATTGGAATTTTTTTGCAAATCGTAAATGTGAAAGTTAAAATATAGCGAAAATCTAACACTATAAAACAGATGTAAAATTCTTTTAATTTAATATTATTTTATTTAATTCAATAATTTATTCTCTTTTTTTCTTTGCTTATACTGTTATTCTTACAGCTAAACAATTAAGGGGTCCGATGAGGTGGGGGAGGAGGTTCAATTTTATCTTTGAATATTTTACCTTTGAAATTTACAATTTTCGAAAACTCCTGACATGAGGGTTTAAAATGAAGGTCATTTTCAGATTCAGAGGTAAAAAATACATAAAAATCAATTATCAAAAGTTAAAAACACAACAACGACATCCATTTTATAGTATCAAATTATCGCTATTTTTGTTCTTTTTTTAACTTTAAAATTTACGATTTGCAAGATATCTTTACGTGATAGTAAAAATGAAGGTCAATTTCGGATTTAGCGGTACAAGAAACAATTATCAAAAGCTAAAACTGTTAATTTTCATCATTTTATTTAACAAAAATATTGTTTTTTTTCCCCCTTCTTATATGTTTTTTAAAAATTGTATATTTTGCATTAATAGTTCAGAATAATTAAAGATTTCAAATTTATATTGCAATGTTAATTTTACTCTCAACCATTTTTTTATATATATATACAGACGAAATTATATTTCTACTAAATTTGTGAATGACCCCTAATTTGCAGCAAAAAATATGCTCCAACTTTAAACAGTTATTACTCGGCCAATTTTAATCGTAGAATAACGGGACTTTTTTTGTCTTACTTGTCAGTGTAACAGAAAAAATTTACTAAATATAAGTTATAGGACCGGGGTACAGAAATGTTTTTATTGACCCAAATTGCTTTTTAAATATTTCTTTACAGGATTTAAAACATTTTTGTAATTGGAACTATATGTCTATGACTAACGGTTTAGGAATTAGCCATTGGACACCGTTGAGAGTGAACAAACACCATGTATAGATACTTAAAAATCATATAAGTGATGAAAATATAAGAAGTAAAATAAGCATAGAAAAATCTCTGCAGCTAAAATTTAAAAGAAAATAAAAATCCACTTTGTCTTGAAATTAATGACTTGGGAGTATTATAGAATATTTATTTTATATCAGCATTTTATTTAATTTATCTCAATTGGAATTTTCTATCTTCCCATGAGTGGAATTCCAAATCAAGGATTAAAGTTTCCTATCATTTCAAAGCAATACTATGCGCCTAATATTCAGTAAATTTAAACACAAAGTTCGTGAATTCAAATTGTTTTTTCAAAAGATTGATAAATGACGCCAAATGAATACAAGACACTCGAAGCTTAATAAATACTTCTGTATGCAATAAATAAAGGTTTTTGATATTATTAAAATGTTTATTTTTTTAATATTAAAAGTTGAGGTTTAAAATTCTTTCTTTTAAAAGCACGGGGTTCAAGATATGACGTTAAAAATTAAAGTAAAATCATATTTATAACCTCTAAAACCAGACAGACATTTAATGTTATTTTATTTTTAGAAATGCTTATTATCAGACAGCGAATACATAAAGTTGCACATCTACATATCTAAATGCATATTTTACGGGTTTTGTACATATAAATGAAATTACTTTAAGTATCATTTTAGCAAATGAAATCCAGTTTAATTCTCAGACCAATAATATTAATAATACATAAAATCATTTCATTGATGAAAATATACGAAGTAAAATAATCATCGAAAGCTCCTTGCTGCTAAAATTTTAAAGAAAATAAAAGTCTATTTTGTTTTGAAATTTATGACTTGGGAGTTTTATAAAATATTTATTTTAATTCAGCATTTTATTTAATTCATCTCAGTTGGAATTTTCTATATTCCCATGAGTGGAATTCCAAATCAGAGATGAAAGTTTTCTATTATTTCAAAGCAATACTGTGCGGCTAATATTATATTCAGTAAATTTAAACACAAAGTTCGAGAATTCAAATGTCGCTTTAAAAGTTTGATAAATGACGCCAAAGGAATACAAGACACTCCAGTCTAATGAGTTCTTCTGTATGCAATAAATAAAGGTTTAAGATATTATAAAAAAAAAAAAAAAATAAGACTAAAAGTTCTTCTTTAAAATTCACTGTTTTAAAGGAACAGGTTTAAAGTTTTTATTTTAAAGTTAAAGTAAACACACATACTCTCACACACACAAACACACATCATATATATATATATATATATATATACAGGGTGGATATAATTTAAGTGCACGTGTTTGAAGGGCTCTACAAGCTAAACTATTTGGAATATTTTAAAGAGATTTGGTATTTATAGTGCTTAAAGAATGTGGAAACATGTTCAGCCATAAAAAAATAATAATAATGTTAATAAAATAAAATAATTTTCGAGAGAGAATCTGTACACAATTCATTATAGAAATACATAAAAGTGAAAAAAAAAAAGATTCCCATCAGCTATATGTGAAAAAAAAATAAATATTTTACCTGATAGTACTTGTTAGAATTATGTAAAAAAATTATTTAAAAAGTTTTAAGAGTTAGCTGATGGGAAATCCGTTTTTTTCTATTATTTATTATATATTTTATATAGCCAATTTAAATTTTTAATTTTTTGATTGCAGAATTTGTTTCCGCATGCTCTGAACACTACAAATATCAAATCTCTTTAAAATGTTCTAAATAGTTTAGCTAGTAGATCTCTTCAAACATTTGCACTTTATGGCCACCCTGTAATATATATATATATATATATATATATATATATATATATATATATATATATATATATAACGTTTAGCGTCAGGCATTTAATATTTTTTTTAAAGAATAATAATTACTGGAAAGCGGATTATATGCAATTACATATCTGGATATGCTACATCAAATTTTACAGATTTTCATGATTATCTTATATAAATCCATAAAAAGCCATACAATTCTGGTTAGTTGCATATTTCCATCGTTTTACTTATAGACTGTTAAAAGTTTCTTTAAAATAATTAATCATTCTTTACAACACTATATTCACAAATAGATTGACATAATATAATGACTTTTTACATTTATTAATACAAAGAGGAAAACAAGATCTTTGAAGTGGAATACTCAGTTTATTGTCAAAGGTTCCACAACATTCGTGAAATCTGAGATATATTCATTTAATTTAAAATAAAAAATGTATGCATATGAAAAAGATTAATCACGTTTTACAGGGTGATGAAGATAAAATACCAACTAAAATTGACATGGTTGTAACAAAATGTTACAAAAACAGTATAATCGTACATGTATGCACAGTATCATCGCTTGAAATTGAAAGCATTTCAACTACCCATACGATAAAAAAAACGAAATCTGTCTGATCCAGTTGTATAGTATAATAAAAATTACCGGTAATGAGATGAAAATATATCAATCTTTTAGTAAAATTATTATAAGCAATACGTTTGTTTTCAAGTAGCGAGTATTGATTTAAATTGAAAAAACGAAATTATTAAAAAAATTACATTTAAAGTTAAATGATCTCTCAGTAAAATTTATAAGTGCATATATTAAATCTTATCCCTTTGTTTACGAGCAAGAACTGCCGCCATTTTTATTCTCAATTGTATCACAATTTACAAAAATTTTTCTTTTTGCACATTTCTCTTGAAAATGTCCTATTATAAATCTATGACGCAGACATAAAATTGGTGCGATACAGAATAAACAAGCCGGATGTGCCAATCCGAAAACATTCTTCTATCTCATATATGTTAATACTTCAAAATTCAAAATTCAGAACGTATGACAGTGCCAAAAATAAGTGAAAATCTATGTCCATCATGAGGATATAAACATATGATATCCTGTGCATTAGTAATTGAGTTATGAGTATCGTTAAAATCGTCTAAATCCTTCAAAATGCAGCATATTATCGCCACCTGTTGGGTGATTCACACTATAACCAAATAAGCTACACCTTATGTCAACGTCTACTGAAGTTTGATGAAGATCCGTGCAGTAGTTTTTGAGATACAGCTATTACAAAATTCGTGAAAAATCCAGACAGCAGCGCTATGTATTGAGTGATTAACGACAAAACATTAACAGCAACAACTTGTGTCAACGTCTAATAGAATCTGAAGTTAGATGAAACAAATTCGTGCATTAGTTCTTAAAATACAGCTACTGCAGAAATCACGAAAAATGCAGAATAGCAACGCCACCTGTTAGGCGATTTACACCAAAAGCAAATCAGCAACAATTTATATCAGGGATTAACAAATATATTTTTTTATTAAATTCTGTTCATTAGTTCATGAGAAAGAGCACCCACAAAATTTGTGTCACATACAGACAGACGGAGTTATAGACTCGCAGGCGCACATTTTGTAAAAATATGTTTTTAGGGATCACTGATGCCCAAAACGTGTAAATCCGTCAAAAACCGGAAGCCAAAAATTTCCACAAATCCGATACTTTCTTCTAAATAAAGAAGAGAATAAAAATAATCCATTGTGACGTATAGCAACCCGTAATCAAAGGGTTTCATTGCGTATTTCATTATTTTAGCACATATTTGCATGCATAATTTAGAAGTTCTTAAGTGCATATAATACGCTGTTTACTAACTAAAATATGTTGTGTATAGCAACTGTTTTAAATGTATGCTTATGGGTTAATCTGTGAAAACAAATAAAAAATTAAATGCTTTTTTTCACAAGAATACACAGAAAGACATGGGAAATTTTGATAGAAAAAAATATATAAATTGTCAGAATTGTTTCGTTTGGCATTGACAGTTGGCATTCTAGTGGTCACAAAGTCGTTGCCTGTCACTTCTTAAACCATCGTGTTACAGCATAAATGTCCTGCAAGTTATTTTTCCGTACCTGATAGTTACTATCATTAAAAACATCCGTTAAGCTGACTATTTGTAATTCTAGTTGCATTGGATGTTGTTCTGGGCAGCTTAACAAATTGATGAGGTAAATTAAACGCAGTTAACACATATAATTATTTTTTCATTAATGTTTTTTATTATTGCAAAAATACCACGCAATTTTTGACATTTCTGTAAAAACCACATCTTGCTACTGTGTATACTTTTAATTATGGAATTTTATTTCTTTCGACTTTAGACCACCTGATATTTTCGAAAATGAAAATATTGTTAAGTTCACTTTTGCAGCACCTCTCCTCTAGTAATTCTCACTTTGTTATTATACTGCCATGATCTCAAAAATTGTTACAAAGAGAGGGAGAGAAATAGATGAAGAACATTAATGAGGAAACCTCAAGATACCTCTAAATGCAGACATCCGCTTGCACTTATTATCAGTTGAATCTATTATTGGTTTAAACCACCAGAGTCGGCTGTTTAAGTTTTAATAGTTTGAGGAGTCTTCCAGTAATACAAAGTTAAATGGGGCAGATAAAGGTCCAGTTTAGAGCAACCGTCACATCATTGCTCTCAAATGTAGGACCTCACAGCAGAATCCATCTGCCTGAGGACCTTGTGAGTATCACAAGAAATTACTGTACTGTCAGAAAAAAAACGAGCACCCCTATAAAGGCTTCTTCGGATATCCCAGGCAGCGGATGGAACAGCACAAACATAAACGTCAGTAACAAAATGGAAAATTACTCCCTACCGAGTCGTGCGTACACAGTCATACCAGACACTGGATATCAGGGCAAAGGGACAGGAATTAAAAGCAAAAAGGTAGTCTGTCTGGACCCAGTGGTAGCCATCTGTAGCCCTTTGTTCATCGGCTTTCAGGATATGCACTATCTTTCATCCACGTCCTTACCAGAAGTATCCCTATTGCCCCAGAGTGGGGTATGAGTGAATGTCCACACAACTACACAACAATTCCCCATGATCAGATTATCCAGGAGTACGTTGCGCAAAGAGGTAATCAAAAGATTGATTACCAATACAAAAAACTAACACTTATAATATTTTCGAGCTGGCTGGGGTTTGGTGAAATGATTTTGAGTTTGGCAATTTCTAATGTTCATTTTGAAGCAAAATAAAACAATTTCAATTACATTTTTATCTCATTGTGGCCAAATACTGGAAGTTGGCCGTTTATTGCAGCACTTAGTGGAAATGATGAAAAATGAATTGCAACTTTAGGTGTCTCACTAAAGGTTTTGACCTTATTTTATAGTCCTTGTCATTTTTCAAATACAATGGCAAATATTGAACAAAAAATTAATAAATAAAGAGGAGTGTAAATGTAGAAGAGCAAGTTGCTTGGACACACATTGGAATTTCTAAGAAGAGTGGTACCACTGTTAGAGATGTGGAATCTTTGTCTATTTTTTATTTAGAATAAAAATCTTTCTACGATCAGTCGTAGAACTTGTAACATTTTTCTCAGATTAAAGAATGCAGAAATTTCAACTAGAAAACTGTTGTGTAGTTGTACGCACCTTGCCCGAAGGGTGAAATATTAATAGAGAATTAATGCAGAGGAATAAATAAAGTACAGTTAAGACTTTTTAATTTACATTTTAAAGAACATAAAATGCAGATGAATAAATAAAGTAGGGTTAAGACTTTTTTAATTTACATTTTAAAAAACATAAAATAATACTCAATTGATATGTTTATATCTTGAGTAGTACTTTATAAAACATATACAGTCATTCAGGGTAACTTTGATCCGCATTTTCTCTACTTTCATATGCCGCACTCTTATTTGAAGAATGCTGTCGCAACTAGGGGCATAAAAAAGAAGAAATGATCCTAAATTATTGTTTGACTATCAAAAATTAAGGAATAATAAGGATAAAAGAAATAAAAAATGAATTTTTTGCGTGGTTCAAAGTTACCCAGCCATTTAGGGTAACTGTGCACCATATGATAAATATTAAATAAAATAATTCATTATAAAAAAGTATTATAGTTAGGACAATTTCAAACCCCCAAAAATGTTTTTAGATATGTAAAGACTCCTAATTTACATTTCCCAATATCACAAGGTTTATATAATTTATGATATTACAACAAATATCCGGCATAAGAAAAGTGGAAGAAGAGAACCATGAACATTTAGAAAAAAACAAAAAAAAACATGTTTATTGTTCATATAAAAGATAAAAATGCAGTGGAAAATAATTTGCAATGTTTTATCTCAATAATATATCCATAGTTACAGTAATACATACTAGTACTAGTATTATTCAGACAAGAATAAAAAATGTTGAATGTATGAAATGTCAAATTTGAGTAGCACCGCCCCGAAAAACGCCTTTAAATGAATTGTATGTATTTTACACATATTTGTGAAAATATTTATATGTTATATCTAATCTTCACTTTCGGCCTTTATATAAAACATACGTGCAAATATGGGAAATTTTTGGAAGTAGCACCCATATTTAGTAAATTATAAACATCAGTATAACGTTGAGCCGGCTCAAAGTTACCCTGAAAATGTGATAAAATGTTAGTGTCTTCTTATTTTACATTTTATTAACTATTAATAAATAAATAATCACAAAATATTATCACATTTACAACATTTAGACAACAATATGTCTGATAAATGAGTATATTGTTACTTACTATGAAAATTTAATTGGATTACAACAACTTCAAAGCAGCATTCAAAATTAGCTTGAAAACAGTACTTCACAAAAATGGATAGATGATGCAATTAATAGCGCATAATGTTGCTAATTTATTTTCTAAAATAAAGAGTAGAAATCCCAGTTTAGAACCTTGCCAACAGAGCTCAGTTCTGGAGTTTATTTAGTCTTTTGGAGTAAAAAATATTGAAAAATAGGAGGTGCCCAAAGTGACACCCCATGGTTCAAAGTTACCCTGAATGACTGTATTTTTATCATACTTTTACTTAATATATCACAGTATGAATACTCTATGTTCCAATGAGAAGAATTTCAAATCACAGATTACAGTTTGCATTATTTCAAAGCAATGCTTTACTTTTAATATTCATAAAATTAATGCAAAACCTACGAGAACTCAAATGTCGTTTCAAAAGTTTGATTAATGACGCCAAAGATATAAATCCAAGGCAATACAGTTTGGCGAACACTTTGATATGCAATGATTGAAGTTAGCTGACTTTATTTTAATAGTAATCAAAGAAGAGAGAAATACATTTTTGAAAAATAAAATTTATAATTTTAAAACTGCAGTTTAATATTTAGAATGTTAAAATTACAGTTTACAAATTAATGTTTTAGTAGTTGGTGAATATTAAAAAAGCATAAATGTGATTTTTTTTTGTGTTAAAATTTCATGTAAACTTTACAAAATATCAATTTAATACAATGCGTCTAACAGCAAATGCATTTTAATAGTATTTGTATTATAAATAGTATTTTATTAGAATGTTTGACATGGTAATTATGATAAGTAATTCACTGCCTGAGAATTTGTTTGGCTTTAATTTATTCTACATGCACTTAATTATTTAGCCGTTAGCATAATGAGCAAACAAAAGGTATCTAGTGCGGTTGCATGGAGTATAACGATAAAACTTTAAAAAAATTAATATTTCAAACATCTTGAAATTTACAAAGATTGAATGTACAATTTGGAAATGATATTTTAACAACGTTTAAACTATGTACAGCAAATGTTGTTTAAAAATGACCGTGAAGAATGCGAAACAAGGTGATTAATTATGTAGAATAACGTACAAACAGTGAAACAGATCCACTGACGCAAAAGCTGACAATATTCTTGCTAATAATGTTGATTATTTACGGGGTAATTTGTACGTCAATTGTCTTCATAAAGGAGAACACAGATTGAAGTATAGTAGAGATAATTTGTCAAGAAAGTTAAAGCTGTGCATCGGTCATAAAAACTTTCTATTCTGTTTCGTTCATTTACTCTGAGACAATACAATAACCCACTCCGCAGGTGTAACGAAACAAAAATTTCGTATAAACTATTGATGATATTTCTTAAAATATGAACACATTTATCTGGATCCGCTTAAAGAAGCATTAGGAGGAGCAAGATTTTCATCAGTTAAACCAGCCAAAATTGTTTTTAAGCAATGCTGTGTTTCTCATAATCATTAACTTTTAGCAGAAACTGGGAGAGTTCAAATGTCGTTTCAAAATATGTTATATGATTCCAAGGAAATGCAAGACACTATAGTCAAATGCATATTTGTACACAGTAAGTGAAGAATCCTGACATTATTTAAATAACACTGCAACAGAAGAGAATTATATAAAAAACTAAAAGTTATACTTTAAAATTTATAATTTAAAGATTACAATTTAAAAATTAATGTTTAATGCCGTACGTAGTATATTACTTTTCATTGAATGCGACAGGATGTGCACTAAATGACTGGCAAATTGTGAACATAAATAATAATAAAAAAAAAGGTTTGAGAAAAAAATGCGCCGTTTGCTGAATTGTTATTAGTAAAGCAAATAAATTTAATAAATACATTGAGTTCAAATAGTTTGAAATTTGGGCAAAAGATGGCGCTGGCGGTAACCTGCTGTAGGAATACAGGTTGAACGTTTAGATTTAGATCAATCATTTTTGAGTGAGTTCATGCTACAATTTTCTGTGAAAAGATGGCGTATTCTGCAGAACAACTACTATTTTTAGTTTTAGAATTTCCCGTCTAGATGATAGTGTTGTGAAAACCAGGCGAATTTTCCAACGGATATTCAGTATGTTTAAAGGGACCGGCGAAGACCGCAATTAAAAGTTTGTTTGCAAATTTGAACGGACTGGAAGCCTGAACGACGATCGTGCAGGAAACGTAGAGCCAACGCATACATAAATTACTTACGATATTATCTAGGCAGTCCTCGGTTGTCTGTCAGAAAAATTGCAAGGGAGTGTGGACAACAAAAGCCCTCGACAAATATAATCATGAAAAAGAATTTAAACTTTTTAGAAGATCCTGGACACTACTTGACTGTTTTTAGAAAATGCCTGTCTGTGAGTCTGCCTGTCCGTCTGTATGTGACAATAATATTTTGGACACTGTATCTCAAGTACTAATTCGCAGAATTTCCGTTAATCCTTCAAATAAAATGGTGCTGGTTAGTTTTTGGGGTAAATCTCTTAACAGCTGACGCTAGTGTGCTGCATTTTTAAAGATTTCCGCGATTGATCTATCGCAAGTACTAACGCTCAAATTTTCATCAAACTTTAGATTCAGTTAGATCTTGATATAAATTGCTGCTGATTAGATTTTGGTGTAAATTGCCCAAAGGATGTGCGGTATGTTGCAATTTTCACTTCTGCAATAGCTCTATCTCAAGAACTAAAGCGCGGAATTTCATCAGGTTCAGTTAGACGTTGATATAAGTTGTTACTGATTAGGTTTTGGTGTAAATCGTCCAGCAGGCTACTCTGCTATGCTATATTTTCTAGGATTTATACGATTTTAGATACAGCCATATCTCTAGAACTAATTCGCGGAATTACATCAAACTTCATACTCGGTTAGACCTTGACGTAAATTTTTTGCATTATCTTTTCTTGTAAATTATATAACAGGTAGCGTTCCTATGAAGCATTTTTAGCGATAGCTATATGCAAAAAACTAATGTACGGAATTCAGTCAAAATTCCTATTCTGCTACAATTTCACATAAATACATCCTTATTAGGCTTTGGTGTATGTTGCCCAACAGGTGTCGCTTTTAAGCTCTTTGGGTCGAGAATTTTTGTTTTAGACATCTAAGAGGGTTGGTGCAAAAATTCAATGATTTGTTTGAAAATGCGATAATTATATCTTCTTTAAAATCGTCATCATGGCCATAGATTTTCATTTAATTTCGGCGCTGTGATAGCAAATTTTGAAATATTTACATGGATGAATTAAAATAATTTGTTGGAACTGTCACATTACCGAGTAATTTCAAATTGCAAATTCGCCTTATTTTTCCTGCCACAAATCTCTCTTTAAAAATGGCGGATATTTTTATTTCAGAAACGTATTTGTAATTAGTCAGTCGGAATAAAAAAATTAGTCCAAATGGCAAGAATGGTTTAATATACACTTTTATAATAAATTTTTATTCCATCATAAACCTTATAACGTTTATTTTATCTTATTTCCCCATATGTTTTTAAGAAAACAATATTATATTCACTGTCAAAAATTAAAAAGCTCAGATTATAGATAATATTTCCGTTTCATAACCGCTCTTACTTAATACTTCATGTAGCTTCCAATAGTTTCCATTACAGAAACCTAATGTTAAAGATTAAAATATTTTACTAAATGAAAGCAATACTACGCTTCACATATTCATAAGTTCTAGCAGAAACTTCGAGAAATCCAAATTTTACTTGAACAGTGTGATAAATGACTCCAAACAAATACGAAGCACTTTAGTTAAATGAACTGTTTAGCATGAAAATTGTGACGGTTTCTGATATTACTAAAGTAAAAACCAAAGTTATAATGTTAAAACTAATAGTTATAGTTAGAAATATATGTTATGTAGTTTTAAAGACTAAAAGTTATAGTTTAAAATATGTAGTTTTGAAGTCGCAGCTTATAATTTAAAAGATTAAAAATATAATTACAAATTTATTTTTGATTTTATGATGTCATGCAAACAAACTTATTTTGTTAGGATATCAAAAGCAATATATTGTTTATAAAATATTATATAATACAAAATTTCCATGCATTATGGTTCTGATAACTCTTTTCGTCTTTTGGCCGCACCAATGGCCGTGAGTTTCTGTTCCTAGAGCATAGGAAAGTAGACGGGTGGTGCTGTGTTCGAACCCAATCGCACCCGTTGGCCTAATCGTTCGAAGTTTACCGTGGTTTTCTTCGATCTTTGGATATTCTTGCGTGAATACGGGATAGGCTCCCTTAGGAAGACCTCTACGGAGGGCACTCCCTCTTCAGGCCTATATCTCTTTTGTAAATAATCGGTCATCATAAAAACAACACAACACAACCTACGCCTTTTGTAAAATATTTGCCAAATAAATATCCATTTGTTACACACAATTATTATAGTCAAAAATACATAAGTTATAGTTTTAAAGACCAAAAGTAATATTTTAAAATGTGTAGTTTAAAAGTTTATGTTTAAAGAATTAAAAATAGAATGTTATACAACCAATATTATTTTGTTGGAATACTAAATGCAATATATTGTTTATAAAATCTTATATAATACAATATTTCAACCCATCATGGTTCTGGTAATTTATACTCAGATTATTATAAGCCTCGTGTTAAACAGATACGAAATAAATATTGAGTTTTCAAAACTATATAGCTTACTACCTATTGTAGCTACAAATACTTATGCAGTAGTTTTAAAATAGTTTAACCCTTCCCTGCATGAATTTTTCTATCTTTATATATTAAAAAAACATTTGACATCTATATATGTGCCTGATAATGGGAAAAATAGTGAAAAAATTTAAATTTTAAATTTCCTGGTAAAATTTGATATTTTATCGTGTATGCCATACACACAAAGCTACGGTTTTAAAATATTACATTGCAATATTTTGATATAAATGGACTTAAATTAATCAAATTTATCTGTCTAACACTCTACATCTTCTTTTATAATAGTATTTTTAACTATTCAGTAAAAAATAATGAAAGCACATTTTACCGTTAATATCTTGATCGAAATTTCATTTGTTTCCGAAGAACAAATTCTAATTTGTTGTCTAGTGCGCACATCAAGCATGGACAAAATAAATATTATTCCATAATTTGGATTGTTCCTAATCAGGGACAGTGTTCATCCCCGCTAAATTCATGGCACATAATTAATAACGTAATGTTTTTAGGTATGTGCCAGATATGGCACACGGTACAGTGAAGGGTTAAAAATTGTAGTTTTGATGCTAAAGTTTAAAAGTTTATAATTTAAAAAATAAAATATACAGGTTGTTCCCGAAATTATGAGCTAAACTGTAAGAGATGATAAAGTACACGTAAAAAAACAATTTTTTTAAACAGCAATGTGGGGTCGAAAATGAAAAAAATTGGCAAAAACTAGAAATTCGGGGGAAATGAAAACGAACGTTTTATTGACATAACAATTACAGTACGTGCTTAAATGTGCCACTGACAGAGTCTAGCAAGTGGATAGCATACCTTTCCGCAGATTCCAAGTGTTTTACGAACATTTGCACCAACGACAGAAAGTCTTGTAATGAGGTCTTCATCAGAGTCAACTGGCGACTCATAGGTAAGACATCTGAAACATTTCTTAAGGGTACGTCAGTTACTTGCTAGTTCAATTTTATATAATAGTAAGTTAACAATTATTCATACATTACCGAAATATAACTTATCATACTGTTATTTCAGTTAACCATTTCGGTCGTCCGTAGGAAAATACTCTATCAGGCTTACAGCTTGGAGCTACGGTTCGGATTTCCCTTTGCCCCTTTAGTTAACCAATAAGCTATAAATTTAAATTAGTTCGTTTTTATAATCATAATATACACCATCAGGCTCTTAGCTATTCTCTAGTACTAGAGGCTATAACTAGTGGCTTTAGGTTTAGTCCATAATTAGTAAAAGTATTCTTAATTAAAGTTATGTCTTTTTTTTTGTAATTATTATTGTTATTTTTTTAAATCTTTTTTTTTCTTATTAACTATTTATTTATGTTTTCATTGACTGCCACCTCTCTTTGTATATGCACTGCCTGCACGAGCTACCTGACCCGCTCCAATGGGAAAGCCCACAAAGCCAGTTTTTATCCGGTGGTGTACGGTAAAAGGCGGAGTCTCATCACCCTTGCAACGTTTAATTTGCCAAGCATTTCGGCTCAAAATTATCTCACGGTGCAACTTGTCTATCTACGGCGTCCCATTCTTTGCTCCCCCCCCCCCCAAGTGAAAGTATCATTTTCGTTTGAGAAGTATGCATCATCAATTTGGCTCCAAAAAGTCCATGCAATCCCAATTAGGTCAGTTAGCGGCGGCCCAGTTGGCATAGCATTTACTCGTAGCTGTGGATCGCAAGACCGAGGCTAACTGCCGGCTAAAATTCCGCCATGAACGCTAATGGCGCCTGGTGCATGTAAAATCTGTCGTGGGGGCAAAGTCCTCCAAGTTACCTGTGAATTATACCTCTGGAGGTGCCTTACCAGGTGAAGGTCTCGTCACCTGATCAAGGTTCTGAATTACGAGATATAATTCAGTAGCAATGTACAAATACCAATCAACAAGATATAAAAGTGAAGTAACAGGGATAACAAAGCTCACATCTGAACAGTAGGCACTGCAGAAAAGACGGCGATCTAGTTGATCGTCAGGTTTATTGACGCTTCGCGGCGATTAGGCGGTCACCCGCTCCGTTACCAGGTTTCAAACCCGTTTAGCTGGGACAACCCGGCAGGTATGGGCCTTGTCATCCGTTAGAAAGAAAGAAAGACGTTGCCGGGTATGCATCCATGTTGGTGATGGATCATTTGAGCATTTACTGTCTGTCAATCAAACACTTGTATGCATTTCCACCGCATTTCTTGTTTTTAGCCAAAACTTTTAATTTCCGACCCCATATTGCTATACCAAAATTGCTTCTTTACCTTCCCTTACAGTTTAGCCAATAAATTCGGGGACACCCTGTAATATAATACACACCATGTAATACAAACAATATTATTTTGTTGTAATATTAAATGCAATATATAGTTTATAAAATATTATGTAACATGAAATTTCAAACCATATTTTCCTGATAATATGTAAACTGATTCTCCTAAGTCTCGTGTAAAATATTTATGAAATAAATATCTAGTTACCAAACTTTTAAGGCTTAATACGTATTATAATTAAAATACTTAAATAATAATCTCACCCCTCTGAGCTCTGGTGGTTGAATTTCTTCCCACTTTATTTTAATCCCGAATGTAATAATGGCACCGGGATATGACCAAATTTATTTGAAAATAGATTGATGCATTTTTTCGTGTATATTATAAACCGAATTTTTTGTTTGCAAAATACTGGTGCCAATGTGACATTTAGGAATTTTGAAGAATTTCACCCACCAGAGCTCAAAGGGTTAAAATAGTTTTAAATTCGTAGTTTTGAAGTTACAGTAAAGTTTGTACTGTAAAAACTTAGAAATATAATGTCAATTAATATTATTTTTTTAATATTAAATGCTATATATTGTTTATAAAATGTAATATCATACAAAATTTTAACGCAACATGGTTTTGATAAGTTATAGTCAGATTATTCTAAACCCTGTGTAAAATATTTACTAAATAAATATCCAGTTTCCAAAATTATAAAGCTTAGATTATTAAGAGTGCTTGCTTTATACCTTATTTTTAATGGGTTTTTCACATAGGACATACCTATATTTCTATGATAAGTATGTTTCTTTAAATATTAAAATTTTGTGCCATTTGAAAGTAATGCAGTACTTCTCATATTCAGCTAATTTCAGCAGAAACAGCGAGGATTCAAAGGTTGTTTCTACAATTTGATAAATGACGTGAAAGAAATATTAGACACCAAAGCATAATGAACGCTTCCGTATGCGATAAGTAAAAGTTGATGCATTTGTGACATGGTAAGTTGGGAAAAATTATATTTTAAGACTGAATGATATAGTTTAAAAGTTGCAGTCAAGCGTTATAATTAATAAAGCTAAATATAACGTTTACCTCTCTAAAAACTATAATTAAATTGTCTAGTTGCTCCCTTTTTAAACTTTAAGTCTAATTATATAAAATCCCATGACAGCTTTTATTTATTGTTTTTTAAGATAGAAAAAAATTAATTACACTGAAATATTATTTTCTGTTACATTATTAAATTGTAGAAGAAATATTTTTACATTATTGAACGCAATAATAATATATTTTCCGAAATATTTATATTATCTTCAAGTTTTCAAGGTTTTTAAAAACCTTTAAAAATGTTAGAAAGCACTATTCGTGAATTAAATATATATATATGTATATATATACTTTACAAATTTAAATTTAAGCTAAAAAAATATTTACAAATATATTACTTAGTGATGGAAGATTTCGATATTCTTAACAGATTTTGTCAATTTTATCGATACTATACATTTTTTATCGAAATTTTTACAAGTAGTATCGTTCATCTTTATTTTTCTTCAAATTTGAAGGACGTTGAGTCGAATTATACCAATCCCAAACCTTTCTTCTGCCTCATATATCTTAATACTTCAAAATTCATTGTTACAGTGCCGAATTTAAATGACAATCTATGCCTATCATGGCGATTTAAATGCTATAGGTTCATTAAATTGTGAGCGTTTAAAAAGGATATATGTGCATTGCATTTTTCAAGCAAATCGTTAAATTTCGGCATAACACCCTCATGAGATGTCAGCCACAAAAATACCGAACTGAATAGGGGAGACCGGGGGAATGGCGCCACTCGGGGTTATGCGGCCACCCTGCCTAGTTTAAAAACTAACGGCAGTTTGAGATAGTGAATGCGCCTGCACTATAGAGGCCAACAATAGAAACAGTGCCTAGAGTGAGAGTTATTTTGTTGTATGTCGTTCGTTTGTCCTAGTGAAAAATTTAGTTTTCATCTAGTTGCTTCTTATCTTGGAGCTTCAAATGAGAAGAGGTAAACACTTTTTATTGTAATATTAGGTACTTCAGATAATATTACCTGTAATCTACATGCATTCGCCGACATTCTGATGCAATTTACTGAACAAGTTTGGTTCTTCTTTCAGCTTTGCTGGGGAATTACACTATATTATCCTCTCGGGGTAATGCGCTACCACGGCAAAGGGTGACTTTTGCAATTTGAGTTAAATTATAAGCTTAGCACATTAATAAATCTAGCTTAAGGAATATTGAAATTATTCATTATTCTGCTAAATTACATTGCTTTCTAAATATTTTCAGTAGGTTATATGTTTCCTGGAATACATTTTATGTATTTACTAGGTCATTAAAGAGTGGCTTCATTACCCCGATACAGTTGCAGAATTACTCCAGTATCCGGGGTAATCCCGCCACTCTACAGAAGTTGAAAGATTTTTTTTTTTATGTGTGCTTACTTTACAGTCATGATTACGGTTAAATTTATACAGATACTAAAGATCATGATTCAGTTTTAGAATTTTTATTATTAAAAAATAAACATTTCTTTGAGGGGAAAAGAATTAAATTTCCTTAAGGTGTCGCCATTCCCCCGGTCTCCCCGAAGCATGAAAGTGACGTCGGTTGGGCAGCATACACCCGAAACTAATAAAGATCTATTTATGTGAAAGTACAACATAATATGAAGTTTTAGTAATATCCGTGGATTAGTTTCTGAGATACAGGGCAATTCCATCGTAACTGACGTAATATTTGATCATCGAATTTTGTTTTCAAAACTATGTAGAAAATTTACTAATAAAGCTAGAACAAATTTTTACAATTTAAAATATTTCTTACTAATACTTTATATCCAAATACCTGCAGATTATTTCAATCTCTCTTTTAGTTCCAAAAATTGCAATTCAAAATTTTGTAACTGATGTAACATAAAATATAAACACATTCTTTTCTGCCTCCATTGAACAGTAAAAATTATCAAAACTATCCCGTTAAAAAAGATGATTTAATGTTCTCAACAACACTAAGTAATGCCAAATTATACAGTAACCTGTTTAATTAATTTCTGAATAATAAAAAGAAAAAAATGGCGTGTAACTGACGTAAAATTGTGACTTTACTAAGGCAATAATGGTACTTAAATTACGTTGTAAACAGTAATTTGCAATGCCTTTTTATTAGGATTTTATTATAGAATATAAAAATATCAAGTTTTCCAATCATACCCTTAAATTAAACATATTATAAATTTTATTTCCCCCCCCCCCCTTTGTCATGTTTGCTTTCTCTCAACCCTCCTCCAAAATCATAACTTTCTGAATTAAGATCCGATTTGAATGGGACTTGTTTTGACGTTCTTCCCTAGTTATTTGGTTACCAATTAAACCTTCATATTTTGCCTCAAACTCTTGGTGATCATTAACAATAATAAAATGTTCGACCTTTTTTCCTGTTCAAACATTCCCTCGTTGGCTTAGAGCCACGTTTCTGAGGATCCTTATTAGTTAAGTTTTATCTGTCATGTTTGCCTTCTCTCAACCCTCCTCCATCATAACTTTTTTAATTAAGATCCGATACGAATGGGACCTGTTTTGACGTTCTTCCCAAGTTATTTGATTATCAAATAAACATTGATATTATGTCTTAAACTCTTGGTGATCATTAACAATAATAAAAATTTTCGAATTTTTCCTGTTCAAACATTCCATCGTTGACTTAGAGCCATGTTTCTCAGGGTTCGTATTACTTATGTTTTATTTCTAATGTTTGCCTTCGCTCAACCCTCCTCCAACATCATAACTTTCTGAATTAAGATCCGATTTGAATGGGACCTGTTTTGATGTTCTTCCCATGTTATTTGATTATCAACTAAGCATTGATAATATATCTCAAACCTTTTTTGATCATTAACAATAATAAAAATTTTCGGCTTTTTTTCTGTTAAAATATTCCATCGTTGACTTAGAGCCACGTTTCTCAGGGTTCGTATTACTTATGTTGTATCTCTTTTGTTTGCCTTCTCTCAACCCTCCTCCAACATCATAACTTTTTAAATTAAGATCCGATTTGAATGGGACCTGTTTTGACGTTCTTCCCATGTTATTTGATTATCAACTAAACATTGATAATATATCTAAAACTTTTGGTGATCATTAACAATAATAAAAATTTTCGGCTTTTTTTCTCTTCAAATATTCCATCGTTGGCTTCGAGCCACGTTTCTCAGGGTTCGTGTTACTTAAGTTGTATCTCTCATGTTTGCCTTCTCTGAACCCTCCTCCAACATCATAACTTTCTTAATTAAGATCCGATTTGTATGGGATCTGTTTTGACGTTCTTCCCAAGTTATTTGGGTACCATCTAAACATTGATATTATATACACAACTCGTGGTGACCACTATTTACAAACAATAAACAAAATTCTCGACTTTTTTCCAGTTCAAACTTTCCATCGTTGGTTTATGGCCACGTTTCTCAGGGTCCTTATTAGTTAAGTTGTGTCTCTCAAGTTTGCCCAAAATTATTTGGGGAAGGGGGCAGATGGCAGACGCAACGCATCAACTGTTTCTGGAATCTATAATGATTTGTTAAGAAAATACACATTTTTACAGCTATGATAAAAACACAGTCACGCATAAATAAATCATTCATAGTAGATTTGAACACGGGAGATAAAATATTTGAAATATATGATGTTAAAAGGAATTATAAATGTACATATTTTATGCTTAACTTGCAGTTTCATGTTAGATACACAGAACTAACATTAAGGAATAGAAGGATACTAAACGAATTTGATTAACTATTTGAAAAGCATAATCGCATGGTAAATTTAAAAAGTAAGACAAAATATAAAACTCTAATAACACGAATAACCATTGAATAATAATCTTTAACAAACAGCAAGGTTTTGTTTATTTTCAGTGTATGTCTTCTTAAATATTCAAAATGTTTATTTATATTTCAAATATAAAAGCCCTCTTTGAATGAAAAAAGAAAGGGGTTTTAGATGCTTTTAGAATTTTACAAATCTCAACTTCATAGCAAATGTCAGAAGAAAAACACTGCTAACATAAGAATTTTCAAATATTCGTAGAACTCGATTTTATTTTTTAAAGATAGAAATCCAGAAGCATATATAAAATGTAAATAAATGTTTAAAACTCAAAGATCACACTTACTTATTATGCCTTGTCAAACACAAACATATTTTTGTATTTACTTCATTTTCCGAAGCATCACACTTTTTCTTCACTGCCATATCACTCGCATAACTTTACCTGATGGATGTTTCCATACAAGGCTGTTTTATTGGAATTTAGATTGTAGCTTTAGCTGTCGATTTAGGAAAAAGGAATTATTCGAATATCATCTGCACCACTGACATTTAATGGAATAAAAAAATTTCCTTGAAAACATTTTTTATATATTGTTTATTGTGAAGGATACAATTTTTTTCTGTTTGAAAATGTCTCAAAACCAAATTCTGAAAAGTTGAAAATCAAAAATTGGAAATAAAATTTATTGTTTATTAGACATTCATTTCTTTGAGGTTATTAATAGGGAAAAATAAGGACCTGCATGATGATATCTACCCTATATATATATATAATCCTAATAAAACGGATATTATGAAACGAATTTATGTAACGATTCTATGAAACGACTGATTAAACAACTGATTATGTTTCACGGCAATTTCTCTAAAAATACGGAATACTTTACGATGAAATTAACACCAAAATTCCATATTGATCTGCAGATCTCAAAACTGGTATTAGAATTTTTAAATTCGAATTAGTTTTCGAAATATTATTATTTTTTTTTAATTTTATATACTTTTCTCTAATGATGGCAACTCAAATTTTAGATAAGAAATATTTTTTTCTTTCAGATTTTAGAAAAGGTTACTATTTTAAACTAATTTGGCAAGAAGTTTGACCTCCCTTAAATGTATGCTAGAAATGTATCATGTTACTTTTATTCATAATTCAATTTGTATTTCATTATCATTTTATTTAATACAAACTGAAACATTTAAAATAAATGGCTTTCACATATTTATTTTTTTTAAAAACGAAATGAAAAGAAAAATATTAGGCACAGATGTCATATATGCACAGGGGTACCTAATTGGCGCCAAAATGGCATTATTTTGGTTGACATGGTAACTCGGCTATTGTTGTTTATTTAATAATAAATGTTTATTTACTTTATTTTCTTTTTTTAAATTGCATAAATTGTTTTGTTCTATAGTTAATTATTTTTTTGGTTATTTTCCTTTAAAAATAAAAAATAATAGAAAATAATTAAAAAATACGGTACTACTTAGTTATTCCATCGACCCATTTTGACAAATTATATAAATCGCCAAACCATTCGGCAAATTATACAAATTGACATAATTTTTATTTTAAATAACGAAAGAACAAAGAAAATAGTATAGCATTAATAAATATACAAATAAAATGTCAAAATAAAAATCACTTGATGACGTAAAGACATGTAACTTGCTTAAAGTCAAAAGAATGTGACATTTACGATCAATCATTATTGGCATTTAATCTTATAGTTTGGTGATAGATTTTTGGTCGATGATAGATCTAAGTAGTACCAAAAATTCCTATGTAACTGGTATTCGAAAATGAGGTTTTCGCCAAATTTTCGTTAAAAAAATCACGCCAAACCCGGTGCGTATATGGCATCTGGCCAAATATTAAATGATGTAACAAACGATGACATTTAATTTCAACTTCAAAGCAATATTTTAATTTACCACTCGAAAAAAAAAAAAAAAATGCAAACTGGCGAGTTGAAAAATAGCTATTGGCGAGATTTGCACCCGGCTAGCTTAACAGTACAAAGAATTCTTTGCGACCATGGAAACTTTTATGTAGTTTTATTCGAAAAAGAAATTTTATTTTTTAATCAAAAGGGAAAACTTTCGGCACAGATGTCATATACGGACCCATATTGTCGCGAATTTTTTCTGACACCAATGTCAAATACGCAACGAGTACTTAACTGGCGCCATAGTATCGTTATTTTGCGTGATTTGATAAGTCGGATGTTGTTGTTTATGCTGTTGATGTTTTCCCCAAATTAGTGTCGGAAAAAAATCGCGCCAATATGGGGCCGTATATGATGTCTGGGCCAAACTTTCATATGAAAAGCGAAGGGATCAGAGCGTATTTATTTATGGCAGTTACATGACTTGGACTATTATAATATAGATGAAATGATGGCGATAGAATAATATTTGGTGACTTATCACCGGTACCTGGCTAACATTAAAGTACCAAAATGGCACCAGGAATAAAAAAAGCGAAGTGGTTCGCCCGGAACTGTTGATGATAGTCACATGACTTAGGCTATTGTTATAGAAATTGTTTTAAAATACTGGGAGACAAAGACTCTGTACACGTAATTCATTTTATCTTAGCTTCTTTTCAAACGTTTAACTGATCCTCTTTAATCAAACACGAAAACAAATATTGGATGTCTTAACAGCAACTGATTCGGCCTTAAATTTTTTAAATCAAAGGAAATTGAATAGAAACCCGTTTACAGGGAGATCTGCACAGCTTTTTTCAGTGTAATTCAATCTTCTATAATATTTTTAAAACCGATCAGATTAGCGTGTTTTTAGATTCTGCGGTGTCTGAACGGGGGTTGGCGAGCGTAGCTTGCAGGGGGCAGAGTCCCCTAGTATGATATATAATTTCTAAGACTTATATAATGCTAATTGGACTGTATAAACAGATAGCATGTTCATAAGAACTTGTAAATATGCATGTATTTTATTCTTAATATTTTAGTGATAAATTAAGAGCGTAAAACGCAATACTCAAGAATGGAATACATTTTTACCAAATATGATTATTTACTTTCAAATTATAACTGTATTGTAAATACAAAATTAGGACAATATATGAATATTTGATGCTAATAAAACAAATAGAAATGATTAGCACATTAAAAAAAATAAATAAACGAGATCTTGTTTATTATCTGTTACTGAATATGATTATTTACTTTCAAAAAATAACCGTATTGTAAATGCAAAAGTAAGACAAAATATGAATATTTGATGTTAAAAAAACAAATAGAAATGATTAACACATTTAAAAAATAACGAGATCTTGTTTATTATCTGTTTTGTACCTTCATTCGTCCTCGTAATTCTACTTTATTTTTAAAATATAAAAACAAATAATTTTTGAAGGAAAAACTGATTTGAAAGGCACACCGAAATTTTGTTTATTCAAACTTAGGATTAATTGACAGAAGTAGACTACATTGAAAAAACAAATCTGTAAAGTTACTAAAGTTTTTTCAGGAAACTGGGATGCCTAGAACTTTTCATGTAACTGCAACCAGGGTTACAGATAAAATTTTAGTAAGATTACTGTAAATTTAGCAGATTCATTTGTAAAGCTACAGAAATCTGTAGCTTTACAAAAACTAGTTTTACAGATATACAGCTTTTTTTGTACAGTTACAGATGAAAGTTTAGTAAGTATGTAACATTACATATGTAGAACTACAGATTTTTTTTTTTTTTTTTTTTTTTTTTTTTTTACCGTAAATGATGATGTAATTAACAATTCATCAGACATTATTAATTATTCTCCGAATGAAGTATAATTACATTTATTCATAAATTTCTTCCTTTTTAAAAAGATATTATTCTCTACAGCTCTTTTGCAGATAACAAATATCATTGTGTTTAATGAATAACAGATAGTTAGCCGGTAGCAAAATAAATAAATAAATCTACTTTTCTGTCAAGAGAGCAATCCTCCATATTTATCTAACCGTTAAGGTAAATAAATAAAAATTAATTCTTTTTATCTGCGGTCTCTCCCAATATCACTCAAAAATCTTTCTAAGTTATAGTATATACAAATAAGAATTCATCTTGCATTTTCATCCGTAACGATCTAATTAATTATAGTAAAAAACATCATGCATTCATGTTGCTGTCTCCGTTTACATTATATGGCGTCTCCATTCATTATAATATAATTTATGGTTCTCAGTATGTTCTTTATTATGGAATTTCCTAACGATTGGATGGCATATGTTAAAACTTCAATTACGAGAATCGATTGATGTCTTGGCTAAATATTAATTCAAAATTAATGTTAAAAGTATTATCATTTAGTGTTCGGCTTGCCAATATTTATTTCGGTTTACTTGCAATTAAAAGCTGTCAAAGTTTTTTGAGAGGACAGTCAGACCTTCGCTCCATATCTCTTTGCATATATTCGCTCTATTCGATACTGGTCTAAATAATGCCACTCTCTGATTGGGTTACTCTCTGATACTCCCATTAGATGCCTGTATTAAAAAGGAAACAATATGAACCAATTGGATTTAATACGTGCATCTTGTTTTTCTCATTTTCATAAAAAATCTCCAGAGACCTTCTTCGGACCTGAAACTCAGTTATACTGATCACGTTTATACAGTTACTTAACCCTTTAAGACCAGGTGTATTTGTAAACAAAGCTAGTCATGCCTGTAGAAAGTAAAACATGGACTGCAACCGCTACCTGTTGATAAAAAATGATACTTTACTCTATCTGCAAACCAGAACGATCGTTCGATTCGAGTTTTTATCATAAACGACTCAGAAGCAAACAATTAAATGAATGTCTAACTCGCACGATCGTGCGAGTTGGGTCTTAAAGGGTTAAAGGGACAGTTTACATTTTCAACAATTTTGTTTATTTTTTAAAATATGGATCAAATGGTGAACTCACTACATTTCAATGTTAAACTTAACACTATAACGCCCGGAATGAATCGATCCGACTCCGACCATGTCAACTAGAACCAGAAATTTTTTCATAAAATAAGTTAAAATTAAACCACGCAGATTTACGTTAAATAAATCAGTCATATAATTCGGAATAAAAATTCTGGTGTCAAATATTTTTTTGAAACTTGAGTAAAATTTCCGGGCATTCTAGTGTTAAAATACATTTCGGAAGAATTTTTTTTAATTGAATAATTAAAATTTATTTAAAGTTTAAAAAATTTTGATTTTTTTCAAAAATCACTACTATTTTTTTAAAAATATGGATATTTTTACGCAATTTTTCAAAAGAGTTTCAAATATATATTACACAAGATTGCGCAAAGATTTTTAGATGCATATAATATTACATTTAACATAATTTTTTTTACTGTTATATATGGTGTAAAATAAGGAAATCTAACACATCTTCATATAATCTTATCTAAAAAGAAATAACAAAAAACATGAAGACTAATTCCATGCGCAGATTTATCACATATGCAATAAAGAACGTGTACAAAAAAGTTTAAATCTCTATCTCAAATACAACAGAAGCCTGAGCATTTTTAAAACAGGAAAATGAACAAAATATGAACATCGAGAAAAAGCCTTTAAAGTTTTAATATGTGTGGGTAAATGCTCTGAGTGTATTAACAAAATTTACCATGTCTCGCGATAAAATTGCCGCATGGATAAAAGTAAGGTGTCAAAATATCACAATTAAACAAGTTTGCATTTAATATTAAAAAAATAAAATCGATTTTTTGATAGTATTTGAGGTTAATTGTCCCCTTAACATTACTAAATTAATGAATTTCCTAAACTTCATAATTTGAGACACTATTCGCGAGTAGATTGTAAATTAATCGTTGATTTTATTGAATTTTATTAAAATACTAAAATTTACAACATATATATTTCTCTAAGTATTCATGAAAACAAATGCCTTGTTTTCATGAATACTTAATGAATAAAAATTTTCATGAATACTTTCATGAATTCGTACAAAGCATAGTGCAAAAATAATCCAAGTAAGAAACATAAACTTTTATATTATCTTACATATTTAAAAGCAAAATTATCTCTACACTGTCATATAATTCTTCCAACCTGATGAATTTTGTTTATAAGGTGGTTTTAGAAAAAAAACATATTGTAGCTCTATCTTCTGATGTAGGAAAAAGAAAATACTTGAAAGTATCATATGCCTCAATTCCGTAAAATGAAAAAGTAGTTGTTCCACTGATGGCGTTTTTCATTTCCAGTATTCGTGAAGAAATGTTTTCGAGCAAGACTTTTACAACATCTGCGACAAAAATTCTGTTCATCTTATGTGTCTATAATATTTTAAACATGAATCTAAAAAGAATATTCTTCTTAGAAGAAAGTGGCATTCAAAAAACCGACACACTGGGAGGCTAGAAAATAGGATTTAATTTATAATTAATCTTTGAAAGTTGTTTCCCTTTGGTGGTTCAAGGTTTACTTTCTTCTTTCTAAAGCAGAAAGTAATGTAATCGAAATTTTTTTCGACTTCCGGTTTTCGGGGGGATTTACATGGTTTAGGGGTCTGAGATCCGGACATGTTTATACAAAATGTATGTATGTCCGTCTTTGCGGGTGTATATGTCAGCATTCTATCATTGAAAAGTGTATCAAGTTATGCATAGAAATATACCAACTTTCTTGTATATACTTTTGGCTATGGCAAGCAAGTCCTGCTTGAATTTGGAAATATTCCGCTGAAAGTGAGCGATGTAATAGAAATTTTTGTGCCGTTTCCATTATTATACTATCGAGAAGTGTATGAAGTTATGAATAGAAATGAAACAATTTTCATATATGGAGCATTCTCACAATCTCACAATCTTTTGACTTTTAAGGAAAAAAATCTGGCGAAATTAAACTTGCTGAAATAACATTTTAATCTGATAGACGAATGCCTTACTGATTCAAAATAAAGAAAAAATGGTCAGCAGCGAAAAAAAAATTTATTTAACTGAGGTTTAAGTTAAACTTGCAAGTTTAATTTTCCTTTCCATTTTACCCCTATAATTTTTTTTTTCTTCTAAATTTTTACTTATAATGACTTTGCATAGTACCCACAGGACATTCAAATAAGAAATAATAAAAATGTAGTACCTTTAATACAGAATTTTTGTATAACATTGTCATAAAGGGGTGTTAAAGAAGGGACGGTAAGGTGAAAAAAAGGACGAAATGGTAAAAAAAAGGGACGGTAAGGAAAATTACCACCTATTTTTAGGAAAATCATGTTAAGACTAAGTGATAGCCACAATGTTCATTGATTTTTAGAAACAGTTGTTAACAATGGATTACATTATTATTTTTTTAAATTTACCTCGAAAAGTGCAGGAATAAACCTTGGGGACGGTAAGACTACCAATAAAGCCACGATGCTTGAAATTGATATTTAAATGCTTATTTAAATTCTGCAGTAAATTTCCTGCCAAAGAATTTTAGACATTCTTTCTGTAGCATACTTCTGCATGAGAAAAAACATAAAAAAAATTCTGCGGCTGCATCTGGAGTGATTTTCTGCAAAATTTTAGAAGAGGGATGGTAAGGAATCTAAAACCCAGGGACACAGTTTAAAAAATAGTAACAACCCTAAAAATGTGTGCAAGTTAATTTTTTGCTACATATTTATATAAAACAATAGTTTCAGTTTCAGAAAAAATTACATTGAATTATTTTGATTGATACAATTTTATACAGACAGCTCCAAAGTTAAAAGTCAGCATCAGGGACACTGGACGGTATAGGAGTTTTTCAGGTGTTTGGACCCCCAAAATCGTCGAAAACTTATTTATCTCGTTAATATTGTTGTGCAATCATGCAATGGGATGATCCCCAGTATATGAAATTAAAAAAAAAAACACAAAAAAGTGTATTAAAATAAAAATTATGGCACAGATGTCATATTCGCCCCATATTGGCGCGATTTTTTTCGGTTGCCAATTTGGCGAAAACATCAACAGCATAAACAACATAATCCGGGTTATCACATCAAGCAAAATAACGACACTTTGGCGCAAGTTAAGTACCCGTTGCCTATATGATATTGGCAACCGAAAAAAATCGCGCCAATATGGGCGAATATGACATCTGTGCCAAAATTATTATTCAGGGATATGAAAGTCAAAAGATTGTGAGAATGCCCACATATGTTTTCGGCTATAGTCCTTTAAGACCCGATGCACTTGTAAACAAAGATAGTCATGCCTGTAGAAAGTAAAACATGGACTGCAATCGCTAACTTTTGATTAAAAATGATACATTACTCTATCTGCAAACCAGAACTGTCGTTCGATTAGAGTTTTTATTACATACGACTCAGAAGCAAAAACGAATGTCTAACCCGCACGATCGTGCGGGTTGGATCTTAACGAGATAAAAAGCAGATCTCAATGAATTCCGAACTATTCAGATGGGACGGGGCGCTGTAATAGGGATTTTTGTGTAATTTTACCGATCTTTCGCAATTCTGCTGTACAGTCGTTGAAAAAAAAAGTAATCACCCCCTACTAACTCCTCAAAAAATTATCGTAGAAGAAAGTTACTGGTACCGAACGATTGGAAATAAAGTCTACTTTGTAATGATGTATATATTTGCTTAGAGGGACATCTAAATGTTAAAACGAACCCAAACTTAATTTTTTTCAATAGCAATATCCAATTTTAACAGGATATTTCAAATCTTCGGTTCAAACTATGCCTAGAAACAAAATTTCAAGTCATTTGAATTATAAGTTTTTGAATTATAAACCTTCAAATTTTAGTGCTTCTTATGTTAAATTACATTTTCTTATTTTTATTAATATCTCCTGAAATTAAAATCCTAATGTGCTAATTTTTTGTGTAGCAATAATACTAAAATACCCAAACATAAATACGTTGAATTTGCAATTTTTATAATTTTATGATATGAATTATGAATTATGAAATTAATATTCGAAAAAATTATGAATTGCAACCTACAATTTTTTTGATGGATTTAGATTTATTAAGTTTTGCTTTATGGAAATCCAAAATTTCACATTTTTCTTCCAAGTAGTTTTCATTTTACGCTTAAAAAACGGCAAAATGATGGTTTAAGGTGCCGTCTATGATGGAAGTGACTAGATAATTTGAAATTTCTTATGCTATCCTGTCATCTAGAAGTCCTCAATGACTGCTTGAGTAGGGCTTAAGTTGTCTTGATCAAGAAGGCGGCTCTCTCGCTCAACATTTGAGTACCGAACTTCAATTTGGATACAGCCCCTAAAATACGCTCGTTTTAAAATAATTAATTTCTCGGAAACTTATAGTACGAATTGCATAAAAATTTATTTTTAGGCTAATTGAAGGGCGCAGAGTTCATTTATGGCATCAGAATTGTGTACTGCTATTGAAAAAACAAAGTTATGGTTCGTTTTTCTATGTAGATGGCCCCCTAAGCAAATTTTATATACATCATTTAAAAGTAGAATTTATTTCCAATCGTTTGGTACCTGTAACTTTCTTTTACGATAATTTGTTGCATAGTTAGCATGGGGTGTTTACTTTTTTTTTTTTTTTTTTTTTTTTTTTTTTTTTTCCACGACTGTACATCGACCGCTATTGCAAAGACGAGAACATCGCACCTTACTACGTCCATAATCCACAGGCAACTGAAGTACTAAATAATAATAATAATAAATATATTTTGTTTAAAATATATTTGTTAAATATATTATATTTAATATTATGATCGAAATTAACACATTTTAACTCAGATTAGTAACATGAATTGGAAATTAAGATGAAAATCAATGTTGGTGTAATATTGAAATAATAACAGTGAAGGTTTAACATGTGTAACAGCTTTTTGAAATATTAACATACATGAGAAAGAAGAAAGGTTTGAGATTGGCACACACGACTTGTAAAATGGCTTAAAACTAAAATTTAAAAAGTTTAAAAATCTGAAGACTTAGAATTTAGCCAATACGTAATATTTAAAAATCTCTGTGATCCGTTTTCTGTTAATTGTATTGAAATCCATACAGGAAAGTAATATATCTCAAAATTTTCAAATAATTGGTTGTTACGTGTCAGAAAATAATGGTACTTTTTTCTTTAAAAAACCCATAATTTAGTAACATGTACTCTTACTATATAATAATAATAATAATAATATATATTACATTTTAATACATTTTATTTTAAAAAAAATATTAATTTCACATTAAATTTTCTTTTAAACATAACATAAGAACTATAGTGTTTTGTGAAATTATAGTGAATATAAAAAAAAAAAATTCCTACTATTGGATGTAAAAGTCAAAAAGTTTATATAAAACAGTTTTTATTAATGCATATTTTATTGCTTGTAGTAAATGATAAAAAAATGTAAAACTATTATGCAATCACAATTAAATTCAAACGTAATTTTGTTTTCAACACTATGTAGGAAATTTAATAATAAAGCTAGAATAAATTTTTGCAATTTAAAATATTTCTTACTAAGGAGATAATTCCCAAATACATCCAGATTATTTCAATCTCTCTTTTAGTCCCAAAAATTGCAATTCAAAATTCTGTAACTGACGTAACATAAAATATACAAACACTTTTCCTGCCTTCATTGAAGTGTAAAAATCATCAAAACTATCCAATAAAAAAAGTGATTTAATACTCTCAACAACACTAAGTAATGCCAAATTATAACAGTAACTTGTTTAATTAATTTCTGAATAATACAAAAGAAAAAAAAATGGCATTTACACGGGTAACTGACGTAACTTTTATTGTGTAACTGATGTAACATTATGACTTTACAAAGACAATAATGGTATTTAAATTAGTTTGTAAACAGTAATTTACAATGTCTTATTATTAGGATTTTATTAGAGAATATAAAAATATAAAGTTTTTCAACCATACCCTTAAATTAAACATATTATATATTTTATTCCCCCCACCCCTTCCCCCCCCAAAAAAAAAAAAAAATTGATAATTTCTGTTGAATTGCCTTACTTATAAAATTGCATTAATATTAAAATTGTAGTCTCAATTTCACAACATAAAATGCAGTACTACAGAATACAATACATTCTTATAAATATTTACGTTCAAAATATAAGTACATTGTAAAAAAAGGGGGATAACTATGGAACTTTAATGAAAAAAATTAAATATTAATAATAATATGTAACATACGTCGAGGGTTTTATGTATTTTCGATTTATGTATCCTTAAATTTTCAAAATGTTAAATTATATTTAAAATATTCAATCTTTCTGGGAAAAAAAGAATTTTAAATTCCCAAAGAATTGTACAAATCCTAACTTCGTGATAAACGATAGAAAAACGATACTTCGAACCTGAGAATTTACATATAATCGTAGAGATTCCTCAAGAGTATATAAAATACAAAGAAAGATTGAAAATTTATGCTAAGTAAAATACAAACATATTTTTCCATTGTTATCTTATATTTCAAAACATAAAATTATTTTCTCACTGCCATATCATTCTTTTAACTTAACTTGACCTATGTTCCCTTACAATATGGTTCTATTTGAATTTTTATTGCAGCTGTCAATGTAGGAAAGAGTAATTATTCGAATACCATCTGCGCCACTGACATGTAAGGTGAAAGAGAAATCCACGTTTGAATTTGTTTGTTAGATAATAGATTTAAATTTTCTTATCTTAAAATGTTTTAAAATTAAATCTTAAAATGTCAAAAATCAAAATTTAAATAAACCTACACATAAATAAAGATAAAACAAATATCTAGCATAAAATCTTCAAAATATTTAAACAAAGCTTTCATTTAACAAAATTTAAATCTTCTTTGACACATAGCAAGCCTCAATATGTATTTTCATGTCATAAATTGAACCGTTGAACTATAATTTTAGATACTTTATTTTTTCGTGTTTGTCGGTGTTTTATTTTTCAAATTATTTATCTTTTTAATCGGGGGTTACGTGATAAATAAGTGTTCGTTATTTCGTGCAACATGAAGGGCTTATGAATATTTGGCAATTGTTCATTGTGAGAAATATTTGGGCGATAAGTTTGTGTTTAAATTTTATGAAATAAATTCATATTATTAAAGCAAAAATATGTAAATACTGCGCAATTTAAATAACTCTGCAATGAAATTCTTGCGAAACCGTGTGCTCACACATGCTTTTTTGGGGGGAGGTGGGAAGGGATTCGTAAAGGATCATGTGTATGTGCCTGTGCCTCCAGGTCCAACGTCCACGACTGATTTGAAAGCTCGTATCACAACTGCTATCGCCAGCATCTATACAGACATGCTGCACACGGTTTGGAGGGAATTGCGTTACAGACTTGTTATATGACGTACAACAAAAGCAGCGCATATTGAACATTCGCAAGAAGCATATACAAAACTTGATTATAATATCTCTACATATGATAGTATATTTTGAGAAATACATTGTGTACATTTTGCGTCATAAACTTTTGAAATTGGGGCATTCATTTAGACTTAACCTGTATGTAAAATAATATTATTTACTTCGAATTAAGACAGTTCTTTTTAACTAGTGATGCTATAGTGTAATAAATCTAATCTAAGACATTTTTTCTTTTTAATGTACATCATCCATTGCTATGATAAATGGATTATATATGTACATATATATAGAGATAGATAGGGATAGAGATATAGATATACATTACAAAAAATATATTCCAAATCTTTATTAAAATACTAGGAGGCTCTGAACTCTGCAAGGTATGCTCACCAAACCCCGTTCAGACACTGCAGAATCTAAGAGCACGCTAATCTGACCGCTTATTGAAAGATTACAGAACATTGAATTATACTGAAAAATCCTGTAGCGATCTCTCTGTAAACGGGTTTCCATTCAATTCTCTTTCATTGTAAAAATTTAAGGCAGAATCACTTGCTGTTAAGACATCCAATGTCTGTTTTCGTGTTTGATGCACAATATGTTGTCTGTTACATCTAAAATCTGTCGCCAAACGAATATTAAATGCCAATAATGGTTGATCGTAAATGTCACATTCACTTGACTTTAAGGAAGTTACACGTGTTTACACCATCAAGTGATTTTTATTTCGACGTTTTATTTGTATTTTTAATAATGTTGGGCTAATTTATTTGTCCTTACGTTATTTAAAGTAAAAAATTATGTCAATTTGTATAATTTGGCGATTTATATAATTTGATGAAATTGGTCGAAGGGAGAAGTAGTACCATTAAAACATTGCTTTGAAGTTGAAATTAAATGTTATGATTTGTTGTATTGTAATATACGCACCGGGTTTGGCGTGCATTTGTTTACGACAATTTGGCGAAAGCGTCATTTTCGAATACCAGTTACATATGTATTTTTAAATTATTTTCTGTTATTTTAAAAAGGAAATATCAATAAATAAAAAAAGCTTAATTAATAACTATAGAACAAAAGAATTTATAACATTTTTTGTAAATAAAAATAAAATAAATTCAAATAAACATTTACTAATAAATAAGCAACATAGCCGGGTTACCATGTCAGGCAAAATAACGCCATTTTAGCGCCAATTAGGTACAGCGTTGCGTATATGACATCTGTGCCTAATATTTTTCTTTTCGTTTCGTTTAAGAAAAAAGAAAGAAGTGAAAACCATTTATTTTAAATGTTTCAGTTTTAAATGAAAGTTTTGTATTAAATAAAATGATAATGAAATACAAATTGAATTGTGAACAAAAGTAACATGATGCTTTTCTTAGCATACATTTAAGGGAGGCCAAACTGGTCGCCAAATTAATTTAAAATAACCTTTTCTAAAATATGAAAAAAATATCTGTTATGATTAAAATTTGAGTTGCCATCATTTGAGAAAAGTATATAAAATTAGAAAAAAAAATAATATTTCGAAAACTAATTCGAATTTAAAAATTCTAATACCAGTTTTGAGATCTGCAGATCAATACGGATTTTTGGTGTTAATTTCATCGCAAAGTATTCCGTATTTTTGGAGAAATCGCCGTGAAACATAATTAGTTGTTTAATCAGTCGTTTCATAGAATCGTTTCATAAATTTGTTTCATTTCAGCCGTTTAATGAAATCCGTTTCATAAATTCGTTTCATTAGGATTATATATATATAGGGTAGATTTTCTCGCATATTCACTATTTCCCTATCCCTTAATAACATCTTATTAATTTTTTCTAGTTAAACTCTTTTTATTTTTAAATGCGTATTATATTATTCTTATTTCAATTTCTAATCTAAAAAGCATTTTCCCTTCATAAACATAATTCGTAAATCTGTTATGTTTCCCAATGCTAAAACCGAGACGCCAAAGCAATACGAGTGTTTTTATTTTCATTTTATTTTTAATTCTTATTTTATTCTAAACTTCTCCCTTCTCGCGCTTTTCTTCAGGGCCACATATGACTATGAAATTGACGCTCTCGATTTTGATTTCACCTGCTCATATTGGATTATTTAGCTTTTACCGATTTCCTATTCGTCTTTATCTACGCCGCACAGTGGAGTATTTGACCCAAAAACCTGGGCATAAACGCAAAAATTAAAATTTCGTCAACAAATGTAAAAATCATAATTTTTTAATAGCTAACTAATTGGTGCGTCGACCTACGTCTATTTTAGGAATCTGAGTTATATCGAGTGTCTCCTGGTCTCAGTTGAAGGGGAAGTTTCTTTGTGGAGAAGACGTGGTTTTTTGTTGCTATATAGCATTGTTGTTATATATAAATATACTTTTTTATGCTCAATGAAATGCTGAATTGAAACTATACGGGGCTTAGGTGTTTAACAATATCAGAGATTAGTGTTAAACTATGTGTTAATTTAAATAGTTTAGTTTTTAATGTAATAAAAAAATTAAATGTGTAAAAGGGTTATTTTTAAAGCGTTTTTGGCTCTAATTTAAATATATCGGAAGCTTTTTAAATATGTGACGGGCTTTGTCGGACCATGTTCGAATTATAATCGTATTAAATATAGTCTTGAGTGCCAATTTCTGCAAAAAATTCTTCCGCATATTGTTGCCATTTTATATATATATATATATTTTTTTTTTTTTCGGGAAAACTACTTAAATCTTATTTTTGGCGGCAACCGAATAGAAGAGATAAAACTATATTTTCACTCTCGTATTGCAGGATTTTAGCTTACAGGTCTGAGAGCTTTTGCCCCTACAGATTCTGTACGTACACATGTACGTACGTATGTAAGTACGTACAAACGTACGCAACTCGATACCTCTTGATAGAAATAGTATATCGTCTTCAAATTGTAAATATTTATTTACTGAAAAAAGTTTCTCCAATTAGTTTCCGAGGCTCATAGGTAGAAAATAAGGGGAGAAAGGGGGGGGATTAAAGAAGTCTGAAGTAGACGCAGAAATTATTAAAAGGTTGTAAATAATATTGGAAGTCATAACAAGTGAGCATCACATTGACGAAATAAGTTCCAAACATCTGCGGATGAAACAGTAAGACTGTATGCGAACCTTTACAATTGGTACCCCATGATTCCAACAATGCACAAGGTTTTGATTCATGCTGGCAATGTAATTAAGAAAGCAGTCGTACCCATTGGCCAACGGTAAGAAGATGCCGAGGAAAGAAACAAACCTTTTAGACAGTACCATACAAAGTACTTAAGAAAGTGCAATAGAGAAGTTCGCAAAGGAGAAGTTTGCAATAGAGATGTTCCAAAATGATTTCTTTTAAGCAGTGATCCTTTCATAAACTGCTCAAGCAAAGACCAAGGAAAAATGGCGAGCCATACAGTAGCGAGACCTTACAGCTTCTTCTTCCAGCTAGGTCTGGTGGTAATCCTGATAAAAGCCAAGAAGAGTTTGATGAAGAAGATGAAAAACAGAGTTTTGAAGAACAGATCAGATAGAAACTGGTAATCTAATAAATACACTGAAAAAGCAGCATCTCTATACTGTAGAGACTCCACTTTAATAAATGTATTATTCAATGTAACTTTATATAAATGTAAATAATCTTTATTAAATGTAAAATAATTATTATTAAGGTATATTAAATGTAAATAATAAATTTTATAGATAGTACGATTAAATACATTTAATTAAACATTACTAGTAAGTAAATAAAAAAAAATCTATCATCAATTTTTTTCTCTTATAAACAGTTAATATTTAAGGCTGCTAGTCACTCAACTTCCAAACTCCCTTCGGTAATGTTAAGTCTATGAGCATGTGATGTAGTCGTATTTTTAAAATATCTACTTAGTAAATTAATATTTTAACTTCTTTTCTTTGTGATCTTCTTAAATAATGTCTCTTTTTGTCTTAGTTTTCAAAATATTTATAAAATGTATACTTATGACTATGTGAAGTGCTAAAATCTTACTTACATTTCGTCAGCTTTTAAGATATAACATATTAAACTAAGCTATGAATTTGTATGTATACTACATAGTATGCTAAAAGTTAGTTCAGTGAAACTCATAGCACAGTTAAACATTTCCATTTAGCCATTTCAGTGAATAAACGGAAATGTACTTAGAACTTTTATGCAGCCCTGTATATGATGTATAGAATGTACCCACACCAAGTAATATTTGAAAAAACAGTTCAATATAAAAACACATATCACAACTACAAACGGACTTCCAACAATTATTGATCATAGAATTCAATAGTTAAATTTGTTCTTCAGCCAAATTCTTTTGTGTGACCCTGTAAATGAATGATATGTTCTATGCACACCCTATTTTACAATAAGTGCCTTAGTACACCTCAGTGATTTATATAAATTTCAGTACGTTTAAAATAAATATCATTAAAATACAGAGCTAACGATTTTTTCCCATAGACCATAATGTAAGAGAATTATTTAGGGTGTCTCTGTAAATGAACCGTAAATGCTATAGGCATCATTTACAATGCCAAACATGCCATAGTGATACCCAATAACATATAACAATTTCAAGGTAATCGGACTATATTTACATAGAAAAATATTTTTGGCCAGGATTTCAGGTCAAATACTCCACTGTACGCCGTGGCGTCGGTATCTTTGCGCGCAGAGTTCCCTTAAATTGGTTTGCATGAGGTTTGGAGCTCGCTTTTTGTAGTGATTTTGCTTGCTAAAATAATTTATGTCTGCTTGGTCTAAAGTCAGCGTACTGATTTGAATGGAGCCTTTATAATAACGATTTATTAACGTCGCTGTAGCGTCTTCAGAATATGAATGTTGTGGAAGGTGATTTCTTGACATGAAATATAAAGATTAAACATTAAACATTCTTTCTTTTCTAATGAGTACCTTTTCATTCGGAAAATCTTCTGTGGATTCAGTTTCATTATTCCACCATTTGCTGCACGCCAATACTCGACTGCAAACCATGTCTTCAATCAGCGTAAATCGTCACAACCATTAAAAAAACGGCTAGATCCCTCCAAAAGCCGTAAAATCACCACACACACACACACATATATATATAGGGAGAGAAGGAAAAAAGCTACGATGCAAATGCATTTTTTGATTCATCAATGTCCTTAAAGAAAGTAATAAAAAATATAAAGACCTCTAAATTTATTCGTATTTGTAAATGTATAATTATTTGAATATTAAAATTGTAATAATAAATTACACTTATAAAACGTTACATTTCAAAATATAATGTGTTTTACAAACCGCATAATATGAACTTTAAAACGTTCACGGTTTATTTAAATGTTAACAAATAATATTAATACAGATGTTATAAGTTTAAAAATACACATTGCATTTAAGTTTCCGAGTACTTTCAGTTTGAAAACCTGCAGCCATCGCCAGAGAATATTTTCTTAATTTCCGTTCCATTCATTCAATCACGTGACTTCGTTTAAAATGGGAGAGTTTATAATTCTTATGGTTGCTGGAAGTAGAAGTAGTAGTGTTTCGGATTAAAATTATGTAGAAGGAAAATATTTGACAGCCGTTCCATTCATTTTTAATCAGTCACTTTCTTTTAAATGCGTAGGTGGAAAATAGTAGAAGTAATGCGTAGGTGGAAAATAGTAGAAGTAGTAGTACCTTAGATTATACTTGCGTAGATTAAAATATTTAACTGTCGTTCCATTCATTTTTAATACGTCACTTTGTTAACGTACATCACTCCGTTTTAAATGGATAACTGGAAAGTAGTAGAAGTAGTAGTGCTTCGAATTAATTATAGAGGGAAATTGCTGGGTGTTTTAATTTTCAGTATATTTAACCATATATTGGCGATATTGTATGATAGTGCGTCATTACATACTTCATTGCCTTCACGCAGAATTTCTATGGATTCTCTGATAATGAATGTATAGTAATGAGATGCTGGGTATATAATTTTTACTTGATAAAAATCTATTGTGATATTCAGATTAAAATTTAATCATAACAGACTAGTGAATTGCCAACAAAATGTAATATCTGCTTTCTGGTCTTAGAGTCTATTTTCGTACAAATTATTTTTTTCAATTTTTTTGGGTGGACAAGCTATTAAATTTATATTGTGTTTCAGTAAAGCATATCTTAACTTCTTGTTCAGACCAAGAAAATAGTTAAACTTTCTGTATTTTATTTCTTTACTAGAAAGGTAGCCCGTCAAAAATGACGGAAATTTAGATACAAAGATATATACAACTCATGTGCAAGAATATGAGTTTTCTCGCTTGTTCCGCAGTGATAGATGAAAATGACACATTTTAAGAACGAAACACATTTATGAAAAACTGTGTACAGTAGAAGACCACTAATCTGCACAGTTTGGTTCCAAGTGTTATGCAGATTTGAGGCTTTTTGCGGTCATGTCTATTCAATCTTTGTTTACATTTTTTTAAATTCATATATTGGACAATTTAGATTGTTGAGACTTAAAAATAAATAAATATTACACTTGAAGTAAGGTTAAAAACTATTAAATTATCTTATACGATTTCATGAAATAGTATTATATGGTATTATATGTGTGTGCTTTACGATCTTGGTTACGACTTTGGCGAAATTGGCTGCAACTTGTCATAATTCTAATAGTGTGGGCCGCTATAACAAAAAAGTAACCAGTTTTTAGTAAAATTTCTGATATAAAGTAGCTTTCAAAAACTTGTGTAAAATTGCAGGCCGTTCTCGTGTTATGTCAGTCCTAGGAATAATATTTCTAACACTGAAGATTTTCCATGTATATATGGAATTTAGAAAAGCTTCTCTAGAAGAAAGGCCCATCAAATGACATTGTAATTCCTCTAACTTCAAAGTTTAATCGGGCCCTGATGTTGAGTACTAAAATCTAATAAATACAGCTATTTTGAATATTACAACAGAATTAAACAGTTAAACTTATTTAACTTAAACCCGCTGTTACTTCCCGATGTTATTTCTTAGTATTAAGAAAGAAAATTATTTAAAAATTTCAAATCATACATTTATGATTTTTTTCCGTCTCTAATAACTAAATAATGAAAAAATAGGCTTTTGTTCTGAGCTCATAAATATGACAATAAAATAATGTAACGAAGAGACATTGCAAAATTAAATCTTTGTGATTACAAACCATAAACAAACGATAAAGCCACCATTTTACCTACTATGACATCATTAGAATATTGCCCATTGATTGTTGGAGAACTTACTTTGTGAATGATTACCTCAATGATTTAATATTTTTGACGTTTCACGATGAATGAATCACTTGTGTTTGTTTAGGTTTATGGAATGAGATATTAAGCTGTGAACGTGAACCTAATTTCAATTGAAGTTATCCAAGGATATATGTATTTTTAATCGAAATTAAAAACAATGCTTTGATCTCGAAATAAAAAGTTTTAGTTTGTATAATTTGTTATTTCTGTTAATTATTTATTTAAGTACTTTTCCATTATAACGCATTTTAAAAAAAAGCTTGGCGCAATTCGGGCATCAGAAAGTGAGATATGTTGCGAAAATATATAAACAGCTATGAAAACAAGTCTAATGAGCTTTTATCTTTGTTTATATATGCACTTATATACATAAAAAAATCGTTTCTAAATATATATAATTTTTTTTACATACAAATTACGGCACAGATTTCAGATATGAACCGGGAGAACTAACTGACGCCAAAAAGGTGTTATTTTGCCTGCTATGGTAACCCGGCTATTGTTTTTTATTTGTTATTAATAAATTGTTTATTTACTTTTATTTTCGGTTTTTTAATTATATAAACTGCTTTCTTCTATAGTTATTATTCAAATTTTGGTACAGATGTCATATTCGCCCCATATTGGCGCGATTTTTTTCGGTTGCCAATTTGGCGAAAACATCAACAGCATAAACAACATAATCCGGGTTACCACATCAAGCACTTTGGCGCAAGTTAAGTACCTGCTGCCTATATGACATTGGCGACAGAAAAAAATCGAGCCCATATGGGGCGAATATGACATCTGTTCCCAAACTTTTATTTATTTATAGTCATTTCCTTTTCAAAATGATAGCAAATAATTGGAAAATATATAAGTAACTGGTGTTCGAAAGCGAGATTTCTGCCAAATTGGCGTCATAGAAAAATCACGCCCACCCCCATGCGTATATGACATCTGTGCAAAAATTACTTCTGTTTCTTTATAAAAATGGGTAAATAGCTTTTATTATATTAAATTGTCGGCACAGATGTCATATACGCCCATATTGGCGCGATTTGTTTTTTTACGCCGATGTCATATACGCACCGGGTACTTAACTGGCGCCAAAGTGTCGTTATTTTGCTTGTAATGGTAACCCGAATGTTGTTTATGCTGTTGATGTTTTCGAAAAATTGGCGTCGGAAAAAAATCGGGCCAATATGGGGATATATGACATCTGTGCCAAATTGTATACATATGGGAAAAAATTGCTTGCGAGTATGAAGCAGTAAATAGAATGCCAGAAAATACGTTGGCAAACTTCTTTCTCGCCATGAAACTTTTCTCCGAAGTATTGTACATAAACAATGATTGCTAGAAATGCATTTTTAATTATGATATGCGCTTTTATGATTCACTACATTTATGCATACTATACTGTGTGTATAAATGCTATGGTTCATATGCAGGGCTACCCAAAAGAATTCGTAAGGGTTACTGAGTATGAGAGTAAATTGCTTAAAGGTGGTTTTTAAAGGAGTTATGCATTTTTACGCTGAACTGCATTTAGTTTCCTAAGAAATGTTTGTAGAATATAGATAAAATGATATACATGGTCACGCAAAGAATTGGATACATAACCGTCTATGGATGATAATATCTGGAAATGTGATTTCAGTAGTTTTAAGAGTAGTTTAAATTAAATTTTAGCTAAATAGTGGCATGTAATAACGGTATTATCGGCTATGGACGGTAACTGCTGAAATCAATTTTTAAATTTTTTTATGCGTTTTCTAAAATGTTTGCTTAGTTATCTTGGTACTTCTTAATTATCCCGTCGACCAAATTACTGTCGCAAAATTGTAAGATTAATTGCCAATAATGGTTGCCATTAATTAATTAATTGTATGATTAAATGCCAATAATGGCCAATAAAACCATTAATTCGACGTTCTATTTGTATTTTTGTTAATGTTTTACTATTGGTTTGGCGATTTATATAATTTGGCGAAATTGGTCGACGGGATATCTAAGAAGTAACGTTATCTTATTTACCTTATTTCCCTAAATAACGAAGTTTTGTTAAAGCATTCAGGATGTGTTGGAAAGTGTTTCATATTCTATGCTTTACGCATGATTTTTCTTTCTTCTCTAGTCTTATTTTGCATTTATTTTATTCTTAATTTTTAAGTCTTATACTTATTTATAGAAACTTTGGCACAGTTGTCATATACGTTATCATATATTGGTGCGATTTTTTTCCGCCGCCAATTTGGCGAAAACATCAACAGCATAAACAACAACATCCGGATTACCATATCAAGCAAAATTACGACACTTTGGCGCCAATTAAGTACCCATTGTGTATATGACATTGGCGTCAGAAAAAAATCGCGCCAATATGGATAATATTAAACTTTAATTATATATTAAACTTTAATATTTAATGTTTAAGCTCTTCGCTCCACTCCCCTTGCATATAGCACATACTATAACACGGATAGCGCAAAATAATAGACAGTTTGGTACTTTTCCACTGTAGGGGCTTTGGCATTTTTAAAAAAAAGTTTGGGGTAATTTGGGCATCAGAAAGTGAGATTTGGGTACTTTTCCGTTATGCGGACACCATTGTCGCCAAGCGTAATAGTTGGAGCAAAATCGTGAATTGAAGCATTTGAAAAATAAAAGAAAATCCATTGTCGATACTAAAGTGAGCATTTAAAAAATATAACATTTGAAAATTCCAGACTTTTACGAACTATTTCATCAAATCACAAACATATACTTAAAATAAGTGAGCAAATAACTGCTATAAAATAAAGCAATAAAATAAAACTTATATTAAACTGCTGGCATAAAATTACAAATATATTTTAGCATTTTGAAATAATTGGCGCATTAGCATACATTTTGGCATGGTGTCCGTATAACGGAAAAATATCGAGATTTGTTGTCAAATCATATAAACAGCTATGAAAGCAAATTTGATGAGCGTTTTTGTTTGTTTTATATGTATATTATTGATGTTTTTATGTAGAAATTACATCTGTTTCTGTATAAAATTAGTGAAACGGCTTTTTTATGTTAAATAAATCGTATAAATATAGAAAAAAATGCGTGTGTATATAAAATGAAACAGTGAATAGGTTCCGGGAAAATATGTTACCAAATTTCCTTTTTCGCCAAGGCACCTATACTGGAAAAGTACCTAAAGCACATTAAAATCGCGCAGTTAGGAGTTCACACAGTACACCGTTGTCTATTGGCGGTTATTTTATTAGTCGCATCGGGAGGAAGATGTAAAGATGTACTTTAAATTCTCACTCATAGATTTCGAAAAAATATCTTAAAAGAGTGGAGTTTAAATTAAATTTCGGTGACCTCCATTATGAAAGATTAATGGTTTTAAATGGGAATTTCGCCAAATTAGCCAGCTATCGCCAAGTTGACTAACATTTAGCGCTACTGTGGTAACCCTGCATTAATATTTTTCAACAATTACTCATTTCAATGAGGCGGTCCTACCGGAATAGTGAGGGACACACAGAGACTTGGATTTTATATAAATAGATGGTTAATTTCTTAATATTTTCATGAAATCTGAATTCATAGAAAAAATTATTAATGAGGTTTGTTGAAAAACCGTTTTCTTCAGCGATGCCTCTAATGGTATTAATCTCTTTTTCTAAACATTTATCCGAACGTACTTTAATAGTTCGTCTAATATAAAATTTATAAGCTGCCATTTTGTATAATAACGGTATGAACTATCGCATGGATCGTGTTATTTGATCTGATCAGTGTCCTATAAATAGTTCTGTCAATATTGAGGTTTTCGTTGTTTTTAATTAAATTAAAGTCTAGAAAAATTGCATTTTTGTCAAATTAAAGAGTGAATTTTATATTTTCATTAAACTCATTTATTTTATCAAAGATAAGGTACAATTCAAGCAAACTATGCTCCTAAACTTAATTCCACCATAAATGAATGGAACGGCAGTTGAACATTGTCCTCTGCGCAAATTTAATCCGAAGCACTACTTCTTTCACTTCCATCTATCCTAAGAATTATTGACTACCCCATTTCAAACGAAGTGACGTATTTGAATGAATGGAACGGTAATTAATGAAAATATTCCCTGAAGATGGCTGTGGAATTGCACCCCGAAAGTACTCGGAAATTTAAATGAAATGTATATTTTTAAACTTATAACATCTTTATTATTACTATTTGTCATCTTTTAAGGTGAAACTTTTTAAAGTTCATATTATGTAGTTTGTGATTGGATGAAGGTGGAATCTGGCATTTTGTCTCATGATTTTATTTATAATACGTTTCTACAGAATATTTTTATTATCTTCAAAACATATCTGCATTTAAAAAAACAAAACTAGAAAACAGGAATTCTGCCTTTTCAGAATTTAGTGTCGCGCCCGATGAAAAAAAAAGTATGTATATAAATATAGATAGTTCATTTTTAAGACTTAAAACACACGCTTTTATTTTATATAAAATGACGTCATCCTCATCCACTGAAAAATTCCTTTCGTCATTTAAGAAACTCGATAAAAAGAAATTGGCTATTTCAGGATTCATATGCCTTCATTTATTTGTAATATTAATATAGATACTTAAAATTAAGTTTAGGATATAAAAGCTCCATGTTTTAGTAGAAATCATACATTTATATTTTCTCAAAATAGCACGTATTTTAATTACATTTTTTTCAGTTTTTATGAGAAAATTGAAACAGAAAGATATAATTGCTATTTTCCAATTATTCCCCCTTTACTTTCTACAGGAATGGAGTACTTGAGTTGCCATAATTAAACAAAAAGTGCTATAAACTACAAAAAATTTAATATCTCAAAGCTAATTGAGATGCAGTTTTCAAACAAATAGCATTTAAAAGTACTTTTTTTCCCAGTACGATGGTATAAAAATTGAAAATGTGCGATGAAATTTAAAAAATTGAAGTAGAGATTATTCCGTACAATGATACATCTGCATTGTTTCAAGGCTGGCTTATACAACGTAACGTTATTTTTTGGAGACGACGCTTTATTAGCTGGGAGAAAGAAATAGCATACAGGGGGATAATAAGAGACTTTCATGATAATTAAATAGACAATATTTAAAAGATTTTTTTTTAAACAGATGCTACGATCTACGTTGCTTTCAATTTATCTTTCTTTGAATTTACGAATTACATATTTCTCTTGAAAACACAAAAACAACTTTTAGGTAACAAAATTAAATGTAGGTAGAATTTTATAAATTCTAAATCCTTAGTAACATACAAATGAAAAATATCGTCGACATGAGGATTTATATGTATTTGAAAAATTCTGTTTTAAATGTTATAAAAAATATTAAAATCCCTGAGCGCACATAAAATGTTTACAAAAATTTTGAAAATACAGAAAATAATTCCTACAGAGTATTATATCAAATGAAAACAAATGCATTTTATACTTACCTTATTTCTCTAAATGATGGATGTTCCTTTAAAAACAGTTTTATTGGGATTTTGTTTGTAGCTCTTGATACAGCAAAGAGGAACTATTCAAACATCACTTGCGTCACATAGATGTAATGTAATTTTGATTTTCTTTAGAATTCTGTTTTGAATTTTATTTCAGATGGAGGATTTGAAGTTTTCTCTTGTAAGAAGATATTGTTTCGACTGACGCGCTTTGTATTCTAGCTGGAGTACCACCTATTGAGATAGAACTGCGTTATTTGGCAAATCCCCGATCCGTTGTGAAAGAAGATGATTTGGTTTTGATTGGTGACAAATTTATTTCAAGTAAACAAAGAAGTTTTGTACATTTGATTATTCATTTTACTTAGCCCAACACTGTGTTAATTTTATGAAATCAGTTACAGATTCAGTACCATCAATAGATGTCTCGATTATTTTTACTGATGGAACAATGATGCCGAGAGGAGTTGGCGCGGCATTCACAGTGTCTATGAACAATAATTTTATTCTGGAAAATCGTTTCAAGCTGCACGAATATAATACAGTGTTTCAAGCAGAACTTTCTGATTCAGATGAGGCAATACAATGGTGTTCAGGGGCACAGTTTTCATAGTTTAACATCTACACTGATAGCTTAACGTCAGTTTATGTGTTATAGAATATTCTTCAAATAAATGAAATTGCGTATCGAATTTTCCTTAATTTCCGCTTGTTTGTTAAAATACAAATTAACATTGGTTGGATTAAATCTCACATTGGAATCTTAGGCAATGAACATATTGATATGCAGGCAAAATCTGTTATTCAGGAAGACGTTTGTGATAAATTCTTGGATGTCCCAAATCCGATGGCTTATGTAAAATCACATTTTAAAAAACAAAATGTCAGAGAACGGCAAGAGAAATGGCTGATGAATGATAAAGGCCGAGACACGTACGCAATCATTAAAGATGTGAACAGAGATTTTTTGTGCACTACAACAGTTGATGCTTACTTTTTATAAGGTCATGGTGTCTTTCCTTCTTTTCGATTCAAAATTAACAAACGTGATAATGATAATGTCCTTGCAGGGCAGTTGTTGATTCAAAGCACTACTTGTTAGGAAGATGTCACTATATGCCAGCCTCATTTAATTTCATTCGTTCTAAGACCTTTTCGTGGAATACGAGAAAGGTGTTGTTATCAAAGTCAAAATCAAATATTTTACAGCTAGCTGTCATTTATAATACACTGAACCAGCTGTTTTCGTTTATTAAATACCGTATTTAGTTTGTATTATACTTTTTACCAATATTTTTAATATTTAAAAAATTTCGTGTTTCCAAAGTTTACTTTCATCTGTTTCTGCCTTGATGTTCGCCTCAGATTAGATGTGGTTAAATTAGTGCAAACAAAGTGTTCTTATTTAGGATTAAACCAGTGATGAACTTTTTTGTAATCCTGATGATTTGTGCTCTTGAATATAGTCATATCGTGCTCTAAGGATCTTTATGTAAGCTCTTGAGCCGGAACTTTTATAAGACTGTATATTTTAAATTTATAATGATGGATTGTTAGACATTTACTTTTACAGTAGTAGCAGGAACCTTGATAATATACAGAACTTTCTTTCTACTCTAGACTCTGATCAGTAATTTGGGTTTTCAGTAATGGGTTTTTAATCCTTGGACATTATAGTGAAAAAGTGATTTTTAACAATATACAAAACTTAGTATTAGACTTCAGATGTTTAGATATAGAGTAACTATTGAATATAGTATTGTCTCAAGAGTTCATATTATTGCTATTAATTTTAACCTAACATTAAAAAAAAACTATTTTATTATTATTTAAAGACATATATGTAGATGTCTATAAAATTGTTAAACGTTATTACTCAGATATTTGCTGAAGCACAGATCTACTTTTTGTTGCATTGTATATTTTTAACAGACAGACTAACAGACATTATGTATTTTTAATAGACTCACAGATATCTTTATCAAACATCCACCTCCAACAGATGTCTATGATTCTGTCCAGTTCTTTTTTCATTTGCTGTTCCTGGGGCAACATTCATTTATGAATTTAATTTCAATTATTTGCCCTAAATAGGGCGTCTGCTGGGTGGAGTGATCGTGTCCTGTCCTGTAAGAAGATATCAAATATTAATGATAAAGTGTGTTTTAAAAGTTTTCTAAAATGTCGTATTTGGTATTTTTTTAATGTTAATTTTAATAGCATTCTTAAAATTGTAATTATTTTATTATTAAAACTACAATCATAAAATACCCCTTTGTATTCCAAATTATGAATTTAAAATCTCCTCGAAAAAATTTTCCATACATGATACAATAAAAGATATATGCATTAAAAATAAAAGATTTAAAGTTTTTTGTTAAATACGGCTAATTACCTCATATGGTACTTCAAAGTACCACTGTCATAACAGTAGGGAAAAAATCGAGACTTACAAAAAAAAAAAAAAAAACTATATCCATTTTTTTTTTATTTTAATGTAATTGTTCATGTATATATATCGATATGTCTATTTGACTATGATGTATAGTATATGACTAGATGATGATGTTGTTGGTGAATCATTGGTGAGTACATCGTCATCAGAAGAATATTATATGCACTGTAAAAAAAAATCTCTAAAGTTACTAAATTTTTTCGAGGAAACTGCGATTCCTAGAACTTTTTATGTAACCGCTACAACAGAAATTCATGTAACAGACACACTTTTGTGCCGAAAATCAAAATATATGTAAGGTTACTAAGAATATTTTAGAAACTGAGATGCCTGGAACTTTTCGTGTAACCGCAACCAGGGTTACAGATAAAATTTTAGTAAGATTACTGTAATTTTATCAGATTCATTTGTAAAGTTACAGATTTCTATAGCTTAACAAAAACTAGTTTTGTATATCTGTAGCCTTTTTTTGTAGCATTACAGATGAAAGTTTAGTAAGCATGTAACTTTACATCTGTAGAGCTGCAGATTTAATTTTACAGTGTAATTTTATTATTATCGTCCGATGGAAAGCATATCTGAAAGAAATTTGCTAAGTTCTAGTTGTACACAACTGAAAATGATTAAGGAAAAATCTTTTCTAGTTCTCTAAATCTTTTTTTCTAATCTGTATTTTTTATTAAATTTTGCAGCTTTTTTTGTGCCATTACAGATGAAAGTTTAGTAAGCATGTAACTTTACATCTGTAGAACTGCAGATTTATTTTTACAGTGTAGTTTTATTATTATCGTCCGATGGAAAGCATATCCGAAAGAAATTTGCTAAGTACTAATTGTACATAACTGAAAATGATTAATGAAAAATCTTATTTTCTAGTTCTCTAAATCTTTTTTTCTAATCTGTATTTTTTAAATTTTGCAGTTTTTTTGTACCATTACAGATGAAAGTTTAGTAAGCATGTAACTTTACATCTGTAGAACTGCAGATTTACTTTTACCGTGTAGTTTTATTATTATCGTCCGATGGAAAGAATATCTGAAAGAAATTTGCTAAGTTCTAGTTGTAGATAACTGAAAATGATTAATGAAAGATCTTATTTTCTAGTTCTCTAAATCTTTTTTTCTAATCTGTATTTTTTTTTTAATTTTGTTTTATAAAAATACAATATTTGTTCCTAAAAAAGAAGCACATATTTTTTGCTTTATTATTCATCTATTTCCTACTTAAAACGTGCCATATGTTCTCCCTATTTTGTAACATAATCCACCTGTCTAGTACCCACGCATTCCTAGTAAATATATACGTTTTTATGCGCCATGTATATTCAAACGACGCAAATCTAAGTAAAAATCATGTTCAACATAATCCAGGCGGTACATAAAAGTATCGCTTTGAAAAATACCTCGTAAATTAAACAAACAGAAAATAAATTTTTATTTCGCATGACATGTTGTGAAGTGGTCTATATAAAACGAGAAAAAAAATTGATAGCCTTACTTTTAAAATTTAAGATGTTTCAACGGAAATGTTAGAGGTGCCACGTTAGACAACACAATGGAAGCAAATTTAACACATACACGTGCCAAAATAGTTTCGTGACCAATTTTCAGCTTCCTAGTACTGCTATTTCTATTTAGTGACGGTCAAGGTAAGTATTTACTGGTGTTGCTGTTTTGGTTGGAGTAGAATACTGTGGTTTAAAAAAAACCGTCGGGGCATAAAGGGTTAAACGCAAAAGCATATAGTATTCTATAATGGGCAGAGTTAGTGGACAGAGTAATGACTATAACTATTTATCTGGAAAATATAACAGCATCATTAATTAAAAAATAACTTAAAATATGAAACTTGTATAAAACGATTAACAAATGAATAGTGTGTTTTAGCGAACGTCGAGGCTTTGTTTATTTTTAAGTAATATCTACTTAAATTTTCGCCATGTTCATTTATCTCTAAAATACTAAAGCATATATATATATAAACGCCTGAATGAAACGCATATCATTGGTTATTACGTAAATGTCATTTGGTAGGATTAAGGCCTAGGAAAATTGGGTTTATTTACGCCTCGCTGCAATTATGGAGCTGCAAAATATCATTAGAATTCCCCGTAAAAGATCTCCACGAATGCTTGAAAGTGAAGGAAAACCGAATTAAGAACAGTAAATCGAAATAGATTGGATCGAAAACACCGTCAAACACAGAGCATAAGCCATCGCCAAAATAGGCTAAATAACCGTCGCGTCGCATGCACGAATGTGTTGCTTCTGAAATCCAAATTACTAATTTAAACGTTCCGGAGCATCTGTTGGACTTTGAGTGAAACGTGCAATTTCTGCAAGTACTGTATTGGAAATGCGAATAAACAGCAGCAAGAAGTCTACAAAATATTGTCATGACAGTAAAGTAATTCTGTCTCCCTTATCCGAAACTCCCGATTTGATAAAATTTTGTAGCGTCAAAATTCCCTTGAAGCCAAAAACTATAGACAGTATATCCAGCAGTATAACGCCGCTTTATCTTTTGTCTCAATGGGGGCATAAATCTAATTGCCTTCTAGAGCAGGCCCATATTGCTTCGGGGTACACGATCAGATATATCACACACTATTTCTCCTTTGTACGCTAATGATAACAGGAATATCGGCTATGGACAGTTTTTTCCCTGACCGTTTTATTTTTAAATGTAACTGTTATACTTTTGAAAATTTAGCTCTTATTTATTTATTTTTTTTTACAAGTTTATCCTTCAATATATAAAAAAAAAAGTAATGCTTTGGAAATGAACCAATGAAAATCTGCGTAGATACTGCGAAACGCAGCCGATTGGTCAGTGCTTTCTGACGCTATACCAAGGAAGGGGTTCTGGTTCTGTTGCCAAACATCGCCAAGTTTGGCGCCAACTTGGCGATATATCGCCAAATTTGGTGACCAAAATTAGTCGCCAAAAGTGATGCCAACTTGGCGCTATTTACAGTATTTCGCCAAATTTCCATAGACTCCTATATGGTTAGATTCCAATATGGTTTACTTGCTTGCAGAAAATCAACAAATTGAGGTATTTCAATGCAACAAAAACTAATATTAGCTTATGAATAGAGCTTAATTGATCTATTTACTTTATTTTTAAGCACAAAGACTACTTATTTACAATATTCGTAACACTATATATATAATTTTTATTTAATATGTAATTATTCAGATAAATTATAAATTTTCCCTTTTTTTAATGATTTTATATTTAATAATTATTTTAATTATGAAACTCTGTAAGCTCTAATGATTACCTGCTTAGAGATAAGGAAATAAAATCGTCAGGAGTTGGGGAGTAGCGCGTTTATACCAAGTGAAATCTAAAAATTGAATGCATAGAAAATGTGGAATCGCGAATGGAAACGGGAAATAATTTCTTTTGGAGTTGACTAGAAAATAAGTTTTGCTTCGCGATACAGAACGGAATCGCGAAGCGTTTACGCGGGGGTTTGGTGAGCATAACGAGCAGGGGGACGGAGCCCTCCTAGTATTATAAATAAATATTATTCAGTCTTTTTTTTATGAAGTTTACTCCATTGTTATATTTTTCAATGACAGTCTGCCCAGGCAACGCAGGGCGGGTCAGCTAGTTCTTTGAAAAAAAAAAGAAAAGGAATTTTAAATTTATATAGAATTTTGGAAATTCTAAATCCGTTTTAGTTGGCAGAACACGCTAACAATACGATAATTTTGAAACATTTCTTAAGCTTTTTTTTCTTTCAACCATAAAAATAGAGCAAACGTAAATCAGGGCTACAAATGCTCTGGACACCAGTAATTTCTTACACTTTATTTCGAAATCCTTAATCACAGACAATTCTGCAATTAGATAAGGCGAGGGAAATTACTTTAAAGTACTGGTGTCCAGAGTATTTGCAGCCTTAATTTACATGGGACACTTGGCAACACTACATGAATGACGCTGACCTTGAGCTACGCTCTAATTATCCTGAATGAACATAATGATTATCTTGAATGAACATAAACAACCTTTTTACTTTCTTCTATCTTACAAGAAGAAAGTATTGGATTCGTGTAAAATTTCCGACTTTCGGTTTTTGACGGATTTACACATTTTAGGGGACAGAGATTCAGAAAAAACATGTTTTTTACAAAATGTCTGCCTGTGAGTCTTTATGTGACACAAATTTTGTGTCCGCTCTATCTCAAGAACTAATGCACGGAATTTAATAAAAATTTATATTCAGTTAGTCCCTGATACAAATTGGGGCTGATTAGTTTTTGGTGTAAATCACTCAACCGGTGCCGCTGCTATGCAGCATTTCTCACGATTTCCACAATAGCTCAATCTCCAGAACTAATGCACGTATTTTCATCAAACTTCAGATTCGATTAGTTCTAACATCAATAGACGTTGTCATGGAACCAATCTCTTTTTAACCTTTTTCTTAAGTAAAGTGAAGTGAAGAGACTGTCTTCCCCAACGGTAAGTGAATAGAAATGAAGAAAGGAGACCAGTAGTAGTGGTGGTTTTCGTTGTATGTGTAGGATGCGGGAAGGCATCCGAGTTAATATTGGTTTAGTTTTGAGAAATAATACGTGTAGTTTTGGTGGAGTGTTGCTGTTGATAAATTGTAGTCAAAGTGTATATACTTTTAGGCAAGCGCAAATATTTTGTAAATAGGATTTTGTGTTGAATAAACTTTTCATATTAAATGCCTGGACATCGGATGTCGTGACATCACAGATGTTTTATACATTTTGGTGTAAATCGCTCAGCAGGTGGCGCTGCTATGCTGCATTTTTTGCGATTTCTGCAATAGCTCTATCTCAAGAACTAATGCTTGGATTTTCAAAAAAACTTTAGATTCAGGTATACCTTGATATGACTTAGTGCTGTTTATGTTTTGGTGCAAATCGCTCAACAGGTGGCGCTGCTATGCTGCATTTTTTCAGAATTTCCACTATACCTCTATCTTTATAACTAAGGCACGAATTTTCATCAAACTTCAGATTCAGGTATACCTTGATATCAATTAGTGCTGTTTATGCTTTGTTGTAGATAGCTCAACAGGTGGCGCTGCTATGCTACATTTGTCAGAATTTCCGCTATATCTTAATCCCAAGAACGAATGATATGAATTGGTGCTAAATTGATGTAATTTCTAGTACTATTTAAATGATTTAACTGACGTGATTTATATAGAAGAAATTTTGTGATGGCCACAACATACTAGTTATAGTTTTTTTTAGTGTATTTTCTTAGACCAATTAATGATGTTTCTATTCAAAAACGCGAGTAACTATTTCGGTTTTAAATTAAATGACGAATTTATTTTTAACAAAAGTCTTTAACGGCAGTTTTAAGTTTTTACTTTAAAAAAAAAAAAAAAAAAAAAAAAAAAAAAAAAAAAACTGGTCTTACCGTCTAATTTTTAAGTAAAAATATACTTTTTTTACATTTTAAATATTTTTTTAGATTGCTCAATAAAAGCATTTTCTTAAAAATATATTAATTAAATATTCAAATAAAGTTTTGAAATTTATTAAAAAAGGTAATTTCGTATTAGATGCCTGCCATCGTAGCTGAAGATACTGCCGAAGATTTCGCTGCTTAAAGAAAATTGTTGATTCTGATAATTTCTGCATTTTCGCGTATAGTTGGATTATATATCTGTTAAACTTGCGTTTTAATTACAGTATACTTTTATTCATGTGTTGAATGAGTTCTAATTCCGTTATGGAAGCGTATTCCTCAAACAATCCAAGCTTTAAATTTATTTTTTAAATCATAAAGTATGAGTAAATTCAGAAACAGTTTTTTTTATTGTATTTAAAAGTACAAGTTATTCCTTATTCAATGGTTTAAAGATTGAAAGTGTGCGATGATTTGAAGTTAATAAATTTGCAAAAAACCGATGATTTTTTTTTTTTTTTTTTTTTTTTTTTTTGTCAGATTGTTGATATTGTCAATATGATGTCAGCATTACTCACGGACATATTTTTGTTTTATACTATTGTTTAAAAGGTTTATCTATTCAAAATTTTAAATCCATTACACCATGAAAAAATTTAGAATTTTTCCCCATTTAGCAGTAAATTTTCGATTTAACAAAGCGAGAGATTTGGTGAGTAGTAAAATAAACTATTAATTTACTCAAAGTCATTGTTCACAATCTAGAGTTTTCAAACACATAATACCCTCTGGAAAAATATTTTAACTGGGTCACCATACATAAATTTAAAGTGATATAAATGTTATCATTAGCGAAAGAATACATTATCTATTGATTTGAATATATTTAATGCGTTCCCTGAAGTAAAAAAAAAATAACTGCTGTTTTAGTATTCTTACGATTTTTATTAAAATTTACGAATATGTTTTAATACGTATGGCTGAGCATTACTCAGAATAAAAATATTAACTTTTGAAAATATATCACCTGTTATGGTATGTACGGCTATATTGAAATATATTTGAATATTATCACAAAACCTTATAATGTCATATTAAAAAGGAGGTTTCAGATTTTCAATATATTTTCCCTATGATTATTAGAATAGTTTTAACTATAGTTAATGTTATCATTAATGAGAAATGCAGTGTTTTATTACCTGGAACAATTTAATATGTTTCATCTGGTGAAATATGATCGCACGCAGTTTTTGCCTCACTTTTTATCGATCATGTGATAATATTGCATGGCATATGAGATGTTACCTCAGATAATGGACTTCAAACTACAACAAGTGAACAATTGTGCGTCAAATTTGGTAAATGAGGTACATTTGTTCTATAACTAGTTTTATATCTATTCAGATCTCGGAGCAGTAGCTGTTGCACTCTTATACAAAAATTCATGAATACAAAATTCCTTACGATTATATATGTTACGATCAATGTGATAAATTAGGTTATCGTTAATAATAATCGAAACTTTTGGTAAATTTGATAAATACTGCATATTAATAATATTTACCGGTGGTGATTCATAATTCCCAGTGAAGTTCGATCAATATGATCAATTAAGCTTAGTAAGGAATATGTCTTTTACTGGAACATGCAATATCATAGCTGTATGAAGCGAATAACAAAAATAATTCTTAAGGGATCTCAGGCCTCTGAAAGCTTTAAAATTTTCGACATTTTAATTTTTTTTTAATTTATTTTATTTTATTTATTTATTTATTTATTATTTTATTGCATGTTAAATTCCTACCTTTTCCGAACACTTTGATACAATTGTTTACTTAAAATTCGCATTAGAACAGAAGTTATAGCTTTTACAATTATACCCGCTTAATAGCTGAAGCGGCGTTTCCCAAACTTTCAAGTCATATTTCGCAAAATGAGATTTTTGGGCATAACGCGCATGATAGCTCAAAAACGTATGGCTATTTTTTCATGAAATTTTCAAAACACATGATTCATGTTAGTCTATATAAACTGAACATAAAATTTTCTTTTTATTGTTCAAAAAAATACTTTTTAGGTGGTTATACTGTTAAAATTTTCTAAATTTTGCATTAGCTAAATACAACTTTTTATATCAAATATGAAAGAATGCTTTAACTGCAAATTTATTTAGGTGCAGGCTAATTATTACAATTTGAAGCATAAGCAAGTACCAAAATTTTCATTCTTTCAAAATTTATTTTGTAATCCAGCGCGAGATCTGTTATGCCGATTTTCTGCTCGACAAATGTGTGACAGTTTGGAGCCTCCCGTAAATGCTAATTCTGCATCTTGCAATTTTTTAATCACATGAAATAAAAGAACATTCTTTTATTTTCAACCTTTTATTTCAATTAAAATTGTGTCTTAAAATTAAATACATTTTAAGATATTAAATGTTGAAAATTGTCATTTTATTTCTTTTTTTCCAATTTTCAGAGTCCTAAAGACCCCTTAAAAAGCAATAATACTCAATCAAAAGATGTCTTCTATTAGTAGGACGCCAAGGCTTAAAGGATTATAAATAAATAATTTATAATTACTGAATCAATTAGGTAAAAATTTTAAACAGTGGACTAATGAAAGAATAAATAATTTTTTAATATAAACAAAAGGACTACGCCTGAATTCATTCATAATTATAAAAACTTTTCAAAATAACAGACATTACATAACATTACATTACATTAACAGATAAAAACACTAAAAACAATTTAAAAGAACGTTTCGGATTAATTCTGAATCCCTCATCAGCTAATTCCTAACGTAAAAGTCATACTAGGTTTTAAAGATCAACAAGTAGAAAAACATTACATCAAGATGCTAAAAAATTATAGTTAAAACAAAACTGAACGTTACGTTAGGAATTATCTTATGAGGGATTCAGAATGAATCCGAAACGTCCTTTTAAATTATTTTTAGTGTTTTTATCTCTTAATGTATTGTAATGTAATGACTGTTATTTTGAAAAGGTTTTATAATAAATAATTCAGTTATAAAGTGCATACAATGAGCTATTAATATAAGAAAAATCTAATATAAGTAAAAAATTTTTAATTTGGTCTTCTATTAAATTAATTTTAACGTAAGGCAAATATATTAAGATAAGTTACTGTCGGAAAGAGACCATTCTCACACCAATCTAATAGAAGAAAAAAAGGAAGGTCACTATGTACTTCACCAATTACTATTTTTATAACAAACAACAAATTGCAAACAAATTACATTAGAAATACAATATTATTACATTTTTAGCAAAATAATTATTTTGGCATCAAGGGGTATTCTGGCATATGGAGTTATAAAGTGTTTTTGCTTTTTTACATTTCCAGGAACTTTATTTACAATTGAAGAGCATAGTGGAAGAACATGTTGTGATACATTATCTCATTTTTTTTATTTTTATTTTATGGATGAATGACTTATGTTGTATTAATATCATATGGTAAAATTAAAATCTGAAAATTCTACTTAGTATTTAAAATATAAGACAGTATCTTTTAATATTGAATATTTTTATATTTAATAATTTAACTGGTGAACATTATTTTTTATATTTAAAAATTAAATGTTAATACTCTTTACTAGGAATGTTTAGTATCCCCTATTAACATTTAACGTATGCTACTAAGAAGTAATTAAATAATTAAATTTTTACAACAACCAAAAAAAAAAAAAAAAAACTTTAATTTTCTCGAATTCTAGTTTTTGTTACATAACATCTTTTTCACTCAGGTCTTCAATTGAAATATTGAATTCCTTGAACATTTAAGTTAAAATTCTTACGAGCGCATTCTTTTAGACTTATTGCATTCACTGAAACTTCATTAACTCAAATTAAAGATTCCTTCCAGACACTAAAGTCATTCTTTGTTAACAGTTGATTTAAAATTCCATGTTTTGTACCAAGCTTATATAATTTTTCGTTTTCCATAGAAATTATAACAGCTGTAACATTTCGCCTATCAGACTCACCCATATCTACCTCTGGTAATCCTTTTCGGACGGTTTGTCCTAGAATTGCACTTTGAAATTTCGGAAAAAGGTATATTTTTCCGCTGCTTACTTATTTAACTGTTTATCTGAGTGTCGAGCTTTTTGAATATTTTTCGAGACTTCATCTAGTTACAAAGAAGAGTCTTCCTTGTTTTCCTTAAAATATTCCATTTCAACATCATCAAAACTCTTTTTTTCGCTTTTCTATTTCGGAATTATGTTGTTCCCCTTCAGTTTCCGTTTAACCCTTATTACTGTTTTTGACTGAGCCTGGAACAGTTTCCTCCATTCTCCACTTTCACGTACATATTGTCATCATTAACTGCGCCTATATCCTCGACCATAATTCTCACACTAATCTAATAGAAGAATAAAAGAAGAAAAAAGGTAGGTCATTATGTACAGCACCCATTACTATTTTTACAACAAACAAGAAACTGCAAAAAAATTATATTAGAAATACAATATTAATACATTTTTAGCTAATTAATTATTTTGCATTGAAGGTGAACTCTGGCGTATGGAGTTACAAAGTGTTTTCTTTTTTTACATTTCCAGCAACTTTATTTAAAATTAGCCGCCCTTGGCGACCAGTTTGGTCTCCGTTAGATGTGTGCTAAGCATTGTACCATGTTACTTTTATCCAAAATTTAATATACTTTCTCAATACTTCGCCAAATCAGAAGTTTCTAGTAGAGAAATCAAGAACTCCGTATTTTTATGGGTACTACTTGGTTATCCTGTCGACCAGAAATATATCGCCAAACTATAAGATTATATATCAATAATGGTTGATCGTAAATGTCATATTCGCTTGTTTTTAAGCAAGTTACACGTGTTCAAGTCATCAAGTTATTTTTATTTCGATGTTTTATTTGTATTTTTATTAATGTTATACTAATTTATTTGTTCTTTCGCTATTTAAAATAAAAAAGTATGTCAATTTGTATAATTTGATGAGTGGTTTGGCGATTTATATAATTTGGCGAAATGGGTCGACGGTACAACTAAGTAGTACCTTTTTATACTAGACAGGCGCAAGTGATAAATCATCAGACATTGTCTTTCCAATCGCATTTTTTCATATTTCATTAAATTCATCTAAAATATAATAATTTCACTCATTTTATTTAAAATACATAATTTTAATTTGAAATTCATGACTTTCACTTTTTCTTTCCCTTTTTTAAGAAAAAGAAAAGAAAAATCTCTATAATAATAGCCTAAGTCATGTGACTGTCATCAATAGTTCCGGGCTGACCGCTTCACTTTTTGTATGCCAGGTGACCATTTTTTATTTATTTATTTATTTATTTTTTTCGCGTGGTAAATTAAAACAATGTTTTGATATTGAAATTAAAAGTCATGGTTTTTGGTATTATTTATTATTTTTATACCACGCGAAAAATAAAAAAGAATAAAAAAAATTATCATCTGGCATACAAAAAATGAAGCGGTTAGCCCGGAACTATTGATGACAGTCACATGACTTAGGCTATTATTATAGAGATTGTCTTTAGATTTGAAGAACTTGGTGGAAGAACATGTTATGATACATTTTCTCAAAAATTGTTTTATTTTATGGATGCCTTATGATGTATTAAATCACATGGTGAAACTAAAATATGAAAATTCTACTCAGAATATAAGACAGTATCTTTTAATATTAAATATTTTTATTTTTAATAATTTAACCCTTTATGTACTGAATTATGAATTCATGAAAATTTTGTCTTCCAAAGCCTTTTTCGTGAATTGTTTAAATTACACTAGAAGATTTACATAATCATTTAATAAATTTTAGAAGGATTCATTAAATTTCAATTTATAGGTATTTGATGCATTAATTATACTCAAATCTGTTATTTTAAATATTATTCTTAGTAATTTGTAGAATTAGGAAATGGACAAATATAATGTTCTTACAATAGAAATATAGAAATATTGCCGGATTGAACCCCCATCCCTCCCCCCTCAAAAGCCAAGAAAGCTGAAAAAGATGCAAACAAAAGAAATCATCCTTTAATTTTTTTTTGTTTTGTTTTGTGTAACCCATAATGCTTTTGGAACAAGGTAAATTAATGTATATACAACTCATTCTAAACCGTATTCCAGCTAAACGATGTATTAAATGAATTTTTTAACAAGTTATATTAATGGCACTTATATGTACCGTCAGTTGATAAAGGGTTAAATTGTGAAAATAATATTTAATATTTAATAATTAAATGTTAATATTCCTTTCTAGGAGAGTTTAGTATCATCGATTAACATTCAAACATATGCTACTAATAAGGAATTAAATAAATAACTAAATCACAAGAAAAAACTCTCACTTCAATTTTCTCGAATTATAGTTTTTGTTACAAAACATCTTTTCCACTCAGGTCTTCAATTGTAATATTGAATTCTTTGAGCACAGAAGTTGAAATTCTTACGACCACATTCATTTAGACTTATTGCATACACTAACATTTAATTAAGGGGACACATATCTTTTAAAATCTTTATAACAATCTTTTTTTTTTTTTTTTATTAAAATTCATTTGACAACTAATAATTTTCTGAACAATTTGCCACAAACCGCATCAAAATATTCGTAAAGTTGCGCTCGTTAGAGTAAAAAAAAAGTAAATTAGCTTTTGTCTGTTTCAAGCGTGTTCATTTATATGTTTAAATTGATTTTTCTCAAAATCTGTATTTTTTTTACGTCTGCGCATGATGACTCCAAATGTTATGATGAAAGGTAATGATTTGAAACTTTATATGTACCATTGCTAGATCATTTTCTTCAAATTGGACAAAAATCTAAGAAACTTAACAAAAATTATTGAATGTATGGATGAAAAAATTATCAAAATGTTTAAATTGATTTTTCTCAAAATCTGTATTTTTTTTACGTCCGCGCATGATGACTCCAAATGTTATGATGAAAGGTAATGATTTGAAACTTTATATGTATCATTGCTAGATCATTTTCTTCGAATTGGACAAAAATCTAAGAAATTTAACAAAAATTATTGAATGTATGGGTGAAAAAATTATCAAAATGCTAAATTGATTTTTCTCAAAATCGATAATTTTTTACTTCCGCGCATGATGACTCCAAATGTTATGATGAAAGGTAATGATTCGAAACTTTATATGTATCATTGCTAGATCACATCAAATTGAACTAAAATCTAAGAAATTTAACAAAAATTATTGAATGTATGGGTGAAAAAATTATCAAAATGTTTAAATTGATTTTTCTCAAAATCGATAATTTTTTACTTCCGCGCATGATGACTCCAAATGTTATGATGAAAGGTAATGATTCGAAACTTTATATGTATCGTTGCTAGATCACATCAAATTAAACTAAAATCTAAGAAATTTAACAAAAATTATTGAATGTATGGGTGACAAAATTATCAAAATGTTTAAACTGATTTTTCTCAAAATCGATAATTTTTTACTTCCGCGCATGATGACTCCAAATGATATGATGAAAGGTAATGATTCGAAACTTTATATGTATCGTTGCTAGATCACATCAAATTGAACTAAAATCTAAGAAATTTAACAAAAAATATTGAATCTATGGGTGACAAAATTATCAAAATGTTTAAATTGATTTTTCTCAAAATCGATATTTTTTTACTACTGCTCGTGATGACTCCAAATGTTATGATGAAAGGTAATGATTTGAAACTTTATATGTATCGGTGCTTGATCATTTTCTTCAAATTGGACAAAAATCTAAGAAATTTAACAAAAATTATTGAATGTATGTATGGGTGACAAAATTATCAAAAATTTATATTTCTATTTTGAATATCAAAAACATTAGAATTTCTTTTTATTTATTCATTAGATTTGAGTTTATTTTAGTTTTGTAACATTCTTAAACTTATATTAAAAGATTCAAAGTTCTAGAGGGTATTTTTTTTAATCACGCCCGCAATCTATATACATTATCATTAATTTAAAAAAATCATGCATTAAGGAATCATTATTATTAATTAATTATACAGTGTTTAATGCAAATTATTTATTATATTACATGAAGAAAATATTATAGTATTAACAAAAAAAAAAAAAAAAAAAAAAAAACTGAGGTGGTTAGTGTAAAAATGAGTGCATGTGCAGACTTTAAATATTTGTTCCAAAATCAAATTTTGCATCAGTTTTAAGGGTATGTGCCCCATTAATTTGAATTAAAGATTTCTTGCAAACACTAAAATCATTCTTTGTTAAAAGTCGATTTAAAATTCTATGTTTTTTATCAAGTTTATATAGGTTTTCATATTTCATAGAAATTATAACATCTATAACATTTCGGCTATCAGACTCACCCATATTTACCTCTGGTAATCCTATTCGGACGGTTTCCCCACTGAATTTTTAACTTCGAAAGTCGTAATATTTTTCTGCTTGCTTATTTATTTGACTGTTTATCTGAGTGTCGAGCTTTTTGAATATTTTTCGAGACTTCATCTAGTGAAAAAGTAGAATCTTCCTTGTTTTCTTTAAAATATTCCATTTCAACATCATACCCATATCTACCTCTGGTTATCCTTTTCGGACGGTTTCTCCTACACTTGCACTTTGAAATTTTGACTTCGAAAGCCGAAATATTTTTCCGCTTGCTTATTTATTTGACTGTTTATCTGTATCTCGAGCTCTTTTAATATTTTTCGAGACATCATCTAGTAAAAATAAGATTCTTCCTTGTTTTCTTTAAAATATTCCATTTCAACATAACCGAAACTTTATTTTGCGCTTTTCTAATTCAGAATTATGTTGTTCCCCTTCAGTTACCATTTAACTCTTATTACCGTTTTTGACTGAGCCTGGAACTGTTCCCTTCACTCTCCAGTTTCACGTACATATTGACATCATTAACTGCGCCCATATCCTCACCCTCTGTTGAGATTGCTGTCTGAAGTTAGGTATCATTTCTAGACTGAATTCTTATACGACAAGACCTTCTTCACTTGTAATTCCCGAGAAAGCATCGATAGGCAAAAGTCATTTACCCTTTATGTACGGAATTATGAATTTATGAAAATTTTATCTTCCAAATCATTTTTCGAGAATTGTTTAAACTATATTTGAAGATTTACGTAATCATTTAATAAATTTTAGAAGGATTTTAGAAGAATTGGGGGATTTAGAAGGATTAATTAAATTTGAATTTATAGGGATTTTGTGCAATATTTATTATTCCACTCAAATATTTTATTTTAAATATTTTTCTTAATATTTTGTAGAATTAGGAAATGTACAAATAAAATGCTCTTGCAATAGTAATATAGAAATATTTCAGAATTGAAAAATCCCCCCCCCCCCTCCCCAATACCAAGGAAGCTGAAAAAATGCAAAAGAAATCATCCTTTTAAAAATATTTATGTTTTTTGTAACCAATAATGCTTTTGGAACAAGATAAAGTTATGTATCTATAACTCATTCTAAACTGTATTATAGTTAATCGATGTATTAAATGAATTTTATAAAAATCTATTTTAATGGTGCTTATAAGTACCGTCAGTAGATAAAGCGTTAAACGTACAGTCGTGGAAAAAAAAAAGTAAACACCCCCTACTAACTCCTCAACAAATTATCGTAGAAGAACGTTACTGGTACTGAACGATTGGAAATAAAGACTACTTTTAAATAATGTAGATAAAATTTGCTTAGGGGACCATTTACATATTAAAACAAACCATAACTTCGTTTTTTTTTCAATAGCAGTACACAATTCTCACTGCATAAATGGATTCTATACCCTTCAATTAGCCTAAAAACAAATTTTTATGCAATTTGTACCATAAATTTCTGAGAAATTAATTATTTTAAAACAAGCGTATTTTAAGGGCTGTATCCAAATTGAAGTTCGGAACTCGATTGTTAACCGAGAGAGCCCCCATCTTGATCAAGGCACTTTACCGGCGAATGGTATGGGGAAACAGTGCTTTTACCCCCGAGTTATCTCGGGACATCCGGTGAAGTGGTTAAGAAGTCAATGAAGCCTGCTAGATTAGAGGACAGCAGAAGAAATTTCAAATATCTAGTCACTTCTATTATAGACGGCCCCTTAAACCATCATTTTGCCGTTTTTTAAGCATAACTTGAAAACTATTTGGAAGAAAAATGTGAAATTTGAGATTTCCATAAAGCAGGACTTAATAAATCTAAATCCATCAAAAAAATTGTAGGTTGCAATTCATAATTTTTTCGAATATTAATTTAATAACTCATAATTGATATCATAAAATTATAAAAATTGCAAATTCAGCGTATTTATGTTTGGGTATATTAGTATTATTGCCACACAAAAAAAAGTAGCACATTAGGAGCATAATTTCTGGAGATATAAATAAAAATATGAAAATGTAATTTAACATTAGAAGCACTAAATTTTGAATCTTTATAATTCAAAAACTTATCATTCAAATGACTTGAAATTCGGAGTCTAGGCATAGTTTGGACCGAAGATTTGAATCTCGTTAAAATTGGGTATTGTCATTGAAAAAAATGAAGTTTGAATTTGTTTTAATATGTAGATGGCCCCCTAAGCAAATTTTATATACATCCTTAAAAAAGTAGACTTTAATTCCAATCGTTCGGTACCAGTAATTTCTTCTACGATAATTTGTTGAGGAGTTAGTAGGGGGTGTTTACTTTTTTCTTTTTTTTCCACGTCTGTACATTAGATTTATAGTCAAATAAAGCTTCATATGGACTACGATGTATTGCAGATTGATGTGCTCTATTTTTCATAAATTGAATGAATTTTATTCCTTCTGACATCATTTTTGTACTGTTGGTTTCATTCCAAGGGGATAACATCTTGCCAAGGTTTCCGTTTGCTCTTTCAACTGAGCCTTATTATTGACTGGGTCTTGGTTTTCCATGAAAAATTTTGAGTAGATTCCCCATTCAATAAACTCCTTCAATAATTTTATTAGCAAATTCTTGGCCATTGTCCACATTGGAAGACGAAAGCATCTGCAAATATTGCGAACACACCCGTTACGTGATAAGCAATTTCCTCGGCTCGTTATATTTTTAACACTCACAATTGAATAAATTTCAAACTCATAATAAAAATTACATCAAATTGATACTACTTGGCAAGCAATGATTTAAAAAAAAATTGAAAGGACTTGACAAAATTTTGATATAATTATATATTTAAAATTTCAGACCATTTGAAAGGCTGTAACATCATTAAAATGCATTTGCAATATATTTTTTTTTTCCATTGGCTATAATGTAACGAAAAACATTTGACTGTCACTGTAATTAAACTATACATCCAATTTTCATAAAATTTGAAATCACTCTACAAAATTTTACAACAATTATATATTTCAAATTTCAGACCATTCGGTGGATAGTTTATTGCCCTGTTATATGCGGACGGACAGACAGACAGTCAGACTGACGGACCGAACGACGACTATAGGTGCTACGTATTTATATAATTACGAACGTATTTAAAAATCGACACTGCGGCGAAAAATAAATATTAGTGAGCGTAGAAAAATAAATATTATGCGACCGCCTGCATTTAAAATAAACTATCAGCTAATATCGTCATGTTGTTGCCAACGGACAAAAATAAACTTGCGCGCTTACAAAAGCTGCTATGTGATTACTCGATAGTGAGACGCCGATAAAGAATAAATGCATGCATACACAATTAAAATGTTAAACTAAACGAGTTGAAATTTATTATACTCACCGAACTTGATTGGTCATTATTAATAATAACCAGTTAATTCGATAAATTCTCATAAATTAATCATATCAATCGGTTTATTTGGATATTATTTCGTATTTATTAATAACAACCGGTTATTATTAATAATAACCGATTAACCAAATTGACCGTAACATATTTATTAAATCCAGTAATATGGAAATAATATGACTCCATCTTAAATAGGACGTATTTAGCATGACGATCTATAATCATTACCTATCATAGGATATCAATGAATTAATTACCTATTACCGGATTTAATAGAATGAAGAACTTTTGTTAAAATCTTTTTAAGTTTTGAATCGATTTTCATAAAATTTGAAATGACTGGACAATATTCTGCAAATATTATATATATTAAATTCCATACCCTTCGGTTGGGTAGTTGTTGCGCTGTTATGTGTGGGCAGACGGACGGACAAGATGACGACTATAGGTGCTATTTTTATATAATTACGAACTCACCAAAAAAAGAAAAGTAAGACGTGTTACATATTAATCTAAAAATTGTGTATACATTTCTGCGACACTCTATATGCACAGCTGCCACACGCGATTATTTTTTAATTCTATTTCGTTTATTTATATTATTTATATATATTTTCATTTATTTATATTTAACTTATTTATTTAAATTTATCTGTGTAGTATATCTTTAACATTCTTTTTATAAAGAAATTTCTTGTTCGAGCCCAAATATATTGATCAAAGTTGATGTAGATTCGGTACGGATCAAAATGGCTTCTTATCGGGGTTTTAAGTGGTAATTATTTAATTTCATTTCTAGTGTGGTATGGGATTATGCAGTTGTGTCATTTTTACTTTCTTCTATCTTCAATAAAAGAAAATATTGTAAAGAAAAAAAAATCCCACTTGCAGATTTCGACGGATTTACGAGTTTCAGGTATCAGATATCCTACAAAACATGCTTACACAAAATATCTGTCTGTCCATGTGCCCGTGTGTCGCCATTGTACTATGGAGAAGTACAAGAAATAATGCATAGAATGGAACCAATTATTTTTTGCAATTTTTTGACTATTGCCAGCAGGTCCTCCTAGAATTTGGAAATATTACGCCGCACCGGATGGGGACGCTGAAATAGTGATATTTGTGCCATTTTCATTATTGTGCCATCGAAAAGTGTATGATGTTATTCATGGACTTGAATCATATTTTTGTGTAGGTTTTTGGATATCGTCAGCTGGTACTCCTTCAAATTAGAAATATTGGTCCGGAAGGGGACGCTGTAACAGCAATTTTTATACCATTTTCATTATTGTACCATCAACAAGTGTATGGAAGTTATGCATAGAATTGAACCAAATTTCATATTTATGTTTTTGGCTATACAATCAGGTACTTCTTGAATTTCAAAATATTCTGCCTGAAGGGGGCGCTGTAATAGCGACTTTTGTATAATTGTCTCAATTATTCGTAGTTCTACTGTACATAGGGGGGTCGCGTATCAACGGGAACTTGGCATCCTGCTAAGCCGGCTACTCGCAAATAGCTGATGTACAACAGAATAACGAAAAACTATTGATTTTCATATATATCCTGATTGAGATTAATTCGTTTTTACTCCGATTAATTCACTGAAGCAGAAATTTAAGATGAAAATGAAATTTGGTATATTATTGAACTAAAAATACCGAAGTATTAACATTTATAGCTACTTCTTGAAATGTAAGGATGTAGGGTCAGGTAGGGTAATTATGAACATGGGGACCGCCGCCATATTGATAAAAATTGTATATGGTAAAATTTTGTCTCAAGCTTAGATATTAACTTCATAATGTATATTTCATCTTAGATATTCTTTATCACTAGTCTGAAGCCTTTTTGAGATTCGAATAGCAATTTAAAATTAAGTCTATCATTTTTTTTTTATATAAACGGATTTGTCACTTTGGAGTTCAAATTGGTCTCAATTACCCGAAACAAATGTGTATTGGCAAGTATAAAGAGAAAATATAGTGGTCATAATTTCCCGACTAGCGGTATTAATTACCCCAAACTTGTGCGATTGTGATTTTTTGGTGGTGGAATTATAACCATTCTTTTAGCTTAAAAGAAACAGCTATGAGAATTAAAACTTTTAAAATGTGTTCTTCAAGGATCAAAGTTACTTTCTATATACTAAAAACACCACTTTTCCAAATAGAAATAAGCAAAAAAACAATAACAATGTTGAAAATGTAAAAAGTGGTCATAATTACCCCTCCTATGAGATATAATAAAGATTTGTGATTGTCATATCTAACTAGTTAATTTTTTATGGCGTTTGTTCAGTGTTTAATTTAATTTATCTTATCCATTTTGGGTTTTACGAATAACGGCTTTTGCTAATAAACGCAATGAGAGGAGGGAAAACAACTCCATTATCACGTTCTTTATTATGGTTTGACCTTAAATGAATTAAATAAAACTTAGAAAATCTTTAAATTTCGCATTACTATGGTTTGATCTCAAAAAGACATGCTAATCACTACATTTGAAGTGATATTTTTAATGTTATTATTGCTTTTTTGATTTAATTATATAGATTGAAGACTTATAGTGCACAGGTATCCCCAGACTTACGTAAGTAATGCGTTCCATAAAGTTTTACGTAACTTGAAGTTTACGTAAGTCGAATTTGTAAGTTGCTTACGTAAAAGTTTGTAAGAAACTGCAATATTTATTATATACATATATGTATATATACATACATATATTATTTTATAAATAAAGCATCAATACGATAGTATTTACTCGTATATAAACTATAAAACTATGAAAAAATATAAAAATAAACATAAAGAACACTTTTCAAATATCTTGTGAAATACGGGATTTATAAATATAACATTGATGAATTGATTTATAACAATTTTGAATCTACATCAAACGGCTATAAAAATAAGAAAAAATAAAGAGGACTAATTTAACCTATTCTACATGAATTTCTGATTTCAAAACAAATGAATAGCACTCACAAAATAAAACAATCCGTGATAAGCGCAAAATGTATTTATTATGAATTAGATGACTACTATAAATAACTAACAATAATGATTAAGTTGTTTTGTTATAGATTTGATTGCATATAACCAATAAAAATATAACTCTATGTAATATATAAGCTATATTACGATTGTGGTTTATATTTATATATTTTATTTATAAAATAAATATCAAAAGTGTGCAACTGCGTATCAAACGCGCTAGTATGTTCACAAATGTAATTTTCGAGATGTATTACGTAACTGCGAATTTAGGTAAGTCGCGTAACACGTAAGTCGGGGGATGCCTGTGTTTACTTTGAAAATAGCAACAGAACTTGTTTTAAATCAATCAATAAATTATTTCTATCTATTGTTATAATTTAGTAATATGAAACATGGCGACTACAAAGAAAAAAACTACTGCCTATTTTAACAAAAAAAAAGGCACTCACTGCTTGTAAGGGCATGCGTTGTGTTACCCTACAATGTACAGTCGTGGAAAAAAAAGTAAACACCCCCTATTAACTCATCAACAAATTATTGTAGACGAAAGATACTGGTACTGAACGATTGGAAATAAAGTCTACTTTTAAATGATGCATATAAAAAATTTTTTAGGGGACCATCTACGTATTAAAACGAATCCAAACTTCGCTTTTTTCAATAGCAATACCCAATTTTAACAAGATATTTCAAATCTTCGTTTCGAAGTATACCTAGACACCAAATTTCAAGTCATTTGAATGATAGATTTTTCAATTATAAACATTCAAAATTTAGTGCTTCTAATGTTAAATTACATTTTCATATTTTTATTTGTATCTCCTGAAATTATGCTCCTAATGTGCTAATTTTTTTGTAGTACTGATACTAATATACCCAATAATAAATACACTGAATTTGCAATTTTTATAATTTTATGATAAGGATTATGAATTATGAAATTAATATTCTAAATAATTATGAATTGTAACCTATTTGTTTGATGGATTTCGATTTATTAAGCCCTGCTTTATAGAAATCCAAAATTTCACATTTTTCTTCCAAGTAGTTTTCAAATTATGCTTAAAAAGAGGCAAAATGATGGTTTTAGGGGCCATCTATGATAGAAGTGACTAGATATTTTGAAATTTATTCTGCTGTCCTGCAATCTAACACGCTTTGTTGACTCCTTGAGTGGAACTTAAGGTGCCTTGATCAAGAAGGGGACTCTCTGGGTTAACAATCGAGTACCGAACTTCAATTTGGATACAACCCTTGAAATACGCTCGTTTTAAAATAATTAATTTCTCGGAAACTTATGGTACGAATTGCATAAAAATTTGTTTTTAGGCTAATTGAAGGGTGTAGAGTCCATTTAAGCTGTCAGAATTGTGCATTGCTATTGAGAAAAACAAAGGTATGGTTCGTTTTAATGTGTAGACGGCCCCCTAAGCAAATTTTATATACATCATTTAAAAGAATACTTTATTTCCAATCGTTTGGTACCAGTAACTTTCTTCTACGATAATTTGTTGAGGAATTAGTAGGGGGTGTTTACTTTTTTTTTCCAGGACTGTACCATCATAAAGATTATTTTAGAACGCTTTAGTGATGAGCTAAGAAAGCACTCTTCGCGCAATAGTAATAACAATAAACTTCAGAAGCAGAGTTTTAATTAAAGTAATTAAAATTTTGTTTGTATTGAAGTTAAAATGCTAATCATATTATAAGCAGAGAGATGAAACTTTATTATATTGGTTTTGTCCTTGCTCCAAGGCTTTCCAGAAATCCAAACTATAATTTAATGTTGAGCTATTAAATTTGAAGGTAGCGACATGTCATGAGAATGACATATGTAGCTTTTAAACTATTTGAATTATTTTTTCCCATATTTATACTATTGCACAATACAGATCAATACAGTATTTCTTAAATTAAAATTTAAATCTTCATGTTATTCTTATTAAATTAGTTTTTATTTTTGGTCAAGGATTTAAAAAAAAATTCCACTTTATGAGAAAATACCTATGGACATATATACGCTTTTCTATAGTCTACGGTACGAAAAACTTTTTGTACAAAACATGTATATAACCAGTGGATAAGTGTGATCACAGATCGCACAGAGGGTTTCGTTGATATTCCTTTGAAAACATATTATCCTTTTGCAAAATCTGCTAGTTCTACATTTCGCAACCAGAGGGATCATTCTATTCTAAACAAACCTCTTTCCGAACGAAACGCCGTTTACAACCTATCTGTGGATATATTACTCGAGAGGATCGGACCCATAACACCCGAGATAGTTGGGCGCCCTCTGGCGGTAAAAAGTGGAACCAAAATATCTAAGGCTATAGCGCATAAAAAGAAAGAGTGGTCAAAGTGTTTTTGGCAAGGTTTTCGGTTAAAAAGTGCTCCCCGGGTGAAAAGGGTTGAGGTTAGAAGAATTGCTTAAAGTACACAAGTCAGAGACTGGAGGGGTAAATATGACTTTTTGAAATTTTTATGATTTGTCGTGTGATCGCAAGTATATATGTAAGTATTCAATATTTCAAGTCTTCAACTTATTTAGGGTCTCAGTTAGAAAAAAAAAGCTTAAAATACACAAGTTAGAGCACGGACGTGTAAATGTAAGCCTTTTTCAAAATTGTATGATTTGTCGTTTGATGTGAGGTTTTCAGCTATATGTATCGAAAATTTCAAGTCTCCAGCTTATACAGTTTATGAGAACGGGCACTGTGTCAGACAGACAGAAGCGTGAGACCAATAGGGTTTCGTCAGGTGAACGAAATCCTAAAAATAGTAATACTTATTCCTAGTGACAGCCATGAAATTAATAATTCACAGTATAATAAAAAAACATTAACTTTCTGAAAAAGTGCGCGGAAAGATACATTTTTTAAAAAAATTACATTAGGCTTTCACGATGAGTATTCGTTAGAAACTTTATAATCTTTTATAACCGATAATTTCATTTTTTTTTTTTTTTTGTCTTTTTAATCCGCAGAAATGCTGCGATTAAATTAGTCTAAATTGTGTATTCAATGTTATCTGTGGAATTATCAAAGATTCTGATCACCTTTTAAGTCACGTATAAAAGGCGATCGTTCAGATGGAGGTTTAAATATGTCTTATTAAACATACTGTTTAAAAGACAATGTTATGTGTAGTATTGTATTACGTAACTTGAGTCTACACATCCTGAATGATTTACATAAATGAGAGATTTTTAACCAAATGTCGTTCTCTACACAAACTTTAATAATTCACTGCTTTCATTTAGCTTTTATTTATTTTTTACATTAATTTCTGCACATTTTTCTTTTTATTTAGAGACGCAAGATATAATAATCGTATTATTTTTTTGCAGATAAAATAAAAAATACATTTTGATGAACTAATTGATCTTTCCACAACCCAGAAAAACATTGTGCTCAATCCATACTTTTTGAATCGCTTGCAGAATGGTCAGCGTAAAAAGAAAAAAAAAAAAAAAAAAAAAAAAAAAATGGATTTTTTATACTAAAAAACATTCAGAATTCGCACCAGAATAAAATTGTAAAATAATATTAAATACTTAAGTAACACCTTTTTGAATATACTCTGGTGGTCCGTACAAATACGGAAATCAAGGTCCCTAACTGTGCCTTCACAGCAAGTTAGAGTTCCCATAATATGAAGAGAATGGTCACTTAGTCGCTTTACGGTCGTAGTCTAAAAATAGTGTAAGTGACCGGGCGATTTCAAGTTTACATGTTTTGTGGAATATGTATTGAAGTACTTGACAAATTATTCTTGAACTTCTAAAATGGAAAATACATGTTTGGCTTTATATAATATTTTACAGTAAACATTTACTCTCGAGTCAATTAGGGAGCTAATAATAAATGTAGTACAAAAATAATATTTGCGATCGCTTATGTGACAGAAAGTGGTCTGTCACTGTATTAAATGACGATGTGGGTCCAGTTCAGCGATTTGTGTACATATAGCACACGTAACTATAAAAATGTTAACGTTTATGTAAAAAATCAAAATTTTTTTTGGTTTATAGCATATAGAAAATTCAATCAAATTTAACAAAACTTTCTCAAACTTTGACAAAGAACAGTAGCAGCAGTATACTACAATTAAAGCATGAATACATTGAATTATTAATGAGATATGTTCGTTAGTATGAAATGATTTTTAACTACGCATGTGTGGAAGATTCTTTTATTTTTTTAGAATTTGGTAGACAACTATTTAGGGAAACGAATATAATACCTTAAGTCAAATATCGAAAATTCAGAATGATTCTGCCGATAGAGTGAGTTGCTTTCTAACAACAACTGTCTGAGCTACCGCTAGCGACTATATTTATATTTATTGTTATGCCTATCTTAAAAGATAAATTTTATAGTATATTTCTGCTGCTTATATTGTAATTTTTTTCGAGAAATTTTCAGATTGATCATATTATTCAAATTATTATGATCAAATGATTCAAATTAAATCATTTACCTTCCCAATACTGTTTAAATTTTGTTTCTGCCTTTTTTAGAATCCGACTTATAAACAAACATATATGTTACACATGAACATTATTTATTTTAAAATACTGAAAAATCAATTATAAAAATTATGATACTAGGAAATCTTGTGAAGTGATGTATGCGAACTTAAGCATCATACATATATTCAAAGGAACAATTGGTAGGGAAAAAAGCGTGAAATTATTTATCATAACGGAAGTACAGTAGAACTCGGTTAATATGAAAAGCAAGTGAATTATAAAAGTTATCGTTTAACCGTTAGTTGAAATACCCGTTAAGATAATAAAAATCTTAGAAACACACACATAATTAAACTATATTCTGCTATTAATTGCTCTAATTATCTCAGTGTTAAAGTTATCTCAATATCATAAAGTTTAAACAAAACCACAATATTGAAGTCAAACCCTCTAATGGGGCAGTACAGTAAATTCTGTCTAGGGCGGACTCTGTGTAAGCCGGAAATCTGTCTATCGCGGAAATTTTTTCATGTGCCGACGAACCCATAGAAAATAACAGTAATTCTTGCTGCATAAGCCGGAATCTGCCTAACGCGGACACAGAAAGGGTTTTAAGGTCCCACCGAAACCAAAATTTTGCATAAGCAGGAAAAAAGTATATTTTAAGAATGAAAGGCATTTCATTTTTGAAACTTTAAAATTGATGTATATAAGTCAAATACTTAATGTCGAGCATAAAAATTAAATTTCATAATACTTTTAAAAAGTTAATTCAAAAGAACAGAAACTGTTTAAATGTTAAGGAATTCTTGCTTATGGTATTTTTCCCTACATAAATATGCATTTAAAAGTTATTATTATTAGTAGAATGCACATTTAAGAAACTATGCATTGCCTAAAGTACAATATATTATGCTTTAAGTTTGCACTCATATGCAAAGTGATAGCTTTCTGTCTCATTTCCGAAGTTATTTTTTGTGTGTGTGTGTGTGGGTGTAAACTTAAAATTTGTAGGTGTTGCAGCAGTACTAAGAAATTGAATCGCGTTTCTCATTTATTTATAAAGACAAACGATCTTCCAGAATTTCAGTTTTCAACAGATTTTCGAGTCAGAGCAATCGATGAAAGATTGTCATGTGCAAGCGATTCATTATAACTCAAGATCCAAACTTTTTATCGAAAGCGTAAAACGCTATTAAATTGACGTATGCTTCATTCCAATAAATCACCCTATTTTGCATAAGCCGAAATATTTTCTACCGCGGAAAATTTTCTCAGTCCCGATCAATTCCGCCTTAGACAGAGTTTACTGTACATATGCAGGGTGATTCAAAATAATGTGGTCAAAACGAAAGGGCAAAGCAGGCATACAAAAAGAATAAAAAATTACAAAGGAACGGTCCAAAACGCCATTGAGGTCCGCTAGAGGGGTTTACAAATCATATGTAATACAAGATGAATAAACAAAAATCATCCTGAATCATTTTATTTATACTGTATTTCCACACATATTACACATTTAGGAACAATACTACTACAAAAAATGCTTAAAGTTTCTTGCCAGACGTCTCGACGGCTCATTCCTCGGCAGCATGTGTTCGAGATACACCTAATATATTTCAGAAGGTGCGCCAGCCCATGCAACATCGATATAGTCAATGTCTCCAGGTGTCTGGCAAAAACTTTATGATTCTTCTTGTCACGCCATTGTTACATGCCGTGATTTATTTAACGGTATGTTCTTGTAGTGGATGATGATTACTTAGGATAATTTCACACGTGTCTGGCTTTAGCCCTAAAAGAGACACATGGCTACGATGTGCCGTGACAAAATTCCAGGAAAACTCGCCAAGTATTCCTGATACCTGTGACATGCTTGTTTACGAACAGATAATAGTAGCTGAAACTTCTTACCGATCTCTTCTAAAAAAAACCTGGATTACCATTGTGGATCTGTGTAGAAAAAAGTGTTGTTGACATCGTGGAACGATGATAGAAGACACAAAGTTGCCGTCAAACAAAAATATTTATTTATTTCTCCGGAGGTCTTGATTTTTAGGACGGGCTGGTTGACTTGCACAAGATATGTTTATAAAATAACAGTTTTAAAATTATGAAGATTGTAAAGAATATACGTTACACAAACGCGACATACGGTGAGTTCCATAAAACAGGCGTTCCCTGCGCCAGGGTGAGCTATTATTTAAGACGACCTATTGATCCAATTTTTTGAGCACGACTCACTCTCCTGCTTTGTAAAACCCACAGAAAACCAACGCATATCAGATTAAAGGGAATCGTGAATGCTGAAAAATGGGAACACTGGAATAATTAAATATTAATACCTAAAATTAAGTGAATTAATGGGAGATACAACCACGTGCAAATGCCGGATAAACATTGCGATGAAAATCGCGAATTCACAACGTGACAAATACTGTAGTAAGTATTGGTCTAAATTTATAAATAAATTGATGCTTAATGATTTTTGCTTATTCTTCTTATATAACATATAATTTGGAACCACCTCTGGCTTTCGCGGATGGTCTTTGCGACTCCATGTTCCGATGTGATTTTTTATTCTTTTTGTATGCCTGATTTGCCTTTTAATTTTGGCCACATTATTTTGAATCTCCCTGTAAGACGCTATCCACTTTTTGGCAATTTTTGACTGCCTTCCCTCCGTATGATATATGGGGCATTCTCACAATCTTTTGACTTTCGGGATTAAAAATCTGGTGAAATTAAACTTGCTAAAATAACATTTTAACCTGATAGATGAATACCTTAACGGTTCAAAATAAAGAAAAAATGGTCAACAGCGAATCTTTTTTAAACTGAGGTTTAAGTTAAACTTGCGGGTCTAATTTTCTTACCATTTTACCACTATAACTTTTTATTTTCTTCTAAATTTTTACTTATAATGAATTTTCATAGTACCCACAGGACATTCAAATGAGAAATAATAAAAATGTAGTAATTTTAATACAGAATTTTTGTATAACATTGTCTTAAAGGGGTGTTAAAGAAGGGACGGTAAGATAAAAAAAATCCCTGCCGGCTCGGGCCTACAGGCGGAGGTAGATTTCGATGTTAAGTACTAAATTCTCCAACAAAACTTAAATCACGATTAGAGATAAAACCCAGTTTCTTCACAAAGAGCGAGCTGTAGGGAGCTAAACTTTTTGTGAAAATTGTAATATACACGAATACACACACACACATATATATGGAATAGGTTTAAAAATTGGCTACAAAAAATTCAGAGAACCTTAAAGTGTTAAAATATGTTAATATTTCCATGGTCGGGTTTTTATCATGTTTTAATACGTTTCTTCAAACTTACATGGCGTTACATATTCACCTGCTGAGGTCCATTATATTTCCAATAAGACGAAATATACATATTTTTTTAATTCGTCAAACTATTTATTTTGAGTTTTCATGCTGAAATCTTGCTCTAGGAAACTTATGACGTAATATTCAATTTGTTTTCAATTTGTCAAACTATTTAATTTTACACGTGAAAGTTTTGCAAAAGAAAAGTAATTGTTGTGGTGATAATTTTATTATTTGTTTTTTTTTTTTTAATTGTTGGCAACTGCTATAACGAAAAACTTTTATTTTTTTCCTGCCATTGTTGTGTAAGAGCTGGTTTTATCAGAATCATGTTAAGACAGTATTCACAATTTTGAACCCTCCCCATTTCCACCCTCTTGGACCGATTTCGCCCAATTTCAATCCCCGCCGATATATTAGCCATCTCAAAGTTGTTGGCGAGTTTGAAGATGATTCGTGCATAATTGCGACTTTTATCGTGAGGACAAAATTTAGTACATACATACATACATATATATATATATATGTGAGTAAACTTTTTAGGTGGGGGTGGTTTTGTGTTCCTGGGGTCCTATAATGAAAAGTTATGAAGGAATTTTTCAAAAGTCGCACCATGGTAACGACTGCAATAGGTAGTATTTCTTACGAAATCTACCTAAAAGGTGGCGGTATAGGTAAAAAGGGACGAAATGGGTAAAAAAGAAACGGTAAGGAAAATTACCACCTATTTTTAGGAAAATCATGTTAAGACTATGTGATAACCACAATTTTCATTGATTTTTAGAAACAGTTGTTAACATTTGATTATTTTTTTTAATTTACCTCGAAAAGTGCAGGAATAAACCTTGGGGGCGGTAAGACTACCAATAAAACCACGATGCTTGAAATTGATATTTAAATACTGATTTAAAGTCTGCAGTAAATTTCCTGTCAAAGAATTTTAGACATTCTTTCTCTAGCATAATTCTGCATGAGAAAAAACTTGAAAAAAATTGTGTGGTTGCTTCTGAAGTGGTTTTCTGCATAAGTTTATCAAGAGGGACGGTAAGGATGAAAAACCCAGGGACAGAGTTCAAAAAATAATATCAACCATAAAAATGTGTGCAGGTTATTATTATTTTTTTTTTTTACATATTTATATAAAACAATAGTCCCAGTTTCGAAAACAAATTACATCGAATTGCTTTTATTGAAACAATTTCATACAGACAGCTCCAAACTTAAAAATCAGCATCAGCGACACGGGGCGGTGTAGGAGTTTTCCTGGTATTTGGACATCTAACATCGTCCAAAACTTATTTATCTCCTTAATACTGTTATGCAATCATGCAATGGGATGTTTCCCAGTATATGAAATTAAAAAGAAAACACACAAAAAATGTATTAAAATAAAAATTATTTTTCAGGGACATAAAAGTCAAAAGATTGTGAGAATGCTCGATATATTATTATTCCTAAGATTCCGTCCCCCTAATGATATCATTATAAGTGTTTAACAATTATTTTTATTTTTACAATACAGTAGAACGCCGATTATCCGAACAAGTCGAGACCGACCCTAGTTCGGATAAGCAAAAGTTCGGATAAGTGTACAGGCAGTTTAAGGGATGTTCCTGACTATACTAAAATATTCACACTTTATCCGGGCTTACGACTGGCAGCACCAGTTAGTGCTAACGTGCTTAAAAACTGTTTTTTTTTTGTTGTTGTTGCTTACTTTTCTATCATTTAAAAGTTTTTTTTTTTTCGCTTTTTTTAATTATCTGAACTCCAAAGATTATAATTTAAGAAAAAGAGCTTTCAATTGTTGCTTACTTCAAAGAAGTCGTTCTTTCCATTGCTACCACATCTCGAATTCTTCTTAAATACGTTGGTTGAATAAGATCAGAGCTCTCCTGCCGTTCGAGCCATTTCATAGCTGTTTCCAAACATTCAAAGGCTTCGTTATGGGATGGACATGGGTCATTTTCAGAGCCCTCGTTTTCATTTCTTTGATTTCTTTTTCATCTTAAATCTCATCATCAGTATAAAATAAAATTGAGAGAAATAGGCTGTTCGGATAAATGTTCAGTTAAAAAAAAAATAATAAAATGAAAAAAAAAAGAGAGAGAGAGAAATAGACTGTTCAGATAATTGGAAGTTCGGTTAATTGGAGTGCGGATAATCGGCGGTCCATTGTATTTTCTTTCTTTTTCTTTTTTATACGTTTGCAAAGCATACGACAATTATATATATACTAGCAAACCCCGCGGCTTTGCTCGCGTAATTGTTTAAATATGCCAAGTGATATTTGTATGACTTTTTTTTTTATTAGAAGAACACTTTTTGGAATAATTCAAAAATCACAAATTAAGCCACTGTTTGACCAAACTTCATTATAAAAGTGCTATAGACAGAAATGAGATTTTAATTAATAAGAACTAAAACTAATTCCAAATAAATGATAATTTAGAAAATATTTTTAGACTTTTATGCTCATTTCAGTATCCATTAGAAGTTTTTAATTTTTTAGAAACCATCTTAAAACATTCACATCTTAAAATTAACCATCATGTCAAATTCCAAGCTTCTTGTCTAACAGTCTACCACCTCTCTGGTGTTAGTGGCACCAACATAAAATGCCGAAACAGAGTTGAAATAGAATGCCTCGAAAAATGTTGAAACAGAGACTGTCACCATTAATTTGCCAACATTAACCTTGAAATCGGTTGGTATTTCGTACTATTCTATAGAAAACGGAATTTAGATGTTTTTAAAGGCTGTCTTGTTGTCCCTGGTAACCAGGTGTTAGTGACACCGGCATAAAATATAGCCAGTATAGGATCAGGTACTATCACTCTTGATTCGCAACCAATAACTTCTGTGATCGGTTTATTATTTCCCGAGATTCCATAGAAATCGTAATTTAGGACTCTTTTAGAATGCTTTTCGCTTCTTCCCTTCGCTTCAACCCTTTTTAATTTCGAATTTATTTTGGACTGTTCTTAAAGGACATTTATATTTTATAAGTAACAACCGTGCTATATTTAAAATTTCTAGCCTCTCCAGTACCGCAGAAATCGCAATTTAGAAAGTTTTCTGTTCCTGCAACAATCTAGGGGTTGTGATACCGATATAAAATATAGCTTATGTTTGCGCAGGTTCTATCACCATCAATTTGCAACCATTATGTTTGGAATCGGTTTCGTATTTCATACGATTTCATAAAAATCGTAATTTAGAACGCTTTCCGCTCACTTGATACTTTTAAATTTGGAATTTTCTTTCGATACTTCTTACAAAGCATTTGCATCTTTGAAGTATTTATCATTCCAAATTGAACAGACCCCCTCAGTAACACAAAAAACGCAATTTAGAACATTTTTTTTTGCTCCTGTAACTCCCAGGTGGTCGTGACAACAACGTAAAATATAGGCTATGTTGGAGCGGGGACTGTCACCATCAATTTGAATCCATTACATTTGAAATCTGTTTATATTTCCTGAGAGCGCGTAGAAATCGCTATTTAGAACGGTTTTAGAACAGTTTTGTTCATTTTCACCCCTTTAAAATTTCAAATTTTTAAGGAACTCTTCTCAGAGAGCATTTACATCTCATAAGTAATTACCATGCCAAATTTCAAGTTGTTAGCCCCTTCAGTATCACAAAAAATCACAATTTAGAACGTTCTTTAAAATACAACCACAGAGTGGTAGTGACGCCGACATGAAATGGATCCTATATTAGAGCAAGGGCTGTCATCATCAATTTCCAACCATTACTTTTGAAATCGGTTGGGTACTTTTTGAGATAGCGTAGAAATCGCAATTTGGAACGCTTTTTGTGCATTTTCACCCCTTTTAACCCTCTCATGCATACCAACCTCACATGAGGTCGTATAATTATTGCATTATTAAGCAAAACAATTTTGAGCATTTATGGAGATTTGATTTGTCGACAGATAAAACCTAGCACGCAGTACAATAATAAAATTATTTTATAACGGTTTCGCATTTATCACAAGAAAAGATGTTTTGTGAATAATGAAAAATAATAAAAAATAATTTATGCACGAGAGGGTTAAATTTCGAATTTTTTAAGAAATGTTCTTGGAGATCATTTATATCTCATAAGTAACTACAATGCCAAATTCCATGTATCTGGGCCCTTCAGTAAAACAAAAATCGCATTTTCGAACTTTTTTGCTCCAGCATCCCCTTTGAGGGTAATGGCACCGACATCAAATGTAGCCTATGTTGGAGCAAGCGTTTTCATTATTATTTTGACACCATTATTTTTTAAATCGGTTTGGTACTTCATGAGATTGCGTAAAAATCGCCATTTAGAACGTTTTTTAGAACGCTTTTTGCGCATTTTCATCCCTTTTAAATTTCGAATTTTTTAAGAAATGTTCTTAGAGATCATTTATATCTAATAAGTAACTACCATGCCAAATTCGATGTATCTGGGCTCTTCAGTAACATAAACATCGCAATTTTGAACGTTTTTTGCTCCTGCACCTCTTTTAGGGTTAGTTGCACTGACATAAATTGTAGCCTATTTTGGAGCAAGGGTTGTCACCATCATTTTGACACTATTATTTTTGAAATCGGTTTGGTAATTCTTGAGATTGCGTACAAAATCGCCATTTAGAACGTTTTTTAGAACGCCTTTTGCGCATTTTCACCCTGTTAAAATTTCGAATTTTTTAAGAAATGTTCTTAGGGCTCTAATATATTTTTCTCTAATTTCTCTCGCATTTATATCTAATAAGTAACTACCATGTCAAATTCCATGTATCTGGGCCCTTCAGTAACACAAAAATCGCAATTTTCGAACGTTTTTTTTTTGCTCTTGCACCCCTTTTAGGGGTAGTGGCACCGACATAAAATGTAGCCTACGTTGGAGCAAGGGTTGTCACCATCATTTTGACACCATTATTTTTTAAATTGGTTTGGAATTTCCTGAGATTGTGTAGAAACCACCATTTAGAACGTTTTTTAAAACGCTTTTTTGTGCATTTTCACCCCTTTTAAATTTCGATTTTTTTCGGAACTGTTCTTAGAGGTCATTAGTATCTTATAAGTAACAACTATTCCAAATTTCATGTTTCTAGGCCCTTCAGTAACACAAAAATCGCATTTTTAGAACGTTTTTTGCTCCTGCACCTCCTTTTGGCGAGTGGCATGAACATAAGATATAGCCTATGTTCTAAGTTGGACTAACACCATCATTTTGATACCATTACTTTTGGAATGGGTTCGGTAGTTCCAGAGCTTACCTCTACAAATAAACAATTTTTACTTCTTTATAATATTATTAGTATTGATTGATAGATTATACGGACTAGCCGCCTCTGGCGACCGGTTTGGTCTCCCTCAAATGTATGCTAAGCATTGCATCATGTTACTTTCATTCTTAAACTAAATGACTTGCTCAATCCTTCCAAGAGTCCAAAGATTCTGATTTAGAAATCAAGAATTCTTTGCGAACTTGATAACATTTCATACATTTTTGTTGGTACGCGTATTTCGTCTTTTTTGAAAAATACCAATTTCCGTAGCAGTAAAAATGAGGGAAATTTCAAGTGTTTAAACTTAGATTTGTTCATAAATTATCTAAATTAAACTTATTTTACTTAAACATGCTGTTACGTCAATGTTATTTTGTAGTATTAATAAATTTATTTAAATTTTGCAAATCATGCATTTATAAAAAAAATTTACTCTTTAATAACTAAATAATGAATATAAATACTTTTGTTTTGATAGATTTTATTTCTGAGTTCATAAATAGGACAATATAGTAACGTAACTAAGAGAAATATCAAAATAAAACCCTTCGTGAATGCAAGCCGTTAACAAACATTAGCACCGCCAGTTTACCCTCGATGACGTCATAATAATATTGTCCATTCATTTTTGGAGAACCTGCTTTGCGAATGATTACCTCCATTGTCTAATATTTTCTACCATTTATAATGAATGAATCTCTTGTGTTTGTTTACTTTATGAAGTGAAATAGAAAGATGTCAATTTAATTTCTACTGAAATTATCTTAGAATATATATTTATTTGAATGTAAATTAGAAACAATACTTTGATGTTGAAATGAAATATTTGTGGATCATTATATTTGTGGAAAATTATGTTATTATTACTATGATTAATTGTTTATTTAGGTACTTTTCCATTACAGCGGCCTTGGCCTTTTTTTTTTAATGCTTGGCGCAATTCGGGCTTCAGAACTTAAAATACGTTGATAAAATAGATAAATAGCTATGAAAACAAACTTGATGAACTTTTATTTTATTTATATGTATTTATTTGCATATAAACATTTTATTTACACATATATATACAATATTTGTTTACATGCAAATTACTTCTGTTTCTGTATAAAAATAGATTATTGGTTTCTTTAGATTAAATAAATAGTATACATATGGAAAAAATTGCTTATGTATATGAAATAGGATATAGATTGCCGGAAAATACGATGCCAATTTTTTTTCTCGCAAAGAACCTATACTGGAAAAATATTTATTTATTGTATTTTAAATGAGGTAAATGAAGATGTGTATTTTAAATGAAAGTTATGTATTTTAAATGAAATGAGTGATAGATTTATATTTTTAATGAAATGATGGCGATGGAAGAATATTTGGCGATTTATCTCCTGCGCCCGGCTAACATTAAATTACGAAATTGGTTGTTTGGCATTTAAAAAGTGAAGCGGTCAACCCGGAACTATTGACGACAGTCACATGACTTAGGCTATTATTACAGAGATTTAAATTATCTCCTGCGCCCGGCTAACATTAAATTACGAAATTGGCTGTTTGGCATTTAAAAAGTGAAGCGGTCAACCCGGAACTATTGACGACAGTCACATGACTTAGGCTATTATTATAGAGATTTAAATGAAGAGAAATCAATAGAATATCACTATTAACATAAAATAACTTTATATCAAATAACACTTTATGGAAAAAGTGATTAAAAGTAGTAAATAAGAGCTTTTTTTTTTTACGCAATGCTTCCAACAGTAATGTTTGTCTTTTTGCACTTGCCCCCTGTACTGGTAGGGTGTAAGCAGAACTTCTTATCCACATAAAAGTTGCCAAACATCCACCCCCATTTTTTAAGCAGTAAACATAACACGATTGATTTAGAACTTGGATTCTCTAACAACGTATTATATTCCCATAAGGCCGAAGAATATGATTGTCGAACGTCGGGATATTCAATATTTTGGAATAAAAGGATTTTATAATAATTTAATCTTTTTACTTATAACTTTGTATTTTCATAAAAATAGATAAAATATCAAGAAAATAGATTAAGTTAAATAATGTTATAAAAGTGATAAAATATCTTTATTAAGACTGACGAACGTTTCATCGCATAAACGGCGACATTTTCAAAATCATTCATGGTAGAAAAAAAAAAAAAAAAAAAATTTTATATTTTTCTATCACGAATTCTTTTGAAAATGTCGCCGTTTGCGCGATGAAACGTTCGTCAATCTTAATAAAGATATTTTATCACTTTTTATAGCATTATTTAACTTAATCTGTTTATAAGTGATTATTATACATGTTGATATACCAAGAAAATAGTCAATATACTATATTGTTGTAAATAAAATGTAACCAAAAAAGGAAAATTTTTGTTGAATAAAAAAATTTATATACATCAAATGGCACCCCTCCTTCCCCTAGAGATATCTTACGATATCAACTACCGAACTTCCCCTCCCCCCGAAAGTAATAACGTTATATATGTACAGTCCCATTGAATTTCTAATATCAAAATATATAAACGATGTTAAGTAGTGCAACTTCTCTTTTCCCGGTGAAAACTCCGCTGGTACTATAACACTCACTATACTTTTTGAGCTAATGATTTAACATATCGTTTGTATTTGAACCGTGCAATAAGGGACATGAAAAAGCTGATTAATATTGCTGGAAGTCAGTATAAAAAGAAAAAAAAATATGTTTTTTTTTTTTCTTTTTGCTATGCTCCTTTCTTTCCAATGCTCAATTGTAAATCTTACAAAGGAGCGGTTTTTGAAACGGCGCGGCGAGAATCTCCTTAAGATGATTACATTAAAAAATCTATTAATAAATATTTTTAATACTCATAAGAAGAATAACCCAGCCAATTTTAAATATAAAATAAAGATTAAGAAATGTAAATAATAATGCCGTATGGATAAAGAAATTAAAAAAAAATGTTTTTTTTTTTAATATTATGCTTTCAATAAAATAAACGGTCAAGTACGAGTATTAGTCACGCACAGAGGGTTCCGTACAATAATACATGAATTAGTAAGTGCATTATTAAAAAAATACCGTTGCTAAAAGGATACTGGTGCAAAGGAAAGTCCCATTAACCTGAAAATACTTTCGAACGGAGAGAGCTACAGCTATACAAGTGAGGTAACGGTACAGTAAAGCGATTAGATTAGCGATCCAATTAGAAAGTTTTAGAGCATCAATTAATTAGAACGAAACGACATTTGGTTCACACGGATAAGATAAATCGTCGCCTGCATACCCGAAAATGTCCGAAATCTTCTACTTTGCCTATTCACATTCCGGAAATGTAGCAGTGTACAATTGCAGATTGTGACGTTGTACTGTGTTGTAATGTTTGTAAAGATTTAATTTCCAATGCATTTAAAATTTTAGAATAACCCTTTCAGGGCCAGAAGAATTCTGTTTAGAAACTGATGAAATAATTGACTGACACCAGAATATTCTAACAAATTTCTCAGAAAACAAAAACCCGCTAATTTGCACTTTCATTACAAAAGCAAAATTTTATTGAAATATTCTTGGTGCCATTTGTTAGTTTTAGAATTAAAATTAGGTGGCTAGACCGTCTAGCCACCGCCCTTGAAAGGGTTAAATCTATGTCGTCGTATTGAAGGGGCTTGCAATAGACGTTCCATACTGAGAGATGTGCATGCAGAATTACTCTCACGAATACAAACGTGTATCGTGAGCAATGGCGAACTTTTCGAACATTCTGAATATTAACTTTTTTATCTCTGAGAGACAGTTTGTCTTTTTTTTTGAGTGTATGATGTTATCAAAATGTATTGAGATAAGTACGTATTTATAGCCTAAATTGTGCGTATTTCTTCATACTTCTGACTATTCCATTCAAACGTTTACACAAAATGGAGTGCATCGATTTTGGACATTTTTGGGTAAACAGGCGAAGATTTATCTTATCCATGTAAACCAAATGTCGTATTCTATTAATTAATTGATGCTCTAAAACTTTCTAACTGGAAATTTTGTTCTATCTCTTTTCGTTTTCGATTTGCAGTGGGTATCTTCCAAATTTCGCCACTAGGGGGCGCTTCTGTCGTTTTTTTAAAATTGGGCGTAGTCGCTTTACTATACCGTTACCTCAGTTGCATAGCTGTAGCTCTCTCTGTTCACAAGTATTTTCAGGTTAAAGGGACTTTCCTTTGCACCCTGTATACTAGAAAAGTATAAATGGATATACCATGAAAGTTCAAAGATATATGGAACCTAAATAACAGCAAATATAAATTAAAATAATAAAACTTTGTAAAAAATCACCATAAAATAAAAACAAAACAAAGGACGCGTTTCGAGCTAAAAATATAACAGCTCGTCATCAGCTACAGTAAACACGTGTCCGTAAGCGGACAAGGTCAAAAATGAACTGAAAGGGAGAGAACTTTGCAAAGAATGAGACAGATGGCGCGAGCTAAAAGGGGTAACCAAACCGACCAAACCTCTCCGAGTTATAATAATTTCGTTTTATGATAGGTCAAATATTTCCGAAAATTACAACTTTTTTGTCGCTGTTATTCCTTAGTGCCGAAAGACCTGGAAATGCCGATTTAACTCAAAGTTTCAAAACTCGTTGACTTTTGCTCGTCGAAAAAGGGAATTTTGAATGCCGTACTCTTCAGAGCGCGGGAAAAACTTTTATAAATATAAGTCACAGGATCATATATAATTTACATTGCCTACATATCTGCATCAGGAAAAACAAATTAAAATGCATTTCATTTTTTGTGTTGTTCTGTATATGCATTAAAAGAACAATGAGATTCACATCGAAATATATTCCAACAGAGGACATAAATTAAATTTATTTATAGGGAATTCGCAAAAAATATGAATAATTCTTGATATAAACAATAAGATCGAATCAAATAAAGAAACTATGAGGCACGTGTAATACAAGAGAAAAGGAAAAATATATAGAAAACACGGATTTTGCGGTTGAAGAACGATATTCACGGTTCGTTTATTCGATGCATTTATCTGCGAATGAATTCAGACAACAAACGCAGGAATGATATTTTGCTTTAAATAAAGCTTGGTAAAAGATGTTTAAGTAGCTTTAAAATTTGAAAGGAATATTTTTGGAAGAAAGTTAAGAACTAATTTCCGCTATCATTCATGTGATTAAACCCATTAGAGACTGACGTTGCATTTTCGCAACATTATGTTTGTGACTTTTATTTTTATTTTATTGTGAATATTTTATTTATTGTGAATATTTACTATCACATAATGTATATATGACTATGATTTTCAAGGAAAAATAAAAGGTTAATTGATTCGAGTTGTAAAAAATAAAAATATATAAATAAAATATTTCGGAATGTTTTAAAATATTTTATCGATAAATTTCGGATTGTGTTTATAGATGTACTTAAGGAATGAAATAAAATTCAGCAATTCAAGGTACGGATATTGTAGCTAACTATGTGTAGTAAATGTAATGTACCGCTATATAGTAAATGCTTTAAAATTTTTTATACGGCAAAAATGTAGTTGATTCGTACTGACATTGCGTTTTCCCAACGTTATCATATCTCGCAGAAAAATAATAAATAAAACATTAATGTCGCCTTTCTTTCTCTTAATTAGTCATAATTATGCATAAACTAAAATTTTATTTTATTATATCAAGTATAAAAAATTTCTTAATGTTTTAATATCTGTATATTTTTCAGAATGGTTGAATAATAAAATGAAATTATATTCGAAGACAATTAATAGTAAAGCAGCATAGAGTACATTCAAAAGCGAATTTAGTTTATAAAGGAAATATCTCTAGATAAATACCTAAACATAAATAGAAATATACATTTCTCAATTTAAAAAAAAAAGCAAATTTTAGATATAAAATTTATAACGTAAATGACGAAACATAAGTAAAGAAATGTTAGCCATTAAGGAATATATAAAACATTCTATTAAAAAATTGCGTTACGTTTTCAAGAAATAATTCTTGAAACATACATCAACATATCGCTCACCTTCAAGCACAATGACAAAAATAAAAAATGTCATATTTCACTAGAGAGGCGAAAGAATGTATGCAATTTTCTACTGTAACTTAAAACTATAGCACTTAGGTCTGAATGCAGCTGTAAAAGCGTACATACAAGCATAAATCCCATAAAAATCAAGAAGTGAAAGTGATAGTGAGGACTGAACAAATAATTTCCCCCACGCACACAGATTTCCCCCTTCTGCGGTGACATAGTAACATATAGTGCAATCTAACCGTTTTTCGAATAACTATATCTGCAGCAAGGGCAGCAGTGGCCCAGTTGGCAAAGCATCGATCTCGTAGCCGAAAGGTTGCGGTTCGAGTCTAGCCGCTAGCTAAAAGTCCTCCATGGATGCTAATGCCGCCAAGTGCACGTAAAATCCATCGTGGGTGCAAAGTCCTCCAAGTGCCTTATAAATTATACCCCTGGTGGTTCCTAGGCAGGTGAAGATATCGTCACATGATGAATGTTCTAAATTACGAAATCAACTGAAGTAGCGAGGACCACCCTTCGGGTGCTCCTAAACAAATGGCCTACGCTTCCGGCATTGTTTTGGTGAATGGCCTAGTTACCAAGTATCCACCGTTAAAAAATAGTAATAAATTAATTAATCTGTGGCACTTTTTCTGTAGCAAAACATAGGGTAAAGTGCCTATATTTCGTCCCCTCTCCTAATTTTGTCCCCCTTAACTTCTCCGATTCTACGAAAGTGGCGCCACTTATGACGCCAGGCACAGGGGACGAAAGGTAAAAGGGTGTCAGTGTTGAATATTTCGTTCGCCAAGACGCATTCATAAATTAAAGATGGCGAATTTCCTACTTTTACAAAACCCGAGTTCTTATTACGTCGTTTGTAAAACGTTATTTACTGTACTGTAAGTGTTTCTTTCTTATTCATTGCATGTAATTTACATTGGTAAGATGCTGACAGTAGCAGACAGTGAGTTTTAGGACGCTCAGTTCATCTTACTGGAACTGAAGATCCGTAATATTGGGAAGTAGCGTAGTTCCAATTTTGACCCCCTTGGAGTTCTTGTTTTCGTCCCAGGGACGAAATTAGGAATGCTTTTTCATGACCTTTTTTTCAATTTTTTCCTCGTGTTTGGATGGCTAATGCATAATTGCTAATCTTCAGATTTTTGTATACCAGTAAAATCTTACAAAAATGTTTTCTTTATTTAATTGCGTTAAAACTGCGATTGTATAAAGCAAGTATTACTACATAAAAATATTGGTATGGAAAAAATCGGGAGGTTGACAACTATGCTAATGTTTCGTTATGTTATTCTTCCACTGATAATTAGTACATTTCTTTGTGCCTTACTTTAATGTAAATTAAATTACTTACTCATTTAGAAATAAATTTTGATTTAGTTATGAGTTAAGCCTCGGTGTATTGGATTTTTTGGGAGACGAAATTGGGGTCATTTTTTTTTCTTTTGCATTTTTTAGATACTTTTGAAAAAACAATTTTTCGCAGTGTTAAAAATTTTTTGTACGATATTTGCCTATGTTTCTATTTGGGTGGGTGAATTCCATGAAAAATCCAAATTTTGTAGGCCCCATCAGTGGCTGTGAGGTTCTGCTCTCAAAGCTGGTAGACGGAAGGTGCTAGGTTCGAACCCAGTCGCGCCCGTCGGCATAATCGTTCGGAGTTTTCGTGGTTTTCTTCGAACCTTGGATTTCCAAGAGTTAATACGGGTTAGGTTCCCTTAGAAAGACCCTCACGAAGGGCACTCGCCCCTGGGCCTATATCTCTCGTGCAGATAATTGGCCGTCATAAATACAACCAACCAACCAACCAACCAAATATTGTAGATTTTCACTGAAAATTAAAACTTCCAAGGGCCTAAAAGTGACTGGGGGACGATAATAGGACACCTTACACTACCTATGTCAGACCTATTAATGCAACAATACACAAAATGAATTTTTTTAAGTTGTGCCACTTTTCTTGCAGTTGAGTAATATGTATAGTCGTGGAAAAAAAAAAAAGTAAACACCCCGTACTAACTCCGCAACAAATTATCGTAAAAGAAAGTTATTGGTACCGAACGATTGGAAATAAAGTCTACTTTTAAATTATGTATATAAAATTTGCTTAGAAGGCCATCTACATATTAAAATGAACCATAACTTCATTTTTTTCAATGGCAATACCCAATTCTGACAGCATAAATGAACTCTACACCCTTCAATTAGCCTAAAAACAAATTTTTATGCAATTCGTACGATAAGTTTACGAGAAATTAGTTATTTTAAAACGAGCGTATTTTAAGGGCTGTATCCAAATTGAAGTTCAGTACTCGACTGTTAACCGAGAGAGCCCCCTTCTTGATCAAGGCCCACTCAAGCAGTCAATGAAGCCGGTTAGATTACAAGAAAGCAGAAGAAATTTCAAAATATCTACTCACTTCTATCATAGACGGCCCCTTAAACCATCATTTTGCCGTTTTTTAAGCATAACTTGAAAACTACTTGGAAGAAAAATGTGAAATTTTGGATTTCCATACAGCAGAGCTTAATAAATCTAAATCCATCAAAAAAAATTGTAGGTTGCAATTCATATTTTTTTTTCGAATATTAATTTCATAATTCATATAATAAAATTATAAAAATTGCAAATTCAGCGTATTTTTGTTTGGGTGTTTTAGTACTATTGCCACACAAAAAATTACCACATTAGGCGTATAATTTCAGGAGATATTAATGAAAATATGAAAATGTAATTTAACATTAGAAGCACTAAATTTTGAATGTTTATAATTCAAAAACTTATCATTCAAACGACTTGAAATTTGGGGTCTAGGCATAGTTTGAACCAAAGATTTGAAATATCTCGTTAAAATTGTGTATTGCTATTGAAAAAAACAAAGTTATGGTTCGTTTTAATATGTAGATGGCCCCCTAAGCAAATTTTCTATTCATCATTTAAAAGTAGACTTTATTTACAATCGTTCGGTACCAGTAACTTTCTTTTACGATAATTTGTTGAGGAGTTAGTAGGGGGTGTTTACTTTTTTTTTCCACGACTGTACATTGAGATTCACACAAACATATATCCAAAGGAGAACAGAAATTAAATTGATTTATTGGGATTTCGCGAAAGAATACTGATAATAATTGATTTACTTGATATAAAGAAGAAAACTGGATGATTAAATAAAAGAATAGACTTAACTGGTACAAGAAGCGAGAAAAAAGCGAACAGATTTTGTGGACTAAGAATTACATTCATGGTTCGTTTATTCGAGATATTCAACTGCAAAATGAATGCAGGAGACAAATGTAGAGAAGATATTTTACTTTACACAAAACTCCGATAAGGATGTTTAAATAGTTTTAACATTTAAAAGGATTATTAATTGGGAAACACTCAAAGGGCTAATTTGCGTAATTGAGCCTAATAATTAAAATTTGAGAAAAAGATTTTTTCTTCAATTATTGAATAGTAAATTAAAATTATGTTCACGGCGATCTGAAATATAAATACACTAGCTCAAAAACGTAAACGGGCACTTAGCAAATCCAGAATTTTCAAATATTTAAAAGAAAAAAAAGAAACAAACACAATCTATGCCATTGTAATAAACAACATGTTATAAGTAGAAAAATAAAATGTATTGCATTATTTGGTATTGAATATAAGGAGCAACAACTTTGAAAACTGTTTGCTTATTTTGTTGGAATATGGAATATTTTATAATTTGCTGGTATGCCTTATTCTGGAACAGATGTTTTTTTTTAGATAATTTCTGATTTGCATATGAATAGAAAAGATATATGTCAAAAAACTGCTTAAATGTTCATATTAAACATTTTCGCGATTTTTGACACATTTAAGCATTATAAGTTCAATGCATTATAAAACTCAAAATGTGAGACGCTGGATTGAACGTTGTAGAATAATACCATAAACACTCCTTCATTGATATTAATTGATTTAAAGTAATTTTAATGATACCATAGATGACAGATTCGTTTCTAAATTCATATTTTGGGAACTTGTACATTTATGTTTACACATGTTGACTTAAATCCCCCCCCCCCACGCGCACACACACACCTCCAAATGTTTCAATTGAACTTACATTCTTAATAACTTTCATTCACATAATAATAAAATTAATGACTTTAATTTTGTTGATAATCTAAAGAATTTCAAAACTTAAAAATATCTGCGGGTAATTTCTAAAAAAAAAAATTAATTATCAAAATTACATTTTTGACAGTGCTCTTTTGATTTTGTAATGTTAGATGTCAATAACATTAACTTCATTAGAATATCAGCATGGATGCAGACATTTTTGGAACCATATTCAAGAAAAAAACTTCGTAGAATTAAAGTCAAAATTAAACAAACAACCAAAAAAAAAAAAAAAAAACATATCATACCATTTAGTCGGTATGTGAAAACGCACAGAGAACCTCATGTTCCAGGGATCAGCGAATTCATATTTTTGGCTACCACTGTTTATGAAGAATAATATTCATGATAGACTTCTATATGTTTTGCAAAAGAATTCTACCACGAAGATTTTTGTTTTGAAATTGTCAACAAGCTAACTCCGAATATGCTGGCTTAAGGACTGAAAATGTTATCAAAATCAAGGATACTGCCATAGATAATTTTACAACACTTTGTCAGTAAAAATCATTGTTATATTTCAAAAGAATATAAATAGATTACAATAAAAAAATTCAAAAGTCTATAAACTATAATATATAAATAAAAGAATAATTCTCAGACTGACGAAGCTTTTGTTTTTCGCATTCATTTATATGATTTTTATTTTTTTAGAAGTACTATTTTTTTCATTCCGGTATAAAAGCTATATGTATCAATTTAACATTCTTAAAAGTCAGCTATCTTTGAAGTCAACGATGATCCCGAAATATTATTACACAAATTAATTAATGTATTGACATTTGCAAATAATTCTAAAATATATATTTTTCTCTCTTTTTGCAAAATAAATAAATAAATAACTGAATAAAAACGAAATAATCAAAATTCATATTTTGGGAAAGGGTAAATTTATATTTACACATCTTGACGTAAAAATCTCTCCCCTGCCCACACACACACACCTCCTAACGCTTCAATTCAACTTTCAATAACTTGCATTTACACAATAAAAAAAAATAATGGTTTTAATTCTGTGGATTATCTACAAAATTGAAAAAAAAATTCTGCGTGTAATTTCTAAAAAAGTTAATCATCAAATATAATTATCAAGTATAATTATACAACTTCAATTATCAAATATAAGGAAATAAATACATAAAATAAATGAAATATTTTGTGTGAGTTGCACTAAGAAAATTTATTTTTATTTTGCTTTAAAAAATACACATATATATATAGAGAGAAATAAATTATAAAAGAAAAAATAAAGAAATAGTATTGCTAAATATCACCAAATAACTTTAAGAAGCAGTTAAGGTTCCATCCAATTTCGAAATTTTAAAAGACGAGATTTTAGATAAGATTTATTAAGTATTTGATTTTTCTTATACTTTATCACTAGAGAGCATTTTAGATACCTGACAGTAATGCAAATTCAAAGATTTAAAATCTTCCATCAATTGAAAAGTTTTTCTTTAATTTATCACTTGACAACATTAAACAGACTTGACAGTAATGGAAATTCAGAGATTAATTTTCAACTGTAAGCAATTCCGTACTTCTGAAATTCTTCGAATTTCCGCAGAAACTAGGAGTATTCCAATGGCACATAAGCAATTTGAACAAGAACGAAATATCAGCATGTGGTATAGATTATGAATTATTTTCCATCACTAAAACAATATCGGTTAGAAATTTCATTCTTTTTCACAATGAAATGCACTACCAGAATAAACAGCTTGAGAACTGTAAAATTTTATTTTCTGCAATTGCTGTCCATATGCTATAATGTGTGCAAATTCTTTTGTGAAGCCCTGTATGGGATCTATAGAATTCATACACACTATATAATAAGCAAAATTATTTTTTAAATGTACTTTTAAAAATTATCGAACATATTCAGTCTTGTGACCCATTTATTTTGTTTATCTCTGTAAAAGGAAGATATTTGATAATTACTATGATTCACACCATGATCGATATAAAACATACAGTAAACTCTCTGTAAGGCGGACTCTGTGTATGACCGAAATTTGTCTAACTCGGAAAGATTTTTAAGTCCTTGCGAATCCATAGACATAGGGTAAAATTTGTCTAAGGCGGAATATTGTCTACTACAGAAAATTTTCTCGGTCCCGATCGATTCCGCCTTAAACAGAGTTTACTGTATTTTTGTCCACGTCAGTGATCCATATCAATGTTACTAATTTTAAATTATCGCAATATCATTAAAATGCAATGGAAACAATATTTTTCCATAGATCTTTCGTGCGTACTTATAACCTTACTATAAATGCTTTATTCTATACGGTACCAGAAAACAATGTTCTAATCTACTTCAGGGATGCATATTAATGCCATTGCGAATGATTTTACGCTATATACAGTGAAACCTCTCTGTAAGGGCCACCTGCCATTACATTGAAAATTGGCCCTTATGAGGCGTGGCCCTTGAATAGAGGTGACAAAAAAACAACAACTAAAATAAGGAATTCCAAACCTATATAGGTGAAAAAACTGTTTAATAGCATTTTCAAACTCTATACATCATTGAAAAAAAAATTCTATTGAAGTTTGTTTACTTTTCATAATTTTTTTGCAGACAATTTTGGTTTCTAATGATTTTTTTAATTTATGGTACAAATTACTTAAATTTGCATCATTTATTAATGCCTTAGAATGAAATATTAGTTTATTTATTTCTGTTAGCGTTTCCTGACAGGTGTAAAAATTGTGCTTCAATATCCATTCACAGTTTTACTAAATATGGAATCAGTTTTTGTAGATAACCTGTTATCATTTGTGTGCCCAAACCAAAGGGTCAAGATTAGCCTCCAACCCAACCATTACAGGTTGAAAGGTAAAAAAAAAGTGTGAGAAATACCTATTTGTCTCACTTGTGGAAAAGTTTGTGGTCTTTCATTGTGTTACTGAATCATCCCCATCTCCTCCTGCCTTCTTTGTTACAAGTGCAGTTGTTTGCTGAACAGGAATGGTTCAGGAATTCAATACACCTGTTGAGGATTTAAGGTACATGTGAAAAAAAAATAGCCTTTATGAAGGGTAGGTGTGGTCCCTAATAGAAGTAAATTTAACATAATGTCTATAGGAAAAATTTTCGTTTCTAAAAATATTGGCCCTTAATAGACGTGGCCCTTGAATAGGGGTGGCCTTTAAAAGAAATTTCACTGTATTTGAATTAGCGTAAAATCATTCAAGTACAATGCAAATGATTATTTCCCCATGTACCATAATACAACGGAATTGATATTTGTGTTTCTGTAAACAAATATAAACAATACACATTTCCCTTTAAATAGCGTATATTTTCTAGTGATCCTCCATCACATATAAAAACTACCTGGCAATTAATGTTTACTTAAGGGAATTATATCACAGAGAGACACAGAAAAACAGTATGACTGCAGGCAAAATTAAATGAATATAAATTTTGACTTTTGCAGTTTTCTGCCAGTGGTTTGGTATAAATTTCATATTTGCTATTTTAAACCGGTTTTATGAGACTTAAAAATCGCGGAATATGTTCAAAGGTGAGTACATTATTTCGAATTTCAAAGAAGTCTGATACCACTATTTCTAATAAAGACATTTCAATTTAATATTTAAATTGCGGACTTTTATAACCAGCTTGTTTAGTTGCAGATATTGTAATATTTTTTAAAATAGTTAAATAAAACGAAATATTCAATTTAAAATTGTGGTACAATTGAGGACGTGAGTTCCAAATCCATATTTTTTAATGGAGTTTTCTCTATTAATCGATTCCTTGATTTTCTTTTTTATGTCAACGCATAAATTGGGTACTAATGCTATAATTTTCATAGTTGTTTTTTTTTTCTTTTGTTTCTCGGAGGTCCAATTTTGTTAGTTTTTCCGCATCGATTTCATTGGCATCCAAAAATTATATATTTGCCGTCTCTCTATTTTCTTATCATTTTCATTTTTTTATGTTTGTTTTTCATAAATTCTAACTTCTCTAAAAATTAGGTAATCGCATAAATGTTAAGATACGAAGTACTACTTTATCGTTTTAAAAATGTCGACTAATTTAAAAATGTGGACTTTTTAACGATGATATGTAAAAAAAAAAAAAAAAAAAAAAAAATCTCGTAAACTTAATTTCAAGTAAGCAACAATGAAAAAAATGGGATTAAAAGTTAATGTGGGTAACTATAAAGTGTTGTAACGTCGTGACAAATCACTACCGCTAATACATTTAAAAAACGCGCAATAACAAGGCATAAATAATCCTTTAAAACGATTTGTTAGAACTTACTTATTTATACACAAATAATTCGGCGATAATTGATTAGGCACTAAATAATTGTAATCTATGGTGATAAATATAGACTAATTATAGATGTTTCTCTGTGTATAATTCTGTGTGCATAAATATAATTTTCTTGTACAGTATAACCTCTGAATAACGGTTGCCACTGGAACCGATGAAAAGTGACCGCTATTCAGATGTTTCATTTTTAAAAATTTCATAATTACATAAATTTAAATAAAAATACACAGTCATTTTAATTAATCCTCATTATTTTAATACATTAAAAATAATCAAAGATTTGCAATTGATTTTTTTCTGCAAATATATTTCTCCAAAGAAATAATAGTATGAGTTCTTTTGCTGTGCAACTCATCATCATTAGAATTTAATGCAAAATTTTTAATTTCACGAAGGCTTGTAAAAAATTTGGTATATGTGTTAGTACTGGAAATTTTAGATGATTCTATAATCTCTTCCATATCCCCTTCTGCATCACTTTGCTCTTCCTCATGCCTACCTTCCACCATTTGCTGTATGAATCAAATGTAGCAGTAACTGCCAAATCTTTGTCCAGACATTCAAACTTACTGTCGTTCGTGTAAGTTATGCCTGCTGTTCTAAGAATATTATCTAAATTTTGACCATCATTATTGTCTTCATCTTCTATGTCTGGTTTCGGAAAAGGATTAAGTGTTCAAGAGATTAAGTAACATTTTGTTGACATATTAAGGAAACTTTGTTTAATCTGTTTCAGATTTTGGTTTGCAAATAATTATAAAAATGTACCAGAAACTATAAAAAAAAATTCTCCTAACTTTTGAGCGGTAGTTGTTCAGAATTTCTTATTTAGAGGTTCGCACTAATGCTATGTAATGTGTTTGGTTCCATCAATATGTGGCCGGTATTCGGAGGTTGTCGTTCTTTAGAGGTGATCCTTCAAGGTGGTTTCACAATATTTTGAATCATATTCTTATACCTGTAAATGGAATAGAAAAAAAAGAATGCGAAGAAAAAGAATATAATGGTGATTCGCAGAACATTAATTAAACACTACATATTACGATACTTATATCATTCATATAAAATCATGCAAGTACAAATAGACTTGAGACTGGAGATGGAATTTATTTCTTTAAAAAATGTCTAAAAGCCTAAAAGGATGCTTGGATACGAAAAAATACAGTGGACACGGCTTTGGAAGGGAATACTTGAATAACGCATAATCACCAGACATAAGATTGTCAACATACGTATGTCGAAAAACAAGTTTGAAATTGCTCGTCAAAAGTTGCAATTGAGGTGCGTTCGTACTATAATTAGTTTTATAAATATTTTTTGAACCGCATATTATACAGAATGTATATTTCAGTGCACTTCAATAAGTGCATATCAATTTCATTCTGTTCGAAAGGCTGTACCATCATTGTAATGCGCTTGCAATAATTTTTTTCCATTGGCCGTAATGTAACGGAAAATTTTGACTTTCCCTGTACTTAAACTATACATCTGATTATCATACAATTTGAAATGACTCGACAATATTTTGCAGCAATTATATATTTAAAATTTCATATCATTCGGTTCGGATAGTTTTTGCTGTTATATGCGGACGGACAGACCGACAGACGGACGGACTGAACGACGAGGAGCTACGTATTTATATAATTACGAACGCACCTAAAAATGGAAAAGAAGTTAATGGCAGGTTAATAGAAAAATATTGCAAGAAACCCACATAATTAAATTTGTTATTTATCTGACTGGAGATGAAATTTATTTTTTTAAAAAATGTCTAAAATATTAAAAGAATGTATTTAAACTTAAATAACGAAATGGTATCATCTAAATATACTTATTTTTTTTTTTTCGTATCAACAAATATAAAAATATTTGTTAAGAAAAAAGAAAAAGAAAGACTTTGATATAGCAAATTAATAAATGCATTTTTTTTTTTTTTTTTTTTTTTTTTTTTTTTATTTTGCTTCGACTGGTTTGAAGCAGATTTTTCCTGTTTTCAATTGACAACAGTTTATTAATAATCTTTGTCCTCTTTAAAGTAATCGTGGTATCCGTAACTGTAACCCTGATCGGAATTTCTTTGCGCTCAATAGGATGGCATGCGAGATATATCCCGTAAATTAAAAATTAAAATCAATTTTTACGATATAATTGCAAGAAAGTAATGATTTTTTTTTCAACATTTAAATTCAATTGAATTAGTTTGTACCTTACAAAAATCCTATGAATTAAAACATTACAAAAATGCATTTAAAAAAAGACACATTAATCGCCCCATATATTTTTAGTCACAATGTTAAAAAAAAAAAAAAAAAAAAAAAAAAAAAAAAAAAAAAAAAAAAAAGATAACAATGCTGTTGATAAGATAATAACAATGAAATCGGAGTACTTTTAAGTGATTCTATTGCTTTCCATTTAAATCTATTCTTATTTTATCAGTTATTTATAACAACAGCTTTTTGCTTTGATAATGGAAAATTAAATCATGGAATCTATTTTTAATATCGAAATAAATGCAAATTACAATTACAGAGAAATGTAAAAAAATGTAAATTAGTAAAAATCTATTCAATTAAAAAATATATTTCGTCGAGAATTTAGATAACATTTTTACAACTTTACAAAATAGTTGAAAAGTATTCAAGAATTCGGTTTGTTTGTATGTCTGCCTGGCCGTCTGGTTGTCTGTCCGTTCTCTAACTCTGATAAATATACTAAGTTCAAATATGTAGTGCACCTCACTTTTAATTTCATTATTTTCTGAAGTATCGTAAGAATATTAATATTCATCCCAAACAATTTTTCTCAATAAATCATTGCCCCACCAGTGGCTGAGAGGTTCTGCTCTCAACGCTGGTAGACGAGAGGTGCTAGGTTCGAATCCAATCGCACCCGTCTGCCTAACCGTTCGGAGTTTTCGGGGTTTTCTTCGAACCTTGGGAAACCTTGCAGAATACGGGTTAGGTTACCTTAGAAAGACCTCCACGGAGGGCACGTCCCCTAGGGCCTATATATCCCTAGTGCAGATGGTCAGCTGTCATATATAACACCTCAATAAATAATTATGTAATTGAATTATTTTGTGCGTATCTATAAACAAACTATAAATGCTACACGCTTCATTTTAAATATTGTATATTCGAAAGTAAATCTGGATAACATAATAATTACATGTTAATCCTAGTATAAAGGCAAGGAAAACTTCTTAATAAGTTTAACTTTTAACAGATTAAACTTTTTCCGGTGCAAAAACAACGTGCTAGCACTTTGAAAGCACCAGCAACAAAAGGATTTGATGATTTCTTAACACTTTGAGGTTTACGTCCGAGTGTCACGCTGGTTGACGTTTTCGGTGATGCGAACTATGCTCCAGAGTTTCTCGGGGTAAAATTTAACTTTCTGAGCTAAAAAAGTAACTACTACGTTCGAGATCTTTTCATATATTATCTAGGAATCTTTTATTTTGAAAAAAATATGTAGGTGGAAGCACTAAACAGAACTAAGTATACGAAAATATCTAGAATCAGAACTTAATTCGAAATTATTGTGAACCTTGTGGTGCTGATCCTTGTGTAAATCTGTGCTTTGAAATGTACCACAAAAAAGCAAATTTCACTAAATAATGTTTATATACAAATAAAACCTATTTTTAGATATCTGTACAACATTTGGGCAAGTTTTTGTTCAAGCCTATTTAAAATTTTATGTTAAAAAATTATGTTCTCTTATGCGGAACATTTTTTTAAAAATATAAAACAAGCTTTTTAAATAATTTCTCATTAAATTTTAATTTTCAGTACATTTAAGTTGTCCCTTGATTATGTATAAAAACAATTTGAAATTCATAATAAAAATAAATACTAAAATACATATATTCCAAGTATTTTTTTAAAAAATCATGAAAAATACCAAATACCCTCAGTCCTTGGTTAGTAATGCGTTTGAAATAGCTCAGACATCAAAGGGTAAATAATATTCGATTAATGTTTGAATATGTTTCATAATCTATCCCTGATGCATGAAATTTTTCTCTTGATTTTATGAGCTTTTCCCTTAATTTATCACAGAAGAACTTAATACATTTTCTGTGTACATGATAGGAATTCCAAAATTAAAGTTTTCTGTTACTTGAAGCCAAAATCATGCTTCTGGAATTCATTTAATTTAAACAGACAGTGAAAATTCAAATGCTATGTCTAAACAATTTGATAAATGACTCCAAAGAAGTGAAGGCACCATCTTCAGAGGCCATTAGATATGCAAAAAGATAAGTAGTTTATTTTCAAGAACTGGATACAAAGATTAATGCGAGAAAGATAAGAGATCTAAAAATTGAATGACACATGCAATGACATTTTATTCATTATATTGCCAAAAAGAAAATAAATTATTTACGGAATATTATACAGCATAATAAACGATTTCTAGGTGAAAATATGAGCTTCTGTTTCCGGCTGTTGTGAATGTGGGCGTTTTTATGTAGTATATAATATATAATTTCTTCAAAAATCACTGGATAAATTTTGATGTATTTTTTGTTTTTCATTAGTGATATAGTATGGAAAGCTTTAACTTTTTATGTCCCAAATTATGAATTTATGAAAATTCCATCTTCTAAAATAAATTTTAGAAGGATTTTGTCAATTAAAATTAATGAACTAAATCTGAATGTACAGGAATTTCATGCAATACGTATAACTCCACATAAATCTTTTATTTAAAATATGTTTTAAAATATTTTATAGAACTAGGAAATGTACAAATATAATACTCTGAGAATAGAAATATAGAAATATTTCCAAACTGAAACTTTTCGCCCGCAATCTACGAACGTCAAAAGTGGCAAATTTGGTGTGTTCGTTCTATAAGTAGTTTTATAAATATTCAGATCTTGGTGCAATAGCTATTGCACTCTTATGCAAAAATGCATGAATACAAAATTTATTATGATTATGTATATTAAATTCAGTAATACGGAAATAATAGGACTCCATCTTAAATAGGACGTAATCCCCATGGCAAAGTGGAATCATTACTTATCATGGGATATCACTGAATTAATTACGCATAATAGGATTTAATAGAATAATCACCATGGATGACAACCGAGAACATTACCTGTCATGGTACAACATTGAATTAATTACGTATGATAGGATTTAATAGAGTGAAGAAAACCTTTATTAATATCTTTTTCAGTTTTGATGCAATTTTCATAAAATTTGAAATGATAAAATTCTGCAACGGTTATATATGTTACCGGCCAAACCCGATTTTAGGCCAAACTAATTTATCCTAACGCGCATCGGATAAACTACTTTTTCCTAGGCCAAACTAGTTTATCCACGCCCATAGGATAAACTAGTTTTTCCTTGGCCAAACTAGTTTATCCTAATGCCCATAGGATAAACTAGTTTTTCCTAGGCCAAACTAGTTTGGCCTAACGCTCATATGATAAACTAGTTTAGCCTGCTATTCATTAGTCTGAACTAGTTTATCCTAGGCCGATCTAGTTTATCCTAGGACAATTCAGTTTGGCGTGCTTTTATTGATCCCAAAAACCGCTTCCGCACCAACCGTCTAGTTTATCCTAGGCCAATCTAGTTTATTCTACCCCACTTCAATTTGACATTGTTATATTGATGCCACAAAATGAAAAAAAAAAAGAACCGAACCGAACTAATTCAAACTCAAATTCAATTTCTGAAAAATGGGTCAAGTTCAAGCTCAAATTCAAAATTATTCAAACGAATCCGCTCAACTCAAACACATCTATGGAAGTCCAATAAAAATTTGTATTTTTAATTATTATTTTTAAATATAATAGAAGTTTAGAGACCAAATTTACAAAATTTTGTAAGCTAGTCTTTGGTTATTCGATGTAAAGGTCTCTACTGGCCCACCAAATTTTCCTTCCCGACACTCGGTCCGGACTTGGTTTGGGATTACTTTTTTAGAGAGGTTCGGACCGAGATGGACCGGGACTCAATTTTTTTCCGGCTTAAGTCGGAACTGGACTGCATTCTTCTTGATGTCTGCACAGGCTTGTTAAGTCCAATGTTAAGTCCAATTTCCAACCCAGCTCATATGAAAATCATTTGGACCCATCTCTGGTCTGTTCAATAAAAATATCAGTAACATTTGGCACGTTCAAACTTTTTTTTATGCACGTTTTTTTAAATCGCTATTATTCCACAATTAAAATTTATATATTTATTATTATTTTTATTTTTATTATTTTATTTTTTTTTTTGACTTTCTTCTGTCTTTACAAGATTAAAATATTGGATTCGTGAAAATTTTCGACAGATTTACACGTTTTAGGGGTCAGAGATTTCCAAAAACATGTTTTTACAAAATGTCTGTCTGTATGTATGTGACACAAATTTCGTGGGCGCTCTATCGCAAGAACTAATCCACGTAATTTAATAAAAATTTATATTCAGGTAGTCCCTGATATAAATTGGTGCTGATTACTTTTTGGTGTAAATCGCCCAACAGGTGGCACTGCTATGCTGCATTTTTAACGGTTTACGCAATAGCTCTATCTTAAGAGCTAAAGCACGGATTTTCATGAAACTTCAGATTCAGTTAGTCCTTGATATGAATTGGTGATGCTTACGTTTTGGTGCATATCGCCCAACAGATGGTGCTGCTATGCTGCATTTTGCTGGATTTACACGATTTCTGCAATAGCTCTATCTCAAGAACTAATGCACAGATTTTCAACAAAGTTCATATTCAGTTAGTCCTTCATATGCTGATTAGGTGTTGGTGTAAATACCCTAATAAGTGGCACTGCTGTTGTGTATTTTTACGAGTTCCTCAATAGCTCTATTTCAAGAACTAATGCACGGATTTCCACAAAACTTCAGATTCAAGTATACCTTGATTAATATTGTGGCTGATTATGTTTTCGTGTAAATCACTCAACAGGTGACGCTGCTGGGATGGATTTTTCACGATTTTCGCAGTATCTGTATCTCAAAAACTAATACACTCATTTTCACCAAACTTCAGATTCAATTAGACGTTAACATAAATTGTTTCTGGTTAGGTTTTGGTGTAAATTACTCCACAGACTGCTATGTTGCACTTTGCTGAATTTACACGATTTCAGCGATAGTCATATCTCAAGAAGTAATGAACGGAATTTCATATTTTTAGAATCCTCATGATGAGCATAGATTGCCATTTAATTTTTCACTGTGATAGCGAATTTTGAAGTATTAACATGTTTGAGATAGAAAAAAGTTTTGGAATTGGTACATCCTACTAGTTTTAACATGAGTAGATGCATTTTTAGGTAATACAATTAAAGTACAGTAAAACCTGAGAAAAAATAACCAGCCCATGACGGAATCCCGTGTTTAACAAAAAAAAATATGTTGACCCCTGTAAAATGAGGATATTAGTTACTTATAAGAAGAATATAATGCATTTACAACAGACGTTGAACCTTCTAATAAGGGAACCTGCCTATAACGGATTTTCTTCTTCCCTGTGCAATTCCGTCTTAGATGATTTTATTGCATAGGATTTTTAAAATTTTTAAATTTCCAAGCCACAGAATGTGTATTAACGATATTAATGATTCTATTGTAAACTATATTGATTTTTTAATGAATATCTATTTGTATGTAAATATCTGAATACTTACCACTAATTTTTTTACACGGCTTGGAGACTTGAAAATCTGAAAAAATATCTATAGAAAACCTTCAAAGTCGGAATCACATAGGAGAGAAAAAAACTCCGCTATAGTTAAGTTCCTTTTTTAGTAGGCCCATCGTCTCTAGCAAATGTATCATGTATTTTTCAAACGGATTATTGTATCCAATTTGCACCGATTAAAAAAAATTGCGTTTAATACAGAATTTCGTCATACACAGATTATTCTAACAGATTTCACAGTACTGTATCCCCATCGTATAAATGTATATGTACTATTTTTAACGAGAATTTTAATTGTGAAATAATGGTAGCTTAAAAATATATGTATTTTAGGCCAAACTGGTGCCGGGACTTCGCCGTATTTTTGAAAATCCCAGATTTCTGAAAGAATATCAAATGTACTTCTGATATTCTTAATGATGCATTTATTCATAAATATTCAAAGCCAAGTGATATTTATGTGAAAAAAAATCTGTAAATTCTTCCTCTCCTAAATTTAATGATAACATCTCATCCCATTCTTTGGTACTCCAGCACACAATTTGTCATATGGAACATATTTTATAACTACCGGCGGCGGTGAAATGGGGAAGATAGAGGGACAGTATCTCACTCCTCATCAAATAAATTTTATTATATGGGGGGAGGGGGGTGACGGCAATACTACTTTACACAAAGTTGCCGCCGGAGCGGTAGTTGGGATCAATAAAAGCACGTCAAATTGCATTGGCCTACGATAAACTAGATCGGCTCAGGATAAACTAGAAAGTTGGCGCTGTTAAGGCCTTTGAGATGAATAAAATTACGCCAAATTGAATTGGCCTAGGATAAACTAGTTCGGACGAATGAACAGCAGGCTAAACTAGTTTATCCTATGAGCGTTAGGCCAAACTAGTTTGGCCTATGAAAAACTAGTTTATCCTATGGGCGTTAGGATAAACTAGTTTGGCCTAGGAAAAACTAGTTTATCCGATGCGCGTTAGGATAAACTAGTTTGGCTAAAATCGGGTTTGGCCGGTAACATATATATTACATTTCAAACCATTCGGTTGGGTAGTTTTTGTGCTGTTATATGCGGACAGGCAGACAGACAGATGGGCGGACCAGACGACGACAATAGCTGCTACGTATTTATATAATTACGAACGTAATTAAAAAGCTGAAGAGATCCAAATTAAAGAGAAAACATTCTTTTCAAACTATTTTTGCTTTGTGCAAAAAATAATGCTTTTGGAACAAGAAAAAGTAAGTATCTATTACTGAACTACTACTATTATCTAAACTGTGAATTACAACTAATCGATGTATTAAATGAATTTTACAACAAGTTTTCTTTTATGGTACTTTATTGTACCATCGGGGCATTCAGGGTTAAACAAAAAGTAATTACCAGTGTGTAATTTTTTTTTTTTTTTTTTTTTTTTTTACACAGACACGTTTAAAACTTACTGTGTGTCAAATGTAAATGAGGTACGAAACTAGAATCTGTGTAATAGTGATAAAGTAACGCTATACGAATTACAAAAAGTTTATTGATAGAGAACATGTTGAACGAAAATGTGGGGAGATTGTCTTTGTAACTGAGCTAGCGTTTTTGTATCTGTCGCACTCTTCTAATCAAACATGTTCAAGTGAGTATTATCAGTGTTACCACAGTTTCGACAAAAAACTTTATACCTGAGCATGCGCTATGTGCATATGTCCCCAATCTTGTATTTGAAGACGCTCTACTGGATAGAATATAGAGATATTTAAATGTGTATAATTGTAAGGCTTTCCAATATAAAACTCTACCTTGGGTCAGACCACTCTTGCTAAAATGTGCCACCTGATGTGGAAATTCAAAAGATGCAATGTTAATATTATTTTTTGTATAATAGCATTCATGCCGTAGATTCAGATACAGAAATTTTAAGTGGAATACTTGATAAAGGGGACAGTTGTACTCTCTGGGAATGAGTACACAGTAAATCAGAGCAGGTTATATAAAGATGTATGTGTTTGTCTATCTATACTAATATTATAAAGAGGTAAAAAATGTTTATTTGTAGGAGGTAAGCTCTGGAACTACCGAACCGATTCCAAAGGTAATGGTATCAAAATGATGGTGTTAGTCCAACTTAGAACATAGGTTATATCTTATATCCGTGCCACTGGCCAAAAGGGGGTGCAGGAGCAAAAAACGTTCTAAAAATGCAATTTTTGTGTTACTGAAGAGCCTAGAAACATGAAATTTGGAATGGTAGTTACTTATAAGATACTAATGATCCTTAAGGATTTTTCTTTAAAATATCGAAATTAAAAAGGGGTGAAAATGCGCGAAAAGCGTTCTAAATGGCGAATTTTACGCAATTCCAGGAAGTGCCAAACCAATTTATAAAATAATGGTGTAATAATGATGGTGAAAACCCTTGCTCCAACATAGTCTACTTTTTATGTCTGTGCCACTACCTCTAAAGGGAGTGAAGGAGCAAAAAACGTTCTAAAAATGCGATTTTTGCGTTACTGAAGGGCCTAGAAATATGAAATTTGAAATATTAGCTAACTTATTAGATAAAAAGGATTTCTAAGAACAGTTCATAAGCAATTCAGAATTTAAAAGGGGTGAAAATGCGCGAAAAGCGTTCTAAAAAACGTTCTAAATGGTGGTTTCTATACAATCTCAGGAAATACCAAACCGATTTAAACTAGTTGGATGTGCCAATCCCAAAACTTTCTTCTATCTTATACATCTTAATATTTCAAAACCTAGTTACACATGTTAATACTTCAATATTATTAGTTCAATACTATACCAACATTGATTTTCATCTTAAATTTCTGCTCAAGTCAATTAAATGGACTAAAAACGAGTTAATCTATATCATGATATTTGTTAAAATTATTAATTTTTCCTTATTCTGTCGTTATCAGCTGTTTGCGAATAGCCGGCATAGCAGGAAGCGAGTTCCCGCCGCTGCATGAGCCGCCGATGCACAATAGAACTACGAAAAATCAAGAAAAGTATACAAAAATCGCTAGCATGGAGCCCCTTTACCGCGCAATATTTCCAAATTCAAGGAGAACTTGTTGGCCAAAGCCAAAAACAAGCACAAACATTTTGGTTCAATTGTATGCATAATTTTATACGCCGTTCGATGGTACAATAAGGAAAATGGCACAGAGATCGGAATTATAGCGCCCCCTTCTTTCGGAATTTTTTCAAGTTCAGGGAGGACTTGTTTGCCATAGCCAGAAACATGCACAAAAAATTTGGTTCAATTATATGGATAACTTTATACACTTTTCGATGGTACAATAATAAAAATGGTACAGACATCGCAATTATAGTGCCCCCTTCCGGCAGAATTTTTTCAAATTCTGGGAGGACCTTCGTGACATGACCCAAAATGAACACATAAAATTTAGTTCAATTCTATGCATAATTTCATACACTTTTCGGCGGTGTAATATTCAAAATGGCACAAAAATTGTACAAAAATCGCTATTACAGTGCCCTCTACGAGCGATTTTTTAACAAATTAAGGGAGGACCTCCTTGCCATAGCCAAGAACTTAAAATTTTTTTGGTTCAATTCTATGCATAACTTCATACACTTTTAAATGGTGCAATATTCAAAATCTCACAAAAATCGCTATTACAGCGCCCCCTAACGGCGAATTTTTTGCAAATTCATGGAGGACCTGCTTGCCATATCCAAAAACTTAAAATAAAAATTTGGTTTAATTCTATGCATAACTTCATACACTTTTGGACGGTACAATGTTCAAAATCGCACAAAAATCGCTATTACAGCGCCTCCTACCGGCGAATTTTTTCCAAATTCAGGGAGGACCTGCTTGCCATAGCCAAAAACTTAAAATAAAAATTTGGTTTAATTCTATGCATAACTTCATACACTTTTGGACGGTACAATATTCAAAATCGCACAAAAATCGCTATACCAGCGCCCCCTACCGGCGATTTTTTTCCAAATTCAGGGAGGACCTGCTTGCCATAGCCGAAAACTTAAACTATAAATTTGGTTCAATTCTATGCATAACTTCATACACTTTTCGATGGTACAATATTCAAAATCGCACAAAAAACGCATTTACAGCGCCCCCTACCGGCGAATTTTTTCCAAATTCAGGGAGGACCTGCTTGTCATATCCAAAAATTTAAACTAAAAATTTGGTTCAATTCTATGCATAACTCCATACACTTTTGGATGGTACAATATTCGAAATCGCACAAAAATTGTTGTATCAGCGCCCCCTACCGGCGAATTTTTTCCAAATTCCGGGAGGACCTGCTTGCCATAGCCAAAAACTTATAATAAAATTTTGGTTTAATTCTATACATAACTTCATACACTTTTTGATGGTACAATGGCAACAGACAGACGGACACACAGACATTTTCTATAAACATGTTTTTTTGGAATCTCTGACCCCTAAAACATGCAAATCCGTCGAAAACCGGAAGTCGAAAAAAATTTCGATTACAATACTTTCTTCTATTGAAGATAGAAGAAAGTAAAAATAATGGCGTCAAAATGATGGTGATAAGCCTTGCTCCAACATAGGCTATGTTTTATGTCGGTACCACTACCCCAAAGGGGGTGCAGGAGAAAAAAACTTTCTAAATTGCTTTCTTTGCGTTACGGAAGGGCCTGGAATCATGAAATTTGGATTGGGAGTTAGTTATAAGATATCAGCGCTAAGGACATTTTCTAAAAAAATCGAAATTTAAAAGGGGGTCAAAATGCGCAAAAGGCGTAGTAAAAAACGTTCTAAATTGCGATTTCTATTCAATCTCAGCAAGTACTGAATCGATTTCAAATAAAATGGTGTAAAAATAATGGTGACAGATCTTGCTCCAAGATAGGGTATGTTTTATATATGTTTCGACTACCCCAGAAGAGATGCAGGAGCAAAAAACATTGTAAAAATGTGATTTTTGAATTATGGAAGAACCTAGACTCATGAAATTTTGCATGGAAAATATTTATTAGATATAAATGATCTCTAAGAACATTTCTTTAAAAATGTGAAATTCAAAAGCGGTTAAAATTGCGCGAAAAGCGTTCTAAAAATGTCCTAAATGCCGATTTTTCAGCAATATCTCGGGAAGAATCAAACTGATTTCAAAAGTATTGGTAGGAAATTGATGCTGACAGCCTCTGCTCTAACATAGATGCTATTTCATGTCTGTTCTCACTATCACCTAGAGGTTGCAGGAGTAATAAAAACCGTTCTAAATTACGATTTTTCTGATCGGTAGGGACTAGCAACTTGAAATTAGCCAAGGTACATATTTATTAGATATAAATGATCTTTAAGAACAGTTTCGAAAAATTAGAAATTTAAAAAGGGGTGAAAATGCGCGAAATGCGTTCTAAAAACGTTCTAAATTGCGATTTCTACTCAATCTCAGGAAATACAAAAGCTATTTCAAAAGTAATGGTTGCAAATCAGTGGTGACAGCCCCCGCTCCAACATAAGCTATATTTTATGTTGCTGTCACTACCACCTGGGAATTGAAAGAGGTAAACAGGTTCTAATTTGCGTTTTTTGCACAACTGAGCGGTCTAACACTTTGAAATATGGCATGGTACTTACTTAGAAGATGCAACTGCTTTCTAAGAACAGTCGAGAGAAAATTCCAAATTTTAAAAGATTAAGTGAGCGAAAAGCGTTCTAAATTACAATTTTTTATACAATCTTATCAAATACCAAACCGATTTAAAAAATAATGATTACAAATTGTTGGCGATAGAACATGCTCAAACATAAGCTATATATTATGTCTGTGCCACTACCACCAGAGGGTTGCAGGAGCAAAAAACTTTCTAAATAGCGATTTCTGTGATACCGAAAAGGCTAGAAACGTTAAATATGGCATTGTAGTTACTTATAAAATATGCCCTCGAAGGACTGTCGAAAATAAATTCGAATTAAAAAGAGGTGGAGCGAAGGAGAGGTGTGAAAAGCATTCTAAAAAAGTCCTAAATTACGATTTGTATGCAATTTCGGGGAATATAAACCGATTATAAAAGTAATAGTTGCGAATCAATGGTAACAGTCTCTGATCCTACACAGGCTATATTTTATGCCGATCTAAAAAAGGCCTTTAAAAGCTTTCTAAATTACGTTTCTGTGAAATATTACGAATTAACACACCGATTTCAAAAGTAATGTTGGCAAATTAATGGTGACAGTTCCTGTTTCAACATAGCCCTTTATGTTGAGAGAGGTGATAGGACTTGTAATTTGACATGATATTTAATTTTAAGATGTAAGAAGATGGTTTCTAAAAAATCCAAAACTTCAAATGAATACTGAAATGAGCGTATTAATTGAGCATAAAAGTTTCAAAATATTTTCTAAATTATCATTTTTTTAGTTTTATTTCGTTTTATTAATTTAAGTCTCATTTCTGCCTAATGCAGTGTAATAATGATGTTTAGTCAAACTGTGTTTTAAATAGTAATTTTTGAATTATTCCTAAAAGTAATAAGTACCTTTTAATAAAATAAAATATTACCTTTTAATAAAATAAAAATTTAGTTAGTACCTTTTAACAAAAATTAGGCATATAAATATCACTTGGCCTATTTCAAATATTACGCGAGTAAAGCCGTGGGGTTTGCTAGTAGTTTATAATTCCAGGTTATTCAGTGATGATTTGTTCTGAGTGTTCGCCGATTTCATGTCAAGTGCGATTGCTTGGTCTGTTTGGGCAGTGTAAAATGAAAGCATATTTTTGGAAACATTTAGAAAAAAAAAATGTTACTCATTAATTTTTGTTACAGATTACATGCCTTCAGTCTCATTGTTTGTGGTATTTAATTTTGAATTTTATATATGTTGTACTTTTTATATATTGAAAACCTCGTTGTATCGACAAATCCTAAGGAAGAGGTATAGAACCATTTTTTCAACGAATTGAATTGATAGATAGAAATTTGAAATGATTGTACACATATTCACAGTGTAAAACTATGTAGTATTACAAATAACTTTATTCTATAATTGCCGAAACGTCAGTGAAGGCTTACTGTGGAGACACGAAAAGTTTTGGTTTCTGTTAGTCTGTTAGTCTGTCTGTTAGTCTGTCTGTTAGTCAGTCTGTTAGTCTGTCTGTTAGTCTGTCTGTCTGTTCCGCGATAACTGCCGCAAAAAGCATTCGATCGGCTTGAAATTTACTGGACATGTTAATGAGGTACCCGGACTTAGCTGCATAGTTTTTGGTTAAATTTGGTTCATTCGTTCGGGAAATATGGAACATTTTATTTTGCTCTATAATGCTTTTCTATGGCAAATCAGACGATTTTCAGATTTTCATTTGTTGAAAGAAATGGCTCATATAAAAAATGGATTTAAATGGTAAATTTTTGATGCTGAAATTGTTTAATAAGTTTATTAAATTATTCCAAATGTTTGAAATTTTGTATATATATTTGCGAGATTTTTTTAATTATGTTTATAATATTGGGGGGAATTTTATGCATGTTTTCCAATAATATAAAGGATTTTGTTTTATCAATTTGACATAATGCATATTTCGATTTTTTCCCTTTTCTTTCATCTGTTGTCTAGCAACGTATTTGGTCTAATAATATTAGTATAATTGCGTGTATAATGTTTGAGTAAAGCCAACGTCAAAACGGATGAATTAATGCATTTGTATCTTTGCATATAGATGGATTTTAGCGCAGAAATAAAAATAGGCAATATTTCATTTATTTTATTTATTTTATTCAAATATTTTGCTTAAAAATACAAAAGTTCATGATTTTCATAGAGAATAACCTAACATTTTTCCATAACATTTACCAATATTTCTTTAATTGTTGCCAAGAAAATCAAAACCCGGAATAATAATTTCTTTTAAACAATTTTCAATTGAAATCTTTTGTCGTGGAACAGGAAAATGAAAAATAAAATTAAGAATAGAAAAAGTAATATGGCGCATATTGGAAATAAACAGAAAAGTCTCGAGTATTTCTTAATATAACAGGATGAAAAGTTTTGAGTAAGTACGCATAGCAGGTGAATTAGACGTTATTTATCGAAAACAAAAATGCTGGAATAAAAAGATCTTGGGTAAAATAAAATTAACTATTATTCACGGAGGAAAGAGATAGATGGAGATGCAGTATGCCGTAAAAATAGTTTGCAATACGATGTGCGTTATCGCTCAGATTTAAATGCCCTCATTCGACCGAAACAAAACAAGCACGTGGAACAGGGACCGAATTCCTTGACTTCATCCATGCATTTTTTCTGTAAAATGAAAATGGTCTGCCTATATTTAAGCAATAAGCATTCTAAGGTAGCATTTCATTGTATTATGAATTAAAAACTGTATTACTAAAAATATAATTCTTTTTTCTTTTAAAGCACGTTGTTGTATTGTGCCGAATGTAGCGGATTTTAGGGTTACATTTTTGGCGTCACTTCAAGATTTATTGTCTGTGTACGGTTAACATTAATATTTTATTTTAAATTTAAATTTTATTAATTTATAAAAAAAAAAAAAAACGTATGCTTATTCTTATAAATCACAGCGTAGAAAAAATCTAAGATATACTATAACCATTCGCGCAATCAATAAAAAATTACGAATGTAAATTTAAATAGACTACGGGGGGTTCAGGGGGCAGAGCCCCTTGAAGAAATGCAATTTTTGATTTAAAAAGTTACCAGAATAAGTAGCTCATCAGAATTTCAGAACATCAATGTATAACCACTTGTATAACACTTTTAATTTCTGAAACTTTACGAAGTATATTGTATGCTTATAAATATTTATGTAATTTGAAAACTTTAAAAAGCGATTTGTAGGAAGTTGAATATTACGCAATGAGTGTTAAAAAACAATGACTTGCAAAGATCACGTTGAGGCTCCTGATCTGCAGATTAACTAGTAATTAATATACGTTATATGCTCAGTTACTTCGTTGATATGATCTAAAAACATGAGTGCCTATAAAACAGAACACTTTTCTCTTTTTACAACACGCATAGCAACTACAACCGCCATTTCCACGATTTATCAGTTTTTGTACCCTTAAACATGTCGACCGCCAAAAGATTGTGACGAACATTTTTTTTTTTTTTAAGTATATTTTAAATCGGATTTCCGTGTTTATCAAGTAAATTTACAATTGACAAGGCTGTTAATTTTCTACATTTTTAATTTAAAAGTATCAAATGTTAAGTTATTTTTACCAGTTGAACGCCGTAACCCCGTGAACCGCCATGCCTCGCGATTCACGGGGTTCTTTAAAAACAAAATAGATTGTATTGAAATATCAATAGTATCGATCCATAACAATCAATTCTCTTCTAAGAAAATATGGATGAAATATGTATTGGTGTGGTATGGCGCTCCAGAAAATATTTCTTGCACACATATTTGTGCTCCATTGCAATCAATGTATGAATACATTCTACATGGTTACTGTTGACACACGAAGCTCATAAATTATTTCACAGCCATGCCATATACCAGACTTCTAAATATATTGATGAAACACATAAAGGTAACTATACTGTAAAAAAATGTATGCGAGTGACCATCAGTACAGATATTATAGCAGTTACTGGAAAATCACCTGTAACCAATCACTGCTAGTAATATTACAAAGATAATAGCTGTAACTGAATGCTTATTGTGCATGCTTCTCTGTCCTTAATATCTGTCATAAAATCTTAACCCCACCTGAAATTAAATTTTTCTGAAATTTATTCTATCCAAAATACACTTCGAAATGGTTTATTTTTCTGCAACAAGTAATTCAGAACATATTCAACCCATTCATTAAGCAAAGAAAATTCCAGTAAAGAATTACCGTAATTTCCGGCGTATAATCTGAGGATCAAACAATTCTGTTTGGACCCAGAAATTTTATTTAGTAATTGACGGCAAATATTTACCGCGATCTAAAAAGTTACATTTTTTTTTTTTTAATTTCTGGTCAAAAAAATGATTGTTTAATCCGAGGATCATATACTCAAAATTACGGTATATTAATCAAGCCATATTCTACATATCCATTAATCATAGAAAAATCATAATAAAAAATTTAAGCTTATTAATTGAAACTTGGAGGAATTATAACAGCATCAATAAATTTATGCTCAGTCCTAAAAAAATATCAGCACACAGCAGAATCGTCTTCATTTATCATTACTTGCATTTAAAATCGTTTACAAACACGGCCTCAGTAGCTAGGCGTGTAAAACGTTCGGTTCCGAAACCCCAGATTGTGAGTACTGTCCTCTGCAGTGAAAACAAACCCGTCATAAATCTCCCCCACTAATAAATGTAGGTGCTTCCGAAATTTTCCAAAGATGGCACCACCAGCGTCTTTATTCACTTTTCATACACAATTCAGTTCACACAATTTCATAGTGAAGATACAACAGAAGTAATTGTAATACTACTAAACATTTCTTAGCATACATACTAAAAAAGTACCTGTAATAACTACTAACGATTTCTTAGTGTGTTCACTAAAGAAGTCTATGTGCTGTTTACTAAGTTAAATGCTGTAATGTTACTTAAGAAGAAGCTGTATTGGTTACTAGAAAAGTTCATGGAATCCCAGTTGCCTAAAGATTTTCTAGTAGTACGACAGTTTTAGGTAGCTTTCTTTACAAAAAGCTACCTATTGCAGCCGTTCGTAGGAAAGCGATTTCAAAAAATTTTGATATATTTTCATCGATCATGACCCCCAGACTCCGAAACCACCCTCCGTTTAAAATTGATATATATATATATATATATATATATATCAATATATATATATGTATATATATCTGACCTATGTCACACTGTAACTCTCGTATTTATGAACCGATTTGGATGTAATTCGGTGTGTACATAGTACATACCAATGTCTCGACCGAGTTCGTTGGCCAGCTTCATCCGCCATTTTGTTTCAAAATGGCGGCCATTTAAAATTAAAAAAAAAAATTTAAATTTGAAATGTGGTACCAAAAAATTGAAAATGGAAAAATATTTTTTTCTCATGTATTTGACCTTTATACAAAGACTCCGTAGCAGTTTTTGTTTCGTCTATATCTTAAAAAATGGCTGAGTTATAGCATTTTGAATTTCTAGCAAAGCTGGCATTTTGAAACGTCCTGAATTGTGTCACGCGATAAAAGGCGTATTTATGAACCGATTTAGATGTAACTTCGTTTATACATAGTACAGACCAATGTCTGGACCGAGTTCGTTGGCCAGCTTCATCCGCCATTTTGTTTAAAAATGGCGGCCATTTAAAATTTTAAGAAAAATTTAAATTTGAAATGTGTACCAAAAAAATTGAAAATTGAAAAAATATTTTTTTCTTATGTGTTTCACCTCGATAAAAAGATTCGGGAGCAGTTTTTGTTCCGTCTATATCTTAAAAAATGGCTGAGTTATAGCATTTTGAATTTCTAGTGTGGCTGACATTTTGAAACGCCCTGATTTTTGCCACGTGATAACAGACGCATTTATGAACCGATTTAGATGTACCTTGGTGTATACATAGTACATACAAATAACTCAACCGAGTTCGTTGGCCAGCTTCATCCGCCATCTTGTTTCAAAATGGCGGCCATTTAAAAAAATTAAAAAAAAAATTAAATTTAAAATGAGATACCAAAAAATTGGAAAATGAAAAAGAGTTTTTTCGTATGTGTTTGACCTTAATACAAAGATTCCGGAACAGGTTTTGTTTCGTCTATACTAAAAAAATGGCGGAGTTATAACATTTTGAATTTCTATTGTGGTTGACATTTTAAAACGACCTGATTTTTGTCACGCGATAACAGGCGTATTTATGAACCAATTTGAATGTAACTTGGTCTGTACATAGTACATACCAATGTCTCGACCAAGTTCGTTGGCCAGCTTCATTCGCCATTTTGTTTCAAAAGGGTTGCCATTTAAGAAAAAAATGTAATTTAAAATTTAAATGAGGTATTAAAAAATTGAAAAATGAAAAAGATTTTTTTTTATGTGTTTGGCCTTGATACAAAGATTCTGGAGCAGTTTTTGTTTCTGAAAATTTGTTCTTTTGTTTATATCTTAAAAAGTGGTTGAATTATAGCACTTTGAATTTCTATCATGGCTAACACTTTGAAACGATCTTGTATTTGTCTCGCGATACCACATGTATTCGCCTATTTCGATGGAAGAAGGCATGTGGATAGTATACATCAATATCTCGACCAAGTTCGCTGTCCAGCTTCATCAGCCATCTTGTTTCAAAATGGCGGCCATTAAATTAAAAAATATATATGTTGAAAGTGAGGTGCAAAAAAATTAGAAATTGAAAAAGGTTTCTTTCTTAAGTATTTGACCTTGATATAAGGATTCAGGAGCATTTTTTGTTTATCTTTATTTTAAAAAATGGCTCAGATATAGCAGTTTCAATTTCTAACGTGGGTGACATTTTGAAAAATCTGATTTTTTGCTTGTGACAGCACTGGTATATATCAACTGATTCCGATGTGAGTGAGCATGTGCACAGCAATTACTAAGGTCTCGACCAAGTTCACTGGTTAGCCTCATCCACCATGTTGTCTTAAAATGGCAGGCACTTTAAGAAATCGCCGAATTTGGCAGCCAAATATAAGTTACTTTAAATAAAAGCAGCTTGGATAAAGCTGACTAATTTCGCGAAATTCTCATTCATAATGATTTAGTATTGATAAAAATTAGTATTGAATCTCCTACATTCGGTTTCCACTTATTTGAGCTTCGTGTGTTTGAATAATATAAGTTGGCTTTTTTAAAATAAGGAATATGAAAGCTACCTCTTCCTCCCGGCACTGGCCGGAAGGACTTTTTTTTTTTTTTTTTTTTTTTAAGTGTATTGCTTGAATGTGTATTAAGTGTGACCTTCAACTATTGTGGCATCAACTTTTCATGAAATATTAAAGTTATTTTTTTCCAGTTTCTAAATTCACGCTTATTAAGAATTCGGGTATTCAAAATGTTCCTATAAAAGATTATTTATATGTTTTGTGTAATTTTTTTATTCGATAATTCGTAACTCTTAATTAACTTTTTTTTTATCCGCCTCACTGTGTTCGACTCTCCGCTGATTATTATCACAATAAATATTTCCCCCGATCTTTATTTCCTATTCTAAATAATGTCAGATAGATGCCATCCTGAAACTGTCTGTTATGATTTTCTATATTTTTCATGTTAATCTCATGTGTTTACATATAAAAACGACGAAGTATTTGTCGATGAGATTAGGAATTCAGAACATCTGTATTAGGATAATGTCTGTATGTAAGTTTTTAGGTTATATCTAAGTTATTAAATAAATAAAAAATAACATTATAAAAAATCTGGAAAATTATAAATAATAGCATAAAAGATCAGATAAAGAGATTAATAAGGCGACTTTGTTGTAAGGTTAGTGTCATTTACGTTTACCATCTTCACGCAATGGAGTTATGAATAAAGAGGGGGCGACGTATAGTGTACTGTCTACCAGCTGTGAGTGAAGTAACCGAGAAGGTTGTCACAAAATGGCAGCGAAGTTTTTTCTTTTTTTTTTTTTTTTTTTTTTTTTGATCAACAGTTTCAGATTACCGCCCGGTAAACTTCCCACCAGTAAATTTCAATACAAAATTCCGTCTTATCTAAGACAAGCGTCTAGCGATCACACTTTTTCATTTTGATCCTGTGATCCTGCGGGATCAGCGTGCTCCGCGCATATCGTTCCGCGCATGACGTATTTTGCATCATACCCATACCAAATTGATTCAAATTAATTAAACTCTAAAATTATTTTAAAAGGACGACAAAGTTATTAAATTATAATTTAAAAAACAGAAATTATTAAAATCAAAATTTTGAAAAATACAATTTAAACATTATGAAAAAATATTAAATTTAAATTATTAAACATAAAATTACTAGAAACATATAAAAATGTATTATATTCAGAATTTAAAGTGGCTTTAAATGATAAAAAAAATTAAATTACTAAATCGTTATAAAATTTATTATATTCAGAATTTAAAGTGCCTTTAAATGATTTAAAAAAATTAAATTACTAAATCATTATAAAAAATGAAAAATTGAATATTATGAAAAAAATATTAACAATTATTATTTATTCAAAATTAAAAGTTATTTTAAAATGATGATAGAAATTAAAATTACTAAATTTAAAATTATGAAAAAATATTTAATTATTATTGAATTAAAAAATTTCTTTATGATTTGCTAACCTTTACACCACTAGATGGCGATACTAAAGGCATTAAATCTGTTAAAACTACGATCACCTTATCAAATATTTGGAAAATTCACAATTAAAAAAAAAATGTTAATAGTGGTACAAATATTGAAAAACATAAATTTTCAATTTTTCTCTTAAAAAGATGTAGTTTTTTTAAAGCAATCTTGACTTCCATTTTCATTCAACTCCGGATTGAACCCATGCCATCTAATCTGAAGTTGAACGTTATACCACTATACCACAAGGTTCCTTAAAAAATTTTGCTTAGAATATTATTTTACACAAACATCGCTACATCATGCGCGGAATGATATGCGCGGAGCACGCTGATCCCGCAAGATCATAGGATCAAAATGAAAAAGTGTGATCCCTAGACGCTTCTCTTATCTAAGCGCCTTATTCGTGAAAATATTGTCTAACAAATGTCCTAAAATTTTATGTATGTTTTTACTGGTGTCCGTTTGTCCAGGTATTACAGTCTTTTCCACTGGCATAGACATGTAGCTGTCTAGGTTTTCACAATATGTCGGCACAGCGGGGCCTGACTACCACCAAATTAAAATTTCACCACTAAAAATGAATATCTGTTTCTGGCATCATTTATGACTGGAATTTTGCATTAATAAGGCGTATAAATAAGGGGAAATTTTCTATTTAAATTTACTCGTGGAAGTTTAAACGAGCGGTAATCAATCTCTGCGAAGCCGGTTACAGCTGTTGCTTCACTGATTTAAGGATATGTCAGTTCCTCTTTATTAATAAATCCATGCTTCACGCGTGTATAATGCAGATGTATAATGTACATATTTTTAATTTTGAAAAAGGGGAAAAATATGTCTGGTTATAACACGCCGCATACCAATTTAAAGGTAAGAAATCCGGGGTTGCTTTATTAAGATTCTATAAAAAATGTTATACAAGAAAAAATATATCTAACATAATTTACCATGATAAGTCTTATATAGTACTCTCCGCTCAATAGCATAAAACTACTTTTTTCTTCCTTGAAATTTTGTTTAACACTTTCAGTGGCAAGAAATTGCGTTGCTGTGATGTTAAATTTACAGCAGATACTAACATTTCTAGATTACTAAAGATTTCTGATGAAAATAAAAATAATGTATTTTAACAATTATTTTTAATAAAGTTACAAAGGTCAAATTTGAGCTACAAATTTAGATTAACCTCTTCGGTCCCTAGGTCCCCTTGCGGGGACCTCTGTTCTTTTCATTATAAAAACTAAAATGTCCGATTTTTTTTACATTTTCACATCACTTCTTAATAGCTGAATGTTTTTTGCGCTCAAAGCAAATCAATAAATGGCAGAATCGGATATGTTTCCCATATAAAATAAATGTTATTTACATCTGAGTTCCCAAAATGCCTAAAAATGCTCAAAAGACAGTATGACGAAGAAAGTGAGAAATTTTTAATTAGAAGTATTTAACTTAGATAAGTATTTAACTTAAATCTTTCTCAATGAAAAATTTTAAGGACTTGTAGATTATTTACTTGCTTAAATCTCTTAAATTTGTGATTGCGTTAATTTAGGTTAATGATTATTAAATTGATCTTTTAAGGGGTTTTGCAGTTTTAGATCCATATTTTTGAACCTAAATGACTAAGCGCCTAAAGGATCAATTTCAGAAGAGCTTTTTTTTCTGTCATTTACTATGTCATTCTGTTTGGAAAAAAAAGAATGAATAAGCATTTGTATTATTAGTTTAGCTTCGAAACTGAAGAGGTTAAAATTAAGTCATATAAAAAAATAATCCAACGGTGTTAAAGGAGTTAAAAAAGTAATATAGTACCAGAAATATTACTTTCTATAAGTCTTTCCATATTAAACTGCGAAGACACCACAGCATATTACAACTGTCTTTAAAAAAAATAATTACCTTCAAAGAAATGTGAAAATTATCATACGTTCTTTGGCCTATGTGTGTCTCTTTATTATCTTTAAGCTGTACTAGGGGATCATTCCCGGGTTAAAGAATATAAAGGAAAACTTTTTTTTTAATTGAAAACTAATAATTTTTTTATATGCAATAAATTTTTTAGATTACCCACCTACATTAAAAAAGCATTTTTCATATGGAAAATACGAATTATACAATCAAATAAATTTTTGAAATTTATCAAAAGTGATATTTTCTTATTATCCGCATGCTAAGAGTTAATTAACCAAGATTTTGCTGCTTATGGCATCTTTTTGTATTATGATAATTTCAGAGCTTATACATGTCTGTTATATTTGTGTTTTATTTATATTACTTTATTTATTTATTCATAGAAAAGTTTTTTTAAAGGGATATTAGCCGTAAGAAAATGATGAACTCTTTATTTTGTTTTAAAGACAAACGGATTAATCTTTCGTAATCGAGCTCCGCGCGATATAGATAAATTAAAAAAAATATTTCGTGCTTTAAAATTGTTTTTAAAACCATAGACAATCCCTAAACTGAGATGAACTTTGCAAACATATTCCATTTGAAAAAAAAAATCTAATTTGCTGATCTTAAAATTTAAATTGTACGATTACAAATATGTTGGATTTGTGTTTTTTCAATATTATTCTTTTATTTGATTGTAAAAAAAGTATTAATTTCGTTAATTTGTTTTTCACAAATATGTTAGACTGGTGGTTTTTTTAATATTATTCTATTATTTCTTTATAAAGGAAGTATTAATTTCGTTATGCAAAAATAGTCAGAAACAAATGCTGAAAAATGTTTGTTGCTTTATGTGCAAAATGTATATTATTATTATGTATTGAAACCGAGACGTGATAAGATAAACTTTTAAAAAAATCATGCTTAAAAATTATTTTAGAAAATATAATACATCAATCAATTAAGATACATTTTTTAAGCGAATTGCATTTGAAAGTAAATTTTTTCCCTATGCGACGAAAATTGAAAATGTACGATGGTCAAAGATTAAAAAATTGCAGTAGCGAAAATTTCAAGACCGAAATTTAGTCGTGAAGTGTTGCCATTCGCAAAATGACGTCAGCGTTACGTACAGATACGTTTGTTCTATATAATATAGATACTTAATCAGTAAACTGTAATAAAGATCAGTTATTAGGATGTGGTTATCAATTGAGGCTCTTATGCTTGATATTCCGGAATGAAAAACAGCAATTTCCACCTCCTCAAAATTTGCATGCGCATTTCTCATATCCATATTCATCATTTAAAAAAAATTGTATTTTGTTTGATCATTTAAAAATCATTTTAACTCAAAACTTGGAGTCACGATTGTCAGCAACATCTTTTATGTGAACAGATGCACTCTTTACTTGAGATTCTAATCTCAATTACGGAGGGTAAAAAATTCCGTAATTTATGTTTTTTAGATGCATTTGTGTTAAAATGTTTAGTTTTATCTAAGAAAATGATCGTTTTCTTTTAAATATGACTTCATTTTCACTTAAATAAGCATTTCGCCTAGTGTCTGAAACTTAGTACAAATGCAGACGGAAAAACAATATAAAAAATTTATGAGGAAAAATGCGTGTTTTCAAAAGCAGTATGTTATTTTCCGTTATTATGCCCCTCATATAATATTCTGCTCCTAATGGGATTTTGCGACACTAAACCCTATCCAACAATTTTTATCAAAAATTTTGAATTTTTATAAAAAAATAACATGAATAAAGATAAAAAATACCTCATTATTTCTCTCAGGTCTGCAATAATGAAAGATATCTAATTTTCACCATTTTGAAGAAATTTCATAAAATGCTTTTTAAATTAAAATATAAAAGTGGGGTTATTTAAAAAAAAAAACAGATAGTGCGATCACATCTACAAATGAAGAGCTTTCAGTTAAAAAAAATAATAATAAAATTGGTTCAGCAGAAAGATCAGGGCAGATGACTAAAAAACACATTTGTGTTTTAAATATATAGAGTATATAAAATTAGGAAAAATTAAATTAAGCAAATTATGTTATTTTGAGAAAATATCGTAGAATGTCCTAAAGAATAGCATTGAAATTTTATTATTCGAGAGAATTTTGGACAAAAACTTCAGGAACATGATATTATTTTAAACCACGAATTATTTGTTTGCTTGTCTAACTCGGCGAAGCAAATCCATGCAGGCGAGAATCATCAATTTTTGTAATATAAATCGCTATTATTCGCATGTCACCTCTCTTTTATAAAGACACTCTAAATTTTTGTAAAACATTGGGTTTTATCAATTTGTGATTTTGATTACATTATTTTCAAAAGTGCAGCATTTTCACCTGTGAAGAATTTCAAAGCATCTGGTCTGTGAAAATGACGAACTTCTGCAAAACATAATTCAGGTTTAAGAATTAAAATACACGCTTTTTTATAAAATGACGTCATTTGTATCCGCTAAAGCAATCCACTTTTACAATCCAGTCTTAAACTTCGTCTATAGAAAAGTATGCATATAACGTCATTATCACGGAATAACAGACATTATTCTTGACATAGTCCATATTTTAATTTCAACTTTTTTTTCAGGTTTTATGAGAGAATGGCAACAAAAAGATACAGTATCTCCTATTTTCGACTATTTTTCGTTTACTTTCAATGACATTCAATAGAAATGGGGTACTTTTGCTGCCACGATAAGAAAAATGGTATTAAAAACTACAAAAAAATTATTATCTCAAAAATAAATTGAGATACAACTTTCAAACAAATTGCATCTAAACCATAATTTTTTTCCTTATACGACGGTGTAAAAATTTAAAATGTGCGATGTTTAGAAGTTTAAAAATTTGCAGTAGTGAAAATTGCAAAACCAAAATTTTATTTCAAATTTCAAACTGTTGCCATTCGCAAAATGACGTATGTGTTACGCACAGATATGTTTGTCCTTTATAACATAGATTAAAAATTTGCAGTTGAGAAAATTGCAAAACCAAAATTTTATTTCAAATTTCAAAGTACTGCCATTCGCAAAATGACGTATGCGTTACGCACAGATATGTTTGTCCTTTATAATATAGATAGGAAAACAGCTTGACTACATGATCTTCCAGAACCACCTATAACCCATTGCGCACTGCAAATAATAATGGCAATTAAAAAAAATATTTTTCATTCATTTTTTCTGTTCTCTATTTTGTGAATTTTATAATGTTTTCCAAAAATGCTTAAGGAGTCTCAGGACTCTTAAAATTGGATAAAATGAAAAAAAAAAAGAAAATTTTCAACATCTAATATCTTAAAATGCATCTCATTTTAAGACACAATTGTAATTGGAATAAAATATATAAGTATGTTCTTTCATTTCATGCATTTAAAAAATTATAAGATGCAGAATTGGCATTTACAGGGGGATCCAAACTGTAGGACATTTTTCCAGCAAAAAATCGGCATAATAGCTTACGCGCACGATTTCAAAATAAGTGTTGCAACTAGAATGAAAATTTTTGTACGTACTTATACTTCAGATTGTAATAATTACCCTGAACCTAAATAAATTTGTATATACAGCTTTTTTATATTTTTAATACAAAGTTGTATTTAGCTAATGCAAAATTAAGAAAATTTCAACAGTAAAATCACCTAAAAAGATATTGTTTTGAACAATAAAGAGGAAATTTTAGGTTCAGTTTATACAGATTAACATGAAACCTATGTTTTGAAATTGTCATGAAAAAATATTCATAAGGTTTTGAGATATCGTGCGCGTTGTGCCCAAAAACGTCATTTGGAGAAAAATGGCTTCAAAGTTTCCGAAAGGACGCTTCAGCTATTGAACGTGTATAAATTTAAAAGCCATAACTTCAGTTCTAATAAGAATTTCAAGGAAACAATTATATCAAAATGTTCAGAAAAAATAGGAGTTTAACATCTAAAAAAATAAAAATTTCGAAAATTTTAAAGCTTTAAGAGTCCTGAGACCCTTTAAGTGACTGTTGCATTTTTAAGGAAAAGTATAAAATACTGATCTTTTGCTTTACCTGATTATATACGAGTACGTGAGTTTTAAAACTCGCCTTATCCAAAAATTCGAAAATTGAAAAATCATGAAAAATCTCTGACTGCGTCCTAGTTTAAATTATAAACTAAGATTTTACAAGGTCAGAAATACTCGATAAAACAATTTTTTTAAATATTGTACTGTTTTTTCGATGCAGGTTAACTAACAGAATAGACTGATAGAGAAAAATCGATTTTTTAAATTTCTGATAAGGCGAGTTTTGAAACACACGTTCTCATATATTTTTCCTTTTTTTTTTATTTGAATTTTCCATTTGTTAGAAATATATTTTTTCTCAAAAAATCCGAAATGTTTATTCGAATAGAAACGTATTTTCAAAATGGCAAAAAAATATTTTACTGATTAAAAAATATATTATGAGTAGAATGAATGCATCATAATCTTTAAAAAATTGCTAATTACTAACAAATTGTGATTCTAATTTTTAAAAGTTTAAGTGAAAAGTTAATGTATAATTTTATAAAAGATAGAAAAGATATTTTCATGTACTTTAAGTATTACTTTTGTATTTTGCTATTTCGACCTTCACAACAATTTAAATGAATAACTTTTAAAAGTGTAGGTAACTAAAAGATGATTAATCTTCCAATTAGGAAGAAATTATCATTTCATTTAATTTTTTAGTAGGATTCAATAGAAATACGAAATAGAAATATACATTTTCATCAGTATTGATCGAATAGTTAGGAGTACTATATAAATTTTAATCAAAGAAGAACCCGAAATTCAAATACTATATTTGACTGTTCATTAAAACGTTACTTTGTAAAAGAGCACACATTTTTTTTCTTTTGTATTATGCTATTACGAAATATAATTATTCATTTTCAATCAAATTATTAAAAATTCTAAAAACATAATTCTATGCCACCTAAAACCTTCCACAATACTTTTTCATTTACTTCTGATTACTTTTGTAAGGTTATTAGCAATTACGTCAAACCGGCTACTTTAAAGTAGCATACTTTAATTTGAGGTATCCCAAAAAATTTTACTCCCGTTTTAAAAATAAAACTGCAATAGGTTCAACACAAATTATTTCAAATACATTGGTTTACTAAAAGATGTGTATAGATGTATAAATATAATAAAGTATCATACACAGAGATACAAAAAAGATACGACTACTTTTTTGAGAATGATTTTAAAGGACTTAAGTTTTTTTCTAAACTGTTTACAAACACATCATCTTTATCTTACCTAACAATGAAGATTTTACAATGTTCAGGTTTTGTTTAACCCTCTCATTCCCTTGGTTCTAGAAATTTCATAATTAAAAAAATATGAATTCATAAGAGAAAATTCCAATAATAAATTTTCTTTTAGTTGACGACCGAATGTCTGTTATTAAATACAGAAAATACTGATATTTTAAATTTCTTGTTTGAATTTGGAATGTCTAAATTAAAATATCCGCTAAATTGGAAACATTGGTGGTAGCATATATGCTACCATGTGCATTAGAGGTTACATTTTCCCAATTACTACTTGTTTTTCTTTTTATAATTGGTAGTAATGTGTAGAAAATTTTTATTTTCTGACAAATGGTGTTTTAAATCGTTTTTATTTACAAAGGGTGTGGAATGTTGTATAAATTTATATACAATTTTATCCAATTTGTGTCATAAATATGGTAATCAATATGAATGCCATATTTAAAAGTGCATCCGTGACATAGCAATTTTTATTTATTTGCATACTTTAAGTCCATGTGTTCATAATGTTTCATTTTTCGTGTCAAAGTCATAACGTTTTGTTAATATTTTATAATATGTATAATGGAAAATACATTTTCCATCGTATGTTGCTAATTTCTACTTATTTATCTCCAAAAGAACCGTTTTTTATATTTTGTACAACAGAATTTTTCAATTTTTTTTTTAATAAATGTGTCAATTTAATATATATTTTCTTTTAGTCCTCTTGAAGTAAGTATGTGGTTTGTCTATCACTAGCGATCAAAATATTTTTCCGACATATTTTGAAATACGTCTATAAAATTTTGAAGTGTAAACAAATAAATTATATATACCCTGTTTTCCGTTTTTTTTTTATTTTTATTTATTTTTCTTTTTTATGAATATATTTTTTTCTAATTTTTATTTTCCAGGATAATCCTTATGTTACGCTTCATTTTTACTCACTCAAAATATTTCTTTTCTAGCCATTGTAATTAATATGTAATTGAATATTAATTTTGTCATTCAATAATTTAGCTGTGTTGTCTACTCAAATTACGCATTCAACTATCTGCAATCCGTGTGTCGTGAAAAATTTGCCATCCGTGAAAAGATTGCCCATGGAAACAACTGCTTGATGCCAATTCAACTACACAGCCAGGATATATTTTGAGTAATACGCAGCCAAGCTAACGCTCTCATCTCCTGAGTAAAAAAAACCGCCTTGGTTCTACCGGAATTCTGCTACGATACCGGGTTGGTGAGAAAATTCTTTATTTATTCCCTTCTTATATCAATCTGTATTTTTAAATACTCATTCGTGACCCTAACTGCTCTGCTGAATGTAGTATCGTCACTTCCCCTTGTATCAGCTGCTGTTCATCTCCCCTGAATTTGCTAGGAAGCCGGGGTAACTCAAACCAGTTTTGGTGAAGCATTAGTTTCTCTTTCACTTTTCCTCCTTGAACGTTCGCAATTTGCTCTGGGAACAGGTTTGCCTTAGCTGGCTCGTTTCGCTGGTCACAGGAGGAAGAAAAAAAGGATGTGCGGAAGGGGTTACCCGCTGCCTTGCTATACGGGATGCGGAGAAGAGGTATTTCTCCAAGACAAAATTATCTTCTTTATCTCTTGAGATGCTACTTAGCGCTTCTCTTTTGCGTTTGATTGCTGTCGTCGTATACCAATATTTGCATTTTTTTATTTTAGTAATTTTTTTTATGTCATGCTTACCTGTGTATAATGTAATAAATTCTGTTTGTGTATATTATATTATTTTGTTTTTGTGGAGGGATGTATGAAAGAAAAATTATCTGTTTTACTTGTTTGCAAAAATCATTCCTATTACTGTGACAAAACATTATATTGTTATTTTATTTATTTTGACTGTTTACCTTTGATTTATTTTGGGTTAATATTTCAAAAGGACTTCCTTTATATGTCCAGAATTTTTACACAAAATATTTTTCTAACATGTGAATTTCTTAGGCAGTATTTGTCCAACTTCGTTGAATTTTATTTTATTGAGGGAAAACGAACTTTGAACACATTTGTGCTTTACTACATGTTTATTAAAATTATTTATTCTTATTATTACCACATTTTCTACCAAAGTTTTCTACCGCATAACATTTTATTTTCATGGTATAAAATACACATCAAGGCTCCATAAATTTTATTCAAAATTCAAATTTTGCTTTTTCATTCATAATAATTTTCCAATATTAACTATTTTATTAAAATAATATAATCTAAGCAAATATAAGTATATTTATTATTATTTTTATTATTATAATTATTATTAATTCCGTGTTGCCGTTGAAAAAATTTTATATTTTTGCTATGTTTTTGTTTAATCAGTTTGCACTGATTTATTTAATTATTTATTTATTTGTGATATTAGGCGCGAACAATTTTGAGATGTGAATTGTGACAGGTTTTAATTCCGGCTTGTCCCTATTTATGATGAGATAATTGTCGTTTCTAAAAATTCGTTCCACAAAATACGGTCCTGAAAATTTTTGGTGTAACGCTTTAGGTTTTATTAGAAGTTTTAAATAAACTTCATCACCTACTTGTAGATGTTTGTGCTTTAATTTTGAGTTTTTATTTAATTCTTGATCCGATTTTTCTTGGTTTTTCATGACCTCGTGTCTGAATTCGTGCATATGTTTTAATTTATTTTGCACATAGGTGCTGTACGAGTCCATTTCGTGTGTTGTGAAATTTTTCAACTGCGTTTTTATTTCCCGTGCAAAAAATAGCATGCTTGGTGTAAACTCCGTTATTCGATTTTTTGTTGTATTGTGCATAAGCACAAAATATCGAAGTCTAATGTCCCATTCGTACGTTTTAGTACACATGGATGCTATAGAATTTTTTAAATCAAGATGGACTCTCTCTACAATCCCTTGACTCTGTGGATTATATACGCTTGACCTTATTAGCTCGATATTTAGATTCTGCATGTAATCTTTGAAATCTTTTGACCTAAAACTAGTAAATCTGCAGATCAGGAGCCTCAACGTCATCTTTGCAAGTCATTGTTTTTTAACACTCATTGCATAATATTCAACTTCCTACAAATCGCTTTTTAAAGTTTTCAAATTACATAAATATTTATGAGCATACAAGATACTTCATAAAATTTCAGAAATTAAAAGCGTTAAACAAGTGGTTGTACATTGATGTTCTGAAATTCTGATGAGCTACTTATTCTGGTAACTTTTTAAATCAAAAATTGCATTTCTTCAGGGGGGCTCTGCCCCCCTGAACCCTCCGTAGTCTATTTAAATTTATATTCGTAATTTTTTATTGATTGTGCGGATGGTTATAGTATATCTTAGATTTATTTTTTTACGCTGTGATTTATAAGGATAAGCATAAGTTTTTTTTATAAATTAATAAAATTTAAATTTAAAATAAAATATTCATGTTAACCGTACACAGACAATAAATCTTGAAGTAACGCCAAAAATGTAACCTTAAAATCCGCTACATTCGGCACAACACAAAGACGTGCTTTAAAGAAAAAAAAAAAAAAAAAAAAAAAAAAAAAAAAAAAAAAAAACGGATGAAGTCAAAGAATTTGGTCCCTGTTCCACGTGCTTGTTTTGTTTGTGCCGAATGAGGGCATTTAAATCTGAGCGATAACGCACATCGTATTGCAAACTGTTTTTACGGCTTACTGCATCTCCATATATCTCTTTCCTCCGTGAATAATAGTTAATTTTATTTTACCCAAGATCTTTTTATTCCAGCATCTTTGTTTTCGATAAATGACGTCTAATTCACCTGCTATGTGTACTTACTCAAAACTTTTCATCTTGTTATATTAAGAAATACTCGAGAGTTTCCTTTTTATTTTTAATATGCAGCCATATTAATTTTTCTATTCTTAATTTTATTTTTCATTTTCCTGTTTCACGACAAAACATTTTAATTGAAAATTGTTTAAAAGAAAATATTATTCCGGGTTTTGATTTTCTTGGGAACAATTAAAGAAATATTGGTAAATGTTATGGGAAAATGTTACGTTATTCTCTATGAAAATAATGAACTTTTGTATTTTTAAGCAAAATATTTCAATAAAATAAATGAAATATTGCCTATTTTTATTTCTGGGCTAAAATCCTTCTATATGCAAAGATACAAATGCATTAATTCGTCTGTTTTGACGTTGGCTTTACTCAAGCATTATACACGCAATTATACTAATATTATTAGGACCTAATATGTTGCTAGGCAACAGAGAATGAAAAGAAAAAAAAATGAAATATGCATTATGTCAATTTGATAAAACAAAATCCTTTATATTATTGGAAAACATGCATAAAATTCCCCCCAATATTATAAACCTAATTAAAAAAATCTCGCAAATATATTGACATAATTTCTTGGAATAATTTAATAATGTTATTTAAAAATTTCAGCATCAAAAATTTACCATTTAAATCCATTTTTCATATGAGCCATTTCTTTCAACAAATGAAAATCTGAAAATCGTCTGACTTGCCATTGAAAAGCATTATAGAGCAAAATAAAATGTTCCATATTTCCCGAACGAATGAACCAAATTTAACCAAAAACTATACAGCTAAGTCCGGGTACCTCATCAACATGCCCAGTGAATTTCAAGCCGATCGGATGCTTTTTGCGGCAGTTATCGCGGAACAGACAGACAGATTAACAGACAGACAGACTAACAGACAGACAGACTAACGGAAACCAAAACTTTTCGTGTCTCCACAGTAAGCCTTCACTGACGTTTCGGCAATAAGGTCCATTATCGCTTGCAATATATCGTGCTAAACCGTATGCACTAAAATATTGGTTCAAAGCGTTAATTATGACCTTAGTGTCTGTTGATCTGAGTGGAAATGCTTGTAGAAAACGTGTAGTCGTATCAATTACTGTTAAAATATATTTATTTTGTTTTAATGATACAACTAAAGGTCCTACTATGTCAATCGTTAATCTTTCTCCTGCTAAATAATTTTTATCCATTTTTTAATGGTACTTTTATCGTCTTATGTTGTTTAAAAGTATTGCATGTTATACATTTCATACAGAATGTTTTTACCTCCTGATACATTCTATACCAGAAAAATCTTTCTTTTATTATTCCATAAGTTTTTAGAAAAGCAAAATGTGGTACATGTGCGCTATTTAAAATGTCTTCTTTCAAACTTTGTGGTGCAATGTATAAGTCATCATTACTGGAATTTTGTGAATTTTTTAAAATTAGAATCCCATTTTTATTTAAAGTGACTTCTTTGCTTTCTTCTGTTGCTGTAAAGCTTCGTTAATTTCTTTTAGTTTAGGGTTTTTCATCTGTTCTTTTTTTTATATTATACTCAGTTAAATTTTTATTCACCGTGAAAAGGTGTTTATTTAAATTATCTGCAATTGTTAAATTGTGTAAGCAACGACTATTGAAATCTGCTGGATTGTTATTTCCAGAAATGTGAGATATCTCATAGTCGTAGTCTTGGAGTTTAAGTAACCATCTTGCAACAATCTCAGGCTGTTTTTCTAACTGTAAATGGTACGTTAGGGCTTTTGAATCTGTCAGCAAAATAAATTTTTTTCCTAATAGGATATTTGTAAAATAGGTGATTGTTTCATATATTGCCAAGAGCTCGATTTGTAGACTTGGATATTTCTTTTCTGACTCTCTTAACTTTCTTCCTGTAAATTCAATTGGTATCATTTTATCACCTTGCTTTTGTGCCAATATACCTGATGTTGCGATTTTGTATCCATCTGTGATTACATAGAAAGTTTTTGTGTAATCTGGTGGGTTAATTGTCGGTTGTGCCATTATTATTTGTTGTAAGTTTTCAAATGCTTGTTGCGCGCTTTCATTCCATCTGAATTTTTGGTTACTTTTCGTAAGATCTGTCAGAGGTGCAATAATTTTCGCATAATTTTGTATGGTTGATTTAAAATATGTGCATAGACCTATGAATGCTCTGACCGTTTTTTGAGATGTGGGTCTTGCAAAGTTAGTAATTTTCTTTATATTTTTTTCTGAGGGTGCATAACCCTTTTCTCTGATTTTATAGCCTAAAAATTCAATTTCCGGCATATATAGTTTTAGTTTTGTAGGTTTTATAGTTAAATTGAATTTTTCTAATCTTTTTAGTACTTCTTCAAGTATTTCATGCATTTGTTCTATATTTTGAGCTCCAAGAAGGACATCATCGATGAAATATTCAATGTCATATTTTTCTTTTAAGTCACTTAGAACTATGTCCATTAAGCGAGCAAATAAATTCGTCGAAAATTTTAATCCAAATGCTAATTGAGTCATTTGAAAGTGATTGTTTTCCGTAACGAAAGTCAATTTGTGCTTGTCTTCTTCCCTCAGCTTGATTTGAAAAAACGCTGAGTGTAAATCTAACACCGTGTATATTTTCTTTCCTGACATGCTTTGTAAAATCTTTTTTGTATTTGGCACAGGATATGGGTCGCTCTCTACTATATCATTAAGCGATCTAAAATCTAAAGCCAATCTTACTTTGATTCAATTTTTGTCGTTAGTGTTTGATGTGGAATTTTTTTTCACGAAAATTACTGGAAATGCATAGCTGGAATTCGTAGGTTCTATAATACCTGCGTCTAATAGATCTCTTATTTCTTTTTCTGCACTCTTTATATCGTGTGCTAATTTAAAAGGTTTGGTTTGGATCGGAAAGTCATGCTGTAATTTAATTTTAGGTTTAATTACATCCGTCGCTCCTAGCGTTTTATAAGATTTACTGAATGCTGTCGCATGTCTCATTACAATATCCAAATCTTCCTTTTTCACCTTCGGTGGTAAATGATCTACTTTGAAATCCTCTCTTGACAATTCCTTTCTTCGCAATTCTCTAATTTGTGTTATATTTAAATTGTTAAGTTCATAAATACTGTCAGTATTTGTTTCATTTTGTTCTTTAATAGAGAAATCAGTTGTGATCTTCCCCATTTCTTGATCCTTGTATAATTTTAAATATTTGTTGGAGAGATTCTGTACTATAATTTGAAATGAATTATTGTCGGATTCTTTATTTTTATGAACAGAATTCTGAATTGCTAATTTTTTATTATTGTATTTGGGTTGAAAAAAAATTGTTGGTCTTTTTCTAAAACTCCGTCGAAAATTAAATTTACTAATTTCGATTCTTTAGGTCTTAGAGTAATTTTGTTTTCTGCAAATGCTGTTATGTTATTGTTTGAATTATAATAATCATTAGAATTAACTTGTTTAGGTACAGTTTGAAAATTGTTGTTTTGTTGTTTTTCTTTAATCCTGTTAGCTTCTGTAAATTGGTTTTCATTGGAATTTAATTTTATTACCGTATTGTTAAATTTTAAAATGTTGTTTTCCCAAGTCCAAAATCATTTTGTTATTTTTTAAAAAATCGTATCCTAAAATAATCCTGTAATCGCGGTCAAATTCTTCTTTTGTGACATATAATGTCCCATTTAGGAAATTATTCTCATTTTTAAATTTAAATTTTACGCAGTTTTTGAACGGAATCGTTTTATTTGACAAAGTTGTAATTTTAATTGAATTGGCTAAATATTTAATTTTGATATCTGTCTGTTTTATTTTTTCAAAAATTTCTGGTGACAATAGGCTAATACTTGCTCCACTATCTTCTAAACTGGGTATAATTAGTTCCTTTTTTATCTTTAAATTCCATATTGGTAATTCATTGTTTCTTCCTGAGTTGCATCTTGCTATCAATTTTTCTTTAACCTTAGAATTTTGATTTTCCTTAGCGCCAAACACGTATTTTTTTTCTTCATGTTCATGTTTTTTTTTTTGTTGTTGATAAATTTTGTTGTTATATTATAACCCTGTTTTTTTTATTTTATGGGATCTGCGGGTTTGCCTTTGTGCTAGATTTTCAGATCCCCTTACCGGTTTAAATGATTGTGTCCTCTTCTACCCTTATTATTCTGTTTTCCCCTTCTGTTATTATTTTCTCTAGGGAAAGTTACTGTGGGCTGTGTATCAATATTTGTATGATTATTTTTATAACCATTACTTTGACTATTTTGAATATTTGTGCCACCTTGATGTTGCCCTGTATATACTATTTGTGGATTTTGCCCTTGTGAAAAACCAGTGTTTTGTATCGGGACAGGGTATTGCATATTATAATTTCCCAGATAAATTCCATTAGTTCCTATTTGTTGTTGATATCCGTTTGGATAATAGGGCATCTCATTGTGACCATAATTAGGTCTAAATTGGTTGTACTGTGGTCTGAAAGAATTGAATGCTTGTGGTGTTTGGAAATTAGGCGTGTAATTTTGTGGGAGTCTTTGAAAATTTCCATAATTATTATTTCGATAATTTCTCTGAAATCTTGGCCTAACTCTGTTCAGTTGTGCTGCTCTAGGGTAATTAAGATTTGCGCTTTTTTTTGTTAAAGTAGCAATTTTGTGTTAAGTGATTTGGTTTATTACATATATGGCAAAATTGCTGCGTGATGTGATTAATCTCAACCTTATTTTGTTCACTTTCTTGTGTGTCAAGTGTTAAATTGTTTATCTTTTCTTTCAATTCTTTAATTTCTGCCTTCTGATCTTGTGACATGTTTATCAGTGCCTCGTATAATTTGTTTTCACTCGTTTGCGTTATATTATTAACTTCCCCGGCACATTTAGTATTTATTGCTAATTCAATGTTTTTTGCCCTTTTCACTGCATCGTCAAATTTTGTTGGTGGATCTTTTTTTAATTCAAAGGAAATATCTGGTCTTATAGATTCAAGGTATTTAGTCAATTTCATAGTTTCTAATAAATCTTTAGCACCGTTTTTCGTTGCATGGCCTGATAATGTTAGATATTTTTGAGCTTCGATGTTAAATTTTTTTGTAAAGTCTTCGATTGTCTGGTTCGCTGTTTGTTTGGCATTTATGAATTGTGATTGTGCTTTCGCAAATGATTTTTCCTTTTGAAAATGTTTGATAGCTTTTTCTTTAAATTTCTCGTAATAGTGGGCCTTATGTAGTTCCTGGGTGTTTTTTATCATTTCCCGTGCTTGTCCCTTACATTTTGATTTTGCTAGGACTAGTTGTAAATCATCGGGAAATTGTGCAGCTTCACCCAGTTCTTCGAATTCATCGAAAAATTTCGTGATGTCCTGTTCTGGTTTGACCTCAAAATTAGTTAGAGCGTTTATCAGCGTGTCTACACCAATTATGATTTTTTCCCTCTCAGGAGATTTTTGTCTGCCTTTGCCACGTCCAGTCATGTTGAACAAATTTTAGTTAGAGTTTTATATTTTTGAATATTTCGTAAAATAATTTTAAGTTTTAACTCATACTACAGAAATTTCTACCCCATATACATATATAAATACAGAATCATAATAATTAAAAAAATATTTGTTTTTCAAAATCCTTAATTATAATAATTATGATTGATAATTTCGATAAATAATGTGCTGTGAATCCACTACTACTTTCCTTAGTTTTTTTTTTTTTTTTTTTTTTTTTTTTTTATACACATAAATAATTTTTTCATATAACATAAGAAAATAATATTGTTAGTAAGTGAGAAGAAAAATAAAAATAAGAGGATAATAATAATATTTTTTTTTATAAGTTAAATCATTGCAACCTTTTAATTTTAAGTCTTAAATTCCATTACTAACACCTGGTATTAGCACCATTAAATTTTAGTATGTTGTGACGATTTGGACGTCATAACACACAGGGTCACGCGACAGTAAAATGGTTAGTACAATAGAAACAGTTATCCCGATCTGCGTTGTGAAAAGATCAAATGGGATAATGTTAATTAATAAATTAGGAGAGAAGAAAATTTTGGAATAAAATTAATTTTGACAATAACTCAAGGACGCCTTATTTAACGTTGAAATGGAAATATCGAACTTGTAGGTTGCATAGAGAAACGTCCAATTCTAATAATTTCAAAATATTAGTTCTTTAGATACCGTAAATTATGAATATTATCTAAAAGGGAACAAGGAAGGAGTTCAAAGGAAAGACATATAAGTATACATACATAAACCAACTTTATTTTCATTTATATAAATTCACAACTCAAATATGATTTTTTTATATCATAATAATCTTTTCAAATTGTCTACTATTTTATCAGAATATAACATAGTTCCATTCTCATTAAAACAGCCAAACTTTCATCAAAATTATACTTTGTTACTTATTTTTTTTATTAATTTATGTTATCTTATGCTTGCCCTTTTTTGTTCACAGCACGATCCGATGATGGGGCTTTTGCCAAAATTTTAATCAAAATTTTATTTATGAAAAATAATATTCCCGTTATCATTAAAATCTTTATCATAAACAATCATAATATTCAATGACATAAGATTATGTACTTTAGTGAAAATTTAGAAAATTAGTTGCTTAATATTAAATGTACACATTATAAGAAAACATGAAAACAATAGCCACGAATATATAATTGAAATAAATATAAGGAATTTCTCACCCACATAGACTTCGATCTTTTCTGTAATCATCCAAATTATACAGTTCACTCATAGTTCATGGAATCCTAAACACAAGTAAGCTCATCGGGGCATAAAGATTTTTTTTCTCTTATATATGTAAAGTTCATGGGGATCTTTCACCAACCAATTTCACTTAGTTTTTTTCCTTTTATATATGTAGAGTTCATGGGAATCTTTCACCAACCAATTTCACTTAGTTTCAGCACTCTATGACGCATGAAAATTATCCGAGCTCCAACTCCACAATGTACTCTTTCATTGGTAAAATCTGCAGACACTTCATACATCTCTTTACTATCCTCTTAGCTTATATCTCCACATCAGGTGAATTCTCCTGTAAAATTCTGCATCAATTTATTTTCAAAGACTTGTCTGCTCTCAGCGATCTTTGTCAATAGATCATGACAAGGACAGGTCTACTCTCAGCATTAATTTTCATCATCAATTCCTTTTTTTCTGCATCAATCATTTTTTTGTGACAAAAACTTGTCTGCTTTCAGCATTCATTTCTATCGCTGTTTTTTGTATTGTCCTTAAAATTTGCTGCGAAGGAACTCGATGTAAAATTTTGAAGTATCTGGATCGTCTTAGAGGTAGTCACATCTTAAAAAAAAATAGAACCTCTTGAGGACGAGACACAAGACTTAATAATCTTCTCTCATTCCATCTTCCAAGATCCAATTATATTTTTGGGGGGGAGGGCTAAATTAACCCAGAGCTGTCTTTCTGATTGGAGGCTACTCCTGGTCCCTTATTGGTACTCTAAACATCCCTATCTATGGGCGTGCCAATTTATTTTTCACTGCATAGCATTAACTTAATTGTTGCCCCTTGCGTCAGGTTTCTCATGGGAATCACCACCCACGTCGAGTGTTGTAAAACCATCTTAATTGATAGAAATTTATGGTTTCAACATCGTAAATTTTCTATTCTTTCGCTATACATTTACTGTCCAAGTCTGGCGTCAGCAATGTTCTCTTTATCTTTAATTTCCTATTTTCTGTCTGGTCTTATTTGGAGAGTTTTATTTTATTACACTGTTTTTGCACATATAAATATTTACAATTCGAAATTTTTAATTTTCAATATTAATACAAAATAAATTCACAATTCATATTCCTTATTTTTTTCTAAACATACCAATACCAAACAACATATATATTTTTATTTTTCTTACGCATTATATAATTATTCATTTTAGTATACTTTAATTTTGGAGTATTTTTTATGTTATTTTAATTTATTGTATAAATTAATTACTAAAGAATTATTTTCCGAGAATTCAATTATTTTTAAATGTTATTGGGTCGTGCGAAAATTATTTAATTAGTTAAATTAAAAACAAGCCTTGTTGTGTAGATTTCTACACGACAATCGAGTTGGCGCTATAACGGATACATTACATTGAAATTCCTATTCGGCAGATTTGTTCATAGACACAATTGGACGGTTAAACGGAATTGGCGCTATTTCGAGATGGCACTAAATCGGGGTGTGACTGTAATTTTTTTTTAAACTTGTAGTGGATGACACTTGAAGTTAATACAGTTTGTTTTTCAAATATTAATTAATTCATTAAATTAAATTAATTAATTTTCAATAATCGAGAGAGCCCTCTTCTTGATCAAGGCATCTTAAGCGCCACTCAAGAGGAAAGAAGAATGGGCGAAAAAATATTCTCTTATTGACCTAAGTAGGAATTGACTTAAAATATATTTTTTATATTACTTGTTTATATTACTTACCTATTTTTTGTATTTACTTGTATTGATGTCTTTTAAGTTGTGTTTCATTGTTAGTTCCTATATATAAACACTGTTTTGATGAGGTCTATAGATGTCTATGATGGTTAGAATAGCAGTAAAGCTAGAGATCCTACATACACAACTTCCAGGTTACATAATATTTTAACGGAGCTTCTGACTATAAAATAGTCAGTGAAACATCGTCTTCATTTTGAAAGACCTATCCAATGATATGCCACACAATAGGGTGCGTAATTTTTTTTTGTCTCTACCGCCATTTTGTATTTTACGGCCGTCATTTAGAATTTATAAAAACAAAACCTAGCCTATAAACATCGGGCCGTTAAGACGAATTCATAGAGACCTCATTCATTAAAATCCATCCAGCCGTTGGGATGTTTCTAGGGTATAAATAAATCCACATACACAGATATGCGTGAAACACATAACCGTTCTTTTCAGTCGGGTAAAAAAGGAACATGTCATATTAAAGGAATTAAACCGAATAATTAAGAGGTGCATGAGATTTTCTGCTCATTTTCTCCCATAATATAGTTTATAATTGTGTTATATATTTTATTATTTTATTTTAAGTTAAGAGAGTTAAAATATAGCTCCCATAATATAGTTTATAATTGTGTTATATATTTTATTATTTTATTTTAAGTTAAGAGAGTTAATTTTTTGAGTTTTGTAATTTGTTCTCAAAATGTTTAAAAACGCGCGAAAAGATGATTTGCAGCTTGCTGCTACAGAGTTAGGTGAAGTAGTAACCGATAAAGTTACGAAACTAGATTTAATTAATATTAAAAAAAATACTGAGAAATTCAAAAGTGACCCTGAATATGCACTTAAGAAGAATCGGGGAAAATCGATAAAAGCAAATAATTAGAATTGGAGTTGGAACAAATTAAATTAGTGAGAGCTAAAGCTGAATTAGAATTATCTCGCATGCGAATAAATTCAAAAACTACCGACGACGATTCAGAAAATAAAATTGATTCTCTAGATTCTCTAATAAAAAGTATAAAAACTTTAACGATTAGAATTCCGAGTCGACCAGAAGGGTGGGGTCTGTTTTTTGCTACTTTGGAAATATTATTTATAACAAAAAATATAGCCGATGAATTTAAAGCAGAGATTCTTTTGAATTTATTAGGTGGGAAAGCTTCAAATGTAATACCTTACACAAGTGAAAATGAGCTGAGTGATTATGATAAAGTAAAGAAAATTGTACTTAGAGAATTTGAACCCAACTCCCTCAATGTTGTGTTGAGTAATTCCCAAAAACTATTAGGCAATCGAATGACACTCATGTGCAGGTTGCGTCATATCTGACAACTAGCTTTGACTACTATTTAAAATTGCTAGAAGTATCTAATTTTGAGAAGCTGAAGCAATTAATTTTATCAGACAAATTGTTCCAGGCTTTAGACAAAGAAACAGCTGCTCATATTAGTGTTAGGCAATCAGATTCAGGGCTCGACCCAGTGTTATTAGCAAAGGAAGACGATCTATTTTTTGTGTCAAGCGGGAAATCATTAACTGAGAACAATGATAAAAAATCCTCGAGAAATATGTTTAGAGTATTTTTGCCTGATTGCAAAAGTATAAAATGTATTTTTTGTTCCGAAAGCCACCCCATATATAAATATAAAAATCATATGGCGTTGCCTGTTTCTGAAAGGATAGAGGTAATCAAGAAAAATAATTGTTGTTTTAATTGTTTAGGAAAACAATTGGTTAATTGTGGTAAATCAAATTTTTCATACTCCTTGTGTAAAAGACAGAGTAAAATGAAGAGACATCATTTTTCATTACATTTTCCGAGAGATTTTGAAACTTTGCGAAATGCAAATGCGAACGGAGCAGGTGGTCAGGAATTGTCTTCCCCTCCTACTGCAAGAGTAAATAAATCTATTCTGTCCCTTTTCGATCTAATCAAAACAATAATATTTATTCCGTACTTTCCGCGCGAGTAATAAAATAAGCAAAAACTATTTTGTTGAGTACGGTAAATTGTTTGTTTAGAGCTGATACAGGACATTTTTGCGTAGTGCGAGCGATGTTACATCAAGGGATCATGAATAATTATATGACTTCAGATTGTGCAAATAGCCTCAAATCAAAAAACAAGAAAACAAATTTGACAGTTTGCGGTATCGGAGATACATTAAGAACAAAATAAATCTGTTGTTACCGGGACGATTTCTAATTTTGAGGGAAATTTTGACAAAGAATTAGATTTTTTAATTGTATCTAAAATTACGTATTCCATGCCGTCAAAAATGTTTAACATTACTGTGCCAGAATTTAAAATTAAAATTAGCATATGAAAACTTTAATAAGCCAGGTCGTATAAATTTGCTTTTAAGCGCTGAAATTTTTTTGGAGATGTTACGACCAGGTTAAATTTGTCCAGTTAATAGTAATTTGATTTTAGAAAATACGGATTTTGGATACGTAGCAAGTGGAAGTGCTCCCGTTTCAAGTCAAAGAAGAGTTCATTGTGGTTTTATTCTGGATAATACTCTTTTAAACGAAACTATGGAGAAATTTTGGGAAATAGATGTTCAGATTGAGGTACTCAAAAATAAAGAAGCAATAATTTGCGAAGAGCACTTTGCAAAAAACGTGAAAAGAGATTGCACGGGGAGATATATTGTTAAAATGCCATCAAAAGAGGATCCGATATGTTTAGGGAAATCAAGAGATATCGTCCTTAAAAAATGAAATTCACTGTGGAATCGCTTTTTAAAGGAGCTTGAGTATTTAGTACTATATAGAGAATTTTTACACGAATACGAAAAATTGGTTCACATGACAGAGATTTCGGAGTGTGAGGAAGAAGTAGGGACCTATTATGTACTACATTTTTGAGTCTACCGCCCTGATAAAAGTACAACAAAACTTCATGTTGTTTTTAATGCGTCTTCACAAACAACTTTCAAGAACTCTCTTAACTCCTTGCAATATAACGGTGGGGTTATTCAGGGAGGACCTTTTTAAAATAATGACGAGATTTCGTAAACATATTTATGCGTTCGTAGCTGACATTAGACAAATGTATAGGATGATTTTAATTGATCTGAGACAAACTAAACTTCTAAGAATTCTTTGGAGGGAGAGGTGAATGAACCAGTTAAGACTTATGAGCTCAAAACTGTAACCTATGGTAGATAAAGTGCAGCTTCTCTGGCAACAAACGTCTTACTTCAATTATCAAGAGATGAGCTTGAGAACTACCCTTTAGCGCCCCAGTTTTAGAAAGGGATTTTTACATTGGCGATGTCTTAAGCGGCGCGGATACTCTAATCGAGGCGAAAGAGCTGCAATCAGAGTTAGTGAAGGCTCTCAAGAGTGCAGGAATGTCTTTGCACAAGTGACATAGCAATAACTTAAATTTAAAAACAGAGCCTGACAGTGATTACAATTTTCAAGAAGATACAAAAGCGCTAGGTGTAACGTGAAAACCTACCATTGACAGCTTTACTTTCCAAATCCAGATGGAAAGCGTGGTTTCGCATACGGAAAGAACAGTGCTTTCAACAATTGCACATTTCTTTGATCCCCTTGGAATCTTGGGTCTTGTGATAGCGAAATCTAAAATCTTTATGCAAAGACTGTGGTGCTTGAATTTAGGTTGAAGCGATCCACATCCTGAAATGGAAGCCCAACAATGGCACAGCTTCATCAAGTCCCTGCCAGCAATAAACAGTGTGAGTGTTAAAATGTGCATATTAATCGACAAATGTGTCCATATTGAACTTCACGGAAATGCAGTTGCTTCCGAGTTCGCCTATGGATGCGTCATTTATTGCAAATCAACATCACATGATGGAGCATCCGAAATGAACTTGGTATGACGGAAATCCCAAATATCACCCCTTAAGCATGTAACAATACCTAGATTGTAGTTTTCTGCAGCGATCGTTTTAGCAAAGCTGATGACAAAAGAGAATAGTGACTTACAAATTCAGACTATTCATATTTATTTATGGAGTGATTCAATAATCGTACTTTCCTGGATACGAAGTGAGTTCTAAAAACTTTTGTGGCAAACCATGTAACGACAATAGAGGACTCGACAAAAGTTCAACATTGGCGACACGTATCTTCTGAGAACAATTTCGCAGATCTTCAAGAGGAATTGATCCTGAGAAACAGGTTAAAAATAAACTGTGATTCGAAGGTCCTACGTTTCTGACTGAGCGAGGGTATCCCAATCGCGAAAATCCTACGTGCGTCATTAGAGACGAGTTTTCTTGTGAACATAAAAATTTATAACAAAGTGACGTACCTGTTCTTATTGTAACTGCTAATCCTTTTATTGAAGAGTTATTTGATATTACCAACAGTTATACTAAAGTATTGCATGTTCTTAGCTATCTTTTCAGATTTATTCATAACTTGAAGAATCAACTGAAAGGAAATTAGGTTCTTTGGAAACAGAGGAAATTATAAAAAGTGAAATTTTTGTTAAAAAAGAGGTTCAAAATAGTGAGTTTCCAGAGGAAATTAAGTGCTTAATATGCGAAAAGAATGTTCCTGATAAAAGTAAGATAAAATCTTTAAAACTTGTTTTAGACAGGGATGGAAAAATAAGGGTGAACGGTAGAATAAAAAATTCTAATTTAAGCTTCAACAATAAATTTCCAATTATTCTGCCTAAGGGACATAAGTTAATTAAGTTAATTTTAGTGACACATCATGAGAGATATTTTCATTTAGGCCCTACTGCCTTATTGCATTATGTTAGACAAAAGTTTTGGCCAGTTTAGAATAAGGCAACGTGTAGGAAAATCGTGCACGACTGCATTAAGTGTTTTAGAGTTAAACCCATAGGATTTGAGCAATTAATAGGCGATTTACCAAAAGAGAGGGTAACACCTGACTTCCTATTTAGTTGTTCGGGAGGTGATTTTTGTTACCCATTCCTTGTTAAGTATAAGAATCAAAGAAAGAGAATTTACCGCAAAATATATGTATGCATTTTTGTATGCTTAGTCACAAAAGCCATTCAACACGAAATTGTGACTCATTTAACATCGGAGGTCTTTGTGGCATGTTTAAAGAGAATTGTGACTCGCAGAGGTTTGTGTTCGAAATTGTATTCGGACAACACCACAAATTTTATAGGAGCAAATAAACAGTTTAATACGTTGAGTGTCACGGTGACTGACACTGAAGCTGAAAAATTTACATTGTTTTTAGAAATCTTTATTAAAGTATAATCCTGCAATAAAAAAAAAAAGTTAAGTAAATTTTAAATCAATTTTTGCAATTACTTAAAACAATATATATCTTTTTAGTTTTATATCATGTTTTAGAACGTCAGTCATTGGTGAATGATGCATTCTAAATGGAAAGTTCAGTGTCAGTGACCAGTGACTGACGTGGCGCTTAATGTGTTAACTAAGTTACATTACTTAGTTTTTAAATCAGACGAGGGCTTGAAAATTATATTTTAGCTGAGAGAATTGACTGGTACTTTCTTCCGCCAAGAGCATCTAATTTTGACAGCCTCTGGGAAAGTGGCGTAAAGGCATTCAAATATCACTTTAAAAGAGTTGTTAAAGACAATCGGTTGTCTAACTGGATAAAACTGACAAAATAATTAAATTTTTTTGGAAGAAATGGCAAATTCAGTATCTTAATAATTTGCAACAGAAGTCCAAGTGGATGGTAGAAAAAGATAATGTAAAACTCAATGAGTTAGTGCATCTTATAGATGAAAATCTACAGACTCAAAAAGGGGCATTTGGTTGAATAATAGAAATTTATTTTGGTGAAGATAAACTTGTCAGACTGGTTAAAATAATAACTCAATCTGAAGTTTACAAAAGACCCATTTCTAAAATCTGTATTTATCCTCTTACAATGTAATTTTGTATATATATATATATATATATATATATATATATATATCTTATATGTGATATTATCAATATATTGTGCTTATTTTATTTTTACATTTAAAATGACTGTATAATTTAATGGTTGAATGTAACCATTGCAACGTGGGCCGGAATGTTCAGTACCTAATGGCAAGCACTGATGAAGAGCGCTATCTGTGAAAAATGGAGAATTGAGTTCGAGAGTGAACAGTTCGAAGAGTTTTGTTTTGTGTTGTTAAATGGCGAGGTGTCTTCGCAAATTTGTATAGTTTGTGTAAGTGAAATAATAAATTACGAGTTTTACAGTCCTAGAGTAAAAAGTGTGTTGTGAGCTTATTCTGTGTGTGACAAAGTCATTAAGTGACAAAAAATCGCTTCAGCGATTTACAGATGTAAAGCTGTTTTTTAAAAAAAATGCACCACCGAATATAAATTACCTAGATAGAAATAATCTATATGTTTTCTAAAAATATGTTTAAATATGTATCCTAATATATCCGTATGTATATAGAGAAATATAGAAATATATCGAAAGCATCCAAGGAAATAAATTGATTTGTGAGGAATACAACAGGATAAATACATCATGTAAACAAGGAAAATGCATGAAATAAACAAACTTGCGACAGATAAATTCGAAGAGTATTTCAGGTAGACACATTATTGAAGACAAACATTTTGCAGTGGAAGGATTATTTCATGGTTCATTTATTCGATATGTTTATCTGTAAATGAATTCAGACAGCAAATGCAAGAACAATGTTTTAATTTATCTCAAGATTGAAAAAGAATACAATGTAAGAGCTGTAAGATGACAACTGAATATTTCTTGAAAAACAATTTAAAATCTAATTTCTTCAGTCAAACGCGTTGTTTTAAGTTTTTATATATTTTTAAGTGGACAAGGGAACTTCAAAAGCAACAAATTCTCCTAATTTTCGAAAAAAAGTTTTTTGGATCCGACAAATGCAGCACCATGTAAGCTTTCATATCCAAGTCAAATTCTTGCTATCATTTTATTTACATTTTTATAATTTATTAAAGGGCCCTCATGATAAACTGATCTTTGTTTACAAATGAATTTCTTCATAATTTTTCCTCTGAATGATTTGAAATTTTCTATAGCTGTTTCTCATTACATGCATCATAAAACTGTGCAGGGTTTCTTCCAAAAATTCTGAAAATTTCATTAAAAAAAATTCCTTACCTTTATATTCAAATATGCAAAATTCGATGCACAGTTTTTTTTTTTTGTTTTGTTTTTTTTTTGTTTTTTTGTATATCTAATCCAAACTTGCATAAAAAGTACTGGCGCTTTTAGTTGATATGGAGTATTTCGAAAAGTTCTTCGTGTCACTGCGAATTTTTCGTCGTCAACGAAAGATATATGTTCTTTATGTTTCCGAAAACATAAATTTAAATATATAAACCATTAATTTGATGTAATTACTCAGTAAATTTATTGAAACTATAATTATATATAAATTTAGTTGAATAGAAGTTATATTTTAATGCTTGTGCGTGTATTAACACATTGAGTTCTACGTCAGTCACCGGTAACTGACACTGAACTTTCCGTTTAGGCCGCGTCAGTCATCGGTGACTGACATTTATATATTGATTAACGGGAATTTTATTAATGGCCCACATGGAAAGACAGACAAAATAGACTTGGCATTCAACGTGTTAAATCTTAAAAATCGTTTTCCTGAGTTTGAAAATTTCGCCGTTATCCATTATTTCGAAATGTTCCACACGCATAATTTTTCCTGTGAATGCTTTGAATTTTTTTATATATATTAGTCATTACGTATTTCATAAAAGAGTGCGTAAGTTTTTGAAACGAAGTATAATTGGAAAAGTTAAAGGTAGCTGATTGCAGGAATATGAAGCGAAAATTCTGAAATTTTCTGAGAATTAAGAATTTTTTTCCTCATCTTTATATTCAAATACATATAAAATTCTATGCGCAGTTTCATTTGTATCTATAAAACAAACTTGCGTAAAAAATATTGGGGATTTTATTTGATATGGTGTGTGCATATAGCATTTTGAAAAGCTCTTTGAAATGTTTTTTTATTTTCTTGTGTGATACATATATGCTACGATGCACATAGTGTTCCCTTGAGTAGTATTTAAAGTGAAATTAAAAAGTAAACAAGTAAGAAAAATCATGCTTTAAACATAGATTATGAAAAACTTTCCAACCCTTCCTGAATGCTTTAACCAAACTTCGTTGTTTAGGAAAATAAGGTAATATAAGAGAACTAAGTAAACATTTTAGAAAACGCATAAAACATTTGAAAACTGATTTCAGCAGTTACATCCATAACAAATATGCATTCCAATTCTTTTGGTCAGCCCTGTATTTGATATGTAGATTTATATATAAATACTATATAATGGGGAAATTTAGTGTAGCAAGAAAACGCATAACTGGTAGAAATTTCCTTTCAGCAATTTATACTAATCGATGGAAACATACCTGTATACTTTTGTACGACCCTGTAGTTAACCTAGTGCCTATATTATACGCCAGTAATTAGCTAAAGTTTAGTTCAAAGAAAAACAATTTTAAAATTACTGAAATCACTTTGTCAGAAATTCTATAGACATCCATGAATCCAATTCTTTGCGTGACCCTGTATATCATTTTATATGTATTCTACAAACATTTCTTAGTAAAATAAATGCAGTTCAGCGTAAAAATGCATAACTCATTTAAAAACCACCTTTAAGCAATTTGCAATCATACCCAGTAACCATTACGAATTCTTTTGTGTAGCCCGGTATATGAATTACAGCATTTATACGCACCATATATTGTGTATAAATATAGTGAAACATGAATTTACATAATTAAAAATGCATTTCCAGCAATCACCACTACTGTACAGTAATTCGGATGCAATATATTATCTGAAATCTTTTGTACATCCCTGTAAATGCTATGCACTTCGTATTATGCATGAAATAAGTTATAGTAAACCTCAGCGACGTAATAAATTTCATTATAGATGAAATAATTAACCATAATTAAAATACGCCTCAAACAATTCCCCTCACCGCTATATCATTATATAACGGAATTCTTTGGTGTGGCCCTGTAAATGAATAATAACTATATTCTACAGAATGCATATTTTAGTGCACTTGATAGATGCATATCAATTTTATTATGTTTGAAAGCATGTAACTGTTGGGATTTTGAATCCCGTTAAACAGGCGTGAGTACGTGATAAATTGTAAATTGGGACTTACCCTTCTTAAGGATACTTATCCATTTCGGTGTAAATTCACACTTTGTTTTGATCCCATATATATTAATTATCTTAATTTTAATCAACCACTCTTTACAACCTCCTTTGACAAAAAAGATTGTAGAATACTTGTTATATCAAATGAATAAGCAGCGGCAACACTTTAACTTATTTAATTCACATTGTTTAAATTGTAAAAGAGAGAGAGCATTTTTCATGCCTCTTCTCTGGAGAAACTACATGTTGAGAATGAAAAAAAAATGTTTACATTATAAGATAATAAATCAGTAATAATAATTGTAATAATAATAATAAATCAGTTTAATGTAGTCTATGAGTCTTAATGCAGTCACTCAACAAGTCATTATCGTTATCAAAGGATTTTCAAGGTTAAATACATTTGAAGAGATTTATGGCTGAGATGAAACGACGTATTATTTATGTAACTGAAAAAATTATCTTTAGCACAGTTATTTAGCTTGATTTATGTCCATCAGTAACATCATTTACAATCATTTTTAACGATTTATTCCCACAGGCCGTAATGTAACAGAAAATTTTTTACTGTTCTTGTAAATGAACTAAACATGCTAGAATCTGCATTTGAAATAGGGAACGTGCTATGGTAAATATTAATAACAGCCAAAAATTTCAGGGAAATCCGAGTATATTTACGACAGTTAGAGCGCGAACAGACGGCCAGACGGCCAGACAAACCGAAGTCGTAAACACTTTTCAACTTTGTTGGGAAGTGTTAAAAAACGAGTTTGAATGTCAATTGTCTCCTTAAATTGTTCAAATGTAGTAAAATATTTTTATCATGCTTATTTAAATTATTTAAACGACACTTATTTTTTTTTAAATTTTATTACTTATCCATCATTCGTAGTATAGGGTAAGTCTTGTAATCTTTTAAAAATCACAAAAGAAAATTGATGGATTTACACGTTTCAGACACTGGAGATTCCGAAAAACATATCTTTAGGGGGGAAAAAATTGCCGTCCGTCTGTGTGTAACTGTGTGTGTGTCTGTAAACTCTCTATATCCCGAATTGAGATAGAGACTTGAAATTTTGTGTATACTTAAAAAGTAATAATGGGAAAAAGCCTATTGAATATCAGTAACCTCGATTATGCAGAACTATTTTTTTCGGACTCTCGAAATTGATAAAAGGAGTAAACATTTTTCCGAAATTGTTTATTTGAAGGATTAAATATAAAAGACAATAAAATAACATAAATTTTGCATAAAGAAAGAAGTCGATCGGATAATGACTTGCCGAGATATTTGTAATCATATTTTTCACACTCTTCGATTTTTCATGACCCTGTATTTCATTCAAATTCCAATTCAAAGATATATTTTAATTGGAAATGAGACGCTTTATCTGACGCTGTAAACTGTTAACTAATATGATTAAAAATTTTTGAGTTATAAGGATGTTTTTTTTTAAGCAATTCGGTACTATTCGATTACACCGCCCACCAAAAAACTATCGCCAAACTATAAGACTAAATACCAATAACGGCTTATCGTAAATGTCAAGCATTTAATGCATCTCGATAACTATAAGGGGGTTACCATAGGGGGGACCCTGTTCTGTCAACAATTTGGCGATATATTGGCATATTTGGCGACCAGACTTAGTCGCCAAATTGGCGGAATCTCTAATATTTTGCCAAACTCCCATATAGACCGGGCGGCGGCGACACGAATGACTACGTCATCGAATTACGGGATGAAATCATGATGCAGGACAAGATTTTTAGGCGTACATTAAGGAATGATTGGTCTGCCTCGACATTTCTTGGTACGATAGGCGCAGCAGCGGGCGCCAACTCGTGTACAAATGAAAACCCTATAAACATAGTATTTTACATTGCATTGCCATATATACTACTTCATATCGACTTTCAAGATGAATTAAGGGTTTAGGAAAAGCTTATTAAGAGTACGTGGGGAAAAGACTGATTTGGCATAACTTGGTACAAAGCTCCAAGAACGGGGCGCCAATTCGTTATTTTCACAGTATTATTACGTCATCGAGTTACGGCTTGAAATTTTGGCAAATGAAACATTCCGATTAGTACGATACGAATATTTCAGTCTGCCTCGTCATATCTTGGTAGGAGATGAGCAGAGCGGGGCGCCAATTGTTAATTTTGGCGGTACCATCACATCATCGAGCTACGACTTTAAAATTTTGCACATTAAAGGAACATATCAGTACAATGAGGATATTTCAGTCTGCCTCGTCATATCTTGGTACGTGACGAGCAGAGCGGGGCGCCAATTTTTAATTTTTGCGGTATAATCACGTCATCGAGTTACGGGAGGAAATCATGATGCAGGACAAGATTTTTAGGCGTACATTAAGGAATGGCCGGTCTGCCTCGACATTTCTTGGTACGTTAGGCGCAGCAGCGGGCGCCAACTCGTCATTTTTGCGTCACTATCACGTCATCGAGTTACGGGATGAAACCGGTGCCAAATTAAAGGTGAAAAAAAGTCTTTTAAGAATATTTTGGTCTGCCTGCGCATATCCTGGTAGAAACCCCCGGCAGACTAAAATCTATAACAAAAAAATACGTCATAATGTACAAGTGAAAACCCTATAAACATAGTATTTTACATAAAACATTAAACATTCCGATTAGTACGATACGAATATTTCAGTCTGCCTCGTCATATCTTGGTAGGAGATGAGCAGAGCGGGGCGCCAATTGTCAATTTTGGCGGTACAATCACATCATCGAGCTACGACTTTAAAATTTTGCACATTAAAGGAACATATCAGTACAATGAGGATATTTCAGTCTCCCTCGTCATATCTTGGTACGAGACGAGCAGAGCGGGGCGCCAATTTTTAATTTTTGCGGTATAATCACGTCATCGAGTTAAAATTCTGAAATATTCGTATCGTACTAATCGGAATGTTTAATGTTTAATGTAAAATACTATGTTTATAGGGTTTTCATTTGTACATTATGACGTATTTTTTTGTTATAGATTTTAGTCTGCGGGTTTCTACCAGGATATGCGCAGGCAGACCAAAATATTCTTAAAAGACTTTTTTCACCTTTAATTTGGCACCGGTTTCATCCCGTAACTCGATGACGTGATAGTGACGCAAAAATGAAGAGTTGGCGCCGCTGCTGCGCCTATCGTACCAAGAAATGTCGAGGCAGACCGGTCATTCCTTAACGTACGCCTAAAAATCTTGTCCTGCATCATGATTTCCTCTCGTAACTCGATGACGTGATTATACCGCAAAAATTAAAAATTGGCGCCCCACTCTACTCGTCTCGTACCAAGATATGACGAGGGAGACTGAAATATCCTCATTGTACTGATATGTTGATTTAAAGTGCAAAATTTTAAAGTCGTAGCTCGATGATGTGATTGTACCGCCAAAATTGACAATTGGCGCCCCGCTCTGCTCATCTCCTACCAAGATATGACGAGGCAGACTGAAATATCCGTATCGTACTAATCGGAATGTTTTAATGTTTAATGTAAAATACTATGTTTATAGGGTTTTCATTTGTACATTATGATGTTTTTTTTTGTTATATATTTTAGTCTGCCGGGGGTTTCTACCAGGATATGCGCAGGCAGACCAAAATATTCTTAAAAGACTTTTTTTCACCTTTAATTTGGCACCGGTTTCATCCCGTAACTCGATGAGGTGATAGTGACGCAAAAATGACGAGTTGGCGCCCGCTGCTGCGCCTATCGTACCAAGAAATGTCGAGGCAGACCGGTCATTCCTTAATGTACGCCTAAAATCTTGTCCTGCATCATGATTTCCTCCCGTAACTCGATGACGTGATTATACCGCAAAAATTAAAAATTGGCGCCCCGCTCTGCTCGTCTCGTACCAAGATATCACGAGGCAGACTCGCAGATCCTCATTGTACTGATATTCTCCTTTAATGTGGAAAATTTTAAAGTAGTAGCTCGATGATGTTATTGTACCGCCAAAATTGACAATTGGCGCACCGCTCTGCTCATCTCCTACCAAGATATGACGAGGCAGACAGAAATATTCGTATCGTACTAATCGGAATGTTTAATGTTTAATGTAAAATACTATGTTTATAGGGTTTTCATTTGTACATTATGACGTATTTTTTTGTTATAGATTTTAGTCTGCCGGGGGTTTCTACCAGGATATGCGCAGGCAGACCAAAATATTCTTAAAAGACTTTTTTTCACCTTTAATTTGGCACCGGTTTCATCCCGTAACTCGATGACGTGATAGTGACGCAAAAATGAAGAGTTGGCGCCCGCTGCTGCGCCTATCGTACCAAGAAATGTCGAGGCAGACCGGTCATTCCTTAATGTACGCCTAAAAATCTTGTCCTGCATCATGATTTCCTCCCGTAACTCGATGACGTGATTATACCGCAAAAATTAAAAATTGGCGCCCCGCTCTGCTCGTCTCGTACCAAGATATGACGAGGGAGACTGAAATATCCTCATTGTACTGATATGGTCCTTTAATGTGCAAAATTTTAAAGTCGTAGCTCGATGATGTGATTGTACCGCCAAAATTGACGATTGGCGCCCCACTCTGCTCATCTCCTACCAAGATATGACGAGGCAGACTGAAATATTCGTATCGTACTAATCGGAATGTTTAATGTTTAATGTAAAATACTATGTTTATAGGGTTTTCATTTGTACATTATGACGTATTTTTTTGTTATAGATTTTAGTCTGCCGGGGGTTTCTACCAGGATATGCGCAGGCAGACCAAAATAATCTTAAAAGACTTTTTTTCACCTTTAATTTGGCACCGGTTTCATCCCGTAACTAGATGACGTGATAGTGACGCAAAAATGACGAGTTGGCGCCCGCTGCTGCGCCTAACGTACCAAGAAATGTCGACGCAGACCGGTCATTCCTTAATGTACGCCTAAAAATCTTGTCCTGCATCATGCTTTCCTCCCGTAACTCGATGACGTGATTATACCGCAAAAATTAAAAATTGGCGCCCCGCTCTGCTCGTCTCGTACCAAGATATGACGAGGCAGACTGAAATATCCTCATTGTACTGATATGTTTCTTTAATGTGCAAAATTTTAAAGTCGTAGCTCGATGATGTGATTGTACCGCAAAATTGACAATTGGCGCCCCGCTCTGCTCATCTCCTACCAAGATATGACGAGGCAGGCTGAAATATTCGTATTGTAATAATCGGTATGTTTCATTTGCCAAAATTTCAAGCCGTAACTCGATGACGTAATAATACTGTGAAAATAACGAATTGGCGCCCCGTTCTTGGAGCTTTGTACCAAGTTATGCCAAATCAGTCTTTTCCCCACGTACTCTTAATAAGCTTTTCCTAAACCCTTAATTCATCTTGAAAGTTGATATGAAGTAGTATATATGGCAATGCAATGTAAAATACTATGTTTATAGGGTTTTTATTTGTACACGAGTTGGCGCCCGCTGCTGCGCCTATCGTACCAAGAAATGTCGAGGCAGACCAGTCATTCCTTAATGTACGCCTAAAAATCTTGTCCTGCATCATGATTTCATCCCGTAACTTGATGACGTAGTCATTCGTGTCGCCGCCGCCCGCTCTAATAGACTTCCATTGTAAATCTATAGTGTTTACTTGCTTATAGAAAATCAAGAAATTGAGATATTTTAATGCAAAACAAAATGTAATTTTAGCTTAAGGGATTATATTAATTATATTTAAGGGAGTCCAGGTAAATTGAATTATGAATAAAAGAACATGACACAATACTTAGCGTGTATCACATGTTTTATTTTTATATTTCATATTATGTATAATACCCATGATGGGTAAGTATTACTGTGGCCCCCAACGACTAGTTTTTAACTGTTTTATAAAATGGTTTCTTCCAATACTTTTTTAACTAACTATAAACACATATTTATTTTAGCAAATTTATGAAAATGATTTTAGCAGAATAGTAAATCAGACGTAAGAGCAGATTAATGATTAGATAATTTTGAAAAAATACTAATATGTATGTTGCACAATATTGCAACAATGATATTCTTAAATTTCTGATATATAGTAAAAACTCTTTAGATCCTTTAAGTTAGAGTAAAAGAAACGAATCAAGCAAAATAATGTTAATTTTTTTGTTTTTATTAAACGATACTCACAATGCCATGAATACGTTCAACTAAAAACAGTATGCCGCGAGCATCACAGATTTTTTAATATTTATGTCTACCCAAAATATATAAAATCCTAATAAAAGAATTTATGAAGCGGATATTATGAAACGACTGAAATGAAACGAATTTATGAATCCATTCTATAAAACGACTGATTAAACAACTGATTATGTTTAACGGCGATTTTTCCTAAAATATGGAATACTTTGCGATAAAATTAACACCAAAAATCCATATTGATCCGCAGATCTCAAAAGTGGTATTAGAATTTTTTAATTTCGAAATATTATTTTTTTTCTAATTTTAAATACTTTTCCCTAATGATGGCAACTCAAATTTTAATCATAACAGATATTTTTTTTCATATTTTAGAAAATGTTATTATTTTAAACTAATTTGGCGACCAGTTTGGCCTCCCTCAAATGTATGCTAAGAACAATGCCTTGTTTTTTTTTTTTTTTTTTTTTTCGTATTTCATTATCATTTTATTTAATACGAAACGTTCATTTAAAACGGAAACATTTAAAATTAATGGCTTTCACTTCAACGAAACGAAAAGAAAAATGTTAGGCGCAGATGTCATATACGCACAGGGGTAGCTAATTGGTGCCAAAATGGTGTTATTTTGCCTCACATGGTAACCCGGCTATTGTTGCTTTATATTAATAAATGTTTATTTACATTTATTTTCTTTTTATTAAAAAAAAGTTATAAATTGTTTTGTTCTATAGTTATTAATTTTTTTTATTTATTGTTATTTCATTTTAAAAATAATAGATAATAATTTAAAAATACATATGTAACTGGTATTCAAAAACGAGGTTTTCGCCAAATTGTCGTAAAAAAATCACGCCAATCAGAGATCATGACATTTAATTTCAAATTCATAACAAATGACCAATATCGCCAAATTATATAAATCGCCAAATTATACGAGTTGGCGTAATTTTTATTTTAAATAACGAAAGAACAAATAAATTAGTATAAGAATACAAATACAAATAAAGCGTCGAAATAAAAATCACTTGATGGCGTAAACGCGTGTAACATTTTTACAGTCAAGTGAATGTGACATTTACGATCAACCATATTGGCATTTAATCTTATTGTCTGGCGATAGATTTTTGGTCGATGGGATAACCGAGTAGTACCGTTTTAATTTACCACTCGAAAAAAAAAAATAAAATGCTAAATGGCGAGTTAAAAAAAAAAAAAAAAGCTATTGGCGAGATTTGAACCCGGCTAAAAAAAAGTACCAAGAATTCTTTGCGATCATGGCAACTTTTATGTAGTTTTCTCTCTATATAGAAAAAAGTAAAGCTTGGAAATCTGCGTAGATACCGCAAAACGCATCTGATTAGGCAGAACTTTCTGACGCTATAATTGTGTTACCAAGTGGTAGACCAGGGTCTGTCACCAAACGTCGCCATGTTTGTCGCAAACTTTGCAATATATCGCCAAAATTTGGCGACCAAAATTAGTCGCTAAAAGTGACGCCAACTTGGCGCTATTTCCAGTATTTCGTCAAATTTCCATAGACTCCCAATGAAATCCAATAAGGTTTACTTGCTTGCAGAAAATCAACAAATTGAGATATTTCAGAGCAACAAAAACTAATATTAGCTTATAAATAGAGCTTAATTGATCTATTTACATTATTTTTAAGCACAAACACTAACTATTTACAATATACGTAACACTATATATATAATTTACACGTATATGTTGGAGGGAAAAAGACGGCGAGATGAAAATTTCAGAGGAGAGGAAATTTATATGATAAGATTATTTACTGTAACTACAAAATAGAGACTTCATTAGGAAGATAAGGAAAAAAAAATCCAAATAACGTTAATAAATCTGTTACCTTTTTAAATGTAACATATTTTTCTTATTTATAATATTTTTAATTTTAAATGTAAAATCATTAAAATAATTACTCGGTAAAAGGAAAACGATTTAGAGAGTTTCAGAGTTTACAAACAGATCGCCACTATTTTTAAAAATTTTAATTCAATCTTTTTAAAGTCGATCAAGTTAGAGTGCTTTTAGAATCTGGGGTGTCTGAACGGTGGTTGGCGAGCGTAGCTCGTAGGGTGCAGAGCCCCCTAGTAAAATATATTAATTTAAATGTCGCATTTTCTCCCATACCAAAAATAGTGGGTATGAAATAGAATGCGTTACATGCATTTTAACACCGAGTCACAATTGTTTTACAATAATTACGTTTACAAAAATAGCCCATCACACCAGCGCCCATATTTCGATATTCAAATTCAAGATTTGATAAATATAATAGTTTTAAAATTAAAGGCCTGACGTATAAAATTTTGGCTTATTTCTAGAGGCAATTTCAATAGAATTAATCATGTGTTTTGTTCATATGTCGTCTTTCTCTTAGTTGAAGGCACTTTTAACAACATATATTAAATTGAATGTGTATTACTGCAAAGTGTTCTCAAATAAAACTCTCTCTTATGCAATACCACTCTTGCTAAAATATTCCAACTGGCCCGCGATAAGCTAATACAGAACATAGAATGTTATTATCAGGAGTATTTTTGCGTAATAGATGCCGTGGATTCAGAAGCAGTCATTTTAAATGGATTTTACTTTTTGTTTAACAATTACTTGCTGTAGGGGAGAGTTATACACTGTGAGACAAACCCTATAGTGAGACAGAGAAGGTTATAGAAAACAGTTAGTGTTGCATTTCAAGTGCGGATGTTTGTTACGTTCGAGCTGTGGGAAATAAAAGTATATTTTCGGGCACATTTAGAAAAAGAAATTTAATTATTGATTTTTACTACAGGTTATGTATCTTCAATCTAATTATAGCAAATTTTTATTTTTTCCTGATGATTATTGTATTTTTTTTTTTTACTAAACATAATATTACGCCGACAAATCCGAAAGAAGGTATAGTAATTTTTTTTCAACACATTGATTTTTTACACAGAAACTTGAAACGATTGTACACAGGAAAACAATGTAAAACTGCGTAGCATTATAAGTAAATTTATTCTATTGGATAATTGCAAAATTTCGTGCCAGATTACCTAGATTGCAGTTGCTTACAATTTTTACTGCGTTGTTGTTTGTTTTACACAATGCGTTCAAAAATATCCAGAATTGATCGCATACAGACCATATGACACTGTGATTATACTCCCAGTTCCATACAGTGCTTGGAACTAGTATACAGCTCAATAAACGCGTCTGAAAAGCCTCATCTCCATCACTATTGAGTTCTGATATCACAACCACTTCATTGACATCTATAGACACTTACCGCTGCCCCTTCATTTTCAGTTTCAACTTGGGAAATAAAAACTAGTCCGGGGTGGACAGATCTTGTAAGTACGGTGGGTGGCTCTTTCACACAACCTGCCTTCTCGCCAAAAATTGCTGCATAACACTGTAAAAAAATCTATAAAATTACTAACGTTTTTCAAGGCAACTGGGATTCCTAGAACTTTTTTATGTACCGGCAACAACAAAAATTCCTGTAGCAGATACACTTTTGCACAGAAAATCAATAAATCTGTAAGGTTACTAAGAATTATTTTGGAAACTGGGATGCCTAGAACATTTCATGTAACTGCAACCAGGGTTACAGGTAAAATTTTAGTAAGATTACTGAAATTTTAGTAGATCCATTTGTAAAGCTAGAGATGTATGTAGCTTTACAAAAACTAGTTTTGTAGATTTACAGCTTTTTTGTACAGTTACAGATGAAAGTTTAGTAAGCATTTAACCTTACATCTGTAGAACTACAGATTTTTTTTTTACAGTGAAAGATGGACTTTGTGAGTCGATGCGATGTCTTGCTACAGATGCCAATTTACACTGTCAGAAAATCCGACGTCACTTGCCGCATTCATTGGAAGGCCGATGCAACACTTTTTTGTGCCTAGGACCAGTCACGGTGGGAGGTCTGATGTCGTCAACATTTGCACATGCTGATCATTTTCCTCATTTCGACTTGAATAATAGCGACCTGATCTCTCACCATCTTTGGTCCACTCTTTTCCAACTTGAAACCTCAAAAACCACTCAGATACTCGCGGACGATTCATAGTATTGTCAGCATACGCAGATTTAATCATTTCGTAAATATCTATCGCCGATTTTCCAAATTGAAAACAAAATTTGGTGTCCGTTCGTTGCTCCATTTTTTTCGATGACAATGACGCACACATACGCTTTACATAAATGAACGCAACCAACCCGAATTTCACCGAAATGAATGCAACTACTTGATACACATAGAAGAATGTCGTTGATAGGTTATACCGCCGGTTTCGCAGATATACTGTCACAAAATCGGACGTCGAAGATCACGTCCTATTATTTCCGAAGCTTGCGTCAGAAAATAAATCCGTGTGTTTTTACGAGCTATATAATGCTCTGTGTATAACCATATTATTAACTGACAGTTAACTACATGTGCCGTCAGTGAACCTAACTATAAAAAACGTTTTACAAATTAATTTGTGTGCGAGGTTAATATTCAAAATGGAAAATGAAAAGTTACAATCTCATCATGTTACATTCTATGAGTTAAAAAAAGTAAGTGTTGGACGAGCTGCAAAAAATATTCAAGACGTTTATTTGAACCGTGCTCCCGCTCTTAGGACAGTTAAGACGTGGTTTTGTGGATGGCGAGAATCAAAATGGCGATTTCATTCTAAACAATAAAATTTGCTCTTGGCGACCTTACGGCATTGGTACTGACTTAATCCATGATTTTGTGAATAATTATTCTCGGATTAAAATGGAAGAGATTGCTCAGAGACTATACGTTGTCAATTCTGTTGCATTTCTCAATTTAAAACAACTGGGGCACACTTCGAAACTCGATGCTTGGAAATCGGCAGAGTTGTCACATCTAGCTGATTTTTTTATTAAGGCATTCCGACTTCTCTACAGTATGTTTTACTAGTTATTTTGGCTTCATAAGATGATAAGTAGGACATAAACAGGTAAAATAAAATTGTTATACAAAATTTTCTGGTGTTTCAATATTTCTGTATAAAAAATCCGCCAGATGCGGCCGCACTGAAAAACGGTCATGATCTGTTGCAATTACTCAATATAATTAGTAATATACGATAAGGCTTATTTAATACGCTTTTATGTTCTTGAGACATGGGCGCCTATAAAAGGGAATCATTTTCTCATCTTATAACAACATAGCAACTACAAGATCCATTTCTTCAATTTATCTTTTTTTGTGCTTTTTAACATGTTGCGTGCGAAGATTCGACAAAGAGACTTTGTTGGCCGTCATTTACAAAGCGTTTTTTAGTGCTTATGGAATCGATTCACAATCCCATTCCATGTAATGTCTGTTACTTTCAGCAGCGCCAACTTTTCAAAAATATTGTGTGGGCACAAAAAACTTTGAGTAAAATAACACATATATTTTTTTTCCTCTCTTAGTTTGTATGCGTGTGCAGAAAGAGAGAGGGGGAGGAACGATTGACTAAAGATAATAATTCGAAATTAAATTATGTTTTTCAATTCCTACTATTAGTTCACACTTTCCCTATATTTATTTATTTATTTATTTATATATATTTTTCAAATTTTCAATCGTTAATAAAATACTTATTATTCATCCTATCAAGTTGAAATATTTTTTTTAACTTGTACTGGATGACAATAGATGTTAATACAGTTTTTTTCAAATATTAATTCATTAATTAAATTTTAATTAATTAATTTTAGTTTTACATGGGAGACAAAATGGCGGCCATTGGCTATTGAAGCATTTAATGCATATTCATATCTATAAGGGGGGGGGGGTTACCATAGGGGGACCCTGTTCTGTCGCCAAATATCACCAAGTTTGACGCCAACTTGACGATATATCGCCAATTTTGGCTACCAAAATGAGTCGCCAAAAGTGACGCTAACTTTGCGATATCTCTAATATTTCGCCAAATTTCCCATAGACTTCCATTGTAAACTTACTTGCTTATAGAAAATCAACAAATTGAGAAATTTTAATGCAACAAAGACTAATATTAGCCTAAAGGATTATATTAAATTTTTCTTTGATACCTAAGTAGATACTGACTTTAAAAACAAAATTTTTATATTACTTGTTTCTAAGCAAATTTTTAAATTATTATAATTTAATTATGATTTTATATTTTTTTATTAAATTATGTTCTTATAAGTTCTTCCTTATAAATACATTTATATTTATTTTAAACAACATTGGAATTGTTAACTATTGAAAGTGCAAAAAATTAAGTGTCAAGAAAAGTATACATTTAAGCCAATCATTTCAAGACATCAAAACTGATGCGAAAATATGCAGGGAATTTGTTTTCGTGAGAAATTTAACTACACATCCGCTAAAGGTGTTTTCAGTGCTCCTGTAAGTCTAATTGGTGTCCTTTCTATGTTTCAAACAGAACTATTTTGAGAAAGTTAATGAATGTAAATTTCAGTTCAGCGATTAAATGATTAAAAAAATAAATTACGAATTAAATCAATTGAAATTGGGATGCGAGAGATCAAATTATTAGGTGGACTCGTGCCCCATGGGCCCATATAAACTGGCGCCACTGGTTACTTTTATACATGTTTAATTCAAACGTATCAGATTGTTAGCGATTTTTACTCTTTGAAAGGTAATCTCTAATAACTAGATATGCATTACGACCCACGGTGTTCTTTTTCTTTTTACATATATTGCAATAATTTATAAATAGAGCCGTTTCATAACAATAAACTGACTTCTATACAAATATTGATGGCGTATGCATTTGACTAGTATGATGCACCAGGAAATATTGTTGGCGCACATATTTGTGCCCAATGACAGTCAAGGCATTAATACGTCCTACGATGTCACCGTTGATACATGAATGCTCAGAAATCATGTTATATACCACTCTGCTCTATATGTTTATGAAAAAGATAAAGAATCATCACTGCGTCACAGTGCATTAACACTGACTTTCAATAAATAGTATTTTATTTATATTTGAAGGTTATTTTTTCCTGTTTCTATATTCTAATGTATTAATGAATTAAATATTCAATATACTCTCAAAAAAGCCATTTCACATATTAAATGTGTATTTTTTCTATTCGAATATGCCTAATTCTTAATTAACGTTTAAAAAAATCTATCTCACTGCTTCGACTTTCTGCTAATTTTTGTCACTATAAATATACCTCGTGATTTTTCTTTCTTTTTCGAAATAAATGGAAGATTGGCGTCACTCGGTAGCAATCTGCTAAAGATTTTCCATATCTTTTCTGTGAATTCCAAGTATTTACGTATACTAATGACATCACGAATTTGTCGGTGAGATTCTTATTATTGAGTGCGGCAAAACTTTAAGGAAAAAAAAAACGGAACATCAGTAAAGGGATAATGTCTATGTGTAACTTTTGTTCATAGCTCTAAGTTAGTAAATAAATGAAAAGTAACTTTATAAAAGATCTAAAAAATTAGAAAAAATAACATAATATATCAGATTAATAGATTAATAAAGCTGGTTTTCTTGTTGTTTTAATTTCGTTTACATTATTCACTTGTGTATAATGAACTTGACTACATGGAAAAAACTATTTGAACTAATAAAATCATTCAGTCAGTATAACCAACATTTGGTCAGTTGAATCAAATATCTTTGATGGGCATATTAACCAAAAAATTTGTTCACACAACTATTTCTTTAATTTTTTAATTAATAACTTTTCCGTGTGCGTTATTGACATATATTTCTTATGAAAAAATGCATGACGCAGCATACTTATTTAACGTCAAGTAATCTGGGTTTGCTACATTACAATTCCATAAAAATATTTATACAGAGAAATACTATCTCTAACTTAAATTTCCGTAACTGAACTTGTATAAAATTATACCCTCTTCACTGAAATTAAGCTGTCTGCAATGCGTGCTTTTTTTTCTTCCTGGACATTTCGTTTAACATTAACGAGGAAAGAATTTGCTTTGTTGGAATCTTACGTTTGCACGAGATAAACCTAAAAATTTCAGTTGAAAATAAAGAATGTAATGTAACAGTTATTAGAGTATAAGTACAGTTATAAGAGTAAATATATATTCAAAATTTTGCCACTAATTTGGATTAAAGTTAAGTGTTATAAATATTTAGAAACTGCTATCCAAAGAGTTAAAAATATTACAGGTACTACAATTATTACTTCCAATATAAGTTCCCTTTCCCATAGATGTTTCTTATTCATTATTTCAAAGCTATATATGAAAATAGCTTAACGACGTGAACAAAAATTTCTGTAATGATCTGAATGATAATTACACATTACAGTATTATTTTAAATAAAAATTTTCTTTATTTTATTTTTTCCGGTTTTTATCTCAGTTTATAATGTTTCCTAAAAAATATATATGATTGTTTTATTTGTAATGAAAAGTATAAAATTAAGACGGGTCTCTTAACTTGGTTTTAAATAAAGCATAATGAATGCGTTTGTTTTTCTTACTTTCTAAAATTTTTATTTTCCAGCTATTAAGGGGTCTTTTTTTTCAATTTTAGAAGTGCATGTGGGTAGAAGGGGTAATTTTAAAATGAGAAAGATGTTTTTTGGTGATCAAAGATACATATTATAGGTAGAATGAATGCATCGCAATCGTTTTAAAAATATTAAAAATTACTAACAGATCACAACCTACATTTTTAAAAGTTTAAATAAAATTTTAAATGAAAAATAAAAGAAAATCAATGTATATATATATTTATAAAAGATAGAAGGGACTTCTTGACGTAATTTTAGTATTACTTTTGTATCTTGTTGTTTCAATCTGCACAACAATTTAAATGTATAATTTTTTTTGTGTTATATAATTGAAGGAATTTATTAACAGAAAAGGAGCATTGCTTTTTAAAATAACATTAAAGGATCAATGGCAACACGAAAATTTTATTATATATTTATTTTTAATACGTCAAAATCACACAACTACAAACTTTCATGAATTTTGAACGATTGGTTAGTACTAGCACATATTTAAAATATCAATCAATATTATACAGAAATGTTTATTATGTGGACATAAACCGAACAATAAATTTTGTGTTTCAATATTTTTTATATTATTCTTGACCACGCATTTTGCATGCTTATTTTAAATTATAGTGATTTGAAATATAAATTATTAATTTGTAATGCAATTAATAGAAAATCTAAAAACGAAATTTTTTCACCATCAAAATCTTTTTCGAGTAAAACCTTCCACAATAATTTTTCATTTAGTTTTGGCTACTTTTGAAAGGTTGTGAGCATTTATGTGAAGCCGCACATCCGGCACCCCCTGACGGAGCACCTAATTTTAATTCCAAATTTACAAACAGCACCAATATTATTTTAATGATATTTTGGTTTTGTAATGAAAGTTTAAAAGATCAGATTTTTAATTTCTAAGAAGTTCGCTTGTAAATAATTTCTGGTGCCAGTCAATCATTTCATCATTTTATGAACAGAATTTTTCTGTGCCGGAAAGGGTTAACCCTTTCATCAAATCATCAAATAAATCATACCAGAAAATTTGACATCCTTTTTAAAATAGAAAACAACAATCAGTACAATATTGACTGTTTAAAATACATAGGTGTGCTAAAAGATATAGTGGTGTATAAATATACAATGATCATACACAGAGCCTTAATAAATGATAAGACTACTTTTGCGACTATGTTTTAAAAGGTGTGAAAGGTCAACATCTGAAAATTGGACAAATTACGTCCACTGCCAATAATATTTCATTACTTATACTAAAACCAAAAACTAAAAAATCTAATATATTGTAACATTTGTTATAACAATTATCAGTGATAAATGGAGATAAAATGATGAATGAATAATTAATTTTTAAGCTTTAAACAAACAAAATCATCATTTCAGTCCCTGCCCCCAGGTACAAATATCCAATATGAATTGTATGCTGAAAACATTTGTATAAATATTATATGAACTATAAATATTATTTTGCTATTATATATTTATACCTGTAAAGATAGAGTATAGGTAAATATAATTGTCCTTTATTAGTACAGATTGTATAGTAAAATATTGTAGCAAATATATTTGTCCCTGAGGTTGGCCATCAGCTCAGTGCCTCTAAACACACATTTATGTTAACAGATACTAGGTGGCACTTGCAGAATTATTTACATTGCAACAGCAACTAAAATTCAACTAGCCATCATGGATGAAAGTAAGTTGCTCTCTTTGTCATATTTAGAAATATTTACTTTTTGTTCTGAATTGGGATGTGTATTTTTTATAGCATCATTCATGTCCCCATATTTAACTTTTTATTAAAAAAAAAGCTTATTCCAACTTTATGTAATATACAAATGTAACATTACATATCTAATAATTTACGCGTGTGCAAAATGATTCAACAAAATGGCTATGCAGCTGTTAAGACAAAAACTTCACCTCAGTCCCTATCATCTCCATATTAATAGACACTGATTCCATCATCCAATTATTAGACATTGATTATGATGCTAACAGATCCTTTCTTCCATAAAGGTTTATCCTACGCATAAAATATACATCCTTGATCTCAAAACACTACAGCATTTAAATGACAAAACATGTATCATAGTATGTAATTGTATGTGGTAATTGGAACATTAATAAAAAAAAATGGAATGAAATTTTCCGGTTTTCAGATATTGACACTTAAACGTTCTCTAAGCTATTTATGTACACGTCTTTCATCTTACTTAATGCTGAAGATTCGTTACAGTATTTTGGACATTTTCAAAAGTGTTTTGTAATGTATGAGTAATCTGTGACATTCTCTTTCATGTTCAGTTTAAAATCAGTTCTTGTGAATATGGGGCGATTTTTTTTACATATTTTGTTAACTATAAAAGATTAAAAAAATTAAAAATTTTTAAACAGTTATTTTAACTAAATCAAACTGATTGGTAATGTTATCGTACGAGTTGAATATTTCCGACTGAGCGAAAAAATGCCCAGGCCGGGAATCGAACCCTGATCCTTGGCTTACAGGGCCAATGCTTTACCGTTTAGGCTAACTGGGCCGACAACTGGTGAGCATATTTCGCTCAGATAAGATTATTGATATTATTACCAATAAGGTTATCTGATCGAAATATGGTCACCGGTTGTCGGCCCAGTTAGCTTAAACTGTAAAGCATTGGTCCCTGTAAGTAAGGCCAATCTGCGTTCGATTCCTGCCCTGGGAATTTTTTATTTCTGATGGAAATATTCAATTCGTATGGTAACTTTACCAATCAGTTTGATTGAGTTAAAATAACAGATTGCCTACGTACCCGTCGTTCATACGGAGTTCCTTTATCTGCGGTTTATTCTGTTGAGCTGTCTACATGACAGACGAGATTTTATTACCAATAAAGTTATGTGAGCGAAATATGCTCACCGGTTGTCGGTTCAGTTGGCTTAAACGTTGGCCCTGTAAGCGAAGGATCTGGGTTAGATTCCCGGCCTGGGCAATTTTTCGCTCAGTTGGAAATATTCAGTTCGTAAGAAATTTTTTTAGATGTCAGTTTATAGACAGATGATTTCTTGTCTCTAGAATAAACTGATTCATTCATTTTTATTTTGTTTTTTATTTTTTTAAATAAAATTTAATGAAGATATTATATTTTACCATCTATTCAAAATAAAAACAATATTTCATTTCAGCTTTAATGGGAAAATAATGTCAATTACAATACAATATACCATATTATCCCTTACGCATTACTCCATTTAATCCACAAGTGAATGTAGATATTTCCTCGTCACCACTTCCGAAATATCAGAATTTAACAAAACATTTTTTTTTCAATAAATACGCTTGAATAACTTATCAATTTAAAACTCTTTCAAAGAGAACACATTCGAAAAGATGTTATGTCCTTTATGTTCAATCATTTAATAGTGCTATTTCAAATCAACAGAGTGTGATACTTGCTGAGATTAAGTTAAATTATTTAAGCCTTTCGTGAGCAGCCTTGCATATATGCAAACAACAATGTTTTGAATTTAACATATTTTTTATTCGTATATACCTAATTCACACAAAATTATATTAGCAGTCTTTGCTTTAAATAATATCAGACATTCCGTATTAAAATAAAGCGAAATGAACCATTGAAACTTTATGTCAGATTTTCTGAACTACGTAATTTCTAGAACGTATTCTACCATGGGAATTAAAGGTGTTAAAGGTTTAGTTTTATTAAGTAAATAATTATATAAAATTATTTGGAGACATACTTATTAAAATATTTACTAATTTGCAATATTCTATCGTAAAACAGCCACACGGCAGTAGTTTTTACTTGTATTGCAGATGTGCAACTGAAGAAAAGATTGACGTATTATATGAAAAATGTATCTCTGATTTTTTTTCATTATTTTTCCTGTGTTATAAACCATTCAGAGTATCATACATAATTTTTTCGAAAAAAAAAAAAAAAATAAAAAATCCCGCATTTAAGGGTTACACGAAAGCTTTTCATATTGCCGTTGAAAATAGTGTACTGCATTTTTTCCGTGCATGTCGCATCGTTTTTATTTCAGAGAATCATATATAATTTTTTTGAAACAAAATAAAAAAATCACGCATTTAAGGGATAATTATTTGATGTCATCATTTCCACGTCACGTTTTTAACCCTATGAGGGGCAAGAAATAACTTCTCTGTAATATTGAATTCTCACTGGAACAATCGAAAATTTTATTTTAAAATAAGGAAAATCAATTTTTCAACATTTAGCACCCTCCCTAGTTAAAAATAGAAAATTTAGTTAAATTCTTTTGATGCGAATTTTGTTTAAATTAGGTGGGATAAAATATATCCCTCCGCCCCTCAAGGGGTTAAACTTGAATTTCAGTATGATCACCAGGTTTTAAGTGTTGAAAATGTAATTATTAGGAAAAAAATTCTAATTATTCATTGTCTAAATTGCATTCAATACTTTTATTGGGAAAACAGGCAGATATTTTGTTGGTATAACTGATATTTAAAATATGTGTTTTTTTGTAAATAGTAGTCCTTTTAATAGTCGGTTCAATATATTGCAATTTAAGACCCTTTAACCATTTATGTACTGATGAATTCATGAAAATTTTATCTTCTAAAACCTTTTTCGTAAATTGTTTAAACTACATTAGATGATTTACATAATCATTTAATACATTTTAGAAGGATTAATTAAATTTGAATTTATAGGGATTTTGTGCAATATTTATAACCCTACTCAAATCTTTTATTTTAAATATTTTTCTTAGTATTTTGTAGAATTAGGAAATGTACAAATATAATGTTCTTACAATAGAAATATAGAAATATTTCCGAATTGAAAAATCTCCCACCCCCTTCCGAACGCTAAGAAAACAGAAAAGATGCAAAAGCAAAAGAAATCATCCTTTTAAAAATATTTTTGTTTTGTGTAACCCATAATGCTTTTGGAACAAGATAAAGTAATGTATCTATAACTCATTCTAAACTGTATTACAACTAATCGATGTATTAAATGAATTTTATAACAGGTTATTTTAATGGTATTTATAAGTACCGTCAGTAGATAAAGGGTTAATCCACAAGATAATGTAGATATTTTCTAGTCACCACTTCCGAAATATCAGAATTTAACGAAACATTTGTTTTAAATAAATATTAATATTAAAAGCTTGAATAACTTATCAATTTAAATTTCTTTCAAAGAGAACACATTCTAAAACATGTTTTATCTTTTGTGTTCAATCATTAAATAGTGCTATTTCAAATCAACAGAGTGTAAAACTTGCTGAAGTTAAATTATTAAATTACTTGGCGTCGTCATTTACACTTCAAGTTTTTAAACTTGAATTATTGTCTGGAAAAATATTTCAGGAGGATCATCAGATTTTAAGTGCTGAAAATGTTATCATTATAAAATAAATTCTAATTGTTCATTGCCTGAATTGCATCCAATACTTTTATTGGAAAAAGAAGCGCATGTTATGTTGTTATAACTGATATTTAATTTGATTTTTTTTTAAATAAAAAAAAAAAAAACTGTGGCTGTACGATACCTGAAGAATCAGGGCCTACAGTGCCCAACTCTGTTTACTTGACCCTGGGCACCGAGGTTCTATGCAGCATGTGCCCCGTCCGGGTGGTTAACACAACACTAGACTCTCAGTGTTTAGTTCAGAAGCAAGCTTGGTACTCATTTTATCGATCCCAAAGGGATCAAAGGTTGAGTGAACCTTGCCCAGCCGGGAGCAGAGCTTTCGACCTCTAGCGTGGCAGACAGGCGTGCTGACCACTACGCTACTGGCCTTCTTTTTTAAATAATAGTCCTTTTAATAATCATTTCAAAATATTGCAACATATGTGTTACCCCGAAAGCACACTTAAACGTCTTTTTTTTTTTTTTTTTTTTTTTTTTTTTTTTTTTTTTTTTTCTGAACGTTGTTAGTCGCGCTCGGTCTTTTTGCAGACTGAAAATGTAAAATAAGAAACATTTTTCAGTTTATATTCGAATATTATATACCAGTGGAGTTATAAATTTGCAGTTTACTTAAATTACACATTTTATTCGTGAGATTTTGGAATAATGGGGTAAATTACAAATGGACTGGCATTAGGGGTCTTTGCGTAGACATTTCCACCAATTTCAACTTTACTTGTAAAAATGTACCTGGAGGAAAAACAGAGATGTCTTCACCATGGTAATGGAGAAAAATTTAAAATCAGCTATAGGGTAGTTCTTCATTGTATTTGTAAGGAAATATGAGTTAGGAGAAGAGGATTTATATTGGCTGCAAAAAGACCGACACGCGGCTACTACTACAGAGTTAAAGGAACACAAAATCCAAATTTATGACAGATATTTGGTGTTACGGCAGATATAGTTTTATTCAAGGCCAAATTAAAGGTTATGGAGAACTTGCGTAATAACTTGCAATATTTCATTTTGCATTTTTATTTTTATTTTTTGCCGTACATTTAATTTGTAGTTTAGCAACTTATAAAACAATTATGAAAATATTGAAACCACTGAGTAGTTCTGGAGAAAAAGGTAGATTGCTGTCAGATGCTGTCTTTTTTTTTTCTTTTCTGTTTGCAAAATCATGTATATATTACATTTTTATTTGTAATTTTGGTAAATCAATCAAAATCTAGTTTATCTATTGTCAAAATTATTAAATATATATTAAAATAGTTTAACGAAGGATTAAATTTTTTTTTCTATTCCCTATAGTCTGCAGATTATCCCAGTGAAACGATTGGCCGTATCCGAAATTAATTTGTATAGTTTAGTGCTTTAGCGCAACGCGTCCGTAGGCTTGCGCTGTTTTGGAGCACTATAAACGTATTTTAAGCAAAATCACTTTTTTCAAACAGGCGGAATTAGAACAAATTTCTATTAAACTGATCGCTGCTAATGTTAAAAAAAAAAAATAAAGGTGATATAATTTATTGGAACTTGAATCACTTTCAGCCATTTTTATGGAAAATAAATATTTTTTGAAGCACGCCAAAGTGCAAAAAAGAAAAAAAAAAGATCAGAAATAGACCTTTTTTTCAATTGCTTTGTTGATTTCCAACTTTTTGGTCTCAAAGTGCTTGAAACTTCAGACAATACAGTAGCTCTCTTCTTAACCAGCCTCCTCTTAACCGGAACTCCGCTTTAACCGGCCGACTTTTTTCCCCAATACCAGGCAAAATTCAGAAAGAAAAATTTCGGTTCTCATTTCTGTATGGTTAATTAACAGGGGTGTTCCAGACTTTTCTCACAGGGTGCTGTTTGTGTGAAATTGTGAATTTTTTCTTATATTTGTGAAAATTCTAGTCATATTTTTTGTGAATTCTAAATTATAGTTTATTCAGGTGCTACCCTTCCCCTTCATATATGAAAAGCCAAGTAATATAAGCCAAGCGATAAGTTCAGCTGTTTTGTTACAGGTCAGATTTTATTTTTAAATGATGAAATTTGTGAAAGGTTCAATTTGAATGTGGAAAAAGTCTCTGAAAGATCTATTTATAAAGCAAAGAATTTTATGAAGGGTGCTGTTTTGGAACAGTCCTTTTGGTTTAGTCCTTCTAAGGACCTAAAATTTTTCTATACAGATCCCTGATTAACTCAAATTTGCATAATGCAGAATAATTTCAACTTCTTATAAAGGTATGTGACAAGATTTTCAGCAATTTAATTTGTATTAAATACTGTTCATTATTTATTATTAGCGATGATTTTTATTTCAATTCAGTTAATTACTACTAGTATTCTTTTCACAAAGTACAGAAAATATGTACTTTTTTAAAACTACACAGACTGAAAAAACTAAATGCCTCTTAGGCATTTAATTAATTAAATATGCAGTTACTTATTTAATTTTTTTTACTTCTCCGGTTTAACCGATTTTTCTCTTAACCGGCTAAACATCAGTCCCGTTTAGGCCGGTTAAGCGGGTGGCTACTGTGTTATCTACTTTCATAATCGTTAACGGAAATTCATTGCAGAGGAATTAGGCAGGTTATCGGATCCCGCCTGGTTGGAAATGCACTCTAAAAACGACATTTTCAAAACTGAGTAAAAAATACTCAAATCTGAGCATGTCGCATAGTCAAAATGGCTCCGAAACAAAGTTACTCAAGTTTGGAACATGTATAACTCACTTCTGAAAACATGGACATACTCAAATATGAGTACATAATGCTTTATTCATGATGTTTATTCACGATAATACATGATGTTTGTATTTATATTTTTGATGGTTGTCAAATCCTACCTGCGATGTCTTTCCTTTACGAATTCATCCATTCTTCGATTTCGAAGGTTGAAGAATAAAATTTACTATTTCGAGATTATATTACGACGGCTTTTAAGTGTTCTACCGCGAACACGATAAAAAAGTAGTTCGTCCCATCTCATGTCATAAATTATTACTGAAAGGAGCGTTTCGTTCGAAATCATAACAAATGATATAATATGAATAAATTCAACTACCCTGGTAAAATTTACTACGTTTAACGAATGAAAAATAATTTTGTTTGAAACTGAGTGCTTCTGGTGTTTCAGAATTAAGCATTGGGTCGTCATATTTGAAACAAAAAGTTTCATATCAAAATGAAAACATAGATTTACTCAGATTTGAAAGTGTCATTTTTCTCAGTGTGTAAGGCTCGCGTGCTAGGACATCCACCCACGCAACTCGAACCATTTTTAGGTGTGTTCGTAGTTATATAAATACGAAGCAACTATAGTCGCCGTTCAGTCCGTCTGTCTGTCCGTCTGCCTGTCTGTCCGTCCCCATGTAACAGAGCAAAAACTACCCAACCGAATGATCTGAAATTTTAAATATACAATTGCAGTAAAATTTTGTCGAGCCATTTCAAATTTTTCGAAAATCGGATATATAGTTTAATGACAGGGACAGTCAAATTTTCCCGTTACATTGCGGCCAATAGGAAAAAATTAATGCAAGTGCATTTTAATGGTGTTACAGACTATGCAGTTATGAAGTGCAAAAAACTATACATTAAGTACAATATGCAGTGAAAAAATATTTATAAAACTAGTTATATTACTAACGCACCTCATTTGCCATGTTTGGCGAGCAATTTCCAACTTGTTTATTTTGAAAAAAAAATCAAATAGACTTCAAAGGATAACAAATAACATACAAAAATCCTGGAGCTAAAATTTTTATTCTTATTCCAAAAAGAAAATGCTAAAAGCATCTTTTTGGGGTCTTCAAGAAGCAAATCCCCTCTTAAGTTTCTTTACCGTGAAAATGTTGTTTTACATGGGATATCATAACTGTGTTAACTAGAGATGAGACGGGATCAGAGCCTGAAGAGGATTCCAAAGAGGACTCGGGCATAAAGGGAAAATTTTATTTGCAGTAAACTACCGATTACCCGTCACTCACAGGACCGTCGGTGTGACGGATAATCGAAAGACAGTACATGACCGTTACTAAAATTACATTTCTACGTGTTAATTCATAAATAAGATTAACTAAAAGATTTTTCTCTTTGATGTATACTTTTGTTTATAAAAACAAAAGTGATAATAAGAAATCTATTTATCAGACAAATTTACAATTTTACTGAAACAAGTTGGAAACTGCTCGTCAAACGTAGCAAATGAGCTTCGTTGGTATTATAACTAGTTTTATAAATATTTTTTGACCGCATATTGTACTGAATGTATATTTTAGTGCACTTCAAAAAGTGAATATCCATTTCATTCTGTTCGAAAGGCGGTAACATCATTAAAATGCGCTTGAAATATTTTTTTTTCCCATTGGCCGTCATGTAACGGAAAAATGTTGACTGCCCCTGTCATTAAAGTATACATCCAATTTTCATAAAATTTGAAATGACACTGCAAAATTTTTGCAATAATTATATATTTAAAATTTAAGACCATTCGGAAGGCTGCAACATCAATGAAATGCACTTGCAATAATTTATTCTTATTGGCCGTAATGTAACGGAAAACTTTTGACTGTCCCTGTAATTAAACTATACATCCGATTTTCATAAAATTCGAAATGACGCGACAAAATTTTACAACAATTATACTTTTAAAATTTCACAACATTCGGTTGGGTAGTTTTTGCTCTGTTTTTTGTAGACAAACGGACTGAACGACGACTATAGGTGCTATGTATTTATACAATTACGAATGCACCTAAAAATATGTAGTACTTGTTTTCATCCAAAGTAATCACTGTTCTTTTTTGTTTGCGTTTTGCTTGTGTTTTAACAGCAGCACGATTTTGAATTCTACATAATAAAATACTTGGGTTGCATCTGCTTCCTCTAGAATCTCAAACAAATTAACACTAGAACGGCGGAAAAATCTTACCTACTAGAACGGCGGAAGGGGTCATTTTGACCCCACGGTGAAACTAGTGAAATAACAACGCTAAAACAATTTTAAACGCCATTCATTGGCAAAAATATGTAATTTCCGTGTATTTTATATTTTATATTTAATATTACTTGATAATTTATTGAATTTTTAAAGTACTGTATATATAACGCCTACAGAGCGATCAATTGGATCATACTACTACTACTCAAAAAACTCATTAATTTTATATAAAAATTGATTTAAAATAAATGTTTTCACAAATTAAAACTATTGTTAACTAAAATAAACTACAATTTATAAAACTAGGGGGCGCTGCCCCCTACGAGCTACGCTCGTCAACCCCCGTTCAGACACCACAGACTCTGAAAGCACGCTAATTTGATCGGCTTAAAAAATATTTCGGAAGATTGAATTATAAGTTTAAAAACAGTGGCGATCTCCCTATAAACGGGTTTCTATTCATTTCTCTTTGATTGGGGAATTTTAAAGCCAAATCAGCGGCTGTTAAATGATACAATGGCTGTTTCCGTCTTTGATTAAATAAAATCAGTTGACATTTCAAAATAAGCTAATATAAAATGAATTAAATAAACAGAGTCTTTGCCTCCCGGTATTTTTTAGCAAAGCGAAAAGAAAGTTTTTTTTTTTTTTTAATGACACTTTAAACGTATCGTTTTTAATCTGACGTAATTTTCACTAAACTTTTCTTTCTCATTTTACTGTTCACGTGAAAATGATTTTGTTAGAAATGAAATATTATTTGCGCTATCATAATAAAAATAGTTGAAAATATCATCTTTAAATATTACATAAATGTCTCGCGCAATTTTTAAATTTAAACAGTTTTGCAATATTATTTTTTGTTCATTTTACGTAATGTGTAAGGTGACGTAAATGTGACGTAATTTCTCCTATTTAAGACTTCTAACGCATGTTAACGAATTTATTATTTTACAACATTCTTTCACTTTTAAAATTCACGTGTAATATGGTTTTTATGATAATTTTCAGTGAGTTCCTGCTTTTTATATTTTCTTGTTTATAATAGTCACGTGTAAAATAAATTTTTAATTTGAAGCAAACATTGTTGCTTGCGCTGTTTATACTGTTGGCAACAGATTAAATTAGTACAATTTTCTAAAATAAGTACAAAATATCTCTCGAAATGCTGAAAATGTGAATTTAAAATAGAAATAAAACCTCAAAAAATGAGTCAAATTAATAAACTGAGTGCAGTCTGCACACCGGAAAATTCTGACGCATAAAATGATCTAAAAATTATTAAATTCCGATGTACAGTTTTTGCTCCTATAAAACTTTTTTAATGGAACGATTTTGTCCAACTTTAGCATTAAATATCTCTTTAAATATTTCTTCGATTTGAAAACTGTCTGCATCAGCGTGTTTATCAAACATTTCTCTATAATTCTACCGATTTTCATATTTTTGTATGCAATATTTTGCTTAATATTAACGAAGAAAGACCTCCGGTCACAAAAAATTCAAAACCGGCGGCGGCGGCGGCGGTGACAGCGGTAGTTACTTTTTTTTAGAATAGAGAGATAAAATATTTTTTTTCATCTACGTACTCACCGGATGATTCACTCTCTAAATCCATAAATGAGAAACGTGTTCTGTTGTTTCCGTTATATCATTATAAGCGTAGCTGAATGGTTAGAATGTAAAACATTTCGTTTGAATTTTATTTAATGCTTAAAATACTCGAAATTAAACACAGGGATTAAGGATTAATGCAGTTGATACAATAATAATTTTAACAATTTTTCCAGTGCATTATCCGAATACAACTTTGGATCACGATCCACAAAATTCTTGAGATTTGTTTCCATTGCATCTCTGTACTTGACACTTTTTTCTCTTTATATCTATTTTATTTTCGCGTATTTTTTATGAAGACTCAGGAAGGATCTTTGGGACTTTTGAAGCCATAAGAACCATTCTTAACTTATCTCCTAATTTTAATAGAAAATCTCTTCTACTGATGAGCTTGCCTGTTACACTTTTATAAATTATTCAGGCGTCCAAAGCTGCATGATCCAAAATACTGAAAAAGATATGTACAGGCCATCGTCTAGAAGCCGATTTAACGGAGTGTTTTCGGCACATTTGATTACGAATATCCACACCATACTTCGTTACGTTCTAATATTATACTGAATCGGGCAACTTCTTGAGACTGTCTTCTGATTTTACAGTAGTATGTAATGAGGTCAGTAGAATAACACTTTTGTTTCTTTTGGCTTGATAAATGGTAAGTGCTATATTATGTTCCACTATATTCAATGAATAAAGAGCACTACGCATATTTTTCAAAGATATACGAATTTCTCTTACCTTCATTTTCATTGTGCCAACCAAAGTTGTATTTTTAGCTTTTAGGATTTCTGGTAGTTTGATGCTAGTAAAATAGTCGTCGTAATATTCCTCCCTTTGTTTAGATGGAGATCTGTTAATTTCATGAAAAAAAGTTCAGATAAACGTAATTGATGATTTGCTGTTTTATCTTTTCCTAGAAATGGAAATCCATTCAAGAGGTACATATTTAGTATCAACGTCAACAGATAACCAAAATTTTACCCCAAATTTCTAAGGTTTATTTGGCATATATTGCGTAAATTTACATCCAGCTTTACATGGGAACAATTGTTCATCAACTGTAATATTTAGACCTGGTCGATAGCATGTTTGGCAATTTTCAATAAATTATATGTTCGGGAATGTTCAACTGTCTGCCGTATGAACAATATTCGTACTCTACTTATAAAACCCCTCCCATATGGTTACCAACTGCAGTGATTAATCTGATCAAACAAAAGTAACAAATGGGAAAATACTATTTCTGAAAAGAAATATAAGCCTGAAAAACCTTGCACTTTCTATATTTGAAATATTGTGTTCAAAAGAATGGCAAAATCCAACAAAGGAAATACAACATACAACTTAGAGATAATACTGGGTGGCCACCACATCGGTTTTTATCTCTCTGGGAGACAGTATGAATGCAATCAAAAATTGCTTATCACTGAATTTTTCTCATGGGTTCACAATCCTTCGAGTACAAAGAGTATTTTACAAAAGGGGTCAAAATGACCCTCGTCCGCCGTTCTAGGAGTACATACCAATATTTCAAAAACTAACAAATCTAGAAAGCTGATTTTTTTTTTTTAGAAAAATATGTTATCTAATTAGGAAAAGTAAAAAAATTTCAAACAATTTCTTCCAACCAAACTAAAGTAATCAACGGACGAAAGTGCTCAGGTGTCAAAATGACCCCTACCGCCGTTCTAGTGTTAATGCATTCAGACAGCATAGTATGCCTGATTGACTCCTGGTTCCTGGATGGTCATTACCCGATTCATCATATTCAGCGGCTTCAGTTTTCTATGAATTCAAAATGTTTTGATTAATTTCATCATCCATTAATTCTTCATAACCAATATCATTCTTGTCACAATTAAGCCAATCTGTAATTGCCGAAACGTCAGTGAAGGCTTACTGTGGAGACACGAAATGTTTTGGTTTCCGTTTGTCTGTCTGTCTGTCTGTCTGTCCGTCTGTTCCGCGATAACTGCCGTAAAAAGCATCCGATTAGCTTAAAATTAAGTATGCATGTTGGTAAAATCCCCGGATTTAGCTGTATAGTTTTTGGTTAAATTTGGTTCATGCGTTCGGAATATATAGAACATTTTATTTTGCGACTTAATGCTTTCCTATAGCAATTCAGACGATTTTTCCATTTTTATTTGTTGAAAGGAAATGGCTCATATGATTGAAGGATTTAAATAGTAAATTATGGATGATGTAATTTCTAATTAGAACCATACATTATTCATATTAGTTTGAAATTTTGTGTATACATTTGTCAGAGTTTTTAAATTCGGTGTTTAACTTATGGAGGTATTTTATATATGTGTTCCAATAATATATCTTTTTATAAATTTACTTTTTTTCAAAGCACATATTTCATTGTTTTATTTTCTTTTAACTGTTGCCTAGCGACGGAACTACACCTAAAAATATCGTAAATGTGAAAGTATTTGTAATTGTTTGAAGTCAATCAAAGTCAAAAGGGACGAATTAATGCCTTTGTGACTTTACATATAGATGAAATTTACCCCAGAAATAAAGAAAGACTATGTTCTGCTTATTTTGTTCAAATATTTTTTCTTTTAAATTAAGAAGTTCATTATTTTCATAAGGAATAAATTGACATTTTGCTATAAATTTAACAATCATTTTTTTTTTTTTTTTTTTTTTTTTACCGTTGCCAAGAAAATCCTATCCCAGAATAATAATTTATCCTAAACAGTTAATTTTGATTTGAAAGATTTTCATGTGCAAGAGGAAAATGAAATAAAAAATAGACATGAATACGTCTTCATATTGGAAATAAAACTAAAATACGAAAAGAAGGTGAATTTGATCTCATATATCAAAAATAAAACTAATATGCTTTGAGGTTGAAATAAAAAGGGCTTGTGTTATGATATTAATTCTTATTATTAAAAGAAATGTTACTAATATCTCATGGTTTATCGTCTGCACACAGCTAACAGAAATGTTAATTTTTAATCGAAAATTTCAATGAGAAAAAAAAAAAACTTTTGAAAATCAAATATATAGTAAATGTCAAAATTTTACACCGCAAAATTATTGCTGTCGAAAATGACGTCATTGTATTGGGAAATAAATATTCTCATTCTTAAAAACCAAGCATTAACTAGATTACCTAAAAAAATATTTTATGACGAGTGTTACTTCTTAATGCCGTCTCATTTCAGAAAATATGAATGAAAATTATTTTATTTTTAAAAGGAAATTATATTTTCATTCATAAAACCTAAACTTTTAATATAATTGCGTCAATGTGAATCATTTTTTGTCCACCAGTATTGAAAATTAAGGCTCGGAAGTATAAAAAGAAATTTAAGATTTGCGATAACCATTAGTGCAATAAATAAAAAGTTACATATGTAAATTAATGAAACCACGGGGAGTTCAGGAGGCGGAGCCCCCCCCCCCCCCCCCCCTGAAGAAATCTGTTTTATTATTTAAAAAAAATATCAGAATTAGTAGCTCATGAAAATTATTTCAAAATATTCTTCCATAACAACGTTTTTAATTTAATGCTTCTAATGTCTGAAAACTTCGTATTTTTTATTCTTATAAATAATTACATAATTTGAAAACTTTAAATTGCGGTTTGCATGAAATTGAATATTACCAAAGTGTGTCTAAAAACAGTGACTTTCAGAGCTGACGTTGAGGCTCCTGATCTGCAGATTTACTAGTTTTATCCACCGAAATATCATCGCCCACTGAATACTAGGCCTGGGCGCTGACACAAAAATGGCGGCTGCCGAAGGCGGATTTTTTTTAAACATAGGTACGGAATGGAGTCATGAATAAAGAGGAGGAGACATATAGTGCGCTGTCTACCCGTTGCGCGTGAAGTAACTGAGGAGGTTGTCACAAGATGGCGGCTTCTTTTTTTAAAAATAGGATCTACAGTTTCAAAATAGCGCCGGGTCAAACTTCCCACCAGTATAATTGAATAGTAAATTTTATTTTATTTAAGCGTCTTATTCATGGAAATATTTTCTCACAAATATTTTCTGTTGTCAGTTTGACAGGTAAGACAATCAGATTGCATCAACGGTTGTCACAATATGGCGGAAACGAAGGACCTGGCTACCGCAAAAGTAAACTTACACCGGTTAAAATTAAAATCATTTTCTGCTATTATTTATGACTGAAAATTTGCATTATTAACACTTTTAAATATGAAGAAAATTTCTATATAATTATACTGGTGGAAGCTTCAGCCGGAGGTAATCAGAACTTGCGAAAGCGGTTACAGTTCAAGCTTCACTATTTTAAGGATATGTCTGTTCCTTTTCATTAATAGTTCCATGAGGTATGGCCCCTTAAATAGTGACACCAGAATTGACCACACGCAATGGGCGGAGCTCGCAATGTTTCCCACGAGCATTGTGGCATTTGATTGGCTTTTGGTTAACGCTTGTGGGAAGAATCCAGAAGCTGATTAATTATAATCGATCGTGACGTAGTATGACGCCAGGAATGCTTGTTGTCCATTCCATAAAAGATTTCTCTGACTTGTTTAAACTTCGAAAAATAAAGCGTAAAAATCTTAAAAAATATATTGGTACGAATATTTAATGGATCGTACACAAGCTAAAAAAAAATTCGATTTCGGCAGCCGCCATTTTAGTGTCAGTGCTCAGGCCTAGTATTCAGAGGGCGGTGGAAATATTTTCTAGCTGCTCTTCCTGGTGTCAGACAAGTATTTTACTCTTAATAGCGTTGTCTCTCTCGGGTCTCATTATTCGTTTCTGAAGGAAAAAAAAACAAGTTGGAAATTGCTCGTCAAATGTGGCAAATTATGTGCGTTCGTACTATAACTAGTTTTATAATTATTTTTTGCACCCCATATTGTACTGAATGTATATTGTTTAGCACTTCATAAGTGCATAGTCTGTAACATCATTAAAATGTACTTGCAATAATTTTTTCCCCATTCCCCGTAATGTAACGGAACACTTTTAACTGTCCCTGTAATTAAACTATACCTCCGATTTTCATAAAATTTGAAATGGCTCGACAAAATTTTGCAACAATTATATATTTAAAACTACAGACCATTCGGAAGGCTAAAACATAATTAAAATGCACTTGCAATATTTTTTTCATATTGGCCGTAATGTAACGGAAAACTTTTGACTGTCCCTGTAATTAAACTATACATCCGATTTTCATAAAATTGTAAATGGCTCGACAAAATTGTGCAACAATTATATATTTAAAATTTCAGACCATTCGGACGTCTGTAACATCATTAAAATGCGCTTGCAATAATTTTCCCCATTGGCCGTAATGTAAAGAAAAACTTTTGACTGTCCCTGTAATTAAACTATACATCCGATTTTCATAAAATTTGAAATGGCTCGACAAAATTTTGCAACAATCATATATTTAAAATTTCAGACCATTCGGTTGGGTAGTTTTTGCTCTGTTATATGCGGACAGACGGACGGACAGACGGACAGACGGACGGACAGACGGACGGACTGAACGACGACTATAGGTGCTACGTATTTATATAATTACGAACGCACCTAAAAAGAAAGGTGTGTGGTGGTTAACCGAGGTTGGCGGTTTATAGAGTGGCGGATAACAGGAAGTTTACTGTATTCACTAATTGATAAAAAGAAGTTTACTGTATTCACTAATTGATAAAAGGAAGTAAAACTTGCTATTTGAGAAACAGGAATGTTGTCAAAGTTTTTTTAAGTGTTTCACATTCCTGTAAAAATTAGTTTGAAAGTGGATAGGATTGTTATTGATGGTACGTAAGATTTCTCTACCAGCTAAACAATGGTATGTTCCTCCTTAACCCATTTATGCCTAGCGTCCCATTTTTGGGACGTTTCAAATTTTAATGCATTTGTATAATTTTCTTCTTCTTTATAACATGAAAATTGCATGAAATCATTATTTATAAATGTCTTTATATATAACCGAGAGATGACAGCACAAGGTGGATGTTTATTTGCTTAAATTAAGGCTTTTTTCGGTGTTTATAGATTTATAATTTTTCAAGAGGGCGAAATGTAAAAAGTAAGTTTATTTGTATTTTCTCTATCATGGACTCAAAATCTCAAGTTGTAATCTTACCTTGTGGACTTTTTTGAAATACGTATTTTTTTAAATTGCGAAATTAAATGTTCAATCCTATTTTTTATGCATTTTTGTAATGTACAAAATATAGGGTTCTAGGCACAAATGGGCACATATTTTTGTTAAAAATTTAGGAGACAGTTATTTATGTAATCTCCTTTCGAAGATATTTATGAAATAAATTGTTATTAAGTCTGCAATACGATTATTCTTATTTTATTATTAATAATAGTTATAACGTTATTAGTCTCTGCAAAGAAATAAATATATATTTTTTGTAGTTCATTAAAATACTAATTATAGTACATAATATACATTTTAAAAACCTTTTAAATATAAATATAGGTAAAACATATAATTATGCATATTATTCTACTAGAAATACTCATATTTAGTTCTTTTACATTTTATCAAATAAATACAAAAAAAATTAAGCTTAAATTTTTTTTAGTATTTTTCCAGTTCATTTTGCAACATATTAAAGTGATTTTACCAAAAAATTTGAGAAAACAAAAATTCAGGCACAAATGGGTTAAAAATGTGGATATAAATACGGAAAGAATCAAAGAGACATTTGGATATTGTAATATAGAGTTATTTTGTTTATAACTTATTGTTGTAAAAGGAATTGAAAATCCATGAAAACATTTTTTTTTATTTAAAATTACAAACAGATTTATCCCTTAAAATTTACGACTATACATCATTTTTTCATGCGTACAGAGATATAATCAATCATTCACATTTATAGTTTTTTTTTATGAATTTTTTCATTATCAAGAAACATAAATTTGTGTTATTTGATCAAAAATATTTTTTATTTTATATTTTAAAAAAATGAATAGAAATTTGGAGGTTTTTCCAAAATAAAGAAAAATATGGAAAATATATTTTAAAAAATGTATTTCAATTCAAAAGTGCGAAATCCCGAAGATAATAGAAACTCACAAAAGTTTTTTTTTTGTGTGTGTGTGTGTGCGTGTAGAGACATAAATCATACTTTATCTGCCTAAATTCTTTTTGTTTGAACATTATATTTAAAATTTTTAAAGTTACCGACATTATCTATAAAACCCTTATGAATTGCTAAAATTTCTTAAAATTCGATTAAATTCAGATGAATAATAATATAAAAATAATTAAGGGTTTTTTTAATATCGTTATACAGGTATTTTCATTTGATAACTTTTATACAGATTTTCATATTTTTTTTTACATTTTTTAGTATGTTTACTAACTACTAAATTTTGGACGTTCTTGGCTATACTTAAATAAACAGTTATAGATGATTTATAATAATAAAAATAACTTTATGTTAATGAGCTTAATTTAAGCTCAGTAGCGTCGTGGTCATCACGTCTATCTGCCACGCTACAGGAGGTTCACTCAGCCTTTCACCCTTTCGGGTCGATAAAATGAGTACCAACCTTGCTTGGGAACGAAACACCGAAGGTCTCGGGTTTGGTTGACCATCTGACAGGGATATCTGCTGTATAGCACATAGGGCTCCATGGTCAAATAAACATAAACAGGATTGGGGCTTTAGGCACTGATCCTGTTTGGATCCTATAACCACAGGTTTAATATCTTTAACCCCTTGACGGTCGCATTAAATCACGGTTTAAAAATTCAAATTGCTTATTCACCACTTTTTTTAGAAAGAAATATTCACCTTATTTAATAACAGATAAAACGATGCCACAATAAAGTTAATTACACTATTTTATAAAACTGGTGAGAATCAGACAATCTGAATAAAAGACACAGCCCGTGAATATCACGGGATCGAGAATTAAGGGGTTAATGAGCTCGAGGGAAACACTTCGTATATATATTTCTAAATCGTATAATTTGTTTTTAATTGGAGAGTTAAAAATTTAAATTAAAACTTTTTTTTAAGTAACGGAAAATATTTTGATGAATAAAATAATAGGCTTACTAGAATGATACACTCGGATAATTGTGAATGCACAATCAACAAAAGAAAAAAGAACAAAAACACTACGTCTGCATCACATTTTCGTAGGGGAAAAAAAAAAAAAAAAGCAATTTATCAAATTACAACGACCATTTGGAAAACGATTTTTTGAAGACTAAAATTAAGACATAAAAAATCGCACGGAGTTGATCATACATTACGTACGCCATGAATTAAACATTAATAGTGTTATCACACATAAAAATTGCAAGCCAAAAATATCGCCTGCGACCCGTCAGATTTCATGAAACTTAAGTATTATCCACCTGAAACTTACGTAAATATCCAAGCATTTCATTGGCTGTTCGGGAAAAGCTTTTCATCGTCAGATTTCCAAGAAATCTGGCGGCCAATTTTAAATGAAATTTCATTCTTAATCTTCTAAACATCCCACAATATTACTTTTTACGCCGTCGTATAGAGAAAAAAATGTACTTTTAAATGCAATTTGTTTGAAAGCTGTATCTCAATTTGTTTCTGAGTTATTAATTTTTTTTTTGTAGTTTTTATTACTTTTTTGTCATAGTGGCAACAGAAAGTATCCATCTTTGTTGAAATTAAAGGGAAATACAGATTACTGTATAGACCAATCAGAAAACGAATAAATTGCGGATTAAACCAATGAAAACCTTCAGATATGCTTTTAATTTCCCATCCTGACGAGAACAATAACCGTTTTTCCAAATGGTTAAAAAAAAAAAAAAAAAAAAAAAAGCAATTTATCAAATTACAACGACCATTTGGAAAACGATTTTTTGAAGACTAAAATTTAAGACATAAAAAATCGCACGGAGTTGATCATACATTACGTACGCCATGAATTAAACATTAATAGTGTTATCACACATAAAAATTGCAAGCCAAAAATATCGCCTGCGACCCGTCAGATTTCATGAAACTTAAGTATTATCCACCTGAAACTTACGTAAATATCCAAGCATTTCATTGGCTGTTCGGGAAAAGGCTTTTCATCGTCATATTTCCAAGAAATCTGACGGCCAATTTTAAATGAAATTTCATTCTTAAACTTCTAAACATCCGACACTATTACTTTTTGTAGAGAAAAAAATCTACTTTTAAATGCAATTTGTTTGAAAGCTGTATCTCAATTTGTTTCTGAGTTATTAATTTGTTTTGCAGTTTTTATTACTTTTTTGTTATAGTGGCAACAGAAGTATCCATCGTTGTTGAAATTAAAGGGAAATACAGATTACTGTATAGACCAATCAGAAAACGAATAAATTGCAGATTAAACCAATGAAAACCTTCAGATATGCTTTTAATTTCCCATCCTGACGAGAACAATAACCATTTTCCCAAATGGTTAAAAAAAAAAGTCTAGAAATAATGTCTACTAATTAATTTATTTATGTTTAATACTCAAGTTTTACTTGGGAGGTCGTATTTATTCACAAATTGTCCCAAATTCGAAATTGTCCAATATTAACACATAATTTCGGCATCTACACTGAATTTTCCGTCAAATTTGAACATAGTTTAGGCTTATTGAAATTTATTTCTATTGAATTAATTCATAGGTTGCAATACATATTTTTTTCAAACAATAATTTTGAAATATGTATGAAATTAATTTTCCAAAAAAATATGATGTGTAACTTATTATTTTTTTCAAGCGAAATTATTTTCTAGAAACTTCCATTATGCGTCAGCAAAATTACAACTATATACCCAAGTATTTTTAGGGTTATAACTGCACAATGGTGTATACTGCACAATAAATGTAAACTTTTGGTATCCAAATGTCAAATTTATCGGGAAATTCCAATATTATGTCAAATTAGAAATTAGAAATGCATATTTTCATATTTGGTTCGATTTCTATGTGTAGATGGTTAAATTATGCAGCAAAAGGGTAACAAAAATGTATCAAAGGCTACAAAATGCATAGGAAGAATCGATTTTTGTTTTCTAGAAGATAAAAGTTTAAATATGCATCGTAATACATACGTATCGATAGAGATATTATATGCACTATATGGCCATTAATGACAGTCCACTTTCCATTTTAAACATTATTCGAAGATTTAAAAATGTACTTGTCAGATTCTTCTGGAATTTCAGGATTAAGAGGAACAGGATTGACCTCATGTTTATCAACGTCTATTTGATGAGAGGAACAATTAGGGGGGGGGGGGGACAAAAAATGAAAGAAAATATAATACTTGGGATAACCCTGTAAATGGAAAAGCACGAAATCACCTATCAGCCGAATACAAAGTTGCGGATATAGTACAACATGTTTAATGACTTTTGTAAGAATAGCACGTATATTCATGGAGATATAGCGAATTTTTTTTTTTTTTAAGTTCAAAAAATTCATGCATATTTTTAGCTTATACACGCAGGGTTTCCAACAAACTTTAACGACAGTTTCAGAAAAACTGGCAAAATTAAGTAGAAACAATATACTGCAATTGGAATACAAATGTATTAAATACTTTATGTAATATGAGCAGTTGTATGAAATAATTTTTATCTGCGCATGCACGAACGATAACAAAGATTTTTTTACATAATTTAATAGTCACCTGTATGGAGCAGCACCTAAAAAATGCAGTCAAATATCGTGAACATTCAGAAAAGTATCGTTGATAGAGTGAGCTGATTCTTATTTGCTCTCTAAAATTAGCTGGATGATAAGGGATTTTCCACAAATTGCCATTTTTTATTAACTGATTTTCAGAAAAAGTTAGTAATAAATGAATATCAATGACTAGATTTGGAACAAATGCTTTGATTTTGATACTTTTTTTTTATCATGGAACAGGCTCGTTCTGGTGGCTATCCAAGAACTAAAGCATTAATAAAAAAATGAAAATGAAAATAAAATTAAAATGAAAATTGATAAAATAAATTTTCTCGATATTTAAGTGATTTTTCTTTATGAGTTGCTCCATAGAGATGAATATTAAATTATGTAAAATAATCTTTGTTATCTTTCGCGCATGCGCAGATAAAAATTATTTCATACAACTGCTCATATTTCATAGAATATTTAATACATTTATATTCCAATTGCACTATATTAATTCAACTACATTTTGCCAATTTCTCTGAAACTGGCGTTAAATTTGTTTCAAAACCCTGCGTGATACAAGCTAAAAACATTCATGAATTTTTTTAACTTAAAAAAGAAAATCGCTATATCTCCAAGAATATACGTGCTATTCTTACAAACATCAGTAAAGATGTTGTACAGTATCCTCAAATTTGTATTCTGCAGCGATAGATCATTTCGCGCATTTTAATTTACAAAGTGATCCAAAGTATTATTTCTTTTCTTTGCTTTTTGTTGTTCCCTATTTGTCCCCCTTATCAAATCGACGTTGATAAATATAAGGTTAAACCTGTTCTTTTTAATCTTGAAATTCCAGAAGAATCTGACAAGTATATTTCTAAATATTTGACAAAATGTTTAAAATTGAAAGTGTCCGGTCATTATTGGGCATATAGTGTAGGAATCAATCAAAGATTAGCAGACGTCAGTAGTAATCGACTTGTACCAGATCATTTTTATATGGTGATTTGAGGCAGAGTTCTATTTAAGGCACTATATTGCTTCTACTATATTTTGCCAATTTTTCTGAAACTGGCGTTAAATTTGATTGAAAAACCTGCGTGATATAAGCTAAAAACATGCATGAATGTTTTGATCTTTAAATAAAAAATCGCTATATCTCCAAGAATATACGTTTTATTCTTACAAAAATCAGTAAACATGTTGTATAGTATCTACAAATTTGTATTCTGCAGCGATAGATCATTTCGCGCATTTTAATTTACAAATTAATCTAAAGTATTATTTCTTTTCTTTGGTTTTATGGTGGCCCCTAATTGTCCCTCTTATTAAATCTTTTTGATAAATATGAGGTCAAATCTGTTCTTTTTAATTTTGGAATTCTAGAAGAATCTGACAAGTATATTTCTAAATATTCGAAAAAATGTTTAAAATTGAAAGTATCCGGTCATTAATGGCCATGTAGTGTAGAAATCAATCTAAGATTAGCAGACGTCAGTATTAACCGACTAGTACCAGATCACTTTTATATGGTGATTTGAGGCAGAGTTCTACCTTTCTTTTTTTTTTTTTTTTTCAATGTAAAAATCACAGAACAAATGTGACCATATTTTTACTTCAAAATAATTCACCGCTCTTTCGGAATAGTAATATTTGTCTTAATTAATCGCAAAGTTTCTGTCAGCGAAAAAGGAACATTTATCTATAAAAAACTAGAGATAGCTCTCCGACACGCGGGCATTATGTTGCACATACCTGTCATAGTGTATTTCAATTTGTTTATATATTTTTTTACCCTTATTTGTTAGAGAAAATACATAAAATATTTTCTATATAATAATCAATATCCATCATATCAAACGAAAAATTACTTTCATAAAGGCAACTTCTATTAATAAGTGCATGAAATAAAATTAAAAATGAATTAACAGATAAAAATTACTTCAGCCATTTTCAGGTATAAACCTAGTGACGAAAAATCGTCAAAGAATATGAAGTTTCCAGACAGAAGTAATCCTTAGATTTTCTAATGTATCAGTGTTTAAATATGTCTCCTAATAAATACATATGGATAGAGATAAATGCAGAAATCTATAGAAAAGCATTCAAGAGATTAAATTGATTTATGAGAAATACACAAACCAACATGAAAAATACATCATGTAAAAAGAGAAAATGAATGAAATAAACAAACTCTAGACAAAGAAAGTACAAGAGTATTACAGGGAAAAGCATTATTGAAGAGAGAAATTTGGTGGTCGAAAAGATTATTTTATGGTTCGTTTATTCGAGATATTTATCTCTAAATGAACTGAGACAGCAAATGCAAGAATCATATTTTGCTTTGTCTGTTGAATATAAATGTATGTACAAAAGTTTTAAACTGACTCCTAAATAATCGTTTTAAAACAATTTGAAATCTAATTTGTTCGTTGTACATTGTTGTACATTTATTTATATTTTTACATTCTTCTATCGTCAATAGAAGAAAGGATTGTAATCGAAAATCTTTTCGACTTCCAGTTTTCGACGGATTTACACGTTTACACGTCATACATCCTAAAAAAAAAAACATGTTTATAGAATGTATGTATGTCCGTGTATTCGTGTGTCCGTATGCCGCCATTGTATCATCAAAAATGGTATGAAGTTATGCATAGAATTGAACCAAATTTTATTTTAAGTTGTTGGCTATGGCAAGCAGGTCCTTCATTAATTTGGAAAAATTCCGCTGAAAGGAGGCGCTGTAATAGCGTTTTTTGTGCTATTTTTAATATTGTACCATCGTAAAGTATAACAAGTTATGCATAGAATTGAATAAAATTTTTTGTGTAGGTTTTTGGTCATAGAAAAAAGGACCTCCTTGAATTTGGAAAAATTCCACCTGTAGGGGGCACTGTAATAGTGATCGCCAGAAGGGCCGCTGTAATGGCGATTTTTGTGCAATTTATAATATTGTACCATATAAAAGTGTATGAAGTTATGCATAGAATTGAACCAAATTTTTTATGTATGTTTTTGGCTATGGCAAGAATGCCCTCCCTGAATTTGGAAATATTCCGCCGAAAGGGGGCACTATAATAGCGATTTTTGTGTAATTTTCTTGATTTCTCGTAATTCGATAAAGCGACGGGAACTTTCCACCCTGATAAAACGACTATTCTCGAACAGCCGATATACAACAGAATAACGGAAAACTATTGATTTTAATAAACATCGTGATCAAGATTAATTAGTTTTTACTCCGATTAATTGGCTGAAGCAGAAATTTAAGATGAAAGTCAAAGTTGATATTGTATTGAACTAATAAAAATGAAACATTGACATTTGTAACAACGTATTGAAATATTAAAATATATCAGATAGAAGAAATTTTTGGGATTGGCACATCCAACTAGTTTTATTTTTAAATTGTTGAAATGTAAAATAATTGTTGCCACATTCGTTTAACTTATACATGCAAATAAGTTGTTTTTAAAGTTTAATTAATTAAACAATTAAAATTTTAATTGTTTTTCAAAAATGATTTGGTGCAATGTTTGTTATAAACAAAATGTAATGACGTATTTTAGTAAATTTTCTTAAAAATTTACAAAAGTATAGAAAATAGGATGTAGGAGCAGATTAATGGTTTGACAATTTGTTAAAATTGCTTCGACGTATATTTCATTAATATTGTTACAACGATATTCATAAATTTTTCATATAAATTACGACTGTTACCAGTCCATATTTATTCGATGATTTCACGCAGTATCAATTCGAAGTTTTCTCTCTTTTTTTTTTACTGATGCAAAATCCCTTTTACCGATGTACCGGTTACAGAGAAATGATGTACCACACTTTTGCTTGAAAAAACGGTTTTCACCGCTATTTCGGAATGGTAGTATACGCTAGTGATGGGCGATAACGAGATGTTTTTCTCGATTATCTCGATTGTATGGACATCTCGATACTTTTCGATTGTGTAATTTTTTTCTCGATGACTCCAGTTTGCCAATTGCTTTTATACATCATATATTATATGTTATATACGTCATACATTTATCAAGAATCGACTGCGGGTGAACTGGAATGAGCCGGCGTTAATAAAGACTAGGTGACTTCGCCCGCTAGTGGGCCCCTCCTTTAATCGGGCCCCCTAAGTTATACGTAATCTTGTAATATGAAATCACGGACAGGTTACCCGCTATAAGACACCGTATAGCAGGCGTGGTGTGCACGCACTACAAAATCTTGTAAAAAAATATAATCTCGAAACGAACGAACCTCGGACCAGATGTCTTGGGGGAGGGGTCAAAGTGAGCGGAGGGGCACAGTAGCTGCATAATATGAATAAGTCGTCACAGGTCTTTAGGGCTTTCGAACCATATGTCACATGAGTGGTCTGGATCTGAATTTATAAAAATGCCCTTCCCTTGGGGGCAAAGAGGGGGGAAGGGTGCGGGAGATGGATAACATGAGTAAGTGGTCATAGGCCTTTCCAACAATATGTCACATGAGGGGCCTCGGCTAAATTTAGAAAAGTGTCCCCCGTGGGGGAAAAGTGGGGGGCGGTCACCGGAAGTGCAGAACATCAATAAGTAGTCACAGACCTTACCAATAATATCTCACATGTGGGGTCTTGGCTAAATTTGAAAAAGTGCCTCCCGGGGGGGGCAAAGAGGGGGGACGGACACCGGAGGAGCATAACCTCAATAAGTAGTCACAAACCTTTCCAACGATATCTCACTTGTGGGGTCTTGGCTATATTTTTGGAAAAGTGTCTCCCGGCGGGAGCAAAGTGGGGGGACGGACACCGGAGGAGCATAACTTCAATAAGTAGTCACAGACCTTTCCAACAATATCTCACATGAGGGGTCTTGGCTAAATTTGAAAAAGTGTCCCCCCGGGGGGGGCAAAGTGGAGGGAGACTGTCATTGGAGGAGCATAACATCAATAAGTAGTCACAGACCTTTCCAACGATATCTCACATGAGGGGTCTTGGCTAAATTTGAAAAAGTGTACCCCGTGGTGGGGGGGCAAAGTGGGGGGGGCTGTCACCGGAGGTGCATAACATCAATAAGTAGTCACAGACCTTTCCAACAATATCTCACATGAGAAGTCTTGGCTAAATTTTGAAAAGTGCCCCCCTGGGGGGAAAGTTAGGGGACGAACACCGTAGGTCAATAAGTAATTCATCAATAAGTAAATATAATAGTCATCAATAAGCAACATCAATAAGTAATTACAGACCTTTCCAACGATATCTCACATGAGGGGTCTTGGCTAAATTTGAAAAAGTGTCCTCCGGGGGGGGGAGAAAGTGGGGGGGGGGCTGTCACCGGAGGTGCATAACATCAATAAGTAGTCACGGACCTTTCCAACGATATCTCACATGAGGGGTCTTGGCTAAATTTGGGAAAAGTGCCCCCCCGGGGGGGGCAAAGTGGGGGGGACGGACACCATAGGTGCATAACATCAATGAGTAGTCACAGACCTTTCCAACGATATCTCACATGAAGGGTCTTTGCTAAATTTGGAAAAATGCCCCCCGGGGAGTAAAGTGGGGGGACTGTCACCGGAGGTGCATAACATCAATAAGTAGTCACTGACCTTTCCAACGATATCTCACATGAGGGGTCTTGGCTATATTTGGAAAAGTGTCCCCCGGGGGGGGGCAAAGTGGGGGGACGGCCACCGGAAGTGCATAACATCAATAAGTAGTCACAAACCTTTCTAACGATATGTCACACGAGGGGTCTTGACTAAATTTAGAAAAGTGTCCTGAAATTTCATATATTATAAATAATATTTATCGGAGGGCTCCATAAAAAAATCCGATCTAAAATGATTAAAACGGAAAAAACTACCTCCCGCGGTGGGGGCCAAATTGGGAAGGGGAGGAAGAAAGTCTCATAATATGAAAGAGTCATTCGAGAGCATATCAGATCATGGGTCGAAAAAAAGTTTGAAAATTGATTCCCCTCCCTCCCCCCACTTGGGTCCATTCTTTCGCCCCGGAATTTACGCAGCTCCCACTTTAAAATTTTTATGTTCAATAAATAATATTTACCGGAAGACTGCAAAAAAACCCACATCGAAAATTATATTTAAATTTATTATAGAAATCGGCTACGGTTTTAAAAATTTGTTCGCCCCCTCCCCACCCCCCGAATTTCACCTTCAGGGGAAGAAAGGTTCATAATATGAAAGAATTGTCAAAGGACTTTTCGATAATATGTCACAAGAAGAGTTCGGTAAATTTTTTTTAATTGCTCCCCGCCCACTCTCACGTCCTCTGAATTCAACCGACCCACCTTCCTCTTTGAAATTTTTATATTTAATAAATAATATTTATCGAAGGGCTCCGGGTATGTGACAGCTTGGTAGGGCTAAAATAAGAAAAACATTGAAAATTAAAGCTTCATTTCACAGCTCATTGTCATGCCTGTCAGCTCTGTCCAGCTCGCCCCTCAATATCTCATCTCGGCCCTTCTTGGCCGAGCGTGAAATGATCGAGAGTAACATTTCGAGGAAGGACGAAAACTGATTTCTTATTCTCGACAATGTCATATGAAATGTTGAACAGTGACCGAGAGCGAGAAACGAGAATTGCAATGGGAAGCAATGAGTTACAATCAATGAGATATCTCGAAGTAAGCGAGAGGTTTGCCCTCGGTTTTGCCATCTCCTCGAGATAAACGAGCAGTTTGCAGCAGCAGAAAATATATCTCGAAATGCGAGAGAGAGGACGAGAAAAAGGAGGCTTTCAGAAGAGTCAAACTTACCGCGCTTCTGGTGTAAGTCATGATTTCCCAAAGGAGTACATGTTCTTTTCCATTCGCTTTTGTTATTAACTGATATGGGTTAGGAGGCATAGTGGTTTAAGTTATCAGTTCGGGTTTCTGTTGTTGATATAGAAGTTTTCTAGTGAATTTGGCGGCGCCAGTTTGTCTTGATTTTCAATGTTTCTCTTATTTTAGCCCTCATAGCTGTCCCATATCTCTTAATATTAGAATGCTATTGTTAAAACAAAACTGCACTGCAAATTATGTGTTTTCAAGATTTTAAGTGTCGCCTCAGGAAACAGGATTTTTCAAAATTATTTTCCCCCACTCATGTAATATATTAAAATAAGGGTAATCTCATAACCTTTCTAAATCTACCTTTCTTTTGTCAATCCACCGTTAATTGTAGGCCCCTGGGCTTAAAATACTCTAAAGGAATATACTTAGCGGCGGTTTTTTTCGTACTCTGGTACGGTATCTTGCACTCATAGGAAAATTATAAGACTAACATCAAATTGTGTCTAAAATCGAATAAAAAATATGGACATATGTTTCTTAATTTTAACTCCCTTCTTCGCCTCAAGAGGGCGCTTTAAAGTTTTGTTTCTTCAAAACTTTAGTATACTGTTTGTCCAAAAATTATAAAATTCACAAAATAAAGTCTTTTCACTCTCCCCTATCTTCTCGTATCAATTTTATTTTTACTACCACCAGGGGACGCCGCCCAGTGAAACATTTTACTTTTAGCCTCAGGCTATTGGTATTTTTCATCTGTTTTTCATAATGTTTTGTCTCATTGTTTTTCTTCATTGTAGATACCTATTGTACCTATTCTATATGTAGATACATTGTTTTTCTTCATTGTAGATTTCTTCATTGTTTCCAAGTTCTTGACCCATTCTGACTACTTGGGCACTCATTCTGGACCAGCTGTGGCCCATCGGGCCCCTCTTCATTTGTCCGACTCTAATCACACGCTTCACTTGTTCTTTTACCATTTTTCTTTTTCTTCAATTTTTTTCTTATTCAATGGTTTAGTTTTTTTATCATTCTCAACTTCCCCTAGTCCTCTCTTACATGAAGTTAACTTTCATCCTTGGTCTGCCCTACTGTCAATTTGGGGCCTAATGCCCCTTTTTTTTGGGGGGGGGGGGTGGCGTTTCTTCTACCTTTTCCAGACCCATCATCTAATACCACGTTGGTAAGGATTCGAAAATTAAAATTATCCAAAATACCAAAAATGAAGTCCATTGAAGTTTTATTTTAGTTATAGAATTCCCTATTAGCGGATATATTTGTCTGCTTACTTTTCTATTTTACGATAACACTCCTTTGTTTTCGATAAACGGAGAAATTCAACAGCATTAGATACATTTTAGACATTTAAGGAACTTTAACTTGTATCAAACCTTCTGCCTTTATCGAAAAGAAGAAAATGCTAATCGATTCTAGCTAATGCGCCTAAAATAAAAAATGAGCTAGTAAATGTGTCAGAAACTAGCTACTTTGGATTTCGATACAGACTTGAAGAATCATGTTGGAATCGCTAGGCACTGGAAAACAATTTCCGTGTTAGGCAGGTTCCCTCTCAGTAGTTATATATGTCTGGTTATCCTTACGTTTTTCGATAAAGATGTCTTGTTTTCGATAAACGGAGAGATTCCACAGCATTTGATACACTTTAGACATTTAGGGAACTTTAATTTGTATCAAACCTTTTTCCTTTATCGAAAAGAGGGAAATGCTAATCGATTCTAGCTAATGCGCCTAAAATAAAAAATGAGTTTTTAAATGTGTCATAAAGTAGCTACTTTGGATTTCGATACAGACTTAAAGAGTCATGTTGGAATCGCTAGGTACTGGAAAACAGTTTCCGTGTTAGGCAGGTTCTTTCTTGGCAGGTATCTTTATCTTACTATCCTTACGTTTTTCGAAAGAAACTTTTGTTTTCGATCAATGGAGAAATTCCACAGTATTTGACATTTAGGGGAACTTTAAACTGTATCAAACTTTTTGGAGTTATCTAAAATGTAGAAAGGTTATTTGATTCATCAAATGCGCCATAGTTACGCGATTTGGACATGGCAGTTTCATAAAGAAGAAAGGGGAATTTATTCCAATGCAAAGAAAATCATTTTAAAATACTGAAATTCAAATGAGATATCTTTATAAATTTCTTCCATAAGATTAGCATTAGCGAGCAGGTCTTTTCACTTGACTGAAGTAACCCCTTAAGCCTAAATCAGGAGAAAATAATTGCGATAGCAGAATTATCGAGCAAACCCTATCACTACTATGAAAGTTTCGGCCAGAATAATAGCTAAGTTTTCCAACAATTGTTTTTAGCTTCTCTCGTTATAATCGATTGTAAAACATCTCGATTGTACATTCTAGGAATTAATCGATGGCTGTATCGATTGTTATTTTTTACGATGACGATTTTTCTCGATTGTCGAATTTTCGAGAATCGCCCATCACTAGTATACGCCTTATTTAATCGCAATATTTCTGTCATTAAATAAAGAACATTTATCTATACGGAAATGGCAAAAGTTCTGCGGCTCACGGGCCGCATGTTGGACAAAATAAGGTGTATAGAATTGATTAAGATATTTATGAACTGTTATTAATTAGACAAAATACTTTACACTGCTGCTATATAATAATAAATATCTATTATAAAAAATAGTTTTTTAAAAGAAAAATTGTTTAATAAGCACAGGAAAATAAATTAAAAATGGATTTACAGTGATATCCAAATAATATTAAACTTGGGTGCCGAAAGAAATGAATAAACTAGAAAACAGGAATTCTGCTTTTTTCAGAATTTAGTGTTGTTTCCGATGAATATATATATATATATATATATATATATATATATATATATATATATAACACAAAACAGATTCCAATTCTGGCTAGTTCCATGTTTTTTTGTAGTGTAAGTCACATAGCTGATAGCTGCAATGCTTGTTGGCCACCGTTATTTTCGAAACGTTTGCTTGTCCTTATTCAATTAATGAGGTATCTCCTATATTATAAGTAAAATTTTTCCGTTCTAAAATACTGGTAGACAAAAATCGTAGCATGTGACTTACACTATAACTACTCATGAAAATAGCTTTTTAAGGCTTTAAACACACGCTTTTATTTTATATAAAATGACGTCATTCGCATCCTCTGAAGAATTTCTCATTTACGATCCAGTCTTAAACAACATCCACAGTAAGGTATTCATATGACGTCACTATCACTGAATAATACACAAATCCAAAAGAAAACAGATGTCACCCAAGAAACTCGACAAAAGACAAAAAAAAAATCAGCTATCTAATGATTCATATGCCTTCATTTGTTGGTAATATAAATACTTAAATTAAATATAGTTTATAATAGCTCCATATTTTGTCAGAATTCATTCATTTATATTTTTTCAAAATAGCACGTATTTTAATTACATTTTTTTCAGTAGTTAGTGAAAATTGCAACAAAAAGATATAACCATTTACCAACTATTTTTTCTTTACATTCTACAGAAATGGAGTACTCGAGTTGCCAAAATTAATGAAATGGCTCTAAAAACTACAAAAAAATTAATATCTCAAAAATAAATTGAAATGCAGTTTTCAAACACATTGCATTATAAAGTACTTTTTTTTCCAATACGATGGTATAAAATTCGAAAATGTGTGATGCATAGAAGTTAAAAAAATTGCAGTAGAATATTTAACAGTACAATGCTACATTTGCTTTGTTTTACGGCTGGCTTATACAACGGAACATTTTTTTTTTTTTTTTTTTTTTTTTTTTTTGAGACGACATTTTATTTGCTGGGAGAAAGAAATGGCAAATCAGGAGCTAAAAACATGAATTATAAAGTTAGAAATAATCTTTTATGTTTTCCAAAATATAAGTGTTTAAATTTCCTCCATATGATGAGGATAATGATTGAATTCCCTATCAAGAATTAGAAGATCAGGATTTTTTTTATAAAGTGAATGAGAATGAATGTTCAGAATGTCTACCAGAGAGGAGTAAAACCTCTGAAAAATGTGATTGGATCAAGTTCATTCATTAAAACTGTTAGTTATATAAAAGTTGCTCAAAGTTCCTAAACAAATGTTCAGTTCGTGGCCAGTCTCAGGGTTCCTGAAAATAACAAAGGAACATATGAAAAACATCTAACAGAAAAGCTAGACTCTAAAGCACTTTATCACAGTGGCTTTCCAGTATTTAAACTTTTTATAATGTTTAAAAATAGGCATTCTAAAGAGCCATAATTCTTTTAAATGTAAAGTAGAACGTAACCCTTTTTTTCAAATATTAATTTGTTCTTTTATTAAATTGCCAAAGTTTGTTACATTCATTTTTTTGTAATTTCCTAATATTAAATAAGTTAACAATTTCAGTATGTCTAACATATTAAAATTACTTTTATTCGTCCCATTATGTTTTATACTGTTTCACAAAAATTATTGTTTACATTGAATCTCGAAAAGGCATCTCACCCCTAGATAGTAGACCATCTTACCCATACCTTCGGGATGTCAAATTGTTTACAAAAACAAAATTTTCGATGCTTTCTACAATATCTGTAAAATGAAATAAGTTTCTAAATCATACATATCAGTGCAAACTTTAATACGAAATCAATAAATAACAAATACAGCAGGACCTCGTTTCCCGACACCCGGTTTTCACGTCACTCCGCTTATCACGACAGTTTTTCAAAGTCCCGATTTTCTCTATATGATTTTAATGTAAATGAACTCCGGATTTTACGTCATTGAATAATTTTCAACTCCGGATATCCCGACGGTTTAGTAAGATTGTCCATTTTTCATAATTCACATTATAAGCACGGAAATTAAGCGGTAAGAAATGTCTTAGCTAAACGTTTCACAAAAGTGTCTAAAATACCCATTGAGATAAATGAGAAATTTTACTTCAATCCTTTATCTGAATAAATAAACCCACACACTATAAATGACCCACTTAAGCTCCAGATAGACGTATCAGTCTACTTGTAGTCTTTTTGTTCTGGTTGGTGGCGCTTTCTTGTGGTTACACAGCATTTTTCATCGGACTAAAACAGAAGCATTTCATTGCATTGAAACGATCAGAAATTATCTAACATCCATTTCTGAAACAACGAATATTTAGTACAATTCATTGTATAATATTGAAAAAAGAATTGTAGGAAGCACATCTGGGGATAAGCAAACCTTAATTCATCAACGTTTCATGTAACAATAAAAAAAACAAGTCATTATAAATCTGATTTTTATTCTTTTCAATTTCGTTTTTGTGTTTATTTTGCTTAATAATAATGTTTTATTGCTTAAAACTGCAAGAACAGTAATGAATTTAAAATTGTCTTAAATTAATTTAAAATACTGCTTTTTATAAACATATTTTTCTCCATCTCCGGTTACCGCGACACTCCGCTTATGAGGACACTTTTTCATGGTCATTAGAGTGTCGGGATAACGAGGTTCGACTGTCAAAACAACAGGCGATTTTTTAACCAATTAACTGAAAAGTTACGGCATCTTCACGCAATCTACCCTAAATTACCACTATAGAAATAATATTTATGTTTTCTAATGTATGTTTAAATATGTCCCCTAATACATCATATAACTTAATACTGATGAGTTTTTTAAGTAATAGAATTGAATACATCGTTAGTTTGGGAAATGAATCATGTAAAATTGCCATATTGTTTTTCTTTTTATTCAAAGCATTTTAGGTAGCTTTCATTACAAAAAGCTACCTATTGCAGCCGTTCGGAGAAGAACGATTTCAAAAAATGTTGGTATATTTTCATCGATCATAACCCCCCCAGACACCGAAACCACCCTCCGTTCAAAAGTTGATATATATATATATATATATATATATGTAGGATTTGAATTTAAACATACTTTATCTTCTTTATGACGTGCATGATCAACAAATTAACTGATGCTCTGGTATTTTATTATCCATAATTTAAAAGCACGAGTAATGAAAATTCACGATCACGAGATCAAGGTTTGGACATATTCAAAAATTAGAAAAGAGTCAGTCTATAAAATAATGTTGTACATGAAGCATCGGCTTATGAGATGCCAAGGAAGGTATTGTTAAGCCTAATAAAATTATTCGTAAGAAATATGTTGTAAGTTTTAAGTGAGAAAGGTGCTGTATTTAGAAAAGTATCAACGAAGTGATGTAAAGTTACCCTTATAGAATTGTATTAAAGTGTAAGTGTTGTGATTCAAACGTCTACTTATTCAAATTATCTATATATTAATATTTTACAAACAATAATTTCTACAAATTTGGGGGCTCGGTGCCGGGATGTTAAGCGACTATTAGTGGAATAGATAGTAAAATATTAATCGAAGAGAAATTGTTGTCAATCGCCAGTGTCAAAAATGGACTGTGGATGAACAAGGCAAGTGTGTAAAAACCGTAGTCATATTTATCCAAGTACAACTTTGAAAAACATGGTATCCTTAAATAAAGCTAAAAGAATTGATCTAATAGATCTCTGCGAGGAATGCGGAATTCAACCACCAGAAAAACCGACAATCCATATCCTAATAAAGCTAATTAAAAACTGGGAAGATTACGATGAAGATTTTATAAAGGACCGCCTAGAAGTAATTGGGGCAGCTAGAAAAGCACAAGGGGAATCGGAACTTGAAGAAAAGAAGTTACGAGCAGAGATCGAGGAAAAGAAATTACGAGCAGAGTTCGAAGAAAATAAACTAAAAATGGAGATGGAGATGGAAGAAAGAAAATGGAAAATAGAATTGGAAGAAAAAGATCGCGAAAGAGAATTTGAAATTATGAAAATGCAACTGCAAGAAAATTCAAGACAACACATCGATGTGAACACAAGGACAAATCCAGGTAAGCAATATGAATTGCTTAGATTATTAACAAAATATGATAGTACGAATGATATTAGTTTATACTTGGCTATGTATGAAAGGCAAATGGCGCAAACGGGCATTGATAAAAAAGAGTGGGTCAGCTATGTAATTAAACTAATACCTTTAAATGTGATTAATATAATAACCAGAGAGAGTGAACCTGAAATGCATGATTATGATTACGTAAAAAATTTTCTTTTAAAACGGTACAAACTATCGCTAGAAGAGTTTAGTCTGAATTTTTTCTCACTCAAAAAGGAGCCATCGGCAAATTTGTGCGATTTCGCTTATGAGATCAAGGTGTATTTCAAACAATGGACCGACGGCCTTTAAATAGATAGCTTTGAGGAATTATCGGAATTAATTGTAGTTAATCAAATTAGGCATAATTTACCTGCGGAAACAAAGACTCATTTTGAAGAGGAATTGTTAGTAATAAAAAAGAAAGACGACTTAGTAAACAAATTAGATATTTACGAAACGGCACGAAGGGTTTGCAATAAACAAGCTATAAGGAATACAAGAGGGAGTTTTGAGGATAAACGATCGAGAGTGGCTGACTACGCCAATTCGAAAAGGCGCCAAGTTGACAATAGGCACAATGTGAACCATGGAAGAAACGAGGCACATATAATATGTTATAATTGTGGCAGACCTGATCACGTGAGTAAGATATATACCATGGGAAGTAAAACACAACAAAATTATTCAAATTATAACCCGCAACGTAATCAAAATTGGCGAGAAACGAAATACCAAGATTGGAGCCAAAACACGCAAAGAAAAGTAGTTAATATGGGCATGTTAAATGGTAAGAAAGGGAGAATTCTTGATATTCAAGGAATAAAAACAAACATAATAATTGATACAGGGAGTGATATTTCAATTGCCAAGTCAAGATATCATACTGCAATAAACGCGCCAAAGTTAACCAGCGGCAATATAACTATATCGGGCATAGGTGGAAAAGAAATTAAACCATTGGGGTATTTCTTGCATAAAGTTTATGTAGATGGTATAGAAATACAAGATAAATTTTACGTGGTGCAAGAAACCGACTATGACCTAATAATAGGCAGAAAAGCAATCAAAGGCTTGACATTAAAAGTAGTGGAAGATGTTGTTAGAATAATAGACGACACTACAGTGCAAGTAGGATACATCAAAATTAATGAAATCCTTTCCAAAACAGATGAAATAGCCACATCAAATATAGATAACGATAATCGAGCTTGGGGAGATATGGTTAACATCAACTGCATAAATGCCGAGGTGGATTTTAATCACATTACAGATTTAACTAACAGAGGAAATATACAAGAATTAATAGAGTCATACAAACCGAATAAAACGAAAGATACTTTGTTAAAAATGAAAATACTATTGGCGGATGAAAAACCTATCTGTGAACGACCAAGGAGGTTACCTCTAGTGGAGCAGGAAATCATCAGTAAGCAAATACAACAGTGGTTGGAAGATGGAATCTTTAGACGAAGTTATTCAGATTTTGCGACCCCAGTAGTCCTGAGTAAGAAAAAAGATTGATCACACCGGTTATGTATTGATTATTGGAAAATAAATCGAAAAATATTAAAATATCGCTATCCACTACCGTTAATTGAGGATGTGATCGATAAATTGCAGAATACAAAAGTATTTACAACATTAGATCTCAAAAATGGCTTTTTCCACGTCGAAATTGATGAAAACAGTCGTAAATATACAGATTTTGTAACGCATGAAGGGGAATACGAATTTTTACGTTGTCCGTTCGGATTGTGCATATCAGGTAATCAATTTCAAAGATATGTAAACACTGTATTCAGGATTTACTGCGAGAAGGAACTATTATTGTATATATGGATGATTTTGTGATTCCCTCAAACGATGAAGAAGATGGGATAAAGAAGCTGAAACGAGTATTAGAAGTAGCATCAGCGTATGTTTTAGAAATTAACTTTAAAAAATGCCAATTCCTTAAAAAGAAAATAGAATTTTTGGGATACATAATTGAAAATGGGACAATAAAACCGTCCGTATCGAAAACAAAGGCTGTGCAAAATTTCCCTAAACCAACTACAACAAAACAATTACAATCATTGTTAGGTTTAACAGGATACTTCAGAAAGTTTATCCTGAATTACGCCAAAATCGCCAAGCCTCTAAATGATTTATTAAGGAAAATAAATTGTTTCAAATTTGAAAGTGAGCAGCTCGGAGCTTTTAATGAGTTAAAGAGAATATTATCAACAAAACCAGTTCTTCAATTATATAAACAAGGATCCACACTAGAACTTTATACTGACGCAAGCAGCCAAGGATTTGGCGCAGTTTTATTACAGAAAGGAGATGATGGAAAATTTCATCCATTACAATACATGAGCAAGAAAACTTCACCACAACAGGAGAAATATTCAAGTTATGAACTTGAAGTATTAGCCATAATAGAAGCTCTTAAGAAATTCAGAAATTACCTAATGGGAAATAAATTCAAGATAGTAACGGACTGCGCTGCCTTCCAGAAAACATTAAACAAAAGAGATTTAGCACCTAAAATAGCAAGATGGGCATTGCTCATCGAGGAATACGACTACGAGATAGAACATAGAGCAGCAACAAGAATGAAACATGTAGATGCATTAAGCCGAAACGTCCCGACAACACAATCAGTATTAGTGATAACTAGATCGCAAGGAGAAATAACGAAAAGAATCGCAATAGCGCAAAGGCTAGATGAATCTATACAATGAATCAAGTCGCTTCTTAAAAATGGACCGCCCGATAATTACTTAGTAAAAGATGATGTATTATACAGATTCGAGAATGGAAAAGAAATATTGGTGGTGCCGGAAGAGATGCAACGAGAAATTCTACGAAAAATTCATGAAAGAGGACACTTTGCTATACCAAAGACGGAAGATCTAGTGAAGCAAGGATTTTACATAGCTGGATTAAGGAAGAAAGTAGAAACAATAATCGCGAACTGTGTTGATTGTATCTTATATAATAGAAAGCAGGGAAAAGCTGAAGGTTTTCTAAACCCTATACCAAAAGGAGACAAACCATTGGAAACCTATCACATCGATCACATAGGTCCATTACATCTCACAAATAAAAAATATCAATATATTTTCACCGTAGTAGATGCATTTACGAAGTTCGCATGGTTTTACCCAGTGAAATCAAAGTCGGCCAAGGAAGTAATAGAGAAATTGGAACTACAACAAACAACTTTCGGGAACCCAGCTAGAATTATAACGGATAAAGGAAAAGCTTTTACTGAAAGCGAGATCAAGGAATATTGTACAAAGGAAGGAATTGAACCTCTAGAGATAACAACTGAGATGCCGAGAGGAAATGGACAGGTGGAAAGAATACACAAAGTGATGATATCCGTTTTGTCAAAATTATCTAGTGATGATGAATCCAGGTGGTATAAGTATGTACCAAAATTACAAAGAATTATCAATAGCACAGTAACAGGAAGCACCAAGTATAGTCCTTTTGAATTAATGACAGGAGTTAAAGTGAAGGACAGTGACATGCAGAACATCAAGAAAATTTTGGAAGATGAATTTACCGAATGTATGGTGGAAGAACGCGAAGCCATGAGAGAAGAAGCAAAGAAAAATATACTCAAAATACAAGAAGAAAACAAGGTGCAGTTTGATAAGAAAAGAAAACAGCCACTAAAATACAAAATAGGAGATATCGTCGCCATAAAGAGGACGCAATTTGGCAATACTATCAAACTTAAAGAAAAATATTTGGGGCCATATGAGATAACTGCAGGCAAGAATCATGATCGGAATGAAGTAAAGAAAGTAGGAGATCATGAAGGTCCAGGGAAGACGTCAACCGGGGCCGAATACATGAAACCGTGGTCTATGGGTTAAACTCTTGGACGAGTCTTATAGATTGAGTATACGTGTATGTGTATTGAACCAATAATCAAAATTTTATGTGAAAGAAAAATAATAAGTCAAGATGATGATGTCGGGACGCCATCATGTCAGGATGACCGATTTGTAGGATTTGAATTTAAACATACTTTATTTTCTTTATGACGTGCATGATCAACAAATTAACTGATGCTCTGGTATTTTTATTATCCATAATTTAAAAGCACGAGTAATGAAAATTCACGATCACGAGATCAAGGTTTGGACATATTCAAAAATTAGAAAAGAGTCAGTCTATAAAATAATGTTGTACATGAAGCATCGGCTTATGAGATGCCAAGGAAGGTATTGTTAAGCCTAATAAAATTATTCGTAAGAAATATGTTGTAAGTTTTAAGTGAGAAAGGTGCTGTATTTAGAAAAGTATCAACGAAGTGATGTAAAGTTACCCTTATAGAATTATATTAATGTGTAAGTGTTGTGATTCAAACGTCTACTTATTCAAATTATCTATATATTAATATTTTACAAACAATAATTTCTACAAATTAATATATGATTTTTGTCACACTGTAACTCTCGTGTTTATGAACCGATTTGGATGTAACTTCGTGTATACATAGTGCATACCAATGCCTCGACCGAGATTGTTGGCCAGCTTCATCCGCCATCTTGTTTAAAAATGGCGGCCATTTAAATTTTTTACAAAAAATTAAAATTTGAAATGTGGTACCAAAAAATTGAAAATTGAAAAATATTTTTTTTATGTGTTTGACCTTGGTATAAAGATTCCGGAGCAGATTTTTTTCGTCTGTATCTTAAAAAATGGCTGAGTTATAGCACTTTGAATTTCTAGCTTGTCTGACATTTTGAAACGACCTGATATTTGTCACACGATAACAGGCGTATTTGGAGCATTCTCACAATCTTTTGACTTTCATGTCCCTGAATAATAATTTTTTATTTAATACACATTTTTGTGTTTTTTTCTTATTTCATATACTTGGGAACATCCCATTGCATGATTGCACAACAATATTAACGAGATAAATAAGTTTTGGACGATGTTGGGGGTCCAAACATATGGAAAACTCATCTACCGTCCTGTGTCCCTGATGCTGATTTTGAAGTTTGGAGCTGTCTGGATAAAACTGTTTCGATAAAAATAAGTCAATGTAATTTTTTTTCTGTAACTAGAACTATTGTTTTATATACGTATGTAGCTAAAAATTAACCTGCACACATTTTTAGGGTTGATATTATTTTTTGAACTCTGTCCCTGGGTTTTAGATTTTTTACCATCCCTCTTCTAAAATTATACAGAAAATCACTTCAGATGCAGCGACAGAATTTTTTTCCAGTTTTTGCTCATGCAGAAGTATGCTAGAGAAAGAATATCTAAAATTCTATGACAGGAAATTTAGTGCAGAATATAAATCAGCATTTAAATATCAATTTCACGCACCGTGGCTTTATTGGTAGACCAAGGTTTATTCCTGCACATTTCGAGATAAATTTAAAAATAATAATAATTTAATCCAATGTTAACAACTGTTTCGTAAAATCAATGAACATTGTGGCTATCACTTAGTCTTAACATGATTTTCCTAAAAATAGGTGGTAATTTTCCTTACAGTTCCATCCTTACCGTCTCTTTATTTACCATTTCGTCCCTTTTTTCACCATTTCGTCCCCTTTTTTTTTACCTTACCGTCCCTTGTTTTAGGGGAAAAAATGAAAAAGAAAATTTAATTTTTGAGAAAAAAGTGCAATTTTACGCGTCATCTTAGAAATCTTCGAAATGCGGCTTGCGCGTTCCATATCAATGAAAATCCCCAATATTTTCTATAAAAGTCTAGCTTATATATATAAATAAAACTGTGCATCGAATTTTATATATTTGAATATAAAAGTAAAAAAAAAAAATTCAAAATTTTTTGAAAATTTTTCGAAAAAATTTCAAAAATTTTCAAATTTTTTTTTTAAATTTTTATATTCAAATAATATAAAATTCGATGCACAGTTTTATTTGTATATATAAACCAAACTTTTACAAAAAATATTGGGGAGTTTCATTGATATGGAACGCGCAAGCCGCATTTCGAAGATTTCTAAGACGACGCATAAAATTCTATTTTTTCTCAAAAATAATTTATTTTTTATTTGTTTGTGATAAATAGATGCCATAATGCATATAATGAACCCTTGTCTAATATTTAAAGTGAAATTTGCAAAAAAAAAAAAAAAAAAAAAATAAATAAAAAAAATTAAAAAAAAATAAATAAAAATTGAAAAATTTTAAAATTAAAAAAAAAAATTAAATTTTGAAAAATTAAAAAAAAAATAAACCTTTATATTCAAATATATAAATTTCGATGCACAGTTTTATTTATATATACAAACCAAACTTTTATACAAAATATTGGGGATTTTCATTGATATGGAACACGAAGGGGGCATTTCGAAGATTTCTAAGACAACGCGTAAAATTCCATTTTTTTCTCAAAAAAATTTTTTTTTTCATTTTTTTGTGATAAATGCTTGCCATAATGCATATAATGTACCCCTGAATATTATTTAAAGTGAAATTTTCAAAAAATAAAGAATTTATTTTTAAGGTTTTAAAGGTCCCTTGTCCCCTTAACAGCCCTTTAAGACAATGTTATACAAAAATTCTGTATTTAAACTACTACATTTGTATTATTTCTTATTTTAATGTCCTGTGGGTACTATGCAATTTCATTATAAGTAAAAATTTAGAAGAAAATAAAAAGTTATAGGGGTAAAATGGTAAGGAAACTTAAACTCGCAAGCTTAACCTAAACCTCAGTTAAATAAAATTTTTTTCGCTGCTGACGATTTTTTCTTTATTTTCAATGATTAAGGCATTCGTCTATCAGATTAAAAAGTTATTTTAGCAAGTTTAATTTCGCCAGATTTTTCTTACCCAAAAGTCAAAAGATGGTGAGAATGCCCCATTTATGAATCGATTTGGGTGTACCTTGCATAATACTTACCAATGTCTCCACCGAGTTCGTTGGCCAGCTTCATCAGCCATCTTGTTTCAAAATGGAGGCCATTAAATTAAATAAAAAATTATATTTAAAGTGAGGTGCAAAAAAATTAGAAATTGGAAAAGGTCTCTTTCTTACGTATTTGACCATGATATAAGGATTCCGGAGCATTTTTTGTTTTGTCTTTATCTTAGAAAATGGCTCAGATATAGTAGTTTGAATATCTAATGTGGGTGACATTTTGAAAAATCTGATTTTTTGCCTGCGACAGAACTTGTATGTATCAACCGATTACGATGTGAGTGAGGATGTGCACAGGAATTACTAAGGTCTCGACCAAGTTCACTTGTTAACCTCATCCACCATGTTATCTTAAAATGGCAGGAACTTCAAGATATCGCCGAATTTGGCAACCAAATATAAGTTACTTTAAATAAAAGCAGCTTGGATAAAGCTGACTAATTTCGCGAAATTCTCATTCATAATGGTTTAGTATTGATAAAGATTAGTATTGAATCTCCTATAATCGGTTTCCACTAACTTTAGCTTCGTGTGTTTGAATAATATAAGCTTGTTTTTTAAAAATGAGGAATATGAAAGCTACCTCTTCCTCCCGGCACTGGCCGGAAGTACTTTTTCCAGATATTGTTAAACATATTAATCATTGGACATCTGATTTTCTTCAAGAAATTTATACATGACAGTATCTTTCAATATTCCTCCTCCTTTTCTTAAATAAAAGATGTTAATTTTTCTTCGTGGCTATATTTTCAATTATTAAAAAATATATATTGCTGTGTTTATTTATCTCTTTAAAACTATTAAAATATCTGCACAAAATAATAAGTAACGTTATTAAAATGTTACACCATAAAAAATAGAAAAGTATTTTGTATCAACTAAAGAATCTTCTAGATGTATTATTGTTTTAAGATGTAATATTAATCATTAACCATCTACTTCTTACAGAGTACGTACGTTTCAAGGACTTTCAAACACACTGTAAAAAAACGACATTTTTACAGTGCAAAGTACTGTTCATCTCGCGCACAAACTCAATCGCAGTGAATGCACTGTATCTTTCTTTGGTTTCCTTACTGTATTAACATGGAAATTACAGTAGCTGCGTAAAATTAACTGCACAATATACTGGCAATTTGGACGCATTTTTTTACGCAACTTCTGTATTTTCCATGTTAATATAGTTAGGAAACCAAAGAGAGATACAGCACATTCACTGTGATCGAGTTTGTTTTGGCAAATCTACAGTGGTTTTTTTTACAGTGCACCTTTTACCAGAATTTTTCTAAAGTAATATTTGCCTTATTTAATTTAAAAAAAATTTTATCGTCAGATACAGCGACCAGTACCTTACGTAATTTTTTTACTGAAACACCTAAAATCTCCTGAATCCCTTAATGGGAACGAACCCTGCTCTTTTAGTGACTCTGTAGTCATATTTTTCTTTCACTGTTTTTCATATATTCAAACACACATACTGTAGTTTACTTACACTGTAAAATAAATAATGCCAGTTTTCCGGTAGGAATCGGAAAAATAGTTGCCTTTATTGTACCGGAATAGTTTAAAACTCAGCTCGGAATAAAATCCGTAAAAGCAAATAAAATCCGCAAAATACCGTTTTACTGACTATTTCCTTATTTTTACGGATTTTATTCCGAGCTGGGTCAGAAATTATTCCGGTACGATAAGGGCAACTATTTTTCCGATTCCTACCGGAAAACTGGCAGTAATTTTTTTACAGTGTATTCCACATTGAAAAATGTAGTAAATGTAGTATTTTTCTTTATGATATGCTATATAATACCATCACTTACAATTTTTTTTTATAAAAAAAATCTACTTTGTGAGAAATATGTAATTTTAATCGCATTTTTTAATAGGCGCAGAAAAATAAATTAAAAGTGCATTGACTGAGAAAAATTACATCAGAGATTTTCAGAAATAAACTTTGTGTCGAAAGAAAGAAATAAAAAATATAAATTAACAAGACAGAATTAATCTTTATGTTTTCTTAAATATAAAGTGTTTAAATATGTTTCCGAATATATCTGTATGGATAGAGATACATATACACTGTAAAAAAATCCGACCAGTTTTCCTGTAGGAATCGGAAAAATAGTTGCCCTTATCGTACAGGAAAATTTTCCGACCCAGCTCGGAATAAAATCCGTAAAAAAAGGAAATAGTCAATAAAACGGTATTTTATGGATTTTATTCCGAGCTGGGTCGGAAATTTTTCCGGTACGATAAGGGCAACTACTTTTCCGATTCCTACAGGTAAACTGGAAGTATTTTTTTTTTTTTTTACAGTGTAGGAATCCATCGAAAAGCATTCAATGATGCTTAAATTGATTTATGAGGAATTCCCAAAACAACACGAAAAATACATCATGTAAACAAGGAAAATGCATGAAATAAACAAACCTCAGACAAAGAAAGTACAAGAGTATTGCGAGGAGATCAATTATAAGACAAAAATTCTGACGTCTAAGGATTATTTTATAGTTCGTTTATTCGAAATATTTATCTCTAAATGAACTCAGACAACAAATGCAAGAATCATATTTTACTTTAAATGGTTGTTGTATAAGAATGTATGTGAGAGCTTTGATATGACACCTAAATAATCTTTTTTAAAAAATAAAATCTAATTTGTTCGGTAAAACAAATTTTATTTTAAGTTATTTTACATATTAATTTTATTTATATATATATATTTTTAAATTGTTAAAATGCAAAATAATTTTTACCAAGTTCATTTAAAGCACAGATGCGTATAATATATTTCAGTTTAATTTAAATTTTTTAAAGGATTTGCAGCAATGCTTGTTAATAACAAAAATGTAGTGATTTATTTTAATTAATTTCCTTTAAAATTTCCAGTACAATTTAATGATTTGACAATTTCATAAAACTTTCTACGTATATTTCACTAATGTCTTTCACTAATGAAACAATCGTTCTGATAAAAGGTATACACAAATTTTCGAAATCGTTTATTTGAAGGAGTGAATACAAAAGACTATAAAAAGACATAAATTTTGCATCATGAATGAACTTGATCGGATAATTAGTTGCCGAGATATTTGTAATTTTATTTTTCACACTCTTCGATTTTTCATGACCCTGTATTTCATTCAAATATCAATTCAAAGATGTATTTTAATTGGAAATGTGACGCTTAATCCGACGCAGTAAACTGTTAGTTAATAGGATTATAATTTTTCGAGTTATAAGGATGTTTCTTTTACGCAATTCGGTACTGCACTGTTAAAAAAAAAAAAAAAAAAAAAAAAAACTGCCAGTTTTCCGGTAGGAATCGGATTTTGAGGTTCTCTGAATTCGTTTTCGCCATTTTTAAGTCTATTCCATATATATAGGTGTGTGTACGCGTGTATATTAGAATTTTCAAACAGGTTTAGGTCCGTAGAGCTCATTCTTAGTGAAGAACGGAAATAAAGATTTCAGATTTTTTTTTTTTAATAAAATTCTGAGAATTTTTGTACTTGCCATTTTTCTTTAGTCATAAAAAAATTTAAATAACAAAATACTCCGAAACAACTATTCATCAAAAGGTTTTAATCTCGGTCTCAATCCAGATCACAGATTATATTTACTAAGTAAGAAGGCAATCTGTCGTCTGGATTAAATGAAAAAAAAAAGAGTGAAAATTACGTAAATTAGCACAAAATGGATGATTTTTCAAAATTGATGTTTCAAAACAAACATTTTTAAAATTACGAGCAACGTCGTGTATTTTAGCTATTCTCTAATAAGTGCATGAAAATAAATTAAAAATGAATTGATCGAGAAAAATTACTTCAGCGATTTACAAATATAAAAATGGTTTGAGGAAAAATTTATCATAAACATTAAGTGCCAAGATCGAAATAACCTATATGCTTTCTAATACGTAAGTGTTATAATATATTTTCTAATATATATTTGCTGATTGAGATAAATATATAAATCTATGGAAAAGCATTCAAGGAATTAAATTGATTTATGAGGAATTTCCAAAACAACACGAAAAATACATCATGTAAACAGGGGAAAGGCATGAAATAAACAAACTTGAGACAAAGAAAGTACAAGAGTGTTTTAGGAAGAAACATTATTGAAGACAAAAGTTTTGCGGTCGAAAGGATTATTTTCATGGTTCGTTTATTTGAGATATTTATCTATAAATGAACTGAGACAACATTGGTAAGGATGATATTTAACTTTATCTGAATGTTGAATAAGAATATACGTAAAAGCTTTAAAATGACAACTGAATATTAAATTAAAAATCTAATTTTTGCAGGAAAACACATTATTTTAAATGTTTATACTTTTAAAATTATTGAATTGTAAAATAATTGTTGTCGTGTTCATTTAAATGATACATAAGTACAACACATTTTTTGATTGTTTTATAAAATGATTTGCAATAACGATTGTTAATAACGAATATGAAAGAAAAATTATATTTCAAGCCTGAAATTTAAAACACTTTCCAAATTAATCAGAATACTATAACAAAACTTCCCGTTTATTAATTTTTAATTATTTGTCATGTTCATTTAATTGATACATAAGTACAACACATTTTTAAATTTTAATCTTAATTGTTTTATAAAATGATTTGCAGTAATGATTCTTAATAACGAACATAAAAGAAAAATTATACTTCAAGCATAAAATTTAAAACACTTTCCAAGTTAATCAGAATATTATAACAAAACTTCCCGTTTATCAATTATTAATTATTTGTCATGTTCATTTAAATGATACATAAGTACAACACATTTTTAAATTTTAATCTTAATTGTTTTATAAAATGATTTGCAATAACGATTGTTAATAACGAATATGAGAAAAAAATAATACTAAAAGCATGAAATTTAAAACCCTTTCCAAATTAATCAGAATACTATAACAAAAATTCCCGTTTATTAACTATTTATCATGTTCATTTAAATGATAGATAAGTACAACACATTTTTAAATTTTAATCTTAATTGTTTTATAAAATGATTTGCAATTATGATTGTTAATAACGAACATAAAAGTAAAATTATACTTCAAGCATAAAATTTAAAACACTTTCTAAGTTAATCAGAATACTGTAACAAAACTTCCCGTTTATTAATTATTAATTATTTCTGATGTTCATTTAAATGATACATAAGTACAACATATTTTTTAATTTAAATCTTAATTGTTTTATAAAATGATTTGCAATAACGATTGTTAATAACGAATATGAAAGAAAAATTATACTTCAAGCATGAAATTTAAAACACTTTCCAAGTTAATCAGAATACTATAACAAAAATTCCCGTTTATTAATTATTAATTATTTGTCATGTTCATTTAAATGATACATAAGTACAACACATTTTTAAATTTTAATCTTAATTGTTTTATAAAATGATATGCTATAATGATTGTTAATAACGAACATAAAAGAAAAATTATACTTCAAGCACAAAATTTAAAACACTTTCCAAGTTAATCAGAATACTGTAACAAAACTTCCTGTTTATTAAGGTGAAATATATGTCTAAAAAATAATTTGGTAAAAGCATAACATATTTAAGTATCTATATTCAGAACTTACTGTTCCAAGTTGGTATAGTATTAAAATTATTTGTCAAGCCGTGTATATGATTTATAGGTTTGTATATAGGATAAAGTTATGATCAATATATGATCAGTTATGATAAAATTTAAATCCGTTTGCAAACGCATAATACAGCTAAATATTCCTTTTAGGAATTCTCATCAATAAACCAAAATATTCTCGAATTTTTTTCTATAGGTTCTGTAGAACTTACTCAAACCGAGTAATGTGCAACAAAATATTTATATTTAAAAAAGCATACCGCGACTGAAAATTCACTTCCAGCAAGTATCTCTGATACAAAGTACTGTAACTGAAATCTTTTGTGTGTCCCAGTAAATGAATGATAAAATGCCATGCATAATACCTTCGACAGCAAGCTACTTGTTCTCACATCTGCATATCAGCGTAAGTATGTTTGAAATAAAGTAACATTATTAACCCTTTATCTACTGAGTGTACGTGTAACTACCATTAAAATAACATGTTATAAAATAATACATCAATTAGTTGAAATGCAGTTTAGCATGAGCTATAGATACATTACGTGTTCCAAAAGCATTATTGGTTACACAAAACAAAAATATTTTTAAAAGGATGATTTATTTTGCCTTTGCAAGTTTCCAGCTTTCTTGGCGGTTGGGCGGGAGAATTTTTCAATTCGGAAATATTTCTATATTTCTTTTATAAGAACCTTATATTTGTACATTTTCTAATTCTACAAAATACTAAGAAAAACATTTAAAATAAAAGATTTGAGTGGGGTTATAAATATTGCACAAAATCCCTATAAATTTAAAATTTTATTAATCCTTCTAAATCTTTAATCCTTCTAAAATTCATTGAATGATTAGGTAAATATCCTAATGTAGTTTAAACAATTCACGCAAAATGCTTTAGAAGATAAAATTTTCAGGTATTCATAATCCAGTACATAAAGTGTTAAAAAACATTGCAAGTGAATTTTCCTCACAGATCATAATATGATGGAATTATTTTGATTGTCCTTGTAAACGATCTATTATTGCTACACACATTTTTTGCAATAAGGTACATGCTATAAAAATACTCAATAACATATATCAATTATATGGCTATTCGAGTAGATTTATGCGAGATAGAACTCTTCTAAATAGGCTGACGGCCAGACAAACCAAATTCATAAACAATTTTCAACCATGTTCTAAAGTGTAAAAAATAATGTTGTAATTTAGGGAATTTCTATAAAAAGTTTTTAGCACAAAAAGAAATCGATTGTTGAAACAAATTAATGATTACACAGTTTGTGAAATATATTCTTACGTATATTGCGTGACTTTCTTATAACAATATTATTAAATGTTTAATATACTGTAGAAATTACAACTGTGTATAATTTATTTTATGGTTAAAAGCAAAACGAATCCATCAAAAAATCATTTATTTCGCTGTTATATTATTGTCTACATCGGTACTTACAATTCTGTGAATCCGTTTAACTAACAACTAGAACGATGCAGCCATCACATATTTCCTAATATTTATTTCAAATCACGCTACAAATTATGAATATGTAGTAGACTGCATTACGATTAATTTAACACTAAGTTTACAAATGAATAAATAAAAAAAAAAAAAAAAAAAAAAAAAAAAAAAAAAAAAACGTCACTACATTGAAATTAAAATAAGATCAACATAATATTTTTAAAACTAATTCTGTGCAGTATAAAATCTGGTACATTTGTACCCACTAGAAATAGATACAGATGTAATGATTATAGTATACTACTGCTCCCTCTTCAGTGATCTAATCCAAAATTGGATCAATGAACACGTGTGCATCTCGAAAGGTCACGGGACATATTATGTTAACATCTTTACATATTTTTTTAATATTTTATCACATTTTAAGTCAATAAATATATGCTTTTATTTTCTTCTTTTTAAATAAGAAAGTATAGTAATCTATTTTGTTTTTCGACATTTCGGTTTTTAACAGATTTGCATGTTTTAGGGGTCAGAGATGGGACATTCTCACAATCTTTTGACTTTTATGTCCCTGAATAATAATTTTTATTTTAGTAAATATTCTTGTGGGTTTTTTTTTATTTAATATACTAGGGAACATCCCATTGCATGATTGCATAACAATATTAACGAGATAAATAAGTTTTGGACGAAGTTGGGGGTCAAAATACCAGAAAAACTCCTATACCGTCCCGTGTCCCTGATGGTGATTTTTAAGTTTGGAGCTGTCTGTATAAAATTGCATCAATAAAAGTAATTCGATGTAATTTTTTCCAAAACTGGGACAGTTGTTTTATATAAATATGTAGCAAAAAATTAACCTGCACACATTTTTACGATTGATATTATTTTTTGAACTGTGTCCCTAGGTTTTAGATTCCTTACCATCCCTATTGCTAAACTTATACAGAAAATCACTTCATATGCAGCCACAGAATATTTTTCAAGTTTTTTTTTTTTTTTTCTCATGCAGAAGTATGCTAGAAAAAGGATGTCTAAAATTCTTTGACAGAAAATTTACTGCAGAATTTAAATCAGTATTTAAATATCAATTTCAAACATTCGTAGTCTTACCGTACCCAATGTTTATTCCTGCACTTTTCGAGGTAAATTGATTTTATTTTTTTTTAATCCAATGTAAATAGCTGTTCCTAAAAATCAATGAGCATTGTTGCTACCACTTAGTCTTAACATGATTTGTCTAAAAGTAATGGTAATTTTCCTTACCATCCCCTTTTATTTCATTACCGTCCCTTTTTTCCTATACCATGGCATTTCCCCCCCCCCCCCTACCGTCACTTCTTTAACACCCCTTTAAGACAATTTTATACCAAAATTTTGTACTAAAAATACTACACTGTTATTATTTCTTATTTGAATGTCCTGTGCTATGCAAATTCAATATAAGTAAAAATTTAGAAAAAATAGAAAGTTATAATGATAAAATAGTAAGGAAAATTAAACTCGTAAGTTTTACTTAAACCTCAGTTAAATAAACAAAATTCGCTGCTGACCAGTTTTTCTTTATTTTGAATCATTAAGGCATTCGTCTATCAGATTAAAATGTCATTTTAGAAAGTTTAATTTCACCAGATTTCTATTCCCGAAAGTTAAAAGATAATGAGAATGCCCCAGATCCTTAAAAAACATGCTGATAAAAATTTCTGTCTGTCCGTCCGTGTGTCCGTATGTCCTCTTTGTATCATCGAAACGCGTATGAAATAATACACAGAGTTGAACCAGTTTTTTTTAATGTTTTTAGCTATGGACAGAAGTTCCTCATTGAGTTTGAAAATATTCAACCGAATGGGTCGATGTGATAGCGATGTTTGTGCCCTTTTCATTATTTTACAATCGAAAAATCTATGACGTTATTCAAACAATTGAACCAAATTTTTTGTCTATGTTTTTCTCTATGGCTAGCAAGTCCTCCTTTAATTTGGAAATAATCCGCTGGAAGAGGGCCCTGTAATGGCGATGTTTGCGCCATTTCCATTATTTTTCCATCGAAAAATGCATGAAGTTATTCATAGAATTGAACAAAAATTTTTGTTCATGTTTTTGGCTATAGCCAGATGGCTTCCTTGAATTTGGTAACAATCTTCGATATAATAGCGATTATTCTCGATTTTTCCTAGTTCTATTGTTCATCGGCTGTTCATACTTCGACGGTTAATTCGCGTCCATCTAAGCCGGCGATTCTCAAGCAACAAATGGTTAACAGACTAACAAAAAATGTTGATTTTTATTTTCTTCTATCTTTAATAGAAGATAATATTGTAATCGAAATTTTTTTCGACTTCCGGTTTTCGACGGACTTACACGTTTTAGGGGTCAGATATCACAAAAACATGTCTATACAAAATCTCTGTCTGTCCGTGTGTCGCCATTGTACCATAAAAAATTGCATGAAGTTATACATAGAATTGAACCATTTTTTTTGTGTATATTTTTGACCATGGCAAGAAGGTCCTCCCTGAATTTGGAAAAATTCCGCCGGTAGTTGGCACTGTAATAGCGATTTTTGTGCATTTTGAGTATTGTACCATTGAAAAGTGTATAAAGTTATGCATAGTATTGAACCAAATTTTTTGTGTACATTTTTGGCCATGGCAAGAACATCCTCCCTGAATTTGGAAAAAATCTGCCAGTAGGGGGCGCTGTTATAGAGACTTTTATGCGATTTATGTGCATTTTGAATAGTGTACCATCGAAAAGTGTATGAAGTTATGCATAGAATTGAACCAAATTCTTTGTGTATGTTTTTGGCCATGGCAAGAAGATCCTGCCTGAATTTGAAAAATTCCGCCGGAAGGGGGAGCTGTAATAGCGATTTTTGTGGAATTTTCAATATTGTACCATGGAAAAGTGTACGAAGTTATGCGTAATTCTAATAAAAATACTACTAAAACTAATTAAAATGAAATATTGATATGAGACAGAAGCAAGTTTTGGGATTGCACATCCAACTAGTTTTAAATATTATGACTGAGATTAACTCGTTTGTACTCAGATTAGTAAAATGAAGTAGACAGTTAACCCTTTCGGGTTCGATTTTTTTTTTTCAATTTTGAGAACAAAATTACTTTTACTTTAATAATGTAAATCCTAGCTGTCGAAATAGATTTACTGAAATTTAAAGATTACCTCATTGTCTGTAATCTAACGAATGTACTTATTTTCTGTACCATTCAATTCATATTTATATGATAATAGATTAAGGAAGAGTTTTTGGAGACGTTTGGAAAATATCGTATTATAACAGGGTTTAACAAATAATAAAACTTTTGTAAGTTTTTTGCGTTTTACCATGCATGATTCGTTCAGAAAAGAAACTATATTTAAAATTTAAAGAGTGAAATATATGTATAAAATAAAGGAATCGTCAACGGTGTAAAGATAATTAAGCAAACCTTTATTATTATTGTTATTACTAAATGCCAAAACATAACTGAAATCATAATAAGAAATGCATAATCATCTGCAGAAAACTCCCGACTATTCGGCCTAATGTGACGGAAGAGTAGGCCGGACAACAAAAATGCCGAATAGGCAGGAGTTCTATAAATATTTACTCACTTCCTGCACCCCCCTCCCATTATATTAAAACACATGTTACACATTTTAAGATAAATTGTATATATACAGTATATACAGTTTCAAAATAAGCAAAACATTAACGTAAAACGTAATCCTAATTCGTAAAAAAATGAGTAAATATTATTTTACTGTTTATTAATAAATGATTGCACAATATGAAAAGTTATGCATAAGATAAAAGAGTAAAGACTTAGTTTTTTGTTTTTGAAAAAGTAGTTGATAGATGACTGTTTCTGCTATTGTATTCTGTAATCCGTTCTTGTCGCGTGTTAGCACTTTCCTACGTGCAAGAGTCTGCCTGTCTTGGTCGCTTGCAACATTCCTCATTTTTTTATTTCTAGACCGGATAGTACAGAGGGTCGGATATTCGCAAGCCGGTTAGTCGGGAGTTTATTGTACTATCATTACTATATGTAGATAGTAACAAAAGTAATTGTTAAGACAAAATTATTCTCGATGAAAATACTTGTCCTATTAATAGTACACCAGACCCAAAAAGGTTAAGATCAAAATCAAAGTTCGTGTAATATTGAAATAATAATACTGAAGTAATAACGTATGTAAAAACTTTTTGAAATAGTAAAACTAGAACCTGCCAAATTGATAATAGTCGATTCGAACCAGAAATTTCTTCATGCGATAGGTTAAATGCATACAGCACGGAAATAGTCCAATTAAACAAGTTAAATAGTTTTAAATAAAAATTCTTGTGTGAAACACTATTTTATAAAACTTCAGTAAAATAGTCGTCTGTTCTAGTGTTAACATGTGGGTATTTTCATGAGCACATGTAGTGTAAGTCACATGCTACGATTTTTGACCACCAGTACTTTAGAACGGAATAATGTGACTTATTTTATTGAAGATATCTAATTAATTGAAAAGGCGAAGCAAACTTTTTTGAAAATAACGGTAGACAGCAAGCAAAGCAGTTATTATCAATGTGACTTACACTAAAAAAACTCATGGAACTACCCATGTATAAGAAGTTTTAGGATTGCCACATCCGACTAGTTAACTTTTTATATTAGTAAAGGTGGAAGTTCTTTCACAGCACAGTTTATAGTACTGTTTTCATTTTATTGAAAGTTATAGTCATAAAAATATCAAAAAACAAGGTAAGTTTGGCTTTTGTTGTATGCTTTCAAAAGATAGAGATAGTAGCAGAAGAAATATAATGTATTTATTAGAGATTTTCCATGCATTATTTAATGAACTAGCCGCCCTTGGGGACCAGTTTGGTCTCCGTTAGATGTGTGCTAAGCATTGTACCATGTTCCTTTTATCCAAAATTTAATTTACTTTCTCAATACTTCGCCAAATCAGAAGTTTCTAGTAGAGAAATCAAGAACTCCGTATTTTTATGGGTACTACTTGGTTATCCCGTCGACCAAAAATCTATCGCCAAACTATAAGATTAAATATCAATAATAGTTGATCGTAAATGTCACATTCGCTTGTTTTTAAGCAAGTTACACGTGTTTACGTAATCAAGTTATTTTTATTTCGACGTTTTATTTGTATTTTTATTAATGTTATACTAATTTATTTGTTCTTTCGCTATTTAAAATAAAAATTATGTCAATTTGTATAATTTGACGAGTGGTTTGGCGATTTATATAATTTGACGAAATGGTGGACGGTATAACTAAGTAGTACCTTTTTATGCTAGCCAGGCGCAAGTGATAAATCATCTCCAATCGCATTTTTTCACATTTCATTAAATTCATCTAAAATATAATAATTTCAATCATTTTATTTAATTAATTAAAAAGATATCGAATGATGTGTTAGTTTATAGGTTGCCGCGATATTTCTTCATACTTCCAGAGCTACAGTCTAGAGCATCTTCTCCTATCAAGTGCGGCTTGTAACCCTGAGGTCTGGGATAGATGGTCAAAATCATTGATTAAGTTAATTGAAATACATCTAAAAGCACAAATAATTGTACAAAAATAATTTTCCAGGTGCATGCATATAATATAAAGATATTTAAAATACAAATTAAAAATAACTTAAAATACATTAGAAATACTCAGAACGTTCTCAACCATTACAAGGCCGTCATCAGTAGGATTTAAATGTTGTTATTATTTTCTTTGCGCTTATTCGAGACTTGTCCAGAAGAAAACATCATAATTTAAAGGTTCTACGTCAGATGAGATGCCAGATAATGTTATTCAAATTCTCAACATAACGAGCTTTCATCTATTATGCAGCAAATATATCCATACTCCATGGATATCGTATGATAGTGCATCGTTACTGTATCTTTATTATCAGTTGATTCTCTTATGATGACTTCCTGGTAATTATTTGTATGAAAGATAATTTTCGATTTATAAGCGGAGAAAAGAATAGTAACAACATTGAAATCCTATTAATGACGGCATTGTATGGTTGAAAACATTCTGGGCTTTTGTAATGTATTTTATAATAGTTTTAATTTGCATTTTAAATATCCTTATATTATATGTATGCACGTGAAAGTAATATTTGTACAATTATTTGTGCTTTTATATGTATTTTAATTATTTAACTGAAGGTGAGTACAGCACAAGAATTTTAACTTTCATTTATTAAGTTTTTTGTAAGTTAAGACAGTGAAGACACTTTCAATATTAGACAATTTGTCGAATATCTAAAAAATTGTTTACTGAATCTTTTAGAACTGAAGGGATATAAAGATAATATTGACCGGAAATTTTTCAGCAAACGTTTTATTATGAGTGGATTTAGAAGACCAACAGCAAATTGAAGAAAATAATACTGTTTTTGATTACCCTGTAAAATTAAATATCGAAATGTTCCATAGGTCCGACTCATGACTATGTGGATATTGAACACCATTTGAGTTTGTGTACGAATAGTACGTATATGGAGATATACAAAATTTGTTTAAAAATTTCAAGAAATGTATGCATCTCTTTTTGTTTATAGCATGTAGTATTATAACCCGTTAATAGTCGCGCGTTGGTCTTTTCCACGCCCGAAATTCGTTATCTTCCTGTAACTCATTTCCCGTTAAAGTTACGATAGCCAGATTCCGTGTAGCTGACCTTGAGTGTTCACACTCTTGTGTAGTGAAATGGCAAGTCATTCCTGCTATTTCTTAGCATTTTATCGCATTCTTAAGTTTCAATCGGTCTAAATGACCGCGTTGCGACCTCTTACGTTAGTTGAATTTTTCCCCCTCGTGTTCATCCTTTCCCATTTCCGCGAAATCTGTGGGGAAGGTTTCTTCGAAGTACGGACTCTCTGTCTGTTGTTATTTCGTCTTTCTTTCCTTCTGCTATATAATTCGTTCAAAGAGTGCTTTTTTTACTCTTAGAATGTGACTTAAAATTGTTTTATTATATTAGTTGTGTAGTCAGTTCGCACAAAAAAATGATGGATGGTCACTTACATTTTTTTTTTCATTGTCAAATATTGCGGGAATAAATTCTCAAATCAATAATTATTTAAATATGGAAAAAAAAGGGAAATTCATCATCATTATTTGAAAGAACTTGCTTTCCATTTATTACCCGAACATATAAATGAAAGAAAATAGGCAATAACACTGCAAAACCATTAAAAAAAAAGATAAGAGAATTTTGTGAGAATCAGTAAAAAAAATTTCCGTGTATCCAAAATCTGAAAAGTATCGTTTTTGTACAATAAAACAAATTCGAAAGATAAAACAATCTTCTCAGAAATGTAGTGTGTATATTTGCGAAGAACATACATATAATTTATTTGTACAATAAGAAAAATAATGAGAATTTTATAATGTAGGTTAGAAATTACGCAAATAAAAATCTCTTTTGGATAATTCAGTGAATGTTTATACTATGATTTAAAAAAAAATATTTTAAGTATTTTTTATAAAATTTATCTATTTTTAAATTTTCATACTGTAAGTAAAAACACATTTTTTTTTTTTACAATGCCGCAGAAATTATTATTGAAATCCAATAGAGGCTTGGGGACAGTATCTAACAAATTTAAATTTGTTGTCCTTCATCAATTGTTCAAACTATTTTTCAGAATAATGTTTTCCAGAATATGAGAGAAAATTCATTTAAATTAAATTATTTCTGCATATTTATAATTTCGGAGAAAAATTTCTTATTGTTTTTATTAATTTAATGAACGTTATTATAAAACAATAAATTATAACATTAATACCTTATTATGAAATGTACAATTGAATATTCATTTTAATTAAATAGTTTCTGTAAAATACATCCCTATTAAGATGAACCTTTCAGTGATTCTATTAATTAAAATAATTTATCCATCTTAGGATTTAAATTTACAATTGCAAATGTATTTAAATTAAATATATAATTTCAATAACTTATTTATTATTTACTTTATATGAGCGAAATTCGTATCCAGAGTTTTTATTCAAGGGCGCTGCTCCCACCTTGAAATAAGTAGAAAAACTACAAATCGTGCATTTTCATTTGAAAAATGGATTTAATCACAAAATCTCGAGAGCCCCCCCCCCCTCCTCTCCCCCCTCATACACACACAAACACCCCACAAAATAAATAAATAAATAAAACGTAGTTGCAACATTTACATTTATAATTTCGAAGTTAAGTATTTTTTACCTTTTTCTTTATTATATATATATATATATATATATATATATATATACATGGATATATATATATATATATATATATATATATATATATATATATATATATATATAATTATACATTTTTAATAATATTTGGTTTATGTGCTATTTCTGATTTCATAATTATTGGTCATTTTCCTTATTTTGCAATGGTATTATTGTACAGAAAGTTTATATATATATATATATATATATATATATTGTCTTTAATTGTTTATGGCATCAAATTTGATGGTTTTTCATATGTTTTAAATGAATTAATCGTCCGCAATATGCAGGTGAATTATTGGTATTGTATTTGATTTTCTGTTGCATGTCATAGGTTCCATTTTTATTTTCAGTTTAATTGTTCAATTTAATGTCAGTGTAATATATTAATGCTAAATTTATTAATTTTATTTTATTAAATGGATATAGAGTGCCGGAGTATCAAAAAATTCTACCTGACTCTGATTCTGTCCTTCCAAAAAAAAAAAATAAATAAATAAATAAAAATACCCCTATCATAAATTTAGATTCATATTAGTAAATGTTTTCCTACTAATTATTGATTCATAGTAACATCAGAAATTCAACCAAATCATTTACTATTTACTTTTAAGTATTTATGCAAAACGAAGAAAGAGTTATTAAAAATATTTATCTAGATGCCAACTGAATATATACTTAAGCGAAATAAATAATTGCTGTAAAAGGTTGTAAAATGAATAATTGCTGTAATCTTTTAAAGTTCAGTCAATATTTTCACCCTACGTTATCCGTTTTCTATCATCTGATAACACCGGCAAGTTTCCCCTTCGTTTTCGGCCTGCTGGTAACGGCGGCAAATGGACCGAGCGCGACTACTAACGTTCTAAAAAATGTCGCGACTACGCTCGGGTTAAACCAAATTTAAAGCTACTTGAATATGCAATTTGAATATAAATATATTAAATTAAATATTTGATGAAAGATGAAAAATCTTTCGAACTGCGTTTGCGCAAAATATACTAAACACATTTTTATGATTTTTTTTTAGTAAAATCTATAGAGCAATTCAAATAAAAGGGCCAGTTAAATATCCGGAAATATAAGGACGATATCCACAACAAGTTGAGCTGAAATGTAGTTACTTTTTAACCCTTTGCCTACAAGATGGGAAAAATGAACATGATCGGAAAAATCATATTAGTTTAAAAACTATAAAATCCAGTTGAATGTGATAAAATTAAGAAATTGGTTTGTAAACTCGTATTTTTAAATCTAACTATAGTAAAAATCTAGAAATAGATAAAAATAATATAAAATGAAAACTTATGATTTTTAAATGCGATAAGATGCGTTATTGTAGCTTTTGTACCCTGCTATTTATTTATTTTCTTTTGTACTCCGAATTGTAAAGGTGGTTGGGTGATGAAAGATGAAACGAAAGCGTCCTTTCCAAAGCTAGCTACTAGTTGATATTCATTAATTACAAACTTCTATATTTTAGTTTGGGAGCTTGTGGCATCGAAAGTTCACTGAGGGAGGAAGTGGAATTTTTTTATGCAAATCGATAGTAAAAAGTCATACAAACAAAATTAGCTAGGTGTGTCTACATTTAGCAAGCCGAAAATATTTTTATTAAATTAAGTAATGCTAAAAAGCTTTAATAAGTATAATGAAAGTGGTTTTTCAAAGTACAGTAAACGCTCGACTATACGGCCTAGTAAATAAATGAAGAATGTTGCAAGCAGCCGAGAAAGGCAGGTTCCTGTCCGTGGGAAAATGGTGACTTACTACAGGAAGGCGCAAAAAGCGATTTTAGAATGCAATAGCAGAGCAATGACTGACATGAAGGGAGGGGGTTAAGGCTTGATAACCTGTTTCGCTTCATTTGCCGCTGCTACTTGTTATGTTCGTATAGATTTTTGGTGTGTTTCGTGGTTATTTATTGGAGATTAACTAAATGGTTGATAAACCAAAAAAGGTTGTAATAACTATGGAACAGAAACACCGCGCTATAAATGGACTTTAGCCCGGGGTATTGGAAAAAACTGTTGCTTCGGAGCTAGGAGTTGATAAAGTACAGTGGGTGACTGGAAGAAAAATCGAGCAGAAATTGAAAAGTGGTGTGCTACACAAGCCATTAGATGTGGAAAGAAAAAAAGAACAAAACATGCTGAAAGGTAGCTTAAATAATTCGAGAAAGTTTTATTTTTGAGGCATCAACAATTTAGAGGAAATGGCTTGCCTGTTACTGGGCCTATATTACAGGGAAAAGCAGTGCGATTATCCCGACTATTACAAGGAGAAGATTTAGTATTTACTTCCAGTGAAGGGTGGTTTGATCGCTTTAAAAAACGATTCAGTATTCGCCGGATTACCTTAAGTGGGGAGTCTTTATCTGCTGTTAAAAAGGCTGTATCTTTGTTCAATGACTATCTTGCTAAGCTTATTCAACAGGAGAAAATTTTCCGGGAGCAGTTGCACAACTGCGATGAAACTAGTTTAAATTGGAAGATGCTCCCTACAAAAAACGCTTGCATCATAGAAAGGAGCCGCTGCTGCGGGGTACAATACAAGCTAGGAACGAGTCACCATATTTACTTCCAGTAATGCAATCAGCAACCATATGCTTAGGTTGGCATTAACAGTAAAGTCAAACAAATCTAGTGCTTTTTAAAAACTGAAAAATCCGGAATCACTACTCGTATATTACACGCATCAAAAGAAAGCATGGTTGAATTAAAAGATCTTTAAAAGGTGAACTCAAAATGAGTTAGTATAGACTGTAGAAAAACATTTGAAAGACAACAATTTGCCGAGAAAATCTGTGCTAATTCTTGAGAAAGCATCTTCGAATCCGTCCATTGATGAATTGGCAGATAGAGACATCAAAGCTGAATTTTACCAACTAATGTGACGACTATTCGTTAGCCGATGGAACACGGCGTCCTTGAAATGATAAGGAAAAAGTATCACCGGCGTCTTCTCCGTACGTTTATATCAGCGGTTGATAATAATAAAGACTACAATATCTATACTGCAAAAGGTTGACATGCTAAATATCATAAAGTGGGTGGCAGATGAATGGGAAAAATTTCCAAACATAGTAATTCCAAGGTCTTGGAACATACTTTTGGACAATAAGATGGACATAAACCCTGGTGGGAAACTGAAGTGCACTATGAGAAAGATGATGCTTCTTTCGTTGCTGAAAAATATACCGGGCTCTGATGATGTCAATGCAGAGGACATTACAGAATGGATGGCAAACGACGAAGTTAATGAATTAACTGAAAACAATATTGTATAAATGCCGATACAGGTAAAAGTAACAGAAGAAAAAAAGGAGGAGGATGGCAGGAAAAATCTCATCCCGTTTTCGGAATGGGTAAAGATGTTCAAGGAAACACTGCAGTATATTAGTCAGCAGGAAGAAGCGACGCCAGCTGATATCGTCTGCTTGCGTAAATGTAGGGACATTGCGTCGCGGAAGTGGGCTAACAGGGAGAAGCAGTCGACTATCAAGGAATTTTTCACAAACTAAAAACTGTATGTTTTGACTGTTTTATCTTATGCATAACTTTTCATATTTGTGCAATAATTTATTAATGAACTGCAAAAAAGATTTACTCTTTTTTTTACGAATTAGGCTTACTTTTTACGTTAACGTTTTGCTAATTTTAAAACTGTATGTATTGTATATACAAAATTTATGTTAAAATGTGTAACATGTGTTATAATATCATGGTGGGGGAGGTAGTGCAGGAAGTGAGTAAATATTTATATAACTCCGGCCTATCCGACTTCTTTGTTATCCGGCCTACCCTTCATCCACATTAGGCCGGATAGTTGGTAATGTACTGTATAATTTTCCATTCATTTCTATTACAGTCCCCTCCCTCGAAATTCATATATACATCTTATATATTTACATTAATTTCAAAATTAACTGACATTTGCGACTGTTATTTCTAACATTTGCAAATATAATTCTAATATATTTAGATTAACTTATCAATTTTGTAGTGTAATTCATGAATTTTGTTTTATAATATAATTTTACTATCTTTACATTAATATATCAATACTAAAAGAGCTTCTCTCTACAGAAAATATAATAAAGGTGTTTCCCTAACAGGCAAATGTCTTTCACAAGTGATAAAGTTTAACGTTCATTTGCAGATGCAAACATTCCAGAAAATGTCCTACATTGACGGTTTACTGATCATGAAGGTAATAACTTTTATGCCTCAATTTCACACATAAATTTCCTGCCGAAGTTTATGTTATGTAAGAGAAAATCGATGAACGAAATTTTCAGCTGAGTAATTTTAATCTGTAAAACACGAAGGGTTATAGTAGCATAATAACAAAGAAAAATCATTCGTCAAGCATAGATTATGAAACACTTTCCAACACATGCAAAATATTTTTTAAAAATTCCAGAGTTTAGGAAGGAGAAATACGAGGTCTAAATAAGCAATTTGGAAGACGGTTAACACATTTGAATACCCAATTTCCGCAATTACCATCATTAGTCGGAAAATTCTTTTCCGAATTCTTTTTTTTTTTTTTTTTTTTTTTTTTTTTTTTTTTTTTTTTAGCACCGTATATGTCCAATAGATTGTTATACGTGTTGTGATCCAAAAATTTGGGGGCTGCGGCCATTCCTGACTACGAAAGCAAGTACCTAAAGTTAAACAGCTTGAAATGCATTCTCGCAACCCTCCCCTACCTGCTCAGGTTGGTTTAGCTCATGCCATGTGATCGACCGCACGCGCAGCTGTCATCTTCCGAAGTTAGTTCCTTAGTTAGTACCTTTGCTCCGTAACGTAAGAAAGATGGCTTTCTTGAACAGCGTTGCAACAGTAAATTCTGTCAAGGCTTAGGTAAAACACCAACGGAGGCCTTGGAAGTAGCCCGGCTCACCGCGATCGAAAAAATTCCGTCAGGATCGGAGCAAAGAAAAAGTAATGTTGAAGGTACTTTTTGATTCTCCAGGAATTGTGCATTCAGAATTTACTTCCGAAGGACGAACAGCTAACAAGAAGCATTATATATGCATTTTACGTCGTTTGAGGGAATCCATTCATCGTAAAAGGCCTCAGTTCTGGCAGAGTGGCGACTGGTATTTTCTGCAAGACAACGCACCAGCACATTGATCCCAATTGGTAAAACAGTTCCTCGCAAAAATTCGCCCTAATATGCTTCCACATCCCCCTATTTACCGGACTTAACTCCGTGTGTCTTTTACCTGTTCCCATCAAAGAAAAAACATTTACAGGGACGTCGTTTTGTGTCATCAGATGAAGTGAAAGCAGCATCACAGAAGGCTTTACGGGAGGTTGTGAACAATGGCTTCCAGCAATGTTTCCAAAAGTTATACGAACACTGGCAGAAGTGTATAGTCTCCCAAGGTGACTACTTTGTAGGTGGATGTGCTTCGGTGCTGCGAACTATTCAGGGATAGGTTTATTACACCTTGTCCCCGAACTTTTGGATCATACTACGTATATGAGGCATTCTCACAATTTTTTACTTTCATGTCCCTGAATAATAATTTTTATTTTAATACACTTTTTTGTGTTTTTATAATTTCATATACTTGGGAATATCCCATTGCATGATTGCACAACAATATTAAACAGATAAATAAGTTTTGGACGATACTGGGGGTCCAAACACCTGAGAAAATTCTCTACCGTCCCGTGTCCCTGATGCTGGTTTTTAAGTTTGGAGCTATCTGGATAAAATTGTGTTTCAATAAAAATAACTCAATGTAATTTTTTTCTGAAACTGGAAGTATTATTTTACATAAATAAGCAGCTAAAAATTAGCCTGCACACATTTTTAGGGTTGTTATTATTTTTTTAACTCTGTACCTGGGTTTTAGATTTTTTACCACCTCTCTTCTAAAATTATACAGAAAATCACTTCAGATGCAGCCACAGAATTTTTTTCAAGTTTTTTCTCTTCCAGAAGTATGCTAGAGAAATAATATCTAAAAGTCTTTGGCAGAAAATTTACTGTAGAGCTGAAAGCAGCATTTAAATATCAATTTCAAGCATCGTGGCTTTATTGGTAGTCTCACCGTCCCCAAGGTTTATTCCTGCACTTTTCGAGGTAAATTATTTTTTTTTTATTTAATCCAATGTAAATAACAGTTTCTAAAAATCAATGAACATTTTTGCTACCGCTTAGTCTTAAGATGATCTGCCTAAAATAGGTGGTAATTTTCCTTGCTGTTCCACCATTGCCGTCCCTTTTTTCCCCATTTCGTCCCTTTTTTCCTATACCATCCCCCATTTTTACATTACCGTCCTTCTTTAACACCCTTTTAAGACAATGTTATACTAAATTTTGTACTAAAAATACTACATTGTCATTATTTCTTATTTGAATGTCCTGTCGGTACTATGCAAATTCATTATAAGTAAAAATTTAGAAGAAAATAAAAAGTTTTAGTGATAAAACGGTAAGGAAAATTAAACTCGCAAGTTTAACTTAAACCTAAGTTAAATAAAAAAAAAATTCGATGCTGACCATTTTTTCTTTATTTTGAATCATTAAGGCATTGATCTATCAGATTAAAATGTTATTTTAGAAAGTTTAATTTCGCCAGATTTTTTTCACCAAAAGTCAAAAGATTGTGAGAATGCCCCAAATACTGACTAGTATGCTATATATTAAAAAGTACATATTCTATATCTATATTTTTAGTGTCTATTTTTATTATTTTATTACCAATTTGTCAGATCATCAGTACATAAGAGGGCGTGAATTTAAAAACTTGCCTTATCCAGAAAATCAAATTATGTGAAATCGTTAAAAACCACTAGCTGCGTCCATTGGTTTTCATTTTAAATTAAATTGATGTCATAAATTCACGATAAAACTAGTTTTTTTGCATATTGTTGTGTTTTTTCAGTGCAGGTTTACCAGTAGAATACAGTGACGAAGAATACACGATTTCTTTGAATTTAGTTGATGGTTGGTTGATTTTTTGACGGCCGATTATTTACTCTAGATATATAGGCCCGAAGGGGAGTACCCTCCGTGGGGGTCTTCCTAAGGGAATCTAACCCGTATTTACGCATGGAGATCCATGCTTCGAAGAAAACCCCGAAAACTCCGAACGATTAGGCCGACGGGCGCGATTGGGTTCGAACCCAGCGCCTCCCGTCTACCAGTTTCGAGAGCAGAACCTCTCAGCCACTGGTGGGGCGCCTTTGAATTTGGATAAGGCGAATTTTGAAACTTACGTCTTCATATGCTCTCTTCTCTAGTAAGTTACCCTCTGCATTCGCAAATGTAAGTCTTAACCCTCTAAGTGGTTTGCCCGTATTTTTCCATTTCCCTAAAACAACTTAAATTGGTACTAGATAAAAATATTTTTAACAGAATTGTATTTTAAGATATGTGTCATTTAGAAACAAACAGTGAAAGGAAATTTTAATTAACATTAGTTTTAAAAGCATTTTTATGAAAATGCTGGAAAGCCCTCAAAACGCTCAGGGAAAAAAAACGACAAATCTGATTTTCCAAATTTACAATCTTTATTATCCTTAAGATAGGTTAGTGTGAATTTATATATTTTTAAATATCTTATATAAAAGAATAATAGACTTAACATCGTGGAAACATACTTCGTGCATAAATACAAAACGTTTTTATACTAGTGAACGAACTAGAAGACAAATGTCGATGATGTTAAGTCTACTATTCCTTTATATAGTTTATTTCAACATATTTTTTAACAGACGTACCAACCTATCTTCATCTTAGTATTAGGAATTGTGTAAAGCTGATTAAAGGCGCTCCGCAAACTTTTACGTAACTTGAATTTTACGTAAGACAAGTTTGTAAATTAATTAAGTAAAATTACACAAGAAACTGCAATATTTATTATATATATATTATATATATATATATATATATATATATATATATGTGTGTGTGTGTGTGTGTATGAATATATTTGTATGTGTTAGTGTGGAGTGAAAAAAACAGACAAAAATTGATTTTAGTACCTACAATATATGTGCAAAATTTCATGAATTTTGAAAAACTCCTTTACGGCTCAACCAGAACATTTATATTTTTATTCTATCATACCAAAAGTTATTTCCATAAATTTTACATTTACAGTTCTTGTTGGTGATCTCGTTTGACATTTTTATATTTAAAACGTTTAGAGTAAATTTCTTTATCATTTCTAAATCTTGACTCTTAATTTAAAAAAAAAAAAAAAGTTAAACAATTTTTTTAATTTTATAAATATTTTTTTCTTATTTTTAGTGTCAAAATGAGTGCGATCGGAGGCAAACCTAAATACACCATTTCAAGGATTGCAGTGGAATGTCAAATTTTTGGCGCTCATTCAAAACAAAATGAAGTGGTTTTGCCAACGATAGCCGACTTTACTTTATAAAATATTATTTATGTACAAGAAAAAAATTAAACCACAGAAGGAATGGTAAAGATCCACCAAAGTCAGAGGTAATTAAAATATTAAGAGAAAAGTTCGTAGAAATTTGCAAGAAAGCATCACTTCCTGTGGTTTCCCAGAGACGTATGGATCAAATGATAGACAGCAATTTTTCTGAACACCAGAAGCTTAATTGATTTCCCATATCCAAAAGAAATTATAATTATATGAAGAAGGTTAAGTTTTCCAAAGCTCAAGATGTAAGTAAACTTCTAGGCGTTTTTGGTGTGCAAGACAATTCCTAAGTGTATCTTTGAAAAATGAAAGAAGTTGCTTCCAAAAAGAAAAAAAACAATAACAAAAAAAAAAAGCAATTTCTTTTTTAAGCATAGAATGAACTTTGTGCGAATTGTAATAAAAAGCTAGAATCTTAAACAACGATTTTTATGCACAAATAACGTACAAAACGATAAAAATACTCATACGAACGTTTCAAGGATACTTCGATCCCCTTCCTCAGTGAAAAAAAATTCAATGGGTTCGAAGAACCCCCCGGCTATAGCCCCGGGAACTGGCTTATGGATTGATTGAAAAACGCAGATGTAAAAGTTTATATATCCCAAAGAAATGACGTAAATGAACAGAACTAACTGAAAAAGAGTCACTGCGCAGGATCTCTCTACACTGGTGAAGGAAAAAGGGTGCTGGTCATATCATTTACTAAGATAGAAGTATGTTTATGAATATAGTGAACTTCGTAAAAGTCTAGAACAAAAGCTGAGTTACATTTTTGAATAATTTTTTCCTCTGGATAATTGAACTGGTTGTTGGCATTCCAACAATGTTTCGCTATTGTAGATTTCTCAATTTCCTGCTTTCTAACGTAATTCTGGTGTTCTTTCAGCCTAATTCTAAATGCACGCTTCGTCTGCCCAATGTAAGAGAGGCCGCACTCACAAAAAATTCTGTAAATGCCCCAGATATCATGATCGTCAATAGGATCTTTAAGATTGGAGAAATAAAATTTATTGGTTGGAGAGAAAACAACTTTAAAACTAAACCTGTTGAGAATACGAGAAATTTGTGTACTGATTTTAGGAAAATAAGGTAAGACAACAACATTTTAAAATTCTTTATTTGCTGGAACAGAATCGGTGATTATCTGAGGTTTAGATAAAATGCGGTTGATTATATTCAAACTAAATCCACGATCGATGGCAACTGCTTTTATATAGTTAATTTCACTATTAAATAAATCAGAATTTGAACAAATTTTACGTGCACGGAAAATAAGAGTATTGAAAGCTGCAAGTTTTTGATGTGGGGGATGATTGGATTTATAATGAGGGGGTAAGCTCACAGCAAAAGGTTTACGGTAAACTGTCGTCAAAAACTCACAATCATTACGAATTACCAGAGCATCCAGAAAAGCTAGACGTTGCTGAGTTTCAATTTCAAAAGTAAACTGTATACATGGATAAATTGAATTAAATAAATCAAGAATAGTATTAATATTATGTTTAGACAGATCAAGCAAAGCAAAGGAATCATCTACGTAGCGTGTATAAAATTGAAATTGTATTAATTCAAATAATTTAACTTCAAACTAATGCATGTAAATATCACTCAAAAGAGGACTTAAAGGGTTACCCATAGCTAAACCTTCCGACATTTTATAAAACTTCCCTTCAAACACAAAAGTATTTTGTGAGAAACAAAGGTTGGTTAAAGAAATAAGGTTCTCAATTTCATATTGAAAATAATGAAACTCATTTAATCTTTTTCTTAAACAATCTAAAGCACCTTGTACAGGGACATTTGTAAAAAGAGATTTGACATCGAACGAAACCATAGTGTAACCTGTTGGAATGAAATTACGAATTCTATTAGCAAATTGAACTGAGTTTTTTGACGTATAAATATTGTTAACCATGAGGGGGGGAAACTTGGAAACTAAATGTTTTGCAAAGCTTATTGGAGGCAGTACCAATATTGGAAACGATCGGGCGAAACGGAATACCAGGTTTATGAACCTTAGGTAAAGCATATAAACGGGCACAATTTGCCACAGAAGGTATGAGAGAGTACTTGCTAGAATCAGTAATGAGGTGGGAGGAATTCACAGCAGATTTTATGTTTTTAAGTTCAGAGGTGGATGGATCTTTTTTAATATTAATGTAAGGCCCTTCATCTATTAATTTCATAACATTTTGAACATAGTCAGTTTTATTTAGTACTACAATTTGGCCTCCTTTATCCGCTTTAGTTATAATGCTATATGGATTCGATTTAAGAGTTGTGAGAGAATTTTTCGCTGAAATATTCAAATTAGACTGATCCAGCTTTGCATTGAAATCCACATTATTTTTAATTAGATGCCTAATGGAATCTTTTTGAATAGTAGACAAAGCACTAAATTTGAAAGCCTTTTCAATTGGAGCAATTATTTTTGGAATCTCGGGATTTTTATTAACTGCAAAATTGCTGTTTAGCTTTAAGTAAACAACAATTAAAGCTAAACAACTAAAATTAAAGCTAAACAAGAATTTTGCAGTTAATAAAAATCCCGAGATTCCAAAAATAATTGCTCCAATTGAAAGGGCTTTCAAATTCAGTGCTTTGTCTACTATGTAAAAAGATTCCATTAGGCATCTAATTAAAAATAATGTGGATTTCAATGCAAAGCTGGATCAGTCTAATTTGAATATTTCAGCGAAAGGTTCCCTCAAAACTCTTAAATCGAATCCAGATATCATTATAACTAAAGCGGATAAAGGAGGCCAAATTGTAGTACTAAATAAAACTGATTATATTCAAAATGTTATGAAATTAATAGATGAAGGGCCTTACATTAATATTAAACAAGTAAGAAAAATCATGCGTAAAGCATAGATTATGAAACACTTTCCAGCATTCCTGAAAGCTTTAACGAAATTTCGCTACTTAGGGAAATAAGGTAAATAAGATAACTAAGTAAACATTTAAAAATCTGATTTCAGTAGTTACCGCCCATAGCCAAATATGTATTCCAATTCTTTTGAACAGCCCTGTATTCGATCTGTATGTTGATATATATACTATATAATGGGAAAATTTAATTTAGCAAGTAAATGCATAACAGGTTGAAATTCATCTTTCAGCAATTTATACTAAGAGATGCAAACATACTTGAATACTTTTGTACAGCCCTGTAAATTACCTAGTACCTTTATTACATGCCACTATTTAGCTAAAAATTAATTCATACTAAAACACGCTTAAAACTACTGAAATTATATTTCCAGAAATTATGACCCATAGACAGCCATGTATCCAACTCTTTTCGTGGCCCTGTATATAATTTTATCTATATTCTACAAATATTTCTTAGTACACTAAATTCAGTTCAGCGTAGAAATGCATAACTCCTTTAAAACACACCTTTAAGCAATTTATGGTCATACTCAGTAACCTTTACGAATTCATTTCTGTAGCTCTGTATATGAACTATAGCATTTATATGCACTTTATAGTATGCATATATATAGTGAACATGTAGGTAAGTGTGATCGCAATTCGCACAGATGGTTTCGTTTAATATTCCTTTAAAAACACTTTATTCTTTTGAAAAAATCTGTTAGTTCCACATTTCGCAACCACCTATTCTAAACAAACCTCTATCCGAACGAAACTCCGTTTTATATACTATCCGTAGATATATTAGTCGAGGGGATTGAGCCAATAGCACCCGAGATAAGTAGTCAACCCCTGGCGGTAAAAAGTGGAACTAAAATATGTAAGGCTATGGTGCATAATATGAAAGAATGGTCAAAGGAGTGTCGGCAAAAGTTGGAAAAGTGCTCCCCCGATGAAAAGGTCGGAAGTTAGAAAAATTGCTTAAAATACACAAGTTAGAGCCCGGAGTAGTAAATAATATAAGACTTTTTGAAAATTTTATGATTTGCCGTGTGGTCTAAGGTATTCAGCTATTCGTATGCAAAAATTCATGTCTCCAACTTAATTACGGAAATTGAAAAGTAAGAAAAAATTGCTTAAAATACATATGTGGTAGCTCAAAGGGTTAAACGTAAGACTTTTTCAAGATTTTATGATTTGTCGCCTTGCCTCAAGTGTTCTGCTATAAGTATGCAAAATTTCAAATCTCCAATTTAATAAGGGGCTCAGTTAGAAAGAATTGCTTAAAATACACATGTGGGAGTCCAAAGGGTTAAAGGTACAATTTTTTAAATTTTTTATGATTTGTTGTATGATATGTGTTGTTCAGCTATAAGTATGCAAAATTTCACGCCTCCAACCTAAATAGAGACTCACTTAGAAAGAATTTTTTTTATGCACATGTGGGAGCTCAAAGGGTTAAATGTACGACTTTTTCAAGCTTTTATAGTTTTTCGTTTGATGTGAGGTGTTCAGCTATAAGTATGTAAAATTGCACGCCTCCAACCTAATTAGGGGCTCACTTAGAAAGTATTGTTTAAAATACACATGTGGGAGCCCAAAGGGTTAAACGTACGACTTTTTCAAACTTTTATGGTTTTTCATTTAATGGTAGGTGTTCATCTATAAGTATGTAAAATTTCACGCCTCCAACCTAATTAGGGGCTCACTTAGAAAGAATTGTTTAAAATACACATGTGGGAGCCCAAAGGGTTAAATGTACGACTTTTTCAAAATTTTATGATTTGTCGTATGAAGTATGGTGTTCAGCTTTAAGTATGCAAAATTTCAAGTCTCCAACATGTATAGTTTCTGAGAACGGGCTCTGTGACAGACGGACAGACAGACAGAGGAGCGAGACAAATAGTGTTTCGTCAGATGAACGAAACCCTAAAAAAGCACATAACATAATTTAAAATGCATTTCGAGCAATCATTACTAATATACAGTAATTCGGATACAACATATAGTATCTGAATTCTTTTCACATAAACTGCAAACAATTTCCCCTATACCATTCTGAACGGAATTCTTTTGTGTGGCCCTGTAAATGAATAATAACTATTCTTTGCATCGTATATTCTACAGAATGTATATTTTAGTGCACTTGATAAATGCATATGAATTTTATTATGTTTGAAAGCATGTAACATCATTTAAAACCTTTTTAAACGATTTTTCCCCATAAGACGTAATGTAACGGAAAACTTTTGACTGTCCCTGTAAATGAACTAAACATGCTAGAAACTTTATTTGAAATAGGGATCGTGCTATGGTAGAGGTTACTAACATCCAAAAATTTCAGAACGATCCGACTATATTTACGAGAGTTAGAGAGCGGAAAGACGGGCAGACGGACAGGCGGACAGACAAACCGAAGTCATAAACACTTTTCAACTTTGTTGGAAAGCGTTAAAAAGATCCATCCACCTCTGAACTTAAAACATAAAATCTGCTGTGAATTCCTCCCCTCATTACTGATTCCAGCAAGTACTCTCTCATACCTTCTGTGGCAAATTGTGCCCGTTTATATGCTTTACCTAAGGTTCATAAACCTGATATTCCGTTTCGCCCCATCGTTTCCAATATTGGTACTGCCTCCTATAAGCTTTGCAAAACATTTAGTTTCCAAGTCCCCCCCCCCCCCCCCCTCATGGTTAACAATATTTATACGTCAAAAAACTCAGTTCAATTTGCTAATGGAATTCGTAATTTCATTCCAACAGGTTACACTATGGTTTCGTTCGATGTCAAATCTCTTTTTACAAATGTTCCTGTACAAGGTGCTTTAGATTGTTTAAGAAAAAGATTAAATGAGTTTCATTATTTTCAATATGAAATTGAGAACCTTATTTCTTTAAGGGGTCTCAGGACTCTTAAAATTGGAATAAATGAAAAAAAAGACCATTTTCAACATTTAATATCTTAAAATGTAAAGTTAAAAATGCTATAAAAAGTGATAGAAAATCTTTATTAAGATTGACGATCGTTTCGTCGCACCAACGTTGGTGCGACGAAACGATCGTCAATCTTAATAAAGATTTTCTATCACTTTTTATAGCATTTTTAACTTTATCTGTTTATAAGTGATTATTATACATCTTAAAATGTATTTGATTTTAAGACACAATTTTAATTGGAATAAAATATATAAGTATGTTCTTTCATTTCATGTATTTAAAAAATTATAAGATGCAGAATTAGCATTTACAGGGGGCTCCAAACTGTTAGACATTTGACGAGTAAAAAATCGGCATAACACCTTACGCGCACGATTACAAAATTAATATTGCAACTAGAATGAAAATTTTGGTGCCTACTTATATTTCAGATTATAATAATTACCCTGAACCTAAATAAATTTGTATTTAAAGCTTTTTTATATTTTTAATACAAAGTTGTATTTAGCTAATGCAAAATTAAGAAAATTTCAACAGTATAATCACCTAAAAATATTTTGTTTTGAACAATAAAAAAGAATTTTTAGGTTCAGTTTATACAGACTAACATGAAACATGTGTTTTGAAAATTTCATGAAATAATATTCGTAAGTTTTTGAGATATCGTGCGCGTTATGTCCAAAAACGTCATTCGGAGAAAAATGGTTTCAAAGTTTCCGAAACGACGCTTCAGCTATTGAACGTGTATAAATGTAAAAGCCATAACTTCAGTTCTAATAGGAATTTCAAGGAAACAATAGCATCAAAATGTTCAGAAAAGATAGGAGTTATCTATGACATCTAAGGAGCTATCAGATAACATCTAAAAAATTAAAATTTCGAAAATTTTAAAGCTTTAAGAGTCCTGAGACCCCTTAACCATCCTTTGTTTATCACAAAATACTTTTGTGTTTGAAGGGAAGTTTTATAAAATATCGGAAGGTTTAGCTATGGGCAACACTTTAAGCCCTGTTTTGAGTGATATTTACATGCATTATTTTCAAGTTAAATTATTTGAATTAATACAATTTCCATTTTATACACGCTACGTAGATGATTCCTTTGCTTTGCTTGATTTGTCTAAACATAATATTAATGCTGTTCTTGATTTATTTAATTCAATTGATCCATGTATACAGTTTACTTTTGAAATTGAAACTCAGCAACGTCTAGCTTTTCTGGATGTCCTGGTAATTCGTAATGATTGTGAGTTTTTGACGACAGTTTACCGTGAACTTTAGCTGTGAACGTTTAGAACTTTTGCTGTGAGCTTACCCGCTCATTATAAATCCAATCATCCCCCACATCAAAAACTTGCAGCTTTCAATACTCTTATTTTCCGCGCACAAAATTTGTTCGAATTCTGATTTATTTAATAGTGAAATTAACTATATAAAAGCAGTTGCCATTGATCGTGGATTTAGTTTGAATATCATCAACCGCATTTTATCTAAACCTCAGATAATCATCGATTCTGTTCCAGCAAATAAAAAATTTAAAAATGTTGTTGTCTTACCTTATTTTCCTAAAATCAGTACACAAATTTCTCGTATTATCAACAGGTTTAGTTTTAAAGTTGTTTTCTCTCCAACCAATAAAATTTCTTTCTCCAATCTTAAAGATTCTATTAACGATCATAATACCTGAGGCATTTACAGAATTTTTTGTGAGTGCGGCCTCTCTTACATTGGGCAGACGAAGCATGCATTTAGAATTAGGCTGAAAGAACACCAGAATTACGTTAAAAAGCAGGAAATTGAGAAATCTACAATAGCGAAACATTGTTGGAATGCCAACCACCAGTTCAATTATCCAGAGGCAAAAATTATTCAAAATTGTAACTCAGCTTTTGTTCTAGACTTTTACGAAGCTCACTATATTCATAAACATACTTCGATCTTAGTAAATGATATGACCATTACCCCTTTTCCTTCACCAGTGTAGAGAGATCCTGCGCAGTGACTCTTTTTCAGTTAGTTCTGTTCATTTACGTCATTTCTTTGGGATATATAAACACTTACATCTGCGTTTTTTAATCAATCCATAAGCCAGTTCCCGTGACTATATTCGGGGTGTTCTTCGAACCCATTGATTTTTTTTTCTCACTGAGGAATGGGATCGAAGTATCCTTGAAACGATCGTATGAGTATTTTTATCGTTTTGTACGTTATTTCTGCGTAAAAATCGTTGTTTAAGATTTAGCTTTTTAATTTCTTTTTTACTAAAGTCACCAAGAAAGACGGTACGCTCGATAAATTTAAGACAAGTAAATAGAGACAAAGAGAAGACAGAAAAACAAGGGACTCGATGAAGGTGAAAAAGCATGTTTAATGTCTGCAGATAATCAGGGCAGTACAGTTGTTGTGAATTGTGTTAGTGCTGATGAAGAAGGAAATAGTTTCACTTCATCAGGGTATGTGAAGAATCAATATCCATATCACAAGCATCCATTTTTAAGGAAGAGTCACACAGACAAAAAGGGGACACATCTACCTACGGTTTCGTAGATGAGTATGGGGTTCCTGATAGATGCGTAGTAGCAAGAGCTTCTGCAATTCTACAAGAAGTTGACATTGCAACAGAAAACGATTCACCACATATAATTGACAGAAACAAAGTTCTCAAAGAACGAAAGAAAGCTATAGAAGCCGGAATCGAAAGTATATACTTTGATGTAAGAAAAGATAAAACAAAAGATGAAGAAAAAAATTAGAGATAGATTACATCGAAGAACTATAAATAAAAAACAGATATCTCTGATTGAAGAGCCAAATTCTCTGTATCTAGGGCACATTACACCATTATGTGGATCAGGAAAGCATATTTCAGAAAGCACTTTAAAATAGTGCACTGAAAAAAATTAAACCTTGATGAACTTAGGGCTATAGGTTTTGAGGGAATAACTGTAAACACTGGGAGAAAAAATGATTCTATTAGATTTTTTGAAGCAAAGATTAATATGACAACTTCACTCAAACGAATTGTCCTCGTATCATTTATTTTCTGAACTTGATGGACAAACTACAAGCCTTTTCTGTCCCTATTGCTAAATCGTTGGATTAATGTAAGCAACAGGAAGTTTTGAAATTCAATAACATCTGCTCTTCTCTCTAAGCAATGAACTCTGGAGAGCTATGTGCAGACCAATGTTACTTTTACGACATTTGTCGAATAGTTTCATTGGGCCAATGCTTCTTAATACTGGCAAATCGTAAGCCAGGAAAAATGTCTCACTCTAGATGGTTGACAACTGCCAATCGACTACTTAGACTATATATTGTAACTCAGAATTCTTGCCAAAATCAGAAGATTGTGTCTGAATTTGTATTGAAAGTATATTTGCCTATGTGGTTTCACAATAAGAAAGATTCTTACTGCAAAAGTGGAGCTCAAAATGTTTTTAAAACAATTAAGTTGTCTCGTTATTTGAGGGAAGAATTAAAGAAGCTTGTCGATCCCGTTATTCAACGAAACGCAAACTTGTGTCATCCAGAATACATTTTACTAGAAATGATAGGCAAGTGAAATGGTTCAACAATAAGAAATTTTTATATTCCAACATTGAACTTGAGTGCTTCGGACTAAATTGATATTATTAACTGGCAAGAATAGGAAATTACATCAACCACCATTCTTAATAGCGGATCAACAGAGGACTGAAAGTTCTCATAAAAAATCGGAAGTTCCATCTTTTCAGTTTCCCAAGTTTCCACGATATATTCAAGCAGTTGAAAGATGCGTGAAATTAGTTACTGAAGAATCATTAAGAGATGCAGGAGTATGAACGATCGTTTTACAGTACATCGTATATATTATTTTTTTTTTAATATTAATATATATTCAGAAAATTGTCTTTCCTATATATTCAGAGAACTATCTCTCATGTATGTTCGAAAAAAAAAGTGAACTGTACATCTAATTATTGAGCTTTTTCTTTATCTTCTGTGTGGCAATTCACATTTTAGGGTCATCTTTACCTTTTAAGATGTAAAAACATGACAATACTTGGATCGCTGACAAGCAATATTTTAATCAATCATTTTTTATGGGTTATTTTACTGAAATCAGAAATTCCGTAAATGAAAATTAATTTGAATAATTTACACTACGTTGTGTAATTTTGGTTTTTCACGTAAAAAAGCATAATCTTCAAGAGCTGGTAGAGCCGTAAAGATGAATACCAAATTAACTTAAAATATATATTATTTACACAGAATTATTTTATAAATAAATCCTCATGAAGCAAAATTTATTCGGATATCAACTATAAAAGTGTGAACAAATATCAGAACAAGCTGAAAGAGCTCTTTTCAAGTAAAAAACCTTATGGAATGCGGGATTTATAAATTTAACATTTATGAAGAAACTCGTTTCTCTTCATCGAAACATTAAAATTAGCTTTCGTCCTGGTTTCAATTCAGCTAATTGTTAAAAAACATAAACGTAGCATAATTGTTAGGGTTGGTTTTTTGTCTCAGTTTAATTAGATTTGAGTTTGGTTTGTTAAAGATTTGATTGTATATACCAAAATATATATCTCTCTCATTAATATATAAAACTATATTATGGTTCTGATATTTATCTGCATATTTTATTCATAAAATAATTAGCAAAATAATGCAAATGCATATCGAATGCACTAGTGTGTAAATAAAAGTAATTTTCGAGATTTATTACGTAACTGTAATTTACGTAAGTCACATAATGCGTAAGTCGAATGATGCCTGCAATTTTTTTTTTTTTTTTTTTTTTTTTTTTTTTTTTTTTTTTTTTTTAAGGACTTGCATTTATCAAGACAGAGGAGTTACTGCCAGTGGGTAATTAATACTTTTGATATTACAGAGGGGTAATACCAATTTTAAATTTACAGATGCATAACTTAATGTTAGACGTAAAATTGTTGTTTCTGTTATTATACCTCGTGATAATAAATTGCTGTAATATATATTGTTATCTTCTAATAAAATTTTGTTGTATTCAAAATTGTTTACATGTAATAAAACATAACAACTAATTGGATATAACTATATTTTCAATAAACTAAAAAATGTAGTTTTATTTCGAAAACTTTACATTTTTATAAATTATTCAGTACAAATATAAGTTTACGGCGTGTTTATGTCATACAAGCTCATAAACATGTTCTTGTAGGGGATGTGTAGCCATATTTAGATAGCCGCTTTAACCCTTCGGGGACGAGAGACCGGCATACGTGCGGCGTAAGGTGCTCAGAATCCGTAATTATTATCACCAGTAAATTTTTATTGTAAATTTTGCCTTATTTAATCCGAGCATTTTCCCGATTCAATTAGGCAAAGATTTCTTTTTTGAAAAACCGGTGATAAAAGATTTAAATTTCTGCAAAAAACGCTCGTCCCGAAGGGGATAAATGGACCGTTGCCATTCTATCGTCAATTACAGAAAGAAATGCCATCTACGGCTGAATTTCTACTCATCAGAATGACGTCATTTATAATTAGAAGAAGCATCCACCTTCCACGTGCTCGTTTCAACCAATTTAAAAGTATATAAAATTAGCTGTTTTGATCTAATTTTTTCGTACAAAGTGCAAGAGAATACTTTAAAACTAAGGTTAACTGTTATGCTTTCATATACATATTTAAATTCACGTGTTTATTGCATATATTGTTCAGGCGAATTTGCTTTCGTTTTCTTTCTTAGTCTTCAGATTATCTCTTTTAGAAAATGGCGCAGTTGCCTTAATTGGACCAATTTCATTTGCTTAAATTGAACCAGATACACGATTATAAATTTGAAAAGTAAGTAATGAATTTCGAGGGCTGTACACTTTGGACACTATTTTTTTTTATATTTTATAATGGATAAATTACTTTCTCCATGCATTTTTTTGAGTATTTTAATTTAATTTTTTGTATATCTGACTCAATTACATTACACAGTATAGGCCTATATAAACATAAAAAATATATTTTACATGTTTATGCAATAAATTTTATTTGCAATTCTTTTATTTTGTATTTGTATTTATTTTCTTTAAATTCTTTATTCCTACGGAGTATTTGATTTACAGTGTTGAATTCAGACATTTTCATCCGTTGAGGGGGCAGACTTTTTACAGTTCGGGAGGGGGGGGGGGGGTATTCCACATTTTTGCCATTAAAAAGCATACAATCTCAAACCTTCCCGAAGGAATGGATATTTCAAGGCTCCAATGAGAGGGGGGGGGGGGGGGGGCGGATCCCCCGAATTCAACACTTTTTGATTACATAATGTTTTACGTTTTATTAATCCCAGCGTATTATTTTTAAATATAGCATATATTTTAAAACGCTTTTTTAATGTAATTGAAAAGTAGAAGTTGAAAAGATAACAACGTTATAAGCAACAAAAATTTTAAATTTTCAGCATACCGGTTTCGGTAGCATATGTCATATATTCCTCAGTGCTGAAGGAATCAGGTATGCTATATGCTTAAAATTTAACATTTTTTGTGCTTATAACATTTTTATTTTTTACGCCTCTATTATTTTGCACCAAGCTCCATTTTGATAATTATAATTGAAAAGTGATGAATTTGGTTTGTCAGGCCATGTTCTAACTCGTTTAAATATATTCAGTTTGCCATTAGTTGATATTATATATTATCGATATTGAGCATTACATGTTTTAAAAAGCAGTAAACCAACGTTTAAAATGCACAAATAATGCGCGAAAAGCAGCAAACAGCTGTTTCGAATCTACAGCGAGATTCTTCTTCAGTGCAAGCTAGGGGGAAAAGAACAGCGTGCTAGAAAAAACAAGGCTGAGCAAAGACGCACGCTGGTTTTTCTAACACGCTGTTCTTTTTTCCCTATCTTGCAGTGAAGAAGAATCTCGCTGTAGATTCGAAACAGCTGTTTGCTGCTTTTCGCGCATTATTTGTGCATTTTAAACGTTGGTTTACTGCTTTTTAATATTCCTGCACAAAGGCTTTAATTGCTATTTTTAACATTACAGGTTTGTTGTAGAATAGGAATGGTTACATTCGCACTCAAAAATATTCCGTTAAATTATTATGAATGAAGAAAATAGTGTTAATGCACTTTAGTGATTTTAAATGTTTCAAACATAATGAAATTTATAGGCATTAATGAAGTAAATGGCAACATACTTTTTGTAGTATATAGAGTAAGCAGCAACTATAGTTTACAGGAATGCACACAAAAAACTTTTTAGTCTGAATTTATGACACTTAAAACATATGATCTACAGTCTTTTTTTAGGGTTCCATACTTGAAAATTAAAAATGTAACAATTATAAGATCACTCCTGTGTCTGTCTGTCCATCTGTCACAGCCATTTCACCCGTTAAATATGGGGCGTGGAAAGTTCAAATTGGGGGAAGTAATAAAGGCTATTGACCCACATATTTACAGATTATTAAACATTCACAAATATATTTTGGATAAAAGTAGAGGGACTAATTATGTTACTTGAAAATATATATACACTGCTCAAAACAATTAAAGGTTATTTGAAATTTTATATAAAATAAAGATATAAACGAAATTTTTTTTGCCGAAAATAGAAGAAGAGAATCACAAATGCAAATTTTTCCGGTTTTCAAACTGTGGAGTATGCAAATTTTGAGTTCGACGTCAAAAACGTCGCTTCAGCGGCAGCGAATGAAATTTGACTTTCAACTGGATAAAAGAGAATGAAAAAAAGGATGATCGGCATTCAGTGATTGCTTTGTTTCGATGAGTACGATGTCTCAGCGAAGTCATTTGACAGATTCAGAAGCTTTGAGAATTGTTGGTAGGTTAGAAGGGGGCCAAACTCAAGCCGAAGTAGCGCAAGCCAATGGAGTGTCACAAAGTGTCATTTCCAGGATCTGGAACCGTTTTTTGGAGAGTGGATGTGCAGGCCGAAGACCAGGGCAAGGTCGTAGACGGGCAACAACGCCCAATGAAGATCGGTATTTAGCGTTAACAGCTCGGAGACACCGAACCATGAACGCTACTCTTCTCCAACAACACCTTCGCTCGGCTACAGGCACCACGATTTCAACTCAGACTGTCCGAAACCGGCTTCATGCTGTAGGTCTGTATGCTCGCCGACCGATGGTATGTATTAGATTAACATCAAGGCATCGTCGCGACCGCAGGGAGTGGGCAACCGAGCATGTCAACTGGAGGAGAAATGAATGGCGCAATATTCTGTTTTCTGACGAGTCCCGTTTTTCTGTGCATCCGGATAATAGGCGTATTTTCATCTGGAGGGACCGTGGTAGTAGGAATAATCCTGCGTTCGTGCACGAAAGTGTCAGATTTGGCGGTGGAGGAGTGTTGGTGTATGGTGGCATCTCCATTGACGGGCGCACTGACCTCTACATCATTCGAGATGGAGCTCTGACTGGTCGCCGATATAGGGATGAGATCCTCAGACCTATTGTAGTCCCTTACGCTGCAGCAATCGGAGATAACTTCATTTTAATGGACGATAACTGCAGGCCACATCGTGCAAACCTGGTGGAGGATTTCCTTTTCGAGGAAGGAATCGTTCGAATGGAATGGCCAGCGTGTTCTCCAGACATGAATCCAATCGAGCACGTTTGGGACGATCTAGGAAGACGAGTTTCTGGCCGCCAACAACCCCCACAAACTCTCCAAGAACTGGAAAGAGCTCTTCTGGAAGAGTGGGGCAGAATACCCCAACTCGTCATTAATAGCCTCATTGAGTCCATGCCTCAAAGGTGTTCAACGTTGCTGGCCGGCCGTGGAAACCATACCCCCTACTGAAAATGATTTTCTTTGAAGAAAACACCTTTTCTTATTCTTTTTTTCTCATATGCACAAATTGTGTTTTTTCCTTTAGTACACAAATGCGCAATAAAATGCATTTTTTTCTGCCAAACATGTGTAATTTATTCTCATATAACCTACTATGTCTGTCGACCATGTATCAATCAGCTAAACAGTTTACCAGATAAAAAATCCACCTAAAACTGCAATATCCTTTAATTGTTTTGAGCAGTGTATATATATATATATATATATATATATATATATATTAGTATTATATAGATCTATTGAGATTTAGAATAAGAAAACAAAATCTAGATAGTTATGTAAAGAGCATGTATAAAAAAGATGCCGAAAATAACAAAATATACTGTGTCTTGGAGTACATGGGGTCGCATCTAAAAGGGGTTAACATTAATAAAGTTTTAAATAAGTATAATAGACTGCTGCCGGATAAAAATATAGAGATCTTTAAGGCTTTTAAATATGTTAAACCGATGGGCAGACTCATATATAATTATAACGACTATGCAAAGGATTTGAAAAAAAGTATCGATAATAGTGTTTGCTATTGTCACGAAGCGAAATTCAACGAATATATAAATCCAACATACGGACATGTATTAACGGGTAGTTTGGATATTGTACATAATAAGAATTTGAGTGAAATCATGAAATACGGGACGAGTTACAGGATTAAGAGAGTATTAACAAGAAATATGGCAAAAAAACGCTTGAATATGAACTTAGATATTTTTATTCAAAAATTACTTTATAAATACAATTTGCCTGCTAGCGTTTTCGAGGAATGGAAGTATCATATTTTAAAAGATCTCTGTAGAAATTTTGAGAGTAACTCAGAGGGTGTTTCGGTAAAGTATTATAAGGATTTGAAAGAATCTATAACAGAATTGCAGAATAAATTTATAATTACGTATATAGATAAAGCTAACACAAATTACGCAATTATTTGTAAAACATTATATGGTAAATTACTCAGGGAGGCTTATGGTAATGAAATAAACTATGAAATTGTCAAATCAAATAAACAAGTTATTAGTAATAGCTAAAAGCATATTATAAAAAAATTAAAATAAAGCAAAATAGTACTAGTTTTCCATATTTGGTAATGATTCCAAAGTTTCATAAAGATCCGGTCGCTTTTAGAGCTATTACATGTGGTTTCGGTTCATATTTGGAAAATTGTAATAAAAAATTGTTGAAATTATTAAAAGAGATTTTTGATGAAGTATTGAAAGATAAACCGGCTTGTATAATAAAAAACAGCTTTGAGTTAATTAAACATTTAAATCTACTGAAAAACATTTCAAGTTTAACAGCGTATGATTTTGAAGATTTGTATAATAGTATAGATTTGGACAATCTTAAAATAAAAATTATGGTGTTTTTTAGTAAATATAATTCCTCAACTATCGGACAGGAATGGTTCACTAATTTGTTTAACTTTGTAGTGAGTGAGAACTATTTATATGACGGGAGTATTGTTTACAAACAAGTTAGAGGTATTCCAATGGGGGGATGTTGTAGTTCGATTTTAGCAGATATCTACTTATATATGTATGAGGAACAAATTGATATAAATGAGGATATGAAGTGCTTTCGTTACATTGATGACGTTTTAATAGTCAGATGCAATGATGTGAAAAAAGAAAAATTTGATTGCTATCCTAAAGGTTTAAATTTGAAATTAGAGTCAAAAAGTAAAAACATGGTAAACTATTTAGACATTAATATCGAGATAAAAAATGGTGAGATAAAAACAGATATATATGATAAACGAAAAAGCTTTAACTTTGAAACTATAAAAATCTTAAATTTTGGATCAAATGTGCATATCTCAATATATAGAAATATTCTTATTAACGGGTTAAACCGTATAGATAGATTGACATCAAATATTGGGGAAAAAATTGAAGAATTTTACAATTGGTATATTCTGGCATTGCACCATGGCTATCCTGAGAGATTTTTGAAGAGTCTGCTACGAAATTTCGTAAAGTGTAAGACTTATCGCAGAGATTTAGAGGTAATGTGGATGCGAAGAGAGGAGTAACTGTGGCTTAGACTGTTCAGGGTTTGCGTGCGCGATTGTTTGGGGTTTCATGTTCAGTTGTTGGTTTTCGATGGGTCTAGGCAGCTCATTCGATTTGTTAGTTTTTTCTTTTTGGTCTTGACAGGTTGTTTGGGGAGCGTTGTGCACATAAAAACTGGTTTTAATCCCGCAGTTGTATGTCGCAAGTGCATGCCGCCTGTCTCCATGGATTCGGTTTCTTCTGGTTTTAATTTGAATGTTTTTAAAGTTTGCCGTTTTTGAAGTTAGTTGTTTCTAGTTATTTTGTTGTTGTCATTTGGTTTAGTTTATTTATTGTTGGATCAGTTCCGTAGTTTCGAATTTTTGGTTTGTTTTTGGATATATATATATATATATCGTGTGAAAGTTTTCGTGTCGCTGAAATATAAAATACAATTCTTTTAATTTTAGGTATTATATTTTCAGAGATATCGTAGAAACTGTAGTGAAAAAATATGTTCCCTCCCCCCCTCTATGTCCAAATCTACTGAAACTAAAATTATGAAAAATTACAGATATTAGACGTTAGCACATAAGACCTTGCATATAAGACCTTGCAGGAAAATCACAGCGATTAACCTAGGTCCACAGTTTTTGAGAAAAGTGCATTTTTTCCGTTACACACAAATTTCTAATTGCGGGCATTCAGCGAAGGTGTTGAGGAGCGCTGAAGGTAACTATCGTATCAGAAGTATAAACGCATTGTTGATAATGATTTTCGCAAAAAAATCCTCGGTAATTAGCCAAGATATTAACATTTAAAGAGATGGATGGTTTAGACATGCATAATGACAGGGGCGGTGCACTCTATGCACCACCGTTATCGGCTTTTAAAGACTAGGTAACAACTTTTAAAGATATATCTGTATAATGCAATGTCCAGTAGCAGTATAAAAGCAATAAACGACAAATTATTAAAAACAGACTAATTTAATTAGAATTAATCACACAAATACTATAGGATTCGCGGCTAGTTTTCATTGAGTGGATCTCTCAATACGCCCCCCGTGTCTTTAAAGGTTGATTAAAAACCTATCTGGAAGTACACGGCACGGACCAAGGCTGCGTTGCAACTTTGCGACCTCTTTTCGAATCGCGCTTTGCACAATGCCAAGATTAAACTTTGAACATGGGTTTTGCTTTAGCTACACTGTAAAAGGAAAATATTAATTTTGAAAAATGCCGAATGAAGTTTAAATATGCACTACTTTTATTGTCAATACCGAATTAAGTTCATCAGAAAAATATTAGGATAAGATTAAAAAAGTGCTATATAGAATAGCAATATTTAATATTATTTAGACTTGTTATCTCTTCGAACTTTTATGGTATACCCATTTATACTTTTCTACTATATGCAGCTATACCCAACCCTACGTTGTATAGTTTTTTTTTTTTTTTTTTTTTTGAAAAGTCTTATTATTCTTTTAGCAAAGATATTTTTAATAATACAGTTAATAATTCATGTATTTATTGTACGGAACCCTCAGAGCGCGAGTAATATTCGTACTTGTCCGTCTATTTACGTAATGATGTGACAAATTGGGAATAAAAAATTATAAAATAATTTAAAAACAGCTAAATTTTAGCTCTGTTATGAAACACATACCACAGTTAAATTTTCCCCTTCAACAATTTCCGCCAGTAACCGGAAATGTACTCGATATCTGTTGTGCAGCCCTGTATATGATCTATACAATTTATGGTCAGTTAATTTAAAAACAATGTTACATTTAAAATACATATACTACATTTAAAAACGCACTTCCAGCCATTATTATTCAGAGACAGTAACGTATGTGCCCCTGCAAATGAACGTTGAATGCTTTGCGCACCTTATTGCATAATAAGCACCTTTTATAGCACCATTAGGATTTATATCAATTTCAATATGTTTGAAATATTGTAAAACCACTAAAATACGTAAGGCAGAGAGACAGGCAAACCAAATTTATAAACACTTTTCAACTGAGTTGAAAATTCTTTAATTAATGTTATAACTTTTTTTTTAATTATCTAACATTTGCTCACATTTTTGCGATTCTTGTCCCACTATCAATTGTATATAATGAATAAATACAGCTGTACCTTACAGGTAAAGGTACTATATTCTGTGGAGGCGAATTTCGATTTTTATAGCTCATTCGTTTCATCTCATCGAGCTTAGTAATTTTATACCTCGCATCTCCACTGTTGAGTTTTAATAATGACAGGGAGCCGGGTCAAAGTTCAAAATTCATTGAACTCATTGAACGTTCATTGAAAAAATAGATGACTCCAAAGAAATGAGTGCGATTTAAATTTACTAATTATTTTTACAGTGGCATACATCGCCAATAGGTACTATAGGATTATATTATTACTGTTACTATAAGAATTTTTAATTGCAGGTAAAATATTCGTATGCTGCTTGACAGGCAGGTTTTCGGAAGTTATGATGCCCCCGTCTAGTCCAGTGTTGCCAATGAGTTATTTTTTTTTCAATTCCTACTATTAGTTCATACTATCCCTATATATATCTTGTTCAAATTTTCAATCGTTAATAAAATACTCGTTATTCATCCTATCAATTTCTCGAATTACGAGCAAAAATCTTTATAACCACACATTGTCGGTTCTTGTGTCAGTTTTTCAGTAACTTCGTAACTTGCTGAACGTCTGGCATGGTTGCATGTGAAGAAAATTTCAGTTTTATTGCATGCGAAGGAAACTACTGTTTTATTTTCGGCAGCTCGCATTATGCAAATTTTTAAATTTGACTCGCCCCCCTTTCATTATTAAAACTCAATAGCCGATATGCGAGGTAGCAAATTACTAAGCTCGATGAGACGAATGGAATGAGCTATAAACATCGAAATTCGCCGCGACAGACTATAGTACTTTGCTTGTTAGAAAACGAAGATTATTCGTCATGGAAGAACATTCCTTACGAAATATACGCAAAACGAAAGGTGTTTTTCTGCCCAATTAAAATTCAACGCAGCAGCATTATTTTAGGCAGCACAACGAAACAGCGTACACCAGCAGAATTTGTATTCGTTAACCACGTACGAGAATATGAGCACATAGTCATCACAAGCTGAAACATTTAGTAACTGAAACAACTGAAACTAGGGAAGTAATTCATTAGCCGATGTGTCGTACATATAAAAGGTAATTTTACCTCATTTATGCCTGAATTTCTGTTTTCTCAAATTTGTTGTTAAAATCCCTTTAATATGTTGCAAAATAAACTGGGAAAATACTAAAAAAAAGTAAAATATTTTTGGTATTTTTTGATAACATGTAAACATACTAAATATGGAAATATGCATAATATTTATAATAGTATAATATGCAAAATTATATGTTTTGTCTAAATCTATATAAAATAAGCTTTTAAATTATATATTATACAGTATAATTAGTATTTTTATGAACTACTAAAAAATTATATTTCTTTCTTTACAGGGGCTAATAACATTATAAGTATTATAAATAATAAACTGAGAAAAATCTTATTTGATGCTTAAAAACAATTTTTTTCATAATCATCTTGAAAAAGACTTTACATAAATAACTTTCTCCAAATGTCTAATACAAATATGTACCCAATCGTGTCTAGCGCCCTATATTTTATATATATATATAGCGCCCTACAAAAATAGGCTTAAACATGCGATTTCACAAAAAAAAAATTAATAATAATAATAATTAAAAAAAATCAAAGTAGTCTACAAGCTAAGATTATGACTTATTTATTTGGATCCTTGATAGAAAAAATAAAACTTAGCTTACTTTTTATAATTCGCCATCTTGAAAAATGAAAAATTTATAAACACCTAAAAAAGCCTAGCAAATAAATAGTCATCTTATGCTGTCGTCTCTCGGTAAAAGATAAGGAAATTTATAGATAATTATTTCATACCATTTTTATGTTATAAAAAAGAATAAAATTATACAAAGTTATTAAACTTCAAAGCAACCCAAAGATGGGATGCTAGGCATAAATGGGCTAATACTTTTATTGATAATTCAAAATAAATTCGTAATTTTGTTACAATAATAATAAATTGCAAAATGTTATTAAAATAAAATACTGGTGTAAAATAAAATTTAATGAAGCGGCTTCTCGAAACAAGCAGATGTCTTCAGCTAGACATTAAGATTAACGCTTATTTCATTCGAAAATTCAAACTATTCCAGAAAATGCTCTGCACTGACGGCTTACTGATCACGAAACTAATAATTTTATGCATAAATTCTTACGACTAAATTCCCTGTCAAAGTTGTGTGATGGAACAGATGATGATAGAATACTTTTCAACTGAATAAATTTTTCAATGTAATGGCCACTGGGTAGTTTTTTTTTATTTAATGTATATTTGGTTCTGTATTAATTAGTGAAATTATAAAAATACACTTAAACTTCACTATCCTGAATAACGTATTCAGAAAGCAATCATGAAATAAATCATTTTCAAATAAACTGCTACTTTAAGATTGTAAGCACACAGAAATTTCTTTTGATACTTATGTAATAAAAAGCCTGTATTGTACCTTTTTATTGTAATTTGCGCATAAAAATTTCATTATTGTAACTTGAAATATTACTACTTTTTAAAAGACTGTATTTCTTTTCTTTTCTTTTTTCTTTACCATTTCTTTTAAACAAAATGTTCTCTTAGAATAAAGTTATGTAAGAGTTACATTTATATTCCGTTTTACTGTCGCAAAATAAATAAAACATTAACTATACTCAGATTACCAAATGATGGAAGAATTTTAGTGTAATCTTTATTTATAAAGAAACATTTGTTTTATATCAATCAATACGTATATAAAAGAGTATGCCCTGACTGACTCATAACCAACATACAGCCAAAGCTACTGAACATAGAATGATGGAAATTGGTGGAAAAACACTTAATATCGCGTATGCGCGTACTAAGAAAGGAATATCTAAATTTCCACCTTAACGTGGTGGGGAGGGGTTTAAATGGGAACAAACTTTTAAAATATATATTCAATTTCATTAAAATCGTATATTACAGTTATGAACCAAATGATGAAATATTTTAATGCATATTTGTACGCTGAATGGAATGGTACCAAGTTAATTCTTCTAACTCAAATAGTTCATGAGATATTTGATATTTCTCTAACTTGACGATGTCTTAGGCACAAAAATTTAGCATTACAAGTAATAATTCGTACATATTCATTCATAGCAACGGAAGAAATACAAATTAAAACTTTCGTTAATCAATTCTTTTGGTTACAGAATTAAAACGGCTATATCATTTAGAAAAAAAAAAAAAAAAAAAACGCCTCGAAAGAAAATATATATATATATATTGATTTTATTTAAAACACAAAGAAAAATGTTTAATAAGGGAAAAATATTATAAAGCGAAAATATTTAATTTACATATGAAAGCAATGTTTGTACTCCTTTAAAAAAAAGCTTTCACTGGAAGACAATTTAGAATTCAAATAATATTTGGGATTTCTCATTTTCTTCTGGTTAAAAAGTAAAAATAGGTACTTTTATGTTAGCTATGCGCAAATCTTGTCAGTAGCATTTTTTAAATCGCCAAAAGCAGTATGTACATTTTGCTTAATTAAATTAGAAACACTTCTATGATGTAGAAATAAAGTGTTCTGTTTTTGGTATTATTTCCTATTTATTTTTCTTTTTAGTATTTTACATGAGCGGTATGTATTTAAAATGAAATGAGTGAAAGGTTTATATTTTAAATGAAAATAATGAGATATGAATATGGTACGATTTTAGTATATAACATACCGTACTATGTTGCTTATTTATAGAGCTATTGGGGAAGTTATAGAGAAAGGTAACCCAATTATGAAACATGTAGCTACTATAAATCTATAATAAGTAAATTAGTATTTCTTTGCGGCTGTTTATAATTTGAATTTTGCTGGACGTATTTAAAGGGACTTACACTCTCACATAGGTAGTTTTCTTGTGGATGGCTGTTACTTCTCTGTAGTGAAGTTTTCTTCACTGCAAATAGAGGTGTCTTAAATTTAGACACATATGTGACTGAAAAAGAATTTCAGTCATTAACTGCCTTAATCTGAAAATTCAGACAAAATAGATGTCTAAAATTAAGACACATAAGTGATTTACTATGGCCAAGGCATAAACGAACCGAGAAATATATCGGAATTATCTAGGGAGTGTCTGATTTTAAAACGGTAGTTAAACGTCGCTTTTTTCTACTATACTCAACTGCCAACCAGATCAAGATTTCTGTGCATGTCATCTGGGGCGCTTTTATGAGATAAGAATACGAACGGAAAGTATACGCTTTCTACGCCATTATTTTGATTAAAACAAATGCGTAATATTCTGAATATTTATGGAATTAAATGGTAAGTCATATTTAATTTTAATATTTTATTCCAGTAGGTTTGTTTCTTAGGAATATGAGTTAAATAGTTTTTAAAGATAGAAATATAAATAAAGATATATCAGATATAGTAAAGCGAGGAGAGTTCGCGCGGTAGGAGAGATTGCGCACAAAGAGATTCGACGGGAAGGAGTAGAGTGCGCGCCCAGCGACTCCAGGTAGTTGTACAGCAGCATTAGTGCAGTGTCTACACGAATGTGCATATTTATTGTTCTAAGCGTCTTGGATAAAGCAGTGCTATTTTGGTATGTTTTCCAAAGAAAGTGCTTGAATTTTTATAACTGTTCGTCAGAATTTTTATAGAGCGTCAATAATACAAAATATTTTGAACTAAAACAATTTCTTATAAACTACTAACCTGGACTAAGCATGCGAACACCATAAATTCATTTTAGAAGTGGTCGTATTTAAATAAAAGACCGCGCAATCTCTCCTACCAAAATAGGAGAGTTTGCGCATCTGCTACTTAGGAGAGATGGCGCATTTCCCCATAAGTTTAAATGCTAGGAGAGATAACACAGCTTATTGCACAATTTGTATGAATTGCAAATTACGCGTAAAACATATGAATGAATCAATTCTGAAATAATTTCGGAAAAACACATAATTATCAAAACTAAATTTGGCAATAAATTAATTTGCAAAAAAAAAATACTTTTGCTCATAAAAATTTTATTAATAAATTAATAATACAGTTGTTATTAAATAAATTTTATGTAATTATTTTTGTTAATGAATTAATAATATATTTGTTAATAATTTAATTATATATATATATATATATATATATATACATATATATTTAATTTATGAGCAATTAATTTGCTATTAAATTAATTTTGTTAACTAAAATAAATTTTCTAATACAATGTTTTGGAAAAGCTTTCACCCATTCCAATTAGTGTAATGCCATTGAAATCAAAAGGAAACAGAGTGCAACTAATGTTACTGATCCACAAAATATATATGAAAAAAAAATTAAGAAGGATGCCGCTACAAAAAAAAAGCCGAAGATAAGGTGCTTTTACAAAAAGTGGGATAAAAAAACTCAAGGGAAAAAAAACGAAGGTCAATGTGGATGTGTGCACTGAGTATCAGGAACTGTACCAGGAGACAATTTCGACAACTGACTGGATTCAATGTATTGCTTGTTGCAGGTGATTGCACGAAAGATGCACGTTTTACAATAATAAGTGCATCGATTGTGGAGGACGACAACTTCGGTTAGCAAACAAAATACAATGAAACTGTGGAAATCGAAACGAAGTAATTTTCAAGTTAAACATGTTATCTACTAGGTGAATGTTTTTTTTGTTTTTTTGTAATCTTAGTAAGGCTTGCTTTTTCTGATATTTTAATCTTTTTAAATTAAAAATTTTAACTGTTGTTAAAATTATTTCTTTTATTTATTATTTAAACATTTGGTTGAAATATTCACTCCTAATACAAAAATATTTACTCACAAAATGTCAATTAAGTGTAATTATTATTGTTAACAATTTAATTGTGGTTATTATTAATAACAATCTCTTCTACCTATATGCGCAATCTCTCCTACCCATGTGCGCGTTCTCTCCTACCCTGTAAGGAGAGATTGCGCAAAATAGTTTTCTTGGTTTTATTACTGCTGTTCTATTAATTTACAGTATAACAACAAAATAACAATGGAAATGCATAAAAAACAAATGAAGTCAAAATTATTCATGCATAGTTTAGCAAAATATTAATATTTAGATTTTTTATTATTATTCTTTTGAAAGGTGCGCAGACTCTCCTCGCTTTACTATATATAAGATAGATAAAGATATATAAAGATATATAGAATAAAGATAGATAAGAAAAATAGCTTTTCTCTTTTATGTAGTTTAATGTAAAATTTTTGATTTCGCAAGCTGTCGTCTGTTATATGCCTTTTCATGTAACGGTATGAAATATAATTGTTTTGATAATTGTTTTGACAATTATTAATTTTGCTTTAATTCAATTCGCTTGGTTTTTGTGAATAAACGAATGTGTGATAAACAATTTAATCTTCCTTTTCGATACTGTGAGGCGAAATATTTCAATTTTTCGTTGCTCAAAAACAAATTGTACTATATAGGTTTGAAAAGCTGAATGTTTCATGGCGCCATCCATAGGAGATATAAACATTAATTTGAAGCCGTTTGAAACCGTGTTTATATATGTTGTTGGATTACTTCGTTTTTTTACTGTTTACTTATTATAAACACTTACTCAGTATTTGTTTTATTATTTGTTATTATTATTAATTTGGAGCTAAACATGAATATCACATTCGGAAAAGGTTTCAGATTGAAAAAAAAAAAAAAAGCATTTTACTGCGAAACTTTTCTTTACATATTACAGTATTTAATCTCAGAACTGAAACTTTTAAAAGATTTATTATTATTATTGATATTTTAAATTATTGTTGAAAATCCTAAATTTTGATATTCAATGTTTCAGATTTACTTGCCAAATTTCTAAAATTAATAGGAATTTCCTAGGATATCATATCTTAGGATTTAAGAAACGCTAAACAAACGCAGAGGCATTTTTTCATCTATTACAGTTTATGCTAGTGTTTAACAGTATAATTATAAAGTATTAATTATTATTTTTGTGTTTTTTAAATTGTTATACTATTTTTTTAAATTTCTATGTAAACATTTTTCTGCGATTTTTCGTTCATGATTTTAAATTTTCAAACTCGAGTAATATCAGAAACAGTTATTAAATTTCCTTCTATTGCAATCGCATTTGCAACATTTATGATACAAGTAATTATTGGCACTAAACATGATGGCAATTAAACATGATAATTTAGGCATAAATAAAAAGTTGTTTATGTCTGATATGAAATTTATGGATAAAAGTGTCTTAGTATATATACATATAAAAGTTGAACACATATAATAGAGGATTGAATATATTTTTAAACAATTAATAACTGCTTTTTTATTTTCAAAATGTTCTTCAAAGAATTAATAATAGTACATATACTCTCATTTCTTTTATTTTTCCCTTTCCTTCTTTCTTTTCTATTTCCTAGATCAATATTTTCTTATAAAAAATATATAATCTATTTAGCTCAAATTTATAATATATAAAGTTTACCGGAATAATAACAATAATAATAATAAAATTGAATATGGTTATATTACGTCTTTTTATATTATATCGTGCCACCTGTTGGGCAATATACACCAAAAACTAATCAAACTAGTTTATATCAATTTCTAACTGAATCTAAAGTTTTATTAAATTCCGTACATTAGTTCTTGAGAGAGTTATTGAAGAAATCACTAAAAATTCAGAATAGCAAGAAACAAACGAAAGTTTTGAAATACAGATAGTTTCGGCCAAATTTTCAGCAGCATTTTCGCCGAATATGAATGTTTTGAGTTTTTGGGCCAAAAAAGTAACAGGTATTCGGTCAATTTTCACTTAAAGTTGTTAAACTTTTTATATCTATTATACGCAACTCGCTAGTCGCGTATTCTCCTATCTCTAATTCTAGATATTTAAGATCTGTTTTCTTACGTTTACCTAAGAAAGCCATTATAAAAACTAATGCTCATATATTATTTATTCTTTCTTTAAATACTGAAACAACTAGAGATTTGATAAGTAAAAATAATAACAAAATTAATAAAAATCGTATTTATAACATCTAAAGGAAAACATTTTTATCCAGAAATATTCCTCTCATTCATCTTTTTATTTTATTAAGAATCAATAAACAATAATTTAATTCCACTACTACCAAACCTATTTAAAATCATTTTGCTCCTCTCGGCAATAACAAAACGCGCACAAACATACACACACACCGAAAAAAAAAAAAAAAAAAAAAAGCATCTATTTAACTCATATCCGCAGACAAAAAAGTAAAAGCATATTTTCCCTTTAACCCCATGAGGGGCAAGCAATTGCGTTAGCGTAATGCTGAATTCCCACCGGAAATTTAGAAAATTTTATTTCAAAATAAAGAAAAGCAATTTTACGTCTTTTTTCCACCAAAGCTAGAAAAATAAAATTTCATAATATTTTTCTGGTGTAAATCTTCATTAATCGTAGGTGTGATAAAATATGTCCCACCGCCCCTCAAGGGGTTAAACAGCGACTTTCTCAGTATCATAGGAAATTTCGCGGTAGACGCTAGTGAGATAAAGTATATAAATTTATCGTCTTATTTTCAAGCTATCTTTTCAAACAGCTTGACATCAAGAACATGACTATTATTATTAATCCTGTTTATAATCAGATGAATTGTAATTTTAATAAAACAATATATTTTTAATATTTACCGGTGTCAATTTTTTTTTCTGAAACATTGAGAATAGTGTTTTAAATAATGTAAGAAAAATAAACTTTAAGACTATTTTCTTTTTCGAGTTGCAGAAATGTCGAAATTATAGAAACCGTTTTCTTATGTTGTGAGGCGATTCAACGGTCACTTGTGGGATAATTAGACTAAATTTTCATGTAAACTTTTGCAATTATGAAACTCATTTAAGGTTAATTTATTTTATGTTGCTGACCGCCAGTAAGTACTCTGATTATGTGGTATTATAAACAACAACAACAACAAAAATTCTCATTTATAAATGAAAAAAAAATGAATTAGAGCTGTCACGTGCAGGCCACATTATTGGATAGGACATTTCAAATGCTTTGCTTCTAAGAAGAAATCCTCTCTGAATCTGGCATGTTTATACAGCTGCAATTTTTTTTTACTATATGCTCAAACACCTTACCAATAATATAATGGTATTTGTTTGGGAAAATAAAATTTAGTACTAGTAATAACTTTTCTAATATATGTCACGTATGAGACAACGTGCGAATTCCTAATTTAAAATGAAAGAAATCAATTACTTATTAATTAAAAAAATTAATTTAACATTCATTTAAGAAAGTTTCTACACTAATATGAAGAAACAGGTATAAAATACAAAAAAACAAAATACTTTGTAAAATCACATTTTCATGAATATAAATTGTATGGAAAAAAATCGACTGTATAATAGAAACAAAGTATTAATGACAAAACAAGTTTTATTGTTTTGTTTAAAAAGTTTGAATGCATAGTTCTATATATATTCATATTTATGAGAGCTTTTGCTATTAGCAACAATTGTCGCATTAATTGCTTTTAATATTTCTTCATGTCTGTATGAAAGTTCATCTTGATGTTTGGGCCATTTCAAATAATCTCAGATATGTTATTCTTATGTGTCATTTTCAAAAAATGTATCATTATATTTTTAGTAGTTATTTCTGTATAAATATTATTATAATTCATCACCCTCATAATTGAAAATAATATTTTTTTCAAATTTTAGATCTTCATTGGGAAATAAAGTTGTTGAATTGTTTGATCTTTTTTTTTTTCTTTCAACAGGCAGCGGTTGTGGCAAACTATGTTCCTTTCCTTGTGTTCAATGGTATGGGAGCTTGATATTCCTTTGATTTTAGTTAGATTTTTGCCAAGAATATTTTCTTTGTACACTTTTTCCAATTGCTTCTTTTCCATTGTAAAGTATTTTAGTGCTTTGTGATAGTTGGCCTGCTAAGTCAGAAAAAGCTTTTCGAGATTTAACTGTGTGTATATTTTGCTCTTACTCATCACCATTTTATGTACAAGTGCTTTTATGTTTCCACCCACCCCATCGGCTGCTTTTTCCCAAGTGAAAGGTTTTCCTTCATACCATGAAAAATATATATTCTATGAAATAGAGTTTTGCCAAGAATTTATATTTAAACTTAGAGTATGGTCCACCTCTCCATATAATTTCTTTTTGTGGAAGCTTCTGTCAAAGGAAAACTTTTCATGATAAAGAAATTCGATAAATGCAAAAAATGGTATTTTTGTCTTTATTTGTTGTGGTTAAGCGTATGGGATATGTGTGATTGTAACCATTGAAACAAAGTTGCAGCAGTGAACAAAAATGCACCCTTGACCACAAAGCACTTTGTACTTCATCCTGATACTCAAAGGAAAATGGCTTTCCGAAGTCAATTTGCAAAATTCTTACGTGTTTCTTTTCTTATTCTTTTCAAATTTCATATAAGGTAGGTGAGCCAAAAGTGGCCAGTGTTCCTAAGGTAGCCCACCCCTAAAAGTAGAATTAATTTCATTTTCAACCACAAACTGACGCTAATGCATTGTAAACAACATATCTTCAGTGCACGTCGCTAAATTTGAAGAAATCAGCTTGATCGGTCGCCATTGTATGCAGAGGTTACACTTATGGGGGGTAGTCGTTCTAATTTTCAAGTAAAATGATATTTTAATTTACACGTGTTTAAATTCGTAGAATTTCGTGCTATGATACGCTTTCTGAAATCTTATTTCTTTCTCTTTAACCGCATTTTCTTCCAATACATTTATCAGTTTAATAGTTTAAAGTCGTGCATTTGGAGACAATATGCATGTTCCGAAGGTGGCCTACAGGGAATAAATAGGGAAATTAATGCAGTACGGGTAATCTTTTTAATGTCTACTTAAATATCTGAAAATAACTTATTTCCATTTATTACTACTTATTATCAAACTTCTCCAACAACTTCCACACTATTGAGAACACCAGAGATCCCTCAAAAGAAGTCAGTAATTCTCAGAAGAAAAGCCCTGAACTACCGTGCACAAAAAGTGGTTCAAAGTCTTTTCGTGTTAGAAGATAAGAAGATTAAGAAGAATCCATCGAAAGAAAAAAAAAGAATCATCAGAGCATAATAATAAGTAACATAATAAGAAAATCGAAAACCAACGTAGTAAACTGCCAAAAAAGACTCTAAAAAAACTGATGCTACCATCCCTGGTACAAGTTGTTGCCAGCCAAAAGTAAGCTTGTTTTGCCATTTATGCAACAAAGACAAAATAATGGAATGTGACTGCGTAATCAGTTCTTGCAATATGTACATGAAGACTGTCAGGGGCTTACTAAATAAGACAAAATCGACATTTTCATCTGCTCTTTCTGCATGGAATCCAATTCCAAAGGTATATTTAAAAAAAAAAGTTTATTGTAATTTTCCCTTGCAATTAAAGACTTTTAATTGAACACTGTTATAATTTTCTAGAAGTAAAAATAGTTTGCTGAGTATTTTTTCAGATTTTAAAAGGGATTTGAATATATGGGCCATCTTTGGAACACTATGCGCCAAAGTTTGCCCACAAGCTACAATTTTGAAATTGCAATATAAAAATAATTACATTTTATTTTACAAAGAAAAGTATACTTTATATGTGTTAGATATAAGTGTAAAATTTTATAAAAGAAAAAAAATCATCCACGTTTACCTAACCAGAAAATTATAAAAAAACCTCAAAGCTTAACTATGACCACTTTTGGATCACCCACCTTATTTTTTTTTTTTTTTTTTTTTTAAATACTTAAATGATTCATCATAGTCATATTTTCAATTATTTTCATATCAATCTCTAGTTTGGCAACTGTTGGGTATACAGTTGAGTTTTGCTATCCATACTATTCCATGTTTTCAACATAGGAATTTTATATTAATCACTAGGAATTACAAATAGCTTTCCACCATAACCTTTTGTCATACAATAAATACACCTGCTTACTAAACAAAACAACATTCTAAAGAAATGACAGTATAAATATATTAATAACATTCATATTCATTATTTGGGAAATTATTTTATTTGAATTGTCGCACATGTGGCGTCACGTGTGAGACAACATAAAAAGTTGTTGTTTTATTATTTTATAAATTGATATAAATTAAAAATATATTTGAGAAAATTTTATACATAGTAAGGTTCTTTATAAATCACAATAAAATTAAATTAAATTAAATTAAATCACAAGACGATATACAATTTTTTACCTTCATTCAACATAAAATATATAATGTGAACTTAAAAAATTTACAGTCTTACTTAAAAGGCGACTAAAGTAATGAAAAAGATGTTACAAGTTTAAAATATACATTTTATTAAAAACTTCTTATTACTTTCAAGCTATCCAAGCTCATCATCAGAGAATATTTTAATAACTAAATGTTGTTTATTTATACAAATATGCCACTTTTGTTTTGAAAATAAGAGACCCAATAATTACTGGAGTTGAAAGTAGAAGTAGCAGTAGCAGTTTCTTGGTTCTTGATTTTTAAAGTTCACATTATACATTTAACTCACAATCATTTTAAATATAATTATTAGTTAAGTAACAATTAAAAAAAAAAGACTACTGTTAATTCTGTCTCGTGCGGGACATAAATTTATAGCAATTTTAATTGGTAACAACGCAACTGATATCGCAGTAAAATTCCCAAAACAATGCATAAAATGAAAAAGGTACTTGCATATAATAAACTGTAACAGAAAAAATCTCAAAGTAAAAACAAAAAAAAAAAAAGAAAGTTCTTTTAAAGTCATTGCGTTTTAGCCGCATTCTATTAAGCTGATGACGGCTATTTTTGAAGCACTGTTGCCACCCATTAAAAGTAAAATATTGAAAAATTATTCCTATATATGTTTTATTTGGATTTTAAATAACAATATTAGAAACGTATATAATTATTATGACAATATCTTTCACTGCCGAAAAATATCTGTTTTTTCATGGAATGGCCTTGTGGAGAGTTTTCATTCAGCAGTTAATTTAATTCATAAACTTACGAAACATACAAGATACTTCAAATGAATTATGGTTTTTTTTTTTTTTTTTTTTTTTTTTTTTTTTTTTTTTTAACGAGAACATTTTTTAGCTTTTTCCGAAATGTATTTCTTTATATGCGAAGATTCTTAAAAGAAATACAGCGCTTGCTTACAGAAGTTCTAGAAACATTCCACAAATTTATATTAAATTGTGTGTAAAAGGAATTTAAAACACACAGCCATGTTAGATTTATATCTTAAAATCTTAAATTCTTATTTCAAATAAATTTCATATGTAACTACATTTATCGCCTTGAAAGGACTTCCAACTTTGAAACGAGAACGGATCTGGAAGTTCTTGAGTTTTAGCCGGTTTTTTAGGTAGCTATCGTAAGAAATACTAACTACAACGTTCTCCCCTATGTTTGAATTTCTGAAAATGTTTTGCAGATCTTCGCCAATCATGACTCCTAGAACCCAAAACCACCCCCCGGTTAAAAACTTTATATATATATATATATATATATATATAACTTTTTTAAGGACGCGATAACTTCCATAATTCTGCACAAATCCCTTCCAAACTAATACAGAAAATCAAGGTGCAGAAAATTTCTATGAAGTTTGTTAATGGGAAAGATCGGACCAAGGAGTTAGAAATAGGGAGGGCTTTTGTGAAAACAGAACCCCCCCCCCCCCCATAATTTCTTAATTACAATGCATATCAAATCAGTTTATAGTTATTATTACTTCTAAATAAAGGTCCAAATATTTATGTATAACAGATTTTTGATAAAATTAAAAATGGGCTCAAGGGGCGAAAAAAAATATGGTTTAGAGTTTTATCTATAACTTTTTTTATTGACAAGCTTTTGATAGAACCCATTCTTACAGCAATACAGCAAAAACTAATTAAAAATACATAGTGGTTGAAGAAAACAATTATCGTATTAACATGATTCTTATAAAATTAGTTGTTATGGAAAAATGAAATAAAAAACTCGTCAAAAGTGGCCAGATAAAATTGTTAAATTGGGTTTATTTGTAATCTTGATTTAGTTTTTGTTGGTGAAATGTATACTTAACTACGAATTCTACCTGCACCTTTACGCCGAGGCTTCAGTGATTTTTTAATTTCCAGATCCAGACGATCAGGCATATGTTATCATGTTCTAAGGAAACATACTATGACCTAAAAAAAAAAAAAAAAAAAAAAAAAAAAAAACTATTTGTTCTAATTTTTTCTACCTATTGCCAAAGGATAGTGAAAATTTCAACTCTAATCAATTTTTTACCATAAATATGAAAAGTCGAGTGAATTACGTTTTGGTGCTACTGTATCTTTGCTCAGTCACATGATTCAACCTTAACAGAATTTTCGTGCACTCTGTTTTTACATTGTATAAAAAGTCGTTTATAAGTAAAATTCTGACTTTTTAACAAATTAATTTATATTTAAATAGTTTAATTAAACAGATTAGTATTTTAACAATTTAGCACATCCTTATGCTATAAAATGTTTTAATACGCTAAAGATTTTTTTTAATCGAAATTAAAATTTAAAATTTTAAAATGCTCTATTAAATGGAAAAGACGCTTTTTGTATAACTCGTCACATTTTCAAGAAAAAAAGAAGAAAAAGAATTGGTTTTTAAAATTATAAAAAGTATACTATCATTTGTGTACCAGAAGCTTTTAAAGGACAATTTTAACATTTAATATTGAAGAACAATTGATAGCTATTATTACGTAGTTATTTTAATCTGTCACTGTAAATTTCAAATACAAAATTCACTATCATATTCACTGTCAAAAAATTAAAATTCTCTGTCACATTACAAGATTTCTTTCTTTCTTTTATCTTTATTTAATAATTTCAAGGTGTGAAACTCGCTGAATTCTAAGTTAAAAAAATCAAACTGCTTGAGGTACATTTTAAATTTTCACAGATTAAAAACTTGAATTCCTAGAAAAATATTTCAGTTGCATTACCAAGTTTAAATAAGCTGTAATGTATTACTAATGCAATTAATAGAGTAACAAAATAATCTTTCATTGCCTGGATTATATTGAAAAAGTTTTAATATGTAAAGCAAGTAAAAGTCGGTTTTTAATTTCTACTATTTTCTTTGAACTTTTAAGCATTGTTATGAATATTTCAATATGTATTTCAGAGTGTTAAAGAAAATGTAAGTGATGGTATATTTTAGCTACAACAACAAAGATAAATTATTTTTAACGTTTTTGCCATTAGCAAGAAAATACCTTCTTCGCAGTGAAAAATGTAGACAACATTCAATCAAGAAAAACAAATAAAGGTTCTTTTAGTTTTGCTATTATTTTATATTTCAGACATAAATTGGCAAAAATATTCTAGTAAAACTTATTATATGTCAGAAATAATATATGTGTGATTTTTTTCAATGGTAGAAATGTACTAATTTATGAACAATAAAGTATGTCATAGGATAAATAGAGCCATCAATTAAAGTACCGAGAAATTTGAGATGAGTGATTGTACGCCAAGAAAAACGATTTTCGAGAAGAAAATCACGACCAAAATCTTCATATTCAGCCGACATTATCCTATATATTAATATCATTAAAGCTCTTATTACAGAGTGCGTATATTTTTACCATATTAAGAAAGACTGAGTAACGGTAGATAGCACAAATGGATGTATAAAAAATGTGCATTCAGCTGTTTCGGGTCTTCTAAAGCTGCATCATCAGTGCGAAATCAAAAATTAAAGGCTATTACATTGCGAGCCAGAGAGACGTACCTCACAACACAACCCTTAAAGGCGAAAAAAAAAAAAACCTTTTGTAAAACACTTTAGAAGACCCTAAAAAGCTATATACACCTTTTGTACACATTCATTTGAGCTAAATAATGTTGCTCAGTCTTTCTTAATATATTTGCACAAAGTAAAATTCTCCCTTATTTTCTGTATTTTTACCATATTCTTGGAACATTATTTTTCGCCTTCTTTTATTTTAGAATCTCTCACTGTAAATAAATTACAAAAAGATTTTCTTTAACCAAATAACTTGATTCAACAGAGTATGAAAACGGCTCAGTTGCAAGATAAATGATCAAATTGCTTGAGGACGTTTTTTTGCACTTCCACACTTTTCAAAACTGATTTACTGGAAAAATATATATGTTGGAAAATGAAAAAATCCCTGCCGGCTCGGGCCTACAGGCGGAGGTAGATTTCGAAGTTAAGTACTAAATTCACCAACAAAACTTAAATCAAGATTAAAGATAAACCCAGTTCCTTCGCTAAGAATGAGCTCTAGGGAGCTAAACATTTTGTGAAAATTCTAATATACACGCACGCATGTATATGGAATAGGTTTAAAAATGGCTAAATCAAATTCAAAGAACCTCAAAGTGTTAAAATATGTTAATATTTCCATACTCGGGTTTTTATCATATTTTAATACGTTTCTTCAAAGTCAATGACGTTACATATTCACCTGCTGTGGTCCATTACATTTTCAATATGACGCAATATTTTGTTGTTTTTTTTAATTCGTCAAACTATTTATTTAATTTTGAATTTTCATGCAGAAATCTTGCTATAGAAAATTTATGACGTAATATTCAATTTGTTTTCAATTCGTCAAACTGTTTATCTAATTTAATTTTTCACGTGAAAACATTGCATTAGAAAAACAATTGTTGTGGTGAGAATTTTATTGCTTTTTTTTAATTGTTTGCAACAGCTATAACGAAAAATATTTATTTTTTCCTGCCATTGTTGTGTAAAAGCTGGTTTTATCAGAATCATGTTAAGATGGTATTCAAAATTTTAAAGCTTCCCCATTCCCATTCCCTTGGACCGATTTTGCTCATTTTCAATCCCCGCCGAGAAATTATATATCTTAAAGTTGTTGGCGAGTTTGAAGACGTTCCGTGCATAATTGCGACTTTTATCGTGCGGACAAAATTTAGTACATACATACATATATATATATATATATATAAACTTTTTAGGTGGGGGTGGTTTTGGGTTCCTGGGGTCATGTAATGAAAAGTTATGAAGGAATTTTTCAAAAGTCGCACCATGGTAACGACTGCAATAGGTAGTATTTCTTACGAAATCTACCTAAAATGAAATTAGTTGTTATCATTAGACGAGAAATCGCAATCCGTCTCTGCAAGGATGATTATATAAAATACTAGTTATTTTAAAACCGCATAGCCTTTAGTTAACAAATACAATATGCATTGTTGGTACAAAGAGGTATAGCTCACACGTTTCTTTTCTTTTATTTTCAAGCTATCTTTGCATATAGCTTGATTTCAGGAATAAAACGTATCTAATGTAAGAGTTCAATTATCATCAATTGTAATTTATAATGTAAAACTATTTCTATAATTTTTTTAACGGTGCAGATTTAATTTATTTTTTCTTTAAAAGATTGAATCTAATATTTTGAACTTAGTAAGTAAAATCAATATTTACGAAAATTTTCTTTTTCCGTTTATAGATTAACAAAATTATAGAAAAATATTTCTTATGTTATAGGAGTTCTCCTACACTGTAAAAAAAAAAAATCTGTAAAGTTACTAAAGTTTTTCTAAGAAACTGGGATTCCTAAAACTTTTTATGTAACAGCAACAACAAATATTCATATAACAAACACACTTTTGTACCAAAAATAAAAAAATCTTTAAGGTTACTAAGAGTTTTTTTAGGAAATTGGGATGCCTAGAACTTTTCATGTAACTGCAACCAGGGTTACAGATAAAATTTTAGTAAGATTACTATAATTTTAGCAGATTCATTTGTAAAGTTACATATTTCTGTAGCTACAGTTCTAGTTACAGAGGAAGTTTAGTAAGCATGTAAATTTACATGTGTAGTTTTTTTTTTTTTTTTTTTTTTTTTTTTTTTTTTTTTTTTTTACAGTGTTTTTTTACAGTTAATTTAATCTGTAAACTTACGAAAGATATATGAAACTTCAAATAAATTGTGCGTGTTTTTTTTTTGTTGTTGTTGTTTTGTGTGTGTGTGTGTGTGTGTGTGTGTGTGTGTGTGTGTGTGAAGAGCATTTTAAAACTTCCTCCAAAATGTAAGCAAAAATTAAATGTGCAAACTTTTAACAAATACAGTGCTCGTTTGAAGAAATCCATGAAAGTGTTTACAAATTTACATCAAATTATGCATAAAATTAACATAAAACATACAGATTTGTTAGTTTGCATCTGAAAATCTTAAATTCTTCTTTCAAACATATTTGATAGATATTTTCAATTGTCACATTTAAGCGACAACCAATTCTGAACCGGTATCTTGCATTACGGGATCTTGAAAGTCATTCCGATTTTTCAGCTCTTGACTTTTAGCCTGTTTTCTATCTTCCAGATCCAGACAATATCACCATACTCTAAAAGAGATAAAAAGATAAAAATTTAATTAACTATGAGATAAAAATAAAACTAACTGTTATCTCTGGCTGTGTATATTGACAAAGTATTCTGAAAACTTGAACTGTTAATAAATTGACTTAATAAAATAGTCCAATCTTGAACGCCAGATTCACCTTTGTTTATTATATAAAAAACATGGAAACATTTAAATGCTTCATTTAAAACACATTACTAAATAGGTGTGATAAAATATATACAAATGTTTCTTAAAATTAAAAACACTAGATGTTAAAATGATAAAAAGCTACTCCGAGCGCTTTCGACTAACCTTAAGCCTTTGTCAAGGAGAAGAGAATTGACTGATAAAAACACAGCCAACTTTTGAATAAAATTTTGGAGAAAATCTACCTGAAGGAGGCAGTGTGATAGGAATAATGCTCGATTTTTGGTATGGGAGCAATAGCTGTTGGAATAAATAATACTGAACGATCCAATTGTCCATTCAAGGTTTTATTTGCATATTTGTAATAAAAATGAATTTTCCCTTTTTTATATATATTACTTGTTGATTAGGCTTCATTGCGAAATTCTTTTGCTTCCCCCAGATTATTTTCAAACATTTATTCACAAACAATTTGACGGGTAATAAAAAATTAAACAACAGATCTGGTAATTAAACCATTTTTTCAACATACTTTAAACGTGTTTATGACTTAGGATTGCTTGTCCGCCTGTCCGAACTCTAAATCTCGTAAATACACTGATATCCTCCTGTATTTATGTATGTTATTGATCTTTACGATCACTATTGAAAATTCGGTGTTCACCCTTTATAGCGCATTTACAGGGACGGTCAAAATTATTCCATTACATTACGCTCAATGGAAAAAAATTGTTTCGAGTACATTTCAATGATGTTAGATCATTTAAAATATAATGAAATTGATATGTATTTGTGAAGTTTAGTAAAAAATGCAATCCATGGAATATGGGGTGCAAAGCATTTATTTTTTTATACACAGGGCCACACAAAATGGTCTACGATGAAAAAAACTCGCAGCGTATTTTAGTTCTGTTATACTATTCGAAATATATTGAAATTGTTATAAATTACTGAAGTTCAATGCAACATACTTGTTGTACAACATAATGTGCATGACATTTATCGTTCATTTACAGGGACACAAAAAAGTTGCGAATAATGTAGAGTGTATGTAGTACTGTCTATTAGCGATAATTGATGGAAGTGCGACTTCATTTATGGTATGCTCGTTTAAGTTTAACAAAATTTTTGCTTACTATTCGGTGTGTGTAAATTGAATACATCATATACAGGGAATTCCTAAGCATTGAGAAAAAAAATACCGCCTTCACGTAGAATGAATAAGCAATCATTTTCTGAATCCCTAAACAAGAAATATAGATTTCAGAGCTATGCGAATAGGGTAAAGAACTAAGCTGAATAGACGAAATGACCTAGAATTTCTAGTCTCTTGTTCTCTAGGTGAAAAAACGATAATGAATCGTTTCAATAGCGAGAAATTATCGCTTGATTTCTGGAATGGTTCCATAAACTAGAATTATAGTTACTAAAACTAACCTCTAATGTTTGCATCTATTTTCAGAGATTTTTAACCCTCTCATGCATGAATTATTTCTTACGCAGTAAAAAAAAAATCAAACAATTAATTTTTGTGATAAATGAGAACCCATTATCATGAAATAATGTTATCAGAATTTTTGATACACTATTAATTCGCATATTGATACGTCCTCATTTGGGGACGTTATGCAACAAGGGGTACATTCACAGGGTCTTCATATGGGAACATTGTTCAATGTTCACATATTGCCACACATCTGCATAAGTTTTATCTGATTTATATGGAATGAAATGATTCCATGCACTCTAAACATACTAGTACAGTGCAGACTCCACAAATATATCGCGTTTTGTTTTTGCAAGCTTTAACTTTACAGCGATTGGCAAACTTTGTTTCTGTTTTCTTTGGATAATTATTTCCTTCATATAAACGCAAAGTTCGGTACACATTTTGTGTATTTCAACGTTTTACAAAAGGTTCTAACGTTTTACAAAGGTTCAAAGAGTCAACCTATTTTATTTTTATTTAGTTCAGCTGTACCCTTATACATCAAACTGGATGCAATTGAACTTTTCAATTCTACCAGGTCTAAGCTTTTGGTGTTTTGTAATTTTCATAAAATGCAGGCGTTAACAAAGGTGACCTTTAAACAGTGATAAAAAAAATCATGTTTGCTTTTTTAACAACCTGCAAAAAAAAAAAAAAAAAAAAAAAAAAAAAAAAAAAAAAAAAAATTAGAGTAGAAAACAAAAATGGAATTCTTTTTACTTTGGTCCAAACTGTCCACATATGAGGTCATATGGGTATCATGCTATAAATAAAAACTTAGTAGAAATATTACAAAAATTTCTTTCTTTACATGCTACATGATGATAGATTGTATATATAAAAAATACCTTGATGGTAGTGTGATTATTTCCTGGTCTGTTTGTAGCAAATCCTGCAACACATCATAATGCTTCAATATTTTGATTTTAGTTTAAAATGTGTGTGAATTATGACTATTGGTATGGTTCTGTCAGCTATTGTGCTGTGTGCTAGCTATTATCTATTCACAAATGAGGTCTCCATGAATCAGTGACGAAATTTTTTTTAAACTCTAATACTTTATAGGGCAATACTTATCTGTCCTCATATGAGGCCCGTATGAACGAGAGGGTTAAATAAGTTTGAACACGAGAATATGGGACAACGCTTATGAATTCTAGTAGGAGATTCTAGAGCTCTGCAACAAAGAGAACTAGAATTTTTTGGGATGACATGGAACTATTTTTTCTAGAGCCAAAATTTAGATTCCAGATGCGAGAACCATATATTTTCCTCAGTGTGGTATACTACCAGATGTTTTAATATTATAAATACAATTATATACAGAGCCATGCAAAGAACTAGATACATAGTCTAGATAATGTCTGGAAGTGTGACTTCAAAGTTTTAACCATGTTTTTGCCTGAATTCAATTTTAGCTTAATGTGTTGCAGATATAAATATGAGTTGGTAATATAGAGGAATGTGAGAAAGAATTCAAGTATATTTCCGTATATTGGTAGAACTTTTTGACAGGGGATTTTAAGCCTATTATGCATTTTTTACTAAACTAAGTTTTAGCATACTATGCAGAATATATACAAATCTGTGTATTAAATACATTGCTGCACAAAAGAATTGAACCACATTTCTGGCTACGGACGGCAACTGCTGAAGTTTGGTTTTCAATTTGCTATGTCTTTTCTAAAATGTTAGATAATTTGTATTACCTTGTTAAACAGCTAAGTTTCGTTCGAAAATTTTTGGATGTGTTGGAAAATATTTCGTAATCTATGCTTGATGCATGATTTTTGTTTCTTAATGTTTTTAAAATGCATAATTGAAACAATTACGCTTTTGATGCATTAAATGAGATAGAAGAAAGCTTTGGGGTTGCATGACTTGTTATACCATGAATTTGTCATTATTACAAGGTGCTTAAAAGTTTACGAATTTTTTCTTAAATAGAAATTTTCTCCTTTTGTATTTCAGAAAACATACTACGATTTTAGCTATTAAAATGCTAAAAAGAACTTTTCTAATGAGAAACGCCGCTACCAGATTCAGTGCAATTTCCAAAGTGTGTATACATGGTGGTTTTCAGCTATGTGTCAAAAATGTAAAGGCAGGTACAAGTGATCTAAGTAAGCAGATTTCGTATAGGATTGGGGGTGCGGAAATGCAGCGTTGTGGCAGTAGAGGGTGCTGTTGAGTTTTGTGGATAAAAGCGCTTCGCTGACTTGAATCGTCATTCCCCGAAGGAATTTCAAGCAACATGTATCATTACTTCAATACAGAGCTTGCCGACATGCCTTTTATGTTAACAAATACAAATAATTTGTTTATTAAATGTTACGATGTTAAATTACAAAAAAGTTTTTTTTTTCCGAATAAAAAAAAAAAAAAATAAATAAAGTGCCTAAATAATGTGGCAAAGGACACTTTTTGTGCTAAAGGTCACATTTTCAATAAAAAGGTTTGCTTTCCTATATTATATTAAATATAAATTTATTATTTATCTGAAACTTTTAAACATCATTCTTATAATAAACTTCAATTTTAATTAACAGTTGGAAGCTACAATTATTGAACAATTTAAATATCTCATTGTAGATATATTACAAAACGATTTTCTTCCATTTATTTTCTTTCACCAAATAATTTGCTTCAACAGTCAATGAAAATTTCTTAGCTGTAAATTAAATGATCACATTGTTTGAAGAATATTTTTGCATTTACAAAGTTTTTAAAATTGAATTCCTGGATAAATATATCATTTGGAAAATCAAATTTAAATTAATTTTAAAGTATTATCAATGTTATCACAAGAGGAGAAATTGCAATTTTATTTGCATTAATTATATTGAATATTGAATATCAAGGAAAACTACGAATATTATTTTAGTATATTTACTGTTTTATTCTTAGTTTTAATAAAGGATATTTTAATATGCATATTAACAAAATGCAAAGCATGAATGATAAAATATTTCAGATGGATCACAAATATAAAATTAATTTTAATAAAGAATGTAGTCTTCCCTTAGAAGGATATACAGTTATGTCCGTAAAGTCATGATGTACTATTTACCGGTCACAGGAAATCACCGAAACAAGATCGAAATGTGAAATATTCACCAAATAAAAGAAAACCCCTCCAAGTTTCATATCTATTCAGTACAATTCCTCGTGGCTTCCATTTGTTTCCTTACACACATCTAAACGATATTCAAATTCTTCCCACACACAGTGAAGGATTCCTGGTGTAACAGAGTGGTTAACGAATTTAATATTTCCTACTGAGCCAAAAAAAATGCCCAGACCGGGAATCGAACCCAGATCCTTGGCTTAAAGGGACACTGCTCTAAAGTTTAAGTTAACTGGGCTGACAGCCTGAGAGCATATTTTGCTCAGATAACCTTATATGTAATAACATCTGGTCTGTCATGTAGACAGCTCAACGTACTCACAAACTGATTTAATTAAAATAATAGTTTATCTACGTACCCATCGTTTATATGGAGCTCCTTTACCTGCGGTTCATTCTGATGAACTGTCTACATGACAGACCAGATGTTATTACCAATAAGGTTATCTCAGCAAAATATGGTTCCCGGATAGCCAGCCCAGCTAGCTTAAACTTTAGAGCAATGACCCTGTAAGCCAAGGATCTGGGTTCGATTACCGGCCTGGACATTTTTTCGCTCTGATGGAAATATCCAATTCGTATGATAACTTTACCAATCAGGTTGTGTTAAAATAATAGAGTGTATAACGTCTGAGTTTCTCTGTTTCAAATGGAGGCCACATCGTCCTGCACTGAACAGTGAACAGGTATGAAACTTGGAGAGTTTTCCTTTTATTTAGTGAATATTTCACATTTCCATCTTGTTTCGTTGATTACATGCGACCGGTTAAAAATGCAACATGACTTTACGGAGACACTGTATATTAAATAATGCAGAACACGCACAAGAAACTCAAATGTAATTACAAAATTATGCTTAATAAGCCATTTTTTATGGTCACTTGATATCACCAATAAAACATGCAAAATATCACGTTTTAAACACACCCGGTTATTAAACGATCTGCTTTAATACTCGGTCGAGTTCCCTTCTCTTGAGACAAAAAAAAAAAAAAAAAAAAAAAAAAAAAAAAAAAAACTCGCGAAATGAGAGTCCAAGACCGAAATTCCCTACCTTTTTCCAATTATCTCAATTTAGGGGATTATTTAATTGAGTTATCTACCATTATTTTTAAAAGTAATTTTCGACTTATTTCGTAACAGAGTAAAGCGGTTGAAAATTTCTTTTTAGAAGTAGTAGTAGATATTTGAATAATAATAATTAAAAAAAAAAAACAAAAAAAAAAAAAAAAACAATCTGTTAAATTAGCGACACTGCTCCTCCCTTTCAATCTGTGTACTAATATTTTTTGTTTCTCGTTCTATATGCAATACCTACAATTTCTTCAACCATTTCTACCTAACTCTGAATTATCGTTTTTTAAAAACCTCTTCGCTGTCTATGACACTCCCTATATGATTTAAATTTCTTTGAAAGAAATAATAATATCAAGTTGAGTTTAGACAATTTTTTTCTGAATAATTTGCTTAGAGATCGTCTAAAATATAATAAAATGGAACTTGAAAGAATAATTCGTTATTCGTTCTCATATAAAAATAAAATGGAGCGCATTTATAAAAATTACGAAAAAAATATATTATATATATTTTTTATAAATTATAGGTAAAAAATTATTTTCATTACGAGCTTTTATTATAATGTAATGAACAAAAAAATGTTGAATGATAATTGAATGGATATAAGCCATCTTAAAAAGAAATAAATTAAATTGGGGGGTAAATTCTTTTATCAGTTTCTTTTTTTTAATGGGCATACAATTTTAAATCCAGCATCGTGGTAAGAAAAAAAAAAAAAAAAAACAATCAATGACCGACTGAGGATCGAATCCACTTCTATTTCTTCCTTGCGAGGAACTGAAGTATGACGTATTTACCAACCATGTCAAGCTTCAGTCGTCGAAGACCATAAGCTTATTTCTGAAGCAATAAATGTTTTTTTATGTGATCACATACACCATGACATTTTGCGTGCCCTTATTTGACAAACGATTTTGCCCCCTAATCTGTGCTGGATGCAAATTTCAAATATGTATATGTATGTTTGCAGAATATTGTATTGCCATCAGGAATACATCATACTACCAAAAATTAGGTCATTTGTGCTAAAAGAAGTGTGCTAAAATCTAATAAGAAGACCTATAAACAAACGTACATACAAAGTGTGTTTATTAAGTTTCTAATAAATGTCATTCAAAACGACATTTTATTCGAATTTCATACTACATTTATATTAGAGGTCTGCAGTGGTTTCACCTAATATATAAAATAAGAAACATTCACCATCCTGGGAAAATCGGATTATGCTCTTACACAAAATAATTGAAATCAAGCCGAATCCTATCAGGGAAGGGTACAAAGATGGCCGAGATTATTTAATCGACATTATCCTACTATTTCAAACGTTTTAAAGAAATATTTTATATTTTGTTATTCTAAAACCTGAAAGTTTAGCATATTTCAGTTGTGTTACATTTCACAAATGTAAACAAGTAAAGAAAATTAAAACTTCATGTGATTTGTTTACATGACGCTTAATGGAAAGAATAATGTCAAAGAAATTTATAAAATTATTTCAGTCACATTTATTAACACACGATGAATTTCAATGCTGCAGTATAAAACATTCAAAAGATTCTGTTAAAAAAATCTATAATATGTAACTTTTTATGTTCTATTTTTACGGAAAAATGACATCTTGATTTTGCCCGCAAGGAAAAAAAGTCTAGAAGCGGCTCAACTCAAAAAAAAAAAAAAAAACCTGGTACCGGCTTTGATGAATCCAATATATGAAAATTAATTGGAATATGTTCCGTAGACTAGGCAGATTCGGATATTATACCAGGCATGGGTCGGCGCAGGCCTGAAATTCCTACCAACTTTTCGTGTTAAAAAGTTTGAAAAAACAACAGCAAAAAGTTATTGTTTGATTTGAAACGTTTTAAAACGCACAACCAACATTTAAAAATCCTTGATTCCTCTTTTGATACATATATTTCGGTGTTGTAAAAATTTTTAAACAAATATTCCTTTGTACTTAAATAATTTTTAACTAATGATAAATTTAATTTGGATGAAAACACCATATAAGTATTTAAGTATTTTATATAGGGTTAACCGGGAGGTTCAGCGGATTTTCAAAGTGAAGATCGGTTTCGTACAGTTATTTTGCTACTACTCCTAAGGCGTGACCTTGAATGACCCAGAGATGTACATTGAGTATTTTCTGCTTCCTGCATAATTCTCACTTTTGTTGTCACATAAATTTCTGTTTCAGTGCAGTGCTAAGGGTGGAGAACAAGGAAAAAAAAAATCATTTTCGTCATATTATGCTCTTTTATTCTAAGAAAGATAAAAATTCAGACTGCTCGTAAAATTTATGGTCTTTACAAAGTGCTGTTTTAGATGACACAGTTCGAAGTTGGTTTGAGAAGTTTAAGCGCGGATATGTCAGTCTCAGAGATGACGCTCGCTCTCGGTGGTCATCACTCTAACCTCTTTAAATTAGCTACTGCTGAAAATCCACGTTACACAATTCAGGTGCTATCTCACAGATTAAATATTCCAAAAAGTACCGTGCATGATCATTAGAAGAAAAATGGATATGTGAGTCCCTATCATGTGTGGGTACAGCATACTTTAACACTGCAGAATATTCTTGCTCAAGTTTCGGCATGTGATTCTTTGCTGAAAAGAAATGAAGCAGCTCATTATTTAAAATGGCTTATTGCTGGAAATGAGAAATGGATACTATACAATAATGTTACAAGGAAAAGGTCATGAGTTAAGTCAAATGAACCTCCCCACGTAACTGTGAGAGGAGGGCTGGATCCCAAAATAGTAATGTTGTGTGTATCGTAGGACTATAAAGAAGCTATATATTATGAATTTTTGCCACCAAATCAGACAAAAAATTCGGAAAAATACTATTCCCAAATGGCAGTTTTGAAAGCAAAGATTTATGAAAAGCAACCAGAACTGACTAATCGCCGAGGTGTTGTTTTCCAACATGACAGTGCTCGGCCCCACATTGCAATGATTGTCAGGCAATGCCTTACTGGGTATGGCTGAGATGTTTCGTGACCCCACCATATTCATCAGACTCAGACCCCTCAGATTTGTACCTTTTCAGGTCATTTCAAAATTGTCTGAACGAACAGGAGTTCATTTCTTTAGAGTCTGTCAAACAGCACCTTGATCATTTCTTTAAAAATAAATCAAAGACTATATAAGTCAATTAATAAATAAATCTACTAAATAAATCTGACTAAATAAATCAAATTTTAAAAAGGGTATTTTCAATCTGCCAGAATGAAGCAAAAAGCCATATACAAAATGGCGCTGATCTGATTCAATAATTTTTTTTTAGGTTTTTGTATTTCTTTATAGAAATTTTTCAAAAAAAAAAAAAAAAGCTGAATTTTCCGGCTGACCCAATATAAGAGTATGCTTATTAATTAATTTACGTAATTGGCGCAAAGAATATTACTTTGCTTAGCCTTTTCTAAACTGTAAATGAAGAATTCACACATATTGTGTGATTATTTTCGGGAACCTTTAGGTATTTTTTATATTATTCATCGCATTTGGAATAAAAATTAATTGATTTTCTACTATATTTAAAATATAAATTCATGTGTGCTTTTTATCAGGAGAAAATATTAATAATTATATTATTTTTAGGCGAATAACAATTTGAAACTACAATTACTTAGCAATTCAAATCTCTTCCACTTTAAGTAGATTCCCAAAATATTTTTCCTCTTCGATTTCATTTGACAAACTACCCTTCCTTCGATTTAACAGCATGAGAAATTTGCTGAGTTGTAAGTTAAACGATAACATTACTTAAGGCCGTTGTTTGCACTTCGACAGTTTTAAAACTTAAAGTGCTCTCTGGAAAAATATATCAACTGGATCGCCAGAGTTAAATTTGTTTTAAACTATTGCAAATGGCACGATTGCAGAAAAAAAATAATATTCTATTATTTGAAATATATTTAATACGTTGTGTCAAGTAAAGCACTTAAAGGTAATTTTAATATTCCAAGAATTTTATTGTTATTCCTATATAAAAGTAAAAGGACGTTTAAAAATTGTTTAATGGTATTAAATAATTTATAAAATATATGAGAGAAAATTTCTGGAAAGAAAAATGCTAATTTATGATAATAATTTGCTGTTATGATATACTCGCCTACATGCAAATGCTTTTCGAGAATACACAAGATTTTATAATCTAATATATAAAAATGAAAATTTGTCAGTCTGTCTGTCTGTAATGCTATACAAATCCACAGTTTGGAAGCCAGAATTGTGAAATGTTATGTACATGTGTATTAAAAGACGGCCGAGTCAACTAAAGCAATCCGGATAATCGAAATAATTTATAGTTAACTTTTAATTAATAAAAATCCATCAATTTAACAGCAATTTCCTTTCAAATTTAAACATTTTTCGTTATAGCAGCTGCCAACAATTAAAAACTCACAATAAATTCTTTTTTTTTTAAATGTTCAACCCGTAATCGCACGAGTTCGTTAAGCAATGTGAGATATTCATATGACGTACACCATGCTGCAATACTAAAATGCTGTAGCGGGTATTACGATATTTCTTTTATCTCACATGCAAATAATTAGAGATATACATATTACGTACGCCACACTGCAATACCAAAGAGCTTTAGCTGGTATTACGATAATTCTTTTACCTCACATGCAAATAATTAGAGATTATTTAATTGCGCTTAATTATTACATTTTTTTTTAAATAAATGCATTTTATCACAAACATCAACAAAACTTTTTATTCAATTTATTCCCTTATTCCAAAGATGTCGTTTTATCGTCTGTTGCCATAGTAACATTATACATGAAATTTCATTAAAAAATATGCGCAGTAGTAGAAAAATGTTTTTCTAAATCGAATAGTTTTTTTTTTTTAATTTTGGTTTTAGAATTAAATTCATGAATTCCCGTGCACAGAACGGATTAAACAGCTAGTAACGTATAAAAATTAACATTTAATAAAATTAAAAAATCAAAAAACCCGACTGCGTAAAAAGTAAACTAATTAATTATTTTTCATCAATGTGAAACTATTTTTTATATTGCTTACCTATTTTTTTTATTTACTTGTACTGATGACTTTTAACCCTTTAATTCCCATGATAGAATACGTTCCACAAATTACGCAGTCCAAAGAATCTGAGTTTACACCAGAAAGTTTCAACGGTTAATTTCGCTTTATTTAAATGCGAAAAAGTCTGTTATTATTTAAAGCAAATATTGCTATTTTAATTTTGTGGTTTGAATTAGGTATATGCGAATAAAAAAATCTATTAAATTCAAAACACTGTTGTTTGCGTAGATGCAAAGTTGCGCACTAAAGGGTTGAGTTTCGTTTAATTGTTAATTCCTATCTATAAACATAGTTTTGATGAGGCCTGTAGATGTCTATAATGGTTAGAGTTGCAGTAAAGCTAGAGATCCTACCGACACAATTTCCTGGTTGTGTAATATTTAAACGGAGCTTCTGACTGCAAAATAGTCAATGAAACATCGTCTTCATTTTGAAAGACCTATCCAATGATATGCCACTCAATAGGGTGCGTAATTTTTTTTTCGTGTCTACCGCCATTTTGTATTTTACGGCAGCCATTTTGAATTTATAATAACAAAAGATAGCCTATAACCATCGGATGGTTAAGACGCACAGATAGAGATCTCGTTCATTAAAATCCATCTAGCCGTTGGGATGTTTCGAGGGTATAAATAAATCCACATACCAAGATACGCGTGAAACACATTACCCTTCTTGGCAGGCAGGTAAAAACAGTTAATGTTACACTTTTCTCATTCAAAATAAATAAATAAATAAATAAATAAATAAATCAAGGAATAAAAAAAAGGTAAAAAAAAAAGCAATTTAACAAATTACAACGACCATTTGGAAAATGATTTTTTCAAAGACTAAATTTTAAGACATGAAAATTGCACGGAGTCGATCATACATTACGTACGCCATGAATTAAACATTAATAGCGTTATTACACGTAAAAATTCCAAGCGACAAAAATCGTCTGCGACTCGTATTTGGTGTGAAATATTTATATGTATTCATTCCTGTCCTATTTATCTTTTTTTTATTTTAATTGGCTTATTCCATTTTTCTTTTGCACGTGAAAATCTTACAAATTAAAATTAACTCTTTGGCAGAAATTGTTATTCATTTTCTTTCATTTTCATTAGTTATTATCCACCTGAAACTTATGTTTTATCCAAGCATTTCATTGGCTGTTCGGGAAAAGGCTTTTCCATCGTCAGATTTCCAAGAAATATGACTACCAATTTTAAATGAAATTTCATTCTTAAACTTCTAAACATCCGACACTATTACTTTTTACACCGTCGGATAGAGAAAAAAATCTACTTTTAAATGCAATTTGTTTGAAAGCTGTATCTCAATTTGTTTCAGAGTTATTGATTTTTTGTTGTAGTTTTTATTACTTTTTTGTCATAGTGGCAACAGAAAGTATCCATCGTTGTTAAAATTAAAGGGAAATACAGATTACTGTATAGACCAATCAAAACACGAATAAATTGCGGATTAAACCAATGAAAACCTTCAGATATGCTTTTCATTTCCCATCCTGACGAGAACAATAACCATTTTTCCAAATGGTTAAAAATAAATAAATAAATCAAGGAATAAAAAACCATATAATTAGAAATACCTGCCCGTTTTCCTAATATACAGCGTGAACATAAAAGAACGTCCCAGTGACAAATTTTAATAGCAACAACTGTAAGCGTTGTAGAGTGTTAGTTCAAGGTCACAAATATAAAGTAAATCAAACAGTTTTAGACATGCGCTTGCGCGAGTGTTGCTTTGTTAGACTCGCTTGCAGTGCCACATACTGGGTTCTCGCTGCCGCTCGCCATTGCTCCAAATCGCAACAAAATTATTCAATACGAAACGACTAAACAAACAACCCGACTCGCCAAATTGCGAGTGCTCAATTTCTGCTCTTTTTTTCTGCTCTTTGTGAGTGTGTGAGTGTTCGCGCTTGCCAATACAGTCAACATTCTTATCCGTCTTACTGAATAATTGATATCGCATTTATATTACTCTATTTGTAGTGATGCTGGCTCAAAATCAACTCAGTTTAACAACAGTCAAATACACAGAAAGATAGGTATTTCTCTATCGTCCATTAATCACTATCTATGCATCGGGGCCGCTCCGGCCGGTAAAAACACAAACAAAATTACTCGCATCAATCGCGAAATAGACAAGAGTTTTGCTGGAATGCTGATGAAATGGCTGGAATGAAGCTGGAATGCAATTAGCCATTAAACGTACTATTTATTAATTGTATCCAGAGTATCATCGGCCAGTTAGAGACATGCGATTTTTTGCTTTGAGGCTGTATAAAAATCGCGTCTACGTTCCGCCGCTACCTAATGATTTGTCATAGTTGACACGCGAAATAGAAGAGGATATTGCTTCCATTACTCTGGAGTTGTTAACCGAAGTGTGGGAAGAATTGGACTTTATGTTGGATATGTGCCGTACAACTAAATGTGCACATATTGAACAGTTGTAAGAAAAACTATGTTAGTTTATCTTCAATTTTATGTATGATTTGCTGTAAATAGTCTAAATTAAACTACGATATAAACATAAATATAATATTGAAACTGCTACATTGTTTTATGGAAATCCAGTATTTAAATATAGCATAATAATGATGAAGTAGTTAAAATATATGTCTAGTTACTTATCTGTCAAACTATATCTACGGCAGTTTGTACAAAATTCAATTTCCAATATTTTTTTTTTTTTTTTTTTAAGAAACATAAATCTATTAAGATTTTCTGAATTTATCGTGGAAAAATAATAATACAGTTTAACATGTTAACGGCCAGAGATTGGGACGAAGTGTCTTTTTGAGGTGTAGACATTTACAAAGGAGTGTATAGTGATTATCGAGTCTGTTCACAATTTCCAATCGCGGCAATGTTTAATTACTTTATACAAAGTACTAATTTTATACATTTTTAATTAAAAAATAAGAAATGTTAGTCATTTATGTACATTGAACGTTAAAATGAAATCATTAAATATGTCTAGAGCGAGGGAGGCGAGGTCTTCTTTCTTTAAATTCATGGTAATAAATTGTCAATAGTGCTTTTTAGGTGCGTTCGTAATTATATAAATACGTAGCACCTATAGTCGTCGTTAAGTTCGTCTGTCTGTCCGTCCGCCCGCATATAACAGCGCAAAAACAACCCAACCGAATCGTTTTTGTCGTATAATTTCAAATTTTATGAAAATCGGATGTTTAGTTTAATTACAGGGACAGTCAAAAGTTTTCCGTTACATTACGGCCAATTGAAAAAAAATTATATCAAGTGTATTTCAATGATGTTACAGACTTTCGAACAGAATGAAATTGATTTTCACTTATGGAGTGTACTAAAATATACATTGAGTACAATATGCAGCACAAAAATGTTTTATAAAACTAGTTATAGTACGAACACACCACATTTACCACGTCTGACGTACAATTTCCAACTTGTTTATAGCAATAGTCTCTAACGAAAATATTGATGGTACACTTATTCGTGTGGTATGTCACATTGGCCCAACTGCATGGAATTGTAACATGTTTAAACTATACAAAAAATAATAGTTAAAGAAAAAACACTCATTTCAAAGTTTGCTGCCCCCCCCCCCCACCAAAAGTTTTCCGTTACATTACGGCCAATTGAAAAAAATTATATCAAGTGTATTTCAATGATGTTACAGACTTTCGAACAGAATGAAATTGATTTTCACTTATGGAGTGTACTAAAATATACATTGAGTACAATATGCAGCACAAAAATGTTTTAAAAAACTAGTTATAGTACGAACACACCACATTTACCACGTCTGACGTACAATTTCCAACTTGTTTATAGCAATAGTCTCTAACGAAAATATTGATGGTACACTTATTCGTGTGGTATGTCACATTGGCCCAACTGCATGGAATTGTAACATGTTTAAACTATACAAAAAATAATAGTTAAAGAAAAAAAACCCATTTCAAAGTTTGCTGCCCCCCCCCACCCCCACCCTTAAAGAAGAAGAGGGAGAATTACTTATAAAGAAATTTCTAATGAATTTCCTTATTCCTTGCCATGGTACATATAATTTATTTCAATTTTTATGAGATGTGTAGTTTACTGATTAATACTGTTCCTAACTTGATATTTTTTCATTCATAATGTAAAATTCTTTTTAAAATCTTTTTTTTTTTTTTTTTTTTTTTTTACTTTTTATACGTTTGCAGTGAAGTACACATATCATTATACATTTATTAGTCGCGTACTTTACGGATTCAAAAAGACAATGAAATATCAATACATGTAATAAATTAATACCAAATAACATCTAAATGAGTTAGTTACTATTTAAAGGTATTTAATAACAGCTTATTGTTACATAATGCATTCAAAAGTAATATAGTGTTCTTGCACTTGCCCGCTCCCCGAGGAAGTTAAAAGCAGAGCTTATCAACAAAACAGTGGACAACATTCTTTGTCTTTCTTTAATGATAAACGCAAGTATCACTTCTTACATATTATGCTCCTGATTTCCCCAACAGCGAATTATATGCGCATAGAGCAGAAGAAAAGGAATGCCAAACGATGAGGTATTCAAAATTTTGGAATGAAATGATTTTATTAACATGAAACGGCTTTAATAATAGCTTTTTATTTTCATAAAAACATATTAAAATAGTAATAATAAAAAAGTACCAGACTATTTGGATGTAAAGAAAAAGTTACTGAAAAAGAAAAGTTTGGTTGGATCAAAAGAGGTAACGATATCAAAAAGCTAACCCTCTTTTCCTCCAGCGGTATATTACGATATCAAATGCCAGATTCCCCCCCCCCCCTAAATTGAAAACGTTATATATGCACAGCCCCTAGTGCTTAATTCACAAACATTATGTTATGATTAAAAGCCTATTACATTCACTGCAGTTAACTTTAATAATAATAATATATTAAAATTTGAATGTCAAAAATTGAAACTGGCTTACTAATTATTAATAATATAAATGAAAAGGTAAAGAAGAGCGCCTCTGAATGAAAAGTTGGGAACTAAACCGAAGAGGAGTAAATGATTACAGGTGCAAAGGTGAAAGTTGTATAAAAATTGGATAATTAGAAGATAAGACAATTACAAATTTTTAACCAAAAAAAAAAAAAAGACTTCAATTACTCGATTTTATATTAAATTCAAAAATTTTCCGATGACTTTTGGCCCAAACTGTATTAGCCGACAAATCCCTCCACCGTGAGAAATATTTAAAGAATCGGTGCCTTTTTTACTGCAGTTCTCTCAACTCCCTTTGAGTTGAAGCTTTTGGACTTTAAAGTTTTTATAAAAAATAAATTGTTCTAATCATCAGGTTTTGACGAAATTCAAATGGACCACCAGGGTGTCTTACACTTGCAAAGGAAAAATATATATATATATCAAAATCTGTGCACATTTACGAAAGTTATGTGTGAACAGAACCAAAAACTAAACAGACAAGTGTCGAATTGATAACCTCCACCTTTTTCTGAAGTCGGTTAAAAATAGCGGAATTTTTTACTGTATTTTAAAAATACATTTGGCACGAGAATTTTTATTTAAATCTATTTAATTTTTAATTTTAACTTATTTCTGGAAGTTTATGTGTTAACATTTCTGGTTCGAATTGAAATATTTTTATTTTTTATTGATCAAATGACCGTTTATTGTTGTATTAAATGTTAAATTCATAACTTATATGTTAATATTCAAATTAAAGGAATAGTACTGCTTACCGAAACTGAATAAATTAATCATTTTTTGAAAAGCAAAAGTTAAAGCAATAGAAGCATATATATTGTACAAAAAAATCTGTAATTCTACAGATGAATAGTTAGAGAAATCTGTATGCTTACCAAAATTTTATCTGTTCACTGTGCAAAAAAGAAAAAAAAAATTGTAAATCTACAAAACTAGTTTTGTAAAGCTGCAGAAATCTTTAGCTTTACCAAAGAATCTACTAAAATTACAGCACTCTTACTAAAGTTTTTTTCTGTAACCCGGGTTGCAGTTTCATAAAAAGTTCTATGAATCCCAGTTTCCTAAAACATTCTTAGTACCTTACAGATATTTTGATTTACGGTGCAAAAGTGTATTTGTTACATGAATTTTTGTTGTTGCCATTGCATAAAAAGTTCCAGGAATACGAGCTTTCTAGAAAAATTTTAGTAACTTTACAGATTTTTTTTACAGTGTAGTTTGAGTTTAAAAAAAAAAAAAATCTTTTATTTTTCTTTTGTAAAATATTTGTATTTAACGCAAAAATAAATCTGATGATCATAATAATCCCCCTTGCCTTTTTTCTAAATACACAAAAGATATTTAAACACAAATAATATATAGAGAGACTTTTATTTTGTTAGTAGAAAATAAAAATGAGTATAATTTAAATTTGCACACATCACTGGCATAGTTTAACGAAAAACAATCAAATATTATTTTTAAAAAGTATACAATTAATTGTATAAAATGTGAATGAGTATATGCTAGATACATATACAGTTCACCACACATGCTCTTTAGTTACCTTATATTACTTACAAATTTTCGCTTGTTTAAACATACATGCATGTTAAATACTTATATATTTTATAAATTCTTAAACTGCCAAGTGACGCGTTTCATTGCTAAAATTATTCATATTATTGTTGAAATATGTGCTCTTAGATTTACTGTTCCAGAAGGTCAGCTTCGACAATCAACTTATGTGTAAAATTTACGTATAAAGGTATTACATTCACGATCAGTAAACCGTCAATACATCGCATTTTCTACAATAGTTTTCACTTCCAAATAAGCGTTAAATTTTCAGAATGGTGAAGAATATTATGCTTCGATAAAGAAATTGCTTTTGTGTTAAATTTTAACGAAATGATGAAACAGATATCCAAAATCCTTAAGGGAACACTACACCTTTAACAGTCATAAAACATACGAAATTTATCATGAGTTTAGCATTTTATTTTTTTATATATAAAGAATAACCACTCTGGAAGTACAACATTTTAGGTTATATTTAGATGATATTCAGCTATGTTTTTAAATTTTTGTTTTGATATATTAAAATTAAAAAAAGTTCAAAGAGTCAGTTTCAAAGTGCTATTTAAAATTTTTACGGTTGATAATATTTCACTGCGCGCACGATATCTCATGCTAATTTTATGGCATTTGGATAAATTTTATCATAAATTAAAGATAACACTCTGGGCTATAATTTGAACTAAGATATTTGAAATTAACTTTTAACTAGAAAAATTAAAAAACTACGAATTTTTACATGCATTCAATCCTATAATGTTTTCCCTACTGAACACAGCTTTATAATCCTAGTTCATTTTCATGATAATATAAATATGTAGGGAAAAATTTTTAAAGCTATATTTTGAACCGTTTTGGAGATATCATGAGCGCAAGTGTAAAAAAATGTCATTTTGAGAAAAAAAGCTGTTTAAAGATTTAATTGTATATTTTAAATATAAAATAGATAATAAAAGAAACCAAACTACTAATTATATAATTTATTCAATATTAAAAATAAAATTAGATTCTAGTTTAAAATAAAAAATATAAAATTGTTCGAAAAAGACTGTAGAGTTTAGGAACACGTGTAAAAAAAATATACATAGATGTAATTTGTAAAAATGCGCATTTGTAAAAATGCGGCTATTGGAAATATTTATTTAAAATTTAGTTTCCCAGGGCAATGCAAAGTGAACTAAATATACACTTTTTGTAAAAATAAATTATTAATGTAAAATATGGGCCATTTTTTAGAGATTTTCATATTGCGATATCTGATTCACATACTTTTCGGCACAAAAATCCGGATAGTTTACGAAAAAATATTAATATGAAGGAATATGTATCCTAAACTTTCATTGAAACAAAATATTATTCATTATAAATGCTAATAAATACTAACAAGTAAAATACTGTTACAAAATCAGGAAAGTATTGCTCTGGGGAAAGAAAACAGTTTTATTTTCAAATTTAGAACTTAATAGCGAATAAAGCAACAGCTAAGCAATTTTGCTATCAAGTTTTAGAGCAAAACCATGAAAATAAACAAATTTGGCAAAAACGAAAGTTGAAGTTAATATTTAAAAGCTTTCTTATTGGCTATATAAATTAAAGTTCAGCACCATTTTATCTTTTAACAATATATAAACAATCCAATGGTTTTCCGCAACAAAATGTTACAGGCAGCAACAAAATATTTTATAATTTCGATATGCACGAACTAAATTCTTAATTAATTTTCAACAGCTCAGAAAAGGATTAAAATTTAAATCATATGATTGGTATCACAGGACGCCTTTAAAACACGTTTCATTTGAAAATAAAAATCAATTTATACAAACTTATTCCAGTTTTAAATAAAGTAAAGTATCATTGCTGCATTTCGGAATTAAATTTATTTACAAAAATGTCGAATAAACGAACCATGAATGAAATTCTTCAACCGCAGAATCTTTGTTTCTAAATTTTTATTCTCGGAGCCACTGTTTTATAGATTTTTCCTCAAGTTATTTATTTAATGCACTCTCTTTGTTTACATTCATTAATTAATTGTAATGTTCTCCGATTTCTCTGTCAGTCTATTCATTTTCAAATTAAAATTACACGCAATAAGCTTCATTACGTTAAATATGATAAAATATATTAAAAGACGTTAAATTACATTAATGCCTATCTCTTTCAACTGCAAACATAATTATCCCCAGGGACAAAATACAAAAATTATGAAAAACGATGTTACTAACGTTGTATTTTTTAAATTCCACAGGCATGGTGTGGAAAGTAGATAAAAGTCTATCTTCATCCGGGTTTGTTGGGCGATCTCACTTTAAGGGTGAGAGGTCAGAGAAGAAACAAAAGATGTATGTGTAGGGGTGGAGAATACAATGACGTTTTATCATATAACATACCCAGTATATGGTTGAGTATGCTTAAAGGGTTCTTCCCGCACTTGAAAACACCCGCTCCGTAATGTTAATCCAATGGGCAGGTTATTTTCGAATTTCTCGTTTCAATTTGAATATTTTTAAACAATTTTTTTTTTAATAGGATAGCTGAGCCCAATATTTAATATGACTCTTTTTTACTTTTTCGATTTTGGTTTCAGATTTTTTTTTTTTTAAAGGTACTTTTAGTTTCGAAACCGGTTTGGAAACTGAACGTACCTTTTTAAAAAAAATCTGCAATCAAAATGGAAAAAGTAAGAAAGAGTCATATTAAAGATCGACCTCATAAAGCCTATGCAAAAAAATCGTTTAAAAATATTCAAATAGAAACGAGAAATTCGAAAATAACCTGCCCATAGGATTAACATTACGGAGCGGATGTTTTCAAGTGCGCGACGAAAGCTGAGCCCAATATTTAATATGACTCTTTTTTACTTTTTCGATTTTGGTTTCAGATTTTTTTTTTTTAAAGGTACTTTTAGTTTCGAAACCGGTTTGGAAACTGAACGTACCTTTTTAAAAAAAATCTGCAATCAAAATCGAAAAAGTAAGAAAGAGTCATATTAAAGATCGACCTCATAAAGCCTATGCAAAAAAATCGTTTAAAAATATTCAAATAGAAACGAGAAATTCGAAAATAACCTGCCCATAGGATTAACATTACGGAGCGGATGTTTTCAAGTGCGCGACGAATCCCCTTAAAGGATTGTAAAACAAATGATATTCTACCCCCCCCCCCACCCCTCCGCATCCATCTTTGTTTCTCCTTTGTCCTCTCACCCGTAAATCAACAGCAAGTGAGATTGCCCAACGAAACCAGATAAATAAATAGACTTTCCCTACTTTCCACACCAAGTGAGTGAAATTTGAAAAGTACGGCGGTTTTGTATTTTTCTATTTTATCCCTGAGAATAACTATGATTATAGTTGAAAGTGCTAGGAATCAATGTAATTTGTCATCATTTAATATTTTTTACCATATTTCAAGTAATAAAGTACGTTATGTATAATTTGAAGTTTAACTTTTTAAAGATGAATTTTAGTATGCTACTTAATGATTTGCTTAATAATTTTCAGTATTGTTTTATATTTCGACACGTATTCCTATCTCATTCGTACAGACCACAATACACACATACACACACGCATATATGCGCATGTATGCATTAATCTACAGAAAACTACTGCTTGAGCATAAAAATTTCAATAAATAAATTGCCTTGGTGGTCGTATAGCCTTTACACTCTTAGTTGCATAATTTTTATTTTAAGGTTTTAGGGGATTATTTTCTTAATAATATTTTAACTGAGAATCCAAATACATAATACTTTGTGTTATAATGCAAGGCTTACAAGCGTAGGATAAGAAATATGAGTAAAATATCTAACAAAAACTCTTTACACGTATAGGGGAGACTAGGGAGGGTTGACCATACGGGAGGCTTGACCCACCAATAAGTTTTCATATTTAAAAGAATTTCAGAGTTTTATCAATAGGTGTCAACCAAAGCTACTGAAATGCTCAAACACCAGTCTTTGTTTCATAGAGATTATCGAAATAGGTGCGGAAAAAACAATTGTGAGGCGTTTTCAACCTAAAAGTTGTGACTTTTAGAAATATTTTGTAAGCTTTTTTTCAGATAAAATATATCATAGAAATTTAAGTAAGTAGGTTTTAAGTAATGCCGAAATATCAAGCTTTCATTCCAGGTAAAAAGATTGTACAGTAAGTTAGGCTTAACATAACAATGTGCTATTCTTTAGAAAATAGTTATGTGAGGAAGCTTGACCCAGTCAATGTGAGGGAGGGTTGACCAGATGAAATACTTTTATGCTATGCTTTTATACTTTTCACTATGCATAATGAAAGGTTAATAGTTATATATAAAAATGAATGTAAATTTATTCTGTAAAGTCACAGTAAAATAGGGTGACGGAAAAGAAAATATTTAGATTAAAGAAAGATGTGAAAAATTGCTATAGAAGACTGCAAGAAAAAATTTAATGAAATATAAATGGGTAAGTTGATAGGAACTTTTTCCATTTAAATATTACTACAATAGGTAAATAGAAGCAGTGTAAAAGACTAGAAAGTACTAGAAATTATGAAAGCAGCAGTCTTAACTCTTTCAGGGGAAGCTTTATGCTTATGAAACCACTTAATTTTAATTCCCATAAGCCACACTGACACCATAATTTTGCTAAAATCTTTTCCATTTAATATGTATGGGAAATATACTCTTTTTCTTATTTCCAAATAAATTTGTTCGTAAATTCCGGTGCCAGTCATTTATTTCAACATTTTAGAACTGAAAGTACTTTGCCACTGAAAGGGATAAAGAAGATAATAATCAGTTAAGTGCACATGTGGCTGCAAAAGAAAATAGCATTGATCGAAAAACTTTTGGAAGGTATGTAGACAAATTTCACCAGCATGAATACAGTGAGATGAAGCCAAACTATGTGACAATTAGAGTTGTCAGGTCGAGTGTCACAAAAATAGGAAAAGGAGACAAAAAGGGGGGGGGGCAGTGGCCATAAATTCCGGGCATAATAATGAAACCCTATGAAAACGGAACCTGTCTCTAACGGAATACTGTCTTAAATATTAAAATTTCATTTTCCCAGCTGTACAATTATACCTGCTCAGACAAAATTCTGTAACAAAAATTTTCTCCTCTGACTTGCGATTGCGTCTCAACAGGTTTGTTTAAGCATCATATTTTCAAAAATGTTTTTTATAATAATTAAAACATGTAGCATAAAAACATGGAAACATTCAAATGCTTCATTTAAAACACATTACTAAATAGGTGTGATAAAATATATACAAATGTTTTTTAAATTAAAAACACTAGATGTTAAAATGATAAAAAGCTACTCCGAGCGCTTTCGGCTAACCTTAAGCCTTTGTCAAGGAGAAGAGGATTGACTGATAAAAACACTCGACGCTCGATGTTTACTGCTACAGATTGACCGGAAAACTCACTTCAGGAAGCCCGCAGGTGGTCGTTTTTATCAGTCAATCCTCTTCTCCTTGACAAAGGCTTAAGTTTAGCCGAAAGCGCTCGGAGTAGCTTTTTATCATTTTAACATCTAGTGTTTTTAATTTAAAAAACATTTGTATATATTTTATCACACCTATTTAGTAATGTGTTTTAAATGAAGCATTTGAATGTTTCCATGTTTTTATATAATAAACAAAGGTGAATCTGGCGTTCAAGATTGTACTATTTTATTGAGTCAATTTATTAATGTAGCATAAAGTTATATTGCCTTTTTTAAACAGATTTAATTTATCTTCACAAATATTTCAATGTAAAACGAAGTGGGTCAAGCCTCCCGTACAGTGGGTCAACCCTTCCATATGTAAGGAGCCTTGACCCATTATTTTCTCATGGTTAAAATCGCTCATTTTTCAAATTTCTTATATATTACACTTATGTAGCAGTTTTATTTTCATAACTGATTGTATATCGAAAAAAATGATATATACAACTTTATTCTACGGTCAAAATTAAAAAAATTAAAAATCATTTTGTAAAAAGTGGGTCAACCCTTTCTGGTCTCCCCTAAATTAAAATCTGAAAGTCAGGTAAACAAATGTTGTTTCAAGTAATATACAAAAAATATGGTAAATATTTATGTATTTTGAAATAAAATTTATACTTTTCTTATTTTTTTAAATATATTTTGTCTTTAAGGATAATCGATAAACAACATAGTAAGCACTATAAAGAAGACGTCTACTCAAATAAATGAAAACTAATCCTCAAAATGGAGGAAAAAACTAGTTTTGCGTGATTAATTGTGTCGTAAAACTTTTCGTTTTTATATTTGCTTTTTATTCTTATAAAATACAGCTAAAAATGCAAAAAGATATATAACAGTCGAAATTATTTGAAAGCTACCACACCTATGATTAAACTTTAGTCGGCTTCGTAATTGCTAATTTTTATGGTCTCTTTAAACAAAAGTAAACAAACTAGTTGTGAAATAAATACTAGATAATATCAGAGTTATCATTAAATAGCACTTTAGAGCCAAACAAGCCGAAAAAAGTACGTCAAACGTCCCATGAGGTACCTTCGTGTTAAACTAGTTTTAGAAATATTTAGATCTCGGTGAAATAGCTGTTGCACTCTTATGGAAAAATGCATAAATGCAACATTTATTATGGTTATATATATTAAATTCAGCAATATGGAGATAATATGACTCTATCTTAAATAGGACGTATTCAACTTGGCAACCTACAATCATTACCTATCATAGGATATCATTGAATTAATTGCGTATGATAGGATTAAATAGAACAGAGGAAACTTTTATTAATATCTTTTTTTAAGTTTTGTTTGGATTTTCATAAAATTTGAAATGACTTGACAAAATTCTGCAATGATTATATATATTAACCTCTTCAGTTCCGAAGCTAAAATAATAATACAAATGTTTATTCATTGGGTTTTTCCAAAGAAAATGACGTCGTAAATGACAGAAAAAACATCTTATCTGAAATTGATCCTTTAGGTGCTTACTAATTTAGGTTCAGAAATATGGATATAAAAGTAGAAAACCCCTTAAAAAATCAATTTATAACCATTAACCTAAATTAACGCAATCACAAATTTAAGAGCTTTAAACAAGTAAATATTCTACAAATCCTCAAAAATGTTTTATTGAAAAATATTCAAGTTAAATACTTATGAAAATTTCTCACTTTCTTGGTCATACTGTCTTTGGGCATTGTTAGGCATTTTGCAAACACAGATGAAAATAACATTTATTTTATGTGGGAATCAGCTTAGATGCTGCCATTTAATCGTTTGCTTTGAACGCAAAAAACATTCAGCTGTTAAGAATTGATGTGAAAATGTAAAAAATCGGACATTTTAGTTTTTATAAGGAACAGAACAGAGGTTCCCGTACGGGGACCCAGGGACCGAAGAGGTTAAATTTAAAACTATTCGGTTGGGTAGTTTTTGCGCTGTTATATGCGGACAGACTGGCTACATACTAGACGACGACTATAGATGTTACGTATTTATATAATTACGAACATTCCTGAAAACAAAAAGAAATATTATGTTTTAAAAATTAAGTAGCCTTGTACATTTTAAACTCTTCGAAAATTAACGAAAAACTTCAAAGTTTGAATTAGTCTATCTTCAATTTTTTTTTATGTATAAACATGCAATTTTGGATATTGATTAAACAGATTGTACTATGTAATATGCTACCATTAAAATTTTATTAGATTTTACTGAATTTGTGTATTTTTAAGATCATAATAGCTCTTTTCTTCACTCCATAAATCATTGTGCGCATGATATCTTGAGAAAGTATGCATGGATTGTCATGAAATTTAGTAAAGATACTAAACAAATATATGTGTTTAAAATGAACTACTTTTAAGTATTTACAATGGTAATATTTTTAGTTATGACTATTTTTATTCAATAGAAATATAAAATTTTGATTTTTTTCTTTACAAAAATATTTTTTTATATAGTTAATGAAATAATTTTGGCCTAAGAGTAGTTCATTTTAAACACACATATATTTCTAGTATCTTTACCAAATTTCATGACAATACATACATGCTTTCTCAACATATCATGCGCGCAATGATTTATGGAGTTAAAAAAAGAGCTATTTTGATTTCAACAATACACAAATTCTGTAAAAGTCTAATAATTTTTTAATGACAGCATATTGCAAAGCATAATCTGTTTAATTAACATCCAAAATTTCATGTTTAAACATAAAAAGGTTTTGAAGATAGACTAATTCAAACTTTGAATTTTTTCGTTAAATTTCGTCGCGTTTAAAAGGTACAAGACACCTTACATCTTTGAAATAATTGATAATATTTATTTAACATCATATATTTATTTAATTTTATGGGTATATAACTTTATACACACATTTGTCATTTATTTTAGCTCAAAGATGAAAATTTTCCGACAGTTGAAAGCAATTTCGCTGTTCTCAAATTCGTCTTATTTCAAAAGAATTCAACAGACGTGTGAGCAATTTTGAGAATGTCATTAAATAAGTTGTAGACGCTGTTTCGTAATATCTTTTCATGTATGCAATAAAGAAAGTTTAGTATAAAAGAGGACAAAGATGAATAAAGTATAGGTAAAACGCCCAACCAAAACAGTTATACAAATGCAATAGTTTTTCATTTTTAGGACACTAAGTAAATTTCAAAGGTAAAAAAGTTAAATATCCACTACATATTTCATTTCTCATTAAGTAGAATGCAGAAAAGCTTATTATTAGAGTCCAGATCTATGCAATTTCATGTGTATCTATGCAATTTTATGTGTGCCTATTCAATTTCCTGTGTATCTATGCAATTTCATGCGAGCATATAAAATTGCATGTGTATATATTTTCAATGCAAATTTTTGTTATATATTTGTGAAAGTGCATACAGATTTACATAACGCATTAAAACAGTATATTTCTATTATTTTTCTTTAAAAAATATATGAATTTATACTTTTGTACTGATATAAAATATACAGAGGTAAATAGGGGTTTAAAAAAAAATAAATAAAATAAAATAAAATAAACTCAATCTCTATATATTAGCATATTCTTCTTTATTTCGATAATGCATAAGGTCATTCTGAGCCAAGCATGTTTATATTAAATGTGAATTAAGAAACATGAATAAGAATGTGCGACTAATGTTAAAACATACAGTTAAAAGTTACTTAAAAAGGATAAGCTTTATTGAAAATGTTCTCCCATCAAATAATTGATGACAAAAGAAAGAAATATCTGCTTAAAAAGAGAAGATTCCCAAAATATTATTCTTGAAATAAATTTATTAAAAAAGTTCTCATTGAAACAAAACCACAAGAGAAAATTGGCGACCATATTTTCCTTTATCCGTGGATATCGAACAACTGAAATAATCTCAGTTAATTTGTCCATAATGGTTCAAGCCTAATGTATGTGTCACTCTAAATTAGGGTTGCACAATCTGTGGCCCACGGGCCAAAAGTGGCCCACGAGGGATTAACTTATGGCCCGCAAATTTCGTCAATTTATAATTGTCAAAACTCGCAATTTTTGACCATAGGTTGCAGGAAAAAAATCATGAATTTCGTCAATTTGGAGCGGGAAACAATTGCAAATTTTGTCAGTCAGTTAAAAATCGCGAATTTCATTAATCGCTCGGCCGCGGAAAAATATCGTGTTTCGTCGATCGCGCGCGGAAAAATATCGAATTTTGTTGACTGAGTACGAGAATATTGCGAGTTTTGTCAGTTTATCCCGAAAGAAAGTCGCGAATTTGAACAATTTGTCGCGAGAAAATTGCAAATTTCGTCAGTCAGTTAAGAATTGCGAATTTCGTTGACTGGACGCAAAAAAAACGCGAGTTTCGTCGATCGAGCGCGGTAAAATAGTGAGTTCCGTCGATCTGGTGTGATAAAATCACAAGTTTTGTCAATCTGGAGCGCAAAAGCGAGAGTTTTGCCGATTAGACACGGAATATTTGCGAGTTTCATTGATCTGACGCGGAAAAAATCGCGTGTTTCGTCGATCGCGAGCTGAAAAATCGCCAATTTTGTCAGTTTATCACGAGAAAAAGTCACGAATTTTGTCACTTTGCTGCGGGAAGATTGAAAATTTCATCAGTCATTTAAAATATGCTAATTTCGTTGACTGGGCGCGGAAAAACCGCGAGTTTTGCCGATCTGGAGCGGGAAAATCGCGAGTTTTGTCGATCGGACGTAGAAAAATCGCAAATAACGTTGATCGGGATCGGGAAAATAGCGAATTTCTTTGATCGGCTGCGGAAAAATCGCGAGTTTCGTCAGTTTTTTGCAGGAAATAGCAGCGAATTTAGCCAATTTCTCGAGGGAAAAAAAATTAAAATTTCGTCAGTCAGTTAAGAATTGTGAATTTTGTACACCGCATACATAAAAATTAATCGCGAGTTCTGTCAATCGAGTGCGGAAAAATAGTGATTTTTGTCGATCAGGCGCGGAAAAATCTCAAATTTAGTTGATCGGTTGCAGAAAAATTGTGAGTTTCGTCCATTTATTTCGTTTATAAAGTTCACATTTTTCCTTGCACTAGCCACTTTGTTTTTTAGCACTATAATAAAGCAAAATTTACTCTCCCGAATAAAGTCAAGGAATATTTTCCCTCCTTGAAAACTATCCTTGCTATATCTATGTTATATATACAAACATAAACTGTTGATATATCCTTGCCAGCCTAACTGGATATAAACCTAAAGGGGTAAAACTGGCTCCCATCTCAAACCATGTTTTTATAGGCCACAGATCTCTCCCCTGACCTCCCCGAAATCAAATTATCTCTGTGTTACTGATGTGGCCCTCGACAAACCAGAAATTTTTGTAGGTGGCCCTTCTCTTAAAAAGGTTATGCATCCCTACTCTAAATAGTAATTGTAAATCATATTTTATCATTCAAATTCTTTTAACTATAATCCTATACATGTACATAGCATCCTTTATATTTCATCTATTATTTCCGGCATACGATATTTCCAAGTTCGGCAGGTTTATTGGCTCATATGCTATCGTAAGTCAGAAAGCCTATACTGCAATGCAAAAATATATATACGCCTTAGAATTTGACCATTCTTAAAAATATGTTAGATTTTGTGAAAAGAGAAAGACATTACATGAATATAAGTGATAGTAGAAACAGTACAAATGGAACAAATGCATATTTAATGAATAACAGAGGAAGGAATGCAGAATATTTTGTTTCTTCCCTGTGAAAAGTATACATATCCAGCATATAAAAAGACATTATTGTTAGTTTTTATGGTTACAAAAGGAAATAAATTATTACAAAGACGTCCGTAACATCGGATGATGTCGTAAATCCGGGATTGCATGCTATCAATAGGACTTATCAATGTTTGTTTGATAATTTCATCCCTGCAAAACAAGTAAAACATTCTCTTGGTGCAATCGACACATTTGTGACGAAACAACAGAATTATGGGCTTAAAAAGCAAACATAGCGCCCTCGGAAACTTTCAAAGCTCGAAGAACGGCAAATTGTTAGGGCTATATAAAATGAAATGAAAAGTGCAAAGGAACTGAAGGCATAATTGCAGCTTAGCGTTTCATGGGATACCGTTCTTTGAGTAATTAAATATAATTCAAATCTGGTGTTTGCAAAAATGACATCTCTTCCACGTCTGAAATCTAGACACAAAGTAGCACAATTGCAATTTTGTCTTAGTTACATGTCCGCAAACTGGAAATCCGTAAGTTCTTCTTTTTAATGAATTAAGGATTAAAAAAATAGTTACAAATGAATCTCTTACGCTTAATAGTATTTTCACTGACGAAAGGAAATTCAATCTCGACGGATCTGATGGCATCGCACATTACTGGCGAGATTTAAGAAGGGGAAAAGGGAACTTTTTTGAAAAAAAAAAAAACTTTGCCGGAGGTAGCTTAATAGTATAGGGAGCATTTTACTGCTCCTGATAAGCTTCGGCTGGTCTTCACAACATCAACAAGTTAGAAATTGCAAGTCAAATGTGGCAAATGAGGTGCGTTCGTACTATAACTTGTTTTATAAAAAAAATTTATCCGCATATCGTACTGAATGTATATTATAGCGCACTTCATAAATGAATATAAATTTCATTCTTTTCGAAAGGCTTTAACATCATTCAAATTCACTTAAAATAATTTTTCCCATTGGCCGTAATGTAACGGAAAGCCTTTGACCGTCCCCGTAATTAAACTATACATCTGATTTTCATAAAATTTGAAATGACTCGACAAAATTTTGCAACAATTTTGTATTTAAAATTTCATACCATTCAGTTCGGTAGTTTTTGCTCTGTTATATGCGGACGGACAGACAAACCGACAGACAGACGGACCAAACGACGACTATGGGTGCTTCGTATTTATATAATTACGCACGCACCTAAAAATGGACAGTATTGAGTACCAACAGCTAGCAAGACCCTATTATCCCGTAGCTCTTGCGATTAAGGAAATTAAAGTTCTCTTTTTAGCACGACAATGCTTCAGTAAATAGCAGTCGTAGTGTATGTGATTGGTTGAAGCAACAAAAAGTTAATGTTTTGAATTGGCCACTTTGTTCCCCAGATTATAACCCTGTGCAGAACCTGTGGGGAATTTTAGTTAGCAAAGTCTATGCCCACTGTAAACGACATGAAAAATAGACGAGCTCCGTGAATCAGTGTTAAAATCCTGTGATGAAACTGACAAACCTACGTTTATAAATCTAATTAAAAACATGCCATCCCGTATTTATGACATCATTCCACATCACGCGTGTGCTTGTAATTATTAATTTCCATTTACATCCACAAAAACAAACATAAAACTATTTTTTAGGGTTCCGTACTTAAAAATAAAAACGGATCCATTATAAGATCACTTCTGTGTCTGTCTGTCACAGCCATTTTACTCGTAAACTATGGAACGTAGAAACTTCAAATTGGGGGAAGTAATAAAGACTATTAGCCCACATACTTACAGATTATTAAATATTTACAAATAGTTTTAGAAAATATGTAGAGGGGTTTATTACGTTACTTGAAAATAAAAATCTTTTATTTATATACCATGTGGGGTATTGTGTGAAAGCATTCGTTACCCTTTACTCAAAAATACATTTCTTTTAATTTTAGGTATTGTATTTTCAGAGATATCGTCGAGAATGTAGTGCAAAAATATCCCCCCCCCCCCCAACCTTTAACCCCTTCGGGACGAGCATCTTTTACAGAATTTTTAATCTTTAATTGCCGTTTTTTTAAAACAGAAATATTTTCCTAATTAAATCGGGAAAATGCTCGGATTAAATAAGGAAAAATTTACAATAAAAATTTACTGGTGAGAATAATCCCCGATTCTAAGCACCTTAGTGGCTATACTTATATAACGTTATCATATTGTTGGTAATTTTTTACCCCCTCCCCTTCTTTCGATATCATACGTTATCATTCCTGGAACGCCCCCCGTCCCCGTAAACATTTCGTTATCAATGTCTAAAAATTCTTTTTTTTTTCTTTTGGATTTTTTCCTTTTGTTTGGAGTGATATATAAATATTATTATATTTATTTTTCGCATACTTTATTGCTTCAAGTGAAGTCAATAAAATTCCACTTTATATATGAAATAGCTTTATATCAAAAATCACTTAAAAGAAATAGTTACTATTGAAAAGAATTTAATAATATATTTTTGTTGCATTATGCATTCAACAGTAATAATGCCTTTTTGCACTTGCCTGCACGGGGGGGAGGGGGCTGCAGACAGAGTTTCTTATCAACAAAACAGATGGACAACATTCTTTCTCTTTTCTTAACTAGTAAGCACACGTATTATTTCAAACATACTTCGCATATGTTTTCTCGAAAAGCTTATTATATATGGGTACACATATGACAGAAGAATTGGAATGACAAACGTTGGAGTAGTCCATATTTTGGAATTAAATAATTTTATAATCATTTAATGAGATTAATAATATCTTTGCATTATCCTAAAAATATATAAGGCTAAAAAACATACTATTTTGATGTAAAAACAAAGTTACAAATAAAAAGAGGAAATTTTGGTTTGATCAAAAATGATAACGATATCATAAGACACCCCCCCCCCCTCCATCTAGCGATATCTTGCCAGACCCCACTCCCCCCTACAATGATAACGTTATACATGCACAGCCCCTTACGTGGCACGAATACCGGTCGCTCGTTCCCAAGGGGTTAAAGACACGGACGGTTTGGGCATACATTATAATATGGGCGGCGTACTCTACGTACCATCTGATTTTAAAGCCCAGAAAACAACTTTCAACGACACATTTGTTCAATACAATGTCCAGTAGCAGTATAAAAGCTATAAAAGTCAGATTGTTAAAAACAGACTAATTTAATTATAATTAATCACATGCATTCTATGGGATTCGCTACAAGTTTCTTTAAAAAGTGTGTCTTTAACGTAAAACGTGTTTTTAAAAGTTATTTAAAAACCGATCTGGAAAATCGCGTAACGGACCAAAGACGCGTTGCTTTTTGTGACCTTCTTTCGAAGCACACTTATAGTCCAGCCAATAGAGACCGTATAGGGACTCTACCTAGCAAAATTAATGGTAGTACTGAAAATCGGCTTTCTAGATGTATTTTGGGTCGCTGAATCCGAATTTTTAATTATTTTAGGGGAAAAGTATCTAGAAATTTAGAAAGTAGACAAAATTTGCAACAAATTTGATATATGACATTATGACTTAGGATGAAGGGGAAGGGGGGATCTGCCTCGGAACATGCGCGCGGTGCTGCGTGGACTAAGTTGCGCAATTCCACTTAACCACTCACACGTTTACATTCGCCCTCCCATCTCCCCTCCGAACTTTCCTTATAAGGTTTACTTTAAGTTTTTTGGGTCACTGAATCCGAATTTTTAACTTACCCCCAGAATTTTCCCCCCGAAACCCCCCTAAAAGAGTTGTTATTAACATAAATTTCTTATTGTTTTAGGGAAAAGCATTATGAAATTCAGAAACTAGACAAAATTTGCAACAAATAGGATATATGACATTATGTCGTAGGATAAACGGTGAGAGAGGGGGCTGTCTCGGAACATTCCCCGCTCGCTTTTCTCAAAAAACAAATTTTTTCAAAAAATAAATTTTTTGGGGGGTTGCCGGTTGAAATTTTGGTGGGAAGTTACAAATTCGGATTCAGCGACGCAAAAAACATAAAGTGAGTCGAAATCTCACCAAAAATTCACCCGGCAACCCACCAAAATTTTATTTTTTGAAAAAATTTGTTTTTTGAGAAAAGCGCGCGGGGAATGTTCCGAGGCAGCTCCTCTCTCCCGGTTTATCCCACTTCATAATGTCATATATCCTATTTGTTGCAAATTTTGTCTAGTTTCTGAATTTCATAATGCTTTTCCCTAAAACAATAAGAAATTTAAGTTAATAACAACTCTTTTAGGGGGGTTTCGGGGGGAAAAATTTCGGGGGTAAGTTAAAAATTCGGATTCAGTGACCCAAAAAACTTAAAGTAAACCTTATAAGGAAAGTTCGGAGGGGAGATGGGAGGGCGAATGTAAACGTGTGGGTGGTTAAGTGGAATTGCGCAACTTAGTCCACGCAGCACCGCGCGCATGTCCCGAGGCAGATCCCCCCTTCCCCTTCATTCTAAGTCATAATGTCATATGTCTAATTTATTGCAAATTTTGTGTACTTTCTGAATTTCCAGCTACTTTTCCCCTAAAAGAATTAAAAATTAGAATTTTTTAATAAAAAGCTTTTTTGGGGGGGTTGCCGGGGGAAATTTTGGTGGGAAGTTACAAATTCGGATTCAGCGACCCAAAAAACATCTAGAAAGCCGATTTCCAGTACTACCATTAATTTTGTTAGGTAAAATTCCCTATTGCCTGGACTATTAGTACAATGCCATGTTTAAACTCTGAATAAGGGTTTGGTTTTAGCTACACTGTAAAAAGAAAAGATTATTACGACGCTGAATTTGGTTTTATAAAATGCCAAATGAAGTTTAAATATGCACTACTTTTATTGTCAGTACCGAATTAAGTTCATCATAAACAGATTGAGATAAGATTTAAATAAGAGTTATACAGATTAGGATTATTTGATATTAATTGGGCTTCATATCGCTTTAAACTTTTAAGGTATACGCTTTCATATTTCTCTAGTATACAAGGTGTCCACTCTCAAAGGTGCCCAATGGCTAATTCCTAAACCGTTCGTCATAGACATATAATTCCAGTTACAAAAATGTTTTAAACGAGGTAAACAAATATTTTATAAGCGATTTGGGTCAATAAAAATATTTCTTAAAAAATTACACAGTTTACATTTTTATACAATCCCCCATTCCTATAAGTTATATTTCGTAAAATTTTCCTATTGCACTGACAAGTAAGACAAAAAAGTCCCGTTCATATAATACTAAAATTGACCGAGTTATGAAACTTTAAAAATGCATGATTTATACCACTTTTCTGCATTTGAACACAAATGAGTTTGGCCATGCTTTGAGGGGTCATATACCAAGTGCTTAAAGTATTCGAAGAACTTATTTCAAGCGTATCTGCACTTTGAAAAAAATCGTGCATGTATTACAATTGAGTTAACTTTTATTAAGTTTCAGATTTGCTAAAATAGATGTAACTTAACATATGTTTTATTTTGTAAGAATTTGAAACTGTTTCTTTTCACGATTTCTTTTAACAAAAATTATGTTCTTTTTATAAGTCTTTATTTTACTTTAAAGATCATATGTATGTTTTTTTCCTGTTAAAAATTTGTACTCGAACTTTAACCCACTTTCAAGTATCCGATCGAGATTACATTTTACACACTGACGTAAATCAGATGACAATCAAATGTTATTATGAATTTCGGTGGTTACCATTTATACTTATTTTACAGGATAAGACAAAAAAAATTGGATAGATTACCACCAAGAAGTTTAAGAAAAAGTTTTAGTTCAGATAACAGAAGACTGCGATGGTTGTGTTTTTTAACTTTTATGCATTTTTAGCACTGAATCCGAAAATTACCTTAATTTTTACCAATCATGTCAGGATTTTTCGCTAATCATAAATTGTAATAGTTAAAAATAACAAAAATCGGATACTATTAAATAGAGAAAATGGCTGTGTTTTTTAACTTTTGATAATTGATTTCTGTGTACTTTTTAGCACTGAATCTGAAAATGACTTTCATTTTTAGTCATCACATTAAACTTTTTTTTTTGCAAATCGTAAAAAGTCAAAGTTAAAATATAGCGAAAATCTGATACTATAAAACAGATGCAGAATTTTTTTTATTTAGTTTTATTTAATTTTATTCAAGAATTTATTAATTTGCTTGTCTTATACTGAGATTCTCACAGCTAAACAGCTGAGGGGTCCGATGAGGTGGGGGAGAAGGTTCAATTTTAACTGTTAACTTTTTAACTTCGAAATTTGCAATTAGAGAAAAATCCTGACATGATGATTAAATATCCCGTAAGGCATGGTGACGTCACGGCGACGTCGTTGTGAAGTCACACTGTGATTTTGTGACCGTCGATGTGACGTCATAGTGACTAGAATGCGAGGTCGTTATGGCCATTTTAGAGGTCGTTTGTGACGTCACATTGTGACCACTCTGTGAAGTCACGGTGTGACAAATTTGTGAAAAGTGTGTCATTTGTGACTATTTTGGCATTAACTTTGTGACGAACCTGTGACGACAGCGACAATGCTTTGACGTCACACTGTGACTAATTTGTGAAATATGTGTCATTTGTGACGAACTTGTCATAAACAATGTGATGATTTCAAATGAAAATCAAATTTCAAATTAATTGCTTAAAAGGGCAAAGGCCAACATAGAGAAAAAGATCCCAAGCCGGGACTCGAATCCGGGCCATCAGTGTAGCGCACTGACATTCTACCGACTAAACCACATGGACCGAGACCCAGCCTGGAAAATTTCTTACTAGTACATGTTGGCAAGGCTACAAACGCAGCACAAGATGGAATATTTATCGTGAGCCGCCAACATCGGGTAAACACGAAACTTAATTAAATCTAGCATCGATTCAAACTATATAAATACTTGGAAATTTTCCCATAGAGAACCATTCGCCTTGCATACAATATTTCAAATGAAAATCAAATTGCAAATTAATTGCTTAAAATGCAATTTTAATTTGAAATTTGATTTTCATTTGAAATATTGTATGCAAGGCGAATGGTTCTCTCTGGAAAAATTTCCAAGTATTCATATAGTTTGAATCGCTGCTGGATTTAATTAAGTTTAGTGTTTGCCCCATGTCGGTTGCTCATGATAAATATTCCATCTTGTGCTGCGTTTGCAGCCTTGCCAACATGTAATAGTAAGACATTTTCCAGGCTGGGTCTCGTTCCATGTGGTTTAATTGGTAGAATGTCAGTGCGCTATACTGATGGCCCGGATTCAAGTACCGTTATGGAATTTTTTTTTTCACTATGTTGGCTTTTGCGCCTTTTAAGCAATCAATTTGAAATTTGATTTCCATTTGAAATATTGTTTGCAAGGCGAATGTTTCTCTCTGGAAAAATTTCCAAGCATTAATACTGTGATGATTCTTATTATAAACACTGTGATGAATTTTAAAATAAAGTTTTGTTTGAAATATACAATATTATCTTTTTACCTTACTTTTTAGCAATGTATCGCTATTTTGGAGTCCTATTCTTCTAAAATACTTTTAATTTTTACACTGAAAAAAACAATGCTTATCAACTGGCATCCTTTTTTTTTTAAGTTCTAAGCTTGATCTTGAGTTCAAGCTTTATATTAAGAATGCGTAAGTTTTTATGTGTTGTGATTTGTTATTATTTTATTAAATACGAACATGGAGTCTAACGGATATTAATACATTTCCTATTTAAAGAAGAATAAGATAAGCCATATTTATTTAAATTTTTTATTCCCGTGTATATTGTATTTTGTTAATATGAGCTAAATAGATTTGGTATGATTTATAGGAAATGACTGATCTGGGAAATAGAAAAAACAAGTAAGAAAAATCATGTGTTAAGCATAGATTATAAAGCACTTTCCAACGCTTCCTGAATGCTTTAACTAGACATCGTAATTTAAGGAAATAACGTAAATAAGTTAACTAAGTAAATATTTTAGAAAACGCATAAAACATTTGAAAAACTGATTTCAGCAGTTACCGTCCATAGCCAAATATGTTTTCCAATTCTTTTGAATAGCCCTGTATTTAATCTGTAGGTTGATATATACTAGTATATAATGTGAAAATTAAGTTTAGCAAGAAAACGCATAACAGGTTGAAATTCTCATTCAGCAATTTATACTAATGTATGAAAACATACTTGAATACTTTTGTACAACCCTGTAGTTTACCTAGAATCTTTATTACACGCCATTATTTAGTTAAAATTTAATTCAAATTAAAACACTCTTAAAACTGCTGAAATCACATTTCCAGAAATTATAATTTATTGACGGCCATATATCCATTTCCTTGCGTGACCCTGTGTATCATTTTATCCATATTCTACAAACATTTCTTAGTAAATTAAATGCAGTTCAACATAAAAATCCACAACTCATCTAAAAAACACCTTTAAGCAATTTGCGCCCATACCCCTTAACTCTTACGTATACTTTTGTGTAACCTTGTATATGAATTATAGCTTTTATATACACCATATACTATGCATAAATATAGTGAATCATAAAAGCGCATATTATAATTAAAAATGCATTTCCAGCAATTATCGCTAATGAACAGTACAATATCAACTTTTATAAATATCATAAATTATAAATATTTTTTTATAAATATTATAAATATCAAATTTTAAAAAGTATAGTAAAGCAGTTTAGTCTATAAACTTGTTATCAGGCATGAAAAACACTTTATTTCAATGCTTAATTGTCATATTTTATTTTTTAATGCGAAGTATCGAACGTGTATCAAAAGCGTAGAAAATGAGTTTACAATCGAAGAAAATTTAATAACTGATTCTGAATGTCTACAATTAAATGTTTGATTAAAATCACGAACAGCAAAAACGTGCTTACATACAATTTAAAAAAATAAATATACCAATTTGAAAAACACTATATAATTAGTATTTATAATTGTACTATTAAACAACAACAAAGTACAATAGATGAATTAAATGTATTGTTAGATTTAACAATTTCTCAAAAATCTCTCCATATGTTACAACCCTCATAGCATGCATGGTCACAGTGACGTCATTGTGACGTCACTGTAAGTCACTGTGGTCACGTCACATCTGTGACCAAAATGCCACCACTCAGTGATGTCACATTGTGACTGAGATGTGAACTTCTTAGAAAACTTAAAAAAATTACAAAAATTATTAAATCATGTTATTTACTGTAAAAAATATTTTTCTGCCGGATTTAAAATTTTTTTAAACCGTGGTCCAAGTTGCCTCTGTGCCTCTAACCAAAACTTTTTATTTTCATATAACATAAAATGTAATTAATTCATCAGCGACACAAAAATATTTCCTAATTATGCGAATTTCAAAAAAATGGTTTAGGTAAACAGACCCCGACTTATCTTTTATAAAGATTTTTGTAAATGATCATCTGTTATAGTAGAAGTTTCTCAAAGAGTAGTCGAAATATTTCTGTGGTTTCAAACTAAAAACTTTCTATTACAGTTAAGTCTGCAGCTTTTAATGAGCACGCAGAAAGCGTCTTCAAAGTTTAGTCATATATGCATTTCTTGCTTTATAATTTGCATTCAAGTAATTTTTTTCCCTCTCGGTGTTTCACTATTTTAAGTAACTTTTTTTTTTAATTCTACTTCTTTCAGACATTTAAAATAAAATTGACATTTTCCGAATATAAAATTAATGTAAAAAATTTAGGCAAAGCCCATGACATAATGAATTATTCATATTTTATTTTTTGTTTTCAAAATATATCTTTAAAAATTATTTTACAAGATGTTTTATTCTACAGAAAATTAATATTAAGATAATGACAGATTGGCAAAGAAAAACTCATCTCTTCTCGATAATCTTGTTGTATTTTTTAAGAAGATATTTTGTATATATTACCTGTGATATAAATTTTACTTTTAAAAAAAGGAGGGGGTCATCATTATTACCATTAAATTAATTTATACACATTTTGAAAAATTAAGCAATATTTTATCTAGTAAACTCTAATTATGGATAATATTATTATTATAATTTACGTAAATGAAACTTTACAATTCAATAAAACTGATAAAAATAAAAGGTGAAATACAATAAAACATTTTCAAACAGGAAATTGAATTAGAGACAATTTGATAAAATTATTACGCATTTAATTTCCTTCCGAAATTGTTGTATAGAAAAACAAATAAAACCGAAAAAACATCTGCTTCGAACTTCGAAACTTAAAAATCGTCTGCATCTGCACTATTTCAGTTGTTACGACTCACCGCAGAATAACGGATAAAAGTAACAGCGAAGCTTTTTAGAATAAACGCGGGAAGTTATGTGGACACTGGACAGCATAGACGTGTTGACACGGATTTAAAAAGTGAAACAAGAACGTTCTCAGGATCCAAGTTGGTTCAGCTAACAAAATATAAACCCGAGAAAATTACGGTAGCTTTGACTTGTTGAAGATGATTCAAGTCATTGCTATGGTACTTATTATCGGATTTAATTGGTTCCCCAAAATCAAAGTATCACGTACAACGTCAATGAAATTAGGTAAGTAAAAATATTATTTTCCCTGTTTGCTTTTTTTTAACCGCAACAATTTTAGTTAGCTTCTCATAAACATGCTGTAGAACATAAATATTTCACTACATTTATTTTGTTGAAATATCTAAAATATTATTTTCCCTGTTTGCTTTTTTTTTTAAATTACAATGATTTTAGTTATCTTCTAAAAAATATGTTATAGAACACAAATATTTCATTACATTTATTTTTTATTTTGTTAAAATATCTAACTTCCTTTTCAACAGCTTTGATCAGATTATTAAAATTAGTGATTTAAATTGCATTTTAATCTGGTTTATATTCTTATTTAAATATTTGGTTAAAACCACACAGTGTCCTAAATATGAAAGTATATGTATAAGTATTATAATCAGTCATTAATATAATTAATAAACATTTAAAGATAATTAAGTTATTTAAAAAAAAAGTTTTTTTATGGAATAAAATTATTGGCAAACATAATTTTTTAATTTTGTATTAAGGGATGGTCTTAAACAATTTGAATTGCATGTTTTTATTTTTAAAAAATTGCATCTGCTCAGAAGAGGAATTTATAAAAAATAAGACACAACGGAAACGTATACTATTAACAGAGATCGTAGATATGTAATGTTAAGAAAAAAAAAATGATTATTTAATGTATTATTCAATCTGAGAAATGTTTTAAAATCTATAAAGAAATAGTCATAGCGGGTGAAAGCTTTTCAGTTGTTAAACTTTCTTACTGAAATGTTTTCAAAGTGAACTAGAAGTCTGTTGGCAAATGAAAATATAGAAGTTACGCAATCAGTAAGTGTTTAAATATGATTTTACTTTAAAAATAACGCAAATACTTGAACGGTATGAATCTAAAATGTAACAATCATCTTTTATTATTTACTTTTTTTTCTGGATAATTTTATCATTTTATCTCCTGAATGATTTTATCGAGATAAATTTCAAAGTATCGATATTATACACTCTTTATAAACAGCGTGATTAAAATGGATTTCTTATTTATAATTACCATAATCTTGTAAATAAAATAATAATAATAATAATGAACCTATGTGTGGCTCTATTTTGTGTTTATGGGCTCAATTTTTATACTTTATTTACATTAAAAAGTAGTTAACCATTTGATACTGAGTTCATTATTTTGTTTTATTGTGTCATATAAAAATAAATATGACTATTTGTAATTCTAATACAATATATACAGTAGAACGCCGATTGTCCGAACAAGTCGGGACCGACCCTAGTTCGGATAAACAAAAGTTCGGATAAATGGGCAGACAGTTTAAGGGATGTTCCTGACTATTCTAAAACCTTCACACTTTATCTAGGTTTAGGACTGACAGCACCACTTAGTACTGGAGTGCTTAAAAATTGTTTTGTTTTTTTTTAATTGTTTTTTGTTTACTTATTATTTAATTTTTTTTTCTTTTATCATTTTCTAAACTTCAGAGATTATAATTTAAGGAAAAAATAAATTGGAAGTTAGGTGTTTTTTTTTTCTTTTTTAGAGAGACAAATATTTGGATAATTGAAAATTCGGTTAAAAAGAATTCTTTGAGAGAAATATGCTGTTCGGATAATTGGAAGTTCGGTTAATTGGAGTTCCAATAATCGGCGTTCTACTGTATTTATAAAACTTTCACCAGACTTTATTCTAAAAATTTCGTTGTAGATTCCAATCTGTTTGTACTATTTATGACACTATCAGAGTTGTAATAGATGTCATGGCAACATATATCCAGCCAGATAGATCTTTGGCAAAACATAAAAACTTTCACATTAGACGCAAAATAGAGTAGCTGCGGTGCTGCGTTTTATAAACAATAAGGTATTATTGTTTTAAAAAATCGTAGATAGTAAGAGTTATTTTTATAATATATAATTTCATAAATAAAAATGTAATTTTGGCAATCAATTATTAAAGTTATTTTTTAATAATCAAAAAGTTGTTTTATATATGGATTTTACTCCAAGCAAACCCTGATGTAAAATAAATTAACCCTTTGTATCACCGTTCTATGCATACCTAAAAGTTTTATTTACTTTTACAGTGAGCATAAAAATACGAATTTATTTATTGCTGCTATCTTCCAACATAACGATTATTGCCGAAATTGTTCTCAGAATTCTCAACATAATGATACTGGTGATACTCAGTTAATTTTCTATACCAAAGTTGTATTTTTCATTTGAGTAGTTTCAAATGGTTATTGCTAAAATGTACTTCGGAAATTTTGTAATGCATGTATGGGGCATAAAAGACGTAAACAATACATATATAATGACTATATGGCACATGATGAGCGTTTCGAGTGTATATATATATGTATATAACGCATGCATAAACTTCACAATGATCTTAGCAATGTCGTTACTGCAATTTTTGCATAATCAAATTTATAGGGGCCTCTATTACAAAGAAGTTTCCTATTTTCTCAGCCCCAACTTGTTTGAATTACAATCATACATATATATATATATATTATGGTAATCAATATCATAAAACATATAAAATTTAATTACTTAACATCGGTATTTCTCTTTATCTTTCATTTTTTTTATTATAAATGTTGTGTAATCGAAAAAAATTCAACCTCATCAGTGACTTCGAGTTTGTAATGCGTATTAAATGAAATAAATTAATTTCATTCAGTATTTTCTATAGTTTAAAGAATATAAAAAGTACTGTATATATTATAAAATATTATATTTTCAACACAAATTTTATCTTGATAAAGATTTGAAAATTTAAACAAATTGTTTCTTTGGTAATTTTAATGCTTTTAACAAATAGCTAATTTTGAAAAAAAAAATGTGATAGATCGATCATTCAGTTGTCTTCAATATTCTCATTTATTGCAATAGGAAAGAAAGGTGCAACAAAAATTGAAGTCTGCGGGGCATTGCATTTTGATTCAATAAAATTCTTTTGGTATACCCTTGTTATATCGGCCCCCAAGTTTTAATTGCGATGTATCGCCGAAGTATATTAACGTTATAGATGTAAATGATTTTACAACATGCATAATTATGACTATGTGTGACATGCATACGTGTTTACAACTGTACAAGTATGTCATAGTGTGACTTCACAACATTGCCGCTAGTCACATATTCGTCACAACGTTAATGACAAAATTGTCACAAATCACACAATTTTCACAAAATTGTCACAATGTGACTTCAAAGCAGTGTCGCTGTCGTCACAGAATCATCACAGTGTTAAAGACAATTTCGTCAAAAATGACACATATTTCACAAATTGATCTCAATGTGACTTTAAAGCATTGTCACATTCGTCACAAATTCGTCACAAAGTTAATACCAAAATAGTCACAAATGACACACTATTCACAAATTTGTCACACCGTGACTTCACAAAGTCGTCACAATGTGACGTCACAAAAGAGCTCTAAAACGGCCATAACGACCTCACATTCTAGTCACAGTGACTTCACATCGACGTCACGTAACGTCACATCGACGGTCACAATGTCACAGCGTGACGTCACAACGACGTCGACGTGACGTCACCATGCCTTACGGGAAGGAATTCCTATTATTTTATAATTTTGGCAAATGTTAAATCTGAAAATATTGATATGGAGATTTAGGATTTTAAATAATAATTTAAAATATTATTAGCAATGAAAAAAAGTCTTTCAAAAGTTTCACTACTATAGTATGTAAAACGGCATTTCCCATTCAGTATAATGTTAAATTCTAATCTGAAAAACAATCCCAGATCAGTCTCTTTCTATAGGTATAATACAAAACTTTTTAACTCATCTCACCAAATATACAAAACAGGAATAAACAATTTAAATTAAATAAGACTTACTTTTTGAGCTCCATAAATTAATTATTAATATCCGTGTGTATCCGAAAATGGCGACGTCTTTTTCTTCCATTAAAAAAAGCACACGCAAAAGCTTACATTTTAGACTAGCAACTTACCGCATCTGTTAGAACAAAAAGTTCTCTGTTTACCCTGCAGTATCGTGGCAGACGATTTGGGGCAGGTGTTAATTTATTTCCTTTTATATAAACAGATATGGAACTTATATGTGCAATCATTTTATGAGACTGTCTGTATTTAAATTTTTGTATTTGAAGAATTTTCCAATGTATTTTACCTTTTCTTTTTATCAGTTTTAACACCCCCCCCCCCCTCCCTTTTTCTAAGTAAAGATTGTTTCACACATAATAAATACAAAATATCTTCCTAAAAAATAAAAAGATATAAATAAATATCGAGGATAAAAAAAATTTCTTTGTCAATCGTCATTCTTTTCATGTTAATTTCCTGTAGAATAAAACAACTCGTAAAATAACTTTTTTTTAGAGTCATATCTCTAAAACACAAATTTGAAATACGAATAATAAATTATATCATGGGTTTTGCATAAATTTTGTATTATTTTTTTTTATTCGGAAAATGCTAATTTTATTTTAAAAGTCTGAAAGAAATAGAATTTTTTTTAAAAATAGTTACTTAAAATAGGTGCACTAACAGGAAAAAATATGACTTGAATGCAAATTATAAAGCAAGAAATGTATGTATGACTAAACTCTGAAGACTCTTTCTACGTGCTCATTAAAAGCTGCAGACTTAACTATAATAGAAATTTTTTAGTTTGAAGCCACAAAAGTGTTTCGAATACCAGTGGTCGGTAAAAATAAATTAAAAATTTTCCTTCCTGCAAACTAAATATGTAAAGTGTATATATTTAATATTCCTAATTCTAAATATGTTATCCAAATTGCTCCAGCATGTACCATTTTTCCGAGAAACACTTTTATAATAATAAGAATAAGAGAAGGATTATTATATTAAATTGCAATACTAGATAAAATTGAAATCAGGAAAAAAGTATACTTTCACACTCTTAGATATCAAATTGATAAAATATAGCATGAAAATCTAGTTTGTTGATACTTGTACCGTGCATTTTCCTTTACATGCCCCCCACCACCTCCATCTTTTCGTGTCTGAATTTACTACTTGCTACCCACTAATATATTTTCATTCCTTATGCCGCTATAACTCGGGCCTTTTTAAAACATTTCTCTTCATTTTCAAAGATTTTTGAAGTTCGTATTTTTCTCACACTGTGACTTACAATATGGGGGGATTTTTTTTTGTGAGTGTGTCGTGACCTACGTTACATGCAGTGACATAACAATTCTTTATTATTGCCAGAAAAATAAAATTTTACAGTAACAACATGTTTTGAAGATTTTTTGTAATTTTTTAAAGTTTTCTAAGAAGTTTACATCTCATTCACAATGTGACATCACTGAGTGGTGGCATTTCGGTCACAGATGTGACGTGACCACAGTGACTCACAGTGACGTCACAACGACGTCACTGTGACCATGCATGCTATGAGGGATGAAGGTCATTTTCAGATTCAGTGGTAAAAAATACATAAAAATCAATTATCAAAAGTTAAAAACACAACAATCACATCTATTTTGTATCAAATTTTCGCTATTTTTTCTTTTTTTTAACTTAAAAAATTACGATTAGCAAAAAATCTTTGCGTGATGATACAAAATGTAGGTCAGTTTCGGATTCAGTGGTACAGAATACATTAGAATCAATTATCAAAAGCTAAAAAACATGACGTAACCCAACTTTGGCATGCTAGTGTAATCTAATAACATTTTAAAATATGTATCTTTTCGTAAATAATTGAGGCTGTTAATTTTCTACATTTTATTTAACAAAAATTCGGTTTTTTCCCCCTTCTTATATGTTTATTATAAATTGAATATTTTGCATTAATACGTCAAAATGATTTAAGATTTCAAATTTATATTTCAATGTTAATTTTTCTCTCAATCATTTTTTTAAATATATTTGACGAAATTGTATTTCTACTATATTTGTGAATGACCCCTAATTTGCAGCAAAAAATATGCTCTAACTTTAAATAGCTATTACTCAGATAATTTTAATGGTAGACGGGTCTTTTTTTATCTTACTTGTCAGTGTAACAGGAAAATTTTACTAAATATAACTTGTAGGACCGGTACCGGTGGCCCCTTTAAAAATTAAAGTTTGTAATTTTTAAGAAATGTTTTCATTGATCCAAATCGCTTTTAAAACCTTTTTTACCTCATTTAAAACATTTTTGTAATTTGTACTATATGTCTATGACTAACGGTTTAGGAATTAGTCATTGGACACCGTTGAGAGTGGTCACCCTGTATATGCAGCTATACCAAATCCAATGTAGTATAGTTTTTTACAAAGTCTTATTTTTCTTTTAGTAACGATATTTTTATTAATACCGTTAATAATTCATATATTTATTGTACGGGACCCTCTCAGCGCGAGTAACACTCGCACTTGACCGTTTACTTATATATAGTTTTGAAGTATTTCAAAACTATAAATATTTTGGTAAATTTTTGTTGCTGCTGTTACCATCTACTGTATTACAAAGATTTATGTTTTAATATAGTCCTAGCATGAGGATTTCAAAACAGGAATGTTGCTCCCAAAATTCTAACCAGGAACTGCTGTCATCAAAAAATTTTTTTATAGAGAGCTTCGGCAATTTCATAGATCTCTCTAAATTTCCGTTCTGAGAACCGATTCATTTTTCATAAAATTTTGAAAGGCGTTATTTTGTTTCTGGGAGTTATGTTCATTTAAGACTTCGTTATCTCTCGTTATTTCTCAAAATCGTCGTCAGCAATACTGATCTTTACAAATATTTAACAAATCAAATTTATTTTCTAATGGCATAGAGTCATCTTCAAGCGTTGTGCATATTTTTGTACATAACTTAGTTGTTTGAGTGCGTAAACCTGCTCTTTTCTTTTTTAATCTTTCAACATTAGGGTTAGTCAAAATTTTTTATTTTCAATCAATCAACAATAAAAATATAAATTAGACTGAGCTTACCTCAAGTATTCAGAATCATATATAATAAAAATGAAACATCAGTCCAGACATCCTGTTGCGGACGCCAACATGAGGATTTCAAAACAGACAATAATAAACTATTTTACTTCGAATCAGATTTAATCACATTAATTCAATAAAATATGCTGAGCGACTTTTATAAATGAATATGAATAGTTTTTATTATGACTAAGACAAGCCTGTTTCAGATCAGATATAGCGCTGATCACTCGCTTCCAGAATTTAATTACATCTACATTAACCCTTTCAGGGGCGCCGTTTGCAGTCTGCAAACGGTTAATTTTACTGCCTAAAATGTCAAATGGCACCAGTAATTTTTTACTACAATTTCGATCTCATAATATACGTGAAAAAGTGATTTTAATTATTTTCAAATAAATTTGTTCTTAAATTGCGGTGTGAATTAATTATTTGATTACTTTTGGACCAGAAATGATTTGCCCCTGAAAGGGTTAAAACAAAAATGAAAAACAGTAAAGTAGAAAAGGGTTGCAATAATTCTTCGCAGTGATTCTTTTGCGCCAAGTGAAACAGAAAAAGGGGGTTTTAACATTGCAGAAGTAGACAAATTTAGAAACACTCAGTGCCGTATATATAAAAATCTTAAACAGATTAAAGAATTAGCATTCTTATACAAAATGCAGTTTTGCACCGGGTCTTGTAACCCCTTTTTAAACACACCAGACCTGATCGCAGATCACAATTCCCGTATTTTTATTTGTATGTAAAGAAAAAATGTGTTTAAAATAGATACCGGAAAAAATAACAAAATTTTTTAAATAAGTATAAATTTCATCTATAAATATTGTAACAACGTACTGAAAGCGGCGCTAATCAAGAAACCTGCCTGCGTCCATGATACTGGCAGAATTGTGCGAATATTAATGAAAATGCCCAAATTTGGTATTAAGCTATCCGCAGGATTAATTAACATCGGAATTGCTTTTTTAGTTTCACAGTTATCAGAAATGTTTCGATGTATATGTGGGATATATTGTGTGAAATGCAAACCTTTTATCTAATTCGGGGCTTATTTAAAGAACATGTTATGATATATTTTTTGAAAATATTTTTTTTTATTTTATAGGTCAAGATGTTATGGGAAATGCTATCATAGGAAAAATCTAAAATACTAAGATTACAATTTATCTTGAAGACATGATTATTTATTAATATTTATTTTTTAATAGTTAGAAATTTATATAATGTCAAAAAATTTTAATATTTCAAAATTAAATGTTACATCCAAGATGTTTTTGTCCCACCCGTCATTAAGTCACCCTTTTCGTAAAAAAAAAAAAAAAAAAAAAAAAAAAAAAAAAAATTACAGGAATAACACAGCTTTAATTTCAATTTTCTTGATGTTCATTTTTCATGTGCGTTCATAATTCTATAAATAAGTAGCTCCTAAAGTCGTCGTCTGGTCCGTTCGTCTGTCCTAACAGCGCAAAAACTACCCAACCGAGTGATTTGAAATTTAATGTATATAATCGTTGAAGATATTTGTCGCGTCATTTCAAATTTTATCAAAATAGAATCAAAACGTAAAATGATATTTAAAAAAGTTTTCTTTATCCTATTAAATCCTATCATACGTAATTAATTTAATGATATTCAAAGACATCTAATGATTCTAGATTGCCATTGTGATTTCGCCCTATTTAAGAAGGAGTCATGCTATTCCCGTATTACTGAATTTAATCTATATAATTGTAATAAATTTTGTATTCATGCATTTTTTCATAAGAGTGCAACAGCTATTGTAACAAGATCTGAATATTTATAAAAATAGTTATAGTACGATCGCCCCTTATTTACCACGTTTGACAGACATTTTCTGACTTGTTACTACAAGAAATCTTCTTCAATTAAGGTAAGACATAAAGAGTATAACGAGTTTTGGGTACACAGTGTCTAAAACAAAGCATAGTTAATTTATTCCCTAATTACTGATATACTCTTCCTTTCCTTTCAAGTTTATCTCACTTGAACTAATATCTGAAACCAGACAAAGCTTTGGGCGAAGAAAATTTAAAACAAGGTATACTTAATTTATTCCCTAATTACTGATATTCTCCTTTTTTTTCTTTTCAAGTTTATCTCTCTTGAACTAATATCTCAAACAAGACAACGCTTTGGGCGAAGAAAATTTAAAACAAAATATGCTTAATTTATTCCCTAATTACTGATGTGCTCTTCTTTTCCTTTCAAGTTTATCTCTCTTGAACTAATATCTGAAACCAGACAAAGCTTTGGGCGAAGAAAATTTAAAACAAGGTATACTTAATTTATTCCCTAATTACTGATATTCTCTTTTTTTTCTTTTCAAGTTTATCTCTCTTGAACTAATATCTCAAACAAGACAACGCTTTGGGCGAAGAAAATTTAAAACAAAATATGCTTAATTTATTCCCTAATTACTGATATGCTCTTCTTTTCCTTTCAAGTTTATCTCTCTTGAACTAATATCTGAAACCAGACAAAGCTTTGGGCGAAGAAAATTTAAAACAAGGTATACTTAATTTATTCCCTAATTACTGATATTCTCTTTTTTTTCTTTTCAAGTTTATCTCTCTTGAACTAATATCTCAAACAAGACAACGCTTTGGGCGAAGAAAATTTAAAACAAAATATGCTTAATTTATTCCCTAATTACTGATATGCTCTTCTTTTCCTTTCAAGTTTATCTCTCTTGAACTAATATCTGAAACCAGACAAAGCTTTGGGCGAAGAAAATTTATCCTAGACGAGTGTTGCGGAAAATTCGAGAACTTATCTCAAGTGCAAGAACAATTTAGGAGAGGGTTTCAAAAAATACCTAGTATGCCACTTGTCGCTTAAATTAGATATGATTTTGGGACATATGGTGCAGTTTAAAATTCTTACAAGGAACGAAAAACAATAAGAAGTGTCACATAAGCGGACTGCTGTGTCAAATATAACGAGAAGAGGGCCAACCATGGTAATCGCAGATTTTGATTATTTTTAAATATGTTGTAGGGTAGAGGCTCTTTAGTCTCATGTTCGAAAGATTTTATACAACAATCCTTTGTTCTCGAGAAACAGGGTGTCTAATACTATAACACAACTTAAATATTTACTTTGTAATATTGTTGCAGATCCCAAAAAATTTAAGGAGCCAATAACTCCTAAACCCAAATACTTCAGTGGTCACATTGTGAAAAAAACGTATAAAAGGAATAGAATTTATATGAGGAAAAAATTCAAGAATTCAAAGTGGAAAATTATCTACAGATGTATAAAAGAAATACAGACTAATTACATCAAAGGTGTATATTTCATTTAATCACACAATTCTTTTAATTTGGATATAAATGAAATATATTATAAATCTTTAGTTATGTACAGACAGAAGATTATGTTCGGCAAGACAGAGGTTAAAAAACATATATCTATAAGAATAAGCTAAGGAATAATGGTAAGTGAGTGGGGAATATTAGGAAAACAGTATTTCTAATTTTCATTTTGTCATAAAAGAGTTCATAAAAGCAAAAACAAAGTGTGAATGTGTGAGATTATTTTGCTCTATAAAAATCAAAATAGAATTCAAACATTTGTTTTTCAAAAAAAAAAAAAAAAAAAACGCAAGAAAACTTATCTTTAAAAAAAAAAATCATTTCACCGACTATTATAAAAGTGACGAAAAATATCGAGAATTTCGACACATGGTCGCCGAAAAAATCAATTTTATCAATCATCAGCATGAAAAAACGCGAACTCCTTCAAAGAATTGAAAAAACAAAACAAAACTGACAGATTTCGCCAACGGATCGGGAAAAAAAAGGAAATATCGCCAATCTTCTCAGAAAAATCGCCCATTTCAGGAAAAGATCAGGGGTAAAGGCGAATTTCGTCAAAGAATCCCGGGAAAACACGCTTATTTCGCCAAAAAACGTGTTTTTTGTCAAAGAATCGCGAGGAAAATGCGAATTTTGCCATTCTCCACAGATAAATGATCAACTTCGTCAAAGAATAGCGAAAAAAAAACACTAGTTTTGACAAAGGATCGCAGAAAAACGCTACTTATGTCAAAGTGTCGTAGAAACAACGCGAATTTCGCCAAAAGATTTCAGAAAAAACGTGAATTTTGTCAATAGAATGCATAAAAAAATCTGAATTTTGTCAACAGATTGCAGAAAAAAACTTGCATATTGTCAATAAAATGTAGAAAAAATGCGCATTTCGTTAACAGATAGCAGAAGAAACGCGAATTTTATCACAGGTCCGTCAAATAACCCGCAAATTTCGTCAAAGCATCGCAAAAAAAGCTCGAATTTCGTCAAAGTATCGCGAAACAAGAGATTTTCGTAAAAGAATTGCGAAAAAAACGCGATTTTCGTCAGAGGATCGCGAAAGAAACGCGTTATTCTTCAAAAGATCGCGTGAAAAAAAAAAAAGTGAAATTCGCTAAAGGATGGCGACTTAGATGCCGAAAATTAATCACAAAAGCAAAACTTTTAGCCGCCACATGGCAACTGGCGATCGTGAATCTGCACCTATACCTAATAACCAAAACAATTACGTTGGTCGTTGCTCAGTTGTTACGGTGTTTGCTCGTTTATCCGTGGGCTCCAGTTCGAGACCGGAACTCGCTACATGTGTTTTTCTTTTTTTTTTCTTTATAAATATACTTGTAATTATAATTTAATAATCGCATTGTCAATTAAAAATTTTGTATCAATTATAATTTTAACCTTTTTATTTTTTTATTTTTTTATTATTTTTTATTTTTTTTTATTTTTTTGTACGTAAATCGTTGAGTAAAACATCCTAAAACTGTTTTTTCTTAATCACTTTTTAAATGTATTTCACATATTCTTTATCAAAGCAATGATATTGAATAAATGTGTCAATTCGTGATTTTAAAGAAATATTACTTATGTATGCACCTATATTTTATAACCAAAACAACTACGTTGGTCGTAGCTCAGTTTTTACGGTGTTTGCGCGTTGATCCGTGGGTTCGGGTTTGAGACTGGAACTCGCTACATCTGTTTTTCTTATTTTTTGTTTTATAAATAGACTTGTAATTATAATTTAATAATCTCATTGTCAATTAAAAATTATGTATCAATTATAATTTTAACCTTTTTATTTATTTATTTATTTATTTATTTTTTTTTTGTACCTAAATCGTTGTGTAAAACATCATAAAACTGTTTGTTTTTTTAAATCACTTTTTAAATGTGTTTCATATATTCTTTATCAAAGCAATGATATTAAATAAATGTATCAATTCTTGATTTTAAAGAAATATTACTTATGTATTGCCTTAATAAGAGAAGTCAATATGATGATAATACTACTCTGTTTTTAAAGTAAGAAGCATAACTATATTAAAAATTAGCATAAGAATTAAATTATAACCTATTTTTTGCATATTAAAGATTTTCAAATTTGAAATGCGTATGCTTGCGCTTTGAATTATTTTGCTTTATCTTCTTCTCCATTTATTTTTATTTTATTTGAAAATGTTTTATTTTATCATAACTAGAGGGGCCACAACAGTTCTTGTAACGATTTTGGAGATTTTGTTAGTTCATACTTTTAAAATCTCGTTAAATACTGAAAAATGTTTAATAATGGTTTAAAAATCTAAAATGCTAATTAAAATGTAAATATTTTAACATTTTAAATAATGTACGATATTAAAATTTTTAATTGAGATTATTAAATTATAATTAAAAGTATATTTATAAATGAAAAAACTAGAAAAACAAACGTAGCGCATTCTGTTCTCAAACACTAAACGGTGGATAAACGAGGAAACGCCGTAAGAACTGAGCTATGATCAACGTAGTAATCGCGTTACAAAATAAGCATTTGAGTTGTGTTATAACATCAGCCCCCCCCCCCCCCCTGTTTCTCAAGAACTAAGGAGCATTGTATAAAATCCGTTGAACCTGAGACTAAGGGGTCCCTACCCTACAGCATATAAAAAAATAATCAAAATCTGTGATTACCATAGTTACCCCCCCCCCCCCCACACACACACACACACTTGTAAAAAAAAAAAAACAAAAAAACAATAATAATTAAATTTTTTGCTCTACGATCCATATATTAAAGCAATAAATGTCTACATACTTATAATTCTCGAGTTTATTTTCAAAATGCATTAAAAACAAACCCCAGCTTCGACATGTGGCAGCAAGATGGTATTAATATTTTGAAATACGAGCACTAGCATTATATAGGCACTTACGTATTAACGCCACAGCCTAAGTGCAATAATAATAATAAGTACAGTAGAACCTCTTTTATCCAAAAATCTTTTAACCGAAACTCTCGGTTAACCGAAATCCATTTTTAATGCTTTTTTTTCTACTATCACATTCCTTGGAAGCAAATCCATTAGCTTTTTTATTGCTCTCACATTCTTTGTGTGCAAATCTATTTTGAAATTTTTTTTTTGTTGTTGTTAATCATATTTCCTGTGTGCAAGCTGTCCTTTCCGAACGACGAGTACATATAAATATTTTCGATCCCATTTCTTAGAGTTCCTTTGAATTTAACTTGAGCTCCCGTAAGCTGCAGAGTGAAACAAGGAAAACGAAAAAAATAGCAATTCTGAAGCTTTTGAATGTTTTGCAAAAGGTTTGGCATGGCTGGAGCAGCAGAAAGACTATTATACTGGTGAACTAATAATATTATAAAACTCCTATTCAAAGCAAAGGCAATCGAAACTGCGACAAACAAAACATTTTTTCCAACCCTTGTGATATAAGTAAAAGGCACTTAGTTTCAAAATTGAAATTCAGGTAATTTATTCTTGTTTCTATTTTGCTATTGCTGTATTTTTATTAAGCACTTGTTACCATAATAAAAAATATTGCTATATATATTTCTCCTTAGTCTTAAAATGGAAGCATTCTCGATTATCCGAAAATTTCGATTTTCCGAAAGAAAGTCGGACTACTTCGGATAATCGAGATTCTACTGTATATATAATAATAAGTATATATAAGTATATATATATGCACACATATACACACACACATATATATATATACATAAGTATATATATATTAGGGTGGGCCGAAAAAACTTTTTTTCGATTTTTAATGATAGGTAGTGCGAAAAAGTTGCCACTGGTGACACTAAGCTTACGCAAAAAATTTCAAATTTTTTGGACAATTCCTTCATTTGCCGCAAATGGCTTGAAGTTTTGCTCAAATGCTGATTTTTGAATTTTTTTAGCAAAAATTTTAAAAATGGTAAATTAAATTTATTTTACCTGAACTTACTTGAAATGTCATGTTTAGTGTACGAAATGTTTAAATAAGCTCTGATTATGTATTATTTAATAGTTATGTGCATTTTGAATTAGGTGACTTTTATAGCCTTTTCGCGTATAAGTGAGCAAAAATTGCAAGTATTTTTTGGTTCGTACGTTGGTTTCTCTCTTTTGTCTTTATTATGTTCCTCGCTCTTCTTTGTGTTTTTCGATGTGTTCAGAGTCACATACTTGGATGACGGACCACAGCATGTCTTGACAGCAATTCTGGAAGGAAAGGAGAATGTGGAGTGCAAACGCAATCATTTATCATGAGGATGAGGGAGGAAATAGGAGATGGGAGTAACTGCGACATGAGATGTTAATTATTTTTCTGCTCTAATGTACAGCTATTGTCAGAAGATTCAAAAAGAAGGAACTTTGAAGAAGGCAGTTCATCTGAATCAGAATTTGAACCAGGGCCTTCAAAAGCTGACGCACCCAGACGCATATCCTTTTCTCACACAGCGTTCGCCGGATTTAGAACTAGTATCTATGGGTAATCATATGGGTCATTTACTATCATATGGGTAAATTGCGTTACGAGCTTTATCTGTGCTTCAGTATGCAGGAATTGTGACAACCAGGAATAAGATTCTCGTCATCGATAAATACTTGGTCAGGAGACAGAAAAAGAAACTTGATAAGAAGATACAGGAGGCGGAATATCTTAGAGGATGAAAAATTACAACCAATTTTTTTATGGTAGAATTAATAACATGATATTCATAGACAAAAATGAACAAGCTGCACCGTCGAGAGAAATACGAAGCCCATATCACTAATGGCGTGGGAAAATATACGTGTCCATTTCCACGAGCCTATTCCTGTTTCATGGACATCAGAAATGTAAAAGGCTGAAGATTTGAGTACTCTATTAATTTAGCTCCGTTTCAGTTGGAAGAAGTCTTAGGTCACGTGGTTCTAACTTCTAGTTTAGGCAGTTCATGTCGTTGTCAGAGTAGAAGCTCGTTCGTATGAAGAATACATATCAAATATGTTGCAGTTTTCTTCTTAATTTTTCCAAAGCAGACTTTATCCTGGCTTAGAAAATTATATAATGAGTTTGCTATTTCTTCGAAGTGACCAGAAGGAGGTGTCAAGCAACCCAAATATTCCGATCCACTTTCAGACAACATTGTGATATTTGTTTCGTGTTTCTGGCGATGGTGCTTCTAGTCTATGAAGATCGTTTTATTTTTTTTTACTATAAAAAAAAAACTTGTCATTTTTTTCCTCCAAGATCTTCCTCCTCCTGTATCTTCTTTCCAAGTTTCTTTTTCTGCCTCCTGACCAAGTCTTTATCGATGACGAGATCCTTATTCCCTATTGTCACAATTCCTGCAATTTTTGCTCACTTATACGCGAAAAAGCTATAAAAGTCACCAAATTCAAAATGCACATAACTATTAAATAATCAGAACTTATTTAAACATTTTGTACACTAAACATGACATTTCAAGTAAATTCAGCTAAAATAACTTAAATTTAACATTTTTTAAATTTTTGCTAAAAAGTTCAAAAATCAGCATTTCAGCAAAATTTCAAATCTTTTGCGGCAAATGAAGAAATTGTCCAAAAAATCTCAATTTTTTTGTGTGAACTTAGTGCCACCAGTGGCAACTTTTCCGCACTACCCATCATCGAAAAATCGAAAAACGTTTTTTTTCGGCCCACCCTAATATATATCAGCTGCGGTGGCGTTAATGCGTACCATTATGTGAAATAAACGCACTAGTTGTTTGTCTTCCTTTCCCATTGCAACGCAAATATTTTACAACTATTTGGTTTTCATATATTTTATTTGTGATTGTTTTAGATTTTATTTTCTAGCTAAGAACTATCGTAGAATTCGGATGCAAAAGAAAAGGGAACTGTTTACTGAAAATGACCCCTGTGTGGCACCCTAACCATTTATTTTATTTATTTATTTTATTTTTTCTGCAGCGCGCTTTCTAACGATATCTTCTAAAGAAGATTTTAGCATTTAATCACTTTTATCCCTTACTGTTTAACTCTGAGTTGATCGTTCGTCCTCGCTCTCCTCTACAGCCGGCTATGGGGATGAGATTAATTGTCTATTCATCAGCATTTTCTTCAGATCAAAACGTTCATCGATCGAAAATTCATTATTTTTGCTCTCCCAGAGATTTCCCTAGAATACATTCTCTTCTTCATAATGTATTTCTTAATTGTCTAATCTAACTTTTCGAATTTGTCTTTGTTCCCATAGCTTTCTTTTTTTACAACGGGATTCCCTATCAGTGCTAATCTCTCACTGTCCATTCTTTTGACATGATTGTACCATGAATCGTTTTTCATATATACGATTACTGAGATTACTTTCTGTTTGAGTATTTTTTTTACACTTCTGTATTTTTTTTTCTCCATAGGAGTAACTCTAACAGCTCTCCCCTAGTAGTCCATTTTTGCAACAAAAACCATTGTTCTCTTTCCCTGCTTTTATATTTTAAGATTAATACACACTTTTTAATTTCCAACAGTGTTAAAACTGTTCATGAATTCGGTTTGTCTGTGCGCATATTTTCGCGCATTAACTCCCGAAAATATACTCTGATTACAATATAATTTTTAGGTGCGTTCATAATTGTATAAATACGTAGCACCTATCGCCCTCGTCTGATCCGCCGTCAGGATGTAACAGAGCAAAAACTACCCTAACCCAATGGTTTGAAATTTAATAAATATAATCGATGGAGAATATTGTCGAGCCATTAAAAATTTTATGAATAATCGAATAAAAATTTTAAAATATACCAATAAATTTTTCTTCATTCTATTAAATTCTATCATTCGTAATTACTTCAATGATGTCCCATGATAGTTAATTATTCCAAATTCGAGCTCCTCTACAGCTGGCTCTGGGGTTAAGATTAATTCTCTAATCTGCAGCATTTTCTTCATATTTAACCGTTAAATGCGTGATTTTTTATTTTGTTTTAAAAAAAATTATATATGATTGTCTGAAAGGTTTATTACAGAGGGAAAATAATGAAAAAAATCGGAGATACATTTTTCATATAATAAGTCAATCTTTTCTTCTGTTGCACATCTGCAATATAAGTAAAAACTACAGTAGTGTGGCTGTTTTATGCTAAAATATTTCAAATTAATAAATATTTTAATAAGTATGGCTCTAACTACCTTATTTTATATAATTATTTATTTTATAAAACTTAACCTTTAACCCTTTAATTCCCATGGTAGAATACGTTCTATAAATTACGTAGTTCAGAGAATCTGACTTTACACCAGAAAGTTTCAATGGTTAATTTCACTTTATTTAAATACGGAATGTCTGTTATTAATTAAAGCAAATATGGCTATTTTAATTTTCTGTTGTGAATTAGGTATATACGAATAAAAAAATATATTAAATTCAAAACACTGTTGTTTGCATATATGCAAAGCTGCGCACTAAATCGTTAAAGTTCCTCTTCGAACGAAAATTCCTTATGTTTCCTCTCCCAGACATTTTCCTAGAAAGTTTCCTCTTGGTTCATAATGCATTCCTTAATTTGCTATTCTAATGTTTCGAATTGTTCTTTGCCCCAGCACCTTTCTCTCTTTTTTTAGAACGTGATTTCTAATCTGTGATAACTTTTAGAAGTTTCTTTTTGTTCATTCTTTTGACATTGTTGTATCACGTCAATCGTTTTTCGTCTATACAAGGTTACCACAAGCGATTATTTTCCCATTCTATTCGCATCACTATTTTTTAAAAAATAAATGTTGTAGTACATTTCCCTTTCAAATGTTCTCAAGCGGTATGTCGAGAATTTTTATTTTCATAAAATGGTTGGGGGTAGAATTAAAAAATAGTCGCCTGTCTATACGATTATTAAGGTTACTTTATTTTGGGTAATTTTTTACACATCTGTAGATTTTCTTTTCTCCATAGGGGTAATTCTAGTAGCTCTTCCCTAGTAGTCCATCTATGTGGCAAAAACCATTCTTCTCTTTCCCTGCTCCTATATATTCTAAGATTAATACACACTTTAAAATTTCCAACAATGTTTAAAACTGTTCACGAATACAGTTTGTCTATGTGTACATTTTCGTGCATTAACTCTCGCAAGCGTACTCTGATTACAATGTAATTTTTAGGTGCGTTCGTAATTATATAAATACGTAGCACCTATCTTCTTCGTCTGGTCTGTCGTCCGGATATAACAGCGCAAAAGCTACGCAACTGAAGGGTTTGAAATTTAATAAATATAATTGATGCAGAATTTTGTCAAGTCATTTCAAATTTCATGAAAATCGAATCAAAATTTAAAAAGATTTCAAAAAAGTTTTCTTTATTCTATTAACCCTATCATACGTGATTAATTCAATGATGTCCCATGATAGTTAATGATTCCGTACTCGTGCTCATCTACAGCTGACTCTGGGGTTAAGATTAATTCGCTAATCTGGAGCATTTTCTTCAAATCTAACGTTCCTTCGATCGAAAATTCCTTAATTTTCCTCCACTACACATTTCTCTAGAATGCATCCTCCTGCTTCATAATATGTTCCTTAAATGTGTTTTCTAACGTTTCGAATTTTTATTTGCCCCTCCCCGTTTCTCTCTTTTTTAGAACGTGGTTCCCAATCTGCGATAACTTTTAGCAATCTCTCTTTGTTCATTCATTTGACATGATTGTATCATGTCAATCGTTTTTCGTCTATACAAGTCTGCCACGGGCGATTTTTTTCCTATTCTAATCGCACCACTATTTTTTTTAAATAAATATTGTAGAATATTTCCCTTGCAAATGTTTTCACGCTGTACACTGTAAAAAAAAATCTGTAGTTCTACAGATGTAAAGTTACATGCTTACTAAACTTTCACCTGTAACTGTACGAAAAAAGCTGCAAATCTACAAAACTAGTTTTTGTAAAGCTACAAAAATCTGTAACTTTACAAATGAATCTGCTAAAATTTCAGTAATCTTACTAAACTTTTATTTGTAACCCTGACTGCAGTTACATGAAAAGTTCTCGAAATCCCAGTTTCCAAAAAAATTCTTAGTAACCTTACAGATTTTTTGATTTTCGGCGCAAAAGTGTGTCTGTTACATGTAATTTTGTTGTTGCCGTTACATGAAAAGTTCTAGGAATCCAAGTTTCCTAGAAAAACTTTAGTAACTTCACATATTTTTTTTTACAGTGTATGTCGAGAATTTTTATTTTGAGAAAGCGAAAAGAATATATTTTCAGAATTAAAACACAGTCGCCTGTCTATACGATTAATGAAGTTACTTTCTATTTGTGTATTTTTTATTCTTTACACTTCCCAATTTTTCCTTTTCTGCATAGGGGATACTCAAGCAGCTGTCATCCAGTATCCATCTCTGTGTCAAAACGATTCTTCTCTTTCCCTGCTTTTAAAATACAGGATTAATACACACTTTTTAACACTTTGCAACAAAGTTTTTAAAATGTTCATGAGTTTGGTTGGTCTGTGTGTACGTTTTCGTGCATTAACTCTAGCAAATATACTCTGATTACGATGTAATTGTTAGGAGTTTGGCAATTACTGTCTCATCCGTCCGTCTGTTTATACGTTCATCTGTTCGCATAAAAGAGCACAAAAACTACCCAATCAAATGGTTTCAAATTTAACATATTAATCGTTTCATAATTGTGTTGAGTCATTTCAAATTTTATGAATGTCGAATCAAAAAGTAAAAAGATATTACAGAAAAGTTTGCTTCATTATATTGAATTATATCATACCTAATTAATTCAATGATATCCCATGATAGGTAATGATTCTAGGTTGCCATGGTGATTACGTTCTAATTATGATGGAGTCATATTATTTCTGTTTTACTGAATTCAATATATATAATCCTAATAAATTTTTTATTCATGCATTTTTGCATAAATAAAATAATTAAATTATATTTTTTAATAATATACAATAAATTTGTACTTTTTTAACTTCGAGGGAAATTCAACGCAAAAGTGCTTTTCCTTAATTTGAATTTTTTTTTCAATTTTTCCGGTGTGAATCCAGCATTACACAAACACAATTCCTTGCCCCTCAAAGGGCTAATACATCTTTTTTTTCAGTATGTTCTAAAGTAAACCTATTATATTGTAACTGCCTATAGATAAGTTATTCATCTAAATTAAACTATGTACTGCTGAAACTATTGAAAATAAGTACATTCTAAATGTCTTGCACAATCGAGAAAAAAATACGAAACCCAATTTATCTCATTAAAATATTATGAAATAAAATTTTAAATCAAAGGTAAAGCAGGATTATTTATCACATTTAATGAATTCTGAAAAATTCAAATATAAATAACAAAATGTAGGTAACATTCAAAAATCTTTATTTTCCTAGAATTCTCCGGTTTTTTATTGCCCACACTTCAAAATTGTACTGTTGTATATTGAGCCTATTAACACATACTGAAAGACATTATTGTCATTTCTTATACACATTTGGTTTCTCAATTTAATTTTCGGTAAGTCCAATGTTCATTATGCTAAATACTCTCGCACTATCCACTGAATGTTGTGGTAAGATTATAACAAAGTGTAGTGTGTTGTATGTTTTCTAGGATAAACCTGCTTCAGATACAGTTTCTTTGATTGAAATCTATGATATGGCCTAAATTATTGGTTCTGCAAGAACTAAAGTACGTGGGTGGTTCAATAATTATTGTCCCTAATGTATATAAAATATTTGTATTGCGATGGTTGATGTGGAATATCGAAGCTTAATCTCTTAAATACCTATATGCTTACTTTCAGAACCGTAGCTGCTATATTAACATAGTTTTGGAGGGAGGGGTGAAGTTTTAAAGACCTATTTTTGCGGGAGTTTTTAAGAAGGGTGTTGAGGGTGAAATGCTGGTTCGGAGCTTTGAATGCTACATTTGGACAGTGGGTGAGATGTGGCTACATAACTATGATCCCGAGTCCAAACGACATTAGTTACGACCCATCCACTGTCAAAAATCTAGCCCCATAAGCTAAAAATCTGCCTTTCACCTCCACTCCCCCCCCCCTTTCACTCCTCCCTCCAAAAATGTGTGAATATAGCAGCTAAGGCTCTAAAATTGAGCATATAGGCATCTAAGACATTAGTCTTCAATATTCCATAACAACCATCTCAGTACAAATATTTAATATACACTACGGACAATAATTATTGAACCACGCACGTAATGCAAATAAGGGTGTCGCTTGTACTGACGCACACATACTCACATAAAAAATTGTGCAAAATTTGAGCACTCGCAATTTGACGAATTTATTCGTCCATTTTCTCGCCAAATGAAGTATTTTGTTGTAATTTGGAGCAATAGCGAACGGCAGCGAGGACACTGGTATTACTTTATCAACAGATACAGTAATAATAACATTAATCTCGGCTCGTTTCCATGATGAGAGTGTTTTCTATACTATATAGAACTCTATTTCGTCAGTTCTTTTAAGTAATACCTAAATTTTGCTAATGAAAAAAGCAATTCTAGGAACTGATTCTAAAAAAAAGAAAAATATACATGATTTTAAAAATACAGAATTGTGCACTAAAGTAGAACTTGTCATAAAATAAAATTTAAAAATAATAAAATCCTATTCAGTTCCAAAAACGGTCTGTCGGGATTGAAGATATAGTTTAATTTGTAATATCCTTTTCTCTGAGTTATCATTGAAGAGCACAGTACATTTACATGATACGAATTCTAAAATTAACGTTTTCTATTACTTGAAACTAACATTATGCTTCTGAATTTAATTAAATTTTAGAAGAGACGGCGAAAATTCAAATGATGTGTCTGAAGTAGTTGATAAATTACACTAAAGAAGTCGAAGACTAACAAACTCTTGGGTAGACGAAAGTGATAGGAAGTTGACATTAGTGATAAATGAAAGATAAGAGAGGAATACAAAAATTGAATGCCACACATGCAGTAATTTTACTTATTGAAATTCAAAATAAAATTATAAAAATAATTTACATAATATTCTCTATTGTATACTTTGAGAACATGTCGTGTTCATCACGTTTCATTTATCGATATCACGTTTCCTTACTGGAATTAAAACTGGTTCTTTGAAAAATTACCATTTGTTTGGCACGAAAATTTTTGGGTAACAATTTTAAGTGAGTTTTATTAAACAGATAAATAAAGAAAGAAAATAAAGAAAAAATAAAGGACCTTAGAATGAAGGAAATTATAAATCTAGAAAACAGGAATTCTGCTTTTTTAGAATTTAGTGTCACCACCGATGAAATATATATATATATATATATATATATATATATATATATATATATATATATATATATATATATATATGTATGTATAGATAGATTGATAGTACAAAACATTTTTCAGTTTTAAGATTTAAAACACACGCTTTTATTTTATATAAAATAACGTCATCCGCATCCGCTGAAGAATTCCTCATTTGCGATCCAGTTTTAAACAACATCTACACTTCTACAGTAAAATAAGCATATGACGTCACTATCGCTGAATAATACACAAATCCAAAAAATGTGATATCATCACTCAAGAAACTCGACAAAAAAAATCGGCTATCTAATGATTTATATGCCTTCATTTGTTTGTAACATTAACATAGATACTTAAAATTAAATTTAGTTTATAATAGCTCCATGTCTTATAAGAAATCATTCATTTATATTTTTTTTCAAAGTAGCACGTACTTTAAATACACTTTTTCTGTTTTTATGGAAAATTGGCAACTAAAAGATATAATTACTATATTCCATTTACTTTCTACAGCAATGGAGTACTTGAGTTGCAAAAATTAAACAAATGAGTCTAAAACTACAAAAAAAAATTATATCTCAAAAATAAATTCCGATGCAGTTTTCAAACAAAGTGCATAGTACTTTTTTCCCAAATTGAAAATTGTCGATGCTTAGGAGTTTAAAAAATTGCATTAGAGATTATTCCGTTCAATGATACATCAGCTTTGATTTACGACTGGCTTATACAACGGAACGTTGTTTTTTGGAGACGACAGTTTATTTGCTGGGAGAAAGAAATAGCATACTGAGGGCTAAAAAGAAATACACTAAAATAAATTTAGAAAGGAGGTTTCATTCACGTTGTTGAAAAAACTTTTGAAACCAAAGATCTTGTAATCGATCGCCACAATTTACGAGTTCATAAGTAAACTAAAACTCTACCATTTCAAATCTGATGTACACGAATGTGGTCCTCTATTCTTTTTCTTATAAAAACTAAACCGTTTCATTTCTTTTTACATTTTTATTTTATTTCTATATACCTGAAATTGTTTTTCTTCTATCTTTAGAAGAATAAAGTATTGGATTCGTGAAAATTTTCGAATTCCGGTTTTTTACGGATTTACACATTTTAGGGGTAAGAGATTCCAAAAAACATATTTCTACAAAATGTCTGTCTGTGAGTCTGTCTGTCTGTCAGTATGTAATGTGACATAAATTTTGTGGGCGCTCTATCTCAAAAACTAATGCACGGAATTTAATAAAAATTTATATTCAGCTAGTGCCTGATATAAGTTGATGCTGATTAGAGTTTGGTGTAAATCGCTCAACAGGTGGAGCTTTTACGCTGCATTTTCCACGATTTCCGCAATAGCTGTAGCTCAAGAACTAATGCACAGATTTCCATAAAACATCAGATTCAGTTAGTCCTTGATATGAAATTATGCTCATTACCTGTTGGTGTAAATCGCCCAGTATGTGGCGCTGCTATGCTTCATTTTGCACGATTTTCTCAATAGCTCTTTCTCAAGAACTAATGTACGAATTTTCGTCAAACTTCAGATTCCAAGTATACCTTGATTTATATTATTGCTGATTATGTTTTTGTGTAAATCGCTCAACAGGTGGCGCTGCTATGCTACATTTGTCAGGACTTCGAAAATAGATCTATCTCAAGAACAAATGTGCGAATTTTCATATATCTTCGGATCCAGTTAGACCTTGACACAAGTTGATGCTAATTAGGTTTTGGTGTCCATCGAGAAATAAATGCCTCTGCTATGCTGGTTTTTTAAAGATTTTCGCAATAGCTCTATCTCAGAGCTAATGCAAGGATTTTTCCCAAACTTCACATTCAGTTAGACGTTGACATAAGTTTATGATGATTAGGTTCTGGTGTAAATTACCCAATAAATGCCTCTGTTATGCTACATTTTGCTGATTTTACACGATTTCAGCGATAGTCATATCTCAAGAACTAATGAATGGGATTTCATTTTTTTAGACTCCTCATGATGAGCATAGATTGTCATTTAATTTCGGCACAGTGATATCGAATTTTGAAGTATTAACCTGTATGAGATAGAAGAAAGTTTTAGGGTTGGTACATCCGACTAGTTTATTTTGCAACAAAACGAATAAATGGCAGCACTGATGGTTTTTGTCCTCATGAAATAAATATTATTTTCATAAGATTTTGCAAAATGATTTTGAGAGAATGCGACCTAAAAGTAAATAACTTTCATAATTATTGAATTTACACCCTTTACAAAAAAAAAAAAAAAAAAAAAAAAAAAAAAAAAAAAAAAAAAAGAGGATTTGAAAATAATTCACTTGTTTGAAACCCTTAAAGTGTTATTGTTTGAACTTAGGTTATTGATAGTTAAATTAATATTTTAAGGGGCTATTGATTTTATACTCGTATTTGATAACTTAAAATACTAGTCCCCTAAAGTATCAATTTCAGAAAAAGTGCTCTTTCTTTCATCTATTATGTCATTTTGTTTGTGTAAAAACAATAAATGTGCATTTGAACATAAACCCTTTACAATAAAAAAATTGATGATTTGTAAATAATGCACTTGTTTAAAACTATTAAAATATTATTGCTTGAACTTTGTTTATTGTTAATTATATTGATATTTTCTCCTCTGTGGTGTCTCTACCTTGCCATGGTGGAGGGGCTTGCGTGCACCAGTGTCCCGGAGAGCTATGCCGGCGATAGCGTAGCTACTGGTAAGGCCTCACAAGCCGGAATGGTCGAAGGGTAGGTGCCAGACGAAATCTGACACCCTGGTTACAGCGCCTAGAATGCCTAGTGTGGAAATATGCTATCCAAACAGTGCTAAAAATTAGTATCCCTTAAATGTGCGACGATGCTGCTAAAATTTCAAGTGTCGATCGCAGCGACATCTGCGGGATTTTCGTATTACTAGTATTACATTGTATAGACTATCAATTTCTTGCGGGTGTAGAAAATATCCTGCAGATGTCGCTGCGATCTGCATATTGCAACAGTATCATTGCACATTTAAGGGATACAATATTTTAGCGCTTTTTTAAATATTACAGGGATAGCCGATTTCCACACTATATAATCTAGGCGCTATACGCTGGTCCTCCAAGTTGGGGGTTATGACAATAGGGCTGCTCCCTATTTCATGTACAAAACCTCTCCTTGCAAAAAGAATCTACAAGAATAATAAACCGGAAGAAGCATTGAAAATGTGGAAGGAGAAATGCAGAGGAATGGCACTTAATAAAATGATTTATAGGAAATGACGGTGAAAAATAACGAAGAATACGAGAAATGGGGACTTCACATGAACGTCAGCAAGACCAAATACCAATGTATGGGAGGAAATGAGACAGACCTAAATCTAAAAAATATAAAAATAGAAAGCTGTAAGCATTATAGATATTTAGGTGTACAAATTAAAATAGAAGGAAGAGACTCATAGAAAATTAAATACAGAATTTGTCAGGGGAGGAAGGCTGTAAAAGTATTAAATTCTATTTGGTGGAGTAAGGAGAACTCTAGGAAAAGAAAGTATAATATATACAACTTTGTTGTAAAGAGCATATTGTTATATGGAGCAGAAGGATGGAGAATTATTGAAACAGAAAGAAAGAAATTAGCGGCAGTAGAAATGGACGCCCTAAGAAGATCATGCGGGATATCAAGAATAGAAAGAATAAGAAATGACCGAATCAAGAAAATAATGAAAATAAAGGGAACCATATTAGATGATATTCAAAAAAAGCAATTAATCTGATATGGTCATGTCAAAAGAATGAATGATGAGACTACCCAAAATCGCATTCAATTATGAAAAAAAAAAAAAAAATGAAACGGGGAAGACCACGAAAGAATTGGATAGATGATATTTCACAGGCAATGAGGGATAGAGGTCTGGAAGAGGAATGGACCCTTGACCGAAAAAAATGGAAAAAGACTCTTGTAGATTTTTAGGATGGCGGCATTTGACGGCATAAACCACGTTTATATATATATATAAATTGATATTTTAAGAGGCTATTAATTTATTTCCATATTTGATAACTTATAGCGGTTATGAGTACAGAAGGAAAGTCATGTGACTTGATTGTCAGTTTGCACTAGAGTGACTAAAATAGATACGCTCAGCCAGATACGGGACGGCGGACAACGGACAGAGAAAAATATAGAAGTTTTGCGGGGTTTAGATACCTTGAAGTTTTATACAAAGCTTTGTTTTTGAGACGACCAGTACCCACTATGACGGTCATGTTCAAACCCAGTAATATTTATATGGTACCTAATAAGGTCTATGGTGCCTGAATAACATCTTTCTCTTCGGTAACATCATGTAAAAATATTTGAAACTCCAACTGCCACATAAAGGTGATTAAATAATCATTTTACTAAAGAGCTGCTTGAGCATTTCTCCTACCCAGTTGTTTCTGATTATGTAAGAAAAATTGGAAATACAGAATTCGGCTCTTTACTTTTGGAATTCACATATTTTCTTTGTGATATAGCCATCCGGCCTATGCCTGTGCATCAGTATACGAAAACCCATATTATAACCGATTTTGCCAGCTGCCTTTTTTATCTCCAATATGTCACTTTATTACATATACTTTCGAGGTGTACTATAAGCGCTTAATGTAGAATCTGGTGTGCAAAAAGTTTATCGTTCATTTAACAGGTACACCCAAAAATATTTTACTACAGCACTGCCCTTAAAGAATAATTGTTGGCAATGCTTTACAGTTGTGCTAAGCATTTAAAAGTCTAACTTTTTTTTTTCATATTACTAGGTGTGTATAAATTTTATAGATCATGTACAGGGATACGAAAATGGCATAGGGTACATTTCCGTTTATTGATGGAAATTGTTAACTGGGAATTTTAAACTGTGGCATGCGTTTAATGGAACTAATTTTTACATACAAAGCAGCATAAACACCAATCTATAGATCATAGATAAGGATGAATAAAAAAAATTCTGATGTTTTTTTCAACTGTTGATATACAGAATTCTGAATCAGTTGGAAAGTGCTTCATAATCTATAATGTACGCATAATTTTTCGTTCTTGTTTATAATGATGTCATTGTAGGAAACCGAGAAATTATATAAGTGATCAATTTTGTATAGAGACATTGCATACAAATTTAAAAAGTATAACTTTTTGAAAATTACGGGCTATACTATTTCATTGAAATAATCTTATTTTTTACACTTTTGCAGTTTATATCATATAATATATTGCATTCCTATTTCATTTACATTTACCAACAGGTAATACATTAAAGTGCGTTTCACCATTTTTGAGACATGCTGTATTTCCAAATCTTCGATAATGGAATTTTCAAATTAATAAAATGCTCAGCTAATTACATAACATATCTGAAGTACGTCATTATGATGATGATGATGATGATATAACACGCTAACTTTATAGATTAAATGGCTATACGCTGTTTATGAGATCACTTACGATAAACAAGTTAATAAATTAGTTCAGAAACACTTATGAAGCGTCGTACGCTTTAAGAGAAAATCAATTAATGTAACTTTATTTTATGTTTCTTATAGCACTTGTTTCTTTATGTAACTTTTAGGTATTTTTAAATTTCTAAGTAATTCAAGATATTTTAAAACATAGCAAAATATTTTCTAACAGAAGAAAATTCTTTTTAGGGTTCCATACTTAAAAAGTAAAACCGGAACCATTATAAGATCACTCCTGTGTCTGTCTGTCTGTCTGTTTGTCACAGACCTTTCACTCGTAAACTATGCAACGTGGGAAGTTCAAATTCGGGGAAGTAATAAAGACTATTGACCCACATATTTACAGATTAATAAGTATTCATAAATATATTTAGGAAAAATGTAGAGGGGCTAATTAAGTTACTTGAAAAAAAAAAATCTTTTATTTGTATATCGTGTGGGGTATCGTGTGAAAGCTTACGTAACGCTGAAATCAAAAATATATTTCATTTAATTTTAGGTATTATATTTTCAAAGTTATGGTGGAAAATGTAGTGAAAAATATCTTCCCCCCGCCCATCTAACTCCGAATCTATTGAAACTAAAATTATGAAAAAATTAGAGGTAGTAGACATTAATTTAAACCTTGCAGGAAAATTATAGCGATTACCCTAGGTCACATAGTTTTTGAGAAAATCGCATTTTTCCGTTACACTCAAATTTCGATTTACGGGCTTCAGCAAAAGCATAGAGCAGAGCTGGAGGCACCTACTGTAGCAGAAGTATAAATCCATTGTTGAACATGAATTTCGGAAAAAATCGTCGGTAATTAGCCGAGATATTATCCCTTAAGGAGACGGACGGTTTGGACATACATAATGACCGGGACGGCGTACTCTATGCTTCATCGGCTTTTAAAGCCTACATAACAAAATTTAAGGATATATTTATGTAATGCAATGCCCAGAATCAGTATAAAAGCAATAAACGTCAAATTGTTAAAAACAGACTAATTTAATGAGAATTAATCACATAAATACTATGGGATTCGCGACTAGTTTCCATTGAGTGCCTTTCTCAATACACCTACTATGTCTTTGAAGGTTAACTAAAAACCTATATGGAAAAACAAATATACCGAATAGCTATATTTGCTATTATTTAGGTTCCATATATCTTTGAATTTTCATGGTATAGCCATTTATACTTTTCTGGTATACAGGGTGCAAAGGAAAGTCCCTTTAACCTGAAAATTCTTGTGAACGGAGAGAACTACAGCTATGCAAGTGAGCGAACGGTATAGTAAAGCGACTAAGCCCGATTTAATTAAAACGACAGCAGCGCTCCTAGTGGCGTGATTTGGAAGATAGCCACTGCAAATCGAAAGCGAAAAGAGTTAGAGCAAAATTTCCAGTTAGCAAGTTTTAGAGCATCAATTAATTAATAGAATACGATATTTGGTTTACATGGACAAGATAAATCTTCGCCTGTTTACCCAAAAATGTCCGAAATCGATGTGCTCCATTTTGTGTAAACGTTTGAATGGAATGGTCAGAAGTATGAAGAAATACGCACAATTTATGCTATAAATACGTACTTATCTCAATACATTTTGATAATATCACACACACACACACAAAAAAAGAGAAACTGTCTCACAGCGATAAAAGTTTAATATTCAGATTGTTTGAAAAGTTCGCCATTGCTCATGGTACACGTTTGTATTCGTGAGAGTAATTCTGCATGCACATCTCTCAGTATGGAACGTCTATTGCAAGCCCCTTCAATACGACAACATAGATTTAACCCTTTCAAGCGCGGTGGCTAGACGGTCTAGGCACCTAATTTTAATTCCAAAACTGACAAATGGCACCAAGAATATTTTAATAAAATTTTGCTTTTGTAATGAAAGTGCAAATTGGCGTGGTTTTGTTTTCAGAGATATTCGTTTGTTTGAATATCCAGGTGTCAGTCAATAATTTCATCAGTTTACTAACAGAATTCTTCTGGCCCTGAAAGGGTTATTCTAAAATTTTAAATGCATTAGAAATTGAATCTTTAGAGACATTACAGCACAGTACAACGTCACAATCTGCAATTCTGCACTGCTACATTTAAGGAATGTGAATAGGCAAAGTAGAATCGTCGCTCATCGATTTCGGACATTTTTGGGTATGCAGGGGACGATTTATCTTATCCGTGAGAACCAAATGTCGTTTCGTACTGATTAATTGATGCTATAAAACTTTCTAATTGGAAAATTTGCTCTATCTATTTTCGTTTTCGATTTACAATGGCTATCTTCCAAATTTCCTCAGTAAGGGTGCTGCTGTCGTTTGCATTATATACGTTCAATTTTAGACAATTTGACGAATATTTAGAGATATACTTGCCGGATTTGTCTGGAACTTCAGGATTATGAAGAATATATTTGACTTCATATTTATCAACAGCGATTTGATCAGAAGGACAGTTAGGGGGCTAACAAAAAATTAAAGAAAAATAATAATATTTGGTATCAAATTGTAATATAAAATGCACGAAATAATCTATCACTATAGTTTATTGCATAATATTTGTATTTATTTGTGTAATAATATCACGTGTATTTATGGAGATACATAATTTTTTTTAAGTTAAAAAAATTCTTGCAAGATTTTTGTTTATATCATGCAGGTTTTTCTACCAAATATAACGACAGTTTAAGAAAATTTGACAAAATGTAGTAGAAGTAATATAGTACTGGAATGTAAATATATTAAACAATATTAGCAGTTGAAATATTAGCATGTTGATGAAATATTTTTATTTGCGCATGCGCACACGATAACAATTATTTTTTTCAATCCATATGTTAATATATATATATCATATTCAAAAAATCAATATATCTCCATGAATATACGTGCTACTCTCACAAAAATGAATACACATGTTGTACAATATTACACATTCGTATAGATCATTCCGTGTTTTTTATTTTACAGGGTGATCCCAAATAATATTATTTATCTCTGATTTTTTTTTTTACCCTTTATTGTCCTTCTGATAAAATCGCCGTTGATAAATATGAAGTCAAACATATTCTTCATAATCCTGAAGTTACAGAAAAATCCGATAAGTATATCCTTACATATTCGACAAAATGTCTAAAACTGAAAGTGCCCGGTGATTAATGTCTGTTTAGTGTGTATAAACTTGCATACCTCATTTAAATTTTTAATATCAAACTTGCATAACTTCATTAGAAAATTTACTGATATAGAAGATTTAACTCAGAATCTCAAGGAAAATATCAAATATGCTACTGGAAAAATTTATTTTCGAGTAGCTTTCCAGTATAAATATTTTCGCTTTCATTTAAAATTCCTTCCAGCATATTTAAACAAAAACTATAATGGTGGAGCCATAAAATATAAAAAATGGTTGAAATAAATCTTATAATATTTTGTTTTAAAACAAAGTACTAGAAATAAAATTATTCCTTACCATACACTTTATCTACTTTCCATAGATTTATTTTAAGGATTTTACATATTATTTTATTTTTATTCCTTTTTCAAACACATTGATCCTTACATATATTTTTAATAATATGGAAACTTATGACAATGGACAAGGACACTGAATTTGGTATTATTTTATGTTTTCAAGGTTCTTATTTATGCAGTTTATTTTCATGCATTATTTAGAATTTTACGTGTTCATCAATTGTACAAAATTTGTATAAGTCAAAGATGCCAAAAATAGTATTTCTAAAATTATTTATGAAGAAGATTGGGCACCTGTACATTTTCGGATTATCTCTACTCATTCTATCTTTTTAGCGACGATTAAAAATAAAATTAACATTAAAAGTTCAAATTAAAGAGGTTTGAGTACAGCAGGTACAAATTATTCAGTCTCGTATAATTTAAAAAGCCTTGTTTTTTTAAATAAAATAACTACAAAAACTCGTTCTAAAATTTTAACATATGTAATGTTGTTGGGTCTAGAAACTCAATATTTGGTATGGTGGTTACTTTTAAGATGTAAATACTCAGAATGAATGGTTTCTAAAAAATCCGAAATTTAAAAGGAAGAATTGAGCATATATTTGAAACTGTTCATTTTAAACAAAATTACAAAATATAATCACAAGTACCTTTTTTACTTGACAGTTTACAAGTTATACAAATATTAAAAAGTCGTAAAGTTTGTTTATGTGTTTGTTTTCAGATGTAATCTTTGGAATTACCAAGTCAATTTAAAAAATAATGGTGGTAAAAGGCTGGTGATCATCGCTACTCCAACATAGGCTAAGTTTTATGCCGATACAAGTCTAAATAGATTGCAGGAGCAAAAAATCGTGCTCCGTTTTCTAATAAATTCGAAATGGGCATAACGATATATTTAAAATTGTTAGGACTCGAAACTTGTAAATTGATATGGCTGTTACTTTTAAGACTTAACCCCTTAATTATCGCTCCCGTCATATTCACGGGCTGTGCCTTTTACCCAGATTATTCACATTTGTTTGATTCTCACCAGTTTTATAAAACAGTGTAATGGCTTTATTATGGTATCATTTTACCTGGCATTAAATAAGGTGAATATTTCTTTTTCAAAAAAGTGGTGCCAATAAGCAATTTGAATTTTTAAACCGCAATTTAATGCGAACGTTAAGGGATTAACACTAGATCCGCCGTAGTGGTCATTTTGACCGCTAAAAAATAAAAATATTTCGATTCGCACCAGAATTTTTTTTTTCTAAAATAAGTTAAATATGTACCACGGAGAGATAAGTCAAATATATAAGTTAAATAGTTATAAATAAAAGTTCTGGTGTAAAATAGTTTTATAACACTTGAGTAAAATTTCCGGAGGTTCTAGTGTTAAATAATCGCAACAGAATAACTTCTAAAAAAATCAAAATTTAAGGAGGTGCAGAAAAATTTCTTAAAATGTGGTGGTACTTTTGGGACTAAAAACTGGCATGATAGCTACTTTTAAAACTAGAACGCACGGAAGGAATCGATCCGACTCCGACCATATGATTAAATGTCAACTAGAACCAGAAATTCTTTCATAAAATAAGTTAAATTTAAACCACGCATATTTACGTTAAATGAATCAGTCAAATAATTTTAAATAAAAATTCTGGTGTCAAAATTTTTATGAAACTTGAGTAAAATTTCCGGGCGTTCTAGTGTTAAGATGTAAATGCTCCAAATGAACGACTTGTAAATAATCAAAAATTTAAAAGGATGAAATGGGCGGAAAATGCTCTAAGAAACGTTCCATATTGCACCTAATTTCGAACGGTTAAGACTTGGAACTTGGTATATTGTTAATAATCTACATATTTTTGTAACAGAAATAGATTTTTAGAAGCTTCAAATATATGAATATAATATTACAGTTTATTCTGTGAGGCAGATTTTGAGTTATAATTTAAAAACTTTCTGCATTGCAATCAGTTTCCCAAAGATTAAATATTCTCGATGAAAACTTCGTGGTGTCAAGTGCATCTGGGCGCCCCACTCACTACGCCATTATTTTGCAATAAATGTGGTCAACAAAATTCAGTTCCATGAGTAACTAAATATTTAGAAAATATGCGCAGATGGTAGACATCCTGTTATATGTGACGTCACATTAAAAGTTGGCGTATGTGGATTATCACCCCGTCCACAAGATGGAGCAACTGTGTTAATTTACGCCCGATTCCAGTATTAAGTTTGTACGCTTACTTATATCGCTTTGCGGTTAACCCTTTGCACTCGACAGGTGAGTTTCACTGACCACTAGCGTCCGCGTAAATCGGTGCTCCAAATACTATGGACGCCAGTATTTTAAACTAATTTTGTTCTCCTTATCTAATGGTCGAATATGTGGTAAAAGATGTCGAAATAGACTGTAAGATATTAGCAAAGCATTTGGCGTCCCGATTTACGAGGAACACCTAGCAACACTAGTGGTGGGTGAGACTCACCTCTCGAATGCAATGAGTTAATTTAACATTAGAAGCTCAAAATTTTAATACTTCAAATTTCTAAACTATTTGACAGAATGACTTACTAGTCCAGGCAATAGGGAATTTTACCTAGCAAATTAATGGTAGTTCTGGGAATCGGCTTACTTTATGTTTTTTGTGTCGCTGAATCCGAATTTGTAACTTCCCACAAAAATTTTCCCCCGGCAACCCCTTCTCCCGAATTTTGATAAAAAGCCCCCCAAAAAAGGTTTTTATTGAAAAAAATCAATTTTTTTATTGTGTTAGGGAAAATGTATCTAGAAATTCAGAAAGTAGACAAAATTGGGAATAAATTAGATTTATGACTTAGGATGAATGGGAAGGGGGAATCTGTCTCGGAACATGTGCTGCGTGGACTAAGTTGCGCAATTCCACTTAACCACTCACAGGTTTACATTCGCCGTCCCATCTTCCCTCCGAACTTTCTCTATAAGGTTTACTTTAAGTTTTTTGGTTCACTGAATCCGAATTTTTAACTTACCCCAAAAATTTTCCCATTCGAATCTCCCCCAAAATAATTGTTTTTAACTTAAATTTCTTATTGTTTTAGGAAAAAGCATTACGAAATTCAGAAACTAGACAAAATTTGCAACAAATAGAATATATGACATTATGACGTAGGATAAACGGGGAGAGAAGGGGCTGCCTCGGAACATTCCCCACGCGCTTTTCTCAAAAACCAATTTTTTTCAAAAAATCAATTTTTTGGGGTGTTGCCGGGTGAAATTTTGGTGGGAAGTTACAAATTCGGATTCATGGACCCAAAAAGCATAAAGTGAGTCGAAATCCAGAACTAGCATTAATTTTGCCAGGTAAAATTTCCTATTGCCTGGACTTCATAACGTAGCGCCGCAGTGCATGTTCAGAGGCAGCCCTCCCCCCCCCCCCCCCGTTCATCCTACATAATAATGTCATCTATCCTATTTGTTGCAAATTTTGTCTAGTTTCTGAATTTCGTAATGCTTTTCCCTTAAAACAATAAGAAATCTAAGTTAAAAACAACTATTTGGGGGCGGGGGAATTTTGGGAGGGAAGTTAAAAATTCGGATTCAGCGACCCAAAAAACTTAAACTAAACCTTATAGAGAAAGTTCGGAGGGGAGATGGGAGGGCGAATGTAAACGTGTGAGTGGTTAAGCGGAATTGCGCAACTTAGTTCACGCAGCACCACGCGCATGTTCCGAGGCAAATCCCCCCTACACCTTCAACCTAAGTCATAATGTCATGTATCTAATTTGTTGAAAAATTGTCTACTTTCTGAATTTCTAGTTCCTTTTTCCCTAAAACAATAATAAAAAAAAGATTTTTTTTAATAAAATCCTTTTTTTTTTGGGGGGGGGGGTGCATTTTACCAAAATTTTGGGGGATTGCCGGGGGAAATTTTGGTGGGGAGTTAAAAATTCGGATTCAGCGACCCAAAAAACAAATAGTAAGCCTTTTTCCAGAACTACCATGAATTTCGCTAGGTAGAGCCCCTATACGGTCTCTATGCCTGGACTATACCGTTTGATATCCAGTGATCAAATGTACTGAAAAAGCGAAATATGCCGTCAAAAGTGAGTGTTTGTATTGAAACTGCAAGAGTTTTATTTCAGTATGAAGACGAACCTAAGAATTGTTTTTATACACACATTAAAAAAGACACAATTTTCAATTGAATGACTTTTTTTTTTTCGTTTTATGAACATTAAAATGTAGAGCATGTATCGGTTATTTATTTGTTTATTTATTTTTACACAGACTCTAGTAAAAGGCATGCAGAAACTGCGACGAAAAAAATATCTTCAAATCAACTATCTCCAAATAGTATGCACAAGAAATGTTTAAGAAATCATGATTTAATAACTTTAATAAAATTTAATAAAATTTCTGTGATTTGCACATATTATATTACGCATGTTATATCAATAAAACATTTTACTGTCAGCTTAGCGACGCCAAAAAAATTATTTATCGACTTTTACATTAAGTCTTTATTTATTTCTAGTAAAATTTACTTTTATTTTCTTAAAGACTAAGCGAAGAAAAACACTCATAAACTGAAAGAATATCAAATATTTTTGCAAAATATTTTAGTAAATTCATATCGCTTCTGATATAATCGTAATATATCTTACAAACCGACTTTTCACACGTTTTAAAAAGTAATTTTTTGGATAAACACATCAAGATTTCTAGATGAAATGAAAATAGTGACAACAAATCGCTTTTAGATTGCATTTCGAGATTTATTATTTAGGCTTACAGTAAATGGTACATTGTGAAATTATCTGAAATTCTCTAAATGGTTTTCCACAAAAAGTCTATTGAATGTTTTCCATCTAAAAAAGAAGAATGGAGAATGCGTAAAGCTTTTCGATATAATACGAAATAACGTCTAAACTTTTGAAAATATAGTGAAAAATATTTTCCTTTATCTTTATTAGTATAAGAAAAATAAATTGAGAACGTTTGGTAATAACAGTTTTTACTTTAGAAGAACAGTATCAGTATTTTGTGCGGATTTTATTAAATAGTTTAGGGAAAAGGTTAGGTTGGTCTTTTAACACATTTATTGCAAGAAAGAAATTTAAATATGCGAGACATTTTTATGTCGCAAGATAAATATTATGTGTCTGCTTACATTTTATAATGAAATAACTTAACGGAATATGTATGCCATGAAATAAAATAATTTTAGAAAATTTACGCGTCACATAATGGATTTTAGGTATCTTTTAAAGTTTTTATTTCTTAACTAAAGCGTTTTATCAATTTTATAAGTCTATGTTTGAATTTGAAATTTAGCACTTGAAATCAAATAATTTTAAATGAATTTGTAACTGACTGCTCATCACATAAAAGTTGTTTATATTTGTGTCTAGGCGACTATTCGATGATTATGAGATGTTTTTTATTATTATTTGGTGTAGATGTTGATATTAATAATCATATTGGTGTTTTACTATTAATCATTATATTTGAGTTTTAATATTAACAGGGATGATGTTTGGGTTTATTTTGTTAAGAAAATTGTCTTCCACATAAGCAAATTTTTATAGTTTAAATTAGTAGTAAAGCTTATTACCAATAAATAACTATATTTTAAATTAATTTCACTGTGTTTTATAACACTAGAATTACAGTGATTCTTCTATACCTAGAACTGCTGGGGTGGGTCATCGCTAATTTCTAATAATTGGTTTAAGTTCAATGTACAAAAACTACTCAATATAGCAAATAAAACCTTTTTCTTACACATGGTATTTTTTTTAAATCACCTTTATAGTACTTTTTACATTTTTTATTAGTTATACAAATTAAAAAAAAATTCAGGTGTGCCGCACTAGTGGGGTAGTTATGAATACACGTGGAGCACATACGGACACAGGAAAAAGTATTATTTTGCGTGCTTTTAATTCTGTTACTAATTTATCATCATAATCATTAGATATATTAACTATGAAATTCTCCATAAATTAAAAAAAAAAAATAAAAAATGCAATTTAACAAATTATAACGACCATTTGGAAAATGATTTTTTCAAAGTCTAAAATTTAATACATAAAATATCGCATGGAGTTGATCGTACATTACTTACGCCATGGATTAAATTTTTCGGTACTGTAAATTTTTAAACTTCTACTGAGCTGGTCATACATTACGTGCGCCATGGATTAATCATTAATATTCCTGGACAAATTTTAAATGAAATTTCATTCTTAAACTTCTAAACATCCCTCAATATTACTTTTTACACTGTCGTATAGAGAATAAAATGTACTTTTAAATGCAATTTATTTGAAAACTGTATCTCAATTTGTTTCTGTGTTATTATTATTTTTTTGTAGTTTTTATTACTTTTTTGTCATAGTGGCAACAAAAGTATCCATCTCTGTTGAAAGTAAAGGGAAAATACAGATTACTGTCTAGACCAATCAGAAAACGAATAAAATACGGATTCAACTAATAAAACGTTTCAGATATATCTTTGATTTCCTACCCTGACGGAGGACAATAACCATTTTTCCAAATGGTTAAAAAAAAAAATCTCATCTTTCTGAATGATATGTTTAAGGAAAAGATTATAAAAGGAAAATAAATAAATACAAAGCTGTTCTGACTCCATACTAAAGAATTATATTAGTTATCAATTTAGAAATTTGACTTTTATAAAATACTAGATAGTGTCCGTCAAGATTTGACGGTAAATGACTTGACTGTTTCATCAGAAAAATTCTGGAATTTTTAATTAGTTGCTTTTTAATTAATTATTGAATGGCGAATTACGTGATGAATTTCTATATTGCATAAGTGAGTCCTATTTCTGTAAGGCGATAGACGGTGCTGTCAGTCTAACCTATTCAATGAAGTGAAAGAATTTTAAGTTTATAATTTACAACCAATTATGCTTGCTTTTTATCAGAAATTTACCTAAAAATGCCGGTTAGAGAATTTATTTTTACCTACTATGGACTCTTTTTTTTCTTTTTTTTTAAATAACAATATTGATTTTAATTTATTTATTTTTAAACAACACGACGCGACGATTAAAAGCTGCCATGGATTTTATTTTTATCTGTCTCATTCTCTAAAATCCTAAATTTGAAACTTGATGCAGCTGACGATTTATAATATATATTTTTTACTACTTGAATTTTATTTTACATTTTTTAAATATTAAACCTGAGTATCAAGGTAAATTCTTCTGTAGCTCTTATACGAATATTTTTCTTTCTTTCCGTTTTATTTTTTACGGAAAAGAATAACAAACTTTTCCTTCTGACACACACACATATATATTCTTGATAATGGTCAGAAAATATAACGAAAATTGTATATCAGCTGAATTTATTTAATTCATAATTATATGCAAAATATTTTAGCTTAAAAATTTTAAATATAAATCATTATTTTTTCAAAATATTATTGAGTGGTTGAGTATTGAGGTTCGAAAAACAATTGACGCATTTGAGATTTGATAATACAGAAATAGTTTTACGTTTTACTATTTGATACTTTTTGAAAGAAGCAGCTACAACTTAACATGCTAGTTTCCCAATCTTCGTGTGTAACTATTGGCAATTTATAAGACATATATAACTTTTAGCCTCAGATCACTGTGTTTATCTTCTGTATGTAATATGACCAAAACAATATGGCACTCCCGAAATAAACCGTATCTAACTCTTAATATCGACACAGTAAATTTTTGAATTGTTAATAATGCTGAAAGAGCCAAATAGTATTAACTTTGTGAAAGAAAGAAAAGCTACTTTACAGTAAGATCGAATAGCAGACGAACTTAAAATAATTTCTACCTGTGATGTGATACTTCAACCTCAACTGAGCGAGCATCTTTGCGCATGTGCCGCGCGTCACTCCAAAGGCAGACTTGTACTTTTATGCTGCGCATGCGCAACTGTAGAATTTTAATTTAAAATTACGGCTAATTAATAAAATATTTAAACAAACGAATGTACGATAACAAATCTGTGGCCAAATATCTTTCATTTAAAAAAAGATTGGTGTAATTTGATGCAGTAGTTTCTTCTCACGGACTACAAAACTTCAAACACGGAATACAAACTTCACTTTTTATATGACATAAATGTCTTTATTTTAGGAAAATTATTGGTATTGGAGCTGACATTCTTTCTCATGAATTTAACTGAGAGAAACCGAATCACACAATGATTCACCAGCATGCGATGGGTGTGTTTTAGGTAGCTTTCTTTACAAAATGCTACCTATTGCAGCCGTTCGGAGGAAAGCGATTTCAAAAAATTTTGGTATATTTTCATCGATCATGACCCCCCAGACCCCGAAACCACCCTCCGTTCAAAATTGATATATATATATATATATATATATATATATATATATATCTATCTGACCTATGTCACACTGTAACTCTCGTATTTATGAACCGATTTGGATGTAATTCGGTGTGTACATAGTACATATCAATGTCTCGACCGAGTTCGTTGGCCAGCTTCATACGCCATTTTGTTTCAAAATGGCGGCCATTTAAAAATTTTAAAAAAAATTAAAATTTGAAATGTGGTACCAAAAAATTGAAAATGGAAAAATATTTTTTTCTTATGTATTTGACTTTTATACAAAGACTCCGTAGCAGTTTTTGTTTCGTCTATATCTTAAAAAATGGCTGAATTATAGCATTTTGAATTTCTGGCTAAGCTGACATTTTGAAACGTCCTGAAATTTGTCACGCGATAAAAGGCGTATTTATGAACCGATTTGGATGTAACTTCGTTTATACATAGTACAGACCAATGTCTCGACCGAGTTCGTTGGCCAGCTTCATCCGCCATTTTGTTTAAAAATGGCGGCCATTTAAAATTTTAAGAAAAATTTAAATTTGAAATGTGGTACCAAAAAATTGAAAATTGAAAAAAATATTTTTTTCCTATGTGTTTGACCTCGATAAAAAGATTCGGGAGCAGTTTTTGTTTCGTCTATACCTTAAAAAAGTCCTTCCGGCCAGTGCCGGGAGGAAGAGGTAGCTTTCATAATCTTTATTTAAAAAAAGCCAAATTATATCATTCAAACACACGAAGCTCAATTTAATGGAAACCGAATATAGGAGATTCAATACTAATTTTTATCAATATAATGAATGAGAATTTCGCGAAATTAGTCAGCTTTATCCAAGCTGCTTTTCTTTAAAGTAACATATATTTGGCTGCCAAATTCGGCAATTTCTTAAAGTGCCTGTCATTTTAAGACAACATGGTGGATGAGGCTAAGCAGTGAACTTGGTCGAGACCTTAGTAATTGCTGTGCACATGCTCACTCACATCGGAATCGGTTAATATATAGGAGTGCTGTCGCATGCAAAAAATCAGATTTTTCAAAATGTCACCCACAATAGAAATTGAAACTGCTATATCTGAGCCATTTTTTAAGGGAAAGACAAACAAAAAATGCTCCTGAATCCTTATATCAAGGTCAAATACTTAAGAAAGAAACCTTTTTCAAATTCTAATTTTTTTGCACCTCACTTTAAATATATATATATTTTTCAATTTAATGGTCACCATTTTGAAACAAGAGGGCTGATGAATCTGGCCAGCGAACTTGGTCGAGGTGTTGATATATACTATCCACATGCCTTCTTACATCGAAATAGGCGAATACGTGTGTTATCGCGTGACAAATACAAGATCGTTTCAAAATGTTAGCCATGCTAGACATTCAAAGTGCTATAAATCAACCATTTTTTAAGATATAAACAAAAGAACAAATTTTCAGAAACAAAAACTGCTCCGGAATCTTTGTATTAAGGCCAAATACATAAAAAAATCTTTTTCATTTTCCAATTGTTTAATACCTCATTTTGAATTTTAAATTTAATTTTTTTTTAATGGCAACCCTTTTGAAACAAGATGGCGAATGAAGCTGGCCATCGAACTCGGTCGAGACATTGGTATGTACTATGTACAGACCAAGTTACATCCAAATAGGTTCATAATTACGCCTGTTATCGCGTGACAAAAATCAGGTCGTTTTAAAATGTCAGCCACAAGAGAAATTCAAAATGCTATTACTCAGCCATTTTTTTTAGATATAGACGAAAGAAAAACTGTTCCGGAATCTTTGTATTAAGGTCAAACACATACAAAAAAAAATCTTTTTCACTTTCCAATTTTTTGGTATCTCATTTAAATTTTTTTATTTTTTAATTTTTTTAAATGGCCGCCATTTTGAAACAAGATGGCGGATGAAGCCGGCCAACGAACTCGGTCGAGATATTTGTATGTACTATGTACACCAAGGTACATCGAAGTCGGTTCATAAACACGCCTGTTATTACGTTAGAAACATCAGGACTTTTCAAAATGTCAGCCACTCTAGAAATTCAAAATGCTATAACTCAGCCATTTTTTAAGATATAGACGAAACAAAAACTGCTCCGAAATCTTTGTATAAAGGTCAAATACATAAGAAAAAATATTTTTATATTTTCAATTTTTTGGTACCACACTTCAAATTTTAAATTTTTAAAAAAATTTTAAATGGCCGCCATTTTGAAACAAAATGGCGGATGAAGCTGGCCAACGAACTCGGTCGAGAGATTGGTATGTACTATGTACACACTGAATTACATCGAAATCGGTTCATAAATACGCCTTTTATCGCGTGACAAAATTCAGGACGTTTCAAAATGTCAGCCACGCTAGAAATTCAAAATGCTATAACTCAGCCATTTTTTAAGATATAGACGAAACAAAAACTGCTCCGGAATCTTTGTATAAAGGTCAAATACATAAGAAAAAAATATTTTTCCATTTTTAATTTTTTGGTACCACATTTCAAGTTTTAAAAAATTTAAAAAATTTTTAATGGCCGCCATTTTGAAACAAAACGGCGGATGAAGCTGGCCAACGAACTCGGTCGAGAGATTGGTATGTACTATGCACACACTGAATTACATCCAAATCGGTTCATAAATACGCCTTTTATCGCGTGACAAAATTCAGGACGTTTCAAAATGTCAGCCACGCTAGAAATTCAAAATGCTATAACTCAGCCATTTTTTAAGATATAGACGAAACAAAAACTGCTCCGGAATCTTTGTATAAAGGTAAAATACATAAGAAAAAAATATTTTTCCATTTTTAATTTTTTGGTACCAAATTTCAAGTTTTAAAATTTTTTAAAATTTTTAAATGGCCGCCATTTTGAAACAAAACGGCGGATGAAGCTGGCCAACGAACTCGGTCGAGACATTGGTATGTACTATGTACACACCGAATTTCATCGAAATCGGTTCATAATTACGGGAGTTACAGTGTGACATAGGTCAGATATATATATATATATATATATATATATATATATATATATATATATATATATATATATTGATATATATATATATATATATATATATAAATTTTGAACGGAGGGTGGTTTCGGGGTCTGGGGGTCATGATCGATGAAAATATACCAAAATTTTTTGAAATCGCTTTCCTCCGAACGGCTGCAATAGGTAGCTTTTTTGTAAAGAAAGCTACCTAAAATGGCTGAGTTATAGCATTTTGAATTTCTAGTGTGGCTGGCATTTTGAAACGCCCTGATTTTTGCCACGTGATAACAGACATATTTATGAACCGATTTGGATGTACCTTGGTGTGTACATAGTACATATAAATAACTCAACCGAGTTCATTGGCCAGCTTCATCCGCCATCTTGTTTCAAAATGGCGGCCATTTAAAAATTTTTTTAAAAAATTAAATTTAAAATGAGATACCAAAAAATTGGAAAATGAAAAAGAGTTTTTCGTATGTGTTTGAGCTTAATACAAAGATTCCGGAACAGGTTTTGTTTCGTCTATATCTAAAAAAAATGGCTGAGTTATAACATTTTGAATTTCTATTGTGGCTGACATTTTAAAACGACCTGATTTTTGTCACGCGAAAACAGGCGTATTTATGAACCGATTTGAATGTAACTTGGTATGTACATAGTACATACCAATGTCTCGACCGAGTTCGTTGGCCAGCTTCATTCGCCATCTTGTTTCAAAAGGGTTGCCATTTAAAAAAAATGTAATTTAAAATTTAAAATGAGGTATTAAAAAATTGGAAAATGAAAAAGATTTTTTTTATGTGTTTAGCCTTGATACAAAGATTCTGGAGCAGTTTTTGTTTCTGAAAATTTGTTCTTTTGTTTATATCTTAAAAAGTGGTTGAATTATAGCACTTTGAATTTCTATCATGGGTAACACTTTGAAACGATCTTGTATTTGTCTCGCGATACCACACGTATTCACCTATTTCGATGGAAGAAGGCATGTGGATAGTATACATCAATATCTCGACCAAGTTCGCTGGCCAGCTTCATCAGCCAACTTGTTTCAAAATGGCGATCATTAAATTAAAAAATATATATATTTAAAGTGAGGTGCAAAAAAATTAGAAATTGAAAAAGGTTCCTTTCTTAAGTATTTGACCTTGATATAAGGATTCAGGAGCATTTTTTGTTTGTCTTTATCTTAAAAAATGGCTCAGATATAGCAGTTTAATTTCTAACGTGGGTGACATTTTGAAAAATCTGATTTTTTGCCTGCGACAGCACTCGTATATATCAACCGATTCCGATGTGAGTGAGCATGTGCACAGCAATTACTAAGGTCTCGACCAAGTTCACTGGTTAGCCTCATCCACCATGTTGTCTTAAAATGGCAGGCACTTTAAGAAATGGCCGAATTATGCAGCCAAATATAAGTTACTTTAAATAAAAGCAGCTTGGATAAAGCTGACTAATTTCGCAAAATTCTCATTCATAATGATGTAGTATTGATAAAAATTAGTATTGAATCTCCTACATTCGGTTTCCACTTAATTGAGCTTCGTGTGTTTGAATAATATAAGTTGGCTTTTTTTAAATAAGGAATATGAAAGCTACCTCTTCCTCCCGGCACTGGCCGGAAGGACTTTTTTTAATTTTAATAGTTAATTTTTGTGCATTTTTTAGCGCTGAGTCCGAAAATTACCTTTATTTTTAACGATCACGTAAAGAGTTTTTGCAAGTGTAAATTTCAAGGGTAAAAATTAAAAATATAGCGAAAATCTCATACTAACAAATAGAGGAGAAGATTATGTTTTTTAACTTTGGTAATTAATTTTTATATATTTTTTAGAGGTGAATGAGAAAATGACCTTTATTTTTAATCATCATGTTAGAAGTTTTCGCAAATCGTAAATTTCAAAGTTAAAAAATAGCAAAAATCTGATATTATACAATAGATGTAAAACATTTATTTATTCAATTTTATTTTATTTTATTCAATAATTTTTTTAATGCAATAATTTATTTAATTATTTTGGCTTATACTTAGGGTACATATAGCTAAACAGCTCAGGGTCCGATGAGGTGTGGGAGGTGTTCAACTTTAACTTTCAATTTTTTAACTTTGAAATTTAAGATTTTCGAAAAAAACTGACGTGATGGTTAAAAATGAAGGTCATTTTCGGATTAATTTGTAAAAAATATATAAAAATCAATTATAAAAAAATAAAAACACAAAAATCATATCTATTTTATACTATCAGATCTTCCTTATTTTTTTTTACTTTTTAACTTTGAAATTTTTACGATTTTCAAAAAAGCTGTACGTGATGGTGAAAAATGAAGATCATTTTCGGATTCAGCGCTTTAAAAAACACATGAATCAATTATCAAAAGCTAAAAGCATGACTCAACCCAAACTTTGCAGGCTAGTGTTGTTAAGGCACTTATGAACTGTTTATATATGCCCCAACTATTCTGCTCACAAGTGCCCAACAGAGCTGCTACAGTTAACCCTTAAATGCCGGGTGTTGCTTTTCGGCAACATACCCCATTTAGGCTCTAAAATACTATTAGAATAATATTGAAGCTATAATGCCTAATGTTGCTAATAAAATACATTCTGAAAACATTATTAAATCGATTTTCAAAATGTAGATAGCAACACTTGTGCTGTTTAAGAATAAAGATAGATTTGTTTTTTCAATTGTTGCTACTTGTCCTTTTTGTCTTGTTTGGAAGCTTGCGAAATACCATATTTTGACCTGCAGTGAGCAAGTGAAATTTATTTCTTATTATAGTCCCTAAAATTCTTTTGTGTTTAATATTATAGAATTTTATCAAAGAAAATTATTTTTTCAATTAAAGACCAGTATGTCCGATTGGTAACAAACTGTTTTTTAGCCGTAAACCATACTTAAAACAAAATATGATTTTTTAAAGTATTTTTCCGATGATTTATTTAAAATATGAAAGCCGAAAACATTAGTTCAATGATTTTTGAAAAATCAGGCATTTAAGGGTTAAATTGATAAATCATTAACATTTCTCAATTTTAGAAGAAAAAAAAAACTTTATCAAAAATACGTTGTACTACTCATAGTATATGCTAAAACAGTAAAATTCAAATAAGTAAATAAATTAAGTTAATCGCTTACAAAGATGGAACTGAGATTCTACTTTTGAGATCTACAAACTGTGTTTTTCTGCTAAAGACAGAAATAAAGGTTACAAAATTTATCATCATATGTGTACAGGAGCTGCTATCTTTGGTAATTTTTTTTCAAATAATTAAAAATGAAATAACAATTAAAATATTGTGATGTTCACATCTGCCACCAGATTCACATGTGCCCCATCTCCCCTAAGTATTTTTTCCTCTCTGGCACCGGCGTTTGTCTCCGGTCTTGTCTGTTTGTAACGTCGAGAATGAACATGATATGTAAATAAATACTTGCTTGGAATTAAACAGCTTTGTACTAATATGATCTATCATTATGAACTTCAAGTCACGGCTTCATCTGATTTGAATTATCATTTACATAAAATTTACCCCGGTAACTCTGATTCCACGTGAAAAATCTCAACTGCACAAAAACACCGTCACAGCGATAAAATAAAATCATATGTTTTTTAAGTGTATTTCTTGTAAAATAATATCGTTAAAAAAAAAAAAGTAAAAATTCTTCCAAGGCATCTTTTTATTTGTTTTGAAAAGCAATTTTTTGATAAACACATCGAGATTTCTAGATGAAATAAAAATAGAGACAGCAGACTGCTTTTAGATTGTGTTTCGAGATTTATTACTTTTGCTTAAAGTGAACGGTATATTGTGAAATTATCTGAAAATCTTTAAATTGCTTTAAATAAAATTTCTATGGACATTACTGAATGTTTTCCAGGTAAAAAAGAATGGGAGATTTCTTTAAGCTTTTCGATATAGTAAGAAACAACGTCAAATTTTTTCTTAACTATTGTGAAAAATTATTTCCTTAACTTAGTGAAAAAATATCGAAGAAATACATATTTCTCAGTTTTTATAATAACTTTTTATGTGAAACGGTAACGTCATAATATTGCACCATGACCTTTGAAGTTTGTTGTTTTGGATAAGCTTTAAGAATGCTCATTTAAAATATTTGTTGCATGAATAAAGCTTATGACAGAAGAGACATTTTTGTCACGCAGATTTAGTCTTATGTGAGATTTAGTATCATTTATCTAACAAGCAAAAACATGTACAGTCGTGGGAAAAAAAGTAAACACCCCCTACTAACTCCTCAACAATTATTGTAGAAGAAAGTTACTCATACCGAACGATTGGAAATAAAGTCTACTTTTAAATGATGTATATAAAATTTGCTTAGAGGCCATCTAGACATTAAAACGAATCCAAACTTCATTATTTTCAATCACAATACCCAATTTTAACGAGATATATCAAATCTTCGGTTCAAACTATGCCTAGACACCGAATTTCAAGTCATTTGAATGATAAGTTTTTGAATTATAAACATTCAAAATTTAGTGCTTCTCGTGGTAGATTACATTTTCATATTTTTATTTATATCCCCAAAAATTATGCCCCTAATGTGCTAATTTTTTTGTAGCAATAATACTAATATACCCAAACATAAATACTCTGAATTTGCAATTTTTATAATTTTATGATATCAATTATGAATTATGAAATTAATATTCGAAAAAAATTATGAATTGCAACCTACAATTTTTTTGATGGATTTAGATTTATTAAGTCCTGCTTTATGGAAATCCAAAATTTCGCATTTTTCTACCAAGTATTTTTCAAATTATGTTTAAAAGACGGCAAAATGATGGTTTAAGGAGCCGTCTATAATAGAAGTGACTAGATATTTTCTTTTGCTGTCCTGTAATCTAGCAGGCTTTATTGACTTCTAAAGGTACCTTGATCAGAATGGGGGCTCTCTAATTTAACAATCGAGTTCCGAACTTCAATTTGGATACAGCCCTTAAAATACGCTCGTTCTAAAATAATTAATATCTCAGAAACTTATGGTACGAATTGCATAAAAATTTGTTTTTAGGCTAATTGAAGGGTGTAGAGTTCATTTATGCTGTCATAATTGTGTACTGCTATTGAAAAAAACAAAGCTATGTTTCGTTTTAATATGTAGATGCCCCCCTAAGCAAATTTTATACATATAAGTTAAAAGTAGACTTTATTTCCAATCGTTTGGTACCAGTAACTTTCTTCTACGATATTTTGTTGAGGAGTTAGTAGGGGGTGTTTACTTTTTTATTTCCACGACTGAATACGGCTAATGCTTTCGTCATATCGACAGTGGAGTATCTGCACTCTATCGACCTGATAAAACTATTTCGTAATTTTCCCATATTTTTTAATTTCTGAACACCGCGCAATTGTAAATTTTACACCTCAGTATTGAGAAAAAACTGTACTTCCATTGATAAGTTTGTCTGAGAATTGTATTTAAGTTTATATATTTTTCTGTATTATTAAAAAATTTTCAAGCATGGTTTATGAAACTATCTACCTCAAAAAAGAATTGCAACATTTCGACTCAAAACGATGTAAATAATTCAGCATTTGTTTGTTTCCGTATAATATCCCGTAACTATATACCAAACGATGTCGAAACTTCACAAATAAATAAATAAATAAAAAGCGTATTTATTAGACACGTATTCGAACTATGTGCATTAACACTGAAAGAATCAAAATCAAAGCTCTATAAATTGTGAATTCTTTCTCGAATCAATGCTGGCATGTGGCTAATGCAAAAATATGAAATATATTTTATATTTGGTGTATAGAGGACAATTAATCGATAGGAAATTTATCTCCTTGAGGGGCGGTGGGATAAAATATATCCCACCTAATTTAAACAAGATTGTAACAAGAAAATATTAACTAAATTTTATATGCTTAACTTTGGAGGAATTTCGTGGAAAAATTGCTTTTACTTATTTAAAAATAAAATTTTCCGATTATTCCGGTGAGAATTCAATATTTAGAGACATTTTTGCTGGCCCCTCAAGGGTTAATGATATTATTTAATCTACTAGAAGTAATCAAAAAATAAATTAGAGTTTTCAATTTAAAATGATTTTAATTACGGTCTGTACACCAGTCAACATATTAGGTATTTTTACTCTGGTATCCCGGTTAGGATTGCCTAGTATAATTTAATGCAGGCTTTCAAATTATCCCAATTTTTTTTTTTTTTTTAATATCACTACATTGGAACAACAATCTATGTTATTTTAATCGCGGATTTCCTATACTAAATGACGTGAATATTCCCCCCCCCCCCCCTAAATAGCAGTATTAAAATATCCGCAGTGCTGTCAGGTAATGAGATAATTTAACGGAATATTTTAAGTTATTTAGTAGAATACGACTTAAAAAAAAAAAAAAAAAAAAAAAAAAAAAAAAAAAAAACTGGTGGCTAGCAAAAAATTCCAGTAGCCAGAAAAATATATTAACTCTCCACCCCACCCCTCTACACAGTTTGCAGTTCCCATATTTTAAATGGAATCAGTTATTTAAAACAAAAAAGTATGTTTTCGTGAATTAATTGAGACAAAATAATAACAAGAATAGTTTGGAATAGTTAGTTACATAGTTTAGAATAATTATATAAGTTTTATAATGAAACATCAAAATTACTTAACTGAAAAAAAGAAAATAAAGTAAAAGGTTTACTAACCAGCATGTTTGGGACAAGTTGATTGCTGTTTACCTCAAATGTCCGAATAGATGAGCGCTAAACATCATGAACTGGGGAGGGGGACAACAATGTAATGGTGAAAAAAGGTAGGTCTGAGCGCTGACACAAAATGGCGGCTGCCGAATTCGGATTTTTTTCATCGTGTGTACAATCAATTGGATTTTGGTACCAATAATTCTTAAAAGTTTTTAACGCTTTATTTTTCCGAGATTAAACGAATGAAGGAAATTCTTATAAAATACTGGTGTTTAAATTTAGGTGACCGTACGTACATTAAAATATCCGCCTACGACAGCCGCCATTTTTATGTCAGCACTCAGGAATAGTATTCAGGGGCGGTGAACACTATTTATAGGCAAAAACACTATTTTTTTGCCTATTTCCCTCTTGAAGTCAATCAAATAATTCTACTTCTATTATTTTCCAATTTACATTTGGCAAACTTATTTTAGTCAAATTTTAGGAAATTTTTTGTTTGGATATAATTTTTAAGTGTTTTACTTAATATTCCGTAACATTTCAAGATCTGTAATGAAACATTTTATAAGGATTTTAATTTAACGTATAAAATATGTAACAAATTGTGCTCTTTACTGAAATTGTAGGCAAATAATTGCAATAAATATATTGATTGTGAAACAAATATGTATATATACATAAGCTGGGGCTTGCATAATAAAACATTTTACATGCTTACAAATTATTATTTAAAAAAGAAAGAAAAGAAAAGTTGACGGGATGGGACTGATGGGATTTTGAATCCCGTTAAACAGGCGTGAGTAAGTAATGTAAATTGGGACTTACCCCTTTTGAGGATACTTATCCTTTTATGGTGTAAATCCACGTTTTACTTTTAATCCCAAAACACATTAGTTGAGTATATAACTCACTTTATATTTGTAGAAAATTGTATTCTCTAATGCACAACTTTTTATGCCTCTTTAAGGCTGTTTTCAAATCCAAGAGGGCAACTTTATGACATAAGTTTTATTTTATTTTTGTTCAGAAATGCATGAAACTAGCAGGTGTTGTTGTTCAGAAACTATGTAATCGAGCTGTTTTTTCCGTTTTTTTGCAAACACAATATATTTTTCAGAAAATGGTGTCAAAGTGGGCGCTTTGAACAAAATTTCCGCGCGAAAGAAGAATAACCACTCAAAAAAGGGCGAAAAACGTGTTTGTCATGTGATAAAAATCACTTATAACTCAATAGGTAATTTATTGATCAAAAAATGGAAAACACAGTTCGATTCCAAATCGCTTCCATCGTCAGGCTTTCCAATTTAATATCTTTCCGTTAAAAAATGAATTTGTAAATGTGTCAAAACATTTTGCTCTTGTTGGGCAGAGCAGTTGAGACCAGCCTTAATTAAAAAGTTCACGCCGGCGCGGTGGGTCACACTCGACTGTCTCAGAGCTGGCAAGTCTCCGGCCTTTTGGATACCAGTATTTTAATACAGAAAATGTTGTTTTCTTTAATTAGAACAATTGGGCGATTTAAAGGAACAACATTTTTTCTAAAATAACAGTGGTGTGCAAAACGCCGGAGACTTGACAACTCTGAGACAGTCGAGTGTGACCCACCGCGCCGGCGTGAACGTGTTAAAGAAATTGTAGACTATTATGTATATTAAATGAAGAAGCAGTAACATTTTAAGTTATTTAATTGACACTACATAGATTGTAAATAAGAGAGCATTTTTATATGCCTCTTTCCTGGATTAGCTACATGTTCAGAATGAAAGAAAATGTTTACATTACAAGATACATAACAATAATAATAAATCAGTTCATTCTAATTTATGAGTCTTAATTTAGCCACTCAACAAGTCATTATCTTTACAGGAATTTCAAGGTTAAATACATTAGCACTATAAAGAGATTTATGGCTAAATTGAAGAGTTATATTGTTTATGTAACTGAAGAAATTAGTTTATTTTTAGCACAGTTATGCATCTTGTTGATTTGTGTCCATCAACTCCTCCTTAATTTCTGAAGTTTCATTGTCAAACAAATTTAAGTTCTTTCTATGGGTTTGAAAAACAGGTTTGGGAACTGGTTTGTAAACAGATCTGCTATCATCAATTTGGTTCGGCAGTACTTTAGGTTGATAGTCCCTTCTTGCTTTAGTTGTTTTATCAGGTGGAACCTAATTTCAATATGTTTAGTTTTACTAGAGTTCTTTTCTAATTCTATCATCTTGATCGTGGGCTGGTTGTCTTCATATAGGTTTATAGGTAAGGTTTGTTTTAGGTTTATATCTTCCAGTAGATTGACTAGCCACTTTATTTCAATTGCTGCATTTGCTGCTGACACATACTCGGCCTCTGTCGATGATAATGCAATGCAGGATTGTTTCTTGGTCGACCATTGTATTGGATTTCCCCGTAACAGATATAGGTTCCCACTTGTTGATTTTCGTGAATCTACATCTCCTCCCCAATCTGCATCCGCATAAACTTCAAGTATCTGTTTCTTTTTTCCGCTTAGAACTAGAGCTTAGAACTTTTTAATAGTCTTAAATATCTTATCACTCTTTTTACTGCATTCCAGTCTTTCATTCTTGGCGATTCATTTCTTCTACTAAGAATGTTCACTGCTGAACAGATGTCAGGTCTGCTTATAGTTGCTAGGTATAGAAGTGCTCCTATGGCTTGTCTGTAATATGTGTTATTTGGTAAAATGTTATCCTCATCATTAAAGCGTGTGTAATTTGTTTCCACGGATGTGCTACACGGTTTTGCGTCTTGTAAATTAAATTTATTGATTAATTCCACTATTTTCTGAGTTTGATTTATCATGTAGCTTTTTGCTTTTTTAATGTTCATCGATATGTAGTTACTGATGTCACCTAAATTCTTTAGCTCGTATTCTTTATTTAAGCTCGTGATTACTTCCTCTATTATTTCGTCTTTTCTGGCAATTAAAATGTCGTCTACGTATGTTATTATGTCGTTGTGTTATCGCCCCTTTTACGCGTAAACAGCCATCAGTCAAATTTTCTCTGACTGAAATTCATCTTTTTTAGTGTTTCTGTAATTTTATTATGCTATGCTCTCGCGGCTTGTTTAAGTCCATATATGGCTTTGTTTAGCCTACATACTTTATTTTCCTCATTTGGTTCAGCGAAACCTTCTGGTTGTGACATGTATATTTTCTCCTGAAGCTCTCCATGTAAGAACGCGATGTTAATATAAATATGTTTTACATTTAAATTTTGATGTAATTCTGCTATTAATAATGCTCTCATTGTTGTATATGACACGACTGGTGCGTAAGTTTCATCATAATCCTCCCAGAATTTTTGTGAATATGCTTTTGCAACTAAACGTGCTTTATATTTTTGGATTTTTCCTGTGTTGACGCGTTTTAGTTTGTATGTCCATTTGCAATCTATTATTCTCCTATTTGGTGGAGATTCTACAATTGATCAAGTTTTATTTTTAATAAGGGAGTTCATTTCACTTTTCATTGCATCTATCAAATTTTGTTTATCCTTAGAATTTTCCATGTTTTCGATTTCCTCATAATTTTTTTGGTTCAGTAGCGTTTTCACTCTTAACCATGTATATTTACCTGTCAGGAGGTACGCCATTATTAATTCTGTCTGATTGTCTAGGTTCTACTACTGGTTGATTAGACGTGGATGGTACCTCATTGCTATTTGAAATTCCTATTTCTACAAGGTTTTCATTATCGCGATTTTCATTTTTATCTTGCTTTGGTTTGTTTTTTATACTTTCTCGTTTCTATATTTAAATTTGTTTTCGAGAAATTTTACGGTTCTCGCGATCTTTAATTCATTTCCTCCTACGTATATTCTGTATCCTTTGGATTCTTTATCATATCCGACGAAAATTCCCTCTATAGCTTTATCATCAAATTTTTGTTTTTTGGTTTTACTGATATATGCGAAGCTTTGCAGTCAAATACCCTAACGTAACTTAAGTTTGGCTGTCTGTTTGTCCATAACTCGTATGGCGTTTTTTCATTTGCATTTGTCGGTAGTCTGTTTTGCAAATGATTTGCTGTGCAAATTTCTTCCCCCCAGAATTTTAATGGTAAATTTGATTCACTTAACATTGTCCTTGCTATCTCAACTAACGATCTATTTTACATCTCTGCCACACCGTTCTGGCTTGCGAAATATTGGACTGTGTGTTGATGTTTTATCCCATTAGCCCTGAGGTAATTTTCTATTTCATCTGATGTGAATGCCCTTCCGTTGTCCGTTCTAATTGCTTTCAGTTTTTCTCCAAATTTGTTGCTAATTAACGCGATGAATTCTTTAAGTTTTTCGTAAACTTCACTTTTTCTAGACAATAGGTATATGATCGTAAATCATGAGTAGTCATCAATAAAAGTAAAAAAATATGATTTCACCCCCTATTGTCCGTGTTTGAAAAGATCCGCACACGTCGGAGTGAATGAGGTGGAGTCTTTTAGTTGCTCTATACTCTGCAATTTTCGGATAGGGTTCATCAGTTAATTTTGCCTTAATGCACGGTTCGCAATCTATGTTATGCTTACAGTTGTTTATTTGGATTCCTCTAGCTAATTCCTTTTGCGTCGCTTTGCTAACCGACAAGAAATTTGTTTCGATTTCAGGTACTACAGGGTTGCCACACTTCAGGGAATTTTTCAGTCAAAATATCAGCATTTTTTTTTTATAGAAAAAATTATATAGATTAATTGCAAGAAATTTCGCCTTATCTAAAGATTGATTCTCTGTAAGGAAGTACTGGTGCCGAAGAATTTCCGGGTCTGGAAATTCCCTGAAGCGTGGCAACCCTGTACTAGTAATACATCTTTAAGTGTTATTTCATGGATTTTGTTGTCTGATGTTCGCGTGTTTATATTTACGTCACCTGATCCGTAAGTATTAAGTTTTTTTTTCCGTTTGCGATGGTTGCATTTGTTTTTTCGCGTGTTTTTATTTCTGTAAACATTGATTCTCAACATACAATATGGCTTGAGCTGCCACTGTCTACTATAAATGTTTTGTTTTCTATTCCTTGTGTTATAAAGGCATAATTTTTATTTTCGCTCGCCCTCCATGTATTGTTTTCATTTTCGGAGTGACTGTACCTACGGTTTGATTCCAATGTTTGTTCACTTCTAAAATTGTTTTCACTCTTTTGAAAAACTAGTGATGTAGTGTAATGTTTTTTGTTTGGTCTAATGTGTTGATTTTGTGGTTTGTTTTGTGTTTTGACTTTGTTATGCCAACATTCCTGTGTATAATGGTTTCTCATCCGACAATTGGAGCAGTATTTATCATTTGTTTTGTTGTTGTAATTATTCTGTGCTTTAAATGCTCTGGCAGGATTTTCTGATCTCTCATCATTATCATATCGTCGGTTATATTTGTCAATAAATTTAGACTTAATAAATGACGGTGTAAGTTGATTTTCTTCTCTCGATTCAAGAGCAGTAATAAGAGTATTATAAGATTGGGGTAAGGAGCATAATATCAGTGCAGAAATGTGGTTGTCATTTATAACTTCTCCTATGACTGCTAATTTATATACTACTTCCATTATTTTTGTAATATGATTAACAACGTTGCCACCTTCAGCTAATTTAATGCCATAAAGTTTTCTTAAGAGATAAAGTTTGCTAGACAAGTTATGTCGCTCATGGATTTCGCGCAAAGACTGCCAAGTTTGGCTGGCTGTCTGTATATTTTTAACATGAGTAATATCATCAATTGTTAGATTAATTAGTGCACGGGCTTTCTTATCGCTTTTGGACCAAGCGTCCGTAATTGGATTAGGCGGTTCTTCCATAATTACATTAAATACATTTTCTTTAGTTAACATCATTTCCCCCTTGAATGTCCATATCGAATAATTCGTAGCTGTTAGTTTTTCAATTGCTAAATTATCTTTAGAAGCTGCCATTTTCTTAACTTTTAATTATTTACGTGTTACCGTAAAAAGTTCTTTCAAATTTTCTTTTTGAAAGATTGAAAGTTTATTTAACTTTATTTATCAAATATATGATATTTCAGATTTCAGTGGAGGCTATTTAATTTATTTATTTTTAATCAGTTATCATAATCTTGATGGGATTTTGAATCCCGTTAAACAGGCGTGAGTAAGTAATGTAAATTGGGACTTACCCCTTTTCAGGATACTTATCCTTTTATGGTGTAAATCCACGTTTTACTTTTAATCTCAAAACGCATTAGTTGAGTATATAATTCACTTTATATTTGTAGAAAATTGTATTCTCTAATGCACAACTTTTTATGCCTCCTTTAATTAAAGAAGTTGCAGACTATTATGAAGATTAAATGAAGAAGCGGTAACATTTTAAGTTATTTAATTGACACTATATAGATTGTAAATAAGAGAGCATTTTTATATGCCTCTTTCCTGGATTAGCTATATATTCAGAATGAAAGAAAATGTTTACATTACAAGATACGTAACAATAATAATAAATCAGTTCACTGTAGTTTATGAGTCTTAATTTAGCCACTCAAAGTGTCATTATCTTTACAGGAATTTCAAGGTTAAATACATTATCACTATAAAGAGATTTATGGCTAAGTTGAAGAGTTATATTGTTTATGTTACTGAAAAAATTAGTTTATTTTTAGCACAGTCATGCATCTTGATGATTCATGTCCATTAGGGACCATACCAAAAACATACTAGCTAGATTACATCTTATAACGACGGACTTAGCGTCACTCTTCATTTACTCTCATCTGTGGCTAAAAAAAGAAAAAATTAAATACGTATACATTTTATATTTTCATTTCATCATTATAGTTTTGGCACTTATTTTCTCGATCTTAATAATAATAACAATAATAATAATAAGGTTTTCTTATATTTTATCTGGCCAATAGTTGAATCTTTAATTAATAAAGTATTTACAGTATTTTTAAAATTTGAAATTTAAACGTTACATTATGTATTTTCATCAGATATACTAGTTGGAATAATGTTTGTTCGCACTTTATTTAGGGGAGACTAGGGAGGATTGACCATAGGAGAGGTTTAACCCACCCATCAGTTTTCATATTTAAAAGAATTGCAGAGTTTTATCAATAGGTGTCAACCAAAGTAACTGGAATGCTCAAACAACTGCCTTTGTTTCACACATATAATCGAAATAGGTCTGGAAAATAACAATTGTGAGGCGTTTTCAACGTAAAAGTTGTGTTTTTTAGAAATATTTTGTATGCTTTTTGCAGATAAAATATATTATAGAAATTTAAGTAGGTAGGTTTTATGAAGTATCGAGTTTTCATTCTAGGCATAAAGATTGTACAGTAACTTAGGCTTAACATAAGAATGTGCTATTCTTTAGTAAAGGGCTGTGTGGCAATGGTTGACCCAATTAGTGTGAGGGAGGGCTGACCAGATGATGCTCAAGGGCCCCTTGATTAAGTGGTTTTGGAAAGCTTTTTATAAAACATTGTGCATAACGAAAGGTTAATCGTTATATATAAAAAAGAAGGTAAATTTATTCTGTAAAGATACATTAAAATTGAGTGATGGAAAAGAAAGTGTTTAAAACTGATTTAAAGAAAGGTGTGAAAAATTGCTATAGTATAAACTGCAAGAAAAACTTTAATGAAATATAACTGGGAAATTTGATAGGATTCCATTTAAATATCACTTACAATATGTAAATAGACTCAGTGGGAAGGGCTAGAAAGTATGAAAGCAGCAGTCTCAAACCTTTCAGGGGCGCAGTGGTATATTTATGAAACCACTTAATTTTAATTCCCAAACGTCACAATGGCGCTAGAATTTTGCTAAAATCTTTTTCATTTAATATGTATGTGAAATATAGTCTTTTTTTTATATCCAAATAAATTTCTTTTTAAATTCCGGTGCCAGTCATTTATTTTAACATTTTAGTATTGAAACTACCTTGCCCCTGAAAAGGTTAAAATATGTTAATGATAAGTTAAGAGCTCATGCGGCTGCAGAAGAACATAACATTGATCAAAAAACTTTAGGAACATATGTAGACAAATTTCACCATGATGAATACAGTGAGATGAAGCCAAAATATGTGACAACTAGAGTTGTGAGGTCGAGTGTCACAAAGAGTCGGAGAAGGAGACAGAAAAAAAGCGGGACAGTGGCTCCTAAATATGGACATAATACTGTCTTAAATGTTAAAATTTCCTTTCCCTTGCTAATACAATTATACCTGCTCAAACAAAATCCTGTTTTAAACAAAATTTTTCTCCTCTGACTTGCGGTTGCGCATAAACAGTTATGTTTAACACGTTCACGTCGCGCGGTGGATCACACTCGACTGTCTCAGAGCTGGCATGTCTCTGGCCTTTTGGCTACCAGTATTTTAATACAGAAAATGTTGTTTTATTTAATTAGAACAATTGGGCGATTTAAAGGAACGATATTTTCTCTAAAATAACAGTGGTGTGCAAAAAGCCGGAGACGCTCAACTCTGTGACTGTTGAGTGTAACCCACCGCGCCGGCGTGAACGTGTTAAGCATCATATTTCCAAAAATATTTTTTATAATAATTAAAGCATGTAGCATAAAGTTATTTTGCTTTTTCTAAACTGATTTTGTTTCTCTTCACAAATATTTCAATAAAAAACAAAGTGGGTCAAGCCTCCCATATAGTGGATCAACCCTCCCATAGGTGGGGAGCCTTGACCCATTATTTTCTTATAACTAAAATCGATCATTTTTCATATTTCTTATATATTACATTTATGTAGCAATTTTATTTTGATAACTGATTGTATAACGAATAAAATGATATATACAACTTTATTCTACGTTCATTATTTAAAAAATAAAAAATCATTTTGTAAAAAGTGGGGCAACCATCCCTAGTCTCCCCTATTCCCAGTTTTTGCTTGTTTCTCATTCAATTTATTTATATTTAATTAAAGTGTACTTATAAAGATATTTAATACTGAAAGAAAAACATTTTCTTATATCGGTTCTGAGATAATCCTAATACTTCTTCCAAGGAGCTATTTTTATTAGATCTGAAAAGTGTGTTTTAGATAAACACTTCAAGATTAAATGGTAATAGAGACAACAAACTGATTTTAGATTGCATATCAAGATTTATTATTTTGTATTAAACTGAAAGGAATATGAAAATCCCTGAAATTCTTTAAATTGCTTCGAATAAAAACTAAAATTCTACTGAATGCTTTCCAGTTAAGAAAGAAATGGAGAATGCTTTAAGTTTATCGATATAATAAGAAATATTATTTAAAAATAATGTGAAGAAATATTTCCGAAATCGCTGGAATATTTTAGGGAAATATATATAGCACATTTTTTATAATAACAATTTGTAATACGAAACAATTGAAATAAGAATATTGAAACATTTTTTTTTTTGGTAATAAAAGATTATGTTAGTGTTCCGAAATACTTATCGCTTGAAAAAAAAATTAATTATGCGAAACATTTGTACCTCTAAATTTAATTTTGTAGATGCTTATAGGATAGAACGGTAAATTGAACTAAATATATATGCTGTAATATCGAGTAACTTAATCCTACACTGCAGGAATTTTTCTTTTGGAAGTATGTTTTTTGTTTTACACTTTAAATTTAGATCACTTCTGGTTTAGATACCACAAAATTTAAGTCGAATATTTCTCTTTAGGTATAGTGGTATAAGAAACATAATTTATTTATTAAAGGTTAAACTTCAATTAATTCATGTATTCAACATTGTGCAGTTTAAGGTAATTTCACACGTCACATAATAGAATAATAGACCTTAAGTTGTTTTAAAATTTATATTTTATATATATATATATATATATATATATATATATATATTAATTTGTTAACATGTAAGGAGTATGAAAATTGCCTAATTTGTCAAGACTGCTAGGATTATATCTTTTGTAATAGTTCGGATTCTCTACCTTTCTGATGAGCATGGAGCAGTATTATTATTCTTTCTAGGAGGCAACGTTGAGTAGTTTTTTTTTCTATTTATATTTATCTTGTTCATAATTATTAAAGTTGAATATTTTTATTTTACATTTATTTTCCATTTACATACTTCATGCAATTTCTTATGATACATATTTTATACAGGATGTTTTAAAAAATATTTTAATATTATAATTTATTCTCTAATAAATACCATGTTCTTCTTTTGTTTTCATGTTTAACTAACTCGAAAGTAAGGCTGATACCAGAAGAAAAATCTATATATTTAAAACGCTAAACGTATTCTTTCGACAGTCCGTGAGAAGAAACTACTGCATCAATTTACATCAATCTTTTTTTAAATGAAAGATATTTGGCCACAGATTTGTTATCATACATCCGTTTGTTCAAATATTTTATTAATTAGCCGTAATTTTAAATTAAAATTCTACAGTTGCGCATGCGCATTATATAAGTGGAAGTCTACCTTTGGAGTGGCGCGCTGCACATGCGCAAAGATTCTCGCTCAGTTGAAAATATCATATCACAGGTAGAAGTTGTTTTAAGTTCGTCTGCTATTCGATCTTACTGTAAACAAGCTTTTCTTTCTTTCACAAAGTTAATATTTGACTCTTTCATCATTATTAACGATTCAAAAATTTATTGTGTCGATATTGAGCTAGATAAGTCTCATTTCAGGGGTGTCACTTTTTTTTTTGGTCATATTACATGCTGAAAATAAACACAGTGATTTGAAACTAAAAGTTGTGGCTGGTGAACTGCCGGTAGTTACACAGGAAGATTGGGAAACTAGCATGTTAAGTTGTAGTTTCTTCTTTTTTAAAAATAAGGTAACATAAATATTAAAATGCAAAACTATTTTTGTAAGATCAAAACTCAAATTCGAGGCAATTGCGTATGTGTCAACTGTGTTTCGAACCTCTTCCGTTTAGAAGGAAGAAAAACAAGTTCTTGATAGCGTAGTCGGTTAAGGCAGCAGTTTAAGGCTTTGAATTTTTGCAGATGACGCAGGTTCGAATCCAAGCCTGGCAAAATGTGTACTATTTTTGTCGATAATTCATTTCAATAATGACTTATTTTATTAGGAAGAGAAATTATAGGTTTTTTATTTTTTTATTATTTGAATGCTTTATAATTAAATAAAATTTAACTCTCAATAATATTTTGAAAAAAAAATAATGATTTTATATTTAAAATATTTTGCATGTAATTATCAATTAAATAAACTGAACTGATCAACAATTTTCGTTATATTTTCTGACCATTATCAAGAATATATATGGGTGTGTGTCAGAAAGAAAAGTTTGTCATTCGTGCGTAAAAAATAAAACGGAAAGAAAGAAAAATATTCGTATAAGAGCTATAAAAGAAATTACCTTGATATTCAGGTTTAATATTTAAAAAATGTAAAATAAAATTCAAGTAAAAAAGATATATATATTATAAATCGTTAGCTACATCAAGTTTCAGATTTATGTTTTTAGAGAATGAAACAGATGAAAATAAAATTCATGGCAACTTTTAATGGTCGTGTAGTTTTAATAAATAAATAAATAAATGAAAATAAATATTGTTATTAAAAAAAAAACAAAAAAAAAACAGGCCGTAGTAAGTAAAAATAAATTCTTTACCCGGTATTTTAAGGTAAATTTCAGATAAAAAGCAAACATAATAGGTTGTAAATTATAAACTTAAAATTCTTTCACTTCACTGAATAGGTTAGACTGACAGCACCAGCTATCGCCTTAAAGAAATAGGAGTCACTTATCAATATAGAAATTCATCACGTAATTCGTCATTCAATAATTAATTTAAAAGAAACTAATTAAAAATTCAAGAATTTTTCTAATGAAACATTCAAGTTATTTACCGTCAAATCTTGACGGGCACTATCTAGTTATCTTTAAATTGTTACTAGAAGTTCAAAAACATAGCTAAAGGGCAGATGAAGTTTAGAAAAGAGTTTCAAATAGGAAGGTATGGGTTCAAAATGTTCGCAAGCAACGTTTAGGAAGACTGCGGATAACAGAGCAGCTGACAAGTCCTTGTTTTCCACCCCATTGCATCAGGTGTCTTTATACTAGAAGGGCCATAAGAATAGACACAAGCTGGCTCATTTTTATAAAACATTTCTTAATGTAACTTATCGAAAGGAAGTGTGTGTAATAAAATTTTACGCCCTATAAGTTAAACATTTTGATACATCCTAACGTAAGAAAAACTGCATGTTACACATTTTATTTTGAGCTAATTTTTAAAACGTCATTTACAAACTAACATGTTGTTAAATAATTAAAACTTTTAAAAATTTTCCTGGCCGTCAATTTATATAAATAACTTTTATAAGATGGTTTTTTATTACGAGTGTAATTAAAAAATAATCCTCATCTTAATTAATCGCATAAATCTCCGACTAAATAAAGCGAAAATCATTTTTCAAATTTTATGGAAATAATAAAACATAAAAGTTGGTAGATATGCAAACAAGTCTTATGACCGGACATCGATGTCTTAACCCTTTGAGGGGAAAGCAATAATGTCTTTGCAATATTGAATGTTCTCCGGAATAATCGAAAAATTTTATTTTAAAATAAGGAAAAGCAATTTTTCAACATTCTCCCTCCCTCTGAAAATTAAAAATATAAAATTTAGTTAAAAAATTCTGGTGTGAATTTTATTTAAATTAGGTTGGACAAAATATATGCCACCACCCCTCAAGTGGTTAAGATATGTTACAGGTTTCGTAGTACGGAAGGGATTTGATTACCTGATTTTTCTTAACCTCTCAATTCTCGCTCCCGTGATAGTCACGGGCTGTGTCTTTTGTTCAGATTTTTTTAATCCCACCCGTTTTATAAAATAGTGTAATCGGCTTTATGATGGTATCATTTTTTCTGTCTTTAAATAAGGTCAATGTTTATTTTTCAAAAAAGTGGTGCCAATAAGCAATTTTAATTTTTAAACCGTAATTTAATACGACCGTTAAGGGGTTAAACTAATGTCTATTTCCTTTAATAAAAGAAGTTCTATTTTTTAAATGGGATGAACATTTCTTTCCAAAAATCTGGCTTTCGAATCTTTCGCATTGCTTGATGTGTGCGAATATAGTATCATCTGCACTCTATAATAGTATCATCTGCATTTCTATGAACAAATTGTATATAATATAAATGGAAAATATAATTGTTTTATCGTATGTCATCATACTTAGCATATGCAGCGTCACCTTGCATATCTTTCCATCGGTGGCTACAACAAAAAAATAATAATAAATATATCTTTCTTTATTTTTAATTTTGCTGCACCAAAACACTTCTTACAATATATTCACGAAAGGAAAGTGTGTGATTCCTTTTCATTCGCTTCTAATCAAAAGTTATTTATATAAAGTTAAATTTAATTATTAAATTTCCATCTTAGATAATGTTTTATCATCAGATGTCGATCCACCGAAATTTAACCAAGCTGTATTCAACCCAAATCCTTACTTATTTTTAAGATTTAAAAGATTTACTTTTATTTATTTAGAGGCGAATTCGTAAAAAAACAAATACATCAACTCAATATTCTTAAGAAATTTACGAATTTTCTCTGAGTGATCAAGGATACTCTTTCGTCTCTGAAATAATAGCAATATTTCTTCTAAACCGTTTTTCTTATTCGTTTCGAAAAGCAATTATTCCTTAAACAATTTGCGATTTCTATATGAAATGAAAGAAGCGACGAGATTGGATTAGATAGACGGTTTTTAGATTGTATTTCCAGATTTATTATTTTCCCTTACATTGAATGGACTATTTTGATAGTCTATGAAAACTTTTAACGCTATTTCTGGTGGCGTTAAATGACACCTTTTAAAATATTTTGATTTATGATTATTTTATTTGGCATTTTTAAATCAAAACGACTACTAATCATTGTACACATTTTAGATTTTTAAAAATCTATAAGGGACTGTACATAATCAACTTTACCACTTTACTGGGGAGAGGGGATCAGGCACTTGATATCGTATGATATCTCTCTAGTGGTAGAGGGATATCTTTCGATATCGGTATCTATTTTGATTCAACCGCAGTTTTCTTTTTCTGTTACATTTTTCTTTACATGAAAACAGTCTGTTAGGCGAGAGTTTCCAAATTTGCACCACCCTGCATATCTTCAGGTGTAACTCACTTCATTTTTAGAATATCTGCAAAATTTTACTACACGTGGTTGTGGTGACGAACTGGCACCTCCATAAAAGGTCACATTATAGATTAGTGATTAGTACACTGATAGAAAATATTATCCCATTCCGCGTTGTGAAAGAATATATGGGATAATATTGATGGAAATACAAGGAGATGAGATTTGGAATAAATAAAAAAAATGTCAACAACACAAGAACGACTTATTTAACGTTCCAAATTGTAATTTAGGATTGGAAGATTACTAAGTCAAATATCTAATTTAATAGTGACTAAATTAAAATTCTTAAAAATCATAAATCCAATTTGCATCTGAAAAGGAAAAGAATAAAGGAAAGATTAAAAAAAAAAGGCATAAGTACATATATACACTCAAACTTTATTTACAAACGCATATAATATTCATGTTTCAAATATTTATTCTGTTGGGCCAACATTATTTTCAAATCACTTTCAATCTTATAAAATTAATAATACGATTGTTTATATGCAATATTCATGTAAAATTGGATTTCAACTATTATTCCTAATTAAAATTCTCACAGCACAAATTCATAAAAAATGGGCTACTTGGCCAAGATATTAATAAACTCTAATATTAACATTTTCCTATTATTATGATTCTTTTAATCTTTAATAACGTTAATTATATATATATCAGTGGCGTGGCGTCCGGTCATCGCTGGATGCGGCGATGACCAAGCAATATTTTAAAACTCTTAATAAGCTTTTAAAACTCTACGATCCAGTTTTAGCAGAACATTTGGAGTTCATGTATAAGTGAAGGTAAGATTTAAAGTTTCTTTTTTGAACATTCAACCATTGAATTTTAGAGTTAATAATTTTTCACCACAAACTTAAGTAATTGTGATGACCACCGAAAATTTTCACGCCACGCCACTGATATATATATATATATATATATATATATATATATACTTTAAAATGTTGTCTATAAAATTCTAGCCAATGAAATTGCTAAACATACACATTGTAATGTACAAAATAAATTAATGGCCATATATTGGAAGTAACTAAAATTACTGTCATCAAATATTACAGTCAGAAAAGGGTTGAGGTTCCTCCTGGCTTTAACTAATAGTCCATACTAGGACTTCCCTCAGAGGGATTAGTCTGAGCGATATTGCCGAGAACATAGATTTAATAATAACTTGTTGCAAGTAAAGAAAATGAGATACTATCTTTAATTGGCTATATACTGGTTACTGTTACAAATGATGAAATATCTAGATTAGTGAACCTGAAAAAAAAAATCCATATCAATTTTAAACCAGCTCTTCCCTCTGTGAGCCCCTGGCAAGAGATAGAATAGCCTAGAAAATGAACACATTTACAAGTACTTTCGGACAACCTATTCGCTGTTTCATACCGACATTTTTGCATTTTTAAAAATATATACATAAACCAGTATAATACTTCTTCAGTTTTATTTTCATAGTCGTTTATATCATTTGACAAAAAATCTCACTTTCTTAAACTCGATTTGCGTCAAGCTTTTTTTTTGAAAAAGCATAGTCCATATAACAATGAAATTCCATGAATGGAATTAAACACGTGGTAATAAAGCATTTAGGTGAGCGCAATTGATAAATCGTCAAACATTGTTCTTATCGCCATCTTTCGTAATGCATTCTTTTAATTTAAAATACACATATTAAATAAATTTATAAACACGATTTGACTCATTTAATTAAAAATAATAATAAGTAAATAAATAAAAATAATAAGAAGAGATACTAGCATAAGTCAAAACATTTATTTCAACATCAACACAAGTTACACTTGCGGGGAAAGAAGGCGGCTTTTGACAAAAAATAAAAATAAAATACTCTTGGCAAAATCTGAACCGGTCTAAAAAAAAATGTACCCTTATTAATTCAAATATTATAGGAATATTCCGTAATCTGGTTTTCAACCAATATCGTATTTTTAAAAGCTTCGCTTAACTCCAATTAAATTTCATTGCTGTAACATTTTATTTTATTTTTATTTTTTTTTAATTTATTTATTTATTTATTTTTCTTTTTTTTTTGGGGGGGGGGGGGAGAGAATGCGAGATTGCATATATTTACATTTAAATTTTAAACTTTCGTGTATGTAACGGTTGCTTGTATGAATAATTAGCACCTTTATGATCGAGCTTCACTCGAAACATATGTAAAGAACTACTTGTGTGGTATGTGTGCATAAAGCCATTATTACTTTGCTATTATAACTCCCGTCCGTTATAACAATGTTGCTGTTAGTATTACTCTTGTTTGACGTCAACCTTGCCTGTGTATCTGAATACGAATTATTGGCCATTTTTCTTGCACGAAGAGTGGTTATAACAAAATTGTTTCATTTTGCATAGCATGTACCAATTGCAATATTGATACTTTTAAGTTAGTCAAGCGCAGGTAATAAATTGACAATATTTATCCTTACTATATTCATCTTGCATTCATTTCATTTAAAATATGAAGCTTTCACTCACTTCATTTAAAATACCCGTTTTTAACTAATTTCACTGTACTTTAACAACATTACTTTGCATTGACGTTTTTTTTTTTTTTAAAAAAGCTTTATGCAGTTTTGGCTTCAGAAAGTGAGATTTGCTACAAAAAGATACGGACCTGAAAATTTATTACAAACCCGATGAACGTTTATGTTTATTTTTTACAAATAAATATAAAACTTTTTGGCACAGATGTCACATACACGTTGGCGCGATTTTTTTCTGACGCAAATTTGGCGAAAACCTCGTTTTCGAATACCAGTTACATATATATTTTTAAAAAGGGAATAACAATAAATGAAAAAAGTTTAATTAACAACTATAGAACAAAACAATTTATATAATTAAAAAAAGAGAAAATAAAAGTAAATAAACAATTTATCATTAAATAAAAAACAACATCTAGGTTACCATCAAGCAAAATAACGACACTTTGGCGTCAGTTAAGTATCCCGGTGCGTATATGACATTGGCGTCTGAAAAAAATCGCGCCAACGTGGTGCGCATGTGACATCTGTGCGTAAATGTCTTGTTTATACTAAAGTAATTGTTTAAATCTTTAAAAAATTTCTTGGGTTCATGAAAGAATGAGTAGGTTACCAGAAATATGCATCAAAAGTTTACTTCTTTCGCCGAACCCATTTTCTTTACCTATAAGACGCCTACTCTGGAAAAGTACAAATTTCGGTAGTTGTTAGTTATCCCGTCGACCAAATTACTGTCGGCAAATTGTAAGATTAAATGCCAATAATGGTTGATCGTAAATGTCACATTCACTTGACAACACGTGTTTACGTCATCAAGTGATTTTAATTTCGACGTTTTATTTGTATTTTTATTAATGTTATACTAATTTATTTGTTCCTTAAAATATTTAATTTATTTAGTATTAATATTAAGTTATTTTTTAAAAAGTTATTTAAAATAAAAATTATGTCAATTTGTATAATTTTGCGGGTGGTTTGGCGATTTATATAATTTGGCGAAATTGGTCGACGGGATAACTAACAAGCACCCAAATTTAATTTAAAATACTAAAAAGACAAAAAATAAGTAAATTAAGAGTAAATGAGGTCACAAATAAAAATTGTTTATTTAAACATAAAATAACTGTTTCAAATTTTCATACGCAAAATATAAATGTTGGTTGCTTTTGGCGATTAAAAAATGCTATTGGGTAGATTATCGTAAAATCTGAAATCCTACGTAATTATGGCTTTTTTCTTTGAAATAGAAAAAAAAATCCAGATTTATTTTCCTGTTTGATTAAATTGAAATGTTTTTTTGCACTTTAATATTAGTGCGGCCCATATTTTCTTTGCTCCATGTGCTATAATTCGGTTTTCTACGAAAACATCAAGTCGGTGAAAATGACATACACTAAATTTCCGTGACGTATGTAGATAAATTGTGCTTTTTTATCAGTTTTTTAATATAATTTTTAAACGAATTGGAACTTATTTTTCATTGTAGGTGCATTCAGTAGGTTACCCTCATAGGTACCTTCTGGTAAAACCAGAACCGAAATCCGACAAATATTTTTTGAGTTATGCTTAACGAAAGGTTTTACGAAAGGTTTTAATATCCATCGTAGATGTTTTTGACCGGAAACTAATACTGCGTTGTGTATTAGCCTTCGCTTCGCTCAGACAATAATGCACTGATTGGTCCAATGGCACATAAAAGTTTTTAATTGTCTCTTTGGGGTCTGCAAGTTTAATCGGTCACAATTATAGCAAACTCTACCAATAAACATATGTTTATTTGTCTATATACCCTATATAAATTATAAATTTTAATATATAAATGTTATTAAGATTTTTCCAAATTAATTTTGTTTATTTATTTCGTAAAGAAATATTTTCGAAATTCAATTAATTATTTGTTTTTGACTAATATTGGATTGTGCTGTTTTGTTTAATTATTTGAAATTAATTAACGAGCAATGTCATATAGTTTTCGGTGCGACAGTGGTCATTGCATTGATGTATTAACTAAATAAATATTTAGATTAATTTCTTTTTGAAAATCTTAAGTTATTTTAATTTTAAACAATTTTCAAAAGTTGTCCAAATTCAACAACTCATCGACTAAGTTGGACCACCAGTTTCCTTAATTTGACCAAATAATATTAAGATGTTTTAATAAGAAGGAATTATAACGAATTTTATTAAAAGCAAAATTTGCGATTGATGAAACAAAACAAAATAACAGCAATGAAATATAATGAAATTAAATAACAAAAAGTAAGATTAATCGTTTTAAATCAAAATGTTTTCAAAATATTAATCAAAGTTATAAGTAATTAAGAATGGAAATTCTGGAACTAATTGCAGGTTACTTGAATATCGTGTAAGAAGAAATGCATGGCTTACACGTGAAATTCTTTTGTTAATTTTTTATTCCAGCGAATACAACATGAAACTTCATTTGGTAATCTGAACGCTAAATCTTTTCTGCTATGTTATTTGTCTTACAAATCAAGCAAAAACAATCATCACTGTCTTTAGAATTGAATATTTCCAACTGAGCGAAAAAAATGCCCAGGCTGGGAATCGAACCGAGATTCCCAGCCGAACTGGGTTCGATTCCCTGCCTGGGCATTTTCCCGCTCAGTTGGAAATATTCAATTCGATAACTTTACCAATCAGTTTTATTGTGTTAAAATAATAGTTCATCAATGTCTTTGTTTTACAGTTTAGATTTTGAATGATTAGACATTTTTTTTTTTCAACAGAAGTTTTTTTCTTTCTTTTTTTTATCTTATGTCTGTAGTTTTTCCCTTTCATCAGGTTCTTCTTTCCCTTCATATTCATATTCACTATTTTACAAATATTTTAACGTGCAATATATTATTAATAAGTATATTCCCAAACTTGATGTCACGTTTGCGCGTTACAATTTTGTATGTAAACATTCGCACTCTTTACTTGAAATTCTAATCTCAGTGCCGGCGAAATCCAAATATTTACTTTTATACGCTTTCGTAGTAAAATATTTAGTTTCATCAAAGAAAATACTCATTTCATTTTTACTATGACATCATTTTCACCCACCGAAGATCTCTGAGATTAGCATCCAAGCTTCAGTATCAGCGGAATTTTAAAAAAAAAATGAAATTTAACAAGTTTATGAGTAAAAATACGTTATTTTAAATTTGACGTCATTTTTCTGTTCAAAAGTTTTTAAAAAGTTATTTTAATTTATAATGAGAAAATGTAATTCGTAATGATACGGTAATTCCCATTGTTTTCTCTCTTCAACAATGGAAGAAACGCGATTGCCACCAATGTGAAGAAATTTCATAAAAGGGTTATTAAAATTAAAACATAAAAATGGGATTATTTTAAAAAATAGCGAGTGTGGACACATTTACAAATAAAATGCTTTCATTTTAAAAAAATAATTATCAAAATCGGATTAGTAGTAAGCTGAGGCCAGATGAATGAAAAAACAGCCTTGTGTTTTAAATATATAGGAAGCATTCTCACATATATTTTACTTTTTTGTTCTTGAATAATATATTTTTTAAAAACATATTCTTGGGATTTTTTATTTCTTATATTAGCAAATACACCATCGCATTTTGTATAACAATATTAACGAGATAAATAAGTTGTGAACAATGTCGGGGGTAAAAATGTACCATGAAATTCCATACCGCCTCCTGTCGGTGATGCTGATTTTTAAGTTTGAAGCTGTCTGCATAAAATTGATTCAATAAAAGTAAATCAACGTAATTTTTTTCAGAAACTGGGACAATTGTTCTATATAAATATGTAGCAAAAACTTAACCTGTACACATTTTTACGGTTGTTATTATTTTTTAACTCTGTCCCTGGATTTTAGATTCCTTAAGATCCCTCTTGCTAAAATTATACAGCCAGATGCAGCCACTGTAATTTTTTCAACTTTTTTCTCATACAGTAGTATACTATTGAAAAAAATCACTGTAATTATTTGACAGGAAATTTACTGCAGAATTTAAATCAGCATTTAAATATCAGTTTCAAGCATTGTGGCTTTATTGGTAGTCTTACCGTCCCCAAGGTTTATCCCTGCACTTTTCGAGGTAAATTAATTTATTTAAAAAATTAATCCAGTGTAAATAACTGTTGTTAAAAATCAATGAACATTGTGACTATCACTTTGTCTTAACATAGTTTGCCTAGAAATAGGCTGTAATTTTCGTTACAATCCCATCCTTATCGTTCCTTTTTCCCTTACCGTCCATTCCTTACCATCCCTGTTTTATTTAACTATGAAATTGATGGCAAGAGTCTCGCTGGGATAGTACAACATTCAACATTAATTCTGAATAAGTACATTTTCTAATTATAGCTACAAGAACATGAAAATTTAAAACTAGAAGTTTAAAAATGCTATTTAAAAAAATGAATTTCACATATTTCACATGAAAGTTAAAATTATCGAAGAATGGTTCACATGTATTATTTTCATCGTTTAAAAAACTTTTAAGTATTGAAACCCTCTAAGCATTCATAAAAAATAAATAGCCTGTTTTATTATACTGTTTTAATAAAATCATAGTAAAGGATTCTTTCAGAACAATGATCCTACATATATTTTATTTCTTATATGTGTGAAAAGCATTTTCTTCGTTAGTAGCATCGAAAAGTAAGTTAGTTGAAAAAAAATTACTTCAATTATTGTGTTTCAAATGTAAATCCAGATCGAGTAAAGGTTTCAAGCGATAAATAAATGCAATCGTGTATTAATACATGTTTACGTTTACTTATCAGGCTACATTGGTATCAATACCAATTATGTAATGTTTGATTATTATTATTTCATAACAGATATTTCTTGTACATAAACATTTTTTTTTTCGGATTAACTGCAGCTTGTCGTTATCTGTTCGCGACCAACAGTTGGAGAAACAATGTTCTAAACATTTAATTTTAATTACTTGCTACAGGCCTTAACGACCCTATTCTTACATTTCTGTTTACAACCATGAAAGTTTTAGTAAAAGATTTTAAATAACAAAATTTATTATTTTTTAAACCTTAGTAGGTACATACAAAAAATTAGCATGTCTGAAACATGCGTGCTACAAATAATTAATAATATAATAAAATAATACAGCATAAAAAATATAAACTACTATATTTCAGCATTTAAGACAATGTCATACAAAATTTTGTTTACTAAAAATACTACATTGTTATTATCTCTTATATAACTGTTCTATGGGTACTACGCGAATTCATTATGAGTAAAAATGTAGAAGAAAATAAAAAGTTAGAGCGATAAAATGTCAAGGGGGCCGTAAGAAAATTAAACTCGCGAGTTTAACTTTGTTCTTCAGTTAAATAAAATATTATTAACAATCATCGCTGCTGACACTTTTTTCTTTATTTTAAATCATTAAAGCATTCTTCTATAAGTTTAAAATTTTATTTTATTAAGTTTAATTTCACCAGATTTTTATTTCTGAAAGTTAAAGTTATGCGAGAATGCCTCACGGATCATAATTATAAAAGGTGACATTTGACACAGGTAGCGATGGTGTTACATTCCTTCCAATAAAAACTCTGTAGAATGTGCGGAATGTTTTCCTGCTAGTAAAAGGAATTTTTATAAGCTTATCGATAAAATAACAAATAAGTTCTAACCTTTTTTATAATAAAGTGAATAATTATTTCCCGACCTCTATCTTTTTTTTTTTTTTGAGAAATATATATAGGATGTTTTTTATAATGATAAATTTAGATTAAACAGTCGTATATTGAATCGTTTTTACAGAATAAATGATTAGATTTGTGTACCATAATATTTATGATATGAAAGAAATTTAAATAAAATTTTATCTCTAAAGCTTAATCCCATTTATGCTATTATCTATATTATAAATGATAAACGTGTCTGCGTCAGACGTCATTTTGATGGCGATAACAGCAGGCAATTCAATTTCGCTATTACTGTATTTTTTTTAACTTCTAACCGTCGCACAATTTAAATTTTTACTCCGCTGAATGGAGAAAAATTATACTTAGAAATGCATTTTTTATTTTCAAAATTGTATTGTAATTTATTTGAAAACTGTACCGCAATTTACTCATTTTTTATGGCTTTAAAAATAATTTTCAAGCACGATTTTTCTTTTATTAATCTATCTCTATCGCCTGCAGATGAGTATGAAAGATAAGTTCGTTTGCACTTAAGGTAATATAAATAGTTCAGCATGTTTTCCGGCTGATATCTTATAACGAAATTAAAACATCATCAATAAAATAAAATAATATAAACAAAAATTCAACAAATCTTTAATCGAATCGCTTAAACAATTAAAAATATCAAAATGAAAATGGACTCGTGTAAGTCACTAAATGTTTGACAATTTCTTCGGCTATTAACACATACGAAATTATCGCTTATAATAAATTACAAAACTTTATTTGAATGGAAAGTTAATACTTTTCAAATAAAGAAGTTTTTGGTTGTTGTTAGGTGGGCAATTTAAAAAATATATATTAATATAAAAAATGACTTTCCTTATAATCTGTAACCCGGGAGGTCTGGGTTGCATCCCCTAGTATTATATAATAGCATAATTAATTGATAATTTATATTATGTAAATGAGTCACTCAAGGCATTTTACATGTTACATAGTACAATTTAGGCTTGGTTTATTTTATTTACTAACTAAACTTATTGTTAAACTTTATATTACGACTAGCAGGCTGCGCCCGCTACGCTGGTCTGTTTATCCAAATGAACCTTGAATCAAACAAAATGTATCAGTGAATTTGACACTGTGATTTAAAGCAGTGTGGAACAGTACCTAGAATGTCCTTTCGCACTGCTGAAAACGATATGAATGCCATTGTACTGTTATATTTTCTAATGTGCAGACAAATTTCCAGCTATTAAGGTCTTAATCCTTTTAGTTGATCAATCACAGTAGGGTTTGCTAAAGATTGATAGTACAATATGCAATATAATAAAACAAACCCTGACAAATTATTTAACTAATAATGCAAGCAAACAAACTGACAAAATCAATCCAGTAAAACTTTTTTTAAAGATTGATCTTTCATATTGGGGTCCATGTTATTGGAGAATTTTCACCCATAATTCTATAACTAAGCAACGTAGAATTATACGCAATAAACTAAAACCTCCCCAAATATTGTCTAATCAACAAAGCAAGTATTGTCAATATCCGCCATCTAGAACTTTTTGAAAAGTCTAATCTTTCATAATCGGTTTCACATGATTATGGAACTTTCCGCCATTACTTTATGACTAAGCAACGTAGAACATTATACAAAATACTAAAACTATATCTTAATAGGTATCTAACTAACAATGGAATTCCTATCAAAATCCGTTCTGTAAATTTTTTTAAATATGCTAATCTTTCATAATTGGGTCCAATTGATTATAGAACTTTAAACCACATCTCTATTATTAAACAATGCAGAAGGGTATAGTAAATACTAAAACCCTGCTTGAAAAATTATCTAACTAACAGGGAAAATTCAATCGAAATCAATTCGGCTGAATCTTTTAAAAGGGCTAATCTTTCATGATCGATTTCATCTGATTATATAACTTTAAAACATAATTCTGTGTATAAGCAACGTAGAACGATATGTTATATGATAAAATCTTCCCTAAAAAATTGTCTGACTATCATTTCCATTCTCACCAAAACCCATTTAGGTGAGCTCAAGTTATATGCAGCAGGGACGAATTTTCCATTTCCATTTTACTCTCGTATATATAGTAGAAACAGAAGTAGATAGATAGATAGATAAGAATATTGATTCTTAAAATTTAAAAAACTGCAAGTTATCTCTCGTTGTCGATGCTGAATAATTTGAAAGACTTTTCAATCATCCAGTATTGAGATTTACAATTATGTCTACAAAAAACATGTATTACATTTTATACCAAAACATTCTCGGTAAAATGGGCCAATTTGGTGTGGGCTCCGATATTATAATTTTTTTTAATCAAAATCGCCATTTAAACTACGCACATGAAATTTTAAGCATCTCTTAGCACTGCAGTAAACATTTCCATTTTTTAATCAGCGAAAAATGAAGTTATAACTTAATTTTACTTAATAATAAAAAATACTTTCAATTCCAAAAAATAGTAAATTAAAATTTTTGGTACTACTTAGTAATCCCGTCGACCAAAAATATATCACCAAACTATAAGATTAAATGCCAATAATGGTTGATCGTAAATGTCACACTTACACTTAAAGCAAGTTACGCGTATTTACATCATCAAGTGATTTTTATTTCGAAGTTTTATTTGTGTTTTTATTGATGTTATACTAATTTATTTGTTCTTTCGTTATTTAAAATCAAAGTTCGGTCAATTTGTTAAATTTGGCTAGTGGTTTGGCGACTTATACAATTTGGTGAAATTGGTCGACAGGATAACTCTAAGTAGTACCAAATTTTTTGCACTGTTACGATTAAATAATAATTAAAGCGAAAAGAAATTCGCGTTTAATAAATCGGCACAAATGTTGGCACAGTTTGCAATTAAATTTCGTACTTTTCCACTACATGCGCCTTGGAGTTTTTTTAAACAGCTTGGCGCATTTCGGGCATCAGAAAGTGAGATTTTTTGCCAGTTTATATAAACAGTTAAGAAAACAAATTTGATGAAATTTTTTATTTGTATATATATGTATATTATTAATGTTAATTACATAAAAATTACTTCTGTTTCTATATAAAATTAGATAAATAGCATCTTTATGTTAAATAAATTGTACAAACATAAAAATAAAATGCTTGTGTATAGGAAATGAAACAGCGAATAGGTTGCCAGAAAATATGTTTCCAAATTTCCTTCTCCGCCAAGGCTATTTACTCTATTTCGCCAAGATTCATATTCTGGAAAAGCACCAAAAAATCTTTACACGTTTAGGATTGAAATAAATGGCGCAATAGCATACATTTTGGTTTAGTGTTGGTATAACGTAAAAGTAGCAAAAATTCTCCAAAAGACTTTCTTTCAAATTACGCCAATTCTGTGTTAATTGGTTTATAGAATAGGTCCGCTTTAAAAAAACAGAATCAATTTAAAACCTTTTCCAAAGTTAATTGTGCGTTAAACCACGCTCGGTAACATACAACAATTGTCTGTAGACTCAATTATGTAACTTATCGGTACCAAATATGTCAATTGTCTGTGGACTCGATTACTTAATTTATATCCTTAATTAATGCATACTGTACAAACTATTCCTGATTTTAAGATCAATGGGTACTTTTAGATGTTAAAAAGCTTGGTGCAATTCGGGCTTCAGAAAGTGAGATTTGTGAACAAATGATATGAACAGCTATGAAAACAAATAAAATGAACTTTAAGCTTTTTTAAATATATACTAATATATATATATATAAACTTTTTATTTATTAATATAAATATTTTTGTTATTTATGTACAATTTACTTCTGTTTTTATATAAAAAAGAGATAAATGTCTTCTTTATAGTAAATAAATTATATAATTATTGAGCAGAAAATATGCATGAAAACTTTCCTTCTCTCGCCAAGCCCATTTCTTCCACCTCGCAAGGGGCCCTATATTGGAAAATTACAGACTTTACCCCCTTGCTCTATGACTAAACAGCCCAAGCAACTTAGAACGACGTGTTATGCAATAAAACCTTCCGCGTAAAATTACTAATTTAACAGTGTAAAATCAGCAGAATTCGAGTTCTAAGCAGCCGGATTGAAATTTCCATTTGGATTTTATATATATATCAGTAGAATTAGTTTTTTCCAAAAATGCAGTCGTCAACTTCAGAAATAACCAATATTGTGAACGTCGCTCAAACCGATGCCACGCTCATGCATTTTTGGCTTAAAATTAATTTTTTTGGCGATAAAATGATATCGTAAATAAACATACAATATATAACACACAAGTACCGTTATTTTTATAATTACAACTGCTAGTTTCTTCTGCAAGTCACAAGATGGATGGGATAAATAAAAATAAAAAGTAAATTAAAAAAAAGAAATTAAAAAAAAACAATGTCACTCAGATATTATCTTATCAAATTTTCTGATGCATTTTTCTTAACCTGACGCAAGAGATAAATTGCCAAATATAGTTTAAAACTGCAATATTTCATATTGAATAAGTTTTTAAGCATTAGGAACATTTCCTTTCATGTTTAAATTCGATATTTCCGTTTTATAATATTGCCACTCGTCAAAACTGTTTTTCATTTTCTTCTTTTTTTTTTCTTTTTTCTTTTAAATAAAATTAGTTATAGTTTCTTTTCGAGATGTACAGCCATTTCGATTCATTTATCAACAAAGTTCATGTCCGATAAAATAATGGTAACCCTTTCGCCCAAAATAGTAGAACTTTCCGTCATAATTCTATAACTATTCTAGGTAGAATGATGTGTTATAGCTTAAAACCTTCCCTGAAATGATATCTATCTAACGGTATAAGTCCCGTAAAAATCCATGCGGTAGAACGCGAAATCTAGGCGTTCGGTACGAAATTTCCGTTTCGATTTTATATATATAATAGAATAGATAAGTTCAATATATATGCTGCAATTCTATAAATAAATTGATCAACATAAATGACAAGTTGGAAATTGCACGTCAAACGTGGCAAATGAGGTACGCAGTGATGGAACAGTGGCACAGCAGTTGAGCGAATTCCACCACTAAATTTTTATAGTATTCTTCGCCTTCAAAAGTCTAATTCAGTCCTAAGTTAGATGAAAAATACTTATAAAATTTTGCCGTGTCAATTGATTCTCTTTTGCTACACTATTCCATCACTGGGTACGTTCGTATTATAACTAGCTTTATAAATATTTTTTGCACAGCATATTGTACTGAATGTACATTTTAGTGCACTTCGTAAGTGCATATCAATTTCATTCTGTTAGAAAGGCTGTAACATCATTAAAGTGCACTTGAAATAATTTTTCCCATTGGCCGTAATGTAACAGAAAACTTTTGACTCTCGCTGTAATTACACTATACATCCGTGCTTCTTAAAATTCGAAATTACTCGATAAAATTTTGCAACAATTATATATTTAAAATTATAGACCATTCGGTTTGGTAATTTTTGCTCTCTTACATACGAACGGACGGACAGACGGACTGAACGACGACTATAGGTGCTACGTATTTATATAATTACGAACGCACCTAAAAATTTACCCGATCTGCTTGAATCATATATTTAGCATTATTGTACTTTTTTTTCTATTCGTGTCGAAGATCGAAATTCTAAATACATGTTTCTATATTTTCTACTTCTGATTTATATCTATGCGCATAACAAATAATTCCCCGATCTCTATTTTAATAGCTTCCTTTTGGCCCTCATATAAGCAATCATTTAATACAGAAGTGTGAAAATTATTAGAATAATTGTGAAATTTACAATAAAATCTTGTTATATTAAAGAAATAATACATTATTTTAAAAATATCGATACAATTAATATTTAGTGTGCATCCCCTTGTTTTTTATTAAAGATTCGATACGTCTTGGCATACTTTGTATGAGGTTTTGGCAATTAATTTCTATTTCGTTGTCATGGTGCCAAATTTGGATGAGTCTTTCTATCAGACTATTCTTGTTTGTGATGTTGCATTTCTTTAACTTTTCCTTTACAATGGCCCAAAGATTCTGTATGGGGTTCATATCTGGACTATTTCCAGGTCATGGAAGTGATTTTATATTTTTTTCATCCAAATATGTGGTCACAAATGAAGCTTTATGGCACGGAGCTCCATCATGCATGAGTAAATTTATTCTCCATTTTGAAACCAGCCTTTTAATTCTGTAATTAGTCTTTGTTCAAGCACTTTTTTATACTGATACTGGTCCATCATGCCTTCTACAAAGTATAAATGTCCCGTACCCTGAGCAGACATCACGCTTCAAACAATTACTTTAGTAGGGTGTTTAACCATTTGTGCTAATGCAATTAGGGGAAAATGCTTCACTGGTACTTCTCCTGACATATTGACTGCTTTCTTCTGATATCACAAATATTGATTCATCAGAAAAACATATCCAAAAGATAAAAAAATACTTTAAGTTATGTAATTTGTAGAGAAATATTCTTATAAAGAAATTTTTAATCGAATATGTAAACAGTTCTACACCTTTAGTCAGTATGCAAAAAATATGATTTCAGGAAAAGAAATGAACTTGAATTCAACTGATTAATTAAAGGAAAATTGATATTTCTCACCTTGCTCCAGTCATTTCCGGATTGTTTTTGCACAACTTTTGCCCAAGCAAGTCTCTTCTTTGCCATAGCAGATGTGATTTGAGCCTTTTTTCGAGGACAACGAGCACTGAGTCCATCTGAAATGAGCTTTCTACGGACAGAAGAATCACATACATTCACTCCATACGCTTGTAAAGTGATTTTTAGTTCATGATTAGTTGCTCTTCTGTTAGCTTTAGTAATCTGAATTAATTTCCTTTCTGTTCTTGCAGTAAATTTACTTTTCCTTCCGGATTTTCCTATTCTAGAATTTTCATATTCAAATTTGGAATCTAAAGATCTTTTTATTCTACACACAGATTTTTTGCGAAGTTTTTGCTTTTTTAGCGATTTCGTGCTGTGTATAGTGATTTTCTTGGATGAGACAATTTATCACTTGCTTTACCCAAAATCACGCAATAATCCTTTGACAAACGAAAAAAAGCTACCAATTAGTATAAACTGATCAAAACAGCGAAAAGATTTGTTTTAAGAATAACATAATACTGATGACAACTCAAGAAAAGAAAGAAAATACTACTACAGCAAGCAGCCGATTTTAAAATTTTATTTTAAATTCGTTGTTAATCAAACAAATTATTTATGCAATGCAAACAATTTGATTACTTAGGATCAAATATTTTTCTTTTTTAAAAATAGCAACATTTAACCAAATTATATCCCCAAAACTATTCTAAAGGAGTAAAAAATTGACTGGATCAACAAAACAAATTACCTTTTATAAAACATTGCAAGTATATACAATATTAATCAAGAAAAACTGAAAAAATCACTATTATTCTAATAATTTTCACACGTCTGTAGTTAATTATAAAAGTGTTTTCAGTTAAATTTAATTATTTAACTTAAATTGTACGCTATGTTTTATCAATAGATGTTTTATTTTCACCGAAATTTACTCACGCCTGTATTTAAAATCTTATTAGACTTATAATAAAGTTTTTTTGAGAGAGAGAATGTGAAAACTGATATATCAAACTGAAAGAAAATAATATAAATTCTCCACATATTCAGACAAACACATAACGCTGCAAAAATAAGCGTAATACTTCTTCCAATCCGCTTTTTTATTAGTTTTTAAAAAGTAATTTTTTGATAAACACTTCGAGATTTCTGGATAAGAAGAAAATAGCGACAACAAACTGCTTTTAGATTGCATTTCGAGATTTATTATTTTAGCTTAAAATGAAAGGTGTATTGTGAATTTCTATGAAAATGTTTAAATTCCTCCCAATAAAAACCCGATGAATTTTTCTGAATGCTTTCCACTGAACAAAAAAGAATGAGGAAATACTTTAAGTTCCTTGATACAGTAATAATATATAACGTCTAAATTTTTGAAAAAATATTTCGGGGATTTATTGTAAATATTTTCTAGAAAATACATTGCACAGTTTTTGTAATAACAATTTTTAAAATAGAAAAGTAGTATAAGAATATTTTGTTATTTGTATTACTTATTTCTGAATAAACGTTTTGGTTAGTCTTTTAAAATATTTATCGCATGCGGAAAATTTAACTCTGCTTAATCTAACTAACTAAGCTTAATCTTATGTATAGCGTCGTATCTATATTAACTAGTATGTTTTGGCCATCGCAAAACATTCTTCTATATAAATCACGCAATTAAATCATTTAAATAGTACAGGAAATTATTCTCTGCATATTAAGCTGGCTTTATTGCACTGCGAAATTAAGTGTCGATCAGCATGACATTGTTTTGAATAATTTAAGCGAGATATTACTCGTTATATATATATATATATATATATATATATAAAGATTGCAGTCAAATGAGTGTGAAATAGAGTCCTGTATCAAATCGGGTATCATGATTTTACCAGAACCCGATGTGACGCGTAGTTCGGTTTAGGTCGGCTTGACGCTATTTTTGTCCGTTGTTTGTCGTGCACGTCAGGTTGACTTTAAACGTTTCGGTTTTGAGTTCATTGTATACTTTTTCATGTTGACCCGATTTTACAAAAAAAAAAAAAAAAAAAAAAAAATCTTGAATATTTTTCAAATGAAAAAACTCTATATTTGAATATTAATTACCTATAAATGTTAATATTTATACAAAAAAATATAAAATTTTCTGTTACAAACATAATTATAAATTCATTTTCCATAATTCTTTTAAAATATGGATTAGTTTTCTTTCATTTCGGGTTGGGTTTGAAAATATCTGATTCAGGTCAGCTTCCGGTTGAAGTGTATCAGGTTCAATGTTGATGAAATGTTTGTTATCAAGTTCGTGTCGGGTTACGGTTTTACTGTAAGCAAAATTTTCGGTATCGAGTCGGGTGCAAAAAGACCCGTCCAGTGCTTTACTGTGAGGTAAATATATCTGCAGCGTACATGTTAATATACGTCCCAGCTGAGATGTTACAAAATTCGAGAGGAGGTAGGGTAGACCTAGACGATTCGGAATCACATGGGAGAGGCGGGTCGGAAACGCCTTCCTGATCCAGTAAGGGCATTGACAGTGTTGCCAGTGGTTACTTTTTTAAATTCAGATTTCATGATTGGCACCGCTTTTCTGAAATGGTAAATTTCCCCTTCTTCTCGCCTCACTTAATATGTCATTGAATTGGTGGAATTTTACTATTTCAAAAAACTGGTACCAATCAAGAAATCTGAATTAAAAAAAAGTAGCCTACTGGCAACACTGGGCATTGAAAAGGCTAGATCATACAAAGCTGATTTTGGCCCTGGCAGAAATGCCAGTAAGCTACCTTTTTTTAATTCCGATTTCTTGATTGGTACCACTATTTTGAAATGACACAACTCCCTTTCTATAAAGACTTATTAATTAAATTGAAAACAATGGGAATTTCATCATTTAAAACAAAAGTGGTGCGTGCCATTTAAGAAATCGGAAGAGAAAAAGTAGCCCACTGGCAACACTGATTCAATGCCCTCTACCGTGTCAGGAAGGCGTTTCGGATCCGGCATGCCTATATGATTCCGAGTTATCTAGGTGTACCCTATCTCCCTTCGAAATTTGTAACATCTTAGCTTTGACACCCTGTATATATCATGCACTATTACATTCAATTTCTTTAAAATGTATTTTTGAGTCGATTATATTTTTCTTATATCCATTTTAATATCACTTTACGTAACTATTTATGCAATGAAATCTTGAAACAAAATTAAGTAATAGTCATGATCTTCATTTTAAGCAAACAGTAACCTCATACAAAATTACTTGTTAAAGTTGAATTTATGTATTTTCCATTTATGCAAAAGTCGATGAAAGTGACAAAATTCTTAAAATAAATTAAGTAGTTTAACGTGTTCTCCACCCCCCCCCCCCTATTATTTATAATACAAGTAAGAAGAGTTACATAATTTTTACTTTCTCCTTTCTAGAATAAAAGAAAGTATTGTAATTGAATTTTTTTCAGCTTCCGGTTATTGACGAATTTACACGTTTTAGGTGTAAGATATTCCGAAAAACATGTTTTTTTTTTTTTTTTTTTTTAAATGCCTGAATGTATAATACCTACAAGAAAAAAGAGTTACATACTTTTTACTTTCTATTTTCTATCATAAAAGAAAGTGATGTAATCGAAATTTTTTCAACTTCCGGTAGTTGACGGATTTATATGTTTTAGATGTAAGAGATGCCGAAAAACATGTTTTAAAAAAATGCCTGTATGTCCATGCGTCCTCTTTGTATCCTCGGAAAGTGTATGGAGTTATGCATAGAATCGAACAAATTTATATGTATATGATTTTGGCTATGGCCAGCAGATCCATGTTGAATTTGGCACTATTTCGTACAAATAGTAATGACATAGCGATTTTTGTGTAATTTTCTTCATTTTATCATCGAAAAATGCATGAAGTAATGCATAGAGATCATGCATAAGTGAACGAAGATTCATATCTATATTTTTAGCTAGGTCAGCTGGTCCCAGTGTAATTTAGAGATATTCCGCCGGAAGGGAATGCTGTAACAGCGTTTATTGTTCCATTTTCATCATTGTATTATCGAAGTGCACGAAGATATGTATAGAACTGATTATGACTTCATATCGATGTTTTTGACTATGGACGTCAGAGGCCAGTTGCAAATCGGAACATTTCTCCGGAAGGTGGTCCTGTGATATCGATTTTTTTACAATTTCCGGGACGGGAGCATTAGACCAAGCTGTTGGGCTTACTATACGAGTTGCTCATAATCTCGCGGGAGCGGGATGCCTGGAAGCCGTGGATCCGTGGGAGAAGATATAAGATTTGCCTAAACTGAAAAGATGGGGAAAAATCATACTGAATAATCCAAGTGTCCAATATCGGTTTAATTATGTAGATTTGGTATCTATTACATTATTCCCCCATGTTGGAATTTCGGAGAAATTTATGTAGATCTATGCCAGCCACGAACATTAGAATACAAAACCACCCCAAGTTCAAAACTTTACATATTTATCTATCTATTTATATCACTTTTTTATCGACACAATAACATCCATAATTCTGCACTCTTCCAAAGTCCACTAACTGACTTGTCTTCCAAACTGATACATAAAATCAAGGGGCAGAAGATCTCGGTCAAGTCCGTTAATGAGCAAAATCAGACCAAGGAGTTGGAAATGGGGAAGAGTTTTGTGAAAACAGAAAAAAAACCCATAACTTCTTAATTATAATACCTATCAGATCAGTTTAAAGTTATTATAACTTCTAGGATAAAAACCCAAAATTTATGTATGACAGATGTTTTATATACTTAAAAATGGGTTCAAGGAACGAAAAAATAGGGTTTTAAGAAGAAAAAAAATCATAACTTCGTCAACTCACAAGATATCAAATCCGGTTAAATTTACTATAAATCTTTTTAATATTTTCCACAACTTTTATATTGACAAGTTTTTGATAGGAACAATTCTTGCTGAAAAAAAAAAGTCTGGGGGGGGGGTGTCAAGAAGAAAAAAAATCATAATATCGTCAATTCACAAAATATAGCTAATCCGCTTAAATTTATTACACATCTTCTCAATATTATTTACAACTTTTACATTGACACGATAGCACCAACTCATGCAGCAAAGAAAAAAAAAAGGGTGTTGAAGAAAAAAATATTGTCTGATCTTACAGAAAATGAGATTAAAAACTCGCCAAAAGCGGCCAGATAAAATTGTTATACTTGGTTTTCTCTAATCATAACTTAGTTTTTGTATGTGAAATTAGTACTTAACTCTGAAATCTACTTGTAGTCCAGGCAATAGAGACCGTATAGGGGCTCTGTCTAGCAAAATTCATGGTAGTTCTAGAAAAAGGCTTACTATATGTTTTTTGGGTCGCTGAATCCGAATTTTTAACTTCCCACTAAAATTTCTCCCTGCAACCCCCCCACCCCAAAAAAAAGGTTTTTATTAAAAAATCAATTTTTTTATTGTTTTAGGGAAAAAGTATTTAGAAATTCAGAAAGTAGACAAAATTTGCAATAAATTAGATACATGACATTATGATGTAGGATGAAGGGGGAGGGGGGATCTGCCTCGGAACATGCGCCGCGGTGCTGCGTGGACTAAGTTGCGCAATTCCATTTTAACCACTCACATCGTTTACATTCGTCCTCCCATCTTCCTCCGAACTTTCCCTATAATGTTTACTTCAATTTTTTTGTGTTGCTGACTCCGAATTCTCAACTTCCCCCCCAAAATCCCACCCCTCAACCCCTCCCCCAAAATAGTTGTTTTTAAATTAATGTTTTTATTGTTGTAGGGGAAAAGTATGTAGAAATTCAGAAAGTAGACAAAATTTGCAACAAAAAGGATATATGACATTATGACGTAGGATAAACGGGGAGAGGGAGGCTGCCTCGGAACATTCCCCGCGCGCTGTTCTCAAAAAAAAAAAAAAAAAAAAAAAAAAAAAAAAAAAAAAAAAAATTGGAGGTTTGCCGGGGGAAATTTTGGTGGGAAGTTACAAATTCGGATTCAGCGACCCAAAAAACATAAAGTGAGTCTAAATCCAGAACTAACATTAATTTTGCCAGGTAATATCCCCTATTGCCTGGACTTCCATAACTTAGTGCATTTAGCGCCGCAGTGTATGTTTCGAAGCAGCCCTCTCACTCCCCGTTCGTAATGTTCCTAAGTCGTAATGTCATATATCCTATTTGTTGCAAATTTTGTCTACTTTCTGAATTTCTACATACTATTCCCCTAAAACAATAAAAAATTTAATAAAAAAACAATTTTTTTTGGGGGGGTGGGGGGGGGGGGGGTTGCCGGGTGGGGGATTTTGGGGGGAAGTTAAAAATTCGGATTCAGCGACTCAAAAAACTTAAAGTAAACCTTATAGGGAAAGTTCGGAGGGAAGATGGGATAGCGAATGTAAACGATGTGAGTGGTTAAGTGAAATTGCACAACTTGGTCCACGCAGCACCGCGGCGCATGTTCCGAGGCAGATTCCACCACCCCCCTCCCTTTTCATCCTACGTCATAATGTCATCTATCTAATTTGTTGCAAATTTTGTCTACTTTCTGAAGTTCTAGATACTTGTTACCTAAAATAGTAAAAAAATTGATTTTTTTTAATAAAAACCTTTTCTGGGGAGCATTTTACAAAAATTTGGGGGGGGGGGGGGGGTTGCCGGGGGAAATTTTGATGGGAAGTTACAAATTCGGATTCAGCGACCTAAAAAACATAAAGTAAGCCAATTTCCAGAACTACCATTAATTTTGCCGGGTAAAATCCCCTATTGCCTGTTAGCCCAACTGGCATAGATTTTTATTTATTTATTTATTTATTTTTAATTTTATTTATTTATTTATTTTTTTATTTTTTACTTAGGATAGGTTTATGTAGAGTACAAAAATTGTCCAGATTTGAGATAGAAGAAAGTTTTGGGATTGACACATCCGACTAGTTGCATGTTATCCGACTAGTTGTATATTAGTAGCATGTTATTTTAAAACTTCAGAATTAAGTATCGAATTGCGTGGATTTGCTTTTGTTTCTTGACAAAAAGTTCAAACAAGTAAATTCTTCCATGTATTCTAAAATTTTAATTATAATAAAAAACGTGAAATATTTTTCACTTTTTTCGTATCCTTTGCATGTTATATAGAAGTGCTGAATTAAGTGTCGAATAGCGTGACAAAGCCCTGAATAATTTAAGTGCGAGTGTGTTCCTTATGAAAATAGTTTGCCAACAGATAGTTGTGAAGCAAGAACAACCGCAGCGCTCACATGAATGCGTGAATGACCTTGTTTGATTTCCAACCAATTGCTTTAAACTGCATTTTTCAGTTCATCAAATTTCCATAATGTTCAATTTAGTATCCCTTTATGCAAATAGCCATATAAATACTTTTTTAAACAAATTTAAGTGATCTTAATGATTTTAACTTTAATAAAATGATAACTTTTTACGGAATTCTTTGTTAAAGATTAATTTCTGTGTTTTCGTTTAATAAAAAGTTGATAAAACTATTCTAACGTATTGATTATTTAACATGTGCTGAAATTCCATTCATATGAGAGACAAAAAGAAAATTATATTATATATTTTTATTTGCATGTTATTCTGACTCGGCGAAATTAAGAATAAAAAAACCTGACATTGTGCTGAATAATTTTATTGCGATTTTACTCGTATTAGATTCGTATTAGATGGAAAAAGATTTCCATCAGATGGGTCTGAAGTTATATTCCTGCAGAGGGTATAATAAACCGATTTTATCTAGTCATAACCTGACCAGCGGCGATTCGGAAGCTATTTTTTTTTTCTATCTTCTTCGGGTTTTAGCCGGTTTGACTTTATATGTTTCGGTTTCTAGTAGGTTTCGTTTTGTGTTTTGTACTCTTTCATGCCGGGTCCGGGTTAACAATTTTTTTTTTACAAATATTGTGAATATTTTTCAAATGAGAAAAAAATATTTTTTTAAATATTAATGAGCGTATATGTGTTCATTGATATTAAAGATGTAATTGTAGACTTATTTTCCATAATTATATTAAAATATGAATTGGCTTTCATTCACTTTATACTCGTGTTTCAATATTTACTGTTATAGTCTGTTTCCGGTTAAAGTGTGCCGGGTTTTGTGTTGTTATTTTTGTTGTTGTTGGGTTCGAGACGTGTACTACCCGACCCCGCAGTACTGTAGTGAGAAGTAAGAATATCTGCATCACACAAGCGAATATATATACCATGCTTGGTTACGATTAGCTTATTTAAAGTACATCTTTTAGTTCATTAAATATGCAATCATATTCATTCTAATATTACTTTATATACATGTACGTACATGTAATTTAATTTAAAAAAAAATAAGTGATCAAAATGATTTTTTTTTCTCAAGCAAATTATAATTCAGTTTTAAATTACTTGCTAATGATGAATGTATTTTTTTTTCAGGACAAAGTCTATAACAGGGCTACCACAAGGGACTATTTTTATATTCTATCTGTATCACTATTTTAAGGAAGAAAATTTTGTTGTACATTTCGGTTGCAGATGCTGCCAAAGTGTATGTGAAAATTTTTTGTTTTAAAAGAATGGTGAGATATAGAATTAAGAAGAAGTCACCTGTGGCAGACCTGCAAATTGGTTAAATAAATGAAAAATTTGAGTTACAGTAATCCCTTACCATTCGCGAGTTTTGATTATTCGCGAAATAAAAAATGAAGAACATTTCAACATTCGCGAATACTTAACTTAGTTATTCGCAATTTTAGTTCCATAAAGAATATTTTTTGACAAAGTAAAAACCCTTTGTTTTACCAAGTACATAAACCTATTTGACACTAAACAGCTGCATTGTACTGTATAGCCTAAGTTACGGAACTTAAACCATTATATTGAGACAAAATATAGGTCAGTAATTCCGAGAAACATCATTTGATGCTAAAACTGAAAAAATCCTAAATTTTCTAAAATTCAAAATTTGTTATTGCAGCTGAAAAATTTTCTGCAAAAATTGTATGGGAAATTTTAAAACTTCAACAGAAACTTTTTGAGAAATGAATAGAATGCGATCCTTAACTTGTGAGGAGTCTCAAATTTAAAAGAAAAATCAAAACCGCAACTTTATCTTATATGGAAATTCATAAACAAAAGATCTGTTTTTAGAAACAATCGTAAATCAATATTTTTTTTCAACCATCAACTAGCAACTTACCTTTGTACAATATGTTTATACTTATTCAAATTTATTTACAGCATGCGTTTTCTAATGCTTAATAAATATATTTTTACGTTTCAATTACTTTTTTCAAAAAAAAAAAAAAAAAAAATCTTAAAACGTAATCCCTTTTTATGCTCAGGAAGATAGACTAAATATTTGCGATTTTGAAATTCGCTGGATGTTTCCGAGAACCTAACCCTCGCGAATGTTAAGGGATTACTGTATTCATTTTCCCCTTTATAATGCACGAAAAAAGAGTTACATCTCTTTTCACATTCTTCGCATGTTAACCATAACTGCGAAATTAAGTATCAAATTGCGTGAATTTCTTTTTCTTTCTGGACAAAATTGACGAAACAGCAATAACAAATGAATTGTTCCATGTATTCAAAAATTTTGTTTATAATAAAAGACAAAAAATGTATTTCGGTTTTTTACATTCCTCGCACGTTGTAGAGGAACTGCGGAATTAAGTATCGAATAGCGTGATTCTATGCCGGTGCTGAATAATTTAACAGTAAGGAAAAGACATTGTCCTTAGATAGAAGTGACGTATGAATATCTGGAGCGCACCTGTGATTATACATACTGTGCGATTAAGATCAATTGCTTAGAAATATATTACTTCTTCACAGTTTCGTAATGATTATTCTAACATCAGTTTATGAAAACATTCATGCAAGTAATTTTTCGATAAAATTCGCACTGTGATATGTATTTGCATGCAATTGTTAAAATTGCATTTATATAATTTTTTCTGAGAAAGTCATAATAAAGTTGACAAAACAGTTGAAACATATTTATTTTTAGAAGTTTTCTATTTTTAACACTTTCCAACAAAGTTGAAAAGTGTTTATGCATTCGGTTTGTCTGTCCGTCTGTCCACGCTCTAACTCCCTTAAATATACTCGGATTTTCATGAAATTTATAAAGGTTATTTAGGGTCACCAAAACATGTTTGGTATTGCATATATGAAGTATGTAGGATTTATCGTTCATTTACAGGGGCACTCAAAATTATTCCATTACATTATGGTGTATGGGGAAAAATCGTTTGCAGAGTACTTTAAAGATATTATGATATTTTAAATGTATTGAAACTGATATAAATCACTGAATTTCACTACGATCACGTTAGAAGAGGGCATTCATAGCATTTTTTATTCATTTACAGGGGCTCACAAAAGAAATCGGTTACAGTACAGTTCTGTTTTTGAGTAACAATTGCTGGAGCGCACGGTTTAATATTAGGTATGCGCTTTTAAATGTAATTATTTTTTTGCATCTTACTCGTTATATATAAATTCTATACCTCAAATACAGGGCTGCATAAAAGTATTTACGTACTGTTCGCCTTATTAGAGGAAATTGCTGAAGTAGCTCTTATGTGAACTAAATTTTGGCATGCATGTAGCTAATAGATTCAAATCTATATATCATATACAGGGTTGCTGAAAAAATTCGCATAATTCTCCGATTGTGGATGGGAACAGTTGAAATTGGGTTCTGAAATGTATTATGCGTTTCCATATGGTTGAATTAGACGTAATATTTTAATTTTTTAAACAGTGCAGTTTTGTTAAATTTTTCTGAATGTGTTAGAAAGTGTTTCATAATCTATGCTTGACGCATGATTTTTTCTTACTTGTTTAAATATAAGACAAGGGAAAGTTTGTGTTCATGATTTTTCGGAACTGTAGTAGTAAATAAAAAATCCTCTCGGTATATGGCGCATACCAAATAAACAAGCCAAACGTGCTAAATACTCGAAAGTAGTCATTTTTAAAGTAGGTGGTAATCTTAAATAAATAGCGCCTATAATATAATAGCCTCTAAAACATTATTTATACAAATATTAAAAAAAAATTTACAAATAAACAAGTGGGTAAGTGTGATCACAGATCGCACAGAGGGTTTCGTTTAATATTCCTTTCAAGACACTTTATCCTTTTGAAAAATCTGTTAGTTCTATATTTCGCAACCAGGGGCGCACTCTATTCTAAACAAACCTCTATCCGAACAAAACTCCGTTTTACATACTATCCGTAGAGAAATTAGTCGAAGGGATTGGGCCCAAAGCATCGAGATAAATAGGTACTTCTAGCGGTAAAAAAATGGAACTAAAATATGTAAGGCTATGGTGCATAATATGAAAGAATGGTCAAAGAGGTGTCGGCAAAAGTTGTAAAAGTGCACCTCGGGTGAAAAAGGTGGAGGTTAGAAAGATTGCTTAAAATACACAAATTAGAGCCCGGAGGAGTAAATAATATAAGACTTTTTGAAAATTTTATGATTTGTCGTGTTGTCTGAAGTATTCAGCTATACGTATGCAAAAATTCATGTCTCCAACTTAATTAGGGGCTCTCTTAGAAAGAATTATACATTGTGGTAGCTAAATACATTGAAGAGACATACAAGAAAATACATTGTGGTAGCTAAAAGGGTTAAACATAAGACTTTTTCAAAATTTTATGATTTCTCGCCTGGCCTCGGGTGATATGTTATAAGTAAGCAAAATTTCAAAACTCCAATTTAACAAGGGGCTCAGTTAGAAAGAATTGCTTAAAATAAGCATGTAAGAGCCCAAAGGATTAAATGTACGACTTTTTGAAAATTTTATGATTTGTCGTTTGATGTGAAGTGTTCAGCTATAAGTATGCAAAATGTCACGCCTCCAACCTAATTAGGGGCTCACTTTGAAAGAATTGTTCAAAATACACATGGGGGGGCCCAAAGGGTTAAATGCACGACTTTTTCAAAATTTTATGATTTGTCGTTTGATGTGAGGTGTTCAGCTATAAGTATGCAAAATTTCACGTCTCCAACCTAATTAGGGCTCACTTAGAATGAATTGTTTAAATTACACATGTGGGCACCCAAAGGGTTAAATGTACGACTTTTTCAAAATTTTATAGTTTATCGTTTAATATGAGGTGTTCAGCTATAAGCATGCAACATTCCACGCCTCCAACCTAATTACGGGCTCACTTAGAAAGGATTGTTTAAAATACACATGTAAGACGCCAAAGGGTTAAATTTACAACTTTTTCAAAATTTTATTGTTTTACGTTTGATGCGAGATGTTCAGCTATAAGTATGCAAAATTTCACCCCTCCAACCTAATTAGAGGCTCGCGTAGAAAGAATTGTTTAAAATACACATGTGGGAGCCCCAAGGGTTAAATTTACAACTTTTTCAAAATTTTATTGTTTTTCGTTTGATGTGAGATGTTCAGCTATAAGTATGCAAAATTTCACGCCTTCAACTTAATTAGGGATTCACTTAGAAAGAATTATTTAAAATACAAATGTGGGAGACCAAAGGGTTAAATGTACGACTTTTTCAAAATTTTATAGTTTATCGTCTAATATGAGATGTTCAGCTATAAGCATGCTACATTCCACGCCTCCAACCTAATTAGGGGCTCACTTAGAAAGGATTGTTTAAAATACACATGTGAGACCCCAAAGGGTTAAATTTACAACTTTTTCAAAATTTTATTGTTTTACGCTTGATGTGAGATGTTCAGCTATAAGTATGCAAAATTTCCCGCCTCCAACCTAAGTAGAGGCTCGCGTAGAAAGAATTGTTTAAAATACACATGTGGGAGCCCAAAAGGTTAAATGTACCACTTTTTCAAAATTTTATTGTTTTTCGTTTGATGTGAGATGTTCAGCTATAAGTATGCAAAATTTCACGCCTTCAACTTAATTAGGGACTCACTTAGAAAGAATTGTTTAAAATACAAATGTGGGAGACCAAAGGGTTAAATGTACGACTTTTTAAAAATTTTATGATTTGTCGCATGATGGTGTACAGCTATAAGTGTGCAAAATTTCACGCCTCCAACCTAAATAGTGTCTCACTTAGAAAGAATTGTTTAAAATACACATGTGGGAGCCCAAAAGGTTAAATGTACGACTTTTTCAAAATTTTATGTTTTGTCGTTTGATGTGAGGTGTTCAGCTATAAGTATGCAAAATTTCACGCCTCCAACCTAATTAGGGGCTCACTTAGAAAGAATTGTTTAAAATACACGTATGGAAACCCAAAGGGTTAAATGTAGGACTTTTTCGAAATTTTATGGTTTGTCATTTGATGTGAGGTGCTCAGCTAAAAGCATGCAAAATTTCACGCCTCCAACCTAAATAGGGGCTCACTTAGAAACAATTGTTTAAAATAAACATGTGGGAGCCCAAAGGGTTAAATGTACGACTTTTTGAAAATTTTATTATTTGTCGTTTGATGTGAGGCGTTCAGCTATAAGTATGCAAAATGTCACGCCTCCAACCTAATTAGGGGCTCACTTTGAAAGAATTATTTAAAATACACATGGGGGGAGCCCAAAGGGTTAAATGCACAACTTTTTCAAAATTTTATGATTTGCCGTTTGATGTGAGGTCTTCAGCTATAAGTATGCAAAATTTCACGCTTCCAACCTAATTAGGGCTCACTTAGTAAGAATTGTTTAAATAACACATGTGGGAGCCCAAAGGGTTAAATTTACAACTTATTCAAAATTTTATTATTTTTCGTTTGATATGAGATGTTCAGCTATAAGTATGCAAAATTTCACGCGTCCAACCTAGTTAGGGCTCACTTAGAAAGGATTGTTTAAAATACACATGTGAGACCCCAAAGGGTTAAATTTACATTTTTTTCAAAATTTTATGATTTGCCGTATGATGTGAGGTGTTCAGCTATAAGCATGCAAAATTTCCAGCCTCCATGCAACATTCCACGCCTCCAACCTAATTAGAGGCTCACTTAGAAAGGATTGTTTAAAATACACATGTGAGACAACAAAGGATTAAATTTACAACTTTTTCAAAATTTTATTGTTTTACGTTTGATGTGAGATGTTCAGCTATAAGTATGCAAAATTTTCCGCCTCCAACCTAATTAGAGGCTCGCGTAGAAAGAATTGTTTAAAATACACATGTGGGAGCCCAAAGGGTTAAATTTACAACTTTTTCAAAATTTTATTGTTTTTCGTTTGATGTGAGATGTTCCGCTATAAGTATGCAAAATTTCACGCCTTCAACTTAATTAGGGACTCACTTAGAAAGAATTGTTTAAAATACAAATGTGGGAGACCAAAGGGTTAAATGTACGACTTTTTCAAAATTTTATGATTTGTCGCATGATGGTGTACAGCTATAAGTGTGCAAAATTTCACGCCTCCAACCTAAATAGTGTCTCACTTAGAAAGAATTGTTTAAAATACACATGTGGGAGCCCAAAAGGTTAAATGTACCACTTTTTCAAAATTTTATGCTTTGTCGTTTGATGTGAGGTGTTCAGCTATAAGTATGCAAAATTTCACGCCTCCAACCTAATTAGAAGCTCACTTAGAAAGAATTGTTTAAAATACACGTATGGAAACCCAAAGGGTTTTAAATGTACGACTTTTTCGAAATTTTATGGTTTGTCATTTGATGTGAGGTGCTCAGCTAAAAGCATGCAAAATTTCACGCCTCCAACCTAAGTAGGGGCTCACTTAGAAACAATTGTTTAAAATAAACATGTGGGAGCCCAAAGGGTTAAATGTACGACTTTTTGAAAATTTTATTATTTGTCGTTTGATGTGAGGTGTTCAGCTATAAGTATGCAAAATTTCACGCTTGCAACCTAATTAGGGCTCACTTAGTAAGAATTGTTTAAATTACACATGTGGGAGCCCAAAGGGTTAAATTTACAACTTATTCAAAATTTTATTATTTTTCGTTAGATGTGAGATGTTCAGCTATAAGTATGCAAAATTTCACGCTTCCAACCTAATTAGGGCTCACTTAGTAAGAATTGTTTAAATTACACATGTGGGAGCCCAAAGGGTTAAATATACGACTTTTCAAAATTTTATAGTTTGTCGTTTGATGTGAGGTATTCAGCTATAAGCATGCAAAATGTCACGCCTCCAACCTAATTAGGGGCTCACTTAGAAAGGATTGTTTAAAATACACATGTGAGACCTCAAAGGGTTAAATTTACAACTTATTCAAAATTTTGTTATTTTTCTTTTGATGTGAGATGTTCAGCTACAAGTATGCAAAATTTCACGCGTCCAACCTAGTTAGGGGCTCACTTAGAAAGGATTGTTTAAAATACACATGTGAGACCCCAAAGGGTTAAATTTACATTTTTTTCAAAATTTTATGATTTGCCGTATGATGTGTGGTGTTCAGCTATAAGTACGCAAAATTTCAAGTCTCCGACATGTATAGTTTCTGAGAACGGGCTCTGTGACGGACAGACAGACGGACGGACGGACGGACAGACAGACAGAGGAGCGAGACGAATAGGGTTTCGTTAGATGAACGAAACCCTAAATAGTGGTATGAAGTAAACTTTCTGATGATGAATGAGTTATACTTATCTCATATCGCTGTTCAAAAAGTCCACGCAAATTATTAGATTTCCTAATTTAAGTTAATTCGTGGTTAAATAAGCGCGTGTCTCCATTTTAATCGACGCATTTGTTAGCAATAAACCGATTAATTAAATAATAATTAATATTTCAGCTTGTAATTAAGATAGGACTTAGATATGGGTATCAATGAAATCAGCGAGAAATTTGACATCGGGATGCCAAAAAATTTAATATTTAAAAAGTTAAAATTTCGTATTAAAATATGCTATTATGGAAAACCGCAGCGTCGTCATGTCTACCTGCTTTCCTGCCGAATTGAAATCTTTTTATTTCCTTGTCTTTCCAATTAAAGAAATTAAATTTTTATCGATCGATTTTTAGTGGATATTTTAACTTATACATATCGCAGAAATGTGAACTTTATACCAAATGAAAGTAGATTTTTTTCTGCGTCTGTCTATTCCATTTACAAATTTCTCGGACCAATATTTTCTGATATGCAATTTCGCTTTAAAATCTCCACTTCATTTTTCGGCTTAATTTCCTCCTTGGTAACCGTGCATTCGGCCTATTTTACTGGCAACCCTTAGGAGAAACACGGATGCTTTCCAGAAAGTCCGGTTGAACCTGCGTTAAAAAGGTGGATTGGTTAATTTTAGAAGTTCATTAGCCCGTAATTCGGTTAATTACCAACTTTTTAAAAATTTTATGATTTGTTGTTTGATGTGAGGTGTTCAGCTATAAGTACCCAAAATTTCAAGTCTCTAACATGTATAGTTTCTGAGAACGTGCTCTGTGACGGACAGACAGACAGACAGAGGAGCGAGGCGAATAGGGTTTCGTCAGATGAACGAAACCCTAAAAATGGAGAAAATTTTTGTTATTTAAATATAAATAATGTTACTTAAAATGTACTTTTAAGATATAAATTATCTTTTGTTTTGGAGATACTCATAAAGAAAGGTACATAGCGGTTGGACAAAAATATGAAAACATCTCATGAAATATATGCTTGAACGTAAATGTTTATTCTATGCCTTTTGGTGAAGCTGTTCTATTTGCCCACTAAAACCATCTGTATAATGTCTCAATACGAAGCAAGTGTCTGTCGTTGTCAGAACTGTGTTCTGTTTAGTTGTGAACGGATTGTTTCTGAGCTAACAAGGAAGGTCTCCACACGGGCATATTCAGAAAAATCTGAAAAAAATTATAGAATGCACTACTTATGAGAATAGATGTTTATAAAAAATTTCTTGGAGGAAACTCGACGGAGCGTTCTTAAAAAAATAATGAAAATTTCGATATTTGGGGATTTATCATCAATTGGCTATGGAATAAAATTTCAAAAAACACTTTTTTATGTCAAATGCTCTTTAAGATAAAAATGTTTTATATTGAACTTGTTTAAATAAATTTAATCTAAACTAGCCAAAGCCATGCTTTGTTTGGATTCGCGAAGCATTATTTAATAAGATAAATATTTGAAAGTAACAATATTTTTTTATATTACTTTTGCAACTTTATTATTCAAAAACGTTATTTTATATTTTGGCGCATTTTAATTTTAGAAATGTAAATTCAGCCAAATAACTAATAATAACCTCGGAAGTTTTTATTTATGATATAACGAATTTGACAATTAATTGTATTTGTTTATAATTCTTTTGTTACCACTTCACAAAAAGAAAATCATAATACAATTCTTTCAAAATGCGTAAGCATCGTCTGCGTAAATGATTTCACATAATAAAAATAAATTGTGTGTTTGAATACTTAATGCATAAAAATACTTTTATAATTGAATGTAAATAATTGAATTTTCACAAATTTCAATTCATTAAAAATATGCTAAAATTTTCATAAAAAAGGTATTTTAAAATTTTTTTTAAAGAAATCGTGAAACTATTTAATTAATCATGATTCTATCTATAATTATTAACTCTATGATTTATTTTTTTCTCCTGAAAATATACGTGTTTCATCTTTTATTTGCAAAAATGCGTCCGTTATGAAAAACGTGTAAAATAAATTAATTAAAATAATAAATTTTTAAGGTTATTCTGTAAAAAAAAAAAAAAAAATAATAATAATATTGTGCAAATCTACAGATGATAATTTATTTTTATGTTTAATTTCAAGTCTAAATACTGAATAGTTTTTTTTTTTTTTTTTTTTTTTTTGTAAAGTGTACGACAAAATGTAATTTGCGTAGCATAGCAGAGGATTCGCTTCGCTCATACTAATAATTTTAGTTTTGTCAGTTTTGGTTAAATTTAACTATAGTTTTGTCATATATATGCATTTATAATGAAAGTTAACCATCAAGTTTTATGAGTTAAAGCAAAATTTAAGTTAATTAAAATGTTTTCTACCTCAACATTAAGTCCGATTGAGCACTGTCATTCAATTTTGTTGCTATGGAAACAAATACTTCTTTAATATTGAAATGAATAACTAAAGCATTCTTCATCTTGCCTTTATTGTGGAACACGCTTAAATAAATGAAAATATTTTTTATATATGAAATTGTTTTTAAAGTATTAATTATAAAGTAATAACAAGCAACATAAATATGTAATACAGAAAAAAATGCATTTAGTAAACTGCTTAAATTGATTAAATACTATTTACACGCATTCTAAAAATCAAGTAGCAAGCAATTTTAAAGTGCATTAAAATCGTTTGCTTATGGCAAGGACAAGTACTACGCGCCAAATTTTGTGACGCTTTCCTGTTTTCGCGCTCGAATGAATTTAATTTTTTTACAGACTTTCTATTGTAATTCCACCGCTAAATTTGACTGATCTTTTATTACATACATAAGTAGTTTAATTAGTATTTTTTTTTTTAATATTCTGAGAAGGATTGGTAAGGAGACTTTCCTTGTACGGGAATTCGAACGTGAACAAATTGCTGATTTTCGAATGGTGGGTGCTTTCGTTTCCAGGGTAGCCGAAGTGTTTCATGTTTCCGTAACGAACATTTATACATCATACATAAAAAGTGGAAGAACATGATCCGCTAAGTCACAACGCGGACGAATGTGTGTGTTGGATGATGGTGACAAACAGTCGTGGAAGAGGATTGCGCCAAAAATTAAGAAGACGATAGAAGCAAAATTCTCTGCTGAACTGAATGTAAAACTCACAAAGCCTTTCAGCACCAAAACAATAAGAAGGGAGGTTCATAAGGAAGGATTTTCAGAGGAAGATAGAATTCTAAAACCACACATGAAAGATGCAAATAACTATAAGAGGAAAACGTGGTGCCGAAGCCATAAAACAAGGAAAATGGAACAATCGATGAAGGGCATTTGATCGATTGAGTCTTATTTCACATTGTTTCCAACTTCTGGTCAAGTTTTCGTCTGAAAAGCGCCGTGACAAGCCTACGATGCAGACTGCTTGCTGCCAAGAGTAAAACATAGCAGTCATTCGTACAATTTCTCAAATTTTTCATGGAATTTTTTTAATGGAATCTTAGTTTTTTTTTTTTCTGACGTTTCAGAGCGACATTTTGACATTGTTAAAATCGGTTTCAGTCTTTTAGCCCAGTATAATATTCTTTTTTTTTCAATGAAACGTATTTGTTACCGGATATTTTGAAGTTTTAGAGTTTTATTTTGGTCCTTTATTTAGCTGTAGACAAGGACTTTAGTTGCAATTTTTTTTATGAAGATGTTTACAATTTCGGAACATTTATGACATTTTTATTTACCAATTTGAAACAAATTACCAAATTTAAGGGTAAAATCTAAAACTGTTGCTCGACAAAAATGTAATGAAATGTAAACGATCAATAGAAACAACAGAAAAAATCGTAAGTTCTTTTAATGCTTTTTAATTTTTGGGTTAACTCTGCAATTTTATAAATATCAGCTCACGTTTATTAACTGATTTATATGTATGGGCGTGTACCTGAATGTTTTTAAAACAATTAGAGATTTTTTTTCCTTAAATAAAAAGACAGGAAGATTTCTAATAAGAAATATTTGGTTATATTCCATAGGCATTTTACAGATTGTACACTCGTGGGAAAAAGTAAACACCCCCTACTAAATCTGCAACAAATTATTGTAGAAGGATGTAACTGGAAATAAAGTGTACTTTTACATGGTATATATAAAATTTGCTTAGGGATCCATCTACATATTAAAACGAACCCAAACTTTGTTTTTTTTTTCTTTTCGATAACAATACCCAAGTTTAACACCATAAATGAATTCTACACCCTTCAATTAGCCTAAAAACGAATTTTCATGAAATTCGCACGATTATTTTCAGAGAAATTAATTATTTTAAAATGAGCCTATTTTAGAGGCTGTATCCAAATTGAATTTAGGTACTCGATTGCTGAAATGCTACAGAATGACTATGTCACTTCTTTCAGTGTATTATTTCTTACCAATAGGAAAATTTCACTCTCTTAACCTATTTCGACTATTGTCGGTCTAAATGTTTGAATAAAATGAGTAAAATATCTTTTTTTTCAATTTATGCTTTTCTCCATATCATAGACAGTGTTGCCGCATCTGATCAGTTTTTTTTATTTAGACATCCCGAGTTTTCACCAGTATATTTTAATAGTTATTTTTGATTTATTAGATGATAGACATTCCATAAATAAAACAAAACAAAAAAAACGCTATTTAAAATTTTCTAGAGTGAATTCAATATTTCTAAATAAAAAATCCGCCAGATGTGGCAACACTGATCATACACGGCCCTTTAAACCATCATTTTGACGTTTTTTAATCATAATTCGAAAACTACTTGGAAGAAAATATTTGAAATTGATAATTCACATAAAGCAGGACTTATAGACCGGGAGCCGGCAGCACAGACGCATGGTTCGTACGGATACCGTTATTTCTGAAAACTACCGGTATCTTGCTATAGAAAAGCAAATCTAGATTAAATGCGCTGAACAGGTGAGCAGCATTAAGAGAATTCCTAGCTGATAACAGCTTAACACCCAGACTAGGAATTGAAGTATATTTGTGATTATGAGCCATTAGGAAAAATTTAAACTGTAGTTGGGAACTACTAAAGTTAAATGAATTAAGAGAAAAAAAAATTAAGATGAAAAAGGGAAGAAAAATTACAAATTAAGTTAAGACTTAAGAGGAATAAAAAGTGAATTAGAATCTTAAAAATTTAAATAAATAGTCAAACTATAGTTGAAAAACTACTAGAAGGGTCAATCCATTTCAAGTGGTCCAGCACTGGTTGCTCGACCATTTTTAAAAAATCTGAAATATTTTGTACAACAAACCTAACAATGGAAGTTCAAAATGACTATTATTTTAATTTTATTATTTTTTGTTTGTGCATGGCGGCCATCTTTGTTTCATCGTCTGCAGTAATTTTCTCACATGAAAGGTTTACGGAATTGTAAATAATTCATCGTTTATTTCTACAATTGAAGTGCGAATTGAAGCAATTTCTACAGAATACATTGGGCTAAAAATCTGGTAATAGAGTAGTTTCTGAAACTAACTGCTTATTGGTGAAATTTAAGCATAAAGTTTCAGTTTTTTTTCCAAAATTTGTCCGCTTACAAGACGAAATGTTTCTTGCAAGGAAAACTGTGAACATGACATATTTTTTTTTTTACAAATAGGCCGAAAGTACTTGTACTCACACGCCAAGTTCCAGATCTGGGACTTGTTTTCTCTTCCCTAAAAAAAATCCCAAACGCTTCAAAAATGTCACAAATTCACACTTTTTAGGCTTTGATATCTCTGTTGGGGCACGAGATAAAAATCTGAAGTTCTGGTTTCTGAGAGTATTGTATGGTAGTGCTAAGCACAAGAAATTTCAGAATGGAGATTTGACTACAAGCTGAGATATGGCAGGGGCAACATGCCAAAAGAATACTGCCAAACTATTGTTTTGCTGTAGTCACAGCTAAGTATTTATCTCAGAGTGTCATTTAAATTTATTTTTTTTATTATCTTTAAATAATAGTAACAGAAAATAAAGCCTTTTGCAAAGCTTAGCAATTAATTTAAAAAATAATTTTGCCTAAGGCGTACATATTGTGTGGTTACAGTAATGTTTTTTGTAATTTTTGTAACCAAAAGAAACCTCAGCACTTTTATATAAAGAAAAAAAAATATTTTTATACGAGACCTGACACAAAAACAGAATAGGGAAAGGTAACAGCTGTTAATGTTGGTATACTTGTTGAGACATGACCAAATGTGTCAAAACACATTCCTGCTTGTTGGTTTAAAAACCACAATTTTAATGCTGCTTGCTAATCCCTGAAACTTGTTCCTACCATAAGTATATTCCTGTAAATGAAACATTATACGACGTTACCATGCATCAGCCTCAAGTAATTTTTAGAAAGTAAAGATATCCGAAGCCCTTTCAAAATTTATACTGCAGAAAATGACATTTTTGCATAAGAAGTAAGCTAGGAATTATTAATGAACTGAGATTTGCACATAGTGATTTCAAAGTTTATTTCTATGAGCCAGCAAGTCCAAGGTCTTCAATCAAGTTATCAAGAAATGACAAGACTTGGTTCCTACAAATAAAAGTTTGAGAAAGATCAAAATTGTGGTTTTTAAACCAACAAGTAAGAATGTGTTTTGACATGTTTGATCATGTCTCAACAAGTATGACAACATTAAAAGCTTTTCTCTTTCCCTGTTCTGTTTTTGTTTCAGGCCTTCTATAAAAATATTTTTTTTCCTTTATGTAAAAGTGCTGAGGTTTCTTTTAGTTACTAAAATTACTTACAACAAAAATTACTGAAACCATACAAAATGTATGGCCTTAGGCATAATTATTTTTTAATTAATTGCTAAGCTTTGCAAAGGGCTTTATTTTCTGTTACTATTATTTAAAGATAATCAAAAACATAAATTTAAGTGGCACTCGGAGATAAATACTTAGCTGTGACTACAACAAAACAATAGTTTGGCAGTACTCTTTCGACATGTTGCCCTTGACATATCACAGCTTGTAGTCAAATCTCCACCTTGAAATTTCTTGTGCTTAGCACTACCATACAATACTCTCAGAAGCCAGAACTTCAGATTTTTATCTCGTGCCCCACCAGAGATATCAAAGCCTAAAAAGTGCAATTTTTGACATTTTTGAAAAATTTGGGATTTTTTTTAGCGAAGAGAAACGAAGTCCCAGGTTTGAAACTTGGCGTGTGAGTACAAGTACTTTCAGCCTATTTGTAAAAAAAAAATATGTCATGTTCACAGTTTTCCTTGCTAGAAAAATTTCCTTTTGTAAACGGAAAAATTTTTGAAAAAAACTGAAACTTTATGCTTAAATTTCACCAATAAGGATTTATTTTCGGAAACTACTCTATTACCAAATTTTTAGCCCAATGTATTCTGTACAAATTGCTTCAATCCGCACTTGAATTGGATAAATAAACGATGAATTATTTACAATTCCGTAAACCCTTCTTCTCAGAAAATTGCTGCATACGATGAAACAAAGATGGCCGCCATGCACAAACAAAAATTAATAAAATTAAAATAATAGTCATTTTGAACTTGCATCATGTTAGGGTTGTTGTACAAAAAATTTCAGATTTTTTAAAAATGGTCGAGCAACGAATTAATGATTTTCTGGACCACTTGAATTGGATTGACCAAGAAGTGTTTACACCAGTACAGTTATTATTGAGTCCCTACAGAAGTCGTACTGCTTATGTTTATCTCAGTCGAAAATACGCAAAAATTCGCCTTCTTTTAATGAGATTTTATATAAGATAATACTGGTGCTGAAACATTTTCTAGTCTGTAAAATTCAAGGAGGTGTACGAATTGTGAGACAAACATCTCATCGACTTGGAGGCTGAAATTCCAGAATTAGCTAAAACTCGATTACCATATTAAAACACAATTTGTTTGCCAAGTCCTATCTTCGTATAAAATACATAAAACCCAGATTTTACCGGTTGAATCGTAGGTTTAATATTGTTTTTTCCTACTCCCTGTCCACCATGTTTTCATACTTTCGGGTGCAGGAAAACGCAATGGTAAACCTACGAGTCGATAGCTAAAATCGGGTTTTTAGGTGTGTTCCAGCAAGATATGACTTGGCAGACCGATTGCGTTTTAATATAGGAATCGAGTTTTAGCTAATTCTGGAATTTCAGCTTCCAATTCGATGAGGTGGTTGTCTGTGCTGCCGGCTCCCGGTCTAATAATAATTTTAATCGATCAAAAAAATTGTACGTTGCAATTAATATATTTTTCAGAATATTAATTTCATAGTTCATATTATAATTTTTTTAAATTACAAATTCAATCCATTTATATTTGGGGTTTTTAGTATTATCACCTCACAAAAAATTATCGCATTAGAATTATATTTTCAGGAGATATTAATAAAAATATGAAAATGTAATTTAACATTAGAAGCTCTAAATTTTAAATGTTTTTAATTCAAAAACTTATCAATCGAATGACTTAAAATATCATTTATAGGCATAGTGTAAACCGAAGATTTAAAATATATTGTCAAAATTGTGTGTTGCCATTAAAAAACAAATTTTGGTCTGTTTTTTATTTCTAGATGCACCCGAAGCAAATTTATATATGTTGTAGGCAGCCGGATTTCTCAATTAGCCTACGACATATACATAATTTAAAAGTAGACTTTATTCCCAATCGTTTGGTACTAGTAACTGTCTTCTATTATAATTAGTTGCTGAGTTAGTAGGGGGGTGTTTACTTTTTTTTTTTTTTTTGCACGAAAGTACGTGTATGAAGTCATAATGAATTTTTACGTACGTGTCAAAATTGTTAATCTCAGTTTAAAACTAAAATATATTTTATACAACGAGAGACGCTAAGCAAAATTTCCTTATCCTGTAGCCAATAAGATAAAGTACATCCTTTAAAATTTCCAAAAATACACTGGAAATTTTAATTACCTATTAATATGCTTAAAATATTAATAATACGCTGAAAAAATAATCCGTTTTACAACTGCAAAAATATTTCCATTTAACATCAGAAAAAATAATGCAGTTTATTTTTTAAATATTAAAGTGTCACACATTTAGCAGACATTGATGCAGTAAAGTTTATAAGTAATTATGCAACCTGCTTTCCCAGAGCAGATTTTGAAATAATGATAAAAGTTATACTAGAGGAATGTAACTGAGGTCTAGAGTAGGTGGGGATAAAGATACGCACATTCCATAAATTTTGATTTTTAACGAAAACATTGGTCTAAACTTGCAACTAGTGATTAAAATGTTAGATTAGAGCCTTACGCAAGTACCACCATCAACCGAAAAAATCTGTCAAATTATAAATCCGTGAGAAATTGCAATAAAAGAACAACAACAAAAAAAACCATTGCTCTGCGTATATTTGCCTCATTGGTTGGGGTAAAAGTACTCAGTGGCGGGGCAAAGATACGCAGCGCGTATTTTTGCCCAGTTTCCAATAAAATGAATGAGTTACATAAAAGCATTAGCAAATTTCACTAGTATATATTGTTAACCCTCTCGCTGCGCAATCCGAGATTTTATCAATGATGCATTTTTCCCTCCTAATTGACTCTCCTTGATTATTCCTACCAGTTATTTTTTTTATTGTAAATTTTGCCTTATTCAATCGGAGCATTTTCTCGATTAAATTAGATAAAAATTTTTGTTTTGAAAAACCGGTGTCAAAAGAATACAAGTTCTATAAATACGCAATTTTTGAAGCTACTTTGATAAAACAATTACGCAGCGAGAGGATTAAACTGAAAATTATAAGTTAAACCATGAAAAAATAGAAAAAAAACAGCGGTCTGTGACATCACGAATAGCAGTTAACCTCTAACTGCTGTGACAAAAATTGTTGCATAAATACTATAAGCGGTCTCAGAGACCCCTTGATCGTAGAATGAATAAAAGGGTCAACTGTCTTATCAGATACTTTTTCTGTACTAAAATTTATGTACAGGACTACTATAATTACAACTCATATATTCAGAAGTCGCTAGCGTTAGTGCTAAACGCCTAAAGAAATTAATATGTATAGTTAAGCATAATCTATAGTAAATTCCACTAATATCTATAGTTAAACTGAAAATTAAAAGTTAAACCGTGAAAACAGAAAAAATCAGCGGTCTGTATGACCGCAAACAGAAGTTAACCCTTAACTGCTCTAACAAACATTATTTCATACTGTGAAGTTCTCCGAGACCGCTTGATCGTAGAATGAATAAAACTGTTGGCCGACTCATAAGGTACTGTTTTTGCGCTAAGCTTTATGTAAATGCCTACTGTAATAAAAATGCTCGTCATTTAGAAGTCTTTATCACTACTGCTAAGCTTTCAAACGAATCAAAATTAAATTAACATCAATAGTTAAGTTGAAAATTACAAGTTTCTCTGTGAAAACCGAATATAGCAGCGGTCTGTGAGACCGTTAAAAGGAATTAAGGGTTAAGACGGAAAACAAAAGCGTTTTATGAAACATGAATATTCATTTTTAAAAGTAGGTAGGTAGATAGATACGTTCTATATTAAAAGAAAAACTTAACTAGAAATAGGAAAAGTTAGTTAACTAGCTTATATTAGTTAAGTAGCTATTCTATTTCACACAGTACTAACTTATAAAAAATAAAACTTTACACAACGTAATTTGGGAAAATTTTGCATCTAGCTAAAACAATAGGCCAAAGTCCGCATCTTAAACTTATGCGTATCTTTGCCCCAATACGGATGCGTATATTTACCCCATTCTGCGGTAATTTTCTTAACCTGCTGCCTACATGTTTAAACAAATGCAATCGAGGTAAATTCGAACGGCATTCAGAAGCTAAAGAGCCTCCGTTCTCCACTGAATTTTGGATTTGTAAAAATTTGAGGCATTGTCAGCTAAAGAATAAAGTGAAATTTAAAAAATATTAGATTAAAATTCGAAAATTTAAACTTAACACATTTTCTTGGCACGGAGTGCTACTTTTTACACAAGAGTTGAACACATAACTACTACACTTGATACCAAACTGCCACCAAGCTTTCATGATTGTAGAAATGTTTCTTCATATTAAATCAGTCATTGCGTATCTTTACCGCGTGCGTATCTTTACCCCCACATACTCTATATACCAAACGCATAAATCACTGAACACTCAAGGAACCTCTATGGTTCAAGTAAAAATCTAACAGTACAAGTTTTTATATACGATTTTTGGTTCTGTGTTCAATGTTACCTCCTCTCGTCAGGCCTGATTATCAGCACCAAGGAAAAAATTACAGTAGCTCACATTCATATTGACACACTTGTGTTCTTGACTATTTTGTAAAAATCATTTACAAAATATTAAAGGATCAACCTAAGCCTTTTCCCATGTACATTTATTTAAGTTATTTTATTGATATATGTCAATATTTATTCCTCATCATGAAAATACCTTCAAAATGGGTTTTTTTTAAAATAAAATTATTCGCTTGGAAATTTTCAAAAAGGGAACGCAGATCAGAATTTCAGTGTTCAAGTAGTGCTACCACAAAATTTTAACAATCTATTACCTTATTTAACAGCAGTGAAACATTTCAAATTCTGTGAATAAACAAAGAGGTTATGAATTCTGTGTTTTAAAAATAAAATAGATATTTTCTTATCATTAATAGTGGTGCCAGACCTCTTGGAAATTCCCAGGAGTATGTGAAACTTGAAATTTAGAAATTCGTTAAAATTGGGTAATTTTCTTGTTATTATTTTTTGGTACAGTTATTCCGTTTATTTTAAATATGAATGCAGTAACATTTATGGGTCCTCTACCGTTCAAGTAAAATACTAACAGCACAAGTTTTTATGTACGATTTTTGGTTCTATGCTCAATATTACCTTATCTCGTCAGGCCAGATTATCAGCAGCAAGGGAAAAAATACAGTAGCTCACATTCATTTTGAAACACTTGTGTTTTTGACTACTTTGTAAAAATAATTTACAAAATATTAAAGGATCAACATAAGCCTTTTCCCATGTACATTTATTTAAGTTCTTTTATTGATATATGTCAATATTTATTTCTCATCATGAAAATACCTTCATACTGGTTTTTTTTTTTATATAAAATTATTCTCTTTGAAAATTTCAAAAAGTGAACTCGTTTTAGAATTTAAGTGTTCAAGTAGTGCTACCACAAATTTTAAACAGTTTATTCCCATATTTACCAGCAGAAAAACATTGGAAATTCTGTGAATAAACGAAGCGGTTACGAATTCTGTGTTTTAAAAATTAAATAGATATTTTCTTATCATTAATACACTTTTTGCGCCAGACTTCTTGGAAATTCCCAGGAGTGTGAGAAACTTGGAATTTAGAAACTCGTTAAAATTGTGCAATTTTCTTATTAGAGTAGACTCCTTCAAATGCGCACAGCTTGGGACCAGAGGATGTGCGGATTTCTGGTCATTGCTTTGTTTAAATTTTTTAAAGAGTAATTTGAATGTAATAATGCAATCAAAAGTATAATGATTGCTTACAATATAATAAAATATTAAAATAATTAAGCAAAGTAATAAACTAAAAAGTAAGATAATTTTTTAAATGATCACATTATTAAAAGTAAAGGTCAAGTAAGTAAGTAGTAATGTACAATAAAATATGCATAATAAAGATGAGATATATTTTTCTTGAATTATTCAAAGAATATCAAACATACATCAAAATCATAAAGTAAGGAAGTTTTATTTCAGGTTTATCTAGTCTTAATAACCAAAAAAGCTTCATTAATATACATATATATATTTGGTAAATTGATTGTGATTACCAGTGATATTAAGAATAGCTTGATTTTTTTCATATATTAATTTATACTTCCTTCATGAAAAACCACGTGTTCAGTCATATTATCGTGAATTACATTTTAAAATAGATACGGAATGATATAAAACTAAAAGATTCTGTAATTTTGGCCCTACATCTGAACTGTAAATTGCATTGTATACATCTGTGATGATGTACGGATTTTAGAGAGCCTAGTGTATTATTATTTTTAAGTTATTCCGTTTATATTAAATATGAATGCAGCATCATTTACAGTTTGTATTCAATTCTTCCTTAGGAAAATATTTTTTTCCAGTTTTTTTAACGCACCTATAGTCATCGTCTGTCCCCGTATAACAGCGGAAAACTACCCAACCGTATTGTTTAAAATTTAATAGATAGAATCGTTGTAGAATTTTGTCGAGACATTTCAAATTTTATGAAAGTTAAATCAGAAGTTAAAAATATATTAATAAAAGTTTTCTCCATTCTATTAAATCCTTTCATACGTAATTAATTCAATAATATCTCATGCTAGGTAATGAGGTTCCCATGGTGATTAAGTCCTATTTAAGGTGGAGTCCTATTATTTCCGTATTACTAAATTTCATATATATGTTACCCGCCAAACCCGATTTTAGGCCAAACTAGTTTATCCTAACGCGCATCGGATAAACTAGTTTTTCCTAGGCCAAACTAGTTTATCCTAACGCCCATAGGATAAACTAGTTTTTCCTAGGCCAAACTAGTTTATCCTAACGTCCATAGGATAAACTAGTTTTTCCTAGGCCAAACTAGTTTGGCCTAACACTTATAGGATAAACTAGTTTAGCCTGCTATTCATTAGTCTGAACTAGTTTATCCTATCCAATTCAATTTGGCGTGCTTTTATTGGCCACAAAAACCGCTTCGGCGCCAACGTTCTAGTTTATCCTAGGTCAATCTAGTTTGTCCTAGGCCAATTCAAACGCAAATACAATTTCTCAAAAATGAGTCAAGTTCACGCTCAAATTCAATTTTTTTAAAACGAATCCGCTCAACTCAAACATATCTATGGAATTCAGAAAGTCACAAAAAACTCTTTTTTTAAAAAAACATATAATAGATGTTTAGCGTCCAAATTTACAAAATTTTGTGAGCTAGTATTTTGGTTATTCAATGTAAGGTCTTTACGGGCACGCCCAATTTTCCTTCCCGACACTCGGTCCGGGCTTGGTTTGGGGATTACTTTTTTCGAGAAGTTCGAAATGTGATGGGCCGGGACTCAATTTTTCCGGCTTAAGTCGGGAGTGGACTGCATTCTTCTTGAGGTTTGAACAGGCAGTAATTTTCAGTCCAATTTTCAAGCCAGCTCATAAGAAAATCATTTGGACCGGCAGGATCACTGGTCTGTTCAGTAAAAATATCAGTAACATTTGGTCCGGACCAACTTTTTTCTTAATGGACGTATTTTTAAATGGCTATTATTCTACAATTAAAATGTATATATTTATTATTATTTTTCATTTTTTTAAGATCAGTAAATGTATTTTTAGGTAATGAATTAAACTACGATATATCCTGAGAAAAATAAACTGCCTATGATGGAATCTCATTATCTCAAAAAATGTTGATCTATATAAAATGAAGATATTAATACAAGAAACATCCTCTAATCCGTCACGTTCGGGACTTGCAGAATCCCGGATAACGAAATTTTCCAGATTACAGGATGAATGTCGGGACAGTGTTGATTTCAAGGTGTGGCCGGGGGGGGGGGCACTCCCCCCCCGGAGAAATGAAATATCCCCCTTCCACGGAAGATTTGATATATTGTGTTTGCAATGGTCAAAAAGTGCAATCTCCCCTTCCCTGAACTCTATAATATCCCCTCCGGAGTCACAGAAATCCCTCCCGCAGAAAAGTGTCTGACTACAACACTGGTCAGAAAAAACGTGTAGAAGTTAGAATTAAACAGAAAAGGCCAGGAAAGCATGTTTTTTATTTTTTAAACAGATTGAATAGAATATTAAAAATACTCATTAATGTAAGTTTTGTAAAACATATGTGCATGATTATAAAATTAAAACGTGCACTGTAGGCCTACTCGTAAAAGCCATCTTAAACAAATCTTGAACATCAGTTCGTTTTGTAGTAGTCGTTTCAATTCATTTGATTAGGATGTTATTTTTTATGCTGTGAAGTTTAATACTTTCCGCATGGTTGAACGAACGGCTGCGCACAGAAGACCTGATAAATGTTTTCGAGGTATCAGCTGCTTGATTTCAAATGATGTTGTTTGACTCGTGCACTTCATACTCATCTCAGCCAACGTCTTTGGGGGCTGTTAGGTTGATAACATTCTGAATGATGGCTTCATCATTCAAAATTTCAACTGTCGGTTCATCAAAATCTTCTTCAACTCACTCCTTTATTTCTTCTCGATTCAGTTGTGTTTCCGAAAGTCGTGCCGGATTATTCAGCATGCCGGATTAGAGGATGTTTACTGTACTTGTAAAAATAATATAATGCATTTACAACAGAGGATAAACCTTCTAATAAGGGAACCTGTCTATAACGGATTTTTCTTCTTTCCTATGCCATTCCTACTTAGAAGATTTTATTGTATAGAATTTTTAAATTTCTAAGCCATAAAATACAGATTAACGATATTAATGTTTCTATTACAAAATATATTTATTTTTTAATGAATCTCTCTTTGTATGTAAATATCTGAATAATTGATAATACCATTAAATTTTTTACACGATTTGGAGACTTGAAAATCTGAATTTTTTTATATAGAAAAACCTTCTAAGACGGAATCAAATAGGGGAGAAAAAACTTCGTTATAGTTAACATCCTTTTTTAGCACGTCCGTCTGCTCTAGCAAATGTATTATGATTTTTTTCAAACGGATTAATATATTCAATTTGCTCCGGATAAAAAAAAAAATTCCGTTTAAAACAGGATTTCGTCATACACAGATTCTTCTCATAGGTTTTGCAATTCTGTATCCCCATCCATATAAATATACACGTACTATTCTTTAAAGAGAGTTTCAATTGTGGAATAATGGTAGCTTAAAAATATATGTATTTTAAGCCAAACTGGGACCGAGACTTCGCCGGATTTTTAAAAATTCCAGATTTTTAAAAGAATATCATATGTACTTCTGATATTCTCAAAGGTGCATTTATTCATAAGTAATTTAAAGCCAAGTAATATGTATGTGAGAAAAAAAAATAAATCTATGGTTTTTGTTTTTATTTATTTTTTTTCTCTCATAAATATCACTTGGCTTTGAATTAATTACGAATAAATGCAATATTAGGAATATCAAAACTACATTTGATATTCTTTCAAAAATCTGGAATTTTCAAAAATCCGGCGAAGTCCTGGACCTCGACGATGCCGGATTTTCGAGATTGTATTGTGCATTATTAATCAATCCTTTAAATTCATTCTCTCCTGAATTTTATGATAACCTCTCATCACATTCTTTTGTAATCCAGCACACAATTTGTCATATAGAACATATTTTATAACTACTGGCGGCGGTGAAATGGGGAAGGTAGGGGGGCAGTATCCCACACCCTAACGATTAAAATATATTATACAGGGGTGACGGCAATACTACTTTGCACAAGGTTGGCGACGGATCGGTAGTTAGGATCAATAAAAGCACGTCAAATTGCCTTGGCCTAGGATAAACTAGATCAGACTGGGGTAAACTAGAAAGTTGGCGGCGGGGCGGTCTTTGGGATCAATAAAATTACGCCAAATTGAATTGGCCTCGGATGAACTAGATCGGCCTAGGATAAACTAGTTCGGACCAATGAAGAGCAGGCTACTCTAGTTTATCCTATGAGCGTTAGGTCAAACTAGTTTGGCCTAGGAAAAACTAGTTTATCCTGTAAGTTTTAGGATAAACTAGTTTGGCCTAGGAAAAACTAGTTTATCCTAAGGGCGTTAGGATAAACTAGTTTGGCCTAGGAAAAATTAGTTTATCCTATGCGCGTTAGGATAAACTAGTTTGGCCTAGGCCAATCTAGATTGGCCTAAAATTGGGTTTGGCCGGTAACATATATATATATATATATATATATATATACAATCGTAATAAAGTTTGCATTCATGCATTTTTGCATAAGAGTGTTACAGCTATTGCACGAAGATTTTAATATATATAAAAATAGTTCTAGTATGAATTCACCTCATTTGCCACGTTTTGACGTACAATTTCTGATTTGTTTTCATTGTTTCATTTATTATTTTTAATTTGTGTATAAATTACCGAAGTTTACATTATAGGTTGCAAATAATCTTTATTTATCTTCTAAGTAAGATTCATCAGATTTCACGCGTGCCTGTGTATGTGGATTTCTTTATACCCTCGAAACATCCCAACGGCGGGATGGATTTTAATGAATGTGGTCTCTATCGATTCGTCTTAACGGCCCAATGGTTATAGGCTAGGTTTTGTTTTTATAAATTCAAAATGGTGGCGATAAAATACAAAATGGCGCTAGAGACGAAAAAAAATGTACGCACACTATTGAGTGGCATATCATTAGATAGGTCTTTCAAAATGAAGACGATGTTTCATTGACTATTTTACAGTCAGAAGCTCCGTTAAAGTATTATAAAACTTGGAAGTTGTGTATGTATTCTGGATCTCTAGCATTACTGCCACTCTAACCATCATAGACATCTATAGACCACATCAAAACAGTATTTATAGATAAGAACTAACTATTAAACACAACTTAACAGTCATCAATACAAGTAAATAAAAAATTGGGTAAGTAATTTAAACAAGTAATATATAAAAAATATATTTTAAGTCAATACCTACTTAGGTCAATAAGAGAATTTTTTTTGGCCAATCTTCTTTTCTTTTGAGTGGCGCTTAAAATGCCTTGATCAGGAAGAGGGCTCTCTCGGTCTTAAAATATTTTGATCAAGAAGAGGGCTATCTCGATTATTTAAAATTAATTAATTTAATTAAATTAATTAATTAATATTTGAAAAAAAACTGGATTAACATCAAGTGTCAACCACTACAAGTTTTAAAAATTGCATTTGAACTTGATTGGATGAATAATAAGTATTTTATTAATGAAAATTTGAACAATATATATATAACGAGAGTGTGGGCTAATAGTAGGAATTGAAAAAAAAATAGTTTCACATTGATGAGAAATAATTAATTAATTCGCTTTTCATGCAGTCGGGGTTTTTGATTTTTTAAATTTAATTGTTTATTGTAATGATAAATACAAATCTTTTGCAAGAAATTCAAAAGCTTCAGAATTTGTTTCTTTCTTCGCCCACAAAAAGTAGAAGGAAAAAAAAAGCAAGCTTAAAAATGGATTTAGGTTAATGTGTGCTTCAGTTAAAAGAGTTTCAAATAAAAGGGGTACCACTGTATTTATCATAAACAGTCCCATACAACTAAATTTGAATACCTTACCCACTGAACGGTATTTTCTGAAATTTGAGTTTCATCTATATTATGTCTTTTATTGTTTCTCTTGTGAGATTCGATCTAATACCTAACGATTTTCTTCTGATGAGTAAATTCAAGTAATCGTATAACAAGAACAAAAAATGGTGCGTACAGCATAGATTATGAAACACTTTCAAAAACATTCAAAATACTACTATAACGAAACTTCACAGTTTACCAAGGTGAAAGATGACGTCTAAATGAACTTTTTTGGAAAATGCATAATACATTTGAAAACCCGATTTCTGCTGTTACCATGAATTCTCTTTAAAATATACGATTTTTTTTGTGACCCCTGTAAATGATCTAGAGATATGTATGCATACTACACTGAAAAAAAAAATAAATAACTAAACGGACTAAAAAACGGAGATTCTACTGGCAATCGAGACGCCAGAACTATTTCCGTATTTTAACGGAAATTTCCCTCGTAAATTCCAGAAAAACGGAAATTTTTCTGTAATACATGGGGGAAAATTTCCGTAAAAATACGGATTTCAGGAATTTACGAGGGAAATTTCCTTTTAAAATACGGAAATAGCACTTGCGTCTCGGTTGCCAGTAGAATCTCCGTTTATTTTACAGTGTACATAGTCTATACTAATATTATAAATAGGTAAAAATTGTTTATTTGTAGGAGGTAAGCTCTGGAACTACTGAACCGATTCCAAAAGTAATGGTATCAAAATGATGGTGTTAGTCCAACTTAAATCATAGTCTATATCTTATGTCCATGCCACTGGCCAGAAGGGGGTGCAGGAGCAAAAAACGTTCTAAAAATGCGATTTTTGTGTTACTGAAGGGCCTAGAAACATGAAATTTGTAATGGTAGTTACTTATAAGATACTAAGGATCTCTAAGGACATTTCTTAAAAAAATCGAAATTAAAAGGGGTGAAAATGCTCGAAAAGAGTTCTAAAACATGTTCTAAATTGCGATTTCTACGGAATCTCAGAAGTACCGAAAGGATTTAAAAATTAATGGTGTGAAAACGATGGTGACAGCCCTCGCTCCAATATAGGCTATATTAAAACGGGTGAAAATGCGCGAAAAGCGTTCTAAAAAATGTTCTAGATGGCAATTTTTACGCAATTTCAGGATGTACCAAACCGATTTAAAAAATAATGGTGTCAAAATGATGGTGACAACCCTTGCTCCAACATAGGCTACATTTTATGTCGGTGCCACTATCCCTAAATCGGGTGCAGGAGCAAAAAAACGTTCGAAATTGCTATTTCTGTGTTACTGAAGGGCCCAGACACATAGAATTTGGAATGGTAGTTACTTATAAGATATAAATTATCTCTAAAAACATTTCTTAAAAAATTCGAAATTTTAAAGGGGTGAAAATGTGCGAATAGAGTTCTAAAACATGTTCTAAATTGCGATTTCTACGGAAACTGAGCAGTACCGAAAGGATTTAAAAATTAATGGTGTGAAAACGATGGTGACAGCCCTCGCTCCAATATAGACTATATTAAAAGGGGTGAAAATGCGCGAAAAGCGTTCTAAAAAATGTTCTAGATGGCAATTTTTACGCAATTTCAGGATGTACCAAACCGATTTAAAAAATAATGGTGTCAAAATGATGGTAACAACCCTTGCTCCAACATAGGCTACATTTTATGTCGGTGCCACTATCCCTAAATCGGGTGCAGGAGCAAAAAAAAAACGTTCGAAATTGCTATTTCTGTGTTACTGAAGGGCCCAGACACATAGAATTTGGAATGGTAGTTACTTATAAGATATAAATTATCTCTAAAAACATTTCTTAAAAAATTCGAAATTTTAAAGGGGGTGAAAATGTGCGAAAAGAGTTCTAAAACATGTTCTAAATGGCGATTTCTACGCAATCTCAGAAAGTACCCAACCTATTTCAAAAGAAATGGTTGGAAATTGATGATGACAGCCCTTGCTCCAACATAGGCTCTATTTCATGTCGCTGTCACTACCACCTAGGGGTTGCAGAAGCAAAAAATGTTCTAAATTGCGATTTTTGTGTTACTGAAGGGCCTAGAATCCTGAAATTAGGCAGGGCCGTTATTTTTAAGATACAAATGATCTCTAAGAACATTTCCTAAAAAATGGAAATTTAAAAGGGATAAAAATGAGCGAAAAGCGTTCTAAAAAACTTTCTAAATTGCGATTTCTACGCAATCTCAGGAAGTACCGAAGCGATTTAAAAAATAATGGTGTGAAAACGATGTTGATAGTCCTCGCTACAACATAGGCTGTATTTCATGTCTGTGTCACTACACCAAAGGAGGTGAAGCAGCAAAAAACGATCTAAATTACATTTTTTTTGTAATACTGCAGGGGCTAGCAACTTGAAACTAGACATATTTATAAGATATAGATGATCTCTAAGAACATTTCCTAAATAATTCGAAATGTAAACGGGGTGAAAATGGACGAAAAACGTTCTAAAAACGCTCTAAATTGCGATTTCTACGCAATCTCAGAAAGTACGTAACCGATTTCAAAAGTAATGGTTGGAAATTGATGATAACAGCCCTTGCTCTAATATAGGATCTATTTCATATCGGGGTCACTACCACCTTGCGGTTGCATTTAAAAAAAATTTCTGAATTGCGATTTTTGTGATACTGAAGGGACTATTAACTTGAAATTTGGCATGTTAATTACTGGTGAGATGTAAACGCTCACTGAGAAGATTTCCTTAAAAATTTGAAATTTAAAAGGGGTGAAAATGAACGAAAAGCATTCTAAAAGCGTTTTAAATAGCGATTTCTACGCAATCTCAGGAAATATAAACCGATTTCAGAAGTAATGGTTTCAAATTTATGGTGACAGTACCCGCTCCAACATACCCTATATTTTATGTTGTTGTCGCTAGCACCTGGGGGTTACAGGAGTAAAAAAAATTCTAGATAGCGTTTTTTGTATTACTGAGGGTGGTCTAAAATTTTAAATTTGGAATGGTAAATACTGCAAAGATGCAAATGCTTTCTAAGAATTGTCGAAAGAAAATTCCAAATTTAAAACTATGAAGTGAGCGAAAAGCGTTCTAAATCACAATTTTTATGCAATCGTATGAAATACGAAACCGATTTCAAACATAATGGTTGCAAATTGATGGTGATAGAACCTGCTCAAACATAAGCTACATTTTATGTCGAGGGTTGCAGGAGCAAAAAACTTTCTAAATTGCGATTTCTTCGGTACTGAAGAAGCTAGAAACTTTAAATATAGCACGGTAGTTACTTATAAAATATAAATGTCCTCTAAGAACAATCGAAAATAAATTCGAAATTAAAAAGGGGTGTGAGCGAAGGTAAGGAGCGAAATCCGATTTCTATGGAATCTCAGGAAATAATAAACCGATTACAGAAGTTATTGGTTGCGAATCAAGAGTGATAGTCCCTTATCCTATAATGGCTATATTTTATGCCGGTGTCACTACCAGCTAGTTGGCAGGAACAACAAGAAAGCCTTTAAAAACATCTAAATTCCGTTTTCTATAGAATATTAGGAAATACCAACCTATTTCAAGGTTAATGTTGGCAAATTAATGGGGTTCAATATTTTTTCAAGACATTCTATTTCAACTCTGTTTCGGCATTTTATGTTGGTGTCACTAACACCAGAGAGGTGGTAGACTGTTAGACAAGAAGCTTCGAATTTGACATGATGGTTAATTTTAAGATGTAAATATGTTAAGATTGTTTCTAAAAAATTTAAAACTTCAAATGAATGCTGAAATAAGCGAATGAAATGAGCATAAAAGTTTCAAAATACTTTCTAAATTATCATTTAATTGGAATTAGTTTTAGTTTCTCTTATTAATTAAAATCTCATTTCTGTCTATTTCACTTTTATAATGAAGTTTAATCAAACTGTGGCTTAATTTGTAATTTTTGAATTATTTAAAAATGTGTTCTTCTAATAAAAAATAGTCATGCAAATATCACTTGGCATATTTCAACTATTACGCGAGCAAAGCCGCGGGGTTTGCTAGTATACTATAAGTTAGTTCAGTTAAACGCATGGAACAGTTGAAAATTTAAACTCAGAAATTTCCGCAAATAAACACGGGTGTTGTTGAGAACTTTTGTGCGACCCTGTATATGTTCTATGGAATTTATACGCACCAAGTATTTTTTTTTAATGTTTAATTTAAAAACGCATACCTCAACTGAAAACGCACTTCCAGCAATTCTTGGTCATAGGCTTCAATAGTTCAATGATTGCTCATTTTCTTCTCTAGCCAAATTCTTTTGTGTGTCCCTGTAAATAAACGATAAGTTCAACGCACACCATATTCTATAGTAAAAAACTTGTAGTACACCAAAAAGATGTATATCAGTTTCTGTATGTTTAAAATAATGTAATATCATTAAAATACACGGCAAACGATTTTCTCCATTAACCGTAATATAACGGAATTCTTTTGAGTGGCCCTATAATTGAATCCAAAATGCTGCGCACCTCATTTTCAATACCTAACATGCCATAGTAAACCCCAATAACATATATCCATTTCATGGCAATTGGACTGTATTTGCGCGAGTTAGAGCACGGACAGACGGACAGACAAATCGAATTCATAAACATTTCGTTGCGTTGCTACTTTGTTGTGTTTACACATAGTGTGTATTAACTAAATGTTGGAAAGTGTTAAAAAGATGAAATTTTGTTGAAAAGTTTTTCGTGATCTTCATTTCTCGCGTGATTTTTCTTTCTTGTTTCATTTATTTATGATTTCATGAACTGTTCTTATTAGATTTCAAAGCATTTATATTATCCTGTAACGCAGATTCAACAGATATATTTTTATAATCCACAAATACCACTCGATTAACAGCATCTTCACATTTCTTTTACCAAATAACCTTGAACCATTCTCCTAAGCGTCATTAATCAATAAAACATCGAAAAAAGAACACAGCATTAATACATTTTAGGAAGCTAATTTTTTTACATCAAGAACTTTGTTATTTGGTTCACAGAACAAATTACTCTGCTTCGAAAAAATAACTTTAGAAAAATCTGTTAGGAAATATGATTAGTTAATAAACAGTAATAACCTAATCATTCTTTAATCTTTCGATAAAAATCAAAATACTTTAGGGCTTAATATTGATGATTAAGTATTTTTGGTGATATGATACATTTATTATTCAATTGTTCATTTATTTATTTGATTTGTTTGTGATTTATTAAAGGTTTCTAAAACTATTTCAAAGTAGTCATATAGTGAAATTTGTCTATAGCGAACTCGGATGTAACGAGGGCATGGTTTTAACAACGAATGTGTGAACAACTGTTTCATAGAAGGCAAAAATACTTTGTAAGAACCTAGTATATTACGAGAAAGTATCGAATATAACGAAGAAGCAATTTGGATATTCAAAAATAAAAATCATTTTTAGCTCATAGGCTATCAGAGCCTGAGAGCTAATGTGCCCGCCGGTTCTGTATGTATGTATGTACGTAAAGCGATAACTCTTGATAGAAATATCCGATTTGTTTCAATTTTTTTTCTAGGTTCATTCTGATAAGGCGCTTCCTTGATTAGTTTTGGGGGTTCATTGGTTAATTGTAAAGGGGAGAACGGGGGAGGGGAGGGGGGCTAACCTCCCCTTAAGTTAGATAAATTGGTTTTTCATGCAAAATTATCAGATTTTCTTCAAATTTGGTATACCAGTTTATTCTGATAAGGAGCTACCCTAATTACATTTTGAAGTTCATTGGTTAAATGTAAAGGGGGGGGGGGGGAAAGGAGCTATTACCACCCACCGTTAATTTAGAAAGATGGGTTTTTCTATCAAATTTGCTTCAAATTTGGTATACCGGTTTATTTCGATAAGGCGCTTCCCAGATGACATTTGGAGGTTCATTGGTTAAGTATAAAGAAGGGAAACGGGGTGGGGGGGGGGGCTAATCCTCACCCTTAATTTATTTCGTCGAGGGTGAATTCAGTGAAAGAAGAGTATAATATACGATCAGTGTGAATAGCCTGTGAGCTCAATGCCATGAGTTTAACTGGTCACTTTTCTTTTTTTAATTATACCCTTTCTCACAGACAAAAAAAAAATGCTAGTACATTTTTACCACTACCGAAAATGAAGTTTAGTATAGTGATAGGAGAATGAATGATTTTACTATCGAATGAATCAATCGGGTTTGCGCAAAAACATAGTTTCCAACCTTTGCCTATATGGTTCATCAAATACCACTAGAAATTTATTTAAAAAAAAAAAAAGTCGTTGTTGCCAACTTCTGTAATTTTTTAATCAGTAACCTCAGATATTTCGAAGACAAATTTTTTTATGTTTATCTGCGTTTCTTCAATTAATATTATTTATAAAAAAACTATATAAAATTTCTGGTAGCTGTTGAATAATAGAAAAAAAGTTGGCAGCTACGTTTTTGCACATTCCTGAATGATTCATTTGAGTAGTAAAATCATTCATTCTCCCCATCACTAGTTCAGGATTATGTCTATGCAGTGTTGCCAGATTGGTGACTTTTTTAATTCAGATTCAGATTTTTTAATTCAGACCACTTTTTTAAAGTAGTATAATTTGTGTTATTTTTCAGAATTTTTAATCTATCTTTAAATAGGCCGAATATTTATATTTCAACAAGTAAAAATTAAATTAAAAAAATCCGACTGCTTAAAAAGCGAACTAGCTAATTATTTTCCATCAATGTGAAACTATTTTTTATATTACTTCCCTATTTTTTTATTTACTTGTACTGATGACTTTTAAGTTGTCTTTAATTGTTAATTCCTAGCTGTAAACACTGTTTTGATGAGGCCTATGGATGTCTATGAAGGATAGAGTTGCAGTAATGCTAGAGGTCCTACCTATACAACTTCCAGGTTGTGTAATATTTAAACGGAGCTTCTGACTGTAAAATAGTCAATGAAACATAGTCTTCAATTTAAAAGACCTATCCAATAATATACCACTCAATGTGGTGCGCAAAAAATTTTTCTCGTCTCTACTGCCATTTTGTATTTTACGGCTGCCATTTTGAATTTATGAAAACAAAAATCTAGCCTATAACCATCGGACGGTTAAGACGAATCGATAGAGACCTCATTCATTAAAATCCATCCAGCCGTTGGGATGTTTCGAGGGTATAAAGAAATCCACTTACACAGATACGCGTAAAACACATAACCTTTCTTCGCAGTCGGGTAAAAAAGCAGTGACATTCAGCAACCTGGGGAGAAACAAATCCCTAATATGTCAACACTGTGTCTATGGTACAGATGAGTTTCAAGTAGAGTTGCAATAAAACCCACAGATTTTGAGGGACGGGAATAAACCACGAAATTTTGGGGAATAAACCCGGAATTTTGCGGAATATTGGAAATTTTGCAGGAGTTTTGAAGGTAAACAAAGCCAATCATATTTTAATTGAAAATTTTTACTTTTCAGAAATTTCAAGCACTGTTCGGAAAAGTTTAAGATAGATTTTCCTTCTGATTTCACAAAACGTATGATTTTGCACTCTAAGTTTGTATAATTTATTAACCATTAATTCGCGATTTTTTATTTTGTTTTGAAAAAATTATATATGATTCTCTGAAAGGTTTATTACGCAGGAAAAATAATGAAAAAAAAATCAGAGATACATTTTTTATATAATACGTCAATCTTTTCTTCCGTTGCACATCTGCAATATAAGTCAAAACTACTGTATTGCGGCTTGCAAATTAGTAAATATTTTAATAAATATGTCTCCACATACCTTATTTTATATAATTATTTATTTTATAAAACTTAACCTTTAACCCTTTAATTCCCTGGATAGAATACGTTATTGGAATTACATAGTTTAGAGAATCTGACTATACAGCAGAAAGTTTCAATGGTTAATTTCGCTTTTTTTAAAAAACGGAATGTCTGTTATTAACTAAAGCAAATGTTGCTATTTTGATTTTCTTATCTGAATTAGGTATATACAAATAAGAAAATTTATTAAATTCAAAACACAGTTGTTTGCATATATGCAAAGCTGCGCAGTAAAAGGTTAAAATTCATTAGTTTTACAACAATGGCGTGTGAATTGGTGATGATGTGAATATTCCTTAAAAATTAAAGCTGCTTAATTTCGGTTAACTGGCAAGTCTACCATTCATGTATACTCTATATTAATTTTCAAGCGAGTTGCATTGTATTTTATTTTTGCATTGATTTCATTTAGTTTTGTTCGTTTTTTTTTTTTTTGTTTGTTTGTTTACATTGGATGATTCGTAGAACAGTGGTGGTGTTCACATTCACGTCAGGCAAGATGAAGATGAGTCTGTCGATTACTTATAAACGATTAAAATATTTAATAACTTTGTTTATCTTAATTAAGCACTTATTGCGTTATTTTTCATGTACACTGAAGCTATTTTTCTATTTCTATGTTATTGGTTTTGTTTACATTTGTAATAAATAAATAAATAAATAAATAAATAAAATATTTTTTATTGAAAAGAATTTAAATCAATAACACATACTGGACAATTACACCATAAAATATAATAAATAAAGACGCAATCTTGTTTAATGGTACACAAAACACGAACTTTAATAAGTTAAAAGTTAATTTCTACGTTTCGAGCTGTTTCTATAGCCGTCTTGAGGAAAATATGATGGTAAAAAGGCTCAAAGTTCAGAGACGAAAGCTTCCTGTGCAAGAGATAATTAGTCGGAACTTGACCAATAATTTGAATACAAAAATGTAATTATCATCATTATCATCATAATCATTAATAATTATGAATAATTATTTATTTTCACTAAATGGCAACACTACATTTTTGTATTCAAATCATTGGTCAAGTTTCGACTAATTATCTCTTGCACAGGAAGCTTTTGTCTCTGAACTTTGAGCTTTTTTACCATCATATTTTCCTGAAGACGGCTATAGAAACAGCTCGAAACGTAGAAATTAACTTTTAGCTTATGAAAGTTCGTGTTTTGTGTACCATTAAGCAAGATTGTATCTTTATTTATTAGAATTGAAATCATTAATAAAAATTATAAGTAATAAATTAAAAATGTCCATGCCTAAAACTTCCCGAAAACTCCCTGGAATTTATAAAATTCCTCCCAAAAATCTTGGTTAATTCCCCGGATTAAACCTGATTTTTTCCAGCTTTTGCAACTCTAGTTTTAATCAACAGTCTCTCTTCGGTCATATGATTTGAATTGATACGTGAATCATTAAAGCTTTTTTGAAAGAAATTGTCATCTGTCGTTATTTTCCGCGCAACGAAGTTACGTAGAAAGTATAAGTTTGTCATTTGAAGGATTCTATATATTTTGTGTGTGTGTGTGTAATTTCACCTGTCTGTTTTATGTTTACTGATAATTCTAAATAAATCATACAAGTTATTGTATTTTTTACTTTTGTTTCATTTTCTTCTTCTTTATTTCCTTAACCCGTACGCACACACGCCAGTGTTGCCAGATTGGAGACTTTTTTAATTTAGATTATTTGACTGTCAGCACTTTTTTAAAATAGGATAATTCACCTTATTTTTCAGAATTTTTAATCTATTTTAAATAGGCCGAATATTTCTATTTCAGAAAGTGGTGACAATTAACAATCTGGGGATAAAAAAGCCCCCAATCTGGCAACACTGAAATACGCCTATTTTTGTAACCATTAGCAAAAGCATGGGATAAAATTTACATCATTTTCTGTCCTATTACGTTTTTGCCTAAATGCGTTTTCAAAACAACTCTAGTGTTGTATATATGCATCAATTCTATTTATTTTTAGAGAAAAAATCAGTCTTTTTATATTTATTTACATATTTTATAGCATTTTTTGTTATAATAACTTTTGTATAGAAAATCTGCCAACAATTTATTTTACACATTAAAACATGGATTATTTCATAAAATTAATGTTAATTACATTTAATATCCATTTATCAACACATTCAAGTAGATTTTATGTTACATTTTTATTAAAATGTTTTGAGTGTGTGTTATCCCGTAATAAATAAACATATCGAAAGGAAACTTTCGCACACGCGCGGAATTATACAATCCAAAAAAGTATATTTCGCCCCTTCTACTGAACAAAGAAACGACAATCCTTCATCCATCTCTTCTTCATATTGACCTTGAAAGATACAAGCTGGGTCAGAAGCGTCTTCAAAAAAAGTATCTTTTTTTTCGAAGAAAAAATGTGATTGTGGTGAAATCTACCCCTGTGCGCGTGTTTATGGGTTAAACGGGCAAACAATTACGATTATGAGATTAAACACTGCATTATAAATATATTTTTAATTTTACTCTTAATTTAAATGAAAAAATATTACTTCAACTAGTAAGAAAATTCTCCAGTTTCAACATATTCAATTAAATTTCCATTTATTATTCTCGCTGTATGGGAAATAAATGGATTGAATTTAAACTGGTTAACCGCGTGAACAGAACATGCTTTAAACAAGAAAGAACACTGATCCTAGTTCTTCATTATAAACCACGTTCGACTATATTATTTTGAGAAGGAGATTTAACAGATTTGTGTTTTTATAAATATATGCCATTGCACTGATAGTACTTGATCAATAGCATTTTCAGAATTTTTTAAAAAATAATATTAATACATATACAGTAGACTCCCGACTATCCGGCCTGATGTGGCGGAAGGTTAGGCCGAATAACAAAAAAGCCAGATAAGCCGGAGTTCTATAAATATTTAGTCACTTCCTGCCCTCCCCGCTTGATATTAAAGAAATATGACATACATTTTAAGATAAATTTTATATATATGTTACCGGCCAAACCCGATTTTAGGCCAAACTAGATTGGCCTAGGCCAAACTAGTTTATCCTAACGCCCATAGGATAAACTAGTTTTTCATAGGCCAAACAAGTTTATCCTAACGCGCATAGGATAAACTAGTTTTTCCTAGGCCAAACTAGTTTATCCTGACGCACGTAGGACAAACTAGTTTTTCCTAGGCCAAACTAGTTTGGCCTAATGCTGATAGGATAAACTAGTTTAGCCTGCTATTCATTGGTCTGAACTAGTTTATCCTAGGCCGATCTAGTTTGTCCTAGGTCAATTCAATTTGTCGAGCTTTTATTGATCCCAAAGACTTCCTCGGCGCCAACCTTCTAATTTGTCCTAGGCCATTCTAGTTTATTTTAAGCCAATGCAATTTGAGGTCTTTTTACTGATCCCAACTACCGCTCCGGCATCAACCTTGTGCAAAGTAGTATTGCTGTCACCGCTGTATAACATATTTTATTCGATGAAGAGTGGAATACAGTTCCCCTACCTTTCCCATTTCACCGCCATCGCTAGTTACAAAATATGTTCCATATGACAAATTATGTGCTGGAGGACCAAGAATGGGGCGCGATGCTATCATAAAATTTAGGAGAGGAATAATTTGGAGAATTGATTAATTATGTGCAGTTATACCTCGAAAATCCGGCATCGTCAGGACCAGGACTTCGCCGGATTTTTGAAAATTCCAGATTTCTGAAAGAATATCAAATGTACTTCTGATATCTTAATGGTGCATTTATTCATAATTATTTCAAAACCAAGTGACATTTGTGTGGGAAAAATAAATATAAAAAAAAAAAACATTGATTTTTTCTATGGTACATAAATTCTAATAAACAGTGAAATCAATTCTTGTGTCGATCGATAAAATTTTATTTGCTATAGTTTCTGCCGTTCTTTAACAAGTTTTTCTTGGATTTTATAAGTGAACAATATCGATTTCGGAAATGTAGTATTGTTCCTCTAAACCATTTAGTGATTTTCCAGTGAAACATATACATTTTTCAAGTGACATCTTTTCTTCTGCAAGTTTTTCGTTCTCCTTCCTATGAGCTGCTAATATAGCGTTATCGGCGGTTCTATTTAGCACAGCTTGAGCGATCTCAGTGTCCGCTAATCCATCTCTTTCGATCTCGAAATTTTTAATTCTTAAACAATTGCTATTTTTCTTTGTCCCATGAGTTGGAAGAAAAAACAATTGGGAGAGCTGGCCTTCGTTCCCAGATTTTTGAAGTTGCCTTATTTCTGAATGAAAGATTTTCGAGGTCACAATGTATTAGTATTTAAAAGTAAAAAAGGGATAAAATAAAATCGGCAGAATTAAAAAAATGAAACTACAAAATTTTAAAGATTTTTAATTTTGTGTGCTGTGAGAGGGCGGGGGGGGGGGGTATTTTTTTTATTTAGTAAAAAATTTAATGCGCGCTTCAAATCACACTTAATTTAATTGAAAGTATTTTAACTGTGATTAATTTAATTGTAGTATACAACTAAAATACATTATTTGCAATTGAGCCTAATTGCAACTGAATTCAATTGAATTTTAATTAGTTGCAGATTGCTTGCTTTTAATCTTTAATCGCTAATTAAATCAAATACACATATATTTTTTAAAAACAAATTTAATATTTGAATAAAAATATAATTGACTGATGTTCATAACTGCACAATTATGCTGCTTATAAAAAAATCTTAAATCATTAGTAGTAGTAATAATAATATTTGTCGAAGCTCATTTGTGTTGTAAATAAAATCACTCAATTAACAGAATAATATTTATTATAAGAAAATTTTTACTTCTTTTTTTTTTTGTGAGTGTGTCTGAGTGTGTTTGTGTGTGTGTGTGTTAGAAATAAGTTATCAAATTTCTTCAAACTTTAACAATTAGTAAAATTAAGGATTATTACCAAACTGGAAAAAATTATCTCTCTATTCTAAAAAAAAGTAACTACCGCTGTCACCACCGCCGCCGCCGCCGCCGGTTTTGAATTTTTTGTGACCAGAGGTCTTTCTTCGTTAATATTAAGAAAAAAAATGCATACAAAAATATGAAAATAGGTAGTGTTATACAGAAATGTTTGATAAACACGCTGATGCAGACAGTTTTCAAATCGAAGAATTATTTTAAGAGATATTTAATGCTAAAGTTGGACAAAATCGTTCCACTAAAAAAGTTTTATAGTAGCAAAAACTATACATCGAAATTTAATAATTTTTAGTTCGTTTTATACGTTATAATTTCCCGGTGTGCAGAATTGATTTATTTTTTTAATTTGACTCATTTTTCGAGGTTTTATATCTATTTTAAATTCAAATTTTCAGCATTTCGAGAGATATTTTTTACAGATTTTAGAAACTGATATTAATTTAAACTGTTGCCAACTGTATAAACAGCGGAAACAATAATGTTTGCTTAAAAAAAAAATATTTATACGTGTAATAAATTAAAAATTTATTTACACGTGACTATTATAAACAGAAAAAAAAAAACATTTGGAATTAGAATTAAATAATTATGTACAAAAAGCAGGAATTTATTAAAAATTACGTCATAAAAACTATCATGACACGTGAATTTTAAGAGAGAAAGGAATTTGTAAAATAATAAATTTATTAACATGCGTTAGAAGTCTTAAATAGGAGAAATTACGTCATATTTACGTCACATTACAGTTATTACATAAAATGAACACAAAATAATATTGCAAAACGGTTTAAATTTACAAATTGCGCTAGACATTTATTTGATATTTTGAGAGGATACTTTTCAACTATTTGGTACAGATGTCATATTCGCCCCATATTGGCGCGATTTTTTCTGTCGCCAATATCATATAGGCAACAGGTACTTAACTTGCGCCAAAGTGTCGTTATTTTGCTTGATGTGGTAACCCGGATTATATTGTTTATGCTGTTGATGTTTTCGCCAAATTGGCAACCGAAAATTCGCGCCAATATGGGGCGAATATGACATCTGTTCCAGAGAAAGAATAGTTTGGTTAAAATTACGTCAGATTAAAAACGATTAATTTAAAATGTCTCATTTAAAAGAACTTACTTTTCGCTTTGTTAAAAAATACCAGGAGACAAAGATTCTGTTTACTTAATTCCTTTTATATTATCTTATTTTGAAATGTTGTTACACGTGTCTACGTCATCAAGTTATTTTTATTTCGACGTTTTATTTGTATTTTTATTAATGTTGTACTAATTTATTTGTTCTTTCGTTATTTAAAATAAAAATTATGTCAATTTGTATAAATTGGCGAGTGGTTTGGCGATTTATATAATTTGGCGAAATTAGTCGACGGGATAATCAAGTAGTACCGCAGCGGATTTGGCGTTAAAATTTCCCCAATCAAAGAGAAATGAATAAAAATCCGTTTACAGGGAGATCGCCACTGTTTTTTAAATTATAATTCAGTCTTTCGAAATCTTTTTAAAGCCGATCACATTAGCGTGCATTTAGAGTCTGCGGTGTCTGGACGGGGGTTGGCGAGCGTAGCTCGTAGGGGGCCGAGCCCCCTAGTTCAACAAATAAAATTCTCTTTACAGAATATTACATATACATTTGTACGGATGGGGATACAGTACTCTAAAACCTGTTAGTAGAAACTGCGTATGACAAAATCCTGTTTTAAACGGATTTTTTTTTTTTTTTTTTTTTTTTTTTTTTTTTTTTTTTTTTTTTTACCGGTGCAAATAGATATAATAATCCGTTTGAAAAAAAAACATAATACATTTGCTAAAGACGACGGGCCTGCTAAAAAAGGAACTTAACAAAATCAAAGTTTTTTCCTCTCCTTTGTGATTCCGGCTCAGATGGTTTTTCTATATAAAATTTTTCAGATTTTCAAGTCTCCGTGTAAAAGTATTAATGGTATTAGTAGTAATTCGGATATTTACATACAAATAGAGATTCATTAAAAAATGAATATAGTTTAAAAAAGAATCATTAATATCGTCAATCTACATTCTATTGCTTGGAGATTTAAAAATTGTTAAAATTCTATACAATAAAATCTTTTAAGACGGAATTGCATAGGAAAGAAGAAAAATCCGTTATAGGCAGATTCCTTTAGTAGCAGGTTCATTGTCTGTTGTAAATGCATTATATTCTTTTCACAAGTACTAGTATCTTCATTTTACATAGATCAACATTTTTTTTTTTTTTGAAACACGGAATTCCGTCATAGGCAGGTTATTATTCTGAAGTTTTAACGCACTTTATTTTATTACCGACTGAAAATTCCTGCTTGATCAGACCTCAAGAAGAATGCAGTCAACTCCCGACAGAAGCCAGAAAAAAAATTGAGTCACGGTCCATCTCGGTCCGAGCCTCTCGAAAAAAGTAATTCTCAAAACAAGACCGGACCGAGTGTCAGGAAGGGAAATTGGGTGGGCCCGTACAGACCCGTACATCGAATAACCAAAAGACTAGTTCACAAAATTTTGTAAATTAGGACGCTAAAGTTCTCTTATATTTAAAAAAAAAAAAAAAAAAAAAAACGAGTATGAAGGGAACTTTGCTCACTTCCGTAGATGAGTTTGAGTTGAGCGGACTCATGAGAAAAATTTTGAATTTGAGCTTGAACTCGACTCATTTTTGAAAAAATTAATTTGAGTTTGCATTAGTTCATTTTTTTGTGTGTCCAACACTGGTTAGCATGAATAAAAGCACGTCAAATTGAATTGGCCTAGGATAAACTAGATTGGCCTAGGACAAACTATAAGGTTGGCGCCGAGGAGGTCTTTGGGATCAATAAAAGCTCGCCAAATTGAATTGGCCTAGGACAAACTAGATCGGCCTAGGATAAACTAGTTCAGACCAATGAATAGCAGGCTAAACTAGTTTATCCTATGAGCATTAGGCCAAACTAGTTTGGCCTAGGAAAAACTAGTTTATTCTATGGGCGTTAGGAAAAACTAGTTTATCCTATGGGCGTTAGGATAAACTAGTTTGGCCTAAAATCGGGTTTGGCCGGTAACATATACACTACATACAGTAGGGTGTTTCATTTTGTAAGGCAAAAAATAAAATGTAAATTTTTTGCAGACTTTACTTACGCCCCGAGTCCCAGTTATGTAAAAGTTATATATGCCAAATTTCCAGAAGATTGGATAATATTTAGAAGTTGCACACTTTGAGCAGTTTTGTAGAAGTTGGCAAAAAATACGATTTTTCAAAGTTAATTACTTTTACTGGAAAAACTAGAAATCACAAACTATAGTAGTATGATAGGCAAAACATGTGTTATATTAATCAACTTTGAACGATGCAATTCCTTCTTTTGTTCACTTGGTGGCGACTTTTCTGTGATGCTCGACTACCCTTAGAATTGTTTTTGTTGTTCGTCCCTGACCGATTCGTTAAAGTTTTTTATCAGAGCAATTTCTCTTTCTGCGGTATTATTGACCACCTTAAGAGCGTTCACATGGCTTCTTAGAGAATCACTGCAGTATTCTGTGAGAGCTGTTTTTTTTTTTTACTTCTACATCTGGGTAAGTGCTCGGAAGCTGTAGCATATCCAAATCATTCTTTGGAGCCCATCGTCTGCCTTGTGCGAAAAAAGCGAACATATATGAAGCTGATAAAATGTACAACCTGTTTCATCCCTTTCAATTTTCGTTGAGGAATTTTCAACTGTTTAGTGCACAACTTTCAGTGCAGTCAACTTTAAGTGCATATATTGCCTTTGCCATCCACTGTGCTTGATTCAGAGTCCCCGGGATTCTGAAATTGAAGTCATTTACAGACCAACCACCTAGGTACAGGAGGGGGAGTTTTAATAAATCTTTGTAGTCTTCTCTTGGATGACTTCTGTCTTTTAGGGCATTTTGGAGGTAATTAAATATTTTCACTCATTTTTCTTCTGGAAAGCCTTGAACGGGACTTTCTTCATACAGTATCGTCGTATATGGCTTCCAACAGATTTCGGAATTTGCAAATAATCTGGATGCCAGGACCACTTGTGGTATGTCACAGCATTTTTCAAACACTCCTTTCAAAATTAGTTAATGCGTGTGATGACGTCAACCAACCACAACAATGTTCGTCCTAATTCTCTTTCAATTCTGGTATATGCCACTTGGATCAGTACTGTATTAGATGCTGTAGTATTAAAAGACATACGGATGATATTCTCACATAGCCCAAATCGTTTCACTTTCCGAATAACTAGTTCAGTCATCAGTTCACCAGTACCTTTCAGGGCAACAGGTACGCCAAAAAATTCTCAAAATCTTTACCAGCCACTAGAACTGCAACTCTATCTTTTAAAGTATTGACATTCCCATGAACAACTGATGCAACAGTTTACTATACCTATGCAAAGACCGAATGATGAGGATTTTCTAAAAGTGACTTTTCTATTTTCTTTGCAATTTCACTTCTATTGATCGGCTGAGCTCGGTAAACGGTAGTTCGAGATACGTAGATTTTCAGAGCATTGTGGCCAAAGCTCTTTGCAATTGCTATAAATGAAGAGGAGTATTTGCTTTCCTCCATACTTCTTGTAGTTTAGTACTGGTAGACTTAGCAGCATCCGAATGTGTTTCTTTCATTTTCTGGTGATGGTAAATGAGAACTAAAAGTACTTATTCCTTTAAAGGGAGTCGAGCTCATAAAAACTCACCATTAGGGACCTTTTCTATCAACCAAATTCCTCTTTTGGTTCTCTATTTAAAGTTCAATTACCTTCAAACGATGAAAGAAATACATGAGAAACTCATTAGTACAAAAAACATCAATATTAGAATTTTCACTATTTTGAGATAAAAGTGCTCAATATGTGCAACCCCTAAATATTATCCAATCTTCTTGAAATTTGACATATATATCTTTTTCAGCACTGAAACTCGGGGCGTAAGCAAAGTCATATGAAAATCGCACCTTTGGAAAAATGAAACACCCTAACATACAGTTTCAAAATAAGCAAAACTTTAACGTAAAACGCAAGCCTAATTTGTAAAAAAATTGAGTAAATCTTATTTTACTGTTTATCTATAAATGGTTGCAAAAATATGAAAAGTTATGGATAAGATAAAAAAGTCAAAACTTACAGTTTTTTGTTTTTGAAAAAGTCCTTGATAGAGGATTGCTTCTTTCTGTTAACCCTCTTCCGCGACTCAATGTTCCTCCATTTACGCAAACAGATGCTATCAGGGGGCGTCGTTTCTTCCTCGTGCTGACTAAGGTACTGCAGTGCTGCCTCAATCGTCTTGAACCATTCAGAATGTGGGATGAGATTTTCTTTGCCGTCGTCCTTATTTTCTGTTACTTCTCCATGGGTCACCATGCCTACAATATTGTTCCCAGCCAATTCATTAACTTCGTTGTTGTTTGCCATCTATTCAGTAATCTCCTCTGCATTGACATCGTCAGAGCCAGGTATAATTTTCAGCAACGAAATAAGCTTACCGTTCTTATCTTCCACTTCAGTTTCACACATGGGTTTATGTCCATCTCGATGGTCCAAAAGAATGTTCCAAGACCTTGCAATTTCTATGTTTGGAATTTCTTCCCATTCTGCTGCCATCCACCTCACCTTATGCCATCTAGCATGTGAATCTTTTTCAGAGTAGTTATGTAGTCATCATTTTTACCAATCACTGATATCAACGAACACAGAAGACGCCTGAAGCATTTCTTTATTATTTCAAGGACGCCCTGGTCCATCGGCTGACAAACAGCCGTCACATTGCGTGCTAAAAATTCAGCATTGATGTCTTCATTGTGAGTTCATCAATGAACGGATGCGAAAGTGCGTTGTAAAGAATTATAAGAGCTTTTCCGAAATTTTTTTCCATTCCTCATTTTTTTTTACTAGGCCGGATAGTACGGAAGTCCGGATAGTCGCGAGCCGGATAGTCGGGAGTTTACTGCAATCTAGTAAGCGACATTAACCGATATATCATCGATAACAACACAGGTTTTACACTGTTCAGAAAGATATTTTTATGCGCCACTAACTTTCTTATTTTTGGTTCAGTGAGTAAATTTCATTGCATAATTCGTAAAAATAACTTTTGAAATTTCTATTACAGACAATGATTTAATAATTAATGAGTAACACTTTACAATTCTTTTATCAATAAGAAAAACTTGGACTCACGCTGTCAAATTCAATAATTAAAAACTCTTATGATACTCATCAGCGTACACATAATTAAAAACTATATTAAAAACACATTAAAAACTAATCCTAACTTTTCATGCTCTTTCTAATGAGCCATCATCAGGGGAGATTGTTCTTGACCTCCACGGAGCAATTTTATTTCATTCCGGTGTTTACGAAATCCCTTTGCAACTCAATACTGGTCTATTAACTTCATATATTGGAATGACAAGACGATGCCTATTTGACAGAATTAACATAAAAGAGATTTAAAATTCAATAGATAGTCTACAGCTTTATCTAGATTAGCATTTAAAGGCAGTATCAAGGCAGTTCATTTTGATGATGTAAAAATTATTTCTAAATATTCCAACCCTCTTAAAGCCCTTATACGTGAATCCATAGAAATTAGTCTGAGACAAAACATAGTATGAAATGACAATATCTCATTTCAGATTTCTAATATTTGGTTAAATATTTTAAAAGAAATTTTTCTAGTTTCTGATAATAGTGTTATAGCCTACCAGCAAATGGTGCCATATCCGATGCAGTATTGATTTTGTTGTTTAATGATCAGTTACTGAAATGTTTTCAGTTTGATGTTGTGAAAGTGACTGTGCTGTTTGCAACTTTACTTCGTGAAGGTCAAGAACCCTCTCCCCTGATGATGGCTCATTAGAAAGAGCATGAAACGTTGGGATTTATTTTTAATGTGTTTTTAATATAGTTTTTATTTATGTGTACGCTGATGAGTATCATAAGAGTTTTTAATTAATTATTTTATCATTCGAAAAAAAAAAATCAATACACTTTTTGTGGCGTAGAAGCCAGGAATATATTTTGTTCCCAATACAATAAATTTACTTTTCGATTGTTCATTTATTTTACTTCATTTACTTATGATTTCCGGAAATTTTAATAGATTGCTAATAAGCTTTCATATTATTTCATAAAGAAGATTCAGCAGAGTTATTTATGTAATTGATCAAATCTACCGCATTTATACCGGATTAATGGGAATTTTCGAATTTATAATTTATTTTACTAATTTTAATCTATTCTTGTAAGTGTCATTAACTATTATGTTAACAAAAAATAACCTAACATTGATATGTTGTACACTGTAAAAAAAAATCCGACCAGTTTTCCTGTAGGAATCGAAAAAATAGTTGCCCTTATCGTACTGGAAAATATTCCGACCCAGCTCAGAATAAAATCCGTAAAAAAAGGAAATAGTCAATAAAACGGTATTTTACGGATTTTATTCCGAGCTGGGTCGGAAATTTTTCTGGTACGATAAGGGCAACTATTTTTCCGATTCCTACAGGAAAACTGGTCGTATTTTTTTTACAGTGTAGGATTGCTTTGTTTTTATTATTATTATTAATGGAGTACTATTCTTCGCATAACTTAGAAAAGTAACTTTTAAAAACTGTTTTTGGAAATTAAGTTAATCGGAATTAGTTAATCAACTATAAGCAATTCGTAATTATTTTTATTCATTTAATGAAAATCAAAATATTTTTTGTCGTTTGGTGTCGATGAATAATTTTCCACACCCATGTACATCTGAAGTTAGATTTATTTTATTAAATAAGGCAAATTTTATTATATAAGGTTCTGGTAAAAGGTCCATGAAAGTCCTTAAAGCGTATGAACCCGGGTCACACGTCAGTATAATCTCAAGCACAACGTTTTTGTAAAATAAATCGACAGTAACCGTAATATAAAACAAAAAAAAAGTCTGATAATGCTTTATGCATTGCATTCGCATATAACTTCACAAAAATTCCAATATTTGCAAAAATCGAAAAGTGAAAATATCTCAAAATCCATAAATGCTGGAAAAAAATCTAAAACCAAAAATTCGGAATCAGCGGAAAAAAAAAAAAAAAAAAAAAAAAAGAATAAGAAACAACTTATGTTGGTTTTGTAGCAGAGCAAAAGTTTAAATTGGCCGTCCAATGGACACTTTGCAATCGTTAAATCGACGTTCCACTGTACATATATTAAGTTAATGCGAAAGTTGGTAGATTTTCATTTTTATTTGAAATATATAGCATAAATAATAAATTTGTGAGATAGATTCTATTCTATATTATAAATACTATAATTGGATAAACACGATTATTTTACTTGATCACTGCGATTTTATAAATAATGACACGGTTTCTCTCGCGATTGAAAAAAATTACGAACTCTTAAAAAGAAAAAAGAAATCGAGATATTTCCATAGTGCCTTCACAGCTCAGTTATTTATGCAACGAGCAAAAAAGCAAGTGATACAAAAATGAGACAAATTTTTACAGTGGAAGTTTTATAAAACTTGTACATGAAATAATATACTTTTACATCTCTAAGCATAACATTGGAACAATGTTAGCAGGTGTTTGGATTCCCTAGTTGCTTGGCAACTTTACATCCAGGCTAAATATATATCGTGTTACAATGCAATGGGAGCCTTAGAAAAAAGAGCGTTTAAACGCGGCTAGTGGCCACATAAAAAGAAAGTAAAAGCTAAGAAGATAGACAATTTTTAAAAGTAAAAATTGTTAGTATAACTAGTAAAAAAAAAAGTGTTCCATATGATCCAAATAAATGTCCAAGACAGGGGAAAAAGCTACCAAAGGAAGCCCCAATGTAAAAAAAAGACTCAATTCAGAGACCATACATTAAGTATATATTAGAAAAAAAGTTAAACACAATGCAAACAATATAGAAAAATGAAAAAAAAAATTAAATATTTACATATTTACAAGAGAGTTTAATATACTGCAAGTAAAAAATAATTACAAAATAAAAAAGCTACAGTGAGGAGAGTTCTAACTATATCTGCAGAGAAACGCAGAAGCCGAGGGGAACAAACGACAGCAAGAGGACGGCGTCCACCCAGTCTAGTAATTTGAAGGTGAATAAAACAAAAAGAAAGGAAAAATATAAGAAGATAAACATGGGAAAAGCAATAAAAAGCAATTTAAGATTTTTTTAATAAAATTTAAAAACAAACAGCCAAACAAAAAGAAAGAAAAAAGTTTAACAAATGAAGAGCTTAATCTTCAGCAAGGTTGAGTTGACTTGCAAGTTTATCAAATTCAGTTAATATAACCATCAGTTTTTGCATCGGATTATCGAATTTCTGAGATTGAGTTGAGATGTTCTTTATACATTTTAAGAATTTAGTGATTTGAAAGACTTGCTTAACTTCATTGAAGGTATTAAGAATATCTTTTATATCGTTGGTGTAATTTGTAGGAATTTTAGAATTTTCTATAGTAGGGGAGGTATGGGTGTTTGCGGTAGTGCTATCATTAGTATCAGAGTTGAATGTTTAATTACTGGTTGAGGATTCAGAGTCTTTAGTTTTTTTGGTGTAATTATAATCCTTAAATATATCAGCTAAGATTTGGGTTTCATGCGAGAGATTGCTGACGCTATTACTTGTTTTTCGATTTTGTTTATTTTCTAGTCTGTAGGGATTTTTTGGACAACCTCGGAAATTTGCTGGGTGTCCAAGTCCACAATTGGCACAAGTGGGTTTAATACGCCCATTGTGCTTACAGTCTGTGCTTAAATGTAGATCACCGCATTTTACGCATTTAGCATCGAAGCCGCACACTTCAGATGCATGTCCGTAACCTTGGCATTTGTAACACTGTTTTACACGATTTTTGCTAGTAAAAGCTTTAATCTTAACAGAAATATAATGTATAACGTTGTTTTGGAAAATTTCTTCAAAGTTCTTACGAGGTATAACATTTGCCATGTATATCGGCATTGGTTGGCCAGTTTTACTATTTTTAAGCATGGCAGCCATAGTGACTGCGAAACCATTCTCCCTGAGACTATCTTCGGTAATTTTAGTATCGGTGTAACAGGGGAGGCCCCTAATGCATATTTTTTTGGTAGTAATTCCTTAGTATCAAGAGTGGTATATTTCTTTTTGTTTTAGTCTAGCCATTTTTGCGTAGCTCTAAAGTCCTTATCAGAGTTGCATTGTATAACAATGCGTTCGCCTTTTAGCGTTATTTTTGGTTTTTCTGAGTTTAACTGCGTAATTTGATGGGTTACCGTCGCCCAATTGCTGTCGACTTCGACGTAGAAAGGGTTAACAGATTTTTTAACTTTTACAGCATCCTGGGTATTTTTACTAACTTTTGACCCATCCATATCTATACTTTCAGTTAGGGTAACTTCATTAGCGATATTCTTGTACTTATTACTAAGAGGGATAGGAGAACTCTCCTCTGAAAGAGGACGTTTAACACCTTTCTTAACGGGATTGAAAATTTCATTTTTAAGGTTAGCATAGTAAAAAAAAAAATAACAGTTTTCTTATACTTAAAAGAACAAAAAAAACTAAAGATAGCTGAATTTAACAGATTATCATGGGTTGGCTCCCTAAGCCAAGTAAAAGCATCACGGCAAGTTTTCCTTACCTCTTCTTGCTCAGAAGCGGATGCAGAATATCCGTCTTCAGCCTTTATGTCCAATATATATTGATCAACAAAGGTGTAGAAATCTCCCAATATTGTCTTTTCATAGTCTTCAATAGCCTTAAATAGCGATAAGACTATTCTAACGAACCGCCCCAACTGCCATTCAACACTGCGAAAATACAGCATGCAAAGGAGCATTCACCTCATACGACCTCCTCACAACAAGCCCCGACGCGACTCAAAGCTTAATATAATTTTTATTTCACATAATATCCTATGTTTTGATATTTTCCCGGTTACGCTGAATTGGATTTTTAGTCGTTCACATGTAAATTCCGAATCTTTGATTTTTGATTAACAACATGTTTATATTTTCCAAACTGAAATTAATGCATTTTTTAAAGTTCCATAAAACGATAAACAATCAAACATTCCAAAAGTAACTAACCTCTTATAAAGATTTCGCTTTTGCAGACAGCATCCTTTTTTTAGGTTCATTAAGCAAATTTTTTAGCATTATCTAGCAAAGTATCCTTAAAAAAATCTGCTGAATAATATGATTAAGTAATCAACATTATACACAAGTTTCTTTTATCGACCGAGAAATACCAAATATATTTTCCCCAAATAAAAAACAATGAGCCATTTTTTTTTTCGTATCATATTAAACATATTTATCTAGACACAGGTGTTATTACAGCAAAACTTTAGAAAAAAGATTCAAAATATTAACTATGAAGTGATGATAACAAACTAAGAATTTCTGAATGTTAAGAAGAAAACTTGAGAATGAAAAAAGAAAGAGAGATTTTTCTTTTTCGTTTTCTTTGTATTCTTTTCTTTTTATCTTAAATTCCAAATGAAAAAAAGACTGAAAGAATAGCATAATAGTATTAAAGAGTAAGAGAACTGATATCATGGATTGTTAATAAATGTGCAAGCAACAATTTCCCTATAAGGGACCATTTCCAACTACGAGTATCTTTCTCAAAAAGAGTGTAATAAAAAAGAAAAGTGCCCAGCTGAACTGACGACATTGAGCTCACAGGCTATTCACACTAATTGTATATTATACTCTTATTTTAAAGAATAATGCCCCTCAAAAAAATAAGTGAAGGGGAATTAGCCCCGTTTCCCCCTTTATACTTAACCATTGAACCTCCAAATCTAATCAGGGAAGCTCCTTAACATAATAAAGCGGTATACCGAATTTGGAGCAAATCGAATAATCCAGCAAAAAAACCTATTTATCTAAATTAAGGGGGTGTACTAGCCCCCCTTTATCCTTAACCAATGAACCCCCGAAACTAATCAGGGAAGATCCTTAACATAATTAACCGGTATACCAAATTCGGAGCAAATCGAATCATTCTGCATGAAAACCTCATTTATCTAAATTAAGGGGGGTGGACAAGCCCCGTTTTCCCCCTTTATTCTTAACCAATGAACCCCCAAAACTAATCAGAAAAGTTCCTTAACATAATAGACCGGTATACCAAATTCGGGGCAAATCAAATAATTCTGAAAGAAAAACCGACTTATCTAAATTAAGAAGGGTGCGCTAACCCCCTTTATCCTTAACCAATGAACCACCAAAACTAATCAGGGAAGTCCCTTAACATAATAAACCGGTATACCAAATTCGGAGCAAATCGAATAATTCTGCATGAAAAACCCATTTATCTGAATTAAGGGGGATGGACTAACCCCCTTTCCTCCCTTTATCCTTAACCAATGAATCCCCAAAATTTATCAGGGAAGTTCCTTAACATAATAAACCGGTATACCAAATTCGGAACAAATCATGTAATTTTGCATGAAAAACCCAGTTATCTGAATTAAGGGGGCTGAACTAACCCCCTTTCCCCCCTTTATCCTTAACCAATGAACCCAAAAAACTAATCAGGGAAGTTCATTAACATAATAAACCGGTATACCAAATTCGGAGCACATCGAATCATTCTGCATGAAAAACCCATTTATCTGAATTAAGGGGGGTGGACTAACAACCTTTTCCCCCCTTTATCCTTAACCAATGAACCCCCAGAACTAATCAGGGATGTTCATTAACATAATAAACCGGTATACCAAATTCGGAGCAAATCGAATAATTCTGCTTGAAAAACCCAATTATCTGAATAAAGGGGGGTTGAATAACCCCCTTCCCCCCATTTATCCTTAACCAATGAATCCCCAAAACTAATTAGGGAAGTTCCTTAACATAATAAGCCGGTATACGAAATTCGGAGCAAATCGAATAATTCTGCATGAAAAACCCAGTTATCTGAATTAAGGGGGGGGGGGGGGGGGTGGACTAACCCCCTTTTTTCTCCTTTATCCTTAACCAATGAACCCCAAAACTAATCAGGGAAGTTCCTTAACATAATAATCCGGAATACCAAATTCGGAGCAAATCGAATAATTCTGCATAAAAAACCCCTTTATCTGAATTAAGGGGGCTGGACTAACCACCTTTCCCCCCCCCCTTTATGCTTAACCAATGAAACCCCAAAACTTATCAGGGAAGTTCATTAACATAATAAACCGGTATACCAAATACGGAGCACATCGAATCATTATGCATGAAAAACCCATTTATCTGAATTAAGGGGGATGGACTAATCCCCTTTTCCCCCTTTATCTTTATCCAATGAACCCCCAAAACTAATCAGGGAAGTTCCTTAACATAATAAACCGGTATACGAAATTCGGAGCAAATCGAATAATTCTGCATGAAAAACCCATTTATCTGAATTAAGGGGGGGGTGGACTAACCCCCTTTTTCCTCCTTTATCCTTAACAAATGAACCCCCAAAACTAATCAGGGAAGTTCCTTAAGATAATAAAAAGGTATACCAAATTCGGTGCAAATCGAATTCTCTAAAGAGTAAAAATTCTCACTCTTTAGTCAATGACTTATCTAGTACTCCAGATTTTACAAGTATTTGGAAAGCATTAATTTAATTTCCTCTTTTTTGGTTTCTTTTTCTCTCCTTCTCCGGTAGATGTCGCTACTTGTCCACCCAGTCGTTTCCACTGCTTCTCTCTCATTGGTTGTCTCTGGCGCTTTCGCTACCCTCATAGGGTATAAAAGGCAACGCGTCTCTGTCTATCATTTTGCTCAGCCTTGCTTTTTCTAGCACGCTGTTCTTTTTTCCCTATCTCGCACTGAAGAAGAATCTCGCTGTAGATTCGTAACAGCTGTTTGCTGCTTTTCACGCATTATTTGTGCATTTTAAACGTTGGTTTACTGCTTTTTAATATTCCTGCACAAAGGCTTTAATTGCTATTTTAAACGCTACTAGTATGTAACAGCATTTATTATTCTTATAAAAGTTTAAAAACGATGACAAATTTTTTATTAGAAAACATCGTACGTATTATAGTAATATGACAGAAACTATTATGCCTGAGATTTATGCAAAGTATAAAACATCTCATTACGGATTTCATAAGGCATCCTTAACAGCTATTTTATTCCTCACATGAGAAACTGAATAATATTCCGCCTTGAAAAAAATAAAATCCCCTGCTAACTCTGCAGGAAATTATTTTATAAAGATGTGAGTTGTTAAAAAAAAATTATGTTGAAATTAGTATTCTAAAAACATATGAATCGTGTATTCTAAAAAACATATGAATTTTTAACAGAAATTAATTTATGGAAGCTAGAAATACGTGAATATTCCAGCCACATCCGTTCCACATTCCAGCAAGAAGTTTCTAAGGCAAGTGTGTAAAAATCTGGGCGCCAGCGGGCGGTATCTAACCAGTAAATTTTATTAGTTTTCGTCGCTTAAATTTTATTATCTTTCTTACAAAAAATTTAGATGAAATATTAGACGAAAAATAACGAATAAAATTTAGGGGTGAGAGACCTCCCGCTGGCGCCAAGATTTTTACACCCCTGTATCTAAGGTATCTGTAAACAATTCTATCCGTATTAAAATTTATATTACATTTTGCGACGAATGAAAACCATTTAAGCATTAGGAGTTTAAAATTTCAAACCTACAAGATTTCTAAACTATATAAACCGAATCACCTCTTGTTTGTTATCCCATGATAAACTTTATCGAAGTATCTAAACATCATGTTAAAATTTGGTGTTAGGATTCAAAACGTTAATGTTCGTTATAATTTCTATAAGAAGGTAAACCTTTAGCAAAATTTATCTATCGTACATTTTTGTACAAATTGACTGGTACCTGTCACATTTTTATATGATGATTTGCGGTAAAGCTAGTAATGAATGTTTTATTTTCTGAGGGTACAACAATAAATGAAAAGTAGGGGAGAGTTGTACAAAATTGGGTAGGCGGGTAAAACCAGGTAGCGCTGATTCCTCCTTAATGTGAACTTTTATCTGTCGGCCAACACCAGGAATTGCTTACCGAAAGTCATTACCGCATTTGTAGCTGAACGAAGCACTACTGTGTGTGGTTATTTTTTGTGTGAAGGATTGCGTTTGAATTTCTCTTAAAAAATTATTTTGTTTGTTTCTAAGTTTTACGCATATATTAACTGTTTGCCAGCATATTAAATATTGGTAAGTACCACATTTAATTCTTTGCTTTCCTGTTAGTATTTTAACAGTTTTAGTGATCTTTTACTATAAGGGCTGAGAGTAGTGACGTCATGTTTAAAAATCTGTGTCATGATGGGGTAAAACCGGGTACTTAAAAGTGGGTCAAAACCGGGTATACCCGGTTTTGTCCTACACTCATGGAATGCTTTTTTAGGATATTTAATACTTTAGCATGGAGTTTTAAATTGCAATTTAATGCTGTTAAGTACTGTTAACCCTTTGATGTGCCATTCATGGCACCTCTAAACTTATATTACTACAAACAAGAGTTGAAGAAGTGGTTACTTCCAATACTGGGCGATCTGTAACAATTTACTAAATTAGGAAATTATTCAAAGCTGCATTTTTTAGAGCAGTAGTTACAAATACACCAATCAGACGGTTTGGGAAAATAGGGATTTTTTCTTACAACAACGATGCTTTTCCTAAATCTATTCGCCCCTTCGGAAATGACAGAGAAACCCATTAATGTCAGTGAAAAAACACCTAAGTCTACGCAGCCATAAGTTGGCATAGCTGCAGCAATAATTATTTTTGAAATATCACAGGATAATGAAGCTCATCTTTCCCCAACTAAAAGTGTCGACATCACACATCCAGGAGTTGACAACAACCAGCCTCTTCTTTCGGGTCTGATATTGTATAGCCAGGAATCTGCATTTCCAATTTTAATTAAAATGTTATTACTCCTCCCAGGAAGGGCCCCCACCAGTGGCCGAGAGGTTCTGCTCTCGAAGCTGGTAGACGGGAGGTGCTGGGTTCGATCCCAATCGCGCCCGTCGGCCTAATCGTTCGGAGTTTTCGTGGTTTTCTTCGAGCCGTGGATCTTTCATGCGTTAATACGGATTAGGTTCCCTTAGAAAGACCCCCACGGAGGGCACTTCCTCCGGGCCCATATCCCTCGTGTAGATAATTGGCCGTCAAAAATCAACCCAACCCAACCCTCCCAGGAAGGCTTTAAGATTGAGAAAAGAGCTGGCAAAAGAAGGGTAAACTGTTATTTTAACTATTTCGCCCTATAAATTAGAGCTCGAAACATATATTAAGGAGAAAGAAGCTAAACAGTCTGCAAAACGAAAAAGGGAGATTCTTAAAAAGAAAATAAGAATCAACAGGAAAAGAAACCAAAAACGATTGATGAGGCATCTTCAGAATATGAAGAAGAATATAAACCTGAATGTTTTGCAATGAGTTTTATTCCAATTCTAAATCCAAAGAAAGTTGGAAATGTGTGAAATGCCACGGATGGGCACACGAAGCATGCAGTATGAAGGAGAACATGATAATAAATTTGTTTGTGATTTTTCAGTTGAAATAACTCTGAGACTTCCAGCGCAAAATAAGTAGTCATATGCATTGTAGATAATTTGCTACAGATTTATTTTTGACACATGGGAAACATGGAAGAACACATGTGCAATTTCTTTTTGTTTAATATAGCAAAAATGTATTTTTTTACTATGTTAAATAATATTAAAAAAAAAGAAAATAAGTTCTCCAGGAGTCTTAAATGGATACCCGGTTTTACCCAGCCAGTGGGGTAAAACCAGATTTTTGCATATGTCTGAAAAAAACTATTTTTTATATAATCTGTGATGTCTGGAAACGTTTAGATTAATTTCTCTTTCGATTCTTTTGGCGCCAACGCCATACGTCACGTGGTATGCGTTGCGCGCGCGGAGAGAGAGGCGGATATTTTTTTTTCAGAGTAAAGGTGATTTTTGAGAAGGGTAGCCGAGCCGTGCATGTTGGCCGGCGGCGTGTTTTTTGGATTTGTGAAAACGGAAGTATATCGGGTGCTAAGAGCACCAAAGGATTATAATTTGAGTAGTTTGTAATACAAGTTAATAATATAGTGAAGTGTAGTTCGTGGAGTTTAATATGAAGGTCGTGCACCTTGTGAAACCCTTTTTTTTTTCAGTGTAAATAGTCATCATCATTGTGTCGTCTTGTAATGTCTTCATGTTCTTTTTAAATAAACTCAATAATCTTTGATTTAAAAAAAAAGGAGTGTTATTTTTAAGAAGTTATACACCACGTGGGATGGTCAGAGGAGCGGCGCCGACTTTACACGCTTTCATTTCCGAAGCACCAGAGCTCCTATTAAAAGTAAGCTGCATGTTTATTTATTTTTAATTGAAGATAGTGTTTGAAGATATTTTAAATAGATAAAGAGAAAAGTATATGATTTATTTTTATGATTGATTTAAGCATGTCAGAAGAAAGTTGCTATTTATAGTATCACATTTATTGCTTGATTTATTTATTTAAGATGATAGTATCGGTTATAAGTAGAGTTTATTATAAAAGTGTTTGAAATTGAAAAAGAAAAATGTTTAGCATTAAAGGGCTGAAAAAAGAAGATTTAGTTGTCGTCGCGACTGAATTAGGATTAAAGGTAGAATTAGAGCATAGAATTGTAGATTTGAAAACACTCATTGAGGGAAGCGACCAATTTGCTAAGGATGCTGAATTTGTAAAGGAATTTTTAATTACCACTGTTTCAGATAGGATAGAAAAAGAAAAACGTGAAGCCGAGTTACTAAAAATTGAGAAAGAAAATGTTAAATCGGAACAGAACACTGCTCTAGAATTAGAGAGAACAAAGTTAGAAATCATTAAAGCTCAATTAGAAATGGCGAAGATAACAGATGATAAGGATTTGGATCCGGGGAGGGATGGACAAAAATCCCATACTAATTCGTTAGAATCTTTAATTAAAAGTGTTAGAACTCTGAGTATGCCAGTCCCGACTAAACCGGAAGCGTGGAATTTATTTTTTAGTTCGCTCGAAAAGGCATTCGAAATGAAAAATGTTTCGGAGGAGTTAAAAGTTGAAATTTTACTAAATTTAGTGGGTGAACGTGCCGCACATTTATTAGTTTATGTCAATTCAAATGAAATGAAGAGTTATTCGAAGGTTAAGGCTTTAATTTTAAAAGAATTTCAACCTACTCCGGAAGCTTGTCTAGAAAATTTCCTTACGGCAAAAAGAATGAAAAATGAAAACCATTTACAATTTGCAAGCAGAATCCGAGCTAATTGGGAATTTTATTGTCAGCTTAGGAAAGTAAATGATTTCGATACGCTTAATGAATTAATTGTTACCGATAGATTAATGAGTTCGTTAGATTCAGAAACGCGGAGTTATGTTAAATTAAAGCAAATGGATGACTGGTTAAAACCACGCCAAATCGCGGAATTATGCGATAATTGGTTTACTTCAAAAGGTAGAACTTTTTCGGAATTATATGATAGACCTATAAAATCCTTTCGTAACTATGATGAAACCGGAAGTGTGAATCATGGGAAATATATCCCACCTCATATCAGAAATAATGTTCTTTCTCGCGATAGGAAAACTAATGACATTTGTAGGCTATGTAAACAAGCAATTCATTTACGTTTCTGTCCGAATAATAAAGATAAAAATAAAATGGGGAATTTTCGAAATCAAACGAAAAAGGAATCGGGTATTGAGAAAAATAAACATGATGATAAATTAGTTGCTAAAGTGACAGCTTTATGTTCTGAGAATGAGGCAATAAATACGCAAGCTTTGCAGTATCAGGATGTGTTGTTAGGCGGGCGGAAAGTGAATACATTGATCGATAACGCGGCCGAAATTCCAGTAATTAATTCAAATCAAATACCGGATTCATTTAGGAATAATGAAAATTCAAAAATTCAGTTGATATCTGCATTTGGAGAAAAAATAACCGCTGACCTTATAACTTTACCCATAGCTTTAGATTCCGGAGACTCAAATAGTGTAGTTAACAGCGTAGATGTTTTGTTCGCAGCAACAGATAAATTATATGGGTCATGTATTATCACGCCAACGATTTATGAATTATTACGATCAGTTCAGAGTGGAGGGGAAGAAAATAGATTAGATGGTGTGTCTACGGAGGAGTTGCAGTCAGAAAGGGGGGAAGAAATTAAATGTGAAAAAGCAGGGTGTAGTGAAAGGGAGCATCAAAGTATGAATGATGAGAATTTATGTTTATTAAGTCAAAATGAAACTGCAGCAAAAGTGTTAATGATTAGCTGCATTGAAAAGAAAAATAATAGCGAAGATTTAAATGTGGGTCGTCAATCAGATGCGAGTATTTACAGGGCGCAACAGAAAAGTTGCGAATCGTTACAGGGAGCTTTCAAAGATGCAGAAAAAGAGAAAAATGGGTTTGTTATGGTAGACAATTTGCTTTATCATAGGGAAAGAGTTTCGGGAAATCAAGTTATGCAATTAGTGGTACCAAAGGTGAGGAGGGGGGAAATTTTAAAAATTGCGCACGAATCAATTTTCGCTAATCATCTTGGCATGAAAAAAACAAAAGAGAGAATTCGTTATTCATTTTTTTGGCCAGGTATGTCGCGGGATGTGGAAGAATATTGTGCGTCATGCAAGGATTGCCAACTACGGAGCAGGGAGAGGGTCAGCGATCAGATACCCATCGTCCCTATTGAGAGGCCGGAACTTCCGTTCGACGTTGTAAATATTGACATAATTGGAAAAATTGAACCTCCTTCAGCGCGCAGGCATCAATACGTACTTACTTTGGTAGATCAACATTCGCGATGGCCGGAGGCAGTTCCGTTACGGACAATTACGGCTAAAGCTACGTGCGATGCATTGTTAGAGATATTTATGCGGACAGGAATACCCCGCGTAATAGCGAGTGATCAGGGCAGAAATTTTGTATCAGGGTTAATACAAGAGTTTCATGGTAGGCTGGGGGCGTCTCCTAGATTTGCTACGCCGGGGCACCCTCAGAGCTCGGGACTTGTTGAACGATACAATCAGGTATTGAAACGTATGTTACACCATATAATTCGTAGTGACCCTAAAAATTGGGATAAACACATCCCCTATCTATTATTTGCGTATAGAGAAATTCCGAATAGCACTACGGGCGTATCGCCATTCAAATTAATGTACGGAAGGGAGGCCAGAGGGCCACTGGCGGTATTAAAATCTACATGGGCAGGCGAAATCCCACTACCTATAAATCTAGGAAAGAGCGCGACCGAATACCTCCAGGAGTTAAAAATTAATTTAGAAAGGGCAGCAGAACAAGCGGCAATAGTGTCGGAGGTTAAGCAAAGCTCGTATGCGAAGTACGCTAATCGAAGAGCGATTTACAAGGAATTTAGACCGGGGGACCAGGTATATTTATTAATTCCGGACTCCACGAACAAACTTTATGCGAGATGGACCGGGCCAGCCGAAATAGTGGCGCGTTGTAACCCTGATTCTTACAAAGTGAAATTAATGAACGGTAATGTTAGGAATGTCCACGTAAATAAGATAAGAAAATTTACTCCTAGGGTACAGGCGGTGGGGGTGATCTTCGAAAATGAGGAAGAATTAGGGGAGGTCCATCCCACCCCCAGTACGAAAGATAACTCCGACCTATTCAATATAGAAGAAGCTGATTTAAGTCATTTAGGAAAGGTGGAGAAAGAAAAAATGTTAGATTTATTGTATAAATATAAAGGACTATTTTCTAGAAAAGTGCAAATAGCTAAGGTAGGAGAGCATAAAATAAGAATAAGTGACGCAGAAAAGAAAAAGCCGTATGTTTACAGAATCCCTGAGGCCTTGAAACCTCAAGTAGATAAACAAATTGAGGAGTTATTGGAACTAGGTCTGATTGAAGAAAGTGAGGCAGAGGCGCCACACCCAGTAGTGTGCGTAATGAAGAAGGATGGGGCCTTGCGTCTATGCGTAGATTTTCGAGTGCTTAATGCAGTTACAGTGACTGATGATTTCCCAATGGAAAATGCCACCGATCTATTGTTCAGTATTGGCAGGGCCAATGTCATAACTACAATAGACTTATTGAAAGGGTATTGGGCCATACCACTAGAAGAAGAGAGCCAGAATCTGGCGTGTTTCAAAACTCACAGGGCTCAGTACCGCTTTAAAGTGATGGCCTTCGGGCTCAAAAACGCAGCTGCGACTTTTCAACGTGAAATGAACAAAGCACTGTCCGAATATAAGGAGTTCGCCAGAGCATATATAGACGATATAGCCGTCTTTTCTGAAACATTTGCTGAACACCTGATGCATCTAGAAAAGATACTTTCTAAGTTATCAGACTTAAGATTTTCAGTCAACTTGATGAAATGTGAATTCGCAAAACCGCAGATTAAGTACTTAGGACATATCATCGGGTCCGGCAGCCATCGGACCGACCCCGGAAAAGTGGAGGCTATTCGAAGGTTAGCAGTGCCTCAAACGAAGAAACAGTTGAAAAGTGTCCTTGGTCTATGTAATTATTATAGAGATTACATTCCTAAATATGCTGAAGTAGCATATCCTCTAACAGAACTGACGAAAAAGAAGAGTCCAGAACAGTTGTGTTGGTCAGAAGACCATGATCGGGCGTTTAATGAGTTGAAAAGAGGTCTTATCGAAGCACCTAGTCTACATACTCCCGTTATAGGAGTACCATTTGTCATCGAGTGCGACGCATCTGCAATCGGCATCGGCGCATGTTTATCGCAGCGAAAGGACGGAGTACTGTACCCAGTGAGCTATGCCAGTCAAAAGCTCACCAAAACTCAACAGGCTTGGCCGACGATCGAAAGGGAGGCCTATGCGGTCATCTGGAGTCTCAAGAAGTTCGAAACGTGGATTTTTGGTTCACCTGTGGAACTTATCACCGATCACAACCCACTAACTTTCATCACCAAAAATGCCCCCCAATCTTCCAAACTGCAACGATGGGCACTAGCACAGCATAAGTATGACATTGTGATTTCGCATCGACCTGGTGCTAAGTTGATAAATGCAGACGCACTGTCTAGACTTGAGACTGTTGGATAAGAACATAAACTTTGAAAAACTTTCATGAACTATTTGATAAATGACTGTTTACTCCAAAGTTTTGATTCAAAATTTATTTAGTGTGTTACTACAACCTTTGTTTCCTTTTTTATGTTTTATTTATTATTGCATTTATTATTGTAATTATTAAGTATTAATTATGTTTTATATTAGTAGATAAGAAGAGTGTTAGTAAGTTGTGCTATAGGCAGCGTGTCCAGATTCTTCAGACATGTAGTTTGTATATTTTTTTTTATATGTATTTGTTAACTTTTATTTTTATTTGGGTAATTTGTTAAAAAAAAAAAAAAATGGAGTATAAGGACGTCTCCAAACTAAATTTCAGATAGAAAATTGAGGGACCCCCTCCCCCATTTTCAATCTTGGGTGGGGGGTGTGATGTCTGGAAACGTTTAGATTAATTTCTCTTTCGATTCTTTTGGCGCCAACGCCATACGTCACGTGGTATGCGTTGCGCGCGCGGAGAGAGAGGCGGATATTTTTTTTTCAGAGTAAAGGTGATTTTTGAGAAGGGTAGCCGAGCCGTGCATGTTGGCCGGCGGCGTGTTTTTTGGATTTGTGAAAACGGAAGTATATCGGGTGCTAAGAGCACCAAAGGATTATAATTTGAGTAGTTTGTAATACAAGTTAATAATATAGTGAAGTGTAGTTCGTGGAGTTTAATATGAAGGTCGTGCACCTTGTGAAACCCTTTTTTTTTTCAGTGTAAATAGTCATCATCATTGTGTCGTCTTGTAATGTCTTCATGTGAGTGTTATTTTTAAGAAGTTATACACCACGTGGGATGGTCAGAGGAGCGGCGCCGACTTTACATAATCAATTACATTTTCTACTGAAAAGAGTATGTTTTAATATAGCCAAAGGTTAATTTAATATTAGAAACGGTGTTCAGAGTTTTTTTTCCCCCATTTGATTGCATTTGAGAACAACTAAAATTTATGGTACCCGATTTTGCTCCACCTTCCCCTATATGCTTTGTTCTTCTTTTCATTGAAAAATATACTAAAATAAGTACCGGAAAAAAACAAAGAAAATATTTAATAAATTAAAATAAAGTTTTATCTCTCATAATATAATTCTTAAGCCGTTACAAATCTAGCTACCTAACTATGCTTTTAAGCTGGTTAGAGAGGCAAAAATATTGAAAGAAGATACAGTAATACCTCGACTTACATCAGCAATTCGTTCCAAGACTAGCGACGTAAGTTATAAAGGACGTAAGTCGAGGTAGATTTAGATATGCAAAAAAGGATAAGCAATAAAAATTGTCCAAAATCTAATGAACATATTCTATTCTATTGTATTTGGGGATTATGTTAGATACATAACATTAGCAAAAAAAAAATGTGTTTGCAATACAAGAGAGGAATAAATCAAAAAGTTGTTAGCTTACAATTTATTGTTCTGGCTGCCCCGTTCGAGTCTTTGAGGATGTGTGAAAGTCTTACAATGAAGTTTGAACAGACAAATTTTCCTCTTTTCTTGTCTCTTAGAAGCTCTTTGTAACAGCAAAGTGAGTTTTCTAAGTTTTTCTAGTGATTTTTTCATTTGTTTGTCACTATCGTGGTGACTGTCGCGGGAATTTTTCCCTTCATAATCCCAGAAGTCTTCAAAAAAGTTGAAAGTGCGTCTTTAATTATGGAATTTTTTTCCCAGGCCAGACGACGTAAATGCGGGGTGACGTAAATCGAGGGAACGTAAGTCGGGGCACTACTGTATATTCGAATTATTTTGCGTACCACTGTTCAATGTGAAGAATTTATACATCCATGTAAAATGCATAAGTATGAATTTCACTACTTAATTAAATTAAAAATGCTAATCACAACTAAAAACGCACTTCCAGCAATTATCCTTTATGGAGAGTTGGGTAACTGTATTATTTCGCATGTCCTTGCAAATGAAAGATGAATGCTTTCCGCATCATATATTATCGTAAACATCTTGTGCAACTATGTTATCTGCATAATTTAAGTATGTTTAAAATACCATAACATCATTAAATTACATTTCAAACACATTTTCCCCTATAGATCGTAATGTAGCAGAGATATTTTGAGTGTCTCTGTAAACGAAATATAAATTTAACTCACTTCGTTTTCAGTAACGGGCATGTATGATAAGCCTCAATAACATGTTGCGATTGTATACTAATCTGAGTAATCTGAGTATCTAGTATTCCCAAACTATTAGCAAAACCGAAGTCATAAGAGCGTTGCAACTATGACCGTAAGTCCTAAAAATACGATAACTTCGAAATCTTGCACACATTTAGAAAACAAACGATATCTTTTTTTTCAAGTTAAAGAAACTTTTGATTTTTAAAAAATTGTTTTGCCGAACGATCAATTTATAGCTTAGCTATTCCACAAAACATTTAAAAAGTATAATATAATACTTTGTATAGTTTCAGAGATAAAGGTTGATCAATATTAGTACGCATGCAATATGTTTCGCTTGCGAAATCGAGTAACTATATTTTTTATTAGCCGTCGATATGCTATTTCTTTCTCCCAGCTAATAAAGTGTCGTCTCCGAAAAATAACGTTCCGTTGTAACGTCCGTAAAGCCAGCCGTAAAACAAAGCAGTTATATCATTGTACGGAATAATCTCTACTGTGATTTTTTAAACTTCAAAGCATCTCACATTTTCAATTTTTATATAGTCGTATTTGGAAAAAAAAGTACTTTTAAATTCAGTTTGTTTGAAAACTGAATTTCCATTTATTTTTGAGATATTACTTTTTTTGAAGTTTTAAGCGTTATTTGTTTAATTTTGGCAACTCAAGTACTCCATTTATGTATAAAGTAAAGCAAAAATATTTGGAAAGTAGCAATTATGTCTTTTAGTTCCCATTTTCCCATAAAGACTGAAAAAAAAATGTACTTAAATATACATGATGAAAAAATATAAATGATTAAATATAAATTGATAAAATATGATTACTATTGATTAAATATAAATGGTAAAATAAAAATTTCTGATAAAACATGGAGCTAGTATAGACTGCGTTTAATTTTAAGTATCTATGTTAATATTACAAACAAATGAAGGCATATGAATCATAAACTAGCCAATTTGTTTTTCTTGTAGATTTCTTGAATGACGATTTCTCTTTTTTTAGATTTGTGTATTATTCAGCGATAGTGATGTCATATGCATATTTTTCTATAGATGTTGTTTAAGACTGGATCGCAAATGTGACATTCTTCAGATGATGGGGATGACGTCATTTTATATAAAATAAAATCGTGTGTTTTAGGCCTTAAAACTGAAATATGTTTTGTACTATCTATATGTATATATATATAAGATTTTTTTCATCAGGGGCGACACTAAATTCTAAAAATGTAGAATTCCCGTTTTCTAGTTACTATTTCTTCACTGGCTGCCACTTGACAGGTTAACTAATAAGAAAACTAACTGTAACTTGTCGGATGTGCCAATCTGAAAACTTTCTTCTATATCATTCATGTTAATAATCAATATAAAACCTTGTCGTAGTCGAAAATTAACCTAAATTTGTACACTTGGGTGATTCACTAGGATTTTTTTCCCATATTCCCTGGTTAATCGAATTATATAGCATCTGCACAAGCACTACGGCTTCTCTGCATCTCCCTTTCTGTAAGCAATCAAATTATGATCAGTTGGTATACAACAGCACAACAGCTTGTCCATCACTATCCTGTCCCGAAAATCGTTATCACAGCGAACACTTCGGGGGCAATATGCCCATTTTCAACTGGTACCTTACGCCTATAGTCAAAAACATTTAAATGAAGTTTTTTCAATTCTATTCATAACTTCGTACACTTTCTGGTGATGCAACAATCAGGCCTGTCACAAGCGACTATTTTTATATTATGTTCATACCACTATTTGTAAGAAATACACTTTGTAGTATATTTCTCTGGCAAATGTTATCAAAAATATGTAAAAGTTTTCTGTTTTGATAAAGTGGTGCGAAATAGAATTAAAAAAAATAGTCGCCTGTGGCAGCCCTGAATAATGGAAACAGCAGAAATATCGCTATTACTGCGGCCCTTCCGGCAAAATATCCCGAAATTCAAATGGGACCTGCTGTCCGTAGCCAAAAACATACATATGAAATGAGGTTCTATTCTATGCATAACTTCACGAATTTTCAATGATACGAAGATACATGGACAAACACTGACAGATAGACAGACATTATATAAAAACATGTTTTTCGGCACCTCTAACCCCTAAAATGTGTAAATCCTTCGAAATCCCGAAGACAACAAAAATTTCGTGTACAATGCTTTCTTCTATTATAGATATGAAAGTAAAAACAGAGTAGTTAACCCCTTGAGGGGCAAGTGATTGTGTTCCTGTAATCTTGAACTCACACCAGAATCTTTGAAAAACTCTTGTCTTGGCAAGTTTTGCAAGTTTCATAATCCTAATATATTAGCAAATTAAAAAAAAAAAATAAAAATAAAAATTTTAAAACAATATAAGGCCTATTATTCCATTATGTGACGTGTGGAATTACTTAACCCTAAAATGCAGAATGTTGCATACATGAATTAATTAAAGCTTAACCCTTAATAAATAATGTTTCATTATATCACTATATATAAAGAGGAATATTCGACTTAATTTTTGTGGTATCTAAACCTGGAGTGATCTAAACCTAATGTGAGTATCCAAAAACATACTTCCAAAAGAAAACCCCCTGCAGTGTAGGGACATTACCGTCTCAATACTCAAGGCCTCCGGACTGATTTCGTGACGTACCAAATGAAGATAAACCCCTTGAAGGCCAAGCAATTGCGTTTGTGTAATGCTTAATTCCCATCGGAAATTGAGAAAAATTTTATTTCAAAATAAGTAAAAGCAATTTTACGGCTTTTTTTCACCCAAGTTAGAAAAGTAAAATTTAATAAAATTTTTCTGGTGTAAAACTTCATTATTCGTAGGTGGTATATAATATATACCGCCACCCCTCAAGGGGTTAACTTCACTTTAGCAGTTCCCAAATAAAATGTACAACGATGGCATCTGTTTTACAATATAATTTTGAAACAGCTGTCTCTATCTTAAAATCCTACAGGATTAAAAATGGGAAATAAATTTGTTAACAGGATAAACAAAATTACGAATCAATTAAGGTTCATTTCTCTCTACACAGTCTTTTTTTTTCTATTAGTCACAAATTAGTCACAAATGTATAACTATATGAACATATTAATGACGATAATAAATTTATAATAATGTACTGTATGTCCATAAAAGAATATCCCAATTTCAATGGTATATTAAAACAGTTTAATTTAGAATATTTACAACATATTATACATCAAATTAAATGTAAACGAACCTAGTTTTTCTTACAAAATATGAATGTTTAGTTAAACGGCACGCATCCAACCTAACGTCCAATTCTTCACACACTACGAATAACAAGTCCGGAGAAATGGAAGCATTAGGCATTTAAATTCTGTCTCAACTTTGGCAAATCATTGGGTAGCGGCGAAACGTAGACACGATCTTTTATAAATCCCCCAAGTAAAAAAATCGCATACCTCTAACGGCTGTTAAATCTACAGCCCAGCAATAACGCTTGAATTTCAAGAGTCGCCATTTTGCGTATGTGACACTGGAAGCGAGTCAATAATAAAGCAGTACTCGCGCATGCGCTTATCTAAAACTGTTTGAGTTTCTCCTTATTTGTGACCTTGAACCAATACTTTAAAACTCTTACAGTCGATGCTATTAAATTTTATAACTGGTTCATTCTTTTATAGTCATCTTGTATTATAAAATTTAAGTAGATGGAACAATTGAGTCGTGAAATGAATTGGCTAAGAGGCTATGTCATACGATTCTGCATTATATGTCGTTAAAGAGTATATTTCCTGAATATCTTCAACGTTCAAATTTACTTCAGAGAATAAGTCGTAAGCAGAATATTTGTGTAATAATCTCTTTTATCACTTGATATATTACGAAGGAAATAAATTTTGCTAGAATGCAGACGATTTCAATACACATGACATTGTTCATAATAATTGAAGTGCATTTCATATTTCTGAATAGAATGGTTTTGACATTTTCGTATTACGTTCCTTAGATATTTCCGTAGAATATATGTAGAATAAAAGTTCTGTGGTTGTGTACACAATTGTGGTTTAATTTCAATAACCAGGAAAATATAATCTATAGCATAGGACATAAAATTAAAGAGTTGTATTCGTGGAGGAAATATGTTCGATTTCTAAAGATTAATCGTTTTAAATCCAAAGATTGAAATATTTGTAATAAACACGGCTTAATAAGAAAATAGTATGTTTAAAGTTCTTATAAGAAATACATAATGTTTTTCTACTGAATTATTCGAGTTTTGTTAATAAAAATATTTTATTAAAAAAATTCCAAACGTATTTCTGTGATTGAAATGAATAAAAATAGCATTCAAGCATCATAAGTTACGATGGTACGTTTACAGAACAATTTTTCATTCATTCTCTACATTAAACTTTAAAACTTGTTTAGAATTATCATTTAAGATTTTATCTTCGACAGTAAGTGCAATTATATATATTTATTATAACTTTATCTTGTCCACTTTGATGTTTTACAATATAATTTTGAAATAACTGTCCGTATCTTAAAATCCTGTGAGATTAAATATGGGAAATAAATTTATTGTCAGGATAAACAAAATTACAAATCAATTAGGGTTCGTTTTTATGTAAAAAATATTTTTTTTTCTTTAAAATTAGTCACAGAGGAATAACTATATGAATCCTATAACTATATTATCCCATTTATGACTAGTGTTCCATTTTGGGGACGTTTCGAAATTTAATAATTTTTTAAATAAATTTCTTATTCTTTACAACATGAAAATTGTATTAAGTTATTGTCTATAAATGTCTTTATCAATTACCGAGAGATGACAGCATAAGATTAATATTTATTTGCTTAAAAGAAGGCCTATTTTTCGGTGTTTATAGATTTTCCATTTTTCAAGATATCGAAATGTAAAAAAGTACGTTTATTTGTAATTTTTGAATCAAGGATCCAAATAAATAAGTCATAATCTTAGTTTGTAGACTTCTTTGAAATACGTATTTTTTTAAATTGCGGAAACATATGTTCAAGCCTGTTTTTTATGCATGTTTGAAACGTGCAAAATTTAGGGTACTAGGCGCAAATGAGTACATATTTCTATTAGCCAGGTAGAGGACAGTTTTTGATGTAAAGCCCATTTCAAGATGATTTTGAAATAAATTGTTTTTGAGCCGCAAATACGATTATTCTTAATTTATTATTAATTATAATGTGGTTAGTCTCTCTAAATAAAGAAATATACATATTTTTAATAGTTCATAAAAATAATAATTGTTGTACATAATATACAATTTAAAAGCTTAATTTATATAAATTTAGACAAAATATAACTACGCAATTTTCCACATATGGATATTCCCATTTTTAGTGCGTTAACATTTTATCAAATAAATAGAAAACTATTTTAGCATAAGTTTTTTTAGTATTTTTCCAGATCATTTTGAAACATTTTAAAGTGATTTTAGCAACAAATTTGAAAACAAAATTCAGGTATAAATCGGTTAATGAAATACAATTAATAAGTTTATGGAAATGAATTATAAAATTTAAGTAGATGGAACAATTGAGTCGTGAAATAAATAGGTTAAGAGGCTGTGTCATAACAAAATTCTGCTTCATATTTCAATAAACAATATATTCACTAAATGAATTCAAGGTTCAAATTTTCTTCGGATAATATGTCGTAAGCAGAATATTTCCGTAATAGTCTCTTTTATCACTTGATATATTAGTAAGAAAATAAATTTTGCTAGAATGCAGTCAGTTTCAATACACATTACTTTATTCACAATAACTGAAGTTCCTTTCATATTTCTGAATAGAATAGGTTTGACATTTTTGTATTATGTTCCTTAAACATTACGTAAGGATATATTAAGATTAAAAGGAGTGCGGTTCTGTTGACGAATGTGGATTGAAATCAATAGCCAGGAAATTTTAAGTTAAATAGCACACCCTATAATTAACGAATTGTATCCGAGGACGAAATCAGTTCGATTTCCAAAGATTAATCATTTTAAATCCAAAACTTGGTATTACTGTAATAAGTACAACTTAAAAAGCAAATATTGTGTTTAAAATTCTATTCAGAAACACATAATGATTTTCTACAACAATATTTAATTTATTTTTCCCTTTAATACATAAAAATTATTCAAAATTACCCTTTATGAATTTATCTTCGATAGTATCAGATGACATTCGATAAATTTTGTTTACCATTTTAGACGAAGGACCCATGTCCTTCAGTTTGGATTATGTTGGCGATATTTTTAAGAACGTTTTAGTGCTAAGATAATAATAGTTTATTTTAAATTTAAAGTAAAATGTGCGTCATTGCTTGAAGTCTTTGCTATTTTAATCAGACGTATACTTATTTATTAAAGAAAATGGGTCCCTAAATATAAATATTAAGAATGTATAATAGTACGAAAGCACTATTTTGTATTTAGTTGCTAGATATATTTGTTTAATGTTCTGGATAATTCAACGTTAGAATTTTCTGTAGACATTGTTCAGTAAGTAAGCCATTTGCATTTTTACCCTTTCAACAGTTTAGTGAATTAGAAAAAAAAGGTACGAGGGTAGGCTGATAAGAAATCCACACATGCTTGTACAGCACGAACGAAATGACTTTCAGAAGCGTGCCCTGCGGCATCTGGAAGTAACATTCCCCCTCTATACGTGTGCACACATTTGAGGTCGTTTAATTCATCCAGTGTATTTTCAGAAGTGGAAGTTTGGAGACTTGTTCTAGTGCTTTTTCAATGCGAGTTAAACAGAGTGCTGTTATCGAATTTTTTAACTGCTGAAAAAGAGACTCCTACTGAAATTCATTGTCGTTTAAATGCTGTTTATAGTGATGATGCTGTTGATACGTCAACTGTAAATCGATGGACAACAAAAATTCGTAATTGCGCCTGGAAAAGCCATAATTCTGGATGAAAAACGCGGCAGGTGTCTGATCACTGCCAGACGATAAGCATCGCATACTCGTCAATAACTTGATTCGAAATGACCGGGTGAATCACAAACAATTGTACCGCAAAACTTATTTGAATATCCAAGGAACGTGTGGTCTTCATTATTGAAAAATTGGGATACAGTGCAAACGGTGCTGAATGAGGTTCTGCAAAACCTGAAGCCGATCCCACACTCTCCGTATACCCCCGATTATGCGCCTTGCGATTTTTTTCCTCTACTCAAGAGAGACCGCAAGGGTAATCATTACAACTCGGATGATGAGATGAAGGCAGCTGTGAAGTTCTGGATTCATGAAAAGTCGAAAGAATTTTTCAGTGACGGAATAAAACAACTTGTTACACGTTCGGAGAAATGTGTTATCCTTAATAGTGGCTATGTTGAAAAATAAATATATGATTTTGAAGCTGTAGAATTGTACTTTATTGTATATTTTGCCCGATCTGGCTATTTATTTTTATTCGTGTTCTACAAGCATGTGTGCATTTCTTTTCAGCCTACCCCCGCAGTTCAATTAAAATGAAATAAATTTCAATACCAATTTATGCAGGCATGTGATTTCCGCGTTTTTGCACACCAGTATATTCTTAGAGAAAATGTTGTTCTCTTAAATCGCAAAAATGTTTCGATTAAATCAAATATCATTTTTTCTAAGAATATACTGGTGTGCAAAAACGCGGAAATCACATGCCTGTTTGTGTGTTCTTAATTACTGAATTATATTTAAAAAAAAAAAAAAAAAAAAAGATGAAAAGTGTTTATTATTTCGGCTAGTCTGGTCGTCTGCCAGTTAAAAATCAGTTTGGAATATTTTTTTGGAGCCATTAGCCATCAGAACCCGGCGATTTAAAATCCTAACCCGATACTGAAGATAGACGCGATGCGATAGAAAATACTTATACTTAACAACATTTTAAATTTCATTATTTTTCTCGGCTTTCTAGAAGATTAATTTTCTCATTTAAAATTTTCATCTTACATGACAATAACTATTATCCTAATCACCACTCATGATAAAGTTTGGTTATTTTCATGTATCTGAAAATCTTTAATAATAAAATAGCAAATTTGTTACTTATACACAGCCACAGGCAAAAATCTGAAAAAAGACTCAGTTATCATTTTTTAAAAATACATTATACAAATATTTCAGAAGGACATAGGTTTTGTTTTCAGTAGTTCTGTAAAAGAACTTAAGAAGGAAAGAGATGTTAAATAAAAGCTATACCAGGGCATTTCTCTATATTACGAAAACTCACCGTGCAAAGGTTTTAGAATCAGATAGAGTATTTCTCTTATCCCCTTGAGTGAGGGTGGGATATATTGTATCCTATTTAATTTTAATCAAGATTTATACTACAATATTTTAATTAAATATCACTTTTATAATTTCGGTGAAAATAACCTGTAAAATTGCATTTCTTTATTTTCAAATAAAAGATTTCGAAATTTCTGTTGTGAATTCAACGTTACAGAAACAACGTTACAGTACTTGATCCTGAAAATATTATATCCTATAAGTAACACTTAAATTACAGTGGTTTGCCGAATTTTTAGACGATTGTAAAGCAGTTAAAAAACATCGACTACATTTATTGTTTCTGAAATTGTATCTAGTTTTTATTCAAGTTGAATAAATAAAACTTCCCCTTTGAGTCAGAAACAGTCCGTTTAGGGCTCGAATACGTAAACAAATGTATATTTGGACGAAATTTCTTTGAAAACAGCAGCTCAATTTAGAATATTTATGGCTTTTGCAATGTAGTTCTTAAACAATTTTTATGCTTGATGCATGATTTTTCTTTCTAGTTCACCTTTCGTCGCACATTTGATGTAGACGTTTTACAATCCTGGTGATCTTTTTTTTCTTTTGCATGAAATTTTCAGGTTTTATGTATCAACAGTTGATTTAAAATAAACTATTATTAATTACTATAAGAGTACGTATAATAAAGCAACGCAGCGATAAACTTATGAGAACTATTAGAAAAATAAAAATGTTAGCACCTCCAACTATTCAGGTTGAATAATAAGGTTCTTAACTGAATAAGGCCATACATTCAATAAGAGGACATCTAATTTTATCTGGTAGAGGATAGTCTCGGTGCACCAAATAGCAGCAAGTACCTCACACTTTATATCTCCTTGACACGGGCGGATAGTTTCCACTGGATCCGACATCGCATTCGTCGTTAATTTGGGACCACTGAATCTTTAGACACGTCGTTGTTATAAACTGTAAGAAAATTTCATATGGAGGCAACATAAATTATGAATTCAATTTTGCATTTTTTTATGATGTACGGGATAATTTAACGATCTTTAAGAATTTATATTTCAATATTATGTATTTTTAACAGCATTTGTGCTTTAAAGTGAAATATGTGAAAAATAGATGTCCCCTAATAAGGTGTTGCTACATATCGTCGGTACCATGTCAAGCTATCCAATGTGAAAACAGTGGGTTACTTTTTTTAAATTCAGGATTTCTTGAGTGGCAAACCTTTTCTGATATGGTAAAATTCTCCTTGTTTTCTCCTTAATTAATATGTCATTAAATAAGGTTCAACAAAGCGAAACTATTTCAAAAAAGTGGTGTCGATCAAGGAATCTGAATTTTAAAAAAGTAGCCCAGTTTGTTCACATCGGATAATTTGACATGATACCGACGATATGCCAAAAGAATCACGTCTCAGATATGCGTCTTTGTTCAAAGTGCAAGTACGTCCATGAAGAGAATGCACCACTAAATCGAATGGATATAACTAGCTTCTTTTATTCCAGATGTGAGTAACTTCACTTAAATTTCTTTATACAATAATATTAAATTTGATTTCCTATGCATACTTCATTTTTAACCGTTAAAATGTACAATTTAAAAACGCTTTCCTATTTTTTTCTATTTTGGTGCAATACCTGTAAAAATATGTGTTAATTAAAATTAAACCATGTCCTTAGCATTAAAAGGCTTTTTTTAGAACACAATCGCCTAATAAGGACACTATATAGTGTCTTTTGTTTTACACTCTCCTGCCGAAATTCAACAGGGGAATGAATATTCAAGATTTAACATTGTAAAAATGTGTATAAATATTATATTCATAAACCTTTAAGATGTTAATGCTGATATAACTCATTTTATGGTGATCTGAATTTCTAACGTGGTCTTGTTTGATACAGGTGCCTTATTAAAATATCGCGTACCTTATTAAAAGTATTAAATTACATAACAGAACATTGCTTTAGTTAAACAATATATTTACAGAATATCCTTGATCAATCAATGTCCAATTTTCTTTTCAGAATATTTTATAAACAAAGTACTTGTGTAAATACGGGAGCAAATCGTTCTTTCTAAAATGCAAACAAATAGAATACTATATTGTTTGTTGCTAATTTCCAAAATGTGTTTCATATTTCAGAATGAAAATGTGATGATGATTTCATGTTAACCCATTTAGATATTACTGAATCCGAAGAATACCAGAAAACGTTTGAAGCACGATTACCTTCATTTGGACAGTTGTTACGGGGCGACAAATGGATATACCAGCAAGATGATTGCTCCATTTAGATATCCAACTCTGCAATGCAGTAGTTTAGACATAATCAAGTAACTGTTATGGACTGGCCAGACGTAAGTTCTGACCTGAATCCAATTAGGAAACTCTGGGAATGATTAGCTGCAGACGTATATGCTAACAGGAGTCAATTATCAACACTTCTTGATCTAAAGCTGAGGGTTGAACGAAGTCGGTTTTATTTAAAGCCAGAATTTCTTCAAACTAGTGTTTTGAGCATGCCTCATCATATTCTTGAAGTGAATAAAAAATTGGCTTAAAATTTGAACGTTAAAGGAAAAAAATGACGTATCATTAAAGTATTGTGACTGTTAAATTCAAATTTAATTTTTTTTTCTCAAAGTCTGTGATTGCGTAAGATTATGTTTGTATAGTATTATTATTGTCTTGATGTTATTTCTGATAATAAATTGTTTTGAAATTGTTACTCCTCTTTTTCAGTTGTAAAATATAAAAAACCTGTTGTCTGTAAACTTTTGAGAAGCAATGACTAACATATGACAAAGATAATTCACCGAAGTTTACGCGGGTCGTGTTTTCTTGGTATTAAACTTAAGCTTCACTTCTCTAAATTTTGTGTGTAAACACTCACATGCAATAAATTTCTGACGCAGCATATTATAATGTTCTAAAACCATACCTGAGCTCAGGGCATTTCCATTAAAATGTGGGATTATTTTGTCTTCATCTTTGAAATCTCATCCATTGACTTTTTAAATTCTTCTAAAGCGCAATTATAACCAAGTGTTAAAATTAGGGATTTGACCCTTCCGAAAGGAGTGGTAAAAATTGTTAAGAAAAATTACTCTTCATCCAGTTGTAATTTCCAGAAGACATTCTTCGTATAAAAAAAGATAATAATCTTAAAATCTTGAAGTTAGGCATAAGTGCGCTGTTGAAATCGGATAATGAAGTCTTTCAATAACCTTATTTAGTGGCCTTGGATCAACACGAATTCTCAGCGTTTCTGACAAATGACCTATAACCCTACTACTTACTCATTCGGTTGACTTTTCAGCATTATATATTAGACAGAGCTTTTGTAAGTTAATTTTTACGGTTTGTGCAAGTCTTTTTGAACCAGAAATAAAATCTTAAAGTTCTTTGACTTTTTTCTAGCGTTCAAGTTTGACCAAATTCAATTTTTGGATTAGACTTATATCTTTACAGGCTTTAACGTCTTATATTGAATATTAGCCTAAACATGTACTAAAACTTTGTAATAATTTTTATACTCGTTCGTTTGCAACTTAAAATAACACTCACCTATATAATCAGAACTATGACGTGACTACAATCAAGCACAGATATTTGGATCTTTCTAGGACAAATAACTTTACATATATAACATATATAACGAAATATGCATATATAACGGAATAATAACGACAGATAACTTTCTAACTAATTTTAATAATCTTGCTTTCGGAATTATAACATCTTTAGATCCAGAATCCTACTCAAAAATGACTTTTTGAACCCGATTCTTTTATGTCTGATTCATTAACTAACTTCAAACAATATTGGAAATATCAGCTTCTTCAATCACATTTTCTTTCTGCAGAACTGTATTTTTCTGTTTTTAATTTTATTTTTTTTTCACATTTTTGCCCATGATTTCTATTTTCGGAATTACCCATTATTAAAACTAAATTTAATTATAAACTTAATTAAATCTAAATTTATCTTTGGATATTATGTCATACATTGAGTAAACAATGAATCTTGTAGTTTTAGAAGGTTGACAAAATTTAATTAAGCAATTTTATATAAAAAAAATCTCAGCCGTGTTTTTTACCCGAGCTCTTTAAATAATGTTAAATCACTTAACACTTATCATGTTCGTTAAAACGGGCTTACAATTTTTTCTCCTAGATGTGCGTGAATTTGCAAATTTTGTGACAGGCATTTCTGTGTATTAAAATTTTCAAAGAAAAAAGTCAAAAGCTTAAACACTAATTAGGAACAGCAGAAAATCGGACTTCCAACTATCCCCTGCAAAATCATATTTTGCCTCTTAGAGTATTTTTAAGAGAAGATCTTGATATATTTCACTTTATTATAGTTTATTTTCGATTTATGTTTAAAATAGTTTTCCTTGGATTACATTTATAAAATATACAAAAAACTAATCTCAAGTCAAATTACTTTTCAACATCTTCTAATAAAATTCCAATTATCCAGAAATACATAATGCATATTCGATACCAAATATTCCATTAATAAGAAAAACAATTTTTATATAAGTATTTTACATAAGACAACATAATTTTAAAAATTTAGAAATAATATTTTTTTGAATTATCTCGAATTTGATATTTTTGAAACATGTGTGAAATAATATATTTTCTTTGATTTCTTTCTTTCATTTTATTGAGAAAACGATCAGTTTTTAAATTGCATTCTAAATCAAAATAAGAAATTTTATGCAGTTATTTTTACTTAAAAATGTATGATTGCATCATGTATTACATAATATGTTATAAAAATATGATTTTGTGCATCATTTAAATTGTTTTGCAATTGAAAATTCTAGCATTCAATTTATGTTTTTATATTACAAAATAAAATTAAGTAGTATAGAAAGATAAACAAAATTCCAAAACAAAATATATTTCCGGGAAATAAAACTAACTCTGCAATAACTAACTCCAATAATAAGTTCTAACGTTATTATAAAAATAATAGAAAATAATAGTACCTATTATATATGCAAACATGATAGAAAAAATCATGCGTCAAGCATAGATTATGAAACACTTTCCAACACATTCTATGTAATGTAACAAAACTGCACCCTTTAAAAAATTAAAATATTACGTCTAATTCAACCATATTGAAACGCATAACACGTTTCAAAACCCAATTTCAGCTGCTCTCATCCACAATCGGAAATTATGCAATTTTTTTCAGTAGCCCTGTATATGATATATAGATTTGAATCTATTAACTACATGCATGCCAAAATTTAGTTCACTTAAGAGATACATATACTTCAGTTGAAAATTTAACTTCAGCAATATCATCTAATAAGGAGTACGGTACAGGAATACTTTTGTGCAGCCCTGTATTTGAGATATAGAATTTACATATAACGAGTAAGATGCAAAACATTAATTAAATTTAAAAGCACATACTGAATTTTAAACGTTACGCTCCAGCAATTATTACTCAATGACAGTGCTGCAACCGATTTATTTCGTGTGACCCGTAAATGAATAAAAAATGCTATGAATGCCCTGTTCTAACGTGATCGTAGTGAAATTTAGTGATTTATATCAGTTTCAATACAATTGGAATAGCGTAATATCATTTAAATATTCTGCAAATGATTTTTCTCCATGGCCCATAATGTAATCGAATACTTTTGAGTGCCCCTGTAAATGAACTATTAATCCTATATACTTCCTATACAATACCATACATGCTTTGGTGACCCTAAATAACCTCTATTAATTGCATGGAAATCCGAGTATATTTACGGGAGTTAGAGCGTGGGCAGGCGGACAGACAAACGGAATGCATAAACCCATTTCAACCTTGTTGGAAAGTGTTAAAAAGGCTGAAGAAACAGGATGAGTAAAATGAGTTTCAAGACGTATCAAAACAGATTTTTTTAAAGGATCTCGAACAACCATGGGTTTTCCACGTTATTGAATTGGAAATTTTGCTAACGTTTAAAATCACAGCTCAAAGTAGTATAGTAGTTTAACCAGTCAGCACGCGCGCCCCGTTATCTTAATTTATTACACTCGTGAGATAAATCTAATTCAAATTTGGCTCCCATTATATTTTTGGCTAAATGCGTTTTAAAAACAAATCTACAGCTCTATATTGTAAAATGCATTAGTACTATTTCTTTTAGGGAAAAATTGATGTTTTTTATATGTAATTTCAAGTTTTGTACCAATTTCCGTAAAAATAACGTTGTTTTTTTAACCATTTGGAAAAATGGTTATTGTTCTCGTCAGGATGGGAAATCAAAAGCATATCTGAAGGTTTTTATTGGTTTAATCCGCATTTTATTCGTTTTCTGAATGGTCTATACAGTAATCTGTATTTCCCTTTACTTTCAACAGAGATGGATACCTTCTGTTGCCACTATGACAAAAAAGTAATAAAAACTACAAAAAAAAACTAATAACTCAGAAACAAATTGAGATACAGCTTTCAAACAAATTGCATTAAAAGTACATTTTTTTCTCTATACGACGGTGTAAAAAGTAATAATATTGTGGGATGTTTAGAAGTTTAAGAATGAAATTTCCTTTAAAATGGGTCGTCAGATTTCTTGGAAATCTGACGATGGAAAAGCCTTTTCCCGAACAGCCAATGAAATGCTTGGATAATATATAAGTTTTAAATGGATAATACGTAAGAGTCGCAGGCGATTTTTGTCGCTTGGAATTTTTACGTGTAATAACACTATTAATGTTTAATTCATGGCGTACGTAATGTATGATCAACTCCGTGCGATTTTTTATGTCTTAAATTTTAGTCTTCGAAAAAATCATTTTCCAAATAGTCGTTGTAATTTGATAAATTGCTTTTTTTTTTTTTTTTTAGAAAATATTTAAACCGTTTTTTTCACATTTTAAAATATGAATTATTTCACAAAACTGATATGATATACACTTAATACCCTTTCATCAATATAAAAAAGTAGTTTTTCTGTTAGTGTTTCATGAAAACAATATTAGCGTGTGTTATCCCATAAGAAATGAACGTATCGAAATGAAATGTTTCTACACGCGCGGAATTATTTAATCCCAAGAGGTATATTGCACCCCTACTAGAGAACAAAGAAAACACATTACTTCACCAATCACTTCTCGACCTTGACCTTGAAAGGTACATGGCAGGTTAGAACCGTCCTCAAAATATTTATTCTTTTTTCCGTAGAAAAAATGTGATTGGAGGGTGAGGTTTAGCCCAACGCGTGTGCATACAGGTTAAGGAAGTGGCTGTCGACGTGAAATACAAAAGACTATTTGTGTTCCTACTAGAATCCTCAAACTATAATACTCAGAGTAAATTACTTTACATATGCAATTGAAATATTTCATTTAGTTAATTATTTCAAAAATGATAGTATTAATAATAAAATTTGTTCTATACAGGAAAAGCCTATTAAAAGAATAAGCGAATGGGCAAAGAGGTAGTAATGTAAATTCTTGATAAAGTATATTCTTTAAGCACACTGTAAAAAAAATAAAACCAGTTTTCCTGTAGGATTCGGAAAAATAGTTGCCCTTATCGTACTGGAAAAATTTTCGACCCAGCTCGAAATAAAATCCGTAAAATCGGAATAAAATCTGTAAAATACCGCTTTATTGACTATTTCGTTTTTTTGTGGATTTTATTCTGAGCTGTGTGAAGGCGCCTACCTTCACATATTAATATTAAGACCTTTCCTCTTTCCCCCCTTTAAAATTACATTTTTTTAAATTCTTAAATTTAATTATCTGTCTGCATTCGGATTCAATCTGTTTTTAGCGCTCTTTTCCCTTCATAAATTAAGCATTCAATTCTCAGTCTCTTTAATATTTTAACCGCAGCGCACTACAGTTAAAAGAAAAGAAATCATTTCCTTTTCTCGCCTAATAACTGGATTCTAATTTTCATCCTTCTGCCTTAGTTTGATGATATGCAGAAATTAGTCAGACATATTACTTCTACATTTTTAGCCGTTGGTCCAGATGTTAGATAGATGTATCATTTCAGTTATTAACCCTGTCTTTATTTTGTTTTTGTTTTTTTAACGTGCTCTTTCGGCCGCTTCAATCCCATGAGAACTTTAGCAACTTTAGAATGCCTTTCGCGGTTTATGAGCTAAAATTCCAACACAGCCATTGGCGTTAAATATTTCTTATTACTCTTTTACATTCCCCATTCATTTTCAATTATTGTACTTTGACCACATGTCTTCCTCTCTTTAATCTCGCCATATAGTGTATATACTTGGCGAAATTGTGTATGTAAGCTTGCCAACACTCCAGATTTCGAGAAAGTGTTTTTTTTTGAAGCAGACTAGCTTCTGAACTCGCATGATGTGAATAAAATAAATGGTAACGCTTCGCTCCCTTCTCCAACATGGGCCGTGTAATTCTCGGCGGTGGTGGAAACGATCCCGGTGCACAATAAAGACCTCCAGAAAACTTATACCTTGTATTATCTCAGCAGTTCCTTGCCTCGATCTTAAAATAATTAACAATTGATTTTTTTTACCTTAGAGTCTGTATTGAAGCTTAGCAAAATGAACCACCTGTGCAACAACAAATAACTACTTTACAAATACTGGATTACTCCGTTACAAATACTTGGTGCTCAAGGCCGGCATTGCCGAGGTTACATTTGGAGAAGCGGAGCACGTAATATATATATATTTCTTATTCAAAATAATTACTAATACTGGATTATTACAAAAAAAAACTGTTCAATTTTTTTAACAAAAAAACTGCAAAATTCATGGACTATCAATTATGGACTATGTTCATTACAGTGGCTGTTTGCACGCTTACCTAGCCTGAAATGTCCACTACACCGGTACTGAGACGCAATAATTATGACACCTGTAGTACCCGGTCAGCCAGTTTGATCTTTGAGTGTGCTATCCAAAACAGATGTCTGAAACTATTTGCTGCTATTCCAGAACAGACGTTCAGTGAATGTCGCCTGCTATACGAAATAAAAGAAAAAAACTGGTTTCCGTGATCCTGAATTAAGGTGAAAATGAAAGACGCCCTCGTACAGCACTGTACCGCAGATTTCCTGGTGGTCATCGGAAAATCCATGCATCCCCTTGCCGGGGGATTCCGTCACAAAGTCCGCCAAACACCTCCTCTTTATTTCCAGCAAGAAGAGAAAGGAATAAATTATCATTCATGATGACTCAAAGTATATTTTTCTCTCGCCGCCGAAGCAAGATTTTTGTTGTTTTTTTTGTGTGTTGGATGGATGCGCCGTTTTACAAACTTTCAGTAGTCGCAGCCTTTTTAATTATTCTTCGGTTCTGTGCGCTGTGTTTTGAGACATCTGCAAATGAACGTGTGAATTTAAGCAACTGATTGATTTCACATAATTAACATGAAAGTTTATTCCTAAAGAAAAAAAAAAAACTTTAAATACAAGTAAAATTCACTGGGGGCGCACACAAAATAAATAATTTTCCCTTCTCTATAAAAATATAATATAAGGTGAAAACACAAGAAATTAATTACATTAAAAAAAAATCATTTTTCTTGTCTTTAGTATAACAGGTAAGCTATTCTTTTTTCCTTTTACAGTATTCAAGTCATGTTACTCCCATAACTACATTTTATGGCTCCTATGATATAGAGGCATGCTAAACTTAAGTAATTTAAAGTGGTATGAACTCTGGACAAATACATCATATAATTTTTTTTTTAAAAAGGGCCAATGAAAAGAAGTTTGAAATATTACTTTTGGTTCTTGTACCTGTATTTTCTTTAATGTATAAAATTTGATAGTTAGATGGCAAGTTTTATATATATTTACAGTGTAAATTGTAAAGTATTTTTTTTCTTTCTTGCACTTTTAAAGGTAATGTTTGCTCTCTCCTTACCAGTTTTGTGCTTGTGCTAAAGGCAGAATTATACTTTTATGTTGATTCCTAAGTAATACAGTATAGATACTGTGTGATTAAATTTTTTTTTGCTACCTTTTAACAGTGGATATTGAAAATATTGAAGTATTTCAAATAATGATGTTTTAGTTACGAGGATTGATTTTGCTATATATACATTGAGATAAAAAAATATATATATAAAAAAAAATCCTCATGACTGGATTATATTGCTTTTTTAATATATATCTATATATATAAGTTTTGATGGCTTCTTACTAAAAATTAAGCATTTATTTTTATTAGTAACATGCTAAGATTTTGTATGTCTAGGGATGCACTGCATATCCAGTTCAGTTTCAAAGTTTTTTAATTTAGATAAAAGATTGTCCAAAATATTTTTTTTTCTTTTCACATTTCCGATTCTTATTTAATGCATTATATATATTTTTCGGTGTGACACAATGTTGCAATTCTGAGATGAGATGTTGTTTTTCTTATCTCCATTGGCCTAGGATTGCTGAACATGGTTGCTCTCGCTTAATTTCTTACATCATTAGCGCTGGTCGCATTTTTCCTCCCCTTTTTAGATATTATGCGTCCGCAACTGATATGTGTCGCATTGCATTTTATATAAAAATGTTATCTATTATGATCACAGACAAAGTTTTTATTATTTTGGTTCGTGTACTTTTAAAACTCAGCAATCCTGTTGTAATCAGGCAGTCTGATGGCGAAAACCTTGTTAAAAAAAAAGGGGGCATAGTGTAAAAAAAAAAGATAAATAAAATAACTTAAGGTAATTTTTCACAGAGCTTAATGTAATTTTGACACAAAAAAAATGAGGTAAAAAAATGAAAAAGCTTAAACTGGTACTGGACTGATATTATTTTTGATTTTTTTCTTCTTACTTGTTGTGCTTAATATATTTCTTGTGGTAGCACTTCCTACAGGTAATTTCTTTTTATATATAACATTTTATATGTTTTTTTTATGTGTATATTATATGTTTTTTTATGTGTATTTTATATGTTTTGTCAGTCATCCATATCAATAAGATATGAAATTTTTAATACTCTAGATTACTAAAATATAGGTCTTGCAACTTTATACTTAAGGATAAGCACTAGTGACATATAAAAAAAAAGAGAGAGGAAGTAACGAGTAATGATATGTAAATTTGCTAATTTTCAATCCTTTCCAGTTGGTTGCTACTAATTTAAGAAAATTAGATTTGGCATCTATACAGTACACTTTTCTGTTTAGATAGATCTCTCATATTCCAGTTTACACGGATTTTATACATTTTTATTCACATTTTATTAATTTATTTCTATAGCATAGGTTAGGCTCCTTCGTTTTAAAATATAGCTCGAGTCATCATATCTTAAATTTTTTTTTCATAAAAAAAGTCTCTTTTTCCTTTTGATTTCTATTTCTACTTTATAAAATTTTATAACATGAGTCGTAAACATTTTATGCATGTGTTAGATATCAGTATGCTTGTTACTGCATACACACACAATTTACACGCACACTACATTTTACATGTGATTATATTACTTGAGGTAAATTTTTAATTATTGTTTCCTGTGTTGTGTAAGTGCTTTTTTTCCATTGCGCTATGATCCGGAAATAGCCCAATGATTAAAGGTGTATGTTTCAGTTTTGGCTAAGTGGATCGGCCGTCCACTTTCTCAAAAGTGGAATATATTACTTACATGATACAAATGTTCAATACCTCACATTAATTTACAAGACGTTCGCGCTCTTTTATTTTTTTTAAATGCATAATGACGTATCTCTCATACTATTTGATACTCCGTTCATGATTTTTTTTCCCCACTCTAGCTTACTATGGGCAGATAGTGAAGTTAGATGTTTGCCTTCATCATTTTCTTTTTAATCTCATGTACACATTTTTATGATTTCAAGTTTAACCTGGTACTACATACACACACATATTTACATTTGCACTTCATATGGTCTTGTTTTGTAATAATTTTATGACACCCACCTTGGTTAAACATGGTCACGATTCTGTGTGCTTGTACATTTTTTTTACATACTTTCTCAACATTAGTGTACATTTTCACAAATACATAGTTTTACACTATTTTAAAGTTTGTGTATTTTTGTTGCCTTGACATTTTTTTATTTTCGGATTGTTACGGATTTTTTTTTACATAATGTACTTCAATGCAATATTTGCACATGCATCTTAAATTTACATGCATGAGTTAATTTCTAACTAGTATTTTTTACACATTGGTTAATTTTGTTGTTTACGCGCGGCTGGTGACTCGTTGCTATTTTATTTATAACATAAGGTATTTTATTATAACTCACATTATATTTGATATCTTTAGGGGTTGTTTTTATAAAAGTTATTCAAATGCATATTGCATAATGTGAGCTGTTATGAACACTTTATTTTTTTTAAAAAAAAGGCTATTCACATATAGTCATTAAACTAAATATTTGGCAATTTCTCAGATTTAAATTTTTTTTCATTTAGTGAGTTATAGTCTCACAGGTGTCTTGTGACGGATACATACACTCATAGATCATAAAGTATAACGCTTGGTATTTTGCTATTCGTTTTTTTCTCTTTTCCAACCCTTTACTTGGAACATGTTTGGCTTGGCATAACTGCTACATTTTAGCGTAGAGTTATGCAACCTGTCGTGCACTCGTACATTTTATGCACGCTTCTTTTAACTTCATACAGAAATAACTCTCGCAAATACAACTGTATTTTAATTTTAACCCTTTGTTAACCATTTATGCAACTTTTTTTTTCTTTTCACAAGTAGTTCATGTGTTGGATATTTATTTAAGTTACACAAAATTTGCTCATTTAGAATACAATTTTGGTCATTCATACACATACATTACACTAGTTCATGAGTTGATTTACATATTTTGTTCATTTGTTTTTTTACACATTGTACTTTGCTTACGATCTATTCGACAGTATTCCTTTTTGTTTTTTTGTTTCTCACAAGTAGTTCATTGAGTAATACACACTGGCTGGTTTAGAGTATAACCAGAGTTTCACACATTACACGGAGTTCATTGCCCTTATTAACCCTTATTCATTACATGTTGGTGATTAACTCACTAATTATGTAATTGAATCTCACTCGTATGTTAGTGTTTTGGGTTATTACACACCTACTGTCCGTATATTTTGTTGGCAAAGTGCATAAAAATGGTAGTTCATTGAGACATTATTACAAGTAGTTCATGTGGAATTATACAATTTGTTAATGTGTTTATTTACACGTTGTGTATGCTTGCGTACACACTTATTCATATGTTTTATTTCAGGTAATTCATGAGTTTGAGGTTTCTTTTTCCCCTCCCTTCACACACATACAGTTTTTTTCCTGTTACTTTTCTATCTTTTAAACTTTACACCATGTTTTCGATATTAAAAGGTTCTATCAGTTTTCTTTATTTTTTTTTAAATTTTAACAGAGTTTTTTTGTTTATTTTGTGTGTTTGCATAATGCCATAACATATCAATGACACCATCACTTTGTCTATGTACGAAGATTTTAAGGTTTCAAGGAGTTATCCGTCACATGACATGGTAAACTACACAGACATTTCGAATCTGTTTACTTTTAACAGGTAACATTTTTTTTAACACTTTCATTAGATACCTCTTACTTGAAGGTGGCAGATCGAGTAAGATATCTTGTCACACTATATTAAATCGTATGCAATTCCTTAGTAAATGTTTTTAATATTTTGGCCAGGTGTTAAATTTTAATAAATACACAGATGGTCTATACATGAAAATTCAGCAAAACTAAAACCTTTACATTATCAATTTTTTTTTGGTGGCAAATTTCATTTACTGTGTTTGATTCTCACTGGTTATCGAGTGAAATTTTTTTTCTTTCACACTCATATGTCAGGATTTTAAAGATTTCTTTTTGGTAAACAACACTTCCTTTTCTATATTTTGCAAGAGACAGTTTATCTTTTGCGGTAACACTCCTTTTCCTTTTTTGTTTATTTAACGTAAAGGTATGGATCCTGTCAATTTTACACTGATGCGTTTTGAGTAGATATATATATATTTTTTAACGAATGCAGAAATATCTTATGAAATTCACAGTAAAAAAAAAAAAAAAAAAGAAAAAAAAAAAAAAAAAAAAAAACTAAATTGAACTCTTTGGTAACGATTTTTATTTAAATACGGTACACCTTTTTCTCTTCAGTTACATTTTGCTGTTTGGTGCTTGGTGCATGTACAGAATTTTTGTTCATAGTTAACACACACAGTAGTTCATAGTTTATCTTAGTTCATAGAAAAAACCCTTACACGAGTTCATTGCTTTGTCAATTCTTTGCGTGCATCAGGGACTATTTGTCACTGTTTTTACAACTGATTTTCAAAATACTTAGGCATTTTACTTCATTGATACATTTCTTTGGTTCAGTGTTATATTTTTTTTTTCACTTGAGGTCACTGTGATACACTTCTAGTGTTCATTTGTATACTAGCACACGTTTGTTATTTTTTTATGCTAGATATTTAAAAAAAAAGGGTTTCCTTTTTTGGTAACTTTACAGGATTACACTTTACTTTTATTTTTTTCATTCGGTACCTTTCTTGGCTATTCAAGGTATTTCACGTGATAAGGTAGCTTTCTTATGCACGATTTTCCAATCAATCAGTACACAGGTGTGCATTATTTTTTTTTGGTTTTTGTTATGCTCATTGACACATGTGGTTTATTACTGGTATATACCAGTCGTAACACCAAACGGTGTTATTTATGACTACATTCACACACACACACATACTTTTATGTCACCTGTTGTATAATGCTTATTAAAGTCCATTAAATTTACTGTACATTTTTACAATTTTTGTAAGGGGTACTTTCTCTGGAAAGTTCTTATTACCTCTTGTTATACCTTATAGGAGTGTAATATGTTATAAAATACACTTTAGTTAAATTAGGTTCTCAGTAAAACACATTCAGTCTTTGGTTACAAGATAAAATGATGGCAACTTTCAACTTTTAACAAATAATTTACCTCCATCTTCCTCTCCTTTTACCAGTTACACCACCTTAAAAAAAAAAAAAAAAAACTTGAAATGTCACAAATAGTGCTGAAAATGTATTTTTATTATATTTACTAGATCATGTAATGTTTTGTCTTTATATACGGTTCATGTCTCAAAAAAATTAATTTTATAAGTTGGAGTATGACCAACTTTTGTTGCAATTGTGGAAATTGCTCTTGCTTGGCGTGACAGTCCAAGCAATTTTATATTAAAATCTTCTGGAAATAATTTTAAAAAAAAGATAACTGTGTGCACACGTTAAAAAAAAAATAAGAAGAAAATAAGAAAACAGCTGTCCAGAAGTATTAACTGCGGTTCAAAAAATTTTCAATATATTTTATTTTGGCAAGTCTTTGGTACCAACTTGCTTTGTCATGCTTATAGGCATGCTTTTTATATGAGACATGATTTATTTGTTCTTTACATATTTAGTATTTCTGTATATGTTTATAAACTGTTGGTCACCGGGTTCCCTCTACAAAATATTACATTTTTACATATTTTCTTTATGTGTAATGTATTTGAGAGAAGACATGGGGTAACTTTTTTTTTCTCTCGCGGTTCACTTCGTTCTTTTTCGGCTGTTGGGGAGATATATGTGAAGGCGCCTACCTTCACATATTAATATTAAGACCTTTCCTCTTTCCCCCCTTTAAAATTACATTTTTTTAAATTCTTAAATTTAATTATCTGTCTGCATTCGGATTCAATCTGTTTTTAGCGCTCTTTTCCCTTCATAAATTAAGCATTCAATTCTCAGTCTCTTTAATATTTTAACCGCAGCGCACTACAGTTAAAAGAAAAGAAATCATTTCCTTTTCTCGCCTAATAACTGGATTCTAATTTTCATCCTTCTGCCTTAGTTTGATGATATGCAGAAATTAGTCAGACATATTACTTCTACATTTTTAGCCGTTGGTCCAGATGTTAGATAGATGTATCATTTCAGTTATTAACCCTGTCTTTATTTTGTTTTTGTTTTTTTAACGTGCTCTTTCGGCCGCTTCAATCCCATGAGAACTTTAGCAACCCCTATAGAATGCCTTTCGCGGTTTATGAGCTAAAATTCCAACACAGCCATTGGCGTTAAATATTTCTTATTACTCTTTTACATTCCCCATTCAATTTCAATTATTGTACTTTGACCACATGTCTTCCTCTCTTTAATCTCGCCATATAGTGTATATATTTGGCGAAATTGTGTATGTAAGCTTGCCAACACTCCAGATTTCGAGAAAGTGTTTTTTTTTTAAGCAGACTAGCTTCTGAACTCGCATGATGTGAATAAAAAAAATGGTAACGCTTCGCTCCCTTCTCCAACATGGGCCGTGTAATTCTCGGCGGTGGTGGAAACGATCCCGGTGCACAATAAAGACCTTCAGAAAACTTATACCTTGTATTATCTCAGCAGTTCCTTGCCTCGATCTTAAAATAATTAACAATTGATTTTTTTTACCTTAGAGTCTGTATTGAAGCTTAGCAAAATGAACCACCTGTGCAACAACAAATAACTACTTTACAAATACTGGATTACTCCGTTACAAGCTGGGTCGGAAAATTTTCCGGTACGATAAGGGCAACTATTTTTCCGATTCCTACAGGAAAACTGGTCGGATTTTTTTTACAGTGCAGGATATTTTTAATGATAATACTTAACGAATTATAAAAAATCACTAATTTGAGTTACAGTTTGTAGAAACACTTTATTTGAAAGGATATCTTTAGTCTATTTGCTAGTGACAGACATAGAACAGTTTTTGCTTTATAATATAGAATAAAATGCAGAATTAACGATATTACACTAAGGAATCTTGTACATCTGTGTAAAAAACTTCCCCAGCGGGAAAGGGATAACGCAAATTTGACAGAATCAAAATTTCCAAATGAATACTAATTTTATAAATATTCCGATCTTGGTGGAATAGCTGTTGCACTCTTATGTAAAAATGCATGAATACGATATTTATTTCGATTATATATATTAAATTCAGTAATACGGAAATATTAGAGCTCCATGTTAAATAGGACGCCATCACCCTCGCAATCTAGAATCATTACATATCATGGAATATCTTTCAATAAATTACGTATGATAGGATTTAATAAAATGACGAAAACTTTGATTAATATCTTTTTAACTTTTGATTCAAACTTCATAAAATTTGAAACGACTCGACAAAATTTTGCAACGATTATGTATATTAAATTTCAAACCATTCCGTTGGGTGGTTTTTTCACCGTTATATGCGGACAGACGTACAGGCAGACAGACGGACCTGATGACGACTAGAGATACTACGTATTTTTCTAATTACCAACGCACCTAACAAAAGTGCGCCAGTTATTTTTTTAGAATCTTGTTTGAAAAGCAGAGTTGCGGAGTGGGTGGGAAAAATGGACGACTCCGACTCCGGGAATTTTAACAAATCCGACTCCGACTCCGCAGACCTGTTGAAAAGTATGAAGTATTTTGTGTAAATTTTATTAGAAAAACCTATATTCATAACCCATTATTTTTATAACATTAGCAACAACATTTCTTTTAATTTAAATAAGTAAATTTTAAATTTTAAACTTATTCTCTTAAGTTGAAACTATTCCTTAACAATATTTGTAAATGCGTTCTCCAGGTTCAAACATAACAATTCTATATTGAAAAAAAACAAACAAACAAACAAAAAAAAAACAGTCAAAATATTTTATGACCAAAACTTTTAAAAAAGTCAGTTTAATATAACAGAAAAAAGAATAATTTAATAATGCTTGTAATAAATTAATATTTAATCTCTTAATGATTCAATTAAATACGTAATATTATTTTGAGAATTTAATATGGCTAAATTGCAGCTTTATTTGTATAAAAATGCTGCGAAAAGCGTTATTAATTTTCTTTCTTGAATGGTCTTTAGTTTTCTTTTATTTTCGTAAATAATAGAAACTAATTTCAAACTTTTATTTGTTTGTAAATGACTTTTAATATTCCTTAATTGGAATATAATAACATAATACTGAATAAATTAGACTGATTGAAAAGAGGAGATTAAATTGAGAGGCGGATTTGAAAACTGAACCTCATTATAAAAAATTAAGAATTTTCATATTACTATTCCAGCATAATTCATAAAAGCGCTGTAAGTAATATTGATTTAATTTCTTCTTAATGATATTTCAAATTTCATATCTTCGGTTCTAAGATGTTTTTAAAAAATAAATCACGGCAATTATTTGTTAAAATTATTAAGACAGCATTTGATAATTAAATTCTTTATGATTTTTAATAGGTAAAAAAAATAATGCAAGATGATTTAAAAAATTAATATATGTAAATACAATGTTAACTTTTTAAATTTAAATTTTGGATAATATTAATCCATAAATCAGAGATAATTTTTAACGATAAAAATTAAATTTGAAAATTATATCGCTATTCTAAAAAACGTAACTAGCGCTCCTGCGGTTGAGATACTTGAATTTACTGTGGTCTGCTTAATTTCTCGGCTTAATCTGCATAAACTATTGCATATAAAAACATGAAGACTACTTTTTTTATATGCAAATGTGTGATAAACATGCTGAAGTAGGAAATTTTTAAATACAAGAAGTAATCTACATACTGTTTAATATAAAATTCGTCAAGATAGATTAGTTAAATAAGTTTTATAGGATCAAAAAATTTGTATAGAAGTTTAACCATCATTTTTATAGCAAGTACTTGACTATAAGTACAAATGTAAGAAATTTTTTGTTTACATTTTATAAGAAATATATTCAGATATAGATATTTATGAAATCAGTATTCATAAAAAATTACTTTAACAATAACAGCAAAATTTCAGTTATCTTAAAGTAAGTGATTTAAGAAGCTTCAATCTATTCTCTCAAGTTGAGTCTATTAATTACAAATGTGTTTAAATATATTTACCCTGTTTAAAGATAACTATTCAAAATTGAAAATAATTGGTCAGAATATTTTACGACCAAACTTTCAAAAAAGATAGTTTAATATAACAGAAAATTAATAACTTAATAGTACTTGCAATAAATTTAAATTTATATCTTAATGATTCACTTAAGTATGCAATTTTATTCTGAGAAGATGAATATTCTTAGACTGCAATTTTATTTGTATAAAAATACTGCAAAAAGATATGAATTTTCTTTCTGGAATTGTGCGTAGTTTTCTTTTATTGTCTTAAATAATAGAAACTAATTTCAAACTTTTATTTATTTGTAAATGACTTAATATTCTTTAATTTGGAATATAATAACATAATACGGAATAAATTAGACTGATTGAAAAGGAAAGATTAAATTGAGAGGCTAATTTGAAAATTGAACCTCATTATAAAGAATTAAAATGTTTTATACTACTACTCCAGCATAATTCATAAAAGCACTGTAAGTAATATTGATTTAATTTCTTCTTAATGATATTTCAAAATTCAATTTTTTAGTTCTAAGAAGTTTTTAATACAGAATCTGTGCAATTATTTGTTGAAATTATTAAGACAGCAATTGATAATTAATTTTTTTATGATTTCTAATAGTTCAAAAACTTTAATATAATATGATTTAGAAAATTAATATATGTATATACATCGTAAACTTTTTAAATTTTATTTTTAGATATTATTAGACGATAACTAAGGGATAATTTTTTATGAGATATATATATATATATATATATATATACATATATATATTTATCCTAAAAAAAAGTAATTAATGCTGCTGCGACTGCGGTCATTGAATTTATTGAGGTCTTTCTCAATTTCTCAAGTGCTGCATATAGCTATACTGCATAAACCTTTTCATGTAAAAATATGAAGACCTCTTATGTTATAGAGAAATGCATGATAAATACGCTAAAGTAGACAAATTTAAATAGAAGAAGTAATTTTAAGACCTATTTAATATTGAAGTTCCAAGATAAATTATTAAGTTTTATAGGATAAAAAACTATGCTTAGCAATTTAACAAATATTTGTTGGCACATACATGACTATATTGTGGTGTACAGTTAGAAGTAATTTAAGACGTATTTAATATTGAAGTTTTAATATAGATTATTAAGTTTTATAGATAAAAAAATATGCTTAGCAATTTAACTAAAATTTGTTGGCACATACATGACTATATTGTGGTGTACGGTTAGAATTAATTTAAGACCTATTTAATATTGAAGTTTGAATATAGATTATTAAGTTTTATAGGATAAAAACTATGCTTAACAATTTAACCAATATTTGTAGGCGCATACTTGACTACATAGTGGTGTACAGTTGTCAAAAATAATTTTAAGTTGTTTATTGTTTAAAGTTTTTTTTTTCAATTTTTTATTCGAAATGTCTTTGTTTTAACAGCGATATAATTCATGTTTCAAATAGCCATATTAACCTATTATTGCCAGATTTGAAAAAAGCCCAAATATTAATAATTACAAAAAACATTTAAATTGAAAAATATATGTACAAGTGACAATTAAATGATAAAGGAAACTTTAAAATAAATAAATTATTGTGTACAAAAAAAAAAAAAGTTAATGGTCGAAATTACGTCATATGTAAAACAAATTTCTGATAGCTCATTATAAAAGAGCGGGGACGCAACAGCATTTTTTGTATAACCATTTTATACAAGCTGATTTTCAAATGCGTATTTTTTTTTTTTTTCTTACTTAATAAATCACGAAAACATACGACAGATGTCGCGACAGGGCTGGATGCGGTTTTCAGAACCGAAAAATCTAATCATACGGAAACGAATAGTAATGGAACAGTGGAAGAGATATCAATGGCAAGCCGATTTCAGAAGATCGCCATTGTTCCTGGTAATATCATCCAATAATCTGTATTCGGTAATGTTTTTAACCAATTCATGCCAGAATTTTTGTTTTATCAATTTTGCTGGTAAAATCACGTTAAAACATTGCAAAATAAACTGGAAAAATACTAAAAAAATTACGCTAAAAATGTTTTGTATTTATTTGATAAAATGGAAACGTCCTAAATATGGAAATATCCATATGTGCAAAAATGCATAATTATATGTTTTGTCAAAATTTAAATAAATTAAGCTTTTAAATTACATATTATATACTCTAAATAGAATTTTTATGAACTAGTAAAAATATATATATTTATTTATTTCTGTACAGAGACTAATAACATTATAAGTATTATTATTAATAAATTAAGAATAATCGTATTTGAGACTAAAAAACAATTTATTTCAAAATCATCATGAAAAAGACTTTACATAAATAACTCTTCCTAAATGGCTAATGGAAATATGTACCCATTTGCGCCTAGCGCCATATATTTTGTACGTTACAAACATGCATAAAAAATGGGCTTGAACATATAATTTCGCAATTAAAAAAATGCATAAAAAATGGGCTTGAACATATAATTTCGCAATTAAAAAAAATATTTATTTCAAAGAAGTCTACAATCTAAGATTATGACTTATTCAATTACTGCTATGACTTATACGTATTTAATTCAAGGATATCCCATGATAGGTAAGGATTCTAGATGCCGTGGTGATTACGTCCCATTTACAATGGAGTCATATTATTTCCGTATTACTGAATTTAATACATAGAACCGTAATAAATATTGTATTCACGCATTTTTGCTTAGGAGTGTAACAGTTATTATACCAAGATCTGAATATTTATAAAACTAGTTATAGAACGAACGCACCTCATTTACCACGTTTGAAGTACAGTTTCCGACTTGTCTATTTTATGTTCAAACAAATATTCCAGAATATCTAACGTTAAAAGTATATTGCATTGCGTATTTTCTGACTACGTATCTATGACATTTTATTATTATTTTTTATAAAGTAAATTCCTTTATTAAATATTATAAATATATAATTTTTTTTACAAACTGATCTATACACATGTTCATATGTTTCAAAAAGACAAAAAGAAATTGGTTCTTTAAAAGACATTTTGCAGACGAAAAAGAAAGTATTCAATTTATCTCATTAATATTTTTCATTTTGTTAGTGGTTAAGAGATCTGGTACTTAATTTCCCGTGAGACTTGACTACAAACAAAAGTTTCTGGGAATGAACATCCTACTCTTGCTTCATTCATAAAAAATATTGTTTTCATGTTTTTACTTCATTACAGTAAACTGAGATAAGTTTCGTTCTACACTTTTCATATAATAAGGTTTTAGGAAAGATTTAAGTCGAATTTTAATCTTCAGGAATGATTATTTATTATTTTCATCCTTTTTTAAACACACACACACACGCACGCGCGCGCGAGCGCGTATAAATACATATATAATGCAGAGTTCGGCAAATTTGTAATTGCAAGTATCCGCAATGAATTTACAAGTTAATTGCTGTAATTATAGTTCAAATTACATTCCGCAAAAAATTCTTGCAGCACTACAGCCGAAACCACCCCATCCCATTATATGACGACATTTTTCCGTTTAAATGTGTGTAACTATAATCAATTACATGCAATTAATTTGTAATTTCGTTCCGAATAACTGAGATTAAAAGTTTGTCCAATTCTGTATCTATCTATCTATATATGCAGATAGATAGAGATATAAATACAGTCGAACCCGGCTAAGACGCTCACTGTTAACACTCGGGTTTTTTTTCCGATTCCTTGAACATCGTCCACAAAGCTAATGCAAAAATATCACGTTTAAGACAAGAACGCCTAATATGCAATCTCGCTTAATATGCGATAGATTTTCGGACTTTTGTGGCAAATAAATCACGCTTGAGGTACGAATTCATTGATGAAGATGCGAATTCCTTCTTTCATCTCCAGTGTTGCCAATTTAGGGGATTTTTTGTTCATATAAAACCCACTGTTTATGTATAGTAATATTTACTTTATTCAATAACATATTAATTAAAGAGAACATTTTTAATTGGAAATACTGGTAGATATTTGAATTTAAAAGAACCCGCTAAATTAGCAACACTGCAATTCTTCTTTGATACCGCGCCATTGTCTCTCGCTTCGTAATTTTTTTTTACTGTAGTGGTAAGAAACAGACGAATTCAGGATATTTAGATACGGCATAAAAATTTTATGATTCGAACTGATTTTGATTATACAGGTATCCCCCGATTTAAGATCCGTAAATTACATTCCTTAATGCATTCCGTAACTTTTTACGTAACTTGAATTTTACTATATATATATAAATAAAGCATCATACAACCTTATTTACTCGTATATCTACCCTATATATATAAAATCGTAATGAAACGAATTTATGAAACGGCTGAAATGAAACGAATTTATGAAACGATTCTATGAAACGACTGATTAAACAACTGATCATGTTTCACGGCGATTTCTCATAAAATATGGAATACTTTTCGATGAAATTAACACCAAAAATCCGTATTGATCCATAGATCTCAAAACAGGTATTAGAATTTTTAAATTCGAATTATTTTTGGAAATATTAATTTTTTTCTAATTCTAAATAATTTTCTCTAATGATGGCAACTCAAATTTTAAGCATAACAGATATATATATTTTATATTTTAGAAAAGCTTATTATTTTAAACTAATTTGGCGACCAGTTTAGCCGACCTTAAACGTATTCCAAGAACAATGCTTTTTTTTTTTTTAATTTCATTATCATTTTATTTAATACAAAACTTTCATTTAAAACTGAAACATTTAAAATTAATGGCTTTCACTTTTATTTTTTATTTTTATTTTATTCTATTTTATTTTATTTATTTATTTTTTAATGAAACAAAAAGAAAAATATTAGGCGCAGATGTCACATACGCACCGGGGTACCTAATTGGCGCCAAAATGCATTATTTTGTCTGACATGGTAACCCGGCTATTGTTGCTTATTTATTAATAAATGTTTATTTACATTTATTTTCTTTTTTTTTAATGTTATAAATTGTTTTGTTCTATAGTTATTAATTATTTTTTTATTTATTGTTATTTTATTTTTTAAATAATAGAAATTATTTAAATTTACACATGTAACTGGTATTCTAAAACGAGATTTTCGCTAAATTGTCGTAAAAAACAAATCACGCCAAACCCGGTGCGTATATGACATCTGGGCTAATTATTAAATAATGCTACATATCATGGCATTTAATTTCAAATTCAAAGCAATGTTTTAATAGCACTACTTTGTTATCCCGTCGACCAATTTCGCCAAATTATATTAATCGCCAAACCACTCGACAAATTATACAAATTGACGTAATTTTTATTTTAATTAACGAAAGAACAGATAAATTAGTATAAAATTAATACAAATACAAATAAAACGTCGAAATAAAAATCACTTGATGGCGTAAACACGTGTAACTTCCTTAAAGTCAAGTGAATGTGACATTTACGATCAATTATTATTGGTTTTTAATCTTATAGTCTGGCGATAGATTTTTGACTGATGGGCAAGTAGTACGAAAGTATATGTAAGTAGTATGTAAGAAAAAAAAACACGACAAACCCGGTGCGTATATGACATCTATGCTAAATATTAAATAATGCAACAAATCATGACATTTAGACCAATGTCAGACGGGCGTCTTTTTTGCTTAGGTATTATCCATTCACAATGCTATAGCATTGGTCTAGCATTGTGAATGGATAATACCTAAACAAAAAAGCAGCAAAAAAGACGCCCGTCTGACATTGGTCTTAAAATCAAATTCAAAGGAATGTTTTAATGGTACTATTTAGTTATCCCGTCGACCAATTTCGCCAAATTATATAACTCGCCAAAACACTTGCCAAATTATACAAATTGACGTAATTTTCATTTTAAATAACGAAAGAACAAATAAATTAGTATAACATTAATACAAATACAAATAAAACATCGAAATAAAAATCACTTGATGGCGTAAACACGTGTAAATTCTTTAGAGTCAAGTAAATGAGACATTTACGATCAACCATTATTGGCATTTAATCTTATAGTCTGGCGATAGATTTTTGGTCGATGGGATAACGAAGTAGTACCGTTTTAATTTACCACTCAAAAAATAAAAAAATGCTAACTGGAGAGTTAAAACAAAACTATTGGCAAGATTTGCACCCGGCTAACATAAAAGTACCAAGAATTCTTTGCGTTCATGGCAACTTTTATGTAGTTTTATTCGAAAAAATAACTTTGATTCTTTAATCAAAATGGAAAACTTCCTTATGAAAAGCGAAGGGCTCAGCCCGTAATTGTTTATGGCAGCTACATGACTTGAACTATTATAATATAAGTGAAATGAGGGCGATAGTATAATATTTGGCGATTTATCGCCTGTGGCTGGCTAACATTAAAGTACCAAAATGGCCGCCTGGAATATAAAAAGCGAAAGGATCCGCCTGAACTATTGATGATAGTCACATGACTTAGGCTATTATTATAGAGATTGTTTTCAATTCTAAAAACAGCGCAAAGAATAATATTTCCTAACGATTTAAAAGTTATTTACACGTGACTATCAAAACAGAAAAAAAAAAAAAAAACTTTTAACCCGGAAGAACTCGCTAGTGAGAATTTCTCTCACGGTGCCCAATTGCTTTTCTTTTACATTACATTAACTTAATATCAACTTTTTTTGTTTGGCTTAGTAATTTTATTCACAAAAGAGGTAAAATAATTGAAATAACATTTTGAAATTTTAATTAAAATGAAAAATCGTTTAAATAAGAGTCTTAAAAAAAGTACGACGCTGAGAGAAAATCTCAGCAGCGAGTTTTCCCGGGTTAAATTAGTATTAAATAAGTACGTGTTAAAAGCAGGAAAATATTAAAAATTATGTCTTGAAAATTGTATTTACACGTGAATGTTAAAAAAGAAAGGAAACTTTAAAATAATAAATACATTACCATGCGTTTAACCGTTTCAGAGGCAAGGTACTTCTATTCGTAAAATGTTGAAATCAGTGAATGGCACCAGAATTTACAAACAAATTTCGAAATACGAAAATGCTTTTGTTCGCTTACTTGATAAAAGGAAAATTTTCATTCCAATATTCTGGTGCCAATGTGGTATTTAAGAATTAAAATTAAGTGGTCCAAAAATGAACCACCGCTCTTGAAGGGGTTAAAGCAGTAAACTGTAGTAATTGTAGTAAATTGTATTATGTCAATCGCTTTATAACGCTGTTAAAAAATACCGGGAGACAAAGACACTGTTTACTTAATTCATTTTTTTAGCTTCTTTTAAAAGGTTTAACTGATCTTCTTTAATCAAACACGAAAACAACCACTGGATGTCTTAACATCAACTGATGTGGCCTTAAATTTTCTCAATCAACGGGAATTGAATGGAAACCCGTTTACAGGCAGATCGCTATAGGGTTTTTCATTATAATTCAATCTTCTATATTCTTTTAAAACCCGCTGAGATTAGCGTGCTTTTAGATTCTGCGGTGTCTGAACGGGGGTTGGCGAGCGTAGCTTGCAGGAGGCAGAGCCCCCTCGTAAACTGTAAAAAAAATGAAAAAAATGTAAAAGCAAACTTAAAGAACCCTTTTATAATATCTTGTGGAATACTGGATTTATAAATCTAACATTGATGAATTGATTTATAACATACATAAAGACACACAACCTTGCTTAATGGTACACAATACACGAACTTTAATAAGCTAATATTTAAATTCTACGTTTCGAGCTATTTCTACAGCCGTCTTCAGGAAAAGTATGAAGGTTAAATGACTAAAAGCTCAGAGATGAAGGCCTCCTGTCCGAGAGACAATTTGTCGAACAGTGACTAAAGGTACGAGAACAAAAATGTAGCGATGTCATCCAGTGAAAATAAATATTTATTAATGAAATGAGTCCAAAAAAAATCAAAAGTTCGATTGAAGAAACTACGATTGTCGTCATTTACGCATGAGGGTCAGTACCACATTCATCAAACTTTTCATTCAAGTTTTTGGCAACATGATTCAAGTTTAAATTAATTGAAATATTATAATTAGATACAGAATTATGACTTTATGATTTTATGCCAGATTTTTGGAATATTGATAGGATAAATTATCGTTACAAGGTTTATTCTCACGTGCAATGATTTCAATTGATTCTCTAATTTTACTATCAAAAGAGTTACTGCACGGAATTATAATTTTTGCTTTATCAAAGTTAATATAACATACTACATTAGCCATATAGAACCTAGAAAGAGCTGTATTCTGTTTACGTTGTTTAATGTCTCTGCGATGCTCCATAATCCTTACTGAAAAAACTTACGTTTTGTTATGCCGATGTAGGCTTTTTTAACATTATTCGATAAAGTTATAGGGATTTCATATATACCAGATTTTTGATGCATTGGGATCCTGTCGATTTTATCACTGACGATATCCATGAGGTAAGACCAACTTTATGTTATATTTCTGTATGATTTCTCTTAGTTTTTCAAATATAGTAGAATGTAGTGAAATTTTTTGTAGACTACATGCTGGTTATTATCCTGTCGTTGGCCCAAAGGAGGGGGGGGGGCGTTATGCTTCTGAATTATCCTATCTATATATTTTGATGGAAAACCATAATCAACGGCTATTTTTTATATAAACTCGATTTCTTCATTTAATTGGTCATCTGAGCAAATTATAAATGCTTTTAAATACAGAGATTTTATATTAAAAATGTACGTTTGCTGAATAAGGCATAACAGTGTTTTCTTTAATGGGTTTTATATAAACTGAAAAGTTTAATCCAGAACTGAATCTATTAATCTGAACATCTAAAAATTGAAGTGAAGCGTTTTCTTCGATTTCAAGGGTAAATTTTATACAGTTACTTAATTTATTTATAATTTGGAGAAAATCTGATAAACTGTAGTTCCATAAGACAAAAACATCATCAACATATCTTAACCAACATTCTGGTCTCAAATTAAACGTGCCAAAGATCTTATGTTCTAAAAGCCTTAAAGCAAACTCTGCAAATAAACCGGAAACTGGTGATCCCATCTATGCACCCTGTAGTTGTCTGTAAATATCCTTATTAAAAATTAAAATGTTACTGTAAACTATGAGGTTAAGGCCAGATTTTAGGGAGTAACCTCACTAAAATAATGATTAATTAACAAACGAGAAATACCTGTAGATCATTCCTTTCTAAGTCTTTGGCTGTTGCTAAACTGAATTGGTGTTGAGTCGCTATAAATAGAGCAAGGTAAATGGCACTGTACAATTGAATATGTAAAGCGACATCAATCGTTTAGTAACGCGGATAAGAATCAGGACTGTATTGGAACCACACACTTGAAAGAAGACACAACACAAAAAGATCAGTAGTTGAGCAGTCGCAATTTGGCAAATTAAATTTTTTGTTTGTTCGCCAAATGAAGCAATTTGTCGTGATTTGCGCAATGGGGAGCGACAGCGCGAACCCTGTATATAATCTTATTTCCTAACTTGTTTTAAGACACAGTAGCAATATTGATTGGATAAGTGTATCTCCAACAGTTAAAACAATAATGTGTACTATGTTTCTAAACATACATAAGAATTAAACTTTTTATTTTTAAGAATTGAAACATATTTCTTTCTTGCATACTACTTTCGAAAACATTGCACATTCAAATATGGGATTTTATTTGTGAATGAAATAACTGGAGATGACAAGAATCATGTACATCTTCCTCTCCCTCCAAAGATGATTAACAGCAATAATAATGGTAATGGGTATTACTCATCGTAAGCTAGTAATAAACGTATTTCTGCGTTAGTTTTTAAATTTCTCGTTTGTATTTCAATACTTTTGAATAACTATGTTTCCAAAGGGGAATGAAGGGTATAAACGTTAATATTTTTATTTTTTCGATTTATTATTATATATATATTTTTTTGTGTGTGTGAGGGTATTTTCTTGTGGGAAACGATTTCGAAATAGAAATTGAATTCAGAAAAATAGTCTTCAATCAAAATATGAAAAATAGAAAAGTACATGATTATACATCGACTATGCAAAATTTATACTATCCTATGCAAAAAATAAAATAAAATAAAAAAAATAACACTCGAAATACAAACCAGACATTTAAAGTGAGCTGCCATTAGTATGCGAGTTTCTTCGTGTGACAGGTGTAAGCGCCTAAAAAACTCTCACTGCCTACTACTAAACAATAAAATCTTATAAAATATATAAACGGATTCATGTAGCTCCTTTTCTGTTTAATAATCATTAGAGTGTCACTGAACTTAAATGATAAACTACGAATTCTTATATTATCAGTGATATTCATTTACCAAAATCGGTAAATCTTTGAAGCAGTTTCTATCTTTTTCTAAGATATCTTTTTTTTTATTATTATATTTCTATGACAATGTCAAGATTCCATATAAACGAAATGTCACGGAACTTTAATGTCACTAATATTATGTCACGGAATATCTTTTCTTTTACAGATCAACGATCTACCACTAAGAAATTCAGTTTATTCTTTTGAAATACGATATATTCTATTATAAAAGGGGTTTTTATTTCGAAAATTGAAGCTTAATGGGAAAAAGTCACATTTACTTATCAGAAATTCCACTTTGACGATTTCATTTTATTTTTTACAAAGAATAATAATACATATTTTCGTAATATTATTTCTTGTACGTATTTACTTTTTATACTTATTTACGTATTTTTTTTTATTTAATGGGTGTTATTGTTTTAAGAATGTGGCAGCACGTTTGGGGATATAGTAGGCAGAAAATTAAAGTTCATATGTTAAAAAAATATCAAATAAAAAAGTTCTTCTGGCAGCGTTTGGTTACACACAAGACTGGCTGAAATAATTACGTACTCTTTCTTCTTATTACAAAACATTTGCGACTACTTTTATGGAAATATTAAACTTTCCTCTAAAATGCTTTTAAAAATAACATAAAATACCTCCGACAGTTTTTCTTTTTTTTTTTGTGTTTTAAAATGAATTGAAAGTATGTGTTTATTTATCAATCTTCCTGTCCTGTATTCCTAAATAAATACATGTTCCACAAATGTTCACAAAACCTACTTTATGTTATGAAATTTTATCATTTTACACTATACAAAACTAGGAATATTAGAATATCAGACAAATTTAACATTTAATACATTGGCAATTTCTTCTTATATGTCGAAACAAAAATGCACGTTAATTACAATTTAAATAAAATTATTCATGTATAATTACAGTATAAAACCAAAATATTTTTAAGATTGTAGAAACTTCTTTAAGCACATTAAAACATAAAGCATACAGAATGCGTATTTAAAGAGTTTTTCTTTTATCTTCAAGTACTAAAATTATTGCTCTGATAGTCGTAACTGCTGCTAGGTACCTAATAAATACCTGTTCCCCTACCTGACATTTTTTTAATGAAGAAAATGTAAATAGTTTATTTTCAAACATGTAGACATTTTCTTTTTATTTATACAAAATTGCATCAAGAATAATTACTCATTTTTGATAAATAGTGACGGTACTTTTCGGTTAGCCGGGCGCCAGTGTTATATATACATATTTATATACATACATATATGTAGATATACATATAGATACATATACATATATTGTATATATACACATATACCATATATACTCGCGTATAAGCCGAGGAATTTCCGACAATTTTCGGTAAGCAAATTTGGGGGGTCGATTTGTACGCGAGTGAGTTAAAAAAGCAAAAACAAAAACTTCAAATACTGCAAAATTATGGCTTTTTATGTGTATGAATAAAAAAATAATATATATAATATACAAATAATAATAATTTATCATTTGAAAACATTTCAATGATTTGGTTTTGTTTACTTACTACCTTTTCGCATTGGCAAGTGAAATCTTTGGTTTGATTTTGTGCAAAATTGAAATAAAAAGTTAAAGGGTCGACTTATACAAGAGTCGACTTATACGCGAGTATATACGGTATATATGTGCATGTATTATGTATACATACATACATGCATGTATATAAACACATATATGTATATATAACACTGGCGCCCGACTAACCGAAAAGTACCGTAGTGACTTTTGTTCTTGAAAAATTTATGCAGTTTTTCTAATGATCGAAAATTATTAGAAAGTAAATCTCAAAATTGTATGAATAGTGGTAATAATATAAACATATGTGGAATTGGCATAGTATGTTGTATAATAGACTAAATTTTATTTTTAAATCGAAAGCTTCTAAATGCGCACAATTGAATTTTTAAGGTTTAATTTTTATTCTTAATGCGTGCATGTTCCATTCCTTGTAGAGAAATTAAAATATCCCTAATCGGGAAAATACTCTATTATGTATTTTTAAACACCTTTCAAATAAAGTTAACATTTTCAAGGGCGGTGGTACACTTATGAAACCACTTAATTTTAATTCTCAAACGTCACATTGGCATCAGAATTTTGCGTATAAAATTTTCCATTTATTAAGTATGTGAAATGTAGCTATTTCTTATTTCCAAATAAATCTGTTTGTCATTCATTGATTTCAATATTTTAGCAATGAAAGTTATTTGCCCCTAAAAGGGATAAAAAGGGTTTATGATTTCGGTTTGTTTTCCACTCTAACTCTCGTAATATACTCGTATTGCCCTGTAATTTTTATATATTATTGATATCTACTTTAGCACGATCACTAGTTCACAACTGAAAGTAGAGTGTGTATCATTTACAGTTTGTTGGCAGGGACAGTCAAAAGTATTCCATTACATTTCTGTCAATGGGGAAAAATCTCTTCAAGTGCAATTTAATGATGTTACATCATTTCAACCATAACAAAATTGATATGCATTTAAAAATGCACGAAAAATGTATTTTGTTGAATATTAGGTGCAAAGCATAAATTATTCATTTAAAGGGAGACACAAAAGAATTCCCTTAAATAATGGTCAACGGTGTGGGAAAAACTGTTTACAACGCATTTTAGTTATGTTATTAGTTATATTATATTAACTGCAATTTGGATACTGCACCTAAAATACTCTTTTTTTTTAAATAATTAATTTCTCGGAAACTTATTGTACATATTGCATAAATTTTTTTAGGCTAATTGAAGGGTGTAGAGTTCATTTATACTGTCAAAATTGTGTACTGCTATTGAAAAAAACAAAGTTATGGTTCTTTTTAATACGTAGATGCCCCCTAAGCAAATTATATATACATCATTTGAAAGTAGACTTTATTACCAATCGTGTGGTACCAGTAACTTTCTTCTACGATAATTTTTTTCAGAGTTAGTAAGGAATAATTACTTTTTTTTCCACGACTGTAACTGTAACCCGGGTTACAGGTAAAGGTAGTAAGATTACTGTAAGTTTAGTGGATTCTTTTGTACAGCTACAGATTTCTGTATCTTTACAGAAACTAGTTTTGTATATTTACATCATTTTTTATACTGTGCACAGATGAAATTTTAGTATCCATACAGATTTCTGTAACATTACATCTGTAGAATTACATTTTTTTACAGTGTACTACGCAAGTATCTTGTAATAAACGTCAGTAATGTATATTAATTTCATTATATTTGAAGTAGTGTAACATAATTAATATACGCTGCAGAGACTTTTTTTTTCTCTAGACTGTTATGCAACATACTTCTTTTTTTGTTTTCATATGAATTCATATCTTGAAAATATATCGCCTAATTACCGACATTTTTTTTCAAAAATCATTATCAGCAAGCCTTTTATACTTCTGCGACGATATGTACCTCCAGCGCTCCCCAACTCTTTTGCTGAATGCTCGCAAATCGAATTAGGTGTGTAAAGGAAAAATGCGATTTACTCAAAAACAATGTGACATAGGGTAATCGCTACAGTTTTTCTGCAAGGTTTAAATTAATTTCTATTATCGATAATTTTTTCAGAATTTTAGCTTAAGTAGCTTCGGAAGTAGAACGGGGGTAACTTATTTTTGCACTACAATTTCACCGATGTCTCTGAAAATATAACACCTAAAATTACAAGAAATGAATTTTTGAGATCCGCGTTACGAATGCTTTCCAACCATACCCCAGACGCTATGCAAAGATAATTATTTTTCAAATATCTTAATTAGCCCCTCTAAATTTTCCTAAATATATTTGTAAATGTTTAATAATCTGGAAATATTTGGATGAATAGCCTTTATTATTCAGGCAAATTGAACTTTCCACATTCCATAGTTTTCTAGTAAAATGGTTGTGACAGACGGACAGACAGACACAGGAGTGAACTTATAATGGTTCAGTTTTTACTTTTTAAGTACGGAATCCTAAAAAGAAAACAAAATGAAAAACACAGAATTCGAATTTCTAAAATAAAAATCTTCTGTAATTATATTTAGTTTTAAAATGAAACTTGTCAAGTAACAGTTTATTTGAAATTGCATGTAAAATATATAACATTTCAAGAAAACTTTGACATTTCAATGGAACACGGTAATAAACTTATAATAATTCATTTAAATTTATAACTAACTCTAACAATTGAGTCAGGTAGTCATATCGTAATTACGCACTAGTTAGTATTTTTTTAAATGCTATATTTACTGAATGTATGTGACAAATCATAATTCAAATAACTTTATGCTCTGTAAAGAAAGCATTTTGTAAGTCTCTCTTTCAGAACATAATAAGTTAGGAAGAAAATAAATTTTCCGAGAATACAATGAAATTCGTTAGGAATTACTTTGTTCATAATTACTGTAGTGATTATCATATGCTTGAAGGGAATGAATTACAAGGAAGGTCTCCTTACCGGATATACTCAGACTATTTTGAAATAAGTACTAATTAAACTACTTGCGTATGTAATAAAGGATCAGTCACATTTAATGGCAGAATTACAGTGCAAAGTCTGCAAAAAAATAAAATATATTCGAGTATTTGGCGAGAAAAGACGAAAACGTCTCACGATTTGGCGAGCAGTATACTTTTACTTACCAAAAGTAAATTATTTTAATGCACCTGAAAATTGCTTGTTGATTGATATTTAGAATACGTGTAAATAGTATTTAATGAATTTGAACTTAATCGATGAGAGAGTTTAATTAATACATTTTTCTTATTACATATTTATGTTAGTTGTTATTTAATTTTATTACTTTAAAAACAAATTCATATATAAAAAATATTTTCATATATTTAAGCGTATTACAAAATAAAGGCCCGATGAAGAATACTGCAGTTATTCGTTTCAATATCAAAGACTAGTCTTAATGCCCGTCCTAGGACGGTGGATAAAAAATGTGTCTTTCACTTAAAATTTGAAAACTGATAAAAAAATAATTGACAATATGGTAGCGTTTAGATGAGCAAAGTTCGCCTAGTTTATGTTCTAATAAACACACAATTAGCATTTACAATATTTCGGGGTAAACCGGGTTTTCCGGCTAATATACTATAAAAAAAACTTAAGATTTCTTAATAAAACAAAAATTTAACAACTATGCAATAAAACTGCGTAATTAAAAAGTTTGCTGCGACTATTGAAATAATACTGTTTTTTTTTAAATAACACTTTGAAATTGTATTTTTATCGTTTACCCCCCCCCCCCCTCCAATTATTTTTATATGCATATTGATTAATAAATACGTATCTCGGGTTGAATTCCATCGGAAAGAACGAAGGGGAAGGGTTAAAGTGCTCTTCACGCCTATTGCTGTTTTTCTTCTGTTTACCCACGGCTGACGTCACGCATCAGGGGTGGGACAGCTTAACGGAGACTGGTAAGATTGATGGGTTCGCCCCGTCTGCGTTACACTACGTTTTATTTTATAGCGATGTCGTTGTTTCTATAGCAACAAAATTGAATCGACAGCGCTCAATTGGACTTAACTTTGAGATTGAACATAGCTGCCAACCTTCCACTAATCTTCCATAATGTCTGGATTAATTTGGCCCAGTTTAATCACATTCGAACCAGAATTTTTTTTTCATGAATCTTCATTTATTTAATTCCAGGTTTCAAAGTGGAACATATTTAATTTCATTTCTTAGAAAAATTTCTGGTTCGAAAAGTATTAAAACAGGGTCAAATTAGCGCACGTATTACGGAAGATTAGTTTGCGGTTGGCACCAATGGATTTAAACAATTTTAATTAATTAAAATTTTGTTTTAATTCATAAAATTTAATATATAATTTGATAGATATTTGATATTCATTTAAAAAAATATATATATGACAAAACTATATTTAAATGAATCTAAAACTGACAAAACTAAAGTTAGTTAAATTAATAAACATACATTAGACAGAAATGATTACACTTAAATTAAAAAATATATATATAAAAACATTTAATTAAAAACTAAAAATATATGCAAAAGACGTTTCGCTGTGTAAACACACAGCCTCATCAGTACACAATCAGCTACAGCAGAAATCGAAACATGTCCTGGACATAGTCAAAAACAAAGTTAATGTTAATTATTTAAAAACAAAAAATATTCCATCGGGATCGCTCCGGATTTGTTGAGTGTATAAGGGTATAATTTTGTAAACCAGCTCTCCATGAACAATCTATAAAGTATTGCAGTAGCAATGAAATATTTGAAATTGAAAGAAATAAAATATACGAAGATCTTAAGAATAACGGTTATCCAAAAAATCTAATCAGAAAAATTTTCAAGGAAACTTTGGAGTTCATGAATTCAACCCCTCCCCCTTTCCAACAGCTTAAACCTCAATTTTTTGTTTCTTTACCATATTATAATACTGTGTCAGAAAAAGTTTCATCTGTATTTAAATCTTCTGATATTGGGGTTTCTTTTAAACCAGTTAATAAATTAAGTTCTTTTTTAAATAGCCATAAACAGAATTATGACGTAAAAAAATTAACCCGTGCGGTTTACATGATTCCATGCAGTAAATGTAATAACGTATATATAGGTGAAACTAGCAGATCGTTCGATATTAGACTTAAAGAACATGTCGGTGCCTTTAAAAATGGAAGATTGAACTCTAGATTAGTGCAACATGACTATGAAACGGACCACACCCCAGCCTTCGGAAATTCTTTAATTTTAAAGAGACATTGCAAGACTTATCATTATAGATTGTTCATGGAGAGCTGGTTTACAAAATTATACTCTTATACACTCAACGAATACGGAGCAATCCCGATGGAATATTTTTTGTTTTTAAATAATTAACTTTAACTTTGTTTTTGACTATGTCCAGGACATGTTTCGATTTCTGCTGTAGCTGATTGTGTACTGATGAGGATGTGCGTTTGCACAGCGAAGCGTCTTTTGTACATATTTTTAGTTTTTAATTAAATGTTTTTATATTTTTTTTTAACTTAAGTGTAATCAAGTCTGTCTAATGTATGTTTATTATTTTAAAGATTTTAATTCAGACGTTAAAATGTTTGTGTATCTTAAGAATAAAGTTAGTTACATTGAATTTATAAGTTCATAATGAAATATTTTATCTTAAAGAGTATTTGACATAAAGTATTTTTTGAAATTTTATTCCATCGCCAACCGGTGATAAATCACCAAATATCGAAATTTTCCTTATTTCTTTACGAACGCTCTATCGTGTTTCCGCCGATATTTTTTTTTTTAATTTTTGTATCTTTCCTCATGAGTAGAACATTCTATAATTTTTTCAGATTCTTCGGAGCATGCCCCTATGAAGACCTTCATTGTTAGATATTTTCGTAATATCTTGTTTACAAAATACTAAAGACTAAAACAACTATCTTGTGTAATATAAATATAATGTATTTTAAATAGGTTAAGAAAATAGTAGCTAAATAAATAACTTGAAAGCAGGAATTCTGCTTTTTCATAGTTTGGTGCCGCCTCCGATGAAAAATGAAACATATGTATATAAATAGAGATAGTACAAAACATATTTCGGATTTAACACTTAAAACACACTCTTTTATTTTATATAAAATTATATCATTCTCATCCGCTGAAGAATCTTACATTTACAATCCAGTCTTAAACAGCATCTACAGAAAAGTATGCATAGGACTTCACAATCACAGAATAATACACAATTCCAGCAAAAAGCGATGTTGTCTTCAAGAAACTCGACCAAAGAAAAAAAAAAGCTATCTAATGATTTATAGACTTTCATATTTTTGTAACATTAATATAGATACTTAAAATAATACAGTTTATAATAGCTCCATGTCGTATCAGAAATCATTCATATATATTTTCTCATAATAACACGTATTTTTTTTTCCAGTTAGTATGAGAAAATGTCAATAAAAAGGTATAATAGTCTACAATTTTTCAACTATATTTCCTTTACTTTCTACAGAAATAGAGTACTTCTGTTGCCAACATTAAAAACATTCATTAAAAACTACAAAAAATCAATATCTCAAAAATAAATGCACATGCAGTTTTCAAACAAATTCCATTTAAAAATACCTTTTTTCCCCATACGACGGTATAAAAATTGAAAATGTGCTATGCCTAGAAATTAAAAAATATATATATTAACCTGTACCATGATATATCTACTTTGTTTTACGGCTGGTTTATGTAATGGAACGTTATTTTTTAGAGACGACATTTTAATCGCTAGTGGAAAGAAATAGCATATCGGGGCTAATAGCATAAAATTTACTTCTTCAAGTTATCCCTATAATTTTTCGCAAAGTTTATAACTCAAAGACAGATAAATCACATTTAAAATGTATTTACTTAATAAATAGCCTTCAAGCAGAATTGTATCAAATCAAACGTTGTCTTTGACATTTTTTACTGTAACACAAAATGCTTCTTATTGTACAATTATTTCAATACTTGTCAAAAGACGAGTTTAATATCAGAAAAATATAATAAAATGTTTAAGTACATATTGTTCTGAAAAGATTGAACAAAAAGAAAATTTAAAACAATGTACTTTGAACGAAATGGTAGCAAGACAAAAACGCGTGGAACGTACAATAAAAAAAAGATTTTAGTACAATACCTTTTTGAAAATTATTTTCCATTACTTTCGAATTTGAGTATTGAATAGTTCATGAATTGATAGAAAAATTCGAATACTTTTTAAAAATACACACCAGCATTTAATACCTAAATAAATAAAAGTCTTATACTATTAAATTTATTCTTTTCCATTAAATTTTTCAGTCACAATAAGCAAGATATGATATGTAGAAATATATTTGTTTTTGTGTTACATTTAAATTGTTTGAAATGAATACCATGTTTTTGCATCTGAAATATTAAACTAAGATAAGTATTGCGTGATACTGAAATATCAATATGATTTCTGAAAATAAAATTAAATAATAATATTTGGAAATTTTTCCATAGAGAAACATTCGCCTTGCATACAATATTTCAAATGGAAATCAAATTTCAAAATGTTTTTGCTTAAAAGGCGCAAAGGCCAACCTAGTGAAAAAGATTCCATGCCGCGAATGTTTCTCTATGGCGAATGTTTCTCTATGGGAAAATTTCCAAATATTAATATAGATTCAATCGATGCTGGATTTAATTAAGTGTCTGTGTTTGCCCCATGTTGGTGGCTCACGGAAAATATTCCATCTTGTGCTGCGTTTGTAGCCTTGCCAACCTGTAATAGTGAAAAGTTCCAGTCTGGGTATCGTTCCATGTGGTTTAGTCGGTAGAACGTCAGTGCGCTATACTGATGGCCCAGGTTCGATTCCCGGCATGGAATCTTTTTCACTAGGTTGGCCTTTGCGCCTTTTAAGCAAAAATAATTTGAAATTTGATTTTCATTTGAAATAAAATTAAATATGCCCTTTAATGTTTGTGAGAAATAAATTAGAGAGCTATATTACTTATGATGTTTCCAAAAAACTCTTTTGGAATTGAAAGATAAATTTAAGTTTTAGGTCATAACAGAAATGAATAGGTAATGCGTAGGTTTTGAAAGGAATACGTAATATAAGTTTAATCTCAGAGATGTTTTTTTGCTAAACGGAATGGAAATTTCAAAGATTATCTTTCGTAATGTATTAGGATAACTCTAGGATAGATGGTTTTGAGGAGAGATGGCCAGTCTAAATACTATTTCCAAAACTTGATCATAGATTGCAACATAAACTTTGTTCGTATAAAATGGTTCAACGATATTATTTATTGCGACGTGCAGTTGTGTTTTTCGATTACAAAAAGTATGTGTAATTTTAATGTCATTTAATTTAGTGGTTGAATATTTTTTTGACTTAGATATCTGAATGTTTTGCAGTACGTACGTTATATATATTTTTTACTATATGGACTTTTAAGACACGTATATAATCTAATCTTTACTTCTAAGCCTAAAACAAACACGTACAATGGCTATTGATGTTTTAAATTAGGCGAACATCAGTCCTTAAATTTCAGGAGAGATGGCCACCTTTAATCAATATTTCAAAATTATACGGAGTGATAATTTTAACTAAATATAATTAAATTTAAAATAAATATATAACGGTTATGTTTATAAATATATTAGTAATTGATATAACTATTTAAAAACTAATATAAATATTTTAATAATAATAATAATAATAATAATAATAATAATAATAATAATATAATTAGACCTGAAAATTCTAAAAAATGTCGGAAATTTTCATAACAGAAACTGATAAAGTTGATAAATAAACTAAATTAACGTAATAAGCCTAAAATTAACGTGAGAGAGAAAAAAAACCCATGACATTTCCAGTAGCGAAGAAGACGAAATATATTTAAATTATCAGATTCTACAGTTTACCAGTAAATAGAATTGGATTAGGATCAGTGTGTTTGTTGTGCAAAACAATATAATATCACATCCAAAAAGAATGTCTGGATACAATGCATAAGGCACCTGAAGTGGTTCCATGAAACGTATACAAATTATTGAGACCTTTGCCAATCATGTTGTAAGATTTTACGAAAAGTGAAGAATTGAAATTATACTCCAAATTTTGTTTATTCGAGTTTTCTTCACTCATTTTCCATCATATAACTGCATCTTCACAAATTGCTGTATGTTTTCCATGATTAACTGTATGAAATGGGCTTTTTTTTTTTTTTTTTTTTTTTTTTTTTTTTTTTTTTTTTTTTTTTTTTTAGGCTATTTAAATTAACTTTTTCTTTCTAGTATTGGATGGCCATCTCTCCTCGGCTTTAAGGAGAAATGGCCATCTGCCATTTTAATTTCAGTGTTGTTTAAAACTTTTTGTTTTCAATATTTAATTATTTTTTGCATAAAATATTATTAGTATATGTATAAGAATTTTAAATATGCATCAATATTTCTTGTATTTGCATTCTAAGAATTTTTATTGTAATCTTTAAAAACTATGGCCATCTATCCTAGATTTACCCTATAGACGATAACATTTCGTCCAAAAAATGGAAAGGCTTTTCGACAGTATTAATATAAGAAAAGAAATGTCATTGTAATATTGCATGTTTGTAACATGCTTTAAGTAAGGTATTATCGAATTTTCCGACTATTATTTAGATGGCTGATTCCAAAAATTAAAATATAATGCATTAACATATACATTTAGACCAATGGTAGGGGGAAAAAAAAGGCCGATTTCTCAATTAATTAGGGGAAAGCTGGAAATTGTTTTAATCCATTTAGTTTAGGTCTAGAATGAATTTGCTAAATTTTCCCCCTCGTAGTAGGTGAGCGTTAGAAAATATGTACAGATTTATAGTAAAAAAACACGTTTTTTTAAATACCATAACAATATCTCCAAACAGCTAACTCCGTCAAAAACATTGTCAATACAAATGTTATAGAGCTTAAAATTCTGAGCAAAATGAGTACCTACATTTAATATTTTTGTTGAACATTACCCAGCAAACACATACCTTTCGGCATACGATCGGACCGCAGCTGGCAGTGTCGGCATGGGCACAGTGGTTTCGGTGAAGTGTCGGCAACATGTCGGCAACTGAAACTCAGGAATGTGCTTTTTCGACTGCCGGTTACTGTAATCGGTCCCCTTATGGTTATATATCGGCAAGCGACTTACACCGGCAAGTGACTCAGGACCGGTGTGTTATTTCTGATAGTGGCCCGATTAGATTTGCCAACATCGGTCCAAATTCAGAATTTTTAGTCGTAGCCGACATTTTTTTTTATTTTTCTTAATTTTGTTTGAGTTTGAGTTTTGATAAGATTTGTATATTTCATGTATTTCATATAAAATTCTAACAGTGATAAACAAAACAAAAAAAAAAGTCAAAAATAGCCTAAATTTATTTATTTTTAAAAAAGTTGTTACTGAATTCATTTTATAAAAGGACTTACAATTATTTGAATCACCAAAAGAGTTTTTTATATCGCTTATTAAAATTATTATTAATTTTAAACTTAATCGTAGAAAAAAAAGCTATGTTTCTTTTTTTTTATTTAAAAATCAAATTATTAAAAAGTGTTTAAAATTATTTTACAAGCTATAAAAATAAAAACTACCCAAATTTTTAGCATTAAAATTTAAAAGAAAGATTCAGAAAATTCTCGCTTTTAAAAAAAGATTTACCACAGAAAAAAAAAGAAAGAAAGATAAATTAACATTTCTATGTTATTTGATGATTAAAAAATGTTGATAAGTAAAATAATTATTATTGCTAGATAATCAATAAAAATATATTCTACATGAAATCATTCAATGACAAAAAATGAACTCTTATTCTAATTAAAAGTGATTAATTACCAACTTATATTTTTATTAAAATTAGTTTTTCTATGTTACAAATATATATTTCTATAACAGAAAAAGCTCTGAAATTCGCTTATTTTATTTAGTAAGCATTCTTAAATTTATAAGAAATATTCAGAAATATCCCCCATTTAAAAATTATCTTCCGAAAGAAAAAAATATGTAAATTAATATTTATTTTATTTTTAAATTAAAAATATTGATAAGTAACAAATTAATATTGCAACATACTCATTAAATATATGTTCTACTTTAAATCATAAAAAAAGACTGAACTCTTATTCTAATTTAAAATTAATTAATTACCAACTTTTTATATATTAAAATAAATTTTTCCATGTTAAAAAAATATATTTTATAAATTAACGCAACGCCACGCACGTAATTACATTATAATTCCTAATAAGAAAATTTGATTAACTGAACAAAACTTCTAAAATATTTTTTTATACTTAATTATTCTTAAATTTTTAAGAAAAACCAATTCATTTGCTTTAACAAATTCGCTAAGATATTTATTTCATTCATTTAAATATTAAATTAACTTTTAAATACACGCACCTAAGACAATTACAAATAAATAATAATAATAAAAAAAAAAACCGCTTAAAAATTCTAATTTTCCCATCTACCAATTACCTTCAACGACAAACGATTACTTATTTATATGTATTCCCCTTATTACCTCATATAATCCTCCCCTGATCGAGTCTCTCTGGCCAAGTGGTTAAGGCCTCTGATTGCTGTCCTTGGGTTCGTGGGATCAAATCCCGCCCCTTCCACCGCTGAAACACGTTCCTTTCAAATATACTTCCACGATGGATCGTAGATGGCGCCATCAAAACAATTTTTTTTTTCAATTTATGCTGGTGTCGGGCTGCGGCCGGCATTCGTATGGATAGCTATCGGCGTGCTGTCGGCATAGTGTTTTACCGATACCGGACCGGCTACGTGCCTCATGAATCGGGCCGCATTCGCGCGGCATATCAAAAAAGTTACGGAACCGGTAGCGGCAAGCGGTATCGTGCCAGTACCGCCGGTAGTGGCAAGCGGCTGTCGCCCGATTGCTTACCGATAGCTCTGTGTTTGCTGGGTAAGGTCACAATTCTACTTTAAAGTTTTAGACCCGTGGTCAGGGGTTGAACTCAGAACTAATTAGGATAAAACTGGAAATTGTTTTAATCCCTTCAGTTTAGGTCTAAAATGAACGTACTATGTATTCTTTCTCGTACTTGGGTGAATGCTAGAAAATATGTAGGGGAGATGGGGGCACATGTGAACACGGGGCACATGTGAACACGGGGCACATGTGAACATCGCAGTTTTTCGATAGTTACTATAAGCTTTTTTATTTGAAAAAAATTACTAAAGATGATAGCATCTGTAGACATATGGTAAAAATTTTTTGAAGCTCTATGACATTTTGTTTGTCCTCTGTAGCCAAAACACTGTTTTTAGATCTCAAAAGTAAAATCATTGCTCCAAGTTCATAAGCGAATAATTTTATTTATTTATTCATTTATTTGAATTTGAGTGTTTTACCATATACTATGAATACTAATAAACATTTTTGATAAAAATTCTTTTTCTACTAAAATTGAGAAATGTTAATTATTCATCAATTTAACAGAAGCAGCAATGTGGGGCACTTGTGAACAGGCTAGTTGGGGCAGATATGAACAGTTTATAAGTACCCCAATAATCATTCTGTGATTCTGTTTCTTTCAGTTAACTTAATGAGAGATAATGTCAGTTCCATTATCTACAATTTTCCTGAAATTGAAGATATTTTCCTCTCACAAAGTTGATTTTGTATTGAAACTTCCAAAAACATCTTTCAGCAAATACATAAAGAACAACAGGCTCGTCTACGTTCAATTGTACTTTAAATAAATTTAATGTTTTCTAAAATGCAATAAGTGTTATATATTATTTTACTAAACGGTTTACAACAATATTTTTTATGCATTGTTAATACAAAAGTATTACTTTGAACAACTTTGCAAATTGTTCTTTTACATTTGTTCTAACCTTGCAATGATGGCTTACTTCCATCTCTAAAACATTTATGTATATGATGCTTTGAATGGAGATAGATACCAGTAATATTTTAAGAAAGTACAATTTTTAAACTGATAACTACCGTAAAATCCCGATTGTACCCCCCCCCTCTTTCAAAAACAAAAGAAGTTGGGGGGGGGGGGGGTTATAGTCGAGATTTTTTTAAATCATTAAAAAACCCTTCTTTATCTATAATTTACAAGAAAATAAGGCAAATACAGGAGTTGAGAATCTTTCGTATTTCGGCAGATTTCCGATAAATAGTACGTAAATGCCCCCTCCCTAAAATTTCCCCCAAACAAAATTTAAAAGTTTTAATTTCTTTTTTTAAATTGCTTCTTTATTTTTTTCATTTTATTGCAACAATACTTAATGAATCATCTAAGACTCTCCCCACCAAATCTACTTATTTTCATTTTATAATCTTTTGCTTAAACATATCACGCAGAAACTAGAGAAATATACATATATATTTTTCTTTATGGTGAATTTAAAAGGTAATATAACTAAAGATTACTATGACAAATGAATAAAGGAATAAAAAGCACATTAAAAGATATTTTTTCCTTGTGTTCACATGTGCCCCACGTGTGTTCACAACTATCCCGCTGATGGGGCACATGTGAACAATTTTTTGATTTTATAAAACTATTAAAAAATGCAAGAAGAACTATACAGGTGATTTTGAAAAAAATACCATGTGCAAAAGAAAGTTCTGTTTACTATATTAAGTAGTTTTTGTTTATCGAAATTAATCCAGTTATGAGAAAAAGCTATATTTATGCGAACTGTTCACATGTGCCCCCATCTCCCCTATACATATTTTCTAACATTCACCCATGTACGAGAAAGAAAACATAGCACGTTCATTTTAGACCTAAACTGAAGGGATTAAAACAATTTTCAGTTTTCTACAAATTAATTCTGGGTTCAACCTCCTGAGCACGGGTTTAAAACTTTAAAGTAGTATTTTGACCTTAATGTTGAACAAAAACATTAAGTGTAGGTACTCATTTTACTCAGAATTTTAACTTTTACAACATTTGTATTGAAAATGTTTTTGACAGTGTTGTCGCAAATGTTGTTAGCTGTTTCGAGATATTGTTATGGCATGCAAAAAAACTTGTTTTTTGACTATAAATCTATACATATTTCCTAGCGCTCACCTAGTACGAGGGGGGAAAACATAGCATATTCATTCTAGACCTAAACAGAAGGGATTAAAACAATTTCCAGCTCTCCCCTAATTAATTACGAATTCAACTCCCTAACCACTGGGCTAATTATGCTTTTTTGAAAAATAGATGTCACTAGTTTTAAAATAAAGTAAACAATCACTCTTAAAATAATATAAAAATAAGCCGACTAATTTTTAACAGTTATAATATAATTGTTAATAAATATTCATAAAAATAACAAATTTACTTTTAAGTGTATGTTGCATTTATTTTTCTTTACATACAGATTCACTGTTGGTCAATTAAAATTATTTATATAAACGCTGTTAAGAAATCTACCTCATCTGTAAGGGGCTATACTTACATAACGTTATCAACTTTTTAGTAATTTTGAACCCTCTCCCCTCCTTCGTACGATATCATACGTTATGATCTCATGACCCCCCCCCCCCCTTAATAATATCGTTATCAATGTCTTTTTTTTCCTGTTTGAATTTCTTTTCTTTTGATTTTTTTTGTTTTTGTTTTTGTTTTTGTTTTTGTTTTTGTTTTTGTTTTCAGTGATACAGCTATCATTAAACATTTATTATTCACACACTTTATTGATTCAAATGAAGAAAACTATTATATATGAAATATCATTCTATTAAATAATACTTAAAAGAAATAGCTACTATTTAAAAGTCATTTTAGCTTTTTGTTACATAATGCATTCAACAGTAAAAATGTCTTCTTGAACTTACCCCTGCACAGGGTGGCGGAGGGGGGGGGGAGATTCGGAACTTCTTATCAACAAAACAGGTAGACAATATTCTCTCTTTTCTTCACGTAGTAAACACAACAAGTATAATTTAAAACATACTTCGGACCTGGTTTGTCGAACAGCGGATTATATATACATAGACGTTCATATGACAGATGAATAGGAATGTCAAAGGTAGGGTATTCCTCATTTGGAATTAAATAATTTTAATCATTTAATGATTTTAATATTAACCTTGTATTTTCATAAAAATAGATAACAGACTAAAATAGGCTAAAAGACAATAAAGAACAAGTTTACAAATTAAAAGAGAAAACTTTGGTTCCATCAAAAATGATAAGGATATCAAAAGACTACCCCCACCTCCCCATAGAGATATCACGATATCGTATGCCTTAAACCCCTCCACCTAAAGTGATAAAGTTATATATGCACAGCCCCTGAGCTGATTATTATTACTCATGAGAAAGTATTTTTAAGTAAATAATAAACAGTTAATTTAAATGTTGCATACATTATTGCCTGAATCGTACGTTTCTCAAAAAAGTATATTTAAAAGTCCTTTCGGCCTGTAACCGAAGAAAAAAAAAATCTCTTCCTTGTTTTTACAAAGTAAGCTAATTTTACTCAAACAAGCCGAAGTTAAAATACTATGTGACTAAAAAAACATTCTAAAATACAAAAAAACATTTTAGAAGTTTCAATCGCAGTTATAGTTAATATTGAAAGTAATTAAGAATTTCTCCCAAAAGTAGCCAGCTATAGCGAAGTTGGCTTCGTTTATGGGAATTTATTTTTCCGTCGCAAAATTTGACGACGTTTCCCACACTATCGCGAAGCATGGCGAGAATTTGACGCTGGAGGATATGACTATGGAGTTTTAAGCGTCTGCGCGTAGCTACTTAGGTTACAAAAATTAAATTAAATTTGCGAGAAAACATCCTTTCTAATCCTCATAAATGAAACCTGATTATTAAAAAGTCTTTCCGGCCAGTGCCGGGAGGAAGAGGTAGCTTGCATATTCCTTATTTTTAAAAAGCCAACTTATATTATTCAAACACACGAAGCTCAATTAAGTGGAAACCGAATGTAGGAGATTCAATACTAATTTTTATCAATACTAAATCATTATGAATGAGAATTTCGCGAAATTAGTCAGCTTTATCCAAGCTGCTTTTATTTAAAGTCAATTATATTTCGCTGCCAAATTCGGCGATTTCTTAAAGTGCCTGCCATTTTAAGACAACATGTTACATGAGGCTAACCAGTGAACTTGGTCGAGTGCTGTCGCAGGCAAAAAATCAGATTTTTCAAAATGTCACCCACTTTAGAAATTGAAACTGCTATATCTGAGCTATTTTTTAAGATAAAGACAAACAAAAAATGCTCCTGAATCCTTATATCAAGGTCAAATACTTAAGAAAGAAACCTTTTTCAATTTCTAATTTTTTTTGCACCCCACTTTAAATATAATTTTTATTTTAATTTAATGACCGCCATTTTGAAACCAGATGGCTGATGAAGCTGGCCAGCGAACTTGGTCGAGATATTGATGTATACTATCCACATGCCTTCTTCCATCGAAATAGGCGAATAAGTGTGGTATCGCGTGACAAATACAAGATCGTTTCAAAGTGTTAGCCATGATAGAAATTCAAAGTGCTATAATTCAACCACTTTTTAAGATATAAACAAAAGAACAAATTTTCAGAAACAAAAACTGCTCCAGAATCTTTGTATCAAGGACAAACACATAAAAAAAAATCTTTTTCATTTTCCAATTTTTTAATACCTCATTTTAAATTTTAAATTACATTTTTTTTTAAATGGCAACACTTTTGAAACAAGATGGCGAATGAAGCTGGCCAACGAACTCGGTCGAGACATTGGTATGTACTATGTACAGACCAAGTTACATTCAAATCGGTTCATAAATACGCCTGTTATCGCGTGACAAAATTCAGGTCGTTTTAAAATGTCAGTCACAATAGAAATTCAAAATGTTATAACTCAGCCATTTTTTTAGACGTAGACGAAACAAAACCTGTCCCGGAATCTTTGTATTAAGGTCAAACACATACAAAAAAAAAATCTTTTTCATTTTCCAATTTTTTGGTATCTCATTTTAAATTTATTTTTTTTTAAATTTTTTTAAATGGCCACCATCTTGAAACAAGATGGCGAATGAAGCTGGTCAACGAACTCGGTTGAGTTATTTGTATGTACTATGTACACACCAAGGTACATCCAAATCGGTTCATAAATACGTCTGTTATCACATGGCAAAAATCAGGACGTTTCAAAATGTCAGCCACTCTAGAAATTCAAAATGCTATAACTCAGCCATTTTTTAAGCTATAGACGAAACAAAAACTGCTCCCGAATCTTTTTATCAAGATCAAACACATAAGAAAAAAATATTTCTTCAATTTTCAATTTTTTGCTACCACATTTCATATTTAAATTTTTCTTAAAATTTTAAATGGCCGCCATTTTTAAACAAGATGGCGGATGAAGCTGGCCAACGAACTCGTTCGAGACATTGGTCTGTACTATGTATAAACGAAGTTACATCCAAATCGGTTCATAAATACGCCTTTTATCGCGTGACAAAATGCAGGACGTTTCAAAATGTCAGCTTCGCTAGAAATTCAAAATGCTATAACTCAGCCATTTTTTAAGATATAGACGAAACAAAAACTGCTACGGACTCTTTGTATAAAGGTCAAATACATAAGAAAAATATATTTTTCCATTTTCAATTTTTTGGTACCACATTTCAAATTTTAAATTTTTAAAAATTTTTTAAATGGCCGCCATTTTGAAACAAAATGACGGATAAAGCTGGCCAACGAACTCGGTCGAGACATTGGTATGTACTATGAACACACCGAATTACATCCAAATCGGTTCATAAATACGAGAGTTACATTGTGACATAGGTCATATATATATATATATATATATATATATATTGATATATATATATATACATATATATATCAATTTTGAACGGAGTGTGGTTTCGGGGTCTGGGGGTCATGATCGATGAAAATATACCAAAATTTTTTGAAATCGCTTTCCTCCGAACGGCTGCAATAGGTAGGCTTTTGTAAAGAAAGCTACCTAAAAATCCGTCACACTAGAGATCCAAACTGCTATGTCTCAGCCATTTTTTAAGATGGAAGGAAAACAAAAAATACTTCGGAATCCTCTTTATCAAGACCAAAAAAAAATATCTAGGACTTTTAATTTTTTTAAACTCCTTTTTTAAATTAAAATTCTTTAATAACTACCATTTTGAATCAAGATGGCTGATGAAGCTATCCAATGAACTCGAACGATACCTTGGTATGCTCAGTCACATCCAAATTGGGTTATATATACGAGAGCTATTGCAAGACAAAAATCATATCGATACACACACACGCACGCACAATCAGACATACACATATATATATAGTATATCAACATTTTTACTAAGGGTGAATTTGGTGTCTGGAGTTCATGAGCGGAAAAAGAAACCCAAAAATTTCAGAGCCATAGAACCTCTTTTATCCGAAACCCTTTTAACCGAAATTTTCGGTTAACTGAATTTTTTTTTTTTTTTTTTTTTTTTTTTTTTTTTTTTTACTTTCATGTTCCTTGTGTTCAAGCAGTCCTTTCCGAACCACGAGTACAGATAAATCCCTTAGGATCCCGTTTCTTAGAATTTCTTTGAATTTAACTTGAACTCCCGTAAACTGCTGGGGGAACTAGAACACAGTAAGAGGAGGGACAAGCGGAATGTGTGAATGTGGTCTATCAGGTAAAGAAAACGAACAAATTAGCAATTTCTAGCAATTCAATAAGTTTTTGAAAGTTTAACAAAAGGTTTGGCATTGCTGGAGCAGCAGAAAGACTGTGACACTGGTGAACTAATAATATTAAAAAAAACTTCGTGATAGAGCTGCAAAGCAAAGCGACAAACAAAACTGTATTTCAAACCCTTGTGAAATATGTAAAAGGTACTTAATTTCAAAATTAAAATTCAGGTAATTTATTCCTGTTTTACTTTGCTATTGCTTTATTTTGATTAAGCACTTGTTATCATAATAAGAAAGACCTCATATATTTGTCCTTAATCTGGAAATTGAAGCATTCTCGATTATCCAAAAATTTCGATATTCCGAAAGACCGTCGGTCCCAGTTACTTCGGATAATAGAAGTTCTACTGTATTTACCTCCCAACGGTTGCAATAGATAGGTCATTACTTTTCTAAAGGGACAAATCTAAAATGCATTCGTAAAAGGAAGTCGATTAAATTAACCATGATTGTTGGAACTGGAAGTTTCTCAGCCTGTGTTTTTCGTTAAAACAAATATGGATAATCCATAGTTATAAAGAATAAATATTAAAATTAAATTTAATTATTATTCTAGTATATATTCTTTTAATGTATAAATAAATGTATATCATTATGATCATTTTCTAAACAGCTAAATAATGTATATATTTCAAAATTATTTTTAAAAATTCTATTATTTCCGCCTTTAGTTTTAGAAACAAAGTATGCTATAGCATGACATAGAACAGATGGTAACTATATTGTATGTAATCTTACCTTTGATAAAAATATATTGCATAGGAATCTCTACAGTACACATGTGAGTTAATATGGTACAAATTTATGATGAATTACATGTATAAACGTTTTTTTTACAGGGTTGTTTGAATTTTAAATATTATCTCTTTATTTATATTTTGTTTTTATTTCTTTAAAGTACTATTATTTAAAACCGTGAATTAAATCAATGTTAGACAATGTTATAATTTCAGTATTACCAAATAAACAAGAAAAAAATAAATTTAAAAATTCAAAAACCAAACCGCGTAAAAAGCGAACTAATTAATTATTTCTCATCAATGTTAAACTATTTTTTTAAATTACTCACATATTTTTTATTTACTTGTATTGATGACTTTTAGGTTGTGTTTAATTGTTAGTTCTTACCTATAAACACTGTTTTGATGAGGCCTATAGATGTCTATGATGGTTAGAGTTGCAGTAAAGCTAGATATCCTACCTATACAACTTTCAGGTTGTGTAATATTTAAATGGAGCTTCTGACTGTAAAATAGTCAATGAAACATCGTCTTCATTTTGAAAGACCTATTCAATGATATGCCAATCAATAGGGTGCGTAAAATATTTTTTTCGTTTCTACCGCCATTTTTTATTTTACGGCAGCCATTTTGAATTTCTAAAAACAAAATCTACCCTATAACCTAACCATCGGGCGGTTAAGACTAATCGCTTACAAAAAAGGAAGTCATAACTGGTTTTATAATTGAAACAGCTTACACGGCTTTAGAACTATATTGATAGCACCGTTAAATATTAATTCAACGTATATAAAGCAGTTACTGACAATGTTACAAATATAAGTATACTGGAAGAGAAGAAACTGAAAGCTAAGAACATTTCGTACCTCACATGCAAGATGTCTCAGAAGAGGAAATTATAAGGAATAGTAATTTGAGACGCTTAAAATGAATGATACTAATATTTGTCATCGGAAATATTACATTCACAACTACGTTATATATTTTATTCTCTACATAATTTGTCCACTTGATTATATAGTGCTTAGGGCGCTGGCTGCTAATCAAAATGTGTGAATCGATATACAGGCATCCCCCGACTTACGTATGTAATGCGTTCCGCAAAGTTTTACGTAACTTGAATTTTACGTAAGTCGAATCTGTAAGTTGCTTAGGTAAAAGTTGTAAGAAACGGCAATAATTATTATATATATACACTAAATGGCCAAAGGTGACCGGTCATTTGCAATTTTAGACGTTTCGTCAAATATCTAGAAAAATACATTAGGAATTAACCTGAAACTGCAGGTGTGTAAACAGTGTATTATAAGTCATATATTTCGGTGAAGATTTTTTCTTGAAACCTCATAGGGGACCGGCAGCATATTGAAAAAGAACTAATATTTTTTGGATAGCCCTGTAAAAACTAATGTAGCAAAAGCGTTCAAACTCGCGATTATTCATAAGTGGCTTATTGTAATGTACTGGGTTCATGTTTATGAGGATAGCATGTACACTCGTAGAGAAATTAAGGTTTTTATAAAAACAGTCCCAAATTTCGCCAAGTTTTTTGCTTATAATTTGCAGAGTTCTTAATATAAAAAAAGTTCTTTTCAGAAAATGTGACAAACAACATTGTACACAATAACCTGCAATCAGAATGAAAAAAAAAAAAAAAACTGTATAAAAAATGAGCAGGTTTACTAAAAAATGATTCACTGCGCATGCTCGAACGTAATCAAACTATAATTTGCATAATGTGTTAGCTAAATATATAGAGCAACTTTTGTGAAAGTCTCAAAAACATAGTTTGAAATGTCTGATAATAATCGTTTATAGAATAAGCTCAAAATCCGTTATTCCTAAAAGGAAGCAAAAAGATGAGGGGCTGTATACAAATACAGTACGTGCAATATTGTGTATGCTATATTGGCACTAGTCAATGGATATATGGATACATCCCGTCATCTTTTTGCTTCATTTTGGGAACAACGGATTTTTAGCTTATTCTATAAACGATTATTATCAGACTTTTCAAACTATGTTTTTGAGGCTTTTACAAAAGTTGCTCTATACATTTAGCTAACACATTATGCACATTATATACTGATTGTTTTCGCGCATGCGCAGTGAAACATTTTTTAGTAAATCAGCTCATTTGTCATCCAATTTTTATTATTTTATAATTCTGATTGCAGAGTGTTGTGTACACTATTGTTTTTCATATTTTCGGAAAAGAACTTTTCTTTATATTAAGAACTCTGCAAATAATAAGCAAAAAACTTGGCGAAATTTAGGACTGTTTTTATAAAAACCTTAATTTCGCTACAAGTATACATGCTATCCTCATAAAAAAAAGAACACAGCACATTTAAATAAGCCACTTATTAATAATCTCGAGTTTGAACGCGTTTGCTACATTAGTTTTTACAGGGTTATTCAAAAGAAATTCGTCTATTTTCGATTTGTTGACGGTCCCCTATGGGGTTTCAGTAAAAAATCTTCACGGGAATGTATGACCTATTATACTATACTGTTTACACACCTGCAGTTTCAGGTTAATTCCTCGTGGTTTTTTTTTTTTTTTTTTTTTTTTTTTAAGATATTAAACAAAGCGTGTAAAATCGCAAGTGACCGGTCACCTTTGGCCATACAGTGTATGGCCCAGTACTGTTACTGTGAAAGACCCAAATTGGAGAATGTCGACTTTCACGGGTGAATGTCAACACATACAAAAAACGTCGGTGAAAGACCGAATATTTGATTATATTCTTGTGTATTCGGACCATCCCCGGTGAATGTCGACAAACGCAGATATGCTCTGGTGGAGGTCGAAAAGAGAAGTGGTGTTCAACAGAGAGGCTACAGTCTGTCGCCAAATTCTTCGTTCTACTGCGAGTCAGTCAGGTATGTCAGTTTTATGCAAGGTTTGATGGTGCACGCAAAGTTTTCTTAAATTATTATTTTTTTTTATTTAATAGAGGAAAAGGTCCGAATACCGGTTACCACTTTTTTTTTTTCAATCGAGATCATACAATTTTCAAAATTAGTAAAATAAAAAGTGATAGCAGGGTACCTTGACACGTTTTACAACTGTTTTGAGAAAAAAAAAATCAGTTTAAAAGGCGTTTTCTGTTTATAAAAAGCAAAATTCCGAAAGTCTTCAAATTTTGAGTTTTGAAAATGGGGTCTAAATACCGGCTACCTAAGTTTTTTTCCAAAAGATCATACTAATAGAACTAATGACAATTATTAAGCAATAAGAATATTATTTTAACAAATTTTATTGATTAATAACATTTTTTATGCACAGAAAAAATACGTAAGTTTTAGTAAAAAGCATTTTTGTCAAATTTATAAAAGTCTTAACGACTATCTCTCACAGTCTTCCTTACATTATGTTTCTAGTTTTGTTTTTTAAAATGTAAAACAAAATAAAGCTTGCTGTTTGAAATGAGAATTATTTTATTTGAAAAAATCACAAACAATATCACCCTCTGCGTCTGTGCAGGCGCTATAGGCCCACATATCGCATTCTTAACACTGAACCCAGAATACGATCCCTCTTTATTGTCCGTAGAGAAAGCACCCATGCAGAAGACACAAATTGCACCATATCTTCCTCTGTTGGATAGCTTCATTTTCCCCCTTTTTAACACTTTCAGGGGCAAAGCACTTCTGTTGCTAAAATGCTAAAATATTGGATATACACCAGTATTTATGAACAACTATATATGAAACTAAGTAAAAGCTTTTCTTCGCGTACATTATATGAAACGAAATTTAGTTCCTAAATTCTGGTGTGAATGTGGCATTTGGGAATTAAAATTAAGTAGTATTTAATATATACCGGTGCCTTTCAAGGGGTTAAAATCCAATTTCTGCCCTTTTCTCCTGTTTTCCTACGTCATTATTTTTTCTTTCTCTTCACATTTATTGCAGACAATTTTGGAGTGTCAGCGCATTTTTGTGAAGTAGTCTTGTAACCAGTGTCGCTCCTGAAGAATTATGGCACACAGTTGCTTTTTTTCATATTGCGAAATGAGACTGGAACTATTTCTGAGCCATTTAAATTAATTTATTAATCATGGAACTATTTAAATTAATTTATTCCCCCCCACACACCCCCTTCAAGTAGAGCAGCCGAGAGAGGCCCAAATACCGGCTATCCGGCATTTAGACCACTCTAGGTAGCCGGTATTCGGACCGCTGCTATGGTTAAGTTAAAACCGATATTACTCCTTCATATAATAAAATACCAATAATGTGCGCGCGGATATTGAGAGCTAAATATGGCTAGAAAATAACTTAGTCATCAATTCAAGTCAATATACGATCAGTATATTTAAAAAAAATGAGAAACATATATCTGAAAAACTTTTGATGTACCAGATTACGTCATTTCGACACTTTTTCATTTACTGTTTGTAAATGAGACAGACTTAAACGACGTACTTTTCGTAACTTCCTTCTCTCAATTAAAGTTACAAATTCTACCTATCGCCGCTAGTCTGCGCTGCGCTCAGTTCTCAGAACACCTAGTACCCGGTATTTGGACCCTAGTCTGTATTTGGACCTTCTCCTCTATTTTAATTTATATTGAATGGATACTGCAGTGAGTCATGGTCTTTTTTCCCCTTTATCTTGAAAAATTATATACTTTAATTGATAGTAAGCGAGAAAAAAAATGTTTTTCTTTTTTTCAAGAACAGTACTCTAAAATACTTTCTGAAGTGTTTTCTGCTAAAACTAACTGCTGCACTCATTTTCACCATGCTTACTCGGTTTGGATTGGACACAAGTACTTCTCAGTTTATTTTTCTGTTATTAAATATTGAATATTCTGAACTCTTTATGATATGAAGCCGATCGCTATTCATGAAATCATAAAATTGTTATTTGACTCGTTCGGGGTGAAGTGTCCCATTAACCCTTTCAGGGGCAAATAATTGTGTTTCCGTAATGCTCATTTCACACCGGAATTAAAAAAAAATACAAATTAAGGAAAAGCTATTTCACAACGGTTAAGAGAACACGTTTTTTCATTTAATATTATTTTGCCTTATCCATTAGTTTTATTATTATCTCCATGTAGTAATTATAGTATTATACTTCTAATAATATTATAGATGTGAAAGTGTGAAAAGGTATGGCTGAAGTGAACAATAAAACAGATGATTAAATGCCTTTGAATTCATTATCCGTTACATTAATTTTTTCCTAATGTGCAAAATTTTCGCTTAAGTTAATAAAATTTATACATTATATTTGTTTCTATGAGATAAAATAAAACCTACTTTCAGTCAAATGTTCGAACTTACAGTTTGTACATATTTGTACAGTGCTTTCAAAAAATATTTTGCGATTTCACTATTAATATTTCCAACATAAAGTAAGTATTTTTACAATATTGACGCTTTGTTAGAGATTATTACAATGTACAGCAACCTTTATGCAGCATTCACATTTAACTACAAATATTTCCAAAGTAAACCTAATATTTTATCAATACTGAAATTTCAGTTCAAATATTATCGATTAGTATTGAAAACTAAGCGTACTTTTTTATTTAAAAAATACCTGAATTTTCTAATAATAATTTTGCTTTGTTTAATGGCACAGTTTCGTCCAATAGATACAATAAAAATTGCCATTTAAAAAAAAAAGTGGTAGATATTTTGAGTCCAGAATTTCCGCTAAATTGTCAACTCTGTTAGCGATCACTAAAAATATTGGCCAATATAACCAATATACCTGAAACAGTTTATTCGGGTAATTACTTTTCTAGATTTTTATAAAATCTATTAACAAATAGTAATATTCGCTTCATTTATTATCAGAATTCTTATGGCAAATATGCTATTAGGAGGAAACAGTAATTATATATATACATATATATATATATATATAAAACAGAAACACAATCACTTCTTTAAGTATGTAAAATATATAAACTTAAGTAAAAATTTTATACATTGTAAAAAAAAGAGAGAGAGAATTGAATGCACGCCGCAATGAGACAATAAATAAGAGCACTATCACCTTCTCCGTAATTTTAGCATAAAACAAAATGAGCGCTGTCGCGCTTCCCTCAATTGTGGTAATTAACAAAAGTAGCGCTGTCCCGATTCCTGAAATTTTGGCACTTACCAAGAGGAGCGCTATCGCACTGCTTCACGCTCAAACGGATTAATAATTCGAAGCTTGTGTGAGATAGCAATCGCCCGTATATTTTTTTCAGAATATTCAAAATTTCATACCAGAAAAAATATACGGAGATACCTTTGTCGAATCCGAACCCAGTAAGTATTGTGAATATGTGTGCAGCATACCTTTGGATTACAGAGGATTAAAATGTTTTTATGATTTAAAATTTAATTTAATGATCGAGCCTGAAACACGGAGAAGTAAATGCAAATTTCCATCACATTCAACATTCACCATTAGTGCATGGTGAATGTCGATATTTGCCGGTCAGAAATAAGGATATTTAACAAATATTCCGGGCATACACCAAGCGACTATGTGAATGTTGACATCCACCAGTATAAGTCGACATTCTCCAGATATCGGTCTTTCACGGTAACATATATATACATGCGTACATGCATAATTTACACCATATTATTTTATAAATAAAGCATCATGCGACAGTATTTACTCATACATAAAATATAAAAGTATAAAAAATTATATAAAAAACTTAAAGAACATTTTTCAAATATTTTGTGGAATACGGGATTTGTAAATCTAATATTAATGAATTGATTTATAACAATTTTGAACCTACATCAAACGACTATAAAAATAAGAAATAATTAAAGAGGACTAATTTAATCTATTCTCTGTGAATTTCTGATGGCAAGACAAATGAATAGTAGTCACAAAATAAAATAATCTTTGATAAGCACAAACTGTATTTATTATGAATTAGATGACTACTATGAATAACTAACAATGAAGCTATTTTTTTTCTTTTTATAAATTTGATTGTATATACCAATAAAATTATAACTCTATCTTATATATAAACTATATTACTCTTGTGGTTTATATCTATATATTTTATTTATAAAATAAGAAATATGTAAGCCAAAAGTATGCAACCGCTTCAATCGCGCTACGTTCACAAATGTAATTTTCAAGATTTATTCGAGTAATACGTAAGTCGAGGGATGCCTACAATATGAACCCGAGTCAGTATACGAATGTGGATTCGTTCATAGATATATATAATGGTTCAGATTGCACCTTAAATGGATGTCCTAATCTGTTTGTCCCTCTTGTAAAACAGATGACCATAGTGCCGCGATCAACCAAACAATATTTATATCCTTCTGAATTGAAATTTCAGAAGAAATGTGTATGTGATAAGATTAATAAATGATGCAAAAAAACAGTCAAACGCATGTAGAAATAAATATTTTAGTTATAAAAAAAAATAAAGAAAAAATTATTGTGTTGATTTTATTTAAATCTACAGTCGTTTTAAGAAAAAAGTTATCCCACGCCTTTTTATAGCCAAATAGATTCAGGGAAAACGAAAACAGCCATTCGATTGGGGCATATGTCTTTTTGAAATAATTAACAAAAATAAGCTTACGGGGTTGACTCCATACTAAAATTGTAACAAACGTCGAATTTTTCAAAAATATTTCTTCTTTTTGTTCTCATATATAAATTTTTCAAAATATTTTATGTTAATATACCAACTGAAAATTCACAGTTGAAGTAGTTTGGGAATCAAGTACATTTATTTTTGGAACTACTAATGTTAATTTCAATTTTATTTGTAGCATAACAAGCTGCAATGCTGTTAGCCTTTCAGCCATCATTCAAGATCTAATTTGGGAAATAAAATGTAATTTTGGACACATATCTTCGAGACTTCAAGAAATAGATATATGAAATTTTTTTATAAATATCAATTCATATTTTTTGATATTATTTTAAATAATTATGTAGTATCAAGTAAATATTCAATATATATATATGTATATTAAAACCTATATTAATATCAACAGAAATTTATTTATAGTAGCTTCAAATAACAGAATCCGATTTGTTTATTTTTTTAGTAGTTTCAAATTATGCTTGAAAAACTAACTGAATTATAGTTTTTTTTTGAAAAGAATAAAATAAAATTTAACATAATGAGTTGAAATGTTTAAATCTGCATATTTTGTTAACTACTTCATTAGATGATTTTCCATTTGATTTTCTAAGTAAAAAATGTCTGAAAAAGGCCAAATATGATGTCAAAAGTAGGTGTCCGTATTGAAAATTTCATACTTTGTTATATTTTCACTATGAAAGCGACCCCATAAGATTATTTGCTTATCCTACATATAGGTAAGCCTAATTCATAATGAATGGCTATTTTCATTCTGTTCTGCGTATGTCTGGATATTCAATAATCTGAAGCTTTTTTCATCGAGCAACTAACAACGAAATCTCTTTGCTCGAAAAAGACGACCAATCTATTTAGCTTTCATTTAAAAATATAATCACTAAATTATTCCGTGCTATATTATTATTCTTATTTAAATTCACTTGCACACTTAAGGATAAATAACCTTTCAATAAAGCTGGAAGGGAAAAAATAAAAATTAGACATACAAAAACCTTGGTCAACTAATTTGTAGCATCTTTATTTTTAAAGCTAAAAAGTGTATAACTGAACACTCTTACGCTTTCAATAACTTTACTTAAAATTTCTTATACCAGTATTTTTAAATAAAAAATGAAATAGAACAATTTATCAGATATAAATTAGATATCTGGTGTTTTTCTTTTTTTTAGTCCTTTATTATGACAAGTGTTGATTGTAAGAATGATTACATAAAATTCGCGATAAATGTTTATGAAGAAATAGCTTTCACAACTTTTTAAAAAGTGAACTAAATAGTATTTAGAACAATGAAAACCATGCATTCCAATAAAAACAGAAACAGGGTTTTGTGCATAAATGCTAATGAAGTAATTTTTTCAATTTACATTGTTTTGTAAATTTCTGAAAAATTTTCAAGACTGTTGAAACTGTTTTTTTTTCTTTTTTTTTTCACTAGAATATATAAAAATCTATAAAAAATATTTCTTAATTTTTGAATTATAAAAAAAGAAAAAAAAAACACTGAATTATATATAAATGCAGCGAGGGTAATTTACGTAAACTCGGTATGTAACGTACGCAATACATTTGTGTAATTTCAGAGATGGTAAAAAGGATTATAAAGGCAAAAATAATTCTTAAAACAAACAAAGTGTTGGGTTCTTTTTCTATAACATATATCTGATATATGACAATAATTGCTCTTGAAATTTATCACGGAAGAACGTTCTTTCGTGTAATGTTTGTGTAAAAGGTGTGTTAAGTTTGTGAGTATGAAGTGTATAAGTATTAAAAATAGTCATAAGGTTTTAATCATAAATTTATTACAAATAATAATAACAATTACTCATTGTGCGAATAGATTTAAAGCAATCTGGGTAAAGTTTATAATTTTATTTTTGGCATTATTTAACAAATGACGAATCATTAGCATAGTTAACGATTACTATTTTAAATTAAAAAATAATTTCTCGATAAAAATTTTAATAAAAGATATTTTGACATACGACATAAAAGAATGAAACAATGATGCTTTTAATCAGTTACTCAAGAAAATTCAATCTATGCAGTAAAATTTAATATGATTAAATTTCAGTTTATATTGATAAAAAATGCAATGAAAAACTTAATTTCCTTTTGATATTGAAACACAGATAGTACCTTCATTATCCTAAATAAAAAAATCATACTTAAGTAATTGCACTTTATGATTGACTTTGATTGTTTTTAACATAGAAAATTTTAAATCAATAATTTCTAAATGAGGGAGATTCATTTTATATGAATTGAATTATTAATAATGATTTGAAAATTAAACTTCCTTATACAGAAATCTGATAATTGAAATTCATATTGTTATAAAGGTTTCTAAAAGCTTTGTTATTAATATTAATTTTACTTTTTTAGAAATTTTCGAGAGTCATTGTCTTATTCTTAAAATGTTCACCTTGAAACGGAATCGCTGTACTTATTAAATAAAAAAAATAGTGAAATTATAAAATAAGCATTATTAATATAATATGAGTAAAACATGTTTTACCTTTGAAGCATCGTACTTGACCTTTTGCTGTGAATTTTAAAATGTTTTCAAACATTACGGCAAGAAAAAAAAATGCTTCTTTAAATCTCGTAAATCTATTGGGAGGGATTTCTGAGGATTCTAAAGATAAGCGAACACTTCTTGAAATTGTTGGTAAATAAGAAGAAGTTACATTAAGTTTTCGTAAATCTAAAAAAAAAAAAACAAACAAACAAAAAAAAAAACAGCTAGATTAAGAAAATTTTCATATTTTTACAATTTATGGAATGTACATAGCTTTTGCATGAACTTTAAACAGCCCTTACATAAAAATATATGAGAGTTTATATTACATAAGCATGCTTATTCATTTTTATTTATTTATTTATTTGCGAATTGTTTCCTAAATGTTTAACGATTTCGCTATACATTTGAAAATATGCGAAATGCTTATGACCAACAATTCCGTTAAATCGATAGTCCGTTACCGAATTCATTCAACATGTGAAGGTCATACTTTTGCATACAATAAAAATTCTGATTCAAATGAAAATGAGTTTTTGTTTTATTTAGACAAATTTTCGTTTATAGTGCTGAATGGAGACTTCTACTTTTCTTAATGGCGGAATCGTTAAATTTAAGGATAAGCCGAAACAGGTATTTAAAACCGAAACCGAATTTCGGTGTTCTTCCTATTTTCGGCCGAAAACGAAAATGTCCAAAAAAATTTTAAGTAAATAATACATACACAGATATACAAAATTATTAATTAATAATATGTGTAATAATACGTGTGACCTAGGTTGGCACTCTGTGCCTCTGACCAAAACATTTTATTTTCTAATAAAATGAAATTTAATTAATTCATCAACGACACAGAATGATTTTCTAATTATACGACTTTAGTTTAAAATATTTTAGGTATACATATCTCGATTTATCTTTTATAATGATTTTTGTAAATGATCATCTGTTATAATAGAATTTTCTCAAAGAGTATAACAAACACTTCTGTGGTTCCAAACTAAAAAAATTCTGTTACTGTTAAGTCTGAAGATTTGAATGAGCATGCGAATAGCGTTCTCAAAGTTTAGTCCTATATTAATTTCTTGCTTTATAATTTGAACTCACGTCTTCAATCAGTCATGACTGATAATTATAAACAGTAAAGTTCACAGCAATAACTAAAGATTGTCTCATTTGAGCCGATACAGCTAAAATCAATTAATAACATTGAACATTTACGAAGCAAGAAACGAGATTTTTGGAATAGAAATAGTTTTGGTCCTGCCGAATTTTCAGCAGCATTTTCGACGAAAATTCGTTTTCGGCGAAAATCAGATTTTGATCCGAAAACGAAAATGAATTTTCGGTCGATCTCTTGTTAAAGTGTTGCAAATGTTGATTTTTCTTTAAAAGTAAGGCATCAAATATTAGACATTTTATCGATGATTCTAAATAATCAATTCCACTTTATTTAAATTCATAAACACAGCACAAATTTTCAAAAGCACTCACATCTTATTTGGGATCATTAAATTTTTTAGAATACTTAAGAGTTTTTCCTCTGAGATCTTTGCCATTATTGCATTTTATTTAAATTATATATAAAAAAAATATTCTAACAAAAATGATGAATCATTAAATTCATCATTAATAGTTGCGTTTTCTTAGAAGTATTTCGCTACAGCTTTAAAAATTTATCCCAATTCTTTATTGGAAATGAACAGAATTCTCAACTGAGATTTGATTTACAGAAACCGTATACACTGGCGACAAATAATTATATAAAAACAAAACGCGGCATTGGACGTTTTTTGAAAAATAAATGAATTGGAAACATATTTTACTTCTTTATATTTGGAAGCAGAATTTGGATCAGTACAAACATATATATGTATATATATATATATATATATATATTTGTGCGCCTCTTATATTTATTTAGTGATTTTTTTAATATGAAGTAATCGCAATTAATTGAACATTGCAGTTTTAATCACAATCCAGCACTAAAATATATTAATATCTGTGTTTCAAAATCGAATTCTAAAATAAAATGCCTAGCATTCAAATAAAATCCTTTTCACAAAATTATTATAGGAAAATACATTGTATTGGTTGTTTAATTCTAATTACAGTTCTTCCAATGTGTGAGAAGCTAAACAGAAGTTTTGATTTTATTCTCTCATACACAAAACAGCGAAGAAATGTGATAGCAATCGCATCTCTTCGTTGATTCATCTGTGCCTATTAAAATTCCCATTTCTAATTTAAGGAAATCAAATCATTTCCACAGTGATTTTTCTATAATTAAACAATTAACTGCATTTAGCTTAACGCAGTTATAAAGTTTTTTATTATAAAGTTTAACCTTTATCAGACGCAAGCTTTTTATACATGCACCATTTAATTTCGCACCATTATATTTTAAAAATAAAAACTTTGTGGTACATTTTACATGTTGTCAAAGTACAAGAAAGAAAAAAAAAAAAAAAAAAAAAAAAAAAAAAGACTAGAAAACAGGAATTTTGCTTTTTCAGAATTTAGTGTCGCCCCCGTTGAAAAACAAATGTGTATATATATATATGTATATATTATAAAGGACAAACATATCTGTGCGTAACGCATACGTCATTTTGCGAATGGCAACACTTTGAAATTTGAAATAAAATTTTGGTTTTGTAATTTTCTCTACTGCAAATTTTTACACTTCTAAACATCGCACAGTTTAAATTTTTACACCGCCGTATAACGAAAAAAATTCTCTTTTAAATGCAATTTGTTTGAAAGCTGTATCTCATTTTAATTTTAAGATATTAATTTTTTTGTAGTTTTTATTACTATTTTTGTAATCTTGGCAGCTGAAGTACTCCATTTCTGTTGAAAATAAAAGGGGAAACATGAAAATAGTAGATTGCTGTAACTTTTTGTTGCCATTTTTTCATAAAAACCGAAAAAAAATGAAATTAAAATACGTGCTATGTCAAGAATATCGTCTGTTATAAAACCCAGTGAGTTTTGGCTTTATTTCGTTGTTATTTATCAATTAAAAGATTTTGCGGTGCCGGCTCCATTGCGAAATATTAATAAACAATTTGCACATAAAAAAAAGTTCAGAATTTCTCTCCCGCTAATTTTCTACAAAGAAATTAAAGCCTCATCAATAAATAAATAAAATAATAATATATAAAAAAGCACGAATTTTACATATATGTAGTCGAACAATTTAAATTTTTAGAGCCGAATTGGGAAAAATATGTGCTTTTAAATGTAATTTGTATGAAATAGTGTTGCTAGCAACTGTTAAAGTAAAAGAGAAAAAAAAATCTATATATTGAAAACACAAGATAGCTTTTTTAGACATCTTCCTTGAACTTTCTAGTGTACCAAATTTCGTAATAATTCTTTTTTTAAATGAGAGCTGTTCATTTGTAGATGTCCTCGCACTAGCTATTTTTCTAAATATTTTCACTTTTATATTTTTAATTTAATTTAAAAAGATTTTTTGAAATTTCATCAAAATGGTAGCAATCGTATTTTTTCCACTGTTGCAGAAAAAAAGAAATATTGGGGTTTATTTATCCTTATTGATACCATTTACTCATTACAATTAAAAATAACTTTATTTTAAGTCTGAACAGAAAATGACGTCACTATTTAACTATTATCAGACTACTAAACTATTATCAGTCACTATTATGTACTTATTTACATTTTCGCTCATAAAGCTAATGTTACAATATATTTTCATTCGCTTGATACCGAATTTGAGACACTTGGCGTAATGCTTCAGTAAGTGCCATATTTAAAAGAAAACAATCCTTTTCTTTGATAAAACTATATATTTTTACACGAATACATCTAAAAGACATCAGTTTCTGGAATTTGAACTTCGCGGTACTGAAATTAGACCCTCAAGCCAAAAGAATACATTTTCACATGCAAAGTTTTAGCTGACAAACGGAACTTCACGTTTGAAAATCTATCTAAAGGAAATATATGTCCGTGCGTACTTCTGGCGTAATTTTGAGAATGGCTTGACGATTAAATGTCGGATTTGCAATCTTTGCTACTGCAATTTTTTGAATTTTTAAACATCACGAATCTTCCATTTTTACACCCGTTATATAGGGGGGGAAATGTACTTTCAAATGCAATTTTCTTGAAAACTTTATCTTAATTGATTTATTTATTATGTCTTTTTAAATAATTTTCAAGAATAATGTTTTTAAATCTATATCCACTGCGTCCAGGCTCCATTGCGGAATAAGCCATTTGCACTTAAAATAATATAAATAATTCAGCATTTGTCCCTGACTAATTTTTTATAGCGAAATTAAAACTTCATCAATCAATATTAAAATGTGACTGTCCACTTATATTTCACAGCTGTTCCTCCTAGAATATGGAATGTTGGGTGATAAAATTAACGCCAGTTATCCGCATGTGTCCAAGGATGCTAAACGTGGTCGTAGAATTGTAAAATTTGTTTAGTTGTCGAGATATAAATTTTTACGTTATTTTTGATGACATTTCTGTAATGATGGAAACTAAAATTGCTCCATTTTTGTGGATAAAAGAGAGAAAAGGGAAAATGACAAGGATTATTAGGTATCATTGTTTGAAATCATTTTTAAATTGAAATTAATGTATATTTGAATAAATAGTAAAAAAAATGATTGTAGTTTTCAAGAAAATTTCACGAAATACGAACTCACACATATTCAAGCTTCAGGAATCCGTTTATTTTAGAAACACAAATTCGACTCTCGACTAGAACATTGAGATAAATTCTGTTGACTTCAAAAGAAAAAAAAAACATCGTACGTTATTTTCATTTAATTTAAAGTCGTAAAGTAGATTTTCAACCATTGCCTTAAGATGGCTAATAAAACATTTCAGAAGCGGACATTAAAAATGCGAAAAAGCGAGAAAAAAAAGTTTTAGCGAGAAAAAAAATAATTCTTTAAATATTTATTTTAATTCATAAATATAAAATGCTTCTGAATAAATTCGTCCAAACAAATTCATTTTTGTATAAGTTGGCCCAAATGATATCATTTCTACGAACTCCGAAATTCGAAGCAAAATCTTGGAAGAGCGAAAAGCTCTAGGCAAATAAATTTATAGAATATGTGCATTTTTATTGGGAAAGTTTTGACATAATTTGTAAAAATAACTTATTATTTGAATTATTGTATTTAATAAAATTAATATTGCAATGGCTTTCTAAATTTATAATAAAGTTAAGATTTCATTTTTCGCAAAAAGATCGATTGTCTCATGCAATTCAAAAGCAACACAACGGGTTGCTACGCAACTAGTCTATATATAAAAGTACAAAAGATATTCCAATTGTAAGATTAAAAGCACACGCTTTTATTTTATGTAAAATGACGTCATTCGCATCCGCTTAAGAATTCCACATTTATGATCCACTCTTAAACATCTATAGTAAAGCATGCATAGGACGTCACTATCGCAAAATAATACACAAATGCAGCGAAAAGATGCGTCATTCAAGCAACTCGACAAAAAACGGCTCTCTAGTGATTCATAGGCCTTTATTTGTTTGTAATATTAATATAGATACTTAAAATTAAATATAGTTTATAATAGCTCCATGTTTTAACAGAAATCATTCGTTAATATTATTTCAAAATAGCACGCATTTTAATTACATTTTCTTTCTTGAGATACAGTTTTCAAACAAATTGCATTTAAAAGTACTTTTTTTCCCCAATACGACAGTATAAAAATTGAAAATGCGTGATGCTTAGAAATTTTAAAAAATGCTATAGAGTATTTAATCATACATTGATACATCTGCTTTGTTTTACGGTTGTCTTATACAATGTAACCCCTCATAGCATGCATGGTCACGGTGACGTCATTGTGACGTCACTGTGAGTCACTGTGGTCACGTCACATCTGTGACCAAAATGCCACCACTCAGTGATGTCACATTGTGACTGAGATGTGAACTTCTTAGAAAAATTAAAAAAATTACAAAAAAATATTCAAAACATGTTATTTATGTAAAATTATATTTTCTGGCAATAAAAAAAGAAAAAAAAATTGTGATGTTACTGTTATGTCACTGCATGTAACGTACGTCACGTCACATATGTGACGAAAAAAACCACCATATTGTAAGTCACAGTGTGACAAAAATATGAACATCAAAAATCTTTGAAAATGAACAGAAATATTTTAAACATGCCCGAGTTACAGCAACATAAGGAATGAAAACTTATTAGTGGATGGGAAATAGTAAATTCGGACACGAAAAGAGGTGGGGGGGGGGGCACAAAAAGGAAAATGCACGTTACAAGTATCAACAAACTAGATTTTCATGCTATATTTTATCAATTTGTTATCTAAGGCAGTGAAGTATACTTTTTTTATGATTTCAATTTTATCTACCATTGCAATTTAATCCTTCACCGATTGTTATTATTATAAAAGTGTTTCTCGGAAAAATGGTACGTTATGAAGCAATTTGGATAACATATTTAGAATTAGGAATATTAAAGCTGTACACTTTACATATTTAGTTTGCAGAGAGGAAGTTTTTTTTTTTTTTTTTTTTTTTTTTTTTTTTTTTTTTTTTTTTGTCGACCAGTGTTATTCGAAACACTTCTGTGGTTTCAAACTACAATTTTCTGTTACAGTTAAGTCTGCATCTTTTAATGAGCACGTAGAAAGATTATTCAGAGTTTAGTCATATATGCATTTCTTGCTTTAGAATTTGCATTCAAGTCATATTTTTTCCTGTTAGTGTTTAATTATTTTAAATAACAATTTTTTAAAAAATTCTACTTCTTTCAGACTTTTTAAATAAAATTAGCATTTTCCGAAAAAATATTTATACAAATTTTATACAAAACCCATGATATAATTATCCATATTTTAAATTCGTGTTTTAGAAATACGACTTTAAAAAAAGCTATTTTACAAATAGTTTTATTCTACAGAAAATGAATATAAAAAAATGACAGATTGATAAAGAAATTTTTTTATCCTGTATACTCTCTTTTCATTTATTAAGATGCCTAATTTGTATTTATTACGTGTAAAACAAACTTTACTTAAAAAAAAAGAAAGAAAAAAGGCAGGTGTTTCATTCAAATAGAAAATTTTCATTACAGACAAAAATTATAATAATACAGTATAAGCACCTGCTTGCGCGTGCGCTATCGTCTGCGCTCGATTAAACCGCAGAATAAAATAAGGATCAGAACTTTTGACGCGGGAAGTATGTCTGACAATTTTATCATTTTGTCAGAAATATGTCTGACAATTTAGGATAAAACACGGATATTATTAAAGTATTTATGGAACTTAAAAGGTATGTCTTATTTAATTTAAATTTTTTATTCCCGTTTGATAGATTAAAGTTAAATAAGTTGTAGTATGTTATATGCAATGAGACTGATCTGCAATTCTTTTCCGATTCGATGCTGTAAAATATCTTAATCTGCCATCGCTAGAAGGAAAAGAAAAAGCTGATGCAGAGACTGATTCTAACACAGTATTTATCGTCATTAATATTTTGGAGTTAAATATGATATTCGATTATACTGATATTAGGAAACTGTTTCAATTTTGAAATTAATATTATACTGGGAAAATATCTTTTTATATATTTTAGTAGTGAAACTTTTGGAAGATTTTTTTTTCATTGTTAATAATATTTTAAATTAGTATTTAAAATCTTAAATCTTCATACCAATGTTTTCAGATTTAACATTTGTCAAAATTATAAAATAGTAGGAATTCCTTATAAGATATGGAAAGATTTTTGAGAAATTGTTAAATGCATTTAATTCATCCATTGTAGTTTGTTGTTGCTTAATAGTACAATTATAAATACTAATTATTTAGTGTTTTTCAAATTGATATATTTATTTTTTTATTCTATTTAATCTTTTTTTTTTTTTTTTTTTTTTTTTTTTTTTTTTTTTTTTTTGCTGTTTGTGATTTTAATCAAACATTTAATTGTAGACATTCAGAATCAGTTATTAAATTTTCTTTGATTGTAAACATATTTTCTACGTTTTCGATACATTTATTTTATTGGCATTAAAAAATAAAAAATAATATTTAAGCATTGAAATAAAGTGTTTTTCAGGCCCGATAAAGTTGAAAAGTGTTTATGACTTCGGTTTGTTTGGCCGTCTGTCCGCGCTCTAACTCGCGTAAATATACTCGGATTGACTTGAAATTTTTGGATGTTATTGACGTTTACCATAGCAAGGTCCCTATTTGTAATGAAGTTTGTAGCATGTTTAGTTCATTTACAGGGACAGTCAAAAGTATTCTATTACATTACGGCCTGTGGGAGAAAAAATCGTTTCAAATGATTTTTAATGATTTTACACGCTTTCAAACAGAATAAAATTGATATGCATTTATGAAGCTCACTAAAATGTGCATTCCGTAGAATATGCAATGCAGAGAATAGTTATTGTTTATTTACAGGGCTAAAAAAGGAATTCCAATACATAATGATATAGGGGTGGAGGGAATTGTTTACGGCGTACTATATTTATGTTAATCTATTTGATATGTAATGAAATTGATATGCGTCGTCGAGGTTTGCATACTATGAATTATTTCATGTATAATACGAAGTGTATATAGCATTTACAGGGACACACAAAATATTTCAGATACTATATTGTATCCGAAGTACTGTTCATCAGCGATGATTGCTGGAAATGCATTTTTAATTATGATATGCGCTTTTATAATTCACTACATTTATGCAAAGTATATGGTGTATATATATATGCTATAATTCATATACAGGACTATACAAAATTATTCGTAAGGGTTACTGGGTATTGCTTAAAGGTGGTTTTTAAATAAGTTATGCATTTTTACGCTGTACTGTATTTAATTTACTAAGAAATGTTTGTAGAATATAGATAAAATGATATACAGGGTCACGCAAAGAATTGGATACGTTGCCGTCTATAAATTATAATTTCTGGAAATGTGATTTCAGCAGTTTTAAAAGTGTTTTAGTTTGAATTAAATTTTAACTAAATAGTGGCGCATAATAAAGGTTCTAGGTAAACTACAGTGTTGTACAAAATTACTTAAGTATGTTTCCATATATTAGTATAAATTGCTGAAAGAGAATTTCAACCTGTTATGCGTTTCCTTGATAAACTAAATTTGTCCATTATATAGTATATATATCAATCTACAGATCAAATGACTGTTTAAAAGAATTGGAAAACATATTGTAGCCGTCTGCTATTTCTCTCCCTCTCTCTCTCTCTCTCGCACGCGAGGAGCCATCCAATAGCAATGAGGCGCATTTCCTCCCCCCGCGTTTTCTGCGGAGAGCTTTTGAAGTCACGTGACGCAGTAACATTCGAACTGTGCAGAGAGCGGCAGATTATTCTTTCAGTGACGATGGCGAATATTTGACTATGTGTTGTTATGTTAATAAAGTTTATTTTTCTACAAACCTTCTGATTATTTGAGTGACCGAGATATCTTTATCGTCTCCCTTCAATGCATTCTCTAAAATGGTGACCGCGGATTTTTGAACCTTCAACTATTTCATAGAACGTCGAACTATTCACCTGTTTCATGGAACGTTTTGTTTAACTAGCAAAATGGCAACTGCTGAAACATCTGCCGTAGTCATTCCACCCTATATCTCTGTGGACCCTACATTATGGTTTCATATGCTGGATAGCACATTCGAATTAGCTACTCCTAAAGCTATCACTGAGTCGAAAACAAAATATAATTATGTTGTAGCGCATCTACCGCCTGCTACTGCTACTATGGTTCGAGATATAATTATGAGTCCCGATCCTACTGATCCTTATCAGATTTTGAAGGCAAAAGTTATCGAACGTTGCGGAGAAAGTCGTACTTTAGAAATACGGAAACTGCTAGCTGGAGAAAGCCTGGGTGACAGAAAACCAACTGAATTACTTCGATTAATGAAAAGACGGGCTGAAAGCCATAATATCAGTAACGATCTTCTTCTAGAACTGTTTACTCAACAAATGCCAACCACTGTACAAACAATTCTAGTTTCCATTGAAAAAATTACTCCAGATAAAGCGGCGGATATTGCTGATAGAATAATTGAATTAACGCCTTCCAACATTAGTTCTGTTTCGATTCGAACACCAACAACTGAATCTCAGACACCACCAGCCATTGATATGCTCGTAAAAGAAATCCAAGCATTACGCCAAGAGGTCGCTCATCTTCGTCGTTCAAGAAGTGTATCTAGAAGTGATAACCATCAGCGAAATCGTTCTCAGTCCCGCCATAGGGGTGCAACATTGTGTTGGTATCACCAAAAATATCAAGAAAAAGCAAAAAAGTGCCTAGCGCCTTGTTCTTATTCGGAAAACCAGAAGCGGGAAGAGTAGCGGCGACGGACTTCTCCCCAGCACTTTCTCGTCGCCTTTTCGTTAGAGACTATGTGTTTTCTAGTCGATTCTGGATCTGATGCCTCACTTGTGGCCGCGAATAAAAATGACAAAACTAAACCTGTTCTTCAAACCTTTCGTGCTGCTAATGGCACAAAAATTAATGTGTATGGTCGTAAATGTATTAATATTAACTTAGGCCTACGACGAAATTTTACATATTCTTTTTATATTTGTGATGTTTCATGTGCGATTTTAGGAGCTGATTTTTTGCATAATTTTAATTTAAAACTTGATTTACGGAATCGTCGTCTTATTGATTCCACTACTAATTTAAAAGCTCCTGCTATATTAAGTACTTGTAATATATTTTCTGTGAAACCCAATGTTGTAAATGATATATATGGTAAATTATTATTTAAATTTCCTGAAATCACGAAATTACCGGATCCTAACCAACCGGTTAAGCATAATACTGTGCATTATATAAACACTAAGGGACCTCCAGTCGCTGCTAAACCTAGACGGCTAGCTCCAGATCGGTTAAAAATTGCCAAAGCTGAATTTCAGCACATGCTACAACTCGGTCATATGAGACCTTCTAAAAGTAATTACTCTTCGCCTTTGCACCTGGTGCCGAAGAAAGGATCTGTCGATTGGAGACCTGTTGGTGATTATCGTGCTCTAAATGCACAAACTGTTAAAGAAAAATATCCTATCCCTTGTATCGCAGATTTCACTGCTGAATTACATGGTAAACAAATTTTCAGTCACATTGATCTAGTAAAAGCCTACCATGAAATTCCCATCAATCCTGATGATGTACATAAAACTGCGATTTGCACTCCATTCGGACTTTTCGAAAGCACTCGTATGCAATTCGGCCTTTGTAACGCTTCCTCAACTTTTCAACGATTTATTGATGACGTAATTCGTGACTTAGGATTTGTTTACGCATTTCTTGATGATTTTCTAATTGCATCAAATAATGAAACTGAACATTTAGAACACCTTGAGTTGTTGTTTTCTAGACTTAAAGAGTATGGTCTGTGTATTAATGTTGATAAATGTAAATTTGGCCAATCCACTATCGATTTTCTAGGATTCAAACTTTCAGCTGAAGGAATTGAACCCTTACCTGATCGTGTAAAATGCATCCTAGATTTCCCCCAGCCCTCTACCTTAACTCAACTAAGACGCTACTTAGGTCTTTTCAATTTTTATCGACGGTGCATTCCCAAAGCTGCCGATATTTTAGCTCCACTCGTTAAATTCTTAGAAGGACACAAAAATACGAAAAAACATCCCCGTTCCAATGCTAACAAAACTGAGCAATTACAATGGAACGCTGAAGCCATTCTTTCCTTCACTGCTTCAAAAGAAGCTATAGCTCGAGCTACATTATTACGACATCCAATTCCTGGCGCCCAGCTAAGCTTATGGGTCGATGCCAGCAATGTCGCAATTGGTGGATCTTTAATGCAATTCTCCGAAAACCAATGGGAACCAATAGCATTTTATTCCTGTAAATTAAATAAATCTCAAAGAAATTGGTCTACTTATGATCGTGAATTATTTGCTATTTATTGTTCTATAAAAAAATTCAGACACATGCTAGAAGGTCGGAATTTCATTATTTATACAGACCAAAAACCCCTTACATTCGCATTTCAACAAAACCCTGATAAATGTAGCCCACGTCAATTGAGACATTTAGACTATATTTCACAGTTTTCTACTGATATTAGATATACTAAAGGCTCTGACAACATTGTGGCCGATGCATTATCTCGAATTGAGATAGATTCAATTTCTTCTAATGTGTTAGATTTTAAAGAGTTTGCCACTGCTCAGACAAATGATGAAGAGCTAAAACAACTTCTCGAATTTGACACCACTTCATTAAAATTAGAAAAACATTATTTTCCACTCGAAGATGTACATTTATATTGCGATATGTCACAAAAACATCCTCGACCATTTGTTCCTAAAAGTATGCGACAATCAGTTTTTTCAACCTTACATTATTTCTCGCATCCTGGTATCTCAGCTTCATTAGATTTAATTTCTAAACGATTTGTATGGCCTGGCATGCGTAAGGACATAAAATCTATGGTTCCCAGCTGTACGAAATGTCAAAAAGCTAAAATCTTTCAACACACCAAATCACCAATTGGTACATTCTCTGAACCTGATGCTCGTTTTGCCCATATTCATATTGATTTTATCGGACCCTTACCGTCATCCGATGGCAATCAGTATTGCATGACCATCATTGATAGGTTCACGAGATGGCCCGAAGTTATACCCACATCTGATATGACTGCAGAAACAACTGCTCGTACATTGATACACAGTTGGATCTCCAGATTTGGAACCCCTGTTACCATCACTACTGATCAGGGTAGAAACTTTGAGTCCACTCTTTTCAAAGAGCTTACTAATAGATTAGGATGTATACGCATCAGAACTACAGCATACCATCCACAGTCTAACGGTTTTATTGAAAGATTCCATCGCCATCTTAAGAGTTCTCTTAAAGCTCACAATCAAATTCAATGGACTGAAATCCTCCCCATTGTCTTACTTGGTTTACGCACTGCTCTTAAAAATGATATCCAAGCGACCTGTGCTCAACTTGTTTATGGCACAAATATCAGACTACCCTCTGATCTCATAAACACTGAAACTATGAATCCACCACCTACTCTTACATACGTCACTGAGTTAACTGAAAAAATGAGAAAGTTAAATCCCATTGCCACTGCAATGCACGGCAATCCTAAAATTTATGTCAATCCCTCATTAAAAACCTGTTCACACGTATTTCTTAGATCAGATAAAGTCAATCCTCCCTTACCACCCCCTTATACAGGACCTCATCGAGTGATTGACAGGTCTGAGAAAACGTTTGAATTGGAATTAAACGGGAAGCGCTGTACTGTATCTATTGATCGCATTAAACCTGCGCATCAATTAACAGATTCTATTTCACCTTCCCAACCTCAAAAACAAAATGAGCCCATAAGTTTTCCAACTACTCCTGTTGAACACCCTACCACCAAATCTGGTCGTAAAGTTCGTTTTCCGAAACATCTCGTTACGGATTATATTGTTTAAAGCATTTGATGTATATACTGTGCATACTATTTCCTTCTCAAAAGTATTGTTTTTCATGTAATGCATAATATATTTTCTATTTTTTTTTTGCATCATATGTACTTTAATTTTACTCAAGACGTTTCTTATGTATCTTATTAATTGCTACCTTTTTGTAATCGCGACTTCGTCACTGGGGGCATACTCTGTAGCCGTCTGCTATTTCTCTCTCTCTCTCTCTCTCTCTCGCACGCGAGGAGCCAGCCAATAGCAATGAGGCGCATTTCCTCCCCCCGCGTTTTCTGCGGAGAGCTTTTGAAGTCACGTGACGCAGTAACATTCGAACTCTGTAGAGAGCGGCAGATTATTCTTTCAGTGACGATGGCGAATATTTGACTATGTGTTGTTATGTTAATAAAGTTTATTTTTCTACAAACCTTCTGATTATTTGAGTCACTGAGATATTTTTATCATCTCCCTTCAATGCATTCTCTAAAATATTATGCTATGGATGGTAACTGCTGAAAATGTTCAAATGTTTTATGCGTTTTCATGTTTAGTTAGTTATCTTGTTTACGTTATTTCCCCCGATGTCTTGTTAAAACATTCAGGAAGAGTTGGAAAGTGTTTTATAATCTAGGCTTAACGCATGATATATCTTACTTGTTGTTTCTATTTCCCAGATCAGTCTTTTCCTATAAAACATACCAAATCTAATTAGCTCATATTCACAAAATACAATATATTCGGGAATAAAAAATTTAAATAAATAGGGCTTATCATGTCGTTCTATAAATAACAGTTGTATTAATGTCCGTTAGACCCCATGTTCGTATTTAGTAAAGCAATGACAAATCACAAAAAATTAAAAAGCTTACACATTCTTAATATTAAGCTTGAATTCAAGATCAAGCTTAGAACTTAATAAAAAAAGATGTCAGTTGATAAGGATTGTTTTTTAAATGGAAAATTAAAAATATTTTAGAAGAATAGGACTCCAAAATAGGGATATCTTACTAAAAAGTACGGTAAAAAGATAAGACTTTATATTTCAAACAAAACTTTACTTTAAAATTATCATAGTGTTTATGACAAGAATCATCACAATATTAATACTTGGAAATTTTTCCAGAGAGAAACATTCGCCTTGCATACAATATTTCAAATGAAAATCAAATTACAAATTGATTTCTTAAAAGGCGCAAAGGCCAACATAGTGAAAACATTCCACGACGGGACTCGATCCCGGGTCATCAGTATAGCGCACTGACATTCTACTGACTAAACCACATGGCACGATAGCCAGCCTGGAAAATTTCTCCCTATTACATGTTGGCAAGGCCACAGACGCAGCACAAGATGGAATATTTATCGTGAGCCACCGTCATGGGGCAAACACGAAACTTAATTAAATCTAGCATCGATTGAAACTATATTAATGCTTGGAAATTTTTCCAGAGAGAAACATTCGCCTTGCATACAGTATTTCAAATGAAAATCAAATGTCAAATTAAAATTGCCTTTTAAGCAATTAATTTGAAATTTGATTTTCATTTGAAATATTGTATGCAAGGCGAATGGTTCTCTCTGGAAAAATGTCCAAGTATTAATATATTTTCAATCGATGCTCGATTTAATTAAGTTTCGTGTTTGCCCCATGTCGGTGGCTCACGATAAATATTCCATCTTGTGCTGCGTTTGTAGCCTTGCCAACATGTAATAGTGAGAAATTTTCCACGCCGGGTATCGTTCCATGTGGTTTAGTCGGTAGAATGTCAGTGCGCTGTACTGATGGCCCGGGTTCGAGTCCCAGCATGGAATCTTTTACACTATGTTCGCCTTTGCGCCTTTTAAGCAATTAATTTGAAATTTGATTTTCATTTGAAATCTTCACAGTGTTTATGACAAATTCGTCACAAATGACACATATTTCACAAATTGGTCACAATGTGACTTCAAAGCATTGCCACTTTCGTCACAGGTTCGTCACAAAGTTAATGCCAAAATAGTCTCAAATGACACACTTTTCACAAATTTGTCACACCGTGACTTCACAGAGTGGTCACAATGTGACGTCACAAACGACCTCGCATTCTAGTCACTATGACGTCACAAACGACCTCGCATTCTAGTCACTATGACGTCACATCGACGGTCACAAAATCACAGTGTGACTTCACAACGACGTCGCCGTGACGTCACCATGCCTTACGGGAACGTTAGCATCCCGGGGGCTTAAGAAAAAAAATGTGCAAACCGAATAAAATTCGCGTAAAAGATGAAAGTGCCTATGTCACGTAGGGAAAGACATAGGACCAATTAGGGTTAAGAATGTCAGTTAGGAGTTTCTTTGAATTTCAAATGTAATGTTTGAGAAAATGGGAATAATCACTTTTAAAAATTAGCACATTAAATCAAGTGACATCTCGCAAGGTTTTTGGCACGTGTTCAGAGTATCTGACTAAAATTCGTGTAAGATAGGGGTGCACAACCCTTTGAAGAGAAGGGCCACTTACAAAAATTTCTAGGTGGTTGAGGGCCACATCAGTAACATGGAGAGAATTCTATTTCGGGGAAGTGATCTGTGGCCTATAATCAGATAAAAAAATATGGTTTTCTATGTTCACATACGTAGTCAACATATTCAATCCAGTTGGAAAGGATATATCAACAGTTTATGTTTGTATATATAACAGAGATATAGCAAAGATTATTTCGTAGGAGTGATAATATTCCTTTACTTTTTCGGAGGAGTAAATTTTGTTTTATGAATAGTGCTAAAAAACATATATATGCATGAACATATATGTGCCGAAAAAAAATGTGAATTTTATGAATTAAGGGGGAAGGAGTTGCCGATCAACAAAATGTGCGATTTTCGCGCCACTAATCGATAAAATTAGCAACTTTTCCGTAACCGGTCGACAAAATTCGCCATTTTTATGCGCCTGATAGACAAAATTAGCAATTTTCCGCACCTGATTGAAGACTATATTTCCTCGCCCGATCTATTAAATTTTAAATTTTCCGCGCCTATTTGCTGAAATTTGAAAATTTTACACCCCCGAGAAATAGATAAATTAATGAAATCGTCATTATTTGTTCCCCTCAAAAAAAAAAAAAAAAAAAAAAAAATATATATATATATATATATATATATATATATATGTATATATATATATATTTACTGAGCTTCGAAAGGACTAGGAAATAAAAGTTATAAAAGATAAAACCGTAGAATTAAAGCAAACGTCAATGTATTCATTTTTTAAAGTCTGCAGTAATTAACTTAGGTAATTAACTTTTGTTTTGATACTTAAATTTTCATATTTTTTCCTAATGTGAAAAATAAACTTTAGTAACATTAATTGTTACCTTTTTCGAACAATTAACATATAGATTTTAACATGACCTTCATTAACAGACCACCTCTCGAAGCGACGAATTTTTTTATTGGAACAGAACTTGGTCGCTTTAGAGAGGTTCTACTGTATGTGATAAAAAAACTAAATATTGAGAAAAAAATTTACTTTAAGTGGATTTTTCTACGTTACAAAAAGAAAAAAAATCTCATAAACAATCAAAATTTCCATTCATGACTGTTTTTTACTTTAATTTCTCGAGATGTCGCTTTTTGTATAAAGTTGCAGCATCTTTAGCTTCTGTTTTTTAATGACATAAATTGTCGACGATCCGATTCCATACTCAGTAAACAAAGTTTTCTAAAAGCCTTTCTAACTTTCTTATCAAGTACACTTTATCTGCAATAGACAAATTTAAATGCTTTATTTTAGAAACAACATTCCTTGATTTCAAAAATGACTTCCTACTAGCTATAAAAAATGAATAAATAAAATTTCCAAACTTTTGAGGAGAAAAATACACATTTTCATCATCTCGTAAGTTGAGTAAAAAAAAGGAGGGGAAAAATATTTGAGACCGGATTTTTGAAGTCGCACTCTATTCACTTTAAAAAATTAGCACATTAAGTCATGTGACATCGTGCAAGGTTTTTGCTACATGCTCAGAGTCTCTGGCTGATTTCGAGCTATAGATGTAGATGGTGAATGAACTAAACGCGCAATATTGAATGATAATGGCGGTAATGGGTGTATTATTTTTTTGGTTTCTCTAACCCGCTCTAAGGCACAGTTAGACATCATGAATGCTTCTTAAAGTGGGTGAGGTTGCAAACACATTTATTTATTTATTAATTTATTTTAATAAGTTCTTATACTTTTTCCGGTGATTATTTTCTACATTTTCAATATTTTTCCGATGCAGAAGAAAACCAAAAGAATGTTTTTTTTTTTTTTTTTTTTTTTTTTTTTTTTGTAGAACATTTTCCAGTTTCTCATTTTAGGCTACTCATCAATGTTCAGAAATAAAAAAACAAACTCGTCGAAAGAGTTCTTAGTGTTGGGGCCTACTGTTTACCGACCATTAACTAACCACTTTAAATTCAGTGCATTCACCTGATTAATCCGTTTACTTAGCTATCAGTTTTTGTGGATAGAAAACGATTAATACGTTGAAATGTTATTAAGTCCTTTTTTAAAACCGAACTATTCAAATATGTTGCATAATCCATTTTCTATTATTAGTTAACTGTTGCTTAATGAAATTTCTAAATTCTCAGTTTGAATTGAAACATTTTAGCCCACTTTTCTGAACTGTGTATTATGAAAATAATGCAAAGAAATAAAGACAAACAAACATGTGGGTAAGCGTGATCGCAGATCGCACAGAAGGTATCGTTTAACATCTCTTTTAAAACACTTCATCCTTAATTCATCAATCAAAATCGTTAATTTATAATTACTAAACCATACATAAATGACACTACCATTATATTTAATTTTAAAATAATTAAAAAAAATATTTTTAGACCAAATTAAAAATGCTCACGTAAAATTATTAAAATAAAATTGAAAAATCCGAATATTTTTTAATTCAGCATTTTCAAAAACTTATTGGAAGTATAAATAAAATGTAATTTTTGTAAAAAAAAAATTGCTTAAAACATATTTAAAATTCTGAAATAATTCCGAAAAAAATCCATATTAATACTTTCACTATCAGAAAAGGATGTTAACATTTATTAAAAAAAAAATAAATAAAATCCGTAAAATGGCTAAAAAATGCGAAATTTCTTTTAATTAAATCCATCGGGCAATTAAATTAAAAAAAAAAATAAATAAAATCTCAACATAAGCCGACATGCTTCGAACTCGAACCTTTCGGTTAGAAATAACAATACCGAAGACTACCGAGTTCACGAAATGATGGTTGAAATTAAGTTTGTGTTTTGAAATCGCAAAAATGATGGTATGTTATTACATTAATTTAATAAAAAAATAAAAAAAAATAAAAAAATACATTTTAACAAATTACAACGAACATTTGGAAAATGATTTTTTTCAAAGACTAAAATTTAAGACATAAAAAATCGCACGGAGTTGATCATGCATTACGTACGCCATTGATTAAACATTAATAGTGTTATTACATGTAAAAATTGCAATCGACAAAAATCGCCTGCGACTCGTACGTATTATCCATCTGAAACTTACGTATTATCCAAGCATTTCATTGGCTGTTCGGGAAAAGGCTTTTCCATCGTCAGATTTCCAAGAAATCTGTGTAAGAATTTTGAATGAAATTTCATTCTTGCCATTCTTAGCATTCTTAGCATCCCACAATATTACTTTTTACACCGTCGTATAGAGAAAAGATGTACTTTTAAATGTAATTTGTTTGAAAGCTCTATCTCAATTTGTTTCTGAGTTATTAATTTTTTTTGTAGCTTTTATTACTTTTTTGTCATAGTGGCAACAGAAGTATCAATCTGTGTTGAAAGTAAAGGTTAGTGTATAGACCAATCAGAAAACGAATAAAATGCGGATTAAACCAATAAAACGCTTCAAATATGCTTTTGATTTCCTACCCTAACGAGGACAATAACCATTTTTCCAAATGGTTAATAATTTAATTAAAATAACATATTTTTTTTTCAAAATTTTATGATTTTGGGTGTGACAGATGTTATTCAGCTCTATGTAAAATAAAAAAAATCATGTCTGTAACTTAAATACACTATTTGGCCAAAGGTTACCGATCACTCGCGATTTTAGACGTTTTGTTAAATATCTAGAAAAATACATAAGGAATTAACCTGAAAGTGCAAGTGTGTAAACAGTATAGTATAGGTCATATATTTCCGCGAAGATTTTTTCCCGAAACATCATTGGGGACCGTCAACAAATTGAAAAAGAATGAATATTGTTTGGATAACCCTGTAAAAATTAATGCAGCAAAAGTGTTCAAAATAGAGATTATTAATAGGTGGCTTATTATAAAATACTGCGTTTATTTTTATGAGGATAGCATGAATAGTAGAGAAATTAAGGTTTTTATAAAAACAGTCCGGAATTTTGCCAAGTTTTTTGCTTATAATTTGCAGAGTTCTTAATATAATAAAAAGTTCTTTTCAGACAATTTGACAAACACAATTGTACACAATATACTGCAATCAGAATTAAAAAATAAAAAAATTGGATGAAAAATGAGTAGGTTTACTAAAAAATGTTTCACTGCGCATGCGCGAATGCAATCAAAATATAATGCACATAATGTATTAGCTAACTATATAGAGCAACTTTTGAGAAAGTCTCAAAATCATAGCTTGAAAATTCTGAAAATTAACGTCGATAGAATAAGCTCGAAACCCGTTGTTCCTAAAAGGAAGCAAAAATATGAGGGGATGTATCTAAATATAGTAGTACCTGCAATATTGTGTACACTATCTAGGCACTAATCAACAGATATTTGATACAAACTCTTATATTTTATATTCTTTTTGGGAACAACGGATTTCGAGCTTATTCTATCGACGATAATTTTCAGAATTTTCAAGCTATGATTTTGAGACTTTTACAAAAGATGCTCTATATACTTAGCTAATACATTATGCATATTACATTTTGATTGCATTCGCGCATGCGTAGTGAACATTTTTTAGTAAACCTGCTCTTTTTTCATCCAATTTTATTATTTTTTATTCTGATTGCAGAGTATTGTGCACAATGTTGTTTGTCATATTTTTTGAAAAGAACTTTTTTTTATACTAAGAACTCTGAAATTATAAGCAAAAAACTTTTTTGGGACTGTGGGGAAACAAACTTGGGACTGTTTTTATAAAAACCTTAATTTCTCTACGAGTATGCATGCTATCCTCATAAAAATGAACGCAGCATATTACAATAAGCCACTTATTAATAATCTCGAGTTTGAACGCTTTTGCTACATAAGTTTTTACAGGGTTATCTAAAAGATATTCGTTCTTTTTCAATTTATTGACGGTCCCCTATGAGGTTTCGGGTAAAAAATCTTCACGGAAATATATGACTTATACTATACTGTTTACACACCTGCAGTTTCAAGTTAATTCCTCGTGTATTTTTCTAGATATTTAACAAAACGCCTAAAATCGCAAGTGATTGGTCACCTTTGGCCATATAGTGTAGTTTCCGAGTACGAGCGCTGTGAGGAACAGACGGACAGACAGAGAAGCGATACTATAAGGGTTTCGTGATATGAACGAAACCCTAAAATGTAGGCTTTTTTCCAACTTTTTCTACATCTATCACGTCTAAGATGTACATTTTTATGTATATTTTTTAAAGAAACTGAGCAGAAATATGCACTTTAATGTATATTTTATACATATAGGCTTTTATATGCATTTGTAGAAAGTAGAGTAAAATATGTAAATACATGTGCATGTATATAATTGGCAATAACACAGATTGTAATTTTATTATCAATTTATGTAAGTGCTTTTAAATCATATTGTTTAAATAATAAATATTAAAAATTACGTTTTTATCATGGCTATTATGCATGTGCCCGCAGTTAAAGCTAATAAATATTTTTTTTAATTTTAGTTTTATTTCATGCTGAATACAACGTATTTAATACATTATTCACGTATTTTGTATACAAATTACCCTACTCATACGCTAGTATGAAATATATATTTGTAAATTAATCTTGCATACGTATGTAAATCTTATATACTTTAACGCATCTTAACGCTCAGAAATTTATTAACTCGTTGAGTGTCAAGTCTACTTTGAACTATTATTTTAACACAATCAAACTGATTGGTATCATATGTTATCATACGAATTGAATGTTTCTAACTGAGCGAAAAAAATGTCCATGCTGGGAATCGAACCCAGATCCTTGGCTTACAAAGCCAATGCTCTACATTTTAAGCTAACTGGACCAACAACCAACCAGCACATTTCGCTCAGATAACCTTATTGGAAGTGACATTTTGTCTGTCAAGTTGACAGCTCAACAGAATAAACCGCAGGTAAAGGAATTCCATACAAACGATGGATACGTAGATGAACTATTATTTTAACACAAATAGACTGATTGGTAAACGAGGGATACGTAGATCAACTATTATTTTCACACAGTCATACTGATTGGTACCAATCAGTTTGACTGTGTTAAAACAATAGTTCATTTACGTATCAATCGTTTATATGGAGGTTAACCCTCGGTTTATTCTGTTGAGCTGTCTACATGACAGAGCAGATCTTACTACCAATAAAGTTATCTGAGCGAAATTTGCTGGCTGGTTGTCGTCCCAGTTAGTTTAAACGGCAAAGCATTGGCCTTGTAAGCCAAGGATCTGGGTTTGATTCCCAGCGTGGGCATTTTTTCGCTCAGTTGGAAATATTCAATTCCAAATTTAATTTGTCTGTCTTTCCGTTTGTGCCACGAAATAAGTTTCCCGTTACAAAACCTATTAAAAAAAATAATAATAACAAATTACTACGACCATTTGGAAAATGATTTTTTCAAAGACTAAAATTTAGGACATAAAAAATCGCACGGAGTTGATCATACATTAGGTACGCCATGGATTAAACATTAACATTCCTGGACCCATCATGAACAAATTTTAAAAGAAACTTCAGTTTTACCATATTTGGTATTGTAAATTTTTAAACTTCTACGGAGCTGCTCATACATTACGTACGCCATGGATTAAACAGTAATATTGCTGGACCAATTTTAAATGAAATTTCATTTTTAAACTTCTAAACATCCCACAATATTACTTTTTATATCGTCGTATGGAGAAAAAAAAATGCATTTTTAATTGCAATTTGTTTGAAAGCTGTGTCTCAATTTGTTTCTGAATTATTAATTTTTTTTTCAGTTTTTATTACTTTTTTGTCTTAGTGGCAACAGAAGTATCCATCTCTGTTGAAAATAAAGGGAAAATACAGATTAATGTATAGACCAATCAAAAAACGAATAAAATGTGGGATTCAAATAATAAAACGCTTCAGATATGTTTTTGACTTCCTACCCTGACCGAGGACAATAACCATTTTTCCAAATGGTTAAGAAGTAAAATTCTTTAATGTGCGACGGTATTGTAAACTGTGCTACGAAGAAAATGCAGTACAATTTTTGATAGAGTAATGGCCAGAAAATTAACTAAGCAAGTTGCCACCTTTTGTGATACTTGCGAAAGACAACCGTTTTTATGTTTACCGTGTTTTAAAAAAAGGGTGACTGACAGGGCCGAAACGGAAAGTTCAGTGTCAGTCACCGTCGACTGAGGTGGCACTCAACGTGTTAACTGACTTATTACCACGTCCAATTTCAACTTTTGTTTTAACAATGTAGCTTTAAAAAAATAATATTCAAAGGTTACTATATTTTTTTTTAATTTTCTAAATCAAGATGAAAGGAAAACAATTAAAAAGACATGTTTCAAGTTTGAACCATTTATATTTAACGGTTTATGATTTATAACAATTTAAATATGAGAAATGGTGGAAAAACCTATCATGAAGAAAAACGCATTTTCACAAAAAAGCCATTCCATGACAAACATTGCTTGAAAGGTAGATTTTGAAAACAAACCTAAACGAAAAAAATATTATTTTATTTTCTAAATAAGGTAGGAACATGATTCAAACATTATTTCAAGCATAACAAAACTGAGAAATTTTTAATGCAATAAATGTTTTTCAGAAAATTGTAAGATTTTTTATCCCGTACCGCATAAACTCTTGTCACCAGAACTTAAAATATCACTACAAATACATATTCATTGCTTTTACACAAACAAAATGACACTATAGATGACAGTAAGGATCTTTTTACTGGAATAGTTAGTTTAGGAAACTGGTAATTTAGGTTGATATAAATGAATCTAAAATTAATAGCACCCTTAAAATAAATTAATTATCAATAACCTAAATTTTTGCAATAACAAATTTAAGGGATTTAAACAAGTAAATGATGTGTAAATACTCAATTTTTTTTTATAAGGAAATTTAGTTAAATAATTATGTAAATATTTTACTTTCTTTGCCACAATGTCTTGAGGGTATTTTGTTGTGAATTTCTTTGCCACAATGTCTGAAAGGCGTTTTGCAAACTCGGATGAAAATAATACTTATTTTATGAGGAAATAAGCATCAGTCCTGCCAATCATTGGTTTAGTTCCAAAGCTATATAGAAATAAAGCGAAAATGTAAACAATTCAAACAGTTTAGTTTTTATTAAGAAAAGAATAGTGGCACGCATTTGTGTATCTCATGCCTGAAGAGGTTAATTGCAGATAAATATTACAAAACCTATGAATAAAGGAGTTCATTTCAATTTCTGTGGTTTAAATACAGGGTGCCTACAAATTAGTTGGGGAATTTCGTAAGTTAAGAACTTCCGAAATATTAAATGAAATTAATTAGTTGAATGCCAGTCTAGTAATAATATTGCCGAAGTTTATTCATAGATGTCATTGGATGTCATAACTGACGCTGTCGCTTAGTGAGCGGAGGTGGTATTCAATAGCCACCACGATCGCAAGACCTTTCACTACTTGATATCGTTGTATGGGGTTTTGTAAAGGATCAGTTGTAGAAGCCGCAACTTCCTGCATCCATTCTTGAGCTAAAATCAAGAATCTACACTGCAATTAATTTGATCAACGGAAACAGGCTGGCAAATCTGTGGCAAGAAATAATTTACCGATGGGACACTTACAGAGTCACAAAATGGAGTCACATCGAACATTTATGATAATGGTAAACTTGGACTATTTTTCTGTCTTACAACAATATGTACTTTAATTTTTTTCCCAGTCAACTCCATTCAATAAATCATTCTTTTTGCCAAACTACTTTGTAGATACCCTGTATTAAATAGAAATGTTCTCATTGAAAATAATGGTACCAAAGTTCCTCGATAGTAAGCACCTTGATACATCAATCAAAAGTTACTTTCATTTTGTCATTAAAACGATAACATATAAAATAAATTTCGTGAGGTTTAAATAATTTCCCTTCCTTTATTCTGGTAATAAATGATTTATTGACGTGTTAGCTTTTTAATTCTAAAAATATTCTAATCATAAAGACATCTGCTTAGCTAAAGAAAATGGAAATTCCTTAAGAGGATTACGTCGTTAAAATTTAAGATAATGTAATTAGCAATTTCGGGAAGATTACTTATTTTAAATACATTTTGACTCGCCAGTTTATAATGAATTATTACTCAAAATTCATTATGCATGCCTGCGATGATTGTGTGTTTTTTTTTTAATTTTTACAATTGATTTTTATGTACTTTTTAGTGCTGAATCCGAAAATGACATTCATTTTTAATCATCACGTTAGGATTTTCCGCAAATGGTAAATTTTGGAGAAAAAAGTAAAAAAAAATTCGAAATTCTGATACTAAAAGATAGAGGAGATCGTTGTGTATTTTAACTTTTGATAATTGATTTTTATGTATTTTTTTAGCGCTGAATGCGGAAATGATTTTCATTTTTAACCATCATCGCAAGAGTTTCTGAAAATCATAAATTTCAAAGTTAAAATAGTAAAAACCTGACACTATAAAATAAAGGAGATGTTTGTATTTTTAACATTTGATAATTGATTTTTATGTGCTTTTTAGTTCTGAAAAACGAAAATAATCTTCATGTTTAACCATCATAACCATTAGAAAGTTAAAAAACAGCGAAAATCCGATACTATAAAATAGATGTAAAACTTTTTTATCCCGTTTAATTTAATTTAATTCAATAATATATATTTAAATTCCGGCTTATACTAAGGATATTTACAGCAAAACAACTCAGGATCCGATGAGGTGGGGGAGGGGATATAATTTAACTTTGAACTGTTAAACTTCCGAATTTCCGATTTGCGAAAAAACTTGACATGATGCTTCAAAATGTAGGTCATTTTCAGTTTCAGCAATTATCAAAAGTTAAAAATCACAACAAACAGATCTGTCTCATAGTATCAAATATTCGCTATTTATTTATTTTTTTTTTTTTACTTTTTAACTTTAAAATTTACGATTTGCAAAAAATCCTTACGTGATTGTAAAAAAAATGAAGGTCATTTTCGGATTCATCGGTAAAAAATACAGACGAATCAATTATCAAAAGCTAAATAACATGACACAACCCAAGTTTTGCAGACTTGTGTTACTTAAGTTTTCTTTAATATTGTATTCGAAGACGGACGATAAGGATATTTAAAATTTTTATTTTTCTCTTTGTCGTATCTCATTAAAAATGTACTAAAAATGTAGCCTATAATACTATATCTTTAACATTAAAAGTTTGAAAACCTGCAAAAATCTCCCCTGAAATCAAAAGATTTAACACCATACATTAGAGCTATACATATTGTTCAGTATATCCCTATGGTGTTAATATTTTTCATGACAGTTTGTGGGAACAGATTATACCTATGTAAAAGGCCGAATTGTAACTCCTGGGGGTTCCAAGGAGTTACATCTGACGTCATGCGTCAACATCTGACGTCAAGCAATCATGGTTATTTGTACTTGCAGATCCCCTCATATATGCTAAATATTATTAAGATTTGGCGGCACTCTGAAAAATTACATACGATGGATATCCTACTTGAAAATCATGAAAAAGGCAGAATGTGGCTTTGTTTTCGAGAATTATCGACCATGAATTGCAGCTTGAACCGGTATAACACCGACGAAAATCTCATCTGAAATCCAAAGACATAACACCATATCCATTTGCTGCCACAATTTCAGCATTTTTATTTTAAAAAGAAATTTAATACAGTGGACTTCCTCAAATCCTCACAGTTTGGCACAAGAGGTTGTGTTGATTTTAGAATCCTGCAGATTTCTGGTCATTGCTTTGTTTACATTTTTAAGGAGTAATTGGAATGTAATAATGCGATCGAAATTATAAGGAATGCTTGCAATATAGTAAAATATTAACATAATTAAGTAAACTAATAAACTAAAATATTAAAATGTAAGATAATTTAAAACAAGTTAGAAATTGCTTGTCAAACAAGGTAAATGAGGTGCGTTCGTACTATAGCTAGTTTTATAATTATTTTTGGCACCCCATATTGTACTGAATGTATATTTGTTTGCACTTCATAAATGCATAGTCTGGAATATCATTAAAATGCACTTGCAATAATTTTTTTCCCATTCCCCGTAATGAAACGAAAAACTTTTGACTGTCCCTGTAATTAAACTATACATCCGATTTTCATAAAATTTGAAATAGCTCGACGAAATTTTGCTACAATCATATATTTAAAATTTCAGACCATTCGGTTGGGTAGTTTTTGCTTTGTTATATGCGGACGGACGGACAGACGGACTGAACGACGACTATAGGTGCTACGTATTTACATAATTACGAACGCACCTAAAAATGGTTAAATTATTAAAAGTAAAGTTCAAGTAAATAATAAATAATGTATAATTAAATATGCATGATAAAGATGAGATACATTTATCTCGAATTATTCAATGAAAATTTTCTCTTATAGTTAGTTACCCTATTAATTCACATAAAAATCATAAAATAAGGAAGTTTTATTTAGTTTCAGCTAGTCTTTATAACCAAAAATGTTTGATTAATATGTAAATATATTTGATAAAAAAGATTGTTATTATCAATGATGTAAATAATATCTTTATATTTTCAGAAATAAATTTATACGTCATTCATGAAAAAACACGAGTTCAGTCATATTATCGAGAATTACATATTAAAATAGATACAGATTGATATAAAACTAAAGTAATCTGTAATTTTATACTTACGTCAGAACTGAAAGTTTCATTTTTTACATCTGTGAGGATGTGCGGATTTTGGGCGTTTGAGAAATTTATGGTTGTGAATTTGAGAGAGTCTATTGTATAGCTGTAATATTTATAACACAGCTGTTCTATATGGGTTCATTTAAAGGCACTTTTAAATCATATTGATGAGTTATTTATTTCCTCCAACGCAACGCAATGCAAACAATATAATATTTATAAATACAAATCTCGGAACAATACCGCGAAGCATTACTGTTCAAAGAATATCTAATGCATATAAAATCTGTGCAAAAAATATATATAACATTTGGATTTTACCGTAACAAAAGGCACTTATATTATTAAAAATGTACTAGTATACAGTTTTAATTAGAGTGTCTTTTTTATAATTTTATCAATTATATTCATTTTTACAATTTTATCAGACATTATTGCATATTTTAAAAAAAACTATACCATCTGTAAGACATAATGGACAGTTTTTATAAAAATATATTAAAGATTCTTATAATAAAATCAGTAGACGTAAAATTAAAAAAAAAAAAAATCCACGAGTTTACACATATTACAAAATATATTACAAGAACGTTTTCGCTCCTGCTGGAGTATCATCATTTGTTATTTCTAAATACCTCCACTGTCTTATTTATATTGTTTATGATCAACAGTTTCCTTTTTTTTTTTTTTTTTTTTCATTTTTCTCTCTTCTAGAATTTTCTTTTATCCACAGTCGATAATCGCGTGTGTCAGATAATTGCAAACTTCAGTATTGGAAGTACAGATTTCAATTGCTTCTCGTAAAGGCATTAAATGAGGTACAAAATTATCTTTAAAGTCGTTTGGATCAATAAAAACGTTTCTTAAAAAGTTATGAAATTTATTTTTTATGCGGCTTCCTAGTCTTAGAGTGGTATTTAGTAAAATTTTAAAAAAAAGTCTCATACATCTAACAGTAAAATTGTCCCTATTATGAAACTTTGAAATGCATGACTTATGCCTATTTTCTTCATCTGAACTAAGATGAATTGGACGATACTTCGCGTGATGGAATTATGTCGATGTACCGAATAAAGTCCTTAAAGTACTAGAAGGATTTATTTCGCGTGTACATTTCTACAATGCAGCCGAAGGAGTCGCTTTGAGTAAGTTTTAAGAGAACTTTAATTTTTGTTTCTTAAGTTTTAGTTTTAATTATACCAATAGAATTTAAATTTATTCATCACTTTACAATGAATTGCGGATGTTGCTTTTCATCATTTCATTTAACGGAAATTCGGTTATTTTTTTAATTTCTATTTTTAGTACAAGTTGTAGAATCTTGTTTCATATGTCAGAATGAAAACAGATTTCAAATTTATTGTTTAAAGTTAATTTTACTCTCAACTATTATTTTTTAATATCTGAAAATTCTTTATATTTGTAGTAAATTTGTGAATCACCCATAATTCACAGCAAAGAAGATGCTTCAAATTTAAAACACTATTTCTCGGTCAGTTTTAATCGTAGAAGAACGTAATTTTTTTGTCTTAATTCTTAGGGTAATAGGATATTTTTTATTAAATATAACTTATAAGACAGCTGGGCAGTATAAAAATTGAAATTACCGAATAATTGCGTAAAGAAAGCATTACGCAATTATCTCTTTCAGAACAGGACAAGTTAGAAGAAAATACATTTTTCAACCATACAATCAATTTCAATAGTAATTCCTTTGTTCATAATTACCGAAGTATCTATCATATTCCTGAATTGAAAGAGTCTGATATTTTCGTATTATCTTACTTAGGTATTAGGTATTAGTGCGTAAGGGAAATATTAACGAGTTATTTCAAGGGTTTTAAATATACCCTTTAAGACCTGACCTACACATTTGTGTAAGCGATCCTAAGGAAAAAGAAAACGTGGTCAATCTTTTTTTTGTGATTTAAACCTGATCTTTCACTACAAAATTGTGTGAATCCTCCCTTGACGTAACCTGATATCGTGATTTTTTTTTTTTTTTTCAGTTAAAGATGATCCTATTAATTCCGGTTAAACACCTATACTTTTCATTTCTACCAAAACTGTTTAGGTCTTAAAGGGTTATTGACACAAAACTCTTTTAATACACTTCTTTATCTCATTAAAAACATTTTTGCAATTGGAAATATATGTCTGAGACAAACGGTTTAGAAATTAGCTATTGAACACCCTGTATATATTTTCATAATTCGCTATTTTCGCTATTTTTAAAGGACTGTTTTATTTTTACTTCATAGGGGCTGTAGTTTCTTTATGTAGTTTGAAGTCTCTGATATGCACTTTCTTTCGTTCTTCTAAAATAAAAGTAGATCAAATAATAGACAAAAATCTTGTGTAATAATTATTTTATTATAAAATAAAACTTGTATAATGACAGCTAATTTGAACTTACATATAAACTATCTGACATTGTTAAAACGCGTGCATACTTTGCTGGAATACGATAATGAACTTATGATGAATCACTTAAAAATGTATGTAATTCTAATAACTGAATCGATTAGCTATATCGTAATTAGATACTATTTGGTATTTTGTTAAATAAAATATTTACTGAATAACTTTGGCAAATCATCATTCAAAATGCCATTACAGTATGTTTCGTAAAGAAAGCTTTATGCAATTATCGCTTTCAGAACATGACAAGTTAGAAGAAAATACATTTTTCAACCATACAATCAATTTCAGTATTAATTCCTTTGTTCATAATTACCGAAGTATCTATCATATTCTTGAATTGAAAGAGTTTGATATTTCCGTATTATCTTGCTTAGGTATTATGAAGAATAAAACAACTGTTGTGTTATATGAATATGACTTTATTTCAGTGCGTAAGGGAAATGTTAACGAGTTATTTCAAGGGTTTTAAAATGTTCGCATTTCAAAGATACATAAACTGCGTTCGGAAATTTATTCCCATAAAGGAAGAACTTCAAGGGCTATTCTTCCTTAGGAAACGCTATCTTTGACATTCTTTTCCGGAACACTACAGTGAAACTTGTACAGTGGAATTATTTCAATATTTGTCATACATTTCAATAGTTGAAAAATATGTGATGTCATGAGAAGAATAAACACAAATAAAATCAAAATTGTGATACTTTGAATAAATTGCTAGCGAAACAAAAGCTTATGAAACATGCAGTTAAAAATCTTTTTTATCCTCCCTACCAGATTGAAATTTTATTCAATTTTGATAAAAAAACATTAAAAAACAGGACTTTTATTGAAAATTATTCGACATTTATATTTAATACGGAACTTCGAGCTATTCGAGCTGTCATTAAACTCGCTTCGTAAAAAAAAAAAAACACTTTCGAATCGTAAAAATTAAATTATAGAAACGGCTTGATCTATTCAGTATAGGAAAGGAAGGTTTAAAAAAAATAAATATTGTAGTTTAAGTTCAAAAACCGTTTGAGGAATTACATTCTTCCATTTCATTCCATTCGCCAGTGGTAACATGGCCTTAAAATACTCCGCAAAACACTTAAAAAACATCTTAAAATGCATCGCAAAATACTTTCGAAACATAATATATTACAAAATCCTTCAACTGCTTACGTTGTGGTTGAAAACTACAAATACCCCGAGTGTATGCGATTTTTTTTTTTACTTACAAAGTGGTCTCCATAAAATGTCTTTCTCGTTAAGATGCTTGGTAACACATTGTTAAACGATAATTTGCAGTAAATGAAATACTCTGAATTACATGAAAATCGACTTTCACTATTTTCCGAATTCCCTTTTCGCTACAAAATTTATTTATTTTTTACAATGAAGCAATCTTTAAAATGTTTAGGAAAAATGAATTTCTTTTAATAACAAAGAGATAAATGAGACATTTTATCAATGATTCAAAATATTTTTTTTATGTTTATATAAATTCATAAACACAACGCAAATTATCTCAATAATATAGTATTTATAAAAGCACTAATTTCTACTTTGAGAAAAATCAAACACTTACAATGTTTAACAGCTGATCTTTTTACCAGTATTGTATTTTATTCTAAATTATATTAAGAAGTATACAGTAAACTCCCGACTATCCGTCTCTCGACTATCCGGCCCTCCGTACTATCCGGCCTATTAAAAAAATGAGAAATGTTGCAATCGGCCAAGGCAGGCAGATTCCCGTCCAAGTGGGTGTCAAAAGCATGAGAAGAAATTCCAAACATAGTAATTGCAAAGTATTGGAACATGCTTTTAGACTAAAAAGGTAAACATAAATGCGCGTGGGAAACTGTAGTGGGAGATGAGAATGATAAGCTTCTTCCGTTGTTCAAAAATACACCGGCTCCTGACGATATCAATGCAAAAGGCATTACAAAATGTATGACAAACGACAGGATTTATGAATTAATTGAAAACGATAGTGTAGAAATTTTGATAGAGGTAGAAATATCAGAAGATAAAGATGAAAAGGATTGTAGGAAAAATCTCATCCCACTTTCGCAAGGGTTGACGATTGAGGCAGCACTGCAGTACATTAGTTAGTAGGAATCGACGCCAATTGATATCATCTACTTGTAAATGGTGGGACATTGCGTTGCGGAAGAGGGCTAACAGGACGAAGCAGTCCTCTATTAAGGGCTTTTTCAAAAACTAAAAACAGTAAGTTTTGACTCTTATCTTATGTATAACTTTTCATATTTGTGCAATCATTTATTAATAAACAGTAAAGTAAGATTTACTCAGTTTTTTACGAATTTGCATTACGTTTTATGTTAATGTTTTGCTTCTTTTGAAATAAAATTTATCTTAATATGTGTAACATGTGTTTTTAATATCATGGCGGATGGAGGGCTCAAAGTGAGTAACTATTTGTAGAACTCCGGCCTATCCGGCTTTTTCATTATCCGGCCTACACGTCCGCCACATTAGGCCGGATAGTCGGGAGTTTACCGTACTAAAAAAATGTTCAAACATCAAATTGAGCATTATTTGTTGATATTTCTCAGACGATTTTAGCACAGTGATTTTAGCAAACATTTATCTCAATGTTTTTTTTTTTTTTTTTTTTTTTTTTTTTTTTTTTTTTTTTTTTTTTTTTCTAAAAGTAAACAGTTGATAATTCTCAGTTGTGCTTTAATTTACTGAAAGGAAATATGCTGCGTGAATTAAACGTGTAAAGACAAAACATGCAATTGTTTAAAAAAATTAATTTTCAAATTTTACTTTTTTATTTTCAATATTTTTTTGTGTGTTTGGTACGTTTTTATAATGATTTTTTATATGGGGGAATGCATTATTTCATAAGATTCATACAATATCAGTAAATATATATTTTTAATTGTATTACATAATCAAATTTAAATGTCTAGCTTTTATATAATTTTTTTCTCTCAAAATTATTGTCTGAGCGAAGCGAAGGCTAATACTCAGCGAAATATTACTGCCCGGACACTTTACTACTACGATGGATATTAACGCCATGTCCTACTAAAAAAAAGCCTAATAAAAACATTTCGTCAAGCATAACTCAAAAAATATTTGTCGGATTTCGTTTCTGATTCCACCAGAAGGTACCTATGAGGGTCGCCTACTGAATGCACCTACTATGAAAAATAAGTTCCAAACCGTTTAAAAATTATATAGAAAAAACTCTTAAAAAAGCACAATTTATCTGCATACGTCACAGAAATTTGGTGTGCGTCACTTTCACCGGTTGATGTTTTCGTAGACAACTGGTTTGAACACATGGAGTAAATAATAATAAAAAAAAAAATACGCACGCAGTAATATTGAATAGATCAGTTTCAACCACGTGATCACAAACCTTGCAACAATTCGTGGCAACCAGATTTGGTGGGCAAACAAATAATAATACATTATTCCGAACCACGGTGACCGTTTTTAGCCTGTTGTATAAAATCTAACATGTTGTATGACATACAATTGTGGATGATTAAAACAAAAGACATGAGTGTTTATTGATCCGGAGGTTATCTTTCTCTTGATGTCTGTCTGTCTATCATACAGCATGCAATTTTCTTGTAAAGGATGATATTATTATGCAGTAAAACCTCCATAACGGACACAAACGATTAGTGGACACCTCTATTTAGCTGGCATTTTTTCGATTACCAACCCTTAAATAACTGTACATTTTTTACTCTCAGTAGCGAACACCTCCAAATAGAGGACAAATTCTGCCCTCCCGATGTGTTCGCTATTCAGAAGTTTTACTGGTAAAACTCCCATAGCGGCCACACCCGATTAGCGGATACCTCTATTTAGCGGACATTTTTTCGATTACCAACTCTTAAATAACTGTACATGTTTTACTCTTAGTAGCGGTCACCTCTAAATAGAGGACAAATTCTGCATTCTCGGGGTGTCCGCTATTCAGAGGTTTTACTGTATATAATATAGATAATTATTTTACAGGGCCGCACAAAAGAATAAGAATATATGAAACGAATATAAACTAAATTCGGGATTGGTAGATCGCTGATGGTAATGTAATTTTAGGATGTTGTTACAGTCATCCGCAGCATGTTTTTAGAGTTTCGTCCATCTAACGAAACCCTACCTGTCTCACTCCTTTGTCTGTCTGTTTGTCCGTCTGTCACAGAGCCCGTTCTCAGAAACTATATATGTCGGAGACTTGAAAATTTGCATACTTATAGCTGAACACCACACATCAAACGGCAAATAATAAAATTTTGAAAAAGTCTAATATTTAACCCTCTGGGCTCTAACTTGTGTATTTTAAGCAATTTTTCTAACTCAGCCCCTAATTTAATTAAGTTGGAGACATGAAATTTTGCATACATATAGCTGAACATCTCACATCAAACGACAAATAATAAAATTTTGAAAAAGGCTTAATATTTAACCCTTTGGGCTATAACTTGTGTATTTAAAGCAATTTTTCTAACTCAGCCCCTAATTTAGTTGGAGACATGACATTTTGCATACTTATAGCTGAACACCTCACATCAAACGACAAATAATAAAATTTTTAAAAAGTCTAATATTTAACCCTTTGGGCTCTAACTTATGTATTTTAAACAATTTTTCTAACTCAGCCCCTAATTAAGTTGGAGGCATGAAATTTCGTATACTTATAGCTGAAATTCTCACATCAAACGACAAATAATAAAATTTTGAAAATTGCCTGATATTTAACCCTCTGGGCTCTAACTTGTGTATTTTAAGCAAATTTTCTAACTCAGCCCCTAATTAAGTTGGAGACATGAAAGTTTGCATACTTATAGCTGAACACTTGCGATAACACGATAAATCATAAAATTTTGAAAAAGTCATATTTAACCTCCGGTCTCTAACTTCTGTATTTTAAGCAATTTTTCTAACTCAGCCCCTAATTAAGTTGGAGACATGACATTTTGCATACTTATATCTGAACACCTCACATCTAACGACAAATAATAAAATTTTGAAAAAGTGTATTACTTAATCCTCTGAGCTCTAACTTGTGTATTTTAAGCAATTTTTCTAACTCAGCCCCTAATTATGTTGAAACATAAAAATTTGCATACTTATAGCTGAATACCTCTCATCAAACGACAAATAATAGAAGTTTGAAAAAATCTAATATTTAACCTCTAATATTTTGTCTCGTGCAATTTTTAAATTTAAACTGTTTTGCAATACTATTTTTTGTTCATTTTGCATAATAAGTGTAATGTGACGTAATTTGTTCTATTTCAGATTTCTAACGCATGTTAATGAATTTATTTTACAATATCCTTTCTCTTTTAAAATTCACATGTAAATATAGTTTTTATGGCGTAATTTCCAATAAGTGCCTGCTTTTTATACCTAATTATTTAATTGTAATTTGAAGGTTTTTTTCTGTTTATAATAGTAACGTGTTAATATTTTTTTTATTTGAAGCAAACATTATTGGTTGCGCTGTTTATACAGTTGGCAACAGTTTAAATAAATACCATTTTCTAAAATATGTAAAAAATATCTGTCAAAATGCTAAATATTTGAATTTAAAATAGAAATAAAACCTCAAAAAATGAGTCAAATTAAAAAAAAAATTAATGAAATCTGCAGACCGGGATCTTCTATTGAATAAAATGATCTAAAAATGATTAAATTCGCATGTATAGCTTTTGCTCTTATAATTTTTTTTTAATGGAACGATTTTGTCCAACTTTAGCATTAAATATCTCTTAAAATAATACTTCGATTTGAAAACTGTATGCATTAGTGTGTTGATCAATCATTTCGCTATAATACCACCGATTTTCATATATTTGTATGCTATAGTTTTCGTAATATTAACGAAGAAAGACCTCCGGTCACAAAAAATTCAAAACCGGCGGCGGCGGTGATAGCGTTAGTTACTTTTCATAGAATAGAGAGATATATAAAAATGAAAACTTGTCTATCTGTCTGTTTGTAATTCTATAAAAAATCCACAATTTGGAAGACAAAATTGTGAAGAGATACGTACATGTGTATTAAAACATGGCCGAGACAACTAAAGTAATCCGGAATCGAAATAACTTATAGTTAATTTTTAATTAATAAAAAACCACCAATTTAACAGCAATTTCTTATCAAATTTAAACATTTTTCGTTATAGCAGTTGCCAACAATTAAAAAACACAATAATATTATTTCTACAACAATTAATTTTCTACTGCAAGATTTCCACGTGAAAAAGTGAAAATGAAATAAATAGTTTACCGAATTTAAAAAAAAAAGATGAATATTACGTCATAACTTTTCTATTGCAAGATATTCACGGGAAATATGAAAATGAAATAAATGGTTTGAAGAATTTAAATGAAAGTGAATATAGCTTCATAACTTTTCTATTTCAAGGTTTCCACGTGAAAGGGGAAAATATTACGTCATATTGGAAATATAAAGGGCATGGTGGATATAGTATAACGTCATATGAGTGTGAAAAATGCATTGAAGCATAATAAAAACTCGATTGGGGAAATATTGGCGTATTTTAACATTATTGCTCCAATTATAAATTGAAATAAGTTCATTTATAGCTGTATTCTTTTGCGTCTGTTATATACATTTATACATTTTTATATAGCGTTTTCATATGATTCATTCAACAATATTTCGACTGCTTTTTTTAATGTTTGTTTTGTGTTGTATGTTAAATTTTGAAATTGATTTTTCAGAACAAACATCCTTCAAATTCTGTGCAACGCCGGCACTTTAGCTTGTAACAGATAAATGGCTTTTGTATCTGTACATCTAATGCTAATATTATAAAGCGTTATAATATTATAAAGTATATAATATTATTAATGCTTGTACGTTTGTGAGGTGTTATCTCTGAAACTACATAGCCAACTTAAAAAAGTGTTGATGGCCAACTCTGCTCCGAAAAAAAGACTATCTTATGTCAGTGCAAAAACCTACATCGCTGCAGGAGCAAAAAAGCTCTAACATTGTGATTTCTGCGATATTGATTGGGTTAGAAACTTTAAATTTGGTGCGGTAGTTACTTTTAAGATGTAAATACTCGTAATGAACGCTCTCTAAAAGGTTCAATTTGGCGGATAAACGTAAAAATTTCTAGTAAGTTTCTAAACTATGATTTATTTGGAATACTGAAATTTTTGGGATACTGTTGGGGCTAAAAACTAGAACTTTGACATGGTAGTAATTTTTAAGATGTAAATGCTCGTTATAGAACGAATTCTAAAAAATCGAAAGACTATACAAAGCGGAAAAAGATCTAAAGATGATCTAAGTAATGAAGATCATGGAACTGTTAGGAATATAAACATGAAAATTGACATGGCTGTATTTATCATGACGTAAATTCTCGCAATAGTACAATTTCTAAAAATGTCGCTATAAAAAACAGTGCAGAAACAAAAAACTTAAAAAAATTTTCTATTTCTCTATTACTGCTGAGTCCAAAATCTTGAAATTTTGCTTCGGGTTAGTTTTAAAATATACAATTGTCTCTATGAATGGTTTCTAAAAAATTTAAAATTTAAAAAGATGAAATGAACGGAAAGCGATCTCAATTACCATTAATTTGGAATTATTAGGTACAGCAACTTTAAATATTTCATAATGCTGCATTTCCTCCGCAAAACATGCGATTTAAATGCAACAAAACTGATAGATACCCACCTAACATTAAATAAATTGTGTAAATATTGAATAAAGATCTGTATGAAACAGTGAGTAGGTTGCCCGAAAGTACTTGTTAAAGTGTTCCTTCTCTAGGCTTTTCTCTCTCTCGCCAAGGCCACTAACAGAGGGAAGTGCCGTTTTAAATGTGATATGATTTTTTTATCCGATTCATTTTTCTAGACATTTTATCATAAGGTCATATTCTGAATTATCATTAGTAGATTTTTTATATATTAACTTATTCTGGAGAAATTTTGTAATCGGGTTCATATTGGCGTATGTTAGCTTGCATGATTTGCTGAATAAATATGTATGGATTTGTAAATTACTTCAAATGACACTTTGACAGCTCAAAAGTTATGCAGACGATATATTCAGATCTTGTGTCATACTTTATATTGTAATCATTGCCGATTTCTTTTATTTAATACATGCTAAATACAGCTCAACTTGTGCAGAATATGTTTGAAAACAAAACAATACAGCGTATGTAGTGGCCAGCATACACTCATCATTTAAATCCGATCGAGCATATTTAAAACACACTCTAACGAAGCATTGCATGCCACTTTTGATGTATTCGGTACTTTGATACTATATTAGATTTTGAGAAGAGAATTCCTTAAATGTTATCGACAACCTCATTGCATCCGTGGAAAACAGATATTGTACAATATTAACTATTCCGGGGGAGCACACACCATATAAAGCATAGTCCATTCTTTTTAAACATCATATATTTGTCATTTAAAGTTACTCAAATTGGTGCGGAGCGTCTGATTATGCTCTTGACATCATTTTATACAGTTAAAATTCCGATATAAGTAAATTAGTGTTTCATTTTCTATTTTACTTTTAATATATTGCGTACTTTCAATTTTATATCCATGCATGGCTGTCTTGAATGGTTTGATTTCCCATTTTTTTAAACAGTGTATACGAATTTATGTATAAGATTTTGTAATTCTACAATTCGTTTATTTTCATCATTTCAATTTTTCGCAGTATATGGACAATTAAAGATAACATCTCATTTTCTTTGCTTCCACATGTTATTATTAAATCTATGTTCTCAGTAATATCGCTCAGACTAATCCCTCTGAGGGAAGTCCTAGTTATAGTGAAATACCTTGTAATGACTGTTTATTCAGTGTTTAATTATGATCTTTATTTAAAGCGTTTTAAAAGCTGTGTGAAGTGAAAATGAATTTTACATTTTATTTTCTCATATACAAGGTGCGATGTCACTCGCATTTCGCTGTTGCTTTACCTATGTTTATTAAAATCGTCATTTCTGATCTTAAAATTGAAATGTTCATGCAATGTATAAACACAATTTTTATGGTTATTTGCGGAAAAGTCAGTGAAGGCTGTCTGTAGTGACACAAAAACATTTTGGTTTCTGTCTATTATTTAGTCTGCTTGTCTGTTCTACCATAAACACAGCAAAAAACATTCGATTAGCTTGTAATTAAGTTTGTGAGGTATTCACATTTAGCTGTATAGTTTTTGGTTATATATGGTTCATTCGTTTGAAAAATATAGAACATTTTATTTTGTGTCATAATGTTTTTCTGTGGCAATTCAGATGATTTTCATATTTCCTTTTGTTGAAATAAGATATCGCATTTGATTAATGGATATTTATGGTTAATTATTGTTGCTAAAATTTCACAATAAGGGTCTTAAATTATTCCTATTAATTTAAGATTTTGTCAATACATTTCTCACATTTCTCACTTTTTTTATTAGATATATAACTTTAGCTGGAATTTTATGCTAGTGTTCCAATAATTTAAAACAGTTTGTATTACAATTTTATTGACATGTTAATTATTTCACCTTTCCTTTTCCTTTTGTCAGTTATCTAGCAACTGTATTTCATACCTATATAAAATAAAAATCATTCAAATAATCCCGATTACGAAAGATTAAGCAGCAAGTCTGCCTGAGTGAAATAACAGATTAGTTAATCTTTGGTTATTTGGCCTGCAACATAAGTTTGTGTCAAATATCAACGATGTTATTAATATTACAGTTTTTAATTGAATGTGGATACTATTGCTATTATAATAAACGGTCAAATGCGAGTATTACTCGCGCACAGAGGGTTCCGTACAACAATATATGAATTAGTATGTGTATTATTAAAAAAATACCGTTTCTAAAAGAACACTAAGACTTTGTAAAAACTATACAACGTAGGGTTGGGTATAGCTGTATAGTATACAGGGCGGAAAAGAAAGTTCCTTTAACATGAAAATACTTGCGAACGGACAGAGCTACAGCTATACAAGTGAAGTAACGGTACAGTAAAGCGACTACGCCCGACCTAATGCAAACGACAGCTGCCCACTAGTGGCCAAATTTGGAAGATAGCCATTGCAAATCGAGAACGAAAAGAGGTAGAGCAAATTTTCCAATTAGAAAGTTTTAGAGCATCAATTAATTAGTACGAAATGACATTGGTTCACACGGATAAGATAAATCGTCGCCTGTATACCCCAAAAATTTCCGAAATCGATGAGCGACGATTCTACTTTGCCTATTCACATTGCGGAAATGTAGCAGTGCACAATTACAGATTGTGACTTTGTACTGTGCTGTAATGTCTGTAAGGATTCAATTTCCGATGCATTTAGAATTTTAGAATAACCCTTTCAGGGCCAGAAGAATTCTGTTCGTAAACTGATGAAATAATTGACTGACACCAGAATATTCAAGCGAATTTCTCTGAAAACAAAAATCCACTAATTTGCACTTTCATTACAGAAGCAAAATTTTATTAAATTATTCTTGGTGCCATTTGTCAGTTTTGGAATTAAAATTATGTGACTAGACCGTCTAGCCACCGCCCTTGAAAGGGTTAAATATATTTCGTCGTATTGAAGAGGCTTACAATAGACGTTCCATGCTGAAAAATTTGCATGCAGAATTACTCTCACGAATACAAACGTGTATCGTGAACAATGGCGAACTTTTCGAACATACTGAATATTAACTTTTTATCACTGTGAAACAGTTTGTCTTTTTGTGTGTGTGTGGTGCTATCAAATTGTATTGAGATAAGTACGTATTTATAGCATAAACTGTGCGTATTTCTTCATACTTCTAACTATTCAATTCAAATGTTTACACAAAAGGAAGTGCATCGATTGCGGACATTTTTGGGTGAACAGGCGAAGATTTATCTTATCCATGTAAAGAAAATGTCGTATTCTGTTAATTAATTGATGCTCTAAAACTTTCTAACTGGAAATTTTGCTCTATCGCTTTTCGTTTTCGATTTGCGGTGGCTATCTTCCAAATTTCGCCACTAGGGGACGCTGCTGTCCTTCTTTAAATCGGGTTAGTCGCTTTACTATACCGTTACCTCACTTGCATCGCTGTAACTCTCTCCGTTCAAAAGTATTTTCAGGTTAAAGGGACTTTCCTTTGCACCCTGTATACTAGAAAAGAATAAATGGATATACCATGAAAGTTCAAAGATATATGGAACCTAAATAATAGCAAATATAGCTATTCTGTATATTTGTTATTCCATATAGGTTTTTAGTTAACCTTCAAAGACATAGTAAGTGTATTGAGAGAGCCACTCAATGGAAACTAGTCACAAATCTCATAGTATTTATGTGATTAATTCTCATTAAATTAGTCTGTTTTTAAGAATTTGACGTTTATTGCTTTTATACTGCTACTGAGCATTACATTACATTAATATATCCTTAAAATTTGTTATCTAGGCTTTAAAAGCCGATGGAGCATAGAGTACGCCGTCCCTGTCATTATGTATGTCCAAACTGTCCGAGTCTTTAAGGGTTAATATCTCGGCTAAAATCGAAATTTGAGTGTAACGTAAAAATGCGATTTTCTCAAAAACTACGTGACCTAGGGTAATCGCTATAATTTTCCTGCAAGGTATAAATTAATGTCTACTACCTCTAATTTTTTTTTAAATTTTAGTTCCAATAGATTCTGAGTTAGATGGGGGGGGGGGGGACATATTTTTGCACTACATTTTACAGCATAACTTTGAAAATATAATACCTAAAATTAAATGAAATATATTTTTGATTTCGAAAGCTTTCACATGATACCCCACTCGATATACAAAGAAATTTTTTTTCAAGTAACTTAACTATCCCCTTTACATTTTTCCTAAATATATTTATGGATATTTATTAATCTGTAAATATATGGGTCAATAGTCTTTATTACTTCCCCCAATTTGAACTTTCCACGTTTCATATTTTACGAGTAAAAGGGCTGTGACAGACAGACACAGGAGTGATTTTATAATGGTTCCGTTTTTACTTTTTAAGTACGGAACCCTAAAAAGTACTTTATATCCCTAAATCACGTTTGCTATTTGTCAATTGGCAGAGGACACGATGACGAATGAATAACCATTGTATCTAAAAGTGTATTCAAATACTCATATTTTACGATGAATTAAACAAGTTAATGCGACCAAATAGATTAGGATATATGTAGATAATATCTTAGATAAAAACATTGTAGAATGACAGTAGTCGAACTGCTTTTAGGAAACAACAAATAAGAAAAAATCATGCGTCAAGCATAGATTAAGTAACACTTTCCAACACATTCAGAATAATGTAACAAAACTGCGCCGTTTAAAAAATTAAAATATTACGTCTAATTCAACTTTATGGAAACGCATAATACATTTCAAAACCCAATTTCAGTTACTCTCATCCACAATCGGAAATTATGCAATTTTTTTCAGCAGTCCTCTATATGATATATAGACTTGAATCTATTAACTACATGCATGCCAAAATTTAGTTCACATACATATACTTCAGTTGAAAATTTAACTTCAGCAATATCCTCTAATAAGGATTACGGTACGGGAATACTTTTGTGCAGCCCCTTTTTTGAGATATAGAATTTATATATAACGAGTAAGATGCAAAACATTAATTAAATTTCAAAGTGCATACCGAATTTTAAACAGTACACTCCAGCAATTATTGCTCAAAGACAGTACTGTACTGTAACAAATTTCTTTTGTAAATGAATAAAAAATAAATGAATAAAAAATGCTATGAATGCTCTGTTCTAACGTGATCGTAGAGAAATTCAGTGATTTATATCAATTTCAATACATTTGAAATAGCATAATGCCAATAAAATACACTGCAAACGATTTTCCCCATGTACCATAATGTAATGGAATACTTTTGAGTGTCCCTGTAAATGAACGATTAATCTTACATACTTCATATGCAATACCAAACATGCTTTGGTGACCCTAAATAACCTTTATCAATCTCATGAAATCCGAGTATATTTACGGGAGTTAGAGCGTGGACAGACGGCCAGACGGACTGATGGTCAGACACGCCGAATGCATAAACACTTTTCAACTTTGTTGGAAAGTGTTAACAATGATAAAAAAATTAGATTTTTTAATTAGATTACTCAATTTACATTTCTATAACTTCCTTATTCATCAAATGCAAGTGTTTGTGGTTGGCAGGTAAGTAAATACTGCTACTTTCTTATTAGGATAACTTTAAATGCTTGTCCAAACTGTTGCTTATCGAAATAAAATCACAGTGTAAAAAAAATTCCAAGATATATTATAACCATTCGCTCAATCAATGGGCAAATTACGTATGTAAATATAATGATACTATGCGATGTTCAGGGGGCGAGGGCTCTGTCCTCCTGAAGAAATGTTTTTTATTACATAAAAATTTACCAGAATTACCAGATCATCAGGATTTCAGAATATCATTGCGTAGCAACATTTTTAATTGAACGCTTCTAATTTCTGAAACCTTCGATATACTTTTTATTACTTTAAATATTTATGTAATTTCAAAATTTTAAATTGCGGTATGTCGAAAGTTAAATATTCTATGAAACAATGAGTTTCACAGCGAACGTTGAGGCTTCTGATCTGCAGATTTACTAATCAATATAATTGGGTACAATATACACAATTATAAAAATTAAGAATGTCAATTAAAAATGTTCTATAACATAAACTATAATATTTTAAAAACCAGGAATATTCACTTTGTTAAGTAGAATATTAAGTCTAGTGACGTCTTAAAAAATTTTCAGTTCTTCTAATTTCTAGCAACATTTTAAATTTAGATTCTGATGATAAATAAATTCGAAACGTCTAATAATAAACATGAACGTTCTATTTTAATTTTTCAGTATTTCTAACTCGCTCAAAGGCACAGTTAGATATCATGATTAGACTTTAACGGGTTAGATAACACACGTTTCAAATATTTCTTTTTTAAATAAATATATCCTTTTATATTTTTCCGGTATCTGTTTTTACACATTTTTAGTAATCTTTTCAACACAGAAGAGAACAAAGCGTATGCCTTTCGTTTTATGTGGAATAATTTTCAGTTTCACTTTTTAAGACATGAATAAACGTTTAGGAAAATACCCTTTGCAAAAGTGTTCTCAGTAGTTTCATAACTTTTTTCGTAACTAAAACACACCTTTAAAGAGCCATGGCAAATTCATTGCTGTTCCTTAATTACTTTGTTTATTCATATATGTGTATTTGGGTATTGAAAAGGATTAACAGGGCGAAAGGATATGTTAAATATTAATTTTACAATATGACTGTGCAAGTAGGCTGCATAATGATTGTTTTACTAGTAGTGACATATACTTAATGGAGATGTGAAAAAAAATTCTATTTTTCTTAGTATAAAGAAAATTATTTGGTTTAATTTGTAATTAAATATTGAGTATTATTCTGTTCAATATTGCTATGAAGGAAATCATAAATAGCAAAGCACATTTACTTTATGAAGGGCTACCACGGCCGACTATCTTTTAATTCTACCTCACACCACTTTCTCATAATAAAAATTATTGACAATTATTGTTCAAGAACATTTGCAAGAGAAATGTACTATAAAATCTGTTTCTATAACAGTGGCTAATAAATATGTCCAACTAACTCTACCAAAAGCTTCTAATACCTTGTACATATGCTCAGTCACATCAAAGTCCGTACATAAATACCAATGATATCGCAAGACAAAAATCGTATCTCTCAGTACGGGGTGTCTACTCTCAACGGTGTCCAATGGCTAATTCCTAAACAGTTAGGCATAGACAAATAGTTCTAATTACAAAAAAAAATTAAATGATGCTTAAAAAATCAAAAAACCCGACTGCGTAAAAAGCGAACTAATTAATTATTTCTCATCAATGTGAAATATTTTTTTTTCAATTCCTACTATTAGCTCACACTCTAGCTATATATATCTTGTTCAAATTTTCAATCGTTAATAAAATACTTATTATTCATCCAATCAAGCTCAAATAATTTTTTTAAACTTGTAGTGGATGACACTTGATGTTAATCCAGTTTTTTCAGATATTAATTCATTAATTAAATAAAATTAATTAATTTTCAATAATTGAGAGAGCCCCCCCCCCCCTTCTTGATCAAGGTATTTTAAGACAGAGAGAGCCCCCCTCTTGATCAAGGTATTTTAAGACAGAGAGAGCCCTCTTCTTGATCAAGGCATTTTAAGCACCACTCAAAAGGAAAGAAGAATGGGAGAAAAAAAAGTTCTCTTATTGACCTAAGTAGGAATTGACTTTTTATATTACTTGTTTATATTACTTACCTATTTTTTTTATTACTTGTATTGATGACTTTTAAGTTGTGTTTAACTGTTTGTTCCTATCTATAAACACTGTTTTGACGAGGTCTATAGGTATCTATGATGGTTAGAGTTGCAGTAAAGCTAGAGATCCACAATACATACACAACTTCCAGGTTGTATAATATTTTAACGGGGCTTCTGACTGTAAAATAGTCAATGAAACATCGTCTTCATTTTAAAAGACCTATCCAATGATATGCCACTCAATAGGCTGCGTAATTTTTTTTCGTCTCTACCGCCATTATTTATTTTACGGCCGCCAGTTTGAATTTATAAAAACAAAACCTAGCCTATAACCATCGGACTGATAAGACGAATTGATAGAGACCTCATTCATTAAAATCCATCCAGCCGTTGGGATGTTTCGAGGGTATAAAGAAATCCACATACGCAGATACGCGTGAAACACATAACCCTTCTTTTCAGTCGGGTAACAACACGATATTTAAATTTTTATACGGTATCGAGGTCCTATAAGTTATATTTAGTAAAATTTTCCTATTACACTGACAAGGAGGACAAAAAAAGTTCCGTTCATATAATACTAAAATTACCGAGTTATGAAACTTTAAAAATACATGACTTATTCCACTTTCGTCCATCTGAGCACAAATGAGTTCGGCCTTGCTTTGAGGGATCATATACCAAGAACTTAAAGTATTCGAAGAACTTATTTCATGTGTATCTGCGCTTTGAAAAATATCGTAATGTATTACGATTGAGTTAACTTTTATTAAGTTTCTGATTGGCTAAAATAATTATATTTTAACATAAGATTTATTTCGTAAAGATTTGAGACTGCTTCTTTTCAATTCTTTTTTAAGTTTTTATTTAACTTCAACGATCGTATGTATGTTTGGCCAGTTGAACCTATGTACTTGAATTTTAACTCACTTTCAAATATCCGATCAAGATTAAATTTTACATACTGACGTAAATCCGATGACAATCTAATATTATTATGATTTTTGGTGGTTACCATTTATACTTATTTTACAAGATAACACAAAATAATTTCGGATAAATTACCACCAAGAAGTTTAAGAAACAGTTTTAGATTAGGTAACACAAGACTACGATAATTGTGTTTTTTAACTTTTATGTATTTTTTAGTACTGAATCCGAAAATTGCCTTAATTGTCAACCATCATGTCAGGATTTTTCGCAAATCGTAAATTGTCAAAGTTAAAAAAAAATAACAAAAATAGTAACAGAGGAGATGACTGCGTTTTTAAATTTTTGATAATTGATTTTTATGCACTTTTTAGCACTGAATCTGAAAATGACATTCATTTTTAACCATCACGTTAGAATTTGTTTTTGCGAATCATAAATATCAAAGTTAAAATATAGCGAATATCTGATGCTATAAAAAAAGATGTAAAACTTTTTTGATTTTATTTCATTTTATTTAATTCAATAACTTATTCAATTTTTTTTCTTATACTGGGATTCTTACAGCTAAACAGCTGAAGGGTCCGATGAGGTGGGAGAGGACGTTCAATTTTAACTTTGAAATTTATAATTTTCGAAAAATCATGACGTGATGGTGAAAAATGAAGGTCCATTTTCGTACTCAGCGGTACAAAATACATAAAAATCAGTTATCAAAAGTTAAAAACACAGCAATAATTTTATATTATCAAATTTTCGCTATTTTTTCTTTTTTTAACTATAAAATTTACGATTTGGAAAAAAGCATTACTTGATTGTAAAAAATTAAGGTCAATTTTGGATTCAGTGATACAGAATACAAAAGAATCCATTATCAAAAGCTGAAAAACATGACGTAACCCGACTTTTGCAGGTTACTCTAATCTATAACTATTTAAAATATGTATCATTTTGTAATGAATTGAGGCTGTTAATTTTCATCATTTTATTTAACCAAAATTTTGCTTTTCTTCTTCTTATATGTTTATTACAAGCTGTATTTTTTGCATTAACATGTCAGAATAATTAAAGAATTCAAATTTCTATTACAATGTCAATTTTACTCTGAACCATTTTTTTTTTTATTATATCTGACAAAATTATGTTTCTACTAAATTTGTGATTCACCCCTAATTTGCAGCAAAAAATATGCTCCGAATTCAAACAGCTATTACTCAGTCAATTTTAATCGTAGAATAATGGGGTTTTTTGGTCTTACTTGTCAGTGTAACAGTAAAATTTTACTAAATATAACTTACAGACAGGGGACCGTATAAAAATTTAAATTTCGTAATTTTTAAAGAAATGTTTTTATTGACGCATATCGCTTTTAATGTACTTTTTTACCTCATTTAAAACATTTTTGTAATTGGAACTGTATGTATATGACTAACGGATTAGGAATTAGCCAATGGACACAGTTGAGAGTGACACCCTGTATATAAATCAACATTTGGGGTTCTGGGAGTCATGAGCGGTAAAAATATACAGAAATTTTCAGGAATTATTTCTCTCGTAATGGTTGCGAAAAGTAGCTCATTACTTTTTTGTAATAGAAAATATCTAAAATATATTCATAAAAGGAAATCGGTTAAATCGACCATAACTTTTACTTTCTCCTATCTTTACATGAAGAAAGTATAGGATTCATGAAAAAATTCGACTTTCGGTTTGCGACGGATTTACATGCCTTAGGGGTCAGAAATTCCGAAAAACATAATTTTACGAAATGTCTATTTGTGAGTCTGTGATTCTGTCTGTCTGTCTATATGCATGTGACACAAATTTTGTGGGCGTTCTATCTCAAGAACTAACGCACGGAATTTAATAAAAATTTATATTCAGTTAGTCCCTCATATAAATTGTTGTTTATTAGTTTTTCGTGTGAATCGCTCAACAGGTTGTGCTGCTATGCAACATTTTTCACGATTCCCGCAATACCTCAATCTCAAGCACTAATGCACATATTTTCATCAAACATCAGATTCAGTTAATCCTTGATATGAATTGACGTTTTATACATTTTGGTGTAAATCGCTCAACAGGTGCGCTGCTACGCTGTATTTTTTGCGATTTCCGCTATAGCTTTATCTCAAGAACTAATGTTTGGATTGTCAACAAACTTCAGATTTAGTTATACCTTGATTTGAGTTAGGGCTGTTTATGTTTTGGTGCAAATCGCTCAACAGGTGGCGCTGCTATGCTGAATTTTTCAGAATTTCCACTATAGGTCTATCTCAATAACTAATAATCGAATTTTCATCAAACTCCAGATTCAGGTATACCTTGATATAATTTAGAACCGTTTATGTTTTGGTGCAAATCGCTCAAAAGGTGGCGCTGCTATGCTACATATTTAAGAATTTCCGCTCTAGCTCTATCTCAAGAACTAATGGTAGAATTTTCATCAAACTTCAAGTTCATATATACTTTGATATGAATTGGTGCTAAATTGATGTCACTTCTTGTACTATTTAAATGATTTATTTAATGTGATTTATATAGAAGGAAGTTTTTGATGGCCACAACATAGTAGTTAGAACTGGAAATCTTTCAGCTTGTGTTTTTAATTTATGGCCCGATGATACTTAAAAGTACCATTAAAATAACTTGTAAAATTTATTTAATACATCGATTAGTACTAATACAGTTTAGAATGAGATTATAGTTACTTTAGTTTATCTTATTCTAAAAGAATTATTGATTGCACAAAACAAAAACATTTTTAAAAGGTTGATTTCTTGTGTCTTTGCATCTTTTCAGCTTACTTGAAGTTGAAAGATTGGAGGAGGAAGTTTTAGTTCGGAAATATTTCTATATTTTTTTGTAAGAACATTATATTAATACTAGGGGGCTCTGCCCCCTGCAAGATACGCTCGCCAACCCCCGTTCAGACACCGCAGAATCTAAAAACACGCTAATCTGATGGGTTTTAAAAATATTAGAGAAGATTGAATTATACTGAAAAAAGCTGTGCAGATCTTCCTGTAAACGTGTTTCCATTCAATTCCCTTTGATAGCAAAAATTTAAGGGCGAATTAGTTGCTGTTAAGACATCCAATGGTTGTTTTCGTTTTTGATTAAAGAGGATCAGTTAAACATTTGTAAAGAAGCTAAAATAAAATAAATTACGTATACAGAGTTTTTGTCTCCCGGTATTTTAAAACAATCTCTATAACAATAGCCTAAGTCATGTGACTATCATCAACAGTTCCAGGCGGACCACTTCGCTTTTTATACTCTAGGTGCCATTTTGGTATTTTAATGTTAGCCAGACACAGGTGATAAGTCGCCAAATATTATTCTATCGCCATCATTTCATCTATATTATAATAGTTCAAGTCATCAACTGCCATAAACAAATACGGCCCCTCGCCCTTCGCCGATCATATGAAAGTTTGGCACAGATGTCATATACGTCCCATATTGGCGCGATTTTTTAACGACGCCAGTTTGTGGAACGCATCAACAGCATAAACAAAAATATCCGGCCTACCATATCAAGCAAAATAACGATACTTTGGCGGCAGTTGAGTGCCCGTCCCGTATATGTCATAAGCGTCAGAAAAAAATCGCGTCAATATGGGACCGTAAGTTTTCATTTTGATTAAAAAAAAAAAAAAAATCGATTAAAACTGCATAAAATTGCCATGGTTGCAAAGAATTCTTGGTACTGTTACGCTAGCCGGATACAAATCTCGCCAATAGCTTTTTTTCAACTCACCAGTTAGCATGTTTTTTTCGAGTGTAATATTTGGCCAGATTTCATATACGCACAGTAGGTTTGGCGGGATTTTTTTTTTTAATGCCAGTTAGATATGCATTTTTGGTATTACTTACTTATTCCGTCGACCAAAAATCTATCGCTAAATTATAAGATTAAATGCCAATAGTAGTTGATCATAAATGTCACATTCACTTGACTTTAAGCAAGTTACACGTGTTTCCGTCATCAAGTGATTTTTATTTCGACTTTTTATTTGTATATTTGTTAATGTTATACTAATTTATTTTTTCTTTCGCTATTTAAAATAAAAATTATATCAATTTGTATAATTTGGCAAGTGTTTTGGCGATTTATGTAATTTGGTGAAATTGGTCGACGGAATAACTAAGTAGTACCGTATTTTTTAATGATTTTCTATTATTTTCTAAAGGAAATATAAAAAAAAAGTAATAAATAATTATAGAACAAAATAATTTATATAATTTATAAAAATAAATAAAAGTAAATAAACATTTATTATCAAATAAACAACAATAGCCGTGTTACCATGTCACCCTTTTCTGAAATATGAAAAGAAAATATCTGTCTGATTAAAATTTGAGCTGCCATCATTAGAAAAATGTATATAAAATTAGAAAATAATTAATATTTCGAAAACTAATTCGAATTTAAAAATTCTAATCCCAGTTTTGAGATCTGCGGATCAGTGCTGATTTTTGGAGTTAATTTCCTCGCAAAGTATTCCATATTTTAGGAGAAATCGCTTGAAACATAATTAGTTGTTTAATCAGTCGATTCATATATCCGTTTCATAAATCCGTTACATAAATTCGTTTCATTATGGTTTTATATATATAGGGTAGATATTTCATATTTCTACAAAATACTAAAAAAAAAAAAAAAAATAATATTTTAAATAAAAGATTTGGGTGGAGTTATAACTATTGCACAAATTCAATATAAACTCAAATTTAATAAACTAATTTTAATTGGCAAAATTCTTCTAAAATTTATTAAATAATTGTGTAAATCTTTTAATTTAGTTTCAAAAATTGAAGAAAAATGCCTTAGAAGGTGAAATTTTTATGATTTCAGAATTTAGTACATTAAGGGTTAAAAGAAATATGAAAAAACAAAATTAATAAAGAATAAATACTAAAATTAAATTTAGTTATACTTCCTCTATATTTTCTTTTAATGTATATGAAAAATATTTTGGAATACTCATTTTAAATAGATAAGTATGTATATATTTCAAAAAGATTAAAATGTGTTACTGATTTTTGAACTGATTTTTTTTCTTTTATTTCCTACTTAGACTGGAATTTAGAAACTAAGTATGCTATTGCGTGACTTAGAACAGATGGTGAATATAAATTATGTAATCTTTCCTTTGATTAAAAAAGATTGCACAGGAATCTGTGGTGTACAATTTTGAATTAATATAGCTCCACTTTTATGACGAATTACTAGCATAAACGTTTTTTATATGTTTGTTTCGAATGGATATTTTAAGTATTATACCTTTATTTATGATTAAATTTTTATTTCTTCAAAGTACTATTACATAAAGCCGTGAAATAAATCAATATTTGAAAATAGTTATAATTTTAGTATTAGCAAATCAAAAAAGCATATTTGATATCGGTTTGAACTCAAACTTTTGTTTCATACTTAAAATTATGGAAGCAAAGAAACTGAAAGCTAAGAACATTTCATAGCTCCAGATCTAAAAATGCTCTCATATATAAGATGCCTCACAAGAGAAAATTGTAAAGATATAAGGAGTATAAATTTGAAACGATTAATATAAATGATAATTTTCTTTATCATCGGAACTATTACATTCAGAACTACGTTTAGATGTTTTATTCTCCGCACATTTTGACCACCTGCTTATCTAGTGCGCTAGCTACTAATCAAACTGTGCGAATCCAGATAATGTGGGCCCGAATCCAGATATGAATCCGTACTCGATCATAGATACTTATAATGGCTCGGATTTCCCTTTAAATGGAGGTCCTAATCTGTTTGGGGCCCGTGTATAAGAGATGACCGTATCGCCCGCGACCAACCAAACAATATTTATACCTTTCTGAATTGAAATTTCAGAATAAATGTGATAAGATTAGTGAATAATGCAAAAAAAAAAACCCTCTAATGCATGTAGAACTAAATATTTTAGTTATTATAAAAGAAGAAAGAAAAAAATATGTTCATATTATTTACAGTCGGTCTAAGATAAAAAAAGTTATATGAAATAATTAACAAAAATAAATTTATGGGGCTGTCTCCATACTAAAATTGTAACAAAATTCGAAATTAAAAAAATATTATTTCCTTTTGGTCTCATATTTAGGTTTTTTTAAATTTTATTGTGTTAAAATACCAGCAGGCAATTCACAGGTGAAATAGTTTGAAAATTAATTACATTGATTTTTTTGAACTTCTAAAATTAATTTAAATTTTATTTCTAGCATAAAAGACTGCAATGCAGTTAGCTTTTCAGACAGAATTCAAGATCTAATTTGGGAAATAAAAAATAATTTTCGATTCATATATTTGATGTTTCAGGAAATAGATTTATGAAAAAGTTGTATAAATTACAATTCATATTTTTTTGTATTATGTGAAACTTTTATGCAGTATGAAGTAGATGCTAGAGAAAACATATTATAACCTTCAATAATTTTAACAGAAATTCATTTATTGCTTCAAATATCATAATTTGAAATTTCATTTAATTAGCAATTATGAATTAAAGTTAAGTCTTTAAAAACTCTCCGCAATGTAGGTTAGTTTGTAATTAATAAAATTAAATTAAATATTAGGAGTTCAAATGTTTAAAGCTGCATATTTTGTTAACTACTTCACTGAATGATTTTCCATTTGATATCCTAAGTAAATAAACTGTCAAGTGCGATTATTACTGGCGCTCTGAGGGTTCCGTACAATAAATATGTGAATTATTAACAAATTATTTAAAAAATCTTTGCTAGAAAAATAATAAGATTTTGTAAAAACTATACAACGTAGGGTTGGGTACAGCTGTATATACTAGAAAAGTGTGAATGGGTATGCCAAAAAAGTTCAAAGAGATATGAAGCCTAAAGAATAGCAAATATTGCTTGCTATTCTGTATAAGTCTTTTTAAAATATTATCCTAATCTGTTTATAATTAACTGTATTCGGCACTGACAGCAAAAGTAGTGCATATTTGAACTGCATTTGGCATTTCATAAAACTAAATTCAGCGTAGTAATAATTTTTCTTTTTACGGTGTATCTAAAAAAATCCCTTGTTCAAAGTTTAAACTTGGCATTGTGCGCTTCGAAAGGAAGTCGCAAAGTTGCAATGCCGCCTTGATCCGTGCCGCGTTTTTCAAGATAGTTTTTCAATTAACTTTTAAAGACACGGGAGACGTATAGAGATATCCCCTCAATGCAAGCTATTCGTGAATCCCATAGCATTTATGTGATTAATTTTAATTAAATTAGTTTGTTTTTAACAATTTGACATTTATTGCTTTTATACTACTACTGAGCGTTGCATAACAAAAATGTATCATTAAAAGTTATTATCTACACTTTAAAAGCTGATGGCACATAGAGTACGCCGCCCCTGTCATTATGCATATCCTAACTGGCCGTGTCTTTAAGGGTTAATATCTCGGCTAATTACCGACGATTTTTTTCGAAAATCATTATCAATAATGCTTTTATACTTCTGCACGATAGGTACCATCAGCACTCCTCAACACCTTTGCTGAATGTCCGCAAATTGCAATTTTTGTGTAAAAGAAAAACGCGTTTTTCGCAAAAACTAAGTGACCTAAGGTAATCGCTATAATTTTCCTGCAAGTTTTAAGTTAACGTCTACTACCTCTTATTTTTTCATAATTTTAGTTTAAGTAGATTCGGAATTAGATGGGGGGGGGGGGACATATTTTTGCACTATATTTTCGACAATATCTCTACAACTATGATACCTAAAATTAAAAGAAATGTATTTTTGAGTTCAACGTTGCGAAAGCTTTCACACTATACTCCACACGATATACAAAGAAAAGATTTTTTTCAAGTAGCTTAATTAGCCCCTATAAATTTTCCCTAAATATGTTTGTGAATGTTTAATAATCTGAAAATATGTGGGTCAGTAGTCTTTATTACTTCCCCCAATTTGAACTTTCCACGTTCCAAAGTTCCGAGTAAAGTGCCTGTGACAGACAGACAGACACAGGAGTGATCTTATAATGGTTCCGTTTTAATTTTTTAAGTACGGGACCCTAAAAATGTCTGAAAAAGGCCAAATATGATGTCAAATGTAGGTGTCTGTATTGAAAATTTCATAGTTTGATATATTTTCACTATGAAAGCGACCCATAAGTTTATAAGCCTAATTCACAATGGATGGCTAATTTCATTCTGTTCTGCGTATGTCTGGATATTCAATAAGCTGAAGCTTTTTTGATCGAGCAACTAACAACGAAATCCCTTTGCTCTAAAAAGATGACCAATCTATTTAGCTTTCATTTAAAAATATAATCACTTACTTCACTTTATTATTATTCTTATTTAGATTTACCTACGCACTTAAGGACTTAACATTTCAATAAACCTGAAAAAAAATTAGACATACAAAATCCTTGGTGAGCTAATTTGTAGCAACTTTCTTTTTAAAGCAAAAAAGTGCATGGCTGCAAACTCTTACGCTTCTATTAACTTCACTTAAAAATTCTTATACCAGAATTTTTATATAAAAAATGAAATGAAATAAGTTATTAGGTAGTTTTATTTTTTAGTAATTTTTAAATTAACTTGCCACTAAATTTATATCTGTATTTATATATTTTCTTTTTTCCCCTTTTTCTTTTTTTTTCTGTGAACTCAAGAACTTAATAGTCTCCCCCCCCCCCTATAACGACTATCCCGTTATATATGTTTGCGTTCGATTCCCCACCCAGCAGTTCCAATAAAAATTCTGTTTAATACTTCATTTATTTTAGTGCACTATAGTCAAACAGTGCAGCCCCTAAATTAAATTTAATATTTAAAAACGATATCGTTAGCATTAATAGCCCTTCACATTTAAATTAAATTATGGTAGTTACTCATTTCTTTAATAAAATAAAATCAGTGATTCGGTCTTCATTTTTACTTTGAGAGTTTCTCACACATACGATTTAACCTTGTAGAAAAACGTTACTGCCGACAGTTAGTAACAAAAGCATTTTAACTTCGGTCACTTCCTTATTTGGGCATGAATAAAACTTATCATTTAAAATCACTTAACATGCAATCTATTTATTATAATTATTTTCGCACTGCACTTTAACATTCATACCCTTTTGTTCATAAGTATGTTAATGCTGCATTTTTGTAGCAATGCACTTTGCTAATCTTTGCCCCTCACATCTGTTTTAGGAAAATACATTCTCACGGCCTTTTTTCAGCTAACAACTCAATCACTTTTTCAACCCTCTGTCTTTATCCACAAATATTTTTACTTTTACACTTAACCGCACTTGTATCAAAGTACAGTCTAGCTTTGCACTTCTCACGATTAAAAAAATTTAGTATCCCACGATCTGGGAACCCTACCCAATTCAAATATGTAATACGTCTACCGCATGTATTTGGCGAATTCATACCAGCCAATGTTTTACTCTGTCCCTTGTGCATGGCGCAAATACTTTTGATTAGCGATGTTGTATTCCGCCAAGCATCTAAGTTGTAACTGCGTATTTAACTCACTTCTACTCTGACGCTCGTATCTGAATGAGACACTAGGAAGTGTCTTGTTGCTTTCCCTTTTGTACCTCTCCCCTCTGCACTACTGAACGTAATAAACATATAACATCGTAGTCAACTTTGGAGTTTTTTTAGTATGTCCTGGTTATTTAATCACTTTACGTAATGTAAATACGGCCATCTCTGAATATAACAAAAAATGTCTTCATGAATTTTGGTCTCGTGATCAGTTTTTTTTTTCCAAACGAAAAAAAGAAAAATGTAAGGAGAGAGTTACACGCTGCTTATCTTCGCTTCCCAGCTGCGTGGACTCTCTGCTGCAGTGATCTGCTTGGAGTTAATTCGCCCCCCCCCCCCCCGTCACCTAAGAAAAAGTGATCCTAGAATCAACGGCTCGCCACCCCGTCACCAAAGGAGGATTTGATCCTGGAGTGAACTTCTCACCCCGGACAACTGCCCGTCGCCGAAGAAATATCTTTGCCTGTTTTCTATGCTGCTTCCCCCTCTTGTTTCAAGCGGAGCATTACCCCGGCCCTTTTCCTCGCATCGACTGTTGTTTTTGTGCCGCTCTTTGCTGTCCCACCGGTGTTGTTGGCATCAACGGAACATACTGCTATGTTCTTCTCATTTCGCATCCCGCGGATCAGCGTGTGTGTTTTCTCCTGAATGTCATCCACAGTGTTCTATGTTCGTTCACCCCTGTACTGAATTCTCCGATTATTCTCCATTCGACTTCGAATATAAACTATACTATGTGTTTTTTTGCACCGAACTGCTGCAACTCTCTGTTTTTTAAATGTGTACGTGCGTTTTCGTGTGCTCAAGAATGTAAAAAAAAGGCCTTTTCTAAACGAAAAAGAAGATAAAAAGAAGAAACGCCGTATCTGTTTTCGCGATGAAAAAGAAGCCTGTGTTATTCGCCTGTGAGTCATCCCCAGTGAGTGCTACTACAACTAAAAGTTTGTGTGAAATGTGTCTGAGTTATATGCTGTGTAAAAAAAAAAAAATCTTAGCATATGCAAAAAATTCCACTGTGTGCTTCTGAATTATTGAATGATTCTGTCAAAAAAATCCCGGCAAATCTCTGAGTGACATCGCTTTCGTCGTTTACGCGTGTGTAAGGTTCGTGAGTTCAGATCGACTCACAAAGAGTCGTTCATTTTTTTTGTGCTACGCCGGTGTCCTAAGGACTGTGAAAATAAAAATAAAATAACCCATACTTCTGGGGTACTAAAGTAAAAATTCTCATTCAGTATTTCCTAAAGGCGATACGGAGCATTTTCTAAAGAAGATATAATGATATTCATTGTGTTATGAAAAAAAGTACTAGAAAAAAAATTCACAAAACAGATACAAAAAGTGGAGAGAAACAGTGCTCCATTCCCTTAAATTTCACATACCACAGTGTGAAAGCAGATGTTTTCATTCCTCCCCCCCCCCCTTGTTTCTTTCTTTCTATCTTTTAATTTCTTTTCAGTTAATTCTGGAAATATTATATTTAAATTTTAACAGTAAGTTCCATTCCATTTTTCTGCTTTCATACTCGATAAGTACTCACAGGTACTTGAAATTTCATTTACTAATATTATTGTGCTTTCGTACATAATTTACGATACGGAGACACAGTGATATTGCTTTTTTTAATATATTGTGATTTATTTTGTGAAATTTACTATAATATTTATGAATATAATATATTATTTTTTTCTTTTCGCTTTGCATTTAATTTTCCAATATTCTTATTTAATATCTAATACTTCCCTTTTAACTCTAAATGGATACTAAAATATATATTTTGTTTTCAAAAAAGCTTACAGAGGAATATAATTTGTCCTCTTATACTATTATGTTTGAAGGTTAACATAAGATGTTAAAATTTTTGCTTTTTAGCTTCTGAATATTTTAATTTGAGAGAATTTTAATTTCTATCTTTTTGAGAAACGGACATATAGTTTTGAAAGGCGTGCAGTTTCCATTCCTTACAAAAAGGGGAAAAGAAAGAAGTGAAGCTATAGTGAAATTTGTGTTTCTCTTTCTTTTGCTTAAAATAATCAATGATATTATTTTTTTACTTCGAGAAACACAATTTATCTCCGGATAGACATTTTTCCATTTTTTTCTATAAAAGGTTTAAATAAGACCTTTAGCTTATTTTTTTTAAGTTGTGTGTTACTTTTTAATGTGATTATTATACTATTTTATTTCATTACTTTATTTGCTTTACATTTTTATCTGTTATATATGTGTTATATTTATACGTATTATGCAGAATCTCAGTAACAATTTTGATTTAGGAATTTGTTTACACTAACTGTTGGCCATGTCCGCTAAACAAACTCCAATTAATATAATACAATTTGATGGAGATCCGGATTTACTTAAATTCTTTTTTAACCAAATTAGGTCGGTCGCCGAAATTAATAAATACAGCCCTCAGACTACAATTGCTGTACTTGTAGGAAAGTTAATTGGACCCGCACAAAACTTTTATGCACAAAATCCGGAACTTCAAAAAATTACCGGCGTAAATACGCTTGAAAAAGAATTTGCGGCCTTTTTCTCACCCCCTAGCAAGTGTGTGGCTGGTGTTGAACATTCGAGTTTATCTCTTCGGCCAGCGGAGTCAATTAAAAATCCGGCATACCGATTATACATGTTAGCCGCGACTGTCTATGCGGACATTAACGACGAAAATGCATGTAACACAATTAAGCTTATGAAATTCATGGAGGCTGTGCCATCTAACATAAGAATAAAATTACGAGAAGAGGGTATCACAGACTATCGCGCTACTGTTGAAAGAGTACAGACGTTACATGAAATTCTGCATAATGAAAAGATTCTACATGCATTGCCCTCCATCAGTAAATCTCAAAATAACGTCGGAGATCAGTTGAAGGAGATATCTGAAAAAATAAACGCGTTAACACTTGCACCGCCTGGACCCAAAACAGAAACAGAAAAAAATGAGATGCAAGGTAGGTCAAAATATATCTCAAATGCGATGCGCTATAGGAAAATTTTCAAAACGCGAAATTTCCCCAAACGTTTTTCCCTTCAGAAATTTCCACAAAGAAAGGTTGTGACATGCCAACTCTGTTTCCGCAATGGGTACCAAGCCCAATCGTGTTTTAAATGGAAAAGGGCTAACACACAGAGAAGGGGAAATTTTAACAAACATAACAACTACCATGTGCAGGAAAACTAGTACAGAGACACAATTTTTAGGCTGATGATTTTGTGTCTCAACCATGTGACTTAACATCAGCAACATTTCCTATTGACCCTACATTACCAAAAATTTCTAAAGAAAGGTTAGTTAATTCAACCGGGTCACAAACTTCAGATCACATTAAAATCGCAAATAATGTCTGCTGGGCAACATATAACTATGATATGTTCCCGCACCATGTTGGTTAAATCAAAGTAAAATTGCGTAATTTGTTATTTCTGTTTGTATAAATATTTTTTATAAAATATAATTATGAGTGTAAAATTATAATGTTTATATATTTAAGTAAAATAAGAGTGTAAGTTCATACAAAAATTATTAAGTTGATTTTAAATAGTAAATATATATTTTTAAAAAATTGTTGTATTGTAAAATGAATGTATAATATTGAATTGAGTTCGGATCTCAGACAACAACTAGCCAGACGCCATGGTGTCGTTTTATGACAAGCCAATGGAAAGTGGTGTATAATTAGAAATCGTAAAATCATAAAAACGTTGGAATCAATTTATGGCCTCAATAAAAGTGTTGGGATAAATTTATGACTTTTCAGACCACCCAAACTTTAAGGCAAATAATAATATTAAAGTATATGTTAGGGGCCATTTGCAGACTGCTAGCTAATAGGCCTATCGAAGTATAATAAAAAATCTTCTCACATCCAATAACAGTGGACTAGACAAAAATAGTTCCTCCCACTGCAGGAGCTGGTGTGCAAGAAGAATAAGTTTGAAAAAGGATAGTCTGAAAAAAGATGTAGAGGATGCAAGAGCTCTCCTGAAAGCCCGTGCAATGAGTCCCGTAAGCCCTAGTAAAGCCCAGGCGAGATGGACATTTCGGAGCGAGCCTAAGCGAGTCTAATCGAGCCTAATCGAGCCTAATCAAGCCTATTTGAGGATGTATTCCTGAGGTACCTATCGGAGTGAGCCTAATCAAGCCAAATTGAGGATGTCTTCCTGATGTACATATCGGAGTGATCCTAATCAAGCCAAATTGAGGATGCGTTCCTGATGACACATTGCCATGATCCTAAGCAACGCATCAACTCGGAATTTGATGAATAAAGGCCACCATCCCGTATATTAAAAGAAGGTACTATTTTAAACATTTTCTTTTACCACTTAAGATCATATGAAAAATCTTAAAAATACTTTTCTGATATTTTACGGTAGAGAGTTATCTGAGATCCGACCAAACCAATAATTAAATAAGATTAAGGTAATTTTAAAAATGAAAGAGAGTATTTCTTTTAGCAAAAAGAAACAATTATAGTAATTAGAGTACGTGAAAATATTGTCTTTTTTTTTAAAAAGATTAAACATACTTAAAATAATGAGAAGCAAACAAAAGTGTTGCTTTCTATTTTTTGAATTAATATTATGTTTTTCTGTATATAGATATGTTCAATGTAAATAAAATATTTAATCAAGTTTTAAAAAGTTTCTGTAATTATTTAATTAATAATATTTAAAGTGTGTCAATTCTTTTTTTACAGCTTAAATTTTAGTTTAATTCATAAGTGGAAGAGTTCGTCTAAATAATTCACAACGCAAACTCTTAATTTTATTCGTAATTATTCAAATTTAATAATTACTTTTTGACGCGAATTATAATTTAATTTTATTAATGCTTCGCGTTGCTCTTCTACTAGAATTTAGGTAAATACGATCACTTATATTATTTAAATTTATCTAAGGTATATAAAACTATATACCAATTTGCTATGAGGTTGCTTGGATGATTTGGACCAATTAACAATTTTGAATATATTTAATAAAAAATAAACAGGTGTAATTATCTGTCCAGCATCCCCCCTTCATAGTACAATGGTGCTATGACTCAGGAACGTTCATCTGAGGTCATTAGAAATAATAATAATAATAATAATAATAATAATAAAGGAAAATAAATTTAAGTATTATTTTAATGTCACAATTTTAAAGATATTGTAGGTATGTAAGTTTAATTGATTAAAATTTTATTAAAATTAATTTTATTATTGTAACAATACTGACACACATATAATAATTTTATATAAATAAAATGAATAATATATGTTAGTAAAAAAACCAAAAAGGAAATGAGAAAAATAATTCTGGGATTTATAATAGGTAAATTTAGGAATTACAATTTTTTTTTTTTTTTTCTCTCTTTTCTCTTGTGGTTGGATCTCAGTTACCATTGAAAAATAATGGCATTCACATCACAGATGACACATTTGTAAAAATAATTTTTTTTATATAATGTATAAATAATAATAATAATAAGAATAATGAGTAAAATTTTATAATATGTCTGGTATAAAAATGATTGAAATGTCAATAGATCATGATTTTTGAAATTGTATCACCTTGATACAAAAGAAAATTTATGAGTCGTACTACGAAGTAGTAGTACAATATTTACAAAAAAAAAAAAAATAAGATTGTTTTTTCTGTAGAAAAAGACAGATATTTTTCTGTTAAATGAAATTATGTTGTTTTTTATATATACGTGTATTATAAATATTTTAGGGGTATTTATGTGTGTAAAAGAATAATCTACAAAACAACTTCATCTCCTAAGAAATTTTTTTTTTAAATTTTAGTGTTGTTGTTTTTATGTATTTATGCAATTTAGAATATTTTCATACATATGTTGTAATATAGAGAAAATAGTATGAGATGCAAAAATATTCTTTTAAGAGGTATAGGATCTATGTTCAATTGATATTTTGAAAAAGTATACATTGATTACTAATATTTGTTAAAAATGACTCAGACGCTGGATATAGATACACGTATTAAGTTAGTGTCACCATTTGACAATAAAAAGAACAAAAACATTATATTTTTCTTAGAGGAATTTGATAATATTTTGAATTCGACAGATATACAGGAAGAAACTAAATTATTAATTTTAAAGGCTAAAATTACTGGGGACGCAAAACATATTTTAAGTAAACAGATTGAAAAATATAACGAGACCAATTATAATTTATTTAAAAATAATTTGGTGGAGTTATTTGGTACAAAACTAAGCTTCCTTAATGCTCAGAGCAATTTCCCAAATTTAAAACAGGCCGCAAGTCAAACGATAGAGGATTTCATTTTGGAGTTTAAAAAGGGTGTAAAATCTTATATCGAAAGTGCAGGCGAAAATGTGAATAATAAGGAAGAGAATTTTATCGAAATCTTAAAAATGTCGAATTTTTTAAATTCAATTAGACAGGATATTGCACTAGATGTGCGTAAAAATGCGCCCAGGTCCTTCAAGGAGGCATGCGAGTTAGCAAAACTTATGGAAAGTGCGTATAATGAATCAAAGTTTGAGGAAATTAACGCAATAAATAAAGAAAACAAAGATCTTTATGAGAACATTATAGAATCAAGTAAGCAAAACAAAGAGCTAATCGAGAAATTAAAAGGGGAGATTGAAAAACTAAAAAAATCAAAGAAAAAAAACCATGCAATTAGAGATGATAGTGTTCCGCGGAATAAGAAACTCTTTAATAAACACAATGATTATCAGGGTCCCCATTTCAATAACAATTTTCATTATAATGATTATGAACGATATTATAATGATTACTACAATTCCTTTAATTACCCGACGCATTATGGGATGTATGATTATTCACAACCTAACTGGAATTCGGGAAATAGGGATTTTGGATATATTTCTGAGAATTATGAGCAAAATGGTTATCAATTTGAAAAGCGCAAAAAGAAAAAAAAATGGGCAAAGAAAACAGCGAAATCGGATCAAGATTCGGGATTTTCAGAGACGGAAATCGATAAAATAAATAAAACAATCGCAAATATAACAAATGCAGACAAAGATAGTCTGCCAATTATATCACTAAGTATACAGGGCGTCGAAATACAAGCGTTACTGGATACCGGAGCTGCTGTATCCCTTTTATCACCTTCCTTATTCAAAAAAATTAAAGATACAAACGTCAAAATCAAATATTTGGGCAATCAGATCCAAATTAAAACTTTAACAAATTCAAAGATTTTTTTTAAACAATGTGTAAAATTAACTTTTCGATTAAAAGGTATATTCACAACAGGCACATTTTATGTCACTAATGATGATTTTGATAGGCAGTACCAAATGTTATTAGGGTACGATTATCTCAAAGAAAATCATATGATTTTGGATTTATGCAATAAAACATTAAAATTTAAAAATCAACAAATTAAATTAAACGTTGCAAGTGAAGTAAATAATTATGAAGTGAATAACATTACGCCATGTAATTCAGGGGAACATTCAAATAAAAGTATGTTTACCATTACTAAAAATAGAATTTTTCTCCAACCTGAAGAATCGAAAATTGTAAAATTAAAATGCCCAGAGGATATAAATATGTCAGATATAATTATTTTTGACCCCATTCAAGAAAATAGTAAATTTTCATGCGAGACTTCGTTACACGAAGTTCAAAAAAATAATAACATAAATATTATAATAAAGAATAAACTGTTAGAAAAGTTAATTATTCAGAAAGGAACTAAAATAGGGGAAATTATAACGAACTTTGAGTGCAAGCAAGATGACTCAACTGATAATATAGAGAAAGGGACATTTTATGAAATAAATAATTTAAATATAGAAGATGTAAGAAAATTGCGAGAAGCAGAAATTAAAGAGACGGATTTCGATTTAAGCCATTTATCAGAGGAAGTACAACAAAAATTTCGAAAAATTTTAATGGGCAATGTTCATGCATTTTCAAAAAGTTATCAAACATTGGGGCAATCAGCGTTTGTTGCACCAAGTTTTCAATTGAATCATGAATTCCCGGTACAAGCTAAGCCATATAAATTGCCTCAGGCAGTAAGACAGTATGCGAAAAGGGAAATTGAACAACTGTTACAGGCTAAAATTATAGAGAAGACTGACTCCGAGTATGCTTTTCCAGTTATTTTCGTTAGAAAGAAAAATCCGAGTAATAACCCGAATGCAGAACCCAAGTTTAGAATGGCAACGGACCTAAGACTATTAAACCAAATTTTACAACCTTATACTTATCCGATGCCGGACGTAAAAGACTTATTACAAAAAATAAGCGGTAAAAAATACTATACGGTGCTAGACTTACATAGTGCTTTTTTCCAAATAAATTTAAAACCAGAAGATTGCAAAAAATTAGCGTTTATTACGGAATTTGGAAAACATATGCCACTTCGTTTAGCTTTTGGCACACGAAATTCTAGCGCAATTTTTGCAGAAGTAATCGATAAAATTCTGGGACATTTTGACAAAAGCAAAGTATCATACTACATTGATGATGTGTTGATATCTGCAAATACAATAGCAGAGATGACGAAAACCTTAGAAGAAGTTCTACAGGTATTAATAAATCACAACATGACAATCGAACCTTCAAAAATGCAAATTTGCAAAGCAGAAATAGAATTCCTAGGATTTAGGGTGAATCAAATGGGATATTCTCCATCTCAAAAGAATATTGAAAAAGTAAAAAATTTAGTCAGACCAAAATCGAAAAAGGGGGTCAGATCTTTATTGGGCTTAGCGAATTATTTTCGGACGCTAATACCCAACTATTCCGACAAAGTTAACCCTTTAATAGAGCTGACTAAAGATAAAGTTAAATTTAAGTGGAGTCCAGAAGCAGAAAAAGCTTTCCTGATAATTCAGGAAGAAATTGTACAAAAACCAACACTCAGACCCCCCGATTTTAACAAGGAATTTTTCTTATTCACGGATGGGAGCAAAGTTGCAATTTCAGGTGTTCTAGCTCAAGAAAAGGATGGTCATTTGCTACCTGTTGAATTTTTCGGGAGAAAACTTAGAGAACCGGAAAAAAATTATCCGAGTATTAAATTTGAGTTATTAGCAGTGCATGAAGCAATTATGCATTTTAAATACATGCTTGCAGGTAGAAGATTTACTGTGTTAACTGATTCGAAAGCACTAACTCAGCATTTACATTTACAAGATAAATCGGAAATTATAAACAGATGGGTAGCAGATTTACAAGACTTTAATTTCGACTTCGAATTCGTCGAAGGAATTAACAATCCAGCAGACTATTTGAGCAGGAATTTAGATAATCTTACAACAGACAGAGAACTCCAAAATAATTTGTTTGCAAGTAACATAGCACTTACAGACGAAAATATTAAATCGGAGCAATATGCAGACGAAAAATTAAAAATTATAATAAATAAAATCGAAAAAGACAATAATAATAGAAGCACGAAGAGATTTGCTTTAAATCAAAATAAATTATTAATTTTGAAACCTGGTTCAGATAAAAAGGAGCTTTTAATTACCCCGGATTCATTAAAAATTGCAGCCATAGAAGAAGCTCATAAAGCGCATTTCGGATTTCAAAAAACTTATGATAATGTGAAAACAAGGCTTTTTTGGCACGGAATGTACAAAGACATTAAACAGTATTGTGCAAATTGTGTGCAGTGCCTCACATCTAAACAACACACAACAATAAAAGTCCCTGTTAAAAAAATGGTGAAAGATCACGAAGTCGGTACAGTCCTGCATGCTGACGTCATTGGACCTTTAAACCTCACGTTAAGGAAAAACAGATACATTTTAATTATAATTGATTCGACATCGAGATTCCTGGAAGCTGTTCCCCTACGAAACGTAGAGTCACAGACTATATTAAATGTACTAAATAAATATTTTGCAAATTATGGGATGTGTAAAGAAATTATCTTTGATAATGCGAAATATTTAAGAAGCGAAATTATGAAAGAATATTTGGAATATTTAAACATACAAAGGAAATTTGTGAGTGTATACCGTGCGCAAGGAAATGGACTTTGTGAAGTTACCAATAAAATATTAAAAACATCAATTGTAGCTATGTCGAAACGTACTACGGAATGGGACATAAGACTGGATTTTTTTAAACTAGCGTATAATTCCTCGAAACACCGCGCTACGGGATATAGTCCCTCACTGCTATTTTTCGCAAGGGAAATAAAAAATCCCTTCACAGCCCATATTCCTTCTGAGGAAATATATACCCACTCTTATGTTAAAAGCAGAATACAGCATATGAAGGAAATCAAAATTCAATCCCTTGCAAACCAGGAGAAAATAATGCAAGAATATATAGATGAAGAGGCATACGAAAAAGTAAAGGATTTAAATTTGGGTCAAACAGTATATTTAAAACGTATTGGAAAACCAGGCGCATTAGAGCCAAAATTTCAAGGACCCTACGAAGTTACTAAAAAGTTTAGAAACTTTAACTATTTATTACAATATGTTCCAGATAAATCAATAGAGCCGATCAAACGACATATGGATCAGCTGTACGCTCCGAAATACGCAACAGGTCATACAGAGGCGGAAATTACGAATTTACAAGGGTCTCAGAAAAAAATTAAGGGTGATAAAAATTACAAAAATAAATGTGACATTTGTAAAAGAAAATCGCACTTAACTGAAAATTGTTGGTTCAAATTGAACAAAAATACGAGTCAAAAGGGTGACAAACTTACTAAAACGCATTATAAAAAAAATAATAAATATTCTGAGAATATAGACCCATATTTACAGTATCAAACAGATCATTATGATCAAAATATGTCGTTATATGGTTATACACCATATACAAACTTATACGGGGATGTTATACAAGATCATTACCCTTTCCCCCCTCCCCAAGATTATCCATGGTATATGAATTGGTATTAAAAATAAATCAAAATGCATAATTAATCGAATTTCAAAATTTAAAAATTTTCAAAATTTAAAAATAAATTTTTTTTCTTTTAGGTAAATAGAAAAAAAAAAAAAAAAAAAAAAAAAAAAAAAAAAATTGAAACAAAATTAATAACTTGCCTTTTTAAAATTCAAAATAATAATAAGAAAGGATAGGAACATGGGAACGCCAATTTGTCTCAGGGTTACAATATTGAGCAAATGTGCAGGGCGCACCCGAAAACATACTTATAAAATTATGTAATGTGCTTCACAAAACTTCAATGGAGCAGTGAAATATTTCGCTCCAGGCATAAGTTATATATTTTTTTTCTTTTCGAATATGAATTAGAAAGTATAAATTCTTAACAAAGCCAAATAACATTAAAACTTAATTAATTTAATAGTAAATAATGTTGGAGTAATTTTCAAAAAAAAAAAAAAAAAAAAAAAAAAGAGAATTTTTTCTGTCTTCTATAAGGGTAGCCTTTGCTAATAGCCTTACAATTTAGATGACAAAATTTCAGAATTACTCTTTAAAATGAGTAGGTGTAAGCTATAGGTTCAGGGTAGTTAGAACAGCTTTATAGCATACTCATATATATTTTTTTTTCTTATATAAATATATGGTTGACAAGGAATAAATTATTAGTGCACTCTATATTAGGATAGTGGTCAGCTATAAGCCTAAACATAATAAAATATACAAAAAGTGCTAAGATTTATTCCGGTAGTTCAAGTACAACTTATATGCTAAAGTCTAGAATTTAGACAGCAGGGATAAGTTTTATGAACAAAAGTGTTATAAAAAAAAAATTTAAAAAAAGGATTTTGGTGTAGCACATTGGTTTTTAAAAAAAACACATATATGTATAACAATGGACAAGGCAAGTTATTTCAACATGACTGCACACAAAAATAATAGTAAAAATACACAAATAAATAATTGAAGTAAAATTAAAATTTTCTCACCAAAGGCTTTCTGTATAGGGTGCAATTTTGGCCTACGGCTGGGTATGCACCAACACCAACAATATATTTGTAGAAAAATTATTCACAGATACATCAATATAGTCATCACCTAGGCATAAATTTCAGGATTCTTGGCTGAAAAAGGAATCGAAGAAAAAATTAAGTATGGTATAATTACTAGATGTTATGCTCAGAAACAATAAAATTAGTAATATTATATTGTAAAAAGCAGCATTTTGAGTTTTCTTTAGGAAAATTTTTGATTTTTAGGTTTTACACATTTATGGAGTGTCTAGCTCAGTGTATAGTTCCTAGATTTAATAAAAAAATAATAAATAAAAATATAAGTTCGTGTTGTTTTCAAAATAAATAACAAAAGGTATAGCAATTAGCATTTACAGTTAAAATTTATGGAATTTTCATCAAAATTAACATTAGACAAACATAGTTTATATTATATTTAACTTGATAAGCTAATTTACTTTTATTAACGGTATTCAATTAGAATTAAAGTAGGCTTAAATTCAAGTTAAATTAATTAATAACATTGTTGTAGTGTAAAATTTTATGTAAGACTATTATATTTTTATTGTATATATAAAAATATGCGAATTTAATAATTAATAAAATGTATTCGAAAAATTATTTAATATAAATAGTAAATGACAACTGGCTGAAATCAGCTAGAAATTAAAGAAATTTTTTTTTTTTAAATAGCATATTTTATAAATTTAAGTTATTTTAGAATTTAAGCATTTTTTTTTTCTTTTCTTTCCCTTAGAATTAAATGCAATTCTAAATTTAACACATATAAATATACATAGTATTGATAAATTTGAGTATGTGAGTTCATAAAATATTTTTTTTTATATAATTTGGCCAATTTAACATTAGGAAACAAAATAGATAAATAAATATATTTATATATATTGGCCTTATTTTTATTAAAATATGTAGTATGGCTTAATAAATTAATTTAATTTTTTTATAGTACATAAATTTATCATTTTAAAAACTTGATCTGTAGCAATTTGATGTGGATATGTATGAGTATACAAAGATGCTTTTCTGCTGGCAGAAATTCTTTGGTTCGGGCCCGAGTACTCATGGATTACTGCATACGATTTTACAGAATATTTATCATTTGCTTTTAGTACTTTTAAAAATTTTACAAGTGTATTAATAACAATTTTTTTTTAAATAATAATTATTAATGTTGGATTAATAATAATAATTTATTATCTTTTATTTTTAAACATATCATTAAATTTTAGACAGTAGAATTCACATACGGAATGTTAATGATAAATAAAATTTTGAATAAATAAATTTTTATTTCATTCAGTAAAAAAAATAAATAAATATGAAAATTTAACAATCTTTTAAGATAGAATTGTTGGCTAAATAAATAATAATTTAAGACAAAAAAATTGTTCTCTTCTTCGTCAATGGCATTTTCTGACAACACTATTTAATAGTATTAAATGAAGGTGAATTTTTAAGGTCAGCGTAATGCATATTTTGCATTTTTGAGAGGCCGTAGAAGTCATTTTTCCGTGTTGTTTATATTTTAGTAGTAAACAATATCATGAATCAAAATTTGTGTTTGTTAAAAAGGTCTAAAAATATACAATGTAGTCAGTTAAAGAAAATTATATGCATTTTTTTTTAATCCTGAAAGGCAATTTGGTTTAGATTTAAACCTGTATGCATAAAAAGCCACCCTCGCTTCAGTTCAAGTATGAGGCAGGAGAATGCAGAGGCTAGAATCGCCATTTTTCCCCTGCAAAATAATAAAAAAAAAGCAGAAGGTTTACATTAGATACGATACAAATACATACACTGTTTATGCATAGATTATGTTTAAAATTACATACAGGCATGCACAGTGAGTTAAGAAGAAAGTATATCAAGAAATTATACTAATTAATAAGGTAATTACAAGCATGAAATGGTTTTAAATACATACCTTTGGGAAGTCGTAAAATTTTGTCACAGCACAATTCACCTCACAGAAAGCGATTAGTAGCTTGACCAACCCCTCGTTTCAAAAAAATAGGGGACGTTCAAAACTGGTTTTATTCAATCCTCCCTCTTCCTTTTTTTTTTCTCACTTTCTCGTATCGGGTAAAGTTGGAAAGCATTGCGTAATGATATATTAAAGGAGATGAATTAGCTTGTACATTTTGACAGGTCATACATGTTTGAAGTAACAAATAAATAAAATAATGTAACAAGTTTGTATACAATATTTTTCTGATTATAATTTGAATACATCAGATTAATTATGTGAAAATATAACATGTCATATTACAAGCATTGTATTTACTTTTATTCAGTATAAAATGTGTTTTAGATAAAACACTGTGTCATAAGGTTGTATGTGATGAAATAATATGTCAAATGCGTATGCCATTATTTTTCTTATAATGAGGTTTATTTCGGCATATTAATTTCAGACAAAATTATAGCTTTGAATGTATTTTGGGCACTTAAACTGTAAAGTTACAAAATTAGTAAACATGTGTGTGGTAAAGAAAAAAGGCTTCGAGAAAGACGTCTGATTGTCAGTACAGAGGTCTTCTATAAATGTGAATGTCAACAGACAACTATGCTATCATGTGTTGAACTTTCTGTTAGGAAACAATAGAAGAACTTCTTATAAAATATACCAGAACCATTGATAATTGAACTTTACAGTCTTCGCTCAAAAACTGTGTAGATACACAGTCATATGGACACGTACATTCCTTCAAGCTTTAAAAAAAAAAATAAAACCAGCAATCAGTTTTTATTTTTTTTTTTCTTCCGATACCGGGAGAGATGCTGGGCAACATATAACTATGATATGTTCCCGCACCATGTTGGTTAAATCAAAGTAAAATTGCGTAATTTGTTATTTCTGTTTGTATAAATATTTTTTATAAAATATAATTATGAGTGTAAAATTATAATGTTTATATATTTAAGTAAAATAAGAGTGTAAGTTCATACAAAAATTATTAAGTTGATTTTAAATAGTAAATATATATTTTTAAAAAATTGTTGTATTGTAAAATGAATGTATAATATTGAATTGAGTTCGGATCTCAGACAACAACTAGCCAGACGCCATGGTGTCGTTTTATGACAAGCCAATGGAAAGTGGTGTATAATTAGAAATCGTAAAATCATAAAAACGTTGGAATCAATTTATGGCCTCAATAAAAGTGTTGGGATAAATTTATGACTTTTCAGACCACCCAAACTTTAAGGCAAATAATAATATTAAAGTATATGTTAGGGGCCATTTGCAGACTGCTAGCTAATAGGCCTATCGAAGTATAATAAAAAATCTTCTCACATCCAATAACAGTGGACTAGACAAAAATAGTTCCTCCCACTGCAGGAGCTGGTGTGCAAGAAGAATAAGTTTGAAAAAGGATAGTCTGAAAAAAGATGTAGAGGATGCAAGAGCTCTCCTGAAAGCCCGTGCAATGAGTCCCGTAAGCCCTAGTAAAGCCCAGGCGAGATGGACATTTCGGAGCGAGCCTAAGCGAGTCTAATCGAGCCTAATCGAGCCTAATCAAGCCTATTTGAGGATGTATTCCTGAGGTACCTATCGGAGTGAGCCTAATCAAGCCAAATTGAGGATGTCTTCCTGATGTACATATCGGAGTGATCCTAATCAAGCCAAATTGAGGATGCGTTCCTGATGACACATTGCCATGATCCTAAGCAACGCATCAACTCGGAATTTGATGAATAAAGGCCACCATCCCGTATATTAAAAGAAGGTACTATTTTAAACATTTTCTTTTACCACTTAAGATCATATGAAAAATCTTAAAAATACTTATCTGATATTTTACGGTAGAGAGTTATCTGAGATCCGACCAAACCAATAATTAAATAAGATTAAGGTAATTTTAAAAATGAAAGAGAGTATTTCTTTTAGCAAAAAGAAACAATTATAGTAATTAGAGTACGTGAAAATATTGTCTTTTTTTTAAAAAGATTAAACATACTTAAAATAATGAGAAGCAAACAAAAGTGTTGCTTTCTATTTTTTGAATTAATATTATGTTTTTCTGTATATAGATATGTTCAATGTAAATAAAATATTTAATCAAGTTTTAAAAAGTTTCTGTAATTATTTAATTAATAATATTTAAAGTGTGTCAATTCTTTTTTTACAGCTTAAATTTTAGTTTAATTCATAAGTGGAAGAGTTCGTCTAAATAATTCACAACGCAAACTCTTAATTTTATTCGTAATTATTCAAATTTAATAATTACTTTTTGACGCGAATTATAATTTAATTTTATTAATGCTTCGCGTTGCTCTTCTACTAGAATTTAGGTAAATACGATCACTTATATTATTTAAATTTATCTAAGGTATATAAAACTATATACCAATTTGCTATGAGGTTGCTTGGATGATTTGGACCAATTAACAATTTTGAATATATTTAATAAAAAATAAACAGGTGTAATTATCTGTCCAGCAATGTCACTACCCAAACAGAAAATGAAGGCGATAACAATGCTCACATCATTTGTAGTGTTAACACGCATTCTCCATCACTCTCTCTTGTAAAGGCCACTATTGCAAACCATAATATCACCTTATTGGCTGATTCCTGAAGTATCATTTCGTTGCTTTCACAAAAATTATGTAATGAACTTAAACCTACATTAAAATACAAGAGGCTATCAACAGCCTTAAACATTAAAACTGTCAATTCGGATGTTTCTTTTTCTTCGTGTATTAGAGCATTCATTAAGTTAGAAAAGAAGTTCTTCTCCCACCATTTCTACATTGTGGATATTACGCAATGCTCCAGTTTTGAGGGCATTCTTGGTTTCGATTTCATCAGTAAGTTTAATATCATCATTGATACTTTCAATAAATGCATTCACATTAACAACAGCTTGACGATTCCATTAGAAACAACTGACACTAATTCAAAAATCAGTGAAAGTAATCAGTGTCACAACTTATGTGATGTTGTGACAAATCAAGATGATTTTTTTAACTCGTAAAATCATTCTAGAACCCCAAGAGCGAACATGGTGCTCAGTTTACATAAATAATAACATCAAACATGACATAAATTATCTATTTGAATATTTGGCAGATAAAAAAGAATTAATAGGTCATGATGCCATTATTCAAACGGATAAAAAGTCGAAACACAAAAAGAAATCTTTACAATTACATCATTTCTTTTCTATTGCGCTTAAAAATAATTCTGACACTACCATTCATCTCCCTAAACATACAAAAATGGGACATTTATCTGAGGTTGAGGAAATTCTTGAGTACCCCTCTGATAATATTGACAAGCATCATAACTCAGAACAACACTTCCTAAATTTTATCCAGGCACCTAATGAAACATTAAAAAAAAGGAAAGAGGATTTGTCAGCTAACGATTGCAATCTTACACATTTAACTTCTAATGAAGCAAATACATTGACTAAATTATTACTTAATTATTATCCCGCGTTTTCAAAATCGTTAAATACACTTGGACATACTGATAAGATTGTACCTGATTTGAAATTTATTAATGATTACCCTATAAAAACACTTCCATTCTCCCTTCCTCAATCTTTGCAAAAAGGGGCTTTGGAACAAATTGAAGAACTACTTGATGCCAAAATTATTGAACGTCACTGTTCAGAATGGGCTTGCCCCATGCTACTTCTCAAAAAGAAACCAGACGGAACTGGTAAACAAAAATTCCGCTTCGCGTTAGATCTTTGTATGGTCAATACAGTAATTCAAGGCTCATCTTACCCACTCCCTAAGATTCAAACCATCATTTCAAATCTTACTCCGTTCCGTTATTTTTCTTCTCTTGATTTTCATCAGGCATATCATCAAATTGATTTGCCAGTTAAGTTCCAAAATCAACTAACATTTACTATTATGTTCGGTTCCTTTAGATACAAGAGATTAGTGTTCGGATTAAAAAATAGCGCTTCTATTTTCCAAGCTTTAATGGACTCTTTATTAGACGAATTACAATTAGATGGTGTATATACATATCAGGATTATTTCATTGTAGGTGCAAACTCTTTTGATGAGAGGTGTAATAAATTTAAAAAAAAATCTCTCTATCTTAACCAAATATAACTTGACCCTGTCTCCTAACAAATGTATTTTTCATAGAACTAGCATTGACTATTTGGGATTTCATGTAGAAAATCAGCCTGTTTCCCCGATTCAGTCAAATATCATAAAAATAACATCTTTTCCAACACCTACAACTAAACGTCAACTAAAAAGACTCATTGGTGTTATTACGTTTTATAAGTCTCTAATTCCACCTTTTTCTGAGTTAGAACAGCTACTGATAAACCTAACTACTCCAAAAGTTAAATTTAAATGGTCTGTTAGACATCAAGAAATCATGGACACAATACAGAAAATTTTCTTTAATTCTCCCATGGTTAGATTACCAGATTGGAACAAGAAATTCTATTTAAACACTGATGCGTCAAATGTTGCAATTTCTGGTGTTTTACTACAAGAGCATGATCAACAACTGTTACCAGTAGCATACTTTTCTAAATCTCTAAAGGCGTCAGAAAAAAATACCATGCACTTAAATTATAACTCATGGCAATTTATAAATCTGTTACTGCTTTCAAATATTATTTATATAACAGACTTATATATTTATATAACAGATTTGTGATTTTTTCTGACAGTAAACCCTTAGAAAAGTATAACAGGACCACTAATCCAGCTGATATTATTTCTCGTTGGCTCACGGAGCTTTCAGAGTACTCATGCACATTTAAACATATCCCTGGTAAAAAAAATGTTCTTGCTGACTATTTATCTCGTTGTTCTTTTGAAAACAATCAACAAACACTTGTTACTAATCCTGAACTAATTAAGGACCCTCAACCATTACCTATTGTTGACTATGATACCCCAGACAGTCATAATTCATGTTCAAATGCCACTAATAAGTATATCAACTACATTGTATCTGGTAAACAAACAAATCCAGATCCTTTATTGGAAATTTCAAATGAAACTTTCTGCATTGAACAAAAAAATGACACCACGTTGTCCACTGTTTACAATGATATTCTAAAGAAAGGACCTTCTTAAAAATATCCTAATTATTTCATACACCCTGATTCGAAAGTTTTAATGTTAAAGAAGGAAAACAATTTTAACAACACCTTTTCATATCACATTATTGTTCCGCATTCTCTTAAAAGCAAAGTTTTAACAATCTCTCATTTATCTCAGTTTGGTTTTAATAAAACCTATGAGTCCCTATCATCAAGATACTTTTAGAAAGGCATGTATGTTGACACTTTAAACTTTGTAGCGTCATGTGTCAAATGTCTTCAATGTAAACATCATCAAACCCCTCCTGCATCCTTTCAACCCACCTACACGCCCAGGTACCCTGGCCATACTATCGGTACAGATATCGTGGGACCCTTTTCTAATGGTAAACATGTTTTAACTATTACAGATCACTTTTAAGGACATGTAGAACTTTTTCCACTTAATGATACATCTGCAGCTAAAGTCGTTAAATGTTTATTCTCTTATATAACTACCTTTGGGAGACCTTCTATTGTCTTGTCAGACTAAGGACCCCAATATACATCTCAAATATGCAACATTTTTAATGATACTCTAGGTATTAAGGTCCTTCACAGCTCTGTTTCGAGGCCTCAAAGTAATTCGATTTCGGAGAGAATTAATAAATTAATTATATACTCTGTTAATATACTCTTACAGGAAGGTCACTCATTTGAAAATGCAATATTTATACACAAGTCACTCTATAATGGTTCAAAACACTCAACTACATTATTCACTCCTAATCTTCTGCACTTTGGACATAAACTCTCATTAATTTTTGACACTTTTGATCAGAATAGCAATCAACCTTTTCTAGATAAACATATTGAAATACATAAACTACGCGAAGATTTACACAAAATATATGACAAGGCTTACAATAACATTAAAACAGCTCAGGATAAAAGTTATAAACATTACGGTCAAAAAGCTAAATTAAGAACCATTTGTCTAAAAGATATTGTGTACTAAAAATCTGTTGATAAATTCAAACCTAAAGACATTGGACCATACATTGTAACTTTCAAACATTCACCTGTGTCATTCTCGATCAAGAGGTTGTATGCTGCTGATAATACAGCATTTCGTGTGCACATTGATAGATTACTTCTTGCACTACCTCGATATGGATATTTATTCGATGCTACAAGTCTTTTAAACAATAACAACTTCCCTAATGTTTATCAACCACATACGTATAATCTTAGAAACAGAAAATAATATACTATTGTTTACAACTGCTTTTTTCCCTATGACATGTATTGTGAAGCTAAGTGTACAACCAAAGGCCTAGGTTGTATGTATATTGCTTACAACAGATCTTTGACTACATTATGGCTGGCCCATAACTGTTTGCTTCGAAGATCTCTTGTAAACAATATTTTGTATCACTTTACACTCTTTTCATATCACTTTACACTCTTATGTTATTTACATACACTTAACTAGTATTTACATTTTTTTAGCATTTAATTTACACTTTGTTCTTTTATAGTTACATTTTACTTAACAGTGATAACTAACACATTTAATAATTGCAGTTATTAAAAAAAAGAAAGAATTTTTTTTTCTTTCTCTCATTTAACTTAATCACATTATCTTTTAAGTCATCCAGTTAGTTACCTTTTAATTACATGGCTTGTGCATTATTTAACCTGATTATGCCTTTTTATTTTTTTAATGTCTCTCTTCACTCTAGGATTGTCTACCCCTTTTTGATTTGATATATATGTGAGATATATCTATATTTTTTTTGCTTTTTAATTTTCCCTTTCGAAGTTTTGTTTCCGTAAAAAGTATTGCCCTAAGAGTCCAAAACTTCATTGTGTTGAGAGACAACCCCTTTGAATTGGTGTTACAATTCACAAAAAAATATCAATTTTTGCTTGTAAACCGACGCGTGCTCCTTTAGAGGACCGCTAGAGTCTTCGGAGGAGCAGGGACTCATAAAAGCGGGTGCTGTATGAGTCTCAAAACTTACTCCTCATCTAAGGCCGAAGCCCTAAGCCGACGCCATAATACTTGTGGTCTACACAAGATTCAGGGTGACACATTTTTCATAGGCGTGCTTCATGCACCTCTTTTTTTTGTCATCCTATGCTGCGTACATAAACATTACATTTTTTCCTTTTTAATCATGTTCAATTTCTTTTAAATCATATTACAATTGCTAATTAGGTTACAAATACACAGTTCATTTATTATCATATACTCTTTATTTTTAGTGTTGCATTTATGTTTACATATTATATTTCTTATTGTTAGTACTTGTGTTTATTGCATAAAATGATCCTAATCAGGATCACTATTTTGATGAAAAGCAGTCACTGGAATAGTTAGATGCTGCTTAAATTTTTGCTGTCAGAGTCGACTCAGATAATAATAATAATAAAAACCATGGTACAAAATAAATAGAAAAAACTTTTTTTAAGATGGATATCCATAAAGTCAAATTAGAAAATATCAATTCATAAAACCTCTTAGGACTGTTGAACTATTGATGAAAGAGATTTTTTTTCATGACAGCAGCTTGTTTAAAAAAACTTTTCTGTTTGGAAAATATATTTATATGTGTAACTATTTTTCTTTCTGTGTTGCCCATGCATACGGTCAACAAAAAGTTTTTTTGCGGTGTCCCAGGTGATATATATAACGACTAGCCCGTTATATATGTTTGCGTTCGATTCCCCCCCCCCCTCCTCAGCAGTTCCAATAAAAATTCTGTTTAATACTTTATTTATTTTAGTGCACTATAGTCAAACAGTGCAGCCCCTAAATTAAATTTAACATTTAAAAACTATATCGTTAGTATTAATAGCCCTTCACATTTAAATTAAATTATTGTACTTACAAATTTCTTTAATAAAATAAAATCAGTGATTCGGTCTTCATTTTTACTTTGAGAGTTTCTCACACATACGATTTAAACTTGTAAAAAAAGTTACTGCCGACTGTTAGTAACAAAAGCATTTTAACTTCGGTCACTTCCTTATTTGGGCATGAATATAAGTTATCATTTAAAATCACTTAACATGCAATTTATTCATTAGAATTATTTTCGCACTGCACTTTAACATTCACACCCTTTTGTTCATAAGTATGTTAATGCTGCATTTTTGTAACAATGCACGTTGCTAATCTTTGCCCCTCACATCTGTTTTAGAAAAATACATGCTCATGGCCTTTTTTTCGGATAACAACTCAATCACTTTTTTCAACCCTCTGTATTTATCCAGAAATATTTTTATTTTTACACTTAACCGCTCTTGTGTCAAAGTACAGTCTAGCTTTGCACTTCTCACTATTCAGGAATTTTAGCAACCCACGATCTGGGAACCCTACCCAATTCAAATATGTAATAAGTTTACCGCATGTATTTGGCGAATTCATACGAGCCAATGTTTTCCTCTGTCCCTTGTGCATGGCACAAATACTTTTGATTGGCGATATTGTATTCCGCCAAGCATCTAAGTTGTAACTGCGTATTTAACTCACTTCTGCTCTGACGCTCGTATCTGAATGAGACACTAGGAAGTGTCTTGTTGCTTCCCATTTTGTACCTCTCCCCTCTGCACTACTGAACGTAATAAACATATAACATCGTAGTCAACTGTGGAGTTTTTTTAGTATGTCCTGGTTATTTAATCACTTTACTTAATGTAAATAAGGCCATTTCTACATATAACAAAAAACGTCTTGATACCCCCTGTTTTATTTTTTTGTGCACAGCTGTCCAGGAATCCCACCTTGTCAGATATTCAACCTGCCAAGCATCCGGGAGATGTGGGACATAGGTCCCGGGCTCCTCGGCAAAATATCTTAGAGTCGTCGTAATTAGATTATCTGGTGTTTTTCCTTTTTTAGTTCTTTATATTGACAAGCGTTGATTATGTACGCTGTAGAGACGATTGTAGAAGAATTGCATAAAATTCGCAATAAAGGTTCATGAAGATATAACTTTTTAAAAAATGAAATAGTATTTTGAACAATGAAAACCGTGCATTCCCATAAAAGCAGCAGCAGGGATTTGTACATAAATGCTAACGAAGTAATTTTTTTCAATTTGCAATTTTTTCTAAGTTTATCAATATTTTTCAAGACTGTTGAAACTGTTTGTTTTTTTATTTCAGTAGTACACAAAAATATCTATAAAGAAATTTTTCGTAATTTTTGAATTATAAAAAAGAAAAAAAACACACTGAATAATATATAAATGCAGCGAGATTAATTTGTGTAAACTCGGTATGTATGGTTCGCAGAATAACGTTGTGTAATTTCAGAGAATATAAACAGCTCTTAAACTCAAAAAGAATTCTTAAAAGCAAAGAAACAAACAAAGTATTAGAGTTCTTTGTCTATAACATATATCCGACAGAAATTTCTCTTGAAATTTATTACCGAACAACTTTCTTTCGTGTAATGTTTGCGTAAAGGTTGTGTTCTGTTTGTGAGTACGAAATGTAAAATTATTAGAAATAGTAATAATATAGTTATTTTTGTTACAAATAATAATAACAATTAGGCATTGTGCGAATGGGTTTAAAGGATCTGGGTAAATTTTATAATTTTATTTTTGGCATTATATAACAATTGGTTATATCATTAGCATAGTTAATGTTTACTATTTTAAATTAAAAAATAATTTCTCGATTAAAATTTTAATAAAAGATATTTTGACATAAGAGATAAACGAATGAAAAAATGATGCTTCGATTAAGTGTTTCAATTAGCTCTTAATGAGCCACTCAATAAAATTGAAACTATTCTATAAAAAATATGTTTAAATTTAAGTTTATATTGTTAAAAAATGCAATGACAAACTTAATTTCCTTTTCATATTGGAATACAAATGGTACCTTCATTATACTAAATACAAAAATCATACTTCAGTCGTTACACTTTTCTGATTGATTTTGATTGTTTAACCTTGAACATTTTAAATCAAAAAATTACTAAATGACGCAGATTCAATTTATATCAATTCAATTATTAATAATGAATTGAAAATTAAACTTCATTATACAGAAATCTGTTAATTTAAATTCCTATTGTTATAAAGTTATATAAAAGCTTTGTTATTAATATTAGTTTTACTTATTTAGGAATTGTCAAGCATCATTGTCTTATTCTTAAAATGTTTTGACCTTAGAATTGTTATAATTATTAATTTTTTTTTTTTGAATATTCATTATGAGTATAATTTTAGTAAAACTATTACAGATTTAAAACATAGCAAGTGGTTTTTTGTTGTAAATTGTAAAACGTTTTTGAACATTATGGCCAAAAAAAGAATTTTTTTTTCAAAAGTGCTTCTTTCAAAAGCGGAAATCATATTCTTTTTTGCGGATTCTAAAGATAAGGGAACACATTTTGAAACTGTTGGTAACTCATAAGAAGTTATATTAAGTTTTCGTAACTCTTAAGATAAAAAACAGCTAGATTAAGTAATATTTGTCTTTTTTTGCAGTTCATGGAATGTGCATAGCTTTTGTGCGAATTTTAAAGCGCCCATACATAAAAATATATGATAGTTTATATTTCATAAGAATGCTTATTCATTTTTATTCATTGTAATTTATTTATTTATTTGATTGTTTATTTGCGAATTGTTTCCTAAAGATTTAAAGATTTCACTATGCATTTGAACATATACGAAATACTTATGACCAACAATTCCGTTAAATCGAATCGCCCGTTATGGATTTCGTTAGAATTGTGAATGCCATACATTTCAATAAAACAAAGTTCTGTGATTCAAACGAAAAGAGCATTAAATATTAGACATTTTATCAATGATCCTAAATTATTAATTCCAATTTATTTAATTCATAAGCACAGCACATAATTCCAGAGGATATACAATTTTCAAAAGCACTTAACTCTTATTTGGGAATATTAAAATTTTAAAAATGCTTAATAGTTTTGTGTCTTAGATTTCTGCCAATATTGCACTTTATTTGAATAATATTAAAAATATTTTAATCAAAAATGAACAATCATGAAATTCACAATTAATAGTTAAGTTTTCTTAGAAGTATTTCGCTACAGACCTTACTCCACCCCCACTGTTAAAAGATTGCAGGTTTCTGAACACACGTCCATCCTGCACTCAATACAGAAAAAAACTATTGTCCTTTTAGAAACAAAATTCAAAAAGGCTAAAAAATAAACCAAATTTAAACAAAAAAGTAATGTAAGCAAAGCATAATTAAAAAACAAAACAAAAATATCTTTAATAAAATGGTCTTTTAGAAAATTACTTTAAAATTGCAATTTAAGTATAAACAAATGAAATTAACTTTTTGGGATTTTTATTTTGAGATTTTTATAGTTAAATATTACTGATATACCCCTTCTTTTCAGAGTTATGGCGTTTTTGCATTTTTAAGTATTGATGAAATACATTTTGTTGCATTTGACATGAGCTGCTATAGCGCCAGTTATACAATATTTTTTTTCATTAATTATATATAAAATGTAAATATATATATATATATATATATATATATATATATATATATATATATGTGTGTGTGTATGTATATATATATATATATATATATATGTATGTATGTATGTATGGAAAATTGTGGGGATTCTGGCGTGCATACTCTGAATCATTCAATCGAAGAATAATGCATTGCTACAAGTTACACACAAATTTACTGCAGCATATCAGTCGTGAATTGAACCATTATGATTCGTTAAATAGTCAATGAATTATGTTGACATTGCTATAGCTCGTGAAGTGAAATTGCACAGGAAATACTATGAAAAAAGATGGAGTTTATTTATTACGAAATAATGAGTCAGCTTAGGCCTTCATAAAACGCACACACACACACACACACACACACACACACACACACACACACACACACACATGTTATAATATTAATTCTTCGCTCGCGATATTCCCTTTTATTATGCTAAATTACTGGCCTATTCACTAGTTTCCTATTCTTTAATAATATCTATCATTAATCCTATTAAATTCTCCTTAGATTAATTAATATCTTACTCAAATTACATAAATAAAAAGATTTTAGTTTATACCTAAATTGTAATATTATTTCTGACCATTTCTGTTATTTACTTTGAATTCGAATGTTTTTTAAAACAGCCATTCCTTTTTTATTAATTTTATTCCGAGAATCTTTAATTTATTAACAGAATATCATCGAAAATATTCCTACACTTCCATTGATAAGCTCAGGTCTTAAGGTGTTAATAAACTCATCGTTACGATCCTGAAGTGAATTAGAATAAAACAATACAGTTAAAGAACTACTAGTCAGCATGATATTGGCAGATTAAATATCGAACATATTTTACGGGATCGTTCCATGCGTCCATTTTTTGCCATAGCTCGCATTCACACAAATCATGGCGTCGGGTGTGCTCTGGCCAATGAGTGAATTAAAGGTACACGTGAAGCCTACGTCATGTCAAATGTGAGTGATTTTAAAGTAAAGTGTCTTGTCAATTTTCGAATGAATGGATTTTGAAGTAAATAACACACCAGCGCGCGAAAGATTCTCGGAATAAAATTAATAAAAAAGGAATGGCTGTTTTAAAAAACATTCGAATTCAAACTAAATAACAGAAATGGTCAGAAATAATATTACAATTTAGGTATAAACTAAAATCTTTTTATTTATGTAATTTGAGTAAGATATTAATCTAAGTAGAATTTAATAGGATTAAGGATAGATATTATTAAAGAATAGGAAACTAGTGAATAGGCCAGTAATTTAGCATAATAAAAGGTAATATCGCGAACGAAGAATTAATATTATAACATATGTGTGTGTGTGCGTCTTACATATATATCCCCTTGGGGACGAGCGACACGTATACGTGCCGCATGAAACGCTCAGAATCCTTGTTTATCCTCACCAGTAAAATTTTACTGTAAAATTTGCCTTATTTAATCAGCGCATTTTCTCGATTCAAGAAGACACAAATTTCTGTTTTTAAAAAACGGTGACAAAAGATTAAAAGTTTCGTAAAAGGTTCCCGTCCTGAAGGTGTTAAAAGACGTTCATATTATTTACGGTTTATATAGCGATTTTTTAATATGAAGAAATTACAATTGATTGAACATTGAAGAGCGGAGTTATAATCATGCCATAGCACTAACATATATTAATATTTGTCTTTCACAATCAAATTCTAAAATAAAATGCCTAACTTTCAAATAAATTCCCTTTCACAAAATTATTACTGAAAAAATACATTGTATTGGCAGTTTAATTTTAATTACAGTGGTTCAAAGGTGTGAGAAGTTAAAAAGATGTTTTGATTTTATTTTTACCCGACTGAAAAGAAGGATTATGTGTTTCACGAGTATCTGTGTGTGTGGATTTCTTTATACCCTCGAAACATCCTAACGGCTGGATGGATTTTAATGAATGAAGACTCTATCAATTCGTCGTAACGGCCCAATGGTTATAGGCTAGGTTTTGTATTTATAAATTCAAAATGGTGGCCGTAAAATAAAGAAATGGCAGTAGAGACGAAAAAAAAATTACTCACCCTATTGAGTGGCATATCATTGGATAGGTCTTTCAAAATGAAGACGATGTTTCATTGACTATTTTACAGTCAGAAGCTCCGTTAAAATATTATACGACCTGGAAGTTGTGTATGTAGGACCTCTAGCTTTACTGCAACTCTAACCATCCTAGAAATCTATAGACCTCATCAAAACAGTGTTTATAGATAGGAACTAACAATTAAACACAACTTAAAAGTCATCAATACAAGTAAATAAAAAAATTAGGTAAGTAATATATACAAGTAATATAATATAAAAAATATATATTTTAAGTCTACTTAGGTCAATAAGATAATTTTTTTCTCACATTCTTCTTTCCTTTTGAGTGGCGCTTAAAATGCTTGCATCAAGAAGAGGGCTCTCTCGATTATTAAAAATTAATTAATTTATTTTTATTAATGAATTAATATTTGAAAAAAACTGAATTAACATCAAGTGTCATCCACTACAAGTTTAATAAAAATTTATTTGAGCTTGATTGGAGGAATAATAAGTATTTCATTAACGATTGAAAATTTGAGCAAGATGTATAGCGAGAGTGTGAGCTAATAATAGGAATTGAAAAAAAAAATAGTTTCACATTGATGAGAAATAGTTAATTAGTTCGCTTTTTACGCAGTCGGGTTTTTTAATTTTTTTAATTTAATTGTTTATCTCATATAGAAATTGTGATAGAAATCTCTATGTTCTGTTCGCACCATTATATTTTAAAGATAAATTTTGTAGTGCATTTTTCTTTCACGTGCTCCAAAAGAAAAAAAAAAGTGTGTAATAAATAAAAAGTCGTGAAAACCGAATAAAAATCGTGTAAAGGATACTGGTTTCAATGTGACGTGGGAATTGACATAGGACCGATTAGGGTTCAGAATGTGAATCGGTAAAATATTTGAATGTCAAATATAAAGCTTTAGAAAATGGGAATACTCACTTTTAAAAACTAGCGCATTAAATCACGTGACATCTTGCAAACATTTTTGGCACATGTTCAGAGTCTCCGCCTAATTTCTAGCTAATATGAATGTAGATTGTGATTTAAATAAATTCAGAATGTTCAATAATAGTAAAGTGAAATGGATGTTATATTACTTTTTAGATTCCCTAACCCACTCAAAGGCACAGTTAGACATCAAGATTACTTGTCAGAGAAAAAGAATCGACTGTTTATTTATTTCTTTATTTTTTTCATTTAACAGGTTCTCGTATAATTTTTACGGTTACTATTTTCTACAGTTTCAATTTTTGTTTTCAATGCAGAGCAAACAAAACAAAGCTATTTTTTTTTTTTTTTTTTTGGAACAGTTTCTTGTTTTAGGTTACGAATCAATGTTACGAACCAAAAAACTGTTTTCAAAGGAGTTCTTAGTTACCGCCTAATGTGTACACATCATTAATTAGCCATGACAAATTCACTTCTTTCTCCTGATTAATTAGTCTACTTTACTTAGCTATTCGTTTTTATGAATTTAATACGATTATTACGTTCAAATGTTATTAAGTCGTTTTTTGAAACATGTCTGTTCAAATGGGTTGCATAATGCATGTTTTATTATCAGTTAAATATTTCATGAAATTTCGAAATTCCTAGTTTGAATTGAAACATTTTTATCCGCCCTCTATTTTAACTGTGTATTATAAAAATAATGAAAAAAAGCTACAAACAAGAAAGTAGGCTTTTTTCTTTCAATTTTTTCTACATATGGTAGGGATAACTATAGATTAATTACCACAACCCACCATAAGTGTTTAGTTAAGCTCAAAATGTTGTTGAATTGTTAATAATATGTGTTCCTGTATCTACTGAAATTTTCTTTGTTTTTTTCTATTGCGGTATGAAAACTACTCGACCCCAAAAATGTCAGATTAAACTCCAAGTGATACACACGATTTCAGGCAGTAGTTGAGACATTATTACACTGAAATAACTTATGAATAGAGTGTAAAAATGTATGATTCATGAAAATATATACATTTTCTCACTGTGAACCATTTGTGGTACACAGAGAGACAATTTCCGATACCCCGTTATCATGTTCTATACTTTTATAAATCTATATATTTAAAACGCTAAGCGCTTTCTTTCGACAGTCCATGGGAAGAAATTACTGCATCAAATTGCACCAATCTTTTTTTTTTAATGAAAGATATTTGGCCACAGATTTGTTAACCTATATTCGTTTGTTCAACTATTTTATTAATTAGCCGCAATTTTAAATTAGAATTCTGCAGCTGCGCATGCGCAATATATAAGTACAAGTCTGCCTTTGGAGTGACGCGCTGCACATGCGCAAATATGCTTGCTGAGATGAACAATCGCATCACTGGTAGAAGTTGTTTTAAATTCGTCTGCTATTCGAGTCGTACTGTAAACAAGAAATGAGTCTAATTTTGTTCTATCTTTCGCAAAGTTAATATTATTTGACTCCTTCAGCATTATTAACAATTCAAAAATTTATTGTACCGATATTAAGAGCTAGATACGGTTTATTTCGGGGTGTCATATTTTTTTGAGGATGTTACAAAAATGAGATAAACACAGTAATTTGAGGCTAAACGTTATGGCTGGTGATCCGTCTTAGGAATTGCCAAAAATTACCAACGAAGATTGGGAAACTAACCTGTGAAGATGTAGCTGCTTCTTTGAAAAAATAAGGTATCATAAATATTAAAGGCAAAACTACTTCTGTAAGATCAAAACTCAAATTCGAGGTAATTGCGTATGCGTCAACTCTTAAATTTAGAAGGCAGAAAAACGCGTTCCTGCTAGCGTAGCAGTTTAAAGCAGCAGTTTAAGACGCTGAATTTTTGTGGAGGAGGCATTTTCAAGCCCAAGCCAGGCAAAATGTATAATGCTTGTCGATAATTCATTTCAATAATGACATATTTTATTAGGAAGAAAAGTTTAGGGATTTTTATTTTATTATTATTTGAATGCTTTATAATTAAATAAAAATTAACACTCAATAATATTTTGGAAAAAATATTGATTTTCTATATAAAATATTTAAGCTTAAATATTTTCCATGTAATTATCAGTTAAATAAATTTAGCTGATCTATAATTTTTTTTATATATTTTGACCATTAACAAGAATATATACATATGCGCGTCAGAAAGAAAATTTGTCATTCATTTGCGTAAAAAATAAAACAGAAAAGAAAGAAAAATATTCGTATAAGAGCTATAAAAGAAATTACCTTAATATCCAGGTTTAATAGTTTAAAAATGTATAAAAATGTAAAATAAAATTCAAGTAATAAAAAATATATAATATAAATCGTTAGCTGCATCAAATTTCAAATTTAGATTTTTAAAGAATGAGACAGATAAAAATAAAATTCATGGCAACTTTTACTAGTCGTGTAGTTTTAAAAAATAAATAAATAAATGAAAATAAATATTGTAAGTAAAAAAAAAAAAAAAAAAAAAAAAAGAGGCACTAGTAAGTAAAAATATATTCTCTACTGGGTAGTTTTAGGTAAATTTCTGATAAAAAGCAAGCAAATTATAAACTTAAAATTCTTTCACTTCATTGGATAGGGTAGACTAACAGCACCATCTATCGCCTTAAAGAAATAAGAATCACTTATGCAATATAGAATTTCGTCATGTAATTCGTCCTTCAATAATTAAGCAACGAATTAAAAATTTAAGAATTTTTCTAATGAAATATTAAAGTTATTTGCAGTCAAATCTTGACGGGCACTATCTAGTAACTTTTTAAAAACCATTTTTACATTAATGTGTAGCGTATTTGTGTTGCTTTAAGATGTAGCAAATTATTTTTCAAAAGAATAAAAATAATCGCCATACGTTAAATAATAGCATTTTTCGTCTTACTGTGTACTACCCTCCCCTATATTCTAAATATTTAGGAATTTATACGCGTTTGTAGAAATTAGAGTGAAATGTGTAAATACACGCACATGCAAGTAATTGGCTATAATACAGATTTTAATTTTTATTATCGATTTAGTTAAGTGTTTTTAAATCATATTGTTTAAAAATAAAGATTAAAAAGGCCGTTCTAATGGTGGCTGTTAATGCATGTGTCATACAGTTAAAGCTAATAAATAATATTCAAATTTTAATTTAATTTGATGCTGAATACAACGTTTTTTATACGTTCTTTACGCATTTTATTTACGAATTTCTCGTATTCATACGCTAGAATTTATACGCATTTGTAGAAATTAGAGTGAAATGTGTAAAGACACGTTCATGCAAGTAATTGGCTATAATACAGATTTTAATTTTTATTATCGATTTAGTTAAGTGTTTTTAAATCATATTGTTTAAAAATAAAGATTAAAAAGGCCGTTTTAATGGTGGCTGTTATGCATGTGTCATACAGTTAAAGCTAATAAATAATTTTAAAATTTTAATTTAATTTCATGCTGAATACAACGTTTTTTATACGTTCTTCACGCATTTTATGTACGAATTTCTCGTATTCACACGCTAGAATTTATACGCATTTGTAGAAATTAGAGTGAAATGTGTAAAGACACGTTCATGCAAGTAATTGGCTATAATACAGATTTTAATTTTTATTATGATTTAGTTAAGTGTTTTTAAATCATATTGTTTAAAAATAAAGATTAAAAAGGCCGTTTTAATGGTGGCTGTTATGGTGGCATACAGCTAAAGCTAATAAATAATTTTCAAATTTTAATTTAATTTGATGCTGAATACAACGTTTTTAATACGTTCCTGACGCATTTTATATTTGAATTTCTCGTATTCATACACTAGTATACAATATATATGTACATTAATCTTGCATACATATTTAAAACTTATATACTTTCACGCATCTTGTAACATTCTCAGAAACTTATTAAATAACTTATTACCTCGTCCAATTTCAAAACTGGACATCCGACTTTCGAATCCAACCGAGCTCTTCGTGTAAGAAATTTATAACATTTCCTTTTTCTGTCCTTTTATTTCTAGACAGGAGCACGTATTCGGAAAGTCGAATGGATTCACAGCAGATATGTTTTGTAATTTTGTGTGAATCTACATTCTAGAACTGGCATATCTTTCCTATTTTTATGTCTCTCTGATGTAGACATCGGAATAATATTGGCATGCGAGTAGTTGTTTTGATAACAACTGTTATCAGGTTGGGTACAAATTTACTCCTATTTTTTATCAGAATGTTTCGTCTTATGTAAACTCTTGTGACCTGAAGTTAAAATAACTACAAATGCACATTCTATGCTTTTGCACAAAGACCATGGGTGACAAGCGTTCTTTGTGTGGAATTGATAATATAGCGAACTGATAATTTAGGTTGACACGTGTGAATCTAAAATTACTAGCTCCCTTAAAATATAAATTTAATTATCAACTAGCAAATGCCATGCTTTGTTTGGATTCTTGAAGCATTATTTAATAAGATAAATATTTGAAAGTAACAATATTTTTTTATACTATTCTTGCATCTTTTTTAAACAAAAACGTTATTTTGTGTTTGGGAACATTTTAATTTTAGAAATGTAAATTCAGCCAAATAACTAAGAATTTATTCGAAATTCTTTATTTATGATATAAGATTGGTATAGATAAAACTATTTTCGAAGCAAAATTTTACCAAAATATTTATATAACGAATTTAACAATTAATTTTATTTGTTTACAGTTCTTTTGTTTCCACTTTAAAAAACAAAATCATAATATAATTCTTTTTAAATGCATGATTATCGTCTGCATAAATGATTTCACATAATAAGAATAAATTATGTATTTGAATTCTTAACACTGAAAGATACTTTTATAACTGAATGTAAATAATTGAATTTTCACGTTATTCTGTAAAAAAAAAAAAAAAAAAAAAAAAAAAAAAATATTGTGCAAATCTAAAGATCATAATTTATTTTTATATTTAATTTCAAGTGAAAATACTGAATAGTTTTTTTTTTTTTTTTTTTTTTTTTTTTTTTTTTTTTTTTTTAAGTGTACGACAAAATGCAATTTATGTAGCCTAGTAGGGGACTCGCTTCACTCGTCCTAATAACCTAGATTCACGCAATAACAAATTTAAGAGCATTACACAAGTGAATGATCTATAACTCCTCAATTATTTTATTTTAAATGATTTAAGTTAAATAATTATGGAAATTTCTGACTTCCTTTGTCACAATGTCTTCAGGGTAGGACGTAATTTGCATCAGATCCCACGGGAGCTCAGTTCCGGTACTCCTCTGTTTTCAATAAATACTTAAATATTGGTCAGTATTCACCGGAGCTCATAAATACAGGGCTCCGGAGTCCAGTGCAATAACGTTTCCGAAAAAGCGAAGCCTAAATTACCCTTTCATTCCTCCCCATCTCCAAGTATTTGCATTCTTTTTTATCAGAACAATTATGTGCGATGTAATGTGTCACACACGTAGCAGATGGAATGAACTCGATTTTTATATTAGGGTTTGCTCTTGGCTAGAAAGCAATCGAGCTGTACTTCCCCCTTTTTTTATAAAAGCATCGAATATTTACGATAACGGTGTCAAATTTTTAATTTAATCTGATTTTCAGGGACCACCACAAAAGATTTTTATGCGGAAGGAATCGATTATCGTTTAAGATATACACCTTTTATAGGCAATTAAAAAAAATTGCTCCATTATTCAGCATAAAAATATTAATTTCTATAAATTTCATTCTTTTTTACAAAAAAAGTATAGCTGCGAATTATCCCTTTTTTGTGTTATCACTATTTTCGAATCATAATCCTTACTATATTTAATCGCAGAATTCTGCAATTTATTAACATTAAAATTAGGCAAAGATTTCTATTCGGAAGGAGTGATAACTAAAAAGTGGAATAGTTGACGGGTAAGTACATGCTGATAGATGTATTCGAAATTCTTATTTTGCTAAAGAAAAAATGCTTTAAATTTTGCAAATAATGTATGAAATAAAAAATATGCAGATTGGATTGACAGGGGGGATGGGAGGGGGACGTTACGGTTGTTAGTACCGATACCGAAGAATATTAGGGCTCTCGTACTTTTTTGATAGAAATTAAGCCCTGCTTGAGGGCGTTGTGCAAACTAGGATGAAAATAATACTTATTTTATGAGGAAATAAGCATCAGTTCTGCCATTTATTGGTGTTGTTCCAAAACCAAGCCAAAAACTTTCGGTTGTATAGAAGGTAAAATGAAAATGAAAACAATTCAAACCGTTTAGTTTTTATGGAGAAAGAAACAGAGGTCCGCATTTCTTTATATTCTTTTCCATCTTCTTTTCCATCTTTATCTTCTTATTCATTCTTGCTTATGCCTGAAGAGGTTTATAGCAGAAAAATATTGCAAAAACAATTATTACAGGACTTGAATGCAATTTCTGTGGTTTAAATGTTAAATAGAAATTTTCTCACTGGAAATATTTTTGCCAAAGTTTTTCGAATGTAACCACCTTCATACATCAATTAAATGTTAATTTCATTTTGCCATTAAAACAATTACATAGAAAGTAAATTTCTTTAGATTAAATAATTTTCCTTCCTTTATTCTGGCAATAAATGATTTAGTGACGTGCTAACTTCCGTGAATCAAACTTTTTAATTCTAAAAATATTCTAGCCTTAAAGACATCTGCTTAGATAAAGAAAATGAAAATTCCTTAAGAGGATTACGTCGTTAAATTTGAGATAATGTAATTAGCAATTTCGGGAAGATTAGTTATTTTAAATGCATTTTGACCCACTAGTTTATAATCACTTCTTATTCATAATTAATTGCACAAGCATACGATGGCTGTGTTTTTTAACGTTTAATAATTGATTTTTATGTATATTTTAGCGTTGAATCCGAAAAGGATTTAATTTCTCACCATCATGTCAGGATGTCTCGTAAATCGTAAATTTCGTAGGTAAAAGGCATAAATAGCGGCAACTTGATACTAAAAATAGCGCAGATGGTTGGGTTTTTTAACTTTTAATAATTGATTTTTATGTATTTTTTAGGGCTGAAACCGAAAATTATTTTCATTTTTCACCGTCATTTCAGGGATTTCTGCAAATCATAAATTTCAAAGTTAAAAAATAGAAAAAAATCTGATACTATAAAATAGAAGAGATGGTTGTGTTTTATAACTTTTAATAATTAAATTTTTGTTATTTTTAGCATTGATTCAGAAAATGACCTTCATTTTAATGATCACGTCAAAATATTTCACAAATGGTAAATTTCAAAGTTAAAAAATAGCGATAATCTGATACTATAAAATACATGTAAAGCTTTCATTATTCAATGTAATTTCATTTAATTTAATAATGTATTCAAGTTTTGGCTTATACTGAGACAGATAAACAGCTCAGGGGTCTGATGAGGTGGAGGAGGGGTTAACTTAGAATTGGGTCAATTTTAACTTTGATTTTTTTAATTTTGACATTTCCGATTTGCGAAAAATCCTGGCGGGATAGTTACAAATCAAGGTCATTTTCGGATTTAGCTGTAAAAAATACATAAAAATCACTTATTAAAAGCTAAAAAACGTGACACAACTTAAATTTTGGAAGATTATGTTATTTTTGTGTTCTTTATAATGTGTTCCGAAAACGGACGATACGGATATTTTCCGTTTTAGATTTTCCTTTTTGTCGTATCTGATTCAAAAAAACACTGAGCATATATATATAGTCTATAGTACTATATCATGAGCATGAAAATTTTTTAACCAAGTTGTAAACCAACTTTCAAAAAGAAGGGCAATATGCAATTACTTTGCATCTCTTTTTTCTGCGTATGAGCATGCGAGGATTTTTAGTTTGGCCTGTTAATTTATTAAGAAATTCCGAATAATAATATCTGCTTTACAGTAATAGCCAGACTTGCGTCAGCAATACATTTCGAGAGTAGCCACGAAGTCGAAAACGTGATCTAAATTTACCTTTAAATTAACACGATTTTTAATTTACGGCTGTAGTGAGTAAACGTAAGTTGATGCTGAAAAAGGAGATTAATTTTCGAAAAGATTGATAGCTGAGGTATAAACTAAGAGCGGGACATGTGGGTCAGGGTGTTAACTGGGATGTAGTTGGGTATAAGAAAATATTTTAGTAGTTTTAAATTAGCTGGAGGACGCTGAAATAACTATGTTAACGAGAAATATAATAGAATCGGATAGTTTTTAAACAAGCTGCAACAAAGGTTCCAAGAAGGAGATTAATATTCAAAATTGGTGGTAGCTGAAGTCTGAGAATTTTTTTGTCATTCGTGTAGTAGCAGGAGGACCTAAGAAGTTGTTAAAAAAAGCTAGTGAATCGGACCGTTTTTAAGGGACCTATAACAAAGTGTCCAAAGAGGGCCGACTGATAGTAAAGAGCAGAGCCCTAACATGAAAACACCTTAAAAGGTGTAAGTTCTAGCACTTTACATCTTCAATTAGTCAAAATTAAGCATAACGTATGAAATAATCATTAGAATAAAATTATAAAGAAATGCGCAAATGTGGGGGGAAATGCTTTAAACATAGCCCTAGGGTCCAGTAAAAATAAGAGGGTGTTGGTCCGAGTAGAAGAGTGCAAGACTCAATTTTAAAATTTTGTATTGATAATGCGAGGAAATTAGGTGTTGAAAAATGCCGCACAAGATGTTCAAGGGACTCCGGATCGGGCCCTATGGTACCCTAGGATGCCTCAGGATTTTAACGAGAATAAAGAAACAGGAGAATAACTAAAAGGAAAAAAGGGTTCCAAAAATGAAAATAAATTAAGAAGAGGCAATTTATTAACAAATTATGGTGCAAAATAACTTTAAGAGGCCCTCTACCGGGACCCAAGGGGCCAGGGACTTAAGTGCCATGTACTTGCATATAAAGATACATTTTAGTGGTTTTTAAAGTAGTCAGAGGATGCTAGAAATGTGTTAAAGAAAATTGCAAGCAATTCCAATCATTTTTAAAGAAGCTGCACTAAGGGCCCCAAGAAGGCGATTAACATTCAAAATTGGTGGTAGCTGAAGAGTGAAATTTTTTTTGGTCGTTCATGTAGTAGCTGGCGGACCTAAGCAGTTTTTAAGAAAAAGAAAAGCTTCTGAATCGGACCATTTTTAAGGGAGCTATAGTATGAGGCAAAACAGGGGCCAACTGATAGATAGAAACAGGGCCATAACATGGAAACATGTTACAATGTCTTGGTACTTAACGATTTCGATCTATAATTAGTCAAAACTAAGTATAGGGTATGAATTTTTCATTAGAATAATATTTTAAAGAAACTCACAAAAGATTGGTTAAATGCTTCAAAAAAGGCTCTAGGGCCCCCAAAAATATGACGGTGTTGGTCTTGGAAGAAAAGTCCAACACTCAACTTTAAAATTATGCAATGAGGAGGTGAGAAAATTAGGGGGTTAAAAATGCATAGCGCACAAAAATTCAAGGGACCATACGGGGCCTCAGGGTCTTAATTGGAATGTAGAAACGTGAAAATTACTAAATGGAAAAAGGGTTTCAAAAATGAAGACTGGATTAAGAGGGGGTAATTCATTAACAATTTATGGAACAAAAACTTCAAGAGGCCCTGTGCCGGTCCCAAACGGCCAGGGACATAACTGGCATGTAGTTCGGCATACAGATATTAGTAGCTTTTAAAGTAATCGGAGAACGCTACAGCTATGTTAAAGAAAATTGCATGCAATTCGGATAATTTTTAAAGAAGCTACACTAAGGTCCCCAAGAAAGAGATTAATATTCAAAATTGGTGGTGGCTGAAGTCTGAGTTTTTTTTGTCGCTCATGTAGTAGCTGCAGGACATACGAAGTTGCTAGAAGAAAAAAAAAGCTTATGAATCGGACAATTTTTAAGGGAGCTATAATAGGGGCCAGGAAGGGGGAAACTTATAGTTAAAAACAGGGCCCTAACATGAAAACATGTTAAAATGTCTTAATACTTTGCGCTTTAGATCTTCAATTACTCAAAATTAAGCATATGGAATAATATGAATTATTCGTTAAAATAATAATTTAAAGAAATGCACAAAAAAGGGGATAAATGTTTAAAAAAGGGTCCCAGGGCCCCCATAAAAATATGAGTGTATTGGTCTAGGAAAAAGAGTCTAAGACTCAACTTTAAAATTATGCACTGAGAAGATGAGAAAAATCGGAGATTAAAAATAGTTGGCGCATAAAAAGGCCAAGGGGCCCTGGACCGGCCGTACGCATCCCAGGGGGCCCAGGGTCTTAAGTGGATTGTAGAAAAGTGAGAATAAAGAAATGGAAAGGGGATACCAAAAATGAAGATCGGATTAAAAGGAAGCAATTTATTAAGAATTTATTTTCACAAAAACTTCCAGGGGGCCCTGTATCAGGCCCCAAGGAGCCAGGGTCTTAACTGAAAAGTAGATAGGAGATAATCTCTAAATGGAGATAGGTCCCCCAAACGAAGAAGATTGCATGAAAATTGGGCAAGTTATTAACAATTTAGTGCGTAAAAACTCTAAAGGATTCAGGGGACCCTGGCCCTTAAATATTAAATACCTGAGCCTCAGGTGTATTAGTACCTGTCTTGGACTATTCACATCTAAATTTTCAGACTTCTACGTGCAGTAGTTTTCGCTAGCTATCTTTCACACACACAAGAGATTTGATCTTTTATTAGTATAGACAGTCAGTAGACATAACATTAAAAGCAAAACATATCCACGAGTTCGCACATAAAACAAAATTTGTAACAAGAACGTTTTCACTCTTGCCAGAGCATCATCAATTGTAATTTCTAAATGCCCTCGCTTCCTTATTTATCGTGTTTAAGATGAACAGTTTCCCTGATTTTTTTCATTTAATCTTTTCATTTTTTCCCTCATCCAGAGTTTTCTTCCATCCATAGTCCATAGTCACGTGCTATATCATTGTAAACTTCAGCATTAGAAGTACAGATTTCAATTGCTTCGCGTATTAGGGCATTTGCAGTATCCACTCTCAACGGCGTTCATTTTCCAATTTCTATACCGTTTGTCATACACATATAGTTTCATTTACAAAAATGTTTTAAATGAGGGAAAAAAATATTTTTAAACTCCTTTGGAACAATAAAACATTTCTTAAAAAGTTACAAAATTTAATACTGTATACGTCCCCCGTTCCTATAAGAGATACTCGTATTTAGTAAAAAATTACTATTAAACTTACAAAGAAGACATAAAATGAATAGCATGACTTATGCCAATTTTCGTCATCTCAACACAAATGAGCTGGGCCATGTTTTGAGAGAGCGTAAACAAAGTTTTTAAAGTTTTGGAAAGATATATTTCGCGTGTACATTTCTGCACTGTAGCCGAAGGTAGTCACTTCGAGCAAATTTAAAGAGAACTTTAATTTTTTTAAATTAAGTTTTAGATTAGATAATCCTGTAGAATTTTTTTAAAAAAATGTTTCATTTTGTAGAAAAATGTGACTTGATTGTGATGACTTCATTTCATTTCATTAAAAAACTGTTTTTTTTTAACTTATTTTTTAGTACAAGTTGTATAGTTTTCTTTAATATGTCACAATGAAAATAGGTTTCAAATTTATATTGTACAGTGAATTTTACTCATGACTGTTATTTTTTTAATATGTGAAGGTTATATATATTTCTAGTAAATTTGTGAATGACACATATTTCGCAGCAAAAAAAAAGACGCTTCAACTTTAATCAATTACTACTCGGTCAGTTTTAATTGTATAATAATGACGTTTTTTTCTCTTACTTCTAAGTATAATAGGTTATTTTTAATAAATATAACTTATAAAACCGGAGGACCTAGAAAATTTATATTTCCTAATTTTTTGTGAAATGATTTTATTGACCTAAATTAATTTTAAAATATTTCTTTACCACATTTAAAACATTTTGTAATTGGAACTTTATGTCTATGCCTAACAGTTTAGGAATTAGCCATTCACGCCGTTGAGATTGGGCATCCTGTATATATTTTCATAATTCTCTATTTTCTCTATTTTTAAAGTTTCAATTTTTAAGAGTTATTGCATTTTTTCTTAATAGCGCTATAGTTTATTTAGTTTGAGGTCAATATGCACTTTTTTTTATTCTTCTAAGAAAAAAGATCAAATAATGGATAAAAATATTGTATAATAATTTTTATTATATTATAAAATGAAACTTGTCTAATAATAGTTAAACTGATATTACATATAAAATATAGGACATTGTTAGCGTACTTTGTTGGAACACGGTAATGATGTTATGATGAATCTTTTAAAAATGTATGTAACTCTAACAACTGAATCAAGTAACTATATCGTAATTAGACACTATTTGGTATTTTGTTGAATAAATAATTTACTGACTATGTTTGGCAAATCGTCATTCAAATTGTCATTACAGTATGTTTCGCAAAGAAATCATTATGCAATTATCTCTTTCAGAACATGACAAGTTAGAAGAAAATACATTTTTCAACCATACAATCAATTTCAATAGTCATTCCTTTGTTCGTAATTACCGAAGTATCTATCATATTCTTGAATAGAAAGAGTTTGATATTTTCGTATTATCTTACTTAGATATTATGAAGAATAAAACAAGTATGTTGTGTTGTATTAATGTGACTTAATTTCAGTACGCAAGGGAAATATTGAATTGATAAGATGTCATTTACTTTTCAAGAGTTATTTCCATGGTTTTAAAATATTCGCATTTCAAAGATACATAAATTATGTTCCAAAATTTATTCGTATAAAGGAAAGATTACAAGCACAAGTCTTTGTTAGCAAACTGTATCTTTGACATTCTTTTCCCTAACACTACAGTGAAACATTCATAGTTCAATGAAATCAATATTTGTCACGCATTTAAATAGTTAAAAAATATGTATTGCTATGAGAAGAATAAACACAAATTAAATTGAAATCGTGCTTTCTTGAATAAAATGTTAGCGCAACCAATACTCGCTGAACATACAAATAAAATAAAAAAAAAATCCTTTTCATCCTTCTTACCCGGTTGAACTTTACTCAATCTTGATAAAAAAAAAAAAATACACACCAGGATTTTTCTTTAAAACAATTCAACATGTTTAACTTGGTTCTTTTCAGCGCTTTTTAAAGTTATTTCAAAATCCGGATACGAATCGAAAAAAGTATTTATAGTCCAGGCAATAGGGAATTTTACCTAGCAAAATTAATGTTAGTACTGGAAATCGGCTTTCTAGATGTTTTTTGGGTCGCTGAATCCGAATTTGTAACTTCCTACCAAAATTTCCCCCTGGCAACCTCCCCAAATTTTGGTAAAAAGCCCCCCCAAAAGGCTTTTATTAAAAAAATAAATTTTTTATTGTTTTAGAGAAAAAGTATCCAGAAATTCAGAAAGTAGACAAAATTTCCAACAAACTAGATATATGACATTATGACTTAGGATGAAGGGGCAGGGGGGATCTACCTCGGAACATGCGCGCGGTGCTGCGTAAACTAAGTTGCGCAATTCCACTTAGCCACTCACATGTTTACATTCGCCCTCCCATCTCCCCTCCGAACTTTCTCTATAAGGTTTACTTTAAGATTTTTGGGTCGCTGAATCCGAATTTTTAACTTTCCCCCCCAAATCCCCCCCCAAATAGTTGTTTTTAACTTAAATTTCTTATTGTTTTAGGGGAAAAGCATTACGAAATTCAGAAACTAGACAAAATTTGCAACAAATATGATATATGATATTATGAATTAGGATGAACGGGGAGGGTGAGGGCTGCCTCTGAGCATGCACTGCGGCGTTGCGTGCACTAAATTATGAAGTCCAGGCAATAGGGGATTTTATCTGGCAAAATTAATACTAGTTCTGGATTTCGACTCACTTTATGTTTTTTGTGTCGCTGAATCCGAATTTGTAACTTCCCACCAAAATTTCACCCGGCAACCCCCCCCCCCCCCCAAAAAAAAAAAAAAAAAAAAAAATTGATTTTTTGAAAAAATTTGGTTTTTGAGAAAAGTGCGCGGGGAATGTTCCGAGGCAGCCCCTTCTCTCCCCGTTTATCCTACGTCATAATGTCATGTATCCTATTTGTTGCAAATTTTGTCTAGTTTCTGAATTTCGTAATGCTTTTCCCCTAAAACAATAAGAAATTTAAGCTAAAAACAACTATTTGGGGGGCTTTTCGGGGGGGGGAATTTGGGGGTAAGTTAAGAATTCGGATTCAGCGACCCAAAAAACTTAAAGTAAACCTTATAGAGAAAGTTCGGAGGAAAGATGGGAGGGCTAATGTAAACGTGTGAGTGGTTAAGTGGAATTGCGCAACTTAGTCCACGCAGCACTGCGGTGCATGTTCGGAGGCAGATCCCCCCTTCCCCTTCATCCTAAGTCATAATGTCATATATCTAATTTGTTGCAAATTTTGTCTGCTTTCTGAATTTCTAGCTACTTTCCCCTAAAACAATAAAAAAATGGAATTTTTTAATAAAAACCTTTTTGGGGGGCTTTTTACCAAAATTTGGGGGGGGGGGGAGTTGCCGGGGGAAATTTTGGTGGGAAGTTACAAATTCGGATTCAGCGACCCAAAAAACATCTAGAAAGCCGATTTCCAGTACTACCATTAATTTTGCTAGGTAGAGCCCCTATACGGCCTCTATTGCCTGGACTATTAACTTATAGAAAAAATTAAGTAAACTTATGCTATAAAAAGTGATAAACTATCTTTATTAAGATTGACGATCGTTTTGTCGCACCAACGGCGACATTTTCAAAATCATTTATAATAGAAAATATTTTCACATAATTTATAAACAATAAACATAGTAAACAATGTCATGAGACTTGATGCATAATGAAAAATATTGCAAACATAAAATTAAATTAAAATTAAATTAGCTATTTGTGAGCGTGGATTAATTTTCATATAAATTAACAAAACAATAACATGGTAAACAATGTCACGAGACAACATGTATAATAAAAAAACATTGCAAAACATAAATTAAAAATAAAATTATCTTGGCTATTTGCAAGTGTGGATTAATTTTTACTATTTTTATTAAAATTACATAGCATCTCTTTCCAAATTTTACGTAAATCAAGGGACACTGAATCATTGCAAATATTCTTGCTGCGTAAAAATATCTCTATATTTTCTATCATAAATGATTTTGAAAATATCGCCGTCGGTGCGACGAAACGATCGTCAATCTTAAGAAAGATAATTTATCACTTTTTATAGCATTAGTTTACTTAATCTGTTTATAAGTGATTTTTATGCATGTTTTTATAGAAAGAGCTTGCTATATTCAAGCTAGGAACGTTAAAAAAAATACAGGGTTATTCTAAATGATGTACGGTATTTTAACATACTAGAATAAAGTCAATTATAAACTAACACTTACAAGAGTAAATTTAAAGGAAAGAATAACACAAATATTTTCTTTCCCGCGGCCCGTCTTGAGTTCGGAAAGCATGATGGCGATGCAATCGTTAGAACGAAAATGGCATTTCAGGAAGAGAAAGTGACAAACTGATATTTTCTTGCCCCCCCCCCCCCTTCCCCCAGATCACCGGCGTGACCGGACATTACTCCATGTGACTTTTCCTTTTGGGACTTTGCGAAAGAATATGTGTCACCACTGCCATGCAACTTGGAGGACCTACGCACACGCATAGTTAATGCTCTGAACTTATTAACACAAGACATGCTGAAACGAGTGTGGGATGAAATAGACTATCGTCTAAAAGTTGTCTGCGTCACTCGAGGAAGTCATATTGGACACTTATAATGTCATAAAATAAAAATATAAATATTTGAGTTATTCTTTTCTTTAAATTTGTTCTGGTAAGCTTTCGTTTATAATTAACATTATTCTAGTATGTTAAAATACCATACACCATTTAAAATAACCCTGTATAGTAGTATAAATTAGCAAAATGTTTAAGGGAAACATTCTTCTAATTCCATTCTCCAGTAGTAACATGAACAATAACCATGAAATATGTTGGAAAACACTTTCGAAACACAACTTAATATTACAAAATCATTCAACTGGGTACGTTGTTGTTGAAACAAACAAAATGCCCAAATCTACGAACTTTTTTTCGACGATCAAACTAGTCTCCCTACAATGTCTTTCTCATTAGAACGCTTGATAACACAGTGTTAACCGGTCACGAGTGCACTTGCATATAATAAAATATTCTGAATTACATGAAAATTGGCTTTCATTTAATTCTCCAAATTTTCCTTTACACTGCTGAATTTACTTATTTTTTTATTATGAAGAAATCTTTAAAATGTTGCAGAAAAATGTATTTTCTTTAAAATCAAAGCTATAAATCCAACATTGTATCAGTGATTCAGTATAATTTATTCAAATTTATTTAAATTCATAAAAACGAATGATATTACACTCATCACAAATTATCTTTTAAGAATATAGTTTTTTTAATGTACTAAAATCTACTTTGAAAAAAATTAAACTTTTAGAATGTTATTAGATTTGTATCTGAGTTTTTTACCAGTATGGTATTTGTCGTGTAGAAATCTACACAACAAGGCTTGTTATTAATTTAACTAATTAAATAATTTTCGCACGATCCAATAACATTTAAAAATAATTGAATTCTCGGAAAATAATTCTTTAGTAATTAATTTATACAATAAATTAAAATAACATAAAAAATACTCCAAAATTAAAGTATATTAAAATGAATAATTATATAATGCGTAAGATAAATAAAAATATATATGTTGTTTGGTATTGGTATGTTTAGAAAAAAATAAGGAATATGAATTGTGAATTTATTTTGTATTAATATTGAAAATTAAAAATTTCGAATTGTAAATATTTATATGTGCAAAAACAGTGTAATAAAATAAAACTACCCAAGTAAGACCAGCCAGAAAACAGGAAATTACAGATAAAGAGAACATTGCTGGCGCCAGACTTGGACAGTAAATGTATAGCGAAAGAATAGAAAATTTACGATGTTGAAACCATAAATTTTCTATCAATTAAGATGGTTTTACAACACTCGACGTGGGTGGTGATTCCCATGAGAAACCTGGCGCAAGGGGCAAAAATTAAGTTAATGCTATGCAGTGAAAAATAAATTGGCACGCCCATAGATAGGGATGTTTAGAGTACCAATAAGGGACCAGGAGTAGCCTCCAATCAGAAAGACAGCTCTGGGTTAATTTAGCCCTCCCAAAAAAATATAATTGGATCTTGGAAGATGGAATGAGAGAAGATTATTAAGTCTTGTGTCTCGTCCTCAAGAGGTTCTATTTTTTTTAAGATGTGAGTCCCTCTAAGACGATCCAGATACTTCAAAATTTTACATCAAGTTCCTTCGCAGCAAATTTTAAGAACAATACAAAAAATAGCGATTGAAATGAACGCTGAAAGCAGACAAGTCTTTGTCACAAAAAAATGATTGATGCAGAAAAAAAGGAAATGATGATGAAAATTAATGCTGAGAGTAGACTTGTCCCTGTCATGATCTATTGACAAAGATCGCTGAGAGCAGACAAGTCTTTGAAAATAAATTGATGCAGAATTTTACAGGAGAATTCACCTGATGTGGAGATATAAGCTAAGAGGATAGTAAAGAGATGTATGAAGTGTCTGCAGATTTTGCCAATGAAAGAGTACATTGTGGAGTTGGAGCTCGGATAATTTTCATGCGTCATAGAGTGCTGAAACTAAGTGAAATTGGTTGGTGAAAGATCCCCATGAACTCTACATATATAAAAGGAAAAAAAAAACTAAGTGAAATTGGTTGGTGAAAGATCCCCATGAACTCTACATACATAAAAGGAAAAAAAACTAAGTGAAATTGGTTGGTGAAAGATCCCCATGAACTCTACATATATAAAAGGAAAAAAAAACTAAGTGAAATTGGTTGGTGAAAGATCCCCATGAACTCTACATATATAAGAGAAAAAAAAACTTTATGCCCCGATGAACTTACTTGTGTTTAGGATTCCATGAACTATGAGTGAACTGTATAATTTGGATGATTACAGAAAAGATCGAAGTCTATTTGGGTGAGAAACTCCTTATATTTATTTCAATATATATTCGTGGCTATTGTTTTCATGTTTTCTTATAATGTGTACATTTAATATAAAGCAACTAATTTTCTAAATTTTCACTAAAGTACATAATCTTATGTCATTGAATATTATGATTGTTTATGATAAAGATTTTAATGATAACGGGAATATTATTTTTGATAAAAAAATTTTGATTAAAATTTTGGCAAAAGCCCCATCATCGGATCGGGCTGTGAACAAAAAAGGGCAAGCATAAGATAACATAAATTAATAAAAAAAAAATAAGTAACAAAGTATAATTTTGATGAAAGTTTTGCTGTTCTAATGAGAATGGAACTATGTTATATTCTGATAAAATAGTAGATAATTTGAAAAGATTATTATGATATAAAAAAATCATATTGGAGTTGTGAATTTATATAAATGAAAATAAAGTTGGTTTATGTATGCATACTTATATGTCTTTCCTTTGAACTCCTTCCTTGTTCCCTTTTAGATAATATTCATAATTTATTGTATCTAAAGAACTAATATTTTGAAATTATTAGAATTGGACGTTTCTCTATGCAACCTACAAGTTCGATATTTCCATTTCAACGTTAAATAAGGCGTCCTTGAGTTATTGTCAAATTTAATTTTATTCCAAAATTTTCTTCTCTCCTAATTTATTAATTAACATTATCCCATTTGATCTTTTCACAACGCAGATCTGGATAACTATTTCTATTGTACTAACCATTTTACTGTCGCGTGACCCTGTGTGTTATGACGTCCAAATCGTCACAACATACTAAATTTAATGGTGCTAATACCAGGTGTTAGTAATGGAATTTAGGACTTAAAATTAAAAGGTTGCAATGATTTAACTTATATATATACATATAAAAATATTATTATCCTCTTATTTTTATTTTTCTTCTCACTTACTAACAGAATTATTTTCTTATGTTATATGAAAAAATTCTTTATGTGTATAACAAAAAAAAAAAAAAAAAACTAAGGAAAGTAGTAGTGGATTCACAGCACATTATTTATCGAAATTATCAATCATAATTATTATAATTAAGGATTTTGAAAAACAAATATTTTTAATTATTATGATTCTGTATTTATATATGTACATGGGGTAGAAATTTCTGTAGTATGAGTTAAAACTTAAAATTATTTTACGAAATATTCAAAAATATAAAACTCTAACTAAAATTTTCTCAACATGACTGGACGTGGCAAAAGCAGACAAAAATCTCCTGAGAGGGAAAAATTCATAATTGGTGCAGACACGCTGATAAACGCTCTAACTAATTTTGAGGACAAACCAGAACAGGACATCACGCAATTTTTCGATGAATTCGAAGAACTGGTTGAAGCTGCACAATTTCCCGATGATTTACAATTAGTCCTAGCAAAATCAAAATTTAAGGGACAAGCACGGGGAATGATAAAAAAACCCCAGGAACTACATAAGGCCGACGATTACGAGAAATTTAAAGAAAAAGCTATCAAACATTTTCAAAAGGAAAAATCATTTGCGAAAGCACAATCACAATTCATAAATGCCAAACAAACAGCGAACCAGACAATCGAAGACTTTACAAAAAAATTTAACATCGAAGCTCAAAAATATCTAACATTATCAGGCCATGCAACGAAAAACGGTGCTAAAGATTTATTAGAAACTATGAAATTGACTAAATACCTTGAAGCTGTAAGACCAGATATTTCCTTTGAATTAAAAAAAGATCCACCAACAAAATTTGACGATGCAGTGAAAAGGGCAAAAAAACATTGAATTAGCAATAAATACTAAATGTGCAGGGGAAGTTAATAATATAACGCAAACGAGTGAAAACAAATTATACGAGGCACTGATAAACATGTCACAGGATCAGAAGGCAGAAATTAAAGAATTGAAAGAAAAGATAAACAATTTAACACTTGACACACAAGGAAGTGAACAAAATAAGGGTGAGATTAATCACATCACGCAGCAATTTTGCCATATATGTAATAAACCAAATCACTTAACACAAAATTGCTACTTTAACAAAAAAAAAGCGCAAATCTAGAGCAGCACAACTGAACAGAGTTAGGCCGAGATTTCAGAGAAACTATCGAAATAATAATTATGGAAATTTTCAAAGACTCCCACAAAATTACACGCCTAATTTCCAAACACCACAAGCATTCAATTCTTTCAGACCACAGTACAACCAATTTAGACCTAATTATGGTCACAATGAGATGCCCTATTATCCAAACGGATATCAAAAACAAATAGAAACTAATGGAATTTATCAGGGAAATTATAATATGCAATACACTGCCCCGATACAAAACACTGGTTTTTCACAAGGGCAAAATCCACAAATAGAATATACAGGGCAACATCAAGGTGGCACAAATATTCAAAATAGTCAAAGTAATGGTTATCAAAATAATCATACAAATATTGATACACAGCCCACAGTAACTTTCCCTAGAGAAAATAATAACAGAAGGGGAAAACAGAATAATAAGGGTAGAAGAGGACACAATCATTTAAACCGGTAAGGGGATCTGAAAATCTAGCACAAAGGCAAACCCGCAGATCCCATAGAATAGAAAAAAAAACAGGGTTATAATATAAAAACAAAATTTAACAAAAAATTGAAAAAAAAGAAACATGAACATGAAAAAAAACGTGTTTGGGGCTAAGGAAAATCAAAATTCTAAGGTTAAAGAAAAATTGATAGCAAGTTGCAACTCAGGATGAAACAATGAATTACCAATATGGAATTTAAAGATAAAAAAGGAACTAATTATACCCAGTTTAGTAGATAGTGGAGCAAGTATTAGCCTATTGTCACCAGAAATTTTTGAAAAAATAAAACAGACAGATATAAAAATTAAATATTTAGCCAATTCAATTAAAATTACAACTTTGTCAAATAAAACGATTCCGTTCCAAAACTGCGTAAAATTTAAATTTAAAAATGAGAATAATTTCCTAAATGGGACATTTTATGTCACATAAGAAGAATTTGACCTCGATTACATGATTATTTTAGGATACGATTTTTTAAAAAATAACAAAATGATTTTGGACTTGGAAAACAACATTTTAAAATTTAACAATACGGTAATAAAATTAAATTCCAATGAAAACCAATTTACAGAAGGTAACAGGATTAAAGAAACACAACAAAACAACAATTTTCAAACTGTACCTAAACAAATTAATTCTAATGATTATTTTAATTCAAACAATAACATAACAGCATTTGTCGAAAACAAAATTACTCTCAGACCTGAAGAATCGAAATTAGTAAATTTAATTTTCGACGGAGTTTTAGAAAAAGACCAAGAATTTTTTTTCAACCCAAATACAATTATAAAAAATTAGCAATTCAGAATTCTGTTCATAAAAATAAAGAATCCGACAATAATTCATTTCAAATTATAGTACAGAATCTCTCCAACAAATATTTAAAATTATACAAGGATCAAGAAATGGGGAAGATTACAACTGATTTTTCTATTAAAGAACAAAATGAAACAAATACTGACAGTATTTATGAAGTTAACAATTTAAATATAACACAAATTAGAGAATTGCGAAGAAAGGAATTGTCAAGAGAGGATTTCAAAGTAGATCATTTACCACCGAAGGTGCAAAAGGAAGTTTTGGATATTGTAATGAGACATGCGACAGCATTCAGTAAATCTTATAAAACGCTAGGAGCGACGGATGTAATTAAACCTAAAATTAAATTACAGGATGATTTTCCGATCCAAACCAAACCTTTTAAATTAGCACACGATATAAAGAAGAGTGCAGAAAAAGAAATAAGAGATCTATTAGACGCAGGTATTATAGAACCTACGAATTCCAGCTATGCATTTCCAGTAATTTTCGTGAAAAAAAATTCCACATCAAAAACTAACGACAAAAATTTAATCAAAGTAAGATTGGCTTTAGATTTTAGATCGCTTAATGATATAGTAGAGAGCGACCCATATCCTGTGCCAAATACAAAAAAGATTTTACAAAGCATGTCAGGAAAGAAAATATACACGGTGTTAGATTTACACTCAGCGTTTTTTCAAATCAAGCTGAGGGAAGAAGACAAGCACAAATTGGCTTTCGTTACGGAAAACAATCACTTTCAAATGACTCGTTTAGCATTTGGATTAAAATTTTCGACGAATTTATTTGCTCGCTTAATGGACATAGTTCTAAGTGACTTAAAAGAAAAATATGACATTGAATATTTTATCGATGATATCCTTCTTGGAGCTCAAAATATAGAACAAATGCATGGAATACTTGAAGAAGTACTAAAAAGATTAGAAAAATTCAATTTAACTATAGAACCTACAAAACTAAAACTATATATGCCGGAAATTGAATTTTTAGGCTATAAAATCAGCGAAAAGGGTTATGCACCCTCAGAAAAAAATATAAAGAAAATTACTAACTTTGCAAGACCCACATCTCAAAAAACGGTGAGAGCATTCATAGGTCTATGCACATATTTTAAATCAACCATACAAAATTATGCGCAAATTATTGCACCTCTGAAAGATCTTACGAGAAGTAACCAGAATTCAGATGGAATGAAAGCGCACAACAAGCATTTGAAAACATACAACAAATAATAATGGCACAACCGACAATTCACCCACCAGATTACACAAAAACTTTCTATGTAATCACAGATGGATCCAAAATCGCAACATCAGGTATATTGGCACAAAAGCAAGGTGATAAAATGATACCAATTGAATTTACATGAAGAAAGTTAAGAGAGTCAGAAAAGAAATATCCAAGTCTACAAATCGAGCTCTTGGCAATATATGAAACAATCACCTATTTTAGAAATATCCTATTAGGAAAAAAAAATATTTTGCTGACAGATTCAAAAGCCCTAACGTACCATTTACAGTTAGAAAAACAGCCTGAGATTGTTGCAAGATGTTTACTTAAACTCCAAGACTACGACTATAAGATGTGTCACATTTCTGGAAATACCAATCCAGCAGATTTCAATAGTCGTTGCTTACACAATTTAACAATTGCAGATAATTTAAATAAACACCTTTTCACGGTGAATAAAAATTTAACTGAGGATAATATAAAAAAAGAACAGATGAAAGACCCTAAACTAAAAGAAATTATAGAAGCTTTACAGCAACAGAAGAAAGCAAAGAAGTACGAAAAGTACACTTTAAATAAAAATGGGATTCTAATTTTAAAAAATTCACAAAATTCCAGTAATGATGAATTACATTGCACCACAAAGTTTGAAAGAAGACATTTTAAATAGTGCACATGTACCACATTTTGTTTTTTTAAAAACTTATGGAACAATAAAAGAAAGATTTTTCTGGTATAGAATGTATCAGGAGGTAAAAACATTCTGTATGAAATGCATAACATGCAATACTTTTAAACGACACAAGACGATAAAAGTACCGTTAAAAATGGATAAGAATTATTTAGCAGGGGAAATATTAACGATTGACATAGTAGGACCTTTGGTTGTAGCATTAAAACAAAATAAATATATTTTAAGAGTAATTGGTACGGCTACACGCTTTCTACAAGCATTTCCACTCAGATCAACAGACACTAAGGTCATAATTAACGCTTTGAACTAATATTTTAGTGCATACGGTTTAGCACGATATATTGCAAGCGATAATGGACCTTATTTTAGATCAAAAGATTTCAAAGATTACATGCAGAATCTAAATATCGAGCTAATAAGGTCAAGCGTATATAATCCACAGAGTCAAGGAATCGTAGAGAGAGTCCATCTTTATTTAAAAAATTCTATAGCATCCATGTGTACTAAAACGTACGAATGGGACATTAGACTTCCATATTTTGTGCTTATTCACAATGCAACAAAAAATCGAATAATGGAGTTTATACCAAGCATGCTATTTTTTGCACGGGAAATAAAAACGCCGTTCAAAAATTTCACAACACACGAAATGGACTCGTACAGCACCTATGTGCAAAATAAATTAAAACATATGCACGAAATCAGACACGAGGTCATGAAAAACCAAGAAAAATCGGATCAAGAATTAAATAAAAACTCAAAATTAAAACACAAACAGCTACAAGTAGGTGATGAAGTTTATTTAAAACTTCTAAAAAAACCTAAAGCGTTACACCAAAAATTTTCAGGACCGTATTTTGTAGAACGAATTTTTAGAAACGACAATTATCTCATCATAAATAGGGACAAGCCGGAATTAAAACCTGTCACAATTCACATCTCAAAATTGTTCGCGCCTAACATCGCAAACAAAATAAATAACCAGGTAATTTATTAAATAATACCATATGCCAAAAAAAATTAAATCAGTGCAAACTGATTAAACAAAACATAGCGAAAATACAAAATTTTTTCAACGGCAACACGGAATTAATAATAATAAATATACTTATATTTGCTTAGATTATATTATTTTAATAAAATAGTTAATATTGGAAAATTATTATGAATGAAAAAGCAAAATTTGAATTTTGAATAAAATTTATGGAGCCTTGATGTGTATTTTATACCATGAAAATAAAATGTTATGCGGTAGAAAAATTTGGTAGAAAATGTGGTAATAATAAGAATAAATAATTTTAATAAACATGTAGTAAGGCACAAATGTGTTCAAAGTTCGTTTTCCCTCAATAAAATAAAATTCAACGAAGTTGGACAAATACTGCCTAAGAAATTCACATGTTGGAAAAATATTTTGTGCAAAAATTCTGGACATATAAAGGAAGTCCTTTTGAAATATTAACCCAAAATAAATCAAAGGTAAATAGTCAAAATAAATAAAATTATAATAATTTGTCACAGTAATAGGAATGATTTTTGCAAACAAGTAAAACAGATAATTTGTCTTTCATACATCCCTCCCCAAAAACAAAGTAATATAATATACACAAACATAATTTATTACATTATACACAGGTAAGCATGACATAAAAAAATTACTAAAATAAAAAAATGCAAATATTGGTATACGACGACAGCAATCAAACGCAAAAGAGAAGCGCTAAGTAGCATCTCAAAAGATAAAGAAGATAATTGTGACTTGGAGAAATACCTCTTCTCCGCATCCCGTATAGCAAGGCAGCGGGTAACATAGCTGCCAACTCTTCCGCTTTTCAGACCAAAAAAATTTAATAGAAATTTTTGGCTTATTTAATCGCCAGACTACGGCGATTTAAAAAGTTAAAATTTACTATAAAATTTTTGTGGTCTGAAAAAGCGTAAGATGTTGGCAGCTATGGGGTAACCCCTACCCCCCATCCTTTTTTTCTTCCTCCTGTGACCAGCGGAACGAGCCAGCTAAGGAAAACCTGTTCCCAGAGCAAAGTGCGAACGTTCAAGCAGGAAAAGTGAAAGAGAAACTAATGCTTCACCAAAACTGGTTTGGGTTACCCCGGTTTCCTAGCAAATTCAGGGGCGATGAACAGCAGCTGATACAAGGGGAAGTGACGATACTACATTCAGCAGAGCAGTTAGGCTCACGAATGAGTATTTAAAAATACAGACTGATATAAGAAGGGAATAAATAAAGAATTTTCTCACCAACCCGGTATCGTAGCAGAATTCCGGTAGAACCAAGGCGGTTTTTTTTACTCAGGAGTTGAGAGCGTTAGCTTGGCGGCGTATTAGTCAAACTATATCCTGGCTGTGTAGTTGAATTGGCATCAAGCAGTTGTTTCCATGGGCAATCTTTTCACGAATGGCAAATTTTTCACGACACACGGATTGCAGATAGTTGATTGCGTAATTTGAGTAGACAACACAGCTAAATAATTGAATGACAAAATTAATATTGAATTACATATTAATTACAATGGCTAGAAAAGAAATATTTTGAGTGAGTAAAAATGAAGCGTAACATAAGGATTATCCTGGAAAATAAAAATTAGAAAAAAATATATTCATAAAAAAGAAAAATAAAAAAAACGGAAAACAGGGTATATATAATTTATTTGTTTACACTTCAAAATTGTTTTGACGTATTTCAAAACATGTCGGAAAAATATTTTGATCGCTAGTGATAGACAAACCACATACTTACTTCAAGCGGACTAAAATAAAATATATATTAAATTGACACATTTATTAAAAAAAGAAATTGAAAAATTCTGCTGTACAAAATATAAAAAACGGTTCTTTTGGAGATAAATAAGTAGAAATTAGAAACATACGATGGAAAATGTATTTTCCATTATACATATTATAAAATATTAACAAAACGTTAGGACTTTGGCACGAAAAATGAAACATTATGAACACATGGACTTAAAGTATGCAAATAAATAAAAATTGCTATGTCACGGATGCACTTTTAAATATGGCATTCATATTGATTACCATATTTATGACACAAAATGGATAAAATGGTATATAAATTTATACAACATTCCACACCCTTTGTAAATAAAAACGATTTAAAACACCATTTGTCAGAAAATAAAAATTTTCTACACATTACTACCAATTATAAAAAGAAAAACAAGTAGTAATTGGGAGAATGTAAACAAAATGTAAGTGTGTAAAATTGCTAAAAAATTATGAAAGTAAGAGATTAAACATTAAAAAAAATCTGAAAAATAGTACATAAATAAGTAAATAAATTAATACATATATTAAAATAAACATTACAGACTCATTTAGGCAAATAAATAAATTGGATGACCACAGAAGGGTTCAAAATGAAAAGCACACCGTTTGTAAACAACAGAATATAAACAAAACCTGAAAGTCGTATGTAAAACCTTTAAAATTCACAACCACAGAGTGATTTGAATATAATAATGTTTGAAGAAACTGTGATAATCGCATGGAAATACATTATATTCCTAGGAAAGTTTCGTCGTGATTGCGGGTCGATTGGATGACATTGCGCAAGATATTTTCATGGGATTGTACACGGTTTTTTTCAGTATCGAAGCAAAATATTAAAAAACACATACCTAAATTAATATATTAATATACTAAATAAACCATATCATACCTAAAATTCAAATATTATATATAATAAATTTGCAACAAAACCTTTACGGAACGGAAAATAATATATAAAAATTTATCAAGCTTATGGTGTTCGAATGAAAACATATTCGGAAACAAACAAAAACAAAAATAAAACCATTATAGATGAATTATTACAACATACATTAAAAATTTCACAATGTATAAAGATAAATAAATAAATAAATAAAACGGATGCATATTACTTTGGAAACCCATTGAACAATTAAATAAATATAAAACGGCAAAATGAGCACGGAACGACATATTTAAACACTATATTTACCGCTAATATAGGAGTGAATAGAGGGTACCCTCTTTTCATTACTTATGTTAGAAAACAGTAAATCGGTAGGAGCATATGATTAAAACACTTCACAAACAAAAAAAAAAAAAACATATAAAAATAACACATTAGAAAGGATGCGTTTTGCGAAAAAAAAATTTTTTTTTCATTAACATTGTAAATATAATGACGCAAAATAACCACAGTGTGCACACGGGAGAAAGCATAATATTGAGTGTGAAATTAAATAAAAATATATAAAAATTCACATATGTCAGAACTAAATTACGTAATATTATAATATAAATACTGCGAGGAAAAATAAAAAGGATACATTTAAGACTCCTAAAAATAAAGAAACAAAATAAATAAAAAACCCAGACATATGGACTATTAAGGCATATGAAAGTAAAATATAGTAGGTAAGGAAAATATTTTTAAAATTTAAGAACAATCAAGGTATGAGAAGAAATTATTGTTACGTGAGAGGCAGTCTGGAAAGCACGCTCATAATGGGGAGAAAATGGCGAACACTGTCCGACATGATATCTGATAAAAAAAAGAATTGTTTATAGGACATTGTTAAGAATAAGGAACGATAAACTATATAAATAATAACAGTTATTATCTTGTACTAAAATCTTCGGATTTAGAAATGAATCACACTTACCTATTGATGCATAGATATTATCCAATATTATTATAAAACACACACAATATACACAGATCGCGCACTTTTATAAAACAATTCAGCGAGTGTAAAAAGAGATTACTACGTTCACAGCAGTGATAACGAGTAAACCTGTTTGGCATGATTGTACTGACCAGTACGTCTTGTTCCGAGATTATTATCACTGTTAAGGACACATGGAGACCACTCAGGGGTTTTATAAGGGATTTTCGGCACATTTTTTCCGAGGAGAAAATTTTAAGTGGATGTTCCAGAGTAATGATGCGGGGATGAAAAGGCATCCTTAGAAAAAAAAAATTATTTCAAGCAGAGAGCGATGTACATATATATTTACGCACTTTGGTTTATAATTTTTTTGTAAAAACATTGTTCTACGTAGTATCCATACTCTTGGGATGTAGATAGCGCATATTTTTATTTTATGGCCAAATTTTTTGAACTAAACTTTATTACCTACAAGCTACATGATTGTACATATTTTTATAGATTTCAATATGCGTAGCATTAAAAAAAACAAATAGTGGACAATGGTGACTAAAATTAATATAGCATTTTTGCAGTATTTTGATATTGAAATAGCCATCTTATATTGGAATAAATATTTCTCACCTATGCAATAAAGAAAATATATATACAATTTTATATTTTGTATTATATTATTCAAGTGTACTTACAGGGTTATGATGAACAATCTGAAGAACTCACTAAATATATCAGGTTTGATTGATATTTTCTAAAATATATATATATATATATATGTATTATAAGTGTATTTTTGTGGTGTACATATTATTTTTGTTAAAAACAAGGGGGAAGAAGCAATGTCGTGTAGAAATCTACACAACAAGGCTTGTTATTAATTTAACTAATTAAATAATTTTCGCACGATCCAATAACATTTAAAAATAATTGAATTCTCCGAAAATAATTCTTTAGTAATTAATTTATACAATAAATTAAAATAACATAAAAATACTCCAAAATTAAATTATATTAAAATGAATAATTATATAATGCGTAAGAAAAATAAAAATATATATGTTGTTTGGTATTGGTATGTTTAGAAAAAAATAAGGAATATGAATTGTGAATTTATTTTGTATTAATATTGAAAATTAAAAATTTCGAATTGTAAATATTTATATGTGCAAAAACAGTGTAATAAAATAAAACTCCCCAAATAAGACCAAACAGAAAATAGGAAATTACAGATAAAGAGAACATTGCTGCGCCAGACTTGGACAGTAAATGTATAGCGAAAGAATAGAAAATATACGATGTTGAAACAATAAATTTTCTATCAATTAAGATGGTTTTACAACACTCGACGTGGGTGGTGATTCCCATGAGAAACCTGACGCAAGGGGCAAAAATTAAGTTAATGCTATGCAGTGAAAAATAAATTGGCACGCCCATAGATAGGGATGTTTAGAGTACCAATAAGGGACCAGGAGTAGCCTCCAATCAGAAAGACAGCTCTGGGTTAATTTAGCCCTCCCCAAAAAATATATAATTGGATCTTGGAAGATGGAATAAGAGAAGATTATTAAGTCTTGTGTCTCGTCCTCAAGAGGTTCTATGTTTTTTTTATGATGTGACTCCCTCTAAGACGATCCAGATACTTCAAAATTTTACATCAAGTTCCTTCGCAGCAAATTTTAAGGACAATACAAAAAATAGCGATTGAAATGAAAGGTGAAAGCAGACAAGTCTTTGTCACAAAAAAATGATTGATGCAGAAAAAAAGGAAATGATGATGAAAATTAATGCTGAGAGTAGACCTGTCCTTGTCATGATCTATTGACAAAGATCACTGAGAGCAGACAAGTCTTTGAAAATAAATTGATGCAGAATTTTACAGGAGAATTCACCTGATGTGGAGATATAAGCTAAGAGGATAGTAAAGAGATGTATGAAGTGTCTGCAGATTTTGCCAATGGAAGAGTACATTGTGGAGTTGGAGCTCGGATAATTTTCATGCGTCATAGAGTGCTGAAACTAAGTGAAATTGGTTGGTGAAAGATCCCCATGAACGCTACATATATAAAAGGAAAAAAACTAAGTGAAATTGGTTGGTGAAAGATCCCCATGAACTCTACATATATAAAAGGAAAAAAAACTAAGTGAAATTGGTTGGTGAAAGATCCCCATGAACTCTACATATATAAAAGGAAAAAAAAACTAAGTGAAATTGGTTGGTGAAAGATCCCCATGAACTTTACATATATAAAAGAAAAAAAAACTAAGTGAAATTGGTTGGTGAAAGATCCCCATGAACTTTACATATATAAGAGAAAAAAAACTTTATGCCCAGATGAACTTACTTGTGTTTAGGATTCCATGAACTATGAGTGAACTGTATAATTTGGATGATTACAGAAAAGATCGAAGTCTATTTGGGTGAGAAATTCCTTATATTTATTTCAATATATATTCGTGGCTATTGTTTTCATGTTTTCTTATAATGTGTACATTTAATATTAAGCAACTAATTTTCTAAATTTTCACTAAAGTACATAATCTTATGTCATTGAATATTATGATTGTTTATGATAAAGATTTTAATGATAACGGGAATATTATTTTTCATAAATAAAATTTTGATTAAAATTTTGGCAAAAGCCCCATCATCGGATCGTGCTGTGAACAAAAAAGGGCAAACATAAGATAACATAAATTAAAAAAAAATAAGTAACAAAGTATAATTTTGATGAAAGTTTTGCTGTTCTAATGAGAATGGAACTATGTTATATTCTGATAAAATAGTAGATAATTTGAAAAGATTATTATGATATAAAAAAATCATATTGGAGTTGTGAATTTATATAAATGAAAATAAAGTTGGTTTATGTATGTATACTTATATGTCTTTCCTTTGAACTCATTCCTTGTTCCCTTTTAGATAATATTCATAATTTATGGTATCTAAAGAACTAATATTTTGAAATTATTGGAATTGGACGCTTCTCTATACAACCTACAAGTTCGATATTTCCATTTCAACGTTAAATAAGGCGTCCTTGAGTTATTGTCAAAATTAATTTTATTCCAAAATTTTCTTCTCTCCTAATTTATTAAGTAACATTATCCCATTTGATCTTTTCACAACGCAGATCGGGATAACTGTTTCTGTTGTACTAACCATTTTACTGTCGCGTGACCCTGTGTGTTATGACGTCCAAATCGTCACAACAGTATTTTATTTGGAATTATATTAAGGGGTATATTAAAACAATGTTCAATCATGAATTTAAGTACTATTTGTTAAGCTTCCTTGTAAGTATTTCACTATAGATTTAATCATTAAATTCGCCTTTTTTATTCGAAATAAAGAGTTGATAATTGTCATCTGTGCTTGAAGTTATGGAAAAAATGTACTGCATCAAACAAGCATGTAAAAAAAAAAAAATTGGATTGTTTGAAAAATAATATCGTTTGCAAATGGATTTTACTTTTTTTATTTTCAGAGGTCTTTGGATAGATAATTTTTTTTGTATGTATGTGTGCATTACATTTTTATAGTGATTTATTGTATGGGGGAAATGCAATATTGCAAAAAATCATACAATATCAGTAAAATATATTATTAATTGCATTATACAATCAAATTATAAAATTAAACGTCAGGCTTTCAAATTGTCTTCACTGAAAATAATTATATAAAAACACATTGTATTGACTGTTTATACAGTGTTTATTGATTTGCTACGCTTGAAGTGTTTTTGAATCTGTGAGAAATGTAAATGAAGTTTACATTTTGTTTTCTCATAGACAAGAGGCGATGGCAATCGTATTTATCCGTTGCGTCTCCCATGTACATTAAAATCGTCCTTTGTGATCTTAAAAATAGCATGCTTCTACAATCTATAAACGCAAGCTCCATGGTTACTTACAGAAACGTGAACGAAGGCTTTCTGTGGAGACACGAAATGTTTTGTGTTTCATCTGTTAGTTAGTCTTTTTCACGATAACTTCCGAAAAAATCATACAAATAGATTGTAATGAAGTTTAGTAAGGCACCCAGATTTAGCATTATAGTTTTAGGTTTTATTTGGTTCATTCGTTCCGAAAATTGTTTTGCACCATAATGCTCTTCAAAGGCAATTCAGACGATTTTCAAGTTTCCATTTGTTGAAAGAAAATGCCGCATTTTATTAATGAATTTAAATTGTAAATTATGGATGCAATAATTTCCCAATCAGTATATTGAATTATTAGTATTAGTTTGAAATTTTGTCAATACATTTCTCACATTTTTTTAATTAGAAATATAATATTTGGTGGAATTTTATGCTAGTGTTCCAATAATATAAACATTTGGATTTATAATTTTTCTTTCACATTATAAATATTTCATTTTATTCTTTTTCTTTTATCTGTTACCTAGCAATTGGATTTCATAGACTATAACAAAAAATCATTCAAATAATCCCGATTACGAAAGCTTAAGCAGAAAATATGTCTGACGGAAATAAATGATTAGTTCACCATTCGTAATTTGGTCTACAGCATAGGTTTGCGTCAAATGTAAAGGATGTTAGTAACATTACTCTTTGAAATTGATTGTGGATACTATTAAAAGGCTATGATATAAAGTACTTTATAGCCCCAAATCACTTTTTATATTTAGAAAATAGGCAGCGGACACGATGATGGATGATTAAGGATTGTGTTTAAAAGTCACCAAATTCGAGTATTTTGGATGCATTTAATAAGCTAGTGCTATCGGGTACATTAGGATATACAGCAAACACCCGACTATCCTGCCTAATGAAGGGTAAGCCGGATAGGCCGGAGTTCTATAAATATTTACTCAACCTTCAACAACCCCCATTATGTTAAAAACACATGTAAACACATTTTAAGAAAAATTTTATATATACTGTTTCAAAATAAGCAAAACATTAACGTAAAACGTAAGCCTAATTCGTAAAAAAAAAATGCGTAAATCTTATTTTACTATTTAAAACTAAATGATTGCACAAATATGAAATGTTATGCATAAGATAAAATAGTCAAAAATAAGTTTTTAGTTTTTGAAAAAGTAGCTGATAGATGACTGTTTCACCCTGTTAGCCCACTTCAGCGACGCAATGGCCCTCCATTTACGCAAGCAGATAATACCAGCTGGTGTCGCTCCCTCCAACTGACTCGTATTTTCTCCGCCATAGTCACTACAACCTTCTTTCGTTTATTCCATTTCGCTAATCTTTAATAAATAAATACGAAACACACCAAAAGAATATACGAAAATAACCGGGAAAAACAGAAAATAACGTCCGCACTTATTAAAATCCGTTGCAAAACTGACGAAAAAGGTTATCAAGCCTTAACTCCACCCCCGTCCCCCTTCGGTCTGTCTGTGCTATTGCATTCTGCAATCCTTTCATGCTCCTTCTTGTCGCGTGTTAGCACTTTCCTACGGACAAGTCGCCTGTCTTGGCGACTTGCAACTTTCCTCATTTTTTTACTAGGCAGGATAGTACGGAGAGCCGGATAGTCGGGAGTTTACTGTATTTAGATAAGATCTTGGATCTAAATATTATAGAATGACAGTCGAAACTGTTTTTCTTAAACAAAAAGGGTAAAAACATTAGATTTTTAATTTAGATGACTTGGTTTACATTTCCGTGTGTTCCTTATCCATCAGACGCAGCTGTTTGTGGTTTGCAGATAAGTAAATAGTAAACACTGCTATTTGGATTTTAGGAAAACATAAATGTGAGTTGTGGTTTTAGATTCCCATAAAACCCTACTCCTAGCAACAGGATATGATCAGCACTTTTCCATGAGAACTTGTAACCGCAGAACAGCAGATGTTATTGAATTTGCTGATATGCAGCTTTGCATTCTCTTAGCTTGGAAACAAGTAACAACCGAGAGCAGATTTCATTCTGACGCGGCCGATGGTAGGCGTATCTCGCTCTAGACGAGAGCAGAGACCGATCTCCGACGATTCTGTGAGTGCGTATGCCGCAGAAAACCCCTACCCTCCCGTACTTGTAAATATAATTTCTATTTAATATGTAAAACTATAACTTAGAATCATTAAATTCCTTTTTTCATTAACTGCGATCTTATCTTTATATCATCCTTATATTATATGGGGACTCTAGGCCGATTTAAATCCCAAATGAATTAAAAGAATAAAATCCCCTAGGCTTTCTTACCGATCAGAATCTCAGAACTTCTTTTTCCGTCCCGTTAGCAACATTCGCATTTCAGCAGACGTGATTCATCTCCTCAGCCATCTGTTTTGAAGCTCAATCTTCTGTTTATTTTTATTTTTACAACATAGACGTGGTTTTGCAAGAAATGAATCTCCGGCTGCAAGTATATTTTTTTTTCTAAGGATCATTAATTGGATTACTTCAATATATCGTGGCGAAGAATTTTTTTTTCAATTGGATAACTCCTTTGGAGTAAGTTTTTTTTTTCTCTCTTTCCTTTCTTACTTTTGATATGGAATTACAAGAAATAGAATTTATTAAAAGCCAGTTGAAATCGGCTAAGACTGATAAAATGAAGCTACTGTACGAATTTATGTTTGGTTGCGTTAAAAATCGCCAGAATGGAGCGAATTTAAGGAAATTTAAAGGTTTTTCTTTTACCGACAAAAGCGATGAGGCGAAATTTTGGATGATTACGATCAGATACAATTGATTACTATCGCTAATATCTTATCCATTGGCATCCAAGAATCAAAAGAAGATATCGGACAGCGTATTTTAAGCGCACTAGTTGATATTTCGGCTTTTAAAGACACGTTTACGGCAGTTTCCGAATCGGGTACAGAATTTGATGATAGCCACTATAGTAGTGAAAGCACTGGTTTATCTTCCCCTTTGGAAGTACAGCCAGACCAGGCGCGTGTACACTGTACACACTCCGCGCCCAAACAGACAATTTCTTTCCATGACATTGATCATTTAATTACACCGTTTAGTGGTGATAAAACGGAAAACGTTCAAACATGGTTTCAGAGATTTGAATCTCTGGCCCAGTCATTTCAACTATCCGACATACAGAAATTTGTGTTTGCTGAGCGGGCATTAAAAAGTTTAGCATTATTGTATGTACGTAGTGAAAATAACATTTCTTCATATACACCACTCAAAGAAGCATTGTTTCGCGAATTTGGACAATCAGCTTCGTCCGCCCAGATACATCAATTACTAGCCGCTAGAGGCTGCCGCCCAAACGAAAAACTATTGGAATATTTTCTGAAAATGAAAGAAATAGCACAAAGAGGAAGCATCTATGATATATCATTAATTCACTATATAATTAATGGGATTAACGATACACCACATAATAAAGCTATATTATTCGGGTGCGCCACGTTTGCCGAATTTAAAAACAAGCTCCAAATTTTCGAACGAATTTGTGAACAGAGTTCTAAATTTTATCAATCAAAGTCACTAACTACACTTAACACTCCTAAGATTAACCAGACGGAGAAAACTGCAAAATTAACCTGCTGGAATTATTTAGCCCCAGGGCACCTGTCTACTCAGTGTGTGCATTTGAATAAAGGGAAAAAGTGTATGAATTGTGCACGTTTTGGTCATGTTTCCAACCAGTGTACAGAGAAAACTCCGGAGCGTAAGCGTTCGACTCAAGGCACTACCCCTTCACTCAAGACGTCGCCAAGCCGAGACGAAAAAATCCACGTAGTAGAAATGTGTCATTCTCATCCGCGCATGCAGAAACATGTAAAAATATTTAATTTACAAATCAATTCAATCCTCGACACTGGAAGTCCACTGACGATACTGAGAGAAGACATTTATGAACAAATTGGGTCTCCCCCCCTCCCCGGAGCACCTGTACAATTGTCGGGCATCGGTAACCGTGTTATTCAACCTATAGGATCGTTTTCTACCGATATAGAGGTAGACAATAACACTTTTTCTACTTCTGTTTAAGTAGTTAAGTCTTCTCAGATGCCCATGCCACTTATCATAGGGACAGGTGTCATATTTCAGGGTACTCTCACATGCGACAAAAACGGCGCTACTTTAACTAAATCTCCACCCCCGAGCGTTTTTATAAGTTGCATTACTGTGTCTGATAATGTATCTGCAACGAAAGCTCAAGATAAATCCGATGTACATCCATTTTCTGATGCAAGATGTACGACAAAAAGATTTGTTTCAAACTCTTTCCTCCAAGATCTGAAAACACCGAAAGTAAATAAAGATTTTTCGAATGAAAATATTCCTACTGACATCAAAATTGACCTAGTGAATGACTCAGCATATCTGAAACATCTCGCAACATTATCGCCAGACTGCTTTTCCTTCGATTTAAATTTCTTATCCTACAAGCTGTTCATGACTGTGATCGTCTTATACCATCTGTTTATCACTGTTTAACTCTTCCGACGGACTCAGTTGTCATCATTCTGCACTCCATAAGTCCCAACCATCTCGAGGTTTGAGTGACGTTACTAATTGGAACGAAATACGGCAGATCCTTATCATTTCTTGTTTATTTCTTATACGCCGAAACCTGGGACATCAATAAAGAAAAAGAGAAAACGTAGATTTAAATTTCCAAAAAGAAATATGCTTCACGTATATGGGTCACTAGTGCAACCTTCGAATTTACCATAAATGGGTTTCTTTTTATTATTACTACTATTTTTTTTAACTGTGTTTATATATTCTGTGTTTGACACCCATATATCTGCTTATTCCTGAGAACATTTATATCGTACAGACTATAGACTGCTACTATCTGTGACTCTCTTAGTAACTTTATTTCAATATCTTCGTTTTTTTTACGATTGCAGCAAGCATCCACGATTTTTTTTTCGGACGAAACATTAGAATGAGGTGTTTAACAGCGTAACTCACCATTTCAAGAGTCCAATCATTGATGAAAGTCTTCAACACAGAACGTTTTTTTCTTCTTCGTATTTTTGTGTGTCATGTCATTCTTCAGTGCGATAAACTTCAAGTGCTTTGTTTAAAAAGAAGTTATCGCGTGTGCCAAGCATTTTCATCAACAGTGTTTTTTTATTTGTTTGTGGAATATGCAACAGATTCTTTATTTTTTCACCTTATATTAACAGAATTCATGTGTCTTTTTTTTTCGAAGTTCTGTTCAACATTTTTTTTTAAATCTGAGCGATATATGTCTGCTCAAAACTTTTTTATTGAACCCATGCGTGATTTTTTTTTTTGCGCATGGCAATTTGTTTTTTATCCCGGACTGCAAATGGTGGCTTATTTTTTTTCATTTGCCTGTTGCGCAACACGTGCTTTTTTATGTTGCGTAAACAACAACTTTATTTAAAATGACTATCTACACAGGACTTTATTATTTTTTTTGAACACTCACTTTTGACAAGAAGAAAAAGAATATTGTTGTATTTATATTTTTAAAACTGTATTTTATGTGTAAACTTTTTATTGAATTGTTATATATATGTATGTGTTTCCCCCCCTATTCGCACATTTTTTTTTTACAGAAGTAAGAGCTGGCTGTCGAAAAAAAACCTTTTGATGGGAAATCCTTTTCTTTGCTTAGACGAGGCAAACCTGTTTTTTTTATTTTTTATTTCCGAATGACGTTGGGATAAAGATGTTTTTTTTACGAAATTCTACCTAAGATGAGGCAGATTTTAGTATGTTTTCGTGATGATAATATAATGGGCAGACGGCCTTTCAGATTATATTTTTCATCCCTGATGATGGCTCATGAGGAAGACGGCCTCATGACGCAAATTGATGTTATCCTGAGATTTTTTTTATTCTTTTGTTTTTTCCTTTGGAGATATCCCACGGCAGCTCAGCATTAATTTACATAAAATTTAGAATTAAATTTTTTTTTATTTAACTCAGTTTTCTTAATTATTTAATGACAGTTTTTTCCCTTTGGATTTTAATTATTTTTAGATAGTTTTTTTTTGTTTTTTGACATATCTTGTTACTTATTTAACGCGCTGTCGAGGTCGACAAGCGGACAAGATGGCCGAGTGTGAGTTGTGGTTTTAGATTCCCATAAAACCCCACTCCTAGCAACAGGATATGATCAGCACTTTTCCATGAGAACTTGTAACCGCAGAACAGCAGATGTTATTGAATTTGCTGATATGCAGCTTTGCATTCTCTTCGCTTGGAAACAAGTAACAACCGAGAGCAGATTTCATTCTGACGCGGCCGATGGTAGGCGTATCTCGCTCTAGACGAGAGCAGATACCGATCTCCGACGATTCTGTGAGTGCGTATGTCGCAGAAAAAACCCCTACCCTCCCGTACATGTAAATATAATTTATATTTAATTTTTAAAACTATAACCTACAATCATTAAACTCCTTTTTTCATTAACTACGATCTTATCTTTATATCATCCTTATATTATAATGTTTTCCTAAAATCCAAATAGCAGTGTTTACTATTTACTTATCTGCAAACCACAAACAGCTGCGTCTGATGGATAAGGAACACACGGAAATGTAAACCAAGTCATCTAAATTAAAAGTCTAATGTTTTTACCCTTTTCGTTTAAGAAAAACAGTTTCGACTGTCATTCTATAATATTTAGATCCAAGATCTTATCTAAATACAGTAAACTCCCGACTATCCGGCTCTCCGTACTATCCTGCCTAGTAAAAAAAATGAGGAAAGTTGCAAGTGGCCAAGACAGGCACGTACTTGTCCGTAGGAAAGTGCTAACGCGACAAGAAGGAGCATGAAAGGATTGCAGAATGCAATAGAACAGACAGACCGAAGGGGGTCGGGGGTGGAGTTAAGGCTTGATAACCTGTTTCGTCAGTTTTGCAACGGATTTAATAAGTGCGGACGTTATTTTCTGTTTTTCCCGGTTATTTTCGTATATTCTTTTGGTGTGTTTCGTGTTTATTTATTAAAGATTAGCGAAATGGGATAAACGAAAGAAGGTTGTAGTGACTATGGCGGAGAAAATACGAGTCAGCTGGAGGGAGCGACACCAGCTGGTATTATCTGCTTGCGTAAATGGAGGGCCATTTTTTTACGAATGTTAAAAAAAATAGCAGTACACGAAAACACGCTAGGAATAGCACTGAAAATTGCATTAAAAATCCATGAAAATTCAAAAAACACGGTGAACAAAACTTACTATATTAGGTTTAAAATTTTGAACCGAATTCCTCTTACGAATGTCAAAAAATCCCCTCGAAAAAAGAGATAAATCGCAAAAAAAATTAAACGTGCAGGCGACAAAACTTACTATATTGGGCTAAAAATTGTAACCCAAATTATTAAAAATTCTAAAATTGAGGAGTTCTAATTTTCCTATATTATGCTAAAAGTTGGAAACCGAATTACTTACGAATGTCAAAAAAAAAAAAAAAAAAAAAAAAAAAAATAATAATAATAATAAAGACAAAAAACGGGAGTAAATCCAAATAAAGCTAGATTTTTTTTTTCTTTTTTTAAATTCGCTTGTGAATTTCGAATAAAACTTATTGAAAAGAGGACAAAATTTATTACATTGAGTTAAAATATTAAAAACTTATTTCATTTAAAAATATGGAAAAATTGCCGAGAAACGCAAAAATCGCATAGGACAGAAATTACTACCGTGGGATAATATATTCTCGTAGGAATTCTTTCTCGATTGTAAAAAAAAAAAAATTGCACGAAACGCGAAAATCTTTAAAAATTTTCTTTCAAATCGCGGAAGATAAAATGTAGCAAATTACGCTAAATGTTTGAAACCGAATCCCATTTGTGAATGTCAAAGACTCACGGAACTCAAAAAAATTTGCTAGAAATTGCATTGAAAATCGTGGAAATTTACTATATTAGGTTAAAAGTTTGAAAAAGAATTTTCTTTGCGAATATCATAAAAATTGCAGCAGAAAGGGAAAAAACTCTATTAACACGCTCACGCTGGCGTGGTGGATCACACTCCACTGTCTCAGAGCTGCAAAGACTCCGGCTTTTTAAATACCAGTAATTTAATACAGAAAATGTTGTTTTATTTAATTAGAACAATTGGGCGATTTAAAGAAACAACATTTTTTTATAAAATAATACGGGTGTGCAAAAAGCCGGACTTAACAACTCTGATACAGTCAAGTGTGACCCACCGCGCCGGTATGAACGTGTTAAGCTATATGTTTTAAATGGAATTTATTTCAAGAATGTCAAACAATCGCCGTGGAACCCGAAAAAACGCTAAAAATCACATAAAAAAAGTTTATAAAATCAAAAATTGTGCAGAACAAAAATTAGTATACTGGACTAAAAGAGAATAATCGGAATTCTTCCCCAAATGTCAAAAAATCGTACCGGAACGCGAAAAAATGCTAAAAATCACTAAAATTTTTTGAAATCGCAGCGGACAAAATTTACTATATTAGGCTAAAAAATTGAAACGTAATTACTTTTAAGAACGTAAAAAAGAAGAATTTCACCGCGAAAAGGGGGGGGGGGGGAGGAATTCCTGTAGGTAATTGAGAATAAACTTTATTGAAAAGAGAACAATTTTGTTTAAATTATACTTAAAGATTAAAATAAGACTCCTTTTACTAATGTTGAAAAAGCGCCGAGAAACGAAAAAAAAAAAAAAACTTTAAAATTGGCAGAGGACAAAATTTACTACCGTGAGAGCTAAAACATCGAAATTTGTTTCCGAAAATAAAACAATCGGCGCGAAAAGCGAATAAACGGAAAAAATCGCGAAGAATTGTCTAATAATTTTATATTATTAATTTTTAAATTTTCCATTTTTTAAAACAAAAAAGAACTTAGAATAAAGTTGTAAAAAACCAATAGATAGCGCAAAAATATAAGCAGCTTCGACAAAACAATCATGCGATGAACAACACATTAACGAGCAGTAACTTCGGTGAAGTACCGCTCATAGTTTGTTTACCCGAGAGGAATCATGGGTAAAAGTTGGATTACTCACCTAGGAGCTAGGAGGCGTGATTTCCCTTAACAAATGACCTAGGCTAGATTTCCCACAAAATCGTTTCGTAGGTTGGAAACAGCGTCGGAAATTTAAGGATGCTACCGAAGCAGATTGAAACTGGTTCGAATGTACTCTGTAAACGATGCTTCAATCTTTTCCTTTACTTTTATTTAATTTACTTGGGTCTGTATCCCCAACGACCTGCGCTCGACAATCCCCGTTCAGACACCACAGACTCTAAAAACACTATAATTTGATCGACTTTAAAAAGATTACGGAAGATTGAATTATAATTAGAAAACCAATGGTAATCTCCCTGTAAACGAATTTCCATTCATTTCCCTTTTACTGAAGAATTTTAAGGCTGAAACTACTGCACTTAAGACATCTAATGGCTGTTTTAATGTTTGATTAAATAAAATCAGTTAAACATTAGAAAATGATCTTATGTAAAATGAACTAATTCAACACCATGTTTGTCTCCATGTATTTTTTTTTTAAACAACGCTATAAGAAAATTGTTTTAAATAAGACATTTTACATGCATCGTTTAAAATCTGATGTAATATTTGCTATATTTTTTTTCTCTTTTGAATATTCACGTGAAAATAGTTTTAGTGTTAGAAAGGAAATATTATTATTCGCGCTGTCTTAGAATTGGCAACAATGGTTAAAAAGTTCATCTCGAAATAGGAAATATATGTCTCGTGTAAATATATTTTTTTAATTTAAACTGTTTGCCAATGTTATTATTTGGCCGTTTTAAATCTGGCGCAATATTTACCACTATATTTACTTCTTTTAATACAGATTAAATAATTCATTATTTTTAAGTTTTCTTTCTCTTTTAATATTCACGAGTAAATGATATGAAGTAATTTTATGAAGTAATTTATGAAGTAATTTTCATTTTTTTCCTGCTTTTAACACTTTATCATTTAATTCTAATTTAAAAGATTTGTTCTGTTTTTAATAGTTAAGTGTAAATAATTTTTTAATCGAGAGGAAATATTTTTATTTGCGTAGTTTTTACAATTGGCAACAATTTGAAATAATAATCTTTAATAAAATTTGAAATGTTTCCCTTATTATATTCAAAATCCCTTAAAATGCTTTAAATTTAAATTAAAAAAAAAACAGAATTAGTCAAATTTAAAAGTTAAATGCAGTCTGCACACCTCGAGCTTATAATGTAAAAAATGTCAGAAAAAATGGTTAAATTCCTATGTATAGTTTTTACGATTGGTAAAACTTTTTTAATGGAACAATTTTGACCAACTTTAACATTAAATACCTACAAAAATAATTATTCGATTTAAAAACTGTCTCCATCAACTTTTTTTTATAAAACATTTCTCTATAATTCTATAAATGTTTATATTTTGTATACAATAGCTTTCTTAATATCAACGAAGAAACATCCCCGGTCAAAAAATTCATTTACTGCTGCTGTGACAGCGTTAGTGTTTTGAAAATGACTCGAATAGAGTAGAAACATGTAAACTGCCGAATAAACTTATTTTTAATGTTTTTAAATTTTTAATTTACTTCTTTAGTAAAAAAAAGTAATATAAGAAAATTCACTTTAAAAAATTCACATCCAAGAACAAACCATCCAAATAAATTTCAATGAAAGTAGAATATTTTTTTCTCTCCAGTCTATATTATCCATCTATTATAAGAGAAACCATTGAGATTGTAACCCCCAAAAATTCAATATGTAACAACCAGCTTCATTTAACTGACCAAAATTATGGCTCGAGATATTCAATGGTTACGAAGATAAAAATAAACATCGAAGTTAAAAACAATAACGTGCATAATATAAAAAAATGAATGATGTCGATTGATAAGCCATGCAATTTTAGAATATTTTATTTATTTGTTTTGAAAATGACTCGAATAGAGTCGAAGCATGTAAACAGTCGAATAAACCTATTTTTACTTCTCTGAAAATTTCAATTTACTTCTTTTCGTAATAAAAAGTAGTATGGGAAAATTCACTTTAAAAATTTTTCATGTTAAGTCTAATCACAATGGATATTCTATTATCTTGTAATTTACCTAACCCGTTGAAATGCAGAGTTAGACATCATGATTACTTTTTCATGAAATGCTTGCTTTTATACAATTTCTTTTTACATTCTTGATTTAATATTTTCTTTTAAACATTTTCCGGTAACAGTTTTCTACATTTTAAATATTTTTGTTTTCGTTGCAGAAGAAAATAAAGCGCGTGTCATTGTTTTTTGGAACATTTTTCAGTTCCTCGTTTTAGGGTATACTCAATGTTTCGAAAAATAAAGCGTCCTTTTTCTGAAATAGATATTTTAGGGGACTGGTAATGTAGGTTCACAAATATGGATTTAAAATTACTAGACCCCTTAAAATAGAAATTTGATTATCACTAATCTACGGAGGTGTACTAAGAAAATTAAGCGGACTGTAATTCACTAACAAAAAACAAAGTTTTTTTTTTTCAAAGATAGAAAGAGAATATGGCTAGTTGCCAATTTTGAAATTGAATTTTTCTACAAAGTTGAGAGAATGGCTTGTTGCCATTTTGAGATTGTTTTTTCTTAAAAAAAAAATAACTACGCAATAAATACATGAACTAGGTTGCATAAAAAAGGGTTAAAAGAATAGATGCCAATTGGCAGAGATGCGGGAGCGGTGTTCCGTCGCCAAGGGCGATGCTACAATGAGATTACAAGTACGGAACATCCCTCCCGGCGTTGAAATATTATATTTCAAAATACAAATGCAACATGAGTAATAAAGAGACATATAATAGTACAAATTATGAGAATCAAATAAGCACTAATACATAAGAAAATAAATTAAAGTTCAGTTTTTTGACAAATTATCACTAATGGGTAAAACACTTAATTTAGTTATAAGCCGTTTAAATATGCCTTTAGCGGTGCGTAATTCCGCAACCCTAGCCATACCATCTGCACCTGGGAATACCTTAGTAATGCGACCTAGATACCAGGTGCAATGGGGGGGTTGAGAATCCTTAATCAAAACTAACATGCCTGGCAGAATATTTGGCCTTTTAAATAGCCATTTATTTCTTGGTTGAAGATTATTTAAGTAATTATTCTGCCAGCGCTTCCAGATAACTTGAACAATTTTTTGAACACTTTGCCATCTATTAACCAAATTTTCCTTTACTTCAAGCAAATTAGGTTCGGGAATTGAATTAAGCGGTTTTCCTATCAGAAAGTGGCCTGGGGTCAGAACTTGAATATCGTTTGCATCCGTAGATAACGGAGAAAGTGGTCGTGAATGTAGTATTGCTTCGATCTGAGTAATTACCGTTAGAAATTCCTCTAGAGTAAGGCGAGTTGAGCCCACTATCCGTTTGAAATGGTATTTGAAGGCCTTAACTCCTGCCTCCCAAAGGCCACCAAAGTTGAGCTCTTTAGGAGGGGAAAATTTCCAATTAATGCCTTCTGAAGCCAAAAAATTTGAAACTTCATTACTTATTACAAGTTTGTGCAAACTCTTCAATTCTGCTGAAGCCCCGACAAAATTAGTAGCATTGTCGCTAAAAATTACCGAACTTTTACCGCGACGCGAGAAGAATCTCTTTAACGTTGCTATTATAGCTTCCGACGTTAAGTCGGAGACAAATTCTAAATGTACGGCCTTAGTGACCATACACACAAATATAACGATGTAGATTTTTTTGAAAAATGCCCTTTCTCTGGACCTTATATTTTATTTCGAAGGGACCACAAAGATCTAAACCTACATTTGAAAATGGGCAGTTATGTACTATTCTTTCGGGAGGAAGATCCCCCATCATTTGGTTAGCCAGTATGGGCTTAAATTGAAAGAATCGTACACATTCATGTACAACCTTACGCACAATATTCCTGCCGCCAAGTGGTCAATATTTTTGACGCACAGTATTCAGCAGAGCTTGAGGTCCGACATGAAAATTTCTCTCGTGATAAGATTTAAATATCAATTTAGTTAAGCGGCAGTTTGCTGGTAAAACCATTGGGTGTTTGTGATCGAAGTTTAAATTCGATTTCTTGAGTCTACCTCCTACCCTTAAAATGTTGTTATTATCTAAGAATGGACTCAAGACTTTTAACTTACTTGAGCTATCTTCTATATTTCCCTTTTTCAGAGCAGAAATTTCACTAGAGAAATAGATTATCTGTGAAATTTTAATAATGCACATTTCTGCTCCCTCCAGCTCTTCAATTGACATGGGGCTTGTTGTAATTTCTTGTTTTTTACAAGCTGAAGAAAACCTATAAATATAAGCTACTACTCTAATTAATTTCTGAAAATTATTGGTAAGACTAATTAAATCATCAAAAAATCATTAGAATTAATATACAGGGTTATATTGCGCACAGCTTTCAGTTCTTGGGAATAATGTTCATTTTCAAAGTTAATATTTGTAAAAGTTTCTGTTGAACAGTTATTAAGAACACTAAGTGGAGGACTCCTCCACCACAGCTTACTGGAGGCAAGGTTTCTCACTTCCAGTCCTCTACTTGTTAAATTAGCAGGGTTATGTTGAGAAGTGATATGAAACCAATGAAAGTTCTTTGAAAGCTCTTTGATTTGCATAACGTGGTTGCCAACAAATGTCTTTAATAGATTTGGAGCAGTTTCTATCCAGGATAACGCTATAGTAGAATATGAAAACAATCGAACATCATCGATCTGAAGCTTTAAACAGGCTAAGACCTTGCAGGTTAGTTTAGCTAGAAGCAAACACGCAGATAATTTCAGACGAGGCACAGTCATTACCTTTGTTGGTGCTACACGACTTTTGCTGCAGAGAAGATGAGCAACAGTTTCACTAAATTTAGACGTTTGAACGTACAAGACTGCACCGTAAGCAGTGGTGTAGTCCTAAAAGAAACAGAGGGTATGCGCTCTAAGCAGAGGGTATACGCTTAAGGCAGAGCGTATACCCTAGAGTGTATTTACTATAGCTTTCTTGAGAAACAGAGGGTATACGGTGTTCCTTAAAAAAATCCAGAGGGTATACGGCGTATACCCTCCACTACATCCCTGACCGTAAGCCTTTAATGAAGCGTCTGAGAATCCATTCAGTACCACTGAATTGACGTGCTCCGTTGTAACGCACCTTGGTACCTGAATAGATTCTAAATGTGGTAAAGAAGCCAGGAAAATTTCCCATTGTTTGGAGATATGCGTAGGTAAAGCTTCATTCCACTCTAATTTAAGTAGCCACAATTGTTGCATAAATATTTTTGCCTTGGTAATTACTGATCCTAGGAGGCCAAGAGGATCATAATTTCGAGCAATTCGCGAAATGACTGTTCTTTTTGTAAAATTGTTGACGGCGCTGATGTTGACCTTGTATGTAAATGCATCACTGGTACTGTTCCATAACATCCCCAGCGTTTTAACTGTTATTTGTTCGAAATTCCTATCAAAGGGAAATAATTGATTGTCACTAGATTGAGCTATATTAGTGCACCACTTGTGTAGTTGCATGCCCCCTCTTAAGAGAAGTTGGGTTAATTCACCTTTAACTAAATTAAATTTCTCTAAGTTGGAGGATCCCGATAGGCAATCATCCATATAAAAATCTTGCAAGAGAATTTTTGAAGCTAAGGGAAAATCTTGCTGTTCATCCAAGGCGAGTTGTTGTAACACTTTAGTAGCTAAAAATGGGGCGCATGCTGCCCCATATGTAACCGTAGAACATTGAAAAGTTTGTATGGGAGAATCCTTGTTTTCCTTCCACAGAATTTTCAAAAATTCATATTGAGAGGGATTTATTTCTATCATTCTAAACATATGCTTGATGTCCGTAGTGAATGCGTAAATATGTTTCCTAAATCTTATTAAAATAGAAAAGAGATCGTCTTGCAGCACTCCACCCTTACATAATAAATCATTAAGGGAATTTCCATTCGTTGTTTTGGCACTAGCGTCGAAAACAACGCGCAGTTTCGTTGTGGCGCTCGACGGTCTTAAAACTCCGTGATGGGGAAAGTAATATCCTTGATCGAAATCATTAGCTTCTATTATTTCATGCATATGATTCAGCTGCTTGTATTCGTTAAGAAATTCTGTGTATAAATTTCTCATTCCAGGATCGCGATCTAGACGTTGCCAAAGATAGTTTAATCTTTTTGATGCAATGCGTTTGGAACTGCCTAAATAGGTTTCAGAGAATTCTGGTTTGAAAGGCATTTCTACAACAAATTTGCCACTAGAATTTCTAAAATGTGTCTTATCAAAATGATCATTACAATAAGTCAATTCTTCACTTATACAGGGTTGCACGTCATTTACTTCCTCGATCTCCCAAAAACTCTTTAGTGTATTGTTTAAATTTTCTAAATTTTTTGTTAGGAAGCAATATCTTTCAGTATTGTTTATTTCCGTATCGAAAATGATTCCTGAAACAAGATAACCGAAAATGCTGGACTGCAACGTTAAATTATTGCCTAAATTTATTTTTTCCGGAAGGAGGAAATCAAAAAAATATTCAGCACCCAAAATTACTTCGATTTTGTTTGGAACTGTGAATCAGCTAAGTATATTTTAGATGGGATTAAATGTTGTATGTTTAATTTCCTTGCTGGCATAACATCTGTTATTTTTGGAATTAGTAATAATTCAACAGCTCGTTGAAATTCGCCAGATTTATTGGATAAACATGTCTTGACCTTTGACTTAGACATATGAGAGAATTATTTATCCCGCAAATCGGAATGTATATTGATTCATTTTCAATCCCAGTGATTTAACTGCATCGAAACTGATAAAATTACTTTCCGAGGCTGATTCTAAAATCGCTCTGAATGGACAATTTATTCCATTATTATCTTTCAAATAGATTATGGCTGTATTTATCAAGACTGATTTACTGCCGTGTGAAAAAAATGAATGAATTGAAGTTTCGTTTTGCGCCTCTGAAAGAGGATTTCTATTCATTGATTCTTCCGATAATGGATTGTTTATTGTTTGTTGAAAGTCAATTTTAGTGTCTGGTGATGAGTAATTATGGAGTAAGGTGTGATGTATCGATTTGCAAGCAAAGCAAATGGTTTTTGAATTACATTTGCTAAATAAATGCCATCCCAAACAGTTAAAGCAAAGTTTGTTTTTCTTAACGATATTTATTCGATCAATTAACTTCATGTTTTTATATTTATCACAGTGATAAAGTGGGTGAGCTTCGGTTTTACATACAATACACAATTTATTTTGCGGTTTATTCGTTTTAACGAATAATGCTTTATTAGGGGATTTTGTAGCGATGCTAGAATTAATGCTGCTTAAAATTTGATGTCTACGTTCCAAAAATTCCAAAAATTGGTCGAAATTGGGAACTGCATTTTCCCTTAATGTTAATTCGTATTGTTTCCGAGTTTCGCGGTTGAGCTTATCTAGTACAATATTTAGCAAAATTGCGTTTGAAAATGTGTCTCTTTCAAAATGTAAGACTTTTAGAGCCCTTAAATTCTTCTTTAAATTGTCTAATAAATTACGGAGATCTTTAGCCGATTCATGTTTCATTGAATATATATTCAAAATATTTTTTATATGACAGTCTACTATAATTCTTTTGTTTTCATATCTTTGTTCTAATGCGTTGAAGAGGGAAATGAAAGTATCATCAGCGGTTTGTAACGTTCTGCGCTCACCCGTTAACGCACCGCGGTGATAAAACAATTTTCCATTATCCTTTAAAGCGGGCATATCAATGATTATTTCTTTGGAGGTCGTTTTAAATACTGACCATTCTTCAAACTTACCACTGAAAGTTGTCAGAGGGATTTTAGGGAGCTTTAAGCTGATTCCTTTCGTAATATCACTACTATTATTAGACAGTTTAAACTCAGAAATGTTAATTTTAACATTTTTTTCTTCATACTGTTCATTAATAGAGGATTGTAAGCTTACCTCTAGTTTTTGAATATCTTCATCCGTCTGTGAAATCTGCTCTTCTACTTCACTGATCTTTTCTTCATCTAAAATTTTGTAGTATTCCTCCTTAATCAACTCAAATTTGTTCTCGGTTTTTCGGAGCAGCTCTAGTTGAGCTTTCAGTTCTGAAACACAAAGAGTCTTGCCATCTGTAGCATTGAAAATCTTTGTAACTTGCGTCTTTATGTTTCCAAGTCTTCTATTGAGCGCTGTTATGTCCGCGTCGGGCATTTTTTTGTTTTGTTTAAATGTATTGTTAACAATATAGTAAATTCTAATTACGCTGGTTTAACCTCCGGGTCGCTAGGACCAATATGTACGGAGGTGTACTAAGAAAATTAAGCGGACTGTAATTCACTAACAAAAAACAAAGTTTTTTTTTTTTCAAAGATAGAAAGAGAATATGGCTAGTTGCCAATTTTGAAATTGAATTTTTCTACAAAGTTGAGAGAATGTCTTGTTGCCATTTTGAGATTATTTTTTCTTCAAAAAAAAAAATAATTACGCAATAAATACATGAACTAGGTTGCATAAAATAGGGTTACAAGAATAGATGCCAATTGGCACAGATGCGGGAGTGGTGTTCCGTCGCCAAGGGCGATGCTACAATGAGATTACAAGTACGGAACGACTAACCTAAATTAACGAAATAACAACTTTACAGTCTTTAACAAATGAATGGTTTACAATTCATGAAATTCTTTTATTTTGAAGGGTTAAGTTAAATAATTATAGAAATTTCTGGCTTTCTTTGCCACAATTTCTTGATGGCATATTACAAACTCGGATGATAATAACATTTATTTTATGAGGAAATAAGCATCAGTTCTGCCATTTGTTGGTTTTATTCCAAAGCAAAAAATCTCAAACAAATTAGCTTTATATAAGTAGAGTGAAAATGTAAAAAAAAAAAGAAAAGTTAAATTTTTATTAGAAAAATAGTAGATGTACAAATTTGTGCATCTCATGCTTGAAGACGTTAATTGCAGAAAAAAATATTACAAAAAACAATGAATTAAAGAGGTGATTGTAAATTCTGTGATTTAATTATTAAATAGAAAATTTCTCATTTAAAACACTGGTGCCAGAATCTTTCGAAAGTAAGCATCTTGAAATATCAATAAAAAATTACGACATTTTGTCATGAAAACGATTACATATAAACTGAATTTCACGAGATTAAATAATTTTCCTTCGTTTATTCTAACAATAAATGATTTAGCGACACGTTAGTTTTCTTGAATCAAACTTTTTAATGCTAAAAATATTCTAGTCATAAAGACATCTGCTAGCCAAAGAAAATGTAAATTCTTTAAGAGGGTTACATCGTTAAATTTTAAAATAATGTAATTAGCAAATTCGGGAATAATATTTATTTTAAATGCGTTTTGACACGCCAGTTTATAAGGAATTCTTTTTCATAATTAATAATTTATGTGTTCTTTATAAGATATTCCAAAGACGAATGATACGGATATGTTTTATTTTAGGTTTTCCTCTTTGTCGTATTCCATTAAAAACGACACTAAAAATAGTCTATATTATGAAATGTTTAACATTAAAAGTGTGAAAATTGTTTCGACTTTGTTAATCAACTTACAAAACGAGGGACAATATATAATTACTTTGTATCTCTTTTTTTTGTAATGCATGGTTACGCCAAGCTTTTTAATTTACCCACCTTATTTATTCACAAATTCAGAATTATAATTTATGCTCTATTTAATGACAGACATATCGAGATTAAATAAATTAAAAGTTCTTCTTTCGGAATTTCCGGTATGAGTCCGGAATCTCTGAAACAAAAGGTGACCAAACTTTCCATCCATAAGCATAACTTTTTTAACGGGTGGTCCGATATTCAAGATTTATTTTGGTTTTGGAAAGGTCTAACTATGCAGGTTGTTCCGTTTCAATATCACTTGAATTTGATAATAATGCCCGTCTTGTATTTTTTGACTTTACAAGTTTTAACTTTCGTAAAAATGAAGATATCGTCAAGAAAATTTAATATGTTGTCTAGGGCAGTATACTACATTTTATATTTAAAACGAGCCGTCTCGTTGCATGGTATTTTTTACAGGAACTCGTCAAGCGCTTTGACATATCATCAATTATTTCGATTCAAACGGAACGATATTTTCAACAAAGAGATTTAAAATGATTGTGCAATAGAGTTCTGCATTAAGACGTTAACCTAATTGAAGAGCTAAGTGGAAGAACATGTTAAGTAACAAAAATTACATTTCAAGAAATTTGAGGTGAAAGTTTTTGCTGTAAATTTAAATGATTTATTTTCTGTTTGATACCACCTATTTAAAATATTAACATGTATGGTACTAAGCTCTCTCAGAAAAACTTATTCATATTTCATTTTCAAACATTAAAAATTATTAATATTATTGACATTATTAAATATTAAAATATTAAATATTAATGAATAATCTCTTAAATCTTCAAAACTAAATAGAATCTTAGTATTTTAGCTTCACCATGTAATAGGATACCTCATAACGCTTTCATCCAAAAGATAAAAAAGATAAAAAAGAAAAATTAGAAAATGTAGCATAACATGTTCATCCACTCAGCTCTTCAATTGTATCCTCAAATTACCCGACACGCGGTTAAGCTCGGGTCGATCCTAAAACTTTTCGTCGTACACGAGGCGAGATTGAGTCGGGATGTCTCAACTTGTTTTGGGTTAGAGTTCTTTTCAGGCTGAATTTGGACTCGTGCGGGATCAGTTTAGTAATTGTTTTTTCAAAAAATAGTTCACAATATTACTTCAGATGAAAATATTTTTTAATATAAATGTGTATATATAAATGTTATTTTTTCTACATAAAGGTTGAAGTTGATGATAGAGATATAATTAATTAGTGTTTTTTCACATTTGTATTAAAATATTGATTTTTTTTTTTTCATTTCGGATCGATCTTGATTGAAGTGCGTCACGTTTTGATCGTGTTTACTTCAAATAGAGTACCCGCGTTACAGTTTAATATCAGTGGAATCGGAAACATGCAGGACTTCAAAGTGAATAATATAAAATTGTCGCCATAAATACACGGAGGTAAGAGATAATCCCTTGAAATCAATTTTATTTCATTTAACTTTTCGTAAAAATTATATGTGAAAAATTTACGTTACCGCGTACTTACCTTTTCTAAAATTATAATAAAATATTATTATAAAAGCTTATCTTTTCTATAATTACAAGAAAATACTATTATGAAAGCGAAAAAAATCACTTCTATCTCAGAAAAGTTTTTAATGTTACCAATAAAATTTTATTTGTGAATCAAAATCTATTTATATAAAATCCAAGACTGTGTGTGTCCTTCACAATTCCAGTAGGCCGACCTCATTGTAATGATTAATTGTTGAAAAATACTAATGCAAGGTTACCATAATAGCGCCAAATGTTGACCAACTTGGCGCGATATCGCCAAATTTGACGAAATACCGCCAAATTTGGCGACAAAAATAAGTTGTCATTTTTGAAGCCAACTTGACGATAGCTGGCTAATTTGCGAAATTACCATTTAAAACCATTAATATTTCATAATCAAAGTCACCGCAATTTTATTTAAACTCCGAGCTTTTAAAGGTTTTTTTTTTTTCAAAATCTACGGGTGAGAATTTAAAATGTAATAATACAAAAACGTACGTCTGTACATCTTCATCCGATGCTACTAATAACATAACCGCCAATAGACAGCGATGTGCTGCCTGAGCTATTAACTGCCCGATTTTAATGTGCTTTAGGCACTTTTCCAGTATAGGGACCTTCACGTGATAGAGAAAATGAAATTTGGCAACATATTTTCTAGCACCTTATTCACTGTTTCATATACACAAGTAAATTTTCAATATTTATACAATTTATTTAATATAAAGGAGCCATTTAACTATTTTTGTATAAAAACAGAAGTAAATTGTATATGAAAACAAAAACAATAATATAAATATAAATAAAATGTTTATAGATTATATAAATCAACTTAAACTTCATTAATTTTGTTTCCAAAGCTGTTTATATCATTTGGCAAAAAATCTCACTTCTGAAAACCAAATTATGATAAACTTAAAAAAAGTACGCCAAGGTCCATATACTGGAAAAGTACCGCTCTTTACCTGGATACAACAGTTAAATTCTCGGTAATTTTTCACTTTAGGGGATTTGGTGAAAAAAGAAATTTGGCAACATTTTTTCTGGGAACCTATCCACTGTTTCATTTTATACAGACGCATTTTTTTCAATGTTTATGCAATTTATTTAGCATAAAGAAGCCATTTGTCTAATTTAATGCAGAAAAAGAAGTAATTTGTACATAAAAAGCAACAACATTATACATTTAAAATACACATATAAACAAGCAAAAAAGTTCATCAAGTTTGTTTCATAGCTGTTAATATGATTTGACAACAAATCTCACTTTTTGATGCTCGAATTATACAAAGCTTAAAAAAAAAAACGCCAAGCCTCCTATAGTGGAAAGTACGAAATTGCCTATTGTTTTGCACTATCTACGTTATAGTTTATACTATATGCAAGGGGAAGGACGAAAATTCAAACAATAATTATTAAATTTTCTATAAAGATATTTTCTATAAGACATTCAAAATTTTCTATAAGACAAAAAAATTAAGAATAAAATAATTGTAAAATAAGACTAAACTAGTTGGATGTGCCAATCCCAAAACTTTCTTCTATCTTAGACATCTTAATATTTCAAAACCTAGTTACACATGTTAATACTTCAATATTATTAGTTCAATACTATACCAACTTTTATTTTCATCTTAAATTTCTGCTCAAGTCAATTAAACGGACTAAAAACGAGTTAATCTATATCATGATATTTGTTAAAATTATAAATTTTTCCTTATTCTGTCGTTATCAGCTGTTTGCGAATAGCCGGCATAGCAGGAAGCGAGTTCCCGCCGCTGCATGAGCCGCCGATGCACAATAGAACTACGAAAAATCAAGAAAAGTATACAAAAATCGCTAGCACGGAGCCCCTTTACCGCGCAATATTTCCAAATTCAAGGAGAACCTGTTGGCCAAAGCCAAAAACAAGCACAAACATTTTGGTTCAATTGTATGAATAATTTTATACGCTGTTCGATGGTACAGTAATGAAAATGGCACAGAGATCGGAATTATAGCGCCCCTTCTTTCGGAATTTTTTGAAGTTCAGGGAGGACTTGTTTGCCATAGCCAGAAACATGCACAAAAAATTGGTTCAATTATATGGATAACTTATACACTTTTCGATGGTACAATAATGAAAATGGTACAGACATCGCAATTATAGTGCCCCCTTCCGGCAGAATTTTTCCAAATTCAGGGAGGACCTTCGTGACATGACCAAAAATAAACACATAAAATTTGGTTCAATTCTATGCATAACTTCATACACTTTTCGGCGGTACAATATTCAAAATGGCACAAAAATTGTACAAAAATCGCTATTACAGCGCCCTCTACGAGCGATTTTTTTACAAATTAAGGGAGGACCTCCGTGCCATAGCCAAGAACTTAAAATTTTTTTTGGTTCAATTCTATGCATAACTTCATACACTTTTCGATGGTGCAATATTCAAAATCGCACAAAAATCGCTATTACAGCGCCCCCTAACGGCGAATTTTTTGCAAATTCATGGAGGACCTGCTTGCCATGTCCAAAAACTTAAAATAAAAATTTGGTTTAATTCTATGCATAACTTCATACACTTTTGGACGGTACAATATTCAAAATCGCACAAAAATCGCTATTACAGCGCCCCCTACCGGAGAATTTTTTCCAAATTCAGGGAGAACCTGCTTGTCATATCCAAAAACTTAAACTAAAAATTTGGTTCAATTATATGCATAACTCCATACACTTTTGGATGGTACAATATTCAAAATCGCACAAAAATTGTTATATCAGCGCCCCCTACCGGCGAATTTTTTCCAAATTCCGGGAAGACCTGCTTGCCATAGCCAAAAACGTATAATAAAATTTTGATTTAATTCTATACATAACTTCATACACTTTTTGATGGTACAATGGCGACAGACAGACGGACAGACGGACAGACGGACAGGCGGACGGACGGACAGACGGACACACAGACAGACAGACATTTTCTATAAACATGTTTTTTGGAATCTCTGACCCCTAAAACATGCAAATCCGTCGAAAACCGGAAGTCGAAAAAAAATTCGATTACAATACTTTCTTCTATTGAAGATAGAAGAAAGTAAAAAGAGCTGTTTGAATAAAAAATTAAAAACAAAATAAGCGTAATTTCTTTATTTTTTTTCTTTTTTTTTCAGAGACATACTTTCATCAAAATTCACAAAAAGGTAGAAAAAAATAATTTTTAAATGCACTAAAAATTACAAAATAATGTTTGGGCTTGAAAAGAAATTGATTTATTTTCTCATGCACTAGTATAAAAAATGAAAGCGTGGGCGCCAATTTTATATATATATATATATTTTTTTAATACTTACAGCTTTAATTCATAATAATTGACGGTGGTAGGTTATGTTTAATTAATGGTTATATATATATATATATATATTATATAGATCACTCTATCAAAAGTAAATGATTTATGAAAATTATGAAAAAGACGGTGCAAAACAACAATAAAAATCCATGAAAATTTATAACTAAAAAACAATAAACAAACCACTCCCTGCTCGTCAGAAAGTGGGAGGAGTGAAAAAAGCAGGTACCAAAAACAGAAATTGGATCCTCACAGGTTTCGCAAGATATGGCCAACCCACATACTCCAAAAGTATAAAAATCAGCAAATAGACTTAAACTTTCAAAAACACAACAGAACAAAACTACTTTAAAAATATTAATGAATCAAAAACTGCTTTAAAAACATAAACAACCAACCAATTCAAAATAAAAAAAAACAATTTAACTTATAAAACGTTAATAAAAATTAATAAAAATTCTAATATAACTACATCATTAAGCAATTAAATGCATTGAACATGTGAGAAGGCCATACCCCTACTTGACCCATGAAGACCTGCAAAAAACTTGCTACCTTCAAAATATCCACTACGCTCCACTTCTCTCCAACAGCAGGAGCTGCGTTGCGCCTGATGCACTGGGTTGTTTGTTTTTAAATCTTTTAAAAGCATTATATATATATATATATATATATATATATATATATGTAGTATATAAATATATAGTAAAGTGAGGACAGACGCCGCGGTTGGACAGATGCCGCAGAGATTGTATGGGCGACACTAGTGCTCTCTAAACCAATTTATGAAGTTGGTAGAGTTCCTCTGCGCTGTGTGCTGTGTTGTATGTGTTTCCACCGCTCAATTGTCAGTATTTACATATTTATGGTAGTTTTTGTCGTTCGAACTTACGTGGTGAGTTGCTAAAATTAATCTACTAAGTTTTATTGCATATTTTAAGCCAAATAAACAGAGATTTCATCTCAAAACCAATTGCAACTGTAGACTAGATCTTCGTAGAATATAGACATGTGCTTGCATTTCCCTCGCGTCGCTCACGTGACACAAAATGGCAGCGCGGCATCTTACCCGCCACTATAGGACAGATGCTGCACCGAGGTTGAGGGACAGATGCTGCACCGAGGTTGAGGGACAGATGCCGCAAAATATACTTTTGTTTTTCGGTTTAATAAATTCATCACTGAAATTTAAGTAGAACTTACACTTAAATGAACGTATATTACCGCATTCTGCTTCTTATCAAAATGCTCTTAGCAACAACGTTGTTTTACCATGTCTGAATAAGGAAACCGGAGACTGTTTACAATTCTCGCCGTCTAAACTCTTAAACAAAATATCTCCTATCCCAATGGTCAAAAGAACTATACAGACAACTAAGAGAAAACAAAAGGATGCAAATATTACAAGCACAGAGTTTATGAACCAGAAAATAGAAGAAAATAAAAAGCGAAAGAAACTCGAAAGCTTCAAAGAACGATAGCTTGTCGGAAGTAAAATGTGCAAAAAACGGAAGGGTAAGATGAGCTTTAAAACACCTTACTTGAAGAAGAAACTAAAATATTATTCATCTTCTGAAAATGAGTAAATAACTCCTCTTATGTATTCTGATGGCAGTATTGGATTCGAATTTGATGACTCTGAATATGTTGAGTGTCTGGAGTCTTATCAAGAAACAAAGTCTGAAACAGATAGGATTCAGTGCATCAAATTCAATCGATAGCTGCATGAAAAGTGCTCACTTTATTTTTGCAACGGGAAGTGTGGTGTGATTGTGGGCGAATGGAAATACAAAATCAAAGTATGAGAAGAAAGGTCAAAAATAAACAGGCGAGGGCCTAACTAGAATAGAACTAATATTTACATTAAGAGCAAACTTCAATAATCGCCTGGATGTAAACCAGGGATTTATATCTTTTTTGTATTTATGCTGTCCATTTAGGTAAATTCAATTTTTTTTTTCATTTTCATTTTTTGTCTTAAGTTTTATTTTTTGAACTTACACTTTTCAAATTTCGTTAAACTTCTCGCAATTTAGTAATATATATAATTTTTGTAAGTTTACTGTTATTTATTTTCATTTTAACAAGTTCGAGAAAATAAAAGTGTGATTTGCTTAAAAAAAATAAACAGCCTAGCTTTTTTCTTCATGCGGCATCTTACCCAGCACATAAAAAATGATGCAAAAAGAAGACGTTTGGGAAAATAATTATGTCTACTTTATTAAAAGGGTTTTAACTTGTTTAAACTATAAATTAGGTTCTAAAGGATTTGATTAATGATTTCTTGTACTTAATTTGTTGTTTTTGCTTTATTGTACATTTTATAAGAAGAAAAGTAAAACTGCGGCATCTGTCCCCACTTCACTATATATACATACGAATATAATATAATATCATAAAAAAAAACATAAACAAATGTTAAATTGCATTTGCTCCCATTCTTTCATTTTTTTTTCTTTGTCATGAAAAAATAAAACAATTTCTATTCAAGCCCAAAAATTTTGTACTTTTTAGTGCATTTAAAAAAAGAAAATTGTAACATTTATATGAATTTTAATGAAAGGATATTGTAGACATTGTTTTTTTCTTTTTTTACATTTAAATCTTCTATCTTAAATCGCGTCTGTTCAGCGTATTCTTCTATAAAAGCAACATATGTTAAGCATAATTTTATGTTAGAAAAGTTTAATATTTTGCGCTATCATTAAACCGTTTGAGAAACCGTGCTTAATTTTCTAATGTAAACAAGCACAGAGCTGTCATGGTGAGTTATTCATTTTCAGAAATCGTTCACATAAAAAATTTTGCGTATTGAATAACTATTTTGTCTCTCTTTTAATACAATGTCAATGAGGTCACCGCCGGTCGCAGCACCATAAAATAGTCTGCATGAGAAAAGGGAACCGATGTTGGCATTCATCCAACACTGAATTACCTCTATGGTTTTTATAGTGTTTATTTTTTTCTCATGCCGACGATAATGGCAACTCAAAAAGACAACGGTTTTTTAGGTTTGTTCTGTTCTTTGACTGGAAAAATAATAATGAAGTAGTGCTAATAATGAGTAGTGTAATATAGAATATGTTTTTTTTTTAACAAGGGAATACTTTTTTCAATAATTTATAGTATTTTTAATTTAAAATGAATGAATAATGAATGAAATGCATTGATATGAATGAAATTTCTAATTAGGGTAAACGCACCGGTAGTGGGCCACGTACCTGTAGTGGGCCACTAAATTTCAAAGTTTAAAAACAAGCTCACAATCCATTTCAGAAAAATGACTGAAAGAAATCTGATTAGTTAAAGTCCTTAAATGTTAACTTTCCATAAACAGTTTGGAATAATTGTTATTTTCCTGTAGATATATTTGTTTATCTTCTGGAATGTCTTCAAACTCAGATTGTTTGGCAAATTCTTAGTGATTTCATTAAGAGATAAGGTTTTATCTAAAGCGTTGTTTCTTTAATATTATGTTTTATTTTGAATTAAAGTGCCGTTGATATACTCGATTACATTGTAAATAATTTGTTAGGTTAGCTGAAAACTTAAAAATTGAAAATTATATTGTTTTTAAGGTGTGGCCCACTTCTGGATTACAATTTCTTAAATTGTACCAATAGTGGGCATGGTGGCCCACTACTGGAGCACATGCCAAAATTTTTTTTTAATGTTTAAATTATTTTAATTAAGTATTTTTTGAAGTTCTAAGACTTTGTATATAATTTATTTAGTATTTTGTTCATCAGAACCAGTAGTGGGCCAGGGGCCCACTACTGGTGCACAAGTGGCCCACTTTTGGAGCAGCGAAAATGCAACTTCACTAAGCTGTCAGACATATGATTATTAAAAGAATTTAATATCTAAAATAATTTATACTTCAAAGGTCCCATACTCAATAAAGGTTCAAATTTTTGAGCCATATTTAAATAAGCATTTCATAGAAAAACCTGTAATGTTATTTATGGACATACTTCTCACATGTCTTTGAATCTAAGAATCTCCTGTTCGGCTCATGGAATTGAAATGGTAGTTTTGCCCCCAAATTCCACATACCTAATGCAACCAATGAACATTTCTGTTTTCCATACTCTTAAAAGTGCTTGCAACAGGAAGTAGTGCACTTCAGAAATATTCACGAAGGCGGACAGATGCAGAAACATGAGTTTCCACCAGTCCTAAAATAAGCACTAGATCCTTTAAATCCTGCAACCATTGTGAGTGGATTCAAAGCAAGTGGACTAGTTCCATGGGATCTAAAGAAAGTAAATATTGAATCTACACTAACATAAAAGAATGTGATAATATCACCAATAAAGGAGAAAGAAATGGCTTCTTTCTTGGAACTTCTTGAAGATAAAATTGGAGAAGAAAAATAAAATCTTTCTCAGAAAATAAAGGCAAATTGAAAGGTTCTGTGAAGCAAACAGATGTTTACTACTTATGGTTGGAGATGAAGGAGACTTTGAACATGGATCCAATTTATCAGGGAATCTATCGCAAAACAATTTGGGTATAAAACTCTTGAGTATATATTTTTTACTATTATTTATTCCATTTTTACATTTTACTTGCTATAGGGTACACCAGTCATATCTGTTGAGGCGGCGTACACTGAATAGCCAATTGACACTGTTGATACTGAAACTATTGATCAGGAGCAAAGAGCAATTGTTGAAGATGCTGAGGTGAACCTTTTGATTCAAGAAGGATCAACTGAGACTGGGAGCCATTCAGTGCTTTCAAATGGTGGACCATCTAGAAATATACCATCTCCCTTCAAAAGAGTTCTATTTTGGCCAGAAGGGGGAGATAACACAAAGAAAAAGAGAGAAAATTCCTGCAGTTGTGGCTTCTCCCAAAATGCTTCAATCTTATAAGAATAGAGAAGGCCTTAAAAATGCTAAAGAGGCAGAAAAATAAAATAAAAACTGAAAGAGAAAAAGAAAAATTCAAAAGGAAGAGTTAAAAAAATAGCCGATGAAAAAAAGGGAGCGTCAGGAAATTATCGCCCCAGTCTGATGCCTCTCTTTCATTGTAAGTTTCAGCCTAAAGTACTCTTTGTAATAAATTGAATATAAATCCCTCTCACAGTTTGAGAACTTTTTCGTTTTTGGATAAACCATTTTGTTTTGCAGTCATTTCAGCTTTTAGTTATCCTGTTTATTATATTTGTCTAATTATTTATCTCCACTGCGAAATAACAAATTGGGCGGATTATTTTTTAAGTTACAAAATACAACAGACTGTTATTTAGAGAAAACAAAAGCTATGCATTTCGATTTTTTAAAAAAAGGCTAAATTGTCTACTATTTTTGTGTATAAAAACTGATAATTTTTTTTTCTACCATTTGTATCATTCTGGTACAAAACACAGAAAATGAATTTTAATGTCAGAAATCGCTGAAAATTCATAAAATTCAATGTAACACAATTCAAAAAGTCTTGATCACAGAATATGGGAATATTTACTGTTTAACAAGTGAAAGCATATAAGCAGATTTTCTAAATATAACTTATAGATCACAAAAACTGTACAAAAATTAAATTTCATAACATTAAGAATATGCAACTATTTTGATGGAAATGGATTTTCACATGATGAAAAACATGTGAAATAGTTCAGCAATTAAAATTATACCTCTAAAACTAAGCTTCATGGGAATTAGCTATATTTAAACGATACGAAAGGACACCCTGTATATAATCTAAAAAAATTACTTTGCAGCTTGTAGGACATTAGCTTTTATGTAAAGTGAGATAAAATTAAAATTGATTTACAGAACTGAAGTTGAGGCCCCTCATCTGCAGATTTACTAGTGAGATTATTTTACGTAATCATCTAAACTTCTATGTATGATTTCATTATTGTGAACATCCTATTCTAGAACTGTAAAAAAAGTATAACTTCAGTATTTTCACTACTGGTGCATCAAAAATTTACTATGCCCACTACTGGAGCATCGAGGAAGGTAACTTTTTTTATTTTTATTTTTTCCAAATAATATATTTTGAAACTTTGAATGTTTATTCCGATACATGAATGTTAGGGCTACGTTAAAAAATATATATCATTTAGAATTCATAAATACTTTAATAATAATAAGATAAATGTCCTTAAGTGGCCCACTATCAGTGCGTTTACCCTATACTGTCATTTGCAAATATGATAAATAAGTCAAAATGATAAACATTTTATACAGTCGGACTGTATTTAAAAGAACTGTTTTTTTTTCTCATGGACAACTACATGTAGGTTATTTGAAGATGTAAAGAGGAAGGACAGTTAAAAATGTATGTCGAAGATACTGAAGAGTAGGGTCAGCTTTTAAATAATAAAAGAGTTTTTACAAAAAAAAAAAAAAAAAAAAAAAGTCGTATAGCCTGACGTTTTCTGACACAATGTTAATTTATACTTCAATTGCATTTTTTATGCAAATTCATTATACATAGTTTTTCATAAATCTGTTTCGTTTTTAAAATGTGCTATTTTCATCTATCACTTCGGAACAAGCGAGAAAAACTCATATTCTTGCACATGTGTATATCACATTTTTCGCCATTTTTGGCGGGCTATCTTTCTAGTTATTTTATAGTTTCTGTAATCTACAATGTGCAAAATAAAATATTAACTTTTATACATTTTTTATTTCTTTTATTAACGCAATAAATTGCTTAATTACGTAATGCCTGTTAAAAAAAAAAAAAAAAAAAAAAAAAAAAAAAAAAAAAACGCTTTTCAGCGTAAGAAAAAATAATGTATCAAATTTGTTTTCTTCCATTATTGTGATAACTTGAAACGTGAAATTGGAGAAGGCGGCTTTTTAAAAAAGTATTCTGAAACGTAATATTTTGACTGTTTGGAAAGATTAAATATTTTGAACAAAAATTTAAAATCATATTCAGAATTAATATGTTCCGCCTATTTATTGCGAAATATAATGCCACGACTTTTTATTATTTTTTAACATTTTTCTTTCTTATAGATTTTTAAATGAAGTTATATCGGATGATTGCAAAAATTCTTGCCCGATTTCTGATGCATCGAGTTTCGAAGTGTACCCAAGTTATTTAAATGGCGAAATGCAGTCGAGTTGTCAATATTTAGTCTCTCAGCAATCTCTTCAGTAGTAATTCGTGGATTATTATTCACTAAATCACTCTTTAAGCCATTATCAATTCCAGTAGCTCGTCCAGAGCGAATTTTATCATTTAAATTGAAATCTCCATTTCGAAATCGACAAAACGTTTTATAATTAATACTTTTAAACTGTGCTAAGAGCAAAAGCATGATCTAAATCATAGGTTCCCAACCTTTTCTGACCCATCGCCCCCTTTACAAGGGAAAAAAGTTCAACGCCCCCTCTTCCATAATACTTAATTATACCAATTATTAAAATATTGTTGCATATTATCTATACCTATTTTATCTTTCTATCTATCTGCTAAGAAACCAAAAGTAGAAATTAATTAAAATGATCATCGGATGTAGTTAAAACATTGTTTATTAAATATTTAAAAATAAGCACAAAATCAATAAGAAATAACAACAACAAAAAATAATAATAATAATAATGAGATGGTTCAGGCTGGTGGAGTTTTAATTATTTGTAAATGTCGCGTTCCAATTTTTTTTTTTAAAAATCAGTCGCAAATTGCCACTTTCAGTAATGTGCAGTCTGCCACATTTCTTAGACTGTAAATTAGCTACTGGACTGAACCTATCCTCAACCAAATACGTGGAAGGAAAAGCAATTAAAAATTTTCGTACTTTTGCCCACAATCCAGGGCAGAGAGCTGGTATTGATTTTTGAATCCAGAACTCTTGGTGTCTGAATTTTACTCTTAGTTTTTCTTAATGCATAATATAGTAAATTTTGCAGTCCGTGATTTATTAATTTTAAACGATTTATAGGGATTTTTCGCTTTCCGCAGCGATTTTGTGAAAAGAATTGCGATTACAATGTTTTCGCCCGCTATAATAAAATTTTGTCTTCCACGAATTTTAGCATTTATTCATGTTCCACGGAGATTTTTCAGCATTCGTAAAATAAATTCAATTTGAGGCTTCCAGCTCTACGTTCGTTTGCATAGGTTTTCATTTAAAGGTATATTTAAGGTATTTATCACTGGCCCGGGCAAACCGGCGTACGTGGGAGAGCTACTTTTATTATATTAATTTCTGAAACATGCAAGTATCCCACGGCCGCTACCCCCCTCCCCCTTGACTGGCTAAACGCCCCCCATTTGCCGCTGGTCCCTCTACCGCCCCCTTGGAAGGCTCCAGCACCCACTGGGGGACGATACCGCCCCCGTTGGGAAACTATGATCTAAATAAATGTCTTGAATATTTTTGTAGAATATCCAACACTCACTCCTATTTTAAAATCATATAACATAACATGACGACAATGTAACTTTTCACTTTCCATTTTGAAAAATTAACCCTGCACACAAATTGATTTAAATTAAAACGTTATGTTCACTTACGGCACATGTAGATAGATAACTGTCAGATTATACCCATATAAAAGGCCGAATTTTAACTCCTGAAGGTTCCTAGGAGGAATCTGACGTCACGCAAACATGGCTCTGTAGAGCACTTAATATATGCCCAGTGGTATATATTAAGATTCGACAACATTTCGTAAAAGTACATACCGCGAATATCCCACTATAAAACCAGAAAAAAGTGAGAATGTTCGCTTTGATATTACGAATTATCGAACATGAATTGTGAGTTTGAACCGACAAAAATCTCACCAGAAATCCGAAGATCTAACACCATATCCGTTTATTGTAACTATCTCAGTAATTTCATCTTAAAGATATTTAATACAGCTGTAATATTCATAACACAGTTGTTCTGTATGTGTTCATTTCAAGCTACTGTATATTGATGAAATATTTATTTCATGCAATGCAATCAATATAATATTTATTAATATAAATATTGACACAAGACTGAGGAGAATAGCTGTTCGAAGAAAATCGAATGAATATAAAATCTGTGTAAAAAAATACGTAAAAAATAGGATTTTTAAGCAACAAAATATATTTTAGATATTAAAAAAAGTACAGGTCTACATTTTTGTTTTAAAGGCTATTTTATAATTACAGTATACCATTTGTATACCATTTATCAGATATTATTGTATATTTTAAAGGACTTTACTAGCTGTAAGGCATACTGGTCAGTCTTTATATAAAAAAAATTAAAGAATCTTATATATAAAATCAATAGATGTAACATTCAAAAAGAAACATATCCACGAGTTCACACATAAAATATATTACAAAAACATTTTCGCCCCTGCCGGAGCATCATCACTTGTAATTTCTAAATGTCTTCGCTTCCTTATTTATCTTGTTTAACATCAACAGTTTCGCTTATTTTTTTCATTTTTTCATTTATTCCTTTTATTTTTTCCGACTTCCAGTGTTTTCTTCCATCGACAGTCGAAATTTGCGTTTCATATCCTTACAAACAGTATTAGAAGTACATATTTCAATTGCTTCTCGTACTAAGGCATTATACAGAGTGTCCACTCTCAACGGCGTCCAATGCTTAATTTCAAAACCGTTAGCCATAGACATAAAGTTCGAATAACAAAAATGTTTTAAATGAGGTAAAAAAATATTTTTTATTTCGCTTGGATTAATAAAAATATTTCTTAAAAAGTTACGAAATATAAGTTTTCTTCGGTCCCCCGGTTCTATAAGTGATATTTGGTAAAAATTTACAATTAATCTAAAAAAGAAAACAAGAAAGTCCCATTCAGCTAACACTGAAATTGACCGAGTTATGAAACTTTGGATAGTATGACTTATGCCAATTTTCTTCATCTCAACACAAATGATTTGGGCCATGATTCAACAAAACGTAAACAAAGAGCTTAAAGTGATAGAAGGATTTAATTCGAGTGTACTTTTCAGCACTGTAACCGAAGGGTGTCACTTCGATCAAGTTTTAAGAAAACTTTATTTATTTATTTATTTATTTATTTATTTATTTATTTAAGTAAGTTTTAGATTTGATAATCCAATAGCATTTAAAAAATATGTATTATTTTTAAAAGAATTTGCTTTTCATCACTTCAATTTACAAAAATTCTGTTATTCTTAAAATTATATTTTTAGTACAATATGTATATATTTCTTTATTGGGTCAGAATGAAAACATGTTTCAAGTTTATATTGTAAAGTTAATTTTACTCTCAACTATTACTTTCTAATATCTGAAAATTATTTATATTTCTAGAAAATTTGTGAATGACCCCTAGTTCGCAGCAAAAAAGACGCTTCAAATTTTAAACAACTATTACTCTGTCAGTTTAATTGTAGAAGAATAGGATTTTTCTTGCCTTACTTTTTAGTGTAATAGGATATTTTTACTAAATATAACTTATAGGACGGGAGGACCATATAAACTTTTAAATTTCGTATTTTTTTATGAAATAATTTCATTGACCCAAATCGCATTTTAAATATTTCTTTACCTTATTTAAAACATTTGTAATAGTAATTATATGTCTACGCCTAACGTTTTAGAATTAACCATTGGACACCGTTGAGAGTGGGCACCCTGTACATTTTCATAATTCCCTATTTTTTCTAGTTTTTAGGTTTCAATTTTTAAGAGGATTTTGTATTTTTCTTGCTAAGGCTGTAGTTTCTTTATTTTGTTTGAGGTCAATTGTTTGCGCTTTCTTTTGTTCTTCTAAATGAAAAATATTTTATATAATAGACAAAAAACTTGTGTAATAATTATTTTTTTATAACATGAAACTTGTCTAATAACATGTAATTGAAATTACATATAAAATATCTTACATTGTTAGAAAGACTGCACACATTGTTTGAACACGGCAATGAACTTATGATGAATCATTTAAAAATATATGTACTAACTCTAAAAACTGAATCAAGTACATATATTGTAATTAGATACTATTTGGTATTTTGTTAAATAAAATATTTACTGAATAAATTTGTCAAATAATCATTCAAACTGCCATTACAGTATGTTTCGTGAAGAAAACATTATGCAATTATCTCTTTCAGAACATGACAAGTTAGAAGTATATTAGAAGCACAATTACCGAAGTATGTATCATATTCTTGAAATGAAAGAGTATGATATTTTCGTATTATCTTACTTAGATATTATGAAGAATAAAACAAATATGTTGCGTTACATGAATGTGACTTAATTTCAGCACGTAAAGGAAATTTTAACTAATTATTTCCATGGTTTTAAAATGTTCTCATTTCACAGATACATCAAATGCTTTCGGAAATTTATTCGTATAAAGGAAACACTTTCAGTATTATTCTTCCTTAGGAAACGTTATCTTTGACATTCATTTCCGGAACACTACAGTGAAACTTTTACCGTAAAATTATTTCAATATTTGTCATATATTGCAATAGTTAAAAAATATGTGTTGCTAGGAGAAAAATAAACACAAATAAAATTGAAATCGTGATACTTTGAATAAATGGATAGCGGAACAAAAACTTGCGGAACATACAATTAAAAAATAACTTTTTATGATTCCTACCCGGTTTAAGTTTTAATCTACGTATATTGGTATCTGATTATATCTGATATATGATTGTCTGTATGTTGATAAAGCATTACAAATGAGGATTTTTATTTCATGTTATTCAACATGTTTATTTTATTCAGCTTTTGAAAAAAAAAATCTTCCAAGTTCCATACAAGTTTAGCTACTATTGAACTTATTTGATAAAGAATATCCTGATACGAATTGGAAATAAAATAAATTATAGAAACCGCTTGAACTATATTCAGGATAGGAAGGTTAAAAAATATATTAGTGTAAATTATCAGAGTAACATGCCAAAGTAACTTTAAAATATTTCGGAAACACTTTCGAAATATAACTTCATGTATTGCAAAATCCTTGAAATATTTAAGTTGTTGTTAAAACCCACAAATTGCCCAAAACTATGAACTTTTTTTCGACGTTCAAACTGATCTCCCTACAATGTCTTTTTCATTAAGACGCTTGATAACACAGAGTTGACAGATCACGAGTACAGTTGCATATAATGAAATACTCTAATTTACATGAGAATTGGCTTTCATTTTATTCTCCTAATGTGAAGTTGTTTTAGTCTCCTAATTATGAATCAATATTTTAAATGTTGCAGAAAAATGAATTTACTTTAATACTAAAGCGATAAATCCAACATTTTTATTGATGATTCAAAATAAAATTATTCAAATTTATTTAAATTCATAAATACATCGTAAATTGTCTCCAGAATATAGTATTTTTATACAATTTACTCCCTGAAATCCGCAACCTTAAAATTTGAAAACGCCTGAAATCAGCATATCATCGTAGATGTAATCAATGGAACTTTCAGTTAAAATGTATGGGCAAAATCACAAAATTTTTAGTTTTATGAGATTCCGTTTGTATTTTAAAATGTAATTAATTCTTTATAATATGACTGAACTCATGGTTGTTTATGAAAGAAGTACAATTAATTTCTTTAAAAAAAGATATTGCTCATATATTTGGTAATCACAATCTTTTTTCCAAATCATTTGTTGTAATTATCGAGATTTTTTGGATAGTAAGACTAACTAAACCAGAAATAAAACTTCCTTAATTTATGATTTTGAAGTGAATTTATAGGGTACCATTATGAGGCAAGTTTCATTCAATAATTGAAGGAGAAAAGTGTTTCATCTTTATTATGCAGATTTAATTAAACATTAATTATTTACTTGACCTTTACTTTTAACAATTTAATGATTTTTAATATTATCTTACATTTATCATTTTAGTTTATTACTTTACTTAATTATTTTAATATTTTACTATATTGCAAACATTCTTTATAATTTTGATTGTATTATTTCATTCAAATTACTGTTTAAAAAGTACAAACAAAGCAATTACCAGAAATCCGCAAAATTATAAAATCCGCACAACCTCTGGTCCGAAGCTGTACGGATTTGAAGGAATCTACTGTAATCACTAAAATCTACTTTGTGAAGATTTATACTTTTAGAATGTTTAATACATTTGCCACTGAACTTTTTTCCTGTATGGGATTTTATTTTGAATTGTATGAAGAGGTATACCAAAAAAAATGTTCAATCATCAAATTGTGCATTATTTGTTAGGCTTTCTAGAAAGAGTTTCACTACAGCTTTAAACCTTTATCTTACATTCTTATTCGAAATAAGGAGTTGATAATTTTCAGCTAGGCTTGAATTTTCTGAAAGGAAATATACAGACATACATTAAACTTGCATAAAAACAACACATGCAATTGTTTGAAAAAATGAAATGGTTTGCAAATGGATTTTTCTTTTTTCTTTGCTGAAGTCTTTGGATAAATATATATATTTGTGTATGCGTGTGTCTGTATTTTTATAGTGATTTTTTATATGGGGGGGGGGGATACAACACTGTATAAGATTTATACAATATGACTAAAATATATTGATAATTGTATTATACAATCAAATTCTAAATTTAAATGTAAGGCATTGAAATTTTCTTCACTCAAAATTATTATATAAAAATACATTGTAATGAATGTTTATTCAGTGTTTATTGACCTACTTTACTTAAAATTTTTTTGAAACTGTGAGAAGTGGAAATAAAGTTTACATTTTATATTCTCATAGGCAAGGTGAATGACAATCGCATTTCTCCATTGTTTCACCCGTGCATATTAAATTTGTTATTTATAATATTAAAAATGACATGCTTATACAATCTATAAACGCAATTTCTATGGGTTAATGCAGAAACGTGAGCGAAAGCTTACTGTGGACACACAAAAAGTTTTGTGTTGACATCTGTTAGTCTGTTTGACTGTTTCAAAATCACTACCGCAAAAAGTGTCCGATTCGCTTGTAAGTAAGATAGTGAGGTAGCCGGATTTAACTGTATAGTTTTTGGTTATATTCGGTTCATTCCTTTGGAATATACAGAGCATTGTTCTGCTCCATAAATCTTTTCTATGACAATTATGACTATTTTCAGTTTTCTATTTGTTGAAAGACAATGGCTCATTTGATTAATGGATTTTAATTGTAAATTGTGGATGCTGAAATTTCCCAATGAGGATTTTAAATTATTAGTATTGGTTTGAAAATTTGTGAATAAATTTCTCACATTTCTGTAATTAGAAATGTCTTACTTGGTGGACTTTTATGCTAGTTTTCAAAAAATATAAAAAAAATTGTTTTATCATTTTTTTACATGATAAATATTTCATTCTTTTCTTTTTTGTTACCTAGCAACAGTAATCATAGTCTATAAAAAAGATTCAAATAATTCCAATTACGAAAGATTAAGCAGAAAATCTGTTTGAAGGAAATAAAAGATCAGTTCATCTTTCGTAATTTGGTCTACAACATAGGTTTCCGTCAAATATTAGTAACATCACGGTTTGAAACAGAATTTCGGATACTATTAAAAGGTTATCTTAAAAAGATTTTTATAGCCCCAAATCACGTGTGCTATTTAGTCAATTGGCAGGGTACACGGTGATGAATGATTAACCGTTATGTTTAAAAGTCTCCAAATATAACTATTTTGCGATGCATTTAATAAGCAAATGCTATCGGGTATATTAGTATATATGCAGATACCGGGTGTCCTAAAAAGGACTGACTGATTTTAAAATTCAATAACTTGTAAACGGTGACAGATATTTAAAAAATTCTTGCAGGAGGGTTATGCACAAGGTCAAAAGTTTTTTTACAGTGATTTTCGATTTTAGTTCAAATTACAAACAATAGATGGCGCTGCGATCAATAGACGCTAAATTCAGGCTCGATTTTTGGAACTTCGTGGTCCGCTCAATACTTTTCCATCTTCCTTTTTCGGCATGGAATAACAGAAAGGACCAAAAATCGAGCAGGTATTTAGCGACTATTGCTTGCAGTGCCATGTATTGTTTGTAATTCGAATTAAAATCCAAAATCACTGTAATAAAACTTTTGACCTAATGCGTAACCCTCCTGCAAGAATTTTTTTAATATCTGTCACCGTTTGCAAGTTATTGAATTTTAAAATCAGTCAGTCCTTTTTAGGACACCCGGTAAGATCTTAGATTTAAATAATATAGAATGACAGCCGAAACTGTTTTTCGGAAACGAAAAGGGCCAAAACTTAAAAATTTTAAATTAGAAGACGCGGTTTAGATTTCCATGAGTTCATTATCCATCACATGCCGGAGTTTGTGGTTTGTAGGCAAGTAAATAGTACGCTACTTGGATTTTAGGATAACATAAAATACTTGTCCATATTGCTGCTTATCCAAATAAAATGACAGTCTAAAAAGAAATCCAAGATATATTATAGCCATTTGATATATCAATAGGAAATTTCGAATGGAAATTTAATGATAATACGGGGGTTCACGGGGGGACGGAACTCTGTACCCCCTTGATGAAATGCATTTTATTGTCTACAAATTTAACACAATAAGCATCCCATCAAAATTTCAGTTTACTATTGCATAACTACGTGTTTAATATAATGCTTCTAATTTATGAAACCTTCGACGTATTTTTTTAATTCTTATAAATATTTATGTTATTTAAAAAATATATTTGTCCGGTTTGTCGGAAGTTGAATATTACACAAAGTGTGTTAACCCATTAACCGCCAAAACTATAAAGTAGGAATTTACAAATTTTTGTTGAAAGTCTTTTGCCACCACAAATTCAAAAAGGTAATTTCCGCTTCATTAAAATATCAAAATTTCTGCCAATAAATAAGGAAAATTTTTAATTGTAAAAATAGTTGTGCCAAAGTTTAAATGTAAGCATGAGCAATTATTTTGACCGTTGCGTGAGCAAGGCACCAGCGGGTAACAGGTTAAAAAACAATCTCTTTCAGAGATGATGTTGAGGCTCCTGATCTGTAGATTTACGAGTCAAATATTTGGGTACAACGAAACACAATTATAAAATTTAATAATGTCAGTTAAAAATGTCTTACAACGTCAATTATAATATTTGAGAAACTGGGAATGATGAATTTGTTAAATGGGATAATAAATTTATTGACGTCTCAAAAGCTCTTTGTCAAATGCTTATACGCTCTATCTAATTTGTAGCTTCATTATATATTTTGATTCTGATTCTAAATAAATTCGGAATGTTGAACAATGAATGCTATGCACATGGACCATCCATTACAATATTTCAGTTTTTCTAACCAGCGCTAAGGCACAGTTAGATATCATGATTAGAAACAACAAACTTTACAACACAATTAACAAACATTTCTTTTTAAAATAAATATATTCTGCTATATTTTTCCGGTAATCACTTTTACAAATTTGCAGTAATCTTTTCAATGCAGAAGAGGACAAAGCGTATGCATTTCGTTTTTTGTGGCAGAATTTTCAGTTTCTCGTTTTAAGATATGCATTATTTTAAAGGAAAAAAACCTTTCACAAAAGTTTCCCCAGTAGTCTCGTAAATTACACTCACCTTTAAAGAGCCATGCCAAATTCATTGCTGTGCCTTGATTATTTTTTTAGCTATCATTATTTGGAATTGAAAAGGATTAACAGGCCGAAATGATATTTAAAATATTTTTAAATTTACAATATGACTGTTCAAAGAAGTTGGATAATGCATGTTTTACTATTAGTTGCATGTACTTAATATACCTAGTTATATGTACTTAAAGTCTAAAAATTATTTCTATTTTTAATTCGTACAAAGAAAATTAGTCGGCATTTTTTTAAATTAAAATATTGTGTGCTATTCAGTTCAATTTTTCTAGCACGCAGTATTATTAAAAGCAATACTCATTTATTTAAATGCAATATATAAAAATGTAAAAATAAAATTAATTCCAGAATACTTGAATACCAGTAAAACGCGGCTATTATTTAAATAAATATTTAACTCGAAATTTCTGTGGCTTACTTTTAATCTTTTTCTTTACTTTTTCAAAATTTATGCATTCATTTATTACTTCGCAATTTGTATTTCAAACTCGGGTATTTTCACTTCAAAATCGCGTGTTGTTTTTGTTTATTGGACTTATTTAGTTTTAATAAATAATGTATTATTTAAAACATTTATTCAATTTAAGTATTATTAAATTAAAATTAAGTATTATTTAAAAATTTTATTAAGTAATTTAAGTATTATAGACCTAATTACATTGTATACAGGAATTTCCGTGTTAAAACACACTTTCATCATGTAAATGCTTTAGTTATAGCTCGGATGAATGAAACTAGCACTGCAGTTCGCAGCCATGTCCAACAAATAAGACTGAATTATGTCAGCCAGGTATCGTCCGGATAGGTTAACAGGTAAAGCATTGGCACGGTAATCCAAGTATCCTGGTTCGAATCCTGGTCTGGACATTTTTTGATCTGTTGGACTAAATTTCAATTGTGCTACTCCAGCCTTGAATAAGAATATATTTTTAAATTTTCAGATTATTTTCATGCTGAAAACAATGTACATAATACAATATTTACATATTTAAAAAAAAATTCCACATATATACATTTTTACATACATTCTGAATCTCATTTACCTTCACGCATCTTTTAAAATACATAAAACCTATTAACTTACAAAAACTTTCGAAACATAATATACAGCCCAATCCTTTAAAAACTGGACAGTTGATGATTGACAGAGGATGAGTATCTTTTTTTTATCGCATAAGATGGTTGCGCTTTGCCAGTCATCAATTGTCCAATTTTTAAACGATTTGGCCCATGTCAGTCATTGCATTCTGATAGCTTCAGTCAGGTTCGGTTTTTGCTTTGGACGATAGGTCTTATAGACAAGCTCAAAAAGATTTATGCGGAAGGTTTCTTGAGCTCAAAGCATTGTCCTCGCTACCCAAGTGCAGATTTCTACTTTCTTGAAGAACTATTTCTGCAATTTCTTCTGAAATTCAGTAAAACACAATCATCAAGTTGTGAAGAAATCCGTTTTCTTTCACACCGTCCAACTCTGTTCGGTGTTCTATATCCATTCAAATTGAGGTTTTTCTTTATTCTTACTACAGGTTTTCGAGATACAGAAAGTCTACTAGCAGTTTCAGCTTGTGTTTTTGCAAGAGAAGCTGAATCTGTCTACCTTTTCTTGGATAAATGTCTTTAATAACACCCATGCTAATTACTGCTATAGAAAATTCCTTAAACAGTGTTATCCTTGAGTTAAAAACCAGCATTTAATTAAAAAGATTAGATACACATTTAAAACAGTAAAATTAATAATTAGAAGTGATATTATTTGGTTTTTAACAGGCAAGTAAACAATGGATATAAAATTTCTGGATTTTGTAATGATTAATGTTGCCGCTACCCTATAGGAAATATAAACAAATCAATCAAGAAATATCTTATTTTTTAAAGTCAATACTAAGTCTAATCCTTTGAATAGCTTATTACACTGATGATTTATATTAATGTAATACAGGGTGATTTTTTTTATGTAATCATCTTTAAAACAAGATTTGGGGAATATTTTCTATTTAATATTTTCTAATGGTAGTAATAACTTGGCCAATAATATACATAATAATTTTTTTAACAAATGATGGTAATAATGTATAACTAGGAAACTTCCATATGATTGATTATATCGAAGTACAATAAATCTTTTCGGATGATGCGAAAGTTGATAGAATTTATTTTGTATTCGAGATGAATTTCATGGTTAAAAATCTAGTAATATATTTTCTCCACTTTACAACAGAAAAACATTGGTTTCTTGTTATTGTCTGTTCGCTTTTAACATAAATGCAACTATATTTTCTTTGTAGTCGGAAACAACAAGCAACTCTGTCGTTTAGTAATAGAACACTGAAAGAAAGGATTGAAACTTTAATACACTGCAGCAATATGCTTAACACGTAGAAATATTTAAACAACTGCAACAAAATAATGTTGAAATATGAATAGTTGAAAGCTAATTCGTGATTATTATATTTTTTAAACAAAACTACTGTATGTCCTTGATGTACAAACGTGTAAAGACTTATTGAAACATATTTGATAAACAAAGTTTTTGTGTAATAATATCTCTTAGCTCTTGTCAGGTTAGGAAGTAAATAAATGTTGCTACAATTCTATGAATTCCAATATAAATTTCTCCAGTCTTTATTTTTCAGCACAAGCTATAATTTTAATCGGTTAATAAAAAATAAAAATACGATCATAATTTCATTGTTTCGATTGAATAGAAATGTGCGTATGACAGAATTTGAACCTTGCATCTTTGGCTTACATTCTACAAACTGAGCTATTCTAGAAAAAAAACGAACACACAAATCACTCAAAATATATTTACAAATTAAGATTCTATCTCCTAATTTACGCACTTGAATGGAATAACTCTCAAATAAAAGAATCTATTAATCAATTGTTGAATAATTGTTCTTTATTATGCAGATGGAAACGTAATTAATCTATATTGTACCTTACTTTGCAAATGCTTAAAGATTTATTGAGGGATTGTATGGTACGGTGTTCTCCAGGATAGCTCAGTTGGCAGAGTGTCCCCACACAAGCCAGGGGCGTTTATTAGACACATGACCTGGGCACGTTTTCACACCGTCGGAAAATAAAGTTCAAATATTCAACTACTACACATTGATTTGTTCATATTTCTTTCATAAAGTCTTTCAGATTTCTTCCAGTCAACACTGAAATAAAATTGTTTGCTATTTCTGAATGACTTGTATTAAACATTTAACACATTCAGATAATAGTGATGACTATTGTACGATGAGACAATAGCCTATTAAAATCAAACTGTATTATTAATGCAGTTTGATTTCAATATATGGGAAATTTCCTTAACTAGATGTTCAATACATTTTACTATACATTTATTTCAGTGTTTGTAACTAAGGAGTCTCAGGACTCAAAATGTTCGAAATTTAATTTTTGTTTAGATTTTAAAGTTCTATCATTTCTTAACATTTTGATGTAATTGTTTCCTTGAAATTCTCATTAGAACAGAAGTTATGGCTATTAGAATTAATCCAGCACAATAGCTGAAGCGACGTTGCCGAAACTTTGAAATAATTTTTATCCAAATGAAGTTTTTGGTCATAACGCGCAGGATATCTCAAAAACTTCTGAACATTTTTTTTCATGCAATTTTCAATACATATGTTTCATGTTAGTCTGTATAAACGGAACCTAAAATTTCATTTTTATTGTTTAAAAAAAAAAAAAAAAACTTTTTTTGGGGGGGCGGGCGGATTATACAGTTGCAAATTAAAAAAAATTGTATTAGCTGAATACATCTTTGTATTAAAAATATAAAAATGCTTTAAATACAAATTTATTTAGGTTCAGGGTAATCATTACAGTCTAAAGTATAATTAGGCACAAAAAATTTTATTCCAGTTACAAAATTTATTTTGTAATCCTGCGCGTAAGCTGTTATGCTAATTTTCTGCTCTATAAATGTCTGATAGTTTGGAGCGCCCTATAAATATTAATTATGTATCCCGCAATTTTTTAAATACATGGAATTAAAGAACATACATATATCTTTTAATCCCCCCCAAAAACATAATAATCCATAAACATTTTTAGACATTAACTGTTGAAAATTGTCTTTTTTTTTCATTTTCTTTTTCAGTTTTAAGAGTCCTGAGACACCTTAAACGAGTCTTTGATTCCTTAAATCATCTAAAACAATAAATATAAAATTACAAGTAAAATTCTCGTTATTGATAAAAAACGATAATACGTCAGTGAAACAAAGTAGTAAAAAGTTCAGCAATGATCGACTAGTGAAACACAAATGTTAAAAAGTAAGTCAAAATAAGGGACCGTTCTTTAAAAATATATTCTTTGAACATGTTGGTTAAACAAGAGTTAAAATTTTCATTACAGGACATTTTGTTAACGTAGTACACTAGCGGAAATAAAATAAAGGATGAAGTACAGTCGTGGAAAAAAAGTAAACAGCCCATAATATCTCCTCAACAAATTATCTCAAAAGAAAGTTACTCGTACCACATGAATGGTAATAAAGTCTACTTTTAAATGATGTATATAAAATTTGCTTAGGGGGGCATCTACATATTAAAACGAACCATGATTTTGCTTTTTTCAATAGTAGTAAATAAATCTGACAGCATAAATGAGCTCTGCACCCTTCAATTAGCTTAAAAACAAATTTTTATTCAATTCGTACCATAAGTTTCCGAAAAATTAATTATTTTAAAACGAGCGTATTTTCGGGGTTGTATCCAAATTGAAGTTCGGTACTCGATTGTTGACCGAGAGAGCCTCCTTCTTGATCAAGGCATCTTAAGTGCAACTCAAGCAGTCATTGAAGAGTGCTAGATTACAGGATAGCATAAGAAATTTCAAAATATCTGGTCACTTTTATCATAGACGGCCCCTTAAACCATCATTTTCCCGTTTTTTAAGTATAATTTGAAAACTACTTGGAATAAAAATGTGAAATTTAGGATTTCCATAAAGCAGGAATTAATAAATCTAAATCCATCAAAAAAATTGTGAGTTGCAATTCATAATTTTTTCGAATATGAATTTCATAATTCATATTATAAAATTATAATACATCATTTAAAAGTGGACTTTATTTCCAATCGCTTGGTACCAGTAACTTTCTTTTATGATAATTTCTTGAAGAGGTAGTAGGGGGTGTTTACTTTTTTTTTTCCACGAGTGTACAATATATCATTTAACACAACCCCTTCGGGACGGGAACCATTTACGAAATTTTTAATATTTTGTCACCATTTCTTAAAAACAGAAATTTGTGCCTTCTTGAATCGAGAAAATGCGTTGATTAAATAAGGCAAATTTTACAGTAAAATTTTACTGGTGAGGAAAAACAAGGATTCTGACCGCTTCATGCGGCACGTAATGTCGCTCGTCCCCAAGGGGTTAAATAGTTTTGCAGGTAAAAATCAGGAGCTCGCACAATATATTCGTTTTGTGATGACCAATAAATGATTCAGAATGCAGAATTTATTTCTGAAAAAAAAAAAAAATTAAATAAGAATATGGATATCTGATTTAAGTTAGGATAAGAAATACCCTATGTTATATTTTATAACTTTTCAAAAATAAGTAGAAAAAGTCATAAGATATGTGGTTATCCCTTTATATATTTACAAACTTACTGTATTATTTTCATTCTCACACTTAAGGCTCCTCAACAGTCAGGCTGCAAATACCCCTCTCTAATGCTAATCCTGTGAATTTAGATTGGGTTTGCTGTTTCCTGTATGCTATTCGGGAAGGATATTTCTTTATTTTTTATTTGACAAAATATTTGTAAAATACATTTTTAGTTTTCACTTACATTTTAACACTTAAAATATAAAATTAAATATATATTTTAGAAATATTTTTTCATGTTAAAGATGAAAAATACCTTTTTCAAGAAGAACATACAGAAAACAAAAGGTAAGAATTTTAATTTTCTTAGGTTGGTTGGTTGTGTTTATGACGGCCAATTATTAACACGAGGTATATAGGCCCTAAGGAGGGGTGCCCTCCATGGGGGTCTTTCTAAGAAACCTAACCCGTATTTACGCATGGAAATCCACGGTTCGAAGAAAACCAAGAAAACTCCGAACGATTAGGTTAACGGGCACGATTGGGTACGAACCCAGCACCTTCCGTCTACCAGCTTCGAGAGCAGAACATCTCAGCCACTGGTTGGGCCAGTCCTAATTCGGAAGTGGGGCTGTACATACATAACTTTATCAATTTAGGGGGAGAGGGATCTGGCACATGATATCTTAAGATATCTCTTGTGGATAATTTTCCCGGAGAAATTTGAAAAATACCGATGCATTCCAAGCCTATTGGTTTAGCAATAGCAAGGGAAATTTGCGTCCTGACAGATAACAAGCCTAAACGCTGTTTATCACAATGCGTCAAATGCCTATCGAACTAGGGTCAGGTGGGGTAACTGTCGTCATACTGGAGAAAACTGTGTATGGTAAAATTGTGTTTAAAGTTTAGATATTAACCTCATAATGTATATTTCATCTTAGATATTCTTTATTACTAGCCTGAAGCCTTTTGAGATCCGAATTGCTAGAGCGCTTTGAGATGAGACGCTTTGAGATGAGCGCTTTGAGACCCATGCGCTTTGAGACGATTAAAATAAATGATCATTCTTTATCATCTGAAGTATTAGACTTACAAGCACGTTTAGATAATTTATTCACTGTACCTTTGTGAATTTAAAATTAAGATAAGCAAAGTGTATGTCACGAGCTTCCTGATATGTCACAAATTTCTTGTATGTAATAAGTTTCGCGGTTGGTGCAACAGACCTCTCTAACATATGTATAAAAATATTTTAGTTACTAAAATAGAAGAAACAAATTACGTTCACCTTATATAAAAGTACAATTGACCCCAAAAAATACATAAATAAAGTCCCTCCCCCCCCCCCCGTTTTTAAACGAATGCTAAAAAATAATTGTACGTGGATATCCTCATGCTGAAATTATAGCAAACGTTGAAATTTCTATAGAGATACTTTTTTGACATTATGTTTGAAGTTTTTCGAAAATTTTATAAACACGTAGAGTGGATTTAACACTTTCAAGTGCAACTTTCAAGTTGCACACTGTCTAGCCACCTAATTTTAATTCCAAAACTGGCAAATGGCACCAAGAATATTTTAATAAAACATTGCTTTTGTAATGAAAATGTAAAATAGTGGTTTTTATTTTCTAAGAAAATCGTTTAAGAATTCTGGTGTCAGTGAGCTAGAGGAGAAGGTCCAAATGCCAGCTAGGGTCCAAATACGGGCTACTAGTTGTTCTGAGTACTGAGCGCAGCGCATCCTAGCGGTGATAGGCAGAGTTTGTAACTTTAATTGAGAGAAGAAAGCTACGAAAAGCACGTTGCTAAAGCCTGTGTCATTTACAAATAGTAAATGCAAAAGTGTCAAATCTACGTAATCTGGTACATCAAAAGTTTTTCAGATATGTGTTTCTCATTTTTTTTTAAATATACTGATCATATATTGGCTTGAATTGTTTATTAAGTTATTTTCTAGACATATTTAGCTCTCAATTGCCACGCGCAAATTATTGGTATTTTATTACATGAATGAGTAATACCGGTTTTAACTTAAACATAGCAGTGGTCCGAATACCGGCTACCTAGAGTGGTCTAAATACCGGCTAGCCGGTATTTGGACCTCTCTCAGTTGCTCTGCTTGAAGGGGAGGAAAATAAATTAATTTAAATAGTGCCATAATTAATAAATTAATTTAAATGGTTCAGAAATAGTTCCAGTCCCATTTCGCAATATGAAAAAAGCAACCATGGCCGTAATTCTTCAGGAGCGACACTGGCTACCGAATCACTTTCCAAAAAATCGCTGTTGGACACTACAAAATTGCCTGTAATAAATGTGAAGAGAAAGAAAAAGAATGACGGAGTAAAGCAGGCGAAAGAGGCAGAAATTTGACTTTAACCCTCTCGCTGCGCAACTCGAGATTTCTTCGGGCAACGTAAAAGTAGCAAAATTTGCGCAATCCGAGATTTCCTCGAGGATGCATTTTTTCCGTCTAATTAATCCTCCTTGATTATTCCCACAAGTTATTTTTTATTGTAAATTTTGTCTTATTTAATCGGAGCATTTACCCGGTTAAATTAGACAAAAAGTTTTGTTTTAAAAACCGGTGACAAAAGAATAAATATTCTTAAGAGACGCTCGTCGCGAAAGGGTTAAATACGCAATTTTTGTAGCTATTTTGAAAAAAAAACAATTACGCAGCGAGAGGGTTAAAAAAGTGAAAAAGAAAAATATCCAACAGAGGAAGATGATAAATTTTTGTGTTCCCCATGGGTGCTTTCTCTGTGGGCAAGAATGGGGGAGGGGATTCTGGGTTCAATGATAAGAATGCGATATGTGGGCTGATAGGGACTATACCGACGCAGAGTGTGATATTATGTTTTTGATTTTTTCAGATAAAATAATTCTCATTTCAATCAGCAAGCTTTTTTTTTTATTTTACACGTTAAAAACAAAATTAGAAACATAATTGGAAGAAGACTGTGCGAGATAGTCTTAAAGAATTTTAGAAATTTTCCAAAAATACTTATTTATTAAAAATTGCGTATTTTTTCTGTGCATAAGAAATGTTATTAATCAATACAATTTTTTAAAATAATATTCTTATTGCTTAATAATTGTCATTAGCTCTATTTGTGTGACCTTTTGGAAAAAAACTTAGGTAGCCGGTATTTAGACTCCATTTTAAAAATTCAAAATTTGAAGACTTTCGGAATTTTGCTTTTTATAAACAGAAAACTCCTTTTAAACTGATTTTTTTTCTCTAAACAGATGTAAAACATGTCAAGGTACCCTGCTTTCACTTTTTATTTTATTAATTTTGAAAATTTATGATCTAGATTGAAAAAAAAAGTGGTAGCCGGTATTTGGATCTTTTCCTGTATTTCATCATTTTACGCACGGAAATCTTTTGCCCCTGAAAGGGTTGAGAAGAAGTTACTCAACTCCTAATCTATATTATTAACAAATAGAAGGAAGCAAAAACAAAAATAGCTATTCGAATGCTTTTTTTTCAATTCATGATAATATTACAGAGCTAAATTAATACTCAAATTTTAACAAACTTTGAATCTTTTTTTTTGGACCATAAATCAAGAACTACTTAGCAGAATGGAATATAATTCTGTTTTCCAAATTTGACATTTCTACAAATCGATTTTAGTTAAAACTTTATAAGTTAAATTAATATTTCTTTTAATTTTAAGTTCAAAAGTTATATATTATGAAGTTAATATTCGAAAAAATATGTTATATAACCTATATTTTTTTAACATAAATTTATTTGCACAAGATTCAAATATGAGAATCCAAAATTGCTTTATATTCTCCCAAACAGATTGTAAATTAAGCTCAAAACCTGACCGCATTGCAGCTTATTTTTTAAGTTTTACATTTTAACATTAGGAGTTCAAAATTCGAAATCAGCATACTTCGCAAATTTTCCACTGATAATGAATTGACCAATTTTGTAAATCAAGGTAAAAATATCGCAGAAAATCAAGTATGATGCCAAAATTAGATGTTCAAATAAAAATTGTTACGACCCCGTAAGCTTATTTTTTGCATACATTTAAAGAAGACATAATCAGATGGCGAGCGCGTTCATGAACATTTCAGATATTCACAAATTCATACCAGAAACAAAAAAAAAAAAAAAAAAAAAAAAAAAAAAAAAAAAAAAAAAAAAAAAAAAAAAAAAAAACCTGAGAGATTAATGTCCAAACTTTACCAAGTAGGTATTGTTAAAATTATGCACCCATTAACAACGAGACTCCTTTACACGTCTTTTAATTCTTCGATACCAGTTTTTCCGACTTTGTAATTTTTAATTATTTAATCGCTCAAAATCCGAGATTAGATAATGTGAAAATTTCCAAACTAAAATACTGGTATTGAAATTTAAAAAGTCTGTTCACCTTGCACGGCAATTTTCGAGCCAACCGGCTTTAATGAGTTAATAACGACGAAGTGACATATCCTTAAATTAGTGAAGCTTCAAATGTAACCTCTTTCTCTGGGGTTGATTACCGCCGGGAAAAATTTCCACCAGTAAATTTAAACAGAAATTTTCGCCTTATTTAAACGCTTTATTAACGCAAAATTTCAGTCAAAAATAATGACAAAAACAGATATTCATTTTTACTGGTGGAAGTTTACTTCTGCGGTAGTCACGCCCTGCGTTTTCATCATATTGTGGCAACCTCCTCTCAGAGTTAGTGAAAAAAATTATTATACCTCGGCACACTGTCACCAGTAAAAAGAAACAGAAAATTTATGAGAAAAATATTTCATGAAAAAGCCGTTAAAATAAGGCAAATTTTCTATTCAAAATTTGCCTTATTTTAACGGCTTTTTCATGAAATATTTTTCTCATAAATTTTCTGTTTTGTTCTCATAAATTTTCTATTCAAAATTTGCTTGTGGAAGTTTCCTCCGTTCGTAATCAGAAACTGATGATGTAAAAAATCCGATGTAAAAAATCAGACGTCATCTTGTGAACCCCTTCTCACTTACTTCACTCGCAATTCGTAGACAACACACTATATGGGTACTCCCCTTTATTCATAACTCCATTGCAACACGACGTTTTTTCTGCTAAACTTTTAATTGGAGGGTTTAATTATTAGCTCTGATAATTATCAAAAAATGAAAACTCTATGCCTTAGGAGCTGCCTTGGACTAATCTCATCCAAATTGTCAGATTCTAGCCATCGCACAAATATACATTTTATTTTATTTTATGCCTAAGTGGAGCAAGATCACCAGATCACTAGGATCTGGTGTAGACCTTATTTGCTCCACCCGGTAAGTTCCCCGACATGCGGGGATTCACTACACATAGTTCCAGTCCTCGGACAAAAGGCACATGCCAACGAGGGAAAAAAAAATTACATTAACACATATACATAAAAACTCGCCGCTGGAGCATGACAATTTCCTTTTCTTTGAATATTAAAGACGTGAATTATCACTTTGCTAACTAAACGTAAACCAACAGAGTGAAAAATGTCCAAGCCGGGAATCAGACCCGGACCCCTGGAATAGCGCTCCAGTGCTCTACCATTAAGTCACGAGGTCAATGCCCAGCTTGGCATCTCTCATTCACATAAGTCGGTATGTCTGCTACCGCAGTTACTAGATGGAAAAGTCTTTATGAGCACACAATCTTGCAGCGTAACATGAGCTGCAAATGAACCCAGCATCGGTGAATATGTTATTTTAATTAATTCTTCAACTACTTCTGGTGGTAGCAGATATACCGACTTATCTGAGTCAAAGATGCTAAGCTTGGCATCGGCCTCGTGGCTTAATAGTAGTACACTGGAGCGCTATGTCAGGGGTCCAGGTTCGATTCCCGGCTTGAACATTTTTCACTCTGTTGGTTTACGCTTAGTTAGCAAAGTGATAATTCATGTCTTTAATATTCAATAATTTCAAGCGTAATTTCACTGCTGAGAAGAAGTTGAAGAATTAATTAAAATTCCTTTTCTTTATTATTTTACATTTGTATTTTTTATCTGAAAGTACCATTACATAATACTATCCAATAAATGAATACAGACAAATAAATCAAATAAATCATATAAATTAAAGTTTAATAGGCAAAAGGAATGTATTAAGACTTGTCTTGGAATATTTTCATCCAAATTTTCAGACTCTAGCCATCGCATGTACACAAATTGCAAATTCTTCACCTTTATTTGTTTATGTTTGTATTTTTTATGTAAAAGTACCATTAAATAATACTACACCATAAATGAATACAGAAAAATAGTAATTCAAATTGATCAGATAAATTAAAGTGTAATAGGAAAAGGAGTTTTAATAAAAATAAAGCATCATTTTAAAAATTGGTTAAATTAAACTAACTATTGGAAACGATTTAATGAATTTAAACAACATAATGCGAGCAGCATTTATTTTTTTGTGTCTATCGTATATAATTATCTTTTTCATTTCTTTTGCTTTTTAACTTATTCTGAAGTTTTTGAGCAAAGTATTATATTGCGTGACTAACTGCAGAGGTTGAATATAACTTATGAGAATTTACCCTTGAGCCAAACAGATTATAGAGAGTTGGAAGTACAATCAAAATCTGTGAATTTGTATGGTGTGACATTTATGATTGATTATATTGATTGACGCCTTTTTTATGAGGGTTTCTACTGAATATTTTAACTTTTATTTCTTTCTTTATATTTCTTTTCTCAAAGTGACATTACATAACACTGTCTATTAAATCAATGCAGGGAAATTGTTATTATTTTAAAACTAGATAAAAAGGACGAATTAGAAAAGCGAGCATAAGGGGAAGGGCACAGTTCTAACTATTTTTTAAGATTGATTACATTTTTATAAACCTATTATTTATGGAAGTTTCAACTTAGATTTGAAGTTTTATTTTTTTATTTCTACTTCCATTTTTAATCTTCCAATGTGCTGTTATATAATACGGAAAGATAAGTCAATGCTAGAAAATTGATACAATCGAAGAGTTCGGAAAAAAAAAAAAAAAAAAAAAAAAAAAAAACATAGTAAATTTTGTGACAGATTTTCTAGATGATTTAAAAAAATTGCATTATGAAAACGATGCATTAATTTCATCAATACCATGCGAGGTATATTTATTTATAATTTTAGAATATAAATAAATGTTGCTTCTATTTACCCGACTGCCAAGAAGGGTTATGTGTTTGACACGTATCTGGCTATGTGGATTTCTTCACGCCCTTTCTTAATGTGGATTTCTTTATACCTTCGAAACATCCCAACGGCTGGATGGATTTTAATGAGTGAGGTCTCTATCGATTCGTCTTAACCGTCCAATGGTTATAGGTTAGGTTTTGTTTTTATAAATTCAAAATGGCGGTCGTAAAATACAAAATGGCGGTAGAGAAGAAAACAGTTTTTACGCATTATATTGAGTGGCATATCATTGGATAGGTCTTTCTGAATGACATTACATATATTAAATTAATTAATTACATATATTAAATTACAGAAAATATACGACTCCATCTTAAAAAGGACGTAATCACCATGCCAACCTAGAAATATAATCTATCATGAGATATCATGGAATTACTTACGTATGGCGGGATTTAATAGAAGGAAGAAAACTTTTATTATTCTCTTTTTACGTTTTGATTCAATTTTCATAAAGTGTGAAATGACTCGGGAAAATTCTGTAACGATAATATATATTAAATTTTTAGGCGATTCAGTAGGGTATATTTTGAGCTGTTATATGCGGACAGACGGACGGACCAGGCGGCGACTATAGATGCTACGTATTTATAACACTACAAACGCACCTAAAAATGGATACGCAAGGCCTAGTTACATTACAGTCTATGAATAGAAATTTCTGAAAATAAGTTTTTAGATGTGTTATGCGTTTTTCACCCTAAAATATATTATTTTAAATATGAGGCGTGTTTAAAAATATTTAGATAACATATAGAGCTGTGTAAAATTACTAAAGTATAATTCCGTCTATTAGTAGAAATTGAGATAGACTTCAGAAAAGAGATATAGTGTAGAACCTCTTTTATCCGAAACTCTTTTAACCACAACACTCGATTAACCGAAATCCTTTTTTTTTTTTTTTTTTTTTACTATCACATTCCTTAAGTGCAAAATCCATTTTGAAAGCCTTTTTTAGGTAGATTTCGTATGAAATTCTACCTATTGGGATCGTTCCTATGTTGGAATTTCTGAAATTTTTTTGCAGATCTACACCGATCATGACCCCTAGAACCCAAAACCACCCTTAGTAAAAAACTTTATCTATCTATATATCTATCTATCTATCTATCTATCTATCTATCTATCTATCTATCTATATATATATATATATATATATATATATATATATATATATATATATATATATATATATATATATATATATATATATATATATATATCACTTTCTTCTAGACACAATATCTTTCGTAATTCTGCACCAATCTCTTCCAAACTGACACATAAAATCAATGGTCATAAAATCTCGGTCAATTTCGTTAATGGGCAAAATCGGACCAAGGGGATGGAAATAGGGAGGGGTTTTGTGAAAACAGAAAACACCCCATCACTTCTTAATTTTTGTACATATCAAATCAGTTTAAAGTTTTTATTACTTCTAAAATTAGGGCCAAAAATTTATGTATCACAGATTTTTGATAAAGTTAAAAATGGGCTCAAGGGGCGCAAAAAGAGGGTTTTTGGGAGAAAAAAAATCATAACTTCGTCAATTCTCAAGATATCAAATCCTATTAATTTTATTATAAATCTCCTTAAAATTATCTACAACTTTTATATTCACAAGTTTTTGATAGGACTAATTCGTACCGCAAAAAAAAAAAAAAAAAAAAAAAAAAAAAAAAAAAAAAAAAAAAAAAAAAAACGAAAACAAAAAGGCGTGTTGAAGAAGAAAAAAATCCATATATCCGTCAATTCAAAAGATATAAAATCCCCATGAATTTATCATATATCTTCTTAATATTGTCTACAACATATATATATAAAGTTTTGGATAGGACCAATTCTTACAGCAAAAACAAATTAAAAATTCATAGCGGTTGAAGGGTAATCATCGTAGTAAGTTTGTATTCAAATCCAGGCTGCTTATTTTCTGACTCATTTTACAATTCATTTTTGCTCTCAAAGGCTTCCAATTGGTAGGTTTTCTTACTCAGAAACTATATAATGTACCGTAATGGTCGATTTTTTGATAGAGGCAGAATATATTTTAAAAATGCTGTTAAAAAGGGCATTTTGAACCGAATTTACCGAAGCGGATTGTGTTGGAAAAATCGTTGTATTAAGGTTGCACTCAAATCCAAACTGTTTCTTTTCTGACTCATTTTTAAATTCATTTTTGCTTTCAAACGCATTTAATTGGTAGATTCGCTTATTCAGAAACTTTATAATGTAAAGTAATGATCAATTTTTTGATAGAGGCAGAATATATTTCAAAAAATGATGTCAAAGTGGGCATTTTGAACGGAATTTCCCGAAGCGATAGTGTTAGAAATGAAAAATACTGTCCTTCTGAGAAAATAATTGTTTATATATCAAGTTTTAATTAATTGAACAAAAAATAAAAATACAGGTCGCTTATAAATCTCTTCAAAAATCAAGTCAGCAAGTTTCATATTTTTTTTATTAAAAATGAATCTGGAATTATGCCAGAAAATTTCGAGTTGTTGAGCATGGAAAAGTATTTTTTTTTAATACCGCCCTAACATGATTCTGATAAAATCAGCTATTATATAAAAATGAAATAAAAACTCGTCAAAAGCGGCCAGATAAAGTTGTTAAAGTGGATTTATCTCTAATCATGATTTAGTTTTTGTTTGTGAAATTAGTATATTTGACTTCGAAATCTACCTCTGCCTCTAGGCCGGGCCGGCAGGGATTCTTTTGTATGTGTGTGTGTGTGCAAGCTATCCTTTCTGAACTATGAATACATATAAATATTTTCGAACCCCTTTCTTAGAGTTCCATTGAATTTAACTTGAGTTCCCGTAAGCTGAGGAGTGGAACGGAGAAAACGAACAAATTAACAATTCTAAGGCTTTTGAATGTTTTGCAAAAGGTTTTGGCATGGCTGGAGCATCAGAAAGGCTGTGCTACTAGTGAACTAATAATATTGAAAAACTCCGTGATAGAGCTTCAAAGCAAAGTCAATGAAAACTGCGATAAACAAAACATTTTTTCAAACCTTTGTGATATATGTAAAATGTAATTAATTTCAAAATAAAAATTATTTTTGCTTTGCTTTACTTTTATTAAGCCCTTGTTACCATAATATCAAATATTGCATATATTTCTCCTTAATCTTAAAATTGAAGCATTCTTGATTATACGAAAATTTCGATTTTCCAAAAGATGTTCGGTCCCAATTACATCGGTTAATTGAGGTTCTACTGTACTTCAGAATTTTACAGGTGAAAGGAGCAGAGGAAAAATATATGCCATTATGGACCAAATGTAATTGCAGTATAAACTTACATATTATTAAATGTATTTTTGTAATTACAGAATTTTGAAAGTAAGTCTTCAAAATATTCTTTAAATTAAATTCATATTTCTCCATGAAACACAGCTACATATTGTTAATTATTGTTGAAATCGAAATCAAAATTACTAGTCCCTTTTTTGAGGAAATTTTGTGAAAAAGTACCTAAGTTTATTGAAAGTTATGCTAATTATACTAAAACATTATACAACAAAACTCGTTTAACACTGGCATGGTTAAAAGGACATTTCGTATTAAAAAAGTTCAACTTATCCGATTCGTCGATTTAAACTGGCCAATACCAACCGGATTCTATTTTATAACGATTCAGAATTTTTTATTTAACAGTGAATGCACTGAAGTTCTTTTTCACAAAAGTTTCTCAAAATAAAATTGATAATTTTATGTTCAGTTTCGATAATAAATAACCACTTATAGCTGTTTTTCCGATAAATTGTTAATTTAATTCAATTTTTAACTTTACAAATTCCATTCACAAATAGCAACATGTATTAAAAGGAAACAAGTTATAACAAAGTCCCTACATAAAGAATACTTTTCCCATTTCCTTTAGCTTCGTTGTAAGCAATTTCAACTACATTAAAAAAAAAAAAATTATTAGTTATATATATGTATAATTTTTTTCAATTAATTTTAAGCAGTGAAATTACGCTCGAAATTACAGAATATTTAATACGGGATTTATCACATTGCTAACTTGTGTGCTCATGAAGACTGTTCCATCTAGTGCTGCAGTTGCAGCCTTACCAACATATGTGAGTGAGAGATGCTATGTTGGGTGTCGTTCTCGTAGCTTAAATGGTAGAGCACATAGAGCGTTATTGCAAGGGTTCGGGTACAATTCCCTGCATGGAGATTTTTCACTCGTTTGGTTCTACGCTTATTTATAATGTGATAAATCACGTATTAAACATTCAGTATTAGTTATATCTCATCATTATTTTAAATAACATAGTTAAATAAGTTTGTGTTTTATTCTATTAGTTAAAAGTTTGAGTTTTTAGTTTGCTGTATTTGAGCAAATGTTCAAAAATTTTTCAGTTCATTATTACCAAATTAAACGTATAATTCCCAATCAAAATTTCAATAAAAGACATTTTCATTTAAGATAAAAATAGAATAACTCAATAATTATTATAATAAATTTACATTTATATCTTAATGAATCATCCCTCAATTCCTGCGATTTAATGTACTGCAGTTTAATTTAGCTAAATTGCTATTTTTCATTTAAAGAAAAATAATAATAAGAAAAGAGCTTTATTATTATCTTTTATTGAATTAATTATCTGTAGTTTTTTTTTTTCGGGAAGAAAAGAAACTAATTTCCAACTTTATACTTTTGTAAATGACATTTAATATTCTTTAACTTTGGACGCTGTAAAGTAACAAAGGATAAATGAAAGAGATTCATCTGAGAAGATTAAATTATTATATTGATTTGGTAATTGTATCTAACTACAAATAAGTCAGTTTTCATATTTCTATAGATTTCTAAGCGCTTCGAAATTAACTTCGATTAATTTAGTTTTAAAGATTTGAAAAGAAATTGAAATTTGTTTTTTCAAAAATATATTTAAAATGCTGCAATTATGTAGCTAATATTTTAAGGTAGGGTTTGCTAATTAAATTGTTTTTAATAACCGAAAAGACAGAAAATGTTTTTAAATTAAGGGAACAGAGTAAATAAAAATATTTATTATAGTATTAGTTTGTTTTTAAAAACAGTGTCATTTAAAACTAAGATACTCATTTCAGAGGTCTGCGGAGTGAGTTTATATCGGTCTGTAGTTTGACGATATTTAATCTACAAATAACTAACTTTATGCTTTAGTGACGTTAAATGTATGTTTTGTATCATAAAATATGCTTAAAATTTTTACATGTGCCAGCTATAAAATGAAGAACTTGTCGCTTGTGTTCCATTTTTGGACCGATTCGGACCGTACGGTTTTGCGATAGCAGCACGTTGTTAATCTGAAAATCCCAAAATCTGTCTCAGTAGGTAAGTTGTGTGGGATTGATTTCTACCGATTCTTACAGAGATTATCATCATGACGAGCATTTGATATCAAACATATGAAGGTTGTGTGTGTGGGGGGGGGGGAGGGGGAGGGGGGTATAAAATAGAATCATCAGAGCTCGCAGCATAAAGGAAAACTTTTGTTATTTGTACCAGCATACCAAATAATAAATCTGCGGGGTAAATTGTACTATTGGACTGTATCTGTATTGTACTGTCAATTGTACTGTTGGTGTAAATTGTACTGTTTAGATTTTATGACTTGCAATCATCAACGGAAATCGTTAAGGAATTTGAAAAAGATATTCGGCGCTTAAAATTAAACTATTGTTTAAAATAAATTTATTAATTTACAGTTCTAAAAATATTAAAATCTTGCATTGTCGTCAAATAAACGCGTGTGTACAATCGAGGGAAAAAAGTAAACAACTAACGCAGCAACAAATTATTGTAAAAAAAATTTACTGGTACCGAACAACCAAGAATAAAGTGTACTTTTGAATGATGTATATAAAATTTGCTTAGGGGGCCATTAACATATCAAAACGAAAGCAAACTTCTTTTTTTTTCACTAGCAATACCCAAATTTTACATAAAAAATAAACTCAACACCCTCCAATCATACAAAAAAAAAAAAAAAAAACAAATTTTCATGAAATTCATATGGTTAGTTTAAGACAAAAAAATTATTGTAAAATTATCTTATTTTAGCTACTGTATCAAAATTGAAGTGATTACTCGATTGTTGAAATACTACAGAATGACTATGCCATATCTGTTAATGTATTATTTCTTGACAATATGACCATTTCACTCGCTTAATATGTTTCGACTATTGGCAGCCAGTTTTGTTTTAATAAAATGAGTAACATATATATATTTTTTTCAAATTATGCTTTTTCTGCATATCATAGACAGCCCGTTAAACCATCATTTTGAAGTTTAAGCATAATTCGAAAACTACTTGAAAGAAAAAGTTGAAATTGAGAATTTGCTTAGGACATAGTCAATATAAATATATAAAAAAATGAAGATTGCAATTCATATTTATTTCGAATATTAATTTCATAATTCATGTTAACCCTCTAAGTGTTTGGGGCGTAATATTCCGTTCACTAAGCTCCAGGTTTCACAGCAATACAAGCAATATTTGAAATAATATAATTCTATAGATTTAATGAATTTTAAATACATTGATGAATGATTAATACTCTCAAGGATTACATTCATATTTGTAATTGATTTTTTTTTTTTTTTTTTAATGTTGAAAGAATCATATTTTCTTAGCATTTAAAACAAAATGCAAAGAAAACAACAATACAATTTTGCAAGACGCTCGGAGGGTTAAAAACATGGTGACAAACAAAAATGAAAAAAATCAATGAATTTATGTTTGGATTTTTTCGCATTATAACCACGCAAATAATATTAAATTGGGATTATTATTTCAGGAGATATTAATAGAAATATGAAAATGTAACTTCACTGTTAATAATTCAAAAACTGAATGAAACTTGAAATTTCGTTTCTAGGCATAGTTTGAACCGAAGATTTAAAATATATTGTCGAAATTGAGTGTTGTCATTGAAAAAACAAAAAACAAATTTTAATCTAGTTTTGATTTGTAGATGCCCCCTAAGCATATTTTATATACATAATTTAAAAGTAGACTTTATTTAGAATCGTTTGGTACCAGTAACATTCTTCTATCGTAATTAGTTGCAGAGTTAGTTGGGTATGTTTATTTTATTTCCACGACTGTTTATAATTTTTATACAGTAGAACCTCGATTATCCGAAGTAATTTGGACCGACCATCTTTCGGAAAATCGAAATTTTTGGATAATCGAGAATGCTTCAATTGTAAGTTTAAGGAGAACTATATGCACTATTTCTTATTATGGTAACAAGTGCTTAATAAAAATAAAGCAATGAGAAAATAGAAACAAGAATAAATTACATGAATTTTAATTTTGAAATTAAGTACCTTTTACATATTTCACTAGGGATCGTAATAATGTTTTGTTTGTCGCAGTTTCGATTGTATTTGCTTTGAAACTCTACCAGGAAGTTTGAAAATGTTATTAGTTCACGAGTATTACAGTCTTTCTGCTGCTCCAGCAATGTCAAAAAAGTTTTTCAAAACATTTAAAATCGACAGAATTGCTAATTTGCTCGTTTTCTTCGTCCATTTTGTTCGTTCAACTCCGCAGCATACGGAAGCTCAAGTTAAATTCAAAGGAACTCTAAGAAAGAGTATCAAAAATATTTACATGTACTCGTAGTCCGAAATGGACCACTTGCACACAAGGAATATGATAGTTAAAAAAAAAAAAAAAACCTTTGATAATGGATTTTGCACACAAGGAATGTGATACTAAAAGAAAAAATAAATAAAATAAAAATAAAATAATAAAAAGCTTTAAAAATGAATTTCGGTTAACCGAGAGTTTTGGTTAAAAGAGTTTCTGATAAAAGAAGTTCTACTGTACTTCTAGCGTATTAGCAAGTGGGTGAAATATCGATTATAAAATTCCTTCTTTATATAGAAAAAACCAAGTTAACTTAAAACGTGTTAAGTTAACTTGATTTAATGTGTTATTGACCTTTGTTAATAAATTATGATCTACTGTATTATCAATGACATTCATCAGTGAAAATATGTCAATCTCTGGAGCAATTTGTAACATGTCGTACAATTCCCTTTCTTTCATTATCTTTTTTATGACAATGTCAAGATTCTTTATAAACGAAACGTCACGAAATTTCAATGGCACTAATACTATGTCACGTAAGAATTTTTGTTTTACAGATCAATGATCTTTCACTATGAAATTTAGTTCAATTCTTTCGATGATTTTATTTTCTAAATTTACTGTTGAAGAAAGAAAATTAAAAGAAAATTTGGAAACCCCTGGTGTAGAATATAAGTAAATATACAGGGTACAATATGTTAACTCTAGCCGACCTTTAATTTTTCAACCGTTGGTCGTAGCCATATAGTTTGAAATACAAAAACGTTTCAAATGAGGTAAATATTCAGGTTGTGGCATTATTTAAAGTTAAAAATTAATTTGATAAAAATTACGAAAACTAATTTTTTTATACGGTCCCCGAGTCCCTATAGTTATACTTAGTAAAAGTTCACACATATAACACAAAAAGTTTGGCAACTGTACTACAAAAATTGACACAGTTATTAAATTTCAAAGTTTGAGATTTTTGCACATGATTTTGTCTTTCATTGAGGGATCAGTTAAAAGATGAATTAAAGTAACTCGAGATCAAAATAAGGGTGCAATGTCCTTTTTACGGCGAATCCACCTTCAGCCGGTATCGTCTGTACGTTTGAATGTTGTTCGACCCATAAAAGTTAGCTCAAAATTTCAGATGAAATTACCCTATTTGGTGATATCCCGATTTGGAGATACCGCTTAAAGGTGGTTTCGTCGTAAAAAGGACATTGCACCCTGATTTTGATCTCGAATTACTTTAATTCATCTTTTAACTGATCCCTCAATGAAAAACAAAATCATGTGCAGATATCTCAAACTTTGAAATTTAATAACTGTATGAATTTTTATAGCACAGATGTCAAACTTTTTGTGTTATATCTGCTGTAATGTGAGTAAACTTTTACTAAATATAACTATAGAGACTGTGGGACCGTATAAAAAGTTAGTTTTCTTAATTTTTATAAAATTGATTTTTTACTTTAAATAATGTCACAACATGTATATTTACCTCATTTGAAACGTTTTTGTAATAAGAACGATATATCTACGACCAACGGTTGAGAAATTATAGGTCGGCGATAGATAACTTATTGCACCCTGTATATCTGAGCATTAGTTTTTACGGTTCTGTTTGGATTTTATGAACTGCAATCATCTACGATAATCGTTAAGGATTTTAAAATCCAATCTTTACATAGAAAAAAACAAGTTAACTCTTTCTGAGGCAGCGAGAATTATACTTCTCACTTAATTTTAATCTCCATATACCAAATTCACACAAATAAATTTAGATAAAATTAAAATGTTACTTTATAATAAACATGACTAATAGCGTTTGAATACTTTCAAAGCAATTTGTTTGTAAATTAAACAATTTCAACATTCTTTAAACAAAATTAATCTGCCTTAGAAATAAGAGTTAACTTAAAGTGTGCAGTAACGTGCAATTGACCTTTGCTGATAAATCATGATCTACAGTATTATCAATGACATTCATCTGTAAAAATATGTCGATCTTTGGAACAATATATAACTTGTCGTACAATCCCGTTTCTTTCATTATCTTTTTATGACAATGTCAAGATTATTTATAAACGAAATGTCACGGAACTTCGATGAAACTAATAGTATGTCACGGAAGAACTTTTTTTTCACAGATCAATCATCTTTCACTATGAAATTTTGTGCAATACGTTAGATGATTTCATTTTCTAAATTTATAGTTGAGGTAAGGGTATTAAAAAAAATGTGGGAACCCCTGGTGTAGAAAATAAGTAAATATATCACTGAGCATTAGTTTCTATGGTTTTGTTTGGATTTTAAGAACTGCAATCATCTACGACAATCGTTATGGATTTTAAAAAGATATTCGCGCTTGAATTTAAACTAACAATTAAAATAAATTTATAACTTTACAGTTCTAAAAAATTAAATATTGTATTCTCACCAATTAAACGGATGTATACATAATGTTTATACTTCTACCATAACAGCAAATGAGTGAAATATCGATTACAAAATTTCATATTTACATCACGGATCAGAGCGCTCCGACACAAATGACCAATTACTACCACTAAATTTTAATAGTATTTCAATCATTATTTAATGACAAAATTGTGAGATTTAATAAAGCAAAGAATACTATTAAAATTTACTGGTAATAATCGGTCATTTGGGTCGGAACGCTCTCATGCCTGTTACATAGAAAAAACAAGTCAGCCCTTTCTGAGGCAGCGCAAATTATACTTCCCACTTAATTTTAATCTCCATATACCAAATTCACACCAATAAATTTAGATAAAATTTTTCTTTTATAATAAACGTGACTAAAAGCGTTTGAATAATTTCAAAGCAATCTGTTAATAAATTCGGGTGACATTGAAGAATTTCAACATTCTTTAAACAAAATTAATCTGCCTTAGAAATGTGAGTTAAAGTGTGAAATAACGTGTTATTGACCTTTGCTGATAAATCATGATCTACTGTATTATCAATCACATTCATCTGTAAAAATATGTCGATCTTTGGAACAATTTGTAACTTGTCGTACATTTCCGTTTCTTTCATTATCTTTTTATGACAATGTCAAGATTGTTTATAAACGAAATGTCACGGAACATCGATGACACTAATAGTATGTCACGGAAGAACTTTTGTTTTACAGATCAATGATCTTTCACTATGGAATTTAGTTCAGTTTAGATGATTTTATTTTCTAAATTTATAGTTGAGGTAAGAGAATTAAAAGAAAGTTTGGGCATCCTTTGTGTAGAAAATAAAATAAGTAAATATATATCTGAGCATTAGATTTTACGGTTCTGTTTGGATTTTATGAACTGTAATCATCTACGATAATCGTTAAGGATTTTAAAAAGATATTCGCGCTTAAAAGTAACGTATCATTAAAATAAAATTATAACTTTACAGTTCTAAAAAAATTTAATGTTGGATTGTCATCAGTTACACCCATGTACACATAATTTTTATACTTCTAGCATATCAGCAAGTGAGTGAAATTTTGATTACAAAATTCGATCTTTACATAGAAAAAACAAATTAACTATTTTTAATGCAGAGGAAATTATACATCCCACTTAATTTTAATCGCCATATACCAAATTGACACCAATAAATTTAGATAAAATTTTACTTTTATAATAAACGTGACTAATAACTTTTCAATACCTTCAAAGTAATCTGTTAATAAATTCGGGTGACGTTAGACAATTTCTTTAAATAATATTAATCTGCTTTAGAAATAAGAGTTAACTTAAAGTGTGCAATAATGTGTTATTGACCTTTGGTGATAAATCATGATCTACTGTATTATCAATGACATTCATCCGTAAAAATATGTCGATCTTTGGAACAATTTGTAACTTGTCGTACAATTCCGTTTCTTTCATTATCTTTTTATGACAATGTCAAGATTCTTTATAAACGAAATGTCACGGAAATTCGATGACACTAATAGTATGTCACGGAAGAACTTTTGTTTTACAGATCAATGATCTTTCACTATGAAATTTAGTTCAGTTCTTTAGATGATTTTATTTTCTAAATTTATAGTTGAAGTTAGAGAATAGAAAAACAACATTAATCTGAAATATGAAATATTTCAGAAATCATTCAACGGATTGTAAAGTGTCCCGTATCACAAATGTTTATTTTATTTTTCTGATAAAAACCGGACACCCAGATTACACAATATAGGTGTAAAAAATTTCATTATTTTTAAATTACTGTAAAAGATTTTTTTACATTTAATATATTTTTTAGAATGGCCATCAATAATAACAAAAATCGTAGTTAATTTTTAAAAAAATAGCAATTATGAGTTTAAATAAAATTTTGGAAATTTACAAAAGGCGATACTTTCGTTTTGGTCTCACGCCAGGAAGTAACGGCCGAAGAAATTGACAAAGATCACTATTTACAATTAGCTAGTTTGATTTTGATAATCTCAGTTCTTTAACCCTTTCAAGAATGGTAGATGGAGGCTCTAGCCGCCTAATTTTATTTCTAAAATAGACAAATGGCACCAATAATATTTTAATAAAAATTTTCTTTTTTAATAAAAGTGAATACTAGTGGGCTTATATTTTCTAAGAAAGTCGTTTGAATATTCTGGTGTCACTCAATTATTTTATCATTTTCTTGGTCAGAATTCTTCTGCCCCTGAAAGGGTTACGTGCATAGTTCTATTGCATGTCTTATTTTTGTGTTTTATTTATGTTTTATTGACTGACTGATGAATGCTGTAATCTCTGTATGAAATTTAAGCTAGAAAGAATCGACGAGCTAGTTATATTAATTTAAGTTCAAACTTATTTATCTTTAGTAATCGTCTACCTTCGATAGATATAGATTTAAAAGAAAATGTGCTTAAAAATTATTTTAAACATTAAAAAATGTGTAACTTGCTATACAATTTTCAAACAAATTGCTACTCAGTATTTTAGACAGATTGCATATGAAAGTACATTTTACCTCTATTCGACTTGTAAAAATGGAAATTTTGCGGTGTTTAGAATTTAACTAAATTGCAAATATACATATATAATAATTTAATCGTCTGGTGCTGCTATCGTGAAAATAACGTGAGCGTTACGGACGGATACGTTTGTCCTTTATAATAAAGATTTTCCGCTCATACGTTTCTTCAAATGCATCTTAATGTATATATTTCTCTCGAAATGTGATTTTTTTTAACTTTAACTTTTAAAAGCGAAATTTTTTTTTGCCATTTTTAAAATTTTATTTATTTTCTGAAGGAATTTCTTTTTTGAACTCAGAAAATATCATATACTGTCTTCGGAACATACAAAATTAATAAGTTTAAAAACACAAAATGTCAAGGGATTAAGTAAGACAATTCGTGATACATAGTTTGGAAATAGATTGTAACAGCATAGCATTTCAAAAGCGGAGAATAATTGCATTTTCTATAAACTATTGTTTTAGCCCTTTGGATAATATGGTAAGACGTTTATGAAGTGAACTGTAATATAAGTAATTTTTGAAGCACATTAAGTTTAATTTTGAATAATGTAGATAGGCTTGTATCAGGCACCAGCAATATTAAGAAACACTAACAGGATAGTAAAGTTTGGAGATTGTGCTATTATACTGTAAAAATAAAATCCGTTAAAATACGGAAAATGTACTCGCAATCGAGACACCAGTACTATTTTCGTATTTTAACGGAATTTTTTTAGTAAATTTTGTGAAAAAACGGAATTTATTCTAGAATCTCTCTATTCTAAAAAAAGTAACTACTGCTGTCACCGCTGCCGGTTTTGAATTTTTTGTGACCGGAGGTTTTTCTTCGTTAATATTAAGAAAATAATGCATACACAAATATGAAAATCGGTGGTTTTATACAGAAATGTTTGATAAACACGGTGATGCAGACAGTTTTCAAATCGAAGAATTATTTTAAGAGATATTTAATGCTAAAGTTGGACAAAATCTTTCTACTAAAAAAGTTTTATAGGAGTAAAAACTATTCATGGGAATTTAATCATTTTTAGATCATTTTATACGTTTGAAGTTCCCGGTGTGTAGACTGTATTTCTTCTTTTAATTTGACTCATTTTTTGAGTTTTTATTTCTATTTTAAATTAAAATTTTCAGCATTTCTAGAGATATTTTTTACATTATTTTAGAAAATGGTATTCATTTATACTGTTGCCAAATGTATAAACAGCGCAAACAATAATGTTTGCTTCAAATTAAAAATTTATTTACACGTGACTATTATAAACAGAAGAAAACATTTGGAATTAGAATTAAATAATTATGTACAAAAAGCAGGAACTTATTAAAAATTACGTCATAAAAAGTATACACATGAATTTAAAAAGAGAAAAGATATTGCAAAATAATAAATTCATTAACATGCGTTAGAAGTCTTAAATAGGAGAAATTATGTCATATTTATGTCACATTACAGTTATTACATAAAATGAACACAAAATATTGCAAAACAGTTTAAATTTAGAAGTGGCGCTAGACATTTATTTAATATTTTTAGAGGATCTTTTCAACTATTTATGTTAGGAAAGCGCAAATAATATTTCATTTCGAACAAAAGTATTTTCACGTGAATATTTAAAAGAGAAAGATTATCTTGGTCAAAATTACGTCAGATTAAAAACGTTTATTTAAAATGTCTCATTTAAAAGATCTTTCTTTTCGCTTTGTTAAAAAATACCAGGAGACAAAAACCGTTTACTTAATTCCTTTTATATTAGCTTTTTTTTAAATGCTGTTACACGTGTCTACGTCATCAAGTTATTTTTATTTCGACGTTTTATTTGTATTGTTATTAATGTTGTACTAATTTATTTGTTCTTTCGTTATTTAAAATAAAAATTATGTCAATTTGTATAATTTGGCGAGTGGTTTGGCGATTTATATAATTTGGCGAAGTTGGTTGACGGGATAATCAAGTAGTACCGCTGTGGATTTGGCGTTAAAATCCCCCAATCAAAGAGAAATGAATAGAAATTCGTTTATAGGGAGATCGCCACTGTTTTTTAAATTGTAATTCAATCTTTCGAAATATTTTTAAAGCCGATCAAATTAACGTGCATTTAGAGTCTGCGGTGTCTGGACGGGGGTTGGCGAGCGTAGCTCGTAGTGGGCTGAACCCCCTAGTTTAAGGAAAAAATTCCGTTAAAATACTGAAATAGTAGTGGCGTCTCGATTGCCAGTACAGTTTCCGTATTTTAACAGAATTTTTTTTACAATGTATCTGAAACCTTGATTGGGTGAAAGGGTACCCATTTTAGTCTATCGCAGAGACTCGTGTGCTATGAGACTGTTTTAAGAAGTGCATTGAAAGCTGAGGAAATTTCGACAACTAAAGACCATTCATTACCTTCAAAGATTTCAAGAAATGTTTTCTGCAACTGTAATTGCGCTGGCAGAAGTCCATAGAGGCAAAAAGTGGGTTTTTAAAAGTTGTTACTGATAATATATCAAAAAATGATATCTGTTAGGAAAGCCAAGCCTTCGCAATTTTGAATCTCAGTAATACAACTTTCAATAACAATTTACGAGCTCTTCTTTAACGAAATTAATTTTCAAAAGCCAAGTATAGATTGTTTTAGCTAAAATATTCCTGTGCTGTTTAGGCATTAATTTAAATATAATTTTATGCCGTTAATTTAAATATATTTAAAGAATAAGAAGTTATTCTAATGCAATCTTCTAAAAAAAATTACACTGTTATTCTTGTAAAGAAATAACAAGTGTTAAGGGTAGGTTTGACAGTAAAGTACAATTTACACTGTAAAAAAAAAAAAAAAAAACGGATTAAAAATAGGAGATTATACTGGCAATCGAGATGCAAGTACTATTTCCGTATTTTAACGGAAAATTTCCCCCATAAATTCCAGAAAAAAAGGAAAATTTTCTGTAATTTATGGGGAAAAATTTCCTTAAAAAAACGGATTTCAAGAATTTATAGGAAGTGGGGGGATTTCTGTTAAAATACGGAAATAGTACTAGCGTCTCGATTGCCAGTAGAATCTCCTTTTTTTAGTCCCCCTTTTTTTACAGTGTACTTTTTTTTTTTGATTTTTAGTGTCTTGTCATTAGCTTAACACATTGCTGACGGGCAATTTTTATCAAATCTGAATGTTAAAACAGTAGAAGCTCCTCCCTGTTCTGAAAGTCTTTTGTAAATTGGTGTTCTAGATAGGTTTCCTAAGTTTATGCATCAGTAAATATCATTTAACGTACGAATTTAATATAAAATGTCTTACAATCTAAAACGATATGGACAACATGATATAAATGCATTTTCTGTAAGATATACCTTACATAAAATGCGTATGCCCTTGGTCGATGATGTTTTTTGAATGAAAACGAGAATTCTCGTTACCCTTCGCGAATGTGTGAAACACTTTATATTATTTATTTAAGAATTATATTGTGCTACAAATAGGTTTGAAATAAGTAAACATTATGTCAGCTTTGCGTTTATTAGCGATTGTTTAAGAAAATTGTGAAACATATAAGATCAGTCTGTCTAAATGTCACACGATTCCCGTAGTTTTGTCGCATTTAGGGTATATTTGGGATTTTATTACATAAATGTATATTTTATTAAGCAATAAATTACTGAATAATGTACCCGTAGTTAAAAACTAACTTGTTTTGTAGAAATTTAATAATTATCTGTAGTATAAAAATGCATAATAGGATTGTCGCATTTAGGTCATTTTTGTCGCATTTATGGCAGCTAAAACCTAAATGAGACATTCATAGTCCTAAATGTGATAATGCATTTTATACATGACAATTCATCTGAAAAAGTTGATTTAACGATTAACTGCTGTGACAGAAAATTGCAAATTACAACTGCGAGCGGTCTGCGAAACCATTCGATTGAAAGATGAATAAAATGCGCGATTAACTCATAAAATACTGTTTTTGCACTAAACTGTTTGTACAGTGCTATTTATAATAAAATTTCCATTTTTCAAACATATCAAACAGTAGTACTAGGCTCCAAATGAAGCAAAATTTCGCTGTATCGATAGTTAAACTGGCAATTACAAGTTAAAATGTGAAAATTAAAAAAAAAAAGCAGCTCTAAAAGCAGTTAAGGGTTAACTGTAATTATTTTTTGATTTAATTAACCCTTAACTGACAGGAATTGTTACATAACTACTGTGAGTGGTCTCCGAGACAACTTGATTAAAAGATGAATGAAAGTCTATTGACTCACAAGGTATTGTTTCTGTACTAAAATTTAAGTACAGGACTATTACAATTAAACTTTTCAATATTATTCTTGAAGTGTTTATCACAGCGCAGCACCGTCCTGTTTGACAATTTTACACTGCTAATATGCAAAAGTTATTTGAATGCTGCCTATAATGCCTAATATAGATAACCCTCAAATAAATAAATGCGTTCCTAATATAAAAAACTCCCATCCCTCTTTGCCAAGGAGCTCTGGCCATAACTAAAATTAAATGATTGTCGCAGAAAACATCGTTTAAAATTCGCACGTCAATATTAACCCATAATTTATACACCAGTGCGATTTGGGTTTCTGTAACTTCAACTCCGCACAATTTTGCTGACAATCTGGTGATAATGAAATATAACTACATGACTCATATACGAAATTTAATAAGGAATCCAAATGAAATTTTGTATTTTATCAAAATTCTTATTTTGTGAATTAATTAAAGACGCCGACATTTCGGCCGGTACGAATTCACAGTGTGGAGCTTACGGGTTAAAAGAGTGTTTAAAAGATATTTATAATATTGCTAACTAGACTATTTATTACATATAACTTTATTATAAAATCACATGATAAATATATCAGCTTTAGAAATGGATAAAATCGTACAATATTTCTAATAATTCTGATTAAGCCAAAGAGAAGCTCTGTGCCTGATATTCTGCCACCCTCTTCATTTTTCTTGCTTAAAATACTTGCTATTTTCTGTACTTAAAAATGCGTATATGGAAACAAATATTAATTTCGATAAACATGGTTTTATTTTTTTTTTATCTTTTACTAATTTAAAAGTAGAAAATGTCGATTATAACGAATAAAAAGGGAAAACAGAATTAAAATATCAGATTTTATAAAAGTGCTAACAAAAATTACGACTCCTAAACCAGGGAATAACTCAATTGCGTCACGTTTTAATCGGGGACAGCATTTAAGCTACCGAATGGTATAATGTTGGTAAAATTAACATATTTAACCGCATTAAAATAAACATAAATTGTTTTCAATCTACACAAGAATTTCCAGAATTTTCATTATGTAAAATTATTGCAGATTCCTTAATCATATGTCTATATTATGTTACTGGAATAGACACTGCGTTTCTTAAACCTTTTTTTTAATTAAAAAATTTAAAGCAGCGTATTTTTCTTTTTTGATCATCTTAAACACATATTTAAACACCTGGTTAACGAAAAACATTAATGGAGGATTATGCTGACTCAACACAACGTAATTAAACATAAAATTTGATTTAAATATCATTTTAACACAATATATAAAAAATCCCATATAAACTTTTTCGTTAATCTTCTAAATGTTTCGCCGCATTTACAGCAATTTGTATGTCGCTATTAGGCACAGGCTGAAAACAAGCTCTTCTAAATTCGTAGTTCACTTGAAACTCTAAATCGGAAACTGGTCGCCTTTTCTTTAGTTTAACTTGTCAGGTAACTGAAACGGCAACGTAGCTCTTGACGTTTATTTGATCTTCAAAGTTAAAAAATAAAAACCATGAGCCACTTTCGGGAATTTTTGTCGCATTTACGAAACATGGGGGCGATGTAAAATGAACGATGTGTATTTGATTGGAAAATTCTTAAAAAAAAAAAAAAAAAAAAAAAAAAAAAAGTTTTACATGCAAAAAAATGTTTTCGGTTTTGTTTCTGAATTTCGTATGCTTCATTATATAACATTTATTTACGATTCTTGCATTAAGATTTTATGTAAAAGAACACTGTCGCATTCAGGGATTATCACATTTAGGCAGGCTGGCCTTACTAGAAATGAAATTTGCTAGAAAAAAATTTCTTAATTAAAGTATAATTCATCAATTCCTATCCACTAAATATGGGTTATTACTTAGAAAAACTAACATTTTCTAGAAAGTCTAGTACAGTACAGAAAGCCTGTGTTGGCAGTGGGCTACTTAAAAAAAAAAAAAAAATCAGATTTCTTGATCAACCGCCGCGGCGAGCGGCCCATCTTCGTCCGCAACCCTTTATTCTTCGACTCTACTCCGACTCTTTTGCGGAAGCAAGATTCCCAGGAGCCCAGCCACGTCCCGAATGAAAGACTCTCTAGCGAAAGCCAGATTGAAAAAAAAAAAAAAAAAAAAAAAAAAAAATCAAAAATTGAAACCGGACAAATTTAAAAGAGAAATTACACAAATTAAAGACACCGAAAAGCGAGAAGGGAGGGCTCGGGGCGATGAAGCTACCCGACGACCCCTTGCCTTTTCTAGCTTATTATTAGTTTTTTGAAATCGTATAATTTGTCTTATTTAATAGAATATTAATAAAGGCGGAAACAAAGGGAATTTTAATATAAAAAAAGTGGTGTCAGTCGAGAAGTCTGAATTTTAAAAAAGTAGCCCTCTGGTAACACTGCAGCAAACTTTACAAAAACACTTATATTGTTCATAGATAAAACTAAATAACTATATCAACAACAGTAAAACTCTAATTATCCAAACTGCAGCCATGTGGATTGTCAATTAACCAGATGAATGACCAGATGAGCAAATAAATAGTCGGATTTGACGATCCCAAAACTCTCTTCTATCTCATGCATGTTAATAATTCGAAATTTGTTATCACAGTGCCGAAATTAAATGACTAGCTATGTCCACCATGAGGATTCTAAAGGTATGAACTTCCGTGCATTAGTTGGTGATACAGGACTATCGCTAAGATCGTGTAAATCCTGAAAAATGCATAAAAACAACGCCGCTTATTGGGCGATTAACACCAAAACGTAATCGGCAACCACTTGTATCAATACCTAACTGAATCCCAAGTTAGATGAAAAATTGCATTAGTTATTGAGATAGGGCTATTGAGGAAATCGTGAAAAATGTAGCATAGCAGCAGCACCTGTTGTGCGATTTACAGCAAAAACTGATCAGGATAAATATATAACAGGGACTAACTCAGTCTTAAGTTCGATGAAAATTCATGCATTAGTTCTTGAGATACACCTATTGCGGAGATCGTGAAAAATGCGGCGTAGCAGCGCCACATATTGGGCGATTTACACCAAAAACTAAACAGCACTAATTTATATCACGTACGATCTGAATCTGAAGTTTGATGAAAATTCGTGCTTTATTTCTTGAGATAGAACTATTGCAATAATAGTGAATAATGCAGCATAGCGGTGCCACCTGTTGGGAGATTTGCACCAAAAAATAATCAGCAACAGTTTATATCAAGGATTAACAGAATCTGAAGTTTGATGGAAATCCGTGAATTAATTCTTGAGAAAGAGCTAATGCGAGAATCGGGAAAAATGCACATGTTGGGCGATTTAAACCAAAACTTGGGCAAAACAAATTCATATCAAGCATAAACTGAATCTGAAGATTGAAGAAATTCCGTGCATTAATTCTTGAGATAGAGCTATTGGGGAAATCGTGAAAAATACATCATATCAGCGCCACCTGTTGAGCGATACACGCCAAAATGTAAACAGCATGAATTCGAGTGAAAGACTAACCGAATCTGAAGTTTGATTGAAATCCGTGTAGTAGTTCTTGAGATAGAGCTATTACAAAAATCATGAAAAATGCAGCATAGAAATGCCACCTGTTGGGCGATTTACACCAAACATTAATTAGAATCAAATTATATCAAGGACTAACTGAATCTTAAGCTTCATAAGAATCCGTGCATTAGTTCTTGAGAAATAGTTATTGCAAAAATCGTAAAAAATGCAGCATAGCAGAGCCACCTGTTGGACGATTTATACCAAAAAGTAATAAGCACCAACTTATACCAGGTACTAACAGAATCTAAACTTTTATTAAATTCCGTTCATTAATTCTTGAGATTGAGTGCCCACAATTTATAACAGACAGACAGACTCACATTTTGTAAAAACATGTTTATCGGGATCTCTGACCCATAAAACGTGTAGATCCGTCGAAAACTGGAATTTGAATACTTTCGCGATTCCAATACTTTCTTCTTGTAAAGATAGAAGACAGTAAAAATGTGCAATTACAAAGAAATATACATATAATTATCTTTCAAACCAAACGTATTTTTCTTAAACACGGAACATTTCCTTGTAATTACTGTTTAAAAAAGGGTGAAACTTTCTTGGTAGAAATTTCCATGTTTATATATTCGCTATTTGTCGTTCGATTTGGATAACTTTAAGTCGGTATTTTCCAAAATACCACATTTTCTATTATCAATTTTTTAAAAAATCCAAAGAATGCACTTGTATTATAGAAACTGTTACTGAACTATATGTCAACAGCATGCAGGTTTGAATATTTTTAGCAAGAAAAGTATTGGTTAAAATTTAAAAATATATTCAGTTTATAATAAAAGTTTAAAAACAACGTTCTATAAGGCAATACACTACAAAAAACCATCAAATCAGTTTCGACAGCATGTAAGCTAATCTTCGTCAGTGCGAATAAATGTATAACGAATTTTGCTAAAAAAAATTTAAAGTTCTAGTAGCAGATCATGAGAACCAAAGGGGAAAAGGGATTAAACCATTTTGAAATTAGGGACACAAATATCGTATAGAGGGAAAGGCTAGGGAATAGGGAATAAGGGAATAAGGGAAAGATTGAAAGGATAATTGGAGAAAGGCTGAAAGATAAGGTATTTATCCAAAACGAATTTCCAGTAATTCCATTTGTTTTGAACAAAATCTTTCACCATTGCATTTGCAATGACGAAGACAACTTCTAAGAAACCTGTTTTCGCTTTCTTGTTTTTAAATTATTATTCTATTGACGTATAAAACACTTTTTTTTTTAATTTTCTATTACCACTCTAGTAAAGTATTTTCAACAATGCATTGAGTTTCTGTTAATTGTAACAAAACGATGAACGTTGTTAGATGTGTTTCACCTCTTAAAGTATGCTTAAGTATTTTATTTTTAGATTTCTGTAATGAAAGTTATTTTATTTTCAACATAAGATAGGCCAATTTTTTATTAAAGATAAGAGATTTTAGAAAAAATGTATGATTTAGAAAATATTATTTCTATAACTGTCTCATTATCCGGATTTCTGATATATCTGTATTGCACCTGGAACACATTATTTAAAAAAAAAGACTTTTTTTCTACAATACTAGTGGGCTCTGCCCACAGCAAGCTACGCTCGCCAACCCCCGATCAGACACAGCAGAATCTAAAAACACGCTACTCTCATGGGTTTTAAAAATAATAGAGAAGATTGAATTATACTGAAAAAAGATGGGAGAATCTCCCTGTAAACGGCTTTCCACTCAATTCCCTTTCATTGCAAAAATTTAAGCCCGGATCAGTTGCTGTTAAGACATTCCATGGTTGTTTTCGTTTTTGATTAAAGAGGATCAGTTAAACATTTGCAAAGAAGCTAAAATAAAATGAATTAAGTATACAAAGTCTTTATCTCCCGGTATTTAAAAACAATCTCTATAGCAATAGCCTAACTCATGTGACTATCATCAACAGTTCGGGTGGACCACTTCGTTTTTTATACTCTAGGTGCCATTTTGGAACATTAATGTTGGCCAGGCGCAGGTGATAAGTCGCCAAATATTATTGTATTACCATCATTTCATTTATATAATAATTGTTCAACTCACCAACTGCCATAAACAAATACGGTCTCATCCCTTCGCCTTTCATCTGAAAGTTTGGCACAGATATCATATACGCCCCGCCCCATATTGGCGCGATTTTTTTCCGACGCCAATTTGGGGAAAGCATCAGCAGCATAAACAACAACATCCGGCTTACCATATCAAGCAATATGACGATACTTTGGCGCCAGTTAAGTACCCGTTGCGTATATGACATTGGCGTCAGAAAAAAATCGCGCCAATATGGGGCCGTATATGACATCTGTGCTGAAGGTTTTCCATTTTGATTAAAAAATCAATTTTTTTCGATTAAAACTACATTAAAGTTGCCAAGGACGCAAATAATTCTTGGTACTATTACTCTAGCCGGGTGCAAACTCGCCAATAGCTTTTTTTTAACTCGCCAGTTAGCATTTTTTTTTCGAGTGGTAAATTAAAACATTGATTTGAAGTTGAAATTAAATGTCATGGTTTGTTGCATTATTTAATATTTGGCCAGATGCCATATACGCACCGCAGGTTCGAATACCAGTTGCATATGTATTTTTGGTACTGCTTAGTTATCCCGTCGACTAAAAATCTATCGCCAAACTATAAGATTAAATGCCAAAAATGGTTGATAGTAAATGTCACATTCACTTGACTATAAACAAGTTACATGTGTTTACGTTATCAAGTGATTTTTATTTCGACGTTTTATTTGTATATTTATTATTGTTATACTAATTTATTTGTTTTTTCGTTATTTAAAATAAAAATTATGTTAATTTGCATAATTTGGCGAAATTGGTCAACGAAATAACTAAGTAGTACCGTATTTTTTAATTATTTTCTATTATTTTCAAAAGGAAATAACAAAAAAAAAATATAACTATAGAACAAAATAATTTATATAATTTTAAAAAAGAAATAAGAATGTAAATAAGCATTTATTATTAAATAAACAACTATAGCTGTGTTACCAAAAAATTAAAAAAAATTAAAAATTCTAATACCAGTTTTGAGATCCTCGGATCAATACAAATTTTTTGTATTAATTTCATCGCAAAGTAGTATTTTAGGAGAAATCGCCGTGAAACATAATCAATTGTTTAATCAGTCGTTTCAAAGAATCGTTTCATAAACTTGTTTCAATTCGGCCGTTTAATATATCCGTTTCATAAATTCGCTTCATTAGGATTTTATATATATAGGGTAGATTTAGTAAGATTAAAAAGTACACTCAATATCTTTCTGCCGTATTTTTCTGCGTATAGTGTGCTTTTTATGGTTTCATTCATCTGACGAAATCCTATTCGTCTCACTCCTCTGTCTGTCTGTCACAGGGCCCGTTTTCAGAAACTATATATATTGGAGACTTGAAATTTTGGATACTTATAGCTGAACACATCACATCAAACGACAAATCATAAAATTTTGAAATGCCTCATAATTATCCGTCTGGTCGCTAACTTGTGTATTTAAAGATTTTTTTCTAACTGAGCCTCTAATTAAATTGAAGACTTGAAATTTTGAATACTTATAGCTGAACACTTGCGATCACACGACAAATCATAAAAAATTCTAAAAGTCTTGTATTTCACCCTCCGGTCTCGAACTTGTATATTTTAAGTGCTGTTGGAAGGTCAAAACCTAAAATATATCGAATTTTCGATTTTTTACTATTTTGAATCTAAAATTTCTGTTCTTTCTACTGATATATTACTTTTGTTTCTGCAGCAACCAGAAGTTGGAAAATTTTTAGTCATTCTGTTTGTTTATCTACTTTACTACTGGTGCGTTTATTTACTTTAAACTTGATTTTCTAAAAATGTTGTTTTTTTAACTTCGATGTACCTTTTTGAAAAAACTATTATACATTATGCTTTGAAATTTTGCTTGAACATTCTATACATATCCCTGTTTAATCTGAGGTGAATTGTTTAAACTCTTAAAAAGAACTTTTTTTATTATTATTATCTTTGAAAAAAAATGCATGTTTTTAAAAATTTGAATGTGGTTTCTGCTTCAGATTATTTAAAACAATATCGAAGTTTTATTTAATTATAAATTTAATTTTAGATGATTAAGATTTGTTTATTTTATGCATAAAAAATTTTCAAGCCCATATCTTAATTAGTTTGTGAGAAAAGGTATATTAATTTAAGAGGGCAGGTATAGGGATTCCGACTGCCTTAAGCAATTTTTCTAACCCCTTTTCACCCGGGGGGCACTTTTCTAACTTTTGCCGGCGCCCCATTGAACACTCCTTGATATTAGGCTCCATGGCCTTACATGTTTTAGTTCCACTTTTTACCGCCAGGGGGAACCTAATTATCTCGTGTGGTATGGGCTCGATCCCCTCGTCTAATATATCTACGGATACGTTGTAAAATGGAGTTTCGTTCGGATAGAGGTTTGTTTAGAATAGAGTGCACTCCCTGTTTGCGAAATGCGGAACTAACAGATTTTGCATAAGATAACGTGTTTTGAAAGTAATATTAATCGAAACCCTCTGTGCGATCTGTGATCACACTTACCCACTTGTTTATCTTTAAAATCCCCCTTAAAAATGGGGTGCAACTTATTTAATGAGGTACAGATTTTTCTTTTTGCAATCCTTTTGGTTAGTACTTCATTTGAATATACAGATATAAGGGTAATTCCTTTATTCTTTTCTGCTCAAATAACTGTTCCACCTAGTCTGATTTATTACATCATAATTGGTGACTCATTCTGCTGGTGCAAACTTCTAGCAGCAAATTTGAATAGAACATTTCAACGCCTTATTAATGGAGAATTTTAGTCATAGCCAAGAACAGATTCTTATTTTTACTGGTGGAAGTTTACTTTGGCAGTAGTCAGAACCTGCGTTTCTGCCATATTTTGACAACCTAAACCACCTCCTGTCAGTGTCCAGTGTTGTTAGTAGGCAACTTTTCTTAAATTCATATTTCTTCATTGGCATCACTTTTTTTTAAATTCCCCATGTTTTCACCTTAATTAATATGTCAGTAATTAAGGAAAATTTTACGATTTGAAAAAAAAAGGTGCAAATCAAGAAATCTGAATTAAAATGTAGCCCATTGGTAACACTAACAGTGTCAGTGAAAACATATTAAAATACTCGGGCCAACTTTCACCAGTAAAAACGAAAAGAAAATTCAGCTTTTTTTTAGAGAAATTTTGCATGAATAAGGAATGCAATCACGATAGTCAATTTATGTGTAGTGAAACTGACATGCGCTACATGATGAAGCACCTTATAGCGCAAAATAGCGACTAACTACGCAATTAGTGTTCCTTTCTCTAAAATTGTGCCAGATAAGAGAAAAAATCAACTACAAAGTTTTAGAGCATCCTCGATATAGTATAAGTTGACTTCTTACACGTAAAAATAACTTAAAATGTATTAACTTAAAATATATTAAAATATAATTTATTTATATCCAATCACTAGCTCAAACACGATCCTAAATTCATGCACAAGTTTGTCATTATATGGCACATGCAAATTTACTAATAAAAGAAAATACTATTTTATTTAAATGTTGTTTATTTTTGAATTCCCCATTAAAAAACATTCACCTTGATTGCATGACTTATTTTTATTAATAAATATCCATTTTTGAATTCCCCATTAAAATAACATGTACCTTGATTACATGACTTGCTTTTACAAATTTACTTTTATTTTTAGAGTTTCGTCCGTTCTCAGAAATTATGCATGTTGGAGGCTTGAAATTTTGCATATTTATAGCTGAACACCTAACATCAAACGACAACTCATAAAATTTTGAAAAAGTCTTCTATTTAACCCTCTGTGTTCTAACTTGCGTATATTAATGTTTTTGTTCTAACTGAGCCCTAATTAAGTTGAAGACTTGAAATTTTGCATACTTATAGCTGAACACCTCGCATGAAAAGATAAATCATAAAATTTTGAAAGAGACTTATATTTAACCCTCTGGGGTCTAACTTGTGTGTTTTAAGCTTTTTTTTTAACTGAGCTCCTAATTAAGTTGAAGACTCGAAATTTTGCATACTTATAGCTGAACAGACTCACATCAAACGACAAATCATAAAATTTTGAAAAAGTCTTATATTTAACCCTCTGGGCTCTAACTTGTGTGTTTTAATCTTTTTGTTCTAACTGATTCCCTAATTAAGTTGAAGGCTTGAAATTTTGCATACGTATGTATAGCTGAACACCTCACATCAAGCGACAAATCATAAAATAAAAAAAGTCTTATTATTAACCCCCCCCCCCTGGGGTCTAACTTGTTCATTATAAGCTTCTCTTTCTAACTGAGCCCATATTTAATTTGAAGGCATGGAATTTTATATACTTATAGCAGAACACTTGTGATCACGTGAAAAATCATAAAAATTTTCAAAAAGTCTGATATTATTGACCCCTCCGGCCTCTAACTTGTATATTTTAAGCAATTTTTTTTTAACTCAGCCCCTAATTAAGTTGGAGACTTGAAATTTATAGCAGAACAACTGCGATCACACAAAAAATCATAAAAATATCAAAAAATCTTATATTATTTACCCTTCCGGGCTCTAACTTGTGTATTTTAAGCAATTTTTCCAACCGACACTCCTTTGACCACTTTGTCATATTATGCACCATAGCCGTACATATTTTAATTCCATTTTTTTACCGCCAGGGCGCCTACCTATCTCGGGAGCTATGGGCCCGTTCCCCTCGTCTAATATACCTATGGATAGTTTGTAAAACGGAGTTTCGTTCGGAAAGAGGTTTGTTTAGAATAGAGTGCGTCCCCTGGTTGTGAAATGCGGAACTAACAGATTTTGCAAAAGGATAAGTGTTTTGAAAGGAATATTAAACGAAATGCGATCTGTGATCACACTTACCCACTTGTTTTTAATAAATATGCACAAGTCTCATAATGCTGCAGACAATTAGTTTCGTAATTTAATTAGTAATTGAATATTAAAAAATTACAGATTAAAGCTTCTAATAACAATTTTTTCGGTAAGATCTCATTTCAACCTAAATCCAGGACGATCTAAAACTTTGTAGTTAAATCGTTTTTCGTATCACTTACCATTTGTGGATATGAACACAAATTTTACAAATCATCGCTAGGGAGTGCTGCCAAGAACTTCACCGTGTAGCGCATGCATACCTATTTTACTCTACGTATACGCCATGGAACTATGAATAAAGAGGGTTTGACATATCATCAAAATGGTGAAGCTTCAACTGTAACAGTGTGTCGTTACTTCCGGTGCAAACTTCTATCAGCAAATTTGAATAGGAATTTTCTCCTTATTTAAACGCCTTATTAACCCCTTAACTGTCACTTAATATTCGGAAAAAACATCAAAAAAGTACCTATTTTTTTTTACAAAAATTGAATAATTTTAAGGTTTCTACAAAAAATATGCAATTAGTTTTTTTAAGGCGAAAAAAAAGATGTAACAGAACAAATTCACATTTGGTGAAAAGCCATCATGCGAGAATTCTGTGTTTTAATGTTTGTTTTGCACCATATTAATGAATGCGAATAAGACCTTTATTTTTCACATCTTAGATTTTTATTTATCATCATCAAACAAATTGTTACAAATAATATAATATACATTAAATTATTATTATTAATAATTTTTTTGAGTGTGATATACTTTGAAACATTCAATACAAAGTTCAACACCACAATTAGAACCTAAAATCAAACCCAAATGCTAATATTAAAAGAAACAAGTTAAATTTTTCTGGTTTCAGAAGTTTTTTCCAGCAATAAATCTCCAGCCCGGAAATATGACGGGCACGAGAAATAACGAACGACACCTCAGCCCGTGATATTGATGTGAGCGAGAATTAAGGGGTTGATGCAGAATTTCAGTCATAATTATGACCAAAACAGATATTTATTTTTCCTGGTGGAAGTTTTCTTTAGCAGTAGTCAAGCACTGCGTTTCCGCCATATTGTGACGACCTAAACCACCTCCTGTCAGTGTCTGTGAAAGAGATTGAAATACCGGGGCCAACTTTTACCAGTAAACACAAATTGAAAATTTACCATATTTGTGAGAGAAATTTTGTATGAATAAGCCGCTAAAATACGGCAAAAGTTTCTGTTGAAAATTTAGTAGTAGTCAGAAACTGTTGATTCGATGTAAAAAAATACCTGACATCTTGTGGCAACTTCCTCTGTTTCTTCACTGGCAACTCTTAACCACATTGTTTATGCAGTCGAACCTCGTTATCATGACACTCTAATGTCCAGAAATAAGTGTCGTCATAAACGGAGTGTCGCGGTAAACGGAGTTGGAAAAAATGTGTGTATAAAAGGCTGCATTTTTAATTTATTTAAGACAATTATAAGTTCATAACGGTTATTGCAGTTTTAAGCAATATAACGCTATTATTAAACAAAATAAACACAAAAACAAAATTGAAAAAAGAAAAATCTGATTTATGATGACTTGTTTTTTATTGCTACACAAAAAAATGATGAATTAAGATTTGATGAATTAAGGTTGATTCCTGCAATTCTTTTTTCAATATTATACAATGAATTGTAATCAATATTCGTTGTTTCAGAAATAGTAAGTAAGTAAGTAAGCACCCACCCTGGGAACCCGCTTTTGGCTTATGGTTAGGTGTAACCCCCAAGCCCAGGGCAGGGAAAAGTTTTACTACCTGCGGAAACAAGCCCAGAACCCCAGTCTCCGGGAAAGAAGACTTCAGAACGACCCGCCTGACACGCCGAAGAGAGCACAAGAGGCAAGTGCCGTGTCCCCGGACCGCCTGTGAAAATTTATTATTATTTAAGATGGCGATTCTTTACCAATCACAATTGGCTACCCTATTGTTTCAGGGCGAGCCTAGAAATATAATACGATTATGATTTATATGTTTTGGAATTTACGTACTATTTGAAAAAAATTTAAGTATTTACATTCATCTTTTCATTTGATAAGAAATATTTTTTTCCCCTTTTTTTCACCCTTTTAAACAAAAATATTTATACATATTTACAATATTTCTAGTGGTATTTAAGTTCTTAAAAATAAAACAATCTCAAAAACACCCTTCCATACACCACGTGGACCCATGACATGTCCACCACAGGCAATCAGAAGAGGTAATTATTGAATGTATTTATATTGAATAAAAGAATAATGGCTATTGAGAATATCGTAGTTAGCATAAAGTTTTTTAAGTTGTGCCGGGTCATTAATTATTTTTAGGATGTCCTGAAGGATTGTCGTTTCTGTTCTGTGAAATTTAAACTTCATGAATTTGCAGTTGCCGAAAATGTAATGCATCGGGTCTCCTCGACCACCACATTTACAAAGGTCGTCATCTTTTTTGCCGATATTATAAAGGAAAGACGGGAAGCTGCCGCGGCCTGTTAAAAAGTAAATAGATACTTTATCTTTTGAAATTATTTGGTTCTGAACTTTTGGTACCAGCCCGTGCGTATATCTGCCACCCCCTGAGTGATCCCAGTTGTACTGCCACCTGTCCAGTAATTGGGTTCGAATACATTTTATAAGATAGGACCGAGGCAATTTAACTCCTCGATCCACTGGTAGGTCGCAGTACTGGGCGGCATCATTCGCCAGCTCATCCGCCAGTTCATTACCCGCTATGCCAATGTAGCCTTTTATCCAAGTAATGTAAAGAATTTTATTTTGATTTTGTTTAATTAAATTATGGATGTAATAAATTGAGGGGTTAGTTGGAAATAAATTGTCTAAGGCTTTAATAGTAGACTGACTGTCACTTAATATTTGGAATTTTGTATAAGGGGAGTTAATGGCCCAATTAATTGCCGAAATTATTGCGTGCAGCTCCGCCTGAAAGATTGAATTTTCTGCTATCAGTTTGACTGTTTTTTCATAAATTTTAATGTTATGATTGTAGGCTACCATTGCATATGCTGTGCCAGAGTCCACCTTAGAACCATCTGTGTAAATCGAAATAAGATTAGTTTTTGTGATAATTTTGTCTGTAACTATTAAGTTATTTAAATGAATTTCCGGATTTATTTCATATTTTAGGATTTTATTTTCTATATCATCTTTACATATTGGTTTGGGTTCTTTAAGTAATAAGTTTTTATTGTGTAAAATATTGTATTTTAGATTTTTATATTCCAGTGTTATTAAAATTGGTGGTATTCCTAATAGGACCTGTAACGTATGTGTTGCAACATTTTTATATGTTTTGGTTATTGACGTGAGACAAGTTCTTTGGATGGATTGGAGAGCGCGTTTATCTTTTATCCTGAGGTCTCCAAACCACACCTCCGAACCATAATCTATAATTTTTTCTAGTACTGCTATGTACCAGGTTCTAAGATAGCCTCTGTCCACCCCCAAGTAGCCGAGAAGACCCGTTTAATGGATGAGGTTAGCTGTAAAATTTTGTTTTTTATGCTAGTTATGTGCTTGTCCCATTTTAAAGTACTCTGGAAAATTATCCCTAAAATTTTTATTTCCTTTAATGGCTTGATGGTATAGTTACCCAATTTAAAGGTTGGTGCACGTTTATCCAAAGTGTTTTTCCCCAACATAATAAAAGTCGTTTTTTCCTTTGAAATCTGTAAATTTAAGTTATTGCAAATATTATAAAAAAGTTTTATTTTTTGGTTGGTTTCGGTCTCTAAGATGAGTCTGCTCCTCGCTTTGACAACCATATTGAAGTCATCGCAAAAAACATACAGGTCTTCGAATTTACTGTAAAAGTTTATTAAGATTATATTTGCTATGATTAGCCACAGAAGCGGCCCAAGGCACGACCCCTGTGGACAGCCTTGATAAGTTGGTCTTTTAATGTTATTTGATAAATAATTTGTTATTAGTTCTCGTTCGGATAAGAAGCTAAGAAGGATACATTTTAAATATTGCGGAATTGGTAATTCGTTAATTTGTTGACCCAAAGTGACCCAATCGATATTGTCAAACGCCCCTACAATGTCGAATGAGATAATGCTGCAGTATTTATATTTTTCAAGATACGTTTTTGCTTTATGTTTTAATTTGTTTAACAGTTGAATTGTGCTTCTGTTCTCACGGAAGCCATACTGGGCCCCGTGAAGAACATTTAATTTTTCTAAGTAGTGATTAATTCTTCGTTTTAGGATCCTCTCATAGATTTTTCCCAGCATGGGAAGGAGACAAATGGGTCTATAGGAGGAAGATTGGCGTGGATTTTTATTACGTTTTGCGAAGAAGATCACATTTGCTATTTTCCATGATTTAGGAAAGTAGTTAAGAGTAAGACATTTGTTATATAAGTCACGTATTAGATGTTTAAAATTATTGTATATGTTTTTAATAATAAATGCATCAATTTTATCAAATCCAGGGGCTTTTAAATTATTTTGCTCATTAAGTGCTGATTTTATTTCTTTAAAAGATATTAGGGGGGGAGGGGGGGGAAGATCTTCCTCTGCCGCTGGGTCCATGAGAGGTGGATGCGGGTTTTGATGTATTGGGAAATGGTGGTTAAGTAATATGTTGAAAGTGTCTAATTTTGTAGTATATGGGGTTGAACCCTGTAGTGTTGTGTGTATGAAATGATTATTTTTGAGTCTTTTATTCATTGCTATTTTAAAGGCTTGGCCAAATTTGTCTTTTGTTTTAGAGCAGAAACTCTGCCATGATTTAGTTTTTTGTTGTTTTATGCGTTTTTTGTATATTGCTCTTTCTCTTTGTAGGAGGGTTCTCCACTTTGGGTCATTTGTTGATTTAAATCTTTTCCGTAATGCTGAGATTTTATTTCGCTGGACCTTCAGCTCTGCTGTCCACCAGTCAAATGTTGGATATAATTTGAAACTTTTTGTTTTTAGTGAGGATTTACAGGTGTCTAGAATTACTTGGTTAAAACCATCAAGCCATTCATCCAGTTCTAGTCGAGTTTTAGTATCAGATAAGGATTTAAGTAAATTATTAATTTTCGGTTTCAAGATGTAATTAAATTTTTTAAAATTTGAGTATCTTGTTTTAAATCTTTTAAGGTCTAGAATAACTGGTTTAAGATTTAATGAGAATCTGATATACCTGTGGTCCGACGTGCTCTCTACTGTGTCATCTACATACCATGAGTCCACGCAGTCCACCAGGTCTTGTGTACAAAGGGTTACATCTGGATTCCCCTTCATGGGACGATTCGGCTGTCCTATAAATGAATGAGGTGCCTCTATATCATTGATCAGAGTTAAGTTATTAGATAATAGTAAGTATGTCAAAATTTTTCCCCGTTCATCTTCTTTCTGATATCCTAAAAGTGACAAGTGGACATTGAGGTCTCCTCCCATTATGTTGTGATTCAATGGTTCGAAGAAGTCCAGCCACTTCATATCACCTCTGAAATCACCTTTTGGTCTGGCATACACAGAGCCTATTGTGATCTTGCCGGATTCAGTAGTAAGATTGACGAATACTGCATTATCGTCTTTATATGTCTCTATCACTTCCACGTCCTTTCGAGTTACCACAACTGCCGCTGTTTTATTTTTTGAGATAAATGCTTGCCAATTTGACGGAATTGACCATATGGCTTCGTTAAAGTAGTAAAAGTCCTGTAATAGAAGAACTGGTATTTTATGCTGATTTGCAAATCCCATTAGGGTTGATGTTGCAGAACTTGATCCCTGTAGATTAATTTGAATAAAGGTTAGTTCATTTGGAATATATATTTTCTGTGGTTTTGCAGGGTTATTCAGAATTTCTGTTATTATTTGTTCTTGGTTTACTGTTAAATTTCCATTTTGAGTATTGGAGTTGTTTGAGTTTTTTGAGTTATTAGAATTATTTATTTCTTCATTTATCGGATTGAACTTTCTTGATTAATTTGTATATTTTTATTTCTCTGTGACAGGTAGTACTGTAGTGTTGGACAGTCTGATGAACTCGATCTATGCGGGAAGTCGCTATTTGTTCCAGCACAGTTTCTGCCTATATCGAATTTATTTTATTTATTTGTGCTAGATTGCTTCGCTGTAGTATTAAATATTGTAAAGTCAGACATTCACTAGAACTAGCTGCATGCGGGAAGTCACTCGCACACCCCATGCAGTTTCTGCATCTGTATTGTTGTGGTTTATTTCTGTAATAACAATATTTTTGATCATGGCGTCCTGCACAGTATTCACACGTTGGAGATTGTCGGCAATTCTGATCCACGTGTCCGAAAGATTGACAGTTCTTACATCTTAATATAGGTTGGTAAGGTGCAATCCTGACCGATGTAAATCCCATGACGATCTTTCGTTGTCTCAGTAGATGAATCGCAACTGGAGCTTCTGCTTCAAAAATTAGTTGGTATGTTGAAGCTTTTTCTCTTTGTTTTCTATTAATGTAGTTTATTGGAATATCTGAATCATAAAGATTTTTTAGATTGGTTATTATTTCTTGTGGATCCATATATGTCGGGATCCCTAAAAGAATCAGTTTTCGGAGATCCGCAGCCTTATATTCTATATCCACAATGTCTTTTAGGGTTTCTATCTTCTCAATCGTCTCAAGCAGCTTATTCGTGTTTTCATCACTAAACGTTTTAATTATTAGTGTATTTTTGTTTTTGGCAAGTTCACAATATATTTGTTTATATTCAATTGTGTTTCTAGTTTCTCTTGTTAGCATGATTTTTATGTCATTGAGCGACATATTCGTGTTTTTCTGCCGAGTTATCAGGATAGCTGCTTTTGAATACTGTGCATGTACCGTTGGAATTGTTGTCTTCTTAGGTATTGCAGCCACCTCCGAATATAGTGAATTATCTGTATTTGCCTGTATGTTTTCTTCTATATTATTGCATTTTATGATTGGTTGTTGTTCCTCTACTGTTTCTATTTTTTCTCTTATCTTTTTAAGTTCTTCCAAGATGATTCTAGTATAAGGTATCGTTTCTTCTGTATTTTGCTGTTGAATTAAGTCTTCTATTACTTTATTTTTGTTTCTTATTTCTTTTAATTGTTTTTCTATTTCTTCTTTGTATTTTAATTCTTTTTCTAGTAGTTCATTCAATTCTTTATTGCATTTTTCCAATTCATTCGTTAGAGTGGGCTGTTCTTGCAACTTCTTAATCGTTTCTAATTGATCTTTTATGATTTGTTCGTGTTCAAGGATTTTTTGACGTTGATCTAACGTCACCTTATTGACGGTGTTGAGATTCGCCGTTATTCTATTATTTTCTTCTCTTTGTATTTCAAGGTCTTTCACCATTTCACTTGCTTTAAAGATAATTTTGTCTAGGTATTTTTTAGCTTCTTCACAATCACCTCTTCTTCTACTTCTTGTAAGTGATTTATAAATCTCTATCATTTGAGTCATTGTCATCTTCTTTATAGCAAGTTCACCATACCTCGGCGTGGCAACTTCCTCCGGAGAATCTTGAGTCGACATTGAGGAATTTTGTGTGTTGTCTTCTCGTATAGATATTTGAGTTGCTCTTTCTTCTGTAGTTTTTAAGTCATGTCTGCCCGATTTTCCTGTCCCCGTTCTTCTACTCTTCTCCTTTAATTCTCTAATCATCTTTTCCTGCTGTTCCGCTCTTTTTTCCAGATTATTTTCGTTGTCATCTAATTCTCTTATTTTTTGTTTTATTTTGATGAGATATTTTTCTGCCATACTAGACGCTCCTTTAGCATGAGTGCTCTTCGTCTTGCTGTAGCTATCTATCAATTGTTCCAGCGACATTAATTTTGCCATGGGTTCTGAATATGTTGCCAGATTTTTTGGAAGGTCTTTAGTATTTAATCTTGGTGTTGAGTGTATTGATATACTGGAATAAAATGATCCTTCAGTTTCATGCTCCACAAGATCCTTTACTCTCTGTGGCTTTGGAGTCGCCTGGGCAGTTATTAACTGATTTTCTAATTCTTGGATTGTCTGATCCAGTTGTATCATCATTCTCTCTTTTTCCTCTACGATTTCTTTCAACTCCATTATTTCATGTTCTTTTTCCTTCAAGTTTTGCTCAATTTCGTCACTTTTCATCAGAGCACATTCTAATTTTTCTTTGTACTCTGCTATTTTAAGTTCGTTTTGTTCTTTATTTAATTTATTCTTCTTTTTATTTTTTAATTTCTGACTGTATTCGTGAAATATTTGTAGGAGCGTCGGTTCCGAGCTACTTATTTCATATGAATGTTCGCCTATTAAAGAGCTTTCTTCTTGTATTTGTGACTTATTCATTATTCCACTTTTATTTTGGACTTTTTATAATCTATTATTTCGTGAGAATTATTTATTTAGTATATTTATATCTGAAAGTTATATTGTAACTGGATCGGGGAGCCGCTAGGCCCCTGCCACACATCTTTGAAGGAAAGGGAAATAGATAGTTAAAAGCAAAAACCAGTGGTCGTAACCACCGAAGATGACTTAGAATAAAATTAAATTGCCAAATGGGGGGTAATTTTGAATTAAAAAAAAAAAAAAAAAAAAAAAAAAGAAAGAAGATAGTGATAGTAAAACCATTACTAATGGGAGAAAAGAGGGAAGTATGTGCTATTGCTCCCGTGCCACCAAGACCATACACATAAATTATTAATTATCAGTTACTACTCTTTTACCAATAACATTGTTCCCCTGTGAAAAATGCATTACTGCATGTATACATTATCTCACTATTTTTCACAGGAGTTGTAGCGTTAAATTTTGATGGGGAATTCGTAATTATGTACAATATAAAGAATTATATAATATAGTATGTAATATAAAATGTAATTTAATTCAATTTTAAATAATAGACAAATTTACATATGTACATTTTTGATATTGATAATTTGTTATAAATCATTGAAAGTAATTTATTAGTACACAAATTTGCATTTAATCACTCTTAATGTTGATCTGTTATGTACAACTTCAGCAATATTGTTCTAGTATGAGTATTGCACGTCGAGTCTCGATTTCCCATAAACGAACCAAAAAAGGAGTAAAAAAGAAGTAAAGGGAGTAATGGTAGATTGGGTGGACCTGTCAGATGGAAAACATTTGGAAAATATTTCTTAATGTACTGCAGTAGGAAAGCAAACAATACTCATCCAACACTACAAGGGTCCCGCCGACTTGCCTGTAAGATAATGTAAAAGACAATATAACAGATTTAAACTTTAAGATTTAAATGTAAGTGCGCCAAAATCAGTGCAGGGACCTCCCAAGGACCAAGGAGGGTAAAATGAGACGGAGAGGATAATGCCAACAGCAATGTAGTGCTAAATGTAAAATAGTAAATGGGAACAAGAATGTAGAACATGGTATGACTCAAATTTAATAATCGTTTACATTAAACCCAGTAATCAAAAAAGTTGCTAATAATAAGGAAATGAGTGCTAATTGTAGTAGTGATTAGTGGGAAAGAATATATGACGTATGGGAAATCCCAATGAAAAACAAAAGAATAACTCAAATAATAATAATAAAAAAAAAAAAAAAAAAAAAAAAAAAAGTAGTCAATGCTAAGCCAAGAAATGTGTGCAAGGTCAAATAATTAAAATGAGAATAAAACTGTTGGAAACCTCCAGTACATTCAAGAAAAAACCAGAATAGTAATCCAGTAACACAGAATGTATGTCATATGAGTAATCCCAATGATCAGTAGAATAACTCAAATAATAAAAAAGTAGTCAATGATAGGCAAAGAAATGTTTGTATGGTCAATTAATTATAATGGGAACAAAATTGTTGGCAACCTCCAGTACATGCCAGAAAGAACCAGAGAAATAACCCAATAAACAAAAAAGTTGCTATTGTTAAGGATAAAAAATATTAAATGTAAAAATGTATATTGGGATCAAGAAAATATGCCATATGAGTTATCCTAGTGAAAAAATCAGAAGAATAATTCAAATAATAAAAAAGTAGTCAATGTTAAGCTTAGAAATGAGTGCAAGGTCAAATAATTTTAGTGGGATCAATACTGTGTGCAACCCCTAGTACAATCAAGAAAAAAACAGAAAAATATCTTAATAATTGTAAAAGTTGCCAATGTTAAGGAAAAACCTTAACAACTTATAAAAAGTGTAAAATGTGACTTGGGACTGTTATAACAGTCGAAAATGAATGTAAATTAGAAAAAACCATGTCTCTAGCCCAATTAGGAAAAAAGTAGCAACTCTTATAGATAAGGGAGGTAGGCAAAAAATGGTGCAAAAGATGGTGACAGTAGAAATAATAATGTAGTATGTAAAAAAGTGTCAAATATATGACAATAACAAAAATAAAAGCTATTATAATGAAGAGCCACATTTGACCCCTCCCCGGCAGGCCCCTAATTGTGCTAGAGGTAAACGGAATAGTGGAAAAGACGGGGGGAAAAGTTCACTTAGGCTGCAAGCAGCTGATTTTGGTGCAGCAGAATACTCCTACGACCAATACTTTTCGAGTTATTTAGCTTTTTATGCAATAATTCAAGTGTAAAATACATCCATCAGAAACAAAATGGCGTGTTTTAGTGATTAGATGGCAAACCTAGTAGTTAATTATTGTGCTAAAAGTTGGAGAAGACCTTCCTATACATGTTGCCATTGAAAAAAAAATAGTTAAGTGTTCATTATTAGTTTTTATTATAATTAATTTATGTATTATTTTAAAGCGTTGAGAAATTTTTTTGAGAAGGCAACCTACTTGAGTTTTCAATTATTTTAAAACATTAATATTGACTTGCCCTTACAGAACACGAATTGTGTGAGAGCAACCAGTGTCCACCCAACCGCTCCAAATCAAAAATTACCAATTTTAAAATTAAAATTAAAAATACTTCTAGGTATTCAGTATTAAAACAAATAGTACCGCTAAAAAGGGTAAAGATTCAACTTTCAGAATATTTAAATATGTAAAAGATCGGTACATAAATAGTAGTTAAAAAATTAAATTAAAAAAGTTAACAACCTAATACAATCCTATGGGAAATCGGAAAAGTTTCTTAAAAAAATGACACTTTTTCAAAAATCAATTAAAAAATATCAAATTGACCTAGAGAGACACGGGTGGAGGCGGAGAAAAGCTAAAAGTTCAAAATATCGAGATCTGGCGTTAGTTTTTCAAAATAATAAAGAGATCATAAAAATTAAGCTATGTTAAAAGTATAGAATATGCCTCCAAAAACCCATGTTTCTCTATGGGAATGAGGGTTACTTCAGGTATCAAAAATCACAAAAAAGAACACTTTTTTAAATAATCATTTGGCATAGTAAATATCAATATTTTTGGACATAATAGGTATCAAATTAAAGATTATAGCCTTATCTAAGTGAAAAATACAATATATTATCATTTTGAAGAGTTTTAGGTAGTTTTTAGGACAATAGAATTCCATTGTTTAACCCATGTTAAGTCTATGGGGAAAATGTTCAAAAAATGCAGTTTTTGATGTAAAGTTTAAAGGGTTAAAACTAACCGTTAACTTAAAACCAATGGTACTAAAATAAACTACGTACTTAAGTTAAGGTGAATGAAACAATAGATTTTAGTTATCTGAAAGATTTAGTTGTTTTTGAAGGAACTGAAAAATGTCATTTTTGAAAATGGCTCCAAAATTTTGAAAGTAATTTATAGAATTTATGTTAAAATTAATAGAAAGAATGACTTAGAGATACAAGATAGGACTTAGAAGAGAGCTAAGAAGATGGTGAAGGGCAAATGAGCCATGAAAAAAAAAACAATAGGTAACTTAACATGGTCAAAATTGCAATGGAATTCCATTGTTTTTTCCCATGTTATCTCTATGGGAGAAAAACATGAAAACTTCACTTTTTAAATTGGATATTTAAGGCTTAAAACTTCATGAAAACTCAATGAAAATAGTACCAAAATAATCTACAGAGTTTAATTGACACAAAATGTGCCATTTTATTGAGTTATCAAATAGTTATGTGTAACTTGTAAGCATATTTAAAACACTTTAATTTGAAAATGGCTCGAAGTAAACATAAAGTGCATGGTCTTTAATGGGTTAATTTTATGTAAAAAACTGTGCCCGGAAGGACAAACTAGGTATTAAAAAGATCACAAGAGTATGTAGAATCTAAATTTATCAAGTTTCAGTAGTTTTGATATGGATAAGGGGGCACGAGAAGCATTTGAATAGGTGGCAAATCCTGGTTCAAGGAGAAAACGAAAGTAAAGAAGAAGAAAGTTTAATTACAGATTTCTCCTGAACCCCTACACATAACTGCACATACCATATATCATTTTAATCAGCATTTAAAGAAGAAGAGAAACATATATGACACAAGGCTCTAGCTTACCCTATTCCTTAAATATTTACATTTCCATCGGAGCAAAATTTGAGCGATGCGTAATGACTAGTGCTGCCATCTCTACCTACTCAGAAATAGATGTTAGAAAATTTCTGATAGTTCCAAAGGAATGCATGCGATGCTTTGGTTTTAGTCAGATGAAAAACGGCGCGTGATGACAAGAAAGCGCCACCTGACCAGAACAAAAAGACTGCGAGTAGACTGATACGTCTATCTGGAGCTTAAGTGGGTCATTCATAGTGTGTGGGTATATTTATTCAGATATAGGATTGAAGAAAATTTTCTTATTTGTCTCAATGGTTATTTTAAACACTTTTGTGAGGACTTTGGCTGACACATTTATTACCGCTTAAGTTCGCTGAGAATATTTTGATAAGTAGCAGAATGCGTTAATATACATTCATTTAAATGTACTTTCTACTTAAATCGCAGTGATGAATTTATTAAACCGAAAATCCAAATTATATTTTGCGGCATCTGTCCCTCAACCTCGGTGCGGCATCTGTCCTATAGTGGCGGGTAAGATGTCGCGCGGCCATTTTGTGTCATGTCAGCGACTCGAGTGAAAGGCAAGCCCATGTCTGTATTCTACGAGGATCTCGTCTATAGTTGCAATCGATTTTGGGATGAAATCGCTATTTATGTTTCTTAAAATGTGTAATAAAACTTCATTAGAATAATTTTAGCAACTTACAACGCAGGTTCGAGCCATAAAAACTGACATAAATATGTAAATACTGACAATTAAGCGGTGAAAACGCATACAACACATCACACAGCACAGAAGAGCACTACGAACTTCTAAAATTGGTCTAGAGAATGCTAGTGTCGCTTACACAATCTCCGCGGCATCTTTCCCACCGCGGTGTCTGTCCCCACTTTACTATATATAAATGTAGATAGTACAAAACATATTTCAGTTTTAAGCACACGCTTTTATTTTGTAATTTATTTATTTATAAAATGACGCAATTTGCATTCGGAGGAAGAATTCTTCATTTAGGATCTTACAGATTTAACCAACATCTACAGTAAAGTATGCTTAGGACGTCACTACCGCTAAATAACGCACACATTCAAAAAGAGAGATGTCGTCATTCAAGAAACTCGACAAAAATAATTCGGTATCTAATGATTCCTATACCTTCATTTGTTTGTAATATTAATATAGATATTTACATAACTTGCCAAAATTAAACAAATGGTGCTAAAAACTACAAAAAAAAAAAAAATTAATATCTCGAAAATAATTTGAGATGCAGTTTTCAAACAAATTGCATTTAAAAGTATATCCCCCCCCCCATACCACGGTATAAAAATTGAAAATTTGCAATGCTTAGAAGTTTTTAAAAAATGCAGTAGATCATTTAACAGTACAATGATACATTTGCTTTGTTTTACGGCTGGCTTATAAAATTTAAAGTTATTTTTTCGAGACGACACATTAATTGCTGGCCGAAAGAAATAGCGTATCGGGGGCTAAAAAAAAAAAGTAGAATTAATTATTCACAAAGATTTATCACTTATACGTTTTTCATTAATTATTTAATTTTTAGATTTCTTCATAATCATTGTATACTAAATATTACCCTTGCATAAAATGTTTTTAAAAAGTTATCCTAATTAATTTAAATGAAAGATTACACTTTAGTCAGTTTAATTGTATTCCGTGCTAATTAATTTATATCCCTATTAATTCTGATAATTAGCTAATCATGTACGTTTAAAATATTCAGATTAAAACCCTTTCATTTAAAGGAAAGCTATTATTTCTAATCTGTTGTTATCCATTGTGAAATAAATTTCTTATTAGAGAAGACATTTAATGAAAATGATTATGATGAATAAACGCATGCATCTAATGCATTTGAAACGGCTTTTAATAAATAATTTAACTACAACTATGGAAAACAATTATCTGAAAAAGTACTCACCATTTTACGAAACTTAATTAATTCTGATGAAATTTAACGAATGATCTTGCTTTTCATTTCAATTTAAAATTAGTTTTCGGATAATTTTATCAAGCAATGCTTATTAAAAGCAAGATTTATTTTGTTATAGGAGAACAAGTATATAGATTTGTTTTACATAAGCAAATGTACTAAGTATAACTATTTGAAATATTGATATGATTAAATATGTTGGATATATGTAATGAATACACGTAGGTACAGTATTCTGATCCTGATTCTGCTTTAGGGTGTTAGTTGCTGTTCTGTATCGCTAGGTTTGTTCAACATTTTCCTTATAAATATTAAGAAATAATTTAACATTTAAACAAGTCGAAAATTGTACGTCAAACGTGGCAAACGAGATGCGTTCGTACTATAAATATTTAGATATAATTTGAGTTTTATAAATATAGTTGAGTTTTATAAATATTGAGTTCTATAAATATTTAGATATTGGTTCAATAGCTGTTGCACTCTTATGCAAAAATGCATAAAGATAAAATTTATTACGATTATATATATTAAATTACGTAATATGGAAATAATATGCCTCCATCATAAATAGGACGTATTCCCCATCACAACGTATGATAGGAATTAATAGAATGAAGAAAACTTTTATTAATGTCTTTTAAAGTTTTGAATCGATTTTCATAAAATTTGAAATGACTGTACAAAATTCTGCAACGATTATACGAGGGTGAGTCGGAAAATAAGTTTTCCCTGGCAACTGTGGACAGAGATGTGTATGAAAGACAAAAAAATGTAATGAAATATTAAAGATAAGACGTAACTTTATTTTTCTACTTAAGTGCCAAGTGAGTTGAAACATTTGTCATACCCTTTATAAGCTTCATAAAGCTCTCCAGGAAAAAAACAGGGCTCTACATATAAAAGAAGCGTTGAACGGCTTGTGTGACTTCAGGATTGCTTACAAAGAAATGGTCAAGCATTGCTTTCGTCTGTAGTTGCCGTGTACGTCCGTCCAGGTTTCGATCTGTCCAACACTTGCTGACGCCCCTTACTGAATTGGCGGCACCATCTCAGCACCATCTGTTTTGACATTACATCTGGCCCATAGACTCCCACGTGGCGGTTATGGATTTCTGCTCCCGATACTCCACATACCCATTCATAGCGGACAACCGATCTCACTTCTTCCTTTGACCACGAATTCACAACGCACTTTCTCTCCATATCTACCGGGAACAGAATGATGCAAAGCCCTGATTTTTTTTCAAGGAGCGCTTTTTGAAGCTTATAAAGGGGTACGACAAATGTCTCAGCTCACTTGGCACTTATGTAGAAAAATAAAGTTACGTCTGATCTTTAATAATTCAGTACATTTTTTGTCTTTCATACACAGTACACACCCCTGTCCACAGTTGCCAGGGGAAACTTATTTTCTGACTCACCCTCGTATACGTTAAATTTCCAACCATTCGGATGGGTAGTTTTTCTACTGTTATATGCAGACAGATGGAGAGGCGGGCGGACCAGACGATGACAGTAGGCGTTACGTATTTATATAATTATGGTAGCACCTAAAAACCGATAAGCGATAATTACTCTAAAACAACAGCACTCATTTAACAAATATTGGACATATAAGGTGCCATATTTTATATATTTCAGGAGAGTTTCTGCTGCATTACTATAAAAAATCGTGCTATTGATTTACAGTCGTGGCCATAAGTTTAGGACCACCACTGAAATTTAAGATCCAGACAATAAATTTCATCTGCGACATTTATTACTCAAAGTGAAAAAGAAAAGCGAATACAGTAACTCCGCTGTCAGACGGAATGACGCCATCTGACGGAAATTGATCTGATTTAAGACGTTATCAGTGGTTTCAATTTTAAAAACGCTAGTTTCTGCACGGTGGTCCTAAACTTTTGGCCACGACTGTAGTTCTAGACTATAAAGGGGTACACTAGATACCCGGTATCGCCAAATCGGGGAATAACCAAATAGGGTTATTTCATCTAAAAATTTGAGCTAAGCTTTATGGGTCGAACAACATTCAAACGTACCGACGATACCGGCTAAAAGTGGTTTCGCCGTAAAAAGGGCATTGCACCCTGATTTTGATCTCGGATTACTTTAATTCTTCTTTTAACTGATCTCTCAAGGAAAGACATAATCATATTCAAAAATCTCAAACTTTGAAATTTAATAACTCTGTCAATTTTTGTAGTACAGATGTCAAACTTTTTGTGTTATATATGTTATGATATGTGTAAACTTTTACTAAATATAACTATACGGACTGGGGGGCAGTATAAAAAGTTAGTTTTCGTAATTTTTATCAAATTGATTTTTTACTTTAAATAATGCCACAACATGAATATTTACCTCATTTGAAACGTTTTTGTAATTGGAACTATATGTCTACGGTCAACGGTTGAGAAATTAAAGGTCGGCGATAGATAACATATTGCACCCTGTATAAAGTAATGGAAGAAATAAGAATAAAATCCTCTTTTATATACGCATGAAAAACATGAAATAAAAGAATGAATAGCCTAGTTTTCAAATTTTGAGGCACGATAAAGAAAAAATGTCTGAAAAAGTAGAATGGTACTAGTTTCTATAAAAAAATAAAGTTTTCTTTTTGTGAGTCTGTTAGAGTTTAAACCATTGGAGCATATCTCGCCACTATTCAGGAAGGATGCGCTGGAAATGTGTTCTTATTTTGGTAATCATAAGTTAAAAAATCAGCTTCTTTATCGGCATAAATATATTTTCAATCATGAAATTAAGAATACAAAGAATTGTCTTTCTTGGAAATATTTCCTTAAAACAAAATCTTTCATAATTATTTAAGGATATAATCAGTTTCGGTGATATTGCTGTGCTTTGCTTTATGTTCTCCAGTTGTAATTTTAACTTTCAAAAGTAATAAATAAGTGCTTTAAATATAACACCGTAATGCTTTATATGAAATCGGGTGACGTATTATACATTTATTTTTACATAATTTCGACGTTATACAAGGTGTGTTCTAAAAAGTAATGCAAGTGTTGTCATACAAAAGATTCAATTCAAGATATAGTTACGAACGTTTAGAAATCTTCAAAGTACACCCCCCAAGCTTCTCTATATTTTGTCCAGCGATCTTCCCAGACACGGTACGTGGGCTCGAATCCCTCGACGAGAATTTCATTTAGGGCAGTCTTCACGACGGCTTGGACGTGTTTGCCGTCAAAACGGGGTTCTTTGAGGGCGTTTTTAATCCCAGGGGCTGTAGCAGCGTTGGTAAGTTGTGCTTCGGTGGAAACTGATGGACGCGCTGTGGCTGGGAGCATTCTCACGATGGAGTACCATGTTGGCGGCGATCTCCTTTCACACACGGAAGACTCTTTTCTCAAATATTCGAAAACTTCTACATGGTAGACAGGGTTGACGGTTTGTCCTGGATGTAAAAAATTTCTTTTGGACCATACTTTTGCGTCAAAAAACACCGCGTCGTGATACGGTATTTGAGACGAAGATCAAAGATACTGAATCAACCACCGCTCGGAGCAGATTGAGTTTCATCGCGTTGCGAAGCCATAACTCTCCTCCTCCTAGCTCTAGCAATCATAGTCACGCATAGTCACTTTACAATAACGCATACTTTAACGCTTTACTTTAACGCATAGTCACTTTACAATATGATCACTTGCATTACTTTTTGTTCACACCCTGTACGTGTTATTTAAAAATTCTTAAAACTTTTAGTAACAGAGCAACAAATTTTTATCAAAGTAATCCATAGTACTAGTAAATCTGCAGATCAGAATCTTCATCTTCAGCTCTACAAGTCATTGTCCTTTACTCCCACATTGCATAATATTCAATATCATACAATTCGCAATTTATTTTTTTTAATTACATAAATATTTATAATCATATAAAACTCTCGGGAGGTTTCGGAAATTAGAAGCCTTAAGTTAAACAATGTGTTATGCAATGATATTCTGACATTCTGATGAACTGTCTATTCTGGTAATTTTTAGATAAAAAAGTATAACTTTTTGGGCGGCTCTGCCGCCACCATCCTACGTAGACTCATTAAATTTAAATTAATAATTTCGTATTGATTCTGTTAATGGTTATAGTATATCATAGATTTCTCTTTACATTATTTTTATAAGGATAAGAGACAGTTTGGACAAGGAAATACATGTCTAAAGTTATGAATAAACAAGTCATAAATTTTATACAACGTAGCAAATGAGGAGCGTTCGTACTATAACTAGTTTTATAACCGCTCAGATTTTGGTGCGATAGTTGTTCCACTCTCATGCAGAAATGCATGAATACAAAATTTATTACGATTATATATCTTAAATTCAGTAGTATGGAAATAATAGGACTCCATCTTAAATAGGACGTAATCACCATGCCAACCTAGAATCATTACCTATCATGGGACATAATTGAAGTAATTACGTATAACAGGACGTAAGAGAATCAAGAAAACTTTTAAGTTTTGATTCGATTTTTATAAAATTTGAAATAAATCGACAAATTTCTGCATTGATTACATATATTAAATTTCAAACCATTTGGTTGGGTAGTTTTTGCACTATTACATGCGCACAGACGGACGACCAGACGGCAACCTCAGGTACTATGTATTTATATAATTACGAATGCACCTAAAAATAAGAGCATCTTTATAACCTGCAGACAACTCTAAATCCGAAATCAACTGAAAAATGGCGTCAAATTTCTAAAATTAAAACATTCTAAGAATGAAGAGTGCTGCCATCTGTTATTCATAAAAATTGATTTCAAATTAAATAAACTGCACAGAACTACATGAAAAATTTTAAAATCATCTAAAATTCCATTTCAATGTATGATGAAATCGACAGAAATTTTCTACATGTTTTGAACGAATAACCCCAAAACCAAACACTATGCAGCTAAATGCGGGCACCTCTCTGATAAGCCTGCCAAATATTGACCTAATCTTATGCTTCTTGTGGCATTTATCGTATAATAGACTGACTAACGGACAAACGGAAACAACCAAAAAATTTTATTGGCTAAACAGTAAGGCTCCACTGACGTTTCGGCGAATATAATCATTTGCAGAGAAATGTTTTAGAACTAAAATGTTTGAAAGGATTTTTTCAATGTTTATTTAATTGTAGTTGTATTTATTGTTTTGTGTAATGTATGAGAAACATTTATAATAATTAATTGATTAATATTTCGTGTAAAACTTATAGTAATATAATTATTTTCAGTGTTATTAAATAGATTTTACATCATCAGTCCAAACAAAAATGCTGAAATCGACAATTTGATAGTATTTTCGCACGCTGAGCCTTTTAGTTTGGTGGAGTAATACTGACATTCAGTTTCTTTTAATTTCTTAGTTTCTAAAAATAAATGATGGGTCTACTTATATTTGTTTTTAAGAAAATCATTAAGTACTGTAATTCTAAATAATTAATAGAAGACATTTAGGAATCCATATATCTCCTGCTTTATATTAGTAATTTCAGTTGCTATACTCCTAACATTATATTTTGATATTATTCAATTTCAGTTTCGACATACAGCACTGATTTATTAATATGCTGTCGTTTCTAAATGCATTTACAACATATCCGGAATTGTTATAAAGTGAAGGACTCTAATATGTGCTTCTATGTAATATTTGATATATCAGGGAAATATCAATAAATCAGAAAGTTAGTTTTACTATTTATTTCGCGTACAGAATTTGATTATTTTAAATAATAATTTTCTCGGAATGAACATTCGCTTTTGCAATTTAAATGTTTTATGATAAACGGACTTTACGCACGAAAAGGTTTACACTGATACCATTCGAAAAAAATTTCAGCGAAACTAAAAAAAAAAAAAAAAAAAAAAATGGCAATTACTCCAAATCAAAAAGTCACAGTCGGAAAAAAACGATTAATAGGAAATTCCTGTTTTACTAAAGGAATATAGTTTACGATTATAATTAATTTTTCTGTTATAAGCATGAAAGTAAAATCATGCATCAAACAAAAATTATGAAAAACTAATACTCCAATAATACTTTCCAGAATACTTTAACAAAACTTCGAGTTTTACTAAGATTAATATAATACCTCAGTAAACATTTTAGTAATTCCATAACACATTTGAAAACTATATTTTAGAAATTACCTCCCATCACTTGAAAGGTACTCTATTCCTTTTGCAAAGCCCTGCATTTGATCTATAGATGTGTATATATTCTACATAGTATGGTAAAGTTTACATTAGCATTAAAACGCATAAAAGAGGGAAAATTCTCTTTCAGCAATTAATACCAATGGACAGAAACATATTTGAATTCTTTTGCACAACCCTGTATATTACATGCATATTTTTATACACGCCATACAAACGCTTAAGACTACTTAAATCACATTTCCAGAAATTATCAACCGCAGACGGCTATATATCCATTTCTTTGCTTTGCCCTGTATATCATTTTATTAGCCTCCGATATGCTATTTCTTTCTCAAAACAAGCAGATGTATCATTGCACTGTTAAATACTCTACTGCAATTTTTTAAACTTCTAAGCATCGCACATTTTCAATTTTTATACCATGGTAATGGAAAAAAAATACTTTTTATTGCAATTTGTTTGAAAACTGCATTTCAATTTATTTTTTTATAGCTTTTAGTGCCATTTGTAGCAAGTGCTCAAGTACTCCATTTCTGTAGAAAGTAAAGAAAAAATAGTTAGAAAATAGTAATTATATCTTTTTGTTGCCATTTTCCCATAACTACTGAAAAACAAAATGTAATTAAAATACGTGCTATTTTGAAAAAAAAAAAAAAATCAATGAATTATTTCTGACAAAACATGGAGCTATTATAAACTCTACTTAATTTAATTATCTATATTACAAACAAATGAAGGCATATATGAATCATTAGATAGCCGATTTTTTTGTCGAGTTTCTTGAGTAATGTCTGTTTTTGTATTATTCAGTGATAATGACGTCATATGAATACTTCACCGTAGATGTTGTTTAAGACTGGATAAAAAATGAAGAATTCTTCTGAGGATGCGAATGGCGTCATTTTATATAAAATAAAAGCGTGTATTTTAAGTTTTAAAAACTTAAGTATTTTTTGTATTACCTGTATTTATACGCATATATTTTTTTCTTCATAGGGGGCTACATTAAATTCTGAAAAAGCAGAATTCCTGTTTCTAGTTTATATTCTACAAACATCTTTTATTATAACACATAGAAGTCATCTTGAATTAAAACTCTCATAATGATTATTCAATTAAAAATCACACTTAGGCAATTCACGCTCGTACTTAGTAATGCTATCGATTTATTTTGTCTAGCCATATATATTAAGAATAGCATTTATTCACAGATCATAGTGTGCAAAAGTTTAAATAATTTTAAACACGCATAATATAACTCAAAACATGCTTCAAGCAATTATCGCTAATAGACAGTATTTAAGGAGAAGTACTGTATCCGAAATCTTTTGTGTATCCTTATAAATAAACAGTAAAGCTATCCATATGATATTCTACAGCAAGTATATTGTAGTAAACCTTAATAATGTGTATCAATTTCATTATTTTGAGATAGTTTAACGCAATTAAAATACACTCCAAACAGTCTCTTCTGTATACTATTTTGTAAATGGATTCTTTTATGTGGTCCTATAAATTAATAACAAATGCTTTGCACCCCACATTCTACAGAAAGCATGTTTTAATGCACTTCATATATGCAGATCTGTTTCCCTATGTTTGAAATAATTTAACATCATTAAAACGCATTTGAAATGATTTTTTCAAATTGACCGCAATGTAACAGATAAACTTTGACTGTCCCTGTAAACGAAGTATAAATGCTACATTCTTCATTTTCAATAGCGATAGTGCTACAGTAAATGTCAATAACAGTATACAAATTACAGCGCAATCCGAGTATATTTACGAGAGTTAGAGCTCCGGTTAGCCACCAAACAAACCGAAATCATATACAATTTTTCGACAATGCTGAAGAGTGTGAATAAGCTCATATACACCGCGGATATTTCATTTATTAATTCCTACATTCCCACACGCTGCTCAATGACTTTAAATTGTTGAATTTTACTTTAAAAATTTCCGGTGCATACTTCCGTGATCTGGGTTATATTCTTCCAAACAACCTTGATGGAAGGATGGCGAGATGCTGATTGTTCCGCGAGCCCCACCCCCTCCACTTCAAGCCTTTGCTGAACAGTAGTAGACCTAGTCACGGAAGGTTTCGTGGGAAAATTCAAAAGTGAAATTCAAAAAGTTAAAGACATTGACCAGCGGGTAGGACCGTAACCTTCGAGATACATAAGGCCGTGACACTAAATAAAGATGGCGGACGTTTCCGTCCAATGATGCACCACAGACAGACATGAATATTTCTCTCAAAAACGAAACATATACAAACTTTTATACAAAATAGCTTTTAACATGCTTGTAATAACAATAATACATATCTTCAAATATTTTCCGGTATACTATGTGTACCCTAATTAAAATGCTCAATTAATTTTTTCATATGGTTATAATTTCTTAAGATAATTTTATTAGATAATGAAAATTTTCGCATTTTCGTTTTTTTTAATGCAAATTTTACTCTCATGAAAATAAATGAGAAAAATTTCAGAATGTTCCTTAAGTAGGGGAGTCTAGGGAGGGTTGACCATACGGGAGGCATGACCCACCCATCAGTTTTCATATTTAAAAGAATTTCAGAGTTTTATCAATAGGTGTCAACTATAGGTATTGGAATGCCCAAACAACATACTCTGTTCCATGCTGATAATCGAAATAGTTTTGTAAAAAATCAATTGTGAAGTGTTTTCAATCTAAACGGTGTGTTTTTTAGAAATATTTTGTAAGCTTTTTTCAAATAAATTATATCATAGAAATTTAACCTTCCGTCTACCAGACGGGTCCATTGGACCCGACCTGTACATTCAAAATATTTATTCAAACCAGAAATTTCTTCAAAACAAACTAAATGTATAAATCAGACAATAATAAGTTAAATAAACAAATTAAATAGTTTTAAGTAAAAATTCTGGTGTAGAATGTTTTTATAAAACTTGAGTAAAATTTCCGGTAGTTCTAGGGTTAAGTAAGTAGGTTTCAAGTAATGTAGACATATCGAGCTTTCATTGCAGGCATAAAGATTATACAATAAGTTAGGCTTAACATAACAATGTGCTATTCTTTAGAAAAGTACTATGTGGGGAGGCTTGACCCAGTCAATGTGAGGGAGGGTTGACCAGATGTTCAAGGCTTCCGTAACACATTCACAACGGGAAACGAGAATTCTCGTTTTCATTCAAAAAACATCATTGACTAAGGGTGTGGCTTCTACCTTACAGAAAATGTATTGTATCGCGTTGTCCATATTTTTTTAGATTGTAAGACATTTTATATTAAATTCGTACATTGAGCGATATTTAACGATGCATAAACTTGGGAAACGTATCGAGATCACCAATTTACAAAAAAAAAAAAAAAAAAACTTTCTGAACAGGGCGGAGCTTCTACTGTTTTAAAATTCAGATTTGATAAAAATTGCACGTTGGCAATGTTTTAATTAAGGGGTTTCGGAAATATTTTTATTATACACTGTGCATAATGAGGGATTAATGATTATATATAAAACTGAAAGTAAATTTATTCTGTAAAGCCAAAGAAAAATAGGATGATGGAAAAGCAACGTTTAAAACTGATTAACCCCTTGGGGACGAGCGGCACGTATACGTGCCGCATGAAGCGCTCAGAATCCTTGTTTTTCCTCACCAGTAAAATTTTACTGTAAAATTTACCTTATTTAATCAGCGCATTTTCTCGATTCAAGAAAACACAAATTTCTGTTTTTAAAAAACGGTGACTAAAGATTAAAAAAATCGTAAAAGACTCCCGTCCCGAAGGGGTTAAAGAAAGATGTGAAAATTTGCTACAGTATCCAATGCACGAAAACAAGTTCTGAAATATAAATGGGAAAGTTGATAGGAATTTTTTTCCTTTAAATATTACTTACAATAGATAAATAGAAACAGTAGATAAGACGAGAATGTATGAAAGCAGCAGTCTTAACCGTTTCAGGGGCAATGGTATGTTTATGAAACCACTTAACTTTAATTCCCAAACGCCACAATGGCACCAGAATTTTCTAAAATCTTTTCCATTTAATATGTATAGGAAATATAGCCTTTTTCTTATTTCTAAATAAATTTGTTCGTATATTCCGGTTCCAGTCATTTATTTCAACATTTTAGTGCTGAAAGTACTTTGCCCCTGACAGGGTTAAAAGATGTTAATGATAAGTTAAATACTCATGCGGCTGGAAAATAACATAGCAATGATCGAAAAACTTTAGGAAGGTATGTAGACAAATTTCAACATGATGTGAGATGAAGTCAAACTATGTGACAACTAGATTTGTCAGATCGAATGTCACAAAAAGTAGGACAAGGAGACAAAAAAAAGTGGGAGGGTGGCTACTAAATCCGGGCATAATAATGCATGAAACTGTAAGAAAACTGAACCTGTCTCTAGCGGAATACTGTCTTAAATATTAAAGTTTCATTTTCCCTGTTGCACTATTATACCTGCTCAGACAAAATCCTGTTTAAAACAAAAAATTTTTCCTCTGACTTGCGATTGCGTCTAAACAGGTTTGTTTAAGCTTCATATTTTCAAAAATATTTTTTATAGTAATTAAAACATGTAGCATACAGTTATTTAGCTTTTTTAAACTGATTTTATTTCTCTTCACAAATATTTCAATATAGAAAACAAAGTGGGTCAAACCTCCCATATAGTGGGTCAAGCCTCACATAGGTGGGGGGCCTTGACCCATTATTTTCTCATGAGTAAAATCAATCATTTTTTTAATTTCTTATATATTACACTTATGTAGCAATTTTATTTTGATAGCTGATTGTATAACGAATAAAATAATATATAAAACTTTATTCTACGTTCAACATTTAAAAAATAAAAAATCATTTTGTAAAAAGTGGGTCAACTCTCCCTAGTCTCCCCTATTTAAGCATTAAAACAGGAAATGAAACAATAACAGTACTCTCATATTTACACGTGTGATTTTAAATTTATTTATATTCTTTTTGATTTTCGCCAAACATATTCATATCAACGGTTCAAATTTTATACAAACAAAAAACAAATGAAAGGATTTTTTTATTTTCAGCTATTAATTAAGCAAGTAAAATCATCATAATTAAATTATTTCATGTGCGTTTTTAACAATTCTAAACGTTTTCTACAAATTTTAAAGTAATAATTTCTCGCTATTATTGCAATAATGATGATTTTAAAATAAATACATTATAGATTTTTTAAGCATTTAGTAAAAATTCATAATTTTTCTTCAGATATGAATAAATCAAGTAAAATTGTAAGAATTAAATAATTTCATGTACATAATTGCCAACCTCCCTATTCTTTTAATACGAATATTTTTATGCAAAAATACTTGTTTTATACAATCGCGCAGCTTCTGCAATTAAATATCTTAAACTGCATAGTATGTTCTTATCATGTCCTTCCTCTTATATATTTTTGCTCTTTTGGTTTTTACACCCCCAATTACTAGACTGGGTGGACGCCGTCCTCTTGCTGTCGTTTGTCCCCCTCGGTTTTTGAATTTCTCTGTATATTTAGTTAGAACTCTCCTCATTGTAGCTTCTTTACATTTTTATTAATATTATTTTTTCCTTGTAGTATATTAAACTCTCTTGTAAATATGTAAATATTTAAGTTTTTTTCTCATTTCTACTATTTTTCTAGCATTTGTTTAACTTTTTATTTCTCATCTTATATTTAATGTATGGTCTCTGAATTGAGTCTTTTTTTATGGGGCTCCCTTTGGTAGCTTTTTCGCCTGTCCTGGACATTTATTTGGATCATATGGAACATTTTTTTTCTACTAGTTATACTAAGAATTTTTTCTTTTAAAAATTGTCTATCTTCTTAGCTTTTACTTTCCCTTTTTCGTGGCTACTAGCCGCGTTTAAACGCTCTTTTTTCTAAGGCTCCCATTGCATTGTAACGCGATATATTCTTAGCCTGGATATAAAGTTGCCAAGCAACTAGGGAATCCATTCACCAGCTTTATTGTTCCATTGTTCCATTGCAATTAAATAAAGCGGGAGATTTGAGACGACTCGTGCAAGGACTCGTGTAAGAGACTCGTGTAAGAGAGAACTGTCTTACACACGGAAGGTTGTAGACGTGTGTGATCTCGCTCTTGGTTAATGATGCTTTTTGTCAGCAGTTCGTCCGAATACTGACGTGACGCATTTATCAATTGTTTCGTTCTTTTTCATCATGGCTGTAACCAATTATAATGTTCCAGAGGAACTTTTTATTGAAGCCAAACAAATTCGAGAAGCGATAATAAAAAAAAAGATGTCGATTTTGTAGTCTTGAAAATAAGAGCAAAAACCTACTCTTGGAGTATTACAGGACCGCTCAGAAATATGCTGGCCTCGAACTGGAAATTGTGGAAAAACGTATTCTTAGCCTCAAAAAATTCTATGACTCAGCATCCCTAACTGCTATGGAGCTCAAAATAGCCAACATCCTGGACAAGCTTCAAGGGATCTCAGACGAGGTCGCTAGCCTACGGGTGAGTGGCCTCTCTTTATTTTCTGATTTTCCAGTTGAACCTCCCCCCCCCCCCCCAGTTGAGGAGATTTCAAATGTCGAAATGGCTGAAACGCCATCTGAGCAACCAGCCTCAGACAAGTGACGTCTTGATGACGACTTCACTATCGAGGGTTGGAAAGAAATTATCTCTAAAAAGAAAAATCAAAATGAGAAGAATTTGAGCGCAAGCTCCTAAAATCAACCAAAAAAGGAGAGAATCCCTCCTTTCTTCATAGAACCAATCAAGCATTGGTCAAATCTTCTCATTCTCCTCCGGCAAACGGTGCCTGCTGTTCGTTCTATCATGAAAAAAAAATTATATCAAGAGTGTCAGTTGACACAGAAGCTGAATACCATATGGTACAGCAAATTCTACAGGGGGATGGGATCCACTATCGTAGATTTCTCTTAGAAAAAGAGAAAAACCTCAAATTTGTCTTAGCGAGGTCTTCCAGCTAACGCTGACATTAACCTCATTAAATTGGCACTTGAAGTGACCAAACTTAAAAATATATCATTAACGCAGATGTACAAGGGCAACACAAGAAACCGTGTTCCCCTCCCGCTCTTTCTTATCCAGCTGCCCAGACAGCCAACTAAAATCGATGCCCTATTCCAAATTACTGAGATCATGGGGCTTGGGGTACATTTTGAGAAGTACCGGGATCGTAAGGGCCCGATACAGTGCCACAACTGCCAGGAGTTCTATAACTCGGCGGCTGTGTGCAACCTTCCACCTGTATGCGGGAAATGTGCAGGACCGCACAAATCTGACGCATGCAGCAAACCTTACGACGACCCCTGCAAATGTTGTCACTGTTCGGGTAATCACCCCGATAACTATCGGCTGTTCCCTAAGTTCCCAGGAAATCAGTCAAATAGTTTTGCAAAAAAATTTCTTTCGACTGTAAAAAATTCGCGAAAAAACGCGTGATCCTTTCCCCCAAAGAAAATGGATCCTTTGCGAGCACTGCGGCTGGCGTGGTTGCTAAACCAAATTATAATACCCCTAAAAAGGGTAACCAAATTACATCGGCCCCCCAAAACGGTGCAGTTTCGGACGCCGATTTTCTAAATCAACTTCTCAACAGAGATGTAAATTTTCCGGAAAATTTGAAGTGGCGGAAAAAAACGGTTTTTTCCAGTTTTTTTCTGGAAAAATTAGAAAAATTGGTTTTCTATAAACGTTTCTCAAAAAAAGTTATATTTTCTTAAAAAGTATACAATAATGAACTTTTTCAATCTTTTTGCACACTAAAAAAAAATATTTTCCCTTTACATGGGAATATGTTGTTAAAAAAAGAGAGAAAGGAAAAAAAAAAACAGCTTTTTAAAAGTTTATCCTTTCAGTCTCAGAATTCTGACCGTAGCTTTTCTTGCTTAATTTAACACCAGAGTTTGTAATATATCTTGTGTCTGTTGAAAGGATTTTTCAGTAGCACTTGTTTAATTATATCAGTAGAGCTACTTCAAATAACAAACAAACAAAAAAATCTTTAGTTTCAACCAATATCACTGTAGTTTTAAAGCAGTTTTAAACTGTATTGTACATCTCATCTACATAGTACTGGTTTTCAAATACGTAAAGTATGCCAGTATAAAAGAAACAAATTATAGTAGCTCTGTTATTATTATAAATACTATTATCATTTTCAAATCTTCCGTTGTTATACCCCTAAACGCTCTAATTAAATTACGGTTGAAAAATTCAAATTGCTTATTGGCACCACTTTTATGAAAAAGAAATATTCACCTTATTTAATGGCAGGAAAAACGACACTAAAATATAGCCAATTTTACTATTTTATAAAACTGGTGGGAATCAAACAATTTGAGTAAAAGACACAGCCCGAGAATATGACGGGAGCGAGAATTAAGGGGTTAAAAATTGGTATCATTTTATAATATTACTCCCCCCCCCCCCCGCTTACAGGTATAATTTTCATTTCCTGTATATGTAGTTTTGGTCCAGCTTTCCAGACTAAACCCAAACTATGTTTTAGTAAGATTTAAATCCTTAATATTGAAAGGGCATATATAATTTTTTAATGGAACTTTTAAAACAGGTGGATTTTTCCATATATTTAAAAATTATTTTCAACTATATTTTTCACAGAGATTTGCTTACATTTTCTTTGCAAAGTTTGGATGGATTTATGTTTTTTGAAAATACATTTAGAGAACTCTAAGAATATTTCAAGAAAAGAAGAAAAATAATTCATAATTTCAACTGCATGTTATTATCAAAAGATATTTTTTTAACAACAGTGAAAAATTACAGCCATGCGAATAAAAATAAATTCATGTTTCAAATTTTACATTAAATTTTCCATCTTACCATTTTCATTTATCGGTATAATGTTGAACTACTTTTGCACATGAATTTAATGAGAGAAGTTGCATTTAATTATCAAGGATTTGCTTGGATTTTTTTTCACACGATCATGTTTTTGCAAAATTGGGAATTTTTATAAAAACTTGTTAACTTGTAAAAAAATGTGAATGAAATGTAAGAAATGTAATCGGAATTTTGTAAATTAGAAATTATCATATTTAAGTTCTTGTTTAGACATTATTGTCCTTTGTACATATAAACAGCTAGATAATAGATTCATTGGTTATTGCAGCTATTATACAACAGGTTTTTTTAACCCTAAAATCATGACGTTTGTGAAGAATTTAATTTGGAGATTGTAAAAAAATTCTGAAATGTCTATTCTTAAGTGGAAGAATTTTGTTAAAGGACATATGTTTTAAGGAGAAAAAAACTGAAGGATCCTTTAAGAGACTCAAGTTCTTTCTAAATAGATCACTGCTTACAGAAAAGATTTTCCATGTTAAGGTTTTCATGAGGGACACTAAACATGAAAAAAATATAAATATAAGTATCAGAATGTAGCAATTTTAAAATTTTGACTACATTATTTTATAAATGAAATTTCAATTTTTCCAATTTGGGAAAATTGAAAAATAGCCCTTCGGAAAAAACAACAATCCTAACTTCGTTTCCCCAACTTTTGTGGGTTTATTCCGCGGATTTCCCATCTCTACTTCTCAAATTTTAGAAAACTTTCGGTAAGCAAGTTATACTGGCAACTTTCAAAAAATCACTTCCTGACCTCCGTAAAGCACCTACGGAAATGGACAGAATCTTCATTTTATATCGTAACTTGCCCAGTCTTGCTGACTAGCTTGTACTGTCTGTCCCTTTTTCTCCTTCGATCCCCCACTTTTTGGCGCATTCAGCCCATCAAATGTTTTGAAGTTTTTATCTATTGGCTTATGGAATGCCAACGGGCTTTGAAATAAAGCTAAAGAGTTTATGGATTTCATATATAACAATGGCTTTGGCATCATTTTAGTCTCTGAGACTCATTTTTCCCAGGGTAACTGTATTAAGGTTGCCAATTATGAGTTATTCCATGTAGACAGACCTCCTAATGGCAACCGTCCTTCTGGTGGCACCGCAGTGTACGTTAAATCAGGGCTCAATGCTACTCTTGCTAAAATTCGCAACTTCGATTGCATTGTCCCATATTTTTCCTCCATTCCACACCTTCTGATTGCAACTGTTTACAACCCCCCTGTTAGAAATCAACGTCTGCTAGAAAAAAGATCTTTCAAACCTCACTCGCCCTTTTTCAAATTTTATTATTGCGGGTGATTTTAATGCTCATCACTTCTCCTGGTGCTCCCATTGCTCCAACAACCCAGGTTTTAGAATTCGTAGGTGGACAGATTAAAATCATGCAGAATTTATTGCACCTACTGAGTCCACCCGCCATGACTCCCACTCTATTATTGATTTTGCTATCACCCGCAATTTTCCATTCCCGCACACTATTCAAGCATTGAACGATCTGACTTCTGATCATTTACCAGTTGTGCTCAAATTCGACGTGGGGACATTCCATCTGGACGTCCCACAGGCCTTTTCGGTCAAATGGGAAGATTTTGCTCATATTCTCACGAATACTGAGCCGCCACCCACTGAGATACACTCTGCCGACGGTGTAACGGCTTCAATTCATGCATCTGGAGAAACCACCCTCCATAATGCTTTTAAAGAAGTCGCCAAACCTCGACAGAGAGTGGTCGATCGTTCTCGACTACCCCAGCACATCAGGAACTTGAAAAGAGTTGTGTTTAAGACGGGACTGGCAAAGACTTGAAAAGAGAATAGTTTAAGACGGGACTGGCATACGTCTAGGGACCCCCTGCTAAAACCCCAAATTAATCGTTTAAATCACGATATTAGTTCTGCAATCAAGGAGGTCAGTATATCACGCTGGAACACATATGTTGAGTCTTTATCGACTTCTGACAACACAATTTGGTCGGCAACAGCCCGCATACTTAGGACACGAGCCCACATTCCGGCCCTAAACGGCCCTAATAATACGATGGTCTATAAAAGCTCTGATAAGGCTGAGCCCATTGCTGACAGTCTTAGAAGTCAGTTTACACTTAATAGAGATGTCGTCAATCCCAGGATGACGGACATTGTCAATTACAAAGTTGAAGAGTTTCTTAACACAAACCATAATAATACTCTTACTCCTGCAACCCCTTCTGAGGTTGTAGCTTATATTGGGAATCTGAAAAAGAATAAATCGCCTGGCCTCGACTGCATTTCTACTAACATGTTAAAATATCTCCCCATAAATTTTATATTTTTTCTTACTATATTAATTAACACTGTGCTTAATCTACGCATGTTTCCCGATTGCTGGAAGCGAGCACTGGTAGTACCAATCCCAAAACCTGGGCAGGACCGCCACGCTCCTTCTAGCTTTCGTCCTATTTCTTTACTTTCCTGTATTTCTAAAGTCTATGAATACATACTTTGAAACCGTCTGAAGGTGTTCGTTACTGCCAATTCGATTATTATACCGGAGCAGTTCGGGTTTCGGCCCAAACTGTCTACGCAGCACCAGCTTTGGAGAGTAACTGAACTCATTCACGAGGGTTTCTTCAGTAGACAAAATACTGGTGTAGTATTCATAGGCATTGCAAAAGCATTCGATAGAGTTTGGCATGAAGCTCTAATCTATAAATTAATTCTTTTTAAAGTTCCCCTCAACTAATTCTCATTATTTATAAATATTTAAAAAATAGTTCCTTTTCTGTCAGAGTTCATCATTCTATCTCCTCTTCTCGCAATATCGAGGCGGACGTACCTCAAGGGGGACTGATCAGCACCTGGCTCTTCAACGTTTACATTAACGACATATCCAAGATTCCCAGCATCCTCTTAGCATTATATGCAGATGACACGGCCATCCTCTGCAGAAACATCTCACTAAACATTGTGATTGAACAACTCCAATCCTATATCCTATCTGGCTCAGGAAATGGCGTATTAAAGTGAATGTTGCGAAAAGTGCTTCCATGATTTTCTCTAAAAAATCTATCACCCCAGACATTAATCTTTCTCTTAATAATGAAGATATACCCTGGGTTAACGATTATAAATATCTAAGAATTTACCTGGATTCTAAATTACTCTGGACAAGGCAGATTAACGATGTACGTTCTAAAACTACTGCTGCCAAGTTCTCCCTCAAATCTTTATTAGCTAGACATAGCTGTCTGTCACTCTTCAAGAAGTTATTGCTTTATAAATCCTTTATAAGATCCACCATGACTTACGGATCAGTTGTCTGGGGATCTATTTGTGAAACTAAGATGCAAAAACTTCAAATTCTTCAGAATACTATTTTAAGACAGGCTGTTAACCCATTAACCGCTGACGTTGCCTTCACGCAACAGTCAAAATAATTGCTCATGCAATGAATTAATTACATTGGCACCACTATTTTAGAATTTTAAAAAATGTCTTATTTATTGGCAGGAATTTTGCTATTTTAGTAAAGCGAAATTTACCTTACTGAATTCGTGGTGGGGAACTACTTTCAACAAGAAATTTGAAAATTTCTATCGTAATAGTTTTGGCGGTTAATGGGTTAATGCAAATTCGTTTGTCCGGAACGATGTCATTCACAAGGATGTCAATATTCGACCTATTTCTCATGTTATTAAAAAACTCGCACAAAATTTCCACAGAGATCGTATTCTTATACCCAACGAAGCGTTGTGGTCAATAAAAACTTACATTATTAACAGTTCTGTTGGTAGAAAAAGACCGCATGTCATCCTTAGTCGAGATGACGGTTTTGCCCCACCTTCCAAAAAAAGGAGGCTTGAACCACCTTATAGGCATCGTTGCGGTTTTCTAAATTCTAACCATGTATTTTTTCCCTTTATTTTAAACTCTATTCTCATATTTTTCAATTTATTTCCTCGACATCGTTCCTGCCTAAGCATTTGGCACCGGTAAACATCCACTTTCTATCAAAATTTATCTTGTTTTCATGTTTTTCCTGATATTTCAGTATCCCCCCAGCACCCGGTCACCTCCTATATCTCTTTTCGAACGAAGGTCTTTGATTCGATCCACTTCGCTCCCACATTGGCTGCTGAAGTTTGTCGTCAAATCCGGAGGATTTGTCCCATCCCGACCCGCTCGTCACCTCAGCAAAGTTATGTTCTGCTCATCTTACTACTGTAGATGGGGGGGCCTTCGGCCCCAGGTGCTACGTTATTTGAACGTTCCAAGTTCGAAGTTCCCGTCACCTCAGCAATCTTATTGGCAGCGAGGTACCCCAAAATGTCATCGCTGGAGATATTATTCGAATTTATACTGGTACTGTTGAAGACTATCGTTCGATTCAAAAATTTCTTATTGATTCCAAAGTTGAGTTCTTTGGCCTTCAACTCAAATCGGAAAGACCTAGAAAGGTTCTAATTAAAGGTATCCCTAGAGATACCCCCTTTGATTCTGTTAAACAGGAATTAGCTAATTTGGGCTACTCTATCCATACGGTAGGGCAGCTTAAAAATTTTAAAAACCAAAGTTCCATTACCTATTTTTCTCATCAGCATATTCCCTTCCGACAGTATGGTTACCATCTTTGATATCAAACACTTTCTCGGATTCATCGTTACGGTTAAAACTTATAAATTTAACGGTACAAAGCAATGCTACAATTGCCAGAAATTTAATCACTCCAGTGCCTCGTGCCGTTGCGATCCTGTATGCTTAAAGTGTTCAGGTTCCCATAAAACATTCGACTGTAAAATTACGGATAAAAAAGATTTCCGCTGTGCGAATTGTTCCCTTAATCACACGGCTAATTATTTCTTATGTCCCATGAATCCTAAAAATTCTAAAAATAGACCTCAAACTATCAGAAATGCTCCCACTGTAAATTCAAAAAACTCAAATAAACCTTCTAAATTTCCCCCCAAACTCTCCTTTGCCTCTGCAGCGAAGGGAGTAGATATTTCAAATTCTGACAACGTTGATAAAGCGGCTAATATTAATGACTTTAATCTTAATAACATTGATTTTCCTTCCCCAGGTGTTCTTGGATTTAACAAACTTCATTTCCCTGAGTTATTTAAAATTGACATGGAAAGTTTCATAACTAAACTTCAAACTCTTCTTATCCTTCTAGAGAAAATTGAAGCTATCATTTCAAAACTTGGCATTCCTGCCTCATATATTCTTAACATGGCTGATAACAAAATTATTTGCGGGAATCAGTCACATAACTAAGTAAATTTTCTTTTTAGGTAGCTTTCATTACAAAAAGCTACCTATTGCAGCCGTTCGGAGGAAAGCGATTTCAAAAAAAAATTTGGTATATTTTCATCGATCATGACCCCCAGACCCCGAAACCACCCTCCGTTCAAAATTGATATATATATATATATATCCATATGTATATATATATATATCTGACATTTGTCACACTGTAACTCTGGTATTTATGAACCGATTTGGATGTAATTCGGTGTGTACATAGTACATACCAATGTCTCGACCGAGTTCGTTGGCCAGCTTCATCCGCCATTTTGTTTCAAAATGGCGGGCATTTAATTTTTTTTTAATTTAAAATTTGAAAAGTGGTACCAAAAAATTGAAAATAGAAAAATATTTTTTTCTTATGTACTTGACCTTTATACAAAGATTCCGGAGCAGTTGTTGTTTTGTTTATATCTTAAAAAATGGCTGAGTTATAGCATTTTGAATTCCTAGCGTGACTAACATTTTGAAACGTCCTGAATTTTGTCACGTGATAAAAGACGTATTTATGAACCGATTTGGATGTAACTTCGTTTATACATAGTACATACCAATGTCTCGACCGAGTTCGTTGGCCAGCTTCATCCGCCATCTTGTTTAAAAATGGCGGCTATTTCAATTTTTAAGAAAAATTTAAATTTGAAATGTGGTACCAAAATATTAAAAATTGAAAAAATATTTTTTCCTATGTGTTTGACCTTGATAAAAAGATTCAGGAGCAGTTTTTGTTTCGTCTATATCTTAAAAAGTGGCTGAGTTATAGCATTTTGAATTTCCAGCGCGGCTGACAATTTGAAACGTCCTGATTTTTGTCACTTGATAACAGGCGTATTTATGAACCGATTTGGATGTACCATGGTGTGTACATAGTACATACAAATATCTTGACCGAGTTTGTTGGCCAGCTTCATTCGCCATCTTGTTTCAAAATGGCGGCCATTTAAATAAATTTTTAAAAATTTAAATTTAAAATGAGATACCAAAAAATTGGAAAATGAAAAAGATTTTTTTTGTATGTGTTTGACCTTAATACAAAGATTCCGGAACAGTTTTTGTTTCGTCTATATCTAAAAAAATGGCTGAGTTATAGCATTTTGAATTTCTATTGTGGCTGACATTTTAAAACGAGCTGATTTTTGTCACTCGATAACAGGTGTATTTATGAACGGATTTGGATGTAACTTGGTCTGTACATAGTACACACCAATGTCTCGACCGAGTTCGTTGACCAGCTTCATTCGCCGCCCTTTTTCAAAAGGATTGCCATTAAAAAATTAAATTTAAAATTTAAAATGAGGTATTAAAAAATTGGAAAATGAAAAAGTTTTTTTTTATGTGTTTGGCCTTGATACAAAGATTCCGGAGCAGATTTTGTTTCTGAAAATTTGTTCTTTTGTTTATTTCTTAAAAAATGGTTGAATTATAGCACTTTGAATTTTTAGCATGGCTAAAATTTTGAAACGATCTTGTATTTGTCACGCGATAACACACGTATTTGCCTATTTCGATGTAAGAAAGCATGTGGATAGTATACATCAATATCTCGACCAAGTTCGCTGGCCAGCTTCATCAGCCATCTTGTTTCAAAATGGCGGCCATTAAATTAAAAAATATATATATTTAAAGTGAGGTGCAAAATAATTAGAAATTGAAAAAGGTTTTTTTCTTAAGTATTTGACTTTTATATAAGGATTCAGGAGCATTTTTTGTTTGTCTTTATCTTAAAAAATGGCTCAGATATAGCAATTTCAATATCTGATGTGGGTGACATTTTGAAAAATCTGATATTTTTGCCTGCGACAGCACTCGTATATATCAATCGATTCCGATGTGAGTGAGCATGTTCACAGCAATTACTAAGGTCTCGACCAAGTTCACTGGTTAGCCTCATCCACCATGTCGTCTTAAAATGGCAGGCACTTTAAGAAATCACCGAATTTTGCAGCCAATATAAGTTACTTCAAGTAAAAGCAGCTTGGATAAAGCTGACTAATTTCGCGAAATTCTCATTCATAATGATTTAGTATTGATAAAAATTAGTATTGAATCTCCTATATTTGGTTTCCACTAAATTGAGCTTCGTGTGTTTGAATAATATAAGTTGGCTTTTAAAAAATAAGGAATATGAAAGCTACGTCTTCCTACCGGCACTGGCCGGAAGGACTCTTTACTATTATTACTGACCAAAATTGGTCTTTTTTCTTGCATATTTGTGTAAATATCTATTTTCTCTCTCTTGCAGCTGTCAGTTTTGGCCTCTGGCCAGTAAAATTCCTTCTTCCATCTCTCCGGAGTTGGTATTGTAAGGGATTTGCTGATTGGCTGCAGCAACGATGCGGATTGGCTGGTTGTCAGTCGGTGCCGGCTGTATTTCTCTCAGTTCCTTAGTTGTAAATAACTTTTAATTTGTTTTCTAGCTCAGAGAGGGCGCCACAGACCCTGTCTGCTGGTGATTCCCTTTTATTTATTACGTACTTAACCATTTATTGTAATTTTTAATCATTTTATTGTCTTTAAATATATTTTTATTACTGTATGGACCTGTTTAGGCCTTTGGTTTATAATGTTTCTTCCTGGGGTGTCACGTTCTGGTATTTATGGAGTTTCTTTCATGTTTCTGAGCACTATTGTTATATGAACATTTTATTACTGGAGATAAGGAAGTTTTTCTCAGGTGCTCCAAAAGGTATTCTTTCCAAGTTCCAAGTGGTTCTGACGTAGTTATGCACAGAACTTGCTGATTAGCGGAGCGCATTTATAGTTTCCTCAGACATCCAGTTCTCTGGTGTCACTATCCTTTCTCTTTATTGATCTTTTTAGGCAGTTTTGATTCGATGCACTTCGCTTCCTCATTGGCTGACGAGTCAGCCGTCAAATCATTGCTGTTTTCTTTTCAAAATTCGTTATTTTTATGTGCAAACTTCTATTTTATTAATTTTTTCGATCCCTATGATTTTTATTTTGGTATAACTAATATATATATATATATATATATAATGTATGGCTCTGGGGCCTTTTTCATCTTTCCCCACGATCCTTGGATACGTCTACCATCCCAATGCTCCAGAATTCGTAAGGAATTCACTTTTGCTAAACCATCGAAGCACTCTGATAATTCGACCTTTCAGAATTCGATTGAGATAAACAGAAGCAATACGACTTCTGTAGGGACTCAATAACAACTGCATTGGTGTGTGTAAATAAAGCGGACATTTTTGTAAGAATTTACTGGTATTAAAAAAATAATGAGGTTAGCAACTATGCATGTATGTTTTTATCATTAACCCATTAACCGCCAAAACTATTACGATAGAAATTTTCAAATCTCTTGTTAAAAGTAGTTCCCCACCACAAATTCAGTAAGGTAAATTTCGCTTTACTAAAATAGCAAAATTTCTGCCAATAAATAAGATATTTTTTTTAATTCTAAAATAGTGGTGCCAATGTAATTAATTCATTGCATGAGCAATTATCTTGACTGTTGCGTGAACGCAACGTCAGCGGTGAATGGGTTAATTTATTTATTCATATATATATATATATCGTATATATTCCAAATTTTCAACAACAAAAAAAGTGATTATTCCTATAATAATAATTTTTATTTACAAATATAACTATTTTACAGTTTTATAAAGCAATTTTTTGTGCACTTTACAATATTCCTTTGAGTCTTAAACAGACAAAGTATAAATTGAGGATTTATTTCTTGCATTTTTTTTAACATTCGTTTATATATATATATATATTTTTTAAATTTTCAAAAAATAAATTCTAATTATTATTTTTGTAATGATGACTTTTATTTACAAGTATATTACACTTTTTTAAAAAGCATTTTTTAGTACCTTATGTCATGCCTTTGAGTCTTAACTCTTTCGAGGCCGGTGTCCTTAAAAATTGACACCATTTTAATTCCAGAACTAACAAACGGCACCAAGAATATTTAATAAAAAAAATTCCTATTACAATGTCCTTAAAAAAAAAAAAAGCAAGCTAGTATTTTCTAATAATTTCTTTTATAATTTCCGGTGTCAGCCCATAATTTCATCAGTTTATAAACAGAATTACTCCGCGCTGGTAAGGGTTAAGCAAGTCAAAGTAGAAGTTGGAGATTTTTCAGATATTAATGAAGCAAGTAAAATGATAATAACAATAAAATAATAATTCCATTTATGCTTTTTTATATTCATTTATATACATTTTTTCCAAAATTTTCATTAACTAAATTCTAGTGATTATTTCTATAATGATGTTTTTACATACAAATGTAATTGTACATTTTTTTAGGAATATTTTTAAATATTTATGTCATTCCTTTGAGTCTTAAGCGAGCCAAGTATAAATTAAAGTGGTTTTTTTTTTATATTAAAGAAAGAAGCTAAACGATAATAATAATAAAACAATAATTCCCTGCATGCTTTTTACATTCATTTACATACAATTTCCTAAAATAATTAAAAAAAATGTTTCAAAGAAATAAATTCTAGTGATTATTTAAATTAAAATAGGGCGTCTTCCCTTGCTGGACACTGGACGGAAATGTTACATGCCCCTCTGAATTTTGGGAGTGCCATGGCCTTGAGTATCTCGAAGTTTACGATTCGACAGGGTAGGGTCATTCCAAACAACCTTGATGGCAGGATGGCGCGATTCGGATTCGACATCGGACGACCGCGAAGTCTTCGAGTTCCAATTCCAAAAGTCGCAAAATAGAATGTTTCAAACGGTGTTCATTGTTTATGATTGTCTACAATTTTGCTGTAGTATGGTGTCTTAAGGAGTTTATGTCTTTGTTTTTATACGAACTTTCAAAATCTCAATACAAAGTCTTTTGTATTTATTAATTTTATTCGGTTTTGTATGCCCAGGGCTACCACAGGCTACTATATATTAATTCAATTTCACACCACTTTTTTTAAACAAAATTGTTTTACATATACTTTGATAACATCTGCAGGAGAAATATATTACAAAATTTACTTTCTAAAAATAGTTGTGAGAGTAGAATATAAAAATAAACGCCTGTGGCAGCCCTGTCGCCGCAATTATTATTATCTATACTCCTATTATAAAGAGGAAAAAATTGTTTATTTGTAGGAGGTAAGCTCAGGAACTACCGAACCGATTCCAAAAGTAATGGTATCAAAATGATGGTGTTAGTCCAACTTAGAACATAGGCTATATCTTATGTCGGTGCCACTACCCCAAAGGGAGTACAGGAGCAAAAAACGTTCTAAAAATGCGATTTTTGAGTTACTGAAGGGCCTGAGGAATATGAAATTTGGAATATTAGTTGCTTATAAGATATAAATGATGTCTAAGAACAGTTCTTAAACAATTCGAAATTTAAAAGGGGTGAAAATGCACAAAAAGCGTTCTAAAAAACGTTCTAAATGGTAGTTTCTACATAATCTCAGGAAATACCAAACCGATTTAAAAAGTAATGGTATCAAAATCATGGTGTTAGTCCAACTTAGAACATAGGCTATATTTTATGTCGGTGAAACTACCCCAAAGGGGTGCAGGAGCAAAAAACGTTCTAAAAATGCGATTTTTGCGTTACTGAAGGACCTAGAAATATGAAATTTGGAATATTAGTTGCTTATAAGATATAAATGATGTCTAAGAACAGTTCTTAAAAATTCGAAATTTAAAAGGGGTGAAAATGCACAAAAACCGTTCTAAAAACGTTCTAAATGGTAGTTTCTACATAATCTCAGGAAATACCATACCGATTTAAAAAATATTGGTGTCAAAATGATAGTGACAACGTTTGCTCTAAGATAGGCTATGTTTTATGTCGGTGCCACTACCCCAAAGGGGGTGTAGGAGCAAAAAACGTTCTAAAAATGCGATTTATGTGTTACTGAAGGGCCTAGAAATATGAAATTTGAAGTATCAGCTACTTATTAGATATAAAGGATTTCTAAGAACAGTTCTTAAACAATTTGAAATTTAAAAGGGATGAAAATGCGCGTAAAGCGTTCTAAAAAATGTTCTAAATGGCGATTTCTACACAATCTCAGGAAATACCAAACCGATTTAAAAAATATTGGTGTCAAAATGATAGTGACAACGTTTGCTCCAAGATAGGCTATGTTTTATGTCGGTGCCACTACCCCAAAGGGGTGTAGGAGCAAAAAACGTTCTAAAAATGCGATTTATGTGTTACTAAAGGGCCTAGAAATATGAAATTTGAAGTATCAGCTACTTATTAGATATAAAGGATTTCTAAGAACAGTTCTTAAACAATTGGAAATTTAAAAGGGGTGAAAATGCGCGAAAAGCGTTCTAAAAACATTCTAAATGGTGATTTCTACACAATCTCAGGAAATACGAAACCGATTTAAAAAATAATGGCGTCAAAATTATGGTGAAAACCCTTGCTCCAACATAGGCGATGTTTTATGTCGGTGCCACTACCCCAAAGGGGGGGCAGGAGAAAAACTTTCTAAATTGCGGTTTTTGCATGACGGAAAGGCCTTGAATCGTGAAATTTAGAATGGTAGTTAGTTATAAGATATCAATGATCTTTAATGTCATTTCCTAAAAAAATCGAAATTTAAAAGGGGGGTCAAAATGCGAAAAAAGCGTTGTAAAAAACGTTCTAAATTGCGATTTCTATGCAATCTCAGGAAATACTGAACCGATTTCAAATATAATGGTGTAAAAATGATGGTGATAGATCTTGCTCCAAGATAGGCTATATTTTATATCTGTTTCCACTACCCCAGAGGAGATGCAGGAGCAAAATGAGCGAAAAGCGTTCTAAAAACTTTCTAAATGCCGATTTGTCACCAATATTTCAGGAAGAATCAAACTGATTTCAAAAGTAATGGTAAGAAATTGATGCTGACAACCTCTGTTCTAACATAGACGCTATTTTAATGTCGGTATCACTATCACCTAGACGTTGCAGGAGCAAAAAAGCGTTCCAAATTTCGATTTTTGTGATCGGTAGGGGCTAGCAATTTAAAATTAGGCAAGGTACATATTTATTACATATAAATGATTTTTAAGAACAGTTTCGAAATAATTGGAAATTTAGAAAGGGCTGAAAATGCGCGAAAAGCGTTCTAAAAACGTTCTAAATTGCGATTACTACTCAATCTCAAGAAATTCCAAAGCTATTTCAAAAGTAATGGTTTCAAATCAATGGTGACAGTCCCTGCTATAACATAGGTTATATTTTATGTTGCTGTCACTACCATCTGAGGGTTGCAAAAGCAAAACATGTTCTAATTTGCGTTTTTTGCATAACTGAAGGGTCTAATACTTTGAAGTATGGCATGGTATTTACTTACAAGATGCAACTGCTTTCTAAGAACTGTCGAAAGGAAATTTCAAATTTTAAAAAATGAAGAGAGCGAAAAGCATTATAAATTACAATTTTTATGTAATCTTATCAAATACCTAACCGATTTAAAAAATAATGATGATAAATTGTTGGTGATAGAACCTGCTCAAACATAAGCTATATTTTATATCTGTGCCACTACCACCAGAGGATTGCAGTTGCTAAAAACTTTCTAAATTGCGATTTCTGTGATACTGAAAAGGCTAGAAACTTTAAATATGGCATGGTAGTTAGTTATAAAATATAAATGCCCTCGAAGGACAGTCAAAAATATATTCGAATTAAAAAGGGGTGAAGTGAAGGGGAGGTGCGAAAAGCATTCTAAAAAAGTCCTAAATTACGATTTCTACGCAATTTCAGGGAATATAAACCAAATATAAAAGTAATAGTTATGGATCAATGGTAACAGTCTCTGATCCTACACAGGCTATATTTTATGCCGATGATTCTACCACTTGGGGTTCACAGGAACAACAAACGCTCTAAAAAAGGCCTTTAAAAGCTTTCTAAATTACGTTTCTGTGGAATATTAGGAAATAACAAACCAATTTCAAAATTAATTTTGGCAAATTAATGGTGACATTAATGGTGACTATTTCAACATAGCCCTTTATGTTGAGAGAGGTGGTAGGACTTGGATTTTGACATGATGGTTAATTTTAAGATGTAAGAAGATGGTTTCTAAAAAAATCAAAACTTCAAATGAATACTGAAATGAGTGTATTAATTGAGCATAAAAGTTTCAAAATATTTTCAAAATTATTATTTATTTAGTTTTATTTCGTTTTATTAATTTAAGTCTCATTTCTGCTTTATGCAGTGTAACAATGATGTTTAATCAAACTGTGTTTTAAATAGTAATTTTTTTAATTATTCCTAAAAGTAATAAGTACCTTTTAATAAAATAAAATATTACCTTTTAATAATATAAAAATGTAGTTATTTCCTTTTAATAAAAATTAGACATATAAATATCACTTGGCATATTTCAAATATTACGCGAGCAAAGCCGCGGGGTTTGCTAGTTACTATTATAAAGAGGTAAAAATTGTTTATTTGTAGGAGGTAAGCTCTGGAACTACCGAACCGAATCCAAAAGTTATGGTATCAAAATGATGGTGTTAGTCCAACTTAGAACATAGGCTATATCTTATGTCCGTGCCACTGGCCGAAAGGGGGTGCAGGAGCAAAAAACGTTCTAAAAATGCGATTTTTGTGTTACTGGAGGGCCTGGAAACATGAAATTTGGAATGGTAGTTACTTATAAGATACTAATGTTCTCTAAGGACATTTCTTTAAAAAATCCAAATTAAAAAGGGGTGAAAATGCGCGAGAAGCGTTCTAAAAACGTTCTAAATGGCGATTTTTACGCAATCTCAAGAAGTACCAAACCGATATAAAAAATAATTGTGGCAAAATGATAGTGACAGCCCTTGCTCCAAAATAGGCAACATTTTATGTCGGTGCCACTAACCCTAAAGGAGGTGCAGGAACAAAAAAACCTTCGAAATTGCGATTTTTGTGTTACTGAAGTGCCCAGATACATGGAATTTGGAATGGTAGTTACTTATTACGTATAAATGATTTCCCAGAACATTTCTTCAATAATTAGAAATTTAAAAGGGGTGAAAATGAGCAAAAAGCGTTCTAAAAAACGTTCTAAATGGCGATTTTTACGCAATCAAGAGAAGTACCAAACCGATTTAAAAAGTAATGGTGTCAAAATGATGGTGACAGCCCTTGCTCCAAAATAGGCAACATTTTATGTCGCTGTCACTACCCCTAAAGGAGGTGCAGGAACAAAAATACGTTCGTAATTGCGATTTTTGTGTTACTGAAGTGCCCAGATACATGGAATTTGGAATGGTAGTTACTTATTACGTATAAATGATTTCCCAGAATATTTCTTAAAAAATTCGAAATTTAAAAGGGGTGAAAATGAGCAAAAAGCGTTCTAAAAAACGTTCTAAATGGTGATTTTTACGCAATCAAGAGAAGTACCAAACCGATTTAAAAAGTAATGGTGTCAAAATGATGGTGACAGCCCTTGCTCCAAAATAGGCAACATTTTATGTCGCTGTCACTACCCCTAAAGGAGGTGCAGGAACAAAAAAACGTTCGGAATTGCGATTTTTGTGTTACTGAAGTGCCCAGATACATGGAATTTGGAATGGTAGTTACTTATTACGTATAAATGATTTCCCAGAATATTTCTTAAAAAATTCGAAATTTAAAAGGGATGAAAATGAGCAAAAAGCGTTCTAAAAAACGTTCTAAATGGCGATTTATACGCAATGAAGAGAAGTACCAAACTGATTTAAAAAATAATGATGTCAAATTGATGGTGACAACCCTTTCTCCAACATAGGCTACATTTTATGTCGGTGCCACTACTCCTAAAGGGGGTGCAAGAGCTAAAAAACGTTCGAAATTGCGATTTTTGTGTTACTGAAGGGCTCCCATACATGGAATTTGGCATGGTAGTTACTTATTAGATATAAATTATCTCTAAGAACATTTCTTAAAAAATTCGAAATTAAAAAGAGGTGAAAAGGCGCAAAAACCGTTCCAAAAACGTTCTGAATGGCGATTTGCACGCAATCTCAAGAAGTACCAAACCTATATAAAAAATAATGGTGTCAAAATGATGGTGACAACCCTTGCTCCAACGCACGCTACATTTTATGTCAGTGCCACTACGCTAAAAGGGGGTGCAGGAGCAAAAAATCGTTCGAAATTGCGATTTTTGTGTTACTGAAGGGCTCAGATACATGGGATTTGTTATGGTAGTTACTTATTAGCTATAAATTATTTCCAAGAACATTTCTTAAAAAATTCGAAATTTAAAAGGGGGTGAAAAAGAGCCGAAAGCGTTCTAAAAAATGTTCTAAATGCCGATTTTTACGCAATCTAGAAAAGTACCTAACCGATTTTTAAAATAATGGTGTCAAAATGATGGTGACAACCCTTGCTCCAACATATTCTATGTTTCATGTCGGTATCATTGCCCTTTAAAGGGGGCGCAGGAGCAAAATAACGTTCAAAAATTCAACTTTTGTGTTACTGAAGGGCCTAGAAACATGAAATTTGGAATGGTAGTTACTTATAAGATATAAATGATCTCTAAGAACATTTCTTAAAAAAATCGAAATTTCAAAGGGGTGAAAATGTGCTAAAAGAGTTCTAAAAACGTTCTAAATGGCTATTTTTACGCAATCTCAGAAAGTACCCAAAATATTTCAAAAGTAATGGTAGGAAATTGATGATGACAGCCCTTGCTCCAACATAAGCTTTATTTCATGTCGGTGTCACTACCCCAAAGGGGGTTGCAGAAGCAAAAAGTGTTCTAAATTGAGATTTTTCCGTTACTGTAGGGCATAGAATCCTGCAATTAGACAGGACAGTTATTTATAAGATACAAATGATCTCTAAGGACATTTCGTAAAAAAATCGAAATTTTAAAGGGGTGAAAATGAGCGAAAAGCGTTCTAAAAAACTTTCTAAATTGCGATTTCTACGGAATATAAGGAAGTACCGATCCGATTTAAAAAATAATGGTGTGAAAACGAAGGTGACAGCCCTCGCTCCAACATAGGCTGTATTTCATGTCGGTGCCACTACCCCAAAGGGAGTGAAGGAGCAAAAAACGATCTAAATTTTGGTTTTTGTAATACTGCAGGAGCTAGCAACTTGAAACTAGGCATGGTAGTTACTTATAAGAAATAAATGATCTCTAAGAACATTTCCTAAATAATTCGAAATTTAAAAGGGGTGAAAAGGGACGAAAACCGTTCTAAAAAACGTTCTAAATTGCGATTTCTATGCAGTCTCAGAAAGTACCCAACCGATTTCAAAAGTAATGGTTGGAAATTGATGATGCCATATTGCTCCAGTATAGGATCTATTTCATGTCGGCGTCACTACCACCTTGCGGTTGCATTGAAAAAAAAACGTTCTAAATTGTGATTTTTGAGATACTGAACGGGCTAGCAACTTGAAATTTGGCATGGTAATTACTTATGAGATGTAAATGCTCTCTGAGAAGAGTTCCTTAAAAATTTGAAATTTAAAAAGAGGTGAAAATGAACAAAAAGCCTTCTAAAAACGTTCTAAATAGTTATTTCTACGCAGTCTCAGGAAATATAAGCCGATTTCAGAAGTAATGGTTTCAAATTGATGGTGACAGTCTCCGCTACAACATAGCCTATATTTTACGTTGTTGTCACTACCACATCGGGGTTACAGGAGCAAAAAATGTTCTAAATTGCGTTTTTTGTGTTACTGAGGGGGTCTAACATTTTAAATTTGGAATGGTAATTACTTGAAAGATGCAAATACTTTCTAAGAATTGTCGAAAGAAAATTCCAAATTTAAAATGATGAAATGAGCGAAAAGCGTTCTATAAGCGTTCTAAATTACGATTTTTAGGCAATCGTAAGAAATACGAAACCGACTTCAAACATAATGGTTGCAAATTGATGGTGATAGAACCTGCTCAAACATAAGCTATATTTTATGTCGGTACCACAACCCCTCGATTGTTGCAGGAGCAAAAAAATTTCTAAATTGCGATTTCTGCGGTTCTGAAGAGGCCAGAAACTTTAAATATAGCACGGTAGTTACTTATAAAATATAAATGTCCTCTAAGAGCAGCCGAAAATAAATTCGAAATTAAAAAATGCTGAAGCGAAGGTAAGGAGCGAAAAGCATTCTAAAAGAGTCCTAAATTACGATTTCTGTGGAATCTCTGTAAATAATAAACCGATTACAAAAGTTACTGGTTGCGAATCAAGAGTGATAGACCCTGATCCTATACGGGCTATATTTTATGCCGATTTTACTACCATCTGGTTGACAGGAACAACAAGAAAGCCTTTAAAAACATCTAAATTCCGTTTTCTATAGAATATTAGGAAATACCAACCGATTTGAAGGCTAATGTTTGCAAATTAATGGTGACAGTCTCTGTTTCAACATTTTTCGAGACATTCTATTTCAACTCTATTTCGGCATTTTATGTTGGTGCCACTAACACCAGAGAGTGGGTAGACTGTTAGACAAGAAGCTTGGAATTTGACATGATGGTTAATTTTAAGATGTAAATGTGTTAAGATGGTTTCTAAAAAACTCAAAACTTCAAATGAATACTGAAATAAGCGTAAGAAATGAGCAAAAAAGACTCAAAATATTTTCTAAATTATCATTTATTTGGAATTAGTTTTAGTTCTTCTTATTAATTAAAATCTCATTTCTGTCTATCGCACTTTTATAATAAAGTTTAATCAAACTGTGGCTTAATTTGTAATTTTTGAATTATTTCAAAAAGTGTTCTTCTAATAAAAAATAGTCATGCAAACATCACTTGATATATTTCAAATATTACGCGAGCAAAGCCGCGGGGTTTGCTAGTTCCGAATAAAAGTTTCCATTTCTCTATCTTCAAAATACACGATGCATGAGTCAAATGTGTTTGAGAACGGTATTAATATACAACAATAGTTTGTAAACAATAATAGTCACACAAAACAAGAAATACGCAAAAAAATATTGTTTATTTACTATATTTAGCATGCATGAAAAAACAGATTTTTTTTTTTTAACCATTTGGAAAAAAGGTTATTGTCCTCGTCAGGGTAGGAAATCTAAAGCATACCTGAAGCTTTTTATTGGCTGAATCCGCATTTTATTCGTTTTCTGATTGGTCTTTACAGTAACCTGTATTTCCCTTTACTTTCAACAGAGATGGATACTTCTGTTGACACTATGACAAAAAAGTAATAAAAACTACAAAAAAAAAAATTAATAACTCAGAAACAAATTGAGATACAGCTTTCAAACAAATTGCATTTAAAAGTACATTTTTTTCTCTATACGACGTTGTAAAAAGTAATATTGTGGGATGTTTAGAAGTTTAAGAATGAAATTTCATTTAAAATGGGTCGTCAGATTTCTTGGATATCTGACGATGGGAAAGCCTTTTCCCGAACAGCCAATGGAATGCTTGGATAATACGTAAGTTTCAGGTGGATAATACGTAAGTTTCAGGAAATGTGACGAGTCGCAGGCGATTTTTGTCGCTTGCAATTTTTAAGTGTAATGACACTATTAATGTTTAATTTATGGCGTACGTAATGTATGAACAACTCCGTGCGATTTTTTATGTCTTAAATTTTAGTCTTCGAAAAAATCTTTTTTTGTGAAAATTTGAATAGACTGTAATCAGGCAGCTGTAAAACATGCTGTAAAACATGCTTTTCCTTTATACTATAGCATGAAAGAATAAAGACTAATTGCACATTTTTAATGATATTCTATATTAGCGGGCGTGATGTTACATTTCTTTATTTCCTTCATAATATCTACGGCCGTTTTCTAAATTCATTTGTTTTGCGCCATAGTCTAAAAAAATTTATTAACACCAGAAAAAAAAGTGAATTTTAAGTTAATGAAATTTGAAATGCTTGGAAATTTTGCCTGTTAGCAAGTATCATATTTTTTACTCGAGTACTTAAGCAGGCTCTACGGAGCGGCTTTTTACATAAAGACAGTGACATCAGAGCTGCCAGTTTGACCTACTACCTCTGAACCGCGCCTCTCACAACCGCTGTTATCGCAAATTCACCCGCGAAATTACCTATGCTACTGAGAAAGTCCCCATTTAAAGGGAAAATATAGTTTTTCTTTTTTATCTGTGCAAATGAGTTAAATTTAGATGCTTTTTTTAGGGTTTCGTTCATATGACGAAACCCTATTCGTCCCACACATCAAACGACAAATCATAAAATTTTGAAAAAGTCATTCATTTAACCCTTTGGGCTCCCACATGTGTATTTTAAACAATTCTTTCTGTGTGAGCCTCTAATTAGGTTGGAGGCGTGAAATTTTACAAACTTATAGCTGAACACCTCATATCAAACGACAAACTACAAAATTAAAAAAAAGTCGTACATTTAACCCTTTGGGCTCCCACATGTGTATTTTAAACAATTCTTTCTAAGTGCGGGCCCCACCAGTGGCCGAGAGGTTCTGCTCTCGAAGCTGGTAGACGGGAGGTGCTGGGTTCGATCCCAATCGCGCCCGTCGGCCTAATCGTTCGGAGTTTTCGTGGTTTTCTTCGAGCCGTGGATCTTCCAGGCGTTAATACGGATTAGGTTCCCTTAGAAAGACCCCCACGGAGGGCACTCCCCCCGGGCCTATATCCCTCGTGTAGATAATTGGACGTCAAAAATCAACCCAACCCTTTCTAAGTGCGTCCCTAATTAGAGTGGAGGCGTGAAATTTTGCATAATTATTGCTGAATACCTCACATCAAAGGACAAATCATAAAATTTTGAAAAAGTCGTACATTTAACCCTTTGGGCTCCCCCATGTGTATTTCAAACAATTCTTTCTATGTGAGCCTCTAATTAGGTTGGAGGCGTGAAATTTTACAAACTTGTAGCTGAACACCTCACATCAAACGACAAACTATAAAATTTTGAAAAAGTCGTACATTTAACCCTTTGGGCTCCCACATCTGTATTTTAAACAATTCTTTCTAAGTGAACCCTAATTAGGTTGGAAGAGTGAAATATTGCATACTTATAGCTGAATACCTCAAATCAAAAAAATTTCAAAAAGTTGTATATTTAACCCTTTGGGCTCCCACATGTGTATTCTAAACAATTCTTTTTAAGTGAGCCCCTAATTAAGTTGAGGCGTGAAATTTTGCGTACTTATAGATGGACACCTCAAATCAAACGACAAATCATAAAATTTTGAAAAAGTCATACATTTAACCCTTTGGGCTCCCACACGTGTATTTTAAACAATTCTTTCTATGTGAACCTCTAATTACATTGGAGGCGTGAAAATTTGCATACTTATAGCTGAATACCTCACATCAAAGGACAAATCATAAAATTTTGAAAAAGTCGTACATTTAACTCTTTGGGCTCCCACGTGTGTATTTTAAACAATTCTTTCTAAGTGAACCCTAATTAGGCTGGAGGAGTGAAATTTGCATACTTATAGCTGAATACCTCACATCAAACGACAAATCATAAAATTTTGAAAAAGTCGTACATTTAACCCTTTGGGCTCCCCCATGTGTATTTCAAACAATTCTTTCTATGTGAGCCTCTAATTAGGTTGGAGGCGTGAAATTTTACAAACTTATAGCTGAACACCTCACATCAAACGACAAACTATAAAATTTTGAAAAAGTCGTACATTTAACCATTTGGGCTCCCACATGTGTATTTAAAAAAATTCTTTCTAAGTGAACCCTAATTAGGTTGGAGGAGTGAAATATTGCATACTTATAGCTGAATACCTCACATCAAACGACAAATCATAAAATTTTTAAAAAGTTGTATATTTAACCCTTTGGGCTCCCACATGTGTATTCTAAACAATTCTTTTTAAGTGAGCCCCTATTTAGATTGGAGGTGTGAAATTTTGCATAATTATAGCTGAACACCTCGCATCAAATGACAAACCATAAAATTTGGAAAAAAGTCGTACATTTAACCTTTTGGGCTCCCACATGTGTTCTTTAAACAATTCTTTCTAAGTGACACCCTATTTACGTTGGAGGTGTGAAATTTTGCATACTTATAGCTGAACACCTCACATCAAATGACAAACCATAAAATTTTGAAAAGTCGTACATTTAACCCCTTGGGCTCCCACATGTGTATTTTAAACAATTCTTTCTAAGTGAGTTCCTAATTCGGTTGGAGGCGTGGAATTTTGCATACTTATAGCTGAGCACCTCGCATCAAACGACAAATCATAAAATTTTCAAAAAGTCGTACATTTAACCCTTTGATCTCCAACATGTGTATTTTAAACAATTCTTTCTAAGTGAGCCCCTAATTAGTTTGAAGGCGTGAAATTCTGCATACTTATAGCTGAGCATCACACATCAAACGGCAAATCATAAAATTTTGAAAAAGTCGTACATTTAAGCTTTTGGGTTCCTACATGTGTATTTTAAACAATTCTTTCTAAGTGACACTCTATTTAGATTGGAGGCGTGAAATTTTGCATACTAGCTGAACACCATCATGCGACAAATCATAAAAATTTGAAAAAGTCTTACATTTAACCCTTTGGGCTCCTACATGCGTGTTTTAAGCAATTCTTCCTAACTGAGCCCCTTATTAAATTGGAGATTTGAAATTTTGCATGCTTATTATAGCAGAACACCTGAGACCAGGCGACAAATTATAAAATCTTGAAAAAAGCCTTACGTTTAACCCTTTGAGCTACCACATATGTATTTTAAGCAATTCTTTCTAAGAGAGCCCCTAATTAAGTTGGAGACATGAATTTTAGCATACGTATAGCTGAATACCTCAGACCACACGACAAATCATAAAATTTTCAAAAAGTCTTATATTATTTACTCCTCTGTGCTCTAACATATATTTTAAGCAATTTTTCTAACCTCCGCCCTTTTCACCCGGGGAGCACTTTTCCAACTTTTGCCGACACCGCTTTGACCATTCTTTCATATTATGCACCATAGCCTTACATATTTGAGTTCCACTTTTTACCGCCAGGGGCGCCTACTTATCTCGGGTGCTATGGGCCCAATCCCTTCGACTAATATATATACGGATAGTATGTAAAACGGAGTTTCGTTCGGATAGAGATTTGTTTAGAATAGAGTGCGCCCCTGGTTGCGAAATGTGAAACTAACAGATTTTTCAAAAGGATAAAGTGTTTTGAAATGAATATTAAACGAAACCGTCTGTGCGATCTGTGATCACACTTACCCACTTGTTCTTTGCTTGTGTGTGTGTTATTATTGGCGTGGGTTGCAAAATGATTTTAAATAGATTTGATAGTATTGGAATTTAATTTTTATTTATTGAATCTGAATAAAATAAATAGATGAATATAGAGGAATACTTCTGGAGAAAATTGTTGTCCTTTAGATGGTATGAATCTGATTTTCATTAATTTTGTTATTTTTTTGTTATTTTTACTTAAACCTGAAGTAATTGCAAATTTTATTATACTATACATCTGCTGGTGAATTTTCAAGTTATTGTGAGACATAAAAAAATGGATAGTGGGGGGAGAGGTTGGTTGTGAACTGGAATTCTACTGATTCTTCCTTGAGATATATTTTTTTAAGAAGCCAATTCTTATTGCACATGTATAAAAAGTATAAAAAGTATTAAACGATTTTTTGTCTTCATTTTTAATATTCTTAGTATTAAAGAAAGATTCGTTTTTTTTTTTTGAAATTTGAAAATTTAATTTAATTTTCTTTAAAACTGAATTTACCTTAAATAGGTATTGACGACAAAAAGAATTTAATGAGAAAAGAAGAAAATATATATTTGATTGCGAAAATCTATTCGTTTACTTTTTTTGCTCACAGACTATTTGAGATCGAAGAATTTTGTAAAAAATTTTGTATAAAAATTAGTCTTGTTATTATATATATTTTTTATATATCGCTCAGTATAAGAGATAATAAAATTCTACTCGTTATCGACGGAATACAGCAACACCATAGTCCTGTACGACATTAAAGAGGCATAAATAATTAGGTAGAAACTGCAAAGGTGCCCTACTTATGTGATTAATTGAGATTCTGTGAAAATTCATAAAATGGATACAAACTAAACACCGATATTTAATGAATAAATGCATAATGAAGTGGAATTTCACAGGTTGCAACTGAAAATGTAAGGAGAGGTAATTGATCTAATTTTTCGAGTAAGTCATTATACATAATCTATTGAAATTTTACAATAAATCAATTTGCTAATAAATTCGAGGCTAACTTTATAGAATATTATTTAGCGTCTTAAGGACCTGACATTCGAGTATTCCTGCATGGGTTTATAATTTTTTAAATAAACACCAATTATATTACCTGTACAAGATTTTTTTTTATTTCGGTACTTACATTTTATGTGGATTATCTCTGAAATGTTTTTTACTCTTGGCTATAATGTTTGAGGACTTGATATTTAACTTAGTAGCTTTACACATAAATATCTATTTAGATACAATATATTTTTTCACTCATTTTTCTATTCATATTTTTCAAGCTTCTTATACAGGGTGTCCGGTCTCAACGGTGTCCAATGGCTAATTCCTAAACCGTTAGTCATAAACATATAGTTCCAATTACAAAAATGTTTTAAATCAGGTAGAGAAATATTTTAAAAGCGATTTGGGTCAATAGAAACATTTCTTAAAAAATTACGAAATTTAAATTTTTATACGGTCCCCGGTCCTATAAGTTATATTTAGTAAAATTGTCCTTTCACACTGACAAGTAATACAAAAAAGTCCCGTTATTCTACGATTAAAACTGGCCGAGTAATAGCTGTTTAAAGTTGGAGCATATTTTTTGCTGCAAATTGGGGGTCATTCACAAATTTAGTCGAAATATAGTTTCGTCAGATATATTAAAAAATGATTGAGAGTAAAATTAACATTGCAATATAAATTTGAAATCTTAAATCATTCTGACATATTCATGCAAAATATACAATTTGTAATAAACATTTAAGAAGAAAGAAAAAAACAGAATTTTTGTTAAATAAAATGATGCTAAATTAACATACTCAATTCTTTACAAAATGATACGTATTTTAAAATATTATTAGATTGCACAAGCCTGCAAAAGTTGGGTTATGTCATGTTTTTTAGCTTTTGATAATTGATTCTCATATATTCTGTACCGCTCAATCCGAAACTGACCTTCATTTTTAACTAACATATCAGGATTTTTCGCAGGATTTCATCAGGATTTCAAAGTTAAAAAGTTCAAAGTTAAAATTGAATCTCCTCCCACACTCATCGGACCACTCAGCTGTTTAGCTGTAAGCCCAGGACAAGCAAAAATATCGAATAAATTATTGAATGAAATAAAATAAAGTAAAATAGAAAATGTTTTATATATGTTTTATAGTATGAGATTTTCGCTATATTTTAACATACACATTTACGAATTGCAAAAAAATTCTAACGTGATGGTTAAAAATGAAGGTCATTTTCAGATTCAGTGCCAAAAGTACGTAAAAATCAATTATCAAAAGTTAAAAAACACAACCACCTCTTCTACTTTATAGTATCAGATTTTGATTATTCTTTAAATTTGACAATTTATGATTTGCGACATATCCTGACATGATGGTTAAAAATTAAGGTAATTTTCAGATTCAGTGCTAAAAAATACATAAAAATTTAAAAACCCAACAATCGCAGTCTTGTATTATCTAATGTAAAACTTTTTCTTAAACTTTTTGGTGGTAATCTATCCGAAATTTTTTGTGTTGTCCTGTAAAATAAGTATAAATGGTAACCACCGAAAATCATAATAATTGTTATCAGATTTGCGCCAGTATGTAAAATGTAATCTCGATCGGAAATTTTAAAGTAGGTTAAAGTTCGAGTACAAATTTTGAAATGAAAAAACATACATACAATCGTTGAAGTAACATAAAAACTTATAAAAATAGCATAATTTTTGTTAAAAGAAATCATAAAAGAAACAGTCTCAAATCCTGACAAGATAAAACATATGATATTTTAGCCAATTTGAAACTTAATCGTAATACTTGTACGATTTTTTTTCAAAACGCAGATACACATGAAATAAGATCTTCGAATACTTTAAGCACTTGGTATACGATCCCTCAAAGCCAAGCCGAACTCATTTGTTTTCAGAACAGAAAAGTGGCATAAGTCATGCATTTTTGAAGTTTCATAACTCACTCAATTTTAGTGTTATATGAATGGGACTTTTTTTGTCTTACTTGTTAGTGTAATAGGAAAAACTTACTAAATATAACTTATAGGACCGGGGGACCGTATAAAAATTTATATTTCGTAATTTTTTAAGAAATGTTTTTATTGACCCAAATCGCTTTTAAAATATTTCTTTACCTGATTTAAAACATTTTTGTAATTGGAACTATATGTCTATGACTAACGGTTTAGGAATTAGCCATTGGACACCGTTGAGACCGGACACCCTGTATTAAGTAATAAAATATTTAAAGAGACATGGTTTTAACATGTTGAAAGAAACAAGACACAGTGCGAAACAGTTCAAGAGTTTAATGGGTATCCTTGTAGTAGATCAATTTTATACCCAGTCGAAGGTTGGAGTGTCTAACAAGCATGCGTTCGTACAAGTTAAAAAGTCTTACTGCAGAGAAAAATCTGCCTTTGAATGCAAAAGTAAAACAGCAAAAGGCAGGAGAAATTTCATTGGGCGAGACCCGAAGGTCTTACCGAAGAATGAAAGTATTTGAGTAACAGACGGTAAAGATTTGATGAAACAGAGGCCGAAAAAATGAATTTGGACTAATATTTAATAAGAAAGACAGATACGTAGAGCACTAGTTAGCCAGATGGTAAAGGGAGGGAAAAGGCTCTAAGATCGTATACAGAAACAGTATGTGTGTGTAAGGGGGGGAGGAGTACTTAATTACTAATAAAATTACTTACAACATTTTTCTGGATTTAGTTTAAAAAAAGAATAAAAACCCTTCAAAATCAGACATCAGGAAAAAATTGTGAAACATTTAAAAAATATCGGAAAAAATAATTTCTTATACAATTAAATGCCATATCTAAATAAGGAATTGAAAAAAAAAAAAAAAAAAAAAAAAAAAAAACGGAAAAATCACGCATAAGGTGAATTATGATTCACCTTCAAACACTAACGGAGTATTATTAATAAATTTCATTATATATATATATATATATATATATATATATATATATATATATATATATATATATATATATATATATATATATATATATATATATATATATATATATATATATATATGTATATATATATTTAATGAATGAAAATAGTCATAACTAAAAAATATTACCATTGTAAATACTTAACCCCCTCACTGTCAAGCCCGTGTTAATACGTTCACTAAGCTCCAGGTTTCACTGCAATACAAGCAATATTTAAAGTAATATAATTCTATTGATTTAATGTATTTTTAATACATTGAACAATGATTAATACTTCCAAGGATTGCATTCGTATTCGTTATTAAGTTTTTTTTATAAAATGTTCAAAGAATCATTTTTTAAGCATTTAAAAAAAATGCAGAAAAAACAACATTACAATTTTGCCCTTTTCCAAGACAGTCGGAGGGTTAAAAGTAGATCATTTTAAACACACATACTTGTTTAGTATATTTACTAAATTTCATGACAATCCATTCATACTTTCTCAAGATATCATGCGCGCAATGACTTATGGGGTAAAAAAAAGAGTTATTTTGATTTCAACAATACACAGATTCTATAAAGGGTTAATAAATTTCTGTTGGTAGTATATTACAAAGCATAATCTGTTTAATGAATATCCAAAATTTCATGTTTATGCATAAAAATGTTTTGAAGATAGACTAATTCAAACTTTGAAGGTTTTCGTTAAATTCCGTTGCGTTTAAAAGGTACAAGACCCCTTAAAAAAATCTACGTTAATGTTTTAAAATAAAGTGAAACCTAAGGATTTTAAAACAATGATATCTAATATTCTTCTTTAAATGTATATTACAATGTAGTTGCTCTAGAATTTACCGAATTATTGAATAAAAATATGTTTGTTTGTTATTTAGACTAATTATTTATTTCATTTCCCATCAATCTATTTGAATAACTCTAAAATTTAATGGGTGGTAGCAACACCTAAAAACATTCTAAAAAACACTAGATTAATTTTAACACAATTATTCTAATTGGTAATCATATTAGATCTAAATTTCCAACTGGGCGAAAAATGTCCGGACCAGGATTCGAACCAGGGATCTCTTGGCTGAAGCCGCTAGTGCTCTGCCATCTGATCTATCCCGAACGAATCTGGTGGAACGTTTTCACCCAGCTAACCTTAATGATTCTCTATTTTCACCATATGCTATAACCATTAAGGCTGGGTGAAAAGGTTCCACCAGATTCGTCCGGGATAGCTCAGATGGCAGAGCTCTGGCGGCTTCAGACAGGAGATTCCTGGTTCGAATACTGGTCCGGACATTTTTCGCCCAGTTGGAAATTTACATTTAATATACATTCTAAAACTAGTATGTTGTGGCCATCACAAAACTTTCTTCTATATAAATCACGTCAATTAAATCGTTTAAATAGTACCAATTCATATCACAATATATCTGAATTTGAAGTTTGGTGAAAATTCGTGCATTAGTTCTTGTATAGAGCTATAGCGGAAATTCTGAAAAATGCAGCATAGCAGCGCCACCTGTTGAGCGATTTGCACCAAAACATAAACAGCACTAATTCATATCATGGTATACCTGAATCTGAAGTTTGTTGAAAATCCAAGCATTAGTTCTTGAGATAGAGCTATTGCGGAAATTGCAAAAAATGCCCAATAGCAGCGCCACCTGTTGAGCGATTTACACCAAAATCTATAAAATGTCTATACATGTCAAGGACTAACTGAATCTGAAGTTTCATGAAAATCCGTGCATTAGTTCTTGAGATAGAGCCATTGCGGAAATCGTAAAAAATCCAGCATAGCAGCGCCACCTGTTGAGCGATTTACACCAACACGTAATCAGCATCAAGCCATATCAAGGACTAACTGACTCAGAATTTTCATGAAAATCCGTGCATTAGTTCTTGAGATAGAGCCATTTCAAAAATCGTAAAAAAGGCAGCATAGCAGCGCCACCTGTTGAGCGATTTACACCAAAATCTATAAATTGTCTATTCTTGTCATGGACTAAATGAATCTGAAGTTTCATGAAAATACGTGCATTAGTTCTTGAGATACAGCCATTGCGGAAATCGTAAAAAAAGCAGCATAGCAGCGCCACCTCTTGAGCGATTTGCACCAAAAACTAATCAGCATCAATTTGTATCAGGGACTAACTGAATATGAATTTTTATTAATTTCCGTGCATTAGTTCTTGAGATAGAGAGCCCACAATATTTGTGTCACACACAGACACACAGACAGACAGACAGACAGACAGACAGACGGACAGACGGACAGACTCACAGACAGACATTTTGTAAAAACATCTTTTTCGGGTTCTCTGACCCCTAAAGCGTGCAAATCCGTCAAAAACCGGAATTCGAAAATTTTCATGAATCCAATACTTTCTTCTTGTAAAGATAGAAGAAAGTAAAAAAATTGTGTCACACACAGACACACAGACAGACAGACAGACAGACAGACAGACAGACAGACAGACGGACAGACAGACAGACTCACACACAGACATTTTGTAAAAACATCTTTTTCGGGTTCTCTGACCCCTAAAACGTGCAAATCCGTCAAAAACCGGAATTCGAAAATTTTCATGAATCCAATACTTTCTTCTTGTAAAGATAGAAGAAAGTAAAAAGTCCTTCCGGCCAGTGCCGGGAGGAAGAGGTAGCTTTCATATTCATTATTTTTAAAAAGCCAACTTATATTATTCAAACACACGAAGCTCAATTAAGTAGAAACCGAATGTAGGAGATTCAATACTAATTTTTATCAATACTAAATCATTATGAATGAGAATTTCGCGAAATTAGTCAGCTTTATCCAAGCTGCTTTTATTTAAAGTCACTTATATTTGGCTGCCAAATTCGGCGATTTCTTAAAGTGCCTGCCATTTTAAGACAACATGGTAGATGAGGCTAACCAGTGAACTTGGTCGAGACCTTAGTACTTGCTGTGCACATGCTCACTCATATCGGAATCGGTTGATATATACGAGTGCTGTCGCAGGCAAAAAATCAGATTTTTCAAAATGTCACCCACTTTAGAAATTGAAACTGCTATATCTGAGCTATTTTTTAAGACAAAGACAAACAAAAAATGCTCCTGAATCCTTATATCAAGGTCAAATACTTAAGAAAGAAACCTTTTTCAATTTCTAATTTTTGTGCACCTCACTTTAAATATAATTTTTTTTTATTTAATGGCCGCCATTTTGAAACAAGATGGCCGATGAAGCTGGCCAGCGAACTTGGTCGAGATATTGATGTATACTATCCACATGCCTTCTTCCATCGAAATAGGCGAATACGTGTGGTATCGCGTGACAAATACAAGATCGTTTCAAAGTGTTAGCCATGATAGAAATTCAAAGTGCTATAATTCAACCACTTTTTAAGATATAAACAAAAAAACATATTTTCAGAAACAAAAACTGCTCCAGAATCTTTGTATCAAGGCCAAACACATAAAAAAATCTTTTTCATTTTCCAATTTTTTAATACCTCATTTAAAATTTTAAATTACATTTTTTTTAAAATGGCAACCCTTTTGAAACAAGATGGCGAATGAAGCTGGCCAACGAACTCGGTCGAGACATTGGTATGTACTATTTACAGACCAAGTTACATTCAAATCGGTTCATAAATACGCCTGTTATCGCGTGACAAATATCAGGTCGTTTTAAAATGTCAGCCACAATAGAAATTCAAAATGTTATAACTCAGCCATTTTTTTAGATGTAGACGAAACAAAACCTGTTCCGGAATCTTTGTATTAAGGTCAAACACATACAAAAAAATCTTTTTCATTTTTCAATTTTTTGGTATCTCATTTTAAATTTAATTTATTTTTTAATTTTTTTTAAATTGTCACCATTTTGAAACAAGATGGCGAATGAAGCTGGTCAACGAACTCAGTTGAGTTATTTGTATGTACTATGTACACACCAAGGTACATCCAAATCGGTTCATAAATACGTCTGTTATCAGGTAACAAATATCAGGACGTTTCAAAATGTCAGCCACGCTAGAAATTCAAAATGCTATAACTCAGCTATTTTTTAAGATATAGACGAAACAAAAACTGCTCCCGAATCTTTTTATCAAGGTCAAACACATAAGAAAAAAATATTTTTTCAATTTTCAATTTTTTGCTACCACATTTCAAATTTAAATTTTTCTTAAAATTTTAAATGGCCGCCATTTTTAAACAAGATGGAGGATGAAGCTGGCCAACGAACTCGTTCGAGACATTGGTCTGTACTATGTATAAACGAAGTTACATCCAAATCGGTTCATAAATACGCCTTTTATCGCGTGACAAAATTCAGGACGTTTCAAAATGTCAGCTTTGCTAGAAATTCAAAATGCTATAACTCAGCCATTTTTTAAGATATAGACAAAACAAAAACTGCTACGGAGTCTTTGTATAAAGGTGAAATACATAAGAAAAAAATATTTTTCCATTTTCAATTTTTTGGTACCACATTTCAAATTTTAAATTTTTTAAAATTTTTTAAATGGCCGCCATTTTGAAACAAAATGGCGGATGAAGCTGGCCAACGAACTCGGTCGAGACATTGGTATGTACTATGTACACACCGAATTATATCCAAATCGGTTCATAAATACGAGAGTTACAGTGTGACATAGGTCATATATATATATATATCAATTTTGAACGGAGGGTGGTTTCGGGGTCTGGGGGTCATGATCGATGAAAATATACCAAAATTTTTTGAAATCGCTTTCCTCCGAACGGCTGCAATAGGCAGCTTTTTGTAAAGAAAGCTACCTAAAATTGGAAAAATTGCTATGATTCTTTTTTAAAGAGTAAAACAAAATGGCAGGGTACCTTGGTATAACTTGTGATTCTTTTTTTTTTTTTACCGTTTTTTAAGGACCACCCTAATACAAAGCATTTCTTTCTTTATTTTTATTTTTTTTTATTCTATTTTTCATGCCGCAATTAATCCAAATAAAATTTATATTTCTCTATTTTCAAAAATACGCGAAACCTGGTCAAATGCGCATGTGTTAATATTGCGAAACGTCTTATAAAATTTCGTGATATCGTGAATAAAGATTTAAAAATAATGATACAGCAATAGTTTGTAAACGATAATAGCCACACACAACAAGGAATCAACAACAGTATAGTTTGATTTGCTCTATTTACCATGCATGAAATAGAAGAAATGGTACTTTCAATTTAAAATTGAAGTATATACTCTAAAAATCGCGGAGTTTATTATACATATATACTAGTAAATTTAGAAGTTATTGTGATATATAAAAAAAGTGTATAGTAGTGCTAGGTTGGTCGGCTACGGGAATTCTACTTATTCTTTCTTGAGATATTTTTTAAGAAGCCAATTCTTATAGCATGCATAGTTGCCAACCTCCCGATTTTTTTTAAAACAGTAAAAACTTACAAAAATGTTTGCTTTATGTAAATGCATAAATTAAACGATTATACAAAACAAGTATTTCTGGATAAAAATATTGGTATAATGGGAGGTTGGCAAATATGGGCCATATGTGTCAAGCTATCAAACGATATATATATATAATATATATTATATATATATATATATATATTATATATATTATATATATTATATATATATATATATATATATATATATATATATATATATATATATATATATATATTTTAATATACTTAGCATTAAAGGATTCTCTTTTCTTCTGTTTAAATTTGGTAAATTTAGTTTATATTTTCACTAAAACTGAATTCACTTTCAATTGTACTGACAGTAAAAAGAATGTAAAGGAAGAATGAAAAATATATATCTGACTGCGAAAATCTCTTTCTTCCTTTTATTCACTCACAGAACTTTCGAGATCGAAGGAAAGTGATTTTTTGTATAAAAATGAGTCCTTGAGTTATATATTTCTTTTTTGTATCTCTCAGTGTAACAGAAAATACATTTTCATTCGTTATCGATGTAGTATACCAACACTATTCTCATGTACCATATTAAAAATGCATAAATATTAAAGTAGGAATTGCCAAGGTCCGCTATTAATAATGATTAAATTGAGATTCTGCCAAAATCTAATGAATGGATACTAACTAAATAATGATATTTAATGAATAAATTCATGATGAAGTGGAATTTCACAGCTTGCAACTTATAATGTAAGGAGAGTTAATTAATCTAAATTTATGCGTAAGTCAGTATACATAATCTATTGAAAATTTGTAAATAATCAATTTGCTAATATATTCGAGGCTACCTTTATAGAATATAGTTTAGCCTCTTAAAGCCCTGGTATTCGAATATCCCGTGATGGGTTTTATAGTTTTTTGAATATCAATTATATCAACTCGTACAAAGTGTTTTTTCTTTTTTTTATAAATCTCTTTTACTATATTTTTCGTGGATTTCACTGAAATTTTTTTTAGCCTAATCTATAATTATCTACAAATTTTGAGTACTTGATAATTAAACTTATATTTTTACACATGTTTAGAATAAATATTTTATTATTGTTTGAGTAATTTGCTTTCTTATATTTCAGCTGCATGTAGAAAATGGGGGATAAGTCGTTTTCAAAATGTAAAGAATAATGAACAGAAATGACAAAATATTCGAAACTTTTATGTGCGTGAAAAAAATAAAAATGGAATCTGTATTTTATTACAACTTGTCTTTTTTCCTCATTATTTTATTGATATTTTTCAAACTTCTTTAAATAAATAATAAAAAATATATAGGATATATGGTTTATATATATGGTTTTAAAATATTGAACGGAACAGAATAATACGAACTAATCTAAACTAACTAAAGATGCTACAAACTTCACCTTCAATACCAAGCTTACCACAATGTTAGATGGCATCTCTTCCTGTAATTAACGGCAGAATGGCAACGGTCCAATTAAAGCAGCGCCCAGTGGAGTATTTGACCCAAAAACATGGCCAAAAATGCAAAAATTAAAATTTCCCCAACAATTGTAACAATCTTATTTTTTAATATCTAACTAATTGGTGCATCGATCTTTGTCTATTTTAGAAGCCTGATTTATATCCGGTGGCTCATGGCCTCAGCTGAAGAGGAAGTTTCTTTCTGAGAAGACGTGGTTTTTTGTTGTTTTTTTGGCATTGTTGTTATGTTTAAATATAATTTTTTGTGGCTCAATGAATTGTTGAATTGAAACTAAAAAGGGCTTACATATTTAACAAAGGTCAGAGCTTAGTGTTCAACTATGTGTTAATTTAAATAATTTCGTTTTTAATGTAATAAAAAAAACATTAAATCTGTAAAAGGGTTATTTTTAAAGCGTTTTTGGCTCTGATTTATACATATCGAAAGCTTTTTAAATATGTGCCGTGCTTTGCCCAGCCATGTTTGAATTATAATCGTATTAGTTATAGTCTTGAGTGTCAATTTCTGCAAAAACATCTTCCGCATATTGTTGCCATTTTTTTATAAAAAACATTTTCGGGATGGCTATTTAAATGTTCTGTTTTGCGGCCACCGAATTGAAGAGATGAGAACTATATATTTTCTGTCGTATTGCAGGTTTTTAGATCACAGGATATTACGGGAGAGCTTTTGCACCTACATATTCTGTCTTTATGTCTGTACGTACGTACATATGTACGTACGTAGATACGTACATACGCACGCAACTCGATATCATTTGATAAAAATATCCGATCGCCTTCAAATTGTATATACTTATTTATTGAAAAATGGTTCCATAATTAGTTGTTGTGGCCCATGTGTGTAACAAAAGGAGAGAAAGGAGGGAATTAACCCTTTCGAGGGTGGTGTCCTTAGAAAGGGTCACATAATTTTAATTTCAAAACTAAAAAGCGGCACCAAGAAAATTTAATTAAAAATTTCCTTTTATAATGTACGTGAAAATAAGCAACTTCATATTTTCTAATAACTCCGTTTATCAACTAAAAAGAGCAAGCCATACAGTAGCGAAACCCAAAACTTCTTCTTCCAGCAAGGTCTGATGGTTGTCACGAAGGAGTGATGTGCCACGAGGTGCCAAGAAGGGAGTGATGAAGAAGATGAAGAGTTTTGAAGTGTCATTTTGAAACTGGTAATATATTAAATACATTCAAATCTAGCAATCTATACTATATATACTCCAATTTATTGAACCTACTATTAAATATAGCACTATTAAACATAAATTAAATGCAATGATTAAATGTAATCTAAATGTAATAAGCATTATTTAATGTAAATAATAAGTTTTATATATAGTAAAATTAAATACATTTAATTAAACATTAATAGTGAATAAGAAAAACCTATCAACAATTACTTTCCTCTTAAAAACAGTAAATAGTTAAGGTACAAGTCTCTCAACTTCCAAACTCCCTTCGGTAATGTTAAGAAATGAACATGTGATTTATTCGTATTTTTAAAATATCTACTTAGTAAATTAATATTTTAACTTCTTTTTTCTTTGTGCTTTTCTTAAATGATGACTCTTTCTTTTCTTAATTGTCAAAATATTTATAAAATGTATATTTATTATTATGTGAAGTGTTAAAATCTTACTTACACTTCGTCAGTTTTTAAGATATAAAATATTAAACTAAGCTATGGATTTGTATGTCTACTTCATAGTATGCTAAAAGTTAGTTCAATGAAACACATAGCACAGTTAAAAATGTCCATTCAGCCATTTCCGTGAATAAACGGAAATGTACTTGAGAACTTTTGTGCAGCCCTGTATATGATCTATAGAATGTATCCACACCAAGTAATATTTAAAAAAAAAATGTTCCATTTTAAAACGCCTATCACAACTACAAACGCACTTCCAGCAATTATTGGTCATAGACTTCAACAGTTAAATTTATTCTGCAGCCGTATTCTTTTGTGTGTCCCTTTAAATGAACGATATATTCTATGCACACCATATTTTACAATAAGTGCCATAGTACACCTTAGTGATGAATATAAATTTCAGCACGTTTAAAAGTGTGATATCATTTAAATACAGAGAAAACGATTTTTCCCCATAGACCATAATGTAAGGGAATTCTTTCGGGTGTCTCTGTAAATGAACCGTAAAGGCCATAGACTTCATTTACAATACCAAACATGCCTAAGTGATACCTATAAACATCTAAGAATTTCAAGCCAATCGGACTATATTTACAACGAAAAATATTTTTGACCAGGATTTCGGGCCAAATACTCCACTGTGCAGCGGTCCAAATATGTCTACTCTCCCGTATAGCAGTAACTTGTTTAATTAATTTCTGAATAATAAAAAAGAAAAAAAAAATGGCATTTACGAGTGTAACTGACGTAACTTTTAATGTGTAACTGACGTCAAATTATGACTTTACAAAGACAATAATGGTACTAAACTTAGTTTGTAAGCAGTAATTTACAATGCCTTTTTATTAGGATTTTAATATACAGGGTAGGTCAAAATGAATATAGCGATTACAAACGGCTATAACTCTTTAATGGAAAAGAATTTATCGATAAGATTAACGCAGAATGTAGAAGAAATTTCAAAATTTCTTTACGTAAGGCGCAGGAGCAGTGAAGCGGAAGCCTACGCATGCGCGAGTTGAAACTTCGCAACGACAAGAAACCTGTTCATTGCGGGCATCTCATAAGTAAAAATGGCGAGTCCCGTCAGAAAGCACTCTGCGTGTTATAATTTAACAAGTGTCATTCTGTTATCACAGTGCATCAAGATGGAGCACCCCCACACTGGAGTACGGAGGTTTGCACACTTTTAAACCTACATCTTCCAAAGCGTTGGATCGGTCGAAGTGGAGATGCCGACGATGTCTTCGGCTCTTTGCCACCGAGATCTCCAAACTTGACACCCTGCGATTTTGTGCCTCCCATGCCCAAAACAATTGAAGAACTCAAAGTACGCGTTTTTAATGCGCTTGTGTCGGTGACTGAACAAAAGCTTCAGAATGTATGGCGTGAAATGGCCTAGATGTTGTCCGTGTGACCAAGGGATGTCACATAGAACATCCATGACATATGTATACAAAATTTTGAAGTTCCGAAAACATTCTATGTTAATCTTATCGATAAATTCTTTTCCATTAAATAGTCATAGCCGTTTGTAATCGCTATATTCATTTTGACTTACTCTGTAGAATATAAACATATCAAGTTTTCCAATCATACACATACATTTAACATATTATAAATTTTATCCCCCCCCCATCCAAAAAAAATTATATATATATATATATATAAATAATTTTCTATGGAATAGCCCAAAACAGACACACGCTGGCAGAAAGATCTTTTCTTTTATTAGTACTAGGGGATAAACCCCGGCATCCGGGTAACAGAATATAGGTGAAAACCATCTTATATAGTAGTATTTCTGATACCAATATCATTTTTTTCTCTGCAATTAATTAAAAATATAGCCATGAATATGCTATTTTTCAAAAGTTCTTGCTAGAGTCTTTTGATGTGGTATATTTTTGTATCGTTAAAACGCGTCGTTTGTTAAAAAACGAAATTGCAGTTAAGGCGACATTTTAACTTAAAATTAGTCAACAAATCGATGTTTCTATTTAATTTTAAACGAAAGCCTGTTTAATTGAGATTTTTTTTACATCTCATTTTTACCCGTACGGTAATTATACGCGAGATACTGTAAATTTTGTTAATACACTGAGCGCATATTCCCACAAAAATTAAAACTTTAAGTGCCTTTTTCCCATGTTCATATTTTATTCCCCTTCATGTTTTTAAAATGCTAAGACCTTTTTTGGATATATCCTTTATTATGTAATGCATAAATCTGCGCATGGAGTCAGCCTTCCAGGTTTTTCGTTATTTAAAAAAAAAACAAAAAAAAAAAAAACAATGTATATGAAGAAGTGTTATATTTCATCGTATTTCACTATATATAACAGTAAAAAATTACATTAAATGTAATATTAGATATATCTAAAAACCCATCTGCAATAATGTGTAATACACATTTCAAAATCTTAAAAAAAAATTGGGCAAAAATATCATTTTTTTTAAAGTAGTAAAGATTTAAAAAAATTCAAATTTATATAAAATTTTTAAAAATTTTAATTAAATATACAGTTAAATTCTTTTTTTTTTTTCAAAATGTACTTTTAGTCGAACATTGAAATTCAGCGAGTTCATCATTTGAACCATATTTTAAAAAATAAAAAAATTGTTGAAAAGTTAAACTGTCACATTGATGAAAAAACTTATCAACAAATAATCTCAATGATTGTGGTTAAGAAGCTTTCATAGAGAATAATTGATCCTTTGCTTTTTTATTGATAACTCTAAGAGATTTTTTACAATTAATACAGTCGAACCTCGTTGTGTCGACACTCTAAGGACCATAACAAAGTGTCGTTATAAGCGGGGTGTCGCGGTAACCGGAGTTGGAGAAAAATGTTTATAAAAAGCTGTATTTTTAAGTAATTTAAGACCATTTGAAATTCATAACTGGTTTTGCAGTTTTAAATAATAAAATAATATTATTAAACAAAACAAACACAAAAACAAAATTGAAAAGAATAAAAATCAGATTTATGGTGACTTGTTTTTTTATTGTTACATGAAATATTGATGAATAAAGGTTTGCTTATCCCTAGGTGTGCGTTCTACAATTCTTTTTTTCAATATTATACAATGAATTGTAATCAATATTTGTTGTTTTAGAAATGAACGTTAGATAATGTCTGATCATTTCAATGCAATGCAATGCTTCGGTTTTAGTCGGATGAAAAATGCTTTGTAACCAAAAGAAAGCGCCACCTGACCAGAACAAAAAGACCGCGAGTAGAATGATACATCTATCTGGAGCTTAAGTGGGTGATTCATAGAGTTTGAGTTCATTTATTCAGATAAAGGATTGAAGTAACATTTCTGAATTATCTCAATGGGTATTTCAGACACTTTTGTGAAAAGTTTGGCTAAGACATTTCTTACTACTTAATTTCCGTGCTTACAAGATGGATTATGAAAAATGGTAAATTTTCCTAAACCGTCGGGATATCCGGAGTTGAACATTATACAACGATGTAAAATCCGGAGTTTATTTACATTATAATCATATACGGAAAATCGGGACTTTGAAAAAGTGACGTGATAATCGATGTGACGTGAAAAACGGGTGTCGGGATAACGAGGCCCGACTGTATATTATTTTATATTATCTATTAACAATATTAAAAATCATATTTATATGAAATGCAAAAATAAGGTGTTGAAAGAAAGTTTGTAGAGGTATTAAAAATCGATTTTTTCCTATTGGTCTCGTAGCAGGATATACAAACATATAACGAAAGATAAATCAGCTTTTATGATTCGGCCATTTCAGTGGTTTAAGTACAAAATTCGATTGCATGTCTTAAATCTTGTTCTATTTATATTTATTGTTTTACTTATTGATTAATGGATGTTTTAATTTCGTTATAGAATATAATCAGGAAACAAATTATGAGCTATTTATATTAACTTAATTGCAAACGTATGTATATTACACAATCGTCCGCACATGATACATATACACATAAAAAAAAAAAAAAACATGCTTGAAAATTATTTTTAAAACAATAAATATTGAGTAAATGGAGTTGCAGTTTTCAAACAAATAGCGTTATAATTTTCAAATAAATTTAGATTGAAAGTACATATTTTTCTCTATTTGACGATGTAAAAATTGAAAATGTGCGATGCTTAGAAGTTTAAATTTTTTTTTAAATGGCAGTAAGAAAAACGAAATTTGATCGTCTGCTGTTGCCATTCGCAAAATGACGTCAGCATTACGCACAGATACGTTTGTCCCTTATAATATACATAAAAGCAAGCAGTCGTAAATATGTAGTTCCGAATATAAAAGGGCATTCCATTGTTAGTAAGTGTGATGCGTCCAGTACAATTATTCGACACTGATTTAGCTTAGGACAAAAGATAAATCTAGTTCTGCGGGCCATGTCACATTTAGCTTGAATAAATATTTCTGAATCATATTTAAATGAAAAACTTTTTATCATAAAATGAAATATTCTAGAAATAATCATATATTTTTTTGTTTTAATTTATCATCATATATATATATATATATATATATATATATTATAAAGCAGTAAGATCTAAAAGTTCCGCCCGAATGTTTTCAAAAACTACCCGGTGGATTTTTTTCCAAATAGTGTCATTCGATAGAGAACATTCACGTGGTGGTTTATGAGTAAAATATACAGGGATAACTATGATTTTTGGTAGTAAATTTCGTATTTTATTGGTATTTTGAATGAAAATGTTGCCAGCGGTCATGTTTTGGCGAAAGGTTTGTTGGTTAAAGAATTGAAATAATTATCCATCCGTTAGAAAATAATACAAATACCTCGCAAATAAGTGAAAAAAAAATACTGATATTCAATTAAAAAAGACAACAAAAAAAAAGTTTTAAAGAGACACAATATTATAAAACGAAAGTATTTAATTTTAAATATTTTTAATGATAAAAAATATAATTTATCGTGAAATTTTACAATTTATACAATATTTGGCGAATTATCGCCTGCGTTAAGTTAAAAAAATGAATCTGAAAATTTGATTAGACTAATTTTGAATTACAATTTTTTTTTTTAGCTCTTTTCTTTTTTCTTTTTTTATCTAACTGCCACGTCATGTGATTACAGGAGAAATAAACAGATGTAATTGTAAAAGTTACTGTATTTACGATTTCTAATTTATGTTTGTCGCAAAACAATGTTTAGCTAATTTTTTTTAAAGCCAAAAATGCATAAGCGTGACATTAGCTTGAGGGTTTTTGCAATAATGGTGTTTTTTCAAGTGACTGAGATCGTTTTTGGAGTACATTTATATATTCAATTATAAGTTATATAGATATTAGTTAATATTTTAAAATTAGAATCAAATATCTAGATTTTAGTTTGAATTTCTGCCGCACATACATATTATAAAATAAGTTCATACTTTTTAAAAAGCTTTTCGCCGTAATTACGGAAGCATATGATTTTTATACACTCCAACTCAGATCAAGGATTATTATCCTTTTTTTTTTCTTTTTTAGAAAATATTATTGTTTATTTCTTTGGCGATAACGCCAATTTCACGTATAGGAAAATTCGGTAGTATTTGGTTATCCCATTGACCCAAAATCTATCGCCAAACTATAAGATTAAATGTCAATAATGGTTGATCGTAAATGTCTCAATCACTTGACTTTAAACAAAGTTACACGCGTTTACGTCATCAAGTGATTTTTATTTCGACGTTTTATTTGTATTTTTATTAATGTTATACTAATTTATTTTTCTTTCATTATTTAAAATAAATTTTTTCATCAATTTGTATAATTTGACGAGTGATTTGGCGCTTTATATAATTTGGCGAAATTGGTCGACCGGATAACTAAGTAGTATCAAAAATTCACAATTTCAAAATTTAGGAACTGAAAATTAGTCTTAAGGAAATTTATACAATCATCTGTTATTACTATAAAAAAAATCAACATTTTTAAATAAAAATTGCTTGCTGAGAAAAAATTGCAAATCTTTTTTAATTTGTTATGTCTTCATATTTTCCCCTTTTTACGAAATATTTTAAAAGATATTGGACTAATCTGAGATATTTAAAAGCACATAAATTAACGTCTGAATTCCAATTTTATATTATTATTATTATTTATTAATTGTTATTATTTTTATTTATTTTATAATTTTCGATAATCAAGTCACCACCAAATGGCATATTTACTATATTATTGGAAGCTTTGTTAGCACAGATGTCATATTCGCTCCATGGAACTAATGGGCTCCAAAATGGCGTTATTTTGCCTGACATGGTAACCCGGCTATTGTTGTTTGTTTATTAATAAATTGTTTATTTACCTTTATTTTCTTTTTTAAAATTATATAAATCGTTTTTTTCTATAGTTATTAATTAAACTTTTATTTATTTATTGTTATTTCCGTTTAAAATAACAGAAAATAATTTAAATATATATAGATAACTGGTATTCGAAAACGATGTTTTCGCCAAGTTGGCGTGAAAAAAAATCCCGCCAAACCAGGTATGTATATGATATCTGTGCCTAACAGTTATTTACATTATTGTGATTACTTAGTGTCAGACAACAGAATGAAGAGTATTAGGTATATTTTTATTATATGGGCTTTTGCGAGATAGGGAAAAAGGCCTTGGCGAGTGAAGTGAATTTTTTGTATATTTACTGGCAACCTATTTACTTTTCATATTCATATAAGCATTTTTTTTTCAATATTTATGATATTTAATATAAAGAAGATCTATTTATCGACATTTTAATACGAACAGAAATAGTTTGTAGTACTTCTTGATTATGTCGTAGACCAAAAAAAATCGCCAAATTATAAAATTAAATGCTAATAATGGGTGATCGTAACTGTCAAATTTACTTGACGTTAAACACTTTACACGTGTTTTTTACGTCATCAAGTGATTTTTAATTCGACGTTTTATTTTTATTAATGTTTTAATAATTTATTTGGTACTTCTTAGTTATCCCGTCGACCAATTTCGCCAAATTGTATAAATGGCCAAACCACTCGCCAAATTATATAAATGGCCAAACTACTCGCCAAATTATACACATTGACATAATTTTTATATTAAATAACGAAAGAACAAATATATTAGTAAAACATTAATAAAAATACAAATAAAACGTCGAATTAATGGTTTTATTGGCCATTATTGGCATTTAATCTTACAATTAATTAATTAATGGCGACGATTATTGGCATTTAATCTTACAATTTCGTGGCAGTAATTTGGTCGACGGAAAAACTAAGAAGTAATAATTATTTTTTCTTTCGCTGTCAACAATCTATGTTAATCTTATCGATAAATTCTTTTCCATTAAATAGTCATATCCGTTTGTAATCGCTATATTCATTTTGACTTACCCTGTAGAATATAAACATATCAAGTTTTCCAATCATATGCATAAATTTAACATATTATAAATTTTATCCCCCCCCCTCCAAAATAAATTATATATATATATATATATATATATATATATAATTTTCTATGGAATATCCCAAACAGACACACGCGGGCAGAAAGATCTTTTCTTTTATTAGTACTAGGGGATAAACCCCGGCATCCGGGTAACAGAATATAGGTAAAAACCATCTTATATAGTAGTATTTCTGATTCTAATATCATTTCTTTCTCTGCACATAACTAAAAATATAGCCATGAATATGCTATTTTTCAAAAGTTCTTGCTAGAGTCTTTTGATGTGGTATATTTTTGTATCGTTAAAACGCGTCGTTTGTTAAAAAACGAAATTGCAGTTAAGGCGACAGTTTAACTTAAAATTAGTCAACAAATCGATTTTTCTATTTAATTTTAAACGAAAGCCTGTTTAATTGAGATTTTTTTTACATCTCATTTTTACCCGTACGGTAATTATACGCGATATACTGTAAATTTTGTTAATACACTGAGCGCATATACCCACAAAAATTAAAACTTTAAGTGCCTTTTTCCCATGTTCATATTTTATTCCCCTTCATGTTTTTAAAATGCTAAGTCCTTTTTTGTATATATCCTTTATTATGTAATGCATAAATCTGCGCATGGAGTCAGCCTTCCAGGTTTTTCGTTATTTTTTAAAAAAAAGAAAGTATATGAAGAAGTGTTATATTTCATCGTATTTCACTATATACGAGTATAACAGTAAAAAATTACATTAAATGTAATATTAGATATATCTAAAAATCCATCTGCAATACTGTGTAATACTCATTTCAAATTCTTAAAAAAAAATTGGGCAAAAATATCATTTTTTTAAAGTAGTAAAGATTTTAAAAAATTCAAATTTTTATAAACTTTTTAAAAATTTTAATTAAATATACAGTTAAATTCTTTTTTTTTCAAAACGTACTTTTAGTCGAACATTGCAATTCAGCGAGTTCATCATTTGAACCATATTTTAAAAAATAAAAAAACTGTTGAAAAGTTAAACTGTCACATTGATGAAAAAACTTATCAACAAATAATTTCAATGATTGTGGTTAAGAAGCTTTCATAGAGAATAATTGATCCTTTGCTTTTTTATTGATAACTCTAAGAGATTTTTTACAGTTAATACAGTCGAGCCTCGTTATGCCGACACTCTAAGGACCATAACAAAGTGTCGTTATAAGCGGGGTGTCGCGGTAACCGGAGTTGGAGAAAAATGTTTATAAAAAGCTGTATTTTTAAGTAATTTAAGACCATTTGAAATTCATAACTGGTTTTGCAGTTTTAAATAATAAAATAATATTATTAAACAAAATAAACACAAAAACAAAATTGAAAAGAATAAAAATCAGATTTATGGTGACTTGTTTTTTTATTGTTACATGAAATATTGATGAATTAAGGTTTGCTTATCCCTAGGTGTGCGTTCTACAATTCTTTTTTTCAATATTATACAATGAATTGTAATCAATATTTGTTGTTTTAGAAATGAACGTTAGATAATGTCTGATCATTTCAATGCAATGCAATGCTTCGGTTTTAGTCGGATGAAAAATGCTTTGTAACCAAAAGAAAGCGCCACCTGACCAGAACAAAAAGACCGCGAGTAGAATGATACATCTATCTGGAGCTTAAGTGGGTCATTCATAGAGTTTGAGTTCATTTATTCAGATAAAGGATTGAAATAACATTTCTGAATTATCTCAATGGGTATTTCAGACACTTTTGTGAAAAGTTTGGCCAAGACATTTCTTACTACTTAATTTCCGTGCTTACAAGATGGATTATGAAAAATGGTAAATTTTCCTAAACCGTCGGGATATCCGGAGTTGAACATTATACAACGATGTAAAATCCGGAGTTTATTTACATTATAATCATATACGGAAAATCGGGACTTTGAAAAAGTGACGTGATAATCGATGTGACGTGAAAAACGGGTGTCGGGATAACGAGGCCCGACTGTATATTATTTTATATTATCTATTAACAATATTAAAAATCATATTTATATGAAATGCAAAAATAAGGTGTTGAAAGAAAGTTTGTAGACGTATTAAAAAACGATTTTTTCCTATTGGTCTCGTATCAGGATATACAAACATATAACCAAAGATAAATCAGCTTTTATGATTCGGCCATTTCAGTGGTTTAAGTACAAAATTCGATTGCATGTCTTAAATCTTGTTCTATTTATATTTATTGTTTTACTTATTGATTAATGGATGTTTTAATTTCGTTATAGAATATAATCGGGAAACAAATTATGAGCTATTTATATTAACTTAATTGCAAACGGATGTATATTACACAATCGTCCGCACATGATAGATATAAACATAAAAAAAAAAAAAAAAACATGCTTGAAAATTATTTTTAAAACAATAAATATTGAGTAAATGGAGTTGCAGTTTTCAAACAAATTGCGTTATAGTTTTCAAATAAATTTAGATTGAAAGTACATATTTTTCTCTATTTGACGATGTAAAAATTGAAAATGTGCGATGCTTAGAAGTTTAAATTTTTTTTTAAATGGCAGTAAGAAAAACGAAATTTGATCGTCTGCTGTTGCCATTCGCAAAATGACGTCAGCATTACGCACAGATACGTTTGTCCCTTATAATATACATAAAAGCAAGCAGTCGCAAATATGTAGTTCCGAATATAAAAGGGCATTCCATTGTTAGTAAGTGTGATGGGTCCAGTACAATTATTCGACACTGATTTAGCTTAGGACAAAAGATAAATGTAGTTCTGCGGGCCATGTCACATTTAGCTTGAATAAATATTTCTGAATCATATTTAAATGAAAAACTTTTTATCATAAAATGAAATAGTCTAGAAATAATCATATCTTTTTTTGTTTTAATTTATCATCATCATCATATATATTATAAAGCAGTAAGATCTAAAAGTTCCGCCTGAATGTTTTCGAAAACTACCCGGTGGATTTTTTTCCAAATAGTGTCATTCGATAGAGAATATTCACGTGGTGGTTTATGAGTAAAATATACAGGGATAACTATGATTTTTGGTAATAAATTTCGTATTTTATTGGTATTTTGAACGAAAAGGTTGCCAGCGGTCATTTTTTGGCGAAAGCTTCCTTGGCTAAAGAACTGAAATAATTATCCGTCCGTTAGAAAATAATACAAATACCTCGCAAATAAGTGAAAAAAAATACTGATATTCAATTAAAAAAGACAACAAAACAAAGTTTTAAAGAGACACAATATTATAGAACGAAATATTTAATTTTAAATACTTTTAATGATTAAAAATATAATTTATCATCATCATATATATTATAAAGCAGTAAGATCTAAAAGTTCCGCCCGAATGTTTTCAAAAACTACCCTGTGGATTTTTTTCCAAATAGTGTCATTCGATAGAGAACATTCACGTGGTGGTTTATGAGTAAAATATACAGGGATAACTATGATTTTTGGTAATAAATTTCGTATTTTATTGGTATTTTGAACGAAAAGGTTGCCAGCGGTCATTTTTTGGCGAAAGGTTTCTTGGTTAAAGAACTGAAATAATTATCCGTCCGTTAGAAAATAATACAAATACCTCGCAAATATGTGAAAAAAAAATACTGATATTCAATTAAAAAAGACAACAAAACAAAGTTTTAAAGAGACACAATATTATAAAACGAAAATATTTAATTTTAAATATTTTTAATGATTAAAAATATAATTTATCGTGAAATTTTACAATTTATACAATATTTGGCGAATTATCGCATGCGTTATGTTAAAAAAATGAATCTGAAAATTTGATTAGACTAATTTTGAAACTTTTTTTTTTTTCTTTTTCTTTCTTTTTTTTTTTTTTAATCTAACTGCCACGTCATGTGATTTACAGGAGAAATAAACAGATGTAATTGTAAAAGTTACTGTATTTACGATTTCTAATTTATGTTTGTCGCCAAACAATGTTTAGCTAATTTTTTTTTTTAAGCCGAAAATGCATAAGCGTGACATTAGTATGAGGATTTTTGCAATAATGGTGTTTTTTCAAGTGGCTAAGATCATTTTCGGAGTACATTTATATATTCAATTATAAGTTATATAGATATTAGTTAATATTTTAAAATTAGAATCAAATATCTAAATTTTAGTTTGAATTTCTGCCGCACATACATATTATAAAATAAGTTCATACTTTTTAAAAAGCTTTTCGCCGTAATTACGGAAGCATATGATTTTTATACACTCCAACTCAGATCAAGGATTATTATCCTTTTTTTTTTTCTTTTTTAGAAAATATTATTGTTTATTTCTTTGGCGATAACGCCAATTTCACGTATAGGAAAATTCGGTACTATTTGGTTATCCCATTGACCCAAAATCTATCGCCAAACTATAAGATTAAATGCCAATAATGGTTGATCGTAAATGTCTCAATCACTTGACTTTAAACAAAGTTACACGCGTTTACGTCATCAAGTGATTTTTATTTCAACTTTTTATTTATATTTTTATTAATGTTAAACTAATTTATTTGTATTTATTTTCATTATTTAAAATAATTTTTTTTATCAATTTGTATAATTTGACGAGTGATTTGGCGCTTTATATAATTTGGCGAAATTGGTCGACCGGATAACTAAGTAGTATCAAAAATTCACAATTTCAAAATTTAGGAACTGATAATTATTCTTAAGGAAATTTATACAATCATCTGTTATTACTATTAAAAAATCAACATTTTTAAATAAAAATTGCTTGCTGAGAAAAAATTGCAAATCTTTTTTAATTTGTTATGTCTTCATATTTTCCCCTTTTTACGAAATATTTTAAAAGATATTGGACTAATCTGAGATAGCACATAAATTAACGTTTGAATTCCAATTTTATATTATTATTATTATTTATTAATTGTTATTATTATTATTTATTTTATAATTTTCGATAATCAAGTCACCAACAAATGGCATATTTAGTATATTATTGGAAGCTTTGTTAGCACCAGTGGCGTGGCGTCTGGTCATCGCTGGATGCGGCGATGACCAAGCAATATTTTAAAACTCTTAATAAGCTTTCAAAACTCTACGATCCAGTTTTAGCAGAACATTTGGAGTTCATGTATAAGTGAAGGTAAGATTTAAAGTTTCTTTTTTGAACATTCAACCATTGAATTTTAGAGTTAATAATTTTTCACCACAAACTTAAATAATTGCGATGACCACCGAAAATTTTCACGCCACGCCACTGGTTAGCACAGATGTCAAATACGCTCCATGGAACTAATGGTCTCCAAAATGGCGTTATTCTGCCTGACATGGTAACCCGGCTATTGTTGTTTGTTTATTAATAAATTGTTTATTTACCTTTATTTTCTTTTTTTAAATTATATGAATCTTTTTTTTTCTATAGTTATTAATTAAACTTTTATTTATTTTTTGTTATTTCCGTTTAAAATAATAGAAAATAATTTAAATATATATATATATAACTGGTATTCGAAAACGATGTTTTCTCCAAGTTGGCGAATCCCGTCAAAAAAAATCCCGTCAAACCAGGTATGTATATGATATCTGTGCCTAACAGTTATTTACATTATTGTGATTACTTCGTATCAGACAACAGATTGAAGAGTATTAGGTATATTTTTATTATATGGGCTTTGGCGAGATAGGGGAAAAGGCCTTGGCGAGTGAAGTGAATTTTTTGTATATTTACTGGCAACTTATTTACTTTTCATATTCATATAAGCATTTTTTTTTCAATATTTATGATATTTAATATAAAGAAGAGCTATTTATCGACATTTTAATACGAACAGAAATAGTTTGTAGTACTTCTTGATTATGTCGTAGACCAAAAAAATATCGCCAAATTATAAAATTAAATGCTAATAATGGGTGATCGTAACTGTCAAATTTACTTGATGTTAAACACTTTACACGTGTTTTTTACGTCATCAAGTGATTTTTAATTCGACGTTTTATTTTTATTAATGTTTTAACAATTTATTTGGTACTTCTTAGTTATCCCGTCGACAAATTTCGCCAAATTCTATAAATGGCCAAACCACTCGCCAAATTATATAAATGGCCAAACCACTCGCCAAATTATACACATTGACATAATTTTTATTTTAAATAACGAAAGAACAAATAAATTAGTAAAACATTAATAAAAATACCAAATAAAACGTCGAATTATTGGTTTTATTGGCCATTATTGGCATTTAATCTTTCAATTAATTAATTAATGGCAACGATTATTGGAATTTAATCTTACAATTTCGTGGCAGTAATTTGGTCGACGGAAAAACTAAGAAGTACCATTTATTTTTTCTTTCGCTGTCTATCTATCTATATTATAAAGGACAAACATATCTGTGCGTAACGCATACGTCATTTTACGAATGGCAACACTTTGAAGTTTGAAATAAAATTTCGGTTTTGCAATTATATCTCCGGCAAATTTTTAAACTTCTAACCATCGCACAGTTTAAATCTTAACACCGTCGTATAAGAAAAAAAAATGTTCTTTAAAACGCAATTTATTTGAAAGCTGTATCTCAATTTATTTTTGAGATATTAACTTTTTTGTAGTTTTTAATACAAATTTTGTAATCGTGGCAACTTAAGTACTCCATTTATATTGAAAGTAAAGGGAAAATAGTCATGGTTTATTATTTTTATTGATTATATCCTTATTGATGCCATTTTCACATTACAAATAAAAGTAACTTTTTTATAATTTTTCAACAGAAAATGATGTCACACATTAAAAAAGAACATGCATTCTTCTTCATAAATCAGTTACATTTCAATATTTTTACATTACGCTGATACTGAGTTTGAGACGCTAGGCAAAATGATTTACGATCATTTATTTTGATAAAACAAAATATTTGACCAATACTATAATAACTAAAGGCAAATTTCTGATTTTTTTTTTTTTTTTTTTTTTTTTTTTTCGCCGGTATTGAGATTAGAACTTAACGTTTGTGCGAATGTTCAAATGAAAAGTTGTATCGGACAAACGTGACTTTAAGTTTCGAAATACATTCATTAATAATGTATTGCGCGTTAAAATTCTTTCAAATTGTGAATTTGAGTGGTGCGTAATGTAAAGAATGAGAATGTGAAATTAACGTACAGTTTAGATTTTATGGGGGAAATCTTTATGATGTGACAAAGCGAAACCCTTTTTACTGATTTTTCAACCCGTAAAAACAAACATAAGAGCCTCAATCGATAAATTCATCATAATTACTCATAATTACTCATCTTGGTTACATATTCTAATAGATTTTAATTTTTCAATAATTTAAGCAGTTGAAGTTTGTGGAAATAATATTTTGGTAATTTTTGGTTCAAAATATTATTTGTTTTAGTAGTGACACAACCAATGTTAGATGATTTTTTTATTGTAATTATTTTTGTAGGTTTATTATAAATTCGATCTGAAATTCCTTTCTAACATTTTAGTTCGTCGAATTTCGACGGGTTCCAACTCGTAGTAATAAAAGAACACATCATTCTGTCTGTCTGCGTGCGATGGCTAGCGAAATCTACCCCACGTAGAAGTCTGAAAATTTAGATGAGGTTAGTTCAAGACAGGTCCTAATGCACCTGAGGCTCGGATTTTTAATTATTTGAGGGCCAGGGCCCTTGAGCCCCTTAAACTTTTTATGCACAAAATTGTTAATAACTTTCCTCCTTTTTATTCAATCTTCTTCGTTCTGGGGTAGCATTCACCATATACATAGCTGCCAACTTTTACGCCTTTTTCTTACCACTAAAATTTAACAGAAATTTTTGCTTTATTTAAATTGCAGATTTCGATGATTAAATAAGGAGAAATTTTCTATAAAATTTTAGTGGTAAAAAAAGGCGTAAAAGTTGGCAGCTATGCAAATACTTATTCTCGCCATTCTACTTTCCAGTTATGTCCCTGGATCCTTGGGGCCCGTTACAGGGTCCCTTGATTTTTTGCAGTAATAGTTTGTTAATAAATTGCTTCCTTTTAATCCGATCTTCATTTTTGGGGTCCTTTTTCCATTTAGTTATTATCACGTTTCTACATTCCAGTTAAAACCCTGGGGCCCCCTAGGGAATCGCAGGGCCCAGTCCATGGTCCCTTGATCTTTTTGAGCGCCAAACATTTTTCACCCCCTAATTTTCTCATCTCCTAAGCGAATAATTTTATAGTTGAGTCTTGGGTTTTTATTCCTGGACCCACACCCCCATATTTTTATTGGGGCCCTAGGGCCCTTTTTTAAACATTTTCCCAATATTTCGTGCATTTCTTTAAAATATTATTCTAACGAATAATTCATACCCTATGCTTAATTTTGACTGAAGTTCTAAAGCGCTAAGTACTAAGACATTTTAACATGTTTTCATGTTAGGGCCCTTTTTAAACTATGAATTGGCCCATTTTGGACCCCCTATTGTAGCTCCCTTAAAAATTGTCCGATTCTCTAGCTTTTTTTTTCTAACAACGTCTTAGGTCCTCCAACTACTAAATGAATGACAAAACAATTTCTCAGACTTCAGCTACCACTAATTTTGAATATTAATAGCCTTCTTGGGGCGAATTTTTTTAAAAGGATCCGAATTTCTTGAAATTTTCATTAATAGTTCTAGAATCCTCTGATTACTTTAATAACTACTAAAAATATCTTTATACCCAATAACATGCCAGTTAAGCCCTGGCCTTTTGGGGCCCGCTTTCGGACCCTTTGAAATTTTTGCATCATAAATTGTTAATTAATTGCCCCCTCTGAATAAAATCTTCATTTTTGGAACCCTTTTTCCATTTAGTTATTCTCCCGTTTATACATTCCAGTTAAGACCCTGGGGCCCCTATGGTCCCGTAGGGCCCAAGGGCTCGGTCCTGGGCCTTTGACCTTTTTGTGCGCCATGCATATTGCATCAACTAATTTTCTCACCTTCTCAGTGCATAATTTTAAAGTTGAGTCTTGCACTCTTCTTCCAGGGCCAACACCCTCATTTTTTTATTGGGGCCCTTTTTTACGCATTTAATTAAAATATTATTCTAACGAAAAATTAATACCCTATGCTTAATTTTGACTATATGTAGATCTAAAGAGTTAAGTATTAAGATATTTTAACATGTTTTCATTTCAGGGCCCTGCCTTTAACAGTCAGTTCGCCCCTTTTTGAGCCCTCTATTATAGCCCTCTTAAAATGGTCCGATTCACTAGCTTTTATTCTAACAACTTCTTAGGTCCTCCAACTACTACATGAACGACAAAAAATTGTCAGTCTTCAGTTACCACCAATTTTGAATATTAAATTTATATAAAATATTTGAATATTGGCCCTTGGTGCAGCTTCTTTAAAAATGATCTGAATTGCTTGCAATTTTCTTTAACATAGTTCTAGCGTCTTCTGATTACTTTAAAAACTACTCAAAAGTATCTTTTTACCAAACTACATGCAAGTCCCTGACCCCTTGGAGCCCGGTACAGGGCCCCTTAAAGCTTTTGCAGTATAAATTGTCAATAAATTGTCCCTCTTAATCTTTATTTTTGGCTGCTTCATTTTCCATTTAGTTATTCTCCTGTTTCTATAATCCAGTTAAAATCTTGATGAAACCTAGAGTCCCGTTTGGTCCGATCCGGGGCCCCTTGAACGTTTTGTGTGCCACGTATTTTTTACCCCCTAATTTCATCTGCTTCTCATTGCATAATGTTAAAATTGAGTCTCGGACTCTTCTCTCTAGACCAACACCCGCATATATTTATTGGGGCCCTATGGCCCTTTTTTAAGCATTTACCCGATTTTTTGCGCATTTCTTTAAAATATTATTCTAATGATTAATTCAAACTCTATGCTTAATTTTGCCCGGTCATTCTTTATACCTCAGCTACCACATTTTTCGAACATTAATCTCCTTTTTCAGCATCAACTTACGTCTACTCACTACAGCCGTAAATTAAAAATTGCGTTACTTTAGATAAGGGATTTCATCCGTTTATTAAATATCGTGTTAATGTTAAAAGTAATTCATGAAATTTACAAGGGGAGGGGGCATCTTCCACCGCTTGGGGAAGCATTCTTTCCTCGGGTTCTAAGGGGCCAATTTCAACGGGATTTGGTTCATTTAACTTAGTTTACAATTCAGCAACTCTCTGTATTATGAAATTTTAACCTTAGGCTTCAGTTACCCACATTTTCTAACGATTCTAACGATTCTTAATTGTTAATGGTGCATTATTTTTTTGGATTCTATCAGTTTGATTACTACGAGGTTTCGCTCACTCAACTTGGTTTTCGATTGTCTCCGGCATGTGCGGGGCAATTCCTGTAAATGCTGCCATAGGTAGCGGGGACCTAAGTTACAGGTTCGTTCGAAAAGAAGTTTGTTGGAAACACACTAGACGCTGCAGATGGCAATGGGGATACCGAAATAAGGTTCATTTAAAAGAATTTCAAAAGATATAAAATCATACAAACATGAGTTTTGCTTAAGGTAATTATTTAGAAACCCTGGGCAACGCTGGGCGGGTCAGCTAGTATATATTATAAAGCAGTAAGCTCTAAAAGTTCCGCTCGAGTGTTTTCAAAAAGCCCGGTGGATTTTTTTCCAAATTGTATCATTCGATAGGAAATATTTCCGGGTTGGTTTATGAGAAAATATACAGGGATAGCTATGATTTTTGATAATAAATTTCGTATTTTACTGCTATTTTGAACGAAAAGGTTGCCAGTGATTATCTTTTGGCGAAAGGTTTGTTGATTAAAGAATTAAGATGGCTATATCTGTTAGAAAATTATACAAACACCTCGCGAATAAATGAAAAAAATACGGATATTTAATTTAAATTTAAAAAAAAGTGCCCAGCTAAACTGATGGCATTGAGCTCACAGACTATTCACACTAATTGTATATTATACTTTTATTTTAAAGAATAATGCCACTCAAAAAAATAAGTGAAGGGGAATTAGTCCCCGTTTCCCCCTTTATACTTAACCAGTGAACCTCCAAATCTAATCAGGGAAGATCCTTATCATAATAAACTGGTATACCAAATTTGGAGCAAATCGAATAATCTTGCAAAAAAAAAACAAACAAAAAAAAACATTTATCTAAATTAAGGGGGTGGACTAACCCCCCTTTATCCTTAACCAATGAATCGCCAAAACTAATCATGGAAACTCCTTAACATAATAAACCGGTATACCAACTTCGGAGCAAATCGAATCATTCTGCATGAAAAACCCATTTATCTAAATTAAGAGGGGCGGGATAACCTCCCTTTTCCCCCTTTACCCTTAACCAATGAACCCCAAAACTAATCAGGGAAGTTCCTTAACATAATAAACCGGTATACCAAATTCGGAGCAAATCGAATCATTCTGCATGAAAAACACATTTATCTGAATTAAGGGGGGTGGACTAACCCCGTTTTACCCCTTTATCCTTAACCAATAAACTCCCAAAACTAATCAGGGAAGTTCATTAACATAATAAACCGGTATACCAAATTTGGAGCAAATCGAATCATTCTGCATGAAAAACCCATTTATCTGAATTAAGGGGGGGGGGGGGTGGACTAACCCCGTTTTTCCCCCTTTATCCTTAACCAATGAACTCCCAAAACTAATCAGGGAAGTTCCTTAACATAATAAACCGGTATACCAAATTCGGAGCAAATCGAATGATTCTGCATGAAAAACCCATTTATCTGAATTAAGGGGGTGGACTAACCCCCCGTTTCCCCCTTTATCCTTAACCAATGAACCCCCAAAACTAATCAGGGAAGTTCCTTAACATAATAAACCGGTATACCAAATTCAAAGCAAATTGAATGATTCTGCATGAAAAACCCATTTATCTGAATCAAGGGGGGTGGACTAACCACGTTTTTCCCCCTTTACCCTTAACCAATGAACTCCCAAAACTAATCAGGGAAGTTCCTTAACATAATAAACCGGTATACCAAATTTGGAGCAAATCGAATGATTCTGCATAAAAAACACTTTTATCTGAATTAAGGGGGTGGACTAACTCCCCTTTTCACCCTTTATCCTTAACCAATGAACCCCCAAAACTCATCAGGGAAGTTCCTTAACATAATAAACCGGTATACTAAATTCAAAGCAAATTGAATGATTCTGCATGAAAAACCCATTTATCTGAATTAAGGGGGATGGACTAACCCCGTTTTTCCCCCTTTACCCTTAAGCAATGAACCCCCAAAACTAATCAGGGAAGTTCCTTAACATAATAAACCGCTATACCAAATTCGGAGTAAATTGAATCATTCTGCATGAAAAACACATTTATCTGAATTAAGGGGGGTGGACTAACCCCATTTTTCCCCCTTTATCCTTAACCAATGAACTCCCAAAACTAATCAGGGAAGTTCCTTAACATAATAAACCGGTATACCAAATTCGGAGCAAATCGAATCATTCTGCATGAAAAACCCATTTATCTGAATTAAGGGGGGTGGACTAACCCCGTTTTCCCCCCTTTATCCTTAACCAATGAACTCCCAAAACTAATCAGGGAAGCGCCTTATCACAGTGAACCTAGGAAAAAATTTTGAAGCAAATCGGATGTTTCTATCAAGAGTTATCGCGTTACGTACATACATACATACGTACGTACGTACATACATACATACATAGCTCAGGCTTTGATAGCCTGTGAGCTAAAAACAACAAAAAAAGTTTTAATAAGATATAATATTATAAAACGAAAATATTTAATTTAAACATGGAATAAATATTTGTAATGCTTAAAGTATGAATTATTGTGAAATTTTACAATTGGTACAATATTTGGCGAATTATCGCTTGCAATAGGTTAAAAAAAGAATCTGAAAATTTGATTTGACAATTTTGAATGGTCCTTTTTTTTTTCTTTTTAGCTCTTGCGACAGGTTAATAAAAACGTGTCTGAAAATTTGATGAAATAAAATCTAGGTTACATTCTTTACTATTTTTCTTCTTCTTTTTTTTTTTTTCAATTTAATTATTATTTTTATATAATTCTCCCATCATATGATTTACAGAAAAAACTAGAAGTATTTGTAAAAATGGCTGTATTAGTGAGTTACATGCTATTTATTTATTACCTTCATCGCCAAACAATGCAATTTTAAGCCAAATAAGACAAAAGTGTGAAATAAGCCGAGAGAAGAGCATTTCGGAGTACATTTTTATAATTAAGCGTAAATTACATAAAAAACAGTTAAAATTATAATTATGTAGTCAATCATTTAAATTTTAGTGTAAATGTCTTCCATATACACACATATTCTAAAATAATTTACTTTCAAAGATTTAAAATATTTTTTACCATACTATGGAATACCATTACTATGGAAACACGCGTTTTGTTTTCCCCAAGCCTGTGATTTTTATATCCTCGAACTCAGATCCTTACTTATTATTTGAATATTGTGTATTATGTTATTTTTTTAACATGTGGAACATATTCTCGTTTTCACTTATAGGAATATTCACTGCTTTAAAAGTTAGGATATAAGAATATTGTTAAGAAGATTTCTGCAATTATACGTTATTACTATAAATAAATAAATAAATAAATAAACATTTTGCAATAAATATTGCTTGCTAATTTGTCATTTCTTTTTAGCTTTTTCTGCATAACTTTCTTTTGCTTAACCATTGTGTTCAAAAAATGTTTTATTGAACATATTGGACTAATCTTACGGAATCGTGTCACCCCCTAATTAGAATATTGAATGGCGTATCAAAATTCAAAAGATTAGACAGATTTTGAAATTAGCGATTACTAAATGGTGGCAAATGGAATAATGCCCGTGGACTTATCATTTCCGCCTAGATAGGATTAAATTACCCGGAATTTCGAGCTGTATAAAGCGAATTGCCCTGACGCTAACTCTAGCAGCTAAACAGAGCAACAAATTAAGAGTTATTTTCATAATCTGGGTTATTTACACAACAGACGGAAGATTAATTTACCCTTAAATATAAAGAAAATAGCAGGCTTTTTTGTTTGTCCGTGTTATTGTGCTCTTTAGAAAAATGCAAAATAAATCTTCGGTTCAGATATTCACTAAAATGCATATTGCTAAAATTTTTGTATAACTAACTTTATTTATCATTGTCAGATCTTAACCCTGGTACACGTGCCACAATATTGTTGCATCAGTTCTAATGTTTGACGTGAATCGTCACAATGACGTCGATTACGGATGATTATAAAGGTTTTATTGGATGCATGAGGTTTATTTTCCTATAAGATTAAGTCATCGAGTTTTTTCCCTGGTTAACGGTTACATGATTTCAGCTGGTCTACAAAATGAAAAGACAGTGAAAATGACGTCATTTTAGATTTATTCAGGCAATTCATCTTTAAAAAACCCACATTTTAATGTTTCACTTTTCTTTTAAATATGAAAATTAAACAATCTTTTTTGTCTGCAAATAATTTATTACTTTTTTGACAGTATTTACTCTGCTAGAATCCAAAGAGGGAAAACAGTAGTAGCACAAGAGGATGTTTATTAAGAAATATAACTAACATCCAGTGAGATTGTATCTAAGCTACCAGAATCATATATTGCGCGAGCTGAGAGGCCAGGAGATCAAGGACAAACAAACGAAAATAAACCACCCGGGCATTATTCAAGTTCAAAGGTAAATCTCTGCAATCATTGTAATGCATCCCTAATTTAATATTGTCAGATACGAGAACATTTTAATTCCTATTGTCGTAACGGCCTCATTTCCCTACAAAAAGTGCACAGTTAATAATCAACTAAAAGAACCGCTTCTTAATAGCTAAATTTTGTCCAACGCATAAGGCAATATAATATCGCAATGACGTTCGCATCTTTTCAGCAACGCGGAAGGACATTCAAACTAAAGGTCCATTTAAAAAAAAAAAATACGAGTTCGAATTCACCAATTTCGCTTAATTCAAGGTTTATTTGGAAATACTGACCAGCGTAGCGGGCATAGCCTGCTAGTATTAAATAAAAAAATAAAACAATGCTAAACTATTTCTGTGATATCTGTAGAAAACATTTGGCAGCCATTTTTAAAGCAGGAGTATAGAACTGTTACGGAATATAAACATTAACTAAAGATTCCCATACAATATACATTTTTTTTTCTATTTTACCCTATCCGATGTTAATAATTCTAAAACTTTTCAAAATAAAATAGCAATATATTTATACTTTCATATAATATAGAATACAAAGACCGTAAAAGGAAAATGAATAAAAGGCAAATTTAAACGTAAAGCATTTAAACACTTTTGAAAAATGTGCATACACATTTGCAATGCACTGAAAAATATAATACATATTTCATCATATCTATATACTTTGTTTTTAAAATTTTTCAAACTTAAAATATATATATCTATGTATATATATATATATATATATATATATATTATAAATCTGTGTATAAGGTAAAGAAAGGAAAAGGAAAAAATAAAACACATTTAGAACACAATACATCAAATAATTATTTCCGAATGACCATAAAGATACATATTTTATCTATATTACTCAATTTGTTGCTGATATTTTACAAACTTCGTATTAGAAGTGGTAAATGTTTTATAATTTCACGTGTTTAAAGTAATGGAAAAAAAAGTAGCGATGAAATTCGCATTTAGAAAACTAAGAACATTATTTCTTCATTCGTTTTTCAAAAAAGAAAAAAAAAACGTGAAATAAAATAAGTAATAGTCTAGTTTCGAAACAAAAAATTACAAATAATACAAAAAGTGTCTTCGAAAGATAGAGTGGCGGTAGTTTCTTTGAAACAATCGATGAAGTTTTCTTCTAAGAGTGCAGTGGAGCTTCAATCTGCAAAGTATCTTGCGACTGTTCAATACATTTGTATTGAATAAGTTTTTTTCCTTTTTGAGGTCGTTATAAGTTTGAAAACTTTTCAAGAGAATTTGTTTCTCCTTCTGATCTAACATATTATCATTATGAAGTAGTAAAGAACACCATTAATTGTGTTTCCTGGAAATTCTTTTCATATCTTTAAACTAATTAGTGTATTTGTTGTGGTACAATTTTTTTACTTTCTTGTATGTTGTACATTTTAGTTAGAAGAATGAGTATTTGAAAATAAGAAAGTAATTTGGAGAGTTATCAGAAGTTTAAAATACATTTGTTTCAATTTCATTATCTCATTATGTACGTGTTCTATTCTTAAAACTTTAAAGTAGTTATTCATTTTAGAATCAGTAAAATGAATTTCTTCAAATATAGCCAAAGTTAATATTTTGAAGAGTATTTTTGAACTGAAATTTTAAAGGTGTCTTTCAAGTAAAAATTTCAACATTACCTACATACTAAAAGATAATTGTATTTAAAAATAATTGTCATTAAATTTCAGACATTTTAAATTAAAAAATACATATAGTACTTATATTTAAAACAATTAAGTAGACGTGTCGGCGACAAATTGCTTTTTATCAGTACTATACATTTAGTGTTGCCAGGCGTGCCGCTTAAATTGGAGCTCCAAATGTACTGGACACCAGTATTTTAAAGTATTTTTTTAGCCTTATCTAATGTCAGAATTGTCTGCGAATAAAGACGTCGAAATAAACTGTAAGAAATTAGTGGTGTCCAGGACATTTGGAGCCTTGATTTACGCGGAACATCTGGCAACTCGATATGAGGGGTTCATCTTCCGGTCCCAGGCCCTTGCAGGCCCATGTGTCTACGTGCGGAAAGACCCCCGTTCCAAACCCCGCGGCGCGTCCCGAAGGTCGCCGCCAGGAGTGGCCCGTCAGGGCCGATCCACACGCAAACTCCGGTCAAACCGGTGCACTGCCCAACGCATGCAAAATCAGGAAAGAAGGCATTGATTATTATTTTAAATACATATAGAAAATTCCATACCTTATGTTTGAATGTCATATTCACCTTAATCAATAAATAGACTAACCTGAATACAATGATTTCCAATTCATTTATTTCTAAAATAGATGGAAATATAGTATAAAAGTTTTACAATATTAAAACTATCAAGATACTTAAAACATAAATGTTAAATCATGTAGAAATTTCCCAATCGCTTTCAGCTAAACATTAGCCATCATCAAGGAAATCATGTAAAGTAGCACGGAACAAAACAAAACAAAAACAAATAATAAATAGGAAAGAGGATGACGAAGAAATAAAGGAGGTGCTATAGAGAACAGTAGGAGAGGGGGGTCAATCAAAACCACATGTACCGGTTATGCCACGCAAATTAAACCACATATGTGGTATAAGATATGATAATGCATCATTATATGTATTGCATCTTGCTTATATCTCTAGAGATTACTGATTACACAAATATTATAATGATACATGTGGGTAATGTTAGTTTTATGGGATAAAATATCAATGTCTGTATAATAGTTTAAACGGCATAGAGCTGTAGATAATTTACATTTTTTATGTCTGCTATGTGTTTCCCAATTCTTTCTTGTAATTTTCGAGTGGTCGTGACCAAATATGTATACTTTTTCAAACTGTTATTTTCTTTAAAATGGATGACATAGACACCAGATTTTTCATAATTACCTATTGTTTCAATCATTCTGTGTACAATGTGGTTACAACATGGAATGTTTAATTTGGAAAACATGAGTAATTTGTTACAGAATATAAACAGTAACTAAACATTCCCACACAATATACATTTTATTTTATCCAATATATTGTGAATATTTGTAAAGGGCAGATTCCCAAAACAGCCGAGACACTCCATTTGGCGACTTTTCTGACAAGCGCCAAATACCCCACATACGCCAATCTAAAATGCGGCAACCTGAAAACTAACGTGATTAGTCCACTTTCCTGAATGCTTCCAGACTGTTTTTTACTACGTCATCACCTTGGAATCATGGGAAATACAACATTTATAAATAACGACGTATTAGAAAACACAGGAAAGCTGATTTTTATGAGATTCAAAATAAAACAAACGATTTCAACATAAGTTTATTGAAAATGTAAAATTTTTAAAGTACTTTTTCAAATCAGAGTAACGATACAATGATTAATATTTTTTTTCTCAACAACTTTCAGAAAAAATCATGGGGTCATTTAATATTGTAAGTACGTGCCTATATTATAGTAAACATTGAACAATTCATTTCTAATTTAAAGAAGTATGAACGCTTTGCGTTCATAAAAAAAATAGATATCACTGAATACAACAACCTAAATCTGCAGCAATCTGAAAAACGCAGGAAATTCGTTAAAGCGGCAATCAGGGAATATGTATAAACGCTTCGCGTTCATTAACCGAAAAAAATCACTGTCACCAGCAGTTCTCGGTGTGTAGCAATCTCAAAATTCAGCAGTTCTCGCTGCAAAGCAATATCAAAATTCAGCAGTTCTCAATGCGTAGCAATATCAAAATGTACAAAACTCGTAAGGTCAGCATACATGAGAAATATACAATAAAATGATAATATAAAACACTATAATAAAAATACATAAAATTATTAACATACCTTAACAAACATCTCCTTTCTTGAAAACCAACTCTATAAAATGTTGAATTGCCATAATTTCGTAAATTTCTAGTCGTCGATAAACTTCATTTAACTTTCCAGCAAAAATAATGAACAAATACTCACAATTTTAAACTAAATTACACAGGTGCTTTAACTTTCAAATTTTACAACTAAAAACAGCAGAAAATATTAACAATAACAAACTCTTACCTTACCGTTATTTAATTTTACAATTACAAAACGTCTTTCTTCGACACCTCATTGTACAAAAATTACAAAACATGCAGAGTTGACTTGTCAAAGGTAGGCGTAGCCATCCAATACACAAGAAATCAACCAATCCCGTTCAATTAATCCAAATTCAAGATCACACAACTGTAGGCGTGGAAAGAATTTCCGAAACGAACTGGTAACAACAAAGATCCATTTATCGCCTCGCCAAATTGAACGATGCCAGGTGTCTCTCCTGTATTGGGATTCAGCCTTTGTAAAGTTTTTGAAAATAGAATAATAATAAATTTATAAAATCATATGGTATAGAATTCACAGACCGTAAAAGGGACAGGAAAAAATCCGAACTTAAACATAAAGAATATATATTTTTTAATGCTCATATACGTTTACAACAAACTAAAAAATATAATACATTGTTCATCATATTTATAGAATTTGTTGTTGATATTTATCAAACTTTATTAACAAAATGTTTTTTATTCATCTTTTCTTAAAGAAGCAGGAAGTAAATGAGCATTTAGAACACAATGCATCAAATAATTTTTCCGAATGCCCAAATATATACATATTTTATCTAATTTACTCAATTTGTTGTTGATATTTTACAAAATTCTTAATAGGAATGGTAATTTTTTAAAAATACATACATAGTTACGTCTGGATTACTTCATAATTAACACAATTTACATAACTACAGACATACACATATTAATTAAAATTTTATTAAAAACAATTAAAATATAATTAAAATTTATATAAACGTTTCGGCTATTTTCATAGCCCTAATCAGTAAAAGAGCAGAGTCACAAAACAGCAAGAGCCACAACAAACGAAAAAACAGTTAAAATCACGGAAGTAGGATAGAATAATCAGCAGGAACCTGGGTCGCTTCGTTAATGGGCGATTCAGCTAAAACAGTCACCCAGCCCTCAAGGAAGACACGACTAAAATATACGGGACAATTGGCTTCCACAATTCGCAAATTCTCAAAATCGGGGATACGATCGAACTGAAGTGCATGATCAACCAATCTTGAATTCAGAGTACCTTTATTAAAAAAATTCTTATGTTCCTTGAGTCTAGTATTCAGAGAGCGTCCAGTCTCACCAATGTAAATCGAGCTGCAACCTTTACAAGGAATTTTATAAACGACACCATTCAGGTCAAACTTCGAATAATTTATGTTTAAAACTACTGAAAAAATTACCAATTCGATTTAAAGGAACATGAGCTGTCCTAACATTAACAAGATCTGAGATTTCCAAGATATTGAGAAAGAATAGTTATGTGGTACTAAGTTCTAATATTTTTTATATGAAACTTTTAAATAACTTATCGCGTGATTCATCAGTTGTTATTACTAAAGCGCACAAGGGCCGTGTTACTGTGGTTATGGATAGGTCTGAATATAGAAATAAGTCCCTTGATTTACTGAACGATGATCAAACTTATAGTATTGTTAATAAAGATTTAACTCCGAGTATTCAAAGAAACATGAATAACCTACTGAGTGATTTAAAGAAGTCTGGTAAATTTTGTCCTACTCTTTGCCAAAAGTCCTAAATGTTATACTGCTCTCGTTCCAAGATTTTATGGGTTACCGAAAACTCACAAATCTAATATTCCTTTTAGACCTATTATTGATTACAACCACTCCCTCTTGTATAAATTATCTAGATTTTTGTCCGTTATTCTCAAGCCGAGGACCGCCTGCTCTCCTTACAGTATTAATTCCTCATTTAAATTTCTTGGAGATTTGAAGAGTTTCGTTATACCTCACAAATGTGTGATGGCATCTTTGGATGTGGTATCCTTGTTTACGTCTATACCAATAAATCTAGCCTGCCTCGCTGTTCAGAGCATGTGGTCCGATTTTGCTAATGCTATTAATTTAGATATGGACGTTGCTAATAAAACTCATTGAATTTTGTCTGATATCAAATTGTTTCGTTTTTCAGGATACATTTTATAAATAGTTAAAAGGAACTGCAATGGGCTCCCCTCTGTTCATGAGAGTTGCAGAGATTGTTATGCAGTATTTGGAGAAATATATTATTTTCGTTTTGGGGAATAAGATTAAGTTTTGAAGGCGGTATGTAGATGTTTTTTTTTTTCTATATAATTGCTGAAGAAAATAAACTTGTGGAGATTTTAAACAAAGCGAATTCCTTTTCCTCTTCAATCCAGTTCACGATAGAATTTGAAAATAACAGGAAACTCCCTTTCCTTGCTATTTTGCTCCAGAGAGAAATTGTTAATAATATTCCTATTTTGAAAACTTCTATTTACAGAAAAAGTACTTCCTCCGGGTATTACTTAAATTTAAAATCCAATAGCTCACTTTCACATAAAATTGCAGTCGTCAGATTCTTGTACAACAGAGCCTTGAGATTTTGCAGTGACCGAGTTAGTTTTAATAATGAAATTAATAAGAAAATGAATGATTTACGTCTCAACGACTATCCACGTCGTTGGTATCTTAGAGTTATTTCGGAACTTACGAGCAAATCAGACCAGTATCCCACTCCCTTGCCAGCGTGTCAGTCCTATAGGAACTATATCTTTGCCTTATTACAGTAATATTTTGGAGAATATTTCAGCCGTACTCAAGGACGTTAATGTTAGGACAGCTCATGTTCCTTTAAATCGCATTGGTAATTTTTTCAGTACTTTTAAACATAAATATTCGAAGTTTGACCTGAATTGTGTCGTTTATAAAATTCCTTGTAAAGGTTGCAGCTCGATTTACATTGGTGAGACTGGACGCTCTCTGAATATTAGACTCAAGGAATACAAGATTTCTTTTAATAAAGGTGCTCTGAATTCAAGATTGGTTGATCATGCACTTGAGTTCCATCATGTCCCCGATTTTGAGAATGCACGAATTGTGGAAGCCAATAACCCCGTATATTTTCGTCGTGTCTTCCTTGAGGGCTGGGTGACTGTTTTAGCTGAAAAATTACCCCTGTTTTTAAAGGCTATCTATTTTCTGACCAATGAGAACGCCACATTAACACCTATGAAGCGTTGTCATTGGTCAGAAAATAGATAGCCTTTAAAAACAGAGGTAATTTTTCACGATATTTTTAACAGTGTAGAGTCGAAATTTCGCCGGTCGGAGTGGGTTTCTTTTTGTTCCGACTGCTTCCAGGCGGTCGAGATCGCAGTGGGTACGGTTCGGAAAGAATTTCTGCTCTGTTTGGAGGGTTTGGGCGCTTGTTTAATATTAAAAAATAGAAAGAGGGCATAGTTTTTCAATTACCAGGGGTCGTAAATATCATGATTTCTTCAAAAATATAAAAAATATCCAATGTTTTTTATATTTATCAGATATTTTCAAAATAGTCAACTTATTGATAATTATAAATATTATCAGACATAATATAAATAAGAAATTAAAATATATTGCAGTTAGCATGAAAACTTAATAAAATATTATTCTAAATGTGTGTTTTTTTCTTTTTTGCTTCTCTTAAGTAACAAGTAGTAGAACAACTAAATGAAAACAGACCCGATTTGCTTTAAAAAAAAAAAAAAAAAAAAAAAAAAAAAAAAAAAAAAAAGCTGTACGATTTAGTATTAAGAAAATTTTGTTGTATAAAACACAATTTGAAATACAAAATAATTTGTTTTAATTTTAAAAAAATGAGCATAATTGTAAATATCGGATATATATCATGGTATATCTCAAGGATAAGCTATTCGATTTCTAAATATACCCATATAAATATATATACTCACTGATATATATATATATATATATATATATATATATATATATCACCGAGCCCTGTTAATTACAAAGTACTATTTTCTTACTTAAAGCTCTTTTACAGATTCTTTAAAAGTTCTTTGACTCGGAAATCTGTGTATTCTTTTTTTCTTGCAAAAAATGTCAACTAATTTAATTGCAAATTTAATTCAGACCGAAAAAAAAACTTTCATTTTACATGGAAAGGTTTAAAGTTTAAACATGGAACAATTTCTGAAATAAAAGCTTTTATTTCGGCCTTTTAAACAAACCAAAAGTTTCAGCAAAAAGACAAGTCAGTTCACATTTTTTTTCTGTATCATATTAAAGCTGTTCTCAAATTAAAACTCCCTATTTTCTAACACATTCCTGAAATAATTTTTATTCGAAAACGCAGAAAATTGCTCGATGTTGTTATTCAGAAACTGCGAACTCGAATAGCATATACCATTTTTCGATAAAGGAAAAGGATTCTTCAGAAAATGCGGGCAAAGTAGGCATTTTGAACCGATATTACGAAATTACTCCCGATAAAGGTCGTCAAAAGACAACAATTGCTTATAACTCAAGATAATACATTTATATAATTCAAAAATAAAAATAAATAAAGGCGCTTTTCGATTCCTAATCACTTCAATCGTCATATCTGCCAATTTCATGCTTTTATGTTTTAAAATGAGTCTGTGAATGTACAGGGCCTGGTGAAACAAAAGAGGAGAGGACGAAGGCCTGGTATTCATTCAATGCCCCTTCCTATGCTGTCACAAAAAATTAAACGTGTTCTATGTCTTAAAATACAGATATGGATATATAAATACATACTTAGATAAATATATTATTTGTGTTTAATCTTTCCCGACTCCAATAGCACAAAATATGCAGTATAATTTGTACAAGATCGAATTAGATTTTTAATATTATCTCTGTAAAATTTGTCCACCAAGTTCGGCACCCCCTAAAATCAAAGGGGTTCAGTGCCACGACCCAGTTGGAAGGGGTTTTTTAATCAGCCCCTGTGTTTGTGTTCGAAAATTTTGCGTTGTTGAGCGGAGAAAACAATATATTTTAGATCCGTTTCACAATAATAATAATAATAATAATTTAAAAAACATTTTATTATTTGTTTTTACATTTAAGGATTTAATGGATTCTAATTATATTTTTCACAAAGAACCAAGATTTTCAGTGAATTGATAAAGATACAACAATAATTTTTCATTAGCATATTTAGTTTTTTTTTTAAATAAGTAATAAAACTTATCGATGATCTCTGCAAGTATTTAAAATATTAATAAATAAAATTAAGTGAAAATAAAATTTGAGAGACTTTCCTTAGAATATTTTTACTGTCACGAAAATAATTAAATCGTGATGAATTTATAAATTAATTTAAAAAGGAAGGTGGGAGACATTTAAGTACAAAGCTAAATTAATATACTTATTATATATGCATATATTCTTTAAGTTTTTTTGTAGATTTGAGATTAAGAACAGTTATAAGCAAACCTAGATTTTTTTTTTAAAATAAAAGTAAAACTAAAGTATATTTAAATATTCGGCCTAATTTATATTTTTTTCAGTACTGGTGTGATAATTATAATTAATTTAAAATAAAAGTGGTCTAAAGATACAAATAAATAAAAAGTTATTTAATGTTTATTTATTTTTTAATCGATTATATATTCGGCTTCAAATATATATGTAGAGCTTGGTAGAACCTACAACCCCCCCCCCCCCTTTATTTTTCAAAAATATTTTGAAGTCTGAAAAAAAATCTGTCTATTTCACCATAACATTTATTAATCATTTTCTGATATAAAAATAGAACAAAGTTTCTTTCAAAAAATTAGTTCAATAATAATAACAAATAGTATTTTATGCATAATTAAAAATACAAATGTACATTTTTTCTTAGGCCAGGTAATTTTAAACAGATTACACGCTGATGTAAAACAATGGCATTCATTCCTTCAACTTTTTTTTTTATATAGATAACCCAAACATTCTTTTTCTTTCACGTAAATAACAATAACACTGGAGAAAGCAAGACAGCTGTTTCCCTCTCCCAAACAAATAAAAACACGTGAGCACTTTCATCTGATTGGCTACTATTGTGTCCGATCGCACGCAGGGGATATTCTGCGTTTCATCCTCCACTGTGGGATAACGAGGGGAGACCAGAATAGCTCATCGCCCGGCGGTCGCTATGAGACGGCGATCCGATCCCGATTCGCGGTATTTACTCGATCACACCAGAATACACGCCCAGGTTCCTGCTGAAGTTCTATCCTACTTAAACCGTGATTTTAACTGTTTTTTTCGTTTGCTGTGGCTCTTGCTGTTTTGTGACTCTGCTCGTTTACTGATGAGGGCTATGAAATTTGCCGAAACGTTCATATAAGTTTTAATTTTATTTTAATCGTTTTTAATAAAATTTTAATATGTGTATGCCTGTGTTATCTAAATTGTGTTAATTAGGAAAGGTAAATGTTTTATATATTCACGTGTTTAAAGTAATGAAATGAACAGAGATAAAATTCACATTTAGATAGCATTATTTCTGCAATCGTTAAAAAAAAATGTGTCTGTGAAAGATAGAGTGGCGGTTGTTTCTGTTCAAACAATCGATGAAGTTTTCTTCCACGAGTGCAGCGGAGTTTCAATTTCCAAAGTATTTTGCGACTGTTCAATATCTTTGTATTGATTAAGTATTTTTTTCTAGGTTATTATAAGTTTGAAAACTTTTCAAGAAAATTTGTTTCTCCTTCTGATCAAACCTATTATTATTACGAAGTAAAGAACACCATTAATTTGTGTGTCTGAAAATTTTTTTATATCTTAAAACTAATTAGTGCATAATCTCTTGTAGTACGATTTCTTTACAGCCTTGTGTGTTTTACAAAAACAAGTATTTGAAAATAAGGAAATAATTTAGAGAGTTATCAGAAGTTTTAAAATATGTTTGTTTCAATTTCATTAAATCACTATGTACGTTATCTTTTCTTAAAATTTTAAAGTAGTTATACATTTTACAATCAGTAAAATGAACTTCTTGAAATATGATCGGGTTAAACATTTTAAAAGCATGTTTGAATTTAAATGTTAAACTTGTCTTTCAACTAAATATTTTTAACATTTTCTGTATACTGAATAATAACTATATTTAAAAAAAAAAGAAGTAATATAAAAATTTTGTTTTTAAATTCAATTCCTACTTGGTCATCAAAGAATGATTTAATATAATCCCTAAAACATGTGACATTCTTGGAAAATGGCAAAATTTTAATGTTGTTTTCTCTGCAATTTGTTTTAAATGCTAAAAAAAAAAAGGATTCGTTCAGCATTTTATTAAAAAAAAAAAAAAAAGAAAAAAAAATTAATAACGAATATGAAAAGCTAATATTAAATTTTGTTGCATTAAAATATCTCAATCCGTTGATTTTCTATAAGCAAGTAGGTTTACAATGGAAGTCTATGGGAATTTGGTGAAATATTAGAGATATCGCCAAGTTGGCTTCTTTTTTGGCGAATCATTTTGGTCGCCAAATTTGGCGATATATCGCCAAGCTGGTGACAAACTTGGCGGTATTTGGCGACCGAACAGGGCCACCCTTATAGTAACCCCCTTACAGATTTGAAGATGCATTAAATACTGGGCAATGACCAATGGCCGCCATTTTGTCTCCCATATAAAACTAAAATTAATTAATTAAAATTTAATTAATGAATGAATGTTTGAAAAATCCGTATTAACATCAATTGTCATCCAGTACAAGTTTTAAAAAAATTATTTTAACTTGATAGGATGAATAATATGTATTTTATTAACCCTTAAATGCCTGACTTTTTAAAAATCATTGTAATAATGTTTTTCGGCTTTCATTTTTTAAATAAATCATGGGAAAAATACTTAAAAAAATCATATTTTGTTTTACGTATAGTTTACGGCTAAAAAACAGGTTGTTACTAATCGGCAATACTGGTGTTTAATTGAAAAAATAATTTCCCTTGATAAAATTCTATAATATTAAACACACAAGAATTTCAGGAACTATAATAAGAAATAAATTTTACTTGCTCACTGCAGGTCAAAATATGGTATTTCGCAAGCTTCCAAACTAAACAAAAAGAACAAGTAGCAACATTTGAAAAAATAAATTTATCTTTATTCTTAAACAGCACAAGTGTTGCCTTCTAAATGTTGAAAATTGATTTAATAATATTTTCAGAATCTATTTTATTGGCAACATTAGGAATTATAGCTTCAATATTATTCTAATAGTATTTTAGAGCCTAAATTGGGTATGTTGCCGAAAAGCAACACCAGGCATTTAAGGGTTAACGATTGAAAATTTTAACAAGGTATATAAATAAATAAATATAGGGAGAGTGTGAGCTAATAGTAGGAATTGAATAAGTATAATTAAATTTCAGCCATTTTAGATTTAAAAATATAGTGTTTATTAAAAACAATTAAGTGGGCGTGTCGGACGACAAGTTGCCTTTTATCAGTTAGTGGTGATTAGTGTTGATCAGTTAATATCGATTAGTGTTGCCAGGTATCCAACGAAAATCGGGGCTCCAAATGGGATGGACACCAGTATTTTAAAGAAATTGTTTTAGCCGTATCTAATGTCAGAATTATCTGCGAATAAAGACTGCGAAATAAAGTGTAAGAATTTAGTGGTGTCCAGAAGATTTGGAGCCTTGATTTACTCAGCACACCTGGGAACTCTATATGCAATGTGAAATCAGGAAAGATGGCACTGATTTTTGTTTTAAATATATATATAAAATTCCATAGTTTATGTTTAAATGTCATATTCACTTTAATAATAATAATAAAAAACACTAACTTGAAAACACTGATTTCCAATTCATTTATTACTAAAATAGGTGCAAATATAGTATAAAAGTTTTAAAACATTAAAACAAGATGCTTAAAACGTAGATGTTAAATCATGTAGAAATTTGCCGAGCGCTTTCAGCTAAACATTAGCCATCATCAGGAGAGTCAACAGAAATAATGTAGGTTCAAAGATGTACACTGGTTAAGTAGCACGTGTCAAAACAGAACAAAGACAAACAATAAATTATAGAAGAGAGGGAGGGAAATAAGTGCAGGGGATGTATAGAAAATAGGAGGGGGCAATTAAAACAAAAGTATCCGTTATTTAATGTAAATTAAACCATATGTGTGGTATATGATGGAATAATATATTATTACATGTTTTCCTGCTTCTTGTTTATACCTGCAGAGATATTCTGATTATGCAAATATTATAATGACACATGGGGATGATTTTACATTTATTGATTTATTGAATAAATTATCAATGCCTGTATCATGGTTTAAACGTATAGTGCTGTGGATAATTTATATTTTTTGCTGTCTGCCATGTATTTGCTAATTCAGGGCTCCAAATGGTCCGCTAACTGAATACCAATATTTTTTTTAGAAAAATTTTCTTTTTAGATTTTTCTTACAAACCGTCCCGAAACCGTCTTTGACAGTTAATTCTAGCGCAAACCTACCATAAAATTTTCTGTAAAAATTTATTGGTATTCAGTTGCGGACCATTTGGGAGCCCTGCTAATTCTGTCTTGTAATTTTCGAGCGATAATGCCTACATAAGTATAGGTTTTTAATTTGTTATTTTCTTTAACCCTAGATCTACCGGGAATTTTATTCAAGTTTTAATAAAACGTTCTACACCAGAATTTTTATTTAAAACTATTTCACTTATTTATTTACCTTATTTTTGTCTGGTTTATATACTTAGTTTATTTTAAAGAAATTTCCGGTTTGAATGAATATTTTGTATGTACCTGTCGGGTCCAATGGACCCGTCTGGTAGACGGAGGGTTAAAAGGATGATATAAATACCAGATTTTTCTCAATTATCTATTGGATCAATCATATTGTTTACAATGTATTCTAACTTTAACGGTCATTTAGCAATAAGAGTTCTATTATATTTCTTCCATGCGTTTTTAATTCGGTCATAATGTTGCAGACGATATCCCATACTGCAAAATTTAGACGCGCGAATTTCTTTACTAACTATTGTAAATACGATATGTTTTCGAAAAGTAAAGATATACCTCAGACAGCAGAAAAGAAAAAGGTTTAATGAGCGCGTTGGCAACACATCTTGCAATCTGTAACATTTGACATTCGATCCGTAACATTTGAGTCATTCGTTATTGGTACAGTGAGTCGCTTTCGTGCAGCACGTGTTTATAATGGCTGCGTCAATTCAGAATCCCTCCAAATGTGAAGTACGTTCCTTCATTAGTTTTCTTCATGCAAAAGGTGAGCGACCAGCGGATAATCACACAGAAATTGTTTTCATCTCTAGTAAAATTAAGAATAGACACAATAACGAATTGGTGTTGATCTTTATCTGAAGGTAGGACCAATATTCCTGAAGAACCCAGAGCAGGCAGGCCATCTGTGATCTCTGATCTTGCACCAAACAACGACCACTTATTCCCCTACCTTAGATATATCTTACAGGGCAAAGCTTCCTTGGCTATGTTCAGTTCAAAATCAAAGTTGAAATGTGGTTTCGACAACATACGGTAAACTTCTATGACTGTGAAAACAAAAGCTTGTACCTAGACTTAACAAATGCTTACACAATGATGGCAACTAGTATTGACAATAATAAGGCATAAAGTCGAAAAGTAAGGCATATATCATTAAGTAATTCGTAATGGACTTTTTATAAATTAAAAGTTTTTTAACACGTTGAGTGCCACCATACAGATTTTAAAGTTTCGCCTCCATTTTTATCCAGAAATTTAGTGTTTATACCAGAAATAAAGAATAGTATCTTGCTCTTTATTTAATAAAAGACATTTAGCGATAACATAAAGTAAAATATCTTCTTTCGAAATTTCCGTTATCAATTTAAAATTTCTGATCACTTGGAATGCCGAACTCGCGCCCGCGCGGGATCGGCAGCGAAAGTGTTAAATAAGTATGCGGCATTGAATCTTTATTTTTCAAACCCCGTCGTATTTTATTTTCATATTCAGAAATTAACATTCTGACAAATTAAAAAAACCCTTTTAAAATGAAATCTCCTTAATTTTAGTCATTTCATCATTTAACTAATCTTGGGAACCAACCTCTTGACATAATATCGATATGCATATCTTTCATAATTGAATGGAACATTACTATTGTAGGATATTGTAGTATTAGATCTGCGAGGATTCATATAAATCTTCTTATCAGTGTTTTATGTTGAAATATTCTTGATAAGTTCTATATCTAAAAAGGGTAACGATCCATTCTCTTCTATTTCACAAGTAAATTTTATTTTTTATATCCACACTGTTAGCATAAGTCAAAAATGATTCAAAGCACTTCTTGATAATATGGAATCACGGTAAAATAATATTGTTATTTAAACTTATATATGTATATATATAACCATTAATTAAACATCACCGACTATCATCAAAAACTGCAATATTGTGAATGATTGACTACACGCCTTAAACCAACAATATAGAACTGCATGTGTAAAATAAAGTACCGCATACCTAATTACAAGAATTAACATGGAAGAAAAAAAAAAGAAGAATATGGATTCCGAAAAAATTGAAAAACTAATACATTGAATTACGTTTTCAAGAGTACAGAATTCAATGATATAAGCAAATCGGTTGTTTTCTGTGGGAAAAAAGCTATAAACTGAAAAAAAAAATTTCCCTGTACTCAAACAACCAATATAATCAAAATAATAGTTTCAAGATGAATACAGATCATTATCAAATGGCATGAAATGGAAAAAAAAAAACTACAACCCATTAAATATCTAATTTATAGCAATAGAAATCCTACAAAACATACCGTATTAATTCCCAGTAGATTTCCAAAATATATCCAAAAAGCATGATAAGATCAAGGTGAATAAAACAGTTAAGTTAACACTGAAATTAAAAGCTATGGAGTCAGTTAATTCATGTTGACAAATTGTGATATATATATATATAATTTTATTATCCATTAACACAAAAAGGAATGCAATTAAGGTAGGAAGATCGGCCTTTGTTTCACATATTGTTATTCGCTAGGCAATGACACAAACATGTTGATTACGGGGCTGTGACATAGTACGTCACGGTGACAATTTCCTTATTGTATTCGAATTACGTCGAAAAATAATCTCTGCTATACACTTATACTAGAATATTTTCAAGAGAGATCAACCACATAATTTTTTTTGTAAACAGTGGTACAATTGAATATAAAAATAGTTATCAGTCATGGCCCATGTTCAAATGGATAACCCTTTAACTGTGAGTCAGGGCATATAAATTACATTGACCAGTGAACTATTTTTGTTTTCTATTCGCACCACTTTTTGAAAAATAATCTCTGTCATAGATGGGTCATGTCTCTGGTAATGGTAATGTGATGGGCAATCTCTGTCATGTTTGGATATTTTGAAATTTTAAGAGAAGTTGTGTCAAACAAAACAAAGAATATGCAATTTAAATTAATTTTTCAACTACTTTTCAGCAGTGAAATTACGCTTGAAGATATTGAATATTTAACAAGTGAATTACCATATTGCTAGCTAAGCGTAAACCAACAGAATAAAAAATGTCCACGCCGGGAATCGAACCCGGGCGCCTGGTATAGCGCTCCAGCGCTCTACCATCTAAGCTTCGAGGATGATAGCCAGCTTGGCATTTCTCACACATAATGTTGATAAGGCTGCATCTGCAACTATTAGAAGGAATAGTCTTCATGAGCACACAATCCTGCGGCATAATGCCCGGGTTCGATTCTCGCCGTGGGCATTTTTCATTCTGTTGGTTTACCCTTAGGAAACCATCAGTACATTCAATGTGGTAATTCACGTCTTAAATATGCAACAAAATGAAGAATATTTTGTAAATTGTGGCCCCTCCTGCTCTGTAATTGAAAAGTTAATAGATTTTTCTCATTTTCCAAAATTTTAAATTTGTTAGACCCTTCTTCCGAACACCCATTCAATTAATGATTTTTAATTCAAATAAAACTTGAAACTTTTCAAATTATGTCATCTAAATGTCAAAGTAAAAATTTTAATGGATCTTTCTCAAAATAAATATTTTATTTTGATGCAAAATTTTATTTATTGAAAAACTTTTTCAGTGTAGGAAAGTTATTATTTTATTTACATACATGCTGTTAAATAAAAAAAAATATATTTTTTAAAAACTTTAATCAATTTTCTTATTACATTCGAAGAGAATTTGTAAATGAATATTTAAAGAAAAAATCTAAACTATACATTTTATATAATGTATCGCGTTACACGGTAGTATGTAGTACACAATTTCATTACATTGGATTGTTGAAATTTTGAAAGTGGAGTTTAACTGATTGCTTTATAAACAAATTCAGGTTTTGTGTGCTGCGATGGAATATTTAATCTTTAATGACTTTGCTGCTGAAACTTTTGTTGTGTTAGGGCTACAAATAACCAGATTGTTGTATTATTGTTTTCATCAAGCTGACAGAAACGAGCATAATCAGCTTTACACGATTGATGTCTCCTTCAAAAGCAATAACTGATAAATCTTAATAATTTATATACTCAAATTATTTTAAATTTATATTTTTACGGTTTGAGTATCATGTTTATTTTTTATTGGTGCCGAGTTAGATGAAAATCTGAGAATATTTTCTATCGATTTTTATCATTTTCCAACATAGTTGAAAAGTATTTATGATTTCACATCGTTTATCTGTGCAGTAACTTTCGTAATTATACACACATTTACATGTAATTTATACATAATATTGACACTCATTATCTCATTTTCTATATAAAAAATGAAATATAACCAGTTATAATTCATTTACAGGGACATTCAAAGGAATCATGAACATAATTGCATTATGGTCTAAGGGGAAAAAGGATTTGTGTTGTATTTTAATGATGTCACACTATTCCAAGCATAATGGAATTGAGTTCGATTTCTGAGATGCCTAAGATATTTTCTCCGTAAGATATAGAGTGCAAAGACTTTATCGTTCTTCTACAAGGTCACACGGAATAATTCAGTTACATAATTGTCTATTTAGAAAAATTTCTTGCAGCGTACTTTAATGATGTTACACTATTTCAAAAATAATGACATTTCTGTTTTTTTTTAATTGCAGTAAAGAATGCTTATTATAGAGTAAGACGTGCATAAATTCTATCGTTCATTTAAATAAGAGGTATTGTTTACAGCAGGTCTGTCTATAACCTTTAAGTAAGCAGTGGCGCATGTCAGCTCTTAGCACTCAATGAAGGGCGCTATTACTTACATGTCGGAAAACATGTGGCAATATTATCACACAGTATTAGTTTACATGCGCTTCATAATATAATGCAAATGAATCTTACAGCAGTAGACAGAAGGTCCCTATTGTTCTGGAGTTAGATGTACTAAATTTCTAATTATTCATTTTTCTATGAGAGGTCTATCTCAAAAATGTTTGTAAAGGTAAGGTGCCATAAACTATAATCGCGCTTGTAATAACAACAATAACAAGAAAAAAAAAAAAAAAAAAAAAAAAAAAAAAAAAAAAAAACCCTCACAGAAATAAAAAAAAAAAAAAAAAATTCTAGGTTTCATTTAGGATGTGAAAATATGCTTTGACTTATTTTGAAGGCGTGAATTTCGTTGTATAAAAAGTACAAAAGCAAAGAAAGCCATGATAGTGACCATTCCATATGGGTGTTTCCAGTGAGATAGTCTGGAAGTGCTTTAAATCTTTATAATATTGTATATATATATATATAAATATATGTATGTCTACTATATATACTATATATAGCATATAGTATATAGTATTATATATGCATTACTATATACATATTGAGAGACGATTATTAAATAATATTGAGTGCAATCAAATAAGGTTTTTTTATAGATTTCAAGCTTCAAGTTTTAGCATTTTATTATAATTTTATTCCCAACTTTGTATATATTTCTTCTAATAACATAACATTGTTCTTATGAATAATTAACTAACCTCTTTATTATAAAATGCATAAAATGAAAGTGAGGAAAAAAGTTACACTGTTGAGAACATCATACCGATAATCTGACATTTAATATATCACCAGAAATTGTATTTTTTCCTGTGCGTTTCTCGGGTGAAAAGATTTTAATTCAGCTTGAATAAATATTTCAACGTTAATATTCGATTAGATGTTTTTTTTTTTTTTTTTTACTGCATATCACAAAAATTAAGAAAATATTTTTCAAAAAGTCAGAATATACAAAACAATTGCAAAGAAATTTTCTTAATAATGTAGATATATTTTAATACATGGAAATTATTCCAGAGAGAAACATTCGCCTTGCATACAATATTTCAAATGAAAAACAAATTTCAAAGTGATTGCTTAAAAGGCGCAAAGGCCAACATAGTGAAAAAGATTCCAAGCCGGGACACGAACCCGGGCCATCAGTATAGCGCACTGACGTTCTACCGACTAAACCACTTGGAACGATACTTAGCTCGGAAAATTTCTCACTATTGTATGTTGGCAAGGCAACAAACGTAGCACAAGATGGGATATTTATCGTGAGCCACCGACCTGGGGCGAGCACGAAACATAATTAAATCCAGCATCGATAGAAACTATTTTAATACATGGAAATTATTCCAGAGAGAAACATTCGCCTTGCATACAATATTTCAAATGAAAAACAAATTTCAAAGTGATTGCTTAAAAGGCGCAAATGCCAACATAGTGAAAAAGATTCCAAGCCGGGACACGAACCCGGGCCATCAGTATAGAGCACTGAATCTTTTTCACTATGTTGGCCTTTGCGCCTTTTAAGCAATCACTTTGAAATTTGTTTTTCATTTGAAATATTGTATGCAAGGCGAATGTTTCTCTCTGGAATAATTTCCATGTATTAAAATAGTTTCTATCGCTGCTGGATTTAATTATGTTTCGTGCTCGCCCCAGGTCGGTGGCTCACGATAAATATCCCATCTTGTGCTACGTTTGTAGCCTTGCCAACATATAATAGTGAGAAATTTTCCGAGCTAAGTATCGTTCCAAGTGGTTTAGTCGGTAGAACGTCAGTGCGCTATACTGATGGCCCGGGTTCGTGTCCCGGCTTGGAATCTTTTTCACTATGTTGGCCTTTGCGCCTTTTAAGCAATCACTTTGAAATTTGTTTTTCATTTGAAAAAATGTAGATATACTTTGAAATTTGTAAAACTTTGAAAAAAAAACCATTAAAAAAAAAGAAAAAAAAGCAATTTATCAAATTACAACGACCATTTGGAAAACGTTTTTTTTTTTAAGACATAAAAAATCGCACGGAGTTGATCCTACATTACGTACGCCATGAATTAAACATTAATAGTGTTATTACACGTAAAAATTGCAAGCCAAAAATATCGCCTGTCAGATTTCATGAAACTTAAGTATTATCCACCTGAAACTTACATAAATATCCAAGCATTTCATTGGCTGTTCGGGAAAAGGCTTTTCCATCGTCAGATTTCCAAGAAACCTGACGGCCAATTTTAAATGAAATTTCATTCTTAAACTTCTAAACATCCGACAATATTATTTTTTACACCGTCGGATAGAGAAAAAAATGTACTTTTAAATGCAATTTCTTTGAAAGCTGTATCTCAATTTGTTTCTCAGTTATTAATTTTTTTGGTAGTTTTTAATACTTTTTTGTCATAGTGGCAACGGAAACTATCCATCGTTGATGAAATTGAAGGGAAATACAGATTACTGTATAGACCAATCAGAAAACGAATAAATTGCAGATTAAACCAATGAAAACCATCAGATATGCTTTTGATTTCCCATCCTGACGAGAGCAATAACCATTTTCCAAATGGTTAAAAACATTTTTTAAAAAGTCGAATATTTTACGTCAGGCGTGGCACTCTTATGCACAAAAGCATGAATAAAAAATTATTTAGGTTATGTATACATAAATTTTGTAATACGGAAATAATATGGCTCTATCTTACGAGGCTAACGAAAAAGATAGGCTACCGCGGTGCATTCAACTTATCTGTTTCTACAGACCGCTTGAGTCACGTGATGTTCGAATGCACCAATGCAGATGTACGAAAAGAGCATCACGTTACTCTAGCGGTTTGTGAAAAGGGACCCTTGGGATGCACCGCGGCAGTCTGTCTTTTTCTTTAGCCTCGTTATCTTAAATATGGCGTAATCACCAGGCAACGCACTATCATTAGATATCATGATATATCATTGAATTAATTACGTATGATGTGATTTAACACTAGAACGGCGGGAAAATCTTACCTACTGGAACGGCGGGAAGGGGTCATTTTGACCCCTCGATGAAACTATTGAAATAACAACGCTAAAATAATTTTAAAAGCCATACATTGGCAAAAATATGTAATTTATGTGTATTTCATAATTTATATTTAATATTATTCGATAATTTATTGAATTTTTAAAGTACTGTATATGTAACGCCTACAGGGCGATTAATTGGATCATACTACGACTACTCAAAAAACTCATTAATTTCATATAAAAATCGATTTAAAATTAATGTTTTCACAAATTAAAACTAATGTTAACTAAAATAAAACGCAATTTATAAAATAATATATATTTATATTTTCATCTACTTACTCGCCGAATGATTCACTCTCTAAATCCATAAATGAGAAATATGTTCTGTTGTTTCCGTTATTTCATTATAAGTGCAGCTGAATGGTTAATATGTTAAGCATTCTGTTTCAATTTTATTTAATGCTTATAATACTGCAAATTGTACGCGCGTATTAGGAATTAATTCAGTTGTATAAATTAAAAAAAAAATAGCAATTTTTGCAGTACATTTTTCGCACACAACTTTGAAACATGGTGCGCAAAATTTTTGAGATTTGTTTCCATTGCATGTCTGTACTTGACATTTTTTCTCTTGATATCTATTTTATTTTCGTGTTTTTTTTTTTTTTTTTTTTTTTGTTTTTTTTTCTTGTGAAGTCTCAGGAAAGATCTTTGGGAGATTTGAAACCATAAGATCCATTCTGAACATATCTCCTGAATTTAATAGAAAATCTCTTCTGCTGATAGGCTTGCCTGTTACACTTTTATAAATTATCCAGGCGTTTAAAGCTGCATGATCCAAAATATTGAAAAAGATATGTACAGGCCATCGTCTAGAAGCCGATTTCACGGAGTATTTTTGGCACATCTGATCATGGATATCCACACCATACTTCGTTGCGTTGTAATATTCTATTGAATCGGGCAACTTCTTGAGACCGTCTTCAGTTTTTACAGTAGAATGTAATGAGCTAAGTAGAAAAACACTTTTTTTTCTTTTGGCTTGATAGATGGTAAGTGTCATATTATCACATTCCACTATCTTCGATGAATAAAGAGTACTGCGCATATTTTTCAGTGATATAGGAATTTCTCTTGTGTTCTTTTTCATTGAGCAACCAAAGTTGTATTTTTAGCTTTTAACATTTCTGCTAATTTGATATTAGTAAAATAGCTATCTGTCGTAATATTCCTCCCTTCGTTTAGATGGGGATCTGTTAATTTCATGACAACATTTTCCGATAAACGTAATTAAGGATTGGCTGCTTCATCCTTTTCTAGATAAATAAATTCATTCAAGAGGTATTTAGTATCAACGTCAACAGATCAACCAAAATTTTATTCCAAATTTATCCGATTTATTTGGCGTATATTGCGTAAATTTATATCTATCCTGAGATGGGAACAATTGTTCATCAACTGTAATATTTTGTCCTGGTCGGTAGCATGTTTTGCAATTTTCAATAAATTTATTCCACATTTTAGATGCAAGAGCAAATTTAACAGTCTGTAGTCTGCTAGATCTTGTTGTCTTTTCATCAAACCTAAAAAATCTTTTTCTTTCTTTGAATCTATCTCTTGAGGTAGTTTCTTTGCAAAATAGTATTCCTCATGCCTTGGACGACAATGAATATAAATCTAAACCCTTTTTTTTATTGCTCCTCGAACATATAGTATAGCAACAAAAAGCAGCTTCGAGTCCAAAGAGTATTTTATTAAAGGGGTCAAAATGACACCCGTCCGCCGTTCTAGGAATACAAGCCCATATTTCAAAAACTAACAAATCTAGAAAGCTGAATTTTTCTTTAGAAATATATGTTATCTATTTAGGAAAAGTCAAAAAATTTCAAACGATTTCGCCCAAGCAAACAAAAGTAATCAACGGACGAAAGCACTCAGGTGTCAAAATGACCCCTACCGCCGTTCTAGTGTTAATAGAATGAAGAAAACTTTTATTAATATCTTTTTAAGTTTTGATTCGATTTTCATAAAATTTGAAAGAGCTCGACAAAATTCGAAACGATTATATATATTAAATTTCAAACCATTCGGTTGGGCAGTTTTTGCGCTATTATATGGGGACAGACGGACAAAGAGACTGGCGAACGGACTAGACGTCGACTATATATGCAACGTCTTTATATAATTACGGATGCACCTAAAAGGCAAATGTTTCAACCAATGTTTTTGTTTAATTTGTTTGTTTGCTTCCCTACATTTTTATCAAAATAAATTTAAAAGTGATTTTTTTCATAAAAATAAAATGATAAATGTACAATTAAGGTTATTTTGTTAAATAATATTTTGTATAATTTTATTTTATCCGTTATTCTTATTTTGGTACTTTTCCCTTGACCTAACAAAAGTAAACGCATATACGAAATCTCAATATATCGATAAATTCAAATTTATGGAAAACAATTATTGAAAGTTTTACTAATTGATAATTTTTATGTTATGTCTTCTTATTATCTCTCATACGCTTAAGGCTGCTAGTCACTCAGCTTAAGAATTCCCCTGGGTAATATTAAGTCTGTGGGCGCTTGATGCATTCTTATATTTAAAATATCTTCCCCAGGGAATTAATATTTTTAACTTCTTTTTTCAGTATTCTCTTCTTAAAGGATGTCGCATTTTTTCTTATTTGTCAAAATATTTCTAAAATCTATGCTTAACTTAACATTTTATGTGTTAAAAGCGCACGAACAGGGAGTAATATTTTAACACTTCATTTAAAATTAGACATAGATTTCAGAAATTTTTAGAGAACTAAGAAAAAGAGAGACACCCTTTAAGAAGAGTACACAGAAAAAAGAAGTTAAAAATATTAATTCCCCGGGGAGATATTTTAAATATACGAACGCATCAAACGCCCATAGACTTAACGTTACAGAGGGGAGTTCGGAAACCTGAGTGACTGGCAGCCTTAACCCCGATCGACCAAATGATTATGAAGTGCGAAGCCCCTGTGTTATTTTTGTCCTAATTCGGAACTGGGTTCATTCCGTTGTTTATTAATAGGACAATTTGCGTTTTGTCGCAGCAGAACGTTTCTACTTTTTTATTAAAATATGGTTATTAGGTAGATTTCGTAAGAAATACTACCTATTGCAGTCGTTACCATGGTGCGACTTTTGAAAAATTCCTTCATAACTTTTCATTATAGGACAATAGGAACCCCAAACCACCCCCACCTAAAAAGTTTATATATATATATGTGTGTGTGTGTGTGTGTGTGTGTGTGTATGTACTAAATTTTGTCCGCACGATAAAAGTCGCAATTATGCAAGGATCGTCCTCAAACTCGCCAACAACTTTCAGATGGCTAATATCTCGGCGGGGATTGAAAATGGGCAAAATCGGCCCAAGGGAATGGAAATGGGGAGAATTTTGAATACCGTCTTAACAAGATTCTGATAAAACCAGATCTTACACAACAATGACAGGAAAAAATAAATATTTTTCGTTATAGCAGTTGCCAACAATTAAGAAAAAAAAAAAACAATAAAATTCTCACCACAACAATTGTTTTTCTATTGCAAGTTTTCACGTGAAAAAATAAATTAAATAAATAGTTTGAAGAATTGAAACCAAATTGAATATTACGTCATAAGTTTTCTAGAGCAAGATTTCAGCATGAAAACTCAAAATGAAATAAACAGTTTGGGGAATTAAAAAATATACATATATTGCGTCATATTGGAAATATAATGGACCTCAGAAGGTGCATATATAACGTCATGTGAGTTTGAAGAAACGTACTAAAACATGATAAAAACCCGACTATGGAAATATTTACATATTTTAACACTTTGAGGTTCTCTGAATTTCTTTTAGCCATTTTTATACCTATTCCATATACATGCGTGTGTGTATTCGTGTATATTAAAATTTTCACAAAATGTTTAGCTCCCTAGAGCTCATTCTCAGTGAAATAACTTTGTTTATCTCTAATCTTGATTTAAATTTTGTTGGTGAATTTAGTACTTAACTTCGAAATCTACCTCCGCCTGTAGGCCCGAGCCGGCGGGGATTTTTTTTATAAAGTGACCGATTAAAAATTCAATTATTAACGCTAGTTAATGAAAGCACATTTAAAATTCCATATACAAGAAATATTCAACAACCGTAAATTTCCGATTAACCCCTACTCATTCAACCGGCACAATCGGGTAACTGCTACCCCTTCCCCTCTTTCTTAAAATCAAAAACAAACAACAAAATTTCAAATGAACATAAACCCGAGTCAGATGGCGCTATTTTGAGTAAAATGCATGTCTGACGCGAGGAACAGCAACTAGAACATATTTCTGCGGAAATCACAGACTGGCTTAATTGAAGAGCTAAGTGGAAGAACATGTTAGGTAACAAAAATTACATTTGAAGAAATTTGATGTGAAAGTTTTTGTTGTCAATTTTAATGATTTATTTTCTGTTTGATACCATGTGCTTAAGAGGCCACACTAGTCACGGCTTGAAGTTCGAACGCTAATGATAAGTCTATGGCAACAATGTTTTCAAATATCTTGCTTGATTTTTAATATTTTTAAATGATTTTTTTTTGCACAGGATAGCTGAGGACTATCTGTTTACGGGCTATTTTTTACTTTTCCGATTTTCGTTGTAGTTTAATTCTCAGGATCCTGTCAATTTAGGATCCAGTGAAATTAGAGGTATTGTGTCCTTTTTAGTCTTATAACATTCATATCAGTAAAATTCAGGAAAATTTTTTTAATAACAACGAAAATATAGAGTTTAAGCTTTCCAATAACATGCTTTCAATAGTTCTACTACAATTAGGCTGAGCAAAATATGCAAAGATTTTGATGAAAAATGTGTCAAAAATGGCCTCGTAATGTTATGCTCTCCGCCTCTACCAAGACGATGAAAACCACGCCTATTAAAAATATGATTGGCTAGTATCCAAACACTTTAGCAAATGGAAACGATTTAATTGTGATTGGATTATTGTATCGTGTTAAAATAGATCACTCCTATTTCAAACCTTGGATTTATTTTTTTCTAAAATTATTGTTTAATTTCAACAAAAGACTCTTGAAAGAATGAAATATTTTAAATTCTATATTTCTATGAATAACGAAGGAAATTATACATTTCGTTTATATAAACAATTTCAGAACCACACAGAGGGAGTTACAACATATAGAAGTTATTAAGGAATCAAATTTCAGTCCTAGTTTATTAAGTAAAATGGTAAAAAAATAGACGAGTATTTTTTAAATTATTTTTTAAGTTAAAATAGTTAACAAATAATTACGAAGTCATAATTTGTTAGAACATATTTGTGGCCTGGCCAGGAGACTGGTTTTCAAGCCTCCTATTCTTGTATATGTATAAAATATTCGACAATTTAACATTTTACGTTCGAAAAACAGTTTTTTTAATTAAAAATCAGCAGAATTTAAAGTTAATAAGTTTTAAAGATTGTTAACTTTAAAATTGTAAATCAACTTGTTCAAAATTTTAAAGAAATATTTTTATAGTTCATTACTTTAATATTTATTATTTTTAAGGGGACAGTACACCTTTAACAGTCGGAGAACCAAATTTGTCCTGTGTAACAGATATATTTTTTAAAGAGCCCACTTCAGACACGGAGAGAAAGTAAAACGAAGTCTATGGGGGCGTTAATTTAAATTTTCTCGCTTTGTTTTAATATGTTTTTTACATAGGATAGCTGAGCACGATCTTCAACCAGGCTAGATTTTACTTTTTAGATTTTTATTTTATATATATATATATATATATATATATATATATTGAATGTTTTCTTTTCGTTCATGGTTTTGTTAGTAAGTTTTTTCCATGGTTATTTTGTTAATTTTCTCTGTAGTTCAGTAGTTTTGGGATTGGACGAGTAGTGTGTGTTTTTTGGTATATATATATATATATATATATAAAGCCCAGTGGTGTAGTGGTTAGGGCATCTGACTGTCGCACCGCAGGTCGAGAGTTCGACTCCCGACTGGGCAAGGTTCACTCAGCCTTTCATCCCTTTGGGGTCGATAAAATGAGTACCAAGCTTGCTTGGGAAGTAAACACCGAGGGTCTCGCGTTAGGCTGACCACCTGGCCGGGACGCATGCTGTATAGCACCTCGGGCCTAGGGTCAAGAAAACAGACATGGGCACTGTCGGCCCTGATCCTCATGGATTGTATAGCCACAGAGTTTAGTTTAGTATATATATATATATTAGGAAAGTTTCAATTTCAGAAACGATTCACCCCTGTTCCGAAATTAAAAGTATTTTTTTTTTAAATATTTGAAACCAAAATCGAAAGAGTAAAAACTAGCCCGGTTGTAGATCGTCTTCAGCTATCCTATACAAAAAAAAAAAAAAAAAAAATCATTTTAAAATGTTAAAAAGGAAGTGAGATAAAAAGGAAGTGAGATTTGAAAATAACGCTCCCATATATTTAACATTAGCGTTTACATTTTTTCCCCGTAACCTGCGTGGGTTCTCAAATGTAACGCAAAGATATTTTTTTTGCAACGGTTAGGAAACGCGAAAATTTATCATTAACTTTAATAATGTAAAACTAAAAGTTATGAAACTGTAAGATAAAATATAGCATTTTATAAAAATATACTAGCTAGCAATTTTTTTTTCTAATACGTATTACCTTTTAATATTTTATACTTCACTTACATGGACATTCAAAAGTATTTTATATTATGGTCTATGTGGGAAAATACATTTGCGTGTATTTTAATGACATAAAACAATTTTAAACATACAGTTTATTCGCATTATTGAAGAGCATAGGTACTTGTACAGGGGAATTAAAAAGTATATTTCGTTACATTATGGACTACGAAGAAAAAACGTTTGCGGGGTATTTTAATAACGTTTTCTGTTACAACATAATGAAATTGATATGAATTTATGAGGCGCAGTAAAACATGCTTTCTGAAGGGATAGCAAAGCATTTATCATTCATTTACAGGGTCACAGAAAAGGGTTCAGTTTTATTACAGAAAAAACTGCTTGCAAAGTGTGTTTTAGTTATGTTTCACGATTTCAAACAAGATGGAATTCATATACGTTACTGAGGTTTACAATATGATGCTTACATTATAATATGATGTGCATCACATTTTATTTAATTTACAGGGGCACATAAAAGATATTGGATACAATATTGCATATGAAGTATTGTCTATTAGGGATGATTGCTGAAAGTGAGATTTCAGCTATGATATACGTTTTTAACTAAATTTCTGCATACTAGATTATATATATAAATTCGATAGACTACGTATAGGGCTACGCAAAAGAACTAGGAAGAATTGTTGAGAAATTGATTAATTTTATTTTCAAATTCAACTACATTTAGAAAGATATGTTTGGAAAATAAAAATATAATAATATACAAGGCTATTCAAAGAATTGGATGCATGCACGCCTATTTCAGACACGGGAAGGAATGAAAACGCTAATTTTAAGTCTATGGGGGGGGGGGGGGTCATTTTCATATTTCTCGCTTTGATTTTAATATTTTTGAATGATTTTTTCTTTTTCTTTTTTTTGCATAGGATATCTGGTGACTATCGACAGTGAGGCTAGCTTTTACTTTTCGATTTTGGCTATAGTTTTTTTTTTGTTATATATAATAGGATAGTTTAAATTTTAGAGCGGAATTGAAAGTAAAAGTAATTTTAAAGAAAAATATCTGAAACAAAAATCGAAAAAGTAATAACTAGCCCGGTTATAGAGCGTCCTCAGCTATCCTAACAGTTTCTTAGCAACAACGAATGATAGCTTAACACTGTCATGATCGGTAAGGTCAAGTAAAGACTATAAACTAAAAGCACTGCTAATTTACCAAATTCCGATATAGGACACAGATTGGTAAAGGATATTACGGCAACTCCTCCTGATTATTAACTGGGAAGTAGAGGAATAAGATGGAGAATCTCTGGAGATATTTGACTGTGAGCTTTCAACTAACAAGGTAAAAAAAAAATCTCTATCAGCAATGCGGGGAAAATAAAATTGTAACTTAGTCTAAAGATAAAGATGCAGGAAAATAAATTTATTTTCACTGATTTCTGATAAAGAAAAAGAATGCTTTGGTAAAATTGGAAGAAATTCGAAATATTGCTTTGAAATGGAATTCTATGAAATTCATTATCAGAATTGCATATCAATGTAATGAAAAATCCAAGCAGTTTTCAGAGAAAATAAAAACAGTCTTTCTCAAACAATTATATATATAAAAAAAAAAAAAAAAAAAAAAAAAATACAGCTGTATTTGTTACAAAAATCTCCAAATTCAGAGTAATGAATTAAAAAAGGTTTTTATACACAATCTAGGTATAAAAACACAGATAGGATGTTTTTGTGCCTGTCCACAGATTCCTAAAGAGTGATACAAGATTTCACAGGAAGGGATTTGTTCGACGGGTGGCAATTGCACAGACCATTAGCTCATCAAGTTGAAGGCTGAAATTTTAGGATTAGATAGAACTCAATTAGCATATTAAAATGCAAATGGTCTGATAGAAATCTTGATAGAAATCTTGATAGAAAACACCTGCACACCGGAGTTTAGTTTTTGATCGATTGGTTTATCATTGTATTTTGCAGCACCCAAATGTATGAAAATATTGAAGTTTGGGTGCATGAAAACACAATGGTAAACCTGCGGATCAACCACTAAATTGATGTTCTGCAGATGGTTTCCACCAAGATACGACTTGGCAGACCAATGCATATAGCTTGTATATAAAATAAACGGTCAAGTACGAGTATTACTCGCGCTCAGAGAGTTCCGTACAATAAATATATGAATTATTAACTGTATTATTTAAAAGAATAATGAAACTTTGTAAAAACCTATACAACGTAGAGTTGGGTATAGCTGTATATATTAGAAAAGTATGATTGAGTATACCACAAAGGTTCAAAGAGATATGAAGCCGAAATAAAATTAAATATTGCTATTTTGTATAATTTTTTTTTAAACGTATCTTAATCTGGATATGGTGAACTTAATTTGGTACTAACAATAAACGTACTGCATATTTAAATTTCATTTGGCATTTCATAAAACTAAATTCAACATAGAAATATTTTTCTTTTTACAGTGTAGATGAAATAAAATCCTTGTTCAAAGTTTAAACTTGGCGTTGTACTACGCGCGTTTCGAAAGGAGGTCGCAAAGATGCAACTCGACTTTGTCCGTGACGCGTTTTTTCAAATAGGTCTTTAATTATCATTTAAAGACACGGGAGGCGTATTGAGAGATCCACTCAACGCAAACTAGTCGCGAATCCCATAGTATTTATGCGATTAATTATAATTAAATTGGTCTGTTTTTAACAATTTGATGTTTACTGCTTTTATGCTGCTACTGGGTATTGCATTACACATATATATCATTAAAAGTTGTTATCTAGTATTTAAAAACCGATGGTATATAGAGTACGCCGCCTCTGCCATTATGTATGTCCAAACCAACCGTGTCTTTAAGGGTTAAGGCTCCTGCCCCTGCCAGCGAAGACAATCACGAGCTAATGCTAATCGTATAGGGAAGGATTTTTCTAATATCTATTTTGTATTTCGATATTTTAATTTTTTTTTTTTGGCATTATATAGCCGAGATCCGTCTCTACATCGCACCTTTCTTTACTTTTTCCTCCCCATCGGATTAGCATTAGCTCGTTAGTGTCTTCGCCGGCAGGGACAGGAGTCTTAATATCTCGGCGAATTACCGACGATTTTTTTTCGAAAATCATTATAAACAATGCTTTTATACTTTTGATACGATAGGTACCTTTAGCGCTCTTCGATACCTTTGCTGAATGCCCGCAAATAGAAATCTGTATGTAACAGAAAAATGCGATTTTATGAAAAACTATGCCACCTAGGGCAATCGCTATAATTTTCCTGCGAGTATTAAATTAACCTCTACTACCTCTAATTTTTTTCATAATTTTAGTTTCAGTAGGTTTGAAAATAGATTGGGGGGGGGGGCACATTTTTGCACTACGTTTTCGACGATATCTCTGAAAATATAATATCTAAAATTAAAAGAAATGTATTTTTGAGTTATGCGTTACGGAATCTTTTAACCGATACCCCAAACGATACACAAAGAAAATATATTTCTTCTTTAAATAACCTAATTATCCCCTCTACGTTTTTCCCACATATATTTGTGAATGTTTAATAATCTGTAAATATGTGGGTCAATAGTCTTTATTACATCTCCCAATTTGAACTTCCCACGTTCCGTAGTTTACGAGTAAAATGGCTGTGACAGACAGACACAGGAGTGATCTTATAATGATTCCGTTTTTACTTTTTAAGTACGGAACCCTAAAAATCATGATTATTGCAACTGAGAAATACAAAAACATAAGAAGATGAATTATTGAAAATAAATAAAACAAGAAAGGAAAACCATGTGTCAAGTATGGATTATGAACCCTTTCCTACATTTTTAGTTCAGTTAGAAAAACACATAACACATTTGAATATACACATTTATTAATTCCTAACAATAGACGGAAACGTACTTCAATTGTTTTGTGAAGCTCTGTATGTTCCTTATAAATTTTTATACACGCCACATACTAAGCTGAAATTTAATTCAGAAATAAATACGCTGAAAATTACTGATATCACACTTCTAAGGCTAACATTAGCTTAAGAACTGCTATCCATGGACGGCCATGTATCCAGTTTTTTGTCATATCCCTATTTATTTATATGCTACAATGTCACTTAGCCGACGGGACATTTAGCAAACAGCAATTAGACGACAGGATGTTTAGCCGACAGCGACTGTTAGCCGACAAGACAGTTAGCCAACAGAGGACAATTATTCGACATGGACATTCATCCGACAGGATATTCATCCGACTTAACTGTAACGTAACTGTAACCTGATCTTAACCTAATTATAACCTAAGCATAAACTAACTGTAGCGTAACTGTAACCTAACCAATACCAAACTGTAACGTAACTATAATCTATCTGTAACCTAAACGTAACCTAAGTGTAAGATAACCGTAACTTAACTGAAACCTAATAGTAACCTAATTGTTGCCTAAATGTAACCTAACTGAAACCTAACAGTAACCTAATTGTAGCCTAAATGTAACCTAACTGGGACGTAACCGTAATCTAACTGTAACTAACGTTTACCTAGTTATAACCTAATCGTATGCTAACTGTAATGTAACTGAAACATAACTTTACCATAACCAAGCTCTAACCTAAGCGTATTCTAATTATCACCTAAACGTAACCTAAGAGTTATTTAACCGTAATCTAAACGTAACCTAACGGTAACCTAATTATAAAGTAACCGTAACCTAATTGAAACCTAACAGTAACCTAATTGTAGCCTAAATATAATCTAACTGGGACGTAACCGTAATCTAACTGTAACTAACGTTTATCTAATTATAACCTAATCGTATGCTAGCAGTGATGTAACTGTAACACAACTTTACCATGACCAAGCTGTAACCTAAGCGTAATCTAATTATCACCTAAACGTAACCTAATTGTAACCGAACAGTTACCTAACCATAATCTAAACGTAACCTAAGTATAACCTAATTATGAAGTAACCGTAACCAAACTAAAACCTAACAGTAACCTAATTGTAGCCTAAATGTAACCTAACTGGGACTTAACCATAATCTAACTGTAAATAACGTTTACCTAGTTATAACCTAATCATATGCTAAATGTTATGTAACTGTAACATAACTTTACCATGACCAAGCTGTAACTTAAGTGTAATCTAATTATCACCTAAACGTAACTTAATTATAACCTAACCGTAATCTAAGAGTAACTAATCGCAATTGTAACCAAACTGCAAATTAACTGTAACCTAGCGGGAGGTACATAATATGAAAGAGTGATCAAAGGGCTGCCCAGTCCAATGATATATCACTTGAGGGATGTCGGAAAAGTCAGAAAAATGCTCCCGGTGATACAAATTGGGGGAGGGGGAACGGGAGGTACATAATATGAAAGAGTGATCAAAGGGCTCCAATGCGATGTATCTCATGAGGGGTGTCGAAAAATGTTAGAAAAGTACCGGCTAATTATACTATCAGCTAAATGTCCTGTCGGTTAATCGCCTTTTCGGCTAAATGTCCTCCCGGCTAATTGCCACGTTCGGCCAGTTGCCTGTCGGTCAATTGTCTGTATTGCTAAAATTATTACTATATGTCCGTTTCGATCAATTGTCCTGTATGCTGTATGTAAATTTCAGCTAATTGTGTTGTCGGCTATATGTACGTATCGGCTAAATGCACGTCTCAGCTAACTGCAATCTGCTAAATGTCTTGAAGGCTATTTGGTTGTCGGCTAAATGTCTGCGACCGGCTACGGGTCAAACATCTATACTAAAAGTAGTTGAGCTTGAAAATGCATAAATCAAATTAAAAAACATCTTTAAGTAATTCATAGTCATTCTCGGTACTACTGATGAAATCTTTTGTGTAGTGTCTATGCAACGGAATAGCAATAATTTCAGCAATACAGACAATTGGCCGACAGACAACTGGCCGAACGTGGCAATTAGCCGGGAGGACATTTAGCCGAAAAGACGATTAGCCGACAGGACATTTAGCTGATAGTATAATATGCCGGTACTTTTCTAACATTTTTCGACAACCCTCATGAGATACATCACATTGGAGCCCTTTGATCACTCTTTATATTCTATGCAATTCATATACACCACCTATGTGCCTGTGCAAAAATATTAGTTTAACTTAACTTATACCATAACTTATCATAAATCAAACATATCATAATTTAAAACTCACTATCAGCAATCATCCCTAATGTTTCCCTGTAAATGAACAATAAATTCGATGCACACCATATTCTTATCCAAACATCTTGCACTCTTTGTCTCCCCTTCTTCCGAAATTTCGTTTCCCGTTTTGCTCCCCTTACAGTATCAAGGTTTAAAATCTTTAAAATTCCTTAATATTTTCTTTAATTTTCTGTTTTATTTGTTACTTTAAACTAACAATAAATAGTCAGTCATAAATTTCGTTATCAATTTATTTCACCATATTCATTTCATTAAAAGTTCTTGTAAATTGCCTCCATCGAAAATGTCATTTCTCCCTTTTGCTCCCTCATCCACGGTACCCATATTTTAAAATAAAAACCCTTTAAAACGCTTTAATTTTTTTAAATCTTTTCTGCTCAATTTGCCACTTTATTTTAACAATAAACAAACGATCATAAAAATTTCTCCTCCCCCCCCCAACCCCAACTGAAATTGGTATTTCCTCCTCGCCTCTCCCTCTTACCAAGCATCTGAAATTTAAAGTCCTTAATTTTTTTTCGTTTATTATTTCTTTTAACTTATTTGTAAATATTTTCTAAGGTAAGTAAATAATAAGTCGCCGATAAACTCCCCCCCCCCCCCCGCAAAAAAGAACTAATTCTGCTTATTCCTCTTTTTTTTTCCCTCAGATCACAAAATTTTAACCTTAAAAGTCATTGCTTTTTTAAAAACATTTTGTACTCTATTTCAAATGAAAATCAAATTTCAAATTTCAAAGTAATTGCTTAAAAGGCGCAAAGGCCAACATAGTGAAAAAGATTCCAAGCCGGGACTCGAACCCGGGCCATCAGTATAGCGCACTGACGTTCTACCGACTAAACCACTTGGAACGATACCTAGCTCGGAAAATTTCTCACTATTATATGTTGGAAAGGCTACAAACGCAGCACAAGATGGAATATTTATCGTGAGTCACCGACCTGGGACAAACACGAAACATAATTAAATCCAGCATCGATAGAAATTATATTAATACATGGAAATTATTCCAGAGAGAAACATTCGCCTTGCATACAATATTTCACCGACCTGGGACAAACACGAAACACAATTAAATCCAGCATCGATAGAAATTATATTAATACATGGAAATTATTCCAGAGAGAAACATTCGCCTTGCATACAATATTTCAAATATTGTATGCAAGGCGAATGTTTCTCTCTGGAATAATTTCCATGTATTAATATAATTTCTATCGATGCTGGATTTAATAATGTTTCGTGTTTGTCCCAGGTCGGTGACTCACGATAAATATTCCATCTTGTGCTGCGTTTGTAGCCTTTCCAACATATAATAGTGAGAAATTTTCCGAGCTAGGTATCGTTCCAAGTGGTTTAGTCGGTAGAACGTCAGTGCGCTATACTGATGGCCCGGGTTCGAGTCCCGGCTTGGATTGGTTGATTTTTTGACGGCCGATTATCTACACGAGGGATATAGGCCCGGGGGGGAGTGCCCTCCGTGGGGGTCTTTCTAAGGGAACCTAATCCATATTTACACATGGAAAATCCACGGCTCGAAGAAAACCACGAAAACTCCGAACGATTAGGCCGACGGGCGCGATTGGGATCGAACCCAGCACTTCCCGTCTACCAGCTTCGAACGCAGAACCTCTCGGCCACTGGTGGGGCCCCGGCTTGGAAACTTTTTCACTATGTTGGCCTTTGCGCCTTTTAAGCAATTACTTTGAAATTTGAAATTTGATTTTCATTTGAAATATTGTATGCAAGGCGAATGTTTCTCTCTGGAATTATTTCCATGTATTAATATAATTTCTATCGATGCTGGATTTAATTATGTTTCGTGTTTGTCCCAGGTCGGTGACTCACGATAAATATTCCATCTTGTGCTGCGTTTGTAGCCTTTCCAACATATAATAGTGAGAAATTTTCCGAGCTAGGTATCGTTCCAAGTGGTTTAGTCGGTAGAACGTCAGTGCGCTATACTGATGGCCCGGGTTCGAGTCCCGGCTTGGAATCTATTTCACTATGTTGGCCTTTGCGCCTTTTAAGCAATTACTTTGAAATTTGAAATTTGATTTTCATTTGAAATATTGTATGCAAGGCGAATGTTTCTCTCTGGAATAATTTCCATGTATTAATATAATTTTGTACTCTATCTGTTAATTTATTGTAATCATAAATAATCATATAACTATACTCCTCCCCCACAAAAATTGACGCTTGCTCTGACTCTACCCTTACCAAGAACACAAAATTTAGTCTTTTTTTGTCCTATTTCTTATTCTTTAGTAAGGTAAATAAATAAGTCATCAAATAAAATCCCCCCCTTTTTTTTCTTTCCCTTATTTAAGTTTAAAATCTTTGAAAGTCTTTTTTTAATACATTTTCAGCTTTATCTGTTTCATATTGAACAATAAATAATCGATTATATAATTTCTTCCACCCCATATAAAATTGACGTTTTCTTTTCTCCCCCCATTATTTCCATGCTCATAAAATTTAAAGTCTCTAAAACTCCTAATTGCAATGTTTTTGCCCTATTTGTAAATCTTTAATAAGTTACATAATCGGTCATCTATTAAATCCCCCCCCCCCCCCGCCAAAAAAAAAAAAATCTGTTTCTTGATTTGTCTTACCCTCAACTCATGTAGCTAAAAAATCTAATTTACGGTCTTTAAAACTTTTTAATTTTTACTTTTTTTTCGTCCTAATTATAAATCTTTATTATCTATAATATTAACTAAATCATTTCAACTATGTACGAAAGTGTTAACAATAAAGCGATAGGTGTACATTTAATTGTGCATAAAAAACATTTTAACTGTATTTTTCAAAGGAAAATGTCTTTAGAGGGATATTTGTAAGGAAAATATTGTGGTTTCTCGTCAACGTGCAAGTAAATTCTCAAACCTTTCGAAATCATTTTATTCCGACTAGCTCAGAAAGAACCATCAAACGTAGATACCAAAGGTGCCTGAGTAATCGACTGAATCGAGTATGTCCATAAAGAAAAAAGAAAAATCATGCGTCTACGTCGATACTTTCCAACACTTACAGAACACTGTAACAAAACTTCGCCGTTTAATAAAGTAAAGAAGATATCTAACTAAACATTTGTAATACCTATGACACGTTTGAAAAGCAGATTTCAACAATTGCACCCATAACCTGGAAGGTACTCAAATTCTTTTGTGCAGCTCATATGATATATGCAGCTCATATGAGGCAGTGTATATGATATATTTGTACTGCATATATTTGTACGGATTCTACATACTATGTTAAAATTTAGTTTTGTAAGAAAATACATAGAACAGTTGAAAATTCACCCTCGGCAATTTCTACTTATAGACGGAAACATACTTGAATTCTTTTGTGCATTTCTGTATATAGAAATTTTTATACACGTCAAACAGTATTAAGCTGAAATCTAATTCATGCAAAATCATGCTCAAAATTACTGAAATCACACTTGCAGGAATTATTTTCTATCGGCGGCCCATGTATCCAGTTTTTTGAATATCCCTGTGTAGGATTTTATTTGTATGATACAAACATCTCTAAGCATATTAAATGTAGTTGAGCTTGTACATTTATAACTGAAAAAAACCTAACACCTTTAAGAAATTCATACTCATTCTCAGCAATGGTTACGAATTCTTTTGTGTGGTCCTGTATAGGGTTTGTAAAATATGTGCACACCACGTAGTGCGCAAAAATTTAGTTAAACTTAAAAACGCATTCTGTAATTGAAAATGTACTTTCAGCATTAATTTTTAATAGCTATATCGGATACAGTATTGTATCAAAATATTTTATGTTTCCCTGTAAATGAACGCTAAATGAAATGCAGACCATATTCGAATGTAAGCATCTTGTAGTAAATCAAAGTAATGTGTATCTATTTCGTCATGTTTGAAATAGTGTAACGTGATCAAAATACGCTACAAACAGTTTTTCTCGTAGACCATATTGAACCAAGTTCTTTTGTCTGACACCGTAAATAATTGTTAAATGCTCATGTTGTACAGAAAGTAGGCTTAGGACACCTCAGAAATTCATATCAATTTCATTATCTTTGTGACAGAGTAATATCAATCAAATACGCCGCAAACGATATTTCTTCATGGGCTATAACATAACGGAATACTTTTGAGTCCCCTATACTCGTACTTTAAGCATTACACATAACATAGTCTATAGTAACAATTTTAAAGTGTGTCTCAATGTACATAAATTTAACTGTGTTTAATATTGTGTAACACTATTAAAATACATCCTAAATAATCCCCCCCCCCCCCACATAGACCATAATGTAGCGAATACTTTTGAGTGCATCTGTAAATGAACCATGAATGGTGCACCGAACATACCATGATGATTTTCAATATCGTATATCAATTACATGGCAATCCGACTATATTTACGCTAGTTAGAGCACGGATAGACAGACAGACGGACGGACAAACTCAATCCATAAACACTTTTCAACTTTCTTGGGAAGTGTTAAAAATGGAAAAATGTAATGAAAATAAAAGTATTTTAGTGTTATTTAGATTACGAACCGCTACAAAAAACATTCTTATTTGACCGCATCATTTAAAAAATATTTAGTGCTCAGAAATCCCCCCCCCCCCACACACACACCTGAATTTACTCCTGTGCACTTAAAATTTCAAATTGTTAATACTCCTTTATGTTTTATAACATTCTTGTAAAAATAATCCGTAATCTAAATTTTCTTCTGCCTGAAAATTTCACTAAAATTTTTGCCATCCTTCTTTCTGCTAACATCACACAAAGTTTTTAATATTTGGAAAACTTTATTTTTTCTGTCGCATATTTTATTGCTAACAACAATAAATTGTGTACTATATCTATAAATGACTACGCTGGGATTTAGATTTATACCCCCTCTACAGATGTACAGTACAAAATATACAGTTTATTTGTTTAACTTTTCCTCTCCTAATTTTATGAACATCTTATTTTTAACCTTCAATGTTATTTAGCTTTTATAAATCTCATAAATTTTATGTTCTAAAAAGAATTCGCACAAAAGATAGTTATTTTAGAATATTTGTACCTGATATATTTCCCCCCTCATTCAATATCTCCCCCTTGATTTTAAATGTAATTGCCTTATGTGAAATAAAATAGTTTTTATACTGCACTAATTTCAATTTTATGTTTGTAAAAGCTGTAAAATAAACCTAAAAAAAAAAAAAAAAATTGAAAGTCAAATCGTTTTAATTTTTGCACTTTTATCATAAACAGATTAAAATTCTTTTTACGGCTTTTACCGTTATCGAGTCTCCACAAAACAGTGGGCTTTGATCTACCCTTGTAAAGCGAAGACAATTGAAAAAAAATCCTTTACACCTGAAACCTACTGGAAATTATCACATGTAGCGCTCAGCCGAAGTGGGGTGGGGGTTGGAATCGTGCCAGATAATTGGCCATTTGCTGATTGGAAGAGCTCGCTTGTCAATCATTTGAATTTAGACCATCCTTTCAATTCAGCTAAAATGCCAGCGGCCATCTTTATTTCTTTTTATCTGTGACTGCAGTGAGCTCTTAACACGTTTACGCCGGCGCGGTGGGTCACACTCGACTGTCTCAGAGTTGAAAAGTCTCTGGCTTTTTGCACACCACTGTTATTTTAGAGAAAATGCTGTTCCTTTAAATCGCCCAATTGCTCTAATTAAATGAAACAAAATTTTCTGTATTAAAATACTGGTATCCAAAAGGCCGGAGACTTGCCAGCTCTGAGGCAGTCGAGTGTGACCTACCGCGCCGGCGTGAACGTGTTAAAATATTAACAGGTGTGTTACTGAACTCTATCAAAAATCTTATTCATATTAAATTTTTAAATATCAAAAAATATTAATATTATTTACATTATTAAGTAATAAAATATTAAATATTAATGAATAATGTCATAAATCTTCAAGTCTAAATAGAATTTTGGTATTTTAGATTTACCACGTGATAGAATACCTGATAACGCCTTCGTACAAAAGATAAAATAATTTTTAAGAAAATGTAGCATAACATGTTCTTCCACTCAGCTCTTCAATTGTGATAAGAATGGTGTTGGTTATGAAAAATTGACGGATGACAAATTTATTCAAAACATTTTGAATCCAGAGAAACCTGAAATATATGAATGTGATGAATCGGAGAATGATCACCCATGAGTCATTCATGCATGCTCTCTAAAGGTATTAACCCTTTATGTGCTGAATTATGAATTCATGAAAAATTTATCTTTTAAACCATTTTTCGGGAAATTTTAAAACTACATTAGAACATTTACATAATCATTTAATGAATTTTAGAAGGATTAATTAAATTTGAATTTATAAGGATTTTGTGCAATATTCATAACCCCAATCAAATCTTTTATATTAAATATCTTTCTTAGTGTTTTGTAGAATTAGGAAATGTAGAAATTAAATGCTTTTACAATAGAAATATAGAAATATTTTAAAATTAAAAATCCCCCCCCCCCCAAATGCCAAAAAATTTGAAAAGACGCAAAGGCAAAAGAAATTATCCTTTTAAAATTATTTTTGTTTTGTGTAACCAATAATGCTTTTGGAAGAAGATAAATAATGTATCTATAACTCATTCCAAACTTTATTACAACGAATCAATAAATTAAATGAATTTTATAACAAGTTATTTTAATATTACTTATAAATACCGTCAGTGGATGGATAGTTAATTACTTTGAGACGCAAAGAAAAGCAAAAGTAACCCAAGAACTTTTATTACGCAGAATCGTTGATCTTGCTGCACTAAAAGCACAAGCAAAACGCAAACAGAAAAGAATAATGGACTACTTTGGTTGAAATCAGGTACTGTCCGGTTAGCTTAAATTAACTTCACACAGAAATTTCACATAATTTCAAAATATCAACTTCTCGGGGCATAACTTTTTAAGTATTTTTTATTTAATCTTGGTAAGACGGCACATAACACATATACACAAAATAATAACTGGCGCTAATATAACTATTTCAAAAATATATATTCTAAAAACACTCAAAATATATATTAAACATTTAATTGCTAAAAAGTACGTCAAACGTTAATAAAATACATTAAAAGATCTTAATAATTTGACATGTTTCGATTGAATTTACTCAATCATCATCAGAAAAACAAATAAACACAGAGATGGAAAATGACAATAAACTATTACAAATGAAATTTAAAAATAAATAAATAAAAATCACGCGCGTAATATTTTAACATGTTTCACGTTGCCCTATTTTATTTTCAAATTATCTAACAATTCAATCCAAATATTTGGGATTTGAAATGACAAGGAATCATTGCATTTATTTTTAAATTTCATTTGTAATAGTTTATTATCATTTTCCATCTTTGTGTTTATTTGTTTTTCTGATGATGATTGAGTAAATTCAATCGAAACATGTCAAATTATTAAGATCTTTTAATGTATTTTATTAACGTTTGACGTCCTTTTTAGCAATTAAATGTTTAATATATATTTTGAGTGTTTTTAGAATATATATTTTTGAAATATTTTTAATGGACGTATAAGAGAACTTCTGCTTATTATTTAATAGCTAATATAACTTTTCTACATGTTTCCACTAATCAAAACAGAACAGAACTACTACTAACTAACTGCATTTTGTATACGTCAAAGCTCACGCAAGCTAGTCACGTGATTGCCGGTAGAGTGTGTATTTGAAAAGGATGGCGCGCGTTAATCTTCCCCCTCTGTTTCCAATTACGTCTCGGAGAGGAAACAGGGTGCTTTCTGGGTCTTCTTCTTTTTCTTAAGGGTGCAACCGGAATAGTTTCAGATTCTTGAAAAGGTGACAAGGCGGAAACGTGGTAAGACCCAATACGCTCAGTAAGATTGTCAGGCTAGCAATGTCATATGTCACCAGTGACTTCTGAGTCAAAACTATGTATGGCCCATCTCTCCTAGGCATAAATTTTGCTGTTTTATTTTTACTTGCTTTGCTCACAGGGTGTAGGGTAACCCATACTTTATCACCAGGTATGAAATACACTCGTCTACGATTTTTATCGTAATATTTTTTCCGCTGATCTTGTTTCATTTCAACACGCTCTTTCACACACTCGTCTACGATTTTTATCGTAATATTTCTTCCGCTGATCTTGTTTCATTTCAACACGCTCTTTCACACTTTTTGAAATATTTGCAAGACGTTTAAGATATGGAGTTATTTCCGGAACAAAAATGTCATTTATCACAACAGATCTGAAATCGTTCACCACATAATCGATTGTTCTTAGTTCTCGACCAAATTCCAGATAGGCGGCAGTTTGGCCTGTGGTATCAGATTTGACAGAGTTAATAACAAATCTAATAAAGGAAGTTTCTCAATCCAGCAACTGTGTTCATCTCCAACAAGGATTGTTATTCGAGGTTTCAAGTCTCGATTTTTGCGTTCGACCGGATTAGCCTGAGGATGGTACAAAGGTGTCAATGATTGGTCTATTCCAAGAATGTAACAAACTTGAATGCAACAGCACTCACAAACTGAGGGCCATATCACTTATAAGTCTTCTTGGGATACCATAACGAAGGAAAATCTCTTCAATCAGGGTAGTTGCACACTCTTGTGCAGTAGCAGTTGTTAAGACAAATAGCTCTACCCATTTAGTGGCACAATCTTCTACTATAAAAATCCATCGGTGTCCATCTTTACTAGGAGGCAATGATCCAAAGAGATCAATGCTGATGGTCTCAAACCGCTGAGCATAAGCGGGTGTTCGTAATAAACCGGCTGGTTTCTGATTTGTTGCTTTATAACGGGCGCACTCTGGGCACTTCTTCACATATTCAGAAATGTGTGCTCTAATGCCTGTCCAATAATATCTTTTAGCAATTCTCTGATAAGTTCCTGCTTCAATATAATGTCCGGCTGAGGAGTCGTCATAATGAAGTTTCAAAATATTTTGCCTTTCTTGTACTGGAATAACCAATTGAGCATACAAGAGCATACCTATAAAGCACACCTTGATTCATCAGGAATCATCTGTCAGTCCAATTTGCGAAATCGTTGCTTTTCTGCTCATCTTCAAAAGAATCTATGATCTTTTTAAGATTTTCATCTTGCAACTGCGCTCCTCTGATATCTTTTGGACTTCTTGTTGGCATGTCTATGCTGACAAAATTGCATGTCTCACAGAAATCACATTGATGATTACAGACAGGGCGTGACAGCATGTCAGCCACGACATTAGATTTTCCAGGTTCATATTCTATTTTCAATAAGAACGATTGTAACTGTAGTGACCAACGGGCTAATCTCCCCGATGGTGACTTAAGGCTCAAGAGCCATTTTAAATGTTGGTGATCCGTTGCTACAATCACTTCTTGGCCTTCCAAATAGCCGCGAAACTTTTCTAAGGACCAGACAACAGCCAAAGCCTCGCGTTCTGTAGTGGAATAATTTCTTTCTGTACTTGTAAGAAGACGGCTAGAGTACTCTATGGGCTGCTTACAGGCCTTTTCAGTACCCTGTAAAAGTATAGCACCAAGAGCATACCCTCATAGCATGCATGGTCATAGTGACGTCATTGTGACGTCACTGTAAGTCACTGTGGTCACGTCACATCTGTGACCAAAATGCCACCACTCAGTGATGTCACATTGTGACTGAGATGTGAACTTCTTAGAAAACTTTAAAAAATTACGAAAATTCTTTAAAACATGTTATTTACTGTAAAATTATATTTTTCTGGCAATTAAAAAAAATGTGACGTCACTGTTATGTCACTGCTATGTAACGTACGTCACGTCACATATGTGACAAAAAAAAACTCACTATATTGTAAGTCACAGTGTGACAAAAATATGAACTTCAAAAATCTTTGAAAATGAAGAGAAATATTTTAAGCAGTCACGAGTTATAGCGGCATAAGGAATGAAAATATATTAGTGGATAGCAAATGGTAAATTCTGTCACTAAAGGGGAGAAGGGGGGGGGGGCATAATAAATAAAGTGCACGATACAAGCATTAATAAACTAAATTTTCAGGCTATATTTTATCCATTTGATATCTAAGACAGTGAATGTATACTTTTTCATGATTTCAATTTTATCTAGCATTTGGATAATATATTTAGAATTAGGATTATTAAATTTATACATTTTACATATTTAGTTTGCTGGGAGGAAATTTCTTTCTTTTTTTCTTTTTTTATCGACCAGGATTATTCGAAACACTTCTGTGGTTTCAAACTAAAAATTTTCTATTACAGTTAAATCTGCACCTTTTAATGAGCACGTAGAAAGAGTCTTCAGAGTTTAGTCATCTATGCATTTCTTGCTTTAGAATATTTTTATAATTTGTATTCAAGTCATAAATTCTACTTCTTTCAGACTTTTTAAATAAAATTAACATTTTCCGAAAATAAAAGAAATATACAAAATTTGTGCAAAACAAACTTTACTTAAAAAAAAGAAGAAGAAAAAAAGGGGGGGGGGGTCGTTAATACCATTAAATTTATTTTTACACCTTTTAAAAATTTAAACAATGTTTTATCTAATAAACTCTAATTAAGAATATTATTATTATAATTATTTAGAAAAAAGGAACTTTACAATACATTTAACTTGAATTATTTGGTACGGATAAAAAGAAAAGGTTAAATATATTGGACATGTCTTCAAATACAAAATTTTAATTAACGATACTTTCAGAAAATTATTGCGCATTCAAGTTCAATATTTCTTGTATACAAAAACAAATAATCTGTAACAGAACATCTGCTTGAAAATCGTCTGCCCACAGAAAAATAAATATGAGAAGACGCGGGAAATTGTTCACTGTTTTTAGAACATCACCAAGTCTACAACACTTTAAGATAAGGAAATGACCATTTTAGGATACACGGATATTAATGGAACGTATATGTAAGTGTTATTTAATTTAAATATTTTGTTCCTGATTTGTATATTATGAGTTAAATAGTTTTATGTTATATTTGTAAAAGACTGATCTTTATGTCAGAAGCGATATTTTTCAATTCGATAACTGTAAAGAAAAATATCTTAATCTGCCATCGCTTGAAAAAAAAAAAAAAAAAAAATCTGCGCAGAGACTGATTCAGGCTTAAGTTCATACTGGAATTAATATAAACATTAATTTACTCTTACTTGAGATTGAAAATATATGGAACGACAATGATTTGGAAAATATTTTATCGGCTTCTTACTATTTTTTGATTACTAACACTTATAGTTATTATTATTTTGGGGTTAAATATGATGTTCGATTATCATGAGATTACGAAACTGTTTCAGATTAGAAATTAACATTATACTGGGAAAATATATTTTTACATATTACAGTAGTGAAACATTTGAAAGAATTTTCTTTTAGTGCTAATAATATTTTAAATTATTTTTTTAAATCCTAAATCTTCAAACCAATGTTTTCAGATTTAACATTTGCCAAAATTATAAAATAATAGTAATTCCTTATACCATACGGAAATATTTTTGAGATATTGTTAAATCTAATAGTGCATTTAATTTATTTATTGTATTTTGCTGTTGTTTAATAGTACAATTATAAATACTAATTATTATTTTTAGTGTTTTTCAAATTGGTATATTTATTTTTTTTAATTGTATGTAAGAATTTTTGTGCTTGTGATTTTAATCAAACATTTAATTATAGACATTCTGAATCGGTTATTAAATTTTCTTCTATTGTAAATTCATTTTCTACGTTTATGATACGCGTAATTATTGGCACTAAAAAGTAAAATATGATATTTAAGCATTGAAATAAAGTGTTTTTCATGCCTGATAGGAAGTTACAGATTAAACTGCTTTAGTATATATTTTTTAAAAGTTCATATAATACAGGATACATAATATAGGACATAAGTTGAAAAGTGCTTATGACTTCGGTTTGTCTCTCCGTCTGTCCGTCTAGCAGTCTGTCCGCACTCTATCTCTCGAAAATATACTCGGATTGCTCGGAAATTTTTGTATGTTATTGACGTTTACCATATTTGGCTATGGACGGTAACTGTTGAAATCAGTTTTTCAAATGTTTTATGCGTTTTCTGAAATGTTTACTTAGTTATCTTATTTATTTCATTTCCCTAAATTACGATGTCTTGTTAAAGCATTCAGAAAGTGTTGGAAAGTATTTTATAATCTATGCTTAACGCATGATTTTTCTTACTCGTTTTTTTTTCTATTTCCTAGATCAGTCTTTTCCTATAAAACATACCAAATCTATTTAGCTCATATTCACAAAATACAATATACACGGGAATAAAAAATTTAAATAAATATCGCTTATCATGCCGCTCTATAAATAATAGTTGTATTAATATCCGTTAGTCTCCATGTTCATATTTAATAAAGCAATGGCAAATAACAACAAATTAAAAAAACTTACACATTCTAAATATCAAGCTTGAACTCAATATCAAGCATAGAACTTAATAAAAAAATATGGCAGTTGATAAGCATTGTTTTTTAAGTGGAAAAATTTAAAATGTTTTAGAAGAATAGGACTCCAAAATAGTGATATTTTGCTAAAAAGTACGGTAAAAAGATAAGATTTTATATTTACAGCAAAAGTTTATTTTAAAATTCATCGCTGTATTAATACTTAGAAATTTTTCCAGAGAGAATCATTCGCCTTATATACAATATTTCAAATTAAAATCAAATATCAAATTAATTGCTTAAAAGGCGCAAAGGAGTGAAAAAGATTCCATGCCGGGACTCGAACCCGGGCCATCAGTATAGCACACTGACATTCTACCGACTAAACCACATGGAACGACGCCCAGCCTGTAAAATTTCTCACTATTACATGTTGGCAAGGCTACAAACGCAGCACAAGATGGAATATTTATCGTGAGCCACCGACATGGGGTAAACACGAAACTTAATTAAATCCAGCATCGATTGAAACTATATTAATAATTGGAAATTTTTCCAAGGAGAAACATTCGCCTTGCATACAACAATTCAAATTAAAATTGACTTTTAAGCAATTAATTTGAAATTTGATTTTCATTTGAAATATTGTATGCAAAGCGAATGGTTCTCGCTGGAAAAATTTCCAAGTATTAATATAATTTCAATCGATGCTGGATTTAATTAAGTTTCGTGTTTGCATCATGTTGGTGGCTCACGCTAAATATTCCATCTTGTGCTGCGTTTGTAGCCTTGCCAACATGTAATAGTGAGAAATTTTTCAGCCTGAGTATCGTTCCATGTGATTTAGTCGGTAGAATGTCAGTGCACTGTACTGATGGCCCGGGTTCGAGTCCCAGCATGGAATCATTTTCACTATTTGCGTCTTTTAAGCAATTAATTTGAAATTTGATTTTCATTTGAAATCACAGTGTTTATGACAAGTTCGTCACAAATGACACATATTTCACAAATTGGTCACAGTGTGACTTCAAAACATTGTCGCTTTCGTCACAGGTTCGTCACAAAGTTGATGCCAAAATAGTCACAAATGACACACTTTTCACAAATTTGTCACACCGTGACTTCACAGAGTGGTCACAATGTGACGTCACAAACGACCTCTAAAACGGCCATAACGACCTCGCATTCTAGTCACTATGACGTTACATCGTCGTCACGTGACGTCACATCGACGGTCACAAAGTCACAGGGTGACTTCACAACGACGTCGCCGTGACGTCACCATGCCTTACGGGTAGTTACTAGCATCAGTTCGCAGGATAAATGGTTTTGTACCATCAGCTTGCTTCAACACTGGAGATGTCATGAGACACTGTTTTAGAGTTTCAAAGGCTACCTGCTCTTCTTTTCCCCATTTCCAAATTGCTTTCTTTTTCGTAAAATTACTAAGGGGTTTTGAGATACCAGCAAAATTTGATATAAATCTTCGGTACCAAGAACAGGTTTGTAGGAAAGACTGGATCTCTAACATTTTTGGGTGCAGGTATCGCTTTAATTACAGATACCTTGTCTGGATCTACTTCAATACCATTTGGGGTTATCCACTGTCCTAGGTATTTGACTTTCTCACAAGAGAAATGACGTTTTTCACGTTTGACATCTAACTTATATTCAATGAATCTCTCGAACACAGCTGTAAGATCTGAGAGAGGTTTTTCAAACGTTTCTGACAAAACCGCGATGTCGTCCAGGTACGATAAAGCAAGGACATCCTTAAGACCACTTCTAAATTGATCTATCAATCTTTGAAACGTGGCAGGAGCATTTTGGAGTCCAAAAGGCATCTTTAAAAAACGATAAGTTTCAAAAGGGCAGACAAACGCAGTTTTATCTTGATCTGGTGAGTAGACTCGAACTTTGTGATACCCAGAACGAAGATCTAAAGTTGACATGTAAGAAGTGTGCTTGGCTTCATGTAAAAGGTCGTCCATTCGAGGTTATGGATATTTATCTGCTACTGTAACTGCATTTAATTTTCTGTAATCTATGCATAATCTTATACTGCCATTCGGCTTTGGTACGAGAACCACCGGCAAAGCATAAGGTGATTCACATTCTTCTATAATTCCTTGAGCTAGAAGATTATCTATTTCCTTCCTAAGAAATTCTTTCTTAGCAGGAGTCATCCGATAAGGTGGTACAGCAACAGGAGCTCTATCACCTGTATTGATACGATACTCTACAAACGGGGTTGCCTCTCCCCATGGTTGAAAACATTTTTCATACCTTTTCAGAAGATCATTAAATTTGTCCCTTTCATCGGAATTTAGATTTTTGCCTTCATCTTCACGTAAAGCGTATGAATTGACTTCGACCGCACCAGCTGACGTACTATTTTCTTCTTCGTATTCATCTACAAAACAAAACTTTTCCCGAGGTTTATCACTGAAATGCCATGTTTTGTTGGCAGTATCTAACACTATATTAGCATTATGCTAGAAATCCATACCTAAAAGAGTTCTATTACCCTTGGCATCTGGTAATACGATAAACTCCGTTTCGAAGACTCCACTTTCATTCTGCACGGGCACAGTGGCAGACAAAGTATCTCTAACTACCGTAATTCCGCCAGCTAATGTTACATTATGAGTATTAGGGTTCAGGGCAACACCAGTTTTTAAAAATAATTTATACATACGTTCTCCCGCAATAGAACGATTCGCTCCCGTATCTGCACAGACTAACACCTTCCTATTGCAGATTGTGATAGGCATATTTGGTGCTAAAACTGCTGATGTATTTAAACTATATAGCTCAAGGCGATGTGCTTGAACAGTTTGTTTTTTAACCGTAGGGGAACAATCTGGACATTTCTTCTCTATAAATCCCAATTTACCACAACCATAGCAAACAGTATCGGATTCTATGTTTCGATTAGCAAACTTAGGGGGAGATCTGTCTTCTTTTGTAGGCTTACTCTGCTTTCAATTATTTTCCCGACGAGAAAACTCTTTTTATCTAGGGGTACAACCGGATCTCTTTTAGGAAACGTAGATCTGATAATGTCATACGCGTCTAATTTTTCGGCAAGGTCGACTGGCGAATTTAAATTTTCCCAGTCATCTAACATATGTTGTTTGCATTCAACAGGCACTCGCCTTTCCATTTCATCAGCTATAAGATCCTGAAGAGCTTCAAAAGACGTTACAGTTAATTCTTTAAGCCAGTTTTCAAAATAAGCTCAAAGTTCGAAATAATAATATCGCCAAGTAATTTCCTTGCCCTTGCGATGAGTAAAGAACAGCTGTCTAAACTTTTCGGCACTAATTTTAAACCTTTTTAGAAGTAAATCTTTAACATGTGAAAAATTTTATGCGTTTTGTTCTGATTCACGAGCGATAAGCGTAGAGATAGAAGATGGATACAAAATTGATTAAATACGAAACCCATAGATGCTCTGGTACCTTCGAGAGCTTTAGCTGACGTTCCAGGAGCACCTAAAACAAGGTTACATCATCAGTTTCTGGCCTGAATGAAGGCAACAGCTTTTGGATATCTATCTTACTCTCCGGCTGAGACATTACTCCTGCTGCATTACCACTTTCCGCTCTACTGGAAACACTTTGACTCTGAACCTGTAACTTGGGCTTCTCAATCTCAAAATTCATCTCCAACTTTTTTAACTCTAACTGTTCCGCTCTATGCTTTTCTTCTAATTCTAGTTTAAGCTGTTCTAACTCTGCTGCTTTTTGTTTTTCCTTTAAGTCTCGCCTGCGCTGTTCTTCCTCGCGAGTAGAAATTTGATTTTTGACTAATGAATTTACAAAATCAACTTCGCACGAGGGGGAGGATTTAATTTTTTCACGCAATGTGACAACGGCCATAGAGGGTTGCACATCTAAATTCATTTCTAACGTAACCTGATATAAATCCTCTTTATGAGCTTTATTAAGTTCAGACATTTTAAACTTTAGCGAAACAACAAAACGAGTACCCCACAAATGCCAAAATTCGTTTAAAGAATTCCCCAGACGTGTGAGCTTTGCCGTTACAACTCATATAAACAAGACTTTTCTAAAGCAAAACAGTAAGGTTTAACCTTAACAAAACTCTGAATACAAAAAAACAACAACTTTAAATCCTTGCTGGCATAAATTAACTGGGTGGCCATAACGCGACACTTATTCAAAACAATATTTTAACCAAAATAAAACCATTTACTGAATAGATAACACTTTCAAACAATATTCTAAATAATATCAAACACACATTGAATAATTAAAATTTCAACTAATATTATTATTATATCACTAAGACTACTTTATATCATTTTCATCCAATATAACTTAAAGAAAAGAAACTTTCTTTTATAAACAAACAATAAATACAAAAACTTACTCATATCGTTTTGAAAATCACATTCAAGTCTTTTTCATCAGAAATCAGGAACTCAAAATTAAATACATTTAGCATTAAATAATAACAAACACTTAAATATAAAAATTGTAATCAATTCTCTTACGAAACCAATAATAAAAAAATAAATAAATAAACACGTATCTTTATGAGAATTGCAATAAAATTATAAATAATATTTTAACAACTTAATACTTGATTGACAGTTTATTTTACTCTTTTAAAAAGAAAAGAAAAAAAATCAACGAACCTAAATGAATATTTACTTCTATCGCTTCCGCTCTCTCTCACTCTTTTTTTTTTTTCCAGAATCAAAAAGTATCTTACTTAAAACAAAGTAAAAACTAATCATGCATGAACAGAATCAAAAGTAAATTTCAGAATAAGTCATATATAGGGAAGGGGGAAGGGGAAATATACAATACATAAATGAATGGAAAATTATAGAATGAATGAAAATTAATAGTGTTAATTATATGAAGAATGTTTAGCATATGAGAATATCGAAATGTTACGAATATGAATAACGTCAAGAACACATTCTTTTTATTAAACAAAATATTGATACATTCCATTTAAATCGCTTACTTGTTGAAAATACCTTGCAGAATAAATAATTGTAGACACACTTGAAAAAATGAATTGAAAGTTTTTTAAAAACACAAATATCCTAGAAGGACATTAACGAAATAATTTGTTGAACTTTACAACTTGAAAAAATAAGAACACATGCATTATATGGTGAAACGACTATGAACGGAAATGGCAAAGATAACGAAACATTACAGAACTTATTTCACAGTTCGACGACGAATTAATCTGTAGAATTTTAGGAACATATTTCACATGCAGATGACCGGTCACAGTGGGGCAAAATAAAAAAAAACTGGCCTAAAGTCGAAAAATAAAGTTCCTATTTAGGACATTTTGACTATACAGATGGCTAGAATAATGTTTGGAGGGTCAGAATCTATATTTATAAAAAAGGTTTTTGTTTTGCTTTGGCAATCTGTATCATTTCAAAAGTGACGCTTTGAGGATTATCATTTGAGGCGAACAAAAAGAGCAAAACAAAGGTTCTTCTAAACGCGTACTACATTTTTCCATATCATCCGATTTTAATGCTTTAAAATGGATTCACACGATGATAGTGCGTACTTTTTTTGCCCATAGTACAAAAATTATATTAAGTGCATAAAATGTAATAATTTCATGATTATTTTTGATAAATGTTCAAAAAATATATATTATTTTTTTGCTTTCAAACATCAAAAAGTTTATAAGTTCCACGGTGTTCCGCAACGACATATAATGAAACAATAGCCTGAACAATTATCTAATGAATCATGAAAAATTAGCTGCCAAAAACTGCCATTCTGCATTTCGTGCAGGTTTGTGTAACAACAAGTAAAAATATAATTTTTTTAGTCGCTTCAAAAGCTATGACATTTATTACTTTTCACAGTAAATTAGCTGGCAAACATGTTTGAAATTTTTAGATTATTCAGTTTTGTGATAGATTATTATGTATTATATTACTAATAAGTATTGTAATCATAAGCATAAAGGAATTTGATAAGGAAGATTAGTAATAAAAAATTAAAAGATTCTCTATCATCGATACAATAGAAATATATTTTCTTATCTATATAGCTAATAATTTTTTGTATTCTATCATAGTTAGAAGAATTATCTTGTCAACTGCAATCTTTGCTAGATCATACTGCAGCACGTATTTTATTAATGCAAACGGAAATTATTAAGAATCTGGCTTCCAAGAACATTAGCAATCTGAATTTTATTTTCAAGTGGGGATGTGATAGTACATCTGGTCAAAGTACTTTTAAACAAAAATTGAGCGTTGATGATGGTAGAAATTATGTTAAAATAGCTTTTTCACTTCTATAGTGTCACTAGAACCGTAAATGTACGAATAATTAAGAAATCGTTATCTGGAAAAATTCGAGATCTTCATGTTCTCGATTTTTTAGGCCCATCAGAATCCATTTTTTTCACGAAAATATGGAAGCTACTGTCAGTGAAATGGATTATATTACAGATCAGAAGAGTAAACTTATTCCTTTTAAAACAATCATTGATAGAAAATAATTAGGCGTTAATTACATTTCAGCTGTAACGATGATTGATTGTAAAATATTTATTGCCATTACTAGTAATTTGTCAACTCAACGTTGATACCTATATCAGGCAACTTCAAACCAGTTTAATAATCTTGATGACATCTTCAAACTAAAAGTGAATGAAAATCATTTACAATTCGGGATGTACACGACACATGCCTGTATAAAATCTTTTGAGAGTAGCTTGCATTTGGCATACAAACGAGATATAAAGGAATGGCAAGTTTGCTTTCCTGACGAGAAGAAAAAAAAAAAAAAAAAAAAAAAAAAAAAAAAAAAAAATACAAAAAAGATTTCGTTTACAACTAGGACTTCTCGTCGATAAATCAAAACTCGGATTTAGAAGCACAAATGATTACAATACAGTTCATCGATTCTTTGAAAACGCAACTATTTCTGCTTTCATAAGAAGCGTAGACGAAGATTTAATCAAACGATTCCACGTCATATTACAATTTCTTAACATTCACTTGACCAATTTCGTGGATTATTGTTCACAAACAGCTTGTAAATTCGTCGAATTGTATTCCTAGTTCTATATGCCAAATTCAACGCACAAACTGCTTATTCGTGGCACAGAAATGAAAGCTTCCTCATTATTGCCAGTTTGGCAAATGTCGGGAGACGCTCAAGAATCGTGCAACAAATTCATTAAAAGGTATGGAGACGATTTCTCCCTAAAATGCAGTAAGACGTAAACAATGGAAGATTTTTTTGCGGATTTTAATGTTATCAGATCCCTTCATTTCAATCTTACGTAAATTACCATCGAAGAAATTAATATCCTTGCCCCTACAGATACAGAAACTTCTATAAAATATTTCGACACCTCCCCTTCTGAAGAGTCTACTTGGTATACTACAGATGATTCAGAAGATGAATTTTAGAATATCCTTTCGTTTTATTTTAATAATATATAGAAATTAAACCTTGTAGCATTTTATTTTACATTAATGTACTTAATTGTATTTCATAAATAAATACTCATCGTTTAATTTCGATTAAAAGCATCTTAGTTCCTTGAAAACACCTTGTAACGTTTAGCCTCGAAAGTTTTTAATTTCGAAACTCGAAATATTTTATTTAAATCTAATTGTTTTTATTTTTAATTCACCATTTTCAAAAATTTCATTTTTGAATCGTACTTAGCATCCTCAAAACTACCTGTATACGAAATTTCACAGAAATGGAATAACTTTTGATGCATTTTAATTTTAAGTCCGTCATATTGGATCCGCCATTTTGTATTTTGCAATTTTAATTTTAGAATCGAGATCAGCATCCTGAAAAACACCTGTGTACGAAATTTCGTGGCATTTAAATAACTTTTTCATATTTTGGCCAGCTTTTCGCGATCTTGCCCCACTGTGAGTCGTGCCATTTTTTATTCTGCATGCTAGTTGAAAACCACACTTTATCGAGATGCTTCTTAGTTAAAAAAAAAATATATTACTATATCACTTGCCTTCGAAGAATGAAGAAATCATATTAGGAACATTTTCACTCGGTTTCGGGTGATATAAACTTCTCTCTGACATAACTTTTTAAATATTTTTTTATTTAATCTTGGTAAGACGGCACATCACTTATAGAATGGCACATAACACATATACACAAAATAATCACTGGCGCTAATATAACTTTTCTACATGTTTCCACAACTCAAAACAGAACAGAACTACTACTAACTAACTGCATTTCTTATTCGGCAAAGCTCACGCAAGCTAGTCACGTGATTGCCGGTAGAGTCTATTTTTGAAACGGGTGGCGCACGTTACAGTACTACATAGTTATTCTATAAAATTCTAAATTTGTCTAACTGATTTCTTATTATGAGTTATGATTTTTATAAACAAAAGTACACAACAAATATTTTTTTTAATTATTCTTACTTGTAAATTAACATGCAGAAATGTAATTTTAGTACGATCTTGTACTGTCATTCTATTATCTTTCGACTTCGATTATAGGCTACACCGTCCATCCTGTGAGTGTTGGACAATAGGAAGTTTACTGTATTGAATATCCGTTCATTCATACATGCAATATTCAATATTTTGAAGACAAAAATGTTAAAATGTATTCTACTTAAAACATTTCAGATTTTTTTTTTCGAATTTAAAGGGGTTTTTTTATTTAAAAAATATTAATTTTTGTGAATTTTTCCATTAAATGTACAGATGTTAGATAACTTTTAAAAGTCAAAACTATATTAAATCACTTTAATTGTTTAATAGATTAAACATTTTAATATATTATACTAAATTAAATGTTTTTAAACAACCAAACCTTTTGTAATACTCACTGGAATAAAATATTAAACGATTATTTCATTTTCAAAAATGGCTTTTTTTGGCTTTGTTACTTCTTTTTTTCGTTTATTTTACGCAGAACAGCAAAGAAAAATCTGAAAATCAAAAATGAAATAATGACTAATCCGGTTTTGTAGTCTACCTTCATTTTTGTACGTATATTTTACACAAACAGGACATGAATATATTACTTCGACATAAAAATGTTTTTATTCTGTTTTACAATTTATTAAACATACCTACATTTGTTAACTGCTACAGTACTTTTTAACACATTTTTTATTTTAATTGATATTTTGCTCGTGTATTTCAACATAGTGTTTTTCGGATTATTCATGAATGTATTTTGTTGTTTTTAACATCCATTGTTGAAATGCATAGATAAAATATTCTGTTATTGTAAAGTAAATGTCATTTTTTGCTTTTATTTATACTTATTTTATCAACTGTCCATTTATTGTTTTTACAAAACACATTTATTAATATTACAAAAAGCATTTGATATAATGGTAATTAAATTAAGAAGCACAAAGACATTAATTTACTGCCTAATTGCTTCTTTCAACTAGAATTAAAATATATATATATATAGCTCCTTATATTCGTTATTTATTTACATAGAATTACTTATCTTTCAGAAATTATTCGCAATAAAATTCTTTAAAGTAATTAATGTTAAAGAGTATACATTAGCTTATTTAATTGTATTCTTCGTTAAGTAAAACATTTTCCTACTAATTCATGCAATTTGCTAATCATGTACTATTAAATTATTCAGATTAAAATCCTTTGATTGTAAGAAAATATATTATTTCTGATGTGTCGTGCTCCATTGTGAATTAAATTTGTCATTTAGAATACATTTTCTTGAAAGGATTATGAGGAATAAACGAATTTAAAAGCACTTTCATCGATTCACTATTACTGGGCAACAACTTTGGAAAACAATAATCGGAATCTAGGACTCTCCCATTTCTCGAAGAAGAATTAATTTGGATAAAATGTAATGAATGGACTTATTTTTCATTCTGTTTTGAATAAATTATTTTGAAGGTAATCTATAACTGTAAACGTTTTTTTAATTAAAAATAAAACATGTTTTGCTACTGTGTTTTTCTACTTATGGTGATTGTTTAATCGTAATTTTTTCTACGGTTATTTTTATGCACGCATAGTAATTTATAACTTTAATTAACCAGTACAATATTTTCACGTTAGAAATAGAGGGAAGTATTTATCACCTATTATAACCATATATGACGGTGATAAGGGTCAAAATCTGAAAATTGGACAATTTGCGTCCACTGCCAATAATATTTGATTAATTGTACTAAAACTAAAAACTGAAAAATGTAATGTATTGCAACATTTCTTGTAATAATTGCCAATGATAATGGGTATATAATGATGTATAAGTAATTAATTTTAAGCTTTAAAGGAATCATCACTTCAGTTCTTGTCCTCAGGTACAAATATCCAATATTAAATATATGCTGTAAAAATGTCTATAAATATTATTGACTTTAGCTATTATATATTTATACCTATTTATGTACAGTATGGGAAAATATAATTCTCCTTTATTAGTACAAGGGGATCGAACCCGAGCTCCTCGAGTTACAGAATATAGGTGAAAACCATTTTTTTTAATCTAATTATTTTTTTACATGTAATATATATTTTAGATTGCCCACTAACATCAAAAAGAATTTTTATATGAAAAATATCAATTATGCAATCAAATAAAGTTTTGAAATTTATTAAAAGCGATACTTTCACATGTCACCACATGCCAGGAGTTATTAACCCAATATTTTGCCACTTACGTCAGTCTTTCCGATCATTTCGGTGCATAAGCGCGTGGTTCAATCACATGTCTGTTAAATTATTTTCTTATTTACATTAATTTATTTATTTTTCTATAGAAGAAGTTTTAACTTTGTTATGGAACATTAGACGGAAACATATGCTGAACTTTTTACATTGTTTCAAGGGAAAGCGGATTAACCTTCCGTAATCGAGCTACACGTGATAGAGATAAATTAAAAATAATTAATGCTTGAAAATCTATATGTATATTACGCTATCGTACGTGACACAGAAATCGCGATTAATTGTTGGTTAATTGTTCAATTGGTTAATTGTAAACAATTGGCGGTTAATTGTTCAATGGCAACGCCCGAATGAAACGCATCTCATTGGTTATTGTGTAATATTTTAAAAAAGTGAATAACAATAACTAAATAAAAAGTTTAATTAATAACTATAGAACAAAACAATTTATATAATTTTAAAAAATAAAATAAAAGTAAATAATTTTTTTTTTTTAAATATAAAATAAACAACAGCATCCGGGTTACCATATCACGCAAAATAACGACACTTTGGCACTAGTTAAGTACACCGGTGCGTATATGACATTGGCGTCAGAAAATGTCGTGTTAACGTACACTGTAAAAAAAAACTCGGAAACGTTACTCTATCTGGTGGGGCAGCAATGTGGCCCACCAGTTCTGTTACGTTTCCGCATATTTCGGTCAAATGTTCACAAACGTTTCCGCATATTTCGGTCAAATATTCACAAATATTTCTGTGTATTTTGGAAACATTTACGTGCATTTCGGAAACGTTTCTTTATATTTCAGTCAGATATTCAGTAACGTTTCTGCATACATCGGAAACCTTTCTGTATATTTCTGAAATGTTGCTGCATAATTCGGAAACCTTTCTTTATATTTCGGAAACTTTCCTGTATTTTCCGTAAATGTTGCTGTATATTTCGGAATCCTTCCCGTATTTTTCTGAAATGTTTCTGCATAATTCCGAAACCTTCCGTTATATTTCGGAAACTTTCCTGTATTTTTTGTAAATGTTTCAGTGTATTTTGAAAATCATACTATATATTTCAGAAATATTACTGTGTGTTTCGGAAAACTTCCTGTATTTTTTGGAAATGTCTCTACATAATTTGGAAACATTTCTGAAAAGATTCCGCGTACTTCGGAACCGTTTCTGCATTTTTCAGAAATGTCCCTGTATATTTCGGAAACCTTTCTGCTTATGTTAAATAAGGTTTCTGAATTTATATTTAAGGCTTGTTATCAGTCAGGGCGCAACTTTCCCTCTCCAATGGGCTTGAAATACATCCATATTTTTCAAATTCTTCCCCCAAAAAATTAATTTTTTTACCATCTGTTTTCTGTAGGCTCTTCTTAAAGAATGTATCTTTCTTTTTTATTTGCTAAAATGTTTCTAAAATTTATATTTTAAGTGTTAAAACCTACGTGAAGCAGGCAAGTTGTAAGAAAGATTTTAACACATTAAATAAAACTAACAATGTATTTTAAAAATATATCGTCAATTAAAAATGAAAGAAACATTCTTCAAGAAGAGCATACAGGAAATAGAAGGCAAAAATTTTAATTTTTCTTGGAGAAATTTGAAAAACATGGATGCATTCTAAGCCCATAGGTTTAGCATTGAGAGGGGAATTTGCTGTCTGACTGATAAAGAGCCTTAACGTTTCTAAATATGATTTCTCTGCGACTTCTCCGGGAATGGAACATTTCTGAATAACATATTAAGCTTTCTGAGCATATTTCGAGAACAATATTATGATTTTCCTATCCAAGTGTAACGATTTAAGAAATTATTAATAACATTTCCAAGTATGTTACTAATATTTTCCGAAGAAGTCACTATTATTTCTTACTTTATGCTATTAGTATTCCTGATACCAGAAATACAATACCTAGAATATATTCTAGGTCTGTACATATGTAACATTATTCTGGAGCTATGAAAAGATATTGGATCCTCCTTGGCCTGAATCTATCATCAATGTTTTGTTTCTTAAATTTTTCTTGCAAAACAGACGATGTGTCTTGTCTGGTAATGATTCTGTGATTCTCTTTTCTAAGCAAAACAATTGCTACATTTTATCTACTAACAACTAATTCAACATTTCCAAATATTGTAGGTTAGAATTTAAGCCTTTTATATTCAGTACCACATTAATCCCTTAATTTAGTAGAAACACGAGTGTTGTTTTGAAGGGACCCTTTCAATTGACAATTTTTTTTTTTTTTTTTACATACATGGAAAATCACCAATGCTACTATTATTTCCCATAGGGCTTAGCAGAGTTCATTTATGCTGCACTAAACAGCTTTTTTATACTCAGATACATTTAGTACATATAGTTATTGTACTCTCAACTAAACTGCAAATCCCCGCTACACATTACAGGACGTAAATAACCAACTAAAAAAATGTTGTACTTTTCAATGTGAAAAAAAGTGCCCATGTGTTTCCTGGTGCTTCTAGCATAGTAAAATACATTTGCAATGCTTTTCACACGCATCGCTTTTTGAAACACATTCAAGGCATATGTTTATATACACCTTCAAAACATCACGTTATACATTTTGGATTGCATTTAGAGCAGATAACATGATGCATATGAATAGGGAGGCATATTTTCAGCAGGGATTCAGAGCTATTAAGGTATTTTACCCCTCATTTAAAAATTTACCTACCTTCGCACCTTTATACTGCTTTTCCATTCTGGGTTTTTACCTTTTTAGGCTCCTATGCCCTATCTTTCCCTAAATTTCTCTTTCATTTGAACAATTTGTCTGAGATTTAGCAGACTGTTGCCCCCACCACCATATAGCACTGTTTTTACAATGCACATAGTGTTTCTTAGTTTTTTTTTTTTTTTTTTGTCTTCTAATTATCTGATTTTTTATGCAACTTTCAACTTTGTACGTATAATTATTTTCTCCACTACTTCATTTTAGTTCCCATCTTTTCTAGTAGAGAGCACTCTTCCTTCCCTTTTTATTATACAAATAGTACCTGACATACTTTTGCTAGTTCTACATCAATGAAAATGCATAATTTCCAACTATTCATTTTAGTTTTTATCTTCCCTGCTAGAGGGCGCTCTCTTTCTTGAGCTAAAAAAAAGATATCACAGTTGATTCTTAGGACATACAGTAAACATTATCTAAATTTATCACCCAATTTTTACATGTTTACTCTGTGTTCTAAAAACCACCTGCAATGTCAAATGTAAAGAAAAAAAAAAGTAAATTTCTTGATCTGCAGTAAATTTTATTATTAATCTTTTCAGATCTGTTGTGCATTCTAATGTCATAATATATACACTAATTAAAAGTTCCTCCCTTACCTAACTTATTGTGCACAATAATAATAAAAAATGTATTCTAGTTGCTCCTGCCAATAAATATAATCTACAATGATGAATATTCAATTAAATTTACATAAAACAAAAATTGTTTATTCATGTAGTCCTTATATAGTTTATCATTCTCTCAAGTTGCCATAAAAATTTTGTTAATTAAAAAGAGTCCAATACATTAAAACAAATTCAATGAATCATTGATGTCACACGATTCTTTAAATGTTAAAAACTTAAAAATCAAATGAAATTATTAAACATTAATTTCATTCTCCACATCCAAAATCTACTTTGCTCTTTGAAATCAGAGCTGTATTTGAATAAGCACCAACTTCGTGGGGGTGATGGATTAAATCTGACAAACTTCCATTATTCATTTTTAAATGTTATTTTTGTCTTAATTAATCAGTGATTAAATTCAGACAAAAATTATTTAAACTAGTAGTTCGTATTATGTCCAACTGCCTATTTTGCTCCGTGAAGTCGGTACTTATGTGTGCTAGTTTTAATGTCCAGGTCAAAATATGTTTGACCATCTGTTGTCAAAATTAATTTTGATTAGGAAAAAAAAAATTAAAGTTTAAATTTAGTGCAACATTTAGAGAGTTTGCAAATACTTTACCTAGCATTGCATTATACTTTAATTTTCCTTTTTTTCCTTTAATTTTTATTTTTTTAAACAGTACTTTTTTACAATAAGCAATTGTAATAAGAATCAAAATATTTTTATTAATCTAATTACATATCCACTTTTATATAAAAAGTGAAGGAATCTAAATCACATCAGATGAAAGAAATATTTAAACAATTTTATTTAGAACTTAAAACAAGATTACAAGTATCTTGTATTAAGCTAAAATGATTTCATAGTTTATTCTGATGATATTAAACTTTTAATAATTTTCCTACTGATGAAGAGTTAGTACAACCAGTCATTAGAAGCATTATGAAATTTACAAGATCAAACTGAATATTTTTCAATTTTTTATTACTGCCCACCAAATATCATAATGTATCATTTCATTTTAAAAATAATAAAATTTATGAAATGTATATGACTGTATGAAATCGCGTTACATAAGTAAAAAATATTCCATTCATATTTTGTCAAAATATTACTTATATTAATTATTATATATATACATAATACAATTGAGTAATTCTGAAATGTTTATAGACTCCAAATCTTCTTAAACCAATTAAATTTTATTCTTCAAAAATAAAAGCAAAAGTATGCATATTTCTAGAGCCGTACCGAGTACTCGGTAAATACTCGGTACTCGGTGAAATTTTGGCCGAATACTTGGCCAATACCGAGTAGTTGTAAGAATTTCATTTTTTAAGCATATGAATTTAAAACTGATCTGTAAAAAGTTATTCGAATATCAATGTATAATATATGCAATAATTCATAAAACTATTTACTCGGTATTTAACAATATGCCTACAAAATATAGAAAAAGTTAAGAACAAAAACCCTCATAAAATAATTCCAGATTAAAATTTACCTTCACATTTATACAAATAAAAATAAGTTCTTTTTAAATATATAGGAAAACAGAAAAGACTTATTTTGGATAAAAAAAACTGAAAATACAATAAATGTAATAAAAAAATTAATAATTAAATTTATTATATTTCAAATTATGGTGCAAAAACACCAAACGTTCTACATTATCAGTAGACAGGGCATTTCTTTTACTACTATAAATTTGGCCTGCCTCTGAAAATATACGTTCAGAATAAACAGTGGTTGAAGGTGCACATAAGAATTTTTTTTGGAAGGTTGCACATAATCGGAAATTTTTTTTCTCTCTCCCCCCCCCCCCCACCATGCAGATGGAGTGTAAGTTTTACATAAGTCTTCTGTTAACCCATTTGTGCCTGAATTTTTGTTTTCTCAAATTGTTTGGTAAAATCACTTTAAAATGTTGCAAAATGAACTGGAAAAATACTAAAAAAAATTAAGCTTAATTTTTTTTGTATTTATTTGATAAAATGTAAAAGAACTAAATATGAGTATTTCTAGTAGAATAATATGCATAATTATATATTTTGCCTAAATTTATATTTAAAATGTTTTTAAATTGTATATTATGTACTATAATTAGTATTTTAATGAACTAAAAAAAAAAAAATATTTATTTCTTTGCAGAGACTAATAACGTTATAACTATTATTAATAATAAAATAAGAATAATCGTATTGCAGACTTAATAACAATTTATTTCATAAATACCTTCGAAAGGAGATTGCATAAATAACTGTCTCCTAAATTTCTAACAAAAATATGTGCCCATTTGTGCCTAGAATCCTATATTTTGTACATTACAAAAATGCATAAAAAATAAGCTTGAACATTTAATTTCGCAATTAAAAAAAATACGTATTTCAAAAAAGTCCACAAGCTAAGATTATAACTTGCGATTTTGGGTCCATGATAGAAAAAATACAAATAAACTTACATTTTACATTTCGCCCTCTTGAAAAATTAAAAATCTATAAACACCGAAAAAAGCCTTAATTTAAGCAAATAAATATTCACCTTGTGCTGTCATCTCTCAGTTATAGATAAAGACATTTATAAATAATGATTTCATGCAATTTTCATGTTATAAAGAAGAAGAAAATTATACAAATGCATTAAAATTTGAAACGTCCCAAAAATGGGACGCTATTCATAAATGGGTTAAGAAAGCCTGTATCTCTTTTTGTACCTCTCTTTTTATTTTTCTGTTTTATTTTTAATCAAAAGAAAATAATGTACAGTTACAAAATAAATATGAAATGTTTTGCATTATTCAATGAATTGTTACAGTAACCAATAAACATTTAAATTTTTGATAGACAAATTTCAGGTATCGGAATAAATTGGAGGGTTGAAGAATGTTTTAATTTTATATTGGTTAATAATTGTACTTGTTATGTGTCAATTCTCCTTTTTTCGCTACTGTTTTGAATTGTCAAAAATTGTCTTTAAAAGGTGCACAAATGAATTTCAAATTTAATTAGTTAATTTATATATACTATATATGCATATTATATATATATGTACACACATATGAACACCTAACCTCACATTATGTGCACATCAGTGTTTTTTTTTTTTTTTATTACACAACTACTCGGTATTCGGTCGAGTAGTCAGTGGCCGAGTACTCGGTTACTCGGCCAAAGTGCTACTCGGTACACCACTACATCTTTCACTGATTATTATTAAATTTTCTTTCTTTAGTAGATCTCTTTTCAAAAAATAATATTTTTACAACTACAAAAAAAATTTTAATATATACAACAAAATCACAAAAAATGCAGGTCTGCAACTATATAAAAGTTTGTACTTAAATTTCTGAATTCAATTGTACTTTATACATTATTAATGCCATTGTACTCTTTTACACTACAGTATACTTACAATGATGACATGTTTAAGACTGCCATTGATCTCAGTAAATAAGTGCTAATAAAATGGGATATTTTTTTCAATGATACAGATGTTTAAAATATGATTTGTTAGTGATAGAGAAAATTTACCTTTTTTTAATACATGAAAAAACAAAAAGCATAACAGTCTAAAGTATTGTCACAATTTAAAAAGATTTTATGTTGCAATTTGGGAATTACAACATAAAAACTTTCACTTTAAAACAATAAATTTTACTAGAAATTCAGACGAACAAAGTAAAAAGGAAAAATTTACTTCTTTCAAAATTAAAAAAAATTATCTGACACATTTAAACAAATTTTTTTTTTAGATTTTTACTTTAAGGTTAAAACTTAAAACAACATTAAAATTTTTATAATTATCTTACTTTATTAATACTTCATCAGAAAAAAAATATATACATATTTTTTTTCAATAATTTAAAACAAGTTTTTTTTTTTAAATGCATTAAAGAAATCATTTATTTATTTTAATTGTTAAAAGAAGAAAACATTAAAAATAGTTTTATTAGACTGTTTACATGTTTTGGCTATTAGATCCATTATCAAAATAAATTAGTAATGAATAATAATAGCTTGGATAGAGCAGAAACACATAAACAGTCTAATAAATCTATTTTTATTGGTTTTTCAAGTTTTCCTGTTACACATTTTAGCAATTAAAATAAATATTCAATAACAGATTTTAACTTAAAGAAATCATTATAAAAGATTAAATTGAAAAGCCAGCAAAAATAGTCACCATTTATGAATAAAAATCCACAAATGCTGGAATCTAGTTTTTTTTTCTTTTTTTTTTATGTAGTGAAGATTTGTAAATGTAAAGTAAAAAATGTATAAATATAAGTAGAAATAAAATACGGTTTTTAACTAAAATAAATAGAAATATCTTTAACAAAGCAATAAATTTTAATTTGCAATCAGTTGTAAGAGGGAAATTATACATTTTCCCCCCGATTAATGGGAGAATCAAATTTGTAATTAATTCTTTACTGAAGCTTTAATAAACTATCTGTAATCTGATTTTGTATTTAAAATTTAAATAACTAAAAATGCACGATAATTAGCCCTGAAGTATAAATTTAGTTAGCAGTAAGTATAAATTTTTTATCAGACATTTTTTCTGTTGCATTTAAAAAGTTCAAAACCCGTATGTTGGTACAAAATTTGAGATATAGTAAAGAAAAAGAACATTTTAAGCTCCCCCCTTTTTCATTACTTAAGCTATAAATTGAAAGAAATCTTTATAAAATAAGAAATTGAGAAGCAGTAAAAAAAAAAAATGGCAAAACATAACAAATAAAATTCTTTGTTTACTTAAATAAAATATTTATTAAAACAAAAATTGTACAATAAGAATTAATTTTATATGTATATATATATATACCGGGTGTCCCAAAAAGGACTGACTGATTTTAAAATTCAATAACTTGCAAACGGTGACAGATATTTAAAAAATTCTTGCAGGAGGGTTATGCATAAGGTCAAAAGTTTTATTACAGTGATTTTCAATTTTAGTTCGAATTACAAACAATAGATGGCGCTGCGATCAACAGACGCTCAATTCAGGCTCGATTTTTGGTACTTCGTGGCCCGGATAATACATTTCCATCTCCTTTTTCAGCATGGAACAAGAAAAAGGACCAGAAATCGAGCCTGTATTTAGCGACTATTGCTTACAGCGCCATCTATTGTTTGTAATTCGAACTAAAATCGAAAATCACTGTAATAAAACTTTTGACCTTATGCATAACCCTCCTGCAAGAATTTTTTAAATATCTGTCACCGTTTGCAAGTTATTGAATTTTAAAATCAGTCAGTCCTTTTTGGGACACCCGGTATATAGTTATGTTAATAATATACAAACAGTGCGAGACACTCCATATTCCATTTTTAAGAGAATGTTCTTAGCATTTTTTATACTTTATATTGCTGCTACCTAAAATGAAAAAGATTGAAGTAACAATTAAATTTACAAATTACTCTACATGACAGGTAATATGAAATAATATTTTGTATCGTAAAATACAGATAAAAAATTGAACATTTTAGTCAAATAAATTTCAATCACAATTATTTCAATAAAATAAAATGAATCCTGCAATATTTTAATTTCTCTATCGAAGACAATTGCTTCTTACATATTCAATATGTAAATTACAATACACGATCTTGTTACATTTAATTTTAACTTTGTAATAAGTATTTTTACTTTACCACTGATCTATTTAGGTTAAAAATTGCAAATCAATTTATTAATAAAATTAATTGAACAAAATTTGTGAAACATTATAAAAGAATGTCACATATAGGGTTTAAGAAAAAAATATTTAAAAATAAATCAGATTATTTATTTAAAATGGATTTATATATCTTTTCCTTCATCAAGGTACAGAATCGCCACCAACAGTTATAGGTTTTCAGAACAACTAAACACCTAATTAGATGATATTAAGAACCATAATTTACATTTTTATACTTTGCATGCAATTAATAAAATGTATTTAGCAATTATAAAAATAAGAAAAGTTGCAAATAATAAAGTTCTTTAATTAGTAATACAAATAACAAATCAAGAACATATCACGGCCACTCATACTTATAAAACTTTTAACTTTACTCCTATTATACAGGGTGTTTATAAAGTCGCGGACCCATTTTGATGTTTAATAACTCATAAAATAATAAAGATAGATTAAAATTAATAACATAAATGGTTAGATAGACTCAAAAAGTTTCATGACCCTTGTCAATGAACTTCCACGTGTGCCCCCTTCGTCGCACGGAGAATATCAAGTCGATAGTCAATTTCACGCCAGGTAGCGGCAAGCATGTTGGCATCCACAGAGGCTATTGCGGTTGTAATTCTGGCTTTTAAGCCATCAATGTTCGACACAATGTTGGAAAACTTCGTATTTCCACAACTAGAAGAGCTTCAGCCACATGTCATTTTGCAACAAGATGGCGCACCACCTCATTGGGGTACCATCGTTCGTACTTCTTTGAATGACCATTTTCCAGGAAGATGGATTGGGCGAGGAGGTCCAATTCCTTGGCTACCCAGATCATCTGATATAACGCCGCTGGACTTTTTCCTTTGGGGATTTGTAAAGGACAATGTTTACAGGAGGAGAGTGTCGAACATTGATGACTTAAAAGCCAGAATTACAACCGCAATAGCCTCTGTGGATGCCGACATGCTTGCCGCTACCTGGCGTGAAATTGACTATCGACTTGATATTCTCCGTGCGACGAAGGGGGCACATGTGGAAGTTCATTGACAAGGGTCATGAAACTTTTTGAGTCTATCTAACCATTTATGTTATTAATTTTTATCTATCTTTATTATTTTATGAATTATTAAACATCAAAATGGGTCCGGGACTTTATAAACACCCTGTATATACTTTACAAAATTACTTTGCATAAATCTCAATTTTACACATGTGCATGTGTACATGCTAACCAAAATATATTAATTCAAAGAAAGTAAATATAATTTGAAGAATGAATATTCAGACCCATAATTAACATCACATCTAAAAATATTAAATATCAGCATTATTACCCATTTAATGGTCTGTATTTGCAGTTAGTACTTTAAATTAAAAAGTTCTGTTTTTTTCTATCCCTAACTAATAGATGTTTTCCACTCCAAAAGTAAAATTTTTTCATCTTTTAATAAAGCTGCCCTTGGCTATGCTTGACATTCAATTTGTTTTATGCTTTTCCTCATACTTCTTTGTTGTAGAGGCTACTGCAATTATGATTATGCCAAGAGTGAGATGAATTTTGCCAAGATCATAGCCAAGTTCTGAGACACAAATGTATAATAAAGATGTAGTAATAAATATCAGAGCATTAAATACAGAGTGGTTATAATTAAAGGTTAAGTTTCAAAACGCTCTAAAAAACGAACCACTGATTTGAATGACGTCAAAATTGAACGATGTGTTATTGAAGGAGGGGGAAAGAACATGCACCACCCAAAAAATAGTTCCAAATTTTAGAGACAGATGGCGCTGTAAGCGTCAGAAGATGTAAATTAAAATACCTGGTATGCGCACGGCCATTTCAGGTGTTATGAAAGCGTTGGGTAAATGGAGTTCCCTCATTTTGCATCTCAGACGCTCGCCATGAGTTTCTCAATGAAGGACCCCGCTCTGCTTGCCAAGCTTTATTACAAGAACGGTGATTCTGCACCAGTAGCTCTGCAGAAGTTCAGGACCCTCAAGCGTATGAAAAAAGGCGTTGGACCGATGACTTTCATGGGTCTGGTAAAAATGATGAAAAAATTCGGAAATGCAGGTTCGTTTGATGTGCAGTCTTGTAGAGGAAGGAAAAGATGTGATTTGGCGGTAGTTGAAGAAGTAGCCACAGCAGTTCAGGAGGAGTCGAGCGGTAGTGTGCAACCATGCAGTGCACGGAGAATTGCCGGAACATTGGACAGGTCTGTGAGCACAGTGCACAACATTCTACAAAACATCCTGCAATGCTATCCGTACAAAATTTGCTATGTGCAGGAGTTGTTTCCTTCTGACCTGCAGCAAGAGAGGGTTTTGCTTTGGAATTTCTTGCTCGCATGGAAGTGGACAATGATTGGCCGTGGTAAATTCTGTGGACAGACGAAGCATTGAAGCAGACATTTTTAGTCGAAATTCTGACGCTTACAGCGCCATCTGTCGCTAAAATATGGAACATTTTTTTGGTTCATGTTCTTACCCCCTTCTCCAATGATACTCTGTTCAATTTTGACGTCATTCTAATCTGTGGTTCGTTTTTTAGATCGTTTTGAAACAAACTTTAATTATAATCACCCTGTATATATTTCAAGTTATTAAGATTATATTTCAATATTTTACAAAAAATTCATACCACTTTTATAAGGTTTTGGAATGCTTCAAAAGAATAAATTTTTTTTTCATATTATGGCTTACATTAGTGTTGAATCTAAGCCATTTTAGAAGGGTGCAGTGCCCGGCGGCCCTTTTTAATCCTTTCAATGCACTAGGGGACCCTTCTTAACACTTTCTATGCCCCCCATGGCCTTTAAGAGAGTTTCACTGTGCCAAATTACTCTTCTTTATAATCAAAATCCGCCATTAATATCATAAGAAAAATTACTGATAGAAAGGAATAACCTCTAAAATGGTGGAAAGAAACAAGTGCAGACTTTATGAAGCTCATAATTAACAAAAAAGACTTTCTTTTTTTTGGGAGGGGGGGGGGGGTATGCAAACAGACAGCAAGCACTTTTAAGAAGTGTTTAGTGAATGTTTTCAGATTTAGAGGAAGGAAATATCTGTAAGGAAAATAAATATTGACTATATAGTATCGTATCTTAGGTACTGTATTGTTATAATTGATATTATATATGCTGTTGACTGTTACATTTTAAAATAATCACAAAATTTTAAAATTACTAGACAACATAAATTTCAAGTTTCAGATAAATATAAAAGAAAATAGTGATGTAAAACATACATACCAAATAAAAAAATTTAGTATTTGTAATTCTTTTATTATTTAATATGAATTAGTAAGACACTTAGTGTTGACTCTAGAAAAAAAAGGGTCGCCGGGCTCTATTCTAACTATAACACTATAAGCCGGGCCATAACACTATTCTAAAAAAGGGTACATTTTTTCAAAAAGGGAACACTATTCTATAAAAAAGGGCCTATTTTTTTCAAAAAGGGTTTAAACTTGTACCTTGTTTACTAAAAATATTTTGAACCGGTTTGTTTAGAGTCCCTAGAATTTACGATATTTTCCCAGGATCAATTGAATTGCCACGGGGCAAATAGGAAATGTTAAAAAGGGCAGCCGGGCACATCAGAAGGGTTTAAAAGAGCCGCCGGGTGCAAAAAAGAAATAAAAAGGGGCGCTGTGCCCAGCTAAAGCTGCTTAGAGTCAACACTAACACTTAAAAAAATTGTTTAAATTATATTTAACTTTTAAGTGCATTTTACTCAAAAAAGAAAAACTTAATTATTGCAGCATATACGACTTAAATATTTATATTCTTTATAGATCTAATGAAAGATATCACTGAAGGAAAGATTTTCTTTATGTAACAAAGGATAAATATTAAATTTCCATTTGGCTTTAAAAAAAAAAATAGAATTTTCTTGTATTGCCCAAGTGTAACGCTCAAACAATACGCACTCCATCACATTTGTTCTCCTTTTCTTTTTTTTCTTTTCCTTCAAAAGAACTGACAAGCTGAGTAAATTAGATTTTTCGAGAGGGAAGAATGTTTACAAAGTGGTTGCCGACAAGGCATTTGTGCTATGCCGTATTTTAAATTAACTGAGTTATTTTGTAAATAGTAACATGTAAATAGGATGTAAATATTAAAACTTATTAATCTATGATAAGTTATCCAGTTTTATTTCGTAACATAAGAATAGTTTCCACCCCGGATTCTGAATAATATGTTACAGAATTAGGAAAATTTTGAATAGATTAACTTTAAATTTAATAGATTACATTAGCTTATTACAGATACTTTTTGTACTTGTTGGTACAGCATAAAAATTTTAACATGATTGATAAATTACTGTCTTATATAAAAATGAATAGATAAAGCCCATTCAAGATATGAAGGTTAAGGGGAAGAAAATTTGTTAATTTCAAATAAAATTTTCATTCTACATGATGAAAATAAATTGTCAAATTAAAAAGTTTTACTGTGTAAATATAAAAACGTTTCTCACAGTATTATTCGACCTTGGCCAAATAATGGACTTAATATTCGGCAGATAGGCCGATTATTCAGCTACGGCCGAATAATTGTTACATCTCTAATCATTATTAAAAATTCAATATTTATGTTTTGTATAAAATAAGAAATTAAAATAACAAATTTTTAATTGTTTAACTAAAAGAAATAATATTTTAAAATTGTTTAATCTGAGTTGGGAGGAAGGGGTAGAAAAGTAAACATACTATGGCCGGATATCCGGCTTAAATTGCAGCCGAATATTTGGCATCTGGTATCCGGCCAAATTGACATCCGTTGCATTTATGTCGTTTTCAACTTACATCACTAGTCTTGCAACCAATTGCTGACGTAAGTCAGGGTATTACTGTACAGTCAGTTTAAGAAAACAATAGAACATGTATTTAAAGAATACAAACATGATATTATGGCCCTGTGATAAAAGTCTGGACAGAGAATTACTTCGCTTTAGCAACAGCGAGGCCAAGTGCAAGACCTTTCATAAGATCCCTTCCCCTTTCAAACTAGTTAATGTGCTCCCCCCTCCCTCCAATGATGCAAAATTTCTAATAGTATCTTTTGTTTTATTTATTGATAAATATTCCATAGTTAAAAATAAAGTGAAGGTAACTATTTAAAAATTCTGGTAGATATTTTGAATAAAAAAATCTGCTAAATTGGTAACACTCAAATAACTCAAGACTAAACACAATTTTTTACCTTGATTCAAATGTAAAACATACAATGTGAACTGTTTTTTCACTGTCTTACTTAAGAGGCAACTAAAATAATGAAAAAAAAATGTTACAAGTTAAAAAATATGCATTTTATTTAAATTAAACAATTGTATATTTTTTACTTGCAACATCTTTTTTCATTATTTTAGTCGCCTTTTAATTAAGACAGTGAACTTTTTAAGTTCACATTGTATGTTTTATATTGGTAACACTCTTTGTACAACGCAATCACAGTTTGAAAAAGCTCGCCTGAAATACACAGTGACACACCCAGGAATAAGGTGCGTTTATAGCTGGATTTCAACAATGCTTGACAAATTGTAAATCATTTCCTTGGCCCTTTTTTCCCAAAGTTTGTGTGGTCATCAAATAAAACTAGTACGTTGTGGCCATCACAAAACTTTCTTCTATATAAATCACGTCAATTAAATCATTTAAATAACACAAGAAATTACATCAATTTAGCACCACTTCAAATCAAAATATATCTGAATTTGAAGTTTGATGAAAATTCGCGCATTAGTTATAACGTGAAAATTCTGAAAAATGCAGCATAGCAGTGCCACCTGTTGAGCAATTTGCCCCAAAACATAAACAGCAGTAATTCATATCAAGGTATACCTGAATCTGAAGTTTGCTGAAAATCCAAGCATTAGTTCTTGAGATAGGGCTATTGCAGAAATCACAAAAATGCAGCACAGCAGCACCACCTGTTGAACGATTTACACAAAAATGTATAAAACATCAATTCCTGTCAAGGACTAACTGAATATGAAGTTTGATGAAATTCAATGCTTTAGTTCTTGTGGAAATCGTGAAAAATGCTGCATAGCATAACAGTGCCACGTGTTAAGCGATTTACACCAAAAACTAATCCAATTTATATCAGGGACTAACTGAATATAAATTTTTATTAAATTCCGTTCATTAGTTCTTGAGATAGAGCACCCACAAAATTTGTGTCACACACAGACAAACATTTTGTAAAAACATGTTTTTCAGGTTCTCTGACCCTTAAAACGTGTAAATCCGTCAAAAACCGGAATTCGAAAATTTTCATTAATCCAATACTTCTTGTAAAGATAGAAGAAAGTAAAAAAAAAAAAAAAAAGAATCTGTTCGGTGATAATCTTGTCAGGGATTTCCTCCGTTGATCTGTAGACAAGCTTCTGAAAACTGACACATAGAAACTATTGCTTAGCAAAAATGTAGTGTGTTCAAACTTTAAGGTAAAAGGAATAAATAATCTACGTTTTCTCTACCCCCCCCCCCCCCCAAAAAAAAAAAAAAAAAAAAAATACAGTAAACTCTGTATAAGGCGGAATCGATCGGGACCGAGAAAATTTTCCGTAGTAGACAATATTCCGCCTTAGACAAATTTTACTCTATGTCTATGGATCCGCAGGAACTTGAAAATCTTTCCGAGTTAGAGAGATTTCCGTCTTACACAGAGTCCGCCTTACAGAGAGTTTACTGTAGTTATTTTTTATTAAATATTTTTTTTGTTCACAAGGCCATGATGTGGGGCAACAACTGTTACACACCCTTAAGGACAGCTATTGACAAATGGTTAATATATACATTTTAAATTGTTGTCACAAATTTTCTTAATACTTTTGACTTTGACATTAGTAAAAAAACAGGTCATTTGAGCTTGAATTTTGCGCTTTTCAGTCATAATAAGGCTTTAAACAAGTTTTTGACATGTGACAGTTTCAGCTATGATTTAACAATGCTTTTAGCTAGGTACTTTTTCTGTGTGGTTAGGATATGCAAGTATCAGTGTAAGTCTAGGTTTATACAATTACAGCAATTTTTCAAAATCCAAGAAGAGTTCAGATACTCCCCCCCCCCCCCACCCCTAAATACAAAGATAATATGAAGACGTTAAAAAGTATCTGATTTCATTGATTAAAATCTATTTTTTTCTCGGTTAATGGTTACCCAAAATTATAAAGTTTTCAAAACAAACCTGTAATTATATGATACAGTAGACTCCCTCAAATCTGCAAATGCCTGAAATCCGTAGTACATCATCGCAGATGTAAACAATGAAACTTTCAATTTAGATATAGGAAAAAAATTAAGACTTGTTTATTTTTATATCAATGCTGTATGTATTTTAATGTGTAATTAATATTACTGAAATCATGCTTTTTAATGAAGGAAAAATAAATTAATTTCTGAAAAAATTCAAGAAATTGCTGATATTACTGGTAATCACAATATTTTTACAAAATATAGAAGCTTTTTGGGTTATTAAGTCTGTCTAAACATGAAATAAAGCTTCCTTAGATTTTGATGTGGATTAGTAGGGTATTTTTATGAGGCAAATTTTATTGAATAATTTAAGAAAAATGTATCTAATCTTTATTACGCATATTTAATTATACATTATTATTATTTACTTGACCTTTACTTTTAATATTTTTAACCATTTTAAAAATGATCTTAATTTTTATAATTTTACTTAAATATTTTAATATTTTACTATATTGTGAGCATTCTTTATAATTTCGATTGTATTATTAATTAAATTCAAATTAATTTACTGTTTAAAAAATGTAAACAAAGCAATGAACAGATATCCACAATCCACAAAATTCTAAAATCCGCACAAGCTCTCGTCTCAAGCTATATGGATTTGAGGGAGTCTACTGTACTGAGAAATACTAATTAGTAAATGGAGAAAGAATTAAAAATTACAAATAAACAATTTCATCAGTCAATAGAAAAATTAACAATTAAAACTAAATGTCATAGCAACTCTTCTTGCACTTGTACTTTTAAAAATTACTATAATTGTACAAATTTAAACTTATACACAGATATATGGATATTCTAACACATTGAAAAAATAACGTATTTCAGATCATGGTTAAATCATAGATAAAACTGTCAAATGTCAAAAACTTGCTACGTATGATAACTGAAAAACTCCTAAAACTCATAACCCAGTTTGGGAAAAATTCCATATCATGCACCACTTGGCAAAAGAATTCAAAATGGTACCAAGGCTAAATGGCAAAAGAATTCAAAATGGCACCAAGACTAAATGCCCGATTTAATGTGTTACAGAAATTTTCAAGATGGAGGAAAACTACAATTTTAAATAATTAACACATGTTTATTAAATCATGCTTTTGCACCAGTTTAAAAAGTTTTGCGGTACAATGATAAAACAAAATTTAATCACAATTTCAGATAAGTAATGAAAATTCACTGACAAACATATTTAATAAACCTAAGAAGCCTTATTTTGTGAATAATAATTGTTATTGTCAAAGGGGTTCTACCCCCCCCCCCTCCCTTCAATAAGCAAAAGAAAAATCTTGCCAAAAATAAACTTTTGGGGATCTCAGGAAATTTACATCTCTCCTATAAATAACACTTGAAAATGAATCATAAAATGAAGAAGTAGTCCGAATAAAAAAGTAAATAAATATATACAATTTATATAAAATCTTAGTATTTCCGAACACACAGGTAGAAAAAAGATAAAAATCTCGTTCAATTACACAATACAATTTAATTTATAAATGCAAAATAGAAAAATATCTATAAACAGATACACTTCAAAAGTAGGTACTACTTAGAAAATGTGTAGTTATGAAACATAGAATGAATGAGTTTGAATTCGGTTCGATCAACTGGTAGTACTACAATTACAAATGACAGAAACTGAGTACTAAATTCAAATATTAATAAAGAAATAGAAAATAAAACTTACCATACAGCATTTTTCCTTCAAGGCTTATGGATGTTTTTAAAATCGATTCGACAGTATTCCACATAATTTGCAGATTCGCGCCATTTAAATTATGGCTAGCCTAACGTCTTCTTTCCTGTGTCTGATCTGATGGCGCTGCCTTCTCTTTTGTTTACGTGTGACGTCACAACCACGACCCCACAGCCGATCTTCATATGAAAATCGTCTGCTCCTCTCACGTGCTTTGATACAAGTAAACTTAATTCAGGCAGGGGAAAGTTTTTTGAATGACGCAGGACACAAGAAAACATTAAATCTGTTTTTGGTAGATACATATTTATGCGTAAAAAACTATATATTTTTTATGGAAGAACATTTTGACGCTTTACGTACTTTCCAGAGACAAAGCACATATTTCCAAGCAGCCCGACACATGGGATATATATATATATATATTATTTATTTATTTTTTGCGGGGGGGGGGGGGCAGCATGAAAGTTAAAAGTTCGTAGATAAAAGCAGTAATTATTGGCCCGGTGCTGTCTGATATATATAGTCTATAAGTTCGGCCCGACCCGTACAAAAAATTAATGGCCCGGCCAAGTATAAAATCTATACCTTGTCACAGCATAAAAGCTAAAATTTCGGAAAGGCGCGACTGAATTTCTACAAAATATACATTTTTTTACGCTGATAACGTTAAAAATTGTCATGCATGGTGAGTTCTGACAAAAAATAAATATTTTAACCCCCCCCCCCCGTTTATATTTTTTATTTACAAAAAAGCATCTTGAGCTGCAATATATATATTTTTAATAATTCTCACTTTGAATGTAAATGTCTTATTATTAATATCGTTAATCCATACTCCATGGCTTGGAGACTTAAAAATCTCAAAAATACTATTCAGTAAAATCTTTTAAGGCGAAATAGCATATCAGAGAAGAAACTTCGTTATAGACAGGTCCCATTTTTAGCAAGTACATCGTCTGTTGTGCATGCATTATATTCTTTTCAGAAGTATTATTATATTCATTTTGCATGAACACATTTTTAACACACATTTGTAACACATTTTTGCGTTAAGATAGGATTCCATCATAGGCAGGTTCTTTTTGCGGGTTTTACTCTACTTACGTTGCAGAAAAATATAGGCACTGTTCTTTAAAAGAATAAGTTTAAAATTTTAATTGTAGAATAAGAGTGATTTAAAAATGCATGCTTTGCAATGCTTGGCGAGCCAAATTTTACTGATATTTATACGGGCCGGTTCAATGATTTTAATACGGAGTAAGTCGGAGCAAGACCTGAAACAGCCTTTATAAATGAAGTGTTAGGTGAAGATGAAAGAGCAGTCGTAAAAAGTTAGAACTCTGATTTTCTGGTTAGAATAGGGGGGGGGGGAAATGGCCATTTTTTCCCCATTCTAACCAGAAAATCAGAGTTCTAACTTTTTACGACTGCTCTTTCATCTTCACCTATCACTTCATTTATAGAGATTGTTTCATAATAATGGAAGCCATCAGTCCATCAGAAGAAAATGATCAATTTCGAAGGCATAATCCTTCATTTGGCGTCCCTTCGTTCTGGCGCCCGGGGCACATGCTCCCCTCCCCCTTATTTTCGGCCTTGCTCTGCGGATGTACTTGAAAGTAACACTGACGATATTCAAATTCTAGATTCAGGTCCAAATATCTATCATGAAACAACGTTGTGAAAAAAAAAAAATTAGTTATATTTTGAACGCATTATTTAACTTAGTATATATTAAACACAACATAAACAGCAACTTTAATATAATACGTAATTAAATTAAATTAGACTTTATTAATCAGACGGAAATATTGATGTTCATGCGTAACCAACAATTTACACGTACATAGTCGGAAACCTTTCCGTTATGGAATGTAACGTTTCTGATTTCTGAAACTCTTCCGAAGCTTTGAATATTTTTCCGAAAATTTCGGTAACGATTCCGAAATAACAAGTAACTGGGGCGAACACAACATTTTCTATAAATTTCCGGAAACATTTCCGGCTTGAGCCGAAACGCTTCTGAGTTTTTTTACAGTGTAGTGCGTGTATGACACCTGTGCCGTCTTTTATTCATCTAATTTAAAATACAATAAACAAAAAAATAAATGAATGTGCTTTTTCAGTATAGGTACTTGGCGAAATAGAGAAATGTCCATGGCGAAAAAAGAAATTTTTTTCTGGCAACCGATTTAATCAAAATATTTTTTTTTTCAAATAAAACTACATAAAAGTGTCCATAATCGCAAAGAGTTCGTACTTTTATGTTGGCTGGGTGCAATTCTCGCCAATAGCATTTTTTAACTCGCCAGCAGCATTTTTTATTTTTCGAGGGGTAAATTAAAACAATGCTTTGATGTTGAAATTAAATGGTTTACGGTATTATTTATTCTTTTTCTTTTCTTTTTCTTTTTTTAACGAATTTTTTTAAAGTGAAAGTCATGAATTTTAAAGGTTTTATTTTTAAATTAAACTCATCCATTCTAAATAAGATGAGTGAAAGGATTATATTTTAATCTGAATTAACGAAGTATATAAAAAAAAATGCGACGGGTAAAATGTTTGTCGATTTATCACCTGTGCCCGACTAACATAACTGTAGGGAGTTCTCGATTTCTCTATCAGAATCTTCAAATTTGGCGAAGGATTGAGCAAGTACATTAAATTATGAATAAAAGTAACATTATACAATGCCTAGCATACATTTAAGGGAGGCCAAATTGGTCGCCACGGGTGTCTAGTTATTTTAAAAACCATAATAACTCAGTCAATTAAGATAAAATTTTCAAACAAATTGCATTTGAAAGTAGATTTTTTTCTCTATTTGACGGTTTAAAAATTTAAAATGCGCGATATTTAGAAATTTAAAAAATCGCTGACATAGCACGTATTTTAATTTCAATTTATTTTTTCAGTTTTTATGAGAAAATGGCAACAAAAATGTACAGTAATATATTATTTTCTTCCTTCCGTGATTAATTTCCCTTTACTTTCAACCCTCCACGACTTTCAACAGAAATGGAGTTCTTCAGTTGCCACAATTACAAAAAATATATTAAAAACTACAAAAAAAAAAAAAAAAAAAATATCTCAAAATTAAATTGAGATACAGCTTTCAAACAAATTGCATTTAAAAGAGCATTTTTTTTCGTTAAACGACGATGTAAAAATTTAAAATGTGCGATGGTTAGAAGTTTAAAAATTTGCAGTAGAGAAAATTGCAAAACCAAAATTTTTTTTCAAATTTCAAAGTGTTGCCATTCGCAGAATGACGTATGCGTTACGCACAGATATGTTTGTCCTTTATAATATAGATAGATTGTATAGGAAAATATTATAGTAAATATATTTGTCCCTGAGGTTGACCATCATCGCAGACGCTCTAAACACACATTTAGGTTAACAGATACTATGTGGCGCTGGTAGAATTAGTTCCATTGCAACAGCAACTAAAGATCAACTACCCACCATGGATGAAGGTAAGTTGTTCTTCTCTTTGTTTTATATTTAGAAATTTAATTTTTATTCTGAATAGCGATGGATGTTTTTTTATAGCATCATTCATGTCTCCATATTTAACTTTTTATTTATAAAAAAAAGCTTTTTGCAACTTTATTTATGTAACATACAAATGTCAAATGACATATTTAATAATTTACATGTGTGTAAAATAACTCAACAAAATGGTTGTTCAGATGTTAAGACAAAAACTTCACCCTAGTCCCAATTATTATACCCAGATTATGATGTTAAGAAACACATTCTTCCATAAAAGTTTATCCTACGCATAAAATATACATCCTTGATGTCAAAAGACTACAGCATTGAAATGTCAAAACAAGTATAATAGTATATAATTGTATGTAGTAGTTAGTATAGTCGTGGGAAAAAAAAGTAAAGCCCCCTACTAACTCCTCAACAAATTATCGTAGAAGAAAGTTACTGGTACCGAACGATTGGAAATAAAGTCTACTTTTAAATGACGTATAAAAAATTTGCTTAGGGGGCCATCTACATATTAAAACGAACCCAAACTTTGTTTTTTTCTTCAATAGCTGTGCACAATTCTGACAGAATAAAGGAACTCTACACCATTCAATTAGCCTAAAAACAAATTTTTATGCAATTCGTACCATAAGCTTCCGAGAAATTAATTATTTTAAAACGAGAGTATTTTAAGGGCTGTATCCAAATTGAAGTTCCGTACTCGATTGTTAATCGAGAGAGCCCCTTTCTTGATAAAGGCACCTTAAACGCCACTCAAGGAGTCAATGAAGCCTGTTAGATTACAGTAAAGCAGAATAAATTTCAAAATGTCTACTCGCTTCCATCATAGACGGCCCCTTAAACCATCATTTTGCCGTTTTTTAAGCGTAATTTGAAAACTACTTGGAAGAAAAATGTGAAATTTTGGTTTTCCATAAAGCAGGTCTTAATAAATCTAAATCCATCAAAAAAATCGCAGGTTGCAATTCATAATTTTTTCGTATAATTATTTCATAATTCATATCATAAAATTATAAAAATTGCAAATTCAGCCTATTTATGTTTGGGTATATTAGTATTATAATCCAAAAAAATTAGCAAATTAGGAGCATAATTTCAGGAGATATAAATAAAAATATGAAAATGTAATTTAACATTAGAAACACTAAATTTTGAATGTTTATAATTAAAAAACTTAACATTCAAATGACTTGAAATTTGGTGTCTAGGCATAGTTTGAACCGAAGATTTAATATATCTCGTTAAAATTGGGTATTATCATTGAAAAAAATGAAGTTTGGATTCGTATTAATATGTAGATGACCCGCTAAGAAACTTTTATATACATCATTTAAAAGTAGACTTTATTTGTAATCGTTCGTTACCAGTAACTTTCGTCTACGATAAGATGTTGAGGAGTTAGTAGGGGTGTTTACTTTTTTTTTTCCACGACTGTACATTAATTTTAAAAAATAAAAATTTTGGAATGAAATTGTCCGTTTTTCAGATATTGACCAATAAGTTATTCCCAAAAATATCATGTATAGAATTGATTAATTTAATAAAAGCTCAGAAATCCACTACTGAGATTTTTATTTGACTTAAGAATGGAAATTGCTGGGGTTGTTTCGGAGTTTAATATATATATATATATATATATATATATATATATAAGGTTCTTGTTGTCCGAACTCTTTGAAATTTTTATCGGTTAAAAATATAACGGTTTTGAACTCCATGTAAAATTTTGTGGAAAAAATATTTCTATTTATTTGTAAAAATTATATGTGTTCTTCTTAGTTTGTTTTTTTTTCGTGTCCGGTCCTTTTACATATAACCAACAATGGAAATTTTAGCGTTTCCATCGAAATTTTTTCATATTGTAATATTTTTTAAATTTTCTACTCTTCTTGTAAGGGACTAGTAACTCTGTTATAGACGCTCTCGGGTTCTTTGAATGTGAACGTGGCATAAAACATAACCTGTGTACATAGCTGTGTATATAGTCTGATATAGTACACCTGTGTACTATATCAGAAGCACACTAATTTTCCGAGGTACATTTGGTTTTCCTTGGAGTCTACAGTTCCGCGATTTAACTATAACCGTATGCAAATTTAGGTGTCGTTGTTCAGTCTGCAGAAGTATAAATAGTCGAGTGAAAATACGATACAGTGGATTTGGAGTTGTGTCGTATCCTGCCATCTCAGCTAGCGAATGTGCGGAATCAAAGATCGAATGCGAGGAATACGGACAGTAAGCAGTTCCTTTTTGAGAAATTATGTTGTGAAATAAAGATTCTTCACAGCCACGGGCTGTACTATCTATGAGTACGTTCCAGAAAAGTGAATATTATGTGAGTTAGATTTGATTTCATACTCTACTGAAGTTTAGATTTAAATAAGATTTTGTTTTATCACAGGGTGGAGGCTAAAATTCATCAACATCTTATCTGCCAATCCTTTCCATGAAGTTTTAAATAAATCAAATTTAACCTTAGATTAAAGATTAGGCCTTGCGAGGCACCCCGCGTTCTGCACGTTTCGAAATTTTTGTAGGAGATGTAAGCCCAGTTTCCAGAGATGCTCTTAAAATAGTATGTCGAAATACCACGTTTAGTTACTTTAGTGTAGAAAAATAATCCTATCCGGGATGAGCAAAGTGACCTGTTGTCTCGAGTTTTCTAAAATGGTTAAAGACAAAAGCGAAAACGGCCAGTGCAGTTTTTTTTTAAAGATTAACAGCAATATTTTTAGAGCTTGTTGCGGCGCAGAAAGAAGATGTTCGATATTGAAGAATATGTCTTTATTTTTTCCTCGTCCAAAACGGTCCAGACGTACAGCGTTTTGGTAAGTTACCAAAAAAATACAGCATTTGGTTCTTCTCTTCTATGTGCACGACGGGACTGTGCATCGACTCCGTGGATTTAAAAAACACAATCTTTTTTTTTTTATGTCTTTAATTTATTTCTCAAGTTATTTTCGAAAATGTAAAATATCATCAGCTGCATGAGGACCTGTCTTGGACTATCCTGATACAAATATTCAGAGCTCTGCGCGCGGTAGCCATCACCAAAACAGACATCCGTGGATACGCAGACAAAGCGGTCTTTTTTAACACTTTCCAAAAAAGTTGAAAAGTGTCTATGACTTCGGTTTGTATGTCCGTCTGCCCGATTTTCCGCGCTCTAACTCTCGTAAATATACTCGGATCGTTCTTAAATTTTTGGAGGTTAGTGATCTCTACCATAGCATGATCTCTATTTCAAATGAAGTTTGTAACTTGTTTAGTCATTTACAGGGACAGTCAAAAGTACACTTATGTCCAAAATTAAGGTCACAAACATAAAATCTGTGAAAAATGATGAACTATTCACTGTGTTGCCACGAAATTTTGCAAAGAGGTATATTACAATGGGAAAAAGAATATAGCAACATAAAAATATGGGGAAAATTTTAATTGTGAATTAAGATACAGGGTATATCAAATAGTGGTAAATCATGAATCAGAGATAAAGCATTTAGCACGGGAAAAGTCTGTCTAACATGGAGTGTGACAACTGTGCGCTTCTATACAAGCCTCACAATGAGCTCTTATACTGTTTATGACGGTGTCAATAAATGTTTGTGGCAACAAATCCTATTCTTCCAAAAGCTTGGCTTTTAACTCGCTGGCTGGTCTTGGGAGGCTGGTTACGCTGTGCAGTGGCTCTTCCTAGACAATCCCAGGCAAGTTCAATAGGATTGATGTCCGGAGACCTCAAGAGCCAATTCATACGGTGGATATACTCTTCTTCAAGAAAATCATCAGCAATGAGAGCTCTGTGTGGCTTCGCATTATCGTCCATAAGCATAAGCCGGGCCTACAGCACCCCGGAACAACCTAACATAGGCTTGATCACACGACCGGAGCACCAACCAATAATGGCATAGGATGTAACGCTCCGGTGGAAAATCCCCACAACAATCACCGATGCCGGACATCGGAAAGCACACAAAATAACAAGGAAAAAGGCACATAATCTGACGAACTTACATAGTAAATCGTAAATTTACAAAACAATTGATGTTGCTTTCATCATAATAATAAAAATAAAAACAAAAGTGAAGTGACTTAAATGTATAACAAAAGTTAAGACTATAAATCCTTGTTCAAGATTATGAAGTGTAAATGTTCATAAAAGTTCACTGTTCACTAATGTTCAAATAAGTTCAGTGTTCGAAACCTAACATAGGTTTCAAGGACTTCATCCCTAAAGCGATGTGCATTGACAGTACCCGCATCGAAGACGTGCAGTGGTGTACGACTGCCAAACATTACACCGCCCAGACAAGGATTCCTTTGCCAACAAATCTGTCGATTTTTTTTACGTAGGAGGGTTGATAGTGAGCTCCATGTTCTTTCCAGGTGAAGACTCGACGAGAATCACTCTGCATGGTGAATCTCGACTGATCACATAAAAGAAGACTTCCCGATTCTTGTTGTGTTCAAGACTGATGTCTTCGGCTCCACAACAACCGGCTCTCCTGTTGGATGCAGTGAAAGGGACATACACGACTGGACACTGGGCTATAGAGATGAGGTCCTTGAAGCCTATGTGAGGTTGTTCCGGGGTGCTGTAGGCCGGGATTTTATGTTTATGGACGATAATTTGAAGCCACACAGAGCTCATATTGTTGATGATTTTCTTGAAGAAGAGGTTATTCGCCGTACGAATTGGCCCTCGAGGTCTCCGGACGTTAATCCTATTGAACATGTTTGGGATGGTCTAGGAAGAGCCATTGCACAGTGTAACCCCCTCTCAAGACCTGCCAGGAGTTAAAAGCGAAGCTTGTGGAAGAATGGGCTTTGTTGCCAAAATCATTTATTTATACCCTCATAAATAGCGTTGAGCTCGCTGTGAGGCTTGTATAACAGTTCACAGTGGTCATACTCCATGCTAGACAGACTTTTCCCGAGATAAATGCTTTATCTCTCATTCATGATTTACCATTTTTTGTTATACCCTGTGTCTTAATTCACAATTAAAATATTTTCCATATTTTTATGTAGCTATATTATTTCTCACATTGTAATATACCTCTGTGCCAAATTTCGTGGTAACAAAGTTAATATTTCATCAGTTTTCTCATATTTTATGTTTGTGACCTTAAGTTTGGACATGAGTGTATTCCGTTACATTACGGCCAAGTAGAAAAAATCGTTTCCAATGATTTTTAATGGTGTTACGCTTTTTCAAACATAGTAAAATTGATTTGAATTTATGAAGTCCACTAAAATATGCATTCTGTAGAATATTCGGTGCAAATAATAGTTATTATTCATTTACAGGGCCACACAAAAGAATTCCGTTACATAATGGTATAGGGAGGAATTGTTTGCGGTGTATTTGAATTATGACTATTTCATACATAATGAAATTCGATATACTTCGCTGAGCTTTAGTATAAGTTATTTCATGTATAATACGTAGTGCATAGCATTTACAGGGACACACAAAATATTTCAGATACTATATTGTATCCGAATTACTGTATATTAGTAATGATTGCTCGAAATGCATTTTTAATTATGATATGCGCTTTTAAGTTTCAATATATTTATGCATACCATATAGTGTGTATAAATGCTATAGTTCATATACAGGGCTGTACAAAAGTATCCAAGCATGTTTCCATCTAATAGTATAAATTGCTGAAAGAAAAATTTCAACCCGTTATGCGTTTTGTTGCTAAACTAAATTTTTCCATTATATAGTATATATATATATCAAACTACAGATGAAATACAGGGATGTTCAAAAGAATATGAATTAATATTGGATATGGACGGTAGCTGCTGAAATCAGTTTTTCAAATCTTTTATGCGTTTTATAAAATGCTTAACTAGTTCTCTTATTTATTTTATTCCCCTAAATAACGAAGTTTTGTTAAAGTATTCAGGAAGTGTTGGAAAGTGTTTCACAATCTATGCTTAACGCATGATTTTGTTTGTTTTTATTAGTATAGAAGCAAGCAGTCACAAATGCGTAGTTCCGCGTTATAAAGCATTCCATTGTTAGTAAATTTGATGCGTCCAATACAATAATTCCCTTAATTGCAAATGCTTAAAGTTAGAACAAAGTTTAAATCTGATTGTGAAGGTCGGGTTACATCCAGCACGAATCAATATTTTTTAATCATGTTTAAATGAAAAACTTCATACATATAATGCAATATTCTAGAAACAATCATATCTTTTTGTTTTAATTTATGTTAAATGAAAAAAACAATGTGAAAATATTTCTTAGACATCTGTAGAAAACATTCGGCAGAAATTTTTAAAGCCGGAGTAATCTGTTACAGGATAAAAACATTAACTAAATATTCCGATACAATATACATTGTTTTCTATTTTACCCCATATGGTGTTAATAATTCTAAAACTTTTCAAAGCAAAATAATAATATATTTATACATTCATATAGTATAGAATGCAAAGACCGTAAAAGGAAAAAGAATAAAATCCAAATTTAATCATAAACATTTAAACACATTTGAAAATGTAAAGTCGTGGAAGAAAAAATGTAAACACCCCTTACTAACTCTGCAATAAATTATCGTAGAAGAAAGTTACTAGTACCACACGATTGGTAATAAAGTCTACTTTTAAATGATGTATCTAAAATTTGCTTAGGGGGCCATCTACATATTAAAACGAATCATAACTTTGTTTTATTTTCAACAGCAGTACACAATTCTAACAGTATAAAGGAACACCACATCCTTCAATTAGCCTAAAAACAAATTTTTATGCAATTCTTCGTACGATAAGTTTCCGGGAAATTAATTATTGTAAAACGAGCATAGTTTAGAGGCTGTATCCAAATTGTAGTTCGGTTCTCGATTGTTGACCGAGAGAGCCGCCTTTTTGATCAAGGCATCTTAAGCACCACTCAATCAGTCATTGAAGACTGCTAGATTAAAGGATAGCCTAAGAAATTTCAAAATATCTAGTCACTTCTATCATAGACTATCATTTTGCCGTTTTTAAGCATAATTTGACAACTACTTGGAAGAAAAATGTGAAATTTTTGATTTCCGTAAAGCAGGACTAAATAAATCTAAATCCAACAAAGAAATTGTAGGTTGCAATTCATAATATTTTTTAATATTAATTTCATAATTCATATAATAAAAGTATAATAATTGCAAAGTCAACGTATTTATGTTTGGGTATTTTATTGCTACACAAAAAATTAGCACATTATGAGTATAATTCCAGGAGATATCAATAAAATTATGAAAATATAATTTAATATTAGAAGCACTAATTTTGAATGTTTATAATTCAAAAACTTATCATTCAAATGAATTGATATTTGGTGTCTAGGCATAGTTTGAACCAAAGATTTGAAATATCCTGTTAAAATTCGGTATTGCCATTGAAAAAAATGAAGTTTGGGTTACTTTTAATATGTAGATGGCCCCTAAAAAAAGTTTATAGACATCATTTAAAATATTCCAATCGTTCGGTACCAGTAACTTTCTTCTGCGATAATTTGTTGAGGAGTTAGTAGGGGGGTTTTAATTTTTTTCCCTCGACTGTACATATACATTTACAACACACTGAAAAATGTAATAGCTTTTTCATCATATCTATACAATTTCTTGTTAACATTTTTGAAACATAAAAAAAATATATACATTTTTTATAAGGTAAGGAAGGAAAAGAAATAAAATCTACATTAAAACACAACTTAAAAACAATACTTTCCGAATGTCCAAAAATTAACACTTGCGTATATTTTACTCGATATTTTGCTGATATTTTACAAACTTCGTAATAGGAGTGGTAAATGTTATGTATTTATTTAAAAAATGAAAAAAAAAAACAGAGATTAAATTCGCATTTAGATAACTTAGAACATATTTCTTCATTCTTTTTCAAAAAAGGTATTAAACAAAACATGAAATAAAATAATTAACAGTCTAGTTTAAAAAAAATACAAATAATGAAAAAAAAATATGTGCGAAAGATAGAGTGGCGGTAGTTTCTGTTGAAACAATTGATGAAGTTTTCTTCTAAAAATGCAGTGGAGCTTGAATCTTCAAAGTATCTTGCGACTGTTGAATAACTTTATAATGAATAAGCTTTTATTTTCTTTTTGAAGTCGTTATAAGTTTGAAAAGTTTTCAAGAGACTTTGTTTCTCCTTCTGATCTAACGTATTATCATTACGAAGAAGTAAAGAAAACCATTAATTGTGTTTCCTGGAAATTCTTTTCATATCTTAAGACTAATTAGTGGATAACCTGTTGTGGTACGATTTCTTTACTTCCTAGTATGTTCTACATTTTAGTTAGAAAAATAAGTATTTCAAAATAGGGAAGTAATTTGGCGCTGTGTCATAAATTTCAAAACATGTTTACTTTAATTTTATTAAATACGTGTTGTTTAATTAAAGTTTTAAAGTAGTTCTGCATTTTACAATAAGATAAATGAATTTCTTTAAATATGCCCATGTTAATATTTTAAAAGTATTTTTCAATTGAAATTTTAAAGGTTTCTTTCAAGTGAACTTTTCAAAATTATCTATATATATTTAAAAGATAACTATATTTAAAAAAAATATAACTGTATTTAAATTTGTGACTTTTAAAATTAAAAAGTACACATAGCTCTTATTAAAAACAATTAAGTAGGTGTATCGGTCGAGAAATTGCCTTTTATCAGTACTATACATCTTGTGTTGCAGACGTCCCGCGTAAATTGGGGCTCCAAATAGGCTGGACACCAGTATTTTAAAGTAATTTTTTTTAGTCTTATCTAATGTCAGAATTATCTGCGAATAAAGACAGTCAAATAAACTGTAAGAAATTAGTGGTGTCCAGAGCATTTGGAGCCTTGATTTACGCCGGATACCTAGCAACTCTATATACGACGTAAGATGAGGAAAGATGATACTGATTATTATTTTAAATACATATAGAAAATTCCATGCATTATGTTTGAACGCCATATTCAACTTAATAAATCAAAGTAAACAACGTGAATACACTAATTCAAAATTTATTTCTAAAATAGTTGTAAATATAGTATAAAAGTTTTAAAATATTAAAACATGAATATGCTTAAAACATAGATGTTAAATCATGTTGAAATTTTCCGAGCGCTTTCAGCTAAACATTAGCCATCTTCAAGAGAATCAAGAAAAATACTGTAGCTTCTCAGATGTACACTGGTCATTTGACATTTGACATTTGAAGTCCACCGAAGTGGAGAATGCTTTGAGGCCTATAGCTACAATGGCTGTCGCCTCGAATGATCCTTATTATACATGGAAACAACAACAAAACACAACATTTTTTTCCATTACGTATATTATATAACTACAAAGGGACATTCACAATTACATCCATGTTTTACCCAGGGACTGGAACCCGGGCCCTCGGGGTGACAGCAGCCTCCGCTTACTGACCACGCCATCAGGCGACTGTGTGTGCACTGGTTAAGTAGCACGTATCAAAACAAAACAAAAACAAATTATAAATAGGAGAGAGGCAGAGAAAGAAGTACAGGAGGTGTTATAGAGAACAAGAGAGAGGGGGGTGGGCAATCGAAAACAAATATTCCTGTTATGCCACGTAAATTAAACCATATATGTGGTATTCGATGGGATAATGAATCATTACATGTTTTCTTGCCTCTTGCTCTAGAGATTTCCTGATTATACTAATATTATAATGATACATGTGGACAATTTTAGCTTTATTGAATAAAAATATTAATGTCTGTATCCTGGTTTAAACGTTATAGAGCTGTGGATAATTTTTATTTTTTATGTCTGCCATATATTTCCTAAATCTTTCTTGTCGTTTTCGTTTTCAAACCGTTATTTTCTTTAAAAGGGATTATAAAAACTGCAGATCTTTCAAAATTATACATTGGATCTTTTTTAATTTATCGGTCGTTTAGCGATAAGAGTTATATTATATTTCTTTAATGCATACTTAATTCGTTCATAAAGTTATGGAATACATCCAATTTTACAAAATTTACAAGTAAACTTTTCTTTACTAACTATTGTAGATACGAGTTTTGTTTTCAATAAGTAAATATACACGTCACACAGCAGGAAATAAAAAGTTTTAATGAGCGCGATGTTAAAACTTATTGTGACATTGAACATTTAACCTTTCCATCGCAATCATTCGTTATTTGTAACATTAGTCTGTTTGTGTAACACGTGTTTATAATGGCTGCATCAATTTAAAACCCCGCCATTATGAAGTCAAATGTGAAGTACGTTTCGTCATACGTTTTCACACAGAAATTGTTCCCGTGTATGAGAACATTATGAGTCGGCAAAATGTAACAAAATGGTGTCGTGCTTTCTCTAGAGGTAAGACTAATATTCATGAAGAACCTAGAACAGGTAGGTCATCTGTGATCTGTGTCCGTGAACCCAGTGACTTCCACTTAATCCTTTACCTGAAAGTATATTTTACAGTGAAAAATTTTCACGACGATTATGAAATAAAAGTCGAAGTTGAAATGCGGTTTAGAAAAAAGGTGATAAAATTATTTGACTGTGGGACACAAAATAATCAACCCAGTCTTAACAAACGATTGGACAATGACGGCAAATATGTCGAAAAATAAGGCATATGCCACTCAGTAATTTGTAATGGTCATTTTACAATTAAAAGTTTTTTTTTTTTCAAATAAGCTATCTTTACTTTTCGAAAGCTCATCATATTTTATTTTTATAATCATAAATTAACTACCGCACCAGTGGCCGAGAGGTTCTGCTCTCAAAGCTGGTAGACGGGGGGGGGGGGTGTCCTGATTCGAATCCTTATCGCGACCGTCAGAGTTTTCCGTGGTTCTCTTCGAATCTTAGATTTCATCGACTAAATACGTGTTAGGCTCCGTTTTAAAGACCCCACATGGAGGGCAGCCCTCCCCCTCCGGGTCAACATCCCTCGTGTAGTAATTGGCGGTCATAAACAACATAAATTGACTTTTTGACAAATTTGTTTGAAAAACTATTTTTATACGCAATATGCTTAATTTTAGTCATTTCATCATTTAAATAATCTTTAGGGCGAACGTCAAATGACCGTGAGACATAAAGTCGATATGCAGATGTATTTTATAATTGAATGGAATATTTCTATTTTAGGATATTGTGATAATAGATCTGTGCTATTTCCTATACATCTTCATATCAATGATTTGTGTTGAAATATTCTTGATTATTTCTATATCTAAAATAGGTAATGTTCAATTTTCTTCTCATTCACAAGTATATTTTAATTTCTTATCCATACTGTGATCATGAATCAAAAACTTATTCTGTGCACATCCTGATTATATGGAATCACAATAAAATAATATTATTATTTAAACTTATATATAAACTAAAAATAATACTATTAATTTACTTATCCTTCTAACTATATTTTTTACTATGTGTCAATATTTAGAATGAAGACAAAAGAGGAAGGCAATTAGGATCCGAACAGCGGACTTTGTTGCACTTATTGCTAATCACTAACCAATCACATTATTAACCTGTTGAGCACGGGGTTGTGACATAGTACGTCAGGGTGACAACTTCTTTATTGTATAAAGCACTTTTTGAAAAATAATCTCTGCCCTACACTTATAATAGGATATTTTAAAGAGACATCAACTGCATAGAAAATATTTTATAAATAGTGGTATGACTGAATATAAAAATAATCATTATTTTTGTCTTATAATCAAATGGCTAACCCTTTGACTACGAGTCAGGATATATATGCCCCAGAGGGCTATTTTTGTATTCTATTCGTACCTCTTTATGAAAAATAATCAGTGTCACAGATTTAAATTCGGGCACTTTTAAGAGACATGCACCGCAAATATATATATGTATATATATTGTAAATTGTAGTACGGTTCTATATAAAAATTTACGACAGTCCTGCTCCGTAATAAAAACGTTATTTTATTTATTTTTTTTTTTTTCTCATTTTTCGAAATTTCAAATATGTTATATAGACCCTTCTTCCTAGTGCCCATTTAATTAAGGATTTTTAATTGAAATAGAACTTGATAAATTTCAAAGTATATCATATAAATCTTAAAGCATACATTTTAATCGAGCTTTCTTTAAATGAATGTTTTATTTTGATAAAATATTTTATTTATTGAATTCGGAATTTTTCAGTGTTGGAAAGTTATTATTGTATTTACATACATTCTATTAAATTAAAAGAAAATATTTTTAAACTTTAAACATTTTTCTTATTACATCCGAAGAAAATTTGTAATTGAATATTCAAAGAAAAAAAAGTCCTTCCGGCCAGTGCCGGGAGGAAGAGGTAGCTTTCATATTCCTTATTTTTAAAAAGCCAACTTATATTATTCAAACACACGAAGCTCAATTAAGTGGAAACCGAATGTAGGAGATTCAATGCTAATTTTTATCAATACTAAATCATTATGAATGAGAATTTCGCGAAATTAGTCAGCTTTATCCAAGCTGCTTTTATTTAAAGTCACTTATATTTAGCTGCCAAATTCGGCGATTTCTTAAAGTGCCTGCCATTTTAAGACAACATGGTAGATGAGGCTAACCAGTGAACTTGGTCGAGACCTTAGTAATTGCTGTGCACATGCTCACTCATATCGGAATCGGTTGATATATACGAGTGCTGTCGCAGGCAAAAAATCAGATTTTTCAAAATGTCACCCACTTTAGAAATTGAAACTGCTATATCTGAGCCATTTTTTAAGATAAAGACAAACAAAAAATGCTCCTTAATCCTTATATCAAGGTCAAATACTTAAGAAATAAACCTTTTTCAATTTCTAATTTTTTGGACCTCACTTTAAATATAATTTTTTTTTAATTTAATGGCCGCCATTTTGAAACAAGATGGCTGATGAAGCTGGCCAGCGAACTTGGTCGAGATATTGATGTATACTATCCACATGCCTTCTTCCATCGAAATAGGAGAATAAGTGTGGTATCGCGTGACAAATACAAGATCGTTTCAAAGTGTTAGCCATGCTAGAAATTCAAAGTGCTATAATTCAACCACTTTTTAATATATAAACAAAAGAACAAATTTTCAGAAACAAAAACTGCTCCAGAATCTTTGTATCAAGGCCAAACACATAAAAAAAATCTTTTTCATTTTCCAATTTTTTAATACCTCATTTTAAATTTTAAATTACATTTTTTTTTAAAAATGGCAACCCTTTTGAAACAAGATGGCGAATGAAGCTAGCCAACGAACTCAGTCGAGACATTGGTATGTACTATGTACAGACCAAGTTACATTCAAATCGGTTCATAAATACGCCTGTTATCGCGTGACAAAAATCAGGTCGTTTTAAAATGTCAGCCACAATAGAAATTCAAAATGTTATAACTCAGCCATTTTTTTAGAAGTAGACGAAACAAAACCTGTTCCGGAATCTTTGTATTAAGGTCAAACACATACAAAAAAAAAATCTTTTTCATTTTCCAATTTTTTGGTATCTCATTTTAATTTTTTTTTTTAAATCTTTTTAAATGGCCGCCATTTTTAAACAAGATGGCGAATGAAGCTGGTCAACGAACTCGGTTGAGTTATTTGTATGTACTATGTACACACCAAGGTACATCCAAATCGGTTCATAAATACGTCTGTTATCACGTGGCAAAAATCAGGACGTTTCAAAATGTCAGCCACGCTAGAAATTCAAAATGCTATAACTCAGCCAGTTTTTAAGATATAGACGAAACAAAAACTGCTCCCGAATCTTTTTATCAAGGTCAAACACATAAGAAAAAAATATTTTTTCAATTTTCAATTTTTTGCTACCACATTTCAAATTTAAATTTTTCTTAAAAATTTAAATGGCCGCCATTTTTAAACAAGATGGCGGATGAAGCTGGCCAACGAACTCGTTCGAGACATTGGTCTGTACTATGTATAAACGAAGTTACATCCAAATCGGTTCATAAATACGCCTTTTATCGCGTGACAAAATTCAGGACGTTTCAAAATGTCAGCTTCGCTAGAAATTCAAAATGATATAACTCAGCCATTTTTTAAGATATAGACGAAACAAAAACTGCTACGGAGTCTTTGTATAAAGGTCAAATACATAAGAAAAAATATTTTTCCATTTTTAATTTTTTGGTACCACATTTCAAATTTTAAATTAAAAAAAAAAATTTAAAATGGCCGCCATTTTGAAACAAAATGGCGGATGAAGCTGGCCAACGAACTCGGTCGAGACATTGGTATGTACTATGTACACACCAAATTACATCCAAATCGGTTCATAAATGCGAGAGTTACAGTGTGACATAGGTCAGATATATATATATATATATATATATATATATATATATATATATTGATATATATATATATATATATATATATATATCAATTTTGAACGGAGGGTGGTTTCGGGGTCTGGAGGTCATGATCGATGAAAATATACCAAAATTTTTTGAAATCGCTTTCCTCCGAACGGCTGCAATAGGTAGCTTTTTGTAAAGAAAGCTACCTAAAATCTGAACAACATATTTTTTATAATGTATTGTGTTACAGTATAATATATAGGACCAAAGTGTTACACTGGACTGTCGAAATTTTTATTATGGAGTTAAACTGGTTGCTTTTTAAACATATTCAGATTTTCCGTGCTTCGATGGAAGTTTATGTTTAATGACTTTGTTGCTGGACCTTTCATTGAGTTAGCGGATACAGATAAAGTGTTTATTATACTATAATAAAACCTCCCTGTGCGACCACTTCCCTGAACGACCATTTTTTTCATGGAACGAAATTCATTCCCATAGGCTCAATACTAATTTTATTTCCGTTCAGAGACCATCCCAGTTGAACGCCTTCCATGAGCGACCAATTACTTTTAAGAAAATTCCGTTTCTTTTCTGTCGCTTGAAGAAGGTTTTATTTGAAAAATAATTCCGGAGAGCGCATTATTCATTAAACTTTTAACTAAGTTCAGATTTTCTTTTATGCCGTTAATTTTAAGTGTTTAAATCCTTTTGTGCTTTTTTAGGTAACGAATATAATTCTGGTGACAAATTATGAATGACGGTCAATAAACTCCCCTGCCCTATTCTGTCGGGAAACTCTCAAAGAAATAGATAGATTAATGAAATCGTCATTATTTGTTCCCACCCCCCCAAAAAAAACAAAAAAAGGCATTTATTTGCTGAACTTCGAAAAGCCTGGGAAATAAAATTTATTAAGTATAAAACCGTAAAATCAAAGCAAACGTCAATGTATTCATTTTTTTAACTCTGCAGTAACTAACTTATGTAATGAACTTTTGGTTTGATACTTAAATTTTTATATTTTTTCATAATGTGAAAAATATATTTTAGTAACATTAATTGCAACAAACATTTATAACAACACTTAAAATGTGAATTTAAACATGAGCTCCAATAAGAGACCACCTCTCAGAACGACCAATTTTTATTGGAATGGAACATGTTTGCTTTAGTGACGTTTTACTCTATTTTCTTCAAGCTGTCAGCAAAGAGCATAATCAGCTTAACCAGATTGAAGATTATTTGAAAATGGGCAATGAAATTTAATAATTTATATTATTAAACTATTTTAAAATTGTATTTTTTCGGTTTGAGTTTGATATTTCATTTTTATTTGTGCCGAGTTAGATGAAAATCTGTGTAAATTTCCTGCCGACGTTTACCACTTTCCAAATGTTTTTGGAAAGTATTTATTACTTAGGATCTTTTATCTGTGCTCCAAATCTCGTAATTATACGCATATTTACATGCAATTTATATATAATATTGAGACATTATGTTATGTTCAATATTGAAAATGAAACATATAGCCGTTATAATTCGTTTACAGGGGCATTCAAAGAAATTACGTTCATTATGGTCTATGGGGAAAAATTGATTGCGTCATATTTTAATGATTTTATACTAATTCAAACATATTGAAAACATTACAACTGTATTGAAACTCATGAGAAATACTCATTACAAATAGCAAATACTAATTCAAACAAATGTTACTAATCCAAACACAGTGAAAATGAGTACGATTTCTGGTCTGCCTAAAACATTTTCCCCGTAGGATATAGATTGCAAAGGCTTTAACATTCATCTACAGGGTCAGACAAAATAATTCATTTATATAATTGTCGACGGAAAAACCGTTGCACCATATATAATTTTTTGCATTTTAATTGGTATGTATACATTATATAGATAATATAGAGGGCTACTGAAACTAATTAGAAAGCAATGTTGTCTATAAGCGTGAAATGCTTAATTGTGGTTTTTAATTGTGTAACGCTCTGTAAGATTTTTAGAATGATAGAATATAGATTGCCTCTTTATTGAAAAAAATTAAATAAACATGAAACAGTACCTTTGAGTGCGTGCCGAACTTCGTCATCGAATAATTTACTCCGAGAAGGCGACTTCCGAAGTAGATGAATTGAATTAAAAGAAAGCGTTGTCAAATGTGCACTGGTGAGTTGAGATAAACAACATACTTAAAGAATAAAGAATTCACTTCAATGAATTACGAATTAACTGGTCTTGCATATTGTTTAATATTACAGAATTCGATTTAGATTTAAACCACTTCACACCACGAATCAAAACATTCTAAGCTTCGGTCACAGGTTCGCACAAAAGCACAAAAATACAGAAGAAAGTTATCTACTAAAAATAAAAACAAAAGACAATATTAATATACACAGTACTTACAAATGACAATAAGAATTTTAAAATTAAAAAAGAGTTAAAATAATATAATTTTGAAATAATTAAAGTCTTAATTTTTAAAGCAGTAAATAGTTCCGATCAGAAAAACAGTCCTTGCAAATTTTTAGTGCTGCCGTCTATAATGACTTTTGAATATTAAAGTCTCTGTCAAAGGAAAATCATACATCCTCCGCCCCCGGCAGGAGAGGGGACACTTTTGAAATGTGACGCTTGATGTCACCGTCAGCTGTTTTAATCAAAACAACTCGTACAAGATTGTCCGGTCCAGGAAAGGTGTTTAGAATGCGGCCCAACTTCCATCTCATGGGCTGAAATCGATCGTGAACAATCACCAAGTCTCCTTTTCGTAGATTAGCTCGTGGAGTAGTCCATTTTGGACGCTGTTGGAGATGTTGAATATATTCAGGTGACATTCTACACCAAAATTGATTCTTTTCTTTTTCTATCAAGCGCCATCGAGCATTTAATGTTAGAATTCTGGGATTCAAAGATTCTGGAATATCAAGGAGGGGTGCTCCTATTAGAAAGTGACATGGAGTTAATGCACGTGGATCTGATGGATCCGAAGTCATAGGAGTTAAGGGTCTTGAATTTACACAACATTCAATTTGACGTAACAAAGTTGTTAATTCTTCAAAATTCAATACACTAGATTTACATGCTCTTAGAATGTGATTTTTAGTAAGTTTTACAGCTGCGTCCCATAGCCCACCAAAGTGTGGCGCACATGGAGGGAAGAAATGCCAATTGATTTTCTGGCTCGAAAGAAATTCTTGAACTTCATATTCCCTCAAATATTGGAATAGCTGCTTTAACTGATTAGCCAGACATGTGAAGTTTTTTTCATTATCTGAATATACATCAGAAGGTAGACTTCTATGCGCGATATATCGCTTCAAGGCTGCTAGCAAGGCTTGCACAGACAAGTCTGATACCAACTCAAGGTTTGCCGCCTTAGTGCACATACAGACAAATACTGCTATATAAGATTTAATTTTGATTTTACTTCTTGGCAAATTTGATTTAGTTATACAGGGTCCTGCAAAATCTAAACCCACCTTGGAAAATGGACGGATTGGGGTGATTCTGTCAACGGAAAGATCCCCCATCATTTGTTGATAAGCTTGAGGCTTACGCGCGTTTGCAAAGCACACATTTGTGGAGCTCTTGTTGTACAGTAGAACGACCATTCACAAACCAGTACTGTTGGCGTAATATAGAAAGTACTAGCTATGTACCTGCATATAGATGTTGCTCATGGACATGTTTTATCAATAACTTAGTAATAACATGATTTTTCGAAAGTAGCATAGGATACTTTCTGTCGAAACTTAACGACTGATGTTGTGACAAACGTGCACCAACTCGTGTAATTTCACTCGAATCTAAAAACACATTTAATGATAATAATGTACTGTTGCTTGGTAAGGGTTTTCTTTCTTTTAATAATTTAAGCTCTGTACAGAATTCAGAACTTGGCACTAATTTCACAATACATTGAATAGAATCAGAGATTTCTTGTGCACTCAGATTTCCAGATTTTTTTTGTAGCGCTATGCCTAGCATTATAGATGAGTCTAAGACACCACGCTGTGACTCTTGATAGCTTAGAGAATTTGGAGAACTTAAGAATATAGTCTGGAAGTGCAATTACTTGAGTTATGTTGCTGACAGATTGAAGCGCTGGATTTAACTCAGATATCGGAGGATTGTACAAAAGATTGGCTCATTTGATAGCAGCCATGGAGGCCCATGCCACCATAGCGAATGATGAAGAAGCTTTCGTGGTGGAATACCCCTAGAAGCTGAATCTGCAGGATTTAGAATACCTGGAATATGATTCCACTCACATGAAGGCATTAATGATTGGATTTGACACACTCGATTTAGGACGAATTGGTTTCCTTTTAAGGGAGGTGATTTTAACCAGCTGAGAACAATCTGCGAATCTGACCATACATATATATTGTCAAAGTTTATTGGCAAAGTATCGATAATGACTGAGCATAATTGGGCTAGCAAAAGAGCTGAACAAAGCTCAATACGTGGCAGTGTTTGAGGTTTTATAGGATTTACTTTAATTTTAGCTGCAATCAAATTGACAAATACTTCGTCAGGCGTAACAACACGTAAATACGTAACAGCAGCATAAGCTTTATCTGAGCCATCACAAAAACCATGTAACTGAATTTGGACATCATTTTGATTATAAGAAATAATGTATCTGTTTATTTCAATTGATTTTAACAAATGAATTTCTGATAAAAACTCATTCCAAATCTGTAGTTTGGAGTCTGGATTTCTTCATCCCACGAAATCTTATCTTTCCAAAGATCTTGCAGCATGATCTTTAATCTTATTGTAGTAGGAGCTAGAAAACCAAAGGGGTCAAATATTGTATCCACTACTGATAACAAATATCTTTTTGTTTTTACTTCTTTAAAATCATTAAAACGAATTTGTAAAACGTCTTTCGAAGAATCCCAAAGAAGTCCGAGGACTTTAACGGTATCATCTTCCTGAATTACCTTTTCGATGAAGCCTTCATTTCATCTGGCAAATGAGCTATTACTTCTGGATCATTACAAGTCCACTTACGTAGATTAAAACCTCCGCTTTTCATAACTTCGATTAACTGTGTTACTAAAATTTGGGCATTTTCCTTTGAATCCGAACCAGAAAGTAGATCATCTACGTACGTACTTTTTAGAATTATCTGAGAGGCTTCTTTATGATTTTGCTCATTGTCATTTGCCAATTGGTGTAATGTCCTAATGGCCAAAAATGGCGCGCAAGCAGTACCGTACGTAACGGTCAACAGCCTGTATATTTTAATAATTTCACTTGAATTGAATCTCCAAAGAATGCGTTGATAATCTATATGATTTTGATTGACGAGAATTTGCCTAAACATTTCCTCGATTTCAGAACTAAAGGCTATTGGATGTATTCTGACCCTTAACAGTAGAGGAAAGATTTCTGGTTGCAATTTTGGCCCTATCTCTAGATAATCATTCAAGGAGCGGCCTTCTGAACCAATAGCAGATGCGTCAAATACCACTCTTAGCCGAGTTGTAGAACTATCTTCTTTTAACACCCCGTGATGTGGGAGATAAAAATTATCAGGATTTGAAATTTCTGAATCTGGTACAAGTTCCATGTGCCCTAAGTCAATATACTCGCGCATGAATGATAAATACTGCTCTTTAATCAAGGGGTTTTCTTGAAGTTTTGTTCTCCAAGAAGTAGAAACGTTTTAAGGCTTGAGATTTGGAGTTTCCGACAACATGTTTAGATTTAAAGGGTAGATTTACAATATATATTCCAGATTCTGAACGTGAAACTGTTTTCGCATAGTTATCTTCAACTAGAGAAATTGGGTCAGAAGCAGGAACCGATTCAAGTTCCCAAAACTTTTGTTGTTGAGAACTTATCTGTGTAGTGACATGACAAATAACAGATGAATTTTGATTTGAATCATTCGAATAAATGATCCCCGAAGGAATCCAACCCAGTCTAGAATTAACAGCATTCGATGATCCTTTAGGTCCGAGAATTGATTCCCCAATTATGATGTTAGCAAATAAATCTGCACCTATAAGTATATCAGTAGGACTGGACAAATGAAAATTAGGATCCGCAAGATTTAATCCTTCAATGTGTGGCCAATATTTAGTTGTAATAAAAAAATGGTAAATTGGTTGTAATCTGATTAAAAACTAATGCATCTAACTGAAAAGTTCCATTATTGAAATGTGGAGAGAATGTCAAGCAAACTTCCTGAAGAGCCGTTTCTGCGACTAAATTATTGATTCCTGAGATTTTATGATTTGTAGGCCTTGATGGAAGACCTAGCTTTTTACAACAAGCTTTTGAAAGTAAGCTTTTTTGAGAAGCACTATCGATCATAGTCAAAGAATAAATTTTCCCGATTTAGATTTAACTCTTATAATGGCAGTAGCCAACAATGTTTGATAATTTTCATTGAAAGATTGAGAAGTGAAACAATTTGACTCGTTCGAATTAACAACAGCATTTGGGGTTGGAACACGATCTTGTTGCTTGAAAGTGTTCTGTGATGCAGGAATAGCCTGATCACGATGAAGAAGTATATGATGTTTAGAGTTGCAATATTTGCTTGTGGCAGTAATAAAACAATTGGAAACGAAGTGATTTGATCGTAAACAGTTGGTGCAAAGCGTTTTAGATTTAACTAAATTCCAACGTTGATCAACAGATAATTTTGAAATTTCTGTGCACTTATAAATTGGATGGGATTCATTACACTGTGTACATGAAAGGTTTGGCGATTTATTTGTACTATCCACCACGACTGCATTGGCGACAGATTATTTTTGAGAAATGTTGAGGCTTATTTTCAAATTTTTGATTAGATTTGGATTCACCTTTAAAAAATTCAGTATTACAGCTCTGCAAACTACGAGCCTGTTTTTCCAGAAATGTCATCAACATTTTATAAGTTGGAAACGAATCATTATTTAATAATAATTCACATTGCTTTTTTAAGGATTCATAAAATTTCATTTGCACTATATACACTAAAATTAAATCAACAAATTCATTACATTCAAATTTCAAAGATTTTAAATTTCGAATAACTTCACTGCACGTATCCAAAAATAGTTTTCTGCGTGGGTGATTTCAATGGTTTGGCATTAAGAAATTTAGACAGCAATGAATATGCCAAATTCTTACGATTATCATATCTATTAACTAGAGTTTCCCAAGCTTCCTTATAATTATCACCAGAAATTGAAAAACCAGAAATTAATTTAGAAGGATAATTCACTACTAGCTATAAGATACGAAAATTTCAACTGATCTTAAATTGATTCGTTATTATGGATTGCAGTTAAAAATGTCTCCTTGTATGTAATCCATTGCCTGACATCACCTAAAATATGGGTAACTCGAACTTCGGAAATTTTAAAGCGTTGGTATTAACAACTATGTTTCAGTTATTATTAGCCGCACTTTGATTTTCTTGTGATTTTAAGCCTTGTTTTTCTGAGAACTGTTCGATTTTAACTAAATCATCAACAACAACATTTTTAGCTTCAGTAAAGGACTCGTATAAAGAATTTACACTTTCTTCAGCTACGCCAAAATAATATTTTTTAAAATCATTTTCAGAGGCAGTTTCTGCTTTCGTTTTCGTCATAATATATTAATTAAATAAGATTTTAATTAGTTTTCTCCTGACTACGACGGACCAAAGAAAAATTATATGTAAGATTTTAAGAATGATAGAATATAGATTGCCTCTTTATTGAAAAGAATTAAATAAATTGAAACAGTACCTTTGAGTGAGTGCCGAACTTCGTCATCGAATAATTTATTCCGAGAAGGCGACTTCCGAAATAGATGAATTGAATTAAACGAAAACTTTGTCAAATGTGCACTGGTGAGTTGAGATAAACAACATACTTAAAGAATAAAGAATTCACTTCAATGAATTACGAATTAACTGGTCTTTCATATTGTTTAATATTACAGAATTCGATTTAGATTTAAACCACTTCATATCGCGAAACAAAACATTCTAAGCTTCGGTCACCGGTTCGCACAAAAGCACAAAAATACAGAAGAAATGTATCTAATAAAAATAAAAACAAAAGACAATATTAATATACACAATACTTAAAAATGACAATAAGAATTTTAAAATTAAAAAAGTGTTAAAATAATATGATTTTGAATTAATTAAAGTCTTAATTTTTAAAGCAGTAAATAGTTCCGATCAGAAAAACAGTTTTTGCAAATTTTTTGTGCTGCCATCTATAATGACTTTTGAATATTAAAGTCTCTGTCAAAGGAAAATCATACACACTCTTTTAAGGGGGTCCGGGACACATTTTCAAAAAAAAAATATTTATTGAGTTAAAATTTTGAATTTTTTTGTGATGGTTAGCCATATCATTTGTAAACAAAATCAAATTATAAAACTTCTCACAGCTTTAAAAAAAAAATTAAATTTAAAATGTATGAAAAAAGTTGTATAACTTAGCGTTATAACTCGAAGCTTATATAACTCGACTTATAAGCATTATAACTCGAAATATTATTTGTAGAATTTGAATTCTTTTTCATTTAAATAAACAGAAATATATATATTTTAATTTAGAGCCAGCATTTTAAAAGATATTAATTAAAAAAAATTAAAAATATTTAACGAAAAAATTACAAAAAAAGTGGTGCAACTTTAAAAAAAAAAATTATATTTTCAAAAGTAAATATTTTTTTCAAATAAGCTGGCTCAAAAGTAAAGTAAAATAATTGAAAAAGACATGTTCCGAGTTTCAACCCTGTATCTTTAACGGTTCTTGAGTTATAAGAATTTAAATATGAGAAATGTTGAAAAATCATATCATGAAGAAAAACGCAATTTCACAAGAACTCGTTTACTTGACAACCATAGCTTGAAAGGCAGATTTTGAAAACAAACCAAAACGAAAAAAATGATATTTCCTGTTCTAATTAAGATAGAAACATGATGTAAACGTCATTTTAAGCAGAACACGGCAGAGAAACTTTTAATCCAATAAAAAAAAAAATGAAAATTTGAAGATTTTTGTGTCCCGGACCCCCTTAAGCTAAATTAATTTTAGTTAACTAAAAGATGTTTTTAGAATGTAAACAAATTTATACACAGGCTACGCATAGTATGACATACAAGGAAATATATCCATCGTAACTTTTCAAAGATTGTTGTGTTAGAATATATATATATATATATAAGGTATGAGAATCGGGGTAGTATAGAATCTATGGTGATAAAGCTAAGGGGGGAGGCGGTCATAAATAATTTAATGAAAAATTATCTTTTCTAGTAAACCAAGAACTGGCTTTTAAACTTTAAAATTCCCTGTACCAAGTATCAAATATTTTCATACCATTATGGTGTTTTTTGAGGATGTATAAGTTTAATAAAATGAATAACCAGAAGCTAATATATAATAATGACAATTTTTGTCACTAATAATAAAATTAACTAAAATATAAAAATAATAGTTTTCATTGTTATAAATCATAAATCTGTTTCCGTTAGTTAAAAAAAATCGCCGTATTTATTTTAGCTGTTAAATTTTCTACGAAATCGATGTCTATTTTGAACTAAAAGATGTTTAAAATTTTTCCGAGAATTGTAGCTTTTTTAATAAATATAGAATAAATCGGCTGATTCTCTTTTACCAATAATTACTGCTATTATACTAGAAGAACAACGGTATTATAATAATTATCTTTATTATGTTTGAATAACCTCATAAAACGTGTTATATCGTAATCGGGCGACATATATTTATACAAGCGTTTTCAGTAAAGAAATTGATTTTTAGATTTAATAATTATTTCATTACAGTTTATAAAGAAAACTTATTATAATCAAGTATGGTTCTATTTCTGTACGACAAATATCTGAATTCATTGCATCTTCGCTTCTTTTAAGTTAAAAGGTCGTTGAGTCATATTTTTAATGTTTAATACAGGGTATCCCAAAAAGTATACATACTTTGCTTGGAAATAACTGGCATGAACTGTTTTTGCTTTAGGGTTGAACTAATTTGAAACATTGTCTGAAACAAGACTAAGATTTGAGCAAAATTAAATTATCCTAAAGGGTTATTGGGCGATTGAAAAATCTAGTCGAGGTGTAGAGATAGATTTTCAAACAGGTTCGCGTACAATACTTACTATCACTAGATTTTGAAAAAAAATTAAGGCGGGTATGTTAATTGTTCACAAGCAAATTTTTGGAAAACCGCGATCATCCACAAATCCCGCTAATCTAGAGAGGCTGGAAGATCTGATCGGCAAGAGGTTGGGGAGGTAAGCCATTTATATTCAAGGCTCATCTTATTTTAATGTACAAGGTGGCAATAATTAAACTGAGAGTACTCAGAGTGTTCTGTAGCGCGATCTAATTGAGAGAATGACGCCAAATTTTGTACGAAGGTTAAACAAAAAGGGGACGAAAGATTCCGTGAAAAAAATAGTTCCAAAAGTTACCGCTAGGGAAATATGTGGTTCTGTGTTACACAAAAGAGATTTTAAAAATGCAAAATCAATACTGAAATAAACTTACCTTTTATTCAGCACATTTAACGATTTTAATATGAATTCTGCATTTTTTAAAACTCACTTTTCTCTTACACAGCGCCACATACTTCCCTAGCGGTTATTTTTGGACTAAAACTACCAACTTTCAACCGAAATTCTACAAAGCTCTGAAATACGGTTTCGACCGAAATAAAGGGTTCCGGTAGTGTATCAATCAGTACACATTGACAGTCAAAAACGTCACCAAGATCAAGTGTTAGGGAAAATACCTTAGAGAAGGACTAGCAGATCTGGAATATACACTCGTGCATTAGTGTACACCATAATTTGAGAAATCTAAAATTACCTTCTTTTTTAATACCAATGTTTTCTATCCATTTTTAAAACATTATTTAATAACAGAATTCGTAGCATATATCTGTGATTAACTCTTTATGTACTGAATTATTAATTCGTGAAACTTTTATTTTCTGAAGTGAATTTTCGTGAATTGTTTAAACTACAATAGAAGATTTACATAGTCATTTAATAAATTTTAGAAAGATTTTAGAAGGATTGAAAGATTTAAAAGGATTAATTAAATTTGCATTTATAGGGATTTTGTGCAATATTTATAACCCCACTCAAATATTTTATTTTAAATATTTTTCTTACTATTTTGTAGAATTAGGAATATACAAATATAATGTTCTTGCAATAGAAATATAGAAATATTTCCGAATTGAAAATCCCACCCCCCAACGCAAAGAAAGCTGAAAAAATGTAAAGGCAAAATAAATTATCCTTTTAAAAATATTTCTGTTTTGTGTAACTAATAATGCTTTTAGAACAGTAAAGTAATGAATCTATAACTCATTCTAAACTGTATTACAGCTAAACGATGTATTTAATGAATTTTATAACAAGTTATTTTAACGGTACGTATAAGTATCGTCAGTAGATAAAGAGTTAATGGCTAATTCCATGGGTTTTTGTAGTATAAGTCACATAGCTGATAACCGCTAAGCTTTTTGACCACCATTATTTTCGAAAAGTTTTCTTTAGCTTATCCAATTAATGAGATATCTCCGATAAAATAAGTCACATTTTCCGTTCTAAAATACTGGTAGGCAATAATTGTGTCAATTTGCACATATTTGACTTACACTACAAGTACGCATGGAAATAGTATAATGTACTCCATGTAAAATAATTTTCCTCTGAAATATTTCAAGATGAATCTTCAATTCCCCCATCTCTCCAACTTGTCGTTCGGTACTTTACGAGAATTAACGACGTTTAATAATCTCACAAAGATATTTCCCTTTTCTTATAAGGCATTTCATACTTGTAATTATCTATGACATTTCCTAAATGCAAAGTTTAAAGAGTTATTCAAGTATTAACATGACTAAATTTAACAATTGAACGATTGATCTGAAAAGCGGTATACTGACAAATTCTTTGATAAATAATCGGGAGCTTTGCAAAAGTTGATCAAGCACAGGCGAGTTATTACGTTTATACGTAAAACATATGTCATCATAGGATATAATTGTAGAATATTTCAATGAATATACTATGTGAACTTTTATTTTCATTTTTAGTTCTATCATCAGTGAAAAAATTGTAAACGGAATATTTTTTGACATCCGGATTTGGACGGATTTACACGTTTTAGGGGTCAGAGATTCTAAAAAACATGTTTTTATAAAATATCTGTCAGTCCGTGTGTCCCCATTGTACCATCGAAAAGTTATGCATAGAATTGCACCAAATTTATTGTGTATGTTTATGGCTATGTCCAACAGGTCCTCCTTGAATTTGGAAATATTCCACTGGAAGGGAGTTCTGTAATAGTAATATTTGTACCATTTTAATTATTGTACAATCAAAAATTGTATGAAGTTACGCAAAAAATGCAACCGAATCGCATATTTATCTTTTTGGCTATGGCAAGTAAGTCCTCCTCGAATTTCGAAATATTCACCAGAAAGGGGCACTATAACAGCGATTTTTGTGTGATTTTCTCGATTTCTCGTAGTTCTATTGGTTGTCAGCGACTCCTGCAGTGACGCAAACTTCATATCCTGCTAACACTCATATTCGCAAATAGCTGATGCACAACAAAATAAGGAAAAGCTATTGATTTTAATAAATATCACGATCGAGATTAACTCATTTTTACTCCGCTTAATTGACTGAAGCAGAAATTTAAGATGAAAATCAAAGTTAGTATAGTATTGAACTAATAATAGTGAAGTATTTACACTTATAACTGCTTTTTGAAATATTAAGATATATGAGATAGAAAAAAGAATGGGATTTTCACATCCAAATAGTTTTCAAATATATTTTTCTTTAAAAGTAAGGTTAGATAATGTCTAAGAAATTCATACATCAATCGAGCCGTTTCGTTCGACAAAGACTGGCCTTCGTAAAGTACGGTTTGTGATCTGTATGCAGTGCATAAATAACGGTTATGGAAGTTTGGGTGCTTTTGTTAAAGCTGTATACATGTTCTTTGAATTTAGTTTCTAGTTACGATTTACGTAGCTGAGAATTATGTTGATATAACAATCATGCCTTAATAAATTCAATAATATGTATGTATCCTATGAAACGTATTTGTTATCGCTTTGAAGACTAATTTAAAAATAATATTAAATAAGATATAAATAAAAATGTTCATTAATTTGTGATCCTAGATTTTTTACGTAAGTGTAATATTCTGTTCAAATTCTCACTATTCAAAGAGATAGTCACACGTTAAATACAAATAATACCACTAAAATAAAAATTTCATCAATTGAAGGAAGAAAATTAGAATAAAAATACATATTTCAAAAAATAAATGGTAAAAAATACTTTCAAATATTCTATGTTTATACAGCGTAATTAAATTACGATGCAATATTTCTTTTATATCGTCTTAATTTAAATCGGTATATATTAATATTATTCTAATTCCTTATAGTATTATATCTCTATATATTGAAGCATATATAAGGGACATTCAAATGAAACTCGGTCACTCCTGTAAAGTAAGGATTTTATTAAGACACACAAATATAGTTATACACAGTACACCAACTCAAAAATTGTTGCCAAAACTTTTGTCACATTTATCCCATTGCGACACTAGCCGGTCGATTCCATCTTTGAAGAAGCTAGTTGGCTGCTGTCGGATCCAGGCCTGGACTCAGTTACACACTTCGTTGTCCGTTGTGAATTGATATCCGCGAATAGCTTGTTTTAGAAGTCCAAAAACATGAAAGTCACACGGGAAAGGTCTGGACTGTACGCTGGATTTTGCAGCATTTCCCACCCAAACTGCTGCAATGTCGTCTTCACTGCAGTGGCCGCGTGTTTGCGGGCATTATCATGTAGGAGAATAACGCCATTGGACAACATGCCTAGCTGTTTCGACTTGATGGCTTGTTTAAGGTTATGTAAAGTGGCTTGATAACGCTGGGCATTGATGGCGGTTCCCCGTTCCAGAAACTCGACAAGCAGTGGGTCCTTGTGGTCACAAAAGAAGAACATCATGACCTTACCAGAACTGGTGTGTACGGCCTTTGATTTCTTTGGAGGTGGTGAAGTCTCATGTTTCCACTGCATGCTCTGACGCTTGTTTTCCGGTTCAAAGTGGTGAAACCATGTTTCGTCACCAGTGACAATATGCGACAGAAAGCCGTATTCCTCCTCATGATAACGTTGCAAATGACTCAAAGACAGCGCCATTCGAGTATTGCATTGTTCGGCGGTCAGTTGGTGGGGAACCCACTGAGCACAAATTTTTCGAAAGTTCAAGTGTTGATGCAATATGGTGTGAGTGGTACCCACGCTAATACCCAGTAACCGATGGATCTCGTCCACAGTTATTCTGCGGTTGGCCAAAATAAAATATTTCACTTCCGCAATCATTCCCGGTGTGATGACACGATGAGTTTGTCCAGGACGAGCATCGTCTTCTAGTAACTCGCGCCCTTCAAGGAATCTTTTGCGCCATTCCACAACAGTTGAATGACTCAGACTGTGCTCACCGTACACAGCTTTCATCTGTCAATACAGTTCTCGGTCTCTAACTTCCTCCGCCGCTAAATATCGAATCACTCCTCATTGTTCCTGCTTACTCGCCTGCATGTTCAGTAGTGGACGATAACTTGTGTGAATACCTTCTCTTCGTCGCGCAACCACACTGTCGCTATGCAACGTGAAACGTTGCGCATGCGTCAGTCACTATACCAATAGATTGTGACGCCATGCACGCAGTTACATGGCACCCTCTATAATGCAAAGTTACACGCACTAGAGGTCTGCACGGGCCGGAATTTCCAGGCCCGGCCCGAAGGAAAGCAATTTTTGCCCGGTCCGGTGTAAAAATTGAAAGTTTGGCCCGAGTCAGGCCCGGCCCGTTTACATTTTTACCGTTCTCGGCTCGGCCCGTACAAAAATCAGTGAAAACAGGCCCGGCCCGACTCAATTTGTACAAAAAATTCCGTTTTTTTCCCGACATACAATTAAGATTCTTTTAATGAATACTGCATGCATATTTATGGGAACATTTTACAGTATATTTTAAATTACTATGTGTTCGCAAAATAGAAAACACACAATAGTAAACATTAACGATTACTTAGTGTTTTAGTCAAAGTCTCTACAGACGTTTCAAAATTTAAATAAGGGTTCATTAAAAGATTACTGAAGTTTAGAATAAAGGGTTAAAAAAACATGATAACTTTTGAAGCTGTATAATAAAAAGTAGATTTGTGAAAATATTTCTGTCATTTTTAAGGCTTTTCTCAAGTCCAAAGGAGCTACAATTTGACATATTTATGAATTCATTTATTTTCGGAAACGCGTGAGATTGGCAGGTATTCTTATTCAGAAACCATGCAAATGCCGTTTTTATTCATATATAGAAGTAATATATCTTTCAGAAAATACTGCCAAAGTTAGCGTTTTCAATCGAATTTCCTGAAGCGATAGCACAGGAAAGGACAAACACGTACAGTCACGTGACAAGAGTCTCTGTTATATCTGTACGTAATTTATCAAAAATGGAAATGCTATTCGATTCCAAATGCTTTCAATACTCAGGCCTGTAAATTTTATGCCTTTATAGTTAAAAATGTGTCAGAAAATGTGTCTGAAAATTTCGCATTGTTGAGCAGTAAATATGAGAACCACCTTAAGGTACATTTCCAAAGATATTGTTAACAGAAGTTCATTATCGCTATTAATGCTTTTACAAAACATAATGCCTGTCCTACACATCCTGAGAACGATTAAGGCCAGTTCCGTCCCGGCACAAGTTTGCCGAAAAAATTAAACGCGGGATCAGGCATCATTTAACTGTACGATGCTGATCTCTACGATGGACATGTTACATTTCTGTACTGATGTTGTTAAACTAGCATCGGCTCGTAACGCATATTTATACTTCTCGAAAAAGTCATATTCATTGAAAGTAGCTCGTATTTTATCTGCTTCTCTTAAATTCTTACATCGGGCCGACAGGCCCGATTAATGTTTTTTATCGGCCCGGCCAGTTTATTTTGTCTCTCGACCCGGCCCGTTGAAAAAATTGTCCTAATTCTGCTGGCCCGGCCCGTTTGAAAATCCTCCTTCACTCCGCCGGCCCGGCCCCTCATAATACTCAGAGTGATAAAAAAAAAACGTTTACAAAATGACATGGCAAATCAGGCATACAACAGGGATAAAAAAAATCACATAGGGACATAGGGTCGAAAACCACCTATTTATTCAGAAATACAGGGTTTTCTTTCAAACTTAACTCGGGATGACGGTCATAATTTCGAGAAAAATAAAAACATTGTAATGAATATGCAACGGTATGTACCTTGTTTTGTGTAAAATTTGATAACATCACAAAAAGATCCGGAAAAACAGTTTGCTCAAGCAATCGATACTACTGCAAGAATTGATAATCCCAGTCCAAATTGTGGGGTGGGTGTCAAGTGCATACTGATGCCGCATAAAATGCAAACTTCTGTCACTTTTGTTTCGCGTTATCACATTTACAGCAACGGTGAGATTGTCTGTTAAATGTTTTATTTTAACGTACTTCAGTTTTCTGAAAGTTATTACCATCAATCCAAATTGAGTTAGAATGAAACACCCTGTATTTATGACTAAATAAGTGGTTTTCGACCTTATGTTCCTATGTGACTTTTTAGGTACGTATTAAATTATATAAATACGTAGCACCTATAGTAGTCGTTCAGTCCGTCCGTCCGTCCGTCCGCATATAACAGAGCAAAAACTACCCAACCGAATGGTCTGAAATTTTAAATATATGATTGTTGCAAAATTTTGTCGAGTTATTTCAAATTTTATGAAAATCGGATGTATAGTTTAATTACAGGGACAGTCAAAAGTTTGTCTTTACATTACGGCCAATGGGGAAAATTATTGCAAGTGCATTTTAATGACGTCACAGCCCTCCGAATGATCTGAAATTTTAAATATATAATTGTGGCACAATTTTGTCGAGCCATTTGAAATTTTATGAAAATCGGATGTATAGTTTAATTACAGGGACAGTTAAAATTGTTTCGTTACATTACGGGGAATGGGGAAAAATTATTGCAAGTACATTTTAATGATGTTACAGACTATCCACTTATGAAGTGAAAAAAATATACATTCAGTACAATAAGGGGTGCAAAAAATAATTATAAAACCAGTTATAGTACGAACGCACCTCATTTGCCACGTTTGACGAGCAATTTCCAACTTTTTATCCTTGTTATATGCCTGATTTGCCATGTCATTTTGTAAACGTTTTTTTGAATCAGTACAGTATTACATGTGAAGTATTGTATACATATTGAAGTGGCGATTATTAAATAACCTTCACTCCAATCAAATGAGTTTTTTTTTTTTTTTTCAGAGTTTTCAAATTTTAAGTTGTAGGATTCTATTATAATTTTATTTCAACTTTGTATATCTTTCATTTTATAACATAAAATTAGGCACATGGATAATTAACCTCTCTGTTAAAAAATGCATAACATAAAATTCAGGGGAAAAAGTTACAGTGTTGAGAACATCATATCGACAATCCGTCACTTAATTTCGATAAAAGTTACATTTTTTTCTCATGAGTTTCTTGGTTGGGGAGATTTTAATTCAATTTGGATAAATCTTTGAACGTTGATTTTCGATTATCTATGAATTTACATATCGTAAATATTGTAGAACACACTGGATCCAATTTTTCTTATTATTGTAGATATACTTTGAAATTTGTAGCTATGCAAAACACCTAAAAAATGAAAAAAAAAAAAAAAAAAAACATTTCAACTAATATTTTTGTTTAATTTGTTTGTTTGTTTGTCTTCATTTTCATGAAAAGAAATTTAAAAGTGTGTTTTTCTTCACAAAAATAAAATGTTAAAAGTAAAATTAAAGTTATTTTGTTAAAAAATATTTTGCACAATTGTATTTTAGACGTTACACTTATTTTGTTACTTTTCATTTGACATAACAAACGTAAATGCCTATACGAAATCTGAATATATCTAAAAATTCTAATTTATGGAAGAAAAATTAATCTTTACTACTCGTTATTTTTTATGTTATAGCTCCCTATTATCTCCTATAGCCTTAACCGCGATCGGAAAACTGATTATGATGTGAGAAGACCCTCTGTTATTTTAGTCCTAATTCGGTTGGTTGGTTGGTTGTATTTATGACGGCCAATCATTAACAGGATATAGGTCCCAGGGGAGGGGGGGCGCCCTCTGTGGAGGTCTTTCTAAGGGAACCTAACCCATATTTACGAAAGGAAATCCAAGGTTCGAAGAAAACCACTGAAAACTCCGAACGATTAGGCCGAAGGGCGCGAACCCAGCACCTCCCGTCTACCAGCTTCGACAGCAGAACCTCTCGGCCACTGGTGGGGCCACTCTTAATTCAGAAGTCGGGCTGTACATACATAACTTTATCAAATTAGGGGGAGGGGGGATCTGGCACATGATATCTTAAGATACCTCTCGGGAGTGGGCGGTAACTTTTGTTATCGTTATCAATTTTGATCCAACCAAAATTTTCTTTTTTTTTTTTTTTTTTTTTGGTAACTTTTCCTTTACATCTGTATAGTCAGTTAAAGTTTTTCACCCACAATCTGTAATCTATTTTTCTGAAAATATAAAGTTGTTATTGAAACCGTTAAATGATTATAAAATCATTCCATTCTAAAATATGAAATGCCCCAACGTTTGGCATTCATATTCTTCTGCCATATGCAAGTATAATGCTTAGTAAGAGAAACAAGGTTCGAAATAATGCTTGTTATATTCACTGGTAAAAATGGGGAATAATCAGGGTGTAAAAATCTAGGCTCCAGCGGGCAGTCGCTCATCACTAAATTTTACTCGTTATTTTTCGTCTAATATTTCGTCTAAATCTTTTGCAAGAATGCTAATAAAATTTAAGCGAAGAAAAACTAATAAATTTTAGTGGTGAAAATCTGGCGCTGGCGCCTAGATTTTTACGCCCCTGGGAATAATGCTGTCCAACTTTTTTGCTGATAGCTTCTGCATACCCCATGCAGGGGGCAAGTGCAACAAGGCAATACTATTACTGATGAATACACTATGTAACATAAAGGTCTTATTAAATACTTTTAAATAATGAGTATTTTATAAAAGTGTTATTTGATGTAAAGTTATTTCATACATACTAGTGATAATTTAATGACATTTTTGTTTTATTTAAATCAGTGAAGTATGCGAATATTAAATACAAGCTGGGATGACCGAGCATAGCTTGGTCAAAATTAGGTTTATGTTCAACTCGATAGAATATTCTCACTGTATCATTCTCCCTGTATTATTGCTATAAAGCATGTTATATTATGACAGTATTACTTAAAAAACAATCAATATGAAAATATGTAGCACATGCTTCTAAATTTTACACTATTTACACATTTAGAACGAAAGGACATCAATCCAAATTACATTTTTAGCTCAACTCTGATTGGTTTAATCACGTATCTCGACTCTCGAGTCCTATTAGGAATTTCTAAAAAAAAAAAAAAAATTACATTCTGAATGCTTATTTTTCAACAAAAATAGCCAAATTTGGCGACATTCATGCTATTGGCGCCGTGTATGCGTTTTGGCATTTGTAATCTTGAAAATCGATTTTAGGCCAAGTGTTGCCAATATTTTGCCAACTTCGCGGTTTCGTGACCCTGAGCCGCAGTGCGCACTAATCAAATCTGCTCGAACATGTGACTTAGCTCAATGGTCTGGCAATCAAAAACGGTAGGATACAAAATCTAGTCAAAATCATTTAAGCCGTTTCATAGATAAATTTGACTTGACCCGCAGTGATTGTAAAATGACCCACTAATCGAAATTTCTCAAACATGTAACCTAGCTTAATGGTCTTGTACCCGAAAACGGCATAAGACAAAAATTTGTCATAATTGTTTGAGATGATTTCTAGATACAAATAGCTTGACCCTGACCCATTGTGACCCAAAATGACCCACTGATGGAATGTTCTTATACATACGATGCAGTTCAATAATCTTTTTGAGCCCGAAAACGACAGAATAGAAAATTTAGTCAAAATCGTTAGAGCCGTTTTTTAGGTAAAATTAGCTTGACCTGCTGTGACCCAAAAATGTCCCACTAATCTAATTTTTTTAGACATGTGACCCAGCCCAGTTGTCTTTTCAAGACCGAAAACTATCTAATACAAAGTTCAGTCAAAATTGTGAGAGCGTTTTTTAGATAAAATTAGCTTGATCCATAGTGACCCAAATAAGACCCACTAATAAAAATTTCTTGAATATGTGACCTAGCCCAATAGCCCTCTCGTGCCCCAAAACGGTTGGCTACAAAATTTAATTAAAATCGTTTGAGACTTTTTTTAGTTATAATTAGCTTGACCCTGACCCATTATGACCCAAAATGAACCACTAATCGATTTTTCTCGAACATGTGACCTAGCCGAATGGTTTTCTCATGCCCGAAAATGGTAAAATACAAAATTTAGTCAAAATCGTTATAGCTGTTTTTAAGATAAAATTTATACAAACACACAATTTTAGCTCGTATTATAGTATAAGATATAACCCTATCTGTATAATATTACAAACGTATGACAGGAAAAATGCAGATACCTTTGTAAAAATAAAGGTAATTTTTAGACACTGATAATGATATTATTAGGAAAGGGGAGGTCCAAAATTGTCAAAAAGTTGATAACTTTATATATGTACAGGCCCTAATAAGACGATTTTCCTTCTCTCGCAGCAGTAGAATGTTATTACTTTTTTACTAAAATATATGTATTTTATAATGTGATCGATTACAAATTCAATTATTAATTTTAGTTAATGAAATTATAATTGCAATTCCCCATATAAGAAATATTCAACTATTGAATATCCATTCATCTATCTATATTATAAAGGACAAACATATCTGTGCGTATCTATATTATAAAGGACAAACATATCTGTGCGTAACGCATACGTCATTCTGCGAATGGCAACACTTTGAAATTTGAAATGAAATTTCGGTTTTGCAATTTTCTTTACTGCAAATTTTTAAACTTCTAAACATCGCACATTTTAAATTTTTACACCGCTGTATAAGGAAAAAAATGCTCTTTTAAATGCAATTTGTTTGAAAGCTGTATCTCAATTTAATTTTGAGATATTAATTTTTTTGTAGTTTTTAATACAATTTTTGTAATTGTGGCAACGGAAGTCCGCCATTTCTGTTGAAAGTCATGGAGGGTTTAGAGGGAAAATAATCCCCGAGTAAAGAAAATAATATATTACTGTAGCTTTTGTTGCCGTTTTTTCATAAAAACTGAAAAAAAAATTGAAATTACAATGCGTGCTATGTCAGCGATTTTTTAAGTTTCCAATTCAAAGCCATTTTCAATTTTTACACCGTCAAATAGAGAAAAACATCTACTTTCAAATGCAATGTGTTTGAAAATTGTATGTTAATTGACTGAGTTATTACGGTTTTTAAAATAATTAGCTGCCCGTGGCGACCAGTTTGGTCTCCCTTAAATGGAATGCTAGGCATTATATCGTGTTACTTTTATTCATAATTTAATTTACTTGCTCAATCCTTCGCCAAATCGGAAGATTCTGATAGAGAAATCAAGAACTCGGTATTTTTATGTTAGTCGGGCACAGGTGATAAATCGCCAAACATAGTACCCGTCGTATTTTTTCATATTTCTAAAGAAATATGAAATATTAAGTTAAAATATAACCCTTTCTCTCATTTTAAAATGGATAACTTTAATTTAAAACTGAAACATTTCAAATTCACGAATTTCACTTTAAAAAAAATCTTTTAAAAAGGAAAAAGAAAAGAAAAGAATAAATACCATAAACCATTTAATTTCAACATCAAAGCATTGTTTTAATTTACACCTCGAAAAATAAAAAATGCTGCTGGCGAGTTAAAAAATGCTATTGGCGATAATTGCGCCCAGCTAATATGAAAGTACGAACATTTTGCGATCATAGCAACTTTTATGTAGTATTATTCGAAAAAAATATTTTGATGAAATAGGTTACCAGAAAATACGTTGCCAAATTACTTTCCTCGCCATGGACCTTTTCTGTATTTCGCCAAGTACCTATGCTGGAAAAGTACCTTCATTTATTTATTTATTTGTTGTATTTTAAATTAGATGAATAAAAGACGGCACAGGTGTCATATACGCACTACGTTGGCGCGACTTTTTTCTGACGCCAATGTCATATACGCACAGGGGTACTTAACTGGCGCCAAAGTGTCGTTATTTTGCTTGATATGGTAGCCCGGGTGTTGTTGTTTATTTATTAATAAATTGTTTATTTACTTTTATTTTATTTTTTTTAATTATATAAATTGTTTAGTTCTATAGTTATTAATTAAACTTTTTTTTTATTTATTGTTATTCCCTTTTTAAAAATATTACACAATAAGCAATGAGATGTGTTACATTCAGGTGTTGCCATTAAACAATTAACAAATAATCGCGATTTCTGTGCCACCTTTGATAGCATAAAATATATAGATTTTCAAGCATGAATTATTTTTAAATTTATCTATCCCGTGTAGCTCGATTACGAAATATTAATCTCATTTAAAAAATGTAAAAATTCAGCATTTGTTTCCGTCTAATGTTGCATAACAAAATTAAAACTTCCTCTATAGAAAAATTAATAAAATAATGTAAATAAGAAAACGATTTAACAGACATGTGATTGAACCACGTGCTTAAAGCACTGAAATGATCTGAAAAACTGCCGTAAGTCGTAAAATCTTGGGCTAATAACTCCTGGCATGCGCTGACATGTGAAAGTATCGCTTTAAATAAAATTTAAAACTTTATTTGATTGCATAATTGATATTTTTCAGATAAAAATTCTTTTTGATGTTAGTGGGCAATCTAAAATATATATTACATGTAAAAAAATAATTACAATAATAAAAAAAAAGAATGGTTTTCACCTATACTCTGTAACCCTAGAAGCTCGGGTTCGATCCCCTAGTAATAATAAAGAAAGAAGTTTGTGTGTGAGTGAGTGAGTGTGTCGACGGTGTTCTGAAGAGACCGCTGCACGTAGAGCTACAAAATTTGGGGAAACGGCACGTCTATATATGAAGTTTTGCACCTCGAAGCCCGATTTTCGATTTTTTTATTTAATTTTTATGCGATTTTTATCACTTTTTTAAGTTTCGAGGCGATTTTTTCCATATAAGTGAAAAGAATATGGTTTCTTTCTTTTAACCCAATATAGTAAATTTTGTTCCCTTTTCAAAAAAGTTATATTCGGAATTCGTGCAGCGATTTTTGAATATTTAGCGAATTTTTTATGCAATTATTGAACAGCATTTAATACATTTCCATACCTATAAGGAGGTTGCCGTAGAGGGACATAGTTCTGTCGCCAAATGCAGCTAAATTTGTCGCCATCTTGGCGGTATATCGCCAAATTTGGCGATCAAAATGAGTCGCCAAAAGTAACGCCAACATGGCGATATCTCTAATATTTCGCCAAATTACCATAGACTTCCATTGTAAACCAATATGGATTACTTGCTTACAGAAAATCAACAAATTGAAATATTTTAATGCAACAAAAACTAATATTAACTTAAGGGATTATGTTAATTATATTTAAGGGAATCCAAGTAAATTAAATTGTGAATAAAAGTAACATGATAGAATGCTTAGATTATTGTATTTTAATGATATTTTCAACGAAAGGGTTGCCAGTGTTCATTTAGCCGAAAATTATAGTTGATAAATGAATTGAAATGGCTATATCCGTTATAAAGTAATGTAAACAACTCGCAAATTAAAAGAAAATAACTGTTATTTGTTTAATTAAAAAAAAGAATCAAAAACCTTTTTAATGCGAGATAAAATTTATAAAATGAAAATATTTAATTTAAATATGAAAGGAATATTTATAAAACTTAAAAAATAAATTAGTATGAAAGAAGCAATTGATACATTATTTGGCGATTTTTCGCTTCGCCAGGTTAATAAAAATGTGCCTGAAAAAACTTGAAGAAATAAAATTTAAGTAACAGTCTTAAAGTCCTTCTTTTTTTTAAATTCAATTTAATTATCATTTTTATGCAATTTTCCCATCGTATGTCTTACAGGAGAAAGGCTTTATTTGTGAGTCACATGCTATTTAATTATTACCTTGGTCGCCAAACAATGCAATTTTAAGCCACAAGGCAGAAGCGTGAAATAAGCCAGGCGAAGGTCGCAATAATTTTTTTTAAGTATAGGAGAACATTTTGGAGTAAATCTTTATATTCAAATGTAAATTATATAAAAAGGATTTAAAATTATAACTATGTAGTCAACTATTTAAATTTTAGTGTAAACATGTGCCATATACACACATATTTTATAATCTTCGATAATCAAGCCACCATCAAATGACATATTTACTATATTATTGAAAGTTTTGTTGGCACAGATGTCATATACGCTCCATGGTACATAATGGGCTCCAAAATGGCGTTATTTTGCCTGACATGGTAACTCGGCTATTGTTGTTTATTTATTAATAAATTGTTTATTTACTTTTATTTTCTTTTTTACAGTTATATAAACTGTTTTGTTATATAGATATTAATTAAACTTTTTATTATTTATTGCTATTTCCTTTTAAAACAATAGAAAATAATTTAAATATATATATGTAACTGGTATTCGAAAACGATATTTTCACCAAATTGGCGTGAAAAAAAATCGCGCCAAACCCGGTACATATCTATGCCTAATAGTTATTTACATTATTGTGATTACTTAGTATCAGGCAACAGATTGAAGAGTATTTGGTATATTTTTAATATATGGGCTTTGGTGAGTTAGAGAAAATGGCCTTGGCGAATGAAGTGAATTTTACGTATATTTACTGGCAAACTATTTACTTTTCATATACATATAAGCATTTTTTTTCAATATTTATTTTATTTATTTATATAAAGAAGAGCTATTTATCTACTTTTAAATACGAACAGAAATGATTTGTGGTTCTACCGGATTATCCCATAGACCAAAAAAAAAAAAAAAAAAATATCGGCAAACTATAAGATTAAATGCCAATAATGGGTGATCGTAAATGTCAAATTTACTTGACATTAAATAGTTTACACGTGTTTGTTACGTCATCAGGTGATTTTTAATTCGATATTTACGTTTCTTCGCGATCTGCTGCAATTTTTTGACATTCCATTTTTGACCTATAATACTAAAGTAATTTCTAACTTCATTTCAATAAAGTTTATTCGGATTTCGTATAGCAATTTTCGAATTTTTCGGGTATTTTGTATGTGATTTTTAGTGTAGTTTAGCGATTTTCTACCATTTTTCCACATTAGTGAAAGACGTTGATAGAAGTTGAATCAACTTTCAATCTTCAAACACAATATATATATTTTTTTCTCTTTTCGAAATTTGCGCAGCGATTTAAAATTTTTTCGCGAAATCTTATTGTGATTTTCAGAGGTTTTTCGGAATTCGTGCTGTTTTTTTACGTACCCGGGCAACGCCGGGCAAGTTAGCTAGTTCATATATAAAATATTGAAAATTTTGAAGACGAAAATATTAAAAGGTATTCTATTTAAAACCTATGAGAATTTTCCGAATTTAAAGGATTTTTTTTTGTGTGTGCGTTCGGAATTATATATTTACGTAGCACTTAAAGTTATTGCATTGTAGTCTGGTCCGTCCGTCTGATAGTTTGTCCATATATAACAGCGAAAACACTACCAAAACTGATGTTTTGAAATTTAATATACATAATCGTTGCATAATTTTGTCGAATCATTTCAAATTTTACCGAAGTCCAATCAAAATTTAAAAAGATAATAATAAATCGTTTCTAAATTCTCTTAATTTCTATCATACGCAATTAATTCAATGATATCCATTATTCCTCCATATTTAAGATGGTGTGATATTATTTCCGTGTACTGAATTTAATATGTATAATCGTAATAATTTTTGTATTCATGCATTTTTGCATAAAAGTGCAGCAGCTGTTGCACCAAGATCTGAAAATTTATAAAACTATTTATAGTACGCACCTCATTTGCCGCGTTTGACGTTCAATTTCTTACTTGTTATAAATGTTTTCCTATAAGTATACAAATGATAGATTATTTTAAAAATAAACATAATTTTAATTCTCTTTAAATTTTTAATAGATAAAATGATAGATTTTTTAATGTATTAAACTAAATTAAATGTTATTAAACAACAAAACTGTTTTTAATACCCAATGAAATAAAATATTCATCATTTATATAATTTTCTAAAGGGCTTCTTTCAGCTTTGTTGCTTCTTCTCTTCCGTTTTTTTTTTTCATAAAAGCAAAGAAAAATCGGAAAATCAAAAATTGAACAATGACTAATCCGGCTTTTGTCGTCTAACTTTATTTTTATGTCTTTTGCTTTGCATAAACAGGACATGAATATATTACACGACATAAAACTGTTTTTATCCTATTTTATAATACAATTTTTCTACATACCTTCATTCGTATACTCTTACAGCACTTTTTAACACATTTTTATATCTTATTTGATATTTTGCTCGTGTATTTCAATATAGTATTTAACGGATTATTCATGAATGTTTTGCGATGTTTTTAGTTGTTTACGACATCCGTTGTTGAAATGCATAGATGAAATATTCTGTTATTGTAAGATAAATGTCCTTTTTTATCTTATTTATTTTTCAACTGTCCATTAAATGTTTTGAATTTTTTAGATGCTGTTATTGTTTTGCACTCATACTTAGGGAAACATACCACATATTAAACACATTTACAAATATTATAAAAAAGCATTTGATCTAATCGTAAATAAAGTAAGAAGCACAAATATATTAATTTACTGCTGAATTGATTCTTTCAACTAGAATATAAAAGATTTATTTCCGTATATTCGTTATTTATTCAAATATAATTATTATTTTCCCACAAATTATAAACAATAGAATTCTTTAAAGAAATTAACATGAAAGACTTTACGTTTGCCCATTTAATTGCATTCCTTGTTAAGTAAAATATTTTCCTATTAATTCGTGCAATTAGCTAATTATGTGCCATTAAAATATTCAGATTAAAATACTTTGATTATAAGGAAATATATTATTTCTGATGTATTATACTCTGTTGCGAAATAAAATTGTCATTTATAAGGAATTTTCTTAAAAGGATAATGAGAAATTAAGGAATTTATAATGCATTTTGGTTGGTTCACTGCTAAAATAATCGAGCAACAGCTATGGAAAACAATACTCGGAATTAACACGTATCCCCTTGTGATATCAAACGATATCACATATTTAAATATGTGATATCGTAGTATTCTTTAAAGGTAATTAATATGATCCCTAGATAGTTAAAATTTAATATTAAATATCTAGGGATCATATTAATTACCTTTAAAGAATACTATATGTGATATCAAACGATATCACACCCCTATTTCTCGAAGAACAATTAATTTGTATAAAATTTAATGAATGAACTTGTTTTTCATTCAATTTTGAAATAATTATTTTGTAGATAATATATAATTGTATCATTATTTAATTAAGACAATACTTGTTTTAGTACTAGTTATAATTGTTTAAAAGTAATTATTTTCATTGTTACATTTAAAGACCCATAATAATTCGTAACTTTAAGCACACTGTAAAAAAAAAAAACACTGTAGATTTGCCAGAACAAACTCGATCACAGCGAAAGTGCTGTATCTTTCTTTGGTTTCCTGACTATATTAACATGGAAAATACAGTAGTTGCGTAAAATTAACAGCACAATGTGCTGGCAATTTGGACGCATTTTTTACAGCACAAACTGCTGGCGTCCAAATTGCCAGCAGATTGTGCTGTTAATTTTACGCAACTGCTGTATTTTCCATGTTAATATAGTCAGGAAACCAAAGAAAGATACAGCACATTCACTGTGATCGAGTTTGTGCGCGAGATGAACAGTACTTTGTACTGTAAAAATGTCGGTTTTTAGATAGCTTTCATTACAAAAAGCCTATTGCAGCCGTTCGGAGAAAAGCGATTTCAAAAAATGTTGGTATATTTTCATCGATCATGACCCCCAGACCCCGAAACCACCCTCCGTTCAAAAGTTGATATATATATATTTCATAATTCCCTCCGGAGTTTCGAAACGTTATAGTAAAAAAACGAAGACGAATATGAAAAAAAGAAACATATGAAATTATTCCGAAACTATTCAAGTTTTAATTTAATTAGTTTCCGGTAGATGGCAGTAACATCTGTATTGAAGTCAGTTGTAGTAAAGAAAGATGGCGTTTACAGGCGAAGAGAAAGCTTTTTGTGTGTTGGAGTTTGCAAAATCTGAATCAGTGGTGTCAGTTCAACGGCCTTTCGTAATAAATATCGAAAACAGGGACCAACTGACAAAACAATTCATGTGTGGTACCGGAAATTTAAAGAAACGGGATGCCTATGTGACAGGAAACGAAGTGGTCGGCCTGGTCCATCTGCGGACACCGTAGATCGTGTACGGGAAGCGTTTATAAGGAGCCCGACGAAATCAACCGCTAGCGGAAGCCGAGAATTGGGGATCTCTCAACCAACAGTGTTGCGAATTCTGCGAAAACGTCTTTGTTTGAAGCCGTACAGATTGGGACTGGTGCAAGCGTTGACTCCAGCAGATTGCATTTCTCGTTTCACGTGTTGCATTGATGTCCATGAACGTGAAACACTAATGTCGAAATTGATTTTTAGTGATGAAAGCACGTTTCACATGTGTGGCACTGTCAACCGCCACAACGTACGCATTTGGGGCACTGGAAATCCCCATTCTGTAGTGGAACACTATCGGGATTCCCCAAAAGTTAACGTGTTTTGCACTATGTCCTCCTCACGTGTTTATGGGCCATTCTCTTTTACAGAGAAGACCATTACCGGTGTAGTGTACCTGGATATGTTGCAGCTGTGGCTAATGCCGCAGTTAGAGGAACATGAGGATGATTTCGTATTTCAACAAGACGGTGCTCCTCCCCATTTTTTGTGTGATGTGCGTGAATACCTGAACCCACACTTACCTCATCGATGGATTGGACGAGCTTCTGAAGATGACGTACCTCTTCTAAAGTGGCCTCCACGGTCACCGGATTTAACACCGTGTGACTTTTTCTTGTGGGGGGTATGTGAAAGACCAGGTTTTTGTACAACCTATGCCACGTGATTTAGCTGACCTGCGTGAAAGGATAACACGTGCTATCAATAACATAGACAGTACCATGTTGAGTAGAGTATGGCAGGAACTGGACTATCGCATTGATGTATGCCGTGTGACCAAGGGTTCACACATAGAACACCCGTAATGTATGTAAGTAAAACTTGAATAGTTTCGGAATAATTTCATATGTTTCTTTTTTTCATATTCGTCTTCGTTTTTTTACTATAACGCTTCGAAACCCCGGAGGGAATTATGAATGACCCTGTATATATATATATATATATATATCTGATATTTTTCACTCTGTAACTCTCGTATTTATGAACCGATTTGGATGAAACTCGGTGTGTACATAACACATATCAATGTCTCGACCGAGTTCGTTGGCCAGCTTCATACGCCATCTTGTTTCAAAATGGCGGGTTTAAAATATTTTTTTTTAAATTTTAAATTTGAAATAGGGTGCCAAAAAATTGAAAATGGAAAAATATTTTTTTCTTATCTGTTTGACCTTGATGCAAAGATTCTGGAGCAGTTTTTGTTTCGTCTATATCTTCAAAAATGGCTGAGTTATAGCACTTTGAATTTCTAGCGTAGCTGACATTTTGAAGCGTCCTGATTTTTGTCACGCGATAACAGGCGTATTTATGAACCGATATGGATGTACCTTTGTGTGTATATAGTACATACCAATGTCTCGACCGAGTTCGTTGGCCAGCTTCATCCACTATCTTGTTTAAAAATGGCGGCCATTTAATTTTTTTAAATTTGAAATTTGAAATGTGGTACTAAAAAATTAAAAATGGAAAAATATTTTTTTTCTTTATGTGTTTGTCCTTGATACAAAGATTCCGGAGCAGTTTCTATTTCGTCTATATCTTAAAAAATGGCTGAGTTATAGTATTTTGAATTTCTAGCGTAGCTGACATTTTGAAACGTCCTGATTTTTGTCACGCGATAACAGGCGTATTTATGAACCGATATGGATGTACCTTCGTGTGTATATAGTACATACCAATGTCTCGAACGAGTTCGTTGTCCAGCTTCACCCGCCATCTTGTTTCAAAATGGCGGCCATTTAAAAAAAAAATTAAATAATTTAAATTTAAAATAAGGCACCAAAAAATTGGAAAATGATAAAGATTTTTTTCTTTTGTGTTTAACCTTACTACAAAGATTCTGGAACAGTTTTTTTTCGTCTATATCTAAAATAATGGATGAGTTATAGCATTTTGAATTTCTATTGCGGCTGAAATTTTGAAACGACCTGATTTTTGTCATGCAATAACAGGCGTATTTATGAACCGATTTTGATGTAACTTGGTGTGTACATAGTACATATCAATGTCTCGAACGAGTTCGTTGGCCAGCTTCATTCGCCATCTTGTTTCAAAAGGGAACATTTAATTTTTTTTTAAATTTAAAATGAGGTATCAAAAAATTGGAAAATGAAAAAGATTTTTTTTATGCGTTTGACCTTGCTACAGAGATTCCGGAACAGTTTTAGTTTCGTCTATATCTTAAAAAATGGTGGAGTTATAGCACTTTGAATTTTTAGCATGGCTGACATTTTGAAACGATCTGATATTTGTCACGCTATAACACACGTATTTATTAACCTATTTGGATGTAAGAAGGCATGTGGATTGTATATAGCAATGTCTCGACCAAGTTCTCTGGCCAGCCTCTTCCGCCATCATGTTTCAAAATGGCGGCCATTAAATTAAAAATATATATATATTTAAAGTGAGGTACAAAAAAAATTAGAAATTGAAAAAGGTTTCTTTCTTAAGTATTTGACCTTGATAGAAGGATTTCGGAGCATTTTTTGTTTTGTCTTTATGTTAAAAAATAGCTCAGATACAGCAGTTTGAATTGCTTTATGTGGGTGACATTTTGAAAAATCTGATTTTTTGCCTGCGACAGTACTCGTATATATCAACCGATTCCGATGTGAGTGAGCATGTGCACAGGAATTACTAAGGTTTCGACCAAGTTCACTGGTTAGCATCATCCACCATGTTGTCTTAAAATGGCAGGCACTTCAAAATATCGCCAAATTTGGCTACCAAATAAAAAGTTACTTTAAATAAAAGCATCTTGGATAAAAGTTATTGATTTCTCGAAATTCTCATTCATAATGATTTAGTATTGATAAAAATTAGTATTGAATCTTTTATAATCGGTTTCCACTAAATTAAGCATCGTGTATTTGAATAACATAAGCTAGCTTTTTAAAAAGAAGGAATATGAAAGCTACCTCTTCCTCCCGGCACTGGCCGGATGGACTTTTTTTACAGTGCAGTCCAATATTTTGACGTTAAAAACATTAGGAAATATTTATAGGAAATATTTATAACTCAATATATCCATAGATGATGAGGATAAGTTATTCCAAAGATTCCATTTATTAGATTGATTAATTTAATAAAGTCTCATAAATCTGCTACTGAGATCTTTATTTGACTTAAGAATGGAAATTGCTGATCATATATAGGGTTGATTAATTTAATAAAATCACATGTACCCGCTACTGAGATTTTTATTTGTCTTAAGACAGGAAATTGCCGTTAGGTATGCTGAAATAAAAAATGTTTCTTAAGTTTAAAAAAAAAAAGTCAAATGTGTCTTAATCATTAACTGGTATCGCCGGTCAAACAGACCACAGCTTTATTCAGTTTTCAAATTTTAAGTTGTATTTTTCAATTTAACTCTAAATAGGGTGACTCCGCCAGTAGCTGATACACTTCCAAGTAGTTGGTCAAATTTTTGAAATATCGCGCAATTTTAGGTGAAATGAGTTTTATAAATAACACTAGACATAGACATAATATTTTAGTTTGAACGTTAGTGCATCATATTGTTGTCAGCAGTTTGTTGCAAGAGAAGCCATTTTATGTTTTTTTTTGTTGTTTTTTTTTTAGAAAATGTAAACATTTAATTTTTGATTAGTTGGAGACAATTACACTAAGTTAAAATAATCCATTTTATCTTCCTTATTTCAACTAATATTTTTATAACAATTTTTGTTAATCACAGCTTAAGGATGATATTTTTAAAATTAATTTTTAAATTTTCGATTCACTTCTTTCTCCTGATCACTAGGAAAATGGCAATGAAAAACTATTTATTTATAATTTAGTTGCTATTAATAACTTTTGTTTCATTCGAGACTTCTGAATATGAAGAATTTTTTAATCATAATAACCCTGTACATAAAGTTTAGAACAGAAACAGTATCCTATGAGTGAATCAAACCTTATATTCATGCTTCGATCAAGCGGTCTCAGGGACCGTTCACAGTAGTTATTCGAAAATTTTTATTACACCACTTAATGGTTAAATTATGCAAATATTGGCTAGTCCAGCGCTCGAATACGCCATCTGGTGGAGAAAAGATGTAACTTCTCGCTTCAGGATAGCGCAGTGTAAGCGCATTGCATTACATGTAATTTAAATTTGTTCCGAATGATTATTCTTTTGCGCAATTTCAGATTTCTTGTTACATTTGTGTTCTGTCTTATTTCAAAAAGTAAAAATTATCCGAATTTGAATATCTAAAACGTTCAAATGCATTTACAATAAAGAATTATTTCAATGGCACTTTAGCATTAGTTAAAGGGACATTAAAGCGACAATTTTCCTGTACCAAAGGCTGCGAGGAGCTCCTTTATAGGCCGTTTTAATTCCCAATAACCACAAACGAAATGATTGAATAATTACTTCGAAGTTACCTACAATTCCGAAAAGGATTTTTTAACCATTCGAAACCATAAAAACCAATGTATTGCCGAGATTTTAGAAGCATTTGTAAAAACTAAATTTTATTTGCTGCCACTGATTTATGGATAGGTTTCGAATGGCCTTTGTAGTGTATTAATAAAATTTCTCATACTATATCTGTTTTTAGGATGCTATTAATTGTTAATTAAATATTTGCAGCTGCGTAAATGTATTTACCGTATATACTCGAGTATAAATCGACCCCCTAACTTTCGAATACAAATTCTGCAAAAAATCAAAAACCAGCGTATAAGTCGACCACCAAATTTTTTACTTGAATTTTGCGCAAAATCAAACCAAAGATTTCACTTGCCAGTGCGAAAAGGTAAACAAAAACAAATCTTTGAAATTTTTTCAAATGATAAATTAATATTATTTGTATGTTTTATATATATATTATTTTATTCATACACATAAAAAACCGTAATTTTGCAGTATTCTAAGTTTTTGTTTTTGCTTTTTTAACTGACTCGCGTATAAGTCGACCCCCGAATTTGCTTACCGAAAACTGTCAGAAATTCCTCGACTTATACGCGAGTATATACGGTATATGCATATATATCCAAGATTAACCCCTTCTCTGTCGGGTTTTTTCGAATTTCCAATCCCCAAAAAGATTTTTTTTTTTTTTTTATTGCTGAAAATTAATATATGTTGTATCCTGAATTGGAAAATGTAAAATATTTTCGTTTGTAACCAATTTTTGTTTCACTATCGGTCAAAAAAAAAAAAAAAAAAAAAAAAAAAGAAAAAAATATCGAGATGACACTGAACCTTAGTTTTTCCGGCCATGCATTCAAGTTTAAAATTAAAAAAAAATAAATAAAATCTGAAACTATAATTATCAAATCTATTCGAAGTATAAACGCAAAGTTGGCAACATTTCACCAAATTTGGCAAAATCGTGCCAACATTGATTTTCTGAACAGCTTTTTACATAAAATTTACACATATTAGAGATTTTCTCGTTTTATAATATTAGATAAATATCTGCATAAAAATAATTATTAAAAATTATTATATATAGGTATTATATAAGTCAGAGCTCTCATCTTATCACTGAGAGATATTATAATCAATTAACTCAGAAAAATCACTCTCTGAATCCACCATATAAGCCATTTTGACATGGAACAATAACTAACGAACGCCGATATTACAGCAAATTCGAAAATAAAAGAACTAGTTGCGTCTTCTCTCTGCACTATGCAGAAATACAAAACAAAAATCCCAGAATATACCGGCGTGCTAGTTGCGACAAATTCACTTTCAAGGAGGAAAATGTTCTTCGCGTCACATCACATGCGATGCCGAAAGAGAAGAGGTTAACAAAATAATATTCGTTTTAATTTTAAAGTTAATGCTGTTAGCTTATCATTTTTTTGAGTTGAAAACACGCTTGTTGGTTTTGAAAATGTTTACTTGGGAACTGTTAGCATAAACCAATATTTGCGGTTGTGAAATGTATTTTTATGCAAGGTGTACATAATTGAATATCTGAACTTTACGGGGCAATTAAAAGAAAGCAGAAAAAGTTCGACTTTTTTGTTCATTGCAGTTCAAAATAACAGTTGAAAGATTCAATTCAACACTGTCTTAAATATTCAGTGAGAGCCTCTCCAGAAACACGAACGATATCGTGGCGATACGATAACTCATCCCACATTTTTCTCAGATGTTTTTAGGTGCATTTGTAATTATATAAATACGTAGTACCTATAGTCGTCGTTCAGTCTGTCTGTCCGTCCGTCCGCATATAACAGAGCAAAAACTAATCAACCGTATGGTCTGAAATTTTAAATATATGATTGTTGCAAAATTTTGTCGAGCCATTTTAAATTTTAGAAAATCGGATGTACAGTTTAATTACAGGGACATTCAAAAGTTTTTCTTTACATTACGGCCAATGGGAAAAAAATATTGCAAGTGCATTTTATTGATGTTATAGTCTTCCGAATGGTCTGAAATTTTAAATGTATAATTGTTGCAAAATTTTGACCAGCCATTTCAGATTTTATGAAAATTGGATGTATAGTTTAATTACAGGGACAGTCAAAAGTTTTCCGTTACTTTACGGGCAATGGAAAAACATTATTGCAAGTGCATTTTAATGATGTTACAGACTATGCACTTATGAAGTGCAAAAAAATATACATTCAGTACAATATGGGATGCAAAAAATATTTATAAAACTAGTTATAGTACGAACATTGACGTACTTTTTTGCCACGTTTGCCACGTTTGACGAGCCACGGGATTTGCCACGTTTGACGAGCAATTTCCTACTTTTTTTTGTGGGGTCTCGTCGAACATCAGGTGTTTGTTTAATCGCTTTCAACTGATGATTACGAACTAAGGACAAGCATGTTTGCCGCCTTTCAAAGTGTCACACCGGATATGCACGGTGTTGAATTGAAATTTTCAACTGCTATTTTTTATTTTCGCTGAACAACAAGGTTAAACATTTTTTTTTGTTTTCTTTTAATAACAGTGGAAATTTAAATATTCATTTATATATACCCTGTATCATAAAAACTGCTATAAAATATATGGGAAAATAAATGACTGCAAAATTTTGAAGTAATTTTTGTCCATTTAATTTTGTTCTAAACCGTACAAAATGATCGTTAAATTTCATTATAGAGACTTATAAATGTATATGACAAATCTTTAACTAATCAAGTGTATTTATTTAAGTTAAAAAAATCCAGCATGCAAACGTTTTTCTGTAAAGGGAATTTTTCATAAAAGCATATTTTTGTTTGTTCTTCCGTAACCAATCGGTGATAAAACGTTAAATAAAGAAAAATTATATTATTTTTTGCGGATGCTCTATCGAAGTTCCGCCAAAATTTTTTCATAACAATATATACACACAAGAGAAAAACGTAATGTAATTTTCCCAGATTTTTCTGAGTATGCGCGTATGTAATCATACTTGTAAATTTTATTTTGCTGTCACAGATTTATGGATAGGTCTTGTTATAGCCATCGTAGTGTATTAATAAATTTTCTCATAATATAACTGTTTTTAGGATGGTTTGAATTCTTAATTAAATATGTGTTGCTGCGTAATTGAGAAAATATATGCAAGACTAACAAATTAATATTCGTTTTCACGTTAAAGGTAATGCTGTTATTTATCATTTTTCGTGTTAAAAAGACGTTTGTTGAGACATGAAAATGTTTACCTGGCAACTGATAGCATAAACCAATAAATGCGGTTGAGAAACGTATTTTTATGCAGGGTGTACATAACTAAATATCTGAACTTTACAGGGAGAGTTAAAAGAAAACACAAAAAGTACAACCTTGTTTGTCACCGGAAATCCAAAATAACATTTGAATGTTTAAATTCAACACTGTCATAAGTGTTCGATGTGAGCGCCTCCAGAAACAGGGTCAATATCGAGGTGGAACGATAACTCATCCCACGATTTTCTCAGCATGTTTTTTTTTTTTTTTTTTTTTTTTTTTTTATTACCATTTGGAGAAATGGTTATTGTCCTCGTCAGGGTAGGAAATCAACAGCATATCTGAAGTTGTTTATTGGTTTAATCATCATTTTATTCGTTTTCTGTTTCGTCTATACAGTAATCTGTATTTCCGTTTACTTTCAACAAAGATGGACAACAGAGTTTTGCCACTATAACAGAAAAGTAATAAAAGCTACAAAAAAATTAATAACTCTGAAACAAATTGAGATACAGCGTTGAAACAAATTGCATTTAAAAGTACATTTTGATCTCTATACGACGATATAAAAAGTAATATTGTGGGATGTTTAGAAGTTTAAGAAATAAATTTCATTTAAAGTTGGCCGTCAGATTTCTTCGAATTCTGACGATGGAAAAGCTTTTTCTCGAACAGCCAATGGATAATACGTAAGTTTCAGGTGGATAATATGTACCAGTCGCAGGCGATTTCTGTCGCTTACAATTTTTGCGTGTAATAACACTATTAATGTTTAATCCATGACGTACGTAATGTATGATCTACTCCGTGCGATTTTTTATGTCTTAAATTTTACTCTTTGAAAAAATCATTTTTCGAATGGCCGTTGTAATTTCAGGCATGTGATTTCCGCGTTTTTGCACACCAGTATATTCTTAGAGAAAATGTTGTTCTCTTAAATAGCAAAAATGTTTCGATTAAATGAAATACCATTTTCTCTAAGAATATACTGGTGTGCAAAATCGCGGAAATCACATGCCTGAATTTGTTAAATTGTTTTTTTTTTTTTTTTTTTTTTTTTTTTTATCTTAGGACACACATATCTGCAGCCGTTCAAAGAGTCACACCGTACATGCTCTATGTTGAATTTAAACTTTGAACTGTTATTTTTCATTTCCAATGAGCAACAAGGTTGAACTTTTTATGTTTTATTTTATGAGCCCTGAAAATTTGGAATGTTCATTTATGTACTTCCTGTTAGACCGGGAACCGGCAACACAGACAATCACCTCATCGAGTTCACGGCTGAAATTCCAGAATTAGTTAAAACTCGATACGCATATTAAAACACAATCGGTCTGCTAAGTTATACCTTGATGGAAAACACATGAAAACCCGATTTTAGCTGTTGACTCGTACGTTTACTACTGCGTTTTCTGGCTCCTAGTCCCCCATGTTTTCATACTTTTGAGTGTAGGAAAATACAATAGTAAACCTACGAGCCGACAGCTAAAATCAGATTTTCAGTTGTTTTCCACCAAGATATGACTTGGCAGACCGATTGCGTTTTAATATGCGTATCGAGATTCAGCTAATTCTGGAATTTCAGCCGTGAACTCGATGAGGTGATTGTCTGTGTTGCCGGCTCTGGGTCTATGTATTATACAAACTAGTGGAAAAAGTTTGGAAAAATCAATGACTGTAAAAGAAACTCTGTTGTAGGGGAGACCGGGCAAGTTGGCTACAGGGGTAAGTAGCCGCAGTTCTCATAAATCGCCTGTTTGTGGATAGATTGCGCAACTAGTCACAGAGTACCTTTCTTCTTGCTTTTTACAATCCTCATTGTAGTTTTGCAGCGTTACCGACTTGCAGTGGAAATTTATTACGATTTTTCTGTTTTTTTGCACTCATAAGTAATTTTTTGTTGTTTCATTCTTTTCTAATTTCTAATACTTATCTTAATAACTGCGATTTAACTTGTGCACTTTTTCTTAGTGTATGATTAACTGTACCTACCCCATATGTGATTTACTTGGATTATTTATGCTTAGATGGTTACGTGTCCTTTTGTGAAGAAATTTATTATGGGGCTAGTAGGCGCATTGAACACGGGGCAAGTTGGCTCGGTGTTTAGTGTGTGCTGGTAACTTGAAAAATAGCAAACACCGAGAAAAGTGGTTGCAATGGAAGATTTTGGGCACAGGAGGCTTACCCAAACGGAGACATTCGATTTTTTATTTGTTACAGCTGTAACTCTGATGATGATATCGAGTACACTGTAAAAAAAAATGATAACGTTCCATGTAAAATCCAGGAACGTTTCGCCTTTTCTCAGGTTTTCAGAATAATTTAGCTATTTCCTGTGAAATTCTGGTTTTCTTATCTGAAACGTTCCTGAACAAAAGTTGGAAACAGCAAAACGCTGCGGCCGCCATTTATTATTTTTTTGCTATAATCCGTTGCTCGCGCGCGAGTGTCGAAAAAAGAATTCCTTAAATGAATGTAAAAAAAATCAATATGGAATGCAAATAAATCAATAGACGACATAATCCTTTACGTCTCTATTGTCAAGATAATTCAGATGAAAATACAATAACTCCGTGACATCGCTAAGAGTGAACATCTCTCGTACTTGTCTGTGGAATTTTTAAGGAGCAGACCGTGTAAAAAAAATACACCTATTATTTGGATCTCCATTAACCAGGGGGCCATCAAACATGATTCTCACCGATTTTGATTAATTTAAAGTATGTTTTAGAGTTCTTATCTCTAATTATTCTTGTGAAAGGATTTCTTCAAATGGGCCTTAGATTTTCAGAAATTAGATGCCGAGGTTTAGCATACGTTTCAAATACCCATTAATTTGCAGCTCTCAACGTGTCTTTCGTGGTGTGGACGCAGAAAGCTCGCACGCCACCCGTACGGCCCGAGTTCGATGCTACCTCTGGACTTTTTTTTTCTTTTTTAATTAATTTTATATTTTAACACTTTATTACAATTTGATTTAAATGTGATATATATTTGACACTTTGAATTGCTGCAAATTTGAAATTTTTTTTTTTCGGAAAAAATATGTAATTACGTTTAGGTTTTTTTTTTTTTTTTCAAGAAAATTTATATGTATTTTATCTAACTTGTAAACTAACATAATTACTAACGAAAATCCAAAATATTTTATGTCTAGATTTTTTTTCTAATTATTATTTACATTTATATATTTTTATATTTTAAGCAAAGTTCAGAAACAATATATCATATATATATATTTACTTTATTGAATTTTAACTGAAAATTTATTTTTTCGTGTAAATTATAAATAATAATTTTGATGTCAATTTCAAAATATTTTTTCATTCTAACAAATAATGATAATAAAGCGAAAATTGTCAACTGGAAATGTAAAAATCGTCTGCGGATCCCGCATGCTGTGAAATGTCAGTAATGTTTTGCTGTCAACAGAAATATTCCTGGTATTTCGCAGGAAACTTACTGGCATTTCTGTAGAAAGTTTTTAACATATACAGTAAAGTTCCAGTCATTTTCAAGAAATGTTTCTTGGAAATAATGGGCAACTCAGCTGCCCATTTTTTCCCAGGAACGTTGCGGAATTTTTTTTACAGTGTAGGATAGAACTTACTCAATGTTAATGTTTTATTCATTATTTTATGTCTATATAATTTAGAATTTACATTGTACGGCGGTAACGCCTTTGTTTAAACTTACTGGTAATAATGAAATTGATTTCTCATAACTGCGTGTCTTATTTGGGTTTCATTTAAATTTTTATAAAGCGTGTGCCAACTTACCCCATAGGTATAGGCAACATGCCCCGTGACGGGGTAGGTTAGCGCACAATTTTCCTTTAACTTTAGGCTTCCGCTAAACATAAACTACAAAAGCTACAAACTCAAAACTCCGGGTATTTATAGCCTAATGCCTGCCCTTTAAAAGTATAGTTAAAGTTTCATAAAAAACTTAAACAAAAAAATTAATAAAAATCAATAACTAAAAACTGCGCCTACTAGCCCCGGTCTCCCTTATAGGGTAGTCCATGTGTTGCTTCTTTTTTATTGTGAAAGAAAACGCATTTTTATGAGTGAAAATTGAAATTCTTTATTGAACATGGAAGTAGAGCTTATGCCATTTATGTATGGAATACAATATCGCACATGTGGCCACCCCGGCTCCGCTTACATGCCATCACCCGAACATCAAACTTTTGGATGACTTTTCCCAGAATGAGCGGATCCATTGCCAAAATTTCAGCTCGGATGTTGCGTTTGAGGTGTTGAATTTTGCGGGGGGCATTGACGTACAGTTTACTTTTCAGAACCATCCAAAGAAAATAGTCGATTAGAGTTAAATCGCACGATCTTGGCGGCCAATTCACATCAGAATTTCTTGAAATTACGTGACCTGGAAATTTCTCGTTCAATAAGTTGATGGTTTGGTGAGCAGTGTGTGCGTTATGTTGTCAACGAGTCCATAATTACAAACGGCATATAATTGACAGTTCAAACATGCATGACACATGACAGCTGACAAAAATGACCTAAGAAATATTCGTACTTCAAAAAAGAACCAACGGATGCACCACCCAGTATGATTGTTTCTTTATTCAAAAATAAGTTGGTTTTTAGATTTCGAAAGAAAAAGACCGCTTTTCGGTATCGTGGGTAATTAGGAAGACGTTATTTAAGCATAATTTCTATTATAGTAATTATACATTTTTCTAAAGAAACACACGTCTATTTACCCGACTGCCAAGAAGGGTTATGTATTTCACGCGTATCTGGCTATATGGATTTCTTTATACCATCGAAACATCCCAACGGCTGGATAGATTTTAATGAATGATGGCTCTATAGATTCGTCTTAACCGTCCGATGGCTATAGGCTAGTTTTTTTTATAAATTCAAAATGGCGGTAGACACGAAAAATATTTTTACGCATCATATTGCGTGGCATAAAATTGGATAAGTCTTTAAAAATGAAAATGATGTTTCATTGACTATTTTACAGTGAGAAGCTCCGTTTAAATATTACACAACCTGGAAAATATGTAGGTAGAATCGCTAGTTTTACTGGAATTCTAACCAGCTTAGACATTTATCGGCCTCATCAAAACCATGTTTATAGATAGGAACTAACAATTAAACACAATTTAAAAGCCATCAATACAAGTAAACAACAACAAAAAAAAAATAGGTAAGTAATGTAAAAATAGTTTCACATTGATGAAAAATAATTAATTAGTTCACTTTTTACGCAGTGGGTTTTTTTGATTTTTTAAATTTAATTTACTGTGTGTCTTTGATTTTTGTCTCTATATCATAGGGAATAAATTGGAATAGTTATTCTTATTCATTTACGAGCAACTTTAGTTTTGATATCTACACACTGTTTATATCGGTCTGTGATGACTTATAAATAAAACAAATTTAAATCATTGTGCCCAGTTTCTGAATGGTTTTGATTGTCTCTCAAGAACAGGAGATTCCGGTTTAGGTTTTGTGCCGAGACAGAAATGTTTTATTTGATCTTGAAAGCCCGTATGTCAGGATGAATGGGAACGAGACATGAAATAATATTTTTTTCATACAAATTACAATAAAAGAAATTAATAGACCGGGAGTCGGCAGCACAGACAATCACCTCATCGAGTTCACGGCTGAAATTACAGAATTTTTTAAAACTTGATACGCAAATTAAAACGCAATCGGTCTGCCAAGTCATATCTTGATGGAAAACACCTGAAAACTCGATTTTAGTGGCTGACTCGTAAGTTTATCATTGTATCTTAAGTTTATCATAAGTAATTATTTGAATTTTCTGTGGCTGCTATGCAAATTCATTATAAGTAAAAATTTAGAAGAAAAAAAAGTTAAAGATGTAAAACGGTAAGGATAGTTAAACTCGCAGGTTCAACTTAAACTTCAGTTAAATGGAAAAATCGTCGCTGCTGACCATTTTGTCTTTATTTTGAAACATTAAGGCATCCAAAGAAAATAAGTTGAAACTGGTGTGAATCAGTAAGAACTAAAAGACCTTAAAACACTATAAAAAACTTTTGTAAGTTTATCATTGTATCATTGTATCATTATCCTGCACCAAAAAGAGTAAAAATTTGGAGGACTGGGACTTTGTTTAACCAAATAGTTAAATGCTTCTTATTTGTATCTCTCTTCTGGATGTATTTTCAACATATATGAATGATATGAAGAGGTTTTCTGTTTTTGGTTTAGAAAAGTATAACTTTCTGTTCTATAGATATACGCGTTTAGACAGAGGAAAGTAAAAATTAAACACTCGCACTGAACAACATTATGTGGTATATGAGACATTCTCAGAAAATTTTAACTTTCAGGAATAAAAAACTGGTGAAATTAAACTTAATAAAATAGCATTTTGAACTTATAGAAGAATGCCTTCATGAGAACCAAAATATCTTCTGAAAACACCATCAAAAATTTTTAAATGCGGTAGGCCTTTCGAAAGATCTGAGTCTTTCTTCGTCAGGCGCAAAGAAGACGTGCTTCTACTATGAAAGCGGCAGCAAGACTCCATAGTAGTAGACGTACTTTCAAAGTTGAAGAACGTCTTCTTTGCACCTAACGAAGAAAGACTCAGATCTTTCGAAAGGTCTAGCGTATTTAAAAGTTTTTTATGGTTTTTTAAGGTCTTTTAGTTCTTACTGATTCACACCAGTTTCAACTTATTTTCTTTGAATGCCTTAATGATTCAAAATAAAGACAAAATGGTCAGCACCGACGATTTTTTCATTTAACTGAAGTTTAAGTTGACCTGCGAGTTTAACTTTCCTTACCGTTTTACATCTTTAACTTTTTTTTTCTTCTAAATTTTGACTTATAATGAATTTGCATAGTACCCACAGGGCATTCAAATAAGAAATAATAACAATGTAGTATTTTTAGTACAAAATTTTGGTCTTAAAGAAGGGTTAAAGAATGGACGGTAAACAGAAAAATGGACGGTAAGGAAAATTACCACTTATTTTTAGGCAAATCCTGTTAAGACTAAGTGTGTCCACAATGTTCATTGATTTTGAGCAACAGTTATTTATATTGAATTAAATAATAATAATAATAAATATTTATCTCGAAAAGTGCAGGAATAATACTTGGGGACGGTAAGATTACCACAAAAGTCACGATGTTTGAAATTTAAATTTAAATGCTGATTTAAATTCTGCACTAAATTTCCTGTGAAATAATTTTACCCATTCTTTCTCTAGCATACTTCAGGATGAGAAAAAAGTTGAAAAAAATTCTGTTAGTACATCTGAAGTGATTTTCTGTATAAGTTTAGCAAGATGGTTGGTAAGGAATCTACAACCCAGGGACAGAGTTAAAAAATAATATCAACCATAAAAATGTGTGCAGGTTAATTTTTTACTACATCATATCCTTATAAAATTATAAATGTCAATGTGTGTCCGAATGATTCAATGAAGTCAGCATATAAACGAATGAATTAATGCTTTTGTATTTTTTGATATAGATGGATTACAACACGGAAATGAACATAGGCTATGTTTAAGTTATTTTATTGAAATATTTTGCTTAATAATCCAAAATTTCATTATTTTTCATACACAATGAATTAACATTTTTCCAATAAAATTTAACCATCTTCCTTTTTTTGTTGCCAAAAAATAAGAACTTAGAATAATAATTTAATTTCCAATTGAAAGATTAAAATGGAAATTTTCAAGTACTTTTAATAATACAAGGTGCATGAATTTTGAGTAAGTGCGGGAAGAAGGCAAATGTGACGTCATATATGGAAAATATAAAACGGATATGCTTTGATGTTGAAATAAAATGAGATTGTGTTATGGTATTAATTCTTATTATTTAAAGAAAATTGTTATCAAGGCATACGGTTTATCGTCTGCGCACGGTTAACACAAAGATTTAAATTTCAATTTTAAATTTAAAAAAAAAACTTTTGAAGATCAAATGGATAGCAAATGTCAACAATATGCCCAGTAAAATTATCAATGTCGAAAATGACGTAATGATTATCAGGAAATATGTATTTTCATTCATAAAAAGTAAAAAATTAACTAAATAGAAATGTTATGTTCTGTAATCGGGTTCGTAATCAATTTGCTTTTTTTAGAGAAAGAAATTACGTGCAAAAGTAAATACATTGTTGCAAACAGGTTTGTTTTTTGTGTGGTAAAGACTTAATAATATTCCAGATGACCAATTCTTCGCCCATCTTTGATGACAAGTATGATTGTAAAACATATAAAACAGTATCATCCGATAATTTTCTTGGCACAGATGCCATATACAAACTTGGTTTGGCGCGATCTGTTTTTGATACCAATTTGGAGAAAACATCGTTTTTGAATACCAGTTACATGTATATTTTTAAATTATGTTCTATTACTTAAAAAAAGGAAATAACAATAAATAAAAAAAAGTCTCATTAAGAACGATAGAACAACGCAGTTTATGTAATTTTAAAAGAAAATTGAAGTAAATAAACAATTTATTAATAAATAAACAACAATAGCTGGGTTACCATGTCAAGCAAAATAATCTATGTTGGCGACAATTAGGTATCCCGGTGCGTATATGACATATTTGCCATTTTCTTATTACTTCATGATATAAACAGACATCCTGGTTCAGTGTATAAACCTAAGTTATGTCAATGACTTTATAATAAAGAAATACCATAAATTACTCATACTAGCTCGCCTTGGCGACCAGTTTGGTCTCCTTTAAATTTTATGTTTAGGAAAGCAGGCTAAGCATTGTATCCTGTTAATTTTATTCATAATTTAATTTACTTGGACTCCCTTAATCCTCTACCCGAGATTTCCTCTGGCAACGTAAAAGTAGCAAAATTTGCGCAGTCCGAGATTTCCTCGGGGATTCATTTTTTCACCTGGTGACTATTTTTATTTCAACTCGGACCACTTTTTAAATACAAAAAAAATTAATATAGACTTTAACAACATCTACAAGAGAAATATACTGAAAAATTGATTTTCTTACAATAGGGGTGCGAGACTATAAAAATAGTCTCCATTGATAGTCCTGATTTCGAATAATTCTAATATTATATCCCATTTAAGATCTTGAACTCTTTTACAAAAAAATTTTACATATTTAAACTCTAAGCTATATATAGATTTGAAATATGTTATAAAAAAATGCGTGATTTTTAAAACTATTTTGATAAAAAAAAAAAAAAACCGCAGCGAGAGGCTTAAATATAATTAATATAATCCCTTAAGCTAATATTAGTTTTTGTTGCATTAAAATATCTCAATTTGTTGATTTTCTGTAAGCAAGTAAACCCTATTGGTTTACAATGGAAGTCTATGGGAATTTGGCGAATTATTAGAGATATCGCCAAGTTCGCGTCTCTTTTGGTGGCAGAATACGGTCCCCTACGGATATCCCCCCTTATAGGTATAGAGATGCATTAAATACTGTTCAATAACCAATGAGATGCATTTCATTTGGGCGTTGCCATTAAACAATTAACAAATAATTATGATATATGTGCCAAGTACGATACCGTAATATGTATTTATATATATAGATTGTCTCTTATAAAATGTGATAAACAATTGCTTTATTATATATTTTTTTAATTATCGGAAGGGTAATGCTTTGCTTAATTAATTCATTTTTTTCTTTTTATGTAACGTGAACGACGTCACGGGTAACAGTTAGTATATTATAAAGCAGTAATCTCTAAAACTTCCGCTCGAGTGCTTTTAAAAACTAACTGTGTAATTTTAGCAAGAAGACGGCAAGGAATCTAAAATCCAGGACAGATTTCAAAAAAATAATAACACCCGTAAAAATGTTTGCAGGTTAATTTTTTGCTACAAATTTATATAAAAAAATAGTCCCAGTTTCGAAAAAAAAATTACATCGAATTACTTCTATTGAAACAATTTTATACAGACAGCTCCAAACTTAAAAATCAGCATCAGTGACACGAGAATGTAAGGAATTTCGTGGTATATCTGGACCCCCAACATCGTCCAAAAATTATTTATCTCGATAATATTGTTATACAGTCATGCAATGAGATGTTTTCCAACATAAGAAAAATAACCAAGAATATGTACTAAAATAGAAATTATTATTCAGGGGCTTAAAAGTCAAAATTACGCGAGAATTCCTTATAGATCAAGTATCGTTTATTAACATGCATGAATCGAAAATATTGGTACAATCTTTAATCAAAATCTCAAGTCATATTTACCAATTTAAAATGTCCCCGAAATTTGCTTAGTAAAAAAAAAAAAAAAAAAAAAAAAAAATTTCCGTGGGTTTTTTTTTTTTTTTTTTTTTTTTTTTTTTTTTTTTTTTTAATGTGTGTGTGTGGGTCCTTAAGAAACATATAGTATTTTATTTTTTAATTCGAGAATGTCAAACACAACATTTTGCCCTTCATTCTTCATTTAAAAATTTGTTAACTGCACGTTGAATTAACAAAATTTTGTGAAATGGGGATTTGGTAATAAAGCAAAAGTTTTGGTGAAATTCGTTTTCAGTTCAAGCATCAACCTCATCCAAATATCGAGCTATCGAAGTTCCTCAGTATGTTAGTTTTCTCCAAAGCTCACATACACTGCTCAAAACTATTAGGGTGGCCCATAGTTTTAACAAAATTACGCAAATATTTTCACCGATAATTAACGTAATATAAAGCATCCATAATTTAAAGCGTAGTAGAAAATATATAAAAAAATCTTCACATGCAAATTAAAGTTTATGACGTCAAAAAGTAGAAAAAGGAGATAAGTGTAGAAATCGGGATTTTGCAGATACGTCTGTTTCATTGTCTCAGTTGTAAAATTCAATTGTTCAGCTTGAGTTTTGAGAACAGGTGACTTGAAAATGTCACAATAATGTGATTTAACGAAATCCATGGCTTGGCGTGTTATCGGGAGAGTTGAATGTAGGGAAACACAACGAAGTGTAGCGGACGATGTTAGGGTCGCAGGAAGTGTCAATGCAAGGCTGTGAAATCGATTCCAAGACATATGGAATGATAGACATTGACAAGGGCAAGGTCGGCCATGTGCTACCACATATACTGATGACCGATATATCCTGTTAACAGCTCGTCGAGGCGGAACGGGCAATGCTACTCTGCAGCAAACACAGTTGTTCTTGGCCACAGGACGAAGTGGTCCAGCCAAACAGCCCAAAATAGCCTTCATCAGGATGGTCTCTAAGCACGTACGCCAATGGTTTGTATTCCGTTGATCTCAAGCAACTGTGCGGCCGAAAGAATGTGAGCAACTGAACATCGAGTTTGGAGGCAACGTTGTTGGATTGAAATTCAGTTTACAGACGAGTCCCGATTCAGTTTGAATGTGACATCTGATGTGGTTTTGAATGGAGAGAAAGAGGCACTCGAAATAATCCCACATTCTTTCATGAAAAATGACATTACAGACGAGCTGGATTGATGCTATGGGCTGGAATCAGGGTAGGTGGACGTACGGGCCTGAATATCATTCGGAATGACACTTTGACGGTCCGAATTTATACAGACGAGATACTGAGACCTCATGTCGTATTTTATGTTGCAGAAATTAGTGATTTATGTTTTTCCATATATGATAATGCCAGGTCTCATGCAGTTCGTCTTGTGGAAAACATGCTTGAAGCTAAAACAATACAGCGTATGGAATGCGCAGCATGCTCTCCTGACTTAAATACGATCGAGCATGTTTGAGACACATGATAAAAATGAAAATTTTTACTTTAATAAAAATCTCGTACGGGAGCTCAAGTTAAATTCAAAGGAATTCTAAGAAAGGGGATCCAAAATATTTATCTGTATTCATGGTTCGGAAAGGACTGCTTGCACACGAGGAATGTGAAAGAAGAAAAAAAAGCTTTAAAAATGGATTTCGGTTAACCGTGCGTTTCGGTTAAATGAGTTTCGGATAAAAGAGGTTCTACTGTACTATTAAATGTAAGGGATATAGAGAGTTGATTCAAGGTCATAAATAAAGAGTAATGGAAGCGTTTAAAAAATGCAAAACGGCTAGTTTATTGAGAATCAATTTTAGATAATCAGTTCGATATCAATTTTAGGCAAGCGCATGCGTGAGTACTACTTTGTTATTTACTCACTTGCAGTACTACATACGCAAATGACGATTCCTGAGCGTATTGAGTTATTTCTGGGCTAAGGATTTAAAAGCCGTTAGAGCCAAAACTTTTTTCCTTTGGTGATTTATGAAAGATCGCGTAAACGTTCCGCCGCTACCTAATGATTTGCCAGAGTTGAGACACAGAATTGAAGATGCTCTTGCTTCCGTTACTGTGGACTTGTTAATCTTCTAACCGACGCGAACTGATATATCCGTTCAGTAAGCTGTAGGTTTCACTGCAGTAGAAGCATTATTTAAATTGATATAATTCTAGAAATACAGTGGAGTTCAAACAAGTTTTGAAATGATTAATGCTGAAAAGGCTTATACTCCTATACGTAATTCAATTTTTTATAATACTTTTTTTGCACCCGTGGCAAACATGGATTTTGGCAACCCCACCCCCTTTTTAAAATGAACATTTACCTTGAGAATTCTAATAAACTCTAATAACCGGATTTTGAAAATTTTAAGTGTATAATCATTAAATATGTAATGCTGAACTACGTAATCAGCTTTACCAAATATTGATTCATTAAAACCTTGAAAACCGAACCAAAAGGAACCGAAATATATTCCGCTTTAAACATATTTCCATCTTAGCAGGTATAAATGTTAACAAGGAATTTTACTAATTTAAGTAAATTTAATTTAAATAAATACATTTTTATAGCTACGGTTTTTTTGATGTGGGGCATTCTCACAATCTTTTAACTTTTAAGTCCCTGAACAATAATTTTTATTTTAGCACATATTATTGTGTTTATTTATTTATTTATTTATTTATTTTTTCATATACTGGGAAACATCCCATTGCATGACTGCATAAAAATATTAATAAGATAAATAATTTTTTGACTATGTTGGGGGTCCAAATATCCCGGAAACTCTTATGCCGTCCCGTGTCCCTGATGCTGCTTTTTAACTTTACATCTGTCTGTATAAAATTGTTTCAATAATAGTAATTTGATGTAATTTTTTTTTCCGAAACTGGTTTTATAGAAATATGTAGCGTCGATTTTTGGCGGCCAATTATCTGCACGAGGGATATAGGCCCGGGGGGAGTGTCCTCCATGGGGGTCTTTCTAAGGGAACCTAATCCGTATTAACGCATGGAAGATCCACGGCTCGAAGAAAACCACGAAAACTCCGAACGATTAGGCCGACGGGCGCGATTGGTATCGAACCCAGCACCTCCCGTCTACCAGTTTCAAGAGCAGAACCTCTCGGCCACTGGTGGGGCAGAAATATGTAGCAAAAAATTAATCTGCACATATTTTTACGGTTGTTATTATTATTTTTAATTCTGTCCCTGGGTTTTAAATTCCTTATCGTCCCCCTTCTAAAAATATGCAGAAAATCACTTGAGATGCAGCTACAGAATTTTTTTTTCAAGTATTTTCTCATGCAGAAGTATGCTAGAGACGGAATGTCTAAAATTCTTTGATAGGAAATTTACTTCAGAATTTAAATCAGCATTTAAATATCAATTTCAAGCATCATGGCTTTATTGGTAGTCTTGCAGTCCCCAAGGTTTATTACTGCACTCTTCGAGGTAAATTATTTTTTTTTTAATTTAATCCAATGTAAATAACTGTTTCTAAAAATCAATGAATATTTTGGCTGTCACTTAGACTTAACATGATTTACCTAAAAATAGGTGGTAATTTTCTTTACCGTCCTATCCTTACCATCCCTTTTTTTCCCTTACCGTCCCTTTTTTTCTTATGCTTTCCGCTTTTTTTACCTTACCGTCTCTTCTTTAACACCTCTTTAAGACAATGTTCTATCAAAATTTTGTACTAAAAATACTTCATTGTTATTATTTCTTATTTGAATGTCATGTGGGTACTATGCAAATTATTTTAAATAAAATTTAGGAGAAAAAAAAAACTTTAGTGGTAAAATGCTAAGGAAAATTAAACTCGCAAGATTAACTTAAACCACAGTTAAATGAAAAAAATTTCGCTGCTGACCATTTTTTCTTTATTTTGAATCATTAAGGCATTCGTCTATTAGATTAAATGTTATTTTAGCAAGTTTAGTTTCGCCAGATTTTTATTCCTGAAAGTCAAAAGATTGTGAGAATGCACCGTGTAGATAGCATTAATATTGATAGTTTCTGTAAATAATATTAAATAGAATTCTGTATAGTAATAATACAGTGAGAATTTATTGTTATATCATGTTGAATTCAAAGCTAATTTTAACAGATCATACATCGGTCTTCCCTGCTGGTGTATGTATTAAATCGAGAATTTCATGCATGATAAAATGAAAAACGTATTACTTACAAAATATTGTGCAACAAAGACAAATTTTAGATAAATGTAGAAATATTTCTAAATATCCAGATATGTGTCTATATTATAAAGGAAAAACGTATCTGTGCGTAACGCTGACGTCATTTTGAGAATGGCAAGAGCAGATGATCAAATTTGAGTTTTATTTACTTTTATTGCGATTTTTAAATTATCTAAATGTCGTACATTTTAAAATTTTACACCGTCGAATAGATAAAAATGTGTAATTTCAAATACAATTTGCTTGAAAATTATATCGCAATTCGTTTGAAAACTGTATCGCAATTTACGCAATTTTTATTGTTTTAAAATATTTTTGAAGCATGATTTTTAAAAATCTATTTGTATCACTTGCAGAGGGGATTGCAAAAGATAAATATGTTCGCACTTAAATTAATATAAATAAAATAGGTATTTGTTTACGACTTGTATTCTATAATGAAATTTAAGATTTATGGATCCATAAAATAATAATAATAATAATAATAATAATAATAATAATAATAATAATAATAAATCTTTGTTAAAAGAACGTAAAAAAAACTAGAGAACAAGAATTCTGCTTTTTCAGAATTTAGTGTCGCCCCCGGCATTTCCATTACTGCATTTTTTTCTGATGGACTGATGGCTTCCATTATTATGAAACAGCCGTTATAAATGAAGTGTTAGAAGAAGATGAAAGAGCAGCCGTAAAAAGTTAGAACTCTGATTTTCTGATGAGAATTGGGGAAAAAAATGGCCATATATATATATATATATATATATATATATTTAATAATAGCTGTTTCATAATAATGGAAGCCATTAGTCCATCAGAAGAAAATGGTCAGGATGGGGGGGGGGATGGACATATTTGTTGCGGCTGCTCTTTCATCTTCACCTAATACTTTATTTATAATGGCTGTTTCATAATAATAGAAGCCACCAGTCCATCAGAAAAAAATAACTCGGTTAAGCGCGACTCTACCACAGTACAAAACATATTTCAATTTTAAGACTTAAAGCACACGTTTTATTTTATGTAAAATGACGTCATTCACATCCACTTAAGAATTCCACATTTACGATCTACTCTTAAACATCTACAGTAAAGCATGCATAGCACATCAGTATCGCGAAATAATGCACAAATGCAGCAAAAAGATTCCGTCATTCAAGCAAAAAAAAGGCTATCTAATGATTCATAGATACTTACAATTAAATATAGTATATAATAGCTCCATTGTTTTAACAGAAATCATTCGTTTATATTTTTTTCAAAATAGCTCGTATTTTAATTACATTTTCTTTCGGTTGTTACGAGAAAATGGCAACAAAAATATATAATTACTATTTTAAAAGTATTTTTCCTTTACTTTCTACAGAAATAGCGTACTTCCGTTGCCAATATTAAGCAAATGGCTCTAAACACTACAAATAATTAATATTTCAAAAATAAATGAAGATACAGTTTTCAAACAAAATGCATTTAAAAGAACTTTTTTTTTCCAATACGACGGTATAAAAATTGAAAATGTGCGATGCTTAGAAGTTTAAAACTTTGCTAAGGAATATTTAATCGTAATGCTTTGTTTTACGACTAGCTTCTGTAAGTTAACGTTATTTTTTGGACACAAAATAAGCTGGGAGAAAGAAATAGCATACCGTTACCGGAGGCTAATAATAATAATAAAACACAAAATTAAGACATGTAAACGAACCACGGTTATAACACCGAAATTACCAGAATAAATAAACGGTCAAGTTCGAGCATTACTCGCGTACAGAGGGTTCCGTAGAATAAATATATAAATTTGTAATTGTATTATTAAAAAAAAAAAAAAAGTTGCTAAAAGAATATTAAGACTTTGTAAAAAACTGTACAACGTATGGTTGGGTATAATTGTATATATTAGAAAAGTGTAATCGGTCATACCATGAAAGTTCAAAGAGATATGGAACCTAAATAATATCAAATATAGCTATTTGTTTAACTCTTTTTTTAATATTATCCTAATCTGTTTATGATGAACTTAATTCGGTACTGACAATAAAAGCAGTGCATAGTTAAACTTCATTTGGCATTTCATGAAACTAAATTCAGCGTAGTAATAACCTTTATTTCTACAGTGTTGCTAAAACAAAACCTTTGTTCAATGTTTAAATTTGGCATTGTGCTAAGTGCGCTTCGAATTGAGGTCTCAAAGTTGCGATGCCGCCTTGGTCAGTGCCTCGTTTTTCCAGATATTTGTTTAATTAACTTTTAAAGTCACTCGCGGCGTATTGAGAGATACAATCAATGAAAACTATCGCGAATCCCACAATATTTATGCGATTCATTCTAATTAAATCTTTCGAGGGCGATGCCCCTAAAAAACGGACACCTAATTTTAATGCCAAAACAGACAAACGGCACCAAGAATATTTAATTAAAATTTTCCTTTTATCATGTACGTGAAAATAAGCAAGTTCGCATTTTCTAATAAATTCGTTTATAAATTCTGGTGTCATTTCATTATTTCATAAGTTTATAAATAGAATTACTCCGTGCCGGAATGGATTAAATGGTCGCAGGACTCTTAAAGCTTCAAAATTTAAGAAATTTTAATTTGTTTAGATGTTAAACTCCTATCTTTTCTGAATATTTTGATATAATTGTTTCCTTGAAATTCCCATTAGAACAGAAGTTTTGACTTTTAGAATTATACCCGCTCAATAGCTGAAGCAGCGTTTCCGAAACTTTAAATTCATTATTTTCCAAATGGCGTATTTTGGGCATAACGCGCAGGATACCTCAAAAACTTCTGAATATTTTTTCATGAAATTTTCAAAACATATATTTTATGTTAGTCTGTATAAACTGAACCTAAAATTTCCTTTTTATTGTCCAAAAAAATATTTTTTAGGTGATTTTACTGTTGAAATTTTCAAAATTTTGTATTAGCTAAATGCAACATTGCATTAAAAATATAAAAATGCTTTAAATAGAAATTTATTTAAGTTCAGGTAAATTATTACAATCTGAAGTATAAGTAAGCATTAAAATTTTCATTCTAGTTCCAATATTTATTTTGTAACCCTGCGCGTAAACTGTTATGCCAATTTTTTGTTCGACAAATGTCAAACAGTTTCGACCCCCTTATAAATACTAATTCTGTATCTTGCAATTTTTTAAATACATGAAACGAAAGAACATACTTATATCTTTCATCCCAATTAAAATTGTGTTTTAAAATTATACACATTTTAAGACATTAAATGTTGAAAATGGTCTTTTTTTCATTTTTTCCACTTTTTAGAGTCCCGAGACCGCTTAAATTAGTATGTTTTTTACAATTTGATGTTTATTGCTTTTATATTGTTACTGGACATTACATTACTCATATATATCATTAAAAGTTGTTAACTAGGCTTAGAGTACGCCGCCCCTGCCCTTGTGTATGTCCAAACTGACCGTACCTTTAAGGGTTAATATCTCGGCTAATTACCGATGTTTTTTTTCGAAAATCATTATCAACAATGCTTTTATTCTTCTACAACGATGGGTATATTCAGCGATGCTCAACAATTTTTCTGAATGCCCGTAAATCGAAATTTGTGTATAACAGAAAAATGCTAATTACTCAAAAACTATGTGACCTAGTGTAATCGCTGTAATTTTCCGGCAAGGTTTATATTAACGTCTACTACCTCTAATTTTTTCATAATTTTAGTTTCAGTAGATTCGGAATTAGATGGGGGAGGGGGGACATATTTTTGCGCTACATTTTCAACAATATCTTTGGAAATATAATACCTAAAATTAAAAGGAATGTATTTTTGAGTTCAGCGTTACAAAAGCTTTCACAGGCTACCCCACATGATATACAAAGAAAATATTTTTTTTTTTTTAAGTAGCATAATTATCCCCTCTACTTTTTTACTAAATATATTTATGAATGTTTATTAATCTGAAAATATGTGGGTCAATGGTCTTTATTACTTCCTCGAATTTGAACTTTCCACGTTCCATAGTTTACGAGTAAAATGGCTGTGACAGACAGACAGACGGAAAGACACAGGATTGATCTTATAATGGTTCCGTTTTTACTTTTTAAGTACGGAAACCTAAAAAGACTAGCAATCTTTGTTGATTTCTTTGACTGTTAATTCCTGGTCAGTATGAAAGTATGGCTTTTAATAAATTTCAAAATTTATTTTAAATGATAACATATAAAAAAGATTGTTGGTACAGTAAGTGAAAAATTTAAATGTAAAATATCTATTAGATTTTTCAACAAAAAAATATATATATGATTTTAATCTGTATTCTGTAACCCTGGAAGCCCGGGAAGGTCTCTCGGGCCGGGGGGTGTCGCTCTGGGATGGCTAGGGAAATGTACCACGCTCAAATCAACCATATGTTTATTAGCCCCCGGTACGGTATGCTATTTCTTTCTCCCAGCTTATTTTGTGTCGAAAAAATAACGTTACCTTACAAAAACCAGCAATAAAGTAAGCAGATGGATCATTGTACTATTAAATACTCTTTAGCAATTTTTTAAACTTCTAAGCATCGCATATTTTCAATTTTTATACCGTCGTATTGGGAAATAAAAGTTCTTTTAAATGCATTTTGTTTGAAAACTGTATCTCCATTTATTTTTTGAATTATTAATTTTTTTGTAGTTTTAGCACCATTTGTTTAATTTCGGCAATGCAAGTACTCCATTTATGCAGAAAGTAAAGGGAAAATAGTTGAAAAATAGCAATTATATCTTTTTGTTGCCATTTTCTCATAACAACCGAAAGAAAATGTACGTGCTATTTTGAAAAAATATAAATGAATAATTTCTGTTAAAACATTGAGCTATTATAAACTACATTTAATTTTAAGTAGCTATATTAATGTTACAAACAAATGAAGGCCTATGAATCATTAGATAGCCTTTTTTGTCGAGTTTCTTTAATAACGGCATCTTTTTGCTGCATTTGTGTATAATTTTACGATAGTGACATTCTATGCATGCTTTACTGTAGATGTTCAAAAGTGGATCGTCAATGTGGAATTCTTAAGCGGTTGCGAATGACGTGATTTTACATAAAACAAAATTGTGTGCTTTAAGTCTTGAAATTGAAATATGTTTTGTACTATTTATATATACATATATATATATATTTTTTTTTTTTACATCTGGGGTGACACTAAATTCTGAAAAAACAGAATTCCTGTTTTCTAGTTTGGGTATATTTTTGTTTAAAAATCTAAATCATACTTATCCGAGGTTTATTTGCAAATTCATTCCGGAGCTTGTTTAGCACACTAACAAGGAAGGTCTCCATACGAGCATACTCCGAAAAATCTGAAAACAAATTATGGAATGTTCTTCTCATGAGGATAGAATTGTTTATATATATATATATATATATATATTGGGGGGCGTGAACTCGACAGAGTGTCCGTAAACAAATAATGAAAATTTCGTTATTTGGCGATTTATCACCGGTTGGCGATGGAATAAATTTCGAAAAACACTTTTTATATCAAATACACTTTAAGGTAAAAAGGTTTCATGTTGAACTTGTTTAAATAACTTTAGTTTTGTTAGTTTTAGTTTGTTGTAACTATAGTTTTGTCATATATACATTTTTATGAAAGTTAACTATGAAATTATATGAATTAAAACAAAATTTAAATAAATTAAAATTGTTTAAATCTTAAAATTAAGTCCACTTGAGGACCGTCGATTCAATTTTTTTGTTCTGAAAACAAAAACCATCTCCGATATTGAAATGTATAACTGCAGCATTCTTCATCTGGCCTTTATTTTGAAATATGGTTAAATATATGAAAATATATTTGGCAATATGAAAATATTTTTTATATATGAAATTATTTTTTATATATGAAATTATTTTAACAGTGATAAAATTAAATAATTGCAGCAACAAGCAACATAAATATGTAATACAAAAAATATATGCATTAAACTATCTCATTGTTTAAGTATAAATTATTTAAATACTATTTACACGCATTCTAAAAATCAATTTACAAGCAATTTTCAGATGCATTAAAATCGCTTGTTTTCGGCGAGGAAAAGTGCTGCTCGCCAAATCCTGTGACGCTTTCGTCTTTTCGCGCCAAATATTCGAAAGTATTTTATTTTTTTACGGACTTTCTATTGTAATTCCGCCGCTAAATTTTAGTGATCCTTCATTACATACATAAGTAGTTTAATTAGATTTTTTTTTCAAAATATTCTGAGTATGCCCAGTAAGGAGACATTCTTTGTAAGTGTACACTGACAAAGGTAGTGGAGCATCTACTTTTTGTTCGTTTGATAGATTTTGCGTAAAAATATAAACTAATATAAACTCGAGAGTATGCGCTGCCGTACGCAGTGGGGGGGAAAAAAATAGGATTTCTTCGAAAAAAATTGCGTCTAAAAATACAAAACCATCCAACACTGAATTCCGGTATATTTAAGGTTATTATCACGGTTCCAGGCATCGCCGAGTGAGTCAGCTAGTAAAAAAGAAAAATAAAGTATTAAGAGTGATATTTCTCAATACAAACAAATCTCTATTAAGTTATCAAGCAAGAGATGTTTACATTACAATATACCCTTCTTACTTATATAATTTACTTAATTCAACTATTCACTGAAATCGTGAAAGTTTTTGATAAAGCATTATAATAATTTTATTTTAGTATTGTTTATCAGAAACATAGTACTTGGTTATACTTCATAATTTGTGCAGTCGAGCATTAAAAAAAAAGAACACTCCATACTGCATGCAGACGACAACTTAGCTGATTAAAAAAAAAAAAAAAGCATAAATAGAAAAGTGAGATTTGCCATTTGTATATTTTTTTTGTGTGTGTGTTCATTTGTAGTTAAAATGGCGCAATTGACTCTTTTCTTTGGCCAATTACACTTTAATTACAATTAAAAATTAAGAAAACTCTAACACCAGAAAAAATAACCCACAATATATAATATAGTTTAAAACGTGGTTGATTTGTCTTCTGTTATTAAATCGTTGAATATCATTCGGGTTATGGAGCAGCCTATTTAGACTGCACTGAAATAAAGGAAAACAGTCTTGAGGGATTATATTTTATTTACTATTTGAATATTGTCCATCATAATTGCTTTACAGATTACTTTTTTGTTAGCAATATTTTTAATCGAAGTATTCCACTTACTGCATGACAGGTTAAGTAATGCGAAAGTGACTATTTAAAAAATGCGGTGGTAATTAGGAAATCTCCGTTTTAAAGCCTGGTATCAATTTTAGTATGAAGAAGACTTACCCTCCTCTAAAACATAAATTTAAAGAAGATATTATTTCCAACCGAATAGCTAATTCTGTTTTTTTCCCTCAAAAATGTGGTAATAAATATACGCGTGGTGTTTCTTTTTTCTTTTTTTTTTTTTTTTTTTTCGCAGCTGTACGTTGTTGATTCGGCTCACTCAACAAGACGTTTCATATGAATCAATTTGTATATTCCGTAAAATATTAATCTTACATCACAGCAATATGATGAAGGATTGCTGCTTATTTATTCAAAAAATATTAAAAGGAAATCACGTACTTGAAAAAAAAAAAAGAACTCTCAAGAGCACAAAAGTAAAATAATTAAGAATTCTTGTTATTTTTTTAGGCCACCAGCATTTACAAGCGCAGTAAATTTTCCTCGGTATGAGACTTTAATCTTTTTCAAATGTGTTCCCTAAAAAGTACACAGATACAGTGTTGCCTACCAACTACATTCTTTCTACCGTCGAACTTTGGGCCACTTTTTCCTGGTTCCACACGCATTTCCATTATTAAAAAAATATATGTGTTTTTCAACGTCGAAATGGAGTTGCAAACAATTAACATGAAACAATGAAGCAAACTGTGTGGTTTTAAAGAGGTATTTTTTTTTTAACTGTTTTAATGTTTTGGAACAAAGTAGCTCATGCTAGGGGCTTCTTTAGTCCATTCACTTAGTTTCATATAAAATGAATAAATTTCATATGTGAATGAATACATTTTTATGTAAAACCCTTGTAATAGCATTTGCTAATAAATTAACACTGTAAACCCGTTAAACAAATGGCTTTTTTTTTAACATTTAAACACAATTAACCAATTGTTAACATTAAAGAAATGAGAAACGGTTTTCGTCATGTTATCCTCAGCAACTGGGACTAAAACAATTAATGTAACAAGAACAAAAGAACTCCTTAAAACTCCATCAAAAACTTTTAATTGCGCTAGGCCTTTCGAAAGATCTGAGTTTTTTTCGTCAGGCGCAAAGAAGACGTACTTCTACTATGAAAACAGCAGCAAGTCTCAAATGCTTTCATAGTAGAAGCACGTCTTTATTGCGCCTGACGAAGAAAGACTCATATCCTTCGAAAGGCCTAGCGCAATTAAAATTTTTTGATGGTGTTTTAAGAAATTCTTTTGTTCTTATTCATTCATACCAGTTTCAACTTAATTTATTTCAATTAATGTAACATTTTGCAACAGTAACATTTGGAAAAAAGTTACTTAAAACATGTTTTAAGAGATTTGGTTGAATAAAAGGCATTTTTATGTAATTGGGGCTATTTTCGGAACAAAACAAGCCTTACACAAAGTAGCCCCGAAATACTAGTTTTTATGCTAGCTTTATGAAAACGTAAACATTTTCTGCAAAATAAAAAGTGACAGAAAAAATTATGATCACACATGGGTTACAGGTTACTAAAGTTAATATTTTGAAACTTACTTTATTTGTAGCTCTTATCAAGATTGTTTCACAATAGAAAGTTTGGAGAGTTAAAATCTACGCACGAAAACAGTTGTTTACAAACACATTCAGTGTTACCATTAAAAAAAATTAAAGTACCCCCAAACTATTCAAATACCTTATAGTTATATATAATTATAGTATAAATTATTTTTCAAGGGCAAAAATTCCAAATTATCTTGTATTGTTTGTTCAATACAAAGAATATATATATATATATGTGTGTATATACACTGCTCAAAACAATTAAAGGATATTGCAGTTTTAGATGGATTTTGTATCTGGTAAACTGTTTAGCTGATTGATACATGGTCGACAGACATAGTAGGTTATATGAGAATAAATTACACATGTTTGGCCGAAAGAAATGCATTTTATTGCGCATTTGTGTACTAAAGGAAAAAAACACAATTTGTGCATATGAGAAAAAAAGAATAAGAAAAGGTGTTTTCTTCAAAGAAAATCATTTTCAGTAGGGGGTATGGTTTCCACGGGCGGCCAGCAACGTTGAACGCCTTTGAGGCATGGACTCAATGAGGCTATTAATGACGAGTTGGGGTATTCTGCCCCACTCTTCCAGAAGAGCTCTTTCCAGTTCTTGGAGAGTTTGTGGGGGTTGTTGGCGGCCAGAAACTCGTCTTCCTAGAGCGTCCCAAACGTGCTCGATTGGATTCATTTCTGGAGAACACGCTGGCCATTCCATTCGAGCGATTCCTTCCTCGAAAAGGAAATCCTCCACCAGGTTTGCAGGATGTGGCCTGCAGTTATCGTCCATTAAAATGAAGTTAACTCCAATTGCTGCAGCGTAAGGGACTACAATAGGTCTGAGGATCTCATCCCTATATCGGCGACCAGTCAGAGCTCCATCTCGAATGATGTAGAGGTCAGTGCGCCCGTCAATGGAGATGCCACCATACACCAACACTCCTCCACCGCCAAATCTGACACTTTCGTGCACGAACGCAGGATTATTCCTACTGCCACGGTCCCTCCAGATGAAAATACGCCTATTATCCGGATGCACAGAAAAACGGGACTCGTCAGAAAACAGAATATTGCTCCATTCATTTCTCCTCCAGTTGACATGCTCGGTTGCCCACTCCCTGCGGTCGCGACGATGCCTTGGTGTTAATCTAACACATACCATCGGTCGGCGAGCATACAGACCTACAGCATGGAGCCGGTTTCGGACAGTCTGAGTTGAAATCGTGGTGCCTGTAGCCGAACGAAGGTGTTGTTGGAGAAGAGTAGCGTTCATGGTTCGGTGTCTGCGAGCTGTTAACGCTAAATACCGATCTTCATTGGGCGTTGTTGCCCGTCTACGACCTTGCCCTGGTCTTCGGCCTGCACATCCACTCTCCAAAAAACGGTTCCAGATCCTGGAAATGACACTTTGTGACACTCCAATGGCTTGCGCTACTTCGGCTTGAGTTTGGCCCCCTTGTAACCTACAAACAATTCTCAAAGCTTCTGAATCTGTCAAATGACTTCGCTGAGACATCGTACTCATCGAAACAAAGCAATCACTGAATGCCGATCATCCTTGTCTTCATTCTCTTTTATCCAGTTGAAAGTCAAATTTCATTCGCTGCCGCTGAAGCGACGTTTTTGACGTCGAACTCAAAATTTGCATACTCCACAGTTTGAAAACCAGAAAAAATTTGCCTTTGTGATTCTCTTCTTCTATTTTCGGCAAAAAAAATTTCGTTTATATCTTTATTTTATATAAAACTTCAAATATCCTTTAATTGTTTTGAGCATTGTATTTATGGGCTGGACCAAAGTAACCCCCGCAAGAACCAAAGTAGCCCCGATCGACGGTATTCAGCTTGCTTTATATCCACCAGTATATTAAGTTAGTAGAATTTGCCTTGAATGAATGTGTGTCTCTTGTTGAATTACTTAATCTGTTTTTAAATAATGCGGATATTTCCAATACAAAATGTGGTGCAATCAAGCAACCTAAATTTAAAAGTGTAGCGAACAGTCAACACTTAATGTTTAATCGTGTGTACAGCTTTATGATTTCCAATTTTTTCTAACAATACAGAATTTTTTAAATCCTATTCTACAAAAAAAAAAAAAAAAAAAAAAAAAAACTTCGAAAATTTTAAAGTGGAATTTATATAATATATAAATTCCAATAATAATCTCTGAAACATTATTCTTTCCACTCTCCTCTCTTTCTAGAGCAATAGACTAGCTTCGCTTGCACATTTGTAGTACTATTTTCTTTTGTTTTTCTGGGTATGTTTTCTCTTCAAGTCATATTCTTCTTCTCCTTAAAAATGAGAGCGTATACGTCGCGAAAAGTCTCATGGCATATTATGTAAACCAAACATCATTATATATGTTTTTTAATATTCTTTTCCCTTTTTAAGTAAATAAATATACATTTTTAAATTTTAATATTCTTTCCATAAAATAGCATAAAACTTAACAGCAAAATGCCCTTTTTTCTTGATGGGCCCTCTTTGCACCACCAAAAACGTGCAACAATAATATCACATAAAGATCTAACTCATAGAAAACTTAGCATTACATTTATGAGAAATTAGTAGGCGACTCTTCCAATTGTTTATGTTAAAGAGCCAAAAGCCTCATCACCTGCCGTAGTATAGAAATGCATGGAACTCTAAATATTTTAAACAAAACATTTTTTAAAAGGAGTTTTTATTCAAGTTTAAAATATTTTGTGACTAGAGTGAGATGTTCAAGTTGCGCAGATGCCTTTGAATTTCTAAGGAATTTACAATTCTAAGATCAAGTGAGGGGTGTAAAATATTTATAAAAACAGCACTTTTTTTTTAAATTCATGCTTAGTTTGCGAAAAAAATAGAATCTGCAAAATAAATACATAATAATGTGCAAATGAACATTGCTTTGAACACACTGTAAAAAAAATTCCGCATCGTTCCTGGGAAAAAATGGGCAGCTGAGTTGCCCATTATTTCCAAGAAACATTTCTTGAAAATGACTGGAACTTTACTGTATATGTTAAAAATTTTCTACAGAAATGCCAGTAGGTTTCCTGCGAAATACCAGGAATATTTCTGTTGACAGCAAAACATTACTGACATTTCACAGCATGCGGGATCCGCAGACGATTTTTACATTTTCAGTAGACAATTTTCGCTTTATTATCTTTATTTGTTAGAATGAAAAAATATTTTGAAATTGACATCAAAATTATTATTTATAATTTATACGAAAAAATAAATTTTCAGTTAAAATTCAAAAAAGTAAATATATATATGATATATTGTTTCTGAACTTTGCTTAAAATATAAAAATATATAAATGTAAATAATAATTAGAAAAAAAAATCTAGACATAAAATATTTTGGATTTTCGTCAGTAATTATGTTAGTTTACAAGTTAGATAAAATACATATAAATTTTCATGAAAAAAAAAAAAAAAAACCTAAACGTAATTGTATATTATTTCCGAAAAAAAAAATTTCAAATTTACAGCAATTCAAAGTGTCAAATATACATCAAATTTAAATCAAATTGTAAGAAAGTGTTAAAATATAAAATTAATTAAAAAAGAAAAAAAAAAGTCAAGAGGTAGTATCGAACTCGGGCCGTACGGGTGGCGTGCGAGCTTTCTGCGCCCACACCACGAAAGACACGTTGAGAGCTGCAAACTAATGGGTATTTGAAACGTATGCTAAACCTCGGCATCTAATTTCTCAAAATCTAAGGCCCATTTGAAGAAATCCTTTCACAAGAATAATTAGAGATAAGAACTCTAAAATATACTTTAAATTAATCAAAATCGGTGAAAATCATGTTTGATGGTCCCCTGGTTAATGGAGATCCAAATAATAGGTGTATTTTTTTTACACGGTGTGCTCGTTAAACGTTTCACAGACAAGTACGAGAGATAATCTCTTAGCGATGTCACAGAGGTATTGTATTTTCATCTGAATTGTCTTGACAATAGAGACGTAAAGGATTATGTCGTCTATTGATTTATTTGCACTCCATATTGATTTTTTTACATTCATTTAAGGAATTCGTTTTCGACACTTGCGCGCGAGCAACGGATTATAGCAAAAAAATAATAAATGGCGGCCGCAGCGTTTTGCTGTTTCCAACTTTTGTTCAGGAACGTTTCAGATAAGAAAACCAGAATTTCACAGGAAATAGCTAAATTATTCTGAAAACCTGAGAAAAGGCGAAACGTTCCTGCATTTTACATGGAACGTTACCATTTTTTTTTTACAGTGCATTTCAATGATAATTTGAACAATAAATTGCAAGTTATTACTGATAATGGTATTTTAAAATACTTTATTAATTAACTTTTTTAATGAATGTCGTGGGGTAAAATAAGCATAAGTATTTACAGCTTTCTATTTCTTTAATTAAATAAATAATTGCACATGAACTTGCTTAACAAGTATTCTACAGAGTTTCCCGATTTCATGGGCTAAACTGTAGGGGAAGGCAAAGTACATACAAAGAAGCAATTTTGGTATAGCAATGTTGGGTCGGAAATTCAAAGTTTTCGCGGAAAACAAGAACTGGCGATTTTATTGACAATTAGAGTAAGTGCTCAAATGTGCCACTGTCAGAGTCTAGCAAGTGATTGGCGTATCTTTTGGCAGATTCCAAGCGTTTCACGAACATATGCAGCAACGACTGAAAGTCTTGCAATGAGGTCCTCATCACAGTCAACTGTTTTCTCATACATGAGTCATCTGGAACTTTCGAAGGGGTACGCTAATCACTTGATAGACACTGTCAGGTATGGAGGGATGTCGGTGGTGGCACATTTGAGCTCTTACTGTAATTGTTATGTCAATAAAATTTGAAGTAAATTTTTAGTCAAATAAATTTCAAGTAATATTCAAGTATTCAAGTAATAAAGTCAAGTTTTTTTTTTTTTTTTTTTTTTTTTTTTTTTTTTTTTTTTGAGGAATTGTTCTCATTAGTTCAAAATAAAATGGTTTATTTAATTCAAGATTTATTGGATATAATTTATGAAAATATTTTAGAATATTTGAAGTTCTTGTCCTTATATATTCTTGAATTATGCCATTTTTATGTTACATAGTTGCATTTTTTTTTTTTACAATATTCTAAATAATTCATATTTAAATTTTATCATATTTTGAAGATTGTATTATTATTCAAATCAAGAAATGAATTTATATAATTACAATATTGAAAATGAATTTTATGTTGGTGCAAATAATAGCAATACTCCATTTTTAAGAATAAAATTCTGAGGCAGTTACATATATATATATATATTTTAATTGATTGAATATTTTGGAATTTAAAATATTTTTGAAGAATAATTATTGAAATTGAAATGTTTTTGTAAATGAATTTATGTTCTCAAATAATTTCAATGATTTGATGATTGGCAAAAATTGTTCTCAAGAACATAATGTGATATTTCAGGAGGCATGGCTTTTGGGTTATTTTTTTTCTCTTCTTATTAATGGCACTTTAAATCAATTATAAATTTGAATTTCAATATATATATATTTTAAAAAAAGATTGAAATTTTTATTGAAGCATTTTTTTTAATTCTTGTTGCTGAGAAATTTTGTTCTTCACTTAAAGTTGTTCTCATCAATTATGTCTATTTTCTCCAGCTGAAGTTTGGTATTCTTCGAGTAATTTATAGTAGTAATTATCATGTATGATTATTTTGATGTATTGACTGCTTCTCTGAATAACAAAAATATAATGTGAAAAAGTATGGACAGTTATCCTCTTTGAAAAGTTCTTAGACTTGCTCCTCAGATGATTTGTGTAGTTAGCATGTTGTCTTGTGGACTAGTCTGATTTCATCTCTAATATTTAAAGAACTGTTTCTAACATTTAAAAAACTGTTCCTGTTTTTAAATTTACCTATTGATGTTGTTATAGAACTCTCAGCTAACAAATTTAAAATATTCAAAATTTTTATTGTTTCAATTCTCTTTGACAAATTCAGTTCTCTCACAAATTTATAAGTCTATGCATGACATATCCACACTGACATCATCATACCTTATTCTCATGTTGCTATACATAAATAAAAAGAGCAATATTATTTTTTTTCATTTAAAATGAAATGGGGCTTCTTCAATCCTGTAAAAGTTCTACTTAAAAATTCCATTCACCATAAGAAAAATATTTTTTTCTTGCCAATATTGAAGATTACTTGTATATATTTATTAACTATCAATAGTTCTTAAGTTATGTGCTTTTTGCAATATTTAATTATTACTGTTCCTGTATATTCTGTTGGAATTTTTTTTAATTACCTGTAATGACATTATTCAGACTTTTCTTCCATTCATCTGTTGCTTACCTGATGAAGGTGGTCAGTGGTTTTGTGTGACATCCATTTCTTCTGGTCTCTTCTCTGTTGATGCACATGTTATCATGGAAGCTAAAAATTATAAAATTACCTACCTACTTTTTCAAAAGTTTCCTACCTCTACAATAATTTAATTTTGTTGTGTGTGCTTCGTATTCAGCCATAAGATACCTGGTGAAGGTGTTGTTCATTTATAGGCAAAATATCCATTTATGAAACCATTTCATTAGTGTTCTTCGGTTTGTGAAGCTACAAATAGTGTTACTATTTAGTTCAAAAAATAAATAACTTACATGACTGATTATGATAGTGTGTCAGTTAACGTTTCTCATGTGAGAGTAAATATCCTCATCAGGTGAAATTGTTGACTTGTCTGTTGCTAGAACTCAGTTACTCACACCATATCATTATTCTAAGTCTTCTCACACAAGGAAGTTTAAATTTATATTACCTGAAAATTACTGATGCATTTTACCTTATTTCATTATGCTGCATTTTCTCCAAATATTCTAGCAGGTGCAATTAAAATTATTCAGAGTTAATGTTTGTTTGTGCGTAGCAATTGATCCTCACATTGCAAAATTTTTGCTCATTGATAATCAAGTATAAATTCTCAATTAATATAAGAAGTTTGTGGATATTTGTTACAGTCTTTATGCAAGATATTTCGAAAAGTTCCCCATATTTATTTATTTATTATGTGCATAGTGCCTTTTACTTTAATTTTATTTCATACCCAAAGCCTCTAAGTTTTTATTTTGCCATTTGCCTCATTACTTTAGTATATATATATATATATATATATATATATAAATGATTGTATTCAGCTTCAAGATTTATGTTTATGAAGAAATTGAATAGTAAAAATGATTATTCATTTTGAAGTTTTCAATGTTTATGAAGAAATTTAATAGTAAAAATGATTAATTCATTTTGAAGTTTTTAATGTTTTTATGAAGAAATTTAAATTGAAAAATTAATGTCTTCTCTTCATACCTACAAGTAATACAATAATATTACAGAAAAGCACGATTCTAGATGAAATTTTTACCAGCGCATTTATATATATATAGAATTTCTTTTTTCTATAAATCATCTAGTGAATTTGTTTTTTTTAAGTGCTTCTTGAACTCAAATACCTGATTATATCTGAAGTATGTGTAACTATACTACATTTTATCATTAAGTGCACCACCGACTTCTTGTCCTTGTTAGTGTTCTGCAAGAGTGATTCATGTATGTGTCGCAGGAGTTATAATTGCTCTGCATTGATGAGTGATGTCGTCAGATAGTGCTTCAAAAAGAAAGGAATGCAATGTATTCTCATATTCTACAAAGTGTGTCGCATTTAAAATGTTCTGATGTCATCATGCAAAAATCATCTATATTTTGATGATTGTTATGTGAATGTTCCAATTTTTCGACATCATATACTCACATCTACAAATGTTTTGGTGTATGCAATTGTCTATTTTAGTGCTTGTGTACAACCTTAAGATGCAGCACTAGTACCAGTGTACCACCTCATCTTGTGTTACTAAACTTTCAGTGACATCAATTTATCTTTAATAGCCTTGTTCCATATGGCTCTGGACTCAATGAACATTATTTTGAATCCAAGAACATTGCCTTTACCTCCTGCAGTTACACAATTTTATTATATTCTTATTTATAATTAAAATTTTCTTTTACCTAAGATGTCAGAAGCCTTGTTGGGAGATCCAAGACACCTAAATTTTACGTAGGAGTTCTTATATGTATTTATTTTGTGCTCATGGACATGCTGATGGCTATGTAGGACACGGTGGTCATCAGCATGGTTGTGGACTTCGATATTTACATATATATATATCTAATGTTTTGTTTGTTTGCAGTGTTGCTGATGATTTCATCTTCGTTATTATGATCATTGTAGGCCTAACATTGAATTTTAATAATTTTGTTTCTATATTATATTTAAATGATTATTTAAAATTATATTCCTGGTACATGGTATTTTAGTTTTATAAACTCAGGATTTTGTAATTTTTTTTCTTTTTTCTCTTTCATTCTATATGGAAGTACTTAAATTTTTTTTGGTGATCACTAGTCTCTCATATTTTAAAGAATAACCATGGTACATGTGTATTTATCTAATAATATAGTAAAATTCTTTTGAGTCTCATACATATATATTAAGAATTCTTATGACTAATACATTGAAATTTTTATTTAGAGTAAAGTATAAAGTTCAAAGAAATTGTGTCTATGATGGGTATTTATGACACTTAATTATGACATGTCTTTTGATTGGAATAGCAACTTGTTTCTATGAGATACTTTGTTTGGGTGATTGAGTAGTCCACGACTCAATTACACAATTGGTATCAAATACAATTGGTTGTCAGTTTTATTTGAAATTACTAAGTTTGATACACTAAAAGGATATCATTATGTTTTATGAAAGTTTATTTATGTATGGCCATTTCATTTCCTTTCATGTTAAGAGTAATAAAGAAAACTCTTTATTTTTTAGATATACTTAGAAAGTCCTAGGCATGTTATAAAAGTCAAACTACAAAAATATTTTTTGACTTTTTTTTGTTGCTTTTGTATTTGCTACTTTTATCAGAAGTTAATTCTGTTTTTATTTGGTACCAAGATAGCAAAATTTATTATGACTAGTAAATGATCTCAATTTTGTTTGTTAACTCACAATATGTTAACATTTTTATCATGATAATTTTATGAGATCAAATAGAAGGTTTTGCCAATGTTACTGTATTTTTGGCATTTTTATTGTATACTTGATGTATTGTATACTTTTTGGATTATGAATGTACTTTATGCAATGTATATTCTTTTTCTGTCTCTTACTGTTTGTCACGATTTTTTTTCCTGCACTTCAACTTTTACTTTAAATTTTATTGTTCGCCTTTAATGATTTTTTTATTGCTTTGGCAGTTCAAAATTTTGTCATCCCATTTTCTGTAAAAGGTTTTTGATCGATTTTGCCTTTTACATCTCCTGGTCTTTCAAAATTTTCTCGGTGAGTGGAGATAATGTGAGAATACTTCTCACAGTATTCAAATTTGGTTTATTTTTATTTCCTTTCAGCTATTTTTTTTTTTTTTTTTTGCATCGATCTCTATTTGAATTCAATCATTGCGCCGCGATGTTGACGTTTTTCTTCTCTCACCGTAAAGCGAGTGCTTTCGCCGCCGATCTGTTTCTTTTGGCTTTCAGAGGAGTCGGCAGCATTGCGCATGTGCGCACGCCGTTTTTTGTTCGGAGGAAACCTCTGGAGCTCTCGTATCGACGGAGTCAGCTTGCATTATGATGACGTCATTGAAATACTTAGCACCGCGTTCTTTTGACGTATTCGTCGCGCGCTTTGCTGACAGGAGGATATTTTGATTTCGTTTTCCAATCAGTGAAAACATTTTGAATTCTGTAGCTTGTAATTCGATTTTCATTAATTTCCCGTAAATTTTAAATTTAGCTAATCAATTTAAATTCTGCCTCTTAATTACTTTGTCAATCCCGTATTCATCATTTAAATACTAAAACTCGTTAATTTTAAAATCAGAATTTGGTTTGAAGTTGTGCTGAAAAGATGTAGTTTTTTAACGTAGTTTTATCGGAGCGCCGGCTCTCCGGTCGTTCGAATGCCGTGCCGCTTTTTGGCCGAAAAAGTTTGCCGTACTATGGGTCATATTTTAGTTATGTGGATATGTTCTTTCTCAAAGTTTAATTTAACTAAAAACATGTTGTTCTCAACAAAGGAATCTCATAGAATAATTCTACGTTTGCTGCCACTTTTTCTCATCTATAGGATAATCAATTTTTATTTTTATCTTGGTGACCAAAGTCAGAATCCTTCATAATTTTCTTCAACTAACGTATGGAAAAAATAAAGAGATTATTTGTTTCAGCAGTTTGCCTCTTCACTGTCTTCTGTAAAGTAAGAATTCTACACTTTATTTATTTATTTAACAATCAATAGTTTTTATTAAAAGAACTTCGCAATATGTACTTAAACCACTTAACGATCATCACATCAATCTATTATTACCGTCACACACATGGGCTTTTTTTTTTTTTTTTTTTTGCTCTAAAATGTTAAATGCATGTTATTTTATGATATAAAATGCAGAAAAATAATACTGACTAATGGTTTTATGCTGTACAATGGAAAACTGAGCTGCTATTTCTTTACTTTTAGTCCAAATTCTTATTTTTAATCCAAAAATTTTGTCATCATTATAATTAAATCATTCAAAATTTTAAAATTGGTACAAAGTATAATATAGCAACAAATATGTAGTTATTCACTGAAAAATAATATCTAATTTATTAACTGTAATACACTAATTTACCAACATAATAACAAGAAATTTGTATTTTTTTATAAATTTATTTATCAAACCTACCAATTTTATTCCACCAGACCCTAATTCAGATTAGAAATTTTCTATTTAACATTTAAATAGCAGACTTTACAATTAAAATCATCCAATTAAATTTTTTAAAATATTTTCTATAAAAGTAAAAAAATTCAGTGCAAATAATTTGATAAAATTGTATGCAACCGGATATCCGGATATCTGCAATTTATTTTCAATGCTTTCATAGCACGAAAAATTTAGTTTTCGTGATTTAATTAAAAAATACTCGCTCCCTAAAAAAAATATAAAAATCTTAAAGGTTCTTAATTAACGATGAAATACGAATATCTTAAAATACTATCTGAAGTAACGTTATTATTGTCAAAAAAAAGTTTATAAATGAAATTTATAAACGTATCCTTCATGTTAGCTTTGCAAAAATAACCTGAGTTCTAATTCTTTAATTAAATTTTTCATCACGTAAAAAACAACATGCCAAGTCGGAAATTGTACATGGAACCTGGTAAATGAGTTGCTTTCGTACTATAACTAATTATTTTTTATATAAATTTTCAGATCTTAGTGTGATGTGATTAAAATACATATCATCGAAATCACGAAACAAATCTATTTGAATTAAAAGAAAAAAAAAAAAAAAAAAAAAAAGAAAGTCCCAACTTTCACTGTACCTCCCAGAAGTGAAGTTTATGACCGGACACATTTTACGACCGGTACCCAGGATTTTTACAACTTAGCAGAACACTTACAAATAAATCTTACGAATGGACACTTTAATAACAACATTCGGACATTTGATTTATGATGCTATACCCGAAAAGATGCTTCCCCACCCCCAGGACACACGGCCGGATGATAATGAGGTCCGGGCAGAAATAGGGGCAGGGAGCCAATAGTACAACTCACAGATAGTTAATAGCACATAATTTTCCAAAGGGCCACTAAAACTGCAAGAGCGGCAGAATATGAAAAGAATAGGCTAGACCCTATTGGACACCGAGGAGGTGAGAAAGTAAAAATGGACGGAATGAATTACAAAAATTAAAAACGTAAATATCTATACAGCGAGACCAAGAAATGATGTAAGTCTGAAAGATGTTTTCCTAAGCGTATCACGTAAAAAAGTCCTTCCGGCCAGTGCCGGGAGGAAGAGGTAGCTTCAAAATTCCTTATTTTAAAAAAGCCAACTTATATTATTCAAACACACGAAGCTCAATTTAGTGGAAACCGAATATAGGAGATTCAATGCTAATTTTTATCAATACTAAATCATTATGAATGAGAATTTCGCGAAATTAGTCATCTTTATCCAAGCTGCTTTTAATTAAAGTAACTTTTATTTGGCTGCCAAATTCAGCGATTTCTTAAAGTGCCACCCATTTTAAGACAACATGGTGGATGAGGCTAACCAGTGAACTTGGTCGAGACCTTAGTAATTGCTGTGCACATGCTCACTCACATCGGAATCGGTTGATATATACGAGTGCTGTCGCAGGCAAAAAATCAGATTTTTCAAAATGTCAACCACATTAGAAATTGAAACTGCTATATCTGAGCCATTTTTTAAGGTAAGGACAAACAAAAAATGCTCCTGAATCCTTACATCAAGGTCAAATACTTAAGAAACCTTTTTCAATTTCTAATTTTTTTGCACCTCACTTTAAATATAATTTTTTTTAATTTAATGGCCGCCATTTTGAAACAAGATGGCGGATGAAGCTGGCCAGCGTACTTGGTCCAGATATTGATGTATACTACCCACATGCCTTCTTACATGGAAATAGGCGAATACGTGTGTTAGCGTGACAAATACAAGATCGTTTCAAAGTGTTAGCCATACTAGAAATTCAAAGTGCTATAATTCAACCATTTTTTAAGATATAAACAAAACGAACAAATTTCAAAGAAAGAAAGAAAAGAAGAAAGAAACAAAATCTGCTCCGGAATCTTTGTTTCAAGGCCAAACACATAAAAAAAACCTTTTTCATTTTCCAATTTTTTAATACCTCATTTTAAATTTTAAATTTAATTTTTTTTAAATGGCAACCATTTTGAAACAAGATGGCGAATGAATCTGGCCAACGAACTCGGTCGAGACATTGATATGTACTACGTACAGACCAAGTAACATCCAAATCGGTTCATAAATAAGCCTGTTATTCCGTGACAAAAATCAGGTTGTTTTAAAATGTCAACCACAATAGAAATTCAAAATGCTATAACTCAGCCTTTTTTTTAGATATAGATGAAGCAAAAACTGTTCCGGAATCTTTGTATTAAGGTCAAACACATACGAAAAAAATCTTTTTCATTTTCCAACTTTTTGGTACCTCATTTTAATTTTTTTATTTTAAATTTTTTTTCAATGGCCGCCATTTTGAAACAAGATGGCAGATGAATCTTGCCAACGAACTCGGTCGAGATATTTGTATGTACTATGTACACACCAAGGTACATCCAAATCGGCTCATAAATACGCCTGTTATCACGTGACAAATATCAGGACGTTTCAAAATGTCAGCCACGCTAGAAATTCAAAATGCTATAACTCAGCCATTTTTAAAGATATAGACGAAACAAAAACTGCTCATGAATCTTTGTATTAAGAGGAAACACATAAGAAGAAAATATTTTTTCATTTTTCAATTTTTTGGTACCACATTTCAAATTTAAATTTTTCTTAAAAATTTAAATGGCTGCCATTTTTAAACAAGATGGCGGATGAAGCTGGCCAACGAACTCGGTCGAGACATTCGTATGTACTATGTACAAACGAAGTTACATCCAAATCGGTTCATAAATACGCCCTTTATCGCGTGACAAAATTCAGGACGTTTCAAAATGTCAGCCACGCTAGAAATTCAAAATGCTATAGCTCACCCATTTTTTAAGATATAGACGAAACAAAAACTGCTTAGGAATCTTTGTATAAAGGTCAAATACTTAAGAAAAAAATATTTTTCCATTTTCAATTTTTTGGTACCACATTTCAAATTTAAATTTAAAAAAAAAAATTTAAATGGCCACCATTTTGAAACAAAATGGCGGATGAAAATGGCCAACGAACTTGGTCGAGACATTGGTATGTACTATGTACACACCGAATTACATTCAAATCGGTTCATAAATTCGAGAGTTACAGTGTGACAAAGGTCAGATATATATATATATATATGGATATATATCAATTTTGAACGGAGGGTGGTTTCGGGGTCTGGGGTCATGATCGATGAAAATATACCAAAATTTTTTGAAATCGCTTTCCTCCGAACGGCTGCAATAGGTAGCTTTTTGTAATGAAAGCTACCTAAAAGGGCCCTGCCAGTTTCCGGGCAGTTTGTTTAGTTATATGTGGAACGAGATCCGATTAAGGGTCCGTGCCCAAAGACTCTCAACATGTGCGTGTATGCCAAATGGATTTAGCCGCATTCAACTCTGGTATTTCTGCAAAACAATGATCCTTGATGTAAGAGGTATATTTTTATTATTTCCCTTTCTGCCTGCTAAATTAAGGATATATACAATTTTAGTAAAACCCTGCCCTTGCCTACCCGGGTCAATAAATTAATTACATAACTTAATATCAATTAGCAATCAATAGTCTAATGATTGCAATTAATATGTAATCAAGTTTGTAAGTTTCTAATGAAAGGTGTTCAAAATATTACTATGTGTATTTATATTGTCTATTTGTGTTTTATTTATGTAAATAAATTTTATGTTTATGTGTAAAACTGAATAAGTGTCAAATTAATTGATTAATGTGTCTGCTTAGTTTTAATACTAGTGAATTTGAGCATCTTAGTTAGTGGCTTCAAAAGAAACTTGGTTTTTCTAAATTACACAGCGGAAGATAAAAGAGGTTTTGTATTAAGGAAAACGATTAATTAAAATATTTAAGAGTTTAAAAGTAATTTGACATAAATAAAAGATTAATTTAGATTTAACTTTATAGGAGGGATAGTTCATTTTAGTATACAAGATTCCTAGTGGCAAATAGCGATCACTAATATTATAATAAATTTATATAGCTAACTAAAAGATGATGCATAAAAGGGTATTGGTGAGGTATTTGACAAAGGGGATAACCAGAGCTAGTCAGAGATTTATAAAATTTATTTTGAAGTGCAAATTTCTCCCCATCATGGTGCAATAGCTGTTGCACTCTTATTCAAAAATCCTTGAATATAATATTGATTAAGATTATGTATATTAAATTCAGTATTAAAGAAATAATATGACTCCAACTGAAATAGGACGCAATTAAACTCTCCCCATTCTCCCCATCATGGTGCAATAGTTGTTGCACTCTTATTCAAAAATCCTTGAATATAATATTTATTAAGATTATGTATATTAAATTGAGTATTAAAGAAATAATATGACTCCAACTGAAATAGGACGCAATCCTTACGGCAAACTAGAATCATTACTTATCATGGAATACCGTTGAGTTAAAATCTATGATAGCATTTAATCGAATGAAGAAAACTTTTATTAATATCTTTTTTAAGTTTTAATTTGATTTTCATGAAATTTGAGATGACTCGACAAAACTGTGCAACGATTAATATATTAAAATTCAAACCATTCGGTTGGGTTGTTTTTGCGCTATTATACGCAGACAAACGGACCAGACGAGGACTACAGGTGCTACCTATTTATATAATTACGAGCGCACCTAATAATGAATTAAAAACTCATGTAAAATCTAATTAAGTCTGTTCTCAACTGCTCGCTCAACATGCTCAAAACGTTTTGACACATTTAAAATTTCATTTTTTAACTGGAAGATATAAAAATGGAACGACTGACCATGGAAGCGATTTGAAATCGAACTGTGTTTTCCATTTTTTGATAAATAAATTACCTATTGAGTTATAAGCGATTTTGATCACGTGACAAACACGTTTTTCACCCTTTCTTGAGTGGTTATTCCTCTTTCGCTGTTTAAATCTGTTTTATTTAAATCTGTATTATTCTGTTTAAATCGTCCACTTTGACAGTATTTTCTGAAAAATCTGTTGCGTTTTCGAAAAAAAAAAAAAAAAAAAAAAAAAAAAACGGAAACGACAGTTCGGTTACAAAATTTCTGAATAACAACACCTGTTAGTTTCATGCATTTCCGACAGCTTTAATCACAGTTTGTTTGGTTATGGAGAATATCCCCATACGCCTAAAAATATTATGAGATCTGATATTTTAATGTGCTTTTTTATTAAATGATGATTTTAAAAATTATTATTACAGAATAATTATTTAATTCATTTACAATATTTTTAAATAAATATGATAATGTTTTATATTAACACTGTAAACTTAAATGTCTGAAATTCAGACATTTAAGTGTCTGAAACGCAGTGTTCAATTTTCAGACGTTTTAAAATGTCTTAAAATTTTCAGACACTTCTTGCGTCTGAATTTCAGACACTTAAGTGTCTGAAACACGAGTGTTCAATTTTAAGACGTTTTAAAGTGTCTTAAATTTTTCAGACACTTCTTACGTCTGAATTTCAGACATTTCAAATGTCTTAATTGCGGCCATCTTTGAGCCTTTTTTTTTAGCCAATATGAAGCCATCTTTGACCATTTTCTTACTAAACCATATACGCAGCCATGTTTGACCACATTGAATATTTTTTTTTATAAATGGGAGTAATTTGTTGCCATACAGCAGAGCTGATTGCAGCGTGGGAAAACTGGGATGCTTCTCTGCCCCCTGATTTTAGGGTACCCCAAATTGGGTATGAAATTTTGATAAAGCTGATATTTTAAATCAGTTTTGACCTTATGAGGATTGTAATCAGTATTTTGTAGTTTTAGAATAGGATAATATATATATATTTTTTTCACCTAAATATGTATTTATGTGTTATCATATATGCCCTACGGCATCAAAAATGTTTATTGCTTCTAGTCCAAAGACCTAGTATTCATTCACCCCCTCCCCCCATTGCCTTCATATACTGTTACAAAAAAAAAAAAAAAAAAAAAAAAGCCTATTCGATGCCGTCAAATACATATTTGGATAAATATATCATTTTCTTTAGCCTAATCATGTTCTAAAAGTGCAAAATATTTATTAAAATAAGTGTAAGATCAAAACGAATTTAAAATATCAGCTTTATGGAAATTTCGTACCAAATTTAGGGGCCCGTAAAACTAAAGGCCCATAGAAACAGCCCAGTTTGCCCATGCTGCAATCAGCTCTGCTTTATGGTAACAAATTACTCCCAAATATAAAAAATGATTCACTCCTTCAGAAAGAATCCCATCCCTGCTATGTTGTGCAATTTTTTCCCATTTAAATAAGATATTCCCAGTAAATTAGTTTAAGCATTTTTATTTCTGTGTTAAATAAAATCTAACACAGGATTCCCCCAAATTTACAGTATATGAGTATTATATTGTAATATTTATTAATCAATATTTATTATTAACCAATATTATGAATTTCTAGAGTAGAATAAGGTTAAAAACAAAATATATTTTTCTTCATACAGTAAAACCTCTCAATATCGGGCACCTCGGAACCGTGGAATTTGTCCGACGTTCGGAGGTGTCTGCTTTTCTGAGGCATAAGTGTATAAAAATTTTGCATATTTTCAATAAAAAATGTGTTTCCTACATAGTGGTGTCCTTTATTTAGGATTGTCCGTTATGGAGATTTTACTGCAAAGCCTTCATACGAACAGTTATCTTTAGCGAGCACTCACCTTTATCAATATACAGTAAAACCTCCCTAAAGCGACCACTTCCGTTCTAATAAAAATTGCTCTCTCCGAAAGGTGGTCTCTTAATGGAGGTCATGTTAAAATCTAGAATTTAATTGTTGAAAAAATGTAACAATTAATTTTACTAAAATTATATTTTTCAAATTAAGAAAACATATGAAAATTTAAGTATCAAAACAAAAGTTAATTACATAAGTTAATTACTGCAGAGTTTAAAAAATGAATACATTGATGTTTGCTTTGCTTTTATGGTTTATCTACTATAAATTTTATTCCCAAGTCCTTTCAAAATTCAATAAATAAATGCAATTTTTTTTATTTTTTTTTTATTTATTTATTTATTTTTTTTTGTCTGTAACGAATTTTGACGATTTCATTACTTTATCTATTCCTTTGAGAGTTTCCTGACAGAATAGGGCAAGGGAGTTTATGGACCGTCATCCTTAATGTGTCATCAGAGTTAAATTCATTGCCTAAAAAGGAACAAAGGGGTTTAAACACTTAAAAGTTACCGGAATAAATAAAAATTCTAAACTTAGTTTAGAAGTTTGATAAATAATGCGCTCTCCGTAATTATTATTCTAATAAAACCTTTTTCAAGCGACCCGGAAAAAACGGAATTTGTTTCATTTTCTTCAAAGAAATGGGTCCCTTATGGAGGGAGTTCAACTGGGGTGGTCTCTGAATAGAGGTAAAATTAGTATTGAGCCTATGGGAATAAATTTCGTACCATGAAAAAATGGTCGTTCAGGGAGTGGTCGCTTAATGGAGGTGGTGGCACAGGGAGGTTTCACTGTATGTATATTTACCTCATAAAAGCTAACACAATCGAATAGCAGACAGATTCAGTGTTCTGAAGGTGCCCGCGATTAAGAGTTTTTACTGTATTTAAAATTTTTTGTACTTAACTTTTAATCTTATTCTACTTTTTAGTTCAAAATACTGATTATAACCAATATACAATGTCGAAACACATTTAATGTATAAGCTTTAAAAAAATTGCATATCGAATTTGGGGCAACAAAAATCGTAGGTGGTGGGGGGCGGGGGAGGGGGGACATGTCAAAGTTTACCCTTGCTTTAATCAAGTCCTTCTAGAAAAATTCCAACTCTGCATTGTGATTCAGTAAATATAGAATAATTCAGCTTTAAGTACAAAATCCAGTTATGCTTAAGTACATATAGTATAAAATTCTATTTTTTTACTGATATTCATTTTAAATTTCAGATTTCTTTTTTACTAAAAATAATCAAAAAATCAATATTATAATTGATTTCAAATGAAATATAGCTGTATATATTTACCGTATTTTTACAATTATGTTAACAGCACATAATTACATGAATTTAAGAATTTACAAATAATCATTATGACTAATACAGAGATAAGGCGAGAACATTTTCTAAATCATTAAATAAGAAGATTTATTGAAAACGCCAACAAAATTCTCTCCGCTTTACGTCTACAGATTTCAGACGATTTCTGATGAGTCTTCAAATTGTGGTGTGAATCACCGGGCTTGAAAATGAAAACATCTGAAGTTGACTACTTTCAGTATAGGAAATAGAATATTTCTAAAATGCTCGGAAACAACAAAAGTATATAGCAGAAAGGAAAACAGATTTCATGACCGGATTTGACTTTTATCAGTCAAAACAGTTTAATCTAATAACTGAAGACAAGTAATTCGCTGTATGTATGGGGGAATTAATGATATGGGTAAATGGAAGGATTTTCGAACTATATTCTTTTAAATAACTTAAAATTTATCACGGTGTATAAAATCTGAGACGCAAGAAAACGTCATCAGACATGAAAAGCATACATAATAAATACAAATTAAATAAGGATGTTTGGGAATTTCAGTACATATCACATATTAAACATATGGGAAATGTAAAACCGATGTGAACGTTACAAATGCTATCGCATTAAATGCTTATAAAAATATTGTATACATAAATAAAACCCATATAAAAGGTACTCTTGTGTAATAATTGCTCTAAGAAAACGCTGTTAAGATAGCCTTGATGGTAATTAAGAAATTATGAGCCGATCAACAGGTGCTGTCACTGCTATTTTTAAAGTAATGGTGTGCGAGTAGACAGAGAAAGAAGGCTTAGGATGGTGTATCTCAATAGATTCAGTAACAACTAATACACCATGCAGACTTGCCAAAACTTATTTTAAGGATAACATCGGATGTAAAATAATACAGAAACATGATTGCAGATGATTTGAATAGTAGAAATTTAAACATTAGCAAGATAAAATTTTAACATGGAAATCCCATAGGCAAAATGCTTTAAACAAATTTTGGCATAACTCAGGAACTAATAAAGCTATAGACTCGTGTGAGGTCTCTATTTAAAGAGAAAACATTCGCAGAGAGTTTTCAATACATAGTGAAGGGTCCACTTACCTGGAAAAAGGTGTGATTATTCCAAAATCGCATCCACTCAGGCGACGTCCGGATTGGAGGCTACGTTAGTATCCGTGAGTTAAGCACACTTTGATATTAAAAAAAAAATCCCTTTGCACATCCGGCTAGCTCTGTTAAAAGAATGGAATATTTCCATCCTAAAAACATAGCCCGCCAGACAACAGTTCTCTTTACCTGCTTTGACGAGACGAAGAACACTATATTATTGTTATTGCTTGACACCTTTCATTAATATGGAATATCACTATGTCGATACGGATTAAATCCTGGAACTTCACATTCCGAAAAAACCGAATCAAGTCAAAATAAATTATTAGTTAAAATGTACGCGTTGATAAAACAAACGCTCAGTTTGAATTACAAACGAACATCCAATTCGAACGAAAGGTATCTAAAACGCATGCGCAACTAGAGTGCCGCCTGGTGGTTAATGCGGAACGGAGTTACAAAGTGTCTTAAAAGTAGACACTTGCAGATTTTTAAGACACCTTTCTCAGTTCGTTTACACCATGATCATAGTAAGACACTTATATGTTTTAAATTAAGACATCTATCACGACTGAATTTTCAGATTCAGATACTTAAGTGTCTGAAATACCTTTTCAGTCACATATGTGTCTTAATTTAAGACGCCTCTATTTACAGTGAAATTATTAAAATATCGTTGACCGCACAGATGTTTTATTGTATATATTTGAAACTTTGTTCCTGATTAGCTCTAACTTAACCTTCTATAATATGTTTCTTGAGTTTTGATAAGCAATAACAATTTATTAATTTACTGTTACTTCCAAATATTTATTTTACATATCAGATATTTGAAATAACATACTTAAGTTTTACACAAATACATACCATTGCAATTATTGGTATATGTAAAATATTCGGTTTGGACAGATGTGAAGGGGATTTAACTCGACTAAATCACAACTCACAACTTGTCATTTAACAACTATTGTGTATACAAAATTCTATTTTTTATCGTGTAATTATTACCAAATTACGAAAGTGGAATAAAAAGACATTTTAAGAATTTGAATATTTTGTGATATAATGCATTAAATCCGGATTTTTTTTCTTCTTAAGCTAGTTTTTTTGTGTTTCTTTCTTTTTTACCACATACATACACTGCATATTCTTCAACAACGCTTCAGAATAGTAAGTTTGTATTGTGATCAGTCAACATACAGAACTCAAGACTATAATGTTAATTCGTGACATAAATGTAAGAATATCTTTGCTTTAAAATGTGTCCCCATGAGTGGCCGAGAGGTTCTGCTCTTGTGTATACAAAATTCCTTTTTATATCGTGTAATTATTACCAAATTACGAAAGTGGAATAAAAAGACATTTTAAGAATTTGAATATTTTGTGATATAATACATTAAATCCGAATTTTTTTCTTCTTCTTAAGCTAGTTTTTTTTGTGTTTCTTTCCTTTTTTACCACATACATACACTGCACATTTTTCAACGACTTTTCAGAATAGTAAGTTTGTATTGTGATCAGTCAACATACAGAACTCAAGACTGTAATGTTAATTCGTGACATAAATGTAAGAATATCTTTGCTTTAAAATGTGTCCCCACCAGTGGCCGAGAGGTTCTGCTCTTGTGTATACAAAATTCCATTTTTTATCGTGTAATTATTACCAAATTACGAAAGTGGAATAAAAAGACATTTTAAGAATTTGAATATTTTGTGATATAATGCATTAAATCCGATTTTTTTTTTTCTTAAGCTAGTTTATTTGTGTTTCTTTCCTTTTTTACCATATACATACACTGCAAATTTTTCAACGACGTTTCAGAATAGTGAGTTTGTATTGTGATCAGTCAACATACATAACTCAAGACTATAATGTAAATTCGTGACATAAATGTAAGAATATCTTTACTTTAAAATGTGTCCCCACCAGTGGCTGAGAGGTTCTGCTCTCGAAGCTGGTAGACGGGTAATACAGGGTTTGATCGCGAGCGCGGCCTAATCGTTTGGAGTTTTCTATGGTTTTCTTCAAACCTTGCATTTCCTTGCGTAAATACGATTTAAGTTCCCTTAGAAAGACCCCCATGGAGGGCACCCCCTCCCCTCGAGACCCATATCCCTCGTGTAGATAATTAGCCGTCATAAACAACACACACGCACACAGCTTTACTTTAAAAAGAAAGTGATTGTTATCCGAGAATGAAATATAAAGTACGATTACCTTACTATTTTAAAATTAAAAAACTGAACTTGTGTTCATTGACTCAAAATTAGCATTATATTTATCTAAAACATAAGCGAATTATTTGAATTTAATTTTTTTAAGAACGAAAGACGATTTGTAAACCATAAAATGGAATGCACTAGCAGTTGTTGAGTTATGAATATCAAGAGATCCATCCCGAACTTCCCGCGTTACAGAACACACACTATATGACCAAAGATTACGGCCACTTGCGATTTTTGACGTTTACCTAAATATCTAGAAAAATACATGAGGAATTATCCTGAAACTCCAGGTGTGTAAACAGAATAGTACATGTCATATATTTCAGTGAAGATTTTTCCCGAAACCCCATAGGGCCCCGTCAACAAATAATAAAAAAAAAGAATATCTTTTGGACAACCCTGTAATAACTAATGTAGCAAAAGCGTTCAAACTGTAGATTATGATTAAATGCCTTATAGTAATAAATTGTGTGTATTTTTATGAGAATAGCATGCATATTCTTAGAGAAATTAAAAATTTTATAAAATTAGTCCCAAATTTTGCCAAGTTTTTTGCTTATAATTTGTAGAGTTCTTAATACAGTAAAACTCGGATATAAGGCTCACCGCTTAAAACGCTTTCCCGCCTTTTACGCGCACTTGTCCCGATCCCTTGAACCATACCCATAAGAACAACGTAAAAATTCCTCGCTCTTAACGCTCTCCGCTTTTAACGCGCTTTTTATTGGTTCTTCGAAAAAAGAAATCCCGGATATTACTGTTAAAATGTAGTTTTTGTTTCATGTTAATTCCTATTTTGTCTCACGTGAACTTAGCACACATGATATGGTGCATTGATTAGTTTTTCATTAGTAACAGACAACTAAACTCGCTGTATCTTATAGAAAATGTGATAAAAGTAATGGCTGTTTTGTTATCCATAGTGATAATATTAAAAGTCATTTCGTAAGTTTCTTTTCTAAATAATGCGTATATTTCTTTTTAATGTGTACTAAATTAAATATCAATCGACTCAAAGCTATCATATCTCTGCATATCAGAATACTAATATTTTTTAATAGTTACGCTTTGGTGTTTTGGTTTACATTCGGAGTTCTCATTTTCTCGCCCGTACAAAGAGAAAGAGAGTATACGGGGAATTGGCAACCAGCCGACGCACAGAGACTATATATATATAAAAAATCAGCCGGCGCGGCGGTTTTTTTCTCATTGGATCAGAGAAAAAAAGAATTTATGCCGTCCATCTCAGTAGCACCTGTCTGTCTCTTATTTCACACAAACTGTTTTCGCTTTTTTCATTTCACATAAGTAAGTAGCATCGCTGCCGACTCCAATTAGGTGCAACTTGAAAGGTAAGATAATGAAAAGAAAGACGCTGACACTTTCGAAAAAATTAGAAATTCTAAACAAATCACCTATTCTGAGGCAGAAAGATTTTGCGTTATCTATGAATATAGCGCCGTCGTCTCTTCGGACTCTTCTTCAAAACAGAAGAGATATTCAGCGGTCGATGCAGGTTTTTATTCTTGGGGCCCATTTTTTTAAAAGTAAAAGTTATTTTTGTGAATTTTATAGTATTTTTGTGAAAAATAACATTTTGTAATGAAAGTTGAAATCCAGTTACTCAAATTCGAACCAAGAATTTATTAACAAAAACTTCTTTAAATCCCCTTGCTAAAGTTTTTGTTTTTCGTGACCTGGTTTTATTTACAAATTGCACATTTTAAAACAGTTTTTATGGAAAAGAATGTTACGAAAAGGCCCTATATTATTAAAAGGAATTTTTTGAAGGGGCCTGTTTTATTAAATTTATTTTTGTGAAGGGTGCCCATTTTATTAAATTTATTTTTGTGAAGGGGCTCATTTTATTAAATTTATTTTTTTGAGGGGGCCTATTTTATTAAATAGATTTTTGTGAAAGGGCCCTAAATAGACCCCAAATTTTGCCTGGATCGACCCCTGATATTGAAAATAACCACCCTGATAGAGCCACCCTGATATCGGTGGCTCAAAGAAAAAGAGAGTGAAAACAGGAAAATATGAAGATTTAGAAAAAGTTATGTACGATTGGTTTCTTAAGCCAAGACACTGTAACATACCCATCAGCGGATCCATAGTTAAGGAAAAAGCTGCAGAAGTAGCCCGAAAGCTAAGAATTGAAGATTTTACTCAATCTAATGGGTGGTTAGACCGATTTCGAACCCGCCACGGCATTGTGTACAAGAAGATTTTCGGTGAATCCGCTGCCGTGAGCATAGAAAATGCAGAATTTTGGAAAAAGGATAGTCTTCCAATGCTTATCAAAAACTATACGAGTTGAGATATTTATAACGCCGACGAATTTGGCATATTTTTTAAAGCGATTCCTGATAAATCCTTAACATTAAAAGTTAAGCAGTGTCATGGAGGGAAGCTCAGTAAAGAACGTGTGACTGTGCTTGTTTGTTCTAACGCCGATGAGAACGACAAACGCAAGCCTCTGGTGGTTAGAAAATCGGCCAAACCTTGCTGTTTCAAGAACATAAAACGACTGCCCTGTGAGTATGCACATCAACGTAAGGCTTGGATGACGGGCCCCCAGTTCATTCAATATGTTTCTGATTTTGATGTCGAGATACGGAAGCAAAATAGGGATATCATACTATTACTACCGTATTGTGCAGCTCATTCCAAGAAATATCAGCTATTTCACACGCCTCTCTTTAATTTTTACCTGCAAACACCACAAGCGTACTTCAACCGATGGATCAAAGGATCATAAAAGTTTTAAAACAACATTATCGCAAACGTATAGTGAAACGATTTCTACATGAAATGGAATATAAAAGTAGTCGATCTTCTGTAACTCACCTCGACGCTATGCTTAGCGCTGCCTCGACCTTAGCACTGCTAGGGATGCAATCGAACGTAAAATAATTAAAAATTGCTTTAAAAAGGCTGGCTTCACAACGGATGCCGACGATGATATGGATGCGACTGAAGAGAGGTCGGATCCCATAGACGACGAGGACTCGCAAGCTGTTTGCGAGCATCTTGCAGAAAACGCGCACAGCTTTCAGAACTATCTTAATATTGATAAAGACGTTATCACAAGCAACATTAGGAACATTGACGACATTATAGGGAACACTGTACAGGATACCGCAGAAGAAGAAGACCCTGATGATATTGCTGATGGCAATGTTCAAGAGCGCATCCCAACGACAGCTGAAGTAATGGAAGCTTTTAACCCTATCAGCCTATACACCGCTTCAATAGATACCGCCGCTTCACATGAAGATATATTAAGACAAACAAAGCAGAAAACTCTCTTTTATGTGGTCGTTCGTCCACCCGTCAGACGAAACTTGAAGAGTTTTTCTCTAAAACAGCATAAACAGTAAGTGAAAGTTTATAGTCCTCATAGTGGTGCTCAAGAATACAAATGTTACATTTTTTAAACAAAATATTATAATTGGTTTCTTTCATAATTTTATTTTATGGTTAATATAAGGATAAAGGTTCCTATTAGAAATGTTAAATATATTTTGTAGCTTTTGTTTTAATGCTAACATTTCTTTTATTTGTTCTGGTTTGAAATAATAATACACTTTGTAAACACTATGTAAATTTGTGACATTTTAAATGAAGGAAACGTTTTGTGCCTATGCTGTGGAGTTTCTATTTTAAATAATACACAAAAATGATTCACCGCATTATTTAAAGCATATAATCTAACATTCTCAATTTTGAAATGCCGAAAACCTTCTCCCGCATTTAACGCTTTACTTGCCCGGTCCCCCGGAAGTGCGATATATCCGGGTTTTACTGTATATAAAAAAAAGTTTTTTCAGAAAATATGACAAATAACCTTGTACACAATACCCTGCAATCAGAATGAAAAAATAGTAAAAATTGTATGAAAAATGAGCAGTTTTACTAAATAATGATTCACTGCGCATGCCGGAATGTAAACAAAATATAATTTGCATAATGTGTTAGCTAAATGTATAGAGCAACTTTTGAAAATCTCAAAAATATAGTTTGAAAAGTCTGAAAATTATCGTTGATAGAATAAGCTCAAAATCCGTTATTCCAAAATGAAACAAAAAATGAGGGGTTCTATCCATATATCCATTGTTTAGTGCCAGTATAGCATACACAATTTTGCACGTACTATTGTATTTTGATACTGCCCCTCATCTTTTTTGCTTCATTTTCGGAATAACGGATTTTGAGCTTATTCTATTAACGATAATTTTCAGACTTTTAAAGTATATTTTTGAGATTTTCACAATAGTTGTTCTACACAATTAGCTAACACATTATGCAAATTATATTTTGTTTACATTCGGGCATGCGCAGCGAATCATTATTTAGTAAAACTGCTCATTTTCTATAGAATCTTTACTATTTTTTCATTCTGATTGTAGGGTATTGTGTACAATGTTGTTTGTCAAAAGAAATTTTTCTTATATTAAAGAACTCTACAAATTATAAGCAAAAAACTTGGCAAAATTTGGGACTCTTTTTATAAAAACTTTAATTTCCCTACGAATATACATGCTATTCTCGTAAAAATTAACACAATATATTACAATAAGGCACTTAATCAAAACCTACAGTTTGAACGCTTTTGCTACATTAGTTTTTACAGGGTTGTCCAAAAGATATTCGTTTTTTTCAATTTGTTGACGGTCCCCTATGGGGTTTCGCGAAAAAAATCTTCACGGAAATATATGACCTGCACTATTCTGTTTACACACCTGGAGTTTCAGGATAATTCCTCATGTATTTTTCTAGATATTTAGGAAAACGTCAAAAATCGCAAGTGGCCGGTCACCTTTGGTCATGTAGTGTATATCCTGCTGTACAGAACATAGGTGAAAAGCATTTTAATCATAAACTCTAATACATTTTTAACATTTAATTTGTTTTTAGGTGCCGACTATAAACATTTTATATGAAAAATACGAGTTATTGAAATAAATGTTTTAAAATTTATTCTGTGCGGTACTTTCGTAGAAGCCTCATACGAGAGTTAAATACCCAATGAAATCACCAAAAATTTGAATATTTACTGTAACCTTACTATTATTATCTCAGTGTTTAAAAGAAAGACGTTTGTCATTTACTTTTAAATTTGTATATAATTTTATTTATTTATTTTTTCAACACTTTTCAACATGTAAAACTGTTGCAATTCCGTTCTTGTATGGTCAAAGCTTGCGTGGTTATTCTAATTTGAATTTTATTAATTTTCAATGTTTTTCTGTGACTAAAAATAGAAAAAAGTCTTTTTACTATCAGAAATAAATAGCGATAAAAAAGTACAAAAATAAATATCGTATCACCTGTCATTTATTCACAAAGTAATTTTTAGCTCACAGGTTATCAAACCCTGATAGCTAATGTGCCCGCCGGTTCTGATGTATGTACGTGTGTACGTAACGCGGTAACTTTTGATATAAATGTCCGATTTGCTTCAATTTTTTTTCTAGGTTCTTTGTGATAAGGCGCTTCCCTGATTAGTTTTGGGAGTTCATTGGTTAAGTATAAAGTGGGGAATGGGGCTAACATCCTCCTTAACTTAGAGAAATGTGTTTTTCACGCAGAATTATCTGATTTCCTTCAGATTTGGTATACCAGTTAATTCTGTTAAGGCGCTTCAATGATTAGATTTGGTGGTTCATTGGTTAAGTATAAAGGAGGAAACGGGGGGCTAATACCCCCTTAATTTAGATATATGGGTTTTTCTATCCGATGTGCTTCAAATTTGGTATGCCGATTTATTCTGATAAGGCACTTCCCTGGTGAGATTTGGAGGCTCATTCGTTATGTATACAGTTCTTAAGCAGAAAAGTGGGGGCTTATCCCGCTTTAATTTATTATTCGAGGCGCATTGTTCTTTGAAATAAGAGTATAATATACAATTGGTGTGAATAGCCTGTGAGCTCAATGCCATCAGTTTAACTGGCCACTTTTCGTTTTTTATTTAAAATTTAACTTTTATTTTATCATAAAAACTTACTACGTAGTTTTATACTACAGTTAGACTTTTCTTTACCAATGGCTCATTAATAACAATGTATTCGAAAATAGACAGGGAGTAAGGTTGACGTGAACTGTGAATCTCCTCAAAGTGTCAACACTCTTAAGTACTGTTAAGAACCATACCTGCAAAACACTGAAGTTAAAATTCTTCCAATCTAGAATGACCATACCCAACATCATATGACTTGAGATCAAAGCACTTGAATAAATTATTCAAGGGCTTTGCTTAAGATAGAAAATGTTTTGGATTTTCAACGCTTCTTTTTAAATTTCTCAATTGCATTTTAATAGTTTTCATTCATTTTCAATAGGATATCTGAAATGTCTAATCAGTACTTTTTCGGTTTTGTATACGGTTTTTTCACTGAGGGCGACTTCACTTTCGATACTGCATTCGAAAACGAAAGTGTTCCCAGAAAAAAAATTGCTCAACCAAAACCAAAAAAAAAAAAGTATTCTGTTAAGCATCGATCTCAGTTATGCTATGCAAAATGAAAAAAAAAATACTTTAAACGTATTAAAATGCAAATGAGAAGTTTTACAGAAAGCTGCCATTGTTTTAAGATTAGCTTACGATTTTTTTAATAAATATATTTGCATTACTAAGGTAGTCTCTTATGAAGGACATTAAACTTTATGTTCAAATGATCAAAATATAGAAAAATTCAAGTCCTCTTAGATACATTATTGCATTCATATGTTTAGATTGCTTATGAATGGTCGCAAATCAAGTATTGAAATAAAAGTTTAAAATATTTTTTTGTACCAGTAAAATTAAAGAGAAATAATCAATCATAAAAATTATTCAAGACATTTTATAATTCAAATTTCCAAGTGCTCTTTAATCTGGTAGTCTGACCTTGTCTGAAGAAGGTTAGAATGGTTCTGAACGAAAATACAGGTTCAAGTTTCCACGACACAATCCGAGTGTTTGAATAAATTCTTAAGTTACAAAATAATTTGATTTGAATGTTTTTTACCTGATTCCATATGGCTGCTTAGACGAGATATTTCCGCATCTCTCTGTATTTTGCACTCTGCATTGTATTTTTTTTTCTTTATGAGAACATTTTAAAATATTATGACGCTAATTAAAACATTACAGATTGACATAGGAGAGTGAGACAAAAGATCACCTAAAAGTAGCTCTGAACAAGGAGCGCCACCTATTGTGTTATTTTGGCCTTCTATCGTCTGAAAAGAACGTACTACTAGATGCTATCAGTGACTGGATGTTTTTGTTCGGTATATGGAAGAAACACAGAAACGTTTTAGGGATATAATGTACAGCTTATGATTAAAAATCCAGACATACGTACTGGAAAATTCAGAATTTCTATTCTGAATTATTCATGATTCAAAATTTACAACTACATGTCATATATTAGGGGCTGTTCAAATATTACGTAAGCATGTTTTTGGCAATTTTTGACCTCCCCTCCCCCCTTGTCAACAAAAATAAGCAAATCGCAAAACACCCCCCCCCCCTTAATAATTAGGTAAGCAAATTGCAATCCCCCACACTTTTTTTAAACAGAAATAATTAAATTTAAAAAAAATTAGGACTTAATAAATAAAAAGAAACTGTACTCGACTTAAAAATAATAATAAAAAAAATATTGTTTTATTTCCTTACAATTCTATTTAAAAAAGTTTCTTAGGTCACAATTTTAGAAGAACTTAGCCGTTTGTAAAATTTAAATTTCAACATGTCCATATCTATTCCGATGCTGACCACGGCTGCTCAAGCCATTTTTCCATATCTGTTATGATATTGGTTTCCAGTTTTACTTACTTATCTTCATCGCTTTCTTTTTGGATGCAATCTTGATCAGCTTCATCTTCATTGATCCACTCAACATCTTCCACGAATTTTACGACGCACATAAGTTCATTTGCTCGACGAGCAGCAATTCTCAATGGTCGTATAAGGCAGGCCTTCTCACTTTTTTCACTGTGTTGAATTTTTTTGTGTCTGTATGCTGACTTCTGAGATGCATGATATTGGCCACAACTTCCATAAGTTCTTGCTGATAATTGCGGCTTTATGTCGACTTAATGTCGTTATTTAATCGTAATCTCATAATACAACTTAATTTATAATTTTTCTAATTGAATTTATTTATTACAAAGTTATGACTTAAAAATAAATATTTATAATAAAAGAGTTCATAAAATGTGTATTTTCAAATATTATATTTTTAAATGCTCACTTTTCCTTAATCCTTAATTTTCATTCAAATATTTAACTTTTACGAGAATTTAACTTCACGCCAACTAACACGCTTGGCGAAAATTGAGTCCATCTAACGGAAAAGTACTTAAAAATGAGACTTAAAAATTCATAGAAATATAAGATACATTGTTTTCAGTTCAATTGGATTACGTTTCATTTTTAGTAAGGTACAGAATTTGGAAATAGTTAGAAGGTTATCTGCTACAAAACTTACATATTTTTTTTCCCCCATGGATGCATTAATTTTCGAGTTATTTGAAAAGAAAAAATAAGGTTTAGCTTCGCTATGCCATATTTAAAAAGTAATAATTCGTTTTTTGACATTTCCTTGGTCTTTATTTATTGTCATACTGACCATGTTAAGGCTACACGGTCATTTTATCTTATCTATCTTTTTCCAATTTTTACAAGTAATTATGTAAACTTAAAGTTATGATAAAATATATTTAAAATCTTAAGAATAAATTGATTATGATTACCTTTATAAAATAATCAAGAAAGACTGATTTCTTTTTGGTTGACTTATGCAGTTCGCTCTCAATTGTTTTTAGCACCAATACCTCTAACTCTTTAATCTTTGTCAGTTTTAGAAGACTTTTTGTACTGCCGCTACACATCATTAGTTTTACATTGGATAGTCTTCAAAGGTTTATCTGATGCAGGCTTTTTGAAACTTTCACGAGACACTAAACAGTAGAGCAGTCAGTCACTATGGTTATGGAGTTCAACCAGTTGACAGAGGAGGGGTGGAAGCAAAGAAGATGGAATTTTACTTACGCTTTGGAAACTTCCCGGAAAACTCGTATTGCCACAATACACCATATCGCATCGGTCCATTCTATTCTATTCTCAAAATTGGAAATAGTAGTAAGTTCTCAGCCATAAAAAGCCCTCATGCATCAAACCTGAACAGTCATCTCTAGACAAAAGTGATCGTTTATTTTTTTCCTTGTGCGGTCAAAATAGCTGACATCAGAACTTAAAGTTTAATATTCTTTTGCTATTTCTTTTTTTTCAATTTGAAATTTTTAATAGTTTTTTTTTCTTTTTTTTACAAGTTAAGAGATTTTGAAAATGTCTTACGTAAGCATCATTAAATCCTCCCCCCTCCCCCTTGTCAGCAAAAATAAGCAAATCGCTATCCCCCTCTCCCCCCTTATGTGCTTACGTAATATTTGAACGGCCCCTTACACAGAAATTTTCTAAATTTTAAACAAACAATACTTTAAAAATTCTGAGCAACTACGTGTTCATTTTTCCCCAGGAATTTTGTTGGATTTTTTTTCTTTTTTTCATTATTTTTAAGCGGAACAAAAGGATAAACAATACATAGTCATACACAAGAATAAAAATTTTTATTTTGTTTTTAAAACACTTGACAAAAAAATTAAAAAATTACGTGAACGTGTGTATAGGTTATATATCGTAGAAAATATTTTTTGATCATTTACTTGGTTAAATGATTTAATTTGTGTTGGAAACATATTTTTGAAAGGAGAGAACGATTTATATCTATCGAATCAAGTTGAAATCTTTTAAGACTCATCTAGAATTTCACCTATCTGCACAGTTTCCGATAGTATTTAAACTCATATTGTTGATTTAGTTTTCTACGAGAATCCATAACCTTAAATAGTATTACACAGCTATTTTCCATTTCATACACTATCATTCATCTCTGTAATTCACTATGCTGTAATTGCATAATAGATTAAAGTGTTAGTCAAGTATTAACTTGATTAAAGTAAATAATTGAACAATTGAGTTGAAAGGAAATTTATTGAATCAAATTCTTTAATAAATTTATGGTTAGTATAATAAAATATCATCGTGCACTTGGGTGTTACTTAGTTTATTCGTAAAGTATACATGGACTCCTAAAGGCAATTACAAGAATCGATAACCTTAAATAATTGTACACAGATATTTCCCATTTTCCATTAGATTTTTTATCTCTGAAACTCCCTATGCGATAATTGCATAATAATTTAAAATGTAACTCAAACTTTAACCTGACTAAAGTTAGTAATTGAAAGATTGATTTGACAAGCAGTTTGTTAAATTAAATTATTTAATAAATTGATAGTGAGTATTCTAAAATACCATCACTCACTAGAGTCTTATTCAGATTATTTGTAAAGTATGCACTATATGGCCAAAGGTGACCGGCCACTTGCAATTTTTGATGTTTTCTTATATATGTAGAAAAATGCAGGAGTAATTATCCTGAAACTCCAGGTGTGTAAACAGAATAGTACAGGTTATGTATTTCCGTGAAGATTATTTTCCCGAAATCCTATAGGGGACCGTCAACAAACTGAAAAAGAACGAATATCTTTTGAAAAACCCTGTAAAAACTAATGTAGCAAAAGCGTTCACACTGTAAATTATCATTAAGTGCTTTAATGCAATAAACTGTGATAATTTTTTATGAGAATAGCATGCATTTTCATGGAGAAATTAAAGTTTTTATAAAAATAGTCCCAAATTTTGTCAAGTATTTTGCTTGTAATTTGTAGAGTTCTTAGTATAAAAAAAAGTTCTTTTCAGAAAACATGACAAATAACATTGTACACAATACCTTGCAATCAGAAAGAAAAATAATAAATATTGTATGAAAAATGAGCAGTTTTATTAAATCATAATTCACTGCGCATGCCCGAATGTAAACAAAATAGAATTTGCATAATGTGTTAGCTAAATGTATAGAGCAACTTTTGTGAAAATCGCAAAAATATAGTTTGAAAAGTCTCAATATTAACGTTTATAGAATAAATTAAAAATCAGTTATTCGAAAAATAGAAGCAAAAAGATGGGAGCTGTATCAAAATACAGTAGTACGTGCAATATTGTGTATGCTGTACTGACATTAATCAATGGCTATATGGATACAACCCCTCATCTTTTTGCTTCATTTTGGAAACAACGGATTTACAGCTTATTCAACGATAATTTTCAGAATTTTGATGCTATGTTTTTGAGACTTTTACAAAAGTTGTTTTATACATTTAGCTAACAAATTATGCACATTTTATTTTGTTTACATTCGGGCATGTGCAGTGAATCATTAATTAGTAAAACTGCTCATTTTTCATACAATTTTTGTTATTTTGTCATTCTGATTGCAGAGTATTGTGTACAATGTTAAATGTCATATCTTCTGAAAAGAACTTTTTTAATATTAAGAACTCTACAAATAACAAGCAAAAAACTTGGCAAAATTTGGGACTCTTATTATAAAATCTTTAATTTCTGTACGAATATTTATGCTATTCTCATAAAAATGAACACAATTTGTTACAATAAGGCATAATCTACAGTTTGAACGTTTTTGCTACATTAGTTTTTACAGGGTTGTACAAAAGATATGCGTTCTGTTTGAATTTTTTTACGGTCACCTAGGATTTTTGGGAAAAAAATCTTCACAGAAACATATGACTTGTACTATTCTGTTTACACACCTGGAGTTCCAGGAGAATTCCTCATGTATTTTTCTAGATATTAAAAAAACGTGAAAAATGCAAGTGTCCGGTAACCTTTGGCCATATAGTGTACATCGTCACTTAATTGCAGATATGCGATACGTCTACTGTTTTCCAATCTGAAATTTTGCTGGAATCTGAAATGGCTATCAAAGTTAGCTTTGAGACCACAAGCGTTATAATTCCAAGATGTAAAAATAAAATGCAAAAATAAGAGAAAAGGAAAAAAAGTTATGTCCCATCAAATTTCTATACATTGTTAATACAAAAAGTATTACGTTAAGCAATATCGCAAAATTTTCTATTCATTTGTTCCAAACTTGCAATGGTGGCTTACTTCCATCTCTAAAACAGCTATGTATATGATACTTTGAATGGAGGTAGATATTAGTAATATTTTAAGAAAGTAAACATTTTAAACTAATAACTACCGTAAAATCCAGATTTTAAACCCCACCCCTCTTCTTTCAAAAGCAAAAGGACATAAATTTGAGGCAGGGGCTTAAAATTTTGATTTTTTTTAATTAAAAAAAACCCTCTTTATCATTAATTTAGAAGTAAATAAGGCTAATACAGGGGGGGGGGGGGTGAGAATCTTTCGTATTTCCACAAATTTCCGATAAATATTATTTAAATGCCCCCTCCCGAAAATCTTCCCCAAACAAAAACCACTAAGCAAAATTTAAAAGCTTTATTTTTTATTTTTTTTTATTGCAATAATATTTAATAAATCATTTAAGCCATGAAGAAATGTTGTAATTTGTTTGTATATACCACCCCATCATTTTGTAAAGAACATTTAAAATTTAAAACATCAAATTTAGTATGTGCTTAATAGGAACATACTATTGTATTATTATAATTGTAACTTAATTGAAATTATTAATAATTAATTTACTTAATATTTAATAAAATAATTAAAAATAATTATAAAATAATATAATAAAGTTGCTAAGTGATTATTATCGATATTTAATTGTGTTGTTTTATAATGATATGTTTAGGCTGTTTTAAAGTGATTTAATCGGCTCTAATATTAGAAATATTTTAAATTTGCAATTTTTCTACAATTATATCCTGTATTTACAATAGATGGCACCACTACAATTATTTTTATTTTAGATGGGATTGTGTTCAATTATAGTCTTTATTAATTGTTTTAATATGAAGTTCCGCTAGATGGCAGCATTAAATAATTATTTATTTAGTTCTAAATAATATTGATGCCTTATTTTTATATTTTTTTATATCGCTTAATTATTACCCGTTTAATTTTAAAAATTTACTTCTTTATGTACTATTTAGTTATAATTTATTCCAGGATCCTTTAAATGCATATAATATTTTTTATTATAAAGAATATATATGTTAATTATAATTATTATATTTATAAGAATGTGATTATTATCTGCACGCTGTGATGATTTGAAACCGCCAGGATTCGATTTTAACTGTATCATTAATAAGGCGGAACTTTTGCTGTGCTAAAATTGGATTCATGTTTGAGTTGTAATAAGGTCAATGCAATTCTCTCGCTGGATATGTCTTAAATTTAAATGTTTCTATATATTCATATTGTTAATTATTACGGATCTTGCACTGATTAATAATTTTTTTAATTCAGTTTATCTGGCATGGTAAATTTATGCTTTTTGGTGTATGGTCGATTCGGTACATATGGAATTCAATTTTTAGCTTAATGCTGGATTCTATTACAGAAATCGACTATGCTTTTACTTATATTAATATTTCATGTATCCTTGAAAAAGTGAAATGCTATATAAGCTTCCGGCTACATCCATCCATTTGATCTATTATATGTTTACGATACGTCTTTTAATGGTTCAACATTTTTTTTAAATTTTTTTTTTGCTGGTTCTTTGTTCCACTGTATTTAGTTGGTTATTTTTTCAAAATTTGATGGTTTTTCATATGCTTTATATGGATTAATCGTACGCAATGTTCTAGTGAGTTAGTGAATTTTGTTTAATTTGTATTACTTATTAGGGTTCCATCTTTATTTTGTATAATGTCACAGTTATGAATTGTTGATAAATTTATTATTTTATTGATTTAATTATAGTATTTGGGAATAGCTGATGATTTGTAATTATATAATGGTTATATATATATATATATTTCTTTATGGTGAATTTAACAGATAATATAACTAATAATTATGATGACAAATGGATTGCAGAAAAAAAGTATCTCAAAGGATATTTCTTCCTTGTGTTCATATGAGCCACATGTGTGTTCAGAACTACCCCGCCGGTGGAGCACATGTGAACAATTTTCAGAATTTATAACACAATTAAAAATAGTAAAAAGGACTGTAAAGGGGGAAATAATTAACATAATTACCATGTATAAAATAAAGTTCTGTTTACAATATTGAGTAATTTTTGTTTATAGAAATTAACCTAGTTATTAGAAAAAGCTATATGTGAACTGTTCACATGTGCTCCCATCTCCCCTATAACATATTGGGAAATTATAAAGAGATATATAAAGTATTCTTAAATAATCCTCTTTCATTAATGTCGTATGCCCATTCTAGCTTTATAATCTTCAGACCAAACTGTAAAATATTCGCTTTGATTTTTTGGCTTCATATTAATAGTAAAACTTCTGGTTCAGAATATCTTTTGCGATAAGTGATTATGTAGCCATAAATAAGTGACTTATAATGTCTGATTTTAAAAACACTTGCGCAATGTTTGAATGTACGTGGGTGGTTCAATAATTATTGTCCCTACCGTACATAAAATATTTGTACTGTGAAGGTTGATGTGGAATATCGAATCCTAATGTCTTAAATGCCTATATGCTCAATTTCAGAACCGTAGCTGCTATATTAACATAGTTTTGGAGGGAGGGGTAAAGTTTTAAAGACCTATTTTTGAAGGCGTTTTTAAGGAGGGGGGGCGGTGAGGGTGAAATGCTGGTTTGGAGCTTATGAGGCTACATTTGCTACAGTGGATAAGATGTGGCTATATCACTATGATCCCGCGTCTAAACGACAGTAGTTACGTCTCATCCACTGTCACAAATCTAGCCCGATAAGCTAAAAATCAGCCTTTCACCACCCTCCCCCCACCACACACACTCGCCCCCTTTCACTCCTCCCTCCAAAACTATGTGAATATACCAGCTACTGTTCTGAAATTGAGACATTAGGCTTCGATATTCCACAACAACCATCGCAGTACATATATTTTTTATACACTAGGGACAATAATTATTGAACCACCTACGTATATAATAACAGGGCTCGTACGCATCAAAGGATTCAGGGGATTTTATATGTTTTAGTACCAGAAATTTCGTAAAGTACTGGTCACTATATCTGAAGATAGAATTTTCTTCTTTTTAAGTAAGGCGAATATTACATTACAAAAATTCTGGTAAAACGTGCTTGAAAGTCCTTGTAGCGTACGAACTCTGAGTAAGTACTAAGAAGCAATTACTGCGTTTTTGAGTTATGCAGTTACAAATTTTGTCCTTTGACTTTTCACAAACTAGCAAAGTTGGACATAGCACTTTTGCGCTCTTAAGCGTCGATATCTCGATTTAATAAAACGTCAATGAATATGTCAATTAATATTTTAAAGGCATATTTCTATATCCTTTTTTCCTTTGTGACATTTCAATTAATATTTTAAAGATATATTACTGCATCCTGCTTCTTTTGTGCAAACAGTTTATTCTTTAAAATCAAATCAGTAGCACATAATATTACGTAACAATATCGTAGGTAACATAAATCCATAGTGTTCATAAATGAGTTCATGAATAGTGTTCATGATTTAATAAAACGTCAATGAATATGTCAATTAATATTTTAAAGGCATATTTCTATATCCTTTTTTCCTTTGTGACATTTCAATTAATATTTTAAAGATATATTACTGCATCCTGCTTCTTTTGTGCAAACAGTTTATTCTTTAAAATCAAATCAGTAGCACGTAACAATATCGTAGGTAACATAAATCCATAGTGGTCATAAAGCAATGAGATGAATCAGAATCTTAATACTAAGATCAGCTACGCTATGATATGCTTTTGAAGAGAAAATTGGTGATATAATCTTATCAGAAGAGCAATGTGCTGAACGAGTTTCTTCATTTATGAGTATACAATAAAATTTCGATATGTCAACATCTCTACAAGAATATAAAATGTGTCGACTTATACAAGTGCAGTGTTAAATTGTATTTTAACAACTTTAAAGGCACAAATACAATAAAATACGTCAAATTTTGAATTTTGTATTTAAAAAATAAAACACACTCAGCGAATTCTGAAAATAACTAATTTATATAGTTTTATATTATATATTTTAATTTCCTAAATAAACATTATTCATATATTTGTAAAGATTTTTCTAAAAATGTATTTGTCTCTGTTTTAGATATATTTCTTTAGGAAATCTATTAAAGCTGTAGTTTTGAAACTCCAATTGCTTTTAAAAAAAATCTTTTTTTTTTTTTTTTTTTTTTTTTTTTTGTAATTATTTAACTAATTTTGAATTTTTGGATATTCCACATATCTATTACAAAGGCTTTTTTTTTTAAAAAGGTTAAATTCTACTTTTAATAATTCACTGATGTATTTTCAACATACATGAATGATATAAAGTGGTTTTCTGTATTTTTTTAGAAAAGTATAACTTACTGCCCTATAGTCATACGCGTTTAAACTGAGGAAAGTAAAAATTAAACACTCACACTGAATAACATTAAGTAGTATGCATCAAGTATCGTTTGTATTAATATGCGTTAACACTTATCGGCGCGGAGTAATTCTGTTTATAAACTGATGAAATAATGGACTGACACCGCAATTTATAAACGAATTTATTAGAAAATACGAACTTGCTTATTTTCATGTACATTATAATAGGAAAATTTTAGTTAAATATTCTTGGTGCCATTTGACAGTTTTGGAATTAAAATTAGGTGTTCTTTTTTAAGGACACCGTGCCGGAAAGGGTTAATCGAAAATATTGTGTACAATCTTTAAGGGGTAGGATACCTTTGAACAGGTCGAAAAAGGAAAAATACCACTCTGTTCCAAGATTCTAAACTTCTGTAATAAGTCACAAATAAAAATCAAACTTCATTTAAACATAAAGCTTATATTTATATTTAAATATATATATATACTTGTAAATTCATAAATAAGTATTAAAATGATACGTTTAATAATATATGATAATAAGAGGAAAAAATCTTGCGCGCATGATAAAATCTGAAAATATGCATATAAAGAGGAAATTTTGGTGAAAATAAATACATAATACTGTTACCTTTATACGAAAACCAGAATATTTATAAAAAATACTGAGTAAATTTAAAAATTAACAAAAAATCAGTTTTTCACTTTTAAAAAAATATTTTCAAAGTAAAAATCAAATATTAAAATAGATTCTTAAGTTTTTTCTGGTATTAAGTTGTAGATAATACAGTAATGAATATGTGGTGAAAAGGTTTTTTGATTGCCATGCATAGTTTTTTAGTAATACTGCGCGCAATGTCAAAATTCATCGTTTTGGATAAACGCAATCCAAAGCTTAATTATCCTATGTAGTCTTAATATGTAGTTAATAAAACTTCCCTAATTAGTAAACAAATGGGAATTTTTTAATGCGGTTTTTTGCATATCATCAGAAATGATTACGTAATCAAAATATGAATTAAAATTTTTTTTGAAAATTTTGCATGTTTAAAGGTATCCTACCCCTTAATCAAAATTTCAAGTCATATTTACCAATTGAAAATGTCCCTAAAATTTTCTTGGTGCAATAAGTATATTTTCCGTTTTTCAATGTGTGTGTGTGTGGGGGGGGGGAGTCCTTAAAAAACATATACAGTAGACGCTCGATTTTAAGAACCTCTTTTTTACGAACTATTCGTTTTTACGAACTGAAGTACTGGTCCCGACCAGCATCCCATTGAACTAATGTTACTCCCATTTATGAACTTTCGATTTTACGAACACATTATATGAGTCCCATCGAGTTCGTACAGTCGAGCGTCTACTGTAGTATTCTATTTTGTAATTCGAGAATGTCAAAGACAACAAATATCCTTCATACTTAATTTCAAATTTGTTAACTTCATGTTGAATTATCAAAATTTTGTCAAATGGGGTCTGATTATCAGGTTTTTTAATAATGTAAAAGTTTTGGTGGAATTAGATTTTAGTTAAAGAATCGACTTTAACCCAATATCAAGCTATCGAAGTTTCTCAGTATATTATTTTTCTGCAAACCTAAAGCATAAAATGTTTACGGTTTAGTCATTTAAAAATTTTATTGCTGATAGTAAACTAGAACAATTTACTATAATTGTTTTTTATATGCCTTTTTTCGTAACAGTCTTTATCAGTTATTAACAATAAGGCAACTAATTATGTATTAACATGCATAACATAAGATAAACAGTCATTTTATTTACATTGCAAACAGTGCTTGCAATATCTAGAACGCCAAGTATCAATATTTTTGCTTTAACACGTTGAGACGGTGACTGACACTGAAGCGCATAAAAATTTATAATGTTTTAAGCAATTTTTGAGAAAGTATAATCCTGTAATAAATAAAAGGTAAGTAAATTTTAAATAAATTTGAATTATTTAAAATAATATATATTCTTTTAGTTTTATATCATATTTTAGACGTCAGTCATTGGTGAATGACGCGTTCTAAACGGAAAGTTCGGTGTCAGTCACTGGTGACTGAAGTGGCGCTTAACGTGTTAACGTCTGTTAACGTTCTGTAAACGATCACAAACGTCTGTTAAATATCTTCAATTTTGAACGTTTCAGAATACACATATTTTGTTATACATCTGTGTATATATTCTGTTTTTATCTTTTCTGTTTTTATCTAAGGGGAACGGGAAAGCAAAATTCAACCAAAAAATCCATTGTTACTTTTTTATATCATTAAACTTGTATATAATCCCCGTCAAGAATGACGGAAAGTGAATGATAAATCTTCAAAACAATAGTTAACAAAATATTTTTCTGACTGCAAAAAAAAAAAAAAAAAAAAAAAAAAAAAAAAAAAAAAAAAAAGAAAAGAAAAGAAAAATAAGATGCCTCATGCATTTTGTTAATCAAAAAGTATTATTTTTTGATTTTTTATGATTAGAATAAAGAAATTATGTAAACTACAAAGTCACCAGCGCTTAAACGCGCCATTTCCAGCTACGCATTCTATGACGAAAATGCTTGTTTAGGTTCCCTCTACATTAAAAATTTGTTGTTTAGCGTGCTACAAACTCTGTTAAAATTCAAAATTTTATCTGCAAGATAATTAAAATATGTTGTACCGATAAGAAATATTCATTTTACTTGTAATATCTTCAAATCTGATAAAATGCACTGTAAAAAAAGTACGATTACAACAGAAAGTTGACGCCAAAAGAATTATAGCAAGAAACTTAAGCTCCTAATTTATTGGGAATTAAAACGGCCTACATAAGCGCTGCTCGCAGCCTTCGGTACAAAAAAAAAATTGTTGTCCATTTAATTTCCTTTTAAACAATGCTAAAGTGCCATTGAAATAATTCTTTATTGTAAATACATTCGAAAGTTTTAGATATTCAAATTCGGATAATTTTTACTTTGCCATATAAGACAGAAAACAAATGTTACAGGAAATCTGAAATTGTGCAAAAGAATATAATCATTGTGAATAAATTAAAAATACATGTAATGCAATGTGCTTGCATGGACCTTCTTAGAGCGAAAGCTATATCTTTTCTCCACACGATGGCGATATTTATCAGTTATTTTTAATTTAGAACTTGTTGTTGTTGGTTTGGCCCTTAAATTTAGAACTTAATCGGGTAGTTTTTGAAGGTTTTAAACAATGTTAAAATATTAAAAGTTTTTTACATACTTTTCAAATATTTTAAGACCAGCATCGGCGTTAACCTGTGTTTTTTTAATGAAGTATTCAAAGAGTCATTCATTTGTTTGTAGATTTGCTGGAATTTGAATCTGAATGGCAACAGTATCGTTTCTTTAGATCTGATTTCTATGTTTATTATAGCTTAATTTTAATTTAGAACTTAATACATTATAAATGGATTAGATACACGTGTTTTATGTGAAAATATGCTTAACAGACATGATTTTAAGTAGGAAAATTGTCATTTAGCTGTCATATGTTAGGATATGTATTCCATTGAGCGTAACAGGGCGTTTAGCTAGGGTGGATTCGCAGACCAGAGTGGTTTGCACCGGCATCGTTCCGACAGTTTCCTGCACTCAGATAAGTAGTATTATAAGTAGATAGTTTAAACTTTTATCTTTCCAACGATGTGTCACACATGTTTATATATAAAAAAATAAGTGTTGAAATTATTCATTCTTTCTAAGAGTACTTCACAGCTTAATGGCCATTTAAATCTTTAATTGTTTTTTTCTCAAAACTTGGATTTTTCATGTTTATGTTCCTTTTTTTTTAATATCTACTAAACTTCAGAACTCAAATTTTTTTTTTATACTTATATTATGTTATATTGTGTACTTTAACAGAGAGATTTAATGATTTGTTTAGAATTATTTATTTTAAGCAGTGAAATCTTACCAAAAATGTTAATTTAAAAATGACTTTCAATAAATAATTAATTTTGAGTTTCACTTAGAAAGAAAATGGTCTGTTAAAATAAGTAAATCATGTTATTCTAACTACTCTAAAAAATCTAGACCTGTATCTTTCACCATTTTTGAGAAAAAAGGTACACAAAGTTAGTGAATTTAACATGTCGAAGATAGGGCTTTCCAGGTCCCCTTAACAAAATAAATGATAAAAATACTTTGAAAGGCTGTATGTTATAACAATGTAATTAAAATGTGATTCATTAAAATACACAGGGTTGTCCATAAAGGAATGTCCCAGTTATAAATTTTAATACTATAAAATGTAAGTGTCAAAGAGTGTTAGTTCAAGGTCACAAATAAAAGGTAACTGAAACGTTTAAAAATGCTAAATGGCTAGGTTATTGAGAATCAGTATTAGATAATCAGTTCGATATCAGTTTAAGATAAGCGCATGCGCGAGTACTGCTTTGTTATTTACTCGCTTGCAGCGCCACATACGCAAATGGCGACTCCTGAGTGTAAAGAGTTATTTCTGGGCTAAAGATTTAAAAGCCGTTAGTGCCATGAGATTTTTCCCTTTGTGGCTTTATAAATGATCGTGTCTATGTTCCGCTGCTACCGAATGATTTGCCAGAGTTGAGACAGATAATTGAAGAGGCTATATATTCCATTATTCTGGACTTGTTAACCGCGTGTGGGAAGAAATGAACTTTAGGTTGAACGTGTGGCGTATAACTAAATGTGTGCATGTTGGACATTTGAAAGTAAAACTAGGTTAGTTTTCTTTAAATTTGATGTGTGATTTTTTGTAAATAGTCAAAATTAAGCTGTTATAGTATAGCATTGAAACTTGGAATTTTTTTTTATGAACGCCCTGTATAATGTTATCATATCCTTGTTCTGAATTGTATAAATTTATAATGTTTACACTTTAATCTACAAGGCGCTTTAAAATTTTTAAACTATTAAATAAATATCAGCATGAAGATTAAAAGTTTTCTGTAGCTGCCAACCTTTACGCTTTTTTGCTACCACTAAAATTTAGAAGAGATTTTCGCCTTGTTTAATCGTGAGATTTCGACCATTAAATAAATCAATATTTACAAGAAAATTTTAGTGGTAGGAAGAAAGCGTAAAAGTTGGCAGCTATGATAACTATTCTAGAATATTTCTTTCTTTGGGTAAAAAAAATATATATATATAAAAAAAAATAAAAAATGTTTATGAATAAATAACTAACCTGAAAGTTACAAAATTACATAACATAGAAATATTGTCACAAAAAAAACTTATTAAAATGTTAAATGAATCACATTGATTATATCTCATTCACTTGACACCAGAGTGATGATGAAATTTTAATTTACTCTTTATGAGTATCGCAAAATTGATTCCCGATAATCTAACTCTTTCCCATTTTTTTTTTTTTTTTAAACAGTGAGATTAATAGACTCTGTAACGAAGAAACCTAATTTATCTATTAAAGTAATACCGAAGTTGAGCTGTAAACACTGTGAAAATATAGCACTTTGTTTTCTAAATATTGTTAATTTTTTTAATAATTTGTAGTCAACATATTTAAAAAAAAATCATCACAGAATATATGATTGTAACAAAAAAATTAAGTATTCGTATAAAAATATTTATGGTTACACATTAAACTGTTTTCTTTTTCAATGTTTTATAGCTTTTTCCAATATTATTAAATAGTTTCATGAAGGAAAATGATTTAATCGAGGGCAAATAGATGTTTCTCGTAAAATTTGAAAGAAAAACTTTTGTAAAATTTTAAATGCATTTTAATATCTATTAAAATTTACTAATACTATGCTAATGCTAAATACTATTTCTTCTATACTTTTAAAATTTTTGAAAATTTTTATGTCATGTTTTTCTTACACGTTTCTTCTATAAGACTTGAGATTGTAATTAAAAAAAAAAAAAAAAAAAAAAAAAAAAAAAAAAAAAAAAAAAACGTTAATTTGTTTAAGATAAAAAAAATCATTATACGCATAAAAATTGCTGTAAAAATGATTATTTACTTTAAACATATTTTTAAAATAACACTATTTATTGTATACTCTTAAACGAGGAATTCTCGAATATTTATTTATATATTTATACTTTTTTGGATTCAGTATAACTACTTTCATGAAACTGGAAAATTGGGAGTGTTTTGGATCTAGAAATCCTTTTGTCAGGGGAAAAAGCGTTTTCATGCAATATCCGCTTTTGGAAACATAAAATGTGTCTAAGGATTGCCAAAAAGTTGTCGACATAAAAATAGTAGAAACAGTATGTGGGATGAGAAGCAAAACAATTTCTTATTTCATTCTGCTTTTCGCGGCCTAATTTTTCGTAAATGGGACCGTAGCAAATATCGGTGTCAGACAAGACAATAATATGCAATTTTAACTGCATAAGAGTTACAGTAATACTTACAAAAATAAAGTTATTTTGTCGCCAAATCTATGCCAAATTGCTTTTAGCCCGTCCCGAAGTCTTGACACAATAAACGAAAGAACGGGGAAGAAAAGACATTTAAAAAAACAGTCATTTGTAAGATTTACAACTGAGTCATGGAAAAAGAGCATACACTGTCAGAAAATCTCGTCTGTATGCACCAATAATAAGCTCGAAGCAGCAGGAGTCGTTCGGTAGCTTCAGGTCTCCAAGCCCTTTCTTTCCGCTTTTCGGTGTCTTTAATTTGTGCAATTTCCCTTATATATTTGTCCGGTTTCATTTTTTTTATTTTTTTTTCTACCTGGCTTCTGCAAAAGAGTCAGAATAAGAGTAGAATAAATTATTCCTCATTTTTTAGCAAATAATTTCCGCACTCTTCGATAACATGCTTTTCCAGCGAATTCTTCCCGAATGTCTGAGGAAAGGGAGAAATTTCGTTCATTCCTAGCATGCATGCGTATTGGCTCTATTAATACAAAAAGCCGAATTTCTTTAAAAAAAATGAAAAATGAAAAATTCTATAAATCAATATTTCTAATTTAATTAAAAAAGAATAAAAGGAAAAAAAAACCCAGAAAATTAAAACGCTTTTGAACTTAAAAATAAGTAATAATTAATTCTCTCATTCATTTAAAAGTACTCACAATTTTGTTTTTAAAGTTATAGAAAATATTTGAGTCAAAGTATATTCTAAACGAACACATTTAAATCAGTTATATTAATTAAAATATTAAATGACAAAAAAATATCGATTTTACTCAAAAAAGAAAAAAAAACTTTAGGAATAAAAATATAATATTCATATTTTACATGTTGCAGTCTATTTAAAAATATTTATAATTCATAATTTTATACTATATTAATGCTACAGTATTGAAACCCCAGTCATAATCTCATTAACTAAGACATCTTCCCGAAATTAACTTCAAATTACAGAATGACTTTTTTACAGAAATTAAACAAGCCATAACATATGAAGCAAACATATTTACTTCAAACAATTTCCTGACTGAGCAGGCCTTGCCGAGTGGTTAAAGTACACGGCGCGTAACACTAAGGTAACATATTCCACTCCAAGGTCAGCTACTTTTATTTTAACCCCACTTTCTACAATTGACATATATTTTGCACCATGTAAAGGAGAAAAAAGAAATGGATACTCGTAAATTATCTTAAAAATACCGGCAACACTGCTGCCAGGAAAATTTCCTTGAATTGAAGAAAGTATTACTAAGAGTGTAGAACATAATTTTTATCTGTTCCTTTTTTAAATCCTGACACTGGGCTAAATTAACGAGGCTTTTCATGCCTGTTATTGCACTGTAAAGTTGAATATTGATTTTATGACATTCAGTTAATTTTTTATTGCGATCATTGGAGCAATTAATACTAGTAATTAATTTAATTATATATGTACTATACTCACACGTATTACGAGTAACGGTTAATACGAGGATTTTTATAATTCTCTTGCTTCACGATATAAGCGAGTTCGAATGTAAATGTAAGAAATCTATACACTGGCCTCCAAAAGTTAAGCAACAGTGACCGAATACTTCCGATTGTGCACAGTTTGTCGAATATCTACCAAAACTCTTGACGAATTATCCCTGAACATCGCGGATGTAAAGACCATGTTTGACTTCATGTTTTTCAGTGAAGATTTAGTCTCAGGAACAATTAATGGGAGAAAAAAAAATTAGGGCAACTCATATAAAAAGTTCAGTCAAATATTATGAACTCAAAAAGATACAGTGGGCTCGTCGACAAATTGTTTAAAATCCCTTATAATAAGCCTACTTCTAGAAGCAACTCACTACATCTTCACTATCTTTCTGAATTTTCGCAATATTTGACTGTACTTTTTATATGTTGCCTTAAATAGCTGACTACCAAATTGTGAAATGAAAATTTTGGAAACTTTCACGCATGAACAGTAAAAATTATTTCATAATGCCCATATATACGAAAATATTCAGTATATTCATGTTTTAATTGTAGTACAGTGTAACCTCTGAATAAAGGTTACCCGTGGGACCGATTATGAGTGATCTCTATTCAGAGGTGGGAGTTATTCAGAGGTTTCATTTAAAAAAAATCATAATTATATAAATTTAAATAGAAATACACAGTCATTTTAATTAATCCTCATTGTTTCAATACATAAAAAAATCAGTGATTTCCCGTAGCTTTTTTTATTAAAAATATCTTTCTCCAAAGAAATAATAGTATCAGTTGTTTTGTTGAACAACTCACCATCATTATGATTTAATGCAAAATTATTGTTTTCTCGAAGGTTCGAAAGAAATTTTGTATATGTGTTAATACTGGAAATTTTAGATGATTTTATAATCTCTTCCATATCCATTCCGCATCACTTTCCCGTTCCTCTCTCCTAACTTCCACCATTTGCTGTATGAATCAAATGTAGCAGTAACTACCAAATCTTTGTTATTAATCACAAACTTACTGGCATTCGTGTTAGTTATGCTCGCTGTTCTAAGAATATTATTTAAATTTTCCGCATCATTATTGTCTTCATTTTCTATGTCTAGATTCGGAAAATGATTAAGTGATCAAGAGATTAAGTAACTTTGTAAACTAAGTAAACTTTGTTTGATCTGCTTCAGATTTTGTTTCGTATATATAAATATGAAATTGTACTAGAAACTGTTAGAAAATGTTTTTTCGTGACTTTTCAGCGGCCGTTGTTCAGAATTCCTTATTTAGAGGCTCGTACTAATATTAATGCTATGGAATGTGTTTGGTTATTCCATTAATATATGGTCGGTATTTGGAGGTTATCGTTGTTTAAAGGTGACCGTTCAAGGAGGTTTAACTGCATATTGCTTCAACTGTTCTTTTTCAAGTTTTCAGAATGGGGCGTTAAATTTGGTTAAAAACTCTATGTTCTGTAAACAGAAAACATTTGAGTTTTTCACAGAAATATTATCATCTTCACGAATATACGTGCTATGCGCAGAATTGTTAATCAGGACTTATATAGTCATTTCCTACAGTGACAGATCATTTTGAGCATTTTTTGTTACATAGGTGATCTTAAAAAGAATTTTGTTATTAAATTTATTATTGGCCTCAGTACTGCCAGATTGAGGACCCCCCCCCCCCAGATTGTTGATTGTCACCGCTCTTTTGAAATAGAAATATAAGGCCTATTTAAAAGTCGATTAAAAATTCTGAAAAATAAGGCGAATTATACTATTTTAAAAATGTGGTGACTGCCAAATAATCTGAATTAAAAAAGTTCCCAATCTGGCAACACTGATTGTCCCCCGAATTGTTCAGGCGACTAAATCATTGGTGAAAATTATTAAGATAAACGTCGTTCGTTGGAAGAAAAGTCCAAGACTCAACTTTAAAGTTATGCACGGATGAGGTGAGAAAATTAGAGAGTGAAAAATGCATGGTGGACAAAAACTTCAAGGGACCCGGACCGGGCCCTACGGCACCATACGCGGCCCCAGGGTCTTAATTGGAGTGTAGAAACGTGAGAATAACTCAGTGGAAAAAGGGTTCTAAAAATGACGATCGGATTAAGAGGTGGCATTTTATTAACAATTTATGGTTTAAAAACTTCAAGGGGTCCTGTATCGGGCCCCTAGGGGCCAGGGACATAACTGGCATGTACTTGGGCATAAAGATATTTTTAGTAGCTTTTAAAGTAATCGGAGGACGCTTCAACAATGTTAAAGAAAATTGCAAGTTATTCGGATAATTTTTAAAGAAGCTGCACCAAGGGCCCCAAGAAGGCGATTAATATTCAAAATTGGTGTTAGCTGAAGCCTGAGAAATTTTTGTTTGTCTCTCATATAGTGGCTGGAGGGCCTAAGAAGTTGTTAGAAAAAATAGCTTCTGAATTGGACCATTTTTAAAGGAGCTATAAAAGGGGGCCTAAAAGGGGCCAATTGATAATTAAAAACAGGGCCCTAACATGAAACATGTTGAAATATCTTAGTACTTAGCGCTTTAGATCTTCAATTAGTTAAAATTAAGCATAGGGAAAAATATGAATTATTCGTTAAAATAATATTTTAAGGAAATGCACAAAAAGAGGGTAAATGTTTTAAAAAAGGCCCTGGGGCCTCAATAAAAAGTATGAGGGTATGGGTCTGAGAAGAAGATTCTAAGACTCAACTTTAAATTTAGCCCATAATAATATTCTTAAATAAACCTGAAATTTGTATCGCAGGTCGCTACAGAATGGAGCAGGGGAGGAGGTAGAGACTTTGTAAATTACCACTACCCGACTCATGTTCAGTTGAAAGTTGTGTAAAGTCAGTGGTTAAGGTTTTGAATTTTTATTTATCTCACACTTCAACTGTTTTATTCAAAATTAATTGGGGAACTGAATTAAAACTTAATTATGTTTGTAATATTTTAAATTTTTATTTAAAATCTTTAGATGAAAAAGTAATTACAAATGCATCCGAAATAGTAATACTGAAAAAGAAATAATAAAACTGCAAACAAATATGCTATATAATTTTTTAAAAAAGATACTATCCAGCAAATTTATTTTCTAATACAGTAAAGCCTGTTTATAACGGAATCGTCGGAACACTTTTTCACTTTAGACACCCTTCAAAGAAAAATAAAATCCTTAAAATAGCAAAAATCTACTAATTCAAATTTTAACTTATCTAGTTTCGAACCTTAAAAGTCTTTCCATTCACACAGAAAACTAAGCCTGCTAAGCAACTACGCCACTACTGCTACAAAAAATTCAGTAAATTAACGTTCCATGTCGGAGCGTAAATGGTTTCTGCCTTTATTTTTTTTTCCGCGTCGCGTCGGTTTCATTAGCATAATAAAATAAATGATTATTATTGTCCGTATTCTCTGAAATTTTAGTGGATCGTAAATATAACTAAAACAAAGTCCTTTTTAAAATTTCATAAAAAAATATGCATATTTTAGAGGGTAAACCTTTAACCGAAATGTAAATCTTCTTTATGTGACGGAAAGTGACCTGTATTTGGAGGTGTATTTAAAAGGGTTAAAGTTCATATTTTTAAAAACCAATTCCACCATCTTTTTGAAGAATGTTTCAGCTTTATAAACATATATTTGACTTGTCAGTACCTTTAAAATTGCATCCTGCGGAGCTGTTGTAATAAGGGAGAAAAACGTTTTTCGGAAAAACGATCCTTTTTAAACTTTTTTTTCAAGGGGTTAATTGCGATATATTTTTTTAATTGATCGCAGCATTTGAGACGTAAGGGTACAATATTTCAGAATATGTAATCCGTTTTAAACTTTACTCAGCGGTTTGGACGATGTTAGTTAATAAATAATGACAAAATACCCCGAAAAAAAATTTTTGTTTTCCGTTTTTCATTTGCGTATCAGTGCCTTCAGCGCATGCGTCAGAGATTTGCCCATCCGAGATGGATTTTTAATGAAATTGAGTGACGGTTGATAATTAATAACTCAGCTGTTAATTAGAATTTTGAAATTCTGAGAACCAGGTATATCAGGAGAGACTTTGGGCTATTCTCAGAAAAATTTTGAACCTTGTACGTGCCGTAGATTTACTATCCATCGCACACAGACAGATACACACACACAGAGAAAGATTTGTTATTTTATTAGTATAGATGATCAATGCTCTGGTTTTCAAGTGAAATCTGTCCAATTATGCCTGATGCCGACATTACACATTATATAGCATCTTTTGAACTGCACATCTGATACTGAGGTTTCCATTTTCAGCTATTTAAGGACATCAGCAGAATAATAATTCTGTTTTCCCTCTGTAAAAATGAGTTTCGTTATTACTGAAGAATGAATTTTTAATTGATTCGACCAGACACGTTCTACTCTCTAAATATTCTAAAGTTTCAAAAATGCGATACACTGAGCTTCTACTCTCCTTCCGAACCTTAGAAAAAAAAAATAGTTTTCTTAGATTTAAAGAAGTAGCTATGAAAGAGAACTTTATTTTGTTTTCCATAACAATGCCTAATACACTGTAAAAACTACTCGGATATATTTCTGAAAATTACTGGCAGCGAAAGAAACTTTGTTTGAGAAATGTTTCTTAAATATCAAATATCTATTAATTTTTATGTTTCGAAAAATAAAGGAGCCCTTTTTCGGAATCGTGTATGGTTCGGAAGGTGCTATATTAAATTTCGTAATGCTTATGGGAACTTTGTTTTTCGTTGTACATTAATATCGTGTGGAAGAAGCAAAAAATTAAAAGGCTTTGCAAAGCATTAATAAAATAATGAGAAAAATGTGATATTGACATAAACGACGAAAATATAAAACCCTCACGATTCACGATTCGATTGAACCATTCCGGACCGACCCATATTAACGACTATCTATCTATAACAATTTGAAATTTATATTTTCCCGATGAATAACCTTTATTTAGTTAGACTGCAATATGAATTTATTATCATCTTAATTACCATGAGAAAGACAATGTAATTTATTTCAATATGAATTATCTGTTTAAATAAATCTTTCAGAATTAAAATCATCATTTCCGTATATTCGTTATTTATTCAAATGCATTTATATTGTAATAATTATCGAAAAATAAATCCCTCAAATAATTAATATGAAAGAGTATACGCTACTTTCTTTAATTGCAGTCTTCTTATGCAAAAATATTTTCATATTTTAGCTATTAAGTAATAATGAACTATTTAAAATTTTCAGATTAAAACCTTCTGATTATAAGAAAAGTTAATGTTTCTAATATATTGCGCTCTATTTTTAAACAAATTGGTCATTAAAGAAAGGAATAAGATTATAAAGAGTTAACAAGTTTGTAATTAATTTGGATCGGATTGTTATTAAATAATTTAACACAAAACGGTAGAAATCAATTAACTGAGATAGAGTTATTCAATTTCACAAAGATTAATTAATTCTGATTAAATATTCTTTTATTTCTGAATCTTATTATTAATTCTTTTATGAAATTAAACGTATAAACTTGTCATTTTCATTCTAATTTATAATTAATTAATCAGCGGATAACTGATAAATCTTATTAATAATTGTTTAATAAATCAATACCTATTTATTTTGCGCTTAAGTGCTCCATCTTATCGTTTTTGTTTAATACTAATAATATAAATTAACGAAACTGCAGTATATTTTTATATTAACCCTTAAATACCGAGTGTTGCCTTTCGGCAACATACCCAATTTAGGCTTCTAAAATACTATTAGAATTATATTGAAGCTATAATGCCTAATGTTGCCAATAAAATACATTCTGAAAATATTATTAAATCGATTTTCAACATTTAGATGGCAGCACTTGTGCTGTTTAAGAATAAAGATAAATTTACTTTTTCAATTGTTGATAAATGCTCTTTTTGTTTTGCTTGAAAGCTTGCGAAATACCCTATTTTGTTCTGCATTGAGCAAGTAAAATGTATTTTTTCTCAGAGTTCTTAAATTTCTTGTGTGTTTTATCAAGTAGAATCTTGTAGAATTTTATCAAGGAAAATTATTTTTTTAATTAAACACCAGTATTGCCGATTGGTAACAAACGGTTTTTTAGCCGTAAAACATACTTAAAACAAAATGTGACTTTTTAAAAGTATTTTTCCCATGATTTATTTCAAAAAAAAAAAAATGCCGAAAAACATTTTTTAAGTGATTTTAAAAACTCAGGCATTTAAGGGTTAAGGCTAATGTCAGACGAACGTCTTTTTGCACGCTTTTTTACTTACGTATTATCGCTACACAATACTACTGGCATTGTGTAGGGATAGTAAGTAAGTAAAAAAGCGTGCAAAAAGATGTCCGTCTGACATTAGCCTTAAGGAGTAACGGAAATATTTATCAGTTTTAAATAATTATAACTGCAAAAACAATTGTCATAAACTAATATCTGATAATCATATGTGATTGTAATAATGGATGGGCTACTGCAATTTTACATTTACTTAAATATAGAAATTGCTGTTGTGTATATGTGATTTTTATTGTTATACAGGGCGTCAACAAATTAATTGGTCAATTTCGTAAGTTAAGAACTTCCGAAATATTAGGGTATCAGGACTCTTAAAATTGAAAAAAATGGAAAATAAAGACCATTTTCAATATTTAATATCTTAAAATGTGTTTCATTTTAAGACACAACTTTGTTAGGAATGAAAGATATAAGTATGTTCTTTCATTCCATGCATTTAAAAAATTACAAGATGCAGAATTAGCATTTACAGGGGGTTTCAAACTGTCAGACATTTCACAAGCCGAAAATTAGCAGAAAAATTTGGCAAAAATTGGCAAAAAAAAAAAAAAAAAAAAAAAAAAAAAACGAAAATTTAACAGATTACACGGAGGATTACAAAGTAAATTTTGCAACTAGAATGCAAATTTTGGTGCTTACTTATACTTCAGATTATAATAATTACCCTGATCCTAAATAATTTTGCATTTGAAACATCTTTATATTTTTAATACAAAGTTGTATTTAGCTCATGCAAAAAAAAAAAAAAAAAAAAAAAAAAAAAAAAAAAAAAAAATTAAATTTAAAAAATCAAAAAACACGACTGCGTAAAAAGCGAACTAATTAATTATTTCTCATCAATGTGAAACAATGTTTGTTTTCCAATTCCTATTATTAGCTTACACCCTCGCTATATATATCTTGTTCAAGTTTTCAATCGTGAATAAAATACTCATTATTCATCCAATCAAGCTCAAATAATTTTTTTTTAATCTTGTAGTGGATGACACTTGATGTTAATCCAGTTTTTTTCAAATATTAATTCATTAATTCATTTAAATTAATTAATTTTCAATAATCGAGAGAGCCCCCTTCTTGATCAAGGTATTTAAAGACCGAGAGAGCCCCCTTCTTGATCAAGGTATTTAAAGACCAAGAGAGCCCTATTCTTGATCAAGGAATTTTAAGCGCCACTTAAAAGGAAAGAAGAATGGGAGAAAAAAATTCTCTTATAGATCTAAATAGAAACTGACTTAAAATATTTTTTTATATTACTTGTTTATATTACTTACCTATATTTTATTTACTTGTATTGATGACTTTTAAATTGTGTTTAACTGTTAGTTGCTATCTGCAAACACTGTGTTGATGAGGTCTATAGATGTCTATGATGGTTAGAGTTGCAGTAAAGCTTAGAGATCCACAGTGCATACAACTTCCAAGTTGTATAATATTTTAATGGAGCTTCTGACTGTAAAATAGTCAATGAAACTTCTTTTTCATATTGAAAGACCTATTCATTGACATGCCCCTCAATAGGGTGCGTAATTTTTTTTTTTGTTTCTACCGTCATTTTGTATTTTACGGCCGCCATTTTGAATTTATAAAAACAAAGCCTAGCCTATAACCATCGGGCCGTTAAGACAAATCGATAGAGACCGCATTCATTAAAATCCATGCAGCCGTTGGGATGTTTCGAGGGTAAAAGAAATCCACATACACAGATACGCGTGAAACACATAACCCTTCTTTTCAGTCGGGTAAAAATCAACGGTATATTCACCTAAAAAAATATTTTTTTTGCACAATAAAATGAAATTTTACGTTCAGTTTATACAGACTAACATGAAACATATGTTCTGAAAATTTCATGAAAAAATATTCTGAAGTGTTTAAGATATCCTGCGCGTTATGCCCAAAAACGTCATTTGGAGAAAAATGACTTCAAAAGTTTGGAAACGCTGCTTCAGCTACTGAGCGGGAATAATTTTAAAAGTCATTACTTCTGTTCTAATTGAAATTTTAAGGAAACAATTATATCAAAATGTTCACAAAAGATAGAAGTTTAACATCTAAAGAAATTTAAATTTCGAAAAATTTAAAGCTTTAAGAGTCCTGAGACCTCTTAAATGAAATTAACTAGTTGAATGTCAGAATAGTTGTAATATTGTGGAAGTAATATTCATAGGTGACGTTAGGTGTCATAACTCATGCTATCGCTTAGCGAGAGGAGGTGTTATCCAGTGGCCACCACGATCATAAGATCTCACCGAATGATTTCGGTGTATGGGGTTTTGTAAAGGATGAAGCTCAGAGGAGAGCGGGGCGGAATGGGGTACCGGGATAGAATAGGATACGGCATTTATCATTATGAAGATTATATTATTATATTATATATTATGAGGAATTCTTTTTTCTGATAAAACCTTTTTCAAGCGACCAGGAAAAAACGGAATTTGTTTAATTTTTTTCAAAGAAATGGGTCGTTCATGGAGGGGTTTCAACTGGGATGGTCTCTGAATGGAGGTAGAATTAGAATTGAGACTATGGGAATAAATTTCGTTCCATGAAAAAATGATGGTTCAGGGAGGTTAGTCGCTTAATGGAGGTGGTCGCACAAGGAGGTTTCACTGTGCTTATAGTAGTGTATTCTAACATTTGAGTAAATATGTTCTAATATCTGTTTAAATATATTATATAATGTATATAATCGGAACTGTTGAGTCACAAAGGTTGAAAAAGGAATAAGTGATTTATAGATAACTCTATCATATTTGTTTTTTATGTCTATGTAAATGTAATTTTGAGAGGACTATTTTCCAAAATGTCATTAACTTTTACATAAGATGCCTTATGCTAAATTTGTTGCATGTGATGTATTTGTTCATGTGTAATTTCAATATAATCGAAAACCAAATTGCATTTTTTTTACACTCATTGTGTATCGTGTTTATTCTTATTAAATTTAACTAACTTTCTGGAAATATATATGTTATATATATGGAATATATGTTGTGCTAAGAGAAATAAAAAAAAATCATTATAACTGTATCATCATCCTGCAGACTACGTCTAGATTTGTTGTAAAAAGCGTAATAACTATTTCTTGGTGAAATAGTTATTACGATAAAAATTTGAATTTAAAATCCAGCTTTAAGAAATAACAATGTAAAGAAAAATTATAACTTTGATATTAATTTAAAATAATTCAATTAAAAAATAAATGTTCAATTGTTAGCTTTAAATTTAGACAAAAATCTTTGTACCGCATGAAAAAAAAAAATCTTCCAGCAAATAACTTTGATTTATTTCATGAACAATTAGCAGAAATTAAAAAATAAAACATGTATAAGTTATTGACAGTATAATAACTCTTCTGAAAACTTTAAAAAAAGGTATTCTAACATTAAAGAAAAAAAAATCTAATTTGTATTTAATTACTTCAAAATACTCTCTCTTCTTCGATTTAAAATAACAAATACGTGCGCACACACACACAAAAAAAGTTTAGTTTTGGAAATTTGAGAAATGATAAACAAAAGTTAGGGTTTCCGAAAATTATAGTGACACTAGTTTCTAGTGAATCAATTGATAAAGTTTTCTTTTTCAGAGTCTGTTAGAGATTGAACCCTCAGAGTATATCTTCCAAATATTGAATGAAGCTGTACTGATCAGATTCTTTTTGAGGTCGTTGAAAGTTCGAAAACGTTTAAAGATACTGGTTTCTTCTTTTGGTTCAATCTTTTTTTTCTTCCTGAAGTAGACTACAGAGCCAGAATGTGCATCTTCGAAATATTGCTCATCCTGTTTTAGAGCTAGTGTCTGAAAAATGCTATAATAATCAATTTAATTTTGGTAAGACTTTCTTTATTTTCATATGAGAGTAAAATGTGATGATCATAAATCGAATAATATGTAATATATTTGTTTAAATATTATTTGGATGTGATACGCAGTATTTTCATGGTTTATAAAGAATATTTTAAAGTGTTAAAGCGAGTGAAGGTGTACTGATGAGATGATTCTTTTTGAGGCCGCTAAAAGGTTGAAAACTTTTTACTTTTTAAGAAATTGGTTTCTTCTTCAATTTTTATTTCTTCATGAAATAAGGAACACAACCAGAATGACCACCTTAGAAATATTTTTCATCCTACTTTAGAACAAACTCCTGATAAATAGTATAAGAATATATTTAATTTTGGTAGGATTTTCTTTTTTCTTTTATTGCATGTTTTACATTTAAAAAAATGTATTTTAATATTATATAGGAATGTGATGATCGGAAGTCGAATATGTGATATATTTGTTTAAATTTTATTTTGATGTGATACGATATTTTCATGGTTTAAGAAACTGTTTTAAAGTTTTATAGTGAGTGAAGATGTACTGATAAGATTCTTTTTCTGGTTAATCGGAAGTTCGAAAACGTTTCAAGTGATTTGTTTCTTCTTTTGTTCAATCTTTTTTTTTTCTTCATGAAGTAAAGAACGGAACCAATTGTGCTTCTGGGAAATATTTCCGTTCCTACTTTAGAACTAATTCCTGAAAAAAAAAAAAAAAAACAAGAATATGCTTAATTTTGGTAATATTGTCTTTTTCTTTTAGTGCATGTTTTACAGTTAAAAGTATGAATTTTAATATATGAGAGGAATGTGTTGATCGTAAGCCGAATGTGATATATTTGTTTAAATTATATTTTGATATGATATGAATTATTTTTGTGGCTTAAAAAAACTATTTTAAGGTTTCTAAATAAGTGAAGTTGTACTGATCAGATTCTTTTCGTGGTCGTTGGAAGTTCGAGAAATTTCAAGAGATTTGTTTGTTTTGGTTCAATCTGTTTTTTCTTCATAAATTAAAGAACAGAACCAATTTTGCTTCTGGGAAATATTTCTGTTTCTATTTTATAACTAATTTTTGAAAAATGTTATAAGAATATATTTAATTTTGGTACGATTTTCTTTAACTTTTATTGCATGTTTTACATTTAAAAGTATGTACTTCAATATGAGAGAAACAAATTATGATCGTAAGTCGAATATTAAGTGATATATCTGGATAAATTTCATTTGTATGTGATATGCAGTATTTTCAAGGGTTATAAAATCAATTTTAAAGTTTTAAAACGAAACGAGTGAAGTTCTTCTGATCAGATTCTTTTTAAGGTCATTAGAAGTTCGAAAACATTTTAAGGGATTGGTTTCTCCTTTTGGTTCAATCTTTATTTCTTCATGAAATAAAAAAAAGAACCAGAATGTGCATCTTGAAGATATTTCTCATCCTACATTAAAACAAATTCCTGATAAATGTTATCAATACAAAATCCCTTAACGGGTTAAAAGTTTGTAACGCAGCACTTTATCTTATGGCTCTAAGAATTTTAAATTTGGAACTTAAAAATAATGATATAAAATTTTAGTGACGCTGTAGTATTAATATATATACATGTATATGTTAAAATTTATTCATCGATGCTTTATCACTTACATCTCTCATAAATTCGAAATATGAATTTTAAAAGATAGGATATGAAAACTTAAGTGACGTCTTAATTTGCCTTAAAAAGATTAGTTTAAAATTATTTTTTTGAGAGGGGGGGATAAATACATTTAAACATCTAAACAACATTTTTCATTTTCCAATGCACTGTTAAACATATCACTTTCACTGAATCTATGTAATGCACTGAAATGTATTTATTTTAATAAATTCATTTATCTTTTGTGCCAAAAATCAAAAGTAAAATTTGTGTGAATAGTTTCTTTTCACCATATTATCCATTTTCATACATTTAACTTAATTTGGATACAATGACGCGAAATACTATTTACATAAATTTTAAATAAATTATAATCGCGTGGCACAAAAGATAAATCAATTTATTCAAATCAATATATTTCAGTGCATTATATAGATTCAGTAAAAGTGATTTATATAACAGTGCATTGGAAAATGAAAAGTATCGTTTAGATGTTCAAGTGTATTTATAAAAAAAAATTAATTTTAAAACTAATCGTTTTAAGCCACATCAAGGAGACACTTAAAATTTCAAATCATATCTTTTAAAATTCATATTTGGAATTTATGAGAGATGTAATAATAAACTTTGTGTTGTGGGTGTGACAGTTTTGTTGCTGGTGTGACCAGAACTATACTTATATGTAAAGAATATATTGAAAGAGCTGTTTTGCATGGGACAAATTTTCAAAATGGTACAAAATATTATAATAAAAGAGGAATATATAATAAATTAACTAATTGTTTTTACTGATTTGATAAAGCATCTACTGTAAATTAAACGATTACTGGAAAATCACCTGTCTCATTTTCCTCTACCAATTTCATCAAATTTAGAGTGAATTCGCCAGTTATTGAAACCTCACCAGTTATTGACACTTCAGCAAAAATGTAACTCAAATAAGCTTTTTCTTGTAAATTTCTGCAAAGTAATATGATCTAGGGCAACTTATTTGCTTAATTTTTAATAGGCTTTTAAGAGCCTAACCTAGTCACGGAAAGGAACGCTTCAGCTAAAATTAATTCTATGGGTGGTTTGTTTACTGATTTCTCTCTCGAATTTTATAATTTTTATTAGTTTTTTTTTTTCATAGAGTATTTGAGGGCGATAAATTTTATCGTGCGTTTGTACTTTTTCGTTTTTTTTTTTTTTTGTTTTTTTTTTATATATATATGAAGATAACATTACTTCTGAAATCGTTAGAAAATTTTCTGAAAATTAAACTATCTTCGTATGAAAACACTATAACGAAAATTGAAAAAGTACAAACGCACAACAAAAAGTGTCGACTTCAGGTATCCTATACAAAAAGAAAAAAAAATCTTTAAAAATATTAAAATGCCGGCTAGAAATCTATAAAAATTGTCTCATAGGATTAGCATTAGCTTTCGAGTTTCTAAGAAACGAGTTTCTAAAGAAACGTACAAGCTAATGTTAATCCTATGGAAGCGTTTTTTACACATTTATCACTCGTATTTTATAGTTTTTAAAGGATATTTTTGCATAGGATTTTTGAGGTCGATAATTTTTATTCTGTGTCTGTATTTTTATGTTTTACTTACTTTTTTATATATATATGGATAATTTTACTTTTGAAATCGTTAGAACCGTGTTTTTTGTATGGCTTTTGTTGTATTGTCATAAGATAGAAATAGTAGCAGATGAAATATGATGTATTTATTAGAGATTTTTCATGATATATTAAGTGAAAGTTGTTGAAACAGGTATCGAATATTGTGTTAGTTTATGCGTTGCAGTCATATTTATTCCTACTGCCAGATAAACACCTATTCCGATCAAGTCTAAACCTGAGGTCCGGGTTAGATGGCCAAAATGATTAAGTTTTTTGATAAATATCACATTTTATCTATTTATCTTACAGTGATATTTTTTATGAAGTTCTACATAGAATTGTAAGGGGACATGTTAAATGTGCACTACAAAATTCATTACTATAAAATAATTAGGACGGACTTAATGGACTTAAAGAACCCTGGCTTACTACACATTTGGCGAAGGTTTCTTGCAGAGAATGAAGGTACTGCCGCAAACATGAGAATGTGACCAGTGGGCTGATTGGATTTCATCCTGAATTACAGATGAATAATTCTTTAAAAAATAACTTTTGAAGACTATTTCCCCATCAACAAGATTATTTTTCAACATCTCTAGAAAGGCTTCTGATACACTGTAAAAAGAAAAAAAAACTGTAAAGTTACTAGAAATTTTCTAGGAAAGTGGGATTTCTAGAACTTTTTATGTAACGGCAACAATAAAAATTCATGTAACATAAACGCTTTTGCACCGTAAATAAAAAAAATCTATAAGGTTTACTAAGAATTTTTTAGGAAACTGGGATGCCTAAAACTTTTTATGTAATTGCAACGAGGGTTACAGATGAAATTTTAGTAAGATAACTGCAATTTTATTAGATTCTTTCCCAGCTAGAAAATGTTTGCACTTTTTTTGCAAAATAGTATAGATTGTACACAATTTGTGCATAAAAAGTGACTATTTTTGAACACTTCGAAAAGTATGCACCTTTTGTGCAAACTGTCTGTATTTTTTATACATACAAAAAAGTGTATATCCTATGTTTTCAAAAACTGTGCACCTTTTTTGCATAAAATAAATTAATATTCCGTGTTCCCGAAAAGTGTGCATTTTTTATGCAAAAAAAAAAAAAAAAAAAAACTGTAGATTCCAATTTTCCAAAAAATATATATTTTTTATGGATGTAAAAATTAGTACTTTTATTTTAAATAGTATATTTACCCCCCCCCCCCCGAAAAAAAACGAAAATTCTCAATTCCATTTTAATTGGTAAACGAAATAAATACATTTTACTATGTTTTTCAAAATAAGAAAAAAACAAATTTTAATTATTTAAATTTCAAAATCCAGGAAGAGGCAATGGGGCTCCTCCCCCCACCCCCTTTCTTTAACGGAAATTTCCTGAGCTCCCCCTTTATTTTAAGTCGCTTGAAAAAAATAAATTTTACTATGTTTTTCAAAATAATAAGCAAAAAAGAATTTTAATTAATTAAATTTTAAAATCTGCGGTACAGATAATGGTTCACCTAAACCCTCTAACTTTACAGAAAAATATTTAATTCCTCTTTTATGTTAAGTTACTCGAAAAGAGAAAATTTTACTGTGTTTTTCAAAATCATTGAAAATAAAATTTAGAAATAATTTAGATTAAATCAAATTCGAGGGAGGGGCAATGGCTCTCATATGACCCCTTCTACCCAAGTAAAAGTTATTAGTTCCTTTTTAATGTACTCGAAATAAATAATTTTGCTGTGCATTTCAAAATTGGTGAAAAAGACATTTTAATTAAATAAGTTTCAAAATCCAGGGAGGGGCAAAATGGACCTCTCCTCCCCCCCCCCCTCCTTAACAGACAATCCACAGTTCCACTTTTATTTTAAGTTACTGGAAAGAATAAATTTTACTTTTTTTTTCAAAATCGGAGAAAAACAAAATTTAGTTAGTTAAATTTTTAAATCGAGGGAGGGGAAATTGCCCTCCTAAGCCCCCTTCCCCCAAAGGAAAATTCTTAGTTTATCTTTATTTTAAGTTACACGTAAATAATAAATTTGACTCTGTATTTCAAAATAGGAAAAAAATAAATTTTAATTAATCAAATTTTAAAATGCAGGGAGGGCAATGGCCCTCCCATGCCCTATCAGAAAATTCCTTACTTCCTCTTTTATTTAAAATTCTTCGAAAAGAATACATTTTATGAAGTTTTCAAAATTATCAAAAAAAAATTTAGCTAGTTAAATTTTAAAATCGAGGGAAGGGCAGTGGACTCCCCCCCCACACACACACACACTCACGCAAACTCTCTTCTTTTTGATGATTACTAAATGCATCTCTTATCATCGATCAAGCATAAATTCCAGTTATTATGAAAATTACTTCTGCTTTCAAAAATCAAATGAAAAACGTTTATTTCTTATTAATTTCTTTCAAATTTCTATTTAAACATTTGGGCAGAGATCCAGATACATTTTTCGATATTAGCCAAACGAGATTGACCAATAAGAAGCCTGCATATTTGCAAACAATGAAAAGGTCGCAAAAATACAGGCTTCTGATTAGTGGATCTCGTTTCGCTAACAGCGAAAATCTATCTCGATCACGGCCTTGATTTTTATTTTCGCATGTGTAGCTGCAATTCAACTCAACACTCCTTTCCTGGTGTTTACATGCATCGAGCTGTGTGGCCGGCGTGGCGGGCGTTATTAGTAGTGATAGCGAAATTTGTAAGAAATAAGAGAAAAATTTTACTAGAATATATAAAAAATATCTGTTGCTCAGAATATGAGCTCAACTGGATCGAAACTTCGGACTTCAAAAAGGATAAAGCCTAATACTGGGAAGAAGGGATTGATATCTTCTAAAAATGAAAGTGAAGAAAATGCAATGGATTCAAATGCCCTCACTGAGAATAATGGAAAAATGAACGACAGCAAGATGGAGGATGACACCGTAGCAAAGGGCGTATCTTCAGTTCAGGAAAACAACGTTTATTATTTGGATATCTCACCAAAGGAAATATTACAAGCAGGGCCCGCTTAACACTTGGAAGTAGGGGAAGCCCGACGTCACACAGGGCCCCCTATTACTCTACAAATTGCTTTTTTATTTACTAAATCCCTTTTTCGTATGCTTAAATAATTTGAAATTTTACCATCAAAGTTTAGAGTAAATAACACTTAATATTAAACTAAAACTAACTACCTATATATATATACTATGAAAAAGTATTTTATTATATTTTTAATTGTAAATAACCAATTTATTTTGTAAATGACAAATATGGAACTACAGTTGAGGATATTTGAATTTCAAAATATCTTTTGTGATTTACAAATTGCCACATAGTAAGAACAAAAAAATTTCAAAAGAAAAAAAATGCATTTTTTACCCTGATTGAGTTTCTTTTTTCTAATAATTAGTTTTGAAAAGTAAAATTGGGGGCCCTTTCGTATCTCAGTGGGTAAGCACCGGCTTCATGGGCCTATTCCGTAAACAGGGCCTGAATACAAGTGCTGCAGAGTGATATGTACGAGGAAATTAAAATCGGTACTTTTCGGTTAGCCGGGTGCTAGTATTATGTATACATGTATATATACATATGTATAGATATACATATATGTGGATATATGTGTATATATGCAATATATGTATATACATACATGTGTATATATATATATATGTATACATACATGTGTATATACATATATTTATGTGTACATAACACTGGCGCTTGGCTAACTGAAAAGTACCCTATAATCTTTTTGGAAGCAAATGAGGCTCACCTACTTGCCTAAAGAAATTAACCCTTTGTATCACCGTGTTGCAGATCTGCAACATACCCAAAATGTCAATGATATTTTGACAGTAAACATCAAAACACGATTTTGTTGAATGTTATTCTACTACACTGCTAGTAGTATAATTATGTCATTAAATCCGCAACAGATAGCGAATATTTTTTTTTTTTTTTACGCCAAAGTTTCATTTATCGCTTGATCAGCTAAATGTGATTTTTGTTGAATTAAGCTTTGAAATAGTGGAGTTAAAAAAGTCTGCAGACAAGTATATTGTTTACAAAGGTAAGTTTAAATTCTTTATTTAAAGACCATTTTCGAGCTAAGAAATTTATAATATGTATAAAATAAGCGTAAACTTTTGTTTGTTGCAGATCTGCAACAACGTGCCATGTCTTCTCTTGTAATGGTTGTTGATAATGTGCGGAAAAATTTCAAATTTCTTTGATTCATGGAAAAATAGTGAACTTTGTAAATCAGGAACAGGAAAAAAAGGGGAATTTTGTTGAACGGATGTGGGAAAAAAGTGAATTTTGTTGAACGGGTGTAGAAAATCGTGAATTTTGTCGATTAGGAGTGGTAAAATCTCAAATTTCGTTGATTCATGGAAAAATAGCAAACATCGTTGATCAGGTGCAGAAAAAAAGGAAATTTTGTTGATCAGGTGTCGAAAAATAGCGAATTCTGTCAATTGGGTGTGAAAAAATAGCGAATTTCGCTGGTCGGGTATGAAAAGATTGTGAAACTTGTCAATCCGGCGTAGAAAAATTGCGAATTTGTTTGATCGGGCATAGAAAAAGTGTGAATTTTGTCGATAATGTGTGGAAAAATCTCAAATTTCGTTGATTCATGGAAAAATAGCGAACTTCGTCGATCAGGTGCGGGGAAAATGGAGAGTTTTATTGATCAGGTGTGAAAAAAAGGGAATTTTGTTGATTGGGTGTCGAAAAATAGTGAATTTTGTCAATAAGGTGTGAAAAAATAGCGAATTTCACTGGTCGGGTATGAAAAGATAGCGAAATTTGTCAATCTGGCGTAGAAAAATCGCGAATTTGTTTGATCGGGCATAGAAAAAGTGCGAGTTTTGTCGATAATGTGCGGAAAAATCTCAAATTTCGTTGTTTCACTGAAAAATAGTGAACTACGTTGATCAGACGCAGGAAAAAGGGGAATTTTGTTGAATGGATATGGAAAAAAAGGAATTTTTGTTGAACAGGTGTAGAAAATTATGAATTTTGTCCATTAGGAGTGGAAAAATCTCAAATTTCGTTGATTCACGGAAAAATAGTGAACTTCGTCGATCAGGCACGGAAAAAAGGGAATTTTGTGTTTTATCAGGTGTAGAAAAATAGTAAATTTTGTCAGTCGGGTGTGAAAAAATGGCGAATTTTGTCAATTGGGTGCGGAAAAACTGGAATTTTATCGATTGGCTTTGAAAAAATCGTGAATTTGGTCGATCAGGTGTCTAAATATCGCAAAGTTTTTTTATAGGGCATGGAAATTTACAAAGATTGTCTTCAAAAGGTATACAGTAAATTAAACTTTGAATTGAAGTTAATTAAAAAAAAATTATATGTTCATGACATTGGGTGTCGAAAAATAGCGAATTCTGTCAATTGGGTGTGAAAAAATAGCGAATTTCGCTGGTCGGGTATGAAAAGATTGCTAAACTTGCCAATCCGGCATAGAAAAATCGCGAATTTGTTTGATCGGGCATAGAAAAAGTGTGAATTTTGTCGATAATGTACGGAAAAATCTCAAATTTCGTTGATTCACGAAAAAATAGCAAACTTCTTCAATCAGGTGCGGGAAAAAAGGGGAATTTTGTTGATCATGTGTGTAAAAAAGGGAATTTTGTGGATTGGGTGTCGAAAAATAGTGAATTTTGTCAGTTGGGTGTGAAAAAATAGCGAATTTCGCTGGTTGGGTATGAAAAGATTGCGAAACTTGTCAATCCGGCGTAGAAAAATTGCGAATTTGTTTGATCGGGCATAGAAAAAGTGCCAGTTTTGTCGATAATGTGCAGAAAAATCTCAAATTTCGTTGTTTCACTGAAAAATAGTGAACTACGTTGATCAGACGCAGGAAAAAGGGGAATTATTTTGAATGGATATGGAAAAAAAGGAAATTTTGTTGAACAGGTGTAGAAAATTATGAATTTTGTCGATTAGGAGTGGAAAAATCTCAAATTTCGTTGATTCACGGAAAAATAGCGAACTTTGTCGATCAGGCACGGAAAAAAGGGAATTTTGTGTTTTATCAGGTGTAGAAAAATAGTAAATTTTGTCAGTCGGGTGTGAAAAAATGGCGAATTTTGTCAATTGGGTGCGGAAAAACTGGGATTTTATCGATTGGCTTTGAAAAAATTGTGAATTTGGTCGATCAGGTGTCTAAATATCGCAAAGTTTTTTTATAGGGCATGGAAATTTACAAAAATTGTCTTCAAAAGGTATACAGTAAATTAAAGTTTGAATTGAAGTTAATTAAAAAAAAAATTATATGTTCATGACATTGGGTGTCGAAAAATAGCGAATTTCGCTGGTCGGGTATGAAAAGATTTCTAAACTTGCCAATCCGGCATAGAAAAATCGCGAATTTGTTTGATCGGGCATAGAAAAAGTGTGAATTTTGTCGATAATGTACGGAAAAATCTCAAATTTCGTTGATTCACGAAAAAATAGCAAACTTCTTCAATCAGGTGCGGGAAAAAAGGAGAATTTTGTTGATCATGTGTGTAAAAAAGGGAATTTTGTGGATTGGGTGTCGAAAAATAGTGAATTTTGTCAGTTGGGTGTGAAAAAATAGCGAATTTCGCTGGTTGGGTATGAAAAGATTGCGAAACTTGTCAATCCGGCGTAGAAAAATTGCGAATTTATTTGATCGGGCATAGAAAAAGTGTGAATTTTGTCGATAATGTGCGGAAAAATCTCAAATTTCGTTGATACACGGAAAAATAGCGAACTTCGTCGATCAGGCGCGACAGAAAAGGGGAATATTGTTGAACGGGTGTGGAAAAAAGGGAATTTTCTTGAAAGGGTGTAGAAAATCGTGAATTTTGTCGATTGGGAATGGGAAAAATGTCAAAATTTCATTGAATCATGAAAAAATAGCAAACTTTGTCGATCAGGTGCGGGGAAAATGGAGAGTTTTGTTGATTGGGTATCGAAAAATAGTGAATTTTGTCAATAAGGTGTGAAAAAATAGCGAATTTCACTGGTCGGGTATGAAAAGATAGCGAAATTTGTCAATCTGGCGTAGAAAAATCGCGAATTCGTTTGATCGGGCATAGAAAAAGTGCGAGTTTTGTCGATAATGTGCGGAAAAATCTCAAATTTCACTGTTTCTCTGAAAAATAGTGAACTACGTTGATCAGGCGCAGGAAAAAGGGGAATTTTCTTGAATGGATATGGAAAAAAAGGAAATTTTGTTGAACAGGTGGAAAAATCTCAAATCTCGTTGATTCACGGAAAAATAGCGAACTTCGTCGATCAGGCGCGGCAGAAAAGGGGAATTTTGTTGAACGGGTGTGGAAAAAAAGGGAATTTTGTTGAAAGGGTGTAGAAAATCCTGAATTTTGTCGATTCGGAATGGAAAAAATCTCAAAATTTCATTGAATCACGAAAAAATAGCAAACTTCGTCGATCAGGTGTGGGGAAAAATGAGAGTTTTGTTGATCAGGTGTAAAATAAAGGGAATTTTGTTGATTGGGTGTCGAAAAATAGTGAATTTTGTCAATAAGGTGTGAAAAAATAGCGAATTTCACTGGTCGGGTATGAAAAGATAGCGAAATTTGTCAATCTGGCGTAGAAAAATCGCGAATTCGTTTGATCGGGCATAGAAAAAGTGCGAGTTTTGTCGATAATGTGCGGAAAAATCTCAAATTTCACTGTTTCTCTGAAAAATAGTGAACTACGTTGATCAGGCGCAGGAAAAAGGGGAATTTTCTTGAATGGATATGGAAAAAAAGGAAATTTTGTTGAACAGGTGGAAAAATCTCAAATCTCGTTGATTCACGGAAAAATAGCGAACTTCGTCGATCAGGCGCGGCAGAAAAGGGGAATTTTGTTGAACGGGTGTGGAAAAAAAGGGAATTTTGTTGAAAGGGTGTAGAAAATCCTGAATTTTGTCGATTCGGAATGGAAAAAATCTCAAAATTTCATTGAATCACGAAAAAATAGCAAACTTCGTCGATCAGGTGTGGGGGAAAATGAGAGTTTTGTTGATCAGGTGTAAAATAAAGGGAATTTTGTTGATTGGGTGTCGAAAAATAGTGAATTTTGTCAATAAGGTGTGAAAAAATAGCGAATTTCACTGGTCGGGTATGAAAAGATAGCGAAATTTGTCAATCTGGCGTAGAAAAATCGCGAACTTGTTTGATCGGGCATAGAAAAAGTGCGAATTTTGTCGATAATGTGCGGAAAAATCTCAAATTTCGTTGATACACGGAAAAATAGCGAACTTCGTCGATCAGGCGCGGCAGAAAAGGGTAATTTTGTTGAACGGGTGTGGAAAAAAAGGGAATTTTGTTGAAAGGGTGTAGAAAATCGTGAATTTTGTCGATTCGGAATGGAAAAAATCTCAAAATTTCATTGAATCACGAAAAAACAGCAAACTTTGTCGATCAGGTGTGGGGAAAAAGGAGAGTTTTGTTGATCAGGTGTTAAAAAAAGGGAATTTTGTTGATTGGGTGTCGAAAAATAGTGAATTTTGTCAATAAGGTGTGAAAAAATAGCGAATTTCACTGGTCGGGTATGAAAAGATAGCGAAATTTGTCAATCTGGCGTAGAAAAATCGCGAATTTGTTTGATCGGGCATAGAAAAAGTGTGAATTTTGTTGATAATGTGTGGAAAAATCTCAAATTTCGTTGATTCACGGAAAAATAGTGAACTACGTTGATCAGGCGCTGGAAAAAAATGAAATTTTGTTGAACAGATGTAGAAAATTATGAATTTTGTCGATTAGGAGTGGAATAATCACAAATTTCATTGATTCACGGAAAAATAGCGAATTTCGTCGATCAGGCACGGAAAAAAGGGAATTTTGTGTTTTATCGGGTGCAGAAAAATAGTAACTTCTGTCAGTCGGGTGTGAAAAAATAGCAAATTTTGTCAATTGGGTGCGGAAAAATTGGAATTTTATCGATTGGCTTTGGAAAAATTGTGAATTTTGTCGATCAGGTGTCTAAATATCGCAAAGTTTTTTTATAGGGCATGGAAATTTACAAAAATTGTCTTCAAAAGGTATACAGTAAATTAAACTTTGAATTGAAGTTAATTAAAAAAAAATTATATGTTCATGACATTGGGTGTCGAAAAATAGCGCATTCTGTCAATTGGGTGTGAAAAAATAGCGAATTTCGCTGGTCGGGTATGAAAAGATTGCTAAACTTGCCAATCCGGCATAGAAAAATCGCGAATTTGTTTGATCGGGCATAGAAAAAGTGTGAATTTTGTCGATAATGTACGGAAAAATCTCAAATTTCGTTGATTCACGAAAAAATAGCAAACTTCTTCAATCAGGTGCGGGAAAAAAGGGGAATTTTGTTGATCATGTGTGTAAAAAAGGGAATTTTGTGGATTGGGTGTCGAAAAATAGTGAATTTTGTCAGTTGGGTGTGAAAAAATAGCGAATTTCGCTGGTTGGGTATGAAAAGATTGCGAAACTTGTCAATCCGGCGTAGAAAAATTGCGAATTTGTTTGATCGGGCATAGAAAAAGTGCCAGTTTTGTCGATAATGTGCAGAAAAATCTCAAATTTCGTTGTTTCACTGAAAAATAGTGAACTACGTTGATCAGACGCAGGAAAAAGGGGAATTATTTTGAATGGATATGGAAAAAAAGGAAATTTTGTTGAACAGGTGTAGAAAATTATGAATTTTGTCGATTAGGAGTGGAAAAATCTCAAATTTCGTTGATTCACGGAAAAATAGCGAACTTTGTCGATCAGGCACGGAAAAAAGGGAATTTTGTGTTTTATCAGGTGTAGAAAATTAGTAAATTTTGTCAGTCGGGTGTGAAAAAATGGCGAATTTTGTCAATTGGGTGCGGAAAAACTGGGATTTTATCGATTGGCTTTGAAAAAATTGTGAATTTGGTCGATCAGGTGTCTAAATATCGCAAAGTTTTTTTATAGGGCATGGAAATTTACAAAAATTGTCTTCAAAAGGTATACAGTAAATTAAAGTTTGAATTGAAGTTAATTAAAAAAAAATTATATGTTCATGACATTGGGTGTCGAAAAATAGCGAATTTCGCTGGTCGGGTATGAAAAGATTGCTAAACTTGCCAATCCGGCATAGAAAAATCGCGAATTTGTTTGATCGGGCATAGAAAAAGTGTGAATTTTGTCGATAATGTACGGAAAAATCTCAAATTTCGTTGATTCACGAAAAAATAGCAAACTTCTTCAATCAGGTGCTGGAAAAAAGGAGAATTTTGTTGATCATGTGTGTAAAAAAGGGAATTTTGTGGATTGGGTGTCGAAAAATAGTGAATTTTGTCAGTTGGGTGTGAAAAAATAGCGAATTTCGCTGGTTGGGTATGAAAAGATTGCGAAACTTGTCAATCCGGCGTAGAAAAATTGCGAATTTGTTTGATCGGGCATAGAAAAAGTGTGAATTTTGTCGATAATGTGCGGAAAAATCTCAAATTTCGTTGATACACGGAAAAATAGCGAACTTCGTCGATCAGGCGCGACAGAAAAGGGGAATATTGTTGAACGGGTGTGGAAAAAAGGGAATTTTCTTGAAAGGGTGTAGAAAATCGTGAATTTTGTCGATTGGGAATGGGAAAAATGTCAAAATTTCATTGAATCATGAAAAAATAGCAAACTTTGTCGATCAGGTGCGGGGAAAATGGAGAGTTTTGTTGATTGGGTATCGAAAAATAGTGAATTTTGTCAATAAGGTGTGAAAAAATAGCGAATTTCACTGGTCGGGTATGAAAAGATAGCGAAATTTGTCAATCTGGCGTAGAAAAATCGCGAATTCGTTTGATCGGGCATAGAAAAAGTGCGAGTTTTGTCGATAATGTGCGGAAAAATCTCAAATTTCACTGTTTCTCTGAAAAATAGTGAACTACGTTGATCAGGCGCAGGAAAAAGGGGAATTTTCTTGAATGGATATGGAAAAAAAGGAAATTTTGTTGAACAGGTGGAAAAATCTCAAATCTCGTTGATTCACGGAAAAATGGCGAACTTCGTCGATCAGGCGCGGCAGAAAAGGGGAATTTTGTTGAACGAGTGTGGAAAAAAAGGGAATTTTGTTGAAAGGGTGTAGAAAATCCTGAATTTTGTCGATTCGGAATGGAAAAAATCTCAAAATTTCATTGAATCACGAAAAAATAGCAAACTTCGTCGATCAGGTGTGGGGAAAAATGAGAGTTTTGTTGATCAGGTGTAAAATAAAGGGAATTTTGTTGATTGGGTGTCGAAAAATAGTGAATTTTGTCAATAAGGTGTGAAAAAATAGCGAATTTCACTGGTCGGGTATGAAAAGATAGCGAAATTTGTCAATCTGGCGTAGAAAAATCGCGAATTCGTTTGATCGGGCATAGAAAAAGTGCGAGTTTTGTCGATAATGTGCGGAAAAATCTCAAATTTCACTGTTTCTCTGAAAAATAGTGAACTACGTTGATCAGGCGCAGGAAAAAGGGGAATTTTCTTGAATGGATATGGAAAAAAAGGAAATTTTGTTGAACAGGTGGAAAAATCTCAAATCTCGTTGATTCACGGAAAAATAGCGAACTTCGTCGATCAGGCGCGGCAGAAAAGGGGAATTTTGTTGAACGGGTGTGGAAAAAAAGGGAATTTTGTTGAAAGGGTGTAGAAAATCCTGAATTTTGTCGATTCGGAATGGAAAAAATCTCAAAATTTCATTGAATCACGAAAAAATAGCAAACTTCGTCGATCAGGTGTGGGGAAAAATGAGAGTTTTGTTGATCAGGTGTAAAATAAAGGGAATTTTGTTGATTGGGTGTCGAAAAATAGTGAATTTTGTCAATAAGGTGTGAAAAAATAGCGAATTTCACTGGTCGGGTATGAAAAGATAGCGAAATTTGTCAATCTGGCGTAGAAAAATCGCGAACTTGTTTGATCGGGCATAGAAAAAGTGCGAATTTTGTCGATAATGTGCGGAAAAATCTCAAATTTCGTTGATACACGGAAAAATAGCGAACTTCGTCGATCAGGCGCGGCAGAAAAGGGTAATTTTGTTGAACGGGTGTGGAAAAAAAGGGAATTTTGTTGAAAGGGTGTAGAAAATCGTGAATTTTGTCGATTCGGAATGGAAAAAATCTCAAAATTTCATTGAATCACGAAAAAACAGCAAACTTTGTCGATCAGGTGTGGGGAAAAAGGAGAGTTTTGTTGATCAGGTGTTAAAAAAAGGGAATTTTGTTGATTGGGTGTCGAAAAATAGTGAATTTTGTCAATAAGGTGTGAAAAAATAGCGAATTTCACTGGTCGGGTATGAAAAGATAGCGAAATTTGTCAATCTGGCGTAGAAAAATCGCGAATTTGTTTGATCGGGCATAGAAAAAGTGTGAATTTTGTTGATAATGTGTGGAAAAATCTCAAATTTCGTTGATTCACGGAAAAATAGTGAACTACGTTGATCAGGCGCTGGAAAAAAAGGAAATTTTGTTGAACAGATGTAGAAAATTATGAATTTTGTCGATTAGGAGTGGAATAATCACAAATTTCATTGATTCACGGAAAAATAGCGAATTTCGTCGATCAGGCACGGAAAAAAGGGAATTTTGTGTTTTATCGGGTGCAGAAAAATAGTAACTTCTGTCAGTCGGGTGTGAAAAAATAGCAAATTTTGTCAATTGGGTGCGGAAAAATTGGAATTTTATCGATTGGCTTTGGAAAAATTGTGAATTTTGTCGATCAGGTGTCTAAATATCCCAAAGTTTTTTTTATGGGGCATGGAAATTTACAAAAATTATCTTCAAAAGGTATACAGTAAATTAAACTTTGAATTGAAGTTAATTTAAAAAAAATATTATATGTTCATGACAGAGTTGCCCTCTTTTAGCCATGCCAAAAAAAGCCGCCTGGCTTTTTTTGGTTTTAACCACTTAAAAAAAGCCGGCTTTTATTGAAAAAAGCCAGTTTTTATTTTTAAAATTTTGTTTACAGCTAATTTGTTTTAAATTTGGATCAATTAATTTATAATACACTTATAAATATTTTCTGCTAAGAAAATTATAAATTTCTATTAAATTTTGTCAAATAACTAAGTCTTTAACTGCTAGAAGGCAACTGTGAAGGCATTATGTCTGAAAAAAAAAAAAAAATACATGTATATATATATAAATATTGAAAAGAATATTAAGTTAGACTCCAAACTGGTGTTTTGAAATTTTATATTACATTATATAGCTCCACATATACTGCACATTTTAAAGATCATATTTAATTAAACAATGACAAAATGTAGCACATCAAAATGGAAACATTCTTATGTGTCCATATGGAGAGTTAACTTATAAATGTTAAAAGAAAAATTAGAAAGGATATAATATTTGAGGAGAGTTAGGTACATAAGTGTATAAAAAATAGAGCATTTAAACAAGAAAATAAATAAAATTTCTCTAAATAAATTTTCGACAAGCTTGTTGTTAAGCATATTCATGCATATGCTATTCATAATGTTTTTTTAATAGTGAGAAACGATGTTTTTATTATATGACTATGTATAATTTTAAATGTTTATTAGAAATAAAATAAGACTTGTATATTAATAGCTCTTAAAATTAATTAAGTAATAAAACATGTAACTAAGTAACTATTGCCCTCTTAATTAAAAACACTTTAAAATATGTAGTTTATAATTACAATGCTTCATTGTAAACCCGATTATGGTCAAAAAAGGCCTATTTTGGTCAAAAAAAGCCGTTTAAAACCAATAAAAGCTGCTGGCGTGGCTTTTTTTAATTTTAGCCGGCTTTTTTTGCAACCCTGATTCAGGATGAATGTTTATGTGTATTTATAAACACATGCACACATAGGAGTATTACCCCTATCATGTGCACATAAGTGCTTTTTTCTTGCACACAATTACTTGGTACTCACAGGAGTACTTGGTGCACTACTCGTAAAAATATTAGGTAGTTTTAGTTTAGCCGGGCGCCAGTGTTATATATACATACATATATATGTATACACACACACATATGTATTACATGTATTGTCTATATCACCTATATACATATATATGTAGTATATATATTTATATAAACATGTATATAGTCTTATATATGTATCTATAACATTGGCGCCCGGCTAACCGAAATAAAGTACCAAATATTACAAGAATTTAACCTTCCTTCAGCTGTAATTAGAAATTAAAAAATTGTGAAGAATTCATCATAATGTTTTAAAATTTAAAATATAGCTTCATCGTATGTTATAAGGTTCAATTTTAGGTTATATTTATAGAAACATCTTTTTTTTTTTATTTCATACTATTATAAGAATATTGCTCAGCTCTCTGTTGTGCCACTGTTCCATTACAGGTACACCAATAAATTTATGCTTGTTTTTTGGTCTTATTATTGATTTTGCAGTGTGAATTATGTATGTGATAGCAATATGTTTAACCCTTAACCGGAAATGTGAAAATCCCGTGCACAAACAGACCACTTAATAATTTATCAAATAGTGAACTTAAACATTTAATCTTTAATAGTAATGCATTAATAGGAGCAATTTTTTAATATAACAGCATAAAAATAAGTTTTGAATGCCGGAGTGCGAAAATATTAAGGGCAGATATATCGACGAAACCATCTCACAGATGGTACGTTTCTGGTTAAGGGAACTGAACTGGGCTTAGATGCCTTATGTTCCCTCAGCCGTTGTTTTGAATTGTTTGGCGATTTTTTGTTGGTGTGTTGGCGGTGTTTAAAATATGGCAACCTCGATATGTGGAACCCCTGTGTGACATATGTGTTCTGGCAACCACTGAGAAGTGGTGGATTTTGTGGATGGATTTTGATATTGTGTTGTATCGCTCTGTCTTTTTATTTTTATGTTAAATTTATTGGATGTATTTGACTGACTATATGGTTTCTGTAATCTGTTTAAAAGCTTTTGCTGAAGTAATTAAGAAATATGAGGAAATTTTGAGAAGAAAAGTAGGTTTGTTTATTGTGTCTCAATGCATATTCATAAGCCTATTTTGGAAAATGATGGTGGTGTTATGAGAAAGATTTCGTACTGGAGCTTTCAAGAAAGCAGATATCTGTTAAGGTATGTTGATAATTTTATGTATATTCTGCTGCCTTAAGAGTTTTTATATTTTGAGATTGCTAGAAAGCGAGAACTGCTGAATTTTGAGAATTCTATACCGGAAGAACTGCTGAATGCAGTGATGGTTTTTTTTCAGTTAATGTGCACGAAGTGCTCATACAAGATTACTGATTGCCACTTTAGCGAATTTTGTTTATTATTTACATTTTATTTTCGTTAAGCGTTACATGCGTATAAACCGGTGCTTGGCGACATTTACTACTTGGCGGAAAAGGGGTTTTCACGCCAAGAAAATTCCAAGATGGCAGCCGTGGGAACTTATGACATCTGTTCCGGGAACTGCAATAATTAAGCCTTTTTGTGGTAAAATTTAGATAGGCAAAAGAAGTGTAAAAAGAAAAGTGCACAAAATCTGAGCGTATTTGGCACCTGTGATTGTGCATAAAAAGTATAAAATTTAGATAGGCAAAAAAAGTATAAAAAAAGTGCACAAAATCTGAGCGTATTTGGCACCACTGATTGTGTATAAAAGGTGCACAACTCAGGTATGCAAAAAATGTGTAAACAAAAAAGTGCACAAAATCCGAGCGTATTTGGCACCACTGATTGTATATAAAAAGTGCACAATTTAGGTATGCAAAAAAAGTGTAAACAAAAAAGTGCACACAATCCGAGCGTATTTGGCATCTCTGATTGTGTATAAAAAGTGAACAATTTAGGTATACACTTTTTGTGCACAATTCAGTGTGCACTCATTATGCATAAGCAGAGGTGCCAAATATGCTCGCTTTTTGTTCACTTTTTTTTTTACACTTTTTTTGCAAACTTTTTCTAGCTGGGTTTGTAAAGCTACAGATTTCTGTAGCTTTACAAATAATATTTAAAGCTACAGATTTCTGTAGCTTTACAAAAACTAGTTTACTTTAAAACTAGTTTACATGAAAACATTAGTGTAATACTAGTTTATGTTAAAACTAGTTTACAAAAACTAGTTTACTAAACTAGTTTAAAAAAACTAGTTTACTAAACTAGTTTAAAAAAACTAGTTTACTAAACTAGTTTAAAAAAACTAGTTTACTAAACTAGTTTACAAAAACTAGTATGCATGTGAGTTTACATCTGTAGAATTACAGATTTTTTTTTTTTTTACAGTGTACATTTATTTCAGGCACAATTGTCGTATTACACAAATTTCTTAGTGTTTCATGATTGGGATTTAATAAATAGCACGTTCTTAGCTTTTCGCAAATATTATAAGAGTGTCCCCAAAGTCCCATCACTGTTACAAAACATTTAATATTTGAGATAAACGTTCGCGTTTTATTTAAATGTGTTTAGCACATAAATTTTTGCTTGCATTCCCAGTTGCTGACATTATTATTATAAAACTTTTTTCACAGGCTGTAGGATTATGTATTTAATTTAATTATGTTTCGTAACATCCTGCATAGCTGGTAGACGGGAGGTGCTGGGTTCGAACCCAATCGCTCCCGTCGGCCTAATCGTTTGGAGTTTTCGTGCTTTTCTTCGAACCTTGGATTTGCAAGCGTAAATAGGGGTTAGGTTCCCTTAGAAAGACCCCCACGAAGGACACTCTCCCCCCCCTCCCTTAGGGCCTATATGCCTCGTGTTGAAAATTGCCCGTCATAAACACAACCAATTGTAACATCCTGCGCGTAACCAAAAGCGCACATGAAGTGTTGTGAGTGCAACGCAGCAAACTTATATGCTTCTGGTGAGTTTACACCCCAAGAGTGACCGAGAGGTTCTACTTTCAAAGCTGGTAGACGAGAAGTGGTGGGTTCGAACCTAATCGCTCCCGTCAGCCTAATCGTTCGGAGTTTTCCGTGGTTTCCTTCGAACCTTGGATTTTCTTGCGTAAATACGGGTTAGGTTCCCTTAGAAAGACCCCCACGGAGGGTACCCCCCCCCCCTCGGGTTCATATCTCACTTGTAGATAATTGGCCGTCATAAATAACACCGAAAACCTGATGAGTTTACAAAAAACTGTGAGCATTTAACTCCAATATTTAATGCGTTATAAAATTCTGTAATAGTAACAAGACTTTGTGGATGCCTTGTATCATTACCTTAAGATATTAATGTTAATATTTTCAGAAGTAAAATTAAATATGGATACTGAATAACACTTAGAAAAATAACACGAATATTTATATCAAATATTTCCTGATTAATATCTCCTGATTAATTTTTTTAAACCCATTAAGGACGAGTCTACTTTACATTTCTTTTAATTATTCGACACCAGTTTTAGCGACTTTCTAATTTTGAATTATTTAATCCCTCAAAATATGAGATTAGATAATGTGAAAATTTTCAAACTAAAATACTGGTATTCAAATTTAAAAAATTTGTTCGCGTTGAACGGCAATTTTCTTGCCAACCGGCTTTAATGAGTTGATGTTACCAGTAATTTGTGGTCACTTTGTATGTCACACCCACAACAAATAAACGGTCAAGTGCGACTATTACTCCCGCTCAGAGGGTTCCGTACAATAAATATACTTTTATTATTAACTGTGTTATTAAAAAATCGCTGCTAAAAGAATAATAAAACTTTGTAAAAAACTATACAACATAGGTTTGGGTATAGCCGTATATACAAGAAAATTATGAATGGATATACCATAAAAGTTCAAAGAGACATGAAGCCTAAATAATATCAAATATTGCTATTCTGTGTAACTCTTATTTTAATCTTATCATAATCTGTTTATGATGAACATAATTCGGCACTGCCAATAAAAGTGGCGCGTATTTAAATTTCATTTGGAATTTCATAATTCTAACTTCAGTGTAGTATCAATCTTTTCTTTTTGCAATGTAGCTAAAACAAAACCCTTCTTAAAAGTTTAAGCCTCGCATCGTGCTAAGCGCGCTTCAAAAATAGGTCGCAAAGTTAAAACGCCGCATTGGTCCGTGCCGTGTTTTTCCAAATAGGTTTTTAATTACCTTTTAAAGACGCGGGAGGCGTATTCACAGATCCACTCAATGCAAACTAGTCGCGGATCCCATACTATTTATGTGATTAATTCTAATTAAATTAGTCTCTTTTTAACAATTTGACGTTCATTGCTTTTATACTGCGACTGGGCATTGCATTACACAAATATACCTTTAAAAGTTGTTATCTAGGCCTTAAAATCCGGTGGCACATAGAGTAGGCCGCTCCTGTCATTATGTGTGTTCAAACCGTCCGTGTCTTTAAGGGTTAATATCTTGGCTAATTAAAGGACGATTTTTTTCGAAACTCATTATAAAGAATGCTTTCATACTTCTGCTATGATAGGTACCTCCAGCGCTCCTCAACACCTTGCAGAATGCCCGCAAATCGAAATTTGTGTGTAACAGAAAAATGCGCTTTACTGAAACACTATGTGACATAGGATAATCACTATAATTTTCCTGCAAGGTTAACATCTACTACCTCTAATTTTTTCATAATTTTAGTTTGAGCAAATTTGGAAATAGAGGGGAGGGAACATATTTTGTAATACATTTTCGACGATATCTCAACAACTATAATACCTAAAATTAAAAGAAATTTATTTTTAAGTTCAGAGTTACGAAATCTTTCACACGATACCCCACACGATATATAATAAAAAGATTTTTTTTTTCAAGTAGCTTGATTAGTCCCCCTACATTTTTCCTAAATATAACTGTAATTGTTTAATAATTTGGAAATATGTGGGCCAATAGTCCTTATTACTTCCCCCAATTTGAATTTTCCATGTTCCATAGTTTACGTGTAAAATAGTTGTGACAGACGGACAGACAGACACGTGAGTGATCTTATAATGGTTCCGTTTTTACTTTTTTATGTACGGAACCATAAAAATAACAACTTTTTAATAATGTACATAACAAATCAGTGCTACTGAGTACTATTTACTAAACTATTTTTTTTATCAAAAATATCTTAAATCGTTTTGCGATCTTCCGGTGATTAAATTAAGTATCACTTTTCTGTGCTTTACGTTATAAAAGTTCTAAAAATTATATATTCTTACATTTGCTAATCATATGCAGTAAAATTTCATCCATAAGAGAAATTCTCTTTTCTAATAGTAACGGATTATTTAAGTAAAAGTGGAATTTCATAACATTAATTCTGTAACTGGACAACAATATTCTCGGTAATTTCATAGAATTCAGAGGAATATTTTAAAGTGAACATATAAATTTTCTAGTGAAAATATGAATTTTAATAAGGACATTTCACATTCTTCTATGTAAAATATTAAAATTGTTCACTTCGACGAGTTAATGATAATAAATTCATATTTTTGAATTAATTTAAAATTTTCAACCATCTGCTCACTTTTCGGTGGATTTAGTGATAAAGTTTCAATCCGAGTGTGTTTTAAAGGCAAGCAAAATTTTATGTTAATTTCTTTTCTTTTTGACTTATCTATCATTAGCACATGGGTGATTTTCAAAAAGTGTCCTGTTTTACTGTCGTTTCACATTTGCACAGAAAAATAGTTAAATATCATAATTTTAATTATTGCATTTTAACTATCGTGTTTTTTAATGATAATTTACAGATATATTTTTTATTTATGAAAAGTTTTAAAATAAGAAATATATTCTTTTGTAGTCAAAATGTCATTACCGTAGTCGTCCAAACAAGCAATTTATTAGGTAAAGATATGGCTAAGTTCTATTTAAACAGACGGTTATAATTTTTTTAATACATTTTTATTTATTAAGATGCTACTAATTACATAAATCATTTATTTTCATTTATTAAACTTATCTATAATTCTTAATAATTATTTTAAACCGTGTCCCAAGAAATAGTGTCGTTGCCATGCTTCTGACAAAAAGTTCATCTGGAATTTTTAACCCTTAAATGCCTGATTTTTCACAAATCATTGTAATAGTGTTTTTCGGCTTTCATTTTTAAAATAAATCATGGGAAAAATACTTAAAAAAATCATATTTTGTTTTAAGTATGGTTTACGACCAAAAAACAGTTTGTTACTAATCGGCAATACTGGTCTTTAATTGAAAAAAACAAATTTCCTTGATAAAATTCTATAATATTAAACACACATGAATTTTAGGAACTATAATAAGAAATAATTTTTACTTGCTCACTGCGAAACAAAATAGGGCATTTCGCAAGTTTCCAAACAAAACAAAAAGAGCGACCAGCAACAATTGAAAAAATAAATCTATCTTTATTCTTAAACAGCACAAGTGTTTCAATCTACATGTTGAAAATCGATTTAATAATATTTTCAGAATGTATTTTATTGGCAACATTAGCATTATAGCTTCAGTATTATTCTAATAGTATTTTAGAAGCCTAAATTGGGTAAATTGCCGAAAAGCAACACCCGGCATTTAAGGGTTAAGAGGGCAGTACATGCCTTTTTATCAAGGCAAAAATACTCCTTAAAAGTCAACTTGTTATCAGGTTTAGGTGAATAGAGTAAAAAATTTTATAGTTTCAATAAAACAAGCAAAGTCTTTGAATGTTTTGGTGAGTACTTTTTTGTACGTCATTACCGTACCCACTTCCAATTGATAATTGATAATTAAATGAACTTTTATTTCTTAATCTGCTTTCATTATATAAGAAATAGAAAATCATTGTATGGGCCAGAAGATATAATGGCTGCTACTTATGCTTGGGGAAAAATAAAAGTATTTTGCTTAATTTGTTATTACCGTGCTCACTTATCTCATTAACCAAGTTAATTAAAATTTGTATGTCTGTAAAATATTTATATATACCTTTAACTGTTGAATGCAGGCGTTATTTATGTGTGAATGTGTGTTTTAATATATATTGTAGTATGTGGGTTTATTATTATATTTCGTAGATTGATGTAATAGTAAAATCTATTCATCGTTGTCCGGTCATCCAAGGCTGGCGACTTCCCCAACATTGTTTATTAGTGAGAAATTGCATACTCATGTATCGGCCGGAGTAGCTCAGTGGTTAGATGAGCAGTCTTGTATACTGTAGTCCCGGGTTCTATTCCTGGCTCTGGCTATTTTTTCACTCCAGTTAGGTTTATTGTATTTATTGTATGTATGTCTGTAAAATATTTATGTATACCTTTTTCTCATTTCTCTGCAACAATGGAAGTAGTCCAATTGCTACCATTTTGAAGAAATATCACAAAAAGCATTAAAAATAAACTATAAAAATGGAAGTAAATTAAAAAATAGCTAGAACGGGCACATCTACAAATGAACAGCTCTCATTAAAAAAAAAAAAAAAAATATCAAAATTCGTTCAGTAGAAAGCTCAAGGCTCAGGGCTATAAAAACAGACTGGTCTTTTAAATATATAGATTTATATGAATATATAACAACTTAACGTAATAATACACTAATTATAATTGCTAAAAGCGGAAATCAAAACTTTAAAACAGTAATAAAATAGGTTTATTCAACTGCTTATATGTTTCGGATCTACCTGAGTCTCTTTCAAAACAAATAAATAAATAAATACTTACGTAATATAAAAGAGTACATGAAAATTTAACCATTATTAGAATATTTTTATTTATTTGTTTTGAAAACGACTCGGGTAGAATTGAAACATGTATACAGTTGAATAAACTCATTTTTCCTCATTCTAAAGTTTTAATTTACGCCTTTTAGCAATTAAATTGTGTATATTATTTATATGTTCATATGTCAAGTATTAAAATTTATATAAAAATTTGTAACATAAAAAAATGAATGCCGTTGGAACATTGAATTCATAAATTTATTGACTAACAACTGTATTATCTCTACAAATGTACAAATTGCAAGAATGCAACGATTATTCATTATGTAATAGAATCAATATCTTGATAAATAGTAAATACGTTTTATTTCTATTTAAATAAATTTAATGCTGAATAATATTTTATCGGTTAGTTTTAATTAATTTTAATTTTAAAATTAACCAAAATTATTTTTTCATATTATTTATTTTCCTTCTATCTCCTGTCATCTTCTTGCACACCATCTATTGGGAAAAAGATAAATCATAGACTTTAAAAATTAAGGGTATCCTTTTAAGTATTTTCGGCTGGTTATGCAATTGATATATGTTATTGGGGTTTACTATTATGTGCTCTATATTGAAAATTAAGTGTGTAACATTTATATTTTGTTACATAGACCGGGAAAATAAAACCGTTCCTTTATGATCAACGGGGAAAACTCGTTTGAAGTGAATTTGAATGATACTAAAATTTTTATAACATAATGAAATTAATATGCAGTTTTGAGATATACTAAAATAGGCTTTTTATAGAACATAAAGTGCAAAACATTTAAAATTTATTTACTGGGTATTGAAACACAAAATAATTCCTGTACATACTGGTCTATTAAGAAAAATCGCTTGTTCAAGAAAAATCGTATTTGAAGGATGTTATACTATTTCAAACATAATGAAAATTATGTACATTAGTGAGATGCTTTACAAATTGCTTACTGTAGCACATTTATCCTTCATTTACAGGGTCATTCAAAAAAATTGTTACAATACCGTCAATGAGTGATGATTGCTTGAAGTGAGATTTCAGTTGTAGTTTTCCGTTTTGGAAATAATTGTGTTTTGACATTTTATGTGGTGTATAAATTCTATAGAATATTTAGGCGGTTGTGCGAAAAAAAGCCTTTAGCATATTCGATTGTCAAATATCTGTGGATGCGAATTGCTTAAAAATGTTTTTTTTTTTTTTTTAATTGTTATGCATTTTTCAGTTGAACTACTTTAAATATAGTAAGCGATGTTTGCAGAATATAAATAGTAACTTATTCAGTGTTACCTAAAGAAATGAATAAATTGCTATCTATGAATATTAATTTCTAGAGGGGTGTGCTTTTAGTTTTGTTTTGCGCCTTTCACCTGAATTAAATGTTAACGGAAATTGTGGTGTGTATAAATATTATACAAGGCTTCTCTAAATAATTAGGGTGTAATTCCGTTTATAGAGGACATTTCTGAAGGTGAATTTCAATCTGTGTTAACCCTTTATGCTCCGATGGGACTTTTAAGTCCATTTAAAGGAAATGGATTATAAAATTTATTTTATTTTTCTACTAATAAAAGTATATGGTACTTTTCATACAAAACACTTTGTTAGATCACATTCGCTAAGCACAGCGAAACAGTCGAAGCTAAATATTTTTAATGTGGGTATTTTTCAACTATTTACATGGATTTAAGGGGTCCCAAGATTCTTTCAATATGAAAAAAAAAAAACGACCAATTTCAACGTTTAATACCTTAAACTGAACTTGATTTTAAGACATAATTTTAATTGGGATAAAAGATATAAGAATGTTCTTTCATTTCAAATATTTAAAAAATTGTAAGATGCACAATTGGCTCCAAACTGTCAGACATTTGACAAGCAGAAAATCGGCTTAACAGATTACATGCAAGATTACAAAATAAATTTTGCAACTAGAATGAAAATTTTTGAACTTGATTATATTTCAGATTATAATAATTACCATAAAACTGAATAAATTTGTATTTAAAGCATTTTTAAATTTTTAATACAAAATTCTATTTAGTTAATGAAAAATTTAGAAAATTTCAACAATATAATCAAATAAAACAATATATATATATTTAACAATAAAAAGGAAATTTTAGGCTCCGTTTATACAGACTAACAAAATATGTTTTGAAAATATCATGAAAAAATATTGAGAAGTTTTGGGGATATCGTGCGCGTTACGCCCAAAATAGGCGTTTGGAGAAAAATGACTTCAAAATTTCGGAAACGCCGATTCAGCTATTGAGCGGGTATAATTCTAAAAGCCATAACTTCTGTTTTAATAGGAAATTCAAGGAAACAATTATAGCAAAACGTTCAGAAAAGATAGGAGGATACCATCTAAAAAAAAATTAAAATTTCGAAAATTTTAAAGCTTTAAGAGTCCAGAGACCTCTTAAGTTTTCTCCCATTAAAAAATGTTTTACGAAAAATTTGCAGTCGCAAAACTTTTCTCAGTTACAGATAGAATCACATTTATTTACATTGTTTTTGTAAGAATTGTGAGGTTTCCTTAACAGTATTTTTTGTGAATTAATCTAATTATTATTGTAAATATTTTACAAAAAAAGTCTAACTACCAATTTAGTAAATCAGTGTTTTTTAAAAATCTATATAAAAATCAGATTATATAAGTTGTTTTGGATATCTTTAGACTTTATCAAAGTGGAGCAAATTTCGGATAAAGTTGATAACTTTATCCGAAATTTTACGCTGGGTAACTCTGGGATAGATGGCCATAGTTTTTAAAGATTGAAATAAAAATTCGTAGAATGCAAACACAAGAAATATTTATGCATATTTCAAACTCTTATACAAATACTCATCATATTTAGGACAAAAAATAATTAAATATCTGGAACAAAAAGTGGGAAACAAAATTGAAATTAAAATGGAAGATGGCCATCTCTCCTTCAAGCCGAGGAGAGATGGCCATCCGATACAAGTAAGTTAAAATGAAGTTAAAATAGCAAAAAATAACGCATTTCATGTAGTTAATCATGAAAAACACATAGAAATTAATAAAGAGGGAATAATATCACGGAAAATCAGTGAATAAAACTTTAATAAACAAAATGTTTTTTGTAATTTTGATCATTCTCTTTTCGTAAAATTTTACCGCATTTTCGTCAAAGATATTGATGGTTTGTACACGTTTCATAGAACCACTTCTGGCACCGTATGCAATGTATGCAGTAATCCTTTTTGGTTATGGTATTATGTTCTTCCCCATAACCAATACCGTGATCCTCGTTCAATTCTATTCCATCAGAATCTGTAGAATCTAATAATTACAAATGCATTTCATCTTCTTCGCTACTGGAAGTGTCATGATTTTGTTTTTTTCTTGCGTTTATTTTAGATTTTTCACGGTTTTAATTTTATTTGTCAACTTTATCTGTTACTGGAATGAACGTTTCCGAAGCTTTTCAATATTTGTTGAAAGAAAACTACATCGTTAGGCCCTATTATATTATTGCTATTTAAATATTTATATTAGTTAAAATTTAAATAATTATATCAATTAATATAATTATAAACATAAAAATTATATAATTATTTAAAAAATAATTATATTTAGTTAAGATCGTCACTACGTATAATTTTGAAATATTGATTATAGATGGCCATCTCTCCTCGATTTGATGTGGCCATCTCTCCTAAAATTGATGGACGATTTGCCACCCAATTTAAAGCATCACTCCGCCATTGTACGTCTTTGTTTTAGACTTAAAAGCAAAGATTGAATTATTTACGTGCCTTAAAAGTCCTTATAGTAAAAAAAAAAAAAAAAAAAAAAAAAAAAAAATGTAACATAGCTACTAAAAAACATTCAGATACATAACTCAACAAACATATCCAACCACTAAATTTAATAAACATTAAAATTACACTTTTTTTTTATAATTGAAAAACACAGCTGTACGTCGCAATGAATAAACACGTTGAACTATTTCTTACGAACAAAGTTTATGCTGCAATCTATGGTATAATTTTTGATATATTTAGACTGGTCATCTCTCCTCTATGGCCATCTATCCTAGAATTACCCTATAATCCGGGACATAAAGGGTTAAATGTTTTCAATCTAAACTAAATTTTAGCGTAGCATATAGCGTATAAACTGACAGATAAATCATATAAAGGGATGGACCAGAGAATTCGAATACTTTCCATCTTTGGACGGTAAGTTCTGAAATGTGGTTTTCAAATGTGTTAAGTGCTTCCTACATTGTTCATTTCTATACCATCTTTAACCCATGTAAGCGGTGAACTTTCGTTTCAATGTTCAGGCAGTGTCAGAAATTGTTTCACAATTTATGCTTGACGCATGACTTTTTTTTTCCTGTTTATTATCTGTTCTGTCATTTTTTCATATATCTGAATATAAGGGGACGGTGGAGCTTAAAATCCTTAAAAATAATTATTTTTATTTTTGTAAATTTAAACTTAAATATTATTCAAGGGTACATTATATACATTATGGCATACATTTATCACAAAAAAATTTTAAAAAAAATTTATTTTTGAGAAAAAAATGGAATTTTACGCGCCGTCTTAGAAATCTTCGAAATGCCCCATGCGTCTTCCATATCAATGAAAATCCCCAATATTTTTATAAAAGTTTGGTTTATATATATAAATAAAACCAAGCATCGAATTTTATATATTTGAATTTAAAGGTAAAAAAAAAAAAAAAAAAAAAAAAAAAAAAATCAAAATTTAAAAAATTTTTCGAAAAAATTTCAAAATTTTTCAAAAAAATTTTTTTTTTAACCTTTAAATTCAAATATATAAAATTCGATGCTCTATTTTATTTCTATATATAAATCAAACTTTTATAAAAAATATTGGGGATTTTCATTGATATGGAACGCGCAGGGGGCACTTCGAAGATTTCTAAGACGACGCGTAAAATTCCATTTTTTTTGGCAAAAATAAATTTTTTTAAAATCTTTTTTTGTGATAAATGCATGCCATAATGCATATAATGTACCCTTGAATAATATTTAAGACAAAATTTACAAAAAAAAAAAATTTGAAAAAATTTGAAATTTTTTCGAAAAAATTTCAATTTTTTTCAACTTTTTTTTTTTTTTTTAAATTCAAATATGTAAAATTCAATGCTCTATTTTATTTATATATATAAACCAAACTTTTATAAAAAGTATTGGGGATTTTCATTGATATGGAAGACACAGGGGGCATTTCGAAGATTTCTAACACGACGCATAAAATTCCATTTTTTTCTCAAAAATAATTTTTTTTTTTTACATTTTTGGGGGATAAATGCATGTTATAATGTATATAATGTACCCTTGAATAATATTTAAGTTGAAATTTACAAAAATAAAAAAAAAATATATTTTTAAGGATTTTAAACTCCACCGTCCCCATAATAATAAAGACATTTTTATCTGTTATTAACGTAATGGAAACGCCTCTTTCATCTATAGTATATAGCCATTCCATTCACATAATAATAAATCACTTCACTGCAGACGTCCCCTACTTCTAATGCTTAAATTGAGATGCAGGCATTTTATACCGCGTGTCACAAAAATGACTGATGAATTTAAAATTCCATAAATTGCAAACAGTGACAGATATTAAAAAAAATTCTTTCCAGGAGTGTTATGTAAGATGTCAGGAGTTTTTAAGCTGTGATTCTTAGTTTTAGTCACGAATAGCATGGATAGTAGGCGCTGCAAGCAACAACCGCTAAATCCAGGCTCGATTGTTCAGCTTTCATGCGAAAAAAGAAGATTAAAATGTATTTAATGGATCCCGAAGTACAAAAAATCGGGTCTGGACTGAGCGCCTATTGCTCTCAGCACCGTCTATTGTTTGAAAATTGAACTAAAATCAAGAATCACAGTACAAAAACTCCTGACGTAATGCATAACTCTCCTGCAAGATTTTTTTAAATATCTCTCACCGTTTGGAAGTTATTGCATTTGAAAATCCATCAGTCATTTTTGGGAGACCCGGTATTTTGCTTAATACACACACAAAATACATGCTAGTGATTCACGAATAAATTCCCAATTAAATGTATTTTAACAGGCTGAAACTTAATATGCAGCTAAAATTAATTTTTCTAACTTTATATGTAATCCAGCATAAATAATTAAGACGTAAAATTCATGTATATTTAAAAAAAAAATGTATAGCCAACTGTTTTATGGACGACTTTTAAATATAAAACATTCTACTCAACTTAACTGTTTAAATACGCGATATATTTGTAAAGCAAAAACTATTTTAAACACTAAATTAATAGAGCTTTTTTTAATTATCTACAGCGTAAGGATATGATAACGTTTCTATGTAACTTTAAAGTCAAATATGATTTGAAAGTAATATTTGCAAAAACTATTTGCTTTCCAAGCTTACGCTTATGGCGATGAAATATGCTGAAAAATCTTCAACAAAATTAATTGCAATAAAAAAAGAACCCGCAAATATATTGCTGTCAAAGTCTGATTATCCTAGCATTTATTATGAAACATTTCAATGCGAAAAGACAAAGTTTAATTGGTATTATTATAAGAATTATTATTGTACAGAAACATTAAATGTTTTTTTAAATGTCAAAGCATTATTTTTCTGTTTCTCTATCTGAAGTTCTTTTAAAATTTAACAGTTATTTCTCAATTCCATCTAAACTGATGATGAAAACTTAATTTTCTCATTAATCTTTTAAGATCATTTATTTCGCTTCAAATACCAATAAAAATGTTCAACAAACATTTTTTTGTGTTGTGTTTGCTATTTCAATTTTGAATTATAAAGATACTAAAGTTCTTAAAGCATTAAATTTAAGTTTGAAAAGACGTATATTAAAAGAAAATACTTGATAAAATTTTATTGTTCCTCACAGTAATTTTTAAATTTTATTAAAATTCAACAAACCAAGTTATTAAAAATTTCTGAAATATTACGACAAAAGTAAAAATAATATATTATTTCTAAAATTAAATTAACGCTTTGTGACCCAACAATCCCGATTTGAAAAAAAAAATAATAATCAGACGTTAGAATAGATATTTTTAAGCATGCAAAACCCCATAAAAATAATATATATATATATATATTGACTAAAAGTTACTTTTTTCACAGATGCAATAAACTTCATAAAATATTGTAAATTTTGTAATACAAAATTGTAAGGTATATGAAATTACCTTTGTCAAAAATCCATTTTTGGACGTCTGCAGTAATTTAAGTTTATGAGTAATTTAAGTCTGAAATTTATTATGCAGTAATTTAAGTCTGAAATTTATTATGCAGTAATTTAAGTCTGAAATGATAAATAAAACTTTGCCAGGAAAAAATAATTCAATATCGCAGCCTATTCTATGAAAAATTTGTACTATTTACTGTGTTGGGAGGTAGCATCAATAAATAAAATCGGCTTTAAAAGCACGCTATTTACGTAATATTGATTTTTGAGTATGTGGCAGCTGTGCAAGACGATATAAAGGGTTAAGGACACTGAAATGTAAATCGAAGCTTTCTTGAGCATCCCATACATTCAGAATATTTTTATGTTCTTGCGGCCATGCGGGTCAATTCATAGTAGGAATAGTCACTCATTAGAAAAAAACATTCTAAAGATGCACACTGTGTCTTCTAATTAAAAAATTACATCTACGGTAGGAAAAAACGGTGCTTTATGAAAGAGAAGCAACGTTGATAAACACAAATATAAGTACGTATAAAACGCATACAACTGTTCGAAGGATTCATCATCAGTGCTTAAAATTAAAGATAAATTAAAACAGTGGATTAAAAGGGGGGGGGGGAGCGGGTATCAGAGAGAGGTGCCTCACTTCTCAACTGTCAACAGCGAAATGCGATTCACGGTTGACCAAAAACTGGGGTGTCGATCTCACGCGCAAAAAAGGGAGACCAATCAAAGCCTCCCAATTGCTCTGAGAGAGTTCAAACAAATAGGAGAAAAAAGCAGGGGGTGAGAGAACGAATTAAAGAAATTGATCCCATATCTTTGAAAAATCGGGCATTCTGGACAAATTAACTAAACTGTTTGAATTTTTACTTTCTTCTATCTTTACAAGAAGAAAGTATTGGATTCATGAAAATTTTCGAATTCCAGTTTTCGACGTATTTACACGTTTTAGGGGTCAGAGATTCCAAAAAACATGTTTTTACAAAATGTCTGTCTGTGACTCTGTGAGTCTGTCTGTCTGTGTGTATGTGACACAAATTTTGTGGGCGCTCTATCTCAAGAACTAATGCACGGAATTTAATAAAAATTTATATTCTGTGATTCCCCAATACAAATTGATGCTGATTAGGTTTTGGTGTAAATCGCTCAACAGGTGGCGCTGCTATGCTGCATTTTTCACGATTTTTGCAATAGCTCTATCTCACGAACTAATGCACGGATTTTGATCAAACTTCAGATTTAGTTAGTCCTTGATATGAATTGATGCTGATTACGTTTTGGTGTAAATCGCCCAACAGGTGGCGCTGTTATGGTGAATTTTGCAGGATTTACACGATTTCCCCAATAGCTCTATCTTAAGAACTAACGCACGGATTTTCATCAAACTTCAGATTCAGTTAGTCCTTGATATGACTTGCTACTGATTATGTATTGGTGTAAATCGCTCAACAGCAATCAGCTCGTCTGTGCTGCCTTTTTCACGATTGCCTCGATAGCTCTATCTATAGAACTAATGGACGAATTTTCATCTAACTTCAGATTTAGTTTTACGTTGACACAAGTTGTTGTTAATTAGGTTTTGGTATTAATCACCCAATAGGTGGCGCTGCTATGCAGGAATTTTCACGATTTTCGCTATAGCTCTATCTCAAAAACTAATGCACGGATTTTCTCCAAACTTCAGATTCAGTCAGACGTTGACATAAATTGTTGCTGCTTAGGATTTGGTATAAATCACCCAATAGGTGGCGCTGCTAGGCAGCATTTTGCTGGATTTAGACGATTTCAGCGATAGTCATATCTCAAGAACTAATGCACGGAATTTCATATCTTTAGAATCCTCATGAGATGCATAGATTGCCATTTAATTTTGGCAATGTGATAGCAAATTTTGAAGTATTAACATGTATGAGATAGAAGAAAGTTTTGGGATTGGTACATCCGACTAGTTTAATTTGTTGCAAGTTTTCGAGAAATCAAGATCGGAAACTGATGAGCATTTCTGTATTATTGAGACATAGAAAAATTTAAAATTATAATTGTTGGACCAACAGTGGTTAGCAATAGCGGAACGTTTTTTGTCACAGTTTTTAACACAAGTTTTATGTTCCCCCAAAGGAATCTTAAAGGCTTGCTTTGCTTCACCAATTTACTTTATATTGCATTCGCTACATATTCTGTAAACACCCGAATGAGAAAAACTGTCAACTGGATATTTCAGATTTTTCAATTGAATTTTGTTAAAAGGAGTATAAACCACTTTAAATACAAATTTTAACAAGATTTTAGAAATTTGATGGCTTATTTTCGGAAAATATTGAAGTATAATTAAATTTTCATTTGCCAACAGTATTAACTTTGGAGTGAGTACGTTTACTTAGTTTATTATGAATGGAATCGACGATTTCAACTGTAAAACCTCGTTCAATGGCAATGGATTTGATATAATGTTATTCGTCTTTTAATAAACTGTCGGAAAAACAAACATTTAAGGCGCGGTAGACATATGTGTTGAAAACAGCCAACTTTTGATTAGGTGGGTGGGATGAAAGACGATGTGGGGGTAAAGATGTGCTTTTTTCATATTTCTTTTTCATTTAGCATTTTTTTTCATTAACTTTATTTTTATTTTATATTACTATACTACATTTAATACAATATTACTTTAGTTTATTGTTTAACGTTTTTATCTAACACATTCTATCAAAGCGTTCACATCTGCAAGATACACAAAAGACAATGTTGCTAATGCAGTGGCCTTTAAAAGAAGATTTTGATTATCGTTTCTATTCCCAGCACAGCTTTTAATATAAAATTTTCATAGAATTATCAAAAGACCGCGGTACGTAAGTTAATTTTTCACGCCAAAGTTTTATTTATCATTCGAGCTGTTTTGCATGGTTATTGCTAAAATAATGCAATAAAACCATTCTAAAATTATCAAGTCGGAAATCGTACGTCAAACGTGGCAAATGAGGTGCGTTCTTACTGTGTTTTATGAATATTCAGACCTTGGTGCAATACCTTTTGCATTCATACGCAAAAATGCATTAATACGAATAGTATTAAGATTATATCTATTACATTCAGTAATACGTAAATAATAGGATTCCATCTTAAATAGGATGTAGACATCATAGCAACTTAGAATCCTTACCCATCATGGGAAATCATTGAATTAATTACGTATGAAATGATTTAACACATTGAAGAAAACTTTTGTTAACACGTTGAGTACCAAGTCTATTTTGTCTGTCTTTCCGTTTGGGCCGCAAAATAAGATTCCTGTTGCGCAATCTATAAAAAAAATGACATTGTAAACTATGCTACAAAGAAAATGGTACACAACGTGGCAGAGGAATGGCAAAGGAGGTTGCCATATTCTGTGATACTTGCGAAAGGCAACCGTTTGTATGTTTACTTTGTTTTAATAAAACCCATAATTTTTTTTTTTTTTTATCTTAAATATTTAGTGCATTCATGATACAACCCTGAAATTACTTAAAATTTATTTAGAATGTAGCCGGTGACTTTCATGGCACTCGAGTAGTTAATATCTTTATAAGTTTTGAGTCCATTCTCATAAAATTTGAAATAACTCGACAGAATTATGCAATGATTATATATATTAAATTTCGAACCATTCTTTTGGGTAACTTTTGCACTGTCCTATGCGGGGAGATGGATGGATAGACAGACGGCCGGACCAAATGCCGACTATAGGTGTTATGTATTTATATAATTACGAAAGCATCTAAAAAGGCTGGTGGCGTCCAAAAATAAATTTTTTTTACAAAGGTAAGTTAGTATTCTTTAGAATTTTGTATTTGAAAATTGACAAAAAATGAAAAATATGTAATTTTGGGCTTATTTCAGACTTGAAAAAGGTACATTTATACGAATAATTTTTTATTTAATGTTCTAAATTGTTTTTTTTTTTAATTTTTTACATGTTTAAAATCATGTATTCTAACATCTGAGTACATATGTTTCCAATCGTAGTTGTTAAGCCTCAAAGGGTTTAAGAAACGAATTTGCATACTATGAAATTGCAATTTTAAACACCGGGTAATCATTAATCATTCATTATAGACCGTTTTCCAACAAAGAACAACACTTTAAAAAATTGTTACATAGGCCCTTAATCTTGGCTTTCATCCAATTAATCGTACTTTTCTTGAAATGTGATAAAATCCTTCTATATATAAAAAAAAAGTTTTGATTTGGAAATGGACCAATGAAAATCTGCGTAGATATTCCGGGTAGATCCACATCCAATTTGAATGCTTAAGCATTCCCTTTCATCGTTAATATTAAAAAAACTGTTGCATACAAAAATAAGAAAATCGGTGGTATTATAGAGAAATGTTTGATAAACACGCTGATGCAGACAGTTTTCAAATAGAAGAATTATTTTAAGATATTTAATGCTAAATTTGGACAAAATCGTTCCATTAAAAAAGTTTTATTGGAGCAAATATATACATGAGAATTTAATCATTTTTAGATCACTTTATACATTATAAGTTTCCGGTGTGCAGATTGTATTTATTTTTCTTATTTGACTCATTTTTTGAGGTATTATTTCAATTTTAAATTTAAATTTTCAGCATTTCGAGAGATATTTTTTACAAATTTTAGAAAATGTTATTAATTTAAACTGTTGCCAGTTGTATAAAAAGCGCAAACAATAATGTTTATTTCACATTAAAAATTTATTTTACACGTGACTGTTATAAACAGAAAATATAAAAAGCAGGAACTCATTGAAAATTACGTCATAAAAATTATAATTACATGTGAATTTCAAAAGAGACAGAATATTGTAAAACTAGCCGCCTCTGGCGACCAGTTTGGTCTCCCTTAAATGTATGCCATGCATTGCAACATGTTACTTTTGTTCCTAATTTAACTTATATGCTTAATTCTTCGCCAAATCGAGAAATTCTGATAGAGAACTCAAGAACATTTCGCGATCATCGCAGCACTTCGATATTTTTAGTTGAGCTGTATATATTTTTTTTTTCGGAAAACCGCTTAGTTCACTTAAACATTTATGCTTCTTGTTCGTTTGCTTATCAGTTGCAATACGTTCACTAATGAGGAGATTTTTAAACCTATTAAGTAATCTTCCATAATTGGGTCCCTAACCAAATGGCGTATTTTAGCTAATAGGATTTAGTCAATGAATTTTTTGTGAAAAGCCTTTAATAATACCTACAACTTACATTAAGACAATATTGTTGATAATATCTTTTTAGAGTTGTTCACCATTATCCCGTCGATCACTTCCTAAAAAAAAAAAAAAAAAAAAAAAAAAAAAATTTCGCCAAACTATTCGCCAAACGCCCAATAAAATAAATGGACGCCTTCAGTTAAAACGGTTGAAACAGATCTATTGTACTAATGCATCATCACATTTTTTGAATGTTTGTACTCTTTTTAATATCATGACGCCCCCGTTTAATGACGTAATTGATATTTTTATTTGATTATTGATTATTTGTAAAACATCATTAAAAATACAGATAAATCAATAATACAGAATATAAATGCAGATAAATGTCGAATTAAAAATCACTTCATGACGTAACAAACACGTGAACGAATCGGAAGTCAAGTGAATGTGACGTCAAGATCATTAATTTTTGTTAAGTGTTTAATTATTGTTTTGTGTAATTTTAGATTGCTTCAGTATTACTTACCATTTTCAATGCTCTTATTTAATAAAAGTATATTAAATCACTGTTTTGAATGCGATATTGACAAAGGTAAATATGATTGGCTATTAACAATCATCTACGGTGATCTATTCTCCTGGCACGGATAATACATAAATATCAAATTATTTGACTATGCGATTTGAAATGTAATTTATTAAATATTATTACATGAGTTGGGTTTGTTTTTGAAGAAAATATCGTGAAAGAAGTTGAATTGTATAGCAGTTTACCTAACAGAATGAGATGCTGAACTTTGATTGGTTTAAAGGCGTGAATTATTTTTGCACAAAATTCATTGTTGGAGAGCTTGCTGTGTGAATGATTACCTCCATAAATTAATATTTTTTTCCCTCAATGAAGAACTAATCTTTTGTGTTTACTTTGGTGGAAACAGATATTGGACTTTCAAAGTTATTTCAATTGAAGTTATCTCAGAATAAATAGATATTTGAATGTAGAAAATCTCTCAAACATTATAATTTATTGAATACGATCTTTCTAAAAGTGTAACTTTTATGCAGTTTTATCCTGTTGCAAACTGTTGATGACAGTCAAATGCTTTGAGCGTTATAATAATAATCTATATAATATTTGGCCACTTATCACCTGCGCCTGGCTAACATTAAAGTATTAAATTGACAGCTTGGCCATATCGGCTTATAAAAAGTAAAGCGGGTAGCCCGGAATTATTGATGACAGTCACATGACATAGGCTTTTATTATATAGATTACCTAACAGAATGAGATGCTGAACTTTGATTGGTTTAAAGGCGTGAATTATTTTTGCACAAAATTCATTGTTGGAGAGCTTGTTGTGTGAATGATTACCTCCATAAATTAATATTTTTTTCGCTCAATGAAGAACGAATCTTTTGTGTTTACTTTGGTGGAAACAGATATTGGACTGTCAAAGTCATTTCAATTGAAGTTATCTCAGAATAAATAGATATTTGATTGTAGCTAATCTCTCAAACATTATAATTTTTTGAATACGATCTTTCTAAAAGTGTAACTTTTATGCAGTTTTATCCTGTTGCAAACTGTTGATTATAGCCAAATGCTTTGCGCGTTATGATAATAATCTATATAATATTTGGCGACTTATCACCTGCTTCTGGCTAACATTAAAGTACTAAATTGACAGCTTGGCCATATCGGCTTATAAAAAGTGAAGCGGGTAGCCCGGAATTATTGATGACAGTCACATGACTTAGGCTTTTATTATATAGATAATAAATTCATAAACATGGGTTAGAAGTCTTAAATAGGCGAATTTACGTCACATTACACTTATTATATAAAATGAACAAAAAATAATATTGCAAAACAGTTTAAATTTAAAAATTGCTCGAGACATTTATTTGATATTTTAAGATGATCATAATATTTCGTTTCTAACAAAAGTATTTTTACGTGAATATTAAAAAGAAAAAGGAAAGTTTGGTGAAAATTACGCCAGATTATAGTTCTCAGATTCAAATTATAATTTAATCTTCCGAAATCTTTTTAAAGCCGATTAAATTACCGTGCTGTTAGAATCTGTGGTGTCTGAACGGTGGTTGACGAGCGTAGCTCGTAGGGGCAGAGCCCCCTAGTGTAAGTAAAACAAAAAAAAAAAAAAAGAAATTGGTCGGATATTACACTGTCAAAAAACGGAAATACTACTGGCAATCTAGACGCCAGTACTATTTCCGTTTTTTTACGGAAATTTCTACCCGTAAATTACAGAAAATTTTCCGTTTCTCTGATTAAAAACGGAATTTTTTCTGTAATTTATGGGTAAAAATTCCAGTAAAAAAACAATAAATAGTACTGGCGTCTAGATTGGCAGTAGTATTTCCGTTTTTTTGTCCTTTTTTTTTTTTTTTTTTTTTTTTTTTTTTTTTTTTTTATACAGTGTATGTTGAAAGAGTATAAAATTCTTCTATTAATTTTCCAAAAGTTACACTTTTTAAATTTGTATACACTCGGGCACGATAAGTTATATACATAATTTTTTTTTTCCTTCTTGCAACAATTGTCCTTCAAATTGTCCTTCAAACGTGGCAAATGCGATGTGTTCGTACTACTACAAGTCTTACAAATATTCAGATCTTGGTGCAATTGCTGTTGTGCTCCCAACCAAAAAAGCAAGAATACAAAATTTATTATAATTATATATATATATAATTTAATAATACGGAAATAATAGGACTCCATCTTAAATAGAACGTAATCACCATGGCAACGTAGAATCATTACTTATCATGGAATATCATTAAATTAATTACGTATGATATTATTTAATAGAATAATCACCATGGTAACCTAGAATCATCACCTTTCTTGGGATATCAATGAATTAATTACTTATTATATGATTTAATAGAATTAAGAAAAATTTTATTCATATCTTTGTAAGTTTTAAATGGATTTCATAAAATTTGAAATGACATAACAAAATTCTGCAACAATTATATATATTAAATTTCAAACCATTCAGTTGGGTAGATTTTGCGCTGTTATATGCGGACAGAAGGACGGGCCAGACGACGACTATAGGTGCTATGTATTTACATAATTACGAAAGCACCTAAAAAAAAAAGGTTTAACGCACTGCATTATATTAAATTGTTTCGCAATACTTAAATACATACATCAGAATTATAACTTTTTTTCGCATATATTTCAATCAAATATATATCTATACATACTAATTATTTTTTGTAATATGTTCATTATAAATGTTTAGAATGAAAACGGCTTTTATAATATAAATATATTTTTTATTCTACTCATGCTGGATTTTAAATGCATTGTAGCATTTTTCACAACAAAAAGCAAACAAATTTACGAGCATTATATATCCCCGTATTATTTAATCAAAAAATTTACTTTTAAGGGGTCAGGTAACCTTTGAAGCATCCAAAAATCGATTTTTTTTTAAATAGCTTATAATTAAATATGATTCTTTGGGAACATTTAAAATCAAACCCCATTCAAAAAATCGCATTAGAAGATAAGTTATGTCTAAAACACTTTGAGCTCTTGCTATATGATCAAAGGGTTTTTCAATTTTTAAAGCCAATTTTCTCAAAACAGCGATTTTGATCATTGCGCGCACAATTTCAGAAAAACGGTTGCCTAGAATTTCACGAAATTTTTGGTGGATGTATTAAACGTACAGAAGCACAAAATGACCTATTATTATGTTTCTCAAGTAAGAAGTTTAGAATTCACGGCTACTTTTGTATAAAAAATATCTCGATATTTCGAATTTCTCTAAAAAAAAATTTTTTTTTCGAGATCTACAAGTTTTATTTTTTTTCATTGTAGGTCATTTTAAAAACACTTTATATCTGTACTCATTAAACAAATCTTAGCTTGTTTCAGCCATTGAAATGGGAAAAATCATGCGCGCAATGCATGCAAGAATAATTCTTTCGTAAAAATTGTATTATCTTTAAAAATAAATTTAAAAAAAACTATATATGTGTATACCTTTCTAACAACTTTGATTGATAAAATAAAGCGTTCCCAAGATGTGTTTTCAATTTTATAATTAAAAGTTAATTAGTTAAAGAATGACTGCAATTCTTACAGAGGTCACTTTTCCATGTACTTTATTGGTTCAAAGGTCACCTGACCCCTTAAAGACATCTTTGTCTTTATTACCCGACTGCCAAGAAGGGTTATGTGTTTTACGCATATCTGTGTACGTGGATTTCTTTATACCCTCGAAACATCTCAACGGTTGGATGGATTGTAATGAATGAGGTCTCTATCCAATCGTCTTAACTGTCCGATGGCTATACGCTAGGTTTTGTTTTAATAAATTCAAAATGGCGGCCGTAAATTACAAAATGGCGGTAGAGACGAAAAAAAAAATTATGCTCCATATTGAGTGGCACATAATTGGATAGGTCTTTCAATATGAAGAAGATGTTTCATTGACTATTTTACAGTCAGAAGATCCATTAAAATATTACACAACTTGGAAGTTGTGTAGGTAGGATGCCTAGCTTTACTGCAACTCTAACCATCATAAACATCTATAGGCCTCATCAAAACAGTGTTTATAGATAGGAACTAACAATTAAACAACTTAAAAGTCACGAATGCACGTAAATAATTAAAAAAAAAGATATGTAATATAAAAAATAGTTTAACATTAATAAGAAATAATTAATTAGTTCGCATTTTACGCAGTCGGGTATTTTGATTTTTTAAATTTAATGTTTACTTGTTATCCATTTTATTTAAAATTATTTCTAGAAAAATAAAAACTGAATTTTTTTTTTTTTTTTTTTTTTTTTTTTTTTTTTTTGTATAAGTTTTCTAACGATATGAAAAATCTAAAACGCGTTAATTAAAAGATATATGTCAATAATTCTACATTGAAAAAAGTTGCTGCTATTAAAATTTTATATTTTATGCTCAAACATTTTCATTATTTAGCAGTTTTTAATAAAAACACACATTCAGCAAAATCTTGGATGCTTAATTGCAGTTTTTCTCTACTTTAAAATATTAACACCGTATAATTTTTACCTAAACTTATATTGTTGATATTTTTAAATATTATTATCCCGGTTTTGTTTTTTCGACACATCCAATGCCAACTTTTAAGTTGAAATAGTTTTCAATGAGTGACATCTATATACTAATATATAAAATATTTATGTCTGTCTGTGAGTTTCAGAAAAACACTTATTTCTAAATTAATTCGACTATTTAGACGACACATAGTCAAAAACAACCTGTTTCGTTTTGTCTGTGAAATGGGCTGGAGAACAGTTGCATATCAAACTATAATTTTTTAAGGGCATATAGAGAATATTTCTGTCAACAATCTGCAGTTTGTCGTTTTAGCATATCTAAAATAGTTTTTGAAAAGACAGAGAAAACCCGCAATACTTAATCAACGAATCTTTCTATACTTAATCCACTTATGAATTTTTGATTTATCCAGTTTGCTGGTATAATCACTTTATGTTGTTGCAAAATGAACTGGAAAAGTACTAATAAAAATTACGCTACTTTTTTTTGCCTTTATTTGATAAAATGTAAACGTACTAAATATAGGAATGTGCATAATATTTTCAATAATACAATATGCATAATTATATGCTTTGTCTAAACTTATATAAAATAAGCTTTTAAATTGCATATTATAAAAATAAATACATAAAAATACCAATTATAGTATTCTTATGTACCACTAAAAAAATGTATATTTTTTTACAGTTACTAATAATATTAACAGTATTATTAATAAATTAACTAAGAATAATCGTATTTGAGGCTTAAAACAATTTATTTCATACTCATGCAGTCATCTCTTGGTAACAGACAAAAAATTTATAGATAATTATTTCATATAAAATTCATGTCCTAAAAAAGAAGAAAATTTTATAAATTTATTAAAACTAGGGGATCGAACCCGAGCTCCTCGGGTTACAGAATATAGGTGAAAACCATTTTTTTTTACTCTAATTTTTTTTACATGTAATATACATTTTAGATTGCCCACTAACATCAAAAAGAATTTTTATATGAAAAATATCAATTATGCAATCAAATAAGGTTTTGAAATTTATGAAAAGCCATACTTTCACATGTCACCGCATGCCAGGAGTTATTAACCCAAGATTTTGCGACTTCCGATCATTTCGGTGCATAAGCGCGTGGTTCAATCACATGTCTGTTAAATTTGTTTCTTATTTACATTAATTTATTTATTTTTCTATAGAGGAAATTTAATTTTGTTATGGAACATTAGACGGAAACAAATGCTGGACTTTTTACATTGTTTTAAGGGCAAGCGGATTAACCTTTCGTAATCGAGCTACACGTGATAGAGATAAATTAAAAAGTAATTTATGCTTGAAAATCTATATATATGTTACGCTATCATACGTGGCACAGAAATCGCGATTATTTGTTAATTGTTTAATTTCAACGCCCGAATGAAACGAATCTCATTGGTTATTGTGTAATATTTTAAAAAGGGAATAACAATAAATAAATAAAAAGTTTAATTAATAACTATAGAACAAAACAATTTACATAATTAAAAAAATAAAATAAAAGTAAATAAACAATTTATTAATAAGTAAACAACAACATCCGGGTTACCATATCAAACAAAATAACGACACTTTGGCGCCAGTTAAGTACCCCAGTGCGTATATGACATTGGCGTCAGAAAAATGTCGCGCCAACGTAGTGCGTATATGACACCCGTGCCGTCTTTTATTCATCTATTAAAAATACAATAAATAAATAAATAAAAGAAGGTACTTTTACAATATTTGTACTTGGCGAAATAGAGAAAAGGTGCATGGCGAGAAAAGAAATTTTTTTCTGGCAACCGATTTAATCAAAATATTTTTTTCAAATAAAACTACATAAAACTTGCCATGATGGCAAAGAGTTCGCACTTTTATGTTAGCTGAGCGCAATTCTCGCCAATAGCATTTTTAAACTCGCCAGCAGCATTTTTTATTTTTCCAGGGGTAAATTAAAACAATGCTTTGATGTTGAAATTAATTGGTTTATGGTATTATTTATTCTTTTTCTTTTTTTAAAGAATTTTTTTTTTTTTTTTTTTTTTTTTTTAAGTGAAAGAAATGAATTTTAAAGGTTTCATTTTTAAATTAAAGTTATCCATTCTAAATAAAATGAATGAAAGGATTATATTTTAATCTGAATTAACGAAATATGAAAACAAATGCGGCGGGTACAATGTTTGGCGATTTATCACCTGTGCCCGACTAATAAAAAAGTAGGGAGTTCTCGATTTCTCTAACAGAATCTTCCAATTTTGCGAAGGATTGAGCAAATAAATTAAATTATGAATAAAAGTAACATGATACAATGCCTAGCATACGTTTAAGGGAGACCAAACTGGTCGCCACGGGCGGCTAGTTATTTTAAAAACCATAATAACTCAGTCAATTAAGATACAATTTTCAAACAAATTCCATTTGAAAGTAGATTTTTTCCTCTATTTGACGGTTTAAAAATTGAAAATGTACGATATTTAGAAATTTAAAAAATCGCTGACATATCACGTAATTTTAATTTCATTTTTTTTCCAGTTTTTATGAACTAATGGCAACAAAAAGGTACAGTAATATATTATTTTCTTTCCTCCGTGATTATTTTCCCTTTACTTTCAACCCTACACGACTTTCAACAGAAATGGAGTTCCTCAGTTGCCACAGTTACAAAAAATGTATTAAAAACTAAAAAAAAAATTAATATCTCAAAATTAAATTGAGATACAGCTTTCAAACAAATTGCGTTTAAAAGAGCATTTTATCCGTTATACGACGGTGTAAAAATTTAAAATGTGCGATGTTTAGAAGCTTAAAAATTTGCAGTTGAGAAAATTGCAAAACCAAAATTTTATTTCAAACTTCAAAGTGTTGCCATTCGCAGAATGACGTATGCGTTACGCACAGATATGTTTGTCCTTTATAATATAGATAGCTAGCTTGGGAACTAAACCACGAGGATCTCGCGCTAGGCTAACCACCTGTCCTGGACATATGCTGTAAAGCGTCTTACAGCACAGAGTGAAGTAAACAGGTTTAGGCATTGTTGTTCTTGATCATTCATTGAACGTATAACCACAAGCTAAGTTTTTTAGTTAGTAAGAATTACATGATAAATCTCAAAAGTTGAAGGCTTCTATAAATGAGTGATTAATATTAAGATGTATGACCACGTATTGGGTTTTAATAAAGCTATTAAACGTATAAAATGAAACCCATAAAAACGAAATATTTAAGGACAGACAATAAATTCAGTTTATTTAAGTTTTTATCTTAGCACATATAATTTGATAATTTTCCTTTCTATTCAAATGATTTAAAGTGTTAATTTATTAGTTTAAGCAAATATTGAATCAGTTTCTATTCATATAACAATGCTGAAATTTAAGGTGAGTTCCTATAAATTATTTCGAGATTTTATCTTATGATATTTAAATGAAAGATAAGATAATGAATTATGATGGAACAATTACCTCATTAAGAATAGCACTTTAAAAAGTGAAGTTTTGTATCGAGTGGTTTAGACGATATCCCATGTATTGCTTATCGATAATGCAATTATTAATTTATCGAAGAAGTGTCACCCTTTATTGAGATAAATGAATTATAATTACTGAATGCCATTCCAAATACCAAATACTAAGACAATAATTGCTATAAATATATTGATATACAGGGAAAATTCCATTCAACGAAGTCTCATCGTTACACGTAAACATTTCGCTATGAAAAAAATTCGTTAAATAGAAATCAACTAAAATTCATGAAATTTGTATAATAAAATGCACATGCATAAAATGAAAAATACACATAAAATGGAAATATTGGAAAGTTGTACTTCAATTAGGGAAGTAACTTTTTTAAAAGTGATTTAGACATATGAGGACAATTTTATTGGAATAATGTATTTAAAAACACATAATAAACAGAGGTAAACAAAATCTGAAGCGTAGCGTACCTTTTCTATTTTTTCTTAGTATTCCAAATCCTTAACTTTAAAAATGTCTGTAATATTACTTTATACAGGTTTCTTAAAAAAATTACACTGTTGATAAAACTTCTCGTACTTTCCTAAGCATCCGAACAATTCATCTGTAATATTTTCATGAAACTGGAATTCCCTAGTTATTATATCGAAGGTTTTTAGCATTTCTTCTTTTCAATGCAAATGATTAAATAAATGAATAATTTCATTTTCATGCAATCCTGTGAAATAAATTCATTCATCCATCGCAAAAGCAACCTCTCCGTTTGAATGTTATACAAGTACAAAAGTGGAATGAACTTCGTTAAATACACTGGTTATCAAAAATTAAGGAAAAGTCACAAAATGCTAATTTTCAAATATGCGAACATTCGAAAGGAAATAATATAATTCGAGTAATTACTATCTCTACAACACAGCTAGTCCATATAACATCTCATTCATGTCACACATGGTCACATGTGTCACAGTCACTACGGTGAAGCAAAAAAATAGGAAATTCCATACATCTCATTATGAGTCTAAAATGATCATTATATGTGACTCCACTGAGACGTCACTGTGACTGCTGCTTTGCGGCGAGTCACCATGTGACTTTACAATGTAGTTACATTGTGACCCTCATGTGACTGTCATTTGTAGACTCAATTTCAAAATAATCGTGAACGCTGCATTGTGATAAGTTACCAAATAATGTCACATTAAAGTCACATGATGACTTTCAGGTGACAGAGAGACTACTGTGAAGTCACCGTTGTGTTCTTTTGGGAAAAGTCTCCATGTGACTATAATATGATATTATTTTGGTGACTTATCATAATGCAACGTTCATGATGACTTTGAAATTGAGTCTCAAAATGACAGTCACATGAGAGTCACAATGTAACTACATTGTAAAGTCACCTGGTGACTCGTCACAAAGCAGCAGTCACATTGACTTCTCAGTGGAGTCACATATAGTGATCATTTTAGACTCATAATGAGATGTATGGAATTTCCTATTTTTTTGCTTCACTGTAGTAGCTGTGACTCTTGTGACCATGTGTGACATGAATGAGATGTTATATGGGCTAGCTGATAGTAATTACTCGAATTATATTATTTCCTTTTGAGTGTTCGCGTATTTGAAAATTAGCATTTTGTGACTTTTCCTTAATTTTTGATAACCAGTGTAGAATACATTTTTCGTAATATGGAAATTAATTTACACGTTAATGGCCTTTAAAATCAAGGTTCAGCAGAAAATTTCGTTAAACAAAAAACTTCGTTAAAAATAGGGATTTCGTTAAAGGGAAGTTAAACTGTATTTGCTAGTTTGCAAAATTTTGTACATGTTGTTACTGTTGTAGATGATTAAACACCACATTTCGCAAATTTTGAACAAATTCAGAAAAAAAAAATTAAAGGTTAGCATTTTCTGTAGATATTATTTTAATTAAAATACGTATAAAAGGACAAATAATTGTACAAATACTACTTTCATATTCATAAATATATTATAAGGATATTTAAAATATCTTAAAATACATCAGAAAAACCTAGAACGTTTTCAACCATTACAAGGCCGTCATCAGTAGGATTTAAATGTTATTATTATTTTCTTTGTGCTTATTCGAGATGTGTCCAGAAGAAAACATTGTAATTTAGATGTTGTACGTCAGATGAGATGCCAGATTTATGCACCTGAAAGTAATATTTGTACAATTATTTGTGCTTTTATATGTATTTCAATTATTTAACTTAAAATTGAATGTAGCACTAGAATTTTTACTTTCCTTTATTAACCATTTGGAAAAATGGTTATTGTCCACGTCAGTGTAGGAAATGAAAAGCATATCTGAAGGTTTTTATTGGTTTAATCTGCAATTTATTCGTTTTCTGATTGGTCTATACAGTAATATGTATTTCCCTGTAATTTCAACAGAGATGAACAACAGAGTGTTGCCACTATGACAAAAAAGTAATAAAAACTACAAAAAAAAAATTAATAACTCAGAAACAAATTGAGATACAGCTTTCAAACAAATTGCATTTAAAAGTACATTTTTTTCTCTATACGACGGTGTAAAAAGTAATATTGTGGGATGTTTAGAAGATTAAGATTGTTTACGCCCTGTTTACGACCTACAGATATTTTTGCATTCCCCATAATGACACACAAATTTAACTGAACTGGATAACACAAAAAATAATTAAATACTTTTTGAAGTGAAAACTTCTTTATGCGCGTTGAGCTTTTTTTTTGAGATAGAGAAAAACTACTGATTTGGAGACACTGTTACGTAACCGACATGCTAGCATTTTGGCACATAGACACTAGCGTGCCAAGCGGTGAATGACAGGAACTTTTCCCTCTTCAGCTCAATCCGCAAAAGAAGAACGAAGCTAAAACTCACTTTTTATCCGGGCGTTCACACAGGAACACACACAAAATTTACATTTTCGTTGCAGTAAGCTGTTGTGTTTATTGTTAAAGACAAATACTTGATACTTTCATTATTGAAGTGAAAGCTTCTTTGGGCGCGTTTGGCATTTTTTGAGATGGGAAAAACCATTGAACTCGTGATACTGTTATTGTAACCGACACCTCTATATATAAGTATGTACATGTATTGTGCATAGTTCGGTATGAGGAGGGCGGGTAATTAATTGTTATTGATTGCTTAATCAATAACAACAATTTACAGGCAAGCGCGCCGCATCCTTGCCTGTGCGCTATTGGTTCCCGAAATACACGTACAAGAGTTAGAAAAGGGAAATCTCGTCAAAAACATCTCATGTAAAAATTAGCCAAGTCTCGTGACTCTTGCTAAAATAAAACTACCTTGCTCTAGCAAAATAAAATTATCTTTATTCAACAGTTGTTATTTGTGCCAATAGTTGGCGGCAAAAGTGAACTATTCGATCAAATAACGGGTAAGTTTAGCAGAAAAACTCTCTTGTTTTTAAAATTCTTGTTATTTTTGCGTTATGGTGTATGTCTATGGTCTATGTTATTCTATAATAATGAATAAAAAACACTACATTTAAAAGTATTTCCTGCACAATAAAACATTTCCTGACGATTAAAAAAACACACACGTAATTATTGAAGTTTTCACTACTATTGGCACTCCCGGAGTGCCACTGTTTTTTTTTTTGTTGTTTTTTTTTTTTTTTTTTTTTCAAATACTACCTGTAGATAACAATACATTTGTATTGTGTTATGCATCTAGTATGGATACTTTATTTATATAACACTCACACCATATTGTATAACAGAATGTACTTCAGCTAAGAATCATACATGGTAACACATTTTCAGAAAATCTCATCCCTAAAAGTTAATTCGATTTTATGGATAGCAATGAATATGATCTATAGATATTTTATACATCATGTATCATATTAAAATTTAGTTCAGCTTGAAAACGCATAAAATATATGATACATACATCTTGCAATTAGTGCTCATTACGAAATGTATCTAGTTTCCTTTATTATTTGCGGTACTTTTGTGTATCTGCACAACAGAAAAAAGAATTAAATGTTTCATTATTTCTGACAATTACCAGTTGCAGATAGCAATACATTTGTATTATGCCATGCATCTCTATATAGATGACTTTATTTTATCATATTCACAACACATTGTAAAATAGAATGTAGTTCAGCCGAAAAACGAGAAACATACATGGGAACACATTTTCAAAAAAATATCATCCCTAAAAGTTAATTCGATTTTATGGATAACAATGTATATGATTTATAGATTTTATACATAAATAATATCATAAATAGTATCATAATAAAAGTAAGTTAAGCTTAAAAACTCACAAAATATCTAAAAACATACATCTTGCAATTATTGCTCATAACCGATGTCTTATCTAGTTTTCTTTTTGTGTAACCACTGAGCTGCGTCAATAGTTTCAAACACTTTCCTGAGTTCGTACTCCCCCTCCAGCCGATGAGACGTTGTGCTCCCAAAGCTGATTGACTGGAGTTGCTGTGTTCGAACCCAATCGCGTCCACCAGCAACATATTTCAGAAAAACTTTAAATGAACTTTTTTTCTGATAATAATGATATGCACGCCTGAATAATGTATATTAATTTCATAATGCGTTCTTTACTCAATTACTGCCCAGAGCAATCGAATTTTTTTTGTGTCCAATATAATTGTTGTCCAATACAAGTTACGTACACCATATTCAACCACAAACATGATGTAAAGAGTATCTACATTTTGCATTATCGAGTACTACATTTTACAGTATCGATGAAATATGGATTTTGTGATGTTTCAAGCATGATGACATTATATCTCGAATGTACAAAAAGAAATGCTCTCCCTCATCTTCTTCGCTACATGGTCCACATATGTGGACATCTTTTCTTTTCATCATGAAACCTAATCTGTTTGATTTTTTTAATATTTTGAGTTTACTTCTTAAAAGTTGAATGTCTTTTGCTTCAAAAAAAAAAAAAATAAATAAATAAATAAATAAATAAATGGCAACATCTATGTTGATTTCCTTATAAAATAAATGTTAATCTCATCTGTGTTTGCAAAATGCCTCCATGACTGTGTGGCCAAGAAAGCGAGAGATTTTCATAAGTATTTAACGTAAATCCTTTACAATAAAAAATTATGAAGATTTGTAATTTATTCTCTTGTTTAAAGTCCTTTAATTTGTGATTGTGCGAATTTCGGTTAATGATAAATAAATTGATATTTTAAGGGGGTTGTGATATTAGATCTTAGATATGTGAACGTGAATTACTAGTCCCCTAAAAGATCAATTTCAGAAAATTTCTTTTTTGTCTTCTATGATTTAATTTTCTTCGTGAAAAACCAACGAATGGCTATTTTTGGCATTGTTTTTGCTTCGCGTCTGAAGAGGATATGTCGTAAAGTATCCAAATACTTTTGAGCATCCCTATAAACAAAATATAAATATTTCATTTTCAATTGAGACTGTACCATGATAAAAGTCAATCACATATATCAGCACCTTGAAAATCAAAGTAAATTTACGAAAATTAAAGTGCATATAGACAGACATACAGAAGACCCAAAATCATAAACATATTATCCTGTGATATAGAATAATGCTGAGGGGAAGTTTTGAACTCTTTTATACGTTTGTATACTGCAGTAACTTTTACAATATTATGTACTGCGCAGAAATCTGCAGATCATAAAGAGGGCTGTACAAATAAAATGGAAACTTCTTCAACCACTGATGTTAACAGCTGAAATTGTGTTTTCAAATATACAATTTGTTTTCCAAATTTATTACTTAGATGTAATCATTCATCTTATTAAACATCAAAGATTTCTTACAATATCTAAGTGTGTTGGAATGTATTTCATAATCTATGCTTGGAGCATAATTTTTCCTTTTTTTTTTGGATCGGAAAGCTGTTTTCTCAATTCATAATTGTTAGATCGTTACATAACCTTTACATTAAAACGTATTTTATAATGAATATTTTATTAAATTCTTCTACAATATGTAATGTAAAAACATTAAACTATTAGAGTGTTTAAAAGTATTTGAAACTTTGTTTAAAATATGAAAAGTTCTATACACTTTTATTTTCCACTGCACCTTAAAGTTCATTTTGAATATTAAGCGTCTCTTTGCGTGACAAATAGCAGATGTTGGATATATTTTATTCAAGTCTAACATTAAGTAAAATAGATTGCCGTGAGAATAAAGGAAAGTAAGAATTTTTGCCGAACACTAGAGAATTTAAGTGGCGACATTTTTCAAGATTGATTATCTAAGCCATCATTTTTACGACAATTCCAAAAGCATATTTCTGTTTCTATTGCTATGTTTTTTTTTAGAAAAGTAGCTGTTTCTTCAAAAACCTTATCACATAATATTGCATTACAAATTGTTATGTTAATATACATTTTATGTTCTTAAACGTAAACGTGTTAAGAATCTATGTGTGTTTAACTGCCTTTTAATAGGATATTTAGAGCAGGATTAATGTATTATGTGTATATCAAACTGCTGATATCTATACTCCTATTATAAAGAGGAAAAAATTGTTTATTTGTAGGAGGTAATCTCTGGAACTACCGAACCGATTCCAAAAGTAATGGTATCAAAATGATGGTGTTAGTCCAACTTTGAACATAGGCTATATCTTATGTCGGTGCCACTACCCCAAAGGGGGTGTAGGAGCAAAAAACGTTCTAAAAATGTGATTTTAGCGTTACCGAAGGGCCTAGAAATATACAATTTTGAATATTAGTTACTTATAAGATAAAAATGATGTCTAAGAACAGTTCTTAAACAATTCGAAATTTAAAAGGGGTGAAAATGCACAAAAAGCGTTCTAAAAAACGTTCTAAATGGTAGTTTCTATATAATCTCAGGAAATACCAAACCGATTTAAAAAATATTGGTGTGAAAATGATGGTGACAACGCTTGCTCCAAGATAGGCTATGTTTTATGTCGGTGTCACTACCCCAAAGGGGGTGCAGGAGCAAAAAACGTTCTAAAAATGCGATTTATGTGTTACTGAAGGGCCTAGAAATATGAAATTTGAAATATTAGCTACTTATTAGATATAAAGGATTTCTAAGAACAGTTCTTAAAAAACTCAAAATTTGAAAGGGGTAAAAATGCGTGAAAATCGTTCTAAAAAGCGTTCTAAATGGTATTTTCTATATAATCTCAGGAAATACCAAACCGATTTTAAAAATATTGGTGTGAAAATGATGGTGACTGCTGGAAGTGTATCATGTAACTTACATAAATACCCTTGATACCACTTCAGCAGGTTATTATTTTATTGTCATAAAAAAAGATACTATTATTTATATATTTTGATTATTATTATTATTTTATAAAATGCATATATATATATTTAGAGTGTGTTTTACATATAGGTATTTTGATTATTATTATTATTATTTAATATAAATATACTCATATATGTATTTATGCTATAAGGTCTTAATAAGAGTAGGACCACACAAGGAGTCCTATCTGTAGAGGGGATCTTTTCAGCGAGTCACGGAGTCTGCAAGCCTGACAATAGCTTGACATAAAATGCCAAGTCGTATTTATGACGGGATACTACTTTATTTATGATACCTAATAAAACAGGCCACACTGGCGAAGACTCGGGGTACAGAAACCAAGATCGCTGAAGCTCAAGGGGCGGAGTATGGTATACCCCGGGAAAAGTACAATACCGAATCAGAGGTTTGCAGGTCGAAGGAAGAAATGGGGGTCAGCAAGGCTGGCCGATCATTCGGCGAAGGGGGCGGAGGACCCTCCTCCACATTGTCATCACGAGGTGATGTCGTAACTGAAGGAAGAAGTTACATATCATATCGATGCCAGTTGTAAAGCTATGAAGTCCTAAGATCATATATATACATCGATTCAAGTTTCTATACCATTAGGACGTAAAAATATGAGATCGATGTCAGTGGCAGAACCATGATGACTTAAAATATACTTCAGATTCAAGTTCCTATACCATGAAGACTTTAAATAATATATGGATGCAAACCCCTAAAACCATGAAGTCTTAAGGATATCGATGCCAGTCGCAAAGTTATGAAGCCCTAAAATAATATATATCGATTCAAGTTCCTATACCATGAAGGCTTAAAATATAGATGTCGGTTCAAGTCCTTAAGCCAGGACGACTTAAGAGATCGATGAAAACTCCAAAACTATGCAGTCTTAAAATAATGAGTGCAGTTTGAGTTCCAGAATGATGTTTTCCAGAGACACGTTCCAGCTCTCTCACCCGGGATGGTTTTTAAATGATTGAGTTCAGCTTCCATGTCCTAAGTAGTTTAAAAGAAATTCCACGAGGATGACAAATTATTCGGGTCGTGTTTTCCCGTTAAGGGATGGCCCTATGGTCAACTGTCTTCGGACTTTACTTCATCATTAAGTGTTTTTAAAGTAGTGAATGATACAGAGAGTGTAAAAAAAAGATCACTCAATGTGCCAAGGATTCAAGACCTTAATCACAAGTGATCCCCCTCTACAGAAGGTATGTCCTCTTTAACCTGTTTGTATTCCCATTGTTTGAATAATTTATGTTTTATTAGGGAGGTACAATTTATGGTACTCAAGCAATTAAGTATTAATTGTAATGTTAATTTAAAAAGTAAATTTAATGTAATTACTAATTCATTTTCGTTCCTTGGAACGCTGGTGTCTTATGACACAATTCTATTTTGTTTATTTTATTATTGTGTAAATATGTACATTAACTGTAAATAAACCTTTTGTTTATTGTTAAGTTTTGGCTATGTTTTTAATACAACATGGATCCATTGTTTTAATTAATGTAAGTTTTATTTCAGATAACAGTCGGCTTTATGATGCTATTTATGCGTAGTTTAGATAGATTTTATTTAGATATAACTGCGCGGTCTATACGCTATTTCTTCACTAAATTTACACAACGCAGCTTGGGGCGTTTTGGAGATGTGTTTCTTCCCGCCTCAATTTAAGATAATTAAGGTTAGTTTACTTATCAGGAATAGCCAGGACCAGTATTATATAATTACGATCACAAATGTTTGTCTATAAATTGTAATGTGTAAATACCCACTATAATAATTCAGGTATTTCAGGTTCAGTAATTGAGGAGTAGTTAACCTCTCTTACTCTTTTGGGTAATTACCCCCATTACCCAATTATTATTTCCCCCCACCTTCAAGGTATGTTTGGGTAGTTAAGTTGGTTCCGGTAAATGGACCTGGATCTCCCCAGCATACCATTTTCATTAACTGAGCTCATTTCCGCGACTTTCAGGATTTTTCTTGAGTTATTGTTAATATTACCCGTTATATGGAGTTAATATTATTTTATTATAGTGGTATTTTTAGTCAAAATAAGAATAAAAACGCGTTACTCATGTTTGCTAACTTTAAAATAAATTCTAAAATTAGTCTTGGTACCAATGAATTGTATGAATTATTTCTGACTTGTTTTTCCCAAAAGTGTATGGCTCAACGAATTTATATTTTGAAAAAGAAAAAAGTATTGTCATGAAACAATATTTTATAATTGAAGTGTAGCTTATACTGTGTGTATAGGGAATTTCAGGTTATGATTATTACTAGAAAAAGTTGCATTTATTCAGTAAAAATTTGCAATTACTTCATGAGAATTTTGAAAATATTGAAACAATTAGTGAAATGAGAAAAATGTTTTTCCTAAATAAATTGTAATTATTGAAGTATGATAAAGAAAAATCATACATTATTGAAAAATAATTCATGGTTGTGTTTAAAATCAGTAAGAAGTACTGAGAATTTATTTTGAAAAATTATTGGAGTGTATTTATGGTACTGAGAAAAATTTACTTGATTTTTAGTAGAAATAATTTATTGATTTATGTGTTATTGTGTATTATTTGTGCATTTTGTGGTGATAATCACGAAACTTATTGTGTATTATTGTGTATTTATGTGTATAGGATTTTAGAAAATTTACTTAATGACAAATAGAAATTATCGCAAAAGTAAAGATAATTCTAATTCAAAAGTTAGTACGCGTAAACAATTAAGAGAGGCAGCTAATCAATTAGAATTAAATATGTCTCACGAAAAAGAGGAAAATTTATTATCTCAGGTGTTGAGTTTAATCAACCCTTTTGATATAAAGAAAATTCTTAATGTAAAATTCTATTTAAAAGAATTTGATCAGTTCCTGGATAGGACAAATATAAAAGAGGATTTTAGGCTACAGATTCTAAAATCAAAATTTGTAGGAGTTGCACATGGAAAATTGGGGCAAAATGACGATTTAAATTCTGAGCAGGAGTATTCTAAATTTAAGCAGAAAATTTTGGATGTTTTCTCAAAAAGAGAACCTTTTTCGGAACATCAGACAAAATTTAATCAAATAAAGCAAAAGCCTAATCAATCGGTTAAAGATTTTATAGAAGAATTTAACATCTTGGCCTATAAATATTTACAAACGACAGGGTATGATACCAATAAAGGCGCGAAGGAATTCTTTGAATAAATCAAAATAAATAAATTCCTAGACGGAATTGCTCCGAATATTTCTTTGGAACTAAGGAAACTAGACATAAAAGAATTCTCAAAATTATGCGAAAAAGCTTTGCACTTTGAAAATGTTTTCAATTCTTCAATAATTGAACAAGTTAACAATGTGACGGAAAATGTAGAGAGTAAAGAGAAAATTTATGAGAATTTATTGGAGCAAAATAAAGATCAATTAAAATACATCGCACAATTGTCAGACCAACTGAATGCATTAAAGCTAAAGAAAAGTAGCGAAAATAAAGATGAAAGAGGTCAGGAAAATTATTGCGCGATCTGTAAAACTAGTAAGCACGAGTTACAGAATTGTTATTTTAATGGTAAAGGGAATTCAAAGAAATCTAATTTTACTAGAAAACAGTATTCTGAAAATTTTAATCCTAGAAGTGATTATAACAGATTTAATGCAGGTTTTGGATATCTATCTCCAAGTGTTCAGGGGTATCCCAATTTTCATCCCAATTCTAATCCCAATTTTAATCCCAATTTTACACCTAATTTTATACCAAATTATCATAACAATCAAGAGTATGATAATAATCATGGTTACTTACAACAGAATTTTAGGTATGGGAATTTTGATAAATCTAATAGAAAGAATTATTATGATAATTTTCAAGGTAATCGGAATTTTTCAGGGTATAATTCTGATTATGGTACGGATGATAATTTTTATCCCAAAGGTCATAATAATGGAAATTTTGCACAGCAAAGGCAGAATTATAGGAACTCTAGGGTTAGACACAAGGACTCGCAGAGGGATAATTCTGATAGGAAGAATGGTTCACAGGATAATTCTAATAGGGGTTCGCGTATAAAATACGATAGGGATAAAAGTAGACCTCCGGAGAAGACGTAGAATGAATAAATAGGGTATTTAATTTTAAGTATAGGTTGTACATAGGTATTTTGGGAAATTTATCTGAGGGATTGTCGCACTTTCAAAAAAAAAAAAAAAAAAAGAAATAGCAAAAATTATAAAATCCAATCTTATTAGATAATATTTTCTCTAAAATTTGTATATATAATTTTTTTTCTATTTAGTGTATTTTTGTGTTCATTTGATTTTATTTTAGTGTAGTGTATTTTCAGTGTATTTGGGTCTAAGTTCAATTATATCAGGGTAATTAATGGTATAAATTGGATTTTATGTCGTTAAAGACATGTTTTACTATATATCTCTGAGATGAGTAGATATATCATATGTTTGTAGTGTAGAAAAACGATAGATTTTCGTTTAGTTGGGAAAGTGGCAGGTAGTGACATGTTTTGGTGGACGCTCAAGGGTTAAATTTTGAAAATTTGCATTTCAAATAATGTATGGTCAATCCTTTTACTATTTGCAAGGTATTTAAGCATAAATAGTTTAAAATATAGGATTTTATAGGCTCCAAAGCAAAAAGCAGCTTTTGTAGGAGTTGAAAAAAAAAATACTAAAATAAAAGCATAACTTTGGGATAAAGTTTTGTTAATGAGTGTTAGTGTGTAGTGGCATCCAAGTAGTCTTAGGTTAGGTACGAGTGTGTTTTCATTCACATGATGGTAGGTACCGATATTTTCTACGACCGCTAAGGGTTAAAAAAGCGGTATTCTCAATTTTGCTCTGTAGGTAAATTTTTTTGTTGTTGTTGTTGAGGATTGTAAACTACGGAATGCCAGTGGGAGATGTAAACGTTTATTTTACTAGGTGATTGTTACTGGTAAATATACAAAAAAAAAATTTAAAAAAATTGCAGATTTCAAAATGCAAACAAAATATAAAACAAAAAATTTGTAAAATACGAAAATTCGTAAGTAAGTAGGTTTGTAGATGGTGCAAAATAAATAAACTATTTTGTAGGTGTCAGAATATGACAAAAATAAATAAATAAATTGTTTTTTTTTTTCAAAAAAAAAGAACAAAGTTAGCGTACGGTATGCTTTCGCATAAAAAAATATAGTACGGTTTTTATAGGTAATATATAAAATACAAAATGATTACGAAAAATAAATTAGATTTTTCTAAAAATTATGACGTATTTTGGTCAATATTAAAATGTTTTGGTCTGCGTAAAAAAATGTTTTTAGAATAAAATTGAGGGAATGGTATAGAAATTATATAAAAAATAATATATATCAAATATAAAATAAATCAAAAATTGTAAATGGTATCTTTATATGAAAAATATAAATACCAGCTTGTTCATTTAGTTACAAATAAATAAATAAATATGTAAGCATTCATCAGTATAAAATATTGCTGGTAGTGTATAATTGCATGGTGTACAAACAGGGGTTTTAAAAAAGAAGGTATAATTTATTGTGGAAACAGTTTTGCGTGCGAAACTTCGTGGAGAATTCTTTCCATCCCCGCATCTTGGAGGAGCTGTGTTTTCAAGTTGTCAACCCAGAAATCGGGAGAAAAGAGAGAGCAGTGAGAATGATTGATCTGATTCACTCGCCCATTTTGCCGAGGGAGAAGTGTTGAGCGGTCACGTTGTACGTAGCAGTTCAAACCGAACTGTTTTAGAAGACAAGTCTAGTTTTGGTTTCCAGTGACAGAAAAATATGGGAAATTAGCTCATATTCGGGGGCTGTCACTCTGGATTTTTTGAGGATTTTTTTCCTCAGGGTCCTGCTTTAAAGGTAGGAGTTTATTTTAAACTAGTACCAGTTATGGTTTGGACACATTGCAAAAATACGTTAAAAATATGATAAATAAAAGTTATAATGGCAAGTTATACATAAATAATAAATAAATAAATGCAATTTAAAATAGGGTTGTCATTTACAATCATCATCTTCATCTGTGTGCTGAAAATTCACAGTATTGATACAGTACTTTAAGGTGTTAGCATGCAGGTTTAAATAAATAAATAAATAAATAAATAATTTTGACAGCATGCGTGTTAGAAAAAAAAATGCAGGCATATAAATATAGCAAAAGAAAATTTGTGTTTCATGCATTGTCAGGCAAGTGTTTTTTTTATGGGTAAAACAAAATTGAAGTTCATTTATAAATTCGTATTGATAGGAATTTAAAGCCAGGCGTAACAAATAATGGTTACGTAAACCATGGTTTGCATTAAAAATTGCTATTGTCAAGTTTTAGGTATCGGTACATGCGTACAAATATTTGGGTATTTCCTTTTCAAAGGAACTATTTTTAAAATAATTCACGTAAAATTTTGGGTTTAAGTGTACCTAAAAAGGTAGTTTTCGGGTATATTCTACTTTGCGTAATAATTGTATATAATATTTGTGTAAATAAGTATGTTTATATGTGTATTAAACTTTAAAATTGGTTTCGGTGCAAAGGCACAAAGTGGTATGTTGTTATCAAAACGACTTTCGTGTCATAATTTAAAGGGACATTGTAAGTAAACAACAGAGAGTAGACGTGCTAGCCCAGACTGTGGGCGGAGTTTACTGCAGACAGGATAGTGATTCATGCATATATAGTAAGATAACGATTTTAGTAGGTGTACTTACAAGGTGCAGCTTAGAGGGGTGGTCTCCCGAGGTGTCGTTTGGGCGACATAATTTACATCGGGGTATAAGCCTCCCATAATTTAATTCTTCGACATATGTCATTATCTGCAAGAAAAACCAGCGAAATATCATTATCTTGGATTTGGTAGAAGTTACGTATTTTAAAGTACAATGACTATTCTTTGGTACGGTGCATATATTAGCGTTAATGAGGTTAAAATAAATGAGTTTATTGAATAAAAGAAAATTAAATAAAAAAATGGTAGAGTTTATATAAGGTTTGTAGCGTTTAGCCATTTATTTAACGAAAAGTTAATTTATTTTAGGCTCGCTATTAACATATAAACCGAATAAATAAATAAAGAAAATATTCTAAATAAGGATTAAAATTTAGAATAAATAAAATAAATAAAATAAAATTTTTTAAGGTAATAAGTAAAATATTAGAATGAAGGTTTTAGTTTTAAATAAAGTTCGGAGTTCTGATAACGAATTCAGCAAAAAAAAATTTTTGAGAGTATTTTTATTTATTTGAGCAAATTCTATGCCGAATAAATAAATAAATTTTGTAAATTGCAGGTAGGCAAAATTAAAAAAATATATATATAAAACATTTTAGGTTTTAATGAATGTTTTATTCTTGCTAATTAAATTTAAATTAAAAATTAGTTAAATAAATTAATTTAGCAGGAAAATTTTAAATGAATTAGTTTTAAATAAAATGCATTTATGCAATGGTATAATTAAATAATTTAATTATAAATGATCGTTAGCACTTGTAAAAATTCAAAAGTTTAAAAATAAAAAATTTAAACTTAAAAGTTTGGTTAGATTATTAAAATATAATTTAACAATTGGTTTAAAAAAATTATTAGGCATAAAAATAAATAAATAAAGGTGTATACCAGTCACCAATTTTTCCAGAATTGGCAATTTTTAGTCGCTAATAAAAAAGAACTAAAAAATAAATAAATTTCGGGATTAATAGCACTTTTAAAAACAGTAAAGTAATTTTAATTATTAAAAGTAAGGTGTAGAGTAGAAATAATATTTACCTGGTAAATTTGGTAATCCAATGCGGTTGAGGGTGTTCGTCCGTGTGGTACTGCACTTTGCGGGTCGAAGCGTTGTACTTCCGGAAAACTTGGATGGACAGTCAGTCGGCTGCGCTGGAGTACTTCAATTTGCCTATAAAAAATAAAATAAAAGCGAAAAGTGGGTTTATATAAAGAAATAAAATACTTTAAAGAAATAAAAGTAAAAAGTTAGTGTTTAGATATAATTTTAATTTTAAAATAAAACTTTTTTTTCTCTGGTTTACTAAAGTAAATTTTAAAATCGTGTTATTTTTGGTGCTAACACTTTTAAAATTCGTATTATAAATTATTAAAAGGGAGTTTATTATGTAAAGTGTATTGGTAGTTACGGAAGTAAGATACTTCAATTTATAATTGATCAGGTTAGGACATAGGTAGAGAATTGTGTTTCCGTCTTAGACAGTGTAACGTTATGTCCCGTTTTCACGAGTGTATTTAAAAATAAATACAAGTTATTGGGTGATATTTACTGTTCGGATATTAGATAAGGGTATTTGAATTTCTAATTTTTCCGGCTAGGCAGTGTTTTGAATATCATAGGTAGCGTAATTACTCATTTAAATCAGCGATGGGATTTCCGTTTCAGGAAAGTGCTTGATTTTGGGTTTATTGGTATCAACTGTTGCAGAATTAGTTAAGTACGTTAAAAAGGGAAGGCTAATGGTCTATACAACAGTATTCTACGGTACACATTAAGTAGAATGTGTCATTTTAATCTGGGAAAACAGGATTCCGTTATAGGAAGGTTTTTCTCAATTAAGGTTAAATTGGTGGATTTTTATGGGACAGTATTTTATGTTAGAGACCAGTAATATAGATTTATTATTTCGTGTATATAAGTCATGGGCATAGCAAAATTGGGGCTAACCAGGCTTTATATTTAAATAAAATAACGTGGGTATTTCACTGATATGGGGAAACATAATTTCAGGTCTTCGGAGAGAACGGTAGCAGTTCATTTAGCGGGAGAGTTCTTCGTAGAACAGGTTTCTCACGCCTCGTTTCAACGCAGATTGGAATCAAGGGAATTCTTGACTATTTTTTTTGGATTGAGGTTTCTTTTACGTACTTTTAATATTTATAATGGGCGTATTAAAATAATTTTTACAGCATTAGAAAGCTCATAAATAGTATTTCATTCTAGTATAAAATTGCATTCGAATATAGTCATTTTTACAGTATAAAATATGGTTTTACATACCTGCGTAAACTATCGTGTAATCCTTGTATCCTCGTCTCGTCCCTTGCCTCGTTTTGTCGGGGGGGGGGGGGGCGTGAAAACGATTAGTAGGTTGGCAGATAAGCGGACTTGATCCAGTTAGTTCTAAGGGGTCAACCAAAGGTGATTTAACGGTTGCTAAGTAACGATGATTATGTTCCTTTCAGATGCAGGAAAAATAAACTGCAACGCGTCCTTTGGAGATAGAGTTGAGATAGCTCACAGATGACAGCGATTACGAGTTTTTATGCGCTTACTCTTTAATGGAAGAGATTGGAAGCTATCTTTTGAGTAATGTAATAAACGTTAGGTTACGTATTCTGTAGTTGATAAGAATAAATCTAACATTTGTGTTGTAATATATATTGAATAAATAAAATAACAGTTAAATAATAAATCTTTCTTTTAGAAAAAAAGGAAAGAATTAAATAAATAGAATAGTAGACTTACAGATTTTGTAAGCAGTTAGTAAGCTAGTTATTTTAGGTTTTAGTACTGCAATTCTTTAATCATAGATAATACTTCATGAAAAGAATGTGACAGATATTATGAAAATGAACATTATTATTCATACTTTCGAAAATAAAATAATGTAAAAGAAGGTATATTTTAGAGTGTTTAAATCTTGTGAAATAAGGTATATTTCATGTGAATTTCTTAAAGTGTATACATATACAGTAGGGTATCATATTGAAATTATTGTTAGTATTATATAATGTGTTTTAATTGATAATCATATGTAAAAGCCATACTGTATGTTGTAATTGAATAATAAGTCAGAAACATGTTTTAATTTAGTAAATAATTTCGGACTTATGAATTATTCTAAATTATTATTGCTATGTGTTTCATTGGCTATTAAAGTAGATAGGAAAATTTTTTTGGGGAAACAAAAAAATAATTGTGTGTGATTCAGTGACATACATCACCAGTCTACAAGTATACAGAACTTTATAACCACAGAACCATAGTGTAACATATAACGAACAATGTGATGACCAGTCCAGAATCTCCATTTAGTGGTATATTACACAAGGACAATTTTGTGTGTTACTATACTACTGTGATCAACCAGTGTGATTTTTGTTTTTGAACTTTACTTACACACTAAGGACAGTTACGATCTTGCAGCAGTGCAGACAGATAAGCAGCATTTAGCTGCGGTTCATTCTTACATGATCAACGAGTGGTCGCCAGCAACGGAGCAGTGGAGTAGTGAAAGGACTTACTTTCAACAAAGACCGTTGTCATTCAACTTAGAGTGGTTGAAGTACCGAAAAAAAAAATTAATTGATGGATAATTTTTTTTTCCATAAAAACGAGGGGATATGCTGGAAGTGTATCATGTAACTTACATAAATACCCTTGATACCACTTCAGCAGGTTATTATTTTATTTTATTGTCATAAGAAAAATACTATTATTTATATATTTTGATTATTATTATTATTTTGTAAAATGCATATATATATTTAGAGTGTGTCTTACATATAGGTATTTTGATTATTATTATTATTATTTAATATAAATATACTCATATATGTATTTATGCTATAAGGTCTTAATAAGAGTAGGACTACACAAGGAGTCCTATCTGTAGAGGGGATCTTTTCAGCGAGTCACGGAGTCTGCAAGCCTGACAATAGCTTGACATAAAATGCCAAGTCGTATTTATGACGGGATACTACTTTATTTATGATACCTAATAAAACAGGCCACACAGGCGAAGACTCGGGGTCCAGAAACCAAGATCGCTGAAGCTCAAGGGGCGGAGTATGGTATACCCCAGAAAAAGTACAATACCGAATCAGAGGTTTGCAGGTCGAAGGAAGAAATGGGGGTCAGCAAGGCTGACCGATCATTCGGCGAAGGAGGCGGAGGACCCTCCTCCACATTGTCATCACGAGGTGATGTCGTAACTGAAGGAAGAAGTTACATATCATATCGATGCCAGTTGTAAAGCTATGAAGTCCTAAGATAATATATATACATCGATTCAAGTTTCTATACCACGGAGACGTAAAAATATGAGATCGATGTCAGTGGCAGAACCATGATGACTTAAAATATACTTCAGATTCAAGTTCCTATACCATGAAGACTTAAAATAATATATGGATGCAAACCCCTAAAACCATGAAGTCTTAAGGATATCGATGCCAGTCGCAAAGTTATGAAGCCCAAAATAATATATATCGATTCAAGTTCCTATACCACGAAAGCTTAAAATATAGATGTCGGTTCAAGTCCTTAAACCAGGACGACTTAAGAGATCGATGAAAACTCCAAAACTATGCAGTCTTAAAATAATGAGTGCAGTTTGAGTTCCACAATGATGTTTTCCAGAGACACGTTCCAGCTCTCTCACCCGGGATGGTTTTTAAATGATTGAGTTCAGCTTCCATGTCCTAAGTAGTTTAAAAGAAATTCTACGACGATGACGAATTATTCGGGTCGTGTTTTCCCGTTAAGGGATGGCCCTATGGTCAACTGTCCTCGGACTTTACTTCATCATTAAGTGATTTTAAAGTAGTGAATGATACCGAGAGTGTAAAAAAAAAGATCACTAAATGTGCCAAGGATTCAAATGTGACCTTAATCACAAGTGATCCCCCTCTACAGAAGGTCTGTCCTCTTTAACCAGTTTGTATTCCCATTGTTTGAATAATTTATGTTGTATTAGGGAGGTACAATTTATGGTACTCAAGCAATTAAGTATTAATTGTAATGTTAATTTAAAAAGTAAATTTAATGTAATTACTAATTAATTTTCGTTCCTTGGAACGCTGGTGTCTTATGACACAATTCTATTTTGTTTATTTTATTATTGTGTAAATATGTACATTAACTGTAAATAAACCTTTTGTTTATTGTTAACTTTTGGCTAAGTTTTTAATACAACATGAGTCCATTGTTTTACTTTAATGTAAGTTTTATTTCAGATGATGCTTTATGATGCTATTTATGCGTAGTTTAGATAGATTTTATTTAGATATAACTGCGTGGTCTATACGCTATTTCTTCACTAAAATTACACAACGCAGCTTGGGGCGTTTTGGAGATGTGTTTCTTCCCGCCTCAATTTAAGATAATTAAGGTTAGTTTAATTATCAGGAATAGCCAGGATCAGTATTATGTAATTACGATCACAAATGTTTGTCTATAAATTGTAATGTCTAAATACCCACTATAATAATTCAGGTATTTCAGGTTCAGTAATTGAGGAGTAGTTAACCTCTCTTACTCTTTTGGGTAATTACCCCCATTACCCAATTATTATTTCCCCCCACCTTCAAGGTATGTTTGGGTAGTTAAGTTGGTTCCGGTAAATGGACCTGGATCTCCCCAGCAGTGACAACGCTTGCTCCAAGATAGGCTATGTTTTATGTCGGTGTCACTACCCCAAATGTGGTGCAGGAGCAAAAAACGTTCTAAAAATGAGAGTGTTGCGTTACCGAAGGGCCTAGAAATATGAAATTTGAAATATTAGCTACTTATTAGATATAAATGATTTCTAAGAACAGTTCTTAAACAATTCGAAATTTAAAAGGGTTGAAAATGCGCGAAAAGCGTTCTAAAAAATGTTCTAATGGTGGTTTCTACACAATCTCAGGAAATACCAAACCGATCTAAAAAATAATGGCGTCAAAATGATGGTGACAACACTTGCTCCAACATAGGCGATGTTTTATGTCCGTGCCACTACCCCAAAGGGGGTGCAGGAGAAAAACGTTCTAAATTGCGGCTTTTGCGTTACAGAAGGGCCTAAAATCGTGAAATTTGGAATGGTAGTTAGTTATAAGATATGAATGATCTCTAAGGATATTTCCTAAAAAATCGAAATTTAAAAGGGGGGTCAAAATGCGCAAAAAGCGTTGTAAAATACTTTCTAAATTGCGATTTCTATGCAATCTCAGGAAGTACTGAACCGATTTCAAATATAATGGTGTAAAAATGATGGTGACAGATCTTGCTCCAAGATAGACTATATTTTATATTTGTTTCCACTACCCCAGAGGAGATGCAGGAGCAAAGTGAGCGAAAAGCGTTCTAAAACCGTTCTAAATGCCGATTTCTCACCAATGTTTCAGGAAGAATCAAACTGATTTCAAAACTAATGGTAAGAAATTGATGCTGACAGCCTCTGCTCTAACATAGACGCTATTTTAAGTCGGTATCACTATCACCAAGACGTTGCGGGAGCAAAAAAGCGTTCTAAATATCAATTTTTGTGATCGGTAGGGGCTAGCAACTTACAATTAGGCAAGGTACATATTTATTAGATATAAATGATCTTTAAGAACAGTTTCGAAAAAATTGGAAATTTAAAAAGGGGTGAAAATGCGCGAAAAGCGTCCTAAAAACGTTCTAAATTGCGATTTCTACTCAATCTAAGGAAATACCAAAGCTATTTCAAAAGTAATGGTTGCAAATTAATGTTGACAGTCCCTGCTATAACATAGGTTATATTTTATGTTGCTGTCACTACCATCTTAGGGTTGCAAAAGCAAAACATGTTCTAATTTGCGTTTTTTGCACAACTGAGGGGGGTCTAACACTTTGAAGTATGGAATGGTATTTACTTACAAAATGCAACTGCTTTCTAAGAACAGTCGAAAGAAAATTCCAAATTTAAAAAAATGAAGTGAGTGAAAAGCGTTATAAATTACCAAACCGATTAAAAAAATAATGATGACAAATTTTGGTGATAGAACCTGCTCAAACATAAGCTATATTTTATGTATGTTCCACTACCACCAGAGGGTTGCAGGAGCTAAAAACTTTCTAAATTGCAATTTCTGTGATACTGAAAAGGCTAGAAACTTTAAATATGACATGGTAGTTACTTATAAAATAAAAATGCCCTCGAAGGAACGTAAAAAATACATTCGAATTAAAAAGGGGTGAAGCGAAGGGGAGGTGCGAAAAGCATTCTAAAAAAGTTCTAAATTACGATTCTATGCAATTTCATTGAATATAAACCGATTATAAAAGTAATAGTCGCGAATCAATGGTAACAGTCTCTGATCCTACACAGGCTATATTTTATGCCGGTGATTCTACCACCTGGGGTTCACAGGAACAACAAACGTTCTAAAAAATGGCTTTAAAAGCTTTTTAAATTACGTTTCTGTGGAATATTAGGAAATAACAAACCGATTTCAAAATTAATGTTGGCAAATTAATGGTGACAGTTCCTGTTTCAACATAGCCCTTTATGTTGAGAGAGGTGGTAGGACTTGGAATTTGACATTATGGTTAATTTTAAGATGTAAGAAGATGGTTTCTAAAAAATTCATAACTTCAAATGAATACTGAAATGAGCGTATTATTTGAGCATAAAAGTTTCAAAATATTTTCTATATTATCATTTATTTAGTTTTATTTCATTTTATTAAGTCTCATTTCTGCCTAATGCAGTGTAATAATGATGTTTAATCAAACTGTGTTTTAAATAGTAATTTTTGAATTATTCCTAAAAGTAATAAGTACCTTTTAATAAAAAAAAGTTTAATAAAATAAAATATTACATTTTAATAAAATAAAAAGTTAGTTAGTACCTTTTAATAAAAATTAGACATATAAATATCACTTTGCATATTTCAAATATTACGCAAGCAAAGCCGCGGAGTTTGCTAGTAAATTATAACCAACATTTTTGAACGTCTAACAATCTTTAAACAGAAAAAAAAAATCGATTGAAAAAATATGCATTTCTTAAAAGCATAAATTCCATATTTTTTTCCATAATTAATTCTATTCTTTACAAATAACTGAGAAAATGCGCAGATGTAATAATATAAAGAAATATTATTGCTTTAGAACAGCATTTTTTATTATATGTCTTTTCCTTCTATATTTTTTCTCCATTAGACAAAAAAAAAACAGAAACGTTGAGCAAAAATGTTGTGATACTTTTGTGCGCGTTGTGATTGCCTTAAAAATAAAAACCACAGCACTGCGTCAACTGTTTGAAACATTATCTACGTTTGTGCTTCCAAAGCCGATTGAGTACAATTGTTGGATTCAAACCCAATCATGCCCGCCAGCCTCATCTTTCGTAGTCTTCTTCCGTGGTTTTCTACGAAACTTGTTTAATCTTGGTACATATCGGTTAGTTTCTAAGTACAGTAGAACCTCGATTATCCGAAGTAATTGGGAATGGCCATCTTTCGGAAAATCGAAATTTTCGGATAATCGAGAATGTTTCAATTTTAAGGTTAAGGTGAAATATATGCAATATTTTGTATTATGTAAAAAGTGCTTGATAAAAATAAATCAATAGCAAAATAGAAAGAAGAATATTACCTGAATTTTAATTTTGAAATTAAGTACCTCTTACATATATCACAAGGGTTTGAAAAAATGTTTTGTTTATAGCAGTTTCGATTGTCTTTGCTTCGTAGCTCTATCACGGAATTTTTGTAATATTATTAGTTCACCAGTATCACAGTCTTTCTGCTGCTCCAGACATGCAAACCTTTTGCAAAACATTCAAAAGCTTCAGAATTGCTAATTTGTTCGTTTTCTTCCTTCCGCACCGCAGCGTACGGGAGCTCTCAAGTTAAATTCAAAGGAACTCTAAGAAAGCGGATCGAAAATATTTATTTCTACTCGTAGTTCGGAAGGACCGCTTGCAAGGAATATGGCAGTTAAAAAAAAAAAAAAAAAAAAAAAAAGCTGTCAAAATGGATTTTGCACACAAGGAATGTGGCAGTAAAAAAACAAACAAAAAAGGCTTCAAAAATGGATTTCGGTTAATCGACAGTTTCGGTTAAAATAGTTTTGGATGAAAGAGGTTCTACTGTAATTCCGACGCGAATACGGCTTATATTTCTCGTGTTTATAAGACATAATAAACAACACCAACACCCACGTTTGGAAGAAATCGTTGTTATCGGAAGTATTCATTGTTGGAAGAACATTTAACAATGCCGTATAATCGGAAAAAGATGGTGTTTTGAATTGACAAGATGCTTGATGGGAGTACAGCTATTTGCTTCGAAAGACAACAATTTCGTCAAAACTTAGAAAACCATTGGAGGTTGATGACGCAGTGAGGTGACTTTCTCTTTCGGGAGCAATGGCCAATATATTTCGGATACAATATGTAAAATTTGGTGTTATATTTTTTTCCTCAAAAAGTAACAAAGCTAAGAATGTTTCAACATTTTAAACATTCTTCAATATAGTTATAATATATAACTTGCGCAAATATGCTTGTATTACCCGATTATTGTTATAGGTTATTGAGGTTTATTATGAGACGTATTACTATAAGGTTTACTACATTGTGCTTTAATATACAAACTGTATTGCCTTGCATTTATTCTTTGTTTACAGAAATCAACAAAATAAGTCAGTTGCATTATACTGTAGGGAAATTTGTTTCAGTGTACTTTAATAATATTATAGTATTTATTAATATGTGTTGGCGCCACTGTATGTTGTTATGACGTCACAGTATTTACCCTCCCACAGATGTTTCATAATTCTTTCAGTAGTAGTTTGTACGCCGCCAAGGCAGTCGCAGCTCAAAGAGCACGCATTTATAATCAAAATAAACAGTCCATTATATTAAAGTTAAAGCTATCGACTTTTAATTTATGTTTATGCTCGCAGTCGCAACATTGGTTAAGTCGAGCCTCAGGTATTTATTTTAAAGAAGAATTTAGTCTGAAATAGTGAAAAAACATCGCAGTTGAAAGGAAAAGTTCCCCTTCTTTCGATTGCGCAAGCTTCCGTAATGGATTAAAGCGAAAACGAAATCGTCTGCGTGAAACAAGGTAGGAAATATTTGATTATTCTTTTTTGATTATTGCATGATAAGTTTTTTATAAAATGGAACCGCTTGAGAAATTAAAAAAGAAACGTGCAGCTTTAAGAACATCCGTTACCAAATTGATCACTAAATTTGAAACGTTAATAAATGATGACAATAAAGAAACCGATGACTATTTAGAAATTCTGGAACAATTAAATGATAAGGAAGAGTTGCTAAAAAACTTAAATAGCGAAATAGAAGCTGCCATAAGCATTCCTAAGGATTATGAAAAGGATATTAACACTAGTGAAGAATACAGTGAAAATATTATAAAAACTAAATTCAAAATAAAGAAACAAATTAAGCATTTAGAAGTGGGTAAGGTTCTCAATGAAAATCAATTAAAACCTGCTCTTACAAACAATGCGCTAAACATTAAGTTACCGGAAATACCACTTCCTAAATTTTCCGGAAAACCTGAAGAATGGAGCACATTTAAACTACAGTTTGATAATATTATAACATCAAACCAGCAGTTGTCAGAAGCGCAAAAACTGCATTATTTATCAGCTGCATTAGTAAGTTACGCAAGAGCTTTGCAAACAACCGAAGATACTTTTTCTTCTTTATTTCAAGCGTTAAAAGACAGGTACGAAAATGAAAGAGTTATAGTACAAATACACATAAACTCACTTTTAGATGCAGATAAAATTACACAGCCTTCCGCAAAAGATCTAAGAAATCTAGTAGACAGCGTTAAAAAAAGCATTCGCGCATTAAAGGTTTTAGATTACAACAGAAACAATCTCTCCAACGTTTTAATGTTAAATATCATTCTTGAAAAGTTGGATAAAGATACACGGAAAAATAATGAAATGACAATAAGTTCAAATGAAGTTCCAAAGTTAGATGATTTAATTTTATTTTTAGAAAAACGTTCTCAAATTTTGGAAAACATAAGTAAAACCATTACAGTAAAACCCAAATCAATTCAAGATCGTAATTTTAAGCAAAAATCTCTCTTTGTTAAGTCAACAAATTCCATTAATTTCTGTGTAATGTGTAAGCAAAATCATGCAATATATAAATGTGACGCATTTTTGAAATTAAATGCTTTTCAGAGAAAAGATGTAGCAATGAAAAATAAGCTTTGTTTCAACTACTTAAGTAGTCAACACGCGATTGCTAATTGCAAGTCTAAAAGTTCCTGCAACATCTGTCAGGCAAGACACAACACATTACTCCATAGAAATATAAACAATTCTTTTCCGAGCAAAGTTGATGAAGTTAACCCCACCGCGCAAGGTCATAAATTGAATCCGAACGCAGATGAGTTTTACGGACAAACAGAAACTAAATTACCTGTATCATCGTCTTTATCTTGCGTTAATAACAGAAATAAATCTGTCATTCTCTCCACTGCTTTAGTTTGGGTCTTTAACCCTTGTTCTGGAAGTTATTTACAAGCACGTGTAATAATGGACTCTGGAAGTATGTCCAATATTGTGACTTCAGAATTCGCTAATCGATTGGGAATTCCACTAAAGCGATTGAACATCGCCATCTCAGGCTTAGGTGGAAAGGAAATGAACGTTAAACACAAAATTCAGGCTAAAATTATAAACGGAAATGGATCTTTTGAAACGTTATTGGATTTTCTTGTTGTCTCAAAAATAACGGATTCACTCCCAGTTACAAACTTAAACATTGATAACTTAAAAATTCCTCATCAGTTAGCAGATCCGAAATTTAGCATTCCTGGCAAAATTGATATGCTGCTCGGCGCTGAATCCTTCTTTCATATAATAAAAGATGGAGAAATTCGCATTCCAAACAGTAATTTAGTGTTTCGCAATTCAGTATTCGGATACATCGCAACAGGAAGCATAGAATCTGTCAGTCAAATGCAATATTGTGGTTTTGTTTCGCAGTCACAAAGCATTGATGAATGTTTAGAAAAGTTTTGGAAGTTAGAAACCATTGATGAAACTTCGAAAAACCTTAGTAAAGAAGAAGAATTCTGTGAAGAGCATTACAAAACTACGCATAAACGAAATGACGCAGGTAGATACATCGTACAGATGCCAACCAAGGACTTGGAAAATTTACGTGATTCTAAAGAGCTTGCGAAAAAACGTCTGAATCAGTTATGGAAAAGATTAGCTAAGGATAAAACTATGAAAGCATTGTATCAGCAGTTTATGCAAGAATACTTAGAATTAGGTCACATGGAGAAGGTTGCAGACCCTCATTCCGAACATCCAGAAAATCACTCATGTTACTACTTGCCGCATCATGGTGTTCTCAGGCCAGACAAAACCACAACTAAATTACGTGTGGTGTTCAATGCATCAGCTGCCACTACATCTGGCTTCAGTCTCAATGATTGTCTGCTGAAAGGAGAAGTAAAAGAAGACATATTTGAAATTATGACAAGATTTCGTGTTTATAGGTATGCCTTTACGACGGACGTTCAAAAAATGTTCAGACAAATTTTAATAGATCCATCTCAACGCGACCTTCTGAGAATTTTGTGGAAGACCGACGAGAATGAAGAAACTGTTATTTACAGATTGAATACTGTCACATATGGTACATCTAGCGCACCATTTCTCGCAATAAGGACTCTGAAACAGTTAGCCATAGATGAAGCATCGCAATTCCCTTTAGCTGCGGAAGTAATAAAGGAAGATGTGTATATGGATGATATAGTGACAGGCGCACATGATCTAGATACAGCTATAGAACTCCAACATCAGTTATGCAACATGTTAGAAACATGCGGTATGTCCCTCCATAAATGGAATTCCAATTCAAGGGAATTAATGAACAGTAAGCCATTGGAAGTTCAAGATTATAACTTTTCCATAAATGAAGAATCAACAAGTAAAACTCTAGGGGTTATCTGGAAACCCGTTGAAGATCAGTTTATGTTCAAGATTTCAATAACGGAGAAATCATCATACACGAAACGAGATGTGCTAAGCACCATTGCAAGGCTATATGACCCTTTAGGTCTTCTAGGACCAATTATTACACGAGCAAAGATATTTCTTCAGAAATTGTGGCTCATGAAATTAGGTTGGGAAGATGAAATCCCAAATCCAGTTGCAAGCGAATGGATAAATTTTGTGTCGTCCCTGAAACAAATAGAAGAGATCAGAATCGACAGATACATTCTAACCGATTCTTTTCAGGAATTAGTGTTGCTAGGATTTGCAGACGCTTCGGAATTAGCTTATGGAGCTGTAGTTTATATGCATTGCACAAGTGAAACAAGTACTGTATCAACTAAACCGATCGCTAGTAAATCGCGTGTAGCTCCTTTAAAGACAATTTCCATTCCCCGCCTCGAACTGTCAGCTTGCCTTCTTCTCTCTCAACTTATAGAAAAAGTTCGTCTATCTCTAAAAATGATAGTGAGTGATATCTATTTGCACACCGATTCAAAAATAGCAATTGCTTGGATCAATACATCGCCAAACAAACTAAAAACCTCCATTGCCAACAGAGTATCCAAGATACAAACTTTGACTGAGAACTATCATTGGAAGCATGTCCCATCGCATTTAAATCCAGCAGATATTATATCACGTGGATTAGGTCCTCAAGAACTTTCCAAAATGAATCTTTGGTGGGATGCCCCCCTGAACTTTCATAAACTTTCTGATGAATCTGGTGACATTTTATCGCACGAACTTTATGCGCAAGAACTTAAAAAATTGGACAATATCAATTTAATTTCCACTTCTGAAAATTCCTTTGTGGATGATTTTCTTAATTTAAGTAACAATTATTTAAAATTAATTCGTATTCTAAGTTTTATTTTCAGATTCCTATTTAATGCCAAAAATGCCATTCGACGTCGCGGCCCAATCACAACAGAGGAACTTCGAACCGCAAAGACTTTTTTAGTCAAAATGGTACAGGTAAAAGCATTCGATTATGAGATAAAAACCCTTGAACATGGAGAAATTCCCAAAAAGGGACAGGTGAGTTGTTTACATCCCTTTCTTGATAAACATAATCTAATTAATTAATTAGATTCTTGTTAAGGGTAGGCGGTAGATTAAATAACGCTGATTTATCTTTTGATAAGAAATTTCCAATATTGCTCCCTAAAGATCACAAATTGACTTTATTGATAATGACATATTTTCATCTTAAATACTTGCACGTTGGAGCCCAAACTTTACTTTATCTTGTAAGGCAAGAATTTTGGCCATTGGGTGGTAGAAATACTGCTAGAAAAATTGTTCATGATTGCATAGTTTGTTTCAAAAACAAGCCTAAATGTACTGAGCAGATTATGGGAAATCTTCCTGCTGCGAGAATTACTCCTAGTTCGCCATTAACTAATGTAGGGATTGATTTTTGTGGCCCGTTTTATATAAAATATAAGGGTCAAAGGAAGGATATTTACCATAAATGTTATGTTGCCATTTTTATTTGTTTCGTAACAAAAGCGATTCATTTAGAAGTGGTCACCGACTTAACTTCAGAAGCAATGATAGCAACCTTAAAAAGATTTTTCAGTAGGAGAGGTAAAAGTTTTTCTATTTGTACTGACAATGCCAAAAATTTTGTTGGAGCCAGTGCAGAGTTAAAACGTTTGGCGAACATGATTAGAAACCCCCCAGATGTTTTGGCTCATTATTTAACAAGTGAGGAAATCGCCTGGAATTTCATTCCACCCAGGTCACCCAATTTCGGTGGTTTGTGGGAAGCTGGGGTGAAGTCGTTTAAGTACCACCTAAAAAGAACTGTTGGAAATTCGCGATTAACTCTTGAGCAATTTTTAACAGTTACCACGCAAATTGAAGGCATTTTAAACAGTCGGCATCTCACACCCATGTCTTCTGACCCCAATGATTTTGAAATTCTAACTCCAGGCCATTTTCTCATAGGCAGACCTCTGAGCAGTGTGTCTGAACCGGACCTGACTGGCGAACGTGATAATCATTTTTCCCAATGGCAAAGATTAAATAAAATGGTCCAATTTATTTGGCGAAAGTGGAAATTGGACTATCTTAACAACTTACAAGCCAGACATAAATGGCAATTTGAGAAGGATAATATTATTCCAAATTCAATGGTCCTTTTAAAAGAGGATAATCTTCCACCCTGCAGATGGACAATGGGTAGAGTTCAGGAAGTAGTTAAAGGACCAGATGGTAAGGTTAGAGTGGTTCTTGTGAAAATGCCTCATGGTATTTTCAAGAGAGGCATATCGAAATTATGCTTGCTGCCTTGTCAGTAAACTGACATATTATCATTAAATTTGACACTGTATAACTATTCAATTGTAAACTTTATGTAAACAAATGTTTGAAGCATATTTAATTATTCATTGTTATATTCATTATTATTCTATTCTGCATTTCATTGTATTGTATGTTATTCATTGTAAATTTAGATATTATATATTGAATATTGAAATGTTATTTCAACGTGGGGCGGTATGTTGGCGCCACTGTATGTTGTTATGACGTCACAGTATTTACCCTCCCACAGATGTTTCATAATTCTTTCAGTAGTAGTTTGTACGCCGCCAAGGCAGTCGCAGCTCAAAGAGCACGCATTTATAATCAAAATAAACAGTCCATTATATTAAAGTTAAAGCTATCGACTTTTAATTTATGTTTATGCTCGCAGTCGCAACAATATGCATTATTGAGGTGACTTATATCATACTTTCCGCAGAGTAGAAAGTACTCAACTTTAACGATCATTTGTATGTACATAAAGAAATTTCAGTAGAGTATTGTCAATGAGCGATAGTGGATGGAAATACGTTTTTAATTGTTGTATGAGTTGTAAGATTAACTAAATTAGCAGTTTATTACATGATTTACATAAATTCCATAGATGTTACTCAGGGCTTCTCAAAGCATTCTAAAACAATACCGTATATGGACACGAAATGATGAAAATGTGCATAGAAGATGCTATGAATTTTAAAGCTAAAATATAGTTAATATTCTAAGATTTTTCATTAGGAAAGATAAATTTTCATGTGGGGTTGTGTAAACGAAATTGGATACGCTTACATTTACTGAGAGTAGTTTCTGGAAGGGAGATTTTAATATTTTTATTCGCATTACAATACTTGGAAAAAAATATATATCACATTATTTTTTTCCCAATTTTATTGTTTGAGATATTTCATTGCTACAGTTTCGCAACCCATTAACTAGTTTTAGCAATTGTGATCTATTGCATATGGAATTTCCCTCTGTTGAAATTAAATATACGAACTCTTCCAAATAGCGGACGCCATCATTTAGTAAACACATTTCCCCATTCACAACATATATACATTTGTATATTTTTACATCTGAAAAGCGCACACCTAGAGAACATATTCCGCGCTGCCCACTTGTCCGCTATTGAGCGATTTTACTGTAATTCATTGTTGCATTTTCATTGCGGCGTATTTCTGTGAGCACGCTTTTCTGCATGATAAGTTCATTGCTGTTTTTCAACTTGTATACATTTGTAACGATAAAGAGTAATTTGGCGATATATCAACTACCTTCGGCTAACGGAACAATTTCTTAAAATTAAGTTATTGATATATTATTAAGTTTTAGAAATATTAAAATTTGTAATCTTAAAGAATTACACATGTGTAAATATTTATTTATCAGCAGTTCCAAAAATTCTACAATACAGAGTTATCTTAAATGATTCTTCTGTTTTTAAAACACTGTGTATTGAGAGATATATGAACTAAAAAGACGAATGAAAAAATACATGAAAAAATACATACATACATACATACATGAAAAAATACATACGCTCACCAAGTTTAAAAACAAGCCTCATGGCTCGCGTAGCAGCTAGATGACAGATCTATGGCGCCATTGTACCAGATGGCGGCAATGATAATTTTTCGCTGGTCTTGGTTTCCTCTGTTGCCATGCCCCCTCTAAGGTCGCCAGTTCCAACGCCGTGAGACTTCTTCCCGTGTGGTTATGTGATGGAGAAATTTTATGTACCCCCAATGGCAACAATGCTGCAAGCATTGCAGAAACGCATCACGGTTGCTATGACTTGCATCGTTAGAAACATGCTATGGCAGGTATGGACGGGACTGTTTTACCGTCGGCATGCACGCGGGGTTTGACTGAGGGCAGACATATTGAACATTTGTAGAATGTACCAAGACTTGGTGTGTGTATGTATCAGCCGTCTTTGTACGTCGTATACGTGTAAATAAACAGTCTTTTGAAACCCGATTAATGATTTACGCTATCTCTGTACAATACGTTAATTTGGTGTATGCCCCGATTACACTGCTTCGATATAAGAAATACACTGTGTTCATTTATGAATGACAAAATCTAGTTAATATATTAAATAAATAATATTTGCTCTGTTTGTTCTGTCAACAGGAAATAGAAAAAGCATTATTTAAGCTACCAATTCAGGAATTATATGCTGTTTTCTCAACGTAATTTAATTAATATTAAAATATTGAATGGTAAAAAAGTATTTTTTATATTGCACTATTTATTTATTTTGTACTTTGGAGTGTTTAAAATATTTCGTCGTTGCAATTTCGCATCCAATTGACTTATTTTGGCGAGAGTGGTTTCAATAATTAAAATGTGGTTGGTGAATTATTTACGAATAATTAACTCAATAATTTCTGAACCTGATAAACAGTTATTAACATTTGGCTATTTATCACCTCCCACCGGTCTATGGAAAATTATCTTATAATTAATTTATTAGTACATAATTTAGTTTTAAAAATATTAAAACATCGTAGTATAAATGGAAATATATCTGTATACATTTATATATACACTGCTCAAAACAATTATGGGAGCCCATGGTTTTAACAAAATTACTCAAATATTTACAGCGATAAGTAACGTAAAATAAAACATCAATAATTTAAAGCGTAGTGGAAAACAGATAAAGAAAATTTCACATTCAAATTAAAGTTTATGACGTCAAAAACTAGAAAAAGGAGATAAGTGCAGAAATCAGGATTTTGCAGAAACGTCTGTTTCGCTGTCTCAGTTTTGTAAAATTCATTTGAACAGCTTGTGTTTTGAGAAAACATGACTTGAAAATGTCACAAGAACATGATTTACCTGAATTCGCGGCTTAACGAGTTATCGGGATGGTTGAATCTGGAGAAACACAACGAAGGGTAGCGGACGGTGTTGGAGTCGCAATAAATGTCAATGCAAGCCTGCGAAATAGATTCTAAGACACCTGGAATGGTAGACATCGACAAGGGCAAGGTCGGCCATGTGCTACCACCGAATCTTATAACCGATATATCCTGTTAACAGCTAGTCGAGACGGAACAGGTAATTCTACTTAGCTGCAAACACAGTTGTTCTTGGCACACAGGACGCAGGGTGTCCAACCAAACAGTCCGAAATAGTCTTCATCAAGGCGGTCTCTATGCAAGTAAGCGAATGGTCTGTATTCCGTTGATCTCAAGCAACTGTGCAGCCCAAAGAAGGTGGCAACCGAACATCGAGTTTGGAGGCAACGTTGTTGCAGTCAAATTTTGTTTACGGACGAGTCCCGATACAGTCTGTATGTGACATCCTATCTGTTTTGGGATGGATAGAAAGGGGCACTCAACATAATACCACATTCGTTCGTGAACGATCACATTACAGACGAGGTGGGTTGATGCTATGGTCTGGTGATGGTGCTATAGGTGGACGTACGGGCCTGCATATTCTTCAGAATGGCACTTTGACGGTCCGAAGTTGTACAGACGAGATACTGAGATCACATATCGTATTTTATGTTGCAGCAATCGGTGATTTCTTTTTTTCCCTGCGTGATAATGCCAGACCGCATACAGGTCGTCAGGTGGAGAACATTCTTAAAGTTGAAACAATACAGCATATGGAATAGCCAACATGCTCTCCTGACATAAATCCGATCCAGCATGTCTTGGATGCACTCGGACAACGCATTGCAGTGCGACTGAGGCCTCCTTTTACTCTCCGGGACTTGGAGATTGCAATTCTTGAGAAGTGGAATAGTGCTATTCGAAAACTTATCGATAATGTCATCGAATCCAGGGAAAACAGGTATGCGACACTTTATCTATTCGAAGAGATCACACGCCGTATTAAATACCTACCATCCTTCCTAAAGAGTACTTTTTTTGTCATTTACATGTAGCCAAATTGTTGCCCTAAAGCTAAACCATCTTTTCACGTTCTACCAATTGTTTCAAAGAATTAAACATCTCTTGCGAATTTTTTTGCATCTTTTTGCTGTATTGCGCATTGATAACCACGTTACTCTCAATTGTATGCCTTCGCATAGCTGTCTCGCACTGTTCTCTTCACTTTTTTGCTTGATCCCTTAATTTTTCTTAGCAGTGTATATATAGTTCTAGCATAGCAGGAAATAAGTGAAAAATCGATTGAAAAATAAACAAACACCACATTAAGTTAATTAAAAGAGTGTGAAAATGGTTATAAATAAGTAACCAATCTCGATATTAAAATAATAATAATAATAAAATATGAAAACATCATCATAAAAAAATCTCATAAAATGTGTAATGCGTCTTGTTGATTATTTTTCATTGACACGTCGCCAGAAAGTTTCTATTTTGCATAGGTATAAAAAAATAAAATTTTAATTCAGCATTCGTTAAAGATTACAGCATCAATTTTTCATTAACTAGAATTTTTCTTAACGTGCAAAATTAATAGGTATTCCAATCGGTACGAACATAAAATATGTCAATAAAAGTAATACGAACAGTGAAAACTTAATACTGTAAAAAGTATCTACATAGTAATCTACATTTATAAGTTGCATATTGTACATTTTTTTAAGGAATTCAAAGCTTGACGTATTTTTGAAAACTCTTGATAAAAACTACGGTTATGTAACGAAAAAAAATTAAATTATTATCGAAATATTTTTATATTTACCGACTGATAGTGATAAACTTAAATTTTTTTCGAGAATTTCTCGGAATACCCATATTATTCTGTTCTGATTTAGGAGCAACTGTCCCGCTTTTTTTTTGTCTCCTTGTTCTACACTTTGTGACACTCGATTTGACAACTCTAGTTGTCACATAGTTTGGCTGCATCTCATTCTATTCATCCAAGTGACATTGATGTACATAGCTGTCTAAATTTTTCGAGCAATGATATGTTCTTTTGAAGCCACGTGAGCACTTAATTTATCATTAACATCTTTAAACTTTTTCCGGGTTATTTCGTACTTTCTGTACTAAAATGTTCAAATAAATGACTGGCATGTATTTACGAAAAACTTTATCTGGAAATAAGAAAAAGGCTATATTTCAGAAAGGCTATATTAAATAGACAAGATTTTAGCAAAATTCTGGTGTCATTGTAGCGTTTGGGAATTAAAATTAAGTGGTTTCATAAACATACCACTGCGAATGAAAGGGTTAAAACAGCTGCATTCATACTTCATATTCCTTTCTATCTATTTCCGCTGTTTATTTTTACCTATTGTAAGTTATATTTAAATATAAAAAAGTTCCTATCAACTTTCCCATTTATATTTCATTAAATTTTTTCTTGCTGTGAATACTATAGCAATTTTTCCTATCTTTATTTAATCAATTTTAAACATTTTCTTTTCCATCACCCCATTTTACTGTAGCTTTACAGAATAAATTTACATAATTTTTTATATATAACCATTAACCTTTCATTATGCACAGTGTATAATAAAAAGATTTCCAAAACCATTTAATTAAGAATCTTTCTAAGAACTCTTCTTGAGAGCTTTTCAAAAGAATAGCACATTGTTATGTTAAGCCTAACTTATTGTACAATCCTTATGCCTGGAATGAAAGCTCGACATTTCTGCAATATTTTATCTGATATATTACTGATATATTTGACATATTTTATCTGAAGAAAGCTTACAAAATATTTCTAAAAAACAAATCTTTTATTTTGAAAACGCATCACAATTGTTTTTTTCCACATCTATTTCGATTATCTTTATGAAACAAAGACTGTTGTTTGAGCATTACAGAAGCTTTGGTGGACACCTATTGGTAAAACCCTGAAATTCTTTAAAATATAAAACTGATGGGTGTGTTGACTGATGTTTCACCTATAGTGAACTCTCCATTTTAGTATCCCCTATATATTTAAAAATATAGGTATTTATGATTTTAATTATATTTTAATAATATTTTCATGGCTGCTTTTTATGCATTTACTAGCTCGCACTTCTAAAAAGCATAATGTGTCTTCATTTACTAATTAACGAACATTTAACAGAGTTCTTCAAAAGAACATTAATCCCTCTCAGTATAAAAGAAGTTGCTGCAGTAAACATCTCATAAATACCTGTAAAACAGTTGTCAGGCTAGCTATAAATTCTAATTCAGACCACTACATTTCACGTTATAAAAGTCTAACTTTCGCTAAGTACTTATATTTGACACTATATCAGACAGACATGATCCAGTAAGTTATACATTGCTTCAAAGGCCATAAAAACCACTCTGGACCGCTTAACAACAGCCTGCATATCAATATAATGTAAGAAATCCTTCATGAGAATTCTACATTCGAAATTGTGGAAAAGCAATTCCGCTGCTAAATCGTTTGGTCGGTAAAATATGACCGGATTGCACCAGCGATCGTAGTTTTGGGCGGACGTCTTTTTTGTAAGGTAATTTAGAAGAGAGTAAGGAATTAGTACTCTGGATTATCCCACAGAAAAAAGAAACAACGGGGAGATTAAAATTCTTGCCAAACAGACACTTATTCTTTCTAAATAATTATCTCTGCTTTTGTATATGTTAAATTTTTTACTGTTGTTCGAGTTGCGATAAAAAAAAATAATGTCCTCTTATATCTGCATCCTAAGATTATCACATATTCTGAATTACAGCGTTCAATGACAAACCAAAATTAACATATTAATTTTAATTAATTTTTGAATTAATTTTCATCAATGAAGTTACGCTTGAAATTGTTGAATATAGATTCAATGAAGATTTACAAGAACACTTAAAATAATCCCATTATATTATGGTGCAGGGGGGGAAATTGTTTGCGGTGTATTTTAATAATGTTACATTCTTTTAAACATAGTAAAATTGATATGAATTTGTGAGGCGCATTAAAGCACGCTTTCTGTGGAATATGGAGTGCAAAGCATTTATCACTCAGTTTCAAGATCCCACAAAAAGTTCTATATGAAATGGTCTACAAGGAAAATCCGTTTTGTAACGTATTTTAATGAGTTTACAATTTGAGGCATAATGAATTTTATGTACATTATTTTGATGCGATGCAAATGCTTCTTGCAGAATATTGAATGAGATTGTCACAAAATCATTCTAGTGCATTCGACTCACGTATTATATTCGAAGTTATCGTATGGTAAATTTGGTAATATTAATATTAATATTAATATTGTAAAACATTGCGAAAAAAACATGAATGAGACATGAAATTAGGCGTTATTTTTTAGATAATAAATGCTTCTAAAAGTAGTTTAAAAATATTTTTTTTTTACTTTCACACTTAATTTCAAACAAAAAACAAAAAACACTTCAGGTAATCTGTTTTTTAATTCTCGAGTTGAATACAATGGGGAAATTACAGAAATATGTAAAATAGATTTCGGGTAATTTGAACACATTGTCATTGTGAGATTTGTACCAATAGAGTGACCTAAATATCAGAATTAAATTTAATGCTATTCGCGTTTTCGTTTTCTTCAAATAATGGAATATGCCGTGTTTTCTTGCACCTGTCACATTAATAAATTTTAAAATAAACTAATACCAGCTAAAAAACAAAAAAAAAAGGAAATTAAGATTAATTGACGAATTTAAAATTTGTGTGTAAAAAAGTCTGTGTGTAATCGAGGAATATAACTGTCTATGGTAGATGGTTAAGACATATAATATAATATGACTTAAAAAAGGTCTCATTTAGTGGGCAGTTTGTAGCGTTTTTTTACATTTTTAAAATATTTGTTAGAACTTCGTTTTTCTGTCTGCCGTAAATCGGTGCTATATAATTTATAAATGCAGCAGTGGCTTGTAGTGGCATGTCCACTATAAGAAATGAAGTCCATAGCATTTATACTTCGTTTACAAGCACACTTAAAAGAATCCCATTACATTATAGTGCATGGGGAAAAATCGTTTGCGGTGATTTTAATAATGATCTTTTAAACATAATAAAATTGATATGTCTTTGTGAGGCGCATTAAAGCACGCTTTCTGTGGAATTTGGTGTGCAAAGCATTTATCACTCATTTTCCAGATCACACAAAAAATTCAATGTGAAATGGTCTACGATCATAAAATAGAAATGTAATCGAGGAATATAACTGTCTATGGTAGATGGTTAAGACATATAATATAATATGACTTAAAAAAGGTCTCATTTAGTGGGCAGTTTGTAGCATTTTTTTACATTTTTAAAATATTTGTTAGAACTTCGTTTTTCTGTCTGCCGTAAATCGGTGCTATATAATTTATAAATGCAGCAGTGGCTTGTAGTGGCATGTCCACTATAAGAAATGAAGACCATAGCATTTATACTTCGTTTACAAGCACACTTAAAAGAATCCCATTACATTATAGTGCATGGGGAAAAATCGTTTGCGGTGATTTTAATAATGTTCTTTTAAACATAATAAAATTGATATGTCTTTGTGAGGCGCATTAAAGCACGCTTTCTGTGGAATTTGGAGCGCAAAGCATTTATCACTCATTTTTCAGATCACACAAAAAATTCAATATGAAATGGTCTACGAGGAAAATGCGTTTCCTAGCGCATTTTAATGACGTTACAATTTGAAGCATAATGAATTTTATGGAAAATATTGAGATGCGTTACAAATGATTCTTGCAGAATATGATATCTGTAACAGTTATTTTTCATTTACAGGGACTCACAAAATATTTCAGTTACAGTAGTGTCTATGAGCGATAAATATTAGTAGTGCAATATCAGTTGGGATATGTGTTTTTACATTTAACTATATTTTGCGTATTAAGTGGTGTGTATGAATACTACAGATATAGGTCATATACATTGATACACAAAAGAATTCGAAAGCGTGTTGCATAGTTTGAAGTAGAATTGCTTAAATGTAGTATTTAATTGAGCTGTTGTTGTTTTCAAGTTGAACTGTATTTCGTATATTAAGGAATATTTGTAGAATATGGATAAAATTATGTACAAGACCACGCGTCTATTAATAGTATTTTCCAAAAGTATAGTTTAGGATTGTGTTATTAATTTTTTATTAATTAAATTTTGGTTTAATATGAAGCGTGTATAAAAGTCTATAACATAGAGAGGTTGTGCAAAATCATTCGAGTGCATTACGGTCTATTTCTGGAAATTACAGGAAGAGAATTTTTCACTGAATTATTTGTTTTCTAAGCTGAAATTTAGAATGCTTTGTAAGAACATACAGATGTATAGATCACCCTATGCAGTGCTTGAAAAAACTTATATTTAAATCATGCTATCAGAATTCTTGTACTTTTCAGGCTATGGAAGTTGATTGTTGAAATACTGGTTTTCAAATGTGGAAAGTGTTATTTAAACTTTTACTTAGATATATTCTTTCACGTTTTTATGCTGTGAAGTTTTTTAAAGCATTCTGGAAGCTTTGGAAAGTGTTTCATAGTCTATACTTGATGCATAATTTTCTTTTCCTTTTTTATCTGTAGCTATTATACCTATTTCTCGAATTCTTAGGAATAAAAAACTTTCAACAAACATCTATTTAGAATAGCAATACGACGACACTAATGCAGCCATACAGCGCCAGCTATCTTTAAAACGATTTGAAAAATCGTGCAAGTCTTGTTATTTTAAATTTTGGTTTCAACGTCTAACTTAAGTAGCGTGGTTTATATCACATAGAATACAAGTAACTTATTAATTAAAGAATGAAATTTACTTTAATTTGCTCTTTCGTAATCCATGATTTTCTTAAAAATTCTGAACAAACACTCATGTTATTGACATTGGCTATTTTTCTTATTTCCTTATTCACCGCAATTTGGCGTATTTTGATGAGAATGGTTTTGAAGAAAAGAGTGTTTATTTTACAAACCCTTTATTATTATTCGCATTCAAATAAATAAACGTTGTTGCTAGTAGATTGATTTTCTACATGCAGTGAAACCTCCCTATGCGACCACCTCCATTAAGCGACCACCTCCCTGAACGACCATTTTTTTCATGGAACGAAATTTATTGCCATAGGCACAATTCTAACCTTACCTCCATTCAGAGACCATCCCAGTTGAACTCCCTCCATGAGCGACCAATTTGAAATAAACTCCAATTTTTCCTGGTCCCTTGAAGAAGGTTTTATTAGAAAAATAATTCCCGAGAGCGCATTATTCATCAAACTTCTAAACTAAGTTTATATATTTTTTTGATAACTTTTATGTGTTTAAACCCTTTTGTGACATTTAGGCAATGAATTTAACTCTTATGACAAAGTGAGAATGACGGTCAATAAACTTCCCTGCTCTATTCTGTCAGGAAATTATCAAAGAAATAGATAATTTAATGAAATCGTCGTTATTTGTTCCCGTCCAGAAAAAAATTGCATTTAGTTACTGAAATTCGAAAGGACTTGAAAACAAAAGATATAAAAGATAAAACCGTAAAATCAAAGAAAACGCCAATGTATTTATTTTTTAAATCTGCAGTAATTAACTTATGTAATTAGCTTTTGTCTTGATACTTAAATTTTCATATATTTTTCTACTGTGAAAAATAAATTTTAGTAACAATAATTGTTACCTTTTTTTCAACAATTAAAATCCAGATTTAAACATTACCTCCATTAAGAGACCACTTCTCGGAGTGACCCTTTTTTGTTGGAACGGAACGTGGTCGCTTTTGGGGGTGTTTTACTGTAAAAGGTTGGTAATATATGCACATGCCGTATGTTCAAGTAAAAAGTTTTGAACACAGTGTGAGAACCAACATTCCTGATCTTAGCAAAACTTGCTTCGATAAGATTGGTTATACGGTTAAACAAACCAAAGACGATTAGAAAAAAACCCATTAATCTTGCAATAATTGCAAATTCAATAAGTCCAATGTAAAGTCATGCTAGCTAAGATTTTATCAAAAATTCACTCCGCCAATCGCGACTTATTGCTTGTATGTCGACAATTTAATTGAGCACTCCAATTGGCAGAATCGTTCACGTTTTACACACTGTTAAAAAAAAAAATTGTGAAATTACAGAGAATCTACGGGTAATCCAGTATCTTAAGTCTTATGTAAAATTACAGAGATTAGGAAATTAGAGATTTGGTTAAATTACAGAGAAGTTATACGGTAAATTTACAGTAGACTCTGTAAATTAACATCGTTAAAAATACACAAGACTCTGTAAATTTATTTTTAATCATAATAATTTAATTTGGTTTTCAAAATTCGTGAAACACACAGTTTTTAGTGAGCTTCAAAGATGTTGAATTTTTCGCGTAAATTTGGACTGCAGCGTCATTTAATATTAACACAACTTGATTCTAGCCGTCCTGGTGTTTGAACCCGGGCCTTCCAGCTGACAGAGGAACACTTTACTGACTGGGCTACAGGTGCTGTTACCATCAAGTACAATGTATGTCTTTTATGATTCAGCGGGGGAAAATCTATTGTGCTTTTCAAAGATTTCGCTTCAAATATATTCGTTGGAAAATTCGTAAACGGTTTATTTTAATTTATTTTAGACCGATACATAATACCTATTATTGTTTTTAATCAATTGTATTTTTTAACTAGTTTAAGTAATACAAAAAAAAATGAATCTAATTCATTTTTTACAACAATAATGTTTTAGAGAATTTTTCGAAATTGTCGCATACTATTTATTTTTTAATGTGCTAATATTTTTTAAAAGAATTTTTTAGTAAGAAATAAGGGGAAAATAAACTGAATAAATATAATTTTAAAGTGATTTTTTTTTTTTACGTTTTCATTATTTTATTCACTTTGTGTAATATGTTTCTAAAAGATTAATATATTTTTATCAACCCTTTTTTATGACGCATTTACCAATGAAATAATAATAATAATATCATTATAATGATAATAACAGCTTTGAAACAATACTACGCATTTTACATTTAATATAGCCAAGTTTCTGATATATGGTGAAGGGAACAACTGCAAAGTGATTGTCGATAAAAATCCCTACTAACTCCGAAGAGATGATTTTTCCCTTTCTAAATTATTCTAAGTTAAAGAAAACAATTTTTGAACTAAATTGTCTTCTTTAAAATGTCTAATAACATTGGAAAAGAATTTTAAAAGTATATATTTTGAATTATAAGTTTTAACAAAGATAAAAATATCTTTAAATAAAGACATGGAAATCCCTACAGGGAATTAGATATAAGATAAGGGAAATGACTGTAAAATGGTGATCGAAAAACTCAATCGAATGCATTTAACCAAGAACTAGTGTAAATTTATAGAGAGTCTCGCTTTTTTTTCTGTGTTTTTACAGAAATTTTTAACAGTGCAGACAGTAGACAGCCATACATTAAAATCTTTGATATGCCACTGTAATCTAAAACCATAAATGATACGATAATATTTTAAATAAAAAGCTTTCCTAGCGTACTGGGCTTGTAGTACAGAAATTTACATTAAAATCCGGCAAGTTGTCAGTGAGAAAATTCCGAGAATCTATACAACTGTGCATACGTTAAAACAAAATAAAATCATTTTTTTGTAACTTAAAAGCCAATATAAATATTTTTTAATTGTCTGAATAAAGTACTACAAATATTATTACATTAATTAATACATTCACATTAAATACTATATCATTTTGGCATTTTATTTATTTTTTCTAATAATGCAAAATACAAATTATTCCTATTACATTTGATAGTGTTTTTAATTACCTATGACATAATACAAATTGCCATTAAATTTCATTCAAATTCAATAGATACAAAGTTGATTTGTTTTCTTTCTTCTTCTTTATTTTTATTTTTATTTATTACTACTTTTTTATATAGAAAAACAGTGTATATTAGAAAAAAAACGTCAGTTAGAATTATAAATTTGAAGTAAAACACTCTTTAAATATAATCATATAATTTACTTTTATTCTTAATTGTATATGATATGATAAAAATTGCTGCAACCTAATTTAAATTTATAGGGCACTTTTTGAGGTGTCTTTATTTTTCTGTTTCTTAATTTATGGAACTCAATGCATTTCAGAAATAAAGCAATAGTTAATAGCAATAAATAAAAAATAATTTATGCTTTTTTGTAATCATATTTCATATATTTTAAACGCAAAAATGAAGTTTATTTGGAGTGCGTAATATCTCAGTTAAGTTATACAGCTACATTATGCCTACAAAATTTTATGAAACATACAAATTGGCAAACTACACTTATATACAAGCATGGTATTCAATTTTATAGTTTATTCTAGTTATATTTAAAAAAATTTGTAAAAAGTGTTTTTTAAGAAAAATGTTTTAATTAAAAAAATTCAGAGAAGTTAAACTTACATCATTAAGAGGTCTGATACCTTTTAAAACGTCCGTAGCTAGTTTAAAAGTGATGTGGTTTCGAGTTCTCATAACTGTTTAAATATTTACTGAAATTACATAAAAAATTGTAATATATTTAAGCCATATTTGCGGCTTTATAAAATATAAAAATAAGCACTTATAATGTAATATAATAAATAATACAGTTCAATTAAGGTGTCTCAGACTCTTAAATATGGAAAAAATGAAAAAAAAAGACTATTTTCAACATTTAATATCTTAAAATGTATATGATTTCAAAACAAATGTTTGTGAGGATGAAATATATAAGTATGTTCTTCCATTTCATGCATTTAAAAAATTTCCGGATGCAGAATTAGCATTTATAGGGGGGCTCCAAATTGTCAGGCATTTGACGCGCAGAAAATTCGTCTCACGCGCAGGATTACAAAAACAATTTTGTAACTAGAACGGAAAATTTGATGCCTACTTATACTTCGATTGTAATAAATACCCTGATTCTAAATAAATTTGTATTTAGACCATTTTTGTATTTTTAATACAAAATTTATTTAGTTATAATGTATTTAGTTAATGCAAAATTTTGAAAATTTCAACAGTACAATATAACTCAACAGTATAATTCAACAGTATAATCAACAGTATAATTCAACAGTATAATTTCAACTGTACAGAATAATCAGCTAAAAAAATATTTCTTCGAGCAATAAAAATGAAATTTTAGGTTCCGTTTATACAGATGAGCATGAAACATATGTTTCGATAATTTCATTAAATACTATTCAGAAGTTTTTGAGATAGCGCTTTATGCCCAAAAACGTCATTTAGAGAAAAATAACGTCAAAATTTAGGAAACGCCGCTTGAGCAATTGAGTGGATATAATTCTGAAAGCCATAACTTCTGTTCTAATGGGAATTTTAAGGAAACAATTATATCAAAATGTTCAGAAAAAATAGTAGTTTAATATCTAAGCAAATTAAAATTTTGAAGCTTTAAGAGTCCTGAGACCCCTTAATATTGCAATTTATTTTCACCCGGTATGCCACTATCCGTACGATAACTTAACTTCAAAAAGATATATCAATATAAAACTTTTCTTAAAATTAACTTTAAACTCTACTTTATAGAATGAATTAATCGCATATAAATTCTTTGTCAGAAACTTTTTTTTTTAAATTCGATTAAATTTAAAAAATTAAAAAAATAATTAAAAAAATAAATAATTAATGTTTAAATAATAACGAAAATATTTACTTTATCTCAATATTAATTCATCCGATAAAATGAAGGATAGAGCTCATTTTAACATAATTTTTACGGTTTTATACATATTGTAAATTAAGTTATTGTCCGGCTTGTAAAATTGCAATATTAATTGATCGCAATTGATTGAAAGCAATATTAAGTGCCGGCTTGAAATATTAATTGAACTGTATTTTTTATTATATTACAAAATAAGTGTTTATTTTCACATTTTATAAAGCCTTAAATATGGCTTAAATATATTACAGATATTTGTGTAATTTCAATAAAAATTAAGAAAGTTGTGAGAACTTAAATATACATCCCTTTTGCACTGGCGGCGGGGAAAATATCCGTAAATGGTATGTGACCCCTTAATTATTTTCACTTTGCTATAAATTCTACGCATAATTTCCCATGAGAGTAAACTCTAAAATACATTTGAAAAATTACTTTTTTGAGTTTGTCATCCTTATAACTATATTTTTATATTGCATATTGTTTATTGGAACAAATTAAATTAACCTTTATTTTCTAAAAGTAATATTTTTTTAAATTCAAGTTGTTGAAATTTTGGAATTAAATATTTACTGTGAACTGTTTTCTCTAAATAAGAGTTTTTTTTTATTATTATTAGTTTACTCACAGAAAAACAATGATAAACTTGAAATTAATATTATTTGCTTGTAAGTAATATTATCAGCGAATTGAATTTTCAACACCTCTGTCACAAATTTAATCTGTATGAAATATTCAGTGCATAATTGAAGAGCTAAGTGGAAGAACATGTTATGTAACAAAAATTACATTTGAAGAAATTTGATGTGAAAATTTTCGCTGTAAATTTTAATGATTTATTTTTTGTTTGATACCATGTGTTTAAAATATTAACAGGTGTGGTACTAAACTCTATCAAAAAAACTCATTCATATTTAATTTTTAAATGATAAAAAATATTAATATTAATTGCATTATTAAATATTAAAATATTAAATATTAATGAATAATGTCTTAATCTTCAAGGCTAAATAGAACTTTGGTATTTTAGCTGTACCATGTAATAGAATACCTGATAACACATTCGTCCAAAAGATAAAATAATTTCTAAGAAAATGTAGCTTAACATGTTCCTCCACTCAGCTCTTCAATTAACATACAAACTTTCATATACAAAATTAAATGATTAGAAATTGTCTCGAACATTAAATACACATTTTTCGGATGTTTTTTTCTGTGTTTATTACATAAGCAGTAAACGCGTTAATATACCTAGTTCATAATTTCCCACTAGAGCTTAATCTAAAATATTCTTCAATGTAACTCCCCACCACAGTGTATAAAAGAATGTGGTTCAGCCGAAAAATGAGAAACATATATCAGAACACATTTTCCGAAAATTCTATCACTGAAAGTCAATTTTATTTTATAGATAGCAATGCATATGATCTATAGATATTTTATACATCATGTATCATATTAAAATTTAATTAAGTTAAACCGCATAAAGTATCTGAAAACGTACATCTTGCAATTATTGGTCATTATTGATGACGTATCTAGTTTTCTTTTTTTTGTGCAGTAATTTTGTGTAACTGCATAACACAGACAATAATTAAATGTTTCATTTTTTCGGGTAATCAGCTCCTGTAAATGGTAGTAAATGTGCATTGTGCATCTCTGTATAGATGATTTTATTTATATTATACTCACTCATACCACATTGTATAATAGAATGTTCTTTAGCCGAAAAATGAGAAACATACATGAGAACACATTTTTAGAAAATCCCAACCCTAAAAGTTAATTCGATTTTATGGATAGCATTGCATATGATATACAGATGTTTTATATATCATGTATCATAATAGAATTTACTTAAGCTTGAAAACGCACAAAATATCTGAAAACATACAACTGACAATTATTGCACATCACCGATGATGTAGCTAGTTTTGTTTTTTGCCTGTCGTACTGAAAAAGGAACATTAAACTTTAAATGCCCTGTTTTCTGTGAAAAATGTTTTCAGGCCTGAGTATTGCGTATGGATTTGATAAAGCGCACTTTAATCCAGTAATGTTCACTCAGAGCAACTGAACTTTTATGTGTCCCATGTAAGTGAACAATACATGTTATGCGTGCCATATTCAACAGCAAACATGATATAGTTTGTATCTACATTATACATTATCGATTACTACATTTTACATTATCAATTGGGTATAGATTTTGTGATGTTTCAGGCAGTAAGACATTATATCTCGAATGCAAAGAAAAAATGATTACCATCATATCGTAAAGTATCCGAATTCTTTTCAGCATCCTTATAAACAAGTTATAAAACCTTCATTTTCAATTGATACCACGCCATTATAAACCTCATTAATATATATCAGTCACTTGGAAATGAAAGTATATTTACGAGAGTACACACATAGCGCACATAGACAGAGAGACAGAAGAACTGAAATCGTAAATACATTTCACCTGTAATAGAGACTCTTGCTGAAGAGAAATTTTGAATTAAGTTATATGTTTGAAGTAAATTATGTGTTAATCTTAGTAGTTTGAAAAATGTAGTAATTTTTACCACACTAAGTAGTATACAAAAATCTGTAGATCATATAGAGGCCTGTACACACACACACAAAAGAAGAAAAAAATTTGAAACTTCTTCAACCATTCATGTTAATCGCTGAAATTGGGTTTTCAAACGTTCTATGTGTTTTCTGAATTTCTTACTTAGATATAATCCTTCATCTTATTAAGTGACAAAGATTTCTTACAATATATGGGTGTGATGGAATGTACTTCATTATCTATGCTTGACGCATGATTTTTAACACTTTATAACATAGTAGAAAAGTGTTTATGAATTAGGTTCGTCTGTCTGTCCGTCCGTGCTCTAACTAGCGAAAATATAGTCTGATTGTCATGAAATTGATAGATGTTATTGGAATTTATTATGGCATGTTTGGTATTGAAAATTAAGTGTGTAGCTCTTTCGGTTAATTTACACAGACACTCAAAAGAATTCCGTTACATTATGGTCTATGAAGGAAAATCGTTTGCGGTGTACTTTAATGATATCACACTATTTTAAATATGTTGAAATTGATATATATCACTGAGGTGTGCTACAAGGCATTTAATATAGAACGTTGTGAATACAGAATCTATCCTTCATTTACAGGGACACACAAAAGGTTTTGGCTACAAAAGAAAAAAGATGAATAACTGAACTTTTGAAGACTGCGAACAATAATTGCTGGAAGTACGTTTGCAGTAGTGCTATGCGTTTTTAATTAAATTATTTTTTAAATATTACTTGACGTGTATAAATTCTACAGATCATATACATGCTTCCACAGACGTTTTCAACGATATCCGCTATTTTCTAAATGGAAATTTTTAACTGTGCTGTGCGTTTAACTGAACTAACATTTAGAATACTATGTAGTATACATACATATATATTGATCATATACAGGGTTGCACAAAAATATCGTATATTTTTCTATTATTCATGGCAATAGCAGAAGTTGGATTTGCAAATGCATTATGGGTTTTCTAAATTGTTCATTTTACATCATCTTTCAAACTTTGATCTTAGTAAACATTGAAGTTTTGTTATAGTTTTCTGAAGGTATTGCAAAATGCTTCATAATCTAAGTCGTGTGCATGATTTTTCATTCTAGTTCCTTTTTGTCAAGAAGCAATTCTGGCGATTTGAAATTATTAGTTAATTACGTACTGCTTCACATTAAAGGTATTGTAAAATTAATATTGTATAAAATTCTTCTATAATATGAAATGTACCAACTTCAAGCTAGAAAAAGGTTTAAAAGTATTTTAAACTTTGGTTAAAATATAAAAAGATCTATACGCTTTTATTTTTTATCGCATCTTAAAGTAGATTTTGAATATTAAGTGTCTCTTTGCGTGACTTAAGACAGATGGTGAATATATTTTATTCAAGTCTAACATTAAGTAAAATAGATTGCCGTGAAAACGAAGAAAAGTAAGAATTTTTGCTATACACTGGAGAATTTAAGTGGCGACATTTTCCAAGATTGATTATCCAAGACATCCTTTTTTACAACAATTTCAAAAGCATATCTCTGTTTCTATTGTTGTTTTTTTACATAAAAGTAGTTTTTTTCTTTAAAAACATTGTCACATAATATTGCGTTACAAATTGTTATGTTAATATACATGCTATGTTCTTAAAAATAAACGTGTTAAGAATCTATGTATGTTTAACTGTCTTTTAATAAGTGATTTATAATAATAATAATACATAACTCTAAAGTAAATAATACATATACTAAAAGCATATCTCTGTTTCTATTGTTGTTTTCTTACATAAAAGTAGTTTTTTTCTTTAAAAACATTGTCACATAATATTGCGTTACAAATTGTTATGTTAATATACATGCTGTGTTCTTAAAAATAAACGTGTTAAGAATTTATGTATGTTTAACTGTCTTTTAATGAGTGATTTATAATAGTAATAATACATAACTGCTTATGTAAATTGTAATCAATTTTTCTAACATCTAACAAATTTTTAAATAAAAAAATATAATAAACAGAAGAAATTAAATAAAACAACCTAAAATTAATAGAGAAACATTTACATTTTTAAAATGCATAAATAATGATACTTTTTTTTCTTATTTAACTGTATGCTTTACAAATAAATCATAAAATACGCAGATGTAATAATATAAAGAAACATTATAGTTTTAGAATAGCATTTTTTTATTATCCGTCTTTGCCTTCTATACTTTTGCTTCATTAGAAAAAAAAACAGAAAGGCTGAACAAGAATGTTGTGATACTTTTCTGCGTGTTGTGATTACTTTGAAAGTAAATGCCGCAGCGTTGCGTCAACGGTATGAAACATTTTCCTAAGTTCGGACAGCCTCACCAGACAATGAGAAGTCGCGCTCTCAAAGCTGATTGACGGAATTTGTTCAAATCGAATCCAATCACTCCCGCTGGCATCATCGTTTGTAGTTTTCTGTCATGGTTTTCTTCGCTACTTGGGTAAACTTGCGTAAATACGGGTTAGATTCTGTTCGTAATACCGACGCGAAGGGAAGACCCCTAATCGTCGTATAGTTGCCGTGTAGATAATCGGCCATGATAAACGACGCCAACCCCCAATATCGGAAGAAATTGTCGTTGAAATAATCGTAAACAATACCGTATATTCGGAAAAAAGATTGTGTTTTGAATTGATCCGATGTTCGATGCGAGTGCAGCTATTTCATTCGAAAGACAATGATTTCCTTCTAACTTAGAAAACCACTGAATGCTGATTACGGAGCGAGTGACTTTCTCTTTCGGGAGCAATGCTCAGTGTATTTCGAATACAATGTGTAAAATTTAGTGTTCTATTTTCCTTCATAAAGTAACAATGTTTGAACATTTTAAACATTCTTCAGCATAGTTTAATAGCTTTCTAACTTACGTAAATATAATTGGACTACCCCGTTATTGGTATACGTTTTTGAACTTTATTAGAAGGCGTTTCCTATTCAAACTGTATTGTGACAATTTACTTGCAGAAACATACAAAATATTTCTGTTTCATTATGTCCATAGCGAAATTTGTTTTCAGAGTACTTTAATAATATTATATTATTTATAACATAATGGAATTAATTTACATTATTCAGATGCATTACACCACACTTTCTACGAAATAGGGAATAATCAACTTTAACGTTCATTTACAGGGACAGACAAAACTTTCAGTTATAATACTGTCTATCTATATTATGATGGACAAACGTGTCTTTGCAATTTGACGGTGGCAACACCAAACTAATAAATTTAACAGCAAACGATTAAATTTAACTTTTATTAAATTTTACTGTAATATTTTGTATCTTCTAAACATCACGCATTTTAAATTTCTATACCGCCGAATAAGGGAAAAATGTACTTTCAATGAAATTTGTTTGAAAACTGTATCGCAATTTGTTTGAACAATGTATTGCTATTTACTAAATGTGTATTGTTTTCAATATAATTTTCATGCATGATTTTTTAGAAAACTATGTCTATCACGAGCAGACGATTACGTAAGATAAACCCATTTGTATTTAATATAAATAGCTCGGCATTTTCCCCGCTTATATGGCATAACAAAATTAAACATTAATCAGTCAATAAATAAAATGCTTAAAAAAAAATGCAAATTTAAAACATGTGATCAATTTCTCAATTTAAGCCACTAAAATGATCAGAATAAAAGAAGGATGATTTTAAATAGTGATCTTTGGTGATTTATTCAGTAGTTAATCCCTGGCACGAGGCCAATACAGAACTATCTCTTTTAATAAATTTCAAAACTTTATTTAAATTAATTATTATTTTTCATTTAAATATATTTTTTGTTACTGTTAGTGTGTATTCTAAAAAAAATATATTAAATGTAAGAATGCAACAAAATTATCAATTAAATAAATGGTTTTCATGTATATTCTACAACCCGGGAAACCCGGGTATATTCCCATGTGAGCAATAATGTATAAAATAAGATTTTAATTGTTGCATGAGTTGTAAGATTAACTAAATTTTTGTTTATTATGCGATTTATGTCAATTTCATAGATCATACTCGAGGATTCACAAATAGTTCTTAAGCCAAAATATGGGAACGAACTGATGAAAATGTGCATAAAATGTGCTATGAATTTTTAAGCCAAAGTATATTTAGTATACTAAGGCTTGTTAATAGAAAAAATGGATTTATGTACGGGGCTACGTAAAAGAGATGGATACACAGCCATTAACGGATAGTAATTGTTGGAAGTGAGTTTTTAGTTGTATTATTCGCATTACAAATAATTTGAAAAAATGTATATAACATTTTTTTTCCTTCTAATTTTAGTCTTTTAAATATTTCATTGCCCGAGTTTCGCAACCAATTGGCATGTTTTAACGATTGTGATCCGACACATAAATAATTCCATACAGTTGTAATTATGATACGGATGCTTCTGAACAGCGGACGTCACCATTTAGTGATCACCTTTTCAAATTCACAACATATGTACATTTGTATACGTTTACATGTGAAAAACGGACACTCCAATAGTGGACATATTCTGCGCTCCCGACTTGTCCACTATTGATTGATTTTAATGTAATTCATTGTTGCAGTTTCATTGCGGCGTATTTGAGTGAGGAAGATTTGCTACATAATAAATTCACTGCTGATTTCAACTTGTATACAGTTGTAGCCATAATGAATATTCGGCGATAGATGAACTGGGCTTAGCTAACGGAGCAATAACTTAAAATTAAGTTATTGATTTATAATTCAGTTTTCGAAATATTAAAATGTTGTAATGCCACGAAAATACGCTTGTGAGAATATCCATTTATCAGTAGTTCCAAAAATTCTAGATACAGGGTTAGCCTAAACGATTCATCGGGTTTTAAAACACTGAATATTGAGTTGCACACGACCTACAAAGACGGGTGATACCGGGTGTTCAAAAATGACTGATGGATTTTAAAATTCCATAACTTGCAAACGGTGACAGATATTTAAAAAAAATTCTTACAGGAGTGTTATGTAAGATGCCAGGAGTTTTTATGCTTAGATTCTCAGTTTTAGTTACAAATAGAATCGATAGATGGCAAGCAATAACCGCTAAAAACAGGATCGATTTTTCGGCCTCTCTCTTCTTCCATGCAAAAAAGGAAATTAAAATGTATTGAATAGATCGTGACTGGATTGAGAGCCTATTGCTCTCAGCGTCATCTATTGTCTGAAATTAGAACTAAAATCAAGAATCACAGTACAAAAACTCCTGACATCATACATAACCCTATTGCAACATTTTTTTTTTAAATATCTATCACCGTTTGGAAGTTATTGAATTTTAAAATTCATCATTCATTTTTGGGACACCCGGTACATGACAAGATACATACACTCACCAAGTTTGAAAGCAAGTCCCGTGACTCACATACACGCTAAATGGCAGACCTGTGGCGCCACTGTACAAGGTGGCGGCAATAATGATGTCCCGCTGGCCTTGGTAATGTTTCTCTGTTACCATGGCCCTCCAAGTCGCCAGATCTCACGCAGTGGGATTTCTTCCTGTGGGGTTACGGGGAGTACCAATATTATCTATCACCAATGCCAACATCGCTGTAACTATTGCAGAGGAACGCATCACTTCTTCTGTGGCGGACACTGACAGACACATGCTATTGAACATATGAACGGTACTGGATTACGTCTGAATGTGTGTCTGGTGGATAAGGGCGCACACATTGTTAGTATGTTCCAGAAACTTGATGAGTGTATGTATCTTTTTGCGTATCACCGTCTTTGTACGTCGTATATTTGTAAACAAACATACTTTTCAAACCCGATGAATCACTTAGGCTAACCCTGTACAATACGTTCTTTCGGTGTATGCCCTGCTTACACTCAGGGTTCGCATTCTATAGGGAAAATTTTAATGTTCCTATCATTATTTTGAAAATTATATCTTCATCGTACCTTTCTATAGCATATTTTAAATAAAATGATTATGAAGAATACTGATTAAGGGTTCTGGTAGGAACAATACAATTTTTCCTATACAATGCGACCCCTGTACACTGTTTCGATGTACGAAATACACAGCTTTCTTTTACGAATGACAAGATCTACTTAATGTAATAAATAAATAAATTTGCTCTGTTTTTTTAATGCAGCAACCAGAAGGAAAAGAGCATTATTTAAAGTATCGAATCTGGAGTGAAATGTTGTTTTCTCAATGTATAATCATAATTTAATTAATATTAAAATATTAAATGATAAACGAGTTTTTTTATTTATATTGCACTATTTATTATATATAAGTATATATATATATACATATGTGTATATATATATATATATATATAGATAGATAGATAGATAGATAGATAGATAGATAGATAGATAGATAGGGGAGAGTAGCCGAATTTGGACCACTTCGCTTATTTTCAAATGTAACTCACTTAATTTTTGAAATATCTGCAAAACATCACTACACGAGGTCAATCTATACACCTACTACCTAAATGAATCTTTAAATCAATTTCTTTTTGAAAATCTTAAGTTTTATTTAAATTTGAAAAATGTGTCGAAACTGGTCCAAATTCAGCAACTGGTCGCCTAAGTTGGACCCCTAGTCTCCTAAACTGGACCAAACAATATCAGGTTGTTTTAATGACTAGGGATTATAAATAATTTTATTAAAAGCAAAGTTTGCGATTAATGAAAAAATAGAAGAAAATAACAGCAATGAAATATAATGAAATCAAATATCTGAAAATAAGTGCAATTGTTTTAAATCAAAATGTATTCGAAATATAAATTAAAGTTATCAGTAATTAAGAATAGAAATTATGGAATTAATTGCCAGTTACTTGACTATCATGTAAGGAGTGATTCAAAGATTATACATGAATTTCGATTATTCATTTTTTATTCCAGCGGACAGAACATGGAATCGTATTTGGCACTCTGAACAATGAATCATTTCTGCTATTTTAATTTTCTTACAAATTAGGCAGAACCAATCATCACTGTCTTGATTTTTCATTTTAGATTCGGAATCATTAGGCTTTTTTTGCAACAGAAGTTTTCTTTACCTTATATTTTTAGTTCTTCCCTTCCATCATATCCTTTCCAATTGCATAAAGCTTATTTTTTAAAACTTGATGTTCCAATTTCTTTTGTGCTGTGAAAGCTTTCTTTTTTAGATTTTTTTTTTTCATTTCAAAGTTTACTTTATATGGCGAAGATGTTAACCCAGCTGTTTTTTCTCTCCCTTTTGTACTTTGATTTAACTGATTTTAGGAAGGCAGATAACATTTCTAATGATTCTTTGGCTTTTTGGGGTATTTGTAGCTACAGCTTCCTCGTAGATCAATTTATTCACAACTTTCTCTCTTCTTTTCGTTTCCTATATCTTTAACAGCTTTTGCTGTCGCAGGTGTTTTTCTTCCAGACAGTTTGTCTGTGTCGTTTTCAAGACTTTTCAATTATATTAAAAGAGTGTTTAAAAATATACTATATTGAAAAAATAAAACGTTACGATTAATGAAACGCAAAACATTATATATTCAAACAGTGTTGAATTCAGGCTATCCCCCCCCAGGACTCTTGAAATAACCACTCCCTCTGGAAGGTTTGAGATTTTATAAGTTTTGATTGCAAAAAAGTGTAATTACACCCAGAAGAACTGAAAAAAGTCTAGCCAGCACTTACGGTATCGCAAATATCCTCCAGGGGAAAATGTTAGAATTCAACTCTGTAAATCAAATACGCCGTAGGAATAAAGAATTCGAAGAAAATAAATACAAATACATAGAAGCTAAAAGAAATTGCAAACAAAATTTATTGCATAAATATGTAAAAATATTTTAATGTTTATATAGGCCTAAGCTGTATAAAGAAATCGATCTAGATATACAAAAAATATATATTCAAAAACTTGCATGAAGATATTAATCCATTATAAAATATTTAAAAAAAAAAGAAAATAGTGTTCGAAGCGCACAGCCCTCGAAATTCATTATTTACTTTTCAAAATTATGATCGTATATCTGGTCCAATTTAAGCAACTTAAATTGGCCCAATTAAGGCAACTGCGCCATTTTTTAAAATAGATAATCTCCAGACTAAGCACAAAAATGAAATCGACCAAATCCGCGTGAAAAATATCCGCTATAAACAGATGAATTTAGATATGTGTATGAAAACATAACAACTTACCTTAGTTTTAAAGTATTTACTTCCGCTTAGTATGAAAAAATTAGATGAAAACAACAAATTTTAGTTTTTGTAAAATTTTTTGAATACAACACGAGGTAGGCGGGTGTTTATTCTAATCGTAAATTACATCATTCTGATGAGTAGGATTTCAGCGGTAGATGGCGTATCTATCTATAATTAACGGCAGAATGGCAAAGGTCCATTTAAAGCGGTGGTCCAAATATGGCTACTCTCCCCTATATATATATATATATATATATAACCATTAATTAAACATAACCTACCACCATCAAATATTATGAATTAAAGCTGTAAGTATATAAAAAAAAATTATTATAAGAATTATTATGGAAGAAAAAGAAAAAAGTGGACACCGACAAAAAATGGAAAAGCTTATATATTGAATTACGTTGTCAAGGGCACAGAATTCAATGATATAAGCAAAATGGTTGTTTTCTGTGAGAAAAATAAGCTAAAGCTAAAAATTATTTTCCCCTGTGCCCAAATAACCATTAAAATCAAGTGTATTGATTAAAAATGAAAACAGAATAGAAACAAATAATATGAAATGGAAGAATCAATAAAACCTATTTAAATATTTATAGGATGTAAAATATAAATAATAAACACCATACCGATTAATATTTCAGTATTTTACAAATATCCACGCGCACATGGCTACCAGAATATCATAAAGATTAAGGTGAATAAAACAGTTAAGAAATCACAGTAATTGATACCAAAGGATGCAGTTAATACATTTTGAAATACATTTTGAAATACCATGTTAAATACATTTAATATAATATAAAATAAAATAAATAGATAGTAATTACATTATTTAAAATGCACTATTAAATTAATTAATAACTGTTTAACAATATCGTTAAAATTTAGCTAATATATATATATATATATATATATATATATATATATATATATATATACACATATATATACCGAGTGTCCCAAAAAGGACTGACTGATTTTAAAATTCAATAACTTCCAAACAGTGACAGATATTAAAAAAATTCTTGCAGGAGAGTTATGCATAAAGTCAAAAGTTTTTTTTACAGTGATTTTCGATTTTAGTTCGAATTACAAACAATAGATGGCGCTGCGATCAATAGAGGCTAAATTCAGGCTCGATTTTTGGTACTTCGTGGCCCGGAAAATACATTTCCATGTCCTTTTTCTGCATGTAACAACAGAAAGGACCAAAAATCGAGCCTGTATTTAGCGACTATTGCTTACAGCGCCATCTATTGTTTGTAATTCGAACTAAAATCGAAAATCACTGTAATAAAACTTTTGACTTTATACATAACCCTCCTGCAAGAATTTTTTTAATATCTGTCACCGTTTGGAAGTTATTGAATTTTAAAATCAGTCAGTCCTTTTTGGGACACCCGGTATATATAACTTTTCAGTGTTTAATATATTTCTTCGTTGCAATTTCTCATCCAATAGCGTATTTTGGCGAGAGTGGTATTAGGTATAATTAACACCACAATTCTTGTATCTGGTAAACGTTCGTAACGGTAAACAATGTTTGGCTATTTATGACATCTGACCAGTCTATTGAAAAATGCCTTACAATTAATTGTTAATATATAATTTAGTTTTTAAAATGTGAAAATGTGTAAATTGAAACATACCTGTATACATTATATATATGTAAGTCTAGCATTGCAGGAAGTAAGTGGTAAAGAGAAACTTTTTCTCTGCTCCCATAGCAACGAAGGACGCGCGATGCGCGCGCATCCTACCTTAGAATGCGACTGCGTTTTGTTGTGGCTGGAACGATACGAAGCGATTTTTTTTTATTTTGAAAGCATGATCGCTGTAATTTTTTACAGTTTGTTGATGAGGCTAAGCCTCCCTTATTTCGAAGAACCAGATCAAGTGTTTCATCATTTTTATTGTATATATGTATAGAAACATGCATCTGTAAATATTCATCAAAATAATTAAAGAAAAGAATCCAGAAAACACCTCCTTCATTGAGTTTATATTCGACTGTCTTTGAAATTTTTCTTCATGGTGCATCACGCCGGAAAAGAAAGAAAAAAAAGTATTTGTTACTTTTTTAATGTCTTCAAAACACAAATAGAGCATAGTAAGTGATAAGAAGACAGCAAAGGTAAGATACGTTTTTCATATTTTATTTCGAAATGTCTGATTTAGAAAAGTTGAAAAAGAACCGTACAGTTTTGAGAACAGCAGTAACAAAGCTGATTAATAATATAGAAAATGTTATGAAGGATAGTCCAATAAATTTTGATAATTTAGAAGAATTATTTATTCAGTTAGATACTAAAGCAGAATTATTGAAGTCAGTTGACGAGAAAATTGAGCCCCTTTTAGGGTTAGACGACTATGAAACTGAAATCAATTCTGTTTATGATTACGTGGATAAAATATAAGTTGCAAAATTCCGGGTGAAGGAAAAATTTACCGAAAACAAAAAAAAATTGTTAATGTTGATTTAAATAACAGTCAAGATTTAAAATCGAATGTGATTAATGATGAAAACTCAGTTGTTAAATTGCCAAAACTCAATATACAAAAATTCTATGGCGACTGTACGCAATTTATTTCATTTTTTAATACCTTTAAAAATACAATTCACGAAAATAAATCGCTTTCGAAAATTGAAAAATTTCATTATTTGAAGAGTTATTTATCTGGAGCTGCGGCTAATGCTGTAGAAGGTTTTGAAATATCAGAAGCTAACTATGACGCAGCATTGAAAGTTTTAGAATCGCGTTATGGTCAAAAAGACGTGATAATTAATCATCACCTGAACAAGCTTCTTAATTTATCCCCTGTTTATAAGGCTAACGAAATTCAGAAATTGAAAAAATTGCACAGTGATATAGAAATAAATGTTCGATGTTTGTTAGGGTGGTGCGAAAAAAGTCAAGTTGATATTTCCGAGTTGCTATAGTGCGGAAAAGTTGCGATTGGTAAATACAAGAAAAACAAAAAAAAATAATTATTTAAATCGGACTTTATCTTCCGATCCCGCAAACCGCCTAAAAATTAAAAAAATTTGAAAATTTCCGATTTTTTCAGAATTTTTTTCTTTTTTTACGTATATATATTTTTTATCGCTATAGTGAAAAATATTTGCAGATTGTAATGTTTAATAATAATAAAAATAAACAGTTGCGTTTAAAGAATAGCTTCCGATCACGCAAGCTCAATAAAAATCGGCAAAAATTCAATTTTCAGTGATTTTGATGAATAAAGAAAATAATCACCTGAGATCAGTTTGCGTTCCAATATTAACATTTGCATATAAATTGTACAATGTACAACTCTTTGCTTGTTTCGATATTTGATAATGTTTAAACAAACCAGAACTCACCACGGGAAGGTAGCTGCACTTCGAGTTCAAACCACACCCTATCCTCCATCCAACCAATGAGGGGGTTTGCCATTTACATTACTTAAATACATAGTTTGTTATAATAGAGTCAAAACACTGTATTAAAAAACTAGTGTCGTGACAATATAAGAAATACAATTTGTTATGTCATCTGTTTAAGTCTGACTTTTAGACGCAACTTTGTACTGCGATTTGGTGGTAATGTCTGGTATTATGGACATTGATTTCAGTGTGGCCCTGATGCTCTCTTGATTGGGGCCCACATACCTTAAATGATGCTTCCATTACCGATTTAACGCACCGCTGGACATCTTACGCGTGGTTGGGAAACTTTTTATCATCCCAGACTGAGACATGACCTGATTGAACGAAGAAATGTATTTCTTCATACGTTATTCTCCGAAAAAGAGGTGGAAATGTTAATTTTGCTACATTACAATCAATTGATTCTGGATTGTAGGAGTGATAAAGATTCAGATACCTTTACCCTTTGAAACATTTTGCCTGACTTTTAATACTCTTCTTAGCCCTAGCTCTCTTATGTGCCTCCTCTTACAAAAGACCATTGCCATCAGTAGGTTTTCCGGGTGAGCTAAGAATAAGTTTCATTCAGTTTCAGGGACTACATTTTCTTCAGGTTGTCACGAAAGTATCGAGATGTTTCAATTGCTCTGTACAGATGAATAGGCCCGTCTGTAATGTACTTAGAGCATTTCATTTCAAAACAAACTGGCAAGTAAGATTTCAAAATAAATGTCAATATGGCTTTAAGGAATCCGATGGGTTTTCCACCCTCGCGTAAAGTCGAACGGCTGTATTTGCACAAGTGAGCAATATGGCATGTGAAATTGGGCCGGAGTCACACTTTAATAAGTCATTTGGAAAGTTGTAACTTTTAATTGCTTGACTTATGCCAAGAAGATATCTTTGGTCCTTGCTCAACAGTTGCCTGTCCACTTCTGGAATTTCACAATCAGTCAATTGAAAATTTATCACCGAGAGCTTTACACAACATTGATATTGTGTCCAAATGGTGTACTAAATGATCTTGGACCAGTTGTTTCAACATTCAAATGTTGAAAAAAATGGCGGAAAGGTAATTCAACAAAATGGAATAAACAAACAACCCACTGCAGTGGTCGTGAGAGATGAACTTCAAGCTTTCTGATAGCACCACCTTTCTATCCAGTATTGGTATTTGTACCATCACAGCCTACCAAATCTAAGTATTCTAGTGAAATCCCTTGTTCAGTAAGACATGATACTATGAAAGCTACAATGTCCTTAGCAGGCCCGGAGTTTGGAGGCACATGGCCTAAATAAACTGAGCCACGTTCTTTTATGACAGGAAAGTGTTCCTCTTTAATAATTCGACGAACCTATTTAGATGCAATCCTTTCTTTAACTAGGGTATCGTCCTTTCTTCCGTCAAAGTAGTATATGCCAAGTAGTTCATCTGAATCCAGTTGACTTTTCTGTAAATTTTATGGAGTTAGGTGAGACTAGGTGGGAGCGCGTTCGCCGACTTCAGCGCTGTTTTTCAACGTGGCTAACGGCAGTTGGGTGCACTACTAAACTTTCCAGACCTGAAACGAACCCTTCGTGGTAAGTTCTAGGTTGTTTAAAAATAACTTAATATGCTCAATATTATCAATTATCATTTAAATCTTAACCTGAGACTGCAAACTGACCTCAGTTGATTATATTCTTAATGCATAAAAATCACTCAAAATTGAATTTTTGCCGATTTTTATTGAGCTTGCGCGATCGGAAGATATTCTCTAAACACAATTATTATTATTATTATTATTAAACAGTACAAACTGCAAATATTTTCCCCTATAGCGATAAAAAAATGTATAAACGTAAAAAAAAAAAAAAAAATCGGAAATTTTCAATTTTTTGGAATTTTTAGGCGGTTTGCGGGATCGGAAGATAAAGTCCGATTTGAAGAATTTTTTTTTTTGGTTTTTCTTGTATTTACCAATCGCAACTTTTCCGCACTATAGCGACTCGGAAATATCAACTTGACTTTTTTCGCATCACCCTAATGTTTGTCCACATTAGGACTTGAAATAGCAAATTATGGCTCCATGCTTATCGCCGTAATTTTAAAATTAATACCGGCAGAATTAGCTTTGGAATATAATAGACAAAATGTAGATAATTTAACACATTCAGATATACATAAATTATTAGATTTTCTGCACGCTGAAATAAAAAGCAGAGAACACACATTTTTTTTCGAGAATGAAAGCATTTGAAAATAATAAAACAAAAATCAAGAGTCAAACAACAAAATCTGAATTTAAATCTACTTGTGAATTTATGAACATTTCGAATGATAAATCGACTTCAGATAGGCAGCTGGCTCATTGTATTTTTTGCAACGATAGTAAACATTCATCTGATTTGTGTGAGGCTGTTGATGTAAACACTAAAAGAAATTTGTTGAAATCTCAAGGAAGATGTTACCTTTGCTTAGGCAGGAAACACGTTAACAAAAATTGTAACTCTAAAACTAGTCGCAAGAACTGTTCAGGCAAACATAATCAAACGATATGCCTAAAATCTAAATTAATAAAAGAAGTAACTACACCCGAATTAAAAGGTAATGAAAGTGAAACTAGGGAAAAAATGATTTCGGCTATTTCCTCTACAGAAAATAATAAAATTCTGCTACAAACTGGTTGTGTAAAAATAAAATCAAACGGAAAACAATCTCTAATTAGGTTACTTTTAGATTGTGGGAGCATGCGAACCTTTATATCTGAAGAAATAGCAAATAAATTGAATTTACAGGCAATAAGAAAAGAAAAATTGTCGGTTTTTACATTTGGAAATAAGAATCCCATTGAAAAAACCTTTGAAGTAGTTAAACTAACTATTGAAAATAAAAATGTACCTAATTCAAAATTAGATATAGAAGCGCTAGTCACCAATCAAATATCAGCTACTGAAATCCCCCCACCTGAAATCAATGATTTGATTAAAAGTAAACAATTTGAAAATTTAACCCTTGCGGACACACCCAAATCCTAAGAACCCATTACATTACTTATAGGTGCTGACTATTATTATGAGATTGTTACTGGAAATATAAAACATTTGAATAAAAAATTAGTAGCTGTCGACAACATTATCGGTTGGTGTCTACAGGGAAAAACAACTGACAGTTATACGCCCTTAGCATTTAATGTAATAGTAGAAAAAAATTTTATTTCTGAACAGATTGAAAAATTCTGGAATATCGACTCATCTGGCCTTTTTAATACTAAACAGGATTCAGATTTTTCAGAAAACAACGTTATGAAGCAGTTTGAGTCAGAAATTAAATACAATGATAAGCGATATACAGTTCGATTTCCGTGGAAGCTTGAAAGGGAATGTTTAAATGACAATCGGAAAATTGCAGAATATAGATTTTTTAAACTCAAACAAAGATTGATTAAAAACCCTGAATTATTTTTTGAGTATAAGGAGGTGTTAGCAGATTATTTGAAACAAGGTATTATTGAGTTAGTTACAGAGCCTGAAGAAAAACAAAATGTAACTTTTTATTTACCTCATCGAGAAATAATTAGAACTGATAGGACAACGAGCAGATTACGCATAAGTTTTCGATGCCTCTGCTCATGACACAGGTTCACTGTCTTTGAATAATTGCCTGCATGTAGGTCCAAATTTGTATCCTGAAATATTTGATGTTTTGTTACGGTTTAGATTTAATCCCATAGCTTTTACAACTGATATAAAACAAGCATTTCTACAAATAATTATAGATGAAAACGATCGTGATGTAACAAAATTTTTATTTTCACAAGATTTGTTTGATAATTCTAAACCCTTTGAAATTTATAGATTCACCAGAGTGTTATTTTGAATTAATAGCAGCCCCTTTTTATTGGCTGCAACAATTAAACACCACTTGAAAAAATACACCGAACAATATCCAAACACAGTAAAATTTTTAAATGAAAATACTTACGTTGATGACGTTATAGGAAGTCATGAAAATATTGATCAAGCCCTATCCACGAGTTTACAATGTATTGATATATTTGAAAATGCAAGTATGCATTTACACAAATGGCATACGAACTCTTTACCACTTAGTGAACTATGGAAAGAAAATGGCATAACTTCAGAAGTTAATTCTGAAGCTTTTGGAGAACAAAATCTCCCTTATAAAGTTTTAGGAATCGCTTGGAATAATTCCAAAGATTTACTTTATTTTGATGTTCGAGGTTTAGTTGATTTCGTTTTAAAAAGAATAGACACCAAACGATTTATTCTACAAGTTTTAGGTAGGATTTTTGATCCACTTGGATTCCTAGGACCATTTACATTAAGACTAAAATGTATAATTCAACAAATTTGGAATTTGGGTCTAGATTGGGATGACACCTTACCCGAAGATTTACGTATAGTTTGGAGTAGCTGGTGTAACGAACTCCCTCATTTGAAAAACTTTTCAGTACCCAGATACTATTTTTCTGACATCACCAATTGGCATGATTATGACCTACAATTACATATTTTTGCCGATTCGAGCATGAAGGCTTATGGTACGGTTGCTTATTTACGTGTAGCAACAACCACCGAAAATGTTCGAACAGTTTTTGCTGCTTCGAAAAACAGGGTTGCTCCACTGAAAGCGCTTACCTTGCCAAGGCTTGAATTGATGGCCGCATTGTTGTTGGCCAAGCTAAGTAGTAACATTTTGAAAGCTTTAAAATTGAATGTACCGACTTATTACTAGACAGATTCAAAAATATCCTATTTTTGGATAAAAGGATCCCCTAAAAAGTTTAAACCCTTTGTCAGAAACAGAATTGAAGAGATCCATAAATTGACCTCACCTGATAACTGGTATCATTGTCCTGGTACTGCCAATCCAGTTGATATAGTTTCTCGAGGAACAAAAATCTCTAGGATAATCAATGATACAACTTGGTTACAGGGACCAGAATGACTAAGTTTACCTCCTGAGTGTTGGCCAATATCAGAAAACAAAGAAATCGCTTACTCATATGAATTAGAATACAAAAAAAATCCTAACGATGTTTTTCAGAGCGAGTGCTTAGTCAAAAAACTCGAAAATCCCATAAACATTTCAAAATATAGTAATTTAGAGAAACTTTTGAGAATTACCGTTTGGGTAAAGAAATTCATTATGAAGCTGAAAAAATCAACTGAAGTGCAAGACATAGTAACAACCGAAGAATTACTCGAAGCTGAAATTTTTTTGATACAATCTGAACAAAAACAATTTTATAAGGAAGAAATAGAATCTCTAAAAATTAGTAAATCAGTGGATAAGACGTCATCCTTATCAAATTTCATGCCCTTTATTGACAAAAACGTGTTGATGAGGTTGGGCGGAAGGCTCGAATTTTCTAACCTGTCCGCAGAAGAGAAAAACCCAATAATTCTCCCCAAACATTCTTGGTTAACTACTCTAATAGTTCGTCAAGAGCACGAGAAAATTATGCATGGAGGTACAGCCAGTACTTTGGCAAAAATTAGATCTCGTTTTTGGATACCTAAAGGTCGTCAGTTGGTCAAGAGTGTTATCAAGAATTGTATAATATGTAAAAAATATTTCTCCAAACCAGCAGACCAGATCACCCCACCATTACCAAAAGACAGAGCTAGTGAAGCACCGCCATTCGCAATCTGCGGTTTAGACTTCGCCGATCCGATCTATATCAGAAATTTTAAAGAAACGCAAAAATCTTACATTGTCCTGTTTACTTGCGGTGTGACTAGAGCCATTCACCTGGAACTCGCGACTGATATGACAACAAATTCCTTTTTGATGGCATTCAGAAGATTCACAGCTAGACGAGGAAATCCCAAAATTATTTATTCTGACAACGCAAAAACCTTCAAAAAGACCAAAGGTGAACTCGAAAATTTATACAACATACTGACAGAAAAAGTATTTTTAAATTTTATTACAAAAGAGAGAATTATATGGAAGAATATAATAGAAAGAGCTGCATGGTGGGGAGGTTTCTATGAGCGACTAGTAAAGTCAGTCAAAGACTGTTTGAGAAAAGTAATTGGTAGAGCACTCTTAAGTTATGATGAATTAGCGACTCTGTTGACAGAAGTGGAAGCAGTTTTGAATACGCGACCACTGACGTATGTATATAGCGACAGCGATGAACCAGAACCTCTTACTCCAATGCACTTTTTAAATTTTGGAAAAGAACTTTCATTTCCTATCATTTTTTTTTATAAATAATTGAAGATTGTTCAAAGAGATCAATACTCCTGAAAAGAAAAAAAATACCAATCTTTACTATTGAAACAATTGTGGACCAAATGGAAAAAACAATATTTGATGGATTTAAAAACAGCCCATTCATTGAAAAATCCTAATGCCCATACGCCACTGAAAGTGGGCGATATTGTTTTAATTCAAGATGACGCAAAAAATAAGTTTCTTTGGAAACTTGGTAAGATTCAGACTGCCATTCCTGGAAGAGATGGCAATATTCGTTCATACGAAATAAAAACAGCGAGTGGGATCTTAAAAAGATCCATACAGCACTTGTATCCCTTTGAAATATAAAACGACTAACAAATGACTTTTTGCAGACTTTTTATAAACATTCATAAACTTTTATAGACATTCATAAACTTTTATAGACATTTATTTAGTTTGTTTTTTCTGCATTTAGGACTCTAAATATTTTTTTCTCTTTTTGATTTTTAGTCTTATTTATATATAGAATCTTTGAATTTTGGTAGTATAAGTAAGTATATGATTTAACTGCAAAAAAAAAAAAAAAAATAAAATAAAAAAAAAAATGTGTGTGTTATTTAACTGTCATTATTTTTACTTTGTTTGAATTTAAAGTGTTTTATTTAGAATTTATTGATATTTTGAATTTGACTAATTGAGTGATTAATTAGATATTGTTTGAATTCTTACATTTAGTATTTTGTATTCGAATTTTAAAAATTGTATTAGATTACTGAACCACTGATACGAAAAATTGAATTTTTATGATTTTATGATGGAATTTTGATTTGTGAACTCTTTAAGAGTTCAGGTGGGGAGTGTGAAGAGAAACTTTTTCTCTGCTCCCATAGCAACGAAGGACGCGCGATGCGCGCGCATCCTACCTTAGAATGCGACTTCGTTTTGTTGTGGCTGGAACGATACGAAGCGATTTTTTTGATTTTGAAAGCATGATCGCTGTAATTTTTTACAGTTTGTTGATGAGGCTAAGCCTCCCTTATTTCGAAGAACCAGATCAAGTGTTTGATCATTTTTATTGTATATATGTATAGAACCATGCATCTGTAAATATTCATCAAAATAATTAAAGAAAAGAATCCAGAAAGCACCTCCTTCATTGAGTTTATATTCGACTGTCTTTGAAATTTTTCTTCAGTGGAAAATCGATTAGAAAAAAGCAACATTAAGTTAAATTAAAGACTTTAAAAATGATTGTATGTAGGGAAACTCTAGGATAGATGGCCATAGAGGAGAGATGACTAGTCTAAATATTTTCAAAACTTTATCATATATTGCAACATAAACTTTATTCGTATGGAATAGTTCAACGGGTTTATTTGTTGCGACGTGCAGTTGCATTTTTCGATTATAAAAAGTAAGTGTAATTTTAATGTTTATTTAATTTAGTAGTTGAATATATATATATATATATATTGACTTACGTATCTGAATGTTTTGCAGTACGTACGTTATATATATTTTTTCACTATATGCTCTTTTAAGGCACGTATATAATCTAAGCTTTACTTCTAAGCCTAAAACAAAGACGTACAATGGCTATTGATGCTTTAAATTGGGCAACCGTCAGTCCTTCAATTTCTGGAGAGATCGCTACATTTAATAAATATTTCAAAATTATACGGAGTGAAGATTTTAACTAAATATAATTAAATTTAAAATAAATATATAAAGTTTATGTTTATAAATATGTTAATGATATAATTGTTGAAATTATAACTAATATAAATATTTTAATAATAATAATAATATAATAAGACCTAACGATTTATTTATTTCAGAAAATACTGAAAAACGTCCGAAACTTTCATAACAGAAACTGATAAAGTTGATAAATAAACTAAACGCAATAAACCTAAAATTAACGCGAGGAAAAAAAAAACACAACACTTCCAGTAGTGAAGAAAACGAAATACATTTAAAATTATCAGATTCTACCGAGTAAATAGAATTGAATTAGAATCACTATGTTGGTTGTGCAAAACACTATAATATCCCATCCAAAATGTATGTCTGGAGACAATACATAAGGTACTTGAAGTGGTTCCATGAAACGTGTATAAATTACCAAGACCTTTGCCAAACATGTGGTAAAATTTTACCAAAAGTGAAGTATTGAAATTACACTTGAAAATTTGTTTATTCGAGTTTTATTCACTCATTTTCCATGAGATAACTGCATATTTACATACTGCTATATGTTTTTTTTATGATTAACTATATGAAATGTGTTATTTTTTTACTACTTAACCTCAATTTTTCTTTCTTGTATTGGATAGCCATCTCTCCTCGGTTTGAAGGAGAGATGGCCATCTGCCATTTTTATTTCAATTTTGTTTAACACTTTTTGTTTTCAATATTTAATTATATTTTGCATAAAATATAATAAGTATATGTATAAGAATTTTAAATATGCATAAATATTTCTTGCAATCTTAAAAAATTATATCCATCTATCCTAGTAACTAATCTCCGTGTTGGTAAAAAAATATTATATGAAAACATCGGCATAAAAAAACTGGTTAACCGCCTAGGGCACCGTTTTGTTTATCTTTCATTGACACGTCGCGCGTCGCCAGGAAAGTTCTATTTTTCATAAATATAATTAGGTAAAATTGTAAATCAGCATTCCTAAAATATTACAGCACTGATTTTCCACTAACAAGATTCTTTCTTAACATGTAAAATTAATATTGTTTCCAAACGGCATAAACATAAAACATGTCAGTAAAAGTAAAACGAACATTGTAAAATTATCACTGTAAAACAGTATGTTAATCGATATTGAAAAGTTGTATATAGTAAATTCTTTAAGGAATTCAAAGCTTAACATGTTTTTGACAACTCCCGATAAAGAGTACGGTTATGTAAGAAAAAACTACATTATTGTAGAAATATTTTTATATATACTGATTGACGATGATAACCTTAATTTAGTTTCTGAAAATTTCTCGTAATATCCAAGTAAACATGTTTATTATTTGCAATACTTGGTAATAATGGTTATAAATGCGGCAAAAGATAATGTGATAATTAGAAATGATCACACATTTTACCATTTATAAGAAAAATTACATGTTTTCATATTTTTCAATTATCGCTATTGAGCTACCGTATATACTCGCGTATAAGTCGAGGAATTTCTGACAATTTTCGGTAAGCAAATTTAGGTGGTCGACTTATACGCGAGTCAGTTAAAAAAGCAAAAACAAAAACTTCGAATACTGCAAAAATATGGTATTTTATGTGTATGAATAGAAAAATAACGAACGAAATATACAAATAATAATAATTTATCATTTAAAAAAAATTCAATGATTTGTTTTTGTTAACTTACTATCTTTTTGCATTGGCAAGTAAAATCTTTGGTTTGATTTTGTGCAAAATTGAAACAAAAAGTTAGGGGGTCGACTTATACGCGGGTTTTTGTTTTTTCCCAGAATTTGCATTCGAAAGTTAGGGAGTCGACTTATACGCGAGTATATACGGTATATGCATATTTAGCGCAAGCATTAAAAGTCATCAAAAATTTTTTAATTTTTTAAAATTAATATTACATCTATGGTGCATTCTCCCAAATTTTTGAACTGTTAGGAATAAAAATCTGGTTAAATAAGCTATACTAATATTATAAAGAAGTAAAAATTGTTTGTTTGTTAGAGGTAATCTCTGGAACTACCGAACCGATTTCAAAAGTAATGGTATCAAAATGATGGTGTTAGTCCAACTTAGAAAATAGGCTATATTGTATGTCGGTGCCACTAGCCCAAAAAGAGTGCAGGAACAAAAAACGTTCTAAAAATGCGATTTTTGCGTTACTGAAGCGCCTTGAAATATGAAATTTGGAATATTAGTTACTTATAAAATATAAATGATGTCTAAGAACAGTTCTTAAACAATTCGAAATTTAAAAGGGGTGAAAAGGCACATAAAGCGTTCTAAAAGACGTTCTAAATGGTGGTTTCTACACAATCTCGGGAAATACCAAACCGATTTAAAAAATAATGCTGTGAAAATGATAGTGCAACCCTTGCTCCAACATAGACTATGTTTTATGTCGGTGCCACTACCCCAAAGGGGGTGCAGGAGCAAAAAACGCTCTAAAAATGCGATTTTTGCGTTACTCAAGGGCCTAGAAATATAAAATTTGGAATATTAGTTACTTATAAGATATAAATGATGTCTAAGAACAGTTCTTAAACAATTCGAAATTTAAAAGGGGTGAAAAGGCACATAAAGCGTTCTAAAAAACGTTCTAAATGGTGGTTTCTACACAATCTCAGGAAATACCAAACTGATTTAAAAAATAATGCTGTCAAAATGATGGTGACAACTCTTGCTCCAACATAGGCTATGTTTTATGTCGGTGCAACTACCCCAAAGGGGGGGCAGGAGAAAAAAAACATTCTAAATTGTGGTTTTTGCGTTACGGAAGGACCTAGAATCATGAAATTTGGAATGGTAGTTAGTTATAACATATCAATGATCTCTAAGGACATTTCCTAAAAAAATCAAAATTTAAAAGCGGGTCAAAATGCGCAAAAGCGTTGTAAAAAACGTTCTAAGTTGCAATTTCTATGCAATCTCAGGAAATACTGAACCGATATCAAATATAATGGTGTAAAAATGATGGTGACAGCTTTTGCTCCAAGATAGGCTATATTTTATATCTGTTTCCACTATTTTAGAGGAGATGTAGGAGCAAAAAACGTTCTAAAAATGCGATTTTTGAATTATGGAAGGACGTCGACTCATGAAATTTTGCATGGTATATACTTATTAGATATAAGTGCGATCTCTAAGAACATTTCTTTAAAAATTTGAAATCTAAAAGGGGTGAAAATGCGCGAAAAGCGTCCTAAAAGCTTTCTAAATGCCGATTTGTCAGCAATATCTCCGGAAGAATCAAACTGATTTCAAAAGTAATCGTAGGAAATTGATGCTGACAGCCTCTGCTCTAACATAAACGCTATTTTATGTCGGTACCACTATCACCTAGAGGTTGCAGGAGCAAAAAAAGTTCTAAATTTTGATTTTTCTGATCGGTAGGGGCTAGCAACTTGAAATTACGCAAGGTACATATTTATTAGATATAAGTGATCTTTAAGAACAGTTTCGAAAAAAAAATCGAAATTTAAAAAGGGGGGTAAATGCGCGAATGCGCTGGAAATACCAAAGCTATTTCAAAAGTAATGGTTGCAAATCAATGGTGACAGTCCCTCATCCAACATAGGCTATATTGTGTGTTGCTGTCACTACCATCTGGGGGTTGCGAAAGAAAAATATGTTCTAATTTGCGTTTTTTGCACAACTGAGGGGTCTAACACTTTGAAATATGGCGTGGTATTTACTTACAAGATTCAACTGCTTTCTAAGAACAGTCGAAAGAAAATTCCAAATTTAAAAAGATAAAGTGAGCGAAAAGCGTTCTAAATTACAGTTTTTATGCAATCTTATCAAATACCAAATAGATTTAAAAAATAATTGTGACAAATTGTTGGTGATAGAATCTGCTCAAACATAAGCTTTATTTTATATCTGTGCCTCTACCACCAGAGGCTTGCAGGAGCAAAAAACTTTCTAAATTGCAATTTCTGTGATACTGAAAAGGCTGGAAACTTTAAATATGACATTGTAGTTACTTATAAAATATAAATGCCCTCCGTTGGCAAATTAATGATGACAATTCCTATTTCAACATAGCCCTTTATGTTTAGAGAGGAGGTAGGACTTGGAATTTGACATTATTGTTAATTTTAAGATGTTAGAAGATTGTTTCTAAAAAATTCAAAACTTCAAATGAATACTGAAATAGGCGTATTAATTGAGCATAAAAATTTCAAAATATTTTCTAAATTATCATTTATTTAGTTTTATTTAGTTTTATTAATTTAAGTCTCATTTCTGCCTAATGCAGTGTAATAATGATGTTTAATCAAACTGTGTTTTAAATAGTAATTTTTGAATTATTCAAAAAAGTAATAAGTACCTTTTAATAAAAAAAAACCTTTTAATAAAATAAAAATTTAGTTAGTACCTTTTAATAAAAATTAGACATATAAATATCGCTTGGCATATTTAAAATATTACGCGAGCAAAGCCGCGGGGTTTGCTAGTATTTAATAAAATAACATTTTAAACTGATAGACGAATGACTTAATGATTCAAAATAAAGAAAAAATGGTCAGCAGCAATAAAAAAAAATAACTGAGGCTTAAGTTAAACTTGCGAGTTTAATTTTCCTTACCATTTTACCACTGTAAGTTTTTATTTTCTTCTAATTTTTTTACTTATATCGAGTTTGCGTAGTACCCACAGGGCATTGAAATAAGAAATAATAACAATGTAGTACGTTTAGAACAAAATTTTGGTATAACATTGTCTTAAATGGTAGTTAAAGAAAGGACGGTACGGAAAAAATGGTACGGTATAGGAATAAAGTGTAAAATGATAAGGATGGGGACAAAGATGGTAAGGGAATTACCACCTATCTTTAGGCTAATGATGTTAAGAGTACGTGATAGCTACAATGTTCATTGATTTTTAAAAACAGTTATTTACATTTGATTAAATTTAAAAAGAAATTTAATATTTATTTTGAAAAGTGTAGGAATAACTCTTGTGGATGTAAGACTACCAGTAAAGCCACGATGCTTGAAATTGATATTAAAATGCTGATTTAAATTCTGCAGTAATTTTCCTGTCAAAGAATTTTAGCCATTATTTCTCTAGCATACTTCTGAATGAGAAAAAAAAGTTGAGAAAAAATTCTGTAGCTGCATCTGAAATGATTTTCTGTATAATTTTAGCAAGAGGGACGGTAAGGAATCTAAAACCAAGAGACAGAGTTCAAAAATAATAGCATCAGTAAAAATGTGAGCAGGTAAATGTTTTGCTACATATTTATATAAAACAATAGCTCCAGTTTCGGAAAAAAATATATCGAATTACTTTTATTGAAACAATTTTATACAAACAGCTCCAAACTTAAAAATCAGCATCAGGGACACTGAACGGTATAGGAATTTCGTGGTATATATGGACCCCCAACGTCGTCCAAAACTTCTTTCCCTCGACAATAGTGTTATGCAGTCATGCAATGAAGTGTTTTCCAGTATAAGAAATAAAAAAATCCCTAGAATATGTACTAAAATAAAAATTATTATTCAGGGACTGAAAAATATATAAAAGTCAAAAATATGTGACAATGCCTCATATATATTTATAATTTTAATTATATGTTAATAATAATATTCTAATTTTATTGATGTTTTTAATGCATTCATTAGCTCGCACTTCCATCAAGCGCAATGTGATGAATGATCTTCATTTACTAATTAAGAAACAGTAGAGTTAAATTTCTGTATTTCTCCCCAGTCTAAAAGAAGCTGTCGTAGTAAGCTTCTCATAAAAATCTTTTGCGCGGTTCCCAGACTAGCTATCAGTTGTACTTCAGACCACAACATTTTATGTTATAAAAGAAGTAACTTTGGCCAAGTAGTTATATTTGACACTATATCAAACACAAGGAAATAACTACTACAGTGCTTTAAATGCTATGAGAACCAGTCCATACTACTCAAAAAAGCCTGTTTATACGAGTAAGTACAGTGTAAGAGAGGCTTTCATGAGGGTTTCACATTCGAACTTGCGGAAGTGCATTTCACTTTTCTTCTCTGCTAGAGCTGTGGTTTTTCCGACAACATTTGGATAGGATTGCATCAAGGTGTTACTTTCGGTGTACGTCTTTTTTGAAAGACAAATTAGAATAGAATTCGTAACTAATACTCAAGATTATCTCACAGAAAAAGGAACCAACAGGCAGGGTAAAATTCTTGCCAAACAGATATTCAGAATTTCTAAATACATATCTGTGTTTTTGTACCTACGGAATTGTTGTCTGTTGAACGTATTGCGGGTTGCGAATAAAACATTGTCTCATACCTCTGCATCATAAAATGAATTTAGTAGATCATCACAGATTTTCAATCATAGAGTTTGGTGACCAAGGGAAGTTAACAGATTGTAATTTTGGGAATATTAATATTAATATTGTAAAAGTTTAGAGGAAAACTTGAGTTAGGCGTTATTTTGAAGATAAACAATGAATGCTTTAAAAGAATCTATATTCTATGCTTAATTTTATACAAAAAATGAAAACCACTATTAAATAATCTTCTTCTTGATCCTCGAGTTTCATGCAATGGATGAATTAAAGAAACATGCAGAATAGATTCTTGTTAATTTGAACACATTGGTACTCGTGATTTGTACCAAAAAATCGGCTAGCATAACTATCAAAATTAAATTTAATGATATTTCTCTATATTATTCATGTTTTATTTATTTCTTTTTTTGTCTCAAATAAACGGAATATACTGTATATTCTTGCATTTAGCAGATTAATGAATTTCTACAAGTTAACAGCAGTAAATAATAACAAGAAATATTCATTAACCTTAATTGATGATTTTCAAGAGCTGGCTTTTTGATGATGGGCGATCTAGTCAAGGCACATAACTGTCCATAGTAGATAGTTATAAAATATAACATTATATAACAAAGCACTCATTTAGTGGGCAGTAGGTAGCATTCCGATTTTTCACATTTTTAAAACACTAGTTGAATATTCAGTTTTTCTATCTGCCATCAAACCGTGCTCCTACTTTCGTACATATACTCGATTAGCCATGTAATTTATAAATGTAATTGGGACTTATAGTGACATGTTCGTTACAGGAAATGAAATCAGTAGCACTTATACTTCCTTTACGAAGACACTTGTGGGAATCGCTTTAAATTATGCTTTCTGGGGGAGAAATCGTTTGCAACGTATTTTAATAACGTTACACTCTTTTAAACATAATGATATTGTTATATCTGCCTTGTGTGCACTTAAACATGTTTTCTGGGGAATGCAGAGTTAAATGCATTTATAACCCATTTACAGGATGACATAAAACGTTCAATTACGAATCCTACAAGGAAAGAGCGTTTGGAGCGTATTTTAATGATGTTACAATTTCAAACACTAGGGGGCTCGGCCCCCTACGAGCTACTCTCGCCAACCCCCGTTCAGACACTGCAGACTCTAAATGCACGCTAATTTGATCGGCTTTAAAAATATTTCGAAAGATTGAATTATAATGTTAAAAACAGTGGCGATCTCCCTATAAACGGATTTCTATTCATTTCTCTTAGATTGGGGAATTTTAACGCCAAATCCGCTGCGGTACTACTTGATTATCCCGTCAACCAATTTCGCCAAATTATATAAATCGCCAAACCACGCGCCAAATTATACAAATTGACAGAATTATTATTTTATATAACGAAAGAACAAATAAATTAGTACAACATTAAAAATACAAATAAAACGTCGAAATAAAAATAACTTGATGACGTAGACACGTGTAACAACATTTCAAAATAAGCTAATATAAAAGAAATTAAATTAACAGTCTTTGTCTCCTGGTATTTTTTAACAAAGCGAAAAGAAAATTCTTTTAAATGAGACATTTTAAATTAATCATTTTTAATCTGATGTAATTTTGACCAAGCTATTCTTTCTCTTTTAAATATTCACGTGAAAATACTTTTGTCAGATATCCTGTCAAAATATCAAATAAATGTCTAGCGCAATTTCTAAATTTAAACTGTTTTGCAATATTTTGTGTTCATTTTATGTAATAACTGTTTTAGGTCGATTTTTAGAGGCAATTAACTTGACCCACAGTGTTCCAAAAATGATCCAGTAATCGATATTTCTCGAACATGTGACTTAGCCCGCACGTCTTCTTATGTCCAGAAACGATATAATACAAAATTTTGTTAAAATTGTTTGAGTCGTTTTTCAGATACAATTAACTTGACCCACAGTGACCCAAAAATGACCCACAATTCGAATTTTCACGAACATGTGACTTAGCCCAATGGTCTTTCCATGCCTAGAAACGGTATAATACAAAATTTTCTCAAAATTGTTTGATTCGTTATTTAGATACAATTAGCTTGATCCACAGTGACCCAAAATGATCCACTAATTGATTTTTCTCGAACATGTGACTTAGCCCAATGATCATCTCATGCCCAGAAGCGGTATATTGCTAAATTTTGTCAAAATGTTTTCAGGCTTTTTTTTAGATTCAATTAGCTTGACACCTGACCCATTGTGACTCAAAATGACCCACTGTTCTAATTTTCTTGAACATGCGACCTAGCCTAATGGTATTCTCGTGCTCGAAAACGATAGAAAGCAAATATTCGTCAAAATCATTAGAGCGGAAACCCAAGATCCACGGAAACCTAAAAGGGACCCACTAATCTAAATTTATCAAACATGTGACCTATTCCAATGGTCATCTCGTGCTGTGAAACGATGTAATACAATTTTTTTACAAAATCGTTTGAGCCGTTTTTAGATACAATTAGCTTAACCACAGTGACTCCAAAATGAGACAGTAATCGATTTTTCTCGAACATGTGACTTAGTTCACACGTCTTTTCATGCCCAGAAACGATATAATACAAAATTTTGGCAATGTTTTAAGCCGTTTTTTAGATACAATTAGCTTGACCTACAGTGACCCAAAAATGACCCAGTAATCCATTTTGCTCGAACATGTGACTTAGCCCGCATGACTTCTCATGCCCAGAAACGGTATAATACAAAATTTTGTCTAAATAGTTTGAGTCGTTTTTTAGATACAATTAGCTAGACCAACAGTGACCCAAAATGACACACTAATCGATTTTCCTCGAACATGTGATTTAGCCCAATGGTCATCTCATGCCGGTATATCGCAAAATTTTGTCAAAATGTTTTGAGGCTTTTTTTAGATTCAATTAGCTTGAAACCTGATCCATTGTGACCCAAAATAACCCACTAATTGAATTTTCTTGAACATGTGACCTAGCCGAATGGTATTCTAGTGCTCGAAAAAGATAGAAAGCAAAATTTCATCAAAATCCTAGAGCCGTTTTCTAGATAAACTTAGAATGCCCCACAGTGACCCAAAAATGGCATTTTGTCTAACATGTGACTTAGCCCATTGGTCTTCTCGTAATCCAAAACAGTAGATTACAAAATTTAGTCAAAATTGTTAGAGCCGTTTTTTAGATAAAATTAGCTTGACCTGAAGTGACTCAAAAATTACCCAATAATCAAAATTTCTAGGACATGTGACCTAGCCCAATAGTTTTCTCGTACCCAAAAACGGTTGGATATAAAATTTAGTCAAAATGGATTGAACCGTTTTTTCGATATAATTAGCTTGACCCACCCATTATGACCCAAAATGACCCACTAATCGAATGTTCTCGAACACATGACCTAGCCCAATGATCTTCTCATGACCGAAAATGGTAAAATATAAAATTTAGTCAAAATCGTTAGTGTCGTTTTTTAAAAAAAAATTTACATACACACACAATTTTTGCTCGTATTATAATATAATAATATTAATAATAAATACCATAGCATTTTATTTCAACTTTAAAGTATTGTTTCTAAATCACACACGCGAAAGATAACTGCTATTTGCTAGATTTAGCGGAAGTTTTTGAATTTTATCAATGAATTTTCAAAAATGAATGAATCATTAGACATTGTTTACATTTGTAAAATTAATCACAATTTCTGAAATGTTCGTAAGTTTATATCGGTAATCTGTTGTTGGTAGAAAATACAATTTTTTACCTTTCTAACGCAGTTTGTCTAACAATTTTCTGACAAATACTTTTCGAGCTGTTAATATTTTCAGTAATTTTAAATGTTTCATTTTTCGATAATAATCTGTTGCAACGATTATTGAAAAAGCCAGTCGTTCGCAACGCGTAGCTTTTTATTAAAGAGTATTATATGTATTTATGATTTTAATTATATTTTAATAATAACATTTTAATTTCATGGATGTTTTTAATGCATTCACCAGATCGCACTTCTACAAAGCGTAATGTGATGAATGTGATAATGTGATGACAAAGCATAATGTCTTCATTTACTAATTAACGAGCATTTACTACAGTTCTTAAAAAGATCAAATGATCATTAATCCCACTCAGTCTAAAAGAAGTCGCCGCGGTAAGCAACTCATAAATAGCTGCAACACGGTAGTCAGACTAGCTATAAATTCTAATTCAGACTACTACATTTGACGTTATAAAAGTCGTAGATTTCGCTGAGCACTTATATTTGACACTATATCAGACAGGCATGAGCCAGTTAATTCTACAGTGCTTCAAAAGCCGTGAGAACCACTCCAGACTACTCAAAATAGCCCTCCCTATCAGTATCGTGTAGGAGAAGCCTTCTTGAGGATTCCACATTCGAAATCGTGGAAAAACAGCTCATTTTACCCCGCTGCTAAAATCGTTGGTTTTTCTGGTAAAATATGGAGCGGATTGCGCCAGTGGTAATACATTCGATGGACGTCTTTTTTGAACGACAATTCAGAAGTGATAAAGGTATTAGTACTCCGGATTATCCCACAAAAAAGGAAACTTCGGGCAGATTAAAAATCTTGCCAAACTGACATTCGTTAAATAATTATCTGTGTTTTTGTTCCTGTGAAATTGTTGACTGTTGTTCGTGTTACGTGTTGTGAATAAAAAATAGTGTTCACTTATCTCTACACCCTAAAATAATTTACTAGATCAGGGGTTCTCATGCTATGGTACCCGTACCAGTTCTGATACGTGAAGCTCTGTTTACTGGTACGCGAAAGTCTATACTGATATGTGAAATGAAATAAAAAATACAGCAATAACGATGGCTTGCTGGAATCCACATTCAATAAGAAATTCAATTTAAAAAATCAAAAAACCCGACTGCGTAAAAAGCGAACTAATTAATTATTTCTCATCAATGTTAAACTAATTTTTATATTACTTACCAATTCTTTTTTTATTATTTACTTGTATTAATGACTTTTAAGTTATGTTTAATTTTTAGTTCCTGTCTATAAACACTGCTTTCATGAGGCCTATAGATGTTTATGATGGTTAGAGTTGCGGTAAGGCTAGAGATCCTGCCTACACAACTTCCAGGTTGTGTAATATTTAAACGGATATTCTGACTGCAATATAGTCAATGAAACATCGTCTTCATTTTAAAAGACCTATCCAATGATTGGCCACTCAATATGGAGAGTAAAATTTTTTTTCGTGTCTACCGCCCTTTTATATTTTACGGCCGCCATTTTGAACTTATAAAAACAAAACCTAGCCTATAACCATCGGATGGTTAACAGAAATTTATAGAGACCTCATTCATTAAAATCCATTCAGCCGTTGAGATGTTTCGAGGGTATAAAGTAATACACATACCCAGATACGCGTGAAACACATAACCCTTCTTGGCAGTCGGGTAAAAATTTGAATGTAACAAAATTTTGGTTGGTGAGAAATGATTACCCTCTCATAAACGTAAAAGTACTAAAATTCCTGCCTGTTTTTAGCAAAAAATATCCTTTTTAAGTCCTTTCTTTCCACTTCTTTATATGAAAAACAAATACGTAACAAATTAAACATCGAATCTGACTTGCGTCTAAAACTAAGATTCAAGCAGACATAGGAAGGTGTGTTTGTTAAAGCAAGCACACCCTTATCATTAGCAATGCAAGGGAATTAATAGAGTCACTCTAGTGTATATGCATCAATTTATGCCAATATCTCATTTAGTATTGTAGCTTTATTCCATCAAAGCACTGTATTTTGATAATGTACATACATCATCAGGATTATTAAAATGTATTATGATACTACATTTTATTTTAATGTTAATATAAAGCAGTCAATATAAGTATCAATTTAATAATGTAATTATGCAATACAATATGTAAATACAATAAAATCTGCTCAGATAAAAGTCCAAAAGACTGTAAAGATATTTCGTTTTAGATTTATTCTGTTTACACAGGTTTTTCTGTATTTGCTTCGTATTCGTATTGGCGGTACGCGGAAGTATGAACTTCTATTTAGTGGTACGTCGATCTAAAGTTTGGGAATCCCTGTACTAGATCACCACATATTTTCAATTATAGAGTTTGATAACCAAGCGAAGTTAACAAATTGTAAATTTTGTAACATTAATATCAATAATGTAAAACATTGCGTGAAAGAAATGAATTAGACATAAAATTAGGCGATATTTTCACATAAACAATAAATGCTTATAAAAGTGGTTTAAAAAAATATTTTTTTTAACTTATATGCTTCATTTCAAACAAAAAATGAAAAACACTTCAGGCAATCTGTTTCTTATTTCTTGAACTGCATGGAATGGGAAAATTAAAATGATATGTAAAATATATTTCTGTTAATTTAAGCACATTTGCATTGCAAGATTTGTACCAATATTTTGGGTAACCTAAGTATCAGAATTAAATTTAATGATATTTCTCGATTCTATTCTTGATCTTTTTTTTAATAACCGGAATATACCGTATATTCTCGCATTTGTCAGATTAATAAATTTAAAAGAATTAAAACCAATAAATAATAACTGACAATACTTATTAATATTAATTGACGATATAAAAATTTGCATTCGGAAAAATTCCTTTATGAAGTCGAGTAATATAACTGTCCATCGTAGATGGTTAAAATTTAATGTAATATGACGCGACAAAGGTCCCATTTAGTGGGCAGTTTGTAGCGTTAGGATTTTTTACGTTCTTAAAATGTTTGTTGAAACTCCTGTTTTTTGTCTGCCGTAAATCAGTGCTATATAATTTATAAATGCAGCTGTGGCTTATAGCATGTCTGTTGTTATTGTTTGTGTCTTGTTGTTGCAAGTCTGTTGTCTAGTAGAATGTCGTGTATGCCTGCTATAAGAAATGAAGTCCATAGCATGTTTACTTCTTTTACAAGCACTTTTAAAAGAATTCCTTTATATTATGGTGTATGGGGAAAAATCGTTTGCGGTGTATTTACACTATTATGTATATTACACTATTTTAAACATAAAAAATATATATATTCTTTGTGAGGGGCATTAAAGAACGGTTTCAGTGGAATATACACAGCATTTATCACTCATTTACTGGATTACACGAAATATTAAATTTGAAATGGTCTACAAGGAAAATGCGTTTAGTCGCGTATTTTAATGATGTTATAATTTCAAGCATAATGAATTTTACGAACATTACGGAGATTTATTACAAATACTTACTGAAAATATGACGTGCATAACCGTTATTGTTCATTTACAGGAACACACAAAAGATTTCGGCAATAGTAGTGTCTATGAGCGATAAATGCTTGTAGTGTATTTTCAGTTAGTGTATGCATTTTTACGTTTAATTAAATTTTAGCGTACCAAGTGGTGTGTATAAATGCTATAAATATAGATCACATACAGTTTTAAACAAAAGAATTCGTAAACATTTTTGAGTATGAGGTTGCTTAAATGTTCTTTTAAATTGAACTATGTTTCTTCAAGCTGAACTGTATTTAGTATATTAACCCCTTGGGGACGAGCGACCGATATTAATGCCACGTAAGGTGCTCAGAATCGGTGATAATTCTCACCAGTAAATTTTTATTGTAAATTTTGCCTTATTTAATCCGCGCATTTTCCCGATTCAATTAGGCAAAATTTTCTGTTTTAAAAATCCGGTGACTAAAGATTAAAAATTCTGTGAAAGACGCACGTCAAAGGGTTAAGGAATGTTTGTATAATACAAATAAAATTACGTACAAGGCCACTCAAAGAAAGATTACGCATCTATTCATCGTATTTTCCGAAACTATATTTACAATTGTGTAATTGAGGTTTTAATTTTAGTTTAATAGGAAGCGTGTGTAAAAATGCATATTATAAATAGACTCTAATAAATTATTCGAATGAATTTCCTTCTATTTGTGGAAAATATTGAAAGTGAATTTTCGACCGTGTTATCCGTTTTGTAAATAAGCTAATTTCTCTTTCAGTTTTTTGGAAGTCTTTTAAGGGGTCTTGTACCTTTTAAACGCGTCGAAAATTAACGAAAACTTCAAAGTTTGAATTGGTCTATCTTCAAAACCTTTTTATGTATAAACATCAAATTTTGGATATAGATTAAACAGATTGTGCTTTGTAATATGCTACCAACAGAAATTTATTAACCCTTTACAGAATTTGTGTATTGTTGAAATCAAAATAGCTCTTTTTTTACCCCATAAGTCATTGCGCGCATGATATCTTGAGAAAGTATGTATGGATTATCATGAAATTTTGTAAATATACTAAACGAATATGTGTGTTTAAAATGATCTACTTTTAAGTATTTACAATGGTAATATTTTTAGTTATGACTATTTTTATTCATTGAAAATACAATTTTTTTTTTTTTTTTTTTTTTTTTTTTTTTTTTTTTTTTTTTTTTTTTTTTTTTTTTTTTTTTTTACATAGTGAATGAAACAATTTTAGCCTAAGAGTAGATCATTTTAAACACACATATATGTTTAGTATCTTTACCGAATTTCATGCCAATCCATACATACTTTCTCAAGATATCATGCGCGCAATGACTTATGGGGTAAAAAAAAGAGCTATTTTGATTTCAACAACACACAAATTCTGTAAAGGGTTAATAAATTTCTAATGGTAGCATATTACAAAGCACAATCTGTGTAATCAGTATCCAAAATTTCATGTTTATACATAAAAAGGCTTTGAAGATAGATGAATTCAAACTTTGAAGTTTTTCGTTCATTTCCGACGCGTTTAAAAGGTACAAGACCCCTTAAAGTGTTTCATAGCATAATTTTGTTTTCCTTATTTATCTGTAGTTATACTTATTTCCCGTATTCTAAGGAATAAAAATTTTCACCAAACACGTATTTCGAATAGCGATAAAGTCCTTGCGATGCCAAGAAAATTTAAAACGGTTAGCAGAAATGGTTCCATGATTTTCAAATTTAAATTTTCGTTTCAAAGTCATACTAAAGTAGCGTTGTTTATATTATGTGTAGGCTGCAATCCTCATAGAGTTGACGGCTGAAATTCTAAGATGAGTTAAAACTTGATTCGCATATTAAAATGAGACTGGTCTGTCAAGTCATATCTTGGTGGAAAAAAACCGCAAACCACCAAACCACGTTTCCACCAAAATATAACTTGGCAGACCAGTCGCATGCTATTCGAGTTCTGTCTAGTCTAGGAATTTTAGCCATCAACTCAATGAGGTCATGGTCTGTGTCACCGCCTTCCGACCTAATATAATACATGAAATTTATTTTAATTTGCTGTTTCATAATTCATGATTTGGTTGCCTTCTGAAAAAAAAAACACTCAAGTTATTCAATTTGTCGTATTTTGTTGAGAGAGATTTTAAAGAAAAGGGTGCTTATCGTACAAAACTTGTATTAGTATGCGCAATTAAACAATTGCACGTTGTTGTTAGTAGATTGTTTTTCTACGTAAAACAGTGGTGACATATGCACACCCGTATGTTCAGTTTAAAATATTTCGTCCACACTGTGTCAACCAACATTCCCAATCTCAGCAAAACTCGCTTGGACGAGATTATTTCACGATTAAGACAAATAAAACAAGTTGGAAATTGCACGTCAAACGTAGCAAATGATGTACATTCTTACTATAATTAGTTTTATAAATATTTTTTGCACCGCATATTGTACTGAATGTATATTTTAAGTGTACTTTGAAAGAGCATATCAACTTCATTCTGTCCGGAAGGCTGGAACGACATTAAAATGCACTTGAAATAATTTTTATCCCATTCGCCGTAATGCAACGGAAAAATTTTGACTGTCACTATATATAAACTATACATCCGATTTTCATAAAATTTCAAATGACTCGACAAAATTTTGCAACAAATATGTATTTAAAATTTCAGACCTTTCGGTTGAGTATTTTTTGCTCTGTTATATGCGGACGCACGGACAGACGGACCGAACTACGACTGTAGGTGCTACGTATTTATACAACTACGAATGCACCTAAAGACATTAATTTTGCAATAACAGCACATTCAATAAGTGCAATGTAAGTTCAAGTTGTTAAATATTTTATCCAATATTCTCTCCGCCAATCCCAGTTTATTGCACTTTTATGGTGGCAATCTAGATGGCAAAATTCGTTCGCGTTTAACATGCAATAGACAGTCATATATTGAAATTTTTGACATGTCACTGTAATGTAAAACCATAAGCTATACGATAATAATTTTAAATTTAAATTCTTTCCTGACGTACATGAATTGTAGCACAGAAATTTACATTGAAATCCGTCAAGTTGTTGGTTAGAAAATTCCGAACATCGATACGTCTGTAGATACACACAAACGCAATGCCCGAAATAAAAGCTTAACTTTTTAGGTCACTTAAATGTCGATTTAAATATTTTTTTTTTTTAATTCTGCATAAGTAGTCTTAGAAATAGTGCCTCATTTTCGTAATTTAATTTTTTTCTGTTAACGCCAAATGCAAATTATTTTATTACATTTCATAGCTTTTTTAATTACCTATATGATATAAATTGCAATTAAATTTCATTCAATTTGAATAGATATATTGTTCTTTTGTCTTCTTTCTTATGATTTTTTTAAAAAGAAAAACATTGTATATTAGAAACAAAATGTTAGTTCGCATTAATAATTTGAAGGAAAACACGCTTATGTTATAATAAAATGATTTTGTCACATGTATTTGTGTTCGAAATTGCATGTGATGTGATAAAAAATTCTGCTAAAAATCTAATTTAAATGTATAGGACACTTTTTGAGCTGTCTTTATTTTTCTGATTGTTTCTTAATTTATGGATGTCAATGCATTTCAGAAATAAAACTATAGTTCAAAATACTCAAAATACTCAATAATGGCTACACTGTAAAAAAAAAAAAAAAAAAAAAAAACACTGTAAATTTGCCAGCACAACTCGATCACTGTTGAAGGTACTATATCTTTCTTTGGTTTCCCGACTATTTAAACATGAAAAATACAATAGTTGCGTAAAATTAATAGTACAATGTACTGGCAATTTTGGACGCATTTGGACCACAGCACAAACTACTGGCGTCCAAATTGCCAGTACATTGTGCTGTTAATTTTACGCAACTACTGTATTTTCCATGTTTAAATAGTCAGGAAACCAAAGAAAGATACAGTACATTCAACTGTGATCGAGGTTGTGCGCGAGATGAACAGTACTTTGTACTGTAAAAATGTCGTTTTTTTTTTACAGTGTATGAGTGATAAACATAAATTTAAAAAGGCAAACTACCTTTATTTATTTACATTTCGATATATTTAATCGCATGTTTGACACATTGTAAACGCATAAATAAAGTCTTTTCGGAGTGCTTAATATCAAGGTTATGTTATACTGTTATATAATATCTACAAAATTTTTTAAAACATACAAATTTGAATAGTGTAGTTATATGAAAGCATGATATTTAATTTTATAGTTTACTCAACTTATATATAAAAAAATTGTAAAAGTATTTTTTAAGAAAAAAGTTTTGATTAAAAATTTCGGAGAAATTAAATTTACATCATTAGTTATTTTCACTTTGCTATAAATTCAGATCTCTACTCATAATTTCCCATGAGAGTTAACTCTAAAATATACTTGAAAAATAACTTCATTGAGTCCTTCATCCTTATAACTATATTTTTATATTGCATAGTGTTTATCTGAACAAATTAACATAAGCTTTATTTTCTAAAAGTAATTTTTATTTAACTGATGTTGAAATTTTGGAATTAAGTATTTTCTGTGAACAGATTTTTCGTCAGAAGATATTTTTAATTATTATCTTACTTACAGAAAACACTGAGAAATGTGAGATTAAAATTATGTATTTGTTTGAAATATTAACAGCGAATTAAACCTAAAATTGCTATTTTACAAATTTCATGAAGATAGCATATTCCGTGTATAATTAAGGAGTACGCATATCCATATACAAAATTAAATAATCAGAAGTTTCGTCTAACATTAAATAAACATTTTTGGTTTATCTTGTGGTATTTATTACATTAGCAGTAAACGCATAAATTAGGTCTTTTCGGAGTGTATTACATCTAGATCATCTGTTATTGTGGTAATGTGTCCATTGCGTTTTCTAAAACATATAAACATAAATACTGCAGATATGCATGCAATTTATTTTATTGTTTACTTAAGTTACATTTATGAAATCCACCAGAAAAATGATTTCTAAACAAAATTTTCATTTAATGGTTTTAGAGAAATTTAATTTATATTATCAGTAAATTTCGTTTTTAGGTGCTTTCGTAATTATATAAATACGTAGCACCTATAGTCGTCGTTCAGTCCGTCCGTCCGTCTGTCTGTCCACATGTAACAGAGCAAAAACTTCCCAACCGAATGGTCTGAAATTTTAAATGTATGATTGTTGCAAAATTTTGTCGAGCCATTTCAAATTTTATAAAAATCTGATGTATAGTTTAATTACAGGGACAGTCAAAAGTTTTTCTTTACATTACGGCCAATGGGAAAAATTATTGCAAGTGCATTTTAATGATGTTACAGCCTTCCGAATGGTCTGAAATTTTAAATATATAATTGCTGCAAAATTTTGTCGAGCTGTTTCAAATTTTATGAAAATCGGATGTATAGTTTAATTACAGGGACAGTTAAAACTTTTCCGTTACATTACGGGGAATGGAAAAACATTATTGGAAGTGCATTTAATGATGTTACAGTCTATGCACTTTATGAAGTGCAAAAAATTATACATTCAGTACAATATGGGGTGCAAAAAATAATTATAAAACTAGTTATAGTACGAACGCATCTCATTTGCTACGTTTGACGAGCAATTTCCAACTTGTTTAGAAATAAAGATGTCTAGTTCATAATTTCCCATGATATATTAATCGCAAATATACTTGAAAGTAACTCCGGAGATTTTCTCACCCTTTAAATAATATTTAATAATAAAGTTAGACGTTGTTGTTTTTATTTCTCTCCCTCTATGTTTGTGTATACGTCTGTCTGCTGTTTTTGAAGATACCACAGGGCGTAGATACAAAGTTTTGTAGCAATGTAAATGTATGATGAATTTATGCACCTCAAATCCAGTTTTTGCATGTTGTGATTTTTTAAAAAATATTTATTTAAATACGCATCTTTCAGATTTCTAACGGGTTTTTTTTTATGTCTCTGGGAATATTGACCATTATTAGCAGTAATCCGGCTTAAATCTATCAGCCCAATTTACTAAATTGTGTGCTCTATAATAAAAAAAAAATCCAAATTCGTTTGAATTATTTGAATTTTTCTCGACATTTTTAAAACGTTCACACCGGCGCGGTGGGTCACACTCCACTGTCTGAGAGTTGTCAAGTCTCCGGCTTTTTGCACACCACTGTTGTTTTAGAGGAAACGTTGTTCCTTTAAATCGCTTAATTGCTCTAATTAAATAAAACAACATTTTCTGTATTAAAATACTGGTATCCAAAAGGCCGGAGACTTGCCAGCTCTGAGACAGTCGAGTGTGCCCCACCGCGCCGGCGTGAACGTGTTAAGGTTTTTACGCTTAGCTCGGTGACTTTTAAGATTCGTAAGAGGAGACTTTTTTTTTATCCAATACCGCAATATGGTAAATATGGTTATCTACGATTTGAGATTTTATTCTTGAATATTGTATGGGATTTATAGAGTTTTTTATGCGTTCTGCGACAATTTTTTGACTTTCATAAAAGAAACGTTCTCAACTTTTAAGCCCAAATTTGATTGATAAGTTTCTTCAGAAACGGAAATTTCTCTGGCGTAATTTTTTTCACTATACTGAATAAATTCAAGTTCGAAGTATGCCGAATAGTTTCATATTCGAACATGATCGACTTCGCTGAAAATTTGATTTTTTTTTTCGATCCGAAATAAAAGCATAAAAATAGTTTATACTTCCTTTGATTCGATATCTGATCGCTGTAGCCTGCTCAGGCGTGCATATTTTTGACCCTATTACTCTGCCATTCTTAAAAAAAAAAAAAAAAAAAAAAAAAAAAAAAAAAAAAAAAAAAAACTAATTTGTGTCCATCCTGAAATATTTATTTGTAAGTACATCTATCTGCGAATAAATAATCGTTATACGTTTTTAGATGAAGTCACAGTTTTGAGGCCGTTTTATAAATGTGTTTAAGAGTATAAATATTAAACAGAAATTTTCCTGTTTAAAATTATTGAAACAGATATTTTTTGAAAGAACCTTTTTAAGTATATTGGTACATTTAATCGAAAGATGTATTTCTATAATTTAAATTATACACTTCTAGAACGCGCCGTAAACATAATGTACAGCACAGGACATTACAATACAATACGGGGTAATCGTAAAAGGTGTCCCTGATTTCGAATTAATATAAATAAGGCATTAAAAATATATAAATCTTTTATTTTTACACTGTTAAATTTGAAAAATCTGTGAGGGTTTTTTTTTTTTGTTGTTGTTGTTTTTTTTCCACAGCTCCGCCACCGTACTTGCTACGCTCACCAATACCCCGCGTAATCGCTTCGCTATCCCATTCGGTATGGCGAAGCAATCCTTATTTTTTAGCCAACCCCATATGTAATTTTTTCACTTTTCCATTCTGATTTTCTATGTTTTCAATTTTTAGATTCCACTTGATTCCCCCATTTTTAGATTCCACGTGCTCCTCCCTAACTCCTGACAATTTTATTTCCTTATCTCCAAGCACATAATCATTAGAGCTTACAGAGTTCCTAATTATAAGAATTATTAAATATAAAATTATATATATAGTAAAATAAATAAATATAGAAAAAACTATATTTCAAGTTGAACGACAGATTCACCTTAATAAAATAAATAAGCAGTATGAATATTAAATTCAGAACATATATCTTTACTTAACAGGTGCTAAAATACATAAATCTTAAAACATTTGAAATACAATCAAGATGTTAAAACATTGGTGCCATATGATGTTAAAAGCCGAGCGCTTTCGACTAAAACATTAGTCGTCATCAGGAAAAATCACTGCCGGCTGAAAGACAACTGCTGGTTAAATACAAAAGGGCGAAATCAACGAAACACAAACTCATGGGTGGGAAGGAAATAAATAGATGAGTAGATAACCTGAAAAGAGAAGAGGGTGAGGGAGGAAAGGGGAAGAGGTAAATGGCTATACAAAACCAAATTCACCAGTTACACCTACTATGTTAAACCAAATCCACGGTATATTATAGGCCAGAACGTCACTACAGGTAAGCTTGCCTCTTGCCGAAATTTCCAAAAACTCTTGATTATACAAATATTATAATGTGATGCATGTGCAATGATTTTGATTTCTTTAAATAGGATATCAATATCTGTAACTTGATTTAACCGGGATAGAGCTGTGGATAGTTTACCCTTTTTTATATCTGCCATATGCTCTTTAATCCTTTGAAATTATTTGCGAATGGTCATGCCTACACAAGTATACGTTTTTGAACTGCTATTAAGTTTAAAAGGGATAATATAAACACCGGATTTATCATAATTATCTATAGGATCAATCATTCTGTGTACCAGATACTCTAACTTTGTCGGTTGTACATGCATCACATTATAATATTTGTGTAATCAGAGAGTCTTTGGAAATTTTGGCAAGAGACAAGCGAACCTGTAATGACGTTCTTTCGTATAATATACCAAGGATTTGGTATAACATACTATGTGCAACTGGTGAATTTGGTTTTGAACAACCATTTCCCTCCTCCCTTTCTCCCCCTCCTCTTTTTTTCAGGTTAGCTACTCATCTATTTCTTTCCTTCCCACCCACCTGTTTGTGGTCCGTTGGTTTCGCCCGTTTGTATTTAACAAGCAGTTGTCTTTCAGCCGTCAGTGATTTTCCCTGATGACTACTAATGTTTTAGCCGAAAGCGCTCGCATTTTAACATCATATGACTCCAATATTTTAACATCTTGATTACTTTTAAAATGTTTTAACATTTATGTATTTTAGCACCTATTAAATAAAGATATATATTGTGAATTTAATTTTCATATTGCTTATTTATATATATAGTGTTACGAATATTGTAAATAATTGGTGTTTGTGCTTAAAAATAAAGTAAATAGTTCAATTAAGCTCTATTCATGAGCTAATATTAGTTTTTGTTGCATTGAAGTATCTAAATTTGTCGATTTTCTGCAAGCAAGTAAACCCTATTGGATTTCAATGGGAGTCTATGGAAATATGGTGAAATACTGAAAATAACGCCAAGTTGGCGTCACTTTTGGCGAATAATATTGGTCGACATATTTGGCGTTATATCGCCAAGTTGGCGACAAACTAATCGACGTTTGGCGACAGAGCCACCCCCGGCCCTTGGAAACCCCCTTTAGAGCGTCAGAAAGCTCTGACCAATCAGATGAGTTTCGCGGTATCCACGCAGATTTTCATTGGTCCATTACCAAATCGTTACTTTTTTTATATATAGAAGGACTACACAGATAACTTCAATATGAGTTCCCCTGTTGCTCGGTAAACGTCTAACAAGGAGAGGGCCAACCTTGTTAATCACAGATTTTGATTATTTTAATATATGTTGTAGGGCAGAGACCCCTTAGTCTCAGATTCAACGGATTTTATCCAACGCTCTTTAGTTCTTGAGAAACTGGGGTGTCTAATAGTAGTACACAACTTAAATACTTACTTTGTAACAAAAATGACAGGTTGGTCGTAGCTCAGTTGGTACGGCGTCTGCTGGCTGATCTGAGGGCCCGGGGTGGATACCCTAACGCGCTACATTTGTTTTTCTCATTTTTTGTTTTATAAATATACTTGTAATTATAATTTAATAATTTAAATTAAAAATTTCAATATCATACATTAATAATAATGTTAACAAACTTAAATTTGTCATTTTTTTATTTTTAATATTTCTCATCCTTTAAAGAGGTTTTAAAAGAAATTGGATCTATTATTGAATGATGAAAATTCCAAAATCGTGACAAAACCTGTTGTGGCTCCATCTAGTTATGATAAAATAAAAGAATATTCAAATAAAATAAAAATAAAAGCAGAAAGAAGATAAAGGTGGAAGCAAAATAATTGAAAGTGCAAGCATACATATTACAAATTTAAAAATCTTTAATATGCAAAAAATCGGTTGTAATTTAATTCTGAAGCTAATTTTTAATATAATTATGCTTGTTAGTTTAAAAACAGAATAATAGTATTATCGCATTGACTTCCTTTGTTAAAGCAATGCGTAAATGATGTTTCTTTAAAATCACGAATTGACACAATTGCTCAATATCATTGCATCGATAAAGAATATATGAAATACATATTAATTTTAAAAAATTAACAGTTTTATGATGTTTTATACAACTATTTACTTAAAAGTAAAAAATTAAATAGGTTAAAATTATAATTGACTAGCAAAACCCGCGGCTTTGCTCGCGTAATATTTGATATATACCAAGTGATATTTATATGTCTAATTTTTATTAAAAGGTACTAACTAAATTTTTACTTATTACTTTTAAGAATAATTTAAAAATTACTATTTAAAACACAGTTTGATTAAACATCATTATTACACTGCATTAGGCAGAAATGAGACTTAAATTAATAAAACTAAATAAATGATAATTTAGAAAATATTTTGAAATCTTTATGCTCATTTAATACGCTCATTTCAGTATTCATTTGAAGTTTTGAATTTTTTAGAAACCATCTTCTTACATCTTAAAATTAAGTATCATCTCAAATTCCAAGTCCTACAATCTCTCTCAACAGAAAGGGCTATGTTGAATTAGGAACTATCACCATTAATTTGCCAACATTAATTTTGAAATCGGTTTGTTATTTTTAATATTCCACAGAAACGTAATTTAGAAAGCTTTTAAAGGCCTTTTATAGAACGTTTGTTGTTCCTGTAAACCCCAGGTGGTAGAATCATCGGCCTGTGTATAGGATCAGAGACTGTTACCATTGATTCGCAACTATTACTTTTATAATTGGTTTATATTCCCTAAAATTGCATAGATATCATAATTTAGGACTTTTTTAGAATGCTTTTCACACCTCCCCTTCGCTTCACCCCTTTTTAATTCAAATTTATTTTCGACAGTCCTTCGAGGGCATTTATAATTTATATGTAACTACCATGCCATATTTAAAGTTTCTAGACTTTTCAGTATCACAGAAATAACAATTTAGAAAGTTTTTAGTTCCTGCAACCCTCTGGTGGTAGTGGCACAGATATAAAATATAGCTTATGTTTGAGCAGGTTCTAACACCAACAATTTGTCATCATTATTTTTTTAATTGGTTTAGTATTTGATAAGATTGCACAAAAATTGTAATTTATAACGCTTTTCACTTACTTCATCTTTTTAAATTTGGAATTTTCTCTCGACTATTCTTAGAAAGCAGTTGCATCTTGTAAGTAAATACCATGCCATACTTCAAAGTGTTAGACCCCTCAGTTGTGCAAAAAATGCAAATTAGAACATGTTTTGCTTTTGCAACCCTCAGATGGTAGTGACAGCAACATAAAATATAACCTATGTTATAGCAGGGACTATCACCATTGATTTGCAACCATTACTTTTGAAATAGCTTTGGTATTTCCTGAGATTGAGTATAAATCGCAATGTAGAACGCTTTTTGCGCATTTTCACCCCTTTTTAAATTTCTAATTTTTTCGAAACTGTTCTTAAAGATCATTTATATCTAATAAATATGTACCTTGCCTAATTTTAAGTTGCTAGCCCGTACCTATCACAAAAATCGAAAGTTAGAACGCTTTTTTTCTCCTGCAAGTCTAGGTGATAGTGATACCGACATAAAATAGCGTCTATGTTAGAGGAGAGGCTGTCAGCATCAATTTCCTACCTTTACGTATGAAATCAGATTCATTCTTCCTGAGATATTGCCGACAAATCAGCATTTAGAACGTTTTTAGAACGCTTTTCGCGTATTTTGCTCCTGCATCTCCTCCGGGGTAGTGGAAACAGATATAAAATATAGCCTAACTTGGAGCGAGATCTATGAGCATACTTTTTACACCATTATATTTGAAATCGGTTCAGTACTTCCTAAGGCTGCATAGAAATCGCAATTTAGAACGTTTTTTACAACGCTTTTTGCGCATTTTGACTCCCTTTTAAATTTCGATTTTTTTAGGAAATGCCCTTAGAGATCATTGATATCTTATACCTAACTACCACTCCAAATTTCACGATTCTAGGCCCTTCCGTAACGCAAAAACCACAATATTGAACGTTTTTCCCCTGCACCCCCTTTGGGGTAGTGTCACCGACATAAAACATAGCCTATGTTGGAGCAAGGGTTATCACCGTCATTTTGACACCATTATTTTTTAAATCGGTTTGGTATTTCCTGAGATTGTGTAGAAACCACCATTTAGAACGTTTTTTAAAACGCTTTTCGCGCATTTTCAGCCCTTTTAAATTTCGAATCGTTTAAGAACTGTTCTTAGAAATCCTTTATATCTAATACGTAGCTATTTCAAATTTAATATTTCTGGGCCCTTCAGTAACACATAAAACGCATTTTTAGAACGTTTTTTGATCCTGCATCCCCTTTGGGGTAGTGTCACCGACATAAAACTTAGCCTATCTTGGAGCAAGCATTGTCACCATCATTTTGACACTAATATTTTTTAAATCGGTTTGGTACTTCCTGAGATTATGTAGAAACTACCATTTAGAACGTTTTTTAGAACGCTTTTTGTACATTTTCACCCCTTTTAACTTTCGAATTGTTTAAGAACTGTTCTTAGACATCATTTATATCTTATAAGTAACTAATATTCCAAATTTCATATTTCTAGGCCCTTCAGTAACGCAAAAATCGCGTTTTTAGAACGTTTTTTGCTCCTGCACCCCCTTTGGGGTAGTGGCACCGACATAAAATATAGCCTATGTTCTAAGTTGGACTGACGCCATCATTTTGATACCATTACGTTTGGAATCGGTTCGGTAGTTCCAGAGCTTACCTCCTACAAATAAACAATTTTTACCTCTTTATAATATGAGCATAAGTATATATATAGATATACAATATTATAAATTTTAATTGACAATGAGATTATTAAGTTATACTTACGAATATATTTATAAAACAAAAAAATGAAAAAAAAATCAAATTTAGCGCTTACCGGTATCGAACCGGGGGCCGCGGAGCAGTCGGCAAACGCCATACGAACTCAGCTACGACCAACCTATCGTTTTAGTTACAAAGTAAGTATTTAAGTTGTGTACTACTATTAGACCCCCCGGTTTCTCAAGAACTAAGGAGCGTTGGATAAAATTCGTTGACCCTGAGAATAAGGGTCTCTACCTTACAACATATACTAAAATAATGAAAATCTGTGATTAACAAGCTTGGCCCTCTCCTTGTAAGCGGTATTCGATTTCTTTCGAGGTTGGCTTAAATTGGTTAAACAAACTAACAATGATTTTGTTTGTAGTTGGATCATCTCCATACGTATGGGGAAAATGACGGATTCCACAATAACAAATTTAAACTCGGCGTGCCACAACAAGCACTCTGCTTTCTGCTGTACACTCACCATGATTGCTGTGAATTGACTGATGAGCGAAATGGCATCGTGTCACGAAGTGGAGTCGGCGCATGTTTGCAGTCAATTCAACGTCAACGCAATCACCACTACCAAAACTCCTTCACATGTTCTACAATTTCACGTCGTACCAATTGATTGCATATTTCATGTGCAATTTATTTTTAAAATCGGGCACACTTTTTTCGAAGACCCTGTATATTGAATTCTAATTCGGCCGAAGAAAATAGCCATGACTCTATAATCATAACTCTGCACAAAGATTCGTGTGAAAATGTGACCGCTAACATCGGATAAAGTCTATTAATTCATGCTATACTTAAAATTTGCTTGAGGGGGCGTCAACATTTAAATATTAAACCAAATATTCAATTTTGCAATGCTGTTGCCCAACTTATGACATCATATTTGTATTATTCAGAAAATTTTACTTTCGTCGATCAACCGGGATTTCATTTGGTAAATATTTTCACGGATTCATTTTCCAAATCATTTGGTATATGATTTGGAAAATGATGGTTGTTTAGGATTTAGGCAAGATTAAAATTAGGAACTCCTAAAGTTAAGTTCATTTTTAATCATTGCAGGCTGCTTTGAATGCTGCTACCTTTTAAGCATTTCTCAAAAATTGCATGCCGAAATGAAAAGAGATTTTGAATTCACATATTTAAAATATTTAGATATTTATTTCTGTTTTTTTTTTTTAAATATATACGGTACAAGTTATATATATTTTTTTTCGAAAATTATTTTCGAAAAAATAGATGAATTGTAACCGATGAATATTTTTTCATAAATCACTTTCTGATTTTTTTTTGTATTCGAATGCAAAATTGCATATATTCGGCCTAGTAGTTTTTAAGTTACGTTTAAAACATTACCAGTATATATGTTTTCCAATGTTTAAAATTTTATATATCGTTAAGAATTCACGACTTTGAACTTGCCGTAATTACTTGTCAGAATTAATTCTTCTTTGTTATCCAAAGGTAAAATTACCGCAAAATTAAACTACGATGTCAAATCTAGGTACAGATAAACCTCCTTCAACGGTCAACTCTAAACAACGACAACCTCCAAATACCGGCCAAATGTTGATGAAACCAAACACGTTCCATAGCATTAACATTAGTGCGAACCTCTAAATAAGGCATTCTGAACAACGACCACTCAAAAGTCACGAGAAATATTTTTTACAGCTCCTAGTACAATTTCCTATTTAATTGCAAACCGAAATGTGAAGCAGATCAAACAAAATTTACTTGATATGTGAACAAACAGAAAATGAAGAATTAAATAATAATGGGAAATTTTATATAATATTCTTAGAACGGCAGGCATAACTAACATAAAGGCCAACTTATTTGTATCTCTGGTCTAAAATTTGGTAGTTACTGCCACATTTGATTCCATACAGCACATGATGGAACATAGAAGAGAGGAAGGGGAAATAGATTATTGAATCACCCAAAATTTCCAGTATTAACACATATACCGAAGATTTGATGAACGTTCGTGAAATCCAAAATTTCTCATTAAATCATAATGATGATAAGATGTATAGCAAATCAAGTCATATTGTTTTTCTTTGTAGAAAGACATTTGCAGCAAAAAAAAAAAAAAAAAAAAAAAAAAAAAAAAAGGAACTGCAAGGCACTGGTTTTCTTATTATATTAAAACAATGAAGATAAATTAAAATGACTGTGGTTATTTCTATTTAAATTTATGTAATTTTGATTTTTTTTTTTAAATGAAACCTCTGAATAACACCCACCTCTGAAGAGAGGTCACTTTTCACCGGTCTCACGGGTAATCGTTAGTAAGAGGTTACACTGTACTAGCATTGAAAATTTCAATGTTGGAAACAAGATATATATGTAGACCATCCAGTAAAAAAAATTTCGTACGCCATTAATTAGAAAACATTATTACGAATCGTTTTGTACTAGTTATTTTTTTTTATAAGATGGTAGATATAGAGGTAACGGAGCACGAAAAGGTAGATGTTTGCATTTTTTCCCCGGGCCGTACAATATATACCTACAAGCAGTGTTGCCAGTTTAGGGATTTTTTTAATTCAGATTATCTGACTGTCACCACTTTTTTAATTAGTATTATTTGTGATATTTTTGAGAATTTTTAATCTAGTTTTAAATAGACCTAATATTTCTATTTCAAAAACGCGGTGACAATCAACAATCTGGGGACAAAAAAGTGCCCATTCTGGCAGCACTGCCTACAAGTACCAGATTTGACATGATTCTCAGTTAACGTTTTTACACGCATATTGCGCGAAGAAAAAATACCCATATATAATTCAATAAATAATTGCTTAAAAAGCGTACAACCAACAGCGTAAAAAATTGTCGAAGCATGGACTCGAACCCGAGTCATTAGTTTATACCACAAATTATTTAATATTCGCTAATGGTGAATACTTCTATGGCAGATAAATGTTTTCCATACTTGTTGCTAAATTATTTAATAGCACGCAGTGCCAAATGACGTACAATTTAATTACAATTATATACGGTTTACCCGGGTTCGAGTCCCGGTTTGGACACTTTTTCGCTCTGTTGGCTGCACGCCTTTTAAGCAATTAATGTTTGAAATATTTTTCAAATTTTGTTTAAAAACATTTTAAATTAAGCTTATTTATTTTTTCATTTAACTATACATATTCATATAACTATATATATATATATATATATATAAATTATATATAAGTTTTGAGTCATAAACTTCATTTTTTATTCATGATCGTTCTCCTTTTTGCATTCCTTTTCTGGTTTTTCTTATTGAATTTATGTATTTTCCAATATGTTATCCTGCATTTCGGACAATGGATTTAATAGTGCTTTCAATGATTTCATTTTTTCTAGTCTTTTTTCATTTGTTAAAATGTTTTATTTACAGATAGTTTGACAAAATATGTCAAGTATTTCTGATTTCATATATATATATATTATGCATTCGCCTTCCCGCTAATATTGATCTTTTGAAATTATTTAATATTATAAGAATATTATTTAGTACTTCATTTATAAGGGGCTGGATCCAGTCTTAAAAATTCATTAGTGATTATTTAATTTAATAATTGCTGTTCCAAATTTTAAAAATGTATAATGTTTGTATCATGTCATGATACTCAATTTATAAATCATATTTGAAATAGGTGACAATTTGAAAGATTCTATAATGGTTATTTATGTATATATATACATACATACACACGCATATATATATATATATATATATATATATATATATATATATATAATTTTCGCCCTTCTACGTTAGATAAATCATCCCAAATTTTTATAATATGTAACTTTTTTGCCTGGGTTTTAATAATATCTTAATTACCCTTTATATTTACCATATGACGTTAATTCAGCGAATTCTTTTATTTTTCTTATTCTAAAAACCTTACTTTGCTAATAATTATACTTCTTTGTAAAATCCACTGATTGAAAATCAACTAATTTATCTTTCGAAGGTTATCAATACCATTTTATTTTTATTAAATTCATTCCATATCCCATAGTGCTTTGCGAGAACTTCGCGGGCAAGGCTGTTTTCTTAATAAAGCATCCGCTGGTAAGTAATAAGTTCTGTCACTTACGTAGCGAGCTCCCGCCCCCTCACCGGACTTTAAGCCTATCATTGGTTCGGCCTCCCCTCTCCTCCCCCTTTCGCTTCACTGGATTGACCTTGCGTTGAGAGCGTTCGATTGTACCTCTGCGTGTTTTTCTTGTATTTAATGTCTTATATTCGCTTGGGGAACTGAATTTTGTACGATCTTGGGTTGTTATAAAAAATGTACATCATTTGGAGAGTGGTTCGTCAATTAGTCGTGATGATATTTCTGATCATTTTTATCATTATAAAGTCATCTGACCTTGCTAGAAAGTGAGTACTGGTATACTAGTGGAGTTGACTAAATTTTCCTATCGGCAATAAATTGTTGATTGGATTGATCTCTGCTTCTGTCGTTATTCATGGGAAAAGTTTCCAAGATTTCAACTTATCCTTGCCTTACCTCCGACCGTGACGACTCGACTGCATTTTAATGAATTTATTTGGTTATATTCTCAACTGCTTTTTATACTGCCTATTTTTGACACGCTATAATATACAGTTGTAGTATGTCACAATTAGCGTACAGCCATTAATGCTACGATTAAAACCACATGTTTTGATAGAATGTTACACACACATATATATATATATATATTCAGACATATATATATATATATATATATATATATTTCATGTAATTACTTCATATAACTAAATAGTTCCATACTCATGAAACAATTGCCCAAAAACATTTTCACTATTGTATGCAGAACAGATTTCTAGATTTTTTTTTTTTCTTCAGGATTTAGAAAAATATTACTCACAAAGTTTATGATAAATTTAAAGGTTAAAAAAAAAAATAGGACCTTTAAGAGTCATTTATACTTCAAGTAATATGTTTTTCAAAATTTTCACATGAAATTACAATTCCTGAAGACATTTGATTAAAAATATAACAGAAAAACAAAATTTCAGACATATTGCTTGCAAGAACGTTTAAATATATCATTTAATACATGACAAGTTAGAAGAAAATCTATAATGAGATAAATAAACAAAGTTTTAGTAACGCACAGTAAAGAACTGTTAGTACAACCCCAATCTTGTTATATCTGATGACGTAATGTATTTTTTCTATCAAGAAAATTTAAAAAATGCATTTTTTGTTTTAGAATTTTGACCACTCTGGCCTCTTTAAAAAAGCACATATCCACTTTGTAATGTATTTTCTTAATCTTATTTTATTTTCTTTCATTAACTGCAGTTAATAAATTTATTTCTAAAACTGAACATTTAATGAATTAGTTCGTTCATCATTTTGAAACAATTCTTCTATTTTTGATTTTTTTTTTTGTTATTTTCTACGCATATTTAAATAGTACCATTTAGTAACTACATTTATTTAGAATTAAATATAATTGATATCATCATAGTTACAATAGAATAACAATGGCATTAATTAACTACTAAATTGTTTCTATCAATTAAAGTTTTAAAAAACAATAACATCTATTTATATTAGTTATTTGTTTAAATATAATTATTTCTTTCGCATAAATAATTCATAAAATAATTAACGAAAATAATTACTGTGAAAGATTAGACATTACTTATTTTAATGTAGTTCCTTGTTAAATATCATATTTTTCCTTTAATTCTGGCACTTAGTGAATCATATATGGTTAAATTATTCAGATCAAAATGTTTTAAATTATAGCGGAATCTAATATTTCTAAATGGTTGTACTCTATTGTGAAATAAATTTGTCATTAGTGAAGACATTTTATATAAGGGATTATAACCAATAAACGAATTTGTACTGCATTTGGCACTGCTTGCAATTAAATAATTTAGCAACAAGTATGGAAAACAGTTATCTGCGATAGAAGTATTCACTATTCGCGAATGTTAATTAATTTGGAGTAAATTTAACGAATAAGCACGAATTTCCATTATTATTTAATTATTTCTCGGATAATATATAATCCTATTAATTGCTTCTTTATAAAGGCGTCAGTTAATTTATTTGTTTATTTTTTGGTTTTGTATTCAAATACAAAAGAAATATAAATTGAAAATTGAATAAAATATTTTCACATTTAACCCTTTCCGACTCAGTGTGCCCGGTTCGGGATACCTAATTTTTATTCCAAACTTACGAACGGCACCAAGGATATTTTAGTAAAATTTTGCTTTTACAATGAATAGTTAAAGTAACATGTTTTCAATTTCTAAAAAAGTCGTTTTAAAATTCAGGCGTCAGTCAATCTCATCATTTTACAACAAAAATTGCCCGTGTCGGAAAGGGTCAAGGATTAACAGAAACATTTATCTGTCTTATACAATCACATAACGAGAATAAGTTTGTATCTCGAAAATGGTGATGGAATAGGATTAATATTACTATATTTACAGATAGGAATTTTTGTTATATATATCGCAAAACTATACATATCATCTGTATATTCATTATTGTAGATGATGATCTGTACGCTTGTAATGTTTTGTAATGGTTATATATATATATGTATAAAATATCTTTGAATCAAAATTTATCTTACAAGAACATATAACGACGTTAACAAAAATTCTAAATGAAGATGGCATGTAAATATATAATACATTAATCATTATGAAAAAATATTAAAGTAAAGCTAATAGACATACAGGACCCATTATGAAATATTCTCGATAATAAATAATCGATATAATCGATTACAATTGATCGAATAAAATCGATCTTTAAAGGTTGTCCCCGATTTTTATCGTCTAAAAATTCAAAAGAATTTAATCTGAAAAAACGTTCATATCGAGCATTCCCGTATTAAAAATAATTTCCACACAAACCAGCTTGAGGATTATTGAGAAGAAGATAAAGTTTAAATGTGTTATTAAAAACATTTTTCAAATGTTTCTCAACGATTTTGGATTTTAAATGCGCTATATGTTCAAATGTTTCTTGCATGGAAACCTACCCAAAATGTGCACCCTGATTTCAATTAAACTTTTATCATAGAGAGTAGAGTTCTCATGATACGATGAAGAATGATACCATTTTTATCGCCCATCATGTAGATTTAGTATTTTTTTTTATTTGGAAATTTTTTGTGGTACAACTTATAAAAATTGCTAAACGTTTTATTCAAAATATTTATGTCATCGCTTCAAAATCAGGAGAGCTAACTAAAGGTCATTTAAAAGCTTTGTTTAAATATGCATGTTTTTCTAACGCTAGATATAAAAGTACCTTATTAGTTGACTCTTGAACAACCTATAACGGTATCGATGCAATTAATAGAGTTACTCCTGACAATAAAGGTTCCGAACTTTTGACGATTTCTAAAGGAGTTACATGACTAGTTCAACCATTAGATATACACTGAAGAGTCAAAACATTATGACCACCTACCTAATAACGCATGTCTCGCCATTGGCCTGAAAAAAGCTGCAACCCGCTTTTGCATGGATGCCACATGTTATTAATAGATGGCCGAAGGCAGATTGTACCAGATGTTCAAGCAGCGGTCGCAGAAATTCGGGATATTAGAACGTGGTTGTTTTTTAGCTCTGAGATGTTGTTTCACGACACCCGAAATCTGCTCTATCGGATTAAGATTTGTTGAAATAGACTGATAGGACCTTAACTAGAATTCAGTATTGCGTTCTTGGAACAACTCTGGCACAATTCGAGTACTGTGACATGGAGCGTTATTTTGCTCAAAGGCTTTATTTCCAGTTTGAAAGACAGAAAATTTGTAAGGGTGCAACTGTTTCCCAATGATGTTCAGATCGTCCGCGTTCTTCAAGATTTGTTCTGCCGCAATCACAAGACCCAGATATGCCCATAAAAACGTCCCCCAAAGTATAATATCGTCACAACCGGTCTGTGTATGACCTGCTACATAAGGGGGAGAAACAGTTCGCGTAGAAGAAGACGTACTTGACAGTGCTATCGACGTGTTGAAGAATGCCCTCCACGACATCTAGGCGAGCACATTGCAAATTGTGGGGATGGTCATAATGTTTTGGCTCTTCGGTGTATATGGATTTAGAAATATTGGATTTGGAAAAAACTGTAAAAAAAATTGTAAAAAAACTTCCGGAACGTATTTTAATGAACAATTTAAATATAAAAGTTCATCAACACAATTGTATTATTGAATTGCAGTCTTTTGTACAGAATCAATTTTCATCGCATCGATTTGTTGATATGTTTAAATCTGCATGGTATAAATGTGAATATCAAAGAAAAACCCAGGACTTCTCAGGATACAGTTGATATTTGTTTCACAAGTAAAGTAATGGAATGAAAAACTTCATTTTATAATATGTGGATGGTGTAAAAATTCCTTATGTTTTACTCATTTCAATACCAATTATCATTTCTGTGATGATTACGTTGTTTGAAATTATTTGAATATTTTTAATAAAGCATTTAACGATTTTCAGTAATTGCACCATAGATAATTTACAAATATTTAACAAATACTAAACCTTGATGATGACCTATAACATTGGTATCTTTCATATCATAATATATATATATTCTAAACGGAAAAATCAAAAGATATATTAAAATATTTATTTTCTTAAAAGACGTTACTAAAAACACATTAAAATTATATTAAAAATCTGTATTCACATGTTTCAACTTCTTCACCGAGTCGTCATTAGAATGTAGAACGGAAATTACAAATACAATGCATATGAAAACTGGAAAAAAATCATCGAATACAAATAAGGAAGCATATAATGCATTCTACATTTTCGCTATCGCTTGTGTTTCTATTCTGTCCTGATATCGAAAGTTGTCCAATCACTCAATCCATATGTTTGGGATGCGAAAAGATAACGTATCGTTACAAATTCCGGAACCTCTTAAATAAATCTCAGTCTGTTTTTCCAGCTTGTTTCCTGTTCTTTACTCTCATACCTATCCATAGCATCCAAGATAGGTAGGGGCCCCTGGCGGTAAAAAAGTGGAACTGAAAGATGTAAGCCTATGTGCATAATATGAAAGAATGGTCAAAGGGGTGTCGGCAAAAGTTAGAAAAGTACCCATCGGGTGCAATAGGGGGAGATTAGATTTTTTTTTTATATATATACACAAGTTAGAGACCGGAGTGTTAAATATAAGACTTTTTGAAATTTTTATGATTTGTCGTGTCTTGCTGCTTCTTTCATAGTGGAAACACGTTTTCTTTCCGCCTGACTAAGAAAGACTCAGATCTTTCGAAAGACCTAGCGCATTTAAAAGTTTTTGATGATGTTTTAAGAAGATCATTTAGTTCTTATTGATTCACAACAGTTTCAACTTATTTTCTTTTATCTTATTTGTTTTTTACAACGTGTTTTATAATTTTATAAATGAATAATTTTGGGTAATGTATGCTTACTTTTACCCAATTATTCTTACTCAATTATTAACACGTTGTAATTATGTATGTTTTTCAATATTTTGAAAGCCATTAGTTGAGCAATAAATACTAAAAAAATGTTTTCAAAATACCAAACCTTGACGATGGCTGATAAAAGTGGTAACATTCTCCATTATAGCATGTGTGGTTGGTTTCTATGATAAATGTTTCATCGAACACGGGATGTGCCTTTTTTGTAGGTAAAATTCCGTGTTAGTAAGAATCGACCTCCGAAAATTTATGTTATTGTCATACGTATATCATGCTTATAACTCCAATAACTCTAAATGAGGAATTAATTCAATAAATAAACTTATCTCATTTGTTTTTTACAATGTGATTTATAATTTTATACCTGACTGCATTTTTAAAAGTATGCTTACTTTTGCTCAATACTTCTTGCTCAATTTTTAGCACGTAATGTATTTATTTATGGTTTTCAATATTTTGAAAGTCATTAGTGGCGCCATAAATGCATTACAAATATTTTAAAATTACGAAACCTTGATGATGGTCTATACAACTGGTTTCATTCTTCATCATATCATGTGTGAATATTTTATAAAAGTATGCTAACTTTTACCCAATACTTCTTGCTCTATTTTTAACACATAATGTATTTATTTATGTTGTTCAATATTTTGAAAGTCATTAGTTCAGCCATAAATACATTACAAATATTTTTAAATTACGAAGCCTTGATGATGATCTATACCACTGGTTTAATTTTTCATCATATCATGTGTTCCATATATGATAAATGTGTCATTGAAATCGGGATGTACCTGTTTTGTGCGTAGTGTTCCATCTTAGTAGGAATCGACCGCCTAAAGTTTATGTTATTGTCATATATATATCCTGCTTATAGCTCCAATAACACTAAATGAATAAGTATCTTAATGAATAAAATTATCTCATTTGTTTTTTACAGTGTATTTTATAATTTTATGAATGAATACTTTATAAAAGTATGATTTCTTTTACCATATACTTTTTGCTCAATTATTAGCACGCAATATATTTATTTATGTTTTTCAATATTTTAAATATCTTTGCTTTATTTTTTTTTCTTGCGAAAAAGTATTATTTTTATCATAATAAAATATTTGCAGAAAATAATAGTTCTTATTGCAAAAGTAAAAGAAAAGATAAATAAATCTTTATACCGCCTTCGGTAATATATCAGACAAAGTCTAGAAATTCTTTGTTAACAATAAAAAAAAACTAACAAATAAAATAAGAAATATATCCATTCAGCCGAAAACGGTAAGTATAAATGATTACAGTCGAAGAAGTATATGTAATTTAAGTGTTAAATTGGTTGTACTGTACTTGACAGTGCTGCTGGGTCAAGGATAGTAACCATCTTAACCCTTAATGGTCGCATTAAATTACGGTCTAAAATAAACTGCTTATTGCCACCACTTTATTGAAAAATAAATATTCACCATATTTAATGGTAGGTAAACCGATACCATAATAAAGCCAATTACACTATTTTAAAAAACTGGTGGACATCAAACAATCTGAATATTTTATTTAGATTGACGCAGCCTGTGAGTATCACGGCAGCGATAATTAAGGGGTTAAATATACCTAAAATCAGTGTTGAATTCAAACATTGTTCCCCGGGAGAGACTTCATTAGCTCCGGTGGGGAGAGCAGGGTGGGGTTCCTGAATAATTGGACTTCTAGAAGATTATTAATAATAAAATCTTAAATCTTCCGGAGGGTAAGGGTTGAAATCTTGAGGCTCTCCAAGAAATGTTCCACCTGGGACAATCCTGAATTCAACACTACCGAAAATAACTTTATCGTTTCCCGGAAAACTTTTAACATATCTATCTGATTTCGATATGTTGAATGGCTTGCTCTTGCCATTACTAAACAAGCCGGAAATTACACGTTAAATGTGTCAAATGTGGTGCGTTCGTACTGTAACTAATTTTATAAATAATCAGATCTTGGTGCAATAGTTGTTGTACTCATATGCAAAAACTCTTGAATATAGAATTTATTATGATTATATCCATTAAATTCAATAATACAGAAATAATACGACTTCATCATAAATATGACGCAATCACCATAGCAACCTAGAATCATTACCTATTGTGGGATATAATATAATTAATAACGTATGAAATGATTTAATAGAATAAAGAAAACTTTTATTAATATCTTTTAAGTTTTTATTCGATGTTCATGAAATTTGAAAAGACTCGACAAAACTCTGCAATTATTACATATATTTAATTTAAAAACATCCAATGTGTATATTTTGCTTTATTATATGTGGACAGACGGACAAATAGACAGATGAACGGATAGGTAGACGAACGGACGAGATGACGACTGTAAATTTTACTTATTTATATAATTTCGAAAACACTTAAAAATAAACATCCAGAAAGACACACACGCTCATAAAGGCAAGAAATTCTTTAATTAAATAATTTGTTCTCAAATCCAAAAAGGCAACTTTATGTTTACTATAAGTTTTAATTTATTTTTGTTCGATAATGCATTAAACTAGCTGGTGTTGTTGTTCAGAAACTACGTAATCGAGCTGATTTTTCCATTTTTTTGCAAACGCATTAGATCTTTCATAAAATAGCGTCAAAGTGAGCGTTTTGAACCGAATTTCCGAGCGAAAGTAGAATAACCACTCAAGAGTGGGCGAAAAACGTGCTTGTCATGTGATCGCTTATAACTCAATCGGTAATTTACTGATCAAAAAATGGAAGACACAGTTCAATTCCAAACTGTTTCCATGGCAAGGATTTCCAATTTTATATCTTTCCATTAAAAAATGAATTTTTAAATAAGTCAAAACGTTTTGCGCTTGTTGAGCAGAGCAGTTAAGAACAACTTTAAGGAACTAATGTCACAAAATTAGCAACAAATAATTTTTATTGTCCAACTTTGTTGTTTACAATTGTACACGAGAATTTTTGCGTAGAATATTCCCCCTTATCTAATCTGAAAACATATGTAAATAAAAAAATTAAATAAAGAAACAATGTCAGAAAAACGGGTGACAAAACAAAGCATTTGATAATAAAAATTGATTGTTACGGATATGGAGGCATCAGTTAGTTAAAGATTAATATAGATATTATTAATATATTATTAAAAATTCTTATAAATCACAAATAAAATATACCAGAATTGCTTTCGGGTGCATATATATATATAATATAAAATTAATTAAAATATTTTAAAATACCTAAAAATACCTTAAAAATCAAATTTAAATCCTAAAACGTTTTCGACCAAATGCACACGGCGAAATGTTTTGGGATTTTAATTTGATTTTTTATGTATTTTTAAGGTGTTTTAATGTATTTTATATGCTTTTATGTTACATATATATGCACCAAAAAGCAATTTTGGTACATTGTATTTGTACTTTATACAAATTTTAATTATTTACTCAAGGTGAATTTAGCGCCAGAATTTTAACATTCCTTTGTGATAAATATCGTACACGATTTTTTGCGATTTCTTTAATGATATTTCAGAAATTTGTTAATGGTAAAAATTTGAAAACATTTATAGAAACGTAGATAAATATGTAGAATTTGACATTTTTTCTCATTTCACCATTGTTAATATATTTAAGGGAACGAGGAACCTTAAAAACTTTAAAATCAATTTTTTATTTTTTGTAAATTTCACTTTAAATATTATTCAAGGGTACATTATATGCATTATGACATGCATTTGTCGCAAAAAATATATATATATATATTTTTTTTTTTTTTTTTTTGAGAAAAAAAATAGAGTTTTACGCATCGTCGTAGAAATCTTCGAAATGTCCCCTGCGCGTTCCATATCAATGAAAATCCCCAATATTTTTTTAAATAAAAGTTTGGTTTATATAAAACTGTGCATAGAATTTTTGAGGTAATTGAGTATAAAGGTTAAAAAAAAAGAAAAAGAATATATATATATATATATATATATAGATAGATAGATATTGAAATATTTTTAAAAAAATTCGAAAAAATTTCAAAAAATTTGGAATTTTTTTTTTATATCTTTATATTTAAATATATAAAATTCGATGCACAGTTTTATTTATATATATATAAATCAAACTTTTAAAAAATATATTGGAGATTTTCATTGATATTGAAAGCGAATTGGGCATTTCGAAGATTTCTAAGACGACGCGTAAACTTTCACTTTTTCTCAAAAATAACATTTCTTAAAAAACCTTTTGTGATAAATGCATGCCATAATGCATATAATGTACCTTTGAGTAATAATTAAAGTGAAGTTGACAAAAAAAATTATTTTATAGGTCCCTCGTGCTCTTAAATGGTAAATTATTTATAGAATCACGTGTTCAAATGAATCCCCATTCAGATAGATGCCTTGAAAAAAAAAAAAAAAAAAAAAAAAAAAAAAACCGTGAAATAAAATAAAGAATAGTCCGGTTTTGAAATTATGACAAACGATGAACAAGAATAAGTGTCTTCGGAAAGTAGAGTGGCGCTAGTTTCTAGTGAAACAATCGATGAAATTTTCTTTCTAAGAGTATGTTGGAGTTACAACCCTCAGATAATATCTTGAGAATGTTGAGTTAGGTTGCGCTGAACAAGTTTTTCTTGTGATTGTTATAAGTTTGAAAACTTTTCAAGAGAATTTGTTTCTCTTTCTGTTGAAACTATTTTTTCCTCACGAAGTAAAGAACTTAATAATTTGTGCTTCTAGGAAATATCTTTATTAATAATTACGTAAAAGTACTATCTGAGTTGGTAAGACTTCTTTTTTATTGCATGTTGTAATTTTTAGCTGCTAGAAGAAATTGTTTTATTATAATAAAAGAAAACTGTGCTTCACCAAAAATTAGAAAACTGTTATTTCTTTGAACTGTAATGGTATATATTATTCTAACCACTTAACTTTAATTAAATTCTGTGAGTTGATATGCAGAAATGTTTAATGCAATTTTCCTTTTAAAATTTTCTTGAAGAATAAATTCCGCACAAATCAACTTGCTCGTTAATTCGGACAACATTCAGATTTGCCAGCAGTTTAGCAACAAGAATATTTTGCTACAAGCCGAATGCGTTGAATTGCTATGTATGCTATAAAGATCAATTTCTTATATTATTAAAAATCCTAATCACTTAAAATAAATTTTATGAAAATTTTTATGTTACTGGTTAATTTTTTTTATAAATATTTCAGAGGTAAAATTTTTAAAGTTCGCTTTTCAAGAATTACCTAAATATAAAAATCTTTATTCCTACTTTACATTATACAAAAAATATTTAAATTAATCAATTTAAATACCATGCAGTGGATATGTTCAATACAACTAAAAAAGACAAATTACTATTTTCTTTATTGTTTTACAGAATGAATTCCGTCGTATCATTCTTTTTTTTATAATTTGAATGGATATTTTTTTTCTTAGCGATAAAATTTAATTATGGTAGTTACTTATATTTATTTCAAATAAAATTGAAATTTTTGAATTTTACATATCTATTTTTTTAATGTATGAAATTTTTTCTGTTATTTAGTTAAATCGTTCACCATGTTTCAAGAATTAAGATTTTACAATACGCAGTGTCAATTTTGGAATGCAGTTTACTAATTTATTAATTTATTGTTACAATTAAATGTATTTTCTATATAAATGTTTGTTGCTAATGCGTTCTAATGAAAGTTTAATTATATTATTTGATAAAACTGGACTAAAGAAGAAGTTGATTTTACTATTGATTGTAAGTAAAAAAATTGACAACATTTAAACATCTAGATCACGAAATCTCTGGAATGAAATTAAAAAAAAAAAACCCATAAAAAATACGTTTTTTGTTATAAAAAAAAATTCCGCGAAATTCACATTCAAAGCCATATTAAAATATATGTGTTATTGAAAATTCCGATGTATATATTAGGCTAATTCTAACAAGGAAGGTCTCCTTACCGGGCATACTTAGAATATTTTGAAACAAGTAATATAAAAATTTTGTTTTTAAAGTCAATTCCTACTTAGGCCACCAGAGAAAAATTTAATATAATACCTTAAGCTAATATTAGTTTTTGTTGCATTAAAATATCTCAATTTGTTGATTTTCTATAAGCAAGTAGGTTTACAATGGAACTCTATGGGAGTTTGGGAAATATTAGAGATATCGCCAAGTTGGCGTCACTTTTGGCGACTCATTTTGGCCGCCAAATTTGGCGATATACCGCCAAGTTGGTGACAAACTTGGCGGTATTTGGCGATAGAACGGGGTCCTCCTTTGGTAACCCCTTATTGAAAATACTTTCATTGATCTTCAATAACCAATAGCCGCCATTTTGTTTCCCATGCAAAACTAAAATTAATTAATTAAAATTTAATTAATAAATTAATATTTGAAAAAACAGTATTAACATCAATTGTTATCCAGTACAAGTTTAAAAAAATTTATTTCAACTTGATAGGATGAATAATGAGTATTTTATTAACGATTGAAAATTTGAACAAGATAAAGATATAAATAAATATAGGGGTGAGCTAATAGTAGGAATTAAAAAAAAAAACTAATTAAACTACTTATGTATATAATAAAGAATCAGTCAAATTTAAGGGCAGAAGTACTGTAAAAAGTCTGTGCAAAAATAAAATACTTCCGAGTATTTGGCGCGAAAAGACGAAAGCATCACGCGATTTTGCGAGCAGTACTTTTTCTCTCTAAAAACAAACAATTTTAATGCACCTGAAAATTGCTTGTTAATTGATTTTTAGGATGCGTGTAAATAGTATTTAATAAATTTAGACTTAAACAATAAGAAAGTTTGGTAAATACATTTTTTGTATTACATATTTATGTTGCTTGTTATTTTATTTTATTACTTTAAAAACAATTTCATACATAAAAAATATTTTCAAATACTTAAGCGTATTCCAAAATAAAAGCAAGATGAAGAATGCTGCAGTTATTAATTTAAATATTAAAGAAGTCATTGTTTCCATAGCAATGAAATTGAATCGATAGTGCTCAATTGGACTTAATTTTGAGACTGAAACAATTTTAATTAATTTAAATTTTGTTTTAATTCATAAAATTTGACAGTTTTCAATAAAAAAAAATATATATGACAAAACTATAGTTAATTCAAAATAAAACTGACAATACTAAAGTTATTTACATTAAATTTGTTTAAACAAGTTCAATGTGAAACATTTTTATCTTAAAGAGTATTTCACATAAAAAAAGTATTTTTTAAATTTTATTCCATTGACAACCGGTAATAAATCGACAAATGTCGAAATTTGAATTATTTTTTATGAACGCACTACCGAGTTTCCGCCGCATTTTTGTTTATAAACATATCTATCCTCATGAGTAGAACATTCTATAATTATTTCAGATTTTTCAGAGTATGCTCGTATGGAGAGTTTCCTTGTAAGCCATCATACTACCAAATTCTGATATACTATACTTCTCTATTCTCGTTCGCTAAAAAAACACATGAATTAACTTGTATTTTAGATATTGTCACTGATTTTTTAAAAGATAAACAGGTAGTGCTTATTGTTGTTAACAAGTGTTGTATTTAGTAGACAAGTAAAATTAAAATATATATCTAAATTTGCACTGCGACAAAACAGCTAACTATTGGATATGTTCAAATAACACTTTTAAGTATACGTGCTGTATTTTTAATCTTTTGGTAGTAAAAGCTATTATATTTTTACATTATACTTACATTAATGACAACGTTTTAATTAAACAAGTTTAATTAAAAAAATTCCATTTCACAATATAATCTTTTTTTGACAATTAGCCCCAATTATCCAGTTTCAGAATATACGGATTGCGTCTAGATAACGTTAGTTCGAAACAATGGAGTTCCACTATGTTTTTTTAGGAAAGGTATTTAAAAAATTATTTGTTCAACAAAATTATAACATAATGCAAATCATCCCCTACTAACTATTTTTAATTAATAATATCGACTTATTTTATGTCAACTTTTTTTTACACTCCCGCTTTATTGAAATAAAATCGTTTGATGACTTGATTTTTCACAAACTATTAGACGAACCTGTTGTGCGCATCTGAGGACGGAGCGGGGAAATTTCGTCTTCTGGGCGAAGGATTTTGCGAAACTAAGCCTAACTCTTGTAAAGAGTTCTAAAGAGTTCTTTAAAAAATTATAAAAGATTCATTTTTCCATGTAACAGTTTGAAATGCACATACATGAAATAAGTTGTTATATATATTTACACAAAAATTTGAAATATTTTCTCGGATATTTTAATGTAAAAATGACTTTTTAAACAAATATAATGCATGTTTTAAACACGTTTTTCAGTTTAAAAAATAATATTATATGATTACAAAACACTTACGTTCCTTTAATACAGCAACATATGAAATGTTTTGCTCAAATAAAGAATAGTTTTGTTTTAAAAAAATAATAATTTTATTTCTAAATAATTGTCAACACATTCCGTAAATAAGACAAGTATTTTTAAAAAGCTGATTCATTCACAAATAAAAATAATTAAATAAAACTTGCAAGCAACTTCTGCATGCAACTTTTTAATACTTATTATACAGACAGACATAAAAATAGTTTGAAAACTTTTAATTTAATTTAAAATATTTGTGAAAATTCAAAATTTACATGCAAATAAATAATCAATCATAGAATATCTATCAAATAAAAATTATTGAATATAAGTAATAAGTAAAATAGAATTATACTTTAAATTTTTAAAATAAACATTTCTAAAACGTTGTCGATGTTAAAAATATTTTTGAAAATAAAAGAAATAATACACATAGTAACGTATAATAAAACGAAATACCAAATAAAGAACATTTGATAATAAAGAGTGAACTTGAATAACTTAAAATACATGCTTCCGAAAATTTGTTTATGTTAAAATATATTTATAAACATCTTTTAATATATATATATATATATTTAAACATATAAATAAATTTATGAGGTTAAAAGCATTGAATAATATTTTTTAATAATTTAATAATAATTTTAAATATACTGATAAAAAATGCCGTTAATGTTAAAAGTACTTTATAAAATGGAAATATTAACGAAATCAAATAAATGTATTGAATTATAAGAGGCAAACTGACTATTAATTGAAACTATTAACTTTAAAACCTGCGAACATTTATCAAAATGTAAGAGTTCAATGATTGTGTTAGAACCACACCACCCTCTTAAATTTTACTTTATGAAAATGCATAAATTTCATACATTTTCTTTCTTTTACTAAATATATTTCACTAGCCCAGGTATTCCATATATTCAGTTAAATACTTGCTTTTTTAGACATTTTAATGAGTTTGTAAAATAAGATACTTAAATATAGATAATTTAAGACGGAATTATTTGAAACGGTATGAATAATTACTGAAGGTAAAAAAAGCATAAGAAGAAGAGCGCACAAAAGTTTTCTTGACCTGACGGTTCTGAAAATATTTTGAACGAGCGTCCTCAAATATTTAAACTGCGTAGCAGCACCTGTTGAAACAAAATAAAAATATAAATAGGCCTTCCGCTTTCCTCCTCGATGAACGAAAATCCGAAACTATTAATCACCACGACGTACAAATAAATTATTTCCAATCGAGATAAAAGTAGAAAAGAAGTAATTGAAAATGAATCAACTGGAACTGGAAGTCTAGCGATATGCGTATGTGAAGCTTACGTCATAAGCTTAGAGTTGAGCAGCTGACTAAACCATTCCGTTTCCCGAGGCTAACGAGAAAGACAGGCTACCGCGGTGGGTCCGATTCTTCTTTTTTTACAGACCGCTGGAGTCACGTGATGCTGTTTTCGCGCACCTTCATTGGTGCATTCACGTGACTCCAGCGGTGGGTAAAAAAAGAAGAATCGGACCCACCGCGGAAGCCTGTCTTTTTCGTTAGCCTCGTCTTTTCCCAAGTGACGTAGAAAAATTACTGATAAACAAAAAATAATGTTTCATTTGACGCATAAAAGATTTATTATAGAAAGAAAATCACGTTTCAGAAGCATAAATAGATCCATGTGAAATAAACACAAGTTTTTTTTTATATTATTATTACAGTCATTTTGGGTAAAAAAATAAATAGACATGGATTAAAAATATATTAATTGATTCCATTTGCTTCCCTAAACAGAAGGAAATATGTTCTTCCCAAATGTATATTCAAATTTGATTACGAAATTTTTTTCTGAGTTTAACTTTCTTGAATAAAACGTTCCAACTGTGTGGCACGAATACCGGTCGCTCGGGATGTGAGTGCCAAAAACTCCGGCACGTATACCCGTCGCGCGGGATGAAAGTGCAAACGAGGCAGGCACGAATACCGGTCGCTCGTCTCAAACGGGTTTAAAAATTATGCATGATATATATTAAATAATTTTTTCACTAGCTTATAAAACACTATGACTATGGGTAATATTACATTTTTATTAATACATAGTAGCTTTTGAAAAGTAAAAAATAAAAGAATTGTGAATATGGTATTAAGTTATAAATATTTCTCTTGGTATTATTTCACGTGCATTATTTTCTTTGCAAGAATATAAATTATGATTATTATGTTAATTTATTGATAAGTTTATTTTCTATCTATCTACCTATGTTATACAGGACAAAAGCGTCAGAGTGTAACGCTGACGTCATTTTGTCGGTGGCAAAAAACAGACGATTAAATTTGAATTTAATTAAATTTTTTAAATTTTTAAACTTCTAAATACCGCACATAATCAATTTTTACACCGTCGAGTAGAGCGAAAAATTCAAAAGCATTTTGTTTGATAACTACGTCGCAATTTATTTGAAAACTGTATTGCAATTTACTCAATTTTTATTGTTTTTAAATTAATTTTCAATCATGAATTCTTTTTTTCAAATCTATCTCTATCGCTTGCGGCCGACTACGTAAGGTAAATCCGTTTGCATTTAAATTAATATAAATGCTTTTCAATTTATTCTAGCTTATATTCCATAAAGAAATTAAAACATACATTAATCAATAAATAAAACAATAGAAAATAAATAAAACACAAATTTGATACATATTATTGAATTTCGCGCTTAATCCCACTAAAGTGAACAGAATAATAAAAAAAAAACTGATTGTAAATAGCGATCTTGGGAGATTTCCTCTGCAGTTAACTCCTGACGTGAGGCCAGTATCAAAATAAGGCTTTTAATATGTTCATACTTGCCAACATTCAACTAAACTTCCGTAAAATGTGAGTTAAATTGACCCAAGTTATACGCGTTACTAATCAGACAATTTATTTGATATATCATTATATTTTTAAAATCATGTGTTTCTATCAATTCTATTTGAATTAATTTTTTTAGAAAATTTCTGGTTCGAAACGTGTTTAACCTGTGTTAATTTAACTCACATTTTACGGAAGTTTAAGAGAAAGTTTGCAAGTATGTATACTTCAAAACTTTATTTGAAAGCATTATTGCTATTTGTCATATAAATAAAATTTTTAGCATTGTTATTAGGCGTTATAAAAAATATATTAAATGTAAAAACTCTGTTAGAATTACCAATTTAGAATAAAAACTGTAGCCACGGGCGTGGCTTTCTAACCAGAATCTTTAATATTATTTGCTGATATTTTTTTCATTAATTTTTAGTTTACTGCAAACCTTTTTACCGGGTGTCCCAAAAAGGACTGACTGATTTTAAATTTCAATAACTTCCAAACGGTGACAGATATTAAAAGAATTCTTGCAGGAGGGTTCTGCATAAAGTCAAAAGTTTTATTACAGTGATTTTCGATTTTAGTTCGAATTACAAACAATAGATGCCGCTGTAAGCAATAGTCGCTAAATACAGGCTCGATTTTTGGTCCTTTCTGTTGTTCCATGCAGAAAAAGGAGATGGAAATGCATTATCCGGGCCACGAAGTACCAAAAATCGAGCCTGAATTTAGCCTATATTGATCGCAGCGCCATCTATTGTTTGTAATTCGAACTAAAATCGAAAATCACTGTAAAAAATCTTTTGACTTTATGCATAACCCTCCTGTAAGAATTTTATTAATATCTGTCACCGTTTGAAAGTTATTGAATTTTAAAATCAGTCAGTCCTTTTTGGGACACCCGGTAGGAAACAAAGATTTTTAACAATTATAAGTATACTATGTCAAAAGACGCTTGCACAATCTTTCGAAAAATACTTCATTCATCGCTGTTCTTTTAGTATGTGACGATAAAAAAAAAAAAGATGTTAACATCAGAAATAATTATACAGGGTTATTCAAAATGTCATGTTCAAATGGCACATATAGGTATGTCAGGTCATGAGAAGCGAGAATTGCTTAGGAACTGGGTATCGGAAACGCGATCGTGACGGTGCAATTGCATCATGACCGTGACGCAAAGAAAAGATTACCTTACTTTACAAAACAACTTAATTGACGTGCAAAATACAAATGATAAATGTTACAATTCATAACATGTGCTCAAAATGTGCCCCATTCACCGTGATACATGCTTCGCATCGACGCCGCATGGAATCACGATCACATTCCAATTGGCCAGGAGTCTCCCGACACGTGTCGCCGCTTCTGCGATTCGTACTGTGAGGTCCATGGCTGATGGAACGGGTGTCTCGTACACCAAAGGCTTAAGATATCCCCATAGATAGAAATCCAGAGGTGTTAGGTCCGATGATCGTGGTGGCCATGGTGCAATGCCGATTGGAACGTGTTCGTGATTCCATGTGGCGCCGATGTGAAGCATGCATCACGGCTAATGGGGCATAATTTGAGCACTTGTTGTAGCACGAGTTGTAACTTTTTTTTTTTTTTTTTTTGTAAAATAAAGGTTTTTTTACACCGATTGTTATCTTTTCTTTGCATCATGATCACGATTGTGTTTCCGACCCCCACTTACTATGTAATTCTTGCTCTTCATGACCTGACACGCCCACATGCGCCATTTGGACATGACCTTTTGAACCAACCTGTATATGATGGTTTTCACATATATTCTATAACACCGAGTTTATCCCCTTGTACAAATATATTTACAAAGTAAAGCAAAGAACTACATCTTCAACAAACATGTCCTACAGTCAAATGTGATAAATTAATAGCATTGACATCAACATTAAAGATTTACTTTCTTACTCTTGTATGTATAAAGTGAATTACGCAGATGAAAATGTTTAATAGAGAATGGATAGCATCAGAAAATTATTTTCCGTTTTGATAAAACTAAATATTGCGCTGTAAAAAGTACTCGGAAATGTTTCCGAAAGTCGATGGCAACAAAATAAACTTCTTTTTTATAAATACTTCTTTAAATCTTCAAAATGTATTCGTTTGAGGGTTTTTTAAGATAAAGTGTGTTCGGAATCATGGTACTTAGAAAGAGGTTAGTGTATATTTTCATTCGTGGTTATTTCCGTGGTTATTTTCGTAGATTAATAAACATTTGGTTTTTTTTAAGTGTATATTAATTAAAAAAAATCTATGTAAGATAAATGCGCCTATAGTATCCCCGGAAACATTAGTGGGACTCGAATTTTTAAAGTTTAAAAACAAGCCCAAATGCGTTTCTCTAGAACGCCGGAAAGAAATCTGATTGTCTAACATCCGTAAACGTTAACTTTATATATAAACTGTTTGGAATAAATGTTTTTTTCATCTGCTGGTACATTTGGTAGAGTATCTTCCGAATCAGATTTTTTTTTTTTTTCAAATTCTCAGAGATTTCATTAAGAGATAAGTTCTTATTTAAAACACTGTTTCTTAATATTGTGTTTTTTTAAAACTATTGTTGATATATTTTATTACATTATGAATAATTTGTTGGATAAGCAGAAATCTTAAAGATGCTTTAGAAATTTACTAGACTACTACCGGAGCACAAGGTATTTTTTATTTTTTCCAAAGAATATATTTTGAAACTTTGAATGTTTATTCAGATGCATGAAGGTTAGGACTGAGCTAAAAATGTATATATCTTTTGGAATTCATTAACACTTTAATAATAATTAGATAAATTTCCTTAGGCGGTACAATACTGGCCCTCAAATATTAGCGCCTCAAATTAGTGATAAAGTATATTAAAATGTAAATTTTATTTTGTAAATCAGTTTCTCCCCCCCCCCCCCAAAAAAAATATATATATATATATATATATTTAAGCGTACAGTATCTAAGTAAAAGATCAATACAAGTAATAAATATATGAATGCATAGTTAAATGGAATTTAACAGTTTTACAGCTTAATATGCAGCAAAAATATATTAATCTAATTTTATGTATAAGTCATCACAAATATTATAGTCAAGTATTTGCTAATAAAACGGTACTTATCGTCTTAAGTTTATATTTACAGCTATTGAAAATCTTTAATATTAAAATTAACTATCAATTTGTATTACAAATACTTTGACGATACTTATTTTTATTATATCTATATAGAATTATATTTCTCTTTATTTAAATAACAGCAAAAGTTAATTGTGTGTAATTATTTTAATGTGATAAGTGCATAATATTTTTTCCCCGTCTATTCTGTTTTCTGCATTTTCTTGCACTAAGATAATGTTCGACGACACGAGAAAAATAGACTCTTGGATAATTATTTATAGGATAAAGCAAAGTAAAGCCGGATACTTTATTATTATGTGACTCTTTAAGTCAGAATTTCCGGTAGAGTTTAATGAATCTCTGTATAAACATTCTTCACATATATTTGCTGAATGCTATCATTGTAGGTATGTGATTTTTTTTCCACATATGTATTTATAAGTGATTTTCTAAGAGAAATGAAATCACCCAGTCTTCTCCCGACCGTCTGCTAAGACTGCATTGATTTGTTACTCTTACGGGAAATGAAATAGTTTAAACTTCATAATGAAAATTAAGAAATTATTTCAGTTTCATTTTAAACTAATTCACTAAACTAAAAATATCTCAATTGACTAATATTGAAAAGCAAGAGAATAGCTATTATCTTTATTACGATTGTAGAACTTTCAGAAAAGGAGTTCAACTTATTTAACATTTTTAAATAACCATAATTACTCTTTTTAATGTACACTGTTAAAAATTTGCAGCATTCTGGCAGGTCATTTGACCTTTTTTTCTGAAAACGGTGACACAACCGGTAATTTAACACTATTCTGACCATATTATTGGCCATTTTATGGTCAGAATATAGTTAAATTATGCTTATGAAACCGTTTTTTCAAGAAACGGTCGAATGACCTGCCAGAATGCTGCAAAATTTTTAACAGTGTATTGTGATTACTGGAACTTCAAATATTGCTTTCCAAAATTCGTATTTATCCCACGTAGGGCATCTGGTATAAATACAAGAAATTGGGACTAGAGAGTACGCAATTACCGAAATCATATAAAGCTTAGCAACCGTTTTATTATGAGAAATAAATCCTTATTAAATTTGATACACATAATAGTATAAAAGTTTCGTTAACTTAAAATTTTTCAAGTTTAAGAGTAATGAAAATTTTCGAAAATTAAAACAAAAAGTGGTAATAAACTTTTCAACACACAATCTACACAAAGGCCGATATGAAGACACCGTAAACGCTGCTTCTTCTTTTTTTACAGAAGAATATAAGACAGCTAAATATTTCAATCATTTCCTGGAAAACGGTTTTCCTAAAGTGTCAAAACTGAAGTACGCGGTATCAAGCTACTATACAATTTACCCTATTTTCCTGTAAAAACTCTTTCCAATATTGTCTAATAAGTAAATGTAATAATTTCTAGAGTTCTTTTGAAATTAAACATCCAAACAAATATTTATTACCCATTATAATACGTGTGTGGTTCAATAATTATTTTCCCTAATGCATATAAAATATTTGTACTACGATGGTTGATGTGGAAAATTGAAGCGTAATGTCTTAAATGCTTATATGCTCGATTTCAGAACCGTAGCTGCTATATTAACATAGTTTTGGAGGGAGGGGTGAAGTTTTAAAGACCTATTTTGGGGGGAGTTTTTAAGACGGGTGCGAGGTGAAATGCTGGTTCGGAGCTTAGAGGCTACATTTGGACAGTGGATGAGATGTGGCTACATCACTATGATCCAGAGTCCAAACGACAGTAGTTACGTCTCATCCACTGTCACAAATCTATCCCCATAACCTAAAAATCAGCCTTTCACCCCCACTCCCCCCTTTCACTTCTTTCTCCAAAACTATGTGAATATAGCAGCTACGGTTCTGAAATTGAGCATATAGGCATCTAAGACATTAGGCTTCGATATTCCACCACAGCCATCGCAGTACAAATATTTTAGATACACTAGGGACAATAATTATTGAACCACCCTCGTAAATCTCACGATTGAAAATGACATAAGTCTTCATATTACATAAATATTTTGTTTTATATAAAATATTAAAAATACTTTTCCCAATAAAAGCAGCAGCATTTAATCTTTCTGCACGAAGAATCTAAAACAAGAATTTTTAAGAACATTTTTACGAATTTAAAGTACATGTTAAAACTTTCAAAGTTGTATAAGCGATTTCAAAAAAGTCAATGAAAAAATAAAATATCAGAAAATAAAGTCTGAGGAATACGATTAAAGGCTGATATATTCTAGATTTCAGTTAATATGAACCCTATGTTATTCATGTATTCAACATATTCAATATATCATGATTTATATATTCAGTATCATTATTCTATTCAGGATTAATATATTATGCATGGAGGAAAAAATTTTTTTGATATAAATACCAAAATGGGGAATAATTTTCTTTCTTTGCGCTTATGAAACGTGACAGTTAACCCTTTATGTACAGAATTATGAATTCATGAAAATTTTATCTCCTAAAGTATTTTTTGCGAAATATTTAAACTACATTAGAAGATTTACATAATCATTTAATAAATTTTAGAAGGATTTTAGAAGGATTGGAGGATTTAGTGGGATTAATTCAATTTGAAGTTATCCGGATTTTGTGTAATATTTATAACCCCCACTCAAACCTTTTATTAAAAAAAAATTCTCAGTATTTTGTATAATTAGGAAATGTACAAACATAATGTTCTTACAATAGGCTATTTCCATGTAGTTTTGTAGTGCAAGTCACATAGCTGATAACTGCTGTGCTTGTTGGCTACCGTTATTTTCGAAAAGTTTGCTTGGTTTTATTCAATTAATGAGATATCTCCGATAAAATAAGTCACATTTTCCCTTTCTAATATGCTGGTAGTCAAAAATCGTAGCATGTGACTTACACTACACGTACTCGTGGAATTAGCCAATAAAAATATTTCAGAATTAAAAAATTCAACTGAACCCAAGTTTAGTTAGGATGAAATTCCCAGTATATGTGAGTAAGTGAGTGGTTAGCGACTCCATGCTCTATGGCAATTTTTCAATGTCTCTATTTGTCTGTCTGTGTCTTTTATCACCCCACTTAATTTGTTGCTCGAATTTTGAAACAACTTGTATAACTACCTCGCTACAGTCATATAAGTTTTATAAAAAAACTTCAAAGTTGTTTGCGAGAAATAATGGAATGTGGGAAAAAATTTACTTTTTGAAAGTAATGCTTTTAATTTTTTCATCATGTCTCTAAATATTTAAGCAAACGGCTATCATAATCTATATATATATTACGCTATCATACATGGCATAGAAATCGCGATTATTTGTTAACTGTTTAATGACAACGCCGGAATGAACTGCATCTCATGGGTAATTGTATAAAAGTCCTTTGGCAGGATATAGGCGGAGGTAAATCGGGTTTATTTATGTTTCGTTCTTTCGCTGCAATTATGGAGCTTCAAAATAAAATTAGAAATAACCGGTAAAAATCTCGACGAATGCTTGAAAGTGAAGAAATTGAGAAGAGAAAGCAGATTTGATTGAAAACTCCATCAAACACAGGGCATAAGCGACCGTCAAAAAGGCTTAATAACTGTTTTATAAAATGCATCACATTAGCATTTCACAAATCTTAATCTGCCATATATCGATCCTCGATCTTATACCGATATGCTATTTAGCTTCTACAGTAAGAACTTCCCTGACCTTTTCATTCTTTAAAAGTAAGTGTAATAATTTTCCCTGACCGTTTCATTTTTATACGTCACTATTATCTTTTTGAAACTTTAACTGTTACTTATTTATTTATTTATTTTTTACAATTTTTTAGAATAAATAAATCCGCAGATGTCATATACGCACCACATTGGCGTGATTTATTTCGACGCCAATGTCATATACGCACCGGAGTACTGCTTTTTTTAATTTATGGTTATTCCCTTTTTAAAATATATGTAATTGGTATTCGAAAACGAGGTTTTCGCCAAATTGGCATCAGAAAAAAATCGCGCTAACGTGGTGTGCATAAATAAATATTATTCAATCATTTTTTATGAAGTCCACTCCACTGTTATAATTTTCAATGACAGTCTGCCCGGGCAACTCCTGGCGAGTCAGGTATTTTGAATTTAAAAGTCCAATTAGGCATTAAATTATAAAGATGTACAAGGATAAAAAAAAAAAAAAATTAATGTTCAGAAACAAACTACATGGTTTTTTACACACTTTTATTCATTTTATCCAGAAAAATATACGTGATTTTTAAAATAAATGTTTAAAAAAAATGACAAATTAATATCTGAAAACCTTTTAAAGAATCCACTAGCAGAAACTTCCCAAACAACATATTTGACACATTTGACAATTTAATGCATATTTCAAATTGATAAACTCCATAAAACTTTTATAATATCTCATAGATTAAAAAACAATAGAATTTTTATTTGAGATATTTTGAATATCTATATTTGCAAAGTTTTTATAAAAATAAAATATTCCGCTTTGTATTTCAGCCACATGCATATTACGTTCCTCTTTTAATTCATTTTTTTTTTATAAAATCTTTACGAGAATTGTGGTGAATAAAAGTTTAATGTAATTAATTCATTTTATTTTTAATAAACACCTTTTCAAGCTTAATTGTTAGTGCTTCAGTGACTTTTGAAACTCCTTCATTTAAAACTGAAACTGTTTTAGAAAATACTCTCTAAACATTTTTATTTGTATTTGAACTTAGATAAATTCTTTTAAAAGATTAATGAGAAAATTAAATTTTAATCACCAATTTAACTCAAATGGAAAAATGATTGCAAAAGTTTTCAAGAGCTTAAGATGATTAAACAGAAAAAGAAGTTGTCGGCATCTGAAAAACAATTGAAATTCTTTAATAACTTTTGAATAATGATAGATGCCAATTGTATTTACATTTATCTGCAAAGTAATATTTCATATCGAATATAAGGAATAAAAAGGACTTAATGCAATAAATTTAAAAAACTTTTTTTTTCATTATAGTTAACGTGGAACAGCGCTCTACTACTAGTATATTATTATTATTTTTTTTAAAACAATGTTTAATTTTGATCTATATTGTATTAGGATTCAAGAATTAGAGTCATACATAAATTTGTCTGCACATTATTTTAAAATTAATAATATTTAGATCATATTCCAAGATATTAAAAAGCGTTTATTATATTTTAAAGATTTTCCTTGATAAAATTTGACATTTTTAAGCCGTTCAGTTAAATTTAAATCTAAGTCCGTTGCTGTTGTTGCTTTTTTATTCCACCGAGCACAATAGACGTTAGACGATGTCCCAAGGGCAGTGTGGTCTACAGATGAGACGAGCTCAGCCCCCCGAGACCGAAAGCCCGAGTGCAGGCTCGATTTTTAAACATGTCTTCGGAGTCGGGCTCATTCTTTTTGAAATTGAGAATTTTATTTTATCTTGTATGGAAAAAATAAAACTAATTTTTTCTCTGAAAAAATACTTATTCCATTTCAAGTCAGTTTAATGCTATTTTGATCAGAATGAAACAGAAATCGTGTTATTATTATTAGTAGTAGTAGCAGTATTACAATGCTACTTTAACACTTTATGTACTGAATTATGAATTCATCAATTTTTTATCTTCTATAGCATTTTTCGCGGATTACTTAAATTACATTAGACAAATTACATAATCATTTACTAAATTTTAGAAGGATTTTAGAAGGATTTTAGAAGGAAATAAGGATTTTGAAAGATTAATTAAATTTAAATTGATAAGGATTTTGTACAATATTTACAACTCCACTCAAATGTTTTATTTTAAATACTTTTCTTAGTATTTTGTAGAATTAGGAAATATACAAATATAATGTTCTTACAATAGAAATATGTAAATATTTCCGAATTGAAAAATTTCCTTTCCCAACGCCAAGAAAACTGAAAAGATGCAAAAGGCAAAAGAAATCATCCTTTTAAAAATATTTTTGTTTTCTGTAACCAATAATGCTTTTGGAACAAGATAAAGTAACTCTATAACTCACTCTAAACTGTATTACAAGTAACCGATGTATTAAATGAATTTTATAACAAGTTATTTAACTGGTACTTATACGTACCGTCTGTAGATAAAGGGTTGGATCCGGCTCCGCTCGAAAGGAGCTACCTGGTCAATCATTGAAGAATTCAACTAAAAAAGAAGAGCTCCCAGAAAAGAAAGTAATAACACTGAAGAATATACAAGAATATTTCGATCTCACCAACGATGACGAGACAGAAGTCGATTCCGACGAAGATAGCCAACAGAATGCCTCAAAAATGGAAAATAAAGAGACAGATGACATCAAGAATAAGCTAATGAGTTATTGTGATCTGCCAGAAGCAAATAAAAGAAGATCGTTAGAAGTTGAAAGTGGAATGCTGGCAATTAGCTATATTAAATCAATTGCAGCAAAATCTACAAAAATCACCGCTTCGACGCGCTCGGTCATAGAACGAGCACTCCAAATAGTGATCAATTCACTAATGGAGATCGAGACTAGGGCTGTGCACGCCGAGGCCAGTATAGAAGTTGTGGAACAATCAACAGCCTTAAAAACAACGATCAGTGAAGAAACAACTGATAAAGAAGAACTGGCAAGTATGAAAACGTCGGTTGTAAAATCATATGCAAGAACTGTACAAGAAGCTACAGCTACAGTAATAGTCCAAGCTAAGGAAAACAGAACAGCAGAAGAAGTGGAGCAACAAGTAGCCAGCAAGATACAAAACAAAGACGGGGTGAAGAACGTCAAGAAGATACGCAACGGCATGAAAATAGTATGTGATTCTGCGGCACAAGACACGAGGATAAAAGATGCCCTCACAGAAAGGGAAGAAAGTAGCAGCGGTTTGAATATCAAGACAGCAAACATGAAGATGAAGAGAATCATAATATTCCACGCACCAGAGGAAACAGATGAAACAACAGTGACAACGAAGATATGCAGGAAGATAGGCATCAGCCCCAAAGATAATCTGGAATAGATACGAACCCTACGGTATCTGCGGGCATCAGCGGGAAAAGTACACATACCGGTCTCGGTCCCCGAGTCCTTGGCAAATCACATGCTCAGAGAGAGAACAGTTTGCCTGGGACTCAGGGAATGCCCACTAAAGAACTATGTCACAATCCTAAGATGCCATCGATGCCAGGGGTTTGATCATCTTGCAAACCAGTGTACCCAAAAAGAAGGATACTGTCCAATTTGCGCCGGCCACCATAGATACGAAGACTGCCCCAAAAATACGAAGCGGTGTGTCAGGTGCACAACCTTCAATGAATGGAATAAAGATCACCTCATAGCACATCTACAAGTTGACCACACGGCTCATGACGGGAGGTGCAGGGTCTACCGTAAACTACTGACAATAAGGCAGTTGGAACTAGAAAAAGGGAAAACAAAACTAACCACGGGTGAGGAAGTTTTAAAAGACTTAGTAACAGTAAATACATACGGGGGTATTCCACGACTGTATAGGCGTACATAAGCAGAAATCAGAGAACGTGAACAAAGAGTACGTGAACTAAATAGAGTCAATTATGCACCACGCCGACATTAAAGATAGCACGTGCCAAAAAGGCACCCAAGCGTTAAACATGCAAAAACAGAAAAATAAAAAATACATGTAGCAAGCTCCACCACAAAAGAAAACTCGCAAGATAAAGACAATATTAAATTCATACAAATTAATCTACACAACAGCTTTCATGCCACTAACTCATTAAAGGGTTACATGAGTGAAAACAAGATTAACATAGGATTTCTTCAAGAATACTATCAAAATAAAAGAACAGAAAAAATAACAGCTTTTAGCGATAAAAACAGCATCTGGAAAGTAACCAAAACAAAACATAAACGATCAGCCATAGTAACGAACATAGGCACAAACCCAGTAACAATCGCAGAAAAAGAATATACAACAGCAATAAAGGTAGAAAATAAAAAAGAAACTATACCCAATAATAAACGTATATGCTCCCCCCTCGGCAGATTTCGCAATAGTACTTCAGGAAGTGGAAGACACACTAAAATTAGCAAAGGGCGAGATTCTACTGGCGGGGGACTTCAACGCACACTCGCAACAATGGGGGTACGCAGATATAAATGACAGGGGAGAAAACCTTGCAGATTTTCTACTCCTAAAATCGCTCTTTGTCCAAAACCCTCCAGGAGCACCAGCGTCTTTTAGTACAATAAGGGGACAAAAGGAACTAGAGGGCTGGCCAGATTTAACAATAGCTAAAACAAAACTAAGGACCGAAATTACAGATTGGGAAGTGAGCGATGATGAATCGGGCAGCGACCACAAGTATATTAAATTTAAACTTCAGTACGATAACACTAACTATCAAAGACACAGGTTAAAAACGAAATACGGAAAACACGCTAAATTTGAGAAAACAATAAAACAAATAAGAAATAGATATATTAAAGATCTTAAAAGAATAACAAACACAGACCAGTTAGATAATATAACCTTAAGACTCCAAAACGAAATTAAAACAATAGAGTTTAAATGTTCTAAACAAAGGAAAGCACCTGTCACAACAACGCCGCAATGGTGGACGCAAGAGGTTAAGATAGCAAGAAACAGGGTCAGAGCGTTTAGGAGAAAATTTGAAAAACAAGAAGGCGAGGAAAAAAACAGAAATTACACATAGAATACAAAAAAGAAAGGGCAAAACTTAAAAAAATAGTACAAAAAGCTAAACGCGATTCATGGAAGAAATACTGTGAAGAAGTGAAAAATACATACGGACCACAATACAAGATAGCGTCGGGTAAGAAAACAAGCCCATCAAGGTTAGTCAATATCCTGCCAGACAACAAAGAAGTCACAATTAAAAATACACTAAACCACTTCATAAATAGCCTTTACTTAACAGACCCAAAAATAGAACATAAATTAACATCGGAACAGCCAAGAGAAGAAGAAGAAAACCCCCCCTGCAATCACGTGACAAGAGCTGAACAGGATAATTAAAAACATTAAACAAAACAAAGCCCCTGGTTTCGACTATATTGATTACAACCTAATAAAACGAATTCACTATGTAGCGCCACAACTTCTTTTAACATTATACAATACTTGCCTCCGCTTTAACTATTTTCCAAAATCTTTCAAAATAGGTACAGTGGTTCTGTTCCACAAGAAAGGTAATGACCCTAAAGACCCCAAAAATTATAGACCAATCAGCCTATTACCGGCATTCAGTAAAATTTTAGAAAGAATAATACACGGCAAAATATCCCACCACCTAAAATAAACAAATATTGGAGCGATAAACAATACGGATTTAAAAAAGGGATCTCGTGCGAACATGCACTTAATAATCTTATAAAAACAATTAAACAGGATAAAATAGAGGGTTACCAAACACTACTCATAGCAATGGATATAAAGAGAGCATTCGATAACATCAGATGGCCTATTATATCTGAAAACCTTAAGCAATCCCCTAATCCAACTTATTTAACAAACTGGATATAGAGCTTCCTAAAAGACAGGTACGTCACAATCGAACAAAACGGCATTATTTTAACAAAGCAGACATTCGGGGGCTGCCCACAAGACAGCTGTCTCGGGCCTTTGCTGTGGTTGCTCATAGCAGATACGGCGCTCAAGAAAAATTGGCGAATTAACGTAAAAATACAAGCATTCGCGGATGATTTTATAATAATACTTAGAGCAAAAACAAAAATAAAATTAGTTAAACTAGCTAACAAAATAATCAAATAATTCAATGAATGGAATACAGGAAATAAACTAACTCTAAACTGGTATAAAACAGAACTGCTGTATCTAAACAGAACACATACAGGGAATCTTCCAACAGAGGACACATATAAAATAGGAGGCATAAAATTCAAAGGAACTCGAAGGAAAAGAGCAAATAAAATACTTAAGAGTTATAATACACAAAAACCTTAAGGAACTGGCTAGCGCATTGCCAAACACAAGCAGCAAAAATAAGAAACACATTCAACATGTTGGGAGCAATGGCATCCAGGAATTGGGGCTTAAAACCAGAAATTATTAAAACTTGGTGCAGGACAGTAGTTGAAACGACACTAACTTATGCCGCACCTATTTGGGGCCACAACCTGAATACAAGGAGCAAGGAGGTATTATCCTCTTGCCAGAGACACTTCCTGCTGTCCATTGTTAAGGCACATAAAACAGCCCCTACCGCAGCCCTTCAGGTACTTGCAGGCGTGATTCCAATACACCTACAAGTAAAATACGAAGCAACATACGGTACAATATCAAGACTGAGAGAAAATGTAAACCTCCATGGAACAACAATAAATCACACGGACTATACAAAAAAAATAAACGTATGGAACACACAACCCGCAGAAACAATCGAACCAAGAATAGGACATAACGTCAAAGACATAAATATCTACACAGATGGCTCAAAATTGAAATCAGGAGTTCGGCATTCGTAGCCTTCAAAAATGAACAAAAAATTTAAACGTGGTCAGCAACTTTAAGGAAGTTTAATAGTGTATTTCAAGCCGAACTACTGGCCATACTACAAGCGGCATATTGGGGCAACAGCATAGGGATGGAATACAGCATCCGCTCGGACTGCAAGTCAGCCATCCAAACATTAAGCAAACCATTTAACACCGTACAACTAGTAAATGTTATACAAGAAGCAATTAAACTCTCAAATAATAGGTTCAAAATTAGCTGGGTTAAAGCACATGTGGGCATCCAAGGAAACGAGGATGCCGACGAATTAGCCAAACAAGCAGCAGAAAATAAAATAAAAGAAATTCCATATACCTTAGAAAGACGAATAACAAACCTTAAAAAAACAATTAAAGAACTAATCGTTAAACAGTGGCAGTTCGAGTGGGATTACGGGGACAAGGGCAGGACAACATATCAATACTTTCCAAAAGTAAGTACAAACAGACTAAGGAGTTGTAAATTACTCAGCCGGATATACACGGGGTATGGAGCATTCCCAGAATACTTACACAGATTCAAATGGTTAATAGAAAACATAGACTCAATCTCTCAATAAAACATAAAAGAACAAAACTAAACACATACCATCCCAGCGGACATCGCCACCCCAAACTAACTAACTGCCTTATTTTCAGGTTTAATATATATATATTTTAAAAAAAAGTGGTCCGAGTTTAACTATTAAGTTGACCGCGGCCGCAGGTGAAGGAACCTTTTACTTGCAAAAAAAAATCGATTTATCGCACTTCTGAGAGGTGGAAGTCATTTATGATGAACTGATAGCTACGGCTCACTCACACAAACCCAACGAATCATCGGAAGATAGTTAAGTGGATAAGGAAAAGATGTGTTTTAAATGAAACAGAGAAGCCAACTACATACTAAATGAAGCCAACTACAACAAAGGAGAAATTATAACGATACATCTTGTGAAAACAGTCATCATAAAAAAATTGACGGACTAACGGCCATGGAACAAGCCCCACTCCAGTAGTGCACAAGCCTTTTCAAATAACTCGCAACAATGTTGCATAAATCGTGATAACAGCCATTAGGTTCCAATGGACTGATCGCCATGTGCGCATTCACGTATCAAGGTAACATACAAACGAAAATGAACCTGTTAAGTGATCAAAGCCAACTCAAAGGGTCACAAATTAAAGACCACAAGTTGTCAACCCATCAGCGGCAAGCTCGCAAAGTGACAAAACCTCAAATTTAGACATCCACCATTAATAGAGTCATAAAAAAAACAACCTACGATAGAGACAAGCATCTCACGGTATATGAGAAGCATATATCTAATCAAGGAAAAAGAAAAGACCCACAAGAATATGTCAAAATATTAAAAAGTCAACCACCACGACAGTGACCAAATACCAAGACAAGGAAACCTCCTCAGAAGAACAAGTCCACTGGGGGAGATAAGTATAGACAATATAGTAGTAGACAAATATAATGAATTATTAAATTAAATGTTAATTTAGGTCAAACCCAACCCCCGATAGCTTATGTCTAAGTTACAACCTCAAGCAGCTAGCTCAATTAGAAATTAGTATATTAATCTCACTAGGTCAGCTCGTTAGTCTCCTATCAATTCCCTCCTAGCTAAGTTATAGTATGCCAATTCATAGTTAACTTGCCATAAGATAATATAAATATAATAATAATAATTAATAAATAAAATCCTGATTCTAATATTAGAAATGATTAAAATATAAATTCATTTTAAATAGCCAGGCATTATTTAAGTAATCTAAAGTAAATTACTCTAGATAGTTTAATGTCACCTAGTGCTATAGGATAATATTAAAACAATATGTATAATAAATGATAGTTAAGTAAATAGCTATAAGTAAGTTTTAAGTGTAATAACATGTACAAACTAACCCCTTTCCCTTTCAGTTTTTTTTTTACTACCGCCTCTTTATTATTCGTAGCTGCACATAGGCTATAGCCTGCACAAGCTACCGGACCCTCTCCAGTGGGAAGTCCACGGAGTCAGTTTCTACGCGGTGGGGTACGGTAGATAGGCGGAGTCTCATCCCCCTGCATCGTTATGTTTGCCTAGCATTTCGGCCCAAAATTAACTTTCGGTGCAACTTGTCTATCTGCGGCGCTCCATTTTTTTTCCCTTTTTGTTTCCCTACCCCCCTCCAAAATCCATTTTCTTACGACAAGTCTGCACCAACAATTTGGCTTCTAAACCCCAGGTCATTCAGTAGTAGTTCGGGCAGCGGTGGCCCAGTTGGCAGAGCATCGAATCCGCAGCTAAGGCCGCGGGATCGAGGCCTACTGCTGGCTATAATCAGCCATGTACGCTAATGGCGCCTGGTGCATGTAAAATCCGTCGTGGGTGCAATGTCCTCCAAGTTACCTGTGAATTATACCTCTGGAGGTGCCTTGCCAGTTGAAGGTCTCGTCATCTCATCAAGGTTCTAAATTACGAGACCAACATGAGTAGCAAATGTGCAGATGCCAAACATCAAGATATAAAGTTAAGTAACCGGCAAAACAAAGTATACACAAACGAGCAGTAGGCACTGCAGTTAGGATGACGATCAAGGCAATGATGTCAGGTTTATTGCCGCTTCGCGGCGATTAGGCGGTCTTCCGCCCCGATGTCAGGTACTAAACTCGTTAAGTTGTGGAAACCCGGCAGGTAGGGGCCTGGTCATCGGTTAGAAAGAAAGAAAGAAAAGGGTTAAAAGAAAATTTGTGATATTTTGAGATTTATATATGGATTTGAATATTTTCTTTTGTTTTTAGTCAACCAGCATTAGCTTAAGATTTCCATCGTCTATTGTGTGCGAGTCATAAACGCTCTTTAACTGAAAATAACGTTTGTGATTCTATCCATTTTTCATCGTGAACTCTGCTCATACTGTTATTCTGCCCTTCACATGCACGAAGTCACTTTTATTCCTCAGCAGATATAATTAGAGTTTATTGTTATTCCGATAGAAAGCAATCGAGCAGTGTTTCCTCTTTTAGCGTAAAAGCACCGGTTATTTCAGATAACAGTGTCAAATTTTTAATTTAAGCTGATTTTAAAGGAAACGAGAATTACGTAACATTGTTTTGAAGAAGTCATTTATAGGAAATAGAAGAAAGTTGTTAGATTCTTCGCCATATAAATAGTAATTTTTTAATTTCATTCACTTCTTTGTTAAACGCACTTCGATAATGTACCCATCAGATTGACTTGTGGTCTGAGAAAAATATAAGAATCCTTTTAAGGAAGCATATTTTTATTTCATACTAACAAGGGAGGTCTCCTTACTGGGCATACTCAGAATATTTTGAAAAAAAAAACCAATTAAACTACTTATGTATGTAATAAAGGATCAGTCAAATATAGCGGCGGAAGTACAGTAGAAAGACTAAGAAAGATTAAAAAAAAGTAATTTAACAAATTACAACGACCATTTGGAAAAGGATTTTTTCAAAGACTAAAATTTAAGACATAAAAAATCGCACGGAGTTGATCATACATTACATACGCCATGGATTAAACATTAACATTCGAGGACCCATCATAAACAAATTTAAAAAGTCCTTCCGGCCAGTGCCGGGAGGAAGAGGTAGCTTTCATAATCCTTATTTAAAAAAAGCCAACTTATATCATGCTAACACACGGAGCTCAATTTAGTGGAAACGAATATAGGAGATTCAATACTAATTTTTATCAATATAATGAATGAGAATTTCGCGAAATTAGTCAGCTTTATCCAAGCTGCTTTTCTTTAAAGTAACTTATATTTGGCTGCCAAATTCGGCAATTTCTTAAAGTGCCTGTCATTTTAAGACAACATGGTGGATGAGGCTAAGCAGTGAACTTGGTCGAGACCTTAGTAATTGCTGTGCACATGCTCACTCACATCGGAATCGGTTAATATATAGGAGTGCTGTCGCATGCAAAAAATCAGATTTTTCAAAATGTCACCCACAATAGAAATTGAAACTGCTATATCTGAGCCATTTTTTAAGGTAAAGACAAACAAAAAAAGCTCCTGAATCCTTATATCAAGATCAAATACTTAAGAAAGAAACCTTTTTCAATTTCTAATTTTTTTACACCTCACTTTAAATATATATATATATTTTAATTTAATGGCCGCCATTTTGAAACAAGATGGCTGATGAATCTGGCCAGCGAACTTGGTCGAGGTGTTGATGTATACTATCCACATGCCTTCTTACATCGAAATAGGCGAATACGTGCGTTATCGCGTGACAAATACAAGATCGTTTCAAAATGTTAGCCATGCTAGAAATTCAAAGTGCTATAAATCAACCATTTTTTAAGATATCAACAAAAAAACAAATTTTTAGAAACAAAAACTGCTCCGGAATCTTTGTATCAAGGCCAAACACATAAAAAAAAATCTTTTTCATTTTCCAATTTTTTAATACCTCATTTTGAATTTTAAATTTAATTTTTTTTAAATGGCAACCCTTTTGAAACAAGATGGCGAATGAAGCTGGCCAACGAACTCGGTCGAGACATTGGTATGTACTATGTACAGACCAAGTTACATCCAAATAGGTTCATAAATACGCCTGTTATCGCGTGACAAAAATCAGGTCGTTTTAAAATGTCAGCCACAAGAGAAATTCAAAATGCTATTACTCAGCCATTTTTTTTTAGATATAGACGAAAGAAAAACTGTTCCGGAATCTTTGTATTAAGGTCAAACACATACAAAAAAATCTTTTTCATTTTCCAATTTTTTGGTATCTCATTTAATTTTTTTTATTTTTTAATTTTTTTAAATGGCCGCCATTTTGAAACAATATGGCGGATGAAGCTGGCCAACGAACTCGGTCGAGATATTTGTATGTACTATGCACACACCAAGGTACATCCAAGTCGGTTCATAAATACGCCTGTTATTACGTGAGAAAAATCAGGACGTTTCAAAATGTCAGCCACGCTAGAAATTCAAAATGCTATAACTCAGCCATTTCTTAAGATATAGACGAAACAAAAACTGCTCCCGAATCTTTTTATCAAGGTTAAACACATAAGAAGAAAATATTTTTTCAATTTTCAATTTTTGGTACCACATTTCAAATTTAAATTTTTCTTAAAAATTTAAATGGCCGCCATTTTTAAACAAGATGGCGGGTGAAGCTGGCCAACGAACCCGGTCGAGACATTGGTATGTACTATGTATAAACGAAGTTGCATCCAAATCGGTTCATAAATACGCCTTTTATCGCGTGACAAAATTCAGGACGTTTCAAAATGTCAGCCACGCTAGAAATTCAAAATGCTATAATTCAGCCATTTTTTAAGATATAGACGAAACAAAAACTGCTCCGAAATCTTTGTATAAAGGTCAAATACATAAGAAAAAAATATTTTTCCATTTTCAATTTTTTAGTACCACATTTCAAATTTTAAATTAAAAAAAAAAATTTAAATGGCCGCCATTTTGAAACAAAATGGCGGATGAAGCTGGCCAACGAACTCGGTCGAGAGATTGGTATATACTATGTACACACCGAATTACATCCAAATCGGTTCATAAATACGCCTTTTATCGCGTGACAAATTTCAGGACGTTTCAAAATGTCAGCCACGCTAGAAATTCAAAATGCTATAACTCAGCCATTTTTTAAGATATAGACGAAACAAAAACTGCTCCGGAATCTTTGTATAAAGGTCAAATACATAAGAAAAAAATATATTTCCATTTTTAATTTTTTGGTACCACATTTCAAGTTTTAAATTTTTTAAAAAATTTTAAATGGCCGCCATTTTGAAACAAAATGGCGGATGAAGCTGGCCAACGAACTCGGTCGAGACATTGGTATGTACTATGTACACACCGAATTACATCGAAATCGGTTCATAATTACGGGAGTTACAGTGTGACATAGGTCAGATATATATATATATATATATATATATATATATATATATCAATTTTGAACGGAGGGTGGTTTCAGGGTCTGGGGGTCATGATCGATGAAAATATACCAAAATTTTTTGAAATCGCTTTCCTCCGAACGTCTGCACTAGGTAGCTTTTTTGTAAAGAAAGCTACCTAAAAGAAATTTCAGTTTTACAATTTTCGGTACTGTAAATTTTTAAACTTCTACGGAGCTGGTCATACATTACGTACGCCATGGTTTAAACATTAATATTCCTGGACCAATTTTAAATAAAATTTCATTTTTAAACTTCTAAACACCCCACAATATTACTTTTTATATCGTCGAATAGAGAAAAAATGTATTTTTATTGCAATTTGATTGAAAGCTGTATCTCAATTTGTTTCCGAGTTATTATTTTTTTTATATAAAAACATGGAAACATTCAAATGCTTCATTTAAAACACATTTATTTTATCACACCTATTTAGTAATGTGTTTTAAATGAAGCATTTGAATGTTTCCATGTTTTTATATAATAAACAAATGTGAATCTGGCGTTCAAGATTGGACTATTTTATTAAGTCAATTTATTAATATTATTTTTTTTTGTAGTTTTTATTACTTTTTTGTCATAGTGGTAACAGAAGTATCCATGTCTGTTGAAAGTAAAGGGAAAATACAGATTACTGTATAGACCAATCAAAAAACGAATAAAATGGGGGATTCAGCTAATAAAACGCGTCAGATATGTTTTTGATTTCCTACCCTGACCGAGGCCCAGCTAGAAAATGTCTGCACTTTTTTTGCAAAATAGTATATATTGTACACAATTTGTGCAAAAAAAAGTGACTATTTTTGAACACTTCGAAAAGTATGCACCTTTTGTGCAAACTGTCTGTATTTTTTATACATACAAAAAAGTGTATATCCTATGTTGTCAAAAACTGTGCACATTTTTTGCATAAAATAAATTAATATTCCGTGTTCGCGAAAAGTGTGCATTTTTTATGCAAAAAAAAAAAACAAAAAACTGTAGATTCCAATTTTCCAAAAATTATATATTTTTTATGGATGTAAAAATTAGTACTTTCATTTTAAATAGTATATTTACCCCCCCCCCCCCGGAAAAAAACGAAAATTCTCAATTCCATTTTAATTTTAAGGTAAACGAAATAAATACATTTTACTATGTTTTTCAAAATAAGAAAAAAACCAATTTTAATTATTTAAATTTCAAAATCCAGGAAGAGGCAATGGGGCTCCTCTTCCCCCCTCTTTCTTTAACGGAAATTTTCTGAGTTCCCCCTTTATTTTAAGTCGCTTGAAAAAAATCAATTTTACTATGTTTTTCAAAATAAGCAAAAAAGAATTTTAATTAATTAAATTTTAAAATCTGCGGTACGGGTAATGGTTCACCTAAACCCTCTAACTTTACAGAAAAATATTTAATTCCTCTTTTTTGTTAAGTTACTCGAAAAGAGAAAATTTTACTGTGTTTTTCAAAATCATTAAAAATAAAATTTAGAAATAATTTAGATTAAATCAAATTCGAGGGAGGAGCAATGGCTCTCATATGTCCCTTTCTACCCAAGTAAAAGTTCTTAGTTCCTCTTTAATGTACTCGAAATAAATAATTTTGCTGTGCATTTCAAAATTGGTGAAAAACACATTTTAATTAAATAAGTTTCAAAATCCAGGGAGGGGCAAAATGGACCTCTCCTCCCCCCCCCTCGCCCCCCCCCCCCCTCCTTAACAGAAAATCCACTGTTCCACTTTTATTTTAAGTTACTTGAAAAAATAAATTTTACTTTTTTTTTTTCAAAATCGGAGAAAAATAAAATTTAGTTAGTTAAATTTTTAAATCGAGGGAGGCGAAATGGCGCTCCTAAGCCCCCTTCCCCCAAAGGAAAATTCTTAGTTTATCTTTATTTTAAGTTACACGTAAATAATAAATTTGACTCTGTATTTCAAAATAGGAAAAAAAATAAATTTTAATTAATCAAATTTTAAAATGCAGGGAGGGCAATGGCCCTCCCATGCCCTATCAGAAAATTCCTTACTTCCTCTTTTATTTTAAATTCTTCGAAAATAATACATTTTATGAAGTTTTCAAAATTATCAAAAAAAAAAAATAGCTAGTTAAATTTTAAAATCGAGGGAAGGGCAGTGGACTCCCCCCCCCCCACACACACACACTCACGCAAATTCTCTTCTTTTTAATGATTACTAATAGCATCCCTTATCATCGATCAAGCATAAATTCCAGTTATTATGAAAATTACTTCTGCTTTCAAAAATCAAATGAAAAACGTTTATTTCTTATTAATTTCTGTCAAATTTCTATTTAAACATTTGGGCAGATATCCAGATACATTTTTCGATATTAGCCAAACGAGATTGACCAATCAGAAGCCTGCATATTTGCAAACAATGAAAAGGTCGCAAAAATACAGGCTTCTGATTAGTGGATCTCGTTTCGCTAACAGCGAAAATCTATCTCGATCACGGCCTTGATTTTTATTTTCGCATGTGTAGCTGCAATTCAACTCAACACTCCTTTCCTTGTGTTTACATGCTTCGAGCTGCGTGACCGGCGGCGTGGCGGGCGTTATTAGTAGTGAAATTTGTAAGAAATAAGAGTAAAACCTGGACTTCAAAAAGGATAAAGCCTAATACTAGGAAAAAGGGATTGATATCTTCTAAAAATGAAAGTGAAGAAAATGCAATGGATTCAAATGCCCTCACTGCGAATAATGGAGAAATGAACGACAGCAAGATGGAGGATGATACCGTAGCAAACGGCGTATCTTCAGTTCAGGAAAACAACGTTTATTATTTGGATATCTCACCAAAGGAAATAATACAAGCAGGGCCCGCTTAACACTTGGAAGTAGGGGAAGCCCGACGTCACACAGAGTCCCCTATTACTCTACAAATTGCTTTTTTATTTACTAAATCCCTTTTTCGTATGCTTAAATAATTTGAAATTTTACCATCAAAGTTTAGAGTAAATAACACTTAATATTAAACTAAAACTAACTACCTATATATACATACTATGAAAAAGTATTTTATTATATTTTTAATTGTAAATAACAAATTTATTTTGTAAATGACAAATATGAAACTACAGTATTTGAACTTCAAAATATCTTTTGTGATTTACAAATTGCCACATAGTAAGAACAAAAAAATTTCAAAAGAAAAATAATGCATTTTTTACCCTGATTGAGTTTCTTTTTTCTAATAATTAGTTTTGAAAAGTAAAATTGGGGGCCCTTTCGTATCTCAGTGGGTAAGCACGGGCTTCATGGGCCTATTCCGTAAACAGGGCCTGAATACAAGTGCTGCAGAGTGATATGTACGAGGAAATTAAAATCGGTACTTTTCGGTTAGCCGGGTGCTAGTATTATGTATACATGTATATATACATATGTATAGATATACATATATGTGGATATATGTGTATATATACAATATATGTATATACATACATGTGCATATATATATGTATACATACATGTGTATATACATATATTTATGTGTACATAACACTGGCGCCCGGCTAACTGAAAAGTACCCTATAATCTTTTTGGAAGCAAATGGGGCTCTCCCAAGCATACACCCGCGTCGTCTAAAGAACGGAATTCAAGAAATTATTCAGTCATGACCAAATTAATGAGTTGAAACTAACCTGGCGAGGGAAAATCTTAGCAACGACAAGCTCTCTAGAAACAGCGCAACAAATCTTAGACATCCAAGAATTGGAAGAAATACCGATATCACCTGTTCTCCAACATGAAAGCATTACCACGTGGTTCCTGCTGCATGGCATCCCCACAGATGTATCGTGTGAAGAAATAACTGGAATTTATAGCTTGGAATCTCATCAATTTACTACGAAGATAGAAGGTCAGATAGTTCCCGCCAAAACTGTGTTGATAACTAAAATAGGTACCTACTTGCCTAAAGAAATTAACCCTTTGTATCACTGTGTTGCAGATCTGCAACATACCCAAAAAGTCAATGATATTTTGACAGTAAACATCAAAACACTATTTTGTTGAATGTTGTTATTCTACTACACTGCTAGTAGTATAATTATGTCATTAAATCCGCAACAGATGGCGAATATTTATTTTTTTTTCCACGCCAAAGTTTCATTTATCGCTTGATCAGCTAAATGTGATTTTTGCTGAATTAAGCTTTGAAATAGTGGAGTTAAAAAAGTCTGCAGACAAGTATATTGTTTACAAAGGTAAGTTTAAATTCTTTATTTAAAGACCATTTTCGAGCTAAGAAATTTATAATATGTATAAAATAAGCGTAAACTTTTGATTGTTGCAGATCTGCAACAACGTGCCATGTCTTCTCTTCTAATGGTTGTTGATAATGTGCGGGAAAATCTCAAATTTCTTTGATTCATGGAAAAATAGTGAACTTTGTCGATCAAGAACAGGAAAAAAAGGGGAATTTCGTTGAACGGATGTGGGAAAAAAGTGAATTTTGTTGAACGGGTGTAGAAAATCATGAATTTTGTCGATTAGGAGTGGTAAAATCTCAAATTTCATTGATTCATGGAAAAATAGCAAACTTCGTCGATCAGGTGCAGAAAAAAAGGAAATTTTGTTGATCAGGTGTCGAAAAATAGCGAATTCTGTCAATTGGGTGTGAAAAAATAGCGAATTTCGCTGGTCGGGTATGAAAAGATTGTGAAACTTGTCAATCCGGCGTAGAAAAATTGCGAATTTGTTTGATCGGGCATAGAAAAAGTGTGAATTTTGTCGATAATGTGCGGAAAAATCACAAATTTCGTTGATTCACGGAAAAATAGCGAACTTCGTCGATCAGGCGCGGCAGAAAAGGGGAATATTGTTGAACGGGTGTGGAAAAAAAGGGAATTTTGTTGAAAGGGTGTAGAAAATCGTGAATTTTGTCGATTAGGAATGGAGAAAATGTCAAAATTTCATTGAATCACGAGAAAATAGCAAACTTCGTCGAACAGGTGCGGGGAAAATGAGAGTTTTGTTGATCAGGTATGAAAAAAGGGAATTTTGTTGATTGGGTGTCGAAAAGTAGTGAATTTTGTCAATAAGGTGTGAAAAAATAGCGAATTTCACTGGTCGGGTATGAAAAGATAGCGAAATTTGTCAATCTGGCGTAGAAAAATCGCGAATTTGTTTGATCGGGCATAGAAAAAGTGCGAGTTTTGTCGATAATGTGCGGAAAAATCTCAAATTTCGTTGTTTCACTGAAAAATAGTAACCTTCGTCGATCAGGTGCAGAAAAAAAGGAAATTTTGTTGATCAGGTGTCGAAAAATAGCGAATTATGTCAATTGGGTGTGAAAAAATAGCGAATTTTGCTGGTCGGGTATGAAACGATTGCGAAACTTGTCAATCTGGCGTAGAAAAATTGCGAATTTGTTTGATCGGGCATAGAAAAAGTGTGAATTTTGTCGATAATGTGCGGAAAAATCTCAAATTTCGTTGATACACGGAAAAATAGCGAACTTCGTCGATCAGGCGCGGCAGAAAAGGGGAATATTGTAACGGGTGTGGAAAAAAAGGGAATTTTGTTGAAAAGGTGTAGAAAATCGTGAATTTTGTCGATTAGGAATGGAGAAAATGTCACAATTTCATTGAATCACGAAAAAATAGCAAACTTCTTCACTCGCAGGCGCGGGAAAAAAGGAGAATTTTGTTGATCATGTGTATAAAAAAGGGAATCTTGTGGATTGGGTGTTGAAAAATAGTGAATTTTGTCAATTAGGTGTGAAAAAATAGCGAATTTCGCTGGTCGGGTATGAAAAGATTGTGAAACTTGTCAATCCGGCGTAGAAAAATTGCGAATTTGTTTGATCGGGCATAGAAAAAGTGTGAATTTTGTCGATAATGTGCGGAAAAATCTCAAATTTCGTTGATACACGGAAAAATAGCGAACTTCGTCGATCAGGCACGGCAGAAAAGGGGAATATTGTTGAACGGGTGTGGAAAAAAAGGGAATTTTGTTGAAAAGGTGTAGAAAATCGTGAATTTTGTCGATTAGGAATGGAGAAAATGTCAAAATTTCATTGAATCACGAAAAAATAGCAAACTTCGTCGAACAGGTGCGGGGAAAAGGAGAGTTTTGTTGATCAGGTATGAAAAAAAGGGAATTTTGTTGATTGGGTGTCGAAAAATAGTGAATTTTGTCAATAAGGTGTGAAAAAATAGCGAATTTCACTGGTCGGGTATGAAAAGATAGCGAAATTTGTCAATCTGGCATAGAAAAATCACGAATTTGTTTGATCGGGCATAGAAAAAGTGCGAGTTTTGTCGATAATGTGCGGAAAAATCTCAAATTTCGTTGTTTCACTGAAAAATAGTAAACTTCGTCGATAAGGTGCAGAAAAAAAGGAAATTTTGTTGATCAGGTGTCGAAAAATAGCGAATTATGTCAATTGGGTGTGAAAAAATAGCGAATTTCGCTGGTCGGGTATGAAAAGATTGCGAAACTTGTCAATCTGGCGTAGAAAAATTGCGAATTTGTTTGATCGGGCATAGAAAAAGTGTGAATTTTGTCGATAATGTGCGGAAAAATCTCAAATTTCATTGATTCACGAAAAAATAGCAAACTTCTTCACTTGCAGGCGCGGGAAAAAAGGAGAATTTTGTTGATCATGTGTATAAAAAAGGGAATCTTGTGGATTGGGTGTTGAAAAATAGTGAATTTTGTCAATTGGGTGTGAAAAAATAGCAAATTTCGCTGGTCGGGTATGAAAAGATTGTGAAACTTGTCAATCCGGCGTAAAAAAATTGCGAATTTGTTTGATCGGGCATAGAAAAAGTGTGAATTTTGTCGATGATGTGCGGAAAAATCTCAAATTTCATTGATTCACGAAAAAATAGCAAACTTCTTCACTCGCAGGCGCGGGAAAAAAGGAGAATTTTGTTGATCATGTGTATAAAAAAGGGAATCTTGTGGATTGGGTGTTGAAAAATAGTGAATTTTGTCAATTGGGTGTGAAAAAATAGCGAATTTCGCTAGTCGGGTATGAAAAGATTGTGAAACTTGTCAATCCGGCGTAGAAAAATTGCGAATTTGTTTGATCGGGCATAGAAAAAGTGTGAATTTTGTCGATAATGTGCGGAAAAATCTCAAATTTCGTTGATTCACGGAAAAATAGCGAACTTCGTCGATCAGGCGCGGCAGAAAAGGGGAATATTGTTGAACGGGTGTGGAAAAAAAGGGAATTTTGTTGAAAAGGTGTAGAAAATCGTGAATTTTGTTGATTAGGAATGGAGAAAATGTCAAAATTTCATTGAATCACGAAAAAATAGCAAACTTCGTCAAACAGGTGCGGGGGAAAAGGAGAGTTTTGTTGATCAGGTGTGAAAAAAAGGGAATTTTGTTGATTGGGTGTCGAAAAATAGTGAATTTTGTCAATAAGGTGTGAAAAAATAGCGAATTTCACTGGTCGGGTATGAAAAGATAGCCAAATTTGTCAATCTGGCGTAGAAAAATCGCGAATTTGTTTGATCGGGCATAGAAAAAGTGCGAGTTTTGTCGATAATGTGCGGAAAAACCTCAAATTTCGTTGTTTCACTGAAAAATAGTGCACTACGTTGATCAGACGCAGGAAAAAGGGGAATTTTGTTGAATGGATATGGAAAAAAAGGAAATTTTGTTGAACAGGTGTAGAAAATTATTTATTTTGTCGATTAGGAGTGGAAAAATCTCAAACTTCGTTGATTCACTGAAAAATAGCGAACTTCGTCGATCAGGCGCGGCAGAAAAGGGGAATTTTGTTGAAAGGGTGTAGAAAATCATGAATTTTGTCGATTAGGAATGGAAAAAGTCTCAAAATTTCATTGAATCACGAAAAAATAGCAAACTTCGTCGATCAAGTGCGGGAAAAAGGAGAGTTTTGTTGATCAGGTGTGAAAAAAAGGGAATTTTGTTGATTGGGTATCGAAAAATAGTGAATTTTGCCAATAAGGTGTGAAAAAAAAACGAATTTCACTGGTCGGGTATGAAAAGATAGCGAAATTTGTCAATCTGGCGTAGAAAAATCGCAAATTTGTTTGATCGGGCATGGAAAAAGTGTGAATTTTGTCGATAATGTACAGAAAAATCTCTAATTTCGTTGATTCGCGAATAAATAGCAAACTTCTTCAATAATGCGTGGAAAAAAAGGGGAATTTTATTGATCATGTGTGAAAAAAAGGGAATTTTGTTGATTGGGTGTCGAAAAATAGTGAATTTTGTCAATAAGGTGTGAAAAAATAGCGAATTTCACTGGTCGGGTATGAAAAGATAGCGAAATTTGTCAATCTGGCGTAGAAAAATCGCGAATTTGTTTGATCGGGCATAGAAAAAGTGCGAGTTTTGTCGATAATGTGAGGAAAAATCTCAAATTTCTTTTATTCACTGAAAAATAGTGAACTACACGTTGATCAGGCGCAGGAAAAAAGGGGAATTTTGTTGAATGGATATGGAAAAAAAGAAAATTTTGTTGAACAGGTGTAGAAAATTATGAATTTTGTCTATTAGGAGTGGAAAAATCTCAAATTTCGTTGATTCACGGAAAAATAGCGAACTTCGTCGATCAGGCACGGAGAAAAAGGAATTTTGTGTGTTATCGGGTGTAGAAAAATAGTAAATTTTGTCAGATGGGTGTGAAAAGATAGCGAATTTTGTCAATTGGGTGCAGAAAAATTGGAATTTTATCGATTGGCTTTGGAAAAATTGTGAATTTTGTCAATCAGGTGTCTAAATATCCCAAAGTTTTTTTTATAGGGCATGGAAATTTACAAAAATTGTCTTCAAAAGGTATACAGTAAATTAAACTTTGAAGTTAATTAAAAAAATATATATGTTCATGACATTGGGTGTCGAAAAATAGCGAATTCTGTCAATTGGGTGTGAAAAGATTGCGAAACTTGCCAATCCGGCGTAGAAAAATCGCGAATTTGTTTCATCGGGCGTAGAAAAAGTGTGAATTTTGTCGATAATGTACGGAAAAATCTCAAATTTCATTGATTCACGAAAAAATAGCAAACTTCTTCACTCGCAGGCGCGGGAAAAAAGGAGAATTTTGTTGATCATGTGTATAAAAAAGGGAATCTTGTGGATTGGGTGTTGAAAAATAGTGAATTTTGTCAATTGGGTGTGAAAAAATAGCGAATTTCGCTGGTCGGGTATGAAAAGATTGTGAAACTTGTCAATCCGGCGTAGAAAAATTGCGAATTTGTTTGATCGGGCATAGAAAAAGTGTGAATTTTGTCGATAATGTGCGGAAAAATCTCAAATTTCGTTGATTCACGGAAAAATAGCGAACTTCGTCGATCAGGCGCGGCAGAAAAGGGGAATATTGTAACGGGTGTGGAAAAAAAGGGAATTTTGTTGAAAAGGTGTAGAAAATCGTGAATTTTGTCGATTAGGAATGGAGAAAATGTCAAAATTTCATTGAATCACGAAAAAATAGCAAACTTCGTCAAACAGGTGCGGGGAAAAGGAGAGTTTTGTTGATCAGGTGTGAAAAAAAGGGAATTTTGTTGATTGGGTGTCGAAAAATAGTGAATTTTGTCAATAAGGTGTGAAAAAATAGCGAATTTCACTGGTCGGGTATGAAAAGATAGCCAAATTTGTCAATCTGGCGTAGAAAAATCGCGAATTTGTTTGATCGGGCATAGAAAAAGTGCGAGTTTTGTCGATAATGTGCAGAAAAACCTCAAATTTCGTTGTTTCACTGAAAAATAGTGCACTACGTTGATCAGACGCAGGAAAAAGGGGAATTTTGTTGAATGGATATGGAAAAAAAAGGAAATTTTGTTGAACAGGTGTAGAAAATAATGAATTTTGTCGATTAGGAGTGGAAAAATTTCAAATTTCGTTGATTCACGGAAAAATAGCGAACTTCATCGATCAGGCGCGGCAGAAAAGGGGAATTTTGTTGAACGGGTGTGGAAAAAAAGGGAATTTTGTTGAAAGGGTGTAGAAAATCATGAATTTTGTCGATTAGGAATGGAAAAAATCTCAAAATTTCATTGAATCACGAAAAAATAGCAAACTTCGTCGATCAAGTGTGGGAAAAAAGGAGAGTTTTGCTGATCAGGTGTGAAAAAAAGGGAATTTTGTTGATTGGGTGTCGAAAAATAGTGAATTTTGTCAATAAGGTGTGAAAAAATAGCGAATTTCACTGGTCGGGTATGAAAAGATAGTGAAATTTGTCAATCTGGCGTAGAAAAATCGCGAATTTGTTTGATCGGGCATAGAAAAAGTGCGAATTTTGTCGATAAAGTGCGGGAAAATCTCAAATTTCGTTGATTCATGGAAAAATAGTGAACTACGTTGATCAGGCGCTGGAAAAAAAAAGAAATTTTGTTGAACAGGTGTAGAAAATTATGAATTTTGTCGATTACGAGTGGAATAATCACAAATTTCGTTGATTCACGGAAAAATAGCGAACTTCGTCGATCAGGCACGGAAAAAAGGGAATTTTGTGTTTTATCGGGTGTAGAAAAATAGTAAATTCTGTCAGTCGGGTGTGAAAAAATAGCGAATTTTGTCAATTGGGTGTGGAAAAATTGGAATTTTATCGATTGGCTTTGGAAAAATTGTGAATTTTGTCGATCAGGTGTCTAAATATCCCAAAGTTTTTTTTTTATACGGCATGGAAATTTACAAAAATTATCTTCAAAAGGTATACAGTAAATTAAACTTTGAATTGAAGTTAATTAAAAAAAATATTATATGTTCATGACAGGGTTGCCCTCTTTTAGCCAGGCCAAAAAAAGCCGGCCGGCTTTTTTTGGTTTTAGCCACTTAAAAAAAGCCGGTTTTTATTTTTAAAATTTTGTTTACAGCTAATTTGTTTTAAATTTGGATCAATTAATTTATAATACACTTATAAATATTTTCTACTAAGAAAATTATAAATTTCTATTAAATTTTGTCAAATAACTAAGTCTTTAACTGCTAGAAGGCAACTGTGAAGGCATTATGTCTGAAAAAAAAAAAAAAAAATATATATATATATATAAATATTGAAAAGAATATTAAGTTAGACTCCAAACTGGTGTTTTGAAATTTTATATTACATTATATAGCTCCACATATACTATACATTTTAAAGATCATATTTAATTTAACAATGACAAAATGTAGCACATCAAAATGGAAACATTCTTATGTGTCCATATGGAGAGTTAACTTATAAATGTTAAAAGAAAAATTAGAAAGGATATAATATTTGAGGAGAGTTAGGTACATAAGTGTATAAAAAATAGAGCATTTAAACAAGAAAATAAATAAATAAATAAAATTTCTCTAAATAAATTTTCGAAAAGCTTGTTGTTAAGCATATTCATGCATATGCTATTCATATTGTTTTTTTAATAGTGAGAAATGATGTTTTTATTATATGACTATGTATAATTTTAAATGTTTATTAGAAATAAAATAAGACTTGTATATTAATAGCTCTTAAAATTAATTAAGTAATGAAACATGTAACTAAGTAACTATTGTCCTCTTAATTAAAAACACTTTGAAGTATGTAGTTTATAATTACAATGCTTCATTGTAAAGCCGATTATGGCCAAAAAAGGCCAATTTTGGCCAAAAAAAGCCGTTTAAAAACAATAAAAGCTGCCTGCGTGGCTTTTTTTAATTTTAGCCGGCTTTTTTGCAACCCTGATTCATGATGAATGTTTATGTGTATTTATAAACACATGCACACATAGGAGTATTACCCCTAAGCTCACATCATGTGCACATAAGTGCTTTTTTCTTGTACACAATTACTTGGTACTCACAGGAGTACTTGGTTCACCACTCGTAAAAATATTAGGTAGTTTTAGTTTAGCCGAGTGCCAGTGTTATACATATATATGTATACACACACACATATGTATATACATATATTGTCTATATCACCTATATACATATATATGTAGTATATATATTTATATAAACATGTATATAGACTTATATATGTATCTATAACATTGGCGCCCAGCTAACCGAAATAAAGTACCAAATATTACAAGCATTTAACCTTCCTTCAGCTGTAATTAGAAATTAAATTGTGAAGAATTCATCATAATGTTTTAAAATTTAAAATATAGCTTCATCGTATGTTATAAGGTTCAATTTTAGGTTATATTTATAGAAACATCTTTTTTTTTTTTTTAATTTCATATTATTATAAGAATATTGCTCAGTTCTCTGTTGTGCCACTGTTCCATTACAGGTACACCAATAAATTTATGCTTGTTTTTTGGTCTTATTATTGATTTTGCCGTATTGATATTGCAGTGTGAATTATGTATGTGATAGCAATATGTTTAACCCTTAACCGGAAATGTGAAAATCCCGAGCGCAAACAGACCACTTAATAATTTATCAAATAGTGAACTTAAACATTTAATCTTTAATAGTAATGCATTAATAGGAGCAATTTTTTTATATAACAGCATAAAAATAAGTTTTGAATGCCGGAGTGCGAAAATATTAAGGGCAGATATATCGACGGAACCATCTCACAGATGGTACGTTTCTGGTTAAGGGAACTGAACTGGGCTTAGATGCCTTATGTTCCCTCAGCCGTTGTTTTGAATTGTTTGGCGATTTTTTGTTGGTGTGTTAGCGGTGTTTAAAATATGGCAACCTCGATATGTGGAACCCCGTGTGACATATGTATTCTGACGTGTTGTGTTCTGGCAACCACTGAGAAGTGGTGGATTTTGTGGATGGATTTTGATATTGTGTTGTATCGCTCTGTCTTTTTATTTTTATGTTAAATTTATTGGATGTATTTGACTGACTATATGGTTTCTGTAATCTGTTTAAAAGCTTTTGCTGAAGTAATTAAGAAATATGAGGAAATTTTGAGAAGAAAAGTAGGTTTGTTTATTGTGTCTCAATGCATATTCATAAGCCTATTTTGGAAAATGATGGTGGTGTTATGAGAAAGATTTCGTACTGGAGCTTTCAAGAAAGCAGATATCTGTTAAGATATGTTGATAATTTTAAGTATATTTTGCTGCTTTAAGAGTTTTTTACATTTTCAGATTGCTAGAAAGTGAGAACTTCGGAATCTTAAGAATGCTACACCGGGAAAACTGCTGAATGCAGTGATGGTTTTTTTTTTTTTTTTTTTTTGGTTGATGTGCGCGAAGCGCTCATACAAGATTACTGATTGCCACTTTAGCGAGTTTCATTTTTTATTTATATTCTGCTGCCTTAAGAGTTTTTATATTTTGAGATTGCTAGAAAGCGAGAACTGCTGAATTTTGAGAATGCTACACCGGAAGAACTGCTGAATGCAGTGATGGTTTTTTTTCAGTTAATGTGCACGAAGCGCTCATACAAGATTACTGATTGCCACTTTAGCGAATTTTGTTTATTATTTACATTTTATTTTCGTTAAGCGAAACATGCATATAAACCGGTGCTTGGCGACATTTACTACTTGGCGGAAAAGGGGTTTTCACGCCAAGAAAATTCCAAGGTGGCAGCCGTGGGAACTTATGACATCTGTTCCGGGAACTGCAATAATTAAGCCTTTTTGTGGTAAAATTTAGATAGGCAAAAAAAGTGTAAAAAGAAAAGTGCACAAAATCTGAGCGTATTTGCACCTGTGATTGTGCATAAAAAGTATAAAATTTAGATGGGCAAAAAAAGTGTAAAAAAAAAAGTGCACAAAATCTGAGCGTATTTGGCACCACTGATTGTGTATAAAAGGTGCACAACTCAGGTATGCAAAAAATGTGTAAACAAAAAAGTGCACAAAATCCGAGCGTATTTTACACCACTGATTGTGTATAAAAAGTGAACAATTTAGGTATGCAAAAAAAGTGTAAACAAAAAAGTGCACACAATCCGAGCGTATTTGGCACCTCTGATTGTGTATAAAAAGTGAACAATTTAGGTATACACTTTTTGTGCACAATTCAGTGTGCACTCATTATGCATAAGCAGAGGTGCCAAATACGCTCGCTTTTTGTGCACTTTTTTTTTACACTTTTTTTTCAAACTTTTTCTAGCTGGGGGACAATAACCATTTTTCCAAATGGTTAATAAAATACTTTCGAGTATTTGGCACGAAAAGACGAAAGCGTCACGCCATTCGGCGAGCTGCACTTTTCCTCGCCAAAAGCAAACGAGTTTAAATAATCTGAAAATTGATTGTTAATTGATATTGAGAACGTGTGTAAATAATGTTTAATGAATTTAAAAAATGAGTGAATTTAATGAATGCATTTTATTGTATTACATATTTATGTTGCTTGTTGCTGCAGTTATTTAAGTTTATCACTGTAAAAATAATTTCATATATAAAATATATTTTCATATTGAAAGATATATTTTCATATATTTAAACGCATTTCAAAATAAAGGTCAGATGAAGAATTCTGCAGCTTTCCATTTCAATATCGGAGAAGCTTTTTTTCCGTAGCAACAAAATTGAATCGACAGTGCTCAATTGGATTTAATTTTGAGATTGAAACAATTTTAATTAGTTAAAACTTTGTTTTTATTCATAAATTTTCATATTTAACTTTCATTATAAATATATATATATACGACAAAACTATAGTTAAAACGAAATAAAACTTACAAAAATAAAGTTATTTAAATTAAATTTATTTAAACAAGTTCTGTATGAAACATTTTTACCTTAAAGAGTATTTGACAAAAAAAGTTTTTTCAATTCCTACTATTAGTTCACACTCTCCCTATATTTATTTATTTATTTATATATTTATCTTGTTCAAATTTTCAATCATTAATAATATACTCATTATTCATCCTATCAAGTTGAAATATTTTTTTTGAACTTGTACTGGATGACAATTGATGTTAATACAGTTTTTTCAAATATTAATTAATTAATTAATTAATTAAATTTTAATTAATTAATTTTAGTCTTGCATGGGAAACAAAATGGCGACCATTGGTTATTGAAGATCAATGAAAGTATTTTCAATAAGGGGGACCCTGTTCTGTCGCCAAATACCGCCAAGTTTGGCGCCAACTTGGCGATATATCGCCAAATTTGGCGGCCAAAATGAGTCGCCAACTTGTGACGCCAACTTGGCGATATCTCTAATATTTCGCCAAATTCCCATAGAGTTCCATTGTAAACCTACTTGCTTATAGAAAGTCAACAAATTGAGATATTTTAATGCAACATAAACTAATATTAGCTTAAGGGATTATATTAAATTTTTCTTTGATGACCTAAGTAGGAATTGACTTTAAAAACAAAATTTTTATATTACTTGTTTTTATTATTATTATTCCATCGCCAACCGGTAATAAATCACTAAATAATGAAATTTTTATTATTTTTTTTACGGACACTTTATCGAGTTTCCGTCCAAATTCTTTCTAAACATATCTATCATCACGAGGAGAACATTCTATGATTTTTTCAGATTTTTCGGAGTATGCCCGTATGGAGACCTTCTTTCTAAGACTGAATGTACATTTCATAAAATTAATTATGTTCTAGAGATTAATAGTTATTTTCATGCAGAAAGTTTTTAAAACAAGTGGGTAAGTGTGAACGCAGATCGCACAGAGGTTTTCGTTTAATATCTCTTTCAAAAGACTTTATCTAACAGATTAACCGTTTTTTAACGGAGCCCTCGTTTGGCCCTCTCCCTCCCCCCGATCAAGAAATCAACTCACCTTAAGTTTATAAAATTCTTATTATGTGTTATAAACTATGTCAAAGTTTTCCTAATTTTAACAAATTCCCGTCAATTGGCTGTGCGAAAGAGCTTCTCTTTTATGAGTTTAAAATATTATTTTTTTATAAATCGGAAATATGTGGTCCGATTTTTCTTAAATTTAGGTTTTATGAATCAGCGTACGAAATAACATCCGGATGCGAAAGAACGAAATTTGTAAATTCAATAGTTAAAATATTTTGTACTGCGATTATCAAACCCTAGAATAACAGTTTATCTCTTTTTCCTTCCGTGTCACGGGTTCTGCCGTGCAAAAAATTCAATTCTGGAATCAATTACATAAAAATTAATTATCTTCGCTTACGACTGTCGAAATTAAAAAATAAAGACAAATTCTGAAAGAAAATAAAATTTTACTTTCGGATACCGTAAAAATTGTAGCTCAAAAGTCAATATTAAAAAAAATTGACCTGTATAAACATTCTGAGTCCATTTCTGACCGCAAGGCGTACCTGTTTTATATTCTCTCGTTATCGCCGAAAATTCAATGTCATAAGACATCTGTCGCCTTCACAAATGAAGGAAAATATAAAAAAAAGTTCTCGATTTTTGGTGAATTTTCTAGTTTTTATTGCATGATAGACATAATTTTAGAATTTCTGAAAGCTGATATTTTCTCCGTCTTGTGGTACTAATTTAGTATTTCTGAGATGCGTAGGAATAAAGTAATCGCGCCTTAAAGAATTCACCAGTTCTTAATTGCCGTTAAAATGACACATGTTTTTGATCGGTGAAAGAGATCGCTCTTGTAATTCGATGAAAAAAAAAATCCATGCTTTTGTTGAATTATAATGTCTTTCCGATCTTGTAATTGGGTGCTTAATAAATAACGTCCGTTAATTACGACTTTTTCAAAACATAAGACATCTGTCGCCTTCACAAATGAAGGAAAATAAAAAAAAAAAGTTCTCGATTTTTGGTGAATTTTCTAGTTTTTATTGCATGATAGACATAATTTTAGAATTTCTGAAAGCTGATATTTTCTCCGTCTTGTGGTACTAATTTAGAATTTCTGAGATGCGTAGGAATAAAGTAATCGCGCCTTAAAGAAATCACCAGTTCTTAACTGCCGTTAAAATGACACATGTTTTTGATCGGTGAAAGAGGTCGCTCTTGTAATTCGATGAAAAAAAAAAATCCATGCTTTTGTTGAATTATAATGTCTTTCCGATCTTGTAATTGAGTGCTTAATAAATAACGTCCGTTAATTACGACTTTTTCAAAACTTTATGATTTGTCGTTTGATGTGACGTGTTCAGCTATAAGTATGGAAAATTTCAAGTCTCCAACGTATAAAATTTCTGAGAACGGGCTCTGATGAAAAACATGAGGGGTTGTATCAAATATATGTCGATTAGTGCCAAGATAGCGTACACAAGATATCACGTACTATTATATTTGGATACAACTCCTAATCTTTTTACTTCCTTTTGGGATCAACGGATTTCGAGATTATTCTATCGACGATAATTTCCAGAATTTTCAAGCTATGATTTTGAGACATTCACAGAAGGTTCTCTATATACTTAGCTAATACATTATGCATATGCACATTATATTTTGATTGCATTCGCGCATGCGCAGTGAAACATTTTTTAGTAAGCCTGCTCATTTTTCATCCAACTTTTATTATTTTTTCATTCTGATTGCAGAATATTGTGTACAATGTTGTTTGTCATATTTTCTGAAAATAACTTTTTTTTTATGTTAAGATCTCTGCAAATTATAACCAAAGAAGTTGGCGAAATTTCGGACTGTTTTTATAAAAACCTTAATTTCTCTATGGGTATAAATGCTAACCTCATAAAAATGAACACAGCATATTACAAAAAGCCACTTATTAATAATCTCGAGTTTGAACGCTTTTACTATATTAGTTTTTACAGGGTTATCCAAAAGATATTCGTTCTTTTTCAATTTGTTGACGCTCCCGTATGGGGTCTCGGGAAAAACTCTTCGCTGAAATACATGACCTATACTACACTGTTTACACACCTGCAGTTTCGGGTTAATTTGTCATGCATTTTTCTAGATATTTAACAAAACGTTAAAAATTGCAAGTTGCCGCTCACCTTTGGCCATATAGTGTATATATAAATATATATGTATATATATAACTTTTTTATGGTACGATAACTTCCATACTTCTGCAGAAATATGTTCCAAACTGATGCTAAAATTAAGGGTAAGAAAATCTCGGTCAGATTTGTTAATGGCAAAACCTGACCAGAGGGGTAGAAATAGGGAGGGTTTTTGCGAAAACCGAATAAAAAAAAAACACAACTTCTTAATTTTAACACATATCAAACCAGTTTAAAATTATTATTACTTCCGGAAAAGGGCCAAAAGTTTATGTATGACAGATTTTTAATAAACTTAACAAGTTGGAAATTGCTCGTCAAACGTTGCAAATGAGGTGCGTTCGTACTATAAGTAGTTTTATAAATAGTTTTTGCACCGCGTATTGTACTGAATGTATATTTTTGCGCACGCCATAAGTGCACATCAATTTAATTCTGTTAGAAAGACTGTAACATCATTAAAATGCACTTATTATCATTAACTGCATTTTTCTATTCCTATTAGCCGTAATATATCAAAAAAAGTTTGACTGTCATCCCTGTAATTAAATTATACATTTGAAATGACGCGACAAAATTTTGCAAAAATTATATATTTAAAATTTGACATCATTCGGAAGGCTGTAACATCACTAAAATGCACTTGCAATAATTTTTTCCCATTGGCCATAGTCTAACGGAAAAATTTTGACTGTCCCTGTAATTAAACTATACATCCGATTTTCATAAAATTTGAAATGACTCGACAAAATTTTGCAACAATTATATATTTAAAATTTCAGACCATTAGGTAGGGTAGTTTTTGCTCGGTTATATGCGGACAGACAGACAGACGAACTGAACGACGACTATAGGTGCTACGTATTTATATAATTACGAAAGCACATAAAAATTGGCTCAAAGGGCCCATCTTCTGTGCTAAGTTCTGTGTCTTCTATGCGGTGGTCATTAGCACTGAGAGAAAGTGGAATTCGTCGCTGAATACCGCATTTTTTCTATCACACACTATCCAGCCTTCCCGAGATCGACACGAATCCAGAAGACCTTTTGTACGTTGAAGGGTTAGTGGCACATCCCGTCATAGACGTGAAAACAGCCCAGAGTCAGCAATACATTTCCGGATTGTATGCCTTGATATCACTGGATCCACGTTAAAGAGCGAATTGTGTCGAATAGATGATAGCATCACTGTCGTTGTAGACGTTACTGCTCTCCTGATTGCTTCATCTTCTCATGCAATTTGTGGCCCTATGGTGTCCTGAATCACTTCGGGGACTGATTGTGTCTTCTCAGATCCAATCGTCATATCGCTTCGACCGACTGTTTGCTGATACGTCAGTTAGATCATCACGCATCTCCGAGGCCTATGAAGCGACTCCTTTAATAGAAATTGGACAATTGTTCGAAGAGCAGTCGAGTACGTCTTAAAGGCGTGTAAGAACAAGCATGTAATCTCGTGTAAGATCAATGGTTCAAGTTCTAATTATCCCTAAATTCGAGAATCGTTTTTATTTATTTATTTTTATTTATTTATTTTTTATTTATTTATTTATTTATTTATTTTGGCCTGCTGCTCAATTTAAATTCGCGTTGCACAAATCTTTATAGGTCACTAGTGCTGAACTGTTAACCAATTACATAAGTCATCAAATCGCATCAACACACCCAGTTTCGTAGATCTGTTTCGATTTTTTTTTTTTCACGTGAGTCTATTTCTTTGCAACAGAGTGTATTTTAATTATCTTATAAATTATTTGTCTTTAAATATATATTTATTACTTCTATATTCTAAATTGAAAAAAAAAATATCGCATCAACTGAATTTACTTTCCTGTTAATAAATAAATTAAAAACAAAAAAAAACAAAAACAAAAAAAACCCAGCAACATTATATTCATAACGACGCAGTTTTGTTTCCCAGGATTTTAATTTTTAATAGAATTCAGTTAAAGCACTTAGTTTTAAATAAAAAACAATCTTCATTAAGGTAGAAAATATTTACGTAATAGTCATATATTTTTTTAACATCCTTAACAATATTTCAGCTTACTTAATTTACAAAACAAAAAACAATTAAAAAAATGCATTTCAAAACGTCTTACAATATAATTGCGTTTGATTTTTTATACATAAGACAATTAATCGTTATATATATTTTTTTTTTTTTTTACCAAAGATTAAAAATAAATAATAAAGATAAAAAACACGATTTTATTTTTAGATAATTTTAAAGGAGGTAACTTTCAAAATTAAGCTTTTGTAAAAGGTTTATTTTATGAAGTATATTTAGATTTTGAATTATTTTTTTTAAGTGCTTGTTAGGAAATTTAAATTTGCTGACAATTTTTTTTTATGTTCAGAATTTTTTTATTTTCATTTTTTGTCAAAGGGCGATGTAAGATTTTTCTATTTTTCTATTAAATTCTTTCACTAACGTTATTTTGATACTTCCGAAAATGAAAAAAATAATAAATGATGGTTTTTTGCACTAAAGTTATTAAAAAAAGTACAATTACAAATAAAATGTAGCTTCGTAATGAATTATATTTTCTAAAGTTTAGAATACATAAAAATACTTTCGAACTGAAAATCAATTACAAAGAAAAATAAAGTAAATTAAAGAAGAACAAAATCTAAATGCCATAGTCTATTATTTTATAAACGTAAAAATTATATTTTTGAAAATGGATGTTCTATATGAAGATAAAAAGTTGCTTAAATGAATATACATATATGTATGCTTTAAAGCTTCATCCAATAGTTGATATAAATATTTATTTAATTATATATATTATTTTTTATTCCAAAACAATATATTTTACTAATTCTAAACACTATAGATGGCATCACTTCATTGATTTCTTGGACAACAAAGTGTAATCCATTTTTAAATGTTCCATAGAGGGCGCTGGTCCCATATATTGCACTTTGTACCTGACTGTACTATGCATTGTTACGCCTTGGTCCATCATCTTTTAAAAAACTTTTTTCGCAACTTGTGCAAAAATATCTTACTCTTTTTTTTTCTTTTTTTTTTCTGCATCATTGCTGGTAACTAAGACTCTCAAAGTGGCAATGCGTTTTTTTTTTTCTTTTTCAATCCATTTCCGTCAGAATTTATTTCTAACTTAATAAATTTACAATATTTTATTTCTAGATTTATTGTGTGTGGTAGCACTAAATTAATATTATTTAGCTTCTATATGACTAATACGAAGATGAAACCACACACTTTATTTGTAGTATCAAGGCTTTAGGGCCTAACGAATCTGTATTGGTACTACAAATTTCCATTATATTTCCTTTCTCCTATTTTTACGATGTTTTTATCATCAATGTTGAAATTATTTAGGGGATCAGTCTTTGTTTTTTATGCTTTCACAATCTTTGTTGGTAATTTGTAATTGTTATTAATGGTTTTATATATGTATGCATATAATTTAAACGTTTCGTATTTAAACCCTCTAAGTACTATTTTCGGTTTTAATTCTTTATTTAAAGAAAATAATCTGTAACATTTGCTTTTCAGTAAAAAGAATAAATAAATAATCACTGTTAAGTTTGCTGCTTTTAATGAGCACGTGGAAAGCATGTTTAAAGTTTAGTCATGTATGTATTTCTTGCGGTATGCTTTGCACTCACATCTGGAGTCCCTGGTGACTGATAATTATAAGCAGTGAAGTTCATAGCAATAAATGAAGAGTGTCTCATTTAAGCCGATATAGCTCAAACCAATGAGTAATGTAGAAAATTTCCGAAGAAACAAACGAAATTTGTGAAATACAGATAGTTTCGGCCGAATTTTCAGCAACATGTTCCCCGAAAATGAATGTTTGACGAAACTCCAATTTTGGGCCGAAAACGTAACGAATATTTCGGCCGATCTACACTTAAAGTTACGAAAACTTTTAAATCTGTTATACGCAACTCGTTAGTCGCTTATTTTCTGATCTCTGATGCCAGATATTTAAAATCTGATTGCTTACCTTTACCTCAGAAAGCCATTTTAAAAACTAATATTCATATACTATTTATTCTTTCCTTTAAATACAGAAACAACCAGAGATTTGATAATAGAGTAAAATAATAACAAAAATAATTTACAATATATAATTTACAATAATTTCAACTCGCGTGCCAAATATCCGTATTACAAGCAAAAAGTGTTTATGACTTCGGTTTGTCTGGCCTTGAAGATTACCACAGCACGTTCTCTATTTCAAATGAAATTTGTAGCATGTTTAGTTCATTTACAGGGACAGTCAAAAGTTTTCCGTTATGTTACGGCTTATGGGAAAAAATCGTTTAAAATGATTTTTAATGGTGGTACACGCTTTGAAACATAATAAAATTGATATGCATTAATAAAGTGCACTAAAATATGTATTCTACAGAATATGCGGTGTAAAGTAAGGTTATTATTCATTTACAGGGCCATACAGAAGAATTCCGTTACATAATGATATAGGGCTGGAGGGAATTGTTTGCGGCGTAACTTAATTATGTTAAATTATTTCATGTATAATGAAATTGTTATACGCGGCTTAGGTTTACTATAACTTATTTCATATATAATACGAAGTGTATAGCATTTACAGGGACACACAAAATATTTCAGATACTATATTGTATCCGAAGTACTGTAGTACATTAACGATGACTGCTGGAAATGCACTTTTAATTATTATATGCATTTTTATGTTTTACTATATTTATACATACTCTATGGTGTGTATAAATGCTAGAATTCATATACAAGGCTACACAAAATAATTCGTAATTGTTACTGGGTATGAGTGAAAATTGCTTAAATGTGGTTTTTAAATGATTTATGCATTTTTAGACTGAACTGCATTTAATTTACTAAGAAATGTTTGTAGAATATAGATAAAAGGATATACAGGATGACGCAAAGAATTGGATACATGGACGTCTATAAATGATAATTTCTTGAAATGTGATTTTAGTAGTTTTAGGAATGTCTTAGTTTGAATAGCTATATATATTTAGCTATATAGTAACAATAGGGTTGTACAAAAGAAGTCAAGTATGTTTCAGTCTATTAGTATAAATTGCTGAAAGACAAATTTCAACCTATTATGAGTTTTCTTGCTAAACTAAATTTCCCCATTATATAGTATATATATCAACCTACAGATAAAATATAGGGCTATTCAAAAGAATTGGAATACATATTTGTCTATGGACGGTAACTGCTGAAATCAGTTTTTCAATTGTTTTATACGTTTTCTAAAATGTTTTATTAGTTATTTTATATACCTTATTTCCTTAAATAACGAAGATTTGTTAAAGCCCTCAGAAAGTGTTGGAAAGTGTTTCATAATGTATGCTTAACGATTGATTTTTTTTCTTGTTTAAATTATAAAATTAAATAAAAAATGAATTTTGGTGTACTGATTGAATATTTTTTCCCATTGTGCTGAATTTAGTTGTAGTCGGAGTGGTTTTACTTCAAGTTCCTTCCTACATTATGAATGTGGAATAATAAGAAATTATCTCTAACTCACTAGGTTTTATACCGCCTGAGAAAAGTCTTATAGAATGAGAAGGTGGCGGTTTCTTTTTGACAAACAGCAATAATAATTATTAACTTAAATTAGTCTTTTATTAAGAGCACTTGACAGGGTAAATATAAGATTTATATTATCATAATATCGTATAAAATTACTTATTATAACCATTAACTTAAAAAGAATAATGTATATTTTGTAGAATAACTTGTTTATGACCACGGAAAAGTTTTATAATACAGGAATAACTATAAAATGTTCATTGACTATTATAGTTTAATTCCCGCATCGCTTTAGTTTCTGTCTCATTTCAAAACCATTACGCTGATTTAGTAAGTTACGAGAAATCATAACCTTTAATAATCTTACAAAGATATTTCCCATTTCCCGCAAGACATTTCATCCCTGATATTCTATATTGATTGTGAAGCGTAAAGTTCAAAGAGTTATTCAAGTGCGAACTGAACTTGGTAAATAATTGATCTCTAATACATTTTATTGACAAATTTTTCAATAATTGGAAGATTATCATTGTGAAATATGAACACGTACTGGAGAATCAATGAATCTAATTAGAGAAGTTGTATTGTGACTTCACATAAAACACACAAAATAAGAAAGGAAAGGAAACTTGGATATAAAAATCGCTTTCATGTATACGCATTATTTTTTAGTGATCGAGTATATGGGGCATTCTCACAATCTTTTGACTTTCATGTCCCTGAATAATAATTTTTATTTTAAATAACTTTTTTGTGTTTTTTCTAATTTCATATACTGGGGAACATCCCATTTCATGATTGCACAACAATATTAACGAGATAAATAAGTTTTGGACGACGTTGGGGTGTCCAAATACCTGGAAAACTCCTATATCGCCCCGTGTCCCTGATGCTGACTTTTAAGTTTGGAGCTGTCTGGATAAAATTGTTTCAATAAAAATAATTCGATGTAATTTTTTTCTGAAACTGGAACTATTGTTTTACATAAATATGTAGCTAAATATTAACCTGCACTCATTTTTAGGGTTGTTATTATTTTTTAAACTCTGTCCCTGGGTTTTAGATTCCTTACGATCCCTCTTCTAAAGTTATACAGAAAATCATTTCAGATGCAGCCACAGATTTTTTTCAAGTTTTTTCTCATGCAGGAGTACGCTAGAGAAAGAATGTCTAAAATTCTTTGGCAGGAAATTTACTGTAGAATTTAAATCAGCATTTAAATATCAATTTCAAGCATCGTGGCTTTATTGGTAGTCTTATCGTCCCCAAGGTTTATTCCCACACTTTTCGAGGTAAATTAAATCTATATATATATATTTAATCCAATGTTAACAACTGTTTCTAAAAATCAATTAACACTGTGGGTATCACTTAGTCTTAACATGATTTTCCTAAAAATAGGTGGTAATTTTCCTTACCGTTCCATCCTTTCCGTCCATTTTTTTTTTTTTTTTTTTTAACATTTCCTCCCTTTTTTCCAATACCATCCCCCTTTTTTACCTTACGTCCCTTCTTTAACACACCTTTAAGACAATGTTATACAAAAATTCTGTATTAAAAGTACTACATTGTTATTATTTCTTATTTGAATGTCCTGTGGGTACTATGCAAATTTATTATAAGTAAAAATTTAGAAGAAAATAAAAAGTTATAGGGGTAAAAAAGTAAGGAAATTCAAACTCGCAAGTTTAACTTAAACCTCAGTTAAATAAAAAAAAAATTTCGCTGCTGACCATTTTTTCTTTATTTTGAATCATTAAGGCATTCGTCTATCAGATTAAAATGTTATTTTAACAAGTTTAATTTTGTCACATTTTCCCCCCAAAAGTCAAAAGATTGTGAGAATACCCCATATACACTATATTGCCATTAAAGACCGGACGCTTTCAATTTTAGACATTTTGTCGAATATATAAAGATATATTCGTCGGATTTTTCCGGAATTACAGGATTATTCATGCGGGCATTTTTACCAAATTTAACGGCAGTTTCAGAAAACGGCTGTGCGTTGTACAGCGAAACGTCTAATTTTGTATATATTTTTGTTTTTAATTAAATGCTTTTATATATTTTTTTAATTTAATTTATCTGTTTAATATAGTCAAGTCTGTCTAGTGTATGAAAATTAGTTTAATAATAATTAATATTATTATTAATATTATATGTATATTTCCATTAAACTCCAGCAGTTAATAATATTTTTGAACATCAGTAGAATGCTGTATATACGCAAAAAGTATGTTTTAAACTAAGAAACATACTATTCGCCCAACCAATTCGTGTAACGATGTGACGTACAGAATGTCATAAAAGGTTATTTTTTACTTGACCTAGCGCTTCAAAATACTGATAAGATGTAGTTTTTTTCGCATTTGGATTATATTTGTTATCTCTTGTCCACACAGCGTCGTTTTTAATTCCTTAAAATTGTAAGCCACGTAATGCATTAAATTAAAAGCATATTTTTATCTGTCAAAATATACTCTAAATTTTAAAATATATTTCTTTACAGCGATCTAAGACGGATGGTTCGTGATGTCTGTGGGCGTGTGGGCTAACAATATTCGAAAATTTGAAAGAGAATCGTAAATTCGAATTTACACGACAAAACTATATAACTGTGCAATGTTTCCGGGAGTATTTCGCGAAAAATAGAATTCATGTCAATTTATTTTCGCTTGGTCATATTAAATAGTTTTAAAAATATTTTTGAATAATTTACTCACGTGGATTAGTAAGAATATATAAATTTTAAGATATATTTTGGACTATCAAGGCAAATTATGTTCTTAAAATAAACTAAAGACTTTTCAAGATTGTCAACAATTTACCCGTATAAACTCGTTTTCTGTCTCATTTATTTTTTTTTTCTTAACGTTGATTTAACCTATTACAAGAATTCTTAACTTTTAATAACTTTACACTGATATTTAAAGTTCGCGTAAGACATTTAATCCCTGGACTTCTGCATAACAAATGATAAACCTAAATTTTAGAGAGTTATTCAAGCATTAACATTACTTGGTAAATAATTGTTTAGCAATATTTTGACTTTAGTTCTTCATAAAATTAATGACAAACCTGATCAAATATGAACACGCTATGGCGAATTATTAAATATAATTGTAAAGCTATATTATGTTTTGGTATAATTCTCTTTCACTCCCCAAAAATACAATGCTAGCATTATATAAGCGATATTATAAAAGCATTTTTTAAAATGTCTCCAAATTAATTATAATCGAATAATAGGTTTATCCCCCCCTTTTCTTATATTATTATTATTTATTACATTATTTCTTACATTAAAATTTAACTCATAATTAAAATATAAAATATTCCTTTGAAAAACATAATAAAAAATTTTCGTTTCTTTATTAAGATAAATAAAATAATTTCTCTTGAGTTTTTCTTCAGTTTAAAGATGAAAAATAAAAGAGCTTTTGCGAAGACTTGTTGTCTTTTTTTTTTGTCACATCTTTATAATGTTATACATCCTTCCGCTTTATTATTTGATTTAAGAAATTATTTCATTTAAGAAACGTAATGTTGGTGTTGTTTCATGGGTATTATTGATCAGAAACCTCAAATGAAAATTAAAAAAATAGGCCATAATGTGGTTTAGCATTTTGTTAGGAACTTATCCCTGAATTTATCTATCTTAATTAAACGGGTAAGTGGAAAAAGAATAACATTTTAGGAGGTGTAAATTTTGGAAAAAACACAAAAAACATTTATGTAAAAAAAAAAAATAATAATAACTATCAATTTTAGAAAAATGTTCTCCATTATTAAATGTCAACCCTAATCTATGAGTTTACATTCCATAAATTTCAAGGAAAAATGTTCCCCATTAATGTATTAGTGATTATTAATTATGTAGAAAATAGCAATTGTATGTCGTAACATATAATTATTATTACTATTTTTTAAACATCAAAATCTGGATAATTTACCAAATTCATGGTTGTCAGACTGGAAAACAAAATTAAAAAGTCAACACCGGACAAATTTAAAAGCAGAATTCAATAAGTTTAATGCATCGAAAAGAACAATAAGCTCGGTTTGAAGCATTGAAACCATCAGATGACAGTTGTGGCTTCGAGTTTAATGTTCGTATATCCGCTTGTTCGTGGGTATCTCTATCTTCAGTGTTGACTTTGAAATATAGTGAAGAATTTTGTCATTAAATTGTCTTTCTTTTTCAGATGTATACTGCATACCTTTGGAGACATGTTGCATTTTTTTAAACTTTCATTGGAATTTTCCCAATATACGATGAAGCTCAGGAAGACTGTACATGATCATGTTCCTACAATAATTTTAAAGTTCCATGAAAGGTTATGTTCATTAATGAATTCCACAACCTCGTTGCAAATTTTATCAAGTCAGTGTAGATGAAATATCTATACTTGCTAATGCATCATGTTTTTCTTCCTTAAGTATGTACAACCTTTCTTCAAATACCTTCAAAATTGAGTGTCTTAAAGCCTCTTAATTAATAAGTGATATCGCGCTTTCTAAATACAGTATATTCCCTCAAAGCCACAAACCTAAAATCCGCAAACGCCTGAAATCCGCATCATAGATGTAATCAATATATCATAGATGTTAACAATGAAACTTTCAGTTCAGTTTCAAGGACAAGATTACAGAATTTTTTAATTGTATATCCTTCTGTATGTATTTAAATATGTAATTCTCGATTATATGACTGAACGCATTGTTTTTCATGAAGGAAGTATAAATTTATTTCTAAAAAAAATCAAGATATTGCTGATATAGCTGGTAATCACAATCTTTTTACCAAATATATTTATGTATTTAGCAAGGTTTTTTGTTTATTATGACTGGCTAAACAAGAAATAAAACTTCCCTATTTTATGATTTTTATTTTAATTAATAGGACCTCTTTACAAGGAAAGTTTCATTGAAGAGGTCAACAAAAATATAGCTCATCTTTATTATTTATATTTAATTATACATTATTAATTATTTACTTGACCTTTACATAATCATTAAAATTACATTACTTTTCATTATTTGAGTTTATTACTTAATTATTTTAATATTTTACTATATTTCAAGCGTTCATTATAGTTTTGATTGCATTATTACATTCAAATTACTGTTTAAAAAATGTAAACAAAGCAATGACCATAAATTCGCAAAATTCTAAAATCTGCAAAACCTCTGGTCCCAAGCTGTGCGGATTGGAGAGAGTCTACTGTATAGTTCGAATGATGCTGTCAAGAGAATCGTCTTGAGTTGAAGAAGAGCTACAGTTCGGGAAAGATATTTTTCTTCCTCTCATCGAAATCTTCAAGGCTAAATAAACTGGTAATAAGATGTAGGGTTGTTACCGCTTTTGAATCATTAGGTAGCTTACAGTAAAACATTTAAACTAGTAAATCTGCAGATCAGGAGCCTCAACGTCAGCTCTGCAAGTCACTGTTTTTAGACACACTTTGGTAATATTCAATTTCATGCAAACCGCAATTTAAAGTTTTCAAATTATGTAATTATTTATAAGAATAAAAAAATACGAAGTTTTCAGACATTAGAAGCATTAAATTAAAAACGTTGTTATGGAAGGATATTTTGAAATAATTTTCATGAGCTACTAATTCTGATATTTTTTTAAATAATAAAACAGATTTCTTCAGGGGGGGGGGGGGTCCGCCTCCTGAACTCCCCGTGGTTTTATTAATTTACATATGTAACTTTTTATTTATTGCACTAATGGTTATCGCAAATCTTAAATTTCTTTTTATACTTCCGAGCCTTAATTTTCAATACTGGTGGACAGAAAATGATTCACATTGACGCAATTATATTAAAAGTTTAGGTTTTATGAATGAAAATATAATTTCATTTTAAAAATAAAATAATTTTCATTCATATTTTCTGAAATGAGACGGCATTAAGAAGTAACACTCGTCATAAAATATTTTTTTAGGTAATCTAGTTAATGCTTGGTTTTTAAGAATGAGAATATTTATTTCCCAATACAATGACGTCATTTTCGACAGCGATAATTTTGCGGTGTAAAATTTTGACATTTACTATATATTTGATTTTCAAAAGTTTTTTTTTTTTTCCTCATTGAAATTTTCGATTAAAAATTAACATTTCTGTTAGCTGTGTGCAGACGATAAACCATGAGATATTAGTAACATTTCTTTTAATAATAAGAATTAATATCATAACACAAGCCCTTTTTATTTCAACCTCAAAGCATATTAGTTTTATTTTTGATATATGAGATCAAATTCACCTTCTTTTCGTATTTTAGTTTTATTTCCAATATGAAGACGTATTCATGTGTATTTTTTATTTCATTTTCCTCTTGCACATGAAAATCTTTCAAATCAAAATTAACTGTTTAGGATAAATTATTATTCTGGGATAGGATTTTCTTGGCAACGGTACAAAAAAAAAAAAAAAAAAAAAGATTGTTAAATTTATAGCAAAATGTCAATTTATTCCTTATGAAAATAATGAACTTCTTAATTTAAAAGAAAAAATATTTGAACAAAATAAGCAGAACATAGTCTTTCTTTATTTCTGGGGTAAATTTCATCTATATGTAAAGTCACAAAGGCATTAATTCGTCCCTTTTGACTTTGATTGACTTCAAACAATTACAAATACTTTCACATTTACGATATTTTTAGGTGTAGTTCCGTCGCTAGGCAACAGTTAAAAGAAAATAAAACAATGAAATATGTGCTTTGAAAAAAAGTAAATTTATAAAAAGATATATTATTGGAACACATATATAAAATACCTCCATAAGTTAAACACCGAATTTAAAAACTCTGACAAATGTATACACAAAATTTCAAACTAATATGAATAATGTATGGTTCTAATTAGAAATTACATCATCCATAATTTACTATTTAAATCCTTCAATCATATGAGCCATTTCCTTTCAACAAATAAAAATGGAAAAATCGTCTGAATTGCTATAGGAAAGCATTAAGTCGCAAAATAAAATGTTCTATATATTCCGAACGCATGAACCAAATTTAACCAAAAACTATACAGCTAAATCCGGGGATTTTACCAACATGCATACTTAATTTTAAGCTAATCGGATGCTTTTTACGGCAGTTATCGCGGAACAGATGGACAGACAGACAAACGGAAACCAAAACATTTCGTGTCTCCACAGTAAGCCTTCACTGACGTTTCGGCAATTAGTTATATCAGTTCATTTTCCGTATTTTTGGAATGCTATCAATTTTCCACTCACCCGTTCAATTGCTAAAGTGCTTTATTAGCCCCGTATTGCTATTTCTTTCGGGCAGCAACTTAACTGTCGTCTCAAAAAATAACTTTCCGTTATATAAGCCAAACGTAAAACGAAGCAGATGTATCATTGTATTGTTAAATGCTGATAATCGCTACTGCAATTTTTTTTAAACTTCAAGCATCGCACATTGTCAACTTTTATACCGTCGTATAGGGGAAAAAAGTAATTTTAAATGCAATTTGTTTGAAAACTGCGTCTCAATTTATTTTTGAGATATTAAGTTTTTTGTATTTTTTTAATGCCATTTTTTTTAATTTTGGTAACTGAAGTACTCAATTTCTGTAAAAAATGAAGTAAAAATATTTGGAAAATAGTAGGTTATTATATCTTTTGGTTTCCATTTTCTCATAACAACCGAAAAAAAATTGTAATTAAAATACGTGCTATGTTAAAAAATATAAATTTATGATTTCTGATAAAACATGCAGCTATTATAAACTATATTTAATTTTATGTATCCATATTAATGTTACAAACATATGAATCACTATATCCCTTTTTTGTCGAGTTTCTTGAATGACTGCATCACATTTTTTCTGGATTTGTGTATTCTTCTGCGCTAGTGACGGCATATGCTTACTTTTCTGTACATGTTGTTTAAGACTGCATCATAAATATGGAATTCGTCAGTGGATGCGAATGACGCCATTTTATGTAAAATAAAAGCGTGTGTTTTATGTCTTTAAACTGAATTATGGTTTGTACTATCTATCTATATATATATATATATATATATATAAATATACATATATGTATATATATTGTTATCATCAAGGGTGACACTAGATTCTGAAAAGTAGAATTCCTGTTTTCTAGTTATAAAAGTTTTTCAGTTATTAACTTAAATCCGTAAATGATTCAGCGATATACAGAGTGATTCAAATCCATTTTTCAATAATTGACAGCGGTACACGACGCTACAACAAATACTTTTTGACTAAATAACTACGCCCGCAATTTGCTTATTCACTAAAACAGTACATGGTAAATATGATCTAGGATTTTCATTCAAAATTTTAGCAATAATGAAGATGATAAATTTTAACGTTTCTTTTTCTAGATTTACATTATTTTTTCAAAGGGCGGCAACATTAGAAAATTACTCGTCGTATAAAGTAATGCGATTCGTGGCACCGTACACTGTAAAAATATGAATGAATTTTGATCTGAGAAAATATAATATATTCACGAACAAAAATACACAATACCCTCTTTCCATTATTGCTGTCTGACAAGGTCCTCTTCCTTGCTGATGACTCTGAAAATCATTCATTATGCTTAGAAATCTCCGAAACCAGTATATTTTCGAGATTTGAAGTAGTATTTATAAAAATTTATTTCATTTACTGCCACCGATTTTCGGAATAGTTTCCATGTAGTTTCTCTTGTGCGTTAATCATTTTTTGTTAACTGGAATATTGATATTTTAGGATGGTATCAACTCTAATTAAACATTTTCAGCTGCGTAATTATACATGCAAGGCTAACAAAATAATATTAATGTTAATCTAAATTTTAACGTTGTTAATATATTGTTTTTGAGTTTAAAACATGTTTTTTGAAAGTGAAAATATTTTCAATAAAATGTAACCTTTTCTTTTCTTTTTCTTTTTTTTTTTCTCTTTAACATCCTGATTCCGTATAAAACTTCTTTCAAATATAAATCAATACATTATGCTTTCACCTTTCTCCGCGTCTTAATGTGAAATTTAAGTTTCAAGCTGCTGTTTTCAGCTGCGTAATTATACATGCAAGGGTAACAAAATAATATTAATGTTAATCTAAATTTTAATGCTCTTATTTTATTGTTTTTGTCTTTAAAACATGTTTTTTGGGCGTGAAAATGTTTGCAGTAAAATGTAACATATTTGTAATTTTTTAACAGCCTGATTCCGGATAAAATTTCCTTCAAATATAAATAAATGTACTATGCTTTCACCTTTCTGCGTATCTTAATATGAAATTTAAGTTTCAAGCTGCTGTTTTCAGCTGCGTAATTATACGTGCAAGGGTAACAAAATAATATTAATGTTAATCTTAATTTTAATGCTCTTGTTTTATTGTTTTTGTGTTTAAAACATGTTTTTTGAACGTGAAAATGTTTGCAGTAAAATGAAACATATTTGTAATTTTCAAACACAATTTTCAAATTCCGGATAAAATTTCCATCAAATATAAATAAATGCATTATGCTTTCACCTTTCTCGAAGTTTCAAGTATCCTCTTGCGTGACTTACGGCAGATGTTGAATATATTATATCGAAGTCCAACATTAAAAAAAAAAAAAATAGATTACCGTCAGATGAATGCAAAGTAAGAATTTGTACGGTACACCTGAGAATGTTTGTGACAGTGTTTTTATGATTGATTATTTAAACTTTCTTTTACGAATATCTCAAAAGTAATTTCCATTTTCTTCCTTTTCGTACATATAGTTGTATAATATTGCGTAAAATGCTTATGGTAACAAGCACCAAAAGCTTAAAAGTAATGATAAGGCATAATTTGTATGTGCTTAAATCTCTTTTAAAAGACGGTTTATAAAAATGAATGTTTTCTATACTTAGTAAAAAAAATCATAATTTGCTATAATTCTCAGTATGTTTCAAACGAATTATTTACTGTAAAAAAAATTAAAGGAAAAAATATTCTTAGGACAAATATATTGAAAATGCATTTTTATTTTATTGTTATTTACAAGCTTTCTATATAATTAATAAAATGCAGAGGTGGCATGATCTGGAATTAAATATTAATTTTATTGAAATAATACTTCCTATTAAATATCTTTTTCGTGTATGTTTTTTTATTTGTTGTTATTCATTAGTAAATAAATAAAATAACTAAATAGAATTGCGATATTTGAATGTGTAAGTGGAATATGATATATATATATAATGAAATTGCAGAAAGAAGTGCTCAATAAAATTATAGTGACAGAGTTTTTATGATCGATTATTTAAATTTTCCTTTTACGAATATCTCAAAAGTAATTTCCATTTTCTTCATTTTTGTACATATACACTATATTGCCATTAATGACCGGCAACTTTCAATTTTAGACATTTTGTCGAATATTTAGAAATATACTTGACAGAGTCTTCTGGAATTTCAGGATTAAAAAGAACAGGTATGACCTCATATTTAGCAATGTCGATTTGTTAAGGGGCCAATTAGGGGGCCAACTAAAAAAAAATAATAATAATACTTGGGATCACCCTGTAAATTAAAATGCACGAAATGATCTACCGCTACCGAATATAAATAAACAGACATTGTGCAATATGTGTATTCTTTTGTGTAAGAATAGCACGTATATTAATAGAGATATAGTGATTTATTTAAAAAAATTAAAAAATTCTTGCATGTTTTTTGCTTATAACATGCAGGGTTTTCAACCAAATTTAACGCCGGTTTCAGAAAAATTGACAAAATATAGTAGAAACAATATAGTGTAATTGGAATATAAATATATTAAATATTTTACGAAATATGAGCAGTTATATGAAATAATTTTTATCTGCGCATGCGCGAACGATATCAAGGATCATTTTTCATAATTTAATAGTCAACTCTACGGAGCGACTTATTCAGAAAAATCTTGTCAAATAACGTAAAAATGCAGAAAGATATCGGCGTTAAAGTGAGCAAATTTTCAGTTGTGCTCTAAAAGCAGCTGACTGATAAGGGATTTTACACAAATTGTCATTTTTTATTAACTGACTTTGAGAAAAAAATTAGTATTTAGTGTGTATAAACAAGTAGATTTGGAAAAAATGCTTCGATTTTGATACTTCTTTTGATCATGGTATAGGCTCGTTCTGGTGGTTATCCAAGAAGAACTAAAGTATAAATAAAAAATTAAAATTAAAAAAAATTAAAAATTAAAAATGACAATTTGTGGAAAATCCCTTATCATTCAGCTGCTTTTAGAGAACAACTAAAAATTTGCTCACTCTAACGCTGATATCATACTGAATTTTTACGATATTTGACTAGATTTTTTTAATAAGTTGCTCCATAGAGTTGACTATTAAATTATGTAAAATGATCCTAGTTATCATTCGCGCATGCGCAGATAAAAATTATTTCATACAACTGCTCATATTTCCTAAAATATTTAATATATTTATATTCCAATGGCACTATATTATTTCTACTATATTTTGTCAAATTTTCTGAAACCGGAGTTAAATTTGGTTGAAAACCCTGCATGTTATAAGCAAAAAACATGCAAGATTTAAAAAAAAAAATTTTTAAATAAATCGCTATATCTCTATTAATATACATACTATTCTTACACAAAAGAATACACATATTTAACACTGTCTGTTTATTTATATTCGGTAGCGATATATCATTTCGTGCATTTTATTTTACAGGGTGATCCCAAATGTTGTTTTATTTCTTTGATTTTTTGCTGGCCCCCTAAGTGCCCTCCTTATCAAATTGACATTGCTAAATATGAGGTCATACCTGTTCTTTTCAATCCTGAAATTCCAGAAGAATCTGTCAAGTATATTTCTAAATATTCGGCAAAATGTCTAAAATTTAAAGTTGCCGGTCATTAATGGCAATATAGTGTAGTTGTATAATATTGCATAAAATCGTTATGGTAACACACACCAAAAGCTTTAGGTAAGTAGAATATGATATATATAACAGGCTAACCTGCCCGACGTTGCCCGGGTCCGTCAAAAAACAGCACAAATTGCGAAAAAGTTCTGAAAATCATAATAAAAATGGCGAAAAATTTAAAAATCATTTTAAATTTCGAATAAACCTCAGAAAAATGGAATAAAAAAAGAGAAAAAAATACTATACTGGGTTAGAAGATTGAAACTGGATTCCTTTTACTAATGTGTAAAACTCATAGCAAATCGCAAAAGCACACTAAAAATCGCATAAATCATTCACGAAAAATTTCAAAATTCTGTACGAAGTTCAAATAAAGGTTATTGAAAAGAGGTTAGAATTTACTATGTTAGATCAAATTTTGAATGGTAAAAATTCACAGTGGATTGCAAAATGCATTAAAAATCCCAAAAATTTCAAAAATCATGAAAGTCAAAATTTACTATATCTGGATAAATGTTTCAAATCTAGACGAATGTCAAGCCGCGAAAAGCGGGAAAACTTTAAAAAATCACGATAAAAAGTAATTAAACAGCGAAAATCGCGCAAGAGAAAATTTTTTGTATTGATTTATAAATATGAAACTGAATTCCTTCTCTGTATCTCAAAAAATCACCGTGAACTCTAAAAAGAAAGAAAATAAACACTAAAAAATTGCTTTGAAAATTGCATTAAAAATCGCTACACTTTAAAACAACGGAATATTTACCATAATAGGATAAATGTTTGAAACCAAATTGTTATTAAGCTGGAAGTTTCAAACAGAATTCTTTTTTAAAATGTCAAAAAATCATCGTGAAAGCCGAAAAATCGCAAAATATTAAAAAATCTCTAGGATAAAAATTTACTACTAAGGGATAAACCTCTCATTCAAATAATTTACTATATTAGGTCAAACGTTTGAAATCGAAATCAATTTCCGAATGTCAAAAAATTGTCACGAACTCGAAGAATGGCTAAAAATCACATTTAAAATTGCATTAAAAATCACTTAAATGGTTGAATGTTGCTGCTGTAAAAATGTAATGTTAAGGGAGAAAACATTGCAATCGGAAATCCTTCCTAAAAAAAAAAAAAAAAAAAAAAAAAAAAAAAAGGATTTGGAAATCTAAAAAAAACTCTAAAAATCACACTGAATATCGCATTAGAAATTGGTAAAATTATTAAAAATAGACTCAAACTAGTTGGATGTGCCAATCCTTTCTATCTTATACATCTTAATATTTCAAAACCTAGTTACACATGTTAATACTTCAGTATTATCAGTTCAATACTATACCAACTTTCATTTTCATCTTAAATTTCTGCTCCAGTCTTTTAAACGGACTACAAACGAGTTAATGTATATCATGATATTTCTTAAAATTATTAATATTTCCTTCTTCTGTTGTTATAAGGGGTTTGCGAATAGCCGGCTTAGCAGGGAGCCCCCGCCACTGCACGAGCTGCCGATTCACAATAGAACTACAAAAAATCAAGAAAAGTACACAAAAATTGCTATCACACAGCCTTTTTACCGCGCAATATTTCCAAATTCAAGGAGGACCTGTTGGCCAAAGCCGAAAACATGCACAAAAATTTTGGTTCAATTGTATGCATAATTTTATACACTGCTCGATGGTAAAATAATGAAAATGGCACAGAGATCGCAATTATAGCGTCCCTTTCTGGCTAAATTTTTTCAAGTTCAGGGATGTCTTGCTTGCCATAGCCAGAAACATACACAAAAAATTTGGTTCAATTATATGCATACCTTCATACACTTTTCAATGGTACAATAATGAAAATGGTACAGACATCACAATTATAGCGCCCCATACCAGCAGAATTTTTCCAAATTCAGTGAGGACTTTCGTGCCATGACCAAACACAAGCGCAAAAAATTTGGTTCAATTCTATGCATACCTTCATACACTTTTCGATGGTACAATATTCAAAATGGCACAAAAATCGAAGAAAAATCGCTCTTACAGCGCCCCCTACTGGCGATCGATTTTTTTACAAATTAAGAAGGACCTGCTTGCGCTTGTCATAACCAAAAACTTAAAATAAAAATTTGGTTCATTTCTATGCATAACTTCATACACATTTTGATGGTACAACATTCAAAATCGCACAAAAAACGCAATTACAGCGCCACCTACTGGCGAATTTTTCAAAATTCGGGGAGGACCTGCTTGCCATATCCAAAAACTTAAAATAAAAATTTGGTTCAATTCTATGCATAACTTCATACGCTTTTGGATGCTACAATATTAAAAATCGTACAAAGATCGCTACTACAGAACCCCCTACCGGCGATTTTTTTCCAAATTCAGGGAGGACCTGCTTGCCATAGCCAAAATTTTAAAATAAAAATTTGGTTCAATTCTATGCATAACTTCATACACTTTTGGATGCTACAATATTAAAAGTCGCACAAAAATCGCTATTACAGCACCCCCTACCGACGAATTTTTTTCCAAATTCTGAGAGGACCTGCTTGCTATAGCCAAAAACTTAAAATAAAAATTTGGTTCAATTCTATGCATAACTTCATACACTTTTGGATGCTACAATATTAAAAATCGTACAAAGATCGCTATTACAGCACCCCCTACCGGCGATTTTTTTCCGAATTCAGGGAGGACCTGCTTGCCATAGCCAAAATTTTAAAATAAAAATTTGGTTCAATTCTACGCATAACTTCATAAAATTTTGGATGGTACAACATTCAAAATCGCCATTACAGCTACCCCTACCGGCGAATTTTTCAAAATTCAGGGAGGACCTGCTTGCCATATCCAAAAACTTAAAATAAAAATTTGGTTCAATTCTATGCATAACTTCATACACTTTTTGATGCTACAATACTAAAAGTCGCACAAAAATCGCTATTACAGCACCCCCTACCGACGAATTTTTTCCAAATTCAGAGAGGACTTGCTTGCTATAGCCAAAAACTTAAAATAAAAATTTGGATCAATTCTATGCATAACTTCATACACTTTTGGATGGTACAATATTCAAAATCGCACAAAAATCGCTATTACAGAGCCCCCTACCGGCGAATGTTTTGCCAAATTCAGGGAGAATCTGCTTGCCATAGCCAAAATCTTAAAATAAAAATTTGGTTCAATTCTATGCATAACTTCATGCACTTTTTGATGGTAAAATGGCGACAGACAGACGGACATATGAACAGACACACGGACAGACAGACATTTTCTATAAACATGTTTTTGGGATCTCTGACCCCTAGAACGTGTAAGTCCGACGAAAACCGGAAGCCGAAAAAAATTTCGATTACAATATTTTCTTCTATTGAAGATAGAAGAAAGTAAAAATCTAAATAGCCTTTTAGCCAGTAGTCAAGAGGGGTGGAACCATAGAGGGGACCCTGTTCTGTTGATAAATGCCGCCAAGTTTATCACCAACTTGGCGATATATCGTCAAATTTGGCGACCAAAATGAGTTACCAAAAGTGATGCCAACTTAGCGGCACCTCTAATATTTTTCCAAATTCCCATAGACTTCCATTGTAAACCAATATGTATTACTTCCTTATAGAAAATCAACAAATTGAGATATTTTAATGCAACAAAAACTAATATTAGCTTAAAGGATTATATTAATTATATTTAAGGGAGTCCAGTTATTAAATTGTGAATAAAAGTAACATGTTACAATGCTTAGCATGCTTTCCCAAACATGAATTTTATGGGAGACCAAACTGGTTGCCAAGGGCGGCTAGTTGATCTAATCACAATAGATGTTTCTTGATATTATCACAATTCGCATAAAATAAAGCAAGTCTTATTAAAATACCGATAAATTATCGATATTTTATTTCCATTGCTGTTTAAGTTTTGAACGGAAATTCGGGTTTAATTGGTGTGATACACCATGTATTTATAACAAATTTGAGACCCCGTATAGCAAACCAACTTCCCGATGCCTTTTTTTGCTTTGCTGCGTACTTTATAACCTCTTATAGTTTGTCGCACTTTTAGTGAATAATCCTTTATTAAATAAAGACAATATTTTTAAAAGGGAACTTATTAAAATGCTTAAGGCATCCTATTGATTAGCTTTCATTCACACTTCGCCAGAAAATATCCATTTTTACCCTAGTATATGATGGTAAAATTTTAATTCACCTCTTTAATAAATATCACAACATTGATTCTCGATTAACTATCGCTTTAGTCTTTATAAAGAGAAAAATTGATAGATTTTTTAAAACGGTGAAAACCAAATATGCTAATAAAAGTAATAAGAAAATGCATCGTTAACACTGTAAAAATGTATTTTTTCTATGTTGATGATTTGTATATTATAAATTTATTCGGGAGTTCATAGCTCAAACTACTTTGAAAATTCTTTAGAGAACATAATTTTGTTGCTTAATATCAACATCGATGTATTTTCAAATTTTGAAAATTACAATAATATTTTTTTTTATATATTTATTTGGAATATCCAAAAAAATATATGTATATAATATTTTTTCAGCAAAACGTGTTTTTGGTAAAGTGTGTTTTCTATTAATTTCCTTTTGTTTTAAAGATTGTTATCATTTATTTTATTATGAATTTCCATTAACGTAATTACAGATACCCCTGCGTTTAAAACATTTGATATTTTCGTATAATATGCATTACTTTTGAAAAATCCAACGTGATGGTCTAATCTACTTCATTTATATAATGCAAATGGGAATTTCGTTCCGACAACTTATAACTTGAGTTTTACTGAATAGATTTTGATGAGACTTTTCTGTTAATTAGATATGTTTGATGGGTAAGTATCAGTATATGAAACATAGTTCTACGTTTCTTAGTAATATAAAATATAATACAGGAAAGTTCTATAATGAGATTAACCTAATTCTTAAAGTTTGGTCTATTAAAATAGATTATGGTGAATGGATTTGGATGGAACATGAATTTTTAATTGGATAATGTTTAAGGAATATTTTAGTATACTGCATTGCATATTGTACGTTGCCTAGTTATTGAATTATGTGGGTCAGTTTTATAATAAAGTGAATCCGATTATTTCAGATTAGCCTTTTTAAATGTTTATAGGAATATATTTCGATAGAATATGTATTGTTAGTTAGAAAATTTTTTGCAGGAATGACGTTAGTATATTGCATATTGGTTGATTAGTTAAAGAATTACTGGAGAAAATTCCATATTCATCTGATCTGGAATTCGTAAGATTATCCTATTGCATATTGTTCTTTGTTGCATAGTTATAGAATTACGTTGCTAAGTTCTATAAATTGGAATCTGGTTATCCCGATTATTAATTGCCAACCTTTTTAAAAGTTCTTCTAGATGGATTATGATGAGACTTAGATTACTAGGCAGACATTTTCTAAAGAGATGGTTTTAGTGCATTCCGTAGCGTTCTATCATTGTTTACCAAATGAAACTGTAAATGATCAACATAAAGAGTTAGTTCTAAAACATCCAAATTTTGTGAGACACATTAGATACGTCAGACAAAATATTATAGCATAGACAAATGTCTTTCGTATCGTTTAAAGTAGGGGTGCACAACCTTTTTGATAGAAGGGCCACTTACAAAATTGTTTGGATTGTCAAGGGTCACATCAGTTACACAGAGAGATTTCTATATCGGGGAGGTTAGGGGGGGGGGGGGTAATAACTCATTATTCTTGAAGAATAATGATTTTTGTACACGAAAAATAAACTAATGGAAATAAATAATTGTATGTAGGGCTTCTTCAGATCTGTATGAATAACCATATAACACTTTATGAAAACAAACTGTTTCTTCTTGATAAATGGAATATGTTGACAAAATTCACGAGTTTTTTCCACGAGCGATTGAATTTCGCGATATTTTTGGAAGCAAATCGACAAAATTTGTAATTTTTTCCCACCAATTGTCGAAATTCGTGTTTTTTTTTTTTTTTTGTTTTTTTTTTTTTTTTTACCGCGACAGAGTGACAAATTTCGCGATTTTTTTTTCGCGATAAGTTGATGAAACTCGCAAATTTTCCGCAGCCGATCAACGAAACTTTAGTTTTTTCTGCGCCTGAAAAATTTGACGAAATTTGTAATTTTTTCCCGCGGAAGATCGACAAAATGCACAATTTTTTTGTCGATTAACAAAATTTGAGATTTTACCCCACAGAATCGACAAAATTTGCGATTTTTTCGAACTTTATCAACGAAATTTGCGATTTTCTACACCCGATCAACGAAATTCACGATTCTTAATAGACTGACGAAATTTGCGTTTGTTTTCTGGTGATAAACTGACGAAACTTGCGATTTTTCAGCAGCCGGTCAACAAAATAAAAAAATTTTTTTCGCACATGATCGAGAAAATTCGCGATTTTTCCAACCCGAAGAACGACATTCATGATTCTTAACTGACTGACGAAATTTGTAATTTTTTTCCCGCTGAAAATTGATGAAATTCGAAGAATTTACGATGGAGAAGATTTTTTCTCGCGATGAACTGACAAAATTCGCGATTTTCCGCAACTGATCATCGAAATTTGCAATTTTTAGCAGCTTATCGAAAAAATTCGTGATTTTTTTGCAGTCTATCTTATTCTTGATTTTTTCGCACCCGATCGATGAAATTCGCGATTTTTAACTGATTATGACGAAATTTAATTTTTCCCGCAGCAAATTGACGAAATTAGCGATTTTTTCTCTCGATAAACTGATAAACGCGCGGTCTTTCCGCAGCCGATAAAGGAAATTTGAGATTTTTCCGCGTATGAATGATCGACAAAATTCATGATGTTTTCTAACCCGATCAACTAAATTTGTTATCCTTAAATGACTGACGAAATTTATAATTTTTTCCCGCGGAAAATTAACGACTTTCGCGATAAACTGACGAAAAACGCGATTTTTCCGCAGACAATCAACGAAATTCGTAATTCTTAACTGACTGACGAAATTTGCAATTTTTTTCTCGTGGAAAAGTGACGAAATTTGTGATTTTTTCTCGTTATAAATCGATGAAACCCGCGATTTTTTCACAGCCTATCAAAGAAATGAGATTTTTACGCACTCATGTGCACGAAATGACGAAACTCGCGTTTTTCCCGCAGCCGTTAAACGAAATTTCAGATTTTTCCACACATGATCAAAAAATATAGCGATTTTTCTGAACCCGATCAACGAAATTCGTGATTCTTAACTGACTAATAAGATTTTTAATTTTTTCTCGCGGAAAACTGACGAAATTCGAGATTATTTTCGCGATAAACTGACGAAACTCGTGCTTTTTCCGCAGCCGATCAAAGAAAGTTGGAATTATTCCGCATCGAATTATTCCGCTATTTTTTCACACTCAGCTAACGAAATTCGCTGTTTTTCCGTGCCCGATCAACGAAATTTGCGATTCTTAATTGATTTTGACGAAATTAGCGATTTTCTATCGCGATAAACTGACGAAACTCGCGATTTTTTCGCATGTGACCAACGAAATTTGAGATTTTCCGAACTTGATTAACGAAATTTGCAATTTTTTCCAGCGACAAATTTACAAATTTGCAATTTTTTCCAGCGACAATTTTACGAAATTCCCGATTTTTTCCAGATACATATGGACAAAAAGGGAAAAATTTCACAGTTATAAATTGACGAAGTTCGCGGGCCACAGGTTGTGCCTCCCTAGTTTAAAGCAATGCGTATGGAAATTCCAGGCAAATTTCTATAATGCTTGGAAAACAGAAAGTTACATTCATCGATATATTTCGTTTGGACGAAGGCTAGTTTGGAGAAACCCACCGTAGTATCGGGTGGGGTCTAACAGTTCTTAAATATATTAATACTGTTCATCCACTTTTGTACTATGTTTGTTATATTAAGATTAGTGGCTTTCATCTTTAAAATTAGTATGTTGTGGCCATCACAAAACTTTCTTCTATATAAATCACATAAGCAGCACTAATTGATGTCAAGGTATACCTGAATCTGAAGTCTGATGAAAATTCGTGCATTAGTTCTTGAGATAGAGCTATAGTGTAAATTCTGAAAAAGGCTCATAGCAACGCTACCTGTTGAGATATTTGCACCAAAACATAAAAACACTAATTCATATCTAGGTATACCTGAATCTGAAGTTTGTTGAAAATCCAAGCATTATTTCTTGAGATAGAGCTATTGCGGAAATCCCAAAAAATGCAGCATAGCAGCGCCACCTGTTGAGCGATTTAAACCAAAATGTATAAAACGTCTCATGTCAAAGACTAACTGAATCTGAAGTTTGATGAAAATCCGTGTATTAGTTCTGGAGATTAAGCTATTGCGGAAATCGTGAAAAATGCTGCATAGCAGCGCCACCTTCTGAGCGATTTACACCAAAACCAATCAGCACCAATCTATATAAGGCTCTTACTGAATATAAATTTTTATTAAATCCCGTGCATTAGTTCTTGAGGTAGAGCGCACACAAATTTGTGTCACATACAGACTGGCAAATGGATAGACAGAGTCACAGACTCATAGACAGACATTTTATAAAAACATGTTATTCGGAATCTCTGACCCCTAAAACGCATAAATCCACCAAAAATCGAAAGACGAAAATTTTCACGAATCCAATACTTTCTTCTTGTAAAGTAGAAGAAAGTAAAAAATATTAATAACTAGTATTGGTAGCAATCATGAATAACACGCATTCGTAACTATTTTTTTTTCAATTTATTTTACTAAAAGGAAATAATACTTTGTCGACATAGAAAGCATTATGCATTATAAGCTAATAGTTAACTGTTTATTTCAAACGTCCATCAAATTGGCTTTACATAATAAGAACTTAAATTACTGAATTTATTCAGTAAATATCATAATATTAAAAAAACAACACACACACAAAGCACTATCAGATATCGAAATGCATCTCAATTATCATTTCAACCACACAACACGTCTTTTTATCCGACAGAATCAATCGAAAATTTGAGTAAAAATTTGCATAAGTAGCAGAGTATAATCCTCTCTTCCCTTTTACATTCATATATGAAAAATCATAAGAAATCTAAGAAAGAATAAATGTAACTAAAAATGTGTTAAAGTAATAACATTTGAACTAAACACATTCATTACGCTTCAAAGTTTTCCTTTTCACTTCATGCAGCTCTTTATTATAGACGTTCTAAAAACTACTTTTACGCACTATTGTTGAGCAAAAAAAAATCTTACTACCCCTATCAACAAATACGGACTTCGTGTCTTTATTATCGACGGCTTAAGAAGAACTTTATTCCCCTATTTCCAATGCTTTGTATTATTGAGTAAAAAGAAAACACAAAAGGATACAATTTTTTACAGTTCTTCCACATGGTAAAATAATAAAGTGCTTATGAATAACTAACTAATGCATCACTTATAAAACGACTTCTAAAAAGTGAAAATAATGTCGTAAAGAAAAACTGTTCAAAAGTTTTAGAAATCATATTTATTATCTTTCATTCGCATGTAGCTGATAATTTGAATATTTTTCTTGACTATATGATAGTAAAATTATAATTCAGTGTTTGATAAATATCTCAGAATTGATTTTCGATTAGAAAGCATTTTAGCTTTTTAAAAGTAAGATAAATAGATTTTCTAAGCGGCTTTCTAAACAGTAGCAAAATACGTAAAATATATACAAAATATCGTAAAATAAAAATATTACAAAATTTGCAAAATAAAAGAAATGAAAAAAAAAAAAAAAAAAAAATTGGAAAAAAAGACCACCAGTGTTCCGCCATTATCGCTATAAAATGTATTTTTTTCATTTTCTTATTACCTGTATATTATGCATTCTCTGATTAATTAATAACTAAAAATTGTTTTTAATATTTCTATAGAGAGTTTTATTATGTAACCAAAACAAAACGTTAACACATGCTGATTAATATTTGAATTTTTAAATGTGTGTCATACATATATAAACTTAAAAACGTAATAAAAGAACTGAAAATTTACACCATGAAAAGACCTATATTTACGTGAAAATAAAAATCACAAATTTACTAAACTTCTATACAAAATGTGGTAAATTAAAAAACTAAACAAACATTAAAATTATATTTGTTATGCATTGAATATTTTAATATTTGTGTAGTTTTAGATATAACGCTACTTTGTCTACACCATTTAGTAAATTTGAGATTTTTTATTTTCTCGTTGATATTTAAAAAATGTATTTTAATAATAATCCTTTTTTGAGTTATGTAATGCTTTCCCCGAAGTTGGCAATTTGGGAAAATATTTTATTCAAAATATCTATAAAGATTTCAGATTATTAATTATTGCTTAATTTAATGACAGACATTTTGTAATGAAATTAGGTTAAAATCACTACATGGAAAAAACATTTTGAATCGAAAATATTTGCAAATCTTACCTTTTTTTTCCTCAAAAGAGGAGATCTTTAATCAAAATTACAAGCCAATAACTAACAGAAAAATAATAACATCTGTGTTCTCTGGTTAATTCTGTGTTATAAAAAATAAGGATAAATTGATCAGCAATTTTTTTCCGTGATGTATTATACTAGGTAGCAGTTTTGGTTATGGCTCTTTTATGGAATATTATCAATAAATTTAATTGGTCTCTTGACTCTTAAAGCTTCAAAATTTTCGATTTTTTTTTTTTTTTTTTTTTTTTTTTTTTTTTTTTTTAGATGCTAAACTCCCATTTTTTTCTGAAAATTTTGATAGAATTATTTCCTTGACATTCCCATTAGAACAGAAGTTACGGCTTTTAGAATTATACCTGCGAATAGCTGAAGCGTCGTTTCCGTTACTTTGGAGTCATTTTTCTCCAAATGACGCTTTTGGGCATAACGCAGACGATATCTTATCAAAAACTTCTGAATATTTTTTCATCAAATTTTCAAAACATACATTTCATGTTAATCTGTATAAATTGAACCTAAAATTTCCTTTTTACTGTTCATAAAATATTTTTAGATGATTATAAAGTTGAAATTTTCTAAATTTTGTATTAGTTAAATGTTACTTTGCATTAAAAATATAAAAATACTTTAAATACAATTTTTTTAGGTTCAGGGTAATTATTGCAATCTGAAGTATAATTAGCCAAAAAAAATAATTCTAATTTCAAAATGTATTTTGTAATCCTGCGCGAAAGCTGTCATACCAATTTTCTGCTCGACAAATATTTGACAGTTTGTAGCCCCCTATAAATACTAATTCTGCATCTTGAAATTTTTATAAATACATGAAATGAAAGAACATATTTATATTTTTCATCCCAATTAAAATTGAGTTTTTAAATCACATACATTTTAACATATTAAATGTTGAAAATGGTCCTTTTTTTTCATTATTTCCAATTTTAAGAGCCCTGAGATCCCTTAATTCTTCCAACCAGTGTTGCCTGTGAGCTGCTTTTTTAAAATTAAAATTTCTTGAATGACACCAATTGAAATAGTAAAATTCCCCTTGCTTTCGCGTTAAATAATATGTCATTAACCAAGGCGAATTTTCCGATTTCAAAAAAAAAATGGTGACAATAAAAAAACCTGAATTAAAAAAAAAAAATAGCCAACTGGCAACATTACTTCCAAGATCTAATTACGTTTATATTCGTGATAAATGTCAGTTTTCAGTTGAATGTCTTAACGCAATAATACCATTTATGAAGTCAAATATTTCATTGAAAGTAATTGTAGAAACTATTTTATATTTTTCTTGTCGTAGTATTATTCCATTGATTTATTGCATGGAGCACTTGGAAATGAATAAAAAAGCAGTTAAATTTTGTTGCAATGAAAAAAGTATTCAGAGTGAAATAATATGACTTATTGTATTTTTGTCATTGGGTCAATCCATTTCAAGTGGTCCAGAAAATCATTAATTCGTTGCTCGACCATTTTTAAAAAATCTGAAATTTTTTGTACAACAACCCTAACATGATGGAAGTTCAAAATGACTATTATTTTATTTTTATTAATTTTTGTTCGTGCATGGTGGCCATCTTTGTTTCACCGTCTGCAGCAATTTTCTCACAAGAAGGGTTTAAGGAATTGTAAATAATTCATCGCTTATTTATCCAATTCAAGTGCGGATTAAAGCAATTTGTACAGAATACATTGGGCTAAAAATTTCGTAATGGAGTAGTTTCCAAAACTAACTGCTTATAGGTAAAATTTAAGCATAAAGTTTCAGTTTTTTTCCAAAATTTGTCCATTTACAAGAGGAAATTTTTCTAGCAAGGAAAACTGTCAACATGACGTAATTTTTTTTTTACAAATAGACCGAAAGTACTTGTACTCACACGCTGAGATCCAGATCTGGGACTTGCTTTCTCTTCGCTTAAAAAAATCCCAAATTTTTCAAAAATGACAATCATCGCACTTTTCAGACTTTGATATCTCTGGTGGGGCACGAGATAAAAATCTGAAATTTTTTTTTGTAAGAGTATTGTATGGTAGTGTTATGCACAAGAAATTTCAGGATGGAGATTTGACTACAAGCTGCGATATGGCAAGGGCAACATGTCAAAACAATACTGCCAAACTATTGTTTTGTTGTAGTAACAGCTAAGTATTTATCTCAGAGTATCATTTAAATTTATTTTTTAGATTATCTTTAAATAATAGCAACAGAAAATAAATCTTTTGCAATTAATTTAAAAAATAATTATGCCTAAGGCTTACATTTTGTATGGTATCAGTAATTTTTGTTGTAATTTTAGTAACTAAAAGAAACCTCAGTACATTTACACACACACACACATATATATACAAGACCTGAGACAAAAACAGAATAGGGGAAGAGAAAAGTTGTTAATGTTGGCATATTTGTTGAGACATGATCAAACGTGTCAAAACACATTCCTGCTTGTTGGTTTAAAAACCCCAATTTTAATGCTGTTTGCCAGTCCCTGAAACTTGTTCCTACCATAAGTATGTTCCTGTAAATGAAACATTATGCGATGTTACCATGCATCAGCCTCAAGTAATTCTCAGAAAGTAAAGATACCCAAAGCCTTTTCAAAATTTATACTGCAGAAAAATCACATTTTTTCATAAGAAGTAAGCTAGGAATTATTAATGAATTGAGACTTGCACATAGTGATTTCAAAATATATTTCTATGAGCCAGCAGGGCCAAAATCTTCAATCAAGTTATCAAGAAATGACAAGACTTGTTTCTTACAAATAAAATTTTGAGAAAGATCAAAATTGTGGTTTTTGAACCAACACGCAAGAATGTGTTTTGACACGTTTGATCATGTCTCAACAAGTATGACAACATTAAGAGCTTTTCTTTTTCCCTATGTTGTTTTTGCCTCAGGTCTTGTATAAAAATATTTTTTTTTCTTTATGTAAAAGTGCTGAGGTTTCTTTTAGTTACTAAAATTACTTACAACAAAAATTACTGAAACCATACAAAATGTATGGCCTTAGGCATAATTATTTTTTTTATTAATTGCTAAGCTTTGCAAAGGGCTTTATTTTCTGTTACTATTATTTAAAGATAATCAAAAACATAAATTTAAATGACACTCTGAGATAAATACTTAGCTGTGACTACAACAAAACAATAGTTTCGCAGTATTGTTTTGACATGTTGCCCTTGCCATATCTCAGCTTGTAGTCAAATCTCCATCTTGAAATTTCTTGTGCATAACACTACCATACAATATTCTTATATAAAAATAAAATTCAGATTTTTATCTCGTGCCCCACCAGAGATATCAAAGCCTGAAAAGTGCGATTTTTGTCATTTTTGAAAAATTTGGGATTTTTTTTAGCGAAGAGAAAGCAAGTTCCAGATCTGGATCTCGGCGTGTGAGTACAAGTACTTTCAGCCTATTTGTAAAAAAAATTATGTCATGTTGGCAGTATTCCTTGCTAGAAAAATTTCCTCTTGTAAACGGACAAATTTTGGAAAAAAAATCGAAATTTTATGCTTAAATTTTACCAATAAGCAGTTAGTTTCGGAAACTACTCCATTACCAGATTTTTAGCCCAATGTATTCTGTACAAATTGCTTTAATCCGCAGTTGAATTGGATAAATAAACGATGAATTATTTACAATTCCGTAAACCCTTCTTGTGAGAAAATTGCTGCAGACGATGAAACAAAGATGGCCGCCATGCACAAACAAAAATTATTAAAATTAAAATAATAGTCATTTTGAACTTCCATTATGTTAGGGTTGTTGTACAAAAAATTTCAGATTTTTTAAAAATGGTCGAGCAACCAGTGCTGGACCACTTGAAATCGATTGACCCCATTACATTTAGTACTTCATTTTTTCACAAACAAACTTTAGCAATTTAGGTGTTGTTTTCAAACGTTGACTGTTTTCAAAAATGAAAATACACAAATAACCTCTCAAACAAAAATTCCATCAAAAATTCATCATATTTGTATTATAATTCATTATTAACCGATATTATACACATGTTATTATAGTTAACCCAATAACTATTAGTTAATTATGGCAAACACTGGCAAGATAGAAGTTTGCTTCTATGCGCACTACACTGTAAAAAAAAAATTCTGTTAAAAAGCGGAAATAGTACTGGCAATCTAGACGACAGTACTATTTCCGTTTTTTAACGGAAAAAAAGTTTCCATAAATTCCAGAAAATTTTCCGTTTTTTCACAAAATTTTTCCGGTTTTTTTCATATATCCGCATTTAAAATTTTTTGTTTCAAAGACAAAAAAAATCGTATAACTTTTCGAGAAACTTACATCTTTATGTATTTCAATTTTAACGGACACGTTTTATCAAGGTTAGCGAAGCTCTAATTTATTCAAATAACAGTAATGAAACAACACTTACCTAGGGTGGGATCGAACTGGGGAACCGGCCTCTTCAAGAGTAGCGCTCTTTTCCACTAAGCCAATGGGACAGGAGTTCCGTTTCTAAATATCGTTACTTATTTCAGCGGCTTTTAATGAAGTAAAGACACGATGTTAAACAAGGAACGTATTTTAATTGGATATATTTTTCAATTGAGTGTACAATTCTGAATGTTTCCATGATTTTGAAAATTTAGCTTTTTAATTTCATGCTTTATAAAATGAAAAAAAATAGTCTTTAAAATATTACGTACATGAAAAAATGTATTATATGTAATAATTGCTTCTGTTTTGCGAGATTTAAAAAAAAATTATTGTGCTATTACTTTTATTTATTTATTTGTATATACATCTATAATTTCGTTATTATATTTCAGATATGTTTAAAGTTTTATGTGCGAATCCGTTAAAGTGAATAGATTAAAAAATATTAAAATTAAAAATAGAGTTTTTCATTTTTTCCAAAAATAATAATAAGTATTATTTTAAAATCATTATGAAAAATAAACTGTAGCATTTCCTTCTCAACTGTCTGAAACTTAAAAAGAATTAATAAAATTTATTTAAATATCAGATTTTTTTTTAAATATCGTAAAAAAATTTAAAAAACAATTTTAAAACTTTTTATTTAAAAAGAAAGAAAGAAAGAAAAATACGAGTAAAACAGTGTTAAAATACTATATAGTTTAAATGCACATGCATAGATGGCGTCAAAACTTTTAGCCGTTTTACTTGAAAACCCACGTAAAACCGACACTTTGGGAAATCATTGGATACATTTTCAATATAGAGCCACATTTAGCCAATAATGGAGTTTCATTGAAAATAATATCACAATAAGACAAGTACATACAACCAGTGGCGGATCCAAGGCGTCATGACCTCCCTCCCCTTCCCCCCTGAAGAACAGAAAAATGCTAAATATTATTTTAAAAATGAAATACATCTTAAATTCTTTCAACCTCATCCCCGTTCAACAATCTGAATCTCTCTGGCTCTTTAAAGCTCTACTCAAATTAAAATTAGGTAATTTCTGTTACATCCGTGAAAATATTTTTAATCTCAAGAAATTTGCAAGTGCACTTATTCGGAAACTATGTGATCAAAAAGTGTTTTCCATTTTTCAATAAAAGCAAAGAATCTTTTCAAAAATTCCATAAAATTTGGCATTTTAAACAAAATTTACGGACGCGAATGCTAATTGCTCCCTCATGACGACATTTCTGTGGCTCTCAAGTCCTAAAAATTGGCTTAAAATGCTAACTTGTCAATATTTCTGAATCATTCTTCGCATTTATAAGAATATCGTAAATGCTTCGATTTCTTGGTATCTGAATGAAATATATATATATATATATATATACGAATACTAATGCAAATTTTTTGTATTTATGAATGAAAATGAATTCGCAAAAGTATCAGAAAAATCGTCAGTTTTAATTTGGGAATAGCCTTCAATATAAAAATTGATCATGAAATGATATGATATCCCTCCCCCTCCCTCTAAATTAAGGGCTGGATCCGTCCTTGCATACAACAATTAATTCCTTCACTTTCCAAACATGTCAGTTATTTCTGAACATCATTTACGGGATTTGTACTGTTTTGAAAGCGATACAAAAACATTCCGTAAAATTTACGGAAGACTTACTGGATTTATACGGATTTATAATCTCATAATATCAATTACGGAAATTGTACTGTTTTCTTAGTAAAACAAAACTATTCCGTAAAATTTTACGGAAAAGTTTTTGTATATTGACGGATTTTTTTTTACAGTGTATAAACTAAATGGGTCACCATAACGACAAAGGGGTAGTTTTAATGTTAAAATAAACAATGTTTTTTAATGAACTTGTTGCTTTTTTAGTACTCTAAAGAACTTGAACATAGAAGAAAACACAAACTTTTTCATTTAGTCTATACAAAAATAAACAGAAAATGGCCAGAATAAATTTATCCATGACTTAGCATAAATAGCAATTTTTTTTTTTTTCTGGGACATTATCAATAAATTTCATTCTCAACAACAGCTTCTTATATTTACTTTTATTACATTTTACTTACGTTTATTTGCGTGATAAATGTCAGTTTCCTGCTCAATGTCTTAACTCATTAATAGCATATAATAATAAACATAATTTCGTAAAAAATAAATATATAGGGCATTTTTCAATTTTCAACACTTTCGAATAAATTTGAAAAGTGCTTATCTGTCCGTGTGGCCGTCTGTTCGTCTGTCCACGCTCTAACTCACGTAAATATACTGGATTTTCATGAAATTGCTAAACTTTATTTAGGGTTACTAAACCATGTTTGGTATTTCATATTAAGTATGTAGGATAAATAGTTCATTTGCAGGGTCCCTCAAAAGAATTCCATTACATTATGGTATATGGAAAAAATCGGTTACAGAGTATTTTAATGGCATGGCGCTATTTCAAATGTATTGAAACTGTAAACTACTGAATTTCACTATTCATAGCATTTTTTATTCATTTACAGGGACACACAAAAGAAATCGGTAATAGTTCTCTCTTTGGGTAATAATTTGCTCGAGTTTATGATTTAAAATTCGTTATACGCTTTTGAATTTAAATAATTGTTTGCATTTTACTCGTTTGTATAAATTATGTAGCTCATATAGATGGCTGCACAAAAGTATTCACGTACCATTCTCCTTATTAGAGAAAATTGCTGAAGGGGAATTTTCAACTGATTTATATGTATTTCTTAGGTGAGCTAAATTTTGGAAAGCATGTAGTTAATCCTTAACCGGAAACATGCCGTCTGTGAGATGGTTGTGTCTACATATCTACCCTTTAAAAAAATGAACGCGTCCCTAATCTTAATCACACAATCTTATCCTTACGCTATTAGTCCTCTGCCTCTCCCGCCTATTTGCAATACCTCCGCATTTTTAGTTATTGAAAGAAAAAATATTTTATTTTTAACGCAGTCTGTGAGACGGCATGTTTTCGTTTATGTAATTTTTTGCTCTGGGGTATTGATATGGAGGAGCCGTCAAAGCGGGTACGCTGCAGTGATAAAAAAGACTGAAGAAACTGTTTTGAGTTTGTTTGATGAAGTAATAAGTGACATAAGCGATGTTGAAAGTATTTCAGATGATGAATAAATAATTTCTGAACATGAAAATGACTCAACTTTGTCAAAAATGCATAAAAAATGCAGATATTTAGAAAATGCTGCAATATTTACTATTAAATGTTTTGCTAATTTCACTGCTTAATATTTTTTTCAATTCATATCGTACAGAAATATATAAAAATATTAGCATTTATTTAATTATTATGACAAAAATTTTATAACAATAGTGTATAATTTTGAACAATAGTGTGTAATTTTAAAATTTCTGTCTCGGACATTCAAAACTTATTTTTATGCTGTCATATTAAAAAATTGGTCCTGTTAATGCATTACTATTAAATATTCAGTGTTTGAGTTCACTATTTGGCAAATTATTAAGAGTTATTTTCCTTTTAAAATTTTATAGCAATTTTTTTAATTTAGCCGTCTCACATACGGCACGTTTCCGTTTGTGCACGGGATTTTAATGTTTCCGGTTAAGGGTTAATAGATATGAATCAATATATCATATAGAAGGCTGCTGAAAAAATTCGGATAATCTTCCGATTGCAGATGGGAACAGCGGAAATTGGGTTTTGAAATGTGTTATGAGTTTCCATATGGTTGAGTTAGAAGTAATATTTTAATTTTTTAAACTGCGTGAAATTTTGTTACACTAATCTGAATGTGTTGTAAAGTGTTTTATAATCTATGCTGGACTCGTGATTTTTTTCTTTTTTATTCATTCTGCATTTGATTGTAATAATTTGTTTGGAATCAGACACTTGTTAAAAGTAAAAAAAAAAAAAAAAAAAAAAAAACTAGAATTCTTCTGCAAGAATGTTGCGATTATCAACATATTGCTGATTTTGCAGGCATTTCGCAGTATATATCCAAATATTTTTGTATGATTGATAAAACATATTTTCTTTTTTTTTCTATTGGGAAATGTGCCGTTTCTCAACGATATCTTTTTCAATATTCCATTTTTAAATATTTGATAGTGTACTGTATATTAGATCAATTTTATCACAATTATTCAAATTGGTAAATAAATCGTATCAGATGTAAATTTCCAACAGTACGAAAAATGCCTGGACCATGATTCGAACCAGGGATCTTTTGGCTGAAGCCGCCAATGTGAGCCATCTGAGCACTCCCAGACAAATCTGGTGGAATTTTTTCTCACAAATAACCTTATTGGTTATAGCATTTGGTCTTAAATCCAGATCTGCTTTCATACCAGCATCTAAATTCAGACCAGATGCTATAATCAATAAGGTTAGTTGAGTGAAAACGATTCACCAGATTCGTCCGGGATAGCTCAGATCGTAGGGTATTGCGGGTTCTGCCAAGTGAACCCTGGTTTGAATCCTTGTCCGGATATTTTCCACTAGTTGTAAATTTACATATGATATATACTGTATATTTTATTGCATTTTTCATAAAGTATAATTTAAAGAAACAAAACATTATTCACCTTGGCTTTCAAATAGCTTTTTTGTTCTTTTACATAATGTGCTTTTTCCTATATTAAAAATAAAACAAGAACGAGAAATAATGTGATATATGGCAATAGATGCAATAGAAATCAAGTATAGATTACGAAATACATTTATGAAACAGTAACAAAAGTATCAACTCTTGGAAACAAGTTGGAAAACGCAGAACGCATTTCAAAACACAATTTCAGAAATTACCACCTATAGTCGGAAAAATATCCGAATTCCTTTATGAAGCCCTGTACATGATCAATGGAAAAATCTAAAATAAATGATTAGAGAAAAAAAAATAATCAGTAATCATAAACTTCTATAACAAACATTTGCTTTTCTTATAACGTACTCACGTTCAAGATTATGCAAAAACAATACTTAACAACTATTCAAGACATATATCTTTCGTAATTTTGTATATTATGTACTGGATATTGCTGAATTATTATGATAATACTGAATGATATAAAATTTATTTTCAAAGATATTAACACATTTCTGAAATAATCTGGAAGCAATTGAATATTTCTAAATGGTATCTACACCCTCACAAAATTAAAATAGTCTCTCAAGCATTCGCAATGTTTAAATATTTTCAAAGATATTTTACCAACGTTAACCTGATATTAGAGTTGTAAGATATTTTGTGATTTATATAGATATAAAATATACGTATAAAAGGAAAGTGATATATAAGGTTTAAAACACAATTTTCTATTTTTATTCTAACCTTGTATGATTGACAACATACGTTCTTAACCTCTTCCTGGTCGTATTAACTCGCGGTTTAAAAATTCAAATTGCTTATTGGCACCACTTTTTTGAAAATGAAATATTCGCCTTATTTAATGACAGATAAAATGATACTATAATAAAGCCAATTACACTAATTTATAAAACTGGTGGCAGTCAAACAATCTAAATAAAAGGCCCAACCCGTGAATATCACGTAAACGAGAATTAAGGAGTTAAGCTTCCTCAAGAAAAACGTGAATAATTTGAAATGTCTCATTCAGACCTAGAACACATAATCCCTGTTATAATAAGGGGAGATACGTTTAAAAGGGCTGCTGTTAAACTTTTAAAAAATCATTATTTTTGAAGTATATATCTATATATATAAAAGAAAGTCTGGATTTTGTATTAATCAACGCGCAGCCAAAACTACTGAACCTAAAATCTTGAAAATCGGGGTAAAAATACTTCTTATGATATAGAGTGCCGCTAAGAAAGGATTTTCCAAAACTCCACCCCTAAGGGGGGTAAAAATGAGAACGAACTTTTAAAAAATTCCTTAAAAATCTGATTTTATAGTTATTTTTCAACTGATAACATATTTTAGTGTATTTTTGCATGCTGATTCGAATGGTACTAACCAAATTCTTTTAAGTCTAATAGTTCATGAAATATTTCATATTTTTCTAATTTGGCGCTATCTTTGGCGCCAAAACCTCAAATTTTCAAGTTATAATTTCTAAAAACTCATTTTCTTTATTCTGTTACTATAGCAAGGGAATAAATTCAATTGAATATTTTATTAATCAGTTCATTTGGTTTAATAATTAAAACAACTATATCAGTTAGGAAAAAAATACAAACGCCTCAAAAACTAAAACTAAAAAAAAGGGAAAAAAACTGTTTTACTTTTTCGTTCTACCAACATGCCAAGATGTATGATATCGCGCCATTTATTTCAACCCTAACTGTGCAAACGATTTTTACTAAATATTACCAAATATTAACACTTGCTATTTATTGAACGTGAATATTTTTTATGGGTATTATTCCATCGTAATCCCGTAAAACTTTTTAATTTGTTATTTTTTGAATAGAAAACATTTATTATTAATTATAACTTATTTATTACTGATACTGACATAGATTTTACTATTTGACAGTTATCTGATGAGAAGGAACCTACAATAAAATTATTTTAGAAGTTAGGAATTATACATATAAAAATGTTTGTTCAAAAAACCATGAATAGCTTCATTCAAAGAATGAAATGTTTACTGTAGTGTGAGAAATACGTATTAGGTACGCCATGCTGCAGTTGTAAAAAACATTTACAATTTAAAGACTGCAGTTTAAATTGACTGTATTCTATTACTTTATTTATGCTTTTATTTTAAGTACTTATTTTTATTGATTTAAAAAACTGGTGGGTTAAAGTATGTAATTTTCAAAAGTTATATTTTTAAAATGCTCATTTTTTTATCAATAAATTTTTTTTTCAAATGTTTCATTTCATTTTATAGACAATGACATTATTTATATTTCGCCTGAGTAAATTACAAAATACTCTTTGATGTTGAAACAATATTTTTTGGTTTAAGGTATTTTTTTTTCTTATTATTTTTTCTTTTCATCATTTTAAATGAAATTAGTTAGACATATATTTTAAACGTGTGTATTTTAAATGAAATGAGCAAAAGGCATGTATGAATTAATGATGTCGATAAAACAAGATTTTTTTTTTTTTTCATGGCTATAATATAGTGTGACGAAATGTACAGCCGCAAGCAGTTTTTTCCGCATGGGCTGTCCATTGCTATAGTAACGTATATATTTTAAGAAATTAACAATTGTAATCTTAGATTTTAGCTGCCCTTGGCGACCAGTTTGGTCTCCCTTAAAATTTATGTTTGGGAAAGCATGCTAAGCATTGTATCGTGTTACTTTTATTCATAATTTAATTTACTTGAACGTTGAACTCCCTTAAATATAATTAATATAATCCCTTAAGATAATATTAGTTTTTGTTACATTAAAATATCTCAATTTGTTGATTTTCTGTAAACAAGTAAACCCTATTGGTTTACAATGGAAGTCTATGGAAATTTGGCGAAATATTAGAGATATCGATAAGTTGGCGTCACTTATGGCGATATATCTCCAAGTTATCGACAAACTTGGCGGCATTTGGCGACAGAACAGGGGAAATGCTGTTCAATGACTGGAAAATTAAGATACAAAAAGAGATAAACATAGAAGTCAAAATAATAAGAAAACAATGGTTGATTTAAAACTGTTTTATAACTATTCAATGTTTATATTAAAAATCACACTAAATTTTTTGACATAAATTCAAGTTTTTTCCCGTTACGGTACATTAATCTAGCGTGGGCTTAGAACACGATTATGACTAATTCACTGTTTTTAATGATGCTTGGTAAAATACGCAAGCAAATGAATTTATTAAATGATATACAATTTTTACTCTGTTTCTTTTTAAAGTTAGGACAGCGGGTCAGAAAAAATGAAACATCATGTAATCTTTTTTTTAGGATTTCTAAATGTATTACTTAGCATATAATCCTAAATTAATTAATTAATAATTGATAAAAAAATATATTTTTAAAAATATTTCATTCTTCATTTTTTTTTTTTTTTATTTTCAGTATTTTTTATTTTAAAATGTTTCATTGTTGCAGTTTTAATCATTTGGCATATTTTGGCGAGTGTTCATTGGCGCATAATTAAATCTATTGTTGTTTCAACTCGCATAAAATTGTACGAGGTACAAAAAATATTTGGTGAGTTATCGCCTGAGATAGGCTGTTTAAATGAGCACCAGGCCACCGGATCACTGGGTGGGGCTTGTGAGTGCTTAAGCCATTTGGTAGGCCTCCCCACCTAGCTGACCCTCGCCTGAGATAGGCTAGCAGTAAAATGCCTTAAAATTAATGTATTAATTTATAATTAATTTTTTCTAATATTAAAGAGTTGCATTGTCATTATTGACCTATAAACACACGTGTAAACATAATGTTTATAATTCTAACATACCCCGAAGTGAGTTAAAAATCAATTAGTGATTGCAAAATTCCTCTTTACATATAAAAACTAGGTTGACTTAAATAAAAAAAAGGTGCAAAATTAGAATTACTGATTGGGAAACAGTAAAAAAGACAGGCAATCGACCAAACTAGGAAGTTATGAAAGAGGGAGAATTTACCGTAGCGAAGCGCGGGCACTCAGCTAGTATATATATATAGCAGAGCTCGAAAAACCACATGCCGACATCCGTGTGGCTACATTTTTTTTTTTTTTTTTGATACGTACCACTTTTTGGAATTCTAAAATTAGCTTTATTTAATGACAGATTACTTAAGGCGAATTTTACCATTCCAAAAAAAGTCGTACCAATCAAATAAAAGAAAGTAGCAACACTGATGTCGGGCATGTGCTTTTCGGAGATCTGATATATAGATCATGGAACTATTAAAAAAGGGGAACTGACATATCCTTAAAATAGAGAACTTACAACTGTAACCGCTTTCGCAGAGGTTGATTACCGACGGGGCAAACTTCCACCAGCAAATTTAAATTAAAATTTTGTTTTTATTTAAATGCCTTACGTAACAAAATATCAATCATAAATAATGGCAAAAACTGATATTAATTTTTATTGGGGAAAGTTTACTTCAGCTGTAGTCAGACCCTGCGTTCCCGCCATATTGTGACAACCTACACAGCCTCCTGGCTGTGTCAGTAAAAAAGGTACAATGCGTGGGCAAACTGCGACCAGTAAAAGCAAATAGAAGTTTTTTTCATACTTGTGAGAGACATTTTCCATAAAGACGAAATATTTCATTCAAATTTACTGGTGAGTTTTTGCCCCAGTGGTAATCCGAAACTGTTTATCTGATTAAAAACAAGTTGGAAATTGCGCGTCAAACGTGGCAAATGAAGTGCGTTCGTACTATAACTAGTTTTATAAATATTTTTTGCACCGCATATTGTACTGAATGTATATTTTTGTGCACTTTATAAGTGCATACCAATTTCATTCTGTTCGAAAAGCTGTAACATCAATAAAATTTTCTTGAAATATTTTTTTCTCCCATTGGCCTTAATGTAACGACTTATTTTTGACTGTTCCTGTCATTAAACTATACATCTGATTTTCATGAAATTTGAAATGACTCCACAAAATTATGCAACTGTTATATATTTTCAATTTCAAACGATTCGGTTGGGTAGATTTTGCGCTGTTATATGCGGACAGACTGACGGACTGCACGACAAGTTTAGGTGCTACGTATTTATATGATTACGAACGCACCTAAAAACAGCTGCCATGTTGCGACAATCTCCTCAGTTACTTCACTCACATCTGGTAGACAATACACTGCATGTCTCCTCCTCTTTATTTATAACTCCATTATATAGATGAGTGAGAAATATTTTCTTGGCATTTTAAAACACGCTTCACATACAAATTCCTAATTATACTAGTTCTGATTGAAATTATGTCAGGAATTCCGATTTTAAGCAATAATAATAATAAAAAAAATTATGGTTTACATTAAAATGTTAAAAACGTGCTTTAAAAATAGTTTTTTTACTATAAAATAAATAGATTTTTTTTAATTAATTAGTAGTTTTACATGAAATCTTCAAGGACTCATAGATTACATTCTGTATCTTAAGGGGACTCAGGACTCTTAAAAATGGAAAAAATGAAAAAAAAAAAAAAGCCATTTAATATCTTAAAATGTATTTGATTTTAAGACACAATTTTAATTGGAATAAAATATATAAATATTTTCTTTCATTTCATGTATTTAAAAAATTATAAGATGCAGAATTATCATTTACAGGGGACTCCAAACTGTTAGACATTTGACGAGCAAAAAATCGGCATAACAGCTTACGCGCACGATTACAAAATAAGTATTGCAACTAGAACGAAAATTATGGTGGCTACTTACACTTCAGATTGTAATAATTACTCTGAACCTAAATAAATTTGTATTTAAAGCTTTTTATATTTTTAATACAAAGTTATATTTAGCTGATACAAAATTTAGAAAATTTCAACAGTATAATCACCTAAAAAAATATTGTTTTGAACAATAAAAAGGAAATTTTAGGTTCCGTTTATACAGACTAACATGACACATATGTTTTGAAAATTTCATGAAAAAATATTTATGTTTTTGAGACATCGTGCGCGTTGTGCCCAAAAACGTCATTTGAAGAAAAATGGCTTCAAAGTTTCCGAAACGACGCTTCAGCTATTGAACATGTATAAATGTAAAAGCCATAACTTCAGTTCTAATAGGAATTTCAAGGAAACAATTATATCAAAATGTTCAAAAAAGGTAGGAGTTTAACATCTAAAAAAATTAAAAATTTGAAAATTTTAATGCATTAAGAGTCCTGAGACCCCTTAAAATTGAACCTAAAATTGTGCAAAATTTAAGAACATTTATGTTTTAAAAATGAAGTTGAATATATTGCATATTTTTCAAAGTACATTTATGTGTAAAAATGTTTTGTAAGTACATTAAAGAATAACTTTATGTTCAGTCTTGTGATATGCCAATAATTTAAAAATCCATTCAGATTATGTGTAAAAATATTAAGTAAGGCTAGAGAAATCTTGCACCTTAAAAGAAGCACATAAACTTAATAAAAGTAACTTTTTAATAATTATTTACTTTAAAAACACCAAAATCATCTTAAAGTATAACAAGTGAAAATATAGCAATTTTCTTGAGCACCTTGTTTTGAAGTGGACAGAAAGAATTGTTCTTCCATATATTAAAATTTTTATATATCGAATTTTTTGAAGTTCTAACTGTAATATGCCGCATTAAGAAATTAGCAATTAATAGTCAATTAGAAGGCATTATTTCTTTAAAATTATTTCAAGGTTTTTCACTCCCTACCTGTTATTAAATTTTCATGATGCGTTTCTATCACCTTTCTTCCTTGATCTTATCTCCGAACGATCTTGGTATTTCAAAGTACGGATCAGTAGCTTTTATTTCCCAGAGAATATTCACATATTTATCGACGATGCCTGTTAACTAGTTGGATATGCCATTCCTAAAACTTTCTTCTATCTCATACATCTTAATACTTAACAAAGTAGTTAGTTACAAATATTAATACTGCTTAAATTTTTTATTTCAATACTATTCAACCTTTGACTTCCATCTTAAATTTCACCTTCAGTCCATTAATTGTAGCAAAAACAAGTTCTTGATCATAATATTTTTTTTAATTAATAGTTTTTCGTTATTCTGTTGTACATCAGATGTTTGCGAATAGCCGGCTTAGAAGGATGAGAATTTACTGTCGCTCCAGCGCCGCCAATGTACAATAGAACTAAAAAAACCAAAATTATTTAAAAATGGCTATTACAGCGTCTCTTTCCGACGGAATATTTCGAAATTCAAAAAGACCCTGCTTGTCATAAACAAAAACATAAATATGAAATTTGGTTTAGTTCTGTGCGTAACTCCATACACTTTTCGATGTTATAATGGTGAAAATGACACAGAATATTTCTAAATTCAAGAAAAACCTGCTGACCGTGGGCAAAAACATACACAAATATTTGGTTCAGTTCTGTGCATAACTTCATACACCCTTTGAAGGTTCAGTGGCGACACATGGACAGACAGACATTTTGTATAAACATGTCTTTTTTCTGTATATCTGACCCCTAAAACGCGTAAGTCCGTAGAAAACTGGAAGTCAAAAAAAATTTCGATTGCAGTACTTTCTTTTACTGAAGATAGAAGAAAGTAAAAATACATTTTAAAATCTCATAGATTTTAATCTTGGTTTCTAGATACAATTTAATGAGTTATGATGTCAATGCCATTAAATTATTTTTATCTTGGATAAAAAATGTCTTTCCTACATAAATTCCAGTGACTAGGTAAAAGTGGTATCTCGTCCCCACTGCAACGTGAGCTTGCTTTGCATTTCGGCCAACAAATTTCCTATGGTGATACTTGTCTTTCAGCGGCAACCATTGTTTTCTTTTGCCCTTCCTCTAAATTGGTTCATGAACCACTTTTCACGACAATTACCCACAACTGCATTCTAAAATACCGATTTCCCTATATTAGATGCCTACAGGTTAGGCATCTAAAATTCAGGTTTTCCTACTCCCGAAGCAGGATTTGTGTGTGTAATGTGCAAGAGCCAAATCAACAAAGTCAATTAGTTAAGCAAGAGGTATGACAGAGAAATCAGCTAAATAACAGGCTATGCAATTAGAACGGCCGTGGCGTTTGTCTACTGGATGACCGCCATGCAATGATCAAGCGAACAACCGTACCGATGCCAGACAAGCATATTCGGGTAGGGAAATCTGACAGTTAGGAATCTGGTCACCGGTTTGGAAATAGCCGATGTCCGCCAAGTACGCTAATGCCGCCTGGTACATTTAGAATCCGTCGTGGGTGCAAAGTCCTCCAAGTTACCTGTGAATTATATATCTGGAAGTGCCTTGCCAGGTGAAAGTCTCGTCACCTGACCAAGGTTCTAAATTACGAGATCAACTTTAGTAGCAAAGTGCAGGTACCAAACAACAAGATCAAAAGGTTCAGTAACCGGATTAACTAAGTTCACCACTAAGCAATAGGCACAGCCGACGGGATGAAGCTGTTAGGGCTTATAAGATTTATTGACGCTAGGTGGCGATTAGGCGATCACCGCCCCGATACCAATTATTAAACCCATTCAGCTGGGGCGACCAGGCAGGTAGGAGCCTGGTCATCGGTTAGAAAGAAAGAAATATATTTTTACCTGACAATTTGGTAGATTTTTTTTGCTTAATATTTGTCGTGCTGAAGATTTATGTATTCACTAATGTACGTTTTGTAATAAATGTAATTACTCGCGGATGTTTTTTTTAAATATATTTTTTTAGATTTCCAATCATACAGCAATTTGTACGTTTCTTTTACAGTAAAATATTTCGACTTTAACCCTGTAAATGGGTTACAAAATATATTACGTGAAAAACATTTGTGTAGTACGTAAGAATGTATTACATACAAGCATGTACGTGAAAAGCATTTCAAAATTTCATTTGTTTATTTTCTAACGAAATTTTTCCCAAAATTCTTGTTAATTCTTGAAATTGCAGAAGAAGAATTGCTTTCCCCCGAAGGAATTAAGATAAAAACAACCATTTTTAAATACCGCATATTGCATTTTAAAAAGCGTAATCATATATCTCACAGAAGTTTATAAATAAAATATCTGAGGCTATTTTAAGTACTTTTAATAAATTAAATATTCCAATATATTCCAAAAGTATTCAACAAATAATTATCTTGAAACTGATAAAGTTTAGATTTTTACTCAAATTATGAAATGAAAAGCAACATGCTATGTAACACAAAGCACGTTTTATGTTTGCAACAAGAATTAATTTTTCTTTTTAGACAGTGAAACAAATTACACAAATTTTAAAAATGTTCAGGGTGAATAATTATTTCATTTTCTGAAAGCCTTTTTTTAGCTTCGTTATTTTCATCTTTTCTGTTATTACTTCCAGAACGACAAAAGAAAAAGGATAAATGGAAAACTGAACAATGACCAATCCGGTTTTTGTCGTCTAAATTCATTTTTATGTGAATATATCCCGCACAAACAGCAGATGAATATATTACTTCAAGCAAAGAAACTTCTTTCTATTGTTTATTTTCGTACTGTTAGTTTTTTTTTTTTTTTTTACTTTATTTGGTATTTTCGTCGTGTATTTCGACATCACTTTTGATTCATTATTTCATGAATGCTGCGCGAAGCTTTTTTTGCTGTTTTCAACATGCATAAACGAAGAGGATAAAAATATTTCACATTTCTAATGGAAAAAGTTGTTTTTTAACTTTTATATTGTCTTATTTGTTTCGGTTAATAAGCTTAGTTTGTTTTTGCAAGTCAGCATTCGGTGTAATTGTTTTTAATCTGGGGGGAATAATTCTTTAATATTTGCTTTTAGCGACATGATATTTTTCTTTTATTTTGAAGATATCATTTTCCAAATTATTAAGTTAGTTAAAAATAAAATACTCTTTAGTTAATTTTGATGATATCAAAAAGTTTTAATTTCAAGAAAATTCTTAAATTTCAAACAAGATTTTTCTGTTAAATTTTTAATGCGGTAGTACACAGTTTTTTTGTTTTCAGAATGCGTATAAACTTTTCTATAGGGAATAGGGAAATATATAAAAAAGTAGATTTCATTTTTGTTACAAAAATTTATTTGATTATAAAAGAATGCATGAAAATGTATCGCCTTTTTTGCCATTGGCAAGTTGTATAATATTTTAAAACATAAAACATAAATCTAACATCGAAATTAATGAGTAATATAATATATATTATGTTATTATATTTAATATTAATATATAACACATGAATAATTATGTACTACAACAACTATTTTTTCCCAGCTTGCTTGTGGTTGTGATTTTTATGCTTCTGAATCAAATATGTATAGAATTTGCATTTATTTATGCGTTCTTTGCCAATTACAGCATAAAATAAGCATACGCAAAATAAATGCATCACGATATAACATCGGTTTTATCATGGATTTTTATTGTCCCTTTAGTACGTGTCAGCTGTTTATATACAGGGTGTTTCAAAAGTTCGGTGCGAAAGTGAAACGCGATAAAAAACGATCTATAGATCGGAGAGACATGCGGTTTGCAGATAAATATTCAACGTGGGACGGGATTTTTTTATGACGCCAACAGAAAAATAGTTCAAAATCTCGACAACAGATGGCGCTAATGCAGATAATTCAATGAAATAACTTTATATTGCTCACACAGCGCAAGATTCGGATACAAAAAAGATCTATACTCACTATTCTATAACGTTTTTGTATCCAAATCTTGCGTTGTGCGAGCAATATGAAATTATTCCATAGAATTATCTGTAGCAACGGCTTCTATTGTCGAGATTTTGAACTATTTTTTTAGTTGGTGCCATAGAAAATTCCGTACCACGCTGAATGTGCATCTGTAACCGAATGTCCCTCTGACCCATAAATCGTTATTATCGCGTTTTACGTTCGCACTGGACTTTTGAAACACTCGGTATGTATTAGCGGTAAAAGAAGCCCAATTTTACTCATAGAAATAGAAGTGCGATTACATATATCGCTATTGTTTTCTGTTTCTATGTCTGAGTAATAAAAAGCAAAACACAGCTCAGCTCATGTTATTTATAATGATTAAGTTTTCGTCTATATTTACAAGAAAAATTGCCCAAAGTTGCTTAATTATTTATATTTTGCTATTACTGGTGCAATATTGCCGAACAATATTATGAAATTTCATTGCTAAAATTTCTTATTATTTACTCAAACTATTCTGCATTATTACCATTTTGTTGCAAATATTTTCAGTGTAAAGAAGGATGCAATGAATCGTGAATTTTTATACCATTATTCCGAAATAGAAATCTTCGATTCATTTAATAGCAAAATTATTTGATTAAATAAAGCGAATATTAACTGTTATAAGCATAGATATTCAAATGTATAAAACTAGTAAATCTGCAGATCAGGAGCCTCAACGTCAGCTCTACAATTCATTGTGTTTAGCGCCCTTTGAGTAATATTAATCTTTCTACAAAAAACGAAATTTAAAGTTTTGAAATTACATAAACATTTATAAAACGAAAAAATATTTCGAAGGTTTCTGACATTAGAAGCGTTAAATTAAACCCCTTGTTATGTAATGGTATTCTGAAAATCTCATGAGCTACTTATTCTGGTAATTTTTAGATAATAAAGTAGATTTCTTCAGGGGGGCTCTGCCCCCCTGAACCCCTTCGTAGTGTAATTTAATTTACATTTGTAATTATCAATTAATTGTGTTAATGTCCTTTAGTAAATTCTACCAATAGACGGAAACGTACATGAATTATTTTCTACAGCCCTATATATTACGTGAAGATTTTTACGCGTCGTTTTAAATTCTGCAAACATTTGTTAGTATACTAAATGTAATTGGGCTGGGAAATACATAACTCAAAAAAAAAAAAAAAAAACACTGAAGCAATTTGCGCGCGCTCATTTTCATTTATACTTACGAATTCATTTGAGTATCCCTGTACATGGTCTATACAATATTTAAGCACTACTTATTAAGCACAAATTTTTTTAACGTTAAAACGCACACCATAATCGAAAATGCTCTTCAGCAATCATCCCTAATAGACCAGAACTGTATCCGAAATTTTTTATGTGACCCTATAAATGAACGATAAATACGATACAAATCATATTCAAGCTTCTTGTAGTCAACCACAGTAATGTAATTTAATTTCATAATGTTTAAATTAGTGCAACACAATTAACACACTGACGACAGGCAATTTAATTGAATATGGGTTTAAAAACAGTAGAAGCTCCTCCCTCTTCTGAAAGTGTCTCGGAAATTGGTTTCTGAAATATGTTTTTCATGTTTATGCAGCAGTAAATATCTTTCAATGTACGGATGTAATATATAATGTCTTACAATCTATAAAAAATATGGACAACAAAATATAAATGTCTTTTCTGTAAGGTAGAAGTCACTCCCTTAGCCAATGACGTATTCTGAATAAAAACGAGAATTCTCGTTTCCCGTCGCTAATGTGTTAAAATAAGCTGTGAAGAGTTTTTTCCCCCCGTAGACCACATTTTAATCGACCACTTTTGTGTGACCCTGAAAAAAAATATGCTTTGCACCCCATATACTACAAAAAGGTTTCAAAAATACATATCAATTTTATTATTTTGTAACAGAATAACATCATTAAAAAACGCCACAAAAGGATTTTCTTCAAAGATTGTAATATTATGAATACTTTTGAGTTCCCTGTACGCATGCTGTAAGTGCTACACATAACATATTTTATAGTAACAAGGTTCTAGTGCACCTTAATAAAGTATATAAATTTCATTACGTTTAAAATTGTGTAACATTATTAAAATACACCGCAGACGATTTTTCCCAAAGACTATAATGTAACGGAATAGTTTTGAGGGCCCCTGTAATTAAGCTATGAATGCTACACTCTTCATTTTTAATACCAAACATACTTTGGCAAACCTCAATAACGTATATCAATTACATGCAATCCCGACTATATTTACACGAGTTAGAGCACGTAGAGAAACACGGCAGGCGACAGATAGAAAAACTGAAGTCATAAATACTTTTTATCCATGTTGGAAAGTGTTAAAAAGGATTTACATGCCTTTAACTGTACATTTTTTCACTAATAGCATGGTTAAACATTAGTTTAAACATCCTAATCCATGCGATAGCAATAACATATTAAAAGCCCCCCAGAATATGCATATCTGGAGATCTATAAATCTACTGGAAAATAATTCATTATCGTGCCCACTGTTAATTGCATAAATTGCATCGATTTGGCGCGATAAAATATTTTTTGTGATAGCCTTTTAATAGTACATGCAACAAATTAACGTAATTTACTAACTTCATTCATATTTGAAGCAATGATAGGCTACGAATAACAGTCGCTAGGCAACGAAGAAAAGGAGAAAAAAAAAGAAATATGTATCATGTAAAACAAGAAAATTAATTTAAAAATTCTTTATATTATTGGAATACATGTATAAATGTCCTCAAAACATTATACACGTAAATAAAAAAATCTGATAGATACATTGATAAAACTTCAATATAATAGGAATAATTTAAAACCCTTATTTGGAATGTTAGTATCCATAATTTGACATTTAAATCCATTAATCAAACGTGCCATTTTCTTTCAACAAATGGAAATTTGAAAATCGTCTGACTTGCCGTAGAAAAGCATTATAAAGAAAAATAAAATCCTCCATATTTTCCGAACGAATGAACCAAATTTAACCAAAAACTATACAGCTACGTCCGGGTATCTCACGAATATGCCCAATTAATTTCAAGCTGATCGGGTGCTTTTTGCGGCAGTTATCGCGGAACAGACAGACAGACAGACAGACAGACAGACAGACAGACGGACAGACAGACAGACGGAAATCAAAACTTTTCGTGTCTCCACAGTAAGCCTTCACTGACGTTTCGGCAAAAATAGATTTTCACTGGTCCGTACGAACGCTATTATAAAGTACATATTTTTGTAATATCGGCATTTCAATTCAAATATTTCCAATGGAAATCAACATCATATTGGTAATTCACAAAAATGAAAACATTTCTGATAAATACAATATTGGTGAAATATTAATCCTGATTATAAACATTATAATTTTTATATTCGGAAAGCTACGATATAAAATATTCAATAAATGACCGAATAAACCGAGGATTAATCTTCTGAATCTGTTGCAATATTAAAATAACAAAAGAATGTGTCTTCTTCACGTAATTATTCCATTTGCTTGATGAAATATAAGAACAACACTCACAAATTAATACTTTAGGCTTTAAACTCTTACGTGTTTAACATTCGTTAAAGTGTCATTGTTCTGTTATTAACTTCTTTTGGATTCTTTTTTATGGTGAAGATCTGAACTCTAGCCAAGGAATTTAATATGTATATAAGAACAACACTCTAGGCTACTACTTTAGGCTTTAAACTCTTACATGAACATTGATACGTATCTATATGCTTACAATTAAAATTATTTGACACTGTTTCTATCTTGTCATGCCATTTCGTGTTTAACGTTGCAATTTCGTTAAATTGTTTCGTTAAAGTTCTAAAGTGTTAAGTTTCGTTAAAGTTCTGTTTTTAACTGCCTTTGGATTCTTTTTTATGGTGAAGATCACTGAACGCTTCCCAAGAAATTTAATGTGTATATAAGAACAACACGCGCATTTATACTTTATGCCTTAAACTTTTACATGAACATTGATGCATATCTATATGATTACTTAGAATAACTTAGAATTACTACTATTTTACACTGTTTCTATCTTGTTGTGACATTTCTTCTTTAACATTGCAATTTTGTTAAAATGCAGTTCTGTTATTAACTTTCTTTGAATTCTTTTTTTCAATTCCTACTATTAGCTCACACTCTCCCTATATTTATTTATATATTTATATATTTATCTTGTACAAATTTTCAATCGTTAATAAAATACTCATTATTCATCCTATCAGGTTGAAATAAATTTTTTTAAACTTGTACTGGATGACAATTGATGTTAATAAAGTTTTTTCAAATATTAATTAATTAATTAAATTTTAATTAATTAATTTTAGTTTTGCATGGGAAACAAAATGGCCGCCATTGGTTATTGAATTTCAATGAAAGTATTTTCAATAAGGGTTACCATAGGGTGGGGACCCTGTTCTGTCGCCAAATACCGCCAAGTTTGTCGCCAACTTGGCGATATATCGCCAAATTTGGCGGCCAAAATGAGTCGCCAAAAGTGACGCTAACTTGGCGATATCTGTAATATTTCGCCAAATTCCCATAGAGTTCCATTGTAAACCTACTTGCTTATAGAAAATCAACAAATTGAGATATTTTAATGCAACAAAAACTCATATTAGCTTGATTATATTAATTTTTTCTTTGATGGCCTAAGTAGGAATTGACTTTAAAAACAAAATTTTTATATTACTTGTTTATGGTGAAGATCTGAATTCTAGCCAAGAAATTTAATGGGTATATAAGAACAACACTCGCATTTATACTTTAGGCTTTAAACTCTTACATAAACATTGATACATATCTCATTGAGCTAAAAACATAACAGCTCGACATCAGCTACAACTGTCTGTAGTCAGACTACAACTGTCAACAGTCTGTAGCTGATGACGAGATGTTATGTTTTTAGCTCGAAACGCGTCCTGTATATTGTTTTATTTTATGGTGATTTTTTACAAAGTTTTATTATTTTAATTGCTTCAAATCGCCAGTTTTCGGTGCTGTTTCGCTAATACTGCATCTTGCAATTTTTCTAATACATAAAATCAACGAATATACTTACATCTGTCATCCCAATAAAAATTGTGTTTTAAAATCATATACATTTTAAGATATTTAATGCTGAAAATTGTCTTTTTTTTTCATATTTTCCCATTTTAAGAGTACTGAAAACCCTTAAAAAGTTTAAGTTAATGGAAACAGCAGTTTGGTAACTTTAGTTTAAAATAATATTTGTTTTAAGAGTTAGCCTAACGAATGTAAGATTGATTTTTTATTGTAATTATTTTTGCAAGTTTTTATAAATTTAATCTAACAGTTTTTTAAACATTTTCATCCGTAGAATTCGACGGGCTTCCACTCGTTTTAATTAAATTCGAAAAAGTGAAAATGAGATGACAAAGTTTTGTTTAAATATATATATATATATATATATATATATATATGCATTTCCCTTTATTGAAATGTAATAATAAAGTGTTACAGAATAAGTAAGTAATCTCATAATTTAAAAAAAATCAGAAAATGGAAATATTGCTATAAAAGAAACTTATTAAAATGTTTAGGGCATCATATTGATTATTTTCATTCACACGTCCCTTGAAAATTTCTTTCTCTTTTAGAGTATATCGTCGGAACCATGTCGAACTATCCAATATGAAATTTCATATTGGATAGTTCATATTGCCATCAGAACAGGAGTTATGGCTGTTAGATTATACCCGCTCAATAGCTGAAGCGGCGTTTACGAAACTTTGAAATCACTTTTCTCCAAATGATGTTATTGGGCATAACGAGCAGGATATCTCAAAAACTTCTGTATATTTTTTTCCTGAAATTTTAAATACATATGTTTCATGTTAGTCTGTATAAATTGAACCTTAAATTTCATTTTTATTGCACAAAAAAATATTTTTTAGGTGATTATACTCTTGAAATTTTCAATTTTTTTTAGCTAAATACAAATGTGTATTAAAAATATAAAATGTTTTAAATACAAATGTTTTTATGTTCAAGGTAATAATTGTAATTTGAAGTATAACTAGACACGAAAAATGCCCTTCTAGTTGCAAAATTTATTTTATAATCCTGCGCGTAAACTGTTATACCAATTTTTACTTTGACAAATGGCTGACAGATTGGAGCCCCCTATAAATACTAATTCTGCATCTTGCAATTTTTTAAATTGATGAAATGAAAGAACCTATATTGAAATCAATTAAAATTGTGTTTTTAAATCATGTACATTTTACGGTATTAAATGTTGAAAATGGTCTTTTTTTTTTTTTTTTTTTTTTTTTTTTTTTTTTTTTTTTTTACTTTTTTCCAATTTTAAGAGTCCTGAGAGCCCTTAAACTTATTAAATTTTGCAACATTTTAATTAAGTTCGAAAGTGGGAAACTATGACGACAAAGTTTTTTTCAATACTTTTTTCAACATTTTATTTCTTTGAAATAAAATAATAAATTCTTCTTGAATAAGATAGTAATTAAAAAAAAAGAAAATGAAAATATTGCTACAAAAGTAACCTATTAAAATGTTGATCATCTTGATTATCATCATATTGATTATCATATTGATCATCATCATCATATTGATTATCTTTCATTCACACGTCATCAGAAAATTTCTTTTTATTTGGGAGTATACGATGGAGAAATTTTTATTCAGTTTCTGATAAATATCTGAGCATTGATTGTCGATTAACTAGCATTTTAGGTTTTTAACAATTAAGATTAATAGATTTTCTAAGCGGCACAAACCAACTTTTTCAATAAAGGTAGAATAGAAATTGAGCAAAAAAAATTTTTTTTTTCTACATTGTTAATCGAATTTATAAATTTCTGGTGTAACTCATAGCTCAAAATGTTTTTCAAAGATCCAGATAGTGAGTGAAAATATGTAACTATAATAAAATATTGATGTTGAAATATTTTTAAATTTATACATTATCAACTAAACAAATTGTACTTCATGAGGTGTGCATGGAATGTTCAATTAACAATGCCTATTTTTAAGAACATATGGATAATAAGTGTAATTATCAAATTTCGATTTGAAAAAAGTCCCATTTTTATACATTTCTTGAAGATACGCCATTTGAAGATCTGGAATATTTATCAAAATATTTTATAATTAATGTTGATGGTCAACCGTTCAGTTCATCTATCAGTCTGTCATCAATCTAGAAACCTGCATTTAAATTCATCAAAATTTCTGATAGCAAAGGAATTTAAATAATAATATTTTTTAATTGCCACTAGAATATGTATACAAATTTTACAGTTTGTTTTGTCGTTTATGAGTTGATTATCGTTTGAAATATTAGACAATGACATATTTCATAATTACAAAAATCTTCGAACTTTTACGCGCTTTGTCGAATAGCTAAAGATATTTGCCGTATTATTCTAGAGCTTCAAAGATATAAAGAACATATTTGACATCATATTTGTCAACGAAGGGTTTGATCACGAGAACAGTTTGGCTACAAAAAATTAATAATGAAGGGAAAAAAAAATAGTGTTTGCGATTGTCTCTAAAATGCTCGAAATCATCTGTCGCCGCAGAGCATGATTATGCAAATATTGCACAATGTATGTTATTCATAGAAATAATAACAATTTATTAAAAAAATAAATAAAGACAATTTTGCATGCCTTTTGTTTGTAGTACTTTTAACCAAATTTAACTCCAGTTTTAGAAAACGTGGCAAATTATAGTAGAAATAACATAGTACAATTGGAATATGAATATATTAAATATCTAATGAAGTATGACCAATTGCGTGAAATATTTTTTTAACTGCGTATGCGCGAACTATATCAATGATCGTTTTTCGTGATTCACAACTATATTCAACACTATACAGCATGTCTAGACCAATCTAATATTCTACAAATTCATAAAGTAATCAGGAATAAAGTGATCTGAATTTTGGTTCTTGCGAGAAGTTGCTTGGTGATATTTTCCGAAAATATTCATGTTTTATTCACTAGCCTCCAACGAAGAAGTTAGTATTTAATTGAAATATATGCTTCGATTTTAATAATCATTTGTGTTGTATTAGGTTTGTTCTGGTGATTTTCCAAGAACAACTAAGACAGCAATAAACATGAAAGAAAAATCTTACTTTCAGCATAGATTATGAAATACTTTGAAACACATTCAGAATAATGAAGCCTAAATACATATTTTGTAAAACACATAACATATTTGGAAACATAATTTCTGAAATTGCTATCAATAAACGGTAATATATCCGAGATGTTTTGTTCCGCTGTATATTATCTTTAGATTTGTATGTATACTACATAGTATGCTAAAAGTTAGCTCTATTAATCGCATAGCACAGTTGAAAATTCCCATTCTTAAGATCTGGTGAAGAGGGAGAATTCATACTTTTAGACCATTACCAAATATAAAATTACCTGGGAAGGGTTGTGATGCTTCTGAGAGAGCCCTCAATCTTTAAAATTAATCACTGGCCCTCTGTTAAACTATTCAAATCAAATCAAACAATACAAATATTGGCACTTCTTTGTTATTCTGCCGATTACGTTATGTTAAAAAAACAAAAATCGCCAAATTATAGGATTTAGCACCAAAATTGCATGAGCGAGGTTTCATATTCATATGACGACAGATGCGTTCAACATGTTTGTTATGTCATCGGTGATTTTTAATTCGACGTTTATGTGTATTTTTAATGATATTTTACTGATTTATGAGTTGTTTCGTTAATTAAAATAAAATTACTTCCTTAACCCTTCATGTACTGAATTATGAATACATGAAAATTTAATCTTCTACAGCATTTTTCGGAAATTTTTGAAACTACATTATAAGATTTTCTCATTTAATAAACTTTAGAAAGATTAATTAAATTTGAATTAATAGGGATTTTGTGCAATATTTCTAACCAAACTCAAATCTTTTATTTTAAATCTTTTTCTTAGTAAATTAAGAAATGTACAATTATAATGTTCTTAAAATAGAAAGATTTCTGAATTGACCCCCCCCCCCCCCCAACGTCAAGAAAGCTGAAAAGATGCAAAGGCAAAACAAATCATCCTTTCCAAAATATTTTTGTTTTGTGTAACCAATAATGCTTTTGGAACAAGATAAAGTAGTGCATTTATAACTCATTCTAAATTATATTACAACTAATAGTTGTATTAAATGAATTTTATAACAAGTTATTATAATGGCACGTATAAGTACCGTCAGTAGATAAAGGGTTAAACAGGGAGGTCACGTTATTCAAAGAGAAAAAGCTCCCTGCGATTAATCTTTTCCTTTTAAATTCTTGATACGTCTAATGGACAATTATGATGCATATTATAAAAAATATGTGCATCAATTTGGAATGTTTGTTTATTAAGTCTTTCAAATTCGTAATAAAGTATATTAATATGTAAACTTTATTTTGTAAATCAGTTTCCTACCCCCAAAACATCTAAACGTACATAAAAGTTCAATACCAGTAATTAGTGAAGGAATGCATAGAAATTAACAAGTTTGCAGTTTAATAGGCAGCGAGAATTAATTGATTTAATTTTATACGTAAGTCACCATGAATATTATAGGGAAGTATTTGTTAATAAAATGACAGTTATTGCCATATGATTATATTTATATTAGGATATAGTATTTTATTTATAGGATTATATTCGTAGTAAGTCATAGGATTCTATTTATATTTTAATTCCTTATACTCCAATAAAAAGTTTCGAAATTTTTCAGATAATTTCAGTATTTTATAAAGTAACGAACAAATTGAAAGTGGATATATTCAGTAAAAAATCTTTAATAATAATTATTATTATCACTTTCTCTAAGAAATATTTTAACAATAATTACTTTTATTTTATTAAAAGATAATTAAATTTCTCTTTATTTAAATAATAACAAAAGTTGATTGTTTTTAATTAATTTAGTGTGATAAATACATAACCTTAATTTCCCCGTCCATTTTGTTTTCTGCATTTCCTTACACTAAGATAATATTCGACGACACCAGAAAAATAGACTCTAGGATAATTATTTATAGTTTAAAGTAAGGTAAAGACTGATACTGTATTATTATGTGGCTCTTTAAAACATAATTTCCGGAAGAGTTTAAGGAAACATGACCTTGAATAACTCTTTCATCGCAAATATACTGGGTGAACCAAAAGTTTTGCCCTGATTATAAATATTTATTATTCTCAAACTATTATAATTATACATATATTTGTTTGGATATATTGTAAGTACTGTTATAAATTTTTTGATAAGACCACATACCTGAGTAAATTTCAAAGTGTGCCCCCTTGGCAGCTCGGAGAATGTCTAAGCGGTATTCTAGTTCCCGCCAAGTGTTCTTTAACATGTCTTCCGTTACAGAACACACAGCAGCTTGTATTCTATTCATCTGTTCTTTGACATCAGCAATTGGTGTGGCAAAATTGTGGTCCTTGATGTAGCCCCCAAAGAAAAAATTCCAGATGATTAATATCTGGAGAGCGCGGAGGCCGTGGTATTGGTCCATCCCTTCTAATCCACTGATTCGTTCTATTGCACAAAAAACTACTAAAACGGACCTATCCAATGATAGAAAAAGTCACATTATTATAAAAACGATTAATTTCCAATGAATTATTATAATTAGGGCATCACTTTTCGTTCGCACTGTATAAATAGTTTACAATGTATTTATTAATTCTTTTATAAGATTAGCGAAATCTTCCAGTCTTACCCAGCCAGTTGAGTAAGACTACGTGGATATGTTACTCTTACCGGAAATGAAATAGTTTAAACTTTCTTCTAAAAATGAACAAATTATTTAACTTTCAATTTTAACTATGACACTAAACTAACACAATTATAATTGTAAGTATAATTATATAAAATTAAAAAGTAAACGGATAATTAATATTTTCATGTCAATTTAAGAACTTGGAGGAAAAGAGTTCACTTTATTATCAGCTTTAAATAAACCATAATTAATATTGTCAATGCAGTTTGTTTACGAGCACTTCAAACATTGTTTTTCAAAATTAGTATTTATCCCACGTAGGATATCCCGTATTAACACAAGAAAGGGATTGGAGAGTAAGCCGTAAACAAAATCCTACAAATGTCAGCAACCATAGTTTTGTAAGAGAAATGAAATCAGCCATACTTTACTGACTGTCGGGTAAAACTGCATGGATAGGTTACTAATCGAAAGCTTAAAACTCAGAACGAGCTCAGAGTGGCATGAAACATTCATCTTGAGTTAAAATAACTAAAATTAAAAATCTGTTTACTAAAAAAGTGCATACAAATTTATTAAAATACTGCGTTACAAAATGAACTGGTCTATAAAACTTAAAAACTATTCATGTTAAAATCATATGAAACAGAAAAGATAATTGCCGAGATCCTTCGATCGCAAAACGCGAGCATTTTCAACGGATAGTGTCACTGACTTAAGAAGTTAGTTTCAGTTCATTAGTTAGTTCAGTTGCAGACAAACGTCCTTTTTTTAAATCACCATGCCATCTAAAAGTCGTAGAATCACCGAAATTTTTTTTCTTTGTAAGCTTCTTTTATTAATTTAACTGTTTCCGGAGCTGTTTTGCCCAAATGATGGCAAAATTTCATAGCACAACTCATTTCATTTTTTAACTGTGAATCACTCACCAACGTTTCTATAGGGCAAATAAAAAGAGCTCTTAAAACAAACACGAAGCTAGGAAAGTAAAATCGTCCGTTTCGTGTAGAATATTTTTAAACGTACAATTAAGGCCAATGTCAGACGGACATCTTTTTGCACGCTTTTTTACTTACGTATTATCCCTTCACAATGCTAGCGGCATTGTGTAGGGATAATACGTAAGTAAAAAAGCGTGCAAAAAGACGTCCGTCTGACATTAGACTTAGGGCAATGTCAGACGAACGATTTTGAAAAGCAGCTTTAAGGACGCTCAATCTTGGAAGGAATCTCAATTTTTACTTACGTATTATCTCTTCACAATGCTAGCGGCATTGTGTAGGGATAATACGTAAGTAAAAAAGCGTGCAAAAAGACGTCCGTCTGACATTAGACTTAGGGCAATGTCAGACGAACGATTTTGAAAAGCAGCTTTAAGGACGCTCAATCTTGGAAGGAATCTCAATTTTTACTTACATATTATCCCTTCACAATGCTAGCGGCATTGTGTAGGGATAATACGTAAGTAAAAAAGCGTGCAAAAAGACGTCCGTCTGACATTAGAATTAGGGCAATGTCAGACGAACGATTTTGAAAAGCAGTTTTAAGGACGCTCAATCTTGTGAGCATAGCAATCTTCTGGTCTGTTCAGACGAGAGTTGCTAAACCGCAGCCGCAAAAAATGGGAAAATCTTCACGCTGACAGCTGGCGTTTCCTTCAAGCCGCGGCCGTCTGGTGACGTACTCGTGGCTTTTGTTTATTGTATGTTGTTGAGAAAACTTTCATTTCAACGCTGAATTTGACTTTCTTTGTCAGTGATTCGTAGAGTTTTTGTTGTGTTTGCTTGTCGAATTGTCTCTCTAGAATTTATTAAAATGGATTTTTTAGACGTGGAGCAACTAATTTTTGAAGTACAAGAGCGTCCAATATTGTGAGATACATCGTGTGAACTATATAAAGATGAAAAAAAATAAATAATACGCTAGTTTGAAGTGTGTGGCATCCTTGATAAAATATTATCAGAAAAATCTAAAGAAAATCGGGAAGTTATCGGTAAATTATTTTAATTAATTTTGTTTCATGTAAACAAAAAAATTCATTTAAAAGCATTCTAATGTTAGAAGTTACGTTTTATAAAGAAAAGTATTAAAACAGTAAAGTATTATAAGGAAAAACTGAATGTAATCTTTATCAAATAATAATAATAATAATAACACTATGTTGTATTAGTATGTTGCTTGAGAATTAAATTCAGGGGTCGAAGCAGGTGTTTTTTCGGAGGGGGGGGGAGACATTTTGCGAAAAGGTAAAAAGTATTTTTGTGAAATTTATTATATTTTTGTGAAATTTATTTTATGTTGTGAAAAGTAACATTTTGTAACGAAACATTAAATCCAGTTCCTGGACTTCGAAACAAGCATTTTAACTTCTTTAGTACTTCTGCTAAAGTTTTCCTTTCTGGGGAACTATTTTTCTTTGCAAATTACAGATTTTTAAACCTAACAATATTAAAATAAATAATAAATAGTATGTTTTTATGGAATAGAATTTCGTGAAAGGGTCTGTTTTAATATTTGGATTTTTGAGAAGGGGGCTGTTTTATTAAATAGGTTTATGCGTAAGGGTCCTAAATAGACCCCAAATTTTGCCTGAATCGACCTTTGAAATTAAAATCATCGTTAAGTTAGACAAACTTTTGAAAATCTTGTATGGAAAAGTGGACAGCAAAACACAGAGCGTCTGTGATCATATCGCGTACCGGTTCTATTTACTGCGAGCATATAATTTTACATAATTATGTATTACCATGCCAGCTAAGTTTTACGAATTTTTCTCACCACTATTTTTTAACATATAAATGTGCCTTATTTAATCATCGAAAATCTAATATTTAATAAATCAAATTTTTCTTATCAAAAATAGAGGCACGGAAAAAGCGTAAAAGTTAAAATTTATGGTATATATTTTTCTTTCAAGAGGCTTGTAATTGTAGGAAGTGACGGTTTAAAAAGAAACGACATTTTTGTAAAAATTTTCTCTTGACGTTTGCTTAGGATTTTTTCTTGCGCTTGGCCGGACTGCGTTAAAATAAACTATCTCGGTTAGACCTTGGACAAATTTTAAGCTTTTTTTACACTTCAGCTGAAAATTGTGTCACTGTAAACGTTTAAGCATACTATTTTACGCTAAACGTATCAATTCAATTTTTTTAAATAAATATTTTGTAGAGATAGGAGTTATTGAAACCTGGTTAACAGAAAAGCTAACTTCTTTTATATTTTTGAAGCAAATGCAGTTAAGTTTGGTAAAGTGGTCCTTTTCTTTTCTTTCTTTATTATTATCATTTTCTTCTTTGTACAATTTTAAGTGGCAGCAAAGTTAATATTCTCTGGTAAAATATTAAAAGACTATTAGCATATGGCGACAAATTTTCAGTTACAGTGTAATGAAATTTAAAGTAAATATGTATAATATTCATGAGCTTCAATTTGAAAGGTTTCATTTTCCAATATTATTAATACATGATTTTGGAGCCTGTTTTTGTAAATACCATGGAAAGAAATTTCTTATCCTTTTAATTTTTAATATTGCATGTTTCATTAGCCTTGATCAGATTAAAACTATGTTAATAACAATTGTAGTTATTGAATTTTTAAATGCACTATAAAAATAAAAAAAGTATCGTAATTATAAAACATTATTCATTAGACAAAGGCGCTCATCATTACTGGAAAAGCGCCCCATCAGTGGCCGAAGGGTTGCGCTCTCGAAGTTTTTAGGCGGGAGGTGCTGGGTACGAACCAAATCGCGCCTGTTGGTCAAACCGTTAGGAGTTTTTGTGATGTTTTCGAATCTTTGATTTCCATGGGTAAATACGGGTTAGGTTCCCTTAGAAAGACCCCCACGGAGGGCACTCTCCTTAGGTCCTATATCCCTCGAGTAGATAATCGGCCGTCAAAAATCAACTCAACTCAAGGTTTTGACATCCGATAATAGTTGAAGAATTTCTCGGGAAATTGCTCCAATTTTGGGTGTTTTACATAACGGTGTGCCCGCTAATTAATCTGTCACTTATTATAGGATGAACCCAATACCGCCTGTGTATATTTCTTTTTTCTATTTTTTTTAATAACTCATATAAAATTATAGAATCATTAATTCCCTGTAGAAGATCCATTTTACTTAATTGAAGGCATGGATGGAAATAATAATGTCGAATGAATGGAAATAATAATGTTGTCTGCTCTATGTGGCGGGAACGGTACGTAAAACTCTCGTGTGACTGCGGTCGCGCAGGTGTTTATTTTTCTTATTGAAACCACAAGCGTTCAAAAAGTCGTTCGTCAGACATTTGTCTAACAGTTTGAAAAAATCGCCTGTAGTTTTATTTTTTAATTTTGCGGTGTTATCACTATATAAAAAAGTAACTGTAAGTTGTTATGGAAATGCCCTTTGTACATATGGTCAAAATATATTAAAAAATTATTTTGCTAAAGACGAAATTTCTTTAAACTTTGAGAATAATGTCTGAAATGTAAATATGCCGGTAGAGAGGACGGGGAACAGTCACAATATGGATGCTACTGCTCCAGAATATTAGAGCTCCTGTACTTTTTCTTTAGAAATTAAGTCCTGACTCCAGGTAACATGTCTTAGGTAACATCAGTAATACGTATACGGTTCATTTAAAATTGCAGACGAGAATTTCATGTTGTAATGAGAACTTCTGTTGGTGCTGTTAAAACTAACTGACAGATCCTTTATCTGAATCATCTAATCCAGGGGTTCTCAAATTTTTGGACCGATGTATCTCTAAATCGAAGCGTACCACATTATTATGCGTACCACAAGGTAAAAAATGTAAAGCTAATATACAGTGTGTCCACGTATAACCTGATCTACCTTTATTTTCGCAACCGTTGGTCCTAGATGCATACTTCCAATTACAAAAATGGTTTAAATAAGGTAAAGAATTATTTTTAAAGTGATTTGGGTCAAGAAAAACATTTATTAAAAAAATACGAAATTTAAATTTTTATACGGTCCCCCGGTCCTATAAGGGATATTTAGTAAAAATTTACTGGGACACTAACAAGCAAGACAAAATAAATCCCAATCATCTAGCATTAAAATTGACCGAGTTATGAAACTTAGAAATGCATGACTTACAGGGTGTGGTAGATAAGTAATGAGACTCAGTCTAGAAAAACAAATTTATTGATCCTATTTGTACAAAACGTTAATAATCTTCAAAGTACTCGCCTTGGGCGTCGACACAACGTTGCCAGCGCGTTTTCCAAGCTTCATAGGCCCCACTGTAGTCGGTTCGAGTTATCCCAGTTAGTGCCTTCGTGACAGCACGTTGGATGTTCGGAATATCGTCGAAACAATGACCCTTCAGGCATCTTTTGACCTTCGGAAATAGGAAGAAAACAGGAGGACTCAAGTCAGGGCTGTATGGTGGCTGTGGCAGAACTTAGACTCAAATTCGGGTCAAGTAGGAGGTCACGAGGAACGCTGTGTGCACCGGAGCGTTGTCGTGGTGGAGACGCCAGCGTTGAGCAAGGTCCTGTCGCTTCCGTTTGACGGCTCTGTGCAATCGCTGAAGGACTTCTTTGTAGAATTCGGCATTGACAGTCTTCCCCTGAGGGACAAACTCTTTGTGAATTAACCCCCGCTTGTCGAAAAACACAATCAGCATTGTCTTGATGCGGGACTTTGACATTCTTGCTTTCTTCGGCCGCGGGGATGCCGGAGTGTGCCACTCCGAGCTCTGGGCTTTCGTCTCCGGGTCGTACTGGAATGTCCACGATTCATCGCCTGTTACTACGTTGTCTAAAAAGTCTGGATTATTTTCCAATTCATTCAACATCTCAAGGCAAACGTCCACTCGTCGTTGCTTTTGTTCGGCGGTGAGCACTCGGGGAACCAATTTTGCGCAAACTTTCCTCATCATCAAATCTTGCGTAACAATTTGGTGAACTGGAAATTTATTCACGGAGACCTCATCGGCGATAATTTTGAGACTTAAACGACGGTCGGAGTCCAGGAGTTCTTTCACTTTGGCCACCGTTTCATCCACACGACTCGTTGAAGAGCGTGCAGATCGTTCCATGTCTTCAACGGATTCCCTCACGTTTTTAAATTCATTAAACCACCAGAACACTTGAGCTCTTGATAGGGAGTCTTCTTTGTAGGCCTCCGTAATCATAGCAAAAGTTTCCGAAGCAGTTTTGCCCAAGCGAAAGCAAAATTTGATTGCATACCGCTGTTCTATCGAGCGATCCATCTTCAGCGTTTTCACAAGTGTCACGGGCACACAAACAACGTAATACGCGAAGCTCGACCCTCACTGCACCAGAGCTCCGACGCGACTGCCAACCGGTTCTGTTGTTAGCTCAAATCCCCCACCACGTGACGTACAGGTGGAGACCGCCCTGCGAGCGACTGGGGCGCCGCGCGGCGGCCAGTCTGATTACTTATCTACCACACCCTGTATACCACTTTATTGCAACTCAAAACATATGATTTCGGCTGTGTTTTCAGGGGTCGTGTATAAAGTACTTAAACTTATTTCAAGGTTTTTGTGCTTTGAAAGAAATCGTACAACTATTGCAATCGAGATAACATTTATTAGTTAAGTTTAAGATTAGTAAAAATAATTGTATTTTAACGTATGATTTATTTTGTAAGGATTTGAGGCTATGATTTCTTTTAGCAAAAATTAGTATATTATTTTCATAAGGTTTTATTTAACGTGCAATGATCGTCTTTCCAGTTTAAAATTTGTACTTGAATTTCAACTAACTACCAAATATCCGATGGAAGTAAAATTTTACATACTGATTTAAACCCGATGACAATGTAATATTATTATGATTTTTGACGCTTACCATTTATAAATACTTATGTTAGAGGATAACACAAAAACATTCGGATAGATTACTGTCAACAAGTTTAAGAAAGAGTTTTAGATCAGATAACATAAACCTGCAATGGTTGTGTTTTTTAACTTTTATAATTACGTTTTATGTATTTTTTAATTCTGAATAAAAAAATTACCTACACATTTAACCATCATGTCAGGCTTTTTCGCAAATCGTAAATTTCAAGGTTAAAAAATAGCGAAAAATCTGATACTATAAAATAGATGTAAGACTTTTTTTATTCAGTTTAATTTTATTTAATTCAATAATTTATTCATTTTTTTTGGCTTATACCGGGTTTCTTACAGCTAAACAGCTCAGGGGTCCGATGAGGTTGGGAGGGGAGGGGGGATCAATTTTAACTTTGAGTTTTTTAACTTTGAATTTTGCGATTTGAGAAAAATCCTGACATGATGGATTATAATTAAGGTTATTTTCGGATTCAGCGCTAAAGAATACATAAGAATCAATTCTCAAAACCTAAAAAACATAGCACAACCCAAAATTTGTAAGAGAGTGCAATCTAATAGTATTTTAAAATATGCATCATTTTGTAAAGAATTGAGGTAGTTGTTTTTCACCCTTTTATATAACAAAAATGCTTTTATTTATATCCTTTTATGTATTCAGTACAAATAGTATATTTTGCAGTAATATGTCAGAATGATTAAAGATTTAAAATTTATATTGCAATGCTAATTTTACTCTCAACCATTTCTTTAACATATCTGACGAAATTATATTTTTACTAAATTTGTGAATGACCCCTAATTTGCAGCAAAAAATATGCTCCAACTTTAAACAGCTATTACTCGGTCAATTTTAATCATAGAATAACGGAACTTTTTTTTGCCTTACTTGTCTGTTTAACAGGAAAATTTAACTTAATATAACTTATAGCACCGGGGGACCGTATAAAAATGTAGATTCTGTAATTATTCACAAAATTGTTTTTTCGCTTCAGACTTTCTCTATCTTAACCCTGCACCTAATTTTGACCACTTTTGTAATTGGAAGTATGCATCTAGGACCAACGGTTGCGAAAATAAAGGTCGGTCAGGTTATACGTGGACACACTGTATAAAAAAACTGTGACGAAACGTGTATAAACCGGAATATTTCTTCAGATTTTTGTGCTTTCGTCTTAGGAGGTTTTACTGTATTTAAAGACGCATGATCACGATCACATTACAAAATTATTACTTAACTTAACTGCTTTATATTATTCTTTCAATAAAAAGTATCATCATCACATTTTAAAAATACATACAGTAACAAAGTACGGTGTTTTGTTTGAAAAAAAAAAAACTACAATACTTAATGATATATTGGCATATAAATGAAATAAATTATGTATTATATTTGGCATAAAACTTTAATTACAACACTTCCTACCAACTTTTCCTATGTAAGCATAAAAACAAGTTATACATTACACTTTTGTTTTGCGCAGAGTACATATACACAAAATTTTTGTTTTCACTCCTTTTATTCGCTCAAGCTTCTCCTACTTTAATGTATTCAGTCATTATTATCAGACAATTCTATTGAAAAAGCATGTTTTTTCGTTGATTAAAAATGTTTCATTAAAAGTTTTGAAATTAGGTGTGTAATTACAAATTTTAATTTTCTTTCCATATAAATCTAATAATTATATGTTTTTAATTCCGGAAAAGTGATTGTATCATAAAAATATATGCGGATTTCAGAAAGTCTGTTGTAACAAATATTTCTTGTTACATAAAAAAAGCAAGCGTTTACAACCCTTAAATCGTATTAGAAATTTTTCAAAAAACTTCAAGGCGATATATTCAAGCCTTTTTTGGTCTCAAAATAATATGTTCTATTTTATCACACGTATTAGTATCGGACTTTCGTGTACCAGTAGCCAAAGCTTCGTGTACCAGTACTGGTAAGCGTATAACAGTTTGAGAAACCTTTATCTAATCTATCAGCTAAATGGAAATTATATACGCAAAAATTTATTGCAAAATTAAAATCATGTCGCAGAGACTTTTAAAGTGATAAAATCTTAAGGTAAACCATCAGGCAAACAACCGTACAGGTGTCTAAAAAGCTTTCTTGTTACAGTAATATAAGTTTTATAAAATACTCCGAAGTTGTTCGAGAGAAATAACAGAAAGCAGAAAATTTTTTTGACAGTAATGCTTTTAAATTTTTCATCCTGTCTCTAAATATTTAAGCAAATGGTTATCATAATTGGATATTAAAAGTCCAATTAGGCATTCAATTATAAAATTCGGTAATGATAAAAAAATTATCAATATTCAAATACAGACATGTTTTTTTTTTTTAACTAGTTTCATTTATTTTATTCAGAAAATTCTACGTGATTTCCAGAATAAATGTTTACAAAAAATGATAAATTAATATTTAAAATACTTTTAAAGAATCCACTAGCAGAAATTTCCTAAACAACATGTTTGATATATTTGACAATTTAATGCATATTTCAAATTTATAAACTTCATAAAACTGTATTAACATAATTCATGCATTAAAAAACAATATAAATGTTATTTGAAACACTTTGAATATGTATATTTGTAGCGTTTTTATAAAAAGAAAATATTCCGCTTTTTATTTTTGCTAAATACATAATACATCCCTCTTTAAAATTCATTTTTTATAAGATCTTTACGAGAATTGTGATGACTAAAAGTTTAATTTAATTTATTCATTTCGTTTTTATTAAACACCTTTGCCAGCTTAATTGTTAGCGCTTCAGTGACTTTTGAAACTTCTTAATTTCAAACTGAAACACTTTAAAAAAGTATTTGTAAAACCTTTTTATTTCTATTTTGACTTAGACAAATGCTCTTAAAAGATTAATGAGAAAATTAAATTTTAATCATCAATTTAGCTGAAATGGAAAAATGATTGTAAAAGTTTTCAAGAGCTTAGGATGAATAAACAGAAAAAAGAAGTCGTTGGCATTTGAAAGGCAATTGAAATTCTTTAATAACTTTTGAATAATGAAATATGCCAATTATATTCAGCTTTATTTGTATAGTAGTATTTCATATAGAAAGGAAGAAATAAAAAGGATAAAGAAACAGTCGAAGTGTTGTACACACGAATCAAATGAAAACTCAATACTAGAAAACAGGAATTCTGCTTTTTCAGAATTTAATGTCGCCCCGATGAAAAAAAAAATACATGCATATATTAACCCTTCCCACTCCGTTGGCTTCGATGCAGAGACATCCTAAGTCTTTGAAAAATTTGTTTTTCGTACCAGTAATAAAGGAAAATAAAATTCACTTTATTTAATCAGAGCATTTTTGAAAATGTGTACTTGAAGTAAAATGCTTTTTAAAAAGTGGTGCCGATCGAATAAAATTTGTGCAAGAGACTCCGGAGCTTTAAGGGTTAATAGCACAAAACATATTTCAATTTTAAGACTTAAAGAACACACTTTTATTTTGTGTAAAATGACGTCATTCACATCCGCTTAAGAATTCCACATTTACGATCCACTCTTAAACATCTACAGTAAAGCATGCATAGGATGTCACTATCGCAAAATAGTACACAAATGCAGCAAAAGATCCCGTCATTAAAGAAACTCGACAAAAAAACGGCTGTCTAATGATTCATAGGCATTTATTTGTTTGTAACATTAATATAGACGATTTCAGTCGTGACGTCAGTCATGACATTTTGGTTGGAAACTGACTCCAAACAAACGATTGCTATGTTGTATTTTATATTTTGTTTGTGTGTTGCAGCTATATCTTATGTATCTATATCATCTCACATCTAATTGTTTTAATACTTGATATGCACTGGTAACATTTTCCACGATTTATATTTAAAAAGAAATGATGCATAGTAATCTTTTGTTTGGAGTCATTTTCCAACCAAAACGTCATGACTGACTACACACTGAGAGTGTATACAGATACTTAAAATTAAATATAGTTTATAATAGGTCCATGTTATAACAGAAATTATTCGTTTATATTTTTTTCAAAATATCACGTATTTTAATTACATTTTCTTTCGGTTGTATGAGAAAATTGTAACATAAAGATATAATCGCTATTTTTCAACTATTTTCCCTTTACTTTCTATATAAATGGAGTACTTGAGTTGCCAAAATTAAACAAATGGTGCTAAAAACTACACAAAAATTAATATTTCAAAAATAAATGGAAATATAGTTTTCAAACAAATTGCATTTAAAAATAACTTTCTCTTTCAATACGACGGTATAAAAATTGAAAATGTGCGATGCTTAGAAATTACAAAAATTGCCATAGAGCATTTAATCGTTCAATGATACATCTCCTTTGTTTATTGCTGGCTTCTGTAAAGTAACGTTCTTTATTGGAGACAAAATAAGCTGGGAGAAAGAAATACCATACCGTACCGGGGGCTAACTAGAATTAAATAATTTTTGAACTACTTATTTTTTATTTTAGCTATGGAAGAGTACTTAACTAGAAAAGCGTGTTTTTGTTTTCAAGCGTCGTAGTTTAAATTAGAACTATGTTGCATTAGGTATCAAAAATTTTAATCATACATAAATTTAATTTTGCATTATATGAACAATAATTTTTAGATCTTTTTCAAAGAATTTTTAAACACGTTTATTCATTAATTTTTTTTTTTTTTTTACGTACTCCCGTAATTATACTAAGATTTTCCTCCAATTTATAAAGGTTATTTAGGGTCTCCTTGTTTGGTATTGTACATGAAGTATGTAGGATTAGCCGTTCATTTACAGGAGTACTCAAAAGAATTCCATTACATTATGGTATATGGGGAAAAATCGTTTGCTGAGTATTTAATGAGATTATTCAAATATAAATGTATTGAAACAGATATAAATCACTGAATTTAAGTACGATTACGTTAAAACAGGGCCTTCATAGCATGTTTTATTCATTTACAGGGACACACACACAAAAGAAATTGTTTACAGTACTACTAGTCTTTGAGTAATAATTGCTGTAGTGTGCGTTTTAAAATTTGGTGTGCGCTTTTCAATTTAAGGCTGTTCTCAAATCCAAAGGGTCAACTTTCTGACATAAGTTTTAATTCATTTTTGTTTGGAAACGCATGAAACTAGAAGGTGTTGTTATTCAGAAACTATGTCGTCGAACTGTTTTTTTCCGTTTTCTTCTAAACGCAATAGATCATTCATAAAATACTGTCAAAGTTGGCATTTTGAACTTAACTTCCGAACGAAAGAAGAAAATGCAGTCAATAAGGGGAGAAAAATGCCGTGTCACGTGATCAAAATCGCTTATAACTCAATAGGTATTTTATTGATCAAAACATGGAAAAAACAGTTCGTTTCCAAATCGCATGGTGTGGCCTTCCAATTTTGTATCTTTCCGTTAAAAAATGAATTTGTAAATGTGTCAAAACTTTTTGCGCTTGTTGAGCAGAGCAGTTGAGAACAGCCTTAACTAATTTTTTGCATGATACTCGATATGTATAAATTCAATAAACTCATATACAGGGCTGCACAAAAGTATTCAGGTACCATTTTCCACATTAGGGGAAGTTGTTGAAGGGGAATTTTCAACTGAGCTCTATGTGTTTCTTAAGTGAACCAAATTTCGGTATGCATGTAATTAATAGATATAAATCTATATATCATATACAGGTCTGCTGAAAAAAATAGGATAATTTTGCGATTGCAGATGGGAACAGCTGAAATTGATTTTTCAAATGTGTTATGGGTTTCCATATGTTTGAAATAGACATTACGTTTTTTATTAACAGGTGCAGTTTTGTTACATTATTCTGAATGTATTGGAAAGTGTTTCATAATCTATGCTTGATGCATGATTTTTTTTTCTTTTTTAACAGTGTACCGTCTTCAGTGGATTTATGACAGTCTTCCATTTGGTAAAATTATCTAGTAATTAAGGTGTAGTTTAACCCATTATTTCTCGTGGCCCTGATTTTCACGGGCTGTATAGACTAGTGGTTGGCGATCTCGATTTCTTAAATCGATTTAATTGACACTATGACCAATTTGATTTAATTGATACTACAGTTTTTTTAATCGATGTCTCTAAAGGTAATATCATTTTCATTTTCCTTCAAAAGTTGAAGGTAAGGAAGTCGGATATGCCAATCCCAAAACTTTCTTCTATCTCATACATATTATAACTTCAAAATTGTCTATCACAGTGTCAAACTTAAATGATAACCTATGCCCAATCATCAGCATTCAAAAAGTATAGGTTCGTTGAAGTATGTGCATTTTAAAAGAAAATATAAGCACTGCAATTTCCAAACAAATAATTGAATTTCGGCGCACACCCTCTTAGATGTCTGCAACCGAAATTCCTAATTCAAAGATCATAAAAGCGACACCTGTTGGAAAGTACACAGCCAACCTAATAACGATATATTTATGTGAAAGTGTAACAGAATATGAAGCTTGATTATATTCCGTGCATTAGTTTTGAGATATAGCTATAACTAATATCGTGAACGCAGTATAGCAGCACAGCCTGTTGTAGGATTTACACGAAAAACTAAGCCACCCCTAGCAACTATAGAAGCGGAGCTTCGGTGGACATGACATGGAGTCTATTAAATTACAAATATCCATCTACGGTAGATTCTGCCATATTGTAGCAACTGAACAACTAGTTCGGTGGTATTCCGAGACGGCTGAAGTCGCTATCCCAAAAGGTTCCAAACGTACTGTATTGGAGCAAGATCTGGTAAACTGGCAGGCCATGGAAGGACATTATATCATTGTAGACACTGTTCTGAGTGTCGCGGGGTATGTGACAAAGCCTTGGCTTTTTTACAAATGGTACCTGGGCGATCCTATACCATAGGCAGTATCATCGGCTGCAACTGTCGGCAACGTAAATGCTATTCGTTAGAGAACCTTATAGCACAATGAAGGGAAACTATTACGACAGCAGATCGCTCCGCAGACAGGCAGTTACGCCCAGTTATGGCAGTGAGCAGCTCAGTATCAAATGAAGGATTAGACCTCGAACCTCTCTGTCTTCACTCACGTATGCGATGGCTATGTGCACCGAAAGAAAATTGTGATTCGTTGGTGGAGATCATATTTTTCCTATCGGACAGTATTCAGTTTTCCTGAGTACGACACCATTCCAGACGACACTACATTCTACGTTGAAGGGTTAGTGGTACCTACCTTCACCTCGATGGGCGGTGGGATATATTATATTTCACCTAATTTTAATCAAGATTTGCACCATAAAATTTTAATTAAATTTTACTTATATAACTTTGGTGGAGGAAAGTTGAAGAATTGAATTCCTTTATTTAGAAATAAATTTTTTCGAAAATTTCGATGCGAATTTAAGGTTACAGTAACACAATTACTTGCCCATGAAAGGTTTGGAATAGACGTCGAAATCTGATTCAGGTTTCGACGTCTATTTCAGGGACGACAAGTCATCTGCGGATGATATGACTTGATACCACTCGATCCAAGTCAACTGGCGAATGGCGTCGAATAGCTGATAGTGACACTGTTGGTGTGCATGTGACTGCTCTAATGATTACTTGACACTCTCGTGCATTTATAACTTTTGGGCGTCGTGTTCCACTGTGGCGGCTGACTGAGGCTTCACTGATCCAATACTGTCAACATTGCTCAACTACACTATGACGCAAAAGTTTAGACAATGGAGAAATTCTTACATACTTTGAAAAATGTTTATTCAATTTTCAAATCACTGCTTGAAATTAATGTGCTGTACATATAAACAATATTTATAACAAAAAAAAGTGGAATTGTGCATATTGCAATAAATTAAATGGTAACAAAAATAAACTGCTGTCTCAAAAGTTTAGACACAAATTAAATAAAATCGAAATAAACAATTTTTAAAACCTGGTTGCGCATCCATGCTTATGTATTACGTCATATACACGAGATTGCATGGAAGAAACTAAATCTTGCATAGTTTGTGGATCGATATCGTACCATGCATTCTCAATAGATGTCTTAAGTTCCTTTTCAGAAGAGTATTGTCTAGCGTTGCTATAAACTTTGCGACACATGATGCTCCAAAGGTTTTCTATACGGTTAAGATCTGGGCTACATGCTGGCCAGTCGAGAACTCTTATATTATGGGAATTAAACCAAGATTTTGAATGTTTTGCAGTGTGAATTGAAGCATTGTCTTGCTGAAATTCCCACTGAGGACCCCCTAGAAGCTCAGCAAATGGCAGTAGGTTTTCTTCTAATGTCTGTGTATAATGCTGTGAAGTTTGACTACCACTGGTGAAGGTCAGAGATACTTGTCCATTATAGCAAAAGGCTGCCCAAACCATCACCGAGCCCCCTCCTTGTCTGCGACTAAAAAAACGTCGAGGTTCCTTCCGCAAGTCATGCCAATACGATAAACAACCATCTGGACCATCCAGATTCCACTTTTTTTCATCGCTAAATATGACTGACTGCCATTTCTCTCCATATGACATATGCTTTCGAGCCCACATAAGTCTTTGTAACTTATGATGTGGTTTCAGAGCTGGTTTCTTCTTCATTTTGCTATAAACGATTGTTCCTTTTTCCAAAATTCGTCTACGAATCGTATCCTTTGATACAGAGAGTCCCGATGAGCTTTGAACTCCACGTACGCTCATTTGTTGAGTACTCGCTAGTCTTTGTATCAGGCGATCCTCTCGTACATTTGTCACACGTGGCCTCCCAGACCGACATTTTGCTTTATATTCGGAACCACTCGATAAAACTCGATAAATAGATTTTTTTGACCTATTAATAATAGCAGAAATTTCAGAAACGCTCTTCCCTTCACCTTTCAACTGCCAAATCCTTGAAACCTCATTCACTTGAATTTCTTTAGCTTTCGGCATGTCGACTATGAAGCGCAATCGTTTGCAGAACTTAAGTACTCCAAATTTGTGACATCATCGATTCTAAATTTGCATATGCCAGCGAATATTCAAAGAAATTTAGAATAGTGTCTAAACTTTTGCGACAAGCACATTTGAATTTTTATGAAAAAAATTAGTATTATAGCAAATAAAACGACTGTCTTTTGTACATAGCATTTTAAATCAGTTTTTGAATATATTTACAGGTTTTTGTAATTCTGACGTCATAATTCTACATTTTAAAGCTGAATGACGTCATTGTCTAAACTTTTGCGTCATAGTGTACCACATACTTTCGACCAACTGTTTGCTGATACGTTTGTTGTACCAACCCACATCTCCAAGGCCTATGATGCGACCCCTATCGAAACCCGACAACTTGTAAGAACCATTGAGTATACGTCTAAAGGCATCAGTCTTTGAAATCATCGTTTAAGAATCGTGTAAGAACGATGGTATTCTAATTCTAGTTACACGTGAATTGGAGTAAGGCTCTTTTAAATATGCTGCCTGCTGCTCAATTTAAATGCACGTTGCACAAATTCCTATTGCTCACTGGTGCTGAACAGTTAATCAGTTACACAACTCATCAAATCACAAATGCACGCCAAGTTTCGTAGCTCTGGTCCAAATATTTCCACGTGCATCTAGTTTTTGCAACAGAGTGTATTTTAATTATTTTATAAATGATTAGTCTTTAAATGTGCATTCATTATTGCTATATTTTGAATTTAAAAAAAGACATCAACTATTTTTTTCCTGCTAATAAAAACAATCATTCTATTAATAATGAAGCAGTATTTTCCGCTTAATTTTAATTTAAAAAAACTGAGTTAAAGCACTTACTTTTAAATTAAACAAAATATTTATCAATGTAGAAAATATTTACCTAATAATATTCAGATTTTTTTTTACATTTTTAGCAATGTTTCAGCTTACTTAATCTACACAGCAAATTATAAGTTCTTAAAAAGTTATATCAAAGCGTCTTACAGTATCATTGCGTTTGATTTTTTATACATAAGACAATTAAACGTTAAAAATATTTTCTCCAAAAACTAAGAATAAATAATGGAGATAAAAAATAAGCTTTATTTTTATGTAACTTTAAAGAAGATATCTTTCAAAACTAAGCTTCTTTAAAAGGTTTAATTTATGAAGTATAATTAGTTTTTGCAGTATTTTTTTTTTAAGAGTTAGTTGCGAAATTTAAATTTGCTGACAATTTTTTTTTAATTTCATTATTTTTTTTTATTTTATTTTTTTTGTCAAAGTGCAATGAAAGATATTTGTATTTTTCTTTTAAATTGTTTCACTAACGTTATTATCATACTTCCGAAAATTAAAAAATAATAAATGATAATTTTAAGCAATAAAGTTATTAAAAAAAGTCCAAGTAGCAAATAAAAAGTATCTTCGTGATGAATTAATTTTTTCTAAACTTTGGAAAACATATAAATACTTTTAAATCAAAAATAAATTACAAAGAATAAAAAAATAACTATAATTTAAACAAGAACAAAATCTAAATGTTATAGTTTAATATTTTATAAATGTAAAAATGATGTTTTTGAAAAAAAAAAAAAAAAAAAAAAATCTGAAATTAATTTGTGCCCAAAACGCTCATTATTCGAGATCTGTTAGCACAATATTATGCCTTCTTTTGGATACACAATACACTACTAGCAAAAACCATGCTTTGTTTGGATTCGCGAAGTATATAATATAATTATATAATAAGATAAATATTTGAAAGTAACAATATTTTTTATATCTTTACTAAGAAAAAATGTTATATTATGTTTTGGCGCATTTTAATTTTAGAAATGTAAATTCAACCAAATAACTAAGAATTTCCTCGGATTTTTTTATTTATGATATAACGAACTTAACGAACAATTAATTTCATATGTTTACAATTCTTGAGCAAATTATTTCCATCGATTTCCAGTTCGTAAATGATTCCATAATAAGAATAAATTGTGTATTTGAATTCTCAACACTGAAAAATACTTTTATAATTGAATGTAAATAATTGAATTTTCGAAAAATTTAATTCGTTAAAAATATGCTAAAATTTTCATAAAAAAGGGTATTTCAAAAAATTCATAAAAGAAATCGTGGAACTATTTAATTAATCATGATTCTATCTATAATTACTAACTCCATGATTTATTTTTTTTTTCTGGAAATATGTGTGTTTCATTTTTTTTTTTTTTTTTTTTTTTTTTTTTTTTTTTTTTGCAAAAATGCGTCCGTAATGGAAAAATATGTAGAATAAATTAATTAAAATAATAAATTTTTTAAGGTTATTCAGTAAACTTAAAAAAATGTGCACAGCTACAGATTATAATTTATTTTTATGTTTAATTTCAAGTCACAAGTTTTTTTTTTTTTTTTTTTTTTTTTTTTTTTTTTTTTTTAGGTAGATTTCGTAAGAAATACTACCTATTGCAATCGTTACCATGGTGCAACTTTTGAAAAATTCCTTCATAATTTTTCATTATAGGATCCCAGGAACCCAAAACCACCCCCACCTAAAAAGTTTATATATATATATATATATGTATGTATGTATGTACTAAATTTTGTCCGCACGATAAAAGTCGCAATTATGCACGGATTGTCCTCAAACTTGCCAACAACTTTGATATGGCTAATATCTTGGCGGGGATTGAAAATGGGCGAAATCGGCCCAAGAGGGTGGAAATGGGGAGGGTTCAAAATTTTGAATACTGTCTTAACATGATTCTGATAAAACCAGCTCTTACACAACAATGGCAGGAAAAAAATAAAAGTTTTTCGTTATAGCAGTTGCCAACAATTAAAAAAAAAGAAAAACAATAAAATTCTTACCACAACAATTACTTTTCTATTGCAAAATTTTCACGTGTAAAATTAAATAGTTTGACAAATTGAAAACAAATTGAATATTACGTCATAAGTTTTCTAGAGCAAGATTTCTGCATGAAAACTCAAAATAAAATAAATAGTTTGACGAATAAAAAAAATATGTATATTGCGTCATATTGGAAATATAATAGACCTCAGCAGGTGATTATGTAACGCCATGTGAGTTTGAAGAAACGTATTAAAACATGATAAAAACCCGACTAAGGAAATATTAACATATTTTAACACATTAAGGTTCTCTGAATTTTTTGTAGCCATTTTTTAAACCTATTCCATATACATGTGTGTGTGTATTCGTGTATATTATAATTTTCACAAAAAGTTTAGCTCCCTACAGCTCACTCTTTGTGAAGAAACTGGGTTTATCTCTAATCTTGATTTAAGTTCTGTTGGAGAATTTAGTACTTAACTTCGAAATCTACCTCCTCCTGTAGGCCCGAGCCGGCAGGGACTTTCTTTTTTCTTTTTCTTTTTCTTTTTCTTTTTTTTTTTTTTTTTTGTAAAGTGTACGACAAAATGTAATTTGTGTAGCCTAGTAGAGGATTCGCTTCGTTCATCCTAATAACCTGATTCAAATGTCTATGGCAGATATAGGAAGTTTCTGCATGAAGCAGAGACCACCTGTCATCGGGGAGATTCCTTCGAACGATAGAAATTATGCACTGGCGCAATTAAACATTTTGTCATACGGATGAATCATTCGGAAATTCGCCAAAGCATAGATGATAGATTGCTTTTTATACTCAAATAACTTAAGAAATTTTATACGAAAAATAAAGTTTCTCATTTTTAGTCAGCTCTTTATCTGTTAATTCAAAAATTTGACTTTATTAATTTTGCATAAAATGCGTACGGGTTAATATCTGGAAACCGGAAAATTTCATTCCAAAATTTTTATTTTTACTTTTTATATCTTTACAAGGAGAAACTATTGATTCGTGAAAAATTTCGCCGGTTTTCGACGGATTTACACGTTCTAGGGGTCAGAAATTAAAAAAAAAATGTTTTTACAAAATGTCTGTCTGTGAGTCTGTCTGTCTGTACGTCTGTCTCTGTGTGACACAAATTTTGTGGACGTTCTATCTCAAGAACTAATGCACGGAATTTAATAAAAATTTATATTCAGTTAGTGCCTGATATAAATTGATGCTGATTAGTTTTTGGAGTAAATCGCTCAATAGGTGGCTATGCTATGATGCATCATTCAGAATTACCGCAATAGCTCTATCTCAAGAACTAATTCACGAATTTCTATCAAACTTCAAATTAGGTTAGTACTTGATATGAGTTGATGAATTTTGCATTTTTGCGTGAATCGTCCAACAGGTGGCGCTGCTTATGCTGCATATTCACGATTTCCGCAACAGTTCTATCTCAAGAAGTGATGCACCGATTTTCTTCAAACTTCAGATTCAGTTAATTCATGATATGAATTGGTAATATTTGATGTTTTGGTGTAAATCGCACAAGAGATGACGCTACTATGCTGCATATATCTTGATTCTTGCAATAGTTCTATCTCAAGAACTAATGCACGATTCAGATTAGTCCTCCTTGACATGAATATAAGATGAATATTAGATTGTCCTTGACATGAATTGATGATTTTTCCTCAATAAATTGGCATGAATTGCAGAACGGGTGGCACTGCTATGTTGCATTATTCACGATTTTCGCAATAGCTCTATCTCAAGAATTAATGCACGAATTTTCATCAAATTTCAGATTCAGTTAATCCTTGATGTGAATTGGTACTGTTTATATTTTCGTGTAAATCGCCCAACAGATTGTGCTGCTATGCTGCATTTTTCCGCAATAGCTCTATCTCAAGAACTAATGCACGAATTTTCATCTAACTTAGGATTCAATTGGACGTTGAGAAAACTTGTTGCTGATTAGGTTTAAGTGTTAATCACCCAATAAGTGACGTTGTTATGATGCATTTTGACGGATTTACACAATTTTAGTAATAGCCATATCTCAAGAACTAATGCGCGGAATTTTATAACTTGACAATCCTCACGAGGAGCATAGATTGCCATTTAATTTTGGCATTCTGATATTGAATTTGGAAGTATTAACATTTATGAGATAGTAAAACGTTTTGGGATTGCCCCATCCAACTAGTTTTAAATTAATGTACCAAGTATAACATACAATTATATGCTATGAAACATGTTTTGTCATTTAAATAATGTAAATGTTTTGAGATCAAGGATGTATATTTTATTCGTAGAATAAATTTTTAATGAAGAAAGTGTCCGTCAACATCATAGTCCGTGTCTAATAACTGGGACTGAGATGATAGGGACTAAGGTGAAATTTTTTTCTTAACAACTGCACAGCCATTTTATTGAATCATTTTGCGCACATGTAAATTATTAAATATGCCATGTGACATTTGTACGTTGCATAAATAAAGTTGCAATAAGCTTTTTTTCATAAATAAGAAGTTAAATATGGGGACATGAATGATGCTATAAAAAATATTCATCCCTATTCATAAAAAAACCCCTAAATATTTCTAAATATGAAACAAAGAGAAGAACAACTTAACTTCATCCATGGTGGCTAGTTAAACTTTAGTTGCTGTTTCAATGGAAATAATTCTGCCAACTCCACCTAGTATCTGTTAACCTCAATGTGTGTTTAGATGGACTGAGATGATGGTCAACGTCAGGGACAAATGTATTTCCTAAAGTATTTTACTGTACAATCTATACTAATAAATGATAATTATATTTTCCCATACTGTATATATATAGAATAAATATGTAATAACTAATGTTAATAATATTTAAAGAAATTTTTGCAGCATATATTTAATATTCGATATTTGTACTGGGAACACGGACTGAGATGATAATTTCGTTTGTTTAAAGTTTAAAATTAGTTATTTATGCATCATTATATGTCTCTTTATCATTGGTAATTGTAATAAAAAATGTTACAATATAATTACATTTTTCATTTTTGGGGTTTAGTATAATGAATGAAATACTATTGGCAATGGACGCAAATTGTCCAAATTTCAGATATTGACCCATACAGCCAACAGAGTGAAAAAAACTCAAAGCCTCGGATTGAATCAGTATCATTGGCATTACACACCAATGCTCTACTACTGAATTACCTAGACAATACCAAGTCTATCACTTCTCAATTTAGTCTGTTGACTAGCCTGCAACCACAGTACACGTTGAAATTTTTTTTCCGAGTTACCAACCCTGGGGCAAACACGAAACGAAAGAGTATCTGGCATCGATGAAATTGAATAAACCTGTGTAAAGTTTAATTTGGAATTTTTTATAGAAAATTTAAAAGGCGTTCAAAATTTTCTACAAATATTCCCAAATTTATATACTATATAAGGTTAAGCAGGGTAACGTATCCATAATTTTGCAATATGACTCTGGAGACTCTGGTAAATAAGCTTTCAAAAGCTATGTTGATTTGAATTGAAGTCTGAACCTTTGTAAATGTGATCAGTTAGGATAATTCTATCAGGCAGAAATTTAAGAAATTACATTTTAATGTCTAAAAATAAATATAATATATATATTTCATCTTTCTTTCTTCATGGGTCTAGTTGACCCATAAAAATTGGGCAACTGGACCAGGTAGGTCTGTGTTCCACACGCGTTGTTCTTTAATATGTGGTATCAGGTCACGTTTTAAAAAGTGTAAATAACTTAAACAGATTTAAACCAGGCAGATCACGTAAATTATATAACAACGAAAGAGTGCTCCAAGGGAAACATTTGCTGTTAAGATTTCTGAAAAAGCACCAAATGTGAAACTATTAGATTTATTTACACATAAAACGGAAGAATTAAGTAAGTTCTTATGTACTTCAGTATAGGTAATAAGTATAACAAGTTGGAAATTGCACGTCAAACTTGGCAAATGAGCTGCTTTCGTACTATTACATGTTTTATAAATATTTTTTGCTCCGCATATCGTACTGAATGTATATTTTAGTGCACTACAATAAGTGCATATCTATTTCATTCTGATCGAAAATCTTTAACTCATTAAATTGCACTATAAATAATTTTTTCCTATTGGCCGTAATGTAACGGAAAAATGTTGACTGTCCCTGTAATTAAACTATACATCCGATTTTCATAAAATTTGAAATGACTCGACAAACGTTTGCAGCAATTATATATTTAAAATTTCAGACCATTTAGTTAAGTAGTTTTGCTCTGTTATATGCGGACGGACAGACAGACGGACTGAACGATTACTATAGGTACTACGTATTTATATAATTACGAACGCACCTAAAAATTGCACGGGTATTTTATGAAAAAAAAAGATCAATCTGCGAACAGACAGATACGTAAGTACTTAAGTATACCATTCTCTCTTTTTTTTTTTATAAACCTCAATGAAAGTTCGATAAGTCCAATAAATCCGCGAAGATTGTAACCACGTTTTTATATCGAACATAACTATTTTTTATTGATTTCGATTATTTTCTAATAATGTCACTTTGTCTTATGTAGGCCTCTTTGTCTGTATCTTAAAATTTCGAGGTTTTTCTATCTCACTTAGTAAAATTGATTTGATAGTAGCCAACATGCTTTTTTAAAAAAATTAGTATGTAATTTTAATATGGTATTTGTATATAATTTCTTTATTGTAAGCAAAAAAAAAAATGGAGAAATGAATTTTCCGTATTAGGAGAAACTCCAAAAAATTATTTATAACTGCTTGTGTAACTGGATACCATTTGGTCCAGTTACCGCTGATACATGTCCCATTTACTCTATACTTGAAACATTTATGGGGTAACTGGAACACCGACCTTACTCTTGAAACATAAATAAAATAACAATAATAAAAACATAATAAAATAACATAAAAGTAAATATGTATAGATACTTAATAATATTAATGTATTTATATACCTAATCCTTAAATATATATATATATATATATATATATTGTTTAATAAATGTACTTGCTGTATTTTAATAAAAATATGAGGAAGTTCAACTAGAACGACGTTGATTGTAAAACAAGAAACCTAAATTTTCGGCATCCTATTATAGCAAAGACAGAGTTATGATTGGTTACGTTGTTTTACGTTACGTACACGTTGTTTTAAGACGTAGAGATGTGAATGCAATATTGACAAAAGCTAAAACTTAAAAGATATCAATTGTTTGTTTTTCAATTCCTACTATTAGTTCACACTCTTCCTATATTTATATGTCTACTTCAAATTTTCAATCGTGAATAAAATACTTATTATTCATCCTATCAAGTTGAAATAATTTTTTTTTTACTTGTACTAATGACAATTGATGTTAATACGATTTTTTCAAATATTAATTCATTAATTAAATTTTAATTAATTAATTTTAGTTTTATATGGGAGGCAAAATGGCGGCCATTGGTTATTGAATTGCATTTAATGCATCTTCATATCTATAGGGGGGGGGGGGTTACCATAGGAAAGACCATGCTTTGTCGCCAAATTCCGCCAAGTTTGTCGCCAACTTGGTGATATACCGCCAAATTTGGCGAACAAAATGAGTCGCCAAAAGTGACACCAACTTGGGGATCTCTCTAATATTTCGCCAAATTCCCATAGACTTCCATTGTAAACCAATAGAAAATCAACAAATTGAGATATTTTAATGCAACAAAAACTAATATTAGCTGAAGGGATTATATTAAATTTTTCTTTGATGACCTAAGTAGGAATTTTTATATTACTTGTTTTTTACCCACGAGGTAACTAGGAATTGATATATGTCTTAAATCAATGTGTGTCAATTGTGGATCCAGTTACCCCAGCTTACCTTATATAGGATCTTATTTTAATTCTAATATTATTAAGAAAATTTTTATAACAAACTTCCTGGTAGTAAATGATTAAAAAATACTCTAATTGGTAGCGATGATTTTGGGGATGTCCGAAGAAATTATTCCAGTTTTAATATCTTTCATTCTACCCGTTACTATCATATATATTTCTCGAGCATTTTCTAAATATGATTATTTAGATTGAAGAGGGATAATTTTAACGATACATTAATCTGAATCAGTGTATCTAACATCTATAAATTGCAGAGGGGTGTTATTAATTGATTTTTATTATTATTAACAAGAAAATGAAATCCACAAATAGGGGAAGGAATGGTAAAGTTGCCAGTGAGGGCAAAGTGACCATTTGCAATTTTCCGATTTATAAAGCCCAGCCACTTTGGAATTGGGTGAAAAAGTCGTCATAGATGCTGGTAACATTGTCGATTTTGAAGCGGAATTCTGCGTTTTCTTAGCTTTTAGCACATTTTATAGATTTTTCGCATTTTGTATTTTAGGAAAGTGGTGCAATTTCTTCATTATTGCTAAATAATGTGTAGTGTTATAATTGTTTGCTCTTGAGCTATTTGAACAATATTTAATAACCTTTTAAATGACGTGTGTTTGAAAACGCTATGTCATGTAGATCAGACGCTAGGCTACAGTTCTTGAAATGGCGTCATTCCGGGCAAAGTGTCTTCAAAGAGATCGAGCAAAATGTCCAGATGGATACTTTGTCCAGAAACGATATTCTGGGCAAAATGGCCAGATGGCTACTTTGTCCAGAAACGATATTCAGGTCAAAATGGCCAGATGGCTAATTTGTTCAGAAACGATATTCTGTTTGTTGTTTATAACAAAATACTACACAAAAGTATTGAATTTGAATGAAAGAAGACAGGTCGTGACAATAACTTCTTCAGAGAAAGCACTTCTCGACATTTGCAGTCTGTTGGGGGAAACTTGTATTTCTCCATTCGTCTTATTGACACTCATTACTTTTCACTTTGTTTTGTAGTGATTTAATAATAAAATATGACAAAACATAATGCTTATTTTTAATGTGTGTTAATTTTAGCATGTGTTTATTAAATATATATCAAGAATCAATGCGATTTGTTCATTTACCTATGCTCGCCACTTTGCTCAACCTAGTTGGGCTGTGTACTATTGGGATAACTGATGGAAAATCGTAAAATATTTTCCTGTAAATAAACTAAATCTTTAATATGACGCAAGAAGAATTTGCAAACTTTTTAACTTTCAAAACGTTTTTGCAAAATTTACCTTTCAATTAAAGAATAAAATGTTTTGAAGACAAATTTTTAATTTGTATATGAGGCATTCTCACAAAATTTTAACTTTCACGAATAAAAATCTGGCGAAATTAAACTTGCTAAAATAACATTTTAATCTGATAGACGAATGCCTTAATGATTCAAAATAAAGAAAAAATGGTCAGCAACGAAAAAGTTTAATTTAACTGAGGTTTAAGTTAAATTTGCGAGTTTAATTTTCCTTACCGTTTTACCTCTCTAAATTTTTAATTATAATGAACTTGCATAGTACCCACTGAACATTCAAATAAGAAATAATAACACTGTAGTATTTTTAGTACAAAATGCTAGCCAAAGTGGTGTTAAAGAAGGGACGATAAGGAAAAAAATGGGACGGTAAGGAAAAAAAATGGACGGTAAGGAAAATTACCGCCTATTTTTAGCTAAATCATGTAAAGACTAAGAGATAGCCACAATGTTCATCGATTTTTAGAAAAGTTATTTATATTGGATTAAAAGAAATAAAATTAATTTACCTCGAAAAATGCAGAAATAAACTTTGTGGACGGTAAGACTATTAATAAAACCACGATGCTTGAAATTGATATTTAAATGCTGATTTAAATTCTATAGTAAATTTCTTGTCAAAGAATTTTAGCCATTCTTTCTCTAGCATACTTCTGCACGAGAAAAAAGTTGGAAAAAATTCTGTAGCTGAATCTGAAGTGATATTCTGTATGGGTTTAGCAAGAGAGACGGTAAGGAATCTAAAATCCGGGTCAGAGTTAAAAAAATAATTTCAACCGTAAAAATGAATGTAGGTTAAATTTTTGCTACATATTTATATAAAGGAATAGTCCTAGTTTCGAAAAAAAATTACATTGAATTACTTTTATTGTCGTTAATATTGTTATGCAATCATGCAATGGGATTTTCCCCAGTATATGAAACAAAAAAATCCAAGAATATTTACTAAAATAAAAACTATTATTCAGGGACTTAAAAATCAAAATTATGTGAGAATGCCTCATATATATCGGGTGTCCCAAAAAGGACTGACTGATTTTAAAATTCAATAAATTCCAAACGGTGACAGATATTAAAAAAATTCTTGCAGGAGGGTTATGCATAAAGTCAAAAGTTTTTTTTACAGTGATTTTCGATTTTAGTTCGAATTACAAACAATAGATGGCGCTGCGATCAATAGAGGCTGAATTCAGGCTCGATTTTTGGTACTTCGTGGCCCGGATAATACATTTCCATCTCCTTTTGCCGCATGGAACAACAGAAAGGACCAAAAATTTAGCCTGTATTTAGCGACTATTGCTTACAGCGCCATCTATTGTTTGTAATTCGAACTAAAATCGAAAATCACTGTAATAAAACTTTTGACTTTATGCATAACCCTCCTGCAAGAATTTTTTTAATATCTGTCACCGTTTGGAAGTTATTGAATTTTAAAATCAGTCAGTCCTTTTTGGGACACCCGGTATATACTATATTAAATTTACTATGATAAATTTTCGGGTACTTTTTTTATAAACAATCATTCTTCATAGTTAAGAAACCAATTATTATTAGTTAGTGTAGAATTATTTTGTGAAAACATTTAATGCAGCGTTTATTACAACTCAAATATGTTTTATTTGAATTTCTTTCCAATCTTAAGAAGCTCGTATTAAAAAAAAAATATATCTCTATTTACCTAGGATTTTACTTCCAGACAAAAGCTGTATGCAATGAGCGGCTGACTGTTTCTTTTTTAAAACAGCTACAAAAATTATAAACTTTAATTATTCATTTATTAAAATCAATTGACAGGTAAATATGAGATTTAAATTAATATAATATTATCAAATAAAAATCATAAATCATCCTTAACTCAAACAGCTTAACCCTTTTTGTACTGAATTATGAATTTATGAAAATTTTATCTTCTAAATCATTTTTCGTGAATTGTTTAAACTACATTAGAAGATTTACATAATCATTTAATAAATTTTAGAAGTATTTTAGAAAGATTGAAAGATTTCGAAGGATTAATTAAATTTGAATTTATAGGAATTTTGTGCAATATTTATAACCCCACACAAATCTTTTATTTCAAACATTTTTTTAGTCTTTAGTAGAATTTGGATATGAACAAATGTAATGTTCTTACAATAGAAATATAGAAATATTTCCGCATTGTACCCTCCTTCCCTGCCAAGAAAGCTGAAAAGATGCAAAGGCTAAAGAAATCATCCTTTTAAAAATATTTTTGTTTTCTGTAACCAATAATGGTTTCGGAACAACATAACATAATGGAGCTCATCTCAAAATAACTCATTCTAATCTGTATTACTACCAATCGATGTATTAAATGAATTTTATAACAAGTTATTTTAGTGGTACTTATAAGTACCGTCAGTAAATAAATGGTTAATGTGTATTTTGCAGAATAGCTTATTTATGACCGAGGGAAAGTTTTACAATACATGAATGACTATAAAACTTTCATTGTCTATAGTTCAATTCCCATATCTCTTTAGTTTCTGATGATTCATTTCATAATCATAATGCTGATTTAGCATGTTACGGGAAATCACTAGCTTTAATAATCTTACAAAGATATTTCCAATTTCCCGCAAGACATTTCATCCCTGAAACTCTCTATTGATTGTTAAGCGGAAAGTTTAAAGAGCTATTCAAGTGAGAACTCAAATTGGTAAATAATTGAGCTCTAATACGATATATTGATAAATTCTTCAATTAACGGAAGATTAGGATTGTGAAATATGAACACGCTCTGCAGGATCAATGAATACAATTAGAGAAGTTGTATTGTGACATGATATAATACACACAGAATAAGAGAAAAAAAGAAACTTGAAGATAAAAATCGCATATACGTCAATACAAATGTTTTGTTTTAGTGATATATATACAGTATGCCCACTATGTTACAAATTATTTTAAAACAGTGTTAACTTGGTTAGTCAGTGAACATGAAAATGATTTTTTTAAGAACAAATTTTAATTATTTCTAACATTTTAAAACTAGAAATTATTTGAGGTATTTTTTGCAATTGCATATTGTTAAAAAAGAGTAAGCTTGCAGAAACTTAAGACATTAGAGATTCACTGTCTACTAAATAATATAATTTTTTACACTTAAAAATTATATGCATTAAAATTATACAATATGCCCACTAATGTCCCTTTCCACCCTTGTAACTTCGGAACGGCTGCTGCTATATTCATAAAAGTGGTGTCTAGGTATAGTAATATAGCCATGCGCTACTGAATGAAACCGCCTACGGAGACATTTGGTGGAAAACTGCGGAGTTAGCATTTCTATCTCGAAAACAAAAATAGATATGGAAAAAAGCGATTTACAAAGTTTTAGAGCATCATCTATTTAGTACGAAATGAAACCTTGTGAATATTAATGCAAATATAGAACGGTTAAAACGTGCACATGTGTTTTCGTGATTTCTTACACTGTGACGTCGTGAAACTTGAATGGAAGGATAAATGATCATCTTTCGGACAAATGTTCATCAAAATGTACATTGCAGATGACGGTGAGAAGTTTGAACATCTCAAATAAAGGTGTGATGTTACAACTACTTGTTTTTCTTTTCGTTCTAAGACCGTTTTTTCATATTACAATGTAGGAAATCACGAAAAAACAAATGCGCGTTTTAACCGTTCCATTATTTGCATTAATGTCCACAAGATGTCCCTTCGTACTAAATCGATGAAGCTCTAAAAATTTGTAAATATCTTTTTTAACTATTCCTTTGGTTTTCGAGATAAGAATGCTATCTCCGCAGTTTTCTACCAGATGGCGCCGCACAGTGGGGCACAATCCCGAAAAGCTGGCCAAAATATGAAAAAGTTATTTAAATGCCACGAAATTTCGTAGACAGGTATTTTTTAGGATGCTGATCTCGATTCTAAAATTAAAATTGCAAAATACAAAATGGCGGACTTAAAATTAAAATGCTTTGATACTCATTCCATTTCTATGAAATTTCGTATATAGGTACTTTTGAGAATGCTAAGTACGATTCAAAAATTAAGTTTTAAAAAATGGCAAATTTAAAAAAAAGCAATTAGATTTAAATAAATATTTCGAGTTTCGAAATTAAAAATTTTCGAGGCTAAACGTTACAAGGTGTTTTCAAGGAACTAAGATGTTTTTAATCGAAATTAAACGATGAATATATTTATTTATGAAATACAATTAAGTACATTAATGAAAAATAAAGTACTGCAAGGATTAATTTCTATATATTATTAAAATAAAACGAAAGGATATTCTAAAATCCAACTTCTGAGTCATCTGTAGTGTACTAAGTAGACTCTTCAGAAGGGGAGGTGTCGAAATATTTTACAGAAGTTTCTGTGCCTCTAGGGTCAATGATATTAGTTTCTTCGATGGGAATTTACGTAAGCTGGAAATGAAGGGATCTGATAACATTAAAAGCCACAAAAAAATCTTCCATTGTTTACGTCCTACTGCATTTTAGGGAGAAATCTTCTCCATTCCTTTTGATCAATTTGTTGCACGATTCTTATGCGTCTCTCGACATTTGCCCAACAGGCAATAATGAGGAAGCTATTATTTCTGTGCCATGAATAAGTAGTTTGTGCACTGAAGTTGGCATATCGAACTAGGAATACAATTCGACGAATTTACAAGCTGTTTGTGAGCAATAATCCACGAAATTGGTCAGATGAATGTTAAGAAATTACTTGTAATATGATGTGCAATCGTTTGATCAAATCTTCCTCTACGCTCCTTATGGAAGCAGAAATAGTTGCATTTTCAAGGAATCGACGAGCTGTGTTGTAACCATTTGTGATTCCAAATCCGAGCTTTGATTTATCGATGAGAAGTCCTAATTGTAAACGAAATCTTTTTTGTAAATTTTGTTTTGCAATTTTAATTTTTTTCTTCTCGTCAGGAGTGCACGCTTACCATTCCTTTACATCCCATTTGTATGCCAAATGCAAGCTACACTCAAGCGATCTTATACAGGCATGTGACGTGGACATCCCGAATTGCAAATGATTTTCATTCACTTTTAGTTTGAAAATGTCATCAGCATTATTAAATTAGTTTGAAGTTGCCTGATATAGGTATCAACGTTGAGTTGACAAATTACTAGTAATGACAATAAAAATTTTACAATCAATCATCGTTAAAGCTAGTTTGTAATTAACGTCTACTTATTTTCTATCAATGATTGTTTTAAAAGGAATAAGTTTACTCTCCTGATCTGTAATATAATCCATTTCACTGACAGTAGTTTCTGTATCTTCGTGCAAAAAATGGATTCTGATGACCCTAAAAAATCGAGGAGATGAAGATCTCGAATTTTTCCAGATAACGGTTTCTGAATTATTCGCAACACTTAAGTTCTAGTGGTACTAGAGAAGTGAAAAAGCTATTTGAACCTTATTTCTACCATCATCAACGCTAACTTTTTGTTTAAAAGCACTTTGACGAGATGTACTATCACATCCCCACTTGAAAATAAAATTCAGATTGCTAATGTCCTCGGAAGTCAGACTCTTAATAATTTCCGTTTGCATTAATAAAATATGTGATGCAGTATGATCTAGCAAAGATTGCAATTGACAGGATAATTCTTCTAATTACGATAGAATACATAAAATTATTTGCTATAAAGATAAGAAAATGTATTTCTATTGTATCGATGAAATAGAATTCTTTTAAATTTTTGGTGCAAATCTTGCTTATCAAATTCCTTTATGCTTGTGATTATAATACTTATTTGTAATATAATACATAATAATCTATCACAAAACTGAATAATCTAAAAATTTCAAAAATGTTTGCCAGCTAAATTACTGTGAAAAGTAATAAATGTCATAGCTTTTGAAGCGACTAAAAAAATTATATTTTTACTTGTGGTTACAAAAACCTGCACGAAATGCGGAATGGCAGTTTTTGGCAGCTAATTTTTCAATATTCATTAGATAATAGTTCAGGCTATTGTTTCCATTACATGTCGTTGCGGAACACCGTGGAACTTATAAACTTTTTGATGTTTAAAAGCAAAAAAGTAATATTTAAAAAAAAAAAAATTATCAAAAATAATGATGAAATTATTATATTTTATGTACTTAATATAATTTTTGTAACATGTGCAAAAAACGTACACACTATCATCGTGTGAATCCATTTTAAAACATTAAAATAGGATGATATGGAAAAATGTAGCACGTGTTTAGAAGAACCTTTGTTTTGCTCTTTTTGATCGCCTCAGATGATAATCCTCCAAACGTCACTTTTGAAATGATACAGGTTGCCAAAGCAAAACGAAAACCTTTTTATAAATATAGATTCTGACCCTCCAAATATTATTCTAGCCATCTGTATAGTCAAAATTTCCTAAATAGTAACTTTATTTTTCGACTTTTGGCCAGTTTTTTGGGATTTTGCCCCACTGTGCGCCGTAGGCGGTTTCATTCAGTTGCGCATGGCTACTTTACTATACCTAGACACCACTTTTATGAATATAGCAGCAGCCGTTATACATATATACATGTGTATAAATATATATACATTGAAGAATATCTAATTTCAAAATCGCTAACTCAGTGAAATTTGAAACGTAATTTAATGTTAACATTTGATTTGGGAAAACAAATTGAAATCTATTGTTTACTTTTTTTTTTTTTTTAATCAAAAGAAAATAATTCTTTTCGTACTTTTCCTTAATGGAAAAATTATTAGAAAGGTCTCCACTGATATTATTTTTCATTCAATATCTTACAATTATAATGAATTGTTAATTTAAAAACATGCTAGACTTCAATTTTATTGTTAAGAATTTAAAAGAAAAACTTTATCCAAAATATTTATAAAAAAATTATTACGAATTTTCGAAAGTGTTAATTGTAAATATATATAAAAAAAAACCCCAAAAATCTACACATATATATGCATGAAATGCATCATTGAAATATTAAAATTCCATTTTGAATCTAACATTTTAATTAATTCCTAATTAAATAATTTTTAACTCATGTAGGATAATTGCACCATAAATTATAAACCTTTTACATTTTAATTGATCAAGATTGAATAAGAAGTTTTCGTTTCTAGATTTTTAAACATTTCAACATCATATTTATACTAAAGACGACTGCAGAAGCAGTTCGAAGCGTTGATATTATGCTTTATCATTATTTTTTTTTTTGTACACGTTCGTTTAAAAGTTCACCCGTTGAGCAAGTTTATGTGTTTTTAGCATTCTTACATGCCTCATTTAGGTTTGTTTTACAGCCAACAAATATTATTTTGAGATATTTAATTGTATGCAACTTTAAAACTGTAAATTTAAAGAAACAACGCAGTTTCCATTTTATTGTTTTTGAGGACTGCAAAAGGTTAGGCCATGGAAAAGTACAGGTATGGACTACATTGCAATGAAAAAAAGCTATCATACAAAATAAATATCTCTTTTTTCTATAATTGGACGCCTTCGACCCCTGCCATAATATCATATTTTTGCAAGCACTGATCAAAAATTCAGAACCTGCGCATAAATGACAATTTTTAGTAAATTTAATGTTCTCTACTGACCTTACGACGATGTAATAATTCTAAAAATATGGTCTTCGGGGCCTCCTTCAAACGTGATCTCAACCAGGACCGTAATCTGAAAATCATAACAAATAAGTTTGGTCTTCAACGAGATCGTGAGTCAATTTCTGTAAGTCTTTCAAATTATGCTTCAATCTCTCAACCTGCTATATTAGTTACACACATATATATAAATGAAACACAAAATATCTAGTAATAATAATAACAATAATGAATATTTATGTATATTTCCATTAAATCCAGCTTATAATAATATCTTTGACTATCAGTAGACGACGGCCTAGAAAAATAAAATAAGTTTTAAACTAAGAAATATACTATCCACACAACAGATTCATGTAACTGCATTGCGTAAATGAATGACGTAAAAGATTCTTTTTTACCTGGCCAAGCGCTTAAATAGCGCTAAGACGTAGTTGTTTTTTTACTTGAATTTTATTTGTTACCTCGTTTCCACATAGCCATACTTGAAATTCCTTATTATTATAAGCTACATAATACAGGATGTCCGGGCAATAAGCATCCAAAAGTTATGGCTTATTATTTCGGAACAACCAATTAGACTATAATAGACTTTTCCGCCGTGGATTGGAAACCCCTCCGAGATTTTAAAACATTGAACAAAACACTGTGGATGAGTGGAAAAAGCATATCATAGAAGCAATTTGTCTTCTCGAAGTCTATTGATATTAAAACTTTGTGAAATGCTATTTTTATTTAAATATATTTTTTTTAACTTCTAATGGGTAGTTCCGTAAGTATAAGCCACAATTTTCGGATACTTTTAGCCCGGGCAGACTGTTTATAAATTTAAAGTAGAAGCGTATTTTTATCATTGAAAGCGTACACTAAATTCTACAAAATGTTTCTTTACAATAATCGAAGACAGGTGGTTATTCATGTTTGTGGTCTACCAACAATATTCGAAAATTTAAAAGAAATTCGTAAATTCGAACTTACAGGACAAAAATAGAAAATTGTATAATGTTTTTAGAATGTTTTCCAAAGAAATATAATTCGGAACATTTCATTTTTGTATGGCCATATTAAATAGATTTTAAAATAATTTTGAACAATTTACTCAGCGTAAAAAGAATATATAAATTTAAAGAAAAATCATATTTGTGCCTATCGACACAAATATGATCATCAAATGGAACTGAAATCGTTTGAAGATTGTCTGTAATTTACCTCAAACAAATTTTACTTCACCCTTCCTTATCATATAAATAAAAACATACATTTATTTTACTTAAACAGGTGTCACAAATAAAAATTAAAATATGTTGACATGTTTCGGTTTAATAGTAAAAACCGTAATCATAACACACACATAATCAATAGAAATGAATGGCACTGGGTACCAAAAAATAATCTAAAAACAAAACAAAAAAAAAACCATAAAAATGCAAAACATTGCGCCCTCTATGATCTCAAATAGCCGCGGTAGCGTAGGCTATTACAGATCATAGAGGGCGCAATGTTTTGCATTTTTATGGGTTTTTTTTTTTTTTGGTTTTTAGATTATTTTTTGGTACCCAGTGTCATTCATTTCTATTGATTATGTTTGTGTTATGATTACGGCTATTAAACCGAAACATGTCAACATATTTTAATTTTTATTTGTGACACCTATTTAAGTAAAATAAATGTATGTTTTTATTTATATGTAATTTACCTGTTTCTCTTCAATTTCTGAATCATTTAAAATTTATTCATAATGTTGATTTAACACATTACAAGAATTCATAACTCTTATTAACATTACAATGATATTTAGAAGTTCTCGTAAGACATTTATTTAATCCTTGGAATTCTGCATGATGAATGGTAAATCTAAATTTTCAATTATTAACCTTACTTGGTAAATAATTGTTTTCTACAGCAGCATTTTGACTTCCATTCTTCATAAAATTAATGATAAATCTGATCAAATATGAACACGCTAAGGCGTATTATTGAATATAGTTGTAAAGCTATATTATGTTTTGGTATAATTCGCATTCACTCACAAACAATGCACAACGTATTACATAAGTAATATTAAAAAAATATTTTTTTCAATTTGATCAAATTAATTGTTCTACAAACATAGGTTTATTTTCTCCTCTTTTTCTTAAATAATTAAATTTTAACCTTATAATTATATAAATAAAGGGTCAAGTGCGAGTATTACTCGGGCTCAGAGGGTTCCGTAACAATAAATATATGAATTATTAACTGTATTATTAAAAAAATGGTTGCTAAAGAAATAATGCGACTTTGTAAAAAACTATATAACTTAGGGTTGGGTTTAGCTGTATATACAAGAAAGTATGAATGGGTATACCATACAAGTTAAAAGAGATATGAAGAGAAAGTAATATAGAATACTGCTATTCTGTAATTTTTTTAAAATCATATCCTAATTTGTTTATGATGAACTTATTCGGCATTTCAAAAAACTAAATTCAGCGTATTTAATAATCTTTCATTTTTAAAGTGTAGCTAAATTAAAAACCTTGTTTAAAGTTTAAACTTGACATTGTCCTAAGCGCGCTTCGAAAGGAGGTCGCAAATATGCAACGAAGTCTTGGTCAGTGCCGCATTTTCCCAAGTACGTTTCTAATTAACTTTTAAAGACACGGGAGGCTTATTGATCCATTAGTCGCGTTACGAAAAGAGGTCGCAAAATTGTAACGCTGCCTTGATCCGTGCCTCGTTTTTGCATGTATGTTTCTAATTAACTTTTAAAGACACGGGAGGTGTATTGAGAGATCCACTAGTAGCGCGCAAACTAGTCGCAAATAACATAGTATTTATGTGATTAATTCTAATTAAATTAGTCTATGTTCAACAATTTGAGGTTTTTTGCTACTGGACATTGCATTACATTAATTAAAAGTTGTTATCTAGGCTTTAAAAGCCGATAGTAGATATAGTACGCCACATTTGTCATTATGTATGTACAAACCGTCCGTGTCTTTGAGGGTTAATATCTCGGCTAATTAGCGACGATTTTTTTTCGAAAATCAATATCAACAATGCTTCTATACTTCTGTTACGATATGTACCCCCAGCGCTCCTCAACACCTGGACTGTTTTTGCTGAACGCTCGTAAATCGAAATTTGTGTATAACGGAAAAATGCGTTTTTCTCAAAAACTATGCGACCTAGGTTAATCCAATAATTTTCCTGGAAGGATTAAATTAACGTCTACTACCTATAATTTTTTCCTAATTTTAGTGTCAGGAGATTCGGAAACAGATGGGGTAAACAAATTTTCGCACTACATTTTCGACAATATTTCTTAAAATGTAATACCTAAAACTAAAAGAAACGAATTTTTCAAATCAGCATTACGAAACCTTTCACTCGATACCCCGCACGATATACAAAGAAAAGATTTTTTTTCAAATAACTTAATTAGTCCCCCTACTTTTTCCTAAATATATTTGTGAATGTTTAATAATCTGTAAATAGGTGGGTCAATAGTCTTTAATACTTCTCCCAAATTGAACTTTCCACGTTCCATAGTTTACGAGTAAAATAGCTGTGACAGACAGACAGACATAGGAGTGATCTTATAATTTTTCCGTTTTTACTTTTTAAGTACCGAACCCTAAAAATAAGATATTCCTTTGGAAAACATAATAAAAATGTATCGTTTCTTCAGAAAAATAAAATAATTTCTTTTGTGTTTTTCTTCAGTTTGAAAATGATAAATAAAAGGACTTTTGCCAAGTTTTGTTGTATTTTTTTATCACATCTTTATAATGTTATACATCTTTCCGCTTTATTATTTCATTTAAAAAATTATTTCATTTAAGAAACGTATTATTGATGTTGTTTCACGGGTATTATTGCTTATAAACTTAAAATGAAAATAAAACGATGTAGTTTATAATATGTATTAACCTTTTGTTAGGAACGTATCCCGGAATTTATGATAATTGTACGGGGGAGTGGAAAAAGAATAATATTTTAGCTGGAGTAAACGTTGGGAAAACACAAAAAACATTTACGTTTACGCATTAATCATTAATCACAAAATCACTAATCATTTTTAGAGAGATGATTACCACTATTACATTGTAATCGCAATCCATAATTGTTCATTCCATAAATTAAAAAGAAAAATATTCATTAATGTATTAGTTATTAATTATTTTAAAATAGGTCAAAAGTAATTCCAAACGAAGACACACACAAAAAAAAAAATAAATAAATAAATAAAATAAATAAATAAAAATTTGTATCGAGAAACTGGATGGGAATCCAATTATTCAGTTATAAAGACACGGTGTTTCACTCCAAACGGAATTCGAAATTTCCTTCATAATACTGAAAATATTTTACCAGTGTTTTGAACACATAAATTTTGAATTTTTGTTATATTATTCTGAATGTGTTGGAAAGGTCTGAAAGTGTTGTTTCATAATCTATGCCGTACGCATTACTTTTCATTCTTGTTTGTTTGTTTATTTTAATTATTTTTCTTTCCTGCGTACTTTATCACATATTATATTTTGTCGCACTGGTAGTGAATAACCCTTTATAAAACGAAGACTATATTTTTAGAAAGAAACTTATTAAAATGCTTAAGGGGTCTCAGGAATCTTAAATCTTTAACATTTTCCAAATTAAAAAAATTTTTAGGTGTTAAACTACTATTTTTCTGAACATTTTTATAAATTTATTTCCTTGAATTTACCATTAGAAAAGAAGTTATGGCTATTAGAATTATATCTGCCAATAGCTGAAGCGGCGTTTCCGAAACTTTGAAGTCGTTCTTCTACAAATGAAGTTTTGGAGCATAACGCGAACGATATCTCAAAAACTTCTCAATATTTTTTCATGAAAATTTCAGAACATATGTTTCATGTTAGTCTGTATAAACTGAACGTAAAATGTTCTTCTTATTGTTCAAAAAAATATGTTTTTAGATGATTATACTGTTGAAATTTTCTAAATTTGCATTAGCTCAATACAAGTTTCTATTAAAAATATAAAAATGCTTTAAATACAAATTTATTTAGGTTCAGAGTAATTATTACAGTGTGAAGTATAAGTAGGTATCAAAAGTGTTATTCTAGTTGAAAACGTACAGTCGAACCCGGTTAAGACTCTCACGGTTAATACGCGATCCCGATTAATACGCAGATTTTTTTTCCGATCCCTTGAATATCGCTCATAAGACTAATGTAAAAATATCACATTTAATACGCGAATAGTTATTACGTGATCCCGCTTAATACGCGATAATTTTTTGATCCTTTAAGGTAATATAATCACGCTTAAGACGCGGATTCATTGACCAAAATGCGAATTCCATCTCTCTTCTCAAGTGTTGGCAATTTTGCGAATTATTTTTATTCGGATAAAAAACACAGTTTTTGAATAGTATATTTCACTTTATTTAATGTATTATTTAATGTATTATTATTAAAACATATCACTACTATATTTTGTAATGCCTGTTATAGGCAACAAAAGATGAAATTCGTAAAGATTAAATAAATACGACTGCGATTGGATAATTCTTTTATGTTTTCTTTACTTTTTGTTATGCTAACAATATTATGTACACAAAGATTAATACAAATAGTTTTTTCTTATATTAAAAAGAAGGGTCAATTATAATGGTACTCATCAATACAAGTACTAAATATGGTTTTTAAAGGTGGGTTGCGCTTCAAAGATTAATGTTTTATTCTTTTTGTTAAAAAGTATTAGTCTAGTAGGAAAATTATTTTTGTTGTTTTATTTTTGCTTGCAACGTACAAATCGACAATAAAATAATGTTGGAATCTACATTTATTTTCCTTTTTTATTGCAGTCGGACCTATAAAGAGAAACAAGGAGTTAATGTTGAATACAATTAAATCTAAACTAAACATATGTAAAAGACATAATCTTCGACAGTAAACATATATAAACGAAAGCTCTAAAGTTCATTTAGACGATTAAATGTGTAAATAAGCCTAGTTCCTGCAACGTTATACAAATCACGTTTAATACGCGATCCCGCTTAATACGCGACTTTTGTCCACTCCCTTGAAACGCGTCTTAACCGGTTCCACTGTATTTTGTAATCCTGCGCATAATCTAATATGCCGATTTTCTGCTCATCAAATGTCTATGTCTGAGAGTTTGGAGCCCTCTGTAAATGCTAAATCTGCATCTTGTAATTTTTTAAGGGGTCTCAAGACACTTAAAGCTTTAAAATTTTCGAAATTTTAATTTTTTAGATGTTAAACTCTTATCTTTTTTGAACATTTTGATATCATTGTTTTCTTGAAATTCCTATTAGAACTGAAGTTATGGCTTTTACATTTATACACGTTCAATAGCTAAAGCGTCATTTCGGAAACATTGAAGCCATTTTTCTCTAAATGACTTTTTTGGGCATAACGAGCACGATATCTCAAAAACTTATGAATATTTTTTCATGAAATTTTCAAAACATATGTTTCATGTTTGTCTATATAAACTGAACCTAAAATTTCCTTTTTATTGTTCAAAACAATATTTTTTAGGCGATTATACTGTTGAAATTTTCTTAATTTTACATTAGCTCAGTACAACTTTGTATTAAAAATATAAAAAATGCTTTAAATACAAATTTATTTAGGTTCAGGGTAATTATTACAATCTGAAGTATAAGTAAGAAGCAAAATTTTTATTCTAGTTGCAACACTTATTTTGTAATCGTGCGCGTAAGCTGTTATGCCGATTTTTTGCTCGTCAAATGTCTAACAGTTTGGAGCCCCCTGTAAATGCTAATTCTGCATCTTATAATTTTTTAAATGCATGAAATGAAAGGACATACTTATATATTTTATTATAATTAAAATTGTGTCTAAAAATCAAATCCATTTTAAGATATTAAATGTTGAAAATGGTCTATTTTTTTCATTTTTTCCAGTTTTAAGAGTCCTGAGACCCCTTAAATACATGAAATAAGAGAACATACTTATATCTTTCATCCCAATTAAAAATGTGTCTTAAAATCAAAATCATTTTAAGATATTAGAAGTTGAAAATGGTCTTTTTTTCCAATTTTAAGAGTCCTGAGACCCCTTAAGACACCATATTGATAATCTTTTATTCACAAGTCGGCAGAAAATATCTAATTCACCTGAGTATATGATGGTGACATTTTAATTCACTCTTTAATAAACATCACAGCATTGATTCTCGATTAACTATCGCTTTAGTCTTCATAAAGAGCAAAATTAATAGATTTTTCTAAACGGTATAAACGATATATGCAAAGAAAAGTAATACGAAAATGCATCGTTAACACTGTAAAAATGTCTTTTTCTATGTTAATAACGTGTATATTTTAAATTTATTCGGGAGCTCATAGCTCGAAATACTTTCAAAAATTCTTATAGAAAACATAATTTTGTTATTTAAATCATTACCAATATATTTTCAAATTTATAAAATGACAATAATAATTTTTTCTTTGATATTTATTTGGAATATCTAAGAAAATATTTAAATATTTAATTTATTTTTAGTAAAACTTGTTTTTTTTGCGAGAGTTTTCTTTTAATTTCTGTTCGTATTAAGTGTTGTTTTCATTTAGTTTTTTATGAATTACTTTTAATAAAATTTTTGAAACACCTGTTTTTAATAAACGCAATATTTTCGTATGATTTTCAATACTTTAAAAAAACCCTACGTGATCGTCTAATCTACTATATTCATAAAATGCAAATGGCAATTTCGTTCCGACTGCTTATATCTTGAGTTCTACAGAGTGATTTTGATGAGACTTCCACTGTTAATTAGATACGTTTCATTGAAAAGTTTTAGTATGTAAGACATCGTTCTACCGTTATATAATTATAAGCGAAAGCTCTATAATGAGTTGAATCCAATTATTAAAATTACGCATATTAAAATGATTGTGGTGAATGGATTTCGATAGACTGTTAGTTGGATAATTTTAAAGGAATATTTTAGAATATTGCATTGCATATTGTACGTTACTTAGTTATAGAATTATGTGGGCAAGTTCTATAAGCAAGATAGTTAATTGAATTTTCATTCATAATTTCAATAATGATGAAAATATTTCATCGATGTTCTGAAGAGATTTACTTTGATATTTACAGCTCCAAGCCAAAAAATTAGAATAATAAAAAAAAAAGGAATTTTTAATAAGGTTTTTTATATATCGCTTATACTAAAAGTAAAACAGGACAAAACTTAACGTTGTAAGAATCTACATACTTTGTAGAATCTTTCAACATAAAAAATTAAGGAACTAGGTGGGCTCCCCCCCCTGCTCGCTACACTCACCAACCCCCCGCGTAATCGCTTCCAGATTCCATTCTGTATCGCGAAGCAATCCCTCTTTTCTAACCAAACCCAGACGTAATTGTTCGCGATCCCTTATTTTCTATACATTCAATTTTTAGATTCCACTTGGTAAAAAATATGATACTTCACTTCGCCGCCTTTTCTCCGCCAAAGTATATTTGTAAAATTATATATATAGTGCTACTAATATTGTAAATAGTTAGTGTTTGTGCTGAAAAATAATGTATATAGTTCACTTAAGCTCTCTTCATAAGCTAATATTAGTTTTTGTTGCATTGAATTATCTCATTTTGTTAATTTTCTGCAAGCAAGTAAAACCTATTGTATTTCAATGGGAGTCTATGGACATTTGGCAAATTACTGGAAAGTTGACGTCACTTTTGGCGATATATCGCCAAGATGGCAGCAAACTTGGCAACGTTTGGCAAACGATCCGGGCCCCCCCTCTTGGTAACACACCACCCCCTATAGCATTAGAAAGCTCTGACCAATTAAATGCGTTTCGCGGTAATTACGCAGATTTTCATTGACCCAGTTCCAAATCGTTATTTCTTTTTACCCGACTGAAAAAAAGGGTTATGTGTTTCACGCGTATCTGTGTATGTGGATTTCTTTATACCCTCGAAACACCCTAACGGCTGGATGGATTTTAATGATTGAGATCTCTATCGATTCGTCTTAACCGTTCGATGGTTATAGGTTAGGTTTTGTTTTTATAAATTCAAAATGGCGGCCGTAAACTACAAAATGGCAGTAGAGACGAAAATTGTTTTTACGTACCCTATTGAGTGGCATATCATTGAATAGGTCTTTCAAAATGAAGACGATGTTTCATTGACCATTTTGCATGCAGAAGTTCCGTTTAAATATTACACAACCTGGACGTTGTGTACGTCGGATCGCTACATTTACTGTAACTCTAACCTTCATAATAGACAACTATAGGCTTCATAAAAACAGTGTTTGTAGATAGGAACTAATAATTAAACACAACTTAAAAGTCATCAATACAAGTAAATAAAAAAAAAAGTTAAGTAATATAAGAAATAGTTTCATATTGATGAGAAATAATTAATTACTTCGCTTTTTACGCAGTCAGGTTTTTTGACTTTTTAAATTTAATATATTTATTATATATACAAAATTAATATCATACAAAATCAATACAAAATCAATGCAAAATCAGTACAAAAATTAAAATAATTATTCACACTTGAAAAAAAACGAAATATTACAATAACCATTTACCTAGTTCAAAATAATAGAATAATGCATTACGTGTTAAAAAAATGTTATTCTTTAATATTTTGTAGCATCACCTTTACATTTTATGAAATGCTCATGGATTTCTTGATATATCTCACAAGGAAGGTCTCCATACGGGCATACTCAGAAAAATCTGAAAAAAATACAGAATGTTCTTCTCTCATGGGTATATATGTTTATAAAGAAATTTTTGGCGAAATCTCGGTAGAACGTCCGTAAAAAAATAATGAAAATTTCGCTTATTTGGCGATTTATCACCGTTTGGCGAAGAAATTAAGTTTAAAAAAAATACGCTTGTCGAATATTCTTTAAGGAAAATACTTTTTATGTTCAATTTGTTTAAATAAGTTTAATTTAAATAACTTTAGCTTTGTCATTTTTAGTTTGTTTTAACTATAGTTTTGTCATATATATTTATACGTACTTATAACGAATATTAACTATCATATTTTACGATTTAAAACAAAATTTAAATTGATTAAAATTGCTCCAAACTGAAAAATATGCTGTCGATTCAACTTTGTTGCTATGGAAACAGCTTCTTCCGTGTGGAAATGTATTACGGCAGCATTATTCATCTGGCGTTAAAAGTTATTTTTATAACCGATAAAGCCGTTTAAATTTAAAAAAATGTGGATTGGAGAATAAAACAATGGCAAAATTTCGTTCAAATCGGCAACAAGCAACAAGTATAATACAAAATGTAATAATAATAATAATAATAAATACTTTGATGGCTTATGTTTAATTTCATTAAATACCGCATATTCACAAAATCAATTAACAAACAATTTTCAGATTCATTCAAGTCGTTTGTTTTTGGCGAGGAAAAGTGCTGCTCGCCAAATTGCGTGCCGTTTTCGTCTTTTCACGCCAATTATTCGAAAGTATTTTATTTTTTTACAGATTTTCTACTGTAATTCCGCCGCTAATTTTAACTGATCCTTTATTACATACATGAGTACTTTCACTAGGATTTTTTCAACATATTCTGGGTATGCCCAGTATGGAGACCTTCCTTGTCAGAATTAATTCTTTCGTTAACGATACAAAGTCTTCCAGGACCGTCTGCAAACATGCAAGCCCATACTATTACATTGTCTGCAAATTTCACTGATCATTTCATGCAGTCCTTGTCATATGCTTTTTACTTCATTCAACATACAGGAACCCCTTGAGCGCCATATGTTACACACACCACACTGTCATCACTAAACAATGATATTTTCCAATCATCCAGACCCCATAAAAGCTTTTTTTTTTTTTTTTTTTTTGCATCACTTCACTCTCTCTCTTTTCCATTTCACAGTCATGAGGGTCTTTATCTTCGGTACACGAGATTGAAATCCAAGTTTTTGGAGACGTCTTGGTGAGGTAGATTTATTCATATAAAAACCGTGTTCTATCCACTTTTGATGCAAGTATCTTACACTTCTAAAACTTTTTTTTAGCAATACTTTTCAGTTTTCTGTCATCTCTCTGAGTTGTTTTTGGCTTTCGGTGGATATTCAGATGCTTGTTTTCAAAATGCCCGTCGTTAAAATACTACTTTATGGCTCTAATTACACTTGGTTGAGAACATTTCAAGCAGCTAGCGATATATTGATAATTACGACCTTCTTTATGTAAATCAATAATACGATCTTTTGTAAACTTTGTTATGACGGACGAACGACCCATATTTCAAACAAAATGAATGAAATGATGATACAAGCCATTTATTAACATAAGAAGAAGTCCAGCAGAAGCTAATTTTATGCCTAATTTTTGCAACCTTCTGTGCCAATCCGGAATATTCATTTCTAATTTTTTTAACCACCTATTTTAGTATTCTAATATTTTGAATACTGAAAATAATTTTACAAAAATACAATATTCTTTCAAAATTTAATCTTTTACAGTTTCAGTATTCTTTTATAACATGCAAATTTATTGAAATATAAACCGTTGTTCTTTTTCAATTGTACTGCACTGAAATAAATCTAAATGCAATTCCAAATACAAATGAAATGAAATATTCTATTTTTTTATTTGGAGCTGTAGAATATGATCATTTTCCAAGAATTGATGGAAATGGCCAAGATCTGAGTACAAACAGCAATAATATAGATTAAATTAATTCGACAACATTAATTCGGAATGTAGAAACGGTACATATGGCTCATTGATATAATTGCAATGAACTTTTCCAAATACAGTAGAGCTCCAATTATTTCGACCGGTCGGGGACGAGGTCGATCCGGTTAATGGAAAATCAGGATATTTGGACAACTTTAAGAACAGCAATGGCAGTGTTGTTTTTTTCGGGGGGAGGGGAGGGGGTAGCTTCTCTTCACACTTTTTCCAGGCTTGGGACTGGCAAATGTAGTAGTGCACGTTTTAGCATATTAACAAATAGCGTGTTTATAGAAGTTATTTTTTAGCCTTTTTTTTAAATTTTATTTTCGACAAAATTGGTATAAAGTGATACATAGCAGTACACATAGAAATTATTACATGTATATATACATAAATTGTACAGTGTGTACGTTTAAAAAAATTCATTGTGATGGGAAAAAGAAATTATTGATACACTTCAGCTGGAGAAGAGGCATTATCACGGGGAAAAAAAATATGTGTGGGATTCTCGCGTGTTAGAAATTAAACTTCTTGGATTCTAGAAACAGTCGATTTAAGCATACACTCTTTGCTTTTGTTAACGATTTTATTATTTCAGGATTGGTAAATAGTTATTTAACTTTTAATTTTTGTGACATCTAGCGGAATTTACCCTACCACGTCTAAAGATGTTTCCTTAAAAAATTTTGGAGATGACGAAAAAATAGTATGGTCCTTGATCGATACGATTAATTTGAAAATACTGTTAATTGGCTTTCTGATAATCGTCGCTCTACTGTATTATCACATTTCAAACAAAATAAAGTGCGACTGAGGTAAATATCGCTAAATTATCAAAAATTATTTTCATTACCTTAAAGTTATGAGCGAAAATCCGGGTTGAATTGGGTAGAGACTTCCTGTATTCATATCTAAATTGACATCCTGTATTGCCATTCTACATTTCATTGTTTATTTTTATTATTTTTTTTTATTTTTTGCTACGTACTTTATGACCTCTTATAGTTTGTCGCACTGGTGACCCTTGTGACCCTTGAGTGAATAACCCTTTATAAAACAAAGACAATAAAAAAAAAGGAGATTATCTTTCATTCATACATCACTAAAAATATATATGTTTTTACCCGAATATATGACGGTGAAATTTTAATTCACTCTTTAATAGATACCAGAGCATTGATTCTCGATTAACTATCGCTTTGGCATTTATACAGGGATAAATTATTAGACTTTTCTAAACGGTATAAACCAAATATGCTAAGGAGGGTAATACGAAAATGCATTATCAACGCTGTAAAAATGCCTTTTTTCTATGTTGATCACCTGTATATTAAAAATTTATTTGTAAGCTTATGGCTCAATATATTTCTTTTTTTTCCTTTTTTTTATAGAGAACCTAATTTTGTTACTATTATCAATATTGCTATTTTCAAATTTATGAAATGATAATAATAATTTTCTCCTTGGTATTTATTTGCAATATCCAAGTAAACATAAGGTAAAGCAAGGAGAGTTCGCGCACAAAGAGATTCGACGGAAAGGAGTAGTGTGCGCGCGTAGCGACTCCTGGTAGTTGTACAGCAGCATTAGTGCAGTGTCTACATGAATGTGCACATTGATTGTTCCAAGCGTCTTGGATAAAGCATTGCTATTTTCTTTTGTTTTCCCAAAGTAAGTGCTTGAATTTTCATAGCTGTTCGTCAAAATGTTTATAGAATGCCAGTAGTACAAAATATTTTGAACTTAAACGATTTCTTATAAAATACTAACCAAGACTAAGGATGCAAATACCAATAATCCATTTTAGATGTGGTCATATTTAAATAAAATGCCGCCCAATCTCTCCTTCCAAAATAGGAGAGTTTGCGCATCGCTACTTAGGCGAGATGGCGCATTTCCTCATAAGTCTTAGCGCTAGGAGAAATTACGCAGCTTATTGATAAATTTGCATGAATTGCAAATTACGTGTAAAACATATGAATGAATCAATTTTGAAATAATTTCGGAAAAACACATAATGTTCAAGACTAAATTTTGTTACTTTAGGACTAGAGGACTTCATCTTTTACAGATATATTTTAAATTATTATTGTAGCAATCCTTATTAACGCACATTTGTAAGTAATTTTGTTTTCAATTTATTTCACGGTAAGGTAATACTTATTTATTGTGATAGAATGCATTTTGCACCTGAAGCTAATAGTTAGCTGCTATTTTCAAATATCCATCAAATAAACTTTACATAATAAGAAATTAAATTACTGAATTTGTTCATTAAATATCATAACTTCGAAAATACAGTCGGACCTCTATTTAACGAACCTCTATTTTGCGAATTTCTCTATTTTGCGAACTTTTCCTTGGAACCAAGAACATTTTACGAATTTCTCGTAAAATAACCTCCAAATAGCGAAGTGCATTCTCTATTTAAAGAACTTTTTCTTGTGATATAATTTTTTTTTCTCCTCATTTTTCAAAATATTTCTGGACATTTCAAACTTATTCTTTCTTTGAACACATTTTATGATATTCAATGGCCTTGAGCTGGTTTTACAAGGCGCCTTCTTTGTCAGCAGTCAGAATTCAGTAAGTACGGAGGACAAAGATGATAATACCTTTGAGTAACTTTAAAAAATGTGTATAAAGATGAGAAAAAAAGAAATTAACCATGATGTGCTGACTGATGATTGTATTTCACTTAATTCTGATATTGAGACCTCGAAAACACTATCCGAATTGGATATCTTCAACAGTGTGAAAAATAAAAACCATACAGCAATGAATTGCGATGAAGATGAATATGATGATGATGATGGAAAGGATTATGATGCAGGAATTAACAAAACTTCGTCTGATGAAATGCTAAAGTCATTTGAAACAATCCGACGCGGATTAAAGTTAGAAGAAAATACGCATGAAGAGTTTTTGGTGCATTGCAAAGATGCGAGACGTATTATGAGAGAAAGCACTTAAAACTCAGGCAGAATTAACAGAGTTTTTCAGAAATTAAATTTAAGGACGCATACGTTAATTTATGGTTAAAAGTATTTGTTATAATAATAATAAATACGATAATGTCATTAAAATTCTTTAATTTTAATGTAAAACTATTACTTTAAACAGAAAACACTGTGTATTCCCAGACAACGTTTAGTTTTCCTTGCAAATTTCAAAGATTTAAACTCATAGAAAAAATGAATTGATGATGGATATTGGTGGGTAAAATAAATAAAACAAACTGATATAATTTATTTTTTAAAAAAATTGATTAATTACTTTTAGTAAAAATATTTAGCGTTTATGAATTTAAAATCTGTTTTATGTAGTTTAAAGTATTTTAAAAGGTGGATCTCTATTTAACGAATTTTCCATATAACGAACTTTTTTCCGGGATTTAGCGACTTCGTTAAATAGAGGTTCAACTGTATCTCCCCAAGCACTATCAAATACCGAAATGCATATCAATTTTTATTTCAAGCGCCCAGCACGTCTTTTTATCCCACAGAATCAACCGAAAATGTGTGTAAAAATTTGCATGAATAGCAGAATACAATTCTCTTTTTGGTTTCACATTCATATGCGAAAAATTACAAGAAGTTTAAGAAATAATAAATTTGACTAAAAATTTGTTAGCGTAATGTACAGTGGCCTAAAAGAGTTAAGGAACAGAGACTGGATTCTTTCGATTGTACACGGTTTGTCAAATATCTACCAAAATTATTGACGAATCGTTCTTGGGACCTAACTTCTGGGATGTAAAGGCCCCACCAGTGGCTGAGAGGATCTGCTCTCGAAGCTGGTAGACGGGAGGTGCTGGGTTCGAACCCAATCGCGCCTGTCGGCCTAATCGTTCGGAGTTTTCGTGGTTTTCTTCGAACCGTGGATTTCCATGCGTTAATACGGATTAGGTTCCCTTAGAAAGACCTCCACGGAAGGCACTCCCCCTAGGGCCTATATCCCTCGTGTAGATAATTGGCCGTCAACAATCAACCCAACCCAACTCTGGGATGTAAAGAGTATGTTTTATTTTATATTTCCCGGTGACGATTTAGTAGGTAGGGCAATTAGAGGACTAATAACAAATTTAATAATAAAATAATATTTGCGCACATCTATGTAACAGCATCTATGTAACAGCAAATGCTGAAAATAGTTTGTCTCTGTGTTAAATGATTATTTGGGTCCTGTTCAACGTTTGTGTGTATTTCTGTAAGCATATAGTTCATATTCGTGAAGATGTTATTGTGTCTGCGAAAATTTCAAAAGTTTTTTGTTTATAGCATACGGAGTTTTCAACCAAATTTAACATAACTTTCCGAAAACCTGTCAAAGAGCAGTAGCAACAGTATACTGCAGTTAAAACATGCATATTTTAAATATTTAATGAGGTATGGGCATTTTGTATGAAATAATTTTTCACTGCGCATGCGTGGAAGATATCAAACTTTTTATTTCATAATTTGGTAGCCAGCTATTTTGGTCAACATCTATAAAAAAACTCCAGTCAAATATTATGAAAACTCTGAAAAATACAGTGAGCTGATTGAAAAATTGTGGAAAATCCCTTATAATAAAGCTATTTTTAGGAAGCAAATCACTTTATCGCTCCTATATTTTTGAATTTTCGCGATATTTGACAGGAATTTTATATAAGCTACCCTAAATAGCTGACTATCAAATTATAAAATAAAAATTTTAGAATCTTCCACCCATGCGCAGATAAATATTATTTCATACAAATGTCCATATCTCATCAAATATTCAATATATTCATATTTCAATGGCTGTATACGGTTGCTACAATTCTTTGTCAGGTTTTCTGAAAGTTGTGTTAAATTTGGTTGAAAACTCTGTATGCTATAAACAAAAAACTTTTGAATTTTTCACAGACAAAATCACATCTTCACGATCAACACAAATGCACACAAACGTTGAACAGGACCCAAACAGTCATTTAACACAGTGACAAATCATTTTTAGCATTTTCCGTCAAATAGGTGATCGCAAATATTATTTTATTATTAAATGTATTATTAGCCCTCTAATTGTACTCCCAACTAAATCTCCAACGTGAAATATGAAATTAAACATGTTCTTTACATCCCAGAAGTTCAAGAACAATTCGCTAATAATTTTGGTAGATATTCGAAAAACAATGTAAAATCGAAAGTAACAGTCCCTGATCCTTAACTTTTGGACGTCAGTGTCCTTTGAATTAAACACATTAACTACGCTTCAAAATTTTCCCTCTCACTTCATTTATTTTATTATTCACGTTAGAAAAACTACATTTACTCACTATTGTTGAGCCAGAAATCTTCTTAATTCTCCTATCAACAAATACAAACTTCATGACTTCATAATCGACTGTTTTAGAACGCCGTATTTTACTATTTCTAATGTTTAGTATTATTGAGTAAAACAAAAACACGAAGGGTGTAATTTTTTACAGTAAATTTTTAGCTAATGTCCTCAACATGATAAAATAATAAAGTGCTCATGAATAACTAACTAATGCATCACTTTAAAAACGCCAAATAAAAAGTGAAAACAATGTCGTGAAACAAAACTGTTTCAAAAGTTTAAGAAATCATATTGATTATCTTTCATTCGCAAATAGCTAAAAATGTTAATATTTTTCTTGAGCATATGATGGTAAAATTACAATTCACTTTTTGATAAATATCTCACAATTGATTTTCGATTATAAAGCATTTTAGTTTTTTAATAGTTTTTTAATATTTTTAACTATAGTTTTAATAGTCTACTTTTTTAAATGGATTTTCTTATCGATTATCTAAAAAGTAGCAAAATACGAAAAAGTGATACAAAATATTGTAAAGTAAAAAGAATACAATGTATCGTAAAATGAAAGAAATTGAAAAAAAAAAGTACAATAAATGATCACGAGTGATGTGCCAATATCTATCAAAAAATAGATTTTTTCATTTTCTGATCATCTGTATATATCACACAATTCCTAAGTTATTCTAAAAATTATTTTTATATAAAAACTATATTATAAAAATATTTCTATTATATTATAAAAATATTTCTAAAAAATATTTTTAATATTCTTATTAATTTTATTAATAAAAAAAATTTAAACACATTTGTAATTAAAGTTTGAATTTTGAAATGTGTATTTATATCTTACAAGGGAACCACTTTTGGTGCTGCTTGCACTTGGAATCGAAACCTGGTGCATTTTGTAGCCATATACCTAAAAGTTAGAGAACCGATAAAATTTCTCTAATAAAATCATATTTTTCAGACTTTTGTATACTTTTAATTTTTTATTGTTACATTTTTATTTGTTTATTTCACGCCAAAAGTGAGTTAAGTCGCCAAATATGGCACTACAATTTTTCCGCCCGCTTTATCTGGCGTGTAAATGTACATATTAAAATACATTTTAGAATTATATCAGATTGTCATTTGTTTGATCAAGCAGGACGATCGTTCTGCCAAGCTAAGCTGAAAAAAAAATGCTAACCCCGCCAAACAAACAAACGCCAAGAATAACATCAAGACACCGTAACTGCTTATTATACTGTAGACAACTTCTCCATGCTAAATCGACCAAACATGGCAGCGTAAAATTTCCCATATCAAAAGAACCAATCATCACAGAAAAATAAAACCAAAACCAGAAGGGCCTAATCAAGAAGATCTTCAATTTGAGATCAAATGCATCCTCATAAATTAATTATAAACAGAGATATAGATTTTTTAAAATAACGTCGAGATACTGAAAATGACAGATTTATTTTCTTCGTCACAACTTATGTTTCAATCGAGGTAGAGACTTAAATAATGGACAGAAAAAAGTAAGGATTGAATTTTTGGATAGATATTTACTCAATCTACGTGCTTTTATAAAATCCAGCTTTAAAAACATAAATTTTCTATTCATAATTAGCGAAAAACTGTTAATTAGTTCTAAAGTTTACAAATTATGCCAAATAGCGATAAAACCGCCAAAATATTTTAGAAATCTTATACTTTTCTTTTATATTATCCTTTTGCATTGATTTCATCGAAGATAACTATGGCTGAGATTCAGATAGATTTTTCGCTGTTAGCGAAATGAGTTTGACCAATCAGAAGCCTGCATGTTTGAGAATATTTGCTGTTTCTGGATCCCGGCCTATGTCATGAAAGTTTTGAGTCATTTTTTTAGTGCCGTGGATGAAGTGCAATGTTTGTAGAAATGTAGGTTAGGATCCAGATAGATTTTTCGCTGTTAGCGAAACGAGAATCACCAATCAATAGCCTGCATTTCTGCAAACAGCGAAAAGTTCATAAAAATGCAGGCTTCTGATTGATGAATCTCGTTTCTCTAACACCCAAAAATCTATCTAGACTGCGCCCAATGGAGGATATTCCAAATATGGGTTCGAGGCTGAAAAAGTCACGTGATACCGGTAATTTATCCAAGGAACTTCTAACTGATAAGAAGGGAAGATACTACTACTTTGCCTCATGAACTGTTTCATTGGCTAACGGGGATTTACGTTACACGTCTACGGAGCCTTCCCTTCTTTACGATAGAAGTTTTTACCTTGACCACGTGATCAAAATGTAGATGGAATATCCTCCATTATGTTGAACACAATTTTGCATTTTCACATCCAGGAAGGGTGTAGATCAGTTTCAACCACGTGATCACCAGACCACCAAGTTTCACCGAACCAATCATAATCAACTATTTGTAGCCTGTATTATGAGTTAGCCAATCATAATCGGCCATATTTGGGGATCAAACAAAAAACACGTCTGGTTGCTAAGATCGTTGCTAGGGTGTGACGTCAGTTGAAACTGATCTATTGATTGTCATAGCAACAATACATATTCGAAACTATTTAAGGCACTGATTCTGAACTCCTTTGCTATACATTTCGATATTAAAGAAGCTGTTGTTTCCATAGTAACAGTACTTTTCTGTATTGCTTTCTCTAAAACACAAATATAGAAATTTAAGAAGGAGCGCTCAGAATCAACACCATAACAGAGAGCCTTTATACATAAGAGTGGTGATATATGCAGAGGTTGGTTGGTTGGTTGTATTTATGTCGGCCAATTATCTGCACGTGGGATATAGGCCCTAAGGGGGAGAGTGCCTTCCGTGGAGGTCTTTCTAAGGGAACCTAACCCGTATTAACGCTTGGAGAACCAAGGTTCGAAGAAAACCACGAAAACTCCGAACGATTAGGCCGACGGGCGCGATTGGGATCGAACCCAGCACCTCCCGTCTACCAGCTTCGAGAGCAGAACCTCTCGGCCACTGGTGGGGCCCATATATGCACAGGAGGGATGCTCATTTCAAGTTTTTGCCGAAAGTACGTCTACAGCGTCTAGAATACCTTGTGTGGAAATATGCTATCCAAACAACGATAAAAATTTGTATCCCTTAAATGTGCGACGATACTGCTAAAATCCCAAGTATCGATCACAGCGACAACTGCGGGATTTAGTATTACATTGTACAGACTAGCAATATCTTGCAGATTGAGAAAATATCCTACAGATGTCGCTGTGATCTGTATATTTCAGCAGCATCGTTGCATATTTAAGGGATACAATATTTTAGCACTTTTTTAAGTATTACAGGGATAGCCAATTTCCACACTATATATTCTAGGTGCTATAGTACGGCAATCCCCTTTCTTGAATAGAGGCTATTCTATCTACGTTATGATCACGTGGTCAAGGCAAAAACGTCTAACGTAAAGAAGGGAAGGCTCCGTCGGCGTAATGTAAATCCCCGCTAGCCAATGAAACAGTTCACGGGGGAAAGCAGTAGTAGTTTCCTATTTCCCTTCTCATCAGTTAGAAGTTCTTTAGGTAAATTGCCGGTACCACGTGACATTTTCAGCCTTGAACCCATATTTGTAATATCCTCCATTAGACGATACGCACATGGACGAACTTTATTAGACTAGGGAAATAATTCAATATGCATTAGCCTGACGATAATGACACGCTCGCAAAGAATCTTTAACGATTTGTTTTTATCACTTCTACCAATAAACCTTTATTGTCCATATGTCGCTACTTCGTTATAGCGACACACTTGTTCCGAATTGGATCCCGGCCTTAATGTATCAAAATACGGAGTTTGCTTTCTGTACTATTCCTGAGCTCAGTTATAACGTCTAGAAATATAGGCCGAGATCCAAGTACATTTTGGCAAACAGTGAAAAGTTAGCAATAATTCTGGCTTCTGATTGGTCAATCTCGTTGCGATAACAAGGAAAAATCTACCTAGATCACGGTCATGGTGTGGAAACCGGCCGGCTATCCCAGTAATACTTTAAAAATTGCTAAAAATTGAATCCCATAAATATTGAAAAATACTAAATGACAAATGTCGATAGCAGCAACATTTTCTAGATCTTCTCTGAGCGAAACGTTGTCTCAATTGATGTCTTTTGAAATAGTTACGTTGGAATTACCATATGTCGCTGTGATCGACATTCATCGTTCAGCCTCGTTCAACATTTATGGGATACAATTTTTTAGCACCTTTTTAATAAGCCGATTTTTAAACTATATCTTCTAGACACTATAGCTCCGTTATAGGCCTAGATTATATGTTGTAGAAATCGACTATCCCAGCAATACTTTAAAAAGAGCGGAAATAGTGAATCCCTTAAATGTACAACGATGTTGAATTCCAAACAGTCATTTGCAGCAACATCTGCAGGATATTTTTTAAAGAAGAAAGAGACACGTGTAATGCACCGCTATAGCGTCTAGAATACGTAATGTGGAAATTTGCTAACCAAGCAGCGCTAAAAAGTTGTATCCCTTAAATGTGCACTGACGCTAAAATCCAGGGAGCTGATCGCAGCGACATCTGTGATATACTTTCAAAGTAAACATCGTATTATTACAGCGGGCTTGACGCCAAGCACACAGGTCAGATGTATGTAAATAAAATGTAAAAAAAAAAAAAAAAAAATGCTACAGCGTCTAGACCAAATTATAGCGCCTAGAATATATAGTGTGGAAATTGGCTATCCCTGTAATACTTAAAGAAGTGCTAAAATTTTGTATCCCTTAAATGTGCAACGATGCTGCTGAAATATACAGATCGCAGCGACATCTGCAGGATATTTTCTATAACTGCAAGATATTGCTAGTCTATACAATGTAATACGAAAATCCCGCAGATTTCGCTGCGATCGACACTTGGGATTTTAGCAGTATCGTCGATCATTTAAGGGATACAAATTTTTGCGTTGTTTAATAAAATATTTCCACACTAGGTATTCTAAACGCTGTTACCAAATCGTCATGAAGTTTTAGGAAATATCCTGCAGATTGCAGATATTGCTGTGATCGACTCATTGGATTTCAGCATCGTTTGAAATTTAAGAGATCCAATATTTTAGCACTTTTTTAAGTATTACTGGGATAGCCGATTTCCACACTATATATTCTAGGTGCTGTAGCACCGCGGTAGCCTGTCTTTTTCTTTTACCTCGGAGTAGATATAGATGAAGTCATTTGTAGCTGTTCCTAAACTGTGGCCAACAACATATAAGGCCAGTTCATAACGTCACACGGAGTTGATTATCTGTACACGGCAATGGACACAAAAAAAAAAGTCGGCGAGCAGCTTTGTACTATTCATCGTGTAAAGATGATCCAAGTCTGAAGCTAACGAAAAAGACAGGCTACCGCGGTGGGTCCGATTCTTCTTTTTTTACAGATCGCTGGAGTCACGTGATGCTCGAATGCACCAAAGGAGGTGCGTGAAAAGAGCATCACGTGACTCCAGGGGTTTGTAAAAAAGAAGAATCGGACCCACCGCGGTAGCCTGTCTTTTTCGTTAGCCTCGATCCAACTCCTTGTGACTTTTAAACATCATGAACTGGCCTATTATGTCATTGGTCGCGCTAACACCCTCCCTCCTGCGTCCACCGTATATAGTGGCATCTTGTACTGGAGACTGCTAAATGGGCTGCTATCGGTCAAAATCAAGAGAGAAAAAGGCAGAAGAGAGGGAAAGAACTCGTTTTTTTGATAACTAGTTTTTCACACGGGAAGATTGACATGTCTGTTCCTCTCCTTTCATAACTTCATAGTGGTGAAATAAGCCAAAGCCCTCTAAATATTTGAAAAAGTCTTGACTCACGTCACGAAAACATCACACAAAGCAGACAAAGCAAATAAACAAAATCACTCATTGGCTCGTGAATATGAACGAGCCAATGAATGATTTTTCTTCTTTGTTTTGCCTGCTTTATGTGACGTTTTCCTGACACGTGCCAAGGCTTTCTCCAATATTTAAAGGGCGTTGAATAGGCCGGGATCAAGATAGATTTTTCGCTATTAGCGGGATGAGATTGATCAATCAGACGTCTGCATTTTTCCGAACTTTTTGATGTTTGCAGTAAACACCAAAAAGCCTGCAAGGATGGAGGCTACTGATTGGTCAATGTAATTTTACTAACAGAGAAATCTTTATCTGGATCCCGGACATTAACTTTAGTTGGTTAAAACAATTTTGAATAAAATCAAATCAGGAAACCAATGTTTGTTAACTTTTCTGGTTAGTTTAATTGAAATCTTCCTCGTCTATTACTGAAAACTGAGTTACCGTACTTTGGACAAAAAATTGAATATGAGTACACGACTTGTGCATATGTCACCACTCTAACACAGTGTTACCAGATGGGCTACTTTTTTAAATTCAGATACTTGATTGGCACCACTTTTTTGAAATTATAAAATGCGCCTTATTTAATGACATATTAATTAAGGCGAAAACAAAGGGAATTTTACCGTTTATAATAAGTGCTGGCAATCAAGAAATCTGAATTAAAAAAAAAGTAGCCCACTGGCAACACTGCTCTAACATATAAATGTTCTCTGTTATGACCATGATTCTAAGTGCAGTTGGTTAAATTTGAGTATCTGGGCGTTAGAGAAAGCAATATTGGCCCACCGTGGCTGAGTGGATAAGACACCATGCCGCTAATAGCTTGAGAGCGTAGGTAGAAGCAGATTCAAATCTCGCCGTGATCCGCATGTGATAGGATGTATGTGTTCAATAAAACAAACAAACAAACAAGCAAGCAATAGTGAAAGGTACAGTTGGCATGGAAATAACGACTTCTTTAATTCGTATAGAAAATTAATGAATCAATGACTCAAGTAATAGACTGTAAATGACTCAAGTTTAAAATGTAGGAAAATGGTCTGGAAATATCAATGGCTCCCATCTAGTATTTCACAAAATTAATTTAATAGATTCACATGACGTATAACTTGATGCAACTCTTAGCTAATGAAAATTCTGCATCAAGACTTATGTAGGTAGATCTTTTGAATGAATAATTCAGAATTCTGAGAACAAAACGAAGTTCTTAAGGGTTCTTCCTCACCCCCCCCCCTCAAAAAAGGAAATACGATAGAAAGATATAAGAATTTGGATAGCTTCAATATGTCTCTAATCTTTTGTCAGAGTTCAGAAAAAGAGTCTGGGCATTAAAAAAAAAAAATAAAAATAAAAAAAAAAAAATTGACGAACGATAAGACTATAGATTTCAGGCAATTTATTAACCGAAAAATATTTAATTCTAATGTATATGCGGCTTTAATAATAGACTATTAAAGATAATAAATTTAGGTGAAATTTTATAGTAAATTATATCCTCACATTTATGCAAATAGGTATGGATAAACTGACTTGAGTAAAATTACATATTTATTCTTTCTTCTCTATAACACGATCTAAATGAAGATGAAGTTATATGTACAGTTTATATCTTTAAATTTTTAGATTTTTTTTATGAAAAATATTCCTTTATTATGTCTAGAATTGCTAGATTTACAGATTTTCGATTCTTTAGATGCCTGCGGGGTTTCATTCTCGGATTAACCGTAGGTATTTGTAAAGGTAAATTTATTTTGCAAAACCGTCAGCAAAAAAAAGTTAGAAAAAACAGTTAACTGACAGACTAACTGTAAATATATATTTTATTTCGACTCTGTTTTTTACTAAATTTTCATCTTTCGTAGAAAATTTTAAGGAGATATAAATTGAGAAAGACTGATACATTGAAAGAAGAAATTGACTTTCCTTACTTTTAAATTATTAATCACTATAAAAAATGAATGATAGGTAAACAAAATGTGTACTATTGTGTTTGCTCCCTGCTTATAAAGGCTATACAAGGACTAATTTTAATTTGAGCTAGTAGAATTATTTCAATTATATATCATTTGTTTTAAAAAAAGAAGTGGTATCTACTAAAAAACAACTTTTCAAAAGTAAAAAAAAGCCAAGCAAAAAAAGAAAGAATAAAGGTGAAAGTTGTGGCTAAAAAATAGTGTGATATCAAATTTCCAAGCTTATATTACGGTATTTATTTAACATTTTTTGATAAAAATTTACCATATGTAAATCGAGTACCTAAGTATGCGTTGGTAGAAAGCCTTTTCTCCTTTACTAAATACATCATCACGTGAGTCTGAAAATTAAGTTTTTTTAATTATGCATGATGGGCTTGCGGCCATCTTTCCATATTTTACACAAATTTCTAAGCACTCAAGTTCGTAACATATTTGCATTATTAAGAATTTCGAACTTCTAGTTTTAGCTACAGACAGATAAATTAAGAAAGTTTTTTATTTTGAAAAACAAATTGATTTTTACTGCTTTAACTAATTAATTAACCCCCCTCCGAAAAAAGAGAGTCATAAGATGAAACCTGAAGTTACTTCAGCTTTATTTTTAGACACAAATTTTTAGGCACTCATTTCCATAGATTAAAAGAATAAAATGTTTGCTTTAGTAACAATTTCGAACTTCCAATCTTAACAATGAACTTGTGTGCTTAGAAATTTGTGTAAAATATGGAAAGATGGCCGCCAAGCCCATCATGCATAATTTAAAAAAAATTTAATTTTCAGAAACACGATTTAGTAAAGGAGAAAAGGCTTTCTATCAACGCATACTTAGGTACTCGATTTACATATGGTAAATTTTTATCAAAAAATGTTAAATAAATACCGTAATATAAGCTTAGAAATTTGATATCACACTATTTTTTAGCCACAACTTTTTATTTTTTTTTTATTTATTTATTTTTTTTTTTTGCTTGGCTTTTTTTTTTTTTTTACTTTTGAAAAGTTGTTTTTTAGTAGATAATTGATAGCATAAAAAACAAGAATTGGGCTTTTTCTTTTTTATTCTGTGCAGACGATAAATATATAAATTGTAAATATATTTCTATAAAAGCTTTCAAGATCATTGAAAACTATATTTTAGTGAAATACAAAACAAGTAAACTATTTTCTTTTGGAATCGAATGCAAAATACTTGCGAATGTTTAAAATGAAATATTGCCGTATTAAATGGTCCTTTGGTAAAAGTAATCATAAAGAAAATTAATATTTTTACACAATTTACAAAAATTATTGTGGCTAATTAGGTCGAACATTACAAATTCAACTGAAGACCAAACCACTTCTCACACAATACAAACAGCTATGGCATTTGGGTAAGGTTGACAGAAAGCTCTACTTTTGAAAAAAAGAAAAAAAAACGCCAACTTTTTCTTCTCCAAAAATGTGAATATAATGTTGCAAATTTTCAAAATGAAATTCCTAGTTCTTGAAGGAATTTTAAATTTTTTTCAATATTTTATACTTATTATTAATTATTATTATTATTATTATTATTGAAATGCTTCTTTTAAAAAAACTTCAATGTTAATAGTCCAATAAGTGGTCTCGAAAATTTCATTTTCAGAAACTTATGCTGTTGTAGAATCAAGAAATATAATTTTAACAGAAAAAATTTATCGATTCCAAATTTCGTAATATAGGGCTTTAAAATGCAACAGGTGCAAGCTAGGTACTAAATCCTAGGTGCGAGCAGCACCGAAGTGGTTCGTTTGTTAGATAGAAAAATACAACCTATATGTCTTTTAATCTATATCCTTTTCTGAGTTACATGAAGCTTTTCCAAAAGTTAGCAAGTTGGGAAAATATTTTATTCAAAATATCTATAAATATTTCAGAACAGTAATTTTCGCTTAATGTCAGAGATTGTGTCATTAAATAAAGTTAACCACTTCACCGACGACGGGTATAGGGAAACAGTGCTTTTACCCCCGACTTATCTCGGGGCAGCCGTTGAAGTGAAAATCATTAGTTGGAAAAGGCATTTTGAATAAAACATATTCCCCTATCTGGTAACACTCCTTCTCATCAAAATGGATCTGCATAAATTTCACCCTGGATTTAGTATAAGTAGTAGTCTTTGGTCAGGGTTCTTTCCTTAAATTTAATTCTCACTGACGTCTAAATGCGTTTACATTCTTGAAAAATGTGGATTTTCTACTAAATGTATTTGTGCAAAAGTAACATTATATGAATTCAAGTATTTCGTCAAAGGCAATTATAGAAACAATTTTTTATTTTTCATTTTGTAGTATACTTGATTGATTTATTACATGGAACATATACAAATAAATAAAAATGACTCAATTTTTGATGGAAGAAAAAAATTAAGAAGATTCAGAATAAAACAATATATTACTTATATTGTATTACTTATTTTGTATTTTTTCTCAATATGTTTACAACTATATTTTCTTTTTATTCGTAAAACAAACTTCATCAATTTACTTCCGCTGAAAACGTGCCCGTTTTATAAATGAAAATACACAAATAACATTTCAAAGAAACAAAATTAAAGATTTATTACATTTTTACCATACCTCATTATTAAACCATATTATAAGTATATTTTTACTAATTTGACATATAAATGTTAATTAAAACTGTCAAACACTCACAGAAGTTTGCTGATATGCACAACGTAAACTGCATAGGACAGGAGAAGCATGTAGTTTTAGTTGTAATTTGAATATTGTTTTATACTGAATTAGTAGCTTTTCGATTATTCTAAAAAGCTTGAACAGAGAAGAAATGAAAATAAAAAAAAATAGTTCTTTACACAACAGTATTTTATATGAATTCAATGTTTATCTCAAAACTAATGCCTAATTGTGACGGCAATTCATGTTTTTTCACAAACCTTTCCTTTTTAATACATTAATTTGCGTGAGCACCGAGCTCGATTATGAAAATTTCAGAGCCGTTTTGTACACTTTCAAAAAACATAAGTGGCTATTTCCATGAAAACTTGTCATGTCTGTCACACAGCTGAAAATTGCTGTTTGTTGGCTACCAGTATTTTAGAACGGAAAATGTGACTTATTTTATCGGAGATATCACATCAAGTTAATAACGCGAAGCAAACTTTTCGAAAATAACTGTGGCCACAAGCATAGCGATTTTCAGCTGTGTGACAGACATGACAAATTTTCATGGAATTAGCCAAGTATGTGGATTTATATATATATAAAAGTGTAATTTTTGCTCTGTTTGTTTTTTAAGATAAAGCATCAGGAATGAAAAAAAAAATTAAAGATAATTTAAATTAAGTTTATAGGATTTTTACATTGATTTTCCAAAGTATATTCTTTAATTAATTAATATTAAACAATTAATTGATAAAAATATTTTTTAATAAATATTCCACTCTTTTTTATTTATTGTTTATTTTTTGCTTCTTAGCCTTTAAATTGTTCATTGTTGCAGTTTTACAGCCATTTAGCATATTTTGACAAGTGTTTGATGATTCATCCTGAAATCCATTGTTGTTTCAATGTTGATAAATGTCAATTTCCTGCTCAATGATTAACCCATTAATAGCATATAATAATAATAATTTTTAATGGAAAGTAACTATAAGTGACATTTTTCCACTTTCTATTCCAGATTACATTGTACTGGTTTATTTGACATCAGACACTGCCAGACAGTAAAAAAAATAAAAATAAATAATAAAATTAAAAATTGCAGGAATATTGAGAATGTTGACGTATTACTGAATGTTGCATGTATTTCGCAATATATATGTGTCTATTTTTTTTACAGTTGATAAAACATATTTTAAAAAATAACTTCAATTGGAAAATGTATAGATTCTTAACAACAGCTATTTACTTTTATGTTCCTAATAAATGTTAATTTCCTGCTCAGTGCCGTAACTCATTAATAGCATATAAGAATAAGAATGTTTACTTTAAAGTAAATATAAGGGGCCTTTTTTATTTCATTTTTCATTCTGCATTATATTGTAATGATTTATATGGCATCAGACACTTGTCAAAATGCTAAAAGGAACTAGAGTTTGGTCACAAGAATATAGAACATATTGCAATATTACTGATTCTTGCAGATATTTCGCAATGTATATCCACGTATTTGCTTTACGTTTCAGTAACTGACCCGCCTGGCGTTGCCCGGACCCGTGAAGAATGACCCTTAAATGAACTTCATTTCTATGATTTTATATATTTAATTCCATTTTATACGAATTTATATTTTTTAATGAAAGAGATATTGAATTGAAAGTATATGCTATTTGGTATTTTATTTTCTGCGTAATTTGATTTTTGAAGTCTATGCGTACCGAAAACGAGCATACCGCTACTAAATACTTAGGTTTTTACTGATTTCCTCAAAATGTTTACACATTTAATTTTGTAAAATATATTTCCACCCGTCCGAACGTTTCAAAATTTTTATAGGTGATGTAAATCTGGTCTATTGAGATGCTCTAAAGATATTGTGTTAAAATATACACATTTAGTTACATTTAGCGTAAAAGAAATTATCGTCTCCGTGAAGCGCATAGTGAACTGCATTTGCCAATGTACTTGAAATAGTTAACCTTCATATTTTTGTGAAACAGTTTGCGCCATTAATTAGAAGAAGGTTGCGACTTTAAAAAACATGTTTTTGTTTTGTTAGTACCTCTAAATTTGCACCCTAGAGGGGCGAAATTGGCGAAATCAGTAAATGCTCCGTTATTTACCGATTTCGTCAAAATTTTCACTCATTTTAATTTGTAAAAAATATTTATACACGTCCGAACATTTCAAACGTTTTGTAGGTGATATAAATCTGGTCTAATAAGGTGCTCTATAAAGATTGCAGTTAAATACGGACTTTTCGTTACTTTTAGTGTAGAAAAAAATAAAGTATCCCTGCGGCGCGAAGTGACCTGTGATTACCGGTGTATTTTAATAAGTTAACATTCATTTTTTAAAAATCAATTTGCACCATATATATGCAGTTTTCAAACAAATTGCATTAAAAAGTACTTTTTTCCCAATACGACGGTATAAAAATGGAAAATTTGCGATGCTTAGAAGTTTAAAAAATTGCAGTAGTGTATTTAAAAGTACAATGATATATCTGCTTTGTTTTTCGGCTGGCTTATACAACGGAAAGTTATTTTTTGGAGAGGAATTTTTGGAAATGCTGGGAGAAAGAAGTAGCATACCGGGGGCTAAAAAATTATTAGAGAAAAACAATTACTTACACTACCTCAATCTATCTACCACAAAATAAAGTTAAATTTGCCAACATAAATTTTTTTCCGTGACTTAGCATAAGTAGTAATTTTTTTGCCACCGTTCTTTCCTGTAATACATTATCAATAAATTTAACTTTTAACGACAGCTACTTACGTTGGCATGCGTGATAAATGTCGATTTCCTGCTGAATGTCTTAACTCGTTAATAGCTTATAAGAATAGAATCGTTGAAAACAAATACGTATATAGAACCATTTTCCTTTTTTCTTGTTGAACAAATTATTGTTACTTTCCGTTAACATGACATACGGAAATTTATAAGTGAATTCCGTATAGATGTAGAAAACTTCCCAGATTTACTTAAACAATATATGGTAGAAGTGGAATAATAATAATTTCTTTAGTAATATCATTTTTAATTATTTAATTATTTAATTATTTTTTCTAATAAATAAAATTTTATAAAAGTAATATCCATCTACAAATATATTTTAAACATATTTTACATAAATTCTCTATTTCTTGTAAAATTTAAAAAAAAAAAAAAAAAAAAAAAATCTGATCTGCATTTTATTTTTACAAAAAATTCACAAGTTCATGGTGGATGGAAGGAACAATAATGGATCACGAAGAAGAAAGAATTTGAAATCTGGCTACCTTATTCTGTCTACCGAAAAATAAAGATAAATTAGTTACGTTAAATTTTATTCATGACATGTCGTAATTTTTTGGTCATCTTTCTATTCGTGGAATATAATAATCCATAAATTTCTCTTTCAGTGACAATTACTTATGTTTACATTATTGATTAATGTTAAATTCCTATTGGCTGTCGCAATCCATTAATAATACATAATAATAATATTTTTTGCTGTAATTCTGCATTATTCTGACGAACACTTTTCATAAAAAAACCTAACACCAAACTATACGATTTAACGATAAAAATACATGATCATGGCGTCACAATCACTTGACATCAGATGCGTTACACGTGTTTGTTAGGCCGTCAAGAGATTTTTAATACGACGTTTGTCAGTAGTTCTAATGATGTTTTACTGACTATAATCATGTCCTTAAAAGGCGACATCATGATATTAAAAAAGAAAAAAGCATCGAAAACATGTTGTGATGATTATTTACGTAATATATATCAGTTTCAATTAACGTCATAAACATTCAGCTGTCGAGAGGGATTATTAAGAAAAATATTTTAAATAAATTAATATTCAAGATTATTATTTTTTCTATTTTTTCATTAATATATTGTCCCTTTAATTGTTTAAAGTTACTGACAGCTAGCACATCACTGAGTGGTTTACGTACTATAGATCAGTTTCAACTAACGTCAAAAACATTCAGCTGTCCAGAAGGATTATTAAGAAAAATATTTTAAATAAATTAATATCCAAGATTATTATTTTTCTCTTTTTTATTAATATACTGTACCTATTATTGCTTAACCTTAATGATAGTTAGTACTTCAGTGAGTGGTTTACGTACTATAGATCAGTTTCAACTAACGTCATAAGCATTAAGCTGTCAAGAGGAATTATTAAGAAAAATATTTTAAATAATTAAATATTCAAGATTACTATTTTTCTCTTTTTTTATAAATCTATTGGATTTTTAATAAATCTATTGGATTTTTAATAAATCTATTGGATATTTTAGGGTTTAAAGTTACTGATAGCTAGCATTTCAGTGAGACGTTTACGTACTATAGATCAGTTTCAACTATGTCATAAACATTCAGCTGCTGAGAGGGATTGATAAGAAAAATATTTTAGATAAATAAACATTGAAGGTTATTATTTTTCTCTTTTTTTATTAATATATTGTACCTTTTATTGTTTAACGTTACTGATAGTTAGTACTTCAGTGAGTAGTTCACGTACAATAGATCAGTTTCAACTAACGTCATAAACATTCAGCTGTCGAGAGGGATTATTCAGAAAAATATTTTAAATAAATTAATATTCAAGATTATTACTTTTCTCTTTTTTTATTAATATATTGTCCCTTTTATTGCTTAAAGTTACTGATAGCTAGCACATCAGTGAGTGGTTTACGTACTAAAGATCAGTTTCAACTAACGTCAAAAACATTCAGCTGTCCAGAAGGATAATTAAAAAAAAATATTTTAAATAAATTAATATTCAAGATTATTATTTTTCTCTTTTTTAGCAATATATTGTAACTATTACTGTTTAACGTTACTGATAGTTAGCACTTCAGTCAGTTGTTTACGTACTAAAGATCAGTTTGAACTATCGTCATAAACATTCAGCTGTCGAGAGGGATTATTAAGAAAAATATTTTAAATAAATATTCAAGATTATTATTTTTCCCTATTTTATCAATATATTGTACCTTTTATTGTTTAAAGTTACTGATAGTTAGCACTTGAGTCAGTGGTTTACGTACCATAGATCAGTTTCATCTAACGTCATAAACATTAAGCTGTCGATAATTGTTTACGAGTGATAGTTGCTAGAAGTGCGATTTTAATTAATTTTTTATTGCTTTGTGTGTATAAATTCCCGAGATTATATACAATGCAGTAAAAAAGAATTTGAGTTAATTTCCTTTTATTAACGGAAGTTTCTGAAAGGAAAATTTCAGCTGTGTTATGGGTTAACTGTACTATGAGGGAAAAAAAATACCGCCTTTAACAAGAATGAATAAGTAGTCATTTTCTGAATCCCAAAACTAGAAATGTAGATTTCCGAGATATGCGAATAGGGTAAACAACCGAGATGAATAGACGAAATTATCTAGAATTTCTAGTTTCTTGTTTTCTAGGTGACGAAACGATAATTAATCTTTTCAATAGCGAGAAATTATCGCTTGATATTATCGCTTTCATAAACTAGAATTATAGTTACTAAAACTAACCCTCTTCGCGTCTATTTCCAGAGATTTTTAAATAAGTTTGACCTGGAGTCTATAAGAAAACTCTCTTGAATTCTAGTAGGAGGCTCTAGAGCTCTCTAGCAAAGGGAACTAGAATTTATAGGGTGACATGGAATTATTTTTTTCTAGAGACACAATTTAGAATTATAGTTTCTAAAACTAACCTTTTGTCTTCGCATCTATTTGCAGAGATTTTTAAATAACTTTGACCTCGAAAATATAGGAAAACTCTCTTGAATTCTTGTAGGAAACTCTATAACTCTCTAGCAAAGAGAACTAGTATTTATAGGAATGGTTGACTTTTTTTTTTTTCCAGAGCCACAATTTAGAATTATAGTTACTAAAACTAACCTCTTGTCTTCGCATCTATTTGCAGAGATTTTTAAATAACTTTGACCTCGAGAATATAAGAAAACTCTCTTGAATTATAGTAGGAGATTCCAGAACTCTCTAGCAAAGGGAACTAGAATTTATAGGGATGACATGGAACTATTTTTTTTTCTAGAGCCAAAATTTAGAATTATAGTTACTAAAACTAACCTTTTGTCTTCGCATCTATTTGCAGAGATTTTAAATAACTTTGACCTCGAGAATATAGGACAACTCTCTTGAATTCTAGTAGGAAACTCTAGAACTCTCTAGCAAAGGGAACTAGAATTTATAGGGATGACATGGAACAATTTTTTTCTAGGGACACAATTTAGAATTATAGTTACTAAATCTAACCTCTTGTCTTCGCATCTATTTGCAAAGATTTTAAAATAACTTTGACCTCGAGAATATACGAAAACTCTTGAATTCTAGTAGGAGATTCTAGAACTCTCTAGCAAAGGGAACTAGAATTTATAGGGATGACATGGAACTATTTTTTTTTTCTAGAGCCAAAATTTAGAATTATAGTTACTAAAACAAAACTCTTGTCTTCGCATCTATTTGCAGAGATTTTTAATTAACTTTGACCTCGAGAATATAGGACAACTCTCTTGAATTCTAGTAGGAGATTCCAGAATTCTCTAGCAAAGGGAACTATAATTTCTAGGGATGACAAGGAATATTTTGTTCTTGAACCACAATTTAGATTCTAGATGTCAGAACCATATTTTTTTCTCTGTGTAGTGCTCAACTGGGCGTTTCCTAACTGGGCTATATTTAAGTATAATATGTAGTATATACACAAACCTGTAGATCAGGTGCAAGGTTTCAAAGAAAAAATTAACATACATTTCGCACTATTGATGGTAATTTTTGAAAGAATTTCAAATGTGCTAAGTGCTTTCCAAATTGTTTACGTTATAATACCAACACCTTTTCCGTATTAAACTGTGATGTTTCGTAACGATACTCTGTCTGAATACGTTCGAAAGTGTTTCATAATTTATGTTTAAAGCATTCTTATTCTATCTTTTTCAAATTGTAAATGAATTTAATCAAACCACTTTTAAAGTTATCATACGAATTGAATATATCCTATTGAGCGAAAAAGAGCCCAGGCTGGGAATCAGGCACAGATCCTTGGCTTACAAACTGGGCCGATAACCAGCCAGCATATTTCGCTGAGATAACTTTATTGGTAGTAACATCTGGCCTTTCATTTAGACAGCTAAACTGAATAAACCGCAGGTAAAGGAATTCCATGTAAACGATGGATACGTAGATGAACTATTTTTTTAACACTTAGTATTTTTTTATTCGCTCTGTAGGAAATATTCATTTTGTATGATAACGTTACCAATCAGTTTGATTGTGTTAAAATAATAGTTGATCTCCATATCCATCGTTTATATGGAGGTCCTATACCTGCGGTTTATTCTGTTGAGCAGTCTACATGACAGACCAGATGTTACAACCAATAAGGTTATCTGAGCAGCGATGACAGCGATGACCACCTCGGGAACTCAGCTTTCGCTTTAGAGTGTTAGTGCAATCCCGAGGGATAGAAGGTTATCTTAGCAAAACATGCTGACTGGTTATCGGCCCAGTTAGCTTAAACGATGAAGTGTTGGCCTTCTAAGCCGAGAACCTGGGTTCGATTCCCAGCCTAGGCATTTTTTCGCTCAGTAGGAAATATATTCAAATCATATGAAACTTCACCAATCAGTGTGTGTTAAAATAATAGTTCACTTTTAAAATGCTAAAAGAACCAGTATTTTGTTTGAAATCGATTGAAAATACTGATATATTATTTATTGTTGTATTTTTTTTTCAAATATGAAGCCGAATTGAAGATTTTTAAATGATAAAACATATTTTAACAATTTATTTGATGAATTATTTTGGAAAATTCTATTTTTATCTATTCAATATTTTCGTTATGTTTCCGCAATGTATCTATATAAAAAAGTTATTTACTTTGTTTTTAAATATTTTTTTCACTTGATTTACAAGGAATTTTAGACAGATCAATATATATATATATATATATATATATATATATATATATCTAACAAAAACTTAGCTGTGAAAAAAGGGAGCCAAGTTCTGTAATGACAATGGCAAGAAAAGAAGTGATATCTAAGTGGGTGCCAAGTTCAAATAAAATTCACTCAAACTTACCTACTGAAGTATTATAGCATTTTTAAAATTGTTTAGAAATAAAAATTTTTGATAGAATATTAATAATAAATCTAGAACTTGGAAAGAGTTTACCTACGAGTCATTTATTTTTAATAATGACATTATTATATCAAATCTTGTTATTTCATGATTGGGAGCCTTAATTTGAGTGAGCTCCTTCCGCTTGAAGGGCGGTGGGATAAAATATATCCCACCTAATTTAACTGCAAAATGCCACATTGACACCAGAATTCAGGACTGAAAAGTTTAATTTTATAAAATACGTGAAAAGAAGCTTTTACTCATTTTGAAATAAATTTGTTTTTAAATTCTTGTGTGATTCAATCATTTCAGCATTTCACGAATAAAAGTTATTTGCCCCTGAAAGGGTTAAAGGGGTGCAGTCTCTAGAGTGATGACCAAGAACAAGCGTATGTATATCTGTCTCTTTGTCAGGCATCTTAGTCTGTTTGCATTGAGGTTTCTGGAGGGTGGGTGCTAGAGTGATAACCAAAGACGAGCGGGAGTGTATCTGTATATTTATTTGTTTATCAAATCTTTAACAAGTGTCATTTGTTTATAATAATAACTATATTTTTTTTTTGTAATGCCATTGAAATTAATATTAACATCACCATTTTATTAAGACATGAAACTGATAGGCATAACATTTATCAAAAACTTGCCAAGTTCTAGATTTAATATTAATATGCTATCAATAATTTTTATTTCTAAACAATTTTAAAAAATGCTACAATACTTCAGTAGGTAAGTTTGAGTGAATTTTATTTGAACTTGGCACACACTTAGATATCACTTCTTTTCTTGCCATTGTCATTACAGAACTTGGCTCCCTTTTTTCACAGCTAAGTTTTTGTTAGATATCATTACTTTTTGTAAAGTTACAATATATTTAGACAATTTACTTAATGCTTTTTAATATGTTTACATGTGACTATTTTATTCACCAAGCAACATTCAATTTTAATTTAAATTTCCTACAACAAACTATTTGGGTGTCAATTTGCGGAAATCTATATTTTAATACTGCTACATTGAATGCATGTTTTGAAACGAAATGTATTGATTCGAAATTTTTATCGTTTCTCAAACAACAATTCCTATTAAATTCCTATATTAAATTTTCCTATTCAATTTTCCAATTAAATATCCGATAGCTGGGCCTGCTTTTTTGTACTGAAAGTGAAAAATAAAGTTATGTGCTTATGCCACACTATGTATCATTCATCCATGGGTGCCGGCAAAGAGGCAGTGCAGAGGAAGGACATTGCCCCTCCCTGGATTTTCAAATTTAATTAACTAAATATCCTTTTCTCTGATGATTTTGAAAATAACAAGAGGGTAAGTGTGATCACAGATCGCACAGAGGGTTTCGTTTAATATTCCTTTCAAAACACTTTATCCTTTTGAAAAATCTGTTAGTTCCACTTCTAGGGCGCACTCTATTCTAAACAAACCTCTATCCGAACGAAACTCCGTTTTACATACTATCCGTAGATATATCAGTCGAGGGGATTGAGCCCATAGCACTTGAGATAAGTAGGCGCCCCTGGCGGTAAAAGTGGAACTAATATATGTAAGGCTATGGTGCATAATATTAAAGAATGGTCAAAGGGGTGTTGGCAAAAGTTGGAAAAGTGGTCCCCTGGTGAAAAAGGCGGAGGTTAGAAAAATTGCTTGAAATACACAAGTTAGAGCCCGTTGGAGTAAATAATATAAGACTTTTTGAAAATTTTATGATTTGTCGTGTGGTCTGAGGTATTCAGCTATACGTATGCAAAAAGTCATGTCTCCAACTTAATTAAGGCCTCCCTTAGGAAGAATTGCTTAAAATACATATGTGGTAGCTCAAAGGGTTAAGCGTAAGACTTTTTCAAGATTTTATGATTTGTCGCCTGGCCTAATGTGTTCTGCTATAAGTATGCAAAATTTCAAATCTGCAATTTAATAAGGGGCTCAGTTAGAAAGAATTGCTTAAAATACGCATGTGGAAGCCCAAAGGGTTAAATGTACGACTTTTTCAAAATTTTATGATTTGTCGCATGATGGTGTTCAGCTATAAGTATGCAAAATTTCACGCCTCCAACCTAATTAGGGGCTCACTTAGAAAGAATTGTTTAAAATACACATGTGGGAGCCCAAAGGGTTAAATGTACGACTCTTTCAAAATTCTATGGTTTGTCATTTGATGTGTGTTCAGCTATACGTATGCAAATTTTCACGCCTCCAACCTAATTAAGGGCTAACTTAGAAAATATTGTTTAAAATACACATTTTAGAGCCCAAAGGCTTAAATGTACGACTTTTTCAAAATTTTATGGTTTGTCTTTCGATGTGAGGTGTTCAGCTATAAGTATGCAAAATTTCACGCCGCCAACCTAAATAGGATCTCAGTTAGAAAGAATTGTTTAAAATACACATGTGGGAGACCAAAGGGTTAAATGTACGACTTTTTGAAAATTTTATAATTTGTCGTTTGATGTGATGTGTTCAGCTATAAGTATGCAAAATTTCACGCCTCCAACCTAATTAAAGGCTCACTTTGAAAGATTGTTTAAAATACACATGGGGGAGCCCAAAGGGTTAAATGTACCACTTTTTCAAAATTTTATGATTTCTCGTTTGATGTGAGGTGTTCAGCTATAAGTATGCAAAATTTCACGCCTCCAACCTAATTAGGGGCTCACTTAGAAAGGATTGTTTAAAATACACATGTGAGACCCCAAAGGGTTAAATTTACAACTTTTCAAAATTTTACGATTTGTCATTTGATATGACGTGTTCAGCTATAAGTATCCAAAATTTCACGCCTCCAACCTAGTTAGAGGCTCACATAGAAAGAATTGTTTAAAATACACATGTGGGAGCCCAAAGGGTTAAATGTACGACTTTTTCAAAATTTTATGATTTGTCGTATGATGTGTGGTGTTCAGATAAGTATGCAAAATTCCAAGTCTCCAACATGTATAGTTTCTGAGAACGGGCTCTGTGACGGACAGAAAATCTCAATTTGTTGATTTTCTGTAAGCAAGTAAACCCAGATAAACCCCCAGTAAGTAGATAGGTTTACAATGGAAGTCTATGGGAATGTGGCGAAATATTAGAGATATCGGCAAGGTGGCATCACTTTTGGCGACTAATTTTGGTCGCCAAATTTGGCGATATTTTGCCATGTTGGCGAGGAACTTTGCGATATTTGGCGACAGAACAGCATCCCCTCCTACGGCAAATTAAAATTTCGCCTAATAGACGTAATGTTAAAGTAAAAATGGACACCCCCAGGTGGATAATTCATCGATTTTCACAATTTTTTAATTTTATTCCTTAGTTTCATTGTGTGTACGAACTTCGCACCGAATTTGAAGTCTGTAGCTGCAGTAGATATACGAAATCTTTTTGATGAGTGAGTCAGTCAGTCAGTCAGTCAGTGATAAAATAATCGATTATCAGACATTTTCAAATTTCTTTATCTCGGAAACTAATTATGCGTTATTTATAAAATTTTTGATTTTAGGTAATTAGGGTAGCCTTACTGCACATTTCGTATAACAAGTACGTAGGTCTTATAGATTTTGAGTAGTAGAGCATCGAAATTTGACGAAAACAGCTCGAAATGGTTCGTGTAAATAACACACGACTATGTCAGGCGAACTTGGCTGACACACTTCCGTGTGTCTAGATATATATATACATACATACAACGGATAAGGATTTTTTAAGTTTCAGATATATTGATGATGTATTGTTAGTAAGGATTAACGATTCCAATAGCGATTTAAATTTAGACTACTATCCCCAAGGTTTGATATTAAAAAAAACTTCATATGACGAAAAGCATGTAAATTATTTGGATCTCACTATCGACATTGAGAGGGGTGGATTACGGACTAGCATTTATGATAAGAGAAAGGGATTACAACTTTGAAACTATTAAGATATTAAATTTTAATTCCAATGTACATATTTCCATTTTCAGAAATATCATTATCAATAGTTTAATAAGGATAGTAAAGTTAAATTCTTATCATAATAGTATAATAAATGACATTATAAATCTCTATCAAGATGCAATGGATCAGAATTTTCCTATTGGTTTGTTAAATAGTTTGGTAAACAATTTCGTCAAGGATAAAGATTACTGCGACGCTTTACTTTTGGCGATTAAAAACATCGCCAAATAATCGTAGGCTTTATAAGGAGCTCTGTCTGGATGCGTCGTTCTTTTTGAATTGGGTTTCTGCTTTGGATGGACAGTTTTAAAGTGTTCTTTTCGAATTCGGTTACTGCTTTGGATGGCCAGTTTTAAAGTTTTCTTTGGCCAGTATGGTCTTGACAGATATGGGGGAAGTTTCATGAGTAATTGCCGGTAAAACCCAGCATGCAAGTCTTTAGCCTTGCAATCTGTCTCCATTGGTTGTTTTCTTTTCGTTCATGATTTAGTTAGTAAGTTTTTTCCATGGTTATTTTGTTAATTTTCTCTGTAGTTCAGTAGTTTTGGGATTGGATGTGTAGTGTGTGGTTTTTGGTATTATATACATACATACATATATATATTTATATATAAACATATATATATATATATATATATATATATATATATATATATATATATACATACATATATATATATATATATATATATATATATATATATATATATATATAACCATTAATTAAACATAACCTACCACCGACAAAAACCGTAATATTATGAATTAAAGCTGTAAGTATAAAAAAAAGTGCCAAATAATTTAAAATACATATAAAATTATAACTAGATAATTAATATATATATATATATATATATATATGTGTGTATGTATATATGTCTCTCTCTCTCTCTATATATATATATATATATACATAAGTGTACTACAAAACTCTACAAGAGAATCAACGAAGAAACTAATAAAGTTGCTTCATAATGTCAAGCCATCATAAGTTTTTTTTTTACGTAAGTTGAATTTTTTCATCTTTATTCTTTCCTGGGTGTATATTCAATAAATTAACCTTTCAACGTCAGCTACTTATGGTTACATGTCTGATAAATGTCGATTTCCTGCTATACGTCTCAACTCATTTACAACCTTTTAAAATAGGAATGTTTCGTTGAAAGTCAATGTGTGCCATCTTTCCGATGTTTCATGTTCTTTTCAAAATGAAATGTTTTTCCTGATACAAACACTTTTTCATTTCTTAAAAACAAATTTTGTTGAATAATTTGTTTTTAAATAATTGATAATACAACTGAATTTCTGTTTAAGGAATTTTATTGTTTCGCCAAAAACATTCGTAACGTAGGAATCACGTTAAATAGAAATTCAGACACTACTTTTTTTTTTAATTTATACAATTTGCGCATGGCTCTTAGTTCTTTTTTATTGTGAAAATAGTAATTGTGAATATTTATGTATTTTGCACGCATAAGAATTAAATTTGTTCATTGAAGAATAAAGTAATAAGTTAATTTGGCTTTGAAAACAATATTTAAAGAAGAAAAAATATCTTCCGTGAAGCGTAGATTATGAAGCATTTTCCAACCCGTTCAGAATAATGTAAAAAGCTTCACAGTTTATTAAGGTAAAAGATAATCCCTAAGTAAGCAGGTACAAAAAAGACCCAGTGATAGCTTCACAGTATAAGTGCAATAGGCAGTATGAGAAATGCATAGATACGTATAGATTAAAGGAACAACGGACCTTAAAAATCAATTTTTTATTTTTTGTAAATTTCACTTTAAATATTACTCAAAGGTACATTATATGCATTATGGCATGCATTTATCACAAAAAAACGTTATTTTTGAAAAAAAAGTGGAATTTTACGCGTCGTATTCGAAATGCCACCTGCGCTTTCCATATCAATGAAAATCCCCAATATTTTTTATAAAAGTTTGGTTTATATATATAAATCAAACTGTGCATCGAATTTTATATATTTGAATATAAAAGTTTAAAAAAATCAAATTTTTTTGAAATTTTTTCGAAAAAAATTAATTTTTTATTTATTTATTTATTTATTTATTTTTTAACCTTTATATTCAAATACATAAAATTCGATGCACAGTTTTATTTATACGTCATTGACATGGAACGCGCAGGGGGCATTTCGAAGACGACGCGTAAATTTCCACGTTTTTCTCTTTTTTTTTCTTTTTTGTGATAAATGCATATAATGTACCCTTAAATAATATTTAAAGTCAAATTTACTAAAAATAAGAAATTTATTTTCAAGGTTTTTAAGGTCTCTCGTCCCCTTAAAGAACAACATTTTCTTGGCCTTTAAAAACACATTCCTAAAACAAATTCCATTAATTACACTAATTAAGACAGAAAATGTGGCAGGCATTCTCATTATAAGCAATAATTTAATATCAATGCGGTTTACCTCAAAACATTAAAAAGTACTGTTTAATTTTTTTAAAAGATTTCTCTTCAATTAATATTTTTTACATATAATCTTCAGGAATTTATTGATTATATTCTATATCTAAGGTCTAACACTACAGTTGTGTATATTTTAGCAAAATTTATACTTTTAAAATTAAGGTGAGAGTATTGCAAATTTTTCAGAGTTTATATCTGTATCTAAAGTTTTCCTGAATAGTATATTAACCAACAACTTCAGCTTCAGTGTCGGGATACATAAAGGATTTTTGAATCCGTAAATGCCGCATGTAAAAATAGTAAGTTGTTCAAAAGAAATACTGTACATTGTTTTAAAAATTATATATTTAAATTTTAAGATAAATCATTTTAAAATATCCTTTTAATCATTGTTTACATTAAAAACTCTGGGTACATTGCGACTGTAATTATAGCAATTTTGTTTATAGCTTTGTTTTGAAATGGTCTAAGAAAATTGCTCCTCAATATACAGGGTCTCCCTGCTAAGATGTTACAAACTTCGAGGGGAGGTAGGGTACACCTAGACGGCTCGGAATCGCATAGAAATGCCGGGTCGGAAACGCATTCCTAACCCAGTAAGGGCATTGACAGTGTTGCCAGTGGGCTACTTTTTTTAAATTCAGATTTCTTGACTGGCACCACTTTACTGAAATAGTAAACTCCCCCTTCTTTTAGCCTTAATTAATATGTCATTGAATAAGGCAGATTTTACTATTTCAAAATACTGGTGGCAATCAAGAAATCTGAATTTTAAAAAAGTAGGCCACAGGCAACACTGGGTATTGGAAAGGCTGGATCACACAAAGCTGATCTTTGGCCCTGGTAGCGTTGCCAGTGGGCTACCTGTTTTAGGTGCGTTCTTAATTATATAAATACGTAGAACCTATAGTCGTCGTTCAGCCCGTCTGTCCGTCTGTCCGCATATAAGAGAGCTAAAACTTCCCAACCGAATGGTCTGAAATTTTAAATATATAATTGATTCAAAATTTTGTCGAGTCATTTCAAATTTTATGAAAATAGGATATATAGTTTAATTACAGGGGCAGTCAAAAATGTTCCGTTACATGGCGGCCAATGGGAAAAAATATTTCAAGTGCATTTTAATGATGTTACAACCTTTCGAACAGAATGAAATGGATATGCACTTATTGAAGTGCACTAAAATATACATTCAGTACAATATGCGGACAAAAAAATATTTATTAAAATAGTTATAGTACGAACGCACCTAATTTGCCACGTTTGACGACCAATTTCCAACTTCTTTAATTCCGATTTCTTGATTGGCACCACTATTTTGAAATTGTAAAATTTCCCTTGTTTAACGACATATTAATCAAGTTGTAAACAAAGGGAATTTTACCATTTCAAGAAAGTGGAGCCAATCAAGAAATCGGAATTAAAATAATATAGCCCACTGGCAACACTGTTAATACCCTTACTGGGTCAGGAAGGCGTTCCTATGTGATTCCGAGTCCTCTAGGTGTATCCTACCTCCCCTCGAAGTTTGTAACATCTTAGCAGGGACACCCTGTATACAAACGTTTTGAAACTTCGAATTTTTTCTTTTAAGTTTAACAATATTATGCTCTCTAAAGAAATTAGAAATTTGCGTATTTAGGCTGTTGACATTTAAAAAAAAAGTAATTGCAAGTTTTTTCCCTCTCTGCGTTTTATTAAAATTTCATGAAGAGTCACATTCTTCCTCTGTCTCATCTCCCAACGGTTTAGATGTTTCGATGTACGGACTAAAAATATATTGTAACACTACCTATCATAACAATGCAAAATGAGCAACTTCTGGTCTACTTATTTCTCAAGAGTTACTCTGCTCACGAATCACCCTGTGATCAGGTCCTAACTACCGGCAGCGCAAACTTCCAAAATAAAAACGAATATAATTTTTTTCTTTAATTCTGGCAGAAATGCTGCATGATTATGACGCTTAAAAAGGCCGAAAATTTATAGTTAAATTTACTTGTGGAAATTTGCACCGCCTGCAATCAGGCCTGTAATTGAGTTGTAGATTTTAATTCCTTGAGAAAATTGACAGATTTTCGACGACGTCTGTTAAAATATGTTTTCATTCAGTTTTCACCTGTTTTTCTTTTTTTTTTTTTTTTTTTTTTTTTTTTTTATAAATGAGGAACCTAAAAATTTATTTTGAATTTAAATTCCAGTTATTAAGTAATTTAAAAAAAAATCTTTTGTTTTCACCATTCTGTAGACTTATGTTTTCATTAACATGTGTATGCAATATATGTAGTTACTCGTGGATTTCTTTTAAACATAATAATTGTTTTGGTAGTAGATCATATAGCAGTTTGTACCTTTATTTTATAGAAAAATGTTTCTTTCTTAACCCTGTAAAAACAAGTTTTTATTATTTAAAACACATATTTTGAATCAAAATTTGTACAAGGATTTTCATATAAAATTTTGATTGTGCGTGAGAAACATTTATGTTCTTGAGCATGAATCACGTACAAGAATATAGGTTAAAAACAGTTTTAAATTACATTTCTTTATTTTTGAACAGAATTGTTCCAAAATTCTAGTGATAGTTCCACCAGGCCGGAACATAATTACTTGTACCTTAAAGAATTATGATTAAAAGTTCCCCTTTTTAAATGTCGCATATTTCATTTAAATTAAAGTAATCATATATGTCAAAGAAGATTGATCCTGAAATATAGAATTTTTTCATGACTTGAAGCCATTTCACTTGTAATACATTAATTATTTCAATATATTTAAGAAGTATTAAACTAAAAATTATTTTGAAACTGAAAAAGTTTATTTCTTTTTTCAAATTATGAAATGCAAGGTGACTTAAAAAGTAACAAATAAATGTTTTTTTATATATACATCTAGATTAAATTTGCATTTAAACAATAACACCTTTTACTATACAGAAAATTTAAAACTGTGAAAATTGATTTCCAGGGTGAATAATTGTTTCATTTTCTGAAAGTTTTCTTCCAGATTCATAATTTTCTTATTTTCATTTATTACTTCCAGAACGACGAAAGAAAAAAAGAAAAAGAAAATTGAACAATGACCAATCCGGGGTTTGTCATCTAACTTCATTTTTATATGAACATATCCCGCACAAACAGTCCATGAATATATTACTTCAAGCAAAAAACTTTTTCTATTTCAGTTTATTTTCTACTGTTACATCTCATTGTACTCCGGTTTTTCTTTTACTTTATTTGGTATTTTCATCGTGTATTTCGACATCACTTTTCATTCATTATTTTATGAATGCTGTGCTATGCTTTTTTTGTTGTAGTTATTTTTGTTTTCAACATGCATAAACGAAAAGGATAAAAATATTCTGCAATTCTAACGCAAAAAGGTATTTTCTAACTTTTATTTTGTTTTATTAGTTTTGGTTAATAAGCTTAGTTTGTTTTTGCAAGTCAGCATTCAATTGAATTGGTTTTTTTAATCTTTTGGGAATAATTCTTTAATATTTCCTGTTACAGACTTGACATTTTTTTTATTTCAAAATTGTCATTTTTAAAAATTATTTCTTTAGTTAAAAATAAAGTACTATTAATTTAATTTAATGATATCAAAAATTTTTATTTAAAGACAAATCATATTTAAAATAAAAAGATCGCTAAATTTTTTCAAGCTGTTACAAAAAATGTTATTCCCTTCGTAATACGTAAAAACTTTATTTATACGTAGGAAATTATATAATTTTAATATTTCTTACAAAAAGTTATTTGATTATCTGAAATGCATGTAAAAGTTTCGATTTCCTTTCCTTTTTTTTTTCTTTTTACATTGTCATTGACATGCTTTAGAGTATTTTGTGTTATGTATAACGCATAATTACGTTCAACAACAACCATTTTTCAACAGCTTATGTGATTGTGATGTTTATGCTTGTGAAGTAGACATGTATAGATTTTGCGCTTATTTATGCATTATTTGTATATTTCAACGTAAAATTAACATGCGCTGAAAATTACATCAAGTTATTATATCGGTTTTATCATGGAATTTTAAAGCCCCTTTAGTAGGGGTCAGGTATTTATATTTGTATTAATGATAAAAGAAACACAATTATTAATATTTCTACGTCTGAGTAATTAAAAGCAAAACACAACTGAGCTCATTTTATTTATAATTATTAAGTTTTCGTCCATATTTAAAAGAAATTTTGCCCAAAAGTTGCTTAACTATTTGTATTTTGCTATTACTGGTGCAATATTGTCAAAAGGTATTATCAAATTTCATTGCTGAAATTTCGTATTCTTTATGCAAACTCTTCTACATTATTGCCATTTTGCTGCATATATTTTCAGTGTAAAGAGGGGGGGGGGGGGGAGGTGCAGTATATCGAGAATTTTAATACCATTATTTCCGAATAGAAATCTTCGATTTATTTAATAACAAAATTACGCGATTAAATAAAGAGAATATTGCTGTTATTAATATAGATAATCATATATCTGTGGCCCCGTACTCTATTGTAAATACACATTTCTGTAATATCGGCATTTCAACCCAAATAATTCCAATCAAAAATCAACCTTATATTGGTAATTCACAAAATTGAAAACATTTCTGATAAATACAATATTGGTGCAATATTAAATCCCATTATTAACCCTCTCGCTGCGCCATTGACTTGGCAAAATAGGTTAAAAAGTTCCGCATTTAATCCCTTCGCGACAAGTGTCTTTTACAGAATTTTTAATCTTTTATTACCTGTTTTTCAAGACAGAAATTTTTCATATAATTTAATCTAAAAAATGCCCTTATTAAATAAGGCAAAATTTGCAATGATAAAAAGCTGTATGGGAATAATTGAGGGTTAATTAGGCGGAAAAAGTGCATCGCCGAGGAAATCGTGGGTTACGCAAATTTTTGCTACATTTACGTTGCCCGTGGAAATCGTGGGATCGCAGCGAGAGGGTTAATATTATAATTTTTGTATTCGGTAAGCTACAAAATAAAATATTCAATAAATGAAGGGATAAGCTGAAGTTTAAACCTCTCAATTCTGAATATGTTGCAATATTAAAATAACACAACAATGTGCAGTGGCGTAGGAACTTTGAACAAACAGGGGGAGCCGGGTCATATTGCGGAAAGCTATAGTGGCGCGGATCATTTCGTTCATTTTGGAGGGTTCCTTCATAGTGTTGCACGTTTCACAAACAGAAGTATAAAATAGAAGCATATCAAAAGATCACCAACTCTTTAATCCAGTTAAAATATTTTTTATAGATATACTTGATACATATAAACGTAATTTATGTGCGATCCGAATACAATATTCAAATTTAAAGTTTCTCGCACTTCCATTTACCAAAAATTAAAGTGCTTTCTGTTTTTTTTCTTACAAATTCTTTACAAATCTCTTCCAAATCAATTTTAAAGGCATCCTCTTTATAAATATGTTATCGGTGCAGATAATTTGTAGTAGACCTATATAAGACCCCCTTTATTCTGGAAATCGGGAGGGTTGTAAACAATGAGAAAAAGGGTGAAGGCACAAACAAGTGTGCTCACCACCCCTCTCTCTCTTCATTTTGTTCTTTAATGTGTGAATTTCAGAGAAAAAGTATACTTTATTTTTTAATTCAGCAATGTATCGTAAGCAGATGTGGTGCAAGAATTTCTCCCGGGGGAGCTGAGCCCGGCTGAAATATTCCAGGGGGAGCCACAGCTCCCCCAGCTCTCCCGGTTCCTACGCCCTTGACAATGTGTATTCTTCACGTAATTATTTCTTTTAGTTGAACAAATATAAGAACAATATTCGCAATTAAACTTTAGCCTTTAAACTCTTACATGACTATTGATACATATCTATATGATTACTTAGAATTACTACCATTTGAAACAGTTTCTATCTTGTCATGACATTTCGTGATCGCAATTTCGTTAAAGTGTCATGTTCTGTTTTTAACGTCCTTTGGATTCTTTTTTTTTTTTTTTTGTTGAAGGTCATTGAACTCTAGCCAAGAAATATGATGTGTTTTTTTTTGGAATAATGTGTACCAGTAATAATGTTTATATCTTTACAGTAGAGGTCTGCACAGGCAGAAATTTCTAGCCCCCGGCACGGCCCGATACAAAATTTAAAAATTCGGCCCGACCGCGGCCTGCACAAAACAATATTGACTCGGCCCGGCCCAGTAAAAATGATAAAAGTTTGGACCGTTCCCGGCCCGGCCCTGCCCGGAAAAACGGCTAAAAGTGCGGACCGAGACTACCCCGGCCTAGGAAAAAGTTAATTTCTCGACCCGGGTCCGGTCCGGTCCGAGTGTGAATTTCTGCAAAATATTGATTTTTACGTCGATTTGGTTAAAAAATTTCTCTCACACGAAGAGTTCTAGCCAAAATGGTATTGACCAAACCTGATGGAAGGCGAAAGTACTCGGAGGTGAAATAAAATGTGTTTACTTTAAACTTCTAACCTCTATGTTTCTATTACCTTTTAAGTAACCGATGAACTTAAACGAGGAATATTTTCGTATGATTCAGAATAACATATAAAACCTTTCTGAAAGTGGAACTATACCTTTATCGATTACGGAATTAGCAATTATTCAACGATTAGAACCTGTATAACATCCTGACAATAAAACTTGTATCGCACTGTATAAAGATTCTGACTTCCCATTCAACAAGCCTTTGGAATAATTGTTGCCTAAATAACTTAATAATGCACGACACAAATACTTAACACATTCCAAGCTTTCGATTCAACAAAACAATTCTTTTAAATACACTTTCAACGATTACGGAATTAGCTGTTGTTCATCGATCAGAACTTGTATAACATCCTGGCAATAACACTTGGATCATCCTGTATAAATTTTCTTACTAAATAAGTAACCATTTCCATTAAGCCTACTTTTGGAATAATTGTTGTCTAAATACCTTAATAATGCATGGCACGAACACTTAAAACATTTCAAGCTTTCGATTCAACATTTTTTTTTTTTAAATACACCTTCAACGATTACGGAATTAGCTATTGTTCGTCGATTAGAACCTCTATAACATCCTGACAATAACACTTGGATAACCCTGTATAAATATTCGTGCTAGTTCCCATTAAACCTACTTTTGTAATAATTGTTGTCAAAATACCTTAATAATGCATGGCACGAATACTTAAAACATTTAAATCATTCGATTCAACAAAAAAAGTCTTTAAAACATAAATAAATGATATATATGCTTTTTTTATATATATCTTAATGTAAATTTTAAATATTAAGCATTCTCTTGCGTGACTTAAGGCAGATGTTGAATATATTATGTTGAAATACATCATAAAAAAAAAAATGTGTTCTAATGGAGGTAAAATAAGACTTTCTCCTGTACAACTGAAACTTTAAGTTGCATATTTTTTCTGATTGATTATTTAGCTTTATTTATTTTTTTTTTTTTTGTTCGACCGTTCCAAAGCTCCTTTCCATTTTCTTTCGTTTTGTGCAAATAGTTATCTACTTAAAAACCCTATCATGGGACATTGCGAAAACAAAATAGTATGTTAATACAGACCGAATGTTAAAAAAAGATATTGTAAGTCTGGATACTTTCAATTGTTTTTTATAAGAAACAAATAGCGATATATACTCATCATAATTATAAATAGAAAGAAACAATTTTTCTCCTTGATAAACTACAAACAAGTTTTAAAATTTGCAAAATAATTTAAATTAAGCATTGAAAATACATAAGTACGTTATCTGTACTATTACTCTTTTTAAATTGATCTAAAATGTGCAGCAAATTTCACATGTGTGTTTCATTTAATTTTGGATGCATGATCTTGTAAAATGAAATTTAAACTTTAACAAAATTCGATATATGTTTAATTGACGTCTCTATCGTCTTTCATATGTTACATTATTGATAAATCCAGAAGTGTTTAGAAAAACTTTGAGATACTTTTAGATATAATTTCAATACAATATGTAGAAATATTCGTTAAATGTTGTAATGTTTTTCTTTTATTTTTAAAATGTTAATGTTGTTTGATATTTAAATAAAAACAAATCTAGATTTTACTTAATGCTTATAATGCATTTTATCATTTCATTTAACCCTTACAGGGGCAAGTAATTGAGTTTCTGTAATGTTGAATACGCAACGGAAATTTCGAAAACAATTATTTCAAAATATGGAAATCAATTTTACCTTACAAAATAAGACAGTTAGATACTCTGTATAGGAAGGTTACATGTGGAATGCAGTATAAACGAAGAAAATACTTATATTATATCTACATTAAGAAAAAAAACCCGAAAGTTTTTATATTATATTTATATTTATTTGTAAAGGTCCTAAATACAATGAACTATTGCCCGGCTATGGATAATCTAATCTTGTTAATCAGGATTCGCACAATCCTTAGGTTTTACAGTTTCCAAATCCTAAACTTTATTTTATTTTATTACAAACATTTATTTTAAATTTCCGCAATCATTTTTTCTCCATGAGTGACAGACAAAGGGTTAAATTGCATACGTTCATTCAATACAGTTTTGATAGATGTCTTTATAATTTAATATGCTTTTATCTTAATTTAAATTAGCATTAAAATTTCATTCCTTTTTTATTATTTATTTAAATTTATTAAAATTTGCAGCATTTAAATTAAATTCGAAAGTGAGGAACTATGGCGAGAAAGTTTTTCTTTAATTATTTTGTTAAACATTTACTTTTCTTTAAATAAAATAATAAACTGTTCTCGAATAAGAAAGTAATCTCATAACTGAAAAGAAAACAGAAAATTAAAATATCGCTACAAAAGAAACCTATTACGGGGATCCGGGACACAAAAATCTTCAAATTTACTAAAACGTTTTTAATGATTAAAAATTTCTGTTTTTTCTGCTTAAAATGGCGTTTAAACCATGTTTCTATCTTAACTAGAACAGGAAATATCAAATTTTTCTTTTTGGTTTGTTTTCAAAATGTAGTTTTCAAGCAATGTTTGTCTTGGAAACGACTTCTTTTAAAAATGCTTTTTTCTTCATGCTCGTTTTTTTTTTCAAAGTTTCTCGTATTTAAATAATTATAAGTCAAGAACCGTTAAAGATAAAGGGTTCAAACTTGGAACATGTCTGTTTCAATTATTTTACTTTAATTTTGATTCAGCAAATAATAAAAAAAAATACTTTTGAAAATATGATTTTTTTAAATAAAAGTTACATCATTTTTTTCTCAATTTTTACTTTAAATATTTTTAACATGTTAATTAATATTTTTTTAATTGCTGAATCTAAATTAAAAATTATATACTTCTGTTTATTTAAATGAAAAAAAAAATTAAATTCTACGACTAATATTTCGAGTTATAACGATTTTAAATGACCATACTTCTTAAAAAAAATTTAAAATTAATATATATATATATATATATATATGAGAACTTTTATCATGTAATATCGTTTACAAATGATATGGTTAACCATCACAAAAAAATTCAAAAATTTAACTCAATAAATAAAAATTATTTTAAAATGTGTCCCGGACCCCCTGCCCCTACTTCCGTTCTTGATCCGATGGTATGGTGACGTGTTTATGTTTAGATTAAGTTTATGTTTTGGTTCTCTTTCTCTCCCCCCTTGGCTCATGGTCGGCCACCTAAAAGAGTTGGCTGTGGGTTGAGGTCTAAATTTCCTGTTGTTTGATCTATCTACTAACCTTTCATCCGCGGGTTGGAATCGCAGAAATAACCTTTATAGGAGTTTTTCAGTTTCGGCTCGCGATAAAGTTAGCCGGTGTGGAGACCCCCTCATTAGTTTCCGAGCACGGGCTCTTCCTATGAAGTGTCCCGCGATTAGGATTCGATGGTGTGACGGAGCCTGCCTCTGCATCGGGTCGAAGCTGTTCCGACCCCTCTTTAGAGTTTTATTGAGCCGGGTTTTCTTCGTAGCGTTCGGAAGTCAGAGACCAGACCGGGTGGGGGCGTCATTGACTCACGTGAGTGTGAGTCCGTGGTTCCCCGGATAGTGCAATTCTCCAGAGGAGGCTAAAGCGGGGCAAATACTGCTTGGGCTGCTCCCATATACCAGACGCGTGTCTGGTGGAGAACCCTTTCAGTGGCCGCCGTGATGGTCCTTTTGAAGTGCACCGTGTATGTGGCCAGTAATGGCCGGGAGCACGTATCTAGTGGCTTTAAATTGTTTAGAGCATCATATTGATTATCATTCATTCACAGGTCGTCAGAAAATTTCTTTTTCTTTGGGAGTATATAATGATGAAATATTTATTTGCTGTTATCTTAATTTAAATTAACATTTAGTTGTTTTTCATTTTATTCATATTTTATTATTTATTTAAATATATTAATATTTGTAATATTTTAATTTAGTTCCAAAGAGAGAAACTATGACGCCAAATTATTTTTATTCCTTTTTTTTTTTTTTAACATTTTCCTTCTTTGAAACAAAATAATAAAGTATTCTTGATTAAATAAGTAATCTCAAAATTAAGGAAGAAAAACGAAAATATTGCAAAAAAAAAAAAAAACCCTATTAAAATGTTTAGTGCATCATATTTATTATCTTACATTCTCACGTCACCAGAAAATTTCTTTTTCATTAGGAATATATGTATGATGATGAAATTTTAATTTGCTGTTATCTTAATTTAAATTGGCATTAAGTTGTTATTTATTTTATTCATATTTAATTAATTATTTAAATTTATTAAAATGTACAAAATTTTAATTAAGTTCGAAAGAGAGAAACTTTGGGGACAAAGTATTTTTTTTTAATTATTTTTCTAACATTTTCCTTTCTTGAAATAAAATAACAAAGTGTTCTTGAATAAAAAAGTAATCTCATAACTCAAAAGAAAGATGAAAATTACAATATCGCTACAAAAGAAACTTATTAAAATGTATAGGGCATCATATTGATTATCTTTCATTCACACGTCATCAGAAAATTTCTTTTTGTTTGGGAATATATGATGGTGAAATTTTAATTCAGTATCTGATGAATATCTGAGTATTGATTCTCGATTAACTAGCATTTTAGGTTTTTTAACGAGTAAGATTAATATATTTTGTAAGCGACAAATATGTCAATAAAGGTAGTATGGAAATTGTGCCATTAACAAAGTAAAAAAGTATATTTTTCTACGTTGATAACTTGAATTTTTAAATTCCTGAAACAATCCATAGCTTAAATTATTTTTGAAAAATTCAGAAAGACAGTGTGAATATGTAAACATAATAAAATATTGATACTAAAACATTTTTAAATTTATATATTCTCAAAGAAAACTTTTACTTGATGAGATATGTATGGAATATTCAAGTAACAATGCCTATTTTTAAATAATAGATAATAGGTGTCGTTATTAAGGGGTTTCAGGACTCTTAAAATTGGAAAAACAAAACAAAAAAGACAATTTTCAACATTTAATATCTTAAAATGTATTTTATTTTACGACATAATTTTTTAAATTGAAATAAAATATATAAGTATTTTCTTCCATTTCATGTATTTAAAAAATCCCAAGATGCATAATATTTACCAGATAGAATCTACAGAGAGCTTCAAACTGTCAGACATTTGACGAGAAGAAAATCAGCATAGCAGCTTACGCGCAAGATTAGAAAATAAATTTGCGACTAGAATGAAAATTTTCGTACTTATACTTCATATTGTAATAATTACCCTGAACCTAAATAAATTTGTATTTAAAGCATTTTTATATTTTTTATATAAAGTTGTATTTAGCTAATGCAAAATATAGAAAATTTCAACACTATAATCACCTAAAAAAATATTTTTTTTAAAACAATAATAAGAAAATTTTAGGTTCAATTTATACAGACTAACATGAAACATGTGTTTTGAAAATTTCATGAAAAAAATATTCAGAAGTTTTTGAGAAATCAGGCGCGTTATGACCAAAAAACGTCATTTGGAAAAAATGACTTCAAAGTTTCGTAAACGCCACTTCAGTTATTGAGAAAGTATAATTCTAAAAGCCATAATTTCTCTTCTAATGCGAATTTAAAGAAAACAATTACATCAAAATTTTCGGAAAAGACAGGAGTTTAACATCGAAAAAAAAAAAATTCGAAAATTTTAAAGCTTTAAAATCCTGAGACCTCTTAAGATTAGGAAATAATAAATACTAACCCTACTTTTATAAATTTCTAGATGATACGCCATTTTAAGATCTGAAATATTTGTCAAAATGCTTTGCGATTAATGTGACCGCTCTGTTCATCTATAAGTCTGCAATCAACATACAAGTCCGCATTTACAGTCATCACTATTTCTGATGGCGAAGGTATTTAACCCTTTGAGTGCAAACAGGATTTTTAGAAAATTAGATAGAAGTGCCGTGCTGCTAGATGAAAGCAGAAATTTAAATATATATATTTCTTAGTTAAATTCGGAACATATTATTTACGAAAAGTATTTCAAAACCAAAAAATAAATGTTATAATTCCAATAAATATTATTAATTCAACATAAGTGACAATAAACAAGAATCGACAAGTATGAAATAGAGATCGTATTTTTTAGATTTCTTATAAATACACGTGCGAAATAAAAAAAAAACAATAAACAAGAATCGACAAGTATGAAATAGAGATCGTGTTAGTTAGATGCGTGAGCCAGGAGCGCGATTGCGTTTTTGGCATTTTCGGTCAGTGTATTGAGTAGCGCGATCGCGTTCCTGGCATTTTCGGCCAGTATATTGAGGAGCGCGATTGCGCTTCTTGGCACTCAAAGGTTAAATATTACTATTTTTAATTGCCACCAGAATATATATACAACTTTTGCAGTTCTCCATGAAAGTATTTGAAGCCATTGTCGTTTATGAGTTGATCATTGCTTGAAATATTAGGCAATGACATACACAATATGGCCAAAAATTACCGACCCCTTTCTATTTTACGTGTATTGCCGAATATCGAAAGACATACTTGTTGTGTAAATCTGGATCTTCAAAGGTATAAAGAACCTTTTATTGATTCTTTTTTGATGGATTTTTTAAATACATGAAATGGAAGAAAATACTTATATATTTTATTTCAATTAAAAAAATTATGTCGTAAAATCAAATACAATTTAAGATATTAAATGTTGAAAATTGTCTTTTTTGTTTTTCTTTTTTCCAATTTTAAGAGTCCTGAAACCCCTTAATAACGACACTTATTATCTATGTCTTATTAAAAATAGGCATTGTTACTTCAAGATTCCATACATATCTCATCAAGTCAAAAGTTTTCTTTGAGAATATATAAATTTAAAAATGTTTCAGTATCAATATTTTATTATGTTTACATATTCACACTGTCTTTCTGAGTTTTTCAAAAATAATTTAAGCTATGGATTGTTTCAGGAATTTAAAAATGTTATCAACGTAGAAAAATATACTTTTTTACTTTGTTAATGGCACAATTTCCATACTACCTTTATTGACATATTTGTCGCTTACAAAATATATTAATCTTACTCGTTAAAAAACCTAAAATGCTAGTTAATCGAGAATCAATACTCAGATATTCATCAGATACTGAATTAAAATTTCACCATCATATATTCCCAAACAAAAAGAAATTTTCTGATGACGTGTGAATGAAAGATAATCAATATGATGCCCTATACATTTTAATAAGTTTCTTTTGTAGCGATATTGTAATTTTCATCTTTCTTTTGAGTTATGAGATTACTTTTTTATTTAATTTAGGTATAAAGAACATTTGTAACGTCGTATTTGTAAACGAAGCTTTGATCACGAGGACAGTTTTGATGATCAAAACAAATAAAAAAGAATGGAAAAATATTCGCGATGACCTGTAATATAAAATTCTCGATATTACTGTCTTAAAGCTGATATTGCTTAATGTTTCGGTTCGTTTGTGTAAGAATAGCAAGTATATTCATAGAAATATAACGATTTCTGTAAAAAATTTTAAAAAAAAATTGCATGTTTTTTTGTTTATAGCATGCTGGTTTACAACCAAATTTAACACCAGTTCCAGAGAATTTAGCAAAGTATAGCAGAAATAACATAGTACAATTAGAATATAAATACATTAAATATCTAATGAAATATGAATAGTTGCATGCAATATTTTAAAACTGTGCATGCGCGAACTATATCAAACATTGTTTTTTATGATTTGAAAGTCAACACTATAGAGCAATATAGACCTGTCGAATACCATAAAAAATCATAAAGTAATGGGCAATAAAGTAAGGTGAATTGTGGCGGCTTGCAAAAAGTAGCTGTATGGTAATGTAAAAATTCATGTTTTATTCACTGACCTCCAGCAAAGTTGTTAGTATTTAATGAATGTCAACGAGTTGCTTTGAAACGTATGCTTCGCTTTCGGTAATTCTTTTTTTGTTCGAATAGGCTTTTTCTGTTTATTTTTCAAGAAGAACGAAAGCATCAATAAAAAATTAAAATTAATCAAATTTTAAATTATAAATGACAATTTGTTTAAAATGTGTTATTATCCAGCTAATGTTAGAGGGCAACTGGAAACCAGCTCATTCTGCCGCCGATATGTTTATGAATTTTCGCGATATTCCATCAACACATGAAAAAAAATATTTATATAAGTATCGTTCGCGCATGCACAGTTAAAATTTATTTTATTCAAACGATCATATTTTTTTTTAAATATTTAATATATATATATTCTAATTGCATTATTTTTTTCTGCTATACGGCATAATGTTTTCTGAAAGGGACATTAAATTTGACTGAAATCAGAACATGCTATAAAGAAAAAACTAACGAAAAATTATGAAATAATAATAATAATAAACCCTTATAACTCCATGAATGTGCGTGCCTTTTCTTACAAAAATGTTGTACAATATCACATAAGTAAGTGCTGGAGATTCAGATCATTTTAATTATTTCATTTTAGAGTGATCAAAAGTTTTCTTTTTTTTCTTCAATTTGTTGTTGATTCCTCAGGGGCTCTAGTTATCAAACGTCCGCTGAAAAAAAATGAAGTCAAATGTATTCTTTATATTAAAGCACTTCTAAAATATTCCATCAATAATTTATCTAGATATTCGACAAAAAATGTAAAGTCGAATGTGTCCTTTGAATTTTGGCGATATACTGTAACTGTCAACATACCGGTGTTAAATCGAAATAAGACCTCCTCGATCCACTGATCTGATGCCAATTTAATTTTTGGCTTTGGGGTACTTAAAATCTATTGTGTACCGCGGAAGTGTCGCAAACCTGAATGACTTAAAAGATCGCATAATACAACATTTGCAAAGCATCACTTCTGATGCGTTACATTCTGAAGTTGAGCACATCGTGCACCGCCTGGGCTCTGTCCCCGAGCACAAAGTGCACCTGTGACATTTTCCAATAAATTAGGTATATCATCCGATTTTACACCTTAGCCCCTTCCTGCATGATTTTTTTCCTGCATGCAGAAAAATTTTAAAGTTTGCTAAATATTATTGTAACATGATCAAAAATCACTCATAATTCGAAATTTTCAAATCCACCTTAATTTAAGGCCGATTTAAGTTCGTGCCATATATGTCACACCATGCATTAGTGACTACTTTTCCATAGTAGTGAAATCAGCATTAAAACTTGCATGCAACTCTTAAAACTTCAAAATATATAGAGAAAGAACATATGAAATCTATTTGTGTATGTGTGTTTCAGCCGACAGTAATTCATACGTATATCGTTTATTGAAAAATGAAGTTACAGAAATTGATACATGTATCGTGTATTGAAAAGCTACATTCTACAGTACCTGATACATATTTTTGGCCGAGAACTACAGTCTGCAGTAACTGTCACAATGCTGTTGAAAACTACAGTCACTCAATGACCCAGGGCCGAAACTAGCCTTTTTTGCAAACATGGATTTTGGCGCCCCCCCCCCTCCCCCGGCAAAAATATATTTACAAAGAGAATTCCACTAATTTTCTAATATTCGACTTATTTTAAAATATGTAATACTGAACAATCTGCATTGCAAAATATTGATTCATTAAAATCTTGAAAACGGAATCGACAAGAATCGAAAACAAATTCCGCTTTATACAGGATCCTTATGCCATATTATCTTTAGATTCTTCTATGCTTTGGCATACTCCAGACAAGATGATTTTAACAAAACCGTGCTAAACATAGATGTGAGAAAAATCGACAAACAAAATCTTCATTTGGCATCCATTTGTCCTCGCGCACGGGGCACGTACCCTCTCTGCCACTCCTTAGTTCTCGCCCTGGACCCTTCACTCAGTGTGAAACTTGGCAAAGCAATTTCGGTCATTGTTCAGACATAGTGACAATTTGCATAATAAACAAATACATATTTCAAACACTATGGAAAAATACAACCCGTCAATGCATGGTGTGACATATATGGCACGTACCGATTTTTATGTACTATATACGCGAGCATTTCTACAATGTGTTACCATCATGATATATTATTCAGAGGATACTTACACATCAGATATACAAACACAGCTGTATTTATTTCAGTCCATTCTTCTTCATTTTTCCACATAAAAACTACAAAAATATTCACTATCGAGCAACACAAAGTAACAACTATAAATTCTCACCATTCGCCTCTTTTTTGGTCCCAAAATCCGCTCGAAAGGGGGCAGCACCTGATGGCATAACATGCCTTATCCACTGACGTATTAAGCAAAGAAGAATGGAACTTCTGCGATTTAAAACATCTGCAGAACTATAGTAAATTCAGTATGTGCCATATATGTCACAGTATGCAGTAAGGGGTTAATTCTTTGTTCTGGTATTAAAAATTACATTTCACATTCAAAAGCGGCATCTGTCGGTGATTATTCAAACCATTTTTTGAATTGTGCCAATCTTCTTCCCCCTTCCCGAACAGTAAGCGCGCAGATTTTGGTTTCATTCGAGTTTTTACTTCAAGCTACAGACAGCTTCAAATAGAAATATATTAAAACCACCTTGCAGATAGATATATAGAGATAAATAAATTTACGTAGAAACTATTGCTTAAAGTTCTCTAGATTATTTTCAAAATCTGATACATTAAAAAATATATAAGGATTCTATAAAAACAGTCCCAATTATTAACACTGATATTAGTGTAGAATATCAAAAGGTTGATCTGTATTGTTTCGCCTTTCCACCAAGAAAATCCCTCATGAGATAACGGACATTATGCAGAGCGGGGCTAATTTTAAATTGTTCACACTGGTTAAAATTAATATTTACATATGAATGATTGTACATAATAGTAGTCCGTTTTAAGCGAACCCTAGAACTTATTTCTGTCTTTTACATTTTGGCAACTACCCATGCTGGCAGCGTTTCTAAAAATTTCTACATTCGCTACGATTATTTCAAATAAATTATCTTTGTGGTATATTTCTTTAGCCCATATTAAATGAATCTGTCACATTAAAAAAATAGTGGTAATCAAAGATCTTATATTTACTTGAATGATACGCTCAAGATTCCTGTCTCAGAGATACGAGTGTTATTAGGAAAGTAATTTCCAGAATGTAATATTTTCCGCACCCGACAGATGGCGCTAAACTGTCTATACGACTTCGCGGCATAAAGGACTGAAGAATTTATTATAACAAAAAAGATCCTTTGTTGAAATGCTGACGCGTGTAAATTTTATGCTAAAGATGTTTAATATTATAGAATGTTCCGACAACTGTGGAACTTCTTTAATAATTCACTTTTGGAATTCATGGAGGGCAAACCCCCTCGCCGACACTTCGAATGTACAAATGGATAATTTCAGCACACAAAATCATGTTTACCGGTTTATGCCTCAGAAAAAGTGTTATATTGTTTGTTTTTGTTTTTTTTTTTTTTTTCTTTTTTACACCCAGAATTAAAACCGCCAATGTCGCTGCTTACGGTACAACATTGATGAAGCTACGACATGCTGAACGGAACAAGAAACGGTGCTTGCTTATTGATGGTATCATTTTGTTACAATGCCGACAATGGCAGGTCATTCAAGATCTCATAGCACTCTTCTGTAGGGACGACTTTCTAGAGTTTTAAACATTTCTAAATCAAAATTTATAAGTGTCAGCGTTTTACCATACTAGGGTGAATCAAAGATGAGCCGGAATTTCTGCTGGGAGGCCTGAAGGTCAATGCGAGGGCACTCAAACCTCTGCGCATGGCAGGTGGGGATATCACATGATTATCTATGCACCGGTATGTGCTACCCTCTCCGTTCCTCATTCGGCATCACGATGAGCGAGAGAGAGGTTTATCCCCAACGTTGTGCAACGCATTATCGTTAACTTTCTAAAAAAAGAAGGCGTAACTCCAGCTTAAATCTTACGAAGACTTCAAGCACAGTTTGGGGAGACATGCCTGAAGAAAACGCAAGTGTATGATTGGCACAAAAAGTTTGTGGAAGAACGAGCAGAAGTTGAACCCACCCCACAGCCCTCGAGTAAGTTTGACTGAGGAAAACATTGGCGCCGTTCGGGACATTGTCGAGGGTTCTGCCTATTACTGCCAGGTGTTGGACGAAACAAAACTTGCATATCGACGGAAAAGACATGAATTTTCCATCAGAGAAGATATTTAGCTTCATGAGAAGGCTCGTCCCCATACAGCCAACCTGACTCGCGAAATGTCGGTGAAAATGGATTGGACAACACTGGAACACCTTCCATATAGTCCTGACTTATTCTCCTGTGATTACAACAAGTTTGGGACTTTGAAAGAAGCATTAGGAGGCCAACGATTAGGCAATGACATTGCTGTTGAAGCCTTCGTGGCTGGAGACACGGCCCTCTTCATTCTCTGATGACGGCATCAAAAAACTTCCATTCCGTTGGGAAAAATGTGTTTTGAAATCAGGAGATTATAAATAAAAATAATATGTAACTTTCTGTTTTGTATCTTGCATCAATAAATTAAAAGAGAAATATGAACAGGTTTATATTTGATTCACCCTCGTACGACATTTTTTTTCTTATGACACATTCTACAGTCATTTAAGAGGTGTTACTACATATACGCCATCCGTTGAATGCGTAAATTATTACATTCCTAACTTACTTCTCGAATAATTTTAAGGCAGTACGACTGTTTAATTACTTCTGTATTAAACAGGAATTTGAGAAAATAATTTAATTAAAGTAAAACAGGAAACAGTATTCAATTTATAACGTTAATTGTTTACCTTTGTTTGGAATTAAGAGTTCTTGTGCTTGAGTTTCCATGCTACTTTACTAATTTCTTGTAAGTATTTGCCATATATAATACGTACATGACAAAGTACCTTTTCGGAGTGCCTTTCGTTTTGATCTTGTTATTTTAATTTGAAATAACAATTTATGAAATATCCGGTTTCAAATACTACAAATTTTCATCGCAATATTCTGAAAAGAAAATTAGACGAAAATTACTTTTTGAAGAAAGTGATGGAAGGTAATAACTATATAAAGTAAACAATAAAGAAGCGACTGGTTCTATTTTAAAATGAAACTTCGATAATTGTATAAGGCCGATGTATGTGTCAGTTGTTTTAAACTATGTTTCTGATTATTCAAGTATACGCTTATTGACCAGAACCTAATAAACATATATGTTTTTTCATGTTCCTATAACAGTTAATTTTTAGTGTGCATTTTTACCAATTATTTGCTACATATTCCACCACGGTGGCTGAAATTCCAATTACTTTTTAAAAATTTCCATAAAAAGTATCACCATGGTTCATTTCATAAAATTATCTCTATTCTTGTGTATACTTTCACCAGAACTTGCAATTTCTGAAACTTACTAAAGCACCATATGTTATGGCCAACTTGTGAAATGCAATCTTGTATTATTCAACCACAATCTGCTGGCTTCTGAATCAAGCGATTTTAATTGAATTCATTTTTTTTATTGGGATAGAACCCAAAAACATAATCTTATCAACCATTTTTTTTTCATTAAAAAATACAATTTATTTTCCATTTTTTTCGTTAAAAAATGTAATTTCTTTTCCATTTTTAGCATATTTGCAACTTGATTACAGCAAACTTTATGCGGTTACACGTGTTCTAATCATAACCAACCTATCTTGTTACCTTTTTTAAATCCATAGATTTTTCTCTATCCAAAAGTGTAGTATTCTTGAAACAGACCGCATAGCAATGATTTTATTAATAAATGTTTTATTACTTCGTTTACTATAACAAAATTAAATAAAATAAATAAGCATTGAAAGAACTTTTTAAAACACCATCAAAAACTACTAAATGCGCTAGACCTTTCGAAAGATCTGAGTCTTTCTTCGTCAGGCGCAAAGAAGACGTGATTCTACTATGAAAGCAGCAGCAAAACTGAAATGAGAGATAAGGGAAGGGGAAACAAGCTAAAGAAACAGCCAATAGGAAATTAGAAATCAACAGCCAATAGGAAAGCAGAAGACAACAGCCAATCACAGAAGAGTATAATCAAAACAGAGGAACACAGAGTAGAAGGGAAAAAAGGAAGCAAGTTGGGCAAAAAAACGCATGAAAATAAATTAAATATAAATTATCATAAAAGGGAAACACACACACATATTAAAATGCGTGAACACATGAAATAAAAATGAATAAAATATAAAAACAGACTAATGTTAATTAATACAAAAAAAATATATGGTAGTACTGAAAAGGTTTTTCCAAGCTGCAGAGAGCATTGTGGAATCAGATTTATCATTAACAATAACTTCACGATTAAGATAAATAGCTAAATTTTCAAGAAAGTCCAATTCAGAGATACTATTGGCATTAAAGATAATTTTAGCATTTTGAAAATTAAAACTATGGCCAGAATCCCAAGCGTCTTGGCAATAGAAGATTTAGAAATTTCTTGATTAATTACATAACGAGAGTGTTCTTTTAAACGGATTTCAAGATTTCTTTTAGTTTGACCAATATAAAATAAATCACAGTCGTTACAAGGAATATTATAAATTCCCCATTTACGAAGATCAGGAACAAGAGATTTAGTGGAGGGGAATTTTAATTTATTGACAGGTTTAAAGATAACGTTTCCGTTTAAAAGAACACTCTCGTTATGTAATTAATCAAGAAATTTCTAAATCTTCTATTGCGAAGCACTCTTGGGACTCCCACCAGAGTTTTAACTTTCAAAATGCTAAAATTATCTTTAATGCCAATAGTATATCTGAATTGGACTTTCTTGAAAATTTAGCTATTTATCTAAATCGTGAAGTTATGGTTTATGATACATCTGATTCCACAATGCTCTCTGTAGCTTGGAAAAACCCTTTCAGTACTACCATATAATTTATTTATTTATTTTTTTTTTGTATTAATTAATATTAGTCTGTTTTTATATTTTATTCATTTATTTATTTTTATTTCATGTGTTCAAATATTTTAATATGTGTGTGTGTATTTTCCCTTTATGATAATTTATATTTAATTTATTTTTATGCGTTTTTTTCCCAACTTGCTTCGTTTTCCCCCTTCTACTCTGTGTTCTTCTATTTTGATTATACTCTTCTGTGATTGGCTGTTGTCTTCTGAATTCCTATTGGCTGTTGGTTTCTAATTTCCTTTTGGCTCTTTCTTCAGCTTCTTTCCCCTTCCCTTATCTCTCAATTCAGTTTTGCTGCTGCTTTCATAGTAGAAGCACGTCTTCTTTGCGCATGACGCCTGACGAAGAAAGACTCAGATCTTTCGAAAGGCCTAGCGCATTTAGTAGTTTTTGATGGTGTTTTAAGAAATTCTTTCAATATTTATTGATTCACACCAGTTCCAACTTATTTGCTTTAAAATAAATAAGTGAATAATAAAATGTACTGCTATGTATCTCTTTACATTGATTTATATTCAATATGTCTTACATCGACATTAAGTTAAGCTCTTAAGAAAAGTTAATGACCATGAAAAGTGATTGAAAGTTGCAAGAGTTGAAAAGTTAAGGTAAATGAATTGGAAGTTTATTGTATCTGAAGCAGATGATCCATTCATGAATATATTCTGTCGTTTAATAATTCCGTTGCTGTGGATTCAGCTTTATCACAATGTTAATGAAATGATAGCTATTTGTTTTTACCCGGTTAAATACCCTATCATGTATTTTATGTCAGGTATTTTTAATTTGATTTTTTATTCAGAACTGAAGTCAATACTAATTAAGGACTTTTTTTGGAAAGTAGAATACTAAACAAAATAAAGTTTGCTATCCAACGTATATCTAATTCAGAAATTTAAAAGGATGAGAAAATAAAAACACATGAATAAAATAAACCTTAAATGTTTTGTTTTACTCTTTAAAACCATCTTCAGGATTATTTTTTTTAAACACAAATCGGCAGAACAATCTACATGCTATATTGTTGTTTTATGTAATGTAATTTTAAAAGATGTAGAATGTAGATTGTTCTTCCCATTTGTGTTTTTGGAAAATTTTACTCATGAATATGGTTGGGAAAAAAAACAGAAAAGTTGTTTTATGTTATTCGTGTATTTTCATTTTTACATCATCTTAAAATTTATGAATAATACATTGGATTAGAACTTCTATATTGTTTAGTGTTAATTTAATACTTTTAAAATACGGCCATTAAACTTGGATCGTTCAATTTTAATCGATGTAAGTTCCCGATCATATTTTTATGTAGTAATTTGTTTTTTTGCTATTTCATCGAATATGAGATAGTTTTAATGTAATTTTGTTGTGACATTTTCTTCTTCCGACAATGAGTGTCAGAAACCTCACATCATCTTAAAATTTATGAATAAAGTATACGTTGGATAAGAACCTCTATATTGTTTAGTATTAATTCAATACTTTTAAAATACGGCCATTAAACTTGGATCGTTCAATTTTAATCGATGTAAGTTCCCGATCATATTTTTATGTAGTAATTTGTTTTTTCGCTATTTCATCCGGATATGAGATCGTTTTAATGTGATTTTGTTGTGACATTTTCTTCTTCCGACAATGAGTGTCAGAAACCTCTCTAAAGGATACCAGTATGTAACCACTAAGTAAGAAGATGGGGAACAGATAGATGAATGGGTAATTAAAAATAGATGATCTTAACCTGATTTTTATCATTTGATAGGCTGAATGTAACGTGAAATTTCTTAAATTATACTCTTTTTTTAGTGTTTCTCAAACATAATTGTCAAGCAACCCATCTTAGTGGTTTGACGTTTTTCACAAAAAACATAATCATCATCATCAAAATTATCAACCATTTTCAATCCACTGCTGGCTGTATGTCTCCCACAGATTTTTCCGATGTTTCCTGCCTAGTGCTTTAGTCATCCAATTAACACCGGGCAGTTTTCTGTTTCGTCACTCCATATTACCAGAGGTCGTCTTTTTGGTCTTTTATATCTCTGGGATACCATTGTAGGATGTTTGTGCTGCATCTGTTGTCTTGTCTTCTTGCAATGTGCACAGCCATTTCCATTTTAGCCGCTTAATTCTTTCAATGATGTCAAGAACTTTCGTCTGACTTCTTACACATGTTATTATCTTTCTGTCTCTTCTAGTTATGCCTAACATACATCTTTCCCTGCTTTGCTATGTTGTTTATAATCTTTATATCATCCGTTTTGTCAGCGTTCCTACTACATAAGTTAGTGCTAGCAAAGCATATTGGTTAAACACCTTTCTTTCTAATTGGAGAGGCATGTTACTCTTCAGAATAATATTGTTCTTCTCAAAAGAACTCCATCCATTTCTTATTTTTCTGTTGATTTCATTCATGATACTGTTATCCGATAACATTTCCTGTCCAAGGTACATCTAACATTGAACTTCTCTAATCTCAGTGTTGTTGTAGATGATTTGTTTTATGCAAATTATTTGAACAGAACTTAAGGGTACAGTGGACTTTGAAATTCGTGAAAATGCATCAAAAAATCGATTTTTCATTTTTAATGCAAAAATGGAATATATAATCATATCTACCAGATGCAAAATTTTTTTTTCAAATATGTTGATTTTTGCCGGAGTTATAACCATTTTAATTTTAACAGCTGATGCGCCACGCCCCTTTGTTTACCTTTCCGCCATTTTGTTTCTTGTTTGTCGTCGAAGACAAACATAATTTAAAAGCTGTGAAATCATGCTAACATGATTTTCTTGAGCTTATTCCATGTATTTTCATAAAGTATATATATTTCTCTTTTATTTGGCAACAGAGTATTTTAACTGTAACCTAAACCGGCTGTTTCCGCGTTTGTTTACCTTGTTGTTTTCGTATTTTGGATTTCGTTGCAGTTCTTTTTAGTTGTAATTTTAGTTTTAAAAAAAAGTTCTTTTCAGAACTAAAACTGCCTATTGTTAACAATATTGTTTTTTTAGAATACTTTTAAAGCATTTGTTAGGATTATTTACTAAATTATCATTTTAAATTATTTTGTTTTGTTTCTGAATGCAGTTGTAAACATGCATTGCATAAGCTCAAAATATCGGAAGCCTAAAGGCCGACCAACTAAGCGAAGTAAGGCTGGTTCTGCAAATATTTTGTTGCGGAAATCGTCTAAAATCCAGTCAAGTGATGGTGATTTCATCCAGAATATTAATCTTGAAACTGTTCCTGGAACTTCATTGGATACACCCAATCACTGTGGTAATTTATCTGCTATGTCTAGTGAATATAGCTTGATAAGCAACTCCATTTGGGCAGATTTACTTCAAAAGGTACCTTGTACTGAATGTCGCCAATATAAATTAAATGTTTTGAAGCACAATTCTTTTGGATTTTCGTCAAAATTAGAACTTGTGTGTGAAACTTGTGGAAAATCTTATGGATATGTTTTTTCTAGTGAACGTGAAGCATCAACAAAAAAGTTTGACATAAACAGCAAACTTACAGCTGCATTTTTATCGTTTGGAAAAGGACATGCCGCACTAGAAAATTTTTCGAAAATTTTAGGTGCACCATGCATGGATCGAAAAACGTTTGCTAAAAACTTAGAAGATCTATGTCAGAAAAATGAAGTTACAAGGGTTGAGATGCTACGTGTTTCAAGAGAACTTGTTCGAAAAGCAAATTTGGATGCAAATCAGTCAAAATTGCATGACAGCATAATGGATATTGCTGTATCTTATGATGGCACATGGCATAAGAGAGGACACACATCACTGTATGGAATCGGTATAGTGATTGATGTTGTAACCAATCTTGTTGTCGACTTCCATGTGTTGTCGAAATATTGTCCTGAATGCAACATAACTGCAAGAGATTTAGGTGAAAGTAGTGCAGAGTTTCAAATTTGGAAATCGTCACATGCAGAAACTTGTCAAAAAAATTTTGACGGATCTTCCGGTAGTATGGAGATGCATGCAGCATATGTACTATGGAAGAGATCGATAACAGATTGTGCAATGCCTTACACGTCAGTTCTGTGTGATGGAGATGCGAAAACTTACCAGTATCTCAATGGAAAGAAGGTATATGCCAAGGATATTGATATTAAAAAAGAAGAATGCATAAACCACATAGCAAAACGTTTGGGAACTGCATTGAGGAACAAGGTGAAAGAATGGCGAACAAAAGGTGTTACTCTAGGCGGAAGGAAACAAGGCAGTTTGACAGAAGCCACAATAGTTAAATTGCAGAACTTTTACTACAGGAAAGCAATTGTGGATAATGCTCCGGATATCATGAAAATGAAATCATCGATTTTTGCAACTTTATTCCATTGTATGTCGACAGACTCTAAACCAATGCATACCAAGTGTCCCGAGGGTGAATTTTCATGGTGTTTTTATAATCGAGCAAAAGCATGTAACGAAACACCAAAAACACATAAATGTATGAAAACACAGCTATCAGAGGAAGTGGTGGCAAAAATAATGCCAGTTTATCAACGCCTTGCATCAAATGAAATACTTCAGCGTTGTGTTTCAGGAAAAACGCAAAATGCCAATGAAGCTCTTCACAGCTGTATTTGGAGAAAATGTTCAAAAGATGTGTTTGTGTCCAAAAAAAGACTTGAACTTGCCGTAACGACAGCTGTGAGGGAATACAACTTAGGACATGTTGAAAGTTTAAAATTGAGTAATACAGATAACAGTATAGGGGACTATTCTTTTACAATTGCCCAAAGATTTGACAATCGTAGATTAGCGCAAAAGAAGCGAAAATCTACAGAACAGTTTAGAAAAGACAGAAATGCAAAAAAGTGTAAAAAAACTGCTTTAGTGAAACGTAATAAAAAAACAGAAGGTGATACTTATGGCGCAGGAAAATTTTAAATATTCCACTGTTCAATTTTGAATATCTCAAGTTCTGTTGGAGATATTATAACCAAATTTTGTAAATTAGTTCTTACTCACATTAGAAATATGTATATAATGTTAAAATACAATTACATATTTGATATCTTTCCGCAAAAGGGTGTTTTGAAATAGATTGTTTAATTTCTGCGACAATGTCGGGATGTTGCCCCGTTTCCGCAACACGGTGAGTATGCATCTTTATTTCCCATGGACACATATAAAACTACAATATAAGTTATAAATAATATTATACCTTTCACTTGTGTATGAATTTGCTTTAATATAAAATTTTAAAAAAAATTACAAGCACTTTATGCCATAAAATAAGTTTTTCTTGGAATCGGTACTTTTATTGTTTTCGCGACTTGAAAATGTTCCATGCGCAACACATTCTTTTCAATATTATTGAATCTTCTCAAAAATGTTCATTATACCTGTGTAAATATTTGTTACTTGAAACAAACTTAGTTACACATATTTAAAATAGAAAATTTAAGAGTAATATAAAAAATATAAGTAAATTTTAATGAAAAAATTGAAAAACGTCAAATTTTTTAGGCTTTTTATAATATAATTTGCTAAATGTTCATAGAAAGTTTTGTTTTTGTGCATTCAAAGGTGATTATATGAAATTCTTGTAAATGTGTGTAAAATCTGATTGCGCATGGAGCGTTTTGATTTTATGAATATGGTAATTTTCATTGTTTTTTAATTTTTCAATTTTGAATATCTCAAGATCTGTTGGAGATATTATAACCAAATTTTGTAGATTAGTTCTTATTCACATTAGAAATATGTATATAATGTTAAAATACAATTACATATTTGATATCTTTCTGCAAAAAGGTGTTTTGAAATAGATCGTTTAATTTCTGCGACAATGTCGGGATGTTGCCCCGTTTCCGCAACACGGAGAATATGCATCTTTATTTCCCACGGACACATATAAAACTACAATATAAGTTATAAGTAATATAAGTAATATTATACCTTTCACTTGTGTATGAATTTGCTTTAATATAAAAAAAAAAAATTACAAGCACTTTATGCCATAAAATGTGTTTTTCTTGGAATCGGTACTTTTATTGTTTTCGCGACTTGAAAATGTTCCATGCGCAACACATTCTTTTCAATATTATTGAATCTTCTCAAGAATGTTCATTATACCTGTGTAAATATTTGTTACTTGAAACAAACTTAGTTACACATATTTAAAATAGAAAATTTAAGAGTAATATAAAAAATATAAGTAAATTTTAATGAAAAAATTGAAAAACGTCAAATTTTTTAGGCTTTTATAATATAATTTGCTAAATTTTCATAGTAAGTTTTGTTTTTGTGCAGTCAAAGATGATTATATGAAATTATTGTAAATGTGTCTGAAATCTGAATGCGCATGGAGCATTTTGATTTTATGGATATGGTAATTTTCATAGTTTTTAAATTTTGAATATCTCGAGTTCTATTGGAGCTATTATAAACCAAATTTTGTAGATTAGTTCTTGTTCACATTAGAAATATATGTATTTGATATATCTTTCTGGAAAAGGGCATTTTGAAATAGATCGTTTAGTTTCTGCGACATTGTCGCAGTGTCGCCCTGTTTCCGCAACAAGGTGAGTATACATCTTTTTTTCTCATAGACACCTAGAAAACTGCAATATAAGTTATAAATAATATTACACATTTCACTTATATATGAATTTGCTTCAGTATAAAATTCTAAAAAAATTACAAGTACTGTATATGCTATAAAATCTGTTTTTCTTGGAATCGGCACTTTTATTGTTTTCGTGACTTTCAAATGTTCCACGCGCAACACATTGTTTTCAATTTTATTGAAGTTTCTCAAATATGTTATTTATATCTGTATAAATATTTGTTACTTGAAACAAACTTTGTTACACATACTTAAAATTGAAAATTTAAGAGTAATATAAAAAAATTAGGTAAATTTTAATGAAAAAATTTAAAAACATGAAATTTTTTAGGCTTTTATAATATAAGTTGCTATACTTTCATAGTAAGTTTTGTTTTTGTGCATTCAAAGATGATTATATCAAATTATTGTAAATGTGTCTGAAATCTGGTTGCGCATGGAGCATTTTGCATTATAGATATGGTAATTTTCATCGTTTTTTTAATTTTTAAATTTTGAATATCTCGAGTTCTATTGGAGCTATTATAAATCAAATTTTGTAGATTAGTTCTTGTTCTTATTCACATTAGAAATATATGTATTTGATATATCTTTCTGGAAAAGGGCATTTTGAAATAGATCGTTTAGTTTCTGCGACATTGTCGCAGTGTCGCCCTGTTTCCGCAACAAGGTGAGTATACATCTTTTTTTCTCATAGACACCTAGAAAACTGCAATATAAGTTATAAATAATATTACACATTTCACTTATATATGAATTTGCTTCAGTATAAAATTCTAAAAAAATTACAAGTACTGTATATGCTATAAAATCTGTTTTTCTTGGAATCGGCACTTTTATTGTTTTCGTGACTTTCAAATGTTCCACGCGCAACACATTGTTTTCAATTTTATTGAAGCTTCTCAAATATGTTATTTATATCTGTATAAATATTTGTTACTTGAAACAAACTTTGTTACACATACTTAAAATTGAAAATTTAAGAGTAATATAAAAAAATTAGGTAAATTTTAATGAAAAAATTTAAAAACATGAAATTTTTTAGGCTTTTATAATATAAGTTGCTAAACTTTCATAGTAAGTTTTGTTTTTGTGCATTCAAAGATGATTATATCAAATTATTGTAAATGTGTCTGAAATCTGGTTGCGCATGGAGCATTTTGCATTATAGATATGGTAATTTTCATCGTTTTTTTAATTTTTAAATTTTCAATATCTCGAGTTCTATTGGATCTGTTATAACCAAATTTTGTACATTAGTCCTTATTCTCATTAGAAATATATATAGAAAGTTAAAATACATATATATATTTAATATCTTTCTGCAAAAGGTCATTTTGAAACACATCGTTTACTTTCTGCGACAATGTCGCGGTCTCGCCCCGTTTCTGTAACGGGGTAAATATGCATCTAGATTTCTCTTAGAGACATAAAAAACTGCTATATAGGTTATTAATAATATTATATCCTTCACTTATATCCAAAATTTTTTAAATATAAACTTTTAAAAAATTTACAAACATTTGAATCATTAAAACATGTTTTTCTCAGAATCAATATTTTCACCGTTTTCGTGACTTTAAAATGTTCCATGCGCAACACTTTGCTTTCAGTTTTATTGAAACTTGTCAGAAATGTTCTTTACATATTTGTAAATATTTGTTACTGAAAATAAACTTTGTTACACGCATATAAAATTGAAAATTTAAGAGTAATTTAAAAAATTTAATTAAATTTTAATAAAAAAATGGAAAAACAACAATTTAAATCAATTTTTTAAACTTTTTTAATATAACTTGCTAAAATTTCCTAGTAACTTTTGTATTTGGGTATTTAAAGAATATTTTCTGAGATTATTGTGAATGTGGTTAAATTTGGATTGCGCATGGAGCGGTTTGAAATCTGGCAATTTTAAAATTTTAAAATTTAAAAATCTCAAAAAATTTTTAAAATTTTTTTACCAAATTTTGGATATGGTATTTTTTAATTATTATAACTTAATTCTGAAAATTTAAAAAAAAAATATTGATAATTAAAAAAGTTAGTTTTCAAAGTCCACTGTACCCTTAAGTCTTTTCCAAATTTACTTTTAATCCCACATTAATGCTAACTTCTGTCAAATCTATGTAAGTCGTGAAAACTTTTTGAATAATATAGAGTCAGAGAAAAAGTTCATGTTTTTTTTTTCCTAATAGATGGCATTAGAGTCGCATAACTTTGGTAACACTAATCCAATCATGCCATGCAATAGTACGTGTATAACGTGTCAGTCTCTAGATATTTTTTAAATGGAATTTGTTTATTTAGTCGAAAGTTATTGGGTTTTAAAAATGAGGCAATGTTCTGAAAAAATTCGCTATATTTCCCAATCACTTCTACTATGGGGATAAAACTTCGCAAACTTGTGAAGAAATTTAAGTGTAATGATGAAGCTTAATCAAAATCAGTAGCACGTAAATGATTTGTTTGTTTTTGTCCGGGAAATTTCGGTATGAAAGAAGTGCTAGGCTGTGGTCGACCAATCAATAAAAAAGTCGAAGAAATTCTACAAAACATTGACGAAGACCGGCACATTTCATCTTATGACATCTCTGCGGAACTAATCATGGACAAAAAAAAAAGATTTAATGTTTTCTTCTGCAAATCGCTGCTGAAAGGAAACGAAATAGAACCATTTTTTAAAAGATTGATAAGGAGCAATGAAAAGTGGTTCACATATGAACAATAACTTGAGAAAAAGATCGTTATCAATGAAGGCTGAAGCTGCACAAATGGTAGCAAAACCCAGTTTGAGGCCCAGTATGATAATGCTTTAAATTTGGTAGGATTGGAAAGTAATATTGCATTATGAACTGCTACAACTTGTCTAGAGATTGATTCTACTATTTACTGTCAAGATCTAATGCGATTAAGGTTGCAATTGGGGTTAAGCTGTCACAATAGATTAATAGGAAAGGCATTGTTTTCCTTCACAATAATGCCAAACCACATACATCTTTAATGACTCGGCAAAAATTAAGAGAGCTCAGTTGGGAGGTTTCGACGCATCCACCATATAGCCCGGGTTGTATATCGTCTGACTACTATGTGTTTCTCTTGCTGCATAACTTTCCTAATGGTGTAAAACTGGTTTCAAAAGAAACCTGTAAAAAAACTCTTAGTTCGATTTCTTTCCTAAAAATCCCAGAAGATCGACAGTTATGGCGTAATGGTTCTACCAGAAATATTGCATCTGGTTATCGATCACATCTGCACATTTTTGGTTAATAAAGTTCATTTAAAAGATAAGAAAAATGTGTTTGAGTTTTGATGAAAAAAACTCGATAAACGTTTTACTAGATCCAATATATCCTAACAAAAATATTAATTTTCGCATAGTAAATACTGCTATTTTCTGACCTAAAGTAAGGGATATTCTATGACCTATACGAATCATTGTTTCCTATAGTAACTTTTTAAATTATCTAGAAAACGACTTATATTAACATTCAAAACTGTATCATATTTTATCAAATAAAATAAAGTAATAATAATAATAATAATAATAATAATAATAATAATAATAATAATAATAAATTAAATGCAATATATTTCTGAACTTTTATCAAAAACATTTAAAAATTGATTAAAAAAAATAAGTTGCTAAGATTATATTTAAAAAAAATAATACTAAATATATTAATATACATATTGCTATACAGATTAGTAAATAAGAAAAAATGTTATTTTTCTTTTAAAGAGACAGCAATAAATGTTTGGGTGAAATCGTTACATACATAAAAAATTTATTTTATTAAAAATCCGTAAAAAATCTAACTAATGTAATTTATTTTCCAATATTTTAATTTTAAGTGCTTTATCAATTATCTTTTTACGGCAATTTAAAAAATATTTCAACTTGATTTTAAGTATATTCTTGACATATATTTAAGCTTTCGTTAAATTTTTAAATAAAAATAATTTGCACTTCACTTTGTTATTAAGAGCTCTATAAACTTATTAAATACAATGCTGAACTAAAGATAAAAATAAAAAATAAGTCAAGCTACTTTATTCTGTCTACCGAATAATAAAGATAAATTGACCAGCATAAAATTTATCCGTGACTTAGTGTAAGTAGCAATTTTTTAGTCATGCTTCTTTCCTGGAGTATAAATCAATAAATTTAGATCTTAACGACAGATAATAGATGCGTGATAAATGTCAATTTCCTGCTGAATATCCAAACTCATTAATAGCGTATAAGAATAACAATGTTTCTTCAAATATAAATAAATGCGAACTTTTTCCATTTTTCACGTTGTAGTACATTTTAATGATTTATTTCACGTCAAGTATTTTATAAATGGTTCAAAAAACTTAGATATTTTTAAAGGGCATTTTGAGTAAACCGTAAAATGTTGAAATTTTTTTTCTTTCAGTTCTTTTTTTCCAAAACATATTTTGAAAGAGTTTTTCTTTTATAAATTTGTTCAAATTATCATAAACAATTTACCTCTTGAAAGTGATACATTATGCTTACGTCCTTTACCGAACAAAAAAAATTTTTATCATTGTTTTTTAAAAATATAAATTTTTTCAAATATTTATTCACAAAAATGCCGAAGTGGCACATCTGACAAGTAAAGGTACTATAGTCCGTGGCGGCGAATTTCGATTTTTATAGCTCATTCGATTCGTCTCATTGAGCTAAATAATTTGCCACCTCGCATATCGGCTATTGAGTTTTAATAATGACAGGGGGCCGGGTCAAAATTTAAAAATTTGCATAATGCAGGGTTGTCAAATTCGACTATTTTTATATTTTATTGGAACCGCTAGTTTTAGAGAAAAATGTTGTTGCACATTTCTCCTCCAAATGTTGTCACAGTACATCACAAAAAAATTCTGTTTTATAAAAGTGGTGCCAGATTGAATTAAAAAATAATGCCTGGGGGGAGACCCGTAATGCGAGCTGCCGAAAATAAAACAGTAGCAGAAAATCACTTCACATGCAACCGTACGCAGACGTTCCACAAGTTACAAAGTGACTGAAAAACTGACAAAAGAACTGACAATTTGTGGCTACAAAGATTTTTGCTCGTAATTCGGGAAAAAGTATTGACAATAAGAACAAAACTAGACGAGGACATCATAACTTGCGAAAACCTGCCTGTCAAGTAGCATGAGAATATTTTATCTGCAATTACAAATTCTTATAATAACAGCAATAATATAACATTATAGTTGTTATTGGCACTGTAAAAACAATTAGTAAACATAAATCTCACTTATTTCTTTGAGGGTATCTGTTTTTCAAGGAACGAAATTTTGAAATTTCACCCGGCCCCCTGTCATTTTTAAAACTAAATACCCGATGTGCGAGGTATAAAATTACTAAGCTCGATGAGACGAATCGAATGACCTATAAAATCAAAATTCGCCGCCACAGACTATAGTACCTTTACCTTTTAGTAAATTTATCCCTCGCATATCGGCTATTGAGTTGTAATAATAACAGGGAGTCGGGTCAAATTTCAAAATTTCGTTCATAGAAAAACAGATACCCTCAAAGAAATAAGTGAGATTTAAGTTTAATAATTGTTTTTACAGTGCCATACATTGCCAATAACTAATATAATGTTATATTATTGCTGTTGTTATAAGAATTTGTAATTGCAGATAAAATATTCGTATGCTACTTGACACGCAGATTTTCGCAAGTTATGATGTCCTAGTCTAGTTTTGTTCATCCTGTCAATACTTTTTCCCGAATTACGAGCAAAAATCTTTGCAACCACACATTATCTGTTCTTTTGTCAGTTTTTCAGTCACTTCGTAATTTGCGGAACGTCTACGTACGGTTGCATGCGAAGGAATATTCTGCTACTGTTTTATTTTCGGCAGCTCGCATTACAGTGCTGCCATAGGCACTATATTTAATTCTATCTCGCACCACTTTTATAAAGCAGATTTTTTTCAGATGCATGTCACAACATCTGCAAGCAAAATGTACAACAAAATTTTCCCCTTAAAATAGCGGTGCCAATAAAATATAAAAATAGTCGCCTTTGACAGCCCTGCATTATGCAAATTTTTAAACTTTGACCCGACCCACTGTCAATATTAAAACTCAATAGGCGATATGCGAGGTGGTAAATTATTTAGATCGATGAGACGAATCGAATGAGCTATAAAAATCGAAATTCGCCGCCACGGACTATAGTACCTTTACTTGTGAGATAATCGTATAATTATGATGACATGTGCATAAATACACACTGTAACATAGATTTTAAATTAATGTTTTCAGTAATATATACTGTATTAAAGGTACATAAATAATATTAAGACAGACTTGAACACAATTAATACAACAACCCAACAGGGGGGGAAATTAGCCTGGCCAGCACTAAAACCTCTGTCCACAGGGTACCGTGCGGTTGTTTTTACCACTATGCCACCCTTGAGGATATCCTAGCTCGGCAATTTATCACTAATAAATCATGTTGAGGAGTGTCATCGGCCGGCAATCGCACAGCACGCGATGACGGAAAATAGAACAAATAAATTCATATTCCATCGATTCCCAATATATACATATATTAAAGAATACATAAATTAAAGTCTGAATTCATTTTTATTAAAGGTACATATATCTTAAAACAGACTTGAACACAATTAATATAACAACCCAACAATGAATGAAAAATTAGCCTGGGAGCAGGACTCGATTCTGGGTCCACAGTTTACCGTGCTGTTGCTTTTACTATTAATTTACCCTGCCCGATATCCTAACTCGGCAATTTCTCACTAATAAACCATGTTGGGGAACATCATTGGCCGGCATTCTCTCAGATAACGGAACATAGGATAAATAAAATTAATATTCCATCGATCCACAGTATATATATATATATATATATATTAAAGAACACATAAATTAACGTCTGAATTCATTTTTGTTAAAGATTCATATATATTAAGACAGACTTGAACAAAATTAATATATCCGCCCAACAATGAGTGAAAAATTAGCCTGGGACCAGAACTCGAACCTGGGTCCACAGCGTACCGTGCTGTTGCTTTTACCACTAATCTACCCTGCCTGATAATCTAGCTAGGTAATTTCTCAGTAATAAGCTATGTTGGTGACCGTCATTGGCCGGCAACCGCACAGCACGCGATGACGGAAAATACGATGAATAAATTAATATTCTATCCATCCAATATATATATATATATATATATCAAAGAACACATAAATTAACGAGCGAGTTCCTTTTTATTAAAGGTACATACATATTTAGACAGACTTGAACACAATTAATACAACAAACCAACAGGAGTGAAAAATTAGCCCTGGCCATGACTGGAACTTGGGTGCATACCGTACTGCGCTATTGCTTTTACCACTAAGCTATCCTGGCCAATATCCTAGCTCGGCAATTTCTCACTAATAAAGCATGTTTTTGAAAATCACGTGATTGCGTAGGTGTGGCGCTATGAAAAGCCCGCGCTGAAGCTCAGTGATGCTTGAAATTTTGTACAGGAAGCACGAATTTACTCACGGCCTGGGAGTGAAAATGACGCTCTTATGGTGTAGACTAGAATTCTTATAATTAATTTAAATGTTGGATGTGCTGTGTTGTGATTGTTAGTACAAATAAAATAAAGACAAAAAGACAAAATGTCGACTCAAATATTACAAAATGCGACACTTGAATAAATAATAATCTTTTGACGCCCTCGTTGTTCTGTACTCGAATAATACTACGATTTAGTTCTTGGAATATTTTACAGGTTGAGGAACGTCATCAATCGGTAATCGCACAGCACGCGATGAAGGTCAAGTTTTGCACACCCTACGCAACATTTGCAATTAATTGCTAAGCACGCCACCCATCTCAATTCCCCCCTAACCAGGATACCGTTGCCGCGCCTCTGAGACACGTCAAATATTCTTGAACGAATTGCTACTATAAAACCAGATTGTACTGCCTTGGAGCTCAGAAATTGTACGTTTTATCAACTGCTAACGAAAACCTCGCCACTTGATGGAAAAATAGTTAAAATGGTTTAGTTCTAATGCTTACTTTCGTTCTTTTGGCGATGGCGTCATACAGCGCCGATACGAATTCCAAGCTGGATTATTCGTGGAGTTGTTGCTGATATGTGAATTTCAATAAATACGTTTATGATAATGCAGCCTTTTTTAGACTAAACGGAAAATTTTTCCAATGATTTCAATCATGCCTTCTATCGATAGCCACTTGCGGTTCAAAATAATAATTCTACGAATTCATTACTGGCCTGAAATCAGAATGAATATCAACAAGTTCTAAAAAAATGCATGTAATATTAAAAGAATTTTGTAAAAATTATGTTCTTTCAATAAAAAACTTAGAATGTGAGAAGGTTTTAGAAAACTAATTAGAACATGATAAAGACTACTCAGAAACGTTTCTGAAAATCTCTCTGATCTAGGAAATCATTAGTTTTGGAATTTCCGGTATGGACTCAGAATTTCTAATTAAATAGAAATTCCTGAAATGGACACATGTATGCATTAATGTTGCAAAAATATTAGACACTAGTGGTGTGCAGAACGAATGATTTTACTATTCGAATGAATTATTCTGGCATGAGCAAAATTATAGGTGACAACCTTTTTTTCTTTATTACTATATTTAAATTTCTACCAGAAATTTTGTTTCGAAAAAAAAAATCGGGCCTTAATTAGAATTAATTTAAGAAACCTTTAAACATTAAAATAATCTTTTCGTCTTCAAAATTTCTGAAGAGAGTTGATTAAGAATATTGCAAAGTTTGGTAAATATAATTTTTTTGTACAAAATTCATAGTGGTATTTGATTAAAAATATATACAAAGTTTCGAAACTGTGTTTTTACACATTTCCGAATGATTTAATTGTAAAATCATTCATTCTTCCCGTCCCTATTAGACAGTGTTGCCAGATTGGGGACTTTTTTCCCGAGATTGTTGATTGTCACCGCTTTTTTGAAATAGAAAACTTCGACCTATTTAAAAATGGATTAAAAATTCTGAAAAGTAAGCAAACTATACTAATTTAAAAAGTGGTGACAGTCAAATAATCTGAATTAAAATTGCCCCCAATCTGGCAACACTGCTTTTAGAAACCAATGCATAAAAACAAATACGAAATTTTAAAAGCGGCATGTTTATGGAATTTCAACAAACATTTCTAAAATAAAAAGACATCCTTTACTGCCCGATTTTTCGGAATGTTACGAAGCATTATAGTGTACATAAATGATAAATTATACTGCATCTGAAAAACCTATTCTTCTTTTTTATCTTTATTCCTCTGTCCAAAAAGATTTTTAAACTTTTAATTTTTTTTTTTTTTTTTTTTTTTTTTTTTTTTACTGACAGCATATGATTTTCTTAATTTAACCCTTTTACGGGCAAGGCATTTCTGCTACAAAAATGTTCAAATATTTAATTCACACCACAATTTACGAACAAAATTTCTTTGAAAAGAATCAAAAGTTTTATTCACGCATATTATGAGATCGTAATTGTAATAAAAAATTACTGGTGCCATTTGGGAGTTTGGGCATTAAAATTAAGCATTTGAAACCTGCAAACAGTGCTCCTGAAAGGGTTAAAAGTTTACCAATTTAATCCCCTAAAATGTAATGCTTTTTTTTAAATAAATGAGCAGTCTCTATAAATAATCTTTTACAGTAAATAATTATATGCGTATATTAAAAGGAAAAACTATTCTATTCTTAGTTGATATGTTTAAAATAGAGTCTTTCCAGCTTATGGGCGTGAACGCTTCGAAAGATGCGGCTAAGATGATGGACAAAAGAACTCAATGTTGGCTTTAGAGTTTAAAAGCTAGTGAATTACACAGTCGTTAAAAGAAAAAATATTTTTTTTTAGTGAAATAACATCAACGGAATATAAAATATAAATTCTCAATCAATGATTTCAATACACAAAGTTCCACAGATAAGTCAAGTAGAACAATATTTCGAAAAAACAAAAACCCGCCTATTTCACTAGAAAAACCTATGTAACGATAAGATTTTAAAAAGATGAAATTATTGATAGAAAATTAATGAGCTAGAATGTACACCGGTTTTCAAAATGCTGCCAAAAAAAAAAAAAAGCCTTAAAGTTTTTGTTACTGTTTGACGCATTCTACATCTTTAGCTCCATAATTGCCCTTTCATTCTTGATATGGATTTCTAACTATTAAAATATGCTTTTTTGTGTTTATAAGAATACTGTAATAGACAAAGAAAAGTTTAATTTTGAACCTGTTAGAATGGTATCGCTCTGGAATAGTAGATTTTCAATTTTTAACAATCTCACTTTTCTTTTCAAAGTTTTACAGATTTTGCGTCATAAAGAAATTGTTATTTATTTGTCCATAAAAAACCCATAATTGCTTTGAAGAAAAAAAACGTATTTTTATTAAAATTAACGTATAGAATATATAATGAAACGATATTTCAAAATGATTCACGCGAATTCCAAATCATTCTTAATGAATTAATGAAGCGAAAAACTTTAAAAAACTCATTATTTTAAAAACATTCAATGTTTATCTTAAGATTCACGCCAATCTTCATGAATGCATTTCATGCTGTTCCAAATAAATTTGTTATAAATTTTAATTTGGTGCGTGACCCAATATGGAAAATGATTTGATTTGATTCCACTTAGTAGAAACCGTGCTATAGTAGGAAATGTTTGAATTATAAAGAGTAAAATATAACTTTTTCTTTGCTTCATTTATTCAGGCAACTGGAACGATAAATAAAAAACATTATCTAAACTATCTATTCAGTATTTCCAAATGGTTTTCCCCATATATGATCTAATTTATATTAAAATATTAATTTAAAAATATAATTAAATTTATATAAAATATTAATTAAAAATATAATTTAATTTATATTAAAATATTAACTAATAAAAGCCTGATTTTTTAAATATTGCACCCTTTAAGTTATTAACCATTTGGAAATGGTTGTTGTTTTCGGTCGAGGATGGGGACAAATGATGCTCGCATTTTATTTTTTTTAACGAAATTCAACGATGTTCTTTACTTTTAGAAGATTTTTTATTTGAATAGGTAATCGAAAGGCATAAAATAATTAAAACTTGTTTGAATAGGTAATCGAAAGGCATACAATCGTTAAAAATTGAAAAAGTTACAAAATGGGCAGGCGCAAATTATCATATATGGAAAAATCCAAAGCCAAAGTGCGACGCCGAAATGAAAATCGTCTTGCAAGCGAAAATCGAGGTCTTCAACTCTTTATGTAGCCATGAAAATCGAGGTGTTCAACTGATTATGTAGCCCATGAAAATCGAGGTCTTCAACTGATTATGTAGCTTATGAAAATAGATTACAGAATGAAAGACGAACGCGAAAAGGGAAACAATCTAATGTTTAATTGATTGATAGTAAAAGGCCATGTTTCGAGGAGCTCCAATCCACTAGCCACGGCGTTTTACAATCGGTCGATTCTAACCCGGAAAAATTGAGCTCAACGTAGGGAATTTGTCGCAATCTGTGGATGATTCGGTGGAACTGCTTTCGATTTGTAAACTGTTTTTCTTCTCGAAACGGGGCTTGGAGAGTTTATCGATGAAGGTTTTGGTAGTCTGAAGTTTGATCTTTGCGATTTGTTGTTGAAGAGGATGCGACGGAATTTGGTGGACGAAATAAATTCCAAATGGTCGTTGTAATCTATTAAATTACATTTTTTTTCTTTTTCTAAGTTTTTAAAATATTTCATTGTTGCAGTTTCAAAGGCAGTTCGCTTGTTTCAGAAAACGTGGTTCGGCGTATACTTAACTCATTTTTGTTGTAACTCGTAATTGTAAGATTAAATTATATTTCGTAATTTATTACCTGTACCCGGATAATTGAAAAATATTCTTTAAAATTATTTTATTTATTTATAATAATTTTCTAAACATATTAAAAAGTTACACTGTCATCGGAAACACACCTAATTATACATTTTGTTTTAATTCCGGCTTATCCGGAAGTGAGTGAAAAATCGATTACAAATTTCATTCTTTACATGGGGCATTCCAACAACTTTTGACTTTAAAGTTACTGAATAATAATTTTTATTTTAGTATATATTCTTCTGTTTTTTTTTTCATATACTAGGGAACATCCCATTACATGACTGCATAATGATATTAGTGAGATAAATAAGTTTTGGAGGATGTTGGGGGTCCAAGTTTGGAGTTGTCTGTATAAAACTGTTTCAATCAAAATAATTCGACGTAATTTTTTCCGAAACTGGGATTATTGTTTTATATAAATATGTAGCAAAAAATTAACCTGCACACATTTTTACGGTTGTTATTATTTTTTTAACTTTGTCCTTGGGTTTTAGATTCCTTACCGTCCCTCTTCTAAAATTATATAGAAAATCACTTCAGATGCAGTCACAGACTTTTTTTTCAAGTTTTTTCTCATGCAGAAGTATGCTAAAGAAAGAATATCTTATATTCTTTGGCAGGAAATTTACTGCAGATTTTAAATCAGCATTTTTAATAACAATTTCAAACATTGTGGCTTTATTAGTACTCTTGCCATTCCCAAATTTTATTCCTGCACTCTTCAAGGTAAATTATTATTATTATTTTTTTTTACATTCAATCCAATGTAAACAACTGTTTCTAAAAATCAATTAACATTGTGGTCACTTAGTCTTAACATGATTTGCCTAAAAGTAGGTGTTAAATTTTATTACCTACTTATCCTTACCATCCCCCTTTTTTTTTCCATTACTGTCCATTTTCCTATACCTTCCCCCTTTTTTTTACCTTACCGTCCCTTCTTTAACACCCCTTTAAGACAGTGTTATACCAAAATTTTGTACTAAAATTATTACATTGTTTTTATTTCTTATTTGAATGTCCTGTGGGTACTATGAAAATTCATTATAAGGAAAAATTTAGAAGAAAATGAAAAGTTTTAGTGGTAAAATGGTAAGGAAAATTAAACACGCAAGTTTAACTTCAACCTCAGTTAAATAAAAAAAATTTCGTTGCTGACCATTTTCCCTTTATTTTGAATTATTAGACATTCGTTTATCGGATTAAAATGTCATTTTAGCAAGTTTAATTTCACCAGATTTTTATTCCTGAAAGTCAAAAGATTGTGAGAATGCCCCACATACATCGATCAAAGTTAAGTTAAATAATATAATTTATTTACTTTTGTCGTCTTCTGCGCCTTGACAGAGGGCACTATGAATGTTGGTTTCTAGCGCGGGTATACTTTTACCACCCCGTAGTTTATTGAGATTTAGTCTCTGAGAAAGAGAGTCGCATCCGACTATCGGTAAAAATGTAATCCACCTGTCTTAGGTGTTTTTAAATCAATGAAATTATTGGTACGAAATATCTCTACGCGTAGCTATGCAAAAATTTGTGTAATGTGCGTATTGTTAATAATAAATATATGATGTTACCAGTAAATCCTTATTGCGTCAAAATTCATGCATTACAAGAGTGTATTAAGTGTAGCTAATATAAATATGGAATATGAAATAACGTTGAAATGAACTGGCGGGTTAAAAATCCAATAAAAAGTAAATGGTGGCAGCTATTGGCATTATAGTTCCAGCAGAACCGTCTGCGAAGCTAATAACTGCTTTACGACAATTCCTCATTTTAGCTACCAATATCACCGACAGATGACGCCTATGTTAACTGGAACTGTAATATTTCTGAAACCAACCTTGCAACTCCTAAACGCAAAACAAATTCCTTCTAGTGTCAGTAGTTAAACAATGTGAAGAATATAAAAATATTGAACTTTAATCCATTATCATTTGTTAGTATTTATCGATCTGTCTGATATAACGCAGCGCCTTCCATCGGTGATATTTTTAATTTAAGCAAGAAAGGGCAGTAAAAAAATCCCGATATAATGTACAGGGAGTCAGCTGCACATACCATCACCTCATCAAGTTAAAGGCTGAAGTTTCAGCATTAGTTAAAATCTATTCGCATATTAAAATAGAACTGATCTGCCAAGTCATATCTTGGTGGAAAGCACCTGCAAATCGATTTTTGTGGTTAAGGGGTAGGTTTTAGCATTGAGTTTTCCTGCTCCCAGCCCTCCATGTTTTTATACCTTTGAGAGCAGGAAAACACAATGAGAAACCTACAGATCAACCACTAAAATCGGGTTTGTAGGTGGTTTCCCCCAAGGTATGACTTCGCATAACAGTTACATTTTTATAAGCTAAACAATTATTATCTATTCTTGAAATTTCATCCATCAACTCGATGAGATGATGGTCTGTGAAGACGCCTCCCGGTCTATCAGCAACGGTAATTCCAGTCCAAAATATTTAAGATTGAGTACCTTCAGCATAAATACTTTGAAAATGTGTATGTTGAAATTGTATAAAGTGTTATGAAATATACATATTTTCTTTTAAATTGTAGTTTAAAATACGACTGAGAATGATCAATATAATTTCCTGGGAATTATAGATAAAATTAAAGCAAATGCTATGTTGTTTGTTGATGAATTAGATGTTGTTGAATAATTCACATTTTTGAGCATTCCTATTTTGAGCCTCCTAGTCAATTATGTAATTTTTCAATTTTTTAGTATACATAAACCTAACGTGAAATTCCACAATGAATATGATGTACATCAATAAATGCCGTAATCATTGTTTTTTCAAATATTCATTTGAAAAACTTGTCCTTGGCACATTTGTTTTGTTTTGTTTTGTTCTGCGCGTGAAAAGATTTTCTGGGAGAATTTCGGCTCTTGGATCCAAGAAAAAACTTGAAATGAAATTTTTTTTCTACTTTCTGTTGCTGTATTCAGTATCCAAACTATCACAAAAAACTTTGTAATAATTAATCATGATAATTTTTATTGATTGAAAAATTTATATGAGGTTCATTTTGTAAGTTTGTAATAATTGTAGTAATTTTTAAAATCCATATTATTCATTCTGAATAATTCTGAATCCTTTAAAACTCATGAAAAAAAAATTCATGCATCACAACTTTACTTTATTTATTTATTTTTTTTATGAAATTTGTAAGAGTTACATTAAAAATACATTTTGAGTGAGTATTTTAAGTGAATGCACATTTAAGACTTCCAAATATATATATATAATTTGAAGCTTTCCATTTGAAAAAAAAAAAAACTACTTCTTTTGATATATTACATAACGCACTCAAATGACGGAAAATTTTGACACTGAAATAATAAGAAATACATAGTAAAGGTAACAGAAGTTACATTTATACCCGAAGCTAGACTGAATGTGTTTTATAGTCTTTTACAACTTCATTATTTCTTTCTTGCAAGACTGACGAAGGAAAAAAAGGGAAGGAAGTGTGAACAATAAAATAATTTGAAATACAGAAATTTCCTTCTAAAAAAGGATGTTTAATTGTTTAATTTCCTGTAAGGTTTTTTTTTTTTTTTTTTTTTTTAACTTTGTGATTTCTTTCTTACCAAAATGACAAACGTAAAATCAGAAAAGAAACAAATAATAAGAATAATATCAATTCGAGCATTGTCTTTTAACTTCATCCCGCATATGCAATTAACGAAGATATTACTTCGGCCGGAAGCTTTTTTCTATCCATGTGTATTTTCTATAAAGTTATAATTCTTTGTAACATAACCTTTGTTCTGATTTAGTGTGTTCAACCAGTATTTCAACATCAATTTTTTCTCAGTACAGAGAACCACTTTTATCAGAAACTCTTTTAACCAAAACTCTCGATTAACCGAAATTCATGTTTAAAGCTTTTTTTTTTTCTTTACTATCACATTCCTTGTGTGCAAGTTGTCCTTTTCGAACTACGAGTACATATATATACTTTCGATCTCTATTCTGAGAGTTCTTTGAATTATACTTGAGTTCCCGTAAGCTGCGAAGGGGAACGAAGAATCGAACAAATTAGCAATTCTGAAGCTTTTGGAGATTTTGCAAAAGGTCTGGCACAGCTGTAGCAGCAGAAAGACTGCGATACTGCTACTGGTGAACTAATAATATTAGAAAATTCCGTGATAGAGCTTTAAAGCAAATGCAATGAAAAGTACAACAAACAAAACATTTTTTGAATCTTTTTTGCTAATGCTTTATTTTTATTAAGCACCTGTTACCATACTACGAAATATTGCATATATTTCTCCTTAAACTTAAACGTGGAGAATTCTCGATTATCCGAAAATTTCGATTATCTGAAACATCGTCGGTCCCAATTACTTAGGATAATCGAGGTTCTACTGTAATTAAAAATTTTTGTTAGTTGAAAAGTATACAGGCGTATAAATAATATTCCGTATTTTAAATGGACATTGGTATTTCTTGTTATACGTTTGTTTTTGTTTTATAAACTGTATATTTAATAGGTTTAACCCTTAAATACCGGGTGTTGCTTTTCGGCAACATACGCAATTTAGGCTTTAAAATACTATTAGAATAATATTGAAGCTATAATGCCTAATGTTGCCAATAAAATACATTCTGAAAATAATATTAAATCGATTTTCAACATGTAGATGGCAACACTTGTATTGTTTAAAATTAAAGATAGGTTTATTCTTTTAATTTTTGCTACTTGTTCTTTTTGTTTTGTTTGGCAGCTTGCGAAATATCCTATTTTGTTCTGCAGTGAGCAAGTAAAATTTAGTTCTTATTATAGTTCCTGAAATTCTTGTGTGTTTAATATTATAAAATGTTAACGAGGAAAATTATGTTTTCAATTAAAGACCAGTATTGCCGATTAGTAACAAACTGTTTTTTAGCCGTAAACCATACTTAAAACAAAATATGTTCTTTTTTTTAGTATTTTTCCCATGATTTATTTAAAAAATCAGAGCCGAAAAACATTATTACAATGCATTTTGAAAAATCAGGCATTTAAGGGTTAATCTGTTTTTTGAAACTCAGCAATCGGTGTATTTGCCATTTAATTTGAAAACGTAAGGTAAAAATTGCTTGATTTTCGTTACTCGTTTCCTACTCAGAAATTTTTCAGAATCTGAAGTCTTTTCATTAAAAAGATATTAATTCTGCTGATCTATTCCATAACATATTCAGCTGTTTAAAAATGTTAACGGTAAGAAAGAATATAATTTCATTTGTGAAGTTTTTGTTAAAAAAGAAAGCAAAGATAAATTAACCCATAAGACGCTGGTGTTTCGTTGACGCAACGTTAAAAATAAATGCGCATTCTTAACTTAACTATTAAACTAACAGTATTTCTGAATTAAAAAATTTGACTTATTTAATAACGGAAACTTCGATTATTATATAAAGTGAAGATCACCTTTAAATAATTTGTGGTGAAAAATGTTTTTCTGCAACAAAGTTGCAGACCCCTATTTTATAGTTTCGGCGGTTAATGGGTTAATAAAATAACGGAATATTTGTTTTATACCTGAAACAAGATTGTGCGTGTTTCATAACTGTGAAACTTAACACAAAAACAAAAAAAAAAAAAATCGGTTAATAATTGCTTTATTTTCCAAAAACATTTTTCGCTCCCCCCCCCCCCTTTTTTTTTCTTCGTGCTAGAACTGAGGTTGGCAGTTTGTCTCCTATCTTTTCTTCAGAAATTCTAAATTTATGCCAGAAGATGCTAATTGCATGTTTTGCTTTATATGATCACAGACAATTCGTAATTGCATAAAATAAAATCTCTTCTTTCGAAACTTCCTTTATGAATTCTGAATTTTTGGACAAACTACCAACGGAATAACATAACGGAATATTTGTTTTATACATGAAAAAAATTTAAACGTGGTTTATCGCTGTGAAACTTGATACAAAAACTTAAACAGATAAAAATAAATAAAATTGTTGGGCGAATAATTACTTTATTTTCTAAAAGTCTTTTTTTTTTTTTTCAGTTGTTTTATGTTGCTAGAAGTGAGGTTATTAGTTTGCCTCCCATCTTTTCTTCAGAAATTCCGAATTCATGCTAGAAAATACTAATTGTAATTTTTGAATTATATGATGACAGACATTTCGTAATTGCATAAAATAAAAATTCTTCTTTCAAAATTTCCGTTATGAATTCGGAAATTTTTAATACAAAATGAGGACAAACTAACAACCGTGGCTAGAACAATAAAGAATAAAATTTTAAAAAAATTTAAAATAACTGAAAAATACTAGTCGGGCTTTGTCATCTAACTTTATTTTTATGTAAACATCCAGCATGAGCAGTTCATGAATATGTTATTTCGTTTCTGAAATGTTTTTATCCCACAATATCTTATATACAGTTGTATTTTATATGCGCAACCTTTCTAATTAATTTTGCTGTTATTTCATGTTTTCATTCTTTTATGTTCCCATTGTGTATCTGAGCATCTTTTTTTTTTTTTTTTTTTTTTTTTTTGTCATCTTTTATGTCGTCATACTGTCATTCACATTATAATTTCTGTTTTCTTTCAAATTTTTTTCCCTTTTTCTTGAGATAATAATTTATTTTTTTAAATGTGGATAAATTGCTTGTAAATTGCCTAAGAACATATCTTCGTTAAATGAATGTATATTTAAGACTTTCTTATATGAAGTATTTTCAATTGAAAAATGAAAAAAAAAATCCATATATTCCAATAAGCATTCAGCTGATGAATAATTTTGAGTATAAAAAAGAATATTGTTTTAGAGACTTATTTTACCTTATGTACGCAATATTTCTAAACAATTTTACTCTTATTTCATGTTTTCATTTTTATGATCACATTGTGCATTTCAGCATAATATTCTTTTGACATCTTTCAAGTCGTCATACTTTCATTCACATTAAAATTTCTATATCTCTTTCCATTTCCCCCTTTTTCCTCAGATAATAATTTAATTTTTAAGTAAAATTATACTGCTTGTAAATTACCTAATAACATCTCTTCATTAAATATATGTATATTTAATACTTTTCAGAAATATTTCTTATTTGAAGTCTTTTCCATTGAAATAAGGAAAAAGGATTCTTTCAAAATATTACAACACGCATTCAGCTGATGAATAATTTTGACACTAAAAAATAATAATGACCCATTTTCCTACAAAAACATACGATAAAAGTAAGGAATAAAAAAACAGAAAAATTACCTTCCATATGGAACTAGACTACATGTGTTTCATAGCAGTAAAACTGCTTGTGAAAGAGAAAATTAGAAACAAAACACGAAAAAACATTTTTTGTGAATAATTATTCTATTTTCTAAAAGCTTTTTTCATGTTTGTTGCTTCTTTCGTGCGACAATGGCTAACAAAAAATAAAGGAAAGCAGAAAACGGAACAATAAGTTTTATATGAGTGGTTCAGAACCATAGTAGACCTAATCCATTTTGGAAAAAAATGTGATAGTCCATTTTGAAGTTGTATAAAATACGTTTTATCCACTTCCACGGTGAACCGAGTATGCGTTCACATACTTTCTCATATATATCATTTGCATACAGACTAGGTTAACTGTGGAGGTAGATAAAACAAATAAAACAAATCTTAAGCATCTTCTAAATGGACTACTGCAATTTTTTTTCAAAATGAACTTGGTCTATCATGGTTGTGAGCCCCCCCCCCCCACCCCATTTGTTCAGCATAAAATTTTGTTCTTTTTGTTAATTGCAATGCCCCTGGAAAACCAAAAATGAGACCATGACCTGAAGGGACTTGGTAAAAGAGAGCAGCATTCATTTGACCAAGCACCATCGAAAAGAAAGCCCGACTTGTATTCAAAGTGGGAAATCTCCCACATGGTACCACTTTCTTAAGTTAACAGCGAAATGGATTTCTAAAACACTGATTTTACGTGTCGGTTCTGCGGCATTGACAAGGTACGATGTTCTCTTGAGACAGACTTACGATGCACTGACTGAGTACAATGCTGCACCTCGGTGTTCTGACGGTAAATGTCACTTCACCGCATTGTACGCCATTGGCACACATATGAAATAGTATTTGTTATCTATTGTTACCAGATTTATTACCTATTTCTCTTTCTTATAGGGGAGAGTAGCCGAATTTGGACCACTTCACTTATTTTTACGTGTAACTCACTTAATTTTTGAAAGATATGCAAAATATCACTACACGGGGTCAATCTATTCATCTGCTATCGAAATACACCTTTAGCTCAATTTCTTTTTGAAAATCTTAAGTTTTAATTTGAAAAAAAAATGTCAAAAGTGGTCCAAATTATGAAACTAGTCGCCTAAGTTGGACCACAGTCTCTTAAATTGGACCAAACAATATCAGATTGCTTTAATAACTAGGGAATATAAATAATTTTATTAAAAACAAAGTTTACGATTAATGAAACAGTCAAATAAAATAACAGCAATGAAATTTAATGAAATCAAATACCTGAAAGTAAGAGTAATTATTTTAAATTAAAATGTATTCAAAATGTAATTCAAAGTTATCAGTAATTAAGAATATAAATTATGGAACTAATTGCCAGTTACTTGAATATCATTTCGTTTATTCATTACACAACATGGAACCGTATTTGACAATCTGACGCTATTTTATTTTTCTTAGAAATTAGAAAAATCCAATCATCACTGTCTAGATTTTTTTTAGATTCTGAATCATTAGACATTTATTTTTTGCAACAGAAGTTTTCTTTGCATTATGTTTGTAGTTCTTACTTTCCATTATTTTCTTTCCAATTGCATCACGCCTATTTTATGAAACTTGATGTTCCAATTGCTTTTGTGCTGTGAGAGCTTCCCTTTTGTAGTTTTTTTTTTAATTTCAAGGTTTACTTTATATAGCGAAGATTTTAACACAACTGTTTTTTTTTTTTTTTTTTTTTTTTTTTTGCTCCCTCTGTACTTTGATTTAACTGAATTTAGCAAGGGAGATAACATTTCTAATGATTCTTTGCCTTTTGGGGGGGGGGGGGATTTGTAGCTGCAGCCTTCTTGCAGGTCAATTTGTTCACAACTCACTCTCTCTTTTTCGTTTCCTATACATTTAACAGCTTTTTCTGTCACGGGTGTTTTCGTCCGCACAGTTGGTATGTGTCGTTTTCAACAATTTTCAATTATATGAAAAAAGTCTTTAAAAAATATGCTCTATTGAAAAAAAAAATACTCTACGACTAATGAAACGCAAAACATTATTACATTCAAACAGTGTTGAATTCAGGGGGTTCCACCCCCGGAGCCTTGAAATAACCACTCCCCCCGAAAGGACTGATATTTTATGCATTTTAATGGCAAAAAAGTATAATTCCATCCTCCAGAAGTGTGAAAAGTCTACCCCACCCCTCACGAAACCGCAAATATCCTCCAGGGGGAAATTGTTTGAATTCGACTATCTAAATCAAATACGCCGTAGGAATAAAGAATTCAAAGAAAATACAAATATATACAAAATAAAAAAAACTTGCAAGCAAAATTTATAACATAAACGTAAAAATATTTTAATGTTTGTATAGGCCTAAACTGTATAAAGAAATTAATCCAGATATACAAATAAAAAGCTTGCATGGAGATAGTAATCCATTATAAAATATTAAAAAATAAAATAATAGTGTACAAAGCGTACAGACCTCGAAATTCAACACTTACTTTTCAAATTTATGATCGTATATCTGATCCAATTTAAGCAACTTAAATTGGCCCAATTTAGGCGACTGCGCCATATTTTTAAACAGATAATCTCAAGACTAAGAACAAAAACGAAATCAAACAAATTTGCGTGAAAAATATGCGCAATAAACAGATGAATTTAGATATGTATATGAAAACATAACAACTTAGATTAGTTTTAAAGTATTCATTTATGTTCAGTAGGAACAAAATAGATCAAAGCAGCTAATTTTAGATTTTTTTTAAATTCTCTGAAAACAGAACATGGTAGGCGGGTGCTTCTTCTGATCATAAGTGACGCCATTCTGATGAATTGAATTTCAGCGGTAGGTTGCGTCTCTTTCTGTAACTTACGGCAGAATGGCAACGGTCCATTTAAAACGGCGCGGCGTTTCAAATACGGCTACTCTCCCCTATACAAGGATGGTATTCTTAATATGATGGCATATTTATACGACATGTTCAAATTCTGCAATCTATATATTTAAAATGCTAAGTGTTTTCGTTCGACAGTCCGTGAGAAGAAACTACTGCATCAACTTACATCAATCTTTTTTTAAATGAAAGATATTTAGCCACAGAATTGTTATCGTACATTCGTTTGTTCAAATATTTTATTAACCAGCCGTAATTTTAAACTAAAATTCTGCAGTTGCGCTTGCGCAGTATATAAGCACAAGTCTGCCTTTGGAGTGACGGGCTGGATATGGGCAAAGATTCTCTTTCAGTTGAACTAATACGTGACAGGTAGAAGTTGTTTTAAGTTTGTCTGCTATTCGATCTTACTGTAAACAAGCTTTTCTTTCTTTCGCAAAGTTAATTATTATGTGGCTCTTTCAGCATGATTAACAATTCAAAAATTTGTTGTGTCAATATTAAGAGCTAGATAAGGTTTATTTCGGTGCGTCATACTGTTTTCGTCATATTATACACAGAAGATAAACGCAGTAATTTGAGTCTAAAAGTTATGACTGGTGATCCGTCTTATCAATTGACGATAGTTACACACGAAGTTTGGAAAACTAGCATATTACGTTCTAGTTGCTTCTTTTTTTTTTCTTCTTAAAAAGGTATAAATAGTAAAACGCAAAAAAAAATTCAGTAAGATCAGAACTCAAATTCGAGACAATTGCGTTTGCGTCAACTGTTTATCGAACCTCTTCAATTTTTAAGGAAGAAAAACGAGTTCCTGCAGCTTAGCGCGTTAATGTAGCAGTTTAAAGCTCTAAATTTTTGTAGAGGACGCAGGTTCGGGCCCAAGTCTGGCAAAATGTGTAATATTTTTGTCGATAATAATTTTAATAATGACATATTTTATTAGGAAGGAGAAGTTATAGTATTTTTATTTTATTATTATTATTATTATTTGAATGCTTTATAATTAAATAAAATTTAACACTCATAATATTTTGAAAAAAAAATGATGATTTTATATTTAAAATATTTAAGCTAAAATATCTTGTATCAGTTAAATAAATTGAGCTGATCTACATTATTTTTCTGACCATTATCAAGAATATATATGTGTGTGTGTCAGAAAGAAAAGTTTCTCATTCATATGCGTAAAATATAAAACGGAAAGAAAGAAAAATATTCGTATATGAGCTATAAAAGAAATTACCTGATATCCAGGTTTAATATTTAAAAAATGTATAAAAATGCAAAGTAATATTAAAAAAAAAAAAAATATATATATATATATATATATATATATATATATATATATATATGTGTGTGTGTGTGTTACAAATCGTTAGCTCCATCAAAATTCACATTTAGGTATATAGAGAATGAGACAGATAAAAATAAAATTCATGGCAGCTTTTAAAGGTCGTGCAGTTTTAATAAGTAAATACATAAATAAAAATAAATATTGTTATTTTTTCAAAAAAAGCAAAGAGTGGAGGTAGTAATTAAAAATTAATACTCTACCTGGTATTTTTAGGTAAATTTCTAATAAAAAGAAAGCATAATTAATTGTAAATTATAAACTTAAAATTATTTCACTTCATTGAATAGGTTAGACTGACAGCACCCTCTATCGACTTAAAGAAATGGAAATCACTCATGCAGTATAGAAATTCGACACGTAATTCGTCATTCAATAATTAATTTAAGAGCAACTAATTAAAAATTCAAAAATTTTTTTAAAGAAACCTTCAAGTTATTTTACCGTCAAATCTTTACAGGCATTACCTAGTTATTTCTTAAATTAGTTATTATATACATATAGTTAATATAAAATAATGTAATAATATATTTATTATCTAATGTGTTCAGTTTATATAAGCAATTCTTAATTTTCATGTTTTAATCGATCATATTGTGGATATGATATATTATAAACTATACACTGTGACTAGATTCAATATATATGTTTTAAATATTTCTTTTTACATATGTATAATATACAAGGCGGTTTATCGCAGCAGTTACAAAGTTTCAGGAGAAATGGAGTACACATAGACAATGGGAAATCACACAGCAATGAATGGTCGGAAACAACTTCTTCGCGCGCTAGTTTGTCTGCTATTCGATCTTACTGTAAACAAGCTTTTCTTTCTTTCGCAAAGTTAATTATTATGTGGCTCTTTCAGCATGATTAACAATTAAAAAAATTGTTGTGTCAATATTAAGAGCTAGATAAGGTTTATTTCGGTGCGTCATACTGTTTTTGTCATATTATACACAGAAGATAAACGCAGTAATTTGAGTCTAAAAGTTATGACTGGTGATCCGTCTTATCAATTGACGATAGTTACACACGAAGTTTGGAAAACTAGCATATTACGTTATAGTTGCTTCTTCTTTGTTTTTTTTTTTTTTTTTTTTTTTTTTTTTTTTTTCTTAAAAAGGTATAAATAGTAAAACGCAAAAAAAAAAAAAAAAAAAAATTCAGTAAGATCAGAACTCAAATTCGAGACAATTGCGTTTGCGTCAACTGTTTATCGAACCTATTCAATTTTTAAGGAAGAAAAACGAGTTCCTGCAGCTTAGCGCGTTAATGTAGCAGTTTAAAGCTCTGAATTTTTGTAGAGGACGCAGGTTCGGGCCCAAGTCTGGCAAAATGTGTAATATTTTTGTCGATAATAATTTTAATAATGACATATTTTATTAGGAAAGAGAAGTTATACTATTTTTATTTTATTATTATTATTATTATTTGAATGCTTTATAATTAAATAAAATTTAACACTCATAATATTTTGAAAAAAAAATAATGATTTTATATTCAAAATATTTAAGCTAAAATATCTGGTATCAGTTAAATAAATTGAGCTGATCTACATTATTTTTTCTGACCATTATCAAGAATATATATGTGTGTGTGTCAGAAAGAAAAGTTTCTCATTCATTTGCGTAAAATATAAAACGGAAAGAAAGAAAAAATATTCGTATGTGAGCTATAAAAGAAATTACCTGATATCCAGGTTTAATATTTAAAAAATGTATAAAAATGCAAAGTAATATTAAAGTAAAAAAAAATATATATGTGTTACAAATCGTTAGCTCCATCAAAATTCACATTTAGGTATATAGAGAATGAGACAGATAAAAATAAAATTCATGGCAGCTTTTAAAGGTCGTGCAGTTTTAATAAGTAAATAAATAAATAAAAATAAATATTGTTATTTTTTCAAAAAAAGCAAAGAGTGGAGGTAGTAATTAAAAATTAATACTCTACCTGGTATTTTTAGGTAAATTTCTAATAAAAAGAAAGCATAATTAATTGTAAATTATAAACTTAAAATTATTTCACTTCATTGAATAGGTTAGACTGACAGCACCCTCTATCGACTTAAAGAAATGGGAATCACTCATGCAGTATAGAAATTCGACACGTAATTCGTCATTCAATAATTAATTTAAGAGCAACTAATTAAAAATTCAAGAATTTTTTTAATGAAACCTTCAAGTTATTTTACCGTCAAATCTTGACAGGCATTATCTAGTTATTTCTTAAATTAGTTATTATATATATAGTTAATATAAAATAATGCAATAATATATTTATTATCTAAAGTGTTCAGTTTATATAAGCAATTCTTAATTTTCATGTTTTAATCGATCATATTGTGGATATGATATATTATAAACTATACACTGTGACTAGATTCAATATATATGTTTTAAATATTTCTTTTTACATATGTATAATATACAAGGCGGTTTATCGCAGCAGTTACAAAGTTTCAGGAGAAATGGAGTACACATAGACAATGGGAAATCACACAGCAATGAATGGTCGGAAACAACTTCTTCGCGCGGTACTGACGACACAAAACACAAGAAATGGAGGACACAAACAGGGTAAGAAAACATCTTTATTATTCTTAGTAGGGGGAAAAATCTAAGAATTAAGTATAAAAAGAGACAACGATCACCATCAAAGATGTTCGAAATTACTACTCCAGTCCGCGATGCAAGCTTCATATCTCTGGCGGATGGAAGATTTAATATTCTCGAAAATACCGGACGGTCACGCGATTCTCCAGCAGTTGCCACTATGCGTGCAATAAGTTCTTCAGCACTTTTAACGTGGTTTTGTACACCAGAGTCTTGACGTACACCCAGAGGAAGTAGTCAAGTCAAGGCAATTGAGGTCTGGCGATCGAGTGAGCCAATGCACCGTAGCACATCGCCCGATCCACTGTTGGCTATCCGTTGCATTCAGGTGGAAGTGCACGTCAATGCTGTAATTAGCGTGGACCTCATCATGCCGAAACCATATGGAAGAACGCATCGCAGTGGATAAGTGTGCGTCGTTCAACAGGTGCTGTAATACTTTCTGAAGGAAGAAAAGTTAGTTTGCAATTGTCAGATGTTGGGGCAACATGTATGGTCCAAAGAGTTAATCTACTACGATGTCGATCCATACATTTATCCAAAATCGTCTCTGTGCTGCACGGTTCTTGTTACATATAGGTTCTCCTCCGACCAAACGTGGAGTTTGTGTCGTCACTACTGCGCTAGAAAAGCGTTTCTGACCATTCTATGTTATTTCCCATCGTCTAGGGGTACTCTAGCTCTCCTGAAAATTTATAACTGCTGCGCTGAAACACCCGATAGTCATATGCGATAGTATTAATTATACAACAATTCTAGATTCAGTAGTTTTCACTTTATATTATTCTTTTTTTTTTTTTTTTTTTTTTTTTTTTTTTTTTTTTTTTAATGTATGTATTGTTGATATTACATATGATTAATTATGTAGCGTGTACAGATTTGTATGTGAAATAAAGCTGAATATAATTTCGAACCGTGAAACTATTTGTAATACAGAAACTAACGTACAAAAAGATTTTGACTTGAGTAATTTTCTGAAAGTATGGTTTCAATTTTATTATTTTCTTTATACTGACAACGAAAAAGAAAAAAAAAAGATATCCGAAACAATACCAATCCGCTCTTTATTGTCTAAATTCATTTTTCTGTAAAAATCCTGCATAAACAATACATGAATACATTACTTTGGTTGAAATCTTTTTTTGTATCCAACTTTATTTTCTATACGATTACGATTCTTTTGTCACGCTTTTTGTGTTATTCGATGTTTTTATCGTGTATTTCAGCAACAATTTTTTCACGTTATTTCAAGAAGCTTCGTGGTGCTTTTTCAAATTTTTTTTTTTTTTTTTTAAACGTGAATATGCGTACGGAATGAAAATGTTCCTCATTTCTAATGGAAAAAATTAATTCCTGATTCATGTTTAGTTTTCTTTTATTCACTGCAGTTAAGAAGTTGAACTTGTTTTTATAGCTCAACATTTGGTGAATTTGTTTTTTACTTTTGAAAACTTATGTCTTCAATTTATTGATTATATCCTTTAATGAAGTTGCTTATTTTTTTAAAAGAAAATGTGGTTTAACTTATATTAAATATCTTGAGAATAAAAGGTTGTTTATTTAATTTTAATAGAAATTCAGCAGGAATTTATAAAAAATATGAATATAAAAATTTGATATTTTTAATATATACGCAGAATCGTATTTATAAAGCATCGTACCGAGCTTCAGTATGTATTTCTTTATATTCTTGCTGTACCATGTACATATTTCATACAATTTACTGCAGTTTTTATATTTTAGCGTTGGCAAAGGAAACATAAAAATAACTAAAAGTGGTAATCTTGCTGTTACAATGTAACTATTTTTCATTATCAAAATTTTCGCATTAATGCTTAAAATATCACTATAATTGATAATGTTTAGAAACTTCTTCGTTTCATTTAAACAAATGTAAGAGTTACTGACAATTAAATCAAATCATTAATATCGCTCATGCTTGGTAATATACAGGGTGGTTAAAAAATTCTTTACTAAATGACATGGGAAATCAGACATACAACACGGATGAAAAATCACAGAGGAACATAGGGTCGCAAACCGCTTATTTAGTCACAAATACAGGGTTTCATCATAACTCAATTGGGGATGATGGTAATAACTTTCGGAAAACTGAAGTATATTATATCAAAACATTTAACAGACATTCTAACCTTTGTTGTTCATGTGATAACACCAAAAAAATGTTGTAGAAGTTTGCATTATACGCGCCAGCAGTATGCACTTGACGCCCCACATTTTGGACTGTGATTATCAATTCATACGGTGTCATCGATTGCTTGAGCAACATGTTTTTCCAGATTTTTTCGTGATGTTATCATATTTCACACAAAACAAGGTACATATCGTTGCATTTTCATCACAATGGTTTTATTGTTCTCGAAATTATTACCGTCAATCCGGGTTCAGTTAGGATGAAGCACCCTGTATTTGCGACTTAATATGTGGTTTGCGACCCTATATTCCTATGTCATTTTTTTATCCTTTCTGTATGCCTGATTTGCCATGTCATTTTGTAAACTTTTTATTAATCACTCTGTATATCTGTACAAATATATGTGCACTATTTGAAACAACATGATAAAAATGATAATCTTACAACAAAATGCATTATACACTCTAAATTCAAACTGCCTTGTGATTCAAATTACGAAATTCTTGATATTGTTTTAAATATTAACAATGTTTGCTTTTCAAACAAATGTAAAACCATTTCACTGAGTTTAAACTCGCTCAAAACCAATGACATATATCTGTGAGAATACCTAGTGTTATTATTTGACATAGTTTCTAAGTTGTTATGTCATTACGTGTTTTACTATAGGGTATCATGAAAGAATGTACAAGTTTCAATGGTATATTATAAAAGTTTAATTTTAGCTATTTACCACAAATCATGCATCAAATTGAAGGTAAACTAACTTAGTTTATATATATATATATATATAAACAAAAGGACTACGTTTGAATACATTCATAATTATATATATATATTTTAATAACAGACATTACATTACAATAAATAAAAAAAAATAAAAGCACTAAAGACAATTTAAAAGGACGTTTCGGATTCATTCTGTATCGTTCATCAGCTAAATCGGAACGTAAAAGTCATAATAAGGTGGTAAAGTTCAACAAGCGTAAAACATTACATCAAGCTGTCAAAGTGAAAATTATTGTTAAAACAAAACTGAATCTTCTATTGATAGAGTTGCAGTCTTGTTCATTGCTAAATGAGCAGTTCTAATGTACCAAGCTACCAAAAAAGCATTCATACAAGTCGTATTTTTTTGGAAGCTTGGTACACTAGAACTGAATAAACTTCACAGTTTATTCATATATTCATAAGTTTATAACCATAACGTATTTGAAAACCAAATTTCTGCTATTACCATGAATAGTCGAGAAAATATACGATTTGTTTTGTGCAGACTTGTATATGATCTATTGATATTTATGCATAATACATAGTATGCTATAAGTTATTTCAATTAAACGCATAGTACAGTGAAAAATATCCATTCAGGAATTTCTGCCAACAAACGAATCTTGTTGAGAAATTTTGTGCGACCCTGTATATGATCTATCACATTCATAAACACTAAGCAATATTTAAATAATGGTTAAACTTAAAAACGCATACCACAACTGAAAATGCGCTTCGAACAATTATTTCAATAGTTCAATCATTGTTCAATTTCTTCAGTATCCAAATGCTTTTGTGAGCCCCTGTAAATGAACGAATTCTATGTACACCATATTCTATAAAAAGAACCTTGTAGTATACCTGAGTGATATCTATTTTAATATATTTTAAATAGTGTAATATCATTAAAATACACAGTAAACAGTTTTTCCTTATAGACCGCAATGTAATAGAATTATTTTGTGTGTTCTTTAGATGAACCGTAAAGGCTACATGCACCAGTGGCGCCAACTTTTGAAAAAGATTAGGTGGGCTCAAAACCTTTTTATGGTAAAATGACACTGCTATTTGTATACATAAAAAGCATAAAATTTGTACCCATGACTTCTTATGTGATTTGGAATGAAATGGAGTTTTCATTTAATATTTATATATATATAATCTGACGCATGTTGAAAATTGTCTTAAACGATTTGGTACCATTTTCTGAAAGATTCTTTAACCTAAAAAATGGAAAGTGACGAATAATAACATTTGCAAATTTTAAAAATTTAGAAAGAATAATTAATCTCCGAATATACTACTATTTTTATGAATATTATGTATGAATATAAAATATCTTTTTGAGAGAAAATTGACTGTATGTATTATTTTAGGATGAAGGAGTGGAAAGGCAGTTTGAGCTATAGGCTTCTTTGTGTCTGTTATTATATAATTTATCGTTATATTTTTAGCATTATTTATCATTATTCATTTATTAATTTTTACCATATTTTCAAACAAAGTAATTTTGTGCAAAATAATTTCTTTTCAGCGATTGAAAAATAAACAAGTACAGAAATAGAATAATGAGTTTTGGGTGGGCTGGGCAAATCAATGAGTGGACTCTGGCCCTATGGACCCATCTAATTTTTCGCTACTGCTAATAACATATATCAATTTCATGGCAATCGGACTATATTCACTCCAGTAGAGCGCACACAGACGCACTGACAAACCTAATTCATAAATGATTTTGAACTATGTTGGAAAGTGTCTTTAAAAATGGTTGAGTATTGTTGGAAATTAGTCGTGATAGGATGTAAAATTATGCTTAAATTAAATGCGAATTTTTATTTCTAACATTTTTAAAGACTTTTAAATTTTATTCTTGACAGTGTCAAGTGTATATCTGTAATAATTGTAAAAAGATCCATTACTGCGATATATTCACTATCTCAGGGGATTTTACTGTGTCCGGACGTCTTTTAAAACTTTTAGATCAATCGATTTACAGTGTTAATGATTGAAACGGTAGTCACTAATGGAAGATCCATTAATGGAATAATTCTCATCCCCAAGGGACGGCGAAGCAGCTAGATACTTTTTTTAGTCTTTTAAAATTATTCTCATCGCAATGTCAACGATGCGTCAAGTGAGCCTCATAAAAAATATTTAATGACACATTTCCTTTCTCATACAAAGGATAGCGTAGAGGCTATATATTTTTGGAAATCTAAAGGTTCTTCTCTCTACAATGATGAAGGTGGAGTTGAACTTACTAATGGAAGGTCCATTAATGGAATATTTTTCATTTGCAGAAAACAGGGCAATGTTAAGGCTTTTGGAGGGAATTTTATAATTCTTCAATTAACCGTATTAAAAATTGAATTCAACGTCACTAAGAGAAATACTCTTTACTTAAACATTTTTTTTTTCTTCTCTCTAATAAGGAAAGGCTAAGTAACAAGATATTTTTGCGACTGTTAAAATTCTAATTCTCAATAGTATTTCCCGGTTTCCTAATCAAATACAAATTATTGTCATTCGTAACAATGAGGAACTTTTTTCGACAAGGAACGCTGCAATTGATGGGAAATACTTAATTTTTTTTTTTATTTGACAAAATTTCAAGTGGAATTGAGAGTGACCAATTAGAAAGTCTATTTATGTAAAATGTCAGTTTTTAGAAGACACGTCGAAGTAGCTAGTATTCTTAAAACCTTTAAAATTCCTTGATTCGCGAAGTCTAACATCTATCTCGAATGCCCAATGAAACATTTTTTAATAGAATTTTTAATTCCTACAAGGGACAAGGCATTTTTGTAAATTTTAAGATTCATCGCCTGATAATGTCAATGTTGCTGTTTTACAGCCCATGACGTCCGATGTGACGATTTGGATGAATACGGTTGCAATTATGTTTTATGATATCTCTTTTGTAAAATATTAAGATGAAAACTAAAAGGTCAGAGGTTCAAGCCCAGTCGTGATGGCTTACCGTTTTCTACAGAAAGGATAGAGAGAAAGCTAAGGAGGTTGGACAACAAAGTGCATCTAATGCAGATCAAAGATGGCTGACCACACGGGTGTCTACATCCAGTAATATTGATCCTTGGGGTGGGACTTTGTATTCTATAACAGTACTTGGTGGCCACATAAAAGTGGAATCAAGAGTTACCAATGGAAGATATATATTACTGGAGAATTTATATTTCCAACGCCGACGTAGGTCACAGTTTTTTAACTTTCAAAATTCCTCGTTTGACCATATTAAGAATGTATCGGAAGAACCTAAAAATATAAACTATTATTGAAATGTTTACTCTATTTCAAGAAACAATGAGAGTGGCTAGACATTTTTGGAGTTTTAATATTTTTTTGATGACAATGTTTGGGACTATCAAATATAACGTTATCAACATTTTGGTAATTTTAGACCCCCCTCAACCCCCTTAGGATATCATACGTTATAATTCCTTGAACTCCCCCCCCCTAATGATATCTTTATCAATGTCTAAAAATTCTTTTGTTTGTTGCATTTATTTTCTTTTGTTTGCAGTGATATACAGATATGGTTCTACATTTATTATATGCATACATTATTGCTGAAGAGAAGTCAATAAAATATCAATATTATATATGAAATAATTTTATAAAAAAAATCTGAAAAAGAAATAGTTACTACATAAATGTATTTAATAATACATTTTTGTTACATAATGCATTCAACAGTAATAATGTCTTCTTACACTTGCCACCGCAAGGAGAGGGAGGGGTGGCAGGCAGAACTTTTTATCAACAAAACAGGTGGAAACATTCTTTCTCTTTTCTCTACTGGTAAGCACAAGTATCATTTCAAACATACTTCGCAGCGTGTTTTCGAACAGTGGAATATATATGCATATACATATGACAAAAGAATAGTGATGTCAAACATTGAGGTAAAACATAATTTGGAATTAAATAATTTTGTTATCATTTAATGATTTTCATAATAACTTTGTATTTTCAGAAAAATAGATAGCATACTATAAAAGATTGCAGGCTTTTTTAACACTTTCCAACAAAGTTGAAAAGCGTTTACGACGTCGGTTTGTCTGGAGGTCTGTCCGTCTGTCAGCGCTCTAACTCCCGTAAATATACTCGGATTGCCCTTAAAATTTTGCATGTTGTTGATGTTTACCATAATCGTTCCCTATTCCAAATTAAGTTTGTAGCATATTTAGTTTGTTTACAGGGACAGTCAAAAGTTTTCCGTTGCATTACGGCCTACGGAAAAAATCATTTAAAATGATTTTTAATGATGTTACATGCTTTTAAACATAATAAAATTTATATGCATTTATGAAGTGCACTAAAATATGCATTCTGTAGAGTATGCGGTGCAAAGAATAATTATTATTGATTTACAGGGCAATACAAAAGAATTCCGTTACATAATGATATTGGGGTGGAGGGAATTGTTTGAGGCGTATTTTAATTATGTTAAATTATTTCATGTATAATGAAATTGTTATACATCTTTGAGGTTTACTATAACTTATTTCATGTATAATACGGAGTGCATAGAATTTCCAGGGACACACAAAAAATTTTAGATACTATATTGTATCCGAAGTATTGTACAGTAGCGATAAATGCTGAAAATGAATTTTTAATTATGTTAAGTGCTTTTACGTTTCACTATATTTATGCATAGTATATGGTGTGTATAAATGCTATAATTCATATACAGGGCTACACCAAAGAATTCCTAATGGTTACTAGGTATGAATAGAAATTGCTTAAAGCTGGTTTTTAAATGAGTTATGCAATTTTTTTCGCTGAACTCCATTTAGTTTACTAAGAAATGCTTGTAGAGCATAGATAAAATGATACACAGGGTCACACAAGGAAATGGATGCATGGCCGTCTATAAATGATAATTTCTGGAAATGTGATTTCAGTAGTTTTAACAGTGTTTTAGTTTGAATTAAACTTTAGGTAAATAGTGGCGTGTAATAAAGGTTCTAGGTTAACTACAGGGTTGGACAAAATTATACAAGTATGTTTCTATCTGTTAGTATAAATTGCTGAAAGTGAAATTTCAACCTGTTATGCGTTTTCTTGCTAAACAAAATTTCCCCATCATATAGTATATATATCAACCTACAGGTCAAATACAGGATTGTTCAAACGAATTGGAATACCTATTTGGCTATGAACGGTAACTGCTGAAATCAGTTTTTCAAATGTTTTATAATAAAGTTTTCTAAAATGTTTACTTAGTTATCTTATATACAATATTTCCCTAATTAACAAAGTTTTGTAAAGCATTCAGGAAATGTTGGAAAGTGTTTCATAATCTATGCTTAACTTAGGATTTGTCTTTTTTATTTATATAAAGATGGAGTTACAAATAAAAAGAGAAAATTTTGACGTAAAGGACAAATTAAAAAGAAAAAGAAAAAATTTTGGTTGGATCAAAAATTATAAGGATATCAAAAGATAAACCCCCCTTCTTCTAGAGATATCTAACGATATCATGAGCCAAACCTCCCTTCCCCATAAAAATGACAACGTTATATAAACACAGCCCCTTAAATAAGCAATTGGAATTACTAATAAAAGGTTTTCTTAATAAACAATTCTCTCTTGTATGGAATGGCAAAATAGCCTTAAATTTCTGAATTTTTACAAAATCCTTCCTTAAACGTTGTCAAAATTGTATAGCGATCGTCTAGTAAAAGACTTATTAATGAAATATTTTTTTCCCCCACAACAGACAGCTCAATCACCATATTTTTGGAATTTTTAGGATTCCTCGTTCCAGTGTTTAATGTAGAATTGAGAATGTCTAAGGAAGGCCCATTTATCCCCTACCAGTCTCCGCAATCATACATCAGACCGAATATTTTTCGATATAATTTCATCAGTGCCTTTTATTACGCAAGCGAAAGTTCTTTACAAAGCTATCATATCTCCTAACTACACAAAATTGTGTTATATAAAATACAAGATTAAATAGTTAAGTCCTTTCTTATTAACCCCTTGAGCTCTAGCACTGCTAGCGGATGTATGTCACTAGTCACCAGTGTTGCCAAATCTGCAGATATTTTTCTTTAGAAATTTTGATTTCAAAACCACAAAAATTTAATTGGTAATTTTCTTTTACTTTACTTATTGAAAATCAATCAACTGATAAAGCAAAAATACAAATTAAAACTTTCCTTTGGGAATTCGGAATGTCTAATTAAAAAAGTCGCCAGATATCATGACGTCATTGTCAAAAATGACCAAAACAAAATAACTTACGCTGCGTACGTTATAAGGCGTTAGAGGTTATGTTAAATATCCTGTTTAGTCATTGAGACTCTTAAGTGGTTAAATGAAAATTCCCATCCAGAAAGAATATATATATATATATATATAGTATATGTATATGCTTATAAAATAATACAAAGTCAAATAAATTGAATAATGCAAAACACGTCTTTCTACGGGGCTACAGCAGCATATATAACAATTTTCGTGCTATACTAACAACCATTCCACATTCGTAACAAAAACTTTGTAAGAAATAAAGTCCATTAATCTGAGAATAGATTTTCTTTAACCATGTAGCATGTTTAAAATCATAAAATCATCATAGAATCATAGAATCATCACATTTTCCCAAGATATTTGTATGAAATTGTATACAGAGATTTTGTTATTTTTTAAATATATTTTCTTCACAATTTTCATTATCATGGGGAAATTTTGAAACTATGTTATTCAAAATATAACAGCTCTCAGAAATCCTCTTTTTGTATTTAAATTTATTATAAAATTTATAATCAGCAATTTTGTGAATCCTGAAGATAACTTAACAAGAAACCTTTCTTGCACATGATAGTGGTGAAATAAGAAAATCGATTATTCAAAATAAAAGTAGCTTTCAAATATCTTCTTTTTTGTATTTAAATTTATTATAAAATTTATAATCAGCAATTTGTGAATGCTGAAGATAACTTAAGAAGAAACCTTTCTTGCACATAATAGTGGTGAAATAAGAAAATCGATTATTCAAAATAAAAATAGCTTTCAAAAATCCTCTTTTTTGTATTTAAATTTATTATAAAATTTATAATCAGCAATTTTGTGAATCCTGAAGACAACTTAACAAGAAACCTTTCTTGCACCTGATAGTGATGAAATAAGAAAATCGGCTATGTGATTCATCAGGTATTTGAAAAATGAGATTAGTTTAAAATGTAAGATTTTAATTTAAAAAAATTGAATGTTTCAACATGTTTTTATCTGAAACGTAATCTTTATAAAAAGAATAATTTCAGGATAAAAAATTGAATAATGAATTCCAATAAATAAAGAATATAAAACTTTGACCCTCATATTGCAGAAGAAAAAAAATATAAATGCCTTTAAATAAAGAAAATAAAACACTGACTTTGAAATTTTAACTTTTCAGAAAAAGAATTAATTAAAAGCATCTGTAAAAAAAGGAAATAAAACATTGACTTTTACATTTTGACTTCACAGATTGCAGAAAAAAAACATTAAAAAATGTCTATAAATAAAGAAATGAAACATTGACATTTTAACCCCCATGTTCCGTAAATAAAAATCTTTAAAAATGCTTATAAATAAATAAAATAAAACATTGGCTATGACATTTTGACCTCAACATTCGAGAAAGAAATTCATTCAAAAATGTTTATAAATAAAGAAATTAAAACATTGATTTTGAAATTTTGTTCCCCATATTCAATGGAAAAAAAAATCTTTTAAAATACTTTTAAGTAAAGAACATAAATCTTTAACTTTGACATTTTGAACCCCACATTCCAGAAAAAAGAATTCATTATAAAAGCTTATAAATAAAGAAAATAAAACATTGACTATGACGTTTGAACCACCACATTACAGAAAAAAAATTCATTAAAAGTGCTTATAAATAAAGAAAATAAAACACGGACTATGGCATTTTCACATTAACGTTCTAGAAAAAAGAATCATTAAAAATGCTTATAAATAAAGAAAATAAAATTTTGATTATGACAGTTTGACCCGCACATTTCATAAAAAATCCTTAAATATGCTTATACTCGTAAATAAAGAAAATAAAGCTAATCATAAAGGAAAATAAAGCTAAGCATAATTATTGTTATTTGCATACTTATATCATGTAAGTCTTTTGTGTTTACATGTTTTAAAATTATAATGATTTAATTATGTATGCAGCTAAAAGAAAAAATCAAGTCGTATTTTATTTTCATTTTTTAAATCTGTTTTTTGTTCATTTTCTTTTTAATTCTTTCATTTTTTTGAAATTTAACTATAGATTTCCAGTTTCTTTCTTTCGTTGTTGTTTATAACCCAAAATACTCTACTCTATGCCTGTCTTTGTATTGTAAAAGAAAAATGTTTCATTTAAAATAGGTTGAATATTCCATGGTATATCCTTTAATCACGTGACACATTTCTTAACAATTTAAACCTAAGAATCGGTGTTTTCCTTATCATTTAAAGTTACAAAAATGAAATAAATCTATAATATTAAATTATCTTTTAAAAATTGAAAAAAATATATTATCGATACATATTTTTATGTTGAAAAATTTAGGAAGATTTATCGAAAACATACAATAAATAATTTTATGCATATTTCACATATTTTACAAAATTTGAACTAGATTGCTCGTAAGAGAAAAAAAATATGTGCACACATGAAGCAAAATAAAATGAATCTACATTTTTTATTAAATATTATTAGAGGGCTGTTCAATATAAAGAACGATCATAATTTTTTTATTAGCGTACTTTATCGCACACAAATTTACTTTTACATTTCATTATTAACTCAATGTATAATAATTACATAGAATTTTTTTTTGTTAATTAATTTTTAGTAGTACGTCAGTGGCGGCCATGAAAATTTTGGTATTTTCAGTATCGCGTAGACTGTAAAAAAAATTCTGTAAAGTTACTAAAATTTTTCTAGGAAGCTGGGATTCCTAGAACATTTTATACAACGGTAACAACAATAATCCATGTAACAGGTACACTTTTGCACCGTAAGTCAAAAAATCTATAACGTTACTAAGAATTTTTAGGGAAACTGGGATGAATAGAACTTTTTATGTAACTGCAACCCGGGTTACAGATAAAATTTTAGTAAAATTACTGTAATTTTATTTGATTCTTTTGTAACGCTACAGATTTCTGTAGCTTTACAAAAACTAGTTTTGTAGATTTACATCATTTTTAATGCAGTGTACAAATAACATTTTAGTAAGCATATAGATTCCTGTAATTTTACATCTGTAGAATTACAGATTTTTTTTTGTCTTTTGCAGTGTACGGGAACGATGGAGGCATGAGTAAACATGCTCTTGCCTGATGAAAATTTTGCTTTCGCCTGAAAAAAATCGTCAGTCGAACGTTATTATTACATTAGGGGATTCATCTCATGTTCCTGTAACATCACCTTCAATTTCGAACAACCTCCATGCGAACGTCCTATTGTTCGAATATGATGAGTCTCGGAATTCAAGGCGCAAAAACACGTCTCATGTTCACTTTTCTGTTACCAACGTGTAATTGGCACACCATTATAACTGCAGTATTTTTAACAGTTTTCATATCTAACGATCTACTCGGGCAATAATAACGACAGTATTATGTTGACTTCTGTAAGCTCGGTTACAGGAACTCCATGTCCATATTAATTTGAAGATGATTGGCTTTATCTTTCTTTATCATCTCAAACCATCGTTTAACTATGCTGCAGGGAAGAACAGACTCTTCATAAGTCTCCTATAGAATTCTCTTCGACTAATACCTTTAATTTCGGACAACCTCCACGCGAACGTCCTATTAGTCGGGTATGAAGAGTCTCGGAATTCAAGGCGCACAAATACGTATCATGTTCACTTTTCTCTTACCAATCTGTAGTTGGCACACCGTTATAACTGCAGTTTTTTTAACAGTTTTCTATCGAAGATCGTTAACATCTAACGATCTTCTCAGACAATAATAGCGTCGTAATTATGTTGACTTCTGTAAGCTCAGTTACAGGAGCTTCGCGTCCATATTACTTTGAAGATGATTGGCTTTATCTTTCTTACTCCTCTCAAACCATAATCTAACTGTACTACAGGGAAGAACAAACTCTTCATAAGTATCCTATAGAATTTGTTTCAACTTTTTTTTTTTTTTTAACCATTTGGAAAAATGGTTATTGTTCTCAAAGGCATATCTGAACGTTTTCTTGGTTTAATCCGCAATTTATTCGTTATCTGATTGGTATATACAGTAATCTGTATTTCCCTTTGGTTTCAACAACGATGGACAACAGAGTGTTGCCACTATGACAAAAAAGTAATAAAAACTACAAAAAAAATAATAAATCAGAAACAATTTGAGATACAGCTTTCAAACAAATTGCATTTAAAAGTACATTTTTTTCTCTATCCGACGGTATAAAAAGTAATTGTCGAATGTTTAGAAGTTTAAGAATGAAATTTTATTTAAAATTGGTCGTGAGATTTTTTGGAAATCTGATGATAGAAAAGCCTTTTCCCGAACAGCCAATGAAATGCTAGGATAATACGCAAGTTTCAGGAAATCTTGCAATTTTTACGTGTAATAACACTATTAATGTTTAATTCATGGCGTACGTAATGTATGACCAGCTCCGTAGAGTTTAAAAATTTACAGTACCGAAAATTGTAAAACTGAAATTTCTTTTAAAATTTGTTCACGATGGGTCCAGGAATGTTATCGTTTAATCCATGGCGTACGTAATGTAGGATCAACTTCGTGCGATTTTTTATGTCTTAAATTTTAGTCTTTGAAAAAATCATTTTCCAAATGGTCGTTGTAATTTGTTAAATTGTTTTTTTTTTCTTTTTTTTTTTCAGGTGAAGCAAAACTTCCAGCAGGCAAGAGATTGCGTGTAATGTTGCCGCATCTGGCTGATTTTTTTTTAGCCATTCCGAATTCTCATCAGTAAGTTTTAATAGTTATTTTTTTATATTTTTAGTTATAAGACGATACATATTCCATAATTAAACTTAAACAAATTGCTATTCAAAATTTTCTGGTTTCAATTCAATATATTTAAATAAAAAATCTGCCAGATGTGGCAACACTGATTGCTTATTGCCTCCAACTTCCCGTAGGAGATACTGAAACCATCTGAACTTTCATGGCTTCAACTTGTAATAAATTAACAAAAAATTACCACGTATTCATTCCACATTGAGCTAACAATGGAACATGAAAATATATACAAAGTATGCGAATAATAAATTATGATAATTTTTTTTTATTGAACAGAACATTCCTCGTTCATTTGACAAAATTATTTAAATGTTTCTCATGTCGATAGATATTATTATGAGATTCGTCTTAAAAACGTTTGTGAAAAACATATTATTAATAGCATTTTGCCCTGTGATACCACAAAACTACCATTAAATTTTCAGGTTAAATAAAATATTAAATTGAAAACAGTTTAATCAAACACATGAAATAAAGTTAATTTTAATAATAAGTCACAAAAATTCATGACACACAGAATGTGTTTGATATGATACATAATTAAATAGCAAACATGCAAATTTATTTTCTTTATTCAAAAATTATTTTAAAAATAATTTTTCTTCCTAACATTAAACACTCCCTTAATCTTATACTACCTTAACATTAACTTTTATTCTTTAACTAAAAGACTCCTTCTATGTAAAATGTTTTATTAAATATTCAATACGAAATCTTAATGTTTTCTAATTTCAAATCGATTTAACTTTTGGTTAAATTTCATGATATTAATTATCATAATGATAATATCATTTACATATCAGATACTTTCACTAAAACTTTAACTGTGAGAAAAATTAATATTTATAATCTATTTTAATCTATTGTGAAATAACTGTTTCGTTAGAGAAAGGCTATTTTTAAACAGAGTTACACGCTATAAATTAATTTCTAATGCATATGGATCGGATTGCAATTAAATAATGAAGACAAAACTACGGAAGATAATTATTTGTGATGGAATTTTCAACATTTTGCAAAGAATAATTATTTTGATGAAAATTATCGAATGAGTTCGCCTTTTATTCTTAATTGGATGTTACAGATTTAAATGTACAATCCTAATAATGATCTGCAGTGCTGCTCCATGGGGTATGTAAATTAATTTATGCTACCACGCAGGATGCAAATACCTGGAAAGAGCGTGCAGTAGAGAACCAATAAAAATAATTTTAAAATATGCATTTTTTTTTTTGAATTGCCAGATTGCTAGACCTATGGATATGTCTTCGAATCTGCTTTCTACTTAAATAATACAGAGTCATTGAATAATGGGTCCCTGATTTCTATTAAAATAAATAAAGCGTTAATTAAGATGAACTATTTATTTTTACACCTTTTTTTACATTACTTAGAAAAATTTAATATGAGCTCTCCCTATTGTTTGGCAAACATCTAAGCGGCAGTCCTTCCAGGACTGGTTAAAACAATGAACAATGGTTTTGTTTGTAAGTGGGTCTTCTCCATGCGCAGGGCAAAAATCACAGTGTACCATTATAATGACGTTGTATCATAATAATAGATTTAAACTCGTTGTACTACAACACGCACTTCGCTTTCTGCTGTACACGCACCGTGATTGCTGTGAACTAAAAGTTTAAAATCAGAGGCACCATTTTCGATGACCCTCTATTTTAACGGCGCTAAATTTTCACATGCCGCTCGCCATTGCGCCAAATCACTGCAAAATGCTTCATTTGGCGATTAAACGAACAATAAGATTCTCCAAATTGCGAGTGCTCAAGTTCTGCTCCTTTTATCTGTACCAGTACAATCTTGATGCTTATCTATGTTACTGAATGATTGATGTCACTTTTCATGTTCAGTCGCACCGTGACATTTAGATTAATCTATTTATAGAGATACTGAGTCAACACCAAATCAGTTTAACAACAGCCAAAGACACAGAAAGGATTATGCAACAGAAATCTCTCTATTGTCAGTTGATCACTACCTATGCGCCGGCGTCGTGCCGTTAAATACACAAATAAAATTACTCATATCAAGCGCCAAATAGAGAAAAGTTTTGGGTGGAATGCGGCGTTGAAATCAGCCATTTACGATACTATTTATTAGATGTATGCAAAGTATCATTGACCGGTCAATTTTTCTATCTATTAGAATCGAAATATCATAGGAATTTTTAGCGTTCACTGTTAAAGATTTGCAGCATTCTGGCAGGTCATTTGACCGTTTTTTCCGAAAACTGTAAAAACAACCGTAATTTAACACTATTCTGACCATATTATTGGCCATTTTATGGTCAGAATATAGTTAAATTATGGTTATGAAACCGTTTTATTTTCAAAAAACGGTCGAATGACCTGCCAGAATGCTGCAAAAGTTTTAACAGTGTATATTTTGACAACGGCAAATCAAAGATCGCTGTTTTGAATTTTTATTTAGACTGCTAAAAGAATGTCTGGAACATTTACACATTTGGAGACATTTGAATGTACTTATTTTTAATATTTTCTGTAGCAGATAATCGAATTTCTAATTTATAAGCAATTACTAAAAGTTAGGTTATTTTAGAGCATACTGAAAAAAGGGAAAAAATAAGGGGTTAAAGATAGATTTTTCAGTGTTTCACGTTGAATCTATTTTGCTAACATTTTTTTTTTTCATTTGGCTACTGTTTTTCATCTCTTATTCCCGAAATCGATAATGTTCGTCAAAAGCCAACGAGAACCCTGATTATATCATAAATATGAATACAAATTAAAACATGATGGGATCATTTCAGTAATTTAACAGCTTTATGTATGTCAGGGTCAAGTTGCTATAATTGATAATATTCACTCACTGATCAAATATACAGAAGTTTTTCTGTTGAAAGAAATCTAATATTTATGCAATGAAGGGTATTTAGTGTTCTTTTTTGTCAGTTAAGGCTGTCTATACTTTTTTTCAAACAAAATAACATTTTGAACATCAAGAAAAGTAAATTATGTTTGCGAGTTTTAAAATATTTAAACAAAATGTGCAGAAAACTTTTAGAGCATTAAGAATTCCCAGATTTGTTTTGTAAAAAGTTCAAGCGGAAGGCGCTTTTACAATTTGGCTGATAGAAGAGTTTCATTTTTCCCAAACACTAAAACTTCACCAATCCAAGTTAATTGGAATCAATTTTTTTCAGAATTCGCTGATTTTACGGATAAATCAATTATTCCAATAATGTAAACTAAAAAGTATTGTTATTTACTTGAATAACAATTAGCAAAAATTACGTATTTATGTAATATGTAACGTAAATATTTAACTTAATAAATACGGTGCTTTTGACAGTCATATTGATTTAGCAGTATAGTGTACGTAAGATATCTTAAAAAAGGTGATTGATCACATGGAATCAAAAAATCAATTATTCCAATAATGTAAACTAAAAAGTATTGTTATTTACTTGAATAACAATTAGCAAAAATTACGTATGTATGTAATATGTAACGTAAATATTTAACTTAATAAATACGGTGCTTTTGACAGTCATATTGATTTAGCAGTATAGTGTACGTAAGATATCATAAAAAAAGTGATTGATCACATGGAATCAAACAGCAAATGAAATTTTCTATATACGGGGTTCGGTCTGGCTAGTTCCTGGTTTTCATTAATTCGTGGATGGTTTCTCAATACGCCTACTTGCCATCCCTAAGTCATAGATAAGTAAACTCTAGCGTAAAACCTAAACCGTGTATAGCTACACCAAGAATTATGAAACTTAAATAAGGTATGAGTACTGAGTATAACAAATGGGACAATATCAAGGCTAACCTACAGAAACTCGCTATTACGTGAGCATGAATTTTTTTAAACATGCTAGTCTGTAGATAAATGGTTTCTTTTATTACACATATTGCATAATTACTTTTACTTTAAATAAAGAGTTCATTTTTTTAATGTTTCATTTTCGTGACTGTTTATAACAAAAGTTCTTCAGCCAGAATTTTTCCGATAACATTATAAACAAGTCAAAAATTGTACGTCAAAGGTGGCAAATAAGGTGCGTTCGTGCTATAAATAGTTTTATAAATATTCTTATCTTGATGCAATAGCTATTAACTCTTATGCAAAAATGCAAGGATAAAAAAATTACTACGATTATATATATTAAATTCAGTAATATGTAAATTATATGAACCCATATTAAATATGACATAATCACCATGGCATGCTGAAATCATTACATATCATGAGATATAATTGAATTAATTACGTACGATAGGATTTAATAGAATGATGAAAACTTTTATTAATATATTTTTAAGTTTTGATTCGATTTTCATAAAATTTGAATTCACTCGACAAAATTCTGCAACGATTATACATAGTAAATTTCAAACCATTCGGTTTGGTAGTTTTTGCGCTGTTATATGTGGACAGACGGACAGACTCACAGACGGAACAGACGACGACTATAGGTGCTACGCATTTATACAATTACGAACGCACCTGAAATGAAGTTCTACAGTGTGCATATATGTTTACATTTTACACACTGTAACGTTTAAAAGTTAAACAGCAAATAAATACTCTTACACTTTTTGCAACATTGTAACAATAATATAAAAAGAATTGACGATGACGTCATGCTAGATGCCATCACCAATGTTAAATTAATACAACGTTTTGTAAAATTATGAACAAAAACTCTGACTACGAAATTACGATAAAATCAATTCATAACCCGAATTACTTTTCATCGTTGCAGTTTTTAAAATATTACAACAAAAGAAGTTTTGAAAGATTATTATTTGATAACAAAGGAGATATTGAGCAATTTTCTTTCACTGCATATTATATTTCGCCCTTAACAAAATTAATCGCGAAATATTGCACAGAATAGATTCTTTTAAGCATTATTATAAATCAGGAAGTTTTCTGTTCTTTTTTGTTCAGAGTTTTCTTTCGTTCTACTTCCTCAATCAATAGTATTTTTTTTATATAATAATAAGTGATCATTACTTAGTTTTACATTTAAAAAATACTTATGAGACTGTGTTCACTTACAAAAGTATGAAATCAGCTTGGTAAGTCCTTTTAAAACTCTGTGATGTATTTCATGTCATTTTCACCACAATTAAATACTCGTTGTCCTATTTATGTTCTTGAAACTTTCGATAAGAATTTATTTTTATTTAATAAAGACAATTTATTTCGTATTTTCCGTAATATTCAATTTATATTATTATTATTATTTTTTTTTTTTTTTGTAAAACAAGTGTTCTGTTTTTTTACTTTCCGACATGGTTTATTTTTATTTTATTTTATTGAGATTAAACTGTTATAAATTTACGATCTTGTTATTACGCTTTTAAGACACTGTTTACTTGCAAAAATATGAAATCAGCGTGAAAAGTGTTTTTTAAATTCTGTGATTTTTATGGTATCTTCATAGTAATTAAATATAAGTCCTCATATTTATGTTGCTGAAACTTTCAACCAGAATTTACTGTTATTTAATAAAAACAATGCATATCGTAATTTCAGTAATATTTAATTTATACATTTATATATTTTTTATACAAGTGCTCTATTTCTTTTTTTTTTACTTTTCAACATTGCTAATTTTTATTTATTTTTTTAGATTAAACTGTTATAAATTAATTACCTTGTTATTACGGATTAAAACTTGTTTGGAAAGTTAACATTACACATTTTTGTATTCGGTAATTAATACCGCAATTTCCGTAATATTCAGTTGATGATTTTTTTTTTTTTTTTTAATTGTTTAATACAAGTCCTCTATTTTTTTTCTAAGCTATCCAACACAGTTTATTTTTAGTTTATATTATTGATATTAAACTGTTATAAATTGATTATATTGTTATTACGCATTAACACGTTGGCGGCTAAGCAGTATGAGGTAAAATCATTCCTCGTGGCTGAAAGGTTTTTTTTTTTTTTTTTTTTTTTTTTTTTTTTTTTTTTTTTAATTTATTGTTGAAATTTTGTTGAAATTTAATTAATTTGTTTTGTCGAAATTGTTGCAAAACTCTTTAAGAAGGCTAGGAAAAATTTAAAGATGTTACCAGTTGGCTAGACAGATACAGAATGCATTGAAACAGCATTAAGAGGTGTCGAAGGGTCGTCGACGCCCGCCATTTGGAGAGAGGAGCTAGTGTCGAACAACCTTGGCCACCCGCCGCCATTCGTTTAGAATGTTGACATTACACATTTTATTCGGGAATTAATTGCGTAATTTCCGTAATATTCAGTTGATGTTATTATATTTATTTTTTAATAGAAGTCCTCTAATTTTTCTTTTCTAAACTATCAAACACTATTGATATTAAACTGTTATAAATAGATTATATTGTTATTACGCTTTAAATTCGTGTGGAATGTTGAAATTACACATTTTTGTATTCTGTAATTAATTCCGTCATTTCCATAACATTCAGTTGATTTTCTTTTCAATACTAGGCCTGTAATTTTTGTTTTTTTTATTTTTTCTAAACTATCCAAAACACTTTACTTTTATTTTTCTTTATTGGTATTAAACTGTTATAAATTGATTATATTGTTATTATGCATTAAAATTCGTTTGGAATGTTGACATTACACATTACTGTAATTGGTAATTGATTCCGTTATTTCCGTAATATTCAGTTAATATTATTATTATTATTTTTTTTTATACATGTCCTCTATTTTTTGTTTTTTCTCTAAACTATCAAACTCAGTTTATTTTTATTTTAATTTAGTGATATTAAACTGTTATAAATTGATTATATTGTTTTTGCGCATTAAAATTCGCTTGGAATGTTGACATTACACATTTTTGTATTCGGTAATTAATTCCGTGATTTCCGTAATGTTCAGTTGGTGTAATTTTTTTAATTTTTTAACGCAAGTCCTCTATTTTTTTGGTTTTTTCTAAACTATGGAACACAGTTTACTTTTATTTTGTTTTATTGCTATTAAATCGTTATAAATTAGTTATATTGTTATTACGCATTAAAATGCATTTGGAATGTTGCAATTACACATAATTTATTCGTTATAAATGTGTTATTTTCTATATTTCTTTAGATGAACAATTTGATATATATGATTTTTATACATATATTTGATGAAATTCTCTCAATAACAAGTAATATTTTTTCTTCCACTTTTGTAATTCTTGGAGATTTTTTTCTAAGCTATATTTTTTAAACATATACACTTAAAGATTTTTTTTATGATTATTTTTTAAATGCAAGATCGTATGTACAAAAATTATTTTATTTTTAATATTAACACTCTAGATGTTAATATCTGTAAAAATGTGTTTCTTATAGTAATAAATAACAAATACTGCAAAATGGGCACATAGTGTATATAGAATTGCAGTTGAAACTGTTATAAATTGATTGTTCGGTTTTTAAGTTGTTGAGACAGTCGATTCTGTGTTTATTTACAAAAGTATATAATAGGGTGGGTCGAAAAAAACCGAAATTTATATAATCGAAATGTAATAGCGCGGAAAAGTTGCCTTTTGTAATACAGAATAAATTTCTAAAATATTACATCGATCGGTTAAAATCTTTTACCGCCGCAAGGGGGCCAAAGTTTCAAAAAATTGCAAAAATCATGTTTTTTTTATCATTTTTTTTTAAATTATCCAAACATACCAATACAAGTTTTAATAGTACGAAATAGCTACATGAAGATATGAGAAATGTCCCGGTAAATGTTCATTATGATGAAATCAAATCTTTATTTGCCGCAAAAAGACCATATTTTTTGTAAAAATTTCAAAAATTTCAAATTTTCATTTTTTTTTTCAATTTTTATAATTTCTATAATATGTCTAGAAATAAATAATTTTACTTTATATCTATTAATATATCATATTTTTTTATAACTATTTGTAATAGACTTGAAAATAAAGTTAATCATTCATTTTTCTTGACGATCGCTTCATCTACTGATGTTTTACTTCATAACAGCCAATTCATGCCACAAAAATTATATAAAATGAGAAAAATGTTTTAGAATTTTATTAATTAAAATATAGAGATGTTTAACCGAAACGGGTTAAATAAACTTAAAATGAAGAAGAATTTAATGTAAATGAATTTTATAATATAACTTGCTTTCAGATGAAGCCATTATTTCTCGAAAGGCCCAAACTGATCAGATGTGATCCTCCCTCTGTTCCAGTAAACAAACTTTATCAGTGCTTCACGCATCTTTCTAGTGATTGAGTGGGAGAAGGAAAGTTATAATAGCTGGTATCTTTAATCGAACATTTTAAACTCACCAGCGTTTTTAGTCGATAAAGAAACCATAACAGGTGGTTCCGTTAGTTTTTAGTTTTGTCAGTAGACTAAAGCCATTCAATTTTAAGCTTCAGTGCTGAAGTCTGCTATGATAAAGTGACGGATGGCACTATTCTAGTCAACAGAACTTCGTGCTTTTGCAATTTTCTTCATGGCTGGGGCCCTGATGTTCTCCACTTCCTATGCTATCATTCCAACGAGGCTATTTGTATGATTTGCGAAATAGTCATTTCGTGAAAATACAGGAACTATAATCTTTCGTAAATTATCTGTCAGTAACGCAAGTTACTAAATATAGTGCACAGATTCTGGAAAACATGAGTGATTCATTTTAATTGTGAACCAACTGATGCAGTACATTTTCAGGATGTACTCAAAGAGTATGACAAGTTAAGAAGAGGGTTTCTTTGTTCCAACGTAGAGTCTCAAAATTCGAATAGCAGTAATGATCCACCTTGCGTGAAATATTTGTCCAGGGACTCAGCAAAAAAGGTCAATTGTATACACGCGTGTTGAAAGAGCTTGCAATATTTCAGACATCTACTTCTGGTCAGTTGACAAATCATCTTTATCAACAGCTAGGTGATCCTATTAAATTGGCTTAAATTTTGCAATTGGAAATAATCCGCAAACCGCAAGAGATCAACCAATTGGGCCATAATATGATAGAGAGCCTGTTTTTTGTCATCAAGATGTTTGAAAAGATGTCTCAGTGGAAGCTCATTGAAGTGAGGTCAAGGAAGCCAATAAAGTGGTTTTTTAAAAATTGTTCTCAACTAATCCTACTATAACACCACCTTTGCATCCTGTTTTGAAGACAGTTCCGCAAAATTCAACTGCAATTATTATTCCAGTCGGGATTTCATTTTTCTTCAAAAAATCTATAATGTTGTTGCATATAGAAGTCGCCTTGCCAGACGATGGGGTCAAATGACGAAAATAATTCAGACCTGGTTCTAGTACAAAGAGATATGTTCCTCCTTGACTTCGCAAAGATGAAACTTTGCCACCTCTTTAACCTGGCAGATATTTCTATCTTTAGGGCCATCAAAGTATAGAGTAAAAGGAGTACATTACAAAAAAAAAAAAAAAAAAAAAAAAAAAGAGAGAGAACAAAGTGAAACGTGGCCCTCTAGCAGCGAGAAATTAATTTTACGTGCAGGCAGCTGCAGGTGTTTCTATCATTGAGCAATTTTTTTTTTATAGAATTACAGTGATCATGGTTAACAATATGCATAAAATTAACAACATAAATTGCCTTTCCCAGCCTATTAGAAATGTAAAAAAATCTGAAAACTTTACAAAAGTTATGAAAATTGAAAAAAATGAAAAACTTTAATTTTTAACATTTTTTAGAAATTTTGGCCCTGTTGTGGCGGTAAAAGCAACGATGTCACAAAAATTAAATGTTAATGTTACATTATTAATATCTTGGCGTGGCTATTGCGTTCTATTAGAAATTGAATAAGTATGTTTAGATAATTTATAAAAAAAATTGCTAAAAGTATGTTTTTGCAATTTTTTCGAAATTTTTTGGACCCCTTGCGGCGGTAAAAGATATTAACTAATCGGTGTAATATTTTTCGTATTTTATCTTTTTTACAAAAGGGAACTTTTCCGCACTATAACGTTTCGATTATAAATATTTCGTTTTTTTCGACCCACCCTAGTATATAATCAGCTTCGAAAGACTCTTTTTTTTTACTTAATATATATATATATATATATAATCTATGTTATTTTCATCATAATTAAACACAAATCCTCAGTTATATGTTGCAACTTTCGATCAGAATTTATTTTTATTTAATAAATACAATTCATTCCGTAATTTCCGTAATATTCAATTATTATTATTATTATTTTGCAGAAGTTCTCTATTTTTTTTTCATAATTTATTTATATTACATTTTATTGATACTAAACTGTTACATATTGATTAGATTTTTTGTTACGCATTAATATTCGTTTGGAATGTTGATATCACAGGTTTTTGTATTCGGTCCAACACACCTTTTAGCGAGAATATAAAGTACACTTTTGCGTGATGCGTAACATGAAATGAATGTTGAAAATCTAAGGCAAAGTAAAAGATTGCTAAATGAAGGCAAAAAAAAGTTATTTTCGGTATTTACCCTTATAAGACCGTGACCAAAATGTTAAAGAAACGTGCCCTACATTATTGTTCACATTGTACTGTCTATTTTATAAAAGTATTATTTTCTGTATTTCTTTAGACAAACAATTTGATGTATGTGATTTTTAACGCTATAGTTGATGACACCCCCTCAATAATGTGGAATATATATTTTTTTCATTTTCTCAAACTTTTGGATATTTTTTCCTAAGATAATTTTTTTAATACTTTTGGTACACTTTAGGATTCCATTTTTTTCTATGATTAATTTTTAAATGCATGATCGTTTGTATAAAAAATATTTTAAAGTAAAAATTAGCAAACTAGATCGTGAACAGCATAAAAATATGTTTATAATAGTAAAAATAATTATTAATACAAAAGGGAACCTAATGTACAGTCGTGGGGGAAAAAAGTAAATATCTCCTACTAACTCTGCAACAAATCATTGTAGATGAAAGTTAAAGGTACTTACTCTTATAGGACCCTGACAAAAATACCTAAGGTACGTGGACCAAATTATTGTCTACATTGTTCTGTCTGTTTCATAAAAGTATTATTTTCTGTATTTCTTTACACAAAAAATTTATATACGTGATTTTTAACCATATATTTAATGAAATTCTCTGAATAACAAGGAATACTTTTTTTCAATTTTTGTAACTTTTGGAGCTTTTGTTTTGTAAGATATATTTTTTTAATATATGCACTTTAGGATTTTTTTAATGATTTAATTTTTAGTGCATGATCGCATGCATAAAAATTATTTGATTGTAAAAACTAGCAAACTAGATCATGAGCAGCATAAAAATGTATTTATAATAGTAAAAGTAACAACTAATAGAAATATACTATGCTAATGTGCATAGCAGTACATTCGTAAACGTTGTTTCGATAAACATATTATTAGTTACATTTATTTTCTTATCCTATGTTTGTCTTTAGAAAAAGAAATATTATTAAAGGGTAGAAAATAATTAAAAACGTTTTTTAAACGTTCTCTATACCTTTAAAAATGAGAAAAAAATATGTGATAACTAAATAATTTTTAAGATGTCTTTTGAGAACTCTCCTGAAATAAATCTTTAAATATTTATGAATATTTGCAAACTTTTATTCCTGAGCAGTATAAATTAAAAGTTTGTTAAATATTTAGCGACTACTCGAGTTTAATAGTAAAATATTGTACAATTTTGTCAACGGTTAAAATTGAGTTCTAAATTTGTGATAAAGGACCAAACTAAGACATTCATATTGTAATTAATTTAACTTTAACATAAGTATACCTACGCGTTTATAAATGGGCTAAATACATCTGGGTAATTTACATTAACATGACTTAACATCATTTAATTATATTTATAAATTTTTCGAGAATCCCAACGCATATATCTAGAATCGGTGTTGCTACATGTGACATTTTTTACCATACTTTCTAAATAATAATTTTGTTAAAATTTCGAATAAAATCCACTTCTAAGATTTTTAATCAGAAGAGCTGCCAGATAAAATAATAAACATAAATAGTCACCTCTGTCAGTGCTACAAAAATCCCTACTTAATATATTATTATTTAATTTTTTAATTTTTTAATCCTTATAAATGTGATGATATCGAGTGACAGGTCATGAAACGAAGTCAAATAAAGCAACAGCCGCTTCGTAACGTTCTAAGAATTTAGGCAGCCTTCATCTTAGGATTTGGTCGATAAACATTGGTAATTTCCCGAATAATGACAATACTTCTTCCCAAAAGAAGAAATTTTAATGCGTCCTTTTATCATAATATAGGGGTCCAGCATCCACCACAAATTTCATAAACAAGAAACACCTTTTCCCACCATCGTTGTACACTCCTCATTTTATATGACGTTACACTTTGTTCGATTATTTTCCTGACTTTTTCTGGGCATTAACTTAGTTTCTTATATTAACAAATGACACGAAAATCTCCGCTCCGCGCTCATCTTTCAGGTTAAATACTCAGAGGCGGATGATGTTTTACGCTAATGCAGGTATGAGGAAGAACGAATGGACGAGTGGCAAAGTTAAAGAACTCTTTTTTGTAAGCGGCATAACATTGAGGTGAAATTACCGAGTCAGAATTACGCGGGAAATCGAGTCATGAAAGAAAAAAAAAGATGAAAGAAAAAAAAAATAGTATAAATCAGATAACTTTAATAAATATCAGCGATTTAAGATTGAAAAATATAAAGGTCTTGAAGAAAAATTATTAAGGGGAAATGTTATTTAGAAGAGTTTGAAGGAAATTAAATGAGTGTTTTAAATAGAATGATTTTAAATGAACGGGATGAATGGAATATAATTAAGATGGGGGATAATTTAATAAACTAGGATTGTAGAGTAATTTAGAAAAGAAATTTCTATGGACTAATTCGAATAAGTTGCATTAATTTAATTTTCTTAATGTATAAAAACAATACAACTGTTTAGAAATGAAAATTTCAAAGACATTAATAAATACGTCAACGAATTTTTATGTTTAAATTATTAAAAAATTAAATGAAATATAGGCAAAAAAATGAATGCTTTCTGTTTTCTGAAATGTATTTTTAGAAAAAAAAATTAATATAATAATTTATTTATTTTAAATAATATTATTTAAATTTAAAATAAGCTTTCCCCTAGAAATTACAAAGACCGTACCTTTAAAAAAACGAAATTCGAAAACAGAAAAATCTTCTAAAAAAACTATTCGTATAAAAGTATGAAATCAACATTTACACAATTTAACAAATTTTTTCTCCTCATCTATAAACAACAAAACTGCTTAGAAGAGAAAATTTGAAAGACATTAATAATTACGTGAATATTTTTTTAAGTTTAAATTATTAAAAATTTAAACGAAATACAGGCAAAAGATCGAATGTGTTCGGTTTTCTCAAATGTATTTTTATAAAAAATAAATAAGCAAAATATTGTATTAATTTTAAATAATATTCTTTAAATTTAAAATAGGCTTTGTCGAAAAAATTACAAAGACTGGCTCTTTCAAATGCGGAAACGGAAAAATCTTCGAAAAAAACTATTCCTTTAAAAGTATGAAATCAGCATTTATACACTGTAACAAAATTCTTCTCCTTACCTACTACTAGAAAAATGGGAAAATCAAAACGAACTCTTCTATTTTTGAAATTTCAACAATTGACAAACAAGAACAAGTGCCAGCGAAAAGTAGAGTGGCGCTAGTTTCTAGTAAAACAATCGATGAAGTTTTCTTTCTAAGAGACTGTTGGAGTTTCAACCCTCAGTCTATATCTTCCCACTAATATGAAAGGTTGCACTGAACAAGTTCTCTTAGGCATCATTATGTTGCAGAAAACTTTTTAAAAGAGTTTGATTTTCTTTTTCAAGCAAATATTTTTTTTCTTTCTTGAATAGAGCTTCGCACTCAATCGATAGTGGGTTTTTTTTTCGAAATAACTGGTGGTTTTTATGATTTTTGCTTTTTGAAAAGTCTTATGCAACTGTATTTAGTTAAGGTAAGTCTTTTTGTGAATTTCTATAAGTTAAACTCCTTTCCTTTAAATAGATAATTGAATGCAAGTCTCAATATACATGTTTGAAAACTTTTAAAGGGAATTTGTTTTCACTGTCTAACATTAATAATTTATTCAATTTGTAAATTACATCTTTTAAAAAACTGTTTTTGGTTATAATTTAGAGCTTTTATTTGAGAATAATTATGCTGTTGTATTTAGTTATGGTAAGTATTTTTGTGAATTTCTCTATTTTAATTTCTTTTTTTAAATACTTAAATGTAAGTTTTAATATTTATGTTTGAAAACTTTTAACTGGAATTTGCTTTTATTTTGTAATAAACCACAGTCTATATCTAGCCACTAATATGAAAGGTTGCACTGAACAAGTTCTCATAGGCACCATTATGTTGCAGAAAACTTTTAAAAAGAGTTTGAATTTCTTTTTCAAGCAAATATTTTTTTCTTTCTTGAATAGAGCTTCGCACTCAATCGATATTGTGAGTTTTTTTTTTTTTTTTTTTTTTTTTTTTTTTTTTTTTTTTTTTTTAATAACAAGTGGTTTTTATCATTTTTACTTTTTCAAAAGTCTTATGCTATTCATTTAGTTACGGTAAGTCTTTTTATGAATTTCTATATGTTAAACTCTTTTTCTTTCAATACATAATTGAATGTAAGTCTTAATACATATGTTTGAAAACTTTTAAAGGGAATTTGTTTCGTTTCGTAAGGTAATTAACTTATTCAATTTATAAATTATTTCTTTCTTTAAAACATTTTCGGTTCTAATTTAGTTCTATTATAGGAGAGTAATTAAGTTGATGTATTTACTTATGGAAACTCCTAGTTTTTTTCTAATTTACTTTCACTGCATATATTTCTTCTATACCAAAATTAATTAATAGGGGAAGACGGGGTACAATGAAACATTACTTGTAAAATCAATCAAATTTGTCACAGAGAGTTGCAGTTTATATATATGTTATACAACTATATGTTCCAATTACTGATGTGATTTGGATACATCCACACTTCTACAACAGTAGCAATAGAAGATTATTGCTTTTACACCATTGAAAGTAACTTTCTTTACTAAAAGTAATTTTGTTTCTTTTTCGTCGTTGTTATATGTAATAATTATTTTTTCTATACATTGTTATCTTTGGTTTCTTGTCTTCATACCTCCAAAACCAAACTAAAAAAATAAATATTAGAAGTTTGAAAATAAATTTTTATTTAGTAACCTCAGTGCGGGGTACAATGAAACACTTGCAGACGGGGTACAATGAAACATGTTTTATTATAGTAATAAAAGTAGTAAATAGAATATATTAGAAGTAAGAGTAGGAAAACAGAAAAAAAAAGTTTTGTTCTAGCCAGGTCAGTAAAAAATGCTCTTGTTAAGCAATTAAAAAATAGAAAGAGAAAAAAAGCTAAGAAGGGATTGTTTTGAAAACAAACTCTGCCTGCTACAGACTCTGATGATGATCCAGATTTTTTTTTTCCAGGCCCAGCTGGTCATCGAGGTACTAAGAATGAGATATCCACACACAACATGTATGGCACAAGCAGTATCCGTATAAATGGAAACATAAGGAAATATATACCGTTGGAGAAATCATACGTTTAAATGAAGTCAAATGTGAAGTACTTGATATAAAAAAACCCAAACCTAGTTTTAATTTTTTTTTTTAGAACCTTACATTAAAAAAAAAAAAAAAAAAAAAAAAAAAACTCATTGTGTTGAAACTACCACCCCATATTCTTTCAGGAGCAACTGAAATATAAGCAGAAATGCTAATTTTTGAAGCTGATTTGAGCCAGTTTAATATAAAATGAAAGGTATTTCTTAAACTAATAGAGTTTTCTTATTTTTCACCTTGGACTATAATATTTTTATCAAGTTTCTTATTAATCAAGTTTTGTTTTTGTATTTATCTCATTTTTCATAAAATAAACTATACTGGGTGAAAATTGCTTCCATCATTTGGAGTGTTTCATTGTACCCCGGCATACAGGGTACAATGAAACACTGTAAGACATTTATTTTTTGTTATTTTTCAAGCATAAAGATATTGTTTAGAACCTAATAAAAAATTATTTAGATGGGGAAAATACAAGATTACAAATATGCATTAATTATATTTTTGTGCATGCAAAATTGTAGATAGGAAAAAAAAAATTAGTAAATTTTGTTTCATTGTACCCCGTGTTCCCCTATTGCATAGGGCAAGATCGTTGTTATATAAGTGGTTTCCTATTCTTGTTTGGTTGTAATCAATGATTATTATTTAGTTTTGTTTTTTTAAAAATACTTATGAGACTTCGTTTATTCTTTTTAAAACGCTCTATGTATTTTGTGTTATTTTCAACATAATTAAATGCAAGTCCTCTTTTTTTAAATACATTTCTTCTAATATATGTTTTTTAAACATTCAATATAATTTGTTTTAATTTTATAAAATATTTTTTTTCCTTAACTTTGATAACTTTCACTTTATATTAGGGTAACTTGAGGTGAGATGCCATGTTGTACAAGATGCCGTATCACGTAGTTTTCATATGCGCAGACAATGTAGGGAAACGCTGTTCCGTTGTAAGGAAAAGTGTTCCCTAGGGATACTTTAATTTCCATTTGCGTTCTTTTAAAAAATTAAGTGGTACTTTTTTATTGCTATTTCGTCTTAATACTTCTTCTAAGTGTCCAAAATCTTTTACGTGACTTTTTTATTTGCCTATATAAGTCTTAGTTTAAGCACCAGAGAAATAAATCTGATGTTTTTAGAGAGTACTGGTACCTGGCTATTCTGCAAAGCATAAAGGGTGGCTGGTTCCCGCTTCTTCATGTCAGTGGGGGCACTGGCGTCTTGCACAATACTTTGGGGTGAGTCGACGAAAATGTTTGGAGGTAAGATGCCGGTATTTTCCCCTTGGGGTAAGATGCCGGTTATTTTCCGTTGCGGTCAAATGCTTGCTCGTTTCTTCATTGTTTAAATTACTCTTGGCTATTAACTAACTTGTCGACAATTTTAATCAGATAATTTACATCAGTGAATAAATCGTGATTCTGATCAACTGATTAAAAAAATCATTGATTAAAATTATGAATTTTCTAAATGTTTAAAATGACATAAAGAAATATTAAAATCTAAGGTGAACATAAATTGAAAGGTTTCTATACGTATTATGCGTTATAAACAAACTTTATTGGCCTTACAGATAATTTTAATAATTATTAATTTTAATCATTGTTAAATAATTTATGTTAAATCCACCCTCATAGCATGCATGGTCACAGTGACGTCATTTTGACGTCACTGTGGTCACGTCACATCTGTGACCAAAATGCCACCACTCAGTGATGTCACATTGTGACTGAGATGTGAACTTCTTAGAAAACTTTAAAAAATTACAAAAATTATTAAAAACATGTTATTTACTGTAAAATATATTTTTCTGCCGGATTAACAAATTTTTTAAACCGTGGTCCAAGTTGCATCTGTGCCTCTAACAAAAACTTTTTATTTTCATATAACATAAAATGTAACTAATTCATCAGCAACACAAAACGATTTCCTAATTATGAGAATTTCATATTATTAAAAAAATGTTTTAGGTAAGCAGACCTCGACTTATCTTTTATAAAGATTTTTGTAAATGATCATCTGTTATACTAGAAGTTTCTCAAAGAGTAGTCGAAACATTTCTGTCGTTTCAAACTAAAAACTTTCTATTACAGTTAAGGCTGCAGCTTTTAATGAGCACGCAGAAAGCGTCTTCAAAGTTCAGTCATATATGCATTTCTTGCTTTATAATTTGCATTCAAGTCATTTTTTTCCCTCTTAGTGTTTCACTATTTTAAGTATTTTTTTTTTTTTATTCTACTTCTTTCAAACGTTTAGAATAGAATTGACATTTTCCGAATATAAAATTAATGTACAAAATTTAGGCAAAGCCCACGACATAATTAATTATTCATGTTTTATTTTTTGTTTTCAAAATATATCTTTAAAAATTATTTTACAAATTTTATTCTACAGAAAATTAATATTAAGAGAATGACAGATTGACAAAGAAAAACTCATCTCTTCTCGATAATCTTGTTGTATTTTTTAAGAAGATATTTTGTATATATTACCTGTGATACAAATTTTACTTTTAAAAAAAAAGGAGGGAGTCATCATTATTACCATTAAATTAATTTGTATACATTTTGAAAATTTAAGCAATGTTTTATCTAGTAAACTCTAATTATGGATAATATTATTATTATAATTTACGTAAATGAAACTTTACAATTCAATAAAACTGATAAAAATAAAAGATGAAATACAATAAAACATTTTCAAACAGGAAATTGAATTAGAGACAATTTGACAAAATTATTACGCATTTAATTTCCTTCCGAAACTGTGGTATAGAAAACCAAATAAAACCAAAAAACATCTGCTTCGAACTTCGAAACTTACAAATCGTCTGCATCTGCACTATTTCAGTTGTTACCACTCGACCGCAGAATAACAGATAAAAGTAACAGTGAAACTTTTTAGAATAAACGCGGGACACTGGACAGTTCTGTGGACACTGAAGTTCTGTGGACACTGGACAGCATAGATGTGTTGACACGGATTTAAAAACTGAAACAAGAACATTCTCAGGATCCAAGTTAGTTCAGCTAACAAAATATAAACCCGAGAAAATTACGGTAGCTTTGACTTGTTGAAGATGATTCAAGTCATTGCTATCGTACTTATAATCGGATTTAATGGGTTCCCCAAAATCAAAGTATCACATACAACGTCAATGAAATTAGGTATGTAAAAATATTATTTTCCCTGTTTGCTTTTTTTTTTATTTTATTACAACAATTTTAGTTAGTTTCTCATTAACATTCTGTAGAACATAAATATTTCATTACATTTATTTTTTATTTTGCTGAAATATCTAAAATATTATTTTCCTTCTTTGCTTTTTTTTTTTTTTTTTTTTTTTTTTTTTTTTTTTTTTAATTACAATGATTTCAGTTATCTTCTAATAAACATGTTATAGAACACAAATATTTCATTACATTTATTTTTTATTTTGTTAAAATATCTAACTTCCTTTTCAACAGCTTTGATCAGATTATTAAAATTAGTGATTTAAATTGCATTTTAATCTGGTTTATTTTCTTATTTAAATATTGGGTTAAAACCACATGGTGGCATAAATATAAAAGTATATGGACAAGTATTATCATCAATCATTAACATAATTAATAGACATTTAAAGATAATTAAATTATTTAAAATTTTTGGATGTTATCAACGTTTACCATAGCAAGACCCCTATTTGTAATGAAGTTTGTAGCATGTTATTTCATTTACAGGGACAGTCAATTGTATTCCATTACATTACGGCTTGTGGGAAAAAAAAATCGTTTCAAATGATTTTTAATGATTTTACACGCTTTCAAACAGAATAAAATTGATATGCGTTTATGAAGCGCACTAAAATGTGCATTCCATAGAATATGCGATGCAAAGAATAGTTATTGTTCATTTACAGGGCTAAAAAAGGAATTCCAATACATAATGATATAGGGGTGGAGGGAATTGTTTGCGGCGTACTTTATTTATGTTAATCTATTTAATATGTAATGAAATTGATATACGTCGGTGAGGTTTACATACTATGAATTATTTCATGTATAATACGAAGTGTATATAGCATTTACAGGGACACACAAAATATTTCAGATACTATATTGTATCCGAAGTACTGTTCATTAGCGATGATTGCTGGAAATACATTTTTAATTATGATATACACTTTTATGATTCACTACATTTATGCATAGTATATGGTGTATATATATATGCTATAATTCATATACAGGAATATACAAAAGTATTCGAAAGGGTTACTGGGTATTGCTTAAAGGAGGTTTTTAAATAAGTTATGCATTTTAACGTTGCACTGTATTTAATTTACTAAGAAATGTTTGTAGTATATAGATAAAATGATATAAAGGGTCACGCAAAGAATTGGATACGTTGCCATCTATGAATTATAATTTCTGGAAATGTAATTTCAGCAGTTTTAAGAGTGTTTTAGCTTGAATAAAATTTTAACTAAATAGTGGCGTGTAATAAAGGTTCTAGGTAAACTACAGGGTTGTACAAAATTATTTAAGTATGTTTCCATATATTAGTATAAATTGCTGAAAGAGAATTTCAACCTGTTATGCGTTTCCTTGATAAACTAAATTTTTCCATTATATAGTATATATATATCAATCTACAGATCAAATACAGGACTGTTTAAAAGAATTAGAAAACATATTTCGCTGTGGATGGTAGGGTGTCAACGATTTTAATCGGTTGATTTAAATCAGCGATTAAATCATGATTTTAATCAACCGATTTTTAAAAAAAAATCATTGATTAAAATCAAAAATTTTCTAAATGTTTAAAATGTCAAAAAAAGTATTAAAATCTAACATGAACATAATTTGAAAGTTTCTACAGGTATTTTGACTTATTAATAAACAAAAAAAGAGCTTTAAATAATTGTTTCTAAGCTTAATTCATTAGTATTGTAAAAAAGTTAAAAGCATTGTTTTTAAGTTTTTATCCAAATTAAAACAGTTTCATTTAAAAATGATATTTAAATCTAACATAATTTGCAATGTCATAATTTCCTTTAGGTAATCAATTTATGCATTATTTTATATAAAATACGCATAGCAAGTATAATTACATTTCTACAAGTAAAATAATAAATAGTAATTAATAGCAATCTCAAGTTAAAGAAGAATGAAAGAATGACATCTGCTCAGCAGCTTAATTGTAAATGAATGCATAAGAGAAAAAGAAATAATTGGTATAAAAATGCTAAGCACAGCAAGAGCTTCTTTGGTATAGGTTGAATAAATGTTTATTATTATTATTATTATTATTTTATTTTATTTTTTTTTGTAACTCATATATATTAAAAAATTGAACCATTGAAAGCTAATAGAGGTAATAATGCTGTTACTTAAATATTTTGAGGATTTCAGATATTAGTGGCTAACTTATATTTATTCTATATGAATGGGTTTAACTCATTTTCATTTTTTTCTTTTTGGTTAGCATACACGTACATGTGTGTAAGTATAGATTTTGGTGGTTTACAGAAATTTTCCTAAATACAAATGCAAAATGAGCTGCAAATAATATTTGTTAGTTTTGTTATTTGTGCTACTAACTAATGAATTTTACTTATTTGCAGTTTTTATTAATTCTGTAATTACTTATACTGCTTCTTCTAGGCCATTTTGTTTAATGGTGCCACACCATGCCCCTTTTGAAATTGGCAAAATGCACCCTGCCTTAAAAAAAGAAAAAAAAAGTTGAAATTTACCTGTAGTTGTAGTCAGAAATTTCTTGTAAAAAACTTCCCCATTCAACAGTATTCTAAATTCATGTGGAAAAAATCTTGCAAAAATATAGAACTTTATTTCTTTAGAAAAAACAGGATATTATTAAAATATGTTATTTAATTGTATTTTTCAATTTGTTATTCATAAAATTATTAAAAATTAAGGACACTTTACTTATAATGCTAAAAAATATTCTTTTTTTTTTCTTACATCATTACTAAACACATTACTAATATATTTCCTCATGAAATAGTGCCCGTTTTTTGAACTAGCATCCTGTCCCTTTTTCTTTCTAAAATGAATTATTATCATTTTAATAATTAAGGCTTAAAAATGTATAATATGTTCCTAATTAGAGAGTTGATTGTTTAATAATTAATTTGAAGTAATGTTAGCTATTTAGTATAAAATGCAGTTAATAATTTTCATAAATGTTAAGTATCTCTAGTATTTATAAAGTTTTACATAATTATTACAATATTAATGTATATAACATTATTGTATAATACTACCTAATGAAACTACTAATTTGCAGTTTTTATTTCTGTAATTACAAACTAACAATTATAATTTTATCAATTAAAGTGTAAAAACATAGATTATGTTAGCAATTAGTGGTGTAATTGTTTTGGAAACCTAAAACTCATGATAGCTATTCAGTATTTGAACGCTGGGGAAAAAATCATACAAATCTGATTTAAATAAAAAAAAAATCTGATTTAAATAAAAAAAAAACGATTTTTTTTATTTTTTTTTTTTAAATTATGATTTTTTTACACCTTAGTGGATGGTAACTGCGTAAATCAGTTTTTAAATGTTTTACGCGTTTTCATGTTTACTTAGTTATCTTATTTACGTTATTTCCCCCGATGTCTTGATAAAACATTTAGGAAGAGTTGGAAAGTGTTTTATAATCTATGCCTAACGCATGATATATCTTACTTGTTGTTTCTATTTCCCAGATCAGTCTTTTCATATAAAACATACCAAATCTAATTAGCTCATATTCACAAAATACAATATATACGGGAATAAAAAATTTAAATAAATAGGGCTTATCATGTAGTTCTATAAGTAACAGTTGTATTAATGTCCGTTAGACTCCATGTTCGTATTTAAAAAAGCAATGACAAATCATAACACATTAAAAAGCTTACACATTCTTAATATTAAGCTTGAATTCAAGATCAAGCTAACTTAATAAAAAAAGATGTCAGTTAATAAGCATTGTTTTTTAAATGGAAAATTAACAATATTTTAGAAGAATAGGACTCCAAAATAGCGATATCTTGCTAAAAAGTACGGTAAAAAGATAAAATTTTATATTTCAAACAAAACTTTACTTTAAAATTATCGTAGTTTTTATGACAAGAATCATCACAGTATTAATACTTGGACATTTTTCCAGAGAGAAACATTCGCCTTGCATACAATATTTCAAATGAAAATCAAATTTCAAATAAATTGCTTAAAAGGCGCAAAGGCCAACATAGTGAAAAATATCCACGCCGGGTCTCGATCCCGGGTCATCAGTATAGCGCACTGACATTCTACCGACTAAACCACATGGAACGATACCCAGCCTGGAAATTTTCTCCTTATTACATGTTGGCAAGGCTACAAACGCCGCACAAGATGGAATATTTATCGTGAGCCACCGTCATGGGGCAAACACGAAACTTAATTAAACCAGCATCGATTAAATCTATATTAACACTTGGAAATTTTTCCAGAGAGAAACATTCGCCTTGCATACAGTATTTCAAATGAAAATCAAATTTCAAATTAAAATTGCCTTTTAAGCTATTAATTTGAAATTTGATTTTCATTTGAAATATTGTATGCAAGGCGAATGGTTCTCTCTGAAAACATTGCCAAGTATTAATATAGTTTCAATCGATGCTGGATTTAAGTTTCGTGCTTGCGCCATGTCGGTGGCTGACGATAAATATTGCATCTTGTGCTGCGTTTGTAGCCTTGGCAACATGTAATAGTGAGAAATTTTCCCGGCTGGGTATCGTTCCATGTGGTTTAGTCGGTAGAACGTAAGTGCGCTATACTGATGGCCCGGGTTCGAGTTCCAGCATGGAATCTTTTTCACTAGTTCGCCTTTGCGCCTTTTAAGCAATTAATTTGAAATTTGATTTTCATTTGAAATCATCACAGAGTTTATGACAAGTTCGTCACAAATGACACATATTTCACAAATTGGTCACAGTGTGACTTCAAAACATTGTCACTTTCGTCACAGGTTCGTCACAAAGTTAATGCCAAAATAGTCACAAATGACACACTTTTCACAAATTAGTCACACCGTGACTTCACAGAGTGGTCACAATGTGACGTCACAAACGACCTCTAAAACGGCCATAACGACCTCACATTCTAGTCACTGTGACGTCACATCCACGTCACGTGACGTCACATCGACGGTCACAAAATCACAGTGTGACTTCACAACGACGTCGCCGTGACGTCACCATGCCTTACGGGCAGTTATAAAATTTTTTAACAAATGTAAATATCGGTAGTATATAATACAGTTTTAGATAATTAGGGGTTTCTGTCCCCTACGAGCTATGCTCCATCCAGACACCACAGACGCTAAAAACACACTAATTTTAACTGCTTTGAAAAGATTACTGAAGATTAAATCTTAATTAAACGATCTCCTGCAATCAGGTTTCCATTCATTTTTCTTTGGCTGAGGGATTTTAAAGCTGAATTAATTGCTGTCGAGACAGCTAACTGCTACTTTCGTGATTGATTATAAGATCAACACAACAATTTAAAATTAGCTTGTATAAAATGGCTAAGTAAACAATTTTATAAACACGCTACAAGAAATTTATTCTAAATTACATATTTTAAGTACATCGTTTTTAATATGACGTAATTTTCACCAAAGTTTTTTTTCTCATTTTAATTATTTAAATAAAAATAATTTTAAAGCCCTATAAAAGCCACACTAAATTGGTGTGACAATAGCAACTGAGAATTTCCAGGTGTCTCAAGCTTTTCTAAATGGGGATTAGATAAGAAGTCAAAGGTTTGAACGACAGAATCTTCAACTGACTATGATATAGATGATGACTAAATTCCCTCCCAAGATTCAGAAGATGAGGATTATTTTTTAAAGAGAACGATTGTTCAGAGTTTCTAACTGAATGCAATAAAACCTTTGGAAATTGTGATGGGATTAAGTTAATTCAGTGAAACTGTTGGTTATATAAAAGCTGCTTCAAGTTCCTAAACAATTGTGCAGTTTGTGACAGACCTGAAATATTGCTAAAAAGAACAAAGGGATATAAGTAAAACATTAATAAAAAAGCTTGACTCTAAAGTACTTTATCACAGTGGCTTTACCGTAGTTAAACTTGTTATAATATTTCAAAATAGGCATACTTAATAGCCATAATTCTTTTAAATGTTAAGTAGAACATAATATATTAAGAGGTCAGGTAACCTTTGAACCAATAAAGTATATGGAAAAGTGACCTCTGTAAGAATTGCAGTCATTCTTTAACTAACTAACTTTTAATTATAAAATTGAAAACACATGTTAGGAACGATTTATTTTATCAATCAAAATTGTTAGAAAACGTATACACATATATAGTTTTTTTAATTTATTTTTAAAGATAACACAATTTTTACGAAAGAATTATTCTTGCGTGCATTGCGCGCATGATTTTTCTCATTTGAATGGCTGAAACAAGCCAAGATTTTTTTTATGAGTACAGATATAAAGTGTTTTCAAAATGACCTACAATGAAAAAAATAAAACTTGTAGATCCCGAGAAAAAAAAATTAGAATAATTCGAAATATCGAGATTTTTTTTTATACAAAAGTAGCCGTGAATTCTAAACTTCTTACTTGAGAAACATAATAATAGGTCATTTTGTGCTTCTGTACGTTTAATGCATCCACCAAAAATTTCGTGAAGTTCTAGGCAACCGTTTTTCAGAAATCGTGAGCGCAATGATCAAAATCGCTGTTTTGAGAAAATAGGCTTTAAAGATTGAAAGACCCGTTGATCATATAGCAAAAGTTCAAAGTGTTTTAGACATAACTTCTCTTCTAATGAGAATTTTTGTATGGGGTTTGCTTTTAAATGTTCCCAAATAATCATATTTAATTATAAGCTATTTTTAAAAAAAATCGATTTTTGGACGCTTCAAAGGTTACTTGACCCCTTAAATAAATACTATACAAACAAATATATTAGCATAACATAAATAAATCTATAATAAAAAAATATTAGTTTGTTCTTTTATTATATTGCCAACGTTTGTTACATTCAGATTTATGTAATTTCCTAATATTAAGCTAACAGCTTTAGTATGGCTAAAATATTAAAGTTACTTTTATTCGTTCCATTATGTTTTATACTGCTTCACAAAAATTATTGTTTACATTGAAACTCCATAACGCACCTTACACCTAGATAGTTGGCTATCTTACCCATGCCTATGGGTAAGATGCCGAAATGCAATTGTTTACAAAAACAAAATTTTCGATACTTTCTATGAAATCTGTAAAGTGAAACAAGTTTTTAAATCATACATAAGAGTCTAAACTTTAACAAGAAATCAATCAATAACAAATATAAACAAGCAATTTTTAAAACAATTAAGTCGAAAACTATGGCATCTTCACCCAATCACCCTATATTTCATGGTTTAATAAAAGCCCACATTATTATGTATTTAGAAATCTTGAAACAAATTTATTTGTATTTTGTAAGGACATTTGGTTGCACAATATGTAAATTATTTTTGATTAATTCTTATTTTGTTCTACTCCATATTTTATATTTTATATTACATAATTAATTTGTAATGTTGAAAGTGCGAGTTCTCATTCTGACACACAAAAAAACATTTTAAGAAAGTTTTTTATTATTTTTCGTGGAGTGAATTAATTTCTCAATTAATAGTATTTTTTTGGAAATAGTCATTTTTAATTAGCATTACTTTTTGAAAATACTCATGTGCCTGATTTTGTTATAAAAAGCTTTCCTTCCCACTTTATGGGTGTTCCTAATGGGTGGATAATTAAATGCAAGCCCTTATTTTTATGTTTTTTAAAAACCTTTTAACAGAATTTGTTTCATTTGTAGAAGCATTATTCCGTGTTGTGAATAATTCTTCCAATTCATATATATTTTTTAATATATTATTGGGGTTTTTTTTATATACAATTTTAGAGAATAACTATTCTCTTGACTTTAGTTAAGGAAATATTTTTATATATTTGTCACATTTTTATATTCCCTGCATATCATAAGTAAGTATTGAAGATGTTCTCTTAAACATCGTTAAGTTTAACAAAATGTTTTAAGAGATTTTGCTTTTCTTTTGCAAGCAAATATTTTATAAAGTGAGTTATTCACTCAATTGATATTGTTTTCCAAAAATACCTAGTTAGATCTTAACAATGCACTTTGAAAATTCTTGCACAATATGGTAATTAATTTTTGGTGTACTACATGTTATTATTTTTTAAAAGAATTTTTAATCACACTTTTACAATAACCTCATCGTCATAATTATGTTTCTCAAACTTTTAAAGAGAAACTTATTTTTCGTGAAGCGAATTATTCACTCAATTGATAAAAGTTTTCAAAACATTTGACTATATTTAAGTACTTTTAACCTTACTCTCTATACTTTTAAAAATTTTGACTGTCTGTTTGTTCCATAGACGCTATACTTCTTTAATATAATAATTCATTAGTAAACATTCAGTCCAAAAAAAAAAAAAAAAAAAAAGCCACTTTTTTTTTTCTAAATGATATTTTAAAGATTATGATTGTTAATTTTGTGATGGCAAAATGAAATTTATAATTCAGATGATTGTTTTCCTTTTTTTAATATATAAAGAAATATTTTACCCACACTGTAAAAAAAAAAAAAAAAAAAAAAAAAACTGTAAAGTTACTAAACTTTTTCCAAGAAACTGGGTTTTTTCCTAGAACTTTTTATGTAACGGAACAACAAAAATTCATGTAACACATACACGTTTGCACTGTAAATAAAAAAAATCTGTAAGGTTACTAAGAATTTTTTAGGAAACTGGGATACCTAGAACTTTTTATGTAACTTCAACCCGGGTTACAGATAAAATTTGAGTAAGATTATTGTAATTGTAGTAGATACTTTTCTAAAGCTACAGATTTCTGTAGCTTTACAAAAACTAATTTTGTAGATTTACAACTTTTTTTGTACAGCGTACAAATAAAATTTAGCAAGCATACAGATTTCCGTAACTTTACATCTGTAGAATTACAGGTTTTTTTTTTTTTTTTTTTTTTTTTTTTTTTTTTTTTTTTAATTCTTATACGAATTTATTTTATTATGGAATTTATATTTATTATTTTTGAATATAAAACAAATCATAGAATTATAGAAACAATTAGAGACATTTCATTAAATAATATGTATATTTTTTTATATATATATTTTCTTTTTTTAATATTCATCTTTGATTAGTATTTATGATTTAGTACTATTACTAGAAAAAAACTAGTTATATGACAATATTTAATTCAGGAAACTAAGTTTTTTGTTTTCTTTAGCTGCATGTTTTAATTTTTCTATAACATAATTAACTGCATGATATTGCAAAGAAAAAGTTATCTTAAGCATCATTATAATTCAGAATATTTTTACGAAAGTTTGCTAGTCTTTTTCGTGGAGTCCATTAATTTCTCAATCGATGGTATTTTTTAGAAATAATTAGTGGTTTTTAATTAGTATTAGTTTTTGAAAATACTTATGTGTCTTATTTTATTATGAAAAGTTTTCCTTGACACTTTATTCGTATTTCTTTAGGATAATTAAATGCAAGCCCTTATTTTTATGTTTTTGAAAATGTTTAACCATGGTTTGTTTCTTTTGTAAAATAAAAAATTGTTTCATAATTTGAAACATTCACTCATTACATAATATTTTTTATTGTAAATACTTTTCGCTAGGTTTTATATACAATTTTCGAGAATACTAATTCACTTGATTTAAATGCAAGCAATCAGTTTTATGTTTTTGAAAATGTTTAACCAGAATTTGTTTCGTTTGTAAAATAAAAAATTGCTTCGTAATGTGAAACATTCACTCAATACATAAATTTTTTTTGTAAATACTTCTCGTTAGGTTTTATGTACAATTTTCGAGAATACCTATTTACTTGATAAGGAAATGTTTTCCTTTTAATATATTCTTTCACTACATGTTGTATTTTTTCCATATCGCAAGTAATTGTTGATCTGAAGAAGTTTTCTTAAGCATCATTAAGTTTAACCAAACATTTAAGAGATTCTGCTTTTTTTTTTAGAAGCAAATGTTTTTTTTTTTCTTTCGCAAAGTGTTAACGTAAAGTGAGTTTCGTAAAGGATTCACTCAATCGATACTGTTTTCCGGGAATACCTGGTCAAATCTTAACTCTATTTTTTGAAAGTTCTTGTACCATTATATATAGTTAAAGTAATTATTTTTTTGTTCCACTACATGTTATTATTTAAAATATATATATATGATCACACAGTTACAGCGACCACGTCTTCATAATTATTTTTCTTAAAACTTGTAAAGAGAATTCTTTGCTATTTTGTTCTTCTTTTCCTTTAAGTGAATTATTCACTCGGTTGATAAAAGTTTTCAAAATATTTTACTATAATTAACCAATTGTTTGTTCCCATAGACATTCTGCTCCTTTAATAAGGTAATTAATTCTTTGAAAAAGGTTCATTAAAAATAATATATTTGTCACTTTTTCGCTGAATGATATGTAAAGGATCTCTTTATTATTTTTGAGATTACAAAATGGAATTTATCATTCAGATTGTTTTTTTTTTTCTCAAAACATTTCAAGAAATATGCTAGATACACTTTTTTTAAAATTCTCATGCAAATGTATTTGATTATGGAATTTATTTTTATTATTTTTAATCAACATAAAAACAAGCAACCTTTCCTAAAAAGAGCACCTAATTCTTCAAATGTGACACAATATGTAAAAGTTGTTATTATATTTAAAAACAGTTGTAAAAACCTAAAACTCAATAACATACGCCGAGTACTTTCGATCAAAACTTGATCGTCTTCAGGATTGTTTTGATTACGCACCCTTTGCTCTCCTTGTCATCTGTTGAACAGTGAGATGAGTCTATTCTAATGAAAGGGCTAGGGTATGTCTGTTACCTAAATGTGTTACCCATAAGTTATCACTCTTTCCGCAATGTTTAAAACTTTACCCATATTTCTCATATGATATATGGCAGATTATCATTAATTCCTTTATTACCATCGATTAAAATTTCACAGATTAATTATAATCTGTTATATAGCATACCAGAAATATGATTGTGGAAATAGGGATAGCTTGTGGGTATCGTTTTTAGGGAACTACCCTACTCCCCGCTATAGAACAGCCGAAGACAGAGAGGGGAATTCAATGCTTAATAGAAGCAGCTCTGAAGACGATCAAGTTATGATCGAAAGATCTTCTCGGTGTATTGTGATGAGTTTTAAGTTTTAAAAACGTTTTAGTATCTAATAACAACTTTTACATATTGTGACATCTTTAACAAATTAAGTGCAATCATTACTTGTTTTTATTTTGATTTAATCGAAGGTGAATCTGACATTCCAATGAAATATATTTGAAATATATATTTTATGATTTATTAGTTTTTTTCATATAAAAGCAAATTATAATTTTTTCTTATAGGAATAAATAGAATGTCACTATAGAGAACAAAAGCATTGGTATCATCTTTCATCTAAAATTTTTAAGATGTCTTTTTGCAATATTATTCGATTTCGAAGTATACAGAGTATTTCTTTAAATCTCATACGCGTCTTTATTTAGTTACGAAAATCTATTTCGCTTTAATTTGCTTTAACCTTTTTAAGATCTATTATAAAATTTTCATAAAATAATAAGTCACAAATTGCTACAGTGAACATATTTTCATTGACGTTACCGTACATCTAAATTATTTTGGGAGCTTTTTAAAAATATTTATTGTTATATAGTAGCATGTTTATTTGAGAATAAATATGCGAGTGTGGTGTATATTTTTTAATTCTAAAAAGAATGCGAATATACGTGATTGAATATTTTGTTTAATTCTTCGGCACAAAAACAAATTAAATGTATAAAAGAAATTACATAATACTACGGTGAACGAATTTTCACTGGCACGCTATTATTTTTTAAATGTTTTAAGAGGGCTTATTAGGATATTTTTTTCAGATTGCAAAGTGAACCAAATACTTTTTGAAGACTTACATGCGTACTCAGTTATGGAAATTCGTTTTACTACGCTGCACATTATTATATTTTGAAAGTAATCAATCTCAAAAAAATTGTGCTGCACAGTTTTCTTTCACTTGTATTTCGTTAGTGAAGATTTTTTAAGGGGTATTTTTTATCTTTTTTTACACATTTAAAAAAAAATCTTATTTACAGAAGTTATATGTTAATTTATCATTTGCTGATTCTATCGTATTTTTAGCAAGTATATATCATTATAAAATTTTTATTAATGTTCTATAAATATATAGCAATGTATTTTTTTTTTTAGTTCTGTATTTTAATTGCTTATAAGTACCAAATCTTTACATTTGGAGGCATATTATAGTTTTGTTTTGTAGTAACGATTAATATAGTTTTAATAATCTAAAATTCTCTTTATAAAAATCGTAGAATATTTTTCTTAAACTTGCCCAAATTCCCTTTTGAAGATTTTCTTCTTTTTTTTTAAATCCTATAACAGCAATTTTAAACTTTGAGGCTTATATATATTTTTAAGAATTAAAGATTCTTTGTTAGTGTATTGACTGATTTTTATATCAAAATTTTCAAAATTATATCTTACTAAATTAATATTTAAATTTTCACAAGTACCTTTTATTTAGAACAATTCAATTCATATTTTAGCTTACAAATGTATTTATAAATTATTCATAAATCTTATACTCATGTAAAAGTTATTTTTCAGTTAAATGTATATTTACAGTAACACTTTTCTCATTTACGATGTTTGACTATCGTCAGCAAATAATGTCTAGATCAAATATTTTCTAAGAATTAATTTGCAATGTTGAATTTGCTTTTCATGTCATTAAATATGTTAATAGAATTTGAAATTTATTGATAAAAAGAATAAGTTTAAATATGAAATGATAAATTAATATTTGACTTTTTAATAATACTTTATAAATGTTTATATGTCTGTTGAATATCTTAATAAAATCTTAAAACCAGCTAATCATGAAATTTTCTGATGATCTGTTTAGTATTTAAACATTAACATGACCCACTAGCTGCTCTCGCTAAAAACTATTTGTAATAAAATCCGGCATACACTGTAACGTGCCTAATGATGATACTTAGTTTGACACCATTGTATATGAACATGGACAAACTCTCTTTGTGTATATATTTTATTTTAAAAAATTGCACAAACCTTATTAGGATCATATGACTCTTGTTGTCTTTTGTTTATATGGATTTCACTCAGTTGATGAGTATGTTTTCGAAAATTTCTACTTCAGAAAAATTAAACATCGAGCTGTGTCATATTCAACTGGGGAAATTTGTTTCTGTTTCTCAAAGCAGTGTATCATTAAAAAACTTATGTATTTTTAAAAATAAATTTGAGTTTTATGAAAACTAATGAAGCTATTTTTAAATACGAGGCAGTCAGAACAGCAATAAAAAGATTAAAAATTTAATATTTGCATGCTCATTATATATGCGAGTATTTCCTATTCTCTGAATAGCATACATCAAAACTGTCCGAAATAGTATGTGTGGCGCTTTTGATGTTAAATATGGAAAATGATAATCTATAATTCTCTTTATAAAAATTGTAGATTATTTTTCTTAAAATTGCCCAAATTCCCTTTTGGTAAAATGTTTTCTTTTCCTAAAACAGCAATTTTAAACATTACGACTTATATTTAAAAAATAATCACAGATTCTATGTCAGTGAATTTAGTGCTTTTAATATCGAAATCACCGAAATGGTAACTTTAAATTAGGATTTAAACTTTTACAAATATTTTTTTTGGAGAACAATTCAAATCATATTTTAGCTTTCAAACATATATATAAATTATTCATAAATAATAAATGCATGTAAAAGTTATCTTCATTTTTAGTTAAATGTATATTTACAATTACACTTTTCTCATTTACGATGTTTGACTATCGTCAGCAAATAATGCCTAGATCAAATATTTTCTAAGAATTAATTTGCAGTGTTGAATTTGCTTTTCATGTCATTAAATATGTTAATAGAATTTGAAATGATAAAAAGAATAAGTTTAAATATGAAAGGATAAATTAATAGTTGACTTTTAAATAATTTAATGATACTTTATAATTGTTTATATGTCTCTTGAATATTTTAATAAAATCTTAAAACCAGCTAATCATAAAATCTTCTGGTGATATGATTAGTATTTAAACATTCGCATGTCCCGCTAACTGCTCTCCCTAAAAAATATTTGTAACAAAATCCTCCATACACTGTAACGCACCTAAAACGATGATACTCAGTTTGGCACCACTGTATATAAACATGGAAAAACTCTCTTTGTGTACATATCTGATTTTCAAAAATTGCAAAAAATCTCAAAAATCTTATTAGGATCATATGACTCATCTTATCTTCTGTTTACACGGATTTCTCTCATTCAATGAGTATGCTTTCGAAAATTTCTACCTCAGAAAAATTAAACATCCAATTGTGTCATCTTCAACTGGTGAAATTTGTTTCTGCTTCTCAAAGCAGTGCATCATTTAAATATATATATATATATATATATATATATATAAATTTGAGTTTTATGAAAACTAATGCAGCTATTTTTAAATACGAGACAGTCAGAACAACAATAAAAATATTTAAAATGTAATATTTGCTTGATCATTATTTATAATAGCATACAGCGAAATTGTCCGAAATAGTATGTGTGGCCCTTTTGATGTTAAATATAGAAAATAATAATCTATAATTCTCGTTATAAAAAAATTAGAATATTTTTCTGAAAATTGCTTGAAATGTTTTCTTTTAATATAACAGCAATTTTAAACCTTAAATCTTACATTTAAAAGAAAATCACAAATACTTTCTTAGTGTATTGACTGATTTTTATAACAAAATTTCTTAATGGTATCTTTAAATTATTATATAAACTTTCACAAGTACTTCTTTTGGAAAATATTTCAAATCGCATTTTAGCTTAGAAACGTATTTGTAAATCATTCATAAATATTAAACGCATGGGAAAATTATCTTCATTTTTAATTAAATGTATATTTAGAGTTACACTTTTCTCATTTACGATGTTTGACTATCGTCAGCAAATAATGTCTAGATCAAATATTTTCTAAGAATTAATTAGCAATATTGATTTTGCTTTTCATGTCATTAAATATGTTAATAAAATTTGAAATTTATTTACAAAAAGAATAAATTTAAATATGAAAGGATAAATTAATATTTGACTTTTTAATAATTTAATGATAGTTTATAAAGGTTTATATGTCTGTTGAATATCTTAAATCTTAAAACCAGCTAATCATAAAATCTTCTGATGATCTGTTTAGTAATTAAACATTCACAGGACCCATTACTCATATCTACTTTCCATAAAAATCTAACCTATTAAAATTCGTGTGCGTATCTATTTAACCTCAAACACTTGGAAACCACAGGACGTGGGGCTACGAAATTTGGCACACGGGTTGCTGTTAGAGGGCACATGAACGATGGTGTTATAAAATTCGAAATTTTTAAATAGATTTTTTTTCTTTTTTATGTTTTTGACGAATTTTCGTCGTTTTTTATGTTCAACCCGTAATCGCTCGAGTTCTAGCCAGTTCTAAATGTTTACTGCAATGTGAGATATATATATTATGTATACCACGCTGCAATACTAATCAGTTGTAGCGGGTATTACGATAATTCTTTACCTCGCATGCAAATAATTAGAGATTATCTAATTGCGCTTAGTTATTGCCTTAACCCCTTGGGGACGAGCGGCACGTATACGTGCCGCATGAAGCGCTCAGAATCCTTGTTCCCAGGTAAAAAAGTCAGCAAGAAACCTTAAAAAAAAATCTTCAGGGAAACTGAAGGTATTTGGAACTAAAATTACCTTCAGCTTACCTTTAGGTAAAAAACATGTATTTTCCCTTAACCTTCTGAGTTCCAAATACCTGCTGTTTTCCTTCAGGTAAAAAACCTGTTATTTCCCTTCACCGATTTTGGCAGAAATATCTGCAGTTTCCCTTTAGGTATAAAAGCTGTATCTTCTCTTTACATTATATCGTTGCACCTGCATGCGGACAGCCTTCTGTGCAAATTCGCATCAGATCAATACATAATAATGATTACATATCCAGTTCGACATTGATTTGATACATATTAATAAACTAAACATATTAATAAAACATATATATACATATTAATGAAAAAAACTAAGGGGGAAAAGCATCGGAGGTGCGTAACATGAATAAGTGGTAACAGGACTTTCGAACGATATGTCACATGATGTGTCAGCAAAATTTAGAAAAGTGCCCCCCGGGGGGCAAAGTAGGGGGCAGGGGCATTAGAGGTGCATAACATGAATAAGTGGTCAAAGGCCTTTTGAACGATATGTCACATGACGGGTGTTGGCAAAATTTAGAAAAATACCCCCGAGGGGGGCAAAGTGGGGGGAGGGGCAATAGAGGTGCATAACATGAATAAGTGGTCACAGGTCTTTCCAACAATATGTGACATGAGGGGTGTCAGCAAAATTTAGAAAAGTGCCCCCCGGGGGGGGCAAAGTGGGTGGATGGTCATTAGAGGTGCATAACATGAATAAGTGGTCATAGGCCTTTTGAACGATATGTCACATGAGAGGTGCCGGCAAAATTTAGAAAAGTGCCCCTCCCAGGGGGGAGCAAAGTGGCAGCATGGATATCGGATGTGTATAACATGAATAAGTGGTCACAGGCCGTTCCAACTGTATGTTACACGATAGGGACAGGTGTTGGTAAAAGTTAGAAAAGTGCCACACTTTGGGCTTTAGTATTGTGCCCCCCCCCCCACCCTTTGAAATTTTTATATATTACAAATAATATTTATCGGAAACCTCCTATGAAAATGCTGCAATTTCAAAAAAAGTCCGAAAAGTAAGAGATAATGAAATCCCCCAAAGCAGAATATGCTTATAAATGCGACGTACATCGCAGAACAACGGATTTCACTGCAGAACATTTCAAATTTTCATTTTCAAGAAAATTCACCATTCAATGTAGGAAAAATCGCAAAATTTGTCACTCATTGGTTAGAAAAAAAATCACCAAATTCTTTAATCGTTCATTTAAAAAGTAAAGATGAAAATAAGCAATCGCCAGTCGCCACTCAACGAGTAAATGTGAAAAACTGACGATTAAAAATATGGAAAGTACCAGCCAAACGCAAGATTTTCCAAAAGGAATTTCGTAAAAGAATTGGGAAAGAAAAAAATGTGAATTTTGTCAAAAGATCGCGAAAAAACACACATTTTGTCAGAGGATTACGAAAAAAAAAATGTAAATTTCATGAAACGATCACCAAAAAAGCGAATTGTATCAAAGAATCGCAAAAAAGCGAGAATTTTGTCAAAAAATCACAATAAAAACAGCACATTTTGTCAAAGGATCGTGGAAAAACCCGAATTTCATCAAAGGATCCCAAAGAATCCGAAATTTCGTCAAAGGATTCTGGAATAAATGCAAATATGGTCAGTGGATTGCGGAAAAAAAACACAAATATCGTCAATACATCGCAGAAAAAAAAAAAAAACCAATTTCGTCAAAGAATCGCAAAAAACCCACACATTTCATCAAACGATCTCTGAAAATCCAAAATTTCGTCAAAGAATCGCGAAAATACGCAAATATCATCAATAGAGCAAAGAAAAAAACACAAATATCGTCAATGGATCATGGCAAAAACACAAAATTCGTCAATAGATCGTCAAAAAACACAAATTTAGTTAAAGGATCGCCGGGGGGGGGGGGGGGGGGAATGAGAATTTCGAAAAAAAAAACCCGAGAATTTTGCCAAAGAATTGCGAAAACGAATGTGAATTTTGTCAAAAGATCGTAAAAAAACGCACATTTTGTCAAAGGAACGCCAAAGAAACGAAAACATTGCCAATAGATCCGGAAAAGGCGTGAATTTCGTCAAAGTATCTGGAAAAAATGCATAATTAGTACCAGGAGGGATCCCCTACCAACCCTCCCTTTACATTTCAGAAAATTTGCTGCAAATTTCAGATTTTTTAAAACTATTTTTTCAATTTTGAATCATACCTGCTACTCAGTGGATAAACATACCTAAAATATACCCATAAATTAAATATTCACTGACATAAATGTACTTACTGGCTACTAAAGAAATTATTCTCACTCGCTAGTAACTGCCTACTAAATAAAGTCAACCTACAGTGGCTACTAAGCAAAATTCCTTATTTTCATCTTTATTAAAAAGATTGTAAAATTCATCAATGGGTCACGAGAAAAACTCGTAGAGTTCATCAGTCATGGAGAACAAACCATGAAATTCTTCAGCCTGTTGTGGAAAAACATACAAAATTCGACAAACAGTTGCGAGAAAAAATCCATGATTTTTGCTAATCAGTTGCAGGTAAAAAACTTCGTCAGTGCACCGCCAGAAAAAACCCACGATCTTCTCTAATCGGTCGCAAGAAAAAGTCTCAAAATTCACCTATGTTAAAAGAAAAAATCCAGAAAATTGCAAATCGGTCGTGGCTAAAAAAAAATCGCGGAATTCGTCAGTGGATCGACGGAAGAAACTGCAAAATTCGTACATCAGTAGCGGAAAAAAACTCTCTCCAATCGGCCTCAAGATATACTTACTGGTTCAAGAGAAATATAGCAAAATTTAAAAATCAGTCACCGGTAAAAAAAAAAGCGAAATTCGTCAGTAGATCAGAGAAAAAATGGAAATTCGTCGATCAGCCATGCTAAAAAAAACCCTCGAGATTTGGCCAATCAGTTGAAAAAAAGACACAGTTTATCATTCGACTGTGAAAAAATATCACAATTTTCACTGATCTGTCACGAGTAGAATGCGAAATTCGTCGATCGGTAGCAGAAAAAAATATTATCGTTCGCAAAAAAGAGAGAAAAAATTTGCTGTCAGAAGTGGAGGGTATACAGAGGTAAATGTCTTATACCTTCTGGTTCTTTTTCAGTAACACTGCTTAACTTCCGTTTCTCAAAAAAGTTATTGTATATACACTCTAAGGTATACCAGAGTTTCCCGTAGACAGTGTCAGGAGGGTGCTGCACCCTGCCTGCCCTTAGGTTTACAAAACAGCAGCCCTCTTACCCCTGATGGAAAACATTAGCACTCTTGTTGCCCCCAGCTGAAAAAAGTGCCTTTACTCCTTTCTTTATTAAAAAATTTACTTGCATGGTAAAAATTGCCTCATTGCTGTCTTTAAAATAGCGTCCTGTCTATTAAATATTAAAAGTAATTTTAAAAATCAAAAGGATGCCTTTAAAAATTAAAAAAAGTGTCCTTAAAAATCCAAAACATGCCTTTCGGAATCCAAAAGTGCCCTTTTCCTACAAGAAGCACCCTGCCCTTTTTTAAACATGGGAGAAACTCTGAATATACCCTCTGTTTGTTGTTTTTTTTTACGTTTACATCGCTGCATACGAGTGCCCTTTTTTCTAGAAGTTTACTGTAGAAAAAACGGGTCAGTGCCCATCAGGCACAGATTTTTTTAATAAAGGACATACTTGTACCTTGTAAAGAAACAGAAAAAAAAAAAAACAATATTTGGAACTGGCTTGTTTAATGTTCCCATTTCTCAACAGAATTTTTGATATTTTCCCACGACTGATTGAAATTTGTCAATTGTCCTCTCAAGCAACAGACGAATGTCACAATTTCTTTCTCCCGTAATCGAATGAAGAATTTTGCTAATTTTTAAACATTAAGTTTCATCATTAGGTCAGGGGGAAGCATCATAAACTTGTCAACTGGTCATATGAAAAAGAAAAAACCCCAAGAAATTTATCAGTCAGTAAAGGGTTAAAAAAAATCACACAGTTCTTTGATTGTCATGGGGGGAAAAAATTATTTACTTCATCCATTGATCGCATGAAAAAAAAATGTTTTGTTAGTAAGTTGTGGGGGGAAAATATGGAAATTTATCAACTTTTTATCAGAAAAAACGAGATCTGTTGATCAGCTTAGATAAGGGAGGGGGGGGGGGTATCGACAAAATTCATAAACTGACTGTTATGTCAGTCGACTGTTATGTATATATATATTCAGTTCCGCTAGTTGCTCGCAAGAAAAAATGCAATATTTGCCAATCAGTACAAGTAAAATACCCCAAAATTCGTCAATTCGTTACAAGAAAAAATTGCAAAATTCTTCATTCAGTCATCAGGGGGAAAAAAAAAATCTGAGAAATTCACCAGTAATCATTGGGCCCGGTAGCAGAAAGTTCCTGACGGGTGACGTGCGCCGCAGATTTTCTTTTCCCTTTTGCAGATATTTTTTTCCATTGGATCTTTTTCCAACTTTATATTATGTTTAGTTCTTTATTATTTATTACTAAAACTTAAGTTTATTATTAATAAAAATGAGTAAAATGCTTAAAAACATTAAAAGTAAATGATTAATTAATTAAAGGTTCATTTGTAACATTTTACCTGCAGATTATTTTCAGTCCCTGAAAGATCTGTCACAGACACTTGGAGAATTTTCTGCTATTGGGTCATTGGGGGGGAAAAAAAAAAGAAATTCTTCAGTGTGTTGCTTTAAAATATTGTGAAATTTGTCAATCTGCTATGGAAAAAATAATGAAACGTAGCGGGCAATCAATCGTGAGAAAAAAATCATGAGATTCTTCATTCGGTTGCAAAAAAAAAAAAAAAATGGAATGCAGAAAATTAGCGAAAAATCGCTAAATTAATCACATTAAGTGACAATTGAATATTATCGTTGAATAATAATTATTGAACATCAATGTAAACAAAAAAGAATGCATAATTATATAAATTCACCAGTCAGTTACGATGAAAAAATCACATTCTTCTTCAGTTGTAGCAGGGAAAAAATTGCTTAATTCACCAAGCGATCACATGAAAAAAAAAAAAAAAAATAAGAAAAAGAAAAACCTCACAAGTTTACCAATTGGGTGCAAGAAAAAATGCAACATTTAAATGCAAATTGGTAGAAATAAAATATTGCAAAATTCATCAGTTGGTTGCGGGAAAAAACTGCAAAAATTCTGCACTCATCTGAAAAAAATATTGCTTTAAATTTGTAACTGTTTTTTTCATGAAAAAATTACTTTATTTAAAATAATTATACACATGTAAAATTATTTTTGGTACTTTTTGGTTAGCCGGGCACCAGTGTTATATATACATATATATTGTAATATATAACACTAGCGCCCGGCTAATCGAAAAGTACCTTATTTTTTCCATATTTCATATTCTACATAATAAATTAATCTACAATATATAAAAATTCTTTTAATTATTTGGTACTTTTCGGTTAGCTGGGCGCCAGTGTTATATATACATATATATGTGTATATATATGTACACATATATGCAATATATGTATGTATACAGGGTGATTCAGCTCGTCGGTGACAAACTTTAAGGATCGATAGAGCACACCTAGACGAACATTTTTGAATAGGGAATGTAGGGTCCCTGACGCGATGGTAAGGCGCTAGGCGCTTTCGAAAATTTGGGTGCCGAAATTCGAAACGTCATAAAAACTAGGGAAATGGTTAGATTTTCTTGCTTGTTGCGTCGAAATGATTCTGTTTGTTTAGACTTTCTTCAGTACCAATTTGATAAGCGTATCTCTTAAAACATGGATAGGGGGCGCTGCAGACTTTGGAGAGCTAGACAACAACTTTAAGCCCGTTATTTTGATAATTTAACACATGCTCGCCAAAGTTTATACTCTAACTTAAAGTTTGAACCCAAAAGTAGAGCCCTGCAAAAAGCGTAAGAGCCGGAATAAAATGTCAAAGTACAGGGTGGTCGAAACTCGAAGGCTCCTAGGAGATAAACAAACAGATTTCTTGACTTATGGCATGCATTTTCATGATTCTGTTTGCTGGGGCTCTCTGAAACTCAGTTGAACAGTACAAAAAGAAACATCGATAGGGGGCGCTTTGGGCAAAAAACATAATTCGTTGACATTTCGGACGCTAACTGGAAACGGGGCGCTACGATCAGTTAGAAACAAAACAAGAGAGTAATTTACTTATCATAAGAAGCTATTAAAACTGCAGTTTGTTTGTTTTTTTTAACAAACATAGCTGGTTTCAATCATGCACAATGCGCGCAATAAAATTTACATAAGGTGCTTTTTGCTGATTTATGCAAAAGATATCGTACCATATCGATATGCAAAAGATACGTAATGCGTAGACGACAACGCGAGATGACGTAGTTGTATGCGCAGACACGTCTTTTGAACGTGCGGTACCTACTTAAGCTTCGGGTTACTTGTCTGCAGATCGGTAGTAGGATGGAACGGTACACAAACTCTGAATTGGCTGACATGCATTTGGCGTATGGCGCTGCTGGTTGTAATGGACGAGCCGCTCAGCGGTTGTACGCCGAGCGTTACCCCAACAGGCAAATCCCCTGCCATGCCTTCTTCGCTCGAGTACACCAGAGGTTGTCCACAACGGGATCTTTCGACGGAGGCAGGCCTGAACGGGAGCGATCAGTGAGCACCCCCGACAACGAAGAGGCTGTGCTTAACCTGGTTGAGGACAACCCAGGTCTTACCACGAGAGATATCGCCAGACATGTTGGCATTTCGCAAGCAACTGCGTGGCGCATCTTACGTTCCCGGAATCTGCACCCCTACCACATCCAGCGGGTGCAGTTGCTCAGAGAGCAGGATTTTCGCCCTCGAGTGGAATTCTCAAGATGGTACTTGGCGATGAGATCCAGGGATCCCCGTTTTGTAAACAGCATTTTGTTTACGGACGAGTCCACCTTCAGCCGGGAGGGAATGTGGAACGCCCACAACAGTCATGTGTGGTGTGATGAAAATCCACATGAAACCAGAAGCCGAGCAGCCCAGGAGCGTTTCTCAGTAAATGTGTGGGCCGGCATTCTGGGGGATTGCCTCATTGGCCCTTATTTGTTACCTGAACGGCTGACAGGTGGAAATTACCTGATTTTCCTGGATCAAGTGCTGCCGCAGCTTCTGGATGAGGCGCACGTACCCGAAGGTTCGCGTATCCAGATGTGGTTCCAGCACGATGGAGCTCCGGCCCATTACACGAACGACGTGCGTCTCCATCTAAACGCAAGGTATGGCCAGCGGTGGATCGGGCGTGGGGGTCCAGTTCACTGGCCTGCCCGATCACCAGACCTCACCTGCTTGGATTTCTTCCTTTGGGGTTACCTGAAGGCCGAGGTATACCATACACCTGTCAGCAGTGCTGAAGAACTTGTGGCGCGCATTGTGGCAGCTGCAGGGCAGATCAGAGATACTCCTGGCATTGTTGGAAACACACACTCCTCAATGCGACGGAGGTGCGAAGCCTGCATCATGGCCCAAGGTCGAAATTTCGAGCATCTTCTGTAGTGTTATTTTTTTTAAATAAATTTCCAGTATCATTGATGTTTTTGGTCTAAATTTATTCAGAAGTGTTGAGCAGAGGTAGAAAATGTGTTTTCATTATTACTAACTGATCGTAGCGCCCCGTTTCCAGTTAGCGTCCGAAATGTCAACGAATTATGTTTTTTGCCCAAAGCGCCCCCTATCGATGTTTCTTTTTGTACCGTTCAACTGAGTTTCAGAGAGCCCCAGCAAACAGAATCATGAAAATGCATGCCATAAGTCAAGAAATCTGTTTGTTTATCTCTTAGGAGCCTTCGAGTTTCGACCACCCTGTACTTTGACATTTTATTCCGGCTCTTACGCTTTTTGCAGGGCTCTACTTTTGGGTTCAAACTTTAAGTTAGAGTATAAACTTTGGCGAGCATGTGTTAAATTATCAAAATAACGGGCTTAAAGTTGTTGTCTAGCTCTCCAAAGTCTGCAGCGCCCCCTATCCATGTTTTAAGAGATACGCTTATCAAATTGGTACTGAAGAAAGTCTAAACAAACAGAATCATTTCGACGCAACAAGCAAGAAAATCTAACCATTTCCCTAGTTTTTATGACGTTTCGAATTTCGGCACCCAAATTTTCGAAAGCGCCTAGCGCCTTACCATCGCGTCAGGGACCCTACATTCCCTATTCAAAAATGTTCGTCTAGGTGTGCTCTATCGATCCTTAAAGTTTGTCACCGACGAGCTGAATCACCCTGTATATAACACTGGCAAACAGCTAACCGAAAAGTACCAATTATTTTTATGAGTCGAATATTGCAGCCAAAGATATTGAGCCCTGCTAAATGATTTGCAAGAGACATTACACCTTCACTGTGCATTAATCAAGCAGTTATGTTCCTAAAAAGATTATAGCTGCTCAATTTATAAAGGAAACTAAATCAGGTACTTACTAGTAAAATTTGTATTCCAATACATGGATCTATTAACTTGGGTCCTTTAAAGGACCCTTCACAAAATTTTATCACCTCAAAACAAGGAACCTTCATCAAACTTTTCACCTGCAAACAAGATCCTTCACAAAATTTTCCCACCTCCAAACTGAACTTTTTACAAGTTTAATTATTTAGGAGTAAAATCAGTCTTTCACTTTTAAACATAATGGAAATATATGAATGTATTTTTCGCTATTATTTAAAAAAATAGTGAAATTTATCTTTAGTTGTACACGAAAATTTCTTATAAAAAGTTTTCCCCATACCACAGCATTTCTAAATTAATGTGGCGATATTTTTTACCGAACATGATTCTTGTCGAATGCGTAGCGAATACAAAGTGCCGAATATCAATATTAATATTAAAAAGAAGTGTAATACAGCCCTCTTACGCTATATATATATATATCAACTTAAAAATTAGTTAAAATTCGACTACTATACTGTTGAAAAACTCCCTGCAAAAAGAAAAAAATACAATAACAACATGACAACGTGACGATTAGTCCCGCTAATTTTCCGAATGGCGGTTAAAACGTAAACACACGGTCTCAGAGTTGAGTTGGGTACTTCCTTCTCATTCTCCCGTGACATGGAGTCAGAAATAGAGCGGCGTAATCAAAAATCAAATGTTCCAACGAAAATTTGAAATAAATAAATTAATACGAATTATACATTTTTCATTTGTTTTTGAAGAAGTAATTTTTATAAAAACTGGAAGTCACGCCTGATAGAGAATAAGGGCAAATTATGCATGCAATAACCCCACCTATATTTTTCAGCTTTTATCGTGGACGCCACCAAAATGAGGAGAGGGGGGGGAGAATCTCTTCCCCTCCATTGATTTTGAAATTTAAGTGACTACAGTGAAACCTCCCTGTGTGACCACCTCCATTAACCAACCACCTCTCAGAACGACTATTTTTTTTTCATGGAACGAAATTTATTCCTATAGGCTCAATACTAATTTTACCTCCATTCAGAGACCATCCCAGTTGAACTCCCTTCATGAGCGACCAATCTGTTTGAAGAAAATGAAACAAATTCCGTTTTCTCCTGGTCGCTTGAAGAGGGTTTTATTAGAAAAATAATTCCGGAGAGCGCATTATTCATCAAACTTCTAAACTAAATTTAGATTTTTTTTTATTATTATTCCGGTAACTTTTAAGTGTTTAAACCCCTTTATGCCTTTTTTAGGCAATGAATTTAATTCTGATGACAAATTAAGAATGACGGTCAATAAACTACCTTGCCCTATTCTGTCAGGAAACTCTCAAAGAAATAGATAATAATAGATACAAATTAATGAAATCTTCATTATTTATTGCTCCCCCCCCCCCCCAAAAAAAAAGCATTTATTTACTGAACTTCGAAAGGACTTGGTTGGATAAGTTATAAAAGATAAAACCGTATTCATTTTTTTAACTTTGTAGTAATTAACTTATGTTTTGATACTTAAATTTTTATATTTTTTCTTAATGTGAAAGATAAATGTTAGTAACATTGTTATCTTTTTTCAACAATTAAAATCTAGATTTAAACATAACCTCCATTAAGAGACCACCTCTCGGAGTGACCAATTTTTATTGGATCGGAACGTGGTCGCTTTAAGGAGGTTTTACTGTAATTAGCTTTTGTTTTGATACTTAAATTTTTATATTTTTTCTTAATGTGAAAGATAAATGTTAGTAACATTGTTATCTTTTTTCAACAATTAAAATCTAGATTTAAACATAACCTCCATTAAGAGACCACCTCTCAGAGCGACCAATTTTTATTGGAACGGAACGTGGTCGCTTTAGGGAGGTTTTACTGGACATATTTTTTTATGTTTTCAAAAACAATATAAAATTTATTATTAACGAGTAACTAAATTAAAAGAGCCTCTTTTATTTTAGCAAATATATGTAGATAGTGTAATATAGTAGATGTAATATAGATTGTATGTGCAAAATTCTTAGTTCCTCTTTTTTAAAGAGCTGTTGTTGGTGTGTTTTATGACGGTCAATTACCTACACTTGGGATATGGGCCCAAAGGGGAGGGGAGGGGGTGCTCTGGCGTCTTTCTAAGAGAAAGCAAGGAAATCCAAGGTTCGAAGAAAACCACGGAAAACTCCGAACGATTAGGCCGACGGGCGTGATTGGAATCGAAACCAGCACCTCTCGTCTACTAGCTTTGAGAGCAGAACCTCTCGGCCACTGGTGGGGCGGTTTTAAAGAGGAACTATGACTGTCGCGCTTGGATGAAAGAGCGGCATGGTGGGAGGGGTGAGTGCCATTATTGTCCCTTCTGTATTTTGAAATTTAATTAACTAAAATTTCTTTTTTTTTGACAGATTTAGAAAAACACAGTAAAATTTATTCTTTTAGGAAAACTTAAAATGAAAAACTAAATAAGACATTTACAGAAAGGGGGTGGGGGAAATTGGGGCCCCATTGTCCATCGTTAGATACTAAAATTTAACTAAAATATATTTTTGTGCGTGTTTGAATACATTTTAAATATTAATGAAAGGGGTTTTGAAATAATTTGGAGATTTTTTTTAGGGGACAATTTTTGTTGATTGAAATTTTTGTATGCGTTAGAGTTTGAGGGAATATTTTTACTAGTGGGAATTTAAGAGAAATTTATGAAAAATTTTAGGATAAAAATGAGACTTTGAAATAATTTCGTGATTATTATTTTATTTATAGAGGGGGATATTCTGAGATTGAAATTTTTGAGCGTGTTAGAGTTGAGGTGATATTGTTCCTGGTTATAATTTTAGAAAAAATTGTGACAAATTTAAGGTCAAAAAGGGCTTCGAAATAACTTTGTGATTTGTTTTTCTTTTTAGGGGGAATTTTCTGAGATTAAAATTTTTGAGCGTGTTAGAGGTAATGTTACTTGTAATAATTTCAGAAGTTAAAAATTTTTGATTGTACGGATGGAAGACTTGTCATTGACTTAATGATTTCCGTGTATTATCTAAAATATTAATTTAGAAATTTATTAAAATTATTAATGAGGAAACACAGGCATATCAAAATCTTAGATACCATAATGTGCAATAATAAAACTTTCAAGTAAAACCTTCATATTACCTGCATGAGAAACAGTTTTCATTTTCCCTGAAAATATCTCAAGCGATTTCACGAAAATTTTCTAAGTCATTGAAGATAATTTGGAGGTGATAACTTACAGAAATAAACCTGTATGAAATCTTTTAAAAAGCGGTATACTTCTCTTAAGAGAACCTTTAGTTTTCATTTTCCTTAAAGATACCCGCTGAAACCTTCAAAATGGCTGCAACATCTCAAAAATTTTAAAGGTTTGTGTCTGATTTTTTTACCTGGGTTTTTCCTCACCAGTAAAATTTTACTGTAAAATTTGCCTTATTAAATCAGCGCATTTTCTCGATTCAAGAAGACACAAATTTCTGTTTTTAAAAAACGGTGACAAAAGATTAAAAATTTCGTAAAAGGCTCCCGTCCCGAAGGGGTTAAAAAATAAAGAAAAGAATTTTATCACAAACATCAACAAAACTTTTTATTCTATTTATTCCCTTATTCCAAATATATCGTTTTATTGTCTGCTGCCATAGCAGCATGATAAATTAAATTTCATAAAAAAAGGGTCTGTAGTAGAAAAATATTTTTATAAATCGAATAGTTATTGAACATGAACTCCCGTGCACAGAACGTGTTAAACAGCTAGTATTTACGTCAAAATCCTACGTATACTGTGTAGAGTACATAAAATGATGATACTCATTTTGACACCACTGTCTATAAATGCGAACTATTTTTATGTACATATATGATTTTCAAAAACTGCTCAAATCTTATTAGGATCATATGACTCTTCTTGTCTTCTGTTCCCATGGATTTCATTCAATGAATATATTCTCGAAAGTTTTTACTTCAGAAAAAATAAACGTCGAATACTATCATCTCACACTGTGGAAATTTGTTTCTGTTTCTCGAAGCAGTGCGTATCATTAAAAATGTATATATTTTAAAATAAATTTCACTTTTATCAGCGATTTTTAAATACGACGCAGTCAGAACAACAAATGCAACGATTTAAATTTCATATTTATTTGCTCAGTATTTGAGATCGACCGAAATTCGGTTTCGCTTTCGTTTTTGGCCCAAAATCTGAGTTTCGTCGAAAATTATTTTTCGGTACTATGCTGCCAAGAATTCGGCAGGATCAAATTACGACCGAGACTATTAGTATTCCAAAAATTGTTTTCTTCCTTCGGAAATATTCAGCATTATTCATTGATCTGATCAGTATGCTCGCAAATGAGACACTCTTCATTTATTGCTACGAATTTCGCTGTTTACAATTATCAGTTATCAGTTGCTCAATTGTGAATGTAAATTATAAAATAAGCAATACATACATGAGTAAACACGGAAGACGCGTTACTCTTGCTCAGTAAAAGCTGCAGACTTAAGAGTAAGATATTTTTTTTTTTTTTGAAACCGCAGAAGTATTTCGAATAGTTTTGAGAAAGTTCTAGCATAACAGATGACCATTTACAAAAATCATTCTAAAAGATAAATCGAGGTATGTATACTTAAAACATTTTTTAATTAGATAAAATTCGTATAATTTAGAAAATCCTTCTGTATCGTTGATGAATTACTTACATCTTGTTATAGATGAAAATAAATACTTTTGGCCAGAGGCACAGAGAGCCAACTTGGGCCAAGCGTATAATTGCACGTAAAATTAATTAATTTTATGTATATTTATGTATACACTAAATGCTTAAACATTTCGTTAAGACATTATCGTTTTCTGCCGTAAAAAAGGAAAATTACCGAAATTCGGTTTCGGTTTCAACCTATCCTTACTCATTATATATTTCAGTATTTCATTTTCTCGCATTAGCATGTTTCCAGGCAATAGCTCGCAGCGAAACTGTCCGAAATAAGTTGTTTTGCCATTTTGATGTTAAATATAGAAACTGTTTATCTAATACATAAAAATGAAAATTTGTCTGTCTCTAATGCTATACAAATCCACAGTTTGGAAGTGAGAATTCTGAAATGCTACGTACATGTGTATTAAAACACGGCCGAGGCAACTAAAGTAATCCGGAATCGAAATAACTTATAGTTAATTTTTAATTAATAAAAAACTACCAAGTTAACAACAATTGTCTATTAAATTTAACCATTTTTCGTTATTAAAGTTGCCAAAAATTAAAAATCCACAATAAATTTCTTACCACAAATTACCTTTCTATTGCAAGACGCATTGCATACACTATATGTCCAAATGTGACCAGTCAATTGCGATTTTAGACGTTTTGTTAAATATCTAGAAAAATACGTGAGGAATTAACCTTAAACTCCAGGTGTGTAAACAGTATAGTTTAGGTCATATATTCCCGCGAAGATTTTTTCCCGAAACCCCATAGGAGACCGTCAACAAATTGAAAAAGAACGAATATTTTTTGGATAACTCTGTAATAACTAATGTAGCAAAAGCGTGCAAACTCGAGATCATTAATAAGTGGCTTATTATAATATACTGTGTTCATTTTTATGAGGATAGCATGCATACTCGTATGGAAATTAAGGTTTTTATAAATGCAGTCCCAAATTTTGCCAAATTTTTTGCTTATAATTTGCAGAGTTCTTAATATATATAAAAAAAAGTTCTTTACAGAAAGTATGACAAATAACATTTTACACAATAATCTGCAATCAGAATTAAAAATTAATAAAAATTGGATGAAAAATGAACAGATTTACTAAAAAATGTTTCATTGCGCATGCGTGAATGCAATCAAAATATAATATGCATAATGTATTAACTAAGTATATAGAGCAACTTTTGTAAAAGTCTCAAAATTATAGCTTGAAAATTCTGAAAATTATCGTCAATAGAATAAGCTCGAAATCCGTTATTCCCAAAAGGAAGCAAAAATATGAGGGGTTGATCCAAATATGTGTTGATTAGTGCCAAGATAGCGTACACAATATTATATATTACTATATTTGGATAAAATAATTGGTCTGTAGCTAAATATCTGTTGATACTATTTTCGACCTTTTAAATGAATAGCGCATTTTTTAAATTTTTTAAAAAATTATTATTTACTTAAACAAAAATGTCCATTATGAGAAGCAATTTCGTCTAAACTGGACTCTCGATGCCAATTACTTCATTTTTTTTAATTGAAATTTATAATTTGTCAAGGACATTTTGCAGACCCTATAATTTATTTACGGTTATGTGGCATTATATTTCATAAAAGCAAAATTATCCCAGCTTATTGATTGGCTGTTTGTTTTTACAGCACTTGTGTTATATTTTGCACGCAAGTTTAAAGACAGACGTCATTGCTAAATCTTTTCGTTATTGCTTTTCCGAAAGAACTACGAAATCTGAATCTAAAACAGGGATTTTAACGTGATTTCTTTTTGGCTACTATCCAATGCTTGTCTACCCAATTATACTAAGCACAGTATAATCGGGTGAACTTAACAAAAATCGAATTTCTTCAACTTGTAAATTCCTAAGCTCTGTGAATAGTTAGGGCGCCTTTTCATTCACCAGAACGACATCAATAAGCTGTATACGATTGACTTAAGCAGATATTGCCGCACACAAAACGAGTCATATACACTGCACGCATTTTCACAAAACCAGTACTAAATGATGGTAAACAAATCGGCTAGTGAAAATACGAATAGTGTATACAGTAAAAACTAAATAAACTGACCACGTTCCGTTCCAATAAAAATTGGTAGCTTCGAGAGGTGGTCACTAAATGGAGATCATGTTTATATCTATATTTTGATTGTTGAAAAAAAGATACAATTAATGTTACTAAAATTTATTTTTCATATTAGTAAAAAATATGAAAATTTAAGTATCAAAACAAAAGTTAATTACTGCAGAATTAAAAGAATGGATAAATTGCCGCTTGCTTTGATTTTACGGTTTTATCTTTTATAACTTTTATTTCCAAGTCATTTCCACGTTCAGTAAATAAATGCAATATTTTTGGACGGGAACAAATAATGACGATTTTATTAATTTATCTATTTCTTTGAGAGTTTCCTGACAGAATAGGGCGGGGGAGTTTATTGACCGTCATTTTAATTTGTCATCTGAGTTAAATCTATTACCTAAAAAAACACAAAGGGGTTTAAACAAAATTTACTGGTATGAAAAATATTCTATACTTAGTTTAGAAGTTTTATAAATAATAGTCTCCGGAATTATTATACTAATAAAACGTTCTTAAAAAGACCAGGAAAAAACGGAATTTTCTTCATTTTCTTTTAAGAAATGGGTCGCTCATGGAGGGTGTTCAACTGGGATGGTCTATGAATGGTGGTAAAGTTAGTATTGAGCCTATGGGAATAAATTTTGTTCATGAAAAAATGTTCGTTCAGGGACGTGGTCGCTTAGTGGAGATGGTCGCTCAGGGAGGTTTCCTTGTATATGTATATGAATCCATTTGTGCGTGCGTCGATATTTACTCACGACAATCATTTAATTTATGTGTGTCGTGTCGGCGAAAGAATAAGCGCTCTTGAAAAGCAAAACCGGAGTACAGACTCTGATCACATCAGTGGTCATGGACACTCTTAACCCTAATCACAAAAGACGTTCGCATAATGAAACTCATAAATATAACTCTGATTAAAAAGCATTATAGGATTCTTTAGATTTTTTACTGTTATTATACATATGATTAAACATAAAAGTTTTTTGCGTTTAATTAAATAAAATGGTAATAAAATAAAAACAAACTGATTTATTATGAGGTAAATAAATAATTAAGTAAAACTATACATTGGAAATGGTTTATCTTCTTTTTGTGATTAAAATGAAGAAATTTTTATTGATTTCAATAAATCAAAGTATTTGTTTCGATACGCTTTCATTTAATTTTTAATTTATGATGGTCCCACAAAATAAATCATTCTTTATTTCATCTGGAAAAAATCGGAGAAATCACTCACCCGCAAGAACAGTGACAAAGTTCGACAAAAGTAAATTTTACAGGAGAGGCAAAAGAAAATTTGCATTATTTTACAGTAAAATAAAATTATAACATTTAGCTATGCATGCAAGAATAAAAATGTGCATAAAAGCTTAAAACCCTTAAGAATGAAGACGTAAGATGATGTTTGGAGAGTTGTGTGATTTTACCTCCTCATGGAATCCACCCCTCTTCTGTGGTCACAAATGGAAATATGGAGTTATAAAGTGGTTTTTCGTGGCACTACACGCATGAAGCTTTTTGTGTAGCAAGACGCACTTGTGACAGATCTATTAGTGGAATAAAATGCAAAAGGAATTTTTGCGAGATGTTTCACTTTTCTTGCGGGTGAGCGATGTGATAATTTACATCAAGTCAAGGTTGCGAGTTTTGACACCTTTTTTATTCGTAAAATACGAAATCAAGCAGAAATTTTTGAAAGGAGATTTTAACTAAAATCATAAGACGAAATGCAATATTCCGCATTGATTCAGTCACAAAATGCACAATATGAACTTTAAAAAGCTGTTTTACATAAAAGGCGACAAAGATAATAAAAATACAGATGTTGCAAGTTTAAGATATAAATTTTATTTAAATTTCCTAGTATTTTCGGCGTGTAATCCCGCGGCCATCGTCAGGAAGTATTTATATATTAATAGCTATTTCATTCCTTCAAATACGTCACTTCGTTTGAAATGGGAGAGTCTATAATTACTATGGTATCTGGAAGTTGATGTAGCAGTCCTTTGAATTGAGAAAAATATTTAACTGTCTTTCCTAAAATTTTAATACGTCACTTTGTTCACATACGTTCCTTTCATTTTAAATGCGTAGCAAGACAATTGTAGAAGTAGCAGTGTTTCGAATTAAATTTGCGTAGGTAAAAATATTTACCTTCCGCATCATGAACGTACATAAACAAAGTGACGTATTAAAATAAATGGAGCGGCAGTTAAATATTTTTCTCTGCATATGTTTAATGCAAGACACTTCCACTTCTACTTCCAGCTACCGTAATACACTCTCCCATTTCAAACAAACTGACGTATTTGAATGAATGGAACAGCAATTAATAAAAATATTTCCATGCGATCAGTGGCGTAGCCAGGATTTCGTTTCGGGAGGGTCCAGAAGTTTACCTCCAGGTTATATATAGCGCAAAGCCTGCCAAGATGAAATCACAAATGTTGGTTAAAATTTCCATTTTACACAGGTTTTGTGTTAGCAGGTTTGATTCTATAGCATTATTTTCGATATCACTATGGAACATTTCCTTTTAAGGCAGATTTCCGTTACAGGCAGGTTCCATTTTTACAAGTTTGTGTATTTATATAATTATACTTATTTATGTTTTATGAACAGTAAAATCTGTCGAAATAGTAATTATCTATAACAAAATCCTGCTTTAAACGGAAGAGTTACATCGTCTTAATAGGAATTGTCATACACTTAAATTTGCTAAAAACCTCTCTGAAAATTGATTTTCACCGCTCTTTAGTGAAACACAGTAAAGCCTCTGAAAGCGGAATCTTCCTTTAATGGAATCTTGTCTAAAACGAAAGAGATTCAGGATTCCGATGTAACAAAAAATTGATCTTATTGAGTTAGTGTACCTTAGAAGTAAAATTAATTATACTTCTTTATACGGAAACCCGTCTAAAATGGAGCTTTTTTCCAGTCCTTTACAAATACGTTTTGACAGGATTGACTTTGTATATATAATAGAAGTATTTCGAGTAACTTTAAGAATTTAGATATGTCATTATTTAATTTTTTAATTAAAAAAAAGCATAGATAAAAAATGTAAGACCAATTTATATAACTGCAGCTAATAATATATTGAAGCTATATTAACACGTTGAGTGCCACGATACCTGACACTGAAGAGCTGAAAATTTACAAAGTTTAAAGTAATTTTTAAGAAAGTATAATCCTGTAATAAATAAAAGGTAAATTTAAAATATTTGTTCAGTAATTATTTAAAACAATGTATATTTTTTTCAATTTTGTATCATATTTTAGACGTCAGCCATCGGTGAATGACGCGTTTTAAACGGAAAGTTTGCTGTCAGCCACCGGTGGCTGACGTGGCGCTTAAGGTATTAATATTTACCTGTGAAAAAGATTTTACAAACACTAGATGTAAAAAACTGAGCACATACTGAAGAGTTAAATTTATTTAAATCAGGTTCCATATTACATAACATTTGCCTACAATGAATTAAGGTTTTAATCTTTAAGAAAAGATCTTAGAATTTCAGCTATATGAAATAGTAATGTAAGAAGTATACGCATCAAATACAGTTGACGCCGCAATTTTTGCGACCATATTCGATCTGATACTTTCCTCCAATATTTGGTTGTCTTTAAAGATGTTAAAATTTTTGTAACAAATTTATTTGTGATGGATCCTCACTTCTTTGGAAGTATTAGGACGTGTAAACAATAATGGCGGTTTCTGTTATTATACTTCCCAACCAATTTATTACAGATGGTTCGAAACAGTTTTAGAGCATCCTCCAACTTCAGCAGTAAGCTCCTGTCTTTGATAGGTGGATTAGCTTCAATTTAAGCTTTCGATTTCTTATTGTTAAAGACAAAAAAAATGTCACCCAAGACCTTCTCCATACGTAAAATTTTTATAGCCACCATGAAATTTCTTGAAGCATTGTTAAACTAGGCGTGCACAAGTAGTAATTGGAGTCAAAAGTAAGTTGAATCTAGACATTTTTTCCGGTTGGGATTTCTGCGTCTTTGGAAGGGACACTTTGGAGTTCTGTAGAGGAGGGTAGCACTTCTAGAGCATTGATAAGCATAAAATCCCAAATTTTTCGATTGTACCCTTAAATAACTTGGCATGAGATCAAGAACCTCATATCTGTATAGTTCAGCATTCCCAGTTGCACTGGTAAAAATGTGTCGGTCAGGCGGCCATTCAAAATGATGGCCGCTGATACCATGATTCCACGACCTTTGTATCGATGCCTTTCACGAATGTTTGCAGCCTTATTGCGTGTGTTTTTCCCTTCCATATCGTAACACGTCTGCGATAACTATCCAAACAAAATCAGGATTTATCTATAAAGAGAACTCTTCTCCAGTCCGTGGTTCTCGAATGACGATGATCTCTGCATCACTTTAACCACACGCATTTCACTGCCGGAGTTAGTGAAATGCAAATCATGAGTTTCCTTAAATGCAGCCCTTTTTTACGCAGTCTGTCACTCACAGTAAATCTGGACAGTCGAGTTCCTGTTACTGCAGCGAACTACCTTGCAATCGGATTTGACGTCAGTTTCCTTTTTCTTTTAGGAATCTTTGCCAAATAACGGTCCCGAAAATCTAAAATGCACTTTTTTACCTTAACTTGGTTGTCTGTGCACATTACCAGTGTCTTTAAACCATTTCCATATTCTTGACATGACGCTTTTGGCTATTTTTAAGTCTTTACAAATTCCTGAGAGTATCTGTCTGTCCTTCTTCTACTCTCTCTATCGCTCGCCATTTCTCACAAGCGGTCATATGTCTTCTGGAAAACATAATCTACCTCCCAGAAGCAAAACATTTTTCTTGACTACATGTACGATCCTTGAAATTAGACTTCAAATCAACTACGTGCACTCCTTTTTGCACGTGAACCGAAAGAACGGGCTGAAAAAATTGCATATTTTTCTGTAGCGAAGGTTAATTCAATTGGAATACGTTATAAAGTTGACATTGAGTTATCAACCAATCACCTTTCATTGAAGTTCCTTTAATAAAATTAACATAAAGCACACTTTATGGTTGTTCCTTTAATTTTTCTCACCAGTGTATTTTGAAAGTGGTAACAAATAACCTGTTCAAAAATAAAGTTATTTTTATTAACTGCAGGCGGCAGACTTAAAGTAGTTGATAATATTGCCCATTATAAAGTTAACAAAGATAAGGGTCACGAAACTCAACCAGTGTGCCGTTAATGCGTTCATATAAACTCGTTTTTTCTTGTAAGTGTCGGCAACAATAGGTCACATCGAAGTCCAAGATAAAGAAGTTTTAAGTTTAATCTAGTTTGAGTAAATTTGTGTAATCGGAATAGCAAGTATACTTGAATAGGTCTTGGGACATTAAAATATTACCGTTTACGAGAAGATTCCGTGTTCAGAGAAAACCTGCCAAGAAGGAATCACAATTGGAAGTTCCATTTCAAATAGGCTTCAAACGTTAGCAAGCATAAATATATAACGTTGTATTCGTCGAATATTGAATTGTTTTCCTTCGAGATAGGTCATCTTCACAGATTTTACTGTAATACTTCAGAGGTGTATTATAGGGTGAATACGTTTTAGCAGTTTTAATGGATACTGTCAAAAGAGAAAGTGTCTCTAACGAAAACCTGTCTAAACCGGAACGTTCATAGTCCATGAGAGACATACCTTTGAATTATACCTTCTAAGACGAACACCTGGCTAAAACGGAATTTTTCATGTGTTTTGTGATTCAGTCTTAGCCGTTTTTACTGTTATATCTATGATTCAGCAAACTAGTTCTTCGTTCGGGGGGGGGGGGGGGTCAGGACCCCCTGGGTCCCCCCACACACACCTTGGCTACGCCACTGCATGCGATTGCTCCGAAAGTACAAGGAAATTTAATTAAAATGTATATTTTTAACTTGTAAAATCTATATTATTATTATCTTTGTCGCGTTTTAAGTAAAACGGTGAGCTTATAAAAGTTCATATTGTGTATTTTGGGAGAATTTAACTTTATGTAATCACGAAATAACTGTTATTAAACACTGTAAAAATTACTATTCTGAACTTCAGATATATGATTTGTATTTTCTGAATAACAAAGCTGCTTAAAATTATTACTGAATGACCATTTCATAGGAAGTTTTACATGGTAAATTTCTATTTTATTTGTTATGCTTTAACGCTTACAACATAGAACATTAATCTTCAAATACATACTATAAAATGTGAAACTCGTCACTCAATTTAAATTCCTTGATTATTTTTTTTAATTGTTTACACTCTAGCGTTTATTTAATCATGTCCATTCCAATAATGTGGTTATATTTTCTTCAGACGTTTAACGAGAACGCTAATTTCTAGAAAAAAAATGTGGATTTTTTCTACAGTTTGTTTAGTTTTGTACAGTTTACTTTTTGAAAGCGTTAAGATTCATATTTTTGAAAATAAATTACACCTTTAAAGAGAAGAAGGTCTCATCTTTGCACACTTTTTTTGTTAACCGGTATCTTCCAAATTGCGGTCTAGGGTACCGATGCCATATGCAAGAAAAACAGAATGACCAAAATAATACTTTTGAAATTAGTTTTTCAAATGGTTAAGAACGGTATTTTTTCAAACAAATTGTGGCATTTAAAACCTAACTTTACGTTCACTGTAAAAAATTGCTGCAGTAATTTTACTGCAGCAGAGATTACAGGGAAAGGCACATAAAAAAACGGGCTTTGCTCCTGGATAAACGGACTTTGCCTTTAGACAAACGGTTTATGTCCGTAAAACATAAAATTTACTGAATTTGGCCGTTTATTTGTAAAAAAATGACATTTTTCGTAAATTTACGGGACCAATTTATGGTAAAATACACGTAAATTCACAATTATTTTTGACAGTGTTCTTCCAGAATTATGTCTTTCATTTTTAACTATACTAATTTTTTTTGCCGATCTAGGTTTAAAAATAGGATGACAAACACATCAAAAGCCATCGGTTATGTACTTCCTTTTCGTCCCGCTGTGTAAATCGGGTTCTAGGGATACGCGGGCGCTTTTAAAGGCTTGGAATGAAAGAGATGAGTTTTTGATGATAGTTCATTGTTGTTTTCAATTAATATCTCAACTAATTAACAAAAAATGACAATTCTTATTCCCAGGTGTATCAAGGCATGCATCGGATTACCCTCATCTAAATTTAGACTTGTACATGCGGTAGATTTCGCTAGCATCGCAGTTAAAACGCGCAGAGTGAAACTATATTTTATTAATATAGATCATACACTGAATGCCTTAAAATAGACATTTTGATCTTTTAATTTAACCCTTAAATGCCAGGTGTTGCCTTTCGGTAACATATAACTTCTAAAATACTGTTAGAATAATATTAAAGCCATTCATGCCTAATGTTGCCAGTAAAACACATTCTGAAAATATTATTAAATCGATTTTCCACATTTAGATGGCAACACTTGCACTGTAAAAAAAACGGACTAAAAAACGGAAATACTACTGGCAATCTAGACGCCAGTACTATTTCCGTTTTTTTACGGAATTTTTACCCATAAATTACAGAAAATTTTCCGTTTTTCTGATTAAAAACGGAAAAATTTCTGTAATTTATGGGTAAAAATTCCGTAAAAAAAACGGAAATAGTACTGGCGTCTAGATTGCCAGTAGTATTCCCGTTTTTTTTTTTTTTTACAGTGTGTGCTGTTTAAGAATAAAGATAGATTTATTTTTTCAATTGTTGATACATGCTCTTTTTGTTTTGTTTGGAAGCTTGCGAAATACCCTATTTTGTTCTGCAGTGAGCAAGTAAAATTTATTTCTTATCATAGTTCATAAAATTCTTGTTTGTTTAATATTACAGAATTCTATCAAGGAAAATTATTTTTTCAATTAAACACCAGTATTGCTGATTAGTAACAAACAGTTTTTTAGCCGTAAACCATACTTAAAACAAAATATGATTTTTTAAAGTATTTTTTCCATGATTTATTTAAAAAAAGAAAGCCGAAAAACATGTTTTAAATGTTTTTTTAAAACTCAGGCATTTAAGGGTCAAAATTGGAATAAAGCATTTTAATTAAAAATAATATCACTAACCAAAAATGTTTTATTTCAACATGAAAGCATTGTTTCTAATTTACACATAAATAAATAAAAGCTCTTATTGGCAAGATTTATTCCACTCTAACAGTTTGGTTTAATTAGTTAGTGGGTGCTACGGTCATCTTTTGCTGACAAAGGCTGAACTGACCGGGTCGTCAGTTTATATTTAAATCCGACATAATACTTTAAAGTTAAATCTATGACAATAGGATTCGGATACTGCACCTTTTGACCAATAGCCAGCGCACTATTGACTAGATAAATATGTGAGATCCTTCCTAAAAGAAAAGTTCTGTTGTTCGAAAAAACTTCAACAATGAAATGCTTTATACAGTAATACCTCGACTTACGTCAACAATTCGGTCTAAGACTAGCGACGTAAGTCGAAAACGACGTATGTCGAGGTACATTTAGATAAGCAAAAAAGGATAAGTAATAAAAAATCTCCAAAATCTAATTAACATATTCTATTGTATTTAGGAAATGTGTTACACACATTTAACATTAGCAAAAAAAAAAAAAAAAAAAAAAAAGCGTTTGCAATACAAGACTTTGGAATAGATCAATAAGTTGTTAACTTACAATTTATTGTTTTTCTAACTGAACCATTCGAGTCATTGTGGATGTAAAAAAACCTTGCAATGAAGTTTGAAGCGACAATTTTTTCTTTTTTTTTTTTTTTTCTTAGAAGCTCTTTTTAACAGCAGAGTGAGTTTTCTAAGCTTTTTCTAGGGATTTTTCGTATTTGTTTGTCCCTATCACGTGACTGTCGCGGGAAATTTTCCTTGCATAGAACCAAGTGTTTTCAAAAAATTTCAAAGTCCTTCTAAATTAAGAATTTTTTTTCCAAGACACACGACGTAAATGCCGGGTGACGTAAGTCGGGGGTACTACTGTATATTAAAAAGCAGGAAAAAAAAGATTAAAACTGTAATAATATTTAAAAAAAAATAATTTTTATAACTGATTTAAAGGTCTTTTAAAATCGGATAAGTGGACTTTTAGCAAAGAAATGGCTCTTTTCCCTCTCATTATAGCAATGAATGCAATTCTGTGAGTTTCTTCTTTGAATAGAAACGCCTCTTCCATGTTCTGCAGTAGAACTGTCATCGTAGAACATTAATATTGAGTTAGATAATTGCAGAGGTTCTCTGTTACTAATAATTAGATAGGAATCTAGGGAATACATCCTCAAAAGAGACTGCGTGAAATTCTGTAATTAATAAGAAATTGAATTATTAAATGAAGTTTTACAAAAGGCAGCTATTTATTATACCAGAATTTTTGCTCTAGTTTTACCTGTAATTCACAGAAAATGGTTTTATTCCTTCCCGGTCGTTAAGAGTTTTCAATTTTATTGTCAAAATTTGTTTTCAAATGATTTACATATTGCTGATGATAATAGGTTTTAAGCAATTTCGGCAAAGATTAGCCCTAATTAAATAAAATATTTCAATCACAAATCCTTACATTTTTAAAGTTAATGTACTCTATTTAAAAAGCGAAATATAATTAACGTTTAGTACAGTTTGTTTACTAAATATAGTTTATTAAAGAACTATTCAAAAGAAATATTTACAAATAATTATGTAAGCAATAATTTGTATTTCTTTTTTTCACTTGACGAAAGACCATTAAAATCAGAAAGATTTTAATGGATTTTAATAATTAGTTAGATTTTCGTCTGATGGAACTCTATGTATTAATTTTCGCCCATTGTTTCAGTAAATACAATGTTTTTTTTTTATTTCTTGGAATAAAAAGTCTTCGAAAAGTCCGCCTTTCACTAACATGAATACTGAATTGAAAAAGTTCGGGAGATATCTGCTATAAGCATTTAGATGGCCTACATGGAATACTCCGTGAAAAGATACTAGTTGAAATATGGCAATTAATAAAAATGAAATTATAAATCAGAATTTTACAACAAGCTGCATACGATCACTTTTAATAACAAAAATCCAATTTTCACGTGAAACTGGATAAATTATTAACCATTTGGAAATATGGTTATTGTTCTCTGTCAGGGTAGCAAATAAAAAACATATCTGAAGAGTTTTATTGGTTGAATCCGCATTTTACTCGTTTTCTGATTGGTCTATACAGTAATCTGTGTTTCCCTTTACTTTCAACAGAGATGGATACTTCTGTTGCCACTGTGACAAAAAAGTAATAAAAACTACAAAAAAAAATTAATAACTCAAAAACAAATTAAGATACAGCTTTCAAACAAATTGCATTTAAAAGTACATATTTTTTCTCTATACGATGGTGTAAAAAGTAATATTATGGGATGTTTAGAAGTTTAAGAATGAAATTTCATTTAAAATGGGTCGTCAGATTTCTTGGAAATCGGACGCTGGAAAAGCTTTTTCCCGAACAGCCAATGAAATGCTTGGATGATACGTAAGTTTCAGGTGGATAATACGTAAGTTTCAGAAAATCTGACGAGTCGCAGGCGATTTTTGTCGCTTGCAATTTTTACGCGTAATAACACTATTAATGTTTAATTCATGGCGTACGTAATGTATGATCAACTCCGTGAGATTTTTTATGTCTTAAATTTTAGTCTTTGAAAAAATCCTTTTCCAAATGGTCGTTGTAATTTGTTAAATTGCATTTTTTTTTTTTTTTAATACTGTGCTGGAAAATTCGAAATTAAACTTTAAAGTCCTATCTAATTCAAATTGCTTAACCATCTCGGCACTGATTTTTTTTTTTTCAATTTTTGGGAAAATTACTTTTATGCAAACAAAATTAAAAGTAGCTATTGAAATCAGAGAAGTTACAGTTTACTGAAATTTAACGAATGTGTTCTTTACAGAAACATAGCGAATGTAGTTATGTCGCGTGCTTTTCATATAAAAATAGTCTAAGGAAATATTTTTAAGACGTTTGGAAAGTGTTGTATTACAACCTGATTAAACAAACTCAGAAAATTTAGAAGTATTTTTTATCTTTTATCACAAATTACTAATTCGTACAAGGAATCCCTAATTTAAATTCATAGAGTGAAACATATGTTTGAATTAAAAGAAACGCCAACGTTTTACTAATAATTAATATATTTTTTATTAATATTATTATTATTAAATGCTGAAACATGAGTAAAGACATAATAGTAAATGTATCGATATATGCTATCACTTTTAGGTACTGGAATTAACAATATATATATATATATATTTTTTAAATATTGCAGATCGAAGTATAAGCCTCATATGAGGCTCAGGGTGACGAAAGGGTTAACTAAATTTGAGTATAATAAATAAATTTAAAAAATAATTCACATTTTTAATCGTAAGTTTCTAAATTACACTTTCAGAAAAACTCGTCAATATACACAAAATTATTCCTCATTTTTTAACAAATAATTTCCGTAATCCTAGAAAACATGTTTTATCCGTGAATTCTCCCCGAACGTCTAAAAAAGAAAGAGAAAATTTCCGTTCCTTCCTAGCACTCATGCTTATCGTGTCTATTAATAATAAATCCGATTTTATTTAAAAAATGAAAAATGAAAAATTCTATAAATTAAGATTTTTAATTTAATTAAAAAATTAAATTTTTTCGAATTTAAAAATAAATAACAATTACTTCTCATTCATTCAAAAGTACTCACAATTTATTTTTTAAAATTGAATAAAGTTAAATAAAGTTGAATTTATAAAGTTGTTTATAAATAAATATTCACATTTAAAATATACTTTAAATGAACACATTTAACCCCTTGGGGACGAGCGACACGTATACGTGCCGCATGAAGCGCTCAGAATCCTTGTTTTTCCTCACCAGTAAATTGCCCAACCAGTGGCTGAGAGGTTCTGCTCTCGAGGCTGGTAGGCGGGAGGTGCTGGGTTCGATCCCAACCGCGCGCGTCGGCCTAATCGTTCGGAGTTTTCGTAGTTTTCTTCGAACCTTGGATTTCCAAGCGTTAATACGGGTTAGGTTCCCTTAGAAAGACCCCCATGAAGGGCACCCCGCCCTGGGCCTATATCCCTCGTGCAGATAATTGGCCGTCATAAATACAACCAACCAACCAACCTCACCAGTAAAATTTTACTATAAAATTTGCCTTGTTTAATCAGCGCATTTTCTCGATTCAAGAAGACATAAATTTCTGTTTTTAAAAAACGGTGACAAAAGATTAAAAATTTCGTGAAGGTCTCCCGTTCCAAAGGATTTAAAGGATATTTTAATTAAGAAAATTAAATGGTAAAGAAATCGATATTACTCAAAAAAAAAAAAAAAATCCTTTCGTATAAAAATATAACATTAGTATTTTACCTCTAGCAATCTACGTAAATATATTTAAAATTCATATTTTATACTATATTAATACTAAAGTATTAAAATCCCAGCCACAATCTTATTAAAGACGAAATCTTCCCGAAATGAACTTAAAAATTAAAAGATTTTTAAAGAAATTGATCAAGCCATACCAATCTGAAGAGCTATTTACTTCAAAGCGTTTTGCTGGTGTACAGCTACAAAAAGTAATAAAAACTACAAAAAAATTAATAACTCAGAAACAAATTGAGATACAGCTTTCAAACAAATTGCATTTAAAAGTATATTTTTTTCTCTATACGAAGGTGTAAAAAGTAATATTGTGGTATGTTTAGAAGTTTAAGAATGAAATTTCATTTAAAATGGAAATCTGACGACGGAAAAACCTTTTCCCGAACAGCCAATGAAATGCTTGGATAATACGTAAGTCTCAGGTGGATAATACGCAAGTTTCAGGAAATCTGATGAGTCGCAGGCGATTTTTGTCGCTTGCAATTTTTACGCGTAATAACACTATTAATGTTTAATTCATGGCGTACGTAATGTGTGATCAAGTCCGTGCGATTTTTTATGTCTTAAATTTTAATCTTCGAAAAAATCATTTTCCAAATGGTCGTTGTAATTTTTTAAATTGCTTTATATCTTTTTTTATTATCATTTTTTTTTTTTTTTTTTTTTTGCTAAAAAAATAAAAAAAATAAATAAAATTAAATAATAATAATAATAAAAATAAAAGCCCTTTCTTGCAAACCGCACTCCTTTATCATAATTTCTTGCTTTTTAATGAGTTTTTAAATTTTAACGAACTTTTGGCTCAAACGGTATATTGATCTAATTAGTTAATATACGGAAGTTCAAATTTCTTATACACCTACTATGCCTACCATTCCATAAAAGCTTGATTTAAAGAAATATTTATAATTGATTAAGAAATCAGAAATTGTTTTATTTAATTTTAACTGCTCCTTTAAAAAAGGAATAGAACACAAAATACACAATATGAACATTGAAAAACTCAACGTTTCGCTTAAAAGGCGACAATAATAATAATATATATGTTACAAATTAAAAATATAAATTTTATTTAAAATTTCTTAGTACTTTCAGCCGCAAATCCCACGGCCATCGTCAGAGAATATTTTTATTATTAACTTCTGTTTCATTCATTCAAATACATTGAAATGGGAGAACCTAAAGCTATTAAGGTAACTGAAAGTAGAAATTGAAGTGCCTTGTATTGAACTTATGTAGAGAAAAAAATATTTAACTGCCATTGCATTTATTTTAATACGTCACTTTCTTCACGAACGTCACTTTCATTTTTAAATGTGTAGCTGGACAATAGTAGCAGTAGCAGTGTTTCCGATACTTCTACTACTACCCAGCTACGCATATAAAAAAGGAAAAAAAAGAATTGAAAATGATGTATGTGATGAAAATTACGTATTAAAATAAGTGGAACAGCAGTGAAATATTTTTTTTCTACATAAATTCAATACAAGGCGACTACTTTCAGCTACCCTAATAATTATAAGTCGTCCCATTTCAAACCAAGTGACGAGTTTGAATGAATGGAGCAGCAATTAATAATAAAAATATTATCTGACGGTGGCCGCGGTAATTTCAAGCCGAAAATATTAAGAAATTTTAAATAAAATGTATGTTTTTGATCTGTAATATCCATTTTATTATTTCTGTCGCCTTGTAAGTAAAACGTTGAGCTTCAAGTTCAAGTTGTGTATTTTGTGACTGAATGAAGGTGGAATATTGCATTTCGTCTTATGATTTTATTTAACCCATTTATGTGCCTGAATTTTTGTTTTCTCAAATTTGTTTCTAAAATCACTTTAAAATATTTCAAATCGAACTGGAAAAATACTAAAAAAAAATTATTTTATGATATTTTTGTATTTACTTGATAAAATGTAAATGTATTAAATATGGGAATACCCATATGTGGAAAAATGCATAATTATATGTTTTGGCTGAATTTATATAAAGTAAGCTTTTAAATTGTACATTATATACTATAATTAGTAGTATTTTTATGAACTATTAAAAATATATTTATTTCTTTACAGAGACTAATAGCATTATAAGTATAAGTAATATTAAATTAAGAATAATCGTATTTGAGGCTAAAAAACTATTTATTTCAAAATCATCTTGAAAAGGACTTTACATCAATAACTGTCCCCTGACTGGCTAGTAGAAATATGTACCCATATGCGCCCAGCGCCCTATATTTCGCACGTTACAAACATGCATAAAAAATGCGTGAACATATAATTTCGCAAATAATAATAATAATAAAAAATCAAAGAAGTCCATAAGCTAAGGTTATGACTTGTTTAATTGGATCCTTGATACAAAAATAGAAATAAACTTACTTTTTACATTTCGCTGTCTTAAAAAATGAGAAATCTATAAACACCGAAAAAATGCCTTCATTTAAATAAACTAGCAAAAGCCATGCTTTGTTTGGATTCGCGAAGCATTATTTAATAAGATAAATATTTGAAAGTAACAATAATTTTTTATATTATTTTTACATCTTTATTAAGCAAAAACGTTATTTTATGTTTTGGCGCATTTTAATTTTAGAAATGTAAATTCAGTCAAATAACTAAGAATTTCCTCGAATTTTTTTATTTATGATATAACGAATTTAACAATTAATTTTATTTGTTTACAATTCTTAAGTTGCCACTTCACAAAAAAATCATAATATAATTGTTTTAAAATACGTAAGTATCGTCTGCGTAAATGATTTAACATAATAAGACTAAATTGTGTAGTTCAATTCTTAAAACTGAAAAATACTTTTATAATTGAGTGTAAATAATTGAATTTTTACAAATTTAAATAAAAAATATGCCATAATTTTAATAAAAAAGGGTGTTTTAAAAATTTCATAAAAGAAATCGTGAAAACTATTTAATTAATCATGATTCTATCTATAAGGACTAACTCCATGATTGATTTTTTCTTTTGAAAATATACGTGTTTCATTTTTTATTTGCAAAAATGCGTCCGTAATGGAAAAACATGTAAAAAAAAATAATTAAAATAAAAATTTTGTTAAGGTTATTCTGTAAAAAAATAATATTCTGCAAATCTACAGATCCTAATTTATTTTTATGTTTAATTTCAAGTCAAAAAACTAAATAGTTTTTTCGTAAAGTGTACGACAAAGTGTAATTTGTGTAGCCTAGGAGAGGATTCTCCTCGCTCATCCTAATAAATATCCATATTATGCTGTCATCTCTCGGTAATAGATAAAGACATTTATAGACAATTACTTCATACAATTTTCATGTTGTGAAGAAGAAGGAAGTATTAAATATATATATATATTAAATATCGAAACGTCCCAAAATAGGGACATTAGGCATAAATGGGTTAAGAAAACAGATTTTTCGAGGAGATAAACTGAATTATTTTTGTCTTTAATATGTTAGTAATAGCAATGCTCCCTGTTTACTCGTTATAGCAACGCCCCTTTCATGTTCTTCACAGACATGTCATTGCCCGAAACTAATAGTGAGTCGTGTAATTACGAAGATTCTCTACTACTAATGATTTAATCTGTATCCAGGGAATACAGCATGAGAACACCCGAGTCGAACGCTTGCAATTAATTAAGAATTAAATTTTTATCAGGCGTATTTCAACAACAGGGAATAAATTATTTTTCCAAAATCAATTGCTCTCAACGTAATAGAATAAATGGCGAGATATAGAACAAAAAAATAAAAAGTACAAATGTAAAAATAGTTTTTTTTTTTTTTTTTTTTTTTTTTTTTTTTAATGCACTCTTTTACAGTCATTTAATTTTTATCTTGGAAAATTATACATAATTCCAAGATTACAATTCATTATTTTCCCCCAAAATTACGTTTTTATACATTAATGTGGCGTGGGCACCGAACCCAATTAGGGAAAATTCAGCAGTTTTTGACGAATTTTTTTCGTCGAAAGTTTAAATAGAATTTTCAAACAACACTACTGCAACATGAATTTTCAATATTCTCGCTTTATATAAATTTCGGCAAGTATGTTGTGATAAACAATGAAGAGTTAGAAAAAGTATTTTTTGAACTATAATTTTTGCTTCAGCAAAGTTAATATGACAGACTTCGTTAGCTAAGTAGAACCTAGAAAGAGCTGTATTCTGTTTACGATGTCTAATGTCTCTGCTATGCTCTGTAATCTTCACTGATAACTTACGTTTTGTCATGCTGATGTAGACTTTTTCAACATTATCAGATAAAGTGATAGGGATTTCATATATACCAGATTTTTGATCCATTGGGATCCTATCGATCTTATCACTGACGATATCGATGAGGTAAGGAGGTGGAATAGTGAGCAACTTTATATTACATTTCTGTATGATCTTTTTTAGCTTTTCGAATATGTATGGGAATGTAGTGAAATTTTCTGTAGACCACAAGTTGATTATTATCCTGTCGTTGACTTGAAGAGCGTTGTACTTCTGAATTATCTTATCTATATATTTTGCTGGAAAACTATGATCAAATGCTATTTTCTGTATAAACTCGATTTCTTCATTTACTTTACTCTCATTACATTCATTTAATTAAAATAGTATTTTTCAAATTTAATTTTCTGGGGTTTTTTTAGTTACATTATTAATTATATCTTAAATTTCCGTTGAAAAATCCGTTTTCAAGCCTTGGTTATATTTCGTGATTTTTTAATTTTACACATTCCCTACATGAAATAAATCTTTTTCTCAAAATTTGAAAATTGTAAACATATTAACCGTGAGAAATTTTAATCACATTAAAATAAATGCATGGATTTAGAAAATTAAAAAAAAGGAGCCAGTGTCTTTAAATGTTTGCAAGTAATCAGACAATGATCAGATTGCCTAGAACTAGTACAAATGTTCTCAAAGTTCGAAATTATGTATTCAAACGAGAGTAAAATTATTCCTTATAAAGGAAAAATAGAATTTTTGATAAATCATTGCAGAATGCAGGAATCATACATTTCCTCAGTCGAAAACTATAAAAAACAGCTTTTCTACATTTTATAAAATAATAACTTTTAAAGTTAAATATTACTTGTTTCAGAGACAAATGTGCAGTATAACCCGCTAATCCGAACAAAGTGAGACAGGTGCTTGTCCAGATTATGAAAATTCGGATTATCCAAAATTCAATTAAAAATAGAAAAGAAAAAAATAAGTGCTAAAAAAATTGCAAGTTATAAGTACTCAGTAGTATAATAAAAATTCTCTAACCCGGCATCTTAATGTCCGACATACTGGAAAATCCGACACAACTTTCGAAATAAAATAGTATTCCTTGTTTAATGACTCCTGATATTTATAATAATCCAATGGAACTTCAGAATAAGTAATTACGTAATAACCCATTACAAACGGTTCTAAATCACGAATCTATATATAGCTCAGTCACCACGTTGACGAGGAGGGAAGAAAAAAACATTTCTGTAGATATTTTTAACAAATGAAACTGTTGACAGGAAAAATAATTTTTTATCATCTGATTTAAATACATTTGCACATTAATTTAATATTTTCAGTTGATACGCTCAAGTATAATTTTCGAAAATAAAATCAGTTTTGCATTAATCTGAATTTTGGGTTCACATTAGCGGGGTTCTTCTATATTTAATAAAGAATAGAATGCCTTATTCCACAATTTTACTTATAGAACGGATATGTTAGAGAATATTAGAACTAGAAAATATTTTATTTCTTTTTAACAGAAATAAGCAGCGATTAAAATAAAAGAAATAGAATTTTCTAGGAGAGAAATGGTTTTATTTTTATCTTCAATATTTCAGTAATAGCAACGTTTCCTGTTTACATATTATAGCAACACCTCTTTCATGTTCTTCACAGACATGTCATTCCCCCAAACTAATAGTGAGTCGCGTAATTACGAAGATTCTCTACTACTAATGATTTAATCTGTATCCAGGGAATATAGCATGAGAAGACCCGAGTTCGGCGCTTGCAATTAATTAAGAATTAAATTGTTATTATACGTATTTCAATAATAGGGGACAAATTATTTGACCAAAATCTATTGCTCTAAATTTATGAGAATAAATGTCGAGAAAGCGGTTTAAAAAAAAAGTATAAAAGTAAGATATTTAAAAAAAAATACAAACTTTTATTTGGCATTCAATGTTTATTTTGAAAATCACAACTAATTTCTTAACTTCAATTCATTTATTTCAAAAAAAGTCCGTTGCTATACATTAATTTGGAGTGGGCACCAAATCCGATTATGGAAATTTTTTATTAGTATAAAAAGCTTTTTTTACGCATTTTTTAAGTCGAAAGTTTAAATAGAATTATCGAGCAACACCACTGCCACATAAATTTTAAATATTCTCGCTTTATTTAATTTTCGAAAAGTGTGATAAACAATAATAAAGATAAACAATGAAGGGTTAGAAAAAGTATTTTAAAATTTATATTTCTGATTTTTTTTTTTTTTTTTTTTAGTTACATTACTGATTACATAGTAAATTTTCATAAAAACATCAGTTTTCACACGTTGATTAACATACACGAAAGTTTTTATTTGTTTTATTTAGAAAAAAACATCCCTACTGCTGGGAAGTTTTATGCAAGTTACATTACAATTACCAGGGTACGACTTAAATGAACTACCCTAATATAGATATTGTAGGAAAAGGATAAACCTCACAGAATTACCTTGGTTTTGCCTATTGCAGGGAGGAATGGGATAATAAAAGCGATCATTCAAAATTCCTGGTTAAGAGTGGAAACAAAAATTAATTAACTTAATTGCATAAAAAAAATCTAAGCATTGCAATTACTTTGATTAAATGGATAAATTAATGACATTGACGTTGTGTTCTACTTTAAACATGGACTGTCAACTTTTTGGAAGAACAATGACCTAGAATGTATAATGAATTCCAATTATGGAAAAAATTTTAAATTATGAAAAAAAAAATTACACGCATTTTTTGTCGGAAGTTTAAATAGAATTGATTTGATGAATAATGTATTTCGAATAATGATGAATAATGAATAATAATATTGATAATAATAATGAATAATAACTATGAATAATTAAATATCTATGATAGTTAAATTTAACATCAGCCTAATACATGCAGATATACGAGGGACATAATATTCAAATACCTCTAAATCTCGATGCAAAATTAACTAAATATATTTTTAAAAAGTGTGAAAAACATTAAGGACCATTAATTGGGATTATAAAATTTTTCAAAAGTACATTCTTATTTTATTTCAATTATTAAGGGGTCTCAGGACTCTTAAAGCTTTAAAATTTTCGAAATTTAAATTTTTTTTAGATATTAAATTAACTATCTTTTCTGAACATTTTGGTATATATGTTTCCTTGAAATTCCGATTAGAAGAGAAGTTGTGGCTTTTAGAATTATACGCGCTCAATAGCTAAAGCGGCGTTTCAGAAACTTTGAAGTCAATTTTCTCCAAATGACGTTTTTGGGAATAACGCGCACCATATCTCAAAAACTTCTGAATTTTTTTTCATGAAATTTTCAAAACATATATTTCATGTTAGTATGTATAAACTGAACCTAAAATTTCCTTCTTATTGTTCAGAAATATATTCTTTATAGGTGATTATACAGTTGAAAATTTCTAAATTTTGCATTAACTAAATACAACTTTGTATTAAAAATAGAAAAATGCTTTAAATACAAATTTATTTAGGTTCAGAGTAATTATTATAATGTGAAACATAAGTAGGATCCAAAATTTTCTTCTACTTGCAAAATTTATTTTGTAATCGTGCGCATAATCTGTTACGCCGATTTTCCGCTCGTCAAATGTCTGACATTTTGGAGCCCACTGTAAATTCTAATTCTGCATCTTGTAATTTTTCAAATATATGAAATGAAAGAACATACTTATATCTTTCATCCCAATATAAAATTTTGTCTTAAAATCAATTACATTTTAAGATATTATGTGTTGAAAACGGTCTTTTTTTCGATTTTTCCAATTTTAAGAGTCCTGAGACCCCTTAAGCATAGCATATGCTCCCATTAAACTAAAAGAATATTTATAAAAGGGACAAATCCTCAACTGACTATGGCTTATCTATCAGCGAAATGTAATTCTTTCTTAATCAGGTACCATTTTTATATATAGAAGATATTATTAATTAGTACTGTTGATTATATATAAAATCTCCTGTGTCGATGTGAAGGGTAATAGTTTAATAATAAAGTTTTGCATTCTAAACTGTAGAGCAAAAGGAATCATAGATAGTAATTTTTTTATAACAGTTAGACAATGAATACTAATTTTTCTGATATTGCAGCGTAGTAGACAAGCTCAATCACTGTTGAACCGTACTTATCATTGCTTGGTCATTTTCAATTTTAACACTCTCCAACATAGTGGAAAATATTTTATGAATTAGGTTTGTCCGTCAGACCATCTGTCTCTGTTAAATATACTGGGATCGTCAAATAACTTTTATATGTCATTTAGGTTTATTAGACAATGTTTAGTACTGAAAATAGAGTGTGTAGCATTTATAATTCGTTAACCCCTTGAGGGGCAAGCAATTACGTTTGTGAAATGCTTAATTCCCTCCGGAATCGTTGAAAAAGTCTATTTTAAAATAAGTAAAAGCAATTTTACGGCTTTTTTCCACCAAAATTATAAAAGTAAAATTTAATAATATTTTTCTTGTGTAAAACTTCATTAATCGTAGGTGGTACATAATATATACCGGCGCCCCTCAAGGGGTTCACAGAGACATTCAAAAGATTTCGGTAATGTTCTGCTCTACGAGGAAAAATCGTTTATGATGCATTTTATTTATTTTTCAGTATTTATACTTATATTGATATATGGGTCAATATCTGAAAATTGGACAATTTGCGTCCACTGCCAATAATATTTCATTAATTATACTAAAACTAAAAACCGGAAAACGTAATTTATTGTAACATTTGTTATATCAATTACCAATGATAAATGGACGTATAACGATGTATAAATAATTAGTTTTAAGCTTTAAACAAGCCAAATCATCATTTCAGTCCCTGTCTCCAGGTATAAATATTGAATATTAAATGAATGTTGTAAACATTTCTATAAATATTATTAAATTTTGCTATTAAATATTTATACCTATATATATACAGTATCGGAAAATAAAATTCTGCTCTATTAGTATAGATTGTATAGTAAAATATTTTAGTAAATATATTTGTCCCTGAGGTTGACCATCATCTCAGTCCCTCTAAACACACATTTAGGTTAACAGATACTCGGTGGCGCTGGCAGAATCATTTCCATTGCAACAGCAACTAAATTTCAACTAGCCACCATGGATGAGGTAAGTTGTTTTCCTCTTTGTTTCATATTTAGAAATATTTACTTTTTGTTCTGAATAGGGATGAGTATTTTTTATACCATCATTCATGTCTCCATATTTAACTTTTTATTTATAATCAAAAATTTTATTGCAACTTTATTTACGTAACATACAAATATCACATGTCATATTTAATAATTTACATGTGGACAAAATGATTCAACAAAATGGTTATGCAGCTTTTAAGACAAAAACATCACCTCAGTCCCCATCATCTCAGTCCCAATTATTAGACACTGATTACGGTGTTAACAGACACTTTCTTCCACTAAAAGTTTATCCTATGCATAAAATATACATCCTCGATATCAAAAGACTACAGCATTCAAATGACAAAACATGTATCATAGTATATAATTGTAGTTGGTAGTTAGTACTTTAATTTAAAAAAATAAACATTCTGGAATGAAATTGCCCAATTTTCAGATATTGATCCATATATTACTGAGTTATACAGCAACATGTTTTTTCATGAGTACAGAATAAGTGTCATTTATAGTTGAGTTACAGGGACGCACAAAAGAATTCCATTGCATTTTGATCTATAGCTAAAAATCGTTTTCGGTGTATTCCCAGGATGCTATGATACTTCAAACATAATGAAACTTAAAAGGATCACTATAGCATGTTGCAAAATGTTTTCTTTTGATTATGAAGAGCGTATCCTTTATCTTTTATTTCAGCTAAGCACAAAATTACATTGAATCAAAGCATAAAGTTACCTGACAGGCTATGAGAGATAATTGCTCAACGTGTGTCTTTACAATATTCTTTGAGAGTTGTCAAGACTTTGTTTTTTTATGTCGAAGGAATGCTCACATGTTATTTTGGTCTGAATATTGTCTTCTACCTAAGTTTCATGCGGGGTTATTTCACATTAATCAATACTTAGATACTGCTACTATAACTAGAAATTTTTTCTCGCTTTGTTTAGTTAAGAAAGTTTTATCAATAAGTATTACAGAAACAATGTCTTACATTTAGTGTCCAAACTGCTTCTCTCAGCAATCTCGCATTCTACTGCTTAAAGTTTGCTATCAGATATGTCCATTCACACATTCTTTTATTTGAAGCAGTACCGAGCCTGTTGTATTCATCGAGTATCAAGTTGCGTATGTTTCAGTGTAAAATATATTTTTATGAAAAATCAAAATAGTAGAGATATCGCCAAGTTGGCATAAAATTTAGCGACTAATTTTGGTCACCAAATTTGGCGATATATCACCACGTTAGCGACAAATTTGGCGGCTATATATATATATATATCTATGAACATCTATGGCAACCCCCGTTATAGGTATGGAGATGCATTAAATTCTCTTCAATAACCAATGAGATGCGTTTCATTTGGTCGTTGCCATTAAGCTATTAACAAATAATCGCGATATCTGGTCCACGTACGATAGCGAAATATTTATATAGATTTTAATATTCCTTGTAGCCCTATTCTATGGTTGCCATTAACAAGAAAGGTGTAACTTTTTTAAATGCTAAATATTCATTTTTTTCCTTCCCCTTTGAGCGCACTAGAAATATCTTAAGAAATAGTCAAAGTTTCTTCTTTACTAACTTTTAACATATCTTCATTTTTGTATGTTGACTTAGAAATAAGAATGCAAGTACTATTCCACAATACCCGGACATTCTCTACAGGGCTACATGAAAAAATTTACACTAATTCCCGCATATCGACGGCAATTGCTGAAAATGTTTCTTTTCTTTTTTTTTTTAAATTGCTCAATTGGACATTATAATGCACAAATTTGGACGCAGTAAACATTTACCGATAACTACACATCATTTATGACAAGAATCACAATACTTTTGAACATTCTGATATAATTATTTCCTTAAAATTCTCATTAGAACGGAAGTTATGGATTAAGAATTATACCCGCCCAATAGCTAAACCGTCGTTTCCGCAACTTTGAAATCATTTTTCTCCAAATGACGTTTTTGGGAATAACACACTGGATATCTCAAATACTTCTGAATATTTTTTGATGAAATTTTCACAACTTATGTTGCATTTTAGTCTGTATAAATACAACCTAAAATATTCTTTTTATTGTTCAAAAAATATTTGTTTAAGCGATTATACCGTTCAAATTTCAAAAATTTTGTAATCGCTAGATACAACTTTGTATTAAAAATATAAAATGCTTTAAATAGAAATTTATTTAAGTTCAGGGTAATTATGACAATCTGAAGTATAATTAAGCACAAAAAAATTCATTCTAGTTGCAAAATGTATTTTTTAATCCTGTACGTAAGCTGTTATACCCATTTTACCGACAAATGTCTGATAGTTTGAGCACTCTGTAAATACTAATTCTGCATCTTGCAATTTTTTAAATACATAAAGTGAAAGGACATGCTTATACGCGGGTTACTTTGCATGGTTTTAGAAACGACCAATAGAAGGCGCTGCCGAAGTCTTCGGGATATTCGAAAAATTCACTTTTTTTTTTTATCTTGTAGCATCTTAGAAATCGTCTGCGTATTTTGATTACAGTGAGTGCTCTAAAGAAACAAGTGAGTGAAAAAAATGGAAATGATTTGTGAAAGTTTCCGTTGGATGACTTTTATTATATTAAAAAAGGCCTCACTCGACAAGAATGCTTTCCATCGTTTCATAAAACTTTTGGTAATGAAGCGCCATCAGAAAAGACTTTTTACAACTGGTTTGCAGAATTTCGTCGTGGTCGTGCATCCGTCAGTGATGAATTTCGTGAAGGACGACCAAAATCGGTAGTGATTCCAAACAACATCGATGTTGTGCACAAGATGATTGAATAAGATCGGCATGTCACGTATCGTGATATAGAAGCATCCCTTGGCACATCACAGACTGCAATACATTCGATTTTGCACGAACATGCAGCTGTTAAAAAGATTTGTTTCAGACGGACCCCGCACAATTTGACAGAAGCTCAAAAAGAGGCTCGTGCAAATTGGTGTAAGGAGATGCTAAAAAAATTCAAATTTGGAATTGAAAAATCCCTATACAACATCTTCACAGGTGACAAAACATGGATATATTCGCATGAACCGGAAACCAAACAACAATCCACCGTTTGGATACTTCCAGATGAACCAAATCCTACGAAAGTTGTTCCTTCACGAAGCACTTCCAAGAAAATGATTGCTTGTTTCTTCGGCCTTACAGGCAGTGGTGGGATTCAAATAATTTAACAACCGGTTCGCTGCCCGAATAATTTTTGACGTATAAACATGAAAGGAAAAGGAAGCATCACGCACAGATTACGAAACGCTTTCAAATATTATAAGAACATCGTTAAAAAAAACTTTGATCTTTTGGTATAGTGTAAAAAAAATTTCTGAAGCATGTTTGCCTGTAAAAGGACGTAATTTATTTAATAAACATTTAGCAAATGTGAAAACCCGATCAAAATTTCTATCAAAAAATACACGGAAACAGTATAATTCAATAAGGATAAGACAAAAGTAGCAGAAATTTAAGTTTAATCCTTAAATGCACGATTTTTTATTTTGTTTCGAAAAAATTACATATGATTCTCTGAAAGGTTTATAACGCAGGAAAAATAATGAAAAAATAAATCAGAGGTACATTTTTCGTATAAAACGCCAACTTTTTCTTATGTTGCACATCTGCAATACAAAAAAAAAAAAAAAAAAAAAAAAAAAAAAAAAAAAAAAAACACTAAAATATTGCAGATTAGTAAATATTTTAATAAGTATAAATCTAAATACCATATTTTATATATTTTTTTATATTGTAAAACTAAACCCTTAAATGCATGAATTTTTTTTAGAATTATGTCTTTTACTCTTTTATTAAAGATTAGACAATAGAAATTTTAAGATAGACTTTATATAAAAATTTTATATTATTTGTATTTTTTTTTTTACAGGATTAATATTTTTACATAAATATACTGGTTACTAAGAATTAAATAAAAACTGATGTAGATATGCATCACTCACTATGCATTTAAAGGTTAAGAACTAACTCATATCTATGATTTAAAATTGCAAACATTTAGATATTAAAAACACTAACTGTAGGAAGCGCTCGAGATATTGCTCATTCCTATAATCAAATTGACTACAAAACATTTGTGATATCTTCTACAAATATGATATTTTTTTCAAGTTTCTGAAGTAATAAAATCCTCACCGTTTTTTTTTTTTTTTTTTTTTTTTTTCCCAAAGCATTTCAAATGTTTTTATACATTTTATTATAATTTTCATCCTTAATGATGATTCTACTTGTTCGTAGTGCTTTTGAAAGACTAACAATTTCATTTAGTTCGCAGTGCTTTTGAAAGACTGACAATTTCATTTAAAATATACGATCATTAAGAAAATATCAGCTATAAAATATGTAGGACGTAACTTCTTATCGCAGATCAAGAGCTAATTCTTAAATTGTTAAATTTAGAATACTTCTATTTTCAAAACTATTTCAAAGGTTGTTCTGCATCATCTTATAAATTGTTTTTACTTTAGAAAAAAAGATACAAAATTTAAAATTTTTATACAGTTCTTTGGGTCTTATAACATATTTAGAAAAATATTATCAATGCTATACTAACAACTGAGATAAATTTTTTTCACGACTTTCCGAGTTATAATATTTAGAATTTTAGGGATTTTTACCATTTTTAGCACAAAAAACAGCCCAGACAATGCTGTGATTCCGTAAAATACTAACTATCATGTCTCTGCAAGTTTAGGTCATGCAATGATTTTTCATTTGTTAAATCATCATAGCTGCCAACCTTCCACTGATCTTCCGTAATGTCTGGATTAATTTGACCAAGGATAACCAAATTTCGAACCAGAAAATTTATTTCATGAATGCTTATTGATTTAATTTCAGGTTTCTACGTGGAACATATTTAACTTAATTTCTTTAAAATTTTTCTGGTTCGAAACCTGTTAAACCTGGGTCAAATTAACGCAAGTATTACATAAGATTAGTTTGAGGTTGGAACCTATGAATCATGGAAAATGTTTTTCTAAACTTGTGGGATTCAGGAATCTTAACTACTTTGATTTAAACTCCTTCTAAAATATGGAACCTTTTTAAAAATGTAGTTGGGAGTATATCATTAAATCTAACGATTTAGCTATTGATACGTGATACCAGGGAACATTCAGTATATTTTCAAAAGAAGCAGTTCAAGCAAAGTAACCTTTTATTTGAATGCCAGTAATTATTGTAGTGTTGAATAAGCATGCTATATAACTAGAGTTAGCCTAGGCTGCCGATTTAGATCCTGAAATTCATCAAATCTTCAGAATTTCATTTTTTTAATTAAATTTGCTTCTTACAGCACTAATGAAGGAAAAAAAAAATATTTTGCAAATGAAATATTATTTTACTAAATGAAACGAATCAGAACATGTCGCAGTGTTATCTTCCAAAAACGCTGTTGTGCATATGAACATTTACAGAAAGTACATTGATGTAAATGCGAGTTTTATTTAACAACCGGTTCGCCGAACTCGAAACAAATTAATAATCGGTTCTACCGAACCGGTGCGAACCGGCTGAATCCCACAACTGCTTACAGGGTATATCGCAACCCTTCCTTTAGAGGATCGAACCCTTCCTTTAAAGGATCTGTTAACGCTAAATCGTATACAGACATTTGTTTGCCAAAAATCATCAACGAAATCAGGAAAAACTACAAAAAACGCCGCATCATTATTCATCACAACAGCGACAACTCCCACACAACACGTGAAACAATTGCTTATTTGAAGGATAAGTATATCGAAATTAATGTCTCATTGCCCATATTCTTCTGATTTGTCGCCTAATGACTTTTTCTTGTTCCCTTATGTCAAGCAAAAAAATGCGTGGGCTGCGATTTTCACCACCTCAAGAAGCTGTTGATGATTTCCAAAACTATGCTTCTAAGATATCAACTTCAGGGTGGAAAAACTGTTTCACGAATTGGTTTGAACGGCTGGAAAATTATATAAATCTTAAAGGCGAATATTCTGAAAAGCAAAAACACAGTTTGTTCCAAAAAATATATTTTTCTTCCTACCTTTTGGGAAAACTTAAAAGGCAACCCACGTATCTTTCATTCCAATAAAAATTATGTTTTAAAATCATATACATTTTAAGATATTAAATGTTGAAAATATTCTTTTTTTTTTCATTTTTTCTAATTTTATGAGTTTTGAGACAGCTTAATGCCTATAATTCACAGATTTACAGAGAACCACCTAGGGCAGGTGCATGTCATTTTTACCGGTCGACGCAAGTGACCTACTCTCTCAAAAACTAAATCATAATGCAATATGGAGGTTGAGTGAGGGAGTAAAATATTATCAGCGCGAATAACGAACGTTCATTGCACCCTCTGGTACTGCACAGAATACGGCAAAAATAAATGCGCGTTATACTATCGCATTCTATTCTACGAAAAAATTAAATGTATAAATAATATTATCTCAACATTAAGTATTTGATAATTTATGCCTAATGCAAACTTTTCCGTTCTAATTTAATAGCAAAATGGCATTACATTCTGATAAAAGCTGCAATAATTGATAAAACATTTAACGACACATACCATATTTATTAATTATACAATGAATTAAAGTTTTTTCTAGATAGTTTATGTTAAATTTGTGTTACTTATATATTTAATGGGATATAAAATAAGCATATACATATTTTCGAATATGTAGCTACTCTCAACTTTTTTTTACAATTAATTGACTATTAAAAGAATCATAATTTGTAATAAATAAATATGATGAAATGTAAGAATTCGGGCCGAAAATGTCCGGTTCTTGCTGCAAATAGTAAATTGCTAATATGAAGTGCATACATTTTTGAAAGCTCCCTTGACCAATCTCTTGATAAAGAGCCTTCACCATTTAAGGTTGGAAACTTTATATTTCATATCTAAATAGCATAATTCTTAATTGCTCCTTCTAAACGTAGAATTTGTAAATTGTTTCCACTGTTGCCACATACCGTAATTTCGGGTGTATAGCCTGCGGATTAAGCAATCGTGTTTCGACCCAGAATTTTTTAAATATAAAATGTAACTCTTTAGATCACGGTAAATATTTGTCTTCAAATACTGAATAAAATTTCTGGGTCTATACTGAATTGTTTGATCTGCGGGCTATACAACGGAAATTGCGGTAGTCGAAAGTCAATTTCCCCAAATTTTTGAAGAAGAATGTATTGGATTCGTGAAAATTTTCGATTTTCGATGGATTTACACGTTTTAGGCGTCAGAGATTCCAAAATTTAGCATGCCTGTTTACCAAGCTACACTGTAAAAAAAAATCTGTAGTTCTACAGATGTAAAGTTACATGCTTACTAAACTTTCACCTGTAACTGTACGAAAAAAGCTGCAAATCTACAAAACTAGTTTTTGTAAAGCTACAAAAATCTGTAACTTTACAAATGAATCTGCTAAAATTTCAGTAATCTTACTAAACTTTTATTTGTAACCCTGGCTGCAGTTACATGAAAAGTTCTCGGAATCCCAGTTTCCAAAAAAATTCTTAGTAACCTTACAGATTTTTTGATTTTCGGCGCAAAAGTGTGTCTGTTACATGAAATTTTGTTGTTGCCGTTACATGAAAAGTTCTAGGAATCCAAGTTTCCTAGAAAAACTTTAGTAACTTCACAGATTTTTTTTTACAGTGTACAGATCGCAAGTTCTGCTCCCGGCTGGGCAAGGTTCACTCAAGCTTTCATTCATTCGGGGTCCATAAAATGAGAACCTAGCTTACTTGGGAACTAAACATCGAGGGTCTCGCGTTAGGCTGATCATCTGTCCGGGACGCATGCTGCATAGCACCTCGGGGCCCAGGGTCAAGAAAACAGAGATGGACACTGTCGGCCCAGATCCTTCATGGATTATATAGCCACAGAATTTAGTTTAGTTTAGATTCCGAAAAACATGTTTTTAGAAAATGTTTGTGAGTCTGTCTGTATGTATGTGACACAAATTGTGTGGAAGCTATATCTCAAGAACTAATGCACGGAATTTAATAAAAAACTATATTCGTTTAGTCCCTGATATAAGTTGGTGCTGATTAGTTTTTGGTGTAAATCGCTCAATAGGTGGCGCTGCTATGCATCCTTTTTCACGATTTCCTCAATAGCTCAATCTCTAGACCTAATGCACGGATTTTCATAAAACTTCAGATTCAGTTAGTCTTTGAGATGAATTGACGTTTTATACATTTTGTTGTAAGTCGCTCAACAGGGGGTGCTGCTACGCTGCATATTTTGTAATATCCGTAATAGCTCTATATCAAGAACCAATATTTTGATTTTCAACAAACTTCAGATTCAGTTAGTCGTTGACATGAATTGACGTTTTATACATTTTGTTGTAAGTCGCTCAACAGGGGGTGCTGCTACGCTGCATATTTTGTAATATCCGTAATAGCTCTATATCAAGAACCAATGTTTGGATTTTCAACAAACTTCAGATTCAGTTAGTCGTTGACATGAATTGACGTTTTATACATTTTGTTGTAAGTCGCTCAACAGGGGGTGCTGCTACGCTGCATATTTTGTAATATCCGTAATAGCTCTATATCAAGAACCAATGTTTGGATTTTCAACAAACTTCAGATTCAGTTAGTCGTTGACATGAATTGACGTTTTATACATTTTGTTGTAAGTCGCTCAACAGGGGGTGCTGCTACGCTGCATATCTTGTAATATCCGTAATAGCTCTATATCAAGAACCAATGTTTGGATTTTCAACAAACTTCAGATTCAGTTAGTCGTTGACATGAATTGACGTTTTATACATTTTGGTGTAAGTCGCTCAACAGGGGGTGCTGCTACGCTGCATATTTTGTAATATCCGTAATAGCTCTATATTAAGAACCAATGTTTGGATTTTCAACAAACTTCAGATTCAGTTAGTCGTTGACATGAATTGACGTTTTATACATTTTGTTGTAAGTCGCTCAACAGGGGGTGCTGCTACGCTGCATATTTTGTAATATCCGTAATAGCTCTATATCAAGAACCAATGTTTGGATTTTCAACAAACTTCAGATTCAGTTAGTCGTTGACATGAATTGACGTTTTATACATTTTGTTGTAAGTCGCTCAACAGGGGGTGCTGCTACGCTGCATATTTTGTAATATCCGTAATAGCTCTATATCAAGAACCAATGTTTGGATTTTCAACAAACTTCAGATTCAGTTAGTCGTTGACATGAATTGACGTTTTATACATTTTGGTGTAAGTCGCTCAACAGGGGGTGCTGCTACGCTGCATATTTTGTAATATCCGTAATAGCTCTATATCAAGAACCAATGTTTGGATTTTCAACAAACTTCAGATTCAGTTAGTCGTTGACATGAATTGATGTTTTATACATTTTGTTGTAAGTCGCTCAACAGGGGGTGCTGCTACGCTGCATATTTTGTAATATCAGTAATAGCTCTATATCAAGAACCAATGTTTGGATTTTCAACAAACTTCAGATTCAGTTAGTCGTTGACATGAATTGACGTTTTATACATTTTGGTGTAAGTCGCTCAACAGGGGGTGCTGCTACGCTGCATATTTTGTAATATCCGTAATAGCTCTATATCAAGAACCAATGTTTGGATTTTCAACAAACTTCAGATTCAGTTAGTCGTTGACATGAATTGACGTTTTATACATTTTGTTGTAAGTCGCTCAACAGGTGACGCTGCTATGCTGCATTTTTATCGATTTCCGAAATAGCCCTATCTCAAGAACTAATGCACGAATTTTCATCAAACTTCAATTTCAGATATACTTTGATATGAATTGTTGCTAAATTGATGTAATTTCTTGTACTATATAAATGATTTAATTTACGTGATTTATGCAGAAGAAAGTTTTGTGATGGCCACAGCATACTAGTCAAATTTATGACTATAAAAATATTTAACTAATTTACGGCCAAAAACTTTCCCTAAATCAAGCCAAAAAAATAAATAAATAAATAAATAAATAAAATCCTTATTTACATAAAACGAAGAACGAACTTACGAACCGACATTTTTATTCCGACTGATTATTTTCTTGAAAAATAACACGAATTACGAACAGATATATAGATATTAGAATTAGATAAATAATAAGAATAATAATTAAAACAGGTAAAAACTGTAAATGAATAGCACGAAGCATAAAGATAAACCATAGACCAGGGAACCTATGGCACGCGTGCCAGAGGTGGCACGCAGGAGATTAATTTCGGCATGGCATATACTCATGTTTTGAATTAAAATGTTGAAGGCCTCACGTTTAAAACAAGGTAATTAAGAAAATTCAATTTTTGATGTATTCAATTTTTAAGTTTTGTGAAGAGAAATACAAACAAAACTGTTATGTTTTATCGTGTTGATAATCAGTGACCAACAGTATTGGCAAGAATTCCGATTACGGAAGACAATTTTTTCTTTTTTCTTTTCTTTGTATCCCAAACACTACTTTTTTACCAAATTTCATGTGTCTAGTGTTACAGCATGTACCTCAGATTTTTTATGATCGGTGAGCGAGATGCTTACGGCTGTGCTTTCTCGACTTGGCAGGGACACTGCCGTGCCCCCAGATAAAAAAAAAAAAAAAAAAAAAAAAAAAATGTTATGATTGCTTCCTGCAAAACAGCTGATTTTTTAAGAATGGAACTTGTGTTAACTTACGTGCAACAATTTTTTACTAATAAATTTTATTTTATTGGAATTCAGAAAATATAAAATTATTCAGAAAATAAAATTAATCAGAAAATAAAATTATTTAGAAAATATAATGTATAGTGAATAAAATCTCTGTACTTTTAAAAAGTTGTCACGATGCAGTTAAACAATTTTACAAAGAAAAATCTATCAGAAAAAATGTAAAAAATGTCATTTGCCATGCTTTACATCCCAGCCTTTCACATAGTGAAAATGCACAAATTTCAGTATTTTGAATTTAGACTTGGTGACCTTTTCAAAATTAGGTTAGTTGTCGCTATCATACAGATTGTAACTTTATAAATCCCAATCTAGCTCATTATTTGCTCAAAAATTTTTGAGATTATGAAAGAATTAGGAGATGATCGTAAAATAACGATCATAAGCAAAGATGCAGATGGTTAAATTATGTTAATTTGGAATTTCGAATTCAATTCCATAGAACTTTTTTTAAAGAAACATATTTAGATTTTCTTTTTACGGAAATGAAAAGTACGAAAAATTCAAGCAGGAACCTGTCGTTAGGTGGCTTCAATACATCTCGCATTCTCTTAAAGAAAAACTCAAATGGGAAGCTGATCTGAATTGAAGAGCTAAGTGGAAAAACATGTTAAGTAACAAAAATTACATTTGAAAAAATTTGAAGTGAAAGATTTGCGGTACATTTTAATGATTTATTTTCTGTTTGATACCATGTGTTTAAAATATTAAAAGGTATGGTACTAAACTCTCTCAGAAAAATTTGTTCATATTTAATTTTCAAATATTAAAAATTTTTAATATTATTGACATTATTAAATATTAAAATATTAAATAATAGTGAATAATGTCTTAAATTTTCAAGACTAAATAGAATCTTAGTACTTTAGCTTCACCATGTGATAGGATACCTCATAACGCTTTCATCAAAAAAAAAAAAAAAAAAAAAAAAAAAGAAAAAGAAAAGAAAAAAAAAATGAAGCATAACATGTTCATCCACTCAGCTCTTCAATTGTTTGGCATCTAAGCTAAGACGCTACAAGATAAATAGGATTTTTTAAATACTTAAGTTCATTACAAAATGTTACCCATACATTTTAATCCTAAAATCAGTATTTTCATTCATTTTTCTGCTTTGATTCACTAAATTTGTTGGCACGTCATGATCATTCAAAATAAAGTTTTGGAAAAAATTGGCACGCCGATATGAAAAGGGCCGCCGACCCTGCCATAGACTATATTATATCTTCAAGCACGACTATAAACAATCGGATCGATGAATCGAGATCCAGAGTTGCCAAATTACTAAAAGTAATCTTTAATTTGAAAACATGAAAAAATTCCCTAAGTTTTTCCCCCCCCAAAACGTTCTCTAAAGCTTCAAAATTCCTCAAAATAGGGACAGAATTCCCAATCTGAAACCACTGATTGTTTCTGCCATTAAATAAGTCACAAATTTTATAAAACAATTCTGGTACCGTCTAATAAAAGATTTAAAAGAGTTCATACTTAAAACATATGGTTTGAAAATAGTTATTATCGTTAAATGTTTTACGCTAAAATAATAGGGAAAAAATCCCTTTTTTACTTAAATGTCCAAATACGCTGACCTTATAAACTTTTTTACAGAATTAGTTTTCATTAATACTGTTGCTTTATTTAAACAAACAGTATATAATGTGTATCATTTCAAAAAAATATAAATTTAACTACACAATTTAATAAAAATATCTTGCATATTGTTTATTTAAACATTTATTTACATTTCAACAAATACTTCCAAGTGATTGGTAAGAAAATTAAAATTTTCTCTCCAGCTCAAAAATTGATTACAGAATCATTGAAGAGTTACATTTTAATGAATAGATATTATTATTTGGATTTTAATTGACAATTAGACCTTCAAATTTTCGATGGTTACGGAAATAATTTAATTGGTAACTGTTATTTTATTTGTGACACGTAAGTAGCAAAATATTTTTGGAAATATAATTTTATTTTCCTGGTTTTCTCTATTAAATTAAAATGAAAGAATAAATTTCTAAAGAGAGTACTTAATTAATATGATGTTTCAAATATTATGCTGATCAATATATATATATATATATATATATATATTTACGTTAATTTTAAAGGAAACTTATTCTTCAAAATTATTGTTATTTTATTTAATTTCAAGCTATGCAAAAATCACTGAATTTGAATATTTAATCAAAAAATAGTGTAATTTATGAAAGTTATGTATTCAGATTACCATTTAACGTAAAATGTCTTTATTTGATAATTTATTGAAAATAGTCGTTTTTGTTTGTTAACCCATTAACCGCCGAAACTGTAGGTTAGGGTCTTCAAATTTTTTGCAAAACAACGTTTGACAACACAAATTATGAAAGAAAATCTCCGCTTTATTTAATGGTCAAAGTTTCTGTTATTAAGTAAGGGAAATTTTTTAATTCAAAAATAGTGATAGCTAGATAGTCAATTTAAGCATGGACATTTAAATTTGCTGTTGCGTGAACGTAACACCAGCGGATAATAGTTTAAGATATTATTACATAGTCAGTGTTTCTGAATCTTGTTTAATATTTCAATATTTAAGACACATATGCTAATAACACAAATTTTCAACCACCAGAAATGTTTAACTAATTGGAAAGTAATTTCGGTTGCAGTCAGCGCATGGTCATCAGTGCAAAGAATGTTGGAATTTTGCCCGTATATAAGAAAGAGAAGTGAATTCGAGGAATAGATTTATTGACCAATAAAGTTGCAGAAAATTTTAAAAAAAAAAAGCTAATATGAAATAATGTCCGACAATATTTCTAATTGACTGGTGCATATTTACTTCTAAAACTAACACATGAGTGCAAAATATAATTTATTTTATTTAAACGGTCAAGAAAAGTAGGCTCGAAGTGTCCATCAACTGGAACTTATGTTCAATGCATGATGCAATCTTGTAGATTGTGGACAAACAGGGCATGCTCAACTTAATTTCCTTTTTTTAAATGAATTGAATCTTTCTTTCAGGTGTTAGTGTTAATTGAGGGGCTCACAACAATAGTAAACAAAGTCCATTTATCTCTAATGTGAATAATATCGCTTTAAAGTTCTTAATAAATAATTAATTCAGGTCAAGTGATTTATAAGGAATATTTATGACAATATTCAATTTAAAGTATCCTTTTTATAGTGCCCTACTTTTAAAAATGACAAATTAATATTTCGATTGTAAACTTATACGTTTAAAAAAATTAGTACTTGGTCCAGTATGGTTGTAAAATTTCCATGTGTAAATAAATATTTGTTTATTATGATTACAAAAACGCTTGATTTTGATTTATATTAACTCATATTATTTTTTACTCTAAATTAAACACAAAGAGTGAAACATATTATCAGTTATAGTAAATCATGCACAGTACATAATACTATTATTATCATCATCGTCACCATGATGTACGTTAGAAAAAGTAGCTTGTAGCCTGGTACTGACATCTACCGCAAGGTTCTTGAAGTATACATAATGAATTGGCAGAATGCATGGCAAAAGATCCATCGTATCTTTCTTTCTGGCTAAAGAGATTTTTCTATTGTCCGCGTACAATGCATCTTGACTGGCATTTGACAAAGAAAGTAACTTGCGCCCATGAGCCCGTTTTTCAAAATTTATTTTGAGAAAAGGTTGTTCCTCATTGGGTGTTTCTTTGAACAGTAACACGAAGGGAGATCCTCTCACAACTCGCTGCCATCTGATATCCATCCAACTAAAACAAGCTCCCTCGGTAACCTTCTTTCTGTTTCTGATACTTGTTCCAAAGCTATAGAACAACCAAAGTCAGAATTCTTAACCTCAATTATATCAAATTTATTACATTTCCTCTTTGCTTTCATAATAGTTTCCTTTCAGTCTCCAGGATCGTAGATCTGTTGCCTCTTGCGACTTGTTGCTGCAATCAGACCAAATTTTGCGTCATTCGGAAGAATTGCATCATTCGCCATGGAGTGTCCGCACACCATGAATTTGTGGTCAATTGACTCTGCTGTTATGTTTCTACTAATACCTTCAACAGCGTAAGAGACATTTTGATGTTCCTATTTCGGCTACCATGGGCATCAGAATATAGAATAATTTTCTTATGTTTAGAGACTTTCTCTCTTAGGTACCTTGCAACAATGCTACAAAGGTCTTCAGAACCTCTTCCCTCCTCTATTTCATCCAAAACGTACATGTAACCCACATTATTATTAATGGAATGCACCACAAAGTTATAAACATATAGATTGCGTTTATAGTAAGCTATGGATGTTGAAAACTTAGGAAACGAAAGTGCTTTTTGCAAGTCGAATGTACAGCAATAAGTTTCATCTAAGGCTTTAATTTTATCAGTTTTCATTTTCTCCCTAGCATGTTTAGGCGAAAAATCGAACTATTTGATTAGAGTTTTTTTCCCTCTTGTAATGATTTTTTAAGAAAAACGCTGTCGGTATGTTTACCGTTTGTTTACCGAGAGGACGGGGGGTTATCAAAAACAATATTACTTTCCATTCATAGTTAATCCATCTGATGATTCACGAACGTTTAATTTTCATCAGAAGTTTTGAAATCGCTACTTATTTAAACTACAATGTTATTTTATAGCAATGAGGTAAGATTTAGACAAGAATGAACCGCAAATGCATGAACTTGATTCAGTATGGTTCTGAAGGTTTCTTGTATTACTTCATCAACTCTGGACACAAATGGAATCTATGAGAAAGTATGTGAACCGCAGACTTGGTGCACTATGGCAGTAGATAAAATACAGTTTATTGCCCCTCATGCATGGTCTATCTCATTTTTTTTTAAAGTGGACTTGGTCTACTATGGCTGTGAGCCCCTCAATTATAAATCTACATTCATATTACAATATCAAACACCAGCCCACAAATATTGTCGCTTTCCAGCTAGTAATTGGATATAAATACATATTTCAGGGCTTCTAATAAAGTTTTTTTAAGTGTGAGATATCATTTTACATCAAATCGAAGACGCTCTACAACTTTCAATTGATTTTTACTCAAATCTCGTATTTTTCTCGAATTAGGAACTCTAACACTGAAGTATGACGCTTGGGGCGGTGTCTGATACTATTTCATGTTCTGCATACGTAATTCACTATTTTTAAGATACACCATTCAAAGTTGTTGACTGGATTCACGAGTTATTGGAAGCAAAACAAAATTAAGGAATCCTTTCGTGTATATATATATATATATATATATATATATATTGTTTTTATGTAATGGTCTAATACTTTTTCATATTTTAATATCTTATGTGTATTATTTCATTGTTTGGATCTGTTGGATTTTTATCATTTATCTTGGGAATTTTTTATATGTTATAAGGAGCTAATGTTTGTCTTTTTAACCCTAATGCCGATAAAATCGGATGAAATTACATGTCTTTACTATGAATTAAATCTACAAGCTCCTCTGATGATTCTGTAGGTTATTCATAGCTTCTTATTATGCATATCTGGTTTCCAATATTCCTATTTTGTTCATATTTAGAATTTTATAAAGTTGTTCATACATTTGGGATTTCAGTTTAATTATATATATATATATATATATATACAGACAGGGGGAGGACAGATAGATACATAGACATATAGATAGATAGATTTATAGAGATAGAGATAGATATAAGTGGGATGTACGAGGTGTAGCTAAAAAATAACTGGACTGACGACACAAAGTTTTTTACTCGTCACCGGTTACATCAGAAACTTTATCAGTTTCAATATACTTCCTTTGGCAATCCCAGCACTGCTCCATCCAAATTTTCCATTCCAAATCAAAGCTGGAAGTCCTCTTCACTCAACTTGACAGTTTCCACCACTTTTGCTTTCACCGTTTCAACGCTCTTAAATCTTGCCACCTTCAGATCCATTTTGCTCTTTGGGAATAAACAGAAGTCGCAGAGGGCTATGTTGGGAGAGTATGGGGGTTAATGTAACACGGTGAGACTGTACTTTGCCAAGAACGCCTTCACATATGAAGAGATAATGATCTAGCGCATAGAACGCAGGAACGACTTTTCACAGATATCCGGTCTTCGTTTTTTTACCCGTTCACGATGGTCAGTTAGAACCTCAGTGTAATAATGTTTATATTGTGTCGGATCAACTTACCATTTTTCTTATGTTTGTGGACGTGTTTGACGAACAGGTTTCTCCAGCGCGCGCATCTTTCTTGCTCGTTTATTGTCGCTCTTTGAACCTGTTAAACCACTCACAAACTTGAGTACAAGATAAACGTTCATGTCTGTACACTTTTTTGAACCCTTTGAGTGACTTTGAACCAAATAGTGACTTTTTTTTTATATTCAGTCGTACACAATTAAAAAAAAAATCTTTGTGGTAGATTCCTATGCAAAATATCCTATTATAAGTGTATGGCAAAGGATATTTATCAAAAAGTGCTGCGAATAGAATAAAGAAATAGCCGCTGAGACAACATATGTCCCAGCCCGTAATCAAAGGATTAACATAGAAGTAGCTTCTGTGGCAGTTTCCCGATTTTCAAAAGAAACTCGAGGTTAACCTGTTGATTCATCGCAATACTTACCGTTTTTCTGTCGATTCACTCCGAGCAAGTGCTACATACAAACTAATCGGCGCGTGACCATGACGATCAAGCAAAGACCGGGACACATACTACCTGTGCCAAGTGAAGTTTTACCGCACTACGCTCGCTGTTTCGGATAGCCACACCTCGTATGTATACGCATAAAGATTGGAAGGATGCTACGATTTTCGACTGTTTTGTGTTTTTTGAAAGATAGGTTTCAGCAGATGGTCCCATTTCAAGAACGTTAAGACTTAAGCCTTCGAGCTCTGATGGGTGAATTTCCTCCCACTTGAATTTAATCGCTAAATGTCACATTGGAGCTGGACTATTCATCCAAATTTATTTGAAAATAGATTAACGCATTTTTTGGTGTGTATTATAAGCCGAATCTGTTGTTTACAAAATACTGGTGACAAAGTGACTTTTGGGCATTTTGAAGAAATTGACCTCCCCCACCCCCAGAGCTCAAAGGATTAACCGGAAACGTGAAAATCAGGTGCACAAACGGAAACGTCCCGTCTCTCAGACTGCTAAATTAAAAAAAAAATTTTATAACATTTAAAAAAGAAAATAACCCTTAATAATTTACCAAAGAGTAAACTTAAACACTTAATCTTTAATAGTAATGCATAAACAGAAACATTTTTTTTTTTTTTACTATAAGAGCATTAAAATAAGTTTTTAATGTCGGAGACAGAAAATATTTTAAAATTACACATTATTACATTTTTGACGTAATAATTAAATAAAAGCTAATATTTTTATATATTTCGGTACAATATGAATTAGAAAAAAATATTAAGCAGCAAATTTAACAAAACATTTAATATTAAATATTGCAGCATGTTCTAAATATCTGCATTTTTTATGCATTTCTGACAATATCGAGTTACTTTCATGTTCAGAATTTGTATATTCATCATCTGAAATACTTTCAACATCATTTATGTCACTTCCTACTTCATCAAGCTATCCCAAAACAGTTTCTTCAAAGTCTTTATTACCATAGCATTTACCCGCTATGACGGCGCCTCCATTTCAATATCCACGGGGTAAAAATTACATAAACGAAAACACGCCGTCTAACAGACTGCGCTGAAAATAAAATAATCTTTCTTTCAATATCTAAAAATGCGCAGGTGTTGCAAACTGGTGGAGGAGACACAGGACCAATAGCGTAAGAATAACATTGCGTCATAAGGTTGGGGATGCGTTCATTTTTGTGTAATGTAGGAGCAACCATCTCACAGACGGTACGTTTCCGGTTAAGGGTTAAGCTATAAAAATTGTATGCTTCTATGTCTGCTTGTTTACATGGATTTTTTTTTTTTTTTTTTTTTTTTTTTTTTAGAGTTTAAAATTCATAAAGATTCATCAATTTTCAAGCATTTTGAGTATGCTGTTAAGGTATACAGTACTACTTTATAAATTAAAAGTCACATATTGTGTACAGTTTTTTAATAGAGAAACCTCAAAATATTTAATATATCATCTTCTTTGAGTGTCCAAATAAACAATATTAAGTTTTTAATCTTGAGGGTCGGGTTTGGAAACACGTCATTTCAGAAGTAGTATGTCCATACTGCCATGAGATGAAAAAACTATATACACTATAACTTCAAAAATCCGGCATAATCGGGACCGAGACTAAGCCGGATTATTGAAAATTCCAGATTTTTGAAGGAATATCAATAGTAGTAACTAGGCAGTGGCGTAGCCAAGGAGAGGGGGGGGGTCCAGGAGGTCCGGACCCCCCCACCCACCCCCGAAATTAGAACTGGCTTACTGAATCACTGATACAACTGTAAAAACTGCTAAGACAGAATCACAACGGATCTATAAAAAATTCCGCTTTAGAGAGGTTCGTTTTAGAAGGAATAATTCAAAGGTATGTCTTTCTTCGGGACTACGCACTTTTCCGTTTTAGGCAGGTTTTCGTCATAAACACTTTCCGTTTTCACAGTATCACCTAAAACTGCTAAAACATACTCACTTCCCAAACTTTTTTCTTCCATGTACCCCTATCTTAGGTTTTTCATTTCGGAGTACCCCCATTTCTCATAAACACGACCCGCTTCCCCCCACCCCTCCACTCAAGGAGATAACATAAACATGCTTTTTAGGTGCGTTCGTAATTATATAAATGCGTAGCACCTATAGTCGTCGTTAGTTCGTCTGTCCGTCCGCATATAACAGAGCAAAAATTACCCAACCGAATGATCTGAAATTTTAAATATATGATTGTTGCAAAATTTTGTCGAGCCATTTCAAATTTTATGAAAATCGGATGTATAGTTTAATTACATGGAAAATCAAAAGTTTTTCTTTACATTACGGCCAGTGCGAAAAAAATATTGCAAGTGCATTTTAATGATGTTACAGCCTTCCGAATGGTCTGAAATTTTAAATATGTAATTGTCGCAAAATTTTGTCGAGTAATTTCAAATTTTATGAAAATCGGATGTATAGTTTAATTACAGGGACAGTCAAAAGTTTTCCGTTACATTACGGGGAATCGGAAAAAAGATATTGCAATTGCATTTTGATGATGTTACAGACTATGCACTTATGAAGTGAAAAAAAAATATATACATTCAGTACAATATGGGGTGCAAAAATAATTATAAAACTATTTATAGTACGAACGCACCTCATTGCCACGTTTGATGAGCAATTTCCAACTTGTTTTTATTAGTAATCTTCTTATCACAACCATATAATAAATCGATGCAAATTACATTGATATTCCTAACATTTTTGTGACTTCCGTCATTAACGATATTATTTTCACATACCCCAGCAGACCCGCCACGTACCCTCAAGGGTACGCTACCCCAGGTTGGAAACCGTTGCTATAACACCACATCTGAAGAGCATAAATCTATTACAGGAAAATCTGTGAAGATGACCTATCTCAAACGAAAACAATTCAGGGTTCGACGAAAAAAACACTATATATTTGTGCTTGCTAACGTTTGAAGCCTATCTGAAACGAAACTTGTTCCAATTGCGAATCCTTCTTGGCAGGTTTTCTGTAAACACGGAATCCTCTCATAAACAAAAACATTTTAATGTCCCGAGACGGAAGGATAACTATGCAAGTATATCTGCTATTCCGTTTACACTAATTTACTATAACTGGATTAAACGTAAAACTTCTTTATCTTGGACTTCGATGGGGCTCTGTTGTCGACACTTATGGGAAAGAACGAGTTTATACGAACGCAATAACGGTACATTGGTTGAGTTTCGTGACCTTATCTTTTACTCACTTTATTAAAATTTAAAGGAACAACCATAAAAAGGAGCTTTATGTTAATCCTATTAAGGGAACTTCCAGAAAGGTAACTCAATGTCAACGTTATCACGTACTCCAATGGGATTAACATTCGCTACAGAAAAGTATGCAAATATTTCAACCTCAGCCCGTTCCTTCGGTTCACGTGTGAAAAGGAGCGCACGTAGGTAATTTGAAGTCTAATTTTAAGGATTGTACGTGTAATTAGGTAAAACGTATGCTTCTAGTAGGTGGAACATTTCGTCCAGAAGACATTTGACCGCTTTTAATAAATTGTGTGCGATATGGAGAATGGAAGCGGGACACACACTCTTAGGAGTCTGTAAAGACTTAAAAATAGCCAAAAGTGTCATGTCAAGAATCTGGTATCGGTTTAATGACACTGGTATAATGTCCACAGACAACCAGGTCAAGATAGAAAACGCGCCACAATAGGCTCTCAGGACCGTAATTTGCCAACGATTGCTAAAAGAAATAGGAATTGACGTCAGTTCAGATTGCAGGGAGTTTGCTGCAGCAACAAGAACTCGACTATCTTGATTTACTGTGAGTGACAGGCTGCATGCAAGAAAACTCATTATTTGTGTTCCACTAACTCCATTAGTGAAATGTGCGTGGTTAAAGTGGTGCAGAGATTATCATCATTGGAGAATCACGGACTGGAGACGAGTTCTCTTTACCGATGAATCCCGATTTTGTTGGGAGATTTACTATAGACGTGTTACCATATGGAGGGAGAAAACTGCACGCAATACGGCTGCAAAACACCCGTGAAAGACATCCATTACAAAGGTCGTAGAGTCATGGTATGGACGGACATAATTTTGAATGGCCGCAGTGACCGACACATTTTTACCAGTACAACTGTGAATGCTGAAATATACAGAGATATGGTTCTTGATCCTCATGCCAAGTTGTTTAAGGTTGCAATCGGAAGATTCGGGATTTTATGCTTAGTAATGGTCTAGAAGGGCGCAACCCACTTCCACGGAACTCCTAAGTGTTCCTTCCAGAGCTGCATAAATTCCACCCGGGAAAAAAGTGTCAAGTGTCTGGATTCAACATTACCTTTGTACCCAATTACTATTTGCGAAAGCTCAGTTTAACATTGCTTCAAGAAATTTCATGGTAGTAATAAGAGTTCTGTGTATGGAATAGGTCTTGGGTGACATTTTGTCTTTAATAATGAGAAATCGAAAGCATAAAATGAAGCTAATCGACGTACCAAAGTCCGAAGCTCACTGCTGAACTTGGAGAATGGACTAAAATTGTTTCGAACCATCTAAAATAAATTGGCTGGGAACTACAAAAACAGAAACAACCATGAATCATTTTTTTACACGTTCTAATACTACTGAAAAAGTGCTTATCCATCACAAATAAACTTATTACAAAAGTTTAACTTCCTTAACCCATATTTCTCGCTCACATCAATATCACGGGCTGAGGTGTCGTTCGTTATTTCTCGTGCCCGTCATATTTCCGAGCTGGAGATTTAATTGCTGGTAAAAACTTCGAAACCAGGAAAATTTAAAAGTCATTTCCGAGTGAAGTCTTTGAATATTACCGTTTCGGTTTGTTTTTTGGCCCTGATTGTGATGTTGGATTTTGTATTGCATGTTTCAAAATATATCGCACTCAAAAAATTATTAATAATCAAAATTTAATGTACATATATTATTTCAAATATTATTTGTAAAAATTTGTGTGATGATTGTAAATAAAGATTTACGATGTGAAAAATAAAGATCTTATTCGCATTAATTTGTATAGTGTAAAACAAACATTAAGACATAGAATTTTCGCATGATGGCTTTTCTACAAATATGAATTTCTTTTATAAAATCTTTTTTTTTTCGCCTTAAAAAAACTAATTGCATATTTTATTTAGAAGCCTTATAATTATTCAATTTCTGTAATAAAAAAATAGGTACTTTTTTATGGTTTTTCCAAATATTGAGCGACAGTTAAGGGGTTAAAGACGACCAGATATCGGAAGCAACTATTAGATCGAATATGGTATCAAAAGTGGCGAGACATAAAACATGGAAACCCAAAAGAATTATGGCTGAATAAGACAATTGTAACAAAACTTCTTTTTCCAGCATGAACAATATTTGATGTGTGTGCTTCTTACATTACTAGTTTCTGTAGTTGAAAATGCAAGATCGTTTTCGTAAAGTTAAAACCTTATCTCAAAAACTCCCATGGAGAGTGCAGCAAATCGCATGAACGGCTCATGTGATTGACACTTATATGAAATCATTATCCAATATCTATTACAGCACAAGTTCTTAATTCAATGGCAAGAAATTAAACATAGAAATTACTGTTTTAAACTTAACCACTGGATCATAACTTTAATGTAAGCAAATGTTACGTAATATGAAACTTGATTTAACCCATTCGCTACCAAAGCTGTAAAGTAAGAATTTTCAAATTTTTTGTTGAAAGTTGTTTACCACCACAAATTCAGAAAGGTAAATTTCGCTTTACTAGTACTGCGAAATTTTTGCCAATAAATTAGGCAATTTTTTTAATTCTAAAACAGTGGTGATAAAGTAATTAATAAATTAAAGCCACGAGTATACTCGTGGGTGACAACGAATGGGTTAATTAAATTTAACTCTTCAGTATGCGAGCTTTTTACATCGTAGTGAATCTTTTTCACTGGTAAATATTAATGCAACTTCAATGTATTATTAGTTGCAGTTATAGAGATTTGCCTTATATTTTTTATCCATGCTTTTTTTTTTATTAAGAAATTAAATAAGGATATACCTAAATTCTTAAAATTACTCGAAATACTTCTATTATACATACACAATCAAGACAAGATTGCAAGGGACTGGTAAAAAGCTCCATTTTAGACAGGCTTCCATGTAAAGAAGTGTAATTAATTATGCTTCTAAGATACACTGCCCCAATAAGATCTATTGTTCGTTTCGCAGGGATCCTGAAACTCTTCCGTTTGTGACAGGATTCCGCTATAGAAAGATTCCGCTTTTACAAGTTTCACTAAAGAACGATGAATATCCCCTTTCAGACAGGTTTTCAGCAAATTTAATTGTATCGGAATTCATATTAAGACCATGTAACGCTTCCGTTAAAGATAGGATTCTGTTATAGACAATAACTATTTTGACAAGTTTTATTCTATTCATATGACATAAATAAGTATATTTATATAAATACGCAAAACTTTTTATAATGGAACCTGCCTTTAACGGAATTCTGTCTTTAACAGAAATGTACCATAGTGCTACGGAAAGGAATACGATACAAATACACTTGATAACACGAAAACCTGTTTAAAACGGAATTTTCCACCAATATTTACGATTTTATCTTGACAGGTTTTACTATATATATAACCTGAAGGAAAAATTCTGGACCCCCCCCCCCTCCCGAAACGAAATCCTGGCTACGCCACTGTAACTAGGAATATCAAAAGTAGTACTATATCCTTAATGGTGTCTTTTCAATAATTTAATTCACTATTAAGTGATAATTATGTAAGAAAAAGATAAAATTAAATATTAAAAAATCTTACTTTAATTGATATTTTCTATGTTACAGAAAAAAAAATTCAAATAAAGAGTGACATTATTTCTTCAGTTGTAATTTCGGAAACGTCAATGTCAACTTTTTTTGCTTCAATTTTTTGGTCATCCTTTTACAAGTGTTTTTATGTATATATATATATATATATATATATATATATACAACTGAAGAATGTCTATTTCAGAAATATAGTCTTGGTTCTCTAAACCATATATTAATTCTCCAATCAAATTCATGCATTTTTTTAGTGAGACCTTTTCTTCTGCCTGTTGTTCATCCTCGTCTTATGAGCGCTGTCCGTTAAATTGTTCATTGTTGATACATTTCCGTCGTTGCTTATCCAACCATCTATATTAATTTTTCGACGCGTTCAATCAGGTCATAAAATGTGGCCTTTTCATGGGAAATATGAAAGCCTGAAAATTCTGCCTCATCATTGATATTGCCGTTGCCGAAAATTCGTTCCAGCTATATATTGTGCCATGCATTCGCAAAATTTGTTCACGTTACTAAGCAACGGTGCAGTTCCCAGAATGGCCTGGCGAAAAAAAAAAAAAAAAAAAAGTCAAATATTCTTTTGTTGCATTTTTATTTCAATCTTGAAATTTTTAATTCATAGAGAACTGCTATTTTTCTTCTCCCATAACTTGAAAGTGCAAAAGAAAAATGAAGGAAAAAAATGGTTTTGATTCCGGATTTTTGTAGATGCCGGACTTTTGAAGTGATACTGTATTTGAAACTAAATGACTATTATATATGTGTTCATCTATATCTATACTCATCTATACTCCTATTATAAAGAGGTAAAAATTGTTTATTTGTAGGAGGTAAGCTCTGGAACTACCGAACCGATTCCAAAAGTAATGGTATCAAAATGATGGTGTTAGTCCAACTTAGAACATAGGCTATATCTTATGTCCATGCCACTGGCCAAAAGGGGGTGCAGGAGCAAAAAACGTTCTAAAATGCAATTTTTGCGTTACTGGATGGCCTAGAAACATGAAATTTGGAATATTGGTTACTTATACAATATAAATTATGTCTAAGAGCAGTTCTTAAAAAATTCGAAATTAAAAAAGGGTGAAAATGCACAAAAAGCGTTCTTAAAAACGTTCTAAATGGTAGTTTCTACGCAATCTCAGGAAATACCAAACCGATTTAAAAAATATTTGTGTCAAAATGATGGTGACAACGCTTGCTCCAAGATAGACTATATTTTATGTCGCTGCCACTACCCCTAAGGGGGTGCAGGAGCGAAAAACGTTCTAAAAATGCGATTTATGCGTTACTGAATGGCTTAGAAACATGAAATTTGAAATATTAGTTACTTATTAGATATAAAGGATTTCTAAGAGCACTTCTTAAAATATTCGAAATTTAAAAGGGGTGATAATGTGCGAAGAACGTTCTAAAAACGTTCTAAATGGCGATTTCTACGCAATTTTAGGAAGTATCAAATCGATTTCAAAAGTAATGGTTGTAAATTGATGGTGACAGCCCTTGCTCTAACAAAGGCTCTATTTTATGTTTGTGTCACTACCACCTGGGGTTGCAGGAGCAAAAAGCGTTCTAAATTGCGGTTTTTGTGCTATGGAAGGGCCTAGAATAATGAAATTTGGAATGGTAGTTACTTATAAGATATCAATGATCTCTAAGAATATTTCCTAAAAAAATCGAAATTTAAAAAGGTGTGAAAAGGCGCGAAAAGCGTTCTATAAACATTCTAAATTTCAATTTCAGTGCAATTCAGGAAGAACAGAACCAATTTCAAACATAATGTTTTAAAAATGATAGTCACATCTCTTGCTTCAAGATAGGCTATATTTTATGTCTGTTTCCACTACCCCAAAGGGGGTGCAGGAGCAAAAATCGTTCTAAATTACGGTTTTCGTGTTATGGAAGGCCCTAGAATCATGAAATTTAAAATGGTAGTTACTTATAAGATATGAATAATCTCTAAAACCATTTCCTAAAAAATTGAAATTTAAAAGGGTGAAAATGCGCGGAAAGCGTTGTAAAAAACGTTCTAAATTGCGATTTTTATGCAATTTCTATGCAATATCAGGAAGTTCTGAACCGATTTCAAACATAATCCTTTAAAAACGATGGTGACAGATCTTGATCCTATCTTGAGATAGGCTATATTTTATGTCTGTTTCCACTACACCAAAGGGGGTGTAGGAGCAAAAAAACGTTCTAAAAATGCGAGTTTTCTGTTATGGAAGGACCTACATTCATGAAATTTGACACGGTATATATTTATTAGATATAAATGCTTTTCTAAGAACATTTCTTTAAAATTTTGAAATTTAAAAGGGGAGAAAATGCGCGAAAAACGTTCTAAAAGCCGATTTGTGAGCAATCTCAGGAAGAATCAAACTGATTTCAAAAGAAATGGTAGGAAATGTATCCTAACAGCCTCTGCTCTATTATTTTTATATCGGTTTACTACCACCTGAGGTTTGCAGGAGAAACAAACGTTCTAAATTGCGATTTTTGTGATCAATAGGGGCTAGCAACTTTTAATTAGGCATGGTACATATTTATTAGATATAAATAATCTTTAAGAACAGTTTCGAAATTTAAAAGGGGTAAAAATGCGCGAAAAGCGTTCTGAAAACGTTCTAAATTGCGATTTCTACATAATCTCAGGAAACATCAAACCGATTTAAAAAGTAATGGTTGCAAATTGATGGTGACAGTCCCTGCTGCAACATAGGCTATATTTTATGTTGCTGTCACTACCATCTGGCGGTTGCAAGAGCAAAACTTGTTCTAATTTGCATTTTTTGCACAGCTGAGGGATCTAGCATTTTGAATTTGGCATGATAATTACCTACAAGATCCAAATGCTTTCTAAGAACCGCCGAAAGAAAATCCAAATTTAAAAGGTTGAAGTGAGCGAAAAACGTTCTAAATTACAATTTTTTATTCGATGTTATCAAATACCAAACCGATTTAAAAAATAATGTTTGCAAATTGGCTGGTGATAGCACCTGCTCAAATGTAAGCTATATTTTATGTTGGTGCCACTACCACACCAGTGAGTTTCAAGAGAAAGAACATTCTAAATTGCGATTTCTGTGACACTAAAGAGGCTATCTACATTACATATGGTATGATAGTTACCTTGGATATATAAATGCCATGGAAATTCGAATTAAAAAGGGGTGAAGCGAAAGGGAAGAGCGAAAAGCGTTCTAAAAAAGTCCTAAATTACGGTTTCTATGCAATCTCAGGAAATATAAACCGATTATGGACGGACATATGACGATGACTCTACCACCTGGGGTTGGCAGCAACAACAAACGTTCTAAAAAGGGAGTTTAAAAACTTTCTAAATTCGTTTCTGTTTAATATTAGGAAATACCAAACCGATTTCAAAATTAATGTTGGCAAATTAATGGTGACAGTCCGTATTTCAACATAGCATTTTATGTTGAGATAGATGATAGACCGTTAGACAAGAAGCTTAGAATTTGACATGATGGTTAATTTAAAGATGTAAGAAGATGATTTCTAAAAAATTTAAAACTTCAAATGAATACTGAAATGACCGTATTAATTAAGCATAAATGTTTCAAATATTTTCTAAATTATCGTTTATTTAGTTTTAGTTCTTTTTATTAATTTAAGTCTCATTTCTGCCTAATGCAGTGTAATATTGAATTTTATTCAAACTGTGTTTTAAATAGTAATTTTTGAATTTTTCCAAAAAGTATAATTTCTTTTAATAAAAATTAAACATATAAACACCACTTGGCATATTTCCTATTACGCGAGCAAAGCCGCGGGGTTTGCTAGTCATCTATCTATACTCCTATTATAAAGAGGAAAAAATTGTTTATTTGTCGGAAATAAGCTCTGCAACTACCGAACCGATTCCAAAAGTAATGGTATCAAAATGATGGTGTTAGTCCAACTTAGAACATAGGCTATAAAGTATGTCGGTGCCACTACCCCAAAGGGGGTGTAGGAGCTAAAAACGTTCTAAAAATGCGATTTTAGCGTTACTGAAGGGCTTAGAAATATGAAATTTTGAATATTAGTTACTTGTAAGATATAAATGATGTCTAAGAACAGTTCTTAAACAATTCGAAATTTAAAAGGGGTGAAAATGCACAAAAAGCGTTCTAAAAAACGTTCTAAATGGTACTTTCTACACAATCTCAGGAAATACCAAACCGATTTAAAAAATAATGGTGTCAAAATAAGGGTGTCAAAATGAGGGTGACAACCCTTGCTCCAACATAGGCTATGTTTTATGTCGGTGCCACTAACCCAAAGGGGGTGCAGGAGCAAAAATCTTTCTAAAAATCCAATTTTTGCGTTACCGAAAGGCCTAGAAATATGAAATTTGAAATATTAGCTACTGATTAGATGAAAAGGATTTCTAAGAATAGTTCTTAAACAATTCGAAATTTAAAAGGAGTGAAAATGCGCGAAAAGCGTTCTAAAAACGTTCTAATGGTGGTTTCTACACAATCTCAGGAAATACCAAACCGATCTGAAAAATAATGGCGTCAAAATGATGGTGAAAACCTTTGCTCCAACATAGGCGATGTTTTATGTCGGTGCCACTACCCCAAAGGGGGTGCAGGAGCAAAAAACGTCATAAATTGCGGCTTTTGCGTTACGGAAGGGCCTAGAATCGTGAAATTTGGAATGGTAGTTAGTTATAAGATATCAATGATCTCTAAGGACATTTCCTAAAAAAATCGAAATTTAAAAGGGGGTCAAAATGCGCAAAAAGCGTTATAAAAAACTTTCTAAATCGCGATTTCTATGCAATCTCAGGAAGTACTGAACCGATTTCAAATATAATGGTGTAAAAATGATGGTGACAGACAGGGTTCGCAAAAACCCGGGTTTTTTTGAAAAAAACCAACCCACATGGGTTTTTTCGGGTTTTTTCATGAAAAACCCAATTTTTCCCGGGGAAAATCGGGTTTTTTCAAAAGTACAATATATGCGATATTACATTATTGCATTCTACATTATTTATATATTATATATACTATATATTGTTCCCTTGTATACAATATAATTGTGATACTATTTTACAAGTTATAAATTATATGAATTTAAATTAATAAAGTGTCAGTGTTTCTCACAAATTAGTTTTAAATATAATAGAAGATAAAAAACTGTTAATTTGCTTTAAAATCAAATAATAAATAGAATATTAATATTTAAAATATATAAGTGGGAAGAAAAAAAGGGGTAAACTAATCAGATGTGCCAATCCCAAAACTTTCCTCTATCTCACACATGTTAATAATTCAAAATTCGCAGTGCCACATCTATGCCCATCACAAAGATTGTAAATTATAGGTTCATTGAATTGGATGCATTTAACAAGGAGATGTAAGTATCACATTGTTTCAAACAAATCATTGGATTCCGGACCCCTCCCTCTAGGATGTCCACAGCCAAAATTTCCCACACAAACAGTATAAAATCAACATCTGTAGTTCAATTTACGATTTCTACTCAATCTAAGGAAACACCAAAGCTATTTCAAAAGTAATGGTTGCAAATCAATGGTGACAGTCCCTGCTATAACATAGGTTATATTTTATGTTGCTGTCACTACCATCTGAGGGTTGCAAAAGCAAAACATGTACTAATTTGCATTTTTTGCACAACTAAGGGGTCTAACACTTTGAAGTATGGCATGGTATTTACTTACAAGATGCAACTGCTTTCTAAGAACAGTCGAAAGAAAATTCCAAATTTTAAAAAAATGAAGTGAGTGAAAAGCGTTATAAATTACAATTTTTAAGCAAACTAATAAATTACCAAACCGATTAAAAAAATAATGATGACAAATTTTGGTGATAGAACCTGCTCAAACATAAACTATATTTTATGTCTGTTCCACTACCACCAGAGGGTTGTAGGAACTAAAAACTTTCTAAATTGCGACTTCTGTGATACTGAAAAGGCTAGAAACTTTAAATATGGCATGGTAGTTACTTATAAAATATAAATGCCCTCGGAGGAACGTCGAAAATAAATTCGAATTCAAAAGGGCTGAAGCGAAGGGGAGGTGCGAAAAGCATTCTAAAAAAGTTCTAAATTACGATTCTATGCAATTTCAGGGAACATAAACCGATTATAAAAGTAATAGTTGCGAATCAGTGGTAACAGTCTCTGATCCCACACAGGCTATATTTTATGCCGGTGATTCTACTACCTGGGGTTCACAGGAACAACAAACGTTCTAAAAAAGGGCTTTAAAAGCTTTTTTAATTACGTTTCTGTGGAATATTAGGAAATAACAAATCGATTTCAAAATTAATGTTGGCAAATTAATGGTGACAGTTCCTGTTTCAACATAGCCCTTTATGTTGAGAGAGGTGGTAGGACTTGGAATTCGACACGATGGTTAATTTTAAGATGTAAGAAGATGGTTTCTAAAAAATTTAAAACTTCAAATGAATACTGAAATGAGCGCATTAATTGAGCATAAAAGTTTCAAAATATTTTCTAAATTATCATTTATTTAGTTTTATTTCATTTTATTAATTTAAGTCTCATTTCTGCCTAATACAGTGTAATAATGATGTTTAGTCAAACATTGTTTTAAATAGTAATTTTTGAATTATTCCTAAAAGTAATAAGTACCTTTTAATAAAATAAAATATTACCTTTTAATAAAATAAAAGTTTAGTTAGTACCTTTTAATAAAAATTAGACATATAAATATCACTTGGCATATTTCAAATAATACGCGAGCAAAGCCGCGGAGTTTGCTAGTCATATTATAAAGAGGAAAAAATTGTTTATTTGTCGGAGATAAGCTCAGGAACTACCGAACCGATTCCAAAAGTAATGGTATCAAAATGATGGTGTTCGCCCAACTTAGAACATAGGCTATATCTTATGTCGGTGCCACTACCCCAAAGCGGGTGCAGGATCAAAAAATGTTCCAAAAATGCGATTTTTGCGTTACTGAAGGGCCTAGAAATATGAAATTTGGAATATTAGTTACCTATAAGATATAAATGGTGTCTAAGAACAGTTCTTAAACAATTCGAAATTTAAAAAGTGTGACAATGCACAAAAAGCATTCTAAAAAGCGTTCTAAATGGTAGTTCCTACATAATCTCAGGAAATACCAAACCAATTTCAAAAGTAATGGTATCAAAATGATGGTGTTAGTCCAACTTAGAACATAGGCTATATTTTATGTCGGTGCCACTACCACAAAGGGGGTGCAGGAGCAAAAAACGTTCTAAAAATGCGATTTTTGCCTTACTGAAGGACCTAGAAATATGAAATTTAGAATATTAGTTACTTATAAGATATAAATGGTGTCTAAGAACAGTTCTTAAACAATTCGAAATTTAAAAGTTGTGACAATGCACAAAAAGCGTTCTAAAAACGTTCTAAATGGTAGTTTTTTCATAATCTCAGGAAATACCAAACCAATTTCAAAAGTAATGGTATCAAAATGATGGTGTTAGTCCGACTTAGAACATAGGCTATATTTTATGTCGGTGCCATTACCCCAAAGGGAGTGCAGGAGCAAAAAATGTTCTAAAAATGCGATTGTTGCGTTACTGAAGGACCTAGAAATATGTAATTTGGAATTTGGAATATTAGTTACTTATAAGATATAAATGTGTGTCTAAGAACAGTTCTTAAAAGATTCGAAATTTAAAAGGGGTGAAAATGCACATAAAGCGTTCTAAAAAACGTTCTAAATGGTAGTTTCTACATAATTTCAGGAAATACCAAACCGATTTAAAAAATATTGGTGTCAAAATGATAGTGACAACGTTTGCTCCAAGATAGGCTATGTTTTATGTCGGTGCCACTACTCACAAGGGGGTGTAGACGCAAAAAACGTTCTAAAAATGCAATTTATGTGTTACTGATGGGCCTACAAATATGAAATTTGAAGTATCAGCTAATTATTAGATATAAAGGATTTCTAAGAACAGTTCTTAAACAATTCGAAATTTAAAAGGGGTGAAAATGCGCGAAAAGTGTTCTAAAAAACGTTCTAAATGGTAGTTTCTACACAATCTCAGAAAATACCAAACCGATTTAAAAAATAATGGCGTCAAAATGATGGTGAAAATCCTTGCTCCAACATAGGCTATGTTTTATGTCGGTGCCACTACCCCAAAGGCGCTGCAGGAGAAAAACGTTGTAAATTGCGGTTTTTGTGTGACGGAAGGGCCTTGAATCGTGAAATTTAGAATGGTAGTTAGTTATAAGATATCAATGATCTCTAAGGACATTTCCTAAAAAAATCGAAATTTAAAAGGGGGTCAAAATGCGCAAAAAGCGTTATAAAAAACTTTCTAAATCGCGATTTCTATGCAATCTCAGGAAGTACTGAACCGATTTCAAATATAATGGTGTAAAAATGATGGTGACAGACAGGGTTCGCAAAAACCCGGGTTTTTTTGAAAAAAACCAACCCACATGGGTTTTTTCGGGTTTTTTCATGAAAAACCCAATTTTTCCCGGGGAAAATCGGGTTTTTTCAAAAGTACAATATATGCGATATTACATTATTGCATTCTACATTATTTATATATTATATATACTATATATTGTTCCCTTGTATACAATATAATTGTGATACTATTTTACAAGTTATAAATTATATGAATTTAAATTAATAAAGTGTCAGTGTTTCTCACAAATTAGTTTTAAATATAATAGAAGATAAAAAACTGTTAATTTGCTTTAAAATCAAATAATAAATAGAATATTAATATTTAAAATATATAAGTGGGAAGAAAAAAAGGGGTAAACTAATCAGATGTGCCAATCCCAAAACTTTCCTCTATCTCACACATGTTAATAATTCAAAATTCGCAGTGCCACATCTATGCCCATCACAAAGATTGTAAATTATAGGTTCATTGAATTGGATGCATTTAACAAGGAGATGTAAGTATCACATTGTTTCAAACAAATCATTGGATTCCGGAACCCTCCCTCTAGGATGTCCACAGCCAAAATTTCCCACCCAAACAGTATAAAATCAACATCTGTAGTTCAATTTACATCCAAGTCTAATAAGCATTTATTTACATGAAAATGAAATACAATATTAAGTTTGATTAAATCACATGCATTAGTTTTTGAGATAAAGATTTTGCAAAAATCGTGAAAATTTACCATATCAACACTACCTACTGTGCAATTTACACCTAAACCTAATAGGTAACAGCTTACGTCAACGTCTAACTGAATCTGAAGTTTGATGAAAATCCGCGCATTAGTTCTTTAGATAAAGCTATTGCAAAAATTGACATAAATGCAGCAAAGCAGCACCACCTGTTGGGCAATATTTACCAAAAACTAATCAGCATCAGTTTACATCAAGGTCTAACTGAATCTAAAGCTTTGTGAGATTCTGTGCATTAGTTGTTGAGGTAGAGCACCCACAAAATTTTTGTCACATACAGACAGATATTTTCTAAAACCATCAAATCGTCTTCAGGACCTTTTTAAAATGTATAAATCCATTGTAAACTGGAAGTCGAAATTTTTCACAAATTAAATACTTTCTTGTAAAGATAGAAGATAAAGTAAAAATACATATCTTTTATTTTCATGAGTATAGTTCATTTGAATTTTTTATATAAAGACATTCTTATGATATTGCCTTTACCTATAATTGTACTATGTATGTTGCCTACTATGTTGTATGTTAGTAAAGTATTTCAATGTGCTAAAATACATTTTTATTTTACTTCGGGTGTTTATGTAATGGTTTTTATATATTAATTTTTTTTCAAAATTAACTGAAATGATTTAAATTCATTAAATATATATGTTGTTTAAAATTTTAAATATTTCTGAAAATTGAAAAAACCCACATTGTGGGTTTTTCAGTGGGCTTTTTCAAGTGGGCCCATTCTGAAAAAACCCGCCGGGTTTTTTCAAACTGGGCCCAGCTTTGCGAACCCTGGTGACAGATCTTGCTCCAAGATAGGCTATATTTTATATCTGTTTCCCATACCACAGAGGAGATGCAGGAGCAAAATGCGCGAAAAGCGTTCTAAAAACGTTCTAGATGCCGATTTGTCGGCAATATCTCAGGAAGAATGAATCTGATTTCAAACGCAATGGTAGGAAATTGATGCTGACAGCCTCTGCTCTAACATAGACGCTATTTTATGTCGGTGTCACTATCACCAAGACGTTTTGCAGGAGCAAAAATGCGTTCTAAATTTCGATCTTTGTAATCGGTAGGGGCTAGCAACTTAAAATTAGGCAAGGCACATATTTATTAGCTATAAATGATATTTAAGAACAGTTTCGGAAAAATTGGAAATTTAAAAAGGGGTGAAAATGCGCGAAAAGCGTCCTAAAAACGTTCTAAATTGCGATTTCTAGTCAATCTAAGGAAATACCAAAGCTATTACAAAAGTAATGGTTGCAAATCAATGGTGACAGTCCCTGCTATAACATATGTTATATTTTATGTTGCTGTCACTACCATCTGAGGGTTGCAAAAGAAAAACATGTTCTAATTTGCATTTTTTGCACAACTGAGGGGTCTAACACTTTAAAGTATGGCATGGTATTTTCTTACAAGATGCATCTGCTTTCTAAGAACAGTCGAAAGAAAATTCCAAATTTTAAAAAAATGAAGTGAGTGAAAAGCGTTATAAATTACAATTTTTAAGCAAAATTATAAATTACCATACCGATTAAAAAAATAATGATGACAAATTTTGGTGATATAACCTGCTCAAACATAAGCTATATTTTATGTCTGTTCCACTACCACCAGAGGGTTGCAGGAGCTAAAAACTTTCTAAATTGCGATTACTGTGACACTGAAAAGGCTAGAAACTTTAAATATGACATGATAGTTACTTATAAAATATAAATGCCCTCGAAGGAACGTCGAAAATAAATTCGAATTAAAAAGCGGTGAAGCGATGGGGAGGTGCGAAAAACATTCTAAAAAAGTTCTAAATTACGATTCTATGCAATTTCAGGGAATATAAACCGATTATAAAAGTAATAGATGCGAATCAGTGTAACAGTCTCTGATCCTACACAGGCTATATTTTATGCCGGTGATTCTACCACCTAGGGTTCACAGGAACAACAAACGTTCTAAAAAAGGGCTTTAAAAGCTTTTAAATTACGTTTATGTGGAATATTAGGAAATAACAAACAGATTTCAAAATTAATGTTGGCAAACTTATGGTGGCAGTTCCTATTTCAACATAGCCCTTTATGTTGAGAGAGGTGATAGGACTTGGAATTCGACATGATGGTTAATTTTAAGATGTAAGAAGATGGTTTCTAAAAAATTCAAAATTTCAAATGAATACTGAAATGAGCATATTAATTGAGCATAAAAGTTTAAAAATATTTTCTAAATTATCATTTATTTAGTTTTATTTCATTTTATTAATTTAAGTCTCATTTCTGCCTAATACAGTGTAATAGTAGCAAGTGTTATGATGTTTAGTCAAACTGTGTTTTAAATAGTAATTTTTGAATTATTCCTAAAACTAATAAGTACCTTTTAATAAAATAAAAATTTAGTTAGTAACTTTTGATAAAAATTAAACATATACATATCACTTGGCATATTTCAAATATTACGCGAGCAAAGCCGCGGGGTTTGCTAGTCTATACTCCTATTATAAAGAGGAAAAAATTGTTTATTTGTAGGAGGTAAGCTCTGGAACTACCGAACCGATTCCAAAAGTAATGGTATCAAAATGATGGTGTTAGTCCAACTTAGAACATAGGCTATATCTTATGTTGGTGCCACTACCCCAAAGGGGGTGTAGGAGCAAAAAACGTTCTAAAAATGCGATTTTAGCGTTACTGAAGGGCCTAGAAATATGAAATTTTGAATATTAGTTACTTATAAGATATAAATGATGTCTAAGAACAGTTCTTAAACAATTCGAAATTTAAAATGGGTGAAAATGCACAAAAAGCGTTCTAAAAAACGTTCTAAATGGTAGTTTCTACAAAATCTCAGGAAATACCAAACTGATTTGAAAAATATTGGTGTCAAAATGATGGTGACAACGCTTGCTCCAAGATAGGCTATGTTTTATGTCGGTGTCACTACCCCAAAGGGGGTGCAGGAGCAAAAAACGTTCTAAAAATGCGATTTTTGCGTTACTGAAGGGCCTAGAAATATGAAATTTGGAATATTAGTTACTTATAAGATATAAATGATGTCTAAGAACAGTTCTTAAACAATTCGAAATTTAAAAGGGGTGAAAATGCACAAAAAGCGTTCTAAAAAACGTTCTAAATGGTAGTTTCTACAAAATCTCAGGAAATACCAAACCGATTTGAAAAATATTGGTGTCAATATGATAGTGACAACGCTTGCTCCAAGATAGGCTATGTTTTATGTCGGTGCCACTATTCTTTTGGGGGTGGAGGAGAAAAAAACGTTCTAAAAATGCGATGTGTGTGTTACTGAAGGGCCTAGAAATATAAAATTTGAAATATTAGCTACTTATTAGATATAAAGGATTTATAAGAACAGTTCTTAAACAATTCGAAATTTGAAAGGGGTGAAAATGCACGAAAAGCGTTCTAAAAAACGTTCTAAATGGTGGTTTCTGCACAATCTCAGGAAATAGCAAACCGATTTAAAAAATAATGGTGTCAAAATGACGGTGAGAACCCTTGCTCCAACATAGGCTATGTTTTATATCGGTGCCACTACCCAAAATGGGTTGCAGGAGCAAAAAACGTTCTAAAAATGCGATTTTTGCGTTACTGAAGGACCTAGAAATATGAAATTTGAAATATTAGCTACTTATTAGATATAAAGGATTTCTAAGAACAGTTCTTAAACAATTCGAAATTTAAAAGGGGTGAAAATGCGAAAAAAGCGTTGTAAAAAACGCTCTAAATTGCGATTTCTATGCAATCTCAGGAAGTACTGAACCGATTTCAAATACAATGGTGTAAAAATGATGGTGACAGATCTTGCTCCAAGATAGGCTATATTTTATATCTGTTTCCACTACCCCAGAAAAGATTCAGAAGCAAAATGCGCGAAAAGCGTTCAAAAAACGTTCTGAATGCCGATTTGTCAACAATATCTCAGGAAGAATCAAACTGATTTCATACGTAATGGTAGGATATTGATGCTGATAGCCTCTGTTGTAACATAGACGCTATTTTATGTCGGTATCACTATCACCTAGACGTTGCAGGAGCAAAAAAGAGTTTTAAATTTCGATTTTTGTGATCTGTAGGGGCTAGCAACTTAAAATTAGGCAAGGTACATATTTATTAGATATAAATGATCTTTAAGAACAGTTTCGAAAAAAATTGGAAATTTAAAAAGGGGTGAAAATGCGCGAAAAGCTTTCTAAAAACGTTGTAAATTGCGATTTCTACGCAATCTCTGGAAATACCAAAGTTATTTCAAACGTAATGGTTGCAAATCAATAGTGACAGTCCCTGCTATAACATCTATAATCTCTCTATTCTAAAAAAAAGTAACTACCGCTGTTACCGCCGCCGTAGCCGCTGCCGGTTTTGAATTTTTTTTGACCGGAGGTCTTTCTTCGTTAATATTAAGAAAAATAATGCATACAAAAATATGAAAATCGGTAGTATTATACAGAAATGTTTGATAAACACACTGATGCAGACAGTTTTCAGATCGAAGAATTATTTAAAGAGATATTTAATGCTAAATTTGGAAAAATCGTTCCACTAAAAAAGTTTTATAGGAGCAAAAACTGTTCATAGGAATTTAATCATTTTTAGATCATTTTATGCGTTAAAATTTGCCGGAGTGCAGATTGCATTAATTTTTTTATTTTGACTAATTTTTTGAGTTTTTATTTCTATTTTAAATTCAGATTTTCAGCATTTGTAGAGATATTTTTAACAGATTTTAGAACGTGGTATTAATTTAAACTGTTGCCAACTGTATAAACAGCGGAAACAATAATGTTTGCTTAAAAAATATATATATATATATATATTTATACGTGTAAATAAATTAAAAAGTTATTTACACGTGACTATTACAAACAGAAAAAAACATTTGGAATTAGAATTAAATAATTATGTACAAAACGCAGGAACTTATTAAAAATTACGTCATAAAAACTATAATTAACACGTGAATTTTAAGAGAGAAAGGAATTTGTAAAACAATAAATTTATTAACATGCGTTAGAAGTCTTAAATAGGAGAAATTACATCATATTTACGTCACATTATAGTTATTACATAAAATGAGCACAAAATAATATTGCAAACCGGTTTAAATTTAGAAATTGCGCTAGGCATTTATTTGATATTTTAAGAGGATATTTTTCAACTATTTTTGTTAGGAAAGCGCAAATAATATTTCATTTCTAACACAAGTATATTCACGTGAATATTAAAAAGAGAAAGAATAGTTTGGTCAAAATTACGTCAGATTAAAAACGATTAATTTAAAATGTCTCATTTAAAAGAACTTTCTTTTCACTTTGTTAAAAAATACCAGGAGACAAAGACTCTGCTTACCTAATTCCTTTTATATTAGCTTATTTTGAAATGTTGTTACACGTGTCTACGTCATCAAGTTATTTTTATTTCGACGTTTTATTTGTATTTTTATTAATGTTGTACTAATTTATTTGTTTTTTCGTTATTTAAAATAAAAATTATGTCAATTTGTATAACTTGGCGAGTGGTTTGGCGATTTATATAATTTGGCAAAATTGGTCGACGGGATAATCAAGTAGTACCGCAACGGATTTGGCGTTAAAATTCCCCAATCAAAGAGAAAGAAATAGAAATCCGTTTATAGAGAGATCACCACTGTTTTTTAAATTATAATTCAATCTTTCGAAATCTTTTTAAAGCCGATCAAATTAGCGTGCATTTAGAGTCTGCGGTGTCTGGACGGGGGTTGGCGAGCGTAGCTCGTAGGGGGCCGAGCCCCCTAGTAATAAAGAAAGAAGTTTGTGTGTGAGTGTTTCGACGGTGTTCTAAAGAGACCACTGCACGTAGAACTACAAAATTTGGGCAAAAGGTACGTCTATATACAAAGTTTTGCACCTCGAAGCGCGATTTTCAAATTTTTGATTAGATTTTTTTGATTAGATTTTTTTGATTAGATTTTTTTTATTTAATTTTTTATGCGATTTTTAGCACTTTTTTAAGTTTCGAGGCGATTTTTCCACATTAGTGAAAATAATACTGTTTCTTTCTTTTAACCCAATATAGTAAATTTTGTTCTCTTTTCAAAAAAGTTTATTCGGAATTCGTACAGCGATTTTTGAATTTTTAGCGAATTTTTATGCGTTTATTGAACAACATTTAATGCATCTTCATACTTATAAGGGAGTTACCGCAAGGGGGGGGGGGGGGGGCACAGCTCTGTCGCCAAATACCGTCAAGTTTGTCGCCAACTTGGCGATATATTTGGCGGCCAAAATAAGTCGCCAAAAGTGACGTCAACTTGGCGATATCTCTGATATTTCACCAAATTCCCATAGACTTCCATTGTAAACCTATCGGGAATACTTGCTAACAGAAAATCAACAAATTGAGATATTTTAATCTAACAAAAACTAATATTAACGTAAGGGATTATATTAATTATGTTTAAGAGAATCCAAGTAATTTAAATTATGAATAAAAGTAGCATGATACAATGCTTAGCAAGTGTTATGTTGATATTTATAGTATAGGTGATTCTCGATGATATCTCAGAAACATCAGAAAGCCATTAACTAAATATTAATTATTCGAATAAAGGACAGGAGGCCATTTTATATCAATAGACGAATATCGAAGAATATCTGAACGCTGTTTATTAATCACTAGGTTCTTTAACACACTTCGAGAGATTTTCAGCCGCAAATGCCGATGCAGGAGTGGAGAGAAAACGTAGTACATATTTATTTTATCAGCCCGACAGTCAAAAGAGAAGTGATGTCATTAAAATTCTGAGAGAGCAGGGTTATTGGCGAGGGGCAATTTACAGAAAACGTTAACCAGTAGATATCTGGCGAGAATTAAATTGAGATGAGACACGTATTAATTTCTGTTAACGAATTCCCAATGAGGAGGGCGAAAGGTCAAAATATGAATATTAATGCCAACCAGATAATCGGGAAAGTATGAACTACCGAAAGCCACAAAGCCGCATTTTACAGGGGGTTTGCTAAACCATTGGAATTAGGCGCGCGAGCCGTTTGAAGGCATATGCAATTGAAAATAAAAGATATTGCAGACAAAATTTATGACAAGAATTTATACGTTGGAAAAATATGATGCAACTGTAGAGACACAATCAAAAAATAAAGAAAGAAGGCATGAGAAAGATCCCGCCTATCAATCGAATTAAGCGTGCTAATGTAAAGTGTAAATTTATTCTATGCCAGATAAAAATAGCATGCCTCTTTTAATCCAATACAGTCTGATGCAATTTTTCCATATTAGTGAAAGGAAACAACTTTCAATCTTTGAAGACAATATATATATTTTTTTTTCTTTTCAAAATTTGCGCATCGATTAAAAATTTTTTCGCGATATCTTATTGTGATTTTCAGAGCTTTTTCGCAATTCCTGCTGTTTTTTGACGTACCCGGGCAACGCCGGGCAAGTTCGCTAGTCATATTATAAAGAGGAAAAAATTGTTTATTTGTCGGAGATAAGCTCAGGAACTACCGAACCGATTCCAAAAGTAATGGTATCAAACTGATGGTGTTCGCCCAACTTAGAACATAGGCTATATCTTATGTCGGTGCCACTACCCCAAAGGGGGTGCAGGAGCAAAAAACGTTCCAAAAATGCGATTTTTGCGTTACTGAAGGGCCTAGAAATATGAAATTTGGAATATTAGTTACTTATAAGATATAAATGGTGTCTAAGAACAGTTCTTAAACAATTCGAAATTTAAAAGTTGTGACAATGCACAAAAAGCGTTCTAAAAACGTTCTAAATGGTAGTTTTTTCATAATCTCAGGAAATACCAAACCAATTTCAAAAGTAATGGTATCAAAATGATGGTGTTAGTCCGACTTAGAACATAGGCTATATTTTATGTCGGTGCCATTACCCCAAAGGGAGTGCAGGAGCAAAAAATGTTCTAAAAATGCGATTGTTGCGTTACTGAAGGACCTAGAAATATGTAATTTGGAATTTGGAATATTAGTTACTTATAAGATATAAATGGTGTCTAAGAACAGTTCTTAAAAGATTCGAAATTTAAAAGGGGTGAAAATGCACAAAAAGCGTTCTAATAAACGTTCTAAATGGTAGTTTCTACATAATTTCAGGAAATACCAAACCGATTTAAAAAATATTGGTGTCAAAATGATAGTGACAACGTTTGCTCCAAGATAGGCTATGTTTTATGTCGGTGCCACTACTCACAAGGGGGTGTAGGCGCAAAAAACGTTCTAAAAATGCAATTTATGTGTTACTGATGGGCCTACAAATATGAAATTTGAAGTATCAGCTAATTATTAGATATAAAGGATTTCTAAGAACAGTTCTTAAACAATTCGAAATTTAAAAGGGGTGAAAATGCGCGAAAAGTGTTCTAAAAAACGTTCTAAATGGTAGTTTCTACACAATCTCAGAAAATACTAAACCGATTTAAAAAATAATGGCGTCAAAATGATGGTGAAAATCCTTGCTCCAACATAGGCTATGTTTTATGTCGGTGCCACTACCCCAAAGGGGCTGCAGGAGAAAAACGTTGTAAATTGCGGTTTTTGTGTGACGGAAGGGCCTTGAATCGTGAAATTTAGAATGGTAGTTAGTTATAAGATATCAATGATCTCTAAGGAAATTTCCTAATAAAAAGTCGAAATTTAAAAGGGGGGGTCAAAATGCGCAAAAAGCGTTGTAGAAAACGTTTTAAAGTGCAATTTCTATACAATCTCACGAAATACTGAACCGATTTCAAATATAATGGTGTTAAAATGACGGTGACAGATCTTGCTCCAAGATAGGCTGTATTTTATATATGTTTCCACTAACCCAGAGGAGATGCAGGAGCAAAATGAGCGAAAAGCGTTCTAAAAACGTTTTAATTGCCGATTTGTCACCAATATCTCAGGAAGAATCAAACTTATTTCAAAAGTAATGTTAAGAAATCGATGCTGACAGCCTCTGCTCTAACATAGACGCTATTTTAAGTCGGTCTCCCTATCACCTAGACGTTGCAGGAGCAAAAAATCGTTCCAAATTTCGATTTTTGTGATCGGTAGGGGCTAGAAACTTAAAATTAGGCAAGGTACATATTTATTACATATAAATGATCTTTAAGAACAGTTTCGAAAGAATTGGAAATTTAAAATAGGGTGAAAATGCGCGAAAAGCGTTCTAAAAACGTTCTAAATTGCGATTTCTACTCAATCTTAGGAAATTCCAAAGCTATTTCAAAAGTAATGGTTGCAAATCAATGGTGACAGTCCCTGCTATAAGATAGGTTATATTTTATGTTGCGGTCACTACCTTCTGAGAGTTGCAAAAGCAAAACATGTTCTAATTTTCGTTTTTTGCATAACTGAAGGGTCTAACACTTTGAAGTATGGCATGTTATTTACTTACAAGATGCAACTGCTTTCTATGAACTGTCGAAAGAAAATTTCAAATTTAAAAAGATGAAGTGAGCGAAAAGCGTTATAAATTACAATTTTTATGTAATCTTTTCAAATACCAAACCGATTAAAAAAATAATGATAACAAATTGTTGGTGATAGAACATGCTCAAACATAAGCTATATTTTATGTCTGTACCACTACCACTAGAGGGTTGCAGTAGCTAAAAACTTTCTAAATTGCGATTTCTGTGATACGGAAAAGGCTAGAAACTTTAAATATGGCATGGTAGTTACTTCATAAATATAAATGCCCTCGAAGGACTGTCGAAAATAAATTCGAATTAAAAAGGGGTGAAGTGAAGGGGAGGTGCGAAAAGCATTCTAAAAAATTCCTAAATTACGATTTCTAGGATTTTCAGGAAATATAAACCAAATATAAAAGTAATAGTTGCGAATGAATGGTAAGTCTCTGATCCTACACAGGCTATATTTTATGGCGATGATTCTACCACCTGGGATTCACAGGAACAACAAACGCTCTAAAAAAGGCCTTTAAAAGCTTTCTAAATTACGTTTCTGTGGAATATTAGGAAATAACAAACCAATTTCAAAATTAATGGTGACAGTTCCTATTTCAACATAGCCCTTTATGTTGAGAGAGATGGTAGGACTTGGAATTTGACATGATGGTTAATTTTAAGATGTAAGAAGATGGTTTCTAAAAAATTCAAAACTTCGAATGAATACTGAAAGGAGCGTATTAATTGAGCATAAAAGTTTCAAAATATTTTCAAAATTATTATTTATTTAGTTTTATTAATTTAAGTCTCATTTCTGCCTTATGCAGTGTAACAATGATATTTAATCGAACTGTGTTTTAAATAGTAATTTTTTTAAATTATTCCTAAAAGTAATAAGTACCTTTTAATAAAATAAGATATTACATTTTAATAAAATAAAAATTTAGTTAGTACCTTTTAATAAACATTAGACATATAAATATCACTTGGCATATTTCAAATATTACGCGAGCAAAGCCGCGGGGTTTGCTAGTTTTTTATAAAAATGATTACATTGATACTAGAGATATAGCTATTTCTTTTTTTCATAATACGATAAAATAAGGATTTAATTTCTCTAATTTGGGTTTCCTGTCAGTTAGTGTTAAAGTCCGTCGAGTTCATTTCCAGGTAGGAATGTAGGATTGACTTTTTATTATTATTATTATTATTATTATTATTTTGCTTCAATAAACTTTTCCGACCTATGCCGACTCTGATGTGGATAACAAATATAGTTGCCACTAACGCACGAATGCAAAATACTTCTTTTAAAGTCAGATTAATTTTTGTTTTGCTACAAATTTCTTGTTATACTTATAGCAATGTTAAAATAGTTCGATTTGTTTACATTGTTTGATTCTCTTGTATAAAATAAAACGATCTTTTCTATTCATAGAGAATATCGATATAATGTAGTGTTTTCAAAATATAAGGTGAAATTTTGAGATAAAGGAAGCAATCCATGCTATTGATCATTAGAATTAATCCATTGCGTAAACAGTTTTTAGATATTAAGCTGATGTTTGAGAAATTCTGCGCGCTGCAATTTATTCCTCTTGAAGATTTGAGATAAAAACATGATATATTTTTACATCAAAAAAGTGCATTTCATTATGCATAGAAAGGTAGGCATAAAATCAGATTGATAGGTGTAGACATAGGCATCATAAGTAATTAAAGTTAATCCAGACTTTTTTCATGTTAAATATATAAATTAAGCATGAGGTAAATCTATATTATAAAGGACAAAGGTGTCTGTGCGTAACACTGACGTCACTGGGAACAAACAGCATCCAATTAAATTTTACTTTTAGTAAATTTGACTGCAATTTTTAAAATTTTTAAATACTGCAGATTTTAAATTTTTACTCCGTCGAATAGAAAAAAAAATATGTAGTTTCAAATGCAATTTGCTTCAAAACTATATTGTAATTTGTTGACAACTGTTTCACCAATTAACTCAATTTTTATTGTTTTTAAAATAATTTTCAAGCATGGTTTTTTTTTTTTTTTTTTTTTTTTTTTTTTTTTTTTTTTTTTTTTAATCTATCTCTCTCACTTAAATCTGTCTGCACGTAAATTAATATAAATAAAATAATTCAGCATTTGTTTCCAGCTTATATTCTATAGCAAAATTAAAACTTTATCAATCTAAAAATAAAATAATAAAATATAAATAAAAAACAAATTTAAGACATGTAATCGAATCACGCTTAAACCACTAAAATTAGCAGAATGAATAAGGCTAGCGATGTTTTGGCGATTTCTGGCACGAGACCAATGCGAAAGTGTGGCTTTTAATAAATGCCAAAATTTTATTTGAATACATGATTGCTGTTTTCATATAAAATATTGTTTATATCTATTATATATATATAATCCAAACGGAAATTTTGTTCCGAACGCCGAGATTTCGAGTTCTACCGCATGGATTTTTACGGAACTTATACCGTTAGATAGGTATCGTTCCAGGGAAGGTTTTAAGCTATAACACATCATTCTACCTAGATTAGTTATAGAATTATTACGGAAAATTCTATTATTTTGGACTTTGTTACTTCATATTTCCTTAAATATCCGGGCTCCTATTGGTCGTAGAGCTTAGATCTCGCGCCAAAAGTAGCTCCGAAGTACCCAAGCAAACTTTTCCCCGCGATTATTTTGCCGTCTTCCGATTTCCTCTAACTCTATTAGGGGCCCGCGTAGAGCCCCTTTAAAATATTTTTCGTAGTAATTTCAGCAATTATCTTAAATTATTGGTTAAGACCGCCACCCTCCCGATTCATGTATCTACGGAAAGGTTGCATGAAGGAGTTTCGTTCAGATATGCTTTCGTTAAGAATAGAGTGCGCTCCCTGGTGGTGGAATGTGGAACTAACATAACGCGATATTGTTAAAATTAGGAAATCTAACAATGCGATCTGTTTTAAACTTTGAGGTAGTTCATAACACATAATCTATTATCTATTCTATTATATATATATAAAATCTGTTATCTATTCTATTATCTATTATATATATAAAATCCAAACGGAAATTTCGTTCCGAACGCCTAGATTTTTAGTTCTACTGCATGGATTTTTACGGAACCTATACCGTTAGATAAGTATTGTTTCAGGGAAGGTTTTAATCTATAACACATTATTCTACCTATATAGTTTTAGAATTATGACGGAAAATTCTGTTTTTTGGGCGATGAGGTTACCATTTTATTTCTTGGCGAAATTCATCGTTGATAAAAAAAATTGAAACGGCTATTAAACCTCGAAAAAGAAAAGAAAAACTGTTACTAATTTTATTTAAATGAAAAAAAAAGAAAAAAAGAAGAAGAAAATCCGTTTTAATGAGTGATAATATTAAAAAATGGAAACATTTAATCAAAACCTGAAAGAAATATTTGTAATGCTTAAAAATTAATTTAATAAGAAATATTACACTTGATACGCAATATTTGGCTCTTTATCGCTTGCGTTAGATGTGAAAACGAATCTGAAAATTTGATTAGATGAAATTTTAACGACATTATCTTTCTGTTCTGTTCTTTTCTTTTTTTTTTATATCTAATTGTCCCACCACGTGACTTATAGAAGAAACAAGCAGATGTAATTGTGAGTCACATGTGTAATTACTATTTGTTTCTTTACAATTTTTTATTTTTCTTTTGTCGCCAAACAATGTGATTTTAAGCCAAAAATGCATAAGCGTGACATTAGCTTGAGGATGTTCTCACAAATGGTGTTATTTTAGGTGAAATAGATCATTTTTTGAGTACATTTTCATATTCAATTTTAACTTATATAGATATCAGTTAATATTTTAAAAATGGAATCGAATACTTAAATTTCAGTGTGAATTTCTGCCACACATACATATTGTAAAATAATTTCATACTTTTTAAAATGTTTTTCGCCGTAATTCCGAAAGCATGTGATATTTATAAACTCGAACTCAAATCAACGAATATTACCCATTTTATTTAAGCAAATATTATCTATTTTCTCAAGTCATATCGCCAATTTCATTTATTGGAAAATTCACAGATTCGAAATCTAGGAAATAAAGATAATTTTTAATGAAATTTATGTTTTAATACGTTATTACTATGGAAAAATTCAACATTTTGAAAAAAAAAAATTACAAGTCTTTTGTAATTCGTCATTTCTTCTTCGTCTTTCTTCACACTTTCTCCTCTGTTATGTAATATTTCAAATGATATTGGACTAATTTTCGATCACCGATTTACCGCAAAATCGCATATCTAATATAGTATATAAAATAAAGTCTGGATTAGGGGACTAATTAACGCACAGCGCAAACTACTGAACCTAAAATATTGAAATTTGTGCTAAAAATACTTCTTATGACATAAACTTCTGCTAAGAAAGGATTTTCTAAAGTGTCACCCCTAATGGTTTTTGCACGGGGAGGGGAAAAAAATCGAATATCAAAATTATGCGTCAAATGATAGCATATTTTAATGTAGTTTTGTATGCTGAATCGAATGCTACCAAATAAATTTTTATAAGTCCAACAGTTCATGACACATTTCATATTTTTCTAATTTGGCGGTGTCTTTGGCATCTAAACCTCAAAATATCTATCATTACATCCGTTACTCTAGCAACGGAAAAAATTCAAATCAACCCTTTTGGCTAAAAAATAAAAACGGCTCTACGAGTTTGAAATAAAAATGCAAGCATCTTAATTTTTAAAAAAAATAGTGATTTTATGTAAAATAAAAGGGAAAAAATTACTGAGAATTTAGCGTTATCAAACAAAAATGGAAAAGGTACTACTTAGATATTCCTTCGACCAAAAATCTATCGTCAAACTATAAGATTAAATGCCAATAATGGTTGATCGTAAATATCAAATTCACTTGAATTTAAACAAACTACACGTGTTTACGTCATCAAGTGATTTTAATTTCGACGTTTTATTTGTATTTTTATTAATGTTATACTAATTTATTTGTTATTTCGTTATTTAAAATAAAGATTATGTCAATTCATATAATTTGGCGAATGGTTTGGCGATTTATATAATTTGACGAAATTGGTCGACGGGATAACAAGTAGTACCAATGAAAATATTTAAGTATGAAAGCAATGTTTGTAACGACTTAAAAATTATTTTCATATACATAAACTCGGTTTATGGTGTCAGATGCCGTCATCCGAAGAATCTACAAGAGTCTTTTTCCATTTTTTTCCGGTCATAGGTTCCTCAATGAAAGAAATTGGAATTGGAATAATATTGTGCGATTTATAAATTGCTCCTCGATAAGAAGAAAAAATGGGTACATTTATAACAACCGTGCGCACATCTAGCTAATAGCATTTTTAAAATTCCCAGTAGCAGTAGTTACATTTTGCGTATGTAAATTAAAAATATTTTTTTGCTTTTAATTATGGCATTATTTCCTGTTATTGTTTATCTTTTCAGTTTTTTAAATGAAATTAGTATAAGCCATGCATTTTAAATTAAATGAGTGAAAGGTTTGTGTTTTAAATGAAAATAATAAAATAAGAATATGCTATGAAAACAATCTTTATTGATTTATTACATGCGCCCGGCTGACATAAAAGTATCACAAAAGCCACATATTCACTTTTTTTTGAGTAGTTGCTCATGAGAAATCAAGTTAACCTTCCGTAATGGGATACTTCACATATTGGTGTATTAGCTTTAATGTTGAAAGCATCATTTTTGTTTGAAGCGAAAATTTTACTATGAATTCTATTACACAAAATCGCATCATCATCATCTATTATATATTTACAACGGAAATTTGTACTTCATTCCGATTCTTTATAATACTTTCGTAGGATATACCACAATTAGTTAGGTAATAATTTTGGAAAGGTTTTAGTGTATACATATTGTTCAAGGGTACTTAGTTATAGAGCAACAGTAAAAGTTCAAAAATTAAGTGAACCTGATTATGAAAGTTTAGCCTTTTTAAAAAAATCTGTAGAACATATTTTGTTACAAGTGGCCCTGTTGCATGACTTTTAGGAATGGTGTTAGTATATACGATTTCATTATATGTTGATTAGTTACAGAGGTATTAATTCCTGTTGTCATAACGGTCTCATTACCCGACCATAAGTACGCTGTTTATAATCAACTAAAACAATTACTTCTTAATTGCTAAATTTTGTCCAACGCTTAAGATAACATTATATCGCAATGGCGTTCGCATCGTTATCAGTAATGTGCAAGGTCAAGCTGAAGATCCATATTGTTTAAAATACAAGTTCAAATTCACCATTTAATTTAATCCAAGGTTCATTTGGAAATATTGACCAGCGCAGCGGGCATAGCCTGCTAGTTGTTATTGAAAAATCTAAAAAAATTATATGAAAAGTAAAAAATCCATTGTGGTTTTCAATTAAACAAAATATATGGTGGTCACCTATATTCTGTATTCCGGGGAAAAAAAGGTTGGAACTTCTTATAATAATAAGAAAGAAAGATAGAAAGAAAATATATTTAGAAAGCTAAATTTTTAAAATAATGTTTTGAAGTTTTTTTTTTTTTTTTTTTTTTTTTTTTTTTTTTTTTTTTGTCAACTATTTGAAAGAAGTGAAACAAATTTAACCCCTTAACCTACAATGACGGGCATAGCCCGCGTACGATGATCGAGCCAAATGTAAATTCTTCTTACGACTAAAATTTCACAGTAAATATAGTTTAATTTAATCATCGAAATTCCATGATTAAACAAGGCAAAAATCTCTATTAAATTTTAGTGGTAGCTATGGATTTGCCAAACCGTGAAGCTGTTAAAAGTAAATCGTAGGTTAAGGGGTTAAAAAGAAATGCATGCATCAATATTATAGTACTATACATCTCTTTAAGATATTTTATAACCGTTCTAAATATTAAAGATAACATGAAATATGTTAAAAAACTATTGAACTTAAATTGATTTAATCCTAAATGTTAACATATTTTTAAAGATATTTTTACGTATGAAGAATAATAGACTATAGGTAAACGCCTTTATAAATACCAATTGAATTTATAATTTCTGAATTTTTGCTATATAAGGCGTGAAACATACGGAGTAAAAATATGTCCAATATTGGATTCCAACCATGACCATTTCTAACTGTGTACCAATGAGCCACACCGACGATATCCAGAGTGGAACAGCTCATTCTTATAAGTGGGCAATTCTACATTTGCAGCATAAGATGGAATATCTTCATGAACCACAACTACCACTGACAATGATAAGACGCTAATTGCCATTTATCCCAGCATCGATGAATGTATATATTCATTGATGTCAATTTCATGAAGATATACCATCTTCTGCTGCAGGTGCAGCGTTGCCAACTTATAAGAGGGAGGAATTGCAGTCTGGATATCTTTTGGGTAGTTCAAATGTACAGCATTGACATTGGCCCTGGTTCCAAACCAGGTATGTATTTTTTTTCACTCTGTTCGTTTCACGCCTTATATAGCAAAAATTCAGCAATTATAAATTTCATAGTAATAATAATGCATTAACTATATAGTTTTTACCATGCATTCATGAGTAAAACATAACATCCTGTAGTAGATTTTTCCTTTTTTTTCAATTATTCATTATAAATTCAATTGGAACAATAAAGTATTATCTATATTGTTTTAATCAGTCAATCGTGAGTAAAACATAACGTTCTATAATATAGATTGTTCCCATTTTTCAACTATTCATTACAAATTCAAGTGAAATAATAAAGTATTAACTATCTTGTTTTTATCAGTTATTCGTGAATAAAATATAACATTCTATAATATACTGTTCCTTGTTTTCAATTATTCATTATAAAGACAATTGGAGGAATAGAGTATTAACTATATTGTTTTTGCCAGTCATTCATGAGTAAAACTTAACATTTTATAATAAACTGTTCCCTTTTATCAATTATTCATTATAAATACAATTGGAATAATACAGTATTTACTATTTCGTTTTTACCAGTCATTCCTGAGTAAAACATAACATTCTGCAATAGAGTGTTCCCTTTTTTCAATTATTCATTATAAATTCAATTGAAATAATAAAATAGTAATTATATTGTTTTTATCAGTCATTCCTGAGTAAAACACAACATTCTATAATAAATTATTCCTTTTTTTCGTAAAAGCAAAATCTAAACAACAACAACAAAAAAAATCCATTATGCAAGTGATTTTAAAGTATTAAGTAGTTTTGAAAAGTTTTACATATACAGTGTATTTACTCACCGTTAGAAAGCAGCTGAACTTTATTTTAAGTTAATGTAAGGTTTTAGAATTCTCAACCAAACATAAAATAAATTTCTTTTTAGAAAATTTATATATTCTCTAGGAATAAACAAGGTTTTACTTCTCTGCATTTTAATAAAAAGCTGCTATAACTTCAAAGTATTTAGATATGCAACATTTATTACATTTTCAAGTATAACATATTCAGGATTTAATATCGTTTCTAAAAGAAATATTTCCCAATTTATGTTAAAAGTTTAAAAGAAAACTATTTCTGTTCAGAGAAGTAGATTACGTAATCGCATTTATCATTATAAGTTCACACAAAATTTGAATTTTACGTCCTTCATAACTTAGGAACCTAATTCAAGTCTCAATTAACAGTTTTGGAAATAGAAGGAATTATTTACTAACTTTCTAAAAAGCATGTATAATTTACTGTCAATATTTAAAAAGAATAAACACACTTATCTAGCGTATTTTTAAATTATTTGATGAGTTTTTAAGTTATCTTTCTTATACTGTTTTCGGATTTGATATGTTGTTGAATAAATGTATTTTCATGTGTATCCCACGATGTATATTCTTAAAATGAAGCATTTTTTTTAAACTAATAAACAGAGTAAATCGAATTTCAGTACATTTGTTAATCGTAATAATATTAGGTATTTCATTATATATATCTTTTAATTGAGTATACATAGAAATAGTCTTAAATTTTAAGATCATTTAATAGCTTTTTTTTTAAACTGGCTATAATTTTCTATGTTATTGTGCTTATAGTAATTAGGATTTTTGAATCCTTATATATAATATATATAGATTTTTTTAATGAAATGACAAGTGTAATAGTAAAATTGGAAAGATAATAGGAAAACAGAAATTCAAAAACCATGAAAGTATGAATAGTTTGCAGATTCGTCAAAAGGAGTTATGCAAGCATAATTCATAGAAAAGATATGTTATTGCGTCGAATGGTGTCTTTCTCTCTCTCTCTCTCTATATATATATATGTATACACACACACACACATACATATATGTATATACATATAGTATTTTTTACACTTAGTTATGTTTTCTTAGAATGCCTCCAACACGGCAACACACTGCAACCTACATGCCTGCAACTTAATTAAAAGGCATGCATAATGAAGTATCTAATATTATTACGATTAACAAATGTACCAAAATTCAATTTACTCTGTTTACTAATTAAAAAAATTACTTCATTTTAACAATAATATCTTATGATACACATGAAATACATTCATTCAAAAACATATCAAATCAGAAAAAAATATAGGATCGATAATTTAAAAACTCATGCAATAACTGCATACCTTCAACAAACACTTTGGTAGATTCCTATCAGCAGCATGTAAATGGTCAATCGTGAACCACTTTACTAATTATAGGAAACAGCGTGTTTCTGATTATTTCAGTGTTTAAGCACGTAGTTCGATTATATATCCAATATATTCGTGTTATTTATTTAATTACTTATTTGTAAATTTTTATTTCATTTAGCAATTTGATTATGGAATATTACGTAAAAATTTCAAATACATTATTTAGTATTATACATTAGTATTTACATACTTTCAAACATCAGCATTCCGTAGTGGGATTGCATGCATGCTTCAAAATATTCCTGTTTGAAAATTATTGTAAGAACTGTAAAAAATCAGTAAAATGATATGCATTTTTCAAACAAATTGCATTTGAAACCTTAATTTTGACTTCAGTTCGGTGGTATGGAAATTGCAATTGAAATGCATAGAATTAAAAGAAAATATAGTAAAACAAAATTTATTGGTCAGGTTGATTATATGGTGTGTCCACTCCCTAAGATGTCCAATAGCTAAATCCTAAATCTTTAGGCATAGACATATAATTACAAAAAATGTTGTAAATGAAGTAAAGAAGTTTTTTAAAAGCAATTTGGATCAATAAAAACACGAAATTAAAATGTTTATATGATTCCCGGACCTATAAGTTATATTTACTAAAAATTACCTATTACACTAAGAAGTAAGACAAAAAAAGTCCCATTCTTTTACGATTAAAACTGACCGAGTAATAGCTATTTAAAATTGAAGCATCCGTTTGTATGCGAAATGGGGTCATTCACAAATTTGCTAGGAATATAAATAATCATTAGTTATATCAAAATAATAGATGAGTGTCAAATTAACATTACAATATAAATTTGAAATCTATTTTAATTCTGACATATTAAAACTAGTCGCATATGGCAATCCCAAAACTTTCTTCTATCTCATACCTGTTAATACTTCAAAATTCACCATCACAGTGCTAAAATTAAATGGCAATCTATGCCCATCGTGATGTTTCGAAAGGTAGGAAATTCGATGCAATAGTTCTTGAAATTGGACTATTGCGGAAATCGTGAAAAATGCAGCATAACATTGCCACCTGTTGGACGATTTACACCAAAACATAGTCAGCAATAATATTTATGAAGGTATAATTGAATCTGAAATTTGATAAAAATTCGTGCATTAGTTCTTGAGATAGAGCTATTGCGGGAATCGGGGAAAATTCAGCATAGCAGCGCCACCTGTAGGGAGATTGATACCAAAACGTAAACAGAACCAATTCATACGAAGGATTAACTAAATCTGAAGTTTGATGAAAATCCGTGCAGTGTTTCTTGAGATAGAGATATTTCAGAAATCGTGAAAAATGCAGCATAGCAGAGCCACCTGTTGAATAATTTGCACCAAAAAAAAAAAAAAAAAACAGCATCAATTTATGTCAAAGACAAATTGAATATATTTTTGTTATTAAATTCCATGCATTACTTCTTGTGATAGAGCGCCCATAAATTTATGTCACCCACACACAGACAGGCAGACAGATATTTTGTAAAAACATGTTATTATGGTTCTCGACCACTAAAATGTGTAAATCCGTTGAAAACCGGATTTCGAAAATTTTCATGAATTCAATATTTTTTTCTTTTAAAGATAGAAGAAAGTAAAAACATATACAACGGGTACGTAAAAAAAAAAAAAAAAAAAAAAAAAAAAAAAAAAAAACTGAATTTTTGTTAATATAAATGGTAAAAAGGAACAGTCGGAATTCTTTACAAAATGACACATATTTTAAAATGTTATTAGATTATGTAGTGTAAAACTTAACTAATCAAAATTAAAGTTATCTTAAAACTTTGAAGGCTGCCATACAGAAATGTACTCGCGAAATAAATCCTTCTAATACTTGAAGCACTTTGTGTACGTATCCTCGAAGCATGGCCCAACTTATCGGTGTTCAGATAAAGAAAATTGGCAATTCAAAGTTTCATAACTCAGTCAATTTTAGTGTCAGATGAATGGGACTTTTTTTTTTGTCTTACTTGTTAGTGTAGTAGGGAATTTTTAATAAATATCATTCATAGATCAGGCAATTTATTTTTCGCAAGTTTTTCCGAAATGTTTTTATTGATAAAAATTACTTTTCAAATAACATTTTATCTCATTAATTTTTTTTTTCGTAATTAGAACTATATGTCTATGACTAACGGTTTAGAAATTAGTCATACACACACAAAAATATCCCTGTAAAATTACGGGCAGAGGCCGGCAGCAGTGATTCCAGTCATACCCCGTAAAAAAAAAAAAAAAAAAAAAAAAAAAAAAAAATCCATATGCAATTACCAATCCCTATTTTTGCTAACAAACGGGATTACACTATAAAAATGCGCGAATTGCCCTTAATTGTCTAAGTATGTAAGAGATAAGGCCGCTTATTTAATAGATCAGACCGTTTTTCATCAAATAAACCTGTTGCTCGTGAAAATTGAAGGGCAAACGCTCATAAATTTACAGTTTTTTTCTAAGAGTGTGGGGCATCGTTGCGAGTGGACACCCTGTATATATATATATATTCAATGAATATTTATATGAAAATCAAAGCATAAAAACCATCACTTGATAAACTGGATCTAAACATAAACCGTTACTAACGCATATTAGGAAAGATTAACTAAAAAACAAATTGTGTTAAACATGTTTTACGCCGGCAACATTCCCCATTTATATATTACACAAATAGTTAAATAAATGAGCATCTGTCATGGTACTCTTTAATCGGTGTAAATTTTGGCTGTATATATTTACGTAGCGGACAGTTTTGACGTATTAACTCTTAAAAAATTCCTCTCATGCAGTTTTTAAATGTTATGACATTCACCATTGATGTGGCAATGCCGATGTATATTGGCGGTGATAAATACTACAGAAACAATATAACAATACTATAATATTCTACTATTATAACTTATTACTTAAAATCAAAAATAAAATATTGAGATATTTCTAGCATGTATTACACACGGTTCTAGAAATTTAACCTCTTTAAATCAAAGGATTTGTAGATCTTATGCCGCTTCAGATCATGAGCTTTATATTTAAAAATGTTCATCTGTAGCCGATAGATATAGCTGAATATCATAAAAAAAATTTATTTACCTTCAAAGGCATAGACATAAAATACTTTTAGTTATTACTAAATCATGTCTATTAAAATGAGGTAATCTCCGCTGATGAGATTTAAACGTTCAGTTTGCCGACGACTTTGAGCAGAAAACTTTTTTTTCTATTATTTGTTTAACAAATCATGAACACAAGATTTAAAACCTGATTAATTAAGACATAAGAAGTATTACACCTCCCTCTGAATTGAGAAATTTTAATTATACAAACCTAAATTATTCCAATATTTTTTTTTTTTACATAATATAATAATTTGAAATATTTGGATGTTGCATATTTTTAAACTGAAGACGCGTTAACAATAACAAACATTTTTATAAAGATTTGAATTTTACATTTTGAAAATTAAATATGCAGTTTCAAAGTTCATATTATTGTTTTAAAAAAAATCCTAGACTCAATAAATATTCACTCTTAAAAATTTCACTTCCAAGTTAACTTCAATGAGGGATATGAAAATGAAATAAAATGTTTCACACAAATTCTGTCCATACGTTGCAGTTCCTCCAAAATACTACTACACTAGCACATAAACATAAACCTGTGTAATTAAAAAACAGGAAGTTCTACACATCACTCCGAATTGAGGAAATTTAATTTATGCAGACCTAAATTATTCCAACGAAACTTTCTACATAACATAATAATTTGACAACGATGCATAATTTTAAACTGAAGAGCAGTTAAAAATAATAAACATTTAAAAAAATGGATTTTACATTTCAGAATTTAAATATGAAGTTTAAAAAATCTACATTATTGTTTGAAAAAAAATCGTATACTCGATAAATATTCACTTTTAAAAGACGATCTTCCAAGTGAACTTCAAAGAAGAATGTGAAAATGCAAATATGTTTCATTCAAATTCTGGTCATACGTTGCAGTTATTGCAAAATACTACTATACGTAAACAGAACATTATGATTATACTTTTTTATTAATTAAATGTCGTAAGAAATTTCATTTTTTTATAATGCAAAAGTCTTATTTTTCAGTTTATTAGATACTTTTGAAACCTTTTTAAATTACCGTTACTTTCACATTTTAGCAGAATTGTTTATTAAAAATTAATTTTCTCATTAACCTTTTTTAGGTACTTTATTAAAGTTTAAATACTGATAAATTAAACAAGAAGTTATTACTTGTACAATGTTTGCAGATTTCATTTTACAATAGAATGTTTTACGAATCTCTGGAACCCTAATATTATGTTTAAAATATCTTTATTAAGAAATGAATTATTACATAATTTTTTCTCTTATTTACTATAATTCTGACAAAGATTTTTTGAGTAAAATCTTTTTATTAAATAATTCTGACTATGCTATGTACTTAAAAGAAATATTAAAGAGGATACATTATATTTTAACACTAGAACAGCCGTAGCGATCATTTTGACCGCTACTAAATAAAAATATTTTGATTATCACCAGAAATTTTTTTCTAAAACAAATTTAAAATGTACCTCGAAGAAATAAGTTAAATAAATATGTTAAGTAGTTTCAATTAAAATTTCCGGTGTAAAATATTTTTATAACACTTCAGTAAAATTTCCGGCGGTTCTAGTGTTTAAGAAAATTGTAGTTACTGAGATTGGATGTAATTCAAATATAATTTCTATCGTGTTTTATGGTGCTCTTATTGTAAAAATTGTACCAAATTTATCAGTTTCAAATATGTATTCAAATTATTAAAAGGTCGGAATGGTTATTGTTTCATGTTGCTTCTTTGGTATATGCTTTGAAACGTTTCTAACTTTTAATTCTATCCTCGTTTTTATAAATATTTGTGAGGAAAATAATAATCGCATATTTAAATCAATTAAGATAATTACTATGTACTATAACCTGTGATTTACAACTGCATAGTAATGAGAATAGATTTTTGACCGAAGAGGTTATAAAAATCAAATGCTTAACTGGCCTCAAATTTACGAATACCGATAAACATTAGATTAACGATTACGAAACACCAATGCACGCATTTCCAAAGTAATACCATATATTAATGGATCAATTCCACAGGGAGCTTTCAAATTTTTTGACTATTTTTTAAATTTATGCATACCATGATTGAACGTAGTATATAACCATTAATTTAATATTTGCAAAAAATACCATACCAGGGTTCGTACGCTTCAAGGATTTTAAGCACTTTTATCAGAATTTTTGTAAAGTAATATTTGCAGTATTTATTGAAAAAAAAATCTATCTTCAAATATAGCGAACAGTACTTTACGAAATTTCTGGTACTAAAACAATTCAAATTCCTGGAATCCCTTGATGCGTAAGAACACTGCATGCAGATGTAAGTTTTTGTCAAAAAGCATATTTTGTATAATGAATTTGTTAAAAGATTGTAAAATTTATGAAACGGGGACGAAATAAATATAATTTAAGAAATGGATTTTCATAAGTGAAAGGAAAATGTCGGATATTAAGTTAGTTTCAAGAATTAAATTTATCATTTTGTTTAAATCCCAGATGGCTCTGCTCTTTACAATCTACGCTCACCAATACCCTGTCAAACTAAAAATAATTTGTGTTTTATTATTTAAAAAAATCGCTAATGTTCTCTGTTTTAAAAATATTACACAACAAAAGAAGTTTTAATCATAAAATGACCACCCAATGGAGATTATCTCTAACGATTTGCCATTTATTTCCTTTTAATTCGATGATTTTTCGGTTTTTCAGGCCGAAACATCGACAATTGCGGTATCTTACGGCTGTTTTCTTTTTATTGTGTAAGTATGATCAATTAAACATTTGGAAATCAGCTAGTAAATATGACTTAACTTTCAAAATTAAATGCTTTTCGCACATACTGATTTAATTATTTAAAACTTTTCTTTCATTCTTAATAATGTATTTTTTTTTCAATTGAAAAGGTGTTGTAAATATTATTATTTGGGCTTTATAAAATCCCACAACAGTATTTAAAAAACGCTTATTTCAATCTGTAATCAATTATCAATTCAAATATTGAAAGAAAAAAAAAAAAAAAAAAAAAAAAAAAGAGAAAAAAATAACCTTTAAAATTTTGAGAAATTCCATAAATGATTGGACATTGCTACCCACAATCTAGATCATAAATGTCACTAAAAAACTACCGGTTTGCATGTTTTTATATGCAACATCTCTTTTAATAAAAAAGAAAAATCTTCTGTGAAATAAATTGAATTAGGACGGCTTACTTTTTGTGGAATAGAAGGATAAAATAAATAAATCATTCCTGCTAGAAATATAGTATGGCGCCGATTATCGGAACTCCATTTAACCAAACTTCGAATTATCTGAACAGCTGATTTCTCTCAAAAAGGAAAAAAAAATAGCCGAACTTCCAGTTATCCTAGCAACCTATTTATCCCCAACTTTTTTAACCGAATTTTCAATTATCCATTGGCTTATAATAAAATTTAAAATAAAGAAAAAACTGATAGAGGATCAGAAAATGTGGAATGTATAGCAATAAAGGGGATGGGAAGAATCCTAAACTATGAAGAAAATGAAATTAATGAGTGGTTAAATAGTGAAGTACATGGCCCTGGATATCAGATTTTAGATGATGATGAGATTGTGTATGAGATTCTTCATTAAAAAGAAATTGAAACAATGAAAACAAATGCTCTGAAAATAACCCAGGTCAATCACATAACGAAGCCTTTGAACGTTTGAAAACAACTATGAAACGACTCGATCGGCAGAAGAACGTTGATATTATTCAACTAACGTATTTAAGAAGAATTAGAGATATGACAGGATTGAAAAGAATGTCTTATTTGAAGCAAGCAACAATCGGAAGCTTTTTTGCTTAAATTATAATCTCGGAAATTCAGAAAACGATAAAAAGAGAAAAAAAATGATAAAAAAGTAAACAAAAAGAAAGAAAAAACAGTTTTTAAACATGCCCGCAATAACTGGTGCTGCCAGTTCCAAGCTTAGATAAAGTGTGAAGATTTTGGTATAGTCAGAAACATTCCATAAATTCTGTATCAATTTATCCGAACTAGGGTCGGTCCCGACTTGTTCCGATAATCGGCGCTCTACTGTATTTTTCTCCAGTGACACAAAAATAAATATGTAATATAAAAAAATTCAACAGATGCTAAATTTAAATTTCATTTTAGTTTATTTGCAACAGCTTTTATACAACTTCTATACTGTATGGCCAAAGGTGACCGGTCACTTGCGATTTTTGACGTTTTGTTAAATAGCTAGAAAAATACATGAGGAATTAACCTGAAACTGCGTGTAAACAGTATAGTATAGGTCATATATTTTCGTGAAGATTTTTTTCCGAAACCCCACAGGGGACCGTCAAAAAATTGAGAAAGAACGAATATATTTTGGATAACCCTGTAAAAACTAATGGAGCAAAAGCGTTCAAACTCAAGATTATTAATAAGGGGCTTATTGTAATATACTGTGTTCATTTTTATGAGGGTAGCATGTATACTCGTAGAGAAATTAAAGTTTTTATAAAAACAGTTCCAAATTTCGCTAAGTTTTTTGCTTATAATTTGCAGAGTTCTTAATATAAAAAAAGTTCTTTTCAGCAAAAAATAAGACGAACAGCATTGTACACAATACTCTGCAGTCAGAATTAAAAACAAATAAAAATTGGATGAAAAATGAACATGTTTACTAAAAAATGTTTCATTGCGCATGTGCGAATGCAATCAAAATATAATGTGCATAATGTGTTAGCTAAATGTATAGAGCAACTTTTGTAAAAGTCTCAAAAACATAGTTTGAAAAGTCTGATAATAATCGTTTATAGAATAAGTTCAAAATCCGTTGTTCCCAAAATGAAGCAAAAATATGAGGGGTTGTATCTAAATACAGTAGTACGTGCAATATTGTGTATGCTAAATTGGCACTAATCAATGGATATATGGAAACAACCATCATGTTTTTCTTCATTTTGGGAAACAACGGATTTTGAGCTTATTCTATAAACGATTATTATCAGACTTTTCGAACTATGTTTTTGAGACTTTCACAAAAGTTGCTCTATATACTTAGCTAATACATTATGCAAATTATATTTTGATTGCATTCGCAGTGAAATGTTTTTTAGTAAACCTGCTCATTTTTCGTCTAATTTTTATTATTTTTTAATTCTTATTGCGGAGTATTGTGTGCGATGTTGTTTGTCATATTTTCTGAAAAGAACTTTTTTATATATTAAGAACTGTGCAAATTATAAGCAAAAAATTTGGCGAAATTTGGGACTGTTTTTATAAAAACCTTAATTTCTCTACGAGTAATGCTATCCTCATAAAACTGAACACAGTATATTACAATAAGCCACTTATTAATAATCTCGAATTTAAACGCTTTTGCTACATTAGTTTTTGCAGGTTTATCCAATAGATATTCGTTCTTTTTAAATTTTTTGACGGTCTCCTGTGGGGTTTCGGGGAAAAATCTTTGCGGAAATAGATGACCTATACTACACTGTTTACATACTTCCAGTTTCGGGTTATTTCCTCTTCTATTTTTCTAGATATTTAACAAAACGTCAAAAATCGCAAGTGACCGGTCACCTTTGGCCATATAGTGTATTAATCTTATTTGTATATGGGAATAAAAATTATTTCCAGTATAAACTTAAATATTTATATATTTTCTAAAAACGTGCTGTTTATATTTGTTTAGCCGCACATGAATTTGAATAATAATAATTAAAAAAAAATTTTGCCCATTATCTAGTATGAACCTTGAAAACTATCGACCATTATTTACTGAACATTTAAAGTATGTCGAATCTATATTAGCTCGTATATAAACGTATACGCATTTAACATAATATAATTCAATGAGTTAATAAAAATATTTTAGCGATATTTCTATGATATTAAAGATACTAAATTAGAACCGTATACTTGTTTTTAAAAAATATTAATCAAACTCAAGTTCGGTGACTTAAAAGCTTTTGTACTGGATTTGAGTCAAGGTATTTTATGATTAAAAAAATCAATAGTGCCTGCCTATATAATTTATACCGCATTAAAGTTTATCAGTTTGTTTTATTTCATTATTTTAAAGTACATTTAATTATGTAGGGTAGGTAGGCGGAATTAGGATCACTTTTTGACAATTTGAACTCAATTAATTTCTAGAGAATGAAATGGACTACGTACTAATGTTATGTATAATTTTACTCAGCAGGTAGTTGTCCCTTGAAATGTGCAATGAATTTTTTCAGTGTATCAAAATACCTGATACAAAAGTCTTTTACAAAAAATACCTCTTTGATCAGTGGTATTTATTATCATGCCTTACAAGATGCAAAATCATGAGAAAAATAGGATTAAAAGACCTCGGTGTGGGCTTTATAGCAGGGTATTTTTGGTTTTACAAATATAACTATTCTCACAAGGAAGATCTCCTTACGGGCATACTCCGAAAAATCTGAAAATATTATAGAGTGTTCTCCTCATGATGATAGATATCTTTATTAAAAAAAATTCGGCGGAAACTCGATAGAGTGTCCGTAAAAAAATAATGAAAATTTCGTTATTTGGCGATTTATCACCGGGTGGCGATGGAATAAAATTTTGAAAAATACTTTTTTTATGTCAAATACTTTTTAAGGGAAAAACGTTTCATGTTGAATTTGTTTAAATAAATTTAATTTAAATAACTTTAGTTTTGTCAGTTTTAGTTTGTTTTAACTATAGTTTTGTCATATATATATTTGAATGAAAGTTAACTATGCAATTTTATGAATGAAAATAAAATTTATGTTAATTAAAATCTATTCAATCTCAAAATTAAGTCCAATTGAGCACTGTCGAATCAATTTTGTTGCTATGGAAACAAAAACTCCCCGATATATCTGGCCTTTATTTTGGAACACTCTTAAATATATGAAAATATATTGTTCAATATGAAAATAATTTTTATATATGAAATTATTTTAACATCTATAAAATTAAATAGCCGCAGCAACAAGCAACATAAATATGTAATACAAATAATACATACATTAAACTCTCTCATTGTTTAAATTCATTAAATACCATTTACACGCATTCTAAAAACCAATTAACAAGCACTTTTCAGATGCATTAAAATCGTTTGCTTTTGGCCAGAAAAAGTGCTGCTTGCCAAATCGCGTGACCCTTTCGTCTTTTTGCTCCAAATACTCGAAAGTATTTTATTTTTTATAGTCTTTCTATCTTAATTCCGCCGCTAAATTCGACTGATCCTTCATTACATACATAAATAGTTTAATTAGTAATTTTTTTCATAATATTCTGAGTATACCCAGTAAGGAGACATCCCTTGTCAGAGATACAATACTGAAAAGATAAGCACGCTGAAAAAAAAAAAGCGTTTTTAAGGGATTTTCATTATTCATATATTTTAAACTCTGCCAACAACAACAAAAAAATAAAATGCAAAATTTTATATTGGAAATTAATAGCCTTATTGTATTACTAAAGAACTAATGTTTAAAGAAAAAAATCGTTTAAAAAATAAATAAAAAATAAAAACATTTTTTTTTTCAAATAACATGAAATGCAAGCAACGGGGAAAAAGGGATAGATCAAAGCTCATATATTGTGAAGGAGAAAAATTTCATTTACATTGAAAGTCTTGAGGCTTAATTAGACCTAAAATATGTAGTCAAGGCTAAAATTTGGAATAAATGTAAAATAAAATTGCAAAATAAATGTTTTGCTAATACAAAATGTGCAGTAAAATAAACCAAAGTAGGGGTAATTCACAGGCTCTGAAAACTGTATGATTAAAAAATGCCTTCTAAACCACAATTTGATTTAAAAAGAAAATAAAATTTACGATCCGAATTTTCCATTAACCCAAAAACTTTATTAATCTATTTATCCCGAAAACGCTATTTTCTAGATTATCACGCAGATTACTAACATTATGCTTTGTCTGTTGCAAAACGTTATCATTTCCTCTTAAAAACAACCTTTTTTCTAAATTTAAATACTTAGCTATATTTTAATATTCTTACAATTTTTTACACAGGACAATTTTAAATAAAACATCTCACTCTGACGGACAACTTTTCCTTTTTTTTATGTTCTGGTGTATCAGGGTCTTCTACCGGAACATACATTTTAAATACCCCCCCAAAAATTAACATGTAGGATATTAGTCAGACTTCATAATTAGCGTGGTCAATTTTTTTATTTGTTAAAAATTGCCGCTGAAGTGCCCCTGATCCCAACTACACCTACCTCCCCTTGTTTTTTGAAATACATTTTCAAAAATCACAAGAATTAATTTATTATATTGGTGTTCATTTTTTTTAACTCTTTCATTATTTAATGTCTATTATTTGCACGCGATGCTTAATTTAATTTTTCTTTATGCTTTTACTCAGTTCATCCAGAAACGTAAATAGACTAGCATGAATTACATACAGAAAAAAAAGATTACGCCATGAATTTCAATCAGTCTTCTTTTTCGAATGCATAAGGAAAAGAACATTGTCTGAACGAAATGAACGTACATAGATATGCGTGTCCCTAGCCTATTTCCTGCTTTACGTTAAAACTCATTAATACAATATAAAAATAAGCATAATTCCAAGAAAATATAAGCATGGGAGTTTTCTCTATTATTTTTTTCCAATTAAGAATAAATTACGTACACGTGATTTGGTATTTGAAAGGGAAAAAAAATGAAAAAATAGATATTGTTGTTATTATTTAAGGATAAAACGGATCGAAAAGTGTATTCCTATGGCGAACATAGGAAAAGGCCCACTTCGAATTTTGGCGTATTGAAGTTTTTTTCTTCTTTGGCTCAATTAAACATTAAAAATTACGAAATTTTAATTAATTTTTCAACTACTTTTCAGCAGTGAAAATAAGCTTGAAATTATTGAATATTTAAGAGGTGAATTATCACATTGATAGCTAAGCGTAAACCAACAGAGTTACAAAAAAGTCCAAGCTGGTTGTCGTCCTCGTAACTTAGAAGGTAGAGCACTGAATCGCTATCCCAGGGGCCCGGGTTCGATTCCCGGCTTGGACATTTTTCACTCTGTTGGTTTACGTTTAGCTAGCAATATGATAATTCACTTCTTAAATATTCATTAAAAACTGCGTTATTTTGTTGACGATCAAGGAGAACTCGCATCAGGTTTATTTAAAAAAGAAAAGTCTTTTAAATTATGTTTTTTTTCAATATCCTCCAAAAAACCATATACAATGCAATGTTGATATACAGTGTATATGTACATAAATGAAATAACTGTTGTGTGTAGCATTCAATGTTACAAAGACGTACAAAAGAATTGAATCGCAATACTCACAATAGACAGCAATGATTTGAAATGCGTTTTATGAAATTAATATGTATTATTAACGTTCCCGATAATATTTCCACAGGAATTAAATTTAAAAAATCAAAAAATCCCGTCTGCGTAAAAAGCAAACTAATTAATTATTTCTCATCAATTTGAAAATATTTTTTATATTACTTATGTATTTTTTTTCTTTACTTGTATTGATGACTTTTAAGTTGTGTTTAATTGTTGAGGCGTATAGATGTCTATGAAGGTTAGAGTTGCAGTAAAACTAGAGATCCTACCTACATAACTTCCAGGTTGTGCTATATTTAAACGGAGCTGCTTACTGTAAAAAAGTCAATGAAACATCGTCTTCATTTTGAAAGACCTATCCAATGATAGGCCACTCAATATAGTGCGTAAATTTTTTTTCGTCTCTACCGTCATTTTGTATTTTACGGCCGCCATTTTGAATTTATAAAAACAAAACCTAGCCTATAACCATCAGACGGTTAAGACGAATCGATAGAGACATCATTCATTAAAATCCCTCCAGCCGTTGGGATGTTTCGAGGGTATAAAGAAATTCACATACCCAGATTCGCGTGAAACACGTAACCCTTCTTGGCAGTCGGATAAAAATAGGCGAGCAACAGTTAATGCTGTATCTCATGGCCGCTCAAGAAAAGCTATATGAGCAATTATTGAAAGAAGTACGTTTTCATTTGTGTTATTCAATGTTCTTAAAAAGAACGTCGTTTTAAAGAATATCATGAGGCTCACATTTGCAAGCTTAAGTAAATTTTATTATGTTATATGGTGAGTACAAATTCTGTATATAGCATATAGGGGCTCCAAATGAATCGGAATTTATTTAATCCTATAGAACTGATTTGCTGAAATTGAAGTTTCATTTGTGTTCTTTGTTTTTCAGCGGAACTAAATTTTACTGTGTTACGTGATGTTAGTATAATATAATTTAATATACATGCTGTAGGAAAATGGATACATTGGCTTCTAATGTAGTTGCCAGAAAATTGATTTTAGTTATTTTATGAGTTTTCCAAATGAATTAATCTTTGGTTTCACTATGTAATTAAGTACACTGTAAAAAAGAGATGTAATTCTACTGATCTAAAGATTCAGAAATCTGTATGCTTACTAAAATTTTATCGGTACACTGTACAAGAACAGGTTTAAATCTAGAAAACTAGTTTTTGAAAACTTTAACAGAAATCTGTAGCTTTACAAAAGAATCTACTAAAATTACAGTAATCTTACTAAAATTTTATCTATAACCAGGGTTATAGTTATATAAAAACTTCTAGGCATCCCAGTTTCCTAAAAAAATCTTAGTACACTTACAGATTTTTTGATTTACAGTGGAAAGGTGTATCTGTTACACGAATGTTTAGTTGCTTCCGTTACATAAAAAGTTCTAGCCAAGCCTATTTCGTAGAAAATTATTAGTACCATTATAGATTTTTTTTAATTATTATTATTTTTTTACAGTGTATAAAAATATAAAGATCATATACAGTGTTGAGTAAAAAAATACACATGCTACCATCTATGGGCAGTAATCGTTGAAAGTAAATTTTTATCTATGTTATATCTTTTCTAAATTGTTTATTTGGATATATACTTTTAATGAATCAAATTTTTTTTAGCATTCAGATAGTGTTACAAATTGTTTCATAAACTGTACGTCATGAATTATTTATATATATATATATATATATATATATACATATATATACATATATATATATATATATATATATATATATATATATATATATATATATATATATATTTATATATATATATATATATATATATATATATATATATATATATATAGATAGATAGATAGATAGATAGATAGATAGATAGATAGATAGATAGATTTATATATATATATATATATATATATAGATATAGATATAGATATAGATATATATATGAATATAGATATGAATATATGTAAATATATATATATATATTTATATATTATTTCTAAGTATATGATATTTCACAAAGATTCAGAAAATGTATCTTTTATTAACTCTTTTATTAAAGACGATTATGTGCAGTTATACTCTTCAACTGCTTATTATTCGAATTATTTAGGATAAAAATGTAGAATTACTTAGTGGTATCTATTTTACATTTTATTTATATTTTTTTCCCAAATATTTCGTTATTGAGAAAATCACAATTTTTCTGACATGTTGTGAAATGCAGCTGCAAAGCAAATGTTAAAAAATAAAATAAAATAAAAGATTAAAATTATTAATTATCATAACACGTATAAAATTTAAAACATAAATGCTTTATATATTTTTTAATGTTGGAGTAAATTCTATAAAAAATACACTGATAATTTAGAATGTGTGATATACGTATTGAAAGAAATATCAAACAAATCGGAATAAATAAAGATCCCCAATGGGGACTTTTAGCACCTATAATTTAATATTTACAAAATTGCACCATTTTCTTTTCATAGAATTGTAAAATATTAATATTATATTTTTGAGATCCCATAGAAAAGCATTGGTGATAAAATGGTAACTTCCATATTATTCAAAAAAAAAAAAAAAAAAAACAAAAAACTAAAGTCTATACAGCTAATTATCGGTCCTCTATAAACTTCTTTTGACTTAAACGTAGATTATTTTTCTTAAAAAAAAAAAATGTCGAACTACATACAAATTCTGATAAAGATGGAAAAAAGAACTAAAATTATATGAGAACAATATACATATTCTCGTTTTCATGGCACATTTAATGTATTAAACAGTTCATGAAAAGTAATTTTTTAAAAAATGTCATTGTTGAGGAGAATAGAAATTCCTAAATGTGCTATAAAGAAGATTAATGCTATCTTCAACGTCACTCCTGTAAATAGAATAACTTTATCCTGTAAACAAACTCTTTTTTTTTTAATTGTCCATGGATAGATCAAATCCTTCTCATGTTCTATCGAAATCACTTCTTTCCCTTAATGTAACTAATGATAAACAGAATAGATCACTTAACTAGGAAAATCCATTCAATTTTGTTCATCCACCCTGTTTTTCATTGGTTATCTTAAGGCTGCCAGTTACTCATCTTCCGATTGCCCCTCACTAATACTAAGTCTATGGGCATAGAATGCATTCGCATGTTTCAAATATACACTGTAGAAAAAATAATCTAACGTTGCTCCATAAAATTGGTGGCAGCATGCTGCCTTCTATTTTATGCAGTAATTAAACATATACAGGGTATTTTATAAAAGATGGGCGAAATCCTTAAGAGGTGATAATACATCATATCCAAGCAAATAACTTTCATCAAAGAATGCATGATCGAAAATAAAACGCAAATGTGCTGGTGCATTTGGAAACTCGGTCCATGTAAACGTTAGAGCTTCATTTCTGTTGCGATTTATCGGGGAAGAAAGTTACTAATAGCATGCAAATGACATATAAGGAAGAAGGAACACGTATGCAAAATTTCTCCTCGATTAATGCATAAAAGCCGCTTATCTGAGTGTGCAACTGCCAATCGCGGTAGGAAAGTGTCGGAAGATGTTGTCCTCACTAATAGGGAAAAGGATTATATGCATTTTATCTACGGAATTGCAAATGAAAATGGCTCACGAGCTGAACGATTGTACGGAGAGCGGTTTCCCACTTTGCTTTTGTCACTTAATCTTTCTTTGTGTGCTTTTGCCTCGTATAACAACATTACCTTCGGCGCCCTCTAGCACCTTTGCCTTTTAATTCCGACCATGCATTTTTTGATGAAAGTTGTTTGTTTCGTTGCGTACTATCACATCTTAAAGTTTTGCCCATCTTTTATGAAACACCCTATATAATGATGCAATTTAAACTAATATTACTGGTGTAATATTACACATTAGTGTAATATAACACCATTTATACCAGTTAAATTACTCAATAAAATTGAGGCAACGAAGCTGCAACCTATTTTAATGGGTCGCATTACGTACATTTTTTTACAGTGTATCCTTAGAAAATTAATATTTTAATTGTTTTTCTCTTTGTGGTGTTTTTAATAAATGTTAATTATTTTCTTAATCCTCAAAATATTTCTAAAATATATGCTTAATTTTTATTTTATGAATTAAAAGCTGAGGAGCCGTGAGTAAGATTTTAACAATTCATATAAAATTAAGTATATATTTTGAAATATCTTGAGAACTAAGAAAAAAAGAGAGACCTCTAAAGAAGAGTACGTTAAAAAAAAAAAAGAGTTAAAAATATTAATTTTCGGAGGCGATGTTTTACATATACGAATCATCAAACGCCCGTCGACTTAACATTAGTGAGGGAAATTCGGAAGGTGCGAGATTAGCAGACTTGGAAAAAAGAGGTCATTGAAAACATCTGCTCGATAACGTAGAACGTCAAAAAAAGACAAATTTACTTTTTTATGACAGAAAAATAAATAAATTTATGTCTTAGTAGGTGTTTGTAATACAGTGGATACTGGCACTGCGAATAGTTTAAACTCGTGTTACAACTTCAATATTTCACAGAAATGAGGCAATCCCTTTTTCATAAACGTTACCGTGTCTGACTTTTTATTTTAGTATGTGTCCAGTTATCTAAACTTTTGCGTACCTGATCAGTTCCATGTACCAACATGGTCAGCAATCAACGCTTTATTGTATAAAGAAAAACGTGAAATAATTTTAAGAAAAGAAAAAAAAAACTATTTAATTATTATTTCCAACAAATATCTGTCACAAAATTGTTCATAAATATACATACATATATATATATATATATATATTCACTAATTGGAGGATCGTGCAGGCAAAAATATAAATGTGCATCGTTAAAGGTATAATGGTTTACTCAATTTGAATGCCATAAAAAATTTAGGAACATTTCAAACTATTTCGAATGAAAAGCTCATATAATCAATCACAAAATATTTATCGAAATAAATTTTATTTAATATTTTTAATATAATTTCAATTGTTGTGGAGTCCTAAAATACTAATAAACAAATTAAATAAATACATAAATAGATAATAATAATGTTAAATAATTCCAAAATTTAGCGAAATATGAAATCTCCTCTTTTCTCGGATTTCTGTGTCTTCAGAAATCTGATAAGTAGAACTTTTGGAGAAAAAAAGCAGTCCATTTTTTCCCGTCATTATATGAATGAAATTCTGTCTGTTCATTTCGGAATAGTAACGCCTCTTTTATGTACTTTAGTAGGAATTCATTCTCTATCATTAATATTCAGTTAGATGTTCACAAGCGCACTTTGCTGCTAATGATTAGATTTGAATTCAAGAAGTGCGCCGTAAAAAGACACACGGCTATCAATTAACAAAGAATTATTAAACAGGATATCACAGCACATAGTGTTATATCATTTGGCCAGAATTAACTGCTCTAATTTTACCTTCAATTCACAGGAAATGCTTTCCATTTTTCTCACAAGTTGATAATTTAAATATTGTTATTAAAAAATTTTAAATATTTAATTCAAGTGTCATAAAAAAATGGTGTTGCAGTTAGATGATCGCAAGTACATTCTGCTGCTAATGATTAGATTTGTATTCAAGGAGTATACCGTAAGAAAGGTACATGGGTATTAATTAGTAAAGAATTATTAAACAGATAGCATTCCCATTTCACCAGAATTAATAGCCCCAATTTTCCCTGCAATTCACTAGGAAATTATTTTTTATTATCACTAGTTAATAATTTAAAAGTTTTAGTTAAAAATTATAAATAATTAATCATTTTTCATTTTTGAAAAAAAAAAAACTGGTAATTCAGTTAGATGATCGCAAATGCACTCTGATGCTAATTGATTACATTTAAATTCAAGGAGTATACCTAAAAAAACCGAAGGCTATCAATTAATTGTGTTCTAGTGGCTACTTTTTTTAAAATTCAGATTGCTTGATTCCCACCACTTTTGAAAAGCGTATAATTCGGCTTATTCCCGCATTATTTAATCTGATTCAAACAATCATAATTTTAAAATAGTAACCCACTGAAAAAGGTCGTCCGGGGCTGGAGGGTTAATAAAGAATTAATAAGCAGTATTTCACAACAGATAGTATACAATTTAGCCAGAATTAATTTCTCTGATTTTACTTGCATTTACCATGAAATGATTTCTTTTATTTTTGCTAGTTGCTAATTCAATCGTTGTCGTTAAAAAATTCAAAATGCTTATTCCAATCGTTAGTTTCGGAAAAGAACGTTCTAATAACTTCATACCATGATATGTCACAAATTTTGCAGGCGTATATAAATTGCTTACAAAAACTCTTTATTGAAATATTACAAGAGCGATTAAATTAAATGGGACATTTGGACAAGACGAATAACATTTCGATTTCAGTCATTTTTTCGAATGTATTGAGAAGGAAAAGACAAAATTTCCTTTTATACAAAGAACCTGTTTGAACTTTCAGTTTGCAGCAATGGTTTAATCTCGAATGCATTCTCGAATGCATGACAGTTAATTTAATAAGAAAGCATTTTAGAAAGTAACTGAAATTTCGATCAAAGTATCGATAATAGCTACATGAATTTTCATGATTTTGAGCTGGATATTTTTTATAATGTATACTGTAGTCAATAACGCGATCCAGTGCATTACGTGCAGCTACGTTTAGAGACTAATTTTTTCTACTTAAGTTATATTCGACTTGTTACGCACACCCGCCCCATAAGAAAGATCACTTTATGAGATATGTAGTATAAAAATACAATAAAGGGCATTAAAAAGAGTAATAAATTGCACAAATATAATGAAAATGGAAACATAAAAAAATACGTTTTGAATCGTAATCCCTTTCATTCAAATAATCGCGAATTTTGTTCTTGTTTATTAATACGGGGGGTCCGCAAAAATGTATACATACCATTCGATAAATTGTTTTCTTTGGCTCAGATTATATTCATTGACAGCATATACCATTGTTGAAATGTAACTTTTTTTCCCCTTTGCAATGTCTTAAAATGCGATGGACACCTGATTTGATGATGCCAATCTCACGACTTGTTTGTCTTACAAATTTTTGAGATGTTTCAGTTTCGTGAGTTCCCTTTCTTGCCGATGCTAACAAAAAAGACCGGCTGCCACAGTACCTTTTACATCAGACCTCTAGAGTCACGTGATGCTCTTTTTGTTCGTCTGCATTGGTGGGCTTGAGCATCACGTGACTCAGACCATCTGAAAAAAAAAGAAATCTGTGTAACTCACCGCGGTAGCCTGTCTTTTTCGTTAACCCGCTTTCTTGCCTGGTGAAGCTCTTTGATTTTCTTGGTCTTCCGAAATGTTGTCTATGAATATCCTCAATAGCTCTATTCGTTTAAAACTTATTTATTATCCGATTAATTGTAAGTCACGTAGATTGATCTACCTGAAATTCCCTTCGATATTGGTTTTGTACTTCTGTAACATTTCCATACTTAAAATAAGATTTTAAAGCCCCTTTTTCTCCTGTCAAAAATAATCTTGACCCACTTATTATTTCTAATTATATGAGGAAAAGAAAGAAAAATCAGAAAGTTATGACTCGCTAAACAATGTATAAATTATTTTAGGACACCCTGCATAAGCAAATACATTCTTAAGCGTATTCTTCATTGAGTTGTAATTTTTATACCCGGCGTACAGCACGTCCTGTGTATATTGCCATATTTCTTATTTCAAAAGTGCATATTATACGCTGGATTATACAGTGTGTCTTTTATACCGATTGCTACTAACTAGGGAACATCCCCAAATATAAGATCTGGATTTTGACGAAAGGGGAATTGTTTCAAGATTTTGTCACTGGGATGAAGAAATTCATAGGAACTATACTCCCGAATGTAATTGGACACGAGATATGAACCGTTTTTTGTTTCAGAAGTAGAAAAGTAAAGAAGGGAAAACAGCATGAGATTCCTTCAGAAGTTATTGAATGCAGATTATAATTAACTGTGATTGCTTTTTTCTACGTAAAAGTATTGAAAACACAAGTGTTTACAACACCGGGAAAACACAATGAAGTGCATTACTGTTTGACAGTAATCGCAAGTTTGTTTAGGAGTGGATCATACATGTTTTACAGATAGGAAGACTGGATTCGTGTTCCGAATTAAAGATTTTTGGAAAGCTTACTGATGCATTGAATAGAAAGTAGATGAAGTGAACTGACTGTAGGCCAAGTTCTGTATTTTTAGTATATCTTCTATAGTAATAATGTTAACATATCATCATACTTTGATGAGTTTTTGAATAATGTTGTGATGTTGTCTAATAATGATGAATATTCGATGACTTTTTTCATATTTTCTTTACCAAGTACAAGCTGTCTTGGAAGAAATAAACATCCATTGGCTGAAGATATTTTGTCGATGCGAATCAGAGAAAGACTGGCTGTATTGCAGAACCTAGTTTTCGCTGCATAAATTTACATGTGTTTAGCCACTTCATCTGTTCAGTACCAGGATGACATTCTCATTAACACTCTATCATGAAACACTATTGTGAAAAACACTATTATGATTCATTATAAAACAAAATTCTTGCCTTCAATAGCTTTTGATTGAATCTCTTGCTGTTTTTTCTTTCTTTGTTATCTCTTTTTCTGAAACAGAAAAGGGTCTCTATCCAGTGTTGCCAGTGGGCTACTTTTTAAAAATTCAGATTTCTTGATTGGCATCAATTTTTAGGTGCGTTCGTAATTATATAAATAGGTAGCACCTATAGTCGTCATTTGATCCGTCTTTCTGTCTGTCTGTCCGTCCGTCGCATATAACAGAACAAAAACTACACAACCGAATGGTCTGAAATTTAAAATATATAATTGCTTCAAAATTTTGTGGAAGCATTTAAAATTTTACGAAAATTGGATGTATTGTTTAATTACAGGTACAGGCAATAATTTTCCGTTACATTACGCCAATGGGAAAAAATTATTTCAAGAGCATTTTAATGATGTTACAGCCTTTCGAACAGAATGAAATTGATATGCACGTATGAAGTACACTAAAATATACATTCAGTATAATATGCGATGCAAAAAAATATTTATAAAGCGAGTTATAGTACAAACGCAACTCATTTGCTACGTTTGAGGTGCAATTTAGAATGTATTACAATTGGTAAAATTCTCCTTGTTGTGGTCTTAATTAATATTCATTTAAAAAAGGCGTATTTTACTATATCAAGAGAGTGGTGCTAATCAGGAAATCTTAATTTTAGAAAAGTAACCTATCGGCAACACTGTCCCTATCTCGTAAATATTGAATTCGGGAGTATAGTTTCTATACATTTCTTGTTCCTCGTGACACTAGCTTTCCAACGATACCATTTTAGACAAAATCCAGAACTGACACTTTGGGATGTTCCCTAGAAAGTTTAAAATAAAATCTCTCGCGCAGTTAAATACGTTTTTCTATAATTATTCATACTCACCGAATGTTCAGTGTATTTAGAACAAATTTCAGCATATTGTTTGGCATGTAAACGGTTAATATTCAGCTAAGTTTCGTTAGTTTTTTTGGCACTGCATGTTATAACAACAAAAGAGAAAAAATGGAACATATAGAAGATCCATTTATACCTCTTTATATTCCATTCTTATGAAGATGTATCAAAAGATCATCTACTTTGTCACAATTAATTTGCTAACTGCATTATATTTTATTATGCGCATCTATAATTCTTTAAAACATTTTAAAAAGAAATATTCAGAAATCACTATGCAACTGGGTTTTTATTTCTTCTATTTTAGTGAATTAAGTAGCCATTAAATAGGAGAGGAAGAATTTTTGGGAAGTTTTTTCTTTTTTTTTTCTTTTTCTGTTTTTGCTTGATATGAATGACATCAATCCCGTTGTGTTTAAGAATAGTAACGCCTCTTTCATGTACTTGAGGCAAGCCTGCCATCATTTAACATCAATATTGAGTTGGGACTTACCCTAAGCTTTGGGCTACTAATGATTAAAGTTTAATCGAGGGGTACACTATGCGAAAGACGCAAGTGCAATGTTAATAATTGATTATAAATAAAATTTCTTAGCAGAATTTAAATATACAGAACAGATAATGTTTTACCAGAATTTACCGTTCGGATGTTATGTGCGTTTCATAGAAACTATTTTTTTAATTAATCGTTGTTAATCTAAAATCTGTACATCGAGGCAAAATTTCCAACCGGACAAAACGTGATTTGGGAGCCCCGCCTCTCCAAATTTAATTAGCCCTAACTTTCTTCCAACATGAATAACAATCTTCATTCAGAGATTGATTTTCTTAGGCACCTGATTCCTCAAAGAAAAAATCAATTGATTCGAATATTTAAAGCATTGAAATAGTCAGACTGTCGGTTTTTAGGGTTCCGTACTTAAAACGTAACGATATAAGACCACACCTGTGTCTGTCTGCCTGTCACAGCCATTTTACTCGTAAACTATGGATCGTGGAAAGTTCAAATTGTTTGAACTAATAAATGTTACTGATCCACATATTTCTAGATTATTCACCATTCACAAATATGTTTAGGAAATGCAATTAGGTTACTTGAAAACAAAATCTTTTCATTGTATATCGTGTAGGGTATCCTGTGAAAGCTTACGCAACGCCAGAATACATTATTTTTTTAATTTTAGGTATTATATTTTCAGAAATATCGTCGAAAATGCAATGCAAAAATATGCCCCGCCTCCTTCCTTTTATTTTCAAATCTACCGAAATTAAAATTATGAAAAAATTAGGGGTAGTAGATATTAATTTAAACCTTGCAGGGGAACTATGGCGATTACCCTAGGTCACACAGATTTTGAGAAAATTGGTTTTTTTCCGTTACGCACAAATTTAGATTTGCGTGCGTTCAGCGAAGACGTTGAGGACCGCTGGAGGTACCAATCACCGCAGAAGGATAAAAGGATTAAGGATAATGATTTTCGAACAAAATTGTCGATAATTAGCGGACATGTTTACCCTTACAGACCCTCATGGTTGGGACATACATAAAGACACTGGCGGCGTATTCTATGCGCCATTGGCTTTTAAATCCTAGATAGATCCTAGATTTTAATCCATAAAATCTAGGATTTACGTTTAATGATATATTTGTGTAATGCAATACCCAGTTACTAATTCATGTATTTATTGTACGGAACTCTCTATACGCAAGTAATACTGACACTTTACCTGTTATTAAGTTTGAATGTGATTTCATTTCTGAAGTAGACTTTGATTTATAATTACGTTTTTAAGACTGTTTCGGAAAATTATTCTTGACCGGTCAGCAGCGCGAAACATTCAAACTCATTGACGCCTTCATTTTTAACACACAAAACTATGAAATTGCTGGCATAGCAATTGAAGGGATTTTGAATAGAACTGGCGCTTTTCCTATTTGTTGAATTCTTCACACCTTATGTTATAATCGATCCTCTCGAAAAAAAATTCATTAAATTGCCAGTTTTGGCAGCATTTTAAAGATCATTTTATGTTATAAGAGTTTTAAAACGGAGTATGTGTTGGACGTGCTACAAAAAAATAGTTAAGACGTTTGTTTGTATCGTGCTTTCGCTCTTAGGGCAGTTAAAAAGTGGTTTTGTGGATTTCGAAATAGTGATTTCAATCTAAACGAGAAAGTTCTCTCTGGGCGACCTTCAGGCATTGATAATGACTTAATATGTGATTTAGTGAATAATTATCAGCGCATTACTACTGAAGAGATTGCTGGGAGCCTAAATGTTGACAATTCGACTGCATTTCACCATTTAAAAGAACTTGAGCACACTTCGCGACCCGATGTATCGGAAATCGCGTACGAACTTTTGAAATCACCCAATAAAATTTACCTTCAAGGTTCATAAAACTTCTAAACTAGAGCAAAATTTGGACCATTTAATACTTAATGAAAAATGAAGCAAGTGTTTTTAACTGATGCGTTTTGAATCCTCTAAAACTAAATGTTGGATAAATGATTACAAATGTCACAGAAATCCATAAGCAAAAACAATATCGATCCATACTTTCATTAACTAAAAGCAATTTTAATCTCATTTGTATATCTTTATAAGGATACTGGGATTAAAAAGCAATATTACACTGGAATTTAATAAAAAGAATAAACCACAGTTGCGAAATTGCATTAAAAACAGCTGGTAATGACAAACTTTTTAACCGAAACTATTTAGCAGATTTGGATATTTTTTGTGACGTTATAATTAGGTTTATTTAGATATTTTTGTTTTTCTGAAAAATGATTTTTTTTTTCTAACTTTAATAAGGCATACAAGAACAAAAAACAACAACAACAGCAGCAACAACAAAATCATGATTTCTTTCTTTGCGATATCGCTTAATTATTGAATTTTTTCCCTTATCAGTGATATATTGACAGTTTACCTACGAAACTTTCAATACTATTATAAAAAAGTTACTGAAATCGCTTCAGTATTTAAAGGAAAGGAACTTCAATATTAGCACTTTTTCATCTGACATCGGACTGTTGTTACCCGTTATTAATTCGCGACAAGCGGAACGTATAATTTAAAATTTTTTGTTAAGTAAGTAAAGTTTTACTTATAATTTAAGTAAAATTTTTTTGTCTTTTTAACTCTTTTAGGTGCAAGTAATTGTGTTTCTGTAATTTTGAACTCACACCTGAAGTTCCGATTAAAATATTTCAAAATAAGGAAAAACAATTTTTCAGCCTTTTCCCCACTAATGTTGTAAAAGCAAAATTTAATTTTAAGTTTCTGATGCAAATTTTGATTAAAATCGTAGGTTAATGGCAAAAACAATATCGATCCGTACTTTCATTAACTAAAAGCAATTTTAATCTCATTTGTATATCTTTATAAGGATACTGTGATTAAAAAGCAATATTACACTGGAATTTAATAAAAGAATAAACCACAGTTGCGAAACTGCATTAAAAACAGCTGGTAATGACAAACTTTTTAACCGAAACTATTTAGCAGATTTGGATATTTTTTGTACCGTTATAATTAGGTTTATTTAGATATTTTTGTTTTTCTGAAAAATGATTTTTTATACTAATTTTAATAAGGCATACAAGAACAAAAAACAACAACAACAACAGCAACAACAAAATCATGATTTCTTTCTTTGTGATATCGCTTAATTATTGAATTTTTTCCCTTATCAGTGATATATTGACAGTTTACCTACGAAACTTTCAATACTATTATAAAAAAGTTACTGAAATCGCTTCAGTATTTAAAGAAAAGGAACTTCAATATTAGTTTTTTTTAATATGACATCGGACTGTTGTTACCCCGTTATAAGTTCGCGACAAGCGGAACGTATAATTTAAAAATTTTTGTTAACTAAGTAAAGTTTTACTTATAATTCAAGTAAACAGTTTTTGCCTTTTTAACTCTTTTAGATGTAAGTGATTGTGTTTCTGTAATTTTGAACTCACACCGGAAGTTCCGAATAAAATATTTCAAAATAAGGAAAAACAATTTTTCAACCTTTTTCCCTCTAATGTTGTAAAAGCAAAATTTAATTTTAAGTTTCTGGTGCAAATTTTGATTAAAATCGTAGGTTAATGGTAGCATTTTGTCGATTAAATCATATAAAAATTTCAATGTAATAATAGTTTTTCCTAAAAAATTAAGAAGTCTACGCAACGCTGCGCAGGTCGCAAAGGAATAAGTAACACTCGAAATCAAAAGTGTTAGCGATTTGCTGTAAAATAGATGATATATTTATTGTTTTTAAGTTACTGTTTGATTTGCTTAGAAAAGCTTACTCTTTTCTTTCGATCTGTTTAGAAAAGCTTTAAAAACTAATAAAATATAACAATTTATAGATACATATATAGTAAAACCTCTCTAAAGTGACCACGTTCCGTTCCAATAAAAATTGGTCGCTCCGTGAGGTGGTCTCTTAATGGAGGTCATGTTTAAACCTAGATTTTAATTGTTGAAAAAAGGTAACAATTAATGTTACTAAATTTTATTTTTTCACATTAGGAGAAAATACGAAAATTTAAGTATCAAAACAAAAGTTAATTACATAAGTTAATTACTGCAGAGTTTAAAAAATGAATACATTGACGTCTGTTGTGATTTTACGGTTTTATCTTTTATAACTTGTATTTCCAAGTCCTTTCGAAGTTTAGTAAATAAATGCAATTTTTTCAGATGGGGACAAATAATGACGATTTCATTAATTTATCTATTTCTTTTAGAGTTTCCTGACAGAATGGGGTAGGGGAGTTTATTGACCTTCATTCTTAATCTGTCATCAGAGTTAAATTCATTACCTAAAAAGGCACAAAGGGGTTTAAAAACTTAAAAGTTACCGGAAGGAAAAAAAAATCTAAACTTAGTTTAGAAGTTTGATGAATAATGCTCTCTCCGGAATTATTTTTCTAATAAAATCTTCTTCAAGCGACCAGGAAAAAATGGAATTTGATTCATTTTCTTCAAGGAAATTGGTCGCTAATAAAGTGAGTTCAACTGAGATGGTCTCTGAATGGTGGTAAAATTAGTATTGAGCCTATGTGAAAAAATTTCGTTCCATGAAAAAACGATAGTTCAGGGAGGTGACCGCACAGGGAGGTTTCACTCTACTTTCATTTTAAACTAAAAAAGTAACTTATACTTCGTAGAATTCCAATATATCTGAACAAATTTTCCAACATATATAGGTAATTTTTCGTACATAACTTTTCATTTATGTGGTTTTTAAAAATGTATTAAGCGATTTCACATTATTCAAAATAAAATTAAACTATTGCTACTAGCATATTTTTTGTTCAAAAAATAATTAGTGAAGCACTGAACAATAATATTTTAATGAATAGAGAAAGATTATTTCGAATGTAAAAGACAATTAAATGTGCAACTTTTCAATGGTTTCGGAAATTTTGTAATTTTCGATTGTTATTTGATTTATTTTGTAGCAAAGAATTTTCGGAACAGTAGTTTTGTATTTTAAGAATTTAAGAGGAAGAACAAGTTTCTTGCGAAAATGCATAATTAACGTCGTGTTCAAAAATTAACATTGATTAAACTAACTATAACTAACTATAAATATAACTATTTATTTGTTTGTTGTGATTAAAATTGTACAACACTGTTTTACATTTAATTATCAGGTACGAAATTTTAATGAGCAAAGTATTGCATTTTAAAAAGTATGCATTTAAAAGTTCAATTCCGTAAATTTCTTTATAGCCATTGTGTATTGAATAAAAGTATAAATAAAACTCAACAAATTTCGTTAAGATATTGTAACAAGGTTTATGACTCATCAATCTTCTTAATTTTCGAATATATATTTTAAAATGCAAATATTTGTATTTTTAGAAATCAACTTTTATAAAATCCGTACTAATATATCGCAAATACATCAATTGGTTTTCTGATATAAATCAGTTACATAATAGATATTTTTTATATCAGGATTATCGAAATATTCCAGTCTTTGCTATTTAGCATTCAAGATGAAATTTTGAGATAAAAAGTAGCATTTCATGTTATTGATAAATGACATTAGTCTGTTAGGTAAAACTTTTTAAATATGACATATATTTTACATATACATATTAGAGAAATAACAGAGGTGCATTTTTAACAGAGGTGCATTAGAGGTGTATTTTATCATGTAATGGCTTCAATAATAAATTTGTATTTTCAAACAAAAATAGACATCAGAATTAAAATAATAATAATAATAATAATTTAGGGAAAAGATAATAATAAAAATAGAGAACAGGAATTCTGCTTTTTCAGAAATTAGTGTCACCCCTGGCATTTCCATTACTTCATTTTCTTCTGATGGACTGATGGCTTCTATTATTATAAAACCACCATTATAAATGAAGTGTTAGGTGAAGATGAAAGAGCAGCCGTAAAGAGTTAGAAGTCTGATTTTCTGGTCAGAATGGGGGGGAGGGGGATGGCCATAATTTTTTTCTTTACGGCTGCTATTTCATCTTCACCTAACACTTCATTTATAATAGCTGTTTCATAATAATAGAAGCCACCAGTCCATCAGAAGAAAATAACTCGGTTAAGCGGGACTCTACTGCAGTACAAAACATATTTCAATTTTAAGACTTAAAGCACACGTTTTATTTTATGCGAAATGACGTCATTTGCATCCGCTTAAGAATTCCACATTTACGATCTAATCTTAAACATCTACAGTAACACATCACTATCGCGAAATAATGCACAAATGCAGCAAAAAGATTCCGTCATTCAAGGAAAAAAAAAAAAAAAAAAAAAAAAAAAAAACCGGCTATCTAATGATTCATAGATATTTACAATTAAATCTAGTATATAATAGCTCCATTGTTTTAACAAAAATTATTCGTTTATATATTTTTTTAAAAAATAGCACGTATTTTAATTACATTATCTTTCGGTTGTTACGAGAAAAGGGCAACAAAAATAAATAATTACTATTTTAAAACTATTTTTCCATTACTTTCTACAGAAATGGAGTACTTCCGTTGCAATATTAAGCAAATGGATCCAAAAACTACAAAAAAATTAATATTTCAAAAATAAATGGAGATACAGTTTTCAAACAAAATGCATTTAAAAGAACTTTTTTTTTCCAATACGACGGTATAAAAAGTGAAAATGTGCGATGCTTAGAAGTTTAAAAAATTGCTAAAGAGTATTTAATCGTAATGCTTTGTTTTACGGCTAGCTGTAAAGTAACGTTATTTTTTGGACACAAAATAAGCTGGGAGAAAGAAATAGCATACCGTACTGGAGGTTAAAAAAAGGTAACAGACTTTGTACGTAAAAAAAAAAAAATGCTCCTAAAAAGAGAAAATTTTCATCCACTCAAAAATTATAACATTATCAAAAGCACCCCCCTCCCTTACGCTAGAGATATCTTACCATATCGGGTGTACATCAATTGCGCCTACGGTAGGAGGAGATCATAAATTGCGCTTACAGCTTCGGTCCCTTCTGTATGAACTGCGCTTGAAGGGGTGAGATAAGCAATCCATCATTTTATTGAGGGTTGCCTTAAAGAGTTTTTTTTCACAAAATGTCTTTTGGATGAAATCCAGCCATGGTAAATCTTGGCGACAATAATTCATCTAGCATTGCATGGCATCTTATAATATATTCAACGTAATAAATACGAATAAAATTTTAAAATGAACCAAACTCCTCAAGTAGTGGATACTTACTAATAATACGAAAGAAGGGGGACCCGATTTAAGTGGGCTCGGTGCAAACTGCCGCCCCAAATTTTGTCAGCTCTTTCAAGGTATTCCAAGGAATATCAAATGTTAATTTAAAAAAAAAACACCATTGTTAAGAAAATTTTTATTGTGACTTGTAACATTTGGATAAAAAGCGTTTTTCCATTTTAAATGACAAAAAATCCTGAAATCCAGGTTATCATAACTCGGTATGTTTTATTTGTACAAAAATAGAACATTTATTGTTTTACTTATTAATACACGAAGAAAGTTTTACTAAATATATAGTGCTTGAATACCGTAAAAAAAATAAATTTCTGTAGCTTTTAAAAATAACACTTTTTTTTATATAAACGGATTTAATAGGATGAAGAACAACTTTAAAACATGTTTGCTAATAAAACTATACTTCTAGAGCTAATGGTTTAGGAAATTAGTCATTGGGCAACAATTAGAGCTGACACTCTTATATACTATTTGTCACTATCTTTAATATTTTATAACCAAAAGTTCATTGATTTTCTAAAATGTTTTCCTCAAATAGTACCAAATCTGTCAGTAGCATGTTTAAATTAACAAGATTATTACTATAAGTGTGTAGTATTACTATTATTATTAGCATTATTTTTTAAATGAAGCAGAATGGAGAAGGGTTTATTTTAGGATTATTTAAAATATCACTACAATGTTAAATTTTTCTATCACAACCTAATTTTCATCCATTCATGTATTTATATTCGCTTTCAAATACCAAATAACTAATCCAACAGTTCTACTTAAAAATTTGGCTTTTAAAAAACAGCAAAAATTTAATTAAAAAATATTTTGACGATCAAAATCATAAAGTCAACTGTAATCTATTATTTAAAGTGTATTTTTCTTTTATAGGAACTAATATATTATTAAAAAGGATATTTTATCTTTATAGATAAATAAAACCTTAAACTATATTTGGAGAAGATGTGTTGATTTAATACGAAATGAGAAAATCATAATCTTATGTGGATGAATGTATTTTTATTTATTTATTTTTTATTTTTTATTTTTTAAGTTTTAAGGGTGTTGTAAGAATTTCACTCAATTTTTTTTTAACTTACAACCTCATTTTTAAACGCAAAAGTATGTCACTTGCAGACATTACTATTGAATTGATTTAGCATCTAATAATCTTTAATTTTTTGATAACTGAATTACATGTTTAATTATAAGCGATTGATGTTTGATGAAAATTTTATCGAACTGTCACGTCTGGAAATTCAGTTTAGAACGCATTGTGGACACTCCGTTCAAATGCTATGCTTTTAACAGTATTTTGTGAAAGATGGCCTTTAATGAAAATTGGAAAAATCGTTCGATTTCATAGTTTCTAAATCAGATATTATCACTCTCATGCAAGTGCAAACAAATATAAATTCTGGAAAGTAATCAGTTTGGATTTGAAAACAGTCTTAAGGCTGCTCTCAAATTCTAAGAAGCTACTTCCCGTCACATTTCTGAATTCATTTTTGCTCGGAAACTTATTAAATTAGACGGTGTTCTTATTCAGAAACTATGTAATCGAATGACTTTTCCATTTTACGGTAAAAGAAGAGAATTTTACAGAAAATACTGCAAAAGTTGGCGTTTTGAACCAAATCAATGACGTTGCAGTACGAGAAAGAAGAAAAACTTCTCGTCACGTAACAAGAATGGCTTATAACTCTATAAGTAATTTATTTATTTGAAAATGGAAAACGCTTTTCAATTAAAAATCGCTTCAATGGGCCTGTTAATTTTATTCCTTGAAGTATAAAAATGAATCAGACAATGTGTTATAAAATTTTGTGTTGTGGTACAACTTAAGAAATTAAGTTTCTTTACCCACTTTTGTATACATGTTTTTCAAATGATAACGCAATTCTCAGTTTTGAATTCATTAGAATTTAATGCTCTTCTTCTTATTATTATTAATTTATAAGCATGTGCACAAGGAGAATCGTGCGTGATTATAAGAATTATATATTCAGTAAAAATGAAATTTTATCAAGAAATACATATTTAAGTTTCAGTAATAAAACATCCTGCAACCGTTTTGGAATTTTAAAATTTACTTTAGAATTTGAAAAAAAAATTAAATTTTGAAAGAAAATAATAGATCAATTTTAAATACCATAGATTCAAACAAGTTAATAATAATAATAGTAAAAACAATAATATTAAGAGCAATAAAAGAAGTACCAATTAGCGTTCATAGAAATATTTCAGCAGCAAGAATAGCCTCGTATTTAGAATGTTGTTCTCTCCCCCCCCCCCCCCCCCCCCCAGCATCTTTCTTTCAAAATGATACAGAGAATAATTTTAACGTGAAAATTATTTCTAGCATATTAATTGAAATACAAAATATCTGTATATGAATGTTAATATTTCATATGTTTGAAGTTCTTGAAGACATCCAAAGGCACAGTCGACGAGAATTTAGTTTAAACCTGACGAAACTATTTATTTCCATACTTAACTGTCTTATGTCAAATATTGGAAAAAATATATTTCTGAACGAAAAATAATATGCTTGGGGGAAAAAATTGTATTATTAGGTAACGAGTGTTATTTCTTCATAAAATTTTCTCTTCTAAAGTAGTTTTAAAAAATCCTCCAATGTTTAAATTTCTTGTGTAAATATATATTTATATATGGATTTTTTATCATCATATTTTTATTTATTTCCTTTTTTTTTTTCAATTTGTGCATTTTATATTAATGGATATACATTTTTATATTGTCTATTTTCCTGTGATTTAATAGTTATTATTAACGAAAAATTTCATTATACACATATATAAAATATATGCGTATAAAATTTTTGTGAGTTTAAGAAAAAACGTTATTGATATCCCAAATTATCGATAAAGCGCCCAATTTAGCGAATTAACGCCAACAGAAAAGAGTCTTTCTAACAAAAAAAGCTGTCACCTCGTGCCCATAAGTATAAGAGATGGGGGTGACAATGATATCCGTTCCCCGTGACGCCGAGCGCAGTTCATACAGGGGGAGGCAAAGAAGGGTCGGCATAGGCGCAGTTAGCCGGTCTCCACAATATCAAGAGCACAGACATCTCCCCCCCCCCCCCCCTGAAGAGATAATATCATATATGCACATGCACAGGCTCAGTGGGGAATGGCTGAGCAAGCCAAGACAGTGCGTATACTTTATTTTATTCTTTCTCTTTCTGTTTTTTCAAAGCCGTCTATGTAGACAACATTATCACTTGAACAGAAGAACTGTTAAAAAAAAAATCGTAATGCCAAACCAGTTTAACAAAGTAACTTTATTCAACAGAAAATTGTACAATATTTCCGGGTACAGAAATATTTTTTGTATATTAAATGTGTTAATACATAACATATGTTGACGATAATGACTTGAAATGACATTAAAATCTAAATGAAAAAAATCACCACCTACAGACGGCAATTTATCCGAATTGAATTTATATATGCATTGGTGTAAAATAATTATAAATGTTACCCATATATTTTTAATCAAATAAATTCACTTAAAGTAAACCTCAATAAAATATTTCAGATTCGTTTGTTAATGTCTTATTACGTTAAAACAAGCTTCAAAATTCACTTGCTATATATCATAGCGCAGAAAAAATTGTGAACGTCACTATTAAAGACAACAAGATAAAAAAATTAAAAGACAATTCAAAAGACAAGGCTGTTTTTTTAGTGATCTTGGCAGAGCTTTTTACTGAACCGATTTTAATAGTTATTTTTTTAAATTAGAGTACTTTATTTGTAGATGAGCCCACACTCGCTATTTTTAAGTGCGTTCGTAATTACATAAATACATAGCCCCTTTAGTCGTCGTTCAGTCCGTCTGTCCGTCGCATATAACAGAGCAAAAACTACTCAACCGAATGTTCTGAAATTTTAAATATATAATTTTTGCAATATTTTGTCGAGCCATTTCAAATTTTATGAAAATTGGATGTATAGTTTAATTACAGGGACAGTCTAAAGTTTTCCGTAACATTACGCCAATGGGGAAAAAATTATCTCAAGTGCATTTTAATGATGTTACAGCCTTTAACACAATGAAATTGATATACACTTATTGAAATGCACAAAAATATACATTCAGTACAATATACGGTGCAAAAAATGTTTATAAAACTAGCTATAGTACGAACGCAGTTCATTTGCCACGTTTGACGTGCAATTTCCAACTTGTTTAATTATAATTTTAAAAGATTTTATGAAATTTCTTCACATTGGTGGCAATCGGGTGAGTTGCATTGCTGAAGAGAGAAGGGTAACAATGTCAATTACCTTATCATTACGGATGCCGTTTTCGTATTACAATTAAAAATAACTATGTGAAACCTTTTGAACTGAAAATGACATCTCTATATAACATAACGCAGTTTTACTCTTAATGCTTTTACATGTCAATATTTTTTTTTATTCCGCTTATACTGAGATTGAGATTGAGACACTCATCTCACACGGCTTCAGTGGGTGAAAATGATCTCATAGTGAAAATGAAATGAGTATTGTCTTTGATAAAACTACATATTTTATTGTGAGTGCGTCAAAAAGTAAAATTATGGATTTCGCCGGCACTCAGATTAGAACTTCAAGTAAAGAGCCCGAATGTTTATATTCAAAATTGTAACTGGCAAACTTAACACCAAGTTTGGAAATATATTTATTAAATATTAATTCCTTATAGTAGTGATTTTTATTTTTTTATAAATTCAGTCAATCGATTAAGGGGACCGGGTAAGCTCTATCTCGGCCATGTGAAAATACACCAACTTTATGTACTTTTTTCTCAGAAATGGTGAAAGATAGAGGTCTAATCTTTTAGAGTAGTTTGAATAACATGCTTTACGTATTTTAACAGGCCATTTTCTTTCTAAGTGAAACTGAAAATTAATTTTTAATTATTTATTGAAAGACATTTTTAAATTAGCCTTTTTGGCAAGATTTCACTGCCTAATATAAATAATTCTCAACAAATCATTAAATCTGTCTGTTACAGTATGCACTATAACATAATATAAGTATTTAGAAAAATATGAGTTCTTAAGTTTAATAGATATTGGAAAAAAGAACACAAATCTGAAAAATCGAAGTTTTGAGAAAAAGTATATTAAAGCTGTGAAGCAGTGTTGCAAGCGGACTACTTTTTAAAATTCATATTTCTTGATTGGCACCACTTTTTTGAAATAGAAATATTCGCCTTATTTAATAACATATTAATTAAGGCGAAAACAATGGGAATTTTACCACTTCAGAAAAGTGGTGCAAATCAAGAAATCTGAATTTTAAAAAAGTAGCTCACTGCTGTGAAGTTCCCTTAGAAAGAATGAAAAAAATACAACACTTGTTTTATATATATATAAACATTTGTAATACATCGTTGAAAAGGTAAATGTTTAAACTATTTAATGATATAAAAAAGTAAAAATAGATATTTTGGTTGAATTTCGCTTACCCGGTCCCCTTCAACATTTTTATTCGTCTACCTCTAATTCAACGGGTTTCGACTCGCATTATTTACGCGTTGAAATTTTTTAGCTCCGGGTTTTATATATGTTATTTATTATCATTTTAAGAACATTTCAAAAACATTTTAGTAAAAAATTGATGATGTGGCCCGAGCTCCGTGGGTTTATGTCTTATTACAAGTAAAAAATTAAATGGTATTTCATAATACCTGAAATTCCTCTATGTTAAAATAAATCAATACTTTGTAAAGGCGATGTAGCTAGTCAAACCCCGCTATAATGAACAGTCAACGGCCCGAAATTTCGGTTCACTATAACTGGGAGTTCACTATATCCGTTCCGCAAAAATTTTAACTAATTGCTTCCAAACTCCTCCCTCTAAATACTCATTATTTAAGTAAATGGCCAATAAAATGAAATACAAAATGTCTGAAAAATAATAACAAAATCATATTAACTTACTTTAATTATTTTTTACTCTACGTCTACAAAAAAAAAAAAAAAAAAAAGTAATCTTTAAATGATGAGCGGCTGATTCAAGGAAAAATGTATCCATACTTCTGTCGAAGGACCGAAATGTTTCCGTCATTGTCAGCTCTATATTTTGTGTACACAAAAACGTGTTCAGTACTTGAATTTCTGCTTTGGCGTATAATGAGTAAGCATTACTACGCGTAACCCTGAATTTCCGGGAATGGATATTCCACCCACTGACCTTTTACAGGGTGCAACATCTGCCGAGTTGGCCTTTGTTTAGGAAGGATGAAAGGAGATAAAGGATAAAAACAACATTGCTACATTCTTATCGCTACATTCCAGTCTATGGGTTGTTTTAAAAATCGGTATTTGTATTTATTTTGATGTAGCAATTTCAAAATTAATACAAAAAAAAAAAAAAAAAATCAATCAAAGACAGAAAAAAGTTTATTATATCTAACCTCCTCATTTTATGGGTTCATTATATCCGCAAAAATAACATTATAGGTGTATTGCACTGCACGGGACCAAACATTTCGTCCTATATATCCGGGGTTTCATTATAAGCCGTGTTCACTATAGCGGGGTTTCACTGTATCATAATCGAATGAAATCTAAAGATCTAAATTCTATTGCATATTTTTTATAAAGATGAAAATGGTGAAAGTAAAAATGATGTAAGTTTGATTAATAAAACATTCTTAAAGTTATTGGATATAATCAGTTTTATTGACGTTAATCAAGTTATTCAAAATATTAAAGTACTAGTAAATCTAACTGCTACTATATCAATTGCTTTTTTAGTAATAAGAACCCCTTAAATGTATCATATTTAATGTGAATCCATGTCTACAGATTTAAATTTAGATTCATTGACAGATTGTTCACGTTTTATGTAAAATCTCAAATGGAAAAATATTTTGAATTAAGTAATTTCATAATATTTATTAATTCCCAAGAATTATTATTTTTCAATATATTTACACCGCAAAAATTAGAAATCAGTTTAGGAATATTTCCGACTTTTATACAATACACTGTTGCCTAATGAGTCTAAAATAAAAAGTTATTTTAAGAAATATCATGTATTTCGTACAAATTCTAAAGGTCTTACTATTTTGCAATAGAGAGTGGATGCAGTTTCAGTGTACTTATTTATGCAATATCCATTACATTTTAAAACATTGAGTGTATGTCATTTCAAAAAGAAATTCTATACGTTTCTTACATTAAAAGGTTACGAGCAAACATTTCTGCTAAAAGAACGATGTTTCCTAACAGCATTAATCGTTATATTTCATTCGAATTTCGAATTTTTAATGCTTGATTACTTATGATCAATGTTTGTTACACTTGGAGAGAAATATCTAGATTCATTTACTAAATTTCTATTAATACGTACATAATTTAACAATATACTAATATGTGGAGCAAACATTCAAACCGTGTTTTCTCACAAAAAAATAAAAAATGAGTTATTGTTATTTTTATGAACTCTGTGTTAAATTGCACAGAAATAAATGGTGTTTTTTACTAAAAAAATTTTTTCTCCGATTATAAATCAATTTTAAAACTTGACGTTTCAATCAAAGAGTGTTTCCTCCAAAGCCTGCATTCAATCAAGCAGTGATTTCTCCAGTCTGCCAATCACAGTTGTCACTTAATGTGTACTTTCGAAACCTACCATACATATCACAAGTGAAACGGATTGTTTTAGAAAAAAAAAATAAGAGAACTGTTAAAGTTAAAGTCTTCCAGAATTATAGATTTCAAGATCTAAATGAAGAATATGATGTAAATCTTCTTAAAAAGGGAATTACTGTTGCCTTGTTCAAAGGGTTGTTTTAGAATATCTTCCTCTTAGCCACGCCATACCAGTTGAAAAGAACAAAGATGTTAAAAAACTTTTGAAGGTAATATATAGTGAACAGTGACAAAATCAACCTGATGATATGTTCAAATGATACAACCACATTATCCATGATTGATAAGCCTGCAATAAAGAAGAGGGGGATGTGTATAACTGTCTAGATGAAGATATTGGTTTTAAAATTTGAAGTGGATTTCTGGAAAACGAGTATTCATTTAGTAAATATTTAATGAATGCTGCTAGGTACCATAATCTGCCATTTTATTTTAACAATAATCAACTGAAATTCGGTATTTATTCAAATAAAATAATGCTATTGTATTATTTGTGAGTTAGAACTTATTTCATTCAAAAAGCGTTTTATCCACTTGTCAAGCAATTAAAACATGTTTCCTCCTCTGAATTCGGTCAAAACGTGATTTCTCCAAATATTAAATGCATTTTATTAATTTGTTTTATGTTTAATATCTTAGGTATGCTTGCAATTCTTTCTAATAAACAGTAATAAAAATACACAATAAAAATGAGAATTAAATACAAGTTATTTTCTTATTTATCAGTTTTTTGTGTTTTTTGAAAATTTGTATCTAAAGGAGAAAGCATGGTTTGCATGTTTGCTCCACATATAGAGAGAAGCATGAAATAGCTAACCAATTTTAAAGTTTTTTTTTAATATATATTATATATATATAATTTTGTATTATATATTATATATTGTATTTATATATTGTATTTATATATTATATATATATATATACATAATTTCTTAAAATTTCGTATCTGACTTTGCAAAACTTCATATGTACTTGATTGCATCGAATTGCATATGTATCACCAGGTAAATCTTACAGTTAAATAGTAGAAAATTTCATAATTATTGAGTACATTAGTAAGTTAGTTAGAAAGTTAGACGAAACACTTACAATAAATTTTTTAACTTGTCACAGTTTCATAAAAAGCATGTTTTAAATGAAAATAATCAAATGGCATTCATAGATTTTAGCATAATTTTTTTAACCACCGCATTCACCAGCAAAATTTATACCTACCCTTCCTTTTTGCAAGCCGTACTTTTCAAATGACATTTTTTAAAAACAAAGATTCGAGTAATTTTCCTGTATAGAATATAAGAAATATTGCATCTATAAATGAGATTTCATCTGATGAAGTTATAGTGCAAGGTGGCAAGAAAATGCAGTAGGCAAAACAATAAAATATATACGAGCATTCTGTGCACCGCAAGGAAAAAGCGGTAAATATTACAGAAAAATTTACTGTTTACAAAATTTCCAGTATTTTTTATTTTGAAATTTACTCTAGCTATAATTTTGTTTTACTTTTTGTTTTAAATGCAAAAAAATAAATAAATAAATAAATAAAATAAATAAATAAATAAATAAATAAATAAATAAATTTAAGTCATTGTTTGCTGTTAATTTACAGCAGGAAAATCTGGCAATTTAGGTGGTAGCAAATTCTTGTAATTCAGAACGTCTTCTCTTACAATGTGTCCTAGGCTCTCAGAAAAGCATATGAATAAAAAGGGATAAACTTTTTTCATGTCCAGAGCAAAATAGATACACTAAATATTTCTGCACAATATTTACAAATTACATCCTGTATTAACTCGCTAATGTAAAGGTTTTTTTTTTTACATACATTTTATTGTACTCTTCTATTTTTTTCTCTATGATATAATATTTTTTCAAAGAGGTTCTCAGTTAAACTAATTGTAGGACACCAGTTACACTATTAAAATACTTTATGATTTACAAATTGAAAGAAAAATATTAGAAAACATATTTCTCAATGCTTGAAAATATATTCCGTTTAAGAATGTATTTCGACAAATTTTGTTTGTATAGCAAATTTGCTTTCTACACTCTAAAAAAAGAGAAATTATTTTGATATAGCAACAAATTTACGAAGATATGATATAACATCCTCCGAGTTATCCACGATTTCGAAAACCATTCCAGGACATTTAACCCTTTATCTACTGACGGCACTTATAAATACCATTAAAATAATTTGTTAAAAAATTCATTTAATGCATCGATTAGCTGTAATACAGTTTAGAATGAGTTATAGATACATTACTTTATCTTGTTCCAAAAGCATTATTCGTTACACGAAACAAAAATATTTTTGAAAGGATAATTTCTTTTGTCTTTGCATCTTTTCAGCTTTCTTGGCGATCGGGGGGGGGGGGGGGGTAATTTTTAAATTCGGAAATATTTCAGTATTTCTATTGTAAGAACATTATATTTGACATTTCCTAATTATTCAAAATACTAAGAAAAATATTCAAAATAAAAGATTTGAGTGGGGTTATAAATGTTGCACCCTATGAATTCAAATTTAATTAATCCTCCTAATTCCTTCAATCCTTCTAAAATCCTTTTAAAATTTATTAAATGATTATGTAAATCTTCTAATGTGGTTTATAAAATTCACGAAAAATGCTTTAGAAGATAAAATTTTCATGCATTCATAATTCAGTGCATAAAGGTTTAAAGTTTTTTTTTTTTTTTTTTTTTTTTTTTTTACCATTTGGAAAAATGGTTATTGTCCTCGTCAGGGTAGGAAATCAAAAGTATATCTGAAGCATTTTATTAGTTTAATCCGCATTTTATTCGTGTTCTGATTGGTCTATACAGTAATCTGTATTTCCCTTTACTTTCAACAGAGATGGATTACTTCTGTTGCCACTATGACAAAAAAGTAATAAAAACTACAAAAAAAATTAATAACTCAGAAACAAATTGAGATACAGCTTTCAAATAAATTGCATTTAAAAGTACATTTTTTTTTCTCTATACAATGGTGTAAAAGTAATATTGCGAGATGTTTAGAAGTTTAAGAAAGAAATTTCATTTAAAATTGGTCGTCAGATTTCTTGGATGATGGAAAAGCCTTTTCCCGATCAGCCAATGAAATGCTTGGATAATACGTAAGTTTCAGGTGGATAATACGTAAGCTTTAAGAAATCTGACGGGTCGCAGGCGATTTTTATTGTCGCTTGCAATTTTTACGTGTAATAACACTATTAATGTTTAATTCATGGCGTACGTAATGTATGATCAACTCCGTGCGATTTTTATGTCTTAAATTTTAGTCTTCGAAAAAATCATTTTCCAAATGGTCGCTGTAATTTGTTAAATTGCATTTTTTTTTTTACATGCATTTTATTGTACGCTACTATGTAAAAAAATGTATTAATAATCATATTTCTCATTCCTTGAAAACATGTTCCGTTTAAGAATGTATTTCCCCAAATTTTGTTTGAAAAGCAAATTTGCCTCCTACACTCCAAAAAAAAAAGAGAACTTATTTCGATCTAGCAACAATTTTACGAAAATATGGTACAAACTCCTTTGAGTTATCCGCGATTCCGAAAACCATTCCAGGACCTTTAAATTTCTAAAAAAAAATCTATTTATGGTTTCTAATGCGTTTTGAATGTTTAAACGTTTCTGAACAATATGCAAAAAATCGTATTCAAAAATCTGCATTATATCTAGACTTATAATCATTTACAGACAGCTATATCAATGGAAGGTCTTTAACCCATTCGCTGCCAACAACAAATGTACTCATGGCTTTAATTTATTAATTACTTTGTTAATTGCTTTAACTACTATTTTAATATTGAAAATGCCTTATTTATTGGCACAAATTTCGCTGTATTAGTAAAACGAAATTTACCTTTCTGAATTTGTGGTGGCAAACGACTTTCAGCAAGAAATTTGAAAATTCTTCATTTATAATTTTGTCAGTGAACGTGTTAATGTGCGTTTTCTGGGATTAGTAAATTTTGAGTTTGCGCGCACTATTATTTTCAAACTATACAAGCTACAGTTTTTAAAATTTAACCACATACGCGTTTCTTCGTAGTTTACATGCTAAAATCAAAATTATTGACATACTTTGTACTTTTATTTTTTGCATTTGGAAAAAATACGATTTTTTTTTTTAATGTTTCGATTTTTTTTAAATCGTTTGTTAAAAATAAATTTAAAAAAGGCCTTTTTGTGTGTATTTTGATTTTGATTTTGGGAGAAGCGTGTTATGATGCTATTTTGGACAAAAGTAATTTATCTATATGTATAATATCCAGTTTTATCAAGCGCGCAGCACTTAATGGTTTTTATTCACGTAATATTAAATATGAAGTTTAAAAATTAAAATTAAATGTTACATTTGCATATATAACATTTATTTTTCAGCGTAATATACTTAAGAAGATATACTTTAAGCAGAAATAAATCTTACTTTCCTATTATTTGAGCTTTCGTACTTTGAAATGGTGATGTTTTTGATCGTTTTCTGCAATTTCAAAGATCCTGAGTCTACTTAAAAAATATCGATTTAACTGAACAGGTAATCAGTATTGAGGGGTTTCCTAGCTGTTATCAGCTTAACACCCAGACTAGGAAATTAGAATGTCTTATGTTTTAATGAGCCATTGGGATAAAGTTAAACTGTAGCAATGCTACTATAAGAGTAAAAGAAGTTAATAAGAGAAAAATAAGAAATTTAAGAAAAATAGGAAAAAATTAAATTTAAGTAAAATCTTAAGAAGAAAAAAAGTTAACAATAAATCTTAAAAAATACATGAGTCTTAAAGTAAGTAAAGTCAAACTGCAGTTGTAAAACTACTATAAGGAATTTAGAAAGTTAAAGTTAGTACTGTTCAATGAAACACTCATCAAGCAAGGGCAAGAAAAGCTAAGGTGGCAAGACCACAACATCCAACCAAAAAAGGGACAAATCAGGGCCATACATTTTATTTTTTTAAGTTTTTCAATTTTTATGGTCTCTATGTATATAGAGAATTTTTTTTTTTTTTTTTTAAGAAAAGTATATAAAAAGGAAAGAAAAATAAGAGAAGGCAATAATAGCGTGGAGAACTCAGATGTTACTGAGTGTCCATAATTATGGAAAACCTGGGCCGTTTCCGATGGTGGGGTTCAAAAGCGTCATAATCCGGTAGCTCCGCTACAATTTCATTAGGGAGGTCAAAAATTTTATCATAAAATTTTTTGGCTAAGTCGTTTATGCGCTTACGTAAGGTAGTAGTTTTTAGGTCTCTTCGGAGCGTGGAGTTGCGAAGGTAACGAGATGCGTTACGGACAGTACGCAGGTTGGAATTGTGCAAGCGACTAAGGTTGTCCATAGTGGTCTTACAAGTGAAGCCCCAGACCGGACTGGCATAGGTTATGATGGGAAGGATGTATCAGTTATAGAGGATTAATTTATTGTGAACAGACAAGGTTTTACTGTTAAGGAGAGGTTTTATAGAGTTAAAGGCTCCAGCGAATTTACCTCTGATGGAGAAAGTGTGCTTTTTCCAGGTTAAGCGGCGGTCCAGAATGACCCCAAGATACTTAGCTTGGTCTGACCAAGGGATAACAGTGTTGTTAATAATGATTCTATTAGGGAAAATTATTTTGCGTGAGAAATATACTGCAGTAGTTTTAGTTTCATTTATGACAACGCGCCAAAGCATACACCAGTTCATGAAGTCATCAACATGAGTCTGTAAGTACCTTTAAAGAGTATACGGGTGGTGTGCCGAAGCGTAAATACAGGTGTCGTCCGCATAAAGAGCGAGGTGAGTGTGCAAGGAGCGTGGGATATCGTTAAAGAAAATGTTAAATAAAAATGGGCCCAACACGCTCCCCTGAAGGATGCCCGCTAGGATAAGGAGAATAACAGAAAGAATGTTGTTTATGCGGACTTGAAAAGAGCGGTCGCAAAGGTACGAATATATTAAATATATAAGTCTGGGATGAAAACCGAGCTGAATTAATTTGTAAATGAGGCCCATATGCCAGACCTTGTCAAATGCCTTTGCGACATCAAGAAAGATGGCAGCTGCGGGAATTTTTGCATTGAGTTTCTCGCTGAGAAACTCAACAACCCTAAGAAGCTGGTGTTGTGTTGAGTGTTTTGGGCGAAAGCCGAACTGCTCGGGCATGAGAATGTTGTGCTGTTGAATGAACTCCTACAACTGGGCACGAATGACATGTTCCACCACTTTACTGATAGAAGGTAGCAAGGAGATAGGTCTGTAATTAGTGGGGTCTGACAGGTTAGTTCCAGGTTTTGGAATAGGAGAGATTATAGAATGTTTCCAAGAATTAGGGAAGTAGTTATGTTTTAAGATAGCATTAGTGAGGTCAGTGATATAGATTATGCAATTAGGAGGAAGGTTTCTAAGAGCAGAGTTAGTAATTTTATCGTATCCTGGGGTTTTACGCTTTTTGAGTTTTTTGATAATATTGTGGATAACAATAGGTTGAATTTTAGGGGGGGGATCTTGAGGGGGGTAGCCAAAAAGTTCCGAACTGTCTCGTTAACATGATCAAGGTGAGCTTGGTTTGCAAGGGTAGGATTAGGAGAAAATTGGGTGGCATAAGAATTAGCAAGCATGTTAGCTTTTTCTTGGTCAGTATAAGCGGTAACATTATTAGATGTGAGGGGGGGAATGGAAGTGTAATGTTTATTCAGTTTGCGTTTAAGAATCCAAAGAGAGTTGTCCTCGTATGATAAAGTTTTGAGAAAGTTGTTCCAACTTTTCTGTTTTTCTTTATAAAGACTGTTTTTGATTTTATTGTTTAACCTGTTGAGAAGAGGTTTAATGGAGGGGTCTCTTGAACTTTGAAATTGTCGCCGGAGCCGATTACACTGTTTGATAAGGTTGTAAATATAACGGGGTGGGACAAAGGCAAAATTATTTTTGAAGGTGTTAAATGTAGAAAAATTTTGAGCATTAGTGATATGAGAGTTGAGATATTCAACAGCCGCATCAATGTCATCGGTATTATTAATATCAGGGAAGGTGATGTCCTGAGAGTTAAGGTAATTAGTAAATTTATTCCAGTCAATAGCCACGGAAGGGGGGGGGGAAGAGGATTAATAATATCTATTTTAAAGCAGACAGGCAGGTGATCAGAGGAGAGATCATTAATAACTGTAGAGTAGATAGGGTAAGGAAGATTTTTGGAAAGAGCAAGATCAATGATAGAGTCCCGGGCACCAGGCAATTTGGAAATGTGTGTTGATCTGAGTGGTGCATGAAGATTTAATTTTAAGTTTTGGACTAAGTTGTGAAGAGAGGTAGCCGCCGAGAATTGCCATGGCAATTCCAGCGTCTGCTTTTGGCATTGTAATCGCCTACGAAAAAGCAGTGGTGATGTTGTGAAAAAAGCTGTGTAAGACTATTAACAGGTAAGTTACCAGTGGGTGGAGCATAAATAGAAGCTAATTTAATATTGATATGAGGAAGTTTAAGATTGATACTGGTATACTAAAGATCATTAAAGGTGTGGTTGTGCGATTGGTAATGTGGAAGATGGTTCTTGATGTAAATAGCGGTACCTCCTCTGTGCGTACCATCCGCACGAGGTGTATGGAATAGCCTGTACCCAGGGATGTTAATGTTGAAAGTGGGGTTGAAAGTCTCTTGTAAGAAAATAACATCAATTTGGGGATGTTCGTGCATAAAGAGTTTAAGTTCGTTAAATTTATTCTGCAAGGAGTTACAGTTCCAGGAAAGAAAAATTAGTGAGGAAAAGGTAGAAGAGGAATTACTCATCATTAAATGTGTTAAATTCCGTGGCTAAAGTTTCTATAGCACTCATAAGGATGAGTATTTTTTCTATTGGATCTTGTATATTTTTAGTTTGGTTAGCAATATTTTTGAAACATTGGATGAATTTGTTAAATTTTAGGAGTTCTTTCATCTCCTTGAAGGTCTTGAATATTTCTTTTAAGTCATTAGCATAATTAGAACTACTGGGTTGTTCTGGTGTTGCTTTTTGAGTGACATTTGGCTTATTTGGTGTAGTGTTTTCGGGGTTAGGGTCTTGGGAGGGAGAAGGGAGCGGAGCCGCGGCTTCAGTAGGTTTTTCTTCTGGTTTTTTGGCCTCTGGCTTACGGACATAATTATATGTTGATAAAAGTTCCGCCATAGCGTTCGGAATGATTTTAGGGTTTTCTTTTCGGACGGTTTTGGGGTCCTGCTTTTTTTTATGAAACTGGGGGGTTTGGGGGCAACCACGGTAAGTAGCCACGTGCTCACCATAACAATTTGAACATTTGGGGATGATCTTTCCAATTTTATCGCACTGGGGAGTTAAATGCTCTTCCGAGCATTTGGCGCATTTTGGCGGCAGGCGGCAAATCTCGCTGGAATGTCCAAATTTCTGGCAACGGTAGCATTGCTTTACGATGTTGGTGCCTTTAAATCGCTCAATATCTACTTTAATGTAGCAAATTTCGTGAATTTGGTAGATTTCTTCGAATTTTTCACGTGGGAGAACATTGACGACGTAGAGGGGCATTGGTCGACCGGTCTTTCTACTTTTCATCATTGAGGCTCTATTGATTACGAAATTATGTTCTTTAAGAGCTTCAATTATGACCTGGGGGTCGGTATATGGGGGAATTCCCCTAATGACGACTTTCCTGGGGCGCTGTTCCGCGGGGCTCAGGGTTGTGTAAGGAATTGTTTTAGAATCAAGATAGTACTGTGTTTTTCGGAAATCTGCATCAGTTTTACAGTGGATTTTGAGTAATTCACCGTCTAGTTTAATCAAGGGATTGCTGTCGTTGAGTTTTTTAATCTCACTTGCAAGTTCCGTCCACTTGCCTTGAAACTCAATATAGAAGGGATGGATTTTTGGTTTTTTAGGGACTACTTCAGTAGTGGAGCTACCGGCTGACTCTCCTTGGGAGGGCTCAGAAGAATCCATGTTATTATCGTCAAGGTATTTTTCAGATATATTGGCATATTTATTCTTTAAGGGAATATTAGATTTGAGATCATTTCTCCTACGTTTTAGTGTATTAGCAGGGGTGAAGCCGTCATCTGAGTTCACCGCAATTGCCTTGAGTTTTGTTAAGATGTCAATTAGATCATAGTCATGATCATAGATAAAAGTTTTAAACTCTCTTAGTTGACTTAATTTTAGGGGGTCAAATGGCTCATTGAACAAAAACATAAGATTATTGAGAAGATTACTCACGCTAGTCTTGTGTTGAGGATTCGTCAGGTAGTCATCTTTACTTAAAAGTCTCATTATGTTGTTATCACAATCTTGCAGGAATTGCTGTACAATCACTCTTTGTACTTCATCCACTACTCCGGGAAATTCCATCCACGCAGCAGCTAAATCAGATTTCTTCTCTCCATTCAGGATGCGGAGTGCATTGTCAGAAAATTTAAATGGGTCCTCAGTACCCATTATTGTCGTCGGTGAACCCTCTATATATTACTACTATGATGCATCAAGTTCAGGAAACAGTCACCTATTCGTACGAACTAGTTTCTATTAAGTGTCACTATCAGCACCACAACTTATTCGAAGATACTTGCAAAAGATCCCGCAAGTTCTAAAAACATTGAACTGCGATTACGATCTCTTGAGAATAAAACGAACAGTAAACAGAAAACACGTCTGTTCTCTCCAAGAGGTACCAACCAAGTCTAACTCTCTCTGGGTGTGAATCGATTTAAAGAAGCATTTATGAAACAAAAGCTTATTTTTCTTCTCGTAAACTCCGGATGTTTCCAAGTAGTTTTTACAGTACATTAATAATGTTTTTCTTAACACGGTATCAACTCAAATTAAAAGTTTTTCAGGTTGTTCTAACGGTATCAACACGAAATATTTCGTTTAAACATAATAACAAATGTTAAAAAATACATAAATAAATGCGTACCAGAGTTTACGCATGTATGAAAAAAAAAACAATGCTCATTATGTGCTGTTTGTTCCTTGAACATAAATGTGCTTATTTGAGAATTCGTACGAAAACATGTAAAAATGACCCTGTTCACTGCAATAAAAAAAAAAAAAAAATAATGCCACTTTTCCGGTAAGAATCTGAAAAATAGTTGCCGCTATCGTACCGGAATAATTTCCAACCCAGCTCGGAATAAAACATGTAAAATAGGAATAAAATCCGTAAAATGCCGTTTTACTGACTATTTCCTTATTTTTAAGGATCTTATTCCGAGCTGGGTCGGAAATTATTCCGGTACAATAAGAGTAACTATTTTTCCGATTCCTACCGGAAAACTGGCAGTATTTTTTTTTTTTTTTACAGTGTACAGATCCGGTTAGAAAGCTTTATTAATGCACTATATATTACATCCGCGGAGAGTTTCCGATGAAAATACATTTTATACACATTTTAGAACCTTATTATAAATTAATAATTTCATTTTAGTGCATTTTTCCGTTTCCCGGGAGTAGGTGATAAATTGCAAAATAATCTTTATGAATACAACTGCTTAGGAGTTAAAAAATAATGAATTTAATAATGTGTAAAGCTGCGTTCGCCAAAATATTCCTACCAGATGTTAAACTGCAACAAAAACTATGTAAACACGAAAAATTTGAAGAAAAAAAATGAAGAGTGAAACAGCGAGTTTTCCATAATCGAGTTCGGTATTCATGCCGAATTAATATATTGTAACGGGTTTTTTGGAAACAAAACATGATTTAGTCATGAAATTAGGCGCCATTTTCATGAAAAACATTAATTTTTTACTTTTATACCTATTTTGATTTTGAATAACCCCTTAATTCTTGTGCCTGTGACTTTCACGGTCAGTCAGCATATGATTTCCAGCAGTGCAGGGTAATTTTTTTATTGAGCTTGTTTGATTTCAACCGTTTTTTTTTTCTTTTTTTAATATTGTAATTGGGTTTACACTAGTATCAACTTTTCTGCTTTTAAATAAGGTGAATATTTCTAATTTTAAAAAAAAGTGATGGCAATCAAACAATCTAAAAAAAAAATAGTATCCTATACTTATAGGGCGCGACGGTTAAATGGTTTAATGAATGAATAAATTTAAATTGCTTTCAAAATATATATCAAACAAGTAAGAAAAGTCATTCGTTAAGCACAGACTATGAAACACTTTCCAACACTTCCTGAATGCTTTAACAAAACTTTGTTATTTAGGGAGATAAGGTATATAAGAGAACTAAGTAAACATTTTAGAAAACGTATAAAACATTTGAAAAACTGATTTCAGCAGTTACCGTCCATAGCAAATATGTATTCCAATTCCTTTGAACAGCTCTGTATTTGATCTGTAGGTTGTTATATATATACTATATAATGGGGAAATTTAGTTTAGCAAGAAAACGCATAACAGGTTGAAATTTCTCTTTCATCAAATTATACTTATAGATAGAAACATACTTGTATACTTTTGTACATCACTGTAGTCAACCTAGCACCTTTATTACACGCCACTACAGTTAGCTACTACTACAGTTAACTACAGTTAACTACTTTAGCTAAAGTTAAATTCAAAGTAAAACACTTTTAAATCTACTGAAATCACATTTCCAGAAATTATCATTTATAGACGACCATGTATCCAATTTTTTACGTGACCCTGTATATTATTTTATTTATATTCTACAAAAATTTCTTAGTAAACTAAATGCAGTTCAGCCTAAAAATGTATAACTCATTTAAAAACCAACTTTAAGCAATTTGAAATCAAACCCAGTAACCATTACGAATTCTTTTGTATAGCCCTGTATATGAATTACAGCATTTATACGCACCATATACTATACATAAATATAGTTAAACATAATAGCACATAACAATATTAAAAAAGCATTTCCAGCAATCATCGCTACTGTACAACTTTGGATACAATATAGTATCTGAAATGTTTTGTGTGTTCCTGTATGCTATGCACTTCGTATTATGCATGAAATAATTTATAGTAAACCTCAGAGATGTATATCAATTTCATTATACATGAACTAATTTAACATAATTAAAATACGCCACAAACAATTCCTTCCACGCCTATATCATTATGTAACGGAATTCTTTTGTGTGGCCCTGTAAATGAATAATATCTATATTCTAAAGAATGCATCTTCTAGTGCACTTGATAAATGCATATCAATTTTGATATGTTTGAAAGCATGTAACATCATTAAAAATCATTTTAAACGATTTTTTCCCATATCCCGTAATGTAACAGAAAACTTTTGACTGTCGCTGTAAATGAACTAAACATGCTAGAGAATTCATTTGAAATAGGGAATGTTCTATATTAAACATTAATAAAATCCAAAAATTTGAGGGCAATCCGAGTATATGTACGGGAGTTAGAGCGCGGACAGATGGACAGACGGCCTGACGGACAGACAAACCGAAGTCATAAGTATTTTTCAACTTTGTTTGAAAGTGTTAAAAATTATATGGAATTTGCTTCGTCAGGTTTTTTTAATGTTTTTATTAATAATTGTTTAAATTTGCAATTTAATACATTGTTTACACGCAATGCTTACATCTACTGAAGAAAACATTTTACACTGTTTATTGAAAGACTGTAATAAAATGGCAAGCATATAATAAATACCGAAAAAACCTTAAGATATTTACTTTCTATTTTTTCTTCTCTCAACGTATTAGGAAAAGAAAATGTTGTGAACGAAATATAATTCAGTGGGTATGCGTGATTCGTGTCTATTTCCTGCCTTACGTTGTAACTCATTTATAGCAAACGAAAATAAGTGTAATTCTAAGAAAATAAATGCATGAACGTTTTACCTATTATTCTTTTCTAATTAAAAATAAATTAAGTACACGGCATATGCTATTTTAAGGGAAAATATGGATTGGCGTTATTCTTTTTATGTGAAAAAGAATGACCTAACAAAAAAGGCCTTAAAAAATCATTTGCATTGGTAAAAATAAATATTAAATTTCGGAAAGGGTTCATTTCGATTCTTTGATAATTTAAACCGTTAAGGGGTCTTAGGACTCTTAACCCCTTCAAGGGCGGTGGTTTAATTTTGAACCACCTAATTTTAATCCCTAAATGGGACACTGGCATTTTGGTTTAAAAATTTTCGTTTTATTAAGTACGTGAAGAAGAGCTATTACTTATTTTCAAATAAATTTCTGTATAAATTTCGGAGTCATTCATTCATTTCAGTATTTTAGTAATAGAAGGACTTTTCCCCTGAAAGGGTTAAAGCTTCAAAATTTTCGAAACTTTAATTTTTATAGACGTTAAACTACAATATTTTCTGAATATTTAGATAGAATTGTTTTCTTGAAATTCCCATTAGAACAGAAGTTAAGGCTTTTAGAATTATACCCGCCGATAGCTCAAGCGGCTTTTCCTAAACTTTAAAGTCATTTTTCTCCAAATGATGTGTTTGAGCATAACGCGCAGGATATCTCAAAAACTTTGAATATTTTTTCATGAAATTTTCAAAACATATGTTTCGTGATAGTGTGTATATAGTGAACATAAAATTTCCTTTTTATTCTTCAAAAAAGTTTTTTTTTATGTGATTATACTGTTGAAATTTTCAAAATATTTTAATAGCTAAATACAACTTTGTATTAAAAAAAAAATGCTTTAAATACAAATTTATTTAGTTTCAGGGTAATTAGTATAATGTGAAGTATAAGTAGGTACCAAAATTGAAATTTTTTCTGATATATAATTTTCAAAACTACTTTAATTTGGATTCTTTTTAAAAGCATTTATTGCATTTGTAATGTATGAAAATTTGAGACCTTTTATTTCAATAGTTGTGAAATGGTTTTGAAAATATAGCACCGTAATTTATGTTGTGTTTAAAATATTTTATATACAGAAAAAAACCATGTAAGTAAATTCGTTCTTGTTTTTATACAATTAAAAATAAGAAAAGAATAAAAACCCGCAAGAAGTGCAAATTTGGTTGCAAAACTTAACTTAACTTAACTCAACTTAAACTTTCTTCAAGAAATATAAAAATAAAATTATCCGATTTTTAATACCGTAAAACTACTCTGAAACGTTAATTTGTTTTACGTAATTCAGTCTCTAAAAAGGATTTTTATGGACGCTTAGAAAAACGGGTTCTAACTATTTTTATTTCAAACGAAAAAAAAACATCGAATAAAATAATGTATTAATTATTAATGAAGAATACTTTACTTAATTTCAACACATAAAAGACATATTACATGCTTTCCAATCTCCTAAGAAGTAGTAATAATTCAAATGTAAGTAAAAACGAGTAATAAGCCTTAATTACGTCCACTAATAACCATATCACAATACGCAGTAAACTCTGTCTAAGGCGGAATCAATCGGGACCGCGAAAATTTTCTGTAGTAGACAATATTCCGTCTTAGACAAATTTTACTCTATGCCTATGGATTTGCAGGGACTTGAAAATCTTTCCGAGTTAAAAAGATTTCCGTCTTACACAGAGTCGACCTTATATTCCAAACGGAAAAGTCAAAACATATATTAAAATATTTATTTGCTTAAAAGACGTTACTAAAAACACATTAAAAGTAAATGATTTATGATTATGATTTTTAACAATTATGATTATTAACAATATGATTTTTTTCCATTTTTCATATGCATTGTATTTGTAATTTCTGTTATACATTCTGATGACACGACTCTGTGAACAGGGTTCGTACGGGTACCGTTATTTTCAAGGCCATATATCAGAATATATTTATAGAAAAATAAATCTAGTTTAAACTGACGGAATTTCGCCTTATTTAAGGAGAGATTTTCCATAAGAAAATACTTCTTTTCTTAGTCTTAAAATTCAAGGACCCGTACGAACCCTGTGTGAAGGAGTGGAAACATGTCAATATAGGTTTTTAATTTACTTTTAATGTGTTTTTAGTAACGTCTTTTAAGCAAATAAATATTTTAATATATGTTTTGACTTTTCCGTTTGGAATATACATTGTGCTATAGTACTAATTACTAAAAATAAGATGCACGCTTTGTTGAAAACATTAGTTATTTTTAAAATGTACTTTTATTTGTTATAAAATCTCATAGTCCGTATAAAACATACAGGGGTATATAAAATATATTACGAAACGTGAACTTTTCTTTCTTTGACTTTACTTATTTAAAAGTCAATTTAAATCAGATAAAAAATAATTTTGAAAAAGGCAAGAACTCCGAAGAAGAAAGGACTTTTTTTCTTCCTCATTCTCCTCTCATTATATGAATGGATGACACCCTGTCTGTTCTTTTTGAAATAGTAACGCCTCTTTCATGTAATTTCGTAGGTCGATTATTCACCACCATTAATATTGAATTAGGTAATTGAGGAGAGTCTCTGTTATTAATGATTTGATAGGCGCCCGGGGAATACACTGTGAAAAGATACTAAGTGAAATTTCTTAATGCTCAAACATATGAAATATTCAACAACAGCTAATTGAGGACTAAAAATTGAAAACGCTGAAAGTCCAAAAGAGAAAATATCTCAAGAAAGAGAGAGAGAGAGGAAAAAAAAAATAACTCCTACTTCAGGTACGCGTTTGCACTTTACAGCTTTTGTGCTCTTAGTTCAACACTTTAAAATTTAGATACATAGCTTCCTTCCATTGAGTGTTTATACCTTATCAGTGCGAATAATACTGTTTATAAGCTGATGAACGCACTGACACCAAAATTTATAATCGAATTTATTAAGCAATATGAATTTGCTTATTTTCAAGTACGTTGTAAAAGAAAAATTTTAATTAAATATTCTCGGTGCCAGTAAAAAAAAAAAAAAAAAAAAAATTAACTGTCCTTTTTTCAGGATACTGCACGCGAAAGTGTTAAATACCTAATACTATCATTTGTAAACATTTCTTTTATTTATATATTTAATATTTTTCACCTTTCTTAAAAAATATCTCATTGATGTAAACAATAACAGCATGACCAAGTTGTGTAATGCCCTGCCCACCAGTCGCCGCGCTTTCGGGCACTTTAAGCACTTTTCAGAAGACTGGCACTTTCAGCATTCTTCACATCACTTCATGTGGCACATTCAGCGTTCTCCACATCCCTTCGTGGGGCACATTCAACCAGCGACCTTCTTCTACTCCTCTTTGAACTATGGTACTTCAAGGGTTCTCCTATTTGTTAAGCTTGGCATTTAAGACATCTTTTCGTAAAAGAAAAAAAAAACAAAAAAGAAAACGATTTTTTCGTACGTTTAGCGTTTATTCTTTTTTAGTCCTCAATTCATCAACAGGCAAAATAAAATTTGCATTAATTTTACCTTTAATTCCCAGGACATAATTCTGATCATTCTCAGTAGTAATTTAAAAGACTATTGTAAATATATATGGGGCATTCTCACAATCTTTTACCTTTCATGTCCCTGAATAATAATTTTTTATTTAATACACTTTTTTTGTGTTTTTTTTTATTTCATATCCTTGGGAACATCCCAATGTATGATTGCACAACAATATTAACGAGATAAATAAGTTTTGGACGATGTTGGGGGTCCAAACACATGGAAAACTCATCTACCGTCCCATGTCCCTGATGCTGATTTTGAAGTTTGGAGCTGCCTGGATAAAATTGTTTCAATAAAAATAATTCGATGTAATTTTTTTCTGAAACTGGAATTATTGTTTTATATAAATATGTAGCTAAAAATTAACCTGCACACATTTTTAGGGTTGATATTATTTTTTGAACTCTGTCCCTGGGTTTTAGATTTTTTACCATCCCTCTTCTAAAATGATACAGAAAATCACTTCAGATGCAGCGACGGAATTTTTTTCAAGATTTTGCTCATGCAAAAGTATGCTAGAGAAAGAATATCTAAAATTCTTTGACAGGAAATTTACTTCAGAATATAAATAAGCATTTAAATATCAATTTCAAGCCCGTGGCTTTATTGGTAGTCTTACCGTCCGTAAGGTTTAATCCTGCAATTTTCGAGGTAAATTAATTATTATTTTTTAATTTAATCCAATGTAAATAACTGTTTCTAAAAATCAATGAACGTTTTCGCTACCACTTAGTCTTAACATGATCTGCCTAAAATAGATGATAAGTTTTCTTGGTGTTCCATCCTTACCGTCCCTTTTTTCCCCATTTTGTTCCTTTTTTCCCGCTTTTTTCCCCATTTTGTTCATTTTTTAATATACCATCCCCTTTTTTTTACATTACCGTCCCTTCTTTAACACCCCTTTAAGACAATGTTATACCAAAATTTTGCACTAAAAATACTACATTGTCATTATTTCTTATTTGAATATCCTGTGGGTACTATGCAAATTCATTATAAGTAAAAAATTAGAAGAAAATAAAAAGTTATAGTGGTAAAATGGTAAGGAAAATTAAACTCACAAGTTTAACTTAAACCTCAGTTAAATATTTTTTTTTTTTTTTTTTTTTTTTTTTTTTTTTGCTGCTGACCATTTTTTCTTTATTTTGAATCATTATAGCATTCGTCTATCAGATTAAAATGTTATTTTAGCAAGTTTAATTTCGCCAGATTTTTTTTTAAAAAGTCAAAAGATTGTGAGAATGCCCCATATACATATATATATATATATTATGAAGAACGGACAAAATGTTGTGCACGTGGCACTTACATAAATATCTATATCTATTAACTTATAAATTGTTAGAATATAAACTATACATAAAAAATAAACCTACATTATCATATTAGCATAGCTGTTTTAAGATACAATAATATTGTAAAAACAGTAGTAATATGTACAAATGCTGCCCCAAACGTGATATGGAATGGCCCTTTAATTGGTTAAAAAATCTCCACATTTTAAACCCCAGACCTATGTTGCCCGTTTTGAATAAGTTTAAAAATCTTCAAACTTTAAATCATAGACCTAAGTAATGTTCCTGTTTCAGGATCATTACACAAAAAAACAGACAAAATATCCTGCGCATGACGCTTACATAAATACCCCCATCTATTAACTTATAATCTTTTAAAATATAACTTATTCTTTAAAAATATACCAAAACCACCTAGATTTTCATATAAACATAGTTCTTTTTATTTCAGGATAAAATAACTTTATTGAAATAGCTGTAATACAGTAAACTCAGAACTACCCCGCTTAGTGTGGCGGAAGGGTAGGCCGGATAACAAAAAAAACCCGGATAGGCCGGAATTCTATAAATATTTGCTCACTTCCTGGCCACTTCACCCATTATATTAAAAACACATGCTACACATTAAGATAAATTTGATATATACAATACATACAGTTTCAAAATAAGCAAAACATTAACGTAAAACGTAAGCCTAATTCGTAAAAAAAGAGTAAATCTTATTTTACTGTTTATTAATAAATGATTGAACAAATATTAAAAGTTATTAAATATACAAAAGTTATGCATACGATAAAAGAATTAAAGCTTAGTTTTCAGTTTTTGAAAAAGACGTTGATAGATGACTGCTTCTCCCTGTTAGCCCTCTTTCGTGACGCAATGTCCCTCCATTTACGCAAGCAGATATTATCAGCTGGCATCGCTTCCTCCTGCTGACTCGTAGTTTTTCCTCCATAGTCAATACAACCTGTTTTCCTTTATCACCCATTTTGTTAATTTTCAATAAACAAACACGAAGCACACCAAAAGACTATACGAAAGTAACCAAGATAAGAGGAAAATGACGTCTGCACTTGTTAACATCTATTGCACAGCTGACGAAACAGGTTATCAAGTCTTAACCCCCCCCCCCCCCTCATTTCCTGTATGTCTCTGCTATTGCATTATCCAATCCCTTCTTGCTCCTTCCTGTCGTGAATTAACACATTCCTACGGAAGAGAACCTGCCTGTCTCAGCCCCTTGCAACATCCCTCATTTTTTTACTAGGCCGGATAGTACGGAGGGCCGGACAGTCGGGAGTTTACTTTATGTAGAAAAGCTGTCCCACACTTGACGTGGAAGAGCCAATACTTTATCTAATTTCAACGCAAATCAATCTTTAGAAAACATTTTCAAAGTATTTAAGTTAATGATACTGAATCTGGAGAAAACGGTCTCACGAGTCCATGGCATGCATCTGCAGTCGCACAAAACATAATATTTATGTATTTATTTATTTATTTACACAAAATATTGAAATATATAATTAAAAAGTAAATAAATATAATGCAAAAAGTCCGAAGACGATATATCGTTTCTTTGTAACCGAAAACAAATCTTAAGAATCGCACAAATTTTAAGCCAAACAAGAAAAACCTCCCCTTAATTTGCTCATTACATTAAACAAAAAGAAATCTTTCTTTCAGTTCGAACGTTGAAAGAGTCATACTTTAGGAGTTTTTTCGGGTTTCTATAACAACGTAAACTGTTAAAGATGGGTGCCGGAGGTACAATACATTACGTTATCTTTGGAGAGTGTTTGGTATTTTATTCATTAACCCTTTGAGGGGCAAGCAATTGTGTTCCTATAATTTTGAATTCCCTCCGGAAATTTGGAAAATTTTTATTTCAAAATAAGGAAAAGCAATTTATCAGCTCTTTTTCACAAAAGATATAAAAGGGAAACTTAATTAAAAGTTTCCGGTGTAAATCCTAATTAAAATTAAGAGGGATATAATATATTCCACCGCCCCTCAGAGGGTTAACACGTTCACGCCGGCGCGGTGGGTCACAGAGTTATCAATTCTCCGACTTTTTCCACACCACTGTTATTTTAGAGAAAATGTTGTTCCTTTAAACCGCCCAATTTCTCTAATTAAATAAAATAATATTTTCTGTATTAAAATACTGGTATCCAAAAGGCCGGTGACTTGCCAGCTCTGAGACAGTCAAGTATGATCCGCCGACGTGAAAGTGTTAAAGGAAATATATATATATATATTCAACTTTCTCGGCATCCATGTATAATCGAGGGTGTCCGGGAAATAAAGTATCCCGTATTTTTTCTTTAACAAATTTGGAATTCTTTGCTTAATTTCAATACATAAAATACATAAAATACATAACATATGTCTTCCAATTTTTTTTTTTTGTTGTTGTTCTAAAAAAACTTTAAAACTTTAGTTATTTTTTAAAACTTTGATTTAAACTTTAGTTATTTTTGTAAATATAATTTTATTTCTTATACTATCTTATAATTCCATTAAAACATAAAATATAAAATGTATTACGAAAACTGAACTTTCTTTTCTTAGACTTTACTTATTTAAAAGTCAATTTAAATCAGATAAAATGAAATTCCGAAGAAGAAAGGACATATTTTCTTTCTCATTCTCCAATCATTATATAAATGGCTGAAAAGTCTGTCTGTTCTTTTCGAAAAAGTAACGCCTTTTTCATGTAATTTCGTAGGTATATTATTCACCATCATTAATACTAAGTTAGGTAATTGAAAAGGGTCTCTGTTATTAATGATTTGATAGGCATCCAGTGATTATACCGTGAAAAGATACTAAGTGAAATTTCCTAATGCTCAAAAATATGAATTATTCAACAACGACTAATTCATCAACAGTCAATACAATGTTTGCATTCATTTTACCTATGTTTCACAGGAAATGATTTTGATTATTCTAAATCGTATTCGAAAACACTATTGTAAAAAGAAAAAAATTCCTAAAACAGGGTTCGTATGCTTCATAGCAGCTATATTTATTTGTTCTTTTTTCAGGCCTTTATTTGAGCAAAATCTACCCCAAAATCAAAATATATTTTTGTGTGTATTATTATTCGCTAATTTCTACTGAATCATTTGTGTAAAACCGCATGAAGATGCAATGATTTTTTGCCAAGTTACAAGTGTTTTAACTTTGTACACAGAATTTTTTTTTTACCCTTTAATATACTTTAAACTTGTTTTTGTGAAAACAGATTTTTCAACGTTTTTAGACTTTTAAAATTCTTCAATGCGTCTTAATTTTCCCTTAAAATTAATTAAACTCATAAGGAAGAATCCAGTTATTGCTTATAAAGAAACTTTTTATGCATTTAAAAGATCGACTTCATTAAAATAATTAAATTTGATTTTCAACCCATTTAAAGGCAAAATGTTGATCAAAATCGATATGGAATTCAGGAAAAAATCTCTAAAAAATTAACTATTCTAGGTATTACAAAATCGATAGACAAATTTGCTTGTAATTAAGTTTTAAAGGATTAAAATGCAAAATTGAAGAAATGCCTCAAAAATTAAGAAGGAATTTTATAGTTTCATTTTAAAATTTAAAATTAAAAGCTCTTAAAATTATAAGAAGATTGTAATTTTTTTAAGGGGCTCTATATTCTTATGAGGAGATGTATATTTGCAGAAAACATCATATCTCTATGTCGAAAAAAAAAATTAATGTCCACTGCCCCCTTAAAGAAAACAATTCTGCGTTTTAAATATAGTTATCATTACATTTCGAAACTTCTGGTATTCAAACACGTAAAGTCCCCTGAATCCCCTGAGGCGTACAACCCCTGTAATACTTTATATAATTTCAACATAAATCAATCTTCATAAAGCATATTCAAAGTATTTACGTTGAAGGTGTTCAATCTTAAATATTTTGGACTTAAATTTCCGTTGCTGAATAATGTATTACCACTGAGTTTACAAAATGTTCAGTTATGTGTCAAAAAGACCACAAATGTTTAAAATTTATTTTCTTACAAAATTATCAAATTTTGCTGACAGTGTCTTCTATATTTAAAATTTATTGTTTTTTAAAAATGTAAACTCATATTTTTTAAGAGGATCAATAATGTTGATGTTCGCGCAAAATATGGGAAATGAATGAAAATAATGATAAAGATTCCTATAATTATCGTTTTTTCACATCAGCTATCTTTTAATAAATAAACGTGTCTCATTTTAAACTAATTAAAAGACGATTAGAGATATGATTAAACTTAGATCCCATAAGTTAAATTAAAATTCTGAACAAACTGTGTGAAGTAATAAAGGCAAAAAAAAAAAAAGGCGTCTTAATAATAAGACAAATCAAGTCGGAAATTGTACGTCACACGTGGCAAATGAGGTGCATTCGTTCTATAACTAGTTTTATAAATATTCAGATATTGGTGCAATAGCTGTTGTACTCTTATGCAAAAATGCATGAATACAAAATGTCTTACTATTATATATATTAAATTCAGTAAAACGGAAATAATATAAACACCATCATAAATAGGACGTAATCGCTATGACAACATAGAATTATTAGCTATTATGTGATATTATAGAATTAACTACGCATGATAGGATGAAATAGAATAAAGAAAACTTTTATTAATATATTTTTAAGTTTTGATTCTATTTTCACAAAATTTGAAATGATTCGACAAAATTCTGCAACGATTATATACATTAAATTTTAAACCATTCGGTTGGATAGTTTTTGCGCTTGTTTATGCGGTCAAACGGACAGGCAGACACACAGACGGTCGGACCAGACGACGACTGAAGGTGCTACGTATTTATATAATTACTAACGCACCCAAAAATAAGTGAGGCAGGCTTTTCATAAGAAAGCCTTTTTTCTTACGGTGCAAAGAACGCGTGCTACCACTTTGAAAAAAGGAGAAGGCTAAGCAAGAATAATTAAGGCGGAACATGGCTGAGCAAGACTGGGCACTCCTTGCTCCTTCTTCTAAAGTGATTGCACACGTTCTTGCGCCTGAATAAGAAATAGAAAGTTCTTTCAAAGTTATTCTTCCTAGCATATTTCCTGTTTTTTATGGTGTTAGTAAGAAGTTTTTTTTTTAAATACGCGGATTTTTTTCCAGTCCCTTGAACATCGCCACTAAGACTAATGTCAAAATATCCTGTTTATTACGCAAACTATTATTACACGATCCCTCTTAATATGCGATAAAGTTCGGTACCTTGGGGCAAAAAATCTCGATTAAGACACGAATTCATCGACACAGATACAAACTTATTCGCTCTTCTTCAGTGTTGCCAATTTAGCGGATTTTTTTTATTCATATATGCACCACTACTCCCGATTAATAATAAGCTCTTTATTTAATGACAGGAATATGACTAATACTATTCGGAAATAGTGATAGATTTTGTAATAAAAACTCCACTTATCTGACACTGCCGATTAAATAACGCGAATATTACTAACTGGAAATATTGGTAAACCCTTGAATAAAAATCCCCGCTAAATTAGCAGATTCTGAACAAAGACTAGAGAAAAAAAAAACTTAAACCTGTGAAGACTGAACAAATGCAACTGCTTTTGTGTAATTCTTTTATATTTTCTAGTTTTGTTTACTTTTGTCATGCTAAAGTCTTTAAACAAAGATTGACAGGGGTAGTTTTTTCGTATTATATAACAAATTAAAGACCGATTATAAGGATACTTATTATTAAAAGTGCTAAATATGCTTTAAATAACTGGGATGTGCTGCAAAGATTTAATATCTTTGGTTCGCGTTAAAAGAAATTAGGCTGGCAGAAAAAAATATTTTGTTGTTTTATTTTTGATTGTAACGTATTAATCGGCAGTAGGATTATATTTGTATACACGTTTATTTACCGTTATAATTCCTATTGGATTTATAATGATAAACAATGAGTTAAACTTGAACACAGTTATATTTTAATCTGAGTATGATTAATTACACAACTTTCTACTGTAAGCATATAAACTAAAGCTCTAAAGTTAATTTAGACGATTAGACGTATAAAAAAGCTCAGTTCCTACAAAATTATGCAAATGACATTTAATAAACGCCATCCCGCTTAATACGCAACTTTTATTCTTTCCCTTGAAAGGCGTCTTAACCGGGTTCGCTTGTATATCCAGTAACTCTACACAATCCATCTAAATTGTTTTACTTTCAAAATGTCAGAGAACAGTAGCAGTCTTATAGAAAACTTTCTGTATTTCTTTAGAGAAATGTGAAACTCTTCTATAATTATAAAATCTCAATTGCACACACTGGAGAAAATTGCCCCTATTTACAGCAATTAAGTGCCAATAAAAGTTGAGGAATATGGAAACGAATGCGAAAATCTGTATAATTATACAAGATAAATTTATTTGAATAATGATTCCAATAAGAATGATTAAGTCTTGCTCCTGCTTCCAAAGTGGTAGCATGTGTTCTTTGCGCCTGAAGAAAAAAGACATAATTCTTTAAAAGTTCTTCTTTCTAACACATGTCCTATTTGTATATGGTGTTATTAAAAAGTTTTGTGGTCCCTACATCTTTTAGCTTCGAAAATTTCAACTATAGCTAGTAACTCGACAGAATCCATCTAAATAGATCTTACTTTTAAAATTTCAGAGAACTGTAGCAGTCTTATTGAAAACTTTCTGTATTCAGTTAGAAAAAGTGAAATCCCTCTTAATGATAAAATCTCAATTGTAATAGTATGACACACACTGGAGAAAACTGCCCCTATTTACTGCAATTAAGTGCAAATAACAGCTGAGGAACATGGAAATGAATGCGCAAAACTGAATATTTATACAAATAAATATTTATTTATAAATTGATTTGAATAATGCTTCCAATAAGTTGGAATAGGTATGTAACAGCTGACTGTCCTATGTATTATTTTCTTTCTGATAACACAACTGGTTCTCTCAATAAATAAATTTCACCACTGGTATAACCATATGTCTTTCAAACTCAATAAATTACACTCATTAAATACACAATCTTCAAATGTGAACTGTAAACTTTTATTAAATTGCTAAAATCCTATTGGTTTCACATTCGACAGAGACCGCCATCGAATACACACAAACTCACATCTCTCAACTAAAATTAAAAAAAAAAATAAATAAATAAAATAAATAAATAAATAAATAAATAAATAAATAATAATAATAATAATAAAATTTGTAATTTAATAGATTACAACGACCATTTGGATTTTTTTTTTTTTTTTTTTTTTTTTTACTTAATATTTACTTAGTTTTAATTTGGGGGCATTTCGACAAGAGAAGCCAAGAAAGATAAAAGGTTAAAAATCAAAAGCAGTTCCAGCAAATCATCCACAGATCGCGACAAATCACCTTCGTAACAAAATTTAACCGAAAAATCTAAATTACGTCCCCCAAATTCGTCGCAACCTCTTCAACAACAGATCGCAAAGATCAAACTTCAGACGACCAAAACCTTCATCGATAAACTCTCCAAGTCCCGTTTCGAGAAGAAAAACAGTTTGCAAATCGAAATCAGATCCACCGAATCATCCACAGATTGCGACAAATTACCTACGTTGAGCTCAATTTTTCCCGGTTAGAATAAACCGATTGTAAAACGCCGTGGTTTAGTGGATTGGAGCCCCTCGAGACATAACCTTTTACTATCAATCGATTAAACATTAGATTGTTTCCTTTTTCGCGTTTGTCTTTTATTCTGTAATCAATTTTCATGGGCTACATAATCAGTTGAAGACCTCGATTTTCATGCCCTACATAATCAGTTGAAGACCTCGATTTTTGCAAGACGATTTTCATTTCTGCGTCGCTCTTTGGCTTTGGATTTTTCCATATCTGATAATTTGCGCCTACCCATTTTGTAACTTTTTCAATTTTTAACGATTTTATGCCTTTCGAGTACCTATTCAAACATTTTTTAACGATTTTATGCTTTTTGATTACCTATTCAAATAAAAAGTCTTCTAAAAGTAAAGAAAATCGTTGAATTTCGTTAAAAGAGATAAAATGCGAGCATCATTTTGCCCCATCCTCGACCGAAAACAACAACCATTTCCAAATGGTTAATAATAAACAGTCACTTTGACTGTTAACAAGAAATGAAACAGAACACTTAAACTGCGAAATGTCTTTCGATGCAGGGAAACTCAAGATAACTTAAGATCACTTACGAAGTTTCTTCGGGATGCACGACCAACTGCGAAGCAGAAGGTCACTTATCGAGGCGTCGTTCGTTACTGAGCTCGGTCGAAAACGAGTTAGGTAAATATTTTCGAACACTTTCAAAAATCAATGTTTTTTGATCGTAAAAGTACTATAGCTTGTTTTAAAACCTGCATTATGTACAGAGTTGGGCAATTTCGTAATTGCAACTATCTTCACTAATAACAATTAAAAACTAATAATAATTTTATTGCGTGTAATTAATTATAGTTAAAATTACATGCCGTAAAAAATTCTTGCATCACTGTAGTCGGAACTGCCCCAATTCCATTATGCGACGAAATTTCTGCGTTTGAATGTGTCTTACTGTAATCAATTACATGCAATTAACTTGCAATTTCAATGCAGATTATTGAGATTACAAATTTGCCCAACTCTGATTATATATATAAAATTTATACTTATGCTTATAAAATAGGGCGTAGTGTATTGGTCTATAAAATTTAAAAAGAAGATATTAGATTTGAGCTTCCCTTATACTCTTAAAGAAATTATTTATAATTTTATGTATTATTTCTGTTGTAAAAGTCTCTTTTTCGATGGGAAAAAAATAAAATCGCACACATACGAATTAGATATCACACGAGCGGCTTCCGACCAGGTTTCTGACATAGTACACACCCCTATTTTGTTAAAACACTTATGTGACGTAAAATTAATGAAGAAATGTATCAGAAAATGCTATCAAAAATTGCAGTAAAAATTTTGCAAGGATTCACTGGTGATTATGTAATTCGAAAATATTTTCTATCATATGTTTTTCACTGATTTAAACAGCCATTAATGGTAATTTAGAGGAATTAAAAGAATTTTTCCGATTTATTATTTCTAGGAATTCAATTCTGTAAGTGTTCATAGAAATTGTAACGCCTCTTTCATGTAATTTAGTAGACCTGAAATTCTCTATAATTAATAATGAGTTGGATTATTATAGACGCTCTAAGCTACTAATGATTAAATTTGGATTCAGGGAATATACCGTTAAAGGCAGAAGTTCAGAGAAGATAATTAATTAAGAATTGCATTAAACAGAAATAATCAACAGGCAGCATATAATTAAAGCAAATATGATTGCTTTAACTTTACGTGAAAGTAATAGAAATTGATTAAATGTATTTTTTTAATTTTGTGCTAAATTAATATCTACATGCAAAGGTTTTTAATCAGTACATGCTGAAATGCTTATCATTTGAACTGGTCCAAGACATGCAACATTATATAAATAAAATTTTTAACAATTGTAAAAAATACCTTTATAGCGATACAAAATAAATAAAAATTTCAATTAATATACCACAAACAAATGAAATCAAATCCACTTTACCGATTTTACTTGTATCTCCTAATTCTGAAGTTCTTAAAAGTGTTAATTTAAATCATATTTAGAGAAAAAAACTTAAGCTCGATTAGAGGACATAAGCTATTATTAGGAAAATTACAAACTGGTTATCACCTCTTAATAAAATCAGATATATATAAATTTTCGAAGAATTTTTTTCTCCACTAGTCGTTTACAATTGAAAAGTAATATTAAAAAATAGTAATGTTTTACACAAGCTTACAATTATCTTTGTTTAACACTTTTGCATAATCAGAGCATATATGCATCCATTTCAAGAATTTCTTTTTTATTCATAAATACCAAAAAAATATATATATATGTGACCATAAATCTTCTATTACTAAATGAAGCAAAAATTATTATTCAGAATTTCTGAGAAGAATTCGAAATTGCTGAATAAAAAATATATTCCTGTAAGTGTCATCCCCCCCCCCAAAAAAAAATGAAACTTTAAGTGTCTTGAGGCCCCTTAAAATTTTAATCAGCCATGGGGGACACTTCTGACACAAATGGGTTAAGGGGCGGTTAACTTGAAATTTCTGCTTATTGAACACTTGGAGTGTCCAGAATATGCGCTTTAAAACTGCTTCTTTTTCCCACCCAATATTTAGTTTTCGACAACCAGTTAAAATGCACCGGCGACATGGCTGACTAAAATTTTAAGGGGCCTCAAGACACTTAAAGTTTTTTTTTTTTTTTTTGGGGGGGGGGGGGGAGGGATGTTAAACTTCTAATTTTTCTGAACAATTTGGTATGATTGTTTCCTTGAAATTCACATTAGAACAGAAGTTATGGCTATAAGAAATATACCCGCCAAATAGCTGAAGCAGCGTTTCCGAAATTTTGACGTCATTTTTCTCCAAATGACGTTTTTCGGTATAATGCGAAGGATATCTCAAAAACTTCTAAATATTTTTTTCATTAAATTTACAAAACATATATTTCATGTTAGCTTGTATAAACTGAACCTAAAATTTCATTTTTATTGTTCAAAAAAATATATGTTTTTAGGTGATTATGCTGTTTTTTTTTTTTTTTTTGTCTTAGCTAAATACAACTTTGCATTAAAAATATAAAAATGCTTTAAATACAAATTTATTTAGGTTCAGGTAATTGTACTAATCTGAAGTATAATTAGACAGAAAAAATGTCATTCTAGTTGCTTTTTTTTTTTTTTTTTTTTTTTTTTTGTAATCCTGCGCGTAAGTTGTTATACCAATTTTCTGTTCGAAAAATATCTGACAGTTTAGAGCATCCTATAAATACTAATTCTGTATCTTGCAATTTTTTGAATGCATGAAATGCAGGAACATATATATTTTAATTTCAATAAAAATATTTTTTTTAATTATGTACATTTTAATATAATTAATGTTGAAAATTGTCTTTTTTTCTTTTTCCCAATTTTAAGAGTCCTGAGTACATTACCTGACCCCTTAAGTACATTTTTCTTGAAACTAGATTTTTTTTTTAAACCGATGTACGCTTGCATGCTTGAACTGTTAGAGCTATCGACATTTTGATTTTTCAAAATGGAACGTGGATTTTTTAATTGATAAATAACATTTTCAATTATTTACTAATTTTAATATTTTAAACAGTTGCAAAATTAATAAAGTTGTACCAACAATTTATCTTAAAATTTATACAGCACCAATTTTATGAAAGTTTGATTTAGCTTATTATTTTAGATTCAGATACGTGTTTTCGTAGGATAATTTTCAAGAAAAGCATTTATAAATATTTTTTATGTGAAATTGCACTGATTTAAAAAAAAGTAGCTTTTAATTTTATAAAAAAAAAAAAAATACGTCCGTTTATAAAAAAAGAACAAAAAATAAATATATTATTATGAAATACATAAGCCCATTAACCGTATTAAAGTTTTAGCAATCATTTTTTAATAAAATTAAGAAAAATTAACTTTTTTTAAAAATAGGTCTGATTCTAAAAATATTTAGAATATTTCAACAAAGTATCACTTAAACTTTTTATAAATATAATGCGTTTCGAATAAATTAATCATTTGTTTATGTCTTGTTATTAACCTACCAAATAAATGATAAAATAAACTTGTTTTCACAATTATTTGAGAATAACTGTTGTTTTAAATTAGGCAAATATTAAATTTAACTACAATATTACAAACATATATAACAGAATATCTTACATATATATTTTTAAATATTATAAAGAAATCAATATTACTAATTGATCGAAAAAGAGGTGGGATGGACTCGTAATTTTACATTCATCAAATGTAAAATAGAAAAATTAATTTCGAAGGCAATGAAGAGTTTAATATTAATGAAAGTAAAAATGTTATTTATATCCTAATTGGAAATTAAAAGTGTAAATTCGCAAAAGTTTCTGAAGTATTTTGTTTTGAATAGTTATTTCAAGCGTAAGGAAAATACGACAAAATATTTTGGGACAAATATTTTCTCCATCAATGCTTTATGCTAAAAAAATATATATATTTAAGTAAATATTTAAGTGAAACTCTTTTCGAAAAATTATCTTGACTAATGATTTATAAACATTTAAATTAACTAAAAAAATCAAAACATTAACAACAAACTATCTTATTAATCAACTTAATTTAAAGCTCACTTAAAAGTTAATAAATGATAATAATTAATCGAAGAACTGAAGCGTGTGTGTAAAAATTTAAATTCAACAGATGTAAAGTGCAAAAACAAATTATTCGAAACCAATGAACAGTTTAATATTAATGAACAGAAAAATGCTATTTTTATTTTAATTGAAAATTGAAAGCGGAAATTCTCAATAGTTTTGGAAGAATATTATTTAAATTGTTATTTTACGTGTAAGGCAAATCAGAAAATTATTTGCAGACCATTTTCGCATTTTGTACTTTATGTTAAAAATAAATAATAAGATTATTAAAGGATAATATATTTGAAATTGACTCACAAACCTAAGTTAACTTATAAGCTGTTCATTTGGATGATGATTTAAAATTAATTAAAATTTTATGTCAGTCCTGTTATTAGCCCCCCGATATGCAATTTCTGTCAGGAACGATTAAAATGGCGTCACTAAAAATAACTTTACGTTACATAAGTCAGCCGTAAAACGAAGCAGATGTATCATTGTACAGTTAAATACTGAAAAACGACTGCAATTTTTTAACTTCTAAGCATCCCACATTTTCACATTTTGAAGGTTTACGCCTTCGTATAGGGGTAAAAAAGAATTTTTAAGTGCAATTTGTTTGAAAACTGCATCTCAATTTATTTTTGAGATAGCAATTTTTTTTTTTTTGTAGTTTTTTAGCCATTAGTGTAATGGTGGCAACTGAAGTCATCCATTTATGTAGAAAGGAAAATATTTGGAAAAAATATTTGATTACTATATCTTTTTGTTGTCCTTTTCTCATAACAACTGAAAAAAAATGTAATTAAAATAAGTGCTATTTTGAAAATATATATATAAATAAATGATTTCTGATAAAACATGGAGCTATGATAACCTATATTTAATTTTAAGTATCCAAATTAATGTTGCAAACAAATGAAGGCATATGAATCATTAGATTGCGGATTTTTTTGTCGCGATTACGATATCGCTTTTTGGACAAATTCTGAAAAATACATCATATGAATAAAAAGTGGGGAAGGATTGTACTTTGTGCCAATATATTAAGAAAAAGAAGAAACAACGTATAAAGGCACAAATAAAATGTGTTTAAAAGCATACAGCTGTTTCAAAACCTCTAAGGTTTCCTCATCAGTGCTTAAAATAAAAGTTAAAACTAAGACATTGTGTAAAAAGAGGGGGGGGGGGAGAGAGGTGGACAGAGAGTCAGAAAAGCGTACCTTTCAGCTCTACTGCCAACGGTGAAATGCGACCTACGGCTGACAAACAGTTACGGAGTTGTCACAGTTACAAACAGTTACAGTCAACTCCGTAACTGTTTGTCAGCCGTAGGTCGCATTTCACCGTTGGCAGTAGAGCTGAAAGGTACGCTTTTCTGACTCTCTGTCCCCCTCTCCCCCCCTCTCTTTTTACACAATGTCTTAGTTTTAACTTTTATTTTAAGCACTGATAAGGAAACCTTAGAGGTTTTGAAACAGCTGTATGCTTTTAAACACATTTTATTTGTGCGTTTATACGTTGTTTCTTCTTTTTCTTAACATCATATGAATACTTTTTCTATACATGTTCTTTAAGACTGGATCGTAATTGTGGAATTCTTCAGCGGATGCAAATGACCTCATTTTATATACAACAAAAACGTGATTTTAAGTCTTAATATTCAAATGAGTCATCGGGGAATTTTTCGTTATCGGAAGCGACACTAAATTCAGAGTTCATGCTTCCTGCTTGTATTATAATTTTAGCCTTAAAAATTAGAAAATTAAAAAAAAAAATATGTGTTACACAATGAAAAAAATATATTACTTTATACTTATTTTAATCTAAACAAACGATTTTTAAACGGTTGAATGAAAAAGGTAAATTTTTGCAGTCGTTATTTTTTATTTAAAAAAAAATAAGAATGAAATTATTGAAGAGTTACATTTTATTAGATTGGGAAGCATTATTGTTGTTTAAAATGAGAAATTAAAATTACAATCTTTGAATGGTTTGAAAAAACATTTTAATTTGGATATTTATATTGTTTGTGTAAAAAAAATGAAAAAAAAAATATTTTCCTTCTATAGATTTGTATTTTTCGGATTTAGTTTTAAGATATCGATGAAGATAAAGTTTATTAAAGGAAATATAATGATGAATCTGTGTTCAGAAAATTACATTGAATTATAAAGTGTTTATTTGGATATTAATTTTAAAGAAAAATAATGTCACGTGAACATTGTCATGTCTAATTTTGAAGAAAAAAAAGTGATCATGCCTGCGTAAACATAAATGAATGATTACAAATATTTTGTTTTGTCGTCAGCACGTTTAAGGTATCCGTACACCTTCAGAAGTGATTTTTTGAAAATTTTGAAATTTTCTCTTGTTATCCATTTTTTATAACGACATTTACTTTAAAACTTTAAAAAAATACATAAAAATTTTAGCAATTACCCATAAAAAAAAATTTTTAAAGAGAAAAATGGTCAAAATTATGTCAAAAATTGACATTTCCGCAAAACATGATAACTTAAAAATGAAACAATGTATTGACATTTTGTAAATTGCATAATAAACAGAATAACTTTCTCTAGGATTTAAACTACACACATTATAATCGCATCTCTATCTCAGATGATATGGTAGTTAAAGTACTAATGTAATGAAAAATTCGCAAATTTTTTCTCAAGTTTGTCATTTATAACAGTGTAAATATAAAACTATTTAATATACTATCATGAGTGAAGTCTATTACTTCCAAAGACATTTTTAAAAGAAGTTCAGAAAATTTTGTGGCATTTCATGCATAATTTTTCGTTTTAGGATGATTTGCGTATAGTAAAAATCTAAAAAAACTTCATTTTAAGAAAAAGCTAAAAATATCTTTTAAACACAATTCAAAAGCTGTAATAGCTGTAACTTTAAACGGTTATAAATCGGGTTCTATTTTAGATACAGACAAAATTTGAGCAGATTTCGATAGATAGAAGATTCAACTTTAATATTATTGCAAGAAGGAAAAAATCGGTATTTGGATCGAAAATTACGTTTTAAAGGTGTTCGGATAACTAAAAAAAAAAAAAAAAAAAAAAAAAATGCTGAAGTATTCAAGAATTGCATTTTCATCAATAGGAAATTTGATTTTAATTTATTTTTTAATTTATTCTACATTTTTAAGGATTTCAGAAATTTTTGAATTTTGAATTTTTATTGTACATTTTTTAAATAATATTTTTTTTTCATTTTTTAAATCCGAAGAACATGTTTAAATATATGCTGATTAATATTAACCGTTTATTTGAGTGTTGGTTTTAATAAAACGACATCTAATATTATCATTATATTTTATTTTTAGATATGCAGAAATTATTATTTAGTGGAAGAAAAATTATTCTATTTTAAAAGGTAAGTAATTTTTATATTTTTAACTTTTTGCTTAAAAAAAAAAAAAAAACTTTTTTTTATGTTCTCAAAATATTTGCTGTTTATTTAAACTATTGACAATTCTAATTTTCTTGTTATATTATGGGTATCAGGCATAATTTCATGCATATTTATGACACGTTTATTTAATGATTGCCATATATATATATGTATACAGGGTGTCCAGAAACTCATGGTACATACGCTAGGAGGTGACACACATCAAGACGAGTAATAATAAATAGGAAACCAAGGGCCCTAAACGTATTCCAAAGGAGACAGGCACCATCAAAGTTTAGGGTGCCAGATTGCAAACGATGATAAAAAAGGGAAAATGGGTCGATTTATTTGCGGGTTTCGTTAAAATCATTCTTTAAATTAGTATTTTCTTTTTAAAAAAGTTTTTAAGTTAAAGTTATAAAAATGCCGGTAGAGGGCGCTCTAGACTTTGGAGTACCGAATAACTACTTTTTACCGTTTTTTTTTTTTTTTTTTTTTTTTTTACATTGTTAAATGTTTTCTAAAGCTTAGACCTTAACTTAAATTTTGTGTGCACAAGTGAAATCATCGGGAGCTGTTAAGTGGAGAAAATTTAACTGTGTTCAGAGGGTTGATTTTTGAACGATCGTATGTAATGAGCAAAATAATAAGTGATGAAGCAAACTTCAAGAGGTGATAGTACACATCAAAACAAGCAACATTCACTAAGTAATGCATGATTTGGATTCAAACGCAAACGTGTTAGACCATGTTCAAACTAGATACTTGCAAGCGCTCTAGCTACCATCATGCTGTAAGTTTCCGAAAGAAGAATATGAAAATGTGACACGGGGAAGAAGAAGAACGCGTATGCAAATTTTTGCTAACATAAAAGTTACTTATTCGAGTGCGTAATTGTAAAACTGGGAACTGTTCACAGCAGCTGTCTTCATTTGCTCTGTGGATAACCGATAATATGGTTTCGTACTCTAACCAGGAGAAGGCCGAGATGCATTATATGTACGGAGCTCCACACGGCAATGCAACAAAAGCTCAAAGATTGTACCGAGAGCGTTTTCCAACCAGACGTGTTCCTGATGCGAGGATATTTCAACGACTGCACCAACAACTGTGCGAAAGGGGTTCCTTTGCAAGTTGCAAGGATACTGGACGTTCCAGGAGTGTAAGAACGCCATCCGTTACGGATTACATTTTGGATCGTATCAGCTAGGCGCCTGAATCTAGCACGCGAGAACTGTCCGAAGAAGTCAACGTTTCCCGTAATACCGTGTGGCGAGTTCTGCGAGATGAAAGAATGCATCCGCACCATGCGCAGATAGTTCAAGGCCTATAACCAGCTAATTACCAGGCACGTGTCAATTTTAGCACGTGGTTGCTCCAAAAAACGGCTGTGGACCCAGTTTTTTGTGCACATGTGTTGTTCATGGACGAATGTACATTCACACGTGAGGGTATTTTAAATATCCACAATTATCATGTGTGGTTAAATGAAAACCCATACACAATACGTCCACGTTCGTTCCAGCGACGTTTCGCGGTCAATATTTGGGCCGGGATCGTTCACGATTATCTAATTGGGCCATACTTAGTGCCAACGCGGATGGATGGAGATTCATTGTCTTGTGTTTCTGCAACAGGTGTTGCCAGAACTATTAAACCATGTTCCAGCATCCGTCAGACGACGTATGTGGTTCCAACATGACGGAGCACCGGCCCATTACAGCCTGGATGCCCGTAACGCCCTGAATATTATGTATCCGTGGCGATGGATAGGTCGTGGCGGTCCAATCAGCTGGCCGGCCCGCTTACCCGATTTATCCTGTCTGGACTTTTTCTTGTGGGTTCATTTGAAGAGCCTGATATACGAAGATGGTCCCGTAGATTCTGCTGAAGACCTTGTTGCCCGGATATCCGCTGCTTCGGCCGCCATAAGAGAGATGCCTAATGTTTTTGCCAATGTACGGCGGTCAATCCATCGACGGCTTCAAGCCTGCGTTCGTATTGGAGGCCGAAATTTTGAACAATTCCTGTGATGGAGTACTTCGTGTTGTTTATTTTCATTTGATTGAATAAAGTGTTTTTCTTTCTTTTGTTGGTTTCTTTTCATTCCATCTATGTCTGTGCTGATTTCCATCATTTTGTTATTATTTTGCTCATTACATACGATCGTTCAAAAATCAACCCCCTGAACACAGTTAAATTTGCTCCACTTAACCACTCCCGATGATTTCACTTGTGCACACAAAATTTAAGTTAAGGTCTAAGCTTTAGAAAACATTTGTGTTAAAAAAAAAAAAAAAAAAAAAAAAGTAAAACGGTAAAAAGTAGTTATTCGGTACTCCAAAGTCTAGAGCGCCCTCTACCGGCATTTTTATAACTTTCTCTTTACAACTTTTTTTTAAAAGAAAATACTAATTTAAAGAATGATTTTAGCGAAAACCGCAAATAAATCGACCCATTTTTCCCTTTTTTTATCATCATTTGCAATTTGGGACCCTAAACTTTGATGGCGCCTGTCTCCTTTGGAATACATTTGGGACCCTTGGTTTCCTATTTCCTGTTACTCGTCTTGATGTGTTCTATCACCCACTAGCGTATGTATCATGAGTTTAGGGGCACCCTGTATATACATATGAGGTCGAGATTCAAAACTCGCCTTATCCTTAAAAAAAAGTGTTTCTCTATCAATCTATTCTATTGGTAAACCTGCATAAAAAATGCTCTACAAATTGCAAAAAACTAGTTTTATTTTTTATTTATGCCATTGTAAAATCTTGGTTTAGATTGAAAACCAATGGACATAGTTAGGGGTTATTCGCGATTTCCCAACATTAGATTTTCTGGGTAAGGCGAGTTTCAAAACTCATTTTATCCAAAATTTCAAAAATCGTGTTTTCTATATCAATCTATTCTATTGGTAAACCACTACAGTCAGAAAAAAAAAAAAAAAAAAAAAAAACTAGTTTTATCTAATATTTCCGGCATTGTAAAATTTTCGTTTACAATGAAAATCAATGGACGCAGTCAAAGGTTTTTCACTGTTATTTTTCATGATAAGGCGAGTTTTGAAACTCATGTCTTGTAATATACACATATACAGTGGGAGATCGGGTAACGAACTTAATCCGTTCCAAAATATTGTTCGCTAACCAAATTGTTCGTTAACCGATCATAGATTTTGTATTGATTTTTATGGGAATTCAATTAATTCGTTCTTAAAAGTTAAATAATGTACGAGGGTGTATCAACAAGTTTTTACCCTCACATAGAAATAATTAAGAGAAATTTATGAAATTTCTACATTGTATTAGTCATTTTTTTATATGTCATCGTGCACAGTCATATATTTCTGCAATAGGTATTTCAAAAAGAGGGGGGGGGGATGCATACCAGGAGGTGCGATAGTAGACCCCAAAGGGAGTCATTTTTCTAACTTTTGCCAACCCCCACATGTGACAAATTGTTGGGAGGCCCTAAAACGTTCCGAACTCCCGGTAACCTATAAATTAATTAGGCCATACGTATGCAAGCGTTAAAATCTTCTCTAAGTCGACAACAGATGTAATTAAATATAGCCAGCAAATCGGAAACGTCCCATTGCTTCTTCTTGGCTTTGTTTTGTGAGTTGTTCGTTAACAAAATGTGCCTTCGTTATCCGCACATAAAAATCTCTCGCAAAAGTGTTAGTTACCTAATCTGTTCGTAAACCGAATAGTTCGTTAATCGATCAACCACTGTACATAGATAAACATATAATAATTTTTTATAAAAAAAATTATCATTTTTATGTTCTGAAAATATACACCGATTTTTAAGCTATTGTGATTAAATTCTATTTCTCTTGTTAGATTATGGATATTTGGCACACTTTCACGCATATTTATGAACCGTTTATTTAACGATTGCCGTAATATAAGAAAATTGTCATAATAGAGCATTATTGTTATAAAGCAAAAATAATGACAGTATATACAACTTTGACATATGCAGAAATCACTAAATTTTAGTATTCAATAAATAGAAATATAACTGTTTCTAAGTCATGTATTAAAAAACAATACCTTAAGGATTTTTTTTATTATTCTTCCATACTCAAATAAATCACCATTTTTTTTTTTTTTTTTTTTTTTTTTTTTTTACAAAATTTCCATTCTAAAAGAATACTTGGATTGACATGCACTTTTCCGTTGATAATATTCTTTCACGTGAAAATATCGATTTTCGTTCGGTCATTTTCCATCATAATACAGAAAAGTCACAAGTCTAACAAAAAATTTCCTGTTATCGAATCTAAATTGAATTTTCGTCAAATATTAGGGACATTCCGACAACTTTGCTGCATGTATTGTATTTGTATTTTACGTTTTCGTACTTGATACAGAAATTTTACGTGTGCCTTATACACCTCAAAACACACACACACACACAATAAATAAATAAATACATAAATTGCGAATGTAAACACAAAATTTCTTGAATTTCTCCAGTCAAAATAACCGATAACAATTAAAACATGCTGTTAAAATTTTGCAGCAAATTCTCCAGTCATTCGACAGTTTTTACAGATAAATGTTACATACCCGTAATTTAACTGTATTCTAACCATAGTATGATTGCAATAATATGATCAAAATAGAGTTAAATTATGGTTATATTACCGATTCCTATAAAATTGGTCAATTGATTGGGCTGTTTGTTGCAAATGTTTAACAGTGTAGGGGAGAGTAGTACACAGTGAGACAGCAGCCACTTTGACATATAGTTGTATCTTTTTCTCCAAGTTTGCACACACACTTAAAGACCTCATCTTATGCAACACGTGGATGTAGTTTTGGCACTTCAGTTACTCGTCCCACAAAATAGTAAATGATTCTTTATTTTATAGTGGTTAAAGTTACACTGTTAAAAATTTGCAGCATTCTGTCCAGTCATTTGACCGTTTTTATCGAAAACGGTTACACAACCCGTAATTTAACACTAATCTGATCATATTATTGGCCATTTTATGGTGAGAATATAGTTAAATTACGGCTATGAAACCGTTTTTTCAAAAAACGGTCGAATGACTGGACAGAATGCTGCAAATTTTTAACAGTGTACGTAAACGTTTATTTAGAGTTTATTTCCTTGAATATGACATATTTACTTAACCAAACCTAGCTGTATCTAATAATATACCATTTCGACAAAACGGCATAAACTTTTTAAAGCGATATAACAGATGAGATGTACACATTGAGACGTGTCGTATTGTGTACCTACTATGTGATTCTGATGTTAAAAAAAGTTATTTATTAATAACAGATGGTTTTTCTATCTCTCTATCTTTCTCTCTCTGTGTGTGTGGGAGTGCGATGTCTAGGGAAATCTACTAAACGTAAGAGGCTGAAAATTTGCATGAAGGTAGCCCAAGATCTGCCATTTTCCACCCGAGGCTCATATTTTTAATATTTTGAAAATCTAGAAATAATAAATAGAAATCATAAACTGCAAAAAATTATTGAGATTATAAAAATGTGTGATTTATGAAAATATATACATTGTCTTACTTTGGATCTATTGTGGTACAGAGTGAGACATTTTCCGATACTCCGTTATGCTGCTTCTGTGTTTTTTTAAATAACTTTTTAAAAACCATTTATACATTAATGTGTAGCGTTTTTGCGTAGCTTAAAGATGTAGAAATTTTTTTTTCTTCAAAAGAATAAAAATCGTCGCCATGCATTAAATAATAATAATTTTCGACTCTCTGTGTACTTCCCTCCCCTATAATAAAACTAAAAAAAATCTCCGAATAACAGAAAAAAAAAATTAAATCACTGGAGTGTTGTGAGAACATATAGCGTGTACTGTTTACGTTTTATAATAAAATCTTTTTTAAGAGTGTCTATCTCGTAAATTTCTATAAGTTTTGAAATAATTTATATATAAATTAAAGTATAAGGCATTTCTTTCTATTTATTTATAGCATTTCTAAAATGCTCGCGAATACATTATTTATTCTCCGATATCGAGTAAACCGAGTTTTGTAATGTGAGAAATATTGATATACATTAGTACTTTCAAGATGAAATGCTAAGATAAGAAAAAGTTTGATATTATTGATCATTGACTTTAGTCCATTATATACGAGCTTATTAAAAATAAATTTTAAAGACGCTTGAAAATTTTCATTCTCTGCAGTTTTTTCCTATTAATTTTCGAAAAAATAAAAAGGCTAGAGACGTATGAACACTGTAAAAAAATGTGTAATTTTTACAGGAAAAAAAATGTATTTTTTACAGAAAAAACTGTTTAAAAGAAAAACAGTTTTTTTTTTTTTTTTTTTTTTTTAAAGTTGGATTTTAAATTTTTGCAGAAACAAACTGCTTTAATGAAAAATTACAGATATTTTCTGTAAATTAAATAGTTCTTCACCGGCGCCAATATCGACAGTTTTTTCTGTCAATTTGAGAGATTTTTTTTTACAGTGTAGTTTTAAGCAGTTATAAGGTATTTTAAGTGATTCTTTTTTTCTACGTCTATAATATTCAGAGATTTAAACCTTCATTCATTCATTATACAGCTCTAGCTTTAGAAAAATATAATAATTAAACTTCATTTATTAATTCGTTCATTAAATTTCATTAATTTATTGATTTAATCATTAAACTTCTAATTATTTAATTTATTCAACAAATTCATTCCTTAAATTTATTCATTAATGAGCTTGATTAAAAAAAAAAAAAAAAAGATTTGATACGAGACTAGACATTTTAAATATGACTTCTGATTATATAACACTCTTTAATTCTCAGGTGTAATATATATATATATATATATATATATATTGAGATTACCAGTGTAATTTGGTATATGCTAATCTATTGCGTACGAACTGTTTAAAAATGATTTTAAGTTGTTTCTGAGATCATATTTGTAGCAGGTTACGGACCCTTTGTCAATAGAATGAAGATGTATCAAATATTTCTAGTCTGTCTTACTTAATTTTGATTTTTGATTTTTGTTTATGTTTGATTTCAGAGGATGTAGGAGATTTTCGGCTTTAAAAAACATATTTTATGAATTTTTCTGTATGTCTAAGAATAAATTAGAAATATGTAGCCTTTTGCTTAAAAAGCCACTGAACTTTCAAATATTGAAATTTAAAAGTAATCTTTTTTTCGCATTCATTAAAGCATCGTCTGAAATCGCTGTTCCTTCAAGTCGCGCCACGAGTGGCCTTCGGCCGTATCAAAGTATTTTCTGAGTTGTCTTATCAGAAACCAATAAAACTAAAATCAAGTTCCCATAGTATAAAGAAAAACATTTCTGCAAATAACAAACTGACGTCGTATTCATGGTAGCAACACCTGACCAATAAATTACTGTATAACAGAATTTTTTTTTTTAACTTCACAATATTGCAGTGTTTCAAATTTTACAAAATTTATTTTTTTTTACCTTTGTTTCTAATTAAAAAATCAATTCATCCGGTACCAAGATATTTCTGAATGTAATATACGTTGTTTAAAGAAATTCGCGTATAAAATACTATTTCAGTCCTTGCTTCTAACAAAGAAATTGCTTCTTTCACTATCGAAATACACTGGCCTCCAAACGTTAAGGAACAGAGACTGGATGCTTTCGATTATACACGCTTTGTCGAATATCTACCAAAATTATTGGCGAGTTGTTCTTGAACTTCTGGGATGTAAAGAACATGTTTGATTTCATATTTATCAGTGAAGATTTATTCGGGAGTACAATTAGGGAACGAATAATAAATTTAATAATAAAATAATATTTGCGAAAACCTATGTAACAGAAAATGCCGAAAATGTTTTGTCACTGCATTAAATTACTCTTTGGGTCCTATTCAACGTTTATGTGCATTTCGGTAAGCATAACACTCATATTCGTGAAGATGTTGTTATGTCTGGAAAATTCAAAAGTTTTTTGTTTATCTCATACAGAGTTTTCGACCAAATTTAACACAACTTTCTGAAAACCTGTTAAAGAACTGCAGAAAAGTATACTGCAATTAAAACATGAATATATTGAATATTTTATGAGATATGGATATAATTTTTAACTGCGCATGCGTGGAAGATTCTAAATTTTTTATTTTATAATTTGGTAGTTAGCTATTTAGGACAACAACATAAAAAGTTCAGTCAAATATCGCGAAAATTCCCTATGTTGGAAAGTGTTAAAAGATGTTGCTAATACTAAAAGTTTTATAAATGTGTTTTAGATTTATTTTTACGTTTTTGAAGACTTTAATTTTGTTTAGTAACATTTTATTAAAAGGGTAAATGCCTTTTCGCTAGCAGTTTTTAACAATATCAAGGTAAAAACATTTAATTTCTTGACTTTATATTGAAATCTTTTTACTATTTTAAATAATGTAACTTTAAACTCTCCAAAGAATAAAACTCTTTCGAAAATTTTACTTCTCGAAAGATATTTCCTTTTCTTTGAATTCTAGCTGCAAACATTGAAGCTTTTACTGGATTATATATTTGCTTTCGTTATTTTTATGTGCTTTTTGTACAATATCAGTTTAAAAGATTACTTGCACTTACAAAATAACAAACTGCAAACTAGAAACTTCTGCATACTTACAGAGAGTACTTAAAAAGGGGGCCTGTAGATTCATGCTTTTAAAAGAAACTTTTTACTTTACTTTTCTAGTGGAAACAAAAAATGTTTTCCTGCATTTTAATTTCGCTCAGTGTGTTTTTATATGTTTTTCTGTGTTTTAAGTTTTGAAATTTTTTACCAATTCATGATGACGTCTCTGATATTTGTCGAAAACTCATGACGTGATATTGGTTAACCCATTTATGCCGGAATTTTTGTATTCTCAAATTTGTTGGTGAAATCACTATAAAATGTTGCAAAATGAACTATAAAAATAGTAAAAAAATTACTCTAACATTTTTTTGTATTTGTTTGATAAAATGTATCCGTACTAAATACGGGAATATCCGTATGTGGAAAAGTGCATAATTGTGTGTTTTGTTTAAATTTGTCTAAATTAAGCTTTTAAATTGTATGTTATATACTATAATTATTATTTATATTAACTAGTAAAAAATATATTCATTTCTTTACAGAGACTAATAACATTATAAGTGTGGTATAAATCTATTATGATTGTTGCAGTAGAAATAATATGAACCATTAAAAAAATAAGAAGAGTTAATTTGCTGTTGTATAAAATAAACAATCTGGATCATAAATGGATCGTATAGCTAAGATGATAAGATTGACTTGCAGTAAAAATAAAAATAAAAGAAGGATGAATAAATAAATGTAACATTCTTACTTAATGATGAGATAACACATTGAAGAGACATATTCATATTAAATGCAACTCAACTTTATTCTTGAGAAATGGAGAGAGGTGAAGCAGGAGGTAGTATATAATCTGGTCACTGTACATATCAGATAATCGTTCCATGCAGAATTATTAAAAACTTCAAGTAATTCCATGATAAAAATGAATGCTGGTTTGATGCTGGTTCAAAATAATTCTTTAGAGAATGTCTTGAAGATACAAAGTCCAAATTCGAAAAAAGCGTTGAATTAAATTCCATCGGCGATCTGCGACAAACTTTTTCTTATTAATGAGCACCTTAGAATAACATGATCGCTGAAACACGTTCGCAATCCTTCAAACAGGCACTAGGCCCGATTTGAAAAAGACAAATCACGTTGTCAAAAATACATCTTAAACTTTCGTAAATCTTAAAAATCTCAAATCTTAAAATCTGTTAAAAAACTGGCTGCATTGATATATATGTCGTATGCTAATTGAGAAATCCGGCTCTTTGCAAACAGCCTAGGCTCTTTGCAAAGAGCCGGGCTAATTGGAGAATCCATCTCCTTTTTTCCAATTAGCCTGATATTGTTCAGGCTTATTGCAAAGAGCCTAGAAAGCGTTAGGCTAATTGAAAAATGACCACTTATTATCCGATAAGGGTGATATTTTTAGCTCACAGGCTATCAAAGCATGACAGCTTATGTTCCCGCCGATTCCGTATGTACGTACGTACGTACGTATGTACGTAACGCGATAACTCTTGATAAAAATATCCGATTTACTTCAATTTTTTTTTCTAGGTTCATTCTGATGAGGTGCTTCCCTCATTAGTTTTTGAGGTTCATTGGTTAAGGATAATGGGGGAAAAAGGGGGGCTAACCCCAACCCCCTTAATTTATATAAATGTGTTTTTCATGCAGAAATATTCGATTTGCTCCAAATTTGGTATACCGGTTTATTGTGTTAAGGAGCTTCCCTGATTAGATTTGGAAGCTCATTATTTAAGTATAAAGGGGGGAAAGGGAGGCTACCCCCCTTAATTTAGATAAATCGGTTTTTCATGCAGAGTTATTCGATCTGCTCCAAATTTCGTATACCGGTTTATTATGTTAAGGAGCTTCCCTGATTAGATTTGGAGGTTCATTAGTTAAGTATAAAGGGGGGCTAGACTTCCCCTTAATTTAGATAAATGTGTTTTTCATGCAGAGTTATTCTATTTGCTCCAAATTTCGTATACCGGTTTATTATGTTAAGGAGTTTCCCGGATTAGATTTGGAGGTTCATTAGTTAAGTATAAAGGGAGGAAAGGGGGGATAACCCCCCCCCCCTTAATTTAGATAAATGGGTTTTTCATGCAGAGTTACTCGATCTGCTCCACATTTCGTATACAGGTTTATTATGTTAAGGAGCTTCCCTGATTAGATTTGGAGGTTTATTAGTTAAATATAAAGGGAGGAAAGGGGGGCTAGACCCGCCCCTTAATTTAGATAAATGGGTTTTTCCTTCAGAGTTTTTCCATTTGCTCCAAATTTCGTATACCGGTTTATTATGTTAAGGAGCTGCCTTGATTAGATTTGGAGATTTATTGGTTAAGTATAAAGGAGGGACAGGGGCTAGTGTCCCCTTAATTTAGATAAATGGGTTTTTCATACAGAATTATTCGATTTGCTTCAAATTTGATATACCAGTTTATTACGATATGGCTTCCTTCATTTGATTTGGAGGTTCATTGGTTAAGTATAAAAGGGGGGCAATTGCCCCTCCCCTTAATTTAGATAAATGGGTTTTCATGCAGAATTATCTAATTTAGTTTAATTTTTTTCTCAACCGGATCCGAACTTGAAGGTTCCATTTGAAGTCAACCCGAAAACCGACCACAACCCGGTTTCGGATAGTGTTCAATTAGAACTTTCAGGTTCGGATCGGTTTGCCAGTGGACGGATATTATTTTGTCTGGCTTGCATCGGGTTATAGTTCTTTCGAATATTTTTGTCGGTTGAGATATAGTTCGGGACGGGTTTCAGGTTGACTTCGAATGGAATTTTTAGGTTCTGGTAGTGTGTCCACGGAAACTAATTTGTCTTGTTCGGATCCGGTTATGGATCTTTGGAATATTTTTGTTCGTTATCAGATTTGGTTCAGGATTTCGGGTTTTTTCAAATGGAACTCTCAGGTTCGGGTCGGGTTGCATGTAGACTGAAATTATTTTGTCTTGCACGGATCGGGGTATGGTCTGTTGTAATTTATTTTTCGGGTTTGGGTAGGGTTATGCGTTAATAAACCTAATAAAAAGAAAAATCCCAGTTAGCCAGATGGCATTGAGCTTACATGCTATTCACACTATTTGTATATTATACTCTTATTTCAAAGAATAATGCCCCTCGAAAAATAAATGAAGGGATTAATCCCTGTTGCCCCCCTTTCTACTTAACCAAAGAACCTCCAAATCTAATCAGGGAAGCTACTTAACATAATAAACTGGTATACCAAATTTGAAGCAAATCAGATAATTCTGCATGAAAAAACCATTTCACTAAATTAAGGGGGAGTATTAGCTCCCCCATTTCTCACTTTATGCTGAACCAATGACCTTTCAAATCTAATCAGTAAAGCTCCTTATTAGAATGAACCTAGAAAAAAAAAATTAAACTAAATCAGATAATTCTGCATGAAAACCCATTTATCTAAATTAAGGGGAGGTGCAATTTCCCCACTTTCCCCTCTTTTATACTTAACCAATGAACCTCCTAATCAAATGAAGGAAGCCATATCGTAATAATCTGATATATCAAATTTGAAGCAAATGGAATAATTCTGTATGAAAAACCCATTTATCTAAAGTAAGGGGACACTAGCCCCTGTCTTTCCTTTATACTTAACCAATAAATCTCCAAATCTAATCAAGGCAGCTCCTTAACATAATAAACCGGTATACGATATTTGGAGCAAATCGAATAACTCTGCAAGAAAAACCCATTTATCTAAATTAAGGGGGGGGGGGGTAGCCCCCTTTCCTCCCTTTATACTTAACTAATGAACCTCCAAATCTAATCAGGGAAGCTCCTTAACATAATAAACCTGTATACGAAATTTGGAGCAGATCGAATAACTCTGCATGAAAAACCCATTTATCTAAATTAAGGGGGGAGTAACCCCCCTTTATACTTAACTAATGAACCTCCAAATCTAATCAGGGAAGTTCCTTAACATAATAAACCTGTATACCAAATTTGGTGCAAATCAAATAATTTTGCGTTAAAAACGCATTTACCTAAATTAAGGGGGGGTTAGCCCCCCCTCCTTTCCTCCCTTTATACTTAACTAATGAACCTCCAAATCTAATCAAGCCACCTCCTTAACATATTAAACCGGTATACCAAATTTGAGCTAGTCGAAAATTTCTATATGAAAAACGCAGTTGTCTAAATTAAGGGGAGAGGCAATTGCCCCCCTTTCCCCCCTTTATACATAATAATGATCTTCCAAATGTAATCAGGGAAGCTGCTTAATATAATTAACCGCTATACCAAATTTATAGCAAATCGCATATTTCTGCATGAGAAACCCATTTATCTAAATTACGGGGGGGGGATAGGCCCCCCCTTTCCTCTCTTCATATGTAACTAATGAATCTCGAAATCTAATCAAGGCAGCTCCTTACTTAATAAACCGGTATACCAAATTTGGAGCAAATCGAATATTTCTGCATAAAAACCCATTTATATAAATTAAGGAGGGGGGGGGGTAGCCCCCCGTTTCCCCTTTTATCCTTAACCAATGAACCCCAAAAACTAATCAGGGAAGCACCTTATCAGAATGAACCTAGAAAAAAAAGTGAAGAAAATCGGATTTTTCTATCAATAGTTATCGCGTTACGTACATGCGTCCGTATGTAGTACATGCGTACACATGTACATACAGAATCGGCGGGCACATAAGCTCTCAGGCTTTGATAGCCTGTGAGCTAAAAATATCACCCTGATCGGATAATAAGTGGTCATTTTTCAATTAGCCTAACGCTTTCTTGGCTCTTTGCAATAAGCCTGAAAAATATCAGGCTAATTGGAAAAAAGGAGATGGATTCTCCAATTAGCCCGACTCTTTGCAAAGAGCCTAGGCTGTTTGCAAAGAGCCGGATTTCTCAATTAGCCTACGACATATATACTACATAAAAGAGGTTTACAAAACTACCTCCAGAAATGATTTAAATCAATTCGTTAAATTAAATTTACGTATTATGATTAAATCGTATGAAAATAGAGAAAAGAAAAACGAAAATTAACAGAGACAGAATGAAGCTTTTTAATTCGCCAAGTGAAGACACACCCCAATATGACGCGGACGAAGTCACGCTGATTCTAAAAGTAGAACAGAAAGAGGGGGAAAAGCTGAAATAAAATGTTCTGTTACTTGCGGTAAAAAGGAAAGAAAAAAAAAACGATTTGAACGATGTTTTGAGTTGAAAGGATAATAGTTTAAAACGTGAGATAATAATGCTGCATTACAATTTAAAAAATAAATAATAAATATGATTACTACATCACAATAAGTATTATTAATATAATAAATTATGAATAATCGTATTTGAGGCTAAAAAACAATTTATTTCAACATCATCTTGAAAAGGATTTTACATAAATAACTGTCCCCTAAATGGTTAATGCAAATATGTACCCATTTGCGCCTAGCGACTTTTATTTTGTATGTTACAAACATGCATAAAAATAGGCTTGAACGTATAATTTCGCAATTAAAAAAAAATACGTATATCAAAGAATACTGCTAATTAAAATTATGACTTATTTATTTGGATCCTTGTTATAAAAAATACAAATAAACTTGTTTTTACACTTCGCTTTCTTGAAAAATGAAAAATCTATAAGCACCGAAAAAATGCCTTCATTTAAGCAAATAAATATCCATCTTATGCTGTCATCTCTTGTTACTAGAAAGACATTTATAGACAAGTACTTCATGCAATTTTAATTTTATAAAGAAGAAGAAAATTTCAAAAATTTATTAAAAATCGAAACGTCCTGAAAATGGGATGTTAGGCATAAACTGGTTACTGCAAAATGGACACAAAAATTTGATAAAATAAATTATTTTCATTTATTTAAATCAATTTTATGAACTGTACATAATACACTGACTTTCAAAATGAGCAAGTATTCCAAATAGATCGCGAGGAGGTTGTACAAACATCACCCATCCAATTGGAGGGCCAGTAATCGAGTTGAATTCCAGGATTAGTTAAAACTCTATTCTGATATTGAAATGAAACTTGTCTGTCAAGTGGAGTCACTTGTCTTGGTGGGAAACATCTGCAAATCCGATTTTAGTGGTTGAATGGTAGGTTTACCATCTGTTTTCCTGCTCCGAGTCTTCCATAATTTCATACCTGCAGCAAAGAAATAGAATAGTAATCGTTCAAGATCTTTGCCTTTAGGTCATGGGAATTCATGGAATTTCAGCCGCCGTTAAGAGGTCACACTAGTCACGCGGTAAAAATCGAACGCTAATGGTAAGTCTATGGGAGCGTTATTTTTAAATATCTCGCTTTGATTTTAATATTTTTGAGAGATTTTTTTTTGCATTGCATACCTGAGGGTGATCTACAACCGGGATAGTTTTTACTTTTTCAATTTTGGTTATAGTTTTTTTTTTTTTTTTTTTTTTTTTTTTTTTTTTTTTTTTTTTACAGTAGGATAGTTTCAAGTTCAGAACCGGTTCCGACCGGTTCCGAAAGTGAAAGGAATTTTTTTTTTTTTTAATCTAAAACCAAAATCGAAAAAGTAAAATACTAGCCCTGTTGTAGATGGTCCTAATCTATGCTATGCAAAAATCATTCAAAAAATATTAAAAACAAAGCTAGAAATTTGACAAAGCGAAAAAATAACGCCCCCATAGACTTAACATATTGTTTTCCTTTCTTCCTGTGACTGAAGTGGAATCAGCATCGGAATTCTCCTCCGTAATGTTAAGTCTATGGACATTTGATGCATTCGTATATTTAAAATATCTCCTCGGGAAACTCCTATTTTTAACTGCATTTTTTCTGTGTACTCTTCTTAAAGGATGGCTCTTTTTTTCCTAGTTTTCAAAATATTTCTAAAATCTATGCTGAATTTAATATTTTATGTGTTAAAAGCGAGCAAACTGTGAGTAAGATTTTAACACTTCCTATAAAATTATGTCTGTACTTTAAAAATATTTTGAGAACTAAGAAAAAAGAAAAATATTTTAGGAAGCGTACACAAAAAATAGAAGTTAAAAATATTAAATTCCCGAGGAGATATTTTAAATATACGAATCCACCCAATACCCATAAACTTTACATTAGTGAGGGGAAATCGGAAGCTGAGTGACCAGCCCCCTTAACTGGATGAGGTGATCTGTGCAGCCGGCTAATGGTCTAAAAGTAAATCTTCGATTCATATAAAAATGCACAGAGATGTGTTAAAGCCATAAAAAATGTTCAAAATTTACATTGATAAGGTTTATCCGGACTTTCACATTAACATTACTATGATTGGCGACGCTTTAAAGGAAGTGATCCACATGTGCAAATGTTAGCAATGGCCATCCCCCTATTGGGACAATTTAGAACTCGCTGCGACTGGATGGAGGAAGTACAGTCGTGGAAAAAAAAAAGTAAACACCCCCTACTAATCCCTCATCAAATTATCGTAGACGAAAGTTACTGATACCGAATGATTGGAAATAAAGTCTACTTTTAAATGGCGTATATAAAATTTGCTTAGGGGGCCATCTACATATTAAAACGAATCCAAACTTCAGTTTTTTCAATGGCAATATCCAATTTTAACGAGATATTTCAAATCTTTGGTTCAAACTATGCCTAGACACCAAATTTCAAGTCATTTGAATGATAAATTTTTGAATTATAAACATTCAAAATTCAGTGCTTCTAATGTTAAATTACATTTTCATATTTTTATTTATAACTTCTGAAATTATGATCCTAATGTTTTAATTTTTTGTGAAGCAATAATGCTAATATACCCAAACATAAATACGTTGAATTTGCAATTTTATGATTTTCTGATATGAAATATGAAATTAATATTAAAAAAAATTATGTATTGCAACCTACAATTTTTTTTTGATGGATTCAGATTTATTAAGTCCTACTTTATCCAAAATCCAAAATTTCACATTTTTCTTCCAAGTAGTTTTCAAATTATGCTTAAAAAACGGCAAAATGATGATTTAAGGGGCCGTCTATAATAGAAGTGACTAAATATTTTGAAATTTCTTATGCTATCCTATAATCTAACAGGCTTCATTGACTTCTTAAGGTGCCTTGATCAAGAAGGGAGCTCTCTCTTTTAACAATCGACTACCGAACTTCAATTTGGATACAGCCCTTAAAATACGCTCGTTTTAAAATAAGTAATTTCTCGGAAACTTATGGTACGAATTGCATAAAAATTTGTTTTTAGTCTAATTGAAGGGTGTAGAGTTCATTTATGCTGTCAGAATTGTGTACTGCTATTGAAAAAAACAAAGTTATGGTTCGTTTTAATATGTAGATGGTCCCCTAAGCAAATTCTGTAGACATCATTTTAAAGTAGACTTTATTTCCAATCGTTCGGTACCAGTAACTTTCTTCTACGATAGTTTGTTGAGGAGTTAGTAGGGGGGTGTCTACTTTTTTTTTTCCACGACTGTACATATGCAAAGTACAATCATTCGTTTTCAGTTAGCCATAAATGCCAAAATATCATAAAAATTATTTTGCAAAATTTATAAGTACTTTTTATCAGAATTTAAAGACACTTGAGGAACTGCAATTAGATTCTTATAAGAAGTGTTTATGAACGCTTCAGAATGCCGCCGTTCTGTCTGCCTTGTTATAATTTATCTGGGTAATCCAGTCTGCAACGATTTTTACGAGATTTGCATACTGCCATCTACATCTACAAAGACCTTCAACTACTCAAATTAAATCCGCTTTCGAAAATGGAAATTTTGCATTGCGTGCTAACATTTGGAAGCCAGTGTGTTATATTTTGAAGACTTTTCACCAAATCTAATTTGGGAAATTCCTTTCATTTCTTTACTTTACTTTTTTTCATTAATGTTACCGTTTAAATATTTTTCAACATTCTTAGTATATCTGCTATTTTCTGTTATATGTATTCTGATTTACACTTTTCCATGTATAGTTTAGCATTTATTTTTTTCATGGCTTTTTTTATAAAATAAATTTTGATTTTCTAATTTTTAAATGAATTTGAATGCTTTAATGCATGTTTCAAAGGACTTAAGGTCATACTTAGAAATAAAAATTAGTCATAGATTCAGTCATCGATTTCAAAGTTCTTAAAAATTAAACTTTGAAAAAAAAAATACAGACATATATATTTATCGGCATCTTCCATCTTCACTGGCATTAATATTATTGATCTGAAAAAAAAAAGAAGAGAAAATATATTTTAAGCGAAAAATGAATGAGAATACTATTTTTTTAAAGTAAAATTGGAGATCATTTAAAATTTTTATTTATAATATTCCTACATAAATAATAAATATTTATAATTTCCTTTACATAATATTCTTTAAAACGAAAAATCTTAATTTGAAATTTTTAATGTAAATTGGAGATTTATTGCATTAGGAGATCAAAAATACGGATTTGGAAAAACACAGTTAAAAAATAAACTATATTTTTAAAATTGCATGCTTTAAGTATTTTTTATACTTTTTCTGTGACTAACATATTTTGATATTAAAAAATCGGATACAAATTTCAGAAACAGCCTAAATTACAACAAAATAATAAGTAAGTGAATTAAATGAATTTTTACTAAGAGAAGAACATTATGCAACTAAATATTCATTTATTTAATAGGTAATGAATAAAATATAAAATTGTACTTTTAAACTTAAGAAATGAATAAAAATAATGCACTTCAGCATGTCCATTAAAATATGCTTCATACGTCTTAGTAAATAAATATTAAAAAGATTTTCAGAACGTACAAGATATAGAAATAATTTTGGCAGTCTTCTACACAAGAAAAAACAAAATAATTTACATAATTCGTCCAGGTCACATAAACAAAAAAAAATCTAAATAAAGCGTTACTTTATTCATTTCCCATTCTAAATCGTAATGCGAACTTCTTAAAAAGTTAAAAGCTTTTATTGCCTGTTTCGCTTCATGATTCACTTTATTTTATTTATTATAATCCTCATATTAAAAAAGAAAATGTTTTCTATTATACTTAAAATAAGTGAAATGTTGATATATTCTAATTTTTGTGCGGTATTCATTTTTGCATTATTGTTAATAATGTAAAGGAAACATTAAAAGTAAAGTTCATGTTATGTTAATGTGAATATTGTCTATTACTTTCAGCTTAGTGTAATATTAAGAAAAGCACAAAAAATGTCAATCGTATAGTGCATTATGAAAATTGGCTTAAAATAATGTCTAGCTAAAACATTTATAAACAGTTATATTCAAAATACGATTTAGTAATTAAGAATATGAAATAAGATTTTGCTCATAGCTACATATTGATTAAAAAAAAAAAAAAAAAAAAAACTAAAATCTGCAGGTCAAGGAACTTAACATGAGCTGTGTTAATCGCATTTTTATTTTATTTTAAGTTTAGATAATATCCAATACCCATACATAACTTAATTTGTGTGTATATGTTAAATTTAAATCTGTCTTTTTAGGTGCGTTCGTAATTATATAAATACGTAGCACCTATAGTCGTCGTTCCATCCGTCTGTAGGTCTGTCCGTCTGCATATAACAGAGCAAAAACGACACAGTCCAATGGTCTGAAATTTTAAATATGTAATTGCTGCAAAATTTTGTCAAGTGATTTACAATTGTATGAAAATCAGATGTATAGTTTAATTACAGGTACAGTCAAACGTTTTCAGTTACATTACGGCCAATGGGAAAAAATACTTCAAGTGCATTTTAATGATGTTTCAGCCTTCCGAACGGAATGAAATTGATATGCACTTATAAATTGCACTAAAATATACATTCAGTACAATATGCGGTACAAAAAATATTTATAAAGCAATTATAGTATGCACGCACCATGTTTGCCGTGCAATTTCCAACTTGTTTTATATCGCAACTACTACTCCTAGAGTATAGAACGTAGCGCACCAGCTGACCACATGGATCTGTAAATGTCATATAACTTGTCACAATTTTAAAATTTGAATTAGTTTTCGAAACGTAATTTTTTTGTAACTTTTATGGAAGTTTCTCCAAGGACAGTGACTAAATTAAACCATATTTGTGAAATGAAGGAAATAAAAGGGAAAATAATGAAATATCGTCTGCTATCCGAAATTGCACACCGTAACTAATAAACGAGAAGCCAAAAGACCCAAGATTTCGTGATGCACAATTAATTTTTAATTTCTTTTAGTACAATTTTACTCCCTATAGTTTGCATTAAGTGAAAGTTGATACAGTAAAACCTGTGAAGATACAGTCTTTCTACAACGGAAAATTATCCCTTATAATTTATCACCTTGGAAAGAACCTTTTCAAAGACGGCTTTGCTTGTGTTTCTCACTGATTCTGTTTTCGCATGTTTACCTGTACTCTGTTTTATAAAACTTGTGAGAACAAAAACCGTTTATAACGGAATTCTATTCTTCAAGTGAAAATTCCATTGTCCTTAGGAGAGGAATACCATAAAATTATACCTGCTAAATTGGAATTTTGTTCTCTTTGGCGGGTTTTCCTGTAGAAGAGTAATGTAATTATTTAGTCTAATAATACATGTTAAGACGGAACATCAAGTAACAGGAGAAACAAATCCACTTAACCCTTTATGTACTGAATTATGAATTCAAGAAAATTTCATCTGCTAACGCATTTTTCGTAAATTGTTTAAATTACATTAGAAGATTTACATAATCATTTAATAAATTTTTGAAGGATTTTAGAAGAATTAATTAAATTAAAATTTATAGGGATTTTGTACAATTTTTATAACCCCACTCAAATATTTTATTTTAAATATTTTTCTTAGTATTTTGTAGAATTGGGAAATGTACAAATATAATGTTCGTACAATAGAAATATCAAAATAGTTTCGAATAGAAAAATTCTACCCCCCCCCCCCCCAAGAAAGCCGGAAAGGTTCTAACGCAAAATAAATCATTCTTAAAAAAAAAAAAAAAAAATGTTTTGTGTAACCAATAATGCTTTTGGAACAAGGTAAAGTAATGCATCTATAACTCATTCAAAACTGTATTACAACTAATCGATGTATTAAATGAATTTTGTAACAAGTTATTTTAATCGTACTTATAAGTACCGTCAATAGATAAAGGGTAAAAGAAGGCTTCCGTCTTAGCAGATACAACTGTATGGTACTCCTACAGTAGGAATAATGAAATTTTAACCTTTAAGACAGGTTTCTCTGATATATATAATCTGCTTTCACAGGGTATATTGTATAGTTATGACGAGATTTAGAAGACGCTGTCCATCTTTTGTTTACATTTGTCTCAACAATCCTGCTTTGGCAGCATTATACGGGTATTTGCTCAGATTAGAAGTTTCTGTCCAAACCATGTCAGATCAGTCTACAGCACGTAACGATGCTCGCTTGGAAAAATAAGCTTATACAATTTAGACAAGAAAACAAAAATTAGATAGGCAATAATCATCAAGCTCGTCAAACATTTCTCTAAAATCTTAAAAAAAAATTTATTACCCTTATATTGTTGTTTTCTTACAAAGACATGCTTCTATATTTTCACCACAATCAAGATACTGTTTAAATGTAAGGTCCGTAATTTCACTTCATTTACATTGCAAACTTGATGTTTTGCTTGGAATAAAAAAATAAAAAAATTGTATTATACATCTTTTCGAAGTGTTTTCTAAGAATGAAATTTTTTACTCGTGTGTTGTCATTTTCTTATAAAGACATGTCACTATAATTGCATCACAATCAAGTAAACAATTCAATGTTTGCAATTTCTATATCAATTATATTGTAAAAATGATATTTCGCTTATAGTAAAAAAATAATACAATTAACATTATACCTCTTTTCTAAGAAGAAAAATTTTATTTTCCGTATATTGTCATTTTCCTACAAAGCCATTCTACAATAACTGCATCTCAATCAAGTAACCTGTTAAATGTCGTATTCGCAATATTTCACTTCAGTTACATTGGAAACATGATGTTATGCTTATAATAAAAAAATATATAGCATCATCCCACATTTCTATTTGTATAATTAGATTACATCCCTCATAGCATGCATGGTCACAGTGACGTCGTTGTGACGTCACTGTGAGTCACTGTGGTCACGTCACATCTGTGGCCGAAATGCCACCACTCAGTGATGTCACATTGTGAATGAGATGTGAACTTCTTAGAAAACTTTAAAAAATTACAAAAAATCTTCAAGACATGTTGTTACTGTAAAATTTTATTTTTCTGGCAATAAAAAAGAATTGTTATGTCACTGCATGTAACGTAGGTCACGACACACTCACAAAAAAATCCCACCATATTGTAAGTCACAGTGTGAGAAAAATACGAACTTCAAAAATCTTTGAAAATGAAGAGAAATGTTTTAAAAAGGCCCGCGTTGCAGCGGCATAAGGAATGAAAATATATTAGTGGGTAGCAAGTAGTAAATTCAGACACGAAAAGATGGTGGGGGGCGGGGGGGGGGGCATATAAAGGAAAATGCACGGTACAAGTATCAACAAACTAGATTTTCATACTATATTTTATCAATTTGATATCTAGGAGTGTGAAAGTATACTTTTTCCTGATTTCAATTTTATCTTGCATTGCAATTTAATATAATAATCCTTATCTTATTCTTATTATTATAAAAGTGTTTCTCGGAAAAATGGTACTTGCTGGAGCAATTTCGATAACATATTTAGAATTAGGAATATTAAATATATACACTTTACATATTTAGTTTGCAGGAAGGAAAATTTTTAATTTATTTTTACCGACCACTGGTATTCGAAACACTTTTGTGGCTTCAAACTAAAAAATTTCTATTATAGTTAAGTCTGCAGCATTTAATGAGCACGTAGAAAGGGTTTTCAGAGATTAGTCATACATACATTTCTTGCTTTATAATTTGTATTCAAGTCATATTTTTTCCTGTTAGTGTACCTACTTTATGTAACTATTTAAAAAAAAAAATCTACTTCTTTCAGACTTTAAAAATAAAATTAGCATTTTCCGAATTAAAAAAAAATAATACAAAATTTATGCAAAACCCATGATATAATTTATTATTCGTATTTCAAATTTGTGTTTTAGAGATATGACTCTAAAAAAAAGTTATTTTACGAATTGTTTTATTCTACAAGAAATGAACATGAAAAGAATGACGATTGACAATGAAATTTTTTTTTATCCTCGATATTTATTTATATCTTTTCATTTTTTAGGAAGATATTTTGTATTTATTATGTGTGAAACAATCTTTACTTAGAAAAAGGGAAGGGGGGGGGGGTTAAAACTGATAAAAAGAAAAGGTAAAATACATTGGAAAATTCTTCAAATATAAAAATTTAAATACAGACAGTCTCATAAAATGATTGCACATATAAGTTCCATATCTGTTTATATAAAAGGAAATAAATTAACACCTGCCCCAAATCGTCTGCCACGATACCGCAGGGTAAACAGAGAACATTTTGTTCTAGTCTAAAATGTAAGCTTTTGCGTGTGCTTTTTTTAATGGAAGAAAAAGACGTCGCCATTTTCAGATACACACGGATATTAATATTTAATTTAGGGAGCTCAAAAAGTAAGTCTTATTTAATTTAAATTGTTTAATCCTGTTTTGTATATTTGGTGAGATGAGTTAAATAGTTTTATATTATACCTATAGAAAGAGACTGATCTGGGATTGTTTTTCTGATTAGAAATTAACATGATACTGAATGGGAAATGCCGTTTTACATACTATAGTAGTGAAACTTTTGAAAGACTTTTTTTCATTGCTAATAATATTTTAAATTAATATTTAAAATCCTAAATCTTCATATCAATGTTTTCAGGTTTAACATTTGCCAAAATTATAAAATAATAGTAATTCCTTGTAACATATGGAGAGATTTTTGAGAAATTGTTAAATCTAACAATACATTTAATTCATCTATTGTACTTTGTTGTTGTTTAATAGTACAATTATAAATATTAATTATATAGTGTTTTTCAAATTGGTATATTTATTTTTTTAAATTGTACGTAAGCACGTTTTTGCTGTTCGTGATTTTAATCAAACATTTAATTGTAGACATTCAGAATCAGTTATTAAATTTTCTTCGATTGTAAACTCATTTTCTACGTTTTTGATACACGTTCGATACTTCGCATTAAAAAATAAAATATGACAATTAAGCATTGAAATAAAGTATTTTTCTTGCCTGATAACAAGTTTATAGATTAAACTGATTTACTATACTTTTTAAAATTTGATATTTATAATATTTATAAAAAAATATTTATAATTTATGATATTTATAAAAGTTGATATTGTACTGTTCATTAGCGATAATTGCTGGAAATGTATTTTTAATTATAATATGCGCTTTTATGATTCACTATATTTATGCATAGTATATGGTGTATATAAAAGCTATAATTCATATATAAGGCTACACAAAAGTATACGTAAGAGTTAAGGGGTCTCAGGACTCTTAAAGCTTTAAAATTTTCGAAATTTTAATTCTTTTAGATGTTAAACTCCTATCATTTCTGAACATTTTGATGTAATTATTTCCTTGAAATCCCTATTAGAACTGGAGTTATGGCTTTTAAATTTATACACGTTCAATAGCTGAAGCGTCGTTTCGGAAACTTTGAAGCCATTTTTCTCCGAATGACATTTTTGGGCATAACGCGCACGATATCTCAAAAACGTATAATTATTTTTTCATGAAATTTTCAAAAGTTATGTTTCATGTTAGTCTGTATAATCTGAACCTAAAATTTACTTTTTATTGTTCAAAACAATATTTTTTTAGGTGATTATACTGTTCAAATTTTCTTAATTTTGCATTAGCTAAATACAACTTTGTATTAAAAATATAAAAAAGCTTTAAATACAAATTTATTTAGGTTTAGGGTAATTATTGCAATATGAAGTATAAGTAGGTACCAAAATTTTCATTCTAGTTGCAACACTTATTTTGTAATCGTGCGCGTAAGCTGTTATGCCGATTTTTTGCTCGAAAAATGTCTAACAGTTTGGAGCCCCCTGTAAATGCTAATTCTGTATCTTATAATTTTTTAAATATGTGAAATGAAAGAACATACTTATATATTTTATTCCAATTAAAATTGTGTCTTAAAATCAAATACATTTTAAGATATTAAATGTTGAGAATGGTCTTCTTTTTTTTCATTTTTTCCAATTTTAAGAGTCCTGAGACCCCTTAAGGGGTATGGGAGCAAATTGCTTAAAGGTGTTTTTTAGATGAGTTATGGATTTTTATGTTGAACTGCATTTAATTTACTAAGAAATGTTTGTAGAATATGGATAAAATGATACACAGGGTCACGCAAGGTAATGGATATATGGCGGTCTATAAATTATAATTTCTGGAAATGTGATTTCAGCAGTTTTAAGAGTGTTTTAATTTGAATTAAATTTTAACTAAATAGTGGCGTGTAATAAAGATTCTAGGTAAACTACAGGGTTGTACAAAAGTATTCAAGTATGTTTTCATATATTAGTATAAATTGCTGAATGAGAATTTCAACCTGTTATGCGTTTTCTTGCTAAACTAAATTTTCACATTATATACTAGTATATATCAACCTACAGATTAAATACAGGGCTATTCAAAAGAATTGGAAAACATATTTGGCTATGGACGGTAACTGCTGAAATCAGTTTTTCAAATGTTTTATGCGTTTTCTAAATTATTTACTTAGTTATCTTATTTACGTTATTTCCTTAAATTACGATGTCTAGTTAAAGCATTCAGGAAGCGTTGGAAAGTGCTTTATAATCTATGCTTAACGCATGATTTTTCTTACTTGTTTTTTCTTTTTCCCAGATCAGTCATTTCCTATAAATCATACCAAATCTATTTAGCGCATATTAACAAAATACAATGTACACGGGAATAAAAAATTTAAATAAATATGGCTTATCTTATTCTTCTTTAAATAGGAAATGTATTAATATTCGTTAGACTCCATGTTCGTATTTAATAAAATAATAACAAATCATAACACATAAAAATTTACACATTCTTAATATAAAGCTTGAACTCAAGATCAAGCTTAGAACTTAATAAAAAAGGATGCCAGTTGATAAGCATTGTTTTTTTCAGTGTAAAAATTAAAAGTATTTTAGAAGAATAGGACTCCAAAATAGCGATACATTACTAAAAAGTACGGTAAAAAGATAATATTGTATATTTCAAACAAAACTTTATTTTAAAATTCATCACAGTGTTTATAACAAGAATCATCACAGTATCAATGCTTGGAAATTTTTCCAGAGAGAAACATTCGCCTTGCAAACATTATTTAGAATGGAAATCAAATTTCAAATTAATTGCTTAAAAGGCGCAAAAGCCAACATAGTGAAAAAAATTCCATAACGGTACTTGAATCCGGGCCATCAGTATAGCGCACTGACATTCTACCGACTAAACCACATGGAACGAGACCCAGCCTGGAAAACGTCTTACTATTACATGTTGGCAAGGCTACAAACGCAGCACAAGATGGAATATTTATCATGAGCCACCGACATGGGGCAAACACTAAACTTAATTAAATCCAGCAGAGATTCAAACTATATGAATACTTGGAAACTTTTCCAGAGAGAAACATTCGCCTTGCATACAATATTTAAAATGAAAATCAAATTTCAAATTAAAATTGCATTTTAAGCAATTAATTTGAAATTTGATTTTCATTTGAAATATTGTATGCAAGGCAAATGGTTCTCTATGGAAAAATTCCCAAGTATTTATATAGTTTGAATCGATGCTGGATTTAATTAAGTTTCGTGTTTACCCGATGTTGGCGGCTCACGATAAATATTCCATCTTGTGCTGCGTTTGTAACCTTGCAAACATGTACTAGTAAGAAATTTTCCAGGCTGGGTCTCGTTCCATGTGGTTTAGCCGGTAGAATGTCAGTGCGCTACACTGATGGCCCGGATTCGAGTCCCGGCTTGGAATCTTTTTCTCTATGTTGGCCTTTGCCCTTTTAAGCAATTAATTTGAAATTTGATTTTCATTTGAAATCATCACATTGTTTACGACAAGTTCGTCACAAATGACACATATTTCACAAATTAGTCACAGTGTGACGTCAAAGCATTGTCGCTGTCGTCACAGGTTCGTCACAAAGTTAATGCCAAAATAGTCACAAATGACACACTTTTCACAAATTTGTCACACCGTGACTTCACAGAGTGGTCACAATGTGACGTCACAAACGTCCTCTAAAACGGCCATAACGACCTCGCATTCTAGTCACTATGACGTCGCATCGACGTCACGTGACGTCACATCGACGGTCACAAAATCACAGTGTGACTTCACAATGACGTCGCCGTGACGTCACCATGCCTTACGGGATTTCTTTTCTCTTAATTTTCATAGTCAAAAAACATATTTTAGAGACAAAACTGATAAGTTAGCAGCATTAATATTAACATAAAAATGAACATTAATTTATTACCTTTACATGTATAAATTCAGTATGCTGCTAAAAATGTTTACATGAGAATTAATAGCATCCAAAAAACTACACTCTCAAAAATAATTTACTTAAAAATGAGAACTTCCATGTACTCGTATTTTTTTTAAGTACAATCGTTTAAAAAAGAAGTACAGTGTTAAAAATAATCTACTTAAAAACGAGCATTTCTATGTACTCATATTTTTTAAGTACAATTGCTTCAAAAAGGAGCATTAATCTACTTAAAAATGAAAATTTCTTTGTACTCGATTTTTTTTAAGTACAATTAATTCAGAAACGAGTACATGATGTTTTGAAGTTGTGTATACTTATACTTGATTTATAAATGTATGCAGAAATGAATACATATATTTTGTATTTTAAAGTCTTAATATTCATGTTTAAATCCTATGTGCTCAAAAATATGAGTTTTCTGATAAACCCTTTTCTTATACCGAATTGACAGTAGGGATTTCCAAGCTTTTATTTAAAGATATGTCTATCTTTGTTATAATTTTTAATTTATAATACACACTTTTTAAATTTATTTACAATTTCATTAGAAATGTTAAAGGAGAAAATTTAGTTTAAAAATTGTTTTATTAGAAATTAGAATATTTAAGAAAGGGAAAATTCATCTCTGCTGTTAGCGATCTTCCGTCGCTGATTCATAAAAGGTGTCATTTGGAAGCAGCTGGTTTTATGATGATTTGGACCGCTCTTATAACACAGTCAGTACAATCCTGATCTCCCACCTAGAGGACTCGGGTTCAAATCACGGGGCGGCTCATACACAAAATTTCAAGAATTAAAATAGTAAATTCGTTGTTCTTTACTCCAAAGATTGTAGTTCTTCGTGATTTGTCGGTTCTCTGTAATTTCGCTTTTTTTTTCTTATAGTGTATGTGTGTTTCTATACATACTTATTTTCGAGCCCCTGTATGTACTCAAAAAATGAGTACATGCGTTTTTCAAATTTAAGAGTTAAGTACTCTAAGCTATTATAAGATCGGGAAGTGCTCAATAATTATTACAATTTACTTATTTTTAAGAATAGTGTTTTAATAGTGTATATTCTACGTTGTGAAAACTGATTAATACACTAGAAAAACTACTAGAAAAATAAGCTTTCTGAAATTTAGCCGAAGCAAAATAAACTGTTTTTATAAATGCTTTTTAATAAATTTCAAAAATAATATTCATTTCTAACTTTCTAAAAATAAAGAACGCTTTTGGATTCGTGGATAAATTGGATAAATTTGTATAAATTCGTTCATAATTATTCTATATTTTCTTAGTTTAAGAAGCGTTTGTGTATTTTTATATTTTCTCTGTTAAATGTTTTTATTAGCTAATAAATTAAATGAATGCATAGTATATTTGCAATACTACTACTTAAAGACAAACGTCACATTACGTAACATACTCTAATATACCCTACACATACAAACACGCGGAAAGAAAGAGAGAAAGAAGGAAAAGAAGAGAAATCGTAAATAATACATAAAACACGAAAGTAATTGAAATTCTCAAAATCCGGAAGCAAAAGTAAAATTATTACGTTTTTAGTTTTCACCAATATTTTTTTTTATGATTTCCTCGTAAAATTTTCATGTTATGCTTCTCCGTCACGCAAAATAACACTTTCTTATTCTGTGATGTGATGTGTTGTTAATGTGATTGTTGAGATACAGAAAATTGAAACAACCATTTATGTTCCGAAATAATTTTATTTTTTATACAACGATAACTATTTGAAAACTGCTTATTAATATTTATCAATTTATTTTTTCAAATCAAATTAAGAATTAAAAAAACTACTTTCTCTTCTATCGGAAAAAATATATGTATTTGCGTAACAAATTCGCTTAGCTTCAAACATAAAACATCTGTCAAGTATAATTAACGGGACTCTGTAACCTATGAAGAACTAGGAGATTTTTTTTTTTTTTTTTTTTTTTTTTTTTTTTTTTTTTTTTTTTTTTTTTACTGATGTATATTTACTTATTATATACACATATTATTATAGGTAATACTTAAAAAAACTGATTTTGCCAAGAAAAAAAAAATATTTTTTTTGGTAAGAACTGAAATTTTAATTTCTTGTGAAAAATTTAAGGGGTCTCAGGACTCTTAAAATTGGAGAAAATTAAAAAAAAAGATCATTTTCAAAATTTAATATCTTAAAAAATATATCATTTTAAAACACATTTTTTGTAGGGATGAAAGATATAATTATTTTCATTTCCTTTCATGTATTTTTAAAATTGCAAGATGCTGAATTAGCATTTGTAGGGGCTACAAACTGTCAGACATTTGACGAGAAAATTGATATAACAGATTACGCGCAGGATTACAAAATAAATTTTGCAACAAATTGAAATTTTTGGTGCGTACTTATACTTCAGATTGTAATAATTGCCTTGAATCTAAATAAATTTGTATTTAAAACCTTTTTATATTTTTAATACAAAGTTTATTTAGCTAATGCAAAATTTGGAAATTTGCAACAGTATAATCACCTAAAAAATGTTTTTTGATAATAAAAAGGAAATTTTAGGTTCAGTTTATACAGACTAACATGAATCATATATTTTGAAAATTTCATGGATAAATAAGCTTTTGAGATATCCTGTGCATTATGTGCAAAAATGCCATTTGGAGAAAGATGACTACAAACTTTAGGATACGCCGTTTCAGCTATTGGGCGTTTATAATTCTAAATGCCATACCTTTCCTTTTAATGGGAATTTCAAGGAAACAATTATATCAAAATGTTCAGAAGAGTTAGGAGTTTAACATCCACATAAATTAAAATTTCGAAAATTTTGAAGTTTGAAGATTTCTGAGACCCCTTAAAGAATTTTGAAGTGTCCTGTTATTTGATACATTACTGCGTTTAAAACATTAAAACTTCTACAAATATTTCTGAAATAGCTCCATTATTGTATCCTCAATATAGTGTACTTAATAGAATTAGGGATCGATTTTACAATTAATGTGTTAACCTATGAGAAAAAAAATTAAAATATACAAACATAAGCGAAAACGCAGCAGCAAAAAAAAAAAAAAAAAAAAAAAAAAAAAAAAATCACACGATTTTTTCAACATTTCGAAATTTCTTTTTTTTTTCATTATATTGCTGTTGTTAATAATTTTTTGCTGTTGTTGTTCTTGAATTAATTGTCGGTGGCATTATTTATCTCTGACTTATTTTTCTGGAAGAAATCTTTTTACTGTATTTAAAACTTTTACTGTATTGAATATTTTTTTTAAATTACAATACTTTCTTTTATTAAAGATACAAGAAAGTAAAATTCGAAGATTTGGTTTACTCATATTTTTCTACTTAAAAAATAATATCGTCAATCACTATTGTATATCATTACTGTATTGTTTTCATCAAATACCAAATCCAATTTACTTAGCTCATTCTTAATTAGAAAAGTATAATAGGGATACTGTTCATGCGTAGTTTCTTGGAATTATGTCTAGTTTTGTATACTATTAGTGAGATTCGACATATGGCAGGAAATAGACAAGAATCACGCATACCTACATAAGTATATTCGTTCTAAATAAGTATATTCGTTCAGAGCGCATTTCTTTTGCTTATACATTGAAAAAAGGAAAATGATTCCAATTCAATTTTAAGGTTTTTTTATGTAGTAAATTTATGCTGGTTGATTTGTTTACATTTTAGGTAAAACTTTTACGAAAACAAAACTAAGGATTGCGTGCAGACCAGATTCTGAGATCATATAACATAAGAGCATTAAAAAAACCCAGAAAGAAACAAATTGAATTTCTCTTGAATTTTCAGAAATGCATTAAAACAAACTGAAAATTGAAATACTGGTTAAATGAATAAACTAAAAAAAAGTGGATAAATTTTAATGCACTATAAAATTTTTGAAAATCATGAATTGTAAAAATGTTATTTATTAATAGAAGAGTTCATAAAATATCTTTCTACAAACATAATAACACATAAACCATAATACTGAGAATGCCCTATTCAGTTATTAAAGCCCTATACAATTATTAAGGCCCTATACAATTATTAATATCAAATTCAACAGGCAATTGGCAACGCTTGCAAGATTTCATTTTAAATAAACGGTCAAGTGCGAGTATTTCTTGCGCTTAGATGTCTCCGTACAATAAATATATTAAGTATTAACTGTATTATTATTTTTTTTTAAACGCTGCTAAAAGAATAATAAGACTTTGTAAAAATTTATACAACGTAGGTTGAATTATTGAAAATCATGAATTGTAAAGATGTTATTATTTAATAGAAGAGTTCACAAAATATATTTCTACAGACATAATCACACATACACCATAATACTAACAAGTGTGCCCTATACAATTATTAAAAAGCATTGTATTTCTTAAATAATCTTATAATGAAAAGAATATTCTAATAGCGGTTAAATGTACGAAAAATGCACCAATTTTCAATTTAATTTTTTGTTGCATTTGAAACTCGGTGTATTTTAACTACAATATCCAATTGCCGACATATTCCAAAGTGAAAGTTACCAATGGACTGTAGGACTGTTTAGTCTTAAAATGTTATACAAAAATTAACATTTGAATGACAAAACGAAAATTTGAAAACAGGTTGAAAGAGCATAAAGCAGATGTCAAATTTAACAGGCAATTAACATCCCTTGCAAGATTTTATTTTAAATAAACGGTCAAGTGCGAGTATTGCTCGCTCTAGAGGGCTCCGTACAATAAATAAATTAAGTCTAAACTGCATTATTTAAAAAAGTCGTTTCTAAAAGAATAATAATACTTTGTAAAAAATTATACAACATATAACTCTTTTTTTAAATCTTATCCTAATCTGTTTATGATAAACTTAATTCGGTACTGTCAATAAAAATAGTGGATATTTAAACTTCACTTGGCATTTCATAAAATTAAATTCAGGGTAGTAATATTTTTTTTTCTTTTAACAGTGTAGCTAAAACACCCTTGTTCAAAGTTTAAACTTGGCATTGTGCTAAGCGCGCTAAGAAAGGAGGCCCAGAAGTTGCAACGCCGCTTTGGTCCATGCCGCGTTTTTCTAGATAGGTGACACGGGAGGCAGATCCACTCAGTGCAAACTAGTTGCGAATTCCATAGTATTTATGTGATTAATTCTAATTAAATTAGACTGTTTTTAACAATTTTACATTTATTGCTTTTATACTACTACTGGGCATTGCATTGCACAAATATATAATTAAAAGTTGTTACCTAGACATTAAAATCAGATTATACATAGGGTACGCCGCCCCTGTCATTATGTATGTCCAAATCATCCGTGTCTTTGAGGGTTAATATCTAATAATCTTTTTTTTTTTTTCCGAAAATAATTATCAACAATTCTTTTATACTTCTGCTACGATAGGTCCTCTCCTCAACACCTTTGCTGAATGCCCGCAAATCGAAATTTGTGTGTAACGGAAAAATGCGCTTTTCTCAAAAACTAAGGTAATCGCTATAGATTTCCTACAAGGTCCTCCACCGTAAAAGTGATGCAATATCACCCAACAAAAGTTCTGAGTTTCATATACATGTCCAAAAGTCAACATGAGCTGCATGCATTGTACATCCAATGATTATGAAATATTATACTAAATTTCATCTAAGCTGCTTTGTATACATATTATATAAAATGAATTGCACTTCTGTGAACTTGGATTATTTTCTAGGGATGTAGTGGTGGGTATATGGATGTATACACCTTATACCTTATGCATAACACTGTTTACTCTCTGTACATATATAGTGTACTCTCTGGTGTATAACGTCTGCCTATAGCCTATACCGTCTGGTTTTTTATGACTACCTCACTGTTATTTTCTCCCTTTAATATGTAAAAGCGCACAGATTAAGATTGGGCTATAAAACAGTGCATTAAATTCTAAGTTGTGTTATGCTTCTCTAAGTATTGTTTTACTTTTAAATAATTAGTGTATTAGATAGTTTACGTCAACAGTGGGTTATATTGTACCATTTTTTGAAAATTAATAAAACAAAAATTGTAATGAGCTTTTATAGCAATAAGTGTTTTAGCATAGACCAATATCGCTTTAAAAATCGTTTTCTAATTTACTGCACCTTATTTGTAAAATATTTAATTAAATCGAAAAAGTGGTTAAGCTTTTCCTTTGAAGTATGAGTATTTACAACATAAAAATCTTTTTAAATATCAATTTATATACACATTCTTTAGCTCTTATATCGAAAACTGTATATTTTAATTTCATATGGTAAATTGCAAAATACATTTCAATTATAAATATCGCATTTTAAGTAGACTCATTTTAAAAGTCGAAAAATGAAAATGCCGACAATTAAATGAAGCATTTCGAGTTTTGCCATAGTAAATTAAATTTTTAAAAGGCTCTTAAGTTATTTATTTCGTTTAGAAATATGTTACTTAGTTTTTACCAATATATATAACATAATCAAATACCCTTTTAATTGATGTAAACAGTTTAGTCCTTAATACGTTAATTAACCTTTTTAACTATTACTCTTAAAAATGTCTGCACTAAAGTTTTAAATATCAATTAAATTCAATGTCTAATCCAGAACATGCTTGTGATATTTTTTAATTAAATTAATTTTTTGAAAGTCAGTGATTAAAAAAAGTTTTTGGATCTAACTAAAAGACTATTTACTATATCTACATTTTCAACATTTATATGTATTAACGTAGATTATTATTTATAATATTTAAATACATATAGTAATAAGTGTTTTAGAATAGACCAACATCGCTTTAAAAAATCGTTTTGGTAATTTACTACACCTTATTTGTAATATGTTTAATAAACTTGAAAAAGTGGTTCAGCTTTTCGCTAGCGAAAGCCGTCAGTAACCCGCGGCTGTGCTCATCTTATTCTTGAAATACGTCAAGTGGTATTTGTGTGCGTATTTTTATTACAGGAAATTATACCGCTATGGATAATACAAAAAGTACTAATTTACCCTTTATGCCCGGACGATACTTTAACACTATATGTACTGCCGGGTGTACATATAGTGTTAAAGTATCGTCCTTATCATTATATAATGGTACTATAATGATAAGTACCATTAAAATAAGTTGCTATAAAATTCATTTAATACATCGATTAGTAGTAATACAGTTTAGAATGAGAAACAGATGCTTTAGTTTATCTTATTCGGAGAGCATTATTGGTTACACAAAACAAAAATATTTTTAAAAGGATGATTTCATTTGCCTTTGCATCCTTTCAGCTTTCTTGCCGTTGGGGGTTGGGGGGGTAGGGGTTCAATGCGGAAATATTTCTATTGTAAGAACATCGTATTTGTACTGTTTCCTAATTCTACAAAATACTAAGAAAAATATTTAAAATAAAAGATTTGAATGGTGGTTATAAGCAATAAAATTAATTAATGCATACAGTTTAGGATGAGTTTTAGATAACTTACTTTACCTTATTCTAAAACAATTATTTTTAAACAAAACAAAAATATTTTTAAAAGGATTTATTTTTCATTCCGATTGCTTCAAATTTCTTTACGTTGAAAGATTGGAGGTGAAAAGTTGCAATTCAGAATTATTCTTACATTTCTATTTTCAGAGTATTATATTTGCACGTTTACTAAGTCTTAAAATACTAGAAAAAATATTTTAAATAAAATATTTCAGTGGTTTTAATTTTGCACAAAATCCCTATAAATAGAAATTTAATTGATTAATTTTAATTGGCGAAATCCCTCTAGGATTTATTAAATGACTATGTAAATCTTCTAATGTACTTCCAAAAATTCACGAAAAATGCTTTAGAATATGAATTTTTGACGAATTCACAATTTTAGACTGGGAGACGGAAGCACAGAGAATCAGATAATCGAGTTCACGCCTGAAATTCCAGAATTAGTTAAAATTAGATTCGCATATTAAAACGTAATTGGTCTGGAAATTCATATTTTGGTGGAAAAGAACTAAAAACCCGACTTTAGCAGCTGACTTGTAGGTTTACCATTGGGTTTTCCTGCATCCAGTCCTCCATGTAAGCACCCAGTCCTGCAGAAACGGTTAAGCCAATTTGACTAAACTTCATTCTCATACTGCATTCAGGAAAAACGAGACTTAAATTAATAAGCAGAACTAAAATTAATTTTAAATAAATGGTAATTTAAAATGTGTATGGAGCATTCTCACAATCTTTTGACTTTTGCGTAAAAAAATCTGGCGAAATTAAACTTGCTAAAATAACATTTGATAGACGAATGCCTTAATGATTCAAAATAAAGAAAAATGGTCAGCAGCGAAATTTTTTTTTATTTAACTGAGGTTTAATTTAAACTTATGTTATGAAAAATTAAACTTTGCGAGTTTAACTTTCCTTACCATTTTATCACTAAAACATTTTATTTTCTTCGAAATTTTTACTTATAATGAATTTGCATAGCACCTACAGGACATTCAAATAAGAAATAATAACAATGTAGTATTTTTAGTGCAAAATTTTGACATGACATTGTGTGAAAGGGGTATTAAAGAATAGACGGTAAGGTAAAAAAAGGGGACGGTATAGGAAAAAAAGGGACGGTAAGGATAGAACGGTAAGGATAATTACCACCTATTTTAGGCAAATCATGTTAAGACTAAGTGATAGCCACAATGTTCATTGATTTTTAGAAACAGTTGTTAACATTGCATTAATTTTTTTTTTTTTTTTTTTTTTTTTTTTTTTTTTTTTTTTTTTTAATTTACCTCGATAAGTGCAGGAATAAATCTTGGGGACGGTAAGACTACCAATAAAGCCACGATCTTGAAATTGATATTTAAATGCTGATTTAAATTCTGCAGTAGATTTCCTGTCAAATAATTTTAGACATTCTTTCTCTAGCGTACTTCTGCATGAGAAAAAACTTGAAAAAAATTCTGTGGCTGCATCTGAAGTGATTTTCTGTATAAGTTTAGCAAGAGTAAGGATGAAAAACATAGGGGCAGAGTTAAAAAAATAATATCAAACGTAAAAATGTGTGCAGGTTAATTTTTTCCTACATATTTATGTAAAACAATTGTCCCATTTTCCAAAAAAAAATACATCGAATTATTTTTTTTGGAAACAATTTTATACAGACAGCTCCAAATTTAAAAATCAGCATCAGGGACACGAGACGGTACTGGAGTTTTTCTGGTATTTGGACCCCCAACATCGTCCAAAACTTATTTATCCCGTTAATATTGTTATGCAATCATGCAATGGGATGTTCCCCAGTATATGAATTAAAAAAAAACACACACACACACACACTCAAAAGTGTATTAAAATAAAAATTATTATTCAGGGACATGAAAGTCAAAAGATTGTGAGAATGCCCAATATAATGTATTTTCAAGGTTTTCTTCTCATTTCATTTTTTTAATTTAAAATTACGAATATTTCAAAAAACGTTCTGAATGAGCATTTATATCTTAAAATTAACCGCCATGCCAGTTCCAAAGCTTCTAGTTATGTAAACTTCTAGAACAATTATATTACAGAAATCGAAATAATCGAACGTTTTGGTTGTTCTGCACACTTTAAAATTTCTAAATTTTTAAAAACTGTCGGTGCATTTGCGTCTCTGAAGTAACATACACGTCAAAATTTAAATTTCTATCCCTAAAAATTTCATTTGCATCATAGTCTAGAAGGTTTTTAAAACAATTCCTGCTCAATTCATCCTTTTAAATGTCGATTTTTTGAGAAACCGTTCTTAGCGAGCACTTAAATCTAAAAAAAATCGACATGCCAAATTTCAAATTGTTAGCACAGCAGCATTACAAAAATTGTAATTTTAGAACTTTTTTACTTCTTCAACTTTCTTAATTTCCAATTCTTAGAAAACTGTTCTCAGGTGCATTTACGTCTGTACAGTAATAGCCATCCCAAATTTCAAGTTTCTAGCCTTAACAGTTCTAAAAAGTTCATAATTTATAACGATTTTAGAACGTTTACCACTCATTTTAACTTTTTAAGTATGAAACTATCTAAAAACTGTTCTTAGCGATCATTTACATCTTAACATTAACCACCATACCCAATTCCAGGCGTTTATACCAATTGCCGTAAAATTCATATCGCAATTTTAGAATTGTTAATACTTTCCAACATAGTTGAAAATTTGATTGATTATTTTTATGAACAATAAAAAGTAAAATTTAGGTTCCGTTTATGCAAACTAACATGAAACATACATTTTGAAAATTTCATGAAAAAATATTCAGAAGTTTTTGAGCTATACTGCGCATTATGCCCAATAACGTCATTTGAAGAAAAATGTCTTCAAATTTTCGGAAATGCCGTTTCAGCTATAGAACGGATATAATTATTAAAGCCATAACTTCTGTTCTAATGGTAATTTCAAGGAAACAATTATATCAAAATGTTCAGAAGAGATAAGTGTTTAACGTCTAAAAAAATTTAAATTTCGAAAATATTGAAGCTTTAAGAGTCTTGAGACCCCTTAAATGTTATTGACGTTTATTATAGCAATATTGCTATTAAACATTAAGTACGCAGCACTTATAGTTCATTTGCAGGGACGGTCAAAATTATTTCATCTCATTACAGTCAATGGGGAAAAAATGTTCAAATTTCATTTTAATGATGTTAGACCTTTTCAAATATCAGACAATTTATATGTATTTATGAAGTGCACTAAATCATGCAATCTGTAAAATATGGGTTGCAAAGCATTTATTCACATACGGACTCACATAAAAGAATTGCTTTGCATAATGGTTTACGGGGAAGAACTATTTTCAGCGTGCTTTAATTCTGTTACACATATTTCAAATATAATGAAATTTATGTACATTACAAAAATTTATTGTACCTCTTGTACAACCTGATATAGATAGCATTTATCGTTAATTTACAGAGACACACAAAAGATTCGAATACGGTATTATATCTGAAGTACTGTTTATCGACGATAACTTCTGGAAGTCAAATTTCATTTATGATATGCCTGTTTAAATTGGAATAAACGTTTGCTTACTATGTGGAGTTTATAAATGAAATAGGTCATGTACAGGGCTACACACAATAATTCGTAAGTATTGCGGAGCATCACCTAGAATGTCTTAAAGGCGGTTTTAAATTGAGTTATGCACTTACAATTTGAAAAACATTTATTATATTAACCCATTCGGGACCGTGGGGTGCATATATGCACCTGCACCCTCAAAAAGAGCTTACAGAATTTATTTTAGTCACCAGTAAAAAAGAAATGTAATACTTAGTTTCTTTAATTGGGGCATTTTAGCGATAGTTTAAGTAAAGATAACTTTTTTTTTTTTTTTCTTTTCATTTTTTTTTTTTAAGTGGTGTCAGCCGAATAAAATGTGTATAAAAGCCACCTGTCCCGAAGGGGTTAAGAGATGTTCGAAAAATATAAGTAAAATCATATTCGGGGCCAAGCAAAGAACTGGATACATTGCAACCTGAAGACGATAATGTCTGGAAGTTTGATTTCACCGGAGTTAGTTCAGTAGTTTAGCCGGAATAAAATATCTGAGGCACATAAAAGTCTATTGGTAATATACAAGGCTGTACAAAAAGTATGTTTCCGTAGATTGCCAGAAATTTCTGAAGATGAATTTTCAATCAATTATGCATTTTCTTAAATAACTAAGTTTTTAGTACGTAGAATATATACTAATCTGCAGATTAAATACAGGGCTGCACAAAAGAATCCAACTACTTTTCGGGCTATGGACGCTAATTGCTGAAATCTGGTTTACAAATGTGATATGCGTTTTTCAAAATGTTTACCTTAATAAACAACGAAGTTTCGTTAAAGAATCCTGGAACTGTTGGAATTGTTTCATGATCTATGCTTGCCATATAATCTTTCTGTTTTTGTTGTTGTTGTTGTTGTTGTTGTTGTTTTTGTTTTGTTTTTTACTCCTGCCGCCTTTAAATTTCATTTAAAAAAATAAGCTGTTCGGAACGAACAATTATATCTCTAAAGTAGACCTGCCAAATTTTTATTTTCTAGCCTTAACAATTCCGAAAAAATCGTAAGTCAGAACGTTTTTAGAAATTTTTACGATCATTTCACCCATTTAAAATTCTATTTTTTTAGAATCAGTTCATAGCAAGTATTTACACCTTAAAAGTTACCACCAGACCATATTTAAAATTTCTAGCACCAATAATATCGCAGAAATCGCAATTTTAGAAAATTTTTTGCTTCTGCACGCTCTTTGGGTTTATTGTACTGGCATAAAATATAGGCTATCTTGGATCAGAGATGATACACCAGCCCTTAGCTACCGTTATTTCCGAAATCGATTCGGAAGTTCCAGATATTATCTTTATAAACGAACAATCAATCACACAAATAATACATCTTTATAATATCTATGTATGTATACAATATATTTACATTTTTTTAATTAGTTATAATGCAATATCATACAAAAAAGTGTGCATATAAAAGAAAAATTATATAGCTGCATAAAATTAAGAAATACGCAGAGGTTTCGAAAGAAATTTGCCTTTCTTTATCCGATGCAAAGAAGACATGCTAACAGTTTCGAAGCAGGAACAAGACTGAAAAGAAATAATAGAGGAAAGGACACAGAGAGCATTAGCATAACGGAATTTAAAATAAGAAGCGTGTCGAATAAAAAAACTGAGGTATAAAAGGAAAGGTAAATTATGAGAAAAAAAATATAACATCCAGTAGAACGCCGCTAATCCGGACTAATTGGGAACGGTGCCTGCTTGGATTACCCGAATTTTTTTTTTATAAAAATAGAAAAGAAAAAGATGCGAGCTGAAAAATTGTAAGTTATAAGTACTAAGTAGTACGGTAAACATCCTCTAATCCTAAGGTCCGGCATGCTGGATAATCCGGCACGACTTTCGAAAAAAAAATAGTATTCCTTGTTTAATCACTCATAATCTTTATAATAACCCAATGGAACTTCAAACTGAGAAACTATGTAACAACCCATTACAAAAGGTACAAAATCGCGAATCTCACTGTAAAAAAAAATAATATAATAAAAATAAAATAAACGGACTAAAAAACGGAAATACTACTGGCAATCTAGACGCCAGTACTATTTCCTTTTTTTACGGGAATTTTTACCTATAAATTACAGAAAAATTTCCGTTTTTAATCAGAAAATTACAGAATTTTTCTCCGCTTTTCTGATTAAAAACGGAAATTTTTCTGTAATTTATGGGTAAAAATTCCCGTAAAAAAACGGAAATAGTACTGGCGTCTAGATTACCAATAGTATTTCCGTTTTTTAGTCCCTTTTTTTTTTTTTTTTTTTTTTTTTTTTTTCGTGTATAAATAGTCACCATGTGTCCAGTGTCGACGAGGAGGGTAGAAAAAAAGATTTCTGTAGATAATTTGCGAAATCAAACTCTTGAAAGGAAAAATAAGTTAGTCACAAAGTGATATTCGAGATTTTTTTTTTAAGATGGCTTTTACGAATAGATCAACAGTGCACTTTTCATTTTATATTGGCTTACATATTTTGCACTTTTACATTATTGAGTATTTTTTTATCCTATTCAAGCTGTTAAAAGAATAAAAAAACCTGCTCTACTGCCATTTTTTGTTTAAGTCTAAGTTCTACACGTTTTTCCGGACATTCATCTTATAATCCGAAAAATTTTGTAAGTTAATATTTTTACTTAATTTGTTCTAGTATAATTTTCGAAAAGAAAATCGGTTCAGACTAACCGGAATTTCGTATTACCGGGGTTCTACTGTATGTGTTAAACTAACAAAAAAATGCGTATGTTGCGTAATTGGATAGATGCTAAAAAATATATTATAGAAAATCTCGCAATTCACTCTTGAAGAGTAAGTCCGAATTCGGACGAAGACTTGGTGATAAAATGTGTGGGTAATAATATGCAAAAATATATACCGGGTGTTTGAAAAGTTCGGTGAGAATGTAAAACACCATAAAAAAAAAGATCTATGGAGAGTAGAGACATGCGGTTTGCAGATAAATATTCAGCGTGGTAGAGGAATTTCTATGATACCAACAACCATTTAGTTCAAAATCTTGAAATAGAGGGCGCTACTGCCGATACTTCCATGGAATAATCCCATATTGCTCTCACATCGCAAGATTTGGATAAAAAAAAGTGTACATGCAGTATTCTCTAATGATTTTGTATCCAAATCAAGTGTTGTTGAAGCAATATGTAATTATTCCATGGAATTAGCCGCAGTAGTGATCTGTATTGTCCAGATTTTGACCTAATTTTTTTTGCTGGTGTCACTCAAAATACCGTACCACGCTAAATACTTATCTGCAAATGGCATATCTCTCCGACACATAGAACTGTTTCTATCGCGTTTTACTTTCTCACAAAACTTTTGAAACACCTGGTATAATTATTAGTTAGATTTTCCAATATTGGCCATATATATATATATATAAAACTCAACAAAATTCCTGTTTAGCAATAACAGAAAGTTTACAACTTCAAAAACGAAAATTACCATTTGAAAAAAAAAGAGGAATATCAAATGCAAATTTCATGAAAAACTTTAGATCTGTTGTCTCTTTATCCCCAGTACATTTTCCGTCTTTTGTGATTTTTTTAAAAAAACTGTATTGCATATTTATTTATTAGCATGAGTAAAATTAGTATAATAAGAAGAATTTTTAAATTACAGATCTTTCTATATTAATATAAAAAGACATCTTAATTTACCTCAGGGGTATTAACTTATGTTAAAATTTTTGACTTTGCATAATTGATCAAAACTGAAGCGATAAAATTTAATTCAATTAATTCTTTAAAAAGACACCTTAATTTGTCTCAGGTGTATTAACTACCTTTAAAATTTTTGACTTTGCATAATTGATTGAAATCGAAGTGGCAAAATTTAATTCAATTAATACATTAGCTAATATTTACATAGAAATTATTTTATCTGAGAAGAATTTAAAATAGTTTGCGAATCAAATTAGAAATCTCAAAAGATCACCACACAGTAAGTGAATTTGAAATGGAATTTAATTTAATTTACTTCGTGAAAATTTGTAGCAAAGTCATCTGAGTGAATGCAAAAATAATAAAGTAATATACTTAAGGAGTTTTATGTATTTAAGCAATACAAGTTCAGCACAAAAACACACACATTTTTTTATCTGTGCATATAACTATTTATACAGCGTGATTCAAAAAAAGTTTACAAGATGACATGGCAAATGAGGCAAACAACAAGAATAAAAAATCACATAGGAACATAGGGCCTTAAGCAACTTATTTAGTCAGAAATACAGGGTGCTTCATCCAAACTCAATTTGAGCTGACGATTATAACTTTTAGAAAACTGAAGTATATTATAATGAAACATTTAACAGACATTCTCACATTTGTTGTCAATCCGATAACACCAAAACAAGGGAATAGAACTTTGAATTATACGCACCAGCATCATGCACATCACGCTCCACATTTTGGACTGTGATTATCAATTCATACTGTATCATCGATTGCTTGAGCAACTTGTTTTTCCATATCTTTTCTTGATGTTACCACATTTCACGCAAAACAAGCTACATATCGTTGTATTTTCATCGCAACGTTTTTATTTTTCTCTAAATTATTACCGTCAACCCGGATTCAGTTAGGATGAAACACGTTGTCTTTTTGACTATTAAATAAGTGGTTTGCGACTCTATGTTCTTACGTTATTTTTTATCCTTGTTAAATGCCTGATTTTCCATGCCATATCGTAAACTTTTTTTGAATCACCCTGTATATCTCTCTTTATAGATACACTGTAAAAAAAATCTTTACTTCTACAAATGCAAAGTTACATGCTTACTAAACTTTCATCTGTAACTGTACAAAAAAAGCTGCAAATCTACAAAACTAGTTTTTGTAATGCTACAGAAATCTGCAACTTTACAAACGAATCTGCTAAAATTACAGTAATCTTACTAAAATTTTATCTGCAACCCTGGTTGCAGTTATATGAAATGTTCTGGGCATCCCAATTTCCTAAAAAATTCTTAGTAACCTTACAATTTTTTTTTTTTTTCGGCTCAAAAGTGTGTCTGTTACATGAATTTTTGTTGTTGCCGTTACATAAAATGTTATAGGAATCCCAGTTTCCTAGAAAAAAATTAGTAATTTTACAGAACTTTTTTTTAGAGTGTATATACCGTGTGATAAAATATAAGTATAACGGCGATCATCTGATAAAAAAAAAATATCTTTTAATTACAGAATATTTATTATAAAGAAAAAGATATGCCTGCGAGTAACGCTAGCACCGTATTGACAAAGACAATCTTTGATCACTAAATTTCGTTTTTATTGATATTTACTTTACTTCTAAATATTGCACAATTTCATTTTTTACACCGAAACAAAAGCAATAAATATGTCCATTTAAATACAATTTGTTTTAAAAGTGCTTTTCAATTTAGTAATTTTTTATGGTTTTAAAACTATTTTAACCCTTTCTGGTCCGATTTTTTTCCCATTTTAGGAAATAAAATTACTTTTACTTTAATAATGTTAACAGCATCTATCCAATTACATTTACTGATGTTCAACGAATATGTCATTGTTGAAATATAACAAATGTTGTTATTTTGCATACAATTTAATTCATATTCATTTGCTAATAGGCTAAGGAAGAATTTTACAGACGTTTGGATAATATCGTATTACGAGGGTGCATCAATAAGTTTTTGCCCTCAAATAGAAATAATTGTGTGAAATTTATGAAATAGTTACACTGTATTAGTCTTTCTCTATATAGTCACCGTGCGCAGTAACACATTTGTGAAACCGGTATTTCAAGGAGAGGGGGTGGGGTGTATTCTAGGAGGCTCGATAGTAGGCCCGAATAGGGGTATTTTTCTAACTTTTACCAAACACCACATGTGATATGTTGTTGGAAAGGCCTGTGACCACTTATTCATGCTATGAACATCTTGAGCCCCTGCCCCCAAATTTAACCTCCGGGGTTCGCTTTTCTAAGTTTTGAGGATATCATTCAAGACCCCGGGGGTCCAATTTGGGGAAAGGGGTTTGGGAGTACATAACATGAATAAGTTGGCACAGGCTTTTCCAACAATATGTCACATGTGGGGGCCGACAAAAGTTAGAAAAATCCAACCCCTTTGGGTCTACTATAGCACTTCCTGGAATACATCCTCCCCCTCTCTTTGAAATATCATTTTAAGAAATGTGTTACTGTGCACCGTGACTATATAGAAAAAGACTAATACAATGTAGTAATTTCATGAATTTTACTCAATTATTTCTATGTGAGGGCAAAAAATTATTCATACACCCTCGTACAGCAGGATTTAACAGATATTACATCTTTCTAATATTTTTTTCGTTCTATCGCACATGATTCGTTCAGAAAAGTAACCTATATTTTAAATTTAAATAGTGAAATATATCTTTAAAATAAAAGGATCGCCAACCGTGCAAAGAATCTTAAGCAAACTTTTATTATTATTATTATTATTATTATTATTATTATTACTAAATGCTAAAACATAAATGAAGTCCTAATAAGAAATGAAAGGAAATATACTACCATTATTGCATGTAGATAGTTACAATAGCATTCGTTAAGACAAAATAATACTCAATGAAAAGGCATGTACTATTAATAGTACACGAGACCCGAACGGGTTAAAGCATTATATAATTTTTTAAAAGTTTTATCTCTATCACGTGCAGTCTGATTCCGAAGATTAATACGTTTGGAATTTAAACAATATAATTAGTCCATCATTTGTTTCCGGCAATTATTTCATAACGGAAATAAAACTTCGGCAATAAATAAATTTAATAATGCAATAATATTTAAAATACACAAATTTAACAGACATGTAATAACCATTGAAATCATCAGAATTATAAAGGCTGCTTAAGTAGAGAAATCTTAGCTATTTTTACTGCTGTTGACTGGTGGAACACGGTCAATATGAAACCATCGCTTTAAAAAACTTTATTTAAATACTTTATTGACGCTTTTTATATTGTTGTTATTATTGTTCTTTTTGGACAATCTAAAAGTTTATAATTGTTAAATATCTTTTAAAGTGTTCAAATTAAAAAAAAAAAATCCATCTTTCGAAGCTCGGGTTGACTCCCGCAGTATATAGCGTATTTCATGAAAGATGGACAAAATTTTAAGATGTGATAGTACACATTCAAACAAACAACTTTCATCAAAGAATGCGTGGTTGAAAATAAAACGCAAATGTACTAGAGGGCGCAGTAGGTGATGTTGTTATATGATGAAGAAACACACAAAGAACGATTAAGATTCAAAAGCAAGGTGGGAAACCGCTCTCCGTAAAATCGTTAAGCATCTGAGCATTTCCTTTGCATTTTCGTAGATAAAATGCATATCAAACTTTTCCGTATTATTTAAGGGTAGCATCTTCTGGTGCGTTCCCTCCGCGATTGACAGTTGCACACTCGGATCAGCGGCTTTTACGTATTAATCGTAATGAAATTCGGTATACGCGTTCTTCTTCCTCAATCACATTTTCAGACTATTAGTGTCTTTCTTTTCCCCATAACTTTCTACAGGAATGGAGCTTTAACGTTTGCATGGACCTAGTTTCCAAATGCTCCAAACACCTTTGCGGTTTATTTCTGGTCATGCATTCTTTGATGCAAATTGTTTGTTTTTATATACTATCACATCTTACAGTTTTGTCCATCTTTTATGAAACAACCTGTATAGCTTTTACATATTGCATTCGCTTTGAAAGAGGATATATGCATTTTAAAAAAGTTTTATACGGCATTCCTTTCGAATAATTTATATTAAAAAAAATATTGTCCTACGTGTATACAAATCATTAAAAGAATTCCATTCGTTTATGATTAAACGTACTAAGTTAGAATAATTTCCTTTTTTTTGTACCAATAAGCTTTGAAATTTCAAGAAATTTAATATAACGTGCCTCGGTACATTTGGTCGTAAAAGAAACGGATTTTTAATGTCCTTTTTACTTTCTTCTATCTTTACAAGAAGAAAGTATTGGATTCGTGAAAAATTTCGACTTCCGGTTTTTGACGGATTTATACGTTTTAGAATGCCCTGAACACGATTTGATGGTTTTTAGAAAATGTCTGTCTGTGAGTCTGTCTGTCACTCTGTCACTCTGTGAGTCTGTATGTGACAAAACTTTTGTGGGCGCTCTATCTCAAGAACTAATGAACGGAATTTCACAAAACTTCATATTTAGTTAGACCTTGATATAAACTGGACCTGATTAGTTTTTGGTGAAAATCGCCCAACAGGTGGCGCTGCTATGCGGCATTTTTCACGATTTCTGCAGTAGCTATATCTCAAGAACTACTGCACGGATTTTCATAAAACTTCAGATTCAGTTAGTTCAGGATATAGTTTGGTGTTGATTACTTTTTTGTGAAAATCGCCCAACAGGTGGCGCTGCTATGCTGTATTATTCATGATTATCGCAATAGCTCTAACTCAAGAAAAAAGCACGAATTTTCATCAAACATCAGATTTAGTTAGTCCCTGATATAAATTAGTGCTGTTTAGTTTTTGGTGTAAATCGGCCAACTGGTGGCGCTGCTGTGCTGCATTTTCACGATTTCCGGAAGAGCTGTATCTCAAGAACTATTGCACGGATTTTCATCAAACTTCAGATTTAGTTAGTCCTTGACCACACAGATAGTCTGGTGATTGTTCAGATCAACTTGCATCATTGCTCGGATGCAAATGATGCTTTGGCATCATATGCGGAGAGTAGTGGTGCTAATTTCTTTTTATGTCAGGATCCTTATACATATAATGGTCTTTTTGCTTGTCTCCTCCGGGATGGCTGTGCTTTCCTTCGGCTTCCTTATCTGCTTGTATGTTATGCACTGATAAGGTTTATGCAATAGTGAAAGGTTTTGAGACAAGTAACTCTGTTTTTATAACTGTAACTTTGGAGAGTGGTCCAGTTATTTTGGGGTCTGTGTATGCTCCGCCCTCTGGAAATTTGGATAATGACATGTCACCCTGGATGGTGTACTATCAACAAGCGACACACATTGTCATTGGAGGTGACTTTAAAGTTCCATTAAAGATGCTTGGTTATGCCAGAGAAAATGAAAGAACTGAAATATTTGCGGACTATATTATGTCTCCTGATTTAAGAATTGCTAATGACGTCACAGCTCCGCATACATATGTCCAGGGCGATCATTTAGGAAGACCTGATCTCACCCTGTTGGGCGTAGATATTTTACCACATTTGAAGAACTGGAAAGTTGATGATTCAATTTTCTCGTATTCGGATCACCGTTACATAGTTTTTGAATTATGTCTTGTTCCGATACGTCGTACACATGAGCGTTATAAGACAAAGAACAAGTTGATGGCAAGACTTAATAAGGAGTTTGTTAAGAAATATGAAGAAATGTCTTCTACACTTGATCGAGTACGTGATCAGACGTCACTAGAAGAGTGGATTGAGGGATTTAGCGATTACTTGCATTATTGCATGGACAGAGTTTTTAAAAAAGGCGAACTTTCTCATAAGCCATCAGTCTCTTGGTATACTCCGGATCTCAGAGTGTCGAGAAATAAAGTGTCAGCATGTTATAAGAGATATAGAGGCAACTTGGAGAACGTACATTATAGAGAATCATATGTCAATATTAGAAAACAGTACAAAAGAGAGGTAAGAAAAGCGAAGAGAAAGGGTTGGTTAGAATATTGTTCGAAAACAGATGAAGTTTACGGTAACCTTTTCAAATTTGTATCAGGGAAGAAGTTTAGATACGAAGATATGGCTTTCTCAACGCTTGAAAATTCAAACGTTTTTGATTCTTATGATGAGGTAGCACATAATCTGATGACAGAGCACTTTGGTATAGAGGATGTACCTGATCATGTTCACTCTTTTACGAGCACTAAAGATTATCAAACCGACCCTGATTATAATAAGTTTACAAGGAAAGAATTAGCCTTTGCACTGAAGCAGCAACATAATAATAAGGCCCCGGGATATGATGAAGTGGATGCCTTGATCATCAAGAATTTCTGTAAAAGATTTACAGTTTTTATGTTACAGCTGTTTAATACCTGTCTACGTTTTGCGCATTTCCCAAGTCGTTGGAAAAAGGGGGTAGTAATCTTATTTAGAAAAAGAAATAGACCTGAAGGACATTATAAGTCATATAGACCCATTACCTTATTGCCTATAATTGCAAAGATATATGAGCGTATGAACAAGATAAGAATATTAACTATGCTGGAGGCTACTTATTACTTAGATGATAGACAACACGGCTTCAGGGAAGGGAGAGGCACAGTGAAAGCAATGGATACGCTTAAAAAGAAAATTGTTATTGCTCTGAAAGATTTTAAATACTGTGCAGCAGTTTCCTTCGACACAGCAGGTGCATTCGATGTTTTAGATTGGAATATAGCAGCGGAAATAATAAATAATGTTCATTATATGAATACCTAAAGAACGTTTTAAAAAATTATATCTCGATAAGATTAATTGGTTTTAGATTTATACGTGGTATAAGATGGTTTAGACTGTTTAAGGGTTGTCCGCAAGGATCATGTCTGGGCCCCTTGATTTGGACTTTGGAAGCAGATCGTTTAATTAAAAGAAGCAGCGAACATCAACTTGATTTGATATCCTATGCGGATGATTCCGTGGTAGTGGAAGGTGCCAATACCAGAGCGGCTTTAGAAAACAAAATTAATATCTCAATCAATGTTTTTTTCGAATATGTGCCAAGAGCTTAATTTACATTTAAATTTGACTAAAACAGAGTCTATGCTTTTTGGGAAAAACATTATGAAGAAGAGAAAACCGATTTTTAAATGCCAAGGCACATCAATTCTAGTGAAGGATAACATTACATATCTAGGATTTCTATTGGATAGTACATTTAATTGGTTGGATCACCTTGATATGGTAAGGTGTAAACTTATTTCCTTCACTTTTAATGTAAGAAAGGTGAGAATTCGACACATCGGAGTGTCGGTGCAGCTTCTAAAGATCTGGTATGAGACAGTGCTTAAAAGACAAATATCCTATGGCCACGAAGTATGGTATAAAGATTTGAAAATTCACGGTTTAAGAAGACTTTCGTCGTGTCACAGGATTTGTCTATTGACATTAATAAGAAGTTATCGATCAACCTCGACGGAGGCGCTGTGAGTCTTAGTGGGAGTATTGCCAATGGATATTGAACTTAATAATTCTAGCCATTTACACAACATAATTCATGGTGATATTTCATTGGAAATTGATGACAACCGGATACACTCCGAAGATGTTTCGAAAAATCTGCCAACGTATAACTATCCAAATTTTTACGATAAGCATAACATCAACTTTATTGCACCTGTTATTAAGTATGTTCCTAACAGAAACTTTCCGATTGCCTATACAGATGGTTCTAGGATGCCTGGGGGAGTGGCGGCAGCATTTGTAGTATATTTTCAAAATGTGGAAATTTTTACTAAGAGAATACGATTATGTGAGTATAATACCGTTTTTCAAGCGGCGCTCTACGTCATCCTCGAGTCAATTAGATGGTTCAATGTAGTTTCTTATCGTCAGCTTTATATTTACACAGATAGTTTGTCTTCAGTGTCTGCTCTTCGCAGACTTTTTCCTAGCAACGATATATTATTTGAACTTTTTACTAGTCTTCGTCTTCTGAGGAATAAGATGGTGCATATTGGATGGATAAAATCGCATGTAGGAATTGCAGGAAACGAACGTGCCGACGAACTGGCAAAGTCTGTTATTTTAAATAACACTTTTGATTCAGAAGAAAAGCTTTCGATACCTATCTGCGTATTAAAATCCCATTTTCGTACGAAAAATATGAAAGAATGGCAGACTCGTTGGTCTTATTCAGTCAAAGGTCGAGACACATACAAAGTTTTGCCGGAGGTTAGCCTAGATTTTTTGTGTGATTCTCAAATCGTAGTATACTTTATCAGTGGCCACGGAGCGTTTCCGGCGTATTTATATAAAATTGGTAAACGGCAGAACGACAGATGTACATGTGGAAAACGTGGTGATACGCCTCATTACTTATTTCAGAGTTGTCGTGTTTCAAGGGACTGTTTTCCTATGATACGCAATAGAACACTTGAGTGGAACTTAAGATGTGTTCTTCTGACGAGATCTAACTATAGAACATTGTGTAGAATCTACAATGATTTAAATAAAAAATTTTCATTCATAAGGTATAAATTCTGAACATTATATGACTTTCTGAACTTTGTGGACTGGCTTTTATGGTTTTTGAACATTTTAAAAACTACAAAGTTGTATCAGAATTGCTGATATTTGAACTGTTAAATTCAAGCTTGGATATATTTTTAGTTTTTATATATGATTAGGAATTTATTTTAAAGACAATTGCAATATTGTAAAAAATTGTCTATAAATCCTGTTTGCCTTGTTTTAACAGCTTGAGACATATGTCAAAAATTGTAAATGTCCTAAATTTCTGTATACCATTATGTTTTTCTTTGTAAGTGTCGGGGCACTTACTTTTTTATTATGTATTATATTTAATTTTTCTTTGGTAAATACCTGCTGGTTTTCTGGGTCTGTTGCCCTGGTTGTGGCTTTGGCTGAGTCATGGAAGGGAATTTCCTGCCTAGGTTTTTAACACCTATGCCAGATTCTGGTTGGTGCCTAGGTTAGGGTGATCTAGTCCTTGACATGAATTGACATATAATTTAGTGCTGTTTAATTTTTGGTGTAAATCGCTCAACAGGTGGCGCTGCTATGATGTATTTTTTGCGATTTCCGCAATCGCTTTATCTCAAGAACTAATGCTTAGATTTTCAACAAACTTCAGATTCAGGTATACCTTGATATCATTTAGTGCTGTTTATTTTTGGTGTAAATCGCTCAACAGGTGGCGCTGCTATGCTACATTTTTCAGAATTTCCGCTATATCTCTATCTCAAGAACTAATGCACGAATTTTCATCCAACTTCAAATTCAGATATACTTTGATATGAATTGGTGCTAAATTCATGTAATTTCTTGTACTATTTAAATGATTTAATTGACGTGATTTATATAGAAGAAAGTTTTGTGATGGCCACAACATACTAGTTTAGAATCGGAATAGTTGTTTTCTAATTTGGATTTATTGACAATGGAGCTTAGTAAAATTTAAATTCCTGATTCTAATATGTATAGAGCTTCTGAAAAATCAAATTCCATATGTAAAAGCTGTATTTGATGTCTCTGGTTTTTGTAATTAAAAGTATGTTTCTTGTTTTAGCGGTTTAAGTGACAATCGTCATTTCAACTGTTTTGAATCTCGCGGTATATAACAGACAGACTTAGAGATGACTATAGATAGATATTTTTAGCTGTTCAGCTATATGTAGATTTATGTAATACTACCAGTTTTAATTCTTTATATATTATTTAAAATTCTAAAAAAAAAAGAACTCATAAACTAAGAAACCATATGTTTAATGAAAAAGATCACAATAAAAATAGTAAATTTTTCAACTTTAAAAAGAAAGTAAACAAATTATTTAATATATTTTGATTTGTTAATTGTCATTTCATCTGTTTTGAATAACGTGGTATATAACGGACAGACTTAGAGATATCTATAAATAGATATTTTTAGCTGCTCAGAGATATATAGATTTATACAATAATACCACTTTTAATTCTTTATATATTATTTAAAATTCTAAAAAATAAAGAACTCATAAACTAAGAACCCATATGTTTAATGAAAAAAATCGCAATAAAAATAGTAAATTTTTCAACTTTAAAAAGAAAGTAAACAAATTATTTATATATTTTGATTTGTTAATTGCCATTTCATCTGTTTTGAATAACGCGGTATATAACGGACAAATTTAGAGATAACTATAAATAGATATTTTTAGCTGCTCAGAGATCTGTAGATTTATGTAATAATACCACTTTTAATTCTCTATATATTACTTAAAATAAAAAAAGAACTCGAAAACAGTGTATCTTTAATAAAAAAAAATCGCAAACAAAATAGTATATTTTCCCACTTTAAAAAGAAAGTAAACAAATTATTTAATATATTTTGATTTATTAAAAGTTTTTTTTTTTTTTAAATGTTCTTGAAATTTAAGTGAAGGGTGCTTTTGTTTTAGAAATGTATTATTGAAATTGGCAACTCTGTTTCTACTCATGTTCAATTTGACAGCTGACAGATGATTTTTAAGCAGTACGTTTTGCCATTTAACCATGAGTACGCTTACTCCAAAACAATACTTGCAAGTTGTGCAAAACACCATCAGTTTATTGCGGGAGACATTCAGTGAGCGCATAATTTCGCGTAATGCACATGTGAATGGCCTGCATGGTCATGTGATCTCACACCAAAAGATTAAATTCCGTGGCGATATGCGAAGTCGTTGGTCTACGCCGATAAACCACAAACATTGGACCTCTTATAATCAACATTCGTCACTTTATTGCTGATATACGGTCCCAATTGCTCGATAAAGTGGTCGAAAATTCGACATCCATATTGCTCTTCATTCGAGCCAGGCAATATGTGCGATATCCATATGCCCGAAATAATTTTTAAACACCAAAGGCATAAAATTATTTATTTAATAAAACAATATCATGTCCATTAACATTGCTTTCGCGCGTTTTATTTCGTTTTAAATTTATATACCTCTAAAAAAACTCCTTTTATACATGAATATGTAAAAAATATTATATGTAACGAAAATCTATTTTCTTTTAATATTCAGTGTAGTAACATAATTATATAGTTAGGAATTATTTGTAGTTTTTAAACGGAAATTAAAAGCATTGAATTCTACAGTCTTTTATTTATTTATTTGTTTATTTTCCCCAGATTTACATTCCAAAAGGAAAAAGAGGACTTATACTTAATTCTCATTTCATCAATTAATGCAATTCGAGATGTTCTTTAAAAAAAGTAACGCCCCTTTCATGTCTTTCAGTGAACCTGTCATTTTTCTACATAATGCAGAAGTAAGTAATTGGAGAAAGTCATTGCTATTAACGGTCAAATGGGAATTTAAGGAATTTTCCAAAAAAAAAAAAAAAAAAAAATGTTAAATCTAGTAATAAATAAAAATATTACTTTTGAAAAGACTTCAACAGCTTAAGCAATAAAATTTATTGCGAGAGATTATTTCAATTATATTAGTTTAAAGGCTAAGTAATATATACTCCCTGTTGATTTTAAGGTGTCTGTGTGTCAAAATTTTATTTCCTTTATTACATTCTTCTATCTTTACAAGAAGAAAGTACTGGATTCGTGAAAATTTTCGACTTCTGGTTTTCGATGGATTTATACATTTTAAAAGGTCCTGAACATAATTTGACGTTTTTTAGAAAATGTCGGTCTGTGAGTCTGTCTGTGTGTCGCAAAGATGTTGTGAGTGCTCTATCTCAAGAACTGTTGCTCGGAATTTCACAAAACTTTAGATTCAGTTAGACTTTGATATAAACTGGTGCTTATTCGTTTTTGGTATATATCACCCAACAGGTGGCGCTGTTATGCTACATTTTCACGATTTCCCCAAAAGTAATATCTCAAGAAGTAATGCACGGATTTTCATCAAATTTCAGATTAAATTATATAAATTGATATGAAAGGGTGCTGATTATGTTTTGGTGTAAATTGCCCAACACACGGCGCAGGTTTGGTGCATTTTTCATGATTCCCTCAATAGCTCCATCTGAAGAACTAAAGCGCTAATTTTCATCACACTTCAGATTCAGGTATACCTTGATAAATATCAGTGCTGATTATGTTTTGGTGTAAATCTCCCAACAGATGGTGCTGCTATGCTGTATTTTTCGTGACTAATACACGGATTTTCATCAAATTTCAGATTCAATTAGACGTTGACATAAGTTGTTGCTGATTATGTTTTAGTGGTAATCACCCAACAGTTTGCGCTGCTATGTTGTATTTTGCACAATTTACACGATTTTAGGAATCGTCATATCTCAAGAACTAATGCACGGGATTTCATATCTTTAGAATCCTCATGTTGAGCATAGATTGCCATTTAATTTTTGCACTGTGTTTTGAAGTACTCACATGTATGAGATAGAAGAAAGTTTCGGGATTGGCATATCTGAATAGTTTTTATCATATACTAATTATTTATTTCCTCCAACGTATATTTCTTTATAGATTACTTTTCAGATATAAAGTTTTTTGAAAACTTCAAAATTTTATGTAGAAAATATAGTATTTTTTTAAAAATTAATTTAATTTTTTACATAACACATGAAGTACTTTCCCAATTATATTCTAATGCTGAAGTTGTTAATGCGGACGCGAAAAGAGCTGTCAGAAAAGTAAGAATAGATTTAAAAGATAAGTCTGGCCTGAAATCCAACGCAGCAAAGAAAGAAGCAGCAGGCCATCAGCTGGAAAAAAGATGGCAGCCAGCACTGCCATCAGCGGTAAAGTGCAATGGTGCCATTACTTAAGCCAGTACAAATGTGTCCGTGCGGAATGCAGCTGACCCATCAGTGATGGCCAACAGCAGACCAGCATTGGTATGTCATCACATTACTTCAATCCGGCACTTTTCCTACGGTGCTAGCACCTATCCCACTGCTATTCCTTTGCTGGCCCAGCACTTTCCATTGCAAAAATTTCTTATAGAATTCTGTAAAAAACAAAGTATTTTGGCTCTTTTTTTTATAAGCTAGTTTCACCAAGAGCTATAGAAGTGTCTGTAATAGAAATGTATACTGAAATATTTGAACTTGCAGTGGTTTCCATGTGGTCACCCTCCCAAGTACCAACCGCGCTCGATGCTGTTTTGTTTTTCGTGATCGGACATGAACAAGTACTTTCAGCGTATGCCACAACCACTCGTAGTTTTCAAGCTCTTATTACACTATTTCAAGTTTGTTTCTTTTATGATTTACGTTCCAATCATAAAACTGGTATAGAAATTGTTGTATTGTATAGAAATCCTACATATTTTATACGCTTTTTTTATTATTTATTCTGAACTGTGTAAATTATGAAAACCGAAATCCTTTGGAACTTAGTAAAACCATATTTAAGGAGGAAAAAATGTGCGTTGAAATAAAGAATTTGTTTATTTATTCATTTACTTATTTATTTTGTAGGTGGCAGTGGTGCTATAATATTTACAGTTTCAAACAAATTAGCTTCACAGCTTAAATTGTGTTAAGATATTCATTTCCGATTTGTGTTCCAGTATTCAATGTCTTCGATATTCGCAACGCCACCTAGCGTAAGGGCTCCCAGCAATAATACTGCAAAAGTTCGTGCACTTCCATGTAGTGGTGAGCCAGCGCATGAGATAAAACGGAAGCCCACCAGAATTTTATCTGAAAATTTCCAGTACCAAAGTTGACTGAAGCTGTCCAGCAGTCGTCATGCAGTGGTAGACCTTTATCCAGCACTTCCCCATCATTGCCAGCACCTATCTTGCTGCTGGCCAGCAATTTCCTCTTTGCTTGGAAGGTTAATCGATTTATAAAAAGACCTTCATGCCAGACTTTCTCAAATGCTTTTCTGACGTCTGGTATTGTGGTTTCAGCTGGTATCTTCATGTTTATATTTTCAATCAGAAACTCTACAACACGAAGCAGCTGGTGTTTGGTTGAGTGTTAAAGATTGAAGTCAAACTGATCGGGCATAAGAATATTATTTGATCAATTTGATGTTGTAACTCGGTTCCGATGACGCGTTGGGCAACTTTACTGAGAGAGGGTAGAAGTGAAATGAGTCTGTAACTAGTTGGGTCTTAAAGGTTAGTGCGAGATTTAAAGATAGTAGAGATGACAGAGATTTTCCAAGGTTTTGGGAAGCAATTATATTTAATGATAGAGTTGGTAAGATGTATTAAAACGAGGATTTTTAAGTTCAGTATTAGAAAATGTATCGTGCAAAGGTGATTTGTCTTTTTTAAAGTTTACTGATGATATTATTGATAACTTTTACGTTGAATAACAATGGATCATCAGGGAGATTGTCCATGAAATTGCAGAAAGTTTTACTGATTTCGTAGAACTGATTCTACCTAGCGAGGTTTAAGAGGGGAAAGCAAATCGTAAATAATACTACTTTTAAAAATTTCCCGTTAGGAAATTAATTATTAAATTGCAAAAATACTCTTCAAATATTTTAATAGTAAGAATGAATAATACACAGAAAATAGTTGCCTTGGATTAAAGATATTAGATATTAATGTGAATAATAATAATTGTAACATGCATACACAGAAAAATTATCACATAAAATAATTACTGTTAAATATTGCAATGTATTTTCTAAAAGTTAAAATATCTCGATAATCTTTTATTATATTTTCACTAACCAAAATAATATAGTGACAATTAATGATTAAAATGTATATATTTTTTAGATTATTTCTTTTAATTTTCCTATTTGTAATTTGTGTTGAATAGCAGATCTCAAAAAATAATAAACTGTATTTGATAAATGAACTACATACCTGTGGAGTCTTCAGGTTAGATTTTAGTAGATAAAAAAGAGCAGAATATTGAGACTTTTGAGAAATATTAAGCACGAAACACCGCATGTGCGTGTCTACAGCTAAAATATGATTGGAATAATTAAATTACTAACAAAAAATACGAATTTAAGTATAATTCCATGAAAGAAACATAGATTAAAATAAGATTAGAAAGGAAAACTTAAAATAAATATTTCATAAATTTTATATTTAAATTTTATAAATTGATAAATTTCTTTAAAAATCGCAAATTTAATTTATAAAATGAACTACATACCTCTGAAGTCTTCAGATTTAGTATCCCAGTAAAGAAAGAAACAGTGGGCCATCAGCTGGAAAAAAGATGGCAGCCAGCACTGCCATCAGCGGAAAAGTGGAATGGTGCCATTACTTAAACCAGTACAAAAGTGTCCGTGCGAATGCAACTGGCCCATCGGTGATGGCCAGCATTGGTATGCCATCACATTACTTCAATCCGGCACTTTTCCTGCAGTGCTAGCACCTATCTCACTGCTATTCCTCTGCTGGCCCAGCACTTTCCCTTACAAAAATTTCTTATGAAATTCTATAAAAAAAACATATTATAGAATAATGGCCCTTTTTTCTATAAGAGAGTTTCACCAAGAGCTATAGAAATGTCTATAGAAATATTTGAACTTGCAGCGGTTTCCACGTGGTCACCCTCCCAAGTACTAACCGCGCTAGATGCTGTTTGGTTTACGTGATCGGACATGAACAGCTACTTTCAGCGTATTCTATAACCGCTCGTAGTTTTCAAGCTCTCATTACGCTATTTCAAGTTTGTTTCTTTTGTGATTTACGTTCCCAATGATTAAACTGGTATAGAAATTATTGTATTGTGTAGAAATCCCCTATATATTTTATAAGCTTTTTTTATTATTGATTCTCAACTGTGTAAATTATGAAAACCGAAATCCTTTGTAACTTAGTAAAACCAGATTTAAGGAGAAAAAAAGTGTGTTGAAATAAAGAATTTATTTATTCATTTACTTATTTATTTTGTTGGCGGCATTGGTGCTATATTATTTACATTAAAAAAAAATTTGCTTCACAGCTTAAATTGTGTTAAGATATTCATTTCAGATTTGTGTTTAAATACTCAATGTCTTCGATATTCGCAACGCCACCTAGCGTAATGGTTCCCAGCAAAAATACTTCAAAAGTTCGTGCACGTCCATGTAGTGGTGGGCCAGCGCATCAGATAAAACGAAAGCCCACCAGAATTTTATCTGATGATTTCCAACAGCAAAGCTGACTGAAGCTGTCCAGCAGTGGTCGACCATTAGCCAGCACTTCTTCATACTTGCCAGCACCTATCTTGCTGCTGGCCTGCAATTTCCTCTTTGCTGGGAGCCTTCGGAAAGAAAAAGCATGATCTAATGACATTGCTTGTCAGATGTTAATTTACGAGAAGCGTAATTAAATGCGCATTCAAAAATAGAATTTATAAAATTACACTTCCTACAATTATGAGAAATATTAAACACAAAACACAGCGTGCGCGCGTCAGGATAAATACGGATGATTAACCAAAATTATTAACAATAAAATGCAAAATTATGTGGATTTTCGTTGTTAACAGCGGTCAAATCGATTGGCTAGAAAAAATTAAATTAAATAATTGATAATTTTTATTACAAATTTAGATTAAATCCTATAAGATAGAGAGGATAAAATAGACATTTTAAAACAAGGAGTGTCGCATTATTGTGAGAAAAATAACAAACATTTATATAACGTAACGCATTACGCATATTTTAATGTAAAATAAAAAACACCAAAGCTGGAAATGATATTATTAACAGGAGATTAAAATGCATAAAAGAAGACCTTCTTCCTCTTCATACAATAAATCTATTCGCCCCGATTAACTACTTCGACAACTAGTCAAATGACGAAGAAAGATAGTAACTATTTGATCAAAAATATAATTGTGTTTATTCTCTACTCAATTTATGCGGAAAAATGAAAAGTTTGTTCTAAACATTGTAGCTGGTAACAACACAGAGTAAATAACATGATATTTCAAAGCACTTTACATTTTTCTAAGAATTTGGAATAGTTTTAGACCTTTGTAAGGAAATAAGTCTTAGAAAATTGTTCTACTTTTCCTCACCATAGCTCTAAAAATATTGATATTTTTTTCCTTCTTTCAAACAATCTGATAGGTACGTAGATCGAAAAAGATATTCGGCGATTGTCAATACAATCTCCATATTCTTAAGGGGGTGGGGGAAGGGAGAAGTCTGATGAAAGTTGAAGGAGAAGACTAGTGAAAGTTGAATTAATAAAAAAGGATCGCGATTTGAGAGTATCACTACCAGATAATACTAAATTTTCATTTTATATAGGATTTATGTTTAATTTCATTTTTGGTTTCCTTTTTTTTATTATGAGATATTTTTTATATTTTAAATAAGAAAAGAATAAAGGATTCTCTTTAGAGTGTAAAAATACATAAAGAAACAAACCTTAGTAAATATGACAAATTAACTACACTTATAGCGCTATAATCTTTTAATGATATTGTTAAATTCAAATTTCCCTACTCCTGGCAGATTCAGGAAATCTTTTTAGCAGAAAAGACAATTAATTATGCGGAAAAAAATGAGAAAATTGTGCTGGTGAACTACGAAACTTTTTTGTTCAGTGCACGATTAAAAAAAAAAAAATCTAAACAACCATTAAGCAGAAAACAAATAGCGAATTGTACATTTCATTGTTTCAAAGGCGCAAAGATTCGTTACTTCAAAGATGCTAAATTGAAAAATACTTTGATAATCGAACACACAAAAAAAACTAAATTTTCATTTAAATAACTTTCAAAATGAATTTTTTTACACAGTGAATATGACATATTTTATTTTTATTTTTTTTTATTAAAGATATAAAATGTTCAGAATAATTTAAAAAAAATTGTGCTCTTTCTAAAGAAAACTCCATGTACGTTTTAGCTGACAATGGGTAAATGTTATGATTCCATTTTGTTTTTTAATAAAAATTTTCAAAGCTTAAGATTAAGTACTCCATTTCTATTAAAAGTAAAGGGAAAATATTCATGGTTTATTTATTTTTATTGAATATATCCTTATCGATGCCATTTTCACATTACAAATAAAAGTAAATCTTTCTTTTTTTTTTCAAATGAAAATCAAATTTCAAATTATTTTTGCTTAAAAGGCGCAAAGACCAACTTAGTGAAAAATATTCCATGCCGGGAATCGAACCCGGGCCATCAGTATAGCGCACTGACGTTCTACCGACTAAACCACATGGAACGATACCCAGCCTGGAACTTCTCACTTTTACACTTTGGCAAGGCTACAAACGCAGCACAAGATGGAATATTTTCCGTGAGCCACCAACATGGGGCAAACACAGACACTTAATTAAATCCAGCATCGATTGAATCTATAATAATAATTGGAAATTTTTCCAGAGAGAAACATTCGCCTTGAATACAATATTTCAAATGAAAATATTATTATAAAAGTAAATCTTTTGTAATTTTTGAACAGAAAATGACATCAGCCATTAAAAAAAAAAACACGCATTCTGCTTCATAAACCAAAAGATTGAAGAAGATATTTAAATATTTTTACATTACGCTGATACTGAGTTTGAGACGCTAGGCAAAATGAGTCAGTGAGTAAAAATGATGTCATATTTAAAACAAAACGATCCTTTTCTGTGTAAAACTAAATATTCGACCAATACTAAATGGCCAATACTATGGCAACTAAAGGCAAATTTCTGAATGGTAAATTTTTGCGGGTACTGATATTAGAACTTCAAGTTTGTGCGAATGTTCGCATGAAAAGTTGTTTCGGACAAACGTGACTTTAAGTTTGGAAATACATTCATTAATAATGTATTGCGCGATAAAGTACTTTTAAATTGTGAATATGAGTGGTGCGTATATAAATGTTGAGAATTTGAAAATAACGTACAGTTTAGATTTTATGGTGGAAAATTTTATGATGTGACAAAGCCAAATCCTTTTATAGATTTTTCTTTCCGTAAAAACAAACATAGTCCAGTCAAATTAGGTTTTTTCTGGACATAATTATGAGAGTTTTGAAACTTGGTAATATTGTTTGTAAGGGTCTACTAATGAACATACTAAAAGTCCTGATGGATGGGGGTGAGCGCGAGGAGGAGGGGGTAAAAGAAGGTACCATTTTCGGTTTTTTGTTAATATCTCATAATGTATAAGTCCTACGGAAAAATTTCTAATGCAAAAGATAAAGAGAATTAAATTCTCTACAAAAAAGTTCTATACATTCTTCTCTAGAAGCCATAGTTAACGAGATAGTCGCATTCAAAAATGAAGAAATTTGCCAAAAGTCACACCAGTGCCAGAGAGCGGGTCAATAGCACTTGCATTGCATCTATTTAACTTAAATTTAAATGACCGTTAATAAATTTTGTGGTCAGGTGAATGGAAGACTGAACAATAACTTCAACAAATGATATATTTCTTAACTATAGATTATGTTATGTAGATTATATGTTCCGTAATCGGGTTTGAAGTCATTTTAAAAAGCATGGATTAACGCCAATTTAATTTCCTTCTGCAACTTTTGTTTGATATACTTTTTTTTACATAGATAATAGACATGTTGAGCCTTATATCCGTCAGGACCAAAAGGGAATACGACAAATTTGTTCGATAGAGCTATTTCACGATTCGACGCAGCGACAAGTTTTGGACAGGCGTTTGGTTTGACATAACCATTGAGCAAAAACTAATGATATCTATGAAATTCTCTGTTGGGATCACACATGGACGAGGAATAAGTGGGGTCTAGGCGCCACAGCTACCTTTCATATTTGTACCGCCCTGGAAGAATTCTGTGGTTTAACTATTTCTTCTGGTGAACAACATAAGGATTTTCGTGAAGCTCGGATGAATAGAGATGCTGCGGATATCTCCAAACTTTCAACTTGATTTGAAAATCACCCCCCCCCCTTTCCTCAGATACATATAATTATATCAATATCTTCTGGGGTTATTAGAGATGAAACTATCACCTGCTTCAAAACTTTGGAAATCGGGAGTAAAAAGATGATCCAGGTGTCTAGCGAATGTTACTAAAGCTTAACATTTTCGCCTACAATCAGTTGTACACTGAATGAGGTTTAGTATTGCCCTTAGGGGCAACATGATCGGCTGTTGTCATAGGCACTAACGTATGAACGATCTTACGTTTTCAACCCCAAATCTCAGGAGACAGTTCATTTCCCTGCCACAGCTGTATCTGTAAGCATATATTTTTATCTGAAAAGGTTAAGCCTATGAGAAGAACAAGTATATCACATCTGTCCAACAACAGTAACGTTGTCACTTTCACTCAGTGCATCTATAGCAATCTGAACAGTCAGAGTGGCGGCATTATTAGGACTTTGCTGTCATGAGACTCATTTGTCATTTAAATTGGAAGATAGAATGGGAATTAACGTTGTCTTATTGTTCTTATTGCAGAGAAACTGATTTTGGGGAACACTGATGACAGCATGTTCTTACAAATATATGTCAACTGAAGTTTTCACTGAGCACCTTCTATTTTGTTCAGCTACTTTATTACTGTTTCCAGTGTCAGTATATCCATCGAAAACAATTCTGAGTCCCTTTCCACAATAGTGTTTCTTAACGTACTTTATTTAGGTGTTGCAAATTCCTGTATTGTTGATTCCTTCTTCCAAACCACCTCATATAACAGGAAGCCACCATCCACAACTATTGTTTGTTGTTGGTATAATATCTCACCTGATTGTTCAAATATTTGACACAAAGCACTTTTCTGTGTCTTGCACATTCCGCAGTCATTGAAAAGAGAGAGAGTATAAGGAGTCGATTCATATTGTAGATAATTTTCTGAAGCATTTACTACGTTTGCTCAAGGAAATCCGTTGGAATATAACTAGAGGATCCACAGTTTTAGTAGTATCATGAAATTTTGTTGAATTGTGCATACGGTTGAGTGATTGTGCTATACCTTTCCGAGTCAGTTTCCCATCTGAGAAACATTTGCTAGACACCTGAATCATCTTTTTACTCCCGATCTCCAAAGTTTTGAAGCAGGTGATAGTTTCATCTCTAATACCCCCAGAAGATATTGATATAATTATATCTATCTGAGGAAAGGGTGGGTGATTTTCAAACCAAGTTGAATGTTTGGAGATATCCGCAACATCTCTATTCATCCGAGCTTCACGAAAATCCTTATGTTGTTCACCAAAACAAAGCGTTAAACCACAGAATTCTTCCAGGGCTGTACAAATATGAAGAGCTTATTCCTAGTCCATGTGTGAGCCCTACAGAGCATTTCATTGATAGCATTAGTTTTTGCTCAATCGTTAAGTCAAACCAAACTCCTGTCCAAAACTTATCGCTGCGTAGAATCGTGAAATAGCTCTATCGAACAAACTTTTCGTATTCCTCTTTGGTCCTGAGGGATTGAAGGCTCAACATGTCTATAATCTATATAAAAAAAAGTGTGCCAAACAATAGTTACAGAAGGAAATTAAATTGGCGTTAATCCATGCTTTTTAAAATGACTTCAAACCTGATTACGGAACATATAATCTATATAACATAATCTATAGTTAAGAAATATGTCATTTGTTGAAGTTATTGTTCAGGCTTCCATTCACCTGACCACAACATTTATTAACGGTCATTTAAATTTAAGTTAAATAGATGCAATGCAAGTGTCATTGACCCGCTCTCTGGCACTGGTGTGACTTTCGCCAAATTTCTTCATTTTTGAATGAGATTATCTCGTTAACTATGGACTCTAGAGAAAAATATATATAACCTATTTTGTAGAGAATTTAATTCTCTTTAACTTTAGTTTTTTAGAAAATTTTCCGTAGGGCTTATAGATTGTGAGCTATTGAAAAAACCACGAAAAATCATACCTTCTTTTACCCTCTTTCCCTCGCGCTCACCCCCCATCCATCAGGACTTTTAGTATGTTGATTAGTAGACCCTCCCAAACAATATTACCAAGTTTCGAAACTCTCATAATTATGTCCCAAAATGACCCAAAATCTGCCTAATTTGACTGGACTAACATAAGAGCCTCAATCGATAAATTCAAACATAATTACTCATCTTAATTATTACAGTATTATAATATAATTTAATTTTTCAATAATTTAAGCAGTTGAAATTTCTGATGCAAATAATATTTTGGTAATTTTAGATTAAAAACATTATTTGTTTTAAGAGTTAGACAACCAATGCAAGATCATTTTTTTATTGTAATTATTTTTGTAGGTTTATTATAAATTCGATTTAACAGTTTCATTCTAAATTTTTTAATTCGTCGAATTTCGACGGGTTCCAATTCGTTTTTTTTTTTTTTTAAAGAAAAGGAGGCAGATTCCCTGAAAAATCTTATCCAACACCGGGCCAATTCCGAGCGATATTTAAATATTTTCAGTACAGCTCGTATCCCTTTGGGACACCCGGAAGCATCTGGACCCCAGGAGACACCGCCTTCTCCTAACAGGGTAAATGCGCCCCTGCCAGGAGCTGTGTGGTCGTTTTATTGCCCCTGTAAATAAGGACCATAAACCAGACTTGACAGAAACTAAACTATCAAAGTTATTGTGAGAGTCCAAATACACAGTCTCCCGACGTAATTCTTAAAATTGGTGGAACGGAGGTAATTTACTTCTGTACACCACCTGCCCCTGTCACCTTAAGTCTGAGAAAACACAACTAAAATATTTGCATACACAATATTATACCTTTCAAAACAATTAATCTACCCTATATATATAAAATCCTAATGAACCGAATTTATGAAACGTAAGTATGAAACGGAAGTATGAATCGACTGATTAAACAACTGATTATGTTTCACGGCGATTTCTCCTAAAATATGGAATACTTTGCGATGAAATTAACACCTAAAATCAATATTGATCCGCAGATTTCAAAACTGGTATTAGAATTTTTAAATTCGAATTAGTTTTTGAAATATTAATTTTTTTCTAATTTTATATACATTTTTCTAATGTTGGTAACTCAAATTTTAATCAAACAGATATATATATATATTTTTTTTTATTTCAGAAAGGGTTGACATTGTAACCCGGCTTATTGTTGTTTATTTGATAATAAATGTTTATTTACTTTTATTTATTTTTACAAATTATATAAATTATTTTGTTCTGCGATTATTAATTATTTTTTTTATATTTCCTTTAGAAAATAATAGAAAATAATTAAGAAATACAGTACTACTTATTTATTCCGTCGACCAATTTGACCAAATTATATAAATCGCCAAAACACTCGCCAAATTATACAAATTGATATAATTTTTATTTTAAATAACGAAAGAACAAATAAATTAGTATAACATTAATAAATATACGAATAAAACGTCGAAATAAAAATCACTTGATGACGTAAACACGTGTAACTTGCTTAAAATCAAGTGAATGTGACATTTACGATCAACCATTATTGGAATTTAATCTTATAGTTTGGCGATAGATTTTTGGTCGTCGGGATATCTAAGGAATACCAAAAATGCATATGTAACTTTTATTTGAAAACGAGGTTTTCGCCAAATTTTCGTAAAAAAATAAAAATCACGCTAAACCTGCGGTGCGTATCTGGCCAAATATTACCACTGGAGAGAAAAAATGCTAACTGACGAGTTGAAAAAAAGATTGGCGAGATTTGCATCCTGCTAGAGTAACAGTACCTAGAATTTTTTGCGACCATGGCAACTTTTATGTAGTTTTATTAAAAAAAAATCATTTTTTAATCAAAATGGAAAACTTACGGTCCCATATTGGCGCGATTTTTTTCTGACGCCAATGTCATATACGGAACGGGCACATAACTGGCGCCAAAGTATCGTTATTTTGCTTGATATGGTAAGCCGGATGTTGCTGTTTATGCTGCTGATGCGTTCCCCAAATTGGCGTCATTCAAAAAAATCACGCCAATATGGGACGTATATGACATCTTTGCCAAATTTTCATATGAACGGCGAAAGGATCAGACAGTATTTGTTTATGGCAGTTGACGACTTGAACTATTATAATATAGATGAAATGATGGCGATAGAATAATATTTGACGACTTATCACCTGTGCCTGGCTAACATTAAAGTACCAAAATGGCACCTAGAGTTTAAAAAGCGAAGTGGCCCGCCTGGAACTGTAGGTGATAGTCACATGACTTAGGCTATTGTAGATTGTTTTAAAATACCGGGAGACAAAGACTCTTATCCTTAATTTATTTTATTTTAGCTTCTTTTCAAATGTTTAACTGATCATCTTTAATCAAAAATGAAAACAACCATTGTATGCCTTAACAGCCAACTGATTCGCCCTTAAATTTTTGCAATCAAAGGGAATTGAATGGAAACCCTTTTACAGGGAGATCTGCACAGCTTTTTTCAGTATAATTCAATCTTTTCTAATATTTTTAAAACCCATCAGAATACACTGAAAAAAAAAATGGTAACGTTCCATGTAAAATCCAGGAACGTTTCGCCTTTTCTCAGATTTTCAGAATAATTTAGCTCTTTCCTGTGAAATTCTGGTTTCCTTATCTGAAACGTTCCTGAACAAAAGTTTGAAACAGCAAAACGCTGCGGCCGCCATTTATTATTTTTTTGCTATAATCCGTTGCTCGCGCGCGAGTGTCGAAAACGAATTCCTTAAATGAATATAAAAAAATCAATATGGAATGCAAATAAATCAATAGACGACATAATCCTTTACGTCTCTATTGTCAAGACAATTCAGATGAAAATACAATACCTCTGTGATATCGCTAAGAGATTATCTCTCGTACTTGTCTGTGGAATTTTTAACGAGCAGACCATGTAAAAAAAATACACCTATTATTTGGATCTCCATTAATGATTCTCACCGATTTTGATTAATTTAAAGTATGTTTTAGATTTCTTATCTCTAATTATTCTTGTGAAAGGATTTCTTCAAATGGGCCTTAGATTTTCAGAAATTAGATGCCGAGGTTCAGCATACGTTTCAAATACCCATTAGTTTGCAGCTCTCAACGTGTCTTTCATGGTGTGGACGCAGAAGGCTCGCACGCCACCCGTACGGCCCGAGTTCGATGCTACCTCTTGACTTTTTTTTCTTTTTTAATTAATTTTATATTTTAACACTTTGTTACAATTTGATTTAAATTTGATATATATTTGACACTTTGAATTGCTGCAAATTTGAATTTTTTTCTATTTTCGGAAAAAATATACAATTACGTTTAGGTTTTTTTTTTCATGAAAATTTATATGTATTTTACCTAACTTGTAAACTAACATAATTACTGACGAAAATCTAAAATATTTTATGTCTAGATTTTTTTTCTAATTATTATTTACATTTATATATTTTTATATTTTAAGCAAAGTTCAGAAACAATATATCATATATATATTTACTTTATTGAATTTTAACTGAAAATTTATTTTTTCGTGTAAATTATAAATAATAATTTTGATGTCAATTTCAAAATATTTTTTCGTTCTAACAAATAATGATAATAAAGCGAAAATTGTCAACTGGAAATGTAAAAATCATCTGCGGATCTCGCATGCTGTGAAATGTCAGTAATGTTTTGCTGTCAACAGAAATATTCCTGGTATTTCGCAGGAAACTTACTGGCATTTCTGTAGAAAGTTTTTAACATATACAGTAAAGTTCCAGTCATTTTCAAGAAATGTTTCTTGGAAATAATGGGCAACTCAGCTGCCCATTTTTTCCAGGAACATTGCGGAATTTTTTTTTCAGTGTAGCGTGATTTTAGATCTTGCGGTGTCTGAACGGGGGTTAGCGAGCGTAGCTTGCAGGGGGCAGAGCCCCCTAGTAATATATATAAAATAGTATGTAAAAGCAATATGAATAATACAACAAAATATGTATAAAATTACAATTAATATTTTATAAAATTGTTCGAAGTGTTGAGTGGTGTTTCCATTCAACACCAGAGAAAAAACTCTATATAATTTTGTTGAAAATTACATTAAAGTTAATCGACGAATTTGAATTCCTTCTATCGACAATTTACCTCTAACACTGTACGAAATTCCACACGCCAAAACCAGCATTAGACTGAGTACACCATAAAAAACAATGTAGTTAAAAAATTTTACTTAAATGTGTCATTTTTGAAGGATCTTGTGGTTATTTTTAAAAAGATTTGTGTAACGATACATTAATGTAAAGCTTCGGTTGCCAACGTTTTTAATATGATGGTAGTATCTTTTTTTTTTTTTTTTACTTAATTTCGTAGACGCATTATAACTGTAACGAGAACATGAACAAAATCGGAAAAATACAGAAAAATTAAAATAGAAGGAGATATATTTAAATAAACACACTAAATCTGGTAATACACTTGATGTAATCCAGAAGCACTTATTAAAAATGTTAAGACATACTAATGTTTTGAAAAGGATAATTTTGAAAGAAATTTATTCTACTTTTTTTTTTTTTTTACTTTGAAATTCCACCACTCTCTTCTCCTATGTATTGTTTTCATCGTTAAAAATTAAACATGCATTTTATTTTCTTACATTAGTTCCATGGACACGATTTAAAAAGACAAAAAAATATCAAACAGTAAATTTGGTTTTGCAAAGACGTTTTAAACTCTTAAAAATTTCATCTATATCGATCTAAAAACTTCTAAATTTTTATTTAAATAAATTTCAAATGTTTCAAATTATTTTTCAACAAAAATATGATATCTTTTATATCTTTTATAAAATACACAACATGTTCAGTGCCATTTAAATTTTTGATTATGATTTTTTGAGACAAAATTCTAAATGAGTTTTAACTAATATTGATTAAATGCTTCTCACTTCTTTCTCTTTTTAATAAAAATATTTTGAATTTTACAATTGATACTACTAAAAGTATTGAACGTTGTAATATAAATGGTATTAAAAATATTTTAATAAATCTTTATCATTTTGTTAAAGCTTACAGTCTGTCTAAACTATCCTTTGGGGAAAAAAAGTCAAGCTGTACATCTGTTACTTCAAAGAGCTTGGAACTGATAAAAATTTAACGATCGAACAAATAATTAAAAAAAAATATTATCATTTTAATAACTTTAAAAACGAACATTCTTTTTTTTTCCGTAAGTTTGTGACCTCGTTTCGCTATTATTTATACTATATGCATGAGGCTTTGATAAAATTTTTATATGTATTTTTTTTATTCTAAACCATACTCTACATGCATTTAATTTAAGGAATTAACTTTGCAAATTTATTTTAGTTTTTAATAAAAAAAATTTTGATGTTTCAAATCAATGCTACAAAATCCATCAAAACATTCTTATTAAAATGAAATTAAAAAAAATTTCTTTTTTTTAAATATTTTTATAAGGATTTATACTTATACTTTGCTTTTCTTAGAAAATTGATTAAAAGGTCTTGAAGTTTTAAGAAAAATTCATATCTTATTCTCGGATTAATTGCAAACGAAAATATTTTTTAAAGTATTGAAAAATTTCATCGTAATATTTTTTTTCCTCTTTCTGTTGGATAGGAATTATAATTTTATAAGAAAATATTATTTAAATTATTTTATTTTGCAATCCAAATGTAGTTTTACTTTTAAACAAGTAAAAATTAAATTTAAAAAATCAAAAAGCCCGGCGAATTCATTAATTATTTCTCACCAAACAGAAACTTTCATATTACTGACCTATATTTTTTATTTACTTGTATTGATGACTTTTAAGTTGTGTTTAATTATTAGTTCCTATCTATAAACACTGTTTGATGACGACTTTAGATGTCTATGAAGGTTAGAGTTGCAGTAAAGCTAGAGATCTTACCTACACAACTTCTAGGTTGTGTAATATTTAAACGGAGCTTCTGACTGTAAAATAGTCAATGAAACATCGTCTTCATTTTGAAAGACCTATCCAATAATATGCCTCTCAATAGGGTGCGTAATTTTTTTTTCGCCTCCACCGCCATTTTGGATTTATAAAAGCAAAACCTACACTATAACCATTGGACGGTTAAGTCGAATAGAGACCTCATTCATTAAAATCCATTCAGCCGTTAGGATGTTTCGAGTGTATAAAGAAATCCACATACCCAGATACGCGTGAAACACATAACCCTTCTTTACAGTCTGGTAAAAAGGATCTATGGGACGCATTTTACGTAACCAAGTATTATTTATCAATAAAAAAACTCTTAACAGCAAATAAAAATTATGCGTCAGTCAATGATTATGAAACACTAGTAAGTACAGAACTTGTGTGGAAATATAAATAATTTAAGGGGTCTCAGGACTCTTAAAGCTTTAAAATTTTCGAAATTTTAATTTTTTTAGATATTAAATTCCTATCTTTTCTGAACATTTTGATATAATTGTTTCCTTGAAATTCCTATTAGAACAGAAGTTATGGCTTTTACATTTATACACGTTCAATAGCTGAAGCGTCGTTTCGGAAACTTTGAAGCCATTTTTCTCCAAATGACGTTTTGGGGTATAAAGCGCACGATATCTCAAAAACTTATGAATATTTTTTCATGAAATTTTCAAAACATATGTTTTATGTTAGTCTGTATAATCTGAATCTAAAAGTTTCTTTTTATTGTTCAAAACAATATTTTTTTAGGTGATTATACTGTTGGAATTTTCTTAATTTTGAATTAGCTAAATACAACTTTGTATTAAAAATATAAAAAAGCTTTAAATACAAATTTATTTAGGTTCAAGGTAATTATTAAGATCTGAAGTATAAGTAGGTACCAAAATCTTCATTCTAGTTGCAACACTTATTTCATAATCGTGCGCGTAAGCTGTTATGCCGATTTTTGGCTCGAAAAATGTCTAACAGTTTGGAGCTCCTGTAAATGCTAATTCTGCATCTTATAATTTTTTAAATACATGAAATGAAGGAACATACTTATATATTTTACTCCAATTAAAATTGTGTCTTAAAAATCAAATACATTTTAAGATATTAACTGTTGAAAATGATCTTTTTTTTTTTCATTTTTTCCAATTTTAAGAGTCCTGAGACCGCTTAAAGACAACGTTTAAACACACAATAAAATAAGTTGATTTGATCAGACGTAAAATTACATTAGATCAGAATTAAATTACATTAGGTCTGTGGCTATTGATCGAGGTTTTAGTTTATCTTATATCATTAATTTAATTTCCCATAGTCTTAATAAATGTGTTAATAATCTTGATTCTCCTGTTACTGCGGTTTCCATTTCTAACATTATCATTTTACCATTTTATAATAGCATTAGCTTTAAGATGGATAATATCTTAAGACATTATGATTTTAATGTGGTTTTTAAACCAGTTAATAAATTAACTTTTTCGCAAGGATCAAATTCCTCCTCATAATTATTGGGGCGTTTACAACATACAGTGCCAATGTGGTTCCTTTTACATTGGACAAACTAAACGAAAACTCCGTTACAGAGTCAATGAACACAGAAACTATGTTAAGAAAAAAGAATTGCAGAAGTCCTCTATCGCCTCTCATTGCTGGGGGGGAGGGACATAATTTTAATTTTGACTCAGCTACCATTATCAAGAAATGCATTACTCCTCTGGATTTAGACTTTTTTGAGGCTGTTCATATCCATAAATTTAAAGACTCCATGGTTAATGATTTGTCTAGTACACCATACATCTCAACTTTCTGGGTGGATTTGTTGTGTCACGACACTTCACTTCCGCATTAATTTCATTGGATGTTGGAACTTGATGGCCTTTTGGTATTATGTTTTGACATTTGGGTTTTCACCGTAGATGTAGTTGGGGTGATATTATTTTTAAAGTTTTTTACACTGAGGATGTGAGTCCTGGTACTCACGAAACGTTTTCGTCTGATCAAATCAACTTATTTTATTGTATGTTTAAACGTTGTTTTTAATTATTTATTATGAAAAACTTTCCAACACATTCAGAAGTGTGTAACAGAACTTCACCGTTATCTAACGTAATAATGATATTAGATAAACAATTTGGAAAAAGCATGGCACATTTCCAAACACAATTATAATAATTACCATCAATAGTGGGAAAATTATTCGATTTCGTTTGTCTACATATATACAAATTTGTATACACTATATGGCCAATGACCACTATATGACCGCTCACTTGCAATTTTGGACGTTTTGTTAAGTATCTAGCAAAATACAAGAGGAATTATCCTGGAACTCCAGGTGTGTAAAGAATTCCGTTACGTAATGTTCTACGGGGGAAAATCATCTGGATTGTATTTTAATCATGTTACATTATTTCAATCATGATATACATCACTGAGCTTAATCATAAAATGCAAGTGATTTTTAATTGTGGTATGGGTTTTTAAGTTTTATCGAATGTATGTTTATTTGTGTGGTGTGTACAAATTCTACTGACCATATACAGAACTACACAAAACAATTATTAAGGTTAGCTTAGGGAATTAAATCTTCCAGATTCGTCCGAGATAGCTCAGATGGTAGAGCATTGGCGGCTTCATCCAAGAGATCCCTGCTACGAATCCTAGTCCGGATATTTTTAGACCAGTTGAAAATGTAGATCTCATAGGTTTTATTTTTCAATTAGAATAATTGTGTTAAAATTAATCTAGTGTAATTAGTAGGTATTACTACCTATATGCATGAAGTACTGAAAAGTAGTTTTAAATGTGTTATGTATCTTGTTTCTGGATTATATTTAGCATGTTAAGAAAAGTTTTTGGAATGTATATAATTTCATATACACGGCTACACTTAGAAATGACTTCACAGTCGTTTTTGTTGATAAGTTAATCTTCAATCGTGTTGTATGGTTTTTAGGTGAAATAAATTTAAGCTTAATATACGGTGTATAAAGAAAGACATAGATCAGATACAGGGCTGTACAAAAGAATTTGTGTGCATTTCCGTCTGTTCGCGTAATTCCCAAAAGCGAATGTTCAACTATGTAACGAGATTTATATCTCAACCAAACTTTAGCATGCTATGTATTATCTATATGAAATTTTATGCACAAAATTACACAACTGCACAAAATTATTCTACTACTTTTCTCACTGTAAGTGGTAATTGCTGAAACTGAATTTTAAATTTATTAAATGTTTAGTAAACTGTTTATTACCATATCTTCTACCACATTATTTAATAGTGAAGTTTCGTTGCTGTTTTCTATATATGTTGGAGAGATTTTTATAATTTATACTTTACGCAAGATTTTTCTTACTTGATATTTGAATTATACAATAATTTAGAGCCAGAAAACTGCAAAAAAATCATAAAATTAAAAAAAAAAAAAGAATACTGAGTCAGTTTTGATCATTGAAAAATGTATTTTTTACAGATTTTCATATCACAGTACAGAGAAAAGTTTTCAAAAATTAACTTATAGGAACCATGGACCATATAGAGAATTAAATTTATTATTTTCATAGATACACATCAACTTATAAAAATGGTTTACAGTGGCGGGCAAAAGTTTCCGGCCAGCATAAAAGTTTTTGTTTATTTGTAAGTATACCCATATGAAGAGGAATCTCAAAGTGATACTTATACATTTTATTGACATAGTAGTTAGGAACTTATTTATGGAATAGCAAATAAATATGTAAATTTAACTGACAAAATTAAGTGCAAATGATAACTCATGTTCATAAAAGTGTCCGGCCATCATGGCAAGTTTGGAAAAAAATGGTGTTATAATACAAAATAACTGTGATAAAAAATCTTTACAATTAGTATTTTGTCGTTATACATTTAGCAATAAGTTCTGCGGCGCAACGACGTGATATCGATTCAATGAACGGTTGAAGATCGTCTATGGTAAGTTTTTTCGACTCTTCTTGCAATATTTGGGGGAAAATCTGTTGGAATATTTATATTTTCGAACACATTTGCCAAGTTCATTACAGATATTTTCGATTGGATTCAGATCGGGTGATTGGGCTGCCCATTTCGAAAGCGGAATTTTTAGTGCTAAAGCCACTGCTGGATGAGCTTGCGTGTATGCTTTGGGTCGTTACCATACTTAAACAAATAGCTGCGACCACAATTTTTCCGCCAATAAAGCAGCAAATGATCTTGCAAGATATCCTTATACATTGCACTATTGTTCTTATTCATCTTGTTGCTGATTTGAACTAATGGACCCATTTTTCAGAATGAGCTTCCCACAGGATAACGTGTCCTCCGCCATGCTTCATTGTAGGAATAACATATCTTGAATCTTATATTTTGTTTTTAGGTCATCGGGCATAGTGTTTGCCACCAATCTCAAAAAGATTGAACTTCGATTCATCGGAAAATAGTACTTTTCTCCAGTTTTCACTTCATCAGTCTTTGTGTTCCTTGGCAAACGACTGTCGCTGATTTTTTTTTTTTTTTTTTTTTTTTTTTTTTTTTTACTTATGAAAGTTTTTTGAACACTGACTCTTCCAAAAAGTTCTACGTCACGTAAGTGTCTTGACACGGTAGACAGACTTATTTCTGCAATATTTTCACTCCGTAAATCGCAAGATATTGCAGCGGCATTTTTATACGGTTCATCAACTGCTTTTCTCCTGATAATTCTGTCCACACGAATTCTGTCCATAGTCGTTTTCCGGAGTTTGCCAAGTTCTGGAGGCCGAGACCATCTTTATATATATTTTTTAAATATCGTTCACACTACATTTTCCGATCGATGAGGTTGACGCAATCTCACGAGAGTATTGACCCTTTAGCGACAAATAAATCACTCCTTTATGAACAATAATTGTTGAACTTTTCATTTTTGAATTTCAAATGCGTTATTCACGTTGATAAATTAACAAACATGACCAAAAAACACTTTACCGATTGGAAAAAAAAAAAAAAAAAAAAAACGAATGAAGAATGACCGGAAACTTTTGCACACTCGAATTTCGAATTCCCTCCCCCTTTCCATCAAGTGTCTTCAGTATACAATCAAAACGATCTTGTGGTCACAGGTTATTTGCATTTTCCTAAATTTTGTAGCACTTGCGCTTCTTCTTCGCTGAAACGTACTGATAATCAAATAAAAAAAATTAACTGACCGGAATTTTTTTCTGCTACTGTATGTATAAACCTATATGATTTGTAAATTTTTTGTTAATTTAAAGTGCGTTTCAAGCATCAGAGATTTAAGATATAATTACTGTTACTTCTATTATGAATCTCCCTCTATGTTCAGGAGACAATCCGACTAATTCTATTTTAAGTGGCGTTTTTTTTAAACAAAGGAACATTGAAAATTTCTATAAATTTAGACAGTGATAAAAAGTTACCCTTGATTGAAAGAAAATTAATGAGTACAATCAAAATATACCGAGAAAAAATATTGTATAGATACAATATTTTTATAGCTTCAAGAACTTTAACTGTTTATACTGAACATTTTTATTTGATGGGGTTAATCGTTTTGTGCACTGGACGGCACATATGTACATTAATATATTTTTGGTTATAAGTGCAATGTACAAACATATTTCAATAATGTAATTACGATAATGGATTTGTAGATTGCTTCAAAGTATATTGCATCAAAATAGGACTTTAACAATATTTGACAAATTATAAGATTTCCTTGTAACATCATTCAAAACATACTGTTGAAAAGCACTTTTAATAGTACCATATTTTTAGGAATACTACTCCAATTCAAAATGTTAGAATAAGGAAAAATAAAGCACAAAGTCATTCGAAATTTGCATTTATTTCGGTAGAAATGAATGCTTGCTAATTTTGATGTGTAGTATAACGTTCTATATATTTTGTAGATTTAAGAAAATGTATTATAGTAGGAAGTTTCCTACAACGAATTTAAAAAGAAAATTCTAAATAATAGAATAATTGTTACAGCGGTTCAAAACATAAGAATAACACAGAGAAAAGTTGTATAATTGATTTAAACGTAACACTTTGTGAATAGTTAATATTTAGTCGCATCTCACTTGACCATAATAAGGTCATGTACACCGTGAAGTGTACCATTACTAATGTTATGCAGTCATCTTTGCTGATAATTGTCAAAACAGATTTCCCACTTTTCACGAGTTCATTTTTGTCCTTTGGAGCTACATCCTGAAGCTGTTACTTGATTAAACCCCAGATATTATCCACGGGGTTTTAATGGAAAGAATTGCTCGGTCCAAATAATTTGATTTTAGTTTTCTTATGCCAAGCAATTGTGAGTTTTGGCGTCTAGCAAAATACAGAGTCTTTTTGGAAGATAAAGTCATCCTCAAATTGATATTTCAATGATCGAAGCGTAAAATACTCAGGTAGCTCTATGTATACTTCGGAATTTACCCTTCTTGTCAAAATACACAGCTTTCCTATAACCTTATCACTTTTACATCCCCAAAGTGGCAAAAGTGTTTAACTTCACTGATCGTTTCAAACAATCTCTGTTAAACTACTTTCTTCCAACGCCAAACACGGATATCTTTATGACCTGTCGAAGCGAAAATCATCGGTTCATCACTAGAAATTACGTTATTGTAGTCCCGAGAACCCCATTGCAATCTGTATTTGCACCACAGCAATCTGCCCTGTTTTGTTTACAAGCCTTTGTCTTCGGCACGCGGGATTCAAAATCAAGTTCGTGGACTTGTCTAAGCGTGGTATAAGTTGGGGCATCCTCTTCATGTTCTCGACATTTTCTACTTGTGAATCTCAGGCTCCTGAAGCGGTTTTTCCTCACGATATTTTTCCACATTCTGGCTTGTTTTAGCTTGGTTATTCGTTTAAGACTACTATTTGCACGATTATTTTTTTTATTTTGATTTTAAGAGTAAAATTTCAAAACTTTACTCACAATTTCTTGAGATCAATTCATTTTAAAGCAATCATATGTTGAGTAAGTTTCTCCTTGCGCAGAGTGACAATCGCTGTCTCTGTAGAATCTTATATGTTTCTCGTCCGGTCCATTTTGAACTCCCAACTAACTAAACCTGGCGGTATAACAAGCTTTTATATTCGTACTACCTGTACAGAGGCGCCATTTATGTAAATTTTATCATCATCGCTGACCAATCACAAAATATTACAAATACTCTAATATTTTGAAACGTCTCTGGAAATATTTTACTTTTATGAGTAAATTCATTATTTTTTATAAAATTTCTATGAATTCTTTAGGCACTCGGGAATAATATTTCGTACGTCAGCAATTTGTGAATATTTTATAATCTTTTCGTTCGTCCCCGTTGTTTATTTATTCAGATATTATGCATTTTATATGATAATGTAAAGTCTTTTTTGGTTATTCTAATATTTTGAATTGGAATAGTACACCAAGACTTGTAATTCAAAACTTTTGCATATTTGTATTTCCTTTTTTTAAAATGTATCTTTATTCTTAAAAAAAGAAAAAAGGAATAATAATTTATTTTAACAGATCTTATATCAATGCCAATTAAATGCTTATATATTCAGCAAAATATTTATTTATTAGGTATTTATTTTTAAACTTTTCTGTAAGTATCTCTCTTTTTTTTTTAGTATGTGTTTTTTTATACAAATTGTAGAGTAACGTTAGATAAAAAAAAAAAAAAAAAAAAAAAAACACTTGAAAAGAAAATTTAAAGCACTCAAACTAGTAAGGCTTTACTAGTGATTGACATAATATAAAAAAAAACTATTTCTATTTATAAAATTTTCAAATTGAATATCTCTAATTTTTATTCTGTATGTTCTTTTTCATGTTTATTATATTTATAACATGTTCAGAATAGATTAAAAATTTCCGTGTGTTACTTTTAAACAAACTCTAAATAAGTCACAGATGATACATATTAAACTGTACGACTTTAAAAATGTTCACTTATTAAATTTCTAGAAGCTTAAAATTATTACCGCAAAAAAGAAAAATGAGCTACTTCAAATGAAAACTTGAAATAAGTTTTAATATTAATTGTCATAAATATATTTTTTAAGTGAACATATTTCAAAAATTTAAATCAATACTTCTAAAAGTATAATCCTTGTGATATAGTGAATTACTTTTAACTATAATTAGTTTTAACTATTTGTTATAATGTTTTAGTATGCTGAAAGAATTTATACTTTGTTGCCGACAGTAAAATTTAGAAAACTATCTTAGCAGAGTAAGAAAAAGTTTTATTTTTGTAATCGGTCTAAGTAAAATTCAAATGTAATTGCTAAAGTTTTGAATACTTTTCTCCTAATGACTAGATAAATGTAGCTTTATTTCATTTAATTAAATAAAGAAATTGCAAGAGAATTTACAAATGATTTAAATAAATCCTTTATTTTATGGTAGTTAAACGTTGCATTATAAATGGTGAAAGCGACCATAATGTATTTTAAACGGTTTTTAAATAATTTAATTTAACTTAAATTGATTTGTGTATGTGAAGATGGAATTTTGTATTACACTTTTCACTCACACTCTGATATGGTAAAGGTGTAAGAAATTACGTACACATGTGTATCTTCAATGACAATACAACATTTTAATAGTGTTACAACTTAATTATAAATTCAAAATATACTTTGAACTTTGAAGACAACCGAAGTGGGAATTGCTTTGGAGCCTATAGCTACAATGGCTGTCGCCTCGAATGATCCTTTATTTTTATACACAGAAATGATTACACATTTTTTACATAACAAATTCGTCAACATACAGGACGAGATAGCACAAGGACATTTACAACATCAGAGATAAACAGCCGGGAGCTCCACAAATAGAGTGCAATGGAGCCAGCGGGAGTCGAACCCAGCAAGCATCCTACGCACTCAAGCGATTAGTGGCGTGGTGCCTTAACCACTCGGCCACGGAAGCCCCTTCAAAATATATTTTAAAGGTATTTTTCAGTTAACCGGATGCATGTGATAAATCCCCAATTATTCTTAAGGTCAAAATTCTACACGGTTTACAACAATACTGAAGTTAATTAAACGCCAATCCCTGCTCTCTGAAATTTACCAATGACTATGAAATTACGATAATGAAATAGGTTAAAAACTAAAATGTAGAAAATAAAATAGAAATAAAAATCGAGCAGCTTAATAGCTTATACAACACGCTTTTAAATAATTTATTGATGAAAGATATTACCAGTATATGTGAAGATAATGTAAGTATTTGGAGTATGGAAATTCTGTCACTGACACAACACACAATAAAAAACAGAAATATGGTGTGTGATGTGGTAATCACAATTCTTTTTTTTTTTTTTGCATCTCCTTTTTGCACGCCTACGATGTTGTTTCCCGTGCAATGCATCGCTTTCCTTCGCTGAAACGCAGCTTTGAGACAGTTTTTTCTACCTTGCATGCTCTTCGTATTTTTGTGCAACGCGCACGCGCCAACAGACGTCACACTGCATCTCATTCTTTTGTTCTATTTTAAGCTCTACGCTTTTGCATTTATACTCCTCAGCTGACCACGTCCTAAAAAGGGTGTGATTCGCTAAGCCAATAAAAATTAGTTTCGCTTTTCGTGGCGTTTCATTTTGACTCTTCTATTTTAATACATTCGTTTTAATATCGCATAATTTTAATTTAACTAATGGATTTAGAGATAATTTGGTGGCAGTTCTGTTACCCCGTTTATGTAGTATAAATACTAATGCTGTTAAATTTTCAACAGAACTTAAGAAAATTTCATAGAGTTTTTTTTTTTTTTTTTTTTTTTTTACAATGTAATTGTCCTTTTTGGAAATTAAGTCGTGCGATTGATTCAAAAAGCCGGAACAATAGTTTTATAATTCATGTTCTTCTAAAGAAATGTCATGGTTAATCCTAAATACTAACTACAGTATTTCAACTGTTAAACGCAGAATAAAAGCTCAAAATTATAAATGGAATTTTATTTGACAAGAATTTTATCAACAATAATTTCTATGCTGTGAAACTGAAAGTGGATTCTCTCCGTGGAACGTTTATTGGTGATGTAGTACAGTAACTGGCTAAATTCTTTTCTATACCTTCCCACCTCTCAAATCTGAATAAAAAAAGAAATTTCTATTCTGCTTACTTGTCTTCAATGTGTGCCAAATATCACTGTCCTTCAATCATTATGTTCATTAAGTAAGATCAACTTCATTTTGGGTAACTCTAGGAGAGATGGCCATAGTTTTTAAAGATTGAAATAAAAATTATTAGAATGCAAATACAAGAAATATTTACGCATAGTTAAAATTCTGATACACATACTCATCATATTTTCGGCAACAAACAAATAAATACTGAGAACAAAAATTGGGAAACAAAATTGAAATTAAAATGGCAAGTGACCATCTCTCCTCCAAGCCTAGGAGAGATCACCATCCAATACAAGAAAGAAAACGTGAAGTTAAAATAGAAAATATAACACATTTCATGTAGTTAATCATGAAAATCATATAGAAATTTGTAAAGATGCAATTATTTCACGGAAAATGTATGAATAAAATTAGGATAAACAAAATTTGAAGTAAAATTTCAATCCTTCACTTTTCGTATAATTTTACCACATTTTTGGCAAAGGCCTTTATAGTTGGTACACATTTCATGGAACTACTTCAGGCACCTTATGCATTGTATCCGGCCATTCTTTTTTATTGTGATATGAATTTCTTCTCCACCATAAAATTAACCTAAATTTAAAATTAAAGTAAATTTTAAATCTTCTAATGTTTTCCAGTTTCTGTATGACATTTTTGCAATTTTTCTTAAACGCATAAACATTTCCAAAACACCAAGTGCCCCCCCCCCCCCTTTTTTTTTTTTTTTTTTTTTTTTTTTTTTCCTTAAAAAAAAAAAAATTAATATTTATGAAATCAGTTTGTTTTTAATAAAAATGTTTTAAAGCTGAAAATTAATACCACTTAAATTAGGAAAACTTTGTTATTAAATCTGATGTTTAAAATGTGCTTAAAAAATTTCATCCCGTTCTAAGAATTAATAACAGAATTTATAATATGATGTTTTTTATTAAAATTGAATAAAAAGTCTGAAGATATTTAAAAAAAGTTAGATTATTTTTATCGGTCAAATTAAAATATAAAAGTAATTTCTAAATTTAAGCTCCCTTCTAATACTTTGCTCATATTCGTTTTGTCTAACGAAAGCTCGAAATGGTTTCATGCTCATAAAAAAACAATGTTTTTGAATTTCATTTGTTTGAAATAAAAATGTTTCAAAGCTGGAAATTAATAGTTCTTAAATTAGAACTTTTTTATAAAATATGAATTTGAAAAAGTGTATGGTAAATTTTCATCTCTTTGTAAGAATTTATAATATGATGCTTTTATTAAAATTGATCAAATATTCTGAAGAGATTAAGAAAAAAGAAAATCTTCTTTTATCCGCCTAATTAAAATATAAAGATAATTTCTGAAGTTCAGAATAGTTTTAACGCAAAGAATTGAAACAATATTGTTTATTCTTTCAGAAAAATTAAAATGTATTCAATTTCGCAAGCAACTAAAACAACTGTTTGAGTAACGAAATATTTAAAAAGTATTGGAAACTAGTTTTGGCAGCACTCAGCGTACAATCATTAGTGCCAGTTAATGCCATGTAGTTCCCCTTTAAAAGATTCAGATTTGCAATTTTAATTTTTTTTTTCTTAATTTGCGTTTTATAAGTATATCAGTATGATAAAAAAATAGTAATAACATACATTTTTCATTTCACCCGATTAATGGACATTATGGGGCATTTGAAAAATATACCGTTTTGACGTGTTTTTCTTTTTAAATACTAATTTGCACTGTATTTTTACAAATGTCGTGATATATTATTAGTTTTTGCTTACACTAGTTATTTTTTTTTAGAAACCAAACCCATTTAAAGCGTAAACAGGTGAAAGCGCATGAAAAAAAAAATCGTTCAAAAAATGCAAACAAGCGGTCTTTGAATTGTAATAACGTTTTTAATTTAAATTTTCAAATTTTATTTTAAAAATTGCATGTTTTCAGGTTTAAATTCGTTGTCGTAAGAAACCTTAATACTAAAACAATTACTTCGGAAATAGTTTTTTTTTTTCAAAAAGCATCAAGCCTCCTTAAACACAAGGTTCCGTAAACTTTTTAAAATGTGATTTACTGTTGGCTTTAATCTGCACTGTATTTTTACAAATGTCGTGACATTTATTGGCTTTTGCTTACACTAGTTAATTTTTTTTAGAAACCCAGCCCATTTAAACAGTAAAAAGGTAAAAGCGCATAAAAAAAAAAAAAAAAAAAAAAAAAAAAAAAAAAAATCGTTCACAAATTTCAAACAAGCGGTCTTTGAATTTTAAATAACGTTTTTAATTTAAATTTTCAAATTTTATTTTAAAAATTGCATGCTTTCATGTTTAAATTCGTTGTCGTAAGAAACCTTAATACTAAAACAATTACTTCGGAAATAGTTTTTTTTTTTTTTTTCAAAAAAGCATCAAGCCTCCTTAAACACAAGGTTCCGTAAACTTTTTAAAAATGGGATTTACTGTTGGCTTTAATCTGCACTGTATTTTTACAAATGTCGTGACATATTATTGGTTTTTGCTTACACTAGTTAATTTTTTTTAGAAACCCAGCCCATTTAAACCGTAAACAGGTGAAAGCGCATGAAAAAAAAAAAAAAATGTTCACAAATTTCAAACAAGCGGTCTTTGAATTTTAAATAACGTTTTTAATTTAAATTTTCAAATTTTATTTTTAAAATTGCATGCTTTCATGTTTAAATTCATTGTCGTAAGATACCTTAATACTAAAACAATTACTTCTGAAATAGTTTTTTTTTTTTTTTTTTTTTTTTTCAAAAAGTATCAAGTGTTCTTAAACACAAGGTTCCGTATATTTTTTAAAATGTGATATACTGTTGGCTTTAATCTCGCGGATTCAGTGTTGCCATTAACTGCGAAAGGGGCCAATCAGAATTTTGTAATCAAAATATTATGTTTTGTCCCATGAATACTGTCTTATTATTTCGTTCTTACAAATCGTTCTTGCACTAGTTAAAGAAATCGTTTCAGAGCTACAGGTACTGCTTGAACCTTATTTATGGAATTTCATTGCGTAGATCATTTTCTTATACTAGCAAGTGGGTATTGTAATTTGAATTTTAGGAGTTTATATCGTCGGTACCATGTCAAACTATCCAATATGAAAACCGTGTTGACAGTGGACTACTTTTTACCCGACTGCCAAGAAGAGTTATGTGTTTCACGCGTATCTGGGTAAGTGGATTTCTTTATACCCTCGAAACATCCCAACGGGTGGATGGATTTTAATGAATGAGGTCTCTATCTATTCGTCTTAACCATTCAATGGTTATAGGGAAGATTTTGTTTTTATAAATTTAAAAAGGTGACCGTGAAATACAAAAGGGCGGAGGAGACGAAAAAAAAAATTACGCAACATACTGAGTGGCATATCATTGGATAGATCTTTGAAAATGAAGACGATGTTTCGTTGACTATTTTACAGTCAGCAGCTCTTTTTAAATATTACACAATCTGGAAGTTGTGTAGGTAGGATCTCTAGCTTTACTGCAACTCTAATTTCATATGCATCCATAGGCCTGATCCAAACAGTGTTTATAGATAGGAACTAACAATTAAACACAACTTATAAGTCATCAATACAAGTAAATAAAAATAAAAGGTAAGTAATATAAAAAATAGTTTCGCATTGATGAGAAATAATTTATTAGATCTATTTTACGCAGTCGGGTTTTTTGATTTTTTAAATTTAATTTAAAATTAAGATTTCTTGATGGTACCGACGATACCACTGTATTGTATCCTTAACAGCGAAATATCGGTTGTTCGTTTTCACTTCATTTCTCGGACTCATACACTGAAATGCTCTTCGTCGCTCATTTTATTCCGATCTCTAGAACGCACCAGTCGGTCGGACCTTATATATTTTCTGAAAATAATTTTATATTAAGTTTCTAAAAGAAAATGCACAAATGATCCTTTTCAAACAGCAAACACATATTTTTCACTTTTTTTAATAGTTTGCACGCAATCTCTTCGTAGATTTTAACTTATAAACAAATTAGGGAACTGTACCAGTGATGAACATATTTAAGGGCATTTTTTGTCTTTATGTAGTGAACTTTTCATTGTTTTAGATTTTGCGGCAACAGCGAGTTTTAGATGCATTGCCCCCTGAATATTAAGTCTACGAGCTGACATAAAATTGGCGGTTCTTGTAGGGGATTTTCTTTTAAGCTTTTGAACGGTTCCCTAAATTTAGACATTTCATAAAAAGTTTCTTTGATTTTTTTAAACTCAGAAAAATAAGGCCGAAAATAATTTACAAAACATTTATCCAAATTTTAGGGATCATACAAATGCTGAAAAAATTCTACATACGACAGCCACCATTTTCGTATCAGCGCGTAGGCCTAATATTGATGGAGAGATGGTCTCAAATTGTATCTCAATTAAATGATTTTTGTTTGCGACTGTCATGAAAAAGTCGGTGTTTAAAACATTTTTCAGAGATCTTAAATACCCCGGTAGTTGACACCCGTTTCTCCATTAGTGGTCACAGTGAAGTTCTTGTAGAAAAATGAAATAAAAAAGAAAATTTCTTTATGTCTCATTGCATTAATTTAGGTTTAAATAATTAGGTAGTGGAGCCATTAACATTATGGATCACTTTGGGGCTCCCAATAAATTTATCACGTTATTAACAACTAAATGAAGAAGATATATGGGATACAATTGTGTTATTAAGGGGTCTCAGGACTCTTAAAAAGGGAAAAAATGAAAAAAAAAAGACTATTTGTAACATTTAATATCTTAAAATGTATTTTATTTTAAGACACAATTTTCGTTCAAATGAAAGATAAAAGTGTGTTCTTTCATTTTATGTATTTAAAAAACTGCAAGACTCAGAATTAACATTTACAGGGGGCTCCAAACTGTCAGACATTTGACGAGCGAAAATTCCGCATAACAGCTCACGTGCAGTATTACAAAATAAACTTTGCAACTAGAATGCAATTTTTTGTACTTAATTATACTTCAGATTATAATAATTACCCTGAATCTAAATAAATGTATACTTAAAGTATTTTTATATCTTTAATACAAAGTTGTATTTAGCTAATGCCAAACTTAGAAATTTTCAACAATAAAAAGGAAATTTTAGGTTCAGCTTATGCAGACTAAGATGAAAAACCTGTTTTAAAAATTTCATGAAAAAATATTGAGACGTTTTTGAGATATCGTACGCGTTATGCCCAAAAACGTCCTTTGGATAAAAAAGACTTCAAAATTTCGGAAACTTCAGCTATTGAGCGGGTATAATTCGAAAAGCCATAACTTTTGTTTTCATGCGAATTTCAAGGAAACAATTATATCAAGATGTTCGGAAAAGGCAGGCGTTTAACATCTAAAAAAATTAAAATTTCGAAATTTTTAAAGCTTTAAGATTCCTGAGACACCTTAAACTTCTGTACGGTCCTCTGAATTTTGACACCAATATTAACATCAATGTATTTAGACATCAATACAAACAGAACTTTTGAATTTATTAGGTTAAGCAAAAAGCTCTGGGAAATTTTTAATCTAATAGTTACCAGAATTTTTACCGTAAATGATGGTCGCGTCATCAATGCCGAGCTCTATTGCCAGCAGATGGATCGCGTCTACGATAAATTGGTGCAGAAGTATGCAAGATTGATCCGCCGATAGCACGTTTTGTTTAAGCAGGACAATGCCAAACGGCACGTGGGCCAAATGACCAAGGACAAGTTCTCCCATACCCGCCTATATTCCAGACGTGGCTCCATCCGACTATGGCCTCTTTCGATCAATGTAACACTTTTTCAAGAGCCGTCAATTTGTATCTTTTAATGAAGTTGAAGAAGCATATCAAGAGTTTTTGGATTCCAAGAAGCCACCATGGTACTTCCAGCAAACCGGAATCTAGCAGAATGATGGCAGTAAGTCGTGGATTATGATGGTCTCTACTCTGAAGAATAGTCCTTGTTGCTTTTGTTGATTTGCGCGTAACAACGAAATTTTCACAAATTTGACAGAACTTTTTGCTCAACCTAGTGTTATCAGAAGTTTCACAAAAATACAGAACGTTTTACACATGCAATTCTTTCATGTAACAAGTCACCAAAAAAGCCATTTCTTAAAAAAAAAAAAATACTTGTTCACCATTTCGGATGCGTATATGAATCTACCTTTCAGAAAAACATATTCAGAAAATTATTCAGTATTGAAGGCTTTTGAAGGGTTTGCAGGTTCCCATAACCTATGTTTACGTATCCTATATAAATAATTTTTTCGGAGAATATTAGTAATTCATATCAATTTTATAATGTTTGAAATACTGTTAAAATCATTCAAATACACTATAAACAATTTTCTCTATGTACCACATGCATAGCTGCCAAATTTTGTACTTTTTTATTACCACTATTTTTAATGAGAAAGATTTGCCTTAGTTTAACCTATGTTTTCGATGATTAAACAAAACAAATTTCCCTGTTAAAAAATATTGATAGGAAAAAGCATAAATTTGGTAGCTATGGCACAAGATAACAGAATTATTTTGTGTGTCCCTGTAAGCAATAAATTAATGTTACCTACTCCATTTTCGGTATGGCATCTCCTACAGTAAATCTGAATAATGTATGTCAATTAATTGGTTATGTAAGCATGTTTATGATAGTTAAAGAGAGTACAAGTGGAAATACAGACACGAGAGCTGCACAATACTGCACGAGAGACGAACCGAAGTCATAAACAGTTTTGAACTATGTGGAAAATTAAAAAGCACTGTTAGACAAAAATTCATATGAACAAAGATTGGACAACGCCGCTAACTACTGATAATGTTAATAGGTCAGGAACCTGTAGTAGGCACCCTTAACCCTGAATTACACGCGCGAGAAAAGCGGGCTGGATTACTCGCGCTGGGTATTTCATAACCATGGAGGTTTAATTCTATTTTCTACCATAAAATCTCCATAAAACATGAAACACCAGGAAAAGAGAAGAAATAAAACAGTTTTAAACATATATTAAAAAAGTTTCTTACATTTATTCTGTACATTTCCTGTAGCTACATGCCATATATTCCATACGTACATGCCTTTGACATTTTACATAAACGAAATCAGTTCTGTCCTTAGTAGCGCCGCGTTCAGCACATCTTTTACATGTTCTTTTTGCCTTCTCAGCAGATTATTCAGTGCCCTCATTGCTTCCTAGTTTTAGTTTTAGACTTTTTGGGATCATTGGTGGCTGGTTTCTAATCTTCTTGTAAACTTCAATAAGTTGAAATCCCAAGGTTTTAAAAAATGAACATCGAGTTGGTGCTTTCCTAGTGGATAAAAAATATTATTCGTGAATTTATCGCAGCAACGTTCAATATTGAATAAAACATCGTCATAGACCAACCATTTGGAATTTTTTAGCCATTTAATATGTCGCAGCCATTTCATTGACGACATCGAGAACATTAAATTATAGAAATTATTTCCTGTTTCTTAGATTCTCTAGTAGAGAGATATATTGAATCATTATTACGCATTGTTAAAAGCAGAAGACCATTTCTATTTTTCTTCGGTTTATAATTAAAAAAAAAAAAACCAGTCGTTTTTTTCTGAAACCCAAACTTCTCCGAACTGTTGCAAAAATGCTTGCGCTGTGTGTGACATACACATAAGTGCCGATTACGGTAGAACTATATTTAGAATTCTTTCATCGTTTCTCACCCGCCAAATTTATGATCTTTGAGGCAGCTACACGAAGACTCATTCATTTCTGAAAAAAATATTAGGAACAAAAACTGCGAAAAAGGAGAACTGGATGTGAGATACACAGCGCGATCAAACTTGTGGTAAGATATGTAACTGGTTGATTTAAAATTTAAAAAGAAAGGCTATAAATGTAGATTATGTAAAGTCTCATGTATCAAATTATTCATTTGTTCAACAGGTTTTATAGAAAATGGTTACGTAATCGTAATTTATCTCTACTCTGACAAATGAGAACTCTTTAAATTATGGCCAATCAACCATTATCAATAAAAATACTGAATGACTGGATAGAGTTTTAGCAGTTTTATTCTGCATACTGATTTTAGTCACATTAACGCAAAAACTACAAAATAATTGCTTAACTCATTTCAAAATAGAATAAAAAACCTGTTTATATTATTCGAAACTACAAAAAGTCATGATAAAATTAAAACATGGCTTGACGGTGCAATTGCAAAAAATTTGGAGCAAATTATCGAGTCGTTCAAACGTTTGGATACATAATGGTTACTTGATCATATTTTGAAGCTTTTTTATTGGTCAAAATAAATATAAGTTATGGTTATGCAAGCTTTTTTCTATAAAACGGCTGAATGACTGCACAGTTTATTGCAAATATTTAATAGGGTATGAGTTAAACTGACATTTCCCAGGAATGAAGTATTTATTAAAACTCCAAACAATTTTTATAATGAAAAGAGCTGCCAAGCTCTACACATATTACTCCCAAGTTTTTTCATTGTAAGAACTTTGATAATGGTGGATTTAATAAATATTAACAAAAATAAAATTTAAAGCAACTTTAAAATAAACATTTAATTTTGTTTTAATTATAATATGACATCTTTTCTAATGTACTTATTCCATTAACCGCCGAAACTATAACATAGGGATCTTGAACTTTTTTGCAGAAAAACATTTGGCACCACAAATTTTCAAAAGTAGTTTTCGTTTTATTTAATGATCAATGTTTCTTTTATTAAACAAGGTAATTTTTTAAAACCAAAAATAGTAGTAGCTTGATAGTTAATTTTAGCATACACATTTATTTTTACTGTTACGTCAAGACAACACCAGCGGGTATTGGGTTAATTGCATAACACTTTTAGAAAACTTTTTATGCTTCACTTAAATTTTCTTTATATCTCAAAATGTTTATGAATTCAATTTATTTTTAATAAAAAGATTTTAAAGCTGAAAATTAATTTTACTTATTTTAGTAAAACTCAATTATTAAATATAAACTTAAAAATGTGTATAATAAAATTTCATTCTCTATTAGGAATTTATAGTATGATGCTTTTATTAAAATTGAATAAATGGTCTCAAGAGATTAAGAAAAATAAGTTTCTTTTAAACGTCTAATTAAATTCTAAAAGTAATTTCGGGAGTTTAGATTGATTCTAATACTTTGCTCGTGTTTTCTTTATATCTAAGGAAAACCCCAAGTGGTTTTTTCCTAATAAAAAGCTAAATCGTTTTGAATTCATTTTGTTTTAAATAAAGTAGTTTAAAGGCTGAAAAGTAACACAACTTAAATTTAGAAAACTTTGTTATGAAATATGAAGTTAAAATGTATATAAAAAATTCTTATCCCTTTGTAACAATTTATACTATTTTTTTTTTTTTTTTTATTATTATTAAAATTAATCAAATGGCCTAAAGAGATTTTTTTAACTCCGTCTTTATCCATCTAATTAAAATATAAAGGTATTTTTAAAGTTAGAATAATTTTAATTTAGGGAAAAAATATTGTTTATTCTTTAGAGGAAATTTAATTACGTGTAATTTTTCAACACGGTTGAATAACTAAAACAACGTTTTGAATAACGAAAGAGATATATATACTACAAAATAAATTTTTAAAAACTAGAGACGCGAACAGAATGCAGAAATATTCGCCTGTTGCAGCCCTAAATAATCGATCGAACCTCAATTAACACATTCACGTCGGCAAACGAGAATTCTCGTTTTCATTAAAAAATATATATAATAGACCAAGGGCGTGGCTTCTACCTTACAAAAAATGCTTTTAATTGCATTAAAATGCATTTAATTATTGTCCAATTTTTTTTTTAGTTTGTAAGACATTTTATATTAAACTCATTCACAGAAAAATATTTACCGATGCATGAATTTGTGAAACCTATCTGGAACGCCAATTTACACTAGACTTTCAGAACATGGAGGAGCTTCTACTGTTTTAAAATTCAGATTTGATATAAATTGCCCGTCGACGATGTGTTAAAATTCATTAGTTTTTATTCAATATTCTTTTAAAATGTTTCTATAATTTCCCGAATTTAGATCTAAAAATATGAGTTTATAAATCAATTACTTAATTTTATCACATTCATCTGGATTTTACTGTATTTGAATTAATTCGGTTTTTCCTTACGGGTCCACTGCATCCGTCCGGTAGGATTTGTTTAAGAAAAGTAGATGAGATATTAAACATATATTTAACATTTTGGAAATTATTAATGTTAAGACACCGTAGATATGGGGCATTCTCACAATCTTTTGACTTTCTAAATCTGGTGAAATTAAACTTGCTAAAATAACATTTTAATCTGATAGAGGAATGCCTTAATGATTCAAAATAAAGAGAAAATGGTCAGCAGCGAAAATTCTTTTATTTAACTGAGGTTTTAGTTAAACTTACAATTTTAATTTTCCTTACCATTTTACCACTATAACTTTTTATTTTCTTCTAAATTTTTACTTACAATGAATTTACATAGTACCCACAGGACATTGAAATAAGAAATAATAAAAATGTAGTACTTTTAATACAGAATTTTTGTATAACATTGTCTTAAAGGGGTGTTAAAGAAGGGATGGTAAGGTAAAAAAGGGGACAGTATAGGAAAAAAGGACGAAATGGGAAAAAAAAAGGGACGATAAGGATGAAACGCTAAGGAAAATTACCACATATTTTTAGGAAAATCATACTAAGGCCACAATTTTAATTAATTTTTAGAAACATTTGTTAACATTGGATTAAATTAATTTTTTTTATTTACGTCGAAACGTGCAGGAATAAACCTTGGGGACGGTAAGACTACAATAAAGCCACGATCTTGAAATTGATATTTAAATGCTGATTTAAATTTTGCAGTAAATTTCCTGTCAAAGAATTTTAGACATTCTTTCTCTAGCATACTTCTGCATGAGAAAAAAACTCCAAAAAAAGTCTGTGGCTGCATCTGAAGTGCTTTTCTGTATAAGTTTAGCAAGTGGGACGGTAAGGAAGAAAAACCCAGGGACAGAGTTCAAAAAATAATATCAACCATAAAAATGTGTGCAGGTTAATTTTTTGCTACATATTTATATAAAATAACTGTCCCAGTTTCGGAAAAAAATTACATCGAAATACTTTTATTGAAACAATTTGATACAGATAGCTCCAAACTTAAAAATCAGCATCAGGGACACGGGACGGTATACGAGTTTTCCTGATACTTGGACCCCCAACATCGTCCAAAACTTATTTATTTCGTTAATATTGTTATACAATCATGCAATAGGATGTTCTGCAGTATAGGAAATTTAAAAAAAACACAAAACAATTTATTAAAATAAAAATTATTATTCAGGGACATAAAAGTCAAAAGATTGTGAGAATGCCCCAAAATGTACCAAAAGGCTGGGACATTCACGGAACCAGAATGAAATTTTAAATTAAAGTATTAAAAATATGCACTCAAGAATACTACACTGGTGAAGAACAACAATCAGGTACTCACGGTTACGAAAGTTAAAAAATACTTTTAATGCATTTTTTTAATAATCGCGTACATATGATAAATCGTCAAGCATTCATTTTGGAGACAACTCGTGTTGTCTGGTTCAGTGTTATATAAAGTGGAACAGGAAGAAAAATATACCGGTGCAACGGCTCCTAAATCAAGTTATAAAAATACAACAAACGCTATTGAAAAGGAAAATCTGTTTATAAGTGAATCCTGCCTTTAATTAAAAATTTCATTTCCACTAAGGCAGGAATTTCGTACAATTCTACATCATAAACGAAATTTTCCTCCACTCTCTTGAGATTCCGTCTTAGAAAGGTTTTTTTAATAATTTATGCAAAGAAAACGCGACAATCTTACACAGTAAACAAAGAAAACGCAACAATCTTACACAGTAAAATCTCAAAAAGCGGAATCGCTAGGAAATTTTAGAAAATTTCAATTTAGCAGGATTTTATAGTATTCCTAACGTAGAGATAGTGATTTTTTTACTTTTAATACAGAATTCGCTTCCCTTTTACACGTTGTTTTTTTAACAAGTAGTCGCCCTTTGCGACCAGTGTCGTCTTCCTTAAAAAATTATATTTGGGAAAGCATGTCAAGCATTGTATCATGTTACTTTTATTCATAATTTAATTTACCTGAACTCCCTTAAATATAATTAATATAATCCCTTAAGCTAACATTAGTTTTTGTTGCATTAAAATATCTCAATTTGTTGCTTTTCTGTAAGCAAGTAAACCGTATTGGTTCACAATGGAAGTCTGTTTCGTACGAGGAGTTCAGGACAAAAATATTTATCTTACCTTTTTTTCATGTTTATAATCTACATTTTGCCTAAATTACTGATAATAACAGATAAACATTTTATCTGCTAAGTGCCGCAGGGTGCGATAGTTATTTTTTTTAATGAATCTCTATTTGTTGTAGGTAAATGTTTCAGTTATCCATATTATTCCCAGTTATTGTTAATCCATATTCTACATGTACTAAAGTGTTAAAAATGGGGAAAATGCTATACAGTAAAATCTAAGACGGAATTGCATAGAAAAGAAAAAAAAATGCGTGATAGGCAAGTTCCCATCTTAGCATGTGTAAATGTATTATATATTCTTTTCTTAAGCATTAGTATATTAATTTTAAATGTATCAACAAGTTTTTCAAATTTAAAACAAAATTCCGTCATAGGCCGGTTCATTTTTACACGTTTTACTATATTTTAATTTAACTATATTTTAATAAGCGTAGAAATCTACTATTCTTTAAAAAGAATGAATTGTAATATTTAATTGTAGAATAATGGCGATTTAAAAATGTATGCATTTTTTGAAAATTTTTTTTGGGCCAAGTCTAATTTTACTGACCTTTGAATGGACCATTCCACGCCAATACAATGATTTTCATACGGGCTGGGTTAAAACTAGGACTGAAAGTTTGGGCCGTGAAGACGAGGAATGAAACCAGTCCCGGCTCTGTACAGAAAAAATAAGTTCGGCCCGGACCGAACTTTTAGGAAAACAGTAAGGCCCGAGCCCCGCCCGGCCCAGCCCAGCCCGAGTGCCGTAAATGAAATTTGACCCGGGCTCGGGCTTCGGGCCACGGGCCGGCCCGTGCAGATCTCTAGTGTGCAGTATTATCGGTTCATTTAAAGTCCAACACAAAAGAATTCCGTTACATTACGGTCTAAAGGGAAAAATCGTTTGCAGTCTATGTTAATGATATTACAGTATTTTAAACATATTGAAATTTATATATCACTGAGGTGTACTTCACGGCGTTTACTTCAGAATAGGCTACTCATAGAATTATCGTTATACTACACAGGAACGCACAAAAGAATTTGGCTTACACAAAAAATTCACCAATAATTGAACTGTTGAAGCCTGTGAACAATAATTGCTGGACGCACGTTATCATTTGTGATACGCGTTTTTATAATGAATTATTTTTTTAAATATTCCTTGATACATATAAATGCTTCAGATCATATACAAGGCTGCTCAAAAGTTCTAAACTACATTTCACAACACGTATATTCAAGGAAATTTTTGAATGGAAATTTTTAATTGTGCTATTTGTTTAACTGAACTAACTCCTATTATGCTATGTAGTATATATACAAATATATAGAACATATATAATTCTAAAAAAAAATCAGATTTTTTTTTTTTTACTATTGATGTCATTAGCATTTGAGTTTTCGATTCTTTTATGCGTTTTTCAAACTATTTATTTAGACATCATTTTTCACTTTAATAAACTATTAAGTTGTTTTACAATATTCTGAATGTGTTGGAAAGTGTTTAATAATCTATGCTGGATGCATTATTCTTCATTCTTTTAATTAATGTATATGATCAATCGAAAGTCGCTGTCAATGTTAACACTTGAAAGCAATTTTATGGCAGTCTGAATCTGCGAAAATTTGTCATAAAAAACCAACCTTTTATAAATAAAGACAAATCCCATTTATGAAAAATAGATTTCGGCTATTCGAATATTAAGAGCTGAATATGTAAGGTGTAAAATTTTCTTACAGAAAAAGCATTCGGGGGTATTTTCGAAACTGAGGTTTTTGTGAAAGGTTTGTGAGGTTTTTGTGAGGATGAAAAATAAAAATTAGGGGAGCAAGCACCCTTAAAATAAATAATGTATATTTTCTGTTAACGAAAGCAAAATGCTTGCGGTTCTCACATTTAAGTCCACTAACAAATTTTTCGATTAAGCACAGCAAAAATTGTACTATTCGGAAATAATAATTCTCAAAAGTAAAGGCTGTATGTATCCTGTGAAAGCATGGAGCAAGGATTTAAACAATTTTTATAAAGGAAAAGTATGTCAAAGTCTATTTCCAGGACACATCATTGTAAGAAAACTTTGAAAATGACTCACCTAATAAAATTCATCTAAAATTAAAATTTACACTAATAAAAGAATGTTTCGCCATGTCTCTCTCAGTGTATGTGCGTGTCTGTGGTGCGTTTTTGTGTGCGTGCCTGTGTGTATACGTGTTTGGGTACATGTGTCTGTGTGTCCTAGATGGATTGCGAAATCTACCGCACATAGATTTGGGAAAATTTGTATGAGGGCAGTCTAAGGCCCATCCTAATGCACCTGGTACTCTGGCTGTTTGGTTGGTTGGGGTTTATGACGGCCAATTATCAATACGAGGGATATAGGACCTAAGGTGGGAGGGGGAAGTGCCCTCCGTGGGGGGTCTTTCTAATGGAACACAACCGTATTTACGCAAGGAAAACCGAGATTCGAAGAAAACCACGGAAAACTCTGAGCGATTAGGCCGATGAGCGCGACTGCGTTCGAACACAGCACCTACCGTCTACCAGCTTCGAGAGCAGAGCCTATCTGCCATTGATGGGGCCCTGGCAATCTGAGTTTTAAGTTTTTGATAATTAATCAAGATATTAATTAAAAATTATAAATCACTCGCATCGAAAACTTATTTCTTTCATTCTGTGCCTGCAGAATGAAAGCGAATTCCCACCCGATTTATACAGCGGAAAAAATGAAGAATCAAAATCAGGAAAGTTTATGTGGCTTTATGTCGTTTATTTATAAATCTCTAGCGCGAAACCGTTTAGTATAATTAAAAAAAACATATTCAGAAAGATGGTTTTTTTTACATCTTAAACGCCGCATACAGTTTTAAATAATATTGCTTTGAAAAAAAAAATAAAAACGTTTCTTTCTGAATTTCTCTTATACCCCCATACGGAACCGCTTTCCAAGGACGTAATTTTGAATGTACCGATTGACAAACAATACGTATGTAAAGCTGAGACCTTTTTCTCTTCAACGGAGTAATCGGTTTTCAAAAATATGAATTTTAATCTTTTTAAAAATTTGCGACCACAGTTTACTTTTTGCGAAGACGATCTTTTTCCTACGCTAAAAGTGACTAAACGTCTCTGTTTACACACAAACTTTTCAGAACATTTTTACAAATCGGATTCACATCACCTATAAAAATTTCGAAATGTTTGGACGAGTAGAGGTAGTTTTTACAAAATAAAATGTGTGCTAATTTCGAGGAAAATACTAAAACCCGTGTGTTTCGGTGCGGTTTCCTTCAAGTTCGGCTCAAATTTTCACAACTAAAAATTCATATTTTTTCACGTAATTTCTTAGAAGACTCGGATCCCGTTACATTTATAACCTGTTAAAATTTCAGAGAATTCAGACGATAAAAGCTTATATTTTGTGTTACTAACTGAACAGGGTAGTAAACAAGAAAATAAGCTAGAAGAAAACATATTTATTTTTCAACCATACATCAAAATTGTTTCTTGATTTTTTGGCACGAGGTGCATAATCATCACATCATATTTAAAGCCCCTGATATTCCCAAAGAGTTCTGAAAACAAGAACTATTTTTCAACTACTGAAATTGACCAAGGTAAAAAATAAGTCTTATTATAAGCTATTTTACAACTAAATATCAATAGTTTTTCTCAATTGTGTCACATAATGTACGAAAACAGTATGTTTATAACTCCTTAAAATTTCGAAGAGTTTGAAACATAACAGCTATTTTTTTAACATTCTAAATATCGGACGCCCCTTCCAAAACACCCCCACTTTTCCCTTCGAAATATTACAAAATTACCGAACGACTCCGAAAACCAACATACCCACAAAATGAAATACCAACAATATATACATTAAATTATCTTTATAACACCGCAAATCATTTCAAATAAGAAAAAAAAATCTTGCGTTATGCATGGTTTATGAAACACTTTCCAACACTTCCTGAATCCTTTAACAAAACTTCTATATTTAGGGAAATAAGATAAATAAGATAACTAAGTAAACATTTTAGAAAACGCATAAAACTTTTGAAAAACTGATTACAGCAGTTACCGTCCATAGTAAAATAGGTATTCCAATTCTTCTGAACAGTCCTGTATTTGATCTGTAGGTTGATATATATACTGTATAATAGGAAAATGTAATTTAGCAAGAAAACGCAAAACAGGTTTAAATTTCTCTTTCAGAAATTTATACTAATAGAGGGAAACATATTTCAATACTTTTGTACAACCCTGTAGTTTACCTGGAACCTGTATTACATGCCACTAGTTAGCTAAACTTTAATCACACTAAAATACTCGTAAAACTTCTGAAATCAAATTTCCAGAAATTATCATTTGTAGACGTCCATGTATCCAATTCTTTGCATGACACTGTATATCATTTTATCTATATTCTACAAACATTTCTTAGTAAACTAAATGCAGTGCAGCGTAAAAATGCATAACTCATTTACAAACCACCTTTAAGCAATTTGCGCTCATACCCAGTAACCCTTATGAATTCTTTTGTCTAGTCCTGTATATGAATTATAGCATTTATACACACACCATATAGTATGCATAGATATAGTGAATCATAAAAGCGCATATCATAATTGAAAATGCTTTTCCAGCAATCATCGCTGATGATCAGTACTTCGGAGTGTGTCGCTGTGAATGCTATGCACTTCGTATTATACATGAAACAAGTTACAGTAAACCTCAGCGACGTATATCGATTTCATTATACATGAAATAGTTTAGCGTAATCAAAGTATGCCGCAAACAACTTTCTCCAACCCTATATAATTATGTAACGGAATTCTTTTGTGTGGCCCTGTAAATGAATAATAACTATTCTTTGCACTGCATATTGTACAGAATGCATACTTTAGTACACTTCATAAATGTATATAAATTTTATTATGTTTGAAAGCGGCGTGTAACATCATTAAAAATCATTTGAAACTTTTTTTCCCAATGGTCGTAATGTAACGGAATACTTTTAACGGTCCCTGTAAATGAACTAAACCGGCTGTAAACTTCATTTGAAATAGGAAACGTGCTATGGTAAACGTCAATAACATCCAAAAATTTCAGGACAATCCGAGTATATTTATGAGAGTTAGAGCTCGGACAGACGGCCAGACAAACCGAAGTCAAAAACACTTTTCAATTTTGTTGGAAAGTGTTAAAAATGAGAAAATTAAACCTTTGAAAAAAATTTATTCCCCAATCTTACTGTTCGTTTTTTCTGTGTAGTTTCACTATTGTATTTATAAAATACAAAAAAAAAATCGAATTAAAAAAATTAAATATGGAATGACCCTAAGTGAAAAAAAATAAGGAAATGCATTCTTACAAGTGCTTTACTTTTACGAAATTCTGAGAGTTTTATTTTTCTAATAAAAACAATATAAATAAATAGATATTTATAAAAATGTTTCAAAGCTGAAAATAACTGCTACTTAAATTACGAAAACTGTATTATTAAATATGAAGTTAAAAATATGTATGCTAAATTTTCAACAACTTGTAAGAATTAATAATGCAATGCTTTTTATTAAAATTGAATGAATGGCCTGCAGATATTCTTAAAAAATGAAGAGCATTTATTGGTATAATTAAAATATAAAATTAATTTCTAAAGTTAAGATTCTTTCTAATTTTTTGCACTAGTTTTCTTTTTATGTAACGAAAGCTCCATTTGGTTTCTTCCTAATAAAAAAATAAATGTTTTTGAATTCATTTTGTTTTTAATAAAAATATTTCAAAGCTGAAACTTAATACTTCTTAAATTAAGAAAACTTTGTTATGAGAAAAGAAATAAAAAATATGTATGATAAATTTCCATCTCCTTGTAAGAATTTTTAATATGATACATTTTTAAAAATTGATCAAATAGTCTGAAGATATTAAGAAGAAAACAAAGTCAACTTTTTTTGTCTAATCAAAATATAAAATTAATTTATGAAATTGGGAATGTTTTGAACTTAAAAACAAGAAAATTATTGTTTATTCATTGAAGAAAATTAAATTGTATGTAATTTATGAAATGGTATAAACTTTTTATTAACGAAAGGTGTACCAACTAGTGGAATTTCGTTTTGGTAGTACTCAGAGTACAATCATTAGTGTCACATGATATTATGTAGTTTAACTTTAAATGACTCAGAATTGCAAATTTGAAATTAATTTTTCCAAGTTTGCGTTTTTTCAATCAAAATGTTAAACTTCAAAATGTATAGTAGCCTAATGCACTCGAATTTTTAATGGATTTCAAAATGAATTATAAAAAGTAAAAACCGATTTTTCAGTAATATATTTTCTGTTTAAAAAATAAAAATATTAAGTAAATAGTAATTTTTACTGCTTTTTACAAATACGAAAACACTTTATTTGTTTTACTTACACTGATAAATTATATAGAAATTCGGTCCAGTTACAGCGGAAATAGTTAAAACGTGTATATATTTATTTAAAAAAAAAATCAGGTTAGCACGGTTAAGAAATTCCAAATACACTTTTAATGCATTTTTTCCATTAATCGGGTGCAGGTGATAAGTCACACAGTATCAATTTTTTAAACAACTAGTATTGCCAAGTTCAGTGTTAAGAAAAGTGGATCGGGAACACAAATATAGACTGATAGTGGTTTCTAAATCAGGACATAAACTTACAGTAAACCTTATGGAAGCGGAAAACTTCTTTATAACGGATTCCTGCCATAAACGTAAAAAATTCTTTTTCCTTAGATCAAGAATTTCGTACAGTTATACATGCTAGGATGAAATCCTGTTTAACACAAAAATTTCCTCCTGTCCCTTGCTATTCTGTCTTAGCAGATTTTATTATACTGAAGAAAACACAACAATCTTATGCTCTAAAATCTGAAATATCGGAATGGCTAGGGAATTTTAGAAATTTCCAATTTTCCTGGTACAATTGGACTGTTCTTATCATAGAAACAATATTTTTTTTTAAAACAGAATTCTATTACAAAAAGATACTACTTACATGTTGTTTACTGAAGAATGTACTGTAAAAGTTGTAAAAATATTATCACTGGAAACCGCAAAAAACTTCCTTTTAGGCAGATTTCGGTCTAGACAGGTATATATATAATGTACAGTCGTGGAAAAAAAAAGTGAACACTCCCTTCTAACTCCTCAACAAATCATCATAGAAGAAAGTTACTGGTACCGAACGATTGGAAATAAAGTCTACTTTTAAATGATGTAGGGGAGACTAGGGAGGGTTGACCATACGGGGGGCTTGACCCACTCGTCAGTTTTCATATTTAAAAGAATTTCAGAGTTTTATCAATAGGTGTCAAGCAAAGCTACTAGAATGCTCAAACAAGAATCTTTGTTTCATACAGATATTCGAAATAGGTGTGGAAAAAATCAATTATGAAGGGTTTTTACCCTAAAAGTTGTGTTATTTAGAAATATTTTGTAAGCTTTTTTCAGATAAAATATATCATAAAAAATTAAGTAAGTAGGTTTTAAGTAATGCTGAAATATCGAGCTTGCATTCCAGGCATAAAGATTACACAGTAAGTTAGGCTTAACGTAACAATGTACTATTTTTTAGAAAAGAGATATGTGGGGAGGCTTTACCCAGTCAATGTGAGGGAGGGTTGACCAGATGCTCAAGTCTCCCTTAATTAAGTTGTTTTGGAAATCTTTTTATTATACATTGTGCAAAATGAAAGGTTCATGATTATATAAAAAAATTTACATTTATTGTGTAAAGCTACAGTAAAATGGGGTGATGGAAAAGAAAATGTTTAAAACTGATTAAAGAAAGATGTGAAAAATTGCTATAGCAAGCCCTGCAAGAAAAAAATTATTGAAATATAAATGGGAAAGTTGATAGAAACTTTTTTCCTTTTAAATATTACATACAATAGGTAAATAGAAACAGTGGAAATTAGAAAGTATGAAAGAAGCAGTTTTAACCCTTTCAGTGTCAGTGGTATGTTTATGAAACCACTTAATTTTAATTCCAAAACGCCACAATGGCACCAGAATTTTGCTAAAATATTTTCCATTTAATACGTATGCGAAATATAGCCTTTTCTTATTTCCAAATCAATTTGTTCGTAAATTCTGGGGCCAGTCATTTGTTTCAACATTTTAGTACTGAAAGTACTTTGCCACTGAAAGCGTTAAAATATGTTAATGAAAAGTTAAGTACTCATGCGGCTGCAAAAGAACATAGCATCAATCGAAAAACTTTAGGAAGGTCTATAGACAAATCTCACCAGGATAAATATAATGAGAGAAAGCCGAACTATGTGAGAACTCGAGTTGTCAGATCGAGTGTCACAAAAAGTAGGACAAGGAGACAAAAACAGGGGGACAGGGGTTCCTAAATCCGGTCATAATAATACATGAAACCCTATGAAAACGGAACCTCTCTCTAACGGAATAATGTCTTAAATGTCAAAATTTCATTTTCCCTGCTCTACAATTATATTTTCTCAGACAAAATCATGTTTGAAACAAAATGTTTCTCCTCTGACTTGCAAATGCGTCTAAACAGGTTTATTTAAGCATCATATTTTCAAAAATGTATTTTTTATAATAATTAAAGCATCTAGCATAAAGTTATTTTGCTTTTTTTAAACTGATTTTATTCCTCTTCACAAATATTTCAATATAAAGCAAAGTGGGTCAAGCCTCCCATATAGTGGGTCAACCCTCCCGTATATGGGGAGCCTTGACCCATTATTTTCTCATGATTAAAATCAATGATTTTTCAAATTTCTTATCTATTACACTTATGTAGCAATTTTATTTTGATAACTGATTGCATGACGAATAAAATGATATATAAAACTTTATTCTAGGTATAATATTTAAAAAATAAAAAATCGTTTTGTAAAAAGTGGGTCAACCCTCCCTAGTCTCCCCTATATAAAATTTGCTTAGGTTGCTATCTACATATTAAAACGAACCCAAACTTCATTTTTTTTCAATGAAAATACCCAATTTTAAAAAGATATTTCAAATCTTCTGTTCAAACTATATCTAGACATCAAATTTCAAGTCATTGGAATGATAAGTTTTAGAATAATAAATATTCAAAATCCAGTGCTTCTAATGTTAAATTACATTTTCATATTTGTATTAATATTTCCTGAAATTATATTCCTAATGTGCTAATTTTTTGTGTAGCAATACTTCTAAAATACCCAAACATAAATACGTTGAATTTGCAATTTTTATAATTTTATGATATAAATTAAGAATTATTAAATTAATTTTCGAAAAATTTATGAATTGCAACCTACAATTTTTTTTATGTATTTAGATTTATTAAGTCCTGCTTTAACCAAAATTTCCCATTTTTCTTCCCAGTAGTTTTCAAATTATGATTAATAAACTGCAAAATGATGGTTTAAGGAGCCATCTATGATAGAAGTGGCTAGATATTTCGAAATTTCTTATGCTATCCTGTAATCTAGTAGTCTTCAATGACTGCTTGAGTGCCGCTTAAGGTGCCTTGATCAATAAGGGGGCTCTCTCGGCCAATAATCGAGTAGCGAACTTAAATTTGGATACAGCCCCTAAAATACGCTGGAGTTAAAATAATTAAATTTTTGGAAACTTATCGTACGTATTGCATAAAAATTTCTTTTTAGGCTAATTGAAGGGTGTAGAATTCATTTATGCTGTCAGAATTGTGTACTGCTACTGAAAAAAAAACAAATTTATAGTTCGTTTTAATATGTATATGGCCCCTAAGCAAATTTTACATACATCATTTAAAAGTAGACTTTATTACCAATCGTTCGGTACCAGTAATTTTATTCTACGATAATTTTTTTACAGAGTTAGTAAGGGGTGTTTACTTTTTTTTTTTCCCTCGACTGTACAGTCGTGGAAAAAAAAGTAAAAACCCCCTACTAATTCCTCAACAAATTATCGTAGAGTAAAGTTACTGGTACCGAACGATTGGAAATAAAGTCTAATTTTAAATGATGTATATAAACTTTGCTTAGGGGCCATATACATATTAAAACGAGCCATAAATTTGTTTTTTTCAATAGCAGTACACAATTCTGACAGTATAAATGAACTCTACACCTTTCAATTAGTCTAAAAACAATTTTTTATACAATTCATACCAAAAGTTTCCGAGAAATGAATTATTTTAAAACGAGTGTATTCTAAGGTCTGTTTCGAAATTGAAGTTCGATACTCGATTGTTTACCGAGAGATCTCCCTTCTTGATCAAGGCACCTTAAGCAGTCAATTAAGCCTGTTAGATTCAAGTCATTCACCATCTTTATAGAAAACGATTACATAACCATAATTTATATCTCTATTCTGACCAATAAGAAATAATTATTAAAATACATATTTTAACAAAATGTTAAAACCACGCTTCTACAATTTTAAACTTTTTTTTGTTGTTGTCCATACTTGTTTTGCCTGCTACCTCTTTAACTGGAACGGATTTTTATAAAATTTATTATTGTATGCAACAACAACAAATAAAATAAACCACCCAGGTAATACAGTTAAACCTGCTATGACAGAACACGGAAAAATTTTAAAGTCCTTTTTAAAGATGTACAACCTTGGAAAAAAAGTAAAAATTTTGAAAGTTCTTATGCTATCCTGTAATCCTTTTCTATAAAGATGGTGAATGACTGGACAGTTTACTGAAAATGTTCAACATTGTATGTGAACGAGTCCATGTCCGAAACTGTCCCAGCCGAACTGTTCCATGAGAAGATGGCCCTAATGGTCGATGGCCTCTGTAATTCGAAGAATTAACACGAGAGCCATCTGTGAACCCATACAGCTTATGATGCGGTGTGATTTTCAAAGCACATTATTTAACCCGGGATTGCACGCGCAGGGTATGCCATATCCAGGGTGGTCACGGTTATTACATTTCTCGACACTGTTTCGCGAAAAGTAATCTTCTATTTATCTGATCACATAATGTGTGAGAAATGTCAATGATTAAATAACATGACGATTTTTATTTGAATTTCTTGGTGGCAAAGTATAAATCGTGCATATCTCGGATACGTGCGAGCCTTCCCGGGCAAAGCTGAAAATTTAAAGTGCCAGCTATATTGTTAAAAATCTGTAGTGAACTGTTTTATATAGAGCCGTGCAAGGTGACGTCACGAACAGGTTTTTGCTGCCACTGTAGGGCAGATATCGCTACCTTTATCAATGCTTTTTCTATTTGTGTGTCCTACAGCTATTTTCATTGTTCTCCGGTAAAAGTCACGTGATGTGAACAGCTCTATATATATCTGTCAACCAGTTTTATAGATTACGGTTACTTGACCATATCTTTATTTTTTTTTTCATTTGTCGAAAAAGAGTTAAATTACGATTATGCAATATTTTTTAAAGGAAACCGTTGAATAGCTGGACATTTTACCGCGGAAATTTACAGTGCACTGGTGTGGTTACCTTAAATGTCATTTGTTTTTTAATGCAATGAATATATTTATCTGAGCATGTTGACATTGCATATTAAATTTTAAACATTAAAGTATAACCAACATACTATAGAATCCTTTCATTTATGTCCTGTATTTTTAAGTAAGTCCTTCCATTTATATGAGACTGAAATGTATGAGTACTTTATTAAAGCGATTTCAAGTTGCTTTTTCTTGACGTCCTGTAAATTTTTTAACTTTTTTTTTCAGCCATGTAACCATAGTTTGCATATGCCACTCACGCAAGTCACAAGTAATCAAAAAACCATTTTTCAAAGAAGACATGTTCTCCATGGTGTCTGATGTGAATTTGAATGCACTGTAAAAAAAATAATGCCAGTTTTCCGGTAGGAATCGGAAAAATAGGTGCCCTTATCGTACCGGAATAATTTCGTACCCAGCTCGGAATAAAATCCGTAAAATACCGTTTTACTGACTATTTCCTGATTTTTACGGATTTTATTCCGAGCTGGGTCGGAAATTATTCCTGTACGATAAGGACAACTATTTTTCCGATTCCTACCGGAATACTGACAGTATTTTTTATTTTACAGTGTGTACCTTTCAGAAAAACATGTTCTTCAATATGTTGATGTAAGATTAAGTTTTTTGATTATTATTCACTGATGTGAAAGTACGATTGTGTATTAAGTTATAATGTTTATTTTACTATGTTAAAATATGAAATGCTAATATTTATAAGATGGTTTCAATAAATATTGTTCACTGTAAAAAAATACGACCAGTTTTCCTGTAGAAATCGGAAAAATAATTGCCCTTATCGTACCGGAAAAATTTCTGACCCAGCTCGGAATAAAATCCGTAAAATCGGAATAAAATCCATAAAATACCGTTTTATTGACTATTTCCCTTTTTTAACGTATTTTATTCCGAACTGGGTCGGAAATTTTTCCGGTACGATAAGGGTAAGTATTTTTTCGATTCCTACAGTATTCCTTCTTTCTCTCTCTCTATGTATATAGTATATATATAGAGAGAGAGAATATCTTCGCTGACACAATAAATTACTACAACAAACTGGTCGGACTTTTTTTACAGTGTTTGGTAAATAAAATACAAATATATATGAAAAAAACCTTTTTCCCTATGTAATAAAAATGTTTCGTTTAACAGTATGTACTTAAAATATGCCTTATCGGATTTTTTTTTTTTTTTTTTTTTTTTTTGCATTTATTGGCAAAATGCATTTATTAAAATTAACTCTTCAACCTATCTAGTGAGAATTTCGAATTTATATATAGAAAATTTCGCCAGATTTGATAACACTTAAATTGAGCGTACGAAGAATCTCGTCAAAGCATTGTATCTCTTATTTAAAAGATAAAAGGTTTTTCATCATGATTATTGTACAATAATTATGGGACAACAACTAGTATAATTTAATAGCAAACACACATATTTTATGGATATAAAAAATAGTCTCTGCAGCAGTACAATCCATAAAGTATTAGGTAGGTTTCTTATAAAATACTACCCATTGTAATCTCCCCTATTTTGGAATTTCTGAAATTTTTTTGCAGATCTACACCGATCATGAACCCTTGAATCCAAAACCTCACTGAGTAAAAAACTTTCTCCCTCCCTCTCTCTGTCTCTCTTTCTCTCTCTCTCTATTTCTCTCTCTCTATATATATAGTATATATAGCTAGAGAGAGAATATCTTCGCTGACACAATAAATTACTACTTTAAACACAAGAAACAGACGTCATTCCTGGTTATGTTGATATTTTCTAAACTATTTACAAATTAATATTTACAAAGATTATTTACACAATTACTAATACAGATTAATTTTGACTTTATCGTCGTTCACATATATCACTTCGTTTTTATGCGTCTTTTTTAAAAACATTCTTTTTACACACCTCTCTCGATCGCCGCCAAAACACAATCTAATGTTCTTTCCTCTCCAACTCACTTCAGTTCCCCAATGAGCGTCTGTCGTACCGAAGGTTACCTCTAGCGCGCATGCGTTGGGCGAAACTGCTGTCACCAATCGCTAGACTGTCTTTAAATGGCAGAGTTTTGTTCTAAAAGGAAAATAGATGGGACTTAATGGTGGAAGGAATTACTCCCCCCCCCCATATATATATAGGGTAAGGTGCCCTATTATCGACCCCCAGTCACTTTTAGGCTCTTGGAAGTTGTAATTTTGAGTGAAAATCTACCAAATTTGAATTTTACATACTCTAACTACCCACGCACATAGAAACATAGGCAAATGTCGTACAAAAAAATTTTAACAATGCGAAAAACTGTTTTTTCAAAAGTATGTAAAAATGCAAAAGAAAAAAATTGGACTCAATTTCGTCCTCCAAAAAATCCAATACGTCGGGGCTTAAATTATAACTAAATCAAAATTTATTTCTAAATGAGTAAGTAATTTAATTTACATTAAAGTAAGGCACAAAGAAATGTACTATTTATTATTGGAAGAATAACATAACGAAACATTAGCCATCCAAACATGAGGGGAAAAAATGAAAAAAATGTCATGAAAAAGCATTCCTAATTTAGTCCCCGGGACGAAATTAAGAACTGCAAGAGGGAACAAATTGGGACCACGCTACTTCCCAATATGACGAGGCTTCAACTCCCGTAAGATGAACTGAGCATACTAAAACTCACTGCATGCTACTGTCAGCATCTTACCAACGTAAAATACATGCAATGAATAACAAATAAATACTTACAGTACAGTAAATAACGTTCTAGAAACGGCCCAATAAGAACTGAAGTCTTCTAAAAATAAGAAATTCGCCTTCTTTAATTTATGTATGTGTCTTGGCGAACGAAACTTTCAACACTGACCCCTTTTACCTTCCGTCCCCTGTGCCTTGTGTCATCAGAGGCACCACTTTCGCAGAAGCGAAGAAGTTAAGGGGGACGAAATTAGTAGATGGAACAAAATATGGGCACTTTACCCTATATATATATATATATATATCTTTTTTTATGGACACGATAACTTCTGTAATTCTGTACAAATCTCTTCAAACTGATACATAAAATCACTGGGTAGAAAATCCCCGTTAAGCTCGTTAATGGGCAATATCGGATCAAGGATGAGGAAATAGGTAGGGATTTTGTGAAAACCGAAAAACCTCCATAACTTCTTCATTTTTATACAAATCAAATCAGTTTCAAGTTATTATAACGTCTAGGAAAAGGGCCAAAAATTTATGCAACACAGATTTTTGATAAAATTAAAAATGGGCTCAAGGGGCGCAAAAATAGGGTTTTAGGGAGAAAAAAATTCATAACTTCGTCAATTATTAAGATATCATATTCATTTAAACTTATTATAAATCTTCTTAATATTATCTGAACTTTTATATTGACAAGTTTTTGATAGGACCAACTCTTACGAAAAAAAATTAATAAATTAAAAAAAAAATTAAATAAAAATTTAAAAATGTGGGGGGGGGGGGGGAGGGAGGTTGAAGAAGAAAAAAGTTCATAACTTCGTCAAATCACATTATATCCAATCCGCTTGAATTTATTATACATCTTTTCAATATTATCTACAACTTTCATTTTGACAAGTTTTCTATAAGACCAACTCTTACACAAAAAACAAATTAAACATAAATAGGGGTTGTCGAAAAAATGAAGCTGCTTAAGCAGGGTGTAAAATATATGCGAAGATAAAGAGTTCGGGAATGTTTAGTAAAATTTAGTTTTTTGTAGTTCATCGGAAAAATAAAAACTATGAGAATAATTAACTAAAAAAAAACATAAAATTAAAAATAATTTAATGTATTTAAAATAGTAATTTAATCCATTTTTTCTGTTAATGAAAACAAAATGAGTACTTTACTTAAATTTAGTACCACTACTTTCGAATAATTTAATTTATTTAATCTCACAAAATTATTAAACATTCTGCGAATTGATAAGCTCTAAAGCTGGACTATTCATAAATAATGGTTCTAAAAAGTATGGGCTGAGTGTTCTGCGAAAGAAAGAAGTATTATTAAAATTTCAATCAATTTTTATTGAAAAACGATGTCACACTCTACATATATTACATCCAAGATACGCCATTGTAATAAAACTTGGATATTGATGAACCTAATAAATATTAACAAAAATAAAATTTAACGTAAATCTTACATTAAACATAAAAAAATTTCTGAATTTTCTTAATTGCATAACACTTTTAGAAAGCTTTTCATACTTTGCTCCAGTTTTCTTTTATCTTACGAAAACTCGATGTGGTGTTTTGCTAATAAAAAAATAAATATTTATGAATTCAATTTATTTTTAATAAAAATGTTTCAAAGCTAAAAATTAATTTACTTAAATTAGGAAAATTCTATTATTAAATATGAACTTGAAAATGTATGTAATAAATTTTCACCAGCTTGTAAGAATTTATACTATAATGCTTTTATTAAAATGGAATAAATGGTCTGAAGAGATTAAGAAAAATAAGTTTATTTTAAACGTCTAATTAAAGTATAAAAGTAATTTCGGGAGTTTAGATTGATTCTAATACTTTGCTCGTTTTTTCTTTACATCTAACGAAAACTCCAAGTGGTTTCTTGCTAATAAAATTCCAAAACATTTTAAATTCATTTTATTTTAAATAAAAATGTTTCAAAGCTGAAAATGAATACTAATTAAATTTAAAAAACTTTGTTATGAAATATGAAGTTAAAATATGAAATATATATATATGCTTTTATTAATATTAATCAAATAGCTTGAAGGGATTATATAAAAAGGCTTCTTGTTTCAGTATAATTAAAAAATAAAAGTTTTTTTTTTAAGTTTAGAATAATTTTAACTTATGAAAAGAAAAATATTGTTTAATCTTTACGTAAAATTTAATTACGTATAATTTTTCAAATGACATAAACATTTGAGTTACTAAAACAACGTTTTGAATAACGAAAGAGTTACGAACTATTTATTGCATCTAGTTACGGCAGCATTCAGTGTAAGGATCACAAAATTTTTAATTCAACGTGCAATGGGTACACCATGGAAATCATGTGTCACGGCAGACACAACCTTTTGATGTTCATAACGTTCTTTTATTTAATTTTACTGTACAGTGCCTAAATTTTCATTAATTTAAATAAATATTATGGTTTTTTACCTGGAATGTAGCATGGTCTTAAGAAAGTTGAATGAGATTTTAAACATTTATCTAACATTTTGGAAATTATTTAATCTCAAGATATTGCAGATATATAAGTACGAGAATGAGTAGTGATTCACGGAACGAGAGTAAAATTGATGATTTGGATGTACAAAGAATGCATTCAAGAATAATACACTTGTGAAGAAGAACAATCAGGCTGTCAAGGTTACAAAATCCAAAATATATTTTTAATGCATTTTGCCGTTTATCGGGGGCATGTGATAAATCGCAAAGTATTCATTTTGGAAACAATTGGGGTTGCCAGGCACAACGTTACAAAAAGTGGAACAGGAAGACAAATATAGCGGGACAGCAACTTCTAAATCAGGACATAAAAATGCGGCAAACCTGTTTATAACGAAATCCCTCCTTAAACATTAAAAAAATTTCATTTTCCCTAGATCAGGAATACCATACTAATACATGCTAAGAGGAAAGCCTGTTTTAAACGGAATATTTCCCCTGCCTCTTCCTTTTCCTGCTTAGCACATTTTATTATACTAAAGAATGATAACAATTTTATACAATAAAATCTGAAAAGATGAAATTGCTTAGGATTTTTACGAAATTCCAATTTTCCAGGTATAACTGTACAGTATTCCACTAGTAGGGACAATCAAATTTTTGCTTTTAAAACAGAACTCCATTATACTCCTATACTGGTTCCGTTTACAAAAGATTTACTAAGCAATGTAAAACGCATTAAATTTGTTATTTAATACTACAAACTTTTTAAATGTTATTAAATATTATCCCTGGGAACAACAAAAAATATCATTTTACGCAGATTTCCACCCAGACATGTGTATATGAAATTTACCTTATATTTTACAAAAATATGATAAAACATAACTCATTTTAAAATTTGTTTAAGGGGACCGAATAAGCTCTATCTCGGCCATATTAAAATATACCAAATTTATGGACTTTTTTCTCAGAAATGATGAAAAAAAGGTCTAGGTTTTTTATAGTAGTTTGAATAACATGCTTTACGTATTTTAACAGACAATTTTCTTTCTAAGTGAAACTGAAAATTAATTACATATTATTTATTAAAAGACATTTTTTATATATAAACATGTGTAATATTTCGTTGAAAAGATAAAAGTTTAAACTATTTAATGATATAAAAAAGTAAAAATCGATTTTTCGGTTGAATTTCGCCTACCCGGTCCCTTAAAGGCAGCAAATTAGTTAACGTGTAAACTATGATACTTTCCGGGAGGATTCTTTACAAAAGAAAATATATAATACCTGCTTTATGGCTATCCCATCTGCAAAATAATACTTTCTGATAAATTTACTGAAGCTCTAATCATAAATCACAAAATATGGATATAGCCTTCACTGGGGGACAATTTTTAACGAATTTCTGTTGACTTCGATTTTTCAGCTGCTTTTAAGTCAAAAAAGTGTGATGATTTCAAAACTGTAGTTGTTTTCTTCTATTACGTCACGCTTTTTTCTCTACAGCTTATATTAATGTGATTGCGCTACGCTGGATCGGGGGTGAGTCATAGGAAGAAAAACTTCAGAGGTCTTGGCATCAAGACGCACGAGAAAAATTTGCTTGAAAAGGGAGCTAAGGTATCCTGCTTTCCATCAAAGGAAAGTGAATTTCTTCAATACTTTCGAAGTGACGGTGGATTTATCTATTGTCATAACGTACATGGTTTAATGCAGAAGTTGGGAATTTCTTCCTGTACCGCAACTGAATGGCGGCAGTTCACCGATAGCTCAAAGAGGAGCTTTGTGTGCTCCTTCACAATGGAAATTTATTTAGAACAGTCCCAATAAGCCATTCTGTTTATATGCGCGAAGAATATGAGGACATAAAGTATGCCACTGATTTATTGCAAAATTCCGCATACACGAATGGATCATCATGTTGACCTTAACCCGTTCAAGACCAGCATCTTTTACATGAATTTTATTCGGTTGACACCACTTTTTGTTAATTAATTAAATTTAGTTTATCAATCGAGTCTTAATTAAATAAAGCAAATTTTACTTTTATTTTTCAGTGGTATCAAAACAAGTTCTTTAAGCATCTTTTGAAGATGCATATATGCACCCATGGTCCCGAAGGGGCTAAAATGGTCTGATTCCTTCTTGGACAACAACCTGGATATACCAAGTATCCCTGTTTTTGCGTATGTGAGACAGCATAGCTCGTGAGGCGCATTGGTTCCAGTCGAATTGGCCTTCAAGATCTGACTCCAAACCTGCTGATCCAAACATTCTGTATCAGCCAGTTATCGAATGAAAGAACATCATTTTTCCACCTCTGCATGTAAAATTGGGTCTAATGCAGCAGTTCGTGAAAGCTTTGCCAACTGAAGGAGACTGCTTCAAGTATCTCATTTCGAAATTTGCAAACCTATCTGAAAAGAAAAAGGCAGGTGTATTTGTCGATCGACAGATTCAGCAAATCATTAGAGACGAACATTTCATCGGAACGAAGGTAGAACTCCAAAATATTGCTTTGTTGGCATTCAAAAACCTTGTCAAACATTTTCTTGGAAATACGCGAGTAGAAAATTACACCGAAACTGTCCAGCAACTTTTAGAGATCTTCAAAATTCTTGGTTGCAACATGAGCATCAAACTTCATTTTCTGCATAGCCATCTTGATGACTTCCCCGAAAACCTTGTGCAGTCAGTGGTGAGCGTTTCCACCAAGATTTGAGAAGAGCGGTATTAATGTAGATGGGATGAACATATGACGGCTGACTATTGTTGGAGCATCAAGCGAGATTGTTCACAAATTGAACACTCCAGGAAAAGCTACAAGCGAAAGTTTTTACTTTAATATGTACTTTTTTTCATTTTGTAAAAGAATTTTACTACTTGTATTAACACAATGTAGCTTATAGTAATTATATGCAGCCGTTGTATAAATAATATATTTGGTTTTTTTTTTTTTTTTTTTTTTTTTTTTTTTTTTTTTTTTTTTCATTTGTATCCACATTAAGTATGATTTTTGGGATATCATGTAGCTTAAAAAGTTGACATGATAGAAAAAAAATTGGGGTCATTTTTAGATTTAAATGCAAATAGTCAGCCAAAAACAAGCGCCAGATCTAAGTCAACAAAATGTGTGTTCCTGAGCATAATAGGAGAGTGTTTAATTATTTTTTATGTAGAGGAGCGGCCGAAAGTTGTCGAAAATGTTAACACATGAAGACAATTTTAGGGATGTCTGAATATGAGAAAATTTGTCATAAAGGACCAATTGCTTATTAATTACGACTTCTCCTATTTATGGAAAACATATTTACGCTATTTGAATGTTAGGCGTTTTTTAAATAAGGTGTAAAATATGCGTGCAGAAAAGGAGTTTATTTATGAAACAGAATTTTTTTGTAGCTGATTGGGATAAATAAAAAATAAGAGAGCACCCTTAAAAAACTAATGCTTATTTTCTGTTAATGAAAGCAAAATGCTTACGGACTTCACATTTCAGCCCACTATTACAATTTTTTCATTAATTCCAGCAAAAATTGGACTATTCAGAAATAATAATAATCAAAAGTGAATGCCATACGTATCCTGTGAAATGATGCATCCAGGATTTAAACAATTTTCATAAAGAAAAAGTGTGTCAAACTCTATTATTTTTTACTTCCGGGACACATCATTCTAATAAAACTTTAAAAATAACTCACCTGATGAAATTAACCCAAAAATTAAATATATACCAATACAAAATTTCGCTCTGTCGCTCTCTCTGTTTGTGCGTGTATGTGTGCGTTTGTGTGTGCGTGTCTGTGTGTATGTCTGTTTGTCCGAGATGGCTGGCGAAATCTACCGAACGCAAAATTAAAAATTTGTATGAGGATAGACCAAGACCCGTCCGAATATACCTGAGACTCTCTATTTTACGTTTTTGATAATTAGTCGAGATATTAATTAAAAATCACAAAGCACTCACATCAAAAACTTATCACTTTCATTCTGAGCCTGCAGAAGTGCCCAATCCCATAACCCAATTTGCACTGCTGAAAGAAATGAAGAAGTGAAAGCAAAGATGTTTATGTGGCTTTTTGTTGTTTATTTTTTAACCTCTAGAAGCTAAACCGTTTAACATAATTGAGAATGTAAAACATATTCTGAAATATGGTTTCTTTATATCTTAAACGACCCAATCAGTTTGGAAAAATATCATTAATAACCATGTGAGAAAAAAAAATAAAAAAGACAGTTTCCGAAGTTCTTTTACACTCCCATACGCCACCACTTCCCTAGGACGTAATTTCGGAGGTACTGATTAACAAAATATACGTATGTCAAGCGGAGACCTTTTTATTTTCGACGGTGTAATCTGTTTTCGAAAATACGAATTTTAACCTTTTAAAATATTTCACCACCGCAGGTCACTTTTTGCGAAGACGATCTTTTTTCTCCGCTAAAAGTGACTAAACGTCTGTATTTACATACAATCTTTTAGGAACATCTGTGTAGACCGAATTCCCATCACGTATAAAAATTTTGAAACATACGGATGAGTCAAACTATTTCAAAAAATAAGAAAATTTAGCCTTTGAAGGAAATTCCTTCTCCGAAGTCATTTTTCGTTTTTACTGCGCATGTTCAACATTGTGTTTAAAGCATACAGAAATAATGAAATACCAAACGACATGTACTTTGAATTACCTTTCTAACACCGCAAAAATTACAAAAAATAAGAAAATTAAACCTTTGAAAAAAATCCTTCCCTGAAGTCACTTTTCATTTTTTTCTGCGCATTTTTACAATTGCGTTTATAACATACAAATACAATGAGAGACCAAACAGCAGATACTTTCAGTTATCTTTCTAACATCGAAACCATTTTTTTTTAAATAAGAAAATTAAGCCTTTGAAAAAAATTCCTTTCTCGAAGTCACTTTTCGTTTTTAGTGCGCATTTTCGACATTGTGTTTAAAACATACAAAAATAATGAAACACCAAACGACATGTACTTTCAATTACCTTTCTAAAACCGCAAATCATTTCAAAAATAAGAAAATTAAATCTTTGAAAAAAATTCCTTCCACGAAGTCATTTTTCGTTTTTTCGTCGAATTTTCAACATTGTGTTTATAATTTACAAAAATTTCAAAGAGTTCGAACAAAAGCCCTTTAAATATATATATATATATATATATATATATATATATATATATGAAATGACGAAAAGTGAAAAAAAAAGAAATGTATTATTAGGAGAGTTTTACTAAACACAGAGTGTTTTTTTTTTTTTTTTTTTTTTTTTCGCTAACAAAAAAAAGATATATATATATATTTATGAAATTAGAGTGTTTGTATTAAAACTGTTTCAAAGCTGAAAATTAATACTACTTAAATTACGGAAATTGTTTTATTAAATATGAAGTTAAAAAATGTGTATGATAAATTTTCACCCCCTTTTACGAATTTAAAATGCGATAAATTTATTAAAATTGAATAAATGGCCTGGAGATATTCTTAAGAAATGAAGGGGGTTTTATTGGTATAATTAAAATATAAAATTAATTACTAAAGTTAAGATTCCTCCACACTTTTCTTTTTATCTAACAAAAGCCTCAAGTAGTTTCTTTCTAATAAAAAAATAAATGTTTTTGAATTCATTTTGTTTCTATTTAATATTTTTCAATGCTGAAACTTAATACTTCTTAAATTAAGAAAACCTTGCTATGGAATATGAATTTAAAAATCTGTATAATAAATTTCCGTCTCCTTGTAAGAATTTATATGATACTTTTAATAAAATTTATCAAATAGTCTGAAAAGATTAAGTAAAAAAAGTATTTTTTATCCGTCTAATTAAAATAAGAAACTCATTTATGAAATTTAGCACAGTTTGAATTTAAAGACAAGAAAAATGTTGTTTATTCTTTGAAGAAAATTAAATTATATTTAATTTTTCAAATGATATAAACTTATAAGTAACTAAAACAACGTTTTTAGTTAGGAAAGATTTACAAACCATTGTAATTTAGTTTCAGCAGTACTCTGCGTACAATCATTAGTTCTACTTGGTACTTTGTAGTTTCCCTTTAAATGACTGAGAGTTACAATTTTGAAATTCATTTTTCTGAGTTTGCGTTTTTTTTTCCCATTATATCAGTATGATGAAAATTTTAACCCCTTCACTGACAACCCCGTGTTAATACGTTCACTAAGCTCCTGGTTTCACTGCAATACTAGCAATATTTAAAGTAATATAATTCTATTGATTTAATGTATTTTTAATACACTGAACAACGATTAATACTTCCAAAGATGCATTAATATTCGTTATTAAGTTTTTTTTTATATATATAAAATGTCTAAAGAGTTATCTTATTTTAGCGTTTAAAACAAAGTCCAGAGAAAACAACATTACAATTTTTGCCCTTTTCCATGACTGTCAGAGGATTTTAAACTTTCATAATGTATGTTTCAATTCACTCTAATATTAAATGGACGTTATAGTGCATTTAAAAAAATTAAACATCGGGTTATGTGCAACATAGTTTGTTTTTTAAACATAAAAATATTAAGTAAATATAAATTTTCAATGTATTTTTGGGGATTTTATTTGTTTTTGCTTACAATAATAATTTTCTTATAAATCCGATCCAGTTAAAGAGGAAATGGATAAAACGTGTATGAGAAATAAAATTTTAAAAGTTCAAAACTGTAAAAGTGTGGTTTTTAAAATTTTCTTAAATAACATCTTTTAATTAATAATTATAATTGGTCAGAATGTAGATAAATTATGGTTATGTGACCTTTTTCTTTAAAAACGGTGGATTAACTGAAATTATTTAACAGCGTATGTGTTGGCCTGATGTCTCCCAAGAGCCGATGATTTAAAAAAGTCGATGACCTCTGTAATTCGAGGCATTAACACAAGAGCCCACTGGCAACTAGGCAGCTTATGATGCAAACTTCTGTATGATTTTCAAAGTCTATTATTTAAACTCAGAATTTAAAATGGGTACTATATTGTTAATGTTCTGTAGTGGACTGTCCAGTAATTCAACCGTTTTTACTTTCTTCTATCATCAATAGAAGAAAATATTGTAATCGAAATTTTTTCGACGGATTTACATGTATTATCTGTGAGAGATGACAAAAAAACATGTTTATAAAAAATGTCTGTCTGTCCGTGTGTCCGTATGTCGCCGTTGTACCATTGAAAAGTGTGTGAAGTTATGTATAGAATTGAACTAATTTTTCGCCAACTAGTTATAGCACATCCAACTAGTTATACGTTACGGTTACTTGACCATATCGTTAGACGTTCTCATTTGTTATAAAAGAGATAAATTACGGTTCTGCAATCGTTTTTTATGAAAACTTATAAATAACTGGTCATTTTGCCGCAGATTTTTAACAGTGAGCTTGTGTGGTTGATTTTTACTTTCTTCTATCATTAATAGAAGAAAGTATTGAAATCTAAATTTTTTCGACTTCCGGTTTTCGCCGGATTTACACGTTTATGTATTAGAGATCACAAAAACATGTTTATATAAAATGTCTGTCTGTCCGTGTCTCCTTGTATCCGTATGTCGCCATTGTACCATTGGAAAGTGTTTGAAGTTATGTATAGAATTGAACCAATTTTTCTCCAACTAGTTATAGGTTACGTTTACTTGACCATATCGTTAAACGTTCTCATTTGTTATAAGAGATATATTACGGTTCTGCAATCGTTTTTTATGAAAACTTATAAATAACTGGTCATTTTGCCGCAGGTTTTTAACAGTGAGCTTGTGTGGTTTCGTTAAATGTCATTTCTTTTTAATGCAATGAATTGTTTATCTGTGAATGTTGATATTGCTTAGTAACTTATAAATATTAAATTTCTTACAGCATATTATGATACTTTCATTGATGCCCTGTATCTTTAAGTGAAACGTTCTATTTATATGTCAACGAAATATGTGCGTCATAAAATTTTATAAAGCAATTTTTTTTTTTGACGTCCTGTCAACTTTTGAATTTATTTCCAGACATTTCACAAAAATCGCAGAATGTTTTACATATGCCACTCATGCAAGTGACAAGTACTCAAAAAATCATTTCTCAAAGATGACATATTCTCCATCGTTTCTGATGTGAATTTGAAAGTACCTTTCAGGAAAACATATTCAGAAAAGTCTTCAATATTTGTGTTGATGAATAATTAAGGGTTTTTTTTTTCATTTTTATTATCCAGTGATGTGAAATTACGTTTGTGTATTAATGCCATAATGTTTATTTTAGTTTCCATATGAAATTCTGATATTTATGAGTTGTTTTAAATGATTCTTTTTTATGTAAACGAAGAAATATACAGGGTGCAATATGTTATCTATCGCCGACCATTAATTTCTCAACCGTTGGTCGTAGACATATAGTTCCAATTACAAAAACGTTTCAAATTAGGTAAATATTTATGCTGTGGCATTATTTAAAGTAAAAAATCAATCCTATACAAATTACAAAATCTAACTTTTTATATGGTCGGCAGTTCCTATAGGGACTTTGGGACCATATATAAAGTTAGATTTCGTAATTTAGTAAAAGTTTACACATATCATAACATATATAACACAAAAAGTTTGACTTCTGTACTACAAAAATTGACACAGTTATTAAATTTCAAAGTTTGAGATTTTTGCACATGATTTTGTGTTTCATTGAGGGATTAGTTAAAAGATGAAATAAAGTAATTCGAGATCAAAATCATGGTGCTATGTCCTTTTTACGGCGAAATCAACTTTAGCCGGTATCGCAAAATCGGGGTATCACCAAAGAGGGTTAATTTATCTAAAAATTTGAGCTGGTCGTATACAAAGAGAAGAATGAAATATTGAAATTAAACAGAAAAAAAAATATCAATTTATTATAATATCAGAAAACGGTCTACTATAAAAATGAATACATAAAACGCCGGAATCTACTAGAGATACTGTTCAAAGTGTTCCCCATTGGTGGCAATGAACAACTGAATTCGTGACAGTACTGAGTCCTGAAAACGTTAGAGCATAGCAGGTGTGCAAAGTATGCGACAATCAAGAATGATGCGACCTGGAAACCACTCCACATTGCCCGGACAGTACGACACGTGTGGTGCGGTATAAGGAGAACCCAGATTGTTGGACCCATCTTCCACGATGGTACCTTAACGGGCGGTCGTTACCTGCATCTTCTACAAAACACGGTACGTGACTGGTATGAAGAGCTGCCGCTCCGACATGCATGCCGGCGTGTTTTCAACATGATGCGGCACTCTCCACATAAAACATCAAACGTCCGAGCGTATCTGACCACCGAATTTGGTCAACAGATCCTTGGATATGGTGGTAGAGTATATATTCCGCTATAGTGGCCACCGCGTTATCCAGACTTGACTCCCATGGACTTTTACTTCTGGAGTTACCTCAAGGCATAAGTCTATATGACTGAAACCACTTCTCTGGTTTATCTAAGGATGCGCATCATCCTTGATTCACGCACAGTTGGCACACCTGCTATGCTGAAACTTGTCCAGGACTCACTACTGTTAGGCATTCAATTATGCATTGCATCACCGGATAACACTTTAAGCAGTATCTCTAGTAGATTCCGGCGTTTTATGTATTTATTTTTTTTTATAGTAGACCGTTTTCTGATATTATAATAAATTGATATTTATTTTTCTGCTTAATTTCAATATTTCATTTTGATTTCGCCGTAAAAAGGACATAGTACCTTGATTTTGATCTCGAATTACTTTAATTCATCTTTTAACTGATCCCTCAATGAAACACAAAATCATGTGCAAAAATCTCAAACTTTGAAATTTAATAACTGTGTCAATTTTTGTAGTACAGATGTCAAACTTTTTGTGTTATATATGTTATGATATGTGTAAACTTTTACTAAATATAACTATAAGGACTGGGGGACCATACAAAAAGTTAGATTTCGTAATTTTTATAGAATTGATTTTTTACTTTAAATGATGCCACAGCATAAATATTTACCTCATTTGAAACGTTTTTGTAATTGGAACTAAATATATACGACCAACGGTTGAGAAATTAAAGATCGGCGATAGATAACATATTTCACCCTGTATGTATGGAAAATAAGCCTTTTTCTCTGTGTTATTATATTTTTTAGTTTTACTGTATACTTTAATATTCGTTATAGGAATGGGATATATTAAACTGCTGTGTGTTCAGAGCTAACGGATTTTTAATTTATAAACTTAGAATTCATAAAAGAAACTTTTTAATAGTATATAACTTTTATTTCTAGAACAATGGAACAATGAAAGCAGCATGATATACTGCCTCTTTGCGTGGCAACTTTACATCCTGTGTAGAGGTGATTTGTATTCCAAGGGCTTTAGGTAGCCTTAAAAATGATGTTTAAACTCGGCTGGTAGCCACAAATTGAAAAAAATAAATAGAAAAACTAAAAAAATATACGAGAAACAGTTTAAATTTCAAGTATAATAAAATACAAGAAGTATAACAATATAGATTTTTACTTTTAATTCCTGAACAGGTGAACAGGTGTAAAGTTCAATGGGATATCAAGTAGCAGTGCTACTCCACTCCCTGTGTATAAGTAAGTGTAGAACACATCATAGAGCAGCCACGAATTAAAGTCTAGCCGTAGCACATAAATATGCTAAAATATAATAAAGAAAACTATAAAATATAAATTATAAGAAAAAGGCTGAAAATTTCTGACAGGGTAATCCGAGAGTAAGAAAATTAAAGCGAATTTAAATATAAACATAAAAATGGAGATAAAAATAAAATTATTACGTAAACGTGGGTTTAATGAAAAAATAAATGCTCACACTGTTCAATATCCGACGTAACCGGACAAAGCTAGATGATAGAAAAGCTACCAATTTCCCCAAACAAAGAAGGCTGTTTTCATTGCCATATATTTTATATAAAAAGTTAATATTAGTTTAGCAAACTTTACCTTCGCAAAATAATAATAAGAGTATAAAGTTTTTTTTTTCTTTTTTTTTTTTTAAATATATACAAAAAAAAAAAAGAAAGAAAAAGAAAAAGAAAAGAAAAGACAAAAAAAGTATTTTTAATTTCGTCTCGGAATTTCACTTTATTAATAAAATTAACTAATCAACTATTATGGTGAGAATTTCGAATTTCTGAATACAAAATCCGCCAGTTTTGGAAACACTGTTAAATTTGCGCTTTTAAAGAAGCTCGTGTAAGTATTTTATCTCTGATTTAAAACATGAAATTTTTTCATCGTAATTATCCTACGAGCAGCATGGGTGGAAAACTATATTCGAATAGGAAACCCATTTATTGTATGTATCTTAAAAACTAACCTCTGAAGCAAGGAAATTCATTAGGGTAACTCTACGAGAGATGGACATAGTTTTTAAAGATTGCAATAAAAATTCTTAGAATGCAAATACAAGAAATATTTATGCATATTTAAAATTCTGATACATATATTCATAATATTTTATGCAAAAAAATAATTATATATTGAAAAGAAAAAGTGGGAAACAAAATTGAAATTAAAATGGAAGATGGCCATCTCTCCTTCAAGCCGAGGAGAGATGGCCATCCGATACAAGAATGAATAAATAAAGTTAAATTGCAAAAAAAAAAAAAAAAAAAAAAAAAAAATTCATGTAGTTAATTATGAAAAACATATAGCAATATGAAAAGATACAGTTATATGATGGAAAATGAGTGAAGGAGACTCGCATAAACAAAATTTGAAGCATAATTTCAATACTTGACATTTCGTAAAATCTTACCACATGTTTGGCAAAGTTCTTGATAATTTGTACACGCTTCATGGAACTACTTCAAGTACCTCATGCATTGTATCCTACATCTTTTTTGAATGTGATATTATATTGTTTTGCACTACCAACTCAGTGATCCTAATCCAATTCTAGAATTTTAAATGCATTTCGTTTTCTTCGCTACTGGATGTGTCGTGTTCTTTTTTTTTTTTTTTTTTTTTTTTTTTTTTTTTTTTTCTCGCATTGATTTTAGGTATATTACATTAATTTACTTTATTTATCAACTTGACCAGTTTCTGTTATGAACGTTTCAGACGTTTTTCAGTATTTTCTGAAACAAATAAATCGTTAGGTATTATTAGGTAGCTTTCATTACAAAAAGCTACCTATTGCAGCCGTTCGGAGGAAAGCGATTTCAAAAAATTTTGGTATATTTTCATCGATCATGACCCCCAGACCCCGAAACCACCCTCCGTTCAAAATTGATATATATATATATATCCATATATATATATATATCTGACGTTTGTCACACTGTAACTCTCGTATTTATGAACCAATTTGGATGTAATTCGGTGTGTACATAGTAAATACCAATGTCTCGACCAAGTTCGTTGGCCAGCTTCATCCGCCATTTTGTATCAAAATGGCGATCATTTAAAATTTTTAAAAATTTTTTAAATTTGAAATGTGGTACCAAAAAATTGAAAATGGAAAAATATTTTTTTATTATGAATTTGACCTTTATACAAAGATTCCGGAGCAGTTTTTGTTTCGTCTATATCTTAAAAAATGGCTGAGTTATAGTATTTTGTATTTCTAGCGTGGCTGACATTTTGAAACGTCCTGAATTTTGTCACGCGATAAAAGGCGTATTTATGAACCGATTTGGATGTAACTTCGTTTATACATAGTACATACCAATGTCTCGACCGAGTTCGTTGCTAGCTTCATCCGCCATCTTGTTAAAAAATGGCGGCCATTCAAATTTTTAAGAAATATTTTAATTTGAAATGTGGTACCAAAAAATTGAAAATTGAAAAAATATTTTTTTCTTATGTGTTTGACCTTGATAAAAAGATTCAGGGAGCAGTTTTTGTTTCGTCTATATCTTAAAAAATGGCTGAATTATAGCATTTTGAATTTCTAGCGTGGCTGACATTTTGAAACGTCCTGATTTTTGCCACGTGATAACGGGCGTATTTATGAACCGATTTGGATGTACCTTGGTGTGTACATAGTACATACAAATATCTCGACCGAGTTCGTTGTCCAGCTTCATCCGCCATCTTGTTTCAAAATGGCGGCCATTTAAAAAATTTAAAAAAAATTTAAATTTAAAATGAGATACCAAAAAATTGGAAAATGAAAAAGTTTTTTTGTATGTGTTTGACCTTAACACAAAAATTCCGGAACAGTTTTTGTTTCGTCTATATCTGAAAAAATGGCTGAGTTATAGCAGTTTGAATTTATATTGAGGCTGACATTTTAAAACGACCTAATTTTTGTCACGCGATATCAGGCGTATTTATGAACCGATTTGGATGTAACTTGGTCTGTACATAGTACATACCAATGTCTCGACCGAGTTCGTTGGCCAGCTTCATTCGCCGTCTTGTTTCAAAAGGGTTGCCATTAAAAAAATAAAAAAAATTAAAATTTAAAATGAGGTATTAAAAAATTAGAAAATGAAAAAGATTTTTTTATGTGTTTGGCCTTGATACAAAGATTCCGGAGCAGTTTTTGTTTCTGAAATTTTTCTTTTGTTTATATATTAAAAAATGGTTGAATTATAGCACTTTGAATTTCTAGCATGGCTAACATTTTGAAACGATCTTGTATTTGTCACGCGATACCACACGTATTCGCCTATTTCGATGTAAGAAGGCATGTGGATAGTATACACCAATATCTCGAGCAAGTTAAAATCTCGACAAAAAAAAAGTTAAAATCTCGTCAATATCTCGACCAAGAAAAAATTATATTTAAAGTGAGGTTCAAAAAAATTAGAAATTGAAAAACGTTTCTTTCTTAAGTATTTGACCTTGATATAAGAATTCAGGAGCATTTTTTGTTTGTCTTTATCTTAAAAAAATGTCTCAGATATAGCAGTTTCAATATCTAATGTGGGTGACATTTTGAAAAATCTGATTTTTTGCCTGCGAAAGCACTCGTATATATCAACCGATTCCGATGTGAGTGAGCATGTGCGCAGCAATTACTAAGTTCTCGACCAAGTTCACTGGTTAGCCTCATCCACCATGTTGTCTTAAAATGGCAGGCACTTTAAGAAATAGCCGAATTTTGCAGCCAAATATAAGTTACTTTAAATAAAAGCAGCTTGGATAAAGCTGACTAATTTCGCGAAATTTCCATTCATAATGATTTAGTATTGATAAAAATTAGTATTGAGTCTCCTATATTCGGTTTTCACTAAATTGAGTTCGTGTGTTTGAATAATATAAGTTGGCTTTTTTAAAATAAGGAATATGAAAGCTACCTCTTCCTCCCGGCACTGGTCGGAAGGACTTTATTATTATTATTATTATTATTATTATTATTATTATTATTATTATTATTATTAAAATACTTATATTAGTTAAAATGTAAACATACCAAATAATATATTTATATACATAAACGTTACATATTTATTCTAAATTAAATTATATTTACTTAAAATCATCACTCCATATAAGTTTGAAATATTGATTAAAAGTGGCCCTCTCTCCTGAAATTGAAGCACTGATGGTCTCCCAATTTAAAGCATCAATAGCCATTGAATGTCTTTGATTTAGGCTTAGAATTAAAGATTAGTTCATACTCGTACCTTAAAAGCCCATATAGTAAAAAAAAAATATATAACGTACGTACTGCAAAACATTCAGATACTTAAGCCAAAAATATATATGTCGTAGGCTAATTGGGAAATCCGGCTCTTTGCAAACAGCCTAGGCTCTTTGCAAAGAACCGGGCTAATTGGAGAATCCATCTCCCTTTTTCCAATTAGCCTGATATTTTTCAGGCTTATTGCAAACAGCCTAGAAAGCGTTAGGCTAATTGAAAAATGACCACTTATTATCCAATCAGGGTGATATATTTAGCTCACCGGCCTGAGAGCTTATGTGCCCGCCGATTCTGTATGTACGCGTGTACGTACGTACGTACGTATGTACGTAACACGATAACTCTTGATAGAAATATCCGATTTGCTTCAAATTTTTTTTCTAGGTTCATTCTGATAAGGTGCTTCCCTGATTAGTTTTTGGGGTTCATTGGTTAAGGATAAAGGGGGAAAAGCGGGCTAGTCGCCCCCCTTAAATTATATAAATGGGTTTTTCATGCAGAAATATTCGATTTGCTCCAAATTTGGTATACCGGTTTATTGTGTTAAGGAGCTTCCCTGATTAGATTTGGAAGCTCATTACTTAAGTATAAAAGGGGGGAAAGGGGGGCTATACCCCCTTAATTTAGATAAATCGGTTTTTCATGATGAATTATTCGATTTGCTCCAAATTTGGTATACCGGTTTATTAAGTTAAGGAGCTGCCTTCATTAGATTTGGAGGTTCATTAGTTACATATAAATGGAAGAAAGGGGGAGATATCCCCCCCTCCGTAATTTAGATAAATGGGTTTTTCATGCAGGAATATGCGATTTGCAATAAATTTGATATACCGGTTAATTATGTTAAGCAACTTCCCTGATTACATTTGGAAGATCATTATTATGCATAAAGGGGGGAAAGGGGGGCAATTGCCTCTCCCCTTAATTTAGATAAATGCGTTTTTCATGTAGAATTATTCGATTAGCTCAAATTTGGTATACTGGTTTATTATGTTAAGGAGATGGCTTGATTAGATTTGGAGGTTCATTAGTTAAATATAAAGGGAGGAAAGGGGGGATAGACCCCCCCCTAATTTAGATAAATGGGTTTTTCATACAGAGTTATTCCATCTGCTCCAAATTTTGTATACCGGTTTATTATGTTAAGGAGCTTCACTGATTAGATTTGGAGGTTCATTAGTTAAGTATAAAGGGAGAAAAGGGGGGCTAGACCCCCCCCCACCCCCCTTAATTTAGATAAATGGGTTTTTCATGCAGAGTTATTCGATTTGCTCCAAATTTCGTATGCCGGTTTATTATGTTAAGGAGCTACCTTGATTAGACCTGGAGGTTCATTAGTTAAGTATAAAGGGAAGAAAGGGGGCTAGACCCCCCACCCCCCTCAATTTAGATAAATGGGTTTTTCATGCAGAGTTATTCGATTTGCTCCAAATTTCGTATGCCGGTTTATTATGTTAAGGAGCTACCTTGATTAGATTTGGAGATTTATTGGTTAAGTATAAAGGAGGGACAGGGGCTAGTGTCCCTTTAATTTAGATAAATGGTTTTTGCATACAGAATTATTTGATTTGCTTCAAATTTGATATACCAGTTTATTACGATATGGCTTCCTTCATTTGATATGGAGGTTCATTGGTTAAGTATAAAAAGGGGGAAAGGGGGCAATTGTCCCTCCCCTTAATTTAGATAAATGGGTTTTCGTGCAGAATTATCTGATTTAGTTTAATTTTTTTTCAACCGGATCCGAACTTGAAGGTTCCATTTGAAGTCAACCCGAAAACCGACCACAACCAGGTTTCGGATTGAGTTCAATTAGAACTTTCAGATTCGGACCGGGTTGCCGGTGGACGGAGATTATTTTTTATGGCTTGCATCGGGTTATAGTTCTTTGGAATATTTTTGTCGTTTAAGATTTGGTTCGGGACGGGTTTCAGGTTGACTTTGAATGGGATTTTGAGTTTCTGGTAGCGTTGCGTGTCCACGGAAACTAATTTGTCTTGTTCGGATCCGGTTATTGATCTTTGGAATATTTTTGTCGGTTATCAGATTTGGTTCGGGATTTCATGTTTTTTCAAATGGAACTCTCAGGTTCCGGTCGGGTTGGATGTAGACTGAAATTATTTTGTCTTGCTCGGATCGGGGTACGGTCTGTTGTAATTTATTTTTCGGGTTTGGGTATGGTTATGCGTTAATAAACCTAATAAAAAGAAAATCGCCCAGTTAAACTGATGGCATTGAGCTCACAGGCTATTCACACTAATTGTATATTATACTCTTATTTCAAAGAATAATGCCCACCGAAAAAATAAATGAAGGTATTAGTCCCCATTGCCCCCTTTCTACTTAACCTAAGAACCTCCAAATCTAATCAGGGAAGCTACTTAACATAATAAACTGGTATACCAAAGTTGAAGCAAATCAGATAATTCTGCATGAAAAAACCATTTCACTAAATTAAGGGGGGAGGGGGGTATTAGCTCCACCATTTCTCCCTTTATGCTGAACCAATGAACTTTCAAATCTAATCAGAAAAGCTCCTTATTAGAATGAACCTAGAAAAAAAATTAAACTAAATTAGGTAATTCTGCTTGAAAACACATTTATCTAAATTAAGGGGAGGGGCAATTGCCCCCCCCTTTCCCCGTTTATACTTAACCAATGAACTTCCAAATTAAATGAAGGCAACCATATCGTAATAAACTGGTATACAAAATTTGAAGCAAATCGAATAATTCTGTATGAAAAACCCATTTATCTAAATTAAGGGGACACTAGCCCCTGTCCCTCCTTTATACTTAACCAATAAATCTTCAAATCTAATCGAGGCAGCTCGTTAAAATAATAAACCGGTATACGAAATTCGGAGCAAATCGAATAACTCTGCATGAAAAACCCATTTATCTAAATTAAGGGGGGTGGGGGGTCTAGCCCCCCTTTCCTCCCTTTATACTTAACTAATGAACCTCCAAATCTAATCAGGGTAGCTCCTTAACATAATAAACCGGTATACGAAATTTGGAGCAAATCGAATAACTCTGCATGAAAAACCCATTTATCTAAATTAAAGGGGGTGTCTAGCCCCCCTTTCCTCCCTTTATACTTAACTAATGAACCTCCAAATCTAATCAGGGAAGCTCCTTAACATAATAAACCGGTACACCAAATTTGGAGCAAATCGAATAATTTTGCATTAAAAACCCATTTACCTAAATTAATGGGGGGCTACCCCCCCCTTTCCTCCCTTTATACTTAACTAATGAACCTCCAAATCTAATCAAGCCACCTCCTTAACATAATAAACCAGTATACCAAATTTGAGCTAATCGAATATTTCTACAGGAAAAACGCATTTATCTAAATTAAGGGGAGAGGCAATTGCCCCCCTTTATACATAATAATGATCTTCCAAATGTAATCAGGGAAGCTGCTTAACATAATTAACCAGTATACCAAATTTATAGCAAATTGCATATTTCTGCATGAAAAACCCATTTATCTAAATTACGGGGTGGGGGATAGCCCCCCCTTTCCTCCCTTTATATGTAACTAATGAACCTCCAAATCTATTCAAGGCAGCTCCTTAACTTAATAAACCGGTATACCAAATTTGGAGCAAATCGAATACTTCTGCATGAAAAACCCATTTATATAAATTAAGGGAGGGGGGACTAGCCCCCTTTTCCCCCTTTATCCTTAACCAATGAACCCCAAAAAATAATCAGGGAAGAACCTTATCAGAATGAACCTAGAAAAAAAAAATGAAGCAAATCGTATATTTCTATCAAGAGTTATCGTGTTACGTACATACGTACGTACGTACGTACACACGTACATACAGAATCGGCGGGCACATAAGCTCTCAGGCTTTGATAGCCTGTGAGTTAAAAATATCCCCCTGATCGGATAATAAGTGGTCATTTTTCAATTAGCCTAACGCTTTCTAGGCTGTTTGTAATAAGCCTGAAAAATATCAGGCTAATTGGAAAAAGGGAGATGGTTTCTCCAATTAGCCCGGCTCTTTGCAAAGAGCCTAGGCTGTTTGCAAAGAGCCGGATTTCTCAATTAGCCTACAACATATATATATATATATATATTCAACCACAAATTAATTAAACACTAAAATTATACTTTCTTTTTATAATAAAAAACACAACTGCACATCGGAATGAAGAAACTCCTTGAACTATTTCATACGGACAAAGTTTATGATGCAATTGATAATCAAGTTTTTGAAATATTTAGACTGGCCATCTCTGCTCTATGGATATCTATCCTAAAGTTACCCTAAATATTTCGGCCGTGCTGTGCTGAACTCTGTCATCTTGACCAGGTGCCTTTAATTACTTTATACATCATATGCCTCCCTCAAGTGCCCAGACTGACGCAGAATCCCCAGCAATTGATTTTTATGCACATACAATTATCTCTTTATTAACCCATTTATGCATGAATTTTTGTTGATTCAAAATGTTGCAAAATGAACTGGAAAAATACTAAAATATTATGCTAAAATATTTTTGTGTGTATTTCATAAAATGTAAACGTACTAACTATGGGAATAATATTATAAAAATGCATAATTATATGTTTTGTCTAAACGGCATAGCCGGATAAGCATTGGAAACATGCCTTTTAATCAAATTTCCTGATTTTTTTCCTAGACGTAGCTACATATCTGACAATATATTTCCCCTATTATCACCCTATAAATATTGATATTTAATGACATAAAAATGTTTTTTCGATTTTTAAAAAAACGGATTTTCTCAAAAACTGCTGAATGGAATTTCATGCCATTAATTGGAGATATATAGACACCAAAGATGCATAACTGGTAATTTTTGTATAATTTTCTGTTTATAAAAACTGTGTGAAATAGCGAAATAAAAATTTAAAAGAATAAAAATCATATCTTATGGTTATCCGAAAATTACCATTTTCTTGTAAAAAATTCTCCATATGTGCCCGTATATTCTATATAAATGCCGAAAGTTTGCGTTGGGTACTACATATAAATATTTACAAAAATGTATATTAAAATTATGGAAATCCATTTTAAGGCGTTATTTTGGGCGGAGCTACTCAATTTCCACACCCGAAGAATTTTTGGAATAAACAGTTACAGAATTGCTGTATTTTAAATTTTAATAAACACATTAGTAACATTCTCAACACTGTCGATTTCAAAATGAACATGATGTTGAAAAACATAGCTTATATGCTAAATGGAATCTAAAATACATCCATTGACATATTGTCTGCTGACTTTGTTCCAAAAAATTTATCGGATGGTGAAGTTATGTAGCTCCGCCCCAAATAACACCTTAAAATGAATTTCAATAATTTTAATATACATTTTTGTAAATATTTATATGTAGTACCCAACGCAAACTTTCAGCATTTATATAGAATATACGGGCACATATGGAGAATTTTTTACAAGAAAATAGTAATTTTCGGATAACCATAAGATATGATTTTTATTCTTTTAAATTTTTATTTCGCTATTTCACACAGTTTTTATAAACAGAAAATTATACAAAAATTACCAGTTATGCATCTTTGGCATCTATACATCCTTAGTAAATGGCATGAAATTCCGCGCAGCAGTTTTTGAGAAAAACCGTTTTTTATAAAATCGAAAAAACATTTTTATGTCATTAAATATCAATATTTATAGGGTGATATTAGGGGAAATACATTGTCAGGTATGTAGTCACATCTGGGTAAAAAATCAGTAAATTTGATTGAAAGGCATGTTTCCAATGCTTATCCGGCTATGCCCTTTATATAAATTAAACTTTGAAATTGTATATTATATACTGTAATTAGTATTTTTATGAACTATTAAAAATATATATTTGCTTCTTTACAGAGACAAATAAAATTGTAAGTGTAATTAATAATAAATTAAGAATAATCGTATTTGAGGCTAAAAAACAATTGAACATCTTGAAAAGGACTTTACATCAGTAACAGTCCCCTAAATGGCTAATAGAAATAAGTACCCTTTTGCGACTAGCGCCCTATATTTTGTACGTTAAAACCATGCTTGACATATAATTTCGCAATTTTAAAAATATACGTATTTCAAAGAAGTCTACAAGCAAAGATTATAACTTATTTATTTGGATTCTTGATAGAAAAAATGCAAATAAACTTACTTTTCACAATTCGCTATCTTGAAAAAGGAAAAATCTATAAACACCGAAAAAAGGTCTTCTTTTAATCAAATAGATATCGATCTCATGCTGTCATCTCTCGGTAATAGATAAAGATATTTATAGACAATTACTTCATATAATTTTCATGTTGTAAAGGAGAAGAATATTATAAAAAATTATTAAAATTCGAAACGTCCGAAAATTGGGAACCTAGGCATAAATAGGTTAAACTCGAGCGCATTAAATATAAGGATTTTAAGAATCACGATATTTCATTTCCAATTAAAGTTTTATAATAAATCAAAAGATTTTACTGCAATAATTGAAAAAAATCGTTTAAAACTAGACAATAAAAATAAAGTTTAAACATTGAAGAAATTGCTTAACTGATATTTTTGCACCTACAAATTATGTTGTGTGTAGAGAAAATTTCAAAATTCTGAAAATGTGTAATTGAGAAAAGACATCATCCGAATAGTCGAGATTTTGTACTGATAACGGACTAGTTAATACAATAAAAACTAGTTACAATGAAACTAGTTAATACAATGCAAAAACTACACGGACATTTTTGTGAAAATTATGGACCGCATAAAAAAAAATATTTCAGAAATGCTTCGTTAAATTTCGGATATCTATTTGTTTCTGGGGATATTGAAACGATCAAAGGAATCGTAAGTAACACGGAAGAAGGTTATATTATATTTTCGTAAAAATTCTTTCCAGATCAAGAAACATATCTCTTTTTTTCACGTGGTAGTTCTTTCCAAGTTTGAGAAAATTTCCCTTTTCTTTAAAAAGCATCCATAGAAGACAAAATTAGTAAATTCAGAACGCAACAGGTTTCAAAATTATCAAATATTTCGAGATGTGTAGGTAATTGCGTGTAATATTTATCTTTCGTAAACATTTATGTTACGTCATGAATAAAATCATCAAGATTTTATATTTATCATCGTTTAGCATTGCACACACACACAAAAAAATGGTTTCTCAAAATTTAGTAAGAAGTGCTCACTTTTAACTACGTCATATTCTCAAAATAGCTGCTATCCAAATGTACTCTAAATGGAAAACGCATGTATTCATAAAATATACAGGGTGTCCGGTCTCAACGGTGTCCAATGGCTAATTCCTAAACCGTTAGTTATAGACATATAGTTCCAATTACAAAAATGTTTTAAATCAGGTAAAGAAATATTTTAAAAGCGATTTGGGTCAGTAAAAACATTTCTTAAAAAATTACGAAATTTAAATTTTTATACGGCCCCCAGGTCCTATAAGTTATATTTAGTAAAATTTTCCTATTACACTGACCAGTAAGACAAAAAAAGTCCCATTCATATAACTCTAAAATTGAGCGAATTATGAAACTTTTAAAATGCATGACTTATGCCACTTTTCTGCTCTGAAAACAAATGAGTTCGGCTTGACTTTGGGGGATCACATACCAAGTGCTTAAAGAATTCGAAGATCTTATTTCATGTGTATCTGCGCTTTGAAAAAAATCGTACAAATATTACGATTAAGTTAACATTTATACAGTTTCAGATTGGCTAAAATAACATATATTTTATTTTGTCAGGATTTGAGACTGTTTCTTTTATGATTTCTTTTAACAAAAACTATGTTATTTTTGTAAGTTTTTATGTTACTTCAATGATCATAAGTATGTTTTTCCAGTTCAAAATTTGTACCCGAACTTTAACTCACTTTTAAATATCCGATCGAGATTACATTTTACATACTGGCGCAAATCCAATAACAATCTAATATTATTATGATTTTCGGTGGTTACCATTTATACTTATTTTACAGGATAACACAAAAAATTTCGGATAGATTCCCGTCAAGAAGTTTAAGAATAAGTTTTAGATAATACAAGACTGCGATTGTTTTTTTTTTTTTTTTTTTTTTTTTTTTTTTTTTTTTTTTACTTTTATGTATTTTTTAGCACTGAATCCGAAAATTACATTAATTTTTAACCATTATGTCAGAATATTTCGCAAATCATAAATTGTCCAATTTAAAGAATAACAAAAATCGGATACTATAAATTAGAGGAGATGGTTGTGTTTTTTAACCTTTGATAATTGATTTTTACGTACTTTTTAGCACTGAATCTGAAAATGACCTTCATTTTTAACCATCACGTTAGAATATTTTTTTCAAATCATAAACGTTTAAGTTAAAATATAGCGAAAATCTCATACTATAAAACATCTGTAAAACTTTTTTTGTTTTGTTTTATTTTATTTTATTCAACAATTTATTCGATATTTTTGTTTATCTTGGGATTCTTACAGCTAAATAGATCAGTGGTCCGATGAAATGTGGGAGGAGATTCAATTTTAATTTGAATTTTGCGAAAAATCCTGATATGATGGTTAACCCTAGAACTACCGAAAATTTTACTCAAGTTTTATAAAAACATTTTACACCAGAATTTTTACTTAAAACTATTTAATTTGTTTATTTAACTTAATATTGTCTGATTTATAAATTTAGTTTGTTTTGAAGAAATTTCTGGTTTGAATAAATATTTTGAATGTACATGTCGGGTCCATTGGACCCTTCTGGTAGACAGAGGGTTAAAAATGAATTTCAATTTCAGATTCATTGGTACAGAATACATAAGAATCAACTTTCAAAAACTAAAAAACATGACATAACCCAACTTTTGCAGGCTGGTGTAATCTGATAATATTTTAAAATACGTATCATTTTGTAAAGAATTGAGGCTGTTAATTTAGCATCACTTTATTTAACAAAAATTCTGTTTTTTCTTTCTTCTTAAATGTTTATTACAAATTGTATATTTAGCATTAATATGTCAGAATGATTAAAGATTTCAAATTTATATTGCAATGTTAATTTTACTCTCAACCATTTTTTAATATATCTGACGAAATTATATTTCGACTAAATTTGTGAATGACCCCCAATTTGCAGCGAAAAATATGCTCCAACTTTAAACAGCTATTACTCGGTCAATTTTAATCGTAGAATAAAGGGACTTTTTGTGTATTACTTCTCAGTGTAAAAGGAAAATTTTACTAAATATAACTTATAGGACCGAGGGACCGTATAAAAATTTAAATTTCGTAATTTTTTAAGAAATGTTTTTATTGACCCAAATCGCTTTTAAAATATTTCTTTACCTGATTTTAAACATTTTTGTAATTGGAACTATATGTCTATGACTAACGGTTTAGGAATTAGCCATTGGACACCGTTGAGACCGGACACCCTGTATTATATTATATGAACTATAAAAAAGTTCACTGTTTTACTTAAAATGTGACTAAAATAATAAAACACATATTACAAGATAAAATTTTTATTTAATGGGGGTCCGGGGATAAAAATTGCCAAAACAATGCATTTTTTTTATTGGCTTAAAAAAAAAAAAGTTTTTAGCGTTAAATACCGCAAACCTCATGCTTTTATCTTCATTAGATCCAGAGATATAACACCTTTTGCCATGAGAAGCGATGCATCAGCTGCCCGCTGACGCGAACTTTTGCTACTCTTTTCTCAGAAGGAATTTTTTCACGATTTGGCAACTTTAAATGCATGTATCTAAAGTTCCTTACAAGATATGTGCATGAAATTTTTAACAGAAATTTTACGCTATAATTCCAAAAAATTGTCTTCAGAATTTTTAATTTTGAGTGATAATTGTGAAAATATGCTAATTTATGCAAAACTCATTCATAAAAAAACTTCATTTTTTTACTTTTTTTTTTTTTTTTTTTTTTTGTAAAATTTCTAATCAATATTTTAAGAAATGCGGAAGAAAATTAAAATGACATATTTTCTGTACACAAAAATGAAAAATTTTGTAAATCGAGTAATTACTTCCAGAGTTATATCAAAAATTAAATATGTTTAAAATTTTACAATTTAAATTTTTAAAAAATATTTAAAACTTTCCTGATTTTTTTACATGCAATTTTGTTAATACAGTTGCGCTCAAAAGTATTTTGACAACCTTATATTCTCTCTTATTTTATTTAATATAAAAATGTAAAAAAAAATATATTCCCTATAATTGAGAACACTATGACTGCAGTTATTCAAATGTATCAAGTTTCAACTTGTTTGTTTACATTCGGCGCCACCGAAGAAATACGACTCCTCCTTAGCTCAAAAGTATTTTGACAATTAGTTTGCATTTAATTGTTGAAGGTGTCAGTGGCGCTATAGCTTCGTTTAGTGTTTATATCGACTTATTGTGATTATTTTTAAATGCCGAAATGTAAAAAATATTGAAGTGATTCTAGAAAAGCCGCTGTAAATGCACTTAAGAAAAGTAGACTGCAAGCAGAATTAGCTCGTTCTTTTAAAGGGTCTCGGCAACTTGTTATTACATGGAATAAAGTTTTTAATAAACAGAAATACATCGAAAATAAGCCTCAAAGTGGCCATCCGAAAAAACAACTTGCAATGTTGACTGTATTCTAAAAATGATATCTACAAGTGATTGTCGTAAGTCCGCTGCAATAATAAAAAATGAATTGAAAGAAAATTACGGCATAGACATACACGTTTCATCAGTCAAACGACGCCTAAACCTCTATGGTTTACATGGCAGAAGACCAGCAAAAACACGTTTGTTAAGAAAAGGAAGGCTAGAGTCGCATTTGTAAGACGGCATAACCCTTTCAGGGTCAAAGCAATTCCATTGCTAAAGTGTTGAAATAAATGATTGGCACCGGAATTTTGGTTAAAAAAAATCGGTTTATTATGTGTGTGAAATATAGCTTTTTCTTATTTACAAATAAATTTGTTTTCAAATTCCGGTGTCAGTCATTAAATTCAACACTTTAGCAATGGAATTGCTTTGCCCCTGAAAAGGTTATGCCGTTTTACAAATGTGACTTTAGCCTTCATATTCTTAGTAGATAAAAAACGTGTTTTTGCTGGTCTTCTGACATGTAAACCATAGAGGTTTAGGCGTCGTTTGACTGATGAAACGTGTATGTCTATGCCGTAATTTTCTTTCAATTCATTTTTTTTTTATTATTATAGCGGACTTAAGACAATCACTTGTAGATGTCATTTTTAGAATACAGTCAACATTGCAAGTTGTTTTTTTCGGAAGGCCACTTTGTGGCTCATTTTCGATGTATTTCTGTTTATTAAAAACTTTATTCCATGTAATAACAAGTTGTCGAGACCCGTTAAAAGAACGAGCTAATTCTGTTTGCAGTCTACATTTCTTAAGTGCATTTACAGCGGCTTTTCTAGAATAACTTCAATATTTTTTACATTTCGGCATTTAAAAATAATCACAATAAGTCGATATAAACACTAATCGAAGCTATAGCGCCACTGACACCTTCAACAATTAAATGCAAACTAATTGTCAAAATACTTTTGAGCTAAGGAGGAGTCATATTTCTTCGGTGGCGCCGAACGTAAACAAACAAGTTGAAACTTGATACATTTGAATAACTGCAGTCATGCTGTTCTCAATTATAGGGAATATATTTTCTTTTACAATTTTATATTAAATAAAATAAGACAGAATATAAGGTTGTAAAAATACTTTTGAGCGCTACTGTATATCATAAGATATTTCAGAAAAAATTTCATAACAAAATCTCTATAAATAAAAAACCTCGGACCCCCTTAAAATTTCTTCGTACTTTTAAGCTTTCCCAAGCTCTTCTTCAGAGAATATTTTAATAACTAATTGCTGTTTATTTATACAGATACGTCACTTCGTTTTGAAAATGAGAGAGCCAATCATTATTAAAGTTGAAAGTAGAAGTAGCAGTTCCTTGGATTGAACTTAATTAGAGATTATATATATTATTATTAACTTCAATTCCATTTATTTTATTACATGAAAGTGAAGTATGATACTTCACTTTCATTTTAAATGCGTAACTGAACAAACAAAGTAGCATTGTTTCAAATTATGGGGATGGAGTTTATGGGAATCGGGTAGAAGAAAATATTTAATTGCCGCACCATAAACTTTAATACGTCACTCATGTTTTCAGAATTTATTTTCAGGATATTGAACCATAAATTGGGAATATTGTAAGATAGGGCGTCGTTACACACTTGATTGCTTTTAGACAGGATTTCTATGGATTCTCTTATAGTGGATGCGTAATAACTGGACGTTGGGAATAGGATTTTTGCATGATCAAAATCTATTGTGATATTCTGTTTAAATCTGAACGAGAAAGTAGAGAGAGTTGTGGATTGACAACAAAATTTTATATCTTCTTTATGCTCTTTGATACTTTCTTTGGGTTTTCTTTTGGTCATTCCTATGTATTCCATTATTCTATTGCTATCAGTTCTAAAAAGAATGGCACATACACCAGCTAATTCATCTTTTGGTTTTGTATCAATTTAAATTCAATAAATAAACAGCAATTACTTATGAAAATATTCTCTGATGAAGAGTTTGGGAAAGTTTGAAAATACTAAGAAGTTTTAAATAAAATGCATATTTTGAACTTGTAACATCTCTTTTATTAGGTGCATTCGTAATTACATAAATACGTAGCACCTATAGTCGTCGTTCGATCTGTCTGTCTATCTGTCCGCATATAACATAGAAAAATCTACCCAACAAAATTGTCTGAAATTTTGTATATATACATGTGTTGCAAAATTTTGTCGAGTCATTTCAAATTTTATGAAAATCGGTTGTATAGTTTAATTTCAGGGACAGTCAAAATTTCCCGTTACATTACGGTCAATCGGAAAAAAATATTGCAAGTGCATTTTACTGATGTTAAAGTCTTCCGAATGGTCTGAAATTTGAAATATATAATTGTTGTAAAATTTTGTCGAGTCATTTCATATTTTATGAGAATCGGATGTACAGGTTAATTACAGGGACAGTCAAAAGTTTTCAGTTACATTACAGCCAATGGGAAAAAATTATTGCGAATGCATTTTAATGATGTTACAGCCCTCCGAAGGGCCTGAAATTTTAAATATATAATTGTTGCAAAATGACTCAAATCAATTTTGTCGGCTAATTTCAAATTTTATGAAAATCGGATGTATAGTTTAATTACTGGGTCAGTGAAAAGTTTTCCGTTACATTAAGGCCAATGGGAAAAAATATATTGCAAGTGCATTTTATTGATGTTACAGCCTTTCGAACAGAATGAAATTGATATGCACTTATGAAGTGCTCTAAAATATACATTCAATACAATATGCGATGCAAAAATATTTATAAAACTAGTTATTGTACGAATGCACCTCATTTGCCACGTTTGACGAGCAATTTCCAACTTGTTATTTTAGTAACCTTTTAATTAACACAGTGAACTTTTTAAAGTTCATATATTTTATGTTTGAATGAAGGTGAAATATTGCGTTTCGTCTGATGACACATGTATTCATTTTTGATTCATGGATGTGTACAAATGTGAACCATTATGTACTCACTTCTGATCCCTTATACGTTTTGAAATGAGAACTTTAAAAGTGAATGCTCTCTGTTATTTTTTTTTTAATTTTATATAGTCAGCTGTACTTTCTGTAAATATTATATTAATGTAAATACTAAATTATGCACAGTATTTTAAAATAATTTGAAAGCGCTTGAAAACAATTGTCTTGTATGAAGTAAAACAAGATGGTGTCCATGATGTCCCATTAGTAACACGTGCAAAAACAAAACAAGATAAAAACGTGGATTCAAAGACATATAATAAAACACTTTTAAAACTAAAATCAGTTAAATTGAAAAATATTTTTCTTGCCAAAGAGGCTCCACCCCCTGACGCTTTACTACAGGTTAAAGCCAAAATGTGCTGATATTTATTTACCGCTCAAAAGTATTAACAAGAAACATTAATGGATTATCAGTTAAGGAAAAATAGTTAAATTATTATCAATCAAGATACATTAATCAAACATTTTTATGACAAGGGCATTATTTTAAGCACTTTTAAATTATTTTAAAATACTCTACGTAACATAATATTTATTTATATTAATTTAATGTCTACAGAAGGTACGCTTTTTACACTTAACAAGAAAAAAATGTATTGAATATTTAACATAGAGCACTTACTTTCAAAATTGTCGGCGAAGGTTGAAAATACCATTCTTTTTCTCTCCATGAACAATTCCATCTCAGTTAACACACAAACTTAACCGACCATGCATTACTATACGTACTCATTAACAACAATACAATGTATCCTTATGTATTATCCTTATGAGTCGCAAGACATAGTTCCTACTCAGGAATAAAATTGTAATATCAGTTCACTCATTTCCAGTGTATATAGAATTGTTTCCCTATTAATGAACATCTTTTATGCCGCCATGAATGAAATAAGTAAAACATATGTATATATATATACATATATGTATGTATATATTGTTTCTATTGGGTTTGATAACATGCGATGTCTCAGAATTGAGAAGTCATAGTTTCATATTTGATCCAAACATACTCAATGTGATACGAGTACATCGATTTACTCATTTTTTAGTACTTCATCTTTTTTCAGCGTGTTAATGCACCAAACTTTGGCATTAAACGTTGGCACCAAACACACCAAAAATAAATATTTATCTTCACCTTTACAAAGTTACTAAATTATACTGTTTGCATCGACTCCAAATTTCAGAATCGTTATTTTAATAAATACTCTTGAAAAATATAAAAGTAAAAAAAATAAATAAAGTAATTGACTTAAATGACTTAAACTTCAAGTTATTTATTAATGAATTGCATGAAATGTAGAATATTAATCATGTAAACTTTAAAACAGTTAAAGTGAATGCTTAATAGAATACGCATATATTTTGATATCATTCCTTAAGAGCATATTTATTGATGGTCGTTATTTACAACGTTTAGAACATATTTAGAAATAGGGAACATTTTAAAACATTTAAATATTAATAATAAACAAATTCTCTAAATGTGTTGATAATGTATTAATAATGTAAACTTGAAAATAATTAAAATAATAAAAGAAATAAAAATTAAAAGATAGAATTAAACTAGATCTCTCGGTAGAGCAAGCACATATTTTGATAGCATTCCTTAATGACATATTTTTTTAAGCTTGTTACTTAGAACATTTAGAGCATATTTACAAATAGGAACATTTAGATATCAATAATAAACAAATTATCTAACTGTATTGATAGGCTAATAGTAAAAGAAATACACAGAATATGCGCTTAACCCCTTGGAGACGAGCGAGCGGTATTCGTGCCACTTAAGGTGCTCAGAATACGTGATTATTCTTACCTGCAAATTTTTATTGTAAATTTTGCCTTATTTAATCCGGGCATTTTCCCGATTCAATTAGATAAAAATTTCTGTTTTGAAAAAGCGGTAATAAAAGTTTAAAATTTTTATAAAAGACGCTCGTCACGAAAGGGTTAAGGACTTACTTTTGCAACATTTATCGAGAGTTCTAGTTTAATTTAAACAATTTATTTCAATATTTACACAAATCACGTATTTTTCACGAACTGCATTCTCAAGTATTATCCATCTCAAGTTTAAAATTAAGTTAATATAGTTTTATCAGCGTTCCAGTATTTAATTTCCGTCAGTATTTTCTTTTTCACAGTGCTTCTTTCTGTAAAATAACAATAATACGTCTAAAACGACTTTATTCAGTTCACCAAAATGTCATAAATAGTGTCTAGTATAAACTGTAACATATTACCTTAAAATAATCTTCTTTTCTAATATTTAAACAAAATTACATGGTGAGAACGACATGCATTATTGAGGCTGATATGCGTGTTTCTTACATATTTCCTGCCATGCAGCTTGATAATAACATATAAAAATAAAAATCGTGAAAATATAAATATAAAAAGGTTTCCGGCGTTGGCCTTTTCCCACAAAAAAAATAAGTATACAAACTTTAATATTACATGCAAAATGAAATCGAAAATATGAGTTTTATTTATGAAATCGAATATTTTTTTTATTCAGATCATAGATTTCTGAAATAAGCATTTGTACCATAAATGTAAACGATTTCATTCACAAATGTTTATTAATTTGTTGGGTTTATATTTTACAAATAACACGTAAATTTAATCTGAAGAATGTACATTGGAGATAAAAAAAAAAGAAGCATTATCTCAGGCAGAGCATTATTTTTATTAGAGTTAGTGTTACCAAGCTTCTACATAAATTATATTTTTATATAAACTATATTACATTCTGCAACAAAACACTGAAATCGAATCTGTAGAATAAAATAACACCTTAAAGGTAAAAAAATAAATAAATAAATAAATAAATAAATAAAAAAAAAAAACATTTTTAGATATAAGGCATTCCTAACTTCTAAACAGATTCTTTAATAATATGTAATGTATAAATACTGAAAACGAATATGTTGCGGAAAAGCTTGAAAATATAATTTTATTGTGTTAATTGTTTTATCAATAGCTAAAAAATATATATTTTATGAAATAAACAATATGAAATGTCTGGTACGAGATGTAAGTAAAATTTGCATTTGCTCAGGATGGACAGTTGATTAATTTTATTTTGGACAGTTAGTATAATAAAACTATTTAAAAATCACAATCAACTACAAAACAATTATTTTGTATTTCATGGTGATTTTAACCAAGTTTTATTTTTCTAATTGTGACTTATTACCAGTTTTTCGGAGTTTTTTCATCAATTAGTTTTGTACTTACTCGTCAATAATAAAACAAAAGCATGAGATAAACTGAAAGCCATGCATCTTTCGTTTCGTTTCGTTATAAAAAAATACTTAAAACACGTACCAGAAAAATATAATAGAAAATATGTACTTAAGATATACTAGAGAAAATCAGAAATTTCTAAATCGAGTTGCCTAACAGTACTTTTGAGCCTGTTAGAAAAGATAAAATGTAATAAAATGGATTCGGCGATGGAAAACGAGTGTTCAAAAATTCACAAATAGTATCCATAAACAATGTACTCTTGAACTTTTTTTTTAATTTAACGAGACATTGTTTAATATAATTATCTGCTTTCGTGCATTAAACAATAAATTCAAAATGCAATTGTTCAGTTTATAATGGAAACCGCAATTACTCTCATGAAATTTTGTCTAGAAATTATGATTCATTTTATTGGTGCACACTGTAATAAAAGAGAAAAATACGACTTTTTTATTTAATTATCTTTTCACTTACAATTGCACAATCTAATTGATAATACATACATAAGTATTAACAATATAGAAATATGTTCTTTACCGTATTACGTTCGGTGGAAAGTACTTTATACGTGGTTCATGTGTTGTTACTACTTGTAACATGCTCATAATTCACTCATGCTCATTCACTCATAATTTTATTGCAGTGATTGTATTACGAAATTCATTAGATGCAATTTTTTTCGAAATTTATATACAGAGGTAAATATAGTTTCGTAACCTATAAACACAGTACAGCATCAAAGAAAGATAATACACAAATAATTTTATTCCTATTAAAAGTCTGTATAGGCTAAATAAATTTTGTTTGCTAGTAGAAAAAGCGATGTAATTACATGCAAAATATAATTATCAAATTAATTGTTTTCGAGGACCAGAAAAATTGTCCCACCTGCCGCTTCGGGCACGTGTGTCATATGTTCTCCAGTTTCAGCTGAAATATGTTTTATTCCATTCCTATCAGTTTTTGAAAAGTATTATCTCCGATATACTTACATTAGATTTTCAGGTGTCAATTTGAATTTCATATTTAGAGAACAAATTTCCATCCTAAACTGCATTTCTTATCTTGAAAACGAAAAACGCCTGAGTAAGAGTTGTTTCCTTTCTGTTTTAGCCCCACCAGTGGCCGAGAGGTTCTGCTCTCGAAGCTGGTAGACGGGAGGTGCTGGGTTCGATCCCAACCGCGCCCGTCGGCCTAATCGTTCGGAGTTTTCGTGGTTTTCTTCGAACCTTGGTTCTCCAAGCGTTAATACGGGTTAGGTTCCCTTAGAAAGACCTCCACGGAAGGCACTCCCCTCCTTAGGGCCCATATCCCACGTGCTGATAATTGGCCGACATAAATACAACCAACCTTTCTGTTTTAATTTGTCTCATGTTAGTTTGTTTTATATTAATATTTTAAATACTTCAGGAAAAACAAAAAAAATCACTAAATAAAATGCCGATACTTTCAGCAATGGGGCTTTCGTAATTTGTTTAGGATCAACTTATCATTTCACTCTTACATCGAGATATTTATGAAATGTAAATTGAAAATAATTAACTTTATTTGTTTATAAATGTTTACTTTCATCAATACTGTTCATATTATCTTAAAGGGTAACACCACTTTTATCAGTTCAAAATTTTATTTATTTATTTTCATTTTTATTTATTTACTTATTAGCTATCGGTACGGTATGCTATTTCTTTCTCCCAGCTTATTTTGTGTCCAAAAAATAACGTTACCTTACAGAAACCAGCAATAAATAAAGCAGATGTATCATTGGACAATTAAATAATTCTATAGCATTTTTTAAAATTTCTAAGCATCGCACATTTTCAATTTTGAAACCGCCGTATTGGAAAAAAAAGTACTTTTAAATGCAATTTGTTTGAAAACTGTATCTCGATTAATTTTTTAAATATTATTTTTTTTTTGTAGTTTTTAGCACCATTTGCTTGATTTTGGCAACTCAAGTACTCCATTTATGTACAAAGTAGAGGAAAAATAGTTGAAAAATATCAATTATATCTTTTTGTTGCCATTTTCTCATAACAACTTAAAGAAAATGTAATTAGATTACGTGCTATTTTGAAAAAAAATATAAACGAATAATTTCTGTTAATACATGAAGCAAAACTATTAAACTATATTTAATTTTAAGTTATCTATATTAATGCTATAAACAAATGAAGGCCTATGACTCATTAGATAGCCGCTTTTTTGTCGAGTTTGTTTAATGGCGGCATCTTTTTGCGTCATTTGTATATTATTTTGCAATAATGACATACTATGCATGCTTTACTGTAGATGTTTAAGAGTGGATCGTAAATATGGAATTCTTAAGCGGATGCGAATGACGTCATTTTACATAAAATAAAAGCGTGTGCTTTAAATCTTGAAATTTAAATATGTTTTGTACTATTTGTGTATACATATATATATATATATATTTTCATCTGGGGCGACACTAAATTCTGAAAAAGCAGAATTCCTGTTTTCTAGTTTATTTATATTTTTTTGTAAACACGAAAATCATATTTAGATTATTATTAGATATAAATCTATATCATTCGAGAAAGAACAATTTTGGAACTATAAAAATAGTGCACGCTATAATTAGTAAACAGTAACGAAATTTTTAAACCCCTTTCTTTATCAGAGCAGCATTTCTAAAATTATTTTACACTTTAGGTCCGCCCATTTTCAATCAATCTACTTGAAAACATTTGAAAATTATCGTCATATATTTTTTTGTAACACGAAAATCATATTTAGATTATTATTAGATATAAATCTATATCATTCGAGAAAGAACAATTTTGGAACTATAAAAATAGTGCACGCTATAATTAGTAAACAGTAACAAAATTTTTAAACCCCTTTCTTTATCACAACAGCATTTCTAAAATTATTTTACACTTTAGGTCCGCCCATTTTCAATCAATCTACTTGAAAATATTTGAAAATTATCGTCGTATATTTTTCTACGGAATTACGTAGGATTTTGCTTTGCAAATTATTGATAGTTCGCTCTTCTCTGTAAAATTAAGTAACGAAATTGTGGGTCGAAAAGTTAGATTTAATTTTAATTGATGCTCATAGAAATAGATATGTTTTAAAACTGCTACGGGTTTCACTAGTTCGTCGATCCTCTGAGCGTCTTGAGGGCTTTCCTGCATTTTCATAAATGCTTATAAAAAATCTTAATGTTAATTTTCTTTACCTGTTTGTTTCTAAAATACACTTCATGCCCCTTTATGCGGAAACGGAAAAATACCCCCAGACCGCTCAGAGTGTTAAAACAACTATTTATTTTATTTTTTTATTCTGTAAGTTAACTCTACAATACGTTATCGTGCAAATCACTTGATCCTCTTTTGTCGATGCGCTCACATCCATAAGCTATTTTTTAATGCATCTACTAAAATAATATACAGTGTTCTTTTTTATTAATGTGCAGAATAAGTTAATATAAGTTGATTTTTAAAAACAATTCGCATCTTATTGAATACAATTCACAAAAAAGACTTAAATTTCAGGTTTTGCAACTGGAGTTTCCTCTTAACCCCTTGAGGGGCACCGGTATATATTATATACCACCTACAATTAATGAAGTTTTACACCAGAAAAAAATTATTAAATTTTACTTTTCTAACTTTGGTGGAAAAAAAAAAAAACGTAAAATTGCTTTTACTTATTTTCAAATAGAATTTTTCAAAGATTCCGGTGTGGAATTTAGCATTTCACAAACGTAATTGCTTGCCCCTCAAGGGGTTAACAGTGACATTTGTTTCCTTACAAAAGAATTAAAAATGGGGCTGGACACCACTTTTTCCATACTAAAATATTTACCTTAATTAATCGAAAAATATCTGACAATCAATAAAGATAAATTTACAGTTACAAATTAGTGGTATCAAAATGCTTTTAATAACGTTGCCCGAATCCAGTTCGGGCCACACTGTTAAGGGGTTAAATTCTTAAATTCAACGTTTTATGGAATTCAAATAAAATTATTTTTGTTTCTGAATAAATTCCTTAATTAGAACTGCTTTTATATTTCCTACTAAAATTGCAGTAAATTTCTGAATATTCTGAAATTGAGTATTAAGTCATAACCGGAAAAGAGAAATGAAGAATATACTGATTATTCTTATTGTGATTTCGGCACTTTGATAGATGTTGTGTAAAATACGCATAAAACATTACAATTGTACATTACATTTTATGCTTTTTGTTGAAATTACGCGAATTCATTTCGAAATAACATTATCTTATATGTGAAAATAATATGATGAAATAAATAATATTTATTATTTAATAAAGGTATTAGAAATATGAGTGAAATGTACAGGTTTTTGATGTCTCGGAAATGGAGCATGCTTGCATAATATTCTTTATTATAAGGAAAAAGATCACATATCTATCTTCATATATATGCAAATACATTCTTTGTGCAATATACAGAGTGTAATTTATGGTAATACTGTATAGTAATAATTTTTTTATAATATAAAATAGCAAATTTCTAAATGAATAAAGGCCAATCATTGTATGTAAGATATTTTTTTTATTCATAAATAAAATCATATTAATTACTTACAATAATATAATTATATTCCTGCAGTTTCGAATAAGTAAAAACTTGTCCAATCTTAGGGTTGGCATAAGGAGAAACTAACACGGTGTTACAATATATATAATATCGTGTTAGTTTCTTTGGATGCTATACCTAAAGATGTACAAGTTCTTATTTTTTCGAAACTCCAGGAGTGCAATTATATTATATTATTGTAAGTAATTTAGGTAATTTTATTTAGGAATTAAAAAATATATATATTACATGCACTGGTTGGCAGTAATATACTTTATTCATTTAAATACAGTGTAATAAATATTTTGTAAATAAACAAAATATTTATATTACAAATCTTTTCTAAATGTAGAATTATTTAAAATTTCTTTTCTATCTCAAAAATAGAATTATCTCATGCAATGCAATTTCTCATGTGCCAGCTAGCAATCTATAAAAAATTATTATAAAATAATAATTTCTACAGCTTAATTAGATAACTAATAAAGAGAGAAAAATACATAAAAAGTTTACTTTTATTCATATATTCAAATTTTAATCTAAAAATAAACTTCTCACCAAAGCAGTTAATCTGTTACTTAAAGCTGCATTCCGAGTTCCTTCTAAAGTTGTAATGAACTTTTGGGTATGTCAACTCGGAAAATCAATTTCAAACAGAAAATGAGAGACGAAGCTAAAGTTTTAGTAGTCTCATAATTACTTAAAGATTCTGAGAAGTGACTCCAGTTATTCCTTGACCAAAGTAACACATACAATCGAAAATTGTACGTCAAATATGGCAAATCAGGTGCGTTCGTAGTACACTATATAGCCATTGACCAACGTACACTTTCAATTTTAGACATTTTGTCGAATATATAAAGATATATCTGACGGATGTTTCTGAAACTTCAGGATTATGAAGAATATGCTTAATTTCATATTTATCAACGGCGATTTGATCAGAAGGACAAATTACGAAGCCAACAAAAAATCAATGAAAAATAATAATATTTGGGATCACCCTGTAAAATAAAAAGAACGAAATGATCTATCGCTATAGATTACGAATATGTGGATATTGTACAATATGTGTATTCATTTGTGTAAGAATAGTACGTATATCATGGATTCTATTTTTTTTTAAAGTTAAAAAAAATATTGCATGTTTTTTGTTTAAATCATGCTAGAAAATTTGATTAATTGTAGTAGAAATAGTATAGTGCAATTAGAATGGAAACATACTAAGCATTTTATGAAATATGAGCAGTTGTATGACATATTTTTTTCTGTGAATGCGCGCACGATAACTGGTATTTTTTTCAAAATTTAATAATAACCTCTATGGAGCAACGTATAAAAAAGTCAGTCAAATATCGTGTTAATTCAGAAAGATATCGGCGATAGAGTGAGTTGATTTTTAGTTGTTCTCCAAAGACAGCTAAATAGTAAAGGGATTTTCCATAAATTGTTGTTTTTAATTCATATATATATCGTTAATTTTCCTTTTTTATTGATGCTTTAGTTCTTCTTAGATAACCATCATAAGGAGATTATGCCAAGAAAAGATAAAACTGTAGAAATCTAAGCATTTTTTCTAAATCTGCTCGTTGACATTCATTAAATACTAACGCCTTTGCTGAAAGTCAGTTAATAAAAAAAAATGATAATTTGTGGAAAATCCCTTACAGACCGGGAGCCGGCAGCACTGACCATCATCTCATCGTGTTCACGGGTGAAATTCTAGGATTAGCTAAATCTTGATTCGCCTATTAAAACGCAATCGGTCTGCCAAGTCATATCTTGGTGGAAAACACCCGAAAACTCGATTTTAGCGGCTGACTCGTAGGTTTACCATTGTGCTTTCTTGTTCCCAGTCCTCCATGTTTTCATACATTTTGGTGCAGGAAAACGCAATGGTAAACCTACGAGTCAACCGCTAAAATCGGGTTTTCAGGTGTTTTCCACCAAGATATGACTTGCAGACCGATTGCGTTTTAATATGCGAATCAAGATTTAACTAGTCCCAGAATTTCACCCGTGAACTCGACGAGGTGATTATCTGTGCTGCCGGCTTCCGGCCAATTATCATTCAGCAGCTTTTATAGAACAACTAAAAATTAGATAACTCTATCACAGACACCATTCTGATTTTTCAAGATATTGAACAGGCTTTTTTTTTTTAATGCCATAGGATTGACTATTAAATCATGAAAAACTATTTGTTATCCTGAGTGCATGAGCAGATAAAAAATATTTCATACAACTGCTCACATTTCATCAAACGTTTAATATATTTACATTCCAATTGCACTATATTATTTCTACTACATTTTGTCAAATATTCTGAAACTGGCGTTAAATTTGGTAGAAAGCCCTCTATGATATAAGCAAGAAATATGCAAGAATTTTTCAAACATAAAAAAAAAATCGATATACCTCCATGAATATATGTGCTATTCTTACATAAATAAATGCACATATCGTACAATATCCATCTATTCTTAAGCTACAGCAATAGATCATTTGTGCGTTTTATTTTACAGGGTGATCCCAAATATTCTTCTTCTTCTTTGTTTTTTGTTGACTCCCTAAATGTCCTTCTGATCTAATCGTCGTTAATAAATGAAGAGCTAAGTGGAAGAACATGTTAAGTATCAAAAATTACATTTCAAGAAATTTGAGGTGAAAGTTTTTGCTGTAAATTTTAATGATTTATTTTCTGTTTGATACCATGTGTTTAAAATATTAACAGGTATGGTACTAAACTCTCTCAGAAAAACTTATTCATATTTAATTTTCAAATATTAAAAATTATTAATATTATTGACATTATTAAATATTAAAATATTAAATATTAATGAATAATCTCTTAAATCTTCAAGACTAAATAGAATCTTAGTATTTTAGCTTCACCATGTGATAGGATACCTCATAACGCTTTCATCCAAAAGATTTTAAAAAAAATTTAGAAAATGTAGCATAACATATTCACCCACTCAGCTCTTCAAATATGAAGACAAACATATTCTCCATTATCCTGAAGTTCCAGAAAAATCCCACATGTATATCATTAAATATTCGACAAAATATCTAAAATTGAAAGTATCTGGAGATTAATGGCTATAAAGGAGACTGGAGAGGATTGGCAATATCAGAGGTACAGCGCCTAGAAGATACAGTGGTGGAAAACGGCTATTCCTATAATGCTTTAAAAAATGCTAAAAACTTGTATCCCATAAATCTCCAACAATGCTCAGCGGCAATATGCTGATACAAGCGCCATCTCGTAACTCTTTTCAATATAAACACTGTATTTTCAAAAATTATAGAATGTTAAATATCGGAAACTATAAATATAAGATATTTTGGTCTGTTATAAGCTAATTTAGTTAAGGAATGACGTGAAATAGGTTAAAGAGTCTCTTTTAGAATGACTATCGTTTTTAAATCACTACGATGGCGCTACGATCGACATCTTGTTATTCAGCATCGTTGTACATTTATGGGATTCAATTTTTTAGCACTATTTTGTAGCTATTTTCCACACTGTATCTTCTAGGCACTGTAGCAGAGCCTTGACCCACTCCTCAGTTTTTGTATTTAAAAGAATTTCAACGTTTTGCAAATAGATGGCAACCAAAGTTACTGAAATGCTCAAACAATAGTCTTTGTTTCGTGCAGATAATAGCAACAGGTGTGGAGAAATCAATTGTGAAGAGTTTTCAGCTCGAAAACTGTATTTTTTAGAAACATTTTGTAAGGTTTTCTCAGATTAAATATATCATAAAAATTTAAGTAAATAGGTTTTAAGAAACACAGATATATTGCGATTTCATTCCAGTCATAAAGATTGTACAATACATTAGGCTAAACATAACTATGTGCTATACTTTAAAAGTGGTTATCTGAGGAAGCTTGACCCAATCAATGTGAGGAAGAATTGACCAGAGGGTTAAATTACCCTTAATTAAGTATTTTTGAAAATCTTTCTATTATACACAGTACATAATGAGTGTAAATAGTTATTTTTTCTAAAATAATGCAAATGAATTCTGAAAAGCTACAGTAAAATGGGATGATGGAAAAAAAAATTGTTTAAAAATGAAAAAGGAAGATATGAAAAACTGCTATAGAAGCAAAAGAAAATTTAAGAAAATATAAATTGGAATGTTGAGAAGAACTTCTATTTCATTTAAATACTAGCCATAGTAGGTAAATAGAAAGAGTGGGAAAGAATAGAAAGCATGAAAGCAGCAGCTTTAAGAAATTTTATGTGTTTATGCCTCTGCAAAAGAGCATAAAATTGATCAAAAAATTTTATGAAGCTATGTAGACAAATTTCACCAAGATGAACACAGTCAGATGAATACAAACTATGTGCAACTAGTGTTGCCAAGTCAAGAGTCACGAAATGTGCATGTTTAAAACGGAATTTTTCTCCTGTGCCTTGAATTCCGTCAAAGCAGGTTTTTTCACATCACATTTTCCTGAATATTTTTGAATAGTAATTAAAACATGTAGCATAAAGTTATTATGCCTTTTTTAAAACTGATTTGATTTCCCTTAACAAATATTTCAATATAAAAAAATGGGTCAAACCTGCCATATGTTGGGAGCCTTGACCAATTATTTTCTGATTATTAAAATCAATAATTTTTCAAGTTTCGTATGTATTATACTTATGGTGCAATTTTATTTTGATAACTGATTCTACAACGAATAAAATGATATGTGAAACTTTATTTTTGGTTCATAATTTAAAAAATAAAAAAATGATTTTGTAAAAATATGGGTCAACTCTCCCCACTCTCCCTAGAGTGTATAACTAGTTTTATAAATAGTCAGATCTTGGTGCAATAGCTGTTGCATTCTTATGCAAAAATGCACGAATACAAAATTTATTACGATTATCTATATTAATTTCAGTAATACGGAAATAATAGGATTCCATCTTAAATAGGACATCATCACCATGGCAACCTAGCATTACCTATCATGGGATATTATTTAATTAATTACGCATGATAGAATTTAATAAAATAATGACCATGGAAATCTAGAATTATTACTTATCATGGAATATCATTGAATTAATTACGTATGATAGGATTTAATAGAATAAAGAAAACTTTTGTTAATATATTTTTTATTTTTGATTCTATTATCATAAAATTTAAAATTATGCGAAAAAAAATTCTTCAACGATTATATATATTAAATTTCAAACCATTCCGATGGATAGTTTTTTCGCTGTTTTATGCGGACATACAGACAGACGAACGGAAGGACAAGACGACGACTATAGGTATATAAGCATTTATATAATTACGAACGCAACTAAAAAGAGAGGAATGGAGAAAAAATTAATGTAAACTAAATATTTATAAGCACTTCTTAACCCCTTAACCTACGATTTACTTTTAACAGCTCCACGGTTACGCAAATCCATAGCTACCACTAAAATTTAATAGAGATTTTCGCCTTTTTTAATCATAAAGACGATTAAACTAAACTATATTTACTGTGAAATTTTGTGGTAAGAAGAATTTACATTTGGCTGGATCATCGTACGCGGGCTATGCCCGTCATTGTAGGTTAAGGGGTTAAGAAATTATGGTAAAAAATATATTATTCCCATCTAATATAAAATTGAGGAAAATGTAACACTGTAGGCACGCAAAGCTCTCATAAAACTGGTTAAAACCATTTAATAACTTCAATAAAAAAGTCTCCTTTTATTCATGTATTCAATTTTTAATATAAACCTAAACTTCTCTCCAAAGCAATTAATCTCTTACTTAAAGCTCCATTCCGAGTTCCTTCTAAAGTTGTAATGAACTTCTGTAAATGTCAACTCTGAAAATTAATTTCAAACAGAAAATGAGAGACGAAGTGAATATTTCAGTATTCTCGTAATTACTTCGTTTCTGAGAAGTGAATCGAATTATACTTTAACCCTTTCAGGGAAAAAGTAATTTAGTTGATAAAATGTTGAATTTTTTTGTTATAACCAGAACTTACGTACAGATTTATTTGAAAGTAAAATAAAAAATAGCTTCAGGAATCTTATAAAGGCAAATATTATTTAGAAATTCTGCGTGCCATTTGGCAGACTGGAATTAAAATTAAATGGTATATATAATAGATCGCTCTTTAAGGGGTAAAATAATCCCTGGGTTGTCCAAGAATCTCAATAGCAATGAAATTTCAATAATTCGAAATGTATAAGCAGTAACCCATTGCGGTTTTCACATAAATGTAGGACAAAATATGGACTTTATTTATAACAATAAACATTTTATTGCTATAATAAATATATTTGCCACGAAAAAGGGACGTTTCAGTTGTTTCAGCACTTTGTACAGCAGCGCAGCACAGCCCTCACCTTAATTGGATTACAAATGTTTAGCTAAATAATGCTACTAGTTTTAATAGATGTCAGACGTCTTAACCCATTAACCGCCAAAACTATAATGTTTAGGTTTTAAAATTTTTAGCTGAACGTCGTTTGCCTCCACAAACTCTGAAAGACAATTTTTATTTTATATTATCTTAAAATTTTATTTTTTTAAGTAAGGCTAATTTTTTAATTGAAAAATAATGGTGGGAACGTAAATAAATTAAATATGTGCATTTATGTTGGCCGTTGCGCGAACGCAACACCAGCGGGTAATGGGTTAAGATACACCTTGAAGCCTCGAAAATGATTTCTGCAATTAGTACAGTCAGATGAAGGATTACATAACGACAAGCAATATCTTTGAAATTACTATAGTGATAATTATCGGAGACAAATGCAAAAATAGTCGAAGAGGCAGCGTGACATTTTTGCAATGAATTTTTAGCCTCATTGATTTTTGAATATTTGATATATAAAATTATGCAGAAGTTGAAAACGGAACTGTTGGTCAGTTTGCGAACCAGTTGAGGGTTGAGTGTTGTTATACCAAAATCACTGACCTCACTGTTAAGTAAAATGATAACTAGTAATAATAGCTACCAGATATCCCAAAATACTCCTCAAAGCGTCGGAAAGTATTTCTACTGTAACTAATATAAGGCGATGACTTACGTAGCGACAAGCAACAGCTTTAATGTCACTATAGTGCTAACAGTCGAAGACAATTACAATAGTCCAAGACACTGCTTTGACTAATTTTAGTTTTGGTTATCACAGTATAATTTACAGATTAGATAATGCAGATAACGAACCTGGCAGTCAGCTGGAAGGGCAAGGGGGTACAATAGCTACAGCGTACAACGAACTGCAAATTAGAGTCAATGACACCCCATTGCTGCTGATGTCGCTGCATCAAGGTAACATCAATAATCGGGCTGCCACTAATTTCATATTGTAGCACACTGTGCGATGTTGCCATGAAAACACCCTTCAATAATGCGCCAGTTTACCGGTGATTGCATTATCTCTACAATCTAATCTACCATTTATACCAAATTCAACGACCCTAAAATTAGTTATCAAAATGAGACTCTGTCCGGTCTACAACTATTGCAGAAATACCCTTTTCTCTTTTAATAATTCCATTTCTTTCTATGAATTTTAGGGAAAACGCATCGCGCTACAACCAACAACTTTCGAATCATTAAATTTAAGACTGCTTTACTTTTTGACGAAATTTAATGAAACGACTTCGAGCGTAAATTCTTTCTATTTAATTAATTTTTCTTTCTTCCTATTTTTGTTTTGTCCACCACATATTATTACTTATTTATTTCTTTCACTGCTGACAGTTAGCTGACAGTGATGACATCGTGCCTTTTTAATACATTTTTATAAAACAATACAAGTATTTTTTTTTTATCAACAATGTTTATTTTTATATTTATTTATCAAATTATATTTTGGCAAATTCCGATTTGGAAAAATCGTAAAAACAACATATCACAGTCTCAGAAATACTTCCTCAATTCACGGAAATATTACTGGAAGCGTTGCTACCGGTATATATCCGATAATTGAAGAAATTTCCGTTATTTTTTTCTGTTCTAGGACAAAATTTCCGTATTCTAAAATATAATGTATATATATATATATATATATATATATATATTTATATATATATATTAATGCCTCTCTTTCTTCTGTGGATCCGCATGGTTTTGAACCTGGGACAGCGCGTATCGAATCGATCTTATGGGAGATTGTTTAAATAAATTTCTCTCTATTAAAAAAAAAAAAAAAAAAGTAACTAATGCTGTCACCGCCGCCGTCCGTTTTGAATTTTTTGTGACCGGATGTCTTTCCTCGTTAATATTAAGAAAAAAATTGCATACAAAAATATGAAAATCGACGGCATTATAGATTTTTTTTTTTAAACAAATCTATATACATATTAGTACGCTGTCGTACGTGGCACAGAAATCGCGATTATTTGTTAATTTTTTAATGGCAACACGAGAAAGAAACGCATCTCATTGGTTATTGAACAGCATTTAATACATATCCATACCTATAAGGGGGACGCTGTTCTGTCGCCAAATACCACCTAGTTTATCGTCAACTTGGCAATATATCGCCAAATTTCTTATAGCGTTGTTAAAAAATACCGGCCAAGAATCTGTTTACTTAAATCATTTTATATTAGCTTATTTTCACATGTTTCACTGATCTGATTTAATCAAAGACGAAAACAACTCATTAACAACGAGATCGCCACTGTTTTTTAAATTAAAATTCATTTTTCCGATTTTTTTTTTTAACCGATCAAATTAGCGTAATTTTAGAGTTTGCGGTGTCTGAACGGGGGTTGGCGAGCGTAGGTCGTAGGGGGCAGTGCTCCCTAGTATTGTTCAGATAAATTATTGTTTAAATAAATTTAATGTTTAATAAATTTATTGTTCAGATAGCTAGGGAATTTAAATGTAATTCCATGGACATTTCCTTGTTAAGAAATAATGGTTGGTGTTTTAATACATACAGAGAAATAGAGAATAAAAAATATTACATATTTCACATAATTTGATTGTTAGACGTAAAATATGAATATCGTATTTTGAATTAAATTGGAGAAGAAATGTTTGGTTTTTTGAATAAAATCGATTTTTTAACTTGATTGAACTACTAGATAATTTTTGAATGTGTTTGTTTAGAACAGTGGTTTCCAAACTTTTTGACTGGAGGAGCCCTTTTTAAAATGGATTTCTATGCAAACAATTGTGCATTGTCCCAGAAATAAAATTATATTTTAAAACTGTTACTATAATACTGAATTTAGTTTTCAACTGAATTATTTTCAGTTATCATCAATACAGATGGAATTGTCAAAAGTTTACAAACTTATAGTTAGAAAACCTACAAAACTCAAGAAATAGTAACATTTGCTTTACAATAAATTTTACATAATTAGAGTGACGAACAGCTTATACACCCATAAACACTTAATGTGATTGGATTGTTTTGCACAAATGTCTGAATTCAGGCCCAGTTGATAGTAATTGTAGACGATTGTTTGGTTCTGCATTTAAGAGACTTCTTTATTTCGATTTGGTCTTAAAGTAAGATCTTTAACACTACTACATATACCAGGAATTTTACTCAAGTTTTATAAAAATATTTCAGACCAATAATTTTTATTTAAAGCTACTTAACTCTTTTATTAACCTTATTTCTGTTTGATTTATTTTTATTGTTTTTTTTTTATTTCTATACTATTTTATCTGATGTTGTTTGCATTCACTTTTAACAAGAGGGACATAATCGATATCATCGTTTGACTAAGAATGCGACCAAAGCCTTTTCAATTCAACTGTCGAAAAATGTTGTTTGAAACAATTTCTCAAAGCTGTAAGATACTCCTGAATATTTTTTTATTTGTATACTTTCTTTATCTGGTATTGTTTGCATTTCTTTTTAACAAGAGGGACGTAATATATATCATCGTTTGACTCAGAATCCGACCAAAGCGTTTTCAATTCAGCTGTTGAAAACTGTTGTTTGAAACAGTTTTTCAAAGTTGTAGGATACCGCTAAATATTTATTTATTAACCATTTGGAAAAATGGTTATTGTCCTCTTCAGGGTAAGAAATCAAAAACATATCTGAAGCTTTTTATTAGTTGGATCCCCATTTTGTTCGTTTTTGGATTGCTCTATACAGTAATTTGTATTTTCCCTTTACTTTCAACAGAGATGGATACTTCTGTTGCCACTATGACAAAAAGAAATAAAAACTACAAAAAAAAATTAATAACTCAGAAACAAACTGAGATACAGCTTCCAAACAAATTGCATTTAAAAGTACATTTTTTCTCTATACGACGGTGTAAAAAGTAATATTGTGAGATTTTTAGACGTTTAAGAATGAAATTTCATTTAAAATTGGTCCAGGAATATTAATATTTAATCCATGGCGTACGTAATGTATGACCATCTCCGTAGAAGTTTAAAAATTTACAGTACCGAAAAATGTAATCCATGGCGTACGTAATGTAAGATCAACTCCGTGCGATTTTTTATGTTTTAAATTTTATAGTGTTATTACACGTAAAAATTGCAAGCGACAAAAATCGCCTGCGATTCGTCAGATTTCCTGAAACTTACGTATTATCCATTTCAGTGGCTGTTCGAGAAAAGGCTTTTCCATCGTCAGATTTCCAAGCTTTTGATTGGCTGTTACTCGCGACTCGCTCCGTTTCAGGCGTCAAAGACGCGCCGACAGAAAAAAAGTTGCTTGCTTTCGAAGCGACTCCCCTGGAGCGATAGGAATAACATGGAGACACCTGGAATTTCAAGCGACTTTGACTCCTCGTGTAATAACATCATTAGTCTTTGAAAAAATCATTTTCCAAATGGTCGTTGTAATTTGTTAAATTGCATTTTTTTTTAAAATTTGTATACTTTCTTTATCTGGTATTGTTTGCATTCCTTTTTAACAAGAGGTACGTAATCGATATCATCGTTTGACTCATAATCCGAGCAACACACGTTTCATCTTAAAAGAAAAATTTGTTAAATGAATCGGAAATTGTGACAGATTTTCATTGCATTGATAGATACAGTTATTTCATTTTGCTAAACATATCGGAAAAATATGCAATTAGAATTCACAATCTTCATCAGTTAAAAGTTTTGCCAGTTTAGAGTTATGGTTCTTGTAATATCACCTCTGCAGTTAGAACAATCGTGTAAAGGCTCTTCATAGACAGCACCATCTTACTTCGGTATGTAACAGGAGGCGTGGATGCCGACATCCAATAACTTCATACATATGCTTAAAAAGCCTGCTTTTAAGAGTTCGTGATTTTATATAGTTTATTATTTTAATGGCATCCTTTAACTTTTTCATAAGTTCAGAAGACATTTTTCCGGGGATAGCGTGTATCTATAAAGCTCGCAACAGATGGTGCTACGGTGCTTTATCATCTCTTTAATTTTTTCAATGGTATTGTGACCCATTATTGCTTTCGCATCACCAGAGCATTCATGTTCATATGTGTTTTCCTATGTATTAATCAAAAATTATTTCGTCCCTTAGTGCGTTGATTTTTAGTGATTTACAAAAAATATGATCCTAATAGCTTTGTGAAACCTCTTTCAGATTGACGTTAGTAAGGCGCTTAATTTTAATCAAGTTAATGTTTTCAAACACCGTAATAATAGAAAGTCAAATTAAGTTTCAGGTGCCCGTTTTGAAAAATTGAGTTAAGACTCTTAACTTCCATGGTCTGAACGGAATATTAGTATAGGCAACTGAAAAATACTAACAAAAATGCTAATTCAGCGACGTCAGTAGATTCATTCATTTGTAATGCAAATTTTGTACATATGAAGATGCTGCCAAGTGTTCTTTTACGTTACCTTTTATAGAGTTGGTTTTTAAAAAATGATGTATTTGTCAAGGAAATAATGACACTAAATTAACAACTTTTTCATAAAACAAATTCATGACAATATGAATTTTATGAGGTTTATCAAGAGTCTTTGAAATTATATGATCTTCACAAAATCAAGCGACTCGTTAAAATATCAGGTAAACCTCGGCTTAACGGGGGTGACGGGCCAAAAAAGGCAAACTTCTATCACTAATTATAGAACATTATTTTTGTCTTATTTAATCACAGTGATTAAGCAGGACAAAGGGAAAATTTTAAATTAGTTATAGAAGTATAGTTTATATCCTAGATTTTTTTTTTTTAGTTTAATTCCTTCTATTTCATTTAAATTTATTTCATATATCTTTGTTTTTTCTATGACTTTTTCTTATTTTAAATACTTTTTCTGTTGACAGCTATCGTTACGCTGTGAATGGCCGACAATTCGGGTTTATGTATCACTTAAAGTACAATACTATAGAAATCTACACTTAAAAAAATAAGAGCATTCCATTCTGGTATCTTTATATATATATACAGGGTGATTCATAAAAGATGGGCAGAACTTTAAGGGGTTATAGTACACTTAAAGACAAATAATATTAAATAGGAGACTAAGGGTCCCAGACGTATTCCCAAGGAGATAGGGGGCATTAAAGTTTAGGGTCCGAAATTTCAAATGATTATAAAACATGGAAAAATTGGTCGATTCGTTTGCGGTTTTTGCAAAAAATTTTCTTTATGCCAGTATTTTCTTGAAATAAAATTTTAAAGTTCAATTTCAAAAAATGCCGATAGGGGGCGCTTTAGACTTTGGAGTAACAAACAACTATTTTTTAACGTTATTTTTTGTATTTCTTTAAATGATTTCGAAAGCTTAGACTTAAACTTAAATTTTGATCTAAAAATCTGAGTCCTAACGAGTAGTTAAGTAGCATAAACTGAAATTTGAAATTTGAAACCCTTCTCCCCCCAACACAAAAATCAGTTATTCCCGATCTTTGTGTCGTAGATTAGGCTCTAACTACTGCCGCGTTTTGCTAAAATTATTCTTTATGTCAGTATTTTCTTGAAAATAAATTTTAAAGAAAATTTTCAAAAAATTCCGATAGAGGGCGCTTTAGACATTGGAGTAACGAACAACTATTTTATACCGTTATTTTTTGTGTCTCATTAAATGCTTTCTAAAGCTTAGACTTAAACTTAAATTTTCAGCTCAAAATCTGAATCGCTGAGCGTGGTTCAGTAGCGAGGGGAGGGGGTTCAAATTTCAACTTCTGAACATAGTTCAGTTTGCACTACTTAACCATGCCCAACGATTCTGTGCTGTGATACGAGGCAAAAATACAACTTTCGTCAAGGACTGCATAGTCGGAATTCACTCATAAAGGCACTGGCACAGTTGGAAACGTCGCTCATGCAAACGTTAAAGCTCCATTACTGACGCCAGTCACCGGGTGAAGAAGGAAACAGAAAGTATGCAAATGTCAAATGGGGAAGAAGAAGAACACGTATGCAAAATTTCGACACGATTCAGGCATAAAAACCACTGAACGGTGAGTCAAGTGTAAGTCGCTGTAGTAATGAATCGGAAGATGGTGCCCTTCACGAATAAGGAAAAGGCTGAGATGCATTTAATTTACGGAGCGGCAGATGGAAATGGTGCAGAGGCACAACGAATGTACGGAGAGCGATTTCCCAACAGGCGGTTTCCTAACCGCAAAACTTTCGAGCGCTTGCACAGACAGTTGTGTGAGACGGGATCATTTCTCGCTTCCCGGTCGAATGCAGGTCGTGCAAAAAAGGACGAATCAGTAGTTGTTGCAGAAGCCATTCTGGATGTAGTAGCGGCGCAGTCAAGTACAAGTACACGAACAGTGGCTAGGCAGGTGGATACCTCACAGTCCGTGACTTGGAGGGTACTGAAGGATGAACATTTGCTCCCGTTTCATGTGCAACGAGTCCAGAAACTGTCTCCAGGGGATTATCCAAATCGTATTGAATTCACCCGCTGGTTTCTGCAGCAGAACGCGCTAAATCCACATTTTGGACGAACTGTGCTTTTCACGATGAATGTACCTTCACACGTGAAGGTACATTTAACACACACAATGCACATGTATGGGCGGATGTCAATCCACATGCTACGTATCCACATGCTCATCAGAGACGCTTTTCCATCAATGTTTGGGCAGGAATCCTCGGAGACCACCTAATCGGACCGTACCTTCTTCCTGAACGCCTCAACGGTAAAACATACCTCACATTTCTGCAACATGTGCGGCCAGACCTGTTAAACGTTGTTCCTCCACGCATCCGGCGGGTCATGTGGTTCCAGCACGATGGAGCGCCAGCCCATTACGTACGAGACGTCCGCAACTATCTGGACATCACATTTCCGAACAGATGGATTGGTCGAGGTGGTCCTGTTGCTTGGCCTGCTCGCTCGCCAGATCTTTCACCCCTCGATTTCTTTTTTTGGGGACGATTGAAGGCTCTTATGTATGAGACACCCATTGAATCCCCCGAGGAACTGGTCGCCAGACTTTCCGCCGCTGTAGGGGAAGTGCTCGAAAAGCCTGATGTTTTCGCGAATGTTCGCCGTTCCATTCTTCGCCGTTGTTCTGCGTGCATAACCTCTGGTGGTCACAATTTTGAACATTTATTGTAATTACATGTTAATAAATATGCTTTGGTAACATAATCCTAATTTGTGTCTTTTTACCTCGTATCACAGCACACAATGTGTGGACATGGTAAACTGAACTGTGCTCAGGAGTAGAAATTTCAAACCCCTCTCCCCAGAAACTTAACCACGTCTAACGATTCAGATTTTGGGCTGAAAATTTAAGTCTAAGCTTTAGAAAGCATTTAATGAGACACAAAAAATAACGGTATAAAATAGTTGTTCGTTACTCCAAAGTCTAAAGCGCCCTCTATCGGAATTTTTTGAAAATTTTCTTTAAAATTTATTTTTAAGAAAATACTGACATAAAGAATAATTTTAGCAAAACGCGGCAGTAGTTAGAGCCTAATCTACGACACAAAGATCGGGAATAACTGATTTTTGTTCTGGGGGGAGAAGGGTTTCAAATTTCAAATTTCAGTTTACGCTACTTAACTACTCGTTAGGACTCAGATTTTTAGATCAAAATTTAAGTTTAAGTCTAAGCTTTCGAAATCATTTAAAGAAATACAAAAAATAACGTTAAAAAATAGTTGTTTGTTACTCCAAAGTCTAGAGCGCCCCCTATCGGCATTTTTTGAAATTGAACTTTAAAATTTTATTTCAAGAAAATACTGGCATAAAGAAAATTTTTTGCAAAAATCGCAAACGAATCGACCAATTTTTCCATGTTTTATAATCATTTGAAATTTCGGACCCTAAACTTTAATGCCCCCTATCTCCTTGGGAATACGTCTGGGACCCTTAGTCTCCTATTTAATATTATTTGTCTTTAAGTGTACTATAACCCCTTAAAGTTCTGCCCATCTTTTATGAATCACCCTGTATATATATATATATATATATATATATATATATATATATATATATATATATATATATATATATATATATATGATTTTTCTAGAAAAAAATCAAACAAACGTAGCTTATTTTCTTAAGGAATTTTACAAAACGTCAAACTTAAAGTAGTATTAAGCATTGTAAAATTCGCTGAAATGGCTTTTTTCATTTTTTGCTTACATAAGTTAAAAGTTTTATTCAGTATTCTTCCTTCATCCTGAGGTAAATATCTTCTATCAACATACCCTAAAACATACATTCGAGAGTAAATGCTTTGTATTTAATTTATTTTTATTTCTTACTATCTTTGTTTTGTCTATCGGATTTTTTTTCATTTAATTCTTTCACTATTGACACTTAGCAGTTCACGTTGTAAATATCAGACGAAGCGAATTTCTGCAATACGTGAATTGAAAGACATTTGAATCTGTATTTTTTAATACATTATTGTTAAATGTGAACTGTAAAATTTCAAATGACAAAATAATGTATTTTTTAATATTTTATTTCTTTAGAATGTATAAATCTTTTAGAATGTTGTACTGTTGGTCCGTTAGGAAAATTCCTAAAATTATGGTTCTTGGGGTCCTAAACGTTGACTCACCCAGGCCAGCAATACCAGCTGAGACAAAACTTTAAGGGAAGAAGGGCCCTTCAAACTCAATTTTTTATTTTATTTTTTTAACTGCTTTTTAAATTCTATTCAAAGGCATACTATATGAATTATGGCAATTATTTATCACACAAAAATAAAAAAAATGTAGGAAAATAAGAAATTTTCCTGAATATTTTAAGCGTTCTGAAGAATTTTTTCAAACTACCCCATGCGCATTTCATACCAATTAAAATTACCAATATTTTTTATGTCAATTTGGTTTACATATACAAAAAAAATATGCATCGAATTTTATATAACGTGTATTTCCGTGCATAAGACGAGCATTTTTGGGCATTTTTTTAGATCCAAAGTCAGAGGTCAGCTTATACACGAGTCTCAAAAAAATTCCGAATTTGATATTCTAAAATAAAAAGGATAGTAAATATAAAAAAACATAAAGAAAACTTAAAAATATCTAATAAAACATTAATACCTCCATTCTTTACAATAAGTCACCAATCATCATTTACTATCCAAGTTATTATCAGTATTTTCAAACACTCCTTAAAATAGTTTCCATTCGCTTTCATCAGAATTAATATCATGGTATTTCGTTCATCATCATCATCGCCATCTTCTTCAAAAATGGTATCACCCTCAGTTACAACCATCGCATTATTAACGCAAAATTTTTTGAAAGATCGGACGATCATTTCTTATGGTTATTCAATAGGGTGGGTCGAAAAAAAACTTTTTTTCGATTTTTGATGATGGGTAGTGCGGAAAAGTTGCCACTGGTGGCACTAAGTTTACACAAAAAAATTGAGATTTTTTGGACAATTCCTTCATTTACCGCAAATGGCTTGAAATTTTGCTCAAATGCTGATTTTTGAGTATTTTTAGCAAAAATTTGAAAATAGTAAATTAAATTTATTTTAGCTGAATTTACTTGAAATGTCATGTTTAGTGTGCGAGATGTTTAAATAAGCTCTAATTATGTATTATTTAATAGTGATGTGTATTTTGAATTAGGTGACTTTTATAGCCTTTTCGCGTATAAGTCAGCAAAAATCGTAAGTATTGTTTGGTTCTTTCGTCGGTTTCTCTCTTATGTCTTTACTATGTTCCTCGCTCTTCCTTCTGTTTTTCGATGCGTTCAGATTCACATATTTGGATGACGGACCACACCAGCATTTCTGGAAGGAAAATAGGTAGTGGAGCGGAAACCAATGAAAACACAATCAGTCATTCACTTCTTTCCAAAATTCTTTTTCTACCTCCTGACCAAGATTTTATCGAAGGCGAGATCCTTATTGTCTATTGTCAAAATTCTTGCAATTTTTGCTTACTTATACGTGAAAAAGCTATAAAAGTCATCTAATTCAAAATGCATACAATTATTAAATAATACATAATTAGAGCTTATTTAAACATTTCGTACACTAAACATGACATTTCAATTAAATTCAGCTAAAATAACTTAAATTTAACATCTTTAAAACTTTTGCTAAAACTGTTCAAAAATCAGCATTTGAGCAAAACTTCAAGCCATTTGCGGCAAATGAAGGAATTGTCCGAAAAATCTCAAACTTTTTGTGTGAACTTTTGTCACGAGTGGCAACTTTTCCGCACTACCCTTCATCGAAAATCGAAAAAAAGTTTTTTTCGGCCCACTCTATTATTCAAGCCATGCTTTGTTCTCCATTGAGAGATAGCAACGATGTCAGCATTTTTTTTTTTTAATTACCGCCATTTCTGGCAGCTGCACTGTAAAAAAAAATCTGTAGTTCTACAGATCTAAAGTTACATGCTTACTAAACTTTCACCTGTAACTGTACGAAAAAAGCTGCAAATCTACAAAACTAGTTTTTGTAAAGCTACAAAAATCTGTAACTTTACAAATGAATCTGCTAAAATTTCAGTAATCTTACTAAACTTTTATTTGTAACCCTGGCTGCAGTTACATGAAAAGTTCTCGGAATCCCAGTTTCCAAAAAAATTCTTAGTAACCTTACAGATTTTTTGATTTTCGGCGCAAAAGTGTGCCTGTTACATGAAATTTTGTTGTTGCCGTTACATGAAAAGTTCTAGGAATCCAAGTTTCCTAGAAAAACTTTAGTAACTTCACAGATTTTTTTTTACAGTGTGCATCCGCAAATGACATCCATTCAGTCCATTTCGAACGGAGCCTGTCTTTAAATGATTCATTTTGAAAAACGACCCGATTATCTAAGAATAGAGATAAGGCCACAAGTGATCTATCAAGGATCTCTCGGAAATATCAATAATTCCGAAGAGCGCATTTTTTTTTTATGTATATATATTAGCTATGCAAAAAAAAAAAAAAAAAAAAAAAAAAAAAAACCGCTAAATTATCGTTTGCTGACATTTTCATCACCTTTGTTTAATATCGACTTATATAAGGATTTCCGATTTTGGATGATTTCTCACTAAAAAGGGTCGGCTTATACACGAAAATATACGGTATTTCAAGATAAAAGTAAGAAAAATATTTTCCAAATTTTATGAAATTTTCAGCTTTTTTGCATCATATTTCTGCACTTAATTGCCTTTAACATTTCCAGTTATATTTAGTTAAAAAAATAACTATACACAGTTTTAATTGTATATGTAAAAATTACACGAAAATATTGGGGACTTAAATGCGCGAGGGGCATTTGGAAAAGTTCTTCATAACGCTAAAAATATTCAGGAAAATTCCTTATTTTTCTCAAAAAAAAGTCTTGCGGATAAATATATGCCATAATTCATATAGTGTAGTCTCAAATAGTATTTAAAGTCCAATAATAATAATAATAAAATGAGTTCGAAGGTTCCTTGTATCCTTAAACTCAATTATCTCACAAGGTTGATTTTCAACGGTTTTGCACATAACTTTTAAACAAGTTAATTTGTTTTCATGTTTCTTTTTGTTAAATAAAGAAAATTAAATTATCCACGAACTATGCCTGAACAGCAATAAAGCACATTTGTTTCCAGTTATAAATGATATTTTTTTTTATAATTTTTGAATTTTTGATTATAGCTATTTTGTACTTTACACATATTTATTTCTGAACTTTTCAGATGTAATGGAGAATCAGAGTTATATGTAGAATAAAGAAACAACACAGGTGATAATTATGTAATGTAGTCTGCAAAATAGTGACAAAATTGGTTTTATAAGACAAATTTTGTCATGGGATAATAAAACTGTTATTATTATTATTATTATTATTATTATTAATATTATTATTATTATTATTATTATTATTTATTTATTTTTTTTATTTATTTATTTTTTTTATTACAGTTTAACCACTTGCACTCGAAAGGTGACTCTCACTCACAACTAGTATTGCCAAGTGTCCCGCGTAATTCGTTGCTCCAAATGATCTGGACACCAGTATTTTAAAGGAATTTTGTTCCCCTTATCTAACAGCACAATTTTCTGCGACGGTATTCGTGCCGCGTAAGGTGCCCAGGATCCGTGATTACTAGACCAGTAAATTTTTATATTAAGGGGTCTCAGGACTCTTAAAATTGGAAAAAATGAATTAAAAAAAACCATTTTCAACGTTTAATATCTTAAAATGTATTTGATTTTAAGACACAATTTTAACTGGAATAAAATATATAAGTATGTTCTTTCATTTCATGTATTTAAAAAATTATAAGATGCAGAATTAACATTTACAGGGGGCTCTAAACTGTTAGACATTTTTCGAGCTAAAAATCGGCATAACAGCTTACGCGCACGATTACAAAATAAGTGTTGCAACTAGAATGAAACTTTTGGTGCCTACTTATACTTCAGATTGTAATAATTACCCTGAACCTAAAAAAAATGTAAAGCTTTTTTTATATTTTTAATACAAAGTTGTATTTATCTAATGCAAAATTAAGAAAATTTCAACAGCATAATCTTCTAAAAAAAATATTGTTTTCAACAATAAAAAGGAAATTTTAGGTTCAGTTTATACAGGATAACATGAAACATATGTTTTGAAAATTTCATGAAAAAATATTCATACGTTTTTGAGATATCGCGAGCGTTAACCACAAAAACGTCATTTGGAGAAAAATGCCTTCAAAGTTTCCGAAACGACGCTTCAGCTATTGAACGTGTATAAAAGTTAAAGCCATAACTTCAGTTCTAATAGGAATTTCAAGGAAACAATTATATCAAAATGTTCAGAAAATATAGGAGTTTAACATCTAAAAAAATTAAAATTTCGAAAATTTTAAAGCTTTAAGAGTCCTGAGCCCCTTAAGTTTTGTCTTATTTAATACGAGCATTTTCCCGATTCAATTAGGCAAAAAATTCTGTTTTTAAAAACCGGCGATTAAAGATTAAAAATCCTGTAAAAGACGATCGTCCCAAAGGGGTTTAATGATGACGAAATAAACTGTAAAAAAAAAGTGGTGGTCAGAACATTTGGAGCCCAGATTCAGGCGGAACACTTCGCAACACTAATGGTGAGTAAGAGTCATCTCTGAAGGGCAAAAGTTTAATAAATGTTATTTATTTCTCTAAAAGAGAAATAAATACATTAAAAAAGAAGTAAAGGTTTGGGTTAGTTACAGGATTTCTAATCCACTATCAAACTTCACCCAATTTTATGCTTTTGAAACCATACTGGTTCAATTAATGACACACGGGTATATTTCTACAAATGATGTCTTATTTAGATTAATTTATCAAATTAAAATTTTGAATAACAAATCATTCATTAAATACGTTGCACTTCAAGAGGAGGGGGGGGGGGGGGTCCCGCGCAAAATTTATATTTAAAATTTAAAAATTAATATTTTTACATTGTAATGTCTAAAAAAACATATTTATAATTTATCATTAGAAATTCTCAGTAAAAACATTTACTCAAATTGTCGCTAAAAGCTACTTATTATTTCAATACCAGATATTCGTAATTATTTTAAATATATCCTAATTTTTTTGCTGGTTAGTTTATAACTAAGAAAAAGTCTGTGAGTAAACATTATACTAATTACTTAATTAATATCACATTTATTTATTTAGTAAAGAACCTGTTAAATTTTTGTCAAGAAAATTGTTTAAAATCTCTTTTGCTCCTTTGTAAACTACTTTAGCATTATGGAGCGCTAATATCTAATAAGGAATATGCGGTAATTGAATTTATGATGAATCTGAATTGCTTAACTTTGGTAATGAAGAAGCAGCATTGAAAACAGTTATCTAATTTAGTTATAGTTATTTGCTTTACGGGAAAGATTATTCCTTTGAGGATAATGAGTGTCATGAGCAACATTTTATCAATTTATTTGTTTGTATTTAATTAGCAAGAAACTAATATACTTTCTGGTATTTAATGCGTATTTATATTTACATGTGCAATGTATTTTAAGTTTGAATTAAAAAAGAAGCGTTACTTATTTTGGAAAAAGAAACACGATAAGCTTTAAAAGAAGATTTTAAAATTTTATTAGTGAGATGTATTTAATTTAAGATAATAAAAAATGTATCAAAAATCTTTTAATTGTATTAGAGTTTCGACAACAAAAGTAAACTATAATAATAAACAAATATTAGAAATAAAGATTTTTGTCATTAATAACAAATATTCAGTACGATTTATACATATAAAGTCAATAGATACTCTAGTAAATCTCCAAATCAAGGACTGAACTTCAATTTTGATACTATTATTTTTATTTTCTTCTTATTTGATTGAAACTGGCATCTCAAGATGTTAGTAATATATAAAGCATTATCTTGAGTTGTTAAACTAGAAGTAATGTGCCATTTTGTGTGCACAAGGCCCAAGCGCTGACACAAAAATGTTGGCGGCCGAAGGCGGAGTTATTTCAGCGTGTATACTTTCCCTTGGATTTTGGTACCAGTATTATTTTAAAGTTTTTCGCTCTTTATTTTTCTGAGATTAAACAAGTTAAAGAAATCTTTTATAGAATACTGGTGTCAAACTTTAAGGAACCGTGCATACGTTAAAAAAAAAAAAAAAAAAAAAATACGCCTTCAGAAGCCGCCATTTTTGTGTCAGCGCTCAGGCCTAGCATTCAGGGGCAATGGTGCACATCTCATTGCGCTCTATAGATAACATTTTTCTGAAAAAGTAACACCATAATCATAATTATTAATATTATCATTATTTTGTCAATCTTTTATGTATAAACTAGCCGCCCTTGGCGACCAGTTTAATATCCCTTAAAATTTATATTTGGGAAAGCATGCTAAGAATATTGTATCATATTACTTTTATTCATAATTTAATTTACCTTATTCTAATACCTTAAGCTAATATTAGTTTTTGTTGCATTAAAATATCTCAATTTGTTGATTTTCTGTAAGAAAGTAAACCCTATTGGTTTACAATGGATGTCTATAGGAATTTCACGAAATATTGGAGATAGTGCCAAGTTGGCGGCAAACTTGGCCGAATTTGGCGACATAACAGAGTCCCCCCCCCCCCCCCTATGGGAACTTGCGCTTATAGGTAAGGACATAGATTAAATGCTGTTCAATAACTAATGAGATGGGTTTCGTTCGGCCGTTGCCATTAAACAATTAATAAATAATCGCGATTTCTGTGACACAAATGATAACGTAATGTTGTGTATATATATATTGTTTTACACAGATGCAAATATTTTATTGATAATTGATTACATCCGAAAAACTGATATTCTGTATAGAGAAAACGGATTAACATTCTGTAAAAACAATGCGGAAACGTTTCAAATTTTACTGGCAGCGCAGGATATTTTTATTTCAAAAAAATTCTTTAAATATTGGAAGTCTATTAGTTACAGAAGATTCTGAAGATAAAAGATGTTTTCGGAATTGCGGGTAGCTTGGAAGAGTTTCAAATATATTTTAATAAACCTTAAGAACGATAGCTTGTTTGTTTGTTTTTAATAGTGCACATGTTACTATAAAATTCCAAAATCTGGTAAAGACTAAGTTTTTCTGGTGAATCCTAGTACTAACCAAGATGTGTTGGTAAAATCGCGAAATATGCTTTTAAACGTTTAGATTTTGGACTTTTACCAAACCATTTCGGTAAATGTTAGAATTTACCAGACTTCTGAGTTTTACAGTAACACATATAAATAACTTAATCATGTAAATTATATCATATACACTATATGGCCAAAGGTGACCGATCACTTTCAATTTTAGACGTTTTGTCAAATATCTAGAAAAATACATGAGGAATTACCTTGAAACTGCAGGTTTGTAAACAGTATGGTATAGTCATATATTTCGGTGAAGATGCTTTCCCGAAATCCCATAGGGGACCGCCAACATATTGAAAAAGAACGAATATCTTTTGGATAACCCTGTAAAAAATAATGAAACAAAAGCGTGCAAACTCGAGAATATTAATAAGTGGCTTATTGTAATATATTGTGTTAATTTTTATGAGGATAGCATGTACACTTGTAGAGAAATTAAGGTTTTTATAAAAACAGTCACAAATTTCGCCACGTTTCTTGCTTATAATTTGTAGAGGTCTTAATATAAAAAAAAAAAGTTCTTTTCAGAAAATATGACAAACAACATTGTATACAATATTATGCAATCAGAATTAAAAAATAATAAAAATTGAATGAAAATTGAGCAGATTTACTAAAAAATGTTTCACTGAGCATGCGCGAATGCAATCCAAATATAATGTGCATAATGTGTTAACTAAATGTATGGAGCAACATTTGCGAAAGTCTCAAAAGCATAGTTTGAAAAGTCTGATAATAATCGTGTATAGAATAAGCTCAAAATCCGTTATTCCTAAAGGAATCAAAAAGATGAAGGGCTGTATCCAAGTACAGTAGTAAGTGCAATATTGTGTATGCCATATTGGTACTAATCAATGGATATATGGATACAACCCCTTATCTTTTTGCTTCATTTTGGGAACAACGGATTTTGAGCTTATTCTATAAACGATTATTATCAGACTTTTCAAATTACGTTTTTGAGACTTTTACAAAAGATTCTCTATACATTTAGTTAACACATTATGCACATTATATTTTCATTGCATTTGCACATGCGCAGGGAAACATGTTTTCGTAAACCTGCTCATTTTTCATCCAATTTTTATTATTTTTTAATTCTGATTGCAGAATACTGTGTACAATGCTGTTTGTCATATTTTCTGGAAAGAACTTTTTTTTATATTAAGAACTCTACAAATTATAAGCAAAAAACGTGGCGAAATTTGTGACTGTTTTTATAAAAAACCTTAATTTCTCTACGAGTATACATGCTATCCTCATAAAAATTAACACAATATATTACAATAAGCCACTTATTAATAATCTCGAGTTTGCACGCTTTTGCTACATTAGTTTTTACAGGTTTAGCCAAAACATATTCGCTCTTTTTCAATATGTTGACGGCCCCCTATGGGGTTTCGGGAAAACATCTTCACCCAAATATATGACTTATACTATACTGTTTATACACCTGCTGTTTCAAGTTAATTCCTCATGCATTTTTCTAGATATTTGACAAAACGTCTAAAATTGCAAGTGACCGTTCACCTTTGGCCATATAGTGTATATGAAGAAATATATTTTTTCTTAAACAGAATGTTTTTCTGATGAAGCATTTTAAATTATCTTGATATGATAAAGTCATCTAATGTTACACATTTCCTTCTGGAGATTTCATAAAATTCTTCTATAAAATTTTATAAGCTGCTTATCGGTTTTTTTCATTTTCTGCTTGAATCAGTTAAGGAGGAATTATTTTGGTTCAATAATTTTGATTCACTATTCTTGCTTCGTTCTCAGGTAAATATCTCATTTAAACAAATCACGAAACATCCTTTCGAACGCAAATTATTTCTGTTTCATTTACTTTCATTTGCTGTACCCGTATTTCTCCTGTCTTATTTATATAGTAGTTTTCGTGTGGGCAATTTGTGTTGCTTTTGGAATATCCTTGCTAATCGTTCTTGTGCGGTATCGAAGTGAAATGAGGCATAAATTTTAGCCTTTTACTGCATTTTATTGTAGAAGTCATAAACCTATTTTTACATTCTAAGGTTCACATCTAATGTAAATAAATCGTGGGATGCCTTCGAATATAAATTTCTTTTCTTTAATAACCTCTTTGTGTTGTAACACTAACTTTCATACCCGTACTTTATGTTTAATTGATGCTTTAATATTAATAGTTTTCATTACATTGGGAACGCCTACGCAGAATAAAACTGTTTCTTTCTGTAGAAAATGCTAGTAATATGGGTGCGAACACAAATTTACAGGAATGTTTGTTTTTCATGGGTAAGGAGTAAATTTGTAATTTTTACAGCACATTTTGCTGTTTATTTTACAGCACTCTTAACACATTCAGGGTCAAGGCATTTCTGCTCCAAAAAATATTCATATAATTAATTCACACCGCAATTTTCGAACAAATTTATTTAAAATAACCAAAAGGTTTCTTCACGTATATTATGAGATCGAAATTGTACTAAAAAGTTACTGGAGCCACTTGGCAGTTTGGGCATTAAAATTAAGCGTTTGCAGAATGCAAATAGCGCCCCTGCAATGTTAACGGCATAACTGTAATTTTTTTTAAAACTTTTTTCTTATAGATATATATATTTGTATCCCTTCGCGAATGTATATTTTATTTGGAATTTGTCTTATGATACTGAGACATATGTAAAAAAACAAAGGCACTAAGTGTTATTTTTATGTTTACGTACACCATTGCTTTAATAAATTTTTTATATAATAAGATCTTTTATACATATCTAACAAGGCAGCTCTCCATACGGGCATATTCAGAAAAATCTGAAAAAAATTACAGTGTTTTTCTCATGTGGATACATATATTTATATTTTTAAAAAAATTGGCGGAACCTCGATAGAACTTTCGTAAAAAAATATTGAAAATTTCGTTTATTTGACAATTTATCAGCAGTTGGCGATGAAATGAAATTTCGAAAAATACTTTTTTATGTCGAATACTCTTTAAGATAAAAATGTTTCGTATTGAACTTATTTAAATAAATTTAATGTAAATAACTTTAGTTTTGCCAGTTTTAGTTTGATTTAACTATAATTTTGTCATATATATATATACATATATATATATATATATAATGAAAGTTAAATAACAAATTTTATGAATTAATACAAAATTAAAATAAATTAACATTGTTTCACTATCTCAAAATTAAGTCCAATTGACCACTACCGATTCAATTTTTTTGCTATGGAAACGAAGAATTCTTTGATATTGAGATGGATTACTGGTAAATTAATCTTGCCTTTATTTTGGAATACGCTTAAAGATATGAAAGTATTTTTTATATATGAAATTGATTTTAAATTAATAAAAATCAATAACCAGCAACATAAATATACAATACGAAAAAAATGTATTTATTAAACTCTCTCATTGTTTATGTTTAAATTCATTAAATATTTTTTACACGCATTTTAAAAATCAATTAGCAAACAATTTTCAGGTGCATTAAAATCGTTTGCTTTTGGCGAGGAAAAGTACTGCTCGCCAAATCGCGTGACGCTTTCGTCTTTTCGTGCTAAATACTTGAAAGTATTTTATTTTTTAACAGACTTTCTACTGTAATTCCGCCGCTAAATTTGACTGATACTTTATTACATACATAAGTATTTTAATTGGTATTTTTTTTTTTTTTCAAAATATTCTGAGTATGCCCAGTAAGGGGGCCTTCCTTGTAAGATTCAATTTTAGCATTGTAAAGCAAAATAATAAATAAAATATTAAAAGACACCGAAAAAGCAATAAATGAAAAATTTCAAACTATTATACCCACCAGTAATCAGTCTTTCATATGACAATTACAAGTATACTATACAATATACATTGAGAACATTCAAAGTATTGAATTTCAACATCTATAGATGTATTTTTTTTATAGTTAGATAATGGACAAAAGCAAAATGCGATCTGCTGATATTTAATAATGCGACAATAGGAAATAGTCCAGCAGAAATATCTGAAAAAAAGGCGTTGCCTTGCATAATTCGGGTAACTCTGATTTTCGGGTATTATGTATATAGGTTGACCCTCTAATGAAAAAACCAAGTTTTTGACCTTCTAGACCTTGTGAATTTTTTAATATATCGAAAGAACCAAAAAATTTTTGACACTTTTTTCGATTTTTCTTGATTAACTCGGTTTCAATACATTTTACATGAAATTATAGTTACAATTTTGTAGAAGACAAAATTCTCTACAACATGCATTTATTAATTTTTGCAAATTTTCCAAATAAGAGGCGAGATACGGAGCCGGGAAAATAGGGTACATTTACCCAAAAGTGAAAAAAAAAAACAAAAAACAAATGACGTCAGTTTTTCCTTAATAACCCATTTTTAGCCCCCCGTTACGGTATGCTATTTCTTTCTTCCAGCTTATTTTGTGTTCAAAAAAATAACGTTACCTTACAGAAGCCAGCAATAAACAAAGCAGATGTATCATTGTAAAATTACGTAATCTATAGCAGTTTTTTTAATTTTCTAAGCATCGCACATTTTCAATTTTTATAGTGTCGTATTGGGGAAAAAAGTACTTTTAATTGCAGTTTGTTTGAAAACTGTATCTCCGTTGATTTTTGAAATATTAATTTTCTTGTAGTTTTCAGCACCATTTGTTTAATTTGGGCAACTCAAGTACCCCATTTATGTAGTAAGAAAAGAGGAAATAGTTGAAAAATAGCAATTATATCTTTTTGTTGCCATTTGCTCATAACAACCGAAAGAAAATGTAATTAAAATACGAGCTATTTCGAAAAAATATAAACGAATAATTTCTGTTAAAACATAGAGCTAACATAAACTATATTTAATTTTAAGTTATCTATATTAATGATACAAATAAATGAAGGCCTATGAATCAATAGATAGCCGTTTTGTTTTCGAGTTTCTTTAATGACGGCATCTTTTTGCTGCATTTGTGTATTATTTTGCGATAGTGACATCCTGCATGCTTTACTGAAGATGTTTAAGAGTGGATCGTAACTGTGGAATTCTTAAGCGGATGCGAATAACGTCATTTTACATAAAAGAAAAGTGTGTGTTTTAAGTCTTAAAATTGAAATATGTTTTGTACTATTTATGTATACATATATTTTTTTTTCATCGGGGACGACACTGTATTTTGAGAAATCAGAATTCCTGTTTTCTAGTTATCTTTTATTTTTCTGTTTTAGGAACAAAAGTGTAGTAATAAACTTCGTAAAGTATGAAATATCCTACAGGTTTAATTCATTAGAACATTAATTATCTCTAATAGACTATAAAATCAGAACAACACAATTTATGGTTCAAACAGGAAAATACAGCCTGCCAAGTCACTAATTTAATAAAAAAGAAAGTGCCCAGGTAAACTGATGGCATTGAGCTCACAGGCTATTCATACTAATTGTATATTATACTCTTATTTTAAAGAATAATGCCCCTCAAAAAAATAAGTGAAGGGGAATTAGTCCCCGTTTCCCCCTTTATACTTAACCAGTGAACCTCTAAATCTAATCAGGGAAGCTCCTTATCATAATAAACCGGTATACCAAAATTTGGAGCAAATCCAATAATACTGCAAAAAAAAAAAAAAAAAAAAAAAACATTTATCTAAATTAAGGGAGTGGACTAGCCCCCCTTTATACTTAACCAATGAATCCCCAAAACGAATCAGGGAAGCTCCTTAACATAATAACCCGGTATACCAAATTTGGAGCAAAGCGAATTTCTGCATGAAAAACCCGTTTATATAAAATAAGGGGGTGGACTAGCCCCCTTCCCCCTTTATCCTTAACCAATGAACCCCCAAAACTAATCAGGGAAGTTCCTTAACATAATAAACCGGTATACCAACTTCGGAGCAAATCGAATCATTCTGCATGAAAAACGCATTTATCTAAATTAAGAGGGGCGGGCTAACCTCCCTTTTCCCCCTTTATCCTTAACCAGTGAACCCCCAAAACTAATCAGGGAAGTTCCTTAACATAATAAACTGGTATACCAAATTCGGAGCAAATCGAATGATTCTTCTTGAAAAACCCATTTATCTGAATTAAGGGGGTGGACTAACCCCCTCCCCCTTTTCCCCCTTTATCCTTAACCAGTGAACCCCCAAAACTAATCAGGGAAGTTTCTTAACATAATAAACCGGTATACCAAATTCGGGGCAAATCGAATCATTCTGCATGAAAAACCCATTTATCTGAATTAAAAGGGGTGGACTAACCCCCCTTTCCCCCTTTATCCTTAACCAATGAACCCCCAACACTAATCAGGGAAGTTCCTTAACATAATAAACCGGTATACCAAATTCGGAGCAAATCGAATGATTCTGCATGAAAAACCCATTTATCTGAATTAAGGGGGTGGACTAACCTCCCTTTTCCCCCTTTATCCTTAACCAATGAACCCCCAAAACTAATCAGGGAAGTTCTTTAACATAATAAACTGGTATACCAAATTCGGAGCAAATCGAATGATTCTGCATGAAAGACCCATTTATCTGAATTAAGGGGTTGGACTAACCCAGTTTTTCCCCCTTTATCCTTAACCAGTGAACTCCCAAAACTAATCAGAGAAGCGCCTAATCACAATGAACCTAGAAAAAAATTTTGAAGCAAATCGGATGTTTCTTTCAAGAGTTATCGCGTTACGTACATACATACATACATACATACAGAACGGGTGGGCACATTAGCTCTCAGGCTTTGATGGCCTATGAGCTAAAAACTATCTTTAATTTTTGATACTGAATAAACAAAGAAATTAATTGATTATAGTATGTACAACAAAAATAATTGGAGAATATTTGGGGGGGGGGGGGTGAACTTAAACAAAAAAAAACTAGTCTGTAGATATAGGCGTCGCCCAGAGTTTGGGCTAAGAATCGGAAGTCCAAAGTAAAATTAAGGGGGTCGATAACGAAAAACATGTAAACAGATCTCTCGCTTCGAGTCCATATAAAAACAGAAGTATTCAATTTAACTAATTTAAACTTTCTGATATTTTTAAGGCATGTTTGTAGTCTTATGAAATTAATTATAAAATAAAGTACTTCATTCTAATAAAAAAATATATATAGCAAAATTTATATAACACAATTTTCGGCAAAACATTTAGGTGTCCTATCACCATCCGTAAGATATCTTAACATTAAATTGACATAAGAACCTAATTTTTGCTTTACAATGATCAGGAAACATTACTCTATAGAATGAACTAAGGATATAACTATCACTGAAAGGAAACCTTATTGAAAAACCTCTCAAATTTCAAAATTTAAAACCCCCTAAAAAATACAACTTTTTTTTAATTAAAAATACTCAAAATATTAAACTACCTAAAATATATTAATTCATTCTGTAGATAATGATTTTATATGCATGCAAAAATATTTGTAAGCCATTCCATCAAATAGGTTTTTTTTTTTAATCTTACGGATAGTCGTCAAAAATCAAGTTTTGCGAAAACGTAACTTAAAGTTGCAATTAAATGGGTGCGGCTTTGTAGCGATTGTTACATAAATTCTTATAACTCCGTTAAAAATGCAAATATTTTTATGCGTTTTTTTTGCAATGTGTTCAGAATTAATTAAATAATCAAAATAGATATTAAAAGAAAAATCGATTTTAAAACAATTTTCAAGCCCTGAGCACCCTTAAGTGCTGAGAATAATATAAAAAAATACTGCAACATAAATAAAATATAATTTAGAAATTTTAAAAGGGAAAAGGATTATACAGGGCCGGAACTAGAGGGGGTGGGGGCGGGGCATATGATTCATTCGCCAGAATGGAAGACAAAGAGGGTGCAAAATGAGGATTTAGTTTGTCGTATTTGTATTGTCACACAAATTTTTGTTAGTTAGTCATAGTTTACATTAATGGTAAATCTATCTCACATTGAGAATATTATTCCTAACATAAAGAGGACCAACAATTATGTTTAAGCCTACTAAGACGGAAACCTGCATACAGCGGAATTGTTTTCGGGAATTTTTGAATTCATCTTTAAATTTTAAAATAAAGCAATGGATATTATAAACTTATAAAATTTTGAATTCATCTTTAAATTTTAAAATAAAGCAATGGATATTATAAACTTATAAAATTCTGTATGCAAATTCACTTTGCACAGGAGGGAGAGAGTGTGTGTGTGTATGTGTGGAAGGAGGAGGGGGGCAAAATCAATGTTTTACCCAGAATTAAAAAAAAAAAAAACTAGTTTCGGCCTGGAAGTATTGAATAAGAATAACTGTTAAAAACAAATTCAGAAAGCCGAAAGTGCACGATTCTATGCGTTAAAAGTAATAGCCGAAGAAATATTGACAATTAATCGAGTATATGAATATTATTATACTACGTGGAAACGCTCCTGATGTTATACTGGACCTTGAAGACTTTGACGGCCTAGAACAAATAATCGAGTCAAGTACAAGAGACGGGCTACCAGGGTCAAACAGCAGAAAAAGGAAACATATATAAAGTGACTATACTTACTATATACTTGTTGATTAGTATCTTGTACGTGATATAATTAATTCGTGTTTCCAATATAAAAAATTAAAGATCTTTTTTAAAGTTACTAAATTGCCAGACAGTATTTTCCTGTTTTTAAAGAAAATCTCGTTGCTGTGATTTTCAAAGTCTATTACAAAATATAATTACCGTAATTTCCGGTGTATAAGCCGCGGCTCAAATAATTCTGTTACCGACCAGAAATTTTATTTCTCAAAATGTAATTTATTCAATCTTCTAACATTTTTGGCAATAGATATTAAATAAAATTTCTGGTTTGAAACAGACTTATTTTACGTGCGGCTTATACACCCGAAATTACGGTACCTAATAAATGAAACTATGGTCTACTTCATACTCTAAAAATTTGATTATCACTGTTTTGATTCTGAAATGCGCTAAAAGTGTAAAGCAAAAAATACCATCATTTGGGGATTTTTGTTCTTTCGCTTTACTGCCTTTATACCCGACTGAAAAGAAGGGTTATGTGTTTCACAGGTATCTGTGTATGTGGCTTTCTTTATACCCTGGAAACATCTCAACGGCTGGATGGATTTTAATGAATGAGGTCTCTATCGATTCGTCTTAACCATTCGATGGTTATAGGGAAGATTTTGTTTTTATAAATTTAAAAAAGCGACCGTAAAATACAAAATGGCGGTAGAGACGAAAAAAATTTACGCACCCTATTGAGTGGCATATCAGTGGATAGGTCTTTCAAAATGAAGACGATGTTTCATTGACTAATTTTCAGTCAGAAGCTCCGTTAAAATATTATACAACATGGAAGTTGTGTATGTAGAATCTCTAGATTTACTGCAACTCTAACCATCATAGACATCTATAGACCTCATCAAAACAGTGTTTATAGATAGGAACTAACAATTAAACACAACTTAAAAGTCATCAATAGAAGTAAATAAAAAAAAATAGCTAAGTAATATAAACATGTAATATAAAAAAAAAAAAATATTTTAAGTCAATTCCTACTTAGGTCAATAAGAGAATTTATTTTTCTCCGATTCTTCTTTCCTTTTGAGTGGCGCTTAAAAGACCTTGATCAAGAAGAAGGATCTCTAGGTCTTAAAATACCTTGATCAAGAACAGTGCTCACTCCATTAACGAAAATTAATTAATTTAATTTAATAAATGAATTAATACTTGAAAAAAACTGAATTAACATCAAGTGTCACTACAATTTAAAAAAAAAATATTTGAGCTTGATTGGGTGAATAATAAGTATTTTATTAACGATTGAAAAATTTAACAAGATATATATAGCGAGAGTGTGAGCTAATAGTAGGAATTGAAAAAAAAAATAGTTTCACACTGATGAGAAATAATTAATTAGTTCGCTTTTTATGCAGTCGGGTTTTTTGATTTTTTAAATTTAATTGTTTGTTTTATACTGTATGTTTAATTTTGAAATTGATTTTTCAAAACGAACATTCTTAAAATTCCGGCAATGCTTTAACTAGTTATTTATAAACGTTTTGTTTAAAAATTTACCTATTAAATTGACGTCTTAAAAATTTTTAAATAAATATTTCATATGATTTAGCATAATCTTATAAGAAATGTACTATCTGTTCAAATGAAGCAATCCTTGTTTGACATTTGACAACTCGAAACGTTAATAGTTTTTCTTTTCTTTACAGGTGATTTTACAAATTTATAAAGATAAATAATGTAATAACTGCTGATGTGATTTTATACATTTTCTGCTGTAATCAATTAAATTATTCCAAAATACAGTATATGTATATCTGAAGATTCTAGAAATAAATTTCTGTTTAAGTAAAAAAAAAAAAAAAAAAAAAAAAAGAGAGAGAGAGAGAGAGAACAGGAATTTTGCTTTTTCAGAATTTAGTGTCGCCTCCGGCATTTCCATTACTTCATTTTCTTCTGGTGGACTGGTGGCTTCTATTTTTATGAAATAGCCATTATAAATGAAGCGTTAGGTGAAGATGAAAGAGCAGTCGTAAAAAATTAGAACTCTGATTTTATGGTCAGAATGGGAAAAAAATGGCCATAATAATAATAATAATAATAATAATAAAAAAAAAAAAAAAAAAAAATGAACAGAAAATCAGAGTTCTAACTTTTTACGTTTTACGACTGCTCTTTCATGTTCACATAACGCTTCAATTATAATGGCTGTTTCATAATAGTAGAAACCACCAGTCCACCAGAAGGAAATACTCGGTTAAGCGGTACTCGGATAATCGGGACTCTACTGCAAAACATATTTCAATTTTAAGACTTAAAGCACATGCTTTTATTTTATGTAAAATGACGTCATTTGCATTAATATAGATACTTAAAATTAAATATAGTTTATAATAGCTCCATGTTTTATCACAAATCATTCATTTATATTTTTCTCAAAATAACACGTATTTTAGTTTTTTTTTTTTTTTTTCAATTTTTATGAGAAAATGGCAACAAAAAGATACAATTGCTGTTTTTCAACAATTTTTTCTTTACTTTCTATAGAAATGGAGTACTTGAGTTGCCAAAATGAAACAAATGCCGCTAAAAACTACAAAGAAATTTAATATTCAAAAACAAATGGAAATGCAGTTTTCAAACAAATTGCATTAAAAAGTACTTTTTTTTCCCAATACGACGGTATAAACATTGAAAATATGCGAAGCTTAGAAGTTTTTAAAAATGCTGTAGAGTATTTTCGCACAATGAAACATCGGCTTTTGTTTTACGGCTAGTGTACACAAGGTAACGTTACTTATTGGAGACAAAATAAGCTGGGAGAAAGAAATAGCATTCCGAGGGCTAAAAAAACGTAGGTTACAATTCTTATTTTTGTCGAAAAAAATCCCAAAATGTATATATTTCTGAAGTTAATATTCGTATGAAATATGAAATTTAACCTTTGAAAATTTTAACAGAAACCTATATCTAAGAGCTTCCATTATAAAAAAGAAAACTTATAGTTCGTTTATCCAAGTAATGTGTGAGTTATGTTTAGACAAATACCCCCATTACAATCTGTTTTGCAACGATTAAAAAATAATTTAACATTAGTAATTTCATTATTGAAACCTGCGTAATGCATAAACTACTTGACCGAATGAAATATACCCTTTTGGTATTCAGAAGTAAAATTTACCGATAAATCGAAATATGTTGTCCAAATTAAGTATTAATATAGGAATTTTTAATGTTTGTTAATAATTTCATGTGGAGATTTTCCCCTAAGCAAAATGTAAGTGCAGAATAAACCAATTAAGGTTATTAGTAATTGATTGGTATCAGCAAACATTTTTTATACGACAATTTCTTGGGAAGTTATTAGAGAGTTTTCTTTTTCGAAACTTTATATTACTATAACATTACACATTTTGTGTCAAAAACATTGACCTCGGCGTGCAATCTTTATTTTCTGCCTAATTTCTGTACAACCCCTGTAACACAATCATCCGACATGATTTTTCTTCTTTCGGAACTTAAATCCAGACACTAAAAAGTTGTTTAAGTCAACATTTACGTATTTTCCTATCTGTAGGACTTTTTATGATAAAATGTTGACATTTTGTAAATGATCTTAGTGTATGTGGCAGATTTTACTCATTGGGAACTTTTTTTGTAATGGAGCCGTCAATTGTAATCGATTTCCTAAAATTCTGTACCTTTTTTACGTAACTTTGTAATTTATAATATATGCCTTTGATCAGAATAAAAGCCGAGGACAATGTTTGTGGGACAAATTGTATGCTATAGCATAATATTTGTTAATTTACATGCCATTTTAAATCAATTTAATTCGTTATTTTATTTTTTACATTATAATATCTAATTAAACGGTCAAGTAAGAGTATTACTCACGTTTAGAGGGTTCCGTACAATAAACATATGAATTATTAACTGTATTATTAAAAAAGGCTACAGATTTATCAAAATCATTTTATATTCAATGAAGAATTACAATTACTTTTTAGAATGTTGATTGGAGGTAACAAAAATATGGAGAATGTCAATCTTTGTCTATAATCGTCGCAAAACTCGAGTTGGATTAATTCGAAGATATTTCAACAGGAACTTTTAAAAGGCGACAATAACAGCCTGTTAACAATTTGACGTGCATTATTAGGCAATTTAACTTGCTACATTAATAATTAAAATAGATGTTTTACAAATAATACTGCCACCGGTAAAAATAAACGGATTATATAAATATTAATATAAAAGGTGATTTTACATTGTGGTGTTCCTAAAATTGTGCTGTTCAAGCTCTGAGTCTTCTCTAATAGAAGACACGAGCCGTTAATTCCCAAATTGGCTCAGCCGAGCTCAGCGATCTGATTGGCTTAAACTGATATTTATATAGTAGAAAATTATATTTATTTTCTTATGAAGTAGTGTAATGTAAAATAGAATGCAATTATAATGGCTTAAATTGATTTATTTTGTTAAATTTGATCAAAATCACAGTAAAGTAATCCAAAATATTAATATTAACGAACAATCAGATTGCTGAATTCGGTTGAGCCAATTTGGGAATTAACGGCTCGTATAGAAGACTGAATGAAATTACCAAGAAATGCGCATCAAATTGTATACAGGCACTTATTTTCCCATGTTTGTTTACTGATGAATTATGCAAAAATTTAATTTAACGCAATTGCACTGACGTTTATAGACGGCGATTAATAATAAACGGCATATTTTATACCTTCAGCAAGCCTTCTAAAAAGAAAATGTATTTCTTCATCGCATATAAAACGAATTTGATAATTTTTAACATATTCCAACATACAGCTCATATTCAAAATATTAGAATAATTGAAAAAAAGTAATAAGAAAAAGATAGTTTTCATTTATTTATTTTCGATATTAAGTAAATGCAATTAAATTCCTTATAAATTAAGGTTAGTTGGGGCAACTGGGCCATAATTTCACAATGTGACTCTGGAGCTTCTGACAATTCAGCTTCAAAAAGCTAATGTTCATTTAATTAAAGTCTGAACTTCTGAAATTGTGTTCAGTTAGGTTCCTTCTATCAGACGGAAATGGTCAAAATTATATTTTAATATTTAAAAATATAAAAATATCCATATTTCATCTTTCTTTCCTCATGGGTCCAGTTGTCCCATAAAAATGGGGTAAGTGGACCAGCAGGGTCTATGTTCCACGCGCGTTTATTTATTTTATTTTTTCATATGGGATATCAGGTCCTGTTTAAAGTGTAAACAACTTAAAAAAAATTAAACCAGGCAGATCATGTAAATTATATATCAATAAAGAGCGTTGTAAGGGAAAACTTTGCTCTCAATGGGTCTAGAAAAAGCACTAAAAGTGAAAATATTAGATTTATTTATACCAAAAACATACAAATTAAGTAAATACTTATGTACTTTAATATAGGTAATAAGTTAAAAGTCACATGGGTATTTTAAGGAAAAAATAGCTACGTAAATTTATGAACAAACGGCTACGTAAGTAGGGTAAAGTGCCCATATTTCGTCCCCTCTCTTAATTTCGTCCCCCTTAACTTCTCTGCTTCTGCGAAAGTGGCGCCACTTATGACGCAAGGCACAGGAGACAAAAGGTAAATGGGGTCATGGTTGAAAGTTTCATTCGCCAAGACGCGTACATAAATTAAAGTCGGCGAATTTCCTATTTTTAGAAGCGCTGAGTTCCTATTACGTCGTTTGTGGAACGTTATTTACTGTACTGTAAGTATTTATTTCTTATTCATTGCATGTATTTTACGTTGGTAAGATGCTGACAGTAGCATACAGCGAGATTTAGGACGCTCAGTTCATCTTACAGGAACTGATGATCCGTAATATTGGGAAGTAGCGTGGTCCCAATTTCGTCCTCCTTGCAGTTCTTATTTTCTTTTCGGGGACGAAATTAGGAATGCTTTCCAGAACATTTTTTTCAATTTTTTCCTCATGTTTGGATGACTAATACATAGTTGCCAATCTCCCGATTTTTTTTTTTCAATAACAGTAAAATCTTGCAAAAATGTTTTCTTTATTTAATTGCGTTAAAACTGTGATTGTAATATGTATGTGATAAGTATTTCTGCATAAAAATATTGGTATGAAAAAAATCGATAGGTTGGCAACTGTGCTAATGTTTTGTTATGTTATTATTCCACCGATAATAAGTACATTTCTTTGTGCCTTACTTTAATGTAAATTAAATTACTTACTCATTTAAAAATAAATTTTGATTTAGTTATAAGTTAAGCCTCAGCGAATTGGATTTTTTTTTGGAAGGGGGGGGGGAGGGAGGGGAGAAATTGGGACCATTTTTTCCTTCCGCATTTTTTAGATACTTTTGAAAAAACAATTTTTCGCATTGTTAAATTTTTTTGTACGATATTTGCCTATGTTTCTGTGTGTGTGGGTAGATAGTCCATGTAAAATCCAAATTTGGTCGATTTTCACTGAAAATTACAACTTTCAAGGGCCTAAAAGTGACTGGGGGACGATAATAGGGCACCTTACCCTACTTAAGTAATTTATCTGTATGTAGGGTTCGCACTTATGCGGGAAATTTTATTGTTCCTACCAGAGCCCTTAATGAGTTATCTCCATGATGATTTTATTTAACATATTCTAAAGAAAGGTGTGATGAAGATATTATTTTCAAAATAGTGGTAGGAACAATAAAAGTTTTCCTATAGAATGCGACTCCTGTGTATCGTACAATTTGAAGGTTTGGCTATCTCGTTTTCAGAGGCAAGGTACTTGCATTCGTAAAATGTTGAAATAATTTAATAACACCAGTATTTACAAGAGAATCTATTTGAAAACAAGTAAAAGTACAATAGAACAATGGAAGCTGGCTCATGGATTTCCTAGTTTCGGGGCAACTTCACACATCCAGTATATAGGTAATGCGTGTTTCATAGCAATGGTAGCCATGAAAAGATGTTTTAACGCGGCTTGTGGCCGCAAAAAATAGAAGAATTAAAGTTTAACCCTTAAATGCCTGAATTTTCAAAATTCATTGTAATAATGTTTTTCGGCTTTCATTTTTAAAATAAACCTTAGGAAAAATACTTTAAAAAATCATATTTTATTTTAAGTATGGTTTACCGCTAAAAAAAAGTTTGTTACTAATCGGCAATACTGGTCTTTAATTGAAAAAAATAATTTTTCTTGATAAAATTCTATAATATTAAACACTTAAGAATTTTAGGAACTATAATAAGAAATAAATTTTACTTGCTCACTGCAAAACAAAATAGGGTATTTCGCAAGCTTCTAAACAAAACAAAAAGAACAAATAGCAACAATTTAAAAAATAAATCTATCTTTATTCTTAAACAGCACAAGTGTTGCCATCTACATGTTAAAAATCGATTTAATAATATTTTCAGAATGTATTTTATTAGCAACATTAGGCATTATAGCTTCAATATTATTCTAATAGTACTTTAGAAGTATAAATTGGGTATGTTGCCGAAAAGCAACAACCGGCATTTAAGGGTTAAGAGTAAGAGAACTTACTAATAAAGTGTTAGTATAACAACAAGTAAAAGTATATTTTCGCGTACTTAATAAATGTGAAATTTTCATTATAAAATTCCGCTGCAAATGTGGCAATTAGGAATTAAAATTATGTGATGCCATAACGGCATCACCGCCTCTCAAACGGTCAAGAAATTTGGTTTGATACCACTCAATATGCTTTATTTTAAATTTTATTACATAATTTTAATAAGGTATTCTATAATTTTCTTTATTGTGAGCAAAACACAATGGAGAAATTTTCTTCCCGTTGTATGAGAAACTCAAAAAAAAAAAAAAAAAAAAAAAAAAAAAAAAAAATATATATATATATATATATATAATTATTGGGGTAACTGGATTTAGCATGGTCCAGTTACCCCGGATAAATGTCCCAGTTACCCCATTCTTGAAAAATTTATGGGGTAATTTGGACACCGGGCATAGATTTGAAACATGAAGTAAATATGTATAGATACCTAATAATATTAACGTAGCTATATGCTTAATCTTTTTAAAAAAAGATTGTATAATAAAAACACTTACAGTATCTTAATAAAAAGCCGGGGAAGTTCAGCCAAATTGACGTTTTTTTTTTTTTTTTTTTTTTTTTTTTTTTATGAAACGTTAATTTTCGACAACCTATCACAGCAAAGAGAAAAATTATGATTGAGTTGACACACGTTGTTTTTGGATGTAGAGGTTAAGCGGCATTGTTCACAAAAGCTAAAACTTAAAATACAACAACGGTTTTTTATAAAATAGCCTATGGCCCAGTTGCCTCGTGGGTCCAGTTACCCCAACTAACCTTAAATCTGGAATGTTTAGATAAGATTTTAACATTTTCAAAATATAAGATACAGTACAATAAATTAGGTATACAGCTTTCTGAAACACATCAAAATATTAGAATAAAATTTAGATTGGTTCAAAATATTAGAATATTTTATATTACGCAACAATATCACCTTATGAATATGAAGTAAATGGCAGTTAATATTTTGTAGCAACCATTTAAATTTCATAACAGCGTACAATCGATCTAGCATACTATATACAAGGTGTTTACAAGCATTTCTATCAGTACTAGCCCAAATATACTTTATACATGCCACTAACTCAGCTTTACTTAAAGGAGAACTTTTTTGGAGTTTTTTCTTCATTGTACACCATAAGTTTTCGATTGGATTAAGGTCTGATGAGTTTGGTGGCCAAGGTAATACCTTAATGTTGCGTTGGCGGAACCAATTCTTAGTTGACACCAGGTATGCGGTGACGCTAAATCTTGTTGAAAAATGAAATCATCTTCAAATAAATCTTCTGATCATGGAATCATGTAATACTCCAAAATTTCTTGATTTATCTGAGAGTTAACATTTTCGTAGACGATGCATAACTTTGCATGTCCTTCTACACTCATGCAACCCCAAACCATGACACTATCAGCAAATTTTACGGAACGTTTAAGGCATTCTTTATCAAATGCTTCTTGCTTTATTTTCCAAAATCGATTGATTACCATAAGAAACACAAAACATACTTTTGTTACTAAGTAATATATTTTTTCTAATCTTCTTCGCTCCATAAACGGCTTGATTTACACCAATTCAATCTTATACGCTTTTGTTTTGCAGTCATGAGAGGTTTTGTTTTCGGTACACGATATACAAACTTAAATTTATAGATTCTTATGGTTGTCGAATCTTAATGTTGTCGATGTAGAAACTTCAACTCCTTTTTTTTCCATTTTCGGTGCAATAATCGCACACTTTTAAAACGGTTTTTCTTAACTATACTCTTCGGTTTCCTGTCATCTGTAGCAGATGTTTTGGTTTTCGGCCGCCATTTCGCCGATTATTTTGAAATTTTCCATTTTTTGAATATTGTGTTCGTATTTTACTAAACGATTGATTGCGAAAAATGTAAATAATTCGCTATATAAGATTGATTTTTACCGTGTCGATACAAATCAATCATACGATGTTCAATAGATTCAGGAATATCACTCACATGAACCATTTTAAGCGGAAAAAGCAAACAAGCTGCAAAAGGAATTGTGATTTTAAATAAAATCTTCTGAATTTAATCAGTGATGCCACCAGTTATGACTTTCTGATAATTAAAGGAGAATTAATGTGAAATAGTCTAATATTTTGAAACACTTGAATAAATATTCTAATATTTTGACTTTTCAAAATGTATTTTTTTTTCAATTAATCTTTTCAAAAATTATATTAATTTTAAGATAATAAATAAGTTTAATCAACAATAAGGTCCTAATAAAAATATCGTTTGCATATTTGCATTACAAGACATTAAATTAACAAACGATATTTTCAATTTGTAAAAAAAAGTAATTATTCTAATATTTTGAATATGAGTTGTAGTTAAAAGTGTTTATGGATTGGTTTTGCCTGCCCGCCTATCCGTGTTCTAATTTGAGTAAATATTTGGATTGTCATGTAATTGATATACGTCATTGAGGTTCACCACGAGATGTTCGGTATAGAAAATGAAGTGTGTAAGATTTATTTACCTGGACACTGAAAAATATTCTATTACATTATGGTTTATGTGGAAAATTTATGTGCTGTGTATTTTAACAGTCTTACAACATTTTAAACACAATAAAATTTATAGCCATTATTGAGGTCTACTAGAAGAGGGTTATTATAAAATACATTATGTGTAGTGCACGTAGAGGGAAACTCAAAAGTAATCTGTTATAATATGAGCTAGCAAAGCAATTATCATTCTTTTACATCTCACACTAAATGTTAGGTTTTATAATTTGTATACGTGGAAGAATTGATCGCAGCGTATCGCAGAGATGTTGCACAATTTCAAACATGATGAAATTTGTATAAATTACTGACGTTTACTGCAAGATGATTGCAGTAGACTATGATGTGCGTTGCATTTATTGTTCATTTACAGTACATAAAATATTCTAGATGCAATACTGTATTCGAAATGTTGTCGATCAGGAATGATTTCTGTAAGTGTATTTTCAAATACGGTATGTCATTTAAACTAAATTTTTGCATAGAACTTGGTGTGCTTAAAATCTGTCGAACATATCGACCAACAGGTTTACACAAAAGAATTCGTCATTACTGAAAATGAGCGTGTATTGATTAAAGGTGTTTTTTTATTTTGTTTGAGTTATGCATTTTCAAACTCAACTATATTTAGTATAGCAAAAGATATTTGTAGCATGCAAATAAAACTTTATACATGGGTGTGCAAAGAGTCAAAACCATGGCCGCTTACGAATAGTAATTCCTGTAAATGCGATTTCAGTAGTTTTAAGCATTTGTTTTTGAGACATGTTTACCCCAAAATACTTCAGGGGATGCAGTTTTATACATTTTTAAGGAATTTTTACATGCAAGTCAACTATCTCCATTTGAAGTAAAGGTGCTGTATAGATTATATACAGTCGTATAAAAAATGTATATGGGGTTGCTAATAAATTGTGCATATCCGATCTGTTTGCTTGTTTCTTCTCTCTAATGAAAAATGAAGCCTAAAAATGTGTCTCAGATAATTTACACTTGAGTAGAACACAAGTACGAAATAAAAGAAAGTCTAGATTTCAAAATTCCACTATGAACATATCGGCGAATTATATTTTGTGCAACTAGAGAGACATTATGCGTAATAATCTGTAAAGCGTTCGTACTATAACTAGTTTTATAAATATTTTTTCCACAGCATATTCTAAACAATGCATAGTTTAATGAGCTTTACAAATGCATATCAATTTCATTCTGTTCGAAAGGCTGTAACAGTATTAAAATAAAAACACTTGAAATAATTTTTTTGCCATTGCCCGTAACGTAACGGAAAATTTTTGACTATCCCTGTAATTAAACTACATATCCGATTTTCATAAAATTTGAAATGACTCGAAAATTTTTTACAACAATTATACATGTAAAATTTCAGACCATTCGGTTAGGTAGTTTTTGCTATGTTATATGTGGGTGGACAGACAGACGGATCGAACGACGACTATAGGTGCTACGTATTTATATAATTAAGAACGCACCTAAAAGAAGTAAACACCGTAATTGAATTTCTTCAGACTGGGGGGTCTTATTCCCTAATACTAAGAAAACTACTCCATACAAAATTATGTAAATTCGTAGTATTCTAAAGAAATTTTCAATAAGCACACTGAAGGAGACAGTTTTTAAATCAAAGAATTATTTTAACAGATATTTAATGTTAAAATTGGACTAAATCGTTCCATTAAAAAAGTTTTATAGGAGCAAAATCTATAGATAGGAATTTCAACATTTTTTTCTTAAAGATTTACATTAGAAGCTTACAGTGTACAGACTGCATTTTTTTTTTTATTTGGCTAATTTTTGAGGGGTTTTTTTCATTTTAAATTCAAATTTTCAGCATTTCCAGATAAATTTTATTCATATTTTAGAAAAGGTTATATTTTTTAAATTGTTGCGAATTGTAAAAACAGCACAAAGAATAATATTTCCTTTAAATTTATTTATGTACACGTGACTATTATAAATGGAAGAAACTTTTCAAATTAGACTAAAATGATTAAGTCTTAAAAGCCGGAAAATATTGAAAATTACGTCATAATAATTCTATTTAAATGTGAATGTTAAATAAACGGTCAAATGCGAAGATTACTCGCGCACAGAGGGTACCGTACAATAAATATATTAATTAGTAACTGTATTATTACAAAAACTCTTTGCTAACAGAATAATAAAACTTTACAAAAAACTATACAATGTAGTACTGGGTATAGCTGCATATACCAGAAAAAGCATATATGGATATGCCCTGAAAGTTCAGAGAGATATGAAGCCTAAATAGCATCAATTATTGCTATTCTGTATAACTCTTTTTTTTTTATCTTATCCTAATCTGTTTATGATGAACTTAATTCGGTGCAGACAATAAAATAGTGCATATTTAAACTTCATTTGGCATTCCATAAACCAAATTCAGCGTTGTAATAATCTTTTCTTTTACCAGTGTACCTAAAACAAAACTCTTGTTCAAAGTTTAAAAATTGGCATTGTGCTAAGCACGCTTCAAAAGGAGGTCGTAATTTTGCAATGCCACCTTGGTATGAGTCGCGTTTTCGAGATAGGTTTTTAATTATCTCGTTAAGACTCGAGATTCGTATTGAGAGATCCACTCAATGCAAAGTTGTCGCGAATTCCATTGTATTTATATGATTAATTCTAATTAAATTATAAGGTACCTGTACCCAATATGGACACCCTAAGGAAAATTAATTTTCTTTCACCCCCGTGTACACGTCATAGGACTCCAAAAATATATGGTCACTATCCCTGGACTGTTGACTATCATTATTAAAATTTGCAACCTTGTAATTATTCTGGTTTAATTTTAATGATAAAAGCAAAAAATATTTACAAGTGTCCATATAAGGAACCACCTGTCCCTGCTATGGGCATGCATGTCCATATTAGGGACATGTGGCTCCTTATTGACCTACTACACAGGGTGTATGGAAGAGCCAAACTTCCAAGGGATTTTTGAGGAGAGGGGATAAAAGAAATATATCTTAAAGTATTGCGGGGAAGGGGGTGCACAGTAAATATCTTCAGAATATGCATTTTAGAAGGGGTGGTGGTCATTTTCGGTTGTGGCTCTTCGAAGATCCATGCAAAGTACCTCAGTTACTACAAAATATCATGAAATAATATAGTTGGTTTTGTGTAGCTTTATTGCAACTGTCTGTAAAATTTACATCTCATACTACTCAGTCCTCACAGGATGGACAAAAATAACTTCTACATCATGGGCGGTAAGTCCCGCACATTCCTTATGGACATATCTGCCGCATGTCTCCAACGGCATCAATACTGCATAAGAAGCAGTACCAGCTTTGCTTTATTGAGGAAGTCATAACGCTGGTACATGCGATTTCGTCAACAGATACCCTACTGAGAGAAGGCTTCTTTTGATTTTTCTGCAAGGACTTTTTGGAGGATTTTATTTCTTTGAGGAGGTTTCTGGGAGGATTGTTCAGATGGCATTTTGTTGAACAAGGACTTTACCACTTTGATGCCTTTTGAGTGTATATCCTGGTGACGTTGTGTGTTCTTCCTTCTTACAATTGGAGTGGATAACACACTTCTGAAGGAATTTGCCATGGAAAATGATCTAGCAGATGATGAATGTGGGTCAATAACAGGAGAAGGTATGTTGTTAACAGGAGCTTAAACATCTGTGGCAGTTTCCAAATTTGGTGCATTTTCTTCCCCTTCTGCTCTTAGTTCTGGAATTGAAGTAATGTCACTATGTGCGAAGGCTTCATCTGGAATTAGAGTTGGATTGGAAGGAAAAATTCCAGTTGCCTGAAAACCTGAAGTCATCGAACGATTCCAAACCTTCCTAAAGATTTCCTCAAATCTAAATCGAGTGATCTGTCTATCAGGGTGACGAGGGAAATGGAGCAATACTTCACCACCCCAGTATGATTCAAAAGCTTTAAAAACAGCTTTATCCAAGGGCTGCAATTCATGAGTCGTGTTGCTTCGCTGGCAGTAGAGTGCTACATTGTGCTCATCTGTCTTTGTCACGATGTGGACATAAGGTTTCCATATTGAAAATCGTACATAGTTGTACTAAATCTTGTAATAAATAAACAAAGAAAACATTTTTCAGCAATATATGCAATAGCAATCGAAAATATGTTTTATCAGCTTTTTAAAACACTTCACTTTTCAATATTTAAAGTAATTTTACCATATGTAATAAGAAATTAAACTCACCTGTAATTACAATCAGCACACCACGAAACAACAAGTTTCCTTCCAAATAGCGAACAGCGCGCTTTTTTGCACTTTCCAGGCCTAATTATCTTTTTAACTGCTTTTCTTCATGGGCAAGTAACGCCATCTATCGATCAAAATTGTTACTTTTAAGGTTATTAGAGTTGTCCATATTCAGAGCACTATCCATATTGGGTACAAGTACCTTACTATTACTTGTAACACAACCGTACTGATTGGTAAAGTTATCATACGAATTAAATAATAGTATATGTACGTACCCACCGTTTATATGGAGTTCCTTTACCTGCGGTTTATTCTGCGGGGCTGTCTACATAGCAAACCAGATGTTATAACCAATCAGGTTATGTGAGCGAAATATGCTCTACGGTTGTCAGCCCCGGTAGCTTAAACAGCATAACATTGGCAATGTAAGTCAATTATCTGGGTTCGATTCCCGGCTTGGACATTTTTTGTTCAGTTGGAAATATTCAATTCGTATGCTAATTAACCCGTTAATAGTCGCGCGTTGGTCTTTTCCCCGCCCGAAATTCGTTATCTTACTGTAACTCATTTCCCGTTAAAGTTACGATAGCCAGATTCCGTGTAGCTGACCTTGAGTGTTCACACTCTTGTGTAGTAAAATGGCAAGTCATTCCTGCTATTTCTTAGCATTTTATCGCATTCTTAAGTTTCAATCGGTCTAAATGACCGCGTTGCGACCACTTACGTTAGTTGAATTTTTCCCCCTCGTGTTCATCCTTTCCCATTTCCGCGAAATCTGTGGGGAAGGTTTCTTCGAAGTACGGACTCTCTGTCTGTTGTTGTTTCGTCTTTCTTTCCTTCTTATATAATTCGTTCAAAGAGTGCTTTTTTTTACTTTTAGGATGTGACTTAAAATTGTTTTATTATATTAGTTGTGTAGTACGTTCGCACAAAAAAATGATGGATGGTCACTTACATTTTTTTTTTCATTGTCAAATATTGCGGGAATAAATTCTCAAATCGATAATTATTTAAATATGGAAAAAAAAAAGGGGAAATTCATCATCATTATTTGAAAGAACTTGCTTTCCATTTATTACCCGAACATATAAATGAAAGAAAATAGACAATAACACTGCAAAACCATTAAAAAAAAAGGGAAGAGAATTTTGTGAGAATCAGTAAAAAAAAGTGCCGTATATCCAAAATCTGAAAAGTATCGTTTTTGTACAATAAAACAAATTCGAAAGTAAAACAATCTTCTCAGAAATGTACTGTGTATATTTGCGAAGAACATACATATAATTTATTTGTACAATATGAAAAATAATGAGAATTTTATAATGTAGGTTAGAAATTACGCAAATAAAAATCTCTTTTGGATAATTCAGTGAATGTTTATACTATGATTTAAAAAAAAATATTTTAAGTATTTTTTATAAAATTTATCTATTTTTAAATTTTCATACTGTAAGTAAAAACACATTTTTTTAACAATGCCGCAGAAATTATTATTGAAATCCAATAGAGGCTTGGGGACAGTATCTAACAAATTTAAATTTGTTGTCCTTCATCAATTGTTCAAACTATTTTTCAGAATAATGTTTTCCAGAATATGAGAGAAAATTCATTTAAATTAAATTATTTCTGCATATTTATAATTTCGGAGAAAATTTTCTTATTGTTTTTATTAATTTAATGAACGTTATTATAAAACAATAAATTATAACATTAATACCTTATTATGAAATGTACAATTGAATATTCATTTTAATTAAATAGTTTCTGTAAAATACATCCCTATTAAGATGAACTTTTCAGTGATTCTATTAATTAAAATAAATTATCCATCTTAGGATTTAAATTTACAATTGCAAATGTATTTAAATTAAATATATATTTTCAATAACTTATTTATTATTTACTTTATATGAGCGAAATTCGTATCCAGAGTTTTTATTCAAGGGCGCTGCTCCCACCCTGAAATAAGTAGAAAAACTACAAATCGTGCATTTTCATTTGAAAAATGGATTTAATCACAAAATCTCGAGAGCCCCCCCCCTCCTCTCCCCCCTCATACACACACAGACACCCCACAAAATAAATAAATAAATAAAACGTAGATACAACATTTACATTTATAATGTCGAAGTTAAGTATTTTTTACCTTTTTCTTTATTATATATATATATATATACAGATATATATATATATATATATGTGTATATAATTATACATTTTTAATAATATTTGGTTTATGTGCTATTTGTGATTTCATAATTATTGGTCATTTTCCTTATTTTGCAATGGTATTATTGTACAAAAAGTTTATATATATATATATTGTCTTTAATTGTTTATGGCATCAAATTTGATGGTTTTTCATATGTTTTAAATGAATTAATCGTCCGCAATATGCTGGTGAATTATTGGTATTGTATTTGATTTTCTGTTGCATGTCATAGGTTCCATTTTTATTTTCAGTTTAATTGTTCAATTTAATATCAGTGTAATATATTAATGCTAAATTTATTAATTTTATTTTATTAAATGGATATAGAGTGCCGGAGTATCAAAAAATTCTACCTGACTCTGATTCTGTCCTTCCAAAAAAATAAATAAATAAATAAATAAAAATATCCCTATCATAAATTTAGATTCATATTAGTAAATGTTTTCCTACTAATTATTGATTCATAGCAACATCAGAAATTCAATCAAATCATTTACTATATACTTTTAAGTATTTATGCAAAACGAAGAAAGAGTTATTAAAAATATTTATCTAGATGCCAACTGAATATATACTTAAGCGAAATAAATAATTGCTGTGAAAGGTTGTAAAATGAATAATTGCTGTAATCTTTTAAAGTTCCGTCAATATTTTCACCCTACGTTATCCGTTTTCGATCATCTGATAACACCGGCAATTTTCCCCTTCGTTTTCGGCCTGCTGGTAACGGCGGCAAATGGACCGAGCGCGACTACTAACGTTCTAAAAAATGTCGCGACTACTCTCGGGTTAAATTAGTCTGTTTTTAACAATTTGACGTTTATTGCTTTTGTACTGCTACTGTGAAATGCATTTCACAAGTATATCATTAAAAGTTGTTATCTAGGCTATAAAAGCCGATGGTGCATACAGTCTCTGTCATTATGTATGTCGAAACCGTCCGTGTCTTTAAGAGTTAATATCTCGGCTAATTACAGACGAGATTTTTTGAAAATCATTATCAAGAATGCTTTTATACTTTTGCTACGATATGTACCTCCAGCGCTCCTCAACAACTTTGCTGAATGCCCGCAAGTCGAAATCTGTGTGTAACGGAAAAATGCGTTGTTCACAAAAAATATGTGACCAAGGGTAAACACAACAGTTTTCCTGCAAGGATTGAATTATCGTCTACTACCTCTATTTTTTTCACAATTTTAGTTTCAGTAGATTCGGAAATAGAGGGGGGGATATATTTTTGCACTACATTTTCGACAATATCTCTGAAAATATAATACCTAAAATTAAAAAAAAATGCATTTTTGAGTTCAGCGCTACGAAAGCTTTCACACGATACACCACCTCATATACAAAGAAAATAGGATTTTTTTTTTTTTTTTAAATAACTTAATTAGTTAATTTACGCTACGAAAGCTTTCACACGATACACCACCTCATATACAAAGAAAATAGGTTTTTTTTTTTTTTTTAAATAACTTAATTAACCCTCTATATATTTTTTAAAGATATTTTGTGAATGTTTAATAACCTGTAAATATGTGGGTCAATAGTCTTTTTTAATTTCCCTAATTTGAACTTTTCACATTCTATAGTGTACGAGTAAAAGGGCTGTGACAGACAGACATAAGAGTGATCTTATAATGATTCCGTTGTTACTTTTTAAATACGGAACTCTAAAAACATATTTATAATTTATTATTAGAAATTTTCTCTCAAGAAAGATCGATAAAAGCTATTTATTACTTCAATACCGGATGTTTGTAATTATTTTAAATATATCCTGAATTATTTGCTGATTTGTTTATTATTAAGAAAAGTTCTTTCCGCAAAAATTATACTAATTACTTAATTAATATCACATTTATTTATTTAGAAAATAACCTGTTACATTTTTGTCAAGAAAATTCTTTAAAATCCCTTTTGCTCCTTTGTAAACTACTTTGACATTATGGAGAACTAATATCTCTAATAAGGAATATGTGGTAATTGAATTTATGATGAATCTGAATTGTTTAAACTTTGGTAATGAAGAAGCACCATTGAAAGCAGTTATCTAATTTAGTTACAGTTATTTGCTTTGCGGAAAAGATTAATCCTTTGAGGACGGTGTTACGAACAACATTTTATATATTTGTATTTAATTAGTAAAATGCTAATATACTTCCTAGTAATTACTTTTTATTTATATTTACGTGTACAGTGTATTTTAAGTTTCAAATAAAAAAGAAGTGTTAATTATTTTGAAAAAGAAACATAATAAGCTTTTGAAGAAGCTTTTAATATTTTATTGTAGTGACAATATAATTTTAGATACTAAATTAGAAAAAATTGTATCAGAAATCTTTTAAGTGCATCTGAGTGTCGACATTAATTAAAATAGTAAATAAAAATTGGAAATAAATATTCTTGACATGTATAACATGTATAGAGAACGATGTACACATATAAACGCTATATACAGCAGTAAATCTTCAGATCAGGGGTCTCAAAGTCAATTTTGCAATATATTGTAATATTCATCTATTTCAGACGATATACAGGATCATTGAAAGTGTATCTGAATGTCGATATCAAACGTAAATTAAAGTAGTAAATAAAAATTTGAAATAAATATTTTTGTTTTTATAACATGTATAGGAAACGATGTACACATATAAACGCTATATACATTATTAAATCTTCAGATAAGGTATCTCAAAGTCAATTTTGCAATATATTATAATTTTCATCTAATTTACACGATATACCGGATCATTGAAAAATATGTACCACCAGAAATAGTCAATGAATCGATACAAAACCAACATGAAATTATAGAATATCTTAAATAGTTTTGGTAATAGTTATTGCGTTGACCTTGATATGACTGCGCGCATGCACCGTCGCGACTTCTTAACGCGATGCCATTTCACTCATCAGTCAGTTTACAGCACTAATGGTCGGTGTACAACCGAAAGTGCAGTGCGTGTTGTGGTACGCTGCATTTAAATGTGTTATTGTGGTATAACGTCATTTTCGCCATACGTATGGAGAGCATCCACCTACAAACAAAAACATTGTTCGTTTGTTTAACCAGTTTAAAGCGCAACTCGAAGGAGATAGACTACTACTTAGATGTTTGCAGAGCAACTTATATTGACATTTTTTAAATAATGTAAAAAAAAAAAAAAAAAAAAAAAAAAAAAAAAAAAAAAAAACTCAGATTTCTCCAATCTAGTAATGTAAAATTAAAAAGGTTTATCTATATTAGTACCTTACTTATTTTAATTCGAAATCAGGGTCCTTCTTTTCGATGATCCTGTATAACCTCTTGTAATCCGCAATTTAATAATATAAGATTATATCGACATTTACAACGTATAAGATTTCCCCAAAATAAGAAAACCTAATTTTTAATACCTACTAAATTAAACACGCATTCATATAAATATGCTATTCAACTAATTATTGTTCAAATATTTTAGAATTAAAAATTTACATATCTTCAAAAGGGTTCGGCTTGTAGCCCCTGTTGCTTCATTGAATTTATGTTTACAATTGCAAATAATTGTGTTTCAATATTTTCGAGTATATTTATACGAGTTCATTTTAAACCAATTTACTACGATAAAAGTCTTGAGGTACAGGAGATTTGATATTTTTTAATAAAATATAGATTTACCTGTCGACAACATCTCATGTAACAAAATCTCATGTAACAAAATACTCATGCAAACCTAATCTCCGGTTACGAAACTTACATTCTGTGTAAAAAGTACCCGGAATTGTGAAACAAAACAGAAAAAAAAAATTACAAAATTTATTTTATCGCCTTCAAAGTAGGCCTATAGAGTCCAATACAACTATCCCGCATTGGATCCAAATCCGTCACACATTTTTATTAGACTGGCTATGGTAAGGTCTCCTACTCCCTCAGTGAATATTCTTGCATTGCCTTAATTGGCTCAAAACGTCCTTCTCAAAGCAATAATTTTAGTTTCGGAAACAGGAAGAAGTCACGCAAGGTCATTTCAGGAGAGTACGATGATATTCGTTGCATTTTTGCCAAAAGGGTCATTCCACACCTAATGAGCAAAAATGTAAAAAAAAAAAGTCGTGGCTGCATAGTAACCGATGTTAATAAAATTTGATACACAGATTCAATTCATATTGAAATAGAGCATAAAAATAAAAAAAATTTGGAAGTTCTGGACATTTAAAAAACTTGTGACATAGAATGGCATGTGTGCAATCGTTCAAAGTTGCAAGTTTGAAGTTCCGTATCTTGAAAACTATTTAACATAAATTAAATCTTTTTATAATATTGTAATCTCTGGAAAATTATCTTCATATTTTTTTTAATAATAATAATTTGGTAACGTCATGATTGAACTTAAAAATGTTGTAAAAATTGAAAATTTGTCAATTTTGAGAAACGTTACAATTTTAAAAACGTTATAAAAATTAAAGGAATTCAAAAACATCTGTGAAATTGATGCCTGATGTAGTGTTACATATTAAGATCGAATTGCTAAAGTTTTTAAGTTGCCATGTATTTCCTTCACCTTAAAAAAAAATTAGAAACTTAAAAAAATGACAAATCTGTAATATTTCCTCTTATTGATAAGCAAAAAAAATATCGAAGAAAAGGCCAGACATCATAGTTATTGCACAGACATAAAGATCAATAAGTCCATGATATGCTAAAAAAAATTTCAAGAGTGCCTTTTGATTCCTATCATCACAAAATTGGGTTAAAAAAGTAATATTTGTTGCATTCCAAGAGCTTTACTCTTTGAATAAGCGCGCGTTTTTTTACAATATTGCACGATTTCAAAGGGAATAAAGATGCAATGCTGCCATCTATGGATTTAGAGGAAAAATATATAATATTTTTGCTCAAAGTAATGTATGTATATTTTTTTACTGTGGTTTAAAATAAATATATTAATAGCCAAAAATAAACTGAAAACAAGAATTAAATGTTCTATTTTTAAAATATACACTTTTATCTATAATATGAAATAATTTAAAAGTTTAATAAAGCTTTTTTTCACTTAAAAAGAAGTGATAGAATTATTGCATTTTACCCTCAACATTTTTTACCGTTATTTTTTTTTCTCATTAAGGAATAAAAAGGCAAGAATGAAACTTTCGATATTTAAAATATATACATTTAGCTATAACGCCAAAAAAAAAGGGAAATTGTCAAAGCTGTCCTTTATGCTTAAATGAGCAGTAGAAATATTGCATTTTTACTTCAAAATTTTTGAAAAATAATTTTTTTTTCTCATTACGGAATAAAAATACAATTACTAACTTACGCCAATCTGTTACTTATTATTCATTCCTAATTATAAATAATTTTTAATATAGTCTTTCCATTCCTAAGGCTAATAATAAGAAATGAAATTTTAAGCATGTAGACAGTACCTCGATTTTGCATCCACTTTTAATGTAAATTTTAATACTTAAATAAACAATCCTGAAATCTAGTATTTTACATTTACTCATAAATAGATATGATCTACATATAGACTGATTTTCATTAAAATCTGTGACGTGTCTGCCACAGCTGATTTGCTCATTTTGCATGGAATGACCCCAAAACTATTGCACAATGATGACTTTATGCGATTATGCATTATCGCGGTGTAAAATCTGCACGAAATTTAGCTAATTTTTCCTTTTTTAGCTAATTTAAAATATCCGGTATACGAAATTTCATTTGAAAAAGAAAATTGTAATATACTCCTGTGGTGACCAGTCTGATGGTTCTTTAATGTACACTATGCATGATATTTGTTATAATTAGTTTAATTACTTATCATCCACCAAAACTGCACGAAGTATTGCGACAGCAAGGATACTTTTTGATACTTGGATCATTTCGCACATTTTTCTTACTGTTACTTCAACTTGGTAATACAGAGCTTGACAAAAAGAATTTTATTTATTCACTTTATCCGTTATGCTGTAAAATTCTTACTTTTGATTAATTTGTAAAATATTCGTTTACGTGTAGTCAATTAACCTATTTAGTAATCTTCTTTAATCTGATCAACTGCCAATTAGCGTATTTCAGCCAGGGAGGTTTTTCAGAACAGATTTGTTTTGCGACAGTTATTTAATGGTAACTACATCTATTATAAACTGCACTGTCGGTAGACTCCGTCATGTTTGATGCTAACCTTGTCCGTTAATTCTTTTACGGAAAATTATATATTTAATATTTTATTTAAATGTTTTCCAATATTTTTTTTATCTTGATAGCCACAATGAAAGCATTATTTTAATAAGTGAAATAACATTTTCTGATGATAAGAAAACATACAATTTAAAAGTTAAAATCTTTTATATTTTTAGAACAGATGCGGAAAATCCCATCAAAAGACATATAGATAATTATATCTGGTATATGTATTGACTAAATTTTAAATAATCGGAATAATTTAAGTTTCCCATTAGGATTTTATAGTCTCCAAAATTTAACATTAAAATAAATTATCCAACTACGCCAGTTTCTTTTGTATGAAAAGTAAGATTTAAACATCGTCTGAATTTCCGTAGAAATCTTAGTGACATAAAGAAAGAGTTCTATATTTTTTACAGTGTTGCCAGATAGTCAAAAGTATATTTCCCCAAAATTTCTGAAAAATTCCCCAAATCAGTGTTTTTTTCCGTAAAAGTCCCCAATTCAGTTTTTACTCAAAAAGGAAATTTTTTAATTTTCAATTAACCACTATAAAAAATATTTAAGTAATTTAAGCTCAAAAATTTTACACAAATCAAGCATTTTTTTGAAAAAATTCCCCATTTACAAAAAAAAAAAAAAAAAAAAAAAAACTCTTAAACAGGGCTGAATGCATATTCTGTTGCTACATTAAGAGAATGAGAGATATTTTGCAGTGACAAGTTATTTTATGTTTGTTTTTAAAAGTATTGTCTAACAATGTTGGACTATTGTTACATTAGCCCCATAGCTTTAGACAATTTCTTATCAATTGGGATTTGAATAAATCCGAGATGGTACGCTGTTTTAATTTTTTTTTTCATCCCTATACTGAAGTACATAATCCTAATGCAAAGTATTTTCGCTGTATCAATCGATGTGCTTTTGCATATGATAAGAGAAAAATATCTGCTTTCCACATATTTAAATTAATTTTTTTTTTAAAGTACGGCGAAAGAATTTTTTGTTAAAGTCCTGCAGAGTTAGTCACATGCAGGTTTAAGCTGCTTAAGACTTTAGAGTCTCATGCATCTGTAATATGTGCAAACTGTAATGTAGTAAACAATGAACACGACAACGTCCAAGAGAATAATTATTGATATTTCCGATTTCTGGATTGTATTTTCGTTTTCCAAATCAAAATTGAGTTCGAGACAGATCCAGTTTTTTTACAGGACTAAAAGAAATCTTTACAGATTTAAAAAAAAAAATCCCCGATTTTTTCCCCAAAATATTTGTAGTCCCCAAGAGTTTCCCCACGAACTACTTGTCCCCAAAAAATTCCCCTAGAGGTTCAAAATTCCCCAAAATGGGGACAAAATCCCCAATCTGGCAACACTGTTTTTTGAACCAATGAACCCAATAGGACTATAAACTCTACAGCGAATTCCGGCTTCGAGCCGATCTGTTCAAACTTTTTTTTTTTTTTTTTTTTTTTTTTTTTTTTATAATCTTTCCGGTGACTACTGTTTATTTTTTCTCCTACTTGGTTGAGTGTCAGGAATGGTCAGTTTTGAAAAGAAAGTAAAAGGACTTCAGACAGGCACGCGGAACGCCGCGCTCCGCATATTCTGGGGTGGATTTTACATCAATCTCGAAGCTGCAACGGTCGTCCAATGACTTTGTGTACCGAGCACTTGAACCAATGGAGTTATTGATGAAGTCCTACTAGAGTCGCGTTGTTCTAGTTTACCTTCTTTCGACAGTGCTGAATCGGATGGTCTTTATGCATAGAGATGTTAAGCATGAGGTGGAATTTGTAAACAAATTCCTGAGCTTTCGGATGGTCGAAAGCAAGCCAGGGTAAGTGGGGAAAGAGGAAAAGGGCTCAGAACCATCCATTTTCTTTTTTATGTAAATAAAATAAATCAATAATAATTTTGCAAAAATAAAATAGAATTAAGAAAAACAACAAAAAATTACCTCTTCACGATGTCTTTAATGAATTACGCTTTTAAATTTGTCTGGTGAGTATTGTTTATGCTATTTCTTTCGGGGGCAGCAATTGAGGAATTGAGGTATCGTCCTTAAAAATAACGTTCCGTTGCATAAGCCAGCTGTAAAACGATGCACATGTATCATTATACGGTTAAATACTGATAATGTCTACTGCAATTTTTTAAGCTTCTAAACATCGCACTTTTTCAATTTTTACTCCGTCGTATAGGGAAAAAAAGTACTTTTAAATGCAATTTGTTTGAAAATTGCATCTCAGTTTATTTTTGAGATATTAATTTTTTTGTAGTTTTTAAAGACATTACTTTAATGATGGCAACTGAAGTACTCCATTTCTGTAAAAAGTAAAGAGAAAATAGTAGATTACTATATTTTGTTGTTGCCATTTTTCATAAATTGCAATTAAAATACGTGCTATGCCAAAAATATAGTCTACTATAAAAATGTATTTTAAAGTATATATGTGTGACTTTTTTTCTCCGCATTTACTTCCTATGAAAAAGCTGAAAGAATGCAATTCTATTAATCAGTGTGTAACAATATTTTCCGAATTTTGAAAAAAATATATAAATGAATGGTTTCTGATAAAACATGGAGCTATTATAAACTATATTTAATTTTCTGTATCTATATTAATGTTACAGACAAATGAAGGCTTATGAATCATTAAATACCCGATATTTTTGTCAAATTTCTTTAATAATGGCATGCCCTTTTGCTGGATTTGTGTATTATTCCGCGATAGTGACGCCATACGTATACTTTTCTATAGATTTTCTTTTATACTGTATCGCAAATGTGGAATTATTCAGAGGATGCAGATGACGTCATTTTATATTTTAAAAAAGCGTGTTTATTAAGTCTTAAAATTGAAATATGTTTTGCACTATCTATATTTATTTATTTTTTTCATCTGGGGCTATACTAAATTCTGGAAAAGCAAGATTCCTTTTTTCTACTTAAAAAAAAAAAAAATCTAGTCGAGTGTCAGGAAGTGCTCAGTGTTGAAAAGAAAGTAAATGACCTCGGACGGACATTAATCTCGAAGCCACAACTGTCGTTTGCTAGTCATTGGTCCTCGAACCCATTCCTTCCCGCTTAATGGTGGCTTAACAGTGTTATCACTTTGAGGGGCTTCCTATTTGATTTCAACTTTACACCCAGTCTATTGATGAATGCCTATAATGAATGAGCTATTATAGTAATGAATGAGCTATTATAGATAGAAAGTCTAACTGTAGTATAAATACTACGTAAAAATTTTATTTAATATATATATATATATATATATATATATATATATAATGTAAAAGTACTTTTAATGAAAAGTGGTATTATAAATGTAAAATAGTAAAAAACTTTAGAATTAGAGAGAGAAATTAATTAGAGAAATAAAAGTAAAGAAGTTAAATTTAAGAATATATAAGCACAGTTACGAGAGTTAAGAGAAACAAGCTGTCGGACAAAGCTGGTAAGGGTAGGTCGGCAAAGAGTGTGACAGATTTTATTTCACAGTAAAACAAAGGCGCTTTTCAGAGTCCATACATATATACATTTTTTTTTTTTTTTTTTTTTTTTTTTTTTTTTTTTAACCATTTGGAAAATTAGTTATTGTTCTCGTCAGGATAGGAAATCAAAAGCATATCTGAACGTTTTCATTGGTTTAATCGGCAATTTATTCGTTATCTGATTGGTATATACAGTAATCTGTATTTCCCCTTGGTTTCAACAACGATGGACAACAGAGTGTTGCCATTATGACAAAAAAGTAATAAAAACTACAAAAAAATTAATAAATCAGAAACAAATTGAGATACAGCTTTCAAACAAATTGCATTTAAAAGAACATTTTTCTCTCTATCCGCCGGTATAAAAAGTAATATTGTCGGATGTTTAGAAGTTTAAGAATGAAATTTTATTTAAAATTGTCGTGAGATTTTTTGGAAATCTGATGATAGAAAAGCCTTTTCCCGATCAGCCAATGAAATGCTTGGCTATTATGTAAGTTTCATAGGAAATCTGACGAGTCGCAGGCGATTTTTCTTGCTTGCAATTTTTACGTGTAATAATGGTGTTATTACACGAGGGGTCAAAGACGCTTGAAATCCCAGGCGTCTAACGACAACAGCCGCCTCACGGCCCGTCTTTACCAAGCATTTCATTGGCTGTTCCAGAAAAGGCTTTACTATTATACGATTTCCAAGCATTTGATTGGCTGTTACTGGCGAGTCGCTTCGCTCTCAGGCGTCAAAGACGCCCGACAGAAAAAAGACGCTCGCTCTCCAAGCGACTCCCCTGCAGCCATAGGAATAACGTGGAGACGCCTGGAATCTGAAGCGTCTTTGACCCCTCGTGAATAACACCATGACACTATTAATCTTTAATTCATGGCGTACGTAATGTATGACCAGCTCCGTAGATGTTTAAAAATTTACAGTACCGAAAATTGTAAAACTGAAATTTCTTTTAAAATTTGTTCATGTTGGGTCCAGGAATGTTAACGTTTAATCCATGGCGTACGTAATGTAGGATAAACTCCGTGCGATTATTTATGTCTTAAATTTTAGTCTTTGAAAAAAATCATTTTCCAAATGGTCGTTGTAATTTGTTAAATTGCTTTTTTTTTTTTTTTTTTTTTTTTTTTTTTTTTTTTTTTTTTACAAAGTAACGGTATAATTATCGTAAGAAAGTAATTGTTATAATAACAGTAATTTTTTTTAATATAAAAGTTAAGAAAGTGATAACAGAGTTTAATGTAGTAAAAAATAGACAGTAGTAGGGAACTCAAGGTCCATCGACATCCATAATAATGGAAAATTTCGGTCTGTCTCTGTGGTCAGACTCGCAGGCATCGTAATCAAGCAGCTCAGGAAGTATTTCATTCGGGAGGTTGTAAATGTTTTTGTAAAATTTCTTGGAAAGGTCAACTACTCTTTTTCTAAAAGTAGGAACATTAAAGTCTCTACGGATAGTGTTTCGATGTCTTAAATTTAATGAATTTCTCTTCAAAACTTTTGTCTGGTGGTTTACCCTTATTTCTGGTCAAGTGCCAAATTAAAGCTACCATTGTAGTTAAAAATAAAATAAATGAATGTATACAAATAATTTATTTGCAATAGACTTTGTAACATTTCTTAAATATATTTGAAATTTTTAAATAAATTTAAAATCTTACCAATCATGAACATTTTTATTTTAATATTCTTATTTACTACAAATTTTGAAACCTTTTTTAAGCAAAACAATTTAAAAATCCCTCAGATTTGTTCATTAGTTTAATGTCGGATGTTTTTAATTAATTTAAATAAAAATACCAATCTGATTTATTGGTAAACATGCAAAAACAAAAAAACAGAACAATATGCGAAGAACTAGCTTAATCCTGTATTTCAGCCATTATACATTCATAATTTAATTTGAAAACCAATGGACGCACTCAGAGGTAATTTGCGATTTCGCAAAATTTGTTTTTTGGGGTAAGGCGAATTTTGAAACTTGTGCCCTCATATATAGTCACTAAATTAATCAAATAATTATAATAGATTATAATATTGTTAAGAACAATGTGAACATATAATAGTACAATTACCTGGAGAAGCAATGGGTAAATAATAAGAAGCAAAAAAGTAGGAACAAATGAATTATAATGGTTTTTTTTAAATATTTGTTAATTTAAATATTTCAATTTTATATAATAGTACTAGTTCATATGCCTTAAAAGCAATACACAGAAAATGAATTTTTTAATCATTTACATGATATCATCGGTAGTAATAATAACAAAAAAAAAAAAAAAAAAAAAAACACTAAAAACAATTATCTCGTATTCGTTTAGAATCGAATATTTTTACTTTCGCAAAGAAAATTATTTTAGATCTCTGTTAGCCTGCTGTGAAATACATTTAAAGTTATCAAGAGACAGCATCTAATAAGGCATATTCAGTAATTGAATTTATGATGAATTTAAATGTTTTTAACGTTGTAATTAAGGAATACGATTGAAAGCTTAGATAAAATTATTTAGTTTCAGTTAAAGAGTTATCCTTTGAGAACCAAGTTAATGAACAAATATTCATTATTTATGTATACTTAAAAAAACAAAATTTAGATAATCTGAATCAAAGCAATTTATTTCATCATTCGATGAAGTATATATGAGGACGTGAGTTTCAAAATTCGCCATATCTCAAATTAAAAAAAGTTGGAAATTGTATCTCACACGTGGCAAATGATGTGCATTCGTACTATAACGAGTTTCATAAAAAATCAAACCTAGTGTGGAATATTTCGCAACCCTCTGAGCGAGTCTCAGCAGACGGGAGACGGCAGATCACGTGGCCTTCCAGAGAATTAATATTAAAAACATTTTTCTTGTTCTTTTAGTTTTATATTAGTAATGATAAAAGTTGAACGCAGCAGGTAAGAATGCATATATGTTTTTTTTTTTTTTTTTTTTTTTTTTTTTTTTTTGTATTGATCTTCTAATAGAAGAATATGATGTTTTAATTTTTAAAAAGAAATTTATCTGGAGCATGAAAACATGCTATTGTTTTCCATGGCTTCAAATATAAGAAAATTATTGTACCTTTATTAATTTGTCTTGAAATCGTGTATAAAGGCTGGCTGGATGTTAATTTCCAGAAATTTAAGATGATTTTTTCAAAAAAAAAAAAAAAAAAAAAAAAAAAAAAACCCGTAAATATGTACAAATTAAATGTAAATAGTTATGTATCGCATATAAACTGAAAATTTGTAGTTTTTGAGTGATTCTTGTATAAGTGATTCTTGACTTTCGAAAAAAACACATTCATAGTGCTCTTGATTTTAATGTGATATAAATTCAAAATCTTGAACTTTACTCATCTAACTATGATTTAACTCAGAATAACGTGAAACTCGTGGAAAACATGAAGATTATTCATTACCTACGTACAATAGCTGTTGCACTCTTATGTAAAAATGCATGATTAAAAAATTTATTACGATTACATATATTAAATTCAGTAATACAGAAATAATAGGAATCATCTTTAATAGGACGTAATGACCATGGAAATATAGAATTATTACCAATCATGGGTTATCTTTGATTAAATTAGTGTGATAGGATTTAATAAAATGAAGAATACTTTTGTCCATATCTCTTTAAGTTTTGATTCGATATTCATAAAATTTGAAATGACTAGACAAAGTTCTGCAAAGATTATATATATTGAATTTCAACCCATTTAGTTGGGTATTATTGTGCCTTTACATGCGGACAAACGGATAGACAGACAGACAGACGGACGGACTAGATGACGACTATAAGTGCTACGTATCTACATAATTACGAACGCACCGAAAAGACATACTTTCTGTATCAGTTTACTCTATGGCAAACCTGTACCGATAATACACATTAATCTGAAAAAAAAGCTCTATAGCATATTTCAAGCAATATAAAATCTTGTTTTACAATGAAAACCAGTGGACGCAGTTAGAGGTTTTCAGCGATTTCCCAAAAATTTATTTTTTGGATAAAGCGAGTTTTAAAACGCGCATCCTCATATATAGTCAGTAAATTAAGCAATTAGAGCTAAAATTGTAATTAAAAATAAAATAAAGGAATGCCTACAAGTAATTTATTTATAATATACATTGTAACATTTCTTAAATATATTTTAAATTTTAAAATAAATTTCAAATTTTCCTAATCATGAACATTTTTATTTAAACATTCTTATTTACTACGGAAGCAGAATTATTTTTTACGCTGAACAATTATCTACATAATTTTCAGGTTTATTCATTAGTGTACACAGTAATGTCACATGCTTTTAATTAATTTAAATCTATCCTAAATTATTCATCGGTTTGTTTACGATAAAGATATGTTCTTTCAATAAGAATTATCTTAAACAGTTATTTAGTGGCATATTCGTTTAGAATCGAATATTTTTACTTTCGCAAAGAAAATTATTTTAGATCTCTGTTGGCCTGCTGTGAAATACATTTAACATTATCAAGAGACAGCATCTAATAAGGCATATTCAGTAATTGAATTTATGATGAATTTAAAATGTTTTTAACGTTGTAATTAAGGAATACCAATGAAAGCTATTGCCTTAGATAAAATTATTTAGTTTAAGTTAAAGTGTTATCCTTTGAGTATGAAGTTTAGCAACAATTTTCCATTATTTATGTATATTTATTGTTAATTACCAGAACCCAAATATCTGTTTCTACTAACTAGTATTTAGGTGTATGTGAAAGTAATTTTATATGGTTGCTTCGGAAAATAATTAAATATTTTGGTACATATTTTTACACTGAAACTATACAAAAATATGTAAACTTTAAACTTAGATTATTAGAAACATTTATATAACAAAATTACAGACAAGTGAATCAAAATAAAATTTATTTCAAAATTGTATGAAGTTTATATGAGAACGTGAGTTTCAAAATTCGCCTTATCCAAAATAATAATAAACGGTCAAGTACGAGTATTACTCGCGCACAGATGGTTCCGTACAATAAATATATGAATTACTAATTGTATTATTTATGAAAAAAAAAGTTGCTAAAAGACTACTAAGACTTTGTAAAAAACTATGTGAAGAAGGGTTGGGTATAACAATATTTACAGGAAAAATGTAAATGGATATACCATGAAAGCTCAAAGAGATATGGAACCTAAATAATATCAAATATAGCTATTCTGTTTAACTTATTTTTACATTCTTCTGTTTTTATAAGAACAAGGTTTTGGATTCGAGGAAATATTCGATTTCCGGTTTTCGAGAGATTTATACGTTTTAGGGGACAGGGATAAGGAAAAACATGTTCTTACAAAATGTCTGTCTGTGATTCTCTCTGCCTGTGTGTGACACAAATTTTGTGGGTGCTCTACTTTAAGAACTATTGAACGGAATTTAATAAAACTTTAGATTCAGTTAGTCCCTGATTTAAATTGGTGTTGATTACTTTTTGGTGTAAATCGCCCAGCAGCTGGCGCTGCTATGCTGCATTATTCATGATTACCACAATAGCTGTATCTCAAGCACTAAAGCACGCATTTTCAGAAAACTTCATATTTACTTAATCCTTGATATAATTCGGTGCTGATAACCTTTTGGTGTAAATCTCCCAATAGGTGTCGCTGTTATGCTGCATTATTCATGATTATCGCAAGAGATCTTAGGAACTAATGCACGAATTTTCATCAAACTTCAGATTTAGTTAGCCCCTGATATAAATTAGTACTAATTAGTTTTTGGTGTAGATCACCCAACAGGTGGCGCTACTATGCTGAAATTTTCAAGATTTCCGATACAGCTGTATCTCAAGAGCTAATGCGTGGATTTTCATCAAACTTTAGATTCAATTATTCCCTGATATAGAATGATCCTGATTAGTTTTTGGTGTAAATTGCCCAAGATGTGCATTATCGGAAGTCGCCGTCACATCGGAAGTCGCCGTGATCTCTTGGGCCGAAAAGAAAGCGAAGAACATCGTCCAGAGGTTTCAGCAGGATTGGACGACTAAGGCTGCGTACTCACGCGTATTTTGCCTGCTTGTCCAGTATTCTTGGAAAAGCTTTTATTCTGAACCCATCTGCGGTTTATTGACAAAAGAATGAGGGGAATCAACAATGGGTCAGGAGATAAGGAGCTCGACTCTACTTGAAGGAAAGGTTCCTCTTTTGCTGGACATCAGTCCCTTTCCTGCTAAAGTCGTTAAAAATCAAAGACACCGCATGGCAAGAACAAACGAAGCCGACACTGATTACAGTTAGAAGGATAGTGTGTACGCAGCTTAACCATGGAGATAAGAATACGCTGGAGGGGTGCGAGGCCAATCTCTCGTGATTTTGGACGAAGGATGTTTGGCCCTCAAACTACCCCGACATGAACACTACGGACCTCGATGTTTGGGGAATTCTGGAGCAAAAAGCCTGCGCAATGAAGAACAAGTCACCAGATTCCTTGAAATGCGCTCTGGAAAAAGTCTGGGTTGAAATCACGCCGGAAATAGTCGCGGCCATCTTGAAGAATTTCCAGAAGAGTCTAGACGCCTGCATTACCGCTGGAGGGAACCATTACGAATTATCTTGATTATTTCTTGTACAAAATTTTCTCCTCTTCCGAATGGCGAATAACAATAATTGTTTTGTTCGTTCAGTGAAAAGTTATGGTCTTTTATTTGCGTCATAATATTTATGTATCACCCTGTAATACAAGAAGAATAAACAAAAATCATTCTACATCCATTTATATGTATTGCTTGTCCACACAAGTTATACATTTACGACCAATACTACTGGAGATGCATTTTTTTCCCAGACGCCTGAAAACACGCATTATATCGACGATGCACGACTGGCGCACCTTCTCAAACATATCAGATGTAGCTCGAACACAACCTGTTGCCGCAACAATTCTTCTTATTAAGTCTTCCTGCGATGAAACAGATGCCTCGTAACTAATCGCGTTACTCCCAAGAAATCCACGTATCAAATAAAAAAACTTTTAATTTTTGCTCAACGTGTTTTCTCGGAAATGGCAGATCCTTGGGGGTTGTCACGATGGTCATGCCCCGTCTGACCGAATAAAATTTCTAAAGAATAATTGAAAAGTGAAACATTTATTAAATTATTTCAAAATGTCCCCTTGCAAAACAATGCGAATCTATCTGACTCTTTAAAGCTCTACTCAAATACAAAGTAGGTAAGTTCTGGCCCATCCATGAAGTCATTTCCAATGTCTGATGTAAGTGCCCATATTCAAAAACTATGAGATTAAATAGCGTTTCCCCTTTTTCAATAAAGGCAAAGAATCTTTCAGAAAACTATGTAAAGTGCGCGGTATTTTACACTGAATTTCAGAACGCGACAGCCAACTGCTCCCTCATGCCGGCATTTCTGTAGCTGTCAGATCATAAAGTTTGATTTAAAATGCTCATTTTCTAAATGATTTTGGTTTTATGACTTTAATTTTATATTAAAAAAGGGAAATTTCTCAATTTCTTGGTATCTGAATAAAATATGTAAATTTTATATTTTTACAAATATTAATGCATTTTTTTTTAATTTGTATTCACGAATGAAAATGTCTTCGTAAAAGTATCAGCAAAATCAGGAATTTTGGATATGGGAACGGCCTACAATATAAAAAATATTTATTAAGAGATGACCCCCCCCCCCCCAAAAAAAAAGAGCTATGACACCCTTTTAAATGGAGGGCTGGATCCAGCATCGATTCTTTTAGTTAGCCAATTTTGCCCATTCATTTTGGCCACGTTATTTTGAATTACCCTGTATATGTTATGCATGTTGAAATCCTTTTTTATATGTCAAGTGTCAATATTTATATATAAAACTGTAAATTTCACAAAATTTAACACTAGTGAAGCACCGTAGTTATAAACTGCGTACGCTAACAGTTCTACTCGTTCTGAGTCTGATTCTGTCTATTTGAATCTCTCTTTAGTGTCATTGCTTTTGCCATTTATTTCGATGAAAGTGCAACTGGCTAGTTTATTTAGACTTATGAAACTTGAGTTTTGATTAGTTCAATTATTACGAACCCTGCAACCTTTTTAACAGAAATCTACCCTGAATATGAGTCGGTGGAAATATTTGTATTCAAAGGGGAGATTCGTGGATCCTTGCACGATACTTTAAATTCCATTCAGCCAAAATGTGTTCCTCCTAAGAAGAAATGTGCCTTCTCATCCCGTCAGATTTAATGTGAGAATGTTTTACCGCATTAAAAATATTAAATATAAGTTAAAAATAGGCAAGATACTGCAGTAATAGAATATATATTATAAAAATCAAAATTACATGCAATATGGAATTATATAGCAAATGCACTTGACGCAATATTTTTCATATCAGTCGTTAATTTAAACATAATGAAAAGTTTAAAAAAATGAAGTACGTTGAAAATTTACACTGAGAATTTCGAATGATTCTACATCAAGTATACTTTCTTTTTCTAAAATGTCGTATAATTAATGTTCACTATGAGTTCGAATATATCAGGAATAATTTTGCGATTTCCTTATTTTTTTGGAAAAGTTGTACTAATTAGTAAATTAACTGCGTAATTGTTTGTTTTGAGCCCAAACCTTCGAAAGAAAATTACTTAAAATCTCTGTTGTTCCATTGCTAAATAAATTTGACATTGTCGAGGGAGAATATCTAATAATGAACTTGCAGTAATTGAATTTATGATGATTTCAAATACTGTTCAAGAAATACCCACTGAAAACAATTATCCATGAAGAAGTTATTTGCTGTCAGGGAAAATTTAATCTCCTGAGAATAAAGATATTGTGCGTATTTGTATATTTAAGCATTTATATTTAATATTTTAGCAATTGATGCATGTTTAGGATACTGATGATGCTACATTTAAAATATTAGTCACCTTTAACGGAACTGTTTTGTTGTATATGAATTATGTGTTGTAGTAAAATAGAAATTAAAATGTATTTGTTGCGTTATTTTGAAGAATATTTATATATATACACATGTATATTCGTACAACGCATTCATTTATTATTATTATATTATAATATTATTGTATGAAAATCTTTATTAGAGAAGTTACAAAAATATCTTTTTTGCATATGAATTATATATTGGGGTAAAAGAAAACAGAAATTATATTTGTTGATAATACATATATATACAGTGAAACCTCCTTTAACGGTCACCTCTAAATAACGAAAACCACCGAATATCGGCCACTTATTAATGGAACCAAACACATTTCATAGCATTAACATTAGTACGAACCTCTAAATAAGGAATTCTGAACAACGGCCGCTCAAAAGTCATTAGAATTTTTTTTAACAGAACCTGGTAGAATTTCATATTTATTTTCAAACCGAAATGAGAAGCAGATCAAACAAAATTTACTTGACATGTCAACAAAAAGTCAATTAATTAAACACTCAATCCCTTTTTCAAAAACTAGCTACAGAAAATGAAGACATTAATAATGATGGGGAAAATTCAGATGATAGGGTAGGGGAGTACACAGTAGGGTGGGCCGAAAAAAACTTTTTTTTGATTTTTGATGATGGGTAGTGCGGAAAAGTGGCCACTAGTGGCACCAAGTTCACACAAAAATTTTGAGATTTTTAGGACAATTCCTATATTTGCCGCTTTTGGCTTGAAGTTTTGCTAAAAGGCTGATTTTTGAACTTTTTTAGCAAAAATTTTAAAAATATTAGATTAAACTTATTTTAATGGTATTTACTTGAAAAAGCATATTTAATGTTCCAAATGTATAAATATGCTCTGATAATGTATTATTTAATTGCTATGTGTATTTTAAATTAGACGATTTTTATAGCCTTTTCGTGTTTAAGTGAGCAAAAGTTGCGTGTATTGTTTGAATCTTTCAACAGTTTCTCTCCTTTGTCTTGTTTATGCCCCTTGGTTTCCTTATTTTTTTTCTATGCTTTAAGGATCATATATTTGGGGGACGGACAGCAGAATCCCCCAGAAACAGATCTGGACGGAGAGAAGGGGGTGAGGCGAGAACTTAAGCGAACGCAGTGACTCATCGCGATGTTGGGGGAGTGAAGGAGGAAATACAAGAAGGGAGAAAGTGCGATAAGGGATGTTTATTATTTTTCAGTGCTCGGTTTCCCTGTGACATTTGTTCAGTGTAAAAGTAAAACCTTTTTCTCATGCAATACATTGCTTTTTGGATCGTTTAACGTGACTTTAGTGTGTTTTGTGCGTTTTATCATGACGAGTTTAGAAATGGCTAGTGCGAAAGTTCATGATCATGTAAAGACATGTGATAGCGTGAAAAGTAGCCATTTTGGGGCACCATGCAAATTGAAAGACTTGCAATTGCCTACTATTGCTGACATGCGCCACTACTATTGGTTGCGAAACGATATAGAAGAAAATCGAGATATATATCTTCAACCAGTGGATGATATTATTAAAATGGCAGGTAAAAAAGTTTCCGAAATCTGGATAAAATCTTCCATACCAGTGGTTTCCCAACGAACAATTAACGGAAAGATTAAAAACTATTACAATGAGCGTAGATCATTGGAGAAATCTTGTAATCATACGGGCATTAAAGGCAAGGCGATCTGCGAAGATTTCGTACGAAATGCGGAAACCTCTCTCTTTGACATTGCAGCTTGTAAGTGTAGAGGCTTGAACAATTGTAGCTGCGACATCAGACGTAAAGTTCCACATCGGGAGGTGAACTTCTTGAAGGATCAAAAAACTGTTCGAAAAATGTTTATCGGAAATATTTATTTAAAAACTAGCAAAACTCTTGCAAAGAAAATATCGTGGAAAATGAAGACGGATACAATTTCAACGATTAATAGTGGTTCTGCGACAAAGCCTTCAACGAGTGGAGTTAGATCCAGATGGAAGACAGTTATACCGTTGGAAGATTCAAGTAGTGGGAGCTTTCAAGCAAGCAGTTCGACTGAATCTGAATTTGAACCAGGCCCTTCAAAGCTAAACACTCCTAAACGCATATTCCTGTCTCACACAGCGTCCGCCATGTCTCAGGGAAACGGAACACTGAAAATAATATGATTCCCTTATCGCACTTTCTCCCCTCTTGTATTTCCTCCTTCACTCCCCAAACATCGCGATGAGTCACTGCGTTCGCTTAAGTTCTCTCCTTCCAGATCTGTTTCTGAGGGATTCTGCTGTCCGTCACCCAAATATATGACCCTTAAAGCATCGAAAAAAAATAAGGAAGAACAAGTGACATAAACAAGACAAAAGAGAGAAAACGTTGAAAGATTCAAACAATACATACAACTTTTGCTCACTTAAACGCGAAAAGGATATAAAAATCGTCTAATTTAAAATACACATAGCAATTAAATAATACATTATCAGAGCTTATTTATACATTTGGAACATAAATATGCCTTTTCAAGTAAATACGATTAAAATAAGTTTAATTTAACATTTTTAAAATTTTTGCTAAAAAAGTTCAAAAATCAGCCTTTTAGCAAAACTTCAAGCCAAAAGCGGCAAATATAGGAATTGTCCTAAAAATCTCAAATTTTTTGTGTGAACTTGGTGCCACTAGTGGCCACTTTTCCGCACTACCCATCATCGAAAATCAAAAAAAAGTTTTTTTCGGCCCACCCTAGTACACAGTGAGTCATGGTACACAGTGAGACAGCAGCCACTTTGACATATAGTTGTAACTTTTTCTTCAAGATGGCACACACACATAACGACCTCATTTTATGCAACACGTGGATGTAGTTTCGGCACTTCAGTTACTCGTCCGACAAAATAGTAAATAATTTCTTATTTTATAGTGGTTAAAGTTACAAAAACGTCCATTTTAGAATTTATTTCCTTCAGTATGACATATATTTACCTAACCAAACCTAGCTATATCTAATAATAGACTATCTCGGCAAAACGACATAAACTTTTTAAAGCGATGACATTGATGTAACAGATGTGGCATCCAATTTCTTACAACGTAACGAAATACACGGTGAGACACACAGTTGTGTTACGCAGCGAGACGTGTCTTATTGTGTACCTACTATGTGGTTCTGATGTTAAAAAGTTATTTATTAATAAAGGAAGGTTTGTATGTGTGTGGGCGTGCGATGGTTCGGGAAATTTACTAAACTTAAGAGGCTGAAAATTTGAATGAAGGTAGCTTAAGGTCTGCCATTGTCCACCCGAGGCTCATATTTTTAATAATTTTAAAACCTAGAAATATTAATTAGAAATCATAAATTGCAGAAAATTATTGATAGAGTGTCAAAATGTATGATTTGTGAAAATATATACATTGTCTCACTGTGTACTATTTGTGATACACAGTGAGACAATTTTCGATACTCCGTTATGCTGCTTCTGTTCTATTATAAATAATTTTTTTAAACCATGTATACATTAATGTGTAGCGCATTTGCGTAGCTTAAAGATGTAGATTTTTTTTTTTTTTTTTTAAAGAATAAAAATCGTCGCCATTTGTGAAGTAATAATAATTTTCGTCTCACCCTCCCCTATTCTTAGAAAGGCAGCGTAACTAACATGAAGGGCAACGTGTTTATATGTCTGAACAAAGATTTAGTTATTAGTGCCACATTTTATTCCATACAGCAAATGGTGGAAGATAGGAGAGAGGAAGAGAAAAGTGATGAGGAAGAAGAAATGGGAGAGATTATAGAATCACCCAAAATTCCCAGCATTAACACATATAACGAAGTTTTGACGAACCTTCGTAAAATCAAAAATTTTGCATTAAATCATAATGATGATGAGTTGAGTAGCAAAACAGCTCATACTGTTATTTCTTTGGAGAAAGATGTTTTAAAAAAACAAAAAACAAAAAAAACAAAAAAAAACAACTGTAAACCATTGAATTTTTTAATGAATTAAAACAATGAGGATTAATTAAAATGACTGTGTACTTCTATTTGAATTTACATAATTTTGACTTTTTAAAAGTGAAACCTCTAAATAACACCCACCTCTGAACAGCGGTCACTTTTGACCGGTCCCACTGGCAACTGTTATCCAGAGGTTACACCGTATATATATATATTTTTAAAGAATACACACATATATATACTACATAGTATATAGTATATATGTGTACATCTCATTCAGTTAACCACTTAGCTATGTTGCCGAGCGGCACTTGGGCAAAAAGAGTTTGCTATCTTCGATAATAAAAGCTTTACGATACCACTTAATTTTAACTGTAATGTTTGGTTTGTTAAATGGCATACATTTTACGATTTTACAAAGCCAAATATTTTAGAGAAAAAAAAAGGTACCGGGTCATTATTTTTAATTTATTGTGTCATAATTTATTGTGCATTAATTTATTGTGTATTATTATATTATAATATTATTTTCTTTTCACGATGCCTAAATGAAATATAATTTTTTTTTTTATTCATTCATCGAACTTTCGCTTCGGGTTCACAATGTGTATCGTGATATGTGATATGTTTCATACGTTACGTGTCGAATTCCGGAAAAACAAAACAGATCCCTCAACAGAGGGTAACTCTTACGAGTTACCCACGGTTCGAAAAAAGATTTTCTTACTTTAAAAAATTCAAATACAAATATATTTTGGAGATTTAGAAAAGCATTTATAAAAACAATTTGATATACTCTTGGTTTCCGGGTTACAGAATATAGATGAAAACCATTTAATTAATGGATAACGATATTAGATTTTTTTCATTTAATATATATTTTTATAACACGCATTAACAATATTTATATGAAAAATACTAATTAGGTAAATGAAGTTTTGAAATTTATTGAAATCGATAGTTTTGTATTAGTCTCGCACAAAGAGTATAAAGCAAAAAAAAAAAAAAATAAAAATAAAAAAATGCAGAAGATTGCTATTTAACCCTTTATGCCAGTTGAATTATGAATTCATGAAAATTATATTATCAAAGCATTTTTCGTGAATTGTTTAAACTACATTAGAAGATTTACATAATCACTTAATAAATTTTTGAAGGATTTTTGAAGGATTTGAGGATTTAGTAGGATTCATTAAATTTTAATTTATAGGGATTTTCTGCAATATCTATAATCCCACACAAATCTTTTGTTTTAAATATTTTTCTTAGTGTTTTGTAGAATTAGGAAATGTACAAATATAATGTTCTTACAATAGAAATATAGAAGTATTTCCGAATTTAAAAATTCGACCTCCCCCCCCCCCCAAAAAAAAAAATAAAATAAAATAAAAAAAATAAAAAAAAAATAAAAGTCCAAGAAAGCTGAAAAGATGCAAAGACAAAAGAAATCATCCTTTAAAAAATATTTTTGTTTTGTGTAACCAATAATGCTTTTGGAACAAGGTAAAGTAATGCACCTATAACTTATTGTAAACTGTATTACAACTAATCGATGTATAAATGAATTTTATAACACATTATTTCAATGATACTTATAAGTACCGTCAGTAGATAAAGCGTTAAACTCATCCTTTTTTTATTCTCATAATTGTAGTTGTTTCAGTGCACAGTTTGATCAAATATTTTAAATTTGTATTTTATTTACATTTTATTGTTTTTCATATTGATTGATGAGTGTTGTAATTGTGTTATGGTATATAAGCTAGAAAAAATGTTGATCTATAAGGTAAAGCGAGGAGAGTCTGCGCACATTTCAAAAGAATAGTAATAAAAAATCTAAATATTAATATTTTGCTAAACTATGCATGAATAATTTTGACTTTATTTGTTTTTTAGGCATTTCCATTGTTATTTTGTTGTTAGGCTGTAATTTAATAAAACAGCAGTAATAAAACCAAGAAAACTATTTTGCGCAATCTCTCCTTACAGGGTAGGAGAGAACGAGCACATGGGTAGGAGAGATTGCGCACATAGGTAGAAGAGATTGTTATTAATATTAACTACAATTAAATTGTTAACAATAATAATTACACTTAATCGACATTTTTGAAAGGTTTTTGTGAGTAAATATTATTGTATCAGGAGTGAATATTTCAACCAAATTTTTAAATAATAAATAAAAGAAAGAATTTTAACAACAGTTAAAAATTTTAATTTAAGAAGATTAAAATATCAGAAAAAGCAAGCCCTACTAAGATTACAAAATAACATTAATCTGGTTGATAACATATTTAACTTGAAAATTACTTCATTTCCATTTCCACAGTTTCATTGTGTTTTGTTTGCTCACCGAAGTTGCCGTCGTCCACAATCGATGCACGTATTGTTGTAAATCGTGCATCTTTCGTGCAATCACCTGCAACAAGCAATACATTGAATCCAGGCAGTTGTCGAAGTTGTGTCCTGTTACAGTTACAGACATTCAGTGCACTCATTCTCATTGACCTTCGTTTTTTTTTTCCTTGCGTTTTTTTTATCTCACTTTTTGTGGAAGCACCTTATCTTCAGCTGTTTTTTTTTTTTTTTTTTTTTTTTTTTTTTTTTTTTTTTTTTGTAGCGGCATCCTTCTTAAGTCTTTTTTCATGTATATTTTGTGGATTAGTAACATTAGTTGCACTCTGTTTCATTTTGATTTCGATGGCATTACACTACTTGGAATGGGTGAAAGCTTTTCCAAAACATTGTATTAGAAAATTTATTTTAGTTAACAAAATTAATTTATTAGTAAACTAGCAAACCCCGCGGCTTTGCTCGCGTAATATTTGAAATATGCCAAGTGATATTTATATATCAAATTTTTATTAAAAGGTACTAACTAAATTTTTATTTTATTAAAAGGTTTTTTTTAATTAAAAGGTACATATTACTTTTAGGAATAATTCAAAAATTACTATTTAAAACACACTTTGATTAAACATCATTATTACACTGCATTAGGCAGAAATGAGACTTAAATTAATAAAACGAAATAAAACTAAATAAATGATAATTTAGAAAATATTTTGAAACTTTCATGCTCAATCAATACGCTCATTTCAGTATTCATTTGAAGTTTTGAATTTTTTAGAAACCATCTTCTTACATCTTAAAATTAACCATCATGTCAAATTCCAAGTCCTACCACCTCTCTCAACATAAAGGGCTATGTTGAAATAGGAACTGTCACCATTAATTTTCCAATATTAATTTTGAAAACGGTTTGTTATTTCCTAATATTCCACAGAAACGTAATTTAAAAAGCTTTTAAAGGTCTTATTTAGAACGTTTGTTATTCCTGTGAACCCCAGGTGGTAGAATCACCGGCATAAAATATAGCCTGTGTAGGATCAGAGACTGTTACCATTGATCGCAACTATTACTTTTATAATCGTTTTTTTTTCCCTGAAATTGCATAGAATCGTAATTTAGAACTTTTTTAGAATGCTTTTCGCACCTCCGCTTCGCTTCACCCCTTTTTAATTCGAATTTATTTTCGACGTTCCTTTGAGGGCATTTATATTTTAGAAGTAACTACCATGCCATATTTAAAGTTTCTAGCCTTTTCAGTATCACATAAATCGCAATTTAGAAAGTTTTTAGTTCCTGAAACCCTCTGGTGGTAGTGGAACAGACATAAAATATAGCTTATGTTTGATCAGGTTCTATCACCAACAATTTGTCATTATTATTTTTTTAATCTGTTCGGTAATTTATAAGTTTGCTTAAAAAGTGTAATTTATAACGCTTTTCACTCACTTCATGTTTTAAAATTTGGAATTTTCTTTCAACTGTTCTTAGAAAGCAGTTGCATCTTGTAAGTAAATACCATTCCATACTTCAAAGTGTTAGACCACTCAGTTGTGCAAAAAACGCAAATTAGAACATGTTTTGCTTTTGCAACCCTCAGATGGTAGTGACAGCAACATAAAATATAGCCTATGTTATAGCAGGGACTGTCACCATTGATTTGCGACCATTACTTTTGAAATAGCATTGGTATTTCCTTAGATTGAGTAGAAATCGCAATGTAGAACGTTTTTAGGACGCTTTTCACCCCTTTTTAAATTTCCAATTTTTTCGAAACTGTTCTTAAAGATCATTTATATCTAATAAATATGTACCTTGCCTAATTTTAAGTTGCTAGCCCCTACCGATCACAAAAATCGAAATTTAGAACGATTTTTTGCTCCTGCAACGTCTTGGTGATAGTGATACCGACATAAAATAGCGTCTATGTTAGAGCAGAGGCTGTCAGCATCAATTTCTTACCATTAAGTTTGAAATCAGGTTCATTCTTCCTGAGGTATTGCCGACAAATCGGCATTTAGAACGTTTTTAGAACGCTTTTCGCGCATTTTGCTCCTGCATTTCCTCTGGGGTAGTGGAAACAGATATAAAATATAGCCTATCTTGGAGCAAGATCTGTCACCATCATTTTTACACCATTATATTTGAAATCGGTTCAGTACTTCCTAAGATTGCATAGAAATCGCAATTTAGAACGTTTTTTACAACGCTTTTTGCGCATTTTGACCCCCTTTTAAATTTCGATTTTTTTAGGAAATCTCCTTAGAGATCATTGATATCTTATAACTAACTACCATTCCAAATTTCACGATTCTAGGCCCTTCCGTAACGCAAAAGCCGCAATTTAGAACGTTTTTCTCCTGCACCCCCTTTGAGGTATAGTGGCACCGACATAAAACATCGCCTATGTTGCAGCAAGGGTTGTCACCATCATTTTGACGCCATTATTTTTTAGATCGGTTTGGTATTTCCTGAGATTGTGTAGAAACTACCATTAGAACGTTTTTTAGAACTCTTTTCGCGCATTTTCACCTCTTTCAAATTTCGAATTGTTTAAGAACTGTTCTTAGAAATCCTTTATATCTAATAAGTAGCTAATATTTCAAATTTCATATTTCTAGGCCCTTCAGTAACACATAAATCGCATTTTTAGAACGTTTTTAGCTCCTGCACCCCCTTTGGGGTAGTGACACCGACATAAAACATAGCCTATCTTGGAGCAAGCGTTGTCACCATCATTTTACACTAATATTTTTTTAATCGGTTTGGTATTTCCTGAGATTGTGTAGAAACTACCATTTAGAACGTTTTTTAGAACGATTTTCGCGCATTTTCACCCCTTTTAAATTTCGAATTATTTAAGAACTGTCCTTAGACATCATTTATATCTTATTAGTAGCTAATATTCCAAATTTCATATTTCTAGGCCCTTCAATAACGCTAAAATCGCATTTTTAGAACGTTTTTTGCTCCTACACCCGTTTGGGGGTAGTGGCACCGACATAAAACATAGCCTATCTTGGAGCAAGCGTTGTTACCATCATTTTGACATCAATATTTTTTAAATCGGTTTGGTATTTTCTGAGATTGTGTAGAAACTACCATTTAGAACGTTTTTTAGAACGCTTTTTGTGCATTTTCACCCCTTTTAAATTTCGAATTGTTTAAAAACAGTTCTTAGACATCATTTATATCTTATAAGTAGCTAATATTCAAAATTTCATATTTCTAGGCCCTTCAATAACGCTAAAATCGCATTTTTAGAACGTTTTTTGCTCCTACACCCGTTTGGGGTAGTAGCACCGACATAAAACATAGCCTATCTTGGAGCAAGCGTTGTTACCATCATTTTGACACCAATATTTTTTAAATCGGTTTGGTATTTTCTGAGATTGTGTAGAAACTACCATTTAGAACGTTTTTTAGAACGCTTTTTGTGCATTTTCACCCCTTTTAAATATCGAATTGTTTAAAAACTGTTCTTAGACATCATTTATATCTTATAAGTAACTAATATTCAAAATTTCATATTTATAGGCCCTTCAGTAACGCTAAAATCGCATTTTTAGAACGTTTTTTGCTTTTACACCCCCTTTGGGGTAGTGGCATCTACATAAGATATAGCCTATGTTCTAAGTTGGACCAACACCATCATTTTGATACCATTACTTTTGGGATCGGTTCCGTAGTTCCAGAGCTTACCTCCTACAAATAAACAATTTTTTCCTCTTTATAATAGGAAGTATAGATTAATTGTTCATAAATTAAAAAATATATATAAATATTTAATTAAATTATTAACAAATATATTATCAATTTATTAACAAAAATAATTACATACAATTTATTTAATAACAACTGTATTATTAATTTATTAATAAAAAAAAATTCTGCAAAAGTATTTTTTTGCAAATTAATTTGTTGCCAAATTTAGTTTTGATAATTATGTGTATTTCCGAAATTATTTCAAAATTCATTCATTCATATGTTTTACACGTAATTTGCAATTCATGCAAATTTATCAATAAGCTGTGTAATCTCTCCTAGCACTTAAACTTATGGGGAAATGCGCCATCTCTCCTAAGTAGCAGATGCGAAACTCTCCTATTTTGGTAGGAGAGATTGCGCGGCCTTTTATTTAAATACGGCCGCGTCTAAAATGAATTTCTTGTGTTCGTATACTTAGTCCAGGTTAGTAGTTTATAAGAAATTGTTTAAGTTCAAAGTATTTTGTATTATTGACGCTCTACAAAAATTCTGACAAACAGTTATGAAAATTCAAGCACTTACTTTGGAAAAAACAAAACAAAATAGCACTGCTTTATCCAAGACGCTTGGAACAATCAATATGCACATTCATGTAGACACTGCAATAATGCTGCTGTACAACTACCTGGAGTCGCTGGGCGCGCACTCTACTCCTTCCCGTCGAATCTCTTTGTGCGCAATCTCTCCTACCGCGCGAACTCTCCTCGCTTTACTATATATATTAATTTCAGTGCAAAAGGATTTATCTTATGTAATCGTCTATACGCGAATTCACAGATTTAAAAAAAATCATGCTTGAAAATTATTTAAAGACAATAAAAAATTACTAAATATCGATACATTTTTCAAACAAATTGCGATACAGTTTTCAAACAAATTTCGTCTGAAAGTACAATTTTACCTATTACACTGTAAAAAATTTAAAATGTGCGGTATTGAGTACTTTAAAAAAATTATAGTAAAATTTTAATTTGATCGTTTTGTGTTATTATCATCAAAATGACCTCAGTGTTACGCACGGACACGTTTGTCCTTTATAATATAGATAATACACAATATTTTAAAATTTGTATAGAATTATGATGTGTTGCGAAAACGCAATGATAGTACAAATCAACTACATTTTTGCCATATGAAAATATTTGAAGCATTTACATAGTAGCGGTACATAACTTTTGCTACACTGTAAAAAAAAAAATCCGACCAGTTTTCCTGTAGGAATCGGAAAAATACTTGCCCCTGTCGTACCGGAAAATTTTCCGACACAGCTCGGAAAAAAATCCGTAAAAAAAAAGGAAATAGTCAATAAAACGGTATTTTACGGATTTTATTCCGATTTTACCGATTTTATTCCGAGCTGGGACGGAAATTTTTCCGCTACAATAACGGCAACTATTTTTCCGATTCCTACAGGAAAACTGGTTGTATTTTTTTTTTTTTTTTTACAGTGTACATATAGTTATAGTTTAACTGCTACAATATCCGTATCTTAAATATATTGCTGATAAAGTCTTAAAATTTTACAGTTATGTAAAAATATATAGGGGAGACTAGGGAGGGTTGACCCACTTTTTACAAAATGATTTTTAATTTTTTAAATATTGAACATAGAATAAAGTTTTATATATCATTTTATTCGTTATACAATCAGCTATTAAAATAGCGTAACATATAAGAAATTTGAAAAATGATCGATTCGAACCATGAGAAAATAATGGGTCAAGGCTCCCCACATATGGGAGGCATGACCCACAATATGGGAGGCTTGACCCACTATATGGGAGGCTTGACCCACTTTGTTTTACATTGAAATATTTGTGAAGGGATATAAAATCTGTTTTAAAAAGGCAATATAACTTTATGCTGCATGCTTTAATTATTATAAAAAAAAAATTTGAAAATATGATGCTTAACCCCTTAATTCTCGCTCCCGTCACATTCTCGGGCTGTGCCTTTTACTCAAATAGTTTGATTCCCACCAGTTTTATAAAATAGTGAAATTGGCTATATTTTAGTATCGTTTTTCCTGTCATTAAATAAGGTGAATATTTCTTTTTCATAAAAGTGGTGCCAATAAGCAATTTGAATTTTTCAACCGTAATTTAATTCGAGCGTTAAGGGGTTAAATAAACCTGTTTAGACGCAATCGCAAGTCAGAGGAGAAAAATTTTGTTTTAAACAGAATTTCGCCTGAGCAGGTATAATTGCACAGCAGGGAAAATGAAATATTAACATTTAAGACAGTTAGAGACAGGTTCCGTTTTCATAGGGTTTCATGGATTATTATGCCCGGAATTTATATCCACTGTTCCGTTTTTTTAACCATTTGGAAAAATGGTTATTGTTCTCGTCAGGGTAGGAAACCAAAAGCATATCTGAACGTTTTCATTGGTTTAATCTGCAATTTATTCGTTATCGGATTGATATATACAGTAATCTGTATTTCCCTTTGGTTTCAACAACGATGGACAACAGAGTGTTGCCAATATGACAAAAAAAAGTAATAAAAACTACAAAAAAATTAATAAATCAGAAACAAATTGAGATACAGCTTTCAAACAAATTGAATTTAAAAGTACATCTTTTTCTCTATCCGACGGTATAAAAAGTAATATTGTCGGATGTTTAGAAGTTTAAGAATGAAATTTTATTTAAAATTGGTCGTGAGATTTTTTGGAAATCTGGTGATAGAAAAGCCTTTTCCCGAACAGCCAATGAAATGCTTGGATAATACGCAAGTTTCAGGAAATCTTGCAATTTTTACGTGTAATAACACTATTAATGTTTAATTCATGGCGTACGTAACGTATGACCAGCTCCGAAGAAGTTTAAAAATTTACAGTACCGAAAATTGTAAAACTGAAATCTCTTTTAAAATTTGTTCACGATGATTCCAGGAATGTTATCGGTTAATCCATGGCGTACGTAATGTAGGATCAACTCCGTGCGATTTTTTATGTCTTAAATTTTAGTCTTTGAAAAAATCATTTTCCAAATGGTCGTTGTAATTTGTTAAATTGCTATTTTTTTTTTTTTTTGTCTCCTTTTCCTACTTTTTGTGACACTCGACCTGACAACTCCAACCGTTTATAGTTTGTCTTCATCTCACTGTATTCATGCTGGTGAAATTTGTCTACATATATTCCAAAAGTTTTTCTATCAATGCAATGTTCTTTTGAAGCCGCGTGTGCACTTAACTAATCATTATGTTCTTTATCACTCTCAGTGGCGAAGTACTTTCAGTACTAAAATGTTGAATTAAATGAATGGCACCCGAATTTACGAAAATTTGGAAATAAGAAAAAGGGCATATTTCACATACATATTAAATGCAAAAGCTTTTAGCAAAATTTTGGTGCCATTGTGGCGTTTGAGAATTAAAATTAAGTGGTTTTATTAGCATACAGCTGCTCCTAATAGGTTTAAATCTGCTACTTTCATACTTTCTAATCCTTTCTATTGTTTTACACTGTTTCTGTTTACCTATTGTAGTAATATTTAAATGGAAAAAGTTCCTATCAACTTTCCCATTTATATTTCATTTTATTTTTCTTGCAGTGAATACTATAGGAATTTTTCACATCTTTCTATAATCCAAACGTTTGCTTTTCCATCACCCTATTTTACCGTGGTTTTAGAGAATAAATTTACATTCTTTTTTTATATATAACCATTAACCGTTCTATATGCATAGTGTATAATAAAAAGATTTCATCTGGTCAACCCTCCCTCACATTGACTGGGTCAAACCTCCCCACATAGCCCTTTTCTAAAGAATAGCACATTGTTATGTTAAGCCTAACTTACTGTAAAATCTTTATGCCTGGAATGAAAGCTCGATATTTCTGCATTACTTAAAACCTACTTACTCAAATTTCTATGACATATTGTATCTGAAAAAAGCTTACAAAATATTTCTAAAAAACACAACTTTTAGGTTGAAAATGCCTCACAATCGATTTTTCTACACCTATTTGGATTATCTGTATGCAACAAAGACTGTTGTTTGAGCATTCCAGTAGCTTTGGTTGACACCTAATGATAAAACTCTGAAATTCTTTTAAATATGAAAACTGATGGGTGGTCAAGCCTCCCGTATGGTCAACCCTCCCCAGTCTTCCCTACTACTTAATAATAGTAACACAAATTTATCGTTTTTCTCAAAATAAGTGAACTTAAGAAAACATTCTTAAAAGATATAGAAAATCATCCAAAGAATTTTATTTTTACGTGTTTCTCTTCTGAAATATTACAGTTGTAAACATGATTATATGTATTTCTAGTGAAACAAGCTAGATATATAAGTATGAAAAATTACAACACTGTGTCTATATCATTTATAAACAGTGGTATTCTATATGCAAATAACGCATATAAGAATTAATGCGAATAAGAAATACCAAAAAATAAAACTGTAACTAAACTAGCAAAAGCCATGCTTTGTTTGGATTAACGAAGCATTATTTAATAAGATGAATATTTGAAAGTAACAATATTTTTAACCATTTGGAAAAATGGTTATTGTCCTCGGCCAGGGTAGGAAATCAAAAACATATCTGAAGCGTTTTATTAGTTGAATCCTGCATTTTATTCGTTTTCTGATTGGTCTATACAGTAATCTGTATTTTCCCTTTACTTTCAATAGAGATGGATACTTCTGTTGCCACTATGACAAAAAAGTAATAAAAACTACAAAAAAAATAATAACTCAGAAACAAATTGAGATACAGCTTTCAAACAAATTGCATTTAAAAGTACATTTTTTCTTTATACGACGGTGTAAAAAGTAATATTGTGGGATGTTTAGAAGTTTAAGAATGAAATTTCATCTAAGATTGGTCCAGGAATATTAATGTTTAATCCATGGCTTACGTAATGTATGACCAGCTCCGTAGCAGTTTAAAAATTTACAGTACCGAAAAATGTAATCCATGACGTACATAATGTATGATAAACTCCGTGCAATTTTTTATGTCTTAAATTTTACTCTTTGAAAAAATCATTTTCCAAATGGTCGCCGTAATTTGTTAAATTGCATTTTTTTTTCATCTTTATTAATCAAAAACGTTATTTTATGTTTTGGCGTATTTTGATTTTAGAAATGTAAATTCAGCAAAATAACTGAGAATTTATTCGGAATTTTTTATTTATTATATAACACTGGTACAAATGAAAATATTTTCTAAGCAAAATTTTACAAAATATTTGTATAACGAATTTAACAATTAATTTTATTTTTTACAATTCTTTTGTTGCCACTTAAAAAAAAAAAATCATAATACAATTCTTTTAAAATGCGTAAGTATCGTCTGCGTAAATGATTTCACATAATAAGAATAAATTTTGCATTTGAATTCTTAATACTGAAAAATACTTTTATAACTGAATGTAAATAATTGAATTTTCACAAATTTTAATTCAGTAAAAATATGCTATAATTTTTATAAAAAAGGCATTTTAAAAATTTCATAAATGAAAATCTCCATGATTTATTATTTTTTCTGAAAATATACGCGTTTCATTTTTTATTTGCAAAAATGCGCCCGTAATGGAAAAACATGTAAAATAAATTAATTAAAATAATAATTTTTTTAACGTTATTCTGTAAAATATATATACCTATATATATATATATATATATATATTGTGCAAATCTACAGATCATAATTTTTTTAAAGTTTAATTTCAAGTGAAAATACTAAATAGTTTATTTGTAAAGTGTACGACAAAATGTAATTTGTGTAGCCTAGTAGTGGATTCGCTTCGCTCATCAAAATTTAAATTTCATAGTAACAATTCCATGTTAATACACACAGCACAATTCACTTGTGAGGAATTTCAACAAATTTAGAAACGTACTGCCTGTTAACTGTTGTACTGCCTAAGTAGATTGCTTATATTTTTAGTAAACACAATATAACCAGTTACAATGGCCTTTATACTACTTGTAGTTTAATCAAATAAAACTATTGGAAAGTCATAAACTATTTAATTAATTAAATAATGACGCAGATTTCTTTTTATTAAAGGGGTATCTCACATTAAAGTCTATTTTCTTAATTTATTATAAATATGATTGATGAATGATCGACAAATTTTTATTAATTTTAATGTATCATGATTTTTTTGTTGTTGTTTTGTTTTTTGTTTTTATTTAGTATTAAGTTTTAGCAAGTTAGCAGTGGTTTAAATAACACGGATATCTTAAGCCTCATATCACTTCGTTAAAAATAAAGTTGTTTTGAGATTAATAATTTCAAATTTACGTCGAAGAATTTATCAATAGTATTTCCCCACTTTTTATAAAATAATTTTCACACTGGTAATATATAATATAAAAGGTATTTCTCTTTATCGTACCCCGATAGCTGTATAGTAAACAGTTAGTGTTGGAGATATTTTTTTTCAATGGCGAAAGTGTTTCAAATGTCATTATCCATCATATTAAACAATTTACGATAAAAGAGCTTTTTTTGTAAAAGGCACAAAATCATGTATTATTTTTGTTGTCTTCATCCCTTTTTCTATAGCAATTTGTAGTGCACAGAGAGGAATGTGGTATCATTAGATAGGGATTTTCGCCCACGTGTGACATACCTTAATGAATTTAATATATAGCGTGACACCGCCAGTAGTTGATCAAATGAGGTTTTATTATATTTCCTTATTTTTAAATTTTAGAAGTAAACTAACATAATTGCTACAACCCTTATTGAATGTCCTATAATGGGCAAAAATGAAATCCGCTGAAATTATAAAGCAAGAAAATTATAAGAAAATAGTTTCTTTAAATAAAATTTTCTCAGTAGTTGTTCAATCGAAGAAATCAGTCGAAAATTCTAAAATTAATCTTTAAAATATCATCCTTGGGCTGTGATTAACAATAAATCTTATAGAAATATTAGTTGAAATAAGCAAGACGGAAGTGAATTATTTTAACTTAACGTAATTGTCTCCAACTTATCAAAAACTAAAGTTTTACATTTTCTAATGAAAAAAAAATCATAAAACGGCTTCTCTTATACTAGGCAGCTGACATTCAAACAAAGATTTTATGTCTAGTGCACGCGTAAAACTCATTTCGGTCTGAAAAGGAGCAATATTTGAAAAATTTGATCAATTGAAAGGCTATCAACTACTGGCGGTGTCACTCTATATAACATACTACGATGAATGAGGTATCATTTGACAGTATACTCAGTTTTCTTTATACTTTTAGGTTAAGTATCAGCATACATATTATTTCTGGTATTAATATTGCTTTTTTCTAAGCACACACAAACCGCAAAACGATGAACGAGGTATAATACTAAAGGTTTCTGAACAGGCTTTTGACATAGTACATTCATATTTCGTTAAAATAAATTGTTTGATTAAAATAAATGCAGTTAATTAAAAAATAATGAAAGATGTATCAGAAAATAAACTCAAAGATGGCAGTGAAAACGTCGCTCATGGTTCTACTGGTTTTATTTTCATATTGTTTATAGATTTTATAAGTTATATTTACACGGAAGTTCTCTATACAGGGCATACTCGGAATATTTTGAAAAAAAAAATACTAATTAAACTACTTAACAGTTGTTTCAAAAGTTAGGTGCGAAAATAAAACGCGATAAAAACAGATCCATGGGTCAGAGACATCCGGTAATCATATAAATATTCAGCATGATACGGGCTTTTCTATATCATCAACAAAAAATAGTTCAAAATATTGACAACAGTGGGTGCTACAGCAGATAATTTCATGGAATAAATCCATATTTTTCACACAACGCAAGATTTGGATGCAAAATCGTTAGAGAATACTGCCTATACACCTTTTTGCACCAAATCTCGCGTTCTGTGAGTAATATGCAATTATCCATAGTAGCGCTATTATCGAGACTTTGAACTAATTTTTTTGTTGGTGTCATACAAAATCCCGTTCCACGCTGAATATTTATCTGTAAATGGGATGTTTCTCCGAGTCATAGATATTTTTTTTATCGTGTTTTACTTAAGCATCAAACTTTTGAAACACCCGGTATGTATATAGTAAAGGATCAGACAAATTTAACGGCGGAATTATAGCAGAATGCCTGTAAAAAAAAATAAATACAGTAATCCCATAACATTCGCGAGGGTTAGGTTCGCGAAAGGCACCGCGAATGTTGAGACTATCTCCCCGTGGATAAAAGGGGGTTAGGTTTATGATATTTTTGTTTATTTTTTAAGCAATTGAAACGTAAAAATATATTTATTAAGCATTAAAAAGTACATTCTGTAAATAAATTTTAATAATTATAAACATATTGTACAAAGTTTAGTTGCTAGTCATGGCTGAAAAAATTGATTGATAGGGTAACTCCGGGAGAGTCGCCGCATACGGGATAGATGCCGCAACCCTTTAATTTCTTGTAATTATCGATAGACGGTCGTCAAACGCACAGTATAGGTGCGCAATGAGATTATTTTAACCATTGTATAGCGTGAATCCCATTTCGATGTTTATTTGTAGAAGTACCATCCTTAATTTGACGTAAGTGCATGATTTCACTGTCCAAACTTTTAAACACGTTATGTTTAAATAATTTTCATACACTAATTACTAAATACATGTATGATTTCGAAGTCAAAACTAAGTGTAGAGTTTGTATAGAGTACTGGGTGTATGGTTACGCCATTCCCCTTAGCGATGGCAGGTAACTGTGATGGCCGACGTCTGCACCATGCGAAATAGGATACATGCCGCACTGCTATTCCGGTATACATGCCGCAGTTTCTTTTGTACGGGATGATTAAGTGTTATTAACTTTTTTTTTTCTTTTTGCACAGACTAACCATGTTAGACATGTTATCAAGTTTACTAAAACTAAAGAAGAAAAAGTGGAAAATAAAAAGTAAGAAGGGCAAGAAAGATGCAAGTCAAGATGATAATAATGGAAAATTGGATTATGCGTAACGCAGACTTTCTTTGCAAACAACTCCTAAAAATAGGAAGTGCAATTGGCTTCGTTGCATAATGTGTTTAAATGTAGTTACATAAAGACTGTACTTTTTCGACACTTTTTCTCTAGATTGTAGTCGAAAAAACAGGTCTCTTAATCAATTCGGGACCACAGGGGCATATAAGCACTTTTATAAAGAGCTTACAAAATTTGTTTCTGGCATCAGTAAAAAAGAAAAGTAATATTTGTTTTGTTTAATTAGAGCATTTTCATGATTATTTAAGTAAAGTTAACTTCTTTTAAAAAAGTGGTACCACCCGAATAAAATCTGTGTAAAAGCCACCGGTCCCGAAAGGGTTAACAAATAAATTATGTAAACACAATTTTAATTTTTTTTCTTTTCCCTTTCTAATACATTTATATTACGTTGTCGCTGAAATAACATTTAAAATTTAATGTAAAAAAAAAAAAAAAATAAGTCGATAATTTTAATAGTGAAAGTAAGCAACAATTATTAATTTAAATTTTCTAGTACGTTTCATTGTACTCATTTAGTTTCATTTTGTTAATACATCGTTAATTATAGTCCAGATATGAATTTTTTTTTAATATTTTTATTTATAATTTCATTCTGTTCTTATTACAAGCGCGGCATAACTACCACACAAGTGCGACGTCTCAGCCTGGATGTACGGGTGACGAGACGTAATGTAATGTTTTAGAAAAAAATTGTTAAAAAATATTAATAATTTATTTTGAATTTTTTGTCGCATTACGCGCGTTGTATATTTCACATTAAATAGCACAGCATGATTTTTTCTAATTTTATGTCCATCATGGGACTTTATACACAAATTCAAAAAAAAAAAAAAAATGTGCGGCGTAAATCCCGGAATTACCCTATACGATTGTTTGGAAGAACAGATCTTTTGTTTATGAATTTCCGTGTAAGGAAAAGTTGTGGCTTCGTTTAAATCTTTAGACTCCTTACCAGTGAATGATCGCATTCTATTCCCTTTTCAATAAGCTGTTGTTAAAGCTTTAAAATTTCTCATATAATTTTTGCAGAAAATTTTTCACTTGCAAAAACAATTTTGAATTTAAAAAAAAAGTTAGGATTTTTTTTTTTTTTTTTTTTTTTTTAGCATGAAGTCATGTTTTGGGTTTCTTCGAATTGCTGATCTATATTTTGCTTTTCCTCAATACAAGGGCTGAAATTCTCGAAACTGTTCAGTCGAAACAGTCGAAACATTGTACAGTAGGCTATACTGTACAATGCAGCTGTCCAGTGTCAAATAGTTTATAGAGTTGGTAAAACAAGGCGAGTTTACTTTGTAAAAAATATTCTTTACAAAACAAAATTCGCGAATAGCTAAGTTAAGTATTCGCGAATGTTGAAGCGTTCTTCATTTTTTATTCTGCCAAGACCAATGTCAGTCGGGCGTCTTTTTTGCTGCTTTTTTGCTTAAGTATTATCCATTCACAAAGCTACAGTATTGTGAATGGATAATACTTAAGCAAAAAAGCAGCAAAAAAGGCGCCCGTCTGACATTGGTCTAATAATCAAATCTCGCGAATGTTAAAACCGCAAATGTTAAGGGATTACTGTACTTTCAAATATTTGGCACGAAAAGAAGCAGCATTTTTCCATTTGGCAACATTTTATCTCGCCAAAAGCAAACGATTTTAATGCATCTTAAAATTTCTTGTTAATTGATTTTTAGAATGCGTGTAAATAATATTTAGTAAATTTAAACTTAAACAATGAGAGCGTTTAATACATATATTTTTGTATGACATATTTATATTGCGTGTTGCTGTAGTTTAATTTTATCACTGCAAAAATAATTTCACACGTAAAGAATATTTTCATTTTGAAAAATATATTTTCATATATTTAAGCGTATTCCAAAATAAAGGCCAGATGAAGAATGCTGCAATTATATATTTCAATATAGGAGAAGGTTTTGTTTCCATAGCAGCAAAATTTAATCGACAGTGCTCAATTCGACTTCATTTTGAGATTGAAAAAGTTTTAATTAATTTAAATTTTGTATTAGTTAATAAAATTTCATAGCTAACTTTCATTATAAATATATATATGACAAAACTATAGTTAAAACAAACTAAAACTGACAAAACAAAAGTTATTTAAATAAAATTTGTTTTAACAAGTTCAACATGAAAGATTTCTACCTTAAGGATTATTTGACATATAAAAGTATTTTTTTTTAAATTTTTAGCCCACCGCCAACCGGTGATAAATTGCCAAATAAAAAAATTTTCATAATTTTTTTTACGAACACCCTATCGAGTTTCCGCCAATTTATTTATTAAACCTTTATATCCTCATAAGAAGACCATTCTATAATTTTTTTCAGATTTTTCGGAGTATGCCCGTATGGAGAACTTCCTTGTTAGAAAATATATCACTGTGCTTTCACAAGTAAAACAAAAAAAAATCTTTAAAAACGTCGAGTTTTTTGTGTTGTAAATCTTATAAAGTTTAGGCCTTTTATTTATTTATTTTTTTTTTTTTTTAGTATTAGATAAAGCATTGTTATTTATCGAATTTAAGGTTAATTTAAATGCTTTTTATATATTTTGCTCGAGAATTACATATAAGTGATTGAAAGTTAGTTAACGCTATTTAATTTGTTATATATTACAATTATGAAAATAAAGAATAATTGTTTTTCCGTAATTATAATTTAAGGAAAATACGAATAGATATAAAATGCATGACATTATTTAGAAAAGAATAAAATTTTAATCATTTACAAAATATAAATTTTTATATTATTTTTCTCTTTAACCCTAGAACGCTCCTCGTTCTGTACCTACGAATTAGTCCCTCGGGTCTGAAAAGACTCATTCATGTTTTGCTAAATTCGGCAGTCTAGAAGTAATAAATTTATTAATTTAATAACAGTTGACGAATACTAAAACAAAAAATAAAGCATGACAGTACAAAGATGAAATAAAAGTAAAAAGTACTTACAAAATCTTGTTTTCAGGTACATCCAAAAAACACAAATGAATCTTTCAAATATTTAAATGTAATTATCCCGTATAACAGTTATGGCAAACTGTATTCAAATACTTTTTAGCATGTAAAGCATTGGCATGTTACACACTTAAATGTTCATTTATTGTCCGTTTTTTCGCATAGGTCCGGTCGCCACCTTCCTCGCTTCTTAGCAATTTCCAATTCAACTGAATTACTAGCAATTTCTTTGCGGATTTGCTTCGCACTTTGAACCATCTGTTTTGCTCCTGGCACTCTTGGAAGATTTTCTCTGGTCTCCATATGCTTTTTTACAAGTTTTTCACACAATTTTTCCAAAAAAAAACTTCGTCTATAAGGACAGTCTATCTTCCATTATTTATTTATTTTGCAATAATGTACAAAAGCGTTACATGCAGATATGTCTAAAATATTACAAAATACAAGAAATGGCCAACGGTTTGTCTTCCTTTTTGTAGTGTAAGTAGCTACCATTTTGTCCAGCGTATCAACTGCTCCTTCAGTTTTATTATAATCAATGATGATCTCTGGTTTTCTTTGAATACTTCGTTCAATTTTCTCATTCTTATGTGATGTGCTCTGAAGAACAACATATTTATTTTATTTTAATGTAAGACACAAGCGTTGTATCTTTAGTAAATGCAAATGTTGAACTGTATCTTTCTTTTCCTTTTATTTCTAAAATTTCTACAGGAATAGATGATTTGTTTTTTTCTTTTTGTACCAATCATTGTTACGTTTCTTTTTAGCAACATTTGACCTAAATCATAAGATGTAAAAAATTGTCACAAGTTATATTATGTCCTCGTAAACCATATGAGAAATCCAAAACTACTCCCAATCCTTGGTTTCTTTCGGGTCCATTTCCTGGTTGTTTTCCTAAATATCGATGGATATTCCATACATATCAAGTGTCATTATCGCACAAAATCCAGAATTTTATACCATATTTAACACGTTTGCTAGGAATGTACTGCCTAAAAGGACACTTACCCCTAAAAGCAATAAGTTGTTCGTCCACCGTTACCTATACTTCTGGATTGAAAAGATTGGGTAACATTTCTACCCATTTATCCCATAATTCTCGAATTGCGGCAAATTTGTCATTTGATTTTTAAATTTCTTTAGAGACATTGCAGCTGTAAACAAATGTCTTCCCTTGAATTCACCCCATAGACTTGTTGTTGATTCCTTGCTTGATTTGTACACACCTGCGAGCAGTAAAAGGCGTATGTATGCATCCAAATCTACGATATTTAGATCTGTCCAATTTTCTCCATATACACGCTTTCCCTCTAAATTCGTAAAATTTATGATCATGGTTTTCAAATTTTCGGGAAAAAGCAGTTCAAAAGCGCTATATTCGTCTTCTATTCATGCTGTTGAAAATCGAGTTGAGCCAGGGGTTAGTTTCAAAATACTATTGCTTTCTAATCGACCAGCACTTGGATATGGCTTTGCATGCCACATTATTTTTCATCTCTGGACTTCATTATCTCAGGTACTTTATGTATAGTATCTATTTCTTCATCTGATGAAGAATAATTATCAATAGATATATGATCATCTTCTTCCGATACAGCGTCTTCCATATCAGACAGATTTTCCTCATCTGTATAGCCTTCCATGAAAGCGAAATAAAACTTTCACATAACGAATAAAAAATTCAATAATGTTATTCTCAAATAAATATTCGAACTGATTCTAAAAGGTAAACTATTTACTTCTAGCTGAGAGGAAAACAACAAACAAGATGATTTTCCGCTATGACTTGTCCGGTTCCAGATGTCCCATAACTTCATTCCCTCCCCGATAATTCTACCCCCTTTTCCCCCCTTACCTTTTTTGCAGCTGTATAGCAGAAATAAAACAATATTGGCGTTTTCAAAAAAACTATGTGAATGTATTTGTATGCTTGGACAAAAATGACCCGCGGGACAGATTAAGGTGTTTTTTGTTGTGTTAAAACTAAAAGTCGCATTAATTTAAAATTTTAGTATGTGTTAGTTAAAAATAAATCAGGAAAAGTCATTGTATTTCAGAAAATTCTTATGAGAAGTTTTTGAGTAGCACATGCTTAAACATGTGTATGGGTCTAAAAAGACCCGAGGAGCTTTCTAGGGTTAAATGTGCGTTGTTTTGCATTATTATTCCCTTAATTCATAATTTCTATTTATACTTTATTAGTTTCTGAAATACCTTTTAAAAGAATTCATTAGCGAATACCTGATATTCGCATTTATTTATGTATATCTTGAATTATTTATTCGTTTACTCATGAGTAAGATATGTTATTTTAGTTAGAATAATCATAATTTCCTAATTAGTAACGCATTTGTTTGTTTTAGAGTGAAACCTTCTAACTTTTCGTAAAGAGAATTGTCTAAAATTTGTATTGTTCCGTTTTGAAGTCATTTTCATATAGCTGAGGGACAATCTATAATAAGCAATGTACAGTAATTGAATTTATGATGAACGGAAAAGGCTGAAACTTTGGTAATCAAGCAAAACCCAAAGGAACAAACACTTTTAAATAAAAATCCCTATTATTTGGAAAATATTAATTATTTGTGTATGACTCCAATATTACATTTGTATAACTTACGTTTTAATGCTTAAACTAAGATATATTTACTATGCAAATATATCTTAAATTATTAATTAGTTTATGTGTGTTTAACATGCATTCTTTTCTTTAAAAAATTATTATAATGTGTTTTTCTATGAGGTATTTATTTGCTTTGTTAAATTCTTCTGTAATTTAATAAAGAAAATTATTTCAAATCTCTTCCGCCGATTTTGAAATAATCTTCTGATAGATTCGTGGACAATACATAAAACCGAAAAATCAGTAGGTCTAAGTGGACTGAGGACCATTAATTAAATAGAATTCGACCCCAAAATCGAAAATAATTTTTGTTCATGTTATTATTCCCCAGTTTCTTCTGAACCATTTGTAAAAAACCGCATGCAAATGCAATTATTTTTCGCAAAGTTACAATTGTTTGAATTTTGAACACAAACAATTTTTCGGCCTGTTAATATACCGGGTAAGTCAAAATGAATATAGCGATTACAAACAGCTATAACTATTTAATGGAAAAGAATTTATCGATAAGATTAATACAGGACGTAGACGGAACTTCAAACTTTTGTATACATACGTCATAGATGTTCTATGTGACTTCCCTTGGTCACACCGACAGCATCATCTAGGCGGTAGTCCATTTCACGCCATACATTCTGAAACATTTGTTCAGTCACAGAAGCAAGCGCATTACAAATGCATACTTTGAGTTCTTCAATTGTTTTGGGCATGGGAGTCACATACACACTGTCTTTCACATAACCACATAGAAAAAAATAGCAGAGTGTCAAGTCCGGAGATCTCTGTGGCGTAGCGCAGAAGACGTCATCGGCATCTCCACTTCGACCGATCCAACGCTTTGGAAGATCTTCACCTGCGCCTTACGTAAAGAAATTTTGAAGTTCCGTCTACATTCTATGTTAATCTTATCGATAAATTCTTTTCCATTAAATAGTTATAGCCGTTGGTAATCGCTATATTCATTTTGACTTACCCTGTATTTTAAATCTGTTTCTCTCAAAACTGATTTTTCAACATTTTTAGGTTTTAGAAATGCTCCATACGTCATAATTTTTGATCAAAATTCATAATATTGATATGGAAGGATCCAGATATTGCTTACAATGAAACTGTGCATGCATTTTAAAATTCGACTTCATTACGATAATTTAATTTGATTCTTAACTTATTAAAAGGCTAAATTTTGATGAAAATCGATATCGAATTCAGAAAAAAATCTAAAAAAAAGTAGCTACTGAAGGGATTAAAAAATAGATGCACAGATTTGTTCGTAATAGAGTTTTAAGTGATTAAAATGGAATTTCGAGGAAATATCTAAAAATTTATAACGCATGGAGCATTTTAAAATTTCAGTTTAAAATTTTAATTTTTTTTTTAAATCTTAAAATTATAATAAGATTAGAAAATTTTTAATGTGTTGTATATACTTATGGTGAAACGTATATTTCCACAAAATTTCATATCTCTATGATGAAAAAAAAAAAATAAATTTTTAACATCCACCTCCCCTTAATTCATAGAGATTTAAACTGCTTTTACTCATATAATCAACCAATCACAAAAAATGTAAACAATTAACCTAGACTGTAAAAAAAAAAAAGACAGGTGTTGTTTAATCTAGAAAATAGAACTACAAACGTTAATATACTATAACAACTCAGGACATTAAAAAGCTTTCTTTATTTTTAGAAACTTCAGAAACCAACATATATTTTCAAGATTTATATATAACAGGATCTTAAAAAAAAAAGTTTTTTTTTCTGCCACTCATTTTTTACAAACATTCCAGAAGTGTTTTCTTATAGTGTATTAATCAGTTTCTCAACCTGGAATATATAGGTTGGGGGACGGCCGAACTTCATCGAGTTGAAGGCTGAAATTTCAGAATTAGTTAAAACACGATTTGCATATTAAAATGCAAGTCACATCTTGGTGGAAAACACGTGTAAAAGCGATTTTAGTGGCTGGGTGTTACGTTTACCATTGTGCTTTCCTGTTTTCAGTTTTCCATGTTTTCATACCTTTGCGCGCAGGAAAACACAATGATAAACCTTCCGATAAACTACAAAAATCGGGTCTGTAGGACTATTGACATTATTCTTCCAGCGGAATAATCTGTGAAGCCAAGAACTACTTTTCGACGATTCCTTGTTTTAGCTACGAATATCACCTACAGATGACACCTATGTTCATTGAAACTGTAATATTTCTGAAACCATCCTTGCAATTCCTATCCGCAAAACAATTCATTCTAGTTTCAGCAGTTATACAATATGAAGAATATAAAAAGATTGAACATTAATCCATCATTATTTGTCAATAATTTGCGATCTGATAATTTGATAAAACGCAGCGCCTTCTATCTGTGATATTTTAAATTTAAACATGAAAGCGTAGCAAAAAAATCCCGATATCATAGACAGGGAGTCAGCTGCGCAAACCAGCACCTTAACCTGTAAACGACTAAAGTTTCAGCATTATTTAAAAATCGATTCGTATATTAAAATTGAACTATTCTGCCAAGTTATATATTGGTGGAAAGCAGCTGCAAACTCGATTTTAGTGTTTGAGGATTATGTTTAGGATTGCGTTTTCTTTCTCCCAGTTCTCCATGTTTTCACAGCTTTGAGTGCAGGTAAACGCGATGATAAACCTACCTATAATCCACTAAAATCGGGCCTGCAGCTGTTTTCCACAAATATATGACTTGTTAGACCACTTTCTTTTTAATATGTTAATCGATTTCTGTCTAATCCAGGAATTTGAGCTGGAAACTCGATAAGGTGATTGTGCAGGTCACCCGGTCTAATTAGGTTTTAAGATTGCTATTGATTCTGAACTAAACATTTTCGTGATAAAAATGATAAATTAATAGCATTAATATTAACATTAAAAACAATAATATTTTATTATTCTTGCATTATAAATTCAGTTACGTAGCTGAAATAGTTTAATTGAGAATGAATTACATGCTAATGATCGATATTCTGATTTGAGAGAAATTGATTAAAACACTATAAAAAATTCTCGGAAACGTTCACGAAAATTACAAAAGACATTTGGTTTTACAACTGATTTTTTAAATGCATAAATATATTTATTTCTGAGGTTGAATGGTAAAGAATGTTTTCTAGAATCATGGGAAAATTGGAAGATGTTGTTTCATATTTTCATTCGTGAATATAATATACAGTGTGTCCACGTATAACCTGACCGAACTTTATTTTCGCAACCAATGGTCCTAGATGCATACTTCCAATTACAAAAATGGTTTAAATAATGTAAAGAATTACGATTATGCACATCTCTAGACAGATTTTGACTGTTTCAAGATTTATCTCGATATCGATCAGTTTCAGTTTTATTTTCCACACTGAATTTTAAGACAGCGTAATTACGTGATTCCTCATCTAGTATAGAGACTACACAAAGTTTATGAAACATAATTTAATATATATTTTTTCTGTAATATTATTTCTGGTGTGAAAAATTTTTAGGCAATTTATTTTTATTGAAATTAATTGATATGTTTGTCGAATGTGTGACTGCGTATACGCGAATGCGTGTATATGAACACACATACACTTACATATATTATACCACAGACTTGTACAAAGGGTGTCCACGTATAACCTGACCTACCTTTATTTTCGCAACCGTTGGTCCTAGATGCATACTTCCAATTACAAAAATAGTTTAAATAAGGTAAAGAATTATTTTTAAAGCGATTTGGCTCAAGAAAAACATTTATTAAAAAACTACGAAATTTAAATTTTTATATGGTCTCCCGGTCCTATAAGTGATATTTAGTAAAAAATTTCTGTGGTACTAACAAGTAAGACAAAAAAAGTCCCATTCATCTAACATTAAAATTGACCGAGTTATGAAACTTTGAAATGCAGAACTTATACAACTTTTTTGAACACCAAAACAGATGATTTCGGCCAAGCTTTCAGGGATCGTATATAAAGTACTTAAACTTATTACAAGGTATCTGCGCTTTGAAAGAAATAGCACAACTATTACGATTGAGTTAACTTTTATTAGTTAGGTTTAAGATTAGTTAAAATAATTGTGTTTTAACATACGTCATATTTTGTAAGGATTTCAGGCTATGATTTCTTCTAACAAAAATTATGTTATTTTCTTAAGATTTTATTTAACTTGCAACGATCGTCTTTCCAGTTTAAAATTTGTACTCGAACTTTAACTCACTTTCAAATGTCCGGTGGTAGTTAAATTTTACATACCGACTTAAATCCGATGACAATGCAATATTATTATGATTTTCGACGGTTACTAATACTTATATTAGAGGATAACACAAAAATTCGGTTAGAGTACCATCAACAAATTTAAGAAAGAGTTTTAGATTAGATAACATGAACCTGCGATGGTTGTGTTTTTTAACTTTTGTAATTACGTTTTGGTATTTTTTAACGCTGAATAATAAAAAAAAATTACCTTCACTTTTAACCATTATGTCAGGATTTTTCGAAAATCGTAAATTTCAAGGTTAAAAAATAGCGAAGAATCTGATACTATAAAAAAGATGTAATACTTTTTTATTCAGTTTAATTTTATTTAATTCAATAATTTATTCAATTTTTTGGCTTATACTGGGTTTCTTACTGCTAAACAGCTCGGGTTCGGATGAGTTTGGGAAGTGAGGGGGATCAATTTTAACTTTGAGCTTTTTAACTTTGAAATTTGCTGTTTGAGAAAAATCTTGACGTGATGGTTTAAAATGAAGGTCATTTTCGGATTCAGCGCTAAAAAATACACAAGAATCAATTTTCAAAAGTTAAAAAACATGGGCACAATCCAAAATTTGAAAAACAGTGTAATCTAACAGCATTTTAAAATATGTATAATTTTGTAAAGAATTAAGGCTGATGTTTTTCAACCTTTTTATTCAACAAAAATTCGATTATTTTTATCCTCTTATGTATGTTCAGTACAAATTGTATATTTTGCAGTAATATATCAGAATAATAAGTGATTTCACATTTATATTAGATTGCAATGTTAATTTTGTTCGCAACTAATTTTTTGTTATATCTGACGATTATTTATATTTCTACTACATTTGTGAATGACCCCTATTTCGCAGCAAAAAAGATACTCCAATTTTAAACAGCTATTACTCGGTCAGTTTTAATCATAGAGAAAATTTTTCGAGTATGCATGATTATATCCTTAATAAAATCTCTCAAGGCTGGGCAAATTAACGCTGTTGTGTTGTATTTCCTGTTGTTAGTTGTAAGACAAAACGCTCTCCTATCACTTACGACGGCAAATTTAGCCGCTATAACGTATAAATTAGCCTTTCCTCGAGTTTCGGGAAACTGAAGTTAAACTAAGATTAGTCGATTTCACTAAGATTAAAGATGTAACTATTAACTCAAAGAGTTAATTGATTTAACCCAACGACCTTAACCCAACCACTTGATTTAACCTAACGACCACAACTATTTGAAGACGAAATCGCGTTTTAAATTTTCCCTATCCTTATTATGTCAAAGCAGCACGCAGTTCTGAGGGATTTGCAGGTTTCTGTGCAAATTTCACTCATTCCATACCGATTGGTAGTCAAAAAATGCCGTAAGATTTTCATTGCTGAATAAAAGTGACTTACACCAGATGTATTTAGTTGATTCTTCAATGCTTGTAGTATAAATGTAAACCACAGAACAATACGTAGAAATGATATTACATGGCGAGTATAATAGGAATGGACGAGAGGCTGCAAGGCAACACACAATTAAATTTCCAAATGATAGCCATCCGTCTAAAAACAAGGTTTTAAATGTTGTGAAGCGCTTACGAAAAACGGGTAGCGTTAAAAAATATACTCGATCTGGAAGCTCAAGTATTCATGTCTCTGACGAAGAGATTTTGGGATATGTTCTTATCCACGGTGTAGTGTTAGGTATATTAGTGAAGCTTGCGGCTGCTCTTCTAGCCTTTGGGATTTCTGTACATTTGTATTGAATAGTCCGGATGGCAGTTGGTGTTGATAAATATGGGAAGCAATATTAACAGAACGAATTAACCCATATTGCAGATAGAGACATGCCGAATGTTACAACTAACTCTTTATTGACCAAATCAGACACCAGGTTCGGGATGTTTTCTTTAGCAAGGCGAGCCCTCGGCCGGAGCCGGGCATTGGAGAGAGAGTCTCGTTACATTCTTATGCTCAGAGCATGCGAGTTCAGAAGGAAGTGCTACAATTACATTTTCTCGAAATGCTCGAGTATTGGCAGGAGTACATACACAATTTCGTCAAATACATATGCTATATGGCGAAATTACAGAGAGGAAGGCATGTGGGCAAAGTATGATAATTGAAATTGAATGGAGGAAGTAAAAGAGTAATAAGAAATATTTAACGCCAAATGATTACTTAGGAATTATAGCACATAAACCGCAAAAGAACATTCTATAGTGGTTTGCCACAGTTCTAATGGGATTGAAGCGGCTGAAAGCACATGTTAATAAACTAAAGTAAAATAAAGACAGGGTTAATAAGTGAGATGACTAATATATCTTACATGTGGATCAACGGTTAAAAATGTAGAAGTAATATGTCTGACTAATTTCAGCATATCATCAAACTAAGGCAGAAGGAGGAAAATTAGAATCCAGTTATTAGGCGAGAAAAGGAAATGATTTCTTTTCTTTTAAATGCAGTGCGTTGCGGTTAAAATATTACAGATACAGAAAAATGATTGCTTAATTTATGAAGGAAAAGAGCGCTAAAAAGATTGAATCCAAATGCAAACAGATAATTAAATTTAAAGAATTCGAAAAAATGTAATTTTAAAGGTGGGGGGGAGGAGAAAGGTATTAATATTAATATGTGAAGGTAGGCGCCTTCACAGGGGGGGGGGCGGGTTTCGTTGACACTGTGAAGATAATTAGTAGTATTCCACCTTATTAACGACTGGGGAACCACCTTAGATGTAACTGACTTTTACCAGATTATAGTGATTGCATTAACTGGCTGATGATGATAGTGGACTACTGCATGTTACACCGAGAGAAACCCCATAGTGAATATCATGGAAAAGCGAGGGGAAAGAATAATAGATCCAAAGAAACTTTCAAACATGGAATAAAATGATAAGGATTTTAAATACACATTTTTTTACATGTTTAACTGTAAAAATGCATTGTATAAATCAAAAAATGATTTCTCAAATTATTATGATAAAAGGTTCTACTTCTATTTTATAGTGTCAGATTTTCGCAATATTTAGTTTGTTTTTTTTTTAAGTTAAAAATTTGCGATTTCTGAAAACGTCTGAATTGATACTAAAAAATGAAGGTAATTTTCGTATTCAGCACCACAAAATACATAATAATCAATTATCAAAAGCTCAAAAACACAATCATCAAGTTCATTTTATATCAGATGAACTATATAGATAGATAAGAGATTTTTTTACTGTTTAACATTGAAATTTACGATTTGCAAAATGCTGCTGCAATTTATGATTTGCAATTGATTTGCAATTTGCTGATGTGATAGTTAAAAATGAAGGTCATTTTTGTTTTCAGTGCTAAAAAACATGACACCACACAATCAGGCGGCAATCAGTCTTGCAAATCTGGCGGACTTTTTATTAAAAAATGCCTGGTTCAAACCAGAAATTTTTAATGCTACCTTTTTTTATGCAATCTTTTTCATTGCGATATTACCAAAAATTAGCATTCACACACTTTCGGGGTAATTTAAATTATTTTAACAATATTTTTATAAATGCGTAAGCGGAAGGACTTGTGTTAATATATTTGTTTGCTCTAAATTGAACAATTCCAATTTGTTTAAGGGATACTGTATCAAGTTGCCATCTCTTCATAGTGAAATAACTGGAATTTTCCAGGAACAATACTTAACATGTAACGTGTTGAATTTCTTCTGAACTGAAATGACCTTAACATTGATAATAAAAAAGCGCCTCAATAAATAATTACTCCATATAATGTTAGTTATTTTATATTTAAGTTACTTATTTGTGGATAAATATGAAGGATATCTTTGTATAACTTGTAATTTTATATATAACTACTATACAAGCATGTTTGAAATTTTTTATTAGCTTAATTATACAGATAATTTTCGTTATAACGTAGCCTGATAAGTTAATTAGTAGTATATTTGTTTTCTGTTAATTGAATCCTTTTAAATTCTCTTTTAAAAATATTTCAAATTCATTTTGCTCTCTTTTCGGAAAAAAATTAAATTGACAAAAGATACTATTTAAAAAAGAAAATGCCATAATTGAATTAATGTGAATTCCAAAATTATTATATTCTAGTAATTTAACTGTACCAACTGTAAATAATTTCCGTTTTTTTTTTTTTTTTTTTTTTTTTTTTTTTTTTTTTTTACGTTGACGATAACGAACATATATGATTTACGCTTTAATGAATACTACCCACATATATCTTGAAATTTTTATTAGCTAATCACTTAGATATGTTCATAATATAATATAATCATTAAAATGATATAATCATTAAAATATGTTCGTGTATTATGTAATTATTAACGTATTTGCTTGCTAGTTGAAACCTTCTAAATATTTGTAAAAAATGTTGCTTCGACTCTCTTTCGTTCAGTTGTGGAATAATTATGACATTTCCAAGGCGCAGTATCTAATCAGGAACTAAATTGGAATAGTCTTAAGGTTAATCAAGAAACTCAAAAAGGAACAAGTATTTTCGATAAGTTTGTTCCTTTTCTGTGATACGGAAGTCATTTGGGGATGACTTTAATTGTAATACGTAAATTCTATATTTACTTACTACAAAAATGCGTCTTCAATTATTTATTAGTACACATATGGTTAAGACATTTTGTTTTCCATAAGAATTATTCTAATCAGTTACATATTAAAGTAATTATTTGCTTTAAATTGAAATTTTTTCTTAAAGAAACTTTTCAAATCTCTGTGCCTCTGTTATAAAATAATTTTGAGATTGTCGAGGAATAATAACAAATTAGAAATGTGCAATAATTGAATTTGTGATAAATTGAAACTGTCCTAAATCACTAACCAATATCGAACCAAAGGCATATGTACTGCACATAATATTATTTCCTTTTTAGGGAATGTTATTCAGTAAGAGAATTTCTTTTTAAGGAATGTTATTCTCTTTATCCTTCTTCTATGAATTCTACTTTGTCAAAGGAAGAAAGTGCTAAAAGAGGGAGAAAGAGAAAGTAAAAATGGAAAACTTTGTAATCTAGTGATCTTAAACACGCTTTAAAGAGGCTTTAGAAAGTATTAGGTTGCAACGAAAGTTTTCCGCCAAATCATCATTACATAATACTAATTATAATATTTATAATTAACTGTAATTTTATATATAACCACCGTTCCGCCAAACCTTCACAATGTCATATGATAGAACACTAGTACCTGGAGCTGTACACATTATTCGGTGACATTCTGAAGTTCATTTTTTGCAACAGAACTGGAAGTAAATGATGGTTCTAATCTGGTAGCGTAATAGTTCCATTTCAGTAACCTTGTATTTAATGATAAAGATATTTTTTTACAAATTTCACAACACAGTGTTATAAAACAAGTCTCTTTCTTTCAAATGCCAAAAATCGTCTGACAAAATATGAGAAAACACGTGAACGCGAACTGTTTTTGTACAGACCGTATTATCTGAGGCGGAAAACTTTCCTTACAACCTGATACAACTGATGCTGCTCCGGTAAGAGTGAAAATATTCTTGTCGCATATTGTATGCTAAGACTTCCATCAGAGGGATTAGTCTGAGCGATTTTACTGAGAACATAGATTTAATTGTGACAAGAATAGAAAATGGGATGTAATCTTTAATTGACAATACGTGTCCTGTCTGAAAAGTATTTGAACTTCGTCCTAAAAAATAAATTACGTGACGAAATTGGTACCCTGATTCCCTTCACGGTAGGCCCCTTACGCCTCCATACTCTTGCGCACCATTCTTTCCACTGCAGAAAATACTTCTGGAAGGCTTTTTTTGGAATGGTGTTCAACTCCGCCGTCGCATTTAGCATATCTCATCTCTATTCTCAAAACGGAATTCTATCAATGGCGCCTTCAATTTCAGAAGCAACCAGAAGTCGCAAGGGCACATGTCTGAAGAATATGGAATTCGGCGAACGATTGGAATTCCATATTTTGCCATGAAAGTCTGAATCAGGTGCGATGAATGAGCTGGAGAATCGATGAATCTTACGACATCCAATGAATCTTACGAATTATTTCGCATTGAGAATCACCAAGCTTTACAAAATTTGATGCAGAACCTTGGTGAACCCGTTAAGTCATCTTGAGACAAATCAAAATCCGAATCACACGTATGACAGCACCTCATTCGGCGGCCAGCAGGCAACGACTGGCTCACTGGAAATCCTGGAAAAAATAAATTGTGGCATGCGCATTAAGCTATCTCCTTACGAGGTGCATTCAAATTCTAAGGCCTCCGATTTTTTTTCCGACTAACTTCTCACCTGAAAACTATGAAACTGGTGTTACTTCGCGACGTAATCTCCCTGCAGACGTACACATTTTTCCCAACGTCGACGCCATAATTCCATGGCTGCGGCGAAGGAAATAGTCAGTAAAACGGTATTTTACGGATTTTATTCCGAGCTGGGTTGGAAATTATTCCGGTACGATAAGGGCAACTATTTTTCAGATTCCTACCGGAAAACTGGCATTATTTTTTTTACAGTGTGGGTATAAAATTGGAAGTGCGCAATACATTAAAATTAATAGAGAAAAGAAAACAATAAAATATCTTATATTGAAATTTTTACTCCTTGAAATGTACATGAATTGTAAAAACAGACGTTATAAACCAAAAATGTGGATATCTACTTTTTTTGGTACGACTAATATAATTAAATAGATAACTTTAGAGTTCAATTTGTTAATATTGCAATGCGGATTTACCGTACCACAGTGTTTAGTGCATTGCGCTACCGTACTTCAGGTTCAAAATTCTCCACTGGAATTGTGCAAACTTTACTGAACTTTTAATAATTTCTGGATAAATAAAATGAGCAGCAAGCGCGTTTGATGGAACTACACTTTTATGTTCCGGGACCAGCACGCAATTGATTCAATGTACATAATCGTGATTACGTATGTTGATTTTTATTATCCCCAAAAATTTATAAAATATTTCATTTATAAAAAATATGTTTTTTAATATTATTTTTTTCGAGAAAGAAATGTGGTATTAATGTCCGGAAATGGTGGCAACTGAATTCAATATTTAGATAAACATATTTTTACTTTCTTCTATCCTCAATAGAAGAAAGTATTGTAATTGAAATTTTTTTCGACATCCGGTTGTCGACGGTTTTACACGTTTTAGGGTCAGAGATCCCCAAAAACATGCTTATAGAAAATGTCTGTCTGTCGCTATTGTAGCATCAAAAAGTGTATGAAGTTATACATAGAATTGAACCAAATTCTATATGTATGTTTTTGGCCAAAGCAAGAAGGTCCTTCCTGAATTTGGAAAAATTCTGCCGGAAGGGGGCGCTGTAATAGCGTTTTTATGCGATTTTGGATATTGTGCCACAGAAAAGTGTATGAAGTTATGCATAGAATTGAAACAAATTTTTTGTGTATGTTTTTGGCCATGGCAAGAAGATCCTCCCTGTAATTCGAAAAATTCCGCCTAAAGGGGGCTCTGTAATAGCGATTTTTGTGCCATTTTGAATATTGTACCATCGAAAAGTGTATGAAGTTATGCATAGAATTGAACCAAATTTTTTGTGTATGTTTTCCGACAAGGCAAGAAGGTCCTCCCTGCATTTGGAAAAATGCCGACGAAAAGGGGCGCTGTAATAGCTATTTTGGTGTCATTTTCAATATTGTACCATCGAAAAGTGTATGAAGTTATGTGTAGAATTGAACCAAATTTTTAGGTCCTCCCTGAATTAGGAAATATTCCGCCGAAATGGGGCACTATAATAGCGATTTTTGAGTAATTGTCTTGATTTTTCGTAGTTCTATTATGCACCGGCGGCTTGTGAAGTTACGGGAACTTCCCATCCTGATAATCCGGCTATTCGTGAACAGCTGATATACAACAGAATAACCAAAAACTATTGATTTTAATAAATGTCATGATGGAGATTAACTCGTTTTTACTCCGACTAACTGACTGAAGCAGAAATTTAAGATGGAAGTCAAAGTTTATATAGCATTAAACTGATAAATGAAATATTGACATTCGTAACAACATTTTGAAACATTAAAATATATGAGATGGAAGAAAGTTTTGAGATTGGCACATCCAACTAGTTTAAATAAAAGTAAAGTAGGGGAAACCCTTATGAACAAATTCTTAACTCAAATCAAGGGATTTTTGCCTCAAAACACAGAAATAATCTTAGATTAATTTGATAAAATCCTTTTATATTATTTTTTGGCATTTGGCATTTGGTAGCTTTTAACAATTAATATCCTTTCATATCCCTCAATGTCCCACTGGATCATTTTCTCTAATTTCTACTTGGTGTTCATCTGTTACGTTTTCTCCCAATCTATTCATTCTCTTCCATTGTGAAGCTAAATGTGCTTCTCGTTCCTGATCTCTTTCATTTCTTCTTTATTCTTTCTGTTTTCCCGTTTATATTCACAACTGGCAAAATTTCCTCCATTTTTATGTTTCGCCATACTGTTAAATATTAATATTGTTTAACGCACTAAAATTTCACCGAATACATTATTCACTACCTTAAGAAATTCACTTTCCCTTTTTATGTTTAAAAATTTTCCCGAAATTTATTTCACTTTCTATCACTTTCAGTTTTCCTTGCTCCTCTCTAATCGATTTACAAAGGTATACTGAGAGCATGCGTCTTGCCATCCCCTACATATACCCTTCTGAAATGGAACGTATCCCAAACACACCAGGTAATAAAGCATTCGAAAATGCCCCAGAACGGAATTCCGTTTCCGGTTTCTAGAACATCCTAGTAAAGTCCCTTGGATGGTCCAGAACCGTTTCGAACATTCTCTAAAATTCCAAAACAGAAAGTTCCTTCGAAGGTCGAGAAACTTCTGAAACTTTCTAGTATATTCTGAACATTTTGGCGCGTTCTCGAATTATGTAACATTCTGGAAGATTCTCGAAACTCCTGGAAGATTTTATAACATTCTGGAACATTCTACAATATTCTAGAACAATCTGGGTCATTTTAGGGCATTCTGTTCGAAACATTCCAGAACAATCTAGAATATTCAGGAGTCTTCTGGAAAGTTTCGGCTACATTGGAATTCGATTTCAAGCTGCTTCACTAATTTCGAAGTCCATTGGTGCGATGTCCTATTTTGACGCACATATCTCCGAGCCCAACACCTAAAATTTTAAACAGAAACCTTCTTCAATGATCGAGGATGAAGGGCTACCATACCATAGCGGGAATATGGGGGGAGCTGCAGGAATAGGTTGCGGAGTTAGAGCGGTATGCATGGACAAACACGCTTACATTTATTATATATATATATATATATATATATATATATATATATATATGTTGATTTCTTAATCCCTTAATTTTCGCTCCCGTGATATTCACGGGTTGTGTATTTTATTCAGATTGTTTGATCACACCGGTTTTATAAAATAGTGTAATTGGCTTTTATGGTATCATTTTACCTATTCTTAATTTAGATAAATATTTCTTTTTCAAAAAATGGGTGCCAATAAGCAATTTGTATTTTTAAATCGTAATTTAATGCGACCGTTAAGGGGTTAAGAGCATTCCTAATCAGTTCATTTCTAACGTAGTTGTTGGTTTTTAGTCCCATCTCTAATTCAAATCCTATAACTTATACATATCTTTAAATACCACATGGTTTATTTATAATTAAAAGAAACTATTTTTGTTAAAATTATCACAAGTAGTTAATTAGTAACGCATTTGTTTCTTTGGAGTTGAACCCTTTTAATTGATGGTAATGAAAACATTCTAATATATGTTGCTCCTCTGTGAGTATTTTTTGACGTTGACAAAGAATTATATCTAATGAGGAATATGCGGTAATTCAATTTAAGGTGAATGTCAACTTTGGTAGTCAAGCTATCTCGATTAAAGACAATTACACTACATGAAATTACTTTCCTTTTTGGTAAGATTAATCCTTTCGGGATGAAATAAATAAACACATTTTTATTATTTACGTATTATGTTTCTTAACTAAGGATAACACTAAATGTTTCAATCAATTATTATTGAAGTAAATTATTTCAATCATTAAAATAACCAAATGTAAATTTAAATATTTTTGTTTTAAAGAACAAGTCTCGAAATATTACTCTCGCAAAGTCAGAATAATAACAATTTTGTAATAAACAAATCAATTGTTATCAAAATTTTAATATGGTTGGTTGGTTGTGTTTATGACGGCCAATTATCAACACGAGTGATATAGGCCCTAAGGGGGGGGGGTGACCTGCGTGGGGGTCTTTTTAAGGGAACCTTACCCGTATTTACACATGGAAATCCACGGTTCAAAGAAAAGCACGAAAACTTCGAACGATTAAGCCGACGCGCGCGATTGGGTTCGAACCCAGCACCTCCCGTCTACCAGCTTCGAGAGCAGAATCTCTCGGTCACTGGTGGGGCAAATTTTAATGTGTATTTACTTTTTCATAACTGAAACTGAGATTTTTCGAAACTTCCATGTTATTTCCTTAACATTATAAATATCGCGCTCGGCAAAAAAAAAAAAAATCTATTTAACAATATCGCTGAAGCATATTCATTAGTGGAAAATTGGATATGCCTTATCAATTTGAGAATACCCTGAATGCAATATTATTTTACTTTTAATTGGAATTGGTTATTTTCGTCAAAATATCCTAATCAGTCAATTATTAACTTGAAGGTTTACTTAAAATACATTATTGGTAATTATTATTTCGAATAGCTTTTGCTTCTTTATGAATCTATTTTCATGCTGTCGAGAGATATCTAATGTGGCATATGAAGTAATTGGAATTTTAATGAATTCAAGCCGTTTTAATTTTGGTAGCTAATATATGCTATTAAAGACAATTGTTCTAGTAAAGTTGATTCCTTTTCGGACAAAATAAATCTTTCAGGATGACGTTAACTAACATCACTAACTAATATCATTTATGTATTCGCATTTCTTTGCTACGGATAACGTTAAATTTTTAAAATTATGATTTAACTTAATTGTTTCACAGATTTGAAAAATCTACTATAAATTTAAATATTTCAGTTTCAGAGAATTAATCTCGTGATGTTATTTTCACAAATTCAAAACAAGTAATATAAAAATTTTGTTTTTAAAGTCAATTCCTACTTAGGTCATCAAAGAAAGATTTAATATAATCCCTTAAGCTAATATTAGTTTTTGTTGCATTAAAATATCTCAATTTGTTGATTTTCTATAAGCAAGTAGGTTTACAATGGAAGTCTATGGGAATTGAGCGAAATATTAGCAATATCGCCAAGTTGGCGTCACTTTTGGCGACTCATTTTGTCGCCAAATTTGGCGATATATCACCAAGTTGTCGACAAACTTGGCAGTATTTGGCGACAGAACAGGGTCCCTCCTTTGGTAACCCCCTTACAGATATGAAAATACATTAAATGCTGTTCAATAACCAATGGCCCCCATTTTGTCTCCCATACAAAACTAAAATTAATTAATTAAAATTTAATTAATGAATTAATATTTGAAAAATCTGTATTAACATCAATTGTCATCCAGTTTTTTTTTTTAATTATTTAACTTGATAGGATGAATATTACGTATTTTATTAACAATTAAAAATTTGAACAGAATATATAAATAAATAAATATAGAGAGAGTGTGAACTGGTAGTAGGAATTTAGTAATCGAATTTTTTTTTCTTTCTTTCTTAACATTTATATAAAATTAATTAAAAATTAAAATTTTGATATTAACCCACTTTCAACATTAAACTGTATATGCGCAGACTGTTTATGATCTATATAGCCAAAAGCCCATATTCAAAATGTATAATTTGTTTACAATATTTTAACCAGATGTCATATGGAGGGAATTAGTAAAGACCATATCCATGGGTATTTGACACTTTTACTCATAAATAAGCTTTGTACTTAATTTTTTTTTAATTCCAAATTTTCAAATTATCATATATATAAGTCAAAAGTAAATATTTAAGTAGATCAAAATCGACACATTTGAGCATTCGTCAATTCTTTTTCGAACCTCTTTAATTTAGAGGGAAGTAGAACGGGTTCCTGATGGCTCAGCGGTCTAAAGCAAAAGTTTAAAACTCAGTGTTTTTGTAGAGGGCGCAGTTTCTGTCCCAACGTCGAGTAAAATGATTTCTGTAATATTTTTTCGCGATATTTCATATCAATAAAGATACATTTTATTAGGAGAAGATGATGTAAGATTTTTATTTTATTATTATTGTTTGAATTTTTTATAATTAAGTAGCTACATATTAACACTCAGCAATATTGAAACAAGTAAGAAAAATCATGCGTTAAGCATAGATTATGAAACACTTTCCAACACTTCCTGAGTGTTTTATAAAAACTTCGTTATTTGGGGAAATAAGGTAACAGAACTAATATAACAGAACTAAGTAACCATTTTAGAAAACGCATAAAACATTTGAAATCTTGTTTCAGTAGTTACAATCCATAGCAAATATGTATTCAAATTCTTTTGAAGAGTATTTGATCTGTATATTGATATATATGCTATATAATGGGGAATTTTTGTTTAGCAAGAAAACGAATAACAGGTTGAAATTTCTCTTTCAGCAATTTATACTAATAGATGGAAACATACTTGAAGACTTTTGTACAACCCTGTAGTTAACCTAGTACCTTTATTACACGCCACGATTTAGCTAAAGTTTAATTCAAAGTAAAACACTCTTAAAACTACTGGAATCACATTTGCAGAAATTATCATTTATAGACGGCCATGTATCCAATTCTTTGCGTGACTCTGTATATAATTTTATCTGTGTTATACAAACATTTCTTGGTAAACAAAATGCAGTTCAGCTTAAATATGCATAACTCATTTAAAAACCATCTTTAAGCACTTTACAACCATACCCAGTAACCATTTCGAATTCTTTTGTGTAGCCCTGTATATGAATTACTGCATTTATACACACCATCTACAATGCATAAATATAGTGAAACATAAAAGCGCATAACATAATTAAAAATGCATTTCCAGCAATCATCGCTACCGTACAGTCTTCGGATACAATATAATATCTGAAATCTTTTGTGTGTCCTGTAAATGCTATGCACTTCGTATTACACATAAAGTAAGTTATAGTAAACCTCAGCGACGTATATCAATTTCATTATACATGAAATAATTTAACACAATTAAAATACGCCGGAAAAAAATTCCCTCCATCCGTATATCATTATGTAACGGAATTCTTTTGTGTGTCCCTGTAAATGAATAATATTTATTCTTTGCGCCGCATATTCTACGGAATGCATATTTTTTTGTGCACTTGATAAATGCATATAAATTTTATTATACTTTAAAGCATGTAACATCATTAAAAATCGTTTTAATTTTTTCCATAGGCCGTAATGTAACGGAAAACTTTTGACTGTCCATGTAAATGAACTAAACATGCTACAAACTTCGTTTGCAATAGGGTTCGTGCTACGGTAGAGGTCACTAACATTCAAAAATTTCATAAAGATTCGAGTATATTTACGGGAGTTAGAGCGCATACAGACGGCCAGACAGACTGACGGACAGACAAACCGAATGCATAAACACTTTTCAACTTTGTTTATAAGTGTTAAAAACAATAATTTTATATTTAAAATGTTTAAGCTACTTTGCATGTAATTATCAATTAATTAAACTGCCTAGTGCAATCAAAAAGTATCTGCTAATTATTAAAACAAAAGATATAGTTAAAAATTAGTAGTGTCCAAAGCTTTTAGTAACGACGTAGGCAAACACTTTTTGCGCGGGCGGTGCTCGCGAAAAACTGCTAAGGGATAATTAGTAACGCAGAAATATATTAATTAGTTTAAAGCAAGATATGTCTCATCGATACAAAAAATATCCTTTGAGCATTATACTTTTTAGTTTATGTTTAGAATAAATTCTTTTAAGTTTATTAGTGTTTTGATTCCAATCCTTAAGTAATACCAGCCAAAAATTATATATCGAATATCTTTAGTTTCGTTGTGAATCCATTTTGCCGGGACAAAATCTAATAAAGAGTATGCAGTAATTGAAGTTATGATGAATTCAAATTTTAATTTTAGGAAGAAATCTATGCCATTTAAGACAATTACCCTAGTTAAACTTAATTTGTAGCTGGGAATGGTTAATCATTTGGGGATGCGGCTAAGCAACGTATATGTATTATTTAGGCATTCATATTCCGTAAATGTAGACAATACTAAATGTTTCGTTGAATGGTTGTTAAAAAAAAGTTTTTTTCAACGTTAACCCCTTGAGGGGCGATTGGATATATTATATTCCACCTACGTTTAGCTAAGATTTGCTCCAGAAAATTTTAATTAAGCTTTAATTTTATACCTTTGGATCAAAAGTGTTGAAAAAGTGCTATTCGTTATTTTGAAATAAAACTTTCCTAAATTTCTGGAGGGAATTCAGCATTACACAAATGCAATTGCTGGCCACCCAACGGGTTAAAGAAAGACAAAAATAATTTAAATAATTCACTTTTAGAGAACTGGTTTCGAGATATTTATTTACAAACTGACAATATTCAGAATTTTGAAACAATAATCGTATTAAATCATTTAACAATTTTTCACTTTTATCCTGTCTGAAACTATGATGTATTTTAACAACACTTTATGATGTCTGTAATTCATTTACATTTTAAAACACGAGCTTTCATATTATATCGTTAACATTAGAAATATTTCTTCACTGACAACTTATTTAACACTATCACCCATACATATTCATTTGTATTAGTTGGATCCCATTTATTAAATCAAATTACCCTGAATGCATTATTTTTTATGTATGATTAAAATAGGTTATTTTCATAAAGCATTATCCTAATCAGCCCATTAAACATCCGTTTGTTTGTTTTTAATTGAATTCGTTCAAACGATCTGAATTAAAATTATTTTGAATCTCTATTGTTCCTTTGTAAATAAATCTTCACTTTTCTGAGGCATAATATTTTTATAAAGTATGTGAAGTAAATGCATTTATCAGGATTTCAAACAGTTTTAACTTTCATAGTAAAAAAACACCAATTGAAAACGACAATGTAAACGATTAGACTGCATAAAGTTATTTTCTATTTGGAGAAGGCCAATTCTTATTGGAAAACGTAACCCAACCCATTTGAATTAGTTACATATTCATATTTTCTTTCACTAATGTTAGAATGGAATATTGTAAGTAATTATAAAGGAAAATTTGGAGTTTTTTCAAACATTTCGCCTTTTTCGAACTGAATAAAAGTAATGATGTAAACTCATATGAATAAAATTTTATTGGGTTTGTATTTTTCGGGAAAAATGTGATTATTTACCCTTAAATATAGTTTAACCCTAGTAGTACTAAGATCAAAATATTACTTAAATGCCTAAGATTAAAAAATGGATAATCCAATAGGTAATTTAGGCCCCCAACAAGTAATTATAATGTTCATTCGATGCGACGATTCATTTCTTTGAATAGTGAAATTTACTCACAACTGAAAACGAGAATAAAGAAATAGCGAAATGAGGGAGCCGCCAATACTTACTTGCGTAGTAAAGCTGTACCCACAGCGCCATCTAGTGAACTACATTTGGCAGGAGGCCAAAAAAATTCTTTCTTTCTTTTGAAACGTGATAAATGAGAATGTTTTCATTTATTCAATGATTGCCGAAGAGGGGGTGAATGAGGCACCATTCGCAATTTCTACAAATAAACAAAAAATATTAACTCCGCGAAGCTTACCAAGTGGAAAAAATTGTGAAGAGACCTTTATAGAGTACTTCCTTGAAAATAATTTTAGAATACATATTCTAAATGATAGAAAAACTGCAAAATGTCAAGATGCGGTTAAATTGACCCCATCTTAGTACTGCGTGGGTTAAAGAAAGAAAACTTTTTAAAGACACTAACAGTTTATTGCTAATGTTTTCCTGTTTTAAAATATGTGTGAAAGGACTAGTATTATTTTAAAGCGAACTAATTTATTACATCCATAGTGCATCGAAAAAAAATTATGTATAACATATAAAGATGTTACATTATACTTTAAAATATTAACACTTAATTAGAGTATAGTGATGCATAAATAGACTTATACTAATGCATTTTTAAAGTGCAAAACATTTTGAATTCTGTACATAAAAATAACAAGTTTGGCGTGATTTTGTTATGAATACATTTAATGCATAAAAATAAAAAATACATGTATCTAATAATATAAATAGATGCATCTAAATATTTTAAATGTTTAATTTCTTATAGCATTATGCATGGCATGCGTGGAAATTTTTAATGCATTGCCAATGACACAAATTGCTGTTATTTCAATTATAATAGAAACGATAACCAAAAAATAGTAGTACAAAATAAATATGTAATTTTAATTAATAGAATTTATAACCCAAATAGCGCATAATGATTGTGTCAGCCCCATTTAATACTTGTTCCGTATTAGTCCAAAGTAAAAAAATATTCACCTTGCCGTACCCGTGGCAAATGAGTCATTCTCTTTAATAAAAAGCTACGCGTTGCTGACGACTGGTTTTTTTTCGCTAATTGTTGCCACAGATTAATCTCGGAAAATGAAACATTTGAAGTTATTGGAAAAAATAATAGCTCGAAAAGTATTTGTCAGACGATTCTTAGACAAACTGCTTTAGAAAGGTCAAAAAGTCTACCGTAATTTCCGGTGTATAGCCCGCATATTAAACAATCGTGTTTCGACCCAGAATTTTTTAAAAATAAAATGTAACTTTTTAGATCACGGTAAATATTGATCTTCAAATACTGAATAAAATTTCTGGGTCCAAACTGAATTGTTTGATCTGCGGGCTATACACCGGAAATTACGGTACTTTTTCTTGATATAAATTTCAAATGTAATGATTATGCCGTTTTTTAAATGTTGAATTTCGAAAATTACAAAATTTCCCAGTAGAGTACCATAGCGAAATCTTCACGCGTAAAAAGATAATGATAACGGCAATGTTTCCTGACGTGTATACTTGCTATAGTACGAGTCACAAATTATAGCAGCCTTATTATTCTGTTAAAATATAAAAGTGATTTATGTTGTCACGAGTGCATGATTTTTATTTTATTCTAGACAAATGCTGGATGCGCCATTTATTTTTAGTTGTGAATAATATAGGTTAATTCACGTATGAGCACATATTTAAAACGAATGTATAGTCAATGCATGGTTTTTACAAGAGAAAGTGATATCATGAAGGGATTTTCATGAATTTACATTTCTTTTTCATTTTTTTTTTTTCAAGAATCAGAACTATAATTATTTAGGCTTAGGAAACATTTTTTTAAACTACTGTTATAAAAGCAAATTTCTCAAGGCTTTCAACATTTTCGCGAGATTCATAGTCCGTACGATGTTTAATTTTAAAATTCATTTTTCTAATCAAACATGTTTAAAACACCGGGCAACGCCAGGAATTTCAGCTAGTGTACCAATAATGTCTAATTGTGATCTAACCGATAGCTGCTAAAATAAGCTCTAAATTTAAAAGGACTCTATACTGTACCTTTTCCGATCATGTCACATATTGTTGTGGGCCAATAACCTATGTGTGCTTAGATAGGAATTAAACTAAGCTTTTCTGAAACTTTCAATCATACCATGTGAACCAATTTAAAAAATACAATAACTTAGAATATCTTTTCTAAATTTTCTTGCAATAAAATAAGAATATAGGAATCGGTTAGTAGGAAAAAAGAAGAAAAAAAATACTCAACTGATACAAAAAATTTCTAATTAGATTCATGGGTAAATTTTAATTAAAATAAATTATTTTATTCGTGCCTCTTAAAAGTTTACATCTATTAAAGAATTGCGAAAATGATGACAAAGTGCAGATAAAATCGTTAACATTTTTAAATATATTAAAATTACTAAATATTTTTTTAAACAGTTCTCTCATTTAAAATTAAATAATCGCATTATTGTTAGAAGTCACAGAGTTTTTTTAATTAAGATGCTAGATTCGATTAATCAATAGTAATTAAATGAAACTGTTTTCGTTTATATAAACAAAATTTTAATTGAAATAAATGAATCAAAGGAATTTAAACAAAATAATTTGATCAAAGATATTATGTTATTATTGTAATTTTTTTCTGAGGATTCAAAATTTTAGTAACTGAATATTTATTATAAAATCTGGTGAAAACTATACAAAGTATACCAAAAAGCTTGAATTGTGCTTTATTTTTTTAACTATTGAAGATAAAAAGGCAACAAAAATGATAAATATGTTAAAAATAAATGGGTAAAAAGAATACGTTAATTAAGAAAGTCCCACCATTAATTTAAAAAACACTGTAATTTTTTATACTAAACTTTTATACAAAACTTGTCATTTGGGGGGAAAAAATCCTTTATCTGCTACATTATCAAAATAAAAATGTTCCATATACCTTTAAAACTGTATCAGTTTTTTTAAATTAAACATTGAATATTGTAAAAGGAGCCCGATAAATCAAATTCCATTTGTAAATCTTCAAAATATTGCAAAAAAGATGAAGTACGGACGATAATACATACAGAGTTGGACTTAATCAAAAGGTAATCGTCAGCTTGCAACAATATTAGTGGCGAAGAATTCAAATACTTTTCCGGAATCATTATCATCAGATTTCAATTATGTATTGGAATTGAGGAAGAATATTCTAAAAACACTTTTTGAAATTTTATTTCTAAGAAGTAAAACTACATTTGTCATTTCAATCATACACATTTAATATTTTTCTTCTCTGTCTGTGTATTGTTTGTCTGTATGTTTTTTTTTTTTTTTTTTTTGATTGGGCTTGTATATGTTTACAATCGGCAAAGAGCTAAGATATAAAAAATTCATTACCAATTTGTGGATTGTGCTTAACTTCATTGAAAAACACTTGTTATCAAATAATATTATTTAACATAAATTAAGAATACAATCTTTACCACCATGTTATATATTTATACACAAACTGACAATCTAATAATTTGTACTGAAAAAGACCGCATGCGTTAAACATCTGTAATACACAAGCAGGTAATCTATATAATCAATATGTCTGATCGCAATATTTTTTATCAATATGTATGATGACAAAATTAGTTAATTAGAAAAGTTTCCCTTTTTCTGTAAGATCATTACAAAATTTGCATGCACGCGTCTTTAAAACAAGCTTAATTATGATGAAGAAAAAAGTTTACTTACGTCACTTTTCCACAAAATTTTAACTGGTATTTTATCTGTGAAAACAGAAATTATGTGAAAACTGATGGCGAGATTCTTTAGATCTAAAATATGTAAACATGTGGGATAAGACTGCATCACTAATGCATCTAAATGAAGTTTTGCAAACACTAAAATAACGTAAGCAGACAAATGTAGCTTTAACTACGAGGAATATAACTTAAAAATGCAATCACAAAGCATTCTTAGCAATAACGTTTCTGTAAATTTAGAGTTGTTCATCACTAATATTTTTACGAACGTGGATTATCTTTGTGTATTGTTTTACTACATATAATATTATGTTCCGTATTTATTCATTCGTCTGAAATTCCACATATTTACATTTCTTATTTACGTATAAGATACAAATATAAAGTTGTGCAATGTTCTGTCTAAAACAAAAGAAAAATATACTAATTGACCATATTTTGTAAGTTGAGTGGGGGTTTGGTGGGGGCGTATGAACATTTAAAAGGTATAACTTTTAGAAAATTATTAAGGTGACTATTTCAGTAATATAATTTTATTAGACCCCAATATGCTATTTCTTTCAGACAACAATTAAAGCGTCGTCACTAATAAAAGAGTCAGTTGTGGCAATCCTAAAACTTTCTTCTATCTCATACATGTTAATACTTCCTGAAAAATGCAGCATAGCAGCGCGAACGGTTAGGTGATTTACAGAAACATCTAATCAGCAACAACTTCTGTCAACTTCTAACTGAACCTGAAGTTTAGTGAAAATCCTTGCATTAGTTTTTGAGATAAAACTAATTTGAGAAATCGTAAACTATTCTGAATAACAGCACCACCTGTTGGGTGGTTTGCACCAAAAACTAAAGAGCTCTAATTTACATCAGGGACTAACAGAATCTGAAGTTTGATGAAAATTCATGCATTAGTTCTTGATATTGCGGAAATCGTAAAAAAGGCAGCATAGCAGCGCCACCTTTTAGACGATTTACACCAAAAAGTAATCCGAAGCAAATTATATCAAGAACTAACGTAATCTGAAGTTTAATGAAAATATGTGCATTAGTTCTGGAGATATAGCTATTGCGGAAATTCTCAAAAATGCAGCATAGCGGCGCCACCTGTTGTGCGATTCATACTAAGAACTAATCAGCACCAATTTATATCATGTACTAACTGAATCTAAAGTTTTATTAAATTCCGTTGATTAGTTCTTAAGATAGAGAGTCCGCAAAATTTGTGTCACATACAGACAGACGGACGTACAGATAGACAGACTCACAGACAGACTCATAGACAGACATTTTATAAAAACACGTTTTTCGGGATCTCTGACCTCTGTAACGTGTAAATCCGTTTAAAACCGGAACTCGAAAATTTTCACGAATCCAATACTTTCTTCTTGTAAAGATAGAAGAAAGTAATAACGTTCCGTTTAAGGGTACCGGGAAAGCAAAATTCAACCAAAAAATCGATTTTTATTTTTTTATATCATTCAATAGTTTAACCTTTTATCTTTCTAACAATGTGACACACATGTTTATATATATAAAAAATAAGTGTTGAAATAATTCATTCTTTCTAAGAGGACTTCACAGCTTAATGGCCATTTAAATCTTTAATTGACTTTTTCTCAAAACTTGGATTTTTCATGTTTATGTTCCCTTTTTTCAATATCCATTAAACTTAAGAACTCCGATTTTTTTAATAATTATGTTATATTGTATACTTTAACACAGGGATTTAAGGATTTGCTGAGAATTGTTTATTTTAGGCAGTAAAATGTTACCTAAAATGCTAAATTAAAAATGAGTTTGAATAAATAATTAATAATTAATTCTCAGTTTCACTTAGAAATAAAATGGCCCGTTAAAATACGTAAAACATGTTATTCTAACTACTCTAAAAAATCTAGACCTCTATCTTTTACCATTTCTGAGAGAAAGGTACATAAAGTTGGTGAATAATTAATAATTAATTCTCAGTTTCACTTAGAAAGAAAATGGTTTGTTAAAATACGTAAAACATGTTATTCTAACTACTCTAAAAAAATCTAGACCTTTATCTTTCACCATTTCTGAGAGAAAGGTACATAAAGTTGGTGAATTTAACTTGACGGAGATACGGCTTTCCAAGTCCCCTTAACCATAAAACGAAGCAGGTGTATAATTGTAAGGTTAAATACTGATAATGTACTGCAAGTTTTTAAACCGAAACATCGCACATTTTCAATTTTTACTGTGTAGTATGGGGGGGGCGGGGAGTACTTTCAAAAGCAATTTATTTGAAAACTGTATCGCAAAATATTTTTGAAGCATATTTATTTTTTTAGTTTCTAATGGCATGTCTGTAATGGTGGAAACCGAAGTACACCATTTCGGTAGAAGATAAAGAAAAAATAGTGGATTACTATATATTTTTTTTGCTCATTTCTGAAAACAACTGAAAAAAAAATGCAATTAAAATACGTGTTATCCCAAGAATATCATCTGCTATAAAAATGTATTTTAAAGATCATATGTGTGACTTATTTTCTCCGCATTTACTTAATTCCTATCAAAAACTAAAACAATGCAACTTTATTAAACTGTGTGTAATAATTTTTTACTAATTTTGAAAAAAATATAAATGAATTTTTTGTGATAAAACATGGAGCTATTATAAACTATATTTAATTTTTAGTATCCTTATTAATGTTACAAACAAACGAAGGCACATGAATAATTCGATGCCCGAATTTTTTGTCGAGTTTACGACCGATTGAATGATGACAACAATTTTTACTTGTTTTGTGTATTATTCAGGGATTCTGACGTCATATGCATACTTTCTTATAGATGTTGTTTAAGACTGGGTCGTAATTTTGGAATCCTTCAGCGGATGCAAATGACGACATTTTTTATAAAATAAAAGCGTGTATTTTAAGTCTTCAAACTAAAATATGTCTTGTACTGTCTATATTTATATATACAGTGGAACCCCGATCTATCGTTCCCACATCCATCGATTTCCCGCATCGATCGTTTTATTTCTATGGTCCCTGCACAAATTATATTTAAATAATGTTAACGAAATCCGCATGCATCGTTTTTCAAAAAGTCGTTTTTCCGCATTCATCGTTGAAAAATTTTCACCTCACCGAAATGTATTTAATGTCAAGCTGATCCATATAACATAAAAACTGGAATTACTTCTTTTATCTAAAATTACTCATTTGTACTGTTTTTGTGGGGGGGGGGGGGCAGGGATTAGCGCTGAAATTACAACATATATGCACGTGTAAATTACTGAATACTAAACAGGTATTCTTGTTTGGAGATTGGGTTATTCTATTCTGTGTAAAGAGGAGGATGGATGCATCCACTTTGGCGAGCTGTCGCATTTTTTCGCATTCCTGACTAATCTGTTGTGTGCAATGCACGTCATTAATTTCAAGAGTGTGAGCTTTCTATTTAACGTGTTCTATGCTAAATGTTATGCGTTCTGTGAATTTTAAGAATGGCAAAACAAATCCGAACCTTAGAAGAATGGCTTCACATCATAGATGAGATGGAAAAGAATCCTTTTGAGAAACAAATAACATGGCTAAACGTTTAGGTATACCATCTACAACCTTGAATTCGATCATTTCTGAAAGAAAGAAATGAGAGAGCAGGCAGATAAGTATGAAACTTGTGGAAAAAGGGAAAAACTAGAAAAATGTCTATTTACAGTGAGTTGAAGAGACTTCTATTCGCTTGGTGTGAGCAGGCTCATGCGTCAAATATTCCTGTGGATGAGAATGTTCTTCGAGAGAAGGCTTTTGAAATAGCTGCCTCATATGGCATGGATCATTTTTCTGCATCAAATGGGGGGGATTTAACGTTTTAAAATTCGTCATGGATTGGTATTTTGAGAAGAAAAAAATAACATGGCTAAACCTTTAGGTACACCATCTACGACCTTAAATTCGATAATAGCTAAAAGAAAGAAATGAGAGAGCAGGCAGATAAGTATGAAACTTTTGCAAAAAGGGAAAAACTAGCAAAATGTCTATTTAAAATGAGTTGGAGAGACTTCTCTTCGCTTGGTGCGAGCAGGCCCATGCGTCAAATATTCCTGTGGATGAGAATGTTCTTCGAGAGAAGGCTTTTGAAATAGCTGCCTCATATGGCATGGATCCTTTTTCTGCATCAAATGGGGGGATTTAACGTTTTAAAATTCGTCATGAATTGTCATGAAACGTCATGAATCGTTTTAAAATTCGTCATGAACGAATAAAATTTGTCATCCAGGAAATTAAGCGGCAAAAGTGCCGCAGAAGTAAATACTGATGCCATAGAAGAGTGGTTTGAAAAACTTCCAAAGTTACTTGAAACACACAAGGATTGTGAGATCTATAATTCAGACAAAACAGGTCTGTTTTATAAATTCTTTCCAAAGAAAACGCTAATGTTCAAAGGATAGTCTTCTCATAGTGGTGAACATTTCATAGATAGACTTACAGTGTTATTATGCACAAATAAGGACGGTTCTGATAAACGAGTACCTCTCGTTATTGCTAAATCTGCTAGTCCTCGAAGCTTCAAGAATGTAAAGAAACTGCCAGCAGTCCACCATTCAAATGCCAAAGAGTGGACGAAAAATAATATTTTTACAGAAAAATTTATGACTTTGAAGATCAATTGGTGGTCAAAAAGGAAAATCAGTCTATTTATTTATGATTGTTTAGCTCATTCACCAGATATGTCGCGTCGTCTTAGAAAAATATAAAAGTCAGTTTTTTCCCAGCAAATTGTACTTCTGTCGTACAACCACTTGATGCAAGGATAATCAACTGTTTTAAGCAATTTTACTGGAGAAAGCTAGTGAAAAGATCTTTATGTTTCCTAGAACAAGCAAAAGAACCTACTTCAAAAAAGGTCTTCTGCAGGCTATTCATTTTGTACTTTCAGCATAGCAAGATCATGGCATGAAATAACCTCTTCAGCCATCCAGAATTGTGTCGTAAAATGCGGTTTTGTTCCAAAAATTAATGAAGAATGCTCAACAGAAAGGAAAAAAATAAAGATGATGGCGACGATAATGCAGATGAAGAGTGGTTGCGTGTAGCAGAGGATGCATCTGATGTGAAATTTAGCTATTACATTTCCTTTGGTCAAGGAGTTGCGCAATGTGGTGTCCAAAGCGAAAGCATAGAAGAAATGTGTGGTGATACAAAAAATGAAAATAATGGCGAAGAAGCTAACTATAATAGTTAGCCGATGCAGCTGAGCCTACACCAATGCCAAGTCTGATGTAACTACGGCATTTGAAACAACCCGAACTTTTATATATGCACATGAAATTACAGAAAATGACCAGGAAAATGTTGTACATCTTGAAAATTTGTTGTTTAATTTACAAAATGAAATAAAAACACAGCATACAGTTACTGATTTTTAAAAATAAATATCAATTTTCTACAACTTCGATTTATTTCTTTTACAGTTTGGTACGTTAACAAATTAGTATACTATATACATTGCATGTATTAGTAATGTATAAACATTGTCTTTTTTTGTGTTTTAACGTTAACCCGCATTCATCTTTTTTTGCACGCACCCCTTGAAAAACAATCGATCGAGGTTCTACTGTATTTTCTTTCATTGGGGCGACACTAAAAACTGCAAAAGCAAAATTACTGTTTTCTAGTTTCCTACCTCATTTTAAGCAGGTATTAGCAATCATAAAATATTAATTTAAACCCTATTATTTTAAACTCAATCATTATTCAGGTTTTCATTTTAATTATGTATTTCTTTTATTTTGGACGGAATTTTAAATTACTAAAGATAAAATGACTTCTCATATTATTACTATTATTTTTATTCCCCTCTTATAACATTAAAAGTATTTTATAATATTTTATCTTTATTCTAAAGGTATTTCTTTGTTTTTTCAGGTAATGCTCGATACAGTTTCTAAGAAAAATAGGAATATTATCAAATAGAAATTGTTATTTATGCTAATGATTGAGACAACGACGAAACTTCAGATATAAGGCATAGTATTCCGATAGTTTCACACTAAATGTGTTATTAAGCATTGTTTGGGTAAGTACATTACTTTGGATTTTTTTTTCTTTTATAAGCTTATTTCATTATATTTCCATTTGACAGTGATTTACATTTAATGAAATCTCTAAGAATTTGCCAACAAATCTTTTTTTGAAGACACTCTAGACAATAAATAAATTTACCACCAGAAAAAAAAAATTCCAAACAGTTTATTAAAAGATAACACTTAAGTATTTTAGTCGGTCAGATATTTTTCAGTCGTTTTCAAGAAATGCATTTTGTGATTGTTTTTAAGCTTTAAAAATTAGGGCCTAAGGCCAATGTCAGACGGGCGTCTTTTTGCCTGCTCTTTTGCTTACGTATTATCCATTCACAATGCTATGGCATTGTGAATGGATAATACGTAAGTAAAAAAGCAGGCAAAAAGACGACCGTCTGACATGGCCTAAACTGGCACGGTACCCACTATGGGTGCATTTACCTTACTTATACTGACAAAAAAAATCCCAATTTATTCAGCTAAATGCTTCTCGTGAAGATTTATGCAAGAGGTTCAGTGTATGAAGACATATCGAAATACAGACGTTTAAAAAACGTTAAAGTTTAAATGATGAGCGGTTTGGACGTATTTTTCCGTTTCCCAAAAGCAACTTTAATCTGTTGTAGACAAAAATATTTTCAACAGAATTGTATTTCAAGATGTCTATCAAATAAAGGGGCATGAAGTTTACTTTAGAAACAAACAGAGAAAGGAAATTTTCATTAGGATTATTTTTTATAAGCATTTTTATGAAAATGCAGGAAAGCCCCCAAGACATCAGTAGGGTTAAAATATAAATGACTGTTAAATATTTTACTTATAGTTGAAACTGCGCATTTTATTGTAATTGTAACATTGATAAAAGTGACAATTTTCAACTTACATACGAGGTAGAGTCAATAAATTCCCGGAATGGTCGCCTACAACCACGCATGTATTCGTTGGAGGGAAAATATGCACTGATAAGGAAAACACTCATGCATCTGGAATTGTTTCCGGTACTGTCGGAGTTAGCTGCCGATCACTTCTGACAAAGTCAATTTTTCATTTTGAAATGTCGTCTTTAGAGTAGCGTGCAAACATCAAATTCTGCGTTTTGCTCAAGAAATCACCTTCTTTTTTAAAAATTTAAGCGAAATTTTTTTAGTATTTTTCCAGTTCATTTTGCAATATTTTAAAGTGATTTTACCAAAACATTCGAGAAAACCAAAATCCAGACACAAATGGGTTAATAATGGAATTTTGAAAATAAAAGTAACTGACCTGTGCTAAATAATATTTTTAACCATAACAATTTATTGCTTTGAAAATAAAATTGGATCATAAATATAGCATTCGCTTATTTCCACAGTTCATTAGACTTGTTCAAAAATATCCAAGCAGTTGCTGTCTAAAATGTCAAAATATTTGGAAAATATGAATCCACCCTTTGATAACTTAATAAAGCAACTTTGAAAATAAAAGAAGTTGTCCTGTCGGAAATGATATTTTTTTATATCAAAATTTACTGCTTTGAAAATAAAATTATGTCGTAGTCATAGCACTCGCTTATTTCCACAATTCACCATACTTGTTCAAAAATATCAAAACAATCTTTGTATAATATGTCAAATAATTTAGAAAACATGACATTTTCTTGTTTAAATTATATATAACAATACTTCCTTTACATTTTCCATACTGAATTTTTGGATTATAGTGCTAACATCATCTAATGTAAATAAAAGATGCTTCAATATACCCTCATTTTGATAATGAAAGAAACTGCCCTGTAGCAAATAATAATTTTTACTATCATAATTTACTATTTTGAAAATGAAATTGGGTCATAGATATAGCATTCGTTTATTTCAACAGTTCATAATATTTATTCAAAAATATCTAAACAGTCACTGTATTCAGTACGTTAAAAGATTTGGAAAATATGACATTTTCTTGTTTAAATTATACATAACAATCCTTTCTTTAGACGACTTTCTATACTGAGTTTTCGGAACTACTGCTTACATTATCTGATCGGAAAAAAGGAAGAAAAAAGATACTTCAATGTACCCGCATTTTGATACTTTAATGATAAGGTTTACTTTTTCATCCCGGTTTGAAGAAAAAAAATAAATACAAGAACTCACCGAGTTTTGAATCTTCAACAATTGGTAAACAACGGCGTATGACGAGCACAAGAAGTAGCGTGGCGCTAGCTTCCAAGTGAAACAATCGATAAAGTTTTCTTTTAAAGATTGTGCTGGAGTTTCAACTCTCAGACTACACTCTGCTCTAGATCAGAAAGGTTGCTATAGATAATGTTGTTACAACAGTGAAGAGATATATAAAGAATTTGATATTACAATGGCTTAAATATTTATCTTTTGTTTGAAAAAAATTTTTTGCATTTCATAGTCTTTTGTAGAGATGTGCTGATGTTTGAGAACTAATATCTGGAATGTTTTATAAGTTAATTGCAAAATTCTGGTAAGTTATTCTTTTAATAACAATCTTTAGTTCTACATTTAATCGAGGAGAATAAAAATAAAGTATTAATAATTTCATTTATTAAGAAAATCCCTTTGGCTGTTTTTATTTTACCTTAGACCATTTTCTTAAATATGTACAAGTTATATATTATTATTGTTACTGAAATCTCATTCCTCCACGCTGAAGAGATATGATATATATATATGTATATTTACTTTACAATGGCTTAAATATTTGGTTTTGTTTGAAAAAAATATTTTACATTTTATAATCTATTTTAGATTAGTGATGATGTTTGATCTGGAATGTTTTATAAGTTAATTGCAAAATTTCGGTATTTTTTTCTTTTAGCATCATCATTTACTTCCTCATTTAAATGAGTAGAGTATAAAGAGGTTATTAGTAATTTAATTTATTAAAAAATTCTCTAGGGCTGTTTTTTTTATCATTATATTAGACAAACACGGGTTATTAATTATTATTGTTGGTGATAGCTCATTCCTCCAAGCGGAAGATATTTATGAAGAATTTTTTGACTTTACATTCGCTTAAATATACATGCAAATATAAATATATATATATATATATATATATACGAATTCCTGGAATATTTTATAAGTTTATTGTAAATTATCAGTAAGTTTTTCATTTAAGAGCGTCATTTACATGTACTTTTACGTGCGTACAAAATGTTGCGAATAGTCATAATTTCACTTATTAAAAATTTCACAAGCCTGTTTTTTTTCCTTATATCATTTTATGCAATATATACAGATTGTTATATATATATATATATATATATATATATATATATATATATATATATATTGCTGTTGATAGCCTATTCCTACACGGTTAACCATGCACATATATTTTTAAATTTGTTTAAAATATTACTAAATTTTTAATAATGTAACAAGTACTTATTGTAAGCATATTTCTTCATAAACATATTATTCAAACACATGCGGAACTTAAGTTATTTTATACCCCCCGTATCCCATAAAATATATTTTTTGGAAGTATCTGTGCTAATGCATGAGAAATTTTAGAGCTTAATATGTCATACGTCATCACAAACTTTTTTTACATTTGCTTCTTTTAATGACTTGTTTTATTTATGCTTAAATAAGTCTAATTCATAGATGATAGTATTAATAACTTCAGTAAAATAAATACACAATAAACAAAATCGGCAATTCTTTTTCTTTGATCGAGTGTGCATGAGATTTAGTTCTCAGAATACATTTTTCTCCGGTACAGGTTTCGATTAATCAGATTTAGTTCTCAGAATGCATTTTTCTCCGGTACAGGTTTCGATTGATATGTTGTTAATGCTCTTACAAACCTGAATAGATATAAGAAGAATTCATTTGATTCTACAATAGTTTTTTTTTTTAATCTAAAAATTACTTTAACCAATTCCAGTGTTTCGTAGTGTTTTCAGTGCTGTTATTTGAGAATATTTTCCGATTAAATTTTACAAGTATACAGCAAAATTTTGTAAGTTTGTTTAATTTTTATTGCATGTTTTATTGCTTACTATAAACATATGGAGTTACTGCGTTAGTGGTATTACTATTTTGCCCTCGTTGAAGAGCATAATTTGAAAATAGTGATTACGATATTATTATTTTTTTTTTCTTACATTTTTTTTTCTAAATAAACCTTTTTGTAAAAAACAGTTTGTCAAAAACAGATTTATATTGTATCTTCTGGAAATATGTTATAAAGATTTCGTTATAAATTATTTGTAATTAAAGCCTAATTTGTAAATAGCGATAGCAACATGACTCGTCGGATCTCACTCGACAAACGAAAGTAAAAGGTTAGAAAAATTCATTTGTAAATAAGGATGACAATAGTACCCTACTAATTTTTCTCTCATGATGTTATCGCATATGTACAGTTTCTTCCCTAATAACGTTCGCTAAATCTCATTTATAAACAGTTAGTCATAAATGAGTACTCTATAAATAAAATTAATGAGGTAGATTTATTTTATTGAGCATGCGGGTCGATAAAACATTTATAAAAGAAATTCGAAAGTTAAATTATCGTATTTTCCTGGGTACTCTACATTGTATTTTCTGTAGCTATTTGTTCGGATAAAAATTATAATAATTTCAGTAAAAAAATTTGTTTTATAACTGTTTTTTAAATATCGAATCTATATTGATTTTTGAGCTTTCTAAAGATAAAGAACGCTTTCAAAATCGTGGATAACGCGGAAGATGTATATTTTCTTTCTTGGTTATATTATATTCTCCTAGATAAAACAACATTTGTACTTTTTTACAGTGTGTTTATTTGTGAATAACATTAGACATTAAAATTATTATACTGTCCCGTATCCGATAAATCATATTTTTGGTAATGTTTGTACTAATATTTGGGAACTTTTTATGAGTATATATCACAAGCTTTTGGTTCTGTTTCCTTTCTATGGTATGTATTAATTTTATACTTAAATAAGTAGAATTACTAGATGTGTGTCTAATAATTTCCTTTTTGTTAAGAAATAATTATAATAAAGCGGATTTCTAACAACGTGTTTTTTTCGGATATGTGAACATTATTACGCTATTACCATTGCCCACAACTCATTATTGAAGCTCCTGTAGTATCAAAAATGATTTAAAATAGGTTATGACTTATTTTAATACATTACATGCGGGTTATTCTGTGAAAGAGTTCCATATCCTGTTCCCTTTTTTTTTTCCGGATAAATGTTTTGATGTGGTTGTTCAATCTTCAGCCTTTGGGGTTGCTTTTTTTACTAGTGGAATGGACTTTATACGCATCTTTTATATAATTTTTGGAATTTGGCATATTTTTCCGGAAAAATTCATAACTTTTCGGGTTTTTTAAACATTATTTTTCTATCCTAATATTGTGTTAATATATCTTTTGTAATTTTTTATATGATTTAAGATGCATATAACATTAACGTGCATAATATTATGTTATGTTTTAATTTTACATATATAATAAATATATAAAATTATAAAAATATATGCAAATATATAGTAGAGTATATATTTATGTAGGTATATATTATGTATTTATATATGTATATCTCTATATATAATTACATATGTAATATAAGTATAATATGCTATATAAAAGTAATACATATTTATATGAACATTATACTTTTTTTTTAACATGTGGCATGTATAACGTTTATTGAATTAAATATATATATATATTTATAAATATCTAAAAACCATATTTTTCCACCATCTTGAAAAATTTTGTAAGATACTACAATGGCCTTCTATCGTCATGTTGGATACAATCTATTTGGTGTCGGTTTGGCGCCAACCAGAACAGGATATGGAACGCTTCCCTTATTTTGGCGGGCACTTATGCGTGTAGCTGGCGTTATTTTGTGAATTTTATGAAAATTTAGTATTTCAGTAAAAACGCTATAAATCGAAAAGTAGTTCGGTTCTTTTTAAAGAAACTGAAATTGTTCAATGAATGATAGATGATGATTGTAAAAAATAAAAAAATAATAATAATAAATTGGAATAGGCAAATATAGAACAGGGAAGTAAAAAGGAAAGTTCTCCAGCAAAAGAATATTAAAAACGTGCTTTTATATGACCCGTGCTCAAATGACAGACCGTAAAAAAGCGTAAAAGTACGTTTCCCGCATATATTGTGTTAACAAGCTTTGAATCGATAACCAGTGTTCTAAAAGAAAACTTATTTTTACATTAATTGTTTTTAAAAGTAAATTTTTTACATATTTTTTCCGGGTAGGGTGTTAACTATTATCATTGTCCGTTGCTCATACTTATCTTACAGTTATACTGTCAAGTGAAAACAAATGATTTAAAAAGGTATTGATTTATTTAACAGGCATTGAATTCATAAAATCTGTTCTAAGAAAAGAAAAAGTTTGTATAACTTTTACTTTTTACCAAAGAATATCTTCACAGAGTATACAACGCAACAACATTGAAGTCTAAAATATAAAGCAAATTAAATGTAAAAATTTTACAATTAAATTAGACCTTATTATAATGATATATGTTTAAAATTGTTTTTCTTGAAATTGAAGATCTTACTAATGTCAAACGGATTTGATTAATTAATTGTTGTGGGTAAACTTACATTAAAATTGGATGCGCAAAAGCCAGTCTCGAATTTTTAAATACATAAAAGTATGTTGAAAAGATTAAAATACTTTGATTTAAAATATTAATTTTAAAAATAAAAAAAGATTAAATGACATTAGGAATTATAACAACTTCATTTACTATAAAAATTCTAAATTATGAGTATATTCCATGATTCGAATTTTTACATCAAAAAACTTCTGATGTTGCTCATTTCGTGAAAATAATAAAAAAAATCCATTAAATGATATTCCGAAAAAAGGAAAAGAAATATAAAAAAACTTAAAACTTAAATATTAATCCTTTACGATAATATCAATAAAAGGTGGGACACTAGAAAAAAATCATTTATCAACAGTATACCATAACTCCATTAAAAAAAATAAATACAAAGTGATTTTATTTAAAATTTACGTTTTCAGATTAAGAAATAATTTATACTTTCTATCACGATCAGGTAATTATTTATCGGTATCAATACTCGTATCAGTATCAGTGTTTATACATTACATTAATTTACTCTACTATAGATAATTTACTTTGAAAGTTTCTTATTTTTATATCTCACGAAAATGCAAAATTGTTACGTCTATCTGTAATAAATATTAAACATATAATTTTCCAATGTATTATTTAACTTCTACATCGAATGTATTGAAATTAACTTTTTTATTATTATTTGCTTATTATTATTTTTTTAATCTTCAAAAACTATTAATGTCGAATATAATTTAATAATATAATAGTTATTTGACTCTATAGATAGGAAAAGTCAACGTGCAGACTATAAGTTGTAGTATACGAAAAAAATTACGTAATGTCCCTTTATGAAATACATGGCTCTTTAAATAATATAAAAATAAATAAATAAAAAAGTAACATAGGTTTATTTTTCTTTTCTTATTCTCGTTTCATCATCGAGTTCATCCACACCTGTTCTGTAGAATATAGTTATTTTTTAAATCCAATTTTCCCATTATTTGACAAAATAAATCATAATGGATGGAAGGAATGTGTTATAATTTTGTGAAAAAAACATTTTAGCAATTTTCAGGGATCAATAACTTTTTTAATTAGAGAAATAATACTTCATTTTTTTTATTTACATAACCTGTTTAATTTAAAAATAAAATTTATACAAGTTTAAATAAGTAATAATTCTTTTTAAACCATGCCTATGTTCGATTTCTCTTTCCAGCATTTACTATTAGAAAAAAAAATTATTTTTTAAACTTACAACTCTCTACAATGGCTTCTGTTTTAAAATTCCTTCTACATGTCCGTAATAAAAACAAATTTAGACAAATTCAAGAAATTATTATGTATGATAGAAAGTTTAAGCAGTGCATTAAAGCAAAAATAAATAATATTTTAAATTTTAAAACAAAAACCATTCGAGGAAAGACTCTTTAACAAAGGAATAAAAGAATAACTGCACTTTCATAAAATTTATCTCTTCAAGATTTTTAATAATGTATCAAAGAAAAAACTTTTGATTGTACTTCATGGTTGATTCGTCTTTTGATAAATTCATAAATATGTTAATGTCACGTAACATTTTTTAATGTTTCTAAGAATCTTAGCTTGAGATATTAACATTCATTTTAATGGCAGGATTTTCGACATTCCTGTAACCATTTGATAAAGCATGAATACAACTGTCTTTTTACTTTCTTCTATCTTCAAAAGAAGGAAGTATTGTAATCGAAATTTTTTCCGACTTCCGGTTTTCGACGGATTTACACATTTTAGGGGTCAGAGATCCCCCAAACATGTTTGTAGAAAATATCCGTCTGTCCGTGTGTTGCCATAGTACCATTAAAAAGTGTATGAGTTATGCATAGAATTGAACCAATTTTTTTTTTTCAAGTTTTTGGCTATGGCAAGCAGGTCCTTCCTTAATTTGGAAAAATCCTCCGGAAGGGGGCGGTGTAATAGCAATTTTTGTGGCATTTTGTATATTGTACCATCAAAAAGTGTATGAAGTTATGCATAAAATTGAACCAAATTGTTTGTGTATGTTTTTGGCCATGGCAATAAGGTCCTCCCTGTATTTGGAAAAATTTCGCAGAAAGGGGGCGCTGTAATAGCGAATTTTGTGCAATATTGTACCATCGAAAAGTGCGTGACGTTATGCCTAATAGTAATAAAAATACTAATAAAACTAATAAAAATGAAATATTGACATTTGTAACAGCATTTTGAAATATTAAAATATATGAGATAGAAGAAAGTTTTGGGATTGTCACATACAACTATTTCTGTATTGCAGCTATAAAGGTTTGATATGTAATTTCTTTAATTTGTTAAACATATATTTTGTCAAACCATTGCATTCATCGCTTCTGTGCTTGAAAAAGGGAATAATAGTTATCTATTAAGTAATTAAAATATGAATACAACTGAGTTTTTCTTTATTGTAGTAATAAAGGTTCGATATATAATTCTTTAATTTTGATTTTCTTATATTTTGTCAAACCACTGTATTTATCGCTTCTGTGCTAAAGTAAAAAGGAGAATAATATTTATCTTTAGAGTAATTAAAACATAAATCCAACTGCCTTTTTCTGTATTACAGTAATGAAGGTTCGGTAGTTAATTGTTTAATTTTGATTAAACATATTTTTTCAAACCATTGCATTCATCGCTTCTGTGCTAAAGTAAAAAGGGGAATAATATTTATCTAGAAAGTGATTAAAATATGAATACAACTGACTTTTTCTGTATTGCAGTAATGAAGGTTCGATATACCGCATGTAGTAAATTATGTAATTGCTTAATCATTTCAATAATTGTAAAAAAGATATGTAATTGCTTAATCTTTTTTAAACGTATATTTTGTCGAACTATTTTATTCCTTGTTTCAGTGTAAAATTAAAAAGACGAATAATATTTATCTATAAAGTAACAGATGATTTAAGAGTAATTGCAGAAAAGTAGATAAGCTCCAAAGCTTCAAAACAAGTTAAACAAACAGACGTAATCAAATTTAGGATATTTTTTTTTATTTCGGAATACTCTCACTTAGAAATTAAAACTAATATGCGCCAAAATTTGTTGAGTAAGAATATTTCTGTATTGTTAAGTTTTATCATCATATTTAATAATTCTTAATTTTTATATATTTTTTCTAACTTAATAGCGAATTTCTGATGAATTGTTGTTATCCTAAAAAAGTTTTAAACTGAACATTATTTTTTAAAGATAGACGACACATAGACATGTCGATAGATAAAATGGTAGACGTAATGATAGATAGATAATCGCAAAATATAATAATAAATTTTTTAAATTCTGTAAAATATAAGAATATTTGTAATAATCTTTTTTAATTCAATATGGTAGCATCAATGCTTTAGAAACAGTAAAAAAAATGCGATAATTGTTTACATTATATAGGTCATATTTTTATATAAATTAGGGTTAATCTGAAAATTTTATAAATGTGGATGGAAGAAAATGAATGTTTCTTTAAAATAGCCACTAGTTTTACAACATTATTTTAATCAAATATTCGTTATTCACAGTTCTTCAAAATATTGATATTTCTCTAGCTTTTCACGGAGCAAAAGCCTATTTTAAATAGTTGCTATAATCTAATTTGACAGCACATTTCCATTCATTTAAGCTCAAAGCAATCAATAGTTGTCACTGTTTATGAAACATATGTGACATGGTACAAATGCCAAATCAGTCTTAGTGCTGTATTTGATTAACTGTATCAAGAATTACTGTATCAAAATCAATATTTCTACCATATGCCATATGTAACTGAATTTGTGATATTGTAATCCTAGTGCACAAGCAGAATAAATGAAAATGCATCTAATGATTCAATTACTACTTATTTTATAACATTGTTTTTCATTTTGTGAGATATTGCTTTAATGAAGCTATACAAGTAACATTTTCCTAATTTTATTATGGATAAACAATAATTCCGAGTGTATCTGCGTTAACATACTTTCATCTTTTGTAAAATGATTAGATTTTATTTTTCACTGTTGTTGAGGGATAGAAGAAAACAAAACCGATCACACTGAAATGGAAACCGGCATATTTTATATACTAGTATTCGGCAGGCCAGAATGGTTCATTCGGCCACATGCAATTAACAAACAGTAACTTTGAAAGTAAAATAATGTATACTATTTATCTGCTATAAAATTGCACTTAACTCTTGTGAAATCTTCATTCTCATGTATCAAGTCACTCATTAATTGATTCACGTAATGTTCTAGCAGCAAGTACATGTTAAAATATTATATTATTAAAATATTACACAGAATACAACAACACTGAAAAGATTATCAATGTAAGATTTATTTTATGAAATGATTTAAGTAATTCATAAATAAAGATTTATCACTGAAAAGATTTTTCTCTGTCGAAAAATCCCATGCATTGTATCACATTAAACTGAATCACATGCAACCCCCATGTATCACATTGTAATTGATGGCTATTCAGAATTATGATGATTTTTTATTTTCAAGCATCACTATCACCAAATAGTAACTGTCGTAACTAGTCGCTAAAATTTGTAATAATTTTCTGCAAATAAAAAAAATGAAAATATTACTTTTCAAAAATTTTGTTATTTTGATAACTCATAACTTCCAAAGGGTTAATTCTCCTGATGGGACACTTAATGTAATTAGTATATTATACTATTAAGTGTTATCCAAAAATTATACGTAAACATTACAAATATAAATAATTTGCTTTTATTAATGTCATAGGTTAAATCATAAAGACAGAAAGAACACTATTGAATAACGTAACTGATAAAATGCTGAGAAACATTTGCCTCCAATTTTGTAAACACATCACTTGTTTTCAAATAAAAGTACAATACAAATTTTCGCCATGTTGATTTTAATATTGCTTTCAAAACAGATATTTCACTACCGTTCTGCTGATTAACAAAAGCCCCATTTTAAACAGGTGCCAAACAACAAATCCAACCGACGTTTCCATTCATTTAAATTCAGTGTAATGAATAGCGGACACTGTTTATTAAACGGTTGTGACATTGTACAGATGTCAATTCAGTGTTAGTCCTGCACTTGATTAACTGTTTCATGAATCATTGTATCCAATTCCATCTTTCTGTTACATTCCCTTAGTAAATGAATTTTTAATATAAACTTAAATATACTGAGTTCAAAGTATAATTGAATTGGAAAATCCATTTAATATATTATTTACGAATGAATTTTTGAAAATTTTACAATTGTGGCTTGTCACTTTTCTCATGGAGCGGTTAAACTAATTCCGTACTGTATTGAATGTCAATAAAAATATCCCTTAGTGCATTTCCGTGTTATCACATTGAAACTTTTGAAATACATCCATTTTAATTTTGGATTGTAGTGTATATGGGAACATCCATTCGTTACTCTTGTGACAATTAAAGCAATTATTCATAAATAATTCCTATTATTTTATTACAAAATATAATTAAGATATAAATTGATATAACGGTTAAATACGATTGTGATCTACTCAGATAACATATATCTAATTTTTAACAAAAAGCGTTTTACATGTCTATATAGTGAATAAAAAATTTGTTACACTTCTGACACTCCGGTCCAGTGTTGCCAGATTGGCTACTTTTTTTAAAATTCAGATTCTTGATTGGCGCCACTTTTCTGAAAAGCTAAAATGCACCATATTTAATGACGTATTAATTAAGGCGAAAACAAAGGTAATTTTAGCGTGACAAAAAAGTGGTGGAAATCAAGAAGTAGCCCACTGGCAACAGTGCTCTGGTCACAAGAGTAACAAAATTTTGATTTATTACACAGACAAGCAAAATATTTTTTGTTACAAATTAGATACATTTTATGTGAGTGGAGCACAGTGGTATTTAAGCGGTTATATCAATTTTCAACTAAATCATATTTTGCAATAAAATAATTGGTAGTATTTCTGAAAATTTGCTCGAACGGTCACAAGAGTAACAGTGGACGTTCACATACATAAGAGGTAGATATCACATGCTCTTTTAGTGCTGCGTTTTGAATAGGCTTCAATGAATAGAGATTATACAATTATATTCTTCAATACGTAAATAATTTATAAAATTACACAATTCATGCGTTTTAAGGTACAAAAACAAAGCTGTCAACGCGTATATTGAGGAGTAATTTTAAAAAATAGCAACTATCGTGCGTTTAAATAATGATACCATATGTCTTAAAAATGACCAATGATTTAAAAATTCAATAACTTGCAAACGATGGCAGATATTTAAAAAATTCTTGCAGGAGGGTTATGTATGATGTCAGGAGTTTTTTAATGTGATTCTTTATTTTAGTTCGCATTTCAAACAATAGATGGCGCTGAGAGCAATAGGTTCACAGTCCAGACCCGATTTTTGGTACTTCGGAATCTATTTAATACATTTCAATCTCCTTTTTTCGCATGTAAGTAGAGAGACGCCGAAAAATAGAGCCTTGATATAGCAGTCATTGCTTGCAGCGCCATCCATCGATGATATTTGTAACTAAAATTAAGAATTGTAGCATACAAACTCCTGACATCTTACAGAACACTCCTGCAAGAATTGTTTTAATATCTGACATCGTTTGCAAGTTATTGAATTATAAAAGTATCTGTCATTTTGAGACACACGGTATATGTAAGGCTATAGCAATCGCAGTTAAAAAAAAAAATAATAAAAAATTAACACTAATGATTAATCAAATTGTCTTTAAAAATTGAAACAAAAAATATCTCACTAAGGCATAATAATATATTGGAATAATTCTGAATATACTATAGCGCTGTTTAAAAAGAAAAAAAGAAATCTCTTCGAAATTAAAGAGTTCAAGATAAATGGTTTAACTTTGAAATTTAGTTTTTAATGAAATACATTTGTAGGCATTAAAAAGTGACATAGGTATGTCATTTCCATTTTTTAAAATGGTTAGAATGGTAGACTTCTGTTTTCGATCTTTTAACATATATTACTAAGAAGTGATAAGTTGAGTGATAAGTGATAAGAAGTGACATGTTAAGAAATAAGTTTCACATATATTTATGAACTAGCTGTCTCCACCAGGTTGTCCGGACACACAAAAAAAAATTACATGATACGTGATAGATTTAAAAAAATTGCAATAAAAAATCGCGAAAAATTTAAAAATCACTACACGAATTTCGAATAAGCTTTATTAAAAATAGAACAAAATTTATTAAATTGGGCTAAAAGATTGAAATCATCGCATTACTTATACTAATGCAGAAAAATTACTGCTATACGTCATAAAATTTAAAATCGCATAAAAAATCGTTAAAATTTCAAAACTCGCAGAGGTCAAAATTTATTTTAATGTATCAAAATTTATTATAAGAATTATTGAAGAATGCCATAAAACATGTTGAACATAAAACAAGAGAAAAAAATTAAAACTCGGTAGACATAATCGACTACTATATCAGTCTAATGTTTGAAACTGAATTCTTTTTATAAATGGCAAATTTATCAGCAAAACACCTCCACAAAAAATTAAGAATCGCAAAAAAATTATATGTAGTAGGATTAAATCTTTAAACCGAAATCTTTTTAAGAATTTCAGGAGATCGCAGCGGAACCTTAAAAGACTCCAAAAATCTCATTAAAAGTCACCAAACATAGGAGTGAACAAAATTAACTATATTAGGGTAGAAGTTTAAAGCTGAATTATTTTTACGAATGTCAAGCTGTCGCCGCGGAACGCGAAAAAATGCTAAGAATCGCATTCAAAATCTCTAACTTTTTTTTTTAATTGCAAAAGAAAAAATACTATATTAAGCTAAAATTTGAAACCGATTTCCATTCATGAATTTAAAAAAAACTCGGAATGTTCAAGTATCGCATTGAAAATCACATTAGAAATCGCTGAAAATTCAAAAATAGAGGAGAACAAAATTAGTATAATGGGCTAAAACATTGTAGCCGTAATTCTTTCACGAGCGTAAAAATTAAACATGCTGAAAATGAGATTTTTTTAATGCATTAAAAATTGTTAAATCTTAAAAAATCGATGATTGCAAAATTTACTACATTAAATTAAAATACCGGACTCAATTTACAATTTTCAAAAAATCGTCGAAAAATGCAAATAAACGCTAATAATCGCAATAGAAATCGTTAAATATTCAAAAATCGCAGAGGACAAAATTTACTATAATAGGCTGAAAGTGTGAAACCTAATTCATTTTACGAATATTAAAAAAACAATCGCCAACGAAAATCTCAAATTTGTCACTAAATATTCAAAAATCGCAGAGGACAAAATTTACTATAATAGGCTAAAAGTGTGAAACCTAATTCCTTTTACGAATATTAAAAAAACAATCGCCAACGAAAATCACAAATTTGTCACTAAATATTCCAAAATCGCTGAGCACAAAATTTATAAAAGGGTAATTATATTGGCGAACAAAATTTACAATACTAAGCTAAAAGTTTACAAGAGGATTTCCTTTAGAAATGGGGGGAAAGGACGAGGAAGGAGAAGAAAAGGCTAAAAATTGTGTTGAAAATCACAATAAAAATCGCTAAAATTCTGTAATTGCAGAGGACAAAATTTACTGTGTAGCGTCTTGGGGAATGACGCTACCTATAATTTCAGTCATAACTTAGTTTTTAAAGTTAAAACTACGTTATTTGAACTGAGCGCGCAAGGAGTGTGGTAGAGTAGCTTGACAAATTTAGTCTATACTATGCGGCGATTAAAAAAGATCAATCACTAACTCAATATTCAATGAAATGTAAATGGCAGATTACTAAATTTAAAAGTTCCACTTACATGCAAGTCACTAGCAATTCAAGTCTCTATCGATTTCGAAGCTTGCGCTCTGATATAGCAGCAATGCAAAATTAACTCGAAAAATCTTGAACACATTCTAAATTCTACTAAACTTAACAACTCGTGGTTGTCGACAAACATTATTTTTTCAAACTATATATTAAGGAGTCTCAGGACATTTTCAAAATTTAATATTTTAAAATCTATATAATTTAAAAAACACAATTTTTATTGGGACGAAATATATGAGTATTTTCGTTCATTGCATGAATTAAAAAAAGTGCAAGATGCAGAATTAGTATTTATAGGGCGTTCCAAAGTATCAGACATTTGTCGAGCAAAAAATTAGTATAACAGCTTACGCGCAAGATTACAAAATACATTTTGCAACTAGAATGGAAATTTTTGTGCCTGATTATACTTCAGATTGTTATAATTACCCTGAACGTAAATAAATTTGTATTTAAAGTATTTTTATATTTTTAATACAAATTTTATTTAGCTAATACAAAATTTTGAAATTTTAAACAGTATAATCACTTTGTAACTTTTAAAGCTTTAAGAGTCTTGAGACCACTTAATTTACCTTACTCAATCGGCAAATTCTTCTTCAGTAAGATTTTGATTCCGACTAGCACATGTCGAACTTTTATTTGTTGACGCAAGCGTTGATTACCGAAGACGGAGAACTGGACCAAATCCCTTCGATACAGACTTTTGCTTCTCCTTTTATAATCTTCAGATTGACCGACGAAACCTAATTTGTATAAACTTACAGCGAAAACAAGAAACTGTAGACTCCGAGGGCTTCAATCACAATTGGAAAAATTAGAGTTACATAAAATATAGATGTCGCTGTTGCGTACACAGGTTATATTTTGTTCACACTCAAAGAACTAGTCTCTCTTTATAAGAGTATTGATTGATTGTCCACTACAATTGTAGTGGGCTAAAACATTGTAACTGTATTTCGTTCAATAAATTCAAAAAATCGTCTCGGAACGGTAAAATCGAAAAAAATTTATAAGAAGTGCATTAAAAATTGCTAAAAATTCAAAAATTGATAAGGACGAAAGATAGTACATTAGAGTAAAAGTTTAAAACTGAATGGCTATTAACGATGTCGAGGTTAAGCCGGGAAACGTTCAAAAATTTAAATATCGCAAACAAATTTCGTGAAAAGTTTAAAAATTGCTGCCCGAATTCATTTATGGAAAAGAGAACAAATTTTAAAATAATGGGATAAAATTTTGAAAAAGGGATTATTTTTACTAATAGTGAAAAATCCCCTCAAAACGTGAGAAAAAACGTATAAAATATTTCATTAAAAAAATCCAATCAAAAATCAAGTTTCAAGTTGAATAATTACAGATACATAGGAACCTTCCTACCAAAATTCGTAACTCTGCATCCACCAGTCTCTTTAGAATACACAAACTTCTTTCCTTATTATTATAGATATAAGAAAATGTAAAGAATGCAATATATTGCATATAGGCAAAATAATATTTGAAATGAAAGCCTTTTTCAAATACTATAAATTCAATAGGAAGATGATAATATACATTGGTTCAATATCTATTTTTTTCCTTATCCAAGCAAAATTCCCTAATGTATATATTTGCTACGGCTTACGCACCATAAACATTCATAACTCAACTTGTAGAGAATTTTTATTCCACTCGTGCTTGAATTTGAATTTATTTTGACAGTTTTCCTGTGAAAATCACAAAACTTTACATACATCATCCGTTTTAGTGACATCTGATCAAAAACCGATTTTCTGAAAAGACATGCTTTCGTTCATTCCTGATTTGAATCTTAATGCATGTTTCAGAGGGAAAAAAACAAAATAAAAATAAAATAAAATAAAACAAAATAGCTCAAGGAGAATTTTATTCCATATATATTTTTATATTTTCCTTTAAAAACAAGAAAATGTAGGAAGAATTACTAAACAATTTTATTTTTCTGTTCTAATATGAGGCGAATATTCACAATTTTTCTTTTATAATTTTATCGTGATATTTGAGTATTAAATACATTTTTTAAATTACTTTATTAATTAAAACTGTTTTACATAACACATTTTTAATATTTTAAGGAGCATAGAGATTCTGCTGTTGAAATATCGATCTCTCTCAAAATTTGTGAAAAAATTAATTAAAAGACTATTTGTTATTTTGTGGTTCACATTATATTATCAAAACATTATTAAACAAGAAAGAAAAAATCATCCGTTAAGAAATGAAAGAGATTATGAAAAGTTTCCAACACATTCAGTATAATGTAACAAAACTGCACCCTTTAATAAATAAAATATTATGCCTAATTCAACCATATGGAATCGCATAGAACATTTGAAAACCTAATTTCAGCTGTTCCTAACTACTATTGGAAAAATATCCGAATTATGTGCGCAGCCCTGAATATGATATCCAGATTTATATCTATTAACTACATACATGCCAAAATTTAGGTCCGTTAAGAAATACATATATACTTTAGTTTAAATTTCCCTTTAAGTAATTCCCGTTAACAAGAAGAATTTTTCGTCAATTCTTTTGTGCAGCCCTAAATATGAGGCATAGAATTTATATAAAACGAGTAAAATGCAAAAAAAGTTAAATTTAAAAGCACAAGCCGAAATTGAAAACGTACTTGAAGCAATTCTTACTCAAACACATTACTGTAACCGACTTCTTTTGCGTGCCCCTGTAAATGAACGACTAATACTATGAATGCACTATTCTATCGTAATGATCTTTTAGTGAAATTCAAAGATATATATCAGTTTCAATACATCTGAAATACCGTAATGTCATTAACTACTTCGCCGGCAGTAGGTATAAGAAAACAGTGCTTTTACCGCCGACTTATCTAGGGACAACCGTTGAAGTGGTACTCTGCAAACGATTTTTCCCCATATGCAAGGTTGCCATAATTAAACTGACGGCATTATCCAACTCCATTCTGGAAAGAAAAGTGAGAGCAAAAGTCAATCGCTTATCATTGTCGTTGTGACGTAACTCTTGTACACGGCTGATCTTGTACGGATAGAAGTGGATAATCTTTCGTAAGATTTTCCTTACCGTACAATAAGGCATATCCAGATTCGGAGCTATCCCACGAGCGCTGGAAGTGGTAGCAATAGTGTATGGTGCTCTGTCGACAATCGCCGTTGCCACTTCTTCGATTGTATCCTGTGATACGGGTTTTCGTCCTCTGCCTGACGGAATAATTAGAGAACCTGTTTTCTCAAACTTCTCAACCATTGCTTTTAAACCATTTACCGACAAAGGACCGTTACCTTTACGCATTTTTTTTTTTTGTGGTTTCTAAAAGCACGAAGAGCAGCTGGCGCATTGCACTGGTTGAGGTAAAAGAATTTGACTAGTCGAGCGCGCTCGACTAAAGTAGGAGACATTATGAAAAATAACTTTCAATGAAATTGCTTCTAACAGTAGCTCATTACCTTTTAAAACCGAACAAACTGGCACTGGGCCAAAAGATTTAACGTGAAATTTGAATAAAGAACTTCTTCTTCTGCTGTTGCTTTCTTCGGGGCACTGTAAGTGAAATTGCAGATAAAGAAACTTTAGCAGTGTTTATGCAAATTTTTAGCTTTTTATAAACTGTTACCATTTTGAGCTTGGATTAAATTACTAAATTCGTTAAATAAACGGTAATTTGATTTGAGTATTGATTCTTCATATTTTGAAACTCCCTTTTTCGAATACACAGCGCTAAATATTCCCCTGGCGGTGATTTTTGGAACTATTTTTTTTTCGCGCAATCCTTCGTCCCCCGTTTTGTTTAATCTTCCTGCAAAATTTGGCGCCATTCTCGCAATTAGATCGCGCTACAGAACACTCTGAGTACCGTCAATTTAATTATGGCCACATTGTACCATAATGTAATGGAATATTTTTCGGTGCCCCTGTAAATGAACTATTATTCCCTCATACTTCATATACAATACCAAAAATGCCTAGGTGACCCTGAATAACGGTTATCAATTGCATGAAAATCCGAGTAGGTTTACGGTAGTTAGAGCGTGTAAAGACATATAGACATACAAACGGACAGACCAACAAAATGCATAAACACTTTTCAACTGTGTTGGAAAGTATTAAAAATGCTAGTGCATGTGTAATATCTGGAGATTAAAATAAGCCGTTAATTTTGAAAAAGAGGAAGTCTATTTTATTTTATTTCTATATATTTCATGGTTTGCATTTGAAAGGGTTTAAATTATTCGTAAGCTTATTTTATATATTTTGCGTTTTTATTTCATTTAAATTTACATATGCAATACAGGTTGATTGTATTTGATTAAAAATAATCATATTTCTGGTATGTGCCAATGGACTTGTCTCCATTTCAAAATCGACTACTTCTAAAAAGCGTTTATTATCTTTAGCTGGAATAAAATTATAATATTTTTTTTTTTTTTTTTTTTAGCTAAAATTATAGCTTAGAGACTAGGATGCGGTAGCACAAACAATCACTTCATCGAGTTAACGGCTGAAACTTCAGGGTTAATTAAAACTCGATTCGCATATCAAAATGCAACTGATCAGAAAAGTCATATCTTGGTGTAAAAGACCGGAAAACCCGTTTTTACTTTCTTCTATCTTCAATAGAAGAAAGTATTGTAATCGAAATTTTTTTTCGACTTCCGGTTTTCGACGGATTTATTCGTTTTAGGGGTCAGAGATCCCAAAAAACACGTTTATAGAAAATGTCTGTCTGTCCGTGTGTCCGTCTGTCTGTCGCCATTGTACCATCAAAAAGCGTATGAAGTTATGCATAGAATTGAACCAAATTTTTACTTTCTGAACCAAGTTTTTGGCTATGGCAAGCAGATTCTCCCTGAATTTGGAAACAAATCGCCGGTAGGGGCGCTGTTATAGCGATTTTTGTGCTATTTTGAATATTGTACCATCCAAAAGTGTATGAAGTTATGCATAGAATTGAACCAAATTTTTATTTTAAGTTTTTGGATATCGCAAGTAGGTCCTCCCTGAATTTGGAAAAAATTCGCCGGTAGGGGGCGCTGTAATAGCGATTTTTGTGCGATTTTGAATATTGTGCCATCCAAAAGTGTATGGAGTTATGCATAGAATTGAACCAAATTTTTATTTTAAGTATTTAGATATAGCAAGTAGGTCCTCCCTAAATTTGGAAAAAATTCGCCGGTAGGGGGCGCTGTAACAGCAATTTTTGTGCGATTTTGAATATTGTACCATTCAAAAGTGTATGAAGTTATGCATAGAATTGAACCAAATTTTTATTTTAAGTATTTGGATATAGAAAGTAGGTAGTCTCTGAATTTGGAAAAAATTCGCCGGTAGGGGGCGCTGTAACAGTGATTTTTGTGCGATTTTGAATATTGTACCATCCAAAAGTGTATGAAGTTATGGATAGAATTGAACCAAATTTTTATTTTAAGTTTTTGACTATGGCAAGCAGATCCTCCCTCAATTTGGAAAAAAAATTGCCGGGAGGGGGCGCTGTAATAGCGATTTTTGTGCGATTTTGAATATTGTACCATCCAAAAGTGTATGATGTTATGCATAGAATTGATCCAAAATTTTATTTTAAGTTCTTGGATATGGCAAACAGGTCCTCCCAGAATTTAGAAAAAATTCGCCGGTAGGCCGCACTGTAATAGCGATTTTTGTGCGATTTTGAATATTGTACCATCCAAAAGTGTATGAAGTTATGGATAGAATTGAACCAAATTTTTATTTTAAGTTTTTGACTATGGCAAGCAGATCCTCCCTCAATTTGGAAAAAAAATCGCCGGTAGGCGGCACTGTAATAGCGATTTTTGTGCGATTTTGAATATTGTACCATCCAAAAGTGTATGAAGTTATGGGTAGAATTGAACCAAATTTTTATTTTAAGTTTTTGACTATGACAAGCACGTCCTTCCCTGAATTTTGAAAAAAAATCGCCGGTAGGCGCGCTGTAATAGCGATTTTCGTGCGACTTTGAATATTGTACCATCGAAAAGTGTATGAAGTTATACATAGAATTGAGCCAAATATTTTGTGTTTGTTTTTGGTCATAGCACGAAGGTTTTCCCTGAATTTGGAAAAATTCCGCCGGAGGGGGGCGCTGTAATTGTGACCTCTGTACCATTTTCATTATTGTACCATCGAAAATTGTATGAAGTTATGCATAGAATTGAACCAAATTTTTTGTGTACGTTTCTGGCTATGGCAAACAAGTTCTCCCTGAATTTGAAAAAAATCTGCCGAAGGGGGGACGTTGTAATAGCGATGTTTGTGTCATTTTCTTTATTGTACCATCGAAAAATGTATAAAATTATGCATACAAATGAACCAAATTTTTTCGTGCATGTTTTTGTCTTTGGCCAACAGGTCCTCCTTGAATTTGGAAATATTGCGTGGTAAAAGGGCTTTGTGATAGCGATTTTTGTATACTTTTTGTTGATTTTTCGTAGTTCTGTTGTTCATCGGCGGCTCGTGCAGAGGCGGGAACTCGCTTTTTGCTAAGCCAACAAACATCTGATAACAACAGAATAAGGAAAAACTATTAATTTTAACAAATATCATTATATTGATTAATTCGTTTTTAGTCCGTTTAATTGACTGAAGCAGAAATTTAAGATGAAAATCAAAGTTGGTATAGTATTGAACTAGAAATATTGAAGTATTAACATGTGTAACTAGTTTTTGAAATATTATGTATAAAATAGAAGAAAGTTTTGGGATTGGCACATCCAACTAGTTTGTGATTGACTTGTAGGTTTACCATTATGTTTTTTCTTTTTCCCAGTGCTCCATGTTTTATCAACTTTGGGTGCAGGAAAATGCAATAGTAAACCTATCAATCAACAATTTATATCGGTTCTGCAGGAGTTATCCAGGAAGATATGACTTGACAGACCAGTTGCACTTTAATATGCTAATCGAGTTCAGTCTAATCCTGGAATTTCAGATGTCAACTCGATGAGGGGACGGCCTTTGCTGCCTTTCGGTCTATTATAAAATTAAATATTTTGTTACAGCGGTTTGTGAATATTTTGCGCATTTTTAATTCAATTTTTAGAGTTATTTCATGTCTCCCGTCGATTTTTTGACATTGGTAAAAGGAATTAGGTCTAAAATAAGAAATTTTGCCCTCCTTGATTTATTTTATTTCAATATTTCATTTTTCTTTAGAAATGTTACAATAAACTAAAAATTAAAATTAATTTTATAAGAAAAATTGGGAAAAATTAAAAGATATTCAATAATAAGTTACATGCATATAATTGTATTTCTTAATTTACATTGTAATTCTTTTTAAAGTATTCATGGTGAAATTATGATTGTGCTTGTAAAGGGTCTCAGGACTCTGAACTCTCTCGCTGCGTTATTGTTTTATCAAAATAGCTTTAAAAATTGCGTATTTAACCACTTTGCGACGAGTGTCTTTTAAGAATTTTAATTCTTTTGCCACCGGCTTTTCAAAACAAAAATTTTTGAATAAGGCAAAAATTACAATAAAAAAAGTAACTGGTGGGAACAATCAAGGAGGGTGAATTAGGCGGAGAAATGCATGCACGAGGGAATCTCGGGTTGCGCAAATTTTGCTACTTTTACGGTACCCGAGGAAATCTCGGGTTGCGCAGCGAGTGGGTTAAACCTTCAATATTTTCGATTTTTTTTTTACATGTTAAATCCCTATTTTTCTGAACATTTTGATATGTTTCCTTGAAATTCCTATTAGAACAGAAGCTACGGCAATAGAATCATTCACGCTCAATAGCTGAAGTGGCGTTTACGAAACTTTGATGTCATTTTTCTCCAAATGACGTTTTTGGGCATAAAGCGCACGATATCTCAAAAACGTCTTAAGGGTGTATTCGAAAAAATATTTTTTCACCCTCAACAGCTCGAAATTTTCTGAGACATTTTCAGACTCATTTTTAAAAGTAAAAACATGAAACATGCTGGTGTGATTTCTGAAGACATGTTTAACATGCCGTGTGATTTCATTTTCAGCTCAATTAATTAGAATTTGATTTTTAAACAATTATTTTCTCAGTATGACCATTTTTTTCATTCCCAGATCGCCCGCTTCAGAAAATTCGGTTCAAAACGCCAACTTTGACAGCGTTTTTTACAGTAGTTTCTGCATTTATGAAAAAATTAAGAAGCACGGCACATTATATAGTTTCTAAATAAGAGAATTTCCCAGTTTGATGCGTTTGAGAGCAAAAATGAATTTGAAAATGAATCAGAAAATAAGCAGTTTGGATCGGAATACACCCTTAATATGTGTTTATGAAATTTTCAGAAATATATTTTATGTTAGACTGTATAAACTGAACCTAAAATTTCCTTTTAATTGTGCAAAAAAAAAAAAAAAAATAAATAAATAAATAAAATAAAGTGATTATACTGTTGAAATGATGAAAATTTTTCATTAGCTAAATATAACTTTGTATTAAATATACAAAAATGCTTTAAATGCAAATTTATTTAGGTTCAGAGCAATTATTACAATCTGAAGTATACGTAGTCCTTAAAATGTTTATTCTAGTTGCAAAATTTATTTTGTAATCCTGCACGTAAGCGATTATACCAGTTTTTCTGCTCGTCAAACGCCTGACAGTTTGGAGTCCCTTTAAAAGCTAATTATGCATCTTGCAATTTTTTAAATACATGAAATGAACGAACATACAAATATCATTAATTCCAATGAAATAAAATCATACACATTTTAAGATCTTAAATTTTGAAAATAGTCTGTTTTTCTTTAATTTTTTCTAAGTTTAAGAGTCCTGAGACCCCTTAATAAAGAATGTATAATAATCAGAAAAGACGTTTCTGTGAGTGTTGTGTTCTGAAGACACCGCTGGACGGAGGGTTACGAAAATTCGCAGAAACGTACCTACATAATTTTAGACATTCACCTCGAAAACTGATTTTGCATTTTTTATTAGATTTTTTAAAATTTAATTTTTATATCATTTTTAATGTTTCTTCAGGTTTTGCGGTGATTTTTCCATTTGATAAAAGAATCCGGTTTCAATATTTTAAACACTTTTATTCTCAATTTTGACACTTTTCAATAAAAATTATTAAGAATTTCTACAGCAACTTGTTGATTTTTCGCGAGTTTTTAATGCGATTTTCAGAGTTATTTCGCATATCCCGGAGATTTTATAACTTTGGTAAAAGGAATAAGATTTCAAACTTTTAGTCTGTTATAGTAAATTTTGTCCTCCTAGATTTTCAATTTTTAATGTTATCATATCTGCCAATTGTTACATTTTTTGTACCAAAGAAATTTAATAGAAATTTTTTACTTATTTAATCAACAGATTACGCCGATTTAATGAGGTAAAATTTACTTTTAAATTCTTGTGGTTCAAAAAAGCGTAAGAGTCGGTAGCTATGTGTGGTTTTTAGCAATTTTTATCGGTTTTTCAAGTTTCGAGGGCATTTTTTTTTCATTCGTGAAAGATTTACACGTAGAATGTTTTAGCCCGCTATTTAAAATATGTCTCAGCAATTTTTGAATTTTTAGCAAGTTTTAATGAAATTTTCTACGCGATTTTTGGCGTTTTCTCACGTTCGGCTGACATCTTTTTCAGATTCTTAAAAGTATTATTACAGTGATCGTTTGGGTCCTGGAATTAGCAGATCAGGAAATTCTTCGGTACCGTTTTTTTTTTTTTTTTTATAGATATTCGTAGTTTAAATAAGCTAAAATTTGAGCGTGCAACACAGATTTATTTTTCCATTAAAAAAATACTGATATTTTCTTTTAAAATTACCTGATCCGTACGAACCCTTTATTACAACGTAAAATCTGAAGTGACAAAAATTGCTGACGACTCCTCAGTTTTCAAATCATTTCATTGGCTTTTCGGGAGAAGGTTTTTCCCTTGTCAGTTTTCCAAGCATTTGATTAACTGTTCCGGGCAACACTGCTCATCAAATACTTAAGTAGTCATTGTAAGCGACAAAATTACTCCCAGAATAAAACAGTTGCTTGCTTTTCGAGCAAGTCTTTTGAAGCCATAGGTTTAACATGGTGTCGGCGAAGGTAGTGACAACTTTGGTGCCTCTTCTAATTGCCCTTTTAAAGGGATTGTGGTTTAAACATTTAGACTAATACAACACAACTTGTACGATGCTGTTTTCGAATTTTTAGCTCTTTTTAACGAGATTTTCAACGTTTTTTTTGCGCTTCGCTGTGATATTTTAATATTCGTGAAAGGAAATAGGTTTAAAATTTTTATCCTTAATGTACTAAGTTTTGCCTTCCGTGATTTTTGAATTTTTAGCAATTTTTAATGTAATTTCGAATATGATTTCTAACGTTTTTTCGTGTTCAGCAGCACATTTTTTACATTTGTAAAATTAATTATGTTTAAAACTTTCGGCCTAATATAGAAAATTTTGTCCTTGGCGATTTTTGATTTTTTAGCAGTTTTTAATGCGGTTTTGAATGCGATTCTCCCCCTTTTTTTGTCTATAATTAAGGCGATATTTTGAAATTCTTAAATGAATTCGGTTTTGAACTTATAGTCTTATGTAGTACATTTTGTCCACTCCAATTTTCTATTTTTCATCGACTTTTAATACGATTTTAAAAGTTTTTTCGTATCGAAACTGAGTTTTTTTTTTTTTTTTTTTTTTTTTTTAGTAAAAATATTCTAGTTTACAACTTTCAGCTTAATATACAAAATTGCATCTTCCGTGATTATTTATGTTTCTGCGATGTTTAGTGTAATTTTAATGCAATTTTTTATATTTTTTTGCATTCTGTTTCGATTTTGAACAATCGTAAAAATAATTCAGTTTCAATCATTAGCTTAATATAGTACAATTTGTGTTCCGTTATTTTCAAAGAGAATTTGAGCGTCTTTCCGCGTTTCGCACCGCTTTATTTTTATATTCGAGAAAAAATTCCCCTTTTAATTCCCGTCCACTAGTTAAAATGTTGTCCTCTTGCAATTTTTGAATGCTTAAAAAAATTTTATGCAATTATTAGCTCTGGTTTTATTATTATTATTGGTTATTTTTATACAGTAATAAAAGTAATCCGGCTTCAAACTTGTATCCCAATATAGTAAACTTCATTCTATTTTTAATAAAAATTATACTGAATTCGTGCAGTGATATTTAAATTTTTCACGGTTGTTTATACCAATTTCTCTTATTTTTTTCGTGTTTCGTGTATTTTTTGATAGGTCCGGATAACGCCAGCTTATACATATGACGCTCATTTGAGTTCAGCTTTACGAAAGCTTTGACACCATATCCTACACGATATACAAAGAAAAGGTTATTTTTTTCAAGTGACTTAATTAGCCCCTCTATATTTTTCCTAAATATATTTGTGAATGTTTAACAATCTGTCAATATGAGGTCAATAGTCTTTATTACTTAGTCAATTTGAACTTTCCACGTTCTATAGTTTACGAGTAAAATGGCTGACACAGACAGATAGACATGCACAGGACTGATCTTATAATGGTTCAGCTTTTACTTTTCAAGTACGGTACCCTAAAAAATCACAAACATAATGTTGCGATAACTCAAAGTCAGTCTTTAATGGGATTATATGATTTTGAAACATAAAATATTTCATAAAAATTGCAATTTTAAAAGTAAAGACAAACAACAACAACAACAACAACAACAAAAATAATTATGTACCGAAATTAAAAAGCATAATTTATCCGACATATCATTTAACTTGTCGTCATTATGTACAATAAATAATACAGAAATAAGAATTTGAATATCAGAATTAAACTTCAAATTGACAGTGTGGTAAGGAATTCGATAATGCATGAGAAATAAAATAAACGGAAAAAAAGAACCAATAAATGCGTCCCTTGCGATTTTAAGGAATGGAGAGTTAGGAAAGAATAAAAGTGATTTCTTTATTATCTTTTAATTCTCACTTGCAACTTCAGAAATGAACTTTTACGTTTTTTGCAAATGGGAATCAAATTGATGGAAGATCAATGTTCATTTCCCGAAGGAAATCCTTTTTTCTATATATAGAAAGAGATTAAAGAAAAAATATACTTCATATGTTGAGGTGGCTATACTTTTTGCGTTTCCAAAAAAGCACAGTCGTCAGATATTAGAAAATATTATTTTCTATGAATATTTAAATTTTCTAAATGTTTTCCTTATGTTAAAGAATGTGATACTTTTAAGATGTAATGTTGCACAAATAAAATATATTAAAACATCTTTTATTTGACTTAGCTTGTTTTTGTATGCAGAGATATATCAGATTAATTTCTTAACGCAATTATTCAGTTTGTAAATAATCAGTTTAAATTTTCCAAGTGCTAGAAAACAGTTCGAATCCTGGATAAGACGTTTTTCACCACATGGGAAATTTAAAACTGTCCTGTATGTATACAGGTATCCCCCGACTTACGTAAGTAATGCATTCCGTAAACTTTTACGTAACTTGAATTTTACGTAAGTCGAATTTGTAAATTATTTACGTAAAATTTTGTAAGAAACTGATATATATATATTTATATATTTATGTATATAATTTATATAGTATTATTTTATAAATAAAACACCATGCAACAGTATTTACTCAGATACGTATGAAAAATGTGAAATAAAACTGAAAAAACACTTTTGAAATAAAAAATATTTGTGGAATTCGGTATTTATAAATTTAACATTAATGAACTGATTTATAACAATTTTGATAACATCTTTACAATTATTGCTTCAAACGACTATAAAAATAAGAAATAATTAAAGAGGAATAAATTACCTCTTCTCCATGAATTGTTAATGCAAGAGAAATAAATAGCTCTCACAAAATAAAATACTACTTGATAAGTATAATATTTATTACGAATTATATGACTACTATGAATAACTAATAATAAAGATTAAGTTGTTATGACAATACTACTTATAGTACACAAAATCAAAGATGAATTGACACTTGTAACAGCTAATTGAGTTCTGTAGTGGGAGAATCAGCGCTTGAGGTGAAAAGTTTATGAAGAGAATCACGGTTCTCTACCACTCTCAATATTGAAGGCTGGGCGTTTGATTAGTTAATGATTTAATTGTATATCCCAATAAAAATATAACTCTCTCTAATATATAAAATTATTTTATGGCTGTGGGTTTTATCTGCATATTTTATTTATAAAATAATTGTCAAAAGTATGCAAATGTGCAACAAACGCATTAGGGTGGTCATAAAGGAAATTTTCGAGATTTATCACGTAATGCGGATTTGCGTAAGTCACGCGATACGTAATTCGGGGAATGCCTGTAGTTTAAATAATGCTTTATTTTCCTCCCAGTTACCATATCTGGAAGAAGAAAAACGGAGAAAAAAATATTTTTTTAATAAATTTACTTGTTCGCGCTTTCCAATAAGTGTAAATAAAGTGGCAATTTTTCAATAATGGGGAAATACGGCAAATTAGCGTATTCTAACGGAATTTTTTAAAGAAGAATAAGAATTAGTCATGGAATTAAGCGAAATTTTAAGATGAAAATTGTATGCTTATAAAACAGAGGATTTATAAAACTATTTATATATTGTAATTTTATATATACTATTTTTTCATGCAGAGTGTGGTAACTAAAATATTTGTAAAAAAGTGAATATTAAATAAAAGATTTATATTAATGTATACATAACATTTAAATATTATCGTGTAATTTACATTTATTATATAGCCACACCAGTGGCTGAGAGGTTCTGCTCTCGAAGCTGGTAGACGGGAGGTGCTGGGTTCGATCCCAATCGCGCCCGTCGGCGTAATCGTTAGGAGTTTTCGTGGTTTTCTTCGAACCTTGGATTTCCAAGCGTTAATACGGGTTAGGTTCCCTTAGAAAGACCCCCACGACGGGTACTCCCCCCCCTTGGGCCTATATCCCTCGTGCAGATAATTGGCCGTCATAAATACAACCAACCAACCATTTATTATGTAAGGGTTGTAATAAATATTAAAAATAAGTATTACTTAAATTCTAAAAAAAAAACAGCAATTATTTTGTTATATTTTTTTGTTTTTGAATATGTGAAACAAAATATTTATCGAATACAAAAGTAAAAAAAAAAAAAAAAAAAAAAAAAAAAAAAGAGAAATTTAACATTCGAAATGTAGAATAATATTGCCTGCAAAATTTGGGTTGTGTCATATTGCTTAGCTTTTGATAATTGATTCTTAAGTATTTTGTAGCGCTGAATTCAAAAATGACTTTTTTACCATCACGTAAGGATTTTTTGCAATTTTTTTTTACTTTTTAAATTTGAAATTTGCGATTTGCGAAAATTTCTGACATGATGGTTAAACATGAAAGCTACACTGTTAAAACACTATTCTTAAAAATAAGTAAATTGTACTAATTATTGAGCAATTCCCGATCTTAAAATAGCTCCGAACACTTAACTCTTAAATTTGAAAAACACATGTACTCATTTTTTTGAGTACATACAGGGACTCGAAAACGAGTATGTATATACACTATAAGAAAAAAAAAGGCGAAATTGCAGAGAACCGACAAATCACCATTTTTTATTACGGTAATTTGGACTTGCGAAGAACTAAAATCTGTGGGGTAAAGAACAACGAATTTACTATTTTAATTCTTGAAATTTTGCGTATGAGCCGCCCCGTGATCAGAACCCGAGTCCTCTAGGTGGGAAATCAGTATTGTACTGACTGTGCTATAAGAGCAGTTACCAGCTGCTTCCAAATGACACCTTTTATGAATCAGCGACGGACGATCACTAACAGCAGAAATGAATTTTCGGTTTCTTAAATATTCTAATTTCTAATAAAACAATTTTTAAACTAAATTTTCTTTTTTAACATTTCTAATGAAATTGTAAATAAATTTGAAAAATGAGTATTATAAATTAAAAATTATAACAAAGATAGACATATCTTTAAATAAAAGCTTGGAAATCCCTACTGTCAATTCGGTATAAAAATAGGGTTTATCAGAAAACTCATATTTTTGAGCACATAGGATTTAAACATGAATATTAAGACTTTAAAATACAAAATATATGTATTCATTTCTGCATACATTTATAAATCAAGTATAAGTATACACAACTTCAAAATATCATGTACTCGTTTCTGAATTAATTGTACTTAAAAAAATCGAGTACAAAGAAATTTTTATTTTTAAGTAGATTAATGCTCCTTTTTGAAGCAATGGTACTTAAAAAATATGAGTACATAGAAATGCTCATTTTTAAGTAGATTATTTTCAACAATGTACTTCTTTTTCAAACAGTTGTACTTAAAAAAAAATACGAGTACATGGAAGTTCTCATTTTTAAGTAAATTATTTTTGAGAGTGTATTTTCAGATTTAGTGCTAAAACGTACTGTACGTTTATATATATATATACCATATATTGAATTTTATGTACGGTACATAAAATTCAATTATCAAAATTTAAAAAACACGACCAACATATTTATATTATAGCATCATAATTTTGCTATTTTTTGACTTCGAAATTTAGGATTTGTAAAAAATCCTGACTTGATGGTTAAAAATGAAGGTCATTTTCGAATTATGTTCTAAAAAATATAGGAAAATCAGATATCAAAAGTTAAGAAACGCGACCATTTCCTGTATCTTTCAATATCGGATGTTCTCTAATTTTGGACTTTTTACCGTTGGAATTTACGATTTGCATGTGTGACCCTAACGTGATGGTTAAAAATGAAGGTCATTTTCTGATTCGGCGCTAAAAAATACATAAAAATCAATTATCAAAAGTTAAACAACACAACCATCGCAGGTTTGTGTAATGGTATGTATTATAACTACAGCTGCAGATTTGAAAAAAAAATGTATTTCGATAAAAAATTAATATAAATGAAAAGAATGTTTGATGGAGAACTGCATCACCTACTGCATAAAACAGAAATATTGGATAATTCTAATTTTTCAGTATAAGCTATAGCTGTTATAAATTAAAATAAGAGTGAAAGTTTATTTGAGAATTAATAGATTTAATTAGAATAATTAATCAAATCACGAATAATTAATATATTTAATTAGAATAATTGTCAGTGATTAATAAGTTATTCTACATTTTTTATTTTATTTTTTGTTTACAAAATAAAAGCATTTCAATGAAAAATTTACTTAACTGAAATGAAAAAAAAAAAAAAAAAAGTTTGGAGGGAAAATTATATAACGTTTTCCAGAAATCGGAAAGCGATTGGGTAATTAATTTTTTTTTTTTTTTTAGAATAATTTAGCTGTCGTCTCTTAGATTAATAATGAACGTTCAATTGAGATTAATTAGAAATACTATTTGTTATTAATAAGTAATATTACATTTTTATCTTCTTTCTTGATTTTAAATTAAACTATATGTATTTTTTCGATAAAAGGAATTAAAATACAATAATTATTAAAGTTAATAATTAATTATTTGTAACAGTATATTTTTCATTTGTTAAAAAAGCACATTATTAATATTTGATAACATTATTAACATTATTATTGATATACATGTTTATAAATGTTCAAAAGACTGTTTCGTATAAAAAAATTTAAATACCATTGTAACCGTTCACTTGATAAATAATATTTAAAGTCGAAACCTTTATGTGAAAAATTTAGTTGTTTAAATTTATTTTATTTTATATTTTATTTTCTTTGAATTTCTTTTGATCTATCAAACCTTTACTTATACCTGACATGCTGCTTTTTATGTCAAGCAATTGTTCTATTAATATATATGTAACTTAAAAAAATTGTTTTAAAGTATCATTTCAACAAAAATTCGACAAAAATTCTTAGAATGTTGAAATATAAAATATGTTAATAAAACGAAATATTAGAAGATTAGTTGTAACCTTCAATGTTTCTTCAAAAAATCAAAAATTCGGCGACTATCTTTTCTAATCTATACCAATATTATGAAGATGTGACGTTTGTTTCTAGGAGTTAATACCTGGAATTACTGAAACGATTTCAAAAGTGATAGTGGCAAATTCCTGACGATAGCGTCAGCTCCAACACTGCAAAAAATAATTGTTGATTTTACAGTATAATACTGGCATCTGAGGCGCCAGTATTATACTGTAAAATTAACAGTAATAAACCGTAAAATAAACAGTAATACACTGCTAAGTAGTAATATAATGGTATATTTCTGCATTTTCATTTATAAAACGGTATACTTCTGTCTATTTACGGTTTATTACTGTTAATTTTACAGTATAATACTGGCGCCCCAGTTGCCAGTATAATACTGTAAAATCAACAATTTATTTTTTGCAGGGAACATAGGCAATTTTTCGTGTATGTGTTTGTGTGTCGGTGCCACTACACTGTAAAAAAAGACAGATGTTTTTGAAACAAGGAAAATTTACTATAATCACGAACGAAAATATTCGATAACCGCTTCCAACACACGCAATATTACGAACAGCGTTCACTGTAAATAAAAAAAAAAAAAAAAAAAAAAAAAAAAAAAAAAAAAAAAAAAAAATTCGTTAAACTAAGAAATAGTATTGGCAATCGGGACGCCAGTACTATTTTTTTCTGTACATTCCAGAAAAAATTCCGTTTTTTTACAAAAATAACAGACAATAATTCCGTTAAAATACGGAAATAGTACTGGCGCCTCTATTGCCAGTACAATTTTCGTATTTTAACGGATATATATATATATATATATATTACAGACTTCCTTTATCTTTAGAAACCTCAAAAGACAATTTAATTTTGAAATTTATAGAAGAATTTATAAAAGTAAATTTTTTATTAGCTGCCCGTAACTTTCGGAAACATTTTCAAGTAGCTTTTACTATGGATGAATCAGTTCTCTCTACCCGGAAAATCTGTTTTTTGGATGCCTTCAGTTCCCAACTAAACATTTTCAGTTGCATAATTAAATTGTGCATGCAATTGTAACAGAATAATGTTAATTTTAATATTAATGTTAATGCTGTTAATTTTGAATGTTTGTCAGTTAAACAAGTTTGCGGAACATGAAAGTATTTAAAACATGAAAAATCGATTTTCCGGGTAGAGGGAACTGATTAATGCAGTGCAAAAGCTACTTGGAAACGTTTCCGAAAACTAGGGGCAGCTAATAAAAGTTTATTTTCGTGAGTTCTTCTTTAAATTTAAAAAAAAAAAAATATTTTGTGAGGTTTCTAAAGATAAAAGAATACTTTTCGGAATCTTGGCTGACTCGGAAGAGGTTTTTGGATATTTTCGTTTGTGATTATAGTTCATTTTCGTAAATTAAGAACGTCTACCTTATTTTTCAATTCCTACTATTAGTTCCCACTCTCCCTATATATATCTTGTTAAAATTTTCAATCGTTAATAAAATACTTATTATTCATCCAATCCAGTTGAAATAATTTTTTCTAACTTGTAGTGGATGACACTTGATGTCAATACAGTTTTTTCAAATATTAATTCATTAATTAAATTAAATTAATTAATTTTAGTTTTATATGGGAGACAAAATGGCGGCCATTGGTTATTGAACAGCATTTAATGCATCTCTATACCTATAAGGAGGTTACAATAGAAGAGACCCTGTTCTGTCGCCAAATACCGCCAAGTATATCGCCAACTTGGCGATATCCCCAATATTTCACCAAATTCCCCTAGGCTTCCATTGTAATCCTACTTGCTTATAGAAAATCAACAAATTGAGATATTTTAATGCAACAAAAACTAATATTAGCTTAAGGGATTATATTTAATTTTTTCTTTGATGACCTAAGTAGGAATTGACCTATTTATATATATATATATATATATTACTTGTTTACAGTGTACCTCCAGTGGGCAGCAGGAGCGAAAATCTGATTAAAAGTGCCATTTCTATGATACTGGGGGGACTAGAAACTTTGAACTGACTGCAAACTTGGGGGGACTGAAAACTTTGTCATGGTAGTTACTTATACGATGATGTAAATGCTTTCTAGGAACAGTTTCTAAAAAAATCGAATTTTAAAAGGAAAAAATGCGTGAAAATCGTTCGACAAGCATTCTAAATTACGATTTTTATGCAATTATTAAGGATATGAAATCTGATAGGGCTACTACTTTTAAGACGTAAATGCACACACAGAATAGTTTTTAAAAAATCCGATATTTAAAAGTTGCAAGCGAACAAAGTTCTAAATTAGGATTTTTGTGATACTGAACGGATTAGAAGCTGGTTGTTTGCCATGGTGGTGGCTTAGAAGATATAAATGCTCGCTAAGACTAATTTCTATAAAAATTAGAAATTAACAAGTTGGAAATTGCAAGTCAAACGTTGCAAATTAGATGCGTTCGTATTATAACTAGTTTTATAACTATTTTTTGCATCGCATATTGTACTGAATGTATATTTTAACTACACTTCATAAGTGCATATCAATTTCATTCTGTTCGAAAGGCTGTAACATCATTAAAATGCGCTTGAAATAATTTTTTCCCATTGGCCGTAATGTAACGGAAAACTTTTGACTGTCCCTGTAACTAAACTATACATAAAATTTGAAATGACTCTACAAAATTTTGCAAAAATCATATATTCAAAATTTCAGACCATTCGGTTGGGTAGTTTTTGATTTGCTATATGCGGACGGACGGACAGACAGACGGACGGACCGACCGACGACTATACGTGCTACATATTTATATAATTACGAACCCAATTAAAAAGGGTAAAATAAGTAGAAAACTTTTTTTAAAGTATCTAAATTACGTATTCTATTAAATTGATAGCGGTAAGAACTCGAGATTTGACATGCCTGTTACTTTTCTGACGCAAATACACGCATAGAACATTTCTTCGCTCACAGGCTATCAAAGCCGGAGAGCTGATGTACCCACATGTTCTGTACGTATGTAGGTATCACGTACGTAACGCAATAACTCTTCATAGAAATATTGGATTTGCTTCAAATTTTGTAAATATGTTCATTTTGACAGTGCGCTTCCATGATCAATTTTGAGGTTTCATTAGTTAAGTATAAAGGGGAGACAGGAGGCTCATCCCCCATTTAATTTAGAAAAATGAATTTTTCATGCAGAAATATCCGATTTGCTTGAAAATTTGTAAATATATTTATTCTGACAGTGCGATTCCATGATCAGTTTTCAGGTTTCATTACTTAAGTATAAAGGGGGGACAGGAAGCTCATCCCCCCTTAAATTTATACAAATGGTTTTCATGCAGAATTATCCGATTTGCTTCTATTTGGTATACCGGTTGATTCTGATAAGGAGCTTCTCCTATGAAATTTGGAGGTTCATTGGCTAAGTATAAGAAGGGGGTGAGGGATAATGACCCTTATATTAGATAAATGGGTTTTTCCTGCAGAATTATCCGACTAGCTTCAAATTTGGCCTACTGGTTTATTCTGATAAGACCTTTTCCTGATAATATTTGGAGGTTCATTGATTAAGTATAAAGAGAGGGAAAAGAGGACTAATCTCTCCTTAATTTAGATAAATGGGTTTTTCATGCAGATTTATCCGATTTGCTCCAAGATTGGTGTATCGGTTTATTCTGAAGAGGCGCTTTCCTGATTAAATTTGGAAGTTAATTGGTTAAGTATAAAGGGGGGAAATGGAGGAGCTAATTCGCCTTCCTTAGTTCAGCTATCTGTTTTTTTTTTTTTTTTTTTTTTTTCCGACGGCATTATTGTTTGAAATAAGAGTGTAACATAGAATTAGTAGCAATAGTTTGTGTTTTCAATGCCATCACTTTAAATGGGCACTTTTCATTTTCTTTTTAATTGAAATTTAACAGGAAAATTAAAAAAAGAAGTTCCAAACTTACGATTTTTGTAATAATGAATGAACTAGAAACTTGAAATTTGGCATGTCGATGGCGGTTACTTTTAGGATACAAATGCTCACTAAGAACGGCTTATAAAATAAAATCGAAATTTAAAAGGATGGAAATGAGCGGGAAACGTTCTAAAAATTTCCTAAATTACGATTTCTATGGAATTTTTTATGATATTTGTTTATTAATTAATTCCGTACCCATTTAAAATGCATAAAATTACCACTGGGCATATTTCAACAAATATGCCTGTAAAGCCACCAATTTTGCTAGTCATAGATAAAATGTAATTACAAATTAATTGCAAAAACATTTCCCTGCAAATCTCTCTCTGCGTAATCTAGTGTTGTAAAGGAAAGTCTTTCCGCGACGGGGTGAAGTCTGATTAGAAGATATTTCAATGAAGACCTATAAGATATAATAGTAAGGTGTTTTGCAGAAATAGACTTTCTTATTCTTCAGTTTTATCTATTTATCGACAATCCCGTCACACACAATTTTATTACTTTTTTCCCCTTAATAAGTTTATTATCTATGTTATAAAGGAGAACCATCTCCGTGCGTAATGGTGACGTCATTTTGACTGGGGCAACAGCAGACTATTAAATTTAAATTTTATGAATTTTTCTTGCAATTATTTAAACTTCTAAATATCGTACATTCTCAGTGTTTACATCGTCGAAAAGAGAGAAAAAGGGTGCTTTCAAATATAATTTGTTTGAAAACTATATTGCAATTTATTTGAAAATTCACAATTACTGAATTTTTATTGTTTTTAAATTAATTTACAAACGTGACATTTTTTTTTTCAAATCTCTCTCTCTCACATGCAGAGTATTAAGAAAGAAAAATCCATTTTCACTTAAATTATTATAAATAGCTCATCTTTTGATTCAAGCTTATGTTCCCTAACGAAATTAAAACATTCGTCAATCAACAAATAAAACAACAAAATTTAAATAAGACACAAATTTAAGACATGATACCTAATTTCGCGTTTAATCCACTGAAATGAATATAATCAAAAAGAAGGATTGTAAATATCGATCTTTGGAGATAGATCTTTTTCAGCTGTTAACTCTTGACATGAGTGTCAATACAAAAATATCGCTTTTAATACATTTTAAAACTTTATTTAAACGCATTATTGCTATTTTTCATATGACTTCATTATAGTAGTGGGTATTCTAAAAATTTTGTTAGTATAAAAAAATATATTAGGGTTAAACCTCTTCGCTCCCTGGGTCCCCAATAGGGACCTCCGTTTTGTCCCATTTTATTAATGGTATTCGAACAGAATTACAATTTCGATATCAGGATGATATGTTTCGAAGTCTAAGATTCAAACTTATGCAAATAAAATAAAAATCTTGATCTGGAGTCAAATGGGAGAAGAAATAATCCAGTAATAATTAATAATACTGCATTAATACTCAGAAGCGAAGAGGTTGAAGAAGAAAACATTGCAGACCCGTGCGAGGCATTCTCACTTCAATTTTTGAGATTCTTTCTTGATACATTTTTCATTCATTTTTCATTAAGGAAACAGGGAAAGCAAAATTCAACCAAATAATCGATTTTTACTTTTTTATATCATTAAATAGTTTAAACTTTTATCTTTCCAACGATGTGTCAGACATGTTTATGCAAAAAAAAAAAAAAAAAAAAAAAAAAAAAAAAAGTAAGTGTTGAAATTATTCATTCTTTCTAAGAATGCTTCACAGCTTAATGGCCATTTAAATCTTTAATTGACTTTTTCTCGAAACTTGGATTTTTCATGTTTATGTTCCTTTTTTTTTCAATATCTATTAAACTTAAGAACTCGATTTTTATTATATAGACTTATATTATGTTATATTGTAAACGTTAACCCAGGGATTTAATGATTTGTTGAGAATTATTTATTTTAGGCAGGGAAATCTTATCAAAAATGCTAATTTAAAAATGACTTTCAATAAATAATTAATAATTAATTTTGAGTCTCACTTAGAAAGAAAATGGTCTATTAAAATACGTATTTAATGTTATTCTAACTACTCTCAAAATCTAGACCTCTATCTTTCACCATTTCTGAGAAAAAGGTACATAAAGTTGGCGAATTTAACATGGCGGAGATAGGGCTTTCCCGGTCTCCTTAACTATAATTCTATTTGTCAAGCATCATGTTAGAAAAATGTATATGTATACTATGTCAAAGGTTGCTGGCAGAACATTTAAAAAAAATACCTCAATCATATGACTTTAGAATGTGAAGAGAAAAAAGGCTGTTAACATCAGAAATAATATATGTGATGGTTTTTCCTATATTCTATAACCCCGTAAACCCGGTTTATACCCTAGTTGCTTTAATTTCTCGAAGGAATGCATTTCTTAATTAGTACCATGTATTATTTTCAAATATTACATAAACGAAGTCTGGGGTAACAATAATCAAAATGAGAAAAGTAATTTAAAAATTAATTTTATATATGAACAGGTTTCTTACAAGCTGTTCGCTAATGCACCAATCGAGAATAAAAGATGAAATTTGCCAAAAGAACATATATTTTAGCAAAACATTTTGGCAAAATATATTTTCGGTGCATGAGAAATGTTGAAAATGGATTTAGCTGTCAAAATATAATCAAGACTGCTTTTTACAAACATAGTAATGAACAGAAAAATAGCTTTTTATTTCTTATCTAAAGTTATGGCCCAAGTATGCAAGATGTCAATTGAAGAGCTGAGTGGAAGAACACGTCATGGCACATTTTCTTAAAAATTATTTTATCTTTTGGACGAAGGCGTTATCAGGCATTCTGTCACATGGTAAATCTAAAATACCAAAATTCTATTTAGCCTTGAAGATTGAAGACATTATTCATTAATATTTAATATTTTAATAATTATTAATATAAAAAATATTAATATTTTTTAATATTTAAAAATTAAATATGAATAAGTTTTTTTTTGATAGAAATCAGTACCACACCTGTTAATATTTTAAACACATGGTATCACACAGAAAATAAATCTTTAAAATTGACAACGAAAACTTTCACATCAAATTTCTTCAAATATAATTTTTGTTTCTTAACATGTTCTTCCACTCAGCTCTTCAATTTTGATGCAGTTTTTATTCCTTGATGTAATAAAAACAAGTTGGAAATTGCTCGTCAAACGTAGCAAATGAGGTGCGTTCGTACTATAACTAGTTTTATAATAATTTTTTGCACCGCATATTGTACTTAATGTATATTTTAGTGCACTCCATAAGTGCATATCAATTTCATTCTGTTCGAAAGGCTGTAGCATCATTAAAATGCACTTGAAATATTTTTTTCCCATTGGCCTTAATGGAACGGAAAACTTTTGACTGTCCCTGCAATAAAACTATGCATCCGATTTTCTTAAAATTTGAAATGAGTCGGTAAAATTTTGAAGCAATTATATATTTAAAATTTCAGACCATTTGGAAGGCTATAACATCATTCAAATGCACTTGCAATATTTTTTCCCTTTGGCCGTAATATAACGGAAAACTTTTGACAGTCCCTGTTATTAAACTGTACATCCGATTTTCATGAAATTTGAAATGACTCGACAAACTTTTACAACAATAATATATTTAAAATTTCAGACCATTCGGCTGCGTTGTTTTTGCTCTGTTATATGCGGACAGACAGACGGACTGAACGACCACTATAAGTACTACGTATTTATATAATTACGAAGGCACCAAAAGAGCGGCGTTTAACGGGATTAGATGTAACTGAATAGATTCCTCTTTCTATCATTACATATGTTTTCATGAATAAATAAAATTTTACACGCATATGCAATCTTTAACTAGTAGGTATTTCTTCAATTTATGTTTCTGTTTATCAAGTGTTGGAAAATTTGTCTTGTATTCTGAACTTTGCCTATATCTAGTCTATCAAAGTCACTATTGCGATCTGTGCAGGAAAAATACAAAAGGGCAAAAAAAAATACTTCTGTGTATATAATAACTAAATGTAAATAACTGAACGTGGTTTTAATTATCTTTTCATTATAAATTTAATCTTTAACATTGAATCTTCATAATTTTTGCAAATGAGTATAAGGTTGATGGAGATCCAATCTCGTGTTCTCAAAGGAAATATCTTTATTAGGAGAAATAATCATATCTATATGTTTTTTATATTGAATCATTGTACTTCAATAGCAATTGTATAGCAAAGAAATATTACTAAGCATTACGTTTTATGTTTTTTTTTCCCATTGAATGAATTTCATAGATTTTCATCTTCTTACAAGAAGACTGCGTTTTACGTAGAAATATTCCAAAAAAATATAGTAATATTTAAAGTATTATTATTATGGCATGTATAATTATGGAGACAGAAAGAAAGAAATTAGCGGCAATACAAATGGATACCTTAAGAAGATCATGCAGGATAGAAGAATAGAAAGAGTAATAAATGAAAGAATTAAGGAAACGATGAAAATAAAGGGAACCATATTAAATGATATATAAAAAGAGCAGTTAATCTGGTATGGTCATGTTAAAAGAATGAGTGATGAAAGACTACCCAAAATCATATTTAACTATAAATCAAACAAAAAAAAAAGAAACGGGGAAGACCACGAAAGAACTGCATGGATGATATTGCAAAGGCGTTGAGGGATAGTGGTCTGGAGGAAGAATGGACCATTGACGGGAAAAATAGAAAAAGACTATTATAGATTCTTCGGATGGCGGCATCTGATGCCATAAACCGAGTTATATATATATATATGTATATATGTGTGTGTGTGTGTGTGTGTTTTCAAAAGTATTTTATATATGTGCGTGTTTTGCGTGCGATGCATTCATATTAGAATTTTTAAGTAGAATATCCGATCTTTTTTTATTGTTGCAGGCTAGAAGACATCCACATATCTCTAATAGTAGTCAGTTGGTAACTGAAAAGGTGGCAGGTGAACGGAGTTCTATTTAGAAGATCCCCTTTCAATAAGCAGCCTGGTTCTTTAGAGCGAATGGCTTTATTAAACTCTAAACTCAAGTTCAGAGGATCTAATCATTATAACAATACACAAAACAAAGTTTGAAGTATTTGTTCGATTGTAACTCGTGCAAAAATTTGCTCAATAAATGAAGCTTCGAGAGATTTTTTTAGGTAGCTTTCTTTACAAAAAAGCTACCTATTGCAGCCGTTCGGAGGAAAGCGATTTCACAAAATTTTGGTATATTTTCATCGATCATGACCCCCAGACCCCGAAACCACCCTCCGTTCAAAATTGATATATATATAGATATATATATATATATATATATATCTGACCTATGTCACACTGTAACTCTCGTAATTATGAACCGATTTCGATGTAATTCGGTGTGTACATAGTACATACCAATGTCTCGACCGAGTTCGTTGGCCAGCTTCATCCGCCGTTTTGTTTCAAAATGGCGACCATTTAAAAATTTTTAAAAAATTTAAAACTTGAAATGTGGTACCAAAAAATTAAAAATGGAAAAATCTTTTTTTCTTATGTATTTGACCTTTATACAAAGATTCCGGAGCAGTTTTTGTTTCGTCTATATCTTAAAAAATGGCTGTGTTATAGCATTTTGAATTTCTAGCGTGGCTGACATTTTGAAACGTCCTGAATTTTGTCACGCGATAAAAGGCGTATTTATGAACCGATTTGGATGTAATTCAGTGTGTACATAGTACATACCAATCTCTCGACCGAGTTCGTTGGCCAGCTTCATCCGCCATTTTGTTTCAAAATGGCGGCCATTTAAAATTTTTTTTTAATTTAAAATTTGAAATGTGGTACCAAAAAATTGAAAATGGAAAAATATTTTTTCTTATGTATTTGACCTTTATACGAAGATTTCGGAGCAGTTTTTGTTTCGTCTATATCTTAAAAAATGGCTGAGTTATAGCATTTTGAATTTCTAACATGGCTGACATTTTGAAACGTCCTGAATTTCGTCACGCGATAAAAGGCGTATTTATGAACCGATTTGGATGTAACTTCTTTTATACATAGTACATACCAATGTCTCGACCGGGTTCGTTGGCCAGCTTTATCCGCCATTTTGTTTAAAAATGGTGGTCATTTAAATTTCTAAGAAAAATTTAAATTTGAAATGTGGTACCAAAAAATTAAAAATTGAAAAAATATTTTCTTCTTATGTGTTTGACCTTGATAAAAAGATTCGGGAGCAGTTTTTGTTTCGTCTATATCTTAAGAAATGGCTGAGTTATAGCATTTTGAATTTCTAGCGTGGCTGACATTTTGAAACGTCCTGATTTTTCTCACGTAATAACAGGCGTATTTATGAACCGACTTGGATGTACCTTGGTGTGTACATAGTACATACAAATATCTCGACCGAGTTCGTTGGCCGGCTTCATCCGCCATCTTGTTTCAAAATGGCGGCCATTTAAAAAAATTAAAAAATAAAAAAATTTAAATGAGATACCAAAAAATTCGAAAGTGAAAAAGATTTCTTTTGTATGTGTTTGACCTTAATACAAAGATTCCGGAACAGTTTTTCTTTCGTCTATATCTAAAAAAAATGGCTGAGTAATAGCATTTTGAATTTCTCTTGTGGCTGACATTTTAAAACGACCTGATTTTTGTCACGCGATAACAGGCGTAATTATGAACCTATTTGGATGTAACATGGTCTGTACATAGTACATACCAATGTCTCGACCGAGTTCGTTGGCCAGCTTCATTCGCCATCTTGTTTCAAAAGGGTTGCCATTTAAAAAAAATTAAATTTAAAATTCAAAATGAGGTATTAAACAATTGGAAAATGAAAAAAGATTTTTTTATATGTTTGTCCTTGATACAAAGATTCCGGAGCAGTTTTTGTTTCTGAAAATTTGTTCTTTTGTTTAGATCTTAAAAAATGGTTGATTTATAGCACTTTGAATTTCTAGTATGGCTAACATTTTGAAACGATCTTGTATTTGTCACGCGATAACACACGTATTCGCCTATTTCGATGTAAGAAGGCATGTGGATAGTATACATCAACACCTCGACCAAGTTCGCTGGCCAGATTCATCAGCCATCTTGTTTCAAAATGGCGACCATTAAATTAAAAAAATATATATATATATATTTAAAGTGAGGTGCAAAAAAATTAGAAATTGAAAAAGGTTTCTTTCTTAAGTATTTGACCTTGATATAAGGATTCAGGAGCATTTTTTGTTTGTCTTTACCTTAAAAAATGGCTCAAGTATAGCAGTTTCAATTTCTATTGTGGGTGACATTTTGAAAAATCTGATTTTTTGCATGCGACAGCACTCCTATATATTAACCGATTCCGATGTCAGTGAGCATGTGCACAGCAATTACTAAGGTTTCGACCAAGTTCACTGCTTAACCTCATCCACCATGTTGTGTTAAAATGACAGGCACTTTAAAAATTGCCGAATTTGGCAGCCAAATATATGTTACTTTAAATAAAAGCAGCTTGGATAAAGCTGACTAATTTCGCGAAATTCTCATTCATTATATTGATAAAAATTAGTATTGAATCTCCTATATTCGGTTTCCACTAAATTGAGCTTCGTGTGTTTGAATGATATAATTTGGCTTTTTTTAAATAAGGATTATGAAAGCTACCTCTTCCTCCCGGCACTGGCCGGAAGGACTTTTTTCCTTTGACCCATACCAGAATCAGATCGAGTATGCCGACCAGACTTCGCTGGTCAAGTCGGGGCAAATTGATTACGTGCAGGTAGTTTAATTGTAACTTTTTTGTTGTTGTTCGTGTCGATTTCGGGATGACCATAGATTCCCGCAGCTTGTGTTCGGCTTTATACGATTTTTCAAAAATTAGTTCAGTATATCTTTTCAAACTGAAAATTATATCTGTAATAATAAACGCAGAAGTTTGGTTTTAAAATTTCTCCGATAATTTTTGCAGATAGTATTTCATTTGCAATAAAAATTTTGAAATTTAGAAAACTTAGCAAATTAAAAAAAATCTAAGTAAAAAAGGATGGGAAAACATTTACCTGCAGTTTCAGAATCCCTGTTCCTATTGTCAGTGTCGTTCTCTGGTTCTGACATTTTTCCACAAGGATTTCTAGAAGTTCTTCTTCAGTAAGTCCGTTGTTATGCAATGTCATTAGACATTATTTATATAAAAATATTCTTTATAAAACAAAATTTGCGAATAACCAAGTTAAGTATTTGAAAATGTTGAAATGTTCTCCATTTTTTATTTCGCGAATAATTAAAACTCGTAGATGTTGACTCCATAAAGGTTACGTCATTTGCTGTATTACCTTATAAAGTTGACGTGGTTAAAAAAGTATAAATAAATAATTAATATTTCACGAAGATATTTATGTATTGGAAACATAGAGCAATAGCGGTTAAGAAATTTTTAATTAGTAAAAAAAAGAAAAAAAACATATTATTCGTTTATTATGTGCTACCTATGAATTTTAGCATTTCCATATTATATTTAAACATGACATTTAAAAAGTGCACTAAACAATATTAAAATATCTTAAAACATCCTATTATTATCAAATTTTCTGGAAGCAAAATATCATTTATTTGAATTCATAAAAAATTAAACAAGAGAAAATTACCGTTTTGGGAAATTACTCTAAATCTTTAAAATTCCTTGTATTCATTTTCAAGTATTTCAAGTACTTAATTATAAATAAGTATATTTTGAGTGATATGTGGATTGAATTTTCGTTTTTATAACGATACAATATATAAAAGAAGATATTTAATAAATTAATTCATTTTATAGAGAGATTTGAGAGATTAATAAAAATTTGAAGTTGGTTAATAAAATCTATTATTATGCGTAAGGACAATTATTATTGTTGAATAAAAAAAATCAACTTAAGTTTGAACGCACTCTAATGAAATTTATGTTATTAATTTTTAATATTAATTTTTTTTTCTTTTCCATGCGTACCACATGAAAAAAAAAAAAAAAAAAAAAATATATATATATATATATACGGATTAATTAAAACTATTATTCCTAATTAATTTTTGTAAATAAATTTTACTTGGCACATAGTTATTTTGTAAAGAATATATTGTTGTTTTACAACATAATTAGAAATTACTGTATTAATGACAACATTAAAAACTTTTTTCATAATCTTTTTTTTCCTCGGTATTTTATTGTGATAAATATGTTTTACCATCAAAATAGACTGTTTTAATAAAAATGAATTCAGACTTTAATTTATGTGTGCTATAGAATATATAAAGCATTATATTTCAATAAGATATTAAAGTAATTCAATAACGTATTTATGCAAATATGCAGCAACAGCGATTAAGTACTTATCTATTAAGAAATAAACACATTCTTCGTTTATTATGTGTTACCCACAAATTTTAGCATTTCTATATTACAGTGGCGGTCAAAAGTTTCCGGCCAGTTAGTTTTTTTTATTCCTTTGACAGAACGTTTTAGCGAAAAAGAAGTTTAATTGCTCCAAAAGTTAGGAATAAGCAAATTACCTCTGACTACGTGATCATTTTGATTGGTTACTTAAGATACATGATGCAAAGGGGAGGAATTCAAAATTCGCGCGTGCAAAAGTTTCCAGCCATTCGTCATTCATTAGTTTTTGCTATCGCTAAAGTGTTTTTTTTTTTTTTTTTTTTTTTTTTTCCATATTTGTTAATTAATCAAGGTGAATAATGTATTTGAAATTCAAAAATGAAAAGTTTAACAATTTATTGTTCCTAAATGAGGGATTTGTTTGTCGCTAAAGGGACAATCCTCTCGTGAGATTGCGGCAAAGTTGTCGATCGGAAAATTTCCTGTAAACGATATTTAAAAATATATATAAAGATGGTCACGGCCTTCGGAACTTGCCACGGTCCTGGGGACCCCGGAAAATTACTATTCTTGTGAGCAGAATTATTAGAAGAAAAGCAGTTGATGACCCGCGTAAAAATGCCGCTGCAATTCCACGCCATTTATAGTGTTAAAAGTGAATTATGGTATTATGGTTATTGCTGAAACAAGTCTATCTACAGTGTCAAGACGCTTATGTGACGTAGAACTTTATAGAACAGTCGGCGTTAAAAAACCTTTTACAAGTAAAAAAATTTAGAGGGCCCGACTGGCGTTTGTTTGCCAAGGAATACAAAGACTGGTCAAGTGAAAACTGGAAAAAAGTACTATTTTCAGATGAATCGACGTTCAATCTTATTGTGAGTGATAAAAAACTTTACAACCGACGACTTAAAAACAAAAGATAAGATGCGAGATACATTATTCATACAATGAAGCAAAGCGGAGGACACGTTATGCTGTGGGGAGCATTTTCTGGAAAATGTGCCTGTCCGTTATTTGAAATCCGCGGCAAGATGAATAGTGCAATGCATAAAGATATCTTGCAAGATCATTTGCTGCCTTATTGGAGGAAAAATTGTGGTTGCAACTATTTGTTTCATCATGATAACGACCAAAAGCATACAAGCATGCTCGTCAAGCAGTGGTTCTCGCACAAAAAAACTTTGCTTTTGAAGGGGACAGTCCAATCATCCGATCTGAATATAATAGAAAATCTTTGAAACTAACTTGAAAACGTGTGTGGAATTATAAAATTCCAATTTAGCAGCATTTTCACAAAAATTGCAAGAACCGTGGGCAAAACTTAACATTGATGATCTACAACTGTTCATTGAATCGATGTCACGTTGCTGCGCCGCAGTACGTATTGCTAAATGTATGAATACAAAATACTAATTGTAAATGTTTTTGATCACTGTTATTTTCTGTTATAACACCATTTTTTTCCAAACTTGCCAAGGTGGCCGGAAACTTTTGAGAACATGCGTTTTCTTTTGCAATTAATTTTGTCAATTAAACTTATTAATATTTAATTGTTATTCCATAAATAAGTTCGTAACTGTTAGTCAATAAAGTGTATAAGTATCCCTTTGAGATTCCTCTTCATATGGGTATACTTACAAATTAACCAAAAATTTTATGCTGGCCGGAAACTTTTGACCGCCACTGTATATTTAAATATAGTATGTTGACATTTTGTAAGTCAACTAAACAATATTAAAATATCTTAAAATATCTTATTTTTATCAATTTTTCAGAAAGCGAAATATCATATATTTGAATACATAAAAATGTAAACAAGGGAAAATACTATATTGGGGAAATTACACTGTGAATCTTTAAAATGTCTTGCATTCATTTTCAAGTATTTGAAGTGCTTAATCAGAAATAAGTATGTTTTGAGCAATCTGTAAGTTGATTTTTTTGTTTCTGAGGAGACAATATATAAAAAAGAAATTTCATAAGTTAATTCATTTTGTAGAGTGATTTGAGAGTTTAATAAATATTTGAAGTTGCCTAATAAAGTCTGTTTAAATATATTGCCTTATGAAGTTAGTGTGGTTACAAAAGTATACATAAAGTTTTTATATTTCACTAAGATATTTATGTATTGCAAATAGGAAGCAACAGCGGTTAAGTACTTATTTAAGATTATAATAAAGAAACATATTCTTCGTTTATTATGTGTTACTTATTTATACTATAAATTTTAGCATTTATAGATTATATTTAAATATAGTAGGTTGATATTTTAAAAGTCAAGTAAACAATATTAAAATATCTTAAATTTTTTTATTATTATCAAATTTTCTGAAAGCAAAATATCATTTATTTGAATACATAAAAAACTAAATAAGAGGAAAATATAATATTGGGGTAAATAACTCTGTAAACCTCGCAATTTCTTGCATTTATTTTCATGTGCTTAATTATAAATAAGTATATTTTGAGTAACCTGTGAATTGAACTTACGTTTATTAAGGATGCAAGGTATGAAAAAAGAAATTTAATAAATTAATTCATTTTGTAGAGTGGTTTGAGAGTTTAATAAATATTTGAAGTAGGTTAATAAAGTATATAATTATCCACAAGGAATGTTATTATCCCTCAATAAAATAAAAAAAAAATAATCGACATCATTTCGAAAGCATTCTAATGAAATGTTTATTAATTTCTGACATTAAACATTTCTTTTTTTTCCTCTTATATAAAAACCCATGTAAAAGAAAAATATGCATGTTAATTGAAATCATTATTTTTAGTTAATTTTTATAATAATTCTTAGATTTGTACATAGCCATTTTCTAAAGAATATATATTTATTTTATCACATAATTAAAAAGTTGTATGTTAATGAAAACCTAAAAAACATTTTTAATATATGTTTAATAAATTACATTTTATTTTTTTCTCGTTATCCTCTTGTGATAAATATTTTTTGCCCTCAAAATATACTGTTTTAATAAAAATGAATTCAGACGTTAATTTATGTGTGTATAATATACATAAAGCATTTATATTTCAATAAGATATTTATGCAAATATGTAGCAATAGCGGTTAAGTACTTTGCTATTATGAAAAAAAAAAACACATTCTTTGTTTATTATTTGTTACCTACTGATTTTAGCATTTCTAGATTATATTTAAATACAGTAGGTTTACATTTTAAAAGTCAACTAAACAATATTAAAATATCTTGAAACATCTCATTGTTATGGAATTTCCTGAAAGCAAAATATCATTTATTTGAATACTTAAAAAAACTAAACAAGAGAAAAATACTATATGGGGAAATTGCACTATGAATCTTTAAAATTTCTTGAATTCATTTTCCAGTATTTGAAGTGCTTAATCATAAATAAGTATGTTTTGAGTATTCCATGAGATGAATTTTTGATTTCTAAAGAGACAATATATAAAAAAAGAAATTTAATAAATTTATTCATTTTGTAGAGTGGTTGAGAGTTTAATAAATATTTGAAGTAGGTTAATAAAGTCTGTTATTGTACATAAGGACCGTTATTATCCTTCAATAAAATAAAAAATAATCGACTTCATTTCGAACACATTCTAATTAAATTTAGGTTTATTAATTTGAGATATTAAATATTTCTGTTTCTTTTCCATCCGTACCACATGTAAGAGAATAAATATATATATTAATTAAAATTATTATTTTTAGTTAATTTTTGTAATTAAATTTTATTTGGAAAATAGTCATTTTGTAAAGAATATATAGTTGTTTTACAACATAATTTGTAATTAGTATGTAATGATAGCGCTAATTTTTTTTTAATATATGTAAAATTTCCAGGTTATTTTTTTTTCTCCCCATTCTCTTCGAAAAATATGTTTTACCATTAAAATGTATTGTTTTAATATAATATACTATTTATATTATTTTATATACATAAATAAATAATAATAAATATTAGCTACTAGCCGTTTCCCCGCAGCTAGGGCTGCGGAACTAATTTCTAATGATAAAATGAGCATAATGAACTATGTCGTCAGTTACGATTTATATTTCATCACGTTGAAAATAAAACTAAATCATGTTCCTGTGGCTTCTATATGTCAAACTTTAAACATGTTGAAACCGAACCAGAAGAAGTAGGAAAATTATAGTTTTATTCAATCTCTCTTTAATTAAATCATTATAGTAATACATCTTATTCGATATCCCCACGGTTTATCCTTGAGTAATTTTCGATAGATATGTGTGTTAAAACTCTATTTTCTGGTTCACACACAAAATTAGCCGTCAACAATTAGCAAGTAAAATATAACTTAGGTTTCCTTAAATGTTTGCTATTAATGCAAAATATCTCGTTACAAATCGTATTTAATTTTGTGACTAAATTACGATCGCTAAAATATTGGCTTTATAAACATATCCACGTTTTCAGATTGGAGCACAGATTGCAAACACTTCCGATAACGTTTAACAGCTTGGTACCGAAATAGGGGTCCAGTATTAAGTGAATATTTTAGTGCTTTACACCTTCTATTGCACATTACTTATGATAAATAGCGCCCATATCATTATATCACTCATCAATTACTTATATTGAAACATGTGATACAATTCAGATGAATCCGATAATGAAAGATTAGCCTTTTTATTAAAGATTCTGCTTAATGTGACACGATGGAACTTGCACTATTGACTAGAGAATTTTCTGGGAAGATTTTAATAGAATCTATATCGCTATAAGCTACTTAGTCACAAAATTGTGGCAGAAGGTATATAAGCAAATGAACCCGATTACGAAATAATTGCCTTTTTAAATAGAGTCTGCTGAATGTATTTCGATGGGGCTCGCAATGTAAATTAGATAAGTTTTCTGAAAGCGTTTTAAGTATATAAGATATCTTTTCACCCACTTGGAAATTTATATCTGTCATGATTTATTTACCAATTGAATAATTGTGTTAAAAAATAATCTATTATAATAGACTTTTGAGAAAAAATCTTTGGAGAAAGACATTTGTAGCAAAAAAAAAGCAATTGCAAAACACTGATTTTCTTATTATATTAAAACAATGATGATTGATTGAAAGGACTGTGTGTATTTCTATTTAAATTTATGTAATTTTGATTTTTTTATGAAACCTCTGAATAACACCCACCTCTGAAGAGCAGTCACTTTTTATTGGTCCTACGGGTAATCGTTATTCAGAGGTTACACTGTAGTTACATTTGTACATAAAAACATCATTTAAGATATACCACTAGAAGTTATTTTTCAGAAGAAAAAAAATTGAACTTAAATTTAAAAAAGCACGTAGGAATTATCTTAATGTCAAAAACTGTTGTAAGTTTTCGTAAAAACTCAAACAAAAGTTTATAGGAAGGATATTAGTAGTCAGCATATTATTCCAAATTCAGCGTATTCACCTTTTGGGTATAAATTCTCAACTTTCAGGTTCATGGTTAATCGTGCGATTAATATTTGTTCAGAGAATTTTTTGGACGCGGAGTTGAATTATATTTTCAATATTGCTAAAGTAAATGGTTACAAAAGGGAGAAAATTAATAATTTGATTAAAAATTATAAGTGTAAAGGTCATTCACAGGTTAGTTGTAATTTGGTTGATAAGGCGTGCGAGAGGGGGAAGGTTAGTAGATTTAAAAGGTTATCGTTTCCATATATAAAGGGTAATTTTAGAGACTTAAAAGTAAATTATTATTTAAGTTTAAATTAGAATTACTTGCTAAACCACCTCCTAAATTGAAACATCTTCTGTACAGACCTTTTGATCCGGTTGCACAGGATGATCTCGCAGAGGTGTATGAAATTCCATATGAGAATGAAGGGGGGGGGGGAGGGATATTAATTATTATATTGGTATGACAGATAGGAAGTTTGGGATAAGGAGGGGAGAGCATGAATCTGATATAAAATTTGGTAGGGATAATACTGCGTTATCAAGGCTGTTTTTAAAGAGGGGGGTTAATATTTGTTTCAGGGATAGTAGGTTAGTGTTCGTTTCGAGTGTATACCGCAAGTCAATCATCCGTGAATCTATTGAGATATATTCTAGGAGGGATACTGTGTGTAATGATTCTTTTTCCTTTGATATTCCAATTTTATGGTTGGAATTCCTTAATAAATACTTAAAGAGTGAGTCTGGTAGAGGGAGCTGCGGTAGCGTAGGCTATGTGAGATCATAGAGGGCGCAGTGTTTGCATTTTTATGTTTTTTGGTTTTTAGATTATTTTTTGGTACCCAGTGTCATTCATTTCTATTGATTATGTGTGTGTTATGAATACGGTTTTTACTAATGAACCGAAACATGCCAACGTATTTTGGATTTTTATTTGTGATACCTATTTAAGTAAAATAAATGTATGTTTTTATTTATAGGAATTATCTTATTTTTTCATATTGTATATCAAATATATTATTTGTATATAAAAACATTATTATAGTAATAAGCACCAGAATTTATTTCTTTAAAATTAAAAAAAAATGTATATAACCGAATGTTAAAAACGTACATGAAATTATTTAATTATTATAATTTATTTGATTCATTAATATTTGAAAAAAATTATAATCTCAATTTGTATTTTGCTTGCTTAAGGTTCAAAGCAATGACATAAAATATTTTAAAAATGCATAAAAATCTGTAATAGCTGTATTTAAAAATCATCATTACTGGAATAATCACAAGAAGTTATTTCTTTAAAATTTGGAGAAAATATTTATAAGTGAATTTTAAAAATGCATATGAAATTATTTAATTATTACGAATTACTTGCTCAAATAATATTTGGAAAATAAATCTTTTTATTTCTTCTTTGTATAAAATTTAAATAAGTTATTGGTATGAAAATGTTTGGGGAAAATGAAAATAAATTTAATGTTAATTTTTTGTTCGCCTCTCAACTCTAACCATTTGCTCAACCTTCCGCACTGTTTCTTCAGTCGCAATCTCAACAGCACGACCACATCGTACTTCGTGAACAACTTTTGAACGCCTCTGTTCATCTGGTACAACCTCAGAGTAAATAAAAGAAGTAGAAGCCGAATCCCATTGTTCTTTCGGTCAGAACTTGAAGATAATATTTTTCCGCTTTCATCGCCAAAATGTTGTCATTTTTGGCGCTGATCACCTTATTGGCAACTGTCGGATTTCATTCACGAGAGAGAGACGCCGACGCAAGAAAGTTTCAGCGGGAATCGGAGGGAAATTCCGAGGCGATTTTGGCAGGAGAAAAACCGGTTTGGCGCGTTTTCTCTGCACACCATCACGTGACGGTGGGCAGTGATCCGGGCTTCAAGAAAGGATTGCTATTTCTGAGTCGAGTTATATTTGAAATCTATGGATACAACTGTTGTCTCAAAAATTCGAAACTGACATATTACAGTTGGACAGTGTTGCCATCTATTGGCATATTTGGAAACAATTTACTACTACTTCCCGATCACTCATATCGACTTGTGACCTACTTACTAACTTTCCCTTGTGTAAAAAGCGTTATTTATCTTCTAAACGAAAGGGTTTTTTTTTCCGTATATGAGTGAATTGTGGTACAAATATTATTTCAATGTTTTATAAATTCTTGTATCTTTAACATAAACATATATCAAAATCAAAATGGTGCTTTCGTTGTCTGTGTTTGGTATAAGTAATTGAATATTTAAACTAAATAATAAATATATGTAAAATAGCCACGTTTTGTAACCAAAAAAGATGTATTTAACAGATGCAGTAAGCCTAAATATTATGAATTATTAAAAAGATATAACAAAAAAAAAAAAAAAAAAAAAAAAAAAAAAAAAAAAACTTATAATAGATATATTTTTTGACAAAACTATTGGTTTCACTCCTGAGAGGGGGTGGGGGTCACTTTCAATGACTTATCAACCGCAATTTAAAAAGAACATTTTCCACCTAATTTAATACAAATGATGACTTGAGTTTCAAACTCGTATTTTGCAATAAATCAAATTTTGAGAAATCGCGAAAAATCGGATGAAAATATAACCACTATCGGATGATAAACAAATCACGCAATCAGTAATCAGTGACATTAATTATTCCGAACAATAACATTCAGAACTCTCATCCAAATAAAATTAGACTATAAATCAATTCGAACTCACAATTTTTTTATTGTTGCAACATCATGACTGAATTGTGTTTATCCAACTACGAGCAGTAAGTAACAATAAATCATGTATGACTGTTTTCGCCAGATGCTGTGCAAGAGATAACACGTGATTGAATGTACAGGACAAAAAACTCTATTGATTCATTTATTATTAAACTGATTGATTATTAAAATAAGTAAGATGTAAAAATTGATTGCTGCCGAAAAGTGCAGCGTAAGATGTTATAATATACATAACCTTAAGCAATGTAAAATTTAATTATAAAAAGCCTCCCGAGGGAATTTTTTGTGCGTCATAAAGATGATTTAACATAATTTTTACTATTACAATTTAGCTTGCAAATAAAATAAATGGATTACATCGTCACAAAACCAACATGAATTCAAACCGCCCATGCAACATAGGAATTGCTGCAGTGGGCATGAACAGATAAGAGGTTTAATTTACCTATAACATTTCTAGTTTGACATTTAATGATATTGGCAGAATAATTAATTTATACTTCTTGTATCTAAATGTGAGCGCGCGAAACCTACTTTGAGAATAGAGGCGGCATTTTTGCCAACACATTGGTTTTCATTGTAAACGAAGATTTTATAATATCAGATATATTTTTTACTGATTGCAGTGATTTGATTTTTCGGTGTAGGTATACCCGATGGAGAAAACATTTTTTTTTTTTCTTTTTTGATAAGGCGAGTTTTGAAAATTACCTCCTCAAATACAAATGAGATTGTGAGTTTCATAACTCGCCTTATGGGGGTAGGATACCTTTGAACCAGTCCAAAAATTAAAAAATATCACTATGTTCCAAGCTTCAAAACTTGTACAATAAGTCAAAAATAAAAATCAAACTTCATTTAAATATAAAGCTCATATTTAAATTTATACTTAAAAATATATATATACTGGTAAATTTATAAATAAATATTGAAATAATAAGTTTAAAAATATACGGTAATAAGAGAAAAAAATTTTGCGCGCATGATAAAATCTGAAAATATGCATATAAAGAGGACATTTTGGTGAAAATAAATGCATAATAGTGTTACTGTCATACTAAAATCAGAATATTTGTAAAAATGATTTACTAAATTAAAAAATTAACAAAAAATTAAAAATTTTCACTTTTTGAAAAATATTTTCAAAGTACAAAAATAGAAAAAAAATAAAATTTTACATTTTTCTGGTTTTAAGTTGTAGATAATACATAAATGAATACGTAGAAAAATTTCTTTTGTTTGCCATGCATAGTTTTTAAGTAACACTGCGCGCAGTATCAAAATTCATCGTTTTGAATAAACGCAACGCAAAGTTCAATTATCCTATGAAGTCTTAATATGTAGTCATAATAAAACTGCTATGTTAGTAAACTAATGCAAACTTTTTAATGCAGTATTTTGCATATTGTTCAGAAATGGTTACGGAATCATAATATCTATTAAAAAAAAAGTTCGAGAATTTTGATGGTTTAAAGGTATTCTACCCCCTTATGCAAAAAATCAAATTTGGGGGAATCGCGAAAAAACTCTGGCTGCGTCCATTGGTTTTCATTGTAAACGAAGATTTTACAATACCAGAAATACATGATGGAAATACTATTTTTTTCAGATTGTAATGTTTTTTCGGTGCAGGTATACTAATAGAATAGTTTGATGGAGAAAACGCATTTTTTTTTTTTTTTTTGATAAGGCGTGTTTTTTAAACTTACGTCCTCAAATGCATTAAAAAGACTTATATTATCAATTATGAGAGAACTCTTCAAAATACAATTGGTAAACTAATTAAATTATAATATTTATTCATAATCTCTATTGCAAATAGAATCACCTGAATTGTTAAGATTCACAAAGGCGTTAGATTATGATATATGGAAGAAAAAATCATTAACATGTGATGTATGATAGCGGCTATAAATATTAATACCTTTCTGGCAAAAGATTCTTTGAAGAATCTTTTTGTTACGAGAGCGTATCAGTAAAGAGATATTAGGACATAGTTATTCAAAGAATGTTATTTTTAGGTTATATTCCAAGAAAAATTGTGAATGACTATGTTAATTTAATAATTCGTGGAAACCAATAACTTTATCACGTAATTTACGTTTCACAAGTTTTCAGAATTAAATAATTAATTTCCGTAACTTTCTTTCAAGTTAAGAGATCAAAGGAAATAATTCAGAACGGTATTATGTAAATTAATTGAAAATTTAAAAGGGTACTTTAAAAAACTAATTATGCAGGGTTTCATAAAAATTGGAAATCATATATGTAATTTCCATGAAAAGAAATATTATTGAAAACAATTTTCTTCAATCAATTAAAAAAGAATACTTTAAACGCAAGTTAATTTTTTTCACATATAAGGAAAGATATAGGAAATAACAAAAACAACACATAAGAAATCAATTTAATTTAACATAAAAGAAATCAAATCAGTAGTCATAGAACTTTTCAAAGCACACTGTTAAAAATTTGCAGCATTCTGGCAGATCATTTGACCGTTTTTTCCGAAAACGGTTACACAACCGTGAATTTAACACTATTCTGACCATATTATTGGCCATTTTATGGTCAGAATATAGTTAAATTATGGTTATGAAACCGTTTTTTTCAATAAACGGTCGAATGACCTGCGAGAATGCTGCAAAATTTTTAACAGTGCATATACACTGTTAAAACTTTTGCAGCATTCTGGCAGGTCATTCGACCGTTTTTTGAAAAAACTGTTTCATAACCATAATTTAACTATACTCTGACCATAAAATGGCCAATAATATGGTCAGAATAGTTTTAAATTACGGTTGTGTAACCGTTTTCGGAAAAAACGGTCAAATGACCTTCCATAAATATTGCAAATTTTAACAGTGTATGATACACTATTTGCATTATAACACTTGCTGAAAATTGCAGCTAGTCAAAGGATTTTAGATACTTTTGCATTATGGGGACGTTGGAGATATATAGAAAATGATCTTGACAAACTGTCAACCTATTCGTTCTTTATGCACACAACCAAGCTTTTTTTTATATATTTATGCATTTTTTTTTAAATATAAAGAAGCGATCTATTTTATCATGTACACACAGATGTAAATTGTACATAAAAACAATAATATATATATACAAATAATATGTTTATACCGGGTGTCCTAAAAAGGACTGACTGATTTTAAAATTCGATAACTTGCAAACGGTGACAGATATTTAAAAAATTCTTGCAGGAGCGTTATGCATAAGGTCAAAAGTTTTTTTTACAGTGATTTTCTATTTTAGTTCGAATTACAAACAATAGATGGCGCTGTAAGCAATAGGCGCTAAAAACAGGCTCGATTTCTTGGTCGATCTCTTCTTCCATGCGGAAAAAGGAGATGGAAATGTATTAAGTGGGTCCCGAAGGACCAAAAATCGAGCCTGAATTTAGCGTCTATTGATCGCAGCGCCATCTATTGTTTGAAATTCGAACTAAAATCGAAAATCACTGTAAAAAAAAAAAAAAAAAAACTTTTGACCTCATGCATAACCCTCCTGCAAGAATTTTTTAAATATTTGTCACCGTTTGCAAGTTATTGAATTTTAAAATCAGTCAGTCCTTTTTAGGACACCCGGTATATATAAAAATTCATTTATAATGAAACATAATAGTTTATCAGATTAATTTTCCTAGTTGTTTATATCATTTGGAGAGAAAAGTCACTTAATGAAATCTAAATTATGATAAGCATGAAAAAAATCCCTGCCTGCTCAGCCTACTTGCACAGGTAGATTTCGAAATTAAGTACTAATTTCATCAACAGAAACTAAATCATGATTAGGGATAAACCCACTTTAACAATTTTATCTGACCTCTGTTCACGTGCGTTTAATTTCATTTTTCTGTAAGATTTATTTTATCGGGATCATGTTAATCGATAATTTCTTCTTCAGTCCGTGTTTTTTTTTCATCCCTAGGGAATATTTTTAGCAATATCATCCATTAGTAAAGATCATCTTATCAAAAACGTGTTACTACAAAAGTTATAGACAATATTAAGAAGATTTATATCATAAATTTAAACAGTGTTGCAATTATTTCATCAAATGAACCACTCACAAAGTTTTAAATTCTGACGTTCTTTTTATTGATACACACGCGCGTTTCGTAATGTAACCGTATATACAGCATCTGTGAGGGTTGTCAAAAAATTTCAATACTCCAATTATACTTTTATATAGCTTTATTGGCGGATTAACGGAGATGTGCTTTTTTTCTTCTTCAACAAAACCTCCTCCTTTTTTTTCTTGTAAGAGTTGGTTTTATAAAAAGCTTGACAATATAAAAGTTGTAGATAAAATTAAGAAGATTTATAATATATTTATGTGGATTTTATATCTTGTGCATTGAAGAAGTTATGAATTCGTTGCTTCTGAAAACCCTATATTTTCGCCCCTTTCCATTTTTAATTATATCAAAAATCTGTCCTGCATAAATTGTGGACCTTTTTCTAGAAGTAATAATAACTTTAAACTGATTCGATACGCATCATAATTAGGAAGTTATGGGTTTTATTTCTGTTTTCAGAAAAACCCTTCCCATTTTTTTCCCCACTTCGTCAGATTTTGCCCATTAACGAACTTGATCGAGATTTTGTCTACCCTTCCGATCGAGATTTACGCAACTCCTTCTCGTCAAATCTCTATGTGCGTGATCTCACCTACCGCGCGATCACTCTTGATTTTACCTTATACATAATATTTACAAATTGCTTTAAAAGTAATAGATTATTTTTAAACAACTTCTTACATAAAAATGGATGTCAAATGGAAATTAAAATTCAATCTTATCAAAAGACAAGTTTGGCTATCAAATAAAAATACAATTCATATTTAAAAGGATTATCATATTATTTTCGCCCTTAAACAGAAAACCTAATGGGCATGTGAACGAAGAGTGTGTAATGAATAAATGCAGGAAATTTTTCGAAATTACTATACCGAAGAATCGAACCACGTTTTTCAATTTCCTATAAAAAGTGTAGATTTTTAACTATAATCAATTCCTTCCTCATAATAATCTTTTGGTTTTGTTGTGACCCTAAAATTAAATTAAAAAATTTACATAATTATCTGAAAAATAGGATGCTTTTATAGGCAAAGAGAAAAAGCTGCTTGATAGCTTTATATCGGAATAACATGGGAATTATATCTACAGTAGAACCTCTTTTATCCGAAACTCTTTTAACCGAAACTCTCGGTTTTAACTCATTTTTAAAGCTATTGTTTTCACTATCACATTCCTTGTGTGTAAAATCCATCTCGAAAGCTTTTTTTGTTTTTTTAACCATCATATTCTTTATGTGCAAGCGGTCCTTTCCGAACTACGAGTACATATAAATATTTTTGATCCCCTTTCTTAGAATTCCTTTGCATTTAAATTGAGCTCCGGTAAGCTGCGGAGTGGAATGTAGAAAACGAACAAATTCGCAATTCTGAAGCTTTTGAATGCTTTGCAAACGGTTTGGCATGGCTGGAGCAGCAGAAAAATTGTGATACTGGTGAACTAATAATATTGAAAAAACCCCGTGGCAGAGCTTCAAAGCAAAGGGAATTGAAACTGCGACTAGCAAAACATTCTTTCAAACCCTTCTGATATATATAAAAGGTACTTAATTTCAAAATCAAAATTCAGGTAATTTATTCTTGTTTCAATTTTGTTATAGCTTTATTTTTATGAAGCACTTTTTACCATAATAAGAAATATTGCATATATTTCTTAAAAATTGAAGCAATCTCGATTATCCGAAAATTTCGATTTTCCGAAAGAGGGTCGGTCCCAATTCCTACGGATAATCGAGGTTCTACTGTACTTACGAATGAAAGTAACTTTGTAAATGTGCCGAGCTCAGCCTCAACATGAACTGAGCTCATGATAAAAAAAAATAGACATAAGAATCACTAAAGTCATTTTCAACAAAAGAACGATTATGAGTGGTACACAATAGAAGACTAAACAATTCGCAAATTTCAACTTAATTTTGGTCCACTAAAAACAAGAAAATATTCTTTTGCGTTAGATCTCTAAATAAAATCATATAATAAGTGATTTTATTAAAAAATATTCTCTGTGACAAACGAAAATCAAATAAAAAAGAAATTCATTGTTCGCGGCTCTTTTGGTTAGCGCCGTATCAAAATGTCGTCGCCTGCAATGCCAGACATAAATCTGCAAATATCACAAGTTTTCTTTTAAAGTAGCATTCTAATACCGCAATAGAAAAACATATTTTCTATTTCCCTTCATTCTTATCAATATAGCATTAAAACAAAAAAGAAAAATATGCGTTAAGTATAGATTATGAAACACTGTCGAACACTTCCTGAATGCTTTTGGAAAATTTCGTTATTTAGGTAAATAAGGTAAATAAGATAACTAAATAAACATTGTAGAAAACGCAAAAAAAAAAAAAAAACGTTTAAAAAACTGATTTCAGCAGTTACCGTCCATAACCAAATATGTATTCCACTTCTTTTGAACAGCCTTGTATTTGATCTGTAGGTTGATATATATACTATGTAATGGGAAAATTTAGTTTAGCAAGAAAACGCATAACAGGTTGAAATTTCTCTTTCAGCAATTTCTACTAATAGATGGAAATATACTTGAATACTTTTGTATAATCCTTATTACACGGCACTATTTAGTTGAAATTTAAATCAAAATAAAAGATTTTTAAAACTTCTATAATCATATTTCCAGAAATTATCATTTATAGACCGCCATGTATCCAATTCTTCAAGTAACCGTGTATATCATTTTATCTACATTCTACAAACATTTTTTAGTAAACTGAAGGCAATTCAGCATGTAAATGCATAACTCATTTAAAACCCAATATTAAGCAATTTCCATTCATACCCATTAACCCTTAACAATTCTTTTTTTTCCTGCACATGAATTATAGCATTTATACATACTATATAGCATTGATAAATGTAGTGAACATAAAAGCGCATACCATAATTAAAAATGTATTTCCGGCAATCATCGCTAATGTACAGTACTTCGGATACAATATAGTATCTGAAATCTTTTGTGTGTCCCTGTAAATACTATGCATTTCGTATTATACATAAAAAAAAGTTATAGTACACCTCAGCGACGTATATCAATTTCATTATATATGAAATAGATTAGCATAATTATAATACGCCGCAAACAATTCCCTCTACCCCTGCATCATTATGTAACGGAATTCTTTTGTGTGGCCCTGTAAATCAATAATAAATATAATTTGCACCGCATATTCTACAGAATGCATATTTTAGTGCACTTCATAAATGCATATCAGTTTTATTATATTTGAAAGCGTTTATCATAATTAAAAATTATTTGAAATGTTGTTTCTCCATTGGCCGTAATGTAACAGAATAATTTTGACTGTCCCTGTAAGTGAACTAAACATGCTACAAAATTCATTTGAAATAAGGAGCGGGCTATGGTAAACGTCGATAATATCCAAAAATTTCAGGGCAATCCGAGTATATTTACAAGCGTTAGACTGCGGACAGACGGACAGACAAACCGAAGTCGTAAACACTTTTCAACTTTGTAGGAAAGTGTTAATGATTTGAAAATGAATAGGTAATTTTTTAATATCTCGGCTAATTACAAACTTTTTTTTTTTTTTGAAAATCAATATCAACAATCCTTTTATAATTCTACGACGATAGGTAACGCCAGCGTTCCTCAAATTCTTTGCTAAACGCCCGCAAATCGAGATTTTTGTTAAACGGTAAAATGCGCTGTTCTCAAAATCTATGTGACCTAGGTTAATCACTATAGTTTTCCTGCAAGATTTAAATTGAGTCCTATTATCCTTAATATTTTATAATTTTATTTTCAGTAGATTCGGAAATAGAAGGGGCGGGGAAACATATTTTTACATTATGTTTTCGAATATATCTCTGAAAATATAATACCTAAATTAAAAATATGTATATTTTTGAGTTTGGTGTTACGAAATCTTTCACACGATACCTCACACGATATACAAAGAAAAGATTTATTTTTTCAAGTAACTTAAACAGGCCCTCTACATTTTTCTTAAACATATTTGTGAATGTTTAATAACCCAAAATATGTGTGTCAGTAGCCTTTATTACTTCAGTCAATTGGAACTTTCCACGCTCAATAGTTTACGAGTAAAATGTTTGTGATAGACAGACAGACAGTCACATAAGTGATCTTATAGTGGCTCCGTTTTTACTTTTTAAGTACGGAACTCTAAAAATAAAAGTTTTTTTTTTTTTTTTTTTTTTTTTTTTTTCGATAAGTGAATAAAGAATACAGAAAAGAATGAGCCCAAGTCCGAAGACGTATAAAATTGTCACCAGATACCGTGACGCAATATGTCTTAGCCCTTCTCCTCTCTCGTCATCATGCAGTTTTTACTACAGTTAAATATTTTGTCTTTCTATGGCTCCAGCAATTCGCCTACTTTTCAATTGGAAGTTAAGTTGCAACGTAACTTGGTAATCCACAGCAATACTTAAAGTGTTATTACACGAGGGGTCAAAGTCGTCACATTCCAGGCGTCTCCATGTTATCTTATGGCTCCAGGGGAGTAGCTTCGAAAGCAAGCAACTTTTTTCTGTCGGCGAGTCTTTGACGCCTGGAACGAAGCCATACACCAGTAACAGCCAATCAAATGCTTGGAAATATGATGATGGAAAAGCCTTTTCCCGAACAGCCAATGAAATGCTTGGATAATACGTAATCAGGTAGAAAATACATAAGTTTCAGGAAAACTGACGAGTCGCTACATTGATCTATTTCTGTGTGCTACATATTTAACAAAATTTATGAAAAAAATTCTGTTTGTAATCGAAATTTATTCATTTATATGCAGTTCAATTCATGCCTACTGTTCGATTTATTGGCTATGCCTCGTTTTTCTTTGTATTTAATGATAAATCTAATTTTTTTTTCAATCAGTTAAAAAATATTTCCGATGCACTTTAACACTTAAATACATAAGAAAACAGGTTACATCATCAATAATGATAGAACAATTAAAAACATACATGATAAACTAATTCTTTAGTCATATGCATTCAAAATTTCAGCTATAAAAGTAATTTCCTGAATTATAAAGATTTATAAAGAGGTTAAAATACAATGTATAGAAGAAAAATTCATTAATATTTGATGCATGATAGCAGCTATTATTATTAATAGCTTTCTGACAGAAATTTCTTCGTGGAATCTCTTTGTTATAGGACCATATCAATAAAGATATATTAATAATGGATTATTTAAAGAAAGAGTTATTTTTAGTTCCTATTTTAGGAAAAATTGGGAATAGCTTTGTTATATTTATAATTCACAAGAATCAATCACTTTATCACATGATTGTATATTTTGTGTGTATTCAGAATTCTTGATTTAATTTCTGTAACATTCATGCGAAATGCTACTTTATGTCTAATGCTATTATTATAGGAATTAATTAATAACTTACAAAAGGGTGATTGAAAATTTAATTCTGACAAAAAAATATCCTAAATATGGTTTATGGCAAAAATTAGTCTTGTAATTTTTATAAAATGGAACATTTTTCTAATTCTTTCTCTTCAATTCCAAAAATTTTGTATGATAGTCAAGCAATCAAACCGAGTATGTTTGCCATATTTTTCGTTTAACTTATCAATGTATTAGACCAAAAGGCGAATGCACAACCAATTTACTCATTGAGTCGACGGCTGAAATTCTAGGATTAGATAAAGTTCAATTCGCAAATTAAAATGCAATGGGTCTGTCGATCCATATCTTGGAGGAAAACATACATAAACCCGATATCAGTGTTTGACTGGTAGGTTTGTGATTGTCTTTTCCTGCTCCCAGTCGCTCATGTTTTCGCACCTTTAGCTGCCTGAATTCACATTGGTAAACCTACCTATCAACAAATAAAGTCGGGTCTGCAGGTGTTGTCCGCCAAGCTTGGCAGATCAGTTGCATTTTAATATGCGAATCGAGTTCTATATAATCGGGGAATTTCAGGCGCCAACTTGATGAAATGATGGTCTGTACAGCCACCTCCCGCTCTATATGTATTTTATAAGTACTCTCATTTAATATTTATCTATACAAAAAATTAAATCATATACAGGCATCCCTCGACTTACGTAAGTAATACGTTCCACAAAATTTTATGTAACTTGAATTTTACGTAAATCAAATTTCTAAATTGAGTAAATAAAATTTCGTTAGAAACTGAAATATTTAATATATATATGTTACTCTACCTGTGTTTCTATTATTTTCAACATTGCACTACTGGTAACATAACAACCAGTTATTTCGTTCACTAGTAAAACCTTCCAATTTTAGAATAATCTAACATTTAGCCGATAGGATTCGGACCTACGCGGGAAAACCCCAATGGATTTCAAGTCCATTAGTTATTTTTGTTACATTATTAGATCTAATTCTGCGATTTCCTTATCTTATCCTAAATTACTGCTTTATATTCACTAAATCCTTATCCTTAAATAATCTCTATCGCTAACTCTGTTAAAGTCCCTTTAATTTAATGTCTCACTTGTCTAAATTGCTTAAATATTACGCTTTTAGTATTTTTAAATTAAATGTTCCATTTCCGCGCTTTTTTCTTTCTTGAATATTCTTTTAGCTTCCATTTTTACTTTCCCGCGCATTTCTGAGGATATCCTTTTCCCTTCAAATTCATCCGCTGCTCTGTCCGCACTTTTTTCATGACGTGATATTCTTAATTATTCATTGGTTGAGAGCGCGATCTACGTCATATTTGTATTCTTACACTTGACGAACAAAAAGTCGATACTCGCTGTGTTTCAGCAGAATTTGTCGTGTTTCTACTTTGATAATTTCCCCTTGTCGCCGTCTGATATTTTCTATTACCTATAATTGGATTACCCATACTTAAATACTACGTAGCGATGGCTTTATTAAAATGAATTGGTGGAAGCTGCACCGAACTGCAGCTCTTTCAATAAAATCCTGAGTTAATTTATGCATTGTCTCAATTGTTCCGGAGAAACCTACACAGGATAAATGTGTTACCTGGCCTACCAATCGATGACTGCAACTACTTTCCAATATCCATGTTGATTTACTACGAAACATTCTCTTCGTTAAAATTCAAAATTCGTTATATTTGTCGACGAGAATTCAACTTTACCTGTGTTTCTTTTATTTTCAATATTGCACTACTGGTAACATAACAACCAGTTATTTCGTTCACTAGTAAAACCTTCCAATGTTAGAATAATGAAACATATGTAAGTACTAGCTAAAGTACCCGGCGTTGCTCGGAATTTTAAAAATGTTTGTTTTGAAACACCAATTTCAAAATTTAACATGCAACATACAAAAATAAAAAAACAGTCGAAGTGTTGTACACAAGAATCAAATGAAAATCCAATATAAAAATGTGTAAATTTATATAACAGACGCAAAATAATACAGCTAAAAATGAACTTATTTCCATCTATCATTGGAGAAATAATGTTAAAATACCTCAATATTTCCATAATCGAGTTTTATCATGCTTCAATACATTTTTTCACACTTATATGACGTTATACAGGGTGCAATATTTTATCTATATCGCCGACCTTTAATTTCTCAACCGTTGGCCGTAGATATATAGTTCCAATAATAAAAACGTTTCAAATGAGCTAAATATTCATGTTGTGACATTATTTAAAGTAAAAAATCAATTTTATAAAAATTACGAAATCTAACATTTTATACTGTTTCCCAGTCCCTATAGTTATATTTAGTAAAAGTTTACACATATCATAACAGCTATAGCACGAAAAGTTTGGCATCTGTTCTGCAAAAATAGACATAGTTATTAAATTTCAAAGTTTGAGATTTTTGCACATGATTTTATCTTTCATTGAGGGATCAGTTAAAAGATGAATCAAAGTAATTCGATATCAAAGGCAGGCTGCAATGTCCTTCTTACGGTGAAACGACGTTTAGCCGGTATCGTCAAATCTGGGAATCACCAAAGAAGGTTATTTCATCTAAAAATTTGAGCTAACTTTTATGGGTCGAACAACATTCAAACGTCAAAGTAGGTAGAATCCACAACCGGAAAATAAAACATACTCACTATGGACTAGATAAATGGCAGCGGAATTGTTATTATTAGTACTAATAATATAATAAAATATCGATCGTACTAAAGAATCGATTTTAATAAATTTCTAAACTATATTTGAAAATTGATACATTTCAAATAAAAATGCTTTTAAGTATTGTTAGTGGGCAATAAAAAAATACATTAATATAATAAAAGGATTTACCCTGTTGGTTAACCCGGTTAGGTCCGGGATGAATCTCCTAGTGTTTTTAATGGCTATGATGTGATGACGGAAGTTATTCTAGCAATATTTAAGAAACAACTTTCTTTCAATCAAAGGAAAAAGAATACTTTTTGCTCAAATGTTTACATTTAAATAATCATAGTATCAGTACTGATAGAACCTTTTCTGAAGATACGTTTAAAAGAAATTGCGTTATATTATTTTATTCAAAATTGTTGCTGTAAAAATAATTAACTGAATTATAAAAATTTATAAAAACGTTAGGTTATGTTGTATAGAAGATAATATCAATAATATTTGTATTATGAAAGCATTAACAGCTTATTGATAGTAGCTTATTATTAAAAGTTTTTTTTTTTAATCGTAAGCGTAGATAAGTCTTTTTTTCTGTTTTTAATGCCCAGAAAGCTCCGGAAATTTATAAAATTAGATGAATCGTGATTATTTACGTTTTGGCAGCAGGAAAATGAAATTTGTATATTTTACTTATAATATAATAGACAAAATTAATGTAACATTTTGGACCAAGTAATACGTGTGAAGGAGATTTCCTTCCCATATTCTATTAATACCTTTTTCCTTTACCCTCCCCCCTTTTTAAAATAAGATCATTTTTACTAAATTCCTATATTTTATATCTGTCTTAAATCATAAATTAAATTTATTTTCAACGCTCTGTTCCTTTAGAAATACATTTTCGTTTATCTCTCTTAATTCTCAAAAAAACCACAAAAGGCATTCGTAGACTAAATGAGGCATGCTATTTTTATCTCGCATTGGAACAATTCACCCGGTACATTTAGGTGCTTAATTTGGTTGCTATGCCTGATCTTTCTCATGCCTCCTTTCTTTATTTTTTACTGTGTCTCTACATCTGCATCTTTTCCTTCCAACGTATAAATTCTTATCATAAATTTTGTCTGCAATTTCTTATTTTTTAATTGCATATGCCTTCAAACGGCTCGGCGCGCCTATTCCCATGGTTTGGCAAACCCCCTGTAAAATGCGACTTTGTGGTTTTCGGTTGCCCACATTTTCCCGATTATCCGTTGGCGTTAAAGTTTCATATGTTGCCCTTTTCCCCTCCTCATTGACAATACATTAACGGTTTTGAACACGTGTCTCATTTCAATTTAATTCTCGCCAGATTTTTACTGGCTTGCTAATTTTGTAAATTACTTCTCGCCAATAATCCAATGCTCTAAAATGTGATTATGACATCACTCTCTTCCTGATCGTGCATCTGTAAGGATAAAATGTAGCTTGTCCTTCTCCAGCACCGGCGGATTTTTGCCGGAATTCTCGATATGTACGGACCTGCAAATAAAGCTCCTTTTTTTTTTTTTTTTTTACCAAATCTGGATTTTATCTAAAAACTCGCTATATATCCTTCCCGCATATTAAAAAAGTGAATAGAATCACTACTCCAAGAGTCACCGATGCTACATAAAAAAACCATCGCAACCTGATTTTCAGATATATGGAGTTTTACGACTGGGAAGTCGTTACAAGACTCATATTTGAAATCTATAACATTTGGTTGGTTGGTTGGTTGTATTTATGTCGGCCAATTATCAGCACGTGGGATATAATCCCTAAGGAGGGGGGGGGTGCCTTCCGTGGAGGTCTTTTTAAGGGAACCTAACCCGTATTAACGCTTGGAGAACCAAGGTTCGAAGAAATCCACGAAAACGCCGAACGATTAGGCCGACGGGCGAGATTGGGATCGAACCCAGCACCTCCCGTCTACCAGCTTCGAGAGCAGAACCTTTCGGCCATTGGTGGGGCCTATAACATTTGGAAAAATAATGCTAGAACTTATTCATCAACACAATAATAATTCGTATCATGATTCAAATACATTTCAAATTTAATTTATCAACTTATAGACATATTTAAAAAAATTCTCCACTCAATTCAATACTTATACATGTAAGAAATTAAATCATAGAATCGGAAATAATACAACCGTTAAAAATATACATGACAATGTGATAACAAAATAACAGCTATTAAGATTGTACCTTAAAATAAAATACCTGAATTATAAAGCTTTGTAAATACATTGCATTATGATGTATCAAAAATAAAATGATTAATATACGTTATATATGATGACAACAATAAATATTAATAGGTTTACTGACAGGAGTTACTTCGTAGAATCTTTTTGTGGAAAGTGCATATGAAGGAAGAGATATTAATAATGGAATATTCAAAGGAAATGCTATTTTTAGATTTTATTCTAAGAAAAATTGCCAATGATCATATTAATTTTAAAATTTATAAGAATCAATTACTTTATGACGTGACGTTTTTTGTTATTCATATACTTTAAAGGATTCATTATTTAATTTCTGTTATTTTCTTTCAAGTTTATAGGAAATATAAAGCCAATTCATAGCAGCTCAGCTATTATTGAAATAAATTACTATTTTAAACGTATCTTTAATAAGTTTACTACTTTTAAAGATTTTTTTTTCGATAACAATAATATGATTTTATTTAATTTGAAATTAGTCATTTAATGTCTATGCAATTATTTAAGAATTTTTTATGTCGTATGCTAAAATTATCTTTATAGAAATGCATATTAAAGGATGTTTAGTATATAAAGTGGAATTTAAAATCAAAGTTATAACACAGGTACCCTTTAAAAAACAAAAGCTATGAAAAAGTGATTTTAAAGAACATATAGGTATCGATATAGGCATTTACTGATTATAGATATCGATATAAGCAAAATCGATAGAAAATCGATGTAATCGATATAATCGATTATAAGTATCGATCTAGGCATTATCTATAGTAAAATCGATTATAGGTATCGATATAAGCAAAATCGATAGTAAATCGACATAATCGATATAATCGATGGTCAAATCGATTATAAATATCGATCTAGGCCTTATCTATAGTAAAATCTATTATAGGTATCGATATAGGACACATCTGCCTCGTTGTACCCAAACACAAGATATTCTAAGCAGTAAACGCACAGTGGAACGAAGTCTGTTATTCCAGTCGTATACAATATCGCTAAATTGCGAACACTGAAGTCTTTCTAGCTATATTTAAGGAACAATTTTTTTTCAATCAATATAAAAACAATATTTTTCATTCTTAGGTGTACAGGAAAATAATGATAATATCAGTACTGATAACACTCTTCAAAAGATACACGAAAAAATTACTTTATAATATTATTCAAAACTGCTGCTGTGAAAATAATTAACTGAGTTGTTAAGATTTATAAAAAGATTAGATTATGTTGTAGTTTATTCGAAAATAATCATTCATATTTGATGTAAGAAGTCGGTGATAATCATTGATATATTACTGGCACTAATTTATCCTTAAACATTTTTAATCATAAGCGCAAACCAATCGTTTTTCTGTCAGAAATCTCTTCATTTTCATAAAAATCAAAGACTCATGATTTCTTGCATTATAGCCATAGAGTAATGACATTTTTATTGTTTTACTTATCAGAGCGCGTAGAAAATTTATCTGAATATTGCCTTTAAGACACAGGGACCATACATAAATTTAAAAAATATAATGACGCGAAAATTAGTACTAGAAATCTATCATTAACATAATCTTAAATCCTAGATTATTTTGAATACTTTTGCAATTTACTTTCTCAACTTAACAACGCATTTTTTTTTTTTTTAATGTCCTCTCAATATAATACTTATCCACCAAAGAAGTCAAATTATAGAATCAAAAATATTACAATCATTAAAAATATACATGAGAATATATAATATTTATTCAAAATTGTAACTTTAAAAAGAATTACCTGAATTATAAAACGTTCAAGAAAATTAAATTATGATGAATGAAAAAAAAATAATATATGTGATGTATGATGGCGACTATAAATGTTAATAGGCTTACTGACAGGAGTTTCTACGCAAAATTTTTTTGTGGAAAGTTCATATTAATGAAGATATATTAATAATGGATTATTCAAAGGAAATGTTATTTTTAGATTCCATTCAAAGAAAAATTATCGATAATTATATTCATTTTATAATTTATAACAATCAATGACCTTATAACGTGATTTTTTTCATATACTTTGGAAGATTAATTATTTAATTTCTGTTATTTTCTTTCAAGTTTATAGGAACTAAGAAGATATTCATAGCTGCTATAATTGAAATAAAGTTTCAAAATGTTCTGGAATATTAATTTTTAGAAAATATTAATACTGTTGTATTAAATTTGAAATTAAACTAGTAATTTCTATGAAATGGAATTTTCTTTAGTGGGCAAGCGCAAACATTGTGATTTTTCTGTAAATGTTTTCCTAAATACAGGTTAAGGTTATATGATATTTGATTAAAAAGTCGCAGACACGATGTAATAAAATCTGTTTCTAATGTTTCAAGCGCAACATTAATTTGATGATTTATGAGGATATAGAATTTTTTCGCCATTATTATGAGCTTCGACATTATCGCGATTTCCTTGTGTAGTTATTTTTTTTTTAACGTTAACTATATTTGTTACAAATAATAATTAGAAAAGCCTTTCATTTGAACAATTCAATCTGTCTAAAACTTGAAATATAATCATAAACAGAACATATAAAAAACTAGTATGTTGTGGCCATCACAAAACTTTCTTCTATATAAATCACGTCAATTAAATCATTTAAATAGTAAAAGAAATTACATCAATTTAGAACCAATTCGTATCAAAGTATACCTGAATTTGAAGTTTCATGAAAATTCGTGCATTACTTATTGAGATAGAGCTGTAGGGGAAATTGTGAAAAATGCAGCATAGCAGCACCACCTGTTGAGCGATTTGCACCAAAACACAAACAGCACTAATTCATATTAAGGTATACCGGAATCTGAAGTTTGATGAAAATCGGTGCATTAGTTCTGGAGATAGAGCTATTGTGGAAATCACAAAAAATGCAGCACAGCAGCGCCACCTGTTGAGCGATTTACACGAAAAGGTACAAAACATCAATTCATGTCAAGGACTAACTGAATCTGAAGTTTCCTGAAAATCCATGCATTAGTTCTGGACATTGAGCTATTGTGGAAATCGCGAAAAATGCTGCATAGCAGCGCCACCTGTTGAGCGATTTACACCAAAACATAAACAGCACTAATGCATATCCAGGTATACCTGAATCTGAAGTTTGTTGAAATCCCAAGCATTAGTTCTTGAGATAGAGCTATTGCAGAAATCTCAAAAATGGAGCATAGCAGCGCCACCTGTTCAGCGATTTACACCACAAGGAGCAAAACGTCAATTCATGTCAAGCACTAACTGAATCTGAAGTTTGATGAAAATCCGTGCATTATTTCTTGAGATTGAGCTATTACGAAAATCGTGTAAATGCTGCAAAATGCAGCATAGCAGCGCCATCTGTTGGGCGATTTGCACCAAAACGTTACCAGCACCAATTCATATCAAGGATTAACGGAATCTGAAGTTTTATAAAATCCGTGCATTAGTTCTTGAGATAGAGCTTTTGCGGAAATCCTGCAAAATGCTACATAGCAGCGCCACCCCGATTTACGCCAAAAACTAATCAGCACCAATCTATATCAGGGACTACCTGAATATAAATTTTTATTAAATTTCGTGCATTAGTTCCTGAGATAGAGCGCCCACAAAATTTGTGTCACATACAGACAGACAGACAGACAGACAGACAGACTCACAGACAGATATTTTGTAAAAACATGTTTTTTGGAATCTCTGACCCATAAAACGTGTAAATCCGTCGAAAACTGGAATTCGAAAATTTTCGTGAAACCAATACTTTCTTATTGTCAAGATAGAAGAAAGTAAAATGTAATTTAATAGATTACAACGACTATTTGGAATTCATTTCGTCCACCAAATTCCGTCGCATCCTCTTCAACAACAGATCGCAAAGATCAAACTTCAGACGACCAAAACCTTCATCGATAAACTCTCCAAGTCCCGTTTCGAGAAGAAAAACAGTTTACAAATCGAAAGCCGTTCCACCGAATCATCCACAGATTGTGACAAATTACCTACGTTGAGCTCAATTTTTTCCCGGTTAGAATCGACCGATTGTAAAACGCCGCGGCTAGTGATGGGAGCCTCTCGAGACATGGCCTTTTACTATCAATCGATTAAACATTAGATTGTTTCCTTTTTCGCGTTCGTCTTATATTCTGTAATCGATTTTCAAGGGCTACATAATCAGTCGAAGACCTCGATTTTCATGGGCTACATAAACAGTTGAAGACCTCGATTTTCATGGCCTACATAATGAGCTGAAGACCTCGATTTTTGCTTTGCAAGACGATTTTCATTTCGGCGTCGCTCTTTGGCTTTGGATTTTTCCATATCTGATAATTTGCGGCTACCCATTTTGTAACTTTTTCAATTTTTAACGATTTTATGCCTTTCGATTACCTATTCAAACAATTTTTAATGATAGTTATGCCTTTCTATTACCTTTTCAAATAAAAATTCTTCTAAAAGTGAAGAAAATCGCTGAATTTCGTTAAAAAAATAAAATGTGAGCATCAATTGGCCCTATACTCGACCGAAAACAACAACCATTTGAAATGGTTAATAAGCATACTTTGATAACGTTATTTTATACTTAAATATAATGAATTTTAAGATGAATGTTCTGTAATAGGATCTAGAGCTAAGGTTGGCGCCAAACATGATACGTGAACGGTGAAATGAGAACTTAGAATAGAGTTACACATGCATAAAAACTACAAGACAAAAGTCAATTTTGCTTCAAACCTAGCTCACTAAAATATGCAAATTGACTGTTGGATAATCACGAAAGAATGCCCGTGTTTTATAAACCATTTGGAAATGGTTGTTGTTTTCGGTCTGGGATGGGGCCAAATGATGCTCGCATTTTATTTTTTATAACGAAATTCAACGATGTTCTTTACTTTTAGAAGAATTTTTATTTGAATAGGTAATAGAAAGGCATAAAATCGTTAAAAATTGTTTGGATAGGTAATCGAAAGTCATAAAATCGTTAAAAATTGAAAAAGTTACAAAATGGGTAGGCGCAAATTATCAGATATGGAAAAATCCAAAGCTAAAGAGCGACGCCGAAATGGAAATCGTCTTGCAAAGCAAAAATCGAGGTCTTCATCTCATTATGTAGGTTATGAAAATCGAGGTCTTCAACTGATTATGTAGCCCATGAAAATCGAGGTCTTCGACTGATTATGTAGCCCATGAAAATCGATTACAGAATAAAAGATGAACGCGAAAAAGGAAACAATTTAATGTTTCATCAATTAATAGTAAAAGGCCGTGTCTCGAGGGGCTCCAATTCACTAGCCATGGCGTTTTACAATCGGTCGATTATAACCGGGAAAAATTGAGCTCAGCGTAGGTAATTTGTCACAATCTTTATATGATTCGGTGGAACTGCTTTCGATTTGTAAACGGTTTTTGTTCTCGAAACGGGACTTGGAGAGTTTGTCGATGAAGGTTTTGGTCGTCTGAAGTTTCATCTTTACGATCTGTTGTTGAAAAGGATACGACGGAATTTGGCGGACGAAATAAATTCCAAATGGTCGTTGTAATCTATTAAATTACAATTTTCTTGTATTGTGTTGTTTGATGCACATTCGTCAATGCTGGATTGTTGATTCTGTTGTAAGTGTACAAAAGGATATTTTGCTATTCATTAATCATGGATTGCATTGAGTTAATTAACCATAAAAGAGATGGATAATTACATATCAAGTTGCATAAGTGCTACAGTTTACACCTATTTAATTCTGGTATAATTGCGAATAATTGTAAATATAAGTCTAAAATGGAGATCTGCAAACTTTTAGTGGGAATATAGTGTAGTTGGGCCGGCTGGTTCTGAAAAGTTTACTATTTCACTGTCGCAGAATATATCGATAAAATCACGAAGTTGTTTATCAGCTTTCTGCCCATGAAGGTTTGTGTTTAAAAAAAAAGATGTAATATACTTCAAAGACAAGTTTTTTTTTTTTTTTTTTTTTTAACTCATGCCTAGTGTTTCCTGTTTTTTACAAATAATAGTTAGTTTGTTTTAGAAGGTCTCACTAATTTCGGATCAGATAAAGAAAAAACTATATACTAACAAGGGAACCACTTTTGGTGTTGCTCGCACCTAGCATTGAGACCTGGTGCATTTTAAAGCCCTATATTATGAAGTTTGAGAATCGATAAAATTTTCCTGTTAAAATAATATTTCTTGATTATACAGCAGCATAACTTTCTGAAAATGCAATTTTCGAAACCACTTATCGGACTATTAACACTGAATTTTTTTAAAGAAAAGCATTTAAAAATAAAAATTAGTTAATAATAAGTATAAAATATTGAAAAAAGTTTGAAAATTCCTTAAAAAACCCACGAATTTGATTTTGAAATTTGTAACTTTACATTCATATTTTTGCGGGAAACAGTTGGCGTTTATTTTCAAAAGTAGAGCTTTCCGGCAACCCTAGCCAAATGTCATAGCTGAATTTGTAATAGCTAGAAATTGCAATGTCTGACCTATTTTGCCACAGTAATTTTTCTAAATTGTGTAAAAATATTAATTTACTTTATGATTACTTTTACCGAAGGACCATTTAATACAGCAACATTTCATTTTAAACATTCGAAACTTTATTTCATTCGATTTCAAAAGAAAACAGTTTGCTTATTTTGTATTTTACTAAAAAATAGTTTTCAATGATCTTCGAAGCTTTTATAGAATTATATTTATTACTTACATATTTATCGTTATCGTCTGCATAGAAAAAAAAAGAAAAAACTAATATCTGTTTCTTATGCTATCAGTTATAAAAAAATATCGCAATCTGATATAATTCTAGTAATATGTTCTGTACATTTTCTCTTTGGATAAAGCGGGCGGAAAAATTGTAGCGCCATATTTGGCGACTTAACTCACTTTTGGCGTGAAATAAACAAATAAATATGTAATAATAAAAAATTAAAAGTATAAAAAGTATATAAAATTTTATTTTAACAGAGAAATTTTTTCGGTTCTCTAACTTTTATGTATAGGGCTACAAAACGTACCAGGTCTCGATGCTAGGTGCGAGCAACACCAAAAGTGGTTCCCTTGTAAGTAAAATTGTGAATGAGAAACAAATATTCATTCACATATAGAAGATATATCTTGTTCACATAATACACTGGTGTCCAAAATTAAGGACGAGTCACAAAATGCTAATTTTTAAGCAAGCGAATACTCAAAAGGAAATAATATAATTCAAATAATTGCTATCTCTACAGCACAACTAGTCCATATAGCATCGCATTAATGTCACACATGGTCACAAGTGTCACAGTTACTACGGTGAAACAAAAAATAAGAAATTCCTCGCGTCTCATTATGAGTCTCAAATGATCAGTATATGTGACTACGTCTATGTGACTGCTGCTTTGTGACGAGTCACCAGGTGACTTTATAATGTAGTTACATTGTGACTCTCATGTGACGTTCATTTTTAGACTCAATTTCAAAGTCATCATGAACGTTGCATTATGCTAAGTCACCAAATAATATTACATTATACTCACATGGTGACTTTTCACAAAAGAGCAGAATGGTGACTTCAAAGTAGTCTTTCTGTCACCTAAAAGTCATCATGTGACTTTAATGTGACATTATTTGGTAACATATCACAATGCAACTTTCACGATGACTTTGAAATTGTGTCTTCGGATGACAGTCAGATGAGAGTCATAAAGTCACATGGTGATTCGTCACAAAGCAGCAGTCACAGTGACGTCTCAGTGGAGTCACATATAGTGATCATTTGAGACTCCTAATGATATATGTGGTATTTTCTATTTTTTGCTTCACCGTAGTAACTGTGACACTTGTGACCATGTGTGACATGAATGAGATGTTATATAGTATGTATGTGCAAAACAAAATTAAGATATCACTTTAATTTCGAAACAAAAGCAATAATGCCACAATACCATTTTAGCTTTTTCTCTCGAATCTGAAATGATATTGCGATTTTGTTAAGTCTTTATACACATCAAGTAATATGCAAAAACGTAGTTAAATTTTAAAACGTCGATCAAAACTTAAAACGAATTTCTACCAATTATTCACCCTAGGCAGTATTATACTTAAGGCTGTTCTTAACTGCTCTGCCCAACAAGCGCAAAACGTTTTGACACATTTACAAATTCATTTTTTAACGGAAAGATATAAAATTGGAAAGCCTGGCCATGGAAGCGATTTGGATTTGAACTCTTTTTTTTTTTTTTTCATTTTTTGATCAATCAATTACCCATTGAGTTATAAGCGATTTCGATCACGTGGCAAACTCGTTTTTCGCCCGCTCTTGTGTGATTTTTCTAAACTGAAAAAAAAAACGGAAATACTACTGGCAATCTAGACGTCAGTACTACTTCCGTTTTTTTACGGGAATTTTTACCCATGAATTACAGAAAAAATTCCGATTTTATTCAGAAAAACGGAAAAATTTCTGTAATTTATGGGAAAAAATTCCCGTAAAAAAACATAAATAGTACTGGCATCTAGATTGTCAGTAGTTTTTCCGTTTTCTACAGTGTACTTTCGCGCGGAAACTTGGTTCAAAACGTCCACTTTGGCATTATTTTCTGAAAGATCTATAGCGTTTGCAAAAAAAAAAAGGAAAAAACAGCTCGATGACATAGTTTCTGAGCAACAACACCAGCTAGTTTTATACATTTTCGAACAAAAATAAATTAAAACTTATCTCAGGAAGTTGCCCTTTTGGATTTGAGCACAGCCTTAAATACTTTAGTGCGTCCCTGTAATTGAACGATAAAATATATGCACAATATGCACACCAGATTATACAGTAAGCATTTTGTAGTACACTTCAGTGATATATACAAATTTCAATATATTTAAAATAGTGTAAACTCAAATACTCCGCAAACGTTTTCCCTGTTGGCCGTAATGTAACGGAATTTTTTGAGTGTCCTCGTAAATGAACCGTTAATGCTACAGACATCATTTTAATATCGAACATGCCACTGTAGACACCAATAACATATATAAATTTCAGTGCAATTTGACTATATTTACATGAGTTAGAGCACGGACGGACAGACAGACAGAAAAACAAATCGAATTCATAAACCCTTTCCAACTACGTTGGAAAGTGCTAAAAATAATAATGATTTTTGGGGTTTTGTACAACTATGTCCCTCTGTTACTAAACGTCAAAAATACGTACGAATTCTTTTGAGTGACCCTGTAAATGAATCGTTAATGCTACACACTTCATTTTAAATAGCGCACATAGCCACCAATAACATGTATCAATTTCATGGCAATTTGACGATATTTGCGCAAGTTAAAGCATGGACGAACAGGCAAACAAATCGAATACATAAACAATTTTCAACTACGTTGGAAAATGCGAAAAATAATAATGATTTTTAGGAGTTTTGCACAACTCTGTCCCTCTGTCCCTAAAAGTAAAAATTACGTAGATTTTATAATTTTTTAATTTTGTATTGAAAATGCCTAGTATTTGATAGCCGTATTTAATCGTAATAAAAAGATTAAGACATCTCTATGTGACTTAATGGATTTCTTAAACTTATTTCTTTGTACAAGGAGAGATTTCCATCGGGAACATGAATTTGGGTCTTCAATCAGCTTGATTCCCATCTATAAAAAAATTAAAGATTTATTTCTAAAGTTCCAACTGGGACTTTAAAGATAAGAAAACACAATGGTCATTTATTCTTATTCTCAAAATCTTAAAATCACAAGGATGCTATTTTTGTTTCTGAATGTCTGTCCTCATGTCGTGCGAAATTTCTTAACTTAATGATTAAGGATTTAACCAATGATTAATTAGGTACTCAAATTTATTATTTGGTATTATAATTTCTTTTTATTTGTACAAAATAGATTTTAGGCGGCATTCCATTAAAATGCGATAAATATGTCATTCTTAATTTTAGGTGTATTATAAAGAAACGTTTATACTTAAAACTATTATATTAAAATTTTACTTTTTATAAAACATTTCAATTTTTATATGATATCAGTAAAAACTTAAAATTCTATACAAAAGACATATTAAAACATAAATTGAGAAAATAAACAAAAATTGTATGAGAAATGTTTGCATGAGACTATGGCCTTGTTTACATACACATTAGCGTCCGGCTAATTGAAGCATAACGGTTAAGCATGATTAGTCAATGTCTTTAAGTAATCACTCCAATTATCTATACTAATATAATAAAGATAGAACTCCTGACTGACTGATTCATGAATGCAGACGCAGAGCTAAAACGACTAAAGTCAGGATCACAAAATTTGGACCTTAGATTGCTGTTATTACCTAGGCAAAAAAAAAAAAAAAAAAAAAAAAAAAAAAAAAAAATACTCCATTAAGGGGGTGAAATGGGGATTGAAAGTTCAGGTCATTTCCCCATATCTCAGCAGCAGTTTTAGGTAGGAGCTTGACTTTCAGGCTAACAAATTTGTTATAAAATTAATTAAATACGTATTTCAGTGGCTTTAGAAATTTATTCATCAAAGGTGTTAAATGAGGGTCAGAAGTTTTGGGCGATTTAGTCATATCTCAACCGCAGTTTAAAGTAGGAGCAATGGTGCAGCATAGCAAAATTATTCAAATAATTATCATCCAAATGACTTGAAATTTTGTTTCTAGGCACAGTTTGAACAGAAGATTTAAAGTGTGTTGCAAAAATTGGGTGTTGCCTTTGAAAAAAAAACAAAGTTTGGCCTGGTTTCGATTTGTAGATGGCCTCCTATAGAAATTTTATATACATCATTTGCAAGTAGACTTTATTTCGAAACGTTTAGTACCAGTAACTTTCTTCCATGATAATTAGTTTCAGAGATAGTAGCAGTACTATTTCCGTTAGTGCTTTATCCCCACGGATGTACGTTAAAATGTCAGATAGAGATACGATAAGTTTTAACTATTGAAATTTTCCACGTTAAACAGGCAAATTCGTAATAAACGTATCAGGTATTATATACCTAATTTTATATGGGATCGTACTTCGCAACATTTATGTAGTTAAGAAATGCTAATAATATAATTATTTTTATAGGTCTATGGATACATCAATAGAGAGAAATGCAAAATAATAACATCCAAAGTCGCCATATATATATATATATATATATATATATATATATTTTTTTTTTTTTTTTTTTTACTCGTGATTTTACAATTTTCACGATACTTTTAAAACGACACAAGAAAACGAATTATCAATCATATTAATCGCAAATTTCTGTTTCTTTCTAACTGTTCTTTCAATCCTGCATGAAACAAGGATTGTTCAATAACGAATGATCGAAATTGTTTTATATCAACATATTCTCAAAGATTGTCTGAATTTTAATGGTGCTTTTCAAAGAAATTCATATTCAGTGCACTGCACTTGTTCTACATTTTTTCACACTTCAAATACATGTTGGAATTTTTTAAATCGATCCCTTAAAATCCCCCCCCCCCGCCTTCTTCACAAATGCTTCGAATGACGAAAAATGCTTTTCACGAAGGTTTTTCTTCACATTGGAGAATTCATCACAGCTTCCTGTAACATCACCTTCAATTTCGAACAAACTTTCAGGCGGACGTACTGTTTTTCAGCTATGAGGAGACTTGGAACTCACCACGTACAAACACGTCTTATGTTCAATTTTCTGTTACTGTTGTGTGCGTTACTCCAGCACGCAATTATAACAACAATATTTTTAACACTTCTCATATCTGAAAATCTTCTCCGACAATAATAGCGACGATATTAACTTCTTCACTCCCAAGACGTACGCTGCGTACATCCTCTCATTTCACTAATTATGGACCAGGACGTACGCTGCGTACGTCCTCTCATTTCAATAATCAATGACCATTACGTACATATGAGGTTCAAAGATTGTATTATAAAATGTTCCGAAGAAATACTTATACAGTACTGTGACAGTTATAAAGAAATGTTTACTGCTCGTAGTAGTAAAGGAAACGAAACTAAAACTCCCCATAAAATTTTTCAGATTCTAAAAGCAGATCGAAAGAAACGTCCCCAAAAGCGATGACGTATTTGTACAACTAATCATGTTAGGAAAGATTCTCGGCTAATGTATTCTGGTTGTTATGATTTTCCAGAACTGTGTAGTAGAAGTAATTTTGATCAATACCGTAAATCTTTAAAATAAATACCTGAATTTTAAGTATACACTGTATGTATGTATATCAGTGTATGTATATAATGTGCAAGTTTTATATATTATTTTATACGTTGTATGATAATGTTGTAAATCTTTTAACGACTTTAATTTTTTTACTATTATATCACGGAAGTTATTAAAAGATTTATGACACATATATTTTATACCCTACAGCCTGGTATATATAGCCCTTCACCAGCGAAATTAAGCCTGATAGTGAAGTGGTTAATGTTGACTTCTGTAAATCCAGTTACAGGAACTCCAATCCAACTTCCTTTGAATATCATTGTCTTTTACTATTCTGAAACATCTCAAACATCTTTTAAGGGGACACAGGACCTTTAAACTTAAAAAAAAATCAGTTTTCAGTTTTTACTTTATTCTGAATGTTTTAAAATTTCTCAACAATATGCAAGAAGAAACCGCATTCAAAAATCTGCATTATTTCTTGAGTTATAATCATTTTTAGATGATGAGTATAATAGAAGGTCCATATATACTGAAACTTTGAAAAGCGTTTTCTCAGATTAGTAAATTTGAAGTTTGCGCGCACTGTTACTTTTAAACTATGTAAGTTACAGCTTAGAAAAAATTAACCAAATACGCATTTCTTTATAGTCTACAGGATAAAACCAAAAAAATTCAGATATTTTGGTTATTTATTTTTTTGCACTTGAAAAACTTTAAAAAAAAGTGAGATTTTTGAAATTTTGGGCTAAAATTAAATTTTAAACAAAACTTTTTGCGTAGGGTAACTCCGGGAGAGTCGCCGCATCCGGGATAGATGCCTCGCCTCTTGTATTTCACGTAATTATCGATAGATGGTCGTTAAACGCACAGTATAGGTGCGCAATGAGATTATTTTAAACAGTGTATAGCGTAAACCTCATTTCGAAGTTAACTTGTAGAAATACAATCCTTATTTTGACGTAAGTGCATGTTTTCCCTGTCCAAACTTTTAAACACGTTATGTTTAAATACTTTCCATACACTAATTACTAAATGCATGTACGATTTCGAAGTCAAAACTAAGTGTAGCTTTTGTATAGAGTACTATGTATATTGTTACGCCATTCCCCTTAGCGATGACAGGTAGCTGTGATGGCCGACGACTGCACCATACAAAATGGGATACATGACGCACTGCAATTCCTGTATACATGCCGCAGTTTCTTTTGTACGGTATGATTAAGTGTTATTAAATTTTCCTTTTCTTTTTCGCAGATTAACCATGTTAGGCACGTTATCAAGTTTACTAAAAACCAAAGGAGAAAAAAGGGAAAAATAAAAAGTAAAAGGGGCAAGAAAGATGCAAGTCAAGATGATAATAATGAAAAAATGGATTACGCGGAACGCAGACGTTCTTTGCAAGGAATGTTTAGAAAACTACTCAAATGAGGAAGTGTAATTGGCTTCGTTGAATCATGTGTCAAACGTAGTTACATAAAGACTGTACTTTTTCGACATTTTTTCTCTAGATTGTCGTCGAAAAGACAGGTCTTGTAACCCATTCGGGACCATAGGTGCATATAAGCATCTTCATAAAGAGCATACAAAATTTGTTTCTGGCACAAGTAAAAAAGAAAAGTTATATTTGCTTTCTTTAACTAGAGAATTTTCATGATTATTTAAATAAAGATACCTTTTTTTAAAAAAAGTGGTGCCAACCGAATAAAATTTGTATAAAAGCCACCGGTCCCGAAAGAGTTAACAAATAAATTATATAAACACAATTTTACTTTTTTTTCTTTTCCCTCTCAAATACATTGATATAACGTTGTTGCTGAAATAAGAATTAAAATTTTATGTAAAAAAAAATTAAGTCGATAATTTTAATAGTGAAAGTAGGCAAACAATTAATAATTTGAATCTACTAATACGTTTCATTGTACTCATTTAGTTTCATTTTGTTATTACATCGTTAATTATAGTCCAGATATAAATATATTTTTAAATATTTTTATTTATAATTTCATTCTGTTCTTATTACAAGCGCGGCATAACTACCGCACAACTGCGGCGTCTCAGCCTGAATGTACGGGTGACGGGCCGCAATGTAATGTTTTAGATAAAAATTGTTAAAAAATATTAATTATTTGTTTTGAATTTTTTGGTCGCAGTACACGCGTTGTAGATTTAACATTAAATAGCACAGCATGATTTTTAAAATTTTATGTCCACCACGGGACTTTATACACAAATTCAAAAAAATATGCGGCATAAATCCCGGAATTACCCTATATTTTGGTTTTAAGTTATAAGTAGGTATGTTATGACTCTATTTTGTTCTAAAATTGTTTTCTATATGCATAATTTAGAGTTTTATTATGCGCGCATCACTTAATCACGCATTAGTGAGATGAATTTTTAAATTTAAAATTTAAATATTAATTTTGAACATACAACATTTTTTTTTCTGGATAATGTACTTAAGGATATATGCTTTAGGCAGAAAGGGGAGAAAAAGATCCTAATTGCATATTGTTTGTGTTTTGGTACTTTGAAGAAGGCGATATTTTTTAATGTTTCGACTCAAACGTCCTGTGCCTCTTAACTGTGCTACATAGACGAACAGACTCTGCATAAGTATCCTACGGCATACACTTTGAATGACGATTTTTTCAGATAAAAGCAAAATTTCCAGCAGACGGGGGAATACTGCTCATCGCGTGTTGTCTCCATCATTCCCGTAGGCGATACTGAAGGAGTCTGGCCATTCATAGTTTCCACTGACGTAAAACTAGAAATAAATGAAAAAATATTTACTATGTATTCATTACACATAACCTAACAATGGAATATAAAAGTAAATTTGCGTGCAATAAAGTATGCTTATAGGGTCATTTTCAAAATCTGTCTATGTTTAACTCTTCATTGCATGATTTTTATTATTTTTATGAAAAAAAAATTATTTGAAATCTATATATCGGTCTAATAATGGAAAAAATAGTAAAAAAAAAAATAAATTTCAAATTTTCAGCGAAAATTCGATATTTTATGGCGTACCCTATGTACATAATTAGGGTTTTTAAATATTTTATTGCTATATTTTACAACTAAATGAGCTTAAATTAATAAATTTTATCTGCTTAACACTCTGCAACCTTTTTTATATTAATATTTTTAAGCATTCAGAAAAAATAATGAAAGTAACTTTTACCTTAATAGCTTAATCGAAAATTTTTTTGCTTCCGAAGAACAAATTCAAATTTTTTGTCAAATGCAGCCATCTAATATGGACAAAATAAGTGTTATTCCATTCTTTGGACTGTTCTTGATCAAGAATAGAAATCATATAGGCCAAATTTGTGACAAATAATAAGAATTTACAGTGGTTTTAGATATGTGCCAGATGTGGCACGTCATGCAGTGAAGGGTTAACAAAATCAAATTTTTAGAAATAATCAGAAAGTTTAAATTTTTTTGTAAATAATTACCTTACATCATAAACCTTAATATACAAGAATCAGCAGAGACCAAATTACTAATTTACATTTTAAAACACATATTTTAGGTAGCTTTCTTTACAAAAAAGCTACCTATTGCAGCCGTTCGGAGGAAAGCGATTTCAAAAAATTTTGGTATATTTTCATCGATCATGACCCCCAGACCCCGAAACCACCCTCCGTTCAAAATTGATATATATATATATATATATATATCTGACCTATGTCACACTGTAACTCCCGTAATTATGAATCGATTTCGATGTAATTCGGTTTGTACATAGTACATACCAATGTCTCGACCGAGTTCGTTGGCCAGCTTCATCCGCCGTTTTGTTTCAAAATGGCGGCCATTTAAAATTTTTAAAAAAATTTAAAACTTGAAATGTGGTACCAAAAAATTAAAAATGGAAAAATATTTTTTTCTTATGTATTTGACCTTTATACAAAGATTCCGGAGCAGTTTTTGTTTCGTCTATATCTTAAAAAATGGCTGAGTTATAACATTTTGAATTTCTAGCGTGGCTGACATTTTGAAACGTCCTGAAATTTGTCACGCGATAAAAGGCGTATTTATGAACCGATTTGGATGTAATTCGGTGTGTACATAGTACATACTAATTTCTCGACCGAGTTCGTTGGCCAGCTTCATCCGCCATTTTGTTTCAAAATGGCGACTATTTAAAAATTTTTTTAAAATGTAAAAATTGAAATGTGGTACCAAAAAATTGAAAATGGAAAAATATTTTTTTCTTATGTATTTGACCTTTATACAAAGATTTCGGAGCAGTTTTTGTTTCGTCTATATCTTAAAAAATGGCTGAGTTATAGCATTTTGAATTTCTAGCGTGGCTGACATTTTGAAACGTCCTGAATTTTGTCACGCGATAAAAGGCGTATTTATGAACCGATTTGGATGTAACTTCGTTTATACATAGTACATACCAATGTCTCGACCGTGTTCGTTGGCCAGCTTCACCCACCATCTTGTTTAAAAATGGCGGCCATTTAAATTTTTAAGAAAAATTTAAATTTGAAATGTTGTACCAAAAATTGAAAATTGAAAAAATATTTTCTTCTTATGTGTTTGACCTTGATAAAAAGATTCGGGAGCAGTTTTTGTTTCGTCTATATCTTAAGAAATGGCTGAGTTATAGCATTTTGAATTTCTAGCGTGGCTGACATTTTGAAACGTCCTGATTGTTCTCACGTAATAACAGGCGTATTTATGAACCGACTTGGATGTACCTTGGTGTGTACATAGTACATACAAATATCTCGACCGAGTTTGTTGGCCAGCTTCATCCGCCATCTTGTTTCAAAATGGCGGCCATTTAAAAAAATTAAAAAATAAAAAAATTTAAATGAGATACCAAAAAATTGGAAAATGAAAAAGATTTTTTTTGTATGTGTTTGACCTTAATACAAAGATTCCGGAACAGTTTTTCTTTCGTCTATATCTAAAAAAAAATGGCTGAGTAATAGCATTTTGAATTTCTCTTGTGGCTGACCTTTTAAAACGACCTGATTTTTGTCACGCGATAACAGGCGTATTTATGAACCTATTTGGATGTAACTTGGTCTGTACATAGTACATACCAATGTCTCGACCGAGTTCGTTGGCCAGCTTCATTCGCCATCTTGTTTCAAAAGGGTTGCCATTTAAAAAAAATAAATTTAAAATTCAAAATGAGGTATTAAAAAATTGGAAAATGAAAAAGATTTTTTTTATGTGTTTGGTCTTGATACAAAGATTCCGGAGCAGTTTTTGTTTCTGAAAATTTGTTCTTTTGTTGATATCTTAAAAAATGGTTGATTTATAGCTCTTTGAATTTCTAGCATGGCTAACATTTTGAAACGATCTTGTATTTGTCACGCGATAACACGCGTATTCGCCTATTTCGATGTAAGAAGGCATGTGGATAGTATACATCAACACCTCGACCAAGTTCGCTGGCCAGATTCATCAGCCATCTTGTTTCAAAATGGCGGCCATTAAATTAAAATATATATATATATTTAAAGTGAGGTGCAAAAAAATTAGAAATTGAAAAAGGTTTCTTTCTTAAGTATTTGATCTTGATATAAGGATTCAGGAGCATTTTTTGTTTGTCTTTACCTTAAAAAATGGCTCAGATATAGCAGTTTCAATTTCTATTGTGGGTGACATTTTGAAAAATCTGATTTTTTGCATGCGACAGCACTCCTATATATTAACCGATTCCGATTGAGTGAGCATGTGCACAGCAATTACTAAGGTCTCGACCAAGGTCACTGCTTAGCCTCATCCACCATGTTGTCTTAAAATGACAGGCACTTTAAGAAATTGCCGAATTTGGCAGCCAAATATAAGTTACTTTAAAGAAAAGCAGCTTGGATAAAATTGACTAATTTCGCGAAATTCTCATTCATTATATTGATAAAAATTAGTATTGAATCTCCTATATTCGGTTTCCACTAAATTGAGCTTCGTGTGTTTGCATGATATAAGTTGGCTTTTTTTAAATAAGGATTATGAAAGGTACCTCTTCCTCCCGGCACTGGCCGGAAGGACTTTTTTAAATTTTACTGAACTTGGTAATGAACATAAGTGAGCACGGTAATGACAAATTAAGAATAATATTTTTATTTTTCAAAGGCGTAAATGGCAGTCATTATATCTTCTGACCCATACAATGGTTTTCTATTTCTTATATAATAAAAGCAGATTAAGAAATAAAAGTTAATTTAATTATCAATCAGTAGTGGATACGGTAATGACGTACAAAAAAAAAAAAAAAAAAAAAAAAAAAAAAAAAATACTCACCAAAACATTCAAAGTACTTGCTTGTTTTATTGAAACTATAAAACTATTTACTCTATTCACCTAAACCTGATAACAAGTTGTCTTTTAAGGAGTATTTTTGCCTTGATAAAAAGGCATGTGCTGTCCTCTAAAAAAATCCAGAGGAACTTTTTGTCAAAAGCCTTGCAATGACACTCTTTCTTAGGACGCGGTTTAAAGTAATTATTAAGAATTGTAGATGGGTTTAATTATAGAAAATAATTTTTTTTAAATTAGTAGCATCTTAATAAATAAAAATATATTAAAAAATTATAACCACCTGTTTTAAATAGAATTTAGTCGAATCTTTACCTAATAAATTGCTTGTTGGGACCACCTATGGTAATGACATTTTAACTACAAAAGAATATATTTCTTATTTTTAAATATTTTATAAGTAAAAACATTTATTTAAATTACCATTAAAAAACATATAGTTAAAATAAAACAATTGAAATTATTATATTTAACTATTTTTCTGTATAAATGTGAAAGGACAGTAAAACATGACATATTTTGAAAATCACACAATAATGAAGATTTGATCAATATTTATTGAACAGCCATCATAGATTTTACATTAATAATCCTCAAAATTTTGAAATTAATGATAATGAATATTCTCAAGATTAATGAAGTTAAATGTTAAATGATGTGCAGTAGAACCTCCTCGATTATCCGAAGTAATTAGGACCGACCCTTTTTCGGAAAATCGAAATTTTCGGATAATCGAGAATGCTTCAATTTTAAGTTTAAGAACAGATATATGCAATATTTCTTATTATGGTAAAAAGTGCTTAACAAAAATAAAGCAATAGCTAAATAGAAACAAGAATAAATTACCTGAATTTTAATTTTGAAATTAAGTTGCACCTTTTACATATATCACAAGGGTTTGAAAACATGTTTTGTTTGTCGCAATATCGACTGCCTTTGCTTCGAAGCTCTACCACGGAGTTTTTTACAGTCTTCCTGCTACTCCTGCTATGCCAAACCTTTTGTAAAGCTTTAAAAATGGATTTCGGTTAACCGAGAGTTTCGGTTAAACGAGTTTCGGATAAAAGAGGTTCTACTGTAATTAATTTAATAAGTTTTTGTTACATCAATTGTAATTAAATTAAATATTAATGTACAAAGTTACCATATTTTATTTCCTAAAAACGTTATGTTTTCATTATACTTTTGAAACGAGGAAAGAAAATAAAACATTACTCATAACAAACTCAAAATTACGCTTCTCTCTCAATGCCTTTCAGTCTTGCCATGACAGATGTTGCAGTAAGTAAGAATCAAGTGCTCAGCATAATACGCACCATGTTGTTTTATTAACAACAGAAAATATATGATATATTAGAAAAACTGTATAAATCATGACTTACAACGTAATTTTTTTCTTCAACATTAATTACCACATTCGCGTATATTGATTTTTTCTTTTTATTTAAGATACCACAAAACTGAGTTTTCTTTAATAAGTACTTTTCTCTCCGTTGTATACTTTCTTTTACTATATTTATCGATACTGGTCACATTATACAAACTATAACATGTTCATTTGAATAATTAAATAATATTCAAAAGAATGTAATTTAAAATGCCACATAAATTTAAGATGCTAAATTTTAACTATATAAACTTTCCACGTTAAATAAGTAGTTCTCTAATAAATCTCTGAGGTATTACATTCTTAATCTTATACGGGATTGTATTGCTCAAGATTAATGAAGTTAATAAATGTTAATAGCGTAATTATTTTAATAAGTTAAGGGATGCATTATTGGGAGAATATTAAAATAATAACGTCTATAGTCACCATATTTAACTTTATTTTATAGGCAAATTATTTTTAAATTTTTATGGTACTTTTGAGATGAGTGACGAAAGCGAATTATTATCTGTAATAAACTAAAATTTCTGCCTCATTTTGAAAGGTCTATCAATCCTGCGTGATAGACTTTACATTAAATATGCTTCAAACTTTTAAGAAACCATTACTTAAAATACACGTAAAAACAATAAATACTGTATTTACATATGTGCATTGTGCAATGCGCACCGTGATTTTGATTAGAAAAAAGAAAAAAAAATAGCGTAAAAAAAGAAATTATATATCATGGCTAATGCTTCACATAGTGCCTTCACATCATATTTGTTTATTAACAAAAAATAGAGAAATTATTAAAAAATAAATAAACGATCACTTACAATGTAATTTGTATTTCAACATTAATTACCGTATTTAGTGATATACATATTTCGACCTGTGATGTAGTGGGCCAGAGCTTTTTGGTTCACTAAGCTCTTGTGAGATGATCGTTAAAAAATAATACATGTTCCTTACCAAAGTTCTTTATTAGAACAACTAAAATAGATTTGAAAAATGAAATAACAAACTTTACCATTCATAGGTAGACAATCTCACTTTTTATTAACAGTTCTATACTTCTCATAGCCAACCTCAGTAAAACGATTTTTACTCCCATCTCTTCCGTTGGTAAAAAAACAACCTCACTTCATCAGTGTCACTCAGTCTACTCTCAGCCTCCACACTCGCTTCTGCATGAGTCTCTTTTTACTTTCACTTTAGGGACGAATTCCCACACATTGTCCAGCCACCCCTATTTCTTGGAAAATTAGAAATACCCTGTTGAGCAGATCCCAAGGGCAGAAGTATGCCAGGCATTTCCCCTGCATGCCTTTACACAAAAGACCATTGTCCTCCACGGAAATGCCTGTTGCTTTCTCCATCGAAAATGTGTGGCGAAGGTACGATATCACAACACCTCCCCCCAAAAGAGATTTCCACAGGAAATATTTGGCATGAATTCACATAATAAGCCCTTTTAATAGATTTCCCGAGAGGTCAAGCACACCATTAAATCAGCAATAAAATATCATTTAGACTCTTGACCCAATTATGAAAGTTCTACTTAAATTCAAGAATACCCACTCTCAGTTTCAAAGGACATACCAAAATATGAAATTTTTAGAATTTTCCTTACACATAATTAATCAAAAGAATAAAAATAATTTACATTTTTGATGCTAGAACAATTAATTTAAATTTAAAATATTTGAATATAATACTAGCTCAAAAAAGAAAAAAAACACTATAACACAATCTAGGTAACTACATTTTTACATACAGCACAATATCTTAATAAAACGCCCTAATTACAAGTATTAAAACTTTGAACACTAAATTCCAAACAGAAAATCTAACTCTGATTCTAAATCTTCCTACTTAGACCATCTGCATTTCCATGTAATTTTCCTGGCTTATGTGTAATTTCAAAATTTAATGGCTGCAAAAATAGAGCCCAACGTGTCAAACGAGAGTTTGTACCAACCATTTTCTTTAAGTACACTAATGGATTATGATCGGTTTGTATTTCAAATTTTTGCCCATCCAAATAATAATTTAACTTTTTTAATCCATATACTATAGCCGCTAATTATCTTTCTATCGTGCTATAATTTTGCTCCGCACGAGAAAATTTTTTGCTAAGATACAAAATTGGATGCTCTTCACCTGCAATAATTTGAGATAAAACAATTCCTGCCCCATACAAACTCGCATCTGTTTGCACAATGAATTTCTGCTTAAAATCAGGCGCATATAACACAGGACTTTTCATTAATTTTAACTTTAATTCTTCAAATGCATTATTACACTTCTCGTCCCATATGATTTTTTCTTTTTTTATTTTCCCTTTTAAAGCATCTGTTAACGGCACTGCTATGGTAGCATAATTCTTTATGTACCTCGCGTAATACCCTACCATTCCCAGATATGCTCTTAGCTGTGTTTTCGTCGTCGGAATTGGAAAATCTTTAATAGCCTGCAATTTAGCTTCACTAGGAGACCTTTTTCCTGACCCAAATTCGTGTCCCAGAAATTTTACGTGATCTTGCGCGAATTGGCATTTGGATGGTTTCACCGTTAGATTTGCTTCTTTTAACCGCTTAAGAACCACTTGAACGTCTTTTAAATGCTATTCCCATGTCAAAGAAAATATAGCTATATCATCGATATATGGAACCGCAAATGACTCTAACCCATATAAAACTATGGCAATCAATTTACAAAAATAATATGCTGAATTTAAAAGTCCAAACATCATGACTTTAGGTAAAAAAGTCCCAAATGGTGTTACAAAAGTCGCATATCTCTGAGCTTCTTCCGTGAGAGGAATCTGAAAATAACCTTTCGTCAGATCCATAACAGTAATAAAAGGCGCTGTACTCACTTTCTCAACAACCTCTTCAATGTTTGGCAAAGGGAAAAATTCAGTTCTGGTCTTTGCATTTAATTTCCTATAGCCCACACAAGGACGAGCGTCTTTACCCGCACTCTCAACTAAAATCATAGGCGAAGCATAATCTGATTGCCCGACTTCAATCACACCCAAATCTAAAAGCCTCCGAATCTCTTCACGCATAATCTCTAATTGCCTCGGCGACATACGATATGGTTTTGATCTTACCGGCACATCATCCGTTAAAACAATGTCCATTTTAACTAACGGGGTACTCCCAGGGTCCGTAGAAAAAACTTTCATATGACGCTCAATCATTGTCCTGAAATCTCCTATTTGCTCTGTAGAAACACGTTTTTCCAAATTACTTTCTTTTACTAATTCCCAAAAGTCTAATTGAGTGGGATCCGCAATGGGATAAGGAATTTCCGTTTGATCCTCAATTTCCTCACACTCCTCATCAATCAACAGATTTACAAATTCAGGTCTACTATAATATGGTTTAATTAAATTAACATGATAAATAGTAGACTTATTTCTCTTTTCCGGAATATCGATAGTATAATTAGTTTGAGATATTACGCTAGTAATAGTTCCCGGTCCTATCCTATTAACCGCCATTTTATTTGGTTTCGAAGTAGCCAGAACTAACACTTTGTCTCCAACATTAAATTTTCTATACACCGCATTCTTATCATACCATTGTTTTCGTTTCTCCTGACACTCTTTCATTCTTTTACACGCTAATTCTTGACAATGTTTCAATCTATTACTTAAGTTCAAAATATAGTCCACTACATTCTGATTTACCGTTTCCTTTTCCATCCAATTTTCATATACAAGAGTATGTGGCATTCGTAAATTCTTACCATGTACAAGCTCAGCAGGGCTAAATCCCGTGCTTTCACGACATACAGTCCTCAAAGCAAATAAAGCCATTGGCAAGACCGCTTCCCAATTTTTTCCTGCCTACAAACATAATGTCTTTATAACCTTTTTTAAACTACCATGCATCCGTTCAACGCTATTCGATTCTGGGTGGCAAACTGAACTATGTACAACCTTAATACCAAACCTATCAAAAAATTCTGATGCCAACTCACTTGTAAATGACCTACCCAAATCACATTGTACCTCTTTTGGATAACCAGTCCTAGAAAATATTTGTATTAGCCCCTCAATCACTGACGGAGAAGTTAAATCTTCTACTGGAATCGCATCTGGATATTTTGACGCAACACAAATTGAAGTAATCAAGTATCTATTATTTTTCTCGCTTAAACTCAAAGGGCCTACACCATCAATATTTATCCTGGAGAAAACTTCTGAAATTATTGGCACGAGCTTCAAGGGAGCTTTCTTTTTATCTCTATTTTTACCAACCTTTTGACACAGATCGCAAGTTCTTACAAATGCCTCAATTTCCTTGTAACAATTTGGCCAAAAATAGCATTTAATTATGTTTTGTTTTAGTCGCCCCTAAATGTCCCGCAACTTCCTCATGACACATCTTCATTATTTTCTCTCTAAATTCTAATGGCAAACATAATTGTAATTTCTCATCCCCACTATTTGAATGTGAAACTCTTACTAATTTATTTCCCATTATTTAAAATTCCTTTTCTTGTACATTATTTGCCTTTTCCCATAATGTTTTTAAAGATAAGCACTGTTTCTGAGCTAAGCTGAAATCTTTCGCTGTAATTTTATTCAATCCCACATTATCTTTCACCTCTCATTTCGGTAATAACATAAGATCTTCGATTTGACTTTCATCCTGTTTATTCTCATCCATTTGAACTACCTGCGTTTCTTTGTTCTGTGAGCAATCCCCAATTTTATCTACCCTACCTGGTTGCTCTTCTAACTTTGCCTGATCAACAAACGACATTTCCTTATCAACATCCCGTTGCTCCATTCCTTTTTTTAAAGAATTCGTCTTACTACGGGTAACCACCATATTTATAGGAACACCATTTCCTTTATTTTGCTCAATAAGCTCCGCAGTTTTATTACCTAAGAGATAGTAACCTTGCTCCGACTCCGATGGTTTAATCGCCGCCTTAGTGGTGATGCAACCAAAATCCCCTTTTATAGCCACCCATGCTAATGGTAAACATTTACATTCATTATCAAGAGTTTGACGTACCCAAGTTATATCTCCAGTAAAATCCTCTGTTTTAACCCAATTTCTATCGCATAGATCAATCCCTGCTCCTGTGTCCCTCAAATAGTGTCTTTCAACCCCGTTTATTAGAGCTTTTTTTAGATAAGGTTTAAAACAATCCCCTAAATCAACATCATTACCTAAATGATTAACTGTATTGAACTGATTTTTCTTTTTTAAGCATTCCGCACAATCTGGTTTTATGTGCCCTGGTTGATTACAAAAAAATCACCTAATCTGCCTTTTCCTCTCAAAAGCCTGGTCTTGTTTAAGTTTATCATTTTTTTAAATTTTCCGTTTTATTCTCTAACTCGATTTAGCTTTTACTTCACCCCTAATTTTCGGATTTAAATTGCTTCTTTGCATCTCTGAATAAGGTTTTTTTTCTCAAGATTTTTTTTCTGATTTCCTGAAACTACTTCTAATACTCTCATATTTGTCACATTTATCAGCAAGTTTCGAAGCTTCTTTCATTTCATCCCATTCATCCATAAATTTTTCTTTTACTTCAAAATGAACGCGTTTTTTTACTTGCTCTGTGAGCATGAGCTCTTTTAAAGACTCGAAATCCTTTATTTCTAATGATTCCAACCAATTATCCAAATAACCCCTTAATTCATATACCAAGTCTACCCATAACGCTCCAGGTTTCCTTTGATGATTTTCAAACTTCTGTTTTAAAGCACCTGTTCCCAATCTAAAACGATTTAATAAAACTTTTTTTACATGTTGAAAATCATCTCCTAATTCTGCTGGTTGCTTCACTATAATTTCCGCGATATCTGATGGCAATAAGGGAATTAATTGGCTAACCATATCCTCTTGTGAAATTTTAGCTTTTTCCGCCTGTTTTTCAAAGATCATAAAGAAAAGAGTGATGTCAATTAATTTACAATCAAAACGTGGAACTAATTCTTTCAAATTAATTTTTGGATTCCTATGCGAACCTACATTCATATCACTAGACGAAAGACTAAGTTTCCGAAGAATTTTGAATTCTTAATTTTTCTAACTCAAATTGTCTTGTTTTTTCACGTCCTTCGTTTTCTTTACGTTCTGCATCCTCTTTAAGAATACATTCCAAATTCGATTTAGCAAAACTCTCATTATACTCCGATGCTTCTAAAATAGCCTGAATTATAGTTTTTTTTCTTATCAGTTGCCGACACGTTGGTCTGAAATTCCTCTGCCAGCAAAAACAAGATATTTTTAGTATATTTCCCTAGAAATTCTTCCATGATTTTCCCCCAAAATATACTAATCACAAAAATACACAAATATATACAATTTGTAAAACACCAAAAACCAAAAAAAAAAAATATATATATATATATATAACACAATAAGGAATAGGATTTTATCCTTTAGATATATTTCAATGAATAAAACAATAATACAATTTTCCTACCGAAAATTTTCATGCACTTGTTATATCCTTTAAAACTGAGTAAATCCTCAAAATTATTTTGATACTCTCAGTACTATATAAATACAATTTATATATAAACAATTAATCCTGCTTTTTCCTACAGCATACCCATAAAATTTCAAATAACTTTATTGCTGTAATAAATAAAAGCTGTATACGCCCCAACTTTATAACTAAAAGTTACATCCACAACTATGATTAATTTTAATGATTAATATTCTTTTATTAATCAACCGTAATTTACTATCCTAAATTATGAAATACATAAATATTAAATTTTCAAAACCAAATGAATTACCGTACAGACTTTAAGAAACCCGTTTAATATAAAAAATCTAACTAAAAATTTCGAACCCAAATTAATAGCTACCCTAGACTTTTTATCTATTAAACATATACAAATTACCAAGAACAGACATATACAATATTAAATCCTAACAGACCTCTCTGGAAAATTTCATAAAAGGGCTTACCTTCAAATGTAGACATTTCTCTACACTGCTCCAAGGCTTTCCTGCACTTTTTTTTTTCAGGTACTGTCGTATCTCCGGATCTAACTTGATTTCTGCCGGGAAATTTACACACAAGCTGTCTCCATGGATTCCTAAGGGCGATCGATGAATAGTCTTCTATCCACTGTACTGGGTGTTTACTGAAGAAATTTTCTATATCGTCGAATCCTTAGTCCTTGTTACATACCAGCTAACATATTCGACACTCCAGATTTCACAGTTCCTCACCGGATACACTTGAAAATCTTTCTCGTCAAACACAAGATTTCATCACCGACTGTCCTTGTTTCTAACACAGTTTCCTTCTGTACATCGAGTTCACGTGGGTCCAGTCTAATTTATGCTAGACCTAATTAATCCGTAAGCTGCCACCATTTATAATACTATAGCTGTGATGTAGTGGGCCAGAGCTTTTTGGTTCACTAAGCTCTTGTGAGATGATCGTTAAAAAATAATACATGTTCCTTACCAAAGTTCTTTATTAGAACCACTAAAATAGATTTTAAAAATGAAATAACAAACTTTACCATTCATAGGTAGACACTCTCACTTTTTATTAACAGTTCTATACTTCTCATAGCAGACCTCAGTAAAACGATTTTTACTCCCATCTCTTCCGTTGGTAAAAAAACAACCTCACTTCATCAGTGTCACTCAGTCTACTCTCAGCCTCCACACTCGCTTCTGCATGAGTCTCTTTTTACTTTCACTTTAGGGACAAATTCCCACACATTGTCCAGCCACCCCTATTTCTTGGAAAAGTTGAAATACCCTGTTGAGCAGATCCCAAGGGCAGAAGTATGCCAGGCATTTCCCCTGCATGCCTTTACACAAAAGACCATTGTCCTGCACGGAAATGCCTGTTGCTTTCTCCATCGAAAATGTGTGGCGAAGGTACGATATCACAGCCCCTTTATTTAAGATACCGAATGTCCTAAAAAGGACTGACTGATTTTAAAATTCAATAACTTGCAAACGGTGACAGATATTTAAAAATTTCTTGAAGGAGGTTTATGCATAAGGTCAAAAGTTTTATTACAGTGATTTTCGATTTTAGTTCGATTCACAAACAATAGATGGCGCTGTAAGCAATAGTCGCTAAATACAGGCTCGATTTTTGGTCCTTTCTCTTGTTTCATGCTGAAAAAGGAGATGGAAATGTATTATCCGGGCCACGAACTACCAAAAATCGAACCTGAATTTAGCGTCTATTGATCGCAGCGCCATCTATTGTTTGTAATTCGAACTAAAATTGAAAATCATTGTAAAAAAACTTTTGATCTTATGCATAACCCTCCTGCAAGAATTTTTTAAATATCTGTCACCGTTTACAAGTTATTGAATTTTAAAATCAGTCAGTCCTTTTTGGGACACCCGGTACAAGATAATTAAGGTTTCTTTAATAATTACTTTTCTCATATTTGTATACTTTGTTTTACTATATTTATTCACACCGGAAATCAATACCATATATATTTTCTCACAATATACAAACTATAACATGCCGAGTCTAATGATTAAAAATTTCCAAAGCTATTTTATTTAAAATGTTAGATAAATTTAAGATGGTAAGTTTACTCTATCAAAATTTCGCCCGTTAAAAAGAGTATATTCTAATAAATATCTGAAGTATTATATTCTTAATTTTGTAAGGAATCATATTTTGTCAGAAATAGTAAAGATGAAAGTTAATAATGTAATTATTTTAATAAAATTTGTTATACATTTATAGGAAGAAAAACATTAATATCCAAAGTTACCATGTTTTGCTTTCTTTAAACGTTATGTTTTCACGATAAGTTTAATAAGTGGGAAGAAAATGAAATATTACAGATAGCAAACTCAAAATATTACCACATTCACTTACATTTATTTCTTCTCTTTTTTTCACATACCAAAATATAAGGTTTCTACAATAAGTACTTTTCTCTCATTTGTAGTATACTTTGTTTTACTGTATTTATCAACACTGGAAATCAATACCATTTGTTTGCTTACAATACACTAACTATAACATGCTTATTTGAATAATTAAATAATATGCAAAAGAGTGTAATTTAAAATGCCAGATAAATTTAAGATGCTAAATTTTAACTATCTGAACTTTCCACGTTAAATAGGTAGTTTCCTAATAAATCTCAGCGGTATTACATTCTTAATCTTATACGGGATCGTATTGCTAAAGATTAATGAAGTTAATAAATGTAAATAGCGTAATTATTTTAATAAGTGAAGGGATGCATCAATGGGAGGAGATTAAAATAATAACGTCTAAAGTAATCATATTTAACTCTATTTAATCAGTAAGTTATTTTAAAAATTTCACGATGTATTTGAAACGAAAGATTACTAGTGAAATCTCAAAATACTGCTTCTTCGTGAATGGGCGTTCAATTCCGATATAATAAACTTCGCATTAATTAGGTCTCAAACTTTCGAGTCAGCATTACTAAAAATATACGTAAAAAATCAAAATACCGTGTTTTCTCATGTCATAATTTTTATAGGACAAAACGAAATTATATATTATGCATAATGCGCATCGTGTTTTTATTTTTTTTTAAGTAAGAAAGTCTACGATTTGGGGGAAAATGTTTAAATACTGGCTCACAATGTAATATTTCTTGAGCATTAACCCCTTAGGGGAGAGCGGCCGGTATTCGTGCCACGTAAGGGGCTCAGAATCAGGGATTATTCTCACCTGTAAATCTTTATTGTAAATTTGGTCTTAGTTAATTGGAGCATTTTCCCGATTCAATGAGACAAAAATTTCTGTTTTAAAAAACCGGTGATGAAAGATTAAAAATTCTGTAAAAGACGCTCGTCCCGAGAGGGTTAATTAACACACTCGATTAAAAATATTTACCGCTTTATTTAAGATACCACGAAATTTGGAATACTAGAATGGGTACTTTTCTCTCATTTTTACTTTCTTCTATCTTCAGTAGAAGAAATGTTTCAATTGCATTAGAAACTTTTTTTCTCACATGTGATTTTCGAGTTATTTCCTCATTTTAGGGGTCAGAGATCGCAAAAATCATCATATACAAAATGTCTGTCCGTATCCAAATTTTTTTTGTATATTTTTGGCAATGGCCAGCAGGTCCTTGAATTTGGAAATATTCCGCTGGAAGGGTCTTTGTAATAGCAATTTTTGCGCCATTTTCATTATTGTACCATCAAAAAGAGTATGAAATGATGCAAAGAATTAAAAGAAATTTCATATTTATGTTTTTGGTTATGACAAGCAGGTCCTCCTTGAATTTCAAAATATTCCGCATGAATGACGCGCTTTAATAGCGATTTTTGTACTATTTTCTCGATTTTCCGTAATTTTAGCACATCGGAAGCTCGTGCAGGGGCGGGAACTTTGCCTCCTGCTAAGAGAGCTATTCACAAATATCTGATGTGCAACAGAATAACGAAAAAATATTGATTTTAACAAGTAAAAATTAAATTAAAAAACAAAACAAAAAACCCGACTGCATAAAAAGCGAACTAATTAATTATTTCTCATCAGTGTGGAACTATCTTTTACATGACTTACCTATTTTTTTATCTGCTTGTATTGATGACCCTTAAGTTGTGTTTAATTATTAGTTCTTATCTATAAAAACTGTTATGATGAGGCCTATTGATGTTTCTGAAGGTTAGAGTTCTGGTAAAGATAGATATCCTACCTACACAACTTCCAGTTGTGTAATATTTAAACGGAGCTTCTGACTGTAAAATAGTCAATGAAACATCATCTTCATTTTGAAAAAACTATCCAATGATATGCCACTCAATATGGTGCGTAAGAACTTTTTTTTTGTCTCTACCGCCATTTTGTATTTTACGGCCGCCATTTTAAATTTATAAAAACAAAACCTAGCCTGTAACCATTGGACGCTTAAGATGAATCGATAGAGACCCCATTCATTAAAATCCATCCAGCCGTTGGGATGTTTCGAGGGTATGAAGAAATTCACATACCCAGATACGCGTGAAACACATAACCCTTCTTGGCAGTCGGGTAAAAAATATCATGATCGAGATTCTGTATTCGTATAATTTCATCCTATATCTACGTGATGTATGCAGTGACTTCATGAAATCATGCATAATTTCATGCAACGATCGAAAATATTCGTGTATATTATGGAAATGAACTTTGTGGTTTAAAAAAGTCGGAAATAAGTGCGTTAGTAAATAATCTATAATAATACGTTAGTAAATACTCTAATAAAAAGTAATAATATTATATATTTGATTTTAGGATTCCGTACTTAAAAAAAAATGAAAAACTGAACCATTATAAGATTACTCCTGTATTTATCAGTTCGTCGGTCAGATCCATTTTACTCGTAAACTACACTATCAAAAATAATTTCGTGAAAAAAAATAAAAATACTGGCGGCACATACCGAAACACCTCCCGTGATTTGACGAATTTTTTTCAGTTATTTGACAAAACTTCCGTCTTTTGATTGGTGGATTTCAGGCTATTTTGTGCTTCAATTCGCGAGATTTAAATGATTTGAGGAAAAAAAGGACATACATAAAAACTCCGTTTCTAAAACGAAGAAGTGCTGGCTGCACAATTGCCTGAGCGCCCATTTGATTTGACGAAAATGCAGTTAAAATTGAAGGATTTCACTTAAATTTTACGTTAGATCGGTGAAATTTCAGTATTTTGAGGAAATATAGGTCAATCCATGTGGAATTTTGTGTGTTTTAACGATAAAAGAGCACAAAAAAAATCTTCAATTCACGGAGAAGTTAAAATTGTCGAAAGAAATAAGGGCTATTAACCCACATACTTAAAAATTACAAACCAATCTCAAATATATATATGAAAAATGCAGAAAGGGCTAATTAAATTACTTTAAAAAAACCTTTCCTTTGTGTATCGTGCAAAGGTTTCCGCAACGTCGAACTTAAAAATACATTTTAATTTTAGGTATTGTATTTTCAGCTATATCGTCGAAAGTGAAAGGGATAAATATATTCCCAACGTCCTCTACTTCCGAATCCACTGAAACTAAAATTAGGAAAAAATTAGGGGTAGTAGCAGTTAATTTAAACCTTGTAGGAAAACTATAGCGATTACCACTGGCCACATCATTTTTGAGAAAAATCACATTTTTCCGTTACACACAAATTTCGATTTTCCGCCGTTGAGCAAAGGGGTTGAGGAGCGTTGGCGATACCTATCGTCGCAAAAGTATAAAAGGATTGTTCATAATGATTTTCGAAAGAAATTGTCGGCAATTTGTCGAGATATTAACCCTTAAAAACACGGATGATTCGGACTTACATAAAGACACGGGCGGCGTACTCTATGCATCATCGGCTTTTAAAGTCTCGATAATAACTTTTAATGATATATTTGTGTAATGTAATGTCCAGTAGGTACCTCGATATCGTCGATAATGATTTTGAAAAAAAATATGTCGTTAATTAACTGAGAATTTACTCTTAAGGTTGTTCTGAACTGCTGTGTTCAACAAGCGTGACACATTTACAAATTCATTTTTAAACGAAAAGATATAAAATTGGAAGGCCTGACTATGGAAGCGATTTCGAAAGGAACTGTGTTTTTCATTTTTTGATACATAAATTACCTATTGAATTATAAACGATTTTGATCGCGTGAAAAATATGTGTTTCACCCATTCTCGAGTGGTTATTCTTCTTTCGGTCTGAAATTCTGTTCAAAACGCTCATTTTGACACTATTTTCTGAAAATCTATTCAGTTTGAAAAAAGAAACCGGAAAAAAACAGTTTGTTTACATTGTTTCTGAACAACAACACCTGCTAGTTTCATACATTTCCAAACAAAAATAAATTAAAAATTATGTCATAAAATTGCCCTTTTGGATTTGAGTATAGCCTTAAATCTCTCTCTGCGTAATGGTTTTATTAAAACTTCTTCAAAAATTGCGTATTTAAGTCGAAACGAGCGTCTTTTAAGAATTTTTATTCTTTTGTGACCGGTTTTTCAAAGCAAAAATTTTTGTCTAATTTAATCGGGAAAATGCTCCGAGTAAATAAGGTAAAATTTACAATAAAAAAAATAACTGGTGGGAATAATCAAGGATGGTCAATTAGACAAAAATAATGCATCCCTGTGGAAATCTCGTGTTGCGCAGTGAGAGGGATAACTACACGGACGGTTTGGGCATACATAAAGACACGTGTGGCGTACTCTACACGTCATCGTCTTTCACAGCCTAGATAACAACTTTTAGTGATATATTTGTGTAATGCAATTCTTATTTACTAATTCATATATTTATTGTACGGAACCCTCTGTACGCTTATAATACTCACACATGACAGGTTATTTTATATTATTGCTATATATATAATGCAACATTCCTTTAACGAAATAAAAATCGGTAAATTTTATAAAATTTGAAATGCGTATAATGTAATATACCTCGTAATAATCGGCAACTGAATTTTGCTGAAACAGAACATTACAGATACCTGTATATCAGACATCTAGTTTTTCTGCAATATGCTTCTTTATATAGTGTGAGTCTAAAATCATGGGGCAAACTTTGAGGGGTGGTAGATCTCACTATAATAAACAGTTGTTGTATAGGAATATATGACCGTAAGTGACGTGTTGGGCTACAAACACCAGGGGGGCAATTTGGAGCTTTTTTTATTTCAAAATTTCTCATTCATACCAGAAAATTCTTACACTATTCTTCTCTTTATTTGAGACAGACATTTCATAATTACATACGGAAAATATTGTTCTTTGAAAATTTCCAGTATGAAATCGAAATTTTTGAATTAAAAAAAAAAAAAAAACTGGCAAATCTGTCAAACACAGGAAATATATGAAAAGAAATAAAAATGGAGTTTGTTTTAATACAAAAATTTCGATTTCATACTGGAAATTTTCGAATTAAAAAAACTCCATTTCTATTTCTTGTCATGTAATTCCTGAGTTTGACAGATTTGCTAATTTTATTATTATTATTATTATTATTATTATTATTCAAAAATTTCAATTTCATACCAGAAATTTTCAAAGAAGAATTTTTTATCTGTGTAGACATGGAATGTCTGTCTTAAACAAAGAAAATAATAGTATAGGAGTTTTCTGGTATGAATGAGAAATTTTGAAATAAAAAAAGTGCCAAATTGCCCCCTGGTGTTTGTACCTCAACGCGTCATTTCCGATTATATATTAGTATGCAATAATTGTTTGTTATAGTGAGCTCTACCACTCCTCAATGTTTGTCCCATTATTTTAGACACATCATTTATAGAAAGATAATTCCATCGGGAACGGGAAACTGGATCTTCAATCAACTTTATTCTGATTTGCTGAAATGAGGTATGAACGCTCGTTCCTGAAGTTTTAATTGAAGATTCAACATCTATATATATATTACGCTAACGTACGTGGCACAGAAATCACGAATATTTGTTATTCTTTAATGGCAACGCCCTAGAAACGCATCTCATTGATTATTGTGTAAAAGTCATTTGGCAGGATTTAGGCGGAGGTAATTCGGTTTATTTACGTTTCGCGTTTATTTATTTACCTTCTCTCTTTCGCCGTAATCATGGAACTTCAGAATATCGTTAGAAATGTCCGTAAAAGATCTCGGCGAAGGCTTGAAAGTGAACAAGAAGCCGCATTAAGAAGAGAAAATAGAAATAGATTTATCGAGAACGGTGTCAAACACAGAGCATAAGCGATCACCAAAATTGGCCTAAATACCGTCGCATGGGCGAACGCGTTGCTTCTGAAATCCCAATTACTGATTTAAATGTTCCGGAGCATAACTGTGGATATATAGTTATATTGGCGTGGTGTGTATATGAAATCTGTGCCAAATAAATATTATTCAGCGTTTTTTTATGAAGCCCACTTCAGTGTTATACTTTTCAGTGACAGTCTCACCAAAGTGTCTGCCCGGGCGACGACGGGCGGGTCAGCTAGTAACAAAGAAATCACGTTCATTCTTTCTCAGTTTCAACTTCTTAAAATCGCCAGGGACATACATTTTTTTATAATTTTATTTTTAGTTTTCATTGAATAATGAATTTCTTTCCACGTGATTAATTTAGAACGTACTATACAAAGTTAAAAATTAAACAAACAATAAAATAAAATTACGACAATCTATGGTTTGGTCATCGTCTATGACTATCCTACGGAAAGAGTTGTTAAATTGCTTTTAAAGTTACAAAGATCTCTACAGAACAAAGTAAAGCCGATTTGAATTTGAAAAGTTGAACTTATAAAATTCAAGACTTGCTTAACATTAAACCAGTAAATTACACTATGAATAAAAGTAACATGTGCTTCGCTTACATTTAAGAGAAAAAAAATGGTGGACACAAGTGGCTGATTTCCTAATAAATTCGAAATTCAAAAGAGTGCAAGGGCAAAACATTTTCGAAAATTCAAATTTCTGTGATACCGTTCAGAATAGAAATCGATAATTTGCCATGGTGGTTACTTTAAAATACTTGTTAAGAACGGTTTCTAAAAAAGTAAAAATTAAATTTTCGAAACAGTAGAAAAACGTTCTATGTACGTTCTAAATTATGATTTATTTGCAATTGTTAATACTAGAAACTTGAAATTTGGCATTCTCTTTACTTGTAAAGTGTAAATGACTCCATAGAACAATTGCTAAAAAACTCGATATTTAAATGGCTGCAGATTTTAAAAACGTTTTAAAATTGAGATTTCTGTAATATCGTTCGGGATAGAGGCTTGAATTTTGGCATGGCGGTTATTTCAAAGATAAAAATTATTATTGAGAACTGTTTGTATAAAAATGAAGATTACATAGATGAGCCGAGCAGTAAACACTAAAATTATCTGCATTATGATTTTAATGGGATTGTTAAAGCTAGGAACTTGAAATTTTACACGGTTGTTAGTTTTTAAGACGTAATGTATGTTTGCAGATAACATTTTCTAATAAATTAGAAATTTATACAGGAAGGTGGCCGATAAAGCCATCGATAATAAAAATAAATTCAGAAACACGTTATGATGTATTTATTACAGGAGAAAATGATTTCTATCAAAATATCTGTAAGCCCTCGACTTACAAAACGTAACTTTTTTTTATGGAAAATGTTAAATAGTACCATAGTAAAAGCTTGAAATTTAATATCATACCATTTTCTAGTCATAACTTTCAACCTTTTTTTAACTGTTATTTTATTTATTTATTTATTTTGTAGATATATGTACACTTGTATTTCAATTGTATAACAGATTATTTATTGAACGAGTAATTATGAAATCAGAAATTTGTATATAATGAAAAAATATTGGTATTATTTTTATTAAAATATTTCACAAAATCTGTTATGAAACTTTAGTCGTTTAAATAAAATTAGTAAATCATGCATTCATAAAGCTTACAATATGCTTACTTTTTTGTAAGATTTTTTTAACACAAAAGTGCTAAAATGAAGACTACAAAAGCTTTTTTAGGGCAACTGTTGACATACTACTGTAATAATCCTACTATATATATGCATATTTTTTCTCTGAAACACTTATTTAGGTTAAAATATTTCGTGCCATTTTTTGCCCTTTTTAAAACAAGAACTAATCGATACGCATAAATTTTCAAAATTACCTAGGTTAAACTGAGTTCCAGATCGTACTTTTCTGTAGTAAAAAGAAAATTATATGCAGTTAATTAATGTAGATATATGTGGGAGATTTATTCCTATGACCTGAACTATTAGTTAATTAATTATAAGCTTACAAAAATTGCTATGTTTAGGGAACTATATTGTGGACTTTACCGTAGGTTTCATTTTGATTAAAAAGAGTGGATTAACTATTAGCTTGAATATTTCTGAAAAAAAAAAATATATATATATATGAATGGGATTGTTAATTGCACGTATGTTTTATATATATATATTAAAGTGTTACACAGAAGTTTTTGTTACATGAAAGAACCATGCTAAATTATGTCGGACTATTTTGGAACTATCAATACATTTAATCTTTACTAATGTTATGAATAAGTTACATCTGTATGTTTTTTTTTTGTTGTTGTTGTTGTTTTTTTGTAGGGATAATATCTGAACTACCGAACCGATTTCAAAAATAACAGTGGCAAAATGCCACCATAAATGACCATCACAGTTCCAACATAGTCTATATTTTATGTCAGTTCCACAAGCCCCGAGGCGGTGCAGGAGCAAAGAAAGTTGAGAAATGTCGATTACTATGATACTTTCAGGGTTAGAAATTCGAAATTTGGTGTGGTAGTTACTTTTTAGATTGAAATACTACCTATGGACTGTTATTAAAAATTTCGAAATTTAAAAGGGTGAAATAAGCTAAAAACATTCTAAATTACTATTTGTTTGGAACTGCTGGGGCTAGATATTCGAAATTTGGCAGGGGTGTTAATTTAGAGGAGTAAATTCTCGCGCATAACAGCTTTTTAAAAATACGAAATTTAAAAGGATGCAGAAAAAAAATAAGATACAAATGTTTGCTAGGGACTGTACATATGTAAAGTTAACAACATTTTGGTAATTTTGGAACCCCTCCAACTCTTAGGATATCATACGTTATCATTCCTCGAACCCCACCTCCTACGTAATGATATCTTTATCAATGTCTATTTTTATCTTTTCTTTTTCTTTTTCTTTTTTTTTTTTTTTTTTTTTTGGTTTTTCTTTTGTTTGGTGTGATATAGAAATATGGTTACATTTATTTTTCACATACTTTAGTGATTCAAATGAAGAGAAGACAATAGAACAATAAAATGTCACTTTATATATGAAATAATTTTAAATCAAATGACACTTTAAAAAATAGTTAGTGTTTAAAAGTTTTAGGCAATAGCTTTTTCTTACATAATGCATTCAACACTAATAATGTCTTCTTGCACTAGCTGCTGACAGACCTTCTTATAAAAAATGAGAGTGGACAACATTGTTTCTGTTTTATTTATTAATAAACACAAGTATTATTTCAAACATACTTCGCATATGGTTTGTCGAATAGCGGATTATACGAGGTAGGATTCAAAAGTTCCCGGACTGATTCTATAACTGCAAAAATATTACAATTACGTTGCTGAAACACATCCGCCTTCAAAATAAGATCCTTGCGCAACAACACACATTTTGCCGTCGGCTGTAAAGGTCATCGAAGCTCTTCTGGAATCCATTTTTAGCCATGTCCTTTAATTCAGCCTGCGATGCACTTTTAACTTCATCTGAAGATTGAAATCTACGACCTTGCAAGCGACGAGGTGCCAGTTCAGGAAATAGTCTGAAGTCGCAAGGTGAGAGATCAGGGGAGTAAGGAGGATATAGCAAATCAGTTGTTTTCGTTTTCGCAAGAAAGTCAGCAACGACTAGGGATCGGCGTGCAGGAGCGTTATTATGCAAAAGCACCCATGACTGCACAGCCCACAATTTTGGCATCTTCTTCCGGACCGACTCACCCAAACGACGCAGGATGTCTGCATATAGTTCTTTGTTGAGAGTGCGTCCATCAGGGATAAATTCCAGATGCACAATGTCCTGGATATCGAAGAATACCTCTAGCATGACCTTCCCTTTTGAGCGATCTTGGCGGAATTTCTGCTTCCGTGGTGATTTCCACGTTGGGCTGAGCAGTCATGGGTGCTTTTACATGACAACGCTCCTGCACACCGATCCCTGGTCGTCGCTGACTTTCTTACGAAAACAGCTGTTTTGCTACATTCTCCTTACTCCCCTGATCCCTCACCCTGCGATTTCAGCCTGTTTCCTGTACTGGTATGTCCCTTGCAGGGTTCTCGATTTCAATCCTCAGATGAAGTTAAAAGTACTTGGGAGACTGAATTAAAGGATATGGCTAAAAATGGATTCCAGAAGTGCTTCAATGACATTTACAGCCGATGGTAAGAGTGCGTTGATGCGCAAGGATCTTATTCAGAAGGCGGATGTGTTTTAGCAATGTAATTGGTAATATTTTTACAGTTATAGAGTCAGTCTGGGAACTTTTGAATCGTAAATGCATACACGTATGGCAGGAAAATAGGAATGCAAAACGTTGTGGTATTCCCTATTTTGGAATTAAATTATTTTAGAATCATTTAATGATTTTAACCTGGCAATAAAAACTTTTTATTTGCATCTTTTATTTTATCTTTTATATATAAAATAAATAAATAAATGTATATATATATATATATACATATATATATATAAAATCTTACCCAAAAGAATTTTTTGAGGTATCGATTCCTTTTAATTTCTTATTGATATCGATATTATAAACTAAGTAACACCTCTTTACCGATGAATTACTTTGCTTTATTCAATAAATATTTTGTATGATATTCGTTTAATGAAATTTAAGAAATGCAGATAATGATTTTTATTGTAGAAAAAGGGTGAAAGAAAAAACAAATGTTTTTTTTTCAGCCATTCTTCTTATTATTCTGGATTATACAGATAAAAGTAGAAGCTTAAAAATATCATTGTTGCATTCACTTGTAGACAGAAAATTTTATATCTATTGTGTGTTTTGAGAGCGGTTGTATGTAAATATGTATCTACACCATAAGCCATTGATGATCGAACACTTTCAATTTTATATATTTTGTCGTATATTTAAAGATATATTTGTCGGATCTTTGTGTAATTTCAGAATTAGGAAAAATATATTCCACTTCATATTTATGAATGATGATTTGGCCAGAAGGACAATTAGGGCAACAAAAAATCCAAGAAAAATAATAATGTTTGGGATAAACCTGTAAAATAAAATACACGAAATGATCTATCGCTGTAGCTTACGAATATATGGTATTGTACAATATATGTATTCATTTGTGAAAGAATAGAACTAATATTCATGAAGATATATTGATTATTATTTTTTTTTAAGTTCAAAACGTTTTTGCATGTTTTTAGTTCATATCACGCTGGGTTTTTTTAACAAATTTTACGCCAGTTTCAGAAAATTTGGCAAAATGTAGTAGAAATAATATGGTGTAATTAGAATGCAAGTATATTAAATATTTGATGAAATATGAGCAGATAAAGAAAAAAAAATTATCTGCACATGCGCCCATGATAAAAAATATATTTTTTCATGATTTGATAGTCAATTCTATGAAGCAACATATAAAAAAAGACAGTCAAATATCGTGAAAATTCAGAAAGATATCGGCAATATAGTGAGCGAATTTTTAGTTGCTCTCTAAAAGCTGTAGAATGATATGGGATTTTCTACAAATTCTCATTTTTTCTTAAATGGCAATCAGAAAAGGAGTTTTAAAGAAGTTTGGACCAAAGTAGATTTAGAAGGATTGCTTAGATTTTGATACTTCTTTTTTTCTTGGAATAGGCTCGTTCTGGTGATTTTCCAAGAACTATGCATCTTCTAAAGCATGCATAAAAAATGAAAAAGTAAAAAAAAAGGTAAAAATTAAAAACGACAATTTATTGAAAACTCCTCATCATTTAGCTGTTTTTAGAGGACAACTAAAAATCAGCTCAGTCTGTTGCCGATATCTTTCGGAATTTTCAGGATATTTCGCTGGCTTTTTTTTATGAGTTGCCCCATTGAGTTGACTATCAAACCATGAAAAAAAATATCGTACGTGTATACGCAGATAAAATATATTCCATTCACTGCTCATATTTCATCAAATATTTAATATATTTACATTCAAATTACACCATATTATTTCTACTACCTTTTGTCAAATTTTCTGAAACTGGCGTTAAATTTGATAAAAATACCGCATGATATAAACTAAAAACATGCAAAACATTTTTGAATTTCTTAAAAAATTCAATATATCTCCATGAATATACATTCTAGTCTTCAACAAAGGGAAACATATATTGAACAATATGTATATAACACTTGTAAGCTTTAGCGATAGATCATTTCGTGAATTTTATTTTACAGGGTGATCCCAAACATTACTCTCTTTCACTGATTATTTGTTGGCCCGCTAATTGTCCTTCTGCTCAAACGGCCGTTCATAAATATGAAGTAGAACATAGTCTTCATAATCCGGAAATTCCACGAAAATCCAACAAATATATATCTATTCGACAAAATGTCTAAAATTGAAAGTATCCGATTATCAATGGCCATATAGTGTATAAGGGACAGTCAAATGAAAATGAGACAGATCGTATTTCTTTTTATTAAGTATATAAGTATTAATCAATCTCTTTTTTTTATTATTATCAAGTCTAGCTAAAGCTAAAATAAAGTCTCCTTATTTTGCGATTTTTATGTGAATTTGTAGTGTACATTTATGAGGCACGTTGCCGTGAATAATTCAAGAAAAAAAATCTCATCTTTATTATGCATATTTAATTATGTATTATAAATTATTTACTTGACCTTTACTTTTAAAAATTTAATCATTTTTTTAAATTACCTTAATTTTATTTTTTTTACTTTCATATTTTAATTATTTATTTAATATTTTACTATATTGTAAGCATTCATTATAATTTCGATTGCATCATTACATTCGAATTCCTGTTTCAAAAAATGCAAAATTTTAATACCTGCACAATCTCTGGTCCGAAGTTGCGCGGATTTGAGGGAGTCCACTACATTATGTAATAAACAGTATGTCCGTCCGAGGCTTTCGCAGTGCCATCTTTCAGTTTATTTTCTGATGCATTTTTCCTTAATTTATAATTAACTCGAATTTTTTTAATCAAACAAATGTTTTAACATACTATGAGTAGCCCTGTTAAAAAACCTTCATATAACACACAATTCACCATTGTGCGTTTTGTATGAACATAGAAAATAGGATGTTGACATCTGAAGTAACATCTATACCTGAGAATCAAACTATCATAAGCCCAAAAATGACAAATTTTATGCTAATATATATATATTTATACTAAATAAGCTATTCTCTTTCGAACCAAACTTTTGCTGTACTTATACTATATAAAGTACCTGGGCTCAAAATGGCCCACGTTATACATTTCATTTACGTTCTTTTTAATTCAATAGATGGCAGTATATGTTCGACACTCAGGACGATAGAAAGTGAAAAAAAATACAACAAAGGCGAAGTCGTATCACATGGACGACGCTACTGGCAGAGGAAGTGAAATTTTCGGCCAAAAAAATCGTGTTATTATTTCTTAAAGGTAAAGAATATTTCGTATTATTAATATTGTTACCATATAACACAAAGTAAAATGAATGTAATAACACCGTTAACTACTTTAAGATACTATCAATAGTTTTATCGTCACTTAAGGTTAGTTGGGGGCAACTGGGACATGATTTTACAATGTGACTCTGGAGCTTCTGACAATTCAGCTTCAAAAAGCTGATGTTCATTTGAATTAAAGTCTGAATTTCGATAAATGTGTTCAGTTAGGTTCCCTCTATCAGGCAGAACTACTCAAAATTACAATTTAATATTTAAAAATATAAAAATATGCATATTTCATCTTTCTTTCCTCATGGGTCTGTCTAGTTGCCCCCCAAAATGGGGTAACGAGATCAGGGGGGTCTATGTTCCTCACGCGTTCAAATTTTTTCATATCGGATATCAGGTCCTGTTTGAAAAAGTGTAAACAACTTAAAAAAAATTTAAACCAGGAAGATCATGTAAATTATAAGTCAATAAACAGCGTTGTAAGGGAAACCTTTGCTGTCAATGTGTCTAAAAAAAGCACTAAAAGTGAAAATATTTGATTTATTTATACCAAAAACATAAAACTTAAGGAAGTACTTATGTACTTTAGTATAGATAATAAGTATCAATGTCACATGGGTATTTTAAGGAAAAAATAGCAAGGTAAATCTATGAACAAACGGCTACGTAAGTACTTAAGTATTTTATCCAGGGGTCGCATTATATAGGGAAAATTTTATTGTTCCTACCAGAACCCTTACAGAAAGGTGCGATGAATATATTATTTTCAAAATAGTGGTAGGGATGATAAAAGTTTCCCTTCAGAATGCGACCCCTGTGTATAGTACAATTTCAAGGTCTAGCTATCACGCTTTCAGGGGCAAGGTACTTGCATTCGTGAAATGTTGAAATAATTTAATTACACTAATATTTACAAGAGAATCTATCTAAAAACAAGTAAAGGCATATTTTCGCGTACTTAATAAAGGTGAAATTTGCATTATAAAATTCAGGTGTCAATGTGGCAATTAGGAATTAAAATTAAGTGATGCCATAACGGCATCACCGCCTCTCAAGGGACCAAGAAATTTGGTTTAATACCACTCAATATGCTTTTTAAAAATTTCATTACATAATTTTAATAAGGTATTCTATAATTTTCTTTATTGTAAGCACAAAACAATGGAGAAATTTACTTCCCGTAGTAAGAGAAACACAAAAAAATTATTTATAACTATTGGGGTAACTGGATCCAGCATGGTCCAGTTACCCCGGATGTCCCAGTTACACCGTTCTTGAAAAATTTATGGGGTAACTGGGACACCGGGCTTACATTTGAAACATGAAGTAAATATATATAGATACCTAATAATATTAATGTAGTTATATGTCTAATCTGTGAAAAAAATGATTTTTAAAATAAAAGTAAAAGTACTGTTTAATAAAAGTACTTACAGTATTTTAATAATCAGCCGAGGAAGTTCAACCATATTGACGTAGTTTTTAAAAAAAAGAAACGTAAATTTTTGGCAACCTATCACAGCAAAGTGAGAGTTATGATTGAGTTGATACACGTTGTTTCAGGAAGTAGAGATTAAGGGGCATTGTTCACAAAAGCTAAAACTTAAAAAACACCAACAGTTTTTTATAAAATAGCCTATGGCCCAATATTACCTCTTGATTCCAATTATCCCAACTAACCTTATTAGTATATTCGTTTTGGGGGGCAAAATAAAAAAAAATATTATTTATTTATTTAAAAAATAGTTTCCATTATGGTCAGGGTAGGACATATGTTTGTACTGACTTCAAGCGTACATATTTTTTTAACATGATTTTAATTCACTTCTGTTCTTCAATTAATACATTTCTTAGTAAAAATAAATATTTAAAACATGTTTTTGTTTTAATTTATTTTTTTGTGATTTTCCTGGCTTTCAGAAATTGCAATTATTATATATATAACATGTATACATAAATAAATAAATCTCTCTCTCTCTCTCTCTATATATATATATATATATATATATATATATAATATAACATATAATAATTTGATAAATTTTATTTTCCAATTTTCTAAAAATTTACAAATTGGGGCAAATTGAGAACTGGGTGTGATACTCTTTTACACTTTTTTTGGGTGTGACACCCATATGACACTTTTTTATATTTCAACTTATATCATTTCTAATAGTATAGTTAAAAGCATAAAGTCTTTTCTTTTATTTACCACATTAATCCCTCTAAGCAACAACATAAATAGTTTCCGGGAAAAATAATATTATCATGGTCAAAGAAGCAATCAAAAATTATGTGGGCCATAATGTGGCCTGGTACCTTCCTTGTGTTATAAGATAAATGTGATATAAATTTGTAAAAATAGGTTATCGTACAAGATAATGCTTCTTTTGCTTCGGCTGAAAAATAAATGAAATGGGACTTACGATAGTTTGGCTATCAGGTACAGATATGTATAGTTATTATAAAATGTATTTAAGTGTACATACAGTTTTTGCATCTTTATAAGAAGGAAGAGCGGCATTCTCACAATCTTTTGACTTTTAAGTCCCTGAAAAATACTTTTTATTTTAATACATATTTTTTTGTGTTTTTTTTTTTATTCATATACTGGGGAACATCCCATTGCATGACTGCATAACAATATTAACGAGATAAATAAGTTTTGGACGATGTTGGGGGTCCAAATATGCAGGAAACTCCTATACCGTCCGGTGTCCCTGATGCTCATTTTAAAGTTTGGAGCTGTCTGTCTAAAATTGTTTCATTAAAAGTAATTCGATGTAATTTTTTTCTGAAACCGGGACGATAGTTTTATATAAATACGTAGCAAATAATTAACATGCACACATTTTTACGGTTGTTATTATTTTCCTTTTAGTTCTGTCCCTGGGTTTTAGATTCCTTACCGTCCCTCTTCTAAAATTATACAGGAAATCACTCCAGATGCAGCCACAGAATTTTTTTCAAGTTTTTTCTCATGCAGAAGTATGCTAGAGCAAAAATGTCTAAAATTCTTTGACAGGAAATTTACTACAAAAGTTAAATCAGCATTTAAATAAGAATTTGAAGCAGCGTGGATTTATTAATAGTCTTACCATCCCCAAGGTTTATTCGTGCACTTTTCGAGGTAAATTATATATATATATTTTTCATTTAATATAATGTAAATAACTGTTTCTAAAAATCAATGAACATTGCGGCTATCACTTAGTTTTAACATGATTTTCCTAAAAATAGGTGTCAATTTTCATTACCGTCCCATCCTTACCATCCCTTTTTTTCTCCGACAGTCCCTTTTTTCCTGTACCTTCCCATTTTTATCTTACCGTCCCTTCTTTAACACCCCTTTAAGACAATATTATGCCAAAATTTACTAGAAAAATACTACGTTGTTATTATTTCTTACTTGAATGTCTTGTGGGTACTATGAAAATTCATTATAAGTAAAAATTTAGAGGAAAATAGAAGTTTTAGTTGTAAAATGGTAAGGAAAATTAAACTTGCAAGTTTAACTTAAACCTCAGTTAAATAATAAAAAAAAATTCGCTTCTGACCATTTTTTTCTTTATTTTGAATGATTAAGGCATTCATCTAGCAGATTAAAATGTTATTTTAACAAATTTAATGCCACTAGATTTTTATATATGAAAGTCAAGAGATTCTGAGAACGTCCCAAGTACGTCAAAATTAAAAATATCATGATAATGTACTCAAATGTATTCCGCATAAGTGAAAATTTAAAATTATAAAATATTTTTTTTACCACTTTGGCACGAAAGTAAAATTTGCCTAAAAAGCTTTTATATTATCTTACTTATTTTATTTATTATTATTATTATTATTATTATTATTATTATTATTATTATTATCATCCTCAGACCCGATGTATCCTATAGGATACACACATTTACAAATTTTTTACAATTTTTTTTTTCTCGTATATAAATTATGTTAAAAAAAGGGAAATTGGTGCGTATGGAGCCTTACAGATAGCAGAACTAAAGAAAATAGCAATTTGTTTCTTATAGTGCTTTTTTAGCGAGATACGTGTTATATCATAATGGCTTGCAGTAAAAATGCACGAAATGTAGAAAAACGAAAACGTAAATAATTTTTCAAAATGTTAAGATACCATTTGTAGAGTCCATTAGAAATAAAAAATTATTATATGTATAATTATTTCACGTTTTGCATTGTTTTTTCAATGCAATGCAAAAGAAAAGCAACATAAACAATCCTAACAAATTGTCAAAAAATGTACTTATTGGGTAACCGTGTATCATCGAATTTTAAGTACAAAAGATACATTTTAATTTTTTTCGCTTCTCAACCTTTCTTAGTTATCGGTTTGTTAATATAAATCCATAACTGAAGTAAAAAAAAAATATAATAATAAACCCTGGGGTCTGAAGAGGTTATTATTATTATTATTTTGCTACATCGAATCCTTTTAATACTATCTTTTTCTATATGATGTTCCAAAAAGATTCTATTTGCAGAAAAAAACTTTTCTTCACTCAAGCCTTTAATCATATTACATTCTATCATTTAAAAAAACTGTCGGAAATGCAGATGCCGTATTTTAACGTGGAATAGTGAATGATATTTTAAGAAGTTTTGTTGAACTATTCTTCGTGTTACTCAGACTTAAACAGCTTCGAAGTGAAATCCAGAGTAAAGTTTCTATTTAACTTTTTAAATTTTTTTATTCCATTTTTAAACGTTCTCAGCGCATATTTGTACCTAGAAAAACAAATAACAGTGCATACATGCAAGTAAATAATAAAAACCATTATACCTGTGAGATACCGCTTAGTTATCAGTTCAGAGAATATCTTTTAAGTGATATAGTAACGCACATTGCTCTTTTTATCGTCACATCATTTATTTATTTCTTTCAATTTTTTTTAATGTCAGATATAAAAAATGTCCCTTACCATAAAATTATTTTGGTGGATCAGGCAAAGGTTTTTCTTAAAGTAACAGACCTGTTTAGCGTTGCCTGGGCAGATTGTCATTGAAAAATATAACATTTATATACATATATATTTCATTAATAACTATAGAACAAAATAATTTATATAATTTTAAAAAAGAAAATAAAAGTAAATAAACAATTTATTAATAAATAAACACCAACGTCTGTGTTACCATGTCAAGCAAAATAACGACACTTTGGCGCCAGTTTAGTACCCCGATGGATATATGACATTACAGTCAGGAAACAAATCGCACCAACGTGGTGCATATATGACATATGTGCCTTTATTTATACTAAAAACTTGTAAAAAAAATAAGTAAGAGCTATAATTTCAAAAGTATAACAGGTACGTTTAAAATATGAAACGTTTAGGGAAAATTATTACACTTATTTTTAAAGAATGCAAAGGCCAGATAAGTATCGAGGCTTGACATATGGCAAATTATGATTTGTGAAGTACTAATGTGATGCATTTTATAAAACGATTACTAAGCCATTATTTTGGCGATCGCTTATGTTCTGTGTTTGACAGCTTTCTCGATTCAATCTATTTCGATTTTCTCTTCTTAACCCTCTATCTGCGCAGCCTGAGATATGCTCGGGCATGCATTTTTCCGTCAAATTAATACTATTTGGTTATTCTCACCAGTTATTTTTTAGTGAAAACTTTGTCTGATTTAATCAGGACATTTTCCCCGATTACGATAGTTAAAAATTTCTGCTTTAAAGAACCGATGATGAACGATTAAAAATTCTGTAAAAGACATCGCGAAGAATTATTTAAACAGCGATAGGGTTAATTCGGCTTCTTCTTCACTTTCAGACATTCTTCGAGATCGTTTACGGTTATTTCTAATGATATTTTGAAGCTCAATAATCGCAGCGAAATATCGAAAAGTAAATAAACCGGATTTGCCTCGGCTTAAATCCTGCAAAAGGACATTTACACAATAACCAATGAGATGCGTTTCATTTGCGTGTTGCCATTAAACAATTAACAAATAATCGCGATTTCACTGCCACGTAAGATAGCGTAATATATATATATATATAGATGATTCATCTTTTTACATACTTATTCATTTTATATATATAGTACAAACTATAATAAATATTTATTCAGACATTAAATTTATTATTATATTTTACTATCTTATATAACAATAATCACATTCGTCTTCTGCCCTGCTGTTTTATAGTATAACACTGAAAGCTACTTTTTTACGCAGAATTATATATTTCTAATAAGAAATTGTCTACTTAAAAAATATGATATATAAAAAGCATATTTTATCCATTTACTTTTTTAATGAAGTTTCTTCCATTGGATTTAATGAACTTCTGAAACCGCAGAAACTGGATTTCCATTTGGAGAGAAGAATAAAAAGTTAAAGAATATTACTTGAATATTCCGTCTGATTACTCAGAATTCAAAGTAAATTTCAGAGAAAGTTTTGAGAGAAAGTTATTTGAAATTCTTAATTATTCGTTTGAATTAATTTTTTTTTTACTTACAAACGTGGGATTTGGTAAATTCATATATTTTTATATACTACTAGCAAAACCCGCGGATTTGCTCACGGAATAGTTGAAATATGCCAAGTGATATTTGCGTGCCTATTATTGTTAGAAGAAATTATTCTGTTACGAATAATTCAAAAATTACTAGCTAAGCCACAGTTTGACTGAACTTCATTATTACACTGTATTAGATGAAAATGAGGCTTTAATGAGAGAAATTCAAAAACTAAGACTAACTCTAAATGAATGATAATTTAGAATGTATTTTAAAGGTTTTATGCTCTTTTAACTTTTCATTTGAAGTTTTGAATTTCTTTAAACTGTTCTTAGAGAGCATTTACATTTTTAAATAATTACCATGCCAAAATTCAATTTTCTAATAATTTCAATAACACAAAAATTGGAATTTTAGAAGGTTTCAGCACCAGCCTTTTGGTTGTGACACCGACATAGAATATAGCGTACATTGGAGCAATGTCAGTCTCCATCAATTTACCAGCTTTACGTTTGAAATCGGATCGATATTTCCCGGGATTTCACAGAAATTGTAAATTATAACATTTTTAGAATGTTTATCGCTCATTTCACCTTTTTAAATCTGGATTTTTTAAGAAACTATTTTTAAAAAGCATCCTATCTTATAAGTATCTACAACGCAAACTTTCAAGTTTCCATTGTTTAAGAATTGCATAGATATCTTAATTTAGAAGTTTTTAGAACGCTTTCGCGCATTTTCACCCCTTTTTATTTCGAATGTTTTTTCGACTACTCTTAGAGAGAATTTGTATCTTATAAGTAACTATAATGCCAAATTTCAGGTTGCTGGCTTTCAATATCCCTAAAATCACAATCTTGAATATTTTTTGCTCCTGCAACCCTCTGGTGGTAGTGGCATCCACATAAAATTACAGCCTATGTTGGAGCAGAACTGCCACCATTGATTTTCAACCATTTCTTTTGAAATCGGTTAGGTAGTTTATGAGATTCCATAGAAATCTTAATTTAGAACGTTTACAGAGCACTTTTCGCGCATTTCCGCATATTTCAAAATTACATTTTTTCAGAAACTGCGTTCTGCTTAAAGATTACATCTTATAATTAGTTACCATGCCAAATTTCAAATTTCTAGGTTTTACATTAGCACAAAAAGCATATTTTTAGAACATTATTTGCTCCTGCATCCCCTTGAGGGTATGTGGCACTGACATAAAATGTGCCCAATGTTGCTACAGAAACTGTCACAATCAGTCTACCACCAATTCTTTTAAAATCGGTTAGGTTATTCCAGATATTACCCTTAGAAACACACATACAAACTCACGTTATTACTTTATAATATTAGTCTAGATAAGGAAAATTCATTTGCCATTCTGTCTGCTTTTAAATAAGTTTATATTGAAAAGACAATGTTTGGATTTGCGCGGTTAGTTAAAAAAATATTTCATGGATGGTTTTAATATATATTACTTGATACTATATTGTCTAGTTATAGAGCAACGAGAGCGGGAGCCAAGTTCTATAATCATGTATAATCAGCTGAACCTGATTATGAAAGATTAGCCTTTTTTAATCATTAATTATGTTTATGTCAGGTGCAAGAAATTGAAAGCATTTCATCAAAGATTACACAAAAGAATGAATGACAGGTAGATTATCTTATTAACCATTACCGACTTGTGGCCATTCAGGAATTGGTCCACAATTAACAATTATATTCTAGAGAGTGTGATTCAACGAAAAATTATATATTTATCGTATTTTTGTTTTATTCTTAACTGAACAAACATGTGACAATGACTGACATTTTTTTCAACCAGCTCCAACTACCGATGCAAAAATCATGAAAATCGGTAAAGTAAGTAATGTTTGTAACAAACACATTCATTAATGAGAAAAGGATTAACAACAACGGTTCATATTTCTTCATCCATCGTTTATATGGAGTTCCTTTTCCCGCGGTTTATTCTGTTGAGCTGTCTACATGACAGACCAGATGTTTCTACCAATAAGGTTATCTGAGCGAAATATGCTGGCTGGTTGTTGGCCCAGTTAGCTTAAACGGAAAAGCATTGGCCTTGTAAGCCAAGGATCTGGGTTCGATTCCCAGCCTGGGCATTTTTCGCTCAGTTGGAAATATTCAATTCGTATGATAACTTTACCAATCAGTTTGATTGTGTTAAAATAATAGTTCATCTACGGATCCATCGTTTATATGGAGTTCCTTTTCCCGCGGTTTATTCTGTTGAGCTGTCTACATGACAGACCAGATGTTTCTACCAATAAGGTTATCTGAGCGAAATATGCTGGCTGGTTGTTGGCCCAGTTAGCTTAAACGGAAAAGCATTGGCTTTGTAAGCCAAGGATCTGGGTTCGATTCCCAGCCTGGGCATTTTTTCGCTCAGTTGGAAATATTCAATTCGTATGATAACTTTACCAATCAGTTTGATTGTGTTAAAATAATAGTACAGTTGTCTTATTTATATTCAACCCAATTCTTTGTGACTTTCTAAAAGTGAATTTAGCCCTTTTCCTATTGAATATTTCGTTAAAATTGGTAAATTTTCACTCAGGTTCGACAAATGGCAATCTAATATATGAATATAGGAATGTCTATTTTGTTTATCTGCTCTCGAAAAGCAATTCAAAGCTTACCTGCCCTAAAAAAGTAGCCCAAACCATTAGGGAGCCTACACCTAATTGACGCGTGGAAAATACGTCCTTTTTCTTTTAAATAGGCTATGCAAATATAAACAAATGCCATCCGGAATATCGAAATTAATCTTTTATTCAGCACTGAAGGTAATTTTAAACCAATTCCTTTGTTGCTTCAGGTGTTTCTCTGCAAACGGAGTGCGGGCTTTTTTATTTGCAGATGCTAAACGCTAACTGTTCACATGGTTTCAGTTTTTCTTTTAACTCCCGACAATTTTATTGTTCTTCATACAGTCAATACTGATTCTGACATCTTTATCTAACTTCCATTTTCCTTTGCTGTCATTATTTTACTTGAACCGTGCGAACAATCAAACTTTCGCATAGTTTCGAAAGAATTTTTGTCATTCCTGTAGATTTCGTAGTAACATAAATAACTTAACTCTATAAGAAATTAAAAATTACAGTCTTTGAACGTTTAATTTTATAATCAGTTCTTTGAATTAACTTTCCGATGTTGTTATAAACAAGAATTTGCCTTCTTTCGAAGTCAAAAAGCATTTCCCTTCACCCTATAATCCAAATATTTTGCGAACTAAACGAATGCGCTCAGAATCTTTTTTAAATACTGTTTTAAATGATATGTGAAAATATCCTCTAATCACGTTCTTTCGTTTTACAGATATTTGCTTCGTTCTTATTATTTCGCCCCTGCTTAAATTTAGCAAAATACATATTTTAAAATATATTTTATATGTATATACATATATAATTTTTGTAAAGAATTAATTTAATATTAATTGGAATATCATGTATTTAATTTTAACACAAATATTTTCGCATTTGCATAGCAAACGGAAACGGATTTCTTTGTTTTTGTATCGTTCCTATCAATTCGCACCAAACTGTACTTCTTATTTATTATATTTCATGGTGCAATTGTTCTACATATGTTAATACTTTTTTTGTGTATTCCGTTATTTTTGTTATTCTACGTAATGCCCCGATTCCTTAACATTTACATGCGAATATCCTCTGTTTAAAATTGATATTATATTGTTTCAAGTTAACGCAAGTTAGTGTAAAAACAGCTCAATGGTGACAAACTAATACTAATTTAAAATAAGAAACAATGAGCATAAAGATGTGCAGTTGCATTCTTCTCGATGAACAATACTTTTTCCAAGTCCCAGTAAGTATATATATGAGACATTTTTGGCTGATTAATGAAAATTGAGGCGTTTAAACATATTTATAATCAGGTAAAATATTATTTGTGAAAATTGTATTAAAGCAAAAATGTTTTAATATCGCCCATTGATTTAGTGATACAAAAGAAAAGCATCATTTTATCTGTTGTAGATTTCTACAGGAACATTTATTGCTTTTCTCTCTACTAACATTTATATCTGTTATTAGGAGTTTTTTTTTTTTCATAAGAACTACCAAATGCATGTAAACACTTTGTCACAGAATGAAATTTGTAGAACCTTAATCGCAGAAGAGTGTAATTTTCGTTTCTTTAAAATTGTATCGTTTTTAAAATAAATATATATATATATATATTTGTTTATTTATGAAACAAGCATTTTAGTACAATAGGATCATGGCGACACGATCTGCAATACTTTTCACTGTTACTGGTCCTGATATTAAAGCACATAAGATATGAAAAGCTTTTAGAAAAAAATTCTTAATGATAATTTAAAAATAAATTTCTCACAAACTTTTATTATAATATAAATTTATCTTTACCTCACTTTTTAAACCAAACTATAAAAAGAATGCTATTGCAAATTAATTTCGTATCAGAAGGACAGCACGTAACAACTAATCGTGTAATAAAAAAATTCCCATATTTAAGACGATTTCAGCTACACTATGGAAATAAATACAAAAAAATACTGGTCTTGAAAATATATATTTATTTCCATAAATATATATTTATGCTTATTTCTATTATACATAATACAGGATAACTTTAATTAAATATTTAATAGAGATTTCCCAAATACCCATGTTTCTTAAATATACCGGGTGTCCTAAGATGGACTGAGTAATTTAAAAACCAATAACTTGCAAATGGTGACAGCAATTTAAAAGTTCTTGGATGATCGTTATGTAAATTGTCAGAAGCGTTTTTAATGCGATTCTCAATTTTAGTTTAATATAGCAGAGATAGATGGCGCTGCAAGCAATAGACACTAAATTGGGGCCGATTTTTGACCTCTCTTTTCTCTCAGTATTGCTCCCAAAGAAGGAGTTCAAATATATGGTGTGAGACCCTGCAAGCTACTGAATTTTAAAATCCGTCAGTCCATTTTAGGACACCCGGTATATATATATATATATATATCGAATGTTTGATCATTTAATGCACTACTTTCTTAATGTTGTAACGAAAAATCTAATGCCTTATGAAACATGCCTTTACTGAATTCACCATATGAATATTAATATCGAAAATTTGATTTGTGTAGTCTACGCAATGCTTAGAATTGGGTATATGCCCTACATAAATATTTTTCATATATATATATATATATATATATATATATATATATAGAGAGAGAGAGAGAGAGAGAGAGAGAGAGAGAGAGAATATTTTGTATGCTTTTAAATTGTATTAAAAATAGTTTTTTTTTTATACATTGTGTGGTTTATATTAGGTTTATAATTATCTATATATAAGGATATGTTTGGTTTTGCTGTTAAAAAAATTATTTACATTCAAATGCTTACAAATATTTATTTTGTGAAGGTTGAATAATAAAAGTAATACTAGATGGCAGCACCAAAAATTTGTCTTTTGAAGATAGCTCTAAATTTTAATTTTTCAAGATCCATTTCAGTTATAATTTACTACACCAGTGGGTATTTTTAGCTAAATTTTGACGATAATGTTAAACAGTTATTAATTAATTTAATAGTGCATTTTAAATAATGCAATTACTATCTATTTATTTTATATTATATTGAATGTATTTAACGAGGTATTTCAAAATTTATTTCAAAATGTATTAACTGCATCCTTTGGTATCAATTACTGTGATTTCTTAACTGTTTTATTCACCTTAATCTTTATGATATTCTGGTAGCCATGTGCGTGGATATTTGTAAAATACTGAAATATTAATCGGTATGGTGTTTATTATTTATATTTTATATCCTATAAATATTTAAATAGGTTTTATTGATTCTTCCATTTCATATTTGTTTATATTCTGTTTTCATTTTTAATCAATTCACTTGATTTTAATGGTTGTTTGGGCACAGGGGAAAATAATTTTTAGCTTTAGCTTATTTTTCTCACAGAAAACAACCATTTTGCTTATATCATTGAATTCTGTGCCCTTGACAACGTAATTCAATGTATAAGCTTTTCCATTTTTGTCGGTGTCCACTTTTTTCTTTTTCTTCCATAATAATTCTTATAATAAATATATATATATTTTTTTATACTTACAGCTTTAATTCATAATATTTGATGGTGGTAGGTTATGTTTAATTAATGGTTATATATATATATATATATATATATATATATATACATAATTATCGATAAATAACCCTGAAACCTTCTTTAAATATTGCATAATATATTTCAAGTGTACACCTAATTCTGTTTTTAGACGACTAGAGATTTAATGGTTTACGAACATTGTATACCACAATTTTCTTTAGAAATTTTTGCGGTATTTAATCATAGAAATATGCCAATAAATCAAGCAAATATAACTATTAAAAATCTGTAATTCAATGTCCGTAAAACTTTACACATAATTAGATTTTTGTAAAAACGGAATTAGATGCATTAAGTTAAATAAAAAACCTTCTTATAATTACTTCTTTGAAAAAGATTAATGATTTTTATACACATAACACACATTTAACCCTTTCAGGGGCACGAAGTAATAATGCTTGAATTTCTGTTTAATTACATATATATTATAAAGTACATATGTACTCCATGCCTTATTTGACGAATAAAAAAATTTCTGATGGGGGGATTTTTTTGTGGGTGGTGGCTAGACGTTCTAGCCACCGCGCACTTAGGTAACTTTTTTTACTTGACATCAGAAAACCAATATTCACATATTTAAGGAATACAAATTATAATTTTGCTATTAAAATGTAGTTAGGAGGACAAATTTTGATTTTGATTCATTATACAATATAAAATGCAATACTTACTAACTTTTTTTTTTTAATAACAAATTAATTTACTCACAACTTATGCATACAATAATACAAAAAATTTTAAGATATTAAAACTGTTTAAAATTAGTTTGTAAACAATTTTTCATTAGTTATCATAAGAAAACATAAATTAACATATTTAAGGTATAAAAATTATAATTATGATATAAAAATATACTTATAATAATAAATTTTGGTATTGATCAATTATATAATATAAAATACAATAATTGCTTACCTTTTTCTTATAACGAAATAATCAACTGATAAATTATAGATAAAATAATATAAGCATTTAAAAAATATTAAGTCTGTTTAAAATCAGTTTGTAAGCAGTTTAAAATCAAAGTTCAACACGTTTTATGAAAATATATCTACTTTGCATGATATTTTTGAAAACAAGTATCCCCTGTTGCTTGCATGCATAGTGGCACATTGCATTCTTTGCATAACCAACGCGATCGATGCACATCTTTTTTTGTGCTACAAAGAGCACATCTTCTATATAAGCCATTTTTCGTTTTGACAGGAATATGTTTTGCATATTCAGTTCGTTCATCTACAGGAATTTGTGGTTTGTGCTGTTTTACAGGAACAGATTTGGAACTTGAGGAACGTCTCTTTATGGGTTTTTTTGTACCGACTAATAAAAGTTCACGAATTATTTCACGCCTGAAACTTTTCATAGTTTCAAAATCATTGTTTTTTTCAGGAAGCATATTGTAAATGATATACGAATTTACAACTGTTGCATCTAAGAAGTGGAAAAAAAGTCTATGCCACCATTTATGACTCTTCCTATCAATTTCGTATAAGCTTTTCAGGTGATCAAACCTATCAACAAATCCCATGTTTTTATTGTAATCAATAATAGCTTGAGGGCATGATACCAGATTTATTTGACCATCCCTTTCTTTTCTCTCAACATTTGTAATGTTTGTTGCATTTTCCAAAGAAGATAATATGCATACACCTCGTTTATCTTTCCATCTAAGACAAATTATACCGTCTTCACTTGACGCCCAGTCAAAATCTCCCCTTGACAAGTCCTTTTCCGCCTTTAAGTTTTTCGGCAAATTTATCCTTGTCATGTTCACTGTTCCACAAGCGATTATGTTTTTTGTTTCTAAAAATTTGAATAAATTATAACTAGTAAAGTAGTTATCCATAAATAGTTTATGGTTGTTACCATATATTGGTTCACACAAAGTGCGAACAACTCTTTCTCCCAAATTCCTTTCTACAAGATTGCTAACCTTACCTGTGTAAACTTCAAACTGGCTAGCATATCCGCTTTCATTACAACGCATCCATACTTTATAGCCTCTCTTTATCGGCTTCTTAGGTAAATATTGTTTCAAAGAAGAACGTCCTTTGAATTTGACCATTGATTCGTCAATAGCTTGATTTTGAGAGGGCCTATATAATGAAAGAAACTTTTCTGATAAATGATTTAAAAATGGGCGTAGTTTGTATAACTTATCATAATTATCAGTTCCTTTTTTTGGTTGCAAAGAATTATCATTAATATGCAAATGGGACAAAATCCACCCGAAACGTTTTACTGACATTTGTTGCGATATATATTGATCATGCAAGTCGGGAGAGCTGGACCAATAATCTCTATAGCTTGGTAAACGTTTTATTCCCATGAGTAGATTTATTGCAATAAATCTTAAAAATTCATCAATATCTAATGCAGTGAAAGATTTTCCCAACTGTGTAGCATATAAATTTGATTGAAAGACTATATCTTCCAATAATTTCATGCTAATAAACATGAAAAATATTCCAAGTGGTGTTGGATTTTCAACATCTAGGATCTCAGTTGCAGGACCACTTTCTTCAATGAATTCTGGAACAGAGCGGCTTCTGAAATTTTTGCTCCAATTTACACCTCCTCTGGAACAACTAGGGCCTTCTAATTCATTGATTTGTTCATCTTCAGAACTGGAAGAAATTTCTTCTTGAGGTAAATTTTGAATATATTCTTTCTCACTATCACTGTTGTCAGACACAGCAGATTCATCATCTGAAGGTAATTCTTCAAATAGAGCAATAGCCTTATCTAACGATAAGCCTTTTCTAGGCATTATTGCTAATATATCAAATTATATCAATTTTAAGTATTTATAAAATGTATGAAATGAAAACAAGTAAATTAGAATGCTACAGAAATAAAATCTATCTCGAAAAAGCACGATATAAGAACGAGAGTGAAAGACAACCTCAGTCTGAGCTCTAAACAGAAAAACTGAACTGTTTTCTATAAAAGCCTCTTATCTCCTTGATTTTTCATTTTTTTTATTTACATTCCACCATTCCCCTTTGTTTATATTCACCACCCTTCAATAACACAAATTCCGCCTCTCTGTTTATCGCAAAGAGAAAGAAACGCAATTCCGTTCCCCAGCAGAACAATAATTTTCCTAAGAGGGCGGTGGCTAGACGTTCTAGCCACCACAGAATTACTCTCAAAAATCAAACTAAAATTATTTATCCTAGATTGTGTGTTACTCTAATGCATTGAAAAGGTCAATAACAGTATATATACGCTACCATAGTTTTTTTTATACATAAAGCAATTAAAGAAATTAAGAATAAATAAACTTCGAAAATTTTTCTCTCGACATGATCATTTCAAAATTTTTTTTTCATATTATGTTTAAAAGCTGGGTTAGTGCTGCCATCTCTGTTTTCATTTTATAAGTATTGGCTGACTTTTCGTATAGGTGGGTAATCAATCTAGCCACTGCACTCCTAGAGAAAAATTTCTAAAGTTGGTGGATAGACGTCCTAGCCACCGCCCCTGAAAGGGTTAAAGATTATTTGGCAAGATATATTGGAACAAATTGTATACAGATATTAAAAGTAAGACACTTTCATATAAGATATCGAAAGTTTCTTTTTCCAAATTAATTCTCTGCAAAAATCCATAATCCTATAAGATTCCAATAAACTTATGAAAATGTAGATACAAACTTTTAATGTGGAAGAAAGAAGAAGAAATTAAAACTTTCCGCAGATTGTTAGTTGTTAGTCCAAGTAAAAGATATCAATGTGTAACTTTTTTAAACATTATTAGAATAAAAAGTTTAAAGTTATTTTTTACATTCACCTTTTGAAATATTAATAAAAATTCTTTTCAGTATGAGATATCATGAGTTTCTTTTTTGATAATAAAAGTTATTTTTCAATATATATTTATAAAAGCCAATCCAATTATCTCCACTACAATTGATTTCTGGAAATGCAGGTAACGAGTTTCAGTCTAGAAGAGTAAAGAAGAAATTAAAAGTATTATTCCACTATTATTTGTTATTATATAAATAATAATAATAATAATAATAATAATAATAATAATAATAATAATAATAATAAGAATAATAATAATAATGGTGTCTATTTTGCAACATAATTCGAATAGTAAAATGGCTATTAAAATTCTGGCAATGACCGTAAAAGTTTAAACATAGTAAGCTTTTTCCAGAAACAGAATTAGGTTTATGAACTTAAATAAAACTAACTTCTTGATATATTACTTCTGTTAAAAAAGATTAATGATATTTTTATACATGTAACACACATTTAAAGATTATTTGACAAGATATATTGAGACGAAACTAAGACTCTTTGATATAAGATATCGAAAGTTTCTTTTTCCCACTACATCACTAAATCAATCTCTAATCCTATAGGATTCCAATAAACTTATGAAAATGTAGATACAGACTTTTAATGTTAAAGAAAAAACAAGAAATTAAAAGTTTTCGAACATTATTAGTTGTTAGTTGAAATAAAAAATATCAATATGAAACATTTTGTTTAACGTAATTAGAATAAAAATATTTCAAGATTTTTTATCTTTCACTTTTTGAAATATTAATAACAATTGTTTTATGAAACACTGTTTAACATAATTAGAATAACAATATTTATTTTTTTGTTCCTCTCACGTTTTGAAATATTAATAACAATTATTTTATGTAACTTTTTTAAAACATAATTACAATAAAAATATTTAAAGATTTTTTACCTTTCACTTTTTGAAATATTAATAACAATTGTTTTATATAACATTGTTTAGTATAATTACAATAACAATATTTAATAATTTTTTTCCTTTCACTTTTTCAAATATTAATAAGAATTGTTTTATGTAACATTGTTTATCATAATTAGAATAACAATATTTGAAGATTTTTTTTTCCCTTTCACATTTTGAAGTATTGATATCAATTATTTTATGTAACATTTTTAAAACATAGTTAGAATAAAAATATTTAAAGATTTTTTCCTTTCACTTTTTGACATATTACCCAGCAAAGAGGAAATTGCTGGCCAGCAGCCATATAGGTGCTGGCAATGATGGAGAAGCGCTGGCTAATGCTCTACCACTGCATGAACACTGCTGGTCAGCTTCAGTCAACTTTGCTGTTGGGAATCATCAGATAAAATTCTGGTGAGCTTCCGTTTTATCTCATGCGCTGGCCCATCACTACATAGAAGTGCACAACCTTTTGCAGTATTATTGCTGGGAAACCTTACGCTAGTTGGCGTTGCGAATATCGAAGACTGAGTATTTGAACACAAATCTGAAATGAATATGTGAACACAATTTAAGCTGTGAAGTTGTTTTTTTTAAACAGTGAATAATATAGCACCACTGCCACCAACAAAATAAATAAGTAAATGAATAAATAAAAAAAAAATTTATTATGACGATCTTTTTTTTTACTCCTTAAATCTGGTTTTACGAAATTACAAAGGATTTCGGTTTTCATGATTTACACAGTTGCGAATCAATAATAAAAAACAGCATATAAAATATATAGGGTTTCGATACAATACGATAATTTTTATACCAGTTTAATGATTGGGAACGTAAATCACAAAAGAAACAAACTTGAAATAGTGTAATGAGAGCTTGAAAACTACGAGCGGTCGTTGAATATGTAGTCCAAGAGCTGTTAAACATTTTAGGGAAGGTATTTGAGGCACCCTGAAAATTTGTGCAACACTTCTTTTGTAATGGCTGAATACAAAATCGAATGTCTGGCTGAAGGATTGTGGCCCAAAAACTGTGCCAGACACGTGTCAAGTGCCATTTTTTGACTACCCAAAAAAAAGGTATTTGAGGCACGCTGAGATTGAGACAGAATAATATTTACACTTCGAAATAAATATTTTGAAAATGTCAGACACTTTAATCGGCCCAAAAACTGTGCCAGACACGTGTCAAGTGCCATTTTTTGACTACCCAAAAAAGGTATTTAAGGCACGTTGAGATTGAGACAGAATAATATTTACACTTAGAAAAAAATATTTTGAAAATGACAGACACTTTAATCGGCCCAAAAACTGTGCCAGACACGTGTCAAGTGCCATTTTTTGACTACCCAAAAAAGGTATTTGAGGCACGCTGAGATTGAGACAGAATTATATTTACACTTAGAAAAAAATATTTTGAAAATGACAGACACTTTAGTCGGCACAAAAACTGTGCCAGACACGTGTCAAGTGCCAAATGGCACTTGGCGCGTGTATGGCACAGTTTTTGGGCCACGATCCTTCAGCCAGACATTCGATTTTGTACTCAGGCATTACAAAAGAAGTGTTGCACAAATTTTCAGGGTGCCTCAAATACCTACTCAAAAATATTCAACAGCTCTCCTACTAATGCTGAAAATACTTGTCCGATGACGAAGACAAAACAGCACCGATCGCGGTTAGTACATGGGAGGATGGCCACATGGAAGCCGCTGTAAGTTCAAATATTTCTATAGACATTTCTTTTATAGAAATCACTTCTACAGATATTACTATAGCTCTTGGTGAAACTAGCTTAGAGAAAAAAAGGCCATAATTCTATAATACTTTATTTTTTTATGGAATTCTATAAGAAATTTTTGTAAGGGAAAGTGCTGGCCCAGCAAAGGAATAATAGTGGGATAGGTTCTAGCACTGCAGGAAAGTGCTGGATTGAAGTAATGTGATAGCATACCAATGCTGGCCTGCTGTTGGCCATCACTGATGGACCAGCTGCATTCCGAACGGACACTTCTGTATTGGTTTAAGTAATGGCATCATTGCACTTTACCGCTGATGGCAGTGCTGGCTGCCATCTTTTTTCCAGCTGATGGGTTTCTTTCTTTGCTGGGTAATAACAATAATTTTATGTAGCATTTTTTAAATATAATTAGAATAAAAATATTTAAAGGTTTTTTTTCCTTTCACGTTTTGAAATATTAATAACAATTATTTTATGCAGCATTTTAAAAACATAATTAGAATAAAAATATTTAAAGATTTTTTTTTTCCTTTCACTTTTTGAAATATTAATAACAATTCTTTTCTGTATGAGATATCGAAAAGTTTCTTTTTCGTAATAAATGTTATTTTTCAATATATATTTATAAAAGCACTCCTAATTATCACAACTCAATGAACTTCTGGAAATGAACGTAGCGAGTTTTAATGGGATAGAATGAAGAACAAATTAAAAAATATATATTCTACTATTATTTGTTATTATTCAAATAATAATAATAATAATAATAAAAAGAAGAAAAACAGAGTTTTAAAATGTACAAATAATACGTGAAAATCTGCAAACAGCTGTTTCGAAATCTACTAGCGAAATTCTTTTTCAGTGCGAGATAGAACAAGGCACAGAGTTCTAGAAAAGCAAAGCTGTGCAAAATGACAGAGACGCGCAGGCAGACTCAGTTCTCTCATGATGCTTCTATCTCATTGGTTGTTTTTGGCGCATTCGCTACCCATATCGGGTATATAAGCCTGCGCGTCTCTGTCGTTTTTCCCAGCGTTTGTCTCAGCGTGCTGCAAGTAGATTCGAAACAGCTGTTTGCAGCTTTTTAAGTATTATTTGTGCATTTTTAAACATTGTTTTTCTGCTTTTTAACATACTTGCACAAAGGCTTTATTTGCTATTTCCATTTTTAAATATTATTATTATTATTGTCTATTTTTTTTTAATCATAAATCAAATAATAAACTTACTATTAAAATTCTGGAATTCAATGTCTGTAGAAGTTTAAACATAATATGATTTTGTAAAAACAAAATTAGTTGTATGAGCTTAAATAGAACAATCACTTTGAGCTATTACTTTTTTTTAAAAAAGATCAATGAATTTTATATACGTAAGGCACATTTAAAGACCATTCGGCAAGAGATGTTGAGACTGTACATATGTTTAAAATAACACTAGTTGATATAAGATATAGAAAGTTTTTTTTTTTTTTTTTTTTCCCACTGAATCACTACATTAGTCTCTAATCCTATAGGATTCCAATATATTTATGAAAATGTAGATACGGACTTTTAATGTGTGAAGAAAGAAGAAGAAATTAAAAGTTTTCGCACATTATTAGTTGTTAGTCGAAATAAAAAAAATGTCAATATGAAACATTTTTTTAAATGTAATTAGAATAACAATATTTCAAGATTTTGTACCTTTTAATTTTTGACATATTAATAACAATTGTTTTATGTCACATTGTTTAACATAATTAGAATAACAATATTTAAAGATTTTTTTTCCTTTCACGTTTTGAAATATTAATAACAATTATTTTATGTAACTTTTTAAAAACATAATTAGAATAAAAATATTCAAAGATGTTTTCCTTTCACTTTTTGACATATTAATAGCAATAATTTTATGTAGCATTTTTTAAACATAATTAGAATAACAATATTTAAAGATTTTTTTCCCTTTCACGTTTTGAAATATTAATAACAATTATTTTTTCGTAACGTATTAAAAACATAATTAGAATAAAAATATTTAAAGATTTTTCCTTGCACTTTTTGAGATATTAATAACAATTATTTTATGAAGCATTTTTTAAACATAATTAGAATAAAAATACTTAAAGGTTTTTTTCCTTTCACTTTTTGAAATATTAACAAATAATTCTTTTCTGTAACAGATATCGAAAAGTTTCTTTTTGATAATAAATGTTATTTTTCAATAAATGTTTATAAAAGTCCTCACTACAATGAACTTCTGGAAATGAAGGTAGGGAGCTTTAGTAGGGAAGAATGAAGAACAAATTAAATATATATATATATTAGACTATTATGTGTTATTATCCAAACCAAATCAAATAATAAACTTACTTATAAAATTCTGGAATTCAATGTCTGTAGAAGTTTAAACATAATATGATTTTGTAAAAACAAAATTAGTTGTTTGACCTTAACTCGAACATTCTTTTTGAGCTATTACTTCTCTTAAAAAAGATCAATTATTTTTATACACGTAAGTCACATTTAAAGACCATATGGCAAGAGATGTTGAGACTGTACAGATATTTAAAATAAGACTATTTGATATAAGATATCGAAAGTTTCTTTTTTCCCAATAAATCTATATCTAAGTCCCTAATCCTATAGGTTTCTAATAAACTTCTGAAAATGTAGATATGGACTTAATGCGGAAGAAAGAAGAGGAAATTAAAAGTTTTGGCAGATTATTAGTTGTTAGTCGAAGTAAAAGATATCAATGTGTACCTTTTTTTAACATTATTAAAATAATAACATTTATACAGATATTAAAACTGAGACTCTCTGAAATAAGATTCGAGAGTTTCTTTTTTTCCACTAAATCACAACATAAGTCTCTATTCCTATAGGAATCCAATAAACTTCTGAGAGTGTAGATAAGGACTTTTAACGCGGAAGAAAGAAGAGGAAATTAAACGTTTCCGCAGATTATTATTTGTTATTAGTCCAAATAAAAGATGTCGATGTGTAACTTAAAAAAAAAAAAAAAAAAAAAAAAAAAAAAAACATAATTAGAATAATAATATATTTATGAAGATGTTAAAACTAAGACTCTCTGATATAAGATATCGAAAAAGTTTCTTTTTTCCCACTTAATCTCTAGATAAATTCTAGTATGTAGAGAATTTGTTCTATCCTATTGAATTCCAAAAAACTTCTGAAAATGTAGATACAGATTTTTAATGCGAAAGAAAGAAAAAGAAATTAAAAGTTTTCGCAGATTATTAGTTGTTAGTTGAAATAAAAGATATCTATGTTATACCTAAGTTTTTTAAAACATAATTAGAATAGCAATGCATTTTCACATTTTGTAATATAAATAACAATTCTTTTCTGTATGAGATATAGTCATGTAAATCTAGGATTTTCAATCAGGTTTTGGAGAAGCTTATATTTTTCTTCCCTGTTCTATGGTTTTTTTTTTGGGGGGGGGCGGGGGGGGCTGAGCATGAATTTGAACTTTGCCACCTTGTATCTAGAATAATAATATATTTATGAAGATGTTAAAACTAAGACTCTCTGATATAAGATGTCGAAAGTTTCTTTTTTCCCACTTAATCTCTAGATAAATTCTAGTATGTAGAGAATTTGTTCTATCCTATTGAATTCCAAAAAACTTCTGAAAATGTAGATACAGATTTTTAATGCGGAAGAAAGAAAAAGAAATTAAAAGTTGCCGCAGATTATTAGTTGTTAGTTGAAATAAAAGATATCTATGTTATACCTAAGTTTTTTAAAACATAATTAGAATAGCAATGCTTTTTCACATTTTGTAATATAAATAACAATTCTTTTCTGTATGAGATATAGTCATGTAAATCTAGGATTTTCAATCAGGTTTTGGAGAAGCTTATATTTTTCTTCCCTGTCCTATGTTTTTTTTTTTATTGGGGGGGGGGGGGGCTGAGCATGAATTTGAACTTTGCCACCTTGTATCTAGAATAATAATATATTTATGAAGATGTTAAAACTAAGACTCTCTGATATAAGATATCGAAAGTTTCTTTTTTCCCACTTAATCTCTAGATAAATTCTAGTATGTAGAGAATTTGTCCTATCCTATTGAATTCCAAAAAACTTCTAAAAATGTAGATACAGACTTTTAATGCGGAAGAAAGAAGAAGAAATTAAAAGTTTCCGCAGATTATTAGTTGTTAGTTGAAATAAAAGATATCTATGCTATACCTAAGTTTTTTAAAACATAATTAGAATAGCAATGCTTTTTCACATTTTGTAATATAAATAACAATTCTTTTCTGTATGAGATATAGTCATGTAAATCTAGGATTGTCAATCAGGTTTTGGAGAAGCTTCTATTTTTCTTCCCTGTCCTATGTTTTTTTTTTTTTTGGGGGGGGGGGGGGGGCTGAGCATGAATTTGAACTTTGCCACCTTGTATCTGGTCTACTTAAAAAGTTATAAGAAGAAAAAAACATAAAAAATAGGGGTTTTTTCCAGGTTTTCTATTGTATTAGGTAGAGGGTTAAACTTCTTGAAAAAAAAAAGATTTCACCAAATTAAACTAAAATTTCCTACACTTTTCCTACACAATATTTCCCTCTAAGATGAATAGTTTTGTCAATACAAGTAAAACGAAATTTAGTGTTATAATCAAATTCCAGCATCGGAAGGTGAAAATGAGAACTAATCGCTATTCACCCATTTCAATAGCCGATTTGAAGCTTTTAAGCTATTTCAAATTGCATTTCGAATATGTAAAAATAGGACATTTTTCTCTAGTTTAATTGGGTGCAATAATTTTTTTCAAGTTTAACTCTGTACTGAATACAAGGAGAAAACTGAAAAAAAAAACCGATTTTCTCGTGGTTTTTTGCTTATAACTTTTTAAGCAGTCCAGATACGAGGTGGCAAAGTTGAAATTCGTGTTCAGCACCCCGAAAAACATAAAAGAAGAACGAAAAAAAAAAAACTTCTCCAAAACTATCCAGGCCCTTTTTGTCTAATATCGAAATTTTTCTTTTTTGACAATATAAATTATTTTTCAATATATGCTTATAAAAGCCTTTCTAACTATCTTAATACAATGAACTTCTAGAAATGCATGTAATGAGTTTCAGCGCGGAAGAGTGAAGCAAAAAGTAATAGTTTCATTTCACTATTATTTGTTATTAATGAAATACATAAGGTTGTCTATTTTTTAACATAAATAAAATAATAAAATTCAGTTTTTTTTATGGATTTGATGTTTACAATTATTCAAATGTTAAGAATAATTCTTTTCGAATCCAGATATCAAAAATGTTCTTATTTCCTATTGAATGTTTATAAAGACTAATCTAATTATAGCGACTACAGTTAAATTCAGGAACTGCAGGTCACGAATTTATTTTGCTGCGGTAGATAGGAGAAGATATTAAGAGTTTTATTAGAACACTAATTGTTGCAAGTTTTTAAAAAATGAAAAAGGAAGAAAAAAATGTCTATTTCTTAATATAAATCGAATAATAAAATTAATTTTTATTTTCCAGCTTTAACGTTTTTTATTATTCTAATTTTAAGAATAATTCTTTTGAAAATCAGAAATAAAAAAATGCTTACGGATTCTAATCTTATTATCTCAAAAACAAAGAACTTCTGCAAATGCAGGTAACAAGTTTCAATCCGGAAGAAATAAAAATAAATCAAATGTTTTATTTGAATATTATTTGTTAACACCCGAAAAAAAAGTTAAAAACAAGAAAGAAAGAATGAAAATAGGAAAAGAAAGAATGAATGAATGAAAAAAAAGATAGAAAGAAAGAAAAAAAAGTAGAAAGATAGAATGAAAGAAAAAGAGAAAATAAATACGGTGATTATAATTTAAGATTAATTCGGATAATATGTAAATTTTTTCTTCTACATTCGATGTTTTCTTTACTTAAGATATTACGAATATTTCTTTGAGATACCAGTTATGGAAAATTAAAGGAAAATGTCTGGAAAAGTATTTTTTATTTATTTATTTATTTATTTATTTATTTATATATATACATATTTACCAGTACATTAAATGAACAAGAGAAAAATGAGAGTTAAAAGTTTCGTTTGACTATTATTTGTTATTATTACTCGAAATGAAATAAATGTGCAGGTACTTTTTACTATAATTCCAATATCTCGTTAAGTTTTTTATGCCATCTATTTTCATCAAACATTAAGACTACTTCTTTGACATAGTTGATATAAAAAAAATAATTAATTTTTCTGTCAAATGAAATAAAAGTACTGGTCGTATAAACTTCGAGTACCGTATATAAAAATGTATTTACCTCCCACAATGTCCTTAATTGACAATTGTATTACTACTTCAGTATTTATTATAAAATAAAGAATTATACAACTTGACATTATTGGACTGAAAGACAGCGAACATTTATTTACTTATTATTATTATTATTATTTTTTTTTAACAAAATTGTAATAACATTTAACTTGGCCAGAATAACATTACTCAGACATTAAGATGTGATCCTTCAGGTATGAGATGTGGAAACGCTCCTTCTTTCTCATTTGATCTTTGCTAAAGTCTTTAATCTTTTTATTCACTAACATTGTAATGAACTTCTGTAAATGTCGATACCGAGATTTCTTGTGGAAAAATAAATAAATGTATATATGTCTTAGTTCACTATCCTTCGTTGCTACTCCGTATTTGATGAATGCAAAGAAAACAATATTACATTCATGTCTTAATGGCTTTTTATACAGGATGTTTTAAATTTATCATTACAATTTTGACACTGGATCGTACTTTGTAAGCAGTTAGATGCAAGAGATTGTACAGAACCCTGAGTATTGTTGTCACTCGTAGCAACAACTGTCTAGAGTTTATAGGAATGTACTTCGTTCGACTGCATTTGAAAATTACTTGAACACGTTTTGACTTGAACACACATACCCTCTTGACTTCTGCATGACGGGCAAAAGTACGGTACTGAAAGAATGCGAAAAATATTATTACAAAAAATGTAACAACACTCAGTTTGGCAAGAATAACATTATTTAGACCATGCGTGGGCAACTGTGGGACGCCAGATACCACATTTTTTTAAAAAGAAATATCCGACTTCTTGAATCGTAGAGAGTCGATTAGTAGATAAGGCAATGATTACTATAAAATTTTAGTGGTGTCGAGCGTGCCACAGTTGACCACTTCTGATTTAGACAATAAGATTTGTTACTTCTGATATGAGAGATAGAAACTCCAACATTTCTCATTCGATCTCTCCTTAAGTCTTTAAACTTATTACTCCCTAACATTGTAATTAACTTTGAAAAATGTTCTTCTTTTAGAATAAATTATTATAAAAGATATTCTAAATATCTCAACTGCAATGAACTTTTGGAAATGGAGGTAACGAGTCCGGAGAAAAGAAAAATAAATAAATGGTTTTATTTGAATATTATTTGTTATCACACAAAAAAACGAAAGAAAGAAAAAATAAAGACATGGTCTGTATTTTAAGATAATTCGAATCGTATTTTTTTTTCTAGCGTTAATGTTTAAAACTTTTATATTTGAATATTATTTGTTATCACCGAACTCCCCTTCCCACACTCCTTCCAAAGAAGAAAGAAAAAAAAAAGAAAATATAAACACGGGGATTATATTTTAAGATAATTCGAATAAATGTAAATTTTTTTCTCGCTTTACAGTTTCCTTTTTTTTTTCATATATTAATGTCATTTCTTTGAGAAACCAGATATCAAAAACGATATTGTTTCCGATTAAATGTGTATATTTTTATCCACTCATCGGATTACAACAAACTTCTGGAATAATAAATGCCTATACCTGTACTCTAAATGTATAAAAGAAAATAAGAGTTAAAATTTCATTTGAATATTATTTGTTATTATCACACTAAATGGAATAAATCTGCGAATATTTTTTGCTATAATTCAAAAAAGATCTTACAGATTTTTATCCATTTTTAGCAAATATCGAGAATAATTCTTTGTCATATCAGATATAAAAAATGTCTTCTTTGTTCTGTCAAATGAAATAAAACTACTGGTTGTATAAACTTCGGATACCGTATATATATAAAAACTTATTTACCTCACATAATGTCGATAATTGGTAACTGCATTATTACTTCAACATTTAATATAAAATAAAGAATTGTGCTACTTGAAATTATTGAACTGAAAGAAAGAAAACATTTTTTTTTTTTTTTTTTTAACGTAATAACACTCCGCTTGGCCAGAATAACATTATTTAGACATTAAGATGTGATGCTTCAGATATGAGAGGTAGAAAATTCCTTTTTTCTCATTTGATCTTTGCTTAAGTCTTTAATCTTATTACTCTGTAACATTGTAATGAACTTCTGGAAATGTCGATACCGAGATTTCATGCGAATAAATAAATAAATGTATGTGTGTCTTAGTTCACAAAACAGGGCTTAATTTCTAAGGGGGGAAAGTACTAGAGTTCTAATATACTTCAGTAATAACACACGCAGTGTATTCCCCCCGTTCCTACCACACTTATATTTATATTTCATACATTATTTTAAAATTTAAATCATTTTCGTTTTCAGCAAAAAAAAAAAATATATATATATATATATATATTGACTATACCAATTAAACTTAACACGACTACTTGTGAAAATAGTAGACAGGGTTGCGGTTAATCCTGATTCTGTCACTCCTTGTTGCCGTTTGGAATACATTGAGACAGAAAACTATCGAGTTTGAACTTTTGAACTCTAGATAGACGTATGTCCTCTAGCCCGCGACACGCTACGTCGCATATGTAAGCGCTTTGGTAAAAAAAGAACACAAATATAATTTAGGCTATTCTTTTTCGGAAGCGCAGTTAGTGCTGAGCTCCTGAGCGCAGTATGTACGAGCTCCGGTACATTTCCACTAATTTTTAAATTTCATCTAAGAACAAAGAATGATCGGAGCTAAGCTCCGACGCAAACAAAACACGATCACTATCCTTTGTTGCTTCCCCTTATACGGTGAAAGCGAAGTAAATAATGTTACATTTAAGTATTAATGACTTTTTATACAAGATGTTCCTAATTTATCGTTACAACTTTGACAATAGATTAAACTTTGCAAGTAATTAAGTGCAAGCGATTGTACAGAACCCTGGGTGTCCGTATTGATGTCATCGGTAACAACAACTGTCTAGAGTCTATAGGAATGTAATTCGTTGGACTGTGTTGGAAACTTAATTGAACACGTTCCATGTCCTCTTGACTTCTGCATGACACGCAAAAGTACTTTGTTGAAAGAAAGCGAAAACTATTTTTTACAAAAAATAATAATAAATGCTCTCAGCTTGGATCGAATAACATTATTTAGACATTAAAATGTCATACTTCAGATATGAGAGGTAGAAACGGACCTTCATTCTCATTTGATCGTTGCTTAAGTTTTTAATCTTAGTACTTCCTAACATTGCAATGAACTTCTGGAAATTCCAACACCGAGAATTCATGTGAAAAAATAGATGAATGTCCATATATCTTTGTTTATCCTTTGTTGCTTCTCCGTATTCGATGAATCCAAAGCATAGAATATTACATTTAAGTCTTAATGAATTTTTATACAGGATGTTCCAAATCTATCTTTAAAACTTTGACCCTGGATCGAACTTTGTAGGCAGTTAATTGGAAGCTATTGTGCTGTGCAACACGCTACGTATTGTTGTCACTCGTAACAACAACTGTCTAGAGTCTTTACGAATGCACATCCTTGGACTGTGTCGAAAACTTAGTTGAACACGTTCCGTGTCTTCTTGACTTATGCATGACGGCATAAGTACGTGATTAACTTATTTCCAATAATCAGCATATAATTATAAGTAATTTACCAAAACCATTAATGATTGGCTTTTTATTATTACTTTCATATGATAATGTTATATTTTTTGTCTTGAAGTTTATGAAGTGAAATAATGCGAACAATCTTCTTAAGTAAATGTAGAAACGTCGAACGCAAGTTTGGTCAGAAATTTTACCATGTTCAGCTATTAGTTCTAATTATTTCAGTAGGAGATGCGGAAATGCTACTTGTTAATCATTTAAACTTTAAATGTCTGGTGTTGCTTTTCGGCAACATACCCAATTTAGGCTCTAAAATACTATTAGAATAATATTGAAACTATAATGTCTAATGTTGCCAATAAAATTAATTCTGAAAATATCAATAAATCGATTTTCAACATGTAGATGGCAACACTTGTGCTGTTTAAGAATAAAGATAGATTTATTTTTTCAATTGTTGCTACTTGCTCTTTTTGTTTTGTTTGGAAGCTTGCGAAATACCCTATTTTGTTCTGCAGTGAGCAAGTAAAATTTATTTCTTATTATAGTTCCTAAAATTCTTGTGTGTTTAATGTTAAAGAATTTTATCAAGGAAAATTAGTTTTTCAATTAAAGACAAGTATTGTCGATTAGTAACAAAGTGTTTTTTAGCCGTAAACCATATTTAAAACAAAATATGATTTATTTAAGTATTTTTCTCATGATTTATTTAAAAAATGAAAGCCGAAAAACATTATTACAATGATTTTTGAAAAATCAGGCATTTAAGGGTTAATATTTGCTTAAGTATTTAATCCTATTACTTAGCAACATTGCAATGGAATTCTGAAAATGTAGATATAGACATTTCAGGTGGAAAAGAAAAAGCAAATTTAAAAGTCTTGGTGAATCTTTCCTTTGGTGTTTCTCTGAATTCCATGGATGAAAAATAAAGGTTTACAGTATTTAATACAGTGTGTTCATAAAAGAATGTCCCAGTTATAAATTTTAATAATATCAACTGTAACCATTATAGAGTTTTGGTTCACGGTCACAAATAAAGAATAACTGAAATGGTTTTATATAAACGCATGCGCCAGTACCGATTTGTTGTGTACTCGCTTGTAGTGCCAGATAGTGACGCATGATCGTAAAGCGTTATTGATGGACTTAAGATTTAAATCCATTATAGACAATGGGGGTTTTTCATTTGGGGCTTTATAAAAGATCGTGTCTACATTCTGCCGCAGACTAAAGATTTACCAAAGTTGAGACACAGAATGAAAGAGGCTATTCTTCCATTATTCCGGACTTGTTAACCGAAGTGTTTGAAGAATTGGACTTTAGATTGGATGTGCAACGTGTAACTAAATGTGAGCATACTGAACATTTGAAAAAATAAACAACTAGGATAATTTACATTCAATTTTATGTATAAATTGAACTGTTATAGTATATCGTTGAAACAGAGAATTTTTTAGCGGACACCATGTATTTTATTTCCCTTCTTTGAATTATTTATGATATACTAGTGGTCTTAGCCCCGTACGAGATTACGTCCGCTAACCCCAGTTAAGCTCTCGTAGCCTCTAAACACATTACGGAAATGCTATTATCACAAGCAGTGATGATATTTTGTAATCTAGTTGCTATCCATTTTCTTTTAATTGGGGATTTTTCGGACCCTAATTTCGCATCCACCACTGTCGCGAATGTTGACGGCTGTTTTCGTTATTGATTAAGTAAGATCAATTACTCATTTGAAAATAAGCTTATATAAATCAGTTAAGTAAAAAATGTCACTACCTGCTAGACATTTATAACTTCTAGAAAAGAATATTTTTTTAGACACTATAAAAATCACTTGAAATATGACTTAATTTTCGTTATTAAACGCTTTTCACACTTAATAATTTATGTATTTTAAGGTTTTCTGTCTTTTTTAATATTCAAAGGTAAACATTTTTCAGTGCTCAGAAATATCATTTCGGCCTTTTAAAATCTGGCAACAATGGACAAAACGACTACTTCAAATTATGAAATAAAGCACTATTGAAATAATGAAATTTCAAATAAAAAGCTTAAGAAAAAAAAAGAAACTAAGAAAACAAATGTTTGGAAGCTGCTCATCACGATCTAGTCAAGTATATACCTTCAAAAGATAGTTAAATTGTTGTAAACATAGTTTTAAATACTATAAAACTTATATAAATGAACTATCTTGACCGATTATAACGAATAGTACTTAACATATTTTTTTTTTATTAATAAAAGCCTACTTCAAAGTGTTTTTCATACATTTCTTTACCAAACTGCCAGTTTTCATATTTTTATATGTAATAGTTTTTGCAAGATATGTATGGAAAGTATAAAACTTACAATAAATTCGATTACGGCAGCATCAGCTTTAGTTATTTTTCCTTTAGAGTAGATAGATTCTTTAATTTAAACTTCGAGTCTAACAACTACACATAAAAATAAAAATAAAATGTAACACTTGCATCATTAAAACTTTAGTTTTATTGCTTTTAAAGAAGCTTTGAAGATAAATATATCTATAGCTGCACAATCGAGTGAAATTTATATCAGTTGCATGTTAAATAAAATAGTTGTATTATCGATAGCAAGATGAAAACATGTGATGTTTCTAAACAGACTATATGTCACTGTTTTTTTAGTAGATCACGCACAAGTAAGACTTAGTTATGTTTGTATATATAATGCAACAATATTATAATTTACCTTCAAACTGTTCTAACAGAAAAAAATAGTATAAATCGAAAGAAGCTGAATACTTATTCGGCCAGAGCATTTAGCCTGAAACTAATGCTACATCTCTAGCTATGAGATTTTATAAAACTTCTATTATCCGTTTAATCTCATCTTAAATCTGTAATCCTCTTACCTCAAGACTTAGTGTTGAATTTCCAAAAGTACAGGGACGAAGATTTTTTGTACATAAGAGTAGGGAAAATTTAAAAGCTTTACATTAATATATTTTATTATTACTTCAAATTTGATGGAAGTTGAACGAAACTTAGCAAAGAATATTCCAAATTTCTTTTCCAAGATATATTATTTGTTGATAATTAAACAGACAAATATATATACATTTTTAAAAAAAAATATGTAATTATGTTTAATATGCGTATCCACTGAAAATGCAATTCCTTTATCTTTTTCAGGTTTGGCATTCCCTGAATAATGTTTATCAATAAGAATAATTGTTTTTATTTTATATTCTTGAATCTCTTTTAAATGCTGTCATTATTTGAAAGCTATATATATATATTTACATATAGACATCAAATAATAAAATTTTAAATAAAAAAATTGGGAAAATTAATAAAATAGAAAAAAAAAACAATGATTGGAGAATACTCACCAAAGCTAGTAAGTATATGCCTCCAAAGGATTGTTAAAATGCTGTATGTGTAGTTTTGAGTCCGATAAAACATGTAAATGTCTACTGATAATAAATCTTGACCTAATTAAATATTAAATATTACTTACAATAATGTTTCGCTTTAAAAAATGTCTACTTATAAGCCTACCAGTTTTCCTGTTTTATATGCAATAGTTTTTTAAGGATAAGCATGTCAAGTTTAAAAGTCTTCAATACTCATAAATTCAATTACAGCAGCAGAAGCGTTAATTCATTTTTTAGAATAGAGAGAGATTGTTTATTTGCAACTGCAACCATTTGCTAATAAACGTCAAATTATAAATAATATTTAATGTTGTAGTATTACAATTCTGTTTTATTCCTTTTAAAGACGATTTGACGATTACACTAATAGCTACCCAATCGAGAAAAAATTATATGAAATATATGTTAATTAAAATTGTTGAATGACAGATTGCAAACATAAAAAATGTGATGATTATAAACACATTATATGGCACTGCTTTTTTACCTGGTGATACACAATTAAATAGTTTAAAAGTTTGTTTATATAATGTAACAATAATATAATTTATCTTCAAATTCTTCCAAAGGAAAAAAATAATGTGAATGGAAAATACTCACCATTTATTCGGCCAGAGCATTTAGCCTCTATATGATACTATGTATTTCGACATGAGATTTTAGAAAACTTCTACTTATCCGCTAAATCTCGTCTTAAATCTTTAATCCTCTTACGTCAAGACTTAGTGTTGAATTTCCAAAGTACAGGTACTAAGATTTTATGTATATACAAGTAGGAAAAATTTAAAAGCCTAACATGGCTATATTTCGTAATTCTAGATAACATACTAGCTACTGGGCTGGTCATTTTTCGCCCAAATGGAAAAATACAACTCATATTTTGTTATTAGTGCTTAAAATTTGATTTAAGTGGAATGAAAGTTAGAAAAAAAATATTACATGTTTCTTTTCTAACATATTATATTTTATTAAAATTTAATAGAAAAATAAATATACATTTAAAACTATATATGTAATATGTGTATCCATTCAAAATGCAGTTTCTTGATATCTTTTTTTACTGGTGTTTGGGTGCACTGTCTGAACAATGTTTATGAATAAGAATAATTTACTATTTTATTGAAGTTTTCGTAAGTAATATTCTTATTTGAAAACAATATATATTAGGTCGTTAAGAATGAAGTTTGTAGTTAATAATAATGCTAAAATTGGCAAATTATTATTTGATATTGAGTTAATACTTTATCACTCTGTTTTTTTAGAAAGTTACGCATCTCGCCTCTTTAACAAAATCATTTTAAGCTCTAAAACATATTAACAAGATGGAAATTGCACGTGAAATGTAGCAAATGAGGTGCGTTCGTATTATAACTGGTTTTATAAATATATTTTGCACGGTATATCGTACTGAATGTATATTTTAGTGAACTTCATAAGTGCATATCAATTTCATTCTGTTCGAAAGACTGTAATATCATTAAAATGCACTTGAAATAATTTTTTCCCTTTGGCCGTAATGTAACGAAAAACTTTTGACTGTTCCTGTAATTAAACTATACATCTGATTTTCATAAAATTTGAAATGACTCGACGAAATTTTGCAACAATTATATATTTAAATTTCAGACCATTCGGATAGGTAGTTTTTGCTCTGTTATATGTGAACGTACGGACAGACGGATAGATAGGCAGTCAGACAGACGGACGGACCGAACGACGACTATAGGGCCTACGTATTTATATAATTACAAACGCACCTAAAAACATTTAATGGGACATTCGAATATTCGCAATATTATGAGTTCTTGCGTGGAATTACGGCATCGCAGACCGAAACATTAATAGTGTAGTTGTCTCTAGTGTGATTACGCAACAGACAGAAGCAAATTCTTTCACTAAATTTCGTACAGGTATCATTGACGTCATAAATGAGCCACTAAATCAGTAGTTAACAATAAAGAACTAAAGTTCACAGTTGAGCGTGACCCATCTCAGAGTGCTATGCACTATCGTTTAAGTTTCCATAAAGTAATTCCTTAAGTTTTAATAAAATAATTCCTTATATCTGTAAGTTATTAACCAACTTTGCATTTTCTTCTTAAAATTTCCTCATTTTAGACATTTTATCAAATATTTAACGATATACTTGTCGGATTTTTCAGGAACTTCAGGATTATGAAAAATATGTTTCACTTCATATTTATCAATGGCGATTTGATCAGAAGGATAACTAGACGGGCAACAGAAAATCAAAGAAAAATAATAATGTTTGGTATCACACTGTAAAATAAAATGCACGAAATGATATATCGCTATAGCTTAAGAATATATGGATATTGTACAATATGTGTATTCATTTGTGAAAGAATAGTAGGCATATTCATGGAGGTATATCGATATTGTTTTTAAGTTCAAGAAATTCTTGTATGTTTTTTGCTTACATAATCCTGGGTTTTCTACCAAATTTAACGCCAACTTCAGACAATTTCACAAAATGTAGTATAAGTAATATAGTGCAATTAAAATGAAATATATTAAACGTCTGATGAAATACGAGCAATTGTATGAAATATATTTTCATGATTTAATAGTTAACTCTATGAGCAACTCATACAGAAAAAGCCAGTCAAATATCGTGAAAATTCAGAAAGATATCGGCAATATAATGAGCGAATTTTTAGTTGTTCTCTAAAAGCTACTGAATGATAATGGATTTTCCACAAATTGTTATTTTTACTTTCTTCTATCTTTACAAGAAGAAAGTATTGGATTCGTGAAAAATTTCGACTTCCTTTTCCCTTGGAATAGGCTCGTTCAGGTGTTTTCTCAAGAAGAATTAAAACATCAATAAAAAATAAAAATAAAAAACGACAATTTAACGAAAACCCATTATCATTTAGCTGTTTTTAGAAAACAACTAAATATCAGCTTATTCTATCTCTGATATCTTTCTGAATTTTCACGATATTTTATTGGCATATTTTTTATGAGTTGCTCCATATAGTTGACTATTGAATAACGAAAAAAATATTTTTTTTCGTATGCGCATTGGAAGATAAAAAAATATATCATAAAACTACTTATATTTCATAATATTTTAAATATATTTACATTCTAATTGCACTTCATTATTTCTACAACATTTTGCCAAATTTTCTGAAACTTGCGTTAAATTTGGTAGAAAATCCGGAAACAAACAACAACAACAAAAAAAAAACATGCAAGATTTTTTTTGAACTTAAAAAGTAATATAGTATATATCTCTATGAATATACGTGCTATCCTTACATAAATAATTACACATATTGTCTAATATCCATATATTCGTAATTTATAGCGATAGATCATTTGTGAATTTTATTTTACATCGTGATCTTAAACATTATTATCTTTCTGTGATTTTTTGTTGGCCCCCCTAGTTGTCCTTCTGATCAAATCGCAGTTGATAAATATGAAGTTAAACATATTCTTCATCCAGAAAAATCCGACAAGTATATATTTAAATATTCGACAAAATCTCTAAAATCGAAAGGGTCCGGTAATTCAGGGCTGTATATACTATTATATTGCAATTACGATATTATAATATTAAACTGTTTAGGGTTTCCAATATTTTGAGATTTGTTGGAGGTTTTTGTATGCCGAGTAGCTTTACTTTAATATTGTTTAATGTGTGCGTGTGTGTATGTATGTAAAGTTAATTATTTTATGTAAATGAAGTAACGCACAATACTTTCTTCAAAGACCACTTGAAATATCTAGCTAATAAGTTTCTTTTGATATGAGATTTCGAAAAGCTCTTCCTTACACACTTAATTCCTACGTTATTCACTAATCTTATTACTTCTAATCTTTCTGTTGAAAGACTGCAAATGCAGATACTAAGAATTTAAGTTAAGAGGAGTAAGAAAATTACAAATATTCCTTGATTATCCTATGTAATTTTTATAATTTGTAGGAAGGGAAGTAAAGTTTTATTTTCTTTCTTCGAAAATATTCAGTGTGTTACAAAAATTTGAAAATTTTTAGAAATTAATACCAAAATACGTGCAAATGATAGGAATTTGAATCTCACAATTTTTGTGGTTAATATATATATATATATATATATATATATATATATATTTAAATTAAAATTGATGTATTTAAATTATAAAAAGTTTTGAAACAGATCCTTACAACAAGTTCGACAAAGAATTGAAAATGCAGTAAACATGGGAAAAATGGAAGTATTTGTGGAACAAATTACCTTGAATTCCACAAAAACATGTACAGTTTTATATTGTTATTGCCCATAACATCCTAAAAAATGCAAAATAAGGGATACCGTAAATCCAGAAAAAAACAGAAATAACATTAGATACAAAATAAATAAATAAAAATATAAGGGGTTAAAATGGATTTAAAGCATATTGCTAATTGAAGATCAATCCATGCATAAAGGAAACAGCATAAAAAGTGTAAGGAATGATTTGCATATGTTGACAAAAATATTTAGTTAATTATTAAACTTTTTATGTCATTTGGCAGAAAATCTCCCTTTTTAAAGCCAGAATTATGCCAAACTTTAAAGTAAACGCACAAGCCCCTATGCCAGGGTTGGCAAAACTTTTTGTTGCCGCGTGCCAAATTCGATGAAAAATATTTTACATGACTATGACGTGCCAACTAAATAACAAATTTAGTAGGTGGAAAAATAATGGTTTAAAATTACTTAAAATTCTCTATTAAGATTTAAAAAATATGAGGAACGTAAATGTAGGTATTACACTATAATAATTATGGAAACAGATATATTTTTGAAAATATTTTAAAAAATTTAATGCGATGTAATTTGATTTCTATTGCTGCATCTTAATATCAAGTTAATTTTAATGCAAACTGAACTGGATTTATCTGACAAGTGCTTTCATTTTCAGTTTTGGTATTATTCATATGTGAAAACAATGACTCGAAAGAATAGATAGACAGAAAAACTTAAAATAGCAAACGTCAGTTTCTTTGAAAAGCTCTGGAACAAGTTCTAAGTTGCCACAACTTTACCATCGGAATTTAGTAATGTCTAATAACCAATTCTTATCGATAGTTTTCAAATATCGTATTTGTTCGAATAATTTTTGAGACCATAATTAATTAGATTCGAATATAATATAATATGCTGCGATTTGATTTTTTCAATTTACATTTAATCCAATTTAGAAAAGATCAGTCACGATTTTGTGTAATCTCTCTTTATATTGATATAGAGCCATAGCAGTGCCGTGCCAAAAATATTCTTTCGCGTGACAAAAGTTGAACGCGTGCCATAGGTTCGCCGACCCTGCCCTATGCTGTAAAAAGTACCAAAAATTCTTTATAGAAAAAGTGGCGCGAAAAAATAGTGTAATTGGCGCTGGCCGCGCAAACGTGATACATGCTATGTTCAATATTCTTTGTAATTCCAACCAGTTAATTTTAACTAAAATGTTTTACTTAAGTATTTCGGTGTTTAATTATGCAAACAAATTTCTGTATTGAAAAACCTGCGATAAATGTTTAGAAATTCTGTAATTGAAGCTCAATGCAGTAGGGTTAAGAATGTTATTTTTGACTTAAATTTCTAAATGAAAAGAAAAATATTTATCTTCATTAGTAAGTTTAAAAAACCCACCATTCATTAGGTCATACCACTAAAATTATTCAAATATTATTTAAAGTTCATTCAATGAGCGGTATCGAAAAGCTTCTTATTATAATACATTTTACTTTGTTATATTTAATATTTTAATTATTTAATTTATTTATTTTATTTCATTAAATTTTATTTAAGTGATAAAACGAGATTGCAAGGTTGAAAATGTCAATTATATTCTCTCTTAAAGTACCATTTATACTTTATAGAAATCAAAAAATATATTACTGATTAACAATTAATATCAAAAGTGAAAATAATATTTGATAGCTATAGAAATAAAGCTTGCGAGTACACAATAGTAAAGTAAAAATTGAAAAAAAAAATCCTTTTTTCCATAGCGGAATTTTAACAATCAATGGAGACTATAACTTGGACTTATTTAAATCCATCAACTTAGTCTTTTTGAAAATTAATTGTTACGTCTTTTACTAGTGTAATACGTCGCCATTTTTCGATAAATTGATGCCTCATTTTTGGTTCTAACATTAAATAAGGTGATGTTTGGCTAACAACAAAAATTTTATACTAAAAATTTCACTATTATTTCACAAAAAATTTTTTTTTTGTTAAACAACTACGTATTTCACAAAGTTTAAAGTTGAATATTTTTTGTTTAATTAATCAAAGTCAATCTACAAATTCTCCTGACTGCTGACATATCCTTTATAGTCCAGGCAATAGGGAATTTTACCTAGCAAAATTAGTGGTAGTTATGCAAATCAGCTTACTTTATGTTTTTTGGGTCGCTGAAACCGAATTTGTAACTTCCCACCAAAATTTCACCTGGTAACCACCAAAAAATTGATTTTTTGAAAACATTTGGTTTTTGAGAAAAGCGCGCTGGGAATGTTCCAAGGCAGCACCCTCTCTTCCCGTTTATCCTACGTCATAATGTCATATATCCTATTTGTTGCAAATTTTGTCTAGTTTCTGAATTTTGTAATGTTTTTCCCCTAAAAAAATAAGAAACTGAAGTTAAAAACAACTATTTTTGGGGGGTTTCGAGAGGGGGAAATTTTCGGGGTAAGTTAAAAATTCGGATTCAGCGACCCAAAAAACTTAAAGTAAACCTTATAGAGAAAGATCGGAGGGGAGATGGGAGGGTTTATGTAAACGTATGATTGGTTAAGTAGAATTGCGCAACTTAGTCGACGCAGCACCAATTTCACCAAAAGTTACAAATTCGGATTCAGCGACCCAAAAAACATAAAGTGAGTCGAAATACAGAACTAGTATTAATTTTGCCAGGTAAAATCCGCTATTGCCTGGACTTCATAACTTAGTGCACGTAGCGCTGCAGTGCATGTTCAGAGGCAGCCCTCCCCCTCCCCGTTCATCCTACGTCATAACGTCATATATCCTATTTGTTACAAATTTTGTCTAGTTTCTGAATTTCGTAATGCTTTTCCCTTAAACCAATAAGAAATTTAAGTTAAAAACAACTATTTTTTTTGGAGGGGGGGAGGTTCGGGGGGGGGGGATTTTGGGGGGGAAGTTAAAAATTCGGATTCAGCTACCCAAAACATTTAAAGTAATCCTTATAGAGAAAGTTCGGACGGGAGATGGGAGGGCGAATGTAAACGTGTGAGTGGTTAAGCGGAATTGCGCAACTTATTTCACGCAGCACCCCGCGCATGTTCCGAGGCAGATTTCCCCTACCCCTTCATCCTAAGTCATAATGTCATGTATATAATTTTTTGCAAATTTCGTCTACTTTATGAATTTCTAGATACTTTTTCCTTAAAACAATAAAATAATTGATTTTTTTAATAAAAACGTTTTTTGGGGGGCATTTTACCAAAATTTGCGGAAGGGGAGTTGCCGGTGGAATTTTGGTGGGAAGTTAAAAATTCGGATCCAGCGACCCAAACATATAGTAAGCCTTTTTCCAGAACTCCCATGAATTTTGCTAGGTAGAGCCCCTATACGGTCTCTATTGCCTGGACTATTATAATTGATACTTTTTTTCGAAGAACTCTTGCCTATTACTTATAATGCCGCTATTTTTTAATTTATCAAGTGAAATAAATACGCTTTTCATCATTAATATATGTACAAGAGTATAATGTAAATGGAATTTTATAAGAGCGTCTAATTTTTAATAAAAAACAATCTCCGAGGAAAAACCACTTAAATTTCAAGAACTCTAATTGGTTTCACTCATTAATTAATTCTTAAGTGGTAAAGCCTGTTACTTTTAACATTTGAGTTGGATTTCTGGAAATGCATATTTTAAGATTTAAATATAAATAAGTAAAAATTAAATTTAAAAAATCAAAAAACACGTCTGCGTAAAAAGCGAACTAATTAATTATTTCTCATCAATATGAAACTATTTTTTTTTTTTTTATATTACATACCTATTTTTTTTATTAATTTACTTGTATTGATGACTTTTAAGTTGTGCTTAATTGTTAGTTCCTATCTATAAACACTGTTTTTATGAGGCCTATAGTTGTCTATGATGGTTAGAGTCGCAGTAAAGCAAGCGATCCTACCTCCACAACTTCCAAGCTGTGTAATATTTAAACGGAGCTTCTGATTGTAAAACAGCCAATGAAACATCGGCTTCATTTTGAAAGACCTATGCAATGAGATGCCACTCAATAGGGTGCGTAAATTTTTTTTCGCGTCTACCGCCATTTTGTATTTTACGGTCGCCATTTTTAATTTATAAAAACAAAACCTAGCCTATAACCATCGGACGGTTAAGACAAATCGATAGAGACCTCATTCATTAAAATCCATCCAGCCGTTGGGATGTTTCGAGGGTATAAAGAAATCCACATACCGAGATACGCGTGAAACACATAACCCTTTTTGGCACTCGGGTAAAAAGTGAAATGTAATTCAAATTGTTTATTTGATTATTTTTTTTCCTATTACTTTAAATTTAATAGATGCGATGTGAAATTTTAAATGAATATTATATCTTTTTTTAGATGCGTTCGAAATTATATAAATACGTAGTACCCAAAGTCGTCGTCTGGTCTTTCCGCCTGACTGTCTGCATATAACAGCACAAAAATAACCCAACCGAATAGTTTTAAATTTAATATATACTAGAAAAGCAATGCTTTGTTTGGATTCGCGAAGCATTATTTAATAAGATAAATATTTGAAAGTAAAAATATTTTTTCATATTATTTTTGTATCTTTATTAAGCAAAAACTTTATTTTATATTTTGGCGCATTTTAATTTTAGAAATTCAAATTCAGCCAAATAACTAAGAATTTCCTAGAATATTATTATTTATGATAAAACGAATTTAACAATTAATTTTATTTGTTTGCAATTCTTTTGTTAAAATTAAAAAAAAAAATAATAATAATATAATTCTTTTAAAATGCATAAGTATCGTCTGCGTAAATGATTTCACATAATATGAATAAATTGTGTATTTGAGTTCTTAACACTGAAAAATACTTTTATAATTTAATTTTTATAAATTTTCATTCATTAAAAATATGCTATAATTAAAAAAAAAAAAAGGTATTTTAAAATTTTCACAAAAGAATTCTTGAAACTATTTATTTAATCATGATTCTATTTTTGACTAACTCCATGATTTATTTGTTCTTCTGAAAATATACGTGTTTCATTTTTTATTTGCAAAAATGCGTCCGTAATTGAAAACATGTAAAATAAATTAATTAAAACAATAATTTTTTATGGGTATTCTGTAAAAAAAATAATATTGTGCAAATCTACTGATCATAATTTATTTTTATATTTAATTTCAAGTCAAAATACTGAGCAGGTTTTTTTGTAAAGTGTACGACAAAATGTAATTTGTGTAGCCTAGTAGAGCTTAATAATCGTTGCAGAATTTTGTTGAGTAATTTCAAATTTTAGGAAAATTGAGTAAAAATTTAAAAAGATATTAATAAAAGGTTATTTGTTCTATTAAATACTATCATACGCAATGAATTCAATGATATCCCGTGATAGGTAATGATTATAAATTGCCATGGTGATTATTCTATTAAATCATATCATACGTATATAATTTAATGATATCCCATGATAGGTAATGATTCTTGGTTGCCATGGTGATTACGTTCCGTGTCAGATGGAGTCAAATTATTTCCCACTTGCTGAATTTTATGTATATAAGCGTAATAAATTTGGTATTCATACATTTTTGTATAACAGTGCAATAGCTTTATTGCTCCAAGATCGGAGTAGTTATAAAACTAGTTACAGCACGAACACGTCATACGCCACGCTTAACGTGCAATTTCTGACTTGTTTTAAAATTCTGTTATTTATTTTCAATTTCAAGACTGATAACATTTAAAAAAATGATTGCTTTCACTCAAAATATAGTTTAGCTTTTTCCTCGGTTTTCTCCACATTAACGGAACTGTCTGTAGATAATAAAGAACAATTTAATCATAATGAGAAAGAGGTTTTTTCATATCACATATCGAAAATAAATACAGTGAAATATGTTTAACACGAAATTGAGTGGACCGAATTTTTTTTTTTTTTTTTTTTTTCGTGTTAAAAGAATTTCACGTTAAAAGATTCGTAAAAAAAAGAACAAAACTAATAAATATTTTCGACGTCATCAAATTTTATTTCGATTTCCTGTTAAACTACTATTATGTTGCATACATTATGATGCAACTTAATAGTAGAAAAATATTGTGTTTTTTTTTTTTGGGGGGGGGGGGGAATCAGATAGATATTTTTTTAAGTGTCTTTTTCAGCCTTCTGAGATCTAGCTTGTTTGAATCAAATAAGCAAAGCTGTCTTTAAACATTCGTGCTTAGCGGTTCTCATAAGTTTTCTCTCTAATTTAAACATACTGCGCTCAAACATTAAAGTAATGGGATCCCTATTTTTATTATCGTTAATAAAGTAGAATTGTCAATGCCAAACTCTTTGCCGATTTTTGTTTTCGTCCTTCTTTTTCATCAACTACATTACGCAGCTTCATCTTCATTTGAAGCGAAATAGCAGTCTGTTTTCGCAACGATTTCTCAACCACTGTGCTCAAAAAACATAATCTAATATACAAAAAATACGAAATTCACTGATTTTCACCCAAAATTCAATGGTTTTAATACAAAATTTACCAATTTCAAATCAAACTAACTAGATCGAAAGCGAAATTTTTTTCGTTTTAAACAAGTTTTGTTTCGTGATAAAAGAAATAAAATGTATTAAATTGTATAGTATAGAGTCCGGACCGCTATATCATTTCGTGTTAACCGATTTTTCATGTTAAGCGTTTCTGTGTTAAACGTATTTCACTGTACTCTTAATATCTGAATAATAATAATATTGAAGTAAAAATGCGTTGAGTAGAGCTGAATTTTCTTTTTAAAAAATCTTTTATGTAAATACAGTTTTTAGATGCGTTCGTAGTTATATAAATACGTAGCACCTATAGTCGTCGTCTGTTCCGTCCGTCTGTCCTCATATAACAGTGCAAAAAATACCTAAGCGAATGGTTTGAAATTTAATATACATAATAGTTGCAGAATTTTGTCGAATTATTTTAAACTTTGTGAAAATCGAATCAAAGCTTAAAAATATATTAAAAATAGATTTGTTTCTTCTGTTAAATCCTATCACACGTAATTAATTTAATGATATCCCATGACAGGTAATTGCTTTAAGTTACCACGGTGATTACGTCCTATTATTTCCGTATTATTGAATTTAATATATATAATCGGAATAAATTTTGCATCCATGTATTTTTGCGTAAGAGTGCAAAAGCTATTGCACCTGAATATTTATAAAAACTAGTTATAGTACGAACGCATCTCATTTGCCACGTTTGACATACAAATTCCGGCTTCTTTAGCAATAATATTTTTACAATAAGGTAAGAAATAATTTATTTTCAAAAAGTAGTTTGTCATATTTCATCTAATCTTTCATTGAACTTCTGAAAATTTAGATACTAAGATTGAATAAAGAATGGAATAGAATAATAAAAACAAAATATTCGATTGTTTTCTGTTATTACATGCAATTCGATCTATGATTTATAGATTGTTTGGAAATACGCACTTTTTAACCATTTAAAAGTAATTTTCTGAAGTTATTCTAAAACTAAACACTACTCCTTCTTAAAGACACATACGTAATCTTCTAAAGGCTTATTTAAATCGTTGAAATTAATTTTAACTAATCTTTGAAATATTTATATAAACTGATGGGTATTACGTTGCTAAACGAGATGTTCGTATATGAATAAGTATTCTTGTATGTTCATAGATAATGCTCCAATTATATGGAATACTTTGAAGGAAACATCGCTTTATCTACTATGCAGGCAAATCTCCGTAACAGATTTCGCGAAAGAATTATTTTGGATAATTCTTGGATTAAATGACATAAAGGCTGCCAATATTCTTAAAATAAACATTTCAAGCTTTCAAGTTGTTTGCAATCTAATAATCTTTCAGCAATTTATTTTACTAAGTCTCCCATCTAGAACAGGAGAATTAAGTATGATGATATAAATACCATTATATAAAGAAATTCGGTCTTGTGTAAATTGTTGTTGATGAAATATATGAGTAAAAAACATAATTATGCTGAATTATTTGTTAAAGCGTTACCAAAAATTTGAATGACAATGTTGACAGATAAAATTTTCAGTTAAATGGCAAAGCCATAAATTATCATGGTAACTAGTATACTTTTTAAACATAGTCAACATTTATTTTTGAAAGATGGTTATATACAAAGCTTTCTGACACTGATCCATAGTATGCAGGTTATTTAAAAATAGATTTACACATTTTAGAAGTTGATGTAAAAATAACTACATAAGAAAATATATAAATAAGAATAATAAAATACCCTAATCACTTACATGTGTTAGATGATATACATTTTTCTTTTTGTTGTTGTTTTTTATAAAGATAAAATTTTAATATATGCAAATTTTTTTAAGCGACCTGTATCTAATTAATAACGAATTATGTGCCAAGGATTGAAATATAATGGCTTCCTTTAAACAAGCAAATGCTGCAGTAGTTCGATATTTGGCTTTTACGAAACATTCAGCTGAAGCTTTTCTATTTTTTTTTTTTTTTTTTCATATCACAAAGAATATCATTTTTTGTAATAAAGTTTTTGTACATGGAAAAGAAGAGATTTAAAGAAAAAAATAATTCAAGTATCAGTTTAAAAATTAATTGAAAATTTTACTATAGTTCATTGTTTAATTGTCCATATCTCTATCAGTCAAAATCGTGCCATATGACACATCGAAAAGATTCTTTGCATTCATTTAATATATTCTTAAGCCCTGACCCATTACTTTTAATGTTTGCTTAAAACTTTTGTAAATGCGGATACTAAGATCTAATTTGGAAAGGAATAGTACGATTTAAAAGTTTTGCTTGACTTATTCTTCGTTATTACTTTAAAGTCGATGAATAGGAAATGAGGTTTTGAAAGAGTTTTATATTTAATCGTCCGTCAGGAGTCGGCAGTTTTAGATAAAAATTTCAAAGAAGCTGATTTTATGTGTGATAGGTCAGTAGATATAAATAACGAGCTAGTTAACTAGACTAGCAAACAGAAGAAGTTTCAATAAAGATATTGCTGCAAACCAAAGACAAATCAAATGGATGCACTCTCTGAAATATTTTCTTCAATTCACGGAAATTTTCCTGGCAGCTGTGCTACCACGATTTTTCCGTTAATAGACGAATATCCGTTTCTTTTTTTTTTCCTCCGTTACAGGATGTAAAATATACGTCAATTGAAGAAAATGGGATTAAATAAAAGTCCTTCCGGCCAGTGCCGGGAGGAAGAGGTAGCTTTCATATTCCTTATTTTTAAAAAGCCAACTTATATTATTCAAACACACGAAGCTCAATTAAGTGGAAACCGAATGTAGGAGATTCAATACTAATTTTTATCAATACTAAATCATTATGAATGAGAATTTCGCGAAATTAGTCAGCTTTATCCAAGCTGCTTTTATTTAAAGTCGCTTATATTTGGCTGCCAAATTCGGCGATTTCTTAAAGTGCCTGCCATTTTAAGACAACATGGTAGAAGAGGCTAACCAGTGAACTTGGTCGAGACCTTAGTAATTGCTGTGCACATGCTCACTCATATCGGAATCGGTTGATATATACGAGTGCTATCGCAGGCAAAAAATCAGATTTTTCAAAATGTCACTCACTTTAGAAATTGAAACTGCTATATCTGAGCCATTTTTTTAGATAAAGACAAACAAAAAATGCACCTGAATCCTTATATCAAGGTCAAATACTTAATGAAGAAACCTTTTTCAATTTCTAATTTTTTTGCACCGCACTTTAAATATAATTTTGTTTTAATTTAATGGCCGCCATTTTGAAACAAGATGGCTGATGAAGCTGGCCAGCGAACTTGGTCGAGATATTGATGTATACTATCCACATGCCTTCTTCCATCGAAATAGGCGAATAAGTGTGGTATCGCGTGACAAATACAAGATCGTTTCAAAGTGTTAGCCATGATAGAAATTCAAAGTGCTATAATTCAACCACTCTTTAAGATATAAACAAAAGAACAAATTTTCAGAAACAAAAACTGCTCCAGAATCTTTGTATCAAGGCCAAACACATAAAAAAAATCTTTTTCATTTTCCAATTTTTTAATACCTCATTTTAAATTTTAAATTACATTTTTTTTAAAAAAATGGCAACCCTTTTGAAACAATATGGCGAATGAAGCTGGCCAACGAACTCGGTCGAGACATTGGTATGTACTATGTACAGACCAAGTTACATTCAAATCGGTTCATAAATACGTCTGTTATCACGTGGCAAAAATCAGGACGTTTCAAAATGTCAGCCACGCTAGAAATTCAAAATGCTATAACTGAGCCATTTTTTAAGATATAGACGAAACAAAAACTGCTCCCGAATCATTTTATCAAGGTCAAACACATAAGAAAAAAATATTTTTTCAATTTTCAATTTTTTGGTATCTCATTTTAAATTAATTTTTTTTTTAAATTTTTTTAAATGGCCACCATTTTGAAACAAGATGGCGAATGAAGCTGGTCAGCGAACTCGGTTGAGTTATTTGTATGTACTATGCACACACCAAGGTACATCCAAATCGGTACATAAATACGTCTGTTATCACGTGGCAAAAATCAGGACGTTTCAAAATGTCAGCCACGCTAGAAATTCAAAATGCTATAACTGAGCCATTTTTTAAGATATAGACGAAACAAAAACTGCTCCCGAATCTTTTTATCAAGGTCAAACACATAAGAAAAAAATATTTTTTCAATTTTCAATTTTTTGCTACCACATTTCAAATTTAAATTTTTCTTAAAATTTTAAATGGCCGCCATTTTTAAACAAGATGGCGGATGAAGCTGGCCAACGAACTCGTTGGAGACATTGGTCTGTACTATGTATAAACGAAGTTACATCCAAATCGGTTCACAAATACGCCTTTTATCGCGTGACAAAATTCAGGACGTTTCAAAATGTCAGCTTCGCTAGAAATTCAAAATGCTATAACTCAGCCATTTTTTAAGATATAGACAAAACAAAAACTGCTACGGAGTCTTTGTATAAAGGTCAAATACATAAGAAAAAAATATTTTTCCACTTTCAATTTTTTGGTACCACATTTCAAATTTTAAATTTTTTTAAAAATTTTAAATGGCCGCCATTTTGAAACAAAATGGCGGATGAAGCTGGCCAACAAACTCGGTCGAGACATTGGTATGTGCTATGTACACACCGAATTACATCCAAATCGGTTCATAAATACGAGAGTTGCAGTGTGACATAGGTCAGATATATATATATATATATATATATATATATTGATATATATATATATATATATATATCAATTTTGAACGGAGGGTGGTTTCGGGGTCTGGGGGTCATGATCGATGAAAATATACCAAAATTTTTTGAAATCGCTTTCCTCCGAACGGCTGCAATAGGTAGCTTTTTGTAAAGAAAGCTACCTAAAAGTTGCTGAAATTGGGATCGAACCAACTACCTTAGTGTTTCGAAACCAGTACTCTAACCCCTCGACTACAGTTGTACAGTAGTGGAAAAATTTGAAGCAAATATGTTTGTCTCAAACGGGAATGGCTTGATTAATTTCGAAATTAATGAATTTATAAATTTCTTTAAAAAACTTTGAATTTTGAATATAATTTAAAGAAGATTTCGTCTTTAATGAGATTGCGGCTGCGGTTTTAATACTTTAGTATTATTTTATTTTATTTTTAATTTTATGCTTAAGTGTAGCAAGATCACCAGATCACTTGGATCTGGTGTAGACCTTATTTGCTCCACGCGGTAAGTTCCCCGACATGCGGGGATTCACTACACATAGTTCCAGTCCTCGGACAAAAGCACATGCCAACGAGGGGTGGGAAAATACATTAACACATAGATATACATAAAAACTAGCCGCTGGAGCACAAATCTCCTACGCGACAGGCAGCGTTGGGTTGATGCTGGAGATAAAAGTCCATTAATCAAAGAAGAAAAACTTGAGGATTGTATCATGATTCCGGACCACATCGTCCAGATGGTATGTGCGCCGGAGACCTGCTCCTGCACGACAAGGGACGCTAGGACTGCCAGGAGCTCGACAAAGCCTCTAACGCGACAAAGAGCGAGTCTCAGGAATACTTTAGTATTAAAATATGATTAAAATATGAATTATAAATATTTTTATGTAGGTTGCTAGATGTAAAATAGGGTTGGGTTGGGTTGGTTTTTGACGGCCAATTATCTACTCGAGGGATATAGGCTCAGGGGGGTGGGTGCACTTCGTGGGGATCTTTCTAAGAGAACTCAACCAGTATTTACGTATGGGAAACCATGTTTCGATGAAAACCACGAAAACTCCGAACGATTAGGCCGACGGGCACGATTGGGTTCGAACCAAGCAACTCCTGTATACCAGCTTCGAGAGCAGAACTTATCGGCTACTGGTAGGGCAGATGTAAAAATAGGAATATTATATTTTTAAGCGAGTTTTTTTTTTTTTTTTTTTTTTTTTTTTTTTTTTTTTTTTGAGTAAAATCGATTTTTTCCATTTATTATTTTAATTTAAATGCATACGTATTGTATATGAATTCATTTAAAATATATTTTACATGCAAATATTTTTATATGATTTTTAAAAATAAATTTTGAATACTTTTGAATGAATGAGGTAATTATCTGTTATTTATTTTTAAATAGAAAACCATTTTTTTTCTTTGTTGTTGGTTTAGTTTTTATTTATTTATTTATTTATTTTAAATTAAATTCGAAATCTTAAATTATGGCATTTTGTGTCTAATAAACAATAAGCCTCTTAATCATGTTCTGCAGTTTGAACGTTTTTGCTGCATTAGTTTTTACAGAGTTATTCAAAAGATAATCGTTCTTTTTCAATTTTTAGACTGTCACCTATGGGGTTGCGGGGAAATAAATCTTCCTGGAAATATATGACCTATACCGTTCTGTTTACACACCTGGAGTTTCAGGATAATTCCTCATGTATTTTTCTAGATATTGAACAAAACGTCTAAAATCGCAAGTAACCAATCATCATTAACCATATAGTGTATTCATCGCTGCCATGGCAACTGGAGGCTGTTTTTATAACTAAAGATCGTTTCTAAGATAAATTTCATATTCTAAAATTAGCTTTAATATCCTTTTAAAAATATCGCATTTTTCAAGTTATGCTAGCAGGAAAGATGTTACAAATAACCTTTCTTCGTGTTTGAATAAAAATAAAAGTATCCTTCGACCTGGGCTAGGTGTTTTCTATTTCTTGGTTTTAAAATGTTCACTAATTTTACTCGATAAAACGAAGACAAAATTCGAGGAACATGATTATAAATGCATTCCCAGTTTTTGTCAATATTAAGATTTAACGATAATTTCGCCAAATCAGCCAATTATAGCCTAGTTGGTTGAATTTAAAGAGATTTATTTTCGGTCGCTAAATTTGGCAATATTTCATCAAAGTGTTGCTATTTTAGGCAAGAATTTGATGCTTGTTGATATGAATATGTAGTTTTAAGCGTATGAGTGTTGGAATGTTAAAACCATGGAAGAAAATTTGCAACAGACCATGTTCATTAAAGCTCATGAATTACACCCTATTGATATTCATGAATTACATTGTTTATGGGGCGATCTATTATGTTAAATGGGTTGTCTTGTTTCAAAAGTCAGCCACTCTAGAATTTCAAACTGCTATATCTGAGCCATTTTTAACACTTCTTGAAAAGTGTTTATGAATTCGATTTATCTGTCTGTCTGTGTGTCCATCCGTGCTCTAACTCGATTAAATATAGTCCGATTGCCAAGAAATGCATAGATGTTATTTAGCATCCCTATGGCATGTTTGGTATCGAGAAAGAAGTGTATCGCATTTACGATTCACTTACAGGGACACACAAAAAATTCCGTTACATTAGAGTTTACGGGGGAAAATCGTTTGCTCTGTACAGTAGAACCTCGATTATGCGAAGTAATTGGGACCGATCCTCTTTCGGAAAATCTAAATTTTCGGATAATCGAGAATGCTTCAATTTTAAGATTAAGGCGGAATGTATGCAATATTTCTTATTATGGTAACAAGTGCTTAATAAAAAATAAAGCTATAGCAAAATAGAAACAAGAATAAATTACCTTAATTTTAATTTTGAAATTAATTAACTTTTACATATATCACAATGGTTTAAAAAAATCTTTTGTTTATCGCAGTTTCGATTGTCTTTGATTTGAAGCTCTATCACTGAGTTTTTAAATATTATTAGTTCATCACTATTGTAATATATCTGCTACTCCAGCCATGCCAAATTTTTTGCAAAACGTTCAAAAGCTTCAGAATTGCTAATTTGTTCGTTTTCTTCGTTCCACTCCGCAGCTTACGGGATCCCAAGTTAAATTCAAAGGAACGCAAAGAAAGGGGATGGAAAATATTTATATGTACTCGTAGTTCGGAAAGGACAGCTTGCACACAAGGTATATGATAGTTTAACAAAAGGCTTTCAAAATGGATTTTTCACACAAGATAGTAAAAAAAAAGAAAAAAGTTGGATTTCGGTTAACCGAGTTTCGGTTAAAAGAGTTTCGGATAAAAGAGGTTCTACTGTATTTTAATGATAGTACACTAATTTAATCATACTGATAATTATATATATATATATATTGATAAGGTGTACTACACAGCACCTACTGTAGAATACGTTGTGCCTAGTATATATCGTTCATTCACTGGGACATACGAAAAAATTGTGCTACAGAAGAAATTGAACTATTGCGTATAGTTACTGGAAGTGCGTTTTCAGTTGTGGTACGCGTTTTAATATTAAAATATATTTTTTATTTAAAATATTACTTGTTGGGAATAAATTCTATAGATATCAGATACAGGGCTGCACAAAAGTTCTGAAGTACATTTCTCTGTATTCACGGAAATTACTGAATGGAAATTTTTAACTGTGCTATTCGTTTCACTGAAATATTAACCCATTTATGCCTGAATTTTTCTTTTCTCAAATTTGTTGGTAAAAGCACTTTAAAATATTACAAAATGAACTGGAAAAATATTGAAAAAAATTACGTTAAAATATTTTTGTATTTATTTAATAAAATGTAAACGTACTAAATATGGGAATATCCATATGTGGAAAAATGCATAATTATATGATTTGTCTAAATTTATATAAAGTAAGCTTTTAAATTGTATATTTTATACTATAAATAGTATTTTTATGAACTATTAGAAAATATATTTATTTCTTTACAGAGGTAAATAACATTATAAATACTATTAATAATAAATTAATAATAATCATATTTGAGGCTAAAAAAATAATTTATTTCAAAATCATCTTGAAAAGGACTTTACGTAAATAACTGCCCCCTAAATGTCTAACAGAAATATGTACCCATTTCCGCGTTACGCCCTATATTTTGTACGTTAGAAACAGGCTTAAACATATAATTTAGCAATTAAAAAAATACATATTTCAAAGAAGTCTACAAGCTAAGATTATGACTTATTTATTTGGATCCTAGATATAAAAAAGACAAATAAAGTTACTTTTTACATTTTGATATCTTGAAAAAGGAAAAATGTATAAACACCGAAAAAAAGGCTTTCATTTAACAAAATAAATATCAGTCTTATACTGTAATCTCTCGGTAATAGATAAAGACATTTATAGACAATTACTTCATATAATTTTCATGTTTAAAAAAAAAAGAAAATTTGAAAAAATTATTAAAATTCGAAACGTCCCAAAAAGGGACGCAAGGCATAAATGGGTTAATATACTATGAAGTATATACATAATTTCATATACCACATAGAGTGCTGTACAAAAAAGGATATTTTCCCGATTATTGATTATTATAGCAGAAATTGTGTTTTCAAGTGTCTTATGAGTTTCTCAAATTCTTCATTTAGACATCATATTTCACCTTAGAAAACTGTGAAATTTTGTTACATTATTTTGAATGTGTTGGAAAGTTTTCCATAATCTTTGTTGGACGCATGATTTTTCGTTCTTTTTTAAAAGCGACGTGGATTTAAAAAAAAAAATGGAATCGTTTTATCGAAGCCGAAAATATAACAGGGAAAGTATAAAGGTCATGATCGGTGAAAATATACAGGACTTTTCTGAAATTGCTTTCTTCCGGACCGGCTGCAATAGATAGCATCCTACTTTTTGTAATGGAAACTAAATTTCTAATAAAAAAAAAAGTTCCGGAACTCCGGTATTCTGCAGTAATCATAACAGTAGTGTATCCCTCTTTTCCTTCACTCGCATATTTATATTTCATACATATTCTGCGAAATTTAAAGAAATTTCGCACCCACGTCGATGTTCCCAATAAGCTACTTTTTTTTTTTTTTTTTTTTTTTTTTTTAATTCAGATTTCTTGATTCTTCACCACTTTTTTGGAATAGTGAAATTCGACTTATTTAACGACATATTGATTAAGGCAAAAACAATGGGAATTTTACCATTTCAGAAAAGTGGTGCCAATCAAGAAGTATAAAAAGTAGCCCACTGTTAACACTGATCCCAGTCACATAGCAAAGTAGGAAATGACAATAACAATGCAATCCATGGCACACTGTAAAACAAATACCGCCAGTTTTCCGGTAGGAATCGGAAAAACAGTTCCCATTATCGTACCGGAATAATTTCCGACCCAGCTCGGAATAAAATCCGTAAAAATAAGGAAATAGTCAGTAAAACGGTATTTTGCGGATTTTATTCCGATTTTACGGATTTTATTCCGAGCTGGGTTGGAAATTATTCCGGTACGATAAGGGCAACTATTTTTCCCATTCCTACCAGAAAACTGGCATTAATTTTTTTACAGTGCAGGACCGAGATAAAACAAAAACATTCTTGAGCTCATGTGGTAAAAAAAAACATAAGTAAAAAAGAATTTAACAAATTACAACGACCATTTGGAAAATGATTTTTTCAAAGACTAAAATTTAAGACATAAAAAAATCGCACGCAGTTGATCCTACATTACGTACGCCATGGATTAAATGATAACATTCCTGGACCCATCATGAACAAATTTTAAAAGAAATTTCAGTTTTACAATTTTCGGTACTGTAATTTTTTAAACTTCTACGGAGCTGGTCATACATTACGTAAGCCATGAATTAAAGATTAATATGTTATTACACATAAAAATTGCAAGCAAGAAAAATCGCCTGCGGCTCGTCAGATTTCCTATGAAATTTACGTAATAGCCAAGCATTTCCTTGGCTGTTCGGGAAAAGGCTTTTCTATCATCATATTTCCAAAAAATCTCACGACCCATTTTAAATAAAATTTCATTCTTAAACTTCTAAACATCCGACAATATTACTTTTTATACCGTCGGATAGAGAAAAAAATGTACTTTTAAATGCGATTTGTTTGAAAGCTGTGTCTCAATTTGTTTCTGATTTATTAATTTGTTTTGTAGTTTTTATTACTTTTTTGTCATAATGGCAACACTCTGGTGTCCATCGTTGTTGAAACCAAAGGAAAATACAGATTACTGTATAGACCAATCAGATAACGAATAAATTGCAGATTAAACCAATGAAAACGTTCAGATATGCTTATGATTTCCTACCCTGACGAGAACAATAACCATTTTTCCAAATGGTTAAAAAAAAAAATTAAAATTATACAAGATATTTAAAACTGGGAAAAAATCTTTTACTTATTAGTACTTTCTAAAAGATCAAAACTTATACACTTATATTTTTAATTTTATGAGTTTCAACTTCTTCTGGTATTTAAAAAATCTGTAAGTTTTGAGTTCTTTAAAAAGCTGATAACATTTAAATAATTTTCTTAATTTGAACCATACCTTTAAAAACTCATGGTTTAGAAAATAGTTATCAAATAATGATAAGAGGATCAACTTGTATAATAAAGAATTTTATTATTTGTCTCAAAAAGAAATTTTAAAAATGTAATTATAATATTACTCACTGCTTAATTGGCCACATCATGAGAGTTATTCATATATTAAGCCAACTTCTTCGATGTTTGTTATCTCGAAAAGCTTCTTTCTTGTTAACTTAAGTCTTTAATCCTATTACTTTTAATCTTTTCCGTTAAACTTCTCAAAATGCAGATACTAAGGTTTAATGCAGAAATCAATAGGAAAATTTAAGCCTTACTTGATTATTCTCTCTGATTAGTTCGGAATTCGATAGGTTTGAAGTGGAATTTGTAAAAAATGCTATTAGCGTTATTAATTTTTTTCTGTAATTTATATTGTTTATTTACAAATTAAAAACTAAAATGTACAGATTAGTAACTATGATATATTTAGCAATTCTTTACATTCAAAATGTAGTTTCATTATTTTATAAGTATGTTGAAACATAATGTCTCAAAATTGGATAATTTAGATAAAATTACGGGAAATATACAGAGTGTTTCAACACTAGTGAAGTAAACTTTTTATAATCGTAAATACGCATCAACACAAAGAAATTTTATGTAGGAAACTAGGATTCCAGTCCACTTATTGAGTCAAAAATGCAATCACTACAAGAATGAAATGTTTCGATGAATTCATACATTGTTTTGTAATTTGGTAATGGAAACAGACGAAAGTTAAATTATTTACATCATTTTAATGAAAACAGGTTAATCTTTTAAAACTGAGTTATACGCACATTTAAAAATATTCATGTTTATATATATTCGGTTATAAATATTCGGACAGAGGGATTAGGTGCTACGTATTTATATAATTAGGAATGCCCCTAAAAAAGCTACACTTTCATTTCACACTTTTCGACACTTTCACAAGTATCTTTAAAGGGGCGGGGGAAGGGGAAAACGTTTATTTTCCTGTTACTTCTTAAGTATAAAAAAGAGCTATCTCCAATTATTACGAATATTAACCATCATATTTACACTTTACAAACAATAACTGATAACATCGTGAAAATATGCATGGTTGAATTTTCAAAGTATGTTTCTGGTTTTTAATGCATTTTCACAGGTTTTTAAAATATCATTTCTTCATATGCAAATATTAATGATTTAAAAAAAAGCATTAATTTTTAAGGAAATTTTATTTCTAAAACGTGCAATAAATGGAAACCTATGGAAGGACGCCAAGAAAATCTTCAAAGGTCGCCGCGTTTGCTATAATATATGCAAAAAATAACAAGATTTCAATCCTACCGTTTCCGGCACAGTAGTCCGATGTCGGGACCAACTAATTTTAATTCCAAACTTACAAACTGCACCAAGTTTTTTTTTAAATAAAACTTTGCTTAAAATAAAACTTTGCTTTTAAATAAAAACTGCTTTTAACCTCTTCACTCCCAGGCTTAATTTCGCTGGTGAAAGGCAATATACTAGACAGTGCGGTGTAAAATGTTTGTGTCAGAAATCAAACTCATAACTTTCGTGATATAATAGTAATGAATTTAAGATCGTTAAATAATTTACAACATTATCATAATACGTATAAAATAATAAATAAAGCTTGCACATTATATGCATACCTACAGTATATGCATAGAACTCAGCAATTTATTTTAAAGATTTATGATATTGATCAAAATACATCTATTACACAGTCCTGGAAAATCTTCACAACCAGAACGCATTAGCCGAGTATCTTTCCTAACATGTTTATTTGTACAAACACAGTATAGATTTTGGGGACATTTCTTTCGATCTGTGCTTGTAATATGAACAAGTTTATGGAGCGTTTCAGATTCGTCTCCTTTACTAGTACGAGCAGAGAACATTTCTTTCTAACAGTCACTGCACTCTATAAGTCTTTCTTCGGAACATATTATAATAAAATCTTTGAACCTAACATATTCACCAAAAGCATTTCTAGGAATGACAAGACCATTCAAAAGCATTCTAGAAGCCATATGAATACCAAACATCTTAAGCCACGTGTGCGATTTGCGATTTGGATATATGTTTACAGTAACTGATCGACATGATCAACAGATCCCATCAAAGAGTTGTATTTCTCAATATGCAATGATTTATAGAGAAATTCTTACTTTCCACCAGAGCAATGGCGTAATTTTTCACACAGTCCAGCATCATACCGTGATGTCAGAACGTATCTTCGAATCTTACTAAACAATTGCCATCATTTAAAAAAAAAATAAGAATTCTCCTTTAGCAAGTGGTTCTTCCACAAGCTGCTTTGGCACATCCCGAGTAGTCCGGATGGTTCCAGATACATAAGTGTCATGTTTTAATAACTACTCACAAAGACGCACAAATAGGCACCAATTATCAACAACAATGTTCCTCCCTTCATTGAGAAAATCCTGAGCTAAATACAGTACAATTCTTTCCGATACTGGTAAATCTGTTGAATCAGGAAGCAATGACATTTCATAAATATTCTTGCCAATATACAATGAAAAATTTCATGTGTATCTTTAAAATTTGGGATCACTTGAACCTAAGCAAAAAGTTTCAAGACAAAACGTGATCTTTTATCTTTTATGAATTGCCGAAAATGCAGTCAGCCCTTGTACAACATCAAACACTCGTCAATTGCAATATGTTCACCTGGATCTAAAATCAGTTGGCTCCACTCCGGCAATATCGCCAAATACCGTGCAAATCACGTGACTGGGTACCCTTTTCTCGCTACTAGTAGACCCGAAAAGCACAAAAATTTAAAAATACTTTGAAAACGATTTCGACTCATTATTTTATCATCAAGACATTTCGTTCCTCAACACAAGTTACTAGACGACAAAAGTCACTAATTTCTGGAAGGCGTATAAGCCCCATCAAAAAACATATATGCGAAAAATATATACATTTCCGGTATTGCCACTTCACGCCATGTCAGCCCATGTACTTTCAAGGAGCGATAATCAGTTTCTTCAAAATACTGGTTTGCACGTTCATTTGCCCATTTAATTAGATGGTGTATTACATTCGAAAAAAAAAAAATAGTTCATTAAATTTTCGAGGACTTACCATTTCCGCCATGTCCACGACTGTGTGGATATCAAATCCATTTTCAAATTATTTCAACTCCGTTTGCCGACTATCACAAAAAGGATCAACAACATATATCCAATCTCCAACTGTTCTGGCTTCCACATCTTCATCTAAATCGTCTTCAAATTCAGAGTCAATGAATGAATAGAATGAGTGAATAAAAAGGTAAGAATGAAAGTTTCGATATTTAAAATATATACTTTTAGCTATAACGTTAAATTGTTTTAGACTTGTCATAGCTGTCCTCCATGTTTAAATTAACAATAGGAATATTGAATTTTTCCCTCAAAAAATTTCAATTTTTTTTTCAAATTACGGGATAAAAATACAACTACTAACTTACGCCAATCTGCAACTTATTATTCATTCCTAATTACAAATAATTTTTAATATAGTCTTTCCATTCCTAAGGCTAATAATCAAAATTGAAGTTTTTAGTATGTTGACAAAATATCGATTTTGCATTCACTATTAATGTAAATTTTAATACTTAAATAAACAATCCTGAAATCTATTATTTTACATTTACTTATAAATAGATATGATCTACTTATATAATGATTTTCATTAAAATCTGACACATGTCTGCCACAGCTGATTTACTCATTTTGTCTGCAAAGACCCTATTTTCTTTCTGATAATGACGTAAGATGAATAGTGAACGTATTGGTGTATGTAATGGTTACTGATTTATGAAATGAGAGGACGTATGAAGCGTACGTCTTTGTCGCTGATTACTGGAATGAGAGGACGTATGCAGTATACGTTCGGGGAGTGAATATGTTAAAATGAAAGTTTAAAGTAGCAAATTTATAATTTCTAAAATAGTCGTTTGTAAATTGCGGTGACAGTCAATCATTTCACGAATAGGGTTTGTCTGTCTCGGAAAAAGTTAAATATCAAAACCGACCCACATATCATACTTTTAATTTTATGAACTTTTCTCGTACTAAAAAAATATTTAAAAAAATCGTCTTAAATTTTTATTTCATGAAAACGGTGATAACATTTTAAACTTTTACTTAATTTAAACTATACCTTTAAAAACCTACGATTTCGAAATTAGTTATCGAATAATGATAACTAGAACAACCTGTATAATAAAGAGTATTATTGTTTGTCTCAATAAGATATATTTTTTATGTAATTATAGTAATACTTACCGCTTAATTGGCCACATCATGAGAACTATTCTTATATTAAGCCTACTTCTTCGATGTTTGATATAGAAAAGCTTATTTCTTATTAACTGAAGTCTTTAATCCTATTACTTTTAATATTTCCCGTTAAACTTCTTAAAATGCAGATACTAAGTTTTAATGCAGAAATCTTTAGGGTAATTTAAGTCTTAATTGATTATTCTCTCTCATTACTTCAAAATTCGATAAATTGGAAGTAAAATTTTCAAAGAATATTATATCGTAAGCCTTATTAATTTTTCTATCATTAATATTGTTTATTTACAAATTAAAAACTAAAATCCACAGATTAAAAACTATCAGATATTTAATACTTCTTTTCAGTCAAAATGTAGTTTCATATTTTTATAAGTATGCTGAAACATCATGTCTCGAATTGTGTAATTCAGAGAAAATTATGTGAAATTGACAGAATTTTTCAAAACTTGAATAAACCTCCATGCTCGAACAAATAAAATAGTAAAATCCTGTTCTTTAAAGATCAAAACTTATCCACTTGTGACTATATTTTTATTTTAAGAGTTTGATTTTTTTTTTTTTTTTTTTACTAAAAAAAACCCTTAAGGTTTTCAGTTCCTGGAAACGCTGATAACATTTTAAACATTTTCTTAATTTGAACCATAGCTTTAAAAACTTACGAATCTGAAATTTGTTATCAAATAAGGATAAGAGAAACAATCTATATAATAAAGAATATTAATATTATTATTTGTCTCAAAAATAATTTTTTAAACGGCTTATTATAGTAAAACTCACCGCTTAATTTGTCACATCATGTGAATTATTCATGTATTAAGTCTAAATCTTCGATGTTTGATATCCAAAACTTCTCTCTTAATAACTTAAGACTTTAATCCTATTACATTTAATCTTTTAAGTTAAAACTTCTGAAAATGCAGGTACTAAGGTTTAATGCAAACATCAATAGGGCAATTTAAAACTTACTTTATTACTCTTTGTTATTACTTTTAAATTCGATAGATTTGAAATAGAATTTTTAAAGAATATTAAATCCTAAGGATTATTACTTTTTTCTATAATTTATATTCTTTAGTTACAAATTAAAAAAATAAAATCTACAGATTAACAGATATTTAATACTTCTTTTCACTCAAAATATACTTTAATTATTTTATAAGTATGCTGTAAAATCATGCCTTAAATTGTGTAATTCAGAGAAAATTATGTGAAACAAGTAGACAGTTTCAAAACCAATTTAACAAACTTTCGATAATAGTAAATACGCATCAACGCAAATAACTTTATTCTACGAAACTACGGCTATAATCTACTTATTGGGTCTATATAGTGACCATCAATATCCGTTCGATGAACCCGTTTCGATGAATACCAATTTCGTTTGTTATTTGTTAATGGAAGCAGACAAAAAATGAATTATTTACATCGTTTTAAGGGCAGATGGGTTAGTCTTTTGAAACTGGGTTGCACACAGATTTAAAAATATTAATGTTTAAAAGTTATTTAAAAATACATACAAAATCAACAAACTGACACATAGTTTTAAAACAAAATGTAAGTACATTTTTTTTTCCCAATTGGCAAAGCAGAAATTGATACTGAGCAATGTTTAGGAGTTAACAAAATTGCTGCAAAAGTGTATTGGTCGTTTCGATACCACAGTGAATAAGATGTCAACGTTACGCGTGGAGGTGTCTTTGCTTTATAATATAGATAAACATTTAATTATAACAATCTACTAGGTTGATCAAAAATTTCTGGGAAATTTGTGAAAGTTGCGTACTTATGCTCAAATTAACAACAAAAGCAACAAAGACTATTCTTTCAAGTAGAGACTATCATAGTCCACGACTTTCTGCCACCGTTCTGCTAGATTCTGGATTTGCTGGATAAGTTTGTCGCCGTTGCCAGCACCTTCGTCCTTATTAATCTCATCGACGGCTTTCAGAATCGTTAGGCCTTTTTTCTAATAATGTCAGGTCAACACACGCAAATCATACTGCTCAATAGGCATTATGGAGCCAAATTTCCTAAGCTCCGATAAATATACTACAAGTACTCATATATACTATAAAAATTCTGGTAACTATTAGATTAAAAATTTCCCAGAACTGTTTGCTTAACGTAATATATTTAAGTGTGAATTTCCATTCATATAAACGATATGTTTCTTTTTATAGTTGCGTTGCAACCACGTGATTTTAGCACTTTTAATTGGATCAGCTTTAAAATTATAGACCAAAGATCAATACATAAGATCTAACTAACGAAAAAATAAATGAAAAATTGCGATGCAATTCGTATTAGCTTCTGTATAACCGTGTGGGCTTCATTTTGTCTTAAATGCTCATGTACCTATAAAAAATTGCACATTTATTTTTTTCAAATAAAACAACCCGCCTTTTCTATCATATTTGAGTTTCTTGGATCAAGGCAATGCAGTAAAATGTATAGTTTATATACAGTCAATAAAAAGGTGTTAGGGATTTATTCCTAAATTTCGAAAAATAAAATTAAGATGTTTCAAGGCCAAATACCTGAAACATTCAGTAAGTGAACAGAAAAATTTTAGAGAAAATAAAATTAGAGTGACGCAGCTAGTAGTTAATTAACCCCTTAACCTACAATGAAGGGCATAGGACGCATACGATGATCGAGCCAAATGTAAATTCTTCTTACCACTAAAATTTCACAGTAAAAATAGTTTAATTTAGTCGTCGAAATTCCATGATTAAACAAGGCGAAAATCTCTATTAAATTTTAGTGGTAGCTATCGATTTGCCAAACCGTGGAGCTGTTAAAAGTAAATCGTAGGTTAAGGGGTTAAATAAAGTTAGTGTTACGAGGAGGTTTTTATTATATTTCCTTCCTTTTAATCTTTGGAAGTAGACCAGCATGATTGCTACAATCTTTAATGAATGTTCTATAAAGGACAAACATTTATCCTCTGAAATTAAAAAACAAAAAAAAATTAAATAAATAGTTTTTTAATTGCAATTTTTCCAGTTAAAATAAGCAAGATGGAAGTGGATTATTTTAACTTACCGTAATTGTCTCCAACTAACAAAAAACTAAGTGTTTATACTTTCTAATAAAAAAAAAAAAAATCATAAAATAACTTCTCTTACTATAGACAGCTGACAACAATATGACAACAGGTGTACTAACGTTCAAACAAAAATATTATGTCTAGTGCTACGTATAAAACTAATTTTCGCTGGAAATGGCGCAATACTACAAAAAATTGATCAACTACTGGAAGGGTATCAATTACTCGCGGGTTCACCCTATATTTCAAATAAAAAAATAAATGTCGATTTTTTTTTTATGCGGTTGTTTTGCTAATAGGAGACGATGTCTTTTCTGTGACTTAAACTTTCATACTCGTGGGGTATCCCTTACTCAGTTAAATTACGTAGGCAAGAAATATACAGGGTGTTAGGGATTTTGACGGTGACAGTAGGCCTTAACAGGAACAAAAATTGTAATGAAACATTGTACCGTAAACCACCTATTTATTAAAAAATGCAAGGTGTTCTACGGTAACCCAACATTGGTTACCGTCAATGACTTTCAGAAAACTGAAGTATATTACATTGAAACTTTTAATACACATGCTCACTTTTGCTATAAATATGATAACATAAAAAAAAGGTAGAAGTTTCCATTATACGCGTCAGCTGTATGCACTTGACGCTTCCCATTTTTAACTGCGATTTCTAGTTCACACGGTGTCATCGTTTGCGTGAACAGCCTGTTTTTCCAGAACTTTTCGTGATGTTACGATCGTTTCATGATGATGATCGGTCATACCATTAGAGGTTCATATCGTTACATTTTCATTGCAGCGTTTTTATTTTTATTTAAATTATTACAGTCACCCGAGTTCAGTTAAACCTTTATGTACTGAATTATAAAGCCATGAAAATTTTATCATCTAAAGTATTTTTCATGAATTGTTTAGACTACATTAGAAGATGTACATAATCATTTAATAAATTTTAGAAGGATTGAAGGATTTAGACGTACTAATTAAATGTTAATTTAAGGGATTATGTAAAATATTTATAATCCCACTCAAATCTTTTATTTAAAATATTTTTCTTAGTATTTTGTAGAATTAGGAAATGTACAAATATAATGTTCTTACAATAGAAATATAGAAATATTTCCGAATTGTAAAATGCCCAAGAAACCTGAAATGATGCAAAGGCAAAATAAATCATTCTTTTACAAATATATTTGTTTTGTGTAATCAATAATGCTTTTGGAACAAGATAAAGTAATGTATCTATATTTCATTCTAAACTGTATTACAGCTAATCAATGTATTAAATCAATTTTATAACAAGTTATTTTAATGGTACTTAAAAATACTGCCAGTAGATAAAGGGTTAAGGTCAAGCACCCTGTATTTGTGACTAAATAAGTTGTTTGCGATTCCATGCTCTATGGTAATTTCAGAATAATTGGAACCCAGTTTAATTTTGCGATAAACCGTCATAAAGCTTAATGTGAAAGGCAGAAGAGGATTGGTTGAAATATCACAAGTGACCGCCGTTAAACCGCATTTAGTAATAACTACAAAGACCACGTGCAGAAGAAAAGAATGAAATAATTTTATGCGTTTCAAGAAAAATAAAACAAGAAGCTCTAAACGTTCAAAAGTATAGATATAATATGTCTTGTTATTTTGATTGCTAACAGAAATGAAGTCTGTAAAAGTAGATTTTTCACTGTAACTTTGGGCGCAATACAAAATTTCCTTTGCCTTTTTACTCCTTATATATATATATATATATATATATATATTAAATAAACATTACCGACCACCAACAAAAAATGTAATGTTATGAATGAAATGACAATAATACAGTGTCCCCCAACACACTTAACATGGATACCAAAAACATAGTATATACCAGCTGTTATGTATAAAATATAGTCCCTTCTACTACAGTGGCTAGAATAGATAGTGTGCCGTTACATTGGTTACCATAACGCTTTTTTTTTTTTTTTTTTTTTTTGGTCGTGAAAGGGAGGACGCCGCAAGGTGGCGTGCATGTTATCACCGACTGGGAATTTTGAAAGCTTTTAGCGCCGTGACAGTGAAGCATATTGTAAACAAACGCGAGTTTTTGCCATAAAGTTTTAATCATGTCTGTTCAAGAAACAAAATATGAGTGAAAAACTAACAAAAAATATCAGCAAAGGTATTGCTTTGCGCCTGGTTGTCGTAATTTGTTTTTTAAATAACTGTATAAAGCAAAATGTATCTGTTTTCAATTAGTTGATGTCCAATTTTGTTCTAAGTAAAAAGAAAAAAAAATGCATTTTTAGAAAATTGTTTGATTAAATTTTCATGATAAGTGCAAAATGTTTTAGTTTCTAATTTATATTATGCTTAAAAATATTTATTGTCAGCAGTAAGTTGACTATTTTGAAAATATCGGATATGATATCGAAAATATCGGATATTTTTTATATTTTCGAAAATATCACGATATTTACGAACCCTGGGCCCGGGGGAAGGAGATTCCTCCACAGAGGAATGAGATGTCCCTCCGGAAGATTTTATATTTTGTTTTCAATGGTCAAAAAGTGTAATCCCCCCCCCCCCCCCCGGAGCTACAAAATCCCTCCCGGAGAAAAGTGTCTGAATTCAACACTGGTTTGCACAGTTTTGGAAGTAGTGAACAGTTGTTGGTATTTGTAAATAAAGCTAAAGCGAATTTAACCTTTGAATTTATTTAAAAAAATATTTACTTTTCATACATAATTCATAAAGAAACAAATGTTTATAATTTCTCTTAAGAATTTTAATATGTGATTTCCAATGTGAAAATGATTTATTTTAAAAAATGGGCCTTTGTTTTGAAAATAACACAAAGTAAATATTGCTATTGGGAGTTTATTTTTTAATGTTTATTGTATGTTTGCACAGTTTTAGACGTAGTGAACAGTTGTTGATATTTCATATTTGTAAATAAAGCTAAAGCAAATTTAACCTTTGAATTTATTTATTTTTTCATACATGGATTCATAAAAAAATAAATAAATAAATAAATAAATAAAAAATAAAATAAATAAATAAATAAAGAAAGAATTATAATTCTTCTTAGGAATTTTAATATGTGATTTCAAGTGTAAGAAAGATTTATTTAACAAATGGAGCTTTGTTTTGAAAGTAACACAAAGTAAATATTGCTATTGGAAGTTTATTTTTAAATATTCATTGTATGTTTTGCACAATTTTAGAAGTAGTGAACAGCTGTTGATATTTGTAAATAAAGCTAAGGCGAATTTAACATTTGAAATTATTTACTTTTCATACATAATTCATAGATATTTTTTTTTCTTTAATTTTTCTTAAGAATTTTAATATGTGATTTCGAGTGTAAGAAAGATTTATTTAACAAATGGGGCTTTGTTTTGAAAATAACACAAAGTAAATATTGCTATTGGGAGTTTATTTTTAAATATTCATTGTATGATTGCACAGTTTTAGAAGTAGTGAACAGTTGTTATTTGTAAATGAAGCTAAAGCGAACTTAACATTTGAATTTATTTACTTTTCACACATATAATTTTTATTTAAAAAATATGTCTCTGTACTGAAACGACTACATGACCAAAAGAAATAGATTCAAGATGAAAACAGAATAATATTAAATGCCATGAAATGGAAAAATCAATACAATCTTTTAAATATTTAATTTATAGCAATGAAATATAGTAATATTACACAGCATACCTAATATAATCCCATTTTTATTTAATCCAAATACACTCCTGCACATGGTATCTATTACCGCTATAATTTTAAGGTTATTTATGCAGTTAAGTTAACACAGATATCAATACCAAACGGCTGCAGTTAATTCACTTTGAAATACCGTGATAAATGCAAATAATTAATAGAAATAGAAAATAATTACAATATTAGTATTTAAAATACCTATTAACACTTTTAAATTTTCTTAACTAAAGTAAAAAAATCTCAATATATATATATATATATATATATATATATATTAGAATAGCGAAATGTGGACAGAGGATTATAAAGGGTGTACTGAAAATGAAATATATTAATTTTAGGACATGGGGAGAACAAGGGACGAATAATTTTGTAAACTGGTAATTAAATTTATATTTAAGACAAAAATTTAGTAGCACACTCGAGGGGGTGGGGGGGGGGGGTGCGCACAAGAGGAGGAGAGGAAAAACCGAAAAAAATTGAAATGGAATATGTGAAGTTAATTCTTTTCACGTTCCAGCCATTATCTTCAAGTGTTCCAGCCATTATCTGCTCAGATGCGCGCCAAATTAGAAGGGGATCTCTATACTTACCATTTTCTAACCACTTCCATATGCTACCATTCCCGACCCTACTATTTCCTAACTTTTTCCACAAACTGACAAAGATGGTCCAATATACTGCTCTCCTTTGGTTCTCATTCCATCTTCTACAATTTACATACAATGTCAATTTGTTTTTCTTTTTTAGCGCTATACCGACTTCATACCGGTATTAGAATTCCATGTTTTCTTCGTTTTGGGAAACTCCTTACGTATGCAATTTCATCAATGAAAAAATAATATTTAGTTGGTCATTTTTACTTACGAAAAGAAATGAGAAAATTTATTTTTGTTTAACCCCTTAACGGTCGCATTAAATTGCCATTTAAAAATACAAATTGCCTATTGGCACCCCTTTTTTGAGAAAGAAATATTCACCTTATTTAATGACAGGTAAAACGATACCATAAAAAAGCCAATTACACTATTTTATAAAATTGGTGGGAATCAAACAATCTGAATAAAAGCCACAGCACGTGAATATCAGCGAGAATTAAGGGGTTAAGTAAATAACAACAGCATTTAAAGCTTTATTTAGCCAGACCATATGTTTTAATTCATCAGTTATCTCTTTATGGGAAAAGTACTTCATTTGATAAAATGTGGAAATAATTAAATAACACCAGAATTCAGAAAAACAACTAATTTAAAGTAAGTTTTTACGAACAGCTTAATAAGGAGAAACCTTTATTCCAAATATTCTGATGCTATTATGGCATTTGATAATTGAAACTAAACGCTATAAAAATGTATCACCGCCTTTTAAGGATTTAAATAAATTTCATTCTATTTTACACAATGTGTCAAATAATATATTCTTCCCCATTATAGCTTTACTTAAGTCTTTTGTCTAATTATTTCTTAAAGTTAAAAAGAAATTCTGAAAATGCAGATTATTTCTTCACAGGGAAAAGAAGAATGTTAAGAAAGTTTTTACCAAAATATTCTTAATTAGCACGATGAGTAGAATTTTCGATGGATGCAAAAATAAGTTTTAAAAAAGTATTTTTTCTTGTAACTTTCTTTTTTTTTTTTTTTTTTTTTTTTTTTTTTTTATATGAAACTCTAAAAATTTTTTTTTTGAGTAACAACAAATAGAATTTTTTTGCAAAATTGAAAATTATTAGTTTCAAGTTGAATATTATGAGTTCCGAATTGTAATTCTTCAACTTAGTTTAATAGCAATATCAATTTAATTATCAATATCTTTATATAAAAACGTAAGTCTTATCAAAATATCATTTTTAGTCTTTTTAGCTGTTTATGTATTACATTTTTACATAGAATTCCAGGTATATATAACTTCATCTTTCATGTGCATGATTTTACATAAATAAATGATTATATAAAATATATAATTCATTATCAATATCCTTATAAAAAAGCAAGTTTTATGAAAATATCATTTTTTTAGTCTTTTTAGTTTTTATATATTTTATCTTTATATAGAATTTCAGGTGTATGTAACTTCACCATTTATATGCATGATTTTACATAAATAAAATTATCGAATATTATTGAAAAAAAAATAAGAAAAGTTAATTATTTTATCGAAAAGGAGTAACTAACAAAACGTGTTGTGCCTATAATGTTATGTCAGTAATGTATGCTGCATTATTGCATTAAACAAAAAAATAATAAAAGTTAATGATTTCTTGTCCAAACATTATATTTTTAATTCATATGCTCAAAGTATTTCTCTGGGATAAGAGATTTCGATTAGCTTCTTCCCATTAAATTCTTACTTCAATCTCTAATCTTATTACGTCTTAACTTTAAAATGAACTTTTAAAAACGCATTTACTCAGTTTTAATGTGAAAGGGAGATGGAACAGTTGAATTTTTTATTTAGGTATATTTCATGAATAGTTGATTCGATTCTTAGAAAACTAAGTTTAATAAAAAAGAATCCTTCATGCGCTTTTTTAGATTTCTATGAATCGCAATTTTATGTAGAATTCCAAATGAACATAATTTTACAACTTATGTTCATGATTTTGAATAAATGACTTGAAACACACTTGTTGAATATTTATGAAAAGAAATAAGAAATACGAATCGTTTTAATTTAAGGGAAATAATCGTTCAAATATATTATGTCATTATGACATTACATACCTTATAATATCATTATAAGGCATTAAGGGCATTAAACAAGGATTATTGTTTAAGAAAATAACAATGTACACTGTTTAACAAAACATGTTATTCCTATAACGTTATGTCAGTAATGTATGCTGGCTTATTTCATTAAATTAAAAAAATAATGAAAGTTAATGATTTTTTGACCAAACATTATATTTTTAATTCATATTCTCAAAGTATTTCTTTGGGATAAGAGATTTCGATTAGCTTCTTCCCATTAAATCTTTGCTGAAATCTCTAATCTTATTACGTCTTAACTTTAAAATGAACTTTCAAAAACGCATTAACTCAGTTTTAATGTGAAAGGGAGATGGAACAGTTAATTTTTTTTATTTAGGTATATTTCATGAATAGTGCATTCGATTCTTAGAAAACTAAGTTTAATAAAAAAAGAATCATTCAAGCGCTTTTTTAGATTTCTATGAATTGAAATTTTATGTAGAATTTCAAATGAACATAATTTTACAACTTATCTTACTGCTCATGGTTTTGAATAAGTGACTTGAAACACAATTGTTGAATATTTATGAAAAGAAATAAGAAGTACCAATCGTTTTAATTCAAAGGAAATGATAGTTTAAATATATTATGTCATTATGACATTACATACCTTATAATATCATTGTTTAAAAAAATAACAACGTACATTATTTAACAAAACATGTTATTCCTATAATGATATGTCAGTAATGTATGCTGGATTATTCCATTAAATTAAAAAAATAATAAAATTAATGATTTTTTGGCCAAACATTATATTTCTAATTCATATACTCAAACTCTGGGATAAGAAATTTCGATTAGCTTCTTCCCATTAAATCTTTACTGAAATCTCTAATCTTATTACGTCTTAACTTTAAAATGAACTTTCAAAAACGCATTTACTCAGTTTTAATGTGAAAGGGAGATGGAACAGTTGATTTTTTTTTATTTAGGAATATTTCATGAATAGTGGATTCTATTCTTAGAAAACTAAGTTTAATAAAAAAGAATCATTCAAGCGCTTTTTTAGATTTCTATGAATTGCAATTTTATGTAGAATTTCAAGTGAACATAATTTTATAACTTATGCTCATGATTTTGAATAAATGACTTGAAACATAATTGTTGAATATTTATGAAAAGAAATAAGAAGTACCAATCGTTTTAATTTAAGGAAAATAATAGTTCAAATGTATTATGTCATTATAACATTACATACCTTATAATATCATTGTAGAAAAGTAGTAAGAAAATAACAACGTACATTGTTTAATAAAACATGTTGTTCCTATGATGTATGCCGGATTATTCCATTAAATTTAAAAATAATAAAATTTAAAGCTTATTTGGCAAAACTTTATATTTTAATCCATGTATTCAAAATAATTCTCTGGGATAAGGGATTTCGAACAGCTTCTTTCGCATGAAATCTTTAATTAAATCTCTAAACTTATTAGGTCTTAACTTTGAAATGAACTTTCGGAAATGCAGATACTCAGTATTACTGTGAAAGGGAGATGAAAAAGTTGAATTTTTTTATTTAGGTATACTTAATTAATAGTAGATCCGATTCAGAGAAAACTAAATATAATTAAACAATATTGGGTGTAGTAAAAAGTTTTAAAGCGTTTTTCAGAGAAAATAATATTCAATTAAGAACCGAGAATAATATCTTTATTCATAAAAATAATCTGAATCCTTATCTAACACCTTCCGCCAGTCGGTCGGGCAGTTGACGGAAGACAGAAGTGTAGAATGATTCCTCTTTTGACGCGATGAAGTCGTCAACCCAATTTCGCACTTTCTCACTGTCCGGAAGCGTGCAGGAGGAAAGGCACTCTGCATCGACCGAAACAAACGTTAGTCCGGAGAGGCTATATCGGGACTATACGCCGGATGTTCCAAAACTTCCCAGCCAAGAGTTACTAACGTGTCCTTGACTGATTTTGCAACATGAGAACTGGCGTTGTCATGGAGCAATTTCACGGCGCGCAAACCTTTGCCAGTAAATGGACATTTCCGACAGATTCCCTGGTTCAATTGAAGCAATTGTTGCTTGTAGCGTTCAGCAGTTAAACTTACACCAGGCTCCAACGGTTCGTAATGGAGCATGCCCTTCATATTCCACCAAGTGCAGAGGACAACATTTTGCAGTGAAGGGCTCGTTTCAGTGTTGATATTGTTGCTCCGCCGGGATTCAACCAATATTTTTTTGCATTTCGGATCATCATAACATTTCCATTTGTCATCTCCCGTCACGATTTTAAACAAGAAAGATTTTTTCTGTTGCCTGTTTAGCAGATTCATGCTCTTCAAGACACGTTCATCCTTGTTCCTTTAACCCAATGCATATGGTACCCATTTTCCTGCCTTCGGATTATTTCCCATTGCGTATAAACGATTACAAATCATTTTTTGTGATACTCCTAATTGTAAAGCATGTTCTTTTTGCGTCTGAGATACATCTTTATCAAGCAGTGCTTGCAAATCCTCATGACTAGCCTTCAGTGGAGCGACGTTAAGCTCTCGATCGCTAACATCAAAATCGCCAACTTGAAAACGTCGAAACCAAAATTTACATGTGCTTTTCGATACGATTTTCTCTCCAAGAACAAAACAGATTGATTCATATGCTTTTGCAGCTCTTTTTCCTTGGTGAAATTCGTAACGAATACGGAGACGAATAAATGACTTACCGTATGACATCTTTCATCTTAAAAATTTCACCATTACTTTCACTTTTCTCCCAGATTCTGCGTCGATTTGAAAACGCTGACCTGGTTCTTATCATTTGACACAAACTCGGTCGACTGATTGGTGTGCTATTTCGCAGTAAACGTAAGACAAAATTCGCTTACTACACCCAATATATTTTTGAGTCATTTTATATTTCTATGAATTTCAGTTTTATATAGAATTGCAAGAGTACAGTCGGGGGACAAAAAAAAGTAAACACCCCTTACTAACTCTGCAAAAAAATATCGTAGAAGAAATTCACTGGTACCACACGATTGATAATAAAGTCTACTTTTAAAGGATGTATATAAAATTTGCCTAGGTGTCCATCTACATATTAAAACGAATCATAATTTTTTTTCAATAGCAGTGCACAATTCTGACAGCATAAATGAATTCTACACTCTTCAATTAGCCTAAAAAGAAATTTTTATGCAATTCGTACCATAAGTTTCCGAGAAATTGATTATTTTAAAACGAGCGTATTTTAGGGGTTGTATCCAAATTGATGTTTGGTACTCGATTGTTGAACGAGAGATCCCACTTCTTGATCAAGGCATCTTAAGCGCTACTGAAGCATTCGTTGGAGACTGGTAGATTACAGGATTGCATAAAAACTTTTAAAATATCTAGTCACGTCTATAATAGACGGCCCCTTAATATGTTCACTGTCGCAAAAGTAAGAATTTTCAAATTTCTTCTTGAAAGTCGTTTGTTACCACAAATTCTGTAAAATAAATTTCTCTTTACTAATACAGCGAAATTTCTGCCAATAAATGGGACATTCTCACAATCCTTTGACATTGGGGAAAAACATCTGACAAAATTAAACTTGCTAAAATAACATTTTAATCTAATAGACGAATGCCTTAATGATTCAAAATAAAGAAAAAAATGGTAAACAGCGAAAAATTTTTTATTTAACTGAGGTTTAAGTTAAATTTGCGAGTTTAATTTCCTTCCCATTTTACACCTATAATTTTTTATTTTCTTCTAATTTTTTTCTTATAATGAATTTGCATAGTACCCCTTTAAATTCAAATAAGAAATAATAACAATGTAGTACTATTAATACAGAATTTTTGTATAAAATTCTCTTAAAGGGGTGTTAAAAAAGGGACGGTAAGGTAAAAAAAAAAGTGATGGTATTGGAAAAAAGGGACGAAATGGTAAAAAAAGGGACAGTAGGGATGGAACGGTAAGGGAAATTACCACCTATTTTTAGGAAAATCATGTTAAGACAAAGTGATAGCCACAATGTTCATTGATTTTTAGAAACAGTTGTTAACATTGGATTAAATTATTATTTTTTATTTTTTTATCTCGAAAAGTGCTGGAATAAACCTTGGGGACGGTGAGACTACCAATAAAGCCACGATGCTTAAAATTGATATTTAAATGCTGATTTAAATTCTACAGTAAATTTCCTGCCAAAGAATTTTAGACATTATTTCTCTAGCATGATTCTGCAAGAGAAAAAACTTGAAAAAAATTCTGTGGCTGCATCTGAAATGATTTTCTGTATAACTTTAGAAGAGGGATGGTAAGGAATCTAAAACCCAGGGACAGAGTTTAAAAGATAATAACAACCCTAAAAATGTGTGCATGTTCTTTTTTAGCTACATATTTATATAAAACAATAGTTCCAGTTTCAGAAAAAAATTACATCGGATTATTTTTATTGAAACAATTTTATCCAGACAGCTCCAAACTTAAAAATCAGCATAAAGGACACGGGACGGTATAGTAGTTTTCCAGGTGTTTGGACCCCCAACATCGTCCAAAACTTATTTATCTCGTTAATATTGTTGTGCAATCGTGCAATGGGATGTTCCCCAGTATATGAAAAAAAAAAAAAAAAAAAAAAAAAACATGTGTATTAAAATAAAAAATATTATTTAGGGACACGAAAGTCGAAAGAATGTGTGAATACCCCAAATAATACGTTTTCTTATTTTAAAATAATGGTGAGAAAGTAATTAATTAAAGCCACGAATATTAAAGCTACGTGCTGGTAACACTAACGTTTCCTGCAGGTTAAAGACATTTTCCTGTATAAAAATGTATCTGTATTATATTTATGCAAATTCAGAAGTACTATTATTATTATTTTCATGTTATATAAACTATGTATTGAAATGTGTTAGATGGTTATGTATGTATATATATGTAATGTATTAAGTTGTTTACGATTTAAGAAGGGAGCCGGTGAGGTTATCTGTAGGAGTGGATGTTTGAGTCGTCGCCAAGTAGACGGCCATTTAAGAATACTTTGACATTATAGTCAGAAGTATATTTATGGGAATATTTATGACTGGTCGTAAAATGGACCACACACACTTTTAACAGACACGGGATCATGCCCTAGCGCGCCCCTTCGAGGGTGGGACTCCGTGGACCCAAAGTATCGAATCAGATGCTTTGCGGGGGAATTGTTGAGAGGGATCAGTTATACTTGTTCGCTGATTGAACGAGGGGCGTTTAAGCCCGATCCCTATTGTCCAATGGAGTCTACTTACCTAAGATATGTAGTAAGAGATGAAGTCATATGTATGCAGAATCTTAAAGAGTTTTGAGGAACATGTAGCTTTCTTATGATATTCCTCAAGTGCTTAATGACTCCCAGCTTGTTCGAGATGCGGACCTTGCAGAATCCCAATACCCTAATTTGGGTCCTTAATCCAACCGGGGCGTTGTGCTAGGTTGACCGGTCCACTAGATATAGTATTGGAACCGCTTCACGAAGCTCGATTGAAGAGCTGTTTTTTTAGTGATGGCCTCCACAAGTACTTATAAGTGCTAAAAGTGTGTAGTGAAAGACTTTCTCAAGGATTACGTATCCCATGCCTGAATTTGATTAGCTTGGTCTTCTACTGTGCGTGTGATGTATGAAGGTATTGTTATTTTATTATCTTTTGTTCCCTGTTTAAGTATGTGTATTTATCCATTGATTAGGGATGACTATTCTCATATTGGTAAACAGGTATTCAAATAATTTTATGATAAGAAACTTAAAATTAATTTAAGAATAAAATTACTGTTTTTGATTTATTAGTTAGTGCAAGGGTGTCTTGCGATACACATTCCCAAATTGTATATTTTGTGTAAATAAAATTTTGTTAATTGTTAAAATTTGAATATGTCATTTTTCAACTATGAGTCTTGCAAATTATTTTACTGTTAGATTTTATTCCAGGTCAAACTCAAATTCCTTAAGAATTATTAATGTTTAATTTTTGTATTGTTAACTTAGTTTTGCGTGGTCCAAATGCTACTTCTTATACGAAAAAAATTCACAACGCAATTTGGGGTATTGTTGAGATCGATATCTCCCGCCCCCTTTCGGGATAATTACATAGGTATTATCTCAGAAGCTAGCCAGGACCAAATTTCACGATCACAATATATTTTATTGTTAATTTGAAGCTAACACTATGAATACTACAGATTGTGGATTAGGAGTTGCTAACCTAATTTAGTCTGGGGTTTTCGGTAATTGGGGATGTTGAGTCTCTCCTTCTCTTCCGAATTTTCTGTCCCATGTTTATTTTATGTGCCTCTGTGTTTCACATTATTATTATTTCCCCATACCCCATGTTTTCTCCGTTAATTTCTATGTGTTGAGTGGTAACTGGGTGGTACCGTTATAGGAGCCCAGTTCTACCCAACACTACGAGTATACTCGTAGCATGGCAGTCAACGTGTTAAACTATCCTGTTGCCATTTTTTAAGCATAATTTGAAAACTGCTTGGAAGAAAAATTTGAAATTTTGGATTTCCATAAAGCACGACTTAACCCCTTCAGGACGAACGTCATTTACACAATTTTTAATGTTTAATCGCTGGTTTTACAAAACAGAAATTTTTGCCTAATTGAATCGGAAAAATGCTCTGATTAAATACGGCAAAATTTACAAAAAAAATTTAATGGGGAGAATAATCACCCATTCTGAGCCCCTTATGCGGCACGAATACCAGTCGCTCGTCCCCAAGGGGTTAATAAATCTAAATACATCAAAAAAATGTAGGTTACAATTATAATTTTTTCCAATATTGATTTAATAATTAATATCATAAAATTGTAAAAATCGCAAATTCAACGTATTTATGTTTGGGTATTTAATATTATTGCTACACAAAAAATTAATGCATTAGGATTATAATTATAGGAGATATTAATAAAAATATGAAAATGTAATTTAACATTAGAAGTACTAAAATTTGAATGTTTATTATTCAAAAACTTATCATTCAAATGACTTGAAATTCGGTGTCTAGGCATAGTTTGAACTGAACATTTGAAATATCTTGTTAAAATTTTGTATTGAGAAAATTTCATATACATCATTTAAAAGTAGACTTTATTTCCAATCGTTCGGTACCAGAAACTTTCTTCTACGATAATTTGTTTAGAAGTTAGTAGTGGTTTTTACTTTTTTTCCCACGACTGTACATAATTTTATAATATGAACATGATCTTGCGCAAATGTCTAAAATACAGTTGTTGAATATTTATGAAAATAAATAACAAATACGAATCCTTTTTACGCTAATTATTAAAACACTTACTATACTATTAATTAAAAACCAGTCGGATGTGCCAATCCCAAAAAATTCTTTTATCTCATGCATGTTTATTACTTCAAAATTCTCTAGCACAGTGTAGAATTAAACCACAGTCTATGTTCATCATGAGGATTCTAAATATATGAAATTCCTTGCATTTGTTCTTGAGATATGACTATGGCAAAAATCGTGGAAATCCTGAATAATGCAGCATAGCAGCACCCCCTGTTGAAAGGGTTACACAAAAGCCTAGTCACTAACAAATTATGTCAACACCTAACTTAATCAGAAGTTTGAGGAAAATCCTACCATTTGTTTTTGATATAGGGATATTGCTAAAATCATGAAAAATCCTGCATAGCTGCGCCACTTACTGCGCGATTTACACCAAAACTAATCAGCGACAATCTATATCAGGTATTAGCTGAATCTGATGTTTGAGGAAAATTCGCGAAGTAGCTCTTGAGAAATCTATTGCAGAAATCGGGAAAAATTCATCATACCAGCGCCCCTGTTACGCGTTTTAGATTAAAAATATAATCAGCACCAAAATACCGGGTAAGTCAAAATGAATATAGCGATTAGAAACGACTATAACTATTTAATGGAAAAAAATTATCGACAAGATTATCACAGAATGTAGACGGAACGTCAAAATTTTGTATACATACATCATAAATGTTCTATGTGGATTCCCTTGGTCACACCGACAACATCTAGGCGGTAGTCCATTTCACGTCATACATTCTGAAGCATTTGTTCATTCACCGACGCAAGCGCATTACAAATGCGCACGTTGAGTTCTACAATTGTTTTGGGTATGTGAAGTACCCTGTCTTTCACATTACCCCCATACAAAATTCGGCCATTTTTACCGCCATAATTGGCCATTTTTACTAATGAGACGGCCGCAATGAACAGGTTTCTTCTTGTAAAGTTTCAAATCGCACATGCGTAGGCTTCCGCCTCACTGCCCTTGCACCTTACGTAAAGAAATGTTGAAATTCCGTCTACATCTGTGTTAATCTTATTGATAAATTATTTTCCATTAAATAGTTATAGCCGTTTGTAATAGCTATATTCATTTTGACTTACCCTGTATATTAAGGTATAACTGAATCTGAAGTTTCATGACAGTCTGTGCATAAGCTCTTGACATATATCTATTGTGGTAATCATGAATAAATCTTTTGGCCGATTTACACCGAAAAGTAATCAGCACCAATTCATATCGGTGAATAACTGAATCTAAAGTTTTATTAACTTCCGTGATTTAGCTCTTGAGAGAGATCCCCGACAAAATTTTTCTAACATATAGAGCGACAAACTCACAGACAGATATTTTCTAAAAATATTCAACTCGTGTTCAGTAGCTTCTAAACATTTAAATCCGTCGAAAATTGGAAGTCGAATTCTTTTACGAATCCAATACTTTCTTCTTGTTCAGATAGAAGAAAGTAAAAATAAGAAAATTTAAAACTTTCATGAGCAGATGTTATATTTTAGTCTATATACTTAAAGGGTACTTTGGGATAGGAAATGTCGAATACCGCCTTTCCCATTAAATCTAAATTCTCTAATCTTATTACATCTGAACTTTGAAACGAACTTTCGGAAATACAGATACTGAATTTTAATGTGAAAGGAAGACCGATGAGTTGAAAGATTTCATTTAAACATTCGTAACTAATATTCAATTCAATAGATAAAAAATTTAGTTATATGAAGATACCAATTTTAGAATTTTATAAATTGTATTTTTATACAGAATTTAATGCATGTCTCGAAACCGAAAAACCTACGATCAGGAATTCTACTTTAAACGTATTGTTAACTTTTTTTTTTAAAGATGAATTTATATCTAACCATAGGAAAACAATTAAAAATATCCCAGATTCTGAATAATAAAAGAAAAGTACAGAAAACACAATGCGCTATATATAGTCGATCGGGTACATAAAGCTTATTGCTGGATTCTATTACAGAAATCGACTATGTTTTTGCTTATATTTGTATTTCAGGTACCCCTGAAGAAGTGAAATGCTATATAAGCTTCCTGCTACATCCATCCATTTGATCTATTATTTGTTTACGATACGTCTTTTAATGGTTCAACAATATTTTGCTGGTTATTTGTACCTTTTGTCTTTAATAGGTTATTGTATCAAAATTTGGTGGTTTCTCATATGTTTTATGTGGATTAATTGTCCGCAATGTGGAATAGTGGTATTATGCTTGATTTTGTATTACAAGTTAAAGGTTCCATCTTTTTTTTTTTTTTTTTTTTTTTTCTTGTATAATGTCAGTGTTATGAATTGATGCTAAATTTATTATTTTAGTAATTTAATTTTAGTAATTGGAAATAGATGATGATTTGTAATTATATAATGGTTATATATATATATAACTGTAATAATATGTTTTCATAATTGCACGAACCGTGACGATATTTATCATAATTTCACAAACTGAAAAAATACTTATAATAAGTTCAGAAACCGGAATATAGTTCTGGTTTGCTCCTGAACATTTCGAGAAATGATTACACGTGTATATAATTTCACCTTTTATGTGCATTTATTTACATATATAATTTTAAATAAAACTGTTGAATATTTTTCAAAAGAAATATGATAAACCAATCATTTTAATCTAAAAAGAATAACTGACAAAAGTATAATGCATATGACGTTATGTATTTAATGTATGCAGTATCATTCCTTTAATTTATAAAATAATAATAGTTAAGACTTACTTGTCCAGACCTTTCATTTTAATCCATATATTCAAAATAATTCTTTGGAATAGAACATTTCAAAAAGCTTCTTCCCCATTAAGTATTTACTTAAGTCTCTAATCTTATTACGTCTTAAAACTGAGATGAACTTCCGGAAATGCAGATACTGAGTTTGAATGCGAGAAGGAGATGGAAGAGCTAAAAATTTTTATTTAGATATTCTTAATTAATAGTGGATTCGATAAACAAACAACTAAGTTTTGTCAAAATGTCATACCTGAATATGTTTAGTTTTCTCTGAATAATATTTTAAAATAGAATAGCAAGTGTGTATCACTTTACATCTGACATGTATGATTTTCGAGAAACAACCTGAAATAAAATTCTTGAGTATATTTGAAAAGAAATAAGAACTACCATTCGTTGTAATTTAAGGAAAATAGTTTTTAATATAAAAATCATTAATATATATCCTATTATGACATTATTAAAAAAATAATAAAAGTTAAAGCTTATTTGATAAAACTTTATATCTTAATCCATGTACTCTAAATAATTCTTTGGTATAGGAGATTTTGATTAACTTCTCACCACATTAAATCTTTACTCAAATCTCTAATCTTATTAAGTCTTAACTTTAAATTGAACTTTTGGAAATGCAGATACTCAGTATTACTGTGAAAGGCAGATGAAAGAGTTGAATTTTTTTATTTAAGCATACTAAATTAATGGTGCATTCGATTCACAGAAAACTAAGTTTAATAAAACAAAATCATTTCTGAGTCTTTTTAGATTTCTATGAGTTGCATTTTTATATAGAATTGAAAATGCAAAAATTTTTACAAATTATGCGCATGAGTTTGCATAAATGACTTTAAGTACAATTCTTGAATACTTATGAAACGAAATAAGAACATCATTCGTTTTAATTTAAGGAAAATAATTATTAAAACATATTATGTCATTAATATATACACTATTATGTCATTATAAAGAAAAATAAGAAAAGTTAAACATTATTTGTCCAAACTTTACATTTTTACCCTTTGAGGGGCAAGGAACTGTGTTTAACTCACACCGGAATTGACGAAAGAATTTTGTTTAAAATAAGGAAAAGAAATTTTTCAACTTTTTTCTATCGAAGTTAAAAAAGCAAAATTTAATTACAAGTTTCTGGTTTGAATCATGATTAAAATTTGCAGACTCTGAGTTGTATTCTGAAAGGGAAATTGAACATTTTAAATTTTGAATTTAGGTATACTTAATTAATAATAAATTCGATTCATAGAAAATTAGGTTTAATAAAAACAAGAAAGAGAAATCATGCGTCAAGGATAGTTTATGAAACACTTTCCAACACTTTTAGAATTATGTAACAAAATTTCACTCTTTAACCACTTAACCCTTTCCGGAGAGTGTGTGCGGGTCGGGATACCTAATTTCAATTCCAAACTTACAAACGGCACCAAGAATATTTTAGTAAAATTTTGCTTTTACAATGAACACTTAAAGTAACATGTTTTTAATTTCTAAAAAAGTCGTTTTAAAATTCCGGTGTCATCAATCATTTCATTATTTTACAAAAAAAATTGTCTGTACCGGAAAGGGTTAACCGGCAGCAGGTATAGCAAACGGTACTTTTAACCCGATTTACCTCGGTGCAAACGTCGAAGTCTTTTTAAGGGGTAGGATACCTTTGAACGCGTCGAAAAAGTAAAAAAAATATCACAATGTCCCAAGCTTCAAAACTTGTGTAATAAGTCAAAAGTAAAAATCTAACTTCATTTAAATTTAAAGCTCATATTTAAATTTATATTTAAATATATATGTATACCTGTAAATTCATAAGTAGATATTGAAATGATAAGTTTAAAAATATATATGAAAATAACAGAAAAAAAACAGAACACGTCATGCGAGCCTGATGAAATTTGAAAATATGCATATAAAGAGGAAATTTTGGTGAAAATAAATACATAATAAGGTGTTAACTTTATAACTAAAACCAGACTAATTACAAAAAATACTGACTAAATTAAAAAATTAATTTAAAAAATAAATTTTAATTTTCAATTTTTTAAAAATATTTTCAAAGTACAAAAACAAAAAAATAAAATCTTACCTTTTTTCTGGTTTTGAGCTTAAGATAGTACAGAAATGAATATGTGGTAAAAATTTCTTTCGAATGCCATGCATAGTGTTTTAGTAACACTGCGCGCTGTATCAAAATTCATCGTTTTGAATAAACGCGACGCAAAATTGAATTATCATATGTAGTCTTAATATGTAGTCTTGATAAAACTGCCTTAATGGGAAGTAATGGGCATTTTTTAATGCTGTTTTTTGCATACTGTTCAGAAATGATTACGGAATCATAATATGTATAAATAATCGAAAATTTTGTAGGTTTAAAGATATCCTACCCCTTTAATAAGTTCAAATATGATGTTTAATTAAACCATTTGCAAACGCATGGCACATTTAAAATCTAACTTTTAGAAATTCCCATCTGTAATCGGAAAATTATTCGAATTACAAAGCAGCCATCTATATGATACATAGATTTGTCCCTATAAACTATATGCATGCAGCATTTTATTCTGTTAAGAAATACAGAACACAGTTGTAAATTCCCTATCAGCAATTTCCGCTAATAAGAAGAATGGTACGTAAATTATTTTGTGAAGCCCTCTATACTAGGTATAGAGTTTTACACAATTAGTAACATGCAAAAATTCTTTAAATTTAAAACCGCAAACCGTAACTGAAAACACAATACCAGCAATAATTGCTCAAAGAAAGTACATTAACCAATTTCCTTTGTATGTACAGTCGTGGAAAAAAAAGTAAACACCCCCCACTGACTCCTCAACAAATTATCGCAGAAGAAAGTTACTGGTACCGAACGATTGGATATGAAGTCTACTTTTAAATGATGTATATAAAATTTGCTTAAGGGGGCATCTACATATTAAAACGAACCATAACTTTGTTTTTTTTCAATAGCAGTATACAATTATGACAGCATAAATGAACTCTACATCCTTCAATTAGCCTAAAACAAATTTTTATGCAATTCGTATAATAAGTTTCCGAGAAATTAATTATTTTAAAACGAGCGTCTTTTAAGGGCTGTATCCAAATTGAAGTTCCGTACTCGATTGTTAACCGAGAGAGCCCTCTTCTTGATCGAGGCACCTTCAGTGCCACTCACGCAGTCAATGAATCCTGCTAGATTACAGGATAGCATAAGAAATTTCAAAATATCTAGTCACTTTTATCATAGACGGCCGCTTAAACCACCAGTTTGCCGTTTTCTAAGTATCATTTGAAAACTACTTGGAAGAAAAATGTGAAATTTGGGATTTTCATAAAGCAGGATCCATAAAAAAAATTGTAGGTTGCAATTCATAATTTTTCGAGTATTAATTTCATAATTCGTAATTTATATCAAAAAATTATAAAAATTGCAGATTCAGCGTATTTATGTTTGGGTATATTCGTATTATTGCTACACAGAAAATTAGCACTTTAGGAGCATAATTTCAGGAGATATAAATAAAAAAATATGAAAATATAATTTAACATTAGAAGCATTAAATTTTGAATTTTTATAATTCAAAAACTCAACATTGAAATGACTTAAAATGTGGTGTCTAGACATACTTTGAACCAAAGATTTTAAATATCTCGTTAAAATTGGGTATTGTCATTGAAAAAAAAATGAAGTTTGGATTCGTTTTAATTTGTAGATGCCCCCCCCCCCTAAGCAAATTTTATATACACCATTTAAAAGTAGACTTTATTTCCAATCGTTCGGTATCAATAACTTTCGTCTACGATAATTTGTTGCGGAGTTAGTAGGTTAACTTTTAGTTAGTTAACTTTTTTTTCCCACGACTTTACCTGTAAATAAACGATAAATGTTATGAATGCCATCTTCTATAGTAATTGTCTTGAAGTGAAATTCAGTGACTTATTATATCAATTTCAATGCACTTGAAATAGCGTAATATCATTAAAATACATTACAAACATTTTTTATTCATATAGCATAATGTAACGGAATTCTTATGAGTGCTCCTCTAAATTAACTATTAAGCCCTTGAGGATAAGCGACCGGTATTCGTGCTGTGTAAGGTGCTCAGAATCTGGGATTATTCTCACCAGTAAATTTTTATTGTAAATTTTGCCTTATATAATCCGAGCATTTTTCCCGATTCAACTAGGCAAAAATTTCTGTTTAAAAAAACCGGTGATTAAAGATTAAAAATTTTGCAAAAGACGCCCGTCCCGAAGGGGTTAATGCTACACATTTCATATTTAACACCGAACATGCCATCGAAATGTAATTAACATATATCAATTGCATGAAAATACGAATATATTTACGCGAAATAGATCGTGGACAGATAAACAAAATTCTTAAACACTTTTCCACTATATTGGAAAATGTAAAACAAAAATAAAGACAAAAATTTACTGGGAATATTGTTTTATTTTCCAATTTAAAGACAATTTTGGAATAACTAAATACATAAAGGAAATTATGAAAGCTTCCTTTATCCGAATAGTAACACGAACTTCTGATACTTTGAATTCCTTTAATTAATAACTCTGATTTTTTTTTGTCTTAATTTTGCTTAAATTAATAATTCGAGAATTGTTAAACTAAATACAGAATCTTTAATTTATATCTTTCTAAGAAAATCATCCGATTGATATGTTTTATTTTCCCTTTCTAAGAAAGTATTGAGATCGTGAAATTTTTTAGATTTTTTTTATGAACTTCTAATGCTCTTATTCACCATCTACCTCGACCTACAGAACCTCGGTCGAACGCTCAAATGAAATTCACGATAACATTTGATTGGACATTATCAAAGACACGTTCAATCAGGATTAAAGGTGCATATTGTTTGAGCGTTTGACCGAGGTTATCGGTATAACTCGGGGTCGAAGTAGTTGGTGAATACGAGCGTAAGTTTTGGAATGTCCAACACACCATTTGAGATGTCCAGCACACGACACGACACACAGTTTTCCATCCGCAAGATCCATCATAACCTCGATATCCTGCAATTGTTTTCAGCAATGTAATATGAGTATATTATAAGTAAGATAATACACTCTTATATGTTGTAATCGGACATATAATAAGAGTGATAACATATTTGCGAATTCAGCCATACCAACATATAAGTGTGAGGGGTGCCATGCTGGGTATGGTACGCTGGGTATCGTACGCTGGTTAGACACCAATTTACAAGGGCGATTTTCAAAAGGTGGGCACTGGACACAAGTCATAAATTTAAGCCTTTCAAACATAACTTTAATTATCATTTACTTTATTTTTTTTTTACAATGAGTTTTTAATTCTATTCAGAGGCAGAAAATGACACAATTTATTGTAAAAGCTTTGTATATATATCTTAAAATTTTATTATTATATGCTAAAGTGGCCAATTTCGGACATTCATAACGTTAACTGCTCCAATGTACCACCAAGAAAAAGGGTTTTAACTTTTTTCCAGGTGGTTCTAATGGTAAACAACGAATGCATAAAGGAAACGGATGATTTTTTGATAATTTCGTTAAGAGATGGCAGACTGATTTATTGCTTTTTTGAAGATAGAAGGACTTTTCTATAAAGAATTTTTCTGTATTTTGTTATGTCCGAAAGTAACGTACGTAACAAAGCATTTGATTTTATTATTATTATTACTGGATAACAAAAAGTTAATTATACATATATATATATATATATGTATACAGACACATTTACTACATTCTTAGTCTTAAGAATTTTTTAAATACTAAGATCAACGCACAAAAAATGTCCAAAATTTGTAACGTACACAACTGCTAATTGCATGCTTTAATAATTAATTTTCCAGAATAGTTGCTGCCTTTTAATATTTGTGTATAATTTTGTGGACATACTATTAAAAATATTTATATATTATATTTATAGACAAAATTAAAAAAAAAATGGCCTTAAATTTGAAAATTTTAAAAATTACATATAGTTAACGTTTAATGATCCCACCTTTTGAGAATCTCCCACAACCGGTTAGGCACCAGTTAACTGGTAATATTGTCTTATTTTCCAATTTAAAGAGAATTTTTGAATACATTAAGGAAATTATAAAAGCTTCCTTTATCCGAATAGTAACACTAACTTCTGATACTTTGAATTCCTCTAATTAATCTCTCTGAAAAAGTTTTTATTTTGTCCTAGTTTTGCTTAAATTCAAAATTCGAGAATTGTTAAACTAAATAGACTATTTAATTTATATCTTTCTAAGAAAATCATCCGATTGATATGTTTTATTTTTCCTTTCTAAGAAAGTATTGAGATCGTGAAAATTTTCAGATTTTTTATGAATTTCTAAATTTTGGGATGTCTAACACACTATTTCTGATGTCCAACACAGGACACGACACACAATTCTTTAGCCGCAAAATCCATCCATAACCTCAATATAATTAATTGTATTCAGAAATGTAATAAGAGTATATTATAAGTAAGATAATACACTCTTGTATGTTGTAATGAGACATATAATAAGAGTGGCAACATATTTGCGGATCCAGCCAAACGAAAGTATAAGAAGGAGGGATGCCATGCTGGGTATCGTACGAGATTAACAGTTGGTAGAACGTCGGTGATCCATACCGATGACCCGGCTTCAAGTCCGAGCTTGGACACATTTTCATTATGTTGGCTTTACGCCTAGTTAGAAATTCAATTAAAATATTCAATATATCGGGCTTAATACATATCTACAAATAATATATTTTCGTGCACAGTATTGTATCCGAAATCATTTATGAACTGTAAATGAACGTTAAATTCGATGCGCATCTTATTCTACTGCAAGCATCTTGTATTAAATGTCATTATTTCATATCAGATTCATCATGTTTCAAATAGTTCAACATATTTAAAACACGTTGCGAACAGTTTTTATATAACCATCAAACTCTTTTGTGTGACTCTGTAAATGAGTAATAAATATTTTGCAATCCATGTTCTAAAAAAGTATATTTCAATGCACATCATTAATTCATATTAATAGGTTATTTTGTAATAGAAAAACGTCAGTAAAATATGCCGCAAACGCTATTTCTTCATAGCCCATGCTATTAAGGAATACTTTTGAGTATCCCTGTACGCTTACGCTAACAAGGATTGTCTCCTTACCGGGTATACTCAGATAATATTTTGAAAAAAAATATATACTAATTAAACTACCTATGTATGTAGTAAAGCTTCAGTGAAATTTAGCGATGGAATTACCGTAGGAAGCCTGTAAAAAAATAAATATCCTTTCGAGTATTTCGCTCGAACAGAAGAAAGAGACACTCGATTTTGCGAGCAGTACTTATCCTCGCCAAAAGAGAACAATTTTAATGCTTTAAGCTGAAAATTGCTTATTAATTTATTTTTAGAATGCGTGTAAATATTATTTAATGAATTTAAACTTAAACACTGAGAGAGTTTAATAAATACATTTTTATACTACATGTTTATGCTGCTTGTCATTTAATTTTATTACTTTAAAAACAATTTCATATATATATATAAATTTCATGTACTTAAGCTTATTCCAAAATAAAAGCAAGATAAAGAATGCTTCAGTTATTCATAACTCGTTGTTTCCATAGTAATAAACAGTGCTCAATTGAATTTAATTTTGAAGATGAAACAATTTTAATTAATTTAGATTTTGTTTTAATCATTAAATTTTATAGTTAACTTTCATTATAAATATATAAATGTGACAAAACTATAGTTAAATTAAACTAAAACTAACAAAACTGAAGTTATTTACATTAACTTTATTTAAACAATTTCAAAATGAAAAATTTTTTCTTAAAGAGTATTTGACACAAAAAAGTATTTTTTGAAATTTTATTCCATCGCCAAGGGGTGAAAAATCGCCAAATATCGAAATTTTCATTATATTTTTACGGGAAGAAAAATGATGTTTTTATAAAAATCCATTTCCACTAAAAAAATTACACATGTATGGTAAGTCAGGGATATTTGCATTACATTCGTCATCCCTAATTTTTCTTTTTACCCGACTGCCAAGAAGGGCTATGTGTTTGACGCGTATCTGGGTATGTGGATTTCTTTATACCCTCTAAACATCTCAACGGCTAGATGGACCTTTAATGAATGAGGTCTCTATCGATTCGTCCTAACCGTCCGATTCTTATAGGCTAGGTTTTGTTTTTATAAATTCAAAATGGCGGCCGTAAAATACAAAATGGCGGTAGAGACGAAAAAAAAAATTACGCACCCTATTGAGTGGCATATCATTGGATAGTTCTTTCAAAATGAAGACGGCGTTTCATTGACTACTTTACAGATAGAAGCTCCGTTTAAATATGACACAACCTGGAAGTTGAGTAGGTAGGATCTCTAGCATTACTGCAACTCTAATCTTTATAGACATCTTTATACGCCTCATCAAAACAGTGTTTATAGATAGCAAATAACAATTAAATACAACTTAAAAATCATCAACACAAGTAAATAAAAAAAATAGGTAAGTAATATAAAAAATAGTTTCCCATTGATGAGAAATATAATTAATTAGTTCGTGTTTTACGCAGTCGGGTTTTTTGATTTTTTTAAATTTAATTATTAATAGTATTGATTTTTGTAGTGCACATTTAATGTGTCTTCTGCAAATTTTATGTAGAACTTCGTAAAAACAAAAAATACGGTAATATAAATACCAGATAAAAAGAAAATTTTATCAAAAGCTTAATCGATGATTTTGGCCATCTATCCGGCCTCAGTGTTATGCGCCCCACTTGATCGGAAAACTTTATTGATTACTTTGTTTTAAATGAGTGACGTATATGAACAAAGTGACGTATTAAAACGGAATGGAATGGCAGTTAAATATTTTCTTATGTATTATTTGAATCCGAAAGCACTACTACTTCTACTTCCAGCTACCCTAAAGATTATAGAATCTTCCATTTGAAACGTAGTGACGTATTCGAAATGAAGGATACGGCGATTAATGAAAATGTTCCCTAATGATGGCTGAGGGATTGCAAACCGAAAGTACTCGGAAATTTAAATAAAATGTATATTTTTTACACTTGTAACATCTGCATTTTTCTTATTTGTCACCTTTTAAGTAATGATTGAAAATTTTAAAGTTCATATTATGTGTACTACATAATATGAACTTTAAAAATTTCATTGTTCAGTTTTGGATTGGCTGCTATATTTAGACCAAGGTGGAACATTGTATTTCGCCTTATGATGTTAATCCCAATACATTTTAATAATCCAAATTGTCACAGTGGAAAAAAAATATTCATTCGACTGGAAAATATGTCTTCCTTCAAGATATGAAAAAAACATAAGCTGGTTTACGCTTCAAACAGACATTGCACCAAACTTTGAAATTTTCAGTACAAACGGCTGATTTTGACATCACATTTGACTTTTACGGTAAATTGTACCTTTGGATTCCAAACAAGAAGGCATTTAATCAAGTAGTTTAGGACTTATGTTGGATTAAAATTATGAACTTCTATTTTCGAGTTAATTTGTAATCGTTGCAAGACAGTTAGAAATGCAATAGTTTTAGAAGGAAGAACTACTTGTTGGAATTAGCTGTAATTCTTTATTCACGTATTTTAGCCTCCTAAAATTCGATTCATTTTTTTTTCAAATTTATATATTACATTTTAAATATTTTTTAAAATTTATTTCTGAAAGACATTTTTTTTTCCTGAATACAAACACAACACGTTACCAATGACATTAGCCCAATTAACTGTAATTTTTATACAAATCTTTGAACCCCCTAAAATTCGATTTATTGTTTAACAAATTTATAGATTGCAATTTAAATATTTTTTAAACGTTTACTTCTGAAAAACATATTTTTTTCATGAATACAAACACAGCACGTTACCGATAACTTATATTTGGTTTTGATTAATGCTTAGGTCACTTTATGCCGTCATGATCCAATATTTAAAAATGATACATTAATCGGTCTTTCTGGGAATCATTGGGGATATTAAAAGAAATTGGTTTCAAATTTTACCTATAAATTGATGAAAAATTGGGTAAAAATAGGTTTATCATTTTCCAATAAATTTCAATATGCATTTTTGTGTAAAAAGTTTTCAACCACCTTTATTTTGTTATTAAGTGACGGTAGATTACTATGTTTCTCTATTATCGCCTGATTCTTAACCCGACTGCACGACTTTTTCTATTTTTATGAAAAAAATTATTTGAAATCTATATATCGGTCTAATAATGGGAAAAATAGTAACAAAAATTAATTTCAAATTTTCAGCTAAAATTTGATATTATATGGCGTGTACCCTATGTACACAATTAGTGTTTTAAAATATTGTATTGCCATATTTTACTACTAAATGAGCTTAAATTAATTAATATTATCTGCTTAACACTCTGCAACTTGTTTTATATTAATATTTTTAAGTATTCACTAAAAACAATGAAAGTAAATTTTACCTTAATAGCTTGTCGAATCTTTTTTTTTTTTTTTTTTTTTGCTTCTGAAGAACAAATTCTAATTTTTTGTGTGAAATGCAGCCATCTGACAGGGACAAAATAAGTGTTATTCCATTCTTTGGACTGTTCTTGATCAGGGATAGAGATCATATTGGTCAAATCCATAGCACATAATAAGAATTACAGTGTTTTTAAGTATGTACCAGATGTGGCAAGTCGTGCAGTGAAGGGTTAAACATACAAAGTAAACTCACAGAGTGTTTCGGAAACAAAATTTATAGGGTACAAAATTATAAGGTATTTAAAACTCTATTATTTTAACGTAATCAAACTGTTTGGTAAAGTTATCAAACGAATTGAATATTTCCAACTGAGCGAAAAAAATAGTTCATCTACGTACCCATCGTTTATTTGGAGTTCCTTTACCTGCGGTTTATTCTGTTGAGCTGTCTACAAGACAGACCAGATGAAAATACCAATTAGGTTATCTGAGCAATATATGCTCGCCGGTTGTCAGCGCAGTTAGCTTAAGGGTGCTCAGGGCTTGAGAACTTTTCAATTTTTTTTTTTGTATCTATTTTGATTATTCAATTACTTCTGAACACAGTACAAAACACCGCATAAAAATATTTGCGTTTTAAACGGAGCTATAAGCATATATGTAACCATCACTTTCATAGCCGCACCCAATTAATTGCAACTTTAAGTCGCGTTTTCTCAAAACTTGATTTTTAACGACTACCCGTAAGATTAAAAAAAAAAACTATTTGATGGAATGGCTTAAACATTTTTTGCATGCATATAACATCATTATCGATAGAATGAATAATATATTTTAGATAGCTTAATATTTTGAGCATTTATAAGGGGAAAAAAACTTGTATTTTTTAGGGTTTTTTAAATTTTCAAATTAGAGAGTTTTTTTAATAAGGTTTCCTTTGAGTGATAGTTATATCCTCAGTTCATTCTATAGAGTAAAGTTTCTTGATCATTTTAAAGCAAAAATTAGGTTCTTATGTCAATTCAACATTAAGATATCTTACGGATGGTGATAGGACACCTAATTTTTTTTTCGAAAATTGTGTTATATAAATTTTGCTATATTTCTTCTTTTATTGCATTGAAGTACTTCATTTTATAATTTTATAAGACTACAAACGTACCTTTAAAATATCAGAAAGTTTAAATTAGTTACATTGAATACTTCTGTTTTTGTATGAACTCGAAGCGAGAGCTCTATTTACATGTTTTTCGGTATCGATCATGTCCTGACACCCCTTAAACGGTACAGAATTGGCCCTGTAGGCCAAGGATCAGACTTCGATTCCCGTCCTGGGCATTATTTCGCTCGGTTGGAAATATTCAATTTATTTAAAACTATTTTTAATAAAAAAATATAGTATGTAATATTTTCATTATTAGTCTAAGATAAATATTTCAATTTCGTTTATAATGCAAAGTAAACGCAACTTTTATAATTTTTGTGAGCGATATAATTCACTGAAAAATATTAAATATACCTAATATTTGGAAATTTTTCCAGAGAGAAACATTCGCCTTGGATACAATATTTCAAATGAAAATCAAATTTCAAATTATTTTTGCTTAAAAGGCGCAAAGACCAACTTAGTGAAAAATATTCCATGCCGGGAATCGAACCCGGGTCATCAGTATAGCGCACTGACGTTCTACCGCTAAACCACATGGAACGATACCCAGCCTGGAACTTCTCACTATTACAAGTTGGCAAGGCTACAAACGCAGCACAAGATGGAATATTTTCCGTGAGCCACCAACACGGGGCAAACACAGACACTTAATTAAATCCAGCATCGATGAATCTATATTAATATTTGGAAATTTTCCATGTGGTTTAGCGGTAGAACGTCAGTGCGCTATACTGATGACCCGGGTTCGATTCCCGGCATGGAATATTTTTCACTAAGTTGGTCTTTGCGCCTTTTAAGCAAAAATAATTTGAAATTTGATTTTCATTTGAAATATTGTATCCAAGGCGAATGTTTCTCTCTGGAAAAATTTCCAAATATTAATATAGATTCATCGATGCTGGATTTAATTAAGTGTCTGTGTTTGCCCCGTGTTGGTGGCTCACGGAAAATATTCCATCTTGTGCTGCGTTTGTAGCCTTGCCAACTTGTAATAGTGAGAAGTTCCAGGCTGGGTATCGTTCCATGTGGTTTAGCGGTAGAACGTCAGTGCGCTATACTGATGACCCGGGTTCGATTCCCGGCATGGAATATTTTTCACTAAGTTGGTCTTTGCGCCTTTTAAGCAAAAATAATTTGAAATTTGATTTTCATTTGAAATATTGTATCCAAGGCGAATGTTTCTCTCTGGAAAAAATTCCAAATATTAATATAGATTCATCGATGCTGGATTTAATTAAGTGTCTGTGTTTGCCCCGTGTTGGTGGCTCACGGAAAATATTCCATCTTGTGCTGCGTTTGTAGCCTTGCCAACTTGTAATAGTGAGAAGTTCCAGGCTGGGTATCGTTCCATGTGGTTTAGCGGTAGAACGTCAGTGCGCTATACTGATGACCCGGGTTCGATTCCCGGCATGGAATATTTTTCACTAAGTTGGTCTTTGCGCCTTTTAAGCAAAAATAATTTGAAATTTGATTTTCATTTGAAATATTAAATATACCAACTGTAAATTTTATTTATTAAACGTGGAAAGATTAAATAACATTATATACCCCATTCTGTAATTAAATGGAAAAGCTGATACACATTATGTTTCATTCATTACATCAATTTAATATTTATTATTATGTAAATAATTGTTAAACCCTCTATTATGCTATTAAACAAAGTAGGTACTTTGTTTTTCTATTAACTTTGTAATCTACACACGGTGAATGTCAGTGATGCTTGAGAAGATCATGTTTTATTCCGCGTAATGCATTTAAAGACCACTAGGATTAAAAAATACTGAATTTTAAATATTTAAATGTTTTCAAGAATAATGAGTTCGACTTTCGCTAAATTTAATTTCAAATTTTATGAAAATCAGATGTATAGTTTAATTACAGGGGCAGTCAAAAGTTTTCCGTTACATTATGGAAAATAAGAACAAAATAATTCAAGTGCATTTTAATGATGTTACAGTCTTTCTAACAGAATTAAATTGATGTGCACTTCTGAAAAGCTCTAAAAAATACATTCAGTGAAATATGCAGTGCAAAAAAATATTTATAAAACTAGTTATAGTACGAAGCACCTGATTTGCCAAGTTTGACATGCAATTTCCAACTTGTTATATGCTGTTAAATAATATAGTTGTTTTGTTTTTGTTATCGTGATTGCTTGATCAATTTGAATACCAATAGAACACTATGAAAACTCATAAAGTATAATTAAATTTTATTTTGATCAGCGCAAGTAAAATTCATTAGGACTCTATGTTTATTAAATAAAAATATGCTATAATTTTTACGAACTATTCGACCTACTACGGACCAGTTCTTCGTTTCGCCAGTACTATCATATCACCGACTTATGGCCTGAAAATTTAACACATTAAAGATATAAATTAGTATATAAATATTTCAGTCTGCCTCGTAATATCTTGGTATGAGAAGAGCAGAGCTAGGTGGCAATTTTTAATTTTGGTGATAATGTCACTTCGTCCAGTTATCGACTGATAATGTAGCACATTAAATGTATCTATTAGTACGATAGAAATATTTCAGTGTGACTCATGATATTTTAGTACGCAATGAGTAGAGCGGGACGTCAATTCTTCGGCAGTACTATCATGTCATCGATTTACTGCCTGAAATTTTATCACATTAAATATATAAATTAGTAGAGTTTAAATATTTCACTCTGGCTCGTTATATTTTGGTACCAGATGAGCAGAGCGGGGCGCCAATTCTTAATTTTTGTTGTACTGTCCCGTCATCGTAATACGGTCTGAAAATCTAACCTATAGAGTTAGAGGTATAATGATCTCGGAGCTGTCACGGTCGTACGATATATTAATGTCTCCAGCACTACCTGACCTACTGGCAGATGTCTTAAACTTATCGATTTGAAACTTTTCGTGTGACATCTTCCATGATCAGGTCTGCGCTACCTTTCTTTTTAAGTGCCGTGAAATGTACAAGTACCTCCGATGAAGGGGGCGCCGCCTCTTTGCGAAATTGCGATGGTTGTACCCACCTACAACGACCCCAACCACTGCAAATAACTATAAGTTTCTGGAAGCAGCCGCGGTCATCCAATGTGTTAAACAACCCAGAACTGCACGACCCGCTCACCAATGTCTTAAACTTATCGATTATAGTTTTTAATGTATTCCTGTGACATTTTCAGTGATCGTGTCTGCCTCTATCCTTCCAGGGTACAGTTAAAAGAATAAAGGGACCTTCGTCGGACGCGAAGCCGCCTTTTCCGCGAAGTTGCGGCATACGTTTAATTGATTCCCCGCTCTGCTCATCTCGAACCATGATTTAACGAGGTTTGCTGAAATAATTATATTGTTTTAAACGATATTTTAAATGTGTTAAACTTTCAGGCCGTAACTACATGACGCGATAGTACAGCCCAAATAAAGTATTGGCGCCCCGCACTGCTCATCTCCATACAAAGGTATCACGAGATCGATTGAAATTTAATATGTACTATTTAGTATATTTAATGGGTTACATTTTCAGTCTGTAAATGGATGGCATGATACTAGCACCAAAAGGAATAACTGCTCGACTTGTACCAAGATATCACGAGGCAGACTGAAATATGTGTGTTGTACCAATTTGTATCTTTAATGTGGTTACTTTTCAGGCCATAACTCGATGGCGAGATAGCACCGGCAAAATGAAGAACTCATTCATCTCATTTCGTACGAAGATATCACGAGACAGACAGAAATATTTATATTGTACTAATTTGTACTTTTAATGTGGTTATTTTTCAGACTGTAAGTTGATGACGTATTAGTATCGACAAAATTAAGATTCGGCTCCCAGCTCTGCTCTCGTAAAAAGATATGACAAGACACGCTGAAATATTTGTATTGTACTAATTTGTAAATTTAATGTGATACATTTTGAGACCCTAACTCGATGACGTGGTATTTCCGACAAAACGCGGAACTGGCATTTTACCATTTTTGTCGAATCAGTCATTTCTTCACGAACTGTTAAGTTTTTTTCTAATTATTATTTCATCTTGAATGTCGATGACAAAGTAATATATAAGGCAATGCAATGTAAAATATTTTGTTCATTGGATCTCAATAGTAACATCTGATGCCATTTTTTGGCACAAATTGTAGTCTGCTCGGGGTTCCTACCAAGATATGGTTAGGCAGACCACGCCAAAAGAGGAGTTGACGCCCGCTGTTGATCATACCGTACTAAGAAATGCCAAGGCAGACCAGTCATTCCATTATCTGCATCTGATCATATCGTATTAAGAAATGCCGAGGCAGACCACTCATTCCATTATCTACTCCTAATAATCTTGTCCTAAAACCTGATTTCATTTCCTAACTCGTTGACTTGGTCATTTTATTCGCAGCCGCCCGGTCTAGAAGGGAAAAAAAAATATCCAAATTTGTTAACACATATTGGACAATTGCACCATAAAATATAATAAATAAACACACAATCTTGCTCATCGGTACACAAAATACGAACTTTAATAAACTGACAGATACTCGTGGTTTCTTATGATATAGAGTCTACATCGGCAGGACAAAACTTAAGTTTTCAGTGAGGTTTATGGAGTATCGCAAGGACATTAAACAGCATAAACAGAATACAGCCATTTCTTTGTTCTACTTGGCTAATAAAGTCTGCTATATTAACTGTGATGATGCAAAAATTATAGTTCCGTGCAAAAACCCTTTGAAAGTAAAATTAGAGAATCAGTTGAAATCATTGCACGTGAGGATAAACCATGTAACGATAATTTATCCTATAATATCCAAAAAAACTGGCATAATATCATAAAATCATAATTCTATATCTAATTACAATATTTCAGTTTAAATTTGTATTATGATGCCAAAAACGTGAATGAAAACTCAGTTGAATGTGGTTCTGACCTTCATGTGTAGATGGCGGCACTCGTGGTTTCTTAAATCGACCTTTTGATTAATTTGATCTCAGTTCATTAATAATTATTTATTTTCACTTGAAGGCAACACTACATTTTTGTATTCAAATCATTGGTCGACTAATTATCTCTTGCACAGGAAGCTTTCGTCTCTGAACGTTGAGCCATTTTTCCATCATATTTTCCTGAAGATGGATGTAGAAACAGCTCGAAACGTAGATTTTAAATTTTAGTTTATTAAATTTCGTATTTTGTGCACCATTGAGCAAGATTGTGTGTTTATTTATTATCCAAATTTGTTTTTAAACTTATTTGTTCGTAGCGAAAGGTTTAGAGTTTGTTACATTTTTTACATGACGACTGTCTTATAAACCATTTTTAAAACATAAATTGAAAGAAGACATAAATCCTAATCGAATGACTATTTCTATTTTTCTCCGTGACAATTTGGCAATATTTTTTTAACTGTACGTGTATATATGACTGTCTCCTATGTCAAACAAGGTCACTAATGTACATGTAAAATACATGTTTCTAGGTATTCAATATTTAAGTCTTACAAAGAAATCTATAAACAAAACTCATCTGATTATTTGCCTGCGTGAAAATTTATATCTAATATTTATCGTTGATTACTGGGGCATTGTAAAATCTTCAATATATTTTATATTATCAGTATAAAGAATCTACTAGTATATATCTCTGCCCACGCAAGACTTACAGTAGTGCATAGAATCTTAAAACAGTATCATCAGTCTTTCCTAATGGTAGTTCCTGACATGGAGATAGAAAAGGTTCGAGCTAGAAATTAGTCATGGGGCAGATCTAATTACTAATTGTCAACATACGCCTACGAAACTCCCTGCCAAGATTTCGAAAAACTTGCAAAGATGAAACTCCCTGCCAAGATTTCGAAAAACTCTCAAAGATGAAACTCCCTGCCAAGATTTCGAAAAACTTGCAAAGATTTAGTTTCAACGGTACCAGATATGGGGCACCTTTCACAATCTTTTGACTTTTGGGGAAGAAAATCTGACAAAATTAAACTTGCTAAAATAACATTTTAATCTGATAGACGAATGCCTTAATGATTCAAAATAAAGAAAAAAATGGTCAGCAGCGAAATTTTTTTTTATTTAACTGAGATTTAAGTTAAACTTGCGAGTTTAATTTTCCTTAACCATTTTACCCCCATAACTTTATATTTTCTTCTAAATTTTTACTTATATTGAATTTGCATAGTACCCACAGGACATTCAAATAACAAATAATAACAAAGTAGTACTTTTAATACAGAATTTTTGTATAACATTGTCTTAAAGGGGTGTTAAAGAAGGGACGGTAAGGTAAAAAAGGGGGATGGTATTGGAAAAAAGGGACGAAATGGTAAAAAATGGGACGGTAAGGATGGAACCGTAAAGAAAATTACCACCTATTTTTAGGAATATCATGTTAAGACTAAGTGATCGCCGCAATGTTCATTGATTTTTAGAAACAGTTGTTAACATTGGATTAAATTATTATTATTATTATTATTATTATTATTTTTTTTTTTTTTGTAATTTACCTCGAAAAGTTCAGGAATAAACCTTGGGGACGGTGAGACTGCCAATAAAGCAACGATGCTTGAAATTGATATTTAAATGCTGATTTAAATTCTACAGTAAATTTCCTGCCAAAGAATTTCAGACATTATTTCTCTAGCATATTTCTGCATGAGAAAAAACTTGAAAATAAATTCTGTGGCTGCATTTGAAATGATTTTCTGTATACTTTTAAAAGAGTGATGGTAAGGAATCTAAAACCCAGGGTCAGAGTTTAAAAAATAACAACCCTAAAAATGTTTGCAGGTTAATTTTTAGCTACATATTTATATGAAACAATAGTTTCAGTTTCAGTAAAAAATTACATCGAATTATTTCCATTGAAACAATTTTATCCAGACAGCTCCAAACGTAAAAATCAGCATCAGGGACACGGGACGGTATAGGAGTTTTCCAGGTGTTTAGACCCCCAACATCGTCCAAAATTTATTTATCTCGTTAATATTGTTGTGCAATGGTACAATGGGATGTTCCCCATTATATGAAATAAAAAAACACAAAAAAGTGTATTAAAATAAAAATTATTATTCAGGGACATGAAAGTAAAAAGATTGAGAGAATGCCCCATACACGAAAGTAAAAGTAAGTCCATAAATGAAGAATAGGAGCTAAGCTATTGGTATTCAACTGGCGCCTTGGATGCAACACCACTATTTTTTAAAAAGATCGGAGAGCAAAAATAATTTGAGATCGTTTTACTTCGAATGCTTCGTCCTGAGAAACTGAAAAACAAAGTGCTAAGAGTACGATGGGAGAAACTAACCTTGCTCCAGAATTCGTGAAATGAGACAATTAGGCGAAAAAGTATCAAAGTGAATACTGACCTTGTGATTCTAAAATGAAACAAGTTAGAAATTGCAAGTCAAACGTGGCAAATGCGGTGCTTTCGCACTATAACTATTTTTAAAAATATGTTTTGCACCGCATATTGTACTGAATGTATATTTTAGTGCACTTCATAAGTGCATATCAATTTTATTCTGTTCAGAAGGCTGTAACATCATTAAAATGCACTTGAAATAATTTTTTGTCATTGGCCGTAATGTAAAGGAAAATTTTGACTGTCTCTGTAATTAAACTATACATCCGAAAATTTGAAATGACTTGACAAAGTTTTGCAACAGTTATATATTTAAAATTTCAGACCATTTGGTTGGGTAGTTATTGCTCTGTTACATGAGAACGGACAGACATGCAGACAGACGGGCCAAACGACGACTATAGGTGCTGTGTATTTACATAATTACGAACATACCTAAAAAGGGTGCATTCACGCTTTTTGTAAAAAAAAATCCGAAAAGCATCTCAGTGCCCTTAGTGACCTACACTTACCTTAATAACTCTCAAAGACCAGAGACTATATATAAAGAAGAAGTCACTTATTGATTGTATCCTGCACATTTAGTTTATAACTGATCTCGAATACGCAGGTTAAGTATGACCTACGAATTTTTGTTACCATATGTTCTACTTTAATAAATTTTATTTTATATAATAATTTCCAAAAGGTATTATCTGATACTTCCAAAACAACTTCGATACCACCTATTACATAACATTTGACAGCATATAATTATCAATGAAGAAATCTTGTACTTTTAAAAGGTTATAAGTATGCATTTTAACAGATTTACCTTAAATTCAGAAAATTTTCAAATATGTCAGTTACCATGCTTTACACCTGTGCTGTTCAAATACAAAGGGTTATCAATAAGTTTTTGTCTTCACATAGAAATAATTGAGTAAAATTTATGAAATTGCTACATTGTATTACTTCCTTTTCTATATAGTCACCGTGCACAGGAACGCATTTCTGCAAACGGTATTTCAAGAAGAGGGGGGAGTGAAAATGTATTCAGGAGGTGTGATAGTAAACTCAAAGTGGGACATTTTTCTCACTTTTACGACCCCACATGTGACATATTGCTGGAAAGACCTCTGACCACTTATTCATTTTATACACATCATGAGCCCCTTCCCCCAATTTGCCCTTCGGGGGCACTTTTCTAGATTTTGAGAACACCCTTCATGCCTCCGTGGGCAAATTGGGGAGGAGGATCTTGCATAACATGAATAAGTGATCACAGGCCTTTACAACAGTATGTCACATGTGGGGGTCGGCAAAAGTTAGAAAAATGTTGCCCTTTGGGCCTACATTGCACCTCCTAAAATACATCCCCTCCCCTCTTTTTGAATTACCGTTTGTAGAAATGTGTTACTGTGCACGATGACTATAAGAAAAGGACCTATACAATGTAGCAATTTCACAAATTTTACTCAATAATTTCTATGTGAGGGCAAAACCTTATTCATACCCCCCTCGTAATTGCTTACTTCTCTTTTGTGCTATTAATCAAAATATACGTACTTGGTTTCCTCATTAACTTAATTACTCGATTATTATAAATACTAATTGAACACGATGAATACGGTTGAAGTGTAATTAAAGTTTGTTTTCATCAATTTACACGCCATTTGAAGTCTATTTTTGATCCAATAAATCAAAATTTATACGTTTTTATTTCTTCGGGAATATTTGGACAGAAGAAAAAAGTAAAATGGTTGTTTTCTTAATTAAATGAATCTAGTGAAACATATTTTTTTATTAGTCATTATAAAATTTCCGAAATTCGTTGGTGTGCACGTAACTGTTAGATTTTCATTATGGTGCTAAATGATGTATGTACTTTGTTTCTCCATTAACATAATCACATGATCCTTATGCGAACAAAGAGATCTGTTTGAATTTCGTTCACGTACACATTATTTTTTTAACACTATAAGCCGTTAAAATACAATAATCTGATTTTTTTTTATTTTCTGATATTTTTAAGAATCATGAATCTAACACAAAAGGAGTTATTTGCTTTTAATATTCAGAATATGCGCCCAGAAAAATTGTAACTGTGTATGTGAAGTTCAATTAAATGAAAATTCGATAAAAAATATTGTTTTAAAATGTCATTACTATATTTCAATATTTGTTGGTACTTAAATAATGGCTTAAATCACTTTTATGCTGTTAAAGGAAATACGGGATTTGTTTTTTCATTAGGTTATTTTATAGTACAGCATTTAATGAGCGGCATAAACAACTGTACTTAGTAACAACTGTGCCTTCCCTATTTTGTAAAAGATAATTACAACTGACGAAACAAGGCATCATAATTTTGAAAGTAGAACTTCTTAGTTGAAATACGTTTGTTTGTTACACCCGTTACGAGAAAAATACGTGATTTTTAGGAATGAAAATAAAATACGATAAATGGATGCTACAGTTCAAACAGCACGATAGTGCTGTTTAGTAGAGCTCAGCCACATAATTAAATATTGATTTGATCAGCAAATTAGGCATTTCATGTCTATTACGATTCGATGTCTGAAATTATACACTTTAAGGTATTTTCAAGAAGCATAAGACAAATTAAAGATATTGGTTGTATTTGTTATCTGAAATTTAATGAAATTCAAAACTACGAAGCCGTATCTTATAGTATTAAACAGAATAGGTTCCTTTTTTTTTAAATTAACTTAATAGTATTACGCAGATGAATGTAAATGTTACCGTTTGAATGTTTTTCAAATATAACTAAATATTAAAAAAAAAAAAAAAAATCTAGAAGTCGACCGTAGCCTGTAGTTTTGAAATTGTGTATACATTAGCATTTTCTGGTATCACGGATCTAATTCCATTTTTAAAAAATATTATAAATTTTAATAGTAAAGTGTGCTTTTAATTGGATTTTTTTTCGAAATTTTAAAATCAATTTTGAGCTTTTAAATTAACTTTATATGTATATATACAAATATATACATTAGTATGGCATGTACAATTAAGGCAAGTACGTGGATATTTTTAAATACAGAAATTTCGAATAGTAATTTTCGGGAATATCAGGAATTAATCGGAATTTATGAATAAAAAAACCGGGTAAATTGGCAACACTGAGCAAGTGTGTATCTTTAGTTCAATAGTTTGCTGTCACTGATTTTGAGAAACGTTTCCGACTGGATTTTATACTGTGTTAATCAGTTTTTCGACCGGAATATAAGTTTTTTCGATTGCTTTCAATTCTGAATTAAACAGCTACATGATTTCAGCTACATGATTCAAGGGGTCTCAGGACTCTTGAAATTGAAAAAATCGAGAAAAAAAAGACCATTTTCAACATATAATATATTAAAATGTAACTGATTTTAAGACAAAATTTCATATTGGGATGAAATTCTTTCATTTCATGTATTATTTCATGAAAAATTACAAGATGCATAATTAGAATTTACTGTGGGCTTCAAATTGTCAGACATTTGACGAGCGGAAAATCGGCATAACAGATTATGCGCACGATTACAAAATAAATTTTGCAAGTACAAGAAAAATTTTGGTCCTACTTATGCTTCACATTGTAATAATTACTTTGGACCTAAATAAATTTCTATTTAAAGCATTTTTCTATTTTTAATACAAAGTTGTATTTAGTTAATGCAAAATTTAGAAATTTTCAACAGTATAATCACCTATAAAGAATATATTTCTGAACAATAAGAAGGAAATTTAGGTTCAGTTTATACAGACTATCATGAAACATATGTTTTGAAAATTTCATGAAAAAAAATTCAGAAGTTTTTGAGATATCGTGCGCGTTATGCCCACAAGCGTCATTTGGAGAAAATTGACTTCAAAATTTCTGAAACGCCGCTTCAGCTATTGAGCGTGTATAATTCTAAAAGCCATAACTTCTGTTCTAATAGGAATTTCAAGGAAACATTTATACCAAAATGTTCAGAAAAGTTAGTAGTTTAATATCTAAAAAAATAAAATTTCGAAAATTTTAAAACTTTAAGAGTCCTGAGACCCCTTAATTTATACATGAAAAAGTTACAAAATATTTTTAACGTTATTGGCTTTAATATATCATACTTGTTCCTAAAACATGTTTGTTGATAATGAAAATGTTTACTAGACAGTTGATAGCGAACGAAAAACTTATATTCCAGATTGAGAAAAATGAATAACGCGCTATATGAACTAATCGGATATGTTTCCAAAAATGAGTAGTTACAAAAAAGACTTTGCTTTTATAAATTCTTTATTAGACTATGAAAATATATTGCCTTGTGGGGTTTCTGAAGATAAAGTATGCTTTTCGAAATCATGAGTAACTCGAGGAAAGTTATTGTAAATTTTTATCGTGGCTATGTTATATTTCCTGATTTTTTTTTTTTATTATTTAACTTTATTTTAGGCGCCATACATGAGAGCACACAGAAGAAACATTATGTTTTCTTTACATTATTAAACGCTCTCACTGAAAATTAAAAGGAATTTTCGATGTATAACGGTTTTGCGAGTATTACTATTTTAACTTTCATAAGAAAAACTTATTAATTTGAATTACCTGTAGAAAAACTTTTATCTTTCTATTTAGTTACCAGATTCTTTAAAATGTATCTAAAAATCAATTACCGAATATTACAGAAGTATTGCCAATATTCTCTTAAGAAAGAAAGTTTATTTTATGATGAATTGTAATAATTCTCAGATTCCGCTTATGTTTGTGTTTTTAAACTTTCGAGAATGATTGGTTTTACATATATATATGAATCTGTAATTAAATGAAAATTCGGGAAAAGAGTACTTAATCTGTTTGTACTTCATTTCAATATTCATTGTTATTTAAAAAACCGTTAAATATTCCATTAGGATATTGAACAAAGTAGGAGAGTCTTTGTTTGTCCATTAACTTAATTACCTAATCTTTATGAATGCACTCAGAAATTTATGAATATCGTTGAACAATACGTAAGCTTTTGTTTTGATTATCATATAAGACGATTACAGCTAATTACGATCAAATAATCTTTAAATTATGCATTAACGAGTGGTTTCAAGAAAAGGGGTTAAAAAAAAGTAATGGTGATTGTTATATGAAACTAAATCACGCTTCGTTAACAAAATGTTTAGAGGTTTATTACATTTTAATATTCATAAAATGGTACTAGATCCCAGCTTATATTATTTTAAACAAGTACGGAATTGTACGTCAAACCTTGCAAATAACGTACTATAAGTTCGTACTATAAGTAGTTTTACAAATATTCAGATTTTAGTGCAATAGCTGTTGAACTCGTATGCAAAAATACATGAGTACAAATTTTATTACGATTTTATGTATTAATTCAGTATTACTGAAATAATCTGACTATATCTTAAGCAAGAAGTAATCACCATTACAATCTAGAATCCTTACCTATCATGGGATATCATTGAATTGTAAATTAGTATAAATTACTATATGTAGTGTATGGTATTGTACATTCATTACATTTTAATTACATTTGATAAAGAGAAAAATTTTATTTACAAGGCAAGGAAATATCAAGTGGATATAAGCTAAACTCTTAAAAATTGATAAAGTTAAAATTTTACGAAGGAAATAATAATTTTTGTTTGTATTTATACGGAATGAATTTTTAAAGTTTCATAGCTGAAGTTTTTAAAAAGTGATTTTGAGTTTAATCAATAATTCTGCAAAATTCCGGTACGAAATTTACAATTTTAATAAAAAGTTCCTTCGTTTATATTAACTTCCGATAGATGGTACTAAATCCATATTTAGAAACGAAATATAAAACTTCATTAATCGATGAGCAAAACCGCTGCTTGATCCACCCCTAATAGAAAGCGGTTTTTTGAGATATTCATTAAGATTAAATCATTTTTATATCATTTCATCATAGCATATTTAAAAAAAAAAAAAAAAAAAAAAAAAAAAAAAAAAAACTTGAACGCATTGAATATTTAATTTTAATGGTTTGTGAAATTTTCGGAATGTGTGTTTCACTTTGCTAATTATTATTATTGTTGCAATAAATACTGCTGTTCGTTTTATCCAATTTTTGAACTATTTCAGAAATTAAATACTGAGTAATATATATATATATATATATATATATATACAGGTTGATCAGAAAGTGAGTATACATTTGAAAAATTAATAATTCACGGAATAATATAGTTAGAGAGCTAAAAGATGACAAACAGGCTTGTAATGACATGGAGTTTTATTGTAATCACAAAAAAAAAATGTCCAAAACATGGCCAAAAGATGCACTTCATGTGATAAGAAAAGCAATAATTAGCATAACAAATTATGACAAAGCAAAGACGATGTTCTTTAGAACAAATGCTCAACATGTCCCACCGTCATCCCTCACAATCTGTAGTCGAGGGACAACGTTGTGCACAGTACTGTATAGCATAGCTGTAGTTATGGTGAGAAATTGGCGTTGGATGTTGTCTTTTAGCATCCCTATTGATGTCGGTCGATCGCGATAGACTTGAGACTTCATGTAACCCCAGAGCCATAAATCACACGGACTGAGATCTGGGGACTTGGGAGGCCTCGCATGAGGAAAATGGCGGCTCAACACTCGATCATCACCAAACGTCGTGCGCAAGAGATCTTACACACGTCTATCAATATGGGATTGAGCGCCATCCTCCATAAAAATCGTACTTTCCAGCAGGTGTTTATCAGCCAGGCTAGGGATGTTGTGATTCTGTAACATATCAGCGTACCTCTCACCCGTCACGCTAACAGTTACAAAACCAGAATCACGCATTTCCGGGAAGAAAAAGAGCCCGATAACGGTAGACGTGGTAAATCCACACCACACCATGACTTTCTCTCTCATTACAGCTCCTTTTATACACGATTCTCAGGCAGCGTCACTGACGTTTTGCTGTACTGAGCCACCTGTCGGTCATTTTTTCAACATTTTTTTGTCTACCTACAATAAAACCCCATGTCATTCCACGCATGTGTGTGAATTTTACCTTTCTACCTACATTATTCCGTGAATTATTAATTTTTCAAATGTATACTCGCTATCTGATCACCCTGTATATATATCCTCATCACATGTATTTGTAGAAATCATTTGTTATTTTTAAAATGTATTTTTCCACAAAATGCAAACCCACCAATAATAAAAACTTCATTGTGTCTGTATGTATCAAATCTTATGAAATTGAAATGCAGATCAACATTCCGTCATTTTTGATGGTGGTTAATATAATATTACGTTTCATTAAACTTTTCAAGGGCAGTGATTAGAATTCGTTCGCAAATTCTGCTGTCAGTAAATCATTTCATCCTTATACGAACATAATTTTTATGCACCTGAAAGGGTTAACAAAATAATTATTCTTCTAATTATAGTTACATATCTTTAAAAATAAAAGTACTGAATATATCAGAAAAATTTACTATGAAGAAAAGTTTTTAAAATATAAACGATAGTTTAATTATCGCATAATTCAGAAGTATGCTTTTATTGCGCCGTGAAAATTATATTTTAATCACTAGGGATCAATTAATTATTACAGTGATCGTTTTCAGTAAATTGCCCCAAGCAGCTAATTAAAGCAGATATACTGGGTTAAATAGCTTTGATAAATATAGTGTAAGGCGAGAAAATATTTTACTTTTAATGCTGATAGGACATAAAATTAATGGATAATGGTAGGTATTGATTCATTATTAATTACATTATTTTATGTGAAAGATATTATAATTAAATTAAGAACCAATTTTCAGTATTAATTATTTAGGATATAACTGCTTTGAAATAATGTATTATCATAAACTACATTGAATACAATGTTGGTGTAGCTCATAAAATACAAGTAAAATATTGAAAAATCATAATTTTGTTTGTTTATTAAGAATTAGCTTTCAGTATTTAACATTATTTCTATTAAATCTGCCTAAAATAAGGTGCTTTTTAGTATCTTAAATTAAAATTCATACTTTAAAATTCTCAAACTTATTCAATTTATTACGTAAATTAATTTTCTGACTTTTCCGATAATTACTGCTAAATTATATTAGGATTGTCTTTTAACCCCTTTCACAACTTTCTAAAATACCTAAAATTCATACGTGATATATCTATTTCTACTAACTGAGTATGTTAACACCTTACAAATATTACGTTATTGTATAATTTTTAAGTCATTTTATACATAAATATCAAAAATATGTTCATTATAAATCAAGGAACTCTATTACAGCAAACCTGTACCAATAAAAAAGAATGTTGGCGTAGGTTTTCAATTGATTGCTGTATATACAGGGTGTCCACTATCAACGGTGTCCAATGGCTAATTCCTAAACCGTTAGTCATAGACATGTAGTTCCAATTACAAAAATGTTATAAATGATGTAAAGAAATATTTTAAAAGCAATTTGTGTTAAAAGAAACATTTCTTAAAAAAATACGAAATTAAATTTTTAAACGGTCCCCCGGTCCTATAAGTTATATTTAGTAAAATTTTCCTGTTACACTGACAAGTAAGACAAGAAAAAAAAAGTCCCGTTATACTACGATTAAAATTGACCGAGTAACAACTGTTTAATGTTGGAGCACATTTTTTGCTGCAAATTAGGGGTTACTCACAAATTTAGTAGAAGTATAATTTCGCCAGATATATAAAAAAAATTGTTGAGAGTAAAATTAATATTGCAATTTAAATTTGAAATCTTTAATCTTTCTGACATATTAATGCAAAATATACAATTTATAATAAACATATAAGATGGAAAAAAACAGAATTTTTGTTAACACAATTTTTGTTAAAATTAACAGTTTTAGCTTTTGATAATTTATTGTTGTGTATTCTGTACCTCTGAATCCGAAATTGACCTTCATTTTTTACCATCACTTAAAGTTTTTTTGCAAATCGTAAATTTTAAAGTTAAAAAAGGAAAGAAAATAGCGAAAATTTGATGCTATAAAATAGATGTCATTGTTGTGTTTTTAAATTTTGATAATTTATGTATTTTTTACAGCTAAATCTGCAAATGACCTTCATTTTTTACAATCAGGTCAGGATTTTTCGCAAATTGTAAATTTCAAAATTAAAATTGAACCTCCTCCCCCACATCATCGGACCCTTCAGTTGTTTTGCTGTAAGAATTCCTGTATAAGCCAAAAAATTGAATAAATTATTGCATAAAATAAAAAAAAAATTAAATAAAAAAAAGTTTTATATCTGTTTTATAATATCATATTTTCGCTATATTTTAACTTAGACATTTACGATTTGCAAAAAATTTTTAACATGATGGTTAAAAATGAAGGTCATTTTCAGATTCAGTGCTAAAAAGTGCATAAAACATCAATTATTAAAAGTTAAAAAATACAGTCATCTCCTCTATTTTATAGTATCCGATATTTGTTATTTTTTAACTTTGCCAATTTATGATTTATGAAAAATCCTGACATGATGATTAAAAATTAAGTAAATTTTCGGATTCAGTGCTAAAAAATACATAAAAGTTAAAAAACACAACTATCGCAGCCTTGTATTATATAATCTAAATCTTTTTCTAAACTTCTTGGCGGTAATCTATCCGATTTTTTTGTAATATCCTGTAAAATAAGTATAAATGGTAACCACCGAAAATCCTAATATTAGACTGTCGTCGCATTTATGTCAGTATGGGATATTTGAAAGTGATTAAAGTTCCAGTACAAATTTTGAATTGGAAAAACATACATACGATTGTTGAAGTTAAATAAAAACATATAAAGATAACATAATTTTTGTTAAAAGAAATCATGAAAAGAAACAATCTCATATCGTTACAAAATAAAACATATGTTAAAATACAATTATTTTAGTCAATCTGAAACTTAATAAAAATTAACTCAATGGCAATGATTGTACGATTTTTTTCAAAGCGCAGATACACGTGAAATACGTTATTCTATTACTTTATGCATTGGTATATGACCTCTTAAAGCATGGCGGAACTCATTTGTGTTCAGATGAAGAAAAGTGGTTTAAGTCATGCATTTTTAAAGTTCATAACTCGGTCAATTTTAATGTTATAAGAACGGGACTTTCTTTGTCTTGCTTGTCAGCGTGATAGGAAAAGTTTACTAAATATAACTTATAGGACCGGGGTACCGTATAAAAATTTAAATTTTGTAATTTTTTAAGAATTGTTTTTATTGGCTCAAATCGCTTTTTAAATATTTCTTTACCTCATTTAAAACATTTTAGTAATTGGAACTATATGTCTATGACTAACGGTTTAGGAATTAGCCATTGGACACCGCTGAGAGTGGACACCCAGTATATTGTTTTATAAGAACGAGGTGAGATTTACTTTAACAACCAATATCAACTGAAACGTTAGACGCTAAATAGAGGACTAAATTTTATAGACATCTGGAAAAATTAATTTATGCACATTTGTATGAAATCTAAAAATAAATTGATTGCTGAAGTAAAATACCAGCACTTTCAAATGCGCAATTACATTGCGGTAAGGATACAATCCTTACAGAACATTATTATTGGGACTTTAATGAATTGTAAATATATACAATACTTTGAGCATAAGTATTTAAGTCAAACTACTAGAATATTTGAAAAACGGACAAATATGATACATAGAAGGAAAAAATAAGGAAAATTTTCAAAAAAATGCTCTAACCGTGTGTAACCAGTGACAATGTTGAAAACCGACACGGGTTTCTTTTAATTTTTTATTTATTTTTATGGTTTTTAGTTTTAAAGATTTAATAAACATTTATAAAAAAAAACTCTTTAAAGTAAAAAAATGAAAGGCTCCAAACCTTTGTTTCGCAAAACAGGCATTCCCACTGATTTCGCGGTTTCTCTAAAAATTAAATTAAAATTAATAGGAAAGATACTAGATGTCTCCCGGCCCGGCACGAAAGGAAGCTATCTTGTCCCGGCCGGTGTAAAAATTAAATTTCGGCACGGTCCTTACAAAAATAAGTGAAAACAGGCGCGGCCCGGCCTGGCCTGTGGAAAAAGCAATTAAATCATGCCCGACTCAATTACTACAAAATATTCAGATTTTTCTTACCATACAATTAAGGTTCTTTTAAAAAAATACTGCATATATATATATATATGGAATAATTTTACAGCATATTTTAAAATTACGAAAAAATTAATGTAGTAAAAAAAAAAAGGAGTGTTAAAAACGTGATAACTGTTGAAGATGTAGTAGTAATATTATATGAAATTACAAATAGTATATGAATTTTAATGTTAATATTAATGTTGCTCATCTATCGTGTCTGTCTGTAAAACATATTTTTTGGATCCGAAAATGTCTATTTGAGAATTACTGGTATCCGAAAAATCTATATTCCAGATCGCGAAAAATTATTGTTACACTATATTTAATTATAAAATCGTGCCAATGAAGCTTTTTTAAATATACTTCTTTAAATCTCGAAAATATATTGGTTTATGAGTTTTCTAAACATAAAGGATACTTTTCGGTAACATAGTTAATTCGGAGTAGTTTATTGGCTATTTGCATTAGTGGTTTTTAGCCCCCGGTATGCTATTTCTTTCTCCCAGTAAACACAGTGTCGTCTCCAAAAAATAACGTTCCGTTGTATAAGCCAGCCGTAAAACAAAGCAGATGTATCATTGCACTGTTAAATACTCTACAACAAATTTTTAAACTTCTAAGTACCGCACATTTTCAATTTTCCAACCGTCGTATTCAGAAAAAAGTACTTTTAAATCCAATTTGTTTGAAAACTGCATCTCCATTTACTTTTGAGATATTAATTTTTTTGTTGTTGTTGTTTTTAGCGTCATTTGTTTAATTGCGGCAACTCAAGTACTCCATTTCTGTAGAAAGAAAGGGGAAAATAGTTGGAAAATAGCAATTATATCTTTTGTTGTCATTTTTCCATAAAAACTGAAAAAAATACTTAAAATACGTACTATTTTGAAAAAAATATAAATGAATGATTTCTGATAAAACATGGAGCTATTATAAGCTAAATTTAAATTTAAGTATCTATATTAATATTACAAACAAATGAAGGCATATGAATCATTAGGTAGCCGATTATTTTTTTCGAGTTTCTTGAATGACGGTACCTCTTTTTTTGGATTTGTGTATTATTCAGTGATAGTGTCGTTCTATGTGTATTTTACTGTAGATGTTGTTTAATACTGGATCGTAAAAGAGGAATTCTTCAGAGGATGCGGATGACATCATTTTATATAAAATAAAAGCGTGTGTTTTAACCCTCTCGCTGCGCAACCCGAGAGTTTCTCGCACAACGTAAAAGTAGCAACCCGAGATTTCATCGGGATGCATTTTTTCCGTCTAATTAACACTCCATGACCATTCCCACCAGTAACGTTTTATTGTAAATTTTGCCTTATCTAATCGGAGCATATTCCCGATTAAATCAGGCGAAAATTTTTGTTTTGAAAAAAAGGTGACAAAAGAATAAAAATTCTTAAAAGACGCTCGTCGCAAAGGAATTAAATACGCAATTTTTGAAGGTATTTTGATAAAACAATTACGCAGCGAGAGGGTTAAGTCTTAAAATTGAAATACGTTTCGCACTATCTATTTATCTATATATATATACATATATATTTTTTCCATCGGGGGCGTCACTAAATTATGAAAAAGCAGAAATCCTGTCTTCTAGTTATTTCACTTCACCAGCTCCGAAATTAAAAACCGAATGTTAAAAGAACAAAATTCTTTTGACGAATACAGTTTTGCATCAAATACCACGTAATATGCATAATCTAAATTTTGAAATTTTTGTTTAATTTTATATTATATATATTTGTTATATTCATTTAATATACTTTTTTAAATCTCGAAAATATATTGGTTTATGAATTTTCTGAACATAAGGGAAGCTTTCCAGTATCATGGGTAATACGGAAGACGTTATTTTCTATTTGCATTCGTGGTTTTATTATACTTATCTAGATTAAGTCACGTGTCTCTCATTTTATGTCGTTATAACATAACTATTTGTTATCACAACTAATGTCATAGAAAGAATGTCCCGGCTATAAATTTCAATAGTATCCACTGTAAGCGTTGTAGAGCGTTGGTTCAAAGTCACAAATAAAGAGTAACTCAAACAGTTTTAGATAAGTGCATTCGCGCCCACTGCGTTGTTATTTATTAGACTGCAGTGCCAAATACGCAAAATAGAGACTCCAGAGCGTAAAGCGTTATTGCTGGGCTGGAGATTTCTAAAGCCGTTAAGGCCATGCGATTTTTTTCTTTAGGTCTTTTTAATCCTTTCACTCCCATTGAGTCCAAATGGCATCAGAATGTTATTATTTTTTTTTTTTTTTTTATTCGGATACTCCAAATTTACACCAGAAAGTTAAAATAGCAATATTTGGTTTATTTAATAACAGACCATTCCGTATTTAAATATAGCGAAATATATCAGCGATATTTTCTGATCTAAATTCAAATTCTCTGAGCTACATAATTTCTAGAACATATTCTACCATGGAAATGAGAGGGTTAACCCCTTAATTGTCGCTCCCGTGATATTCATGGGCTGCATCTTTTATTCAGATTGTTTAATTCCCACCAGTTTTATAAAATAGTGTAATTGGCTTTATTATGGTATCATTTTACCTGTCATTAAAATAAGGTGAATAGTTAGGTGCCAATAAGCAATTTGGATTTTTAAACAGTAATTTAATGCAACCGTTAAGGGGGATAAGAGAATGTGTCTACGTTCCACCACTACCTAATGATTTGCCAGAGTTGAAACACAGAATTTAAGAGGCTATTGCTTCCATTACTCCGGACTTGTTACCCGAAGTGTGGGAAGAATTGGTCTTTAGGTTGGATGTCTGCCGTACAACTAAAGACGAGCATTTACTGAGCATTTTAAAGAAAAACCAGTTTATTTTACCTTCAATTTCATGTATGATTTATTGTAAATAGTCTAAATTAAACTGCTATAATCTACCATTGAAAGTGGGTCATTTTTTATGGGCACCCTATATATTGATTTAAGGGGTCTCAGAACTCTTAAAATTGAAAAGAAATGACAAAAAAGGCCATTTTAAACATTTAATATCTTAAAATGTATATGATGTTAAAACACAATTTCTGTTGGTATGAAACATGTAGTGTGTTCTTCCATTTCATGTATTTTAAAAAATTGCAAGATGTAGAATTGCCATTTACAGAGTTGTCCAAACTATCAGATATTTGACGAGCAGAAAATTGGTATAACAGCTTATGCGTAGGATTACATAATAAATATTGCAACTAGAATTGAAATTTTGGTGCCTATGTATACTCCAGATTACGAAAATTACCAGATTACGAATATTTTTAATAGAAAGTTGTAGATAGCTAATACAAAATTTAGAAAATTTCAACAGTATAATCACTAAAAAAATATTTTTTTTAAACGATAAAAATACAATTTTAGTTTCAGTTTATACAGACTAACATGAAACATACGTTTTGAAAATGTTATTAAAAATATCAGAAGTTTTTGAGATATCGTGTGCGTTATGCCCCAAAACGTGATTTGGGAAAAAATTAGTTCAAATTTTCAGAAACGCCGCTTCAACTATGGAGCGGGTATAATTCTAAATGCCATAACTTCTGCTCTAATGGGAAATTCAAGGAAACAATTATATCAAAATGTTCAGAAATAAAAGGAGTTTAACATCTCAAAAAAATTTAATTTGGAACATTTTGAAGCTTTAAGTGTTCTGAGACCACTTAATAAATATTTTTTTCAAACATTATATATCATGTCGTGTATCATTTTTTGCAATCTACATTTCGTTTTGTTTTATAGATTCGTGATCACTTTCCGAGGTTCAAATCGTTATTTTTTATTTATTCAAACAAAATAAACAGTACTTATATGTTTTTTTGAAAACATGGTATTGTCACGGATCGAGAAAAGTAATTTAAAGTTTTCATTATGATTCACAAAGAAATACCATGAAATGTCTTAAATTGTTTTAAGAAAATGAGTCTTTAGAGACTATTATCCTACTCAATATTTACATATCTGCTAGTAAACAGTATGTTGTTTACTTTCAGTAAAAACATGGAACAAAAAAAAATTAGTTTGGCAATTCTTTATTCTCTGTAATCAATACGTAATTTAAAATATTTGAATATGTATTACGCATACTATTTATGAAAACGTATTGTAAATATTTAAATTAAAGTAATCTAAATATTCATGAATATATTTTAAACATAGTTCAAAACAAATTTGCTACATGAATGTATACATATGAAAAACAAATTTTTAAATAAAGCTTCCATAACCGGAATTCCAGAAAAATTTATTTCGGTTTTTCCTGGGTTTTTTTAAATATTTTTTCAGTAATAATTATGTTAATGAGTATGATAATCATCAATAGAAACTTCAAGGTTTTTAGCAATTTTTTTCTTAAAGTAAAAAATGTTATATTGTACATTCAATTTAAAGCCTGTATAATAACAGATTTTACTTTACTTCTTTTATTTAAAAAAAAAAAAAAACTTTTACGGTTTTTGAAAGAACAATTCTCAAGAAATTGCTGTTTAAAATGTTGACAAAAAAACATATTACAATCATTTACTTGTATGTTCATTGGTTTAAGATTATATTTTTTGCCAAAGCTGCATCTACGCTAGTTTTAGAAAATATAGAAAAGTGTTTTTAATTGTTAGTTTTTAATTACTAAAAAGAAGTATATTAATATTTAAAGAAACTTCTATTGATAGTCCTTTAAAAAGGACTAATTTTCTTTAATCTTGGGCGAAAAAACTAAACCTGTGGCTGTATGATCCATGAAGAATCAGGGCCTACAGTTCCCAACTCTGTTTACTTCACCCTCGGCCCCGAGGTGCTATGCAGCATGTGCCCCTGCGGATATTTGACGAGCAGAAAATTGGTATAAAAACTTATGCGTAGGATTACATAATAAATATTGCAACTAGAATTGAAATTTTGGTGCCTATGTATACTCCAGATTACGAAAATTACCATGAATCTAAATAAATTTGTATTTAAAGCAGCTTTATATTTTTAATAGAAAGTTATAGATAGCTAATACAAAATTTAGATAGTCAACCCAACGCAAGACCCTCGGTGTTTAGCTCCCAATAAAGCTTGGTACTTATTTTATCGACCCCGAGAGAATGAAAGGTTGAGTGAATCTTTCCCATCCGGTAGCGGAACTCGCTACCTGTAGCGTGGCAGACAGACGTGCTGACCACTGAGCTACTGGGCTTCTTTTAATCTTGGAAACATAACATAAAAAAGAACGAATATACAGGGTAAGTCAAAATGAATATAGCGATTACAAACAGCTATAACTATTTAATGGGAAAAATTTATCAATAAGATTAACACAGAATGTAGACGGAACTTCACAATTTTGTATACATACGTCATAGATGTTCTATGTGACTTCCCTTGGTGACACGGACAACATCTAGGTGATAGTCCCTTTCACGCCATACATTCTGATGGATTTGTTCAGTTACGACGCAAGCACATTACAAATGCGTACTTTGAGTTCTTCAATTGTTTTGGGCATGGGAGGAACATAACCCCATAGATAAAAATTGCAGACATGACATTTGTTAAATTCTAACATGCAGAATGCTTTCTGCACAGGACTCGTCATTTTTGCTAATGAGACGCCCGCAATGAACAGGTTTCTTGTCGTCGCGAAGTTTCAACTCGCATGCGTAGGCTTCCACTTCACAGCACCTGCACCTCACGTAAAGAAAACTTGAAGTTCCGTCTACATTCCATGTTAATCTTATGGATAAATTCTTTTCCATTAAATAGTTATACCAGTTTGTAATCACTATATCCATTTTGACTTACCCTGTATATTATATTTTTCCCCAAATTACATACGTTTCCTAAGCACGCTCTTTACTTATCTAAAAGCTTAAACACCTATGTATTTTCAAGATTTAAAGAAGCATTTATGAAAACAATGTTTCTTTTGCTGCCACTGATTTTCGAAAGGATTTCTGAGCAATTTTTATTGTATATAAATTGTTTTCTTAAACAGAAATATCGGTTTATAGGTTTCAATCTGTTCTCAATTAAACATTCCAAGCTGCGTAATTGTTGTTATGCATGCGAGAGTAGTAAATTAATTTGAATTTTAATCTTAATGTTACTGTTCATGATTTTAATTTATCATATTTTTCACATGTTTACTAACATGTTTCTTGAACATATAAATGTTAACATTGACCAATTCCGAAAAACCAATGTTCTAGGTTAAGAAAACTGTTAAATGCACTGTGAAAACTACTACTTGCTGCTTGTATTCGGATATTGTTACGAGTAATTTTTATAATGTATAAATCGTTTCCTCAAAGCGAAAAATTACACATTTCAAGCTGCGCAACTGAATTTATATATGCAAGAGTAACAAAATAATATAAATTTTAATATTTTAATCCTGTTAATTTCTCACATTTCCTAGTAAAGCGTGCTTGTTGAACATACAAATGTTTATATAAAAATGAATAGATTTTGAAAACCAGTGTTCTGTGTTAACGCTTTCTGGTACAGTGTGCCCGGGCCGGAATACTTAACTTTAATTCCAAACTTACGAACGGCACCAACAATATTTTTGTAAATTTTGCTTTTACAATGAATAGTTAGAGTAACATGTTTCTAATTTCTAAAAAAGTCGTTTTAAAATTCCGGTGTCAGTCAATCATTTCATCATTTTACAACAATAATTTCCCGTGCCGGAAAGGGTTAAGAAAACCGTTAAATGCACTATGAAAAATACTACTTGCTGCTTATATTCGGTTATTGTTCTGACTAATTTTTATAAGGTATAAATCGTTTCCTCAAAGCGAAAAATTATACATTTCAAGCTTCTATATTTATGCACGCATGAGTAACAAAATGATATAAATTTTAATATTAATGTTAATCCTGTTATTTTCTCACATTTCGTAGTAAAACATGTTTGTTGAACAGACAAATGTTTATATAAAAATTAATAGATTCCGAAAAACTGTGTTCTGTGTTAAGAAAACTGTTAAATTCACTATGAAAGCAAATACTTGTTGCTTATTTTCGGATATAGCTCAGACTGATTTTTATAGTGTATAAATCATTTCTCAAATTGAAATATGGGTTTATAGGTTGCAATCAGTTCCCAATTAACCCCTTAATTCTCGCTCCCATGATATTCACGGGCTGTGTCTTTTACTCAGATTGTTTAACTCGCACCAGTTTTATAAAATAGTGTAATTGGCTTTATAATCGTATCATTTTACTTGTCATTAAATGAAGTGAATATTTCTTTTTCAAAAAAAAAAAAAAAAAAAAAAAAAAACTAGTACCAATGAGCAATTTGAATTTTTAAACCGTAATTTAATGCAACCGTTAAGGGGTTAAAGATTCCAAGCTGCTAAACGGTATTTAAACAAGCAAGATTAATAAATTTATATAAATTTTAATGTTAATGTTAATATTAATGATTTTAATTTATCATATTTTTCAGTAAACATGTTTGTTAAGGCCAAGTGTAACATAAAATGGATCAATGTTTTGTATTTTTAATTATTGGCTTAAAAAATAGAAGCTAAAACGTCATGGTGCTCAATGATAATGGATCTAAAAGATTATGGTACTGGAAGATTTTAAAATAATATATTTTAAGGACTGTTCGATTGTATATAGTTTTTACTTTTTTAAGAAATGTGTTTTTATTATGCTTTGGTACATTTTAATAAAATTTTATTTTAGGTAAATAGTTGAATCCCCCAAAATTGTGTAACTAACTTGTTTCTTTAAAAATATCTCTCGTTATAGGTTTGAGTGAAAAAAAATAAATAATGAAAAATATGTTCTTAAAATTTTTAGGATTTTCAATGTTTTTTACATAAATATTTTTAATCGTATTTCTTTTAAACCAAAATTAAATATACCCCTTATTATTCTCAAATAGTATGTTTTCTGACACCACAACTTATTTTAAGGTGATATATTCCACAGATTTTTTTTTTTTTTTTGAAAAGTGTAACAAAAACACATATTCTTCAAAAGAATTCCTAGAGATATGTAAAAAGTAAATTAGTTCTTGAAAAGTAAATTATGTATGAAATTAATGTCTTTTGACTTATATATGGGCTATAATGTGAATATTCACTGTAAAAAAAATCATTTCTATCTCTGTTTTTAAGTAAAATACATGATGTTAAATATTTCGCAAGAACTGTTTCATTTTACTTGTCACGATGTTCTGTATGTCCATAAACATTAAAATGTTAAAAGTTGCATGATTCCGAAAAACCAAAGTTTTAGGTTGAGTAAAATGTTAAATGCACTATGAAAACTACTAGTTGCAGCTGATTTTCCGAAACGGTTCCGATTAATTTTTATAGTGTATAAATCGTTTTTTGAAACAGATAAATCGGTTAACCCCTTGAAGGGCAAGCAATTGCGTTTGTGTAATGCTAAATTCCCATCGGAAAGTTAGAAAAATTTTAATTCAAAATAAGGAAAAGCAATTTCATGAGTTTTTTTTTTCCCCACCAAAGTTAGAAAAGTAAAATTTCATAAACTTTTTCTGGTGCAAATCTTCATTAATCGTACGTGGGATAAAATATATCCCACCGCCCTTCAAGGGGTTATGTCAGTTGCAATCAGTTAATATTTAAACATTTCAAGCTGCGCTATAGAATTTATTCGTGCAAGAGAAACGAAATAATATAAATTTTAATATTAATGTTAATCATGTTAATTTATCATATTCCTAAGTAAAACATGTTTCTTGATCATAAAAATATTTATATAAAAATTGACAGATTCCAAGAAACAAATCTCCTGGGTTGAGGGGACTGTAAAATGTACTGCTAATTTTTGGAAATTGTCCCTAGAGATTTTTAAGGTGTATAAATCGTTTACTCAAACAGAAACATCGTTTATAGGTTGCAATCAGTTCTCATTTAAACATTTCAAGCTGTGTAACTGAATCTATACATGCAGCAGTAACAAAATAATATAAATTTTGATATCAATGACAATCCGGTTAATTTATCATATTTCTCAATAAAACATGTTTGTTAAGCATAAAAATATTTATATAAGAGCTGATAAATTACGACAAACCAATGTTCAGATTTGAGAAAGTGGTTAAAGGAACAGTGTACTTTCAGAATCATGATATTGGAGTAAAAAAACGAATTTTATTTTTTAATTTGAAGAATTATGAAAATAGGTGCTTAAATTTATCTGATACAAAAAGATTTTTCTAATTCTGGCGAGACTTTGCAGAGAGGTAAGCTTTTATGTTTATAAAAATTGCATATATTTATATAGTTTTTTTTTTTTTCACTTAGAATGCTGATTTTTCAAAATTGGAAATTTCGCACATTTCTGAGTTCTGAAACGTTCCATGCACATGCGCATTCCTAATTATCAAATTCTTTTGAAAATTATACCGTATATCCTCTATACAATATTAGATAAATGTTAGCATAAAAAGTTGCATTTCAGGGGGCCTTTAGTGTTGCAATTAATAGGCATATGAAAAAAAAAATACATAGCTACTTAAAGAAACAAAAACAAAGTACAATTATAAGGATATATTTTTTCTGCTTACACATTCAGAGAACTTTTACGATCCATTTCATTTTCCAATACAGTAGATAATATGCATCTCATAAATAAATATTATCGCATTTTATGCAAAATAAATGCGCATGGGATATCTTAAAATATGTCAATTAGTCGCTATATTATAAATTTAAATATCGAATAATTGCAAAACATTTTATTACTTTACAATCAAATTTTGAATTTAAGTATATAAGCCTGACATTAACAAATCTTCAATTTCAAATGAATCCATGGTAAATTGAAAAATATAATTTTTAATGCCCACTGTTCCCTTAAATACTTATAAACTTACTATTTGCTGCTGATTTTCGGAAATGGTTCCGAGGAATTTTTATAGTGTGTAAATCGTTTTCTGAAACCGAAATATCAGTTTAAAGGTTGCAATCAGTTACCAATTAAATATTTCAAGCGGCGTACCTGAATTTATACATGCAAAAGTAAAAAAATAATCTGAATTTTAATCTTAATGCTATTAATTTATATTTTTTACGTAAAATATGTTTGCAATATAACAATTAACGTTTTGATTTGAAACTTTTGAAAGACTAAATGAAATAAATAAAGTAAAAAGACTTGAATACACTTTTAAATAAAATTTATAAATAGTTTTAAAATACTAAATACATTAAAAAATATTTTTGTAGGCGTTGAGCCAAGAAACCGCAACCACTCATCTGTGCAATTTAAAAATTGTAAAACAAACAACACAACAAATCAATTACAGTTAAAGTTATTTTTCCAGACACAAATAATATTCACCAGGAATGGATGATTTTTTATCAATTTTATATTAAACTGTATTCAAGTCTGTCCTACTTTATTTATTTTATTTAGTCTTTATAAACATGTTTGTTAAACATAAAAAAAATTGGTACTTGTTAGTTATCCTGTCGACCAATTTTGCCAAATTCTATAAATCGCCAAATTACACAAATTGATGTAATTTTTATTTTAAATAACGAAAGAACAAATAAATTAGTATAACATTAATAAAAATATAAATAAAACGTCGAAAAAAAAATCACTTGATGACGTAAACACGTGTTGTCAAGTGAATGTGACATTTACGATCAACCATTATTGGCATTTAATCTTACAATTTGCGGACAGTAATTTGGTCGACGAGATAACTAACGAGTACCAAATATTTATATACTAGCAGGCTATGCCCGCTACGCTGGTCTGTTTATCCAAACGAATCTTGAATCAAACTAAATGTATCAGTGAGTTTGACATTGTGATTTAAAGCAATCTGGAACCTAATTGAAATGTCCTTTTGTACTGCAGAAACGACATGAACGCCATTGTGTATTATATTTTCTAATGTGCAGACAAATTTTCCGCTATTAAGATCTCAACCCTTTTAATTGATCAACCCTTTTAATTGTTAAGAAATGCAGAAGGATATAGTATATACTAAAACCCTGCCTGAAACATTATCTAACTAACAGTGCAAATTCTATCGAAATCCATTCTGCTGAATCTTTTAAAAAGACTAATCTTTCATAATCGGGTTCGTATGATTATCTAACTTTTAAACATAATTATATGTATAAGCAACGTACAAGGATATGTTATATGCCAAAATCTTCCCTGAAAAAGTATATAACTACCATTTCGATTCTCATCAAAATCAAGTCAGGTGAGCCCAAGTTATCTGCAGCCGGCACGAATTTCCCATTTGCATTTTACTTTCGTATATATAGTAGAAGCAGAAGTAAATAGATCGATAAGAATATTGAATCTTAAAATTTATGAAACTAAGTTATTCCTCGTTGTCGAATAATTTTAAAGACTTTTCAGTCGTCGAGTATTGAGATTTACAATTATGTCTGCAACAATTGTATTTCATTTTGAGCCAAAACATTCTCGGTAAAATGAGCATATTTGGTGTGGGTTCCGATATTATAAAATATTTTTTTTCAAAATCGCCATTTAAACTACGCGCATGAAATTCTAAGTGTCTCTTAGCACTGCAGTAAACGTTTTGCTTTTTAGTCAGTGAAAAATGAAGTTATAACTTAATTTTATTTAATAATAAAAAATAATTTTAATTTAAAAAAAACAGTTAATTAAATTTTTTTGCAGTGTTACGATTGAATAATGATTAAAGCCAAAAGAAATTCGCATTCAATAAATAGCAAGCCACAATGTTTGGCACAGTTTGCAATTAAATTTGGTACATTTCCACTATAGGCGCCTTGGCGTTTTTTTAAATAGCTTGGCGCAATTCGGACATCAGAAAGAGAGATTTATTGCTAATTGATACAAACAGTTAAGAAAACCAACTTGATGAAATTTTTGTTTGTTTATATGTGTATATTATTAATGTTTTTTACATACAAATTGCGGTACTACTACTTAGTTATCCCGTCGATCAAAAATCTATCGCCAAACTATAAGATTAAATGCCAATAATGGTTGATCATAAATGTCACATACGCTTGACTTTAAGCAAGTTACACGTATTTACGACATCAAGTGATTTTTATTTCGACGTTATAGTTGTATTTTTATTAATTTTATACTAATTTATTTGTTCTTTCGTTATTTAAAATAAAAATTATGTCAATTTGTATAATTTGGCGATTTATATAATTTAGCGAAATTGTTCGACAGGATAACTAAGTAGTACCCAGATTACTGCTATTTCTATATAAAATTAGATAAATAGCATCTTTATGTTAAATAAATTACATAAACATAGAAAAAAATGCTTGTGTATATGAAATGAAACAGCGAATTGGTTGACAGAAAATATGTTGCCAAATTTCCTTCCCCGCCAATGCTATTTTCGCTATTTCGCCAAGATCCCTATACTGGAAAATTACCAAAATATGTTTGCACGTTTAGGATTGAAATAAATGGCGCAATAGCGTACATTTTGGTATGGTGTTGGTATATCGTAAATGTAGCAAAATTTCTCCAAAAAACTATTTCTCAAATTTCGCCAATTCTCTGTAAAATCGGTTATAGAATTGGTTCGCTTTAAAAACACATAATCAATTTTAACCTTTTCCTAAGTTAATTGTGTGTCAAATCACGCCCGGTAACATACGCCATTTGTCTGTAGGCTCAATTATGTAACTTATCTGTACCTAATATGCCAATTGTCTGTGGACTCGATTACGTAATTTATCTCCTTAATTAAGGCATACTTTAAGAACTACATCTACTTTCCAATTTTCCTGATTTTAGATCAATGGGTATTGTTAGATGTTATAAAGCTTGGGGCAATTCGGGCTTCAGAAAGTGAGATTTGTGACCAAATGATATGAAGAGCTGTGAAAACAAATAAAATGAACTTTTATGCTTTTTAAAATATGTATTCCTATATATAAACCTTTTATTTATGAATATTAATATTTTTGTTATTTATATACAATTTACTTCTGTTTTTATATAAAAAGAGATGAGTGTTTTCTTTATAGTAAATAAATTCTATAATTATTGAACAGAAAATATGCATTAAAACTTTCCTTTTCTCTCCAAACCCATTTCTTCCACTTCGCAAAGGAAAAATTTGAAAATTACAGAATTTACCTCCTTGGTCTATGACTAAACAGTGTCGAACAATATATTATATACTAAAACTATCTCTGAAAAATTGCCAAACTAACAATGCAAATTCTATCAAAAAACTTTTATTATAACTTTTTTTAAAGGCTAAATTGTGATAATTGAGTTCACAAGATTACAGAATTTCCCCTTATAACTGTATGGCTAAGCAACGTAGAAGGACATGGTTTATACTGAAAGCTTTCCTTAAAAATTATCTAATTACAGTCCAAGTTCCATTGAAACACATTCGGCAGAATCTTTTATAAAGGCTAATTTTTTATTATCAGGTTCATCTCATAAAAGAACTTTAAACCATAATGCGATTCCAAGCAACGTAGACCGACGTGTTACATACTAAAACCTTCCCCGAAAAATTACCTATCTAACAGTGTAAGTTCAGCAAAATCCGAGTTCTAAGCAGCCGGAGTGAAATTTCCATTTGAATTACATATATATATATATAAGTAGAATTAGATTTTTCAAAAAATGCAGTCGTCTACTTGAAAAATAACCAATATTGTTAATGTCGCTCAAACCGAAGCCACGCTTGTGCATTTTTGGCTTAAAATTAAATTGTTTGGCCATAAAATGAAATCGTAAATAAACAGACAATATGAAACTCACAAGTACCGTAATTTTTATAATTACATCTGCTAGTTTCTTCTGAAAGTCACATGATGGATGAGTTAAATAAAATTAAAAGTAAATTATAAAAAAAATTCTAAAACAAAAACAAAATTGTCACTCAGATATTATCTTATCAGATTTGCTGATGCATTTTTTTTAACCTGACGCAAGCGATAAATTGGCAGATATAGTTTAAAACTGCAATGTTTCATATTGAATAAATTTTTAAGCATTAAAACATTACCTTTCATTTTTAAATTCGATATTGTCGTTTTATAATATTGCCACTCGTCAAAACTATTTTTCTTTTCTCTTTTTTTTTTCTTTTAAACAAAATTAATAAAAGTTTTCTTCCGATATGTACAGCCATTTCAATACATTTATCAACGAAATTTATCGCCAATAAAATAACAGTAACCCTTTCGCCCAAAATAACACAACTTTCCGTCATAATTCTATAACTATTCTGGGTAGAATGATGCGTTATAACTTAACACCTTCCCTGAAACAATACCTATCTAACGGTATAAGTTCCGTCAAAATCCATGCAGTAGAACTCGAAATCTCGGCGTTCGGAACGAAATTTCCGTTTTGATTATATATATATAATAGATAATAGAATAGATAATAGATTATATATATATATAATAGAATAGATAATAGATTATGTGCTATGAACTATCTCAAAGTTTAAAACAGATCGCATTGTTAGATTTCCTAATTTTAACAATATCGCGTTATGTTAGTTCCACATTCCACCACCAGGGAGCGCACTCTATTCTTAACGAAAGCGTATCTGAACGAAACTCCTACATGCAACCTTTCCGTAGATACATGAATCGGGAGGGTGGCGGTCTTAACCAATAATTGTTGAAATTACTACGAAAAATATTTTAAAGGGGCCCTACGCGGGCCCCTAATGGAGTTAGATGAAATCTGAAGACGGCAAAATAATCGCCGGGAAAAGTTTGCTTGTGTGCTTCGGAACTACTTTTGGCGCGAGATCTAAGCTCTACGACCAATAGGAGACCAGATATTTAAGAAAATATGAAGTAACAAAGTCCAAAATAACAGAATTTTCCGTAATAATTCTATAACTAATCTAGGTAGAATGATGTGTTATAGCTTAAAACCTTCCCTGAAACAATACCTATCTAACGGTATAAGTTCCGTCAAAATCCATGCAGTAGAACTCAAAATCTCGGCGTTCGGAACGAAATTTCCGTTTGGATTATATATATATAATAGAAGAATATTGATTCCGAAAAAACAATGTTATGGATTGATAAAATTGTTAAATTCACTGTGAAAATTACTACTTGCTGCTGATTTTCGAAAACGGTTCCTAGTAATTTTTAGAGCGTAAACTCGTTTTCTCAAACTGAAATATAGGTTTATAAGTTGCAAATAGTTCTCAATTAAACATTTCAATCTGTGCAATTGAATTTATCCATGCAAGAGTAAGAAAATAATATAAATTTTAATATTAAGGTTATTCCTGTTAATTTATCATATTTCTCAGTAAAACATGTTTTTTGAACATACAAATGATTATATGATAGATTCAGAAAAATCGATGTTCTGGAGTGAGAAAACTGTTATGTGTACTATGAAAAGAATGTGTACTATGGAATCTAGATGAAATTTTTGTAGGATGGTGGTACCAAAAGTAACATTGATTTTATAAATACATCTTTAAATCTCGAAAATATTTTGGTTTATGAGCTTATCTTGGATAACGCAAAAAGGGTTACTTTTTTTCGTGGTCATGCTATAATTTCCCTTTTTTTTAAGTGTACGTCAGTCAATGGCACTTTTGAAATAATGATCTGATCTTCCACTCTTGACACCATTTATTAAATGTGTTAAGAATATTTTGAGATAAAAAGGTTCAGGATTCAGAAAAAAAAAATAATTAATTTTCGCATTTTGTTTACTAAAAATATTAAATTATTTAAAAAAGAATTTTTTTTTTTTTTAATTTTCTTGTAAGTTATTACACTCATATATTGCAAATTGAATGCAGTTTTGCCGTATACATTATAAAAATCATGTCTTTAAATACATCATACAAACCAAAACTTTTACTCTCATGATTTTCAGTTTAAATGTTTCTTTGTTTTTGCTCATTTTTTTTTTCATTTTTCTTTATAACTTGCATGTTATAATTATAATAATGGAAAATTGCAAAGTCGATTGCAGCATTTAAATGAAAGTGTAAATTTAAGTAATTATCAAAGAATGGAATAATAATTTAAGTTATGAGGAAAATTATGTTACTTGATGCAACACAAAATTTCTGAGAGTGTTCCAAAAGCCATTAATGCGAAAGGATAAATTATTAAAGAAACATATTACTGAAAATATAAGCCTTAATGTAATCTGCTTTTACAAGCATATAGAACCGAAATAGTGAAGAAACGAAGCATATAGAAAAAAGCATTTAATTAAAAAGTAAGCTTTTAAACTTTGTTTTTCATTGGATGTAATATTTTTTAAGATATTAGCATAAATGTTTATTTAGGTATATCTTCAAAGTCCTGAGTTTGATGATGGAAAATATTTTACTTTTTTAACATTAGCTTTTTGTGTTTACTTATAACCACGAGCTGCGTTCGCAATCAACCTTCCAACAACCGAAAGCTATAAAACCATATTCATTTTCGCTGCTTAAAAATAATTAACCTATTACGGAAGATTAAAGGACAATATAACGACCAGTGAGGATCTTCGGTAATCGGGTTGCCATTCATTTCCCTTTTCTTGGGAGATTTTTTTTCCAGATCTGCATTCACTATTTTTAAGACAGCTGAAATCTGTTTTAGAGAAAGGTCAGTTTTGCAATTGAAAATCTACTTGTATAAAACGGTTAAAAAAAAGGTGATTTTTTCCGGACTTTTATAATGTTTACAAGAAAGGTTTTCTTTTAGATGGCAGGGTAAGGTGCCCTATTATCGCCCTCCCCCTGTCACTTTTTGGCCCTTGGAAGTTGTAATTTTCAGTGAAAATCTACAAAATTTGGATTTTACATATACTAACTACTCACGCACATAGAAACATAGGTAAATATCGTACAAAAAAATTTTAACAATGCGAAAAAATTGTTTTTTCAAAAGTATCTAAAAATTACAAAAGAAAAAAAAATGGTCCCAATTTCGTCCCCCCAAAAAATCCAATATGCACAGGCTCAACTTATAACTAATTAAAAATTTATTTCTAAATGAGTAAGCAATTTAATTTACATTAAAGTAAGACACAAAGAAATGCACTAATGATCAGTGGAAGAATAACACAACGAAACATTAGCATAGTTGCCAACCTCCCGATTTTTTTCTTGCCAATATTTTTATGCAGAAATACTTGCTTTATACAATCGCAGTTTTAACGCAATTAAATAAAGAAAACAATTTTATAAGATTTTACTGGTATCCGAAAAATCGGAAAAATGGCATTTATGCATTAGCCATTCAAACATGAGGGAAAAAATAAAAAAAATGTCATGAAAAAGCATTCCTAATTTCGTCCCGGGACGAAAATAAGAACTGCAAAGGGGAAGATATTGGGACCACGCTACTTCCCAATATTACGGATCTTCAGTTTCCGTAAGATGAACTCAGCGTCCTAAAACTCACTGTATGCTACTTTCAGCATCTTACTAACGTAAAATACATGAAATTAATAAGAAATAAATACTTACAGTACAGTAAATAATGTTCTACAAACGACGTAATAAAAACTCAGGTCTTCTAAAAATAGGAAATTTACGTCTTTAATTTATGTATGCGTCTTAGCGAACGAAACTTTCATCACTGACTCATTTTACCTTCCGTCCCCTGTGCCTTGCGTCGTGGCGCCACTTTCGCAGAAACGGAGAAGTTAAGGGGGACGAAATATGGCAACTTTACCCTGCAAGAATATTGTTTAAATTATGTAATTTTAAATATATCGTTCTTAATATGAAGTAATTTTCATAATTAAATGCTTTTCAGGAGTAATAATTTAATTATTTGAAAGTTTGCTTTCTGTTTCTAATTACCCCCGTCGATTTAAGGGATGACGAAACTGTGTGCAATCTTATAGGAAATATGTGAGATTTAAGACTCGTTTCCTCAGAAACTATCTGACAGATTTTGGTGACATTTGGAACTCATATTTACTGGATTATGCTCAAGCAGACGGGTTTTTTCTGCGACTAAAACTTTTTATTTGAGAGCAATGGCAATTTTCCAGAAATTTTCTATTTTCAGAAATGTTTTTTCTGAAACTAATTTTTTTTTTTTTAAACCGCCTGCAGCATATGATCTTACATTTACATTCTACCATCAAAAGAAAAAAAAAAATTCTGATCGAAATAGCTCGAGTACATTAGGAGTTAATCTGGTTTGTAAAATAAAAGTACAATTTTTCGGAGAACTGAGACACTTCTGAAAAAACACTTTTAACCTGTGTGAAGTTCTTTCGCATATTTATCAAACACATGAATTAAAGTGTATATAAACACTTGAATAAAATTTAGCTACATATAATACCTATTTTTTTCGCCTCTTGAGCCCATTTTTAATTTTATTAAAAAAATGTGTACATAAATTTTTGGCCTTTTTCCTAGAGATAATAATAACTTTAAACTGATTTCATATGTATTATGATTAAGTAGTTATAGGGTTTTTTTCGCACCTCCCTATTTTCGCTCACTTGGTCCGAGTTATACATAAACGAACTTGACCGAGATTTTCTGCCACTTGATTTTATGTATAAGTTTGGAAGAGATTTGTGCAGAATGATAGAAGTTATCGTGTTCATAAGAAAAGTGATATGTATAGATAGATAGATATAAAGTTTTTGACTGGGGGTATTTTTAGGTTCTAGGGGTCGTGATCGTGGTAGATCCGTACAAATTGTTCAGATATTCCAATGTAGGGGGAATGTAATAGGTTGTATCTTTTACGTAATCTACCTAAAGTGACAGGTGCGAGCGGCTATCTGACACTGCAGATTATAAGGTGATCTTCGTTTACGTGAATAAAAAAAAGTTTTAAAATGTTATGTCTGAACTAGAGGTCTGCACGGGCCGACATATCTAGGCCCGGGCCCGGCCCGACTCATAGAGAAAAAAATTCGGCCCGGCCCGATACAAAAATTAAAATTTCGGCCCGGGCCCGGCCCGTAGAAAAAATAATATTGGCCCGGGCCGATAAAAAATTTAAAAGTTCGGCCCGAACCCTGCACGGCCCGGAAAAAAGTTAAAATCTCGGCCCGGGCCCGGCCCGAATGAACTTCTACAAAACATTGATTTTTACGTCGAATTGGTTAAAAATTTGTCTCGTACGAGGATTTCTGACCAAAGATATTTATCTTTTTTTTTTTTCATGTTTATAATTTTCATTTTTATAGAAGTGCCACAGGCAACGATATTTATTTTTTTAATGAATCTCTATTTCTTGTATGTAAATGTTTTAGTAGTCATTAATATTGTTAATCCATATTCCATGTATAGAAGTGTTAAAAATCTGAAAAATGATTCACAGTAAAATCTTCTAAGACGGAATTGCATAGAAAAGAAAAAAAAAATGCGTTATAGACCAGTTCCCTTCTTAGCAAGTGTAAAGGTATTATATATTCTTTTCTTACTTATTAGTATATTAATTTTGAATGGATCAACACGTTTTACAGTTTAAAACAGGGTTCCGTCATAGGCAGGTTCCTTTTCACACATTTTACTATATTTTAATTTAGTTATATTTTAATATGCGTAGAAGTCTACTATTCTTTAAAAATAATAAATTTTAATGTTTAAGTGTAGAATAATGGCGATTCAAAAATGTATGCATTTTTTGCAAAAACTTTTGCGCAAGGCTTAATTTAACTGACCTTTAAATGTACAGGCTACGCTGAGACAATGATTTTCATACGGGCTGGTTAAAAACTAGGACTGAAAATTTTGGACCGTGAAGACTAGGAATGAAACCAGGCCCGGCTCTGTACAGAAAAATTAAGTTAGGCCCGGCCCTAGCCTTCAGAAAAAAGTATGGCCCGGTCCCGACCCGGCCCGAGTGCCGTAGATGAAAATCGGCCTGAGCCCGGCCCGCGGGCCGCCCCGTGCAGATCTCTAGTCTGAACCCCTCTCTCCCAACAATTACTTTTGTCCATTGAACCCACAAAAATTCCTAGAGTATCATCTTATTCTTATTTTTATTTTTTACCACGTTTCAGTTATTGTCCCCATTGAAGATAGAAGCAATATTTACGCCTTTTTATTTAACCCACTTATGTCTAGCATGGTAGGCATAGTAGTATAGTAGCATAGTATCCCGTATAGGTATGGAGATATACACTAAATGCTGCTCAATAACCAATGCGATGCGTTTCATTCTGGCGTTGTCATTAAACGATTAACAAATAATCGCGATTTCTGTGCACATACGATAGCGTAATATATATATAAATTTATAAATAAGAAGTTGCATGTTTCACCTATGAAAAACCTATACTTTTCACCATATAGTTGCATTTTCAATTACTTTCGAAAAAAAAAAAAAACTTTCTCCAATCTTATACATATTGATTGTCTCGAGACATAGTCAACGCATGGAAAGATCAAAAAGCAATCATATATAGGGGAATATCGCGCGGCAGAAAACCCATACTCTTTCAGAGAAGATTCAGATAAAAAAATATCTTATATATGAAAAGGCGAAATTTATGCTCTAGAAACTTTTTTACCTATATCTAAAGAAATCTGTTCTGAAGAATGCATTGTTTTAAATAAGTTGGCATGAAATTTATTTTTCACGCAATTTTCTATAATCCTAATGAGCATCTTTGATCACGAACATACTATTTAATTGAATCCATTTTTATTCAGAAAGCTTTTAATTTTATTGTATTCAGTGTTTTTAATTATCTCTATATTCACAAGAAAAAAGTTTTTCTGATTTTAATTTATATATAAGTTTCAGAATATTCTGAATATTATTTGTATCAGTGTATGTCTGTATGTCTGTTAAACTAATTTTGCGGAACTGTAACTGTAAAACTAATGTACTTACTTAATTTCGTGCAATTTCATATTTAGTTGTATTATTTGATGCTACATAGATTTTGGGGCATAACATCCAACACGTGGCGCTGAAATTGCAGTACTTTTTATATTATAAATAATTGCTAAATATCGGCTTTCTTCTACTTATATTGCACGAAACGTGATACGCAACACGAATATTCGGAAAAAAATATCCAGATTTATGTTTTGGCTTTGGCTATAGCGTCTAGAATATATTGTGTGGAAATCGGCTAACCCAGTAATACTTGAACAAGAGCTAAAATATTTGATCCCTTAAATGTCAAACGATGCTGAAATCCAAAGAGTCGATCGCAGCGACATCTGTAGGATGTTTTTTAAATCTCCAAGAAAATTTGGTCAAGACGCTGTAATAATACCATGTTTACATTGAAATTTGAAAATATACAACAGATGCCGCTGCGATGGGCCCCTTGAATTTCAGCATCGTTACATATTTAACACGTTGAGTGCTACGATGACTGACACTGAAGCGCTGGAATTTTACAATGTTTAAAGTAATTTTTAAGAAAGTATAATCCTATAATAAATAAAAGGTTAGTAAATTTTAAATATTTGTTCAGTAATTATTTAAAACAATGTATATTTTTTCAGTTTTGTATCATATTTTAGACGTCAGCCATCGGTGAATGACGCGTTTTAAACGGAAAGTTCGCAGTCAGTCACCGGTTGCTGACGTGGTGCTTAACGTGTTAAGGGATACAAATTTTTTGCTCTCTTTAGATAGCGAATTTTCACACTATTAATGCTAGGCGCTGTACTTTGGTTATTCTGTATCAGGATCTACTATGTGCTGTTTCTCCCACCCAGTTTGACAAAAATTTAAGTATCGAGGTTAATCCGTCCCAGCACTATTAAATCTGATACTTTGACAAGAAAGGTGATATTTATTTTCATAATACGATACTAGTTAAAAGATTCATAAATGCGCAAACGACAGAAGTGTGAAATTTAGATTAATACACAGGTTGACCACTAATGTTCTGTCCAGCTCTATTATCCTTATAACACTGAAAGCTGCAATCATGAACATGGGATATATATACAATAATATGACTATGTGCTACCCAATGAGACGATTTACAGCGCAACCTAGCGGAGAGTTAGCGTTTTTATCTCTTAAACGGTACAACGTGCATAATTAAAGTAAATTACATATTTATAGAGCTTTCTGTAGTATCAAATGTTTTGTTACATTTAAAAAAAACTTTATTAGAAGAACTAAAATGTAAACATTAATATACAATCAACAGATTAAAAACGCTATGAGTTGCTTGCGAAAGGCAGTCACGAGGTTTGTAAATAAACTTACACTTTTAAGGAAGGTAAAGTTTATTTTAATAAGTGCAATATAGTAAGAAATAATTTCTTAAATTTAATTTAATTTTTTTCTTGGATAGTACGGTTTGTATTTATTATTATTATTTTATTTAAGATATTAGGTAAACTTATTTTATGGGGGTGTTTTAGTGGAATTTTTTTAGTTCCTCTGGAACATCAATGTTTAACTCTAAACACTGTATTGTTAAAAAAAATTCCAAAATCACATTTTCTATTATTTGCTGAAAAAAGGGAATAAATAAAAATAAAACTACACAAAACTTATATTGATTGATTGTCTGGTGACATCTGCAAGCAATGCAGAGAGAAATCAAAAATCATTCTTGCTCTAAAGTTACAAGAAAATAACGCGCAATGGAAAATGGATTTTTCGGAAAATCCACACGTAAAACATCAAACATATGCAAAAAGTACTTTGATAAAACAAAATCTGTCATTCTGAAACATAAATTTATTTGTTATTTATTTGCTATTTGCTATAATTACGTTCTTATGAGGAATTGCTGCAAAATGATAATAATAGTGTTATCTTTCATTATAACAAAGATCCTCATACATCATACATATAACCATCATACAAAAATATATGAATAGTTTATTAAATTGAGTTCACCTTAAATAAAGATATATTTTTAAAATAAAATTTTTAATTCATCTACTATAGACTTTTTTTAATACCGAAATTAATATATATATTTTTTAATTTATCTATGGAAATTACTCTTACTAAAATTAATTCTTAAGTGTTTGATACACGAAATACTTTAAAGTTAAAGAAAATAATGTCTTGCTTTTAAAATGTATTTAATTGGATTATTAAGAACAGACAATGCCGATTTCTTTTATTATTGCATTTCAATCAGCCTGATTATTTTATCATTTGTTTACGTTATTCACTACGCAACTTCCATATATATATTCTTTATAATTACTGTAAAAAGGTCGTGACAAGAAAAGATTGAAATTGCGAAATAATGTACTTATAGTTATTATTAATATTTATAATGATTGAACATTTAATAGGGTCGTAAAAATATTCTTTAAAGTTAGGGGAGAGGAGGGTACCTTTGAACTGGGGACAACTTTGAACACTGTAAATATTTTCCTTTAAATAAATTATATTTTTTAAATATATATGGCAGCACAGTACTACTGCTTGAATGTAACAAGAATACAAAGCTTTACTATTTTGCATGCACACTACTGTCTAAGTAAGATATGTATATTTTGCTTTCTTGAATCTAAACTTAACAAAAAATGTTGTAAACTTTTTGTTGATAATCTTGTATCCCTAAAATTATAATGTTAGATTTAGCGTATAAGGTTTATTTTATTCAAATTCTCAAACCTAATTGAGTAAATAGTTGTAATGCTAAACTCCATGTGATGGGGCACCATTGAGCGGAAAAGTTGGGGCACCATTGAACAATAAAAACTATGAAGTAAAGAGTTATAGATGTATCTAAATATTATTATTGCTGAAATTTCTTTTAAATACGAAAATTAAGAGATTAATTAAGTGTTATTATACTTAACATGAAAGTTGTACTGATTCAGGGCTTCAACTACAGCAAAATTCAGGACACACAACTTCAATAATTCATGATTTAGCAGATTTGTCTAACAAACCCTATACTGTTTCATTTACAATGGTAAAAATTATTTCTGGATTTCATAAAACAGGGCTTTATCCATTTTCTATAACAATTTGAATGAAAATGATTTCATTTTAGTTCAATTTCATGCAAAAAGAACTCTTCATTATGTTGGTCAGATTAAATTGCTTAATGTCAGGTTTCTTCGTGAAAAAGAACTTGCAATATATTTTCCAGAAGCATCAGGTATCAATTTGGTGGATTTTAAGGATATTATATAAAAAAAATTCCCACAATTAAACATAATTGGAGGGATCCTCCGTTGTGCCTCAACAATGTGCTTTGATGGATACAAATTTGGTTAAATAATAAAAAAATAGTAATTTCAGTTAAATGTAATTGTGTAATTTTATTCTTATTATTTTATATTTCGGAAAGATATGCAGTTTTTATTAAAAACTGTCAATATTTTCATATTTTGTTTATTTGTTTAAAGGTGTCCCTAGCTTGTTCATAGGTACCCCTACATGGGGCAAGTTTCATGAAAAATCTTTCAGCTTTTTAAAGCCTCACAACATATTTAATTTATCTTAAAAACTGTACTTTTTTATTTCATATGATGCAGAATTACATTATTTCTCTCAGGAAATATTTAAAATTCAATAAATATAATTCAAGTAAGAAATATGTCGATTTTTTAAAAAATTGTTCAAAGACCCCCCTCTCCCTTACAGCTAAAAATTCCTTAAAGTTACAGTCGTACGTATCTTACACATTTACCTGCGGAACCGGTGATATAGTATATTTTAAACAATTTAACTTATTTAGATTTTTTTTTAAAACAAGAGAAATTAAATTCGCTAAAAACCATAGCTGAAATACAAACAAACAAAAATGTTTGATCTTGTAAATATATATGTATACTAGTTGGATGTGCCAATCCTAAAACTTTCTTCTATCTAATACATCTTAACATTTATAGATGTAGTTACAAATGTCAATAGTTTAATATTATTAGATACTATATTATAATACTATACCAACTTTGAATTTCATCTTAAATTTATGCTTCGATCAATTAATTGGAGTAAAAAACGAGTTAATGACGACCATGATATTTACTAAAATCAATAGGTTTTTGTTTTCTGATGTACATCATCTGTTTACAAAAGCCAGATCACCATGGTGCAAAGTTCTCGTCCTTTTACGAACCGCTGGTGTACAATAGAACTTCAAAAAATCAAGAACAATATACAAAAATCGCTATTACAATTCTCCTTTTCGCGGAATATTTTAAAATTCAAGGAGGTCCTGCTTCGCATAGCCAAAAATACACACAAAAAAATGGTTCAGTTCTATGCATAACTTCATACACTTTTCGATGGTACAATTTTTTACGAAAGTCGGGCCGGATTATCCAGCATGCCGGACCTTAAGATACTGTATTAGAGGATGTTTACTGTACTACTAAGAACTCATAAATTATACATTTTTTTAGCATGCATCTTTTTCTTTTCTTTTTTTTAACCGAAATTTCGGTTAATCCTATTTTTTTGTAATCCGAACAGGCACCGGTCCTAATTAGTTCGGTTCAGTGGGGTTCTACTGTATTTACTTCTGGTGTCTGTGTAAGCGAAGACACCCGTTCTACAGAGATATTTAGCTGAGACAGTAAAAATAATACAGACAAGATTTGAATGTAAATGTGAAATGAGAGCAAGATTGGGGTAGACATGCTTTTGACATGAAAAATTTAGTTCGCTGTTAGGTGTTAAATAATTGAGGACCTAAGTATTCCAATGAGTGTAAGCTGGTTGTTTTTTGTTCATGCCGAACAAATCCGGAAAACATTTAATGTCGCTCAGCACTCCTATTGAACTTTTGAAAAATAGTCTTTAAACGATTCTTTCTAGGCTTCGACACCTGATTTTTTTTTCTGTATTTTATTTTGAAGGTGGTTTCTATTTTCTTTCACGAACCTTTCTATCAATAAGAAAGCTATCGATATCTTCATTTCCTACACACTCCACCATAACATCGGTTTTCTATTAAAAGTAGGTACTTTGCCTTTGAGTTACAAACTGTGACAGTTTCCACTTCCAACGATAAATTCATATCGTTCATTTTGCTAAGCATAGGATAAATATCTCAATATGCACACCAAATTCTCATTACTTTAAACCTTTGCCAATTGATCATTATAGTGAATTAACAATTACATGCAGTTCCTTCAGACGTGTTATCACTCTTTCTCGAGATAACAACTTACTTTAATATGCACCAAAAGGACTGCAGGGCTCGCACCGTTCCTAAAATTTTCGCACTTTGCTACCAGTACTTTAAATAAGAATCTTCGTCGTAGATTCCTTTAACATCTATAATAGAACTATTACAAAAAATGATTATCGTTTTAATTTAGTGGTAGCAATGTGCGAAGATTTTAGGAACGCTGCGAGCCCTGGGACTGGCTTTTATGGCTACTCTCCCCATATTTTGATTAGTTTGCAAAGTCTGTTTTCAAGAAGTCGGAATTTTATTTAGTTTATTATTTTGAAAGCATAATTCCGCACTATTATCAGATCAGGTGACATTTTCTTTGAGACTAGGGCGAGTTTATGAAGAAAGATGCTGTTGTTTTTTAATCCTTGCCTTATCCTTTATTTCTGTCATTTTCTCCAGAATTGCGATTCATCATTACTTTCAAATCGTCACTAAATACATCTGCGCAATTTGAGCATGATATTGCATTTAATGACAAGAATTCATCCAAAAGATTAATAATTTCAGTACGTGATGTGTTGATATGATTCGCCCAGTAAAAGAACAATCATTTGGTATCTTTATAAGCAATGTTGTTTTTTAACAAAGGAATATTGCAGACTAAAATAAAAGCTTTTATTCACAATCGTTTCACCAACATCTAACAATATTAAATACGCAAATTTTAATAAGTGTATCTACAATGGTATGAACTACTCGATAGCTTCTATATATATATGTATATTTTTTATAAAGTTTTGCCCTAGTTTATTTTAAAGTCAAACTTTCGTAACACTTCATTTAAAAAAAATAATTTGGATTATCTTTCAAATGGGAATGGTTTTCTTCTGTATTTAGCAGGAAACATGAGGCTGTTTGTAAGCATTTTACCGAAATTATCCAGGGAGACAAATAGTAAACTAGATGGGATATTTAATTCGGCTAATTTTCATTGAAACTGCAATTTCTCGCTTTCTTATGTTAACCCATTAACCGCCAAAACTGTAAGGTTGAGTTTTTTATTTTTTTTTAGCTGAACCTCGTTCGCCACCACAAATTCTGAAAGATAATTTTCTTTTTATTTAATGATAAAATTTTAACTTTTTAAGTAAGGCTAATTTTTAATTAAAAAATACTGGTGGAAAAATAAATAACTGAAGAATGCGCATTTATATTGACTGCAGCGCGAACGCAACACCAGGGGGCAACGGGTTAAACCTGTTTTTTTGTTATTCAGTTTGATACTTTATACAGAAAATAAGAACAAGTGAAACAGAAACATTTAAAAACAACAAGTTTGTTCACAAGTTTTTAGTTTATAGCGATTTTTTTAAAACAATCAATTCCATATATGGATTTGGAAATATCACCTGCTTGCAATGAATTTATATAAATGAAATTTTATCTATTTTTATAGACCGTTTTCGGAACCCCTTAACTAGTTAACTGGTTTGCCGTACACCGTACATGCAAAAAGAGTTTGCTTGTTTCGTTACTAAAAGTTTTCTGCACCACTAACTCTGAAGAAAAAGGAACAAAAAAAGAAACCGGAGCGAAAAAATACTTGAAGCGAGGTATATTCTGGCTGTGTAAAGGTTTTCTGCATGTGCGAGATTTTTATAGAAGGAATTTTTATCACGAGTTTTGTGAATTTGGACCCTCTGTAATTTCCCTTATCCTCTCATTCCATCTAGATCTAGAGTATGGGGTCCTGCATCGGGTCGGGTTCGCGCTGCATTTTTTTGTTTTATGTTATACTTTAATATCAAAGTATCAAGAATTTCAGGATTAAATTAAATATACACATTTGTTGTAATTAGTCTGTGCTTTGTTGTACATGTGTATTTATTAATTAAACTATTTTTCATTTTGAATTCCTGAGTTTTTAAGTTTTTTCCATACACTATTGTTTTATGAGTTTATTTCACAATGTGGTAAACGGATTTTGGTTAGGAGCCAAAGTGGCGACTGGATTTTTGGGGTGTAGGAGCCACTGGCTCCTAAAAAATTTTGGGAATCTGCACCTATAGTACAAACAGTGGCGTGGTCCGGTCATCGCTGGATGCGGCGATGACCAAGCAATATTTTAAAACTCTTAATAAGCTTTTAAAACTCTACGATCCAGTTTTAGCAGAACATTTGGAGTTCATGTATAAGTGAAGGTTAGATTTAAAGTTTCTTTTTTGAACATTCAACCATTGAATTTTAGAGTTAAAAATTTTTCACCACAAACTTAAATAATTGCGATGACCACCGAAAATTTTCACGCCACGCCACTGAGTACAAAGTATATCGAAGATCGTTGTCAACAACATCCGGAATAGTATCTAAAGAACGAATTGGAAACTGAACATAAAAAACTAGCCCTATAATATAACCCTATAATAGTTTTTTTTTCCATTTAAACACTGTTGTTTTATGAGTTTGTTCCACAATGTGGCCACTATATTTTGGTTAGGACCAAAGTGGCGACTGGATTTTGGGGGTTTAGGCGCCACTGGTTCCTTAAAAATTTTGGGAATCTGCACCTATATCTTGTACCTTAAACGCGACGAAAATCAGCAGAAACATTCAATGTTTGAATTGGTGTATCTTCAAAACCTTTTTAAGTATAAACATGAAATTTTGATTATTGATTGAACATGAACATATTAGAGTTTTTAATATACTACCATTGTGAACTGACTACCGTTTTACAGAATTTATGGATTATTGAAGTTCAAATAACTCATTTTATTACTCTGTAAGTCATTGCGCGCATGATATCTTGGGAGCGTATGTAGGGATTGTTATAAAATTTGAAGTAGATGATACGCATATTAGTGCGTTTAAAATGACCTACTTTCAAGTATTTACAATGGTATCATTTTTAATTACGACTCTTTTTATTCATTAAAAATTAAAAAAAATTGATTTTCTTTCACAATTTTTTTTCACGGTTAACCCTCTTGCTGCGTAATTGCTTTATCAAAACCCCTTCGCGACGAGCGTCTTTTAAGAATTATTATTCTTTTGTCGCCGGTTTTTGAAAACAGAAATTTTTGTTTAATCTAATCGGGATAATGCTTCGATTAAATATGGCAAAAATTTGCATTACAAATTACTGGTGGGAATAATCAAGGAGGGTTAATTAGACGGAAAAATGCATGCCCAAGAAAATCTCGGTTTGCGCAGCGAGAGGGTTAATAAAATAATTTTGACCTAAGAGTAGATCATTTTAAAAATACATATGTTTTTATTAATTATATCAGATTTCATAACAATCCATACATACGTTCTGAAGGTATCATGCGAGAAATGACTTACGGAGTAAAAAAGAGAACAACTTTAATTTCAACAATATATAAATTCTGTGAATGACCGGTCAGTTTCTAACGATAGTACTTTACAAAGCACTATCAGTTTAATCAATAGTCAAAATTTCATGTGTGAACATGAAAAAGCTTTGAAGATACACTAATTTAAACATTAAATGTCTTTGTTGACTTTCAGCTAGTTTAAAGAGTCTTGTACATTTTAAACGCTACGAAATTTTACGAAAAAATTCAAAGTTTGAATTAGTTTATCTTCAAAACCTTTTTATGTATAAAGATGAAATTTTGGATATTGATTAAGCAGATTGTGCTGACATTAGAAATTCATTAATCTTTTACAGATTTTGTGTATTGTTGACATCAAAATAGCACTTTTTTTTCTCCATAAGTCATTGCGCGCATGATATCTTGAGAAAGTTTTTATGAATTGTCATGAAATTTGATATAAAGATACTAAACACATATGTGTGTTTAAAATGAACTACTTTTAGGCCAAAATTATTTCATTAACTATGTAAAAAAATATTTTTGTAAAAAAAAAAAATAAATAAATAAATAAATAAATAAATAATAAACATTTTCATAACTAAAAATATTGCCATTGTAAATACTTAAAAGTAGTTCATTTTAAACACACATATTTGTTTATTATCTTTACCAAATTTCATGGCAATCCATACATACTTTCTCAAGATATCATGCACGCAATGACTTCTGGAGTGAAAAAAAACAGCTATTTTGATTTCAACAATACACAAATTCTGCAAAAGGCTAATAAAATTCTAATGGTAACATACTACAAAGCACAATCTGTTTAATCAATATCCAAAATTTCATGTTTATACATAAAAAGGTTTTGAAGATAGACTAATTCAAACTTTGACGTTTTTCGTTAATTTTCAACGCGTTTAAAAGGTACAAGACCTATTAATATCATAGTGATAGTGTTCATTATAAATATCTATATCTTTAAAAAATATGCAAAAGTTTAAGAGTCTAGCGACCACTTAACCCTTTTCGGCGCGGAGTAATTCTGTTTATAAACTAATGAAATAATGGGCTGACACCAGAATTTATAAACGGATTTATTAGAAAACTCGAATTTGCTTATTTTCACGTACATTATAAAAGGAAAATATTAATTAAATATTCTTGGTGTCGTTTGTCAGTTTTGGAATTAAAATTAGGTGTCCTTTTTTAAGAACACCGCCCTCGAAAGGATTAAAAGGTACAAGACCCTTTAAGGGCTTAAATGTGCGCTGAAAGGCATTACGTCCCCGCTGAGATGTGGTTCGGAAGCTCTGTTAGAGTGCGATTAAATTAAACAAAAATTTCGAATATTATCTTAAATAGATAAGTTTAGAAAGTCATACTCATACAGAAGTCGCATCAAACTCCGTCATTTTCCGTCAGAACATCAAAGTTTAATAGATTCGAATATTTTAATAAACTTCATTTTAGGGTGTCAAACACTTAGCTGTGAAAACTTACTCTTTTTTATTACAATAAAAAATATTCATAGATTCATAGAATTTAAAAGTAACAGTAATTCATTTTACTTTAACATGCTTATTCCAATTAACATGCTTATGATTATTCAAAATTTAAGTTGTGTGTTATGTATAAAGACTAATTACTATATTGCATATCATGGCATCCTGTAAGTTTCACTTAATTCAATTGTGCTGTTTCCTGAACAGCAAAATTTCTTATCAAGCAAACAATCAATCAATAAGTCAACAATACATGTAAAATATGTCCAAATACTAGATGCTAGATGACAAAGGAAGCAGTTATATGTTTAAAAGTCAAATGATCTGAAGAAATATTTATCGGAACAAATGGATTACTTTATCTAACATATAATACTATTTCTAAAAGAAATTGCTTAGTTAAACATTCTAATTTAAAATGTTTCGTTCTTATTATATTATTTAGGTAACTATTACTTCTTTATCTTTCAGATAATTCCAATGACAGCTGTGAAAGAAAGTAATATACAATGTAAAATTTCTATCTATGAATACAGCAGATGACTGATGTAGATGCGACATGATCAAAAGCCTTCCGCGGTGGGCACATACATTGAAACATTTTCTTATAGTCTTCATTACATTAAATCCAGCACTGGGTAAGTCACATTTGTTATGAATGTTTTATAATTCTAAAACAATTAAAGTATACTTTATATAAACTTAATAAATTAATAAATTAGAAAAATGTTTTTTTAATTAATCTACATTAAAATAGGCTAAGAAAATCTTAAAGCAATCTTAAAGATCATTTTGAATCTAAAATGTTCATTTTCATCATTTCATTTTTGACTAAGTCTTTTTAATCTAAGTTCTTAAAGTAATAAGGATTACAGTGGGGAATTTTCAATTAATTTTATCTTTGATTTTTACGTCATAAAATTGAAATAAAAAAAATAGACGAGACTGTGTCGGGACACAGGAAATTATCTTGCTCTTACAATAGGTTAGTACAAGAGTGTATCAATAAATTTTTGCCCTCACATAGAAATAATTGATTGAAATTTATGAAATTACTACCTTTTATGAGTCCTTTTCTATATAGTCAAGGTACACAATAACACATTTGTGAAATCGGTATTTCAGAGAGAGGGGGAAGGATGTATTCCAGGAGATGCGATAGTAGACCCAAAGGGGAGTATTTTTCTAACTTTTACCGACCCCCACAAATGTCATATTGTTAGAAAGGCCTAGTGGAATGTGACAACTTATTCATACTACGCACGTCCGAGCCATTCCCTGCAAATTTGCCCTCCGGGGGGGGGGGGCAATTTTCTAAATTTTGCGGTCATCATTCATGCCCCACGGGTGTCAAATTTGGCGGTAAGGGCTCCGGAGTACATAACATGAATAAGTGGTCAGAAGCATTTCCAAAAACATGTCACATGTGGGGGGCGTCAAAAGTTAGAAAAATGTCCCCCTTTGAGTCTACTACGCGCGGCCTGGAATACATCACCCCCCCCCCCCTCTCTCTCTTTTAAATACCGTTTTCAGAAATGTGTTACTTTGCACGGTGACTATATAGAAAAGGACTCATAGAATGTAGCAATTTCATAAATTTCACGCAATTATTTCTATGTGAGGGAAAAAATTATTGATACACCCTCGTATATCCACATGACGAAAAAAGAATAAATTTTGTACCTCAAAGTTTGAAGGATTAAATCTGACACATTAAACGATTTTGCAACGAACGTTGTCGCAACTTTTTATAAACTTACATTATCATGCCAAAATTTATAAATAATAATCTGTTATTCTAACGTTTTGGTCATCACTATTTTAGAATTAAATTATAAATTATGATGTACTACAATTGGTCAAAAGAAAGAAAAAAACAGTATTGCTCACACACTATTTTTTCGCTAAAGAGATGCAGATTTTTCTTTCTTCCATTACAGATTATATCTTCTTTAAATGTATTTTAAATAGATAAGTTTAGAAAGTCATCCTTACATAGAAATCGTATCAAACACCGTCATTTTCAATTCGAACACCAAATTTTAATAGGGGAGAGGGGGGGGCACCTTTGAACAATTTTTTTAAAAAATCCTCATATTTCTCACTTGAATTATATTTATTGAATTTTAACTATTTCGTGAGAGAAAGAATGTAATTCTGCACCATATGAAATAAAAAATTACAATTTTTATGATACATTAAATGTGTTGTGAGGCTTTAAAAAGCTGAAAGTTTTATGTTCAAACCTGCCCCATTTAGGGGTACCTTTGAACAAGCTAGGGGCACTTTGAACAAATAAACAAAATATGAAAATATTGACAGCTTTTATTAAAAACTGCCTATATTTCCAAAATGTAAAATAATAAGAATAAAATTACACAATTGCATTTAACTGAAATTATTATTTTTATTATTATTTAACCAAATTTGTATCCATCAAAGCACATTGTTGAGACACAACGGAGGATCCCTCCAATTATGTTTAATTGTTGGAATTTTTTTATATAATATCCTTAAAATCCACCAAATTGATATCTGATGCCTCTGTGAAATATATCGTACGTTCTTTTTTACGAAGAAACCTGACATTAAGCAATTTAATCTGACCAATGTAATGAAGAGTACTTTTTGCATGAAATTGAACTAAAATGAAATCATTTTCATTCAAATTGTTATAGAAAATGGATAAAACCCTGTTTTGTGAAATCCAGAAATAATGTTTACCATTGTAAATGAAACAGTATAGAGTTTGTTAGACAAATCTGTTAAATCATGAATTATTGTTGCGTGTCCTGAATTTGCCTGAAGTTGAAGCCGTGCATCACTACAACTTTCATATTAAGTATAATAACACTTAATTAATCTCTTAATTTTCATATTTAAAAAATTCAACAATAATAATATTTAGATACATTTATAACTCTTTATCCCATAGTTTTATTTGTTCAATGGTGCCTCAACTTTTCCGTTCAATGGTGCCCCATCACATGAAGTTTAGCATTACAACTACTCTTATTTACTCTATCAGGTTTGAGAATTTGAATAAAACAATCCTTATAAGTTAAAGCTAACATCTTTATTTAGGTATTAAATAGTAAATTATAATTTTAGGTATACAAGATTATCAACAAAAAGCTTACAACTTTATTTTGTTAAGTTTAGATTCAAGAAAGCAAAATATACATATCTTGCTTAGACAGTAGTAAACATGCAGAATAGTAAAGCTTCGCATTCTTGTTACATTGAAGCAGTAGTACTGTGCTGCCGTATATATTTTTAAAAATATTATTTATTTAAAGGAAAATATTTACAGTGTTCAAAGGTGCCCCCAGTTCAAAGGTACCCCCCTCTCCCCTATATTCGAATATTTCGCTAAATTTGACTTTAGGGTGTCAATCAGTTGGCTGTGAAACCTTACTCATTTTTATTTCAACAAAAATTTAATACAAATTATTTTATTGTATTGGTTAATCACAGTTTTTGTCTACTAATTAGTTGAAAATTGACTGTTATATTCTAGTGGTGAGAAAATAACATAATTGTAGGCAGCTGTGGAAACGGAATGCTATTCGGTAATGACTTTATGAATTAGTGCGATTTAAAATTTTGAGTTTATCGTATATAGGGTGACAGCGCCAGTAGTTGATACCCCTCCAAGTAGTTGATCATTTTTCTGAAATATTGCGCCATTTCAGCGGTAGTTGAGTTTGCCACGTAGCACTAGACATAATATTTTAGTTTGAATGTTGGAGCACCTATTGTCACATTGTTGTCAGCTGTCTTCTGTAAGAGAAGCCATTTTATGATTTTTTTTTTTTTTTATTAGAAAAAGTAAAATTTAGTTTTTGATTAGTTGGAGACAATTACGGTAAGTTAATATAACACACTTCCATCTTGCTTATTTCAAATAGTAATTTTATATGAATTATTGCCAATCATAGCCCAAGCATGATATTTTAAAGATTGTTTTTTCTTTTTTTAATTTTCCACTGATTTTTTTCGATTGATCAACTACTGGGAAAATGGCAATTAAGGAAACTATTTACTTATAGTTTTGTTGCTATTTAATTTCAACAGATTTCATTTTTGCCTATTATATTACATTCATTAAGGGTTGTAGCAATTATATTAGTTGACATCTAAAAGTTAAAAAGAAGGAAATATAATAAAACCCTCGTAGCACCGACCTTATTTGATCAACTACTGGCTCGGCCACCCTATTATGTTCACTCTAACCCTATCATTACATATTAGGACATAAATGTCCTAGTAGATATTTTTTATTATTTTCGTACCACTTAAATGTAATTTTTCACACACATTTACATAAGGATATTTTATAGCAAATATATCAGAAGGAAATATTTTTGTAAATTGTGCCAGAAATAAATATAAAAACAGTCGCCAGTCCAGTTCCGTAATAAAAATAAAAATTAGTTTCAAAACGATATTTTTAAGCTTACCTCAAAAACTACTTGACAAATGAGCTCTATGCGTATATTTGAAATTTCTTTTAAACAATTTCTATTAAAAAAGTCATAGATTACTATTAAAATTTCCTTCAAATGTTATTTTTAAAATTCATATATTTTGAAACTATTTTTGGAAAGAAAATTAAAACTAAAGAACAGAAATTCTGCTTTTTCGGAATTTTGTGTCGCCCCCGGCATTTCCATTACTTTATTTTCTTCTGGTGGATTGGTGGCTTATGAAACAGCCATTATAAATAAAGTCTTGGGTGAAGATGAAAGAGCAGTCGTAAAAAGTTAGACCTCTTATTTTATGGTCAGAATGAAAAAAAAATTGCCATTTTTTTTTCCATAGGAAATAACTCGGTTAAGCGGGACTCGGATAATCGGGACTCTACTGCAAAACATATCTCAATTTTATGACTTAAAGCACATGCTTTTATTTTATGTAAAATGACGTCATTTGCATTAATATAGATTCTTAAAATTAAACATAGTTTATAATAGCTCCATGTTTTATCATAAGTCATTCATTTATATTTTTCTCAAAATAGCACGTATTTTAATTATCTTTTTTTCAATTTTTATGAGAAAATGGCAACAAGAAGATATAATTGCTATTTTTCAACAATTTTTTCTTTACTTTCTACAGAAATGGCGTACTTGAGTTGCCAAAATGAAACAAACGTCGCTAAAAACTACAAAAAAAAATTAATATTTCAAAAACAAATGGAGATGCAGTTTTCAAACATATTGCATAAAAAGTACTTCTTTTTCCCAATACGACGGTATAAAGATTGAAAATGTACGATGCTTAGAAGTTTTAAAAAATGCTGTAGAGCATTTAATCACACAATAATACATCTGCTTTGTTTATTGCTAGCGTCTGTAAGCTAACGTTATTTTTTGGATTCAAAATAAGCTGTGAGAAAGAAATAGCATACCGTTCCGGGGGCTAATAAATCTACAAACATTTTAACAGAAATTGAATTGCTAAATTACAGGACATTCCACCACGCAGTGTTTTGAGTTATAGTTAAAATACTATCCATATTGTAACACTTTTGTAACGATTAATTACGAATTTAATATTAAGATATCCAGGTTTTAATCTATCTATATTATCTATCTATACTCATATTATAAAGAGGAAAAAATTGTTTATTTGTAGGAGGTAAGCTCAGGAACTACCGAACCGATTCCAAAAGTAATGGTATCAAAATGATGGTGTTCGCCCAACTTAGAACATAGGCTATATCTTATGTCGGTGCCACTACCCCAAAGGGGGTGCAGGAGCAAAAAACGTTCTAAAATGCGATTTTTGCTTTACTGAAGGGCCTAGAAATATGAAATTTGGAATATTAGTTAGTTACAAGACATAAATGATGTCTAAGAACAGTTCTTAAACAATTCGAAATTTAAAAGGTGTGAGACTGCACAAAAAGTGTTCTAAAAAACGTTCTAAATGGTAGTTTCTACATAATCTCAGGAAATACTGAACCGATTCCAAAAATAATGGTATCAAAATGATGGTGTTAGTCCAACTTAGAACATAGGCTATATTTTATGTCGGTGCCACTACCCCAAAGGGGGTGCAGGAGCAAAAAACGTTCTAAAAATGCGATTTTTGCGTTACTGAAGGACCTAGAAATATGAAATTTGGAATATTAGTTACTTATAAGATATAAATGATGTCTAAGAACAGTTCTTAAACAATTCGAAATTTAAAAGGGGTGAAAATGCACAAAAAGCGTTCTAAAAACGTTCTAAATGGTAGTTTCTACATAATCTCAGGAAATACCAAACCGATTTAAAGAATATTGGTGTCAAAATGATAGTGACAACATTTGCTCCAAGATAGGGTATGTTTTATGTCGGTGCCACTACCACAAAGGGGGTGCAGGAGCCAAAAACGTTCTAAAAATGCGATTTATGTGTTACTGAAGGGCCTAGAAATATGAAATTTGAAGTATCAGCTACTTATTAGATATAAAGGATTTCTAAGAACAGTTCTTAAACAATTCGAAATTTAAAAGGGGTGAAAATGCGCAAAAAGCGTTGTAAAAAAAGTTCTAAATTGCAATTTCTATGCTATCTCAGGAAATACTGAACCGATTTCAAATATAATGGTGTTAAAATGATGGTGACAGATCTTGCTCTAAGATAGCCTATATTTTATTTCTGTTTCTACTACCCCAAAGGAGATGCAGGAGCAAAATGAGCGAAAAGCCGTTCTAAATGCCGATTTGTCACCAATATCTCAGGAAAAATCAAATTGATTTCAAAAGTAATGGTAAGAAATTGATGCTGATAGCCTCTGCTCTAAGATAGATGCTATTTCAAGTCGGTATCACTATCACCTAGACGTTGCAGGAGCAAAAGAGCACTCCAAATTTCGATTTTTGTGATCGGTAGGGGCTAGCAACTTAAAATTAGGCAAGGTACATATTTATTACATATAAATGATCTTTAAGAACAGTTTCGAAAAAATTGGAAATTTAAAAAGATGTGAAAATGCGCGAAAAGCTTTCTAAAAACGTTCTAAATTGCGATTTCTACTCAATCTCAAGAAATTCCAAAGCTATTTCAAAAGTAATGGTTGCAAATCAATGGTGACAGTCCCTGCTATAACATAGGTTATATTTTATGTTGCTGTCACTACCATCTGAGGGTTGCAAAAGCAAAACATGTTCTAATTTGCGTTTTTTGCATAACTGAAGGGTCTAACACTTTGAAGTATGGCATGTTATTTACTTACAAGATGCAACTGCTTTCTATGAACTGTCGAAAGAAAATTTCAAATTTAAAGAGATGAAGTGAGCGAAAAGCGTTATAAATTATAATTTTTATGTAATCTTATCAAATACCAAACCGATTAAAAAAATAATGATAACAAATTGTTGGTGATAGAACCTGCTCAAACATAAGCTATATTTTATGTCTGTGCCACTACCACCAGAGGGTTGCAGTAGCTAAAAGCTTTCTAAATTGCGATTTCTGTGATACTGAAAAGGCTAGAAATTTTAAATATGGCATGATAGTTACTTATAAAATATAAATGCCCTCGAAGGACTGTCGAAAATTAATTCAAATTAAAAAAGGGTGAAGTGAAGGGGAGGTGCGAAAAGCATTATAAAAAAGTCCTAAATTACGATTTCTACGCAATTTCAGAGAATATAAACCAAATATAAAAGTAATAGTTGCGAATCAATGGTAACAGTCTCTGATCCTACACATGCTATATTTTATGCCGATGATTCTACCACCTGGGATTTACAGAAACAACAAACGCTCTAAAAAAGGCCTTTAAAAGCTTTCTAAATTACGTTTCTGTGGAATATTAGGAAATAATAAACCAATTTCAAAATTAATGTTGGCAAATTAATGGTGACAGTTCCTATTTCAACATAGCCCTTTATGTTGAGAGAGGTGGTAGGACTTGGAATTAGACATGATAGTTAATTTTAAGATGTAAGAAGATGGTTCCTAAAAAATTCAAAACTTCAAATGAATACTGAAATGAGCGTATATTAATTGAGCATAAAAGTTTCAAAATATTTTCTAAATTATTACTTATTTAGTTTTATTAATTTAAGTCTCATTTCTGCCTTATGCAGTGTAACAAAGATGTTTAATCAAACTGTGTTTTAAATAGTAATTTTTTTTAATTATTCCTAAAAGTAATAAGTACCTTTTAATAAAATAAAATATTACCTTTTAATAAAATAAAAATTTAGTTAGTACCTTTTAATAAAAGTTAGACATATAAATATCACTTGGCATATTTCAAATATTACGCGAGCAAAGCCGCGGGGTTTGCTAGTCTATACTCCTATTATAAAGAGGAAAAAATTGTTTATTTGTCGGAGATAAGCTCTGGAACTACCGAACCGATTCCAAAAGTAATGGTATCAAAATGATAGTGTTAGTTCAACTTAGAACATAGGCTATATCTTATGTCGGTGCCACTACCCCAAAGGGGATGTAGGAGCAAAAAACGTTCTAAAAATGCGATTTTAGCGTTACTGAAGGGCCTAGAAATAGGAAATTTTGAATATTAGTTACTTATAAAATATAAATGATATCTAAGAACAGTTCTTAAACAATTCGAAATTTAAAAGGGGTGAAAATGCACAAAAAGTGTTCTAAAAAACGTTCTAAATGGTAGTTTCTACACAATCTCAGGAAATACCAAACCGATTTAAAAAGTATTGGTGTCAAAATAACGGTGACAACGCTTGCTCCAAGATAGGCTATGTTTTATGCCGGTGCCACTACCCCAAAGGGGGTGTAGGAGCAAAAAACGTTCTAAAAATGCGATTTTAGCGTTACTGAAGGGCCTAGAAATAGGAAATTTTGAATATTAGTTACTTATAAGATATAAATGATATCTAAGAACAGTTCTTAAACAATTCGAAATTTAAAAGGAGTGAAAATGCGCGAAAAGCGTTCTAAAGAACGTTCTAATCGTGGTTTCTACACAATCTCAGGAAATATTAAACTGATCTAAAAAAGAATGACGTCAAAATGATGGTGTCATCAAACCATTGCTCCAACATAGGCGATGTTTTATGTCGGTGCCACTACCCCAAAGGGAGTGCAGGAGCAAAAAACGTTCTAAATTGCGGCTTTTGCGTTACGGAAGGGCCTAGAATCGTGAAATTTGGAATGGTAGTTAGTTATAAGATATCAATTATCTCTAAGGACATTTCCTAAAAAAATCGAAATTTTAAAAGGGGGTCAAAATGCGCAAAAAGCGCTATAAAAAACTTTCTAAATTGCGATTTCTATGCAATCTCAGGAAGTACTGAACCGATTTCAAATATAATGGTGTAAAAATGATGGTGACAGATCTTGCTTCAAGATAGGCTATATTTTATATCTGTTTCCACTACCCCAGAGGAGATGCAGGAGCAAAATGCGCGAAAAGCGTTCTAAAAACGTTCTGATGCCGATTTGTCGGCAATATCTCAGGAAGAATGAATCTGTTTCAAACGTAATGGTAGGAAATTGATGCTGACAGCCTCTGCTCTAACATAGACGCTATTTTATGTCGGTATCACTATCACCAAGACGTTGCAGGAGCAAAAAAGCGTTCTAAATTTCGATTTTTGTGATCGGTAGGGGCTAGCAACTTAAAATTAGGCAAGGTACATATTTATTAGCTATAAATGATCTTTAAGAACAGTTTAAAAAAAATTGAAAATTTAAAAAGCGGTGAAAATGCGCGAAAAGCGTCCTAAAAACGTTCTAAAGTGCGATTTCTGCTCAGTCTAAGGAAATACCAAACCTATTTCAAAAGTAATGGTTGCAAATCAATGGTGACAGTCCCTGCTATAACATAGGTTATATTTTATGTTGCTGTCACTACCATCTGAGGGTTGCAAAAGCAAAACATGTTCTAATTTGCATTTTTTGCACAACTGAGGGATCTAACACTTTGAAGTATGGCATGGTATTTACTTACAAGATGCAACTGCTTTCTAAGAACAGTCGAAATAAAATTCCAAATTAAAAAAAAATCAAGTGAGTGAAAAGCGTTATAAATTACAATTTTTAAGCAAACTTATAAATTACCAAACCGATTAAAAAAATAATGATGACAAATTTTGGTGTTAGAACCTGCTCAAACATAAGCTATATATTATGTCTGTTCCACTACCACCAGAGGTTTGCAGGTGCTAAAAACTTTCTAAATTGAGATATTCTCTGATACTGAAAAGGCTAGAAACTTTAAATATAACATGGTAGTTACTTATAAAATATAAATGTCCTCAAAGGAACGTCGAAAATAAATTTGAATTAAAAAGGGGTGAAGCGAAGGGAGGTGCGAAAAGCATTCTAAAAAAGCTCTAAATTACGATTCTATGCAATTTCAGGGAATATAAACCGATTATAAAAGTAATAGTTGCGAATCAGTGGTAACAGTCTCTGATCCTACACAGGCTATATTTTATGCCGGTGATTCTAGCACCTGGGGTTCACAGGAACTACAAACGTTCTAAAAAGGGCTTTAAAAGCTTCTTAAATTACGTTTCTGTGGAATATTAGGAAATAACAAACCGATTTCAAAATTAATGTTGGCAAATTAATGGTGACAGTTCCTGTTTCAACATAGCCCTTTATGTTGAGAGAGGTGGTAGGACTTGAAATTCGACATGATGGTTAATTTTAAGATGTAAGAAGATGGTTTCTAAAAAATTCAAAACTTCAAATGAATACTGAAATGAGCGTATTAATTGAGCATAAAAGTTGGAAAACATTTTCTAAATTATCATTTATTTAGTTTTATTTCATTTTATTAATTTAAGTCTCATTTCTGCCTAATACAGTGTAATAATTATGTTTAGTCAAACTGTGTTTTAAATAGTAGTTTTTGAATTATTCTTAAAAGTAATAAGTACCTTTTAATAAAATAAAATATTACCTTTTAATAAAATAAAAATTTAGTTAGTACCTTTTGATAAAAATTAGACATATAAATATCACTTGGCATATTTCAAATATTACGCGAGCAAAGCCGCGGGGTTTGCTAAAATATTATAAAACAGTAAGCTCTAAAAGTTCCGCTCGAGTGTTTTCAAAAACTACCCGGTGGATTTTTTTCGAATTGTATCATTCGATGGCAAATATTCACGGGGTGGTTTATGAGAAAATATACAGGGATAGCTATGATTTTTGATAATAAATTTCGTATTTTACTGCTATTTTGAACGAAAAGGTTGCCAATGATTATCTTTTGGCGAAAGGTTTGTTGATAAATGAATTGAAAGGCTATATCCATTAGAAAATAATATATACATCTCGGGAAAAAACCTGTTATTTATTTAATTTAAATAGAGAAAGAAAGAAAAAAAACCAATTTAATGAGAAATAATATTATGGAATGAAAATATTTAATTTAAACATGAAAGGAATATTCATAATGTTTAAAAATTAACTAAGAAAGGTTTTAGTTGATGCCATATTTGGCGATTTTATCTTTTACGCCAGGTTAAAGAAAAAATGCATCTCAAAAATTTCATTAGATAAAATCTGAATAACTTTATTTTTCTTTTTCTTTAAATAATTTTATTTTGATTTTTATCCATTCTCCCATTATGTTTCTTACAGGAGAAATTAGCAGAATTATTTTTAAAAATGGTTCTATCTGTGAATTGTACGTTTATGTTTTAATTGGGAGTTTCAATTTACTTTTGTTGCCAAATAATGCGATTTTAAACCAAAAAGGCACAAGTCGGAGCGATCTTTGCAATAATTATGTTTTTCTTTTAAGTGTACGAGAGTATTTTTAGGATAAATTTTTACATTTAAATGTAAATATATAAATAGCAGTTAATAGCATAAAAATGGTAATAATGGCGTAAAATATTTAAATTTTAATGTAAATGCTTTCCACATACACACATATTGTAAAATAATTTACTTGCAAACATTACATTTTTTCCCCTATATACCTTAGTAGGGAAACCTGCCATATAAATACTAATTATTGTTTTCCCCAAACATGGAAGTCTTTTGCGAAATAAGATATATTAAAATGTAAATTGTATAAATAACAGTTAATATTATAAAAATGGAGTCAAATAATTAAATTTCAGTGCAAGTGCACACAAACAACACATAAAAAAATTAATTTCAATCATTAAAAAAAAAAAAAAAATCATCTTAAATTTCTAAGGCAAACTGCCAATTTGTTTTTCTCCCAAACAAGTGATTTTTGCAGGCTAGAAATTAAATTACCGAATATTGTCCATTCTTTACTTTTTTATTTAACAATATTATCGCCAATTACGTGTATAGAAATATTCACTGCTTCAAAAGTTTGGAACTAAAGTTTATTCTTAAGACTATTTGGAACAGATGCTGTATATTTCCGTTGCCGCCATCTTGGATTTTAACCTGCCTTGAAAACCACTTTTCGGCCAAGTAGTATATGTCGCCAAGCAGCGATATATACGCATGCCAGGCTTAACGAATAGCATCTAAGCCAAATATTTATGCAATTATGCTTTATTATTATATATATGTATATACAAAAGCATTCTGCTATAATAATTCCTTGCTGAGATAAATTTTGGGAAGTGTTCCATATACTTTTCTGGTTTTTATTGTGAGCTTCTTTTGGCGATAGATGTTTCGATGTGGTTGATGCGATCTTCAGCATTTGGGGTTGATTTTTTTTTTTTTTATTACTTGATGCCACCGGTGGATAAATAATAATTTTGCATACATATTTTTGTTATAATTATTTTTTCCGTGTTTTTTAAACGATATTTTTCTGTAGATATAATATTATAAGCATATCTTAACCTTTGTTATATAATCTTATGTTTTGATTTCGCATGTATAATAAATATATAAAATATGAAATATAAAAAATTATAAAAACATGTATAAGTATATGATATATTTATTTAGTACTTCTTGGTTATCCCGTCGACTAAAAATCTCGCCAAACTATAAGATTAAATGCCAATAATGATTGATCGTAAAAGTCACATTCACTTGACTTTAAGGGTGTATTCGAAAAAATATTTTTCCACCCTCAACAGCTCGAAATTTTCTGAGACATTTTCAGACTCATTTTTAAAAGTAAAAACATGAAACTTGCTGAGGTGATTTTTGAAGAGTTGTATAAGGTGCCGTGTGATTTCATTTTTCGCTCAATTAATTAGAATTTGATTTTTAAGCAATTATTTTCTCAGTATGACCATCTTTTTCATCCCCAGATCTCCCGCTTCCGGAAATTTTGGTTCGAAACGCCGATTTTGACAGCATTTTTTACAATATTTTCTGCATTTATCAAAAAATCGAGAAGCACGGCACATTATGTAGTTTCCAAATAAGAGAATTTCTTAGTTTGATGCGTTTGAGAGCAAAAATGAATTTAAAAATGAATCAGAAAATAAGCAGTTTGAATCGGAATACACCCTTAAGCAAGTTACACGTGTTTACGTCATCAGGTCATTTTTATTTCGACGTTATATTTGTATTTTTTATTAGTGTTATACTAATTTATTTGTTCTTTCGTTATTTAAGATAAAAATTATGTCAATTGTATAATTTGGAGATTGGTTTGGCAATTTATGTAATTTGACGAAATTGGTTGACGGGATAACCAAGTAATACCATTTATTTATATATCTCTCTCTCTCTCTATATATATATATATACTTACATGCATAATGTATAAAACAAATAATACAAATATGGTGTTTATAATACAAAAATATATACGTTTATAAAAATTTAAAACCATGTTTTCCCGTCTTTTAAAAAGCCCCACCAGTGGCCGAGAGGTTCTGCTCTCGAAGCTGGTAGACCAGAGGTGCTGGGTTCGAACCCAATCGTGCCCGTCGGCCTAATCGTTCGGGGTTTTCGTGTTTTTCTTCGAACCATGGATTTCCATACATGAATACGGGTTAGTTTCCCTTAGAAAGGGCACCCCCCCCCCTGGGCCTATATCCCTCGAGTAGGTAATTGGCCATCAAAAATCAAGCCAACGCGTCTCTTAGAAAAATTGCTAAAACGGTCTCTGGGTTCCATTTTGGATTTCTTCGCCAATTGCGCCATAAGGATATCTTCCCTAAACTTTTTATATTTTCTTTAATTCATCATTTCTTTTTAATTCTTTCAGCCTATCTTCTGTTCTTTTAGGAAGGTATTTAAAATATATTGGACTAATTTTCCATAATCTTCTGGTCACCAGCCAATAGAGTTTTTTCTATATTTTTGGAAGTATTATTTGCATTTGAAGATTGCAGAAGACAAAAACTATCAAATGAAAATGAATCACCTGAAAATTATTTAAACTCAATGGTTAATCTCTGCAATCATTATAATATTTTCTATTTTAGTTGTGTGGTGACTGGAGAATATTTAAACTCCTGTTGTCATAACTGCCTCATTTCTATACCAAACTCTACTAAAAATGATCAACGAAAAGATTTGTTTCAAAAAAGCTCAAATTTTGCTCAACGCATAAGATAATGCAACAGCGCAATGGCGTTCGTATCGTTTTCAGCAATGCAAAAGGCCATTCGAGGTGAAGGTCCATATTGCTTTAAAATACAAAGTCAAATTCAAGATTTCGTTTGATTCATGTTTTGTTTTGAAAAATAGACCAGCGCAGCGGGCTTAGCCTGCTAGTAATATTATAAACAGGCAAAAATTGTTTATTTGTAGGAGGTAAGCTCCGGAACTACCGAACTGATTCCAAAATTAATGGTATCAAAATGATAGTATTAGTCCAACTTAGAACTTAAGCTATATCTTATGTAAGTACCACTGGCCAGAAAGGGGTGCAGAAGCAAAAAACGTTCTAAAAATGCGATTTTTGAATTACTGAAGGGCCTAGAAACATGAAATTTGGAATGGTTGTTACTTATAAGATACTAATTATCTCTAAGGACATTTCTTTAAAAAAACGAAATTAAAAAGGGGTGAAAATGCGCGAAAAGCGTTCTAAAAGACGTTCTAATTGGCGATTTTTACAAAATTTCAGGAAGTACCAAACCGATTTAAAAAATAATGGTGTCAAAATGATGGTGACAACATTTGCTCCAACATAGGCTACATTTTATATCGGTGCCACTACCCCTAAAGGGCGTGCAGGGGCAAAAAAAAAACGTTAAAAATTGCGATTTTTTGTGTTACTGAAGGGTCTAGATACATGGAATTTTGCATGGTAGTTACTTATTAGGTATAAATTATCTCTAAGAACTTTTCTTAAAATAAATTCGAAATTTAAAAGGGGTGAAAATGCGCAAAAAGCGTTCTAAAAAACGTTCTAAAAGGCGATTTTTACACTATCTCAATAAGTACCAAACCGATTTAAAAAATAATGGTGTCCAAATGATGGTGACAACCTTTGTTCCAATATAGACTACATTTTATATTGGTGCCACTACCTCTAAAAAGCGTGCAGGAGCAAAAAACGTTCGAAATTGCGATTTTTGTGTTACTGAAGGGCCCAGATACATGGAATTTGGAATGATAGTCACTTATAAGATATAAATGATCTCTAAGAACATTTCTTAAAACATTCGAAATTTAAAAGGAGTGAAAATGCACGAAAATATTTCTAAAAAACATTCTAAATGGCGATTTCTACGCAATCTCAGAAAGTACACAACCTATTTCAAAAGTAACGGTTGGAAATTGATGATGACAGCCCTTGCTCCAACATAGGCTCTATTTCATGTCGGTGTCACAACCACCTAGAGGTTGCAGAAGCAAAACATGTTCTGAATTGCGATTCTTGTGTTACTGAAAGGACTAGATTCCTGAAATAAGGCAGGGCGGTTAATTATAAGATACAAATGACCTCTAAGAACATTTCCTAAAAATTCGAAATTTAGAAAGGGTGAAAATAAGCGAAAAGCGTTCTAAAAACTTTCTAAATTGCGATTTCTACGCAATCACAAGAAATACCGAACCGATTATAAAATAATGGTGTGAAAACGATGGTGTCAGCCTTCGATCCAAAATAAGCTGTATTTCATGTCGGTGCCACTACCCCAAAGGGGGTGAAGGGGCAAAAAACGATCTAAATTGCGTTTTTTGTAATACTGCCAGGGCTAGCAACTTAAATCTAGGCATGGTAGTTACTTTTAAGATATAAATGTAAGAGCATTTCCTAAATAATTCGAAATTTAAAAAAGGGTGAAAAAAGACGAAAAAGTTCTAAAAAAAGTTCTAAATTGCGATTTCTACGCAATCTCAGAAAGTTCCCAATAGATTTCAAAAGTAATGTTTGGAAATTGATGATGACAGCCCTTGCTCCAATATAGGATCTATTTCATGTCGGCGTCACTACTACCTTGCGGTTGCATTTTAAAGAACGTTCTAAATTGTGATTTTTGTGATACCGGAGGCGCTAGCAACTTGAAATTTGGCATGGTAATTACTTATGAGATGTAAATAATCTCTGAGAAGAGTTCCTTAAAAATTTTAAATGTAAAAGGGGTGAAAATGAACGAAAAGCGTTCTAAAAACATTCTAAATAGCGATTTCTACGCAATCTCAGGAAATATAAACCGATTTCAGAAGTAATGGTTTGAAATTGATGGTGACAGTCTCCGCTCCAACAGCCTATATTTTATATTGTTTTCACTATAATCTGGGGGTTGCAGGAGCAAAAAATGTTCTAAATTGCGTTTTTTGTGTTTCTGAGGGGGTCTAACATTTTAAATTTGAAATGATAATTACTTGAAAGATGCAAATGCTTCATACGAATTGTCGAAAGAAAATTCCAATTTTAAAAGGATGAAGTGAGCGAAAAGCGTTCTATTAGTGTTCTAAATTACGATTTTTATGAATCCGATGAAATACGAAACCGATTTCAAACATAATGGTTGGACATTGATGGTGATAGAACCTTCTCAAACATAAGCTGTATTTTATGTCGAGGGTTGCAGGAGCAAAAAACTCTCTAAATTGCGATTTCTGCGGTACTGAAGAGGCTAGAAACTTTTAATAAAGCACGGTAGTTACTTATAAAATATAAATGTCCTCTAAGAACAGTAGAAAATAAATTCGAAATTAAAAAGGGGTGAAGCGAAGGGAAGGAGCGAAAAGCATTCTAAAAGTGTCCTAAATTACGATTTCTATGGAATCTCAGGAAATAATAGTCCGGTTACAGAAGTTATTGGTTGCGAATCAAGGATGATAGTCCCTGATCCAATACGGGCTATATTTTATGCCGGTGTCACTACCACCTGTTTGGCAGGAACAACAAGAACGTCTTTAAAAACATCTAAAAGCCGTTTTCAATAGAATGGCCGTTTCCAAGGAAATACCAACCGAATTCAAGGTTAATGTTCGCAAATTAATGGTGACAGTTTTATTTTCAACATTTTTCGAGACATTGTTTTTCAATGTTTCGGCATTATATGTTGGTGCCACTAAAACCATAGACGTGGTAGTCTGTTAGCCAAGAAGCTAGGAATTTGACATGATGGTTAGTTTTAAGATGTAAACCTGTTAAGACGGTTTCTAAAAAATTCAAAACTTCAAATGAATAAGTGTATGAAATGATCATAAAAGTCTCAAAACAAGGTTAATGTTCGAAAATTAATGGTGACAGTTTCTGTTTCAACATTTTTCGAGACATTGTTTTTCAATGTTTTGGCATTTTATGTTGGCGCCACTAACACCAGAGACGTGGTAGACTGTTAGCCAAGAAGCTAGGAATTTGACATGATGGTTAATTTTAAGATGTAAATCTGTTAAGACGGTTTCTAAAAAATTCAAAACTTCAAATGAATACTGAAAAGAGTGTATGATGATCATAAAAGTCTCAAAATACTTTCTAAATTATCATTTATTTGGAATTAGTTTTAGTTCTTCTTCTTAATTAAAATTTCAATTCTGTCTATTGCAGTTTTATAATGAAGTTTAGTCAAACTCTGGTATAATTTGTAATTTTTTAATTATTCCAAAAATTGTTCTTCTAATAAAAAATAGCCATGCAAATATCACTTGGCATATTTTAACTATTACGCGAGCAAAGCCGCGGGGTTTGCTAGTCCTTTACATTTTTCAAACTAATTGACTAAATAATTTACCGTTTAGTTTCTCTATTGTATAATGTATCAACAAATCCAAATGTAATGTCAAAATTAGATATTAGGAATGAAAATTTCAGAGTTTAATACAGTCATCATATGAAGATGACCCTCAAAACGTATTTTTTTTAACAATCTTTTAAAGAAGCCATAATGCTCAATCAAATTACTATTTTAGTTTTTCTGTACATCTCTTTTGCGATATTATAGTGTAGAAGTAACTTTTGTACCTATATATATTATTTTTGGCTAAACCAAAATGAAATTAATTATAAAGCTTTCTCCATTAATAAAAAATTCCACGCTTCGAAAATTTATATCTAAATTTTAAATAAATAATAAATTTAGCAGTTTTATTAAGAGGCTGTTTTATAAAATGCAGCAAGGTAAATCAAATGGAATAACAAAAGTTGTGTTAACACAACAAGAGCTGAAGCAATACGTAATAACATTGCCGAATCCTTTTTTTTTTTTTTTTTGCTGTCAAAACTTTACACTGCATTATCAGATGACGTTAAGGAGAAAAATGCAACGCCAAACAACAAAACGAAATCTAGAATTAATGTTAACTAGGGTTGAGTCAAAAACCCAACTTTTTTTTATATATTTCCTCACTAAAAAAATGGTGCTGTTTGGCAAAAAAGACACGACAAAAGAATCCCAGAGCAGTCACTCATCGTCTTCAGGTTCTTCACAGGAGGTCAAAAAAAGGAAGGTAAACTCAAAAAAAAAATCAATTTCTTTTTCCTGACTTTGCACTGCACCATAAGATGACGTTAAGTTAAACATGCAAGTCCAAGCAACAAAAGCTTAAGCGAGACATAATCTTCACTGCCGAAACTCTTTTTTTTCAGCCAAACCCTTTCACTGCCTCATCTGATGACGTTAAGTTGAAAAGGCAAGGCAAACAACAAAAACATAAGCTATACATAATCTTCATTCCGAATTCAATTCCTTTTTTGTGATAAAAATTTTCACTGCATCATCTGATGACGTTAAGCTGAAAAGGCAAGGCCAAACAAAAAAACCGAACTTAGGCTTAATGTTTACTACCGAATCCCTTTTTTCTGACAAAACTTCGGACTGTATCATAAGATGATGTTAAGATGAAACTTGCAACTCCAAACACAAAAACCGAAACTAGACATAATCTTTACTGCCGAATCTCTTTTTTTCTGCTAAAACTTTGCACTGCATCATCAGCTGACATTAAGCTGAAAAAGGCAATCCGAAACAAAAAAAGGCGAAGCTAGACTTAATGTTCACTGTCGAATTATTTTTATGCCAAAACATTGCAATGCATCATACGATACATTACCGCAGGTCAAACATACTTGTACTTGCATCCAAAAGACACAGTGGAGAACGGCTCCATGTTAGATTAATCAAGAAGTGAACGAACAGGAGTATCAAAGAAAAATGTCGACGATTATCAACTTGACTTGTTTTGTTCAGTAAATGATTCAGGTATAGAGATTTGTTAATTGATCAAAAAAACCTTTAATATATACTCCTAATATTGCGCTACTTTGCATACATGTATTTCTTAATTTTGATTTGTAATACAGTCGTGGCCATAAGTTTAGGACCACCAGTGAAATTTAAGATCCAGACAATAAATTGCGGCTGCGACATTTATTACTCATAGTTCAAACGAAACGCGACTACAGTAACTCCACTGTCAGACGGAATGATGTCATCTGACGAAAATCGATTTGATTTATGACGTTATCAGTGGTTTCAATTTTAAAAACGGTAGTTTCTGCACGGTGTTTCTAAACTTTTGGCCACGACTGTAAATCCCAGCAATTGTAAAAGGACTTAATGCACACACTGTATACAGAAACGCATTGTAACTCCCTTCTTTGAAAGACAGTTAAAAATGTCCATGTTGGAAAAAATTAGAATTATCGTTATGGTACTAAAAGTAAATGTAGGAATACCAGAAAATTTATACTTAATTTTGAAACACTAGTCACATGTTGAAAATTATATGTTTTGTCTGTTGTACAGCTTATTTTTAAATGCTTATAAGATTATTCCTTTTTTTTAATTCATATACTTATTTTAATGAATTATTATGTGCATTTAATAGAAGAGAAAAATTTTCAACCCTGTGAGTAAAAATTGCTTTAATAATGTCTCTTCAACAAATTTATTTTATTTGCCAGATTTTCTTAAAAGAAGCTTCATGAAAAAACATATAAAATATTTAACCTAATCTTGTAGGTTCTAGAAAACATTATTCACTTAAATTACATTAAAGGGCTGTTGACAACGTTTTTTTTTCTTTTGTTTTTTTTTTTTTGTTTTTTTTAAGTACGCATTTTCTCATTAAGAATCATCTGACGTTCTCAAGATTAAACTCAGAAAAAATATACCAAACGTTTCATACAGATTTGTCGAGGACCTCAAGAGACCGCGGGTTACTATACTCAATTAGTGAACACGGAATCACATTTGGTACTGATGTCACGTTTAAATGCATTTGCTTCTTTAAATCTTTTACGGAAGCAAATTATTCTGAAAGATTAAATTTTAAAAGACTTAAGAATTTTTTAGAGAAATTTTAAACGACATATGTAGTGTGCTGCAGCAATCCTTTGTGCGAAAGTAGAATACACATTATATAAATAAATAATTAAATAATTTTCTTCAGAGGTTAATAATTTTTACAGAATATGAAAGTAGTTAATTTAAAAGACTATTTTCATTGTCTTACAAATCTCATTTTCTATGTATATATTTCTATGCACTTACAGGTTTTTTGATAAATATAGAAGTTGTACAATTCGACGACTGAAAAACTTTATGCAGATAATTAAAAAAATAAGTAAATTATTATCGACATTTTCCAACTTGTTGCTTGTTTTAATGATTACATTATTAAAAGAAAGTCACAAAACATATATTCTAATCTTACAGAACACATTTTATTTATCGACAAATATTTATCGTTTTATGTTACTTGAAATAAGTGTTGGCAACGGAAATTTTAATGGTGCCACATTATTTCATCAATAATCACTTGACGTTCTCAAGATTAAAGATCTTATTAAAAGAGAAATATCTCTAAAGCTTCATATGGATTTCTAGATGACCTCTAGCGATCTCGGGACATTATAATCAATTAGTGAACGTAAAGTTACATTTTGCACTTATGTCACGTTTATGATTGTTTTAATTTCTTTTATAGAAGGTAATTTTTCTTAAGGACCATTCTTTGACTTTTAAAAGTTCTTTTAGAGATTTGTGTCAACAGACACAAGTTGTCAACTAAATCATTTATATTAACAATCATATTACTTCATATACATAAACATGTAATGATTTTATTTTTTTGTAATTTTTTGTGTTTCAAAAATTTTTAGACAGCATATTTAAAATTTTAAAAAGTGAAATTTGCTGTAATATGGTTTAACTAATATTGTCAAATGAATAAAAATAGTTAGAATATATATTAAATGCATTTGTTTTCGATGTTAAATTGGATATTTATTACTGTATACAATGTACTGGCCAAAAGTATTAAAGGAAGCCGACATTTTTATCTTTGATAACCAAATTTATTATGGTTGAGTGACTGATCAAAGACTTCATTTTTCAAAAATATTAATAAATACATTTTGCCTAAGGTTTGTCCTTTAACCCTTTGAGGGGCGGTGTGATATATTTTATCCCACCGCCATTTTTAATGAAGATTTTCACCGGAAAAAGTTTGTGAAATTTTACTTTTCTAACTTTGGTGGAAGAAAGTCGGAAAATTGCGTTTCCTTATTTTGAATTTTTTTTCTAAATTTCCGGTGGAATTCAGCATACACAAACGTAATTGCTTGCCCTTCAAGGGGTTAACAGCCCACGCAAATGCGTGATTCACTAACTTCTTTTCAACGCAATTTCATGCATATAACTGCCTTAGCAATTGTTTCAGACCACTTCCGGTATTTATGAATGCAATGCAATTGAGATAAAACATTAAACGATATAATAATCAGTTCTAACATTAACAGTAAGCGCTGCAGATATATCTCTTGATTTGATATAGAGTGGTTTGTCAAAAATCACAAAAACGCATTTTTGATTGATTTCTTTACTTTTTCCTTCCGCTGTGCAAAGCCTAGAATATATAGTATCATAATTATTTAGTCAAACCGTTACATCCACATGTAATAGAAATGTTCTTAGACTTGGAATCTACTATACTTTACGAGGGCCATAAGGCATCACGAGTGTCCAGAAGAAGTGACTGTATGTGAGGGGGATTAAACGCCTTAAGTTTTAAGTTTTAATAAGCCCTTGTCTGCAGTAAACTTCGAATCGAAAACTTGAACTTTCACTTCACTTTGTTTATTTATAACTTTTGCCGCGGGTAATTTTGTTAATATTTCAACGCCGTCAGGTAGTAGAAAACTAAACGATGACATTTATGCAAGTTAAAATTCTCAAGATGTGAAAGGTGTTCAGGCCGTCGATGATGTTTACATTGATGTAAGCATTGTAGAAAATGAGTTGAGTGAATGAATCGGGCTGTAGGAGGGGATTTCCCTGCAGTGCAGCACTTGTTTAAAAAAATTCAATTTCGTTGTAAGGAATCACAAATCCACATTTATGCAAGATAAACTGTAACAATCTGAATCCAAATTTTCGATGTACATAACTTCGAAATCATATCTGAAGATGTGAGATGAAAGAGCGTGGTCTATTTGCTATCATAATTAAAGTTAAAATCACATTACATTTCAGTTTATACATATCAGATTCTCCTTTCTTAATTTTCATAATTATTCCTTGTTCAAGCGTTCTTATAGTGGATGTTACCATGCTTTCCATTTCCCTAAAAAAATTTCCTTTTCTGCGTAGGACGACAGATTAAAGCATCGGGAACATATATCCTCCTGTACTACTTAATAAATCTTTCTTGTATAATTTTTACTATACGTTGGATGAACATTTCAGTAATTTCTTCAAATGCTCTCCACTTATGATCACCTCTTTCCAAAGTTAATCTCACAAGAAACTTCAGTCCCTTTTTCTATCTTTCACATAATCATTCGAAATTCAGAACTCACAACATACAAGAAAACTTATTCGTCAATCTCAATTTTTTCAGTTCTCTATATCAGCATTCAAGAATGCGTCATTTTACACGCTTAAAACTATTTAAAACTTTCAAAAACAGACGTTTTACTTTTCTAAAATAGAAATGCTCATCAACTGAAAATAAAACATGGCAAAGATATTAGTACGCAGTATATATCAACATAAGCAAGAGGTGATACAACACCGAGCGGTGACTGCTCCTCCAGCATTTCCACAGACAAAGGAACTTTTCAGTTAGGAGAGGAGGAGGGATTGTTCGAAAATAGATAGGTATGCTTCTTGGGTATTTTCAATATGGTCGTGTTTCCTTATTTTTTACAGTTATGTTTCCTGTTTTTGATTTTTGAAAGGGAAGTGTTGGTAAGACAAAAAAAAATGTTATTAACACCTTTTGTATGAAATTCAATTATATCTGGACTTTTTTTATTCTAGATGCTATCGTTTACAAGATATTCACAAAGAAAAAAAAATTTAAGATCTTTCGCACCATCTGGCGGCGTAAGCTCACATCCGCATACTGCCAAAATACCGATTATTTGAAGATCAGTGAATTCTTAAAAAAAACTACGCTTTATTTAATTGCAGAAATTGTGAGATTGTATGAAACAAGTATTTCTGAAAAGAAAAATATTGGTAATAAAAAATATCGGGAAGTTGGCAACTATGACATAGGATCAATTTGGACTTTTAATTCGATAAACTATATACCGTAACTAGCACCTGTGCGAAAATCCAGTTTTGTTCTTTTTTATTCCGCTATTTGTAAATAAAATTACTAAAATGACTGTTGTAATAGAATATCGCTAAAATTTGGATATTTGTTTTATAAAAAAGATTAAATAAGTAATGAAGTTATAGATTTATATCGGAAATGTATGCCAGAAAATATTTGAACGTCAGTTGTTAACACATAACCAAAACATCTTTAATTTTGTATCATTTTTTTAACTTTAAATTATTTATTTTATTTATATATCTATTTGATGATAACATAATTGAAAAATTACACAAAAATATTACTAAATTAGGGATTTTATGTATCTAGAAAACATTAGTCTCTTAAATTACATTAAAAACTGTTCAGAAAAGAATTTTTTAAAGTCTGAGATTTCTAATTAGTAATCACCTCACGTTCTCACGATTAAGGTTTCGCTTTGAAAGAAATTTCCCAAAGGCTTCGTTGAGATTTCTAGATGACCTCAAGATATACCCGGTCACTATACTCAATTAGTGAATACGAAGTTCTTCTTTATATTGATGTCACGTTTAATTATACTCATTTAATTATTTTACTAAGGGAATTCTTTCTTAAGGTGTAACAGTTTATTTGCAATGAATTGTTAGATGTACTTTACATATGTAAAGTACTTAAACAAAACAGTTTGTTGACAGCAATGAATTACTAAGGAGCAATGGATTACTAATTTCTATTGTTTATGGCAATATTTCGTAACATTGTATTTCATATAGTGTTTGAAAGTGACTTTTTATGTATACCAATGTAACTAGAAATACTAAATGATACACGGAATTTAGTTTAAACATTTAAATATCATTAAAAAACCTTCAGTGATAAATTAAAAAAGACAAACGTATGTAGTTTAATTAAACCGTAACTGGATGTGTTTAGATAACTCTTAGCCGCTTATAATAATTTTTTAGTGGCTAAGATGAATCCCGTATACAAAAGATTACAAAATAAAAATAGCCTTAAAATAGCTTTTTGTTACTGTTTCTCATCTTTCCCTTATTAAAAACTTTACATTCCGAATATCCTTTTTCTTTTACCTATGGGAATCCGGTTCGTTTTGATTTTTAAGATTTCTCTCTTTATTCATATGCATCAATCATTAATACCACATGCCCATCTCAGAAGATAGAATTTTCGCTACATCACTTTTCTTGAATATCCAGACAGAATAACATAGTTCTCTGGTAACAAAATGATTTGTATATTTGGATTTATTAACTTTTATGTTTACATTTTGAATGAAATAATGGTAAGGAATGTCTCGTTTGATTTATAACATGATCTACAATGTTAATAAAGATAGATTGACGTAAACACTGAGTGATTCTTAAGGGATCTCAGGATTCTTAAAGCTTCAAAATTTTCACAATCTTCATTTTTTTACATGTTAATCTCTTATTTTTTTTAGGTGCGTTCGTAATTATATAAATACGTAGCACCTATAGTCGTCGTTCAGTCCGTCTGTCTGTCCGTCCGTCTGTCCGTCCGTCTGTCCGTCTGTCCGCATGTAACAGAGCAAAAACTACCCAACCGAATGGTCTGGAATTTTAAATATATGATTATTGCAAAATTTTGTCGAGCCATTTCAAATCAAATTTTATGAAAATCGGATGTATAGTTTAATTACAGGGACAGTCAAAAGTTTTTCTTTACATTACGGCCAATGGGGAAAATTATTGCAAGTGCATTTTAATGATGTTACAGCCCTCCGAATGGTCTGAAATTTTAAATATATAATTCTTGCACAATTTTGTCGAGCCGTTTCAAATTTTATGAAAATCGGATGTATAGTTTAATTACAGGGACAGTCAAAAAATTTCCGTTACATTACGGCCAATATGAAAAAATTATTGCAAGTGCATTTTAATGATGTTTTAGCCTTCCGAATGGTCTGAAATTTTAAATATATAATTGTTGAAAAAATTTTTCGAGACTTTTCAAATTTTATCAAAATCGGATGTATAGTTTAATTACAGGGACAGTTAAAAGTGTTCCGTTATATTACGGGGAATGGGGAAAAAATTATTGCAAGTACATTTTAATGATGTTACAGACTATGCACTTATGAAGTGCAAAAAAATATACATTCAGTATAATATGGGGTGCAAAAAATAATTATAAAACTAGTTATAGTACGAACGCACCTCATTTGCCACGTTTGACGAGCAATTTCCAACTTGTTATTAACGTTTTGATATAAATTTTTCCTTGAAATTCCCATTAGAACAGTAGTTATGAGTTTTAGAACTAGCATCCGTCAGGGCGAAATTTCGGAGCATGGAAACGAATTAACTTAAAAGATAATATTAAAACAAATATTTTCATGATTACTGTTTAATAGTATAAAAGTAAGTTTGAAGTAACAATCATCGAATATTCGTTTTAAAATGTTTAATTCAGTCGTCAGTTGCATCAGGTAATGCTCATATGCTAAGCTGTCGGCAAGTGCTCTCATACTATTAGTTTGATCAAGCCTGTCCTTAGCGAAAAGCGTTTGAATGAGAACTTCCTCTAAACAACAAACTATACTAAAAGTGATATAAGTCGCTTAATGTAGCAAATTCTTTAGACAAATGTCCACAGCAGTTTTTGATCAAGTTAAACTCTAGGATTTATGTTTGGTGCCAAGGTATGCAGCAGTTAAAGATAACTGATTGTGTGAGCATAAGGCCTTTCCTTCTTTCCAATATTTACAAATAGGTTTGATAAGGAAAATTTGGTACTTTTCGGCTAGCCGGGCGCCAGTGTTATCTATACATATGTATATGCACGCATATATGCATATACAAATACATATATATATATATATATATTAGGGTGGTCACAAGAAACATGGGAAAAAAATTGTTTAAAGTTTTCTTCGGGGGGACCCTCCTAAAAGTTGCCATTTAGTTAGAAAATGAGATTGGCAAAGTTTCAGCTCAAATGAATAACATTAATCCGTGCCTCATCGATGTTGAATTATTGAAAATATGCAGTTTTTGGCAAAAAATTGTCGTTTTTCTTTCTTTAAGTGAAAATTATTTGTCTTAGTAACCTGATTCTTATTTTATTTCATAGAAACTGTTGTTTCCTTGGTCTTTTACTCTCATTAAAACTTATATTTTATGAATATTTAGTATTTTTCAGGTCAAATCATGAACCATACCATCAAACTCTGCATTTTTTGAAACACAAGTGAAAAATGACAAATTAATAATTTTATTACTTTTCATAATTTTTTTTGTATTATTTTCATTAATAGGCAAAAATAAGTGAATAATTTTCGTAACTTTAAAAATATTTCACGAATAATAATTGATTATTAGTTATCTAGTTCTCTGTCTAGTAAGAAAGAGCTTCTCGGTTTGTATCGCAGTTGAACCTCTGAAATTCTCTTTTTATCACAAGGCTGTTTTTGTTAACTGTTATCGTTACTTATTTTTAGAATTGACGAAACATTCCGTAAAACATCCTCCCCTTTTGATATGATGGTAGAAATGTAAGATTTTTTAAATTGGCCACATATCTCATCAAATCTTTGACAGTAAGCTACCAAGTAATTCTCAAGTTTTATGTATTTTATTTTATAATATTCGCAAAATGAAACTGAACGCCAGAGAAGCTGCTGGACTTCAAGTACATACAGAAGTGTAATTTACTCCGCAAATAACTATTTCGTAAACAAAGAACTGAGCTCATCAAAAACAGATTTAAAAATTCCGGTTGAGAGAGAACTGTTGTTCACTGGGGTGGAAAACTGCTTCACCATTTTTTGAATAAAGAAATGTAGAGTGGATAGAAGTTTTATTTAGTTGTGGGGTTGAAGAACAGTTACTATGAATTCCACAGCTTGACAATAGTATCCGAATAATTCAGACGAAACCTGTATTTTCTGCAGTTGAAGAGTGGGAGGAAGTTGATAAAATCCAGACAATATGTTTCGATACAACTGCAGTAAGCACCAGTCACCTCAGAGGAACCCCCCCCCTTTTTTCTACAGCAATTGTTAAGGGAAAATTCTTCTATATATACCAGGTCGCCACCATAATTTAGAAATTATCCTAAAAGCTGTTTTTGATTGTGAAGTGGGCATGATCACTGCCTCTCATCCAGATATTTAAAAATTCTAATTGTGTGGTCTAAATTAAAACAGAGTAAGTATAAAAATGCTATTGAAAATGAAGTACTAGATATAAATAGTTACTTCAAAAGAAATTTCAAGTTTTCTTACAGGACCTTTTATAAATTAACAGCTCAGGGATGATTATATAGAGTTTATCCAACTTTGTTCAATTTTTATAGGACTCCTTCCTGCAAAATAATTTTTTTCAGAGCACGTGGTGCTTTTAATCATGTTAGATGGATGGTACAGGCCATTTATTCTTTCAAAATATATTGTTTCAGGGATAATATCTCAGTAACAAATTTAGAAAAAGAACATATTAGAGACCTTTGCTTATTTCTAATCAATATTTATATAAAAGCATGTTTCAATAATCCCATTCCCACTTTGGATTCCAATTGATAAATAGGTTGCAGACAAAGCAACCGCTAAAATGATAAACCGCTTTTGGTATCTTAACTCGGATCAAGTTGAATTTTCATTTGGTAGATAATACTTTGGAAAAAAAAGTCAACATAAGTATGGCTGTAAAATTAATGTCATTTGAAGAAGAAATGATGATGATGATAGGAATTTAAGAGCAACAAAAGGTTTCAACGAAGTGGATTATTTCTCTCTATTCTAAAAAAAAGTAACTACCGCTGTCACCTCCGCCGGTTTTGAATTTTTTGTGACCGGAGGTCTTTCTTCGTTAATATTAAGAAAAATAATGCATACAAAAATATGAAAATCGGTAGTATTATACAGAAATGTTCGATAAATACGCTGATGCAGACAGTTTTCAAATCTAAGAATTATTTTAAGAGATATTTAACGCTAAAGTTGGACAAAATCGTTCCACTAAAAAAGTTTTATAGGAGCAAAAACTATTTATGGGAATTTAATCATTTTTAGATCATTTTATACGTTTGAAGTTCCCGGTGTGCAGACTATATTTCTTTTTTAAATTTGACTAATGTTTTTGAGGTTTTATTTCTATTTTAAATTCAAATTTTCAGCATTTCTAGAGATATTTTTGACAGATTTTAGAAAGTAATATTAAATTAAACTGTTGCCAACTGTATAAAAAGGGGAAACAATAATGTTTGCTTCAAAAATATATATATATATATTTATACGTGTAAATAAATTAAAAATTTATTTACACGTGACTGTTATAAAAAGAAAAAAAACATTTGGAATTAGAATTAAATAATTATGTACAAAAAGCAGGAACTTATTAAAAATTACGTCATAAAAATTATAATTACACGTGAATTTTAAGAGAGAAAGGATTTTGTAAAATAATAAATTTATTAACATGCGTTAGAAGTCTGAAATAGGAGAAATTACGTCATATTTACGTCACATTACAGTTATTAAATAAAATGAACACGAAATAATATTGCAAAACAGTTTAAATTTAGAAATTGCGCTAGACATTTATTTGATATTTTGAGAGGATACTTTTCAACTATTTTTGTTAGGAAAGCGCAAATAATATTTCATTTCTAACACAAGTATTTTCGCGTGAATATTAAAAAGAGAAAGAATAGTTTGGTCAAAATTACGTCAGATTAAAAACAATTAATTTAAAATGTCTTATTTAAAAGAACTTTCTTTTCGCTTTGTTAAAAAATACCGGGAGACAAAGATTCTGTTTACTTAATTCCTTTTATATTAGCTTATTTTGAAATGTTTAAGTTATTTTACTTAATCAAAGACGAAAACAGCGATTGACATATGTATTTTTGGTACTACTTAGTTATCCCGTCGACCAAAAATCTATCATTCGCCAAACTATAAGATTAAATGCCAATAATGGTTAATCGTAAATGTCACATTAACTTGACTTTAAGCAAGTTACACATGTCTACGTCATCAAGTTATTTTTATTTCAACGTTTTATTTCTATTTTTATTAATGTTGCACTAATTTATTTGTTCTTTCGTTATTTAAAATAAAAATGATGTCAATTTGTATAATTTGGCGAGTGCTTTGGCGATTTATATAATTTGGCGAAATTGGTCGTCGGGTTAATCAAGTAGTACCGCAGCGGATTTGGCCTTAAAATTCCCCAGTCAAACAGAAATGAATAGAAATCCGTTTATAGGGAGATCGCCACTGTTTTTTAAATTATAATTCAATCTTCCGAAATCTTTTTAAAGCCGATCAAATTAGCGTACTTTTAGAGTCTGCGGTGTCTGAACTGGAGTTGACGAGCGTAGCTCGTAGGGGGCAGAGCCCCCTAGTATTGAACAAAGAAGTAAATGTTTTTGTTTCATCTCAAACTGTAAAATTTTTTAAGAGATTTTATATTGATAAGCATTTTTTAAATACTGATCTCAATGTATGGTGTGAAAATAAATCTTATTTGAAAGCAAAAAAAGATTTGAAAAAAAATTTGTTTTTCTTTTAAAATTCAAGTGCAAATATGGTTCGGCACAGATGTCATATACACAGATGTCATATTGGCGCAATTTTTTTCTGACGCCAATTTCATATACGCAACGGGTACTTAACTGGTGTTAAAGTGCCGTAATTTTGCTTGATATGGTAACCCGGATGTTGTTGTTTATGCTATTAATGTTTCGCCAAATTGGCGTCGGAAAAAATTTGCGAAAATATGCGCGTATATGACATCTGTGCCTATGGTTCTTATGAGGTAATTTTCCTGCTTTTAACATGTAATCATTTAATTCTAATTTTAAAGTTTTTTTCTGTTTGTAACAGTCACGTGTAAATAAATTTTTAATTTGAAGTAAACATTATTGTTTGCGCTGTTTATACAACTGGCAACAGTTTAAATTAATAACATTTTCTAAAATTTGTAAAAAATATCTTTCGAAATGCTGAAAATTTGAATTTAAAATTGAAATAAAACCTCAAAAAATGAGTCAAATAATAAAAATAAATGCAATATGCACACCGGGAACTTATAACGTATAAAATGATCTGAAAATGATTAAATTCTTATGTATAGTTTTTGCTCGAATAAAACTTTTTTAATGGAACGATGATTTTGTCCAACATTAGCATTAAATATCTCTTAAAATAATTCTTCGATTTGAAAAATGTCGGCATCAGCGTGTTTATCAAACATTTCTTTATAATACCACCGATTTTCATATTTTTGTATGCAACAGTTTTTTTTTTATGTTAACGATCAAAGGCCATGCTTAAGCAGTCAAATTGGATGCGATCCACCTGGAATATTTACGCAGATTTTCATTGGTCCATTTCCAACTCAAAACTTTTTTTTATATATAGAAGGATAGAAGGATAAATGGTACTACTTAGTTATCCCAATTTCGCCAAATTATATAAATCGCCAAACCACTCGCCAAAATTATGCAAATTGACATAATTTTTATTTTAAATGACGAAAGAACAAAGGAATTAGTATAACATTAATAAAGATACAAATAAAACGTCGAAATAAAAATCCCTTGATGACATAAAAACTTGTATCTTAATTAAAGTCAAGTGAATGTGACATTTCCAATCAACCATTATTGGCATTTAATCTTATAGTTTGGCGATAGATTTTTGGTTAACGGGATAACTAAGTAGTACCAAATAAATTGTACACATATGGAAAAAATTACTTTTGAGTATGGAACAGTAAATGGGTTGTCAGAAAATACGTTGCCAAACTCTTTTCTCGCCAAGAAACTCTCCTCCGAAGTACTGTAAATAAGCAATGATTGCTGGAAATGCATTTGTAATTATGATATGCGTTTTTATGTTTCACTATACTTATGCATACTATACTGAGTGTATAAATGCATATACAGTTCATATACAGGACTACACAAAAGAATTCGTAAGGGTTACTGAGCATGATAGAAAATTGCTTAAAGGTGGAGTTATGCAGTTATGCTGAACTGCATTTAGTTTATTAAGAAATGTTTGTAGAACATAGATAAAATGATATACAGGGTCAAGCAAAGATTTGAATACATAACCGTCTATGGATGATAATATCTGGAAATGTGATTTCAGTAGTTTTAAGAGTATTTTATTTTAAATTAAATTTTAGCTAAATAGTGGCGTGTAATAACGGTATTATTGGCTATGGAAGGTAACTGCTGAAATCTATTAAAAATAATTTTTATGCGTTTTCTAAAATGTTTACTTAGTTATTTTATTTACCTTATTTCCCTATATAACGAAGTTTTGTTAAAGCATTCAGGAAGTGTTGGAAAGTGTTTCATATTCTATGCTTAACGCATGATTTTTCTGTCTTGTTTAGTCTTATTTTGCATTTATTTTGCATTTAATTTATTCTTAATTTTTTAGTCTTATACTGCTTTACAGAAACTTTAATATTTAATGTTTAACCTTTTCGCCCCCCCCCATTCAATATAGTACAAACTACATACACTGCATAGTTATTGTCGACCAATTTCTCCAAATTATATTAATCGCCAAACCACTCGCTAAATTATACAAATTGATATAATTTTTATTTTAAATAACTAAAGAACAAAGGAATTAGTACAACATTAATACAAATACAAATAAAACCTCCAAATAAAAATCACTTGATGACGTAAACACGTGTAACTTGCTTAAAGTCTAATGAATGTGACATTTACGATTAACCATTATTAGCATTTAATCTTATAGTTTGTGATAGATTTGTGGTCGACGTGATAACTGAGTAGTACCATGTATTTTTTATGTATATTATTGATATTTCCCAGCTAAAAATGAACTGCAGTTTTTCTACAGAAGTGGAGTATTTTTGATGTTTTTCTATAGTCAACTATAGATTTTCTGTAGTGCAATCTCGACTATAAAAATACTTTTAAAATTCTGCGGCTAATGTGGCGTAATTTTGTGGTCCTTTATTTCAAAAATTCTCTGTGCTATTAACCTCAAAAATACTATAGTTTAAGTGAAGTCATCATAAACTTTTAAAATAATGAGATTTTGCGTCTGTAGTAATACAGCAGTATTGAAGTAATTTCATCTCTTTAATTTTACCAGTTTCCCGTCTTTCTCTTAGTGTTTAATTATTTTACTTGGCCGAAAAGTATAAATTTTATTATGTGTTAATCAGAGAAAAAGAAATTATTTAGTTAAAACCAAATGTCAAAATCCACGAGGGAATGCCGATAACCTCGGGCTACATCTCCCTCACCCCCCCCCCCCCCCACACACACACACACACAAAAAAAAAAAATTACACTGTTTTTAACCTGACTTTATGATAAAGTTTAAATACATAAACATAAAAAACACTCGACCGAAATTAACTACTAAGAGTGAGATATAGGGGGGGGCGGGGTGAATCTCTCCCCCAACAGAAAAATTCTTAGTTTCTGTTTAATTTTAAGCTATACGGAATAAATAAATTTTACTATATTTTTCAAAATCGGAGAAAATAATATAATTCCATTAATTAAATTTCAGACTTCAGGGATTGGCATGGTCCTTCCATCCCCCCCACCCTCCTTAACGGAATTTTTTTATTTCTTTTATTTTAAAATGTTGAAAAAGAATGAATTTTACTATGCATTTCATAAAAAAAAAGAAAGAAAAAAAGAAAATTTAATTACTTAAATTTCAAAATCCAGGGAAGGGAAATGGCTTTTCTCTTATCCCCCTCCCCACCCCCAGGCATTTTATTTTAAAATACTGAAAAAGAATGAATTTTACTATGCATTTCATAAAAAAAGAAAATTTAATTACTTAAATTTCAAAATCCAGGGAAGGGAAATGGCTTTTTTCTCCTATCCCCCCTTCCCCCCCTTCCACCGCTCAACTGATATTTCTGATATACTGCTTCTCTTTTATTTTAAGTTTCTGAATATAAATAAATTTTACTATGTACAAAATCGGAGAAAAAGAAAATTCAGTTACATATATGTTTCAAAATCCAGGGAGCAACAATGACTCCCCTAGGCTCCCCTCTTTTAACGGAAAATTTTGGTTACCTTAATTTTTAAGTTACTCGCAAAGAATAAATTTTACTATGTTTTTCAAAACAGGAGAGAAAAAATTGGGTTACTTAAATTGAAATATCTAGGGAGAGGTAATTGGTCTCCTATGCCACCTTCCCCTAAACGGAAATTCTTGTTTCCTTTTTTTTAAGTTACTCGAAAAAAAAAAAAATTCTTCTATGTTTTCAAAATAGGAAAAAAAGAAAACTTAGTTTATACAATTTCAAAATACAGGGAAGGGCAATGGGCCTCCTATACCGTTCCCTCAACTGAAACTTTTTAGTTCCTCTTTTAATTTAAGTTAGTCGAAATAAATAAATTTCACTATTTCAAAACCGGTAGAAAAAAAATTAGTTACTTATATTTTAAAATCTGGGAGGAACAAATGACTGTTCTATAACCCCCCCCCTCCCCGCCTCCTGACGGAAAATTCTTGGTTTCTTTTTTTTAGTCACTCGCAAAGAATAAATTTTATTATGTTTTTCAAAATAAGAAAATAAAATTAGTTACTTACTTCAAAATCTAGGGAGGGGTAGTTGCTCTCCTATGCCCCCCTCCTCCCCTAAACGGAAAATTCCAGCTTCCCTTTTTTTAAACGTACTCGAAAGAAGTAAATTCTACTGTGTTTTTCAAAAGCAGAATTTTTTTTTTTTTTTACTTTAATTTCAAAATCCAATGAGGAGGCACCCCCCCCCCTTTTTTTCTTTTTCATAGCACACCCGGACCCGAATTTATTAAATGCACAATTTGCCCTTCTCCCCGAAAATACATGACTCCCAGTTCGTATGAAAATTACTTCTACTTTATAAAAACGAATGAAAAAAAAAAAAATTCTTATTAAATATTTTATTTTAAATTTACATTGGAATATTTGATTATTGTTCACGCAGCTGAGGCTGCATTTCTGACTGTAAATAAATATTTATTATTTAAATTAATTTTTAATTATAATTGATTTAATAATTATTAATAATATTTATAATTAATAATTATTGATATTTAATATAATATTAATTATATATTACATAATATGAATAATATAATTTAAATAATTAATATTTATAAATAATAATTATTAATAATATATAATAAATTAATATTATTTAAATAATATTTTTTATTCTAAATTCTGTCCGGGATGCAGATACATTTTGCGCTGTTAGCGAAACGAGATTGACCAATCAGAAGATCACATTTCGCGAACTTTTCCCTGTTTTAAGGAAGCAAGCTTTCTGATTGGTCGATCTCGTTTCGCTAACAGCGAAAAATCTATCTGGATTCCGGCGGATGAAGCAGTAGTGCTCGTACAACTCAACTTTCGATCTAGGCGGCGGAATGTTTTATTTACAATACATGTAACTCGCGATTCGACCTTCGTCTTTTTTTTCATATCCCGTTTTGTTCGTATTATGCTTTCGCGTTAATTATTATTATTATTATTTTTAAATGAATGTCAATAACCATAACATTGCGAATATTATGTACCGAGCTAATTTTTTAAAGAACTGACACCATGCCCGTTCGGTTTTTGCGTTCGTGTTCGTATACTATTTTTTAAATCTGACTTGTCCGTATAATACTTTGATTATTCTTTTAGAATGTGTATTTAAGATTTCTAAATTATGTACCGAGCTTGATCTCTCTTTTTGAAAGGACTATTATACTTCCAAAAAAGTGGGCCCTTTTTAAAAAATTCGGATATACTATTCAACAGTAGAAAATAATAGTCGCACCAATAAAATATTTCGGAGGAGGATTTGTAGGTGCAAAATACTATTTATATGTATATTTTTTGGTTTTTCTTTAAAGAATAATAGAGGTGTAGCTGATTAAAAGCTAGTTAGTGTAAATTTAAGTAATTTATTTTTACTACAGAGGAAAAGAGTTCAATAATCTAAGTTTTTTATTGAATAGTTTTTTTTTTGTGTGTGTGTATTGTTCGGGTTATTTAATGTAACTTTTCAAGTAGTGCTGCTGGTTTTAAACATTTTAAAACAATGTGCATGACTTATTAAATTTTGGAATAAAATTTTAAAAGTAAACAGAAAAAGTATGTTTTCAGACAATGCAAAAATCTTACATCTATTTTTTTTTTTTTTAAATCTGCCTACCCTCAACTGCTGCTGAAGATTAAACTTGAAGCCACAGCGGTTGGCCAATGGCCTGGAACTAACCCTTCCCACTTTTCAATGTTTTTTATTTAAGCAATTTTTCTTTTAAATTTGTCTGGCAACTTCTTTTAAAAAAAATTCTGCCTCCAGTCGAGTGGTCAGTATTGATTAGAGTGTGTGCATGAATGTTTCTGCCTTAGTATACACTAGTACTTGGTATTCGATGCTCAGCAATTCTGCAAAGCAGCACTCAATAGACTGCCGTGTTTACTTGTGTAATAGTCTCACCCCTGATTTGAAGCAGAAAAATTCGTCAAACTATTTTCTTTTCATGAATTGAATGGATGAAAAAATTATGAAAGATTGGGTTCGCAACGTTTGGAAGAAAAGGTCTTGAGCATTGCTAAAAAAAACAGCCATGCTGGTACTTGATAGTTTCCGAAGACATTTTGTTGATGATGTAAAGAAAAAACTTTCAGAAGGCAAAACAGATCTTGTGATAATTCCCGGAGGAGTCAAAGAGATTCTGCAAGACAATATAAGACGAGTATATGGATATTGGATAATCAATGGGAACAACGAGAAAATTCCCAGTGGAAAAGTAAGGCGCCCATCCCTGGAACTAATGTGTAGTTGGACATTACAAAGCTCGACTTTAATGACAAGCGATATAATTTCCAAAAAATTTTAAGAAGATGGGTATCTTTGACGCTTTGGACGGAAGCGAAGATGACATTTTATGGAATGACGGAGATTCTTCAGACACCGACTCTCATTACAATAGTGATACTGAAACCTTTAGTAAAAGAAATTTATTATGGTAATTTTTTGTTTAAATTTTCACAAAGATTATTTGTAAATTTTACATCTATAAAAATATTACCATAAAAAGAAAATGGTATTTAATAAACATCACATAATCTGGAAACATTTGGTAAGTTACTAATTTTATTATGTGTTTTTTTATACCAGTAATGTTTCAGCATTTCAGTGTACAATATTATGCAGTAGATTTCTCCGCATAATAGTTGCACCTAGACTTTCACAATAAAAATTTGGCAAAAAAAAGTGCGACTGTTATGAGAGTAAACACAGTACTATACAGTATGAAGTCGATTTTTGCAAAGAATCTCCACTACTTACTTAAGAGGTTACTTCACTCACATGAAAACGCCTGCCCTGTAATATTAATCTTATAAGAAATTTTTTTTAAAGTATCTCATTTGCATTTCCATATTTTGAAATTATTCTGTATGCCAGCTGAGGTCGTTCTTTACAACAGCCGTTTTTTACTTTTTTGATTTTGTTTGCAGGTTTTTTTTCTGAGGCTATTTTTGTCTGAAAAAGATTAACGTCCTCATAAAAAAAAAAAAAAGTGTATTTTAGAGATCGTCTTTAGTTACCCAATGCAAACAAAAGCATGGGAATGCAAACGAGATATTTAAAAAAAAATCTCCAAAAGATTAAGATTAGAAAGTGCATGTACTTGCCCAGATGTCATATACGGGCGGGGTTTTTTTCCGACGCCAGTTTGCAGAAAGTTCAAGACTGGCAGCGGTCGTCACAGATTTTCTTTTCTGTTTTGCATATTATTTTTCATCAAGCCATTACTTTGCTTCATGTTATTTTTAGCTCTTTATTATTTAATACAAAAAGTTGAGATTATTATTAATAACAATTCATAAAATACCTAAAAACACTACAGGTAAGTGATTGTTTGATTAATTAATGCTTCAATTGTTAAAATTTTGCAATATTTTTTATGACTGATTTGTGAATTTAGTATTTTCATTCTGTGACAGAGTCACAAAACTTGCATTTTTTTTCCATGTCTGACTGAAAAAAATAATTAACTTTTGATCTGCGACTGATTGATGAATTTTGAGATATTTTCATACAACTGACTGACAAATTTTGCAAATTTTCTTTCGACGGAAAGATATGACATTTGTTCCCCCTTAAATTACTTATAATCTTGACATTAATGTAAACATTACCCTTAATCTCTGATTCATCTGATGTAAACAAACAGCCATTATTTGTGACATTAGTTGTAGATTTGTCCCCAAATGACTAATTTATAGGCATTTTAAAATTTTTTCAATTAATAATATAGAATTAATTGTGTTTGCTTGATGTTTATATATGAAATTATCTAAAAATTAGGGAGCTTCACATTACTTTTCTCCTCAAGTGGGCACACCTAGAAAATAGTGTCAGAATGAACAAAGTAATAACTGTTCTTATGACGTAATTTTCTTTGAAAAAGTTTTGTTATGTGCAATTTTATTTAAGGAAGTTTTGGGATTTTTTTTAAAGAGAAATTATATGTGGCATTTATCGTACTTTATGAAATTCATATTTTCAAACTTGCATTGATAATTTCAGTTCTGTTCAATTTAAAAAAAATGACGTATTTATGTTTGCTCTGTTTTTTTTTTTTTAAATTGTACTGAAATCTATCGGAAAAATTTGAGTAAAATATTTTTATAAATGTCATCCTTCAATTTAAGTATAATACATTATTAGCATTATATCTATGTATGTATATATATATATGATGTGGGAACGCTGCATCTCCTGACTGAATTTATCCCTGTGCATTTGTTATGGTGAATGCTTTTCATTATGGGTGTTCTCAAATCCAAAGAGGCAACTTTATGACATACGTTTTAAATTATTTTTGTTTGGAAATGCATGAAACTAGCAGGTGTTTGTGTTCAGAAACTATGTAATTGAAAGATGTTTTCAGACGTTTTACTTTACTGCAGAAACGCGGAATTCCGCTTTTTCAGCATTGAATTTTATTATTCCTGGGATCAATGCAAATATGCATTAAAATTTGTTAACATTTTTAATGAGGGAAGGGTTGTAGTGGGAGTGTATGAAATATAACAAAAACGTGACTACGAACCGCACCAAATTGAGCACAATTGTCAAAGGATCATGGAAAAAATGCAATTAATGTCAAAGAATCATGGGAAAATGCGATTTTCGTCAAAGGATTACAGGAAAAAATGCGACTCCCGTCAAAGGATCGCTGGGAAACGCAATTTTCGTCAAAGGATCGCTGGGAAACGCAATTTTCGTCAAAGGATCGCTGGGAAACGCAATTTTCATCAAAGGATTGCCGGAAAAATGAGATTTTCATTAAAGGATCACGAAAAAGACACGATTTTCATCAAAGAATTGCAAAAAAACATGATTTTTGCCAATAGATCGTGTAAAATATGCAAGTTTATTCAAAAGGTCGTGCAAAATGCTTGAATTTCTTCGAAAGATCGTGTAATATACGAATTTCTTCGAAGGGTCGTGGGAAAAACGTGAATTTCGCCAAAGAATCACAAAAAAATATGACTTTTGTCAAATGATCGCAGAAAAAATGCAAATGTCGTTCAAAGATCGTGGAAAATATGCGAATTTCTTTGAAAGATCTTGCGAAAAAATGTGATTTTCGCCAAAGAATTGTGTAAAATATGCGAATTTCATCGAAAGACCATGTAATATGCGAATTTCTTTGAAAGGTCATGGAAAAAACACTAATTTTGTCAAAGAATCGCGAAAAAATGTGATTTTTGTCAAATGATCGCAAAAAAATGCGTATTTCGTCAAATAATCGTGTAAAATATGTGAATTTCTTCGAAAGATCGTGCGAAATATGCAAATTTTGTCGAAAGATCGGGTAATATGCAAATTTCTTTGAGAGGTCGTGGAAAAAACGTGAATTTCGCCAAAGAATCACAAAAAAATATGATTTTTGTCAAATGATCGTAGAAAAAATGCAAATGTCGTTAAAAGATCGTGGAAAACATGCAAATTTCTTCGAAGGATTTTGCAAAAAAATGTGATTTTCGCCAAAGGATCGTGTAAAATATGCGAATTTTGTCGAAAGACCATGTAATATGCGAATTTCTTTGAAAGGTCACAGAAAAAACAAGAATTTTGTCAAAGAATCGCGAAAAAATGCATATTTCATCAAATAATCGTGTAAAATATGTGAATTTCTTCGAAAGATCGTGCGAAATATGCAAATTTTGTCGAAAGATCGGGTAATATGCAAATTTCTTTGAGAGGTCGTGGAAAAAAGCGTGAATTTCGCCAAAGAATCACAAAAAAATGTGATTTTTGTCAAATGATCGCAGAAAAAATGCAAATGTCGTTAAAAGATCGTGGAAAACATGCAAATTTCTTCGAAGGATCTTGCAAAAAAATGTGATTTTCGCCAAAGGATTGTGTAAAATATGCAAATTTTGTCGAAAGACCATGTAATATGCGAATTTCTTTGAAAGGTCACAGAAAAAACAAGAATTTTGTCAAAGAATCGCGAAAAAATGTGATTTTTGTCAAATGATTGCGAAAAAAATGCATATTTCGTCAAATGATCGTGTAAAATATGTGAATTTCTTCGAAAGGTGTGTGGCTGCTTATTTGTATTAGCACCTTCGTGTCCCTCTCCCCGCCTGCCTCTCCCCCGTGGGAGGGCATTTTTCTAAATTTTGCCATAGCCCCTCATGTGACATATCATTGAAAAGGCCTGTGACTGCTTAATCATTTTATGCACTTCTGGTGCTCTGCCCACCACTTTGCCCCCCCTGGGGGGTACTTTCCTAAATTTTGCTAACACCTGTCATGTGACATATCGTTGGAATGGCCTGTAACTGCTGAATCATTTTATGCACTTCCGGTACTCCTCCCCCACCCCCCACTTTGCCCCCCCAGGGGTGTACTTTACTAAATTTTCCCGACACCCGTCATGTGACATCGTTCGAAAGGCCCTTGGCTGCTTAATCATTTTATGCACTTCGGTACCACACCCACCACTTTGCCCCCCAGGGGAGCACTTTACTAAATTTTCCCGACACCTGTCATGTAACATATCGTTGGAAAGGCCTTTGGCTGCTTAATCATTTTATGTACTTTCGGTACTCTGCCCGCTGCTTTGCCCCCTTAGGGGGGCACTTTCCTAAAATTTTCTGACACTAATCATGTGACATATCGTTGGAATGGCCTGTAACTGCTTAATCATTTTATGCACTACCGGTACTCCTCCCCCACCCCCACTTTGCCCCCCCCCAGGGGTGTACTTTACTAAATTTTCCTGACACCCGTCATGTGACATATCGTTCGAAAGGCCCTTGGCTGCTTAATCATTTTATGCTCTTCCGGTACTCCGCCCACTACTTTGCCCCCCTGGGGGGCACTTTCCTAAATTTTTGTGACACCCATCATGTGACATATCGTTGGAAAGGCCTGTGACCGCTTAATCATTTTATGCACTTCCAGTACCCCGCCCACCACTTTGCCCCCCGGGGGGGCACTTTACTAAATTTTGCAGATACCCGTCATGTAACATATTGTTGGAAAGACCTGTGACTGCTTAATCATTTTATGCACTTCGGTACCACACCCACCACTTTGCCCCCCAGGGGGGCACTTTACTAAATTTTCCCGACACCTGTCATGTAACATATCGTTGGAAAGGCCTTCGGCTGCTTAATCATTTTATGTACTTTTGGTACTCTGCCCACTGCTTTGCCCCCCTTGGGGGGCACTTTACTAAATTTTTCTGATACCTGTCATGTGACATATCGTTGGTAAGGCCTGTGACCGCTTAATCATTTTATGCATTTCTGGTGCTCCATCCACTACTCCCCCCCCCTCCTTTGGAGGGCACTTTCCTACATTTTGCCGACACCCAAACCTGTGACCGCTTAATCATTTTATATACTTCCGCTGCTCCGTGCACTACTTTGCCCCCCTGAGGGCACTTTCCTCAGGGAGGCAAAGTGGATACTCAGTAAAAAAAACTACATTTTTGAGGTCGATATAACTACAAAAAAACTGCAGTTGCAGAACTGCGGTGATTTGGCCGATTCCACTACAGAATTTTTGCGGTCAATAAAACTGCGAAATTTCTGCAGAATTTTTAATATTGATATAACTATAAATTTTCTGTGGAATTTTTGTGGTCAATACAACTGCTAAATTACTGCAGTTAGTAAACTGCGGTAATTTTGTAGTTCTATTGACCGCAAAAAATCTGTAGTGGAATCGGCCAAATCACCGCAGTTTTCCAACTGCGTTTTTTTTGTAGAATTTCTGCAGTTCATTTTTAGCTGGGTTTTTATGCCCAGATTACTTCTGCTTCTGTATAAAATTGGACAAATGTCTTTTATATGTTAAATAAATCGTATAAATATCGAAAAAAATGCCTGTCAGTGGATTGGTTCCCTGAAAATATGTTGCCGAATTTCCTTCTTCGCCAATGCACCTATACTGGAAAAGTATCTAAAGCACATTAAAATCGCGCAGTTAGCAGCTCAGACAGGAGCTCAGAGTCGTCTCTTTGGCGATTATTTAATTAGTAGCATCGGGAGGAAGATATAAAGATGTACATTTTCGTATATTACACTTTAAATTCTCACCCATAGATTTTGAAAAAAAAAAAAAAAAAAAAAAAAAAAAAAAAAAAACCCTTAAAAGAGCGGAGTTTAACCCTTTGTTGCATACTCTAAAACTGGCAAATCCCCAATGTTAAATTTAGTATTTTCCTACTAAAAGGATCATGCTGAATGAGAAAAAAATTATTTTATGAGTAATAATTTTTTATTATTTAAGTTACAGCTTGTCCACTGTAGTGAACACTATGAACACAGAATTGAAATGTAGTGCAGTCAGAAAAATAAGATTTATGTTAGTTTTCTTCTTGAATATTATCATATTCTAAAAATATTTATGGTTAAAATTGAGAAAATATTCATTGATGGTGAAATTTGTGAAAACAATCCGTTTATGCATCGATGCAAAGGTAAATTTTACATTTTACGCTTGAATATGTTGATTTTCTTTTACATAGTTCCATCTTGCATCGTTGTGCACGTTGGGATGTTTGACAGGGAAAGTGTTCCATCTTGTCATATCTGGTGTGCTTGTGTACAGAATTTGCTCTTACTGGAAATTGTTTTAGTTATTTGTCTTCCAGTACACCATATTCTGTAGATTCTAGAATCAAATGCCGCCAGATTGTCACGACACTGATTGAATGAGTCCACTTGCTACAGCCAGTTTAAATTTTCCAAGTTATATATCGCAATTTGGAAACAGGCTTCTGTATAAAAGTCACGCAATGACAGCAGTTACATCAATTAAGTGGAATATAATTATTTTATACTACTTCTTGGTTTTCAGGTAAGTTCAGTATAATGCACGTAGCATGTTACATTTATCTATTCCTCCTATATTTTGGTTATAATCTTCAATTAGAGCTGTCTGGTCCATTTCAATTAATAATATATATATATATATTTAATGTTTTGTAGATATCAATTTTAAAATTGTTTATTGTTATTTTATTGTTTTTTCAATATTGTCATACAGACCTATTTCAAACAGAACACATAAGCGATTTTTTTAAAACTAATAAATTGTGCATAAATAAGTGAAATCAGGCAATTATATTTTTAAAAATGTGAAAGAGATGAAATTTTATATAAAATATGCTTGCATACTATTAAAATCACAAAACACGTCAAATTTATATTTTAAAAATTTCACTGTTTACACTCACGACGTCCACTTCAGTTGACAGAGTAAAATGTCATAATGTTGATGCTGTGCATGGCGTCCACTATAGTGGACATTATGTAAAAACTTCCATAAAATAAACAAAAAATGTTTTTTATACTTGTTTTTCAATTGTCTATTGGGCCAAGGCATTTAAAAACAATAATTAATGAATAAAGTTTCATTTAAATAATATTATTATAGGTTTAGAGACGTTTTAGTTCATGATGAACAACTTACCGGCTTTCTAATGGGACGTCAATATTAATTCTATCTCAAGAAGTAAGTTAACCGTCTCGCGGGGCCATTTCGATTTTTTCCCCTGAAAGCATGAATGTCAAAAAATAGCATAAGCTTTAAATAGGAACTATGAATGAAATAGGTTGTATAAGAAAAAATTGCCAATTTTGTCCACTGTAGTGGACAATATGCAACAAAGGGTTAAATTGCGGTGACCTCCTTTATGAAAGATTAATGGTTTTAAATGGGAATTTCTCAAAATTTGCCAGCTATCGCAAAGTTGGCTTCATATATGACAACTTATTTTTGTCGCCAATACTTGGCGCTACTCTGGTAACCCTGCATTAGTATTTTTCAACAATTACTCATTTCAATGAGGCGGTCCTACCGGAATTGTGAGGGACACACAGAGACTTGGATTTTATATATATATATATATATATATATCCTTCTATGTATAAAAAAAAGTTTTGATTTGGAAATGGACCAATGACAATCTGCTTAGATATTCCGGGTAGATCCACATCCAATTTGAATGCTTAAGCATGGCCTTTCATCGTTAATATTAAAAAAACTGTTGCATACAAAAAATACGCTCCCCATTTCCATCCTCTTTGGCTGATTTTGCCCATTTGCAATCCCCGCCGAGATATTAGCCATCTCAGTGTTTTTGGCGAGTTTGAAGATGATCCGTGCATAATTGCGACTTTTATCGTGCGGACAAATTTTAGTACATATATACCAGGTGTCACAAAAATGACTGAGGGATTTTAAAATTCAAAATCCCTGCCGGCTCGGGCCTGCAGGCCGAGGTAGATTTCGAAGTTAAGTACTAAATTCACCAAAAAAACTTAAATCAAGATTAGAGATAAACGCAGTTCCTTCACTAAGAATGAGCTCTAGGAAGCTAAACATTTTGTGAAAATTCTAATACACACGAATACATTACACACACGCAGCTGAGGTTTGCCAATATGACGCATTTTTTTTCTTTTTTTTTTTTTTTTTTTTTTTTTTTCTTTTAATTCGTCAAACTATTTATTTCATTTTGAGTTTTCATGCTGAAATCTTACTCTAGAAAACTTATGACGTAATATTCAATTTGTTTTCAATTCGTCAAACTATATATTTAATTTATTTTTTCACGTGAAAATCTTGCAATTTAGGAAAGCAATTGTTGTGGTGAGAATTTTATTGTTTTTTTTTTAATTGTTGGCAACTGCTATAACGAAAATTATTTATTTTTTCCTGTTATTGTTGTGTAAGAGCTGGTTTTATCAGAATCTTGTTAAGACGGTATTCAAAACTTTTAACCCTCCCCATTTCCATTCCCTTGAGCCGATTTTGCGAACTTTTTATGTGGGGGTGGTTTTGGGTTCCTGGGGTCATATAATGAAAAGTTATGAAGGAATTTTTCAAAAGTCGCACCATGGTAACGACTGCAATAGGTAGTATTTCTTACGAAATCTACCTAAAAGCGAAAAACATGATCCGTTAAGTCACAATGCGGACAAAAGTGTGTGTAGAATTATCGTGACAGACGATCATTAAAGTTGATTGTGACGAAAAAGAAGAAGACGACAGCTTCAAAAGTCACTGCTGAACAAAATGTCGAACTCATAAAACCTGCCAGTACCAAAACAATAAGAAGGGATTTTCAGGGCATGATAATACGTTTTTTTTTAGGTGTCTTCATATTTTTGTCCAACTTCTGTACCTTATACATACATAATACATACATCTATAAATAAATATTATGTACTTATATATAATTTTATATATTTATTATATTTATTATATATGTCAAATCAAAACAAAAGTTATCAATTTTCCCGAAAAATATGCTAAATGCAAAAAATTACACAAAAAAACATATGAATAAAATCCATTCCAGAAGAAAAGCAACCCCAAAGGCTGAAGATCGCAGCCGCATCGATTCATTTAATGCCAAAAAAATCTCTCCAAACAAACCAGCACAGGATATGGAACTCTTCCCATGTTCACTAATTCAGTTGAAATACGTTCTCTTGCGGTATATATATATATAAACTCTAGAAAACAGGAATTCTGCCTTTTCAGAATTTAGTGTCGCCACCGAAAAAAAAAAAAAATGTATGTATACATAAATAGTACAAAACATATTTCGCGGTGGGATAAAATATATTCCACCTAATTTAAACAAGATTCTCACCAGAAAATTTTAACAAAATTTTATATTTTTAACTTTCGAGGAAAATCGTTGAAAAATTGCTTTTCATTATTTAAAAATACATTTTTTCGATTATTCCGGTGAGAGTACAATGTTTAGAAACATTTAGAGACTTTACCCTCAAGGCGTTAAAGCACACGCTTTTATTTTATGTAAAATGACGTCATTCGCATCCGCTTAAGCATTCCACATTTACGATCTACTCTTAAACATCTACAGTAAAGTAGGCATAAGACGTCACTATCGCGAAACAGTATCCAAATGCAGCAAAAAAATGTCGTCATTAAATAAACTCGACAAAAAATCGGCTATCTAAGATTCGCAGGCCTTCATTTGTATGTAACATTAACATAGATACTTAAAATTAAATATAGTTTATAATAGCTTCATGTTTTAACAGAAATCATTCGTTTAATATTCTTTTCAAAATAGCACGTATTTTAATTACATTTTCTTTCGGTTGTTATGAGAAAATGGCAATAAAAATATATAATTAATATTTTACCACTATTTTTACTTTACTTTCTACAGAAATGGAGTACTTCCGTTGCCAATATTAAGGAAATAGCTCTAAAAACTACAAAAATAAATGGAGATGCAGTTTTCAAACAAATTGCATTTAAAAGTACATTTTCCCCTTAATACGACGGTGCAAAATTTAAAAATGTGCGTTGCTTAAAAATTTCAAAAAATTGCTATAGAGTATTTAATCGTACGATGATATATCTTCTTTATTTTACTGCTGGCTTCTGTAAGGTAACGTTATTTTTTGGAGACGACACAAAATAAGCTGCTAGAAAGAAATAGCATAACCGGGGAGTAATTTAAAAAAAAGAATTATCTTCTGTAATTGGGGCCGCTACCAAATGTTTAAATTTGTGCATCAAACAACGCTCACTAAACTATGAAATTGTCTACGAACAAGATTATGGAAATTTTCCAATACAAACATACATACGTCTGAATAGAAACATACATTAACTAATACATACATGACATTATATTTTTTTCGATTTTTTTTATTATCATTCGAAGCCAAGCGGCCGATACGGAATTCGTTACCATGCGGCTAATACCCAAACTCGTATTCTCCGTAGTCAATTTCTTTTCAATTCTCTTAATTTAAAATTCAAAATAAATTGCATTGATTTGTAACGTTACGCAGAATGTTCACTTGCATTTCAGTTGCAACGCATTCACTTACGGTAAATAAATAAATAAAAAAAATGCAATTTAACAAATTACAACGGCCATTTGGAAAATGATTTTTTCAAAGACTAAAATTTAAGACATAAAAAATAGCACGGAGTTGATCATACATTACGTACGCCATGAATTAAACATTAATAGTGTTATTACACGTAAAAGTTGCAAGCGACAGAAATCGCCTGTGACTCGTACATATTATCCATCTGAAACTTAAGTATTATCCAAGCATTTCATTGGCTGTTCAAGAAAAGGCTTTTCCATCGTCAGATTTCCAAGAAATCTGACTTCCAATTTTAAATGAAATTTCATTCTTAAACTTCTAAACATCCCCCAATATTACTTTTTATATCGTCGTATAGAGAAAAAAAATGTACTTTTAAATGCAATTTGTTTGAAAGCTGTATCTCAATTTGTTTCTGAGTTATTAATTTTTTTTGTAGTTTTTATTACTTTGTTGTCAAAGTGGCAACACTCTGTTGTCCATCTCTGTTGAAAGTAAAGGGAAATACATATTACTGTATAGACCAATCAGAAAACGAATAAATTGCAGATTAAACCAATAAAAACCTTCAGCTATGCTTTTGATTTCCTAGCCTGACGAGGACAATAACCATTTTTCCAAATGGTTAAAAAATGCAATTTAACAAATTACAACGACCATTTGGAAAATGATTTTTTCAAAGACTAAAATTTAAGACATAAAAAATAGCACGGAGTTGATCATACATTACGTACGCCATGAATTAAACATTAATAGTGTTATTACACGTAAAAGTTGCAAGCGACAGAAATCGCCTGCGACTCGTACATATTATCCATCTGAAACTTAAGTATTATCCAAGCATTTCATTGGCTGTTCGAGAAAAGGCTTTTCCATCGTCAGATTTCCAAGAAATCTGACTTCCAATTTTAAATGAAATTTCATTCTTAAACTTCTAAACATCCCCCAATATTACTTTTTATATCGTCGTATAGAGAAAAAAAATGTACTTTTAAATGCAATTTGTTTGAAAGCTGTATCTCAATTTGTTTCTGAGTTATTAATTTTTTTTGTAGTTTTTATTATTTTTTTATCAAAGTGGCAACACTCTGTTGTCCATCTCTGTTGAAAGTAAAGGGAAATACATATTACTGTATAGACCAATCAGAAAACGAATAAATTGCCGATTAAACCAATAAAAACCTTCAGATACTTTTGATTTCCTACCCTGACGAGGACAATAACCATTTTCCCTAATGGTTAAATAAAGTAAGCTTTTATAATTGAGACCGTACCAAATGGTGAAATTTGTGCATGAAACAACGCTGTATCAAATTGTCTACAAACCCGATTATGGAAATTTCCTAATACAAACATACATGCGCCTGGACGCAAACATGCATACATGAGAATACACATTCATAGGTACTACTTGATTACCCCGTCGACCAAACAACTATCGCCAAACTATAAGATTAAATGCCAAAAAGGTATGATCGTAAATATCACATTCACTTGACATTAAACTCGTTACATGTATTTGCTACGTCATCAAGTGATTTTTAATTCGACGTTTTATTTGTATTTATATTAAAGTTTTACTAATTTTTTATGCTTTCAGTATTTACAAAAAAATTAAGTACATTTGTACAATTTGGCGTATTGTTTTTGCGATTTGTATATTTTGGCGAAATTGGTCGGTGGGATATTAAAGTATTACCCATACATATATGTAATACATACATAAGATTATATTTTTCTCGATTTCTTTTATTATCATTCGTTGCCATGCGGCTAACACCCAACGTATTCACCGTACTCGATATCTTTTCATTTCTCTTAATTTAAAATTCGAAATAAATTGCATCGATTTGGAAGGTAATAATATTGAATACGAAATAGGTTAATAATACATACATTTCCAAACTTGAAATCAAGTTTGTCAGCTACGATTTTGTACGTGGCCGTTCTCACTCTTCAATTGAGGTTATAATCTGTGTAAGCTGAGAGTAAAATTCCAGAAATTTATATGTTTTAGAGGTATTCGTTTTAAAATATTTAGTAGTTATGTCAGTTTGTGTTTCATCTTTTCCTTTTTATTATGTCTCATACTCAGCATCAGCTTTGAGGAAAAAATACGTATTTTTTAAAGCGTGTCGCCATTTTCTGTTCAGGTTCTTTAGAAAGTTTATTTTGAATTTTTATGAGAAAATGGCATCAATACAGATAAACAAATCTTATTATTTTTCCTTTCTTTACAAAAATGGAATTAATCCAATAGCTACTATTTTGAAAAAAAAAAATCATAGAAAATTTTTAAATTTCAAATATAAATATAAAAATTGGAATATTTTAAGAAATAGCTAGTGCGGGGAAATCTACGAAAAAATAGATTTCATAAAAAAACCCCTTTAAAATTGGTTCAGAAAAAAGCTCAAGGAAGATGACTAAAAAAAACCAACCTTCACTCTAAATCGAAATGTCTTAAATTCAGACACTTAAGTGTCTGAAACGGAGTGTTCAATTTTCAGACATTTTAAAATGTCTGAATTTTTTCAGACACTTTTTGCGTCTGAATTTTAGACACTTCAAACGTCTGAATCGCAGCCATTTTTTTAAAGCATTATACGTAGCCATGTTTGACCACGTTGATCCTGGAAAAATATATGGCTATTATTCTGCCCTACTCCCCCCCCCCCCCCCACACACACACAGCCTGATTTTAGGGGCTCCAAAATATGGTATGCAATTTTCATAAAGCTGATAATTGAAATCTTTTTCGACATTGTGCTGATTATAATCAATATTTTGAATTAATAGAGTAGAATAAGATTAAAAATTAAAATATTTGTCACAATACAGTAAAACCTCTCAATAGTAGGCACCTTAGAACCGTGGAATTTGTTCGCCATTCGGAAGTGTCTGTTTTTCTGAGGTAAAAAAATATAAAATATGTGCATGTTGTTAATTAAAAATGTGCTTCTTAAATAGTTGTGTCCTCTATGTAGGAGTGTCCGTTATGAAGATTTTACAACAAAACTTTCATAGGACAATTTTCTTCAGCGAACACTGACCTTTTTCAAGATAAATACATTTCTTTTACCTCATAAAAGCGAACACAATCGAATAGCAGGCAAATTCAACGTTCCAAAACGCGTTCAATTCTCGAGGTGGCTGCGATTGAGAATTTTTACTGAATTTATTTTTTTATTTAGTTTTCAATCTAATTCTACTTTTAAAGTTCAAAATGATGATTATAATCAATACAATGTTGAAACACATTTAAAATACAAGCTTTAAAAAAAAATCTATATCGAATTTGGAGCACGTAAAATCGTAGGGGGGGGGGGGGAGGGGCTGCCCATGCTTTAATCAGGCCCTCTTTCTGGAAAAAGTCCAACCCTGTATTATGATTCGATAAATGCACGTGTCAGTTTTATGTGCAAAATCTAGCTATATGCAAATAAATATTTTATAAAAATCTACCTCTTTACTTGGTATTCATTTTTAATTTCAAATTACTTTTTAACTAAAAGTAATCAAAAAATCAATATTATATAATTATTTCAAATGAAATATATCTGTATATTTTTACCGCATTCTTACAATTACGTTAACGGTACATGATTACATGAATTTAAGAATCTAAAAATAATCATTAAAATTTAACAAAGTGACTAGAGATAACGCGAGATCCTTTTTCTAAATCTTTGTTGACATCAACAAATTTTTTTCTGCTTCAACGTCTACTTTAGTGACGTCAATTTCCGTTCAAACAATCAAATCGTGAATCTGTGGTTTTGACTTTTGAATCATAAAATGATTATATGTTGACTATTTTCAGTATGGCAAATGGGATATTTCTAAAATACTCGGAAACACTAAAATTATATCAAAGGGAAATCTTTTAATTAGAATGACCGGATTTAATGAGTTTTATCAGTCAAAACATTTTAAAATAAATAAATGAACACAAGTAATTCGCTGTATTAAATATATGGGGGAATCAATGAATGGAAGGATGTTCGAACTATATTCTTTTTTAAAATTTATGATGTACACACTATAAGGCAGAAGAAAACTTCATTAGACAAGAAAAGCATAAATAAAAGCAGCTATTAACAGGAATGTTTACTATAAATGCTTTTGAATTCCAGTACATAACACATAATAAATCTATCAGAAATGTAAAAATCGATGTAAACATTACAAATGCTGCCGCATTAAAAGCTTATAAAAATATTGTATACGTAAATAAATAATTAAAAAGGGTACTTCAGAGTAATAATTACACCAAAAAAATACTATTAAGGTAGTCTTGATGGTAATTAAGAAGTATGAGCCAATCAACAGGCGATGTCACTGCGATTTTTAAAGTAATGGCTACACAAGAAAAGGCTTAGGAAGGTGTAAAATTAATAAATTCAGTAACCGCTAATATACACCATGCAGAGACACCAAAATTTATTTTAAAGATAACATTGGATAGAAAATAATACAGAAATATGATTGCAGATGATTTGAAGAGTAGAAATTTAAATATTAGCAAAATAAAATTTTAACATGGAAATACCATAGGCAAAATGCTTTGAACATATTTTGGCATAACTCAGGAACTAATAAAGCTATAGACTCGTGTGAGGTCTTCATTTAAAGAGAAAACAATCACAGAGAGTTTTAAATACATAGTTAAGACCCCACTTACCTGGGAAAAGGTCTGATTATTCCCAAAGCACATTCGCCCAGAGGACGTCCGGATTGGAAGCTACGTTAGTATCCGTTAGTTAGGCAGACTTTGATATTTAAAAAATAAAATCTCCTTGCACATCCGGCTAGCTATGTTAAAAGAATGGAAAATTTCTATCCTGAAAACATAGCCCGCCAGACAACAGTTCTCTTTACAAATTTGACGAGATGAAGAACACTGTATTAGTTTTATAAATAAATATTAATACGGAGTACCACTATGTCGATAGAAATTAAATCCCGGAACTTCACATTCCGCAAAAAACAATCAAGTCAAAATAAATTATTAGTTAAAATGTACGCGTACATAAAAACAAGCATTCAGTTTGAATTACAAACGAACATCGAGTTCGAAAGGAAGACGCATGCGCAACTGAGAGTGCCCCCTGGTGAATGCGGAGCGGAGTTACAAAGTGTCTTAAAATTAGACACTTGCAGATTTTTTAGACACTTTTATCAGTTCGTGTACACTATGATCATAGTAAGACACTTAGGTGTTTTAAATTAAGACATCTATTGTGACTGACTTTTCAGATTCAGACACTTAAGTGTCTGAAATTCTTTTTCAGTCACATATGTATCTTAATTTAAGACGCCTTTATTTGCAGTGTTGTCTTTCAAATGTACAGATTTAAACTCACAATGTTATCTCTATGTGAAAATTTTGAGCCGACATTTCAGGCTGTTAGGGTTGACAAACATTTTTGATTTTCAATACGCGCCGAGTTTTTGGCACTACCGATGTCCAGCTCATTTTTTGTGTCGATGCGACAAATTTTGGATGCTATCGTGTTCACAAAAGTGTAATTTTTGCAGGGAAACCGGAGCTGTGCTCCAACAATTATATCCGCTCAATAGCCAAAGTGGCGTTTCCGAAACTTTGAAGTCATTTTTCTCCAAATGGTGCTTTTCGGCATAACGCGCACGATATCTCAAAATCTTCTGAATACTGTTTCATGAAAACTTCAAAACATATGTTTTATGTTTGTCTGTTTAAACTGTACATAAAACTTCCTTTTTATTGTTCATAAAAATACTTTTTAAGAGATTATACTCTTGAAATTTTCAAAATTTTGTATTAGCTAAACTTTGTATTAAAAATATAAAAAATGCTTTAAATACAAATTTATTTGACTTCAGGGTAATTATTATAAATTGAAGTATCAGCAGGCACCAAAATTATTGCATCCTATTTGCAATATTTATTTTTAAATCCTGCGCGTAAGCTGTTATTACCAATTTTCTGCTTGTCAAATGTCTGATTGTTTGGAGCCCCCCCCCCCCCCCTATAAATGCTAATTCCACATCTTGCAATTTTTTAAATACATGAAATAATAGAATATACTTATAACTTTCATCCCAATAAAAATTGTGTTTTAAAATCATATATATTTAAAGACATTAAATGTTGAAAATGGTTTTTTTTTCAGTTATTTTCACTTTTAAGAGTCCTGAGACCCCTTAACCATAATAGAATGACTAGTATACCTGAATTCAAATTACCTGTAAATTTGACTACAATGCGACTACCAAATCGTTTACTGGATTTAATTTAGTAGTGAGTGTTCGACTGCCATCCTTAAATTATAATTCCTGCTGATAATTTCTTCCGTGTGATCTCATTTCACTTCACCTAAAACACTGATCAGCGTCTACTATGATATATCATACTAATCTATGATATATCTTACTATGATATACCATATAACTCATATAAACCTATTTAATTTTTGGGATTTATAAAAATATTTGGTATATACAGTAGAACCTCTTTTATCCGAAACTCTCGGTTAACCGAAATCTATTTTACAAGCTTTTTTCTTTTTTACTATCACATTCCTTGCGTGCAAATCCATTTTGAAAGCTTTTTTTTTTTTAAAACTATCATATTCTTTGTATGCAAGTGGTTCTTTCCAAGCTATGAGTTCATATAAATATTTTCGATCTTCGAATGCCTTCGAATTCAACTTGAGCTCCCGTAAGTAGCGGAGTGGAACGAAGGAAACGAACAAAATAGCAATTCTGAAGTTTTGAATGTTTTGCAAAAGGTTTAGCATGGCTGAAGAAGCAGAAAGACTGTGATACTGACGAACTAATAATATTAAAAAACTCCCTGATAGAGCTTCAAAGCAAAGGCAATCAAAACTGCGGCAAACAAAACATTTTTTTCAAACTCTTGTGATATATGCAAAAGGTACTTAATTTCAAAATTAAAATTTAGGTAATTTATTCTTGTTTCTATTTTGCTATTGTTTTATTTTTATTAAGCAGTTGTTACCATAATAAGAAATATTCCATATGTTTCCCCTTAATCTTAAAATTTAAGCATTCTCGATTATCCGAAAATTTCGATTTTCCAAAAGAGGGTCGGTATCAATTACTTCGGATAATCGAGGTTCTACTGTAATTATTTAGTTTTATTATGTTTAAAATAATATTTGTATGTTAATTTGATTGTTCTGGCAAGCATTTAGTTAAAACTATTTGGATTACAAAATAATTAATCTTGTTTTTTATTAAATATTCTATTTTCCTAGAAATCAATATCTTGTTAAAAATATTAAAAACTTTCGACAACTGATTTTTAAATAATACATAATATTTCAGCGAAAATATTCTTGCGTCATCAGGATGAAAGATTTCACTCAGAAAGAAATTTCCCGGGGGCCAAATTCATATTTCTAGATGACCTCAAGAGATTTCGTTCATTATGATCATTGAACACAGAAGCATTTGGTACTAATGTCACGTTTGAATGTGTTGAAGCTTTCATTCTTTGTAGATGTACAGTTTCCAAAAGATTTTAATTTATATTTACGTGAAAAATAAATTTTCATTTTAAGTAACACACGTAATTAGTTAAGAAAATCTTTCGTGCAGAAAAGCTAATATATATAAACATTTGATTTGTTTATGTGCCAGTAATTACAGCAGAGCGCCGATTATCGAAACTCCAATTAACCGAACTTTCAATTATTCGAACAACCTGTTTCTCTTAAAAAAAAAAAAAAAAAAAAAAAGCGAACTTTCAATTATACGATCAATTTATTTCTCGCAAAACAGCCTATTTGTCTCATTTTCTGGTTAAATAGTGACGTAGATGACCCTCGATAACAGATTTTAAATGGTGATGAGATTGTTGATGAGGTTTAAAATGAAAAAGAAAATGAAAACGAATGCTCTGAAAATGATCCAGGTCCATCACATAACAAAGTCTTTGAGTGTTTAGAAACAACTATGAAATGTCTCGAACGGCAGAAGAACACTGATCCTATTAACTAATGTATTTAAGAAGAATGCGAGATATGGCAGAATTGAAAAGAATATCTTCTCTAAAGCAAGCAACAACCGTAAACTTCTTTGCTTAAATTATAATCTCTGGAGTTCAGAAAATGCTAAAAAGAGAAAAGGGAAATTTTAAATGTTAAAAAAGTAAACAAACAAACAAAACAGAAAAAAAATAACACCCCAGCAATAACTGGTGCTGCCAGTCCTAAGCCTGGATAAAGTGTGAAGATTTTAGCATAGACCGGAACATCCCTTAAATTGTCTGACCATTTATACGAACAAGCGCTGGTCCCGACTTGTTCGGATAAACGGCGCTCTACTGTAAATAGATAAGGAAAAGGTAAAAAAGAAAAGGTAGGTTAGAACTTAATAGAATTCTTTGGTTAAAGTGAAACGTACTATAAAAAAAAGCCTGAAAAAAATGACAAAAAAATAATTTGATCTTACATTAAAAATACTGTTTTCCTGAAAAACATTATCTGTTGAATACCATTAAAGAGCTGTTGACAACAGTCATTTTCGACAAAAATACGAATTATCTCATTAGTAATCACCTGACGTTCTTAAGAATAAGGATTGCTTGGAAAGCCTTTTTTCCCCAGGGTCTTTTTTAGATTCCTGTGACACCCTAGGAATCTCAAATCATTATTTGCAATTAGTAAACACCAAGTTTCATTTGGTACTGTTTGTCGCGTTAAGTACATGTCTGATTTAGTTCTTTTATATATGGTAATTTCTCTTAAGATTTGAACTTTGTTAATACTTATTTTTATGTATGCTTAACCTTTTCCGATGCGGACTAATTCTGTTGTAAACTGATGAAATAATGGACTGACACCGGAATTTATAAGCGAAGTTATTATAAAATATGAACATTGCTTATTTTCACGTATATTATAAAAGGAAAATGTTAATTAAATATTCTTGGTGCCGTTTGTCAGTTTTGGAAATAAATTTACGTGCCCTTTTTTAAGGACACCGCCTCGAATGGATTAAATAGACACGCATACTCGTGTTATATAAATCTTTGCAAACGTACAACAAGTTTTAAAAATAAGATCTGTTTCTTACGAGAAATTGGTTAAAATTTAATGCGATATGTATGAAGATGTAACCAATATTATTAAATGTCTAAAAATATTTAGAAATTAGTTATGAAGTACGTAATTTCCTAAACCTCCCAGCACGGTATGCTGGTGGAAAGTTTGAATCAGAGCCGAAAATCGTAGTTTTATTATTTTCATTAGCTGAGCTATGCATTATCTTTACTCTTCATGTGAATTTTACTAGAATTGTACTTTTTTATGAGATTATATTTAAATGTTTAGGAAATGTTTACGGCATGCTGATAATCGGTACTAACGTGAGAGATAGCGAGTTTTAGTTCGATAATTTCTGTTCGCGACGCAATAAATTTGAGATACCTTCTCCTTTTATTACTGAAATGAAAATAGGAAAAAAGTGGAAAATTGAAGAATAGTGTACTTTTTAAAAGGAAAGACGATTTCAATTTTTTTGCTGGAGAAAAAAAAGGAAAGACATTGCAGCTATTGTATGGTGAGTGCATCAATAATTCACCACGGATCAGTAATTGACAAGTGAAAAAAATATAAATAATCTTGCATGGTTGTGTTAATTTTCGTTAGTATGAACGAATATGTTAAATTTGCTTCTTCTCTATATTATAAACGGCAAACGTCTTTGCGCAAACGCTGACGTCTTTTCCGAATGCCAAAAGTAGACGATTAAATTTAACTTTTATTATCTTTTATTGCAATTTTATAAATTTTTAAATACCGCATACTTTCAATGTTTACATCGTCGAATAGAGAAATAATAGCACTTTCAAATGTAATTTCTTTCAAAATACTAACACAATTTGGTCGAAAACTGTATCGCAATTTATTGAATTTTTATTGTTTTAAAAGTAATTTTATTTTCAAGCATGATATTTAAAAATCTGTATCTCAGTCACTTGCAGACAGACGAATACAAATGATAAAACTGTTTGCAATAAAATTAATAGTATAAATAAAATAGTTCTGAATTTGTTTCCGACTTATATTCCATAACGAAATCAAAACATTATCAGTCCTTAAATAAAATAATAAATTATAAATAAAACGCAAATTTAAAGCATGTAATCGAACCTCGCTTAAAACACTGAAATTATCAGAATAAAAAAGTTTGGCGATCTTTTACGATTTCTTCGACTGATAAATTCTGGCACGAGGCTGATTACGAAATTATGGCATTTAATAAATTTCAAAATTTTATTTATTACGTAATTGCTATTTTTCATATAAAATGGATTGTTGGTATTGTTAGTGAAAAATCTGATAAATATATGTTAGATGTAAAATATCTATTAGAGTTATCAACTAAAATATGTGTACTATATATGGTTTTCACCTATATTTTCTAACCCGGGTATCCCGGAATGGAAATCTTTGTTTGACCTCTTCAGTCCATGGGTCCCCATACGGGACCTCTGTTCTTTTCCTTATAAAAACTAAAATGGATGATTTTTTTACATTTTCACATCACTTCTTAATAGCTGAATGCTTTTGCGTTCAAAACAAACTAATAAATGGCAACATCTAAGTTGATTCCCACATAAAATAAATGTTATTTCCATCTGAGTCTGAAAAATGCCTAAAAATGCCCAAAAGACAGTATGACAAAGAAAGTGAGAAATTTTCATAAGCATTTAACTTAAATGTTTTTCAATAAAAAATTTTGAGGATTTGTAGATTATTTTCTTGTTTAAAAATTTTAAATTTGTGACTGTGTTAATTTAGGTTAATGGTTATTAAATTGATGTTTTTAAGGATTTTTGTATTTTTAGGTCCATATCTGTTAACCTAAATTACTAAGCGCCTAAAGGATCAGTTTCAGAAAAAATATTTTTTCTGTCATTTACGATGTCATTTTGTTTGGAAAAAACCAATGAATAAGTATTTGTATTATTATTTTAGCTTCGAAACTGAAGAGGATAACTAAAATTAACATATACGTACATAAAAGTTTGTTATATATAATACTAGATCTCACTGGTCGATGACTGATGGCTGTTTAATTGCTGGTCCACTCACTTTAAACAAATAAAATTTGAAAATTTAATTAATTTAAAAAATTAGACCTTTAATAATATGAAGTAGATTTCTGAAATTATTTTTTTCAGTTGATATATAAGAGAGAAATTGACCTCCAATGTAACATTTTTTACCCTCGGATGACCAGGTGGGAATTTGAATCATTAAATGCCATGTAGGGTCATTCATTGACCACATATTTACTTACCATATCAAATAAGACCCAAAACTTAGTTTTAATAATATAGATAAAAGTTATATTATTAAGTTAATAATATATATAAGAGTTGCAGTCACAGAAAGAAATAGAAAATGTAATATTGATGGAACAAAGTATTTCAGAACATTAACGACCAGGTGAGGTAATTTATTGATGCCTGTATAATTGCTCGTCCACTCAGTCTACACAAACAAGATTTGAGAATTTAATTAATAACAAATTCATTTATACGTTAAATAGTATAATATAATATAAAATAGATTTCACCAATTAATTTTCTTTTCAATTGATATTAAAAGGAAAAATCGACCTCCAACATAACAATAATAACAAAAATGTTATTTTATGTAGCATAAACCGGTTTTAATTACTTTTACATTAACAGAAACGCCTTATAGAAAACTTTATTAATTGAAACAGCTAAAATTGTAGAGCTGGTGTAATAATACTCTTCAGATGAATTAGGCAATTCTTGAAAGAAACGCCCATCGGGTTATCAGCTGGTTAGTACTGTTTATATGCTGACTAAAAGACATTTCTGCGCAAATGTATTTAGGATTTTAAGAAATTATTATTTTGCCGGGTGCTATTTAAATGATCAATTTAGTCATTAGTGATGTACAAACGATTGGCGACTGCTACACAGTGGGGCATTTAGAGGATCTGGCCTGCCAAAATTATTTTTTCGGGTTAAGCTAATTTAAATGAATTCGTTAATCAGAAAATATACGGGTCAACCAAATAAAAGTAGCATTGCTGTAATAACAGAGCGTTGGTAATACATGCGATATCGTCAGATCCCGCCAGATGCATATGTGATAGTGTGGGAGCACGTTAAATACATGGTTACCATCATGGATGCCTCCAAACGGTGTCAACGCGCGGTCATGTAATTTTTAACAGCGGAAAATGTGAGTGCTAGTGAAATCTACCGTTGAATGTAAAATTTGTATGGCAAGGAGTCACGCAGATCGGTATTTGGATGGTGTAGGGATTTTCGTAGTGAAAGAAGCAGTACTGACAACAGGTCCCAACCTGGTCTAGCACATGTGGTTTTCTTCCACTACGAAAACCTCTACACCATCGGAATAACGATCAGCGAGACATACGCTCCGTGACATACACATTTTGCATTTGACGATACATTTCACTAGCGCTCACATTTTCCGCTGTTAAAATTGGCACGTCCGCGCGTTGACACCGTTTGGAGGCATCCATGATGCGGAAGATGCCTTTTAGTGTGTTCCCACGCTGTCACACTCGTATCTGGCGGGATCTCACGATATCGCATGCATTCCCAGCACTTTGCGCCCTCTGTAGGAACCTGCGAAGTCATCTTTCACTTTAAATGGTACAGTTATTACAGCCATGCCACTTTGAATTAGGCGACACTTATACTACTTTTTAGCAAATAATATTTTTTAAATAAAAAGTGCTTCCTGCTTTACGTTAAGTGCTTTCTGCCATATTTATATTTATTAAATTAAAATATATAACAAGATAAAAATAAAGCTAATACTTGTTAGGTATCATAAATAGTCATTTGCATCAAAGAATTAAAGAATATTTTTCTTCTTAACTTGAATTAAATAAAGTAATGCTTTGAATTCTTACTGCAGTGGAGGAATATCCAACATATGACTTTAAATTACTAGGACTAAAAAAGGGTCTATAACTGCGTTATTGCAAGATGGAGAAAATAATTGGGCATTATTTTACCTGCAAGTTTCTACAAATACATAACCATTTGTCTGCGTGGAAGTCCATTTTTTATTCATTGTAAAAATTTTTTAGTAAAGATATTATTCTTGTAAGTTCTTCGTATAATTTCGTAAACTTATCTGGATTGGTTAGCATTGATAAGTAATAATAATCTTTGCAACGGTTATGTTTGATTATTACTATTTCATGATTTATAAGCCTCCTTGAATTTTACAGACCAGAAAATTTTTCGGTACCACTATTTTCTTACAGAAAATCTCTTCTTAAAAACGGCGAAATTTTGCATGTTTAACCTAGATTTCTCTTTTTATAAAATGATACACGTAGTTTTCCTGGAGAAATAACGGTATCCGTACCAACCATGTATTTGAAGTATAGAAAATGGCTTTTTTTATTCTTTGTGATGAAGTTATTTTTTTAAGTTCATAGGTTTACCTTTTTTGGAGTTTTCTAAGTTTTGCAGATAAGCACGCTTAAATACTTCAACATTTGTTGAACTGCTTAGTTTTAAATTTTTCTATCATTGGACCTTTCATCTAATTAAATGAAACCTTTACAGTGTAATTATTACATTTCTTAGAATTTCAACAGATCGTTCATTACAGTCATTCTTTTTCTTTGTGAATCTATTTGCTTTTTGGGGTTGAAAACCCTTTGTTTCTTATTTCAGATTTAAAAATTGAGAAATAACGTTTTATACACTTTATTTCATCCTCATAAAAAATAATTATCAGAAAAGTAATTTTCAAAAAAGTGTTTTTTATGTATATTTGTTCCTTTTTTTTGCTAGTATGATATTCAATAGCTGTACCCAAATCATTATTTTGACATTTGATGGCTCTAGAACAAAATGAACTCAAATAATAAATGAAAATGCATGCAGAATAAAAATATCCTATCATGAATAGATAATATTTCTATACCCTTTATTTAAAAAATTCAGTAATTTTGCAACTAGTTTAAAACACATAAGTATTTTATAATTATTTAAAACCACATTAATGAATTGAACTCAACTGAATACAGCAGCCTATCTCTTAATCGGTCTCCTCTTAACCGGAACTCCGCTTTAACCAGCCGACTTTTTTTCCCAACATCAAGCAAAATTCAGGGATGACGACCTCGGGAACTCAGCTTACGCTTTAGAGTTGAAGTGCAATCCCGAGAGAAAGAAGTCAAAATTCAGAAAGAAGAAAGTTGGTTCTAAATGGATATGCATTTACCTTCACCAGTGTTGAATACAGGGTGTGACCCGGGGGAGGACATTCTCCTCCCAGAAAGAATGCGATATCTCCTCGAAAATTTTGAGATTTTGTGTTTTTAATGGTCAAACGTGCAATCCCCCCCCCCTCCGCATTTCTATAATGTCTAATCTATCTCCAAACTGTTTAATACAAACATTTAAAAATCTTCAGGGTTGCGAACAGATCACCGTAGATGTATAAAAGTTGTTTTGGTCTGATAAAGAACTAGGCATGAAAAAAAAAATTAACGAGGATATAATTAGGACTGTAACTGATGTTGTTCAAAACGAAGACGATTCTCAAGATGATCCAGCTGAATTTGATACTGCTATGAGACTTTAGACAGTAATTATTAGACATTAGATTACGGAATCAATGTCTAATAATTAAATGATAGAATTTTCCTGTGCGAGTTGATTTTCCCAAACGGACACGACTTTCCGAACGACCCTATATAAAGATCTAGGTTTGTTATTACAAAAAAGAATTGTTGTTTGGAAATAATAGCTAAAATGTTTGAATTTTGGAAATGATGAAAGAAGAATAAGGAAAAAACCTCTTACACTACCTTTTATATTTCTAAAGCTAATTATGTCTCAATGAGGTTATTAAAAATCTGTGATCTCTTGTCTTCCTGTTAAATTTTTATATCATTTCGGGTACTTCCCAAAATAAATATAATTCATTTCGAAAGATGTTGGCGATATAATAGACAAAATAGATCTAAAATCATTGAAGAATCACATTTTAACTATTTTTTAGTAGGTTTGTAATCTTGAATTTCCGGCTTCTACCCAAAAATTCTACCGAGATATTGCGAAACGACTCAAAAATTGCGACATCAATTTGCAAAAACATTTAAAGCACATGCATTGAACACGACAGTCTCGTTTGGATAACAAACCTACTAAAAATTAGTTAATAAGATATTCTTCAGTGATTTTAGATCTATTTCTTCTAATATGCCGCATACATATTTCGAAATTAAATAGATTTATTTTGAGAAGTACACGAAATGATACAAAAATTTAACAAGAAGACAAGTGAGCACAGGTTTTTAATATCCCTATTGAGACATAATTAAATTTAGAAATATAACAAGATAGTAATATAGTAATATTGTAAGTGTTTTATAAGATTATTATTTGTGTATGGGCGTAAAAAAGTGTATCGCACGGATCCTCAACTATTCACGTTTATCATATATTCATTTTTTTGTTCAAATGTAGTACTTCTTTAAATCGATTTTTGGCCAGCCAGATTCGTGAAATATTCCAACGCATGGATGTTTGTAGAGTTTCGAAATCTGTAGCAGCTTTTCTCTATAATAGCTTGATGCTAATATTTAAAATCATTTAAACGCACGTGGAACCTATTGTGTATTTCAATGTTCTATCGCATGTACACATTAATTTCTTTAAAAAATCAATGAAGAATAATATAAGTATTTAAGGCATTTAAAAATACATAACCAAAGAAGAACGTTTTCCCCAAATGTCTAGTTTTTAAAGTCAGTTTAATATTTTCAAAAGTCAAATAAATGTTAAAAACCCGGGTAAAGTATTAATCTCTCTTATTAATCTTCAACTGTAAAATGCGTAATCTCTTAGAAAAGCGGGCAGAAATGATATGTAATGGCATATTTTTCTGATTTAATGTGAACATTACCGTGGGAAAATTAAAAAAAAAAAAATGAATATATTCGCTACTCACAAATATCACACGATTCACTTTATTCTTGTAAAATAAGATATTTTAAACTGTATAAGGAATTTTCTCAGATAATCCATGAATTTTAATAGGTCATTAGGTAAAACAAATAAATAAAAATGCGTTTAACTATTCATTTTTACTTTATAAAAAATAGCAGTTTTTAAAATGTAAATCACATAATGTATGGAATCTATCACAGATTTTAGATATTAAAACAACTTAAGAACTGTTATTTTGCGAGATACTATAGTATAATAAATAAAACACTACATTTAACACAAAAACTGTCGTGAAAAGTAAAAATTAATCAATGGTTAAAAATGCTCATGATAATAAAGATAATTGATACTTAACGAACACCGATAATAAATATCTATCCTTATGCTCTGTAAATTAATATTTTCAACAATGATTGTTTTTATCTCCATCGAACATATAAATCACAAAATATATGTTATTCCACTAAGCTTTACGTAATTTTATTTTAAAGCACAAAGATTATAATGCTTTTTGTTTCAAATATATCAGCTGCTAAAAGACAATTTCATCTTTTAAATAAATAATTTGATGCAATTTCATTTTAATCTATACAATTTTAAGTAAACTTAATTCAAAATTTTATACTTGCGGAAAATACACCACAACAAAAAGAATGATACATAACAGGTTTTGTCACTCCTTTAGACCGCAACTTTCGCTTATACCCGCATTCTGCTTGCATTCTGCCTTTTCTAATGCCTGCCTTGATAAATGTGCATCACTTCAGCATCGCAAAAAAAAAGAAATACAATCTCCTTGTTTACCTCTTTCTAACTCGCCCACGCCTTTAAATAATGATCATAATCTGCATTTTATCTAGCCTTCCTTATCGGCTGTCAATTACACAGACATAAATATCATAAACTCTGAAAATATTGATATTTTGGCTAAATTCTGTACGTAATTTTAAAATGCATCCTTCGTTCTGGGCAAATCTTACCACTGCTTAATCATAATAATCCTATAATACGTAATCCCCGTGACTGCTACATAGCTTCGGGCAACCAGATTTACAAGAAACTCATTTTTTGGCAATTCCTCTGACACTTCCCATGCACCATCGCTAAATATTATTTTGTAAGATGATAAGTAGTTCGACATACGTTGCTAAAACGCAACGATAATTTTAGACAGTCTCATCTGTTCCCTGATATGTTGTAAAATATATCTTTTTGCCCCTCGAGGTACCTCTCCAAATCTTGTACACGATCTTTTGTTGCACTATTGTTCCTATGTTTTGAAATAAAATTTTCACTTTAAATCTACTTATATGGAGTTTTCGCATACATAATGGACCTCAGACACTATCATCTGTCGTAAGCAACAAACGTCTTCAAGTTTTAATGATATATATAAATATTATACAGACATACATACAATAAATACAATAAAACCAACTGGAGTGAAAAATTGTATTTATTGTATGTATGTCTATATAATACTTATATATACCTTTAACTGTTTAATGCAGGCATTATTTATGTGTGTATGTGTGTTTTATATGTATTGTAGCATGTATGTTTTATTATGTCTTCAATTCTGTTTGCTCAGCTTACTTCGTCCGATTTTTTCTCGATATTTTTGGAATAGGCTTCCTATAATGAGACGAACGCAGGATGCATTTTTCTTATAATTATCTCAGAGCACAGAATATACGCAACAATGCATGTGTGCATGCATCTGCATATTTTAAATAGGTGATTTATCGATGCATACAAAGGTTAGAGATGTATCAAAGCCTTTAAAAGTCATATTGCTATAACTTTTCCGAAACAAATGAGCATCAAATTAAATTTTTTCTCTTTGTATAATACTTGTAGAGAAGAACAGGGGAGGGAGCTTGATTCAGCTCGGTAAAAATTTTCTATACTTTTCATATAAAATCAAGCGAAGAATATTAGTTCAAATATGAATTCATGAAGACCATTATTGAGAATAAGCTATTTATTCTGCTGCAAACATTCAATTGTATATATCCTCTCTGAAACATACATGGTACACGACCGCTCAGAAGAGAAAACATAAGGTTTTCGTTTAGTAAGCATATTCCGAACTATACGCGATAAAAACTTGTGCGACAATAAATCAAAGGCACATATAAAAACATTGTTCTTTATTGTATTCAGAAACAATTAAACTATGTACCGTAAAAATTGCACAATAAAATAGAAATCATTTTAATTAACCACTTGTTTTAGTATCTATTATAATATTATGTGCTTCTAATCGAGCTCCCTAACTATGCTTCTCAGCTGTTAGGTAAATATTATATTAGAAATCTAAGCTATTCTTTAAGCAGACCCCACCGCAACATCTCTTATCACAAATGCGCTGCGAAATTCCCTAGAACAGCGCGCTGACTAATATAACTTCATTATTGCTTACTTTTAGCTTTAATCCTTTCGAGGACGGTGTCCTTAAAAAAGGACACCTAATTTTAATTGCAAAACTGACAAACGGCACCAAGAATATTTAATAAAAATTTTCCTATTATAATGTACGTGAAAGCAAGCAAGTTCGTATTTTCTAATAAATTCGCTTATAAATTCTGGTGTCAGTCCATTATTTCACCAGTTTGTAAACAGAATTACTACGTGCTGGAAAGCGTTAAACGACTTTTGTATTTTTGTATTTTTTTTTTTTTTTTTTTTTTTTTTTTTTGCTCTATCACGAAGAAACTTTTGTACGTACTTAACACTTTCATGGGCGATCGGATCTATATGTCCTACTTAATTGTCTGAGCGAAGCGAAGGCTAATACTCAGCGAAATATTACTGTCCGCCATGTCCTACTTAAAAAATGCCTGATAAAAACCTTTCGTCAAGCATAACTCAAAAAATATTTGTCGGATTTCTTTTCTGATTGCACCAGAAGGTACCTATGGCGGCCTCCTACTGAATGCACCTACTATGAAAAATAAGTTCCAAACCGTTTAAAAAATATATTAAAAAAAATGATAAAATAGCACAATTTATCTGCATACGTCACAGAAATTTGGTGTGCGTCAAATAATCCTCTTCCAAGATTTAGATCATCATTGGCAAATAAAATTGTGGAATTGTCTGATTCATGTTTTTCTTCCGACAGTTAGTAGTTGTGACAAACTATGCTCTTTTCTTTTTGTTCAATGATATGAAAGTATGATATTCATTTGATTTTAGTTAGGGGAGACTAGGGAGGGTTGACCATACGGGAGGCTTGACCCACCCATCAGTTTTCATATTTAAAATAATTTCAGGGTTTTATCAATAGGTGTCAACCAAACCTACCGGAATGCTCAAACAACAGTCTCTGTTTCATACAGACAATCGCAATAGGCGTGGAAAAAATCAATTGTGAGGCGTTTTCAACCTAAAAGTTGTGTTTCTTAGAAATATTTTGTAAGATTTTTTCAAATAAAATATATCACAGGAATTTAAGTAAGTAGGTTTCAAGTAATGCAGAAATATCGAGTTTTCAATCCAGACATAAAGATTATACAGTAACTTAGGCTTAACATAAAAATGTGCTATTCTTTAGAAATAGGCTATGTGGGGAGGCTTGATCCAGTCAATGTGAGGGAGGATTGACCACATGTTCAAGGCTTCTTTAACATATTCACGGCGGGAAACGAGAATTCTCGTTTTCAATCAAAAAACATCATTGACTAAGGGCGTGGCTTCTATCTTACGGAAAATGAATTTATATCATGTTGTCTATATTTTTTTAGATTGTAAGAGATTTTTTATGAAGATCGTTCATTGAAAGATATTTACCGATGCATAAACTTAGGAAATATGTTGTGAAATGTAGCTTTTTTCATATTTCCAAATAAACTTGTTCCTATATTCCGGTGCCAGTCATTTATTTCAACATTTTAGTACTGAAAGTCCTTTGCCTCTGAAAGGGTTAAAGGATGTTAATGATAAGTTAAGTACTCATGCGGCTGCAAAAGAACATAGAAAGAATAGAAAAACTATTGGAAGGTATGTAGACAAATTTCAAAGCAATGTATAGAGTGAGATGAGGCCAAACAATATGACAACTAGAGTTGTCAGATCGCATGTCACATAAAGTAGGGCAAGGAGAATAATAAAAAGCGCGACAATTGCTTCTACCTTGACTTAATAATATATGAAATCCTATGAAAACAGAACTTGTCTCTAACGAAATAATGTTTTAAATATTAAACTTTCATTTTCCCTGTTGTAGAATTATACCTGCTCAGACAAAATCCTGCATAAAACAAAAATTCCTCCCTCTGACATGCGATTGCGCCTAAACAGGTTTGTTGAAGCCTCATATTTTCAAAAATATTTTTTTTAATAATCATTAAATCATGTAGGATAAAGTTATTTTACCTTTTTTTAATCTGATTTTATTTCTCTTCACAAATATTTCAGTATAAAACAAAGTGGGTCAAGCCTCCCGTGGGTGGGGAGCTTTGACACATTATTTTCTCATGATTAAAGTCAATCATTTTTCAAATTTCTTATATATTACACTAATGTAGCAATATTATTTTGATAACTGATTGTATAACGAATAAAATTATATATAAAAATTTATTCTACGTTCAGTATTTAAAAAATAAAAAATCATTTTGTAAAAAGTGGGTCAACCTTCCCTAGTCTTCCCTACATTTTTCCGAGGATATTTCCTTATGTACTTCAATCTCCTCTTTTCACATGTAGAATATTTTCGTGATCTGTGAAAACTGGCCTGCTAAGTCAGAAGAATCGTTTGCAGATTCAACTGTGTGCATTTTATTCTTACTCATCATCATTTGGTACACAAGTGTTTTTTATATTACCACTTACCCCATCAACTGCTTCTCTACCTTGTCAATGATTTTCCTCCGTACAAGAGGAGTTTTGCCATGGATTTACTTTTAAACTTAGAGGATGGTCCATCACTCCGTATAAATACTTTTTCAATAGAAAGTTGAAATTTTAGTGCACAATTCACCTTGATTATTAATAAACATATATAAGATACACAAAATGTAAATACATTGCTTACAGGTGTCAAGTATAATAAAATACTTGAAAAGCACGTTAAAGTCATTTAAAATCCATAACGTTTTCGACCGACACTTACTCGGTCATCCTCAGTGAAAAACTAACAGCTGTTCTCTCTCTGCGTCTCTAGCCTTGTCCGGAACACACCATTTCATTTCAAGGGTGGATTGGAATATAAGGGGGGGGGGGACAGAAATGCTATTTTTTTAATCAAAAAGTACAGGTTTATTAACTATGTATTAATCATTTTATTAAATTTAATTAAATAGATTATATTAAATTTAATTTAATTAGATTAAATTTAATTTAATCATCAACAACAACATTTTCGTTTTCAACAACCAAGTTTACAAACAAGTCAAGGGGGCCCCATTGGGTTCCCCCATTTCGGGTTTACTTGCAGAATTTAAACTACGTCCTCTTGAAAATTTAATCATGGAAGCCATAAAACCAGGTCCAGATTGCTGGTTCAGATTTGTGGTTGATGTTTACATAATATGGAATCACGGAAAAGATGAATTATACTCATTTCTAGATAAAATCAATAGCCTTGACAACAAAATAAAATTTACATTAGAAATAGAACAAGATCAAAAACTGGCTTTTTTGAATGTACAACTAATCAGAGATATAGATAAGCAGAATCTCGATCGCACAGTTTTTAGGAAAGTTAACACGTCTAATTCCACAATCCCGTTTAATTGCAGTTCACTGATAAATTACAAGTTAGCACCTTTCAATTTTTATATAAAAAGAGCATTTGAAGTTTGCTCAAGCCATTTCCTTAATGAATAAATAGATATAATTAGAAAAATAGCAGCCGAGAATTCTGTTCCATCTCACGTCATTGAAAAAATCATAAACAGATTTAAAAGAAAAATCAAGAAAAACAAAGTACAGTTCCAATTAAATGTTTGAAATTCTGTAAAGTTAATTACATCCCAAGGTTTTTTGAGAGTATGAGGCATTCCCTCCTCAAGTTTGGTATTACATTATTCGCAGTCCCTCCCCCGAAATTAAAGGGCTTGTTAAATGCGAAAATTGACCCTATCCAAGCCATCAATAGATCATGAGTATATATTATACCCTTCAAGAAAGAAAATAGAGATTTTATGTACATAGGTATAACACTGCGAAAATTTCGTGACAGAATTAAGGAACATGAAGCATATCTGAAACTGAATAGACCCCACGCTGCATTAGCAAGATTAGCACAAATTCAACCTATTAAAGTAGATTTCAATAGAGCCAAAATTATTTTCCATACATGTAATCACCAAGAAGCTATCATAAGAGAATCTCTGGAAATAATAATATCTAATAAAGAAATAGTATGTATCGATATATTATCATATGATATCCACGCAGTCGGGAAAGGATTAATACATAGTTAACAAACCTGTACTTTAAAAAAAAATAGCATTTCTGTCCCCCCCCCCCTTATATTCCAATCCACCCTTGAAATGAAATGGTCTGTTCCGGACAAGGCTAGAAACGCAGAGAGAGAACAGCTGTTGGTTTTTCACTGAGGGTGACCGAGTAAGTGTCGGTCGAAAACGTTATGGATTTTAAATGACTTTAATATGTTTTTAAAGGATTTTATTATACTTAGCATCTGTAAGCAATATATTTACATTTTGTGTATCTTATATATGTTTATTAAATACTTTTTTTAGATGTTTTGGTCTAAGTGAAGCTTTTCTTGATAAAGAAATTGGATTAGAGCAAGAATAGTATTTTAGTCTTTATTTATGGTAGTTAGACATATGGATTAGGTCTGATAGTTACCAATGAAACAAAATTGCAGCAGTGAACAAAAACACACTTGCTCTTGACACAATACACTTTGTACTTATTCTAATATTCAAAGGAAAATGACATTCCAAAGTAAATTTTCAAAATTCTTATGTGTTGTTCTTGTTATTCATTTCAAACTTCATGCATTGGGTTGTTTTACTATTTAAATAATTCTAATCCATTTAAATAAAACTATCTGTATTACAAAATAATTAATTTTTTTTTAATTAAATATTCTATTTTCCTAGAAAGCAATATCTTATTAAAAATATTAAAAACTTTCGACAACTGATTTTTATATGATAAATAATATTTCAGCGAAAATATTCTTGCGTCATCAGGATGAAAGCTTTCACTCAGAAAGAAATTTCCCGGGGGCCAAATTCATATTTCTAGATGACCTCAAGAGATTTCGTTCATTATGATCATTGAACACGGAAGCATTTGGTACTAATGTCACGTTTGAATGTGTTGCTGCTTTCATTCTTTGTAGATGTACAGTTTCTAAAAGATTTTAATTTATATTTACATGAAAAATAAATTTTCATTTTAAGTGACACACGTAATTAGTTAAGAAAATCTTTCGTGCAGAAAAGCTAATATAAATAAACTTTTGATATGTTTATGTGCCAGCAATTACAGAAAAGCGCCGGTTATCGGAACTTCAATTAACTGAACTATCAATTATGCGAACAGCCTATTTCTCTCAAATAAATAAATAAATAAATAAATAAAAAATAACCGAACTTTCAGTTATTCGAACAATCTATTTCTCGTAAAAACAGCGTATTTCTCTCATTTTCTGGTTAAATAGTGACGTAGATGACCCTCGAAAAACAGATTTTAAATGATGATGAGATTGTTGATGAGATTCAAAATGAAAAAGAAAATGAAAACGAATGCTCTGTAAATGACCCAGGTTCATCACATAACAAAGTCTCAGTGTTTGGAAACAACTATGAAATGGCTCGAGCGGCAGAAGATCGCAGATCCTTATTAACTAACGTTTTAAAGAAGAATTCGAGATATGGCAGCATTGAAAAGAATATCTTTTCTGAAGCAAGTAACAAACTTCTTTGCTTAAATTATAATCTATGGAGTTCAGAAAATGATAAAAAGAGAAAAAGAAAATTTTAAATGATAAAAAGTAAACAATCAAACAAAACAGAAAAAAAAAAATTAACGCGCCAGCACTAACTGGTGCTGCCAGTCGTAAGCCTGGATAAAGTGTGAAGGTTTTAGTATAGTAAGGAACATCCCTTAAATTGTCTGTCTATTTATCCAAACATTTGCTTATCCGAACAAGCACTCGCCACGATTTGTTGGGATAAACGGCGCTCTACTGTAGATAGATAATGAAAAGGTAAAAAAGAAAAGGTAGGTTAGAACTTAATAGAATTGTTCGGTTAAAGTGAATCGTACCATAAAAACCCTGAAAAAATGACAAAAAAATAATTTGATCTTACACGAAAAATACTTGCAAAACTTTATCGGTTAAATACCATTAACCATTCTTTGCATGATGATGAAAATTTCCATCATAACATTGAATGCCCAAAAATTATATAAAAGAACATGTTCACTTTAAGTTGATCGTGTCTGGATACCTTTTTAATGTCCATTGCATAAAAAAAAAAAAAAAAAAAAAAAAACATAGCTGTCAAAAAAAGGCTTCTCCATCTCATCCACCTCCAAAAGATATAAGAACAGATGGTGCTGAACATTGGTCAAAAGTGGGTGGGTCACTCCGTTGCAAGTATCCTAAATGTAAAGGGTATTCTACAATTTCTTGTAGTAAATGTGGAGTCAATTTGTGTCTAAATAAAAATAATAATTGTTTTGTTAATTATCATAAAGAATAAAAAATATCCAATGATATCCTCTTTTATTTCTGTTTAGTACCAAGCTAATGATCGAAGTTTGCATGATGATGGAAATTTCCAGGATATTGTTTTTTGCTAAATTTATACTATAAATATATACTAAGATTTTTTTTAAAACATTTTTCCTTTAATTTTGAACATGAATTATATCACCTTGATTTATTTCACCAATAAAGAAAAAATCATGCAAAGAAGGGTTAAAGAGCTGTTGACAACAGTCATTTTAGACAAAAATACGAATTATGTCTTTAATAATCACCTGACGTTCTTAAAAATAATGATTGCTTAATAAGCCTTTTTCTCGAGGGTCTGTTTTAGATTCATGTATGACCCCCTAGGAATCTCAAATCATTATTTGCAATTAGTAAACATTAAGTTTTATTTCATACTGTTTGTCACGTTAATTACATGGCTGGTTTAGTTCTTTTATATATGGTAATTTCTCTTAAGATTTGAACTTTGTTAATTTTTATTTTTATGTATGCTTAACCCTTTCCGATGCGGAATAATTCTGTTGTAAACTGATGAAATAATGGACTGACACCGGAATTTATAAGCGAGGTTATTAGAAAATATGAACTTTCTTATTTTCACGTATATTGTAAAGGGAAAATGTTAATTAAATGTTCTTGCTGCCGTTTGTCAGTTTTGGAATTAAATTTAGGTGTTCTTTTTTAAGGACACCGCCTCAAAAGGATTAAATAGACACGCGTACTCAGTAATATAAATCTTTGCAAACGTACAACAAGTTTTAAAAATAAGATCTGTTTCTTACGATAAATTGGTTAAAATTTAATGCGATATGTAGGAAGATGTAACCAATGTTACTAAATGTCTAAAAATATTTAGAACTTAGTTATGAAGTACGTAATTTGATAGACCTCCCACCATGGTATGCTGGCTGAAATTTTGAATCAGAGGCGAAAATCGTAGTTTTATTATCTTCATTAGCTGAGTTATGTATTATCTTTACTCTTCATGTGAATTTTACTAGAATTGTACTGTTTTTATGAGATTATATTTAAATGTTTAAGAAATGTTTACGGCATGCTGATAATCGGTACTAACGTGAGAGATAGCGAGTTTTAGTTCGATAATTTCTGTTCGCGACGCAATAAATTTGAGATACCTTCTCCTTTTATTACTGAAATGAAAATAGTAAAAAAGTGGGAAATTGAAGAATAGTATGTTGTTTTTTTTTAAAAAAAAAGGACGATTTCTATTTTTTTGTTGGAGAAAAAAGAAAAGACATTGCAGCTATTGCATGGCGAGTGCATCAGTAATTCACCATGGATCAGTAACTGACAAGTGAAAAAAAAATAATAATCTTGTATGGTTATGTTAATTTTCGTTAGTATGAAAGAATATGTTTATTCTGCTTACTCTATATATTATAAATGACGAACGTCTTTGCGCGAACGCTGACACCGTTTTCCGAATGGTAACAGTAGACGATTAAATTTAAGTTTTATTATCTTTTATTTCATTTTTTAATGTCTAAAAACCGCACATTTCAATTATCAATATAGGGTAACTCCCGGAGAGTCGCCGCAAATGGGATAGATGCCGCACCTCTTTTATTTCTTGTAATTATCGATAGATGGTCGTCAAACGCACAGTATAGGTGCGCAATGACATTATTTTAACTAGTGTTTAGCGTGAATTCCATTCCGATGTTTACTTGTAGAAGTACAATCCTTAATGTGACGTAAGTGCATGATTTCACTGTCAAAACTTTTAAGCACGTTATGTTTAAATACTTTTCATACTCTAATGACTAAATGCATGCATGATTTCGAAGTCAAAACTAAGTTTAGCGTTTGTATAGAGTACTGTGTGTATGGTTACGCCATTCTCCTTAGCGATGGCAAGTAAGTGTGAAGACCGATGGCTGCACCATGCAAAATGGGATACGTGCCGCATTTCTATTCCGGTATACATGCCGCAGTTTCTTTTGTACCGGATGATTAAGTGTTATTAACTTTTCCTTTTCTTTTTGCACAGACTAACCATGTTAGGCATGTTATCAAGTTTATAAAACCAAAGGAGAAAAAGGGGGAAATAAAAAGTAAGAAGGGCAAGAAAGATGGAGGTCAAGATGATAATAATGAAAAATTCGATTACGCGTAACGCAGACGTTCTTTGCAAGGAATGTTTAGAAAACTACTCCAAAAATGAGTAAGTGTAATTGGCTTCATTGCATCATGTGTTTAAATGTAGTTACATAAAGACTGTACTTTTTCGACACATTTTCTGTAGATTGTAGTCGAAAAAACAGGTCTCTTGACCCATTCGGGACCATAGGTGTATATAAGCACCTTCATAAAGAGCTTACAAAATTTGTTTCTGCACCAGTAAAAAAGAAAAGTAATATTTGCTTTGTTTAATTTGAGGATATTCATGATTATTTAAGTAAAGGTAACTTCTTTTAAAAAAGTGGTACCAACCGAATAAAATTTATGTAAAAGCCACCGGTACCGAAAGGGTTAACAAATAAATTATGTATTAACAATTTTACTTTTTTTTCTTTTCCGTTTCTAATACATTGATGTTACTTTGTTGCTGAAATAACAATTATAATTTAATGTAAAAAAATAAGTCGATAATTTTAATAGTGAAAGTAGGCAACAATTATTAATTTGAATCTACTAATACGTTTCATTGTACTCATTTAGATTCATTTTGTTATTACATCGTTAATTATAGTCCAGATATGAATATTTAAAAAAAAAATATTTTTACTTATAATTTCATTCTGTTCTTATTACAAGCGCGGCATAACTACCGCACAAGTGCGGCGTCTCAGCCTGTTGTACGGGTGACGTGCCGCAGTGTAATGTTTTAGAAAAAAATTGTTAAAAAATATTAATAATTTGTTTTGAAATTTTTTGTCGCAGTACACGCGTTGTATATTAAACATTAAATAGCACAGCATGATTTTTTTTATTTTATGTCCACCGTGGGACTTTATACACAACTTAAAAATATGTGCGGCATAAATCCCGGAATTACCTTATATATATACCAAGAAATTAGAAATCTTTGGAGATAATTTAGCAAAAATTATATTTATAATTTTTTATTTGTAAATCTTTCAATTTACAATAAAAAATTATTAAACTTTATTTTTTCATTAAAAATAATTAATAATGAAAGAAATACTTTCCCGTCTAATATTTTTATTTCTAGAACTGTTTCTACATGTGGTTTTTTTAGGTAACATGGGTTATTTTGGGGAAAAAGTGGGGGTTTTTCAAATTCTTGTTTAATTGGCTGCAATTTTGTAATATATTCACAGAATCAAAAATTCTATGCATAAAAATCTATCCCGCCTGCTCCGTTGCACACTCTTTGTGGAGCTTGCGAATGTAATTCTCTGGCGTTGTAAATTTCCTTGTGCTATCTCGTCCCTGTATATCGACGATGACTTATAAACGGGCCCTGGTGTCAAGCACACAAGTCTGATGTATGTGTTCAATAAAACAAACAAAGAAATACATAATAATCTTAGTCAAAACAACCTGTGAAAATGTAGCTACTTGAAATTGTTTTGTATTTTTTATTAAATTTCATATAGATAAAAATTCAAAAAGTGTGTTTTTTATAGGACAGCACAATATAGTGTGGAAATCTACAACCCAAACAGCACTAAAAAGTTCTATCCCTTAAAGGTTCAGTCAAGCTGAAATCCAGGGAGCCGTACACAGCGACATTTGCGATATATTTTCAAATTTCAAAGTAAACATCGTATTATTTCAGCGTCTATATAAAATCGTCTTGTAGGTTTAGAAAATATCCTGCAGATGTCGCAGTGATCGATACATTTTATTTCAGCATCGTTTGACATTTAGGGTATCTAATAATTTAGAACTTTTTTAAGTATTACTGGGATACCCGATTCCCGCACTATATATTCTAGACGCTGTATTGGGATTCATTGACAAGAGCTGAATCTAGGCTGCGATTCGTGGACAAGAGCTGCTTTCGCAACTTACCAGGCGGGATAGGATTCGAGATTCTTCGGCCGTTACATTATGTCTCGATGAGGATATTAAAAACCTGTGCTCACTTGTCTTCCTTTTCACTTTTTATACCATTTCGTGTACTTCCCAAAATAAATATATTTAATTTTGAAAGATATTTGCGACATAATAGAAAAAATAGATCTAAAATCACTGAAGAATCTCTTTTTAACTATTTTTTAGTAGGTTTGTTATCTTGAATTTACCGCTTCTGCCTAAAACTGCTACCGACATATCGCGAAACGACTCAAAACTTGCAACATCAATTTGCAAAACCATTTAAAGCACATGCATTCAACACGACAGTCTCGTTTGGATAACAAACCTACTAAAAAATTAGTCAATAAGATATTCTTCAATAATTTTAGATCTATGTTTTCTATTATGTCGCCAACATCTTTCGAAATTAAATATATTTATTTTGAGAAGTACACGAAATGATATAAAAAATTACCAGGACGACAAGTGAGCACAGGTTTTTAATATCCCCATTGAGACATAATTAGCTTTAGAAATATAAAAGCTAGTGCAAGGGTTTTATAAGATTTTTATATGTGTATGGGCGTAAAAAAATTGTATCGCACGGATCCTCAATGATTCACGTTTATCATATATTCATTTCTTTTGTTCATATGTAGTAGTTTTTTAAATCGATTTTTGGCCAGACAGATTCGTGAAATATTCCAATGCATGGATGTTTGTAGAGAGTCGAAATTTGCAGGAGCGTTATTCCGTAGTAGCTTGATAGTAACATTTAAAAACATTTAAACGCACGTGAAACCTTTTGTACATTTCAATGTTTTGTCGCATATACATGTTAATTTCTTTAAAAAATCAGTGAAGAAAAATGTAAGTATTTAAGACATTTAAAAATTACATAACCAAAGAAAAACTTTTTTCCCAAATGTCTAGTTTTTAAAATTAGTTTAATATTTACAAAAGTCAAATAAATATTAAAAACTCGGGTAAAGTACTAATCTCTCTTATTAATCTTCAACTGTAAAATGCATAATCTCTCAGAAAAGCGGACAGAAATCATAGATAACGGCATATTTTTCTGATTTAATGTGAACATTACCGCGATAAATTAAAAAAAAAATTAATTTATTCGCTAATCAAAAATATCACACGATTCGCTTTATTCTTGTAAAATAAGATATTTTAACCTGTATAAGGAATTTTCTTAGATAATCCATGTATTTTAATGAGTTATTATCTCTCTATTCTAAAAAAAAGTAACTACCGCTGTCACCGCCGCCGGTTTTGAATTTTTTGTGACCGGAGGTCTTTCTTCGTTAATATTAAGAAACATAATGCATACACAAATATGAAAATCTGTAGTATTATACAAGAATGTTTGATAAACACGCTGATGCAGACAGTTTTCAGATCAAAGAATTATTTTAAGAGATATTTAATGCTAAAGTTGGACAAAATCGTTCCACTAAAAAAGTTTTATAGGAGCAAAAACTGTTCATAGGAATTTAATCATTTTTAGATCATTTTATGCGTTAGAATTTGCCGGAGTGCAGACTGCATTAATTTTTTTTTTATTTTGACTAATTTTTTGAGGTTTTATTTCTATTTTAAATTCAGATTTTCAGCATTTCTAGAGATAATTTTAACAGATTTTAGAAAGTGATATTAATTTAAACTGTTGCCAACTGTATAAACAGCGGAAACAATAATGTTTGCTTCAAAAAAAATATATATTTATACGCGTAAATAAATTAAAAATTTATTTATACGTGACTATTATAAACAGAAAAAAACATTTGGAATTAGAATTAAATAATTATGTACAAAAAGCAGGAACTTATAAAAAATTACGTCATAAAAACTATAATTACACGTGAATTTTAAGAGAGAAAGGAATTTGTAAAACAATAAATTTACTAACATGCGTTAGAAGTCTTAAATAGGAGAAATTACGTCATATTTAGGTCACATTACAGTTATTACATAAAATGAACACAAAATAAAATTGCAAAACGGTTTAAATTTAGAAATTGCGCTAGACATTTATTTGATATTTTAAGAGGATACTTTTCAACTATTTTTAGGAAAGCGCAAATAATATTTCATTTCTAACACAAGTATTTTCATGTGAATATTAAAAACAGAAAGAATAGTTTGGTCAAAATTAGGTCAGATTAAAAACGATTAATTTAAAATGTCTCATTTAAAAGAACTTTCTTTTCACTTTGTTAAAAAATACCAGGAGACAAAGACTCTGTTTACTTAATTCCTTTTATATTAGCTAATTTTGAAATGTTGTTACACGTGTCTACGTCAACAAGTTATTTTTATTTCGATGTTTTATTTGTATTTTAATTAATGTTGTACTAATTTATTTGTTTTTTCGTTATTTAAAATAAAAATTATGTCAATTTGTATAATTTTGCGAGTGGTTTAGCGATTTATATAATTTGGCGAAATTGGTCGACGGGGTAATCAAGTAGTACCGCAACGGATTTGGCGTTAAAATTCCCCAATCAAAGAGAAATGAATAGAAATCCGTTTATAGAGGCATCGCCAATGTTTTTTAAATTATAATTCAATCTTTCGAAATCTTTTTAAAGCCGATCAAATTAGCGTGCATTTAGAGTCTACGGTGTCTGGATGGGGGTTGGCGAGCGTAGTTCGTAGGGGGCCGAGCCCCCTAGTGTAAAACAAATAAATAAAAATGCGTTTAACTATTCATTTTTACTTTATAAAATATAGCAGTTTTTAAAATGTAAATCACATAATGTATGGAATCTATCAGAGATTATTAAAACAACTTACGAACTGTTATTATGCGCGATACTATAGTATAACAAATAAAACACTATATTTAACACAAAAACTGTCGTGAAAAGTAAAATTTAGTCAATGGTTAAAAATGCACAGGATAATAAAGATAATTGATACTTAAAGAACAACGATAATAGATAGCTATCCTTATGCTCTGTAAATTGATGTTTTCAACAATGATTGTTTTTATCTCCATCGAACATATAAAATAACAGATATAAGTTATCCCACTAAGCTTGACGCAATTTTATTTTAAAGCACAAAGATTATAATGCTTTTTGTTTCAAATATATTAGCTGCTAAAAGACAATTTCATCTTTTAAATAAATAATTTGATGCAATTTCATTTTAATTTATACAACTTTAAGTGAACTTAATACAAAATTTTATACTTACGGAAAATACCCCACAACAAAAATAATGATACATTACAGGTTTTTTCACTCCTTTAGCCCGCAACGTTCGCTTATACCCGCATTCTGCCTACATTCTCCCTTTTCCAATGCCTGCCTTGATAAATGTGCATCACTTCAGCATCTCAAAAAAATAAATAAATAAATAAATACAATCGCCTTGTTTACCTCTTTTAAACTCGCCCACGCTTTTAAATAAAGACCATAATCTGCATTTAATCTAGCCTTCCTTATCATCTCTCAATTACACAAGCATAAATATCATAAACTCTGAAAATATTGATATTTTGGGTAAATTCTGTAACGTATTTTTAAAATGCATCCCTCGTTCAAGGCACATCTTACCACTCCTTAATCCTAATAATCCTGTAATACGTAACCCCCGTCATTGCTACATAGCTTCGGGAAGCCATATTTAAAAGGAACTCATTTTTTGGCAATTCCTCAGACTCTTCGCATGCACCATCGCTAAATATTATTTTGTAAGCTGATAAGTGGTTCGACAAACATTGCTAAAACGCAACGATAATTCTGGACAGTCTCATCTGTTCCCTGATATATTGTAAAAATTATCTTTTTGCTTCTCGAGGCTCCTCTCCAAATCTTGTACACGACCTTTTGTTGTGCTATTGTGCCTGTGTTATGAAATAAAATTTTCACTTTAAATCTACTTATATGGTGTTTTTGCATACATAATGGACATCAGACACTATCATCTGTTCTAAGCAACAAACATCTTCAACTTTTAAATATATATATAAATATTATACAGACATACATGCATAGTGCCAACCTCAAACTAATCTTCCGTAATACGTGCGTTAATCTGACCCTGGTTCAATACATTTCGAACCAGAAATTTTTTTAAGGAATGAAATTAAAGAACGACCACATAGAAATCTTGAATTAAATAAATAAGGATTCATGAAATAAATTTTCTGGTTCGAAAGTGGTTAACCTGGGTCAAATTAATCCATATATTACGGAAGATTAGTGAAAGGTTGACAGCTATGTACACACAATTAATACAATAAAACCAAGTGGAGTGAAAAATTGTAGTTATTGTATGTATGTCTGTATAATATTTATATATACCTTTAGCTGTTGAATGCAGGCGTTATTTATGTGTGTATGTGTGTTTTACTATATATTGTAGTATGTGTGTTTTATTATGTCTTCAATTTTATTTGCTCTGCTTACTTCTTCCGATTTTTTCTCAATACTTTTGGAACAGGCTTCCTCTAATGAGACGAACGCAGAATGCATTTTTCTTATAATTACCTCAGAGCACAGACTATACGCAACAATACATGTGTACATGCATCTGCATATTTTAACTAGGTGATTTATCGATGCATACAAAGGGTAGAGATGTATCAAAGTCTTTAAAAGTCATATTGCTATAACTTTTCCGAAACAAATGAGCATCAAATTATGTTTTTCTCTTTGTATAATACTTGTAGAGAAGAACGGGGAAGAGAGCTTGCTTCAGCTCGGTAAAATTTTCTATGTTTTTCATATAAAATCAAGCGAAGAATATTAGTTCAAATATGAATTCATTAAGACCATTATTAAGAATAAGCGATTTATTCTGCTGCAAACATGCAATTGCATATATCCTCTCTGAAACATACATGGTACACGACCGCTCAGAAGAGAAAACATAAGATTTTCGTTTAGTACGCATATTCCGAACTATACACGAAAAAACTTGTGCGACAATAAATCAAAGACGCATATAAGTAAATTGTTCTTTATTGTATTAAGAAAAAATTTAAAGTATATACCGTAAAAATTACATAATAAAATAGAAATCGGTTTAATTAACCATTTGTTTTAATACTTTTAATGATTTTGTTTGCTTCTAATCGAGTTCCCTAACTATGCTTTTGAGCTGTTAGGTAAATATTATATTAGCAATCCAAACTGTTCTTTAAACAGACCCCCCCCCATCGCAACATCTCTTATCACAAATGCGCCGAGAAATTCCCTAGGCTAATATAATGTCATTATTGCTTACTTTCAGCTTTAACCCTTTCGAGGTAGGTGTCCTTAAAAAAGGACACCTAATTTTAATTCAGAAACTGACAATCGGCACCAAGAATATTTAATTAAAATTTTCCTTTTATAACGTACCTGAAAATAAGCAAGTTCGTATTTTTTAATAAATTCGCTTATACATTCTGGTGTCAATCCATTATTTCATCAGTTTATAAATATAATTATTCTGCGCCGCAAAGGGTTATAACTAAGCGTTGCATATTCTGACGTGATAATTTTTGCAAATAAAAATTGAGAAAATGGATTACAAATATCATTCATATACAAGCTCATTGAGCTTGATTTAAAAACTAATTTAACTTGAAATTTAAAGAATTTCGTTCATTAGTGATGACGTTTTTGCGAATTTCGTGCGTTTTTGAGACAACTGCAATACGAGGTTTCTGCAAAAAAGGGAATTATTTTGGTTTCATAAGCGCTATGCATTCTTACATGTGTTAGTGACACGGCGTTAACGAATTTCCTTCGTTTGTGATCGCGGCTTTTGCACATTTAGTGCGTTTTTGAGACTCCTTGGCAGCAGGTTTGCGGCATCCAGTGATTTTTGTCTGGTTTTCATGAGAGATATGGGTTCGTACGTTCGTTAGTGATAGCGGCGTTAACGAATTCCGTTCGTTTGTGATAGTTGCTTTAGCGAATTTTCTGCGTTTTTTAAGCTTCGCATGCCGAGTTTGCTGCATTCAACGATGTCTTTTTTTTTGTGGTTTTCATGAGCGGTATGCGCTCATATGTTCATAAGGGTTTACGAATTTCGTTCGGTTTTTTTTTTTTTTTGTGATCGCAGCTTTGTCTAATTTAGTGCGTTTTTGACACTGCTTATCGTCGAAGTTGCATTATCCAGTGTTGTTTTTGTTTGCTTACACGAGTGCTTAGCGTTCAAACGTTCGTCCGTTATTGCGGCGTTAGCGAATTTCGTTTGTTAGTAATGGTCGCTTTCGGGACTTTAGTGCGTTTTTGAGACTACTACCCGACAACGATGCAGCATCCGGTGATGTTTTCTGTTTTGTTTTAATAAGCGCTGTGCGCTCATACTTTAACCCAGTGCTGTCATTGGGCTTCTTTTTTAAAATTCAGATTTCTTAATTGGCACCACTTTTCTGAAATGTTAAAATACCGCTTGTTTTCGCATAAATTACTATGTCATTAAAAATAAGGCGGATTTTATTATTTCAAATGGTAATCAATCAAGAAATCTGAATTGAAAAATGTAGCCTACTGGTAACACTGCTTTAACACGTTCGCTGTCGAGCTACGAGTATACTCGTAGCTTTAATATTCGTGGCTTTAATTTATTAATTACTTTGTCACCATTATTTTAGAATTTAAAAAATTGCCTTATTTATTTTCAGAAGTTTCGCTGTATTAGTAAAGCGAAATTTAACTGTCTGAATTTGTGGTGGCAAACGACTTTCAAGAAGATATTTGAAAATTCTTACTTTATAAGCTTGACAGTGAACGTGTTAGCCACCAAAATAAAACGCAATATAATATGTATGTAAAATCAAGTAATTATATCAAAACGACTGTCAGTATAAAATCATACAACTATAATAACAACTAAGATAATAATAATAGCAAACGATTGTTCGGTCACTTCTATGTAACATACCAAACAGGAGTAAAAACTTAACAAGGAATCATATATCCCTATAAATAAAGAATTTCTCGGGTGTAATTGTGATAAAAGCCTTTGTAAGGGTCACAGTGTAAACGCTAGTGACAGCTAATTTCATGACATTAGATTAACGTTGATTGTAAGTTCAAAGATTATTATATATTTAAAGACTCTTAAAACATCATTTACTGTCATAAAAATTTGTTTATCAAACGTTATTTCAAATATATATATATATTGATACATAGTAAGGGGAATTATGTAAAATTTCTGCAGACTAAAAATACATGACAATCTATAAAAATAATAGGGAATGTTATATAAGATATTAATTGTGCATATTTTACAGATGCATATATCCCGATTTTTGTATTGCATGTAATTAGGGCGATAATTATCACAATCGCAGAAACAAAAACGCCGTTGATTACATTTCGAAGATCGTAGCTCATTGTGTACTTTTAAAGGAGAAAATTATTATTATTATTATTTTTTATATAACATTTTAAATATAATTAAATTTTCATTTGGAAATCAAGCGTGTTTCCACGAATTTGCAGCTCTCAATTATTAAAATAAAATACAGGTAGCGTTTTGTGATGCATGTTCACGGATGTTACAGCATGTTAACCTTTTATAGCCCAAATAATGAATTCATGAAAATTCCATCTTCTGAAGCATTTTTCGTGAACGTTTGAAAATACGTTAGAAGATTTATACAATTATCTAGCCTCCTCACCGTCGTGAACTGATACATCCGTTCACTAAATTACAGTTTTTACAGCAATAAAAGGATGAATTAAATTCATATAATTCTACAGATATAGTGTAGTTTTAAAAACTGAATAATGATTAATACTCATAAGGAATATATTCATATATGTAATTAAATTTTTTATACCATGTTGTATAAATAATCTTTTTTAGCATATAAAAATGTTACAGAGAAAACAGCATTACAAAATTAAATTAATTAATTAAATATGAATTTGTGAGTATTTTATGCAATATGTATAACACCACTCAAATCTATTACTTAAAATATTTTTTTAGTATTTAATTGAATTACGAAATGTACAAATATAATGTTCTTACAATAGAAATATAGATATATTTCCTAACTGAAAATTTTCTCCAGCAATTTTTCAATGACAATAAAGCTAAAAAAATGCAAATGAAATAGAAATCATCCTTTTAAAAAAAAATTTGTTTTGTATAACTAATAACGCTTTTTGAACAAGATAAAGTAATGTAGCATATATAACTCATTCTAAAATGTATTACTACTGTATTAAATTAATTTTATAACAAGTTTTTTAATGGTACTTTAAAGTACCTTCGGGGCGTAAAGGGTTAACAAGGGTTAGGGTACTTCTTTACAAAACTCAAAAGTGGGGTTAGAGAGACAATTTGACAAAATTTGGCACTTTTCTTAGTTTACTATAAAATGTTTCAGTATTAAAAGCTCCGTTCTGTATACCTTACCAAAAAAAAATATGGATATGTAATGTAGTTTTATATTTCAGCAATAAGTAGCACGAGTGACGCGATTCTTCGTAGATAATCAAAATGACTTATTTCCTCGCGTGACAACTTAGGAAACTTTTACTGCATATGTATGGAAGAATTACTGTATTGGCGTTTTGCTGTGCTGCATATATGTTTGTTGAGAGGAAACACCTTGTAAAGCTGGCTTTTTGAGTGTTCCATATTATTTTTTGTTTCTTAACTTCTTCATGTATACTTATGCCAAAATTTCCGAAAACTAATATTCGGTATCATAATAGAAGTGCATTAAAAGTTTAAATAAAGCGAAGATTAATATCCGAAATAGTGACTTTCAAATGTAGACTGTAGGAATTTTTCTGGGAATAGTATGCAGTATCACAATAAACGGTCAAGAGCTGCTACTGCTGTGTTTTAAACATATAAATGCATATGATCTATCAAAATTAGAAGGGAGAAAAGTGTATTTTTTAGTATTAATGTAATAGTACCAGTGGTGGAAATTGTACTAGTAATGGACTCTTTTTAATATTAATTTAAATAATAGACTTTAGATATCGCAGAGAGATTCGGGTCCCGAATATGGTTACACATAAAGAGCAGTGGTTCCCGACGTGAGGCGTAGGCCCCACCAGAGGCAATTTGACATTTTAGGGGGAGGGGGCATTTGCAAATGTGTAACTCACCCATTCGCACTCATGTTTTTTGAAAAGTAATCTTTTAGACTAAAAAAATTGCGATACTTGGAAATATATATACACTGATCAGCAAAAGTTTAGACACTGGTGATTTTTAACCTTTAAATAAAAAATACGAACACTTGGGTTATACAAATGACTGTACTTATTTTTAAATATATTTTAAACATTTTAGGACAGAAATAACGGTTTTAATGTAGGATATTATTTAATTTAACTGAAAAAAGTGAAATTTGCATATTGCAAAAGTTTAGACACTTTTGTGATTTCTTGGCAATTGTTCACGGAAAAACGCATATTTCAAACTTATGACGTCACATGCATGCAGTATGTAAGTGCACCTCGCGATAGCATCTGGTAGTGAATATGCCGCGAGCAAGAAATTGTCAGTCAGATGAAGTAATTAAAGCATGGAAGCTGAAATCGAAAGGGAAGACTGTTGCAGAAATTTCAGCTACTTTGAATCGGCCAAAGAAGTCTGTATATTAAGTACTATCTAAGGGTGACTCTTTCAAAGAAAAACATAGATCTGGAAGGACTCGTGTGGCCAGAAAACAAGATTATAGAAGGATCCATAAACTGGCATCTAGACAAATGATGACTGCTAATCGCATTAAAAGTGAGTCAGCGCTTTCTGTGTCAGCGGATAATTTCGTAGATGCATTAAAGAAAAATGTACATTAGTTTACATGAAAATGATAAAACAACCAGCCTTGAAATCTTACAACAAATTGACCCCTTTCCTGTCGCGGAGTAATTCTTTTTATAAACTGTGGAAATAATGGACTGATACCAGAATTTATAAACGAAGTTATTGGAAAATACGAAATTGCTTATTTTCACGTATATTATAAAAGGAAAATTTTAATTAAATATTATTGCCATTTCTGGAATTAAAATTATGTGTCCTTTGCCCTCGAAAGGGTTGATAACTTGGGTCTCACTTTGTTTTAATTTTCAAGTATCTCTGGAGTTTCTCAATGGTCGCCAAGCTGCGTAAGACTACATACATACACTGGAAAACAATTTACAGCCATTTGGTGAACTTTTACCTCTTCCAAAGTACATATTTGAGCAAGATAATGCGTCTATTCATGTTGCATACGAATCAAAAAATTGGTTTAACTCTCAAAATATTATTATTTTCGACTGGCCCGCGTGTAGCCCTGATCTGAAACCAATCGAAAACTTTTGTGGCATCATATCTCACACGGTTTATGCAATTTTTTAACAATACTCCTCTGTAATTGAACTTCGATCAGATGTTGAACGTGTTTGTCACGAAATAGACCCCCAAGTGATGTAGGATTTATTTTCTTCGATGGAAAGTCACATTTTTGGATTAATAGCAGACAATGTAGGTGCAGTTCGATTTTAATTTATGGATATTTTTCTGTTAACAGACAGATTGTCTATACATTTGCAACAATGTTAAATTTGTTTTTTTGTCATTATATATTATGTAATGTGTATAAATTAAAATTTATTGTTTGTGTATGAAAGATAAGCCCCCAGTAATATATGACAGTTGAATTACAACAATTCGTTACATACTTCTCAGCCCAGAAGCATAATCGATCATTGTGTAAACTTTTGCTGAGCACTGTATAATGTAATTTAATTGTTAATATTATTAATAATAATATTGTTTAATTTAAAAAAAAATCCGAATCAAAAACTTAAATAAGTCAAACACCAGAATAATTATATGACACATCTTTAAACATTCATTTTTCGCTTTTAAAAATCTTTATAATTTTTCTGGTTAGATTTCTATAATTGAATTTTTTCAGCTTTTTCGATTACGTATTAAACTCTTTCGAGGGAGGTGTTCTTGAAAAAGGACACAATTTTAATTCCGCAACTGACAATCGGCACCAAGAATATTTAATTAAAATTTTCCTTTTATAATGTACGAGAAAACGAGAAAATAAGCAAGTTCATATTTTCTAATAACTTCGTTTATAAATTCTGGTGTCAATCCATTATTTCATCAGTTTATAAAAAGTATTACCCCGTGCCGGAAAGTGTTAAACGGTGTTTTGTATTTCTTTTTCCTCTATCACGAAGAAACGTTTGTACGTACTTAACCCTTTCGTGGGTGATGGGATCTATATGCCCTACTTAATTTAAATTACCAAATGCAACAAAGGCAACAGACATTTTAAACATAATTTTACATTTATAATGTATTCGAAGAAAAATCTTCCACTTATTATGAAAATTTTTTTTCGTAACACATGGTGTCATTCAATCATTTCAGCAATCTAGCAACTGAAGTATTTTGCCCATGAATATGAAAAGTTTAAAGACATATCTAAATTTTACAGTCTTCAACATATTTAACCTGCAAAGTATTGGGAATATCTAAACGTGGTACTGACAACTTTATAAAATTTATAAATCTTAAATAGCATTGTAAAAGAAAATGTGTAATTATTTATGGCTGTAACACAGGCCCTCCTACACAGTCAATGTATTTAAAATACATACTATTTAAATTTTAAAATCCGATAATATTGGGTTGGCAACTAAGTTCCCACAGTTTGTTTAAATACGCTTTTTCTACCAGAATCTATATTCTGTTTTTTTGATGGAGTTAATTTATGTTTGATTTCAAATCAGTAAAATGTAATGTCAACTGCGGAATTCAGAGTTGGTTGGCAAGTGAGTTCCCGCCGTTTTTCTATATACGTTTTTGCTACGGGACTCTATGTTATGTTTTTTTAATCGGGTTAATTTTTATTAAATTTCATATCATTAAAATTGAATGTCAACTATAGAAAGACAACAGGATTGGCAACTACTTTCCCGCCTTTTTAAAAATACATTTTTTCTGTCGTAATCTGTATTTTGTTTTTTGATCGAGTTAATTTATGCTAAATTTCAGATCATTAACTGTTTTCACTCGTATGCAGTGTTGCCAGATGGGCTACTGTTTTAAAATTCAGAATCTTGTTTGGCACCAATTTTTTGAAATGGTAAAATGCACCTTATTTAATGACATATTAATTAAGGTGAATACAAAGGTAATTTTACCGTTTCAAAAAAGTGGTGGCAATCAAGAAATCTGAATTTTTAAAAAAGTAGCCCGCTGGCAACACTGCTCGTATGTCCAGCATGACTGGACATCATCTTTATTTGAAAAATTTGATATCAACACCAGTGATAAAGGAAAATAAAATTTGCCTTATTCAATTAGAGCATTTTTGAAATTGTGTACTTGAATGAAACTTCTTTTTAAAAAGTGGTGTCAACCGAATAAAATTTGTATAAGAGACTCCCTAGTCGAAAAGGTTAAAATGGAATGCCAACTGGGTTGGTAACTAAGTTCTCGCCCTTATTTGAAAATTTAAAAAATATATATTTCAATAAAATTTAACAACTAATTAATCAACAATGTATTCTTCCTTGTTGTTTGCAACTTCTTCCCAACTTTCAACAAGATTTTCAATACCTCGTTGGTTGAAATACCCCAGTTTCGACTCGAAAAATTCATCCAACCAAGCTCTCAATTCTGCATTAGTATTGAACGAAGCTCCGCTTATAGCATTTGCAAAAGATCGAAAAAGGTGGAAATCTGTTCGTTCCAAATCGAGATAGTACGGCAGGTGCGGCAACACTTCCCAGCTATGCATTTGATTGGCTTCCTTGGTCATACTGACGATATGAGGGCGGGCATTGTCGTGCAGCAAAAGAACCGATTGTGTCTTTCCTCTTGAATAGCCGTGTTGAGTCGTTCCATCTGTTGACCACAGAGTTCTACGTTAACCGTTTGGTTCCGTTCAAGCAATTCGTAATGGATAATCCCTTCCCAGTCCCACAATACATACAACATCGTTTTACGTGGATGCAGATATTGTTTCACGCGCGGTGTTGGTAATTTACCGGGGCTAAGCCATTTCTTGTGCTGCTTCATATTAATGAGCAGGCACCATTTTTTGTCGCCAGTAACGATTCGTTTAATGAAATCGTTGCTTGTGTCCATGAGTTGAGCGGTGACGAGCAAGCAAACCAGCGGAGATTGTGGCTCGCTGATTTTTGTTGTTGTCACTTAAAGCATGCTCTACACTTCTGAACCTTTCCCATTGAGTGAAGATGCTTCTCTATAGCAGTGTGGGAGAATTTCATTTTCTCTGTGAGTTCTCTTGTCGTTTGATGCGAATTTTCGTGCAAAAGTTGGTTTAATCGCTCTTCACCGAACTCAACTGGACGGCCAGAACGAGGGGCGTCGTTGATGTCAAATTTTCATTTTTGAATTTGGCATATCAATCATGAGCAGCTCTTTCAGCTATGGCCGTACACAACACAAATGCTGCGAACAGCTTTTGCGGCCAATAACCTTGATAAAAAGGAAAGAGGAGGAGGTGTCGAAAATGCGCCTTTTTCCCAACTTGACACTACATTTTACGATCTGAATTTTAACGCAAATTAACTCTATCCAAAAAACAAAATATAGATTCCGGTAGAAAACATCTATTTAACCCCTTAATTCTCGCTCCCGTCAATATCTCGGGCTGAGGTGTCGTTCGTTATTTCTTGTGCCCGTCATATTCTCGGGCTGGAGATTTAATTGCTGGAAAAAAATTCTGAAACCAGAAAAATTGAACTGGAATTTCCATTTGAAGTCTTTGAATATTAGCACTCTGGTTCGATTTGTATGATCTATAATTTGCCATAGATTTGTCATAGATTTGTAATATTTTTGTCATTTTGATATGGATTCTGATGAATCAAGCCTTTCTGATGATAACTGGAATATTAACCCCTTCACGGTCGCTTAATATTTGAAAAAACCATCAAAAGTGTACCTATTTTTTTATTACAGAAATTGAATAATTATAAGGTTTCTAAATAAAATATGCAATTAGTTTATTTTTAAGGCGAAAAAACAAAATTTTATAGCCATATTCATATTTGTATAACAGCCATCATGCGAGAATTATGTGTCTTAACCTCTTAAGCTCCGCCCCCGATAAATGTAGGCTACTATCTTTTAATTCAGATTGTTTGACTCCCACCAGTTTTTTTTAAATAGTGTAAATGGCTTTATTTTCGCATCATTTTATGTGCCGTAAAGTACGGTGGTGGAAATCAAACAATCTGAATAATAAAAAAAAGTAACCTACATTTATCGGAGGCGGAGCTTAAGAGGTTAAGACACATAATTCTCGCATGATGGCTTTTATACAAATATGAATATGGCTATAAAATATTGTTTTTTCGCCTTAAAAATAAACTAATTCCATATTTTATTTAGAAACCTTATAATTATTCAATTTCTGTAATAAAAAAAATAGGTACACTTTTGATGGTTTTTCAAATATTAACCTTCCGTCTACCAGACGGGTCCATTGGACCCGACATGTACATTCAAAATATTTATTCAAACCAGAAATTTCTTCAAAACAAACTAAATGTATAAATCAGACAATAATAAGTTAAATAAACAAATTAAATAGTTTTAAGTAAAAATTCTGGTGTAGAATGTTTTTATAAAACTTGAGTAAAATTTCTGGTAGTTCTAGGGTTAAGCGACCGTGAAGGGGTTAAAAAAACTGCGGGAACTTAGTTGCCAACCTAATACATTACAGTCAATTAACGATAACCCGGAAGGGGAAAATGATAAATGTGTTTTGATGGCGAATAATGACATTTTAACACGTTCACGCCGGCGCGGTGGGTCACACTGGACTGTCTCAGAGTTGTCAAGTCTCCGGCTTTTTGTACACCACTGTTATTTTAGAGAAAATGTTGTTCCTTTAAATCGCCCAATTGTTCTAATTAAATAAAACAACATTTTCCGTATTAAAATACTGGTATCCAAAAGGCCGGAGACTTGCCAGCTCTGAGACAGTCGAGTGTGACCCACCGCGCCGGCGTGAACGTGTTAAATATCAGAATCTTGAAATGATTCTTGTGTGTTTTGTTATCCATAGAAAGAAAAATGATCGACCACTTTTAATAAGTTATTCAGAATTATAAAATTTTATCCATTTTAATGCTAAATGTCAGAGTCTCTTCAAGCCTTCTGTGCAGATAAGAATGCGTACTCTATAAAACTTTTGTTAAATATTCAGGTAAGTTGGAAAGACACAATAAAACAGTTTTTGGAGTAAAAGTGAAGATGGATCGCCTCATTTATAAAATTACGTTAAAATCACATATGGTTGAAACAAACAAACAAAAAAAAAAAAAAAAAAAAAAAAAAAATGTCCTTTTCATGTCCACAATTAGAATATTTTATTTCTGTGTAAAATGGGAAATAACTGTTTTTTTTCCGTTAAAATAATCAGTAAGGACTTCATTAAAACGAAAAATGTTTAAAAAGATTATTTATTTAAATTAACCATTTTTATTCATATTGACTAACAAAAGAGTCTGTCCAAATAACTGTAGGCATAGTTTCCAATTTAAATTTTCAACGAATAATATTTAAAGTCCCATTTAAACTGGTTTTATGTAATCATAAAACCAGTTAAACCCAGGTATTTTAACTAGTTAGACACTAAACATTAAAATATTTTTTTTATTATTATATTTTAAGATTAAATTTTGTACATTGAAATTGTAACCTCTGTTACTGTAAATTTCTTTACCAAAGAAATGGCCTCCATTGTCTCCAAATGAGGTTACTGCTGCCCTTACTTGTAGGTAAATATATCAGAAAAGATATACTACAGCCATTTTGAATTTATACTGCACACATACAGTCAGTAAGATGAAACATCTGAATTTCAGGTTAGTTTATTTTCTGTTTGTAACCTTTGTTGCATAAATTTAAAATTTAAATATCGCCATTTTAAATAGTTTTATTTTTATTATATGAAATTAAATTAAATTTAAATAAATGCAATATTTACATATGTTTATAAAACTGTAAAAAATACAATTTTTTCTTTGCCAAATGTAACAACTATTACCTGTAACTTCTGTTACTACATATTTGTAACAGATGTAGATAAATTAACAAAACTGTAGTTTGAAATTCAGCGTAATAAAAATCCATCAAAGTGATTCAGTGGTGCCATTGTTGTTAGATACACTTCTACTATCTAATTTATATTGCTCAATGTAACCTCTGTTACTACACATATAATGTCTGTTACTTGCACTTTTTCTCTATATTTTTTTCTTTCAATGTATTAAAACTATTTGACTATTTCAAAATATACTTAGTACAGGCCACTGAAAAGTTTGGCTGGAATGCTGAATACAAGTAACTTGATTTACATAATATTACATAAAATATCCCATTACTGTTTTAATTTGAGTATAAATTACATGTTGAAGTCTAATACACTAATGATGATGCAATAGACTAGATATAATATCCTAATAGGACTATAAATGTTTGTAAATTGAGTGGATGATTATATTGATCTTCAAATCTCTCAGGGGCAAAGCTATTCGTAAAATGCAGAAATGAATGGACGACACCAGAATTTACAAACAAATTTATTTCAAAATAAGCAAAAGCTTTCGTTTACGTACTAAATAAAAAGAAAATTTTCATTCCAATATTCTGGTGCCTATGTGGCATTTAGGAATTAAAATTAAGTGAGGTGTTAAGGCATTTCCAGGTGACTGTATTTTTATTCTAACTATGAATTTTGCTATGCTCGAACTGATTTTATATGTATAGGTGTTATAGGTTATATAGGTTGTATACATATAAACGCTGGAAAAATTATATTTGGTAAAAACTGAATACATATATATATATATATATATATATATGGGGCATTCTCACAATCTTTTAACTTTCATGTCCCTGAATAATAATTTTTTATTTAAAACACATTTTTGTGTTGTTTTTTTTTTTATTATTTCATATACTTGGGAACATCCCATTGCATGATTGCACAACAGTATTAATGAGATTAAGAAGTTTTAGACGATGTTGGGGGTCCAAACACATGGAAAACTCATCTACCGTCCGTGTCACTGATGCTGATTTTAAAGTTTGGAGCTGTCTGGATAAAATTGTTTCAATAAAAATAATTCAATTTAATTTTTTTCTGAAACTGGAACTATAGTTTTATATAAATATGTAGCTAAAAATTAACCTGCACACATTTTTAGAGTTGATATTATTTTTTGAACTCTGTCCCTGGCTTTTAGATTTTTTACCATCCATCTTCTAAAATTATACAGAAAATCACTTCAGATGCAGCGACAGAATTTTTTTCAAGTTTTTGCTCATGCAGAAGTATGCTAGAGAAAGAATATCTAAAATTCTTTGGCAGGAAATTTACTGCAGAATATAAATCAGTATTTAAATATCAATTTCAAGCACCGTGGCTTTATTGGTAGTCTTACCGTCCCCAAGAATTATTCCTGCACTTTTCGAGGTAAATTAAAAAAAATAATAATAATTTAATCCAATGTTAACAACTGTTTCGAAAAATCAATGAACATTGTGGCTATCACTTAGTCTTAACATGATTTTCCTAAAAATAGGTGGTAATTTTCCTTACCGTCTGTGTTTTTACCATTTCGTCCCTTTTTTTACCTTACCGTCCCTTCTTTAACACCCCTTTAAGACAATGTTATACAAAAATTCTGTATTAAAAGTACTACATTTGTATTATTTCTTATTTGAATGTCCTGTGGGTACTATGCAGATTCATTATAAGTAAAAACTTAGAAGAAAATAAAAAGTTATAGGGGTAAAATGGTAAGGAAAATTAAACTCGCAAGTTTAATCTAAACCTCAGTTAAATAAAAAAATTTTCGCTGCTGACCATTTTTTTTTTGAATCATTAAAGCATTCGTTTATCAGATTAAAATGTTATTTCAGCAAGTTTAATTTCGCCAGATTTTTTTCTCCAAAAGACAAAAGTTGTGAGAATACCCCCCCCCCCCCCCATATATATATACATATATATATATATATACATACATATATATATATATATTGGGAAAAGGACATAAATGTTTTTTACCCATATGTGACAGAAAATTAATCTTTCTGGTACGTTTCAAAAATATAAAATGAATAGCTATTGTTAGAGTTCTGCCTGGCTTCTTTCAGGCGTTAAATTTTTTAAATAGTAGGAGATATATGTTGAAGAATGTGTTTGGAGGAATGAGAGGGGGGGAGGATTGCAATTTTACAGATGCTTCGGTGGGGCATGGCCAATAAAAGTTTGGAAACCACTGTACTATTGTCAACGCTTCGAACTACAGAGATTTTCTCAAAGCGAGGATGACAATTTTTCCGAGCGAATACAATGCGACCGTTCAGTCATCTTAAATGATTTCTTTATTAAGATGCGATTCCATCTTCACGTGTGGAACAACTAGACTAAATGTCCATGAATAGTTTTGTAATTATGAAATTCAATTAAGTTTTTTTTTTTTTTTTTTTTTTTTTTTTTCTGCTGTCCCAGAGTAAGTACTCTACTTATGTGATATTATCATAAAAATTTTTTCATCTTATTAAATGAAAAAAAAAAAATTAGAACTGTCACGTACAGGACACAATATTAGACGCGACTTTTCAAATGTATTGCTTCTAACAAAAAATTCTGTGATTTTACTGTGTATACAGCTGTATTCTTTTACAAGATGCCCGGACTCATTACTAAATATTTATTGTGTTATATATTTGAAAAAAATAAATAAAATTTAGTACAAGTAATAATTTTTCTAAAAGGTGTCACGTGCAGGAGATTCTTCTCGCATGTGGGACAATATGCGAATTCATAATTTTAATAAAAATAAATCAATTGAGTATTAAATGAAAAAGTTTATTTAAGATTCATTTAAGCGAGATCCTATATTAACAGGAAGAAACAGGCATAAAATACAAAAAATGTACTTTTTAAAATATTTTTTTTATTATTAGAAATTGTATGGTAAAAAAAAACTAAGTATTAGTGACAAATTATATTCAATTGTTTTGGGTTAGATGTTTGAATGCACACTTCAAATGCATAGTTTCTACATTTATAGGAGCGTTTACTATTAGCTGCAAGTGCCGCAATTGGCGACAAATGGTTTAATTAGCTTTTACCATTTCTTCATGTTGGTATGAAATTTCATCTCGATATTTAGGCCATTTGAAATAATCTCAGATTTTTTACTTTTCTATGGCATTTTTCAAAAAATGTATCATTAGTTTATTAATATTTTTTTCTGAATAAACCTTGCCCTCATAATTCAAAATAATCCGTTTTCCAAGTTTTAGATCTTGAGTGGGAATTAAAATTATTGAATTGTCTGATTCATTATTTTCTTTCGAAAGACAGTAGTTGTGACAAAGTATGTTCTTTTCATTTTGTTCAATGATATGGATGTATGATATTCATTTGATTTTAAGTACAATTTTCCAAGGATTTTCCTTATGTACTTCAATCTCCTCTTTTCGCATGTAGAATATTGTCGTGATCTGTGAAGGCTGGCCTGCTGAGTGAGAAGAATCGTTTGCAGATTCAACTGTGTGCATTTTTTTCTTACCCATCATCTTTTGGTACGCAATTGTTTTTATGTTACCACCTAACACATCAAATGCTTCTTTTCCATGTTTTTTTTTCCTTCATACAAAAGGAGTTTTGCCATGGATATATGTTTAAACTTAGAGGATGGTCCATCACTCTGTATAAATATTTTTTGTAGAGATTTTGGTCTAAGTAAAACTTATCTTGATAAATAAATTCGATTAGAACGTAAATAGTATTTTTGTCTTTATTTGTGGTAGTTAGAAATATCGGTTAAGTCTGATAGGTACCAATGTAACAAAATTGCAGCAGTGAACAAAAACGCACTTGCCCTCGATCACAATACAGTTTGTACTTATTCTGATATTCAAAGGAAAATGACATTCCAAAGTAAAATTTCAAAATTCTTATGTGTTGTTCTTGTTATTCATTTCAAATTTCATGCATTGGGTTGTTTTAGCATTTAAATAATTCATCATTTCACTCATGTGTTCCATTATTGTATCATATCCATTCTCTAGTATGATGACTTAGGGGTATACAGTTGAGTTTTGCCATCAATATTTTCGCATTTTTTCTCACAAAACATGTTTATTTGAATCACTAGACATAGTAACTAGTTTTCAAATACAGCAATTGTCCCACAATAATTAGATACAAGGTTGTTTTTTCTTCATTCTAATAATTCATTAACGTAACTAAAAATACTTTTTTGTTAAGGAAATAAATATTTCCAGCAGTTTACTTTTAATTGCCAGTTTCTGAAAAAAATCAAAAGTGTCCACTACTGGGAAAGATAAATGTTCACAAAGAGAATACATAGGATCACTACTAAAGCATTTAAATCAGTCCCAAAAATAATTTTGTGCCGGAAATGTTTCAAGCAGAAGTTTTTGCACCACATTCTTTTGTAGAAAAAAGTTAATAGAGATGATACTCTCTGTGTTCGCAGATACAGAAGCATGAACTGTACACTAAGAAGAAGCAAAAAAAAAAAAAAAAAAAAAAAAAAAAAAGGAGATCACTACTAGTATAGTTACTTTATTATTATTTCATAGAAGTGTTTCTTAAATTGATTTTTCTACAAAATGTGTAAATGTGTTTTTTTTTTCTTTTCAGCTATTGCGAATAAAAACAAGCCTCTGTAGATACATATATATTCATTATTTAGAAATGTTTTTCTTTGTGATTTCTTCTGAAATGTCTCACGTGCGGGACAGCATCAAACATCGTTTTATAAATTTATAAATTGATGTTATTTAGCATTTTACTTGGGGAATGTTTAAACATAATAAGGTTCTTTATAAGCCACAACCGTTTTAAAATATAAATATTGGTTCAGTAAAACTTTTCAAAAATACAGTTTTTTTGTTACGTGCAGGACATAAATTGACAGCAAATGTAATTGGTAAAAACATAACTTATATTGCCATAACTTTCCCAAAGAAATGCATAATGTGGAAAGGGTACTTACATATAATACATTGTAACAGCAATAATCTGAAAGTTAAAAAGAGAACAATATTACGTTCCTTTGAAGTCAATACGTTTTAGTTGCAGTGTAATTCAGCTGATGGTGGCCATCTTTGAAGCACTGTTGCCACTCGCTAAAAGTGAAATTTTGAAAAATAATTCCTAGATATGTATTATTTGAACTTCTAAGTTCAAATAACTATTTCAAATAACTGAACTACTAAGTTCAGTAACTTATAATAATTATATTTACAATAATTTTCTCTTACGAAAAATTACTTGCTTTTTCATGGAATGACCCTAAGACAAATCCAACGAACACAAACGCAGCCACATATTTTAAAATCAACGCATATGCTCAGTTTTCAGGATTGGGACTAGGATAGTACTTTCAGAGGTTACTACATAATTCTGTGATTAAAATTCGATTGCTGTGGCTACTCCGTCGTGATTAAAATTCTATTTACGAACTAAGCCATAATTGCAATAAAATGTTGCGATTAAATGCTGTTATTGAAATGTGTCTCGGTGCAAAGTTGTTAAACGTTTTAAAGACTCTTTTTTTACAACTTTGGATACAAGATTGCTTTTTTTTCATTCTAATAATTCATTAAGTAACTAAAAATACCATTTTTTTAACAAAATAAATATTTCCAGCAGTTCACTTTTAATTGTCAGTTTCTGAAAAAAAAATCAAAAGTGACAACTACTGGAAAATATATAGGTCCAGAAAAGAAATACATAGGTTCCCTACTGAAACCTTTAAAGCAGTAAAAAAACAGTTTTGTGACGGAAATTTTTAAAGCAGAAATTTTTGCACCACAGTCTTTTGTAGAAAAAAATTAATAGAGATACCGAACACTCACTGTGTTCTCAAATACTGAAACCATGAACTGTATACTAAGAAAAAGCCAAAAAAATTAAGGTGTTCACTACTAGAAAAGTTGCTTTTTTATTATTTCATAGATGTGCTTCTTATATTGATTTTTCTGAAAATTGTGTTTTTTTTTTTTTTTTTCTTTTCAGCTATTGTGAATAATCACAAGCCTCTGCAGATCCAATCTGTGCATGTTCCCAGTCCCGCAGTGACGGGCGACAGTGTTCGCTTGAGGTGTATGTTCGATCTGGGTAACGAAACCCTTTACGCAGTTAAGTGGTACAGGAATATGAGGGAATTTTTCAGATACGTTCCAGCAGCGAATCCGCCCCTCAAAACCTTTCCTCAAGTCGGAGTCGACGTAGATGTGAGTATTTTAATGTTTACTTTTAGCAAATTCATCTCTTCAATACTTTGAGACGAGCGTAGTGTATGGGTGAAGGATTTGGTCGGGAGGTTGTTAGTAGTCGCTCGTGAAAATACTTCTTGTAGCAGGGTTCGCACGCTATTAAGTCACGCCTCATTTTGTAAGGACTCTGCCACCAGTAATCGCATAAAACTCTCTTCTAGCTAATGAATCGTAAAGAAAATTATCATTATAATAATACTGGTGGTAGAGTCCTTACAAAATGGGGCGTGGTTTAATAGCGTGCGAACCCTGTGTAACTTTCGGCATTGCATGTCTCTGTTTTACGATTCACCCAAAAGGGAATCTAAACATCTGTTCAAAGTTGGAATAGTATTCATTTTGAGGGAATGCAATACTGTGGTCTTAGTGCAATCATACATGTCCCTATATTTAAACATGCGGCTAAACTTTAAAATTAAAACTCCAGTTTAACAAAAAGCATAGCTGCCAACTTGTACGGATTTTTCATACCACTAAAATTTTATAGTTAATTTTAGCTAAATGAATCCCCGAAATTCATGCAAATTTAACGATTAAATAAGTCAAAGATTTCTATTAAATTTTAGTGGTAGGAAAAATCCGTACAAGTTGGCAGCTATGAAAAAGTAAAAAACATTTATATTTATAGGAAATTTGAGTCGTGGTGAATGAGTGAAATGAGCTTTTTTTAGGTGGCAACGCAAATTTCTCTGTGTAATGATAATGTAACATGAAATTTCCATTATGAACATTTTATTTAAAATGAAAGTTATATGTATATATGTATATATATGCTTTATACGTTTTTTATTTTTATAAAAACTTTCATTTCATACCTCTAAACATAAAACTCAAAGTTTAAATACTGCGTATACCTTGGTTTTATTGCGAGGAAGATTTTCATGAGTTTAGTTTTTATGAATTGTTTTTCTTAATTGGATTACATCCATTGATACTATAGTGATTCTACGAAAATTTCTTCTGGTATAACGTGTTTTCTTTCATAACGGAATATATATTACATTTTTTTAAATCACTTAGTTCTAAGCTACTAAGAAAATATTTTGAAAATGAAACATTTCATTTCGTCTTCCACTCATTCATTATGTTCCTCTTTTGCCAAGAAAAATGTTTTTAAGTTTGGAATTATTTTGTTCAGAATAATTAGTTTTTGTATCAAAAATTGACATTTTAGTTGAAAATAATTAAAATTAGATATTATAACATTAACCCTCTCGCTGCATAATTATTTTATTAAAATATCTTCAAAATAATTAAATAATTTCTTTTGTCCCCGGTTTTTCTCAGCAAATATTTTTGTCTAATTTAATCGGGAAAATGCTCCTCTGATTAAATAAGGCAAAATGTACAAAAAAAAAAAAAAAAAAAAAAAAAAAAAAAAAAAAATTGGTGGGAATAGTCAAGGAGGATTAGTTAGACGGAAAAATGCATGCCCGAGAGGATCTTGGTCTGCGTAGCGAGAGGGTTATGGGGACAAGGGATCTTAAAACTGATCTTATTATTTTTTTTTTAATTGCACATTAAATACTATTCAAAAGCACACTATATTAATTATGGCATATATTTATCACACAAGAAAAATTAAAAAATGGGGGAAAATAAGAAATTTTTGTGAATGTTTTAAACATTATAAAGAAATTTCAAAATATCTCAACCTCACTCCATACCAAATAAAATTCCCAATATTTTTTATGTCAGTTTGCTTTACATTTACAAATAAAACCGTGCGTAGTTTTTTTAAACTAAATATAATTGGAAAATTTAAAGGTAGTTAACTACAGATACGGGATGCAAAAATGCTGAAATTTTCATAAAATTTAGGAAACGTTTCTTTTCTTTCTTTATATTCAATTACATAATATTCTATGCACAATTTTATTTGTATATGTAAATCAAACTGGCATAAAACATATTTTGTATTTTAATTGATATGGAGTTACGCAAAGGAATTTTGAAGGTTCTTGATGTCGCTTTAAATAATCAGGATTATTGCTTATTTTTCTCCATTTTTTTTATTTCTTGTGTGATAAATCTGTTCCATAATTCATATAGTGTGTCTTGAACAGTATTTAAGGTGAAGTAAAAAAAAAAAAAAAAAAAAAAAAAAAGAGTTTGAGGATCCCTTGTCCCCTTACGTGAAGATGCAAACTGTTTTTCAAAATTTTATGTGACAAAGTTATTTCTTTTTGTTACTGCAGTTCGTGATAAATGATCTTTATTTATGACTTCAAACAATTATCCATCCAGTATACAGTGGCGGTCAAAAGTTTCCGGCCAGCATAAAATTTTTGGTTAATTTGTAAGTATATCCATATGAAGAGGAATCTCAAAGTGATACTTATACACTTTATTGACATAACAGTTAAGAACTTATTTATGGAATAAAAATTAAATATTATTAAATTTAATTGACAAAATTAATTGCTAAGGAAAACGCATGTTCTCAAAAGTTTCCGGCCACCTTTGGAAGTTTGGAAAAAAATGATGTTATAACAGAAAATAACAGTGATCAACAGCATTTACAATTAGTATTTAGTATTCATACATTTAGCAATAAGTACTGCGGCGCAACAACGTGGCATCGATTCAATGAACGGTTGTAGATCATCAATGTTACGCTTTGTCCACGGTTCTTACAATTTTTGTGAAAATGCTGCTAAATTTGAATATTTATAATTCCACACACGTTTTCAAGTTAGTTTCAAAGATTTTCTATAGGATTCAGATCGGGAGATTGGGCTGTCCATTTCAAAAGCGGAATTTTTTTTGTGCGAAAGCCACTGCTTGACGAGCTTGCATGTATGCTTTTGGTCATTAACATGATGAAACAAATAGTTGCGACCACAATTTTTCCTCCAATAAGGCAGCAAATGATCTTGCAAGATATCCTTATGCATTTCACTATTCATCTTGCCGCAGATTTCAAATAACGGACAGGCGCATTTTCCAGAAAATGCTCCCCACAGCATAACGTGTCCTCCGCCGCGCCTCATTGTAGGAATAATATATCTCGCATATTATCTTTTGTATTTAGGTCGTCGGTTATAATATTTTTTTATCACTATCAAAAAGATTGAACATCGATTCATCGGAAAATAGTACTTTTTTCCAGTTTTCAATTGGCCAGTCTTTGTATTCCATGGCAAACGCCAGTCGGGCCCTCTGATTTTTTTTAATTTATGAAAGGTTTTTTAACACCAACTGTTCCATAAATTTCTACGTCACATAAGCGTATTGATACTGTACACAAACTTATTTCAGCAATATTTTAACACCATAAATCGCGTGGAATTGCAGCGGCATTTTTACACGGTTCATCAACTGCTTTTCTTCTGTGAATTCTGTCTACAAGAATAGTCGTTTTCCGGAGTCCCCCGAGCCGTGGCAAGTTCCGAAAGCCATGACCATCTTTATATTTTTTAAAAATATCGTTTACAGCAAATTTTCCGATCGACAACTTTGCCGCAATCTCACGAGAGGCTTGTCCCTTTAGCGACAAACAAATCAGTCGTTTAGGAACAATAAATTGTTAAAATTTTAATTTTTGAATTTAAATGCAGTTTTCACGTTGATTAATTAACTAACATGGCCAAAAAAAAGCAATTTAGCGATAGCAAAAACTAATGGATGACGAATGGCCGGAAACTTTTGCACGCGCGAATTTCGAATTCCTCCCCTTTTCATCAAGTATCTTAACCACCCAATCAAAATGATCACGTGATCAGAGGTACTTTATTTATTCCTAACTTTTGGAGCAACTGTGCTTCTTCTTCACTAAAACGTTTTATCAAACAAGTCAAAGAAACTAACTGGCCGGAAACTTTTGACCGCCACTGTATGTATATGGGGCATTATCACAATCTTTTGACTTTCATGTCCCTGAATAATAATTTTTTATTTAATACAATTTTTTGTGCGTTTTTTTATTTCATATACTGGGGAACAACCAATTGCATGATTGCATAACAATATTAACGAGATAAATAAGATTTGAACGATGTTGGGGGTCCAAATACCAGGAAAACTCATCTACCGTCCCGTGTCCCTGATGCTGATTTTTAACTGTTTGAGGACGAGCGACACGTATACATGCCACATGAAGCGCTCAGAATCCTTCTTTTCACTCACCAATAAAATTTTACTGTAAAATTTGCCTTCTTTAATCAGCGCATTTTCTCGATTATAGAAGACACAAATTTCTGATTTTTTTAAAAAAAAGGTGACAAAAGATTAAAAATTTCGTAAAAGGCTCCCGTCGCGAAAGGTTAAGTTTTGAGCTGTCTGGATAAAATTTTTTCAATAAAAATAATTTGATGTAATTTTTTTCTGAAACTGGAACTATTGTAAATATGTATCCAAAAATTAACCTGCACGCATTTTTAGGGTTGTTATTATTTTTTAAACTCTGTCCCTGGGTTTTATATTCCTCACCATTTCTCTTCTAAAATTATACAGAAAATCATTTCTGATGCAGCCACAGAATTTTTTTCAAGTTTTTTCTCATGCAGAAGTATGCTAGAGAAATAATGTCTAAAATTCTTTGGCAGGAAATTTACTGTAGAATTTAAATCCACATTTAAAAACCAATTTCAAGCATCGTGGCTTCATTGGTAGGCTCAACGTCCCCAAGGTTTATTCCTGCACTTTTCGAGGTAAATTTTTAAAAAAAAAATGTATTTAATCCAATGCTAACAACTGTTTCTAAAAATCAATGAACATTGTGGCTATCACTTAGTCTTATCATGATTTCCCTAAAAACAGGTGGTAATTTTCCTTAGCGTTCCATCCTTACCGTCCCTTTTTTTGCCATTTCGTCCTTTTTTTTCAATACTATCCCCCTTTTTTGCCTTAACGTCCCTTCTTTAACACCCCTTTAAGACAATGTTATACAAAAATTCTGTATTAAATGTAATACATTGTTATTATTTCTTATTTGAATGTCCTGTGGGTACTATGCAAATTCATTATAAGTAAAAATTTAGAAGAAAATAAAAAGCTACAGGGGTAAAATGGTAAAGAAAATTAAACTCGCAAGTTTAACTTAAACCTCAGTTAAATAAAAAATATTTCGCTGCTGACCCTTTTTTCCTTATTTTGAATCATTGAGGCATTCGTCTATCAGATTAAAATGTTATTTTAGCAAGTTTAATTTTGTCAGATTTTTTTCCCCAAAAGTCAAAAGGTTGTGAGAATGCCCCATATATATCACTTTTACGTATTTAAAGCATAAATTCCGAAAGTTATGATTTACTTGGTGATGATCATACATTTTATTATATTTATATGTTCTTTATAACAAATATTTGTATATGTAAAATTAGTTCTTCCTTCTGTGATATTTTCCAGACTTGCAGACGGGAAAGGAATAATTATTTAAAATCATAAAAAAACAACTGCATCTACAACAATCGGCCGTTTTTTAACTGACATGTTTCATTGCCTCAAATACTTCCCTATGATCTTCTATGTAGGCTCACTTGTCGTCTTCGGAATCACAGGTAGCCGTCCTATGTTCTAGTTCGTAACCGCTCAAGCAATTTGAAAAACTTATCGAAATAAACAATTAAATTAAAAAAAAACCAACTGCGTAAAAAGCGAACTAATTAATTATTTCTCATAACTGTGAAACTATTTTTTTTTCAATTCCTAGTATTAGCTCACACTCTCGCTATATATATCTTGTTCAAATTTTCAATCGTTAATAAAATACTTATTATTCATCCCATCAAGCTCAAATAAATTTTGCAGTGGATGACACTTGATGTTAATCCAGTTTTTTTTCAAATTTTAATTCATTAATTAAATTAAATTAATTAATTTTCAATAATCGAGAGAGCCTTCTTCTTGATCAACCTTTTTTTAGGCGCCACTCAAAAGGAAAGAAGAATGGGAGGAAAAAAATTCTGTTATTGACCTATGTAGAAATTAACTTAATATGTTTTCTTTTTATATTAATTGTTTATATCACTTAACAATTTTTTTTATTTACTTGTATTGATGACTTTTAAGTTGTGTTTAATTGTTAGTTCCTATCTATAAACACTGTTTTGATGAAGTCTATAGATGTCTATGGTGGTTAGAGTTGCAGTAAAGCTAGAGATCCACAATACATTCACAACTTCCCGGTTGTATAATATTTTAACGGAGCTTCTGACTGTAAAATAGTCAATGAAACATCGTCTTAATTTTGAAAGACCTATCGAATGATATGCCACTCAATACGGTGCGTAATTTTTTTCGTCTCTACCGCCATTTCGTATTTTACGGCCGCCATTTTGAATTTATAAAAACAAAACCTATCCTATAACCACCGGGTCGTTAAGACGAATTGATAGAGACCTCATTCATTAAAATCCATCTAGCCGTTGAGATGTTTCGAGGGTATCAAGAAATCCACATACACAGATACGCGTGAAACACATAACCCTTCTTTCAGTCGGGTAATTAGGCTGCAACTGGTGCAAACAAATAAGAGTCAGGAGATAAGGTGCGCGCGTAGATAAGTGAAGAGGCTCATCCTTCATTTCGTGTTTTTACCAAACGGAACCTGTAAATCCTACAATTAACCGAAATGTTAGCGTTAAGGAATATAAATCAAACTTTTACAAACTGGGTGTGGTGAATTCTAGGATCTACCGGTAAAACCCATTATTTACCTGATTTCGGGCTTTTGCCGTAACATATCCTCCAAATGTGGAGGATTGTCTCTCCACAATGTCCCAAACAAGTAATTTGAATTTCCCAATTTGTACGATTTTCACAAATTGATTTTCAGAAAATTCTTGACGAATTTGTTTTCTTATTAATATATGACAACTTTTAAATATTCCTACAAACCTCCATTGAACTACCAAAATTTATGTGTCAATTTAATCACAAGTAGAAATACCATTAAAACGTCTATATATTTAATTCGCAATTATAATTAAAACTATCTTTTCACTATGATTTCCCAGCATGTAAAATATCACAATATTAAAATCACGTTAAGGAGCTTATCTTTTAGAAGTGCTAGTTCGCGAAACAAGTTAAAAACTGTTATCATGTGATAACACATAATGCAATTATTTAAAAAATACTTGTAACGTAATCCCTGTCAAGATTAAAGTTAATTACGACTTAAAAATGCGTTGAAAAGGGGGAGACATTAAAAACAATTATCATTGACTTTAAAAATCCGAACTATATAACTATACATAAATTTTCAATAAAGTTTTTTTTTTCCAATTATTTCAATTATTTTATTTAAATATGCCTAAATTAAAATAATATTTTTTCATAAACGACAGTTAATAATATTTTCACAGTTTTCCTTTCTGATTACGTTTTAAAGCTTATCTAACATGTTCTATTTATTTCGCTATGGAAATTCTAATAAACTTTGAAGAACAATGGACAAAACATTTTACTGTGAATTTTCCACTAATACATTTTAAACTATTGGAAATCTTGCGACTTCAGAAACAAGTGTCAGTTGTCATTATTCACGAACGAGGAAAACATTTAACGAACCGTAACATGTAAAATTTAAAACTGTGAAAACATAAAAACTTTTACATTTGTTGCAGATGTGATAATCCTAATTAGTGTCATAAAGTTTGTTTAAAATAGCTTCTAATTAGAAACAGGAAATTAGGAAAGTAAATCCAAGATGAATTTAGAAGTTCAAAGGGAACCTTAAATATGTTGCTTTAACAATAAACGCAGAGACAGAAAAAAATCATGCTGTTACCTATTAGAGATAAAATTGAATTTTTTTAGTACATTTTTCTTTGTGTTATTTTTTTATCTGTGCGACGAGTACACAATTCTATTTTCGAAAGTTTGTAAAACTTCTGAGTCTTCTAGAAGTCTTTATTTCACTTTAATACTGAAGGAAATAATCGGTCATTAATGATTTAAATGTATAAACAGTTTTCTGTTATCATTAAATTAAGAAAAAAAACTTCTATAAAACAATATAAAAATTCTGGAAATAAGGTGAAAAGCTGAAGTTTCTGTCAGCAAAAAATTATGGTCATAACAATAAGCTAACATTCATTCTATTTGTTATAACAGTTTCTCAAAAACGCATATTACGCGGGAATAAGTATACGTCATTAACAGTTACAGTGTTTTCAATATATCTAAAATATTCTAACAAAAATGTCTGGAGAAAATATATTTTTAATATTGTAATAGAGGTAATTAACTAAAAAAGAAGATAATGTTTAATTAGTTTTTATCGACAGAAATCACCCTCTTTTTTAATGCCCGTATTATACTTATGCTTATCCTAAACTATATCTTCAGGCATTATAATCATAGCAGCTATCACACTATAGACATTTTTCCATTATCTGTTACATAAAATTTCAGTTACATAAAACAACATGATAGAGTTATTTTTTCTTAAAAAAAAAAATTCTTTATCTTGTTTGTATACTTTTACATACTTTTACATTTTTTGTATACTTTTACATTTACCATCGTCGGTGCTCACGATTTTATTTTCCAACATTCCAGATTTGGCATCTTCCCACAGGTCATTGTCCACCAAAAAACTACGTTAGCCAACACTAAATTAACGCACTTCCCTGGCCGGCTAATTCGCCGGATTTAAATCTAATAGAGAATTTGTGGGGAAAAATGAAGAAAAGACTGTAAGATATTGTGCCAAATAACAAAGTTGAGCTTCTTTCAGCATAAAGTCGACATGGTCATATCTGGGCAGAAAACATTGTGAAGCACCTGGCAAAGCGAGATCGTACTGTTATAAAATGTAAAGGTGATGCTACAAAATATTAAAAAATAACTATTTTCCGTTTTTTAATCCGTATTATTAACAATGCATTATTCTAATGTTTTGAACCGGGTAAATGGTTATTCTAATATTTTGATATATTCCAAGTGTGAATAATCATTTTAATTTTTGCATTATTTCCTTTGTTTTCATGCTACGAGTAAAAGAATCTACTAACTATGTAGATTCTTACGATATTATGTTTATCCTATATACATTTTTTATAAGCAATACTTCAAAAGCATTTTTTCATAATTCCCCTTTTTTTCTATTATTCTAATTTTTTGACTTGGAGCTGTACATATATACTTTTTTTCAAACAATATATGATATTGAATATGATAAATTTTTAAGAGCAGTTGTATTTAGTATTCGAAAAATAACATAGAAACAATATATCAATTTCACAACTTAAATTTTATGCCTTTATTCTTCAGGAAGAGGAAGGCATTGTAAACATCGCCCATTATTTAAATTCAATGAAAAGTATTATCGGGAGGTTTCGTAAAATAAGACATCCTTACATTAAACACAAAGTAATCATCAATGAAAATCATTTAACTATAGTTAAATGCTAAAATACTGTTATAATACAAATTAAAATAATAATAATAATAAAAAAAAAGAAATTTAACAAATTACAACGACCATTTGGAAAATGATTTTTTCGAAGATTAAAATTTAAGACATAAAAAATCGCACGGAGTTGATCATACATTGCGTATGCCATAAATTAAACATTAATAGTGTTATTACAGGTAAAAATTGCAAGCAACAAAAATCGTCTGCGACACGTCAGATTTCTTAAAACTTACGTATTATCCACCTGAAACTTACGTATTATCCAAGCATTTCATTGGCTGTTCGGGAAAAGACCTTTTCCGTCGTCAGATTTCCAAGAAATCTGACGACCCATTTTAAATGAAATTTCATTCGTAAACTTCTAAACATCCCACAATATTACTTTTTACACCTTCGTATAGAGCAAAAAATGTACTTTTAAATGCAATTTGTTTGAAAGCTGTATCTCAATTTGTTTCTGAGTTATTAATTTTTTTGTAGTTTCTATTAATTTTTTGTCATAGTGGCAACAGAGGTATCCATCTCTGTTGAAAGTAAAGGGGAATACAGATTACTGTATAGACCATCAGAAAACGAATAAAATGTGGATTAAACCAATAAAAAGCTTAAGATATGCTTTTTACTTCCTACCATGACGAGGACAATAACCATTTTTCCAAATAGTTAAAAAAAAAAAAAAAATACGAAATCAAATAAACCAAATGAATGTTTAGGTAAATTGCAGAATTATTCAAAAATGAAAGTAAAATGCAAGGCAGTGTTTCAGCTCCGACCGATTTTTTAAAAGATTATATATATATATATATATATATATTACATCATTTCAAAATGCCAAAACACCATAACTCCAAAAGGAAGGTGTATATCTGCAGAATTTTTTTTTTTTTTTTAACTATAAAATATTTTAAAGAACAAGAAAGACAGGTAAAAAACAAAAACAGTCTGTTCTTCATCAGTGGGAGGACAGACAGAAAACTAACTCCACCCCCACTTTTAAAATTTGCAGGTTTCTGAACACATGCTCACCCCGCATTCAATACTCAAAAACTATTGTCATTTTATTAATCAAATTCCATAAAAAACAACAATAACTCAAATTAAAACTAACAAACATAATGTTAACCATACAAAAATTATCATACAAAAACAATAAAGCTTTTATAAAAGGTCTTTTAGAGGATATACTTAAATTACCATTAAAATAAAAACAAAAGAAAATTAACAAACAAGCATGAATGCAGAATAAACATGCGCCCCCCCCCCCCCAAACCCGCAAAATAAAAATTGCTGCTGTAGCGCCATTCATGCAGTAATTTTTCATTAATTTTGAAATAAAAAAAATATATATACACATATATATATATATAAACCAGTAGAAGATTATATTTAGCCTGAACCATCGCACCCCCCCCCCCTCTCACAGAACAAGAAGAACAAGAAAAAAATAACTGTATGTAAAAAGTTAAAACTAGGAAAATATAGGCTGCGGCCTTTTTCCTAGTTTTAATTTTTTACATACAGTTATTTTCTTCTTGCTCTTCCTGTTCGGTGAGGGGGGGGGGGGTGCGCTGGTTCAAGCTAAATATAATCTTATACTGGTTTATATTGAATTTATGTGTTTCACTGCAGCTGTTTGGCGCATTTCCCATGAATATAATTTGTTTTTTGTTGGTAATTACTATAATTTACGTTTATATACACACAGACACACACACACACACACACATATATATATATTCAATGTAGTAATGCGAATTTTATTTCTTAATCCTTTTTTATAGTTTTTTATATTAAACTTATTTGTTTTTCATAATTTATTTCTCTATTTTTTGTGTGTTGGTAGTCCCCATTTCATATTCTTTAGCTATTTTATGACTAATAAGAAGATGAAACCGCACACTTTATTTGTGGAAATCTAGGCATTTGGGACCTGAATATTCTGTCTAGGTTCTACAAATATCCATTATTTAATCTCTGCCCATTTTATTTATTTATTTCGTTTGTTGGTAATTTGTAATTTTTAATTGGTCATATATATATATATATATGTGTATATATATATGTCTGTATCTGTGTGTATGTACATACAAACGTATTATCTGCTCTTACTATGACTCTATTATGACTCTGCAGTTATTTATGCATTAAAAACTTTAAAATTAGAAAAAATGCATTATAGTATTTTTATTATACGTATTAATATAAAATTTAATACAAATAATGTTTTAAAATTTAAATGATAACACATCAGACATTTCTAAATTTCGTCTTAATTTGATTCTATTAGAGAGCTTTGATGTAAAAAAAAAACTTCAAAGTTTAATATTTAAAAAAAAAAATTAATAACTTTCATAACTTCAAAGTGTCAATCAAAAGTTTAATTATCTGCGATAAATTCAGAACCCAAATAAATATATTTCGCGAAACACTTAAAAGATTGATTAAATTCTTTTCGATAAGGATAATTTTCATCAGTATTGCTGTTTTCTTTTGTCTTAAATATGTCTTTAACTTGCTTATTAAAATGAAGTTGACAGAGATATTTAATTAGTATTTATAAAAATATCATTCCATTTTTTAGTTATTAGACAAATAAACTGTTTTGGTCTATGAGATAACTAATAACACGTAGCAAGGTAATATGACATTTTGAAGGCAAAATCTATATAAAGGATGCAAATTGGTTTCCATATTGCAATATAATTCTTCAATAAAATTATGTCATAAAATAACTTATTATTATTAAACAAAAGTTACAACATGCTATGGTTTTAAAAAGTACTGTTAAATACTTATAAATACCATTTAATGAACAAATCTACAATGATCAGTACACACAATCGGTGACTTTTAAGATCAATACTAAACTATTTCCGCATTTTTTTTATTAACTTGATAAACAATAGGTTATTACGTATAATATAATTCACGTTCACAGATGACCATCTTAACCTTCCGTCTACCAGACGGGTCCATTGGACCCGACATGTACATTCAAAATATTTATTCAAACCAGAAATTTCTTCAAAACAAACTAAATGTATAAATCAGACAATAATAAGTTAAATAAACAAATTAAATAGTTTTAAGTAAAAATTCTGGTGTAGAATGTTTTTATAAAACTTGAGTAAAATTTCCGGTAGTTCTAGGGTTAATTAAAGTACATGCTTTCATTATACTTGTGATCTCGTATTTTCATTTTCTTCTATCTTTACAAGAAGAAAGAATTGGATTCGTGAAAATTTTAGACATTCGGTTTTCGATGGATTTACACGTTTTAGTGGACAGAAATTCCGGAAAACATGTTTTTACAAAATGTATGTCTGTGAGTCTGTGGCTCTGTGTGTCGTATGTATGTGACACACTTTTTTGTGGGTGTCCTATCTCAAGAACTAATGCGCGGAATTTAATAAAAAATTATATTCAGTTATTCCCTGATATAAATTGGTGTTGATTAGTTTTTGGTGTAAATCGCTCAACAGGTGGCGCTACTATGCAGCATTTTTCAAGATTTCCACAATAGCTGAATCTCCAGAACTATTGTACGAATTTTTATCCAACTTCAAATTCAGATATAGGGCTAGTTGACCGGGGCTAGTTGACTACAGGGGTACGTAGTCCTCATAAATCGCCTGTTTGTGGATAGATTACGCAACCACTCACAGAGTACCTTTCTTATTGCTTTTTACAATGTCCATTGTAGTTTTGCAGCGTTACCTACGTGCAATGGGCATTTATTACGATTTTTCTATTTTTTGCACTCATAAGTAATTTTTTGTTGCTTCATTCTTTTTCTAATTTCTAATACTTATCTTAATAATTGCGATTTAACTTGTGCAGTTTTTCTTAGTCTATGATTAACTGTACCTACCCCATATGTGATTTCCTTGGATTATTTATGCTTAGAGGATTACGTGTCCCTTTTGTGAAGGAATTTATTATGGGGCTAGTAGGAGCATTGAACATGGGGACGTTGGGTCGGTGTTTGGTGTATGCTGGTAGCTTGAAAAACAGCAATTATATTTACAGAAAGAAAGAATTGGATTCGTGAAAATTTTCGACATTCGGTTTTCGATGGATTTACACGTTTTAGTGGACAGAAATTCCGAAAAATATGTTTTTACAAAACGTATGTCTGTGAGTCTGTGACTCTGTGTGTCTGTATGTATGTGACACACTTTTTGTGGCGGTCGTAGCTCAAGAACTAATACGCGGAATTTAATAAAAAATTATATTCAGTTAGTCCCTGATATAATTTGGAGATGATTAGACTTTGGTGTAAATTGCTCAACAGGTGGCGCTTATATGCAGTATTTTCACGATTCCCACAATAGATCAATCTCCCGAACTAATGCCCTTAGTCTTTGACATGAATTGACGCTTTATACATTTTGGTGTAAATCGTTCAACAGGAGGCGCTGCTATGCTGCATTTTTTGCGATTACCGCAATAGCTCTATCTCAGGAACTAATGCACGGATTTCCATCAAACTTCAGATTCAGGTATACTTTGACATGAATTGGTTCTAAATTGATGTAATTTCTTGTACTATTTAAATGATTTAATTGACGTGATTTATATAGAAGAAAGTTTTGTGATGGCCACAACATACTAGTTTATTTATCATGTTCATTGTTAAAATTTGTCCATTCGAAACATGTAGATGTGATAATTAGAAGATATTTATAAGCCTTTAAATGCACTTTTTTCACTTTTAGCATGTTATATCTTTAGTTTAGTATTCTAGTAGTTGGTTTATTTTTCTTTAGTCGTAGGCAACGGAAAAACTTTTCTTTTCTGTCTCTTTTACTTTCAGAAATAAACCGTGTAACCGCCTTTCTTAGACTTTCTGTAATTTTATATACAAATGAGAACTTTCTACAGTTATATGCGCATTAATTTTTTTTTAATGAAAAAATATATACATTTTGGCACTTTTTATCAAATGTATTAATATTAAATTCAATAAAAAAACTTTATTAAATTAATCTAATTATAATATGTCAGTCATTTCTTAAATTTTATCTTAATTTGTTTTTAAAAGATATATTTCATGAAAAAAAATCATGAAGATTTAATACGATTTTAAGCATTTTTTAATTACTTTCACAAATTAAAAGTGTCTATCAAAAGTTTAATTATCTGCGGTAAATTGACAATCCAAATAAAAATAATATCCCACCAACACACTTCGAAAAATAATGAAATTTATTTTGATGGGAATAGTTTAATGAGGAATGATATTTTTTCTTTAATTTGTCTTAAATGTGTCTTTAACTAACTTATTAAAGCTCAGTTATTAAAGTGAAAATTAGAGATATTTTTTAACAATATTTTTAAAGATTTTATTCCCCTTTTTATTTACTAAAAAAATATTTAAACTTTCGTAGTCTTGCAGGTAATTAATAAGAAGTAGGAAGGTAATATGAAAATTAAATATAAAGTCTGCATAAATGATGCAATTTTTCTTAAATATTCTCACATAATTCTACTAATTGGAAACTATATGAAATTTATGCAGTTATATATGTATCAAATAAAAAAAAAATGAAGAAGTACATTTTCGAACTTTGTATCAAATGTATTAATATAACATTCAATAAAAACACTTTATAAAAGGAATCTAATTATAATATGTCAAGCATTTCTTGAATTTCATTTTAATTTGTTTCTATAAAAGATTTTTCGTGTACAAAAAATCATCAAGATTTAACATGATTTTAAATATTTTTAACTGCTTTCGTAAATTGGAAGTGTCTATCAAAAGTTTAATTATCTGCGATAAATTGAGAATCCAAATAAAAATATTCCACCAACACACTCATAAAAATAATGAATTTTATTTTGATGGGGATAGTTTTAATGAGGAATGATCTTTTTTCTTTAATTTGTCTTAAATATGTCTTTAACTATCTTATAAAAACTCAGTTATCAAAGTGAAGTTGAGAGGTATTTTTAATTAGTAATTTTAAAATTTTTGTCCCCCTTTTTATTTATGAAAGAAATATTTAACCTTTCTTAGTCTAGGAGATAATTAATAAGACGTAGAAAGATAATATGAAACATAGAACATAAAATCTACATAAATGATGCAGTTTTTTAAATATTCTCACATAATTCTTCTAATTGGAAACTATATGAAATTTATGCAGTTATATATGCATTAAATAAAAAAATGAAAATGAAAAAATACATTCTCGTACTTTGTATCAAATGTATTAATATAAAATTCAACAAAAACACTATATAAAATTAATCTAATTATAATAAGTCAGGCATTTCTTGAATTTCATTTCAATTTGTTTCCATAAAAGATTTTTCTTGTACAAAAAATCATCAATATTTAATATGATTTTAAATATTTTTTAACTGCTTTCATAAGTTAAAAGTGTTCATCAATAGTTTAATTATCTGCGATAAACTAATAATCCAAATAAAAATTTTCCACCAACGCACTCATAAAAATAATGAAATTTATTTTGATGGGAATAGTTTTAATTAAGAATGATATTTTTTTGTTCAATTCGTCTTAATTATGTCTTTAACTATCTTATTAAAACTCAGTTATTAAAGTGAAGTTGAGAGATATTTTTAATTAGTAATTTTTAAAAATTTTGTTCCTCTTTTTAATTATTAATGAAATATTTAAACTTTCTTAGTCTAGGAGATAATTAATAAGACATAGAAAGGTAATATGAAGCATAGTATATAAAATCTGCATAAACAATGCATCTATTTATTTATTTATTTATTTATTTATATATTTTTTGCATACTCCCAAATAATTTTATTAATTGGTTGAATATTTTTTACTCACACGTAACAAAATAGACAGACATCGATACTTCTACCTCTTTGTGATGAAACGTGATCAAAATATCCTTGTTTTCATCATCAGCAGTCGTTCTTTTATACGATCAAGTTCGTGGCAAAAACAGACGACATTGTTTGAAAACCATGTCCTGTCCCTTCCGTTCTTTATCATTTTACTCGATGGTCGAGGCTCATGATGTATGATTGTATTTTATGTCCCATTTATAGGTGCGTTCGTAATTACATAAATACGTAGCACCTACAATCGTCATTTGCTCCCTCTGTCTGTCTGTCATCTGTCCACATATAACAGCACTAAAACCACCCAACTGAATGATTTGTCATTTAATATGTATAATCGTTGCATAATTTGTCTTTACAAATTATATGAAAATCCAATCAAAACTTAAAATGATATTAATAAATGGTTTCTTCATTTTATTAAATTCTATCATACGTAAATAATTCTATGATAACCCATGATAGGTAATGAATCAAGGTTGCAATGGTGATTATTCTATGAAATCATATTACACGTAATTAATTCAATAATATACCATGATATGTAACGATTCTGGGTTGCTATGGTAATTACGTCCTATATAAGATGGTATCATATTATTTCCGTGTTACAGACTTTAATATATACATGTATAATCTTAATAAATTTTGTATTCATACATTTTTGCATATGAATGCAACAACCATTGCACCAAGATCTGAATATTTATAAAACAAATTATAATATGAACGCCCCCCCCATTTTCCACGTTTGACGAACAACTTCCATAACTTCCGACTTGTTTATTACTTACTACCGACATTTCATTTGAAGAGCGATAAATACACGAAATTTTTACGTTAATATTACAATTTTAATGTATTTTTAAAGCTTAAAAGTAAGGGAAACAGGAACGTCATTTCATATTTTGCTTAGAGATTGTAAATGTTTTATGTTGTACTTTGTACATCCAGATTATCTGTTATTTCTTTTATGAATTGTTTTCGTATATATTTTTAAATGCATTTTTTTACATGTGTTTTTAAGTATATTGGTGAAAAAGAAAACGTTGTAAATAATAACTTATTTAAACGTTTTAAGTAATTTATTTTGATAAAATTAATTGGTTGAAAAAATTTCAATATTTTCCTAGACATTCCGTAGATGTTACCTAAATATTCTTCAAGTATGGAAACATTGCTTTATTAATAACTGCTTTTATAATATTGCTACTTTTGAAATCACCACATCGTTGCTGCCAGTATCGCTATTTGACGGCAAGCTTGGCGACTTTCCTTAAACCCTTAACGCTCGAATTAAATTACGGTTGAAAAATTCAAATTGCTTATCGGCACCACTTTTATGAAAAAGAAATATTCACCTTATTTAATGGCAGGAAAAACGACTCTAAAATATAGCCAATTTCACTATTTTATAAAACTGGTGGGAATTTGAGTAAAAGACACAGCCCGAGAATATGACGGGAGCGAGAATTAAGGGGCTAATGCAGTGATGTAACAGTGGCGCAGCAATTGTGCGATTGTCACCACTGAATTTTAACAGTATTTTTCGGCTTCAAAGATCTCAGAAATTTTGTCCTGAAATAAGATGAAGAACGCCATTAAAATTTAGCGGTGTCAATTGATTCTCTGCTGCTACACTGTTCCATTACTGGGCTAATGCCTAAATTGTATATATTTGTCTCATTTAGAGGTTAAATAAACAACAACAGACATCTAAAAACTTAAACGTTCTCTGATACATCCAATGTGTGAATAAATGGTTAAGAATTTAATGTATGGTTTTTTTTATTTTTTTTCGAAAAAAATATATTTCAGTCTATTATTGTTAATGATTAACTAGAAAAATAGTGAAAAAAATTGTGTTTCTGTTAGACATAATGCCGTAATGTCACGCCTCAGTTATGTAAGAAAAATTGTTCAAAAATGATAATTTTAAATTATATCTTTACTTTAAATTGTTAACACAGCACAATAAGAACTATTCAACGATATAATGATTTTTATAAAACTTTTAATAGTTTACAGACATAATGATTACAGGTCTACCACAAGCGACTATTTTTTTAATCTATCTGGCACCACTTAAAAAAATAAAATAAAATAAAATAAAATACTTTCACAACATTTGGAAGGTAAATATACTACAAAAATTATTTTCTTACAATAGTGGTGCGAATAGAATATAGTCACCGGTGGCAGGCATGTGATTAGCACCTTATAAAGAAACAGAAAAGCGCCAGTCGAGCAAATAGCAAGCAGTATCAGCAAAATATGTTATAACCTCTCCAGTCCGTACAAAAACAGACTTCATGACCTTAAATGCATGTTATCACACGTAACACATAATAGTTAAGAGACCACTAAGAAACCAATAAAAAGCGCCAAGTGGTAAAAAAAAGGTCATTTAATGCCCGAGTTACATGATGCATATTAAGAGTTAATGTATTGTAACGGCTTCTTTTTGGAAAAACATGAATTGCAGTACACTATATATTTAAGTGTTAAATAAGCTTTTAGAAATGTATGTACTACGATCACTTTCACAAACTTACGCTTAGTTTTATGCCGTACCTGAAAACGCGTAATTCTCTACTTTGTAAAAACTGCCATTCTGGAATAAAATGAATACTCAAACTCAAGTTATATCAGTTACATTAACTTCTATGTTCTCGAAATATAGGCTGAAGTATGGTTAATGGTGGTAAATGAACTTTTCACTCGTTTTGTATAATGCAATTAATAACCACAGTATTACCAGCAACATTCCTCTGATGCATACATAAAAATTTGATCAACGAATAGTTATTTAGAAAATAGAGTAGAATTGTATACCATACCTAGAAATGCATAAATGTCTACTATAGAAAAATGAGTCAGCGATTATGGAACAAAATGTGCAATCGTACTCCAGTCACATCGGACACATAAATTTCTATTATCGCCATATACAGCATGGAATGTGGTCAATGAAGGTAAAGAGACTTTTCACTCTCCTTGTATATTAAAAATAAAAACCTTTCGTATTGTGGCAGGAGTGGCCAACTGCGGCATACCGGATAAAGAAATAACAGGCTTCTTTAATCCCAGAGATTCGATGATTAGATAAGATAATGTTTACTACAAAATTTTAGTGGTGTCGAACGTGCCACAGTTGGACAACTCTGTATTATGGGCAACAGGTCACCGGTGCATATCAACAAAATATGACAACGAAGAGTTATTCATTAAATAGACTACAATGGTGTACTATACCTAGAAGCGCATAATGTTCTTGTATGTAAAAATGAGTCAAACGTTATGATAAATAAATAGTTATTTAGAAAACCGACTACAATTGTGTATCTTAACTAGAAACGCTTAATTCTCTGGTATGCAAAAATGAGTCAGACATTATGGAACAAAATGCTCACACATAAAGAAGTAATATCATATCAATAAAGCGGAATTTTCACTCGCCTTGTATATTACAAGTAATCGCTTACAGCACAGGAGCCAACTTTTACGCTTTTTGTTACCAGTATATCTTAAAAAATAATTTTAGCTTTATTTAATCATTGAAATTCCGCTAATATAAAACAAAACAAAATGCTCAAGACAGTATTTAGCAAATGCATAACATTTGGCATATATGCTATAGTACAACGGTTAAGAGTTCGCAGAGGTATATCAAAGAATATCAACGTTGAATAACTATTCCTTCTTAAGAAAATTCAGAGAAAGTGTCTTCGTTCTGTCAGCGAGACTTTTTGTGAAACATCCAGTTTGAGATAACCCTGGCACTATAGTTTTAGAGCTATTATGCAAGGTTGGCACGATCTTCGGAATTTCCAACGACTCTGGCACCACTAGCAATGATAAGATAAATTCTATTTAATTTTTAAAATATAGAATTTGGAATCGTCTCGTTTATTCATAGAATGTGCTATATTTTTCTGAATGTACTATATAAAAAAAACTATTAAAATTTGTCGTAGAATTGCGTGAACCCTAAATAACAGTGATTCATATGTTTATGACTTACTGTTATATTCAGTTATACTGATATTTGTTTTAATAAAAAAAACTGTGTTTATATACTTATAAATGAAACATAATCTAATACAAGATCATTTTTAAAATCTGACATATATTGTAAAACAAAAGTGAACTAAAGTTAAATAGTTTCCGACAATTTAGTCCAAGATGACCGTAAATTTAGTAAAAGGTTTTTGAAAGGATTTATTTTACTTTAAACGACTTTAATAAATAAAGACGTGAAATTTATTTCTCCTTCTTGAACAGTTATCCAGCTCAGATGCAATTAAACTAAGAACTTTCGAGAATAAAAATAACCACCTGGGAGAAAGGTTTTTAATGTGAATCCTGAAATTCTCAAAAACACAATGTCTAGAACTCTAGAGTTGAGCAGGGGTATATAATACAAGTGTATACGTACAATCATTTGGTTGAAAACAAATAGGAAAAAAGGAATTTGTAAGTTTGTAAGTATAAAGTATTTGCTTTCTAATATATTTTAAATTATATAATCCAAACAATGGATAATTTTATGACATTGTAAACATCCTCCGTTAGATACGATGTTGTAAAACATTTTTATGAGCATAGCTTTCATTTTTAAGAGTCGTTTTATCTCATTTGATGCTTGTAATACATTAAAACTCCAATTATCTAAATTCCAGTCATAAGAATACCCTAATAGCCGAGTTTATGTAGGAAACAAAAATTAAGTTAAAAATTAATTATTGGAATTCGAGCTGTATGCATTCGTTCATAAAAATATAATTCCATAGAAATTCATCCTACTTACGACACGATAAAAACTGAGTTTAATTTTAATGATTAAAATCTAGAAACACGAGACTTGGTTACTAATTTCCCTTGATATATGTCAAACTGTTTATACGCACTTTAAAAAATTCTTGTCCAATGTTAAACCCTTCAATGGTATAAATTAATTAGATGAATCGCAGTACTGTTCTTCTTTACACAAAAAATCTTGTTCGTGGATCAACATAGAAAATAGAGCATTCAATATCAGATCACGACATAATATTCTATGCAATCCCTCTAAAGTATTTAAAACACTTGTTACCCTCCTTTTTGTTTAATGGTTAGAACGTTGGCTACGTGTTAAAACGTGCAAGGTTCGAATAGCGGTTAAAGCTTTTGTTTTTATAAACTGTGGGCTATCCTGCGAAAATAAGCTTAGGTCTGATTAGCCTTTCATTGTTAAAGATTATCCCTAACTAGATTTATTGTTAAAAATGTTAACAGTTTTTTTTTTTTTATATTTTGTGAATACTTAGTTTAATATTTTACTAGTTAATGGTTCAGCATAAAACAAAATTACGTTTCTATATTGTACCATTTTACGATTTATGTAAGATACCAATTCGTCGTAAAATTTCACAATTATTTGGTTGAAGTTTGTTTAACAAAACATTTGGTTCAACCAAAGAAAATTTTAACATTGTCTATAATCCGCAAAAGCACTGCAACTGTATTGTGGAAATGAAAGGAATTATTTAAAGCCTGTCACAATTATTATGGTATTTCATTTCCAAAAAAAAAAAGCATTATCACAGGAACTGTGTTAAGGATTGTAATGTAACATAACGCAAAATTGAAGCCCAAAAAATTGCAGTATATCGTAAAAAATAAAAATAAGTTTAAAGGGTATGATAAAAGAGCTCTTTTTGCAATTCAAGCTTATTCCAGTATTCGCCTGAGATGGCTCAGTTGGAAGAGAATTAGATGCTTCAGCCAATACATCCCAGATTCGAATCCTGTCCCAGACATTTTTCACATTCTTGGAAATTTACAATTGTTATGATTTATTTGCAAATTGAATAATTGTGTTAAAAATTAATCTAATATAATTACATATGCAGTGTTTAGTGCAGTTCGAAAAAATAACCTTCGATTTATTCTGTTGAGTTGATTCGGATATCAGACAAGATTCTTTGATCGGTAAAGGTTAGTTCAGTGAATTAGTCCTCCAGCATTCGTCCGCGATGGACCAGTTGGAAGAGCATTGACTTCAGCCAATGCATCTCTGGTTCGAATCGTGTCCCAAACATTTTTCACCCATTTGAAAATTTACAACTGTTATAATTCAAGCTTAGTATAAAATTTTAGAAAAAAAAACGCAATTACCATATATATATAAACTGCTTAAAATACCTATAATAAAGTAGAGCCCCGATTATCCGCAGTGCGGTTTATCCGCGAAGAGATTTTTTTTTATTATTATTTAAGCCGAATTTTTAAGTCAAATTTTTAAATTTAAGCAAGGAAAATATAGTAAGCCCTACTAATTCATATGAACAGAAAAATTCATGTATTCGAAAGTAATAGAAGAATATTTCTAGATTCGGTTGCCATGTTTAAGATATCAGTTATAAAGTCTTGATGTCTTTTCTTGATTTTATTAACTAAACGTAATCACAGTAATTGAAATATTTAACAATTAACTAAGAATATTATGATAAATTCCAGTGAAGCATATCAAGAATAGCTTCATTTTTGAGATAGAAAAGTGTTTCTAAAGCTAGAAGCAAAAATAAGTGACTGATTTTTTTTTTTTTTTTTTTTTTTTTTTTTTTAAGAGGTGTAACTCAACACTTTTTGTACAGTATGTATGGCATTGTTCCCATCTTTGTTTACTGTTCTTTATTTTAGTGATTTACAGGTAAAGCAAAAGTTTCGGCTGTACTGTGCATATGTATGTACTTTAAACATTTTATTATGTTTTTTGTACACTAAAACATAGTTTTCAAGTTGAATTTTCTTTTTTTCGAGCTTGCACCCCATTTTCTGTCTTTTTCGGGTTATCCGCGATTTTTGTTATCCGCGGTGCCCTTGCCACCCAATTCCGTGGATAATCGGGCCTGTACTGTCTTTCTATGCAAGTTAAAAAAATATCTGTTATATTTATGTTCAGCACAATTTCTAAAAACGTTTGTATCTGCATATAAAAATGATAAATAAATTTATATTTATTCAATTTCCTCCTTTTTATGTGGAATTTTTATGATAGTACTTATTAGTAACACATAAAAAAAGTTTATTTAAATTTATTATCATCGTTAGTGAGACTTATATTTTATTCATTAAATTTAAAAATATGGGCCAATTATTTGAATCAGGTATGCGAAATGACCTTCTTTTTTTATTAAAGGTTTCGATTTAATAGTGGAGATTTTGTGAAAGAATATTCTTTTCATAATTGTGTGAAATGGCCGTCATTAAATAAAGTAAAAATTATTGTAAAAAATCCTTGTGTGAAATCTGATTTTCTAAATAAATACAAGATGTTAACTATCAATCCGGATCCGAAACGAGAATTTATGATGAAAATATTATTTGGGTGTTCTAATGTCAGTTTAGTACGACTTTTTCTTTAAATGTCTTTACATAGTCTTTCATAATTCGTAGGTAAAATTTTAGAAAATGATTAATTCGTTTCATTATTTTTTTTTGTTTTTTCGTATGGATGTCTACTTTAAAATTTTTTAATATAAAAATAATTCTTAAAATATCCCTTCCATTTCTCATCAGTAAAAAAAAAAAAAAAAAAAAAAAAAAAAAAAAAAAAAAAAAAGAACTCAAAAGTTTTAAATTTCCTTACATCCACACTGAAAAATACAAAGGCCAGATATCAAACTGAAAGAAAAACAAGAAATACTTTTATTTGCATTAATTTTGAAATAATGCAATTTATTATTGTACATTGCAGCATAAAATTGTGTAAAACTTAAGCTATTTATAAACTTATAGATAATTAAAATTAAAAAAATAGTTCAAAATTGTACTTAATCTATTTTTTATTATTATTATTATTACTTCAGAAGATGGACGGTATCTGGAAATTATAGATATATTACATAATTACAAGCTACAATAAATGTACAATTTCTATTTAGAATATAATGATTAACATTCCAAATGCTCCACAGATTTTAAAAAAAGGTCTACTTAACCCCTTAATTCTCGCTCCCGTCATACTCTCGGGCTGTGTCTTTTACTCAAATTGTTTGATTCCCACCAGTTTTATAAAATAGTGAAATTGTCTATATTTTAGTGTCGTTTTTCCTGCCATTAAATAAGGTGAATATTTCTTTTTCATAAAAGTGGTGCCAGTAAGCAATTTGAATTTCTCAACCGTAATTTAATTCGAGCGTTAAGGGGTAAGAGGAGCGTTAAGGTTTTTTTCGAGGGTTAAGGGGTATCTGGCAAGGAATGCAAAAGGTAAAAAAAGTCAACAAAATTCATATATATTTATATTATGAAATGTCACAAATCAACATGCAATAGACAGCTTGGAAGAAAATAAAATGAATAAAAAAGTATTTTATTTATTGATAATAGTATCCAATCCGCGCTTGCCGGGTTACTTTTTGCATTCTAAACATCCGATATGAATGAATAGCAGTATCATCTGATTTACAAATGCATAAATGCTCTAGCGCAACTACGGGTTCAACTAATTGGAAAATAGACTCTATTAAAAGCAGACTATTAAATTAACAAAAGTATATACCTATATTTTTTATTTGCCCGATATTATGACTTCTGTCAAGATTTCGTTTTTATTCGTTTGTCCAAATCTTCTTTTGGCCTTCTGCCCTGATGCTCGATTAAAATTGTGATTACGGCTGCTGATTAGAATTAAAATACACTATTAAAGAGGGCAGTTTACCTCAACATTGGTCAAATAATAGATTTATTTTTATATTAAATGAAAGCGCGTTTAATTGTTAATATTCTTACGCCTCAGTTTTACACATATGGCGATTATATCGCGGTATATTGTAAATCTTGTTAATACACCCAGCGCAATTATACCCATACAAGCTAAAACTTTAAATGGCTTTTCTCCATGTTCATGTTTAAGTCAATTTCCTGTTTTAAGGGTTCTTGTACCTTTTAAACGCGTCGAAAATTAACGAAAAACTTTAATGTTTGAATAGTCTATCTTTAAAACCTTTTTATGTGTAAACATGTAATTTTGGATATTGATTAAAAAGATTGTGCTTTGTAATATGCTACCATTAGAAATTTATTAGCCTTATGTACGGAAATTGTCGCGAAATTTGGTAAAGGTACTAAACAAAGATGTGTGTTTAGAATGAACTACTTTATTTACAATGGTAATATTTTTAGTTATGACTATTTTTATTCATTAAAAATGTAAAATTTTGATTTATTTTTAGAAAAATATTTTTTTTATATAGTTAATGAATTTATTTCGGCCTAAGAGTAGTTCATTTTAAGCACACATATTGTTTTAGTACTCGTATATGTACCAAATTTTATGACAATCCATTCATACTTTCTCAAGATATCATGCGCGCAATGAATTATGGAGTAAAAAAAAAGAACAATTTTGATTTCAAGAATACACAAATTCTCTAAAACGCTAATAAATTTCTAATGACAGCATATTTCAAAGTACAATCTGTTTAACCCCTTAATTCTCGCTCCCATGAATATCACGGGCTGAGGTGTCGTTCGTTATCTCTCGTGCCCATCTTCCGGGCTGAAGATTTAATTGTTGTAAAAAACTTCTGAAACCAGAAAAAATTAACTGGTATTTCCGTCGGAAGTCTTTGAATATTACAGTATGGTTTTGATTTTTGGCGTTGATTGTTATGCTGGGATTTGTATTGCATTCTTCGAATTATATAACACTCAAAAACATTATTAATAATCAAAATTTAATGTCTATATTTTATTTCAAATATTATTTGTAAAAATTTGTATGAAGATGATAAATAAAGAACTAAGATATGAAAATTAAAGGTCTTATTCGCATTAATTTGTATGGTGTGAAACAAACATTAAGACACAGAATTCTCGCATGATGGCTTTTCTACAAATGTGAATTTGATATATAACATCTTTTTTTTTTTTTTTTTTTTTTTTTTTTTTTTTCGCCTTAAAAAAAAAATAAAATAAAAAAAAAATAAAATAAAACTAATTGCATATTTTATTAAGAAACCTTATAATTATTCAATTTTTGTAATAAAATAAATAGGTACATTTTGATGATTTTTCCAATCATTAAGCGACCGTGAACGGGTTAATCAATATCCAAAATTTCATGTTTATAGATTAAAAGGTCTTGAAGATAGACAAATTCAGACTTTGGATATTTTTGTTAATTTTCGTCAAGTTTAAAAGGTACAAGTCCCCTTAAAAGTGCCAAGGCTTTTTTTGTATTTGTGATAGAGATTTAAACTTTTTTGTGTATAGTATTTATTATATATGTGATAAATCCACGCACGAAGTTAGCTTTCACTTTTTTTTCGTTATTTTTTTTAATGAAAATATGTGAAGATATGTTAGATTTCATCGTCTTTCACTATACATATCAGTAAAACATTATAGTAAATGTAATATTAGATGTATCTAAAAATCCATGCGCAGTCTTGTGTAATACATATTTGAAGATCTTTAAAAAAGAATTGCGCAAAAATATCAATATTAAGAAAATACAGTCATTCAGGGTAACTTTGAACCATGGGGTGTAACTTTGCACAACCTCCTAATTTTCAATATTTTTGACATCAAAAGACTAAATAAACTCCAGAACTGAGCTCTGTTGGCAAGGTTCTAAACTGGGATTTCTACTCTTTATTTTAGAAAATAAATTAGCAACATTATGCGCTATTAACCCCTTAAGTGCCTCAGACGTATATATCCGTCGCGCATAGTCGATGCGTCAAGTGCCACTGACGTATATATACGTCAATCCAAAATATTGTCCTTTATGCTGCGCTGTACCAGTAAAACCACGCCCACGGCTTTGGAATTAAAAAAAAAAGAAAAAGAAAAAAGACTTTGAAGGTGTTTTTGAAAGACTGACCTATTTCAGAGGAAAAGGGGTAGAAGGAACTACCTCCATAAAGGCTATCGCACTGAGCTAGTGACGTGAAAATACAAGGGAATTTTTTTCCATATTTGACAAGGCTCCGCCCTTTTTGTACACCACTATTATTTTAGAGAAAATATTGTTTGGTTTGCCGTTCACTTTTCATCTTTCGAGATATGTACAATAGCTTCCTATCGGTAGCTTAAGAGCACAGCTTTCAGTTATTAGTAAATCCACAAAAATTAAAAGGAACATCTTCTATCTCTCAAGGATTATTTACAGAGTTCGCACGCTCTTAAGCAACGCCCCATTTTGTAAGGCCACTAAGTTCTAACTGTGGCACTGGTGAGTGAATCTCGTAAGTTTTTCTCGGCACGTAAGGGGTTACTTGCATCATCTAACCATTTTTGTGAAGTACTGTTTTCAAGCTAATTTTGAATGCTGTTTTGATGTTGTTGTAATCCAATTAAATTTTCATAGTAAGTAACAATATACTCATTTATCAGACATAGTATTGTCTAAATGTTGTAAATGTGATAATATTTTGTGATTATTTATTTATTAATGGTTAATAACATGTAAAATAAGGAGGCACTAACATTTTATCACACTTCCAGGGTAACTTTGAGCCGGCTCAGAGTTATACTGATGTTTATAACCCATTGAGCGTTTCACTAGATTATAAAAATGTACCTTAAAAAGGCCTTGAATAGGAAAAAAAACTTGTTCGAAAAGGTAGAAGGGGTTATGTGATTTTGTAGTTGAAAAGTGCTAAGGGATTTAGTTCTTTCCCCTTCTTTCTGACACTGAATGATTGAAACGTCTGTCCACTGTCTTTTATGAGGCGTGAATGGGCGTTTAAAACTAGTTGACTAATAGCTTTCGAAAACGATTGTCTAGTTTATCCCAGACAACATCTGAAAGTATGTAACGAAATAGCAGTTTTCAGGAATACAGGTGTGTGTTCCGTGTTGCTTAGAATAATGTTTGCAAACTGTTAATGTAGTATAATTTGCTTTATATGCTATTAAATTTTATCTAAATTTGAAAAGAATTTATATCTTCGTAATAACAAGCATGTTTCATTTCCTCTAAATGCATTCTTTTTTTCTAAACAGTTTCTGTTACATAAACTTGTAAATTTTATTAATTTGTAATGATTTAATTACAAAATTAAACTGGAAGTAATCGATTTTTTAAATAAATTTACATTTTATAAAACGCACGCATAGCGATAGATCTCACTATACAACGAATCTCAATTAACGTTTAGTACACTTTAGTTACACTTTTAGATAGGGTTATTCATCGTATCTCAATTTCAATTAATGCTAATATTATTTTTTTTCTTTTATAAATAATAATAATAATAATAATAATAATAATTTCACATTATGCAAATTAGTGTAACATCTGCTTTCTTTGATTTTCTATGATATAAATCTGAGATAGCTGATATATTGTACATTATCCTGATGAATATAACAGTTGAAAATACATTAAAATATTCTAACACCACCCCCCCCCCCACCAAAAAAAAAGTGATTTATTATAAAGTATTTCAAATGCGCATTCCAAATAAATGGAAAAAACTTCTTCTAAATGATAATTCTTCTAACTTATTTTTTTTTTGTGAGCAATAAAAGAATTAAAACAAATTTTAATAAGATTTTCAAAATGTGCAAATTCCTGTTTAAAAAAGAAGAAAAAAATACAAACTGACAACCTTTTTTCCAGCCATACATAAAAAAAAAAAAAAAAAAAAAAAAAAAAAAAAAAAAAAAACAGGCGGATTTTTGGATCTTATAATTTAGCTTCCAGATAACAAATTTGAATTTTTATTAATTCCTATTATTTTACTGATAAATGTAGAACATTAAAAGAAAAACATTTATTGATGTAATCAAAGTGGCAGTAATTATTTCAACCTTTCCTTTCGTCTCGGAAGGCAATTGTTTGAGTACAGTAAAACCAAACATGTTAAGGCGTTTCTTTTTTATAAAGTACACTATTTCTTATACTTAAATCATGTTTAGAGATAGTAAAGATATATTATTTAAGTTTTACAGAATTAATTAATCAGTAACACTGCACAGTACCACTGTATATTACAATAAAACCGGTTAATACGAGATCACTAGGTACGAAAACAAATTCTGTTTTAGACAGGTTTTACTAGGTCTAATTGTGTAATATTTTGTATTTGGGAATATAAAATTCTCCGTTTAAGGCAGGATTATGTTATACATGGATTTCATTTTTACAGGTTTTACTGTAATTAATTAGTGATCATAGTATTGCATCATTAACGAATTATAGGTGTAATACTTGTGCATATGTATAATAGTCCTCCCCACTTAATCGGGTCACGGATAATCGAATACCCCGCTTATTCGAATAGAATTCTCCGGAACCGAATTTATTCCTATTGGTTCTATGTTATTTTCCCCCGCTTAAACCAAATAACTTTTACGAACCTCCCCGCTTAATCGAATAAGAACTGTGTGACCGATGTTTGAAAATAGGCGCAGGAAGCCCGTTTCAGCTAGAATTTCGTTCCACCTTTTGTCATTTCCGGTTCCTTTACGCTGAAAACAAATTTTCAGTTCTTCCTGCAATGATTTTGGTCGGCAGGTATATAATGGACAGGTCAAATGATTTCCCCACCTTGATCTCACCACCATCGCTTCTTGCTGTTAATCAGGCTTTAATGGCAATGCGTCGTCACTTCGAGACTCGAGATGGTCGTTGTGATATATTGCACTCATTCGAAAAATAACTCTATATTTACTCCTTTAAAATTTCACTTAAACAAACAACTTTAAACGATTTTTTAAAGGCAGTATAAGTAACATAAATTAGAAGTAGCAAAGTTTTGACCAAACTCAAACGAGCTGCATTAAGTGTGATGTAAACCATATAAATGAATATACTGACGTTAAATTAATAAGTATTTACTTTATATTAGCATTCGTATTTATTTTAGTTTATGTTATTCTATTAACGATTTATTATTTTGTTAATTAAACATACCGTAGATGGGTATTTTCCCTTTTTATTACGCATATTACAGTTATGATTCTCCGTTTAATAAAAAAACCCGCTTAATCGAATATTATTTCTGGAACCAAAAATAATCGTTTAAACGGGAACGACTGTATTACTGATTAAATGCAAGTTTTAATTTTAACAATGAAACCCTTTAAAACGAAATGATAAGGGGCAATATAATAATTTTGAATTAGAAATTTTCCAAAGAACTTTGGATTTTTTTAAGGCAAGATTCCGCTTAGTACAAATATTACTATGTATAAATAGGTCAATGGAGAGTCTGCATAGTAATATACAAAATAAATGTGCTTTTTGTAAGTTCCATTGTAATAAAAGTGCCCTTTTTTTTCGGGTGTCATTTTTCTCCTTCTCACCACCTAGGAAAAATAATTACATTTAAAATTTTCCAATAACAGGAATTATTTTAGGTACCTAATATATTCTCCTATTGAAAATGAGAAAAATACAATCCATTTCAAATATCTGTGAAGAGTAATACCTCCCCCCCCCCCCTCACTTTATCTCCCATAAAATTTCCAGCGTCCATCGGCCATAAAGAGATAAAAAGGATTTAAACTTTACAACAATAAGTTCGCAACTCCGCGGGACACAAGTTGAACATTCTTAGACCAGATGGAAACTAAGCACTATTTTTAATAATTTCGAAATGCATTCATGTATTTTTTCTTATATTTAGTACAGTAAGACTCCGTATTTTTTCAAAAATTCTTTGGAGAAATTGAAAAAGAATATTTGTAAAAAGAAACATGAGCTAAAAATCATGTGTCTAGCATAAATTATGAAACACTTTCCAATACATTCAGAATATTGAAACAAAACTTTACAGCTTATTACGGAGAAAGGTGGTGTCTAAATAAATAAATTAGAAAACACATAACGCATTTGAAAACCCAATTTCTGCAATTGCTGTCAGTTAGTTGGAAAAATATCTATTTTTTGTGCAGCCCTGTATATGCTCTATAACTTTGTATGTATGTATGCAAAAATTTAGTTCCGCAGGAAAATTCCCATTCAGCAATTTCTGTCAATAAACGGAATTGTACTTGGGATAGTGATTCCCAGTATATGACCTATTGAATTTATAAACACCACATAATATAAAAAAAAATAATAATAACAACAGTCAAATTTAAAAACGTATACTGCAACTGATAACGAACTTATAGCAATTATTGGTCATAGGCCAAATTTTTTTGTGTGTCCCTGAAAATGAAATATAAATTCTATGCACATCATATTCTACAGTAATCGCCTTGTAGTGTACAACTCCTTAGTGAAATATAAAAATTCCAATATGTTTAAAATAGTGTAATATCATTAAACTACACCATACACGATTTTTCTAATTCACCGTAATGTGAGGGCATTCTTTTGCGTGTCCCTGTAAACGAATCTTACATGCTACACATTTCATTTTCAATAATGAACATGCCAAATTAAACAAAAATAACATATATCAATTTTATGGCAATTGGACTAAATTTATGTGAATTAGAGCACGGACAGAAGGAAAGACAGACAAACCGAATTTATAAACGCTTTTCAACTATACTGGAAAGAGTTAAAAAAAAAATCAAATGACACTTTTTATCACTTTTTAAGATTTATCCTTTTTTTAAGTTTTAGGATTTGGATGAAACCAGTTTTAATTTTCCTTCTCAAGATATTTTTATTTTTTTCATTTAATTTTTAAACAAATAATATTAATAAACAAATAGTAGTAATTATTATCTCTGCGTATTTGTATGTATGGAAACTTTGAAAACTTTCTCCAGCATAAAAAATAAAAGCTCATAAAAATAAGAACGAAGAATAGATTGTGAGAATAGATTTCAAGAATAGATTGTGAAATACTTTCCAACACATTTATCTATCTATAAAACTGTACTGAAATTTTACCGGTAAATAAGGCGCAAGATATGTGGCAGGAAGATATGTGAGTAAACAGTATGGTAAACATATAACACATTTAGAAATCCAGTTTTATCAATTACCTTCTATAATAATTTAAAAAAAATAATCAATTACGCACCCAAACGGCCATGTATCTTGTTGGTTTGCGTATCCCTGTATAAATTTTTTTATGTTCCACAAACTTCTATTGGCATACAAATATAGTTCAGCGAGAAAATGCATCACACAATTAAAACTATTCTCTAAGCAACTTCCATAGTCAGTAATACTTATATTTTTTTTTTTCTGCGTTTCAAGTAAAGCAGGTGTATCTGTTCTTTCAACGCGCTACTTTGATAGCTTATGTATAAGAACAGCGAGTTTTATATATTTATGGAATCTTTGACCAAGGATAGTCTTTGGGGTGAGAAGGAAGAGAGTGGGGGAACATAAAAAAACTTTACATACAGATATTTTAAAGGTGTTGAAATAAACATGTTGACTAACAAACGGAAATTTTATCATCTTGATCTTTACAATGTAGGAGAGGGCAGAGTTAAAGAGGTCGGGGGGTAACAAAGTATGAGTAAAAAAATCAGTATTTAGCGCAAGGAAACACAATTTAGGCAATACATTGCATAAATAAAAATGTTTTACAAAGATCTTTGAAAATAAAGTTTAATATATAAAATTATTGGTTATGGTGGTCCATTAAATACATATATATATATATATATATATGTATATTGCATATATATTGTCAGGGCCCGACTTATGTAGGTGCATGCGGGGAAGCTTCCCCGGGTCCCCCTTTTTAGGGGACTCCCATGAGAGTAGTCAGGATTTTTATTTAAATGGTGTCAAATGTTTAAAATTAAATAAAAGTGACCAAAATTCATACATTTTCGAACTTTTAAGAAGGAAGTGCGGTCCCCTTCCCCCCTCCGCTTTCAGTAACCTCTCCACCTACGCAAATATCATTAGAAAACTAATGATTAATATTTTATTATGACAATTTAGTATTCTATAGTTTTCAAAAACAATTCTTTATTAACGTTTTTCTCTTAACGTGGCAAGTTAAAACCAATACTTATAACCAATTTGGGACGTTTTCTTTTAGACATCTTATAACGTACGTAGATAAGCAAAGTAAATGTTTGCAAAGAAATACTCGTATCAAACAATCTATCATTTTTTTTTCTACTATTTTCCTACAAGTATTTTTTTCTTAAAGTTTTGATTATCTTTTTGTGGCACTCTGTATACAGATGTAAGCAGTACCGGATATAAAACTTATGCATATAATACAATAGTATGAAGTTTATTACTAGCTACTTCCACATTATTCACAAAAAAATCTATAGATAGATAGATAGAGGGGGGGGGGCAGAATGATTCTTACCTTTCCCCCCATAGCCTAAGTCGGACCCTGCCCTGTATATGGTGGTTAATTAATGCTCTTCTGCCTGCCCTACCGCTAACTTTTGTAAATATTATTTAGATGAAAAAAAATTGTTCGTTTAACAATAAAAACTTTGACACATTAACGAATTAATATATAAGTGTAAAAGCTTGACAAATGCAGGTATGACTATGTAAATGATTTGAGAGCAAATGTTTTTTTTTTCTTTCACTTTTTCTTTTTTTCACTTTTCGACAAATAAATTACATGAGAAATACAAGCGTTTTCCCATTGTAACCTTTATCGGGCTTCCGTGTGCAGAATTTTTTTTTCCAAAACGCCAACTTTAACAGCATTTTCTAAAAGACTTCCTTCCTTTGTTTATCGAAAATTGAAAAAAAATTGTTCGACTTTATAGTTTCTGAATAAGAGTACCTGCCAATTCCATGTGTTTATGAATAAAACTGAATTCAGGAATGTGTCACAAAAAAAAAAATAAATTTGGAAGATTATGCAGTTTTTGTACGGGGCATTCGCCCAGAGCACCCCAAATTTAGTGTTATAGACCTTGAAGCAATTGCAATAAGTTGGATTTATATGATGTAACAATTATCAGTCAGCATGAGCAGGAAAGAAATCAACATTAATTGTAAAATATATTTGTGATCTCTAAGTAATCTATAATTAAAAATGGATATTTAAATACGTTAAAATAAATGTGCATTATACAGTATTAGTGTAGTTTAATGCATTAAAATAAATGTTTTCTTAGTTTAATTCTCATGGTAACGAAATGAAAAGTCCAATCATCAAAATCTAGTTTAACTTCTTTTTTTTTTTTCCAGTTTCAATACATTCATTTCATTATGATTGTTTTAATCATACTTATCATATAGTATTAGCATTAATTCTGATCATATAGTATTAGTCTATATGAGATATATTTATAAAAAAATAGATTGCCATGATTTAATTTGTCGTTTAACAAACATGATTGTACAAAGTAAAGTAATAATAATAATAATAACAATAAATTTAAAAAGATAATGCTTTCATTTGCATTATTGTAAGAATCTTTTAGATAATGATTCTTCCCTGTTTTTAAAGACATATACTTACACTTAATCATATCTACTGCTTTAATTGCATCCATTCTATTGATATTTTTGAATAATTCTATACTTGTACTGTTCATTGGTATCTTTTTAAACAATATATAGTTACACTTGAATATTTTAGGCTAATTGTGAGCTTGGTGTGCCATCGCGGAAAAAGTCTAGTACTACTTTTCCATGTGACCTTTGTAAATATTACTTGCATTGCCATGAAATCGAAATATGATATGGAGGCCTGTTCACTATTGGAAATAGTGAGTGTGGCCTTTATTGTTGGTTTACATGGATGCATAAAATAATTCGAATAAACTCGAATTACGGTCTAGATCGATATCTGCTTGTAGAACTTTTTTTTTATAGTAGTATATTATTCCAACCGCAATAATTGATACACATTGCTAATGTGCACTGCAGTCTGTTTCCCATAAAAATTAATAGTAATAATAATGCGCGTAGTGTTTACTGATCATTAACAGAGGAATTCCAAGACAACCGAAGAACAGTGCACTAAAAAAGGACGGTTGAAATAGGGCACTTTTGTGAATATTTAAAATATTTTTTAGTAAAGGGTGGATTGCTGAAATTAAAATAATTTTAATATCTATAAAGAAAACTGTCTTATTTTGAAATTTGGTTTTCACACTCGAGTTCAAAATTTAATAAAACATTACTTTCATTATATCTTTCTTAATTTTTCAAATGGTGAAGAAAAAAAAAGTTTTTACTTTCCAGTTCTTTTTTTTTTTTTTTTTTTTTTTTTTTTGCGTGCGCGTAAAAAATTAGAGGAAAATCAAATGATTAAGAGGAAGAACGATAATAGTCCAATTGTGGGAAATTTTGTATGACAGTTTTATTTAATGGCTTGAACGACGTAATATCGTTTGCTTATCTTAGATAGAGGAATAAGATGAAGTAGTCCTTTGACAATGTAGTTAAAGATAGGTCGATACACAGCTGAAGATCGTATATTCACAAATGTAAATTGAAATATAGCTCTGAATAAACGGTCTATGACTATCATAAATTTTCCCTTCGACCTACAGATCCCATTTTTGTAATATGTCTGATAAATTGTATTAAGACAAGCTTAATAAAACTAGTTTCTAAATTATTTAGATTTTACAATTTTCCTTGTGTATTCAATTTTTCCATTTCTTTAAAAACTGTTATTGTATGCAGATTTTTCAACAGAAAAAATATTTTAGAAATTCTTTGAAAAATCGGGTCAAGCCGAACCGGACTCGCAAGAGACAAAACCTAACCCGAAACAATGGATATCAACCCGATTTGCAGCAAAATTGTAGAAGTTAATCCAACCCCCGACAAAAAAAGAAAGGTTTCCCGACCCGGCGCAGGACTCTACGCCATACTCAATAAATTTAGATCCTAAGTATTATTTAAATTATTTTCGAGAAAATATTTTCATTTCTGCTGTGCATTCCTTAAATTTTGTTTTCTTTGTTGAAACTTCAAAATTTTGACTCCCACTTATTGTTACCCCCCTCCATACACACACACACACACACACGTACACCCCGCTCTTAACTCTGCTCCCCTCTTACATTATAAAAATCAAGATAATGAAAAACCTTCACTTTTGAAAAAAGTACTTTTGTTTATGTTTTGACCCCTTTAAATGTATGTAAAAATTTGTTTCTTTTAATTCCATGTCCTCCCCCTTTCTCTTCACCAAAAGGCTGTCTTTGGTCAAAATTCCCATAAATATATAAAAGTTAATAGCCTTATACATAAGCTATCCATGTACTAAATTGAGAGAATCTATAGATTGTATTTTCTGTTTACCACCCCGCCATTTCTAGGGGCTTACTAATGAACAGCCGGCGTCTCCAGCAGAATATATTTTTTCAATGCACAGCACCTATTTGTTAGTGTCCTTTAAGTGTAACGCTATGTATAATATACTTTTTTGATATCAATAATAGATATGCGGACTTAGCACGGGCTTTAGTTGAAGCTTAGAATTAGTTTTCTATAACTGAAAATATATGTAACTTTAATAACTAATAGATCTGAATTTTAGGTTCATCTAAGTATATATAATAATTATTATTTTTACCACTGATTTTTTTTTGCTAAGACCTTTTCACCGTTGACCTTTTTACCTAAATTCATTTGAAATAGAGTATCTACATTAAAATATACTGCAAACGATTTTCCCGCGTAGATCATTATGTAACGGAATTCTTTTGTGCGACTCTGGAAATGAATAATAAATTCTTTGCATTTCATATTCTACAGAAAGCATGTTTTAGTGCTGCACTTGAAACGATTTTTTCCCATTGGTCGTAATTTAACGGCATACTTTTGAATGCCCCTGTAAGGGAACTGTACATGCTACATATTTCATTTTCAATGGTGATCGTGCGATAGTAAATGTCAATAACACACAAAATTTCAGGGAAATCGAATTATATTTGCGCAAGATAGAGCACTGACAGACAAACTGAAGTCATAAACCCTTTTCAACTATGTTGGAAAATGTAAAATAAATAAATTCCTCATAATTTAGAATTACAAATTGTCATTAGTGTGTGACTTAATCGGAGAAAAATTTTCTTGATTTTACGATATCGGAGGTAACATGCGCATATCAAATATCACGAATTCGATTTTTTTTAAAGTAGACCATTGAAAGTGATTATTTAAAAGTATTTAGGTAGAATAACTAAATTACTAAATTCTTCTATAAACACGCTTGCGGAATGGGGCAGAATTTGATAACATACAGAAAATGTGCAACAAAGTTTTTATTATTAAAAATAACCATAAGTTTAATAATAATTCTTAGGCTACAATAAAGATAACTCTTCGGCTATCAGTTTTTATTTTCCGTTGGGGAGGGGGGGGGGGGAGTTATTCTAAGATTTCTGCTGTGATGTCAGAAAAGATTTTTTTTTTTAATGATGCCCTACTTTATTTTTATATCAACAATCTTTTATGTTACATTGTGCAATATTCATGATTTAATAATTATTGATTAATACTAATTTTAAAAGAACTAGTTTAAAACATAAACATTTCATAATCCTTTTATTAAATAAGCGACAATGAAAAAAATATGTAGCAAGCTACCACTATTTGGAATTTTACTGTTCCTGTGAACTGTTTTCTTTAGAAATCATCTTTACAAGGGAAGGGGTGGGGCTGTCAATCATAGTTTTCTCAAAGCTCAAAGCGTCACTTACAGGTAGTATTTCGATGTCATTCATGGGTTGCAAGAGTTTGGATTAGATAACAATGGGAGATATTTACTCTCTTTCAAACCTTACTTCAAAGAAAACTCATAGAAACTTTTAAAGTATCATTGAAATTAATTACACTGGAATATTTGGTCAACTCTGTTGTATTTAGTAGAATGATTAGGTAAAAAATAATGATAATTGTAGATATCGTTCAGGGAAGTGTAGTCTCATAAGCATTTTTCTGGCTACACCTCTGGTTCTTCTCTGTGAAACACAACTGTGAGAATAAATAAGATTTAGGGCTTTTTAATATGGCAGTTTTAATGTAAGAGTTGCTATATTGGGACTCGTTATATAAAGAAAGCACAAATAATACACAATGGTTTTAATTTTCCAAGCGGACACAGCCAGTGATATAAACATAAGAATGGTTTTTGGATTCCCCCCCCCCCCTCAACTTTCAAAAGAAATCAAGTATCCAGTTATTCAAAAATATAAGTAGGTCGAATATAATGAAAACCACACATATAAATATGTGTAAAAATACACCTTTATTTATTTTTTAATGCAAGTAAAAACAAGGAAGAGTAACTTTTGTTAAGATTATCTGTCTTTAATGCATATGAATGCATTACCTATCTTAAAATGATTATTATTGTTTACTTTGCTTAATCATATTGGTGAGATGATAGGTTATATCTCCCAACCTGAGAAGTACTGTGTAAACATCATTTTATTGATTGAAATAATTCTTTCATGGCAAATCTCTTTGTATGTAAACTGCCATATAAACAAAAGGAAAATCGAGATAAGAACAGGAAAAAAAAAAAATATGATACGTTTGTAGAGATTTTGAAATACAGCCTTCACGGTAGAATTATCATTAACTTTGTCTCATATGATAAAGGAAAAGTTTCAAATTGAAAAATAAAATTACTTTACTTTTGCTCTAAAATATTAAAAAAGCATTGCAGATTACTGCGAGCAATTGCACTTAATAAAGCCGTCTATGATGTTTAATTGCGTGGAGTTTTTGATCTACTTCCAACAATTAATAGGCTACTTCACTCACGCGAAAGCACCCGCTCGCTAATGTTTATTTGGTGGAAGAATTTTTTTAAGATACCTCGTTTTTATTTCCATTTTTTTTAAACGAATCTTTTGCATTGGCTACCTAAGATCGATCTATAGAAAGACCGTTTTTTTCTTTTTCGATTTTGTTTAAAGTTTTTTTTAAATTTGTTTAGGATACATTTACTTTCGGAACCGGTTTCGAAAGTAAAAGTATCCCCATTAAAAAACCTTGCAAATAAAATAGAAGGAGTAAAAAAGTCCTTTGTACAGATCGACCTCAGCTACTCAAATCAAAGAAAATCGTTTAAAAATACTGAAATGCAAGCACGGTATCTTTAAAAAATTCTTCCTTAGGAATAATATTGAATCTAGGAAAAAAGGTGACCGGAAAAAACGTGACAGAAAAAACAAGAGCGGAAAAAACGGGATAAGGAAAAAACGAGACCGGGAAAAACGTGACAAGGAAAAAAAGGTGACCGGAAAAAACGTGACAAGGAAGTGTTAAATATTGAACTTGTCGATAAATAAATGCTAAAAACTAAAGTAAAGTTTTTCCACTGTCAGTTTCTTACAGCATAGGGGGGGGGGGGGCAGAGTTAATGGGTGAGTTTGACAACTCTAAGATTTGGTCCAAGAAAATACAATTTTAACATTTCATTAAGAGAAGTTTATTATGACTTCTACAAAAGACAAGTTAGTGCTATCCACGGAGGGGGGGGGGGTATTAAGGAAATACAATTTATTGATTCTTTCAATTCGCTATTGATAGTTTATATATGAGTAAAGATGTTTTATAAGGCGGAGGGGGAGGGAAAAAATTGCATACACAGCCTGTAAAGGGAACAAAATAAAGACGAATAGAGGAGGCATTTTCTTTAGAGGAATTTTTTCATTATCCTGCTTTTTGCTCGCAGGCTATCAAAGCCCAAGGATTAATGTGCACGCAGGTTCTGTATGTATGTATGTATGCACTTACGTCTGTATGTACGTAACGCGATAACTCTTGACAGAAACATCCGATTTGCTTTAATTTTTTTTTCCAGGTTCATTGTTTCCAAATTCAATATTTAACACTTCCTTGTCACGTTTTTTCCGGTCACCTTTTTTCCTTGTCACGTTTTTTCCGGTCCCGTTTTTTCCGGTCACCCTTTTTCCGTTTACCAATCTACCTATAATGAAATTTAAAACCTATCTACATCGATGCTTTTTCTGGCCCATTCAGCGTCATTATAGACAGGTTTCACGGTGCTAGTTTTAAATTATGCTAGAATTTGAATAAAATTTGCGCAACAATAATAAATAAAAATATTATTTTTGAAGTGTAATGTTAAATTGGATATTTGAGATTTTTATTATTATTACACAACAAAAGTGCTGTAAGTAAAGAAAAAAAAAAACAGTTTAGTTATTTAGTATTATAGTTAAATGAAAAAAAATGACATACATTTGGAAGTAAAAAGGAAAGAAAAGAACGTGTATATTCATTAAAAGAGCAAAATAAATAAATATTACTTAATAAATAATGAACATGCAAAATAAATAAATATTATATGGCAAATGATATAAAATAATAATTATTATAGTAATGAATTAGAATCTTATGGACAGAAATAATAAAGTAAAATAAGTAAACGATGATATTCTATAAAATTGCCTAGTATATGGTTCGAAATACAATGCCATTCTTAAGCGTTAACAGAAAAAGAAATCCCCTAAGGCATTCGACTTAAAATACGGTAATCCAGTTGACAAATAGTCTGCCTAACGCCTATTGTGTGCTTGGAAAGAGGGGGTGATTGATAAACGCCTTCTTTAACTCCCAGTCTCGAGAAGTGGGGGGAAGCACAAACGCGCAAACGCGTTCATAACCATCTACAAGTAGAATATTTTGACCGCCTATACGCGCTTGTGACCATCTACAAGTACAAAAGTCTGACCGCCTATATGCGTTCACGACCACTTACAAGTACCAAAGTGCGACCGCGGATACGCGTGCGTGACCACGAAAGGGATAATTTACTGATTATAGGTGCTACTGTCAAAAATTTCCCATATTTGCACGTATATTTTATATAAATGCCGAAAGTGAGCATTAGATATAACATATAAATATTTTCACAAATATGTGTAAAATACATACTATTCATTTAAAGGCGTTTTTCGGGGCGGAGCTACTCAAATTTGACATTTCATACATTCGACATTTTTTATTCTTGTTTGAATAATACTAGTACTAGTATGTATTACTGGAACTATGGATAAATTATTGAGATAAAACACTGAAAATTGTTTTCTACTGCATTTTTATGTTTTATATGAACAATAAAAAGTTTTTTTTTTAATTTCTAAATGTTCATGGTTCTCTTCTTCCACTTTACTTATGCATAATATTTGTTGTAATATCATAAATTATACAAATCTTGTGATGTTGGGAAATGTAAATTCGGAGTCTTTACATATCTGAAAATATTTTGGGGGGTTTAAAGTTGTCCTAACTATAATACTTTTTTTTTATTATGAATTATTTTAGATAATATTTATCATATGGTACAAAGTTACCCTAAATGGCTGGGTAACTTTAACCAGGCTAAAAATTCATTTTTTATCGCTTTTATCCTTATTATTCCTTAATTTTTTATAGTCAAACTATAATTTAGGATCATTTCTTCTCTTTTATGCCCCTAGTTGCAACAATATTCTTAAAATACGAGTGTGGCATATGAAAATAGAGAAAATGCGGATCAAAGTTAACCTGAATGACTGTAGTAGGGATTATAAAAAGCACAATTAAAAAAAATTATAAAAATTTAATTAAATATGTAGTTAAGTTTTTTTTTCGAAATTCACATTTACTCGAGTATTGAAATGCAGTGAGTTCACCATTTGAGCCATATTTTTTTTAAATAATACAAAATTGTTGAAAAGGTAAACTGTCCCCTTTATCAAAATAACTAACCAATCCTTAAATCCAATATCCAAAATCCAAATCCAATATTAAATCCTTATAACCAATCCTTAATCAAAAAATTATTTTCAAACCACTAAGTATTTCCTGAATTAGTTTTTAAGTATTTCCACTACAATATGTGATTGTAATAGACTATTTTGTGCAGGTGTGGTCGAGATAGGCCGTTACAAAGGTGACGGTTGACTGTTTAGTACAAAGCGCTATAAGTAAGCGTACAAAGTTAATGCTGGAATCTGTCGTAAATTGACACAGTTGCGCCATCTTGTGGATGGAGTGAATAACGCAAATACGCGGGTTTTTTGTATGACGTCATATATGACAGAATATCTACCATCTGCGCATCTCGTGCGCAGGTCTATTTGAAGATATTTACAAATTAAGAGATATAGGCGGAAAAGCAGACAAAGCTATTTTAGAGAATACCTGTTAAAATTTTAATCATGAATTTCAAATATTTACTCACTCATAGAAGATGAATCTTGTTTACCAGATCTATTGCAAAATATTTTTGTTATAGTTTGTTTTGAATGAAATATGTGTATTTAAAAAAAAAAAAATCGCAATGTCATTTTAATTTCGGGAGAAAAAGCACTAATGCTACGTAAACAGTATTGCCTTTTGCCCCGAAACTAAACTGACATTGCAACTATTTTTTAAATACATATATTTTTATCAAAACAAGCTGTAATAAAAATATTTTGCAATAAATCTGGTAAACAAGGTTAATCTTCCATGAGTGAGTAAATATTTGAAATTCACGATTAAAATTTTAACAGGTATTCTCTAAAATGGCTTTGTCTGCTTTTTCGCCTATAACTTTTAAATTGTAAATATCTTCAAATAGACCTGAATTTTATGCAAGCCGTTCAGGCTAAAAAAAAACCATTTTTGTTAATAAAAGTTATAGGCGTAACTTTTAATTCCATGGTTTTTTTCCCACATTGGAAGAAACTTGCCCACCTTTAAACTTATGTTACTTGTTATGAAACTTGTTTATGTTATTATTTATTAGAAAAAAATATGTATTTTAAATATAATGAGCGAAAAGCATGTGTTTAAATTGATGTAATATACCAGTATGTCTGTATTTTAAATAAAGTTATGTTTTTCGAATGACGAGTATGTTTTTAAAATGATGATTTTATAGTTTGAATGAAATGAACGCAACATACACGCTGGTGATGGGAAAAATATTTGACGGTTTATGAACTGCGGCCGACTAACATAAAAGTACTTTTTTACACTTTTTATTTAATCTAACCCTGTTCCTATATATGAAAAGATAAAAAATTTTATTCGATTTTTCACTCCCAGATATGCTAGAAAAATAAAAATTATGTACATGGATGTGTTTCTAGTAACAATACAACATTTTAGTATTTTTACAACTTGGTTATAAATTAGCAAATTAATTTTACCTTATCTAAACGTAGCTGATAAATCCTTAAACATTCTTTATGGTTGTTACAACTGTATATACAAGTACAATAATTGAGTAAGTTATGTAACAAACTACGATTTCTAAATTATACCAGCTGGTTGAGAAATTGCAAAAGAGAAATATTTAAAACCTTTAAGCATCTTAAACGTGATTTTCAGCCCTATCAGTTTTTATAAAAAAGTTAAAATATTATTTTATATATATTATTAAATGTCAGTGATTTTAATACGTTCAATTGGCCCACCTCCGTCCGCAGCCCTTTTTTCTACTACTTACTCCGACTGTTTTGCGGAAGCCAGATTTGAAAAAAAAAAAAAAAAGAAAAAAAATTGAAACCGGACAAAATTAAAAGGGAAATTTGAAAATATTGGCTACCGACCAACAACTGCTACGTCGAGCTTATTATTAGTCTATAGTTTTCAGTTATTAGCAATTGTTGTGTGTTTCATAACCCTGTTTCAAATTTGGAGAATGTTCCGCAATTGGGTTATTTCGATAAAAGTTACTTTCATTTTCTAACCATTATTTAACTTTTATACAGTTACAATTGTATACTGTTTTCTCATTTGACGCCAATCATGGCTATCGGCCCGATTACGGAAAGTTATCCATTTTACCCCTGCGAAGAACCGGTGTAAGATAATAAATGTTTAATTGAGCATACCACGTACTATTTGTAAATATTTTATATTTTATTCCAATTTTTGACATTTCTTCTATACTTTGTATGCTTTCTGCAATGTTACTCACCTGTGCGAAGTGCAGGTATCCCATGAAAACTATTTTTCCCGGATATGACACAATGACCGACACATTTCTAGATTTAAAAAAAAAAGTAATTTGTCGATTTTAGGAATTTGTTTAAGGCTGTTGTCTAAATTTCTCAAAATGTTTAAAACTATAAATAATCAATTATTGCTGGTTCAATAGTACAAGAATTACTGCTTGCATTTTAAATTAAAGTGTATCCTAATGTAAAATTAAACGAGTTTTAAATGGAATGAATGAAATGCTTCTATTTAAAATATTATAAATACAATTCGATCAAGAGAATATTTGGCAATTTATCGCCTGCGACCAGGTAAATAAAAAATATGCCTTAAAATTAATTAAATAATTTATACTTAAACTCTAAGCGTAATAAAACGTTTAATTCTCATTGGAAATACCCATGTTTATGTAATTTTTATAACTTTATCTTATCAGGAATTGAATTAAAAACGCTGCTGTAAAATTCTATCTTAACATACATTAACTAATTTTTATATGTCCTTGTTCATTGCATTACAAAAATATAATTCAAATAGAACGTATTAAAATCACTGACATTTAATAATATATATTAAATAATATTTTAACTTTTTTATAAATTATAATAAAACACAAAACTAACCTGTTTTTCTCTTTTATGAAGCGAAAAAAATGAGTTCTCTCAGATAGAGAGTTATTTTTGCAGTTTTGAAAACTGAAATAATTAGAATGCCAACGTGGCATTTTCCCAAGTAATATAAGTTCTTAAAAGAACTGATTTTGTTTAAATAAATAACTTCAATTAATAAATTAAATAATGGCAAATAAATAAATCGAATTATATCTATACTTTCAACAATTAAGTACTGCAGACGACAAACGAATACAATCACGGCTGCGCGTGCGCATAGTTATTTCATAGATATCGAACTTATAGATCATCCACAAAGGGGAAAGAAGTTAATAATCCTCTTGTAGTTCACTCCGTCCGCTGGGTGGCGTATGACCTTGATTGACGTGACCTCGCCTTTAATCTTGCGGTTATCTCTCCCATTTAAGATAGGACGCTTACTTATATCGCTTTGTGTTTAGTACGTTAGTGACGGGCATACTCGAGTAATTAGGGTTTCATTCATCTGACGAAACCCTATTCGCCTCGCTCCCCTGTCTGCCTGTCCGTCATAGTGCCTGTTCTCAGAAACTTGTTGGAAACTTGAAATTTTGCTTGCTTATAGCTGAAAACCTCACATCAAACGACAAATCATAAAATTTTGAAAAAGTCTTATATTTAACCCTCTGGGCTCTAACTTGTGTATTTTAAGCTTTTTCTTCTAACTCAGCCCCTAATTAAGTTGAAGACTTGAGATTTTTCGGAATTATAGCTAAACACTTGTGATCACACGACTAATCGTAAAAATTGCAAAAAGTCTTATATTTACCCCCCTGGGCTATAACTTGTGTATTTTAAGCAATTTTTCTAACCCAACCCTCTAATTAAGTTGGAGGTTTGAAATATTTCACACTTAAAACTGAACACTTGCGATCACATGACAATTCATGAAAATTTCAAAAAGTTTTATATTTACCCCTCCGGTCTCTAACTTGTGTAATTTTTAAAAAAATTTCTAACTCAGGCCCTAATTAAGTTGAGGACATAAAATTTTGCATATTGATAACAGAACACTTTCGATCACACGAAAAATCATAAAATTTCTTAAGAGTCTTATATTTAACCCTCCGGGCTCTAACTTGTGTATTTTAAGCAATTTTTCTAACTCAGGCCCTAATTAAGTTGGAGACTTGAAATTTTGCATACCTACAGGAAAACACTTGTGATCACAGGAAAAATCATATAGTTTTTTAAAAATCTTATGTTAATTACCCTCCGAGCTCTAACTTGTGTATTTTAATCAATTTTTTATCCTCCCCCCATTTTTCACCCGCGGGAGCACTTTTCTAACTTTTGTCGACACCCCTTTGACAGCTCTTTCTTATTATGCACAATAGGCTTACATATTTTAGTTCCACTTTTTACCGCCAGGGGCGTCTCGGGTGCTATGGGCCCGACACCCTCGACTAATATATCTACGGATAGGTTGTAAAACACAGTTTCGTTTGGATAGAGGTTTGTTTAGAATAGAGTGCTCTCCCTGGTTGCGAAATGTGGAACTAACAGATTTTGCAACAGAATAAACTGTTTTGAAAGGAATATTAAACGAAACCATCTGTACGATCTGTGATCCCACTTACCCACTTGTTTTGATAATAATATCAAGACTTCGTGCTATTCAAGCATTTCAATGAGTCGCCATTTTCTCCCAAAATAAAAAAAAAATAACAATCTTCTCTAAAAAGTATCTAAAATCCTCCAATCAAACGGTGCATTTTTGTCAAGTGTGTTCCGGCGAGCTGACTACTTGGTACCTTTTCACATTAGAAACATAATTTTAACAAATGTCCTTTTTCTTTCAAACCAATAAAAAATAGCGAACCTAATCTTAATAAAGCATCAAACTCGCAAGCGAAAATACGGAATATTGTTCAATTAAAATAAAAATATCTTGCAATCACAGCGTTGTATCGGCCTTTTTTGAGTGTATTTCTGAGAGTGTGTGCGACATAATCTACGATTTCATCATAGACATAAAAATTCATACATCATAAAAATTCATACAACATAGACATTAAAGCACAATCGGTCTGCCGAGTCATATCTTGGTGGAAAACACCTGAAAACACGATTTTAGTGGTTGACTCATAGGTTTACCATTGTGTTTCCCTGCACCTAAAGGTCTGATAACATGGAGGACTGGGAGCAGGGAAACACAATGGTAAATATATGAGTCAGCCGCTAAAATAGTGTTTTCAGGTGTTTTCCACCAAGATATGACTTGGCAGACCGATTGTGCTTTAATATTCTAATCGACTTTTAAATAATTCTGGAATTTCAGCTGTGAACTCGATGAGGTCATTGTCTGTGCTACCGCCTCTCTGTCTAACATGATTTTATAGATTTTTGAAAAACAGTTTCATACTGATCAGATTCCTCGTGAGAAAGATAACGATTGTTTATTAATTTTGGCTCAACAAATGTATAATTTCATTTACTATGAATATAAAGTTATGTAACAAACAAAATAGAATTTTCAAAAAACAATTTCTCATGGCACATATCATATTCTATAAGAACGTATACAAGTAAACTGCATAATCATAATTGACAAATCTTCCGTATTTTTGCAACTCAAATAAACTGATATGGAAACAGACATTTTAATGAATATAGATAATCCATTGAGTAACACATAGAAAGAAAAGACATATTATTAAATAAAATTCCTAGTTCAAAACTTTTTTTATTTGGCGTGGAAAAAATCGAAAAACTTGTATACATTAAAATCATTTGTAATAAATATTTTAGAAAGGAGTACTTTCCATTTTTACCAATAACAGTAAAAGAAAAAAAAGATATAAATTAATAGTTAATTTGCATCATTTTCATATTTATCTTTATAAGTTCACCCCCTTCCCCTATTTTGTTAACAGATACTGCGTACTTCATCGTCACTGTTTTATCACTACGTACAAACACTCACTATATGCTAATGCAGATTTTAACTAATTAGTACATAAATAAAAATGCACCAAGAAAGTTGCATCGAAAAAAAAAACAGTAAAAACACTTTGCAAATAAACAATTAAATTTAAAAAATAAAAAAACCCGATTGCGTAAAAAACGAACGAATTATTTCTCATTAATGTGAAACAATTTTTTTTTCAATTCCTACTATTAGCTCACACTCTCGCTGGATATATCTTGTTCAAATATTCAATCGTTAACAAAATACTTATTATTCATCCAATCAAGCTCAAATGAATTTTTTTAACTTGTAGTGGGTGACACTTGGGTTAATCCAGTTTTTTCAAATATTAATTCATTAATTAAATTAAATTAATTAATTTTCAATAATCGAGAGAGCCCCCTTCTTGATCAAGGTATTTTAAGACCGAGAGAGCTCTCTTCTTGATCAAGGCATTTTAAGCGCCACTTAAAAGGAAAGAAGAATGCCAGGAAAAAATTATCTTATTGACCTAAGTAGGAATTGCCTTAAAATATATATATTTTTTTATATTACTTGTTTCTATTACTTACCTATTTTTGTTATGTACTTGTATTGATGACTTTTAAGTTGTGTTTAACTGTTAGTTCTTATCTATAAACACTGTTTTGATAAGATCTATAGATGTCTATGATGGTTAGAGTTGCAGTAAAGCTAGAGATCCTCAATACATACACAACTTTCCAAGTTTTATAGTATTTTAAGGGGGCTTCTGACTGTAAAATAGTCAATGAAACATCGTCTACATTTTGAAAGACCTATCCAATGACATGCCACTCAATAGGGTGCGTAATTTTTTTTTCGCCTGTACCGCCATTTTGTATTTTACGGCCACCATTTTGAATTTATGAAAATAAAACCTAGCCTATAACCATCGGGCCGTGAAGACGAATCGATAGAGAGCTCATTCATTAAAATCCATGCAGCCGTTGGGATGTTTCGAGGGTATAAAGAAATCCCCATACACAGATACGCGTGAAACACATAACCCTTCTTTTCAGACGGATAAAAAAAACACATAAAAATATTTATGAATAGAATGGCCGATTCATTATAAAATGTTAAACTACTCATTTGTCGGATGAAAAGATCAGCAAGCAGTTTGAAAGAAAATACGCACCTTAATCTGAGATAGAAATGAAGATTTACTACTCAATAGTTTTTATTGATTTTTTACTATGTTACTAAGCTTGTACATCTGTTGTTTCATCTCTTTTCTTTAACGCTTTTGTATAGAACAAGATAAGAAATACCGTTGGTGCTGATAAAATTGTACCAATACCTAGAAAAATAGTCATATAATTAAGAATGGCAACTGTAGTCGATGCAGCTATAGTGCTGTGGGTCTTTTGAATAATTATATTAAACGAAAAAGAAATTGTACTAGCTCAAAATTGTATTGAACAGGACAATTTTTTAATTAAGATACAGTAGTAATTTTTGTTTGCTATTTGTGATTTTCAAACTGGAATTGTATCTATTAGACTATAGTACTGTGACAATGAAAAAGCTACTCGATAAAAAATCATCTTTATCGCTGTCATTTGAACCGTTTCTGAATCTGAAAAAAATAAATTAATAATACCGGCCTTTTAAAGCGGTTTTATACCAAAAAGAAGAAGAGAAAAAAACAGGATGGCTTTATCTGTCCTGGCTAAAAACCGGCCGCTTCTATTAATGGTGTACCTTATCCGGGGAACATCCTGGTAGGCACGAAGTGCGTACTGTTTTTACAGCTGTCACCACTATCTTTTTAAAAGTAATCTTTAACTTCTTTTATCGAAAAATTCTTTCCGATTAAATAAGGTGACGATTATTATTATTATTATTATTATTATCATTATTATTATTTTATTTTCATTTTTTAACCATTTGGAAAAATGGTTATTGTCCTCGTCAGGGTAGGAAATCAAAAGCATATCTGAAGGTTTTTATTGGTTTAATCATCGTTTTATTCGTTTTCTGATTGGTCTATACAGTAATTTGTATTTCCCTGTACTTTCAACAGAGATGGACAACAGAGTGTTGCCACTATGACAAAAAAGTAATAAAAACTACAAAAAAAATTAATAACTCAGAAACAAATTGAGATAGAGTTTTCAAACAAATTGTATTTAAAAGTACATTTTTTTCTTTATACGACGATATAAAAAATAATATTGAGGGATGTTTAGAAGTTTAAGAAATTAATTTCATTTAAAATTGGTCGTCAGATTTCCAAGAAATCTGACGATGGAAAAGCCTTTTCCTGAACAGCGAATGAAATGCTTGGATAATACGTAAGTTTCAGGTGGATAATACGTAAGAGTCGCAGGAAATTTCTGTCGCTTGCAATTTTTACGTGATTTTTACACTATTAATGTTAACGCTATTAATTTTTACACTATTAATGTTTAATTCATGGCGTACGTAATGTATGATCAACTCCATGCTATTTTTTATGTCTTAAATTTTAGTCTTTGAAAAAATCATTTCCCAAATGATCGTTGTAATTTGTTAAATTGCAATTTTTTTTTTTTTTTTTTTGACAAAATAAAAACTATTCATACCCTATATATGCGCGCGTTCTCCCGGGTTCATTTGCGAAAATCGGATGCTAAAGACATTTAAAAAGGATAGGATAGCATGGAGTTAAATAATACACAATGTTTAATGTGATACATGCGTTTCGACGGTGAAAGATTATACCTGGAAATCGGCGAATTATATCTTTGCCAGATGAAATTTCCCGACAAACTGTCGTATTCTATGATGGTCTTAAACCCAGGACCATATTAATGCCTAGGCAATCTACTACCAATAATTTTGTCTTATTTAACCGCAAAACTTATTTTTAAAAAATATTTGAAATTTACGTAAGCTGTAACAGTCGTTGCTTACATTTTTAAAGTACCTGTGCGAAAACGTCTTGTATTTTCTCCAGTTCAAAGCTGCCAATATATTTCCGAACTTCTCATATGAGTAAAATCATTTAGATCGGACATCGCTCACATTTATAGGAAGTTGTCAACACATGTCAATTATTTCATTTTCCTATTTTCTTTAAAATAACATGAAAGCCATATGTTATTCGCCGCAGTTAATGCGAAATTTTTGACGATGCAAAGGAAATCGGTGCAAAAGGAAATCAATGCAAAGGAAATCAATGCAAAAGGAAATCGATATATTATAAAATATATAAATGTAAAAATACCTTTACCAATTTAATTAGAATTTAATTAGCCTGATTGCGTTTGAAGAGTAATTGAAGCGCTGATTGCGTTTCACAGTAAAAAAATACAAAAGTAGGCAACAACGAATTTAATTTAACAAAGTTTTTATTTTTAAATTAGGAATTATTGCTCCAATTCCCTTAGTTGATATTGCATTTCATGGAGAGATTTTTGAAAAGATTAAAGTGTGAAATTAGTAATAGTTAACTTCTAAAGCGTTAAGAGGGCATGCACTATACATAGTACCATCTGTTTCAAAAGGCAAAACTAATATCAGAAAACGCCTTATAAACAAAAGCGAATGTAAAATAAATAATGATAGAGAAATTCATATATTTCTACATCAACATTCAGTATGAAACTACTTTTCTTTTTTTTCATATTGTATATATAAATTCAAGATTCAATATATATTTTCTTTCACAAACCAGCCAAATGATTGAGAATGGTAACCTTATAACATCGACGACTAACCTTATCGAATCTAAGGCAAAATTTTGTATGTTTTAAGACTTTCTTTCACAGACAAAATTTGCATCCAACTTTTCAAAATGTAGAATATTTACATTTTTATAAATCTTTTCGTTTTGTTAAAATATAATTTAGATTATTCCATTAAAAAAAAAATTGCAGAAGCCGTTTTTTTTTTTTTCAGCAATAAACATTCAACTTGATTATAAAAAAATAAGAAAATTTTGCATTACCTATCGAATACTAAGATTTTTCAATGCAAAAGGAAATTGATATATTATAAAATATATAAATATAAAAATACTTTTACCAATTGAAAGAATTTAATTAATCTGATTGCGTTTGAAGCGTAATTGAAGCGCTGATTGCGTTTCACAGTAAAAAAAAAAATACAAAAAAAAAAAAAATACAAAAGTAGTGTAATGCAACGAATTTAACTTAACGAATTGAAAAAGTTTTCGCAAAAGTGGGTTTTCATGCTTTTAATCAACTTGTTAGCATTTACTATAGTTCTAAGAATAATTCAAGTTACAGTTGAAATATGTAATAATTCGTCAAAAATGAGTCCCCGACATTCAAGCAATTTTATTCATCCTTGTTTTGGTATGAAACTCTTCTATCTTCACCATAGGCAATTTTGAAAAAAAAATATTTGCCTAATCTTACCAGCATATAACCTTAATTTATAAAATTTTCTCATTAAAGCAATCATTACGCATATATATGCGCAATTAGTGTAGGTTCTATATAGAATCTATACTAATCTAGTCGCCCTATATGAAACACGTATAATACCAGTACCATAAATAATTTTCTCAACTACCCTAAAATGACATGAAATATTCTATACAGACTGGAGAAATCACATTGTATACTGGCAATCAGATATATCAACCATTCCTGCAATATTAATTTTGTGTCTAAACACTTTCATTGCGCTTACTAATTACTTTCTTCCCACTTGGCCTAGTTCTTTTTTTTTCTTTTATCAGTTAAGTTTTTCTTACCGAAAAAAAGGAAAATGTGTTTTTTTGTTTATTTTGACCATGAATATGAATACCACAAACAACGCATGAAAAAAATCCAATAAACTTTGATTCAAAAGGGAAAACAATAGCTAACAGTTGGAACAAAGTCACGTTCAAAAGCTCATCGACGAGTTGTTACCGGGTGTCCCATAAATGACTGATGAATTTTAAAATTCAATAACTTGCAAATGGTGACATATATTTAAAAACAATCTTGCAGGAGGGTTATGTATGATGTCAGGAGTTTTCTTAGTGTGATTCTTGATTTTAATTCGAATTTCAAACAATAGATGGTGCTGAGAGCAATAGGAGCTCAGTCCAGACCCAATTTTTGGTATTTCGAAATCCATTCAATGCATTTTAATCTCCTTTTTTCGCATGGCAGGAGAGACATGCAGAAGAATCGAGCCTGGATTTAGCGGTTATTGCTTGCAGCGCCATGCTATTGTAACTAAAACTGACAATCGCAACATAAAAACTCCTGTCATCTTATATAACACTCCTGCAAGAATTTTTTTAATATCTGTCACAATTATTGAATATTTATTAAGTTTATTAAGTTGTTAATATTATTAAGTTATTGAATTTTAAAATTCATCAGTCATTTTTGGGACACCCGGTAACAACTCGTCGATGACCTTTCGAATGCGACTTTGCTCCAACAGTTAGCTATTTATTTTCTTTTAAATCAAAGTTTATTGGATTTTTTCATGCTTTGTTTGCGGTATTCATATTCATGGTCAAAATAAACAAAAAAACCACATTTTCCTTTTTTTTTTTTGGGGGGGGGGGGGGGTAAGAAAAAGTTAACTGATAAAAGAAAAAAAAACGAACTAGGCCAAGTGGGGAGAACTTAGATAATTAGTAAGCTCAATGAAAGTGTTTAGACGCAAAATTAATATTACAGGAATGGATGATATGTCTGATTGCCAGTATACAATGTGATTTCTCCAGTCTGTATAGAATATTTCATGTCATTTTAGCGTAGTCGGGAAAATTATTTATAGCCTTGCAATTTCCAACGAAACGTTTTCTATTATATGTTTTCAACAAATTTCGTTTGAGTTTGTATTACAGTAAAATTATTTTTTTTAATTAAGAGATAATTTTTTATATGTATGGTAGCATCATTGATTGTAAATTAGTTACAGATTTTTTCTACCGCAGAATTTTATTTTAAAACTGTCCTTGTGAAACTCGAGTTTTATGAAACAAATCTTTACACAGTTACATATTGATAGAAAAAATCTTTATAACAAAATAAAACCCTTTGTAATATGTACAATATGTACCGGTTCCTAAACAAAGACGCTAAAATATTGCAAAATGTTAACCTGATTTTTTTTTATTTTATAGATAGCACGATCAGATAAGACTTCGGTGCTACTTCGGAATTTAAGCTTGGAAAGTTATGGAAATTACACATGTCAAGTGTCTACTGATAAACCTCATTTCAGATGCGTACAAACAACCAAACACATGGAAGTTGTAGGTAAAAATATTATTTTACATATTTTCTTCTGATTCACAATATATATATATACAGTGGGATTATGCAAAATGATAAAACGACACCCCCCCCCCCCCTCCAAAAAAAAGAAACATTTTCCTATATGCTATGTTGCAAATTTTTGTGTTAAAATTAAATATATGATATTACAAATAATGATAAGCAATCGTTTTCAAAAGTGTATTATATATATTTTTTAATCTATTTCAAAACAAGTATTTTACAAAATTTTCGCTTGAGTAAAATAATAAGAAAGCGGTAAATATGAAAAAAAAAAAAACATTTGAAATAAGAAACGGATCAGTCTAAAATTATTTTCAGTGATGAAAACTTTTCATTTTGATGGTACGGGTGGAATTTGCACTAACTTGCATGATCTTCAAAATGAAAACGAAGTATTTCCCACGACAAAACTGCGTGGAGGCTGCTTTTTCCTCAGGAGGTAAACTTAAAACTGCTTTTCAAGATGAACAACAATATTACAACACCATTTGTTTATACGGGGTAAAAAAAAAAAAAAAAAAAAAAATGCCGGATTTAGTTTTATTTTTCAATAAGTCTTAATTCACTTTGCAAAAGACACACAAAACTGGTTAAAGACAATAAAATTTCCCCACTTGATTGACCAGCCAATAGTCTGGAACAAAATCCGGTCGTGAACTTTTGGAGTATTATTGTGGGAAATATTTAGCGAAAAAGGATTAAATTGTCCCGCATAACACGAAAATATGAATGAAATCTACCATTTGTGAGGCAAGATGAGTTTTGTCAAACTGACAATTTCGAAACCGTGTAAACTCTACGTTGCAATACTTCATCAAAATTATTTAACACAAAGTAAGTGTACAGTTTCTATAATTTAGAAAAAATTATCCCGTTCACAAGCATTTTCATTCCTTTTGCATATCTAGTGAATAATCAATTTATTACGTTGTAATACTAAAACTTGTTTTAAAATGTTTATTTTTTTAAACTTTTTTATCGATTATTGAGTTTGATAAAATCAATTTAAATAAGCAAATTTATTTACCCCAACTCCACTGTTGAAAAGGTATTTATGTGAAAGCATCATATCTCAATAGTTACTCGCTTGCCGCATAGCATTTTTAGTTTGCAGAAAATTTGCAGAAGCCCTGCTGTGAAAACCTGCAAAGTTGCAGCAAGCTCAGCATGACATGACTGAAAGTTCATAACCAGACTGCAGCAAGATAACGCAAACGCCGAAGTCACCACACTTTTAACTTAAATCTAACTTGTGGTGCAAGTTAAATTCATGCTGTATCACATTTCTTGCAAATTAACGGTAAACAAGAAATCAAAAATACTGCAAACTTACTGCAAAGTAGTAATTTTGCCATACCACATTATCTGTTTAACTGTTTCACTATAAGTTTAACCCCTTCGAAAGTGTCCATAGACCTGATCAGATCTATTGATGCATACGCAGTGTTGCCAGTGGGCTATTTTTTTTTTTAATTTCTTGATTGGCACCAATTTTTTTGAAATGCTAAAGTTCTCCTTGTTTTCTTGTTAATTAATATATCATTAAATAAGGCGAATTTTACTATTTCAAAAAAATGGTGCCTATCAAGAAATCTAAATTTTAAAAAAGCAACCCACTGGCAACACTGTGCATACGCACCGTTAAGGTGCATGCATCGTTTTCACCATCATAAACAAGTTCGGCTAATATTTGAGCTTTTCAATTCGAGCCTTTTTTTTTGGTATTTGAGAAGTATAGCGTTTAAAAAAAGTGGTGTCAACAGGATAAAATTTCTGAAATTTTTGCGTATCTGTTGATTGACTATTTTCTCAACTGTGGGATTTTTTGCTTTCGTCACTTTTTTAATTAAAGACAGTCTTACCATCAGTTTCACAACAAACTACTGATGCAAGTGGGTGATGGTGTACCTTGCGGGAGATTTGCTGCAAATGTCTGAATTCAAATTTGTCTTTGCAAGATATCATCAGAAAAAATCAAACTTGCTGCTAATATTCATGCAATAGTTATGAGTCATTTTAAGAAGATATTTGGTAAAAAACCATTATTCTGTACTAAGAAGAATGCAGTGAAATAATAATTAAAAACGCCTTTCTGACTGAGGAATAATATTTATATGGAGGAAGATCTGAAGCCAAAAAAATATGGTTTAAGCCCGATCGTGTAATTTTGATATATCTTACAATTTTATAAGCTCAGCAGGATCTAATAATTTTCTTCTGTGTGATATGAATAATTGTATGTTAAAGTGAAAATGTTTTTTTATACTAATAATATTTATTTTACACCTGCAACCTCCAATTATATCAATAATGCATAGCTGTAAATTTTTAGGGGGGGTGGGGTTGCAAGTTAAATATTTTTGACCCCTTAATTCTCACTCCCGTGATATTCACGGACTATGTGTTTTATTCAGATTGTTTGATTCCCACCAGTTTTATAAAATAGAGCAATTGGCTTTATTTTGGTATAATTTTTCTTGTCATTAAATAAGGTGAATATTGCTTTTACAAAAAATTGGTAGCAATAAGCAATCTGAATTTTTAAACCGTAATTTAAAGGGTCTAATGTTTTTTTTTTTTTTTTTTTTTTTTTTTTTTTTTTTTTTTAACGAAATATTCCTGTCAAATCAACATGGCTGCATATTAAGTATTTTTATTTAATAAAATTTATAGTTTTGGGGGTTTTTTAAGCGTTCCCTAATATTATAAAATGAGTAACATTTATGTATGTGATTTCAGTTCCTCCCTCCGATGGCCCTATCCTGTTTGAAGAAAAGTCCGATTATGAGCTTGGAGATAATGTCTCAATTCTCTGCAATTCTGGAAAAGCCAAACCTGCACCAGAGCTAAAATGGTACATCAACGATCAGCTGGTAATTGTTCCCTTCTTTGAGAGAAATTAGAGCTTAACATATTTGTGAGAGCTAGTTTTAGTGAGAAAAACAGAAAGGCTGGCCTATTTATGTTACATTTGAATCTTGAATTCAATAAAAGAATTTTTGTGTTACTGTTTATAGAACAAACGAATGTATATAATAATGGCACTGTTTTGAATAAGAGTATTTATATCATACACTAATTGTGTAAAAACGAATATTGTGTATATTTTTCAGAAATAATGTGACTCTTAATATGCACAATTACAGAGCAGGCAACAGCGATTATTTTTTAATTCTATCTCGCACAATTTTCTAAAATCATACTTTTTTCTCATACACTTTGAAAACACGTGCAAGAGAAATATACTCCAAAATTTATTTTTCAAAAATAGTGGTACGAATAGAATATAAAAATAGTCGCCAATGGCCGCCCTGCAATTATCGCTTTGTGCGGAATTACACACATCCAAAAACTGACGATCCGTTAATTCCCAAATTGGCTCATCCGATCTCAGCAATCTGATTCTTTGTTAATATTAATATTTTGGATTACTTTACTGTGATTTTGATCAAATTTAACAAAATAAATCAATTTAAGTCATTATAATTACATTCTATTTTACATTACACTACTTCATAAGAAAATAAATATAATTATCTACTATATAAATATCAGTTTTAGCCAATCAGATTCCTGGGCTCGGTTGAGCCAATTTGGGAATTAACGGCTCGTCAAAAAACTGTGATCTCACGCCACAAATGTGCTAAATATGAATTTCCATACGTTGTTCATTACAGAATTCATAATTTATGACATAAGATATACAAGTAATACTTCAAAAATTAAAGATTAGTAATTAAAAACCTGCTGATAGAATATAAATAAATATTTGTGGCAAATCAATGTTATAATATTTATAATTAGCACGTTAAGCAATCTGCCCAGCAGAAAAAGTCATTTATATACACAGTGATTTTTAAAAAAATAACTAAATGACATGGCAAATCAGGCATAGAATAAAAATAAAAATACCATAGGGACATAGGGTCGCAAATGATATTTATAGCTACTACAGGGCTTAAAATAATATTTAATGCAAAGACAACGACAAAACCCATATCGAATTATTTATTTATATTAGTCACATGCTACAAACGTACGACAAGTACAAGAGATGCTCAAAGTCTTTTCTAGATGCATCGAGACACCTTCTCAAAGATACCAGGTATATCTCGAACACTTTCTGCATGATCGTGCTGGCGATGCGACTAGTCCACCGAGACCAATTCAGCACCCAGGAAAACAGTCTGCAGATGTGTTGTGACTTGCCGGCTGAAATGCGCGGGATCTCCGTCTTGCTGAAATCGAATCCGTGGACGAATAGGCATAGGAAATCATTCAGGATGTTTGTCAGAATCTCTTGCAAGGTAAATACCACCATCAAGTCTTTCTGTGTGAATGTACGGACTAAGTAGACAGTCTCCTACAAAGCAAGCCCACACGTTAAGTGGAAATTTGCGTTGTGATGCTTACTTACCTGTAGCATGTGAGTTTTCATTCGCCCAAGTTGCAAATAGTGAACGTTCATCACATCCTCTAGTGAGAACGTAGGCTCGTCATTGAAGAGGACACTTGCTGTGAATTTTCGTTCTGCAGCATTTTCTTGCAAATAATGCATTCGCGTGTTGTAGTCTTCCAGTTCCAATGCATGGACGCATTGTAAATGAAAATGATGCAGTCCATCGTCGTGTACTATGCTCCAGACGGTAGGCTGGAAGGGATATGGATGTCTCGGGATGCATCTTGTGAACTTGTTGAAGGAATACGCATCAGTTTTTGGAGAATGCTTTCTTCTGCAAAAACTGCCCGATTTGTTCGTTGGAGACCAGCATTCGGCTTGTGCATGTAAAATGAGCCGGTTTCGCACAATCGTCAATGCAGACTGACATAACATGAGTGGCACGGCACCTTTCTATCAGGATATTCGCCTTGATACATTCGCACATTTTCTCGTCCACTCCAGTTGGCCATGCCATAAATAAAATTCATGTCAGCCATTTCGCTGTACATGTAATTAGCCATGTTATTCCCAACGCATACACGACTTGAATGAAGACAATCTCCGTTTGCTCAGCTCGTGCTTTTGGACGCCCTCTTGCAACGCCCTCTTGTGGCAGTAGCGCACTCTAGTGGAGATTGCGACCCGATGTTCTTATGTGATTTTTATCCTTGTTGTACTCGTATGCCTGATTTGCCATGTCATTTTGTAATCGATTTTTAATCAACCTATATATATATATATATATATATATATATATATATATATATATATATATATATATATATATATATATATATATATATATAATATATATATATATATAAACTCGTCAATGTACACTAAATTATTCTTCACTTTTTAACAAATAATTTCCGTACTGCTAGAAAACATGTTTTATCCGTGAATTCTCCCCGAACATCTAAAAAAGAAAGAGAAATTCCGTTCATTCCTAGAACGCATGCGTATAGGTTCTATTGCTAATAAATCCGAATTTATTTAAAAAATGAAAAACCTAAAATTCTATAAATTAAGATTTCTAATTTAATTAAAAAAGATAAAAAGTTTTCAAATTGCAAAATAAATAACAATTACTTTTCTCAAAAGTGCTCACAATTTATTTTTTAAAGTTAAATAAAGATCAATTTATACAATTGTTTATAAATAAATATTCGCATTTAAAATATACTTTAAATGAACATGTTTAAAAGCTATTTTAAGAAAATTAAATGGAAAAAATCGATGTTACTAAAAAAAAATCTTATCGAATAAAAATATGGTATTCGTATTTTACCTCTAGAAATCTACGTAAAAATATTTAAAATTCATATTTTTATACTATATTAATTCTAAAATGTAAAAACCCTAGCCGCAATCTCATTAAAGACGAAATCTTCCAGAAATGAAGTTCAAAATTAAAATCTTTTTAAAGAAATGGATCAAATCATATCCATCTGAAGCAAACATATTTAATTTAAAGCATTTCGCTGCTCTACAACTATAGCTCAATGCTAGTGTGTTCGTCTCGCAATGCTGTGAGATGGCTGGTTTGAATCCAATGTCGGCCGCTTTTTCATTTTCCCAACTTTCTTCAATTGACGGATATTTTATCTCCTGTAACGGAGGAAAAGAAAACGGATATTCGCCAATTCACGGAAAAATGCCGGCAGCACTGCTGCTAGTAGAATTTCCATGAACTGAAGAAAGTTTTTTTGTAAGTGTATACATACATATATATATATATATTACTTATATTAGGGTAATCTTCACTATTTTGCATACGTCGCAGATATTCCCTTTATTGGATGGAAAATGATCGTGCGTGGCCAATATCCACAAAAAAATATAATTACTTGAAAAATATTGAATTTATATTAAAATAGTTACAATAAAATTCTTATAAACTAAAAATAATGAATGAACATTGAAAAGATTGGCAAAAGAACGGAGTAATATTTCTTTTAAAAAATGCTGTATTAATAACAAAATATAATTAACTTATTTCTGTACATTGCTTATTTTTTCCCTCTTTTTCTACTTTTTACCACTAACTTGGTTGTGATTTGTCAGCCTACAGCATCTGCACCAGAGTCCCTACACTGGCGCAATTTCTTATTCAGAAATTCCAAGTTTATGCCGAAATCCCGAAAGAATAATTTTTTCTTTAAACAATCTCTAAATAGCTGTCAAAACAAAAATTATTTTTTGAAATTTTTATTTTAATACAGAATATCTTCATAACATAATAGATCAAATCGACACCCTTGATCTACACAAAAATTAAATGCCATTGTATAGCGCGATACTGTCACTATTACATCAAATTAGCTAAATTCAAAACACATACTAATTTAACGTAATCCAAAGCAAAAATAGAATCATAAGATTTCTTCAATCAGGGGTGTCAAACTATGGTCCGCCAGAATACCAGTAAAATTTTATATTAATTATTGCCTTATCTAATCATGGAATACACTGTTAAAAAATATCCCTGTGCAATTACGGGCAGAGGCCGGCAGACAAGATTCCAGTCATACCCCTTAAATAAAATCCATGCCCATCATTTTGTATCAACATGTACACCCTAGCGGAGGAAAATGTATGGGGCCGTACCGTATTTTTGCAAGCAGATGGGCTAGAATCGCAAAAATATGTGGATTGCCTTTAATTTTCTAATTATCTAAAAATATCCCTATAAAATTATGGGCAGAGGCCGGCAGCAGAAATTCCAGTCATTCCCCATAAAAAAAAAAAAAAAAAAAAAAAAAAAAAAAAAAAAAAAAAGTCCATTATTTTGTGCAGCCCGTAATTTAACGGAGCAAAGAATTAATGCACTTCAAAACACAATTACACTTTACTTACTGTTCTGTATCACGTAGCCCGTTAAATAACATTACAGAATGTCTTTTTTAACGGGTTAAAAAATATGTTACGGTCGCGGTTAAGTGACATTATTTTTCGAAACCCGACTAAAATAAAGGGTTACACCCTAGCGGAAGAAAATGTATGGAGTCGTAGTTATTTTTTTATGGATCACACCGTTTTTCATCAAATAAGGCTGCTGCCGTGAAAACTGAAGAGCAAATGCTCATGAATTTACAGTTTTTTCTGAGAGTGTATCTGCGATTCAAGTAGTTGCCTATTTCTTTACAAAATTAGTGTTATCCGGCGGGCCATAGTTTGACACCCCTGTCTTAAAGTATATAAAAGTTCCAAGACATATAATAAGACTGTAATTTAACAGTTTATATTTGTGAAAAGGAAAATTCTAACCAGTTTCCAGAAATTTCAGAATCAGGGCATTAGGCAAAAGTTGATTTATTTCTGCCAAAATTGAGCCAACTTATTGCAGAAGAAAATCTCTTAATTGAAATATTTTGAGGAAAGATGTGTCGAACTTCGTTTAAATGTGGAGGATTACTCTGAATTAAATATTTCAGAAATATTGTGAGGGGAAAATGTCATCTTTTAGTTTGAACTCGAGTAAAATACGTATGTCTTGTTTGAACTAATATTTGTGTCCACAATGAAAGTAAATATTACCTTGGTGCGACACATGTGTTGGTAATATTGGTAGAAACGTTTGCACTCCTCAAATTAAAAGACAAAGTTTGCAAACACATTTATTGTTGAATATAGATGAACAAAATCAAAACTTACTAAAAAATTAAACTCTACTTAATGATCGATATTAATTATCCCGTTAGATTTTTTTAATAAACCGCCATGCTTGTAAAAAATGTAACCAATGAACTAATTTATAAAAAAAAAAAAAAAAAAAAAAAAAAAAAAATCATCAAATATTCTAAATATTTTTTATAATGTTCAATTCAACATATAAATGTATATTATTAGATTCGCATCTGGTAAACATTAACATTTAAAAATGGTATTAAAGCATTCGTAAATACTAAAAATATCATTGGCGGAAAACGATTTAATAGTATAGAAAGTTAAATGTCTAAAAAAAATTCCGCTCAAGCATGTCATTTTTCTTTGTAAGGGCAGAGCAAATATTTGTCTTTAAAATGTTTGATTTATAAAATGCTTAATAATGTCTATCTCTATTTACGTTTTGCGTAAAGCGTTGTCAAAATAGCTAACTCTATCAAAAAAATTGTTAATACAGAAGTTATAGACCTAAAATTCTGAGTAAAATGAGTACCTGCACTTAATATTTTTGTTCAATATTAAGGCCGCAATTTGAGATATTGTTAAGTTAACTTGGTCTCTCCTGGCTTCAAGCTCTTGATATGAAAAATTTTGAAACAGAATTGCGACCTTAATGTTGAACAAAAATATTAATGATGGTACTCATTTTATTCAGAATTTTAAGCTCTACAACATTTGTATTGACAATGTTTTTATAGAGTTAGCTGTTTTGAGATATTGTTAAGGAAATTAAAAAAAAACGTGTTTTTCGAAAATAAATATGGACATATTTTCTAACATTCACCCAAGTACGAGGAAGAAAACATAGTACGTTCATTTTAGACCTAAACTGAAGGGATTAAAACAATTTCCAGTTTTCTCCTAATTAATTCTGAGGTCAACCCCTTATGATGGGTCTAAAATTTTGAAGTAGAATTGTGACCGTAATATTCAACATAAGTATTGAGTGTAGGTACTCATTTTACACAGAATTTTAAGCTCTACAACATTTGTAATGACAATGTTTTTGACAGAGTTAGCTGTTTTGAGATATTCTTATTGTATGCAAAAAAACGTGTTTTTTTACTATAAATCTATACATATTTCCTAACGCTCACCTAGTACGGGGTGGGGGGGGGAAACATAGCATATTCATTCTAGACCTAAACAGAAGGGATTAAAACAATTTCCAGCTTTTCCCTGATTAATTCCGAATTCAACTACCTAACCACTGGGCTATATAATTTTCTTTAAAAAATAAAAACACTTTTCCGTACTTCAATTGATTTTGGAATTGAGAAAATGTTTAAACAAAGTCTAAAGTAGCGAATTTTTTTTAAAAATATTTACTCAATATTTTAATATGTAACATTACCACAAAATTATAAACAGCGATGCTTTCTATCTGTTTCATGACAATTTTTTAAACAGCTAAAAGTTCTTTTTTATTCTTTTGTTATTCTCATACAATTCTTCTTCAATCTTTTTTCTTATTTTTATCTTGGCTTTGATTCAACTTGTTAAAAACCTAGACCATGAAACGTATTTGTTTTGACAAGGCTCAAAGAGATCAAAACCAACTTACTCTTTTTAAAGTTCTTAAGTTTTTTTTTTTTTTTTTGTTCTGTCTGTGGCTTCTTAATTCCATTTCAAATGAACACTTATTTAAACTAAATTTACTTTAAAGATAAACACTTTTTTCTGGAGATTTCTTTTTTCTAGATGCAAATTAGGTGTAACCATTTTTGTTTAATAAATGCACCAAAAGACTTAAATAAAACAGCTGACAATTGTGAATTTTATTTAATCATTTGTGTTCATATTTTAAGAAATTATTTATTTTTAAAACATTCTCATTATTTCAAATTGAATACACATAAATATTTTAATTTTATGTATTCATTTATGAAAGACTAAAAATTATATATTGAATTAATTTAAATACTCGCCTACAGGCGAGAATGTTACAATATTTCACAAAGTATTTCTATAGTCGTGTTTACATTAGAGATTAATGCATATTTTAGTTTTATTCTTTGTAATACAAGTATTTATATCCATAGTACTTTAAATGTGAAAAAAAAGAAAAATGTGTATGTTTTTTTGTAAAAACATGCACATAAAATTAAAAAGTTCCACATGTGAGCAGTGTTGTTTATTCGCTAAGTTTCTACAATTCAGATTGCCACCAGTTTTTTAAAGTATAGAAACATTATTGCTATTGAATGACAATTAAATAATTTAACAACAAGGAAAAAATTCTGTTAAGCAAGTAAAAATTAAATTAAAAAATCAAAAAACCCGACTGCGTAAAAAGCGAACTAATTAATTATTTCACATCAACGTTAAACTATTTTTTATATTACTTACCCACTTTTTTTTATTTACTTGTATTCATGATTTTTAAGTTGTTTAAATGTTAGTTCCTGCCTATAAATACTGTTTTGATGAACCCTATAGGTGTCTATGAAGGTTAGAGTTGCAGTAAAGCTAGTGATCCTATCTACACAACTTCCAGGTTGTGTAATATTTAAACGGAGCTTCTGACTGTAAAATAGTCAATGAAACATCCTCTTCATTTTGAAAGACCTGTCCAGTGACATGCCACTCAATATAGTGCGCAATTTTTTCATTTCTACCGCCATTTTGTATTTTACGGCCGCTATTTTGAATTTATAAAAACAAAACCTAGCCTATAACCATCGGGCGGTTAAGACAAATCGATAGCGACTTCATTCATTATAATCTATCCAGCCGTTGGGATGTCTCGAGGGTATAAACAAATCCACATACCACAAACACATAACCCTTCTTGGCAGTCGGGTAAAAAAATTTGGTTGAATAAAAAATAGTAACGGACTGGCAACACTGTCCGTAGGCAGAATTACACATGGCTAAAAACATTAAGTCGCATCTCTCTTCGACAATGTGTTAATATTTGAATATAAGTTTTCTTTTTTTTTACCTTCTGTATATATTTTACTAATCTTTTTTTTTATTATTATTAATCCTAACTGAAAATTATTTCTATTTCTTGTCTCAGAACAAAATATTCATCATCATTTTAAAATATTATATTAGTTAACGATTTTCACAGACATTAATTGTAAATTTCAAAGACATCAGATTTTTTTTTTTTACATTAAATAATACGTGTTTTAATTCAGACGCTTTGATTTTGTTGTAAAATTATTTATATGATCTTCTATCTAAAGCTTGAACTAAAAGCGAAACTGAGATGAAAGTGAGTCTGCTGTCGGTAAGGGTAATGGTGTAATGGTATCAATCGGTTATAGACCGGGAAGCGGCAGCACTTCATCGAGTTGACGGCTAAAATATCAGACTTATACATAACTCGATTTGCACATTAAAATGCAACTGGTCTGCCAAATCATATCTTGGTTGAAAATACCTGCAAAACGGATTTTAGTGTTTTCCTGCTTCCATTCCTCAATCTTTTCATACCATTGGGTTCACGGAAACACAGAACACACAATGTCTGGGAATGATTGCCGGCAAGTGGTCGATGAGATTTTTTATATCTTGCGTTAAGAGGCTTCCACATTTCGGTTCGCAACCATTCTTCAACAACGGCAGGACCTCATTAGTACATTTAAAAATCCCATCCAATTAAAATTTGTTTTATGGTACACGGTGGTGAGAAATGGGCATTACGCGGGGAATGTTCAGGTCTCCCCATCAAAATTGTTGAAATAAGTCTTTTCACGAAGTAGTGACATGAGATTGGGCGTTATTATGTAAAAAATAAATATTTTGTGCAGCATGACAAGTCAATGATTTTGGTTAAAAAATTGCTGCTTTTTATTTGTGTGAGGTGGTGCATGTGAAGCTAAGAATGTTTGAAAGCTTAAATGCTATGAAACGTTCCAGTCATCTTGTTTCTACACTGGCTCATAGCCAACTGTCTCACTTCGTTGATACTGCCTACCTTCGAGATATTTATGCATTGCTGCATGCACAGTTTTCTGTCACTTCAAAAGTAAATGCATACACTTACTCTACCGATACTCTTGGTGTCATTTTGACGACCTTTCTAATTCGATACACATTTTCATAGTTAATATGAAATTTTATTCTGTTTTTTCATAATATGCGAAAGTATTTCCCTTTTTCCTCTTTACATTGTGACATTTATTTCGAATTTTCTGATGCCAATACATATATATGTATATATATACATAGTTACAGTTTTATTCTTAGAAATTTATGTTCTGTTCATACCAAGGTTGCCAATTTGGCCTCCGTTTTTATTCACAAATTTCGACTTAACACGTTCGCTGCCAAGCTACGAGTATACTCGTAGCTTTAATATTCGTGGTTTTAATTTATTAATTACTTTGTCACCATTATTTTAGAATTAAAAAAAATGCCTTATTTATTTTCAGAAATTTCGCTGTATTAGTAAAACGAATTTTACTTTTCTGAATTTGAGGTGGCGAACGACTTTCAAGAAGAAATTTGAAAATTCTTACTTTATAAGCTTGGCAGTGAACGTGCTAACACCAAAATAAAAAATAGCATTTTATGCTTCATTTAATGAGAGACATTTAGGGATCACATATAGTAAAATTTCTTCTTATGAAATTTCCGGTATTAATTTGAAATTTTGGGTTAAAATTGGAGGCTAATCTGGCAACCCTGATTTATACTACATATAATTTTTTTTTCATATGGAATGTTGTTGCCAAAGTTCAGAATTTTTATTAAAAAAGAAAAATGATACATAATATCATAAACACACATGCACAAATAAATTTCTTATGAACTTTTCCTTTGTGAACATAAACGGAAAAATTTCCTTCTTTTTAATAACCTTGAAACGGAGCTGTTACTTACAGCGTGAGAAGAGCGAATTAAATTTGCTTCTTTCCTCAACTGCTGTCAGTTGTCAAAGCCAAAAGGCTGCGTGAACGCCATATGTAAATTTTGTTCATATACGTGATTTTTTCTTTTTCCTCTCTTGCGGCAAATTCTCAAAACAGAGGTTCATCGTAACATTAAAACAAAACAGCTACTAGTAATTTATAGGTGCTATTATCCATCGTTTATGTCCATCCAACCCACTAGCTTTGCAGTAACACGTGTTTCAAATTTATGGCCCACAGTTTATTTATTTAGCCAACGGGACAGTGTAAAGTTTTTCGACATGTCTTTGTTGTGGAGCAACTTTACATCAAGGAGATTTATAAGCAGCTTACAGAACAGGTGAACAGCTTATATTTTGATGGGATACTCAGTAGCAGTACTACTCCACTCCCTGTATATGAATACATGTTTATCACATCATAGAGGAACCATGAATATGTGCTAAAATATAAGGAAAAAATAAAAATAAGAAAAAGGTGTAATATTAAAACTTTTAAAACAGTAAAATAGTTTTATTTGACTGTTGACATGTTTCAACTCTTCCTGAGTCATAAAAGAAAGTGAGACGCTTTTTTTTTTAATGACTCGGGATGAGTTGAAACATATCAACAGTCAAATAAAACTATTTTACTGTTTTCAAAGCTTTATCTTACACCTAATATCTATAATAATATAGAAGAATAATATATAAGAAAAAGGCTGAAATTTTTTATCAGCTTAGAGGAACTTCAAGCTTGCCAGGTTGGCCTCCGTTTTTATTCCGAAATTTCGACTTCAGACCGGAACTTTTTGAAGCAGAAATTTTACTTTAAGTAGTCAAAAAAAGTTTGCCATTAAATAAATCTGAAAATACTTTTTGCATTTTTTCTGGTGTGAAACCGAGTTTCTTTAATAAAAGTGGAGGCCAAGCTGGCAACTTTGAGAGGTTTTCCTCTCTCTCTCCCTTCCTCTCTCTCTCTCTCTCTCTCTCTCTCTCTTTTTTCAATTTCACTTTGGGATTTTTCTGGTTTGTACTTTTCCCTTTTTCTCCATGCATAAAGACAATCAGTCGTAAGATGGTGCTTTCTTCAAATTGCAAAGTTTCTTCAATTCATGCTCATGCTTAATATATAATGTCTTTGTTCAAAGCCATAAAATTGTAAAAAGTTAACCAAAACTTGAGGAACGGCTAATCGATATATCAGTAATAAATTTACATTTTATTTTTTCCGGTGGAGCCTTCCGTGAACATATGTGCAACCATTCCAGGCATCGTAAGAAGGCCCCAAGTTCCAGCAGTTCAAGAAGTAGCTGCCCTTTCCTTCAAAATTGGTTCCTTTAAGAATTTCCTTCAAAACTGTTCAGGAGTTTAAAACATCGAACAACCACAGCGATGTCGAACTCACTCATCACGCTTCAAGAATTAGCATGGAAATCAAAATATACATATAGAAAACTTCACATTTCTATTTCGAGCGGAATATTTAAATTATTATTCGAGCGAGATTTTAATTTTAACCGGAGCTTTTTTATCTTAGCAGAAATCACAATCTATTGAATTTATAGAAAAATATAAGTATAATTTTTGCTCTATTTCTTCTTTAAGGTAACCCAACGGTAATAAAAAAAAATAATCATTATTTAAACTATCTTTTTAGATTTCTGAATTGATTTCTCAACATTTAATCATAACTTAATTAATAAAAGAATATCAATTTACGAAAGAGTATTTTTTTTAATATTACATTCTTCATTTTTTGTTTTTATGTATTTTTTTCTAATTTTTACCCTTTCAAATGTATCATTGCTGACGTTTCGCAAACATTTGGCATGTTTTGGCGATTGTTCATTTGCAAATCGATAAATTCACTTTTGTTTCAAGTGGTATACTGTGATATAAGTTTCCGAGAAGATTTGCCTATTTATCATCTCTGGTGGGCTAATGGAAAATGGCTTAAAATTGATGTATTAATAATTAATTTTTCGGAAACATATTTGTGAACTTCATTTTGAAAATTGTAGCATATGAGATTGTAGGTCAAAATTTATTACAAAATACCATTATTTCATAGAAAAGCAATGTCGAATTAAATAGAGTTGCAAAAAAAAAAAATATATTTTTTATTCTTAAAATTTATAATGACTTAAATTAAAAGTTATTTTTCTCTTTTTTTCCTCTTTAGTAATGCATTTCCCATATGAAACAACGAGTAAATAATAATTACAATAATTTTTCAAGCTTTAAAATGATTGATATTGTTTACTTATCAATGTTTTCAGCTCTCTGTTCGCAAAATACACTGAAAATAATTATTCCAAACATCACTTAACTCTCATAGTTTGGAAAATGATTGATCTATGGAAGTTTACAAAAGCAATTTATCAATAAAACATTTAATTAACAATAAAACATTTAAAGAATTAAGTAAGAAAGATCAATAATATAGATAGAAAAAAAAATTCTTGGTACTTTTATGTTAGATGGAAGGGAAACTTGTTAATATTATTTTTTCTGTCTCCTCAGTAGCAGCTTTTATTTTTTACGTGAGTAAATCACAAACAATGATTTGAAACTTAATCAAACAATGATGATGATAAGTAAAACATTTTGGTTTATAGAATTATTTTTTATTTATATAGTTATTATTTTAAATGATATGTTTGTATCTCACACTAAAAATTTAAGATATATATTTCAGTGATGGAACACTGGCACAGAAGTTGAGCGATTGTCAACACTAGCTTTTTATATTATTCGTCGCGTTCAATACTCTCAGAAATTCTGTTCTGAAGTTAGATGAAGAATGCTAATAAAATTTTGCGGCGTCAATTGATTCTTTGCTGCTACACCGTTCCATCACTGATATTTTAAATGAATCTAATGTATATATCTAAATAAAAATTATTTATTTTAAATTATATGAATGTAATACAAATTGTGGCAATGAGAAGGTGATTTTGTGATTCTTCATCTGCACCCGGCTAACATGAAAGTACCAAATTCTTATTTATATATTACAAAACTGAAGAATTTATTGAATATTTCTGTTACAGGGTATAAGTTTTTCGTACAAATGTTATAAAAACAGGGATTTAAAAATTATTACTTCGATTTAAATAGTAAAGAATTGTTCTTCTTTCTGCAGAATTAAAAAATACAATTCTTAGAAGAAAAACAAGTAGGGAAAAAATTCTTGGTAATTTTATGTTAGATTGAAAACTCGATAACATTATTTTTTCTTCCTCACTTGCAGCAGTTTTTATTTTTTGCGTGTGTAAATTACAAACAATGATTTGAAACATAATCAAACAATGATGATGATTAAGTAAAACATTTTGGTTTATAGAATTATTTCTTCTTATTTCTATAGTAATTATTTTAAATTATCTGTTTGTATCTCACTCTAAAAATTTAAGATATATGTTTTAAATGCATCTAATATAGTATATATCTAAATGAAAATTATTTATTTAAATTATATGAATGTAATACAAATTGTGGAAATGGGAAGGTTATTTGGTAATTCTTCATCTGCACCCGGTTAACATGAAATTACCAAATTCTTATTTATATATTACAAAAATGAAGAATTTATTGAACATTTCTGTTATAGGTTATAAGTTTTGTCGTACAAATGTTATAAAATCAGGGAGTTGAAAATTACCGCTTTGATTTAAATAGTAAAAGTTTTTTTTTTCAGAATTAAAAAATAAAATTCTTAGAAGAAACACAAATGCAGTTAAACATATTTATTGGAAATACATATGTTAATTTAGAAACAATTAGTTCTCTACTATTAGATCTACCTGTGCAGTGTTGTCAGTGGGCTAGTTCTTTTTTAAATTCAGATATCTTGATTTGCACCTCTTTTTTGAAATGATAAAATTCAGCTTATTTTATGACATATTAACTAATGCAAATACAAAAGAAATTTTACCATTTCAAGAAAGTGGTGCCAATCAAGAAATCTGAATTAAGAAAAGTAGTCCACTGGCAACACTGCATAGGTACCTTTCGATATAATATTAAATAAAAAATGTGGAAAGGTCAGCAATGCCTTTTCATTTGTTTGTGGCACTCTCGGATAACTGTAATTTACTATATTTTTGTAAACTGATTTCGAACTATGTATACTATACTTATTTTACATCTAATAAAGACTTTACAAACACTATAATTAGTCTTTTTATGTTTGGCACCCTGGTGATCACTTTAACTTCTTTTTGGGGCAGCGAGCGTGTTAAGTGTACTAGTGTGTTTCATTACAGTTAAAATGATATGATATTACTTTTTGCTGATATATTAGCGAACGGAAAGACAATCTGAGAGGAGTAAAAATAAGTGGAATTAAAAAAGTGGTGAGAACTGTTTCGGAGTGAATAATGCTCCGTCACCAGGCCAATGGTTAAGACTACAAAAAAATACCATAAATCCACAGACAGGTATGAAGACAACGGATTGGAGAATTACCGGGTGCATGACTCAAACAAGGAGATTAATGAAAAGTCAGCGCCTAGGTAATTCAGTATCTTGTTGGAAAGGTTAAAGGAGAGATGTATGTCAGAGGTGAAAGAAAGAAGACAATGAAGAAAATGTAGCCACTATTTAGTAAATATGAGGATCATCGATAAATCATTAGCTAACTTGTTTAGAAATCGTCTATATATGATTAGTTTCTGAAAAATTCGGGTCGTATATGCCATCCGAATTTCTGACTTATTCACACTTCGGAAAAGTTAAAATGTCGTTTGAACTTTTTAACGTTTTCCGAGGGCTGAATAATCCAGTAATCCTCCCCAATATAGCCTCAGTACCCGCAAATTTTAGAATAGCTGGCTCCTTTTATTTAATTCTCTCTCTTCTTTTCTCCTCCTCCCATTAAATCCTTCATACTTAAAACTCTCCCTACTTCACTTAGAATAAACTAAATGCTGCCTTTTCATTTGTATCTTTGGTTGGTGGGAATTCTTAACTCTGTTGTTTTCATATTTACCGCGATTTCACACTTGACAGCGGGCTGTATTTTTTCAAAACCTTGCATGGTTTTAAGCAATTTTTCTTTGTCGTTTCAACGATTTCACTCATGATGGAGCTTTATAAGGCCCAAAACAGGTGTCTGCCTATTTTCATCATCCACATTTTTTCACGTGTGCTCTTATCACGTGGTCATTCCGTTTCTTGAAATAATTATATTATAGCAATAAAATTTTGAATGCACGTTATAGTATATTTTTTTCGTGAACGGAATAAGTTAAAAAGAAAAAAGAATTTAATATTCAATAACAATTTTACGTTCAAATTGTAAGCATTTAACATCTAAAACAGAAAATTGTATTTATATTAAAGAAAGTGTGTTTAGTTAACATTGAATAGTTATTAACCCTTTCCGGCATAGAACAATTAAGTTCGTAAAGTGATGAAATGATTGACTGATGCAAGGATTTATAAATGACTTTTTTACAAAATGAAAACTCGTTACTTTAAGCTTTCATTATAAAAGCAAAATTTTATTAAAATATTCTTGGTGCCGTTTGAAGTTTTGGAATTAACATTAGGTGGTCCGGACGTGGGACTATTCTGCCGGAAAGGGTTAAATAATGAGGATATCGAGTTATGCTGTACACTGGAATATATTCTGTATTGCACCTCAGGAACCATGCTGAAAAAAAACCAGTCTCGGCCATTGTAGTCCCCGATACTTAATGGAACGTAACGCTGCAGTTTTAGTTTAGTTTTACTTATAAACAAGTTAAAAATTGTTCGTCAAACCTGGTAAATGAGGTGCGTTCGTACTATAACTATTTTTATAAATATTTTTGCACAGCATATTGTACTGAATGTATATTTTAGTGCACTTCATAAGTGCATATCAATTTCATTCTGTTCGAAATGCTGTAACATCATTAAAATGCATTTGCAATAATTTCTTCAAATTTGCCGTAATGTAACCGAAAACTTTTGACTGTCCCTGTAAATAACCTATTCATCCGATATTTATGAAATTTGAAACGACTCGACAAAATTTTGCAGCAATTATATATTTAAAATTCCAGGCCATTCGGAAGGTTATAACATCATTAAAATGCAATTGCAATTTTTTCCCATTGGCCGTAATGAATCGGGAAAATTTTGGCTGTCCCTGCAATTAAACTATACATTCGATTTTCAGAAAATATGAAATGACTCGACAAAATTTTGCAACAATTATATATTTAAAATTTCAGACCATTCGGCTGGATAATTTTTGCTCTGTTATATGCGGACAGACAGACAAACGGACAGAGGGACTGAACGACGACAATAGGTGCAATGTCCTTATATAATTACCAATGCACCTAAAAAATGTAATTCAGCTTTATAATGAATAAATATTTAATAGTTGTAATAGTTCGTATTGTCTTTTAAAAGTGATAATTTAACATAAATGCATAAAGTAGTGGTTCCCAAACCATGGTCTCAAAGGATTAATGAGTCGACCATTGATTTGGGGACAATACTCTGTTAGGTTGAGAAACGATCGGTTAAATCGTCAAAAATGTTCAATTAATTACATCTGCTGCAATAATATAATAAAGGAATATATTACAGAAAACACGTTATGCTAGTTTAATGAAAAAGAATATGTTTTTTTTAAATAAAATTATGTAAATGATATAGATAAATAATTTTGATTTAAAAAATAGCTGCTTTGAAAAACTTTGTGTTACCATAACAATCCCATAAATAGCGTTAACTTTAAGACTGGAATGCTTCTAATACATCCATTTATCTCTTCTGAACTTTTGTCGTTTAACGACAAAGTACTTTTTAACACTAGTAATTTAATATATTAAAACACACATACACACATAAATAACTCCTGCATTCAACTGTTAAAGATGTATATAAATATTATACAGACATACATACAATAAATACATTAAACCTAATTGGAGTGAAAAATTAGCTAGAGCCAGGAATCGAAAATAAGACCACAGCGTGCTAGGCCGTTGCTCACTGCTCAACCACTGAGATGGCTGGTGACTTTCCCAACATGGTTTATTAGTGAAAAAATGCAGACTCATCTATCGGTCGGAGTGTCTCAGAGGTTAGAGCAACAGGACAGCCTAGTACGCTCCCAAGTTAGATTCCTGGCTCTGGCTATTTTTTCAATCCAGTTGGGTTTATTGCATTTATAGTATGTATGTCTGTATAATATATAATTATACCTTTAACAGTTGAATGCAGGCGTTATTTATGTGTGTATGTGTGTTTTAATGTATTATATATTGTAGATCGATGTAATAGAAAATTTTCTCGTCGTTGTCCCGTCATTCAAGGCTATCTGATTGATGGCAGGTGACTTTCCAAAGTATAGGTTTAGTAGTGAAGGTTTATAAGTACAGGTTTAGTAGTGAAAAATTGCAAACCCATGTATTGGCCAGAGTGGCTCAGTGGTTAGAGCAAAAGCCTAGTACGCTGTGGTTCCAGGTTCGATTTCTGGTTCTGGCTAATGTTTCACTTCAGTTGGATTTATTGTATTTATTGTATATATGTCTGTATAATATTTATGTATACCTTTACTAGTAATTTTGTATAGAAATTTTTGATAGTCTTCCACTTAAAGAAGTTTTACAACTGGCATAAAGATGTTAACTAGAAAATGCCTCTAGCTCACGAATTATTTCAATGTGCCTATCTCGGAAAAGAAATTTCTTTTGTTAATTCAATATTCCCTCTTCTCTTTCAGGCTCCTTCTACCTTGTCCGACCAAGAGACTGTAGTATACCCGGACCAGATGGAGAGTTCCCGGCTTGCCCTTCACTTCCGTCTCCAACCTGAAGTTTTGCACAATGGGAGGGTGACACTCAAGTGCGTCTCGACGCTCAAACATATACATGCAGAAACAGTAAAAGAGATCAGAGCAACAGGTTCCTTCTATGGTTTATTATTTACATTTAAAATATATATATATTGCGTTGAGTAAAAAGTTTTCCGCCAAGGAGAGATACCTTCGCACCAACAGCTGTCATTTGTGTGGTTGTTAGCTTTTCCACAAACCAATTTTTACATTCGAAAGCTGAACATAGGACCTATATGACTGTGTAATTTGATTGTTAAAAATTTATTATCTTGTGCTTCAAAAAAGTGTTTAAAATGGAGAGATCAGAACGATTATCTACTATGATTTCCGTAACAAACTCAGTGCTACTGAATGCCACAGTAGAATGTGTGAACGTTTAGGCATCAATACTGTTTCTTATGATACAGTGAAAGTTTGGCTTCGGAAGTTTAGAGCTGGAAATTTCAACATTGAATATGAACCACGTTCTGGCCGCCTTATTGGAGTTTGTGAGCAGTAAAAGCAAATCATTGATCAAGACAGAAATGACACACGAACTATTGCGTTAGAGCTCAACGTTTGTCAAAAAATAATAATTAACGCTCTGAAATGCATAAATCTAACGTTTAAGCTCAACCACTGGGTGCCACACGAATTGACTGCTGAAGACAAGCGCAAGAGAAAAAACCGTTGATTAGCTCTGCTCAGAAATCAAAGGAAAGAGACCATTCTGGACAGAATTGTGACCTATGTTGAACAATGGGTGTACTATAACAACGCAAGCCGTAAAGGAGGGTGGTTAGTACCTAGGAAATCAGCAAGCTCGGTTACAAGACGTGCCATAACTAACAAGAGGGTGTTTCTCTGCTTCTGGCGATATAGTCGTGGAATTCTGTATAAAGAGTACCTGAAAATCGGACAAACTATTAACACTGTAATATACAGCAACATGCTAATCACAGATGGGGATGCTATTCGCGAAAAACGAAGAAACGAGTTCAGAAGGAATGTAGTTCTCTTTCATCAAGGTAACGCCGGCCGCATGTTAGTATGATGACCGGCTGGACGCTCTAAATGCTGGAGTGGGATTTGATACAATATCCACCATACAGCCCCCTTCGGATTTCTATCTCTTTTCACATTTGAAGCTGCATCTTGTTGGTGCAGTCTTCAATTCAAATGAGGAAGTCATAAATGAGGTCGATCTCTTTCTGAACTTGCGCACACCAAAATATTTCGCAGAAGTGATTGAAAAGTTGCCAAATCTTTGGCAGACATTTGTACATTTAAACGGAGATTACCATTCTCATTAGCTTAAAAATTCTCGTGTGCATTTATCATTTTACAATAAATAAAATTTTGGCGGAAATCTTATTACTCAACGTAATTATATTTTTAACCATCAATTATGCCCAAAGTAAGGTAATTTTAACCATGTGAAACTAAATGAAATAGTAAAAATATTTCTTTTTAAACCAATTAGTGAAATACATTTATTTTATACTTTTAATAAATCGGTTTTATGATATGTTTTTCTCACAGCATGCTAAAAACGTAAATTGAATTTTAGCACTAAAAATCTTTTAGTTAAAAATTGGTATTTTGCAGAATTTTAATCTGAGAAGAAAGCTTATTTTTTGGTGTTTAACCTAAAATAGTTTGAAATGGAGTTGTTTTTTAACACGTTGAATGGCAAGTTTATTTATTCTGTCTTTCCGTTCGGGACACGAAATAGGATTCCCGTTACACAATCTATAAATGTCAGTCACCGATGACTGACGCGGTCTAAACGGAAGGTTCAGTGTTAGTCACCGGTGACTGACGTGGCACTCAACGTATTAATAGTAACACATACAGTAATACTCATTTACACATTCGTTTTTGAAACCATTAAATTTTCAATTATATTACGTTTAAAGAAGTTTACAGATATTACATCTAACGTTAAAAAATAATTTTTAAATCCGCAAATCTGGAGCCTTAACGTCAGCTCTGAAAGTCATTGTCTTTTAATCTCACTTTGCATAATATTCAACATCGTAAAAGCCGCAGTTTAAAAATTTTAAATTGAATAAATATTTATAAGAATAAAATTCTTGGAACATTTCGGAAATTAAAATCATTAAAGTAAACACAGTTATTCAATGTTAATCTGAAATTCTGATAAAATACTTATTCTGGTAATTTTTTAGATGGAAAAATACATTTCTTCAGATGTCTCTGCCCCATGAACCCTCCACTGCCTCACTAAAGTTATGTTGGTAATTTCATATTGATCACGAGAATGATTATAATATATCTTCGATTTCGTCTCACACTGTTATTTTATTAGGATAAGAAAGAGTTTAGACAAATATTTAATGGTATCTTAATATACAAATAGTAATATTTACTAGGGATGGGACAAATATTCGGCCATTATTCGGCCCTTTTTGCCGCATTTTGAAGATTTGTTGGCCGAATATTTCTAGATATCTCACAGAATATTTCAAAAATCTAGCAGAATGTTGAAAAATATATTTCCAAATAAATTCAGGATAATTTTATTTTCATTTTTTGCAATCTTTCGTCCCTAATCCAAATTGGATATTTTCTGTCACATTTATGAAGTCATTTTCATTCTTACTTGCACAAAATGTACAGTTATTATTTAGGTACTAAACATATACAGCCTTTCTGTATTTCTTACAAAAGTTATGCATCTGTTGAAGTTATGACCCAAATTGGAGATTCAATTGTCAGGGAAATGCCTTTACAAGAGAATGATAGATTACAATTATTTTCGAAAAAAACACTGCTTTATTCAAAAATACTTGAATACACGTAAGACACTTAAATGTCTACAAATTTCATGCACATTTAAAAAGACTTTTATGGAATTTATGATAACTTACTTTGAATTTTCTATAACGTAAGAAATGTCAAAATCCATTCACCAGGTGCATTTGCTAAGTTTCATTTTCAAGAAGGAATATTAAATATCACTATTCCAAGTTATACATCTGGAAACATAACTGGTGTTAAACCAAATACTCACTAGAGGCCTCAACCTGCTTCATGAAGATGGTTTTATAAATATTAAAATATAAATTCTAAATACTGAGCAAAACATTTTATTTTATTTTAAAGTTTTCACTTTTAAGTAATTATTTGCATGATTATTGGTTTTAATATGTAATATTATTATGCATATATTTTTTCATTTACATCTCCCTTCATTCATGTTGTTATCAGTTTCTGTTTTTCCTTTTATTGATTGTTGAATATTTATGTGATAGTTCAAACGTCAAAGATTTTGGTAATATATTTCAATTTTAGACATTTTGTCCAATATTTAAAGGTATATTTGTCGGATATTTCTGGATCTTCAGAATTATGAAGAATATTTTCGACTTCATATTTATCAATGTCGATTTGTTTAGAAGGACAATATGGGCCAAAAAAAATCAACGAAAAATAATGTTTGGAATCACCCTGTAAAATAAAATGTGATAAGAGATCTATCGCTATGACTTATGAATATGTGGATATCGCACAATATATGTATTCATTTGTGGAAGAATAGATCATGCTCTTTTTTCTTATATTCATTTATATCATGCATATTTTTTCTTATATTCATTTATATCATGCATATTTTTTTACCAAATTTAACACTATTTTCAGGAAAATAAAAAAAATGTAGTGGAAATAATATAGTGTGACTGGATTATAAATATATTTAATATCTGATGAAATACGAACAGTTGTATGAAATATTTTTATCTGCGAATGCGCGCACGATAATAAATATTTTTTTGCGAGATTTGATAGGCAACTCTATGGAGCAACTCATGAAAAAAATGCCATTCAAATATCGTGAAAATTCAGCAAGATATCGACGAGAAACTGGGCTGATTTTTAGCTGCTCTCTAAAAACAGCTAAATGATAAGGGGTTTTCCAAAAATTGTCATTTTTAATTTTTACTTTTAATTTTTTATTTATGCTTTAGATCTTCTTGGAAAACCACCAGAAAGGGCCTATTCCAAGAAAAAAAAGAAGTATCAAAATCTAAGGATATCTTGTAAATCTATTAGTTGACATTCATTAAGCCCAAACTTCTTTGTTGAATGACAGGTAATAAAAAATGACAATTTGTGAAAAATCTCTTATCATTCAGCTGCTTTTAGAGAACAACCAAAAATTCGCTGACTGTCTTGCTGATATCTTTCTGTATCGTCACGATATTTAACTGTCTTTTTTTATGAGTTGCTCCATAGAGTTGACAAACAAAGCATTAAAAGAAATATTTCTTTATCGTGTGCGGATACGCAGATAAAACATATTTCAAACAACTGCACACATTTCATCAAATATTTAATATATTTGCATTCCAATGCATTATATTATTTCTATTACATTTTGTCATTTTTTCTGAAACTGCATTTAATTTGGTATAAATTCCTTCATGATATAAACAAAAAATATGCACATTTTTTTTTTAACTTAAAAAAAAGATCTATATATCTCCATGAATGCACGTTGTATTCTTCCACAAATTAATGCATAAATTGTAGAATATCCGTATATTTGTAAGCTATAGCGATTGACAATTTCGTGCATTTTATTTTACTGGTTAACACCCAAACATTATTACTTTTATTTTTTGTTGACCAGCTAATTGTCCTTCTGATCAAATCGCTCTTGATAAATATGAAGTCAAACATATTCTTCGTAATCCAGAAGTTCCAGAAAAATCCGACCAATATATCTTTAAATGTTCGACAAAATGTCTAAAATTAAAAGTATGCGGGTGTTAATGGCCATATAGTGCAGGGTTGGCGAACCTATGGCACGCGTGCCAGATTTGGCACGTAAGCTAATTTTTTTGGCACGGGAAAAATTTAAATATGGTAATTGTTATACAGATAAAAATTCATTTTTATTTCTGTTATAACCAATAAAATTTTGTTCCATACGGACAAACTACCATACATAATGCAATTATTTTTTGCATGAATTAACACATCATAAGAATTTTTTTTCCTGTGATGCTAGATGCTATGCAGCGTTTTCCACATGTTTTTTTCTTTTCTATATGAATAAAAAAACTGTAATTTTGAAATGAATTTCTTTTAACAATCACTGCAGTAAAATGGCGAAAGGATTCCATTTAGCTATGTATATTTGTAAAAATAACAAACTATGAACTAGATATCATTTTCCTTCAATTGAACGCACGACAGCAAAAACCTCATCAATACTGTCTTTGTACATTAATTCAATTTGGAAAATTATAACCGGGATGCTGCATTAATAATACATAAGTTAAAAATTAACGAAATAAAGACTCGTATTTTTTCCACCTTTATTACAGTATATACCGTATAAATGAATCATATTTATGAATTAAAAATTAATTTATTCAATGGCTTATTCCAACATACAGAAAAATTGCAATTTGATTTTTAATATTTTTAATTATTAATGCATGAAAGCAACTAATTTTATAACCAGTGTTTCGTATAAACATAATACCCTTCCAAAAGGATTTTGTATACGTTTGGCACTTTACATTGTTGATAGATATTGTTTGTGAATTATTGGTACGCGCACGTGAAAAGGTTCGCCGACCTTGATATAGTGTATATTCTACTGTAATTTGCAATTTAAGGCTTGTGGACTGATTTCAAAACAGACTCATTCATACAAATTTGTTTATCATATGGGACAAAAACCCTTCATAATAAAGTTTACTTGATTAAAAGTTATTTCAGAAAATATCTACTCATGAATTATGAGAGACGTGGTCTAAGAAAACTGTTGATTTTGAATGCGTATAAAGTGAAAATATGATTTAGAACGGTGCTTTCATCGCTCGCGTTCCAGCATCCTTTATTGTTTAATTAAATAGCACCAGTACTTTTAAAATGAAATTATCGTGTGAGCTTGCATTGCACATGGGAAACAAACATGCCATGAAAAATTTAAATGTATTTTCAAATACTATAATTTTTGGGGTATAATCTTCGGATCAAACAATTATGTTTCAGCCGACAGATTTTATTTAATGAAATGTAACTTATTAGATAGCAGTGAATAATTGGCTTCAATTATTAAATAACGTTTCTGGGTTCAAACGTGACTGTTCAACCCGCGGTTTATACAACGGAAATTTCGGTAATATATAAACAATATAGGTTTTTGACGATTTCAATTAGTGGCGACAGAGGATACATTGTCTATGGTTTTCATCCACATATGTAATCATAAAAACATCTAAAAATATGTAATACAGTAGAACATTTTTTATACGAAACTCTTTTAACCGAAACTCTCGGTTAACCGAAATTAACTTTTCATGCTTTATTTTACTATCACATTCCTTGTGTGCAAAATCCATTTTGAAAGCTTTTTTTTTTTTAACTATCATATTCTTGTGTGCATGCGGTCTTTTCCGAACTACGAGTACATATAAATATTTTCGATCCCTTTTCTTTAAGTTCCTTTGAATTTAAATTTCCCGTAAGCTGAATTTAACTTTACCGTAAGCTGAATTTAACTTTCCCGTAAGCTGAATTTAACTTTCCCGTTGAATTTAATTCACGTAAGCTACGAAGTGGAACGAAAGAAACGAAAAAATTAGCAATTCTGAAGCTTTTGAATGTTTTGCAAAAGGTTTGGCATGGCTGGAGCAACAAAAAGACAGCAATACTGTTTAACTAATAACATTAAAAAAATCCGTGATAGAGCTTCAATGCTAAGGCAATCGAAACTGCGAGAAACAAAACATTTTTTCAAACACTTGTGATATATGTAAAAGGTACTTAATTTCAAAATTAAAATTCAGGTAATTTATTCTTGTTTCTGTTTTGCTATTGCCTTATTTTTATTAAGCACTTGTTACCGTAATAATAAATATTGCACACATTTCTCCTTAATCTTAAAATTGAATCATTCTCGATTTTCCGAAAATTTCGATTTTTCGAAAGAGGATCGATCCCAATTACTTCGGATAATCGAGGTTCTACTGTATAGACAATTACCAGAAATTATTCGTGATTCATTACCTACCACTCTTTCAAAATGATCAGAGAAAATGAAGTTAAAGATTGGCAATTTATGCATTGGCGTTCCGTTTTTACGCTATATTGGCTTATTTGGGGATTATAAAAAATATATATTAAAAATTTTTGTTTTTTGAAGTTTAAATTTTTTTTAACAAACATTTAATGTCTAAAATTTGACTCAGAGAAACAAAAACAAATTATATTTAATTATAAACACACTGTACTTCAAATACATTCTGGACGACATGTTTAATATTTTTTCGTAAAAGAAAAGTGATTAAACAATTTCATTTCATATCCGCACAAAATTCACTGTGAAGTTTTTTATATAAATGAATAATTTATTAATTATTATTAATCTTGCATTAATCTTTCAGGTGCTACTCTCAGTACAGTTCAACACTGGCTGCTCTGCGTTATAGTGCTCACAATCTCAGTGCTTCAACCATTTCAGTCCATTGCTACAATGTAAACTGCCAGCCCTTTTCACTGTCGAGTCGGCAGAAAAAATAAACAAAAACAATAAAATGTGAATTTTCAAAAATCTATATATTTGATATGTGTGTATTTATGATCTGACGAATGAAGCTTTGAGAGTGAACTTTGTAAGAAATGTGCTACAATCATCTATTGTTTATTTTACTGCATAACAAAAAAGTGACTTTCTTTGAAACATTGTTAACTTTTCCTCTTTATATCCTTCTGAATTAATTTGCCAAATGTGTAATGTATGTGAATATGGTCTTATGTTCATTAAAATATTTTTAAACAATTTGTAATTTCTTTTTCTTTCTGATTTCTTTGCCGTACAGTATCAACAGAATAAATATAAAATGACCCATCCTCTTTTGCACAAATATTTGAACTTCTTAATAAAATTTAAAACTATAGTGTATTCCAATGTACATCTATGTGTAAGTTTAAAAGACATTTGTTAATAACATGAGCTTTTTAAATCAGTTTTCGGTTTGAAGTAATGTGTATAATATATAAATTTTCCTTCTTTATTGTTATTTATTTATATCATTGTTTAAAATTACATGCAATCAATATATTCAATCATGTGATTTTCATAAAAGTTTGTGAGGATTTTTTGATAACTGAGGTTTTAACATATATTGGATGATTCCACGTGTCATAAGTGGCTGAAAAATTAGCAAAATGTTATATGTTCTTGTTTTGAAATGGTTTTCAAGAACTGCGAATGTTAAAACTAATTCGATGAATAGTTATGTCGAAAGTGGATGGAAAAGTTCAATAAAAACATACAAATCACTGTTTTGTTTCACAAGAAAAGCTTTAGCATACTAAGTGACAAAACATAAGCCAAAAAGGTTAAAGTTGAAATAAAAACAACACTGCAAAAATCCATTTGAATTTTTTTATCCATACATGAAACATAAACATCCGACATCCCTGATAAAAATTATTTAAGCTTTACAATAATAATAGCCAAGCAAAATTTAAATGTAATATTTGCTGCTTGAGAGAATAAGGCCAAGTTCATGTGTTAAAATTTTAAATTATACTCTGTCAGATGCTGTTATGTGATTCTAATATCATGGTCTTAGTAGGAAAAAACAATCCTGTATAAGAAAAGGATCGTTCAACATTTCCAGGTAACGCAAATTGATCGTAGAAAGGATTAGGCATAATTAAAATGTTTTGAAAAGAAAAATCGCGACGAGGTTAATTTGAACATAAAGATGATTTGTTAAGTTGTGGAAGAGCGTTATGGTCTTTAACAGTTCCCAAAATTACGAAAATCGTAAGCTTCAAACATGGATGTGTGAATAATTAATAATGGAAGCATAGCAAATAATATAAATAATAATAAATAATAAAAGAATAAATCTGCCCAAAGATCAGCGGCAATTTTTTTTTCAAAATTTATACAGTCAAATAGGTTACAATCGACATGACAATGGAATTTGCTTAAAGGACTCCCTTAGTCCACAGCTATTATTAAAGATCGCAATATATTTTAGGGTGAGATTTCTACAATTCGCAAAACGTGCTTGGTTTTGTTAATGAGGGCGTCAAAATCAATTTTCAAATTAGCCTTTAGTACGTTCTCCGAAACAGATTGTGATGGAATGACCTTTTTGGATGAAATTGACAAAATAAAATTATGTGGAAAAAATAAAACGTAGAAAAAGTATACAATCAAAATTATATGTAAAAGAATTTAAGCTGAATAAAAATTCACCTTTATAAAAAATATTACTTTATTTCCAGTTATAAAAAAATTAAACAAAAATATTTTGAGAATAATATTAAGATGTTGGCATCTGGAGATATAACACCAATTTCAAATAAACGCGTAATAAAACTTTAAGTTCACACAAAAAAGTATCGTTTTCTACACCATTATAGTAAATTCTCGTTACAAGTAATATCTCGGAAGAACTGATTAAATTCGGTATACTGAAAAATTCATTTAAGTAAATAGTTTGAAATAGAATATTAGGATATTTTTTTGCAATCCAAACAATAATTGTAAAATTTTATCTTCGTTGCAAAGAGATTCGACTGTATATCGAAATAGACGTGAGTGAAACAAAGACATGTGAATTTCGGCTTTTTCGACTAATGACCACCGATATGGATAATAGATTTGCAAGGAAAATTGTGGATAAGAAAAATGTCATCATGTCTACTTTCCAAATGACAGTATAGAAACACAAATTATGCTTCATTAAATTTTGAAAATGGAACAAAAATACCAATTTTCTTTTTAACTAAATAATATTTTTCACTTTTTACACAAGATGGAGCCAACGCGTCACTCTACCTATGTGGAATATTTCGCAACTCTCTTGAGTGAGCCTCACTCAGCCAGACTGGATAGGTGCTAGTGATCCCATGATCTGACTAAAGAATTAATATTAAAAAACATTTTTTCTCTTGTTCTTTTAGTTTAGTTTTGAAGTAGTAATGAAAAAAGTTGAACGCAGCAGGTAGACTGCTTACATGTTTTTTTTTTTTTTTTTTTTTTTTTTTTTTTTTTTTTTTTTTTTTTTTTTGTCTTGGTCTTCTAATAGAAGAAATGATGTTTTAATTTTAAAAGGGAAATTTATTTTCGAATATGAAATCATGCTTGTTTCTAGGATTCTTTATAGAAGAAAATAGTTGCTGAACTTTTAATTGTTTTTAGAATCATGAATTCTAGAAGGAACAATGAAAATAAAATGTCTTAATTTTATAAATTAATTATCTTGGATTCCCAGCGAGGAATATATATGTATTTAACAAATATTATCCAAATGTTTCGCTGTAAATAGATTGTACATATTTAAAAGTGTAAAAATAGAATTCTCAATGTTTTTAATCATCTTGTGCTTATTTATATTGAACAACACCTGCGCCACTTTCAGTCGTGAAATATGCTTGATGACTTTAATATGATTTAACACGAGTCGTGAATTCTTCAACTATGCTCTCCCAATAATAATATCGTGGAAAACATGAAGATTATTCATTAAACTATAAACTTTTTTATGTATGGCATGAATATTACCTTATCAAAATTCAAAACACTTGTAGTTGAAAAGGACTTATTTTTGCAGATTTAGAAAAAAAAAAAAACTATATTTTAACTTAAATTCATTTGGACATTTACGAAATCTGTAAAAAAAAAAAAAGATGAATTTTTAGTATAATTACATATTATCTTCTGCTTGGAAATGAATAATTATGTTAAGTCTAAAATCAGCATCTTTAACCCCTGGAAGGGTAGTGGGATATATTATATCCCTCCTAAGTTTAATTAAGATTTTCACAAGAAATTTTTAATAAAGATTATTTAGTATCACTCAAACAGATGGACAATTTTCTGTATGAACTAATTATCGTTTCAATAAATTGCAGGTAGTAAAACCCAACAATCCAAGGTCCACTGTCCCTGTAGATTGTTCATTTTTGAAAGATTATTGAGTATCATTCAAACAGATGGACAATTTTCTGTATGAAATAATTACCGTTTTAATAAATTGCAGGTAGTTAAACCCCAGTAAAATCTGGATACGTTATTACACATAATTAATTAAAGATGTAATTTTTCCAAATTGGGCAAACAAGAGACCAGGGCAGGATTCGAACAGTGACATTTTTGGTTGAATAAGCCAATTCTGGTTCGAATTCTGGCCTGGATACCGTTTTCCTAGTTTAGAAAAATTACATCATTAATTAATCATGTGTAATAACGTTGCTGGAGTTTTATTATCTACGATGTATTAATATAATTACGTATCCAATGGTTCTTGGAGTTTTTACAATCTGTTATAGACATCAGAGAAAATGTGTTAACTACAAAGTTTTCTGAGTGAATTATGTGTCTGCCAGATTTGTCCAGGACATGAGTTAATAGAGCATTGACAGCTTTAGACAAAAAAGGTGCCTGGTGCGCGATATATATATATACATATATCGAAATTAATAAAAAAATATATATGAAAGTTAACTTATAATGTTCCTTATAGAAATCTACTTCCAGAAACATTAAATATGTGAATCCAAAACTGAAGCTTATTCCTCTTAATGTATTTGAATTACAATTATAAAACTTTCCGTATTGCAATCTGTTTTACAAAGATTTAAAATGAATTTAGCATTAGTAGTTCCAAATATCAGATTTTCATACTTCTTAACTATTTTACCAATTGACATCCAATTCCCTATCAGACGGTAAAATTTGACTGAAGAAACCAAATATCAAAATAACGTTCTATTATTTAAAACTGTACTGTTTAAAACCTCTTTTCTCAGACTGTACATTCATAATAAATGTCATCTATCGTATATGAAAGTGTCACTCTTTCTATGAAGAAAAATGGAACATGATTTGCATAAAATATCAAACATCTAGAAATTTTAATTTTTAAATATTTTGATCTCTCTTATATATTTTTTTTTATTTTAGATAATAAAGATGTCAGGAAAGCAAACTGTTGAATGCAAAAGGCATAACAACATTTATGAAAACTGTTTTATTCTCCAGTCATTTATCCTACTATATTTATTGGAAGTTTTTTATTATAATGTTCTTTTAGAATATGTTAGCATAACACTTTGTTGCAAAAATATTGTTTGTGATGTTATAGAGCTTCAAAATCTAGGAGTTTCTTTCTTAAGTTGCATATTTCTCCCTATTGATTTTCAGTGTGAATCGTCTACAAAATTTAGAACTTACCTAAAGACTTGTTGGCGCCTCTGGAGAGAATATTTCTATGTTATATGTATACGATAGGCTTGCGTTCTGATATGAATTGAATCCTAAACTTTAAGTAATAAGCTTAAACAGGTATAAACATTTACAAGTCCATCCAATTACTTTTGAATACCACTAGCTTCGTATACAAATATTCACTCTATTAAATAATAGAAATTCTGCGATTGTACAAAGATAATCTTTCTATGTAAAATTAGTGGTAGTCACACATCTGCAGGTTGGAAACTATACATTTAATATTTTAGCCTTTATAGTTGTGCTCTCCCTTCAGGGAATCCATCGAACAAATCATTATTATTAATCGTTCAAAAAACTCGATTACAGAGATAAAACATAAAACAATCAAACTATTTTCCCAGGACATTGTCCTGTCTGCATTCTTTCTTTTTTTCAAGCTCCATAAACATAATTCGAAACATAAATTATTTACTGAAATGTGTACTTATTCTGCCGTTGTAGCTATTAATTAAATTATTTTCCTTACAAAATTTCTAGTTTGTTATCTTTAAGAAAACAAGAAGTTTCGTAGGTATGTTTTTGTGCATGCTCGTGTCATACATTTAACTTTTCTTCGACAGAACAAAATCACTTCTTTCCTCTGTATTTCAAAGAAAGTGTGTCCCCCTTATACGTTGTCCGATTTCTAGAGTCATTTCAAAAATTGTACAGGTCTGAAAAAAAAATACATTTTTCCAGCAACATGGGAAATGTGTGGTCCTTAATATGTTTTTTAGAGTGCTGAATCCAAAAATGACCTCCATTTTTCTCCACCACGTACAATATTGCTGTAAAACATGGGGAGTTTACATTTGAAAAACACAACTGCGATGAAAAACATCAATATTTTATTACTAGTAACTATGTTAAAAATTATACTACAAGTTCCAAATGATACTTTACCTCTTTCTTACACTTTACATTTCGTGTAAAGTGAAAGATGTTCCGGGAATCGTGGTAGAAGCTTATGTCTGTGTATAACTGTTTTTGTTTGTTGCTCAAATTCCTGTCATTTTCTATTTGCATTTTTCTTTAGTGTCACACTTAGGAATATGAAATTAATATATGAAACCATTATTGGATATCGTTTTTTTACTCAAGTATAGTATACTAGATTCCAGGTTAAAACGATAAAGTTTACGACTAATTATATTAAAAACACGACCTTTGCAAGAAAACCAGATATGTTAGGTTTTTTTAATATTTTTCACGGCTTCAATGAGTAAAAACTCATAAGAAACAGTCAATAAATCTTATGCAGTTTTTTGATTGCAGACCTGTGTTATTCGTCATATACCAAAAATTGTTCATTTCCTGTGTATCATAATTATTTTCCGTTTCACAGCTATTATTTCAATTAAAAGAGAATGACTTGATTCCATTTAGAATGAATGAATCATGACTAATAAAATATGATCATCACGTAAACAGTTTATGAAATATTTTGTCTTTGGCCTTTTACAATTTCGGCATTACAATTATTTATAAAAACGAGTTATAGAAAAATTTCTACGATTCGTGAAATACAGGAATATAATGTTCATAATTTTGGAAACAACACTTATACCAAACTTTACCTTAATACAATGTTACGAATTTTTTTAGATGTATGTATAGCAAATCGGCAATTCAAAGACTAATCACTTTTTCGTAAGAAGTGAATAAAAAATCACAAAAACTACAATTTTTTGTTCAGATTATACACATGTTTAAATACATACTTGTTTAAATACATGTTTAAATACATAACTTGAATACTATCTTTATAAAATTCTAGCTGTGTTCTAATTTGAAAGTTGAAAAAATAACTTTTCAAGTTTTTGGTAGTTTATTATTCTTTTTTTAGAAACTGAATAAGTTAGTTATTTTGTTTGTTCGTATTCACAAAAGTATTATTACTGAAAAGTTAAAGGCTACTCCGATTCTTTAATTCTTTTACTATGCTAATGTCTATTTTTTTATTTCAGTTGAATTAGATTTTTTTTCATTTCTTATGTATACACTAAAGGAAAGTATATAATTCGTTTAAAGCGTGAAGCTACTTAGTCAGCATAATTAATGCAAAAATTTTGAAAAGAAATCCCAGAAATTGTTACTATATTTTCAACGTTATGACTCCCAGATTTCCAATTTCTATCATGCGATAGCAATCACCTTTATGAACCGATTTGCATGTGTACAGTATTTGACCAACTTACCCATCATAAGTTTCAGACAAGTTTCCGAACCAGGGACCTTTTTGGCTGCTTCAGTCAACAAGTTGTAAATGTTCAATAAGAAATTATTCTTATGAAAACTGTTTTATTATTTACTCCTTTATCCTACTACGTTTATTGGAATTTTTTAATACATAATATTATTATAGAATATATTAACATCATTGCAAAAAACTTTGTTTGTAATGTCATATACAAAAAATTATTCGTTTTCGCTATATCCCATTGATTTTCCATTTTACAGGTATTATTTCAATTACAAGAAAATGACTTGATTCTAGTAAGAAAGAATGAATCATGACTAATTAAATAGGAGCATCTTGTGAACAGTTTACTTAATATTTTGTTTTTGGCTTTGTACAAATTCGAATTTTAGAAGAAATTCTACGATTCGTGAAATACAGGAAGGAAGCGTAGTTCAGACCTTTAAGGGGTCCGGGATACATTTTAAAATAATTTTTATTTATTGAGTTAAAATTCTGAATTTTTTTGTGATAATTAACCTTATCATTTGTAAACAGAATCACATGATAAAACTTCTCAAAAAAAAAAAATTGAATTTAAAATTTATTAAAAAAAACGGGGTAATTTAAAATCGTTATAACTCGAAATATTATTTGTAGAATTTTAATTTTTTTTCATTTAAATAAACAGAAATATATAACTTTTAATTTTGATTCAGCATTTTTAAAAATATTAATTTATAAAAAAAATTAAAAATATTTAACCAAAAAATTTAAATAAAAGTGATGCAACTTTAAAAAAAAAATCGTATTTTCAAAAGTAAATAATATATATATTTTTTCAAATAAGCTGAATCAAAATGAAAGTAAAAGAATTGTAAAAGATATTTTCCAAGTTTGAACCTTGTATCTTTAACGGTTCTCGAGTTATAAGAATTTAAATACAATAAATGGTGAAAAAACCTATCATGAAGAAAATCGCATTTTTACAGAAGTCGTTTCCATGACAGCCATTGCTTGAAAGCTAGATTTTGAAAACAAACCAAAACGAAAAAAATTATATTTTTTGTTCTAATTCAGATAGAAACATGATTTAAACGTCATTTTAAGCAAGAAAAAACAGAGAATTTTTTGTTAAATAGAATGTTTTTGCAAAATTTAAAGATTTTTGTATCCCGGACCTCCTTTAAAACAATATTAATATCAATCTATTACCTTAATACAGTATTACGAAATTTTTTAGACGTACATATAACAATTGACAATTCAGAGACTGTTTACTTTTTTGTGAGACTTTAATAAGAAACCACAAAAGCTAATTGTATTGTTCAGATTATACATAAATTTAATAATATACAGAACTAGAATATTAGCTTAAAAAAATTAGGAGTGTTTTAATTTAACCGTTGAAAAAATATTTTTAAAAGTTTTTGGTGGCTTATTATTATTTTTGGGGGGACAGAATAGTTAATTATTTCCACTTTTTCAAAAAGTATTATTGCTGAAAATTTTTAGGGCACAGAGACATTTAAATGTTTTACTACTCTTTTACTTACTTACTCTTTACTTACTCTTACTCTGTTTTACTACTCTTTTTTAAATTTTAGTTGAATCAGACTTTCTCTTTTTCCATTTCTTATGTATATATAACAAGGATGCATTTGATTCGTTTAAAGCGTGGAGCTAGTTTGTCAACATATTTATTGCAAAAATTTTGAGAAGCAATTGCAGGTATATTTTCTACATTTATGACACCCAGATGCCCAATTTTTGACGTACTATAGCACTCCCTTTTATGAACCGAATTGGGTGTGACTGAGTCTGTGTACAGTATTTTGCCAACTTCCTACAGCATCTTGTTTCTAAATGGCAGGAATTCAAAAATTTTAAATTACAAAAAACATGAAATCCAAATATTTTTTTTTTCTCTTTTTAGCCTCGAAACAAGAATTAACGATTTTTTTGGCCTCCCTTTTAAAAACTGTCTGAGATATATGAGTTTGAAATTCTCTATTGTGACTGAGATTTTAAAAAAAGACAACGACTTAAAAATAACAGACTCTTTCATATACGAGTTTTAATTATGAGATTAAATGAACTCGGTTTCTCTGAAATTTTCATCCACTGTTGTAAGCATTGTTATAATAAATGTGATAACATCCATACTCATTGCATACTCATATTCTAAACAAAAACTAAACTAAACTCTGTGGTTATAGAATCCATGAAAGATCTGGACCGACACTGCCATTCCCTGTTTTCTTGACCCTGGGCTCCGTAATGCTATACATGATGTGTCCCGGCCAGGTGGTCAGCTTAACGCGGGAACCTCGCTGTTTATTTCCCAAGCAAGCCCGGTACCAATTTTATAGATCCCGAAGGGATGAAAAGCTGAGTGGACCTTACCCAGTCGGGAGTCGAACTCTCGACCTGCAGCCCGATGGTCAGATGATTTGACCACTACGTCTTTGGCTTTAGTCATATCCGCCAGTGTCAAATTCTCCCCATATCTCCCATACTAGTTGGGATAGCGCCAAATTTGTTAGCAAAAATGGGTCACCATAAACGAAACAAACTTGGCGATAGCGAAAATTTTTTTGAAATTTTTATCCAAATTCAATATTGATGAGAACTGAGAATCTTCTATATTCGAGTTCCATGCATTTTATATTCGTGTATTTATATAAAATAAGGTGAATTCTTTATAACAAGGAATAGAGAAGTACTGTTTCCGGGCGGTAAATGTAATAAGGCAATAATCAATAATTTCTAAGATATAAATTCGGAAAAAAACATTAAATTTTTAAAAACTTTAACTTCCAGTTTTGGATAGATTTACCCATATTGCAGATGTCCTAATTACAAATTGTTTAATTGCTTTTGGCTTTAATTACACAACAGGGTTCTGTGCTTTCAATTTCATTTTACTATGAACACTATGAATCTTATCTCTGTTTCCATTAGACAGAAACGGAGAAAATTTTAAATTTCAAATTATGAAATAAAACTACAGACTATTATGATGTATATTCAAAGAAATGCACAATATTTAACATTTATAACTATTGGTGTGTAACTGCACTGTTGAAATTAACATGTTATTGGGTCGATCGGAAAGTCGTGTCGTGTTGGGAAAGTCATTTCGACCGGAAAATTCTGCCAGGTAATTATTAGACATTAGATATCGGAATCAATGTCTAATAATTAAATGATTGAATTTTCCGGTACGAAATTAATTTTCCCAACACGACACGACTTTCCGATCGACCCAATATAATGGTACTGAAGAATGTTTTGCTCAGGCTAGATCATTATAGTTTTATGTTTGCTACCGATTCATCGGTATTTTACGTCCAAGAAGAAACAAAGGACATTGCCTGCAATTTATACGATAACTTAAGACGTAGTAACCAATGTTTACCATTTAAGGGAACAATGTACTTCTGCTCGTCAGACGCTGAAATGATTGACTGATAACAGAATTTACAACCAAATTTATCTGAAAATAAGTAAAAGCTTTTCTTCGTGTACTTAAGAGGTCCGGGACACATTTTCAAAAAAAAAAAAATTGAGTTAAAATTTTGAATTTTTTTGTGATGGGTAACCATATCACTTGTAAAAAAAATCGCATGATAAAACTTCTCATAAATTTTTTAAAAAATTTAAAAGTTAAATTTTGTTAAAAATGTGGGGTAGTTTAAAATCACAATAACTCGAAATATTATTTATAGAATTTTTTTTTTCATTTAAATAAATATAAATGCATAAGTTTTAATTTAGATTTAGCATTTAAAAAAATATTAATCTAAAAAATAATTAAAAATATTTAAAGTAAAAATTAGAAAAAAAATGATGAAACTTTTAAAAAAAATCATATTTTTAAAAGTAATATATATCTTTTAATTTGGTGAATCTAAATTAAAGTAAAGCTATTGAGAAAGAAATGTTCCAAGTTTGAACCATTTATCTGTAACGGTTCTTGGTTTATAGCAATTTAAATATGAGTAATGGTAAAAAAAAAACCTATCATGAAGAAAAACACAATTTCACAAGAAGTCGTTTCCTTGACAACCATAGCTTGAAAGTTAGATTTTGAAAACAAACCAAAACGAAAAAATTAATATTTCCTGCTCTAATTAAGATAGAAACAGTCATCAGCAGAGAAATTTTTAATCCAATAATTTTTTTTTATGAAAATTTGAAGATGTTTGTGTTCCGGACCCCCTTAATAAAAGGAAAATTCTGAATCTATAATTTTGGTGTCAATGTGTCATTTAGAGATTAAAATTAAGTGGTCCAAAAATTTACCACTGCTATTCAAGGAGTAAATAAAAGAATTAAGAGTTAATTGAAACAAATAAATTATCTAATATATTGAAAAATGATTAATTATATCATTGCATTATATCATTCACCAACTAAATGATAATTATGTGAGAAAAATATAATGCGAAATATTGAAATCTTAGACACCATTTTTTGTATCTCAGAACTCTAGGGAGTAAATAAAATCTGCAGATCTAACAAACTGTACTTTTAACATAAATTTTGGTTTCCAGAATTGTATCCCCTCACCGCTCTTTAATCACAACCACAAAAAATGAAAGTTTGTGATATCGTTTTTATGGTAAATTAACGCGCAGTAACTGCTGTTAATAAATGAATAAAAGGTTAGTTAACTATCTCACACAGAATGTTCTTCATGAGTGATTAATACAATAATTAATTCTCATGAATCAATGATTATTTTTAATCAACTAATAGTTAAATAAACAGCTTAGTTTAATCAACGATTAATTGAGCCAGTCTTATATATGACTTATCTGATAATAAAACTATATTTAATAATGTGATAAAAATATAATTTGTCAGATCTACAACTATCGCTTACTCGCGAGAGTGCAAAAATTTAAAGAAAAATTTAAAACTTTTAGATAGGTTTAATTACTTTAATTTAAATATTTTACCCGAGTCCCTACAGTCCGTAAATAAATACACATAGTTTTCTTGATATTTTTTAAATTATTAATTACTCATTTGTCGTTAATGTTGTTGTTACACTCTCCGTTTTATGATACATCTAAATTTAGCTAAATAGGGATATAATGCATTTTTCTCTTGTATTTATTTATTTATTTTACAATTTAATGATAAAAATGCACAGAAAATTACTTAACATTGTCAATTATTAAATTAGAATGTTTATCAATGTTGGAAAAGTACAGCATATAAAATAAATATATAATTTGTTTGTACTTTTATAGGTATTTAATTTTAATTTTATCTTTCATATACTTTTAAAAATTCCCTGTGAAAAAATTCATCATTGTTTTTCAATAAATTTTATTTTCCGATGAATCTAAAGTATCTTGTAATTTATTTTTAAGCTTATATCATCAAAAAAGTGTCCTACATTGGAAACTAGTAACATTGAAAGTAAATTTGATTTTTAAATGTCACAACAATGTAAGCCTTTTGAATTTTGTTTTAAATAACACGTCTTCCAAAATACGCTTTCTTTTACAAAATCTTTGATAACATAGAATTCTGATATATTAAGATTGCGATGAATAAATTATTAGGAAAAAGTTGAATATTTTGCGTCGAATTGAAATTATTTGAAATCATCCTGCTATCAAAATAACTGGAATAGAACATATTCAAATATGAGAATCACACGATTATGCCCATCACATATAAACCGAGTGGCGAGCGCATAAACTATCACCTAATCGGAATAACGGCTGAAATTTCAGGACTGGACTGAACTCAGTTAGCATATTAACATAAAACTGGTCCGCCAAGTTACATATTGGTAGAAAACACCTAAAGACACGATTCTATTGGTTGATAGGTGTGTTTATTGATTGTGTTTTCATGCGTCAAATGATATGAAAACATGTAGGGCTTGGAGAGGAAAACACAATGGTAAACCTACCATTCAACAAATAAAATCGGGTTTCTGGGTGTTTTAAAAAAAGATATGACTTGTGAGACCAGTTGCAGTTTAATATTCGAATCGATTTTTAGCCGTCTGCTCGATGAAGAGATGGTTTGTGTTGCCACCTCATGGTTTATCATTTTGGCTATATTCATATCTCACTAACTGGATCAAAAGCGCTGTTAGGTATCACGAGTGTCTCATACAAATACATCTACAAAGTTGTTAAAAATAAATTATGTATTTAATATTTAGCATTTTTGTTATATTTTTTAAGGTATCAGCATTTAGATTATTTTCCAATACAAAATATTTCAAAGACGGTAAGTATAAGTATTGCAATCACTGTATTGTTGTGCATTTTATATATTATTCGTGTAATGTACCGACTATAGTATTCTGAATAAGAGTTGGTCCTCAAAGAAATTAAATTTCGTGTGATGTCTTATAAAATATAATAACAAAATGGTTATAGTAATACAAAAAGTAATAATTATAGTACAGTATAGTATTCTAGTATTGTATTGTAGTATAGTATTTTAGTTATAATTATAGTATAGTATAGTATTATAGTATACACCGCGTCCCAAAAGTTTAGACAATCAATAAAATTTGCATTAACATAAAAAGTAATAAGGTACAGTTAAAATTTGTGAGATATGTAATAAATGAAAGAAATTTTGCTGATATACACATATAAATTATGATCAAAGGTTTGGAATTATAAAGTATACGTTAACCATCTCGCTGCGTAAGTCTTTCTTCACGATGATCGTCTTTTACAAAATTTTTAATCTTTTATCACCGGTTTTTTAAGCAGAAATTTTCAACTATCGAAATCGGGGAAAATGTTCTTATTAAACCAGACAAAGTTTCCGCTAAACAATAACTCGTGGGAATAACCAAATAGTATTAATTACATGGAAAAATACATGACTGAGAATATCTCGGGTTGCGCAGCGAGAGGATTAAATTAAATAAAAATGTGCTGTCCCAAAAGTATAGACACCTGTAATTTTTTTGGATTTTACATTTATAAAAGTAACTAGAACTTACTTTTAATATTTAATAGTATTGCCATGACACTTTATAACATCAAATACACGTTGTTTCGTAGAATTAATTAAGCATCGCATTACAGAAGGAGGTATTTCATACCACGCTTTGTCAATTGCAATTTTTAAGTCATTTAAACACGTATATTGCTTTACATTTTCAATTATTTTATGAGATAAGGACTAAGTGCTGGCCAGTCTAATAGTGTGATATTGTTTTGCCTAAATCATGTTTTCGATGATGTGGAGGTATGAATGGATGCCCTATCTTGTTGGAAAGCACAGTTCGGCCCTGCTGGCATCCATAATTGGCAGTAAATTGGCACGTAAAATATCCTGATAATCCTCTGATTTCATTTTTCTGTCCATAAATTCTAGAAATGTGTGGCCGTTGAAAGAAAACACTACCAATGTCATTACGGATCCTCCGCTTTGTTGCCTGCTGAAATAGTTTTTGGGTTCTTTTCTTAGGTCAAGCCAGTCAGATTTATGACCATCAGGTCCATCTCCAGTAAACAATATTTGTTGAAGGTTTAATTCTTCTGTGTACAGTACTTTTTGAAATTCTGGAAATTGATGCAATTTGACGCACAGATAAATCGTCAACTGGAGCCATTTTTAATAACACTGTATCATCACGTAATTTGGATTTTCTAGCAGGATCCGACTGTGTTTCCCAATAAGCATCCATCCATACCTCCACATCATCGTAAACATAGTTTAGGCAAAACAATATCACACTATTAGATTGGCCATCACTTAGTACAGATTTGAATCACATGGAGAACATATGGGGGATCTTATCTTGTTAACTATATGAAAATGGAAAGCAATAAAAATGTGTAAATGACTTAAAAATTGCAATTTACAAAGCGTGGTATGGAATATCTCCTTCTATAGAGCAACGCTTAGTTAATTCTATGGAACAACGTGTATTTGATGTTATAAAGTGTCGTGGCAATACAATTAAATATTAAAAGTATGTTTTTAGTTACTTTTATAATTGTAAAACCTAAAAAAATTACAGGCATCTATACTTTTGGGACAGCACATTTCTATATAATTTAATGTTTATTTTATAGTTTCAAACTTTTGATCATAATTTATATATTAGCAAAATTGATTTTATTTACTACCTATATCACGAATTTTAATTGTACATTATTACTTTTTATGTTAATGCAAATTTTATTCATTGTCTAAACTTTTGGGACGCGGTGTAGTAATATAGCATAGTATATATATATATAGTAATAATTATAATAGCGGTTGTATCTTTTATAGCAATACGGAATGCCATTCCAGTTAATAGTAGATATTGCTTTAAACTACAAAATTGAATTCACCTATGTATTTCGTTTCATTCAAGCTTCGTTTGCAGATAACGATCAGCGTAGCGATCGAAGCCTTCTAATTTTTAATAAAACATTTTCTTTCCACAAATGGTATAATTTCAAAATGCACTTTTTACCATTAACAAATGTTACGCTATTCATAATTCTAGTGATGATTTTAAGATTTTTTTTTATCTTAGGGCAAGAAACGAAATTTATGTCTGAATGTCAAAATAGTATTCTCCACAGTTTTATATGAGGTTGCAAATACATTTACTTATCGTATAAATATCGGAACGTTTTAGATTTACTGTTCATTACTGCAGTTCCCTTTTCAAAGTACAGATAATACATTTATAAAAAGAATAAACACTAGTATCTAATAGGGTCATTCCATACAAAATGAGCAAATCAGCTGTGGCAGACATGTCACAGATTTTAATGAAAATCATTATATAAGTAGATCATACCTATTTATGAGTAAATGTAAAAAAATAGATTTCAGGATTGTTTATTTAAATATTAAAATTTACATTAAAAGTGGATGCAAAATCGAGCTTTTGTCGACATGCTAAACATTTTAATTTTGATTATTAACCTTAGGAATGGAAAGACTATATTAAGAGTTATTTATAATTAGGAATGAATAATAAGTAACAGATTGGCGTAAGTTAGTAATTGTATTTTTATTCTGTAATGAGAGAAAAATTATTTTTCAAAAATTTTGAGGCACAAATGCAATATTTCTATTGCTCGTTTAAGTATGAAGGACAGCACTGACAAGTTTAATTTTTTTGACGTTATAGCTAAAAGTATATATTTTAAATATCGAAAATTTCATTCTTGCCTTTTTATTCCTTAATGAGAAAAAATAAATCGTAAAAATCGTTGAAGGTAAAATGCAATATTTTTATCACTTCTTTGAAAGTGAAGAGAAGCTTTTTAAATATTTTAAATTGTTTGATATTATAAAAAAAGTGTATATTTTAAATATAGAAACTTTTATTCTTGATTTCAGTTTATTTTTACCTCAAGAATGTATTTAATTAAAGTAGAAAAAATGATTCAGTTTGGACAAAAAATTACATATTAATCCTAAATCCAGATAAAAAAAAAAAAATAGATGGCAGCATTCGTTTTTCTTCACCTTGAAATCGTGTAATATTTTAAGAAACGAGCTCCAATCTAAAGTTGAAAAGCTCATGGAATGTAACAGACATTACCTTTTTGAACCCATTTTTGCTATGCTAGAAATGAAAAGGCAATCTTGAATTTTTTTGAGCATATCATGTACTTATTGATCTTTATGTCTGTGCAATATTGTTAATACCGGACCACTGAAGCCCCTAGCAGGGACTACATTCTTCCAAAACATTAAATAAACATTAAATATAGTTAAAAAATAAATAAATAAATTCTTCTTTAAATCCATGCAGTTTGTTTTATTGTTTCATGTTAATTGTTTACAACTCCATTTCCATACTGAAAAATTACATATAATATGTTTTAATAATGAAAATGTGAGTGGAAAAAGGTAAAAGTGGCCCAAAGAAGCCCTAGTTGACGGTATTAAAAGAAAACAAAAAAATGTAAAAAGTAAAAAAGTTGTTAATTGGAAATGAAAGATAAAAGTTGAAAGATTAAATTAAACACATAAGTTGTCAATGTGAGCCCCTCCAGAAACATGAGCGATATCGATGTGTTACGATAACTCATCCAACACTTTTTTAGCATGTCCTGTGTGACTGTTTGAGATATGCCTGGCTTAACTTCGTCAACGTCAGTTGGTTGCGGTCAAAGAAACACATAATCTTTGATAAGGCCCCGAAAAAAAAAGAAAAAAAGAATCATTCTGAGATAAATATGGGACTCGTTAAGGCTGCTCGTCAGTCAGATTCCGAATTCCCCTCGGTAATGTTAAGTCTATGGGCGTTTGATGAATCGTATATTTAAAGTATCTCCTCGGGAAATTGATACTTTTAATTTCTTTTTTCGGTGTTCTCATCTTAAAGGATGTCGCTTTTTTTCTTAGTTTTCAAAATATTTCTAAAATCTATAAAATCTATACTTAATGAAAACTAGGAAGAAAAGTGACATCCTTTAAGAAGAGAACACTGTAAAAAGAAGTTAAAAGAAGTTAAAGATATCTATTTTCCGAGGAGATATTTTGACTATAAGAATGCATCAAACGGCCATAGACTTAACAATACCGAGGAGAATTCGAAAGCTGAGTGACTAGCTGCCTTAACGTAACGCCATGATATCCTTCGTATTACTGGAGGGGCTCACACTGAACACTTATAACTATGTTGAATTCGCCATGATATCGTTCGTATTACTGGAGGGGCTCACACTGAACACTTATAACTATGTTGAATTCGCCATGATATCGTTCGTATTACTGGAGGGGCTCACACTGAACACTTATAACTATGTTGAATTCGCCATGATATCGTTCGTATTACTGGAGGGCCTCACACTGAACACTTATAACTATGTTGAATTCAAACTTTCGACTGTTATTTTTTATTTCCAATAAACAACAAAATTATATATATATATATATATATATATTTTTTTTTTTTTTTAACAGTACTGTAAAGTTTGGATATTCATTTATAATCACCCTTGCCATTCTAAAATAAGAAGCATTTTTTGTGCTAGTGTATTTAAAAGTGGAATTTTATGCTTTTAGGTAATCATGAAAGAAATTACGGAAACTGTGGGGAAAACTCTTTAAGTGTAAAAAGGAACACAATTTTGAGAGTAATGATTATCATTTTTTGTTCAGAGTAAATAAAATGTTGCTTCAAGATATGAAAATGAACTCATATACCCGAATATTGCTTTCTAGTCGCCAACTTTATCTTTCTCATGTGTTATGCCGATATAGCGATTTCTATTTGCGGAAAAAGCTCTCAGGCGTCAAATTTTCATGTAAAATAGAAAAATGCCATTACATATAATTTGAAATTATATTCTCTTATTTTTGAAAATTTTTAATGATAAAGTGATCATTTATGTAGGTTTTTACAGAAAAAAATATTATAAATATATACATGTAATGAATGTCTATTCAATACATCTATTCTTTTCAAGATTTTGCTAAAGCTTGGTCGTTAAGAAAAATTTTTGATCTAAAAAAATACATTTTGTATCATTTCACTGATTATAGAGATAGTAAGAAAAATTAATAAAAGTATACAGAGATCGGAGAGTAGGTAGGATAATTAAAATCATTGTTACCTATATGTGCAAAATTAATAATGTGCCTGGATTTTTTTTTTTAGAACGTGCACAAGAATCAAAACTGTACGCTGTTTTATGAAATACGAAAAAAATTGATTTATTGGACGTTTAAAATTGAAGACACTTTAAATTTAGCTCGTTTCGTAAATTTTCTCCTGCATCCATACGTCACTTGGTCGGCTTTACGAAGTCCTTTCAATGTTCGTTAATGCGTCATTCTAACGGCCACTTTAAAAAATCAAAACATAAAGGTCTGTGGTAAAGGGATTTAACAGGCCATGATAAAAAAGAATACAGTTTATTCCCTTTACTAATTTGTTTTTCTCTAAATGTGCGACAGTTTACTTGTAACTATGACTGGTGGCTTTGTTCTTTGCAAGAACGGCTTTATTAAAGCATTTTCTTATAAAACAGGGATGTTTTCTTCAAAAACCGTTTTAAAAATCTTTTACTAAAATAACGTTTTTAATCTTTTATTTAACATACATTACATTTTTCAAACTATAATTTACCTTTTAACCAAATCCAGAATTAAACATGAACACTTTGAGAAACTTTTTTTACAATGGATTCGAGACTGCTTGATTGTGAACTCTCACAATCTCTTGTATATGTATAAAAAAGTTTAAAGTTCGAAGTAAAATAACTATAAAAAATATAAAGTTAACGCTACAATAATATATTTGAAATGAAAAAAAAGGAGATAACTCTGTTATAACCGCTTTAGTCTGTGATATTAGACATTTATAGGATACAGAAATTATATGGAATGTTTGTGTATTTAAAAATACATTCCTGTAAGCGTTTTAACACTAGAACCGCCATGGTGGTCATTTTGACCGGTAAAAAATGAAGATATTTCGATTCGAACCAGATTTTTTTTTTTCTAAATAAGTTAAATATGTACCAATGAGAAATAAGTTAAATAAATAAGTTAAATAGTTTTAAATAAAATTTCTGATGGAAATAGTTTTATAACACATTGAGTAAAATTTCCAGCGGTTCTAGTGTTAAGAGATTTAAAAAAATAATATAACAACAAGTATTTGAAAAGGCTAAATTTTTCTCGCATGTATTTTTGAACTCTCCATTTTTTCATTGTTCTGTGCATAAAATATTTTGCAAGTGAATTTTTTTTTATCTATTTGGATATCAATATAACATTATTATAAATATCTTATCACAGAAATGGTATTTAATAAAGGAGACTTCGGAAAATATTACATGCTCATTGGAGTGTCATCTTACAGTGAAATAACTGGATAAAATTTTGTCGAGGACTTCAGATATCTCTCTTGCATATGCATTTAAACAATCGAAGCGCATATTACTCATCGCACCAGCTAATGTAATAATTAAATTTATGGAAATTTCGTGGAGCGATATTGATGAGTTATATAGGACAGGATGGTTATCGGACTGTAAAGAATAAACTAAATCTTTCGAAAATTATATTTATACTATTGTTGCCGTATATTTAAAGAACAGATTATTACACATACAATATTTAACAGAAGGTTTTTATACATAATGAAGAAAAGGTTTTTTCCAAATGGATAAATCACGTGGATTTGATGTTCAGTATTTTTTATGGAGTTTAAGAAAATTCTTTAATGAATAATCAGGGATGTAGTGGAGGGTATAGGGGGACATACACCGTATACCTTCTGAATTTTTTAAGGAACACCGTATACCCTCTGTTTCTCAAGAAAACTACAGTATATACACTCTAGGGTATACCCTCTGCCTTGAGCGTATACCCTCAGCTTAAAGCGTATATCCTCTCTTTATTTTACGACTACACCACTGTGATTAATGTATAATAAATGTACACAAAATAATTTGGTTCAGACACAGAATACTTAATAGCGTTCTTTGCTACTGATTTAGTGCTCCCGTTTTCTGAAAACCACCTTTTCTGAAATTTTTATGTTATATATTTTTAGACATTTTGTAGCCCCCTACTCGAAACGAAATTTATATTGCAAATATAAAATATTTATATTGCAAATATAAATTTTTTTTTTCAGGAATATTGATTCTTAAAAAACGAATCAGTGTGTGTCGTTTTGATAGAATAACTATTTGTTAAATTACATCTATAAATCACACGGATGCTCCAGATATATGCAAGATTTCATCCATATCAAGGCCTGAACTTCCGCAGAGATAGGCGATCCAGTGTCATGAAGTCGTAAAAATGATTTAAACTAGAAATCAGGAATTCTGCTTTTTTAGAATTTAGTGTCGTGCCCGATGAAAAAAAAAATGTATATATAAATAGTACAAAACATATTTCAATTTTAAGACTTACTGCACACTCTTTTATTTTATGTAAAATGACGTCATTCGCATCCGCTTAAGAATTCACATTTACGATCCACTCTTTAAAATCTACAGTAAAGTATGCATAGGACGTCACTATCGCGAAATAATACACAAATGCAGCAAAAAGATGCCGTCATTAAAGAAACTCGACCAAAAAAGAAAAACGGCTGTCTAATGATTCATAGGCCTTCATTTGTTTGTAACATTATTATCGATACTTAAAATTAGATATAGTTTATATTTTCTTCTTGTTTTATCAGAAATCATTCGTTTATATTTTTTCAAAATAGCACGTATTTTAATTACATTTTCTTTCGGTTATTATGAAAAAAATGGCAACAAAAATATATAATTACTATTTTACAACTATTTCTCCTTTACTTTCTACAGATATGGAGTACTTTCGTTGCCAGTATTAAGCAAATGTCTCCAAAAATTACAAAAAAATTAATATTACAAAAATAAATGGAGATGCAGTTTTCAACAAATTGCATTTAAAAGTACATTTTTTTCCAATACAACGGTATAAAAATTGAAAATGTGCGATGCTTAGAAGGTTAAAAAATTGCTACAGAGTATTTAATCGTACTGCTTTGTTTTACGGCTGGCTTCTGTAAGGTAACATTATTTTTTGCAGACGACGCAAAATAAGCTGGGCGAAAGAATTAGCATACCGAACCGGGGCTAAAAAATGCGTCTTTTACAATTTTGAAGGCACTTTGTTAAAAAATATGTTTTGAAATACTGTTTACATTTACAGGTTAATTGTTACTTAGGGTTACCCCTCTAGTAGTTGATAATTGTTTGAAATATTGCGCCATTTCACGCGGAAATGAGTTTTATACATAGCACTAGACATAATATTTTTGTTCGAATATTGGGCAATATTCTATCGTAACTGACGTAATATTTTATCATCGAATTTTATTTTCAAATCTATGTAGAAAATTTACTAATAAAGCTAGAACAAATTTTTACAATTTAAAATATTTCTTACTAAGGTCATAATACCCAAATACCTGCAGATTATTTTAATCTCTCTTTGAGTCTCAAAAATTGCAATTCAAAATTCTGTAACTGACGTAACATAAAATATACAAACATTTTTTCTGCCATCATTGAAGTGTTAAAATTATCAAAACTATCCCGTTAAAAAAAGTGATTTAATGTAATCAACAACACTAAGTAATGCCAAATTATAACAGTAACTTGTTTAATTAATTTCCGATTAATAAAAAAAGAAAGAAAATGACATTTACATGTGTAACAGACGTAGCTTTTCTTTTGTAACTGACGTAACATTATGAGTTTACAAATACAATAATGGTACTTAATTTAGTTTGTAAACAGTAATTTACAATGCCTTTTTATTAAGATTTTTCTATAGAATATAAAAATATCAGGCTTTCCAATCATACCCTTAAATTAAACTTATTATAAATTTGATTCCTCCCCCAAAAATGATTATTTTCTGTGGAATTGCCTTATTAGTTCACCTGCTCTCACATTGTTGTCAGCTGTCAAGTCTTTTTTATTAGAAAGTATAAACATTTAGTTTTTGATGATTTGGATACAATTACGGCAAGTTAAAATAATCCAGTTCCATCTTGGTAATTTCAACTGATATTTGTACAAGAATTATTGTTAATCGCAGCCCAAGGTAGGTATTTTAAATATTATTTTTTATGTTTTAGTTTGAGTTCTTTCCCCTGATCAACCACTTGGAAAATGGAAAAAAAAAATATATATTTATTTATAATTTTGTTGCTATTTATTTTCAGTGAATTTAAATTTTTTTTCATTACAGGATATTCATTAAGGGTTGTAGAAATCATGTTAGTTTTTGTCTAAAACTTAATAGCAAGTAAATATAATAAAAACCCCGTAGCACTGACTTTATTTGATCAACTATTGGCTGTGTCACCCTATTTGACGATAAAGAAATTTTTTAAGCAAGTCTAAGTAATGATAGAAAATATACGTTATTAACTTTAGTGCTTATTTCGTGTATATTGCACGATTTATTTTGCAATCGAGGGAACGAGCTCGATCTTATACAAAGAAATCTATTTTCTTTCGCTATAGGTTTTTTTACACTCTGCTAATAGACCACTTTATCCACTTCACCGGACGCATCTTTTTGTTACAGGTTTTTAACCCGTTCGGGACCATGGTTGCATATCGTCGGTAGCATGTCAAACTATCCAATGTGAAAACTGTGGGCTACTTTTTTAAAATTCAGATTTCTTGATTTGCACCACTTTTCTGAAATGGTAAAATTCCCCTTGTTTTCGCCATAGTTAATATATCATTGAATAAGGACACAGCCAATAAGGCGAATTTTGCTATTTCAAAAAAGTAGCCCACCATTTTTACATTGGATAGTTTGACATGGTACCGACGATATATGCACTTTCGAAATGTGCTTAAAACGCTTAAATTTGAAACCAGTAAAAAAGAAAAGTATAATTGATTTTATTTACTTCACCGGATGCTTCTTTTTGTTACAGGTTTTTAAACCGTTCGGGACCATGGTTGCATATCGTCAGTAGCATGTCAAACTATCCAATGTGAAAACAGTGGGCTATTTTTTTAAAATCAGATTTCTTGATTGGCACCACTTTTTTGAAATAGTAAAATTCGCCTTACTTAACCTTATTCAAAGATATATAAACTATGGCGAAAACAAGGGGAATTTTACCATTTCAGAAAAGTGGTGCAAATCAAGAAATCTGAATTTTAAAAAAGTAGCCCTCTATTTCCACATTGGATAATTAGACATGCTACCGATGATATATGCATCCTCGAAAAGTGCTTAAAACGCTTAAGTTTGAAACCAGTAAAAAAGAAAAGTATAACTGATTTTATTTAATTACGGCATTTTTGTGAATTTACAAAGTTGATTCAAATAATTTAAAAAAAAAAAAGTGGTGCCTAACGAATAAAGTTCGTGTAAAAGATGCCTGGCCTGAACGGTTTAAGCACATCTGTTGTTTAAAATAATTTTTATGAAGACAAAATAAAAAAAACAAAAGAACTATAAAAAATACTGTTCTTTTTTACCCTTAGAATTTTGCCCGAGCTTCATGAATACTTTTAATATCCTTAATGGAGCTTATGGAAATGTTTTAATGAATAATAAATATACACAAAAAAGCTTCAGTTTACCCGTAGTATGTTTATCTAAAGATTTTCACTATTCAAAGAATAAACATTTGTTAAATTAGATGTATAAATTACCAGAGCTTTGTTAGTGTTAAACGCATTCTGTTTACTTCTAAGCATGTAAATATTTATCGTGAAAGAATTCTGAAAAAAAGGTTTAAAATATAAAGATATGCTTCGGTTAAAATAAAACAGCTTTATATTTCTTTTTTTTTAATCAATCTTAATTTGAAAAAGCACATTTTTTAGTTCATTTACGTTTTATTAATATATTTTTCAGACACTTTACTTTTATCTTAAGAAGAAAAAAATTAAAGTAACTTCAGTAAGTTTTTCTTAAAGTTAAATCAGTATATTTTTTTAAATTTCTTCAACAGAATACATGTATTTTTCTTCACACATAATTACTTTTCTTAACAAATTAAAAGTATTAAAATGGAAGCCTGTTTATTTACATATAGGCAAACATGAATGGCAAAATAAATTGTCTTTGATGTTAAATTAAAATTAATACTATACTATTAGTACTACTAACTGATGTACAGTCCTGGAAAAAAACTGAACACCCCTAACTAAATCTACAACTAATTACAATACAAGAAAATTACTGGTAACAAACGATTGGAAATAAAATCTACTTTTAAATGATGTATATATACAGGGTGTCCGGTCTCAACGGTGTCCAATGGCTAATTCCTAAATCGTTAGTCATAGACATATAGTTCCAATTACAAAAATGTTTTAAATCAGGTAAAGAAACATTTTAAAAGCGATTTGGGTCAATAAAAACATTTTTTTTTTAAATTACGAAATTTAAATTTTTATACGGTCCCCAGGTCCTATAAGTTATATTTAGTAATTTTTTCCTATTACATTGACGAGTAAGACAAAAAAAGTCCCATTCATATGCCGCTAAAATTGAGCCAGTTATGAAACTTTAAAATTGCATGACTTATGCCACTTTTCTACTCTAAAAACAAATGAGTTCGGCTTGGCTTTGAGGGATAATATACCAAGTGTTTAAAGTATTCGAAGATCTTACTTCATGTGTATCTGCGCTTTGAAAAAAAATCCTACAAGTATTATGATTAAGTCTCAAATTGGCTAAAATAGCATATGTTTTATTTTGTCAGGATTTGAGACTGTTTCTCTTATGATTTCTTTTAACAAAGTTTTTTTTATAAGTTTTTATGTTACTTCAACAATCGTACGTATGTTTTTCCAGTTCAAAATTTGTACTCGAACTTTAACCCACTTTTAAATATCCGATCGAGATTGCATTTTACATACTGATGCAAATCCGATAACAATCTAATATTAAGATTTTCGGTGGTTACCATTTATACTTATTTTACAGGGTAACAAAAAAAAATTCGGATAGATTTCTGCCAAGGAGTTTAAGAAAAAGTTTTAGATTGGATAATACAAGACTGCGATTGTTGGGTTTTTTAACTTTTATGTATTTTTTAGCACTGAATCCGAAAATTACCTTAATTTTTAACCATCATGTCAGGATATTTCGCAAATCATAAATTTTTAAATTTAAACAATAACAAAAATCGAATACTATAAAGTAGAGGAGATGGTTGTGTTTTTTAACTTTTGATAATTGATTTTTACGCACTTTTTAGCACTGAATCTAAAAATGACCTTCATTTTTAACCATCACGTTAGAATTTTTTTTGCAAATCGCTAATGTGTAAGTTAAAATATAGCGAAAATCTCATACTATAAAACATATGTAAAACATTTTTTATTTTATTTTATTTTATTTGATTAAAAAGTTTATTCGATATTTTTGCTTATCCTGGGATGCTTACAGCTAAACAGCTGAGTGGTCCGATGAGATGGGGGAGGACATTCAATTTTAACATTGAATTTCTTAACTTTGAAATTTGCAATTGCGAAAAATCCTGATATGATAGTTAAAAATGAAGGTCAATTTCGGGTTCAGCGGTACAGAATTTATAAGAATCAATTATCAAAAGCTAAAAAACATGACATAACCCAACTTTTGCAGGCTTGTGCAATCTAATAATATTTTAAAATACGTATCATTTTGTAAAGAATTGAGGCTGTTAATTTAGAATAATATTATTTAACAAAATTTCTGTTTTTTCTTTCTTCATAAATGTTTATTACAAATTGTATATTTTCCATTAATATGCCAGAATGATTAAAGATTTCAAATTTATATTGCAATGTTAATTTTACTCCCAAAAATTTTTTATATCTGACGAAATTATATTTCGGCTAAATTTATGAATAACCCCCAATTTGCAGCAAACAATATGCTCTAACTTTAAACAGCTATTACTCGGTCAATTTTAATCGTAGAATAACGGGACTTTTTTTGTATTACTTGTCAGTGTAAAAGGAAAATTTCACTAAATATAACTTATAGGACCGGGGGACCGTATAAAAATTTAAATTTCGTAATTTTTAAAGAAATGTTTTTATTGACCTAAATCGCTTTTAAAATATTTCTTTACCTGATTTAAAACAGTTTTGCAATTGGAACTACATGTCTATGACTAACGGTTTAGGAATTAGCCACTGGACACCGTTGAGACCGGACACCCTGTATATATTGCTTAGGAGGTCATCTACAAATGAAAACGAGACTAAACTTTAACTTTTTCAATGGCCAATATAGAATTTAAATCTTCGGGTCAAACTATGCCTCGAAACGAAATTCCAAGCCATTTTGATTACTAGTGTTGCATTATATACATTCAAAATTTAGAGCTTCTAATGTTAAATTACGTTTTCATATTTTTTATAATATATCCTGAAATTATAATCCTAATGTGATATTTTTTGTGTGCTTAAAATACTAAAAAACACAAACAAAAATACATTAAATTTGTAATAAAAAAATTATAATAAAAATTACGAAATTAACATTCGAAAAAATCTGAACTCCATCTTACAGTTTTTGATAGATTTATATTTATATTAATACTTGGAAATTTTTCCAGAGAGAAACATTCGCCTTGCATACAATATTTCAAATGAAAATCAAATTTCAAATTAATTGCTTGAATGACGCTAAGGCCAACATACTGAAAAAGATTCCATGCTGGGACTCGAGCCCGGGCCATCAGTATAGCGCACTGACGTTCTACCGACTAAACCACATGGAACGATACCCAGCCTGGAAAATTTCTCACTATTACATGCTGGCAAGGCTACAAACGCAGCACAAGATGGAATAGTTTCAATCGATGCTGGATTTAATTAAGTTTCGTTGCTTGGCCCATGTCGGTGGCTCACGAAAAATATGCCATCTTGTGGTGCGTTTGTAGCCTTGCCAACATGCAATAGTGAGAAAATTTCCAGGCTGGGTATCGTTCCATGTGGTTTAGTCGGCAGAACGTCAGTGCGCTATACTGATGTCCCGGGTTCGAGTCCGGCATGGAATATTTTTCACTATGTTGGCCTTAGCGCCTTTTATGCAATTAACTTGAAATTTGATTTTCATTTGAAATAAAATTTATATTTATTATGTCCTGCTTTGTGCAAATTCTCAATTTCTAATTTTAATTCCAAGTAGTTTTCGAATTATGATTAAAAAACTTCAAAATGTTGGTTTAAGATGGTCAAAATGATGGTTATGTCTATGATGTGCAGAAAAGCAGAATTTGAAAAAAATATATTTTGCTAATTTTATTAAAACATTTGGGATGACAATAGTCGAAACTTATTAAGCAAGTGAAATGGTCCTATTGGCAAGAAGTAATACATTGATAGAAGTGACATAGATATTCTAATGCATTTTAATGATCGAGTGCCGATCTTCAATTTTGATCCGGCCTCTAAAAAATGCTCATTTTAAAATAATTAATTTCTCGTAAGAGCTTTATGAAAATTTCCTTTATGTTAATTAATGGGTGTAGAATTTATTTATGTATCAAACTTGGCTTTGCTATTAAAGAAAAAAAAATAAACGGTCAAGTGGGAGTATTACTCGCGCTCAGAGGGTGCCGTAACAATGAATATATGAATTATTAACTGTATTATTTAAAAAAAATCGTTATTAAAAAAAATAGAATTTGTAAATTACTATACAACGCAGGGTTCGCAATAGGCTGTATATATATATACTAGAAAAGTATGAATGGGTATACTGTAAAAGTTCAAAGATATATGAAGCCTAACTAATATCAAATATTGCTATTCTGCGTAACTCTTCTTTAAATTTTATCCTAATATGTTTATGATTAACTTAATTCGGCAGTGAAAATAAAAGCAGTGCATATTTAAACTTTAATCGGCATTTCACAAAACAACATTCAGCGTCGTAATAATGTTTTCTTTTTAAATTGTAGCTAAAACAAAACCCTTGTTGAAAGTTTAAACTTGACATTTTGCTCGAAAGGAGGTCGCAAAGAAGCAACGGCGCCTCGGCCCGTGCAGCGTTTTTCCAGATAGGTTTTTAATTATCTTTTAAAGACACGAGAGGCGTAGTGGAAGATCTACTCAATGCAAATTAGTCGCGAATCCTATAGTATTTATGTGATTAATTCTAATTAAATTAGTCTGTTTTTAACAATTTTATGTTTATTGCTTTTATCCTCTACTACCGGGCATTATATTACGCAAATGTACCATAAATTTTGTTATCTAGGCTTTAAAAGCCGATGGTACATACAGTACGCCGCATTATGCATGTCCAAACCCTCCGTGTCTTTAAGGGTAAATATCTCGGCTAATTACCGAAGATTTTTTTCAAAAATCATTGTTAACAATGCTTTTATAGTTCTGCTACGATAGGTACCTGCGCTGCTCATCAATACTTTTGCTGAATGACCGCAAATCGAAATTTGTGTGTAATGGGAAAGTGCGCTTTTCTCAAAAACTATGTGACCTAGAGTAATTGCTAGAATTTTCGTGCAAAGTTTAAATTAATCTCTACTACTTTTAATTTTTTCATAATTTCAGTTTCTGTAGATTTTGGAATAGAGGGGGGGGAGGGGGGATCATATTTTTGCACTACATTTTCGACGATATCTCTGATAATATAATACCTAAAATTAAATGAAATGTATTTTTCAGTTCAATGTTACGAAAGATTTCACACGATACCCCACACGATATACAAAGAAAAGATTATTTTTTCAAGTACCTTATTTAGGCCCTCTACATTTTTCGTAAAAATATTCGTAAATGTTTAATAATCTGTAAACATGTGGGTCAATAGTCTTTATTACTTCCTTCCAATTTGAACTTTCCATGTTCCATAGTTTACGAGTAAAATGGCTGTGACAGACGGACAGACAGACACAGGTGTGATCTTATAATGTTTCCGTTTTTACTTTTTAAGTACAGAACCCTAAAAAACAAAGTTTGGGTTCGTTTTGATATGTAGACCCCTAAGCAAATTTTATGTACATCATTTAAAAGTCGACTTTATTTCCAATCGTTTGGTACTGGTGACCTTCTTCTACAACAATTGCCTGCGAAGTTAGTAGGGTGGGGGGTTACTTTGTTTTTCCACGACTGTACGTTTTATGACTGAAAAATATTCATAGCTTCCAGCCACAAATTTTTTATGAAATTAAGCGGAAACTAAAAATCAAGAAATTTCCGTTAAAATGGATAAAAAAAAACAGCGTCCAAAAGTATTAACAAATTATTTTAATCATTATAAAATAAATATAAAATTGTACTAATAAAAGAGTGAAAAATAAAAAGGTGATTTCTGTACGTGACAGTATGGAAGATACATCACTCTCCACGAAACAAGGAGGAAATAACTTGCACATTGAAAAAACTTGCTCATTAGTTTATTTGTTAGCTTAAATAATAACAAAAAATATTTAATTTCCGTCGTCTTGAAATACTTGAGCATTTAATTTATGCAATACATGTATTAGAAATTTTCAATGAATGCGTTTTTTTTTTTATGTTGTTCCTGTTTTCATTGAACATGGCGAGAATTGAAGACGTACATTTTTCGATTTTTTTTTAAACATATTTTTTATCGAGTAATTTTTAAGAAAACAATTAAAACAAAAATTAAGGGATTCTTTTATACGTTACTGCACTGGTATCATTCTATTGAACGTCAAATAGAGTATTTTAATGAGAGTGGTTCAGGCACTGCAATGTGTATTTGGATATACTTTTAATGTTATGCCTATTAATTTTAAATGTCAAAGTATCAAATATAGGTCATTTTTTAAGCGCAGTAAACGATGATGGATTAATTCTTGCACTTGTACCTAAAGAAAAAACATATACCTGTGCGACGGTTATATTAAAACCCTTAAATGCCGTGTGTTGCTTTTCGGTAACATGCCCAGTTTTGTCTTCTAAAATACTATTATAGTAATATTGAAGGAAAAATCCCTAATGTTACCAATAAAATACATACAGAAAAATATTATTAAATGAATTTTCAATATGTAGATATCAGCAGCATTAGTGCTGTTTCAGAATAAAGGTAGATTTATTTTTTCAATTGTTGCTTCATGTGCTTTTTGTTTTATTTGTAAGCTTGCTAAATACCCTATTTTTCTGCAGTGAGCAGGTAAAATTTATTTCTTATCATAGTTCTTAAAATTCATGCGTGTTTAATATTATAGAATTTTATCAAGAAAAATTATTTTTCACTTAAACCCCAGTGTTGTTGATTGTCAATAACCTGTTTTTTAGCAATAAACCACACTTAAAATAAAAATATGAATTTTTAAGTACTTTTCCCATGAGTTATTTAAGAAATCAATGCCGAAAAACATTTTTTAATTGATTTTTTTAATCAGGCATTTTAGGGTTAAAAATATGAAGTGCTATTGTGAATTATTGTGAATAATATTATAAACATTTTCAGAATTCGCGACGATTGGCCAATATTTAATAAAGAAAGAGGTAAAAAAGTAAAAAAAAAAATTAAGAAAACAGACGGAAAGACAAATATAAACTTTTTTTTTTTTTTTTTTTTTTTTACTTTCTAACCACACACTTTAAGAGGGCTGGTCACTCAGATTTCGATCTCCCCTAACTAATGTAAAATCAATGGGCATTTGATGCATTCGTATATTTAAAATATCTCCTCGGGAAATTAATATTTTTAACTTCTATTTTTTTTACACTTCCATAAAAGTTGTATCTTTATTCTTAGTTCTCAAAATATTTCTAAAGTATAGACTTAATTTTATATGAAGTGTTAAAATCTTACTCACAGTTCGCCCGCTTTTAATACATAAAACATTAAATTAAGCATGGAGTTTACAAATATTTTGAAAACTAAGAAAAAAAAAGACATCCTTTAAAAAGAGTACACAGAAAAAAGAAGTTAAAAATATGAATTTCCCGAGAAGATATTTTAAATATACGAATGCATCAAAAGTCCATAGACTTAACACTACGGAGGAGAATTCCGAAGCTGAATGACCAGCTCCCTTAAGAAAAATATTATTTTTTTCTTGATAAATCTTGATTTGCACGTGTCTGTGCGAACACGGTATTTTGCAACTCGTACTTCCGATTAATGAACATTTTTTAACCTTCAGTAATACTTTTCATAAAATCTTGAAATGATTGGTTCACACAATAATTTACTAAAATTTTTTTAGGAAATAAGAAATAGCTTATCTTTACGTTTTTTTTTTTTTTTTTTTTTGTAAAAAAAAAAAAAAAAAAGTTTCGACTATAAAATATTAAAATGTTACTAACATAAAATATATAAATATTTCCAACATAGTTGAAAAGTGTTTGGGTCTATTCCACCGTAACTGGCTTAACACTAGATGATCGTATTTTGTTTTCAAAACTGTGTAAAAAATTTACTAATAAAGCTAGAGATTTTTTTTTATAATTTAAAATGTTTCTTACTAAGGACTTAATACCCAAATACCTGCAGATTATTTCAATCTCTCTTTTAGTCCCAAAAATTGCAATTCAAAATTCTGTAACTGATATAACATAAAATACACAAACATTTTTCTGCCTTCATTGAAGTGTAAAAAGTATCAAAACTATCCCGTTAAAAAAAAGTGATTTAATGCTCGCAACAACACTAAGTAATGACAAATTATAAGAGGAACTTGTTTAATTAATTTCTGAACACGAAAAAAAGAAAAAATGGCATTTATATATGTAACAGACGTAACTTTTATTGTGTAACTGACGTGACATTATGACGTTACAAATAGAATAATGGTACTTAACTTAGTTTTTAAACAGAAATTTACCACGCCTTTTTATTAGTATTTTATTACAGAACATAAAAATATCATGCTTTCCATTCATACTCTTAAATTAAACTTATAAATGTTATTCCCCTCCCCCACAAATGAGAATTTTCTGTGGAATTGCTCTTAAGAATTATGTTTTTCTGTCCGTCTACCTGTCCGTTCGCGCTCTTATTCGGATAAATATACACGGATTTGCATGTTACTGAAGTTTACCATGCTATGCCAGGCATTGTAAATAAAGTGAGTAGCAATAATAGTTTGTTTAGACCAGCCATACTGAACCTGTGGTCCGAGGGCTGTATGTGACCCGCCGAACCTTTACGTGCGGCCCGAGACATAATCATTATAAATTTAATGAGACGTTCTTAAATGTATTTAAGGCTTTATACCCGTATATTTTCAGGGAAGACAAAATATGTTTTGTTATTCATAATTCAGTTAAAATAAAATTGAAACATGTTAATTGCCATTTTTATAGTCAAAAGTTATTTTTACATATAGTTATATTTGTGCTACTGTGGTGTATACATTTCTCTATCTTCAACACTAATCAAACATTAATCCAAATTAATTTAATTTGCACTGTATATTTCTACAATTATGAAAAAAAACGTTTTTGCATCGATCAAAAGTCTGCTAGAGAAAGTATCTTGATTTTTTTTTTTTTTACTTGGTAATTCTGCATTGTTATATTATTACGTTTTACATTCATCATATCGCTAAAACTAATTTTTGTGGTTAAACGTTTCCATGTAAAAAATTGGCACAAAAAGAAATTACACCACTGTTTACAAAAACAAACTTTGTGATCTATTTCTGCAACATTTGCAATAGAAATCTATCACGAAACTAATTGTTCGGAAATAGTAATGTTAAAAATTTTTGGTAACATTTCACCTGCAAAAAACTTTAAAAACTTTATTATATTACGTATGTTACCTTACTATTTTGATTATTATTTTTTAAACTATTTTTTTAAGTGTGTTGCGGCCAACTTAACGTCGCCAACATATGGTTGTGGCCCGAAAAAAAAGGTTGAGTATGGTTGGTTTAGAGGGACACTCAAGATAATTGAATTACATCATGGTTTATGGGGAGAATTCGCTTCAAGTATAGTCGTGAAAAAAAAAATGTAAACACCCCTACTAACTCTTCAACAAGTTATCATAGAAGAAAGTTACTGACACCGAACGACTGGAAATAAAGCCTACTTTTAAATGATGTAAACAAAATTTGCTTAGGGGGCATCTACATATTAAAAAGAACCCAAACTTTTTTCAATAGCAATACCCAATTTTAATAAGATATTTCAAATCTTCGTTTCAAACTATGCCTAGGGTCCAAATTTCAAGTCACTTGATTTATAAGTTTTTGAATTATAAACATTCAAAATTTAGTGATTCTAATGTTAAATTACTTTTTCATATTTTTATTAATATCTCCTGAATTTACACGCCTAATGTGTTAATATTTTGTGTAACAATAATACTAAAATACCCAAACATAAACGCGTTGAATTTGCAATTTTTTTAATTTTATGATATGAATTATGAAATTAAGATTTAAAAAAAATATGAATTGCAAACTACAATTTTTTTGATGGATTTAGATTTATTAAGTCCTGCTTTATGTAAATAAAAAAATTTCCCATTTTTATTCCAAGTAATTTTCAAATTATGCTTAAAAAACGGCAAAATGATGGTTTAAGGCAGGGTTGGGTTTTTGACGTCAAAAACTGGTTTTTGACATTACAAGCGTCAAAAACTGGTTTAAACTGTCATAAACTGGTTTAAGCCGTCAAAAACTGCCAAATGCATGTTACACGCTAAAACATTTTAACAACAATAGGTAAACATTAAATAAGTCAATGATTTATGTGATCTTTTATTTAAATTTATTGTAATTTAATAATTAAAAAAATAAATTGTTAATTGCCATAAAATATTTTTATTTTTTTTTAAATTTTCAATCAGAAGAAAATCTTTTCGTACAATTAAATAATCTGGGTCAATTTTACACCCCCAGCATGCTGCAGCACACAACGTGTTCACATTTATTTACACCCAAATGATTTCTGAGTTTAGAGTATGATTTCTGAGTTTAGAGTGTATGAAGCATTAGAAAATAGCCTGTTTCTTAATTGATGCTGAACTAGTAGGACTTGATAGCAAAAACATTGCTAGATGAGCAAGTTTTGAAACAGGCTCAAAAAGCTATTGCATTTAATGATACCTTTCCACCAAGTAATGGGGTCCTCCCTATAGCACTGAAATAAGAAGACGGGAAAGGGGATTCTTTAGCTTCATACACAATCAGTTATGGGTAAGCATCCATAAATTCTCTCTGTAGCTCAAGCACGAGCTGAATCAACTGATACATCAATCAACCCTTGCCCCTGATGGTTGGGATGCAAAATATATATCAAACAATGGTATGGTTTTGTGATTTGATCCCTTCTATTATGCACTTTTTCAATATGGAGCTTAAGTGATTTTTTTTTAGAAGACCGAACCAATTTTGTTCAAATTTAAAATCGAAAACATATTTTTATATATTTAAAAGAAAGCTGTTTAAAAAGAATTTTGACTTTAAACTTTTTTTTATTATTATTACTTCTCTTATTTTGTAAATGTTTAAGATTAATAATCCAATTTCAATTTTGAATGGAATGGTTATTGCTTATACTAGAATAACTTTTAAGCACATTATCTTGTTATATATATTAAAAAAATCTACACTTTTCTAAGTTTTTATTTCTTATTAAAAAAAAAAAAAAAAAAAAACCTAGCTAGTGCTTTAAGCTCTCAAAAGTAAGAGAAATTAAAACGATTTTAAGTACCGTATTTCATGGAAAAAACGCTGTGGCGTTTACGGGTTTATAAGTTAATTTTCTTTCAAGTGCGGCGTTTACACCATGTGCGGTGTTTACGATTTTTTTTTTCCATGCGCGTAAAATTGGGATAAAATAAAAATTCCTTTAGACTGTTTTCATGTCCCCTGCCCAACAACTTTCTAACTTTGCTCACTGATAAACAAGGTTTCTGTTTCTAACTAAGTATGTAGTGACTTTTATATTTTAGGTGGTGCTGTGAAAGAATATGCCATTAAAAAGTTTCCATCACCCACAGATTTTTAAAAAATTCAAAATCTTGAAAATTTGAATTTTGTAGTATTTATTCAACACATATACCTCATGAAATTTATCATTTGGTATTTTAGTAATGACAAACTTTTAAATAAACACTTATAAAGCTTAAAATTAATATTTAAAACACTGAAAATATGCATTGTTTATAAAGTTTCAGAAAAAAATGTAGAAGAATTTTTGTAAAAAGAAATGATATTAATAAGAAATTTCATACTTTATGTAATATAAAGTAAATGTCTTATCTGTGGATGATCTCTTATAGGCACAATCACTAGCTTCCCTAATAAGGTTCCAACAGTAATCTCCGAGCATATTATGGGTTCACCTGCCTTGATATCGGGTTTCCATTGCAGAAATATCCTGGTGGAAGCGCTGTCCATACTCGTCGCTCACAGCTTCCATATTTCCGGGGGGAAAATTTAGATGAGATGCTAAAAAGTAAATTTTCAACGGCATTGAACATCCTAAATTTTGTAACTTTTTAACATGTCTTTAATTAAGTTTTCATAGTTAGAACTTCAATGATTTCCTAAGAAATGTGTCACAACATTTTAAAAATCGATCCATACTGCTTTTTCTAAATCATTTAATGTATCACCAAATTTTTTGTCCTTCATATGGTGTCTAATTTGTGGGCCAACAAAAATACCCTCCTTAATTTTTGCATAGCTTAGCGATGGAAATAGTTCTTGCAGATATTGAAATCCACGACCATCTTTATTCATAGCTTTAACGAAATTCTTCATCAATCCCAACTTTATGTGTAAAGGTGGAAGAATAACTTTCTTTTTATCGATTAGAGGAACGTTTTGGACATATTTTTTCACCTGCAATATATTGTTTGTGCTCTGGCCACTTCTTTTTGATATAATGCTCATGCTTTTCTCTGTTATCCCACTCGCATAGGAAACAGCAATATTTTGTATAACCTTGTTGCTTACCAATAAGAATGGCAATTACTTTAAAATCCGCACATATATTCCAATCATAATGTGAGTAATCAATTTCATGAAGCAGTATCTTCATATTTTCATAAGACTCTTTTATTATCCAAGAATATGCTATTGGAACAGACGGCAGGGTATTTCCATTATGAAGAAGCACAGCTTTTAAACTGGTTTTCGAACCATCGATGAACAATCGCCATTGTTACGAGTTATATTGACAATTTAAAGCAGACATTAAACCACTTATATCATTACAATAGCATACATCACATTTTCTTGAAACAAATGTCGAATATTTCTTATGTCGATCTCGATAAATAGATATCTTTGTATTGTTTTTCAGGAGATTCTAACCTTGCAATCTTGATCCAAGTAATTCTGCGTTTTTCTTTGATAAATTTAAGTCTCTCACAAGATCATTTAGTTCTTCTTGAGTAATTAGGTGTGGTTCTTCATTTATGCCAGGAGAATAGTTTATATCAGATGTAGAGGAAGTTTCAGATTCATCAATTTCCATTTCTACTGCTGCATCGCCATATGTAAAATTCTCTGGAGGTTTTTGTATTGGTAAATCATCTTTATGTAATACTGGTCACATTGCTGAATCTAAGTTTGTGTGCTTAATTTTATGTTTACTTCTTGCAGAGAATCCTTTAATTTTTGTAATACAAAAGCAGCAGTCAGTTATATGATCCTTCGGCTCGCGCCATATCATGGGTATAGCAAAGGGCATACTCTTTCTTATACTTTTCATCAACGCCCGGAGGTTTGTAGCACATCGTGTACAACAAGAATGAGGTGCCCATTCCTTATCTTGTTCACCTACTTTACATCCAAAGTACAAGTGATAGGCGGTCTTTATTAGCTGCGTGAAAGCGATAGATGCTTTTTCAAAGGCAGCTGCGGGTTCATCAAAGGTAGCTGCGGGGTAGAATCGGGTTCATTAACGCATCCTCTAGACATTTTTCACATATTTTAGAGGAAAATAGGATAATTATAATCAAAATTTAAGTAAAAAGTCTTACAGAACAAAGAAATAGCAGTACACTCGCCCCGAAAGATAAGTTTCAACTGTCACGGATTTGCGTTAAAGCCAAATATTGTGGGGGCGGCTAGTGCGGTCTCTTCAAGGTCGCTAACATAAAATTTATTAGGGGGATATCTGTTTCTACTCTCTTGCTGTATCTTCTATCGTTGTAATAAGAAAAAAAGAATGTTTGTGTGAATCAAACGCATGTAAGAGAATAATTTAATATAATTAGGATGCCGATACGATGCCTACATACTCCAAAACGTATAAATGAAATTTATCGAAATTTAAGTTGATAGAAAATTTTTACAAACATATTCTTTTTCAGCAGCTTGAAATCTATAAGAAACACCCAATGTATATAGAGAAACAGAAAATTCGTAAAAATTTGTTTATCAGTGTAATGAAAACTGTGACATTTCTGATGATGATAGCGAACAGTACAGCGTGGAAGAAAAAAATTTACAACTCATCCATTCTGATATTGAAGACACAGATTTTGAGGGCTTCGAATAGAAACTAAAATTGCCTAAAGTAGATACGACCCACTCATAAAAAGCGTGCCAAGTTGCGCCGACCACTTTAAAAAAACATGGAACGCCTAAGGAGAGAGTCTGAGTCCCGCGCTCTCGGTGGTTTAAATACCAACTGACGTCTCTTTAATTTAAAAATTACATAAAAATATTTTAAACACGATTTAAATATTTTAAATCGTGTTCACTTACACTGTTCAGAAAACTTTGATTAAAGTTAGATCAATGTGATGCTGTCGACAAAAGTAGCGTTGCCACGGGTGCGGCGTTTACAACAGGTGCGGCAATTACGATATTTTTAATCCTATTCAGGCCAGTTTTTAGTAGTGTGGCGTTTCTTCCATAAAATGCGGTAAGAGGAAAAATTTACAGCTCAGGTGAGCTTAATGTCTGCTTTTTAGAAAAACACAATTTTACAAAAAAAAAAAAAAAAAAAAAAAAAAAAAAAAAAAAAAAAAAAAAAAATTACCTTGTTAAAAAATTGCACTTAACAATAATACTTAACTATGTGCAAATTATTGATATACAGTAATGTGAATTTAAAATATCACATGTAATGTTGTAATGTGTGACATTTAATGTGAATTTTTACAGATCAATTTAGTATTTTAGGTTTTTGACATGACGGTTTAAACCATGGTTAAAACCGTCATAAACTTACACATGTTAAAAACCTGCCAACCCTGGTTTAAGGGGCCGTCTACGATGGAAGTGACTAGATATTTTGAAATTTCTTATGCTATTCTGTAATCTAGCAGTCTGCAATGAATGCTTGATATGCCTTGATCAAGAAGGAGGGTCTCTGGGTCAACAATCAAGTACCGTACTTCAATTTGGATACAGCCCCTAAAATACGCTCGTTTTGAAATAATTAATTTCTCGGAAACTTATCGTACGAATTGCATAAAAATTTGTTTTTAGGGTAATTGAAGGATGTAGAGGCCATTTATGCTGTCAGAATTGTGTATTGCTATTGAAAAAAACAAAGTTATGATTCGGTTTAATATGTAGATGGACTAAGCAAATTTTATATACATCATTTAAAATTAGACTTTATTACCAATCGTGTGGTAGCAGTAACTTTCTTCTACGATATTTTTTTGCAGAGTTAGTAAGGGGTGTTTACTTCTTTTTTCCACGACTGTACATTTCAATGATGTTGCAGTATTTTTAAAATATTGAAGCTAATATACAGCACTAAATGCATTACAAAATACTTACTGATATAGACTATCGTCTGCATATCTTTCATGTACAGCGACCTATAGAGGGTGAATCTTAAACTCTTGGGCAAAACTTTAAGGGGTGTGATAGTACACATCAAGACAAATAATATTAAATAGGAAACTAAGGGTCAAAAACGTCTTCCGAAGGAGATAGGCGCCATTCAAGTTTAGAGTCCAAAATTTAAAATGATTATAAAAAAACGGAAAATTGGTCAATTCTTTTTCGGTTTCCGCTAAAATTATTCTTAATGTCGGTATTTTCTTGAAAATAAATTTTAAAGATAAAGTTTTAAAAATGCCGACAGAGGGCACTTTAGACTTTGGAGTAATGAACAACTATTTTTCTCCGTTATTTTTTATATCTCATTAAATGCTTTAAGCGCCCTCTGTAGGCATTTTTTGAACTTTATCTTTAAATTTTATTTTCAAGAAAATACCGACATAAAGAATAGTTTTAGAGAAAACCGCAAACGATTCGACCAATTTTTCCGTTTTTTATAATCATTTGAAATTTTGCACAGTAAACTTAAATGGCGCCTATTTCCTTCGGAAGACGTTTCGGACCCTTAGTTATCGATTTAATATTATTTGTCTTGATTTGTACTATCAGCTTAAGGGGAACGTGGAGTTTATGTGAGCAAAAACCGACCCCAAAATGGACATTTCTTTTTGTCTGTATTACCATTCTTCAATTTGTTCTACGTCATTCGTGGAAAACCGCATGCAGATGCGATTATTTTACGTAAAGTCACAAGTGTTTTAATTTTGTTCTCAAACCATATTTTGGCCTTTTAATATGTTTTAAATCTATTTTTCTCAATATTGGTGTTTCAGCTTTTTTTAATATTTGAAATGCTCCTTTCTACTTAATTTTTGATTAAAATTCATGAAACTGACAAGGAATATTCCTGATACTGCTTAAAAAGAAACTGTGTATGCATTCTAAAATTTTACTTCATTAATACAATTAAATTTGATTTTCAACTTATTAAAAGGCGAGATTTTGATAATAAACGGTCAAGTGCGAGTATTACTCGCGCACAGAGGGTTCCGTAGAATAAATATATGAATTTGTAATGGTATTATAAAAAAAAACCGTTGCTAAAAGAATACTAAGATTTTGTAAAAAACTATACAACGTAGGATTAGGTATAACTGTATATATTAGAAAAGTGTAAATGGGTATACCATGAAAGTTCAAACAGATATGGTACCTATATAATATCAAATATAGCTATTCGTATAACTCTTTTTTTAATATTATCCTAATCTGTTTATGATGAACTTAATTCGGTACTGACAGTAAAAGTAGTGTATAGTTCAACTTCATTTGTCATTTCATAAAACTAAATTCAGCGTACTAATAACCTTTATTTCTACAGTGTAGCTAAAACAAAATCTTTGTTCAAAGTTTAAATTTAGCATTGTGCTAAGCGCGCTTCGAAAGGAGGTCTCAAAGATGTAACGCCGCCTTGGTCAGTGCCGCGTTTTTACAGATAGGTGTTTAATTAACTTTTAAAGTCACTCGAGGCGTATTGAGAGATACACTCAATGCAAACTATCGCGAATCCCACAGTATTTATGCGATTCATTCTAATTAAACCTTTCGAGGACGGTGCCCTTAAAAAAGGGCACCTTATTTTAATTCCAAAACAGACAATCGGCACCAAGAATATTTAATTAAAATTTTCCTTTTATCATGTACGTGAAAATAAACAAGTTCGCATTTTCTAATAAATTCGTTTATAAATTCTGGTGTCAGTTCATTATTTCATAAGTTTATAAATAGAATTTCTCCGCGATAGAAACGGTTAAGTGGTCGCAGGAGTCTTAAAACTTCAAAATTTAAGAAATTTTATTTTTTTTAGATATTAAACTCCTATCTTTTCTGAATATTTTGATATAATTGTTTCCTTAAAATTCCCGTTGGAACAGAAGTTATGGCCTTAAAAATTATACCCGCTCAATAACTGAAGCGGTGATTCCGAAACTTTGAAGTCATTTTTCTCGAAATGGTGTTTTTGGGGCATAACGCGCAGGGTACCTCAAAAACTTCTGAATATTTTTTCATGAAATTATTAACATGCCTTTCATGTTACTCTGTATAAATTGAACCTAAAATTTCCTTTTTATTGTTCAAAGAAATATTTTTTTAGGTGATTTTACTGTAGATATTTTCAAAATTTTGTATTAGCTAAATGCAACATTGCATTAAAAATATAAAAATGCTTTAAAAACAAATTTATTTCAGTTCAGGGAAATTATTCAAATCTGAAGTATAAGTAAGCACCAAAATGTTCATTGTAGTTGCAATATTTATTTTGTCATCCGGCACGTAAACTGTTATCCCAATTCTTTGTTCGACAAAAGTCTAACAGTTTCGAGCACCCTATAAATACTACTAATTCTGTATGCATTTTTTTAAATACATGAAATGAAAGAACATACTTAGATCTTTCATTCCAACTAAAATTATGTTTTAAAATCATATACATTTTAAGACATCAAATGTTGAAAAGGGTCTTTTTTTCATTTTTCTACTTTTTAGAGTCCTGAGACTCCTGACTGAGACTTATTATGTTTTTAACAATTTGATGTTTATTGCTTTTATACTGTTACTGGAGATTACATTACACATATATATCATTAAAAGTTGTTAACTAGGCATAGAGTACGCCGCCCCTGTCCTTATGTATGTCCAAACTGGCCTATCTTTATGGGTTAATATCGCAGCTAATTACTGATGATTTTTTTCGAAAATCGTTATCAACAATGCTTTTATACTTCTGCAACGATAGGTGTATCCAGCGATGGTCAACAATTTTTCTGAATGCCCGTAAATCGAAATTTGTGTATAACAGAAAAATGCTAATTTCTCAAAATCTATTTGACCTAGGATAATCGCTATAATTTTCCGGCAAGGTTTATATTAACATCTACTACCTCTAATTTTTTCATAATTTTAGTTTCAGTAGTTTCGTAATTAGATGAGGGGTAACATATTTTTGCGTTACATTTTCGACAATATTTTTTAAAAATATAATACCTAAAATTAAAAGGAATGTATTTTTGAGTTCAGCGTTACGAAAGCTTTCACAGGATACTCCACATGATATACAAAGAAAAGATTTTTTTTTTTTTAAGTAGCATAATTTGCCCCCTACATTTTTACTAAATATATTTATGAATGTTTATTAATCTGAAAATATGTGGATCAATAGTCTTTATTACTTCCCCCAATTTGAACTTTCAATGTTCCACAGTTTACGAGTAAAATGGCTGTGACAGACATACAGACAGACAGACACAGGAGTGATCTTATAATGGTTCCGTTTTTACGTTTTAAGTACGGAACCCTAAAAATCGATATGGAATTCAGAAAAATATCGCTAAAAAATTAACTATTTAAGGGTTTAAAAACTCGATTCGCAGATTTGTTTATAATAGAGTTTTAAGTGATTAAAATCCAAAATCGAAGAAATATCTAAAAATTTAAGACGCAAGGAGATTTTTAACATTTCGTTTTAAAATTTAAAATTTTTAAAAAAATCTTAAATATATAATAAGATTGGAAGTTTCTTTTAAGGTGTTTTCTATACGTATGGTGAAATGTATATTTGCACAAAATTTCAAATCTCTATTATGAAAATTAAAAGAAATTTTTTTAATTTAAATTTTACCCAAGAGTTTAGATTCTCCCTGTATAAGAATTCGGTTGCAGTGCTGTTTAAGAGAGATAATTGCTGGAAGTGGGTTTTCAGTTATGGTGAACGTCATTAAATTGAACTATTTTTAACACTTTCCAACAAAGTTGAAAAGTGTTTATGAATTCGTTTTTTCTGTCCGTCTATCTCCCCACGCTCTAACTCGCGTATTTAAACTCGGATTTTGATGCAATTGACATTCGTTATTTATGTTTACCATGGCATGTTCTGTATTAAATAGGAAATGTGTAGCATTAATAGCTTATTGACAGGGGCACTCAAAAGAATTCCATTACATTACGGTCAATAGGGGAAATCTTTTGCAGAGTAATTTAATGACATTACGATATTTCAAATGTATTGAAATTTATATAAATAACTGAACTTCACTACAAGATTATTACTATCTAATTGTGCGTCCATAGCATTTGTCGTTCATATGCACGCACACACAAAATAAATCGGTTACAGTACTCTCTTTGAGCAATAATTGCTGGAAATGTGTTTTCAATTTCGGTATGCGTTTTAAAATTGAACAATGTTTTTGCATGCTACTTGTTGTGTATAAATTATATACCTCGTATACAGGGCTGCACAAAAGAATTCACGTACCATTCTCCTAATTAACGGAAATTGTTGAAGGGGAATTTTCAACTCTGGTAATTATATTTCCAAACTGAACTAAATTTTTGCATGCATGTATGTAATAGAGCAAATATATGTATCATATATGTATCATATAATATCTTCTCAATGAATTCTGATCATTTTCCGACTGTAGATTGGAAATGCTGAAATTAGGATTCCAAATGTGTTATGCGTTTCCAAATCGTTCAATTACATATCCTATTTCAACTTAACGGTGACGTTTTGTTAAATTATTCTGAATGTGTTGAAAACAGTTTCATAATCTATGCTTAAAGCATCGTTTTTCTTACTTGGTTGCATATTACTTGGTGTGTATAAATTTTATAAGCCACATACGGAGCTGCGGAAAAAAGGTCACGACTCCATTGACATTTATTGACTGAAACGGGTGAAGTGCAATTTTCTACTATCTGATGCATTTCATAACTAAAATAAGTTTTACCATTCTATGCAAAATCTATAGATGATATACAGGTCTTCACAAAAGTATTCGAATAGATTTTTGCTTATATACGTAAGTTAAATGACGAAACTAGGTTTATAAATGTTTTCTGCTTTTTTTATATTGTTTAATTAGATATCTTCTTACACCTTACGAAACGATGCCATTTCGTTACAGTGTTCCAAAATACGTTTGAAAGTATTTCATAATCTATTATTAAAGTAAGATTTTTGTTTACTGTTAAAAAGTTTATTACAGTAACATACACTAAAACTGTATATACGTGCATTATTTCTTTTCTGTTTTTTTTTTTAATACAGTTTATGCAAATGATTTAACAAGCATTAATTGTTATGAGTTTTATTTATATTGTGAATAGTTCTGCTATACATTAAAATTGATTCCTAATTAACATATTAAACGAACAGATTCTTACATGGTTTTGCCTATTTATAAGAAAATTCTGATTGCTGATATGCAAGAAAGTACCTCTAAAACATTAAATACATTAAATATGGTTTAATTATACATCAAATTACATTTTGTTCTTCTTAAATAAACATAATCATTATCTTGGAAAATTATTTCATTAGTAGGTTCAGATATTTATAATGGGCTTTATTACAATTATACAGATTTTTTATAGAAATAATTTCACTGTTAATCAAAGCAGCAATTAATTAAATAATAAAGATAATTCTGTGGTATCTTTATTTATGATACTTAAAAGTATTTTTATAAGCCATTATTTAATAGAGCTTTGCTCATGTGTTTTGTAAAAATGTGAGTCTCCGATTATATTTGAAAATTTAGAGAAGACTTTTATTAAGAAATATAGAGAAAAACAAATATACATAGCCCTCATTTTATTTTCATAAAAGTAATTCCTGGAGCTATTCAAACGAAAAGTAGAAATCAATTTCATGGATTTGTTTACGTAATTGCACTATTATTTGCTTGTGTTTGCGCAATTGTTCATAAATTATACTACATTTTTCACATGTCCATTTAAAAACTACACATGACACTAAGATTCTTTTAAGAACAAAAAATACTAATTGTGGACTATAAAAAAAATTTCATATTTCGGGATGATTGGCCAATTTTTTATGACAAAATTTTCCTGAAAATACAAGGTCTGTATTTTAAGTAATGAGACGGGATTTGGAAACAATGTTTTATTGATCTGATCGTCACAGCGACTTAAAAGACTTCAAAAAAGTCTCCCCTTGCAACAATGTAGCGCTTCAAGCGGGATTTACCCGGATCGAACGGTCCCTGAAATTCACTTTCCGACATGTCCTTTAGAGTTTTGGTGACGGCCGCTTGGATGGATGCAACGTATTCGAAACGGATTCCTTTCAAATTAAGGAAAAAACAGAAGTCAGCCGGATTCAAATCTGGTCTGTAGGGAGGTTGCGGCAACGTTGCAAGACCGATTCGAGTTAGACAAATTTTTCGCATGCTCATATCTTCTGTCACAATTTTGATGCCACTGATGTGTGGCGCATTTTGTGTTCTTGAACAAATAACCTTAAAGTTAAATGACGGTCTGTGTAGAGGATATTGTTCACTTTTGTCACATTTTCGTCGTTGGTGACAGTTGAAGGGCTGCCAACTATCTTCAAGTCCTCGACGTTCTCCCTTCCTTCCTAAATTCACTGTGCCAGCGGAAAACCTGGCCTTTTGATAGGGCTTCTTCCTTGTGTTGTAGGCCTTTTTAATCAGGGAAAGAGTTGCGTAGCTTAGATCCCCCACCACAATTTCTGCCCATAGAGATTTAGCGGTAGCAAATGGCGCCCCGCACAGCAGCTAAAATCATCATTTGAAATACACACCTTGTAGGTATGGTAAATCTATGGCATGTGTGCCCGAAGTGACAAGTACCAAAACTTTTTCCCTTATCTGTCCTATGTCATTTCTACGTAAAATCAGTACCAGCATTTCATGCACAAATTTTATTCAGTTGGCACCACTTTTTTTAAGAAACTCTTTTACTTGTACTTTGACACAAAAACGTTTTTCTTAAATTATAGTAATGCGAATAGAACATAAAATTAGAATCATGTATAAAACTAAATCAATATAAAATTAGAATCATACAAAAACTAAATCAATATTTTAAAAATAAAATATACAATGTTCGCTTTAAAAAAAATATTAATATTTCTTCAATCAAAGATTAAAAATTCTAATTTTCTTTTCTTTATTGGAATATTTGGCACCAAAATGATCTTTATTTATTAACTTTATTTAATGGCTATTTCCATATGTATATATAGAGAATTTTTAATGCAATTTGAATGGTCATAACTTATATGTTGAATGGATAATAAGTAAAAAATACATGACTAATATAAGATTCCTTTTTTTTTTTTTTACACTTTGCGCAAAATAAATTATTCTGTTTTACGAATCAAAATGTTATTAATTTAATGACTATTTTCAATATATAGAGTATTTTGAATGCACTTTGGATTGTTATAAATCACAAATTGCATGTATGTTCGGTTAAAAATTATTAAAATGAACAAATAATTAATATATATATATATTTCAAATTACAGAAAATGCCACCTAAACGAACCGACTTTACAAATTAAACTATCGTTAAATTAACAGCTATTTTCAATAGATAGATAATTTTTAAATTTCCTATTTCTTAAATGTGCTATATATTTAATAAATAAATTAATTAATTCTTTTAGTCACTGCTTCGCATAAGCAGTATTGTAACTCTCGAAAAATACGCACTCCATCATATTTTCTCTCCTTTTCTTTTCTTTTTTCTTTTCTTTCAAAAGAACTGACAAGCTGAGTAAATTAGACTTTACGAGATGAGAAGAATGTTTGCAAAGTTGTTGCCGACAAGGCATCTACCTGAGGAGTTTGATTTTTTTTTGTACGTGCACGTGTGGGTGTGCTCTGTGCTTTCAAGTGGGGGGCGTAAACCAACGTGTGGCGGCCGGTGTACTATTCTTGTGTGTTTTCGTTTTCTACTTTTTACAGTAGTGTGATACCGCTGGTGTATTTTAGCTATTATATTTGTGTCTGCAACTGGGGTAAGCGTATTTAGTTATATTTTTGTTTTGAATTTAGGGCTGTAATTGGAGTTCTTCCCCGGTTTTGTTTGTGTTGTGTAGTGTAGCAGGTCTACCTACAGTTATGAGTAAAACTATTGTTAAAGTTATTCCTGACTCAGGGCCAGAATTTATTAATGCAGTAATAAATGATGTTGCTATCTCGAGCTCTGAAATTCAGAATTTTATATTAAATAATGTTTCTGAGCCAGGTTCCGGAAATGAGGGTGTGAATATGGATATGACTGAAGCTGTAGATGGTGGTTCTCAATTTGTTGAAAATAACCCTTTATTTGCTCGTTCCTCTGCTGCTGTTGAATAAAGGCGGCTGGTAATGGAGGCAGGAACTTTAACATATTTTTAACTAGCACAGAGTCAGCTGCAATCCCTAAACGTAACCCTCGGGATTTTCAAATAGAAATACGGTCTAAAGTACAGAATTCTGAGAAAATTGACAATGTGAAATTCACTCGAGCTGGATGTATAATTTTTTCTACCAAGGACGTTTCGTGCGCCAGAAATATTTGTAAAATATCTTCTTTTCTTGGGGTTCAGGTTTCTTCCAGAGTGCTATGGGAAAATATCTCGAACAGATTCTTATTATTGAATATCCCAGTCGATATTCCACTAGCAGATATCGCTCGGGAGATAGAGGAGTCAAACAGTTTACACATCTTAGAAGTGCGTCGTTTTATGAAAAAGGACAGCAAAAATGAAACGTCCCCGGTGCTTTTTACAACTTTGGGTATTTCCCTCCCACCTGAAATTAAAACATGGTTTTCCGTCCAGCGCATACGGCAATTCATTGACCGGCCACGCCAATGCTCAAAATGCTTTAAGTTTAACCATAATACTGCTCGTTGCAATTCAGAACAACTGTGTGCTACCTGTGGTATTCACCATGATGGTCCATGCACTTCCCCTCTTTCGTGTGCCAACTGCGGTGCGGAGCACAGATCGGATTTTAATCAGTGTCCGGTTCGACTTAAAGAAGTCGAGCTTCTACGATTTAAATGCCAGAACTTCTTGTCTTTCATAGATGCTCGCCGGCAATTCTCTCCTAAATCTGAAGTTAAGTCCTATGCCAAAATAGCTAGTGTGCAGAAAACAGAGGTGGATGAATTTCAAAAAATCATTGAAGTCCGCACCAACGCCATGCTGAAAATTATAGTTGAACTTTTTACCAAACAATCAGAGAAAGTGATTGAAGCTATCACGGATATGAGTAACATGCTCGTAAATTGCATGGCAAAGTGGAACGATTTCTCACCTGAAAGACGGAAAAAACACAATCATGGCAGTGGCTCTCAGATGAGATAGCGTTTGCCTTTTGGACTGTTTTATCTTATTGTTTTGTTGCTGGCGATTGCAAGTTGCATCTTGGGAAAAAAAATGTTTTTGGGTGGTTTATTGTGTACTTTTCTGTTAGTCATTGCTAGGGGCAGTCGCCTTAGTTGGTTTTGGTGTTTGTACTTTATAGTACAGCTGTTTTTCGTTTTGTGGCCCTATGGGTATTAAAATTGTACAGTGGAATTGCCGTAGTATTTTGAACAAAGACCCCTGGCTCAAGTGTCCTCTGTTCGCCTCTGCGGATATTTTGGTGCTCCAAGAGACTTTTTTATCTTCAGACAAGTCCCTGGTTATCCCGGGTAAAGTTGTGTATCGTTTAGATAGGGTGGACCGCCCGGGTGGTGGTCTTGTCATTGCGGTGAACTCCGCGTGGTCCTCTCAGCAGCTGAACCTCGCAAACTACAATTGGTCCAATGAAGTGATGGGTATTAAGGTTTTCTTGGACTCGGGGCAGCTCAATATTGTTAATATTTATTCCTCGTCGGGTCTGGTGGTGTCTGACCTTGATGAAATCTGTCGCTCCTTGTCTGGCAGTTCTTTTATTTTGGGCGACTTTAATCTTCACCATTCGATGTGGGGCTCCCCGGTGTCGTCCCGGGCCAGTGAGCACTTTGTTGACTGGATCTCGGACAGCCCATTTTGTTTAATGAATACTACTGAGCACACGCACATGGCCCCCAATGGCTCCTCGTCTCTTATTGATTTGTCGATTTGTTCTCCGGACCTTTATGTTTGTTCCACGCTGTCTGTGGATGAGGAATTGTATGACAGTGATCATTTCCCGATTGCTATCTCGGTTGGCCTTCGGTCGCAGCCTCTTCCTAGTTACACTCTTTATAACTGGTCGCTGATCTGCCGGGAAGTCAATAACAACTTTCACTCTCTTTCTGAAATTGATTATGATGCCTTCCAGTCGATGGTCCATAGTGCTATGTCTAAGTTCAGCTTTGTTCGTCCTGGTCCGTCGAAGTCCCTCCCGGTCTGGTGGTCTACCAGGTGTAGTAACCTCAGCAAGCAGAAGAAGTTTTTGTTGAAGAGGGCCCGTCTACTGGTCTCAAGCGATTATTGGATTAAGTACAAGAGGACTTCGGCTAAGCTTCGTCAGGTTGTCAAAGAGTCTAAGCGGCGGTTCTGGGATAAGATGTGCAGCGATGCAGGGGACCCTCGTCTCCTGTATAAAGTCTTTCAAAAAATTAAAAATCGCTCGAGTTCCCCCGCTAGCTCCCACTTTCTCCTACAGGGGGCTGACTCGTCTCGTGCAGATGCGGTATCTCAGGCTGAAATCTTGGCCGACCACTTCAGTGCGGACTGCGATCATGAGCCAATTCCTCTCACATATGGGGAAGAGGGCAGCTCCTCTCTCAACGGCCTTTTCACGTTACCGGAATTGAAAGATGCCATCCATCGCACAAAAACTTCCACTCCTGGGGAAGACAAGATTAGTGCTGCGCTTTTTAAAGGATTAGATGACCTCGCGCTTGAACGTCTGCTGCAGCTCTTCAATGAAAGTTGGACCTCTGGTGACATTCCGTCGAGTTGGACGTCAGCTGTGATTCTGCCGATACCTAAACCTGGGAAACCAAAAATACATGCCTCCTCGTATCGCCCTATTGCCTTGACATTGGTCATGTGCAAAATCTGCGAGAGGATGATCTCAAAGCGGATTACTCGCTTCCTCCTCGAAAATAAGATCCTTCATAGTAGACATCTGGGTTTCCAACCATTTCGTGATAGCCATACGGCGCTGACGATGCTGCATCTCGATATTCAACAGGCTAGCAGGTAGAAGAAGTATATCTTGGGGGTTGCCCTTGACCTTCAGGTAGCATACGATTCGGTCTATACCGACGGGTTAATTTACAAGTGTGCTCAAATCGGCATATCTGGCCGAATGCTTCGCTGGCTCCACCGCTTTTTATCCAACAGATCCATTAAAGTAGCTTGGAGAGGTGTCACTTCGTCTACCCGGATCCTTCGTAGAGGGGTTCCTCAAGGGGCGGTGTTAAGCCCTACTCTGTTTACAATCTTTATGGCGGACTTTTTTGAAATTTTGGAGGGCCTCGGCATCAAATTTTTAATCTATGCAGATGACATCTTTGTTTACTGTGATTGTGCCTCTTTTGAGTCCTGCTGGACGAAATTGCAAGAAGCCTTAAGGCTGATCATGCAGTGGTGTAACTACTGGAAGTTATCTATAAGACCGGATAAGTGTCAGGCTATCAACCTATCGAGAAGATTAGGGGATTGCGATTCTCATTTCAGTGTCAATGGAGGAATCATCGAGTGGTGCTCAGAAATTAAGTTTCTTGGGTTCTATGTGGCTCAACGGGGTGGCTTCCGTAAACATGCTGAATACCTCAGGAAGAAACTGTTCTCAAGAATAAACATTTTGAAGTCTTTGGCTCAGAAAAGGTATGGTGCAAGGTCATTCCACCTGCTCACCTTGGTTTCTGCATCCATTCGTAGTATCATGGAGTATGGTGCTTCTGTCCTTAATTTAGCTTGTCCTTCCTTTTTCCAAAAACTGGAGGTTCTTCAGACGAGCGCCCTTAGGGTGGCGTTGGGCCTGCCGAAGTGGACCCCCGAACCTAGTATTAATAAAACACGCTGATGCTTTCCCTATTATTGACAGAATTGGTATTTTGGCTTTTGGATTCTGGATCAAGCACCTGGCCTTGGGTAGTTGGTCTCCTCTGTGCGAGGCACGGGATGCGAGTCTGGCATCGATCACTTCTAATATCTCTTGTGTTGTTGATATTTTTAATGAGTTGAATTTCCGCCCAGATCACCTTCTGTGCTTTCAAATCCCTCTGCCTATGAATGTGAATGCGATTCATATTGTTACTTCGGGTCTTTCTTTTCAGAGTAAGAATATGGCTGCTCCCATGTTGGCTCCCTTGTTTTCGGATTTTATCGAGAATTTCTCTGGCTCTTGGGAAATTATTGCCACTGATGCATCTAAGACAACTTCGATCACTGGGATAGCAGGCTGTTCGGCTATTGGTCATTTTGGGTACCGGGTTTCCCAGGTGAATTCGATTTTCACTGCAGAGGTTCTGGCTGTTGGCATGGCGATCGATGAGTTAGTCTCTTTGTCTCGTCCGGTCTTGATTCTCTCGGACAGCTTGTCTGTCCTCTCTGCTCTTCAGTCGATCTCTCTTAAGTCTCCTAAGGTCATCATCTGGCTGCATAATAAAATCATTAGGGTTTCGTCTCTCTCTCCTTCTATTCATCTGTACTGGGTTCCGGGCCACCGGGGGATCCCCCTTAATGAAAAGGCTGACTTTCTTGCAAGGAGTGTTAGTGATTCTGACATTTTGATTGATTGGATCGCTCCGGAGGATTTAATCTATGCCTATAAGATGAAGGTCAAGCTGCGTTTTGGTCAGATGTATGAGTCTGGTAAATATTTCTCGTCTCACGGGGACATTCCTAATGTTAAGCGTACTCATGGTTGGGAACGGCAATAGGAGGGATGATGTTTTGATTACTCGGCTCCTCTGTAGAATGTTGATAACTCCTGCGATGTTAGCTCGTTTCAAGCTTCTTTCTGACGGTAGCTGCCATACGTGTGGAGTGTTTGACTCCTTGGAGCACGTTTTATTTTTTTGCCCTAGGTATCGGTCTCAGCGCAGCCGATGTTGGGATAATGCTGTATTGAATAGCGAGTGCTTTAAGTCTTTTGTGTGTTTTATAAAAAAGTTTTGTGCCTGTCATGGGTTCCGTGCTTCTACTCTGAACTTTCTTCATAGTATTGATCGGTTCTAGTGGTGTGCTGTTCCGCTTTCTCTTGATTCATGTGCTTATTTTCTCCACTGCTCGTGTTAGTCTTCATCTGTGATTGGAGTTTTGGACCATTCGGGATAAAAGCCTTGCTGCTATAGATCCCAAAGCTCACCCATCTCAAACCAAACCAAAGGCATCTACCTGAGCTAGGCCGATATTTTAAATTAACTGAGTTATTTTGTAAATAATAACATGTAAATACGTTGTAAACATTAAATTTATTAGTTGATACAAAAGTTATCAAGTTTTATTTTGTAACTAAAATAGTTTCCACCCCGGATTCTGAATAATATGTTACAGTATAGAATACATTTTTTTCTAAAAATTTGGTAAGTTAAGAAAGTTGATAGATATTACTTGTGAATTTTCGGCACTCAAATGAAAAAATGTTTCTCATTCCGATTTATAAAATAAGTACAAAAATTAATAAACCAGATATAAGAGCAATATACTATGTCTGAATCCAAATGTAATCAATACAGTAACACCAACAAATAAGTTTGGAAACATCATTAGATTAATAAATTTAGATAACCAATGAAGACTTTGTTGGTAATACGAGTACACATATTTGAATATAAATTATTACCAAGAATTTCAAACCAAAATTTCTTAATGAGATTACAATATAAAGATCATTTTGGGGTATGTTTTTCATAGTTCATTTATACTTAGAGTACCTGGAATAGAGGAGACCGGGGCTAGTTGGCTACAGGGGTAAGTAGGCGCAGTCCTCCAAAATCTCCTGTTTGTGGATAGATTGCACAACAAGTCACAGAGTACCTTTCTTTTTGCTTTTTACAATCGTCATTGTAGTTTTGCACCGTTACCTACGTGCAGTGGATATTTATTACGATTTTTCTGTTTTTTTGCACTCATAAGTAATTTTTTGTTGCTTCATTATTTTCTAATTTCTAATACTTATCATAAAAATTGCGATTTAACTTATGTAGTTTTTCTTAGTGTATGATTAACTGTACCTACCCCATATGTGATTTGCTTGGATTATTTATGTTTAGAAGGTTACATCTCCCTTTTGTGAAGAAATGTATTATGGGGCTAATAAGCGCATTCAACATGGGGCAAGTTGGCTCGGTGTTTGGAGTGTGCTGGTAGCTTGAAATACAGAAAACAAAGAGAAAAACGGCTGCAATGCAAGATTTGTGGCACATGAAACTTTCCAAACGGGGACACTCGATTTTTTTATTTGTGACAGCTGTAACACAGATGAGGATATTGAGTACGATAGAAGTTACTCAATGTTAATGTTTTATTCATTATTTTTATGTCTCTACTATTTAGAATTTACATTGTACGGCGATAATGCCTTTGCTCAAACTTATTGGTAATAATGAAATTGATTTCTCTTAACAGCGTTTGTTATTTAAACTTTTATAAAGCGTGTGCCAACTTACCCCATATGTGTAGGCAACTTGCCCCGTGAAGGGGTAGGTTGGCACACAATTTTCCTTTTACTTTAGGCTTTCGCTAAACATAAACTACAAAAGCTACAAACTCAAAACTCCCGGTATTTATAGCCAAATGCCTGTTCTTTAAAAGTGCACTTAAAGTTTGTTAAAACCCTTAAACAAAAAAAAAATAATTAAAATCCATAACTAAAAACTATGCCTACTAGCCCGGTCTCCCCTAATCCGATTTTTCAGAAATAAATTAATGTACTTTTTTTATAATTTTTTTTTCTTACCATTTCTTACGTATATTTTGTATAATCTAAAAGCAGAATATTCATATAAGTACAACCTAATAATTATTGTATTAAATATACCACAGTTATAAATAAGAAAATTCCCGAGAGAGAGAAAATTAGGCATAATTGTCTTAATAATATATATATATATATATATAAATTATATCATTATATAGCAATTTTGTTTGAGTCTTTTGAGATTATATAACTCTGAGTTTAAATTTAAAGTTTTGAAGATTTTTTTTTAAACTGTGAAACAAGCAAAAAGTGTACATGTTTAAATTCCGTATTTTGTTCAGATCAAAGAAAAAAAAATGGGGACGTTCAATAAGTAGTATTTTTATTAACCCCTTCGAACAAGCATCACATATACATGTCGCATAAGATGCTCAGAATTCTTGATAATTTCTACAGTCATTTTTTACTGTGAATTTTTCATTATTTAATCGGAGGGGGGGGGGGGTATTTTACCTATTCAGTAATGCAAACCTTTCTCTTTTGAAAAACCGGTTATAAAACATTAAAAATTCTGTAAAAGACACTCGTCCTAAAGGGATTAAAAAGTTGAAAACCTCTTCAAAGTATTGTTGTTTAGGTTTTTGTGAGGATATATTATAGGTGCAGATTCCCAAATTTTTTAAGGAGCCAGTGACTCCTAAACCCAAAAAATCCAGTCGCCACATTGAGTGAAGGCTATCGGAAGGATGGGCTCCCTACCTGATAGCTTCTTTTCCTTTCCACTTGGCGATTTCATAGCGGGTTTCGCCAAACAGTGAAATAACAGAGTGAGAGCCTTTCCTTTCTATCCGTATCTTATCCGAAACCGGTTTATGAGTTCCATCAATCGACGTGTTTATTGAATTTAAGTTTAATAAATGAATAAAGTTTTGCGCAGAAAAAGCATATAAGTGTAAAAACTTTTATATAGCTCGAGCTTTTATAGTTACAAAAGAGAGAGGACAATATTTTTTTGGGGGGGGCGGGGTGGGGGGTGGGGTGGGGGGGCTGGAGGAGAATTGCTGTTATTATTGTTATTTTTACCAGTAAGAAAAATACAAATTTTGATAAGAATTTACATGTTGATAATTAACTGTTATTGTAAAAACAAATGCTGCCGAATATATATATATATATTTTTTTTTTTCTTAAGAGATAGTACAAAGTTAATTTTAGTTCTGAAATAATTAGAGCAACAATTGCAATAATTTTTGTGCTAAGTTATGTGTGCGTTTTTATGATTTTTATTCTTTTCGCGAATTTTATGTAATGTAAGAAATTTTATCAATATCAGCCGCCTCATGTTAATTGACTTTAACTATATTAAATATACATCTTTTATGATCAAGACAGAAAATAAATCTTACTTTGAGTTCCTGTTGCTACATTACTATAGTTACAGCATTAATTAGATTCACTATTTACAGTATAAAATTTCATGAAAACAGATTTTTATTGCTAATTTTATATTGCCGGGTGGATTAAAACGCTGCTAAGTAATGGAGATTCGTTTTTCGTAAAAGTTTAGCTGCTTCCCATAACCCAATTTGCCACACATCAATACTAGTTTTTTTTTTTTTTCCAAAAGCGGATCCAAAAAGGAGTTTATGGGGGGTCATAATCCCCTTTGAACGATTAATTTTTCGATATAAAAATATATTTTAAACAGTGAATACACATTAAGCCCTCCAACACCTTTCCCCTTCCCAGAAAAAGAAAAGAAACAAAATCCATTGAACAATGCAAATATTGTGACAATCATTGAAGTGATTCAAAACGAAAATGCATGAAATTGGCAGACATTGCTGTTTGCCGAAAATCGATCAAATTTTTAATTTTCTTATATATGATATATCTTGAATAATAACTAATTGTTCCCTCGTGAACTTGTAAAGAATTTTTTAAAGGTTCTTTTATTTATTCTCTTGATAAAATATCGTTACAAATCATATATTTTTTAATTATTATTATTAATTTTTACAAAATTTTAGAAATTTAGATAATTTAAGACTTTAATCAATGACTTAAAACTATATCAAATTTTTAAAACCGCGATTTATATCATTTAGTTAAAATCCCTGACACTATTTCTATAGCAAATTTATTTAATATTTAATATGTTTATTTCCGCATCTCCATGAAATTTCTGTAAAAATTGGATTAGAGGTCAAAGATTTATTATTCCACTTGAGCAATATTAAAGTTTTAAATTGACGCTCAAAATTCTTCGAACTAATGAAACATATCACATTTTAAAAATTATTTATTTATTTGCAAAATCTTGGTACTAATTTCGAAGTTAAATTTTTTAAAGATAAAACATTTTCTATGACACAGAAACTTCTTGTTAATTGCATACTGAGTTTTTGATTGAGTGTAGTATTTTATTTATAAAAAAGTTTTTATATATATTCATACAAAGTATGCCACACTTCATTAATATCTTATATCACGAGAGACATGATATAGTTGAGTTGGAATGGTTTATCCACATTAAATAAATGTTAATTAACTTTTAAAAATAGAAAGGATGATATAATTTATAGACATATAGATATTTAAGTGTCAATAGGTATACTTTTATTAATACTTACAAGGATTATTTCATTAAACAATTTTATCTACACGTAAAAAGAAAGTTATTAATTAATGTCATCTTTATTGTTATATTATTTAATTATATAGACAAAGTATAAAATTCAGCTGTTTTGTCCTAATTACAAGGCTGAAATTTTGCAAAAATTTTTATAGAAAAGATCCCTAAAACTAAGCTAATCATCACACATATTTTATATGTAATAACAATTACTATTAAAGGAACAATAAAAATTTTTATCAGCATGAAATATGTATATAAATATGTTACTATGGCTAATTGGTTATTATTTTATTGTAGTTAACGATATTAAAGTAATGATGTTCTAACTTTTCCCCTTCCTCTGGAATTATAAACCGTATACTTCGGAGCAAACGCTTACGTATTTTACTTATAATTACAACATATAACTCGCCAAGTAAGCGATAGGATGCCAAATTAGGTAATGTATAAGAGATTCGGTAGGGAGCTTATCCTGCCGATAGGAGCCAGTGCCACATTGTGAGAAAATTGCATAAAAACAATAATGTTTATATAAGAAAAAACTCAGGAATTCAAAGTGAAAAATAATTTGTTTATTGTATACACGTGTATAACAAAACATAGGCTAAATATATAAAATGCGTACATTTAATTTAATCACAAAATTCTTTTAATTTGTGTATAAATTATGTGTAATATAAATTTAAAACTATGTAATGTTCAGAATATAAAGTTAGGCAAGATACAGGTTAAAAAAAATATGCATAAGCTAAGAAATCACTGTAGGAGATAATATTAGGAAAATAATAATTCTTATTTTCATTTTGTCCTACAAGAATGCATACAAAAATATTGAGAATGTGTGAGCATTATTATTTTGCACTGCAAAAATCAAAATATATTTCAAACACTTGTGTTTGAAGAAAGAAAAATTATCATTAAATCATCATTTAATCATCATTTAATCATCACAAGAAAAATTATCATTAAAAAAATGTTATCACAGACTAATACAGGCAAATTCGGCCATAAAAAATTTCACGAATTTTGACAAATGGTCGCCGAAAAAATCGCCAATTTCGCCATAGGATCGAGAAAAAAAATGTAATTTCGTCAAAGGATGGCAAAAGAAAAAAAAAAAAAAAAAAAAAAAAAAAAAAAAAAAAAGAAAGAAAAAAAGAACGTGAAACATGAATCGCGAAAAGAAACGCGAACAAAAAAAGCGGAAAAAAGTTGAATTTCATGACAGAATCCCTTTAAAAATACCCGCAAATTTCGTCAAATGATCGCGAAAAAAAAAAAAAGGGCGATATTCCCATTTTTCTCCGACCGGTTGACTAAATTCAATTCTTGTAATTATTTACTAATTTAAGATGCTAAAAGGTGTAAATTAAAACTTTAATACCAGTAAAAATCCATTTATTTCGACTGTTTACATGTTTCGACTCACCCCGAGTCATTTTCAAAACCAATAAATGAAAGTATTCTACAACTGCACGGTCTATGAAACGCCATCATTCAAATTTCCACGTATTCTTTCATATTATGCACGTCATTACTTTCTTCTATCTTTACAAGAAGAAAGTATTGGATTCATGAAAAATTTTGGCTTTCGACGGATTTAAACGTTTTAGGGGTCAGAGATTCCAAAAAACATGTTTTTACAAAATGTCTGTCTGTGTGTCTGTGAGTCTGTGGTTCTGTGAGTCAGTCTGTGTGTGTCACAAATTTTGTGAGCGCTCTATCTCAAGAACTAATAAAGGGAATTTAATAAAAAATTATATTCCAGTAGTCCCTAATATAAATTGGTGCTGATACGTTTTTGGTGTAAATCGCCCAACAGGTGGCGCTGCTATGCTGTATTTTTTGCGATTTCTGCAATAGCTGTATCTCAAGAACTAATGCATGGATTTTCATCAAACTTCATAATCAGTTATTGCATGATATGAGTTGGTGTTGGTAACGTTTTGGTGTTAATCGCCCAACAGATGGCGCTGCTAGGCATCATTTTTCACGATTTCCCCAATAGTTCAATCTCCAGAACGAATGCACTGATTTTCATCAAAATTCAGATTCAGTTAGTCCTTGACATGAATTGACGTTTTATACATTTTGATGTAAATCGCTCAAAAGGTGGCGCTGCTGTGCTGCTTTATTTGCGATTTCCGCAATAGCAGTATAACAAGAAGTAATGCTTGGATTTTCAACAAACTTCAGATTCAGGTATACCTTGATATGAATTAGTGCTGTTTATGTTTTGGTGTAAATCGCTCCCCAGGTGGCGCTGCTATACTACATTTTTCAGAATTTCCGCTATAGCTCTATTTCAAGAACTAATGCACGAATTTTCATCAAATTTGAAATTCAGATATACTTTGATATGAATTGGTGCTAAATTGGTGTTGTAATTTCTTGGTATTATTTAAATGATTTAATTGACGTGATTTATATAGAAGAAAGTTTTGTGATGGCCACAACATACTAGTTTTATATTTTACTTTTTACTTATTTACGTGTTTACTTTTTACTTATTATATCTATTTTTTTTTTCTTTTAATAATTATTGAGTAGCTCGAGCCGCATTTATGGTAAGTGAAATGATTCTGCATCCTTCCATATTGAATTTTTGCTCGTTAACAATACTATGGTTTCTCTTATAATTCATCTAAATTCAATGAACAATAACATTAATTTTACTATTGAAATTGAAAATGATAAAAGTCTTCCATTCCTTGACGTAATGTTAACGAGAAAAAATTCATCCTTTGGCAGATCTGTTTTCAGAAAAAGCATAGCTAACTAGGCCACTATCCCGAAAAATGTATATTCTCCATTTACGTATAAAATTTCCACCTACAGATTTTTCGAAGACGAGCTTTTCTAGTATGCACACAAAATAATTTTAATGATGAATTAGATAATATTCGCAGAATTGCTCGTAATAATGGTTTTAAAGTTCGACATAATAACAAATTAATCGCGTATATTCATAAAAAACCTGAACATAAATTTGATTCGCAAAAATTCAAACTTTATACTATTCAATATATTTCTAGTTTTTTGAGAAATTAAAATATAGTCTTAAACGTTTCAATATCTGCTTGGTAGCCAAATTACATCCGAAATTGAAGAATATCATTTGCTCTAAAATTTACCCAATTAATTGTGAGAATTACTCAAGTGTTTATGAAATACTATTTATTAGAGCAGGCGGATCGAATAATTACTATATTGGTGTGACAAGCAAGAAATTTAAGTATAGAAAAAAGGAGCATATAGCTCATATTAAATATAATCGAAAAACCCTAGCAAAAGATCAAGAAGAAACCATCCAAATAAATTTCAATGAAAGTAGAATAATTTTTCCCTCCAGTCATACTATACATCCATTATAAGAGAAACCATAGAGATCGTAATGCGCAAAAATTCAATATGTAACGATGCTGCATCATTTCCCTTACCAAAAATATGACTCGATCTACCCAATAATTATGAAAATAAATATAAATTATATATACAAGTAAAATAAAAAATAGAAAACAGGAATTCTGCTTTTTCAGAATTTAGTGTCGCCCCAATGAAAAAAAAAATATATATCGATATATAAATACTACAAAACATATTTCAGTTTTAAGACTTAAAGCACACGCTTTTATTTTATGTAAAATGACGTCATGTGCATCCGCTTAAGAATTTTACATTTACGATCTACTCTTAAACATCTACAGTAAAGCATGCATAGGATCTCACGATCGCAAAATAATACCCAAATGCAGCACAAAGATGCCGTCATTAAAGATGAAAAAACGGCTATCTAATGATTCATAGGTCTTCATTTATTTGTAACATTAATATAGATACTTAAAATTAAATATAGTTTATAATAGCTCCATGGTTTAACAGAAATCATTAGTTTATATTTTTCAAAATAGCACGTATTTTAATTACATTTTCTTTCGGTTGTTATAAGATAATGGCAACAAAAATGTATAATTACTATTTTAGAACTATCTTTTCTTTACTTTCTACAGAAACGGAGTACTTCCGTTGCCAATATCCTATCCGAGCAAATGGCTCTAAAAACTACAAAAAAATTAATATTTCAAAAATAAATAGAGATACAGTTTTCAAACAAATTGCATTTAAAAACACTTTTTTTTTCCAATACGGCAGTATAAAAATTGAAAATGTGCGATACTTAGAAGTTTAAAAAATTGCTATAGCGTATTTAATCGTTAAGGCTGGCTTATACAACGTAACGTTATTTTTTGGAGACGACACAAAATAAGCTGGGAGAAAGAAATAGCATACCGGGGGCTAATAACGTGCATAATGTGAAAGAATATGTGGAAATTTGAATGATGGCGTTTCATAGACCGTGCAATTGTAGAATAGTTTTATATATTTGTTTTGAAAATGACTCAGGGCGAGTCGAAACATATAAATAGTCGAAATTAATGTATTTTACTGGTTTTAAAGTTTTTATTTACACCTTTTAGCATTTGAAATTCGAAATTCAATTCTTTCGATTGTTGGTATTTGCGGGATTTTTTGGAACGGAATGATGGAATTTGACATTTTTCTTCCCTTTGGCCGATTGACAAAATTTGCGTTTTTTTTTTTTTTTTTTTTCTTCCATCGACCGATTGACAAAAATTGTGTTTTCTTTTCTATCCACCCACTGACGAAGATCGTGTTTTTCACTATCGACCCATTGATGAAAATCATGGTTATTTCACTACAAATTGACGAAATTTGCTGTTTTATTTCGTGAACGATTGATGAAGTTCATGGTTTTATTTGACAAGTGATCGGCTAAATTTGCCGAATTTTTCCACGATGGTTTTTTACAAAGTTCATGGCATATCGAGGAAATTCCCGATTTCTTTTCATGGCAGATTGACGACTTGATTTTGCGGAAATCTGCCAAATAAATAAATAATAATTCGAGGAATTCTGCTAATTCGTAGAAGTATCGCATTCCGATATCTAGTGTCTACATGCAAGAACATATTTGAATAATCCCAGAGCTACAAATTTAATGAGTGTGGCCCAAACGTATTTTTTTCTTGGCTCATATTTTTTGCGTAACAAGCTAACTGTGGTATACCACTGCTCTTGAATTAATGGACCCTATTCTACTTTCGGTTCGAGGCTATAAAAACCGCCATTTTACCGATTGTGACGTCACAGAAATACGGTTCAATGTGCTTACCGCGCGCAGACGATTACAGAAAATTTCGTTTTCACTTAAAAGAGTATAAATAGTTTAGAACTTGTTTCTAGGAAATAATCCATAAAGAAATGGAATAATAACCTTCCTTTCGGTTCTAGGCTATAAAAATCGACATTTTACAAATTGTGACGCAACAGCAATACTGTTCATTCTCGGGACACATAAAACGTAATTTTTTTTTTTGGCGATCCCGCGAAGTTTTTTAGAAGAAAACAATAAACTTACGATTCTGCGGAAAGGTGGCGCCTATGTTTAATTATATTTTTTAATTAAGGGCAGTAAGAAAAAAAGAAAAGCGATAAATATCTCGGGGTTATGGAGTAGACATAATACCGCGATTGATAAGAAACAAAATCCTCTGAAAATCATCCAGCGAAAATGGGACATCCCTATAAGAAGCATGGCGACTTGGACACCGAAAGTTAGTTGCCAAAGCAAAATATTTAGTCGACACGTGGGACTGGCGACCGTGAAATTGCACCTATATGCTATATGTTTATTGCAAGCTAGTTCGAATGTTTTATTAATAGTGGTTTAGAGAACAGCGTTTTTATAGCAACCTTTTTTTCTTACAGAATTCACTTTAAATTCCACTGTCTATTACCATAATTTGAGTATTTTGCGTTAGTATTAAAGACTCTAATCACTTAAAAAAAAGAGGATTAGGCAGCAGGATTATACATTTGAGCTTTCTTGGTGAGTACTGTGTAAAAAATAATAATATTTTAATTTAATATTTTCTGTTATATTTTTTCTGGTGGAATGTTACTGTTTATTTTTCAACATAAAGTGAACTTAACGTAATGTTTTGGTTTTAATGGCTTTCATTGTTCAATTTCTTGTATATGCTTAAAATTCCGCAGCTGAAAATTGCACACAGGTCGGCACGTTTCTAGTTTTGAGTACTAGAATTTCCGAATAATAATCTTTATCTTTTTCCCACGTAGCGAAAAATGGTTGAACCAACATTTAGCAAATTCACTTTTAAATGTTTTCCAATGGTGCGCACAGGAATAAATGTCCGCCTTTCTCTTCCATTTGCCAGCAAAGTCTCAACGGTGTTATGGCATTGTTTTATTATAGTTCAGATTTTATTGTAGAATCAGTGTCTTCGGAGTATAAGTAAGTTATAATACTAGTAATTCGTGTACGTGTCTACGTGTATGTGTATGTAAATTTTACCTTAAAAAGGGCTCAAACGATATTGACGAAATTTTGTACCTACCGTTTTAGGGCCCGATAAAATCATTTGGCTAGGTTACATGTTCGAGAAAATTAAATTTGTGGGTAATTTTGGTATGAATACTGGTTATTACATTTCAATGGGAATGAACGCTGAATCAATTTTTAAAGTGTTGAACAATTTGCAGTAAACGAAGTCGCAAAGTTGGCAATATTTCGCCAAATTTGATGATATTTGCTAGAAATTCCCTATAGCAGCCATGATACATGATTCATCCAATCAATAGCAAGAATGTATTCTTATATCGAATTGAACAAAAAAGCTAATTTTAACTGAGCGTAGATCGATCTTCCCCTTTGGTTTAATACATAATTTAACACCAGATGAAACCGCCTTTAAAATTCACTATGATAAGATCTTTTTAGGACCAAGTTTTACAGTTCCAAACAACGATTTATACATTACAGGGTCCTTTTAAAACAGTACATAACACATAGCTGGCCACAAATACCGGTGCTATGAAGGTGGCAAAAACTTTACATGTTAAATTTACGGTGACACGGATCTTAGTCGTCTGAGACTGTTACAGACATTCCCAGCACGAAAGTGAAGCGTTCCCATAACAATAGAGATTTAAAAATGCCAATCAACACATATTCTGCCTATATATGAGTTTAAGAAGACACACTTGACTTTTTCAGTTAATGTTTATTCAATTAAAGTAGGAGAAAGATTTATTATTAATTTGAACGCTAACGACATTAAATCAGAACGAGGTGAAACCTGTCGAATTTCGTCGAAAGAAATAGCTTTAAAATGAACTTTACATGGAATTTATAATGTACCTACGAAAATAATTACAATAAAATATTCATTTTACTTTGTTTAACTTTCAAAACAAATGTTATTTTTTTACTTAGAGTTAACAAAATATTATTTTCAAGAACTTCAACTCTTAAAATTATTTAAAAATGAAACTGTATTAGGATATCCAATCAGGATAAGTAATTATGATGAAGTTGTTAATCGAGGCTGAATTTCTGGTATTACCGACTGAAAATCAGCAAAAATGATTTCACTTTGACGCAGCCACAGAATTATTTTTCTCATGAAACCTAAACCTAACGTCATTTTCACCGTCTCAAAATTTACGTACGCACCTCTCATATTTATATTCATCGTTTCATAAATATTGCAATTCGCAAAACTTTATTAATACACATATTTCCAAAGTATAAGTCACGTTTGTCATCTACAACTTTGCATATGGACATTGACACTCTTTACGTGAGGTACTAATACCAGTACTGGCGAGAAAAAATTCCTGAAATTTCTATATCTTATTCGCATTCATAGTAAAATATTTAGTTTTATTTTTTAAAAAAATGATCATTTTCATTTAAATATGACGTCATTTTATCTCATTTAAGCTTTTCAGCCTGTCAAACTCATCAGCATTCGAAGAAATAAAAGTATGAAATTGTAACAGCTTTTTGAGGGAAAAATGCGTGTCTTTAGCGTGACGTCATTTTATGTTCAAAATTTTTAAAAAAGTTTATTTTGAATTTTTTTGAGAAAATATCATAAAAAAATACAAACAAACCACATTATTTCTTTTTTCATTGCAACAATGGAAATAGTCCGATTACCACAATTTTGAAGAAATTTCATAGGAAAATTTTAAATTAAAATTTAATTATATAAACAGAAATATTTTTAAAAAATAGCTAGTGCGGACACATCTAGAAAAAACAGCTTTCATTACAAAAAACAACTATTACAATTAGTTTAGTAAAGGGCTCAGTGCAGATGACTAAAAAAACAGCATTCTCTTTTAAATATATGGATAATTTGATCCCTGATAAATTTTATCACTAACCGAAATAAAGGTTAACGTTAAAGGCGGAATAGGATTGCTAAAAATCCAACATGTCAGCGCCGTTAAGCCGCATATAGTAATAACTGAAATGACCATGTATATATGAAAAGGATGAAATAATGTTATACACAGAAACAAGAAGCTCTAACGTTCAAAAGTATAAATTAAGTCGTTGGGGGATGCCGTAATACTTACTCATCATAGATATGCATAATATGAAATATGAAAATAAATCTGCAATACTGAAATTTAATAGGCCTTGTCGCTTTATTACATTCTAAGTACATACCAACTTTCTAGCCTCTATCTCAATGGACTTTACCCATATGACGTCTGCCGCGGGTAAACAGAAGAGAAACTCCAATAGGCGTGAAGAGCATTTTAACACTGCTTCCCCTTCATCCAATAAACATTCTTTTTTGGATGGTATATTCCCGCAGAGGCGTGGCCGGTACCATTCATGGGTAAAGTTCATTTGTGCGGTAGATAGATTGTTTAAAATAGTGGCTTGATGACGTCATAAATTTTAAATATTCTATTACTGAATTGCTCTAAAGAAACATCCTTATAACTCAAAAAATGATAATCATATTAACTAACAGATTACTTCGGCAGATTAAGCGTCTCATTTCCAATTCAAATATATCTTTGAATTGAAATTTGAATGAAATACCAAAGGTCATGAAAAATCGAAGTGTGTGGAAAATATGATTACAAATATCTCTGCAACTAATTATCCAATTGACTTCATTCTTTACGAAAACTTTATGGGGGGAGGGGAATTTTCTTTTATATTCAATCCTTATAATAAACAATTTCGAACATTTTTATATACCTTTTATCAGAACGAATATTTCGAGAGTCCGAAAAAAAAGAGTTCTGGATAATCAAGGTTACTAATATTCCATAGGCTTCTTCCCGTTATTACACACTAAGTACACACCAAATGCCATGTCTCTATCGCAATTTGTTCGGGAGATAGAGCGTATACAGACACATAGACAGACGGACCGCAATTTTTTTTTCTTCTAAAAATAAGTTTTTCGGAATCATCGGGGTCTGAAACGTGTAAATCCAACAATTTCTTTTCGATTTTTAAAATATTGACAATGTTTACCCTATACTACGTATGATGGGTAACTAATTATGTCTGGGTATTTTGATTGCTAACAGAATTGCAGTCTAAGAAGGAAGATTTCTCCCTGTTACTGGGTGCAATAAAACTTTTTTTTTCTTTTAACAGATAGTAGGGGAGCTGTTGAACATTTTTGAGTAGGTATTTGAGGCACCCTGAAAATTTGTGCAACACTTCTTTTGTAATGCCTGAATACAAAATCGAATGTCTGGCTGAAGGATCGTGGCCCAAAAACTGTGCCAGACACGTGTCAAGTGCCATTTTTTGACTACCCAAAAAAGGTATTTGAGGCACGCTGAGATTGAGACAATTTTTGCCAAAAATGGCACATTTTTGGCAAAATGGCACTTGACACGTGTCTGGCACAGATTTTGTGCCAACTAAAGTGTCTGTCATTTTCAAAATATTTTTTTCTAAGTATAAATATTATTCTCTCTCAATCTCAGCGTGCCTCAAATACCTTTTTTGGGTAGTCAAAAAATGGCACTTGACACGTGTCTGGCACAGTTTTTGGGCCGACTAAAGTGTCTGTCGTTTTCAAAATATTATTTTCTAAGTATAGATATTATTCTGTCTCAATCTCAGCGTGCCTCAAATACCTTTTTTTGGGTAGTCAAAAATGGCACTTGACACGTGTCTGGCGCAGTTTTTGGGCCACGATTTTTCAGCCAGACATTCGATTTTGTATTCAGCCATTACAAAAGAAGTGTTGCACAAATTTTCAGGGTGCCTCAAATACCTTCCCTAAAATGTTTAACAGCTCTTGGACTAAGAGCAAAATTCTGTCACAGGGGTTGGGTTATATTATAAAGGTTGTACTAGAAATAAAAGTTTAATTATAGAACATAGTAAGCAAGGGAATAAATAATTTTGTAACATGACAATTATTTTTTTTATTTAAGATAAATATTTAGTAGTACACTGGGATGGAGGACAGTTTGAGGGGAGATAATATGAAATAAATTAAAATGGAATATGTGAAGTTGAACTTCCTTTACAAGCGGTACGACCATTATCTCGCCCAGATTCACCACAAATTAGACGCGGTCTGTTTGCTTACCATTTTCATATTCTACCATTCCGAACTCTAACATTTCTCAACTATTTCCACAAACTACCAACAATGGAAAAATAACCTTTTCTTCTTGGGTTCTTGTTCAGTATTCAACAATATACATACAAGAACATTTTTACAGCCTCATCAACTTCATACCGGTGTTATTAGGTCATCAATTGTGAAACTTGCGATTACAAAAGTGCTGGATTAATAAAAGGAGCAATCATCCACCAGTAAATTTTAATATACATTTTCATCTTATACTAGCTAAAGTATCCGGCGTTGACCGGAATTTTAAGAATGTTTGTTTTGAAAAGTCAATTTCAAAATTAAACGTACAGAATAAAACAAACAATAAAAAAAGCAGTAAAGCCATCTTTATTTCAGGTCTTCACTAAGAATGAGCTCTATCGACATAAAATTTTGTGGAAATTCTAATATACACGAATATACACACATGTATATATATGGAATATATTTAAAAATGGCGAAAAACAATTCAGAGAACCTCAAAATGTTACAGTATGCCAAAATTTCAATAATCGAGTTTTTATATTTCAATAACGTTTTTTCAAACTCATATGACGTTATATATTCCACTGCTGACATCCAATATATTATCAATATGACATAATACTTGTATTCACTTTTTTTAAAAATTCGTCAAACTATTTATTTCATTATCATTCTTCACGTGAAAAGTTTGCAATAGAAAAGTTATGCATAATATTGACTTTTTTTAAATTTGTCAAACTATTTATTTCATTTTTATTTTTCACGTTGAAATCATGCAATAGAAAAGTAATTGTTGTGGTAAGAATTTTAATTGTTGGAAAATGTTATAACGAAAAATGTTTAAATTTGGTAGGAAATTGTTGTTAAATTGGTGGGGTTTTTTATTAATTACAAATTACTATAAATTATTTCGAATCCGGGATACATTAATTGCCTCGGCCATGTTTTATTGCACATGCGTGTAACATTTCACATTTTGGGTTTCCAAACTGTGTATTTGTAAGAATTACAGACAGGCAAATTTTCATTTTTATATATTAGATAAATGCCGTATTCATGAAAAATTACTGTCATGAATAACACAAAAAATTCTATTTTTTTTAACGGGTGGAAGATTGTTCCGTTTGTAATCTGGCGGTATCGTTTTGGGGAGCTCCTTAGATATGCATTTCGATCAACAAGAAAATAACGCTTGGCTCCTCATTTTTATTTACGAAAAGTAATGAGAAAAGTCAGTTTTGTAAAAAGTAATGAGAAAAGTCAGTTTTGTATAAGTAAATAATAACAGCATTTAAAGCTTATTTAGCCAGTCCATATGCTCTTATTCAGCAGTTAACACTTTCAAGGCAAAGTACTTTATTTGCTGAAAGGGTCAAATGATTAAATAATTCTAGGATTCGGGGAAAAAAAATATTTGAAAATAAGTAGCAGCTTTTAATCAAATAGGATAACTCTAGGATAGATGGCCATAGACGAGAGATGGCCAGTCTAAATATCTCCAAAACTTGATCATAGATTGCAATATAAACATTGTTTGTATGAAATAGTTCAACGAGTTTATTTATTGCGACATGCAGTTATATGTTTCGATTATAAAAAGTAAGTGTAATTTTAATGTAAATTAAATGGGTGATTGAATATTTTTTTTTTTGGCTTAGGTATCTGAGTGTTTTGCAGTACGTACGTTATACAGGGTGTCCGGTCTCAACGGTGTCCAATGGCTAATTGCTAAACCGTTAGTCATAGACATATAGTTCCAATTACAAAAATGTTTTAAATCAGATAAAGAAATATTTTAAAAGCGATTTGGGTCAATAGAAACATTTCTTAAAAAATTACGAAATTTAAATTTTTATACGGTCCCCTGGTCCGAAAAGTTATATTTAGTGAAATTTTCCTTTTACACTGAGAAGTAATACAAAAACAGTCCCGTTATTCTACGATTAAAATTGACCGAGTAATAGCCGTTTAAAGTTGGAGCATATTTTTTGCTGCAAATTGGGGGTCATTCACAAATTTAGTCGAAATATAATTTCGTCAGATATAAAAAATGTTTGGGAGTAAAAGTAACATTGCAATATAAATTTGAAATCTTTAATTATTCTGGCATATTAATGGAAAATATACAATTTGTAATAAACATGTAAAAAGAAAGAAAAAACAGAATTTTTGTTAAATAAAATGATTCTAAATTAACAGCCTCAATTCTTTACAAAATGATACGTATTTTAAAATATTCTTAGATTGCAAAAGCCTGCAAAAGTTGGGTTATGTCATGTTTTTTAGCTTTTGATAATTGATTCTTATATATTCTGTACCGCTGAATCCGAAATTGACCTTCATTTTTAACTATCATATTAGGATTTTTCCCAAACTGCAAATTTCAAAGTTAAGAAGTTCAATGTTAAAATTGAATTTCCTCCCCCATCTCATCGGAACACTCAGCTATTTAGCTGTAAGAATACCAGGATAAGCAAAAATATCGAATAAATTTTTTAATAAAATAAAATAAAATAAAATAAAAAATGTTTTACATATGTTTTATAGTATGAGATTTTCGCTATATATTAACTTACACATTTGCGATTTGCAAAAAAATTCTAACGTAATGGTTAAAAATGAAGGTCATTTTCAGATTCAGCGCTAAAAAGTGCGTAAAAATCAATTATCAAAAGTTAAAAAACACAACCATCTCCTCTAATTGTAGTATTCGATTTTTGTTATTCTTTAAGTTTGAAAATTTATGATTTGTGAAATATCCTGACATGATGGTTAAAAATTAAGATAATTTTCGGATTCAGTGCTAAAAAATACTTAAAAGTTAAAAAACCCAACAATCGCAGTCTTGTATTATTTAATCTAAAACTTTTTCTTAAACTCCTTGACAGAAATCTATCCGAAATTTTTTGTGTTATCCTGTAAAATAAGTATAAATGGTCACCACCGAAAATCTTAATAATATTAGATTGTTATCGGATTTGCGCCAGTATGTAAAATGCAATCTCGATCGGATATTTGAAAGTGGGTTAAAGTTCGAGTACAAATTTTGAACTGGAAAAACACACATACGATTGTTGAAGTAACATAAAAACTTATAAAAAAACATAATTTTTGTTAAAAGAAATCATAAGAGAAACAGTCTCAAATCCTGACAAAATAAAACATATGATATTTTTGCCATTTTGAGACTTAATCATAATACTTGTAGGATTTTTTTTCAAAGCGCAGATACACATGAAGTAAGATCTTCGAATACTTTAAACACTTGGTATATGATCTCTCAAAGCCAAGCCGAACTCATTTGTTTTCAGAGTAGAAAAGTGTCATAAGTCATGCATTTTTAAAGTTTCATAACTCGCTCAATTTTAGCGTTATATGAATGGGACTTTTCTTGTCTTACTTGTCAGTGTAATAGGAAAAAATTACTAAATATAACTTATAGGACCGGGCGACCGTATAAAAATTTAAATTTCGTAATTTTTTAAGAAATGTTTTTATTGACCCAAATTGCTTTTAAAATGTTTCTTTACCTGATTTGAAACATTTTTGTAATTGGAACTATATGTCTATGACTAACGGTTTAGGAATTAGCCATTGGACACCGTTGAGACCGGACACCCTGTATATATTTTTTACTGTATGGACTTTTAAGGCACGCATATGAATTAAACTTTACTTCTACGACTAAAACAAAGACGTACAATGTCTATTGATATTTTAAATTGGGCGACCATCAGTCCTTCAATTTCAGGAGAGATGGCCACCTTTAATCGATATTTCAAAATTATACGGAGTGATGATTTTAACTAAATATAATGATAAGTAATATAATATAAAATAAATAAATAATAAATAAATATATAACGTTTATGTTTATAAATGTGTTAATTGATATAATTATTTAAATTTGAACTAATTGAATAATAATAATAATAATAATAATAATAATATAAGACTTAACGATTTATTTCTTTCATAAAATACTGAAAAACGTCGGAAACTTTCATAATAGAAACTGATAAAGTTGATAAATAAACTAAACTAACGTTATAAACCTACAATTAACGCGAGAAAAAAAAAAACACGACAATTCCAGTAGCGAAAAAAACGAAATACATTTAAATTATCAGATTCTACAGATTCCGAGTAAATAGATTTGGATTAGATTAGGATCACTGTGTTGGTTTTGCAAAACAATATAATATCACGTCCAAAAAGAATATCTGTATACAATGATAAGGTACCTGAAGTGTTTATTCAAGTTTTCTTTCCTCATTTTCCATCATATTACTGCATCTTTACAAATTGCTATATGTTTATCATGATTAACTACAGGAAATGTGTTATTTTTTCCCTATTTAAATTAACTTTTTCTTTCTTGTATCGGACGACTATCTCTCCTCGACTTTAAGGAGAGATAGCCATCTGCTATTTAAATTTAAATTTTATTTAATAATTTTTGTTTTCAATATTTCATTAATTTTTGCATAAAATATTATGAGTATATGTATAAATATTTCTTGTATTTGCATTCTAAGAATTTTTATTGCAATCTTTAAAAACTATGGCCATCTATCCTAGAGTTATACTACCTAATAAGGAGAATTTTTTATTCCAAAATTCTGGAGTTATTGTGGTATTTGATAATCAAAATTAAGGGGTATAAAAATGTATCATCTCCTTTCAAAGGGTTGATTAAACCGCAAGTAGAAAAAAGTTTATCCTTCCCATTATATCTTCACTGAAGTCTTTAATCTAATTACTTCTTAAAATTTTTAAAAAGAATTCTCAAAATGCAGATAGTATTGTCACAGGAAAAGGAGACGAAAGTTAAGTAAGTTTTTAGCAAAATAATATTAATTAGTACGATGAAGAGAAGATTTTTTAATGGATGCAAAAATAAAAAAAAAAGTATTTTTCCTTGTAGATTTCTTTAAATTGTACTTTTTTATATAAAACTCTAAAAATGTTTTTAATGAATAAAACTTAATAGAGACTTTTTACAGAGTTGAAAATTATTAGTTTTAAGTTGAATATTTGTTATATTGCAGAATTATCCCATCAAGTAACAGGAATACTACTTTCCTGAAATAGTGATACACATATTCACGGACCCTTACAAATGATCTGTAAATGCTCCTACGTAGTTTAATTTTATTACAAAACAAATAAATCTTACCTTCCATTTAAATGCATAGTTAGCAGAGTATATGCATCCTAAAATATATGTTTCAATTCATTGTTCCCTCCGACTTTCTATAAGTCATACAATTTATTTATATCAACAGAAAAATATTATCAGGTAACTATATAAACTTCAAGACGCAATTAAAAGGCTACCCTTCTTCCAAAAGGTACTGAGAAAGTGTTTAATAATGCATTATTCTAAATAAAATAATATTACAGAAGTTGACGTTTCTATCTTGAAACTAGAAAACTTTCTTCAATTTCATACCTCCTAAACTTTAAAAAAGTAATTGCAAATGTTAATAATTCAATATTATTAGTTCAATACTACACCAACTTTGATTTTCATACTAAAAATCTGCTTCAATCAATTAATCTGGGTTAAAACGTGTTAATTTTGATCATTATATTTATTAAAATCAATAGTTTTCCATTATTCTGTTGCACATCAGATGTTTGCGAATATCCGGCTTAGCAGTATGCGAGGTTCTAGTCGCTGTACATTAGAAATATGACAAAACGAGAAATCTATACAAAATTTGCTATTACAGCGCACCCTTCCGGCGGAATACTTCGAAATTCAATGAGGATCCGCTGGCGATAGGTAAAAACGTACACAAAAAAATCTGATTCAATTCTATGCATAACTTCATACACTTTTCTATGGTAAAATAACGACACACGGATGAACAGACTCACCAACAGATATACATTTTGTATAAAAATGCCTTTAGGGATCACTGACACCTAAAGCTTGTAAATTTTTCGAAAACCGGAAGTCGGAAAAAATTTCGCATACAATACTTTCTGCTATTTAAGATAGATCAAAGCAAGAAACAATTTAATACAAAAAGAAATAAAATTTTAATTTATTTGTTCAGACATTCTATCCAAAAATTCTAAATAGGACGAAAATCTTCTTTCCTACTAAATCGTTAGCCTCTAATATTATTTATGTCCTAACATTCAAATGAACTTCCGGAACTGCAGATTCTGACTTATAATGTGAAAATCAGTTAAAAGTTTGCAATTAGATGTGCTTACTGAGTAGATGATTCGATAGATATAAGAGAAAGTTACACATGAACATCACTTCTAAGACTTTCATATTTTCTAGAAATTGCATTTTTACATAGAATTCCAGGTGTGTCTGTATAACTTTAAAACTCATGTACATTAGTTTACACAAATAACTTGAAATACAATTTATGAAAAATCATGAAAAGAAGTATCAAATAGTAACCACTATAATTTAAGAAAAATAGCTATTAAAAAAATTATGTCAGTACCATTCTGCCTGTTATAATGTTATTTTTTAAAAAATAATAAAATTTGAAACTTATTTAGCCAAACATTATATTTTAAACCATATACTGAAAATAATTGTCTGGAATAGGAGATTTCGAATAGCATCTTCCACATTAAATCTTTACTCAAATCTCTAATCTTATTATGCCTTAACTTTATTAGAAAGGTTTTATTTAATCAGTCTTAGTTACTATTCAATTCGATAGATAAAAAATCAAGTTTTAACTATAATCTTTACTCAAATCTCTAATCGTATATCTTAATTTTATTAGAAAACTTTTATTTAAAGTTTCTTAATTACTATTCAATTCGATAGATAAAAAATCAAGTTTATGTAAATATTTTTTTTTAGTTTTTTTTAGCTTTTTAAAAATGGTATTTTTATATACAATTCCAGGTAAATATAACTTCACCTTTCATATGCATGATTTTACATAAGTAACTTAAAATAAAATTGTTGAATATTTTTGAAAAGAATTATGAAAAATCAATCATTTTAATCTAAAAATAATAATTAACAAAACGTATGATACCTATAATGTTATGTCATAAATGTATGCCGTATTATTCCATTAATTTAAAAAATAATAAAAGTTAGGACTTACTTGAACAGACATTATATTTTAATCCATATACTTAAAATAATTCTGGGGAATAGAAGATTTCAAAAAGCTTCTTTCCTATTAAATATTTGCTTAAGTCTCTAATCTTATTACGTCTTAAAACTGAGATGAACTTTCGGAAATGTAGATACTGAGTTTTAATGCGTAAAGGAGATGGAATTGATAGAAATTTTTATTTAAATCTTCTTAATTAATAATGGATTCGATAGACATACAACTAATTTTGATAAAATTATCATTTCTGAATATTTTTAGCTTTCTATGAATTGCATGTTTACATAGATTTGCAATCTGACACAGATGATTTTGGATAAACAACGTGAAATAAAAGTATTGAATATTTTCAGAAATCCCACAAGCATTTTTGTCTAAGCATTTGGAAAAGCATAACACATTTGAAATTTCACAATTTTTATCTACAGTCCGAAAAATTATCCGAATTATTAGAGAAGCTCTGCATATCATATATGGATTAGTTTCTACAAACTATATGTATGCAAAATTATATTTCATACCACAGTTGTAAATTCCCCTTCAGCAATTTCTTCTAAGAAGATGAATGGTAAGAGAATTCTTTTGTGCAGCCCTGTACACGAGATATAGACTTTATACATGAAGAGTAACATGAAAAAAAAATAGTTAAATTTAAAAGTGCATACCGAAATTGAAAAAGCACTTCAAGCAATTATTGCTCAAAGACGTGCATTAAGCGATTTGTTTTGTGCGTTCCCCTAAATGAAAAATACATTTTATGAATGCCCTATTCTATATTAATCATATTATAGAGCAATTTAGTGATTTCTACTAATTTCTATCCATTTGAAATAGCGTAATGTCATTAAAATACACTGAAAAGATTTTTCCCCATTGACCATAAAGCAACGGAATTCTTTTGACTGCCCCTGTAAATGAACTGTTAATGCTATACACTTCATATTCAATTCCGAACATGCCATGGTAAACATCATTAACATATATCAATTAGATGAAAATCTGAATATATTTACGCGAGTTAGAGTGTAGACAGACAGGCGGCCAGACAAACAGAATTCATAAAAACTTTTCAACTAGATTGGAAAGTGTAAAATTATGAAAGAGACCAATTAACTAGTACTATTGTCTTATTTTCGAATTTAAAGACAATTTTCACATATCTACATACATATTGAAAATTATAAAAGCTTCATTTTCGAATAGTAACAAGTTTTGTTACTTTGATTTCCTTTGATTAATCCGCCTAAAAAAGTTTTCATTTTGTTTTAATTCTGCTTAAGGGGTCTTGTACCTTTTAAACGCGTCGAACATTAACTAAAAACTTCAAAGTTTGAATTAGTCTGTCTTCAAAGCCTTTTTATGTATAAGCATGAAATTTTGGATATTGATTAAACAGATTGTGCTTTGTAATATGCTACCATTAAAAATTTATTAACCCTTTATAGAATTTGTGTATTGTTGAAATCAAAATAGCTCTTTTCTTACCCCATAAGTCATTGCGTGCATGATATCTTGAGAAAGTATGTATGGATTGGCATGAAATTTGGTAAAGATACTAAAAAAATATGTATGTTTAAAATTAACAACTTTTAAGTACTTACATTATTAATTTTTAGTTACGACTATTTTTATTTATTAAATATATATATATACATATATATATCTATCTATCTATATATATATATATATATATATATATATATATATATTATATATTATATATATATAGTTAATGAAATAATTTGGTGAAGATGCTAAACATATATGTGTGTTTAAAATGATCTACTCTTAGGCTAAAATTATTTCATTAACTATATGAAAAAAATATTTTCGTAAAAAAAAAATAAAAATTTTGTATTTTTAATGAATAAAAATAGTAATAACTAAAAATATTACCATTGTAAATACTTAAAAGTAGATCATTTTAAACACACATATTTGTTTAGTATATTGACCAAATTTCATGACAATCCATGCATACTTTGTCAAGATATCATGCGCGCAATGACTTATGGGGTAAAAAAAGAGCTATTTTGATTTCAACAATACACAAATTCTGTAAAGTGTTAATAAATTTCTGTTGGTAGTATATTACAAAGCGCAATCTATTTAATGAATATCCAAAATTTTACGTTTATACATAAAAAGGTTCTGAAGATAGACTAATTCAAACTTTGAAGATTTTCGTTAATTTTCGACACGTTTAAAAGGTACAAGACCCCTTAAATTCAAAATTCGAGAATTGTGAAACCAAGCAGGCAATATTTAATTTATATTTTTCTAAGAAAATCATTCGACTGAAATGTTGAATTTTTGTTTTCTGTAAAAGTAATGGGATCGTAAAAATTTTCAGGTTCAGTGACGAATTTCTATGTATTGGGATGCCCAGCTTCAGATTTCACTATTTTTTAATCTCTGTCAGTCTTTCTGTTAGTTTCGTGTGACACTAATTTTCTGGCTGCTCTTTCTCAAGAGCTATTGCACGAAATTTAATAAAAATGCATGTTCAGTCTGACCATGACATTGCTTTTAGTTAAGTATCGGTGTATCGTTCAACAGGTGACGGGCGTTGCTGTGCTGCATTTTTGCGTTTTCAATATCTCAATAACTAATGCACGGAATTTTATCAAACTTCATATTTTGCCACACCTAAGCATAAATAAATGCTTATTATGTTTTGGTGTATATTGACCCATAGTTGGCGTATCTACTACGCATTTCGCTATGTCTGGAAAAAGAATATTTCGTCAACTAATACATATAATTTCATGAAAATTTTATTCTGCTAGATTTTCACATAAATAGTTGCTGATTAGTTTCTAGTGTATACTGTCTAACAAATGGTGCTGCTATACTGTTCGCAGATACACGCACAATAGAAGAGCCACCTGTTTGTCCACAATAGCTTTATTTCAATTCCCCATCAGGTTTATCTCAAGAACGAATGCACGGAATTTCATCAAACAGCATATTCTGGACCTCGAGATATATAGATGCTGCTTCAATTTTGATTTTGATCACCAACAGGTGGTGCTGCTATCCCACGTTTATCAAATATAAAAAGGTTGAACCAACGTGCGCTTATTGTATTCCACAGTGAAAATTTCCGTTGCTATAGCACTGGCCATCAAACCATTTTGCAAGTTAGGCCATTAGTTGTCTTACAGTTAGTTGTGCAGAAACCTGCTCAGCTACGCTACAAATTAGAAAGTTCTCTATACATGCAATTTCCCAACCATATCTTTCCCGATCCATTTCCCATCGATTTCGATATTCTGCCAACGATGGGCAAATAATCTGTGCTACTTGGATTAGGAATTTATTCCTAATGGGGGTTGCAAACAATGAATGAAATTAAGCTAAAGTAGTTTACAGTATCAATCACTCCATTCTTCTGATTTTTAACTACTTTTTTTGGAATCGTTTATTTTTCACAAGAATAAGTAGCTGTGGACTCGACTGAGGCATATTAGATCATTTTTTTATGAACATCATATATTTATCTTATTTTTATTGTGTAGAAATGCACGAAACTTTATATACAAGTTCAATGATTACACGTTTATATTTTGGATATAATTTTAAAGTTTAATACTCAACAGTACCTTAGAAAGCAAATTTAAACTGGTCGAATATATATATATATATATATATATATATTTTACAAAATTAATGCTTATTCTATATTTAAATTCTATAATACTTTTTTGTAATTTTTCTTCTCATCTGGGAATTCTTCATTCATGTAATTTTCAAAATAATTTTTAAGTTACTTTCTGTTATGCTAGAATTATAAATAATATGTGTACAAAGGTTTCCGATGAGAATACAATATCCTAACATTTTAAAAACATAGTTATTGTGGTGCGGAAAAATTCTGAAAAAAAAAAAAAAAACATTTTAGTTCACAGGTTCTTTAACATATTACAAAAAAGAAAAAAAAAAGATAAACTTCAATCTTTTTAAACAGCAATACATCGAAGATTTGTAAAGCTTAAGACGTAATCAATTAACGTGGCACCGCCCCCTGATGGCTCGGGCTGAGTGCTGGCACAAAAATGGCGGCTGGTGAAGGCGGTTTTCTGTTAACGTATGCAAGACCCCCTAAATTTAGATACCAGTATTTTATAAAATATTTCTTTATCTTGTTTAATCGCAAATAATTTAAGCGAATAAAACTTTTAAAAATTATTGGTACCAAAATTCAAAGGTTTGCGCTCACGCTGGAAAAAATCCGCTTACGGCAGCATCAATTTTTGTGACAGCGCTTAGACCTAGTATTCAGGGGGTGTTGAACGGGGAGAGGTACAAGACGAAATAACCATAAAGAAAAACTTTAGGTAGAGAACAGATAAGAATGACTGTGACAAAAATTATTTCAACAACTCATTATCAAAATATAGCGGAAGGACGCGGTCAAATCCTTTGTGGTTTTGTATGGAACCATGTGAAAATACACTGTAAATCTATAAGTCTGGATATCCTAAGTGAAAAGTATACGGGTAAGCAGGGACGTATTATGCAAAACGCATTTCATTTTACAAGGAGTGAGATAAGAGTGATGATTTATTTTTCAGAACGAAATCAAACAATGACTAAATATTACATTAGAAGTATGTTAAATATTCTAGACATAGTATTCGCTATTTTTCGTAATCGTAGCCATCCGATGTAAGAATTGCTATCTGATTTCAACTTACTTAATAAGTGCACATCAAATAGTAATTCTTACATGTGATTATTATTGTTGAGAACAGATGCTAGAAAAGTATAGCGCAGAAAAAATCACTAAAATATCACACGAGAAAGAATTATTAACTTCGTAACAGAGGAAATAAAGCGTTTGTTTCTGATTGAAACGTAACGGTTTATCGTTCTACTTACAAAGTTCGTAAGCCTCCTGGAATTTTGCAGGATAGAAAAATCTACTACCCCAGTATTTATTTTTTTTCATAGAAAATTGCTATTTAAAAAACGCGAAATTTTGCAGCCAATTAACAAAAATAAAGGCGCCAATCCGAAAACTATATATAGATATACAGGAGCGCTACGTTCACCAACTCCCAGCGTAATCACTTCGCGATTCCGTTCGGTATAGCGAAGAAGTCCTTATTTTCTAGCTAACCCCTGACGTAATTATTTCGCGTTTCCATTCTACACGGCTTCGCGATCCCTTATTTTCTATACATTCAATTTTTACATTCCAAACGCAGATGACCCATCCCCCTCTTGTCTCATTAGTTAATCAGGGATGTGATTTCCGCGTTTTTGCACACCAGTATATTCTTAGAGAAAATGTTGTTCTCTTAAATCGCAAAAATGTTCCGATTAAATGAAATATCATTTTCTCTAACAAAATACTGGTGTACAAAAACGCGGAAATCACATCTCTGGTTAATGGATATTATCTTCTTTCTGTAAAAATCACTTTGCCATCCATCCCTAAAAAAATCCCAGCCGGCTTCGAGATATTTCGGAGCTGGTGGAGGCAGATTTCGATGTTAAGTATTAATTTTACCAACAGAAACTAAATCAAGATTAGATATAAACGCAGCTTTACAATTTTATCTGGCCGTTTTCGACTAGTTTTTAATTTCATTTTCCTGTAAGAGCTGGTTTTATCAGAATCATTTTAAGGCGGTATTCAAAATTAGAACCTCAAAATGTTAAAATATGCTAATATTTCCAATGTCGGGTTTTATCATGTTTCAATACGATTTTTCAAATTCGCATGACGTTACATATTCACCTGCTGACGTCCATTATATTTCCAGTATGACGTAATATTCACCTTCTTTTAATTCGCCAAACTACTTATTTCATTTTTATTTTTCACGTGTAAATCTTGCTATAGAAAAGTTGTGACGGAATATTCACTTTTTTCTTTAAATTTATAAAACTATTTGTTTCATTTTGACTTTTCGCGTGAAAATCTTGCAATAGAAAAGAAATTGTTGTGATAAAAATTTTATCGTGTTAAATTTTATCATTAATTTATCATTAATTCATCATTTATTTTATTAAAAATTTTATCTTTGGCAACAGCTATAACGAAAAATGTTCACATTTTCCTATCATTTTTCTGTAAGAGCTGGTTTTATTAGAATCATGTTAAGGCGGTATTCAGAATTTTTAACCTTCCCCCATTTTTACTCCCTTGGGTCGATTTTGCTCAATCACAATCCGCGCCGAGATATTAGCCATCTGAATGTGTTTGGCGAGTTTGAAGACGATCCGTGCATAATAGCGTCTTTTAGGTATAATATTTTTAGGTGGGGTTGGTTTTGGGTTCCTGAGGTCATATAATGAAAAGTTATGGGGGAATTTTTTAAAAGTCGCATCATGGTAACGAGTGCAATAAGTAGCATTTCTTATGAAATCTACCTAAAAAACACAAAAGAAATAGGCGTCTATCGAAACGCAAAAGTTTCCTCCCTTTTCCCTCCCATCCTATCTAAATTCTCGACTTTCATGGTTTCCACCAAGAACAATTCCGGCTGAAAAGAAGAAGATATCTCTGACTAATCAGTTGCATTTCACGTTTTCTACGGAGATTTTCATTGGTCCATTTTCAAATATTTTGTCCTATTTCCAAATCGTTACTTTCTTTTTGTATATAGAAGGATAAAGAAAAGGTGTTATAGATTTTTTTTTTTTTAATATATAAAAAATGTTTAAGAAATGAAAGAAGATGTTTAGTCCTTTGATTTTTTAAACCTTTTTTATAAATTATTATAAAAAAATTATAACATCTTTTCTTTATATATATTTAATATACATAGGAAAAAATATGTATATATTGCCATGATTAGTGTCTTATTTTTGTTAAAGTGGCTTTTGCCGCTTACTTTACAGGTTTTCTTAACAAAGCTTGGTGAGAGCGAGTCTGAACAAGTGCTAGCTTTTATTCATTTTATTAGACTTTTCTTTTTATATAGTAGTTTTACTAACTATAGATATACCTAAATATTTTTCTCTTCTACTAACTTATTTGAATTGCGTTTAAAGTCTTAATTTCTAACTTTAATTTTTTTCATAATTTTAATTTTTAAGATTTATTCTATATAATTCTTCATTTTTTCTATTCAGTAATTTTTTACTAAACTTATTTTTTCCGCAATGGCTCACAATAACATAAGACATCTCAATATTAGATTGTTAGTTAAGTTGATTGCTATGGAAAACCCTTAATGTTGCTCAAATGTTCAGCACTATTCAGCGCGTTAAACCCAGATTTCTTTTTCTATAAAAAGATATTCTATAAAAAGATATAAAAGATACTGGTAGTCTATGGACTATTAGTTTCTATAAAAAGACCTTCAAAAAAACTCTGAGCCGTACGAGCTCTGTATTTACTCCTTATTAAAATGAGATGAGTATGCAGGTGTAGAAAGAAAGTTGAATGTTTATTACTTTTTTATTTTCCTTTATTTCTTTGCACGAGTTGCGGATGTGTAGCATAACGACATGTTTGCTTTTTAGCTCACATACTATCAAAGACTGAAAGATGTGGCCGCAGGTTCTGTATGTACGTACGTGTGTACGTATGCACGTACGTAACGCGATAACTCGTGATAGAAATATCCGATTTTCTTCAAATATTTTTTCTAGGTTCATTCTCATACATAAGACGCTTCCCTGGATAGTTTTGGGGGTTCATTGTTTAAGTATAAAGGGGGGTCCGGGGAGTTATACCCGCTTAATTTAGATAAATGGTTTTCTTATCCGATTTGCTTCAAATTTGGTATACTGGTTTACTTTGATAGTTGCTTACCTGGGAGATTTGGGGGCTCAGTGGTTAAGTATAAAGATGTGAAACAGGGGAGTGCTAATTCCCTCCTTAATTTATTTTTCGAAAGGCATTATTATTTGAAGTAAGACTATAATATACAATTAGTGTGACTAGACTGTGAGCTGAATGCCATCACTTTAACCGGGCACGTTTCTTTTTTATTTATTTTCATATGTTAATAAAAGGAATGAAAGAAAATCAAACGTTCTTAAAATGAAAATATTTTAACATGGAACATATGGATACTGGAATAAGTGACTTAAAACAATTTGAGAAATTGTGATAGCAGGCGAAGTATTTGGGGTATCAATATAAGAATATAATAAAACAGTTGTGATGCATTCTAATTGATTTTTCATTCACTTCCTAATAAGCTGGAATTATAAAAATTATGTACCCAAGTGTCTCTAAATTCTACATAGCAACAGCTTAAAACTTTTACAACTTAATGATTAATTAAGTAATTAATCTTAAAGCATTTTCATAAGATTATCCAGCCACAGATGATAACTAGCTTAATAAACTTTGTGGTTACGCGTTACATGTTTACGCGTTACAATAACAAGCAAGTTAATTATGCCCCAATCCATTCACACCAAAATTTGACAACTGGCTGTAAAACCGTAACAACCAAATATTTCAATCACTAAAAGGCAGAAAATATAAATATAAAACAAGAGTACAACGAGTTTTGTTTATACGTATAGAAAACATTTTAGAAATCCTGAATACATAGTTTCAATTGTTTTTCCTTTCTCGTTGTAATAGCATCAAAACAAAAACAGGGCAAAAATTATAATTTTCCTAGTACATTCCAGTTCGTTTTTTATGACAAGCGCAAACTAGCCATCAGTATTCTGTAATCGGTATCCAAGCGAAATTAACGCTTTAAAAAAGATATTTTTTTAACTACACGAATTGCTACGATGCTATTAAGCTTGTTTATAAACTAGTCTTTCTTTTTAAAACTAATTTTACTTTTATTTATTAGCAGGGCTGCCACTAGCAACAATTTTTATATTGTATTTGCACTACTTTTAGGAAATAAATTTTATAGTATAGTTATATATATATAGTATAGTTTATATAGTTTCTTGCAAATATTGTGAAAGTATATATGTGAATGATTTTTGTTTTGATAAAGTGGTGCAAGATAGAATTTAAAAATAATCGCCAGTTGCAGCTTTGTGTTAGTTATATGTGATAAATTGAAAGTCAAATGAAAAATTTCGTCAAACATTTTCGTTTGTAATGTTCGTAAACATTTACCTTAATCTTATAACAGATATTTTTACATATTCTATTGCATAGAATATTACAAAATCCACGACGTGATTGGCACAACCTCTGGCCGGGGCAACTCGGGAATTAGGGAACTCTTATGTGCCCCGAGTCTGTCTATATAGTTCTAAATAACGTATTCTATAAATAAAATAATAATATTTTTGTTCTACATTTGTTTTTAATTGTTTCTCGGTGAGAAAAAAGTGAGTAACAACTTTATTTCTTAAAGGCAAATTTGACAATTTTTAGAGAATGTATAGATTTGATGATCCTGATAATAACCGTATGAGCAAAGCAAATATATATATAGTAAAACTTCCTTAAAGCGACCAATTAACGTTTCACTAAAAATTGGCCGCTTCGAGAGGTAGTCTCTTAATGGAGGTCATGTTTAAATCTAGATTTGACTTGTTGAAAAAAGGTAACATTTAATGTTCCTAAAATTTAATTTTCACATTAGGGTAAAGTATAAAAATTTAAGTATCAAAACAAAAGTTAATTATATAAGTTAACTATTGCAGAGTTTAAAAAAATGAATACATTGACGTTTGCTTCGATTTTATGGTTTTATCTTTCCTTTTATTTCCAAGTCCTTTTGAAGCTCAGTAAATAGATGCAATTTTTTTTTTTTTGGACAATAACAAATAATGACGATTTCATTAATTTATCGTTTTCTTTGACAGTTTCCTAACAGAATAAATAGAGCAGGGGAGTTTATTGACCGTCATTCTTAATTCGTCATCAGAGTTAAATTCATTGCCTAAAAAGGCACAAAGAGGTTTAACACCGGAATTTAAAAAAAAATCTAAACTAAGTTTAGAAATTTGATGTACAACGCGCCATTCGGAATTATTTTTCTAGTAAAATCTTGTTCAAGCGCCCATGAAAAAACGGAATTTGTTTGATTTTCTTCAAAGAAATTGGTCGCTAATGGAGGAAATTCAACTGTGATGGTCTCTGAATGGGGGTAAAATTAGTACTGAGCATATGGGAATAAATTTCATCCCGTGAAAAAATTATCGTTCAGGGAGGTGGTCGCAAAGGGAGGTTTCAATGTATATGTTTAAATTATTGTAATTGGTGGAAGATTTTGCAAAATTAAAAATAATTATGCACGCTAAATGTGAAAGTAGTGGTATCTTTCAAACCTTTTATTAGCTTATACTAGTATCAACTGTAAGCATTGAAGTGTGTTGGTTCAAGGCCAGAAACAAATAAAGAGTAACGTAAACAGTTTTAGATAAGCGCATGCGTGAGAACTGTTTTGTTATTTATTTTCCTGTTGTGCCACATACACAAAATGAGGACTCCCGAGCGTAAAGTGTTATTGCCGGACTGAAAATTTAAGAGCCATTAAAGAAATGCGATTTTTTTTCTTTGGGGCTTTCAAAAAGATCGTGTCTACGTTCCGCGTAGCTGCCTCATTATTTGCCAGAATTGAGGCACAGAATTCAAGAGGCTATTACTTCTACTACTCAGCACTTGTTAATCGATGTGTAGGAAGAATTGGACTTTTGGTTGGATATGGGCCATTCTCACAATCTTTTGAATTTTATGTCCCTGAATAATAATTTTTATTTTAGTTCATTTTCTTTGTTTTTTTTTATTATTGTTTCATATACTGAGGAACATCCCATTGTATGATTGCATAACAATATTAACGAGATAAATAAGTTTTGGACGATGTTGGGGGTCCAAATACCAGGAAAACTCCTATATCGTCCCGTGTCCCTGTGCTGATTTTTAAGTTTGGAGCTGTCTGTATAAAATTATTTTTATAAAAGTAATTCAATGTAATTTTTTTTTCCGAAACTGGGACAATTGTTTTATATAAATATGTTGCAAAAAATTAACATGCATACATTTTTATGGTTGATATTATTTTTTGAACTTTGTCCCTGGTTTTTTTAACCTTACCATCCCTCTTACTAAGCTTATACAGAAAATCACTTCAGATGCAGCCACAGAATTTTGTTCAACTTCTTTCTCATGTAGAAGCATGCTAGAGAAAGAATATCTAAAATACTTTGACAGAAATTTACTGCAAACTTTAAATCAGCATTTAAATATCCATTTCAAGATCGTAGCTTTATTGGTAGTCTTACCGTCTTCAAGGTTTATTTCGAGGTAAAATGAATTTTTTAAAAAAATTTAATCCAATGTAAATAACTGTTTTTAAAAATCAATGAACATTGTGGCTATCACTTAGTCTTAACATGATTTGCCTAAAATTAGTCGTAATTTTCCTTACCGTACCATCCTTACCGTCCCTTTTTTCCCCATTTCGTCCATTTTTTCACATATCGTCCCCCCCTTTTTTTACCTTAGCATCCCTTCTTTAACACCCCTTTAAGACAATGTTATACCAAAATTTTGTGCTAAAAGTACTACATTGTTGTTATTTCTTATTTGAATGTCCTGTGGGTACTATGCAAATTCATTATAAGTAAAAATTTAGAAGAAAATAAAAAGTTATAGTTGTAAAATGGTTAGGAAAATTAAACTCGTAAGTTTAACTTAAATCTCAGTTAAATAAAAAAAATTTCGCTGCTGACCACTTTTTCTTTATTTTGAATTATTAAGGCATTCGTCTATGAGATTAAAATGTTATTTTAGAAAGTTTAATTTCACCACATCTTTATTCCCGAAAGTCAAAAGATTGTGAGAATGCCCCATATGCGGCATATAACTGAAAGTGCACATATTGAACATTTGTAAGAAAAACTGTGATAGTTTACCTTCAATTTCATCTACGTTTTATTGTAAATAGTCTACGTTAAACTGTTATGATATACCATTGAAATTGGGACATTCTTTTATGGACACACTGTATACTATTCTATGATATATAGAATTTTATAGTATTTTTTTTTATTATTCCAGTGTCCAGTGTTGCAGTTTAAATTGTGTTCCTTTAACACTAGAACGTCCGGAAATTTTACCCTATCTTAATAAAAACATTTTAAAACCGGAATTTTTATTTCAAACAATTTCAGTTATTTATTCAACCGAGTTTTCTATGGTTACAATGTAATTAATTTTACGAAAAAAATTCTTGTTCGAATCGACATTTTGTCATTTGATCGGCGTTTAATTGACACCAGCTGGGCGTTCTAGTGTTAACTCCTTTGACAGGACCATTGTATGGCGTTTCGTCGGCACTGTTACAAAGTCTGCGATAGAAATATGAAATAGAAATTTTCTTAATTGAAATAACGGTGCCAGATTTCTTAAATAATCCGAGTGTACTCGCCTTGTTAATTAGTTCTACAGAAAAGTCAAATAAGAACATTTCGGAAACATTCTACAAATTTCAGTAGAAAAACATGTGAAGATTAATTTTCCAAAATATAAGGCTTTTGGATGGAACATTGTCGGAACTAGATTTCCACTTGTTTTGAAAATGCTGTTCTGACAAAATCAAAATATAATGAAAATAAAATCGCTGAACGTTTTCATTACTGAGAGAAACGCTGCTGCGTTTTTAGCTCCAAAATTGCCTTTTACTTTTTATGTCGATTTCTTCCTAAAAAAATATTATGTCTACACAGAAGGACTTTATGTGACAAAGAAGAAAAAAATGAAATTTTAAACCAGCCAAACAACTAAAAAAATATACTTCATTTGTTCTATAAATTAACGCGTTCGCTGCCAAAGATGAGATGGTGCATCTGTTCATACACGCCAAGGTCATATCTGCAGTTTAGTACTTTGAATTTATTTTCTGTTTTATTATTTAAGTACTATAGATATAAAGAATTACTTTTAGCAACAAATAAATTCACACGAGTATGCTCGTTGTTGGCATATGAAACATTGCAGGTATTTTTTGTGGCAGTGCTCGTAATCGGTGATTTAGATGAGATCAATAACGAGTTATCTCGTAGCTGGCAAGAAAACCCAGTTTGTCAACTACGAGAATTCTCGTAGTTGTCGCTACTGAGTCTCGCTACTGTAGTCTCGCTACTGAGAAAGTCCCTATATAAAGGGGAAATATGGTTTTTCTTTTATATCTGCGAAAACGAGTTAAATTGAGATTTTTTTTTTTTTTGCGTGTGTGCGTGTGTGTCGTTATTGGCGTGGGGAGCAAATAATTTTAAATAGATTTGATAGTAGTGAGATTAAATTTTTAGTTATTGATTCCGAATAAAATAAATAGATAAATGTAGATAAATATTTCTGGATAAAAATGTTGTCCTTTAGATGTTATGAATACGATTTTTGTTAATTTTGTTATTTTTTTACTTATCAAATCCCCGGTTGTTTCAGTATTTAAAGGAAGCAATAAATAGTATACGAATATTAGTTTATAAAATTGCTTTCTTAGGTAAAAGTAAGCAGTCAAATCTTAAATATCTGGCATTAGAGATCAGAGAATAAGCGACTAACTAGTTGAGTATAATAGATTTAAAAGTTTTAGTAACTTCAAGTGTAGATCGACCAAAATATTCGTTACGTTTTCGTCCCAAAATCTGAATTTCGATAAACATTCGTTTTCGGGGAAAATGCTGCTGAAAATTCGGCCGAAACTATCTGTATTTCAAAAATTTCGTTTGTTTCTTCGGAAATATTTTTTATATTGTATATTATTTTATTTTTTTTTGAAAAAAAAAAAAATAAATTATTTTTTGACTTGCATGCACTGCGCGCAACATTTTTCACAAACTAATAAAGTAATTTGCATTAAACTTGGTAAATATTTTCATTTTAAGTTAAAGAATAATGTATACTTCAAATTTAGCATTATAATTGCATTGATTATTTAAAATTGACAATTTTTCAATAAAAGAATGATTTTTTTTTCAAAATTTTATAATTTAAATTTAAATCTCAAATAAAATAAATAAATAAATTGCTTAAAAATGAAGTATACGTTCAAGATACATTAGTTTTACATCATTATCAATATTTTTGGGGGCTCTTAAACAATTAGTTTCGCTACAGTCTTGCAAGTCAAAAAACAATTTTAATTTTTTTTCAAAATTAAACATAAAAAAAAAATAAAATTTCAATATGGAATATTTAAAAAATATATTTTAAATAGGAGAGATACTATGTTGTCTATATTAAAAATTTTGTGCATTTATGTTTTATGGAGACGGAGGAAAAAAACTAAATGCGACACGTTGCTAAATTGCACCGCCAGGTACAAAGTAAGACACCTCAGACCCCTTAAACAACTTAAATTCAGACCAGAGCAGAGTAAACGCAGAGTAGGCGGTCATTACCAGCTGATTAAATATTGAAGACATGTCGAACTTTTTATATTTTTAATTAAAATCATAAAATCGGACATCATTACTTCGATGTCGAAAAACTTAAGTCATTAAATATTTAAAAACAGGGTAACCGAGATATACAGTCGCGGAAAAAAAGAAGTAAACACCCCCTACTAACTCCTCAACAAATCATCGTAGACGAGAGTTACTGGTACCGAACGATTGGAAATAAAATCTACTTTTAAATGATGTATATAAAATTTTCTTAGGGGCTCATCTACATATTAAAACGAACCCAAACTTTATTTTTTTCAATGGCAATACCCAATTTTAACGAGATATTTCAAATCTTCCGTTCAAACTATGCCTAGACACCCAATTTCAAGTCATTTGAATGATAAGTTTTTGAATTATAAGCTTTCAAAATTGAGTGCTGCTAGTGTTAAATTACATTTTCATATTTTTATTTATATCTCCTGAAATTATGCTCCTAATGTGCTAATTTTTTTGTAGCAATATTACTAATATACCCAAACATAAATACGCCGAACTTGCAATTTTTATAATTTTATGATATGAATTATGAAATTAATATTTAAAAAAATTATGAATTGCAACCTACAAATTTTTTTGATGGATTTAGATTTATTAAGTCCTGCTTTATGGCAAACCAAAATTTCACATTTTTCTTCCAAGTAGTTTTCAAATTATGCTTAAAAAACGGCAAAATGATAATTTAAGGGGCCGTCTATCATGGAAGTGAGTAGACATTTTGAAATTTATTCTGCTGTACTGTAATCTAACAGGCTTCGTTGACTCCTTGAGTGGCGCTTAAGCTGCCTTGATCAAGAAAGAGGCTCTCTCGGTTAACAAACGAGTATGGAACTTCAATTTGGATACAGCCCTTAAAATATGCTAGTTTTAAAATAATTAATTTCTCGGAAACTTATCGTACGAATGGCATAAAAATTCGTTTTTAGGCTAATTGAAGAGTGTAGAGTTCATTTATGCTATCAGAATTGTGTACTTCCATTGAAAAAAAACAAAGTTTGGGTACGTTTTAATATGGAGATGGCCCCCTATGCAAATTTTATATACATAATTTAAAAATAGACTTTATTTCCAATCGTTCAGTAACAGTAACTTTCTTCTACGATCATTTGTTGAAGAGTTAGTAGGGGGTGTTTACTTTTTTTTTCCACGACTGCACATACTCTCTAATAGTAACAACATGTTATTTAAACGGCTTAAATTTACATAAACTTTTTAAAAGAAAAAAACAGAGCCGCCTCTTATATCACAAACACACAATATATATAATTAGTTAAACCGTTACGTCACACCACACATTTGCCGAAAAATTTGCATAAAGCAAGATGCTGGAAATAATGAGTAACAGAAGAAAAACTCCCCGCATTCAGCCGTACGCGAAGACTTCGTTTTTGACATCTGTTGACATGATTTCAACATTTTGAATATTTAGAACTATTTTTTTGAAGAAAAAAGATATAGTATATATATATATGAATAAGTTTCTTGTCGATATCATCTATGTATATATTTATCTAAGTGATTATTTTATCTAATTGATTAATTTTTTAATTCAAGTTTTTTCAATGTACAGTATTATTGTTTTCATGTATGCATCTATTAATACATTATTATTATTTTACTAAGGATGGGTACAAAGAGCATTAAGTATTTTCCCAGGCAAGTGTTTTGCTAAGAGGAAAGCTTAATTGCCAGATACTATCTGTATGTATTATATTACGAGAGTAAAGTAAAGAATTGGACAGTTTTGGTACAAAAGAGGGACTTTTATGACCTCATGTTTTATGGGACAGCTGCAGGATCTTCGTGTGGGGGCCTGCGGTCTCGTGAGAAAGTGGGGTTTGTAATATCGGATGTAGGAGGGTCGGAGGGCCCTGAGCATTCCGGGGACGCACTGACCACTGGCCGACACGAAGGCGGGTCCAAGCAGCGGCGAGTGGTTGGAGATTTTAATTATGCTGAATATGTTAATTCGCATCCACCACTCAGGGACGCACATGCAAATTTTTAAGATAGAGAGATGTTTTTGTTCTCGGAGAAAAATATAGTTGTACGAAAGGTGTTCCAGAGTGCGGTGGTTATTTTTTTAGAAGCCCTTTTTGGCTTATCCGCCCATGTTTACTTGCTCTGGCTATGACGAGCAATATAGTATTGTTAACTTTTTTTTTAAAAAATGATTTAAACTTTTTGCTTTTGGCCCAGACCTGGGTGGAATTTTGTGTATATAAAGCTAAAATTACGGTGCACGATTATGCGTGTTGTGGTTCTACAAACAAACAAACAAAAAACACTTTTGGATTTATACTGTCAAGTCTACAACTCTAAGAGGATCTTGTGACCCCAATGGGGAAAAAGGTACAATTTTATGTATGTTCTCTGTTGTATTGTGTACCATGTTAATATCAAATGTTTGAATTGGGAATAGTGTGCCCAGGAGAACTTGTCACCTTCAATTAATATCATAATTAGTGTTTTTATGTAATGAGTTATTATTCTGGATGGTAAAAGTATGAATTATTTAAGTGTAACTTAATATAATTGTTTGTGGTGTAAATAAATGATTTATTATTTCTAATTCCCTTTATTAGTTATTGTTTTTAAAAGTCTTGCTAATTACTTATTTTTTTATTTAGAATTTAGTCTGCTTAATAATATTCTTGGAACAGATATTAAAAAGTATAATCAAAGTTATCGTGTTGGTTTGGTTTGTCTAAAGATGGGGGGGGGGGGTTATATTTGGTGGTTTTATTTTAATATAGATTTCCCTTCAAACCAATTTGCCACAGGTTAGTTAATCTTCTAAATTTCACAACGCATTGTCTTTATTATCCGAGATAACCCTTCTGGTATATAACCGTAGGTTATCAATTAGCTAACTAGGCTTTTACGATCACCAAGTCCTCTGAAATAAGAGGCCCCTATGAGATATTTTTTTTCTTTTTTGTTAAAATAAGTTCGGAGAAAAGGTGCACCCAACACCTTTGCTAGTTTGTGCTTGGTGATTTTGTAGATAATCTAAGATAGTAATTAATATATGTTTTAATAGTGGTCTAGATCTTGCCAGCAACATCATTGAAAGAATTAAACGACTAAAATGGAAATGGGCTGGGCACATTCAAAGAAGACAAGACAATAGATGGAGCACAAACGACTTACAGTGGTATCCCAGAGATGTAAAACGATCAAGAAGATGATGTCAAGTAAGATGGAGTGGCAAAATTAGAAAAGTGGCCGGTGTTAATTGAATGACTAAAGCACTAGAGAGGTAAAATTGGAAAAATCTGTGAGGGGGAAACTACCTACAGCAGAGGATTAAAAACGGTTGTTGTTGTTGATGATGATGATTATATGTATCTATATTACCTATGCATGGCCGATTAAATTAAAGATTGTTTGTTTAAAAGTATTCCGATATGGTAGTAAACCTTTAAACAAGCTAAAATTTAATGAGAAGATACTTTCAGTGATTTCTTCGTAAGAACTAAAAAAAAAATTATAAAACAATTGTACCACTGTGACACAATGTACAGTCGTGGAAAAAAAAGTAAACACCACCCACTAACTCCTCAATAATTTATCGTAGAAGAAAGTTACTTGTACCGAATGATTAGAAATAAAGTCTACTTTTAAATGATATAGATAAAATTTGCTTAGGTGGCCATCTACATATTAACCCTTAAATGCCTGGTGTTGCTTTTCGGCAACATACCCAATTTAGGCTATAAAATACTATTAGAATAATATTGAAGCTATAATACCTAATCTTGCCAATAAAATACATTCTGAAGATATTACTAAAGCGATTTTAAACATGTAGATGGCAACATTTGTGCTGTTTAAGAATAAAGATAGATTTATTTTTTCAATTGTTGCTACTTGTTCTTTTTGTTTTGTTTGGAAGCTTGCGAAATACCCAATTTTGACCTGCAGTGAGCAAGTAAAAATTATTTCTTATTATAGTTCCTAAAATTCTTGTGTGTTTCATATTATAGAATTTTATCAAGGGAAATTATTTTTTCAATTAAACACCAGTGTTGCCGATTAGTGACAAACGGTTTTTTAGCCGTAAACTATACTTAAAACAAAACATGATTTTTAAAAGTATTTTTCCCATGATTTATTTAAAAAATGAAAGCCGAAAAACATTATTACAACGATTTTTGAAAAATCAGGCATTTAAGGGTTAAAACGAACCATAACTTTGTTTTTTCAATAGTAGTATACAATTCTGACAGAATAAATGAACTCTACACCCTTCAATTAGCATAAAAACAAATTTTTATGCAATTCGTACCATAAGTTTCTGAGAAATTAATTATTTTAAAACGAGCGTATTTTAAGTGCTGTATTCAAATTGAAGTTCGGAACTCGATTGTTAACCGAGAGAGCCCACATCTTGATCAAGGCACCTTAAGAAGTCAATGAAGCCTGCTAGATTACAGGACAGCAGAAGAAATTTCAAAATATCTAGTCACTTCTATTATAGACGGCCCCTTAAACCATCATTTTGCCGTTTTTTAAGCATAATTTGAAAACTACCTGGAAGAAAAATGTGAAATTTTGGATTTCCATAAAGCAGGACTTAATAAATCTAAATTCATCAAAAAAATTGTAGGTTGCAATTCATAATGTTTTCGAATATTAATTTCATAATTCATAATTCATATCATAAAATTATAAAAATTGCAGCGTATTTATGTTTGGGTATATTAGTATTATTACTACCCAAAAATTAGAACATTAGGATCACAATTTCAGAAGTTACAAATAAAAATATGAAAATGTAATTTAACATTAGAAGCACTAAATTTTGAATATTTATAATTCAAAAACCTATCATTAAAATTACTTGAAATTCGGTGTCTAGGCATAGTTTGAACCGAAGAATTGAAATATCTCTTTAAAATTGGGTATTGTCATTGAAAAAAAAAACGAAGTTTGGATTCGTTTGAATATGTAGATGGCCCCCTAAGCAAATTTTATGTACATCATTTAAAAGTAGACTTTATTTCCAATCGTTTGGTACCAGTAACTTTCTACTACGATAATTTGTTGAGCAGCTAGTAAGGGACGTTTACTTTTTTTTTTTCCACGACTGTACCAACAAATCCATTTATATGTGTATAGATATCATGAATCATATCAATAAAAAAATAAGAAATGGCTGGAGTGCTTTTGAAAAGAACAATATTTTTCTGAACAGTGACAAGATTTGTTTGAAAAGAAATTTGCTTAACCAATGTATTTTGCTTGCACTAACTTATGGAGCAGAAACATGGACGCTAACAAAACAGATGGTTCAGATATTACAAACAACACAGATAAGTATGGAAATACGTATGTTAGGCATAACTAGAGCAGACAGAAAGCGAGTTACTTGGATAAGAAGTCAGCCGAAAGTTTTTGACATTATTAAAAGAATTAAACGACTAAAATGGAAATGGGCTGGGCAGATTGTAAGAAGACAAGACAATAGATGGAGCACAAACGCCTTACAGTGTTATCCCAGAGATGTAAAACGATCAAGAACATGACCTCAAGTAAGACGGAATGGCGAAATCAGAAAAGTGGCCGATATTAATTGGATGACTAAAGCACTAGACAGGAAAAATTGGAAAAATATTGGGGGGGGGGGACATACATCCAGCCATGGATTGAAAACAGTTGTTGATGAAAATGTATCTATATTACCTATGTATGGCCTATTAAATTAAAGATTGTTTGTTTAGAAGTATTCCGATATGGTTGTATGCCTTTAAATAAGCTAAAATTTAATGAGTAGATACTTTCAGTGATAAGAATTCAAAAATAAAATTATAAAACAATTGAACCACTGTGACACAATGTACCAGCAAATCTATATGTGTAATATTACAATACAATTTCCTCAGTTTATGTTCGAACAAAAAGGATATCGTGAATTTGTCATAAAGTACTCAAAATAGATTTGATAATAGCCTTGACAGATAACAACGCTAAAAAATGTTTTACACGGTCATTTACTTTAATTACGAAAAGTTTGTTATATTTTTTACACAGAAAAAATACTCCGAAATACTTGCCAACCGTCAACTACTTTTCAGAAAAGTGTGGTTCATTTGGCCCAGGTTAAATACGTTTCCAACGAGTAAAATTATTTGATATATAGAAATTCTCTATTTAAAATTAAGTTTATGAGTTTGTACTTAAAAAATATGGACTTATTTAAACTATATAAAAAAAGTAAATTCTACAGTCTTAAAAAAATCTGACTATATATTTCAAACTAATATCTTTCGACGATACACTGAAATGCATAGCTGCCAAATCTTTCGATTTTTGAAAATGACTTTATAAATATAAAAAAAATCGCTTTACGTAATCGCAGATTTTGCGATTAAATGAAACGAATAATTCTATTATGAATTAGTGTTAATTAAAATTCGAGAAAATTCACAACTATGTAAATATACACTTGATACTTTCAGCTTAGCAACATCCCTTAATTATTCCGAATCCTAATCCGAGTCAAACATGTTTTAACATGTTGTTTTATCTATACTCTGTACTAATATTATAAATAAATAATGTTTGTTTATTTGTAGGAGGTAAGCTCTGGAACTACCGAACCGATTCCAAAGTTATGGTTTCAAAATGACGGTGTTACCCCCACTTAGAACAAATGCTATATCTTATGTCCTTATCACTGGCTAAAAGGAGGTCCAGGAGCAAAAAACGTTCTAAAAATGTGATTTTTGTGTTACTGAAGGGCCTAGAAACTGGAAATTTGGAATGGTAGTTACTTATAAGATATAAATGATCTTTAAAAGCATTTCTTAAAAAATTCGAAATTTAAACGGGGTTAAAATCCGCGAAAAGCGTTCTAAGAAGCATTCTAAATCGCGATTTCCACGCAATCTCAGAAAGTAACGATTCGAATTTTTTTGAAATGGTGTGAAAACGATGGCGACAGCACTCGCTCCAACATAGGCAATATTTTTTGTCGGTGCCACTACTCTAAAGGGGGTGCAGGAGCAAAAAACGTTCTAAATTGCGTTTTTGTGGTACTGCAGGGGCTAGCAACTTGAAATTAGGCAAGGCAGTTACTTTTATGATATAAAAGATCTCTAAGAATATTTCTTTAAAAATTTGAAATTTGAAAGGGGTAAAAATGCGCGAAAAACGTTCTAAAAAATGTTCTAAATTGCGATTTCTACGCAATCTCAGAACATACTGATTCAAAATTTTAAAAAATGGTGTGAAAACGAAAATGATGAAAAGAAATAATGGTGTCAAAATGATGGTGACAGACCTCGCTCCAACATAGGCAATATTTTATGTCGGTGCCACTACCCCAAAGGGGGTGCAAGAGCAAAAAACGTTCTAAATAGCGTTTTTTTTTTGTTTTTTTTTTTTTTGTGATACTGCAGGGGCTAGCAACTTGAAATTGTGTAATATAAAACTTTTAAATTTGATAAAAAAATTACATTATAGAAAGTAGTCACATTTCTATATTACACTTTGCGATTTTAGACATGTTTGTCTTGTATCAGACTCCAGAATAATCGAGAAATTCTAGCCTTTTTCTTTCAGACATATTCTAAAAATTATTTTCCCTCCGAATATTTCAGAAAATTATACAACTTTAAAATGTTTATTATAATTATTATGTATAACAACGTATGCGTTATTTTATTTATTTGTCATACACGTTGCAGAATCCACCAAAATCATTTACCGTCTAAATTAAGAGGCCTTAATTTTTTTTTTTTTTTTTTTTTTTTTTTTTTTTTTTTTTTTTAAAGAAAGTCATTTGCCACCACAATTAAAAAAAAAAAATCGTTTGCCTTATTTAATAGTAAAGTTGATTTTATTAAATAATGCAATTGTTTATGTTCTAAAATAGTAGTAAATTGACAGTGCGTGGCCAACAATTTGACATCTTTCGTCTAAATGGTACAAGAATAAAAGTAAACACCATTTTCAATATCACACTGACCTAGCTGCCAACGTTTACGCTTTTCTAAATACCTAAGGACTTAAAGTTGATCGTATTTTCTGTCTTATATAATCTCAGATATCAGCGACTATATAAAGCAGAATTCACTATAAAATTTCAGTGGTAAAAAAAGCGTAAAATTTGGCAGCTATGCATTTATTAGATCGAATAATGTCAATCAATTTGAATGTTTTATTTATAAAGAATCACAATTAAATATTACGATAAATAAGATAAAAGTATGTTCTTATAAATAAATATTATTTTATTAAATGATATTTATATCATGCAAAGAGCATTATTCTATATAATCAAAAAAATCTTTCAAAGAACAAAATTTAAAATGTAAACGATAGTTTAAATATCGCATAACACCGAAGTATTATTTTATTGCGCAGTGAAAATTATGTTTTAATCACTAGCGATCAATTAATTATTGGGTGATCATTTTCAGAAAATCGCCTTAAGCAGCTAAATAAAGCAGATATACTGGGTTAAATAGCTTTGATAAATATAGTGAGAGGCGAGAAAATATTTTTATTTGACTGTTGAAAGAACATAAAATTAAAGGATAATGCTAGGCAGCGATTAATTGCATGATTAATTGCATTATTTAATGTGAGAGTTATTCTATTTAAATTATTAAGAAACAATTTTCAATATTAATTATTTAGGATAAAACTGCTTTGAGATAATTTATTTTCATAAGCTGCATTTAATACAATACTTGTATAGATCTTAAAATACATGTAAATTATTTAAAAAGTATAATTTCGTTTGCTTATTGAGTATTAGCTTTTAGGATTTAACAGTATTTCTATTGAATCTGCCGCATGGTGTTTTTTAATATTTTAAACTAAAATATATTCTGTGAAATTATTAACCTGTATCAGATTATTTCGAAAATCAATTTTCTGACTTTTCCAATAATCACTGTTAAATTCTTTTAACAGAGACATTTCTCCCCTTTCCCAAACTTTCTGGGATACCTAAAATTCACACATGGTATAAATATTTCTAGTAGAACAGCCTATGGAGAAGATGGACCTCACATATATTAAATTAATGTATAATATTGGGTATGTTTGCACATAAATATCAACAATATTTTTATTACTAGCCGCCTTTGGCGACTAATTTGGTCTCCCTTAAATGTAATGCTAAGCATTGGATCATATTACTTTTATTCGTAATTTAATTTACTTGTTCAATCCTTCGCCAAATCGGAAGATTGTGATAGCGAAATCAAGAACTCTGTATATTTATGTTAGCCGGAACCCGGAGTTTAATTACGAAACATTGTTCACATCGCATTTTTTCTTATTCCATTAATTTCATTTAAAATATAATCCTCACTCATTTTATTAAAAATACACAACTTTTATTTAAAACTGAAACATTTAAAATTCATGGCTTTTACATATTTCATAAATAAATAAATAAATAAATAAAATGAAATGTAATTTCAACATCAGAGCTTTGTTTTAATTTACCACGCGAAAAATGAAAAATGCAAACTGGTAAGTTAAAAAATGCTATTGTCGAGATTTTTACCGGGTAACATAAAAGTACAAAAATTCTTTCGATCACGGCAACTTTTATGTAGTTTTATTTGAAAAAAAATTTTTGATTGAAAATGACCGCCTTGCTTATGAAAAACTTAATTGTTTATGACAGTCATATGACTTGGACTATTATAATATAGATGAAATGATGCGAATATTTGGCGATTTATCACCTGCGTCAGGTACCAAATTGGCCGCCTGGCATATAAAAAGCGAAGTGGTCAGACCGGAACAGTTGATGACAGTCACATGACTTAGACTATTATTATAGGGAAATTCGAGTAACCGAGTCACAATAAACCTATACTATAAGATAGAAAAAAAGTCGCCGCGTAGCTTTTCAATTAATTGCACTGTAAAAAAATCCGAACAGTATTCCTGTAGGAATCGGAAAAGTAGTTGCCCTTATCGTACCGGAAAATTTTCCGACCCAGCTCGGAATAAAATCCGTAAAAAAAAAGGAAACATTCATTAAAACGGTACTTTACGGATTTTATTCCAAGTTTACGGATTTTATTCCGATTTTACTGATTTTATTCCTAGCTGGGTCGAAAATGTTTCCGGTACGATAAGGGCAACTATTTTTCCGATTCCTATAGGAAATCTGGTCCTATTTTTTATTTATTTATTTTTTTTATTTTTTTTTTACAGTGTGCCGTATATATATATTGTTTTATATAAACAAGGATATACTTACTTCAACAACAAATATTAGCTCAAAAGTTAGGAGATAAATAGAAGACTAAATTTTATGGACTGTTGAAAAAAGTAATTTTCATAAAATCCGAAAAATGAACTCATTGCTGAAGTAGAATACCAGAACTTTCAAATACACAATTTCATTGCAATAACTTTTCACATTTTACTGAAATAAAAGTAAACAATATTTTGAATATCATTCATATTAGTTTGTCACGTTTATATAAATGTTTTATTTATTAAGTATTAAAAGAAAATATTCCTATAAATAATATAAAATACAATTCTTATGTATAACTATTATTTTGAAAACAAAATTCTTGTATATAACCTAACAATTTTTTGGAAAGAATAATTTTTAAAATGTAAACGAAAATGTAATTATCCCATAATTCAGAAGTATGCTTTTATTGCGCGGTGAAAATTATGTTTTAATCACTAGGGATCAAGGTATTATTACGTTGATCGTTTTCGGCAAATTGCCTTAAGCAGCTAATTAAAACAGATATACTTGGTTAAAAAGCTTTGATAAATATAGTGAAAGATGAGAAAATATTTTACTTTGAATGCTGATAGGACATAAAATTAATAGATAATGGTAGGTATTGATTCATTATTAATTACATTATTTTATGCGAAAGATATTGTAATTAAATTATTAAGAAACAATTTTCAGCATTATTTTTGTAAGATATATCTAATATCTGTTTTCAAAAGATGTATTTTCTTAAGCTACATTGAACCCAATATTTGTGTAGCTTATAAATTACATGTGAATTATTTAAAAAGTATCATTTCGTTTGCTTATTGAGCATTAGCTTTCAGTATTTACAATTTTTACTATTAAATCTGCAATAAGATGCTTTTAATATTTTATAGTTATACTGTAAAATTATTATCCAAATTCAATTTGTTTTGTAAATTAATTTTCTGGCTTTTCTAATAATCACTTTTAAATTATTTTAGCACTATCTTTTCTTTCCTTTCTCAATCTTTTGGGATATCTATAATTCATACATTATATATGGGGCATTCGCACAATCTTTTGACTTTTGGAGAAAAAAATCTGGCGAAATTAAACTTGCTAAAATAACATTTTAATCTGATAGACGAATGCTTTAATAATTCAAAATAAAGAAAAAATGGTCAGCAGCGAAATTTTTTTTTATTTAACTGAGGTTTAAGTTAAACTTGCGAGTTTAATTTTCCTTACCGTTTTACCCCTATAACTTTTTATTTTCTTCTAAATTTTTACTTATAATGAATTTGCATAGTAACCACAGGACATTCAAATAAGAAATAATAACAATGAAGTACTTTTAATACAGAATTTTTGTATAATATTGTCTTAAAGGGGTGTTAAAGAAGGGACCGTAAGTTAAAAAAAGGGGGATGGTATTAGAAAAAAGGGACGAAATGGTAAAAAAAGGGACGGTAATGATGAAACGATAAGGAATATTAACCCCTATTTTTAGGAAAATCATGTTAAGAATAAGTCATAGCCACAATGTTCATTGATTTTTAGAAACAGTTGTTAACATTGGATTGCATTAATTTTTTTTTTAAATTTATCTCGAAAAGTGCAGGAATAAACCTTCGGGACGGTGAGACTACCAATAAAGCCACTATACTTGAAATTGATATTTAAATGCTGATTTAAATTCTACAGTAAATTCCCTGCCAAAGAATTTTACACATTATTTCTCTAGCATACTTCTGCATGAGAAAAAACTTGAAAAAAAATTGAGTGGCTGCATCTGAAATGATTTTCTGTATAATTTTAGAAGAGGGATGGTAAGGAATCTAAAACCCAGGGACATAGTTTAAAAAATAATAACAACCCTAAAAATGTGTGCAGGTTAATTTTTAGCTACATATTTATATAAAACAATAGTTCCAGTTTTAGAAAAAAATTACATAGAATTATGTTTATTCAAACAGTTTTATACCAGCAGCTCCAAACTTAAAATTCAGCATCAGGGACACGGGACGGTAGATGAGTTTTCCTGGTATTTGGACCCTCAACATCGTCCAAAACTTATTTGTCTCTTTAGTATTGTTATGCAATCATGCAATGGGGGTATTCTCCAGTATATGAAATAAACAAAAAAACACAAAAAAAGTGTATTAAATAAAAATATATTATTCAGGGACATGAAAGTCAAAAGATTGTGAGAATGCCCCATACCTATTTCTAGTAGCAGAGTCTGTTCACAACTTACATTTCTACTCTATTAAAATCTGTGCGCGTATCGATGTAATCTCAAAAACTTGGAAACCACAGGGCGCAGGTATACGAAATTTGGCACACTGGTTGCTGGTAGGGAGGCCATGAACGATTGGGGAAAAAATTCGACTTTTTTAAATAGATTTTTTTTTTATATTTTTGACAAATTTGCATTGTTTTATGTTCCACCCTTAATCGCGCGAGTTCTAACGAGTTATAAATGTTAACTGCAACGTGAGCTATACATAGTACGTAAGCCATACTGCAATACTAAGAACCTGCAGCGGGTATTATGATAATTCTTTTACCTCACATGCAAATAATTACATATTATTTAATTGTGCTTAATTATTACCCGTTAAAAAATAAGGAAAAAACATTTTATCAAAAACATCAACAAAACTTTTCATTCTATTTATTCCCTTGTTTCAATGATATCGTTTTATCGTCTGCTGCCATAGCAACATGAAAAATTAAATTTCATTTAAAAAAATGCAGAGCAGTGGAAAAATATTTTAGGTAGCTTTCTTTACAAAAAAGCTACCTATTGCAGCCGTTCGGAGGAAAGCGATTTCAAAAAATTTTGGTATATTTTCATCGATCATGACCCCCAGACCCCGAAACCACCCTCCGTTAAAAATTGATATATATATATATATATATATATATATATATATATATATATATCTGACCTATGTCACACTGTAACTCCCGTAATTATGAAACGATTTCGATGTAATTCGGTGTGTACATAGTACATACCAATGTCTCGACCGAGTTCGTTGGCCAGCTTCATCCGCCATTTTGTTTCAAAATGGCGGCCATTTAAAATTTTTAAAAAAATTTTAAAACTTGAAATGTGGTACCAAAAAATTAAAAATGGAAAAATATTTTTTTCTTATGTATTTGACCTTTATACAAAGATTCCGGAGCAGTTTTTGTTTCGTCTATATCTTAAAAAATGGCTGAGTTATAGCATTTTGAATTTCTAGCGTGGCTGACATTTTGAAACGTCCTGAAATTTGTCACGCGATAAAAGGCGTATTTATGAACCGATTTGTATGTAATTCGGTGTGTACATAGTACATACCCATCTCTCGACCGAGTTCGTTGGCCAGCTTCATCTGCCATTTTGTTTCAAAATGGCGGCCATTTAAAATTTTTTTTAAAATTTAAAATTTGAAATGTGGTACCAAAAAATTGAAAATGGAAAAATATTTTTTTCTTATGTATTTGACCTTTATACAAAGATTTCGGAGCAGTTTTTGTTCCGTCTATATCTGAAAAAATGGCTGAGTTATAGCATTTTGAATTTCTAGCGTGGCTGACATTTTGAAACGTCCTGAATTTTGTCACGCGATAAAAGGCGTATTTATGAACCGATTTGGATGTAACTTCGTATATACATAGTACATACCAATGTCTCGACCGGGTTCGTTGGCCAGCTTCACCCGCCATCTTGTTTAAAAATGGCGGCCATTTAAATTTTTAAGAAAAATTTAAATTTGAAATGTGGTACCAAAAATTGAAAATTGAAAAAATATTTTCTTCTTATGTGTTTGACCTTGATAAAAAGATTCGGGAGCAGTTTTTATTTCGTCTATATCTTAAGAAATGGCTGAGTTATAGCATTTTGAATTTCTAGCGTGGCTGACATTTTGAAACGTCCTGATTTTTCTCACGTAATAACAGGCGTATTTATGAACCGACTTGGATGTACCTTGGTGTGTACATAGTACATACAAATATCTCGACCGCGTTCGTTGGCCAGCTTCATCCGCCATCTTGTTTCAAAATGGCGGCCATTTAAAAAAATAAAAAAATTTAAATGAGATACCAAAAAATTGGAAAATGAAAAAGATTTTTTTTGTATGTGTTTGACCTTAATACAAAGATTCCGGAACAGTTTTTCTTTCATCTATATCTAAAAAAAAAATGGCTGAGTAATAGCATTTTGAATTTCTCTTGTGGCTGACATTTTAAAACGACCTGATTTTTGTCACGCGATAACAGGCGTATTTATGAACCTATTTGGATGTAACTTGGTCTGTACATAGTACATACCAATGTCTCGACCGAGTTCGTTGGCCAGCTTCATTCGCCATCTTGTTTCAAAAGGGTTGCCATTTAAAAAAAATTAAATTTAAAATTCAAAATGAGGTATTAAAAAATTGGAAAATGGAAAAAAATTTTTTAATGTGTTTGGCCTTGATACAAAGATTCCGGAGCAGTTTTTGTTTCTGAAAATTTGTTCTTTTGTTGATATCTTAAAAAATGGTTGATTTATAGCACTTTGAATTTCTAGCATGGCTAACATTTTGAAACGATCTTGTATTTGTCACGCGATAACACACGTATTCGCCTATTTCGATCTAAGAAGGCATGCGGACAGTATACATCAACACCTCGACCAAGTTCGCTGGCCAGATTCATCAGCCATCTTGTTTCAAAATGGCGGCCATTAAATTAAAAAAAATATATATATATTTAAAGTGAGGTGCAAAAAAATTAGAAATTGAAAAAGGTTTCTTTCTTAAGTATTTGATCTTGATATAAGGATTCAGGAGCATTTTTTGTTTGTCTTTACCTTAAAAAATGGCTCAGATATAGCAGTTTCAATTTCTATTGTGGGTGACATTTTGAAAAATCTGATTTTTTGCATGCGACAGCACTCCTATATATTTACCGATTCCGATGTGAGTGAGCATGTGCACAGCAATTACTAAGGTCTCGACCAAGTTCACTGCTTAGCCTCATCCACCATGTTGTCTTAAAAGGACAGGCACTTTAAGAAATTGCCGAATTTGGGAGCCAAATATAAGCTACTTTAAAGAAAAGCAGCTTAGATAAAGCTGACTAATTTCGCGAAATTCTCATTCATTATATTGATAAAAATTAGTATTGAATCTCCTATATTCGGTTTCCACTAAATTGAGCTTCGTGTGTTTGCATGATATAATTTGGCTTTTTTTAAATAAGGATTATGAAAGCTACCTCTTCCTCCCGGCACTGGCCGGAAGGACTTTTTAATTTTGATTTTAAAATTTTGGTTTAGAATCGTGCGTAGAACGGGTTAAATAGCTAGTACTAAATGATTGTATAATCTTAGGTCAGTTTATACATAAATATGAACAATCTTTAAATTTTAACGCGTAACGCTGTTACAACAAATCTGCACCATAAAAAAGAAAGAAAAATCTCGGGGTAGCTTTTATTTCGATTTCTCTCTATATATAATGATTCTGCGTAAGCCAGGAATAGTGGCTTAAGCAACCCCTCCTATTTTTCTTTTTTGTAGTAATAATTTCTGTTGAGCACATTTTGTCACAATCCCATACTTTTTTAATATTTTAAATTAAAATTTGTATTGTAAAATTATTAACCTTATACAATTTATTTTGTAAATTAATTTTCTGACTTATACAATTATTACTGTCAAATTATTTTAGAAGTGTCCTTTCTCCCCTTTCCCAACCTTCTGCGATACCTATAATTCACGCATGGTATATCTATTTGCAGTAAAATAGCCTGTTGACAGCTTACAAATATTACAATATTGTATAATCTTAGGTCATTTTATACATAAATATCAAGAATATTTTTATTATAATTCGAGCAACTCTGTTACAAAAAACCTGTACCGTAGAAAATATAGAAAAATCGCGGCGTAGCTTTTCAATTGTTTGCACTCTCTACATAACGATTCTGGATAAGTCAGGGATAGTTGCCCCCCTTAACACTACGTTTGTCGCACCTTATCTGACCGATACATGACAGAACTCTCGTTTGAATTTTAACATATTATTTTTTTTTTTGCAAACTATAGAATATATTCATAATATTAAAGAATTTTGTTTGATGTTATTTATTCTACTTTAAATTGTGTTTTTATCTTTTTATTTATTAATGTTAACAATATTAACTTGTGTATCTGACAGATACAACACGACTACACTTGTTTAAGAAAAACACGCGACTAGCGGAATGTTAAGCCCTCCTTCTTATTTTTCTTGAAGATCTTCATAAAACGTATTACTGTAATTTAATTATCAGATTAAATGGGATTTTTATCAAAAAAACTAATAAATGAATTGGGCCATCTATCCTGGATAGACACTCGACGGTCTATCCAGGTCTATCGTCTAACCTATCGGGTTAAACACTCGACTTGATGGATGCTCCAGCCAGGAAGTAGTAAGAAATATGGCTGCAACCTATGAACTAACACAGTACTCGATACAGTTTTAGTACACAGTACTCGATGCTGTTTCAACATCATTCACTAAATATTTCACGAAAAATCTTTAATAAATACATTATATTTCATCTCTCTAACTTATAAAAACACTAGCTGTCCCACCCGGCATTGCCCGGTTCCGCCATGAATGACTCTTAAATGAACCTCAAATTTGCATGATTTTATATCTTTAACTACGTTTTGTCACAATTTATATTTTTTTAATGAGAAAATCGGAAAAAAATATTGAATTGAAACAATAGACTATTTGGTACATTTTTTCTGCGTATTTCGACTTTCGGAGTTGGGTAACTCCAGGAAAGTCGCCGCATACGGGATAGATGCCGCACCCCTTGTATTTCTTGCAATTATTAATAGATGGTCGTCAAACGCACAGTATAGGTGCGCAATGAGATTATTTTAACGAGTGTATAGCGTGAATCCCATTGCGATGTTTACTTGTAGAAATACAACCCTTAATTTGACGTAAGTGCATGATTTCATTTTCCAAACTTTTAAACACGTTATGTTTAAATACTTTTCATACACTAATTACTAAATGCATGCATGATTTCAGAGACAAAACCAAGTGTACTGTTTGTATAGAGTACTGTGTGTATGGCTACGCCATTCCCCTTAGTGATGGCAGATAACTGTGATGGCCGATGACTACACCATGCAAAATGGGATACATGCCGCACTGCTATTCCGGTATACATGACGCAGTTTCTTTTGTACTGGATGATTAAGTGTTAGTAACTTTTCCTTTTCTTTTTGCAAAGACTAACCATGTTAGGCATGTTATCAAGTTTATTAAAACCAAAGGAGAAAAAGGGGAAAATAAAAGTAAAAAGTGCAAGAAAGATGCAAGTCAAGATGATAATAATTAAAAATTGGATAACGCGTAACACAGACGTTCTTTGCAAACTACTCCAAAAAAGAGGAAGTGTAATTGGCTTCGTTTCATCATATGTTTAAATGTAGTTACATAAAGACAATACTTTTTCGACACTTTTTCTGTAGATTGTCGTCGAAAAAACAGGTCTCTTACCCCATTCGGGATCATAGGTGCATATAAGCACATTCATAAAGAGCTTACAAAATTTATTTATGGCACCAGTAAATAAGAAAAGTAATATTTGCTTTGTTTAATTAGAGCATTTTCATGATTATTTAAGTAAAGTTAACTTCTTTTTAAAAAGTGGTAACAACCGAATAAAATCTGTGTAAAAGCCACCGATCCCGAAAGGGTTAACAAATAAATTATGTAAACACAATTTTACTTTTTTTCTTTTCCCTTTCTAATACATTGATGTTACGTTGTTGCTGAAATATCAATTAAAATTTAATGTAAAAAAATAAGTCGATAATTTTAATAGTGGAAGCAGGCAACAATTATTAATTTGAATCTACTAATAGGTTTCATTGTACTCATTTAGTTTCATTTTGTTATTACATCTTTAACCATAGTCCAGATATGAATATATTTTTTTTTAATATTTTTATTTATAATTTAATTCTGTTCTTATTGCAAGCGCGGCATAACTACCGCACAAGTGCGGCGTCTCAGCCTGAATGTACGGGTGACGCGCCGCAGTGAAATATTTTAGAAATAAACGGTCAAGTACCAGAATTACTCGGGCACAGAGGGTTCCGTACAATAAATATATGAATTAGTAATTGTATTAAAAAAAAAAAAAAAAAAGTTGCTAAAAGAATACTAACACTTTGTAAAAAACTATGAAAAGTAGGGTTGGGTATAACAGTATATACTAGAAAAATGTAAATGGATATACCAAGAAAGTTCAAAGAGATATGAAACCTAAGAAATATCATATACAGCCATTCTGTATAACTCATTTTTACTTTCTTCTATCTTTACAAGAAGAAAGTATTGGATTCGTGAAAATTTTTGAATTTCGGTTTTCGACGAATTTATACGTTTTAGGGTACAGAAGTAATGAAAAACATGTTTTTACAAAATGTTTGCCTGTGAGTCTGTCTATCAATGTGTGACACAAATTTTGTGGGCGCTCTATCTTAAGAACTATTGAACGGAATTTAATAAAAATTTAGATTCAGTTAGTCCCTGATATAGATTGGTGCTCATTACTTTTTGGTGTAAATCGCCCAGCAGGTAGCGCTACTATGCTGCAATTTTCCCGATTTCCGCAATAGCTGTATCTCAAGAACTAATGCATGAATTTTCATCAAACTTTAGATTCAGTTAGTCCCTGATATAAACTGATCCTGATAAGTTTTTGGTGTAAATTGCCCAAGAGGTTTCACTGCAACTCAGAACTTTTCACGATTTCCGTAATAGCTCTACCTCAAAAAAAAAAAAAAAAAAGGCACGAATTTTCACCAAATTTCAAATTCAATTAGAAGTTTACGAAAGTTGTCCCTGATTAGATTTTGGTATAAATCGCCTAACCGGTGGCGCTGCTGTGCTGCATTAATCAGGAAGTATTGACATGTATGAGATAGAAGAAAGTTTTGATTGACACATCCGACTAGTTTAATATTATCTTAATCTCTTTATAATGAACTTAATTCGGTAGTGACAATAAAAGAAATGCATATTTAAACTTCATTTGACATTTCATAAAACTAAATTCAGCATAGTAATAACCTTTCTTTCTACAGTGCAGCTAAAAGAAAACATTCGTTCAAAGTTTACATTTGGCTAATAGAAAATTTTGCCACTAGAAAATTTTGAAAATTTGAACAACATAATTACTTAAAAAATATTTTTTTTTAACAATAAAAAGAAAATTTTAGGTTTAATTTATACAGATTAGCATAAAACGTATGTTTTGAAAATTTCATGAAAAAATATTCAAATGTTTTTGAGATATCGTGCACGATATGCCCAAAAAAGTCAATTGGTTAAAAATGACTAAAAAGTTTTGAAAATGCCGCATAAGCTATTGAGCCGGTATAATTCTAAAAGCCATAACTTCTGTTTTAATGAGGATTTGAAGGAAATAATTATATTAAAATGTTCAGAAAAAAAGGAAAATTAACATCTAAAAAATTAAAATTAAAATTTTTTTGAAGCTTTAAGAGTTCTGAGACCCCTTGAATTAATGTGTTTATAACAATTTGACGTTTATTGCTTTTATACTGTTACTGGCCATTTTATGACACTCATATAGTATTAAAAGTTGTAATCTAGGCTTTAAAAGCCGATGGTACATAGTCTACGCCGCCCCAGTCATTATGTATGTCCAAACCGTCCATATCTTTAAGGGTTCATATCTCAGCTAATTACCGACGATTTTTTTTTTAAATCATGATTAACAATGCTTTTATACTTCTGCTACGATAGGTACTTCCAGCGCTGTTCAAAAGTTTTGCTGAATGCCCGTAAATCGAAATTTGTGTGTAGCGGAAAAATGCGCTTTTCTCAAAAACTATGTGACCTAGGGTAATCGCTATAATTTTCCTGCAAGGTTTATATTAATGTCTACTCCATCTAATTTTTTTCATAATTTTAGTTTCAGTAGATTCAGAATTAGATAGGGGGGGGGGCTTATTTTTGCGCTACATTTTCGACTATATCCTTGAAAATGTAATACCTAAAATTAAAATAAATGTATTTTTGAATTCAGCGTTACGAGAACTTTCACACGATACCTCACACGATATACAAAGAAAATATTTTTTTTCAAGCAACTGAATTTGCCCCTATACATTTTTACTAAATATATTTATAAATGTTTAATAATCTGAAAATATGTGGGTCAACAGACTTTATTACTTATCTGAATTTGAGCTTTCCACGTTCCATAGTTTACGAGTAAAGTGGCTGTGACAGACGGACAGACACAAGAGTGATCTTATAATGGTTCCGTTTTTACTTTTTAAGTACGGAACCCTAAAAAGTTGTTAAAAAATATTAATAATTTGTTTTGATTTTTTTTTGTCGCAGTACACGCGTTGTATATTTAACATTAAATAGCACAGCATGATTTTTTTAATTTTATGTCCACCAATATGATTTTATACACAAATTCAAAAAAATGTGCGGCATAAATCCCGGAATTACCCTATATATGTACGGGAATCCGCGAAAACGCGACGAAAAACGTAAATTTTTACTGAATTCGTCGAAAATTTCCCTCTTTTATATTGCAAAAAATATTTCTACCCGTCCGTGCATTTCAGAATTATCGTAGGTGATATAAATCTGGTCTATTTAGATGCTCTAAAATGATTGCGCTAAAATATGAAAGTTTGGTTACTTTTAACAAAGAAAAAGTATCGTTTCCGTGAGGCGCAAAGTGACCTCGTTTGCCGGTGTATTTGAAAGAGTTTAAATTCATATATCTTTAAAACAAATTATACTATCGATTAGAAGAAATTTCCTACTTTAAGATTTTTTTTTTAATTTTGTTTTATTTTTTTTTTTTTTGTCGTACCTCTAAAATTGCGCCCTAGAGGGTCGTTTCCAGAAGGAAAAAAAACGCTTTAAAGGAAAAAACGCATTCTTATATTTTTTCAAAGGGTTAACTGCAAATTCTCTTTAATTGATTACGGTATTTGAGAAGGAAGAGTACCATCTTTCAGAATAATCTTCCGTTTTTAACTTTACTAAGCGGTTTGGCAGGAGAAAGTTAATAAATAAGCCTTCTGTGCATGAGCTAGTACGTTTTTCCTCTCCAAAGGACACATCGAGAATAGAAATGCGTTACTAGCTCTCTCACATGTCCAGTAACTGAAACACAGTGAGTGAGGCGACTAAACCACTGGGGCATCTTACCCGGATATACCCTATATGAACAAGGGTAAATTTACTTCAACAACTAACATCAACTCAGAAGTTAGAAGCGAGATAGAAAACTAAATTTTACAGACTGTTGAAAAAAAGTAATTTATGTACATTTCTATAGAATTCGAAAATTTTCTAGGTTGGAACCAGCTGATGTGTTTGCTGAAGTAGAATACCAGCACTTTCAAATACGAAATACAATTGCGATCATATTAGAATCCCCTCCGAACTTTACTATTGGGACTTGAGTGAATTGTAAACATTATCAACAAAGTACAACTATACAATTTGCAGAAAATTGGAGTATTAGAATATATGAAAGTCATACAATTATGTAAAATGACAAAAAAAAAAAAAAAAAAAAAAAAAAAAGACAAATTTTAGAAAATGCTATCACGTGTAACCAGTGGCAATATTATTAATTAACCTGGAGAGTTTCCTTTAATTTTGTTATTTATTTTTATGGTATTAGTTCTAAGGATGTAATAAATCTTTAACAAAATACCTCATTAAAATAAATAAATGAATGGTTCACAACCTTTGTTCCGCAAACTGGCCTTTCCACTGATTCCCCAACTCCTCTAAAAGTTAAATTAAAATTAAATGGAACAATACCTTCTAAAGCAAAATTGATGGAACTTGTACGTCGAACAATGCAAATGAGTTCGACGGTTACTTATATTACAGTTCGTACTATAAGTAGTTTTATAAATATTCAGATCTTGGTACAATAGCTGTTGAACTCTTATGCAAAAATGCATGAATACAAAAATTATTACGATTATACGTATTAAATTCAATAATACGGAAATAATCAGAATCATCTTAAAAAGGACGTAATCACCATGACAACCTAGAATAATTACTTATCATAGGATATCATTAAAAAGATTACGCATGATAGGATTTACTAGAATGAAGAAAGCTTTTATTAATGTAGTTTTAAGTTTTGATTCGATTTTCATAAAATTATAAATGACTCGACAAAATTCTGTAAAGATCTAAACCATACGGTTGGATAATTATATGCGGACAGACCGATAGACAGACGGATGGAGCAGACGATGACTATAGATATGTGCTACGTATTTATATAATTCCAAAAATTCACTATCGACAACAATGGAAGGGAATACTTTTGAGTTTCTGTGTAAATAAACTATGAATGCTACATACATTATTTTCAGTACAGAACATAGCATAGTTAATCTCAACAACATATATCAATTGGAGATCAATCCAATTATATTAACGCAAGTTAGATTTCGGACAGACTGAAGGACAGACAAACCAAATTCATAAAGCCTTTCAAGTATGTTGGATAGTATTAAAAATGCATAATATGCATATGCATATAGGCAATAGGATTCATGCATCCTTGAATACTTTTGTTCAGCTCAGTATTTTACCTACGATCTTTATATACATGCTAATATTTAGCTAAAGTTTAATTAAGATTAAAACACGCTTAAAATTAATAAGATCACACTTCCCGATATTGTCATCCATAGATGTCATGTATCTAACACTTTGCGCGTCCCTGCATATCATTTAACTATATTCTACAAACATATCTTAGTATACTAAATATAGTTCAGCATATCAATGCATAACTCATTTTAAAAAAGTCCTTCCGACCAGTGCCGGGAGGAAGAGGTAGCTTTCATATTCCTTATTTTTAAAAAGCCAACTTATATTATTCAAACACACGAAGCTCAATTAAGTGGAAACCGAATGTAGGAGATTCAATACTAATTTTTATCAATACTAAATCATTATGAATGAGAATTTCGCGAAATTAGTCAGCTTTATCCAAGCTGCTTTTATTTAAATTAACTTACATTTGGTTGCCAAATTCGGCGATTTCTTAAAGTGCCTGCCATTTTAAGACAAGATGGTGGATGAGGCTAACCAGTGAACTTGGTCGAGACCTTAGTAATTGCTGTGAACATGCTCACTCACATCGGAATCGGTTGATATATACGAGTACTGTCGCAGGCAAAAAATCAGATTTTTCAAAATGTCACCCACGTTAGAAATTTAAACTGCTATATCTGAGCCATTTTCTAAGAGAAAGACAAACAAAAAAAGCTCCTGAATCCTTATATCAAGGTCAAATACTTAAGAAAGAAACCTTTTTCAATTTCTAATTTTTTGCACCTCACTTTAAATATAATTTTTTTTTTATTTAATGGCCGCCATTTTGAAACAAGATGGCTGATGAAGCTGGCCAGCGAACTTGGTCGAGATATTGATGTATACTATCCACATGCCTTCTTCCATCGAAATAGACGAATACGTGTGGTATCGCGTGACAATACAAGATCGTTTCAAAGTGTTAGCCATGATAGAAATTCAAAGTGCTATAATTCAACCACTTTTTAAGATATAAACAAAAGAACAAATTTTCAGAAACAAAAACTGCTCCAGAATCTTTGTATCAAGGCCAAACACATAAAGAAAATCTTTTTCATTTTCCAATTTTTTAATACCTCATTTTAAATTTTAAATTACATTTTTTTTAAATGGCAACCCTTTTGAATCAAGATGGCGAATGAAGCTGGCCAATGCACTCGGTCGAGACATTGGTATGTACTATGTACAGACCAAATTACATTCATATCGGTTCATAAATACTCCTGTTATCGCGTGAAAAAAATCTGGTTGTTTTAAAATGTCAGTCACAATAGAAATTCAAAATGTTATAACTCGGCCATTTTTTAGATATACACGAAACAAAACCTGTTCCGGAATCTTTGTATAAAGGTCAAACACATACGAAAAAAAATATTTTTCATTTTCCAATTTTTTGGTGTCTCATTTTAAATTTAATTTTTTTTAATTTTTTTAAAATGGCCGCCATTTTGAAACAAGATGGCGGATGAAGCTGGCCAACGAACTCGGTTGAGTTATTTGTATGTACTATGTACACACCAAGGTACATCCAAATCGGTTCATAAATACACCTGTTATGACGTGACAAACATCAGGACGTTTCAAAATGTCAGCCACGCTAGAAATTCAAAATGCTATAACTCAGCCATTTTTTAAGATATAGACAAAACAAAAACTGCTCCCGAATCTTTTTATCAAGGTCAAACACATAAAAAAAAATATTTTTTCAATTTTCAAATTTTTGGCACCACATTTCAAATTTAAATTTTTCTTAAAATTTTAAATGGCCGCCATTTTTAAACAAAATGGCGGATGAAGCTGGCCAACGAACTCGGTCAAGACATTGGTCTGTACTATGTATAAACGAAGTTACATCCAAATCGGTTCATAAATACGCCTTTTATCGCGTGACAAAATTCAGGACGTTTCAAAATGTCAGCTTCGCTAGAAATTCAAAATGCTATAACTCAGCCATTTTTTAAGATATAGACGAAACAAAAACTGCTACGGAGTCTTTATATAAAGGTCAAATACATAAAAAAAAAATATTTTTCCATTTTGAATTTTTTGGTACCACATTTCAAATTTTAAATTTTTAAAATTTATTTAAATAGCCGCCATTTTGAAACAAAATGGCGGATAAAGCTGGCCAACGAACTCGGTCGAGACATTGATATGTACTATGTACACACCGAATTACATCCAAATAGGTTCATAAATACGAGAGTTACAGTGTGACATAGGTCAGATATATATATATATATATATATATACTAGGGGGCTCTGCCCCCTACGAGCTACGCTCGCCAACCCCCGTTCAGGCACACCAAAATCCAAAAAGCACGCTAATTGCACGCATTTGATCGGCTTTAAAAATATTGAATTAAAATTAAAAAAAAAAAAAAAACATTAGCGATCTCTCTGTAAACGGGTTTCCATTCGTTTTCCTTGGATTGGGGATTTTTAAGACCAAATCTGTTGCTGATTACAGATACAATGGCTGTTTTCGTATTTAATTAAACACATTAGTTATTTGAAAATAAGCTAATGTAAAATGAATTAAGTAAACAGTGTCATTGTCTCCCGGTATTTTTTAGCAGCGCTATAAGATAGTTCTTTTAAATAATTCATTTTAAATGTATCGTTTCAAATCTGACGTAATTTACACCAAACTTTTATTTCTCTTATTAATATTCACGTAAAAATAATTTTGTTGTTAGAAGGAAATATTATTTGCGCTGTCTTCGAATTCACGATAATAGTTGAAAAGATTATCTCAAAATATCTCGCGCAAATATATTTTTCAATTTAAATTGTTTTACCATATTTTTTGGGCATTTAAAATATGACGTAAAATTCAAGTGTAAATATGGTTCTTATGACGTAATTTTCCTGCTTTTAACATGTAATCATTTAATTCTAATTTTAAAGTTTTTTTTTATGTTTGTAATAGTCACGTGTAAATAAATTTTTAATTTGAAGAAATATTTGATATGATAATTTGTTTCGCTGTTTATACAATTGGCAACAGTTTAAATTAATGACATTTTCTAAAATTTGTAAAAAACATCTCTCGAAATGCTGAAAATTTGAATTAAAAATAGAAATAAAACCTCAAAAAATGCGTCAAATAAGAAAAATAAATGCAATCTGCACATTGGGAACTTATAACGTATAAAATGATCTAAAAATGATTAAATTCTCATGCATAGTTTTTGCTCAAATAAAACTTTTTTAATGGAACGACTTTGTCCAACTTTAGCATTAAATATCTCTTAAAATAATTCTTCGATTTGAAAACTGTCAGCATCAGCGTGTTTATCAAACATTTTTCTATAATACCACCGATTTTCATATTTTTGTATGCAACAGTTTTCTTAATATTAACGATGAAAGGCCATGCTTAAGCATTCAAATTGGATGTGGATCTACCCGGAATATCTACGCAGATGTTCATTGGTCCATTTCCAAATCAAAACTTTTTTTTATATATAGAAGGATATATGTATATATATATATATATATATATATAAATTTTGAACGGAGGGTGGTTTCGGGGTCTGTGGGTCATGATCGATGAAAATATACCAAAATTTTTTGAGATAGCTTTCCTCCGAACGGCTGCAATAGGTAGCTTTTTGTAAAGAAAGCTACCTAACAACTTTTAAGCTATTTTCGATCATACTCGGTAACCCTTGCGAATACTTTTGTGCAGCCCTGTATATGATGTACAGCATTCACACACACAACGAAATATGCAAAAATTTAGTTCTTCGGATACAGTATAGTATCTGAAATATTTTGTGTGTCACTGTAAATACTACGCACCTTCTATTATATCGGAAGTAACTTGTAGTAAACCTCACCAATGTATATCAATTTCATTATATGTGAAAAAGCTTAACATAATGAAAATACGCCACAAACAATGTTTCACCGTATACCATTATGTAACTGAATTCTTTTGTGTGGCCCTGTAAATGAATAATAAAATTACTTTAAACCGCATGTTCTACAGAATGTGTATTTTAGTGCACTTTATAAATATATATCAATTTCCTTATATTAGAATATGTGTTACATCATTAAAATGCACTTGAATATATTTTTTTCCATTGGCCGTAATCTAGCGGAATACTTTTAATTGTCCTGTAATCTCTTGTGTGTCCCTGTAAATACTATACACCTTCTATTATACAGGAAGTTACTTATAGTAAACCTCAGCAACGTATATCAATTTCATTATTTGTGAAATAGTTTAACTTAATTAAAATACGCCGCAAACAATGTTTTCTTCTATACCATTGCGTAACGGAATTCTTTTGTGTGGCCCTGTAAAGGAATAATAAATATTCTTTACTTCTCATTATCTACAGAATATATATTTTAGTGCACTTCATAAACGCATATCAGTTTCATTATGTTCGAAAGGGTGTAACATCATTAAAACCCACTTGAAACATTTTTTCTTCCATTGTCCGTAATGTAACGGAATACTTTTGGATGTCCCCCTAATTGAACTATACATACGATAAAATTTGAAATGACTCGACAAAAATTCTGCCACAATTATATAGGTATTTAAAATGTGAAACCTTCGGTTGGGTAGTTTTTGCGCTGTTATATGCGGATAGATAAACAGACTGACAGACAGACAGACGGACGGACCTGACGACGACTGTAGGTGCTTCCTATCTATATTATAAAGGACAAACATATCTGTGCGTAACGCATACGTCAATCTGCAAATGGCAACACTTTGAAATTTGAAATAAAATTTCGGTTTTGCAATTATATCTACTGCAAATTTTTTAACTTCTAAACATCGCCCATTTTAAATTTTTACACCTTCGTACAGGGAAAAAATGTGCTTTTAAATGCAATTTGTTTGAAAGCTGTATTTCAATTTATTTTTGAGATATTATTTTTTTTTTGTAGTTTTTAATGCAAATTTTTTAATTGTGGCAACTGAAGTACTCGATTTATATTGAAAAATAAAGGGAAATTAGTCATGGTTTATTATTTTTATTGATTATATCCTTATTGATGCCATTTTCACATTACAAATAAAATTAACTTTTTTATAATTTTTGAACAGAAAATTGACGTCAGACATAAAAAAACACGTATTCTTCTTCATAAATCAGTTACATTTCAATATTTTTACATTATCCTGACAACGAGTTCGAGAAGCTATGCAAAATGATTCAGTGAGTAAAAATGATGTCATTTAACAAAACGATCATTTTTTTTTATAAAGCTAAATATTTGACCAATTCTAAATGGCCAATACTATGACAACTAAAGGCAAATTTCTGAATTTTGTTTTCTCGATCTAGATTAGAACTTAAAGTTTGTGCGAATGTTCACATGAAAAGCTATATCGGACAAACGTGACTTTAAGTTTAGAAATACATTCATTAATAATCCATTGCGCGTTAAAATACTTTCAAATTGTGAATTTGAATGGTGCGTATGTAAATTATGAGAATGTGAAAATAACGTACAGTTTAGATTTTATGGGGGAAAATTTTATGATGTGACAAAGCAAAATTCTTTTTACTTATTTTTCATCCCGTAAAATCAACATAAGAGCTTCAATCGATAATTTCATCATAATTACTCCTCTTGATTACGTATTCTAACACAATTAATTTTTCAATATTTGAGCAGTTGAAGTTTGTGGAAATAATATTTTGGTAATTTTAGGTTAAAAGTATTATTTGTTTTAAGAGTTAGACAACCAATGTAAGATGAATTTTTTATTGTAATTATTTTTGTAGGTTTATTATAAATTCGATCTGACAGTTCCTTTCTAACATTTTAGTTCGTCGAATTTCGGCGGGTTCCAACTCGTTTATATAATTATGAACGCACCTAAAAAAGTGAATGAAATAAAGCTTTTAAAAAGTTCTTTTAGACAAAAAATTTAACATGTTTAACTTCGCATCACTTCTAATATATGATGTTTCGTCTTCGTGCTTATACTTGGCAAGTAACTTATAAGGTGTAGATGTTGGATTTGAGTTAAGAGTCTTAGACATTTCAAGCTCGAGGGACAAATCAACTTTTTCTTACAGTTCCGCGGGCAACTTATAAATGAGTGAAATAGCATAGGCCAAGGAAGGCAATTTTTTTCATATCCGCGAGTCTATGTTTAAAAAAAAAGACTTTATCATTTAATGTATATATATATATATATATATATATATATATATATAAATGCAGATCGAAATTGGTCAAATATGCTGGGACTTTCGTATTAAAAAATATGTATGAAATATATTATGGTATTACACTTTCATAATTATAGTAACTATTATATTTTAGAAAGAAATAAGGATGTGAATGTGAATGTGATTCACCTTATTGCGTTCTGGATGCTAAATAATTAATATAGGGCTCGTTCACGAATAAAAATATGTAATTACTTCTCCAGTGTTAATGATTCAGAAAAAGAAAAAGCATTCTTTATCATTAGAAAATTTATAACCAATATATACATTATTTAAAGAAGAATTTATAAAAATAAAGGTTTTTTTTGCATCCACTGATTTCTGAGTAGTTTTTATAGTATATTAATCGGTTTTCTTAAACCGGAATATCTGTTTCTGACATGCTATAAATTCTCAATACATATTTTCAACTGCGTATTTGAACATATAAATGCAACTTTAACAAAATAACTAGCGGGCATGACCGAGCTAAGCTCGGTCAAAATTAGCCTTGTGTTCAATTCGATATTTAATTCTCACTGTATAATTCTTCCTGTTTAGATAAAATTGGTATGATCCTAAGCTATAGGGACCCACTAACCGAAATTTTTTGAAAACACACGACCTAACCAATGCTCATCTGGAACCCGAAAACGATAGAATACAAAATTTACTCAAAATCGCTTAAGTCATTTTATAGATAAAATTAGCTTGACCCACGGTAACCAAAAAGAACCTACTAATCTAAATTTATCGAACATCTGACATATCCTAACGGTCTTCTAGAGCTAGGAAACGGTGTAATAAAAACTTTTGTCAAAATCGTTTGAGCCATTTTTAGATAAAGTTAGCTAAATCTTGACCCATAGTGACCCAAAATGTCTGGTTAATCGAAATTTCTTGAGCATGCGACCTAGACCAATGGTATTCTCGAACCCGAAAACGATAGAAAACAAAATTTAATCAAAATCTTTAAAGCTCTTTTCTAGATAAAATTAACTTGACCCACAGTGAACCAAAAATTACCCATTAATCGAATTTCCTCGAACATGTGACCTAACCCAATGATCTTCTCCTGCCCGGAAACAGTATAATACAAAATTTTGTCAAAATTGTTTCAGCTTTTTTTTAAGATACAATTAGCTTGACCCAGAGTGACCCCAAAATGACCCACTAATCGAATTTTCTAGAACATGTGACTTAGCTCAATGGTATTCTCATGCTCAGAAACGATATAATACAAAATTTTGCCATAATATTTTGAGCCGTTGTTTTAAATACACTCAGCTTGACTCATAGTGACCCAAAAATGACCCACTAATTGAATTTTCTCGAACATGTGACCTAGCCCAGTGGTCTTCTCATGCCCGGAAACTGTATAATACAAAATTTTGACATAATCGTTTGAGTCGTTTTTTAAATACAAATAGCTTGGCACACAGTGACCCAAAAATGACCCGCTAATAGATTTTTCTCGAACTGGTGACTTAGCCCAATGGTCATCTCATGCCCGAAAACGGTATATTACAGAATTTTGTCAAAAGGTTTTGGACATTTTTTAGATTCAATTAGCTTGACTTTGACCCATTGTGACCCAAAATGACCCACTAGTAAAATTTTCTTGAGCATGCGACCAAGCCCAATCGTATTCTCGCGCCCTAAAACGATAAAATGCAAAATTTCATCAAAATCGTTAACCCCGTTTTCTAGATAAACTTTGCTTGACCCACAGTGACCCAAAAATGACCCACTAATTGAATTTTCTCTAATATGTGACTTAGTTCATTGGTCTTCTCGTAATCCAAAACGACAGAATACAAAATTTCGTCAAAATCGTTAGAGTCGTTTTTTAGATAAAATTGGCTTGACCCAAAGGGACCCAAAAATGACCCACTATTCGAAGTTTCTCGAACATGTGACCGAGCCCAATAGTTTTCTCGTGCCGAAAAACGGTTGGATATAAAATTTAGTCAAAATCGAATGAGCCGTTTTTTAGATATAATTAGCTTGACCTTGACATATTTGACCCAAAATGACCCACTAATCGATTTTCTCGTACATGTGACTTAGTCCAATGGTCATCTCATGTCCGGAAACGGTATATTACAAAATTTTTTCGAAATGTTTTAGGCCTTTTTTGGATTCAATGAGCTTGACCCTGACCCATTCTGATCCAAAGTGACCCACTAATCGAATTTTCTTGAACATGCGATCAAGCCCAATGGTATTCGCATTCCCGAAAACGATAGAATACAATAATTCGTCAAAATAGTTAGAACCGTTTTCTAGATAAACTTTGCTTGACCCACAGTGACCCAAAAATGACCCACTAATCTAATTTTATCTATTATGTGACTTATCCCATTAGTCTTCTCGTAATCGAAAACGACAAATTAAAAAAATTAGTCAAAATCGTTAGAGCCGTTTTTTAGGTAAAATTGGCTTGACTCATAGTGACCCAAAAATGACCCACTAATTGAAATTTCTCGAACATGTGACCTAACCCAATAGGTTTCTCACGCCGAAAAACGATAGGATGCAAAATTTAGTCAAAATCGATTGAGCCGTTTTTTAGATATAATTAACTTGACCTTGACCCATTATGACCCAAAATGACCCACTAATCGAATTTTCTCGAACACTTGACCTAGCCCAATGGTATTCTCGTGCCCGAAAATGGTAAAATGCAAAATTTCGTCAAAATCGTTAAAGCCATTTTCTAGATAAACTTTGCTTGACCCACAGTGATCCAAAAATGACCCGCTAATCGAATTTCTTCTAATATGTGACTTAGCCCATTGGTCTTCTCGTAATCCAAAACGACAGAATACAAAATTTAGTCAAAATCGTTAGAGCCGTTTTTTAGATAAAATTGGCTTGACCCATAGTGACCCAAAAATGACCCACTAATCGAAGTTTCTCCAACATGTGACCTAGCCCAATAGTTTTCTCGTGCCGAAAAACAGTTGGATATAAAATTTGGTCAAAATTGATTGAGCCGTTTTTTAGATATAATTAGCTTGACCTTCACCCATTATGACCCAAAATGACCCACTAATGGAATTTTCTCGAACACGTGATCTAGCCCAATGGTCTTATCATGCCCGAAAATGGTAAAATACAAAATTTCGTCAAAATCGTTAGAGCCGTTTTTAAGATAAAATTTACACACACACACACATACACACACAATTTTTGCTCGCATTATAGTATAAGATGTGAATTTTAATATTAATGTTAATGTTGTTAATTTATCTTGTTTGTCTGTAAAACATGTTTGTTGGACCCGGAAATGCCCATCTAAGAATTGTTATAATCCGAAGAATCAATATTTCCGGTTGAGAAAAATGATTAAGGCACTATAAATAAATAAAAAATCGCGGAAGCGGAGTTTTCTTTAATACTTATTTAAATCTCAAAATATATTGGCTTGTGAGTTTTCTAAACATAAAGAACAATTTTCGGAATCGTTAGTAAATCTGAAGAGGTTATTTTATCTTTGTATTCGTTGTTTTATTATACCCTTGGGGCTGTGCATATATGACATTATCACTTTAGGGGGTGGGGGTGGGGGTTTGGAATATGATATCGAAATACATGTGTAGGATTAGGGGGGTAGCCTTTTGATACCCTTATCATTTTTGATGGAACCAAAATTTTCTATTTTTATTTGTAAACTTGTTTCTTACCTCAAAATAGTCTGTTAGCTATTTTTAGTCTGTTATCTGAATTTATAAAAATACAATGTCAGTATTAAAACAGTCATCTGAGATTTGATTTAATCCGAAAAACCTATATTTCCGGATGAGAAAAAGGATTAATACATTATAAAAAATTATAAAATCGTAGCAGCGGAGATTTTTATAATGCTTATTTAAATCTTGAAAATATATTTCTTTGTGAGTTTTTTTAAAGATAAAGAATGCTTTTCGGATTCGTGGGTAAATCTAAAAAGGTTATTTTATATTTTTATTCGTTGTTTTGTTATACCTTCGGGGCTCTGCATATATAACTTTATCAATTTAGGAGGGTGGGTGGGTGATCTGGAATATGATATCGAAATATATCTGTAGGGGTAGGGGGGGGGGGGAGGTAGCCTTTTGATATCCTTATCATTTTTAATGGAACCAAAGTTTTCTCTTTTTAATTGTAAACTTGTTCCTTACCTCAAACTAGTCTGTTGCTATTTTTAATCTGCGATCTAATTTTATAAAAATACAAGATTAGAATTAAAATCATTAAATGATTATAAAATTATTTAATTCCACTATGTGGAATACCCCAACGTTTAACATTTCTATTCTTCTGCCATATATGTATGCTTATACATAATCCGCTGTTCAAAATTCCAGGTCCCAAGTACGTTTTAAATTATACTTGTTGTGTTTACTTCTCAAAGAAAAGGGAATGTATGTTGTACTCCTGTTTTGTCGATAAGAAGTTCCGGCCCCCACCCGACACCCTGTCCGGGGCCAATCGCAAGAAGACATTTTTACTGTTGAATGCATTATGTAACACAAAGCTATTATAAAATACTGCTAAATAGTAGTGTTTCATTTTAGATGTTATTTGACATAAAGTTATTTTATGTACAATAATGATATTTTATTGACTTCTCTTCATTTGAGCCAATAAAGTGTGCGAATAATAAATACATAACGTTATTTGTATATCACTGAAAACTGAAGAAAATAATTTCAAAAAGCAAAACAAAAGTTTCGACATTCATAACGATATCATTAGGAATGTTCCTGGGATGATAACGTACGATATCGTACGGAGGGAGCCGTCGAAAATTACTAAAAAATTCATAACGTTATACATGTGCGGACCCTATCTAGATAAGACTGATGTCTCTCTTTTTATAGCATACTAGGGGGTTCTGCCCCCTGCAAGCTACGCTCGCTAACCCCCGTTCAGACACCGCAGAATCTAAAAACACGCTAATCTGATCGGTTTTCAAAATATTATAGAAGATTGAATTATACTGAAAAAAGCTATGCAGATCTCCCTGTAAACGGGTTTCCATTCAATTTCCTTTGAATTCAAAAATTTAAGGCCGAATCAGTTGCTGTTAAGACATCCAATGATTGTTTTCGTGTTTTATTAAAGAGGATCAGTTAAACGTTTGAAAAGAAGCTAAAAATAAAAAGAATTAAGTGTACACAGTCTTGTCTCCCGGTATTTTAAAACAATTTCTATAACATTAGCCTAAGTCATGTGACTATCATCTGGAGTTCCGGGCGAACCACTTCGCTTTTTATATTCCTGGTGCCATTTTGGTACTTTAATGTTAGCCAGGTACAGGTGATAAGTCGCCAAATATTATTCTATCGCCATCATTTCATCTATATTATAATAGTCTAAGTCATGTAACTGCCATAAATAAATACACTCTGATCCCTTCGCTTTTCATATGAAAGTTTGGCCCAGATATCATGTACGGCCCCATATTGGCGCGATTTTTTCCGACGCTAATTTGGGGAAAAGATCAACAGCATAAACAACAACATCCAGCTTATCAAATCAAGCAAAATAACGATACTATGGCGCCAGTTAAGTACCCGTTGCGTATATGACATTGGCGTCAGAAAAAAATAGCGCCAATATGGGACCGTATGTGGCATCCGTGCCGAAAGTTTTCCATTTCGGTTAAAAAAAAATCAATTCTTTTTTTCGAATAATACTACATAAAAGCATTGTCGCAAAGAATTCTTGGTACTGTTACGCTAGCCGGGTGCAAATCTCGCCAATAACTATTTTTCAACTCGCCAGTTAGCATTTCTTTTTATTTTTCGAGTGGTAAATTATATCATTGCTTTGAAGTTGGGATTAAATGTCCTCGTTTGTTACATCATTTAATATTTGGCCAGATGTCATATACGCACTTGGTTTGGCGTGATTTTTTTAACGAAAATTTGGCGAAATCCTCGTTTTCGAATACCAGTTACATATGTATTTTTGGTACTACTTTGTTATCCCGTCGACTAAAAATCTATCACCAAACTATAAGATATAATGCCAATAATGGTTGATAAATGTCACATTCACTTGACTTTAAGCAAGTTACACATCTTTACGTCATCAAGTGATTTTTATTTCGACGTTTTATTTGTATATTTATTAATGTTATACTATTTTCTTTGTTCTTTCGTTATTTAAAATAAAAATTATGTCAATTTGTATAATTTGGCGAGTGGTTTGGCGATTTACATAATTTGGCGAAATGGGTCGATGGAATAACTAAGCAGTACCGTATTTTTAATTATTTTCTATTATTTTTTATTTTTAAAGGAAAATAACAAAAAAAAAATAAACTATAGAACAAAACAATTTATGTAATTAAAAAATAAAATAAAATTATAAACACTTATTATTAAATAAACAACAATAGCCGGGTTACCATGTCAACCAAAATAATGCCATTTTGGCGCCAATTAGCTACCCCAGTGCGTATATGACATCTGTGCCTAATATTTTTCTTTTCATTTCGTTTAAAAAAAAAATAAAGAAGTGAAAGCCATTTATTTTAAATGTTTCTGCTTGTATTAAATAAAATGATAATGAAATACAAATTGATTTATGAATAAAAGTAACATGATACATTTCTTAGCATACATTTAAGGGAGGCCAGACTTCTCGCCAAATTAGTTTAAAATAGTAACCTTTTCTAAAATCTGAAAAAAAAAATATATGTTTGATTAAAATTTGAATTGCCATCATTAGAAAAATGTATATAAAATTAGAAAAAAAATAATATTTCGAAAACTAATTCGAATTTAAAAATTCTAATACCAGTTTTGAAATCTGCGGATCAATATTGATTTTTGGTGTTAATTTCATCGCAAAGTATTCTTTTTTATAGGGGAAATCACGTGAAACATAATCAGTTGTTTAATCAGTCGATTCAAAGAATCGTTACATTTCAGGCGTTTCATATATTCGTTTCAAAAATTCGTTTCATTAGGATTTTATATATATAGGGTAGATTTATTTAATAAATCTTTCTTTCATACATCACATATAATCTCTTGTATCATTTTATGCAATCTACATTTTATTTTGTTTTATAGATTCGTGATTTTGTTCCGAGATTCAGTTGTTTAAAAAAAGTTTTTTGTCTTTTATTCGAAATAAACAGTAGTTATATGTTGTTTTGAAAACATGGTATTGTCACGAAACGAGAAAAGCAATTTCAAGTTATCATTATGATTCACAGAGATATACCATGAAATGTCTTAAATTGTTTTAAGAAAATGAGTCTTTAGAGAGTATTACAGTAGCCATTATTTACATATCACTAAGTAAACAGAATGTTGTTTACTTTCAGTAAACAACATTGAATGAAAACAGATTAATTTCGGAATACTTTATTTTCTGTAATCAATACGCATGTGAAAATATTTGAAAATGTATTTCGCATACTCTTTATAAAAACTTATTGTAAATATTTAAATTACAGTAATCTAAATATTCATGAATATATTTCAAACATAGTTCAAGCAAATTTGCTACATCAATGTGTACACATGGAAAACAAATTTGCTACATGAATGCATGCATACGAAAAACAAATTTTGAAATAAAGCTTTCATAACCGGAATTCAAGGAAAATTTATGTGAGTTTTTCCTGTTCTTTTTATTTATTTTTTTATTTCAAAAGTTTTTCAGTAATAATTATGTTAATGAGGATGATAATTATCAATAGAAACTTGGATGTATTTAGCTATTTTGTTCTTAAAGTAAAAAATGGCGGTTTTTACATGCAATTTAAAGTTTGTATAATAACAGTATGTAACCTGTATAATATATTTTAAAATAGATCAAAACAAATTTGCTACACGAATGTATACATATGAAAAAGTTTTTTTGAAATAAAACATTTATAAGCAAATTTCTAGAAAAAATTATGTGAATTTTTTTTGTTTGTTGTTTCAATTTTTTTAATACTTTATCAATACTAATTACGTTAATGTGCATAACAAATGTCAATAGAATCTTGAATGTTTTTAGCTAATTATTTTTTTAAATAAAAATGTTGGATAGTACATGCAATTTAATGTCTGTATAATTACAGATTTTGTTTTACTGTTATATTTACATCTGTTATATATATATAAAACTTTTACGTTTTTGAAATACCTATACTCAAGAAATGTCTCTTAAAGGTGTTGACAAAATAACATATTAGAATAGCTTACCCGTATATTCATTAGTTTAACATTATACGTTTTACAAAAACTTCATCTACGCTAGTTTTAGAGAATATAGAGAAGTTTTGAAAAATATCAGTATTTTTATATTACCGAAAAGAAGCATCTTATTATTTAAAGAAAGTTTTATTGATATTAGAATAAATCTTTTTTTTAATCTAAGAAAACATAATACGAAAACGAAAGAAGATATACTATTATTTTTTCCGACTTATCCTATATTCCTCAACACGTTTATTATTATTTTCAGAAATTTACAAACCAGTCTATTTTCAATTTATAAAAACAATGTTTATTTTGCTGCAATGCTTCTCGGAAACATTTTCGAGTAATTTTTTTAGTGCATAACTCGTTTCCTCAAAACGAAATATCGGTTTATAGGTTGAAATCGGTTCTTAATAAAAAATGTCAAACTAGTTACCGTATATACTCGCGTATAAGTCGAGGATTTTCTGACAATTTTTGGCAAGCAAATTTGGGGGGACAACTTATATGCGAGTCAATTAAAAAATAAAAAATAAAACTTCGAATACTGCAAAATTCTGACTTTTTATGTGTATGAATAATAAAATACTACAGAAAATATACAAATAATAATAATTTATCATTAAAAAAAAATTCCAATGATTTATTTTTATTTACTTACTACTTTTTCACATAGGCAAGTGAAATATTTGGTTTGATTTTGCACAAAATTAAAGTAAAAGTTAGGGGGTCGACTTATACGCGAGTCGACCTATACGCGAGTATTTACGGTAATTGAATTTATACGTGCAAGAGTAATAAAATAATATAAATTTTAATCTTAATGGTAATGGTAATGCTATTAATGTGATATCGTTTGATATCACATATAAATTATTCTTTATAGTAATTGATATGATCCTTATATAGTTAAAATTTAATATTAACTATCTAGATAAATATGCACTGTTCTATTTATTTAGTATATCTAAATGTTAAATTAATCTACTTCCCTTTTACATATTACTTTAATGTTTCCAAATATCGCACTCAGTTCTTTTCTCCAAGAACAAAAAAAAAAAAAAAATATTCACAGCCATTTCATTCAAAAGTTAGATTCTTTTCGCGTTGCATCTGCCTATGCAATTTCTTTCTGTCAGATTTTTAATTCGAACTTTGCTAAAAGATTGTCAAAACTTTGGTTAAATCCGCGGTTATATAATTATATCCAGATATACGTCTAAACTTATGTCGCCTTTCATTTTACTGCACTCATTCCAATGATATCGGCAGCGTTCAGATTCTTTCTCACTTTCACACGTACTAATGCTTGGCTAATAATATTAGGCTTTTCATCTAAATTAAACTACCCCGTGTATTCCAATGTAACGGTCATCTCTTGGCAAGATCTGTGTCTTACCCAATATCTATCTCACGCCAAAAGCTTTAAGAATTACCCCGAGTTTGCTCGCGCTGAGTATGTCACACCCAGTGCTGCTTTTTTGGAGTTTTTCTTCCTAACCTTTCTTCAGAAATGGATGAGTCTTTGTGTAGCTGCTTCGAAGGTCATAATATTAGAGGGGGGGGAAAAGCAGTTAAATAATTCGAAATATAGATCTATCATAATCGCCACATATGGGTATCTCACACCCAGCGCGAGCACTTTTGTGACAGCTATGAGTACAGATAGACGTAGGAAAGTTGCAGAATAAATGTAAATAACATTTTAAATATACCTTTAAAAGTATATTATCCCTTCCTTTTTCGTAATGTTTTATATTTTATGTAGATTTTAAGGTAAAAATATTGAAAGAACCACCATGGGTATGACATACCCAGAGCGAGTAAAATCGGCAGTTTTTCTTGCGCATGCATTCTGTATAGATAGACGCAGCGAATTTACAAAATACATGTTTAATATCTGTTTAAAACTCTATTATCTCTTCTTTTTCCGCAGTGTTTTATGTTTTATATAGATTTTATTGCAAAAAATTGGAAGAAACCGCCATGGTATGACATACCCAGCGCGAGTTATCCCGTTCGTTTTTCTCGCGCGTGTAATGCCGGGTTAAAAATGTGAACTCTACCACTTTTTGCCTGCACTTGATGATGTAAAGATCAAGATTTCATTTTTGTGTGTCAGCGGGGTCACTTCCAAGACACCTATGTGTCTGTTCGATTCTTCATTAAAGTTTCTGTTTAAGCTACAAGTATTAGTTTTAATCTTCTGGATCTGTGTCGCTATTTCCTACACGCATTTGTACTTCATAACGGAAATATTAAATTTTGCTTAAATAATTCAGAAGATATTTCCATCTACTTATTCGTATCCAAACTTTTAAGAAAGAAAAACATCCGCAACAAAATAAATCGCTATTACAATAAATTTATCATATTATTCAGAAAAAATATGTTTGCTGAACATAAAAATGTTTGTATAAAAATGAATAGATTCCGAAAAACCAATGTTGTATGTTGAAAAAAAATACTGTTAAATGCACTATGAAAGCAAGTACTTGCTGCGGATTTTTGGAAATGGTTCCGATGGATTTTTATATGGTATAAATCATTTCCTCAAACCGACCAGTCATTACAACCAGTTCTCAGTTAAACATTTCAAGCGGCGTAAATGAAATTTTACATGCAAGAGTAATAAATTTATCTTAATGTTAATCATTTATTTTATCATATTTCTTAGTAAAACATATTTGTTGAGCTTAAAAATTTTTATAGGGTAATTCTAGGATTGATGTCCACAGAGGAGAGATGACCTGCCTAAATATTTTAAAAACTATACCATTGATTGCAGAATAAACTTTGTTCGTAAGAAATAGTTCAATGTGTTCATTGCGACGTACCGCTGTGTTTTTCAATTATATATATAAAAAAAAACGTGTAATTTTAACGTATATTTAATTTAGTGGTTGGATATTGTTGTTGAGTTAGGTATCTGAATGTTTTGCATTACGTATGTTTGCTTTTTTTTTTACTATAAAGACTTTTAGGGCACGTATATAACCCAATCTTTACTTTTAAGTCTAAAACAAAGACGTACAATATTGGAGTGACACTTTAAATTGGGTGGCAATCTGTACATCAATTTTAGGATAGATGGCCGTCTCAAATCGAGGAGAGATGGCCACTTATAATCAATATTTCAAAATATACGGAATGGGGATTTTAACTAAATATAATTATTTTTAAAATAATTATATAATTTTTATGTTTATAATTATATTAATTGATATAATTAAACTAATATAAATATTTCAATAACAATAATATAATATGGCTTAACGATGTAATTTTGTTTCAGAAAATATTGCAAAACTTCGGGGACGTTCAATCCAGAAAATGATAAAGCTGATAAATAAACTTCAAACCGTAAAAAAGTCTAAAATAAACGCGAGAAAAAAAAAAAAAAAAAAAAAAAAACAAAAAAAACAAAAAAAACAAAAAAAAACAAAAAAAACAAAAAAAAAAAAAAAAAAAAAAAACGACACTTCCAGCAGTAGATAAGATGAAATACAATTGAAATTATTAGATTATACAGATTCCGAGGGGATAGAATTGGATGAGGATCAACGTTTTGGTTGTGTAGAAGAATATAATGCCATTACCAAAAAAGATTACTGAATACGATGCATAACGTGCCAGATAGTCAAGGCAATAGGGAATTTTACCTAGCAAAATTAATGGTAGTTCTGGAAATCGGTTTACTTTATGTTTCTTGTGTCGCTGAATCCGAATTTGTAACTTCCCACCAAAATTTCCCTCGGCAACTCCCCCAAATTTTGGTAAAAAGCCCCCAAAAAAGATTTTTATTAAAAAAATCAATTTTTTTTTTTTACTGTTTTAGGTGAAAAGTATCTAGAAATTCAGAATGTTGACAAAATTTGCAACAAATTAGATATATGACATTATGACATAGGATGAAGGGGGAGGGGGGGATCTGCTTCGGAACATGCGCTCAGTGCTGCGTGGACTAAGTTGCGCAATTTCACTTAACCACTCATACGTTTACATTCGCCCTCCCATCTCCCCTCCGAACTTTCCTTATAACGTTTACTTTAAGTTTTTTGGGTCGCTGAATCCGAATTTTTAACTTACCCCCAAAAAATTTCCCCCCCGAACCCCCCCCCCAAAAATAGTTGTTATTAACTTAAATTTCTTATTGTTTTAGGGGAAAAGCATTACGAAATTCAGAAACTACCCAAAATTTGCAACAAATTGAATACATCACATTATGACGTAGGATAAACGGGGAGAGAGGGGGCTGCCTCGGAACATTCCCCGAGCGCTTTTCTCAAAAACAATTTTTTTCAAAAAATCAATTTCTTGAGTGTTGCCGGGGAAATTTTGGTGGGAAGTTACAAATTCGGATTCAGCAACCCAAAAAACATAAAGTGAGTCGAAATCCAGAACTAGTATTAATTTTTCCAGGTAAAATCCCCTAGTGTCTGAACTTCATAACTTAGTGCACGTAGCGCCGCAGTGCATGTTCAGAGGCAGCCCTCCCCCTCCTAGTTCATCCTACGCCATAATGTCATCTATCCTATTTGTTGCAAATTTTGTCTAGTTTCTGAATTTCGCAATGCTTTTCCCCTAAAACAATAAGAAATTTATGTTAAAAACAACTATTTGGGAGGGGGTTCGGGGGGGAAATTTTTGCGAGGAATTTAAAAATTCGGATTCAGCGACCCAAAAAACTTAAAGTAAACCTTATAGAGAAAGTTCGGAGGGGAGATGGGAGGGAGAATGTAAACGTGTGAGTGGTTAAGTGGAATTGCGCAACTTAGTTCACGCAGCACAGCTGGCATGTTCCGAGGCAGATCCGCTCTTCCGCTTCATCCTAAGTCATAATGTCATATATCTAATTTGTTGCAAATTTTGTCTACTTTCTGAATTTCTAGATACTTCAGTGGTGGAAAATTGGCGCAGAGGAGGAGCCTATTGACACCACTACATTTTAGGGGTATTTTTCGCCTTATCTAATGACAGAATTTCTGCGTTTTTATTAAGGTGAAGAATACTATAAAATTTTAGTGGTGTCAATAGGCTCCTCCTCTGCGCCAATTTTCCACCACTGATACTTTTCCCCTGAAACAGTAAAAAAAAATTGATTTTTTTAATAGAAACCTTTTTTTTTGGGGGGGGGGGTGTTGTTGCCGGGGGAAATTTTGGCGGGGAGTTAAAAATTCGGATTCAGCGACCCAAAAAACAACAATTTGTAAGCCTTTTTCCAGAACTACTATGAATTTTGCTAGGTAGAGCCCCTATACGGTCTCTATTGCCTGGACTAAGAAGTGTTTCCATGAAAGTGTACAAACCATCAAGATCTCTGCTGAAAATGTGGTAAAATTTTACGAAAGCTGAAGGATTGAAATTACACTTCAAATGTTCTTTATTAAATTTTTTTAACTTATTTTCCTTGGTATAGTTGCATCTTTACAAATTTCTATATGTTGTTCATCATTAACTATATAAAATGTGTTATTTTTTGCCATTTTAACTTCATGTTTTCTTTATTGTATTAGATGGCCATCTCGCCTCGGCTTGAGGGAGAGATGGCCGTCTGCCATTTTAATTTCGTTTCCCAATTTTTGTTCTCGATTTTGAATTATTTTTTTACCCAAATATAATGAGTACAGGTATAAGGACTTCAAATAGGCATAAATGTTTCTTGTATTTGCATTCCAAGAATTTTTATTTCAATCTTTAAAAACTATGGCCATCTATCCTACAGTTACCCTATAAGAATTGATAGATTCCGAAAAACCAGGGGTTGAGAAATATATTAAATGTACTTTGAAAAACACTACTTGCTACTGATTTTTCAAAATGGACCCTAGTGATTTTAATAGAGTATAAATCGTATCCTCAAACAGAAATTTCAGTTTATAGATTATAATCAGCTAAAAATTTCAAGCTACGAACGGACTTAATACATCAAAGAATAACAAAAAAATATTAATGTTAATCCTTCTAATTTATGATGTTTCTCAGTAAAACTTGTTTGTTGAACATAAAAATATTTATATAAAAATTGATAGATTCCAAAGAAACAATGTTCTGCGTTGATAAAATTGTTAAATGTATTATGAAAATTACCAGCTGATTTTCGGAAACGGTTTCGACTATTTTTATAGTGTATAGATTGCTACGAGCCGTTAATTCCCAAATTGGCTCAGCCGAACTCAGCAATCTGATTGTTCGTTAATATTAATATTTTGGATTACTTTACTGTGATTTTGATCAAATTTAACAAAATAAATCAATTTAAGTCATTATAATTGCATTCTATTTTACATTACACTACTTCATAAGAAAATAAATATAATTTTCTACTATATAAATATCAGTTATAGCCAATCAGATTGCTGAGCTCGACTGAGCCAATTTGGGAATTAACGGCTCGTTAGATCGCTTCCTAAAACCGACATATTGGATTATAGGTTGTAACCAGTTCTTAATTAAACATTACAAGCTGCGTAACTGAATTTATACATGCAAGATTAATAAATTAACGTAAATTTTAATTTTAATGTGAATGCTGTTAATTTATCATTTCTCTCAATCAACATGTTTGTTGGACATAAAAATGTTTATATAAAAATTGATTGATTCCTAAAAAACAAGGTTCTCGGTTATGAAAACTGTTAAATGCACCATGGAAATTACTACTCCCTGCTGATTTTCGGAAATGGTTCCTGTTCACTTTTATAGTGTATAAATCGTTTATCAGACTGAAATATCGGTTTATAATTTGGAATCAGTTCTCAATTGAACATTTCAATCTGCGTAACTGAGTTTATATATACAAGAGTAATAAATTAATATAAATATTAATCTTAATGTTAACGTTAATGCTGTTAATTTACCACATTTCATAGTAAAACATGTTTGTTAAACATAAAATTTTGCTAAGCATACAAGATTTAAAAGAAATGCGTAGGCTTCGATACTTCTTTTTTTCTTGGAAAAGGCTCGTTCTAGTGACTTTCCAAGAAGAAATAAATCATGAATAAAAAATTAAAAATAAAAAAAAGTAAATATTAAAAACCACAATTTATAGAAAACCCCTTATCATTTAGCTGTTTTTATTGAACAACTAAAAATCAGGTCAGTCTATCGCCGATATCTTTCTGAATTTTTACGATATTTGACCGGCTTTATTTTATGAATTGCTCCATACAGTTGTGATCAAATCATGAAAAAAATATATTTTTTTTTTTTTATCGTGCAAGCACAGATAAAAAATGTTTCATACAACTGCTCATATTTCATCAAATATATAATATATTTACATTACAATTACACCATTAAGTTTATACTACAGTTTCTCAAATTGTCTAAAACCGGCGTTAAATTTGGTAAAAAATCGTGTGTGACATAATCAAGAAACATGCAAGAATTTTTCGAACTGTTTAAAAAATCGATATATCTCCACGAATATACGTTCTATTCTTCTACAAATGAATACATATATTGCACAATATACATATATTCGTAAGCTATAGCGATAGATCATTTCGTGCATTTTATTTTACAGGGTGATCCGAAACATTATTATTTTTCTTTGATTTTTTGTCGGCCTTCTAATTGTACTTCTGAACAAATCGCCGTTGATAAGTATGAAGTCGAACTTATTCTTCATAATCCTGACGTTCCAGGAAAATCCGACAAATATATTTTTAAATATTCGACAAAATGCCTAAACTTGAATGTGTCCGGTGATTAATGGCCATATAATGTATATGTACATCATACAAACCAAAACTGTTACTCTAATAATGTTACATGTTTTAGCGTTCTCTTTTATAAATATTTTTAATTATAAACTGCATGTTACAATTATAATATTGGAAAATTGTATAGTTGATTGCAGCATTAAAATGAAAGCCAAAATTTAAGGAATTAATAATGAATAACATAATACATTAAATTATGATGAAAATTTTCTTACTTGATGCGACTCCAAATTTCTGAGGCTCTTTCAAAAGGCATTAGTATGAAAGGAAAATTATTAAAGAAGAAGCTTTCTGTTAATATAAGCCGTGATGTCATCCATTTATAAGAAACTTATTGAAACAAACTGGAATTAAATTTAACTTCAAAGTAGACTTTTATTTATTTATTTATTTATTTATTATGCATTAGTGTTTGGCGAAATTAGCATAAATGCTTATTTAGGCTTACCTTCAACGTCTTTAGTTTTCAAAAGAAGAAACTTTTTCGTTTTTAAATTTTAAATAGTCATTAATATTTGAGTTTATTTATTTAACTTTAAGCTATGACCGCAAACCCCCAACCAACAATGACAGAAATACACGATAAAACTAGGGGTTTTTTTAGAGTCGTGAGTTTTCGATGCAGGCTCACCAACAGAACAGATTGATAGAGAAAACTCAATGTTTAAAATTTTGCAGCAGGCGAATTTTGAAATTCATGATCTCATATATATATATATATATATAATATTTATATATATATATATATATATATATAATATAAATAAATATAATACCTTTGAAAATCAGCCCATTTAGGATCATAAATAATTATTGATTAGTTTATTTAATATATACATATATATAACTAGGGGGGGGGGTCCGCCTTCCTGCTTGCTACGCCCACCAAACCCCGCGAAATCACTTCGCGATTCCATTCGGTATCGCAAAGCAATCCCATTTTCTGATCAACCCCAGACGTAATTGTTTCGCGTCTCTATTCTGGATCGTATCGCGATCTCTTACTTTCTATGCATTCAATTTTTGGATTACACTTGGTAAAAACGCGCTTCTCCCAAACTCCTGACAATTTTATTTCCTTATCTCTAAGCACATAAATATTAGAAGTTAGAGAGATTCATAATTATAAGAATTATTAAATATAAAATTATATATATAGTATTACGAATATTGTAAATAGTTAGTGTTTGTGCTTAAAAATAATGTAAACAGTTCAATTAAGCTCTATTCATAAGTTAATATTAGTTTTTGTTGCATTGAAATATCTCAATTTGTCGATTTTCTGTAAGTAAGTAAACCCTTTTGGATTTCAATGGGAGTCTATTGAAATTTGGCGAAATACTGGAAATAATTCCAAGTTGGCTTCACTTTTGGCGACAAACATGGTGGCGTTTGTCGACAGAGCCGTCCCACCCTTAGTAACACCCTTAGCATCAGAAAGCTCTGACCAATCAGATGCGTTTCCGGTATCTACGCAGATTTTCATTGCTCCATTTCCAAATAGTTACTTTTTTTGTATATAAGGATATATAATTAATATGAAAATATCATTTTACATTATTTCTCCTTGCTTACTGTTCTATAAAGTCATTTACAGTGAAATCTGTAGAATGACGTTACCTAACAATTTATCCTTCACAACCAGCGAATCAAGCGATAACAAATCAGATTTAATAAACTCTATATAATATTTATTATATTTTTCTATTAATTCATATTTTCGGTAAGAAGTTACATGCTTTAACCATGACATATCTATAGTTTTCACCAAAAAATTCTAAAGTTGCATTTTGAATTCTTTTCGAAAGAAAAAATTCTTCAATCTCATACATATTGATATTCTCGAGACCTAGACAACGTATGGAATGATTTAAAAAAACAATCACACCGAAAATATCACCCGACCCGTACAGATTCAGAGTAAATTTTAAATAAAAAACATTTTATACATGAAAATGCAAAATTTCTGCTCCAGAAACGTTTTATACTTATATCTAAAGAAATCTGGTCTGAAAAATGTATTGTTTAAATGAGTTGTCATAAAAGTTATTTTTCGCACATTTTTATGCAATGCTAATGAGCATCTATGACCACGAACATGCTATAGATTTAAACCATTTTTCTTTAGAAAGCTTTCAATTTTAATTTATCTAGTGCTTTTATTTTCTCTATATTCACAATAAAAATGAATTGGATGCGTAAAAGAAAAAAACATAGTTTTGTTTGCGGATTTTGATGGATTTATACTTTTTAGAAAAATTTGAACGCTATTTGGAGTTGTGTCTATCTATATGTCTGTTAAAATATTTTTTTGCAACTGTAAATGTAGAACTAATGTGCACATTTCGTGTAATTTGACATTTAGTTGTATAAATTGATGCTATTTATTATTTTGATGCACAAAGCCCATCGCTGGTGCTAAAAGAGACGTACTTTTCATATTATAAATAATTACTAAATATCGGCTTTTTTAGACTTGTATTGCACGAAACAGAATACGTAGGTCGAACATACTGAAAAAATATTCAAATTTATATTTTGGATTTGTTTATTCAGTAGCAGGGTCTAATTCTATTCGCTGTTTATCCCATCTTTGTTGACAAAAATTTTAGAATGGAGGTTAATTCGTCCCAACAATATTGAAATTGATATTTTGACAAGGAAAGTAATATGGATTTTCCTTATAAGGTACCAGCTAAAAAATTCATAAATTCACATACGACAGAACTGTGAAATTCAAATTAATACAAGGCTGCCCACTAACTTTTTCTACACCGCTATTAACCTAATAACAGTGTTAACTGTACCCATGAACGTGGCATTTATATATAAAGGGACTTTTTTAGAAGAATGCAAATTTAAAACGAAATAAAACACATGAAAATCATGTTAATGGCCATGATATTGATTTTATGAAATAAATACGTTTATTCCATTATTGTTTAAAACTGATTTCGGGTATATTGAGGCAGTTGCTGACTCGAATTAGGCGCAGTCTGAAAATGCAATAGTTCCTTTTATCGAACAACTGAGGTCATATATCCGCAACAACGTGGCGAATGTTGATTTCCAAACTGTCCAACGTCTGTGGTTTATCGGCGTAGACAAACAATTCCACATATCCCCAAAGAAAGTAATCCATTGGTGTGAGATCACATAAACGTGGAGGCCAGTTCACACGCCCATTACGCGAAATTTCTTTCTTTCTAACCGATGGCCAGGCCCCTACCTGCAGGATTGCCCCAGCTCAACGGGTTTAGTACCTGGCATCGGGGCGAAAGACCGCCTAATCAACGCAAAGCGGCAATAAACCTGACACCATTGCCTCGATCGTCATACTATCTGCAGTGCCTACTGCTCGTTTTGTGTATACTTTGTTTTGCTGGTTACTCAACGTTATATCCTGTTGTTTGGCACCTGCACATTGCTACTCAAGTTGGTCTCGTCATTTAGAACCTTGATCAGACGACGAGACCTTCACCTGGCAAGGAACCTCCAGAGGTATAATTCACAGGTAACTTGGAGGACTTTGCACTCACGACGGATTTTACATGTACCAGGCACCATTGGCGTACATGGCGGATTATAGCCAGCAGTAGACTTCGATCCCACGGCCTTAGCTGCGGATTCGATGCTCTGCCAACTGGGCCACCACTGCCCGAACTACTTCTGATTGACTTGGGGTTTAGAAGCCGAATTGTTGGTGCAGCCTTGTCGTAGGAAAATGGATTTTGGAGGGGGGGGGGGAGCAAAAAAGAAAAATAGACAAGTTGCACCGAAAGTTAATTTTTGGGCCGAAATGCTAGGCAAACATAACGATGCAGGGAGGTGAGACTCCGCCTATCTACCGTACCCTAACGCGTAGAAACTGGCTCCATAGACTTCCCACTGGAGAGGGTCCGGTAGCTTGTGCAGGCTATAGCCTATGTGCAACTACGAATAATAAAGAGGCGGCAGTCAAAAAAAAATCCTGAAAGGGAAATGGGTTAGCTTGTACATGTTATTACACTTAAAGCTTACATATAGCTATTTACTTAACTATCATTTATATATATATATTGTTTTAATATTATCCTATAGCACTAGGTCACATTAAACTAGCTAGAGTAATTTACTTTAGATTACTTAAATATTGCCTGGCTATTTAAAATGAATTTATATTTTTAACCATTTCTAATATTAGAATCAGGATTTTATTTATTTATTATTATTATTATTATTATTATATTATCTTATGCCAAGTTAACTATGAATTGGCATACTATTACTTAGCTTGGAGGAAATTGATAGGAGACAAACGAGCTGACCTAGTGAGATTAATATACTAAATTCTAATTGAGCTAGCTGCTTGAGGTTGCAACTTAGACATAAGCTATGGGGGTTGGGTTTGACCTAAATTAACATTAAATTTAATAATGCATTATATTTGTCTATTGTAATATGCGTATCTCACCCATTGGACTTGTTCTTCTGAGGAGGTTTCCTTGTCTTGGTATTTGGTTACTGTCGTGGTGGTTGTCTTTTTAATATTTTCACATATTCTTGTGGGTCTTTTCTTTTTCCTTGATTAGATATATATGTTTCTCACATACCGTGAGATGCTTCTCTCTATCGTAGGTTGTTTTTCTTTATGACTCTATTAATGGTGGATGTCTAAATTTGAGGTTTTGTCACTTTGCGAACTTGCCGCTGATGGGTTGACTTGTTGCATTACGCGAAATTATACGCTGACTGAATGTCTCCCGGAATATACTGATGGTGTTTTGCACAATTTGCAAGAGTTGTTCTGTCGTAAGTCCATTCATGGTGAAATGACAAAACCTACTAAGCACAAATCATCTGTCAGCAGTCAAATTGAATGTGACTAGAAAAAGTGTTGCCAATTTCAAAACCACACCTCTAAAAAAAGCGACCTATATTAATGTGGCAATGTGAGACCGTTTACAGCGCAACTTAGCAGTGAACAGCGGATTTAGAGTTTTTAACTCTTAAACGGTAAAACTTACAAGAAAAAAGTTTTTTACAAATTTATAGTGCTTTCTCTAGTATCAAATGATGTGTTACATGTCAAAAAGACTTTCTTGGAAGACCTAAAATATAAACATTTATACCCAATCAACAGCTTAAATACGCTATTAATTACTTGTAGCAGAATAACATTATAAGGCAGACACATGTTTACTAAAGCATGTGTTGACACTTTGACACTTGTAAGGAAGGAACGCTTTATTTTAGTAACTACAATATAGTAAGAAATAATTTCTTAAATTAAGTTTTATTTTTTTCTTATATATTACTGGCTTATATATTATTATTTTTTAAATTAACGATATCAGATAGACTTCCTTTAAAGATGTGCATTATTGGAATTTTTTTAGCTTCTCTGGCACATCAAGGCGTACCTTTAAGTCTTTTGTTTAAAAAAAAAAAAATCCAAAATCACATTTTCAATTCTTTGCGAAAAAAATTGAATAAATAAAAATAAAACTTTCCAAAATCTTATATTGATTGATTGTCTGGGGATATTTCAAGCAATGCGAAGAGAAATCAAAAATTCTTCTTGCTTCAATGTTACAAGAAAATAACACGCAATGGAAATTGGATATTTCAGAAAAGCCAAATATAAAACATCTAATATATGAAAAAGTATTCTGATAAAACAAAATCTGTTATTCTGAAACATACATTTATTTACTATTTGGGGAATAATTATGTTATTTTGAGGAATTGCTGCAAAATGATAACAATAGACTTATTTCAAAATAGTTTATTCATAAAAATAAAAGAAGTTTGTGAATAGCTTGAGTTCACTTTAAATAAAAATGTATTTTCACATAAATTTTTAACTCATCTACTGCAGACTTTCTTTAATACCACATTAAATAAGAACGTTTTTTAATTTAACTATGCAGATTAATCTTACTAAAATTAATTGCTTAAGAGTTTCATACAAGAAATACTTTCAAATTTATCCAAAAAGAGTCTTGGATTTAAAATATATTTAATTGGATTGTTAGTAACATATAATGCTATTTTTGTTTCCTTACATTTCAATCAGACTTATTCAAATAATTTTTTTAAGCGTTTACGTCATTCATTGTGGAACTTTTATACTTTTAAGGAAAACGCTAAAAAGATAGTGACAAGAATGGTTTAAAATTGCAAAAAAATGTATTTATTTTTATTAATACTATTGTTTTATATTATGTTTGAAGCCTTTGGAATGTCGCAAAGTTTGTCCGATAGAAAAATCTTTAAAATTACGATCGTACGTGTCTTTTAATTGGACCTGTGTAGTCGGTGATACTGTGGAAGGCAAAACTTCAAATTCAATTTTCTCGAAAGACTTTTTTCCGCGGTTTTGACATGATGACTTCTAAACAATTTAATATATTTACTTTTTTTTTAAAATATCATAAATTAAATTCGCCAAAAACTATATCTCAAATACAAACAAAAATATTTTTGAGATTGAAAAAAAATATTTATACAGTCGAACCTTGTTACCCCGACACTCTAATGACCAGAAAAAAGTGTCGTCACAAGCGGTGTGTCGCGGTAACCGGAGTTGGAGAAAAATATGCTTATAATAAGCTGTATTTTGAATTAATTAATGACAATTTTAAATTTATAACTCTTCTTGCAGTTTTAAGCAATGAAATATCATTAATAAAAAAAAAATAAACACAAAAACAAAATTAAAAATAATAAAAATCAGATTTAGGATGACATTTTTAATTATTTTTACATGAAATATTATGAATGCTCCTCGCTAGATGTGCTTCCTACAATTCTTTTTTCAATGTTATACAACGAATTCTAATCAATACTCGTTGTTTCAGAAATGGATGCTAGATAATGTTTGATCGTTTCAATGCAATGCTTCGGTTTTAGTCTGATGCAAAACGCAGTGTAACCACAAGAAAGAGCCGCCTGACCAGAACAAAAAGAGTAGACTGTAACGTCTTCTGGAGTTTAAGTGTGTCATTCATAGTGTGTGGATTTATTTATGCAGATAAAGGATTGAAGTAAAATTTCTCATTTATGTCAATGGGTATTGTAGACACTTTTATGAAAAGTTTTGCTAAGACATTTCTTATCGCTTAATTTCCGTGCTTATAAGATGGATTATAAGACGGGGGTCCTATCTCCCGGTCCTGGACGGATGCAGGTCCTTGGCCCGAAGGCCTTCCTTCACAAAGGCTCCGGTCACCGACTACGCATTGTCCGGCGCACGTCACGCAGATTATCTCCCAAGAAAAGAGACGACCAGCCGATTGCAACAGCATGAAAAGTACCAAGTGGCCCCTTCTCTTCGTTAGTAAATTTTCCTAAGCTGTCGGGATATCCGGAGTTGAAAATTATTCAACGACGTAAAATGTGGAGTTTATTTACATTACAATCATATACAGAAAATCGGAACTTTGATAAACTGCCATGATAAGCGTAGTGATGTGAAAACCGGGTGTCGGTATAACGAGGTCAGGCTGTATAATCAATTTTTATGCACTTTTTACTGTATAATTTTTTAAAATTTTTAAAATTTTTAGGTGTTTTATGATGTAAACAAAAGACAATCTAAAAAGCAGAATAAAGAAAAAGGCTACTAAAACTGGATTTCACAATCGTGGCAAATGTAGTTTTCAAGATTCATTTTGTCGTACAATATTAAAACATTTGTTATTGTTCTTTTTTTTAATTTAAGAAATATTTTTATTTCTATGAATTATAGATGAATAAATGCAACGATACTAGTCCAAATTAATTCAGTAATCCACGATTACACTTTCGTAATTTTCGTCATTTAACACTGTTATGTTCTTTATAACACAAATAAGATACTAAAAATTGGTCACGTTCTTCTTCAATTTCAATAAAAGCAGAACTCCTTTTTTTACTTTCTCTGACGCAGGAGAGAAACAAATTTCTTAAAAGTGGATTTTTCAACGGGATATTTGAAAAGAAGATGGTCCTGCCATTTATTTCTGTGTTTGAGAAGCAATATTAAACTTCATATGTGGTTCATATCAGATAAAATAATAAAAATAGAGTAATCTCAGTTTTTTGGAGGTTACTTTTCAACCTATATTCATATGGGTTCCCATGCATGAGAGGAAAAAAGACCTAACGCATTTTTACCTTTTTAATATTTTCTTTAATACACTTTTACCCATTTTATTCCAGTGGCAGGATTTGTATTCAATATGTATTTTAAGGATTTGTGCCATAATAAGATTTTTATTTTTAATGTTTGGTTGTCTGCGACGTTTTTTTTTTCTAGCTTAGAACTAACGGAATTTTCTTTATTTTGTTATTATCCATTTTAATCTTTAAATTTAATCTTAATCCATATACAGGGTGCTAAAAAAAAAAAAAAAAAAAAGAACCTTTCTCCTGAAAATACTTGCGGACGGAGAGAGCTACAGCTATGCAAGTGAGATAACGGTATAGTAAAGCGGCTACGCCCGATTTAATGCAAACGCCCCTAGTGGCGAAATTTGGAAGATAGCCATTGCAAATCAAAAACGAAAAGAGATAGAGCAAAATTCCCATTTAGAAAGTTTTAGAGCATCAATTAATTAGTACGAAACGACATTTTGTTTGCCCGGATAAGATATAGCTTCTCCTGTATACCCAAAAATGTCCGAAATCGATGCACTCCATTTTGTGTAAACGTTTGAATGGAATATCCAGAAGTATGAAGAAATACGAACAATTTATGGTATAAATACGTACTTATCTCAATACATTTTGATAACATCACTCAAAAGAACAAAAAAGACAAACTGTCTATAAGTGATAAAAAGTTAACCCCCTCACTGACAAACCCTTGTTAATATGTTCATTAAGCTCTAGGCTTCACTGCAGTACAATCTATATTTAAGAGAAATAAAAATATAATATAAATTCTAAATATAGAAGGACACAAGCGTGTCATCCATCTTCCAAATTAATAGAAAAGAATATATGAATCTACTCATAAAATAAAGGAAAAAGAAAATTAATGGCTAAAAGATAATTATTAAGGTAATAATGAAACTGTGTAACACAGCCAAATATAAGTAATTTCAATAATTTTTACTTTCCTCTTTATTTTATGATGAGTTGATTCATATATAAATTCCAAAAGGATTAACAATTTTTCAAGTGCAGTTAATAATTGTTTAAAATAAAAATAATTGTTTTTCTAACTAGAGTGTAAAATTAACTTTTAAATTATAAATATATACATGCAGATAGGTATGAAAAATTAAGTGCTTCTGCTAATAAAAAAAATTTTGATGTTGAAACTAAAATATTCTGTGCAGTGCAATCTAGTATTTATTCAAATTTTTATCACACAGATACACGTTTGAATTTTTTTCAAATCTATCTGTTTGTAAGCATTTGTACTATTTTAAATTGTTTTTTTTTTTTTTTTTTTTTTTCGAAAAAGCATTTTTATTTTAGTGAAGACAATAAAATAAATCCCTATTTCCAGGAGCAAAATAATAATAATAAAAGTTGAAATACTGTTTTCAAACGAACAAAACCTTCCAAGGATTTAAAAACATGCCTATGCTGAATGTAAATAAACAAATGGCGGATGGATACAATATCATATTATATGTGACAACAATAAAACAAAATAGCAAACATTTACTTATGTAACACTGTATTAATACTTTTTTAGACGCAATATAAAATAAAAGAGAGCATATTGTGATTAAAAAGTTGTTTTCATGTTTGTTCTTTCATTTTTAAATGGATTTTGATTGCGCCATGTGGTGCCGATTCTGAGAATGGCGAGAATGGCAGCAAATTGGATAAAAGATATAGTTCCAAGTATATTTGCTATATTTTAAGAAATATGCAAGTTTCAGTGTGAGAACATTGCGATTTTCGATAAAATATGGTCATTAAAATATTTTAATAACAAATTTATGTAGTCACAAGAGATGGCAAACGGAATCCCATTTCTACGCATATTTTGAGTCCCATCATCTAACATTGAAACATTTTCTTATAGTCTTCATTATATTATACACTAGGTATCCAGAACTGGGTAAGTCGACGTTAAGTAACAACAGTTTATATTTCCAAAACAATTAAAATATATTTTATATCAACTTAATAAATAAAGACATTAGAAAATAATGTTTTTCTTAATTATTTATCTACCTTCAAAATGTTTACGAAAATGTATCTTAACCCTTTATGCCCTACAGTACTTTAAATTCCTATTAAAATAACTTATTATAAAAGTTATTTAATACATCGATTAGCAGTACATCGATACGGTTTAAAATGAGTTATATATACTTTAACTTATCTTGTTCCAAAAGCATTATTGGTTACACAAAACAAAATATGTTTAAACAGATGATTTCTTTTTTATGTGCACCTTTTCAGCTGTTTTAGTGTTGAAAGATTGGGGAGGGGAGGAGTTTCAGTTAGGGAATATTTCTGTATTTCTATGGTAAGAGCATTTATGCTTGTTCATTTCCTAATTGAATAAAATACTAAAATAAAATATTTTAAATAAATGGTTGGAGTGGAGTTATAAATATTGCAAAAAATCCCTATATATTCAAGTTTAATTAATTAAATTTAATTGACCAATTCCTTTTAAAATTTATTAAATGATTGTGTAAATCTTCTAATGCAGTTTCGAAAATTCACGAAAAATACTTTAGAAGATGAAATTTTCATGAATTCATAATTTGGGAAATAAAGGGTTTAAGTAATAAGGGCGAAAGTGGAAATTTTCACATTAAATTTATGGTTGATTTTTAGGACATAACACTGAAATAAAAAAAATAGATGAGATTGTGTCTGGACACAGACAAATATTGTAACCTTACAAGAGTTTAGTATATTCACACGACGAAAAAAAAAGAAATGTTGTACCTCACACATTAAAAGATTTAATTTGGCACATTAAAAATGTTTGAAATCAACGTTGCCGCAACTTTTAATAAACTTATATTATCATACCTTAAATTACAAGAACATGTGATTTATTTTAATCGTCAATGATGATGTTTGGCTTAGTTCTGCATTAATTTTTAACCCGACTGCCAAGAAGGGTTATGTGTTTGACGCGTATCTGGGTATGTGGATTTCTTTATACCCTCAAAACATCCCAACGGCTGGATGGATTTTAATGAATGAGGTCTCTATCGATTCGTCTTAACCATTATATGGATATAGGATAGGTTTTGTTTTTTCAAATTCAAAATGGCGACCGGAAAATACAAAATGGCGGTAGAGACGGGGAAAAAAATTATGCACCATATTGAGTGACATATCATTGGATAGGTCTTTCAAAATGAAGATGATATTTCCTTGACTATTTTACAGTCAGAAGCTCCGTTTAAATATTACACAACCTGGAAGTTGTGTAGGTAGGATCTCTAGCTTTACTGCAAATCTAATCTTCATAGACATCGATAGGCCTCATCAAAACAATGTTTATAGATAGGAACTAACAATTAAACACAGTTTAAAAGTCATCAACACAAGTAAATGAAAAAATAGGTAGGTAATATAAAAAAAATAGTTTCAAATTGATGAGAAATAATTAATTAGTTCGCTTTTTACGTAGTTTTTTACGTAGTGTACAACACCCTGTTTTGTCAAAAGTCACAAAAACGCATTTTTGATTGACTTCTTTGCTTTTTTCTACCGCTGTGAAAAGACTCGAATACAGAGTGTCATAATAATTTGCCAAACGTTTCAGGAAAGGCAGTATCTGCACAGCTAAGCATTCAAAATCGTTATATTTTGTTAAAATTTCCATAAAGCCATCCACGTACATTACAAATTTTCTTAGGCTTGGCATGCAACCGTATGGTATAGGAGTGTTTGTAACAATTAATGGTGTGTCAGTGGCTTAATTTCCTGAAATGTTAAGTTTAGTAAGCACTTGTCTGAAGAAAATTGTGGATCGAAATCTTTAACTTTCACTTCACAATGTTTATTTATAATATTTGCCGGAGTTAATTTGGTTAAGATTTGAACGCTGTAAAGTAGTCTAAATGTGAACATTACACAACTTATGCTTCTCATGCTGTAAAAGGTGTTAACGCTGTCGTTAAGGTGTTCTTGGCATACAACCATATGGTATAGGAGTGTTTGTAACAATTAACGGTGTGCCAGTGGCTTAATTTCCTGAAATGTTAAGTTTTAGTAATCACTTGTCTGAAGAAAATTGTGGATCGAAATCTTTAACTTTCACTTCACAATGTTTATTTATAATTTTTGCCGGACATAATTTTGTTAAGCTTTGAACGCTGTAAGGTAGTCTAAATGTGGGCATTGCGCAACTTATGCTTCCCATGCTGTAAAAGGTGTTAAGGCTTTCGATGATGTTTACATTAAAACCCGCGTTGCCGAAATTAAGTTGTATTAATAAATCAGGCAGTATGACTGGATTTCCCCGCAGTACGACACTAACTTAAAAATTTCGAATTTCGTTGTAAAGATCCACAAATCTAAATTTATGCATGATATTTTGTAAAACTTTGGAACCAAATGTACGATGCACATAACAGCCAAATCCTATGTGAAGAAATGAGAGGAATAAATTTAAACAAAAAACTGTCTTTTCGCAATTTTTCATTTAAGGGGGTCTGGGACACGAAAATCTTCAAATTTTGCAAAAATATTTTATTTCATTAAAATTTTCTCTCTTTTTTTCCTGCTTAAAATGACATTTAAATCATGTTTACATCTGTATTAGTAAAAAAAAAAATATCAATTTTTCCGTTTTGGTTTGTTTTCAAAATCTAGCTTTCAAGCAATGGCTGTCATGGAAATGACTTCTTGTAAAAATGCGTTTTTCTTCATGATAGGTTTTTTTACCATTTCGAATATTTAAATTTTTATAACTGGAGAACCGTTAAATATAAAGAGTTCAAACTAGGAACAAATCTTTTTCAATTGCGTTACTTTAATTTTGATTCAGCATATTTGAAAAAAAAATTTTACTTTTGAAAATATAATATTTTTTTTAAGTTGCACCACTTTTTTAAAAATTTTTTCGTTAAATATTTTTAATTTTTTTTATAAATTAATATTTTTAAAAATGCTAAATCAAAATTAAAACTTATGTATCTCTGTTTATTTAAATGAAAAAAAATTGAAATTCTATAAATAATATTTCGAGTTATAACGATTTTAAATTACCCCGCTTTTTTAATAAATTTTAAATTTTAATTTTTTTTAAAAAAATTGCGAGAAGTTTTATCATGTGATTTTGTTTAAAAATGATAAGTTTAACCATCACAAAAAATTTAGAATTTTAACTCAATAAATAAAAATTATTTTAAAATGTGTCTCGGACCCCCTTAATAGAGTAATTTGTGTGGACGTTCATGTTTTTTGTGCTATAGATTTCATGTGCGATTTAACAAAATTTTTTCTTATATAACTTTTTCTATATGATCTATAATCTCACTATTATTTTCCGAAATTTCTTCAAATACATTCCACTTAAGGTGATCTCTTTCCAAACACAAGGGACTCATCTCACAAGGGGCTTCATACCCTTTTTTCCAATTTTCAGACAATGTTCCGAAATTCAGGCATTACAAAATACAAGACTTCGTCACTCTCAATTTTTCCGTTCTCGATCACAAATCAATAAAGAAACATTTTACATACTCAAAACTATTTAAAACTTCTACAACAGGCGTGCAAAATACAAGTGCTATTATATTTGCATGTGGCATATATCTACATAAGCAAGAGCTACTGTTGACAATGACTAATGTTCCAACATGCGAAATTCGTCTACAGACAAAGATGCAGCCCAATTAAGAGAGGAGGAGGAGGGTTCGAGAATGTAGATAAGTATTTGTTCAGCTTCTTGGATGCGTATAATCGCGTTTCCTTTTTTTTTTTTTTTTTTTTTTTTTTTTCAGTTTACACTGTTTTTGATTTTTGAAAGGAAAGGGCTGGTGTCACAAAAATTTTATTGATTCTTTTTGTAAAAAATTACATTATCTAAATCTTTTTAACTAAACTTTTATTTAAATGCTATCGTTCACGAACTATTCCCGGCTCCACAAAACAAAAACGATATTCTAAATCATTCGCGCCCCCTGGCGGCAAAATCTTACATAGGATTGATGGGAACTTTTAGTATGCTTTTTTTATTTTTAAACTAAATATCGTAACTAGCATCAATGCAAAAAATCCAGTTATGGTCGATTTTTTCCGCTATTTGTAAAACAAAATTTTTAAATGACTGTAGTAGTAGAATATGGCTAAACATTGACTAGTTCTTTTCTGAAAAGAGTTTAACTACGTAATGATATTTTGGATCCAAACCAGAAATGTATTACAGAAAATATTTAACCTTCACTTCCTAAAACAAAACCAAAACACTATATCTTTAATTTTCTATAAGAGCGTAAAAATTAAATGACGAATTTTATTTATATATCTTATTTCATGATAATATAATTCAAAACTTACAAAACAAATCTTATTAAAATAGATATTTCTTGTTTCTAGAAAAAGGTCTGTTAATTTACATTAAAAATCTGTTGAAAAAGATTTTATTCTTAAGTATGAGATTTCTAATTAATAATCCCTTCACGCTCTCACGATTAAGGGTTTCGCTCTCAAAGAAATTTCCCAAAATCTTTTTTGAGATTTCTAGATGACCTCAGGATACATCGGGTCACTATACTCAATTAGTGAATACGAAATTAGTTTTTATATTGATGTCATGTTTAAGTGTAACCTTTTAATTATTTTATAGAGTTAATTCTTTCTTAAGGTGTAACTGTTTATTTAATATAAATTGTTAGATAAATTTAAAACCACGTTTGTAATCATCAGAGAAATCATTTGTTTATCATGGAAAATAGCCGAGTTTTATGATTTTTTTAAAATTTTTTGTTAAAAACATCTGCCAACCTTCCTTTATTTATACAAAATAATCTTTGCACCAGAAATTTTAATTACTTAAATGTGCCTATATTCCATGTTGTAATGACTTCATGTCAATTTGATTTCATTCATTAAGTAAATTATTCGATTGAAATATGATTTTTAAGTGTGTTTTTAAGTGTGCTGTTTAACCCTTTTAGGTGCGCCGTACGCTGTCTGCAAACTGTTAATTTTAATGCCTAAATTGCCATATTGCACCAGTAAATTTTTAGTACAATTTCGATTTCATAATATACGTGGGGGGGGGGGGAGCTGTTGATTAATTTCAAATAAATTTGTTAGTTAACTGCGGTGCGAATTAATTAGTTGAACATTTTTTTGATCAAAGTTGCCTGATTGGGTTAAGTATACTCATATGAAAAAAAAAAACAGTTAGTTGGCAGCAATGAATTACTAGGCAGGAATGGATTTGTAATTTTCATTGTTTTGTGGGATATTTCGTAACATTGTGTTTCATATAATGTTTGAAATAGATTTATTATGTATTCCAATGTAATTAGGAATAGAAAATGTTACATTGAATTCAGTTTAATCATTTAAATATCAACATATGAAAAAAAAATTTAAAGATAAATTAAAATATACAAACCATTTAGTCAAATTAATCCGTAACTGGCTGTGTTTAGAGAACCTTTAGACGGTTATAATAATCTTTCAGCAATCAAGATGGATCATATATACAAATGTATGTAATATATTTTAAATTTCTAAACTTTTCCTATTTAATTACTTATTTCCACTTTAAAATACCCTTTTTTACTATTTCTTATATTAAAATTCCACTATTCTACACTTAGTATCAAAGCTTTCCAGTGTTAAAATTTTCCTCTTCGAACATTCTTTTACTTTTTTTAAGTCTTACTTTTTATTTTTTGAAACGCGTTCCAAAGCTTTTTTCGCTGTTTCCTATGGTGAATTACACCATTTTTTCCATACGCGGTTGCGTAGTGCTGTTTGGCTGGGAACCCGGCTTGTTTTGGATTTCAGACTTGTCTCTGTATTATTATACATCCTTTACTAATAGCACATGAGCCTCTCAGAAACAAGAATTTTCGCTAGTTTACTTTTCTTTGCAAATCTAGACAGAATGAAATAGTTGTCTGGTAACAAAATTATTGTAATATTTGGAATTTGTCAATTTTTTGCTGTTTAACTAATGAGACGGAGCAATTGTTAAGAATATCTGATTTGATTTCAATCTCTCACAGACGTTATAATGTGATCAACAACATTAATTGATTCTTGACCAGAATTGAATCCCTAGTATAGCTCAATTCAAATGTCCTGAACATTTGACTACAATGCGACTGCCAAATCGTTTACGGGATTTAATTTAGCAGTGAGTGTTCGACTGTCAACCTTAAATTATAATTCTTACTGATAACATTTTCCGTGTAATTTCATTTCACTTCATCTAAAACACCAATCTGCGTCTATTAAATCTAATGGTTATATCACATCACTCATATAAATTAAATTTTTATGATTTACTAAAATGTTTGGTGTATAATTGTTTAGTTTTCTTATGTTTAAGATAATATTTGTAAATTAATTTTATTGTATATTGATACAGAGTGTGCAGGGAATAAGACCCTGATTTCAAAATTAAATATATCAAAAACAAAGATCTATAGAGTTATGCGGTAAACGGTTTGTTTATTAGGTAACGGATGTGTTGACAGAATTAAGATTTGTTTCAAATTTTGTTATAAGCTATTTATAATCTATCTCTGGATATGTCTTTTCTCTCCTAATTGGTAGACCGTGGAATTAAATTCAAGTAGAGGAGGATTTGAAAAAAGTTGGAAATCTTTACTTTTTAATATTTATTTAAATTGTGAAAAAAAAATTAAAGTTTCTAGTTTTAAAATTTAATTAAGCTAAAAGAAACCCTTTATTTTTTTAAATCACTGAGCATTTAAAATAATGATTCATAAATCATTTTTTTTATATTGTAGAAAATGGTTTGAATGAAAAAAATACAAAGTTTTTATTTTTTAAAACTTAATTATGTCAAAAAGTTATTTTAATTATAAAAACTCATTTTCATTTTTTATCATTGAGCACATAAGTACTGTGCAGTTTCTAGGGATATGATCCGAAGTTTTGAAAAGGAGTGCAGCCTCTAAAATATTTTTGCGTCGACGTCGATGATATGACTTGTCACCAATTCCTTTTCAGAATGAAATAATTTAATGCATAATTTCTGTCCCTAAAACTTTTTTTACAAAGAAAAGAAATACATGCGTTGTGCTAAAACCAAAATATTATGCGGTGATTTAAAAATATAAATGAAAAGTGCAAAATTTCTTTTTTATTTATAATAATTCAGGTACAAACAAAAATACCAAAATATTATGCCTTGATTTAAAAATATAAAAAATAAATAAAAAGTACAAAATTATTTTTTAAATATATGCATTTTGATTTAAATAATTATACGGTATTAAAAATTGAATTTAATTAAATATTCTAATAAGTTATTATATAATGATTTGTAAATTTTTTATTAAGAATTATATTAATTGAAATTCTCTAAAATTAAAGCTGGTGCAATATTTCTGTGACTATATGCCTCCACTTCTGCACATCACCCCAACGAAAAAGTGCACTTTCCCAATTTTCGTTCTTCCATAGGGAACTATCAAGGAATGAAACGCTTGTGCTCTTGACTTAGAAGCACAATTTATAGGCATTGCGGTTACAGCGCAATCTGTTAATGGTTTTTGCAACTAAATTTTCAAACTTCTGTATAACATTTTTATAGCTTAGCTAATAAACAAACCGTTTACAGCATAATTCTATTGATCTTTGTTTTCGAGATATTTAATTTTGAAATCAGGGCTTATTCGCTGGACACCCTGTATAACAAACGTTAAAAATATAGATAAAACTATCTGTATTACAAAATAATTATTCTTATTTTATATTACATATCCTAGAAATCTTTATCTTGTTAAATAATATTAAAACATTTGACAACTGTCATTTTTTTAGTAATTAAATACTTCATACAATTATTCTCGCGTCATCAAGATGAAAGATTTCACTAACAAGGAAGGTCTTCATACTGGGCATACTCAGAATATTTTGAAAAAAATACCAATTAAACTACTTATGTATGTAATAAAGGATCAGCCAAATTTAGCGGCGGAATTACAGTAGAAAGTCTGAAAAAAAAAAATACTTTCGAGTATTTGGCGCGAAAAGACGAAAGCGTCACGCGATTTGGCGATTAGTACTTTTCCTCGCCAAAAGCAAACAATTTTGATGCATCTGAAAATTGTTTGTTAATTGATTTTTAGAATGCGTGTAAAAAGTATTTAATGAATTTAAACATAAACAATGAGAGAGTTTAATAAATACATTTTTTCGTATTACATATTTATGTTGCTTGTTACTTAATTTTATTACTTTAAAAACAATTTCATCTATAAAAAATACTTTCATATATTTAAGCGTATTCCAAAATAAAGGCAAGATTCATTTAACAGTTATTCATTTCAAACCAAGGAATTCGTCGTTTCCATAGCAACAAAATTGAACCGACAGCGCTAAATTGGACTTAATTTTGAGATATTGAAACAATTTTAATTTTGTTTTAATTCATAAAATTTGATATTTAACTTTCATTATAAATACATATATGACAAAACTATAGCTAAATCAAACTAAAACTGACAAAACTACAGTTATTTAAGTTAAATTTATTTAAACAAGTTCAATATGAAATATTTTTATCTTAAAAACTATTCGACATGAAAGAGTATTTTTCGAAATTTCATTTCATCGCCAACTGATGATAAATCGCCAAATAAACGAAAATTTCATTATTTTTTTACGAACGTTCAATCGGGGTTCCGCCAAATTTATTTTATAAACATATATATCCACATGAGACGAACACTTTGTAATTTTTTCAGATTTTTCTGAATATGCCCGTATGGAGACCTTCCTTGTAAGAAAGAAATCTCCCGCGGGCTAAATTCATATTAGTAGATGACCTCAGGAAATATCGGTCATCATGCTCAATGAGCACGAAAGTATTCGATTTTAATGAGACGTTTAAATGTATTGCTGCATTCATTCTTTTATAGGTGTACAGTTTCCATAAGATTTATATTTATATGAAAATATTTACATTTTAAATGATACACATGATTAGATAAGAAAATATGTTGTCCGAAAAAGCTGATGTATATAATTTTTTTATTTGATTTATATATCAGCAATTAAATAAATAATTTTAAAAAGAAACAGTTTGGGTAGAACTTAATGGAATTCTTCGATTAAAATAAAACATGTTACAAAAACCCTGAAAAGAGGACATTTTTTTAAAATAGGTAAAACTATCTAGATTATAAAATTATTAATGTCATTTTATATCAAAAATTTTATTTTTCTAGAAATCCTTATCTTGTTAAATAATATTAAAAACTTTTTAGGTGCGTTCGTAATTATATAAATACGTAGCACCTATAGTCGTCGTTCAGTCCGTCCGTCCGTCCGTCTGTCTGTCCGTCCGTCCGTCCGTCCGTCCGTCCGCATATAACAGAGCAAAAACTACCCAACCGAATTGTCTGAAATTTTAAATATATGATTGCTGCATAATTTTGTCGAGCCATTTCAAATTTTATGAAAATCGGATGTATAGTTTAATTACAGGGACAGTCAAAAGTTTTTCTTTACATTACGGCCAATGGGGAAAATTATTGCAAGTGCATTTTAATGATGTTACAGTCATCCGAATGGTCTGAAATTTTAAATATATAATTGTTGCAAAATTTTGTATAGCCATTTCAAATTTTATGAAAATCGGATGTATAGTTTAATTACAGGGACAGTCAAAATATTTCCGTTTCATTACGGGGAATGGAAAAAAAAATTATTGCAGTGCATTTTAATGGTGTTACAGACTATGCACTTATGAAGTGCAAAAAAATATACATTCAGTACAATATGGGGTGCAAAAAATAATTATAAAACTAGCTATAGTACGAACGCATCTCATTTGCCACGTTTGCCGAGCATTTCCAACTTGTTACTATTGACTTTTGTTTACTTAATACTTCATCAAAAATCTCCTCAGGTCATCAAGATGAAATACAGGGTGTCCAGCGAATAAGACCCTGATTTCAAAATTAAATATCTCAAAAACAAAGATCAATAGAATTATGCGGTAAACGGTTTGTTTATTAGCTAAGCTGTAAAAATGTTGTACAGAAGTTTCAAAAATTAGTTGCAAAAACCGCTAACAGATGGCGCTGTTATCGCAATGCCTATAAATTGTGTTTTGAAGTCGAGAGCCATAGCGTCTCAATCCTAGATGGCTTCCTATGGAAGAACGAAAATTGGGGAAAGACCGCTTTTTCGTTGGGGCGAAGTGCAGTAGTGGATGCATCTGGTCACAGAATTATTGCATCAGCTTCAATTTTAGAGAATTTCAATTAATAGAATTTTCAATAAAAAGTTTAGCAATCATTATATAAGAACTTAAAAAATATTTTATTGGGGTAATGTGCAGAAGCGGAGCCATGTGTTGACAGAATTCAGATTTGTTTCAAATTTTGTTATAAGCTACTTCGGTCCGGTTACCAAGATCTCTCTGGTATGTCTTTTCTTTCCTAATTGGTAGATCGTGGAATCGAATCCTAGTAAAGGAGGATTTGAAAAAAAAATGGAAATCTTTACTTTTTAATATTTATTTAAACTGTGAAAAAAGTTTGAATAAAAAAATCTAAAGTTTCTTGTTTTAAAATTTAATTAAGTTAAAAGCAACACTTTTTTTAAAAATCATTGAGCATTTATAATAATGATTCATAAATCATTTTTTTCAATTGTAGAGAATAGTTTGAATGAAAAAATACAAAGTTTCTATTTTTAAAGATTTAATTAAGTTAAAAAATAATTTTAATTTTAAAAACTCGTTTTCATTTTTTTTTAATTATTGAGCACAGAAATATGGTGCAGCTTCTAGCGATAGGATGCGAAGTGTTCGAAAGGAATGCAGCATCCAAAATACTTTTGCTTTGACGTTGATGATATGACTTATCATCATTATTTTTTTTTTAAGAAATAATTTAATGCACAATTTCTGTCTCTAAAACTTTGTTTACAAAGAAAAGAAATATATGTGCTGTGCTAAAACCAAAGTATTATGCCGTGATTTAAAAATAAATTAAAAGTGAAAAATTACTTTTTTATTTATAATAATTCAGGAATAAACAATAGTACCAAAATATTATGCCGTGGTTTAAAAATATAAAAAATAAATAAAAATTACAAAATTATGTTTCTAAATATATGCACTTTGATTTAAATAATTATATGGATAATATAATAATTATATGGATTGAATTTAATAAAATATTTAAAAAATTCTTATAATGATTTCCAAACTTTTTATTGAAAATTCTATTAATTGAAATTTTCTAAAATTAAAGCTGATGCAATAATTCTGTGACCAAAAGTATCCATTTCTGCACATCACCCCAATGACAAAATGGACTTTCCCAATATTCGTTTTTACGTAGGGAGCCATCTAGGAATGAGACGCCATTGCTCTGGACTTCGAAGCAGTTTATAAGTACTGCGATTACAGCGCCATCTATTAACGATTTTTGAAACTAAATTTTGAAACTTCTGCATAACATTTTTACAGCTTAGCTAATAAACAAACCGTTTACCGCCTAATTCTATTGATCTTTGTTTTTGAGATATTTAATTTTGAAATCAGGGCCTTATTCGCTGGACACCCTGTATAAACGTTGAAAGAAATTTCCCGGGGGGCTATATTCATATTTCTGGATCACCCCAAGATATTTCGGTCATAATGATTATTGAACACGAAAGTATTTGGTACTAATGTCACGTTTAAATGTGTTTCTGCATTCATTCTTTTACAGATGTACAGTTTCCATGAGATTAAATTTTATATTTACATGAAATAAAATTGCATTTTAAGTGACACAGATAATTAGCTAAGCAAATCTTTCCTGCATAAAAGCTGGTATACATAATTTTTCGATTTTTTTATGTGCTAGCAATTAAATGGATATTTATAAAAAGATAAATATTGTGTTAGAACTTACAAGAATTCTTCGGTTAAAGCAATACATGTTATAAGGACACCGAAAAAGAGGACAGTTAAAAAATAGGTATAATTATTCGTATTACAAAATTATTAATGTTAGTTTATATTAAAAATTCTATTTTTCTAGAAATCATTATCCGGTTAAATAATATTAAAAACTTTTGACTATTGATATTTATTTATTTAATACTTCTTCAACAATTTTCCTGCTTCATCAAGATGAAAGGTTTGAGTTAGATAGAAATTTCCCGGAGGCTAAATTTATATTTCTAGATAACCACAAGAGATTTTGATCATCATGCTCATTGAACATGAAAGTATTTGATACTAATGTCAAGTTTAAATCTGTTGCTGTATTCCTTCATTTATAGATGTAAAGTTTCCATAAGATTTAAATTTATATTCACTTGGAAAAAAATTACATTTTAAGTGACACACACAATTAAATTTTTGGCTTGTTTTATGTGCCAGCAATTAAATATATAAAAAGAAAAAGGTTGGGTTAGCATATAGTGGAATTCATCAGTTAAAGTAAAACATGTTATAAAAGAACCTGAAAAAGATTACACAAAATTAATTTAATCTTACATGAAAAATACTGTTTACCTGGAAAACATTATCGGTTAAATCACATTAAAGAGCTGTTGACAACGGTCGTTTTAGAAACAAAATACGAATTATCTCATTAATAATCATCTGGCATTCTTAATAACGATTTTGTGTAGAAAGACATTTTCCCGAGAGGCTTTTTTCGATTTTTGTATGACTCTCAAGGCATCTCAGGCTAGTATTCTCAATTAGTAAACACTAAGTTTTATTTAGTACTGATGTCACGTTGAGTACATGCCTGATTTAATTCTTTTATAAATAGTAATTTCTCTTACGATTTGAACTTCGTAGAGAATTTTTTTTTTTTTTAGTTATGCTAAAAGAGACACGCAAACAGAGTAATTTAAATCCTTGGAAATATGAAAACTATTTTTAACATTGCTTACTTTTTCAACTTACAAAAACATTTAAAGATAAGTTTCTGAAGTGAAAATTGCTAAAAGTCAATATGATATCTATGAAGATGTAATCGATATTACTAAACATATAAAATATTTGGAACTCAATTAGGCATTAGTTCCTAACCCTGGCTCAATACGTTGGAAAAAAAACCACGGGCGACGATGTCGGTTTCGTTATCCTTATTATCTGAGTGGTGTTACTGTGTATTATTTTTATTATTCCTTAGAATTTTACATAAATTATATTATTTTTGTCTGATTACATTTATTGTTTCAGGAAAAGTTTACTCCACAGTGTATAATCTATTTTAAAGTGAGAGATTGCGAATATTAGTTCAGTAATTTCTGTTTAAGACACAAGAAGTATAAAACTATCATAGAAATAAAAATAAAAAAAAGGGGGAAACTGAAGAGCAGTTCGCTTCTCTAAAAAATAAAAAAAAAGACGATTATTAATTTTATGTGAGGGAAATAACAGAATACATTACAGCTATTGTTCGATGTAATCACCATTCATTCACCGTGCATCAGTTAATTGATCAGTGAAAAGCAATCATGCATGGTTAGGTTAATTTCTGTTAGTACTCACGAAAATGTTAATTTTGCTTCCAAAATAACTGGAATTAACATATAAATGCATAAAAGTTTATTATATATAATAATGCACTCACTGGTGAACGACTGATGCCTTTTCAATTGCTAGACCAATCACTCGAAAAACAAAAGTTAAATATTTACTTAATAACAAATTTATTTAGTTTTTAATAATATATTATGCTCTATAATATTTCTCTAATTAATTTTTCTAGTAAATATTAAAAGGAGATACATGTCTCCAATATATTTTTAAAAAGAGGAAAAATACAGAATGATTGATATCATGTATCTTTTGGATTTTCTATCACTAAAACCAGTCTTTATATCAAAAGATTGAAAGCAAATTGGACCTTTTCCCAAACATAAGGTAGGGTTAGTTGCCGTAACTGGACCATCGAGGTAACAGGTCCATAGGCTATTTTATAAAAAACTGGTGATTTTTAGCTTTTGTGAACAATGCACCTTAATCTCTACTTCCTAAAACAACGTGTGTCAACTCAATCATAACTCTCACTTTGCTGTGATAGGTTGCCAAAATGTACGTTTCTTTTTTTAAAAACAACGTCAATATGGTTGAACTTCCTAAGCTTTTTATTAAAATACTGTTAGTACTTTTATTAAACAATCTTTTATTTTAATGATTAGGCACATAACTACATTAATATTATTAAGTATCTATACATATTTACTTCATGTTTCAAATGTAAGCCCGGTGTCCCAGTTACCCCATAATTTTTTCAAGAATGGTGTTGCTGGGACATGTATCCGGGGTAACTGGTCCATGCTGGATCCAGTTACTCCAATTGTTATAAATAATTTTTTTGAGTTTTTCTTACTACAGGAAATAAATTTCCCGATAGTTTTTGGCTCACAATAAATAAAATTATAGGATACCTTGTTAAAATTATGCAATGAAATTTTTAAAAAGCATATTGGGTGGTATCAAACCAAATTTCTTGACCCCTTGAGAGGCGGTGATGCCGGTATGGCATCACATAATTTTAATTGGCATCGGAATTTTATAATGAAAATTTCACCTTTATTACTTACGCGAAAATACGGCTTTGCTTTTTTACAAATAGACTCTCTTGTAGATACTGGTATAATTAAATTATTTCAACATGTTTTACGAATGCAAGTACCTTGCCCCTGTAAGCGATATAGCCAAACCTTGAAATTGTACGATACGCAGTGGTCGTATTATATAGGGAAACTTTTATTCTTCCTACCACTATTTTGAAAATAATATCTTCATCGCACCTTTATTTAGAATATGTTAAATAAAATGATCATGAAGGTAACTTATTAAGGATTCAGGTAGGAACAATAAATATGTTTCCCTATATAATGCGACTCCTGGATACAGATAAAGTACTTAAGTACTTACGTAGCCGTTTCTTCATAGATTTATCTTGCTATTTTTTCCTTTAAAATACCCATGTGACTTTTATACTTATTACCTAAACTAAAATACATAAGTACTTACTTAATTTTTATGTTTTTGATATAGATAAATCTAATATTTTCACTTTTAGTTCTTTTTGTAGACACACTGACAGCAAAGGTTTTCTTTACAACGCTCTTTAGTTGATATATAATTTACATGATCTGCCTGGTTTAAATTTTTTTAAGTTGTTTACACTTTTTCAAACAGGACCTGATACCTCATATGAAAAAATAAATAAACGAATGTGGAACATAGACCTTCCTGATCCACTTACCCCATTTTTATGGGGCAACTGGACCCATGAGGAAAAAAAGATGAAAAAGGCATATTTTTATATTTTTAAATATTAAATTGTAATTTTGAGCATTTCTGACTGATAGAGGGTACCTAACTGAACACATTTACAGAAGTTCAGACTTTAATTCAAATGAATATTAGCTTTTTGAAGCGGAATTGCTAGAAGCTCCAGAGTCACATTGTAAACTCATGGCCCAGTTGGCCCAACTAACCTTAATTTTATTTAGCATAAATCGATTTATTACTTTTACTTTGAAAGAGCGCCTGATGGAAAAACATATTACAGAGAAACGGCTTGAATTCTAGCACTGGTGGAATTCTCTTCAAATAAATTTGGCAATTCTTAAAGAGATGCCTACTGTTTTATTTGCTGGTTAGAACTGATTTTCTGCTGACTATTAGACATTTGTACGGAAATGTATTTATAATTTTAAACAAATTATTATTTTTCCGAGTGCTCTTTAAATTATAAATTTTGTTATTCGTGATATTATAAAGATTGGCGACCGCTGCGCAGTGGGACATTTGGTGGATCTGAACGTCCAAAATTATATTTTTGTGCTAAGCTAATTTAAATGAATTGGTTAAACAGTAAATACCTCTTCAGCAAATAATATTTTTTTTAATAAAAAGTGCTTCCTTCTTTACAGTTTTATGCTTATATTTATTAAATGAACAATATAACAATATAAAAAAAAAATAAAACTAATATTTGCTGGAAATCACAAAGAACCATTTGCATAGAAAAATTTAAAAAATTCTTTTTAAATTGAATTAAAAAAAACTAACCTTTTGTCCTATTCTTATTCCAATTGGAGGAGCATCCAACATATGACCTTAAATTACCAGAATTTCAAAGAGTTATTACCCGTGTTCGTTCAAGATGAAGAAAACATTGTATATTATTTTACATGCCAGATTCTATATAACTGTTTGCCTGGGTAGAGAGTACAGTTCCATTTTTTATTCATTGTTCAATTTTTAAGGAAGGATAATCTTCTTTTAAATTCTTTGTATATTTTCATAATAGTTTCTGGAAATCGGTTAGCTTCGGTAATTCATAATGATCTTTGCAACGGTTATATTTTATTTTTACTATTTGAATTGTAGGAAATTCCTTTTTGTAGTCCTTTTTCTGTATACTTTTTTCTTTATGGTCAAGTTTCTTTTCTTTTTTTTAGCTCTTGTGCTGCATTTTTCTTTTTGGAAATTTTTAACTCTTGCACATAAGCAGACTTGAATACTTCAACATTTGTTGAACTTCTTAGGATTTAAACTTTACTTTTATTTGTCCGTTGAACTACATCAATGAAAGCTTAAATGTCTAATTACATTTCTTGGAATATCAACAGTTCGTTCATTTCGGTTTATCTTATCATTCGTGAAACTGTTTGCTTTTTTGGGCTGAAAACCAATGCTTCTTATTTCAGATTTAAAAAAAAAAATGCAAAATAATTTTTGAAAAACTTTATTTCATCTTCATAAAAAATAAACGGTCAAGTTCGATTATTACCCGCGCTCAGAGGGTTCCGTACAATAAATGTGTGAATTATTAACTGTATTATTTAAAAAATCGTTGCTAAAAGAATAAAAAGAATTTCGAAAAACTGCAGAACGTAGGGTTGGGTATAGGTATATATGTCGTAGGCTAAGTGAGAAATCCGGCTCTTTGCAAACAGCCTAGGCTCTTTATAAACAGCCGGGCTAATTGGAGAATCCATCCCCCTTTTTCCAATTAGCTTGATATTTTTCAGGCTTATTGCAAAGAGCCTAGAAAGCGTTAGGCTAATTGAAAAATGACCACTTATTATCTGATCAGGGTGATATTTTTAGCTCACAGGCTATCAAAGCCTGAGAGCTTATGTTCCCGCCGATTCTGTATGTACGTGTGTACGTACGTACGTACGTATGTACGTAATGCGATAACTCTTGATAGAAATATCCGATTTGCTTCAATTTTTTTTTCTAGGTTCATTCTGATGAGGTGCTTCTCTGATTAGGTTTTGTAGTTCATTGGTTAAGGATAAAGGGGGCTAGTCCCCGCCCCCCTTAATTTATATAAATGGGTTTTTCATGTAGAAATATTCGATTTGAGCCAAATTTGGTATACCGGTTTATTGTGTTAAGGAGCTTCCCTGATTAGATTTGGAAGCTCATTATTTAAGTATAAAGGAGGAAAAGGGGGCTACCCCTTAATTTAGATAAATCCGTTTTTCATGCAGAAATATTCGATTTGCTCCAAATTTGGTATATCGGTTTATTAAGTTAAGGAGCTGCCTTTATTAGATTTGGAGGTTCATTAGTTACATATAAAGGGAGGAAAGGGGGGGGGGCTATCCCCTCCCCGTAATTTAGATAAATGGGTTTTTCATGCAGAAATATGCGATTTGCAATAAATTTGGTATACCGGTTAATTATGTTAAGCAGCTTCCCTGATTACATTTGGAAGATCATTATTATGTATAAAGGGGGGAAAGGGGGGCAATTGCATCTGCCCTTAATTTAGATAAATGCGTTTTTCATGTAGAATTATTCGATTAGCTCAAATTTGGTATACTGGTTTATTATGTTAAGGAGATGGCTTGATTAGATTTGGAGGTTCATTAGTTAAGTATAAAGGGAGGAAAGGGGAGGGGTAGCCCCCCCCTTAATTTAGGTAAATGGGTTTTTAATGCAAAATTATTCGATTTGTTCCAAATTTGGTATACCGGTTCATTCTGATAAGGTGCTTCCCTGATTAGTTTTTGAGATTCATTAGTTAAGTATAAAGGGAGGAAAGGGGGGCTGGACCCCTCCCTTAATTTAGATAAATGAGTTTTTTCTGCAGAGTTATTCGATTTGCTCCAAATTTCGTATACCGGTTTATTACGTTAAGGAGCTTCCCTGATTAGATTTGGAGGTTCATTAGTTAAGTATAAAGGGAGGAAAGGGGGCTAGACCCCCCCCCTTAATTTAGATAAATGGGTTTTTCATATAGAATTATTCGATTTGCTTCAAATTTGATATACCAGTTTATTACGATATGGCTTCCTTCATTTGATTTGGAGGTTCATTGGTTAAGTATAACAGGGGGGAAAGGAGTGCAATTGCCCCTCCGCTTAATATAGATAAATGGGTTTTCATGCAGAATTATCTAATTTAGTTTAATTTTTTTTCAACCGGATACGAACTTGAAGGTTCCATTTGAAGTCAACCCGAAAACCGACCACAACCAGGTTTCGGATTGAGTTCAATTAGAACTTTCAGGTTCGGATCGGGTTGCCGGTGGACGGAGATTATTTTGTCTGGCTTGCATGGGATTATAGTTCTTTGGAATATTTTTGTCGGTTAAGCTTTGGTTCGGGACGGGTTTAAGGTTGACTTCGAATGGAATTTTTAGGTTCTGGTAGCGTTGCGAGTCCACGGAAACTAATTTGTCTTGTTCGGATCCGGTTATAGATCTATGGAATATCTTTGTCGGTTATCAGATTTGGTTCGGGATTTCGGGTTTTTTCAAATGGAACTCTCAGATTCGGGTCGGGTTGCATGTCGACTGAAATTATTTTGCCTTGCTCTTATCGGGGTACGGTCTGTTGTAATTTATTTTTCGGGTTTGGGTAGGGTTATGCGTTGATAAACCTAATAAAAAGAAAATTGTCCAGTTAAACTGATGGCATTGAGCTTACAGGCTATTCACACTAATTGTATATTATACTTTTATTTCAAAGAATAATGCCCCTCGAAAAATAAATGAAGGGATTAATCCCCGTTTCCCCCCTTTCTACTTAACCAAAGAACCTTCAAATCTAACCAGGGAAGTTACTTAACATAATAAACTGGTATACCACATTTGAAGCAAATCAGATAATTCTGCATAAAAAAAACCAACTAAATTAAGGGGGGGGAGTATTAGCTCCCCCATTTCTCCCTTTATGCTGAACCAATGACCTTTCAAATTTAATCAGGAAAGCTCCTTATTAGAATGAACCTAGAAAAAAATTAAACCAAATTAGATAATTCTGCATGAAAACCCATTTATCTAAATTAAGGGGAGGGGCAATTGTCCCCTTTCCCCCCTTTTATACTTAACCAATGAACCTCCAAATCAAATGAAGGAAGCCATATCGTAATAAACTGGTATATCAAATTTGAAGCAAATCGAATAATTCTGTATGAAAAACCCATTTATCTAAATTAAGGGGACATTAGCCCCTGTCCCTCCGTTATACTTAACCAATAAATCTCCAAATCTAATCAAGGCAGCTCCTTAACATAATAAACCGGTATACGAAATTTGGAGGAAATCGAATAACTCTGCATCAAAAACCCATTTATCTAAATTAAGGGGGGGGTCTAGTCCCCCTTTCCTCCCTTTATACTAAACTAATGAACCTCCAAATCTAATCAGGGAAGCTCCTTAACATAATAAAACGGTATACGAAATTTGGAGCAGATCGAATAATCCTGCATGAAAAACCCATTTATCTAAATTAAGGAGGGGGGGTCTAGCCCCCCTTTCCTCCCTTTATACTTAACTAATGAATCACCAAATCTAATCAGGGAAGCTCCTTAACGTAATAAACCGGTAAACGAAATTCGGAGCAAATCGAATAATTTTGCATTAAAAACCCATTTACCTAATTTAAGAGGGGGTTGTCCCCCCTTTCCTCCCTTTATACTTAACTAATGAACCTCCAAATCTAATCAAGCCATCTCCTTAACATAATAAACCAGTATACCAAATTTGAGCTAATCGAATAATTCTACATGAAAAACGCATTTATCTAAATTAAGGGGAGAGGCAATTGCCCCCCTTTCCCCCCTTTATACATAATAATGATCTTCCAAATGTAATCAGGGAAGCTGCTTAACATAACTAACCGGTATACCAAATTTATAGCAAATCGCATATTTCTGCATTAAAAACCCATTTATCTAAATTACGGGGGGGGGGGGTAGCCCCCCTTTCCTCCCTTTATATGTAACTAATGAACCTCCAAATCTAATCAAGGCAGCTCCTTAACTTAATAAACCGGTATACAAATTTGGAGCAAATCGAATAATTCATCATGAAAAACCAATTTATCTAAATTAAGGAGGGTTGTCCCCTTTCGCCCCTTTATACTTAAATAATGAGCTTCCTAATCTAATCAGGGAAGCTGCTTAACACAATAAACAGGTATACCAAATTTGGAACATACCGAATATTTCTGCATGAAAAACCCTTTTATATAAATTAAGGGGGGCTAGCCCCCCTTTTCACCCTTTATCCTTAACCAATGAACCTCAAAAACTAATCAGGGAAGCACCTTATCAGAATGAACCTAGAAATTTTTTTTGAAGCAAATTGGATATTTTTTTCAAGAGTTATCACGTTACGTACATGCGTACGTACGTACGTACACACACACGTACATACAGAATCGGCGGGCACATAAGCTCTCAGGCTTTGATGGCCTGTGAGCAAAAAATATCACCCTGGGGTTTACCACAAAAGTTCAAAGAGATATGAATACTAAATAATGCCAAATATTGCCATTCTGTATAACTCTTTTTTTTTTTTTTTTTTTTATCTTATCCGAATCTTTTATGATTAACTTAATTCGGTACTGAGAATAAAAGTAGTGCATATCAGTAGTGCTTCATTTGGCATTTCATAAAAATAGTTCAGCGTAGTCTAGTTAAGGGATCTCGTACCTTTTAAACGCGACGAAAATTAACGAAAAAATTCAAAATTTTAATTAGTCTATCTTCAAAACATTTTATGTATAAACAAGAAATTTTGACTATTGATTAACAGATTGTGATTTGTAATATGGTACCAATAGAAATTTATTTGACTTTTACAGAATTTGTGTATTGATGAAATCAAAATAGATCTTTTTTTTACCCCATAAGTCATTGCGCACATTATATTTTAAGAAAGTATGTATGGAATGTCAGGAAATTTGGTAAAGATACTAAACAAATATGAGTTTTTAAAATGATCTACTCTTACGCGAAAATTATTCCATTAACTATATATAAAAGAATAATCAAATTTTACATTTTTAAAGTATAAAAATAGTCATAACTAAAAATATTACCATTGTAAATACTTAACACACTGATTTGTTTAGTAACTTACCAAATTTCATGACAATCCATACATACTTTCTCAAGATATACGCGCAATGACTCATGGAGTAAAAAAAGAGCTATTTTGAGTTTCGACAATACACAAATTCTGTAAAAGGTTAATAAATTTCTAATGGTAGCATATTACAAAGCTCAATCTGTTTAATCAAGATCCAAAATTTCATGTTTATACATAAAAAAGTTTTGTAGATAGACTAATTCAAAGTTTTTCGTTAATTTTCGATGTGTTTAAAAAGATACAGGAACCAATAAATTCGTCTGTTTTTAAAACTTTGACGTTTATTGCTTTTATAGTGCTACTCGGCATTGCATTACACAAATATATCATTAAAAGTTGTTATCTGGGCTTTAAAAGTCGACGGAAGATCGGGTACACCGCACCTGTCATTATGTATGTCCAAACCGTCCCCATATTTAAGGATTAATATCTCGGGTAATTATCGAAGATTTTTTAACATCAGTATCAACAATGCTTTTATACTTCTGCTGCGATAAGTACCTCCAGCGCTCCTCAACACCTTTGCTGAATGCCTGCAAATCGAAATTTATGTGTAACGGATAAATGCGCTTTTCTCAAAAACTATGTTACCTAGGGTAATCGCTATAATTTTCCTGTAAGGTTTACATTAACGTCTACTACCCTTTATTTTTTCATAATTTTAGTTTCAGTAGATTCGGAATTAGATGCGGGGGGGGGGGACACATTTTTGCGCTACGTTTACGACGATATTTTTGAAAATATAATACCTAAAATTAAAAGAAATGTATTTTTGAGTTCAGCCTTACGAAAGCTTTTACCCGATACCCCACACTATATACAAAGAAATTTTTTTTTCAAGTTACTTAATTAGCCCCTATACATTTTTCCTAAATATATTTGTCAATGTTTCATAATCGGAAAATATTTGTGTCAATAATCTTTATTACTTCCCCCAATTTGAAACTTTCCACGTTCCAAAGTTCCGAGTAAAGTGCCTGTGACAGACAGACAGACACAGGAGTGATCTTATAATGGTTCCGTTTTAACTTTTTAAGTACGGAACCCTAAAAAAACATCATTATTTGTAAAGTAAGCTTCAAAAAATATTTTTTATGCATTTTCAGTGATTTTTACTGATGCATGATGCTCAATAGCTGTCTACAAATCATTATTTTGATATCAAGTGCCGTATGGAATAAAATGAACTCAAAATATATAAGAAAATGAATGCAGAATAAAACACTTTATATTGGATCGACAGCATTAGGACTTAATTTTTAAAAAAATGTGTAATTTTGTTATTAGTTTTAAAAACACAGAAATAAATTTAACTCAACTGAATAAAGAACAATAAACTTCCATAAATAATAATGAAATAGTTTGAATTTTTTTGAAATGCTGAAGAGAATAGAAAGGAGAATAAATGTGTCTTTTTTTATATAGTTTTTACAACTATCTATATTGCTCTTATTCCAATCTAATTAACGAAAAAATACTTACACGTAGCCAATTTAATATTGCCAATAATAATTTTATTTCACTTATTCTATAAATATAAATTAAAGAGTTAGACAAGTTTTAGATTTGTTATTACAAAAACAAAATGCTGTTGGGAAATCTTTGGGAATATAACTAAAATGTTTAATTTTGGAAATGTTGGAAGATAAAAAAACAACTTTAAAATATATTTAAATCATTTTTTAAATTACTAATATTGATTATGTCACAATGACGATATTAAATCTTTACTCACTTCTCCTCGCGTTCACTATTTATAACAATTAGATATTGTACACTTACCAAAATAAAGATATTTAATTAAAAATTATTTTTAGGATCAATTTGCATATCGATTTAAAACACATGCATTGAACAGGATAGTCTGGTTTGGAGTAATAGAAAAAGATCATTTTTTTTTTTTTTTTTTTATGGAGTAAAAAGATGTATTGCATCGATCATCAATGATTCATGTTTATGATATCTCCATTTTTTTTTGTTCATATGTAGTAATTTTAAAAATCGATTTTATCCAGTCAGACTCGTGAAATATAATATAGTGTGCTGTATTATATTTCACGATTCATTTGCGCTGTGTAAGGAATGGATGTTTGTAGCGGATCGTAATTTATAGCAGCGTTAAGATATAGTAAATTGATATTAACATTTAAAAATATTTCAAAGCACGTGGTAAATTTTGTACATTTCAATGTTCTATTGCATATACAAAATGACCACTCTCAACGGTGTCCAATGGCTGATTTCTAAACCGTTAGTCATAGACATGTATTTCCGATTACAGAAATGTTTTTCATGAGGTAAACAATTTTTTAAAAGTCGTTTTGATCAATAAAAACACATCTTATAAAGTTATGAAATTTAAATTTTTATATGATCCCCGGTATTATAAGGGATATTTAGGAAATATTTCCTATTAAACTAAAAAATAAGACAGAAACTAGAGAACAGGAATTCTGCTTTTTCAGAATTTAGTGTCGCCGCCGGCATTTCCATTATTTCATTTTCCTCTAGTGGACTAGTGGTTTCTATTATTATGAAACAGCCATTATAAATGAAGCGTTAGGTGAAGATGTAAGAGCAGTCGTAAAAAGTTACAACTCTTATTTTCTGGTCAGAATGGGGAAAAAAATGGCCATGTTTTTTTTGTTTTTTTGAAAAAAAAAATTATAGCCATTTTTTTTTTTCATTCTGAACAGAAACTCAGAGTTCTAACTTTTTACGACTGCTCTTTCATCTTCACCTAACGCTTCATTTATAATGCCTGTTTCATAATAATAGAAACCACCAGGCCACCAGAAGAAAATAACTCGGTTAAGCGGGACTCGGATAATCGGGACTTTACTGCAAAATATATTTCAATTTTAAGACTTAAAGCACACGCTTTTATTTTATGTAAAATGACGTCATTTGCACTAATATAGATGCTTAAAATTAAATATAATTTATAATAGGTCCATGTTTTATCACAAATCCTTCATTTACATTTTTCTCAAAATAGCACGTATTTTAATTTTTTTTCTTTCAGTTTATGAGAAAATGGCAACAAAAAGATATAATTGCAATTTTTCAACATTTTTTTCTTTATTTCCTACAGAAATGGAGTACTTGAGTTGCCAAAATGAAACAAATGCTGCTAAACTTTACAAAAAAATTAATATTTCAAAAACAAATGGAAATGCAGGTTTCAAACAAATTGCATTAAAAAGTACGTTTTTTCCCCAATACAACGGTATAAACGTTGAAAATGTGCGATGATTAGAAGTTGTAAAAAAGGCTGTAGAGTATTTAATCGCACAATGAAACATCGGCTTTTGTTTTAAAATAAGCCGGGAGAATGAAATAGCATACCGGGGGCTAAAAAAATCCCATTCATCTTACACTAAATTCACTGAGTTAAGCTTTAAATTGAATGACTTATGCCAATTTTCTGCATATGAACAACAATGTGTTGGACCATGCTTCAAGGGATCCTACACAAAGTGTTTAAAGTATTAGAAAGATTTATTTCGCGGGTACATTTCTGTGTTGCAGCCGAATCATTTCGAGCAAGTTGTACGATAACTTCAAATTTTATTAAGTTTTACATTAAATATTCTAACAGCTTTTTAAAATAGGGTAAAGCGCCCATATTTCGCCCCCTCTCCTAATTTCGTTCTCTGAACTTATCCGCTTTTGCGAAAGTGGCGCCACTTATGATGCAAGGCACAGGGCACGGAAGGTAAAAGGGGTTAGTGTTGAAAGTTTCATTCGCCAAGACGCATACATAAATTAAAGACTGCGAATTTCTTATTTTTAAAACACCTGAGTTCTTATTACGTCGTTTTTAGAACGTTATTTACTGTACTGTAAATATTTATTTCTTATTCATTGCATTTATTTTATGTTGGTAAGATGCTGACAGTAGGATACAGTGAGTTTTAGGACGCTCAGTTCACCTTACGGGAACTGAAGATCTGCAATATTGGAAAGTAGCGTGATCCCAATTTCGTCCCCCTTGCAGTTCTTATTTTCGTCCCGGGGACGAAATTAGGAATGCTTTTTCATGACTTTTTTTTTCAATTTTTTCCTCATGTTTGGATGGATAAGCGCATTGTTGTCAATTTCCCGATTTTTTGGATACCAGTAAAATCTTACAACTAGAGAACAGGAATTCTGCTTTTTCAGAATTTAGTGTCGCCCCGGCTCCATTACTTCATTTTCTTCTGGTGGACTGGTGGGCTGGTGGCTTCTATTATTATGAAACAGCCATTACAAATGAAGCGTTAAAACAAATTATGGCCATTTTTTTCCATTCTGACCAGAAAATCAGAGTTCTAACTTTTTACGGCAGCTCTTTCATCTTCACCTAACGCTTCATTTATAACGGCTGTTTCATAATAATAGAGGCCACCAGTCCATCAGAAGAAAATAACTCGGTTAAGCGTGACTCGGATAATCGGGACTCTACTGCAAAACATATTTCAGTTTTAAGACTTAAAGCACACGTTTTTATTTTATGTAAAATGACGTCATTTGCATTAATATAGAAACTTAAAATTAAATATAGTTTATAATAGCTCCCTGTTTTATCATAAATCCTTCATTTATATTTTTCTCAAAGTAGCACGTATTTTAATTATTTTTTTTCAATTTATTTTTTTTTCTCCATTTTATGAGAAAAGGGCAACAAAAAGATATAATTGTTATTTTTCAGCAATTTTTTCCTTACTTTCTACAGAAATGGCGTACTTGAGTTGCCAAAATGAAACAAATGTCGCTAAAAACTACAAAAAAATTCATATTTCAAAAACAAATAGATATGTAGTTTTCAAACAAATTGCATTAAAAAGTACTTTTTTTCCGAATACGATAGTATAAAAACTGAAAATGTGCGATGTTTAGAAATTTAAAAAAATGCTATAGAGCATTTAATTGTACAATGATACATCTACTTTGTTTATTGCTAGCGTCTGTAAGCTAACGTTATTTTTTGGACACAAAATAAGCTGGGAGAAAGAAATAGCATACCGTACCGGGGCTAAAAATGTTTTCTTTATTTAATTGCGTTAAAACTGCGATTGTATAAAACAAGTATTTCTGCATAAAAATATTGGTATGAAAAAAATTGTGAGGTTGGCAAAGATGCGTAATGTTTTGTTATGTTATTCTTCCACTGATAATTAGTATATTTCTTTGTGCCTTACTTAAATGTAAATTAAATTACTTACTCATTTAGAAATAAATTTTGACTTAGTTATAAGTTAAGCCTGGGCTTATTGGATTTTTTTTTTTTTTGGGGGGGGGGGGGGGACGAAATTAGGACCACTTTTTTTACTTTTGCATTTTTTAGATAATTTTGAAAAAACAATTTTTCGCATTTTTAAAATTTTTTGTACGATATTTGCCTATGTTTCTATATGCGTGGGTAGTTAGTCTATGTAAAATCCAAATTTGGTAGATTTGCACTGAAAATTACAACTTTCAAGGGCTTAAAAGTGACTGGGGACAATAATCGGGCACCTTACCCTATGTATAATTTTGTAAAGAATTGTGACTGTTGCTTTTCTTCATTTCACTTTCAAAATATTTTGCTCTTTTAACTTATATTTTTAGCTGAATATTTTTAATATTTCACAAGGATAATAGATTTCAAATTTATATGAAATGCTATTTTTTCTCTCAACTTCTTTATTTTTTCTACATCTGACGATTATTTATATTTCTGGTAAATTTGTGAATGACCCCGATCTCGCAGAAAAAAAGATGCTTCAACTGTATATAGTTATTAGTAGGTCAATTTAAATAGTAGAAGAATGGATTATTTTTTGTCTTACTTCTTGGTGTAATAGGATATTTTTACAAAATACATATTATAGATCAGGGGGGGGGGAGGCGTATACAAATTTAAATTCCGTAATTTTTAAGAAATCTTTTAATGACCCAAATTGTTTTTTAAAGACTTCTTTGCCTCATTAAAAAAAAATCTGTAACTGAAAATGTATTTCTCAAAATACACTTCAGGAATCAGCCAATGAACACCGTTGAGAATGTCACTCTACATAAATTGTCTCATAAAGTTCAATGAAGAAAACAATAAACATTTGTAACAATATAAAAATACACCACTGACGAGATCTTTTCTCCAAATGTGTAGTTTTTAAATCCAGTTAATATTTTCAAAAAACAAATAACTAGTAAAACCTCGGATTAAGAGCTAATCTCTCTTACTAGGAGAGGGTCCAAGGTTGGACTCACCGAATACGGTGAACGTTTGTGTATCGAAACAGTATAGTTAGTACATAAATAAAGGGCAGCCACAAGGTGATACACCCAGGGGGTCTCTAAAGAATATGTCTCAAAGTTTACGCTACAGTTTATAATCGGATAAATTTTCTTCATTGGCGAGCGGCTCAATAGCATGGTCGTTAGCATGCCGGGTTAGAGATTTTCCTTTGTCAGTTCGAATCCCGTTCGGACTTTATTTTTTTAACGAAAATTTCATCAATTATTTACGAACCGCAATTGAAAAAGTATGTATAATAATTAAAATTTGCGTAAAATATAAAATAAATGCACGTTTTGTATGTAAGTGCATTTTTAACTACGAAATTTTGCATGTTTAAATATATAATTTAAAAAAAAGACATATTTATATGTCTGCAGACAAGAATATTTTTTGTTGTTATTTAAAATTGTTTACTGTTAATTTAATGAATATCTAATATTTTCAACAAAGAAATAAAACACGGGAACAAATATATTATTTTCATTTTGTTTACTTATGCATGTACTTAAATATTTCATGTCTTTTTTTAAAATATGCTTTTCTATTTTTTATGTGATTTTTTATAGTCTGGGATTTTTTATTTTAAATTAGAATAAGTGTCTAAGATGTAATTTTTTTAGCAACTCAATTTTTCCCCTGATGTTTTAATGTGTTTATGTAATGCAGTTTAATAATAGAAATATGATTTTAACTGTGAATCTTTGCATGTTTATATATTTAATGAAAGATAAAAAAAATAATAATAATAATAGTAATTATAAACTAAGAAAAAAATGTCAATTGGAACTTTTATAGATCATAAAATTACGCTACTTAAAAAAAATATCTACTGTTATTTACATAAATAAGCTCTTATAATATAATAATTAAAAAATGAATAAGGATTTTAGGGAATACAGAAAAATTACTTACCTTGCATTAAATTTAAAAAATCCACCTACTCGGAAAGCTTGAAGACGCAGGGTCTTGAAAACAGCATGGATGCCAAATGCGCTTAAGAGACCAAGTTAAGGTTTCCCAGAAACCTGTGCTTTGTTTTTCAAAATGGCTATCAATTTAAGTGGTTCAACATATGTCCCAACATGCCCAACACTGCCCTACATATCACTATTACTTATTTTAAGCAGAAAGCCCGAAAATTATAATTTATCTTGTGATGATCACACATTTTAATTAGCTTTATATGTTCTTTTTAGCAGGTATTTTTACAGATAGAAGTAGTTCGTAATTCTGCGATTAGATTTCAATACTTCTAGACGGGATTGAATAATAATTTACACTGGCCTTCAAAAGTTAAGGTACAGGGACTGGGTGCTTTCGAAAGCACACGTTTTGCCGGATATCTACCAACATTATTCGCGAATTGTTTTTGAACTTCTAGGATGTAAAGAACGTGTTTATTTTTATATTTATCGGTGAAGATTTATCGGGGGTACAATTAGGGGGCTAATAATAAATTCAATAATAAAATAATATTTGCGTTCACCTATGTAACAGAAAAGGCTGGAAATGGTCTGTCACTGTGGTAAATGACTATTTGAGTCCTGTTTAACGTTTGTATGCATTTGTGTAAGCATAGCACGCATATTCGTGAAGATGTTAACGTTTTTGTGAAAAATTCAAAAGTTTTTTGCTTATAGCATACAGAGTTTTCAACCAAATTTAACACAACTTTCCGAAAACCTGACAAAGAGCAGTAGCAAGAGTATACTGGAATTAAAACATGAATATATTGGATATTTGATGAGATATTGGCATTTGTATGAAATACTTTTTAACTGCGCATGCGTGGAAGATCCTACAATTTTTATTATATAATTTGGTAGTCAGCTATTTAGGGCAACTTATATAAAAAGTCCAGTCAAATATCGCGAAAATTCACAAAGATAGTGTCGATATAGTGAGTTGCTTCCTAAAAATAGCTTTATTATAAGGGATTTTCCACAACTTTTCAATCAGCTCACTATATCTTTCTAAGTTTTCACAACATTTGACTGAACTTTTTATAGAAGTTGCCCCAAAATACTGACTACCAAATTATGAAATAAGAATTTTGAAATCTTTTGCGCATGCGCAATTAAAAATTATCTCATAAAATGCCCATATCTCATCAAATATTCAATATGTTCATGTTTTAATTGCAGTATACTGTTGCTACTATTCTTTGGCAAGTTTTCGAAAGTTGTGTTAAATTTGGTTGAAAACTCTGTATGCTTAAAAAGAAAATTGAATTTTTCACAAAAAAAATTAACATCTTCACGAATATGAGTGCTATGCTTACAAAAATGCATATAAACGTTGAACAGGACCCAAATAGTCATTTACCACATTGACAAACAATTTCCAGTCTTTTCTGTTACATAGGTGATCGCAAATATTATTTTATTATTAAATTTATTATTAGCCCCCTAATTGTAACCCTCGATAAATCTTTACCGAGAAATATAAAATCAAACATGTTCTTTACATCCTAGAAGTTCAAGAACAATTCGCCAATAATGTTGGTAGATATTTGACAAAACGTGTGTAATCGAAAAGATCCAGTCCCTGCACCTTAACTTTTGGAGGACAGTGTACAATAAAAAAAACTGTATCTAGAAACCAATAGACCGTTTTTAAACTGAATAGTTTCATTGTATCAAATATTTTCCCATGATTTTCTATGTAGGACAAATTGTGGTCTACGTAACCACAAGTTGTTGACCTTTGTTCTGGATCGTAGCTACTCACACCTGCGAAAAACGAATTGAATCAAAAGGCGTAAACAGATAACAGTCCCAAGGAAAGATTGCGACCTCAGATACGTGAACAGGCTCATCCTTCATTTCGGGTTTTTACCATAACGAGCTGAGGAATCCTACCATTTACCAAAGATACTTGATAAATGCACAAAATATTAGCGTTAAGGAGTATATATCAGACTTTTACAAACTGAGAGTGGTATATTCTATAATTTACCGGTAACCCCTAGTATATACCTGACTTCGGGCTTTTACCGTAACCTATCCTCCAAAAGCTGAGCCGTTACGTCCAAGGATTGTCTCTTCAAAGAGTTCCAAACAAGGATACATTAATTTGAATTTCTCGATTTGTACGATATTCAGAAAATCGATTTGCAGAAAATCCTGGAAAAATCATTTTTTTTCTTATTAGTATATGAGAACTTTTAATTATTCCCACAAACTTCCACTAAACTACCAAAATTTAAATGTCATTAATTTTAATGTCATTTTAATCAGAATTAGGAATATCATTAAAAAGTTTTTATACTTTCATATACAATTATATAAAAAAATTCTTTTAACTATGAATTTCCAGCTTATAAAATATCATAATATTAACAAGTATAACACGTCAAGCGCTTGTTCACGAAACAAGTTAAAAACTGTTACTATATGATAAGATGTAGTGCAATAATTTAAACACTACTTGAAACGTAATCCCATGTCAAAATTAAAGTTAATTACTTGTTGTTGAAAAAGGAGAGACACTAAAAGCTGGAATTAGCAACTTTAAAAATCCGAACTGTATTACTATATTTAAACTGAAACCTTTCCACAATGATTTTTTTTTAATTTGCTTCAACTATACAGAAATCAAAATAATACTTTTTTTCATAAGCGGTATTTAATAATATTTTGACAGTTTTGCTTTCTAATTAGATTTTAAAATTTAACTAATATTTTATATTTATTTCGCTACGGTCTTGTATATTTTGAAGAACAATTGGCAAAACTTTTTACCGTGAATTTTCCAGTAACATGTTTTAAACTATTGCAAAGCTTGGGACTTTAGAAACAAGTGTTGTCATTATGCATAAACCGTGAAGCGTGAAATGGAATATTTAAAATTGTGAAACCATAAAAACTTTTACATATGTTGCAGATGTGATAATCCTAATTAGTGTCATAAAGTTTGTTTGAAATATCTCTCAATTAGAAACAGGAAATTAGGAAACTAATTCCAAGATGAATTTAGAACTTCAAAGGAAACATTAAATAGTTGCTTAACAACTAAGGCAGAGAACATAAAAATTTTGTGGTGTTACTTATAAGTGACAACTTGGAATTTGTTATCTTTTTTTTCTTTGTGTCTTTTTTTATCTGTGCGATGAGTTCCAAATTGTATGTTTGAAAGATTGTAAAACTTCTGAATTTTCTATAAGTCATTTTCCCTTTTAATTGTTCCTTACTGAAGGAAACAATCCCTCATTACTCGTTATATAATCGCTTATGATACAAATCTATCAGTTCAGTCAACAGTTTTCTGTTATCATTAAATTATAAAAATGAAAATAAACAAAAACTGCGGTAAAGATTTATTAATTACATGTCGGTTTACAAATACTTCTAATTAAAAAAATAGATGTTGTCAAATCATATTTTACCCTTGAACAACAATACAAAATGCTTGAACAAGCTGAAATACTGATGTTTTTGTCAGCAAAAAAGTGTAGTTATGAGATATAGCTAACATTCATTCTATTTTTCATAAGAGATTCTCAAAAATGCATATAAACATACTATCTGGAATTGGTATAAGAACAGCGTTTTCAGAATGTCTAAAGTATTCTAACAAAATTTACGGTGACTAATATATTTGAAATATTATGTTAGAGGTGATTAAACAAAACGGAAGATAATCTTCTAATAAAATTATAAAAGTTTCAAATTTTTAATAGTGGAATATTCGTAAAGTCAAGTATGTATCGAACTATAAAACGGAACAATGCTATAATCCATAAAGTAATGGTAATTACTTAGTTTCTGAGCTACTTAACATCCAATGTAAAGATGGTTTGACTAAGTGTGCCATAGGGAGCCATGAGATAAAAAATATTTAAGTGTAGCTGATCCACATTAAAAAGAAAAAAATATTGCTTTAATGACTACGTAGAAATGAAAGTAGAAGAAATACTTAAATGTTTAACAATGTATAAAAAGTACAGAATAAAAAATATTTGTTACTTATTAGATTTTATTCTTTAAATAAAGTTTGGTTTAAAACACGTTTCAATTGAATGTGATATATTCTGTATTCTCCGGAAAAATACCGAAATGTTGGCGTCTAACCCTTTAGGTACCAAATAACTTTCGTCATCACATAATAATAAAGACAACAATAAGAGTTTTAGAATTTTTGCAGAATGATTTTTCTTATCTTTTTTTATAATTTCTTCCAATAATGTTTGTGATTAAAAAGAAACTGCATAAAATTTTGTACATAAATAAATCCAATGTTAAATAATCATTTATTACATTTGTATCTAATGTTATTAATATTGTTAATGGTAGGATAATAATGGTAAGATTATATATATATACAGAAGATAACGTTAGAGAAGATGTTTACAAAACATCTAATTACACATTCATTGCATGTAATTGAATTGATTTTATAATGGGAGAGAAACATTATTTAATCCATTTAGTTTTTAATAAACTTTGGACCAGAATTATTAATAGGGTTGTTTTTAATCATGTTAAACAAATTAAGTTATTTATATTGGAAATGAAAATTTTCGTAAATTCTAGTAAGTTTCCAATATTACGGCAAAAGAATTTCTTGTTCCTGAATGCGAAAAAATAAAATACTTTTGTACAAAGCATATGATATGTATATATACAGGGTTAAATAGCGAAAATTTCTTAAAATGAAACGCTAAACTAAAAGCTCCGATGTTAAGAAAATCAACGAACGCTGTCTAAAGTAAGCAACTACTTAATATTACAGTAATTCTACGATCTTGGCACAGGTAGGAAGGGTGGTTTCGAGCTTGTATATAAATATCTCAGGTATAAAAAAATTAGTTATGTATTAATAAAATAAATTTGTTATCTTTTTAGGATGTAACTTGATTTTCCATATTTTCCTTTCATTAAAAACAGCTTTAAAGATATTTAAGTATTGTTTTCATTTATTCACGCGTATAAAATGATCAATCACTAGCAAGCTGTCGTTGTTTTTCTTTCTTTAATGGTACTTGCAGATGTGCGGTTATCATCACAAATTTCTCTTACAGTGAAACAATTGAGAACAACAAACTTTCAGGTGTTTCTGAGTATATAAAAATATATTTCAGACAGTTTACTATCGTTCATTTCATAATTCTTCTGGAATATTCCAAAAATAAACATGTATGAGGTCCAAAAATATTATTTTCTGACAATTATATACAACAATAATCCGAATTACATAATAATGTACGCATTTGTTTTATTGCAGTCAATTATTCAGACTCTTCAGTAGGAATCTAATTATTTTTTTCCGGATAGCATGTGACTGATTTCTTTTCGCATTTCCCTATAATATTAGTAATCACTTTATTATTGTTGTATGCTTATGTCTTTAACATGTGCAAAACTTTCGCGAAAGTATGAAGAACACTGTAAAAAAAAAAATCTGTGAAGTTACTAAAGTTTTTCTAGGAAACTGGGATTCCTAGAACTTTTCATGTAACGGCAACAACAAAATTTCATGTAACAGACACACTTTTGCGCCGAAAATCAAAAAATCTGTAAGGTTACTAAGAATTTTTTTGGAAACTGGGATTCCGAGAACTTTTCATGTAACTGCAGCCAGGGTTACAAATAAAAGTTTAGTAAGATTACTGAAATTTTAGCAGATTCATTTGTAAAGTTACAGATTTTTGTAGCTTTACAAAAACTACACTGTAAACTGAAATGTCTGAAATTCAGACATTTAAGTGTCTGAAATTCAGACATTTAAGTGTCTGAAACGCAGTGTTCAATTTTCAGACGTTTTAAAATGTCTTAAAATTTTCAGACACTTCTTGTGTCTGAATTTCAGACACTTAAGTGTCTGAAACAAGAGTTTTCAATTTTAAGACGTTTTAAAATGTCTTAAATTTTTCAGACACTTCTTACGTCTGAATTTCAGACATTTCAAATGTCTTAATTGCGGCCATCTTTGAACCCCCCGCCCCTTTTTTTTTGGCCAATATGAAGCCATCTTTGACCACTTTTCTTTCTAAGCCATATAACGCAACCATGCTTGACCACATTGAATCATTTTTTATAAATGGGAATACTTTGTTACCATAAAGCAGAGCTGATTGCAGCGTGGGGAAAATGGGGTGCTTCTCTACCCCCTGATTTTAGGGTACCCCAAATTGGATATGAAATTTTCATAAAGCTGATATTTTAAATCAGTTTTGACCTTATGAGGATTGTAATCAGTATTTTGTAGTTTTAGAATGGGATAATTATATGTATATATATATAAATATGTATTTATGTGATATATATGCCCTACGGCATCAAAAATGTTTATTACTTTTAGTGAACTTCAGATTAATTCTAGTCCGAAGACCTAGTATTCATTCGCCCCCTTCCCCCACTGCCTTCGTATACTGTTACAGAAAAAAAAAAAAAAAAAAAAAAAGCCTATTCGATGCCGTCAAATACATATTTGGATAAATATATCATTTTCTTTAACCTAATCATGTTCTAAATGTACAAAATATTTATTAAAATAAGTATAAGATCAAAACAAACTTAAAATATCAGCTTTATGGAAATTTCATACAGAATTTAGGGGCCCGTAAAGCTAAAGGCCAATAGAAACAGCCCAGTTTGCCCATGCTGTAATCAGCTCCGCTTTATGGTAACAAATTATTCCCATTTATAAAAAAGAATTCACTCCTTCAGAAAGAATTCCATCCCTGCTTTGTAGTTCAATTTTTTCCTATTTAAATAACATATTCCCAGTGCAATTCCCAGTTTAAGCATTTTTTGCATTTTTATTTCCGTGTTAAATAAAATCTAATACTAGATTCCCCAAAATTTGCAGTATATGAGAACCCAATATTAAAAAAAAAAATTGAGTATGAAACTCTTCATTTAAAGAGTAAATTCGATTTTTTTTTTTTTTTTTTTTTTTTTTTTTTTTTTAAAGAGGCGTTTATTTACCATAAGAAAAGTTGAGAATTTAATTATAAAATATTCAGAATTTCACGATAGCTTCATTCTAATGCTTCTATGATTTGTTTTCATGTTCACACACACACACATATATAATAACATACAGGAAAAGTCACTTCTAATTTCAAAACCTATTTTGCCTAAATATACATTTTTTTTGGCCTTGTTTGTATAAATGAACTTTGAGGAAAACCGCAATTTTTTGTGCGAAATGTAGTTATGCATGGAAATATACAAAACTCTAGCTGTTTTCTAATTTCCATTTTAAACTTGTAATAACCTTTTAACTTAAAGCTGTTCTCAACTGCTCTGCTCAACAAGCACAAAACGTTTTGACACATTTACAAATTCATTTTTTAACGGAAAGGTATAAAAGTGGAAAGCCTGAGCATGGAATCGAATTGTGTTTTCCATTTTTTGATCCATAAATTACCTATTGAGTTATAAGCAATTTTGATCACATGAAAAACACGTTTTTCGCCCTTTCTTGAGTGGTTATTCTTCTTTCACGCAGAAATTCGGTTCAAAACGCCCACTTGGACACTATTTTCTGAAAGACCTGTTGCGTTTGAAAAAAAAAAAAAAAAAAAAAAAATGGAAGAAACAGTTCGATAACATAGTTTCTGAACAACAACACCAGCCAGTTTCATTCATTTCCCAACAAAAATAAATTAAAACTTGCGTCATAAAGTTGACCTTTTGGATTTGAGAACAGCCTTAAAATAAAATAAGCTTAGTTTTCAATTTCTCATGTTTTGCAAATCCAAAATTAAAAATTTTGAACAAAAAAATCAAAGTAAATAATGATTTTTTTTTTTTTTTTTTTTTTTTTTTTTGAGGAAATGGAATTATAGCTGTAAATAATTTATATTCTATACAATGTGCTATTAAAAAATGAAAATTTTGAAAACTGATTTTACATATAATAATCACAAAATTGCAGTAATTTTTTTCCTTTCACCTGTATAGTTTAGAGAATATACGGGTGTGCCATATAATTAAAAATTGCTTTGAAACGAAATAATATCATGCAGAATATATATCTATATATATATTTAAGGTGACACAAAAAAGTTTTGACAAATCGGATTTCAAAACACAAATCAATTTTGCCAAAAACAGATTTTTGGCTAAAAAGGTTTTCCTCGAAAATTATACATCTCTAATTATATAAAAAATAAATCACGATAGATGATTGTTAATTTTCCAATTTTTATCAAATATTAAACTTCGAGTGAATTGCATATCCTTCATAGCGAACAAACAATTAATTTAAAAGTAAGTTTAAAATAAAATGTGGTTATAACTGCGATAGAAAACGTTACAAGGAATTCAACATGTTCATCAAAACGCTAAATTAACCTTTTAAAAAACAACTTTTTTTTTTTTTTTTTTTTTTTTTTTTTTTCACTTCTTTTAAATCCAAACAAAGTATTTCTTCTTCAACAAAAGTTTCGACAATTTTATGTTTTTGCTTTATTTTTATAGACATTCTAAGTTAACCAATTTTTTACATAATATTACTGATGTTTTTACATAATCAAATTAGCCTACACCCACACAAAAAATATGATATATAATTCTGGAGCTGCAGTTCTAGAATTACAAGTATGTAAAAATATATATTTCTAGAATTAGCTGTTTTTTTTTTTTTTTTTTTTTTTTTTTTTTCGCAAACAAATTCAAACCTAAGTTATATTTCATGCAACATTTTATGTGGTACTATAAACAAAATATCAAAAACACTTACTGATATCGATATGACTTGATTTAAAATAACTGTCATAGTGAATGAGCGACAAAAACTTGCTTCTTTTTTGAAGAAAACCCCTTCCTATATCCTGCTAGCTCTGTCAAAATAATGGAAATTTTCCATTCTGAAAACAGAGCCCGCGGGACTAGTTTGTAGGTCTGGGGTTAGTTTTCTTGTTTAACGAGATGAATAACTATATTCTTGACGAAAAGCAATGAAAAGTAATACTGTCTCTGTTGGGAACTATTTGTAGAGTTATCCGGATGTAATTTCAGTCGTTATATCCATATATGAAGCACATAAGATCCCTCCAGCCATCCAGAATGCAAGAAATTTCTAAATATAACGCTTCCACTAATAACGCAGCCGCAGTAATAACATAATGACAACATTTTTCACAGTAAAAAATCAGGACCGGTCAAAGATGCGAACTGTTGAAGAACGTTTAAATTTGAATACGACAACGGACTCCGGACTCACAACACAGATTCGCTTCTCAAAGAAAAAAAAAAAGCTGCGAGTCAGCGTTTCCATTGGAAACAGATGGCTTTATTCATTACGTCAGTCTACGGGTTACAGTATGATAAGTTGTTAAAACTTATTTTAACAGCATGAAAAGCGGAACGTTGTATAAGAAGAAATCAGAAGCATTTTATTTTCTTTATTTGTCGTTTTTCGCAATGTTTACACTTATAAATTATATGAATATAATTATTACAGTTTTTATTCTTTCAGTAAGAGGGTAAAAAACATATTATAAATTAAAAAAATCGTCGTAACGCTAGTTAAAAAAATAACATTTATTCTTCGAAATGATTACATAATTGAACACTAAGAGAAAAAAGGACTAAGAAATTTTCGTAAGAGGAGCACCCCCCCCCTCTCTTCCTAAACCACTAATAGAAATCAATTTTTAAATATTTCCTTTTGACGTTCGTATATTTAAAATTTATCTTAGATAAGGGGTGTTCAGAAGGGCAAAACTTTCCACTAGAGGGAAAGAAATGTTCTGCATTTTGAAAAATATTGTTAGAAATTTATTTTTATATATCTATTTAATATTTAATACTTCTTACTTGTTAATTTTTTTATATTCCTTTTATATAAAAATTATCTTGTACAAGGTGTTCTCACAAAAGATTCTTGGTTTAGCTTATTTCATATTTATATTTTGCGTTTTAGTTAGGCGAACTAGGTAGGGGACTCCAGACACATCTGTCCATCCTCTCCCCTTTCTACATTTTTTTCTAAGAGCAATCATATCTCTTTGTATTTAGGGAACGGCCTATGAGTGAGCCATGAGCATACCTATGAGTGGAAGTAGTTTTTGAGAAATTTATATTTTGGGAAAAGTTTCTTTAGCTTGTACTTTTACACTAAAAATAATTTAGTTCGAAAGTTAGTAAACGGGCATTTACAATTTTGGCAGACGTCCCCATGGTCAAATTAAGTTGCTTATTTTATACACTAATACCAAATTTAGTGGTTGGCAAAGCATTTCATCCATTCGAAAACGTTTTCTGACGGTGCTGCCAGATATATTGCGATACAATTGCATATGAGGACACCAGAAGCGAAAGGCTATAAGTGACAAAATTGAAAAAACTGAGATCAGTATACAGGCTATTTCTTTTATGATTGCTCTCAGAAGAAAAATATAGGGAGGGGAAACGTTGGACAGATGTGCCTGAAGTCCCCTGCCTTGTTTGCTAAACTAAAACGCAAAATATAAGAGATTTCCTAATTATGTGTTGCATTCTGGAGGTCAACTACTTAAGCTCTATAAACTACTTAACCTCTTTAATCTGTACTTAAAATTAAAAAAATATATTGTACTTCACTTTCCTTCCACAATTATTGAAATAAGAATTGAAAGACCGCTATGAAATTAGCAACAGCTTCATATTTTAAGTCAGTCACTTACTATTGATGTTAATCGTTAAATTCAATTTATTCCAAATCTAAATTTTTTCACTTATATCCTTTGGCCGCAGGGTTCCTCATATACAATCGTCGTTTCATCATACATATGATACAATTGTATTACATTCAGACATATAAGTGTCTGAATTTCTACATGTCTTAATTTCAAACACATGATCATTATTCAGACATTTTTCTCAGTTCATTTATACCATGATCACAGTAAGACACTTAAGGGTCTTAAATTCAGACACTTATGATGTCTGAAATTTCATATTCAGACACTTATGTGTCTGAATTTCTTTTTCAGTCACATATGTGTCTGAATTTAAGACGCCTCTATTTGCAGTGTAGTTTTGTAGATTTGCAGCTTTTTTCGTACAGTTACAGTTGAAAGTTTAGTAAGCATGTAACTTTACATCTGTAGACCTACAGATTTTTTTTTACAGTGAAGAGCAGACTGTGGGAGTTCACACAAAAAAATACACAATCTAAAATATTTTTATTTTTTTATGTTGTATTTTATCAGAAGGAACTTTCTGGTTTTGCACCTCTTATACGTCCCCAATTATACGTTGATTACTATGATAGTTATTATGTTGACAACTTGGTTAATTTCTATATGTTTTAAGTTCATTAACCAATGCGTTTGGGTTTACTTTATAATGTTAATTATTTATGTTTAGTTTTCAAATTCGTTCTCCAGGTACTTTTCTGTTTGTTGTTGACAAAGTTTTTCAATATACTTTGTACATTTCGAAAGGTTATTAATCCTTGCTTCCAGAGTGTTTGCGTTAAGAGATGGGTGTTTGTTTATTTTCGTAATAATTCATTTAGGGATGCACTTCGTTCCAAAACTCATCAAAGTAATCCATTTATTGGGTTACATTTTCAAAGTTTAGAAAGCTTACAAGGTGCTGATGATATGGGAGTTGCAACGCATTTAAAAATTTAATAATCTGAACCTTTTTCAATTTCGTTCAATTTTGTGGTACAATCTACAACCAGTCTTCAGTGATGGCAATTTCTAATAACAATAATGACAATTCTAATCTTTATTTCTGTATTATCTTTTTCGATATTTTTAGCGATTTCCAGATTTCACTCTTTACTACCCTCCAAGAATAATTATCACAGTTTACGTATTATAAGTTTTATAAATGCTTAGTTCATTTCTGCACACCTTATATATGGGTATTTCCATGAGTACATGCACTGTAAGTCACATGCTACGATATTTGACAACCAGTATTTTAGAATGGAATAATGCGACTTATGTTATGGGAGATATCTCATTAATTGAATAAGGCGAATTAAACTTTTTGAAAATAACGGTGGCCAACAAGTAAAGCAGTTATCAGCAATGTGATTTACACTACAAAAACTCATGGAAGTACCCATATACACTGGCCTCCAAAAGTTAAGGTACAGAGACTGAATGCTTTCGATCGCACACGTTTTGTCGAATATCTACAAAAATTATAGGCGAATTGTTCTTGAACTTCTGGGATGAAAAGAACATGTTTGATTTCATATTTCTTGGTGAAGATTTAGTCGGGCCGACAATTAGGAGGCTAATAATAAATTTAATAATCAAATAATATTTGCGATCAGCTACGCTACAGAAAATGCCACAAATGGTTTGTCACTGCGTTAAATGACTATTTGGGTCCTGTTCAACGTTTGTGTGCATTTGTGTAAGCATAGCACTCATATGCGTTAAGATGTTATTGTGTCTGTGAAAAATTGAGAGGTTTTTTGCTTATAGCATACAGAGTTTTCAACCGAATTTAACACAACTTTCCGAAAACTTGCCAAAGAATAGTAGCAACAGTATACTGCAATTAAAACATGAATATTTTGAATATTTGATGAGATATGGGCATTTTTGTGAGATAATTTTTAACTGCGTATGTGCGGAAGATCCTAAAATTTTTATTCCATAATTTGGTAGTCAGTATTTTCGGGGAACTTATATAAAAAGTCCAGTCAAATATCGCGAAAATTCACAAAGATAGGGTCGATATAGTGAGATGCTTCCTAAAAATAGCTTTATTATAAGAGATTTTCTACAACTTTTCAATCAGCACACTATATCTTTCATAATATTTGTCTGGACTTTTTATATAAGTTTATATAATAATAAGAGACCTTTGATGTAAAAAGAAATCTTCAAGATTTAATATTTTGAACATTTTTTAATGGCTTTCATAATTTAAAAGTGTCAATCAAAAGTTTAATTATCTGCGATAAAATCTGAAACCAAATAATAATATTTCACCGAAAAACTTAAAAAATGATTAAATTGGTTTTGATGGAGATAGTTTTAATCAGTATATATATATATACCGGGTGTCTTAAAAAGGACGGACTGATGTTAAAATTCAATAACTTGCAAACGGTGAGATATATTTAAAAAATTCTTGCAGGAGCGTTATGCCTAAAGTCAAAAAAAAATTTTACAGTGATTTTCGATTTTAGTTCGAATTACAAACAATAGATGGCGCTGCGATCAATAGACGCTGAAAACAGGCTCGATTTTTTGGTAGATCTCGTCTTCTATGCGGAAAAAGGAGATGGAAATGTATTAAGTGTGTCCAGAGGGACCAAAAATTGAGCCTGAATTTAGCGTCTATTGATGGTAGCGCCATCTATTGTTTGTAATTCGAACTAAAATCGAAAATCACTGTAAAAAAAAACTTTTGACCTTATGCATAACGCTCCTGCAAGAATTTTTTAAATATCTGTCACCGTTTGCAAGTTATTGAATTTTGAAATCAGTCAGTCCTTTTTAGGACACCCGGTATATATATATACACACACACACACACATATATATATATATATGTTTGTTTGTTTGTTTTAACTATGTCTTTAACTTGCTTATTAAAAATCAGGTATTAAAATAAAGTTGGCAGAGATTTTTAATTAGTATTTATAAATATATGGTTCCATGTTTTAGTTATTAGACATATAAATAAACTATCTTTTTTTGGAGATAATCGATATCACGTTGTAAGATAATATGAAAATTTGAAAATAAAATTATGCAAATTGTTTGTGCATTTCTTCATAATTCTTCATAAAATTATGTAATAAAATCACTTATTATCATAAAACTAAAAGGATAGCATGATAAGTGTGCAAAAAGTTCATTTTAATGCTTATAAATACTATTTAAAAAACAGATCTGAAGGTTTCGCATGCACAATCGGCTACTTTTTCAAGTCCAATATTGATAAATAAACTATTATAGCCAGCTTACTTTCCATAAGTAGACGCTACAATCTTTTATCAATCGACTCATCACTTCAGAAACGAAACACCACTCTATGCTTTAGTACAAAGTAAGGTTTAATGAATCTCTGTACTACAAGACATATTATTATTTACAGGAACACTGTACAATATTTACATCGCCAAAACTCCGAAGAAATCCGTTGATTGCAAAACATTTTATCATTTCCCGCCCCCTCATAAAAAGCTCCAGGGGAAAAATCAAGCGAGCAGCTTTTATTTCTAATACCTCTACATTATGCGTCTCAAAAACACTCTCTCTGCGTAAAAGCTAATCCGCAATGAACTATGGGAAAACCTATTTGGCAGCCCTCTAAACTGCCGTGTGCTGCCATCTAGTGTATCGGTATTTAAATATTTGTTACACTATTTCTACATTATTTTTAATGAACCTGATAAACAACAGTATAATAATTCACGTTCAAAGATGACCATTTTTTTTTTAATTAAAGCACATGCTTTCATTATGCATGTAATATTCTGATTTTTATTTATTATATTCATTTTAAAATTTGGGAGTACGATACATGTAAAAGTGCTTATTAAAATGTACACCCTGTATGTTTGTATACAAATGAGAAATTTATACAGTTATATATGCATAAAAAATTTAAAATATATAATTACATTTCGGAATTTTGTATCAAATGTATTAATATAAAATTCAATAAAACCACATTATTAAATTAATCTAATTATTATAATATAGCAGTCATCTCTTGAATTTCATCTTAATTTGTTTCTATAAGTGATCTTTCACGTAAAAAAAGAAAAAAAAAAAAAAAAAAAATCATCAATCTTTAATATGATTTTAAAGATTCCTTAATAGCTCTCATAAATTAAAAGTGTCTATCAAACATTTAATTATCTGCGATAAATTGAGAATCTAAGTAAAAAAATTCCACTAGCACACTCCGAAAAATAATGAAATTTATTTTGTTGGGGATAGTTTTAATGAGGAATGGTATATATATTTTTTTGTCTTAAATATGTCTTTAACTAGCTTATTAAAATTCAGTTATTAAAGTGAAGTTGACAGATAAGTTTAATTTGTCTTTTTACAAATTTTCTTTCACTTTTTATTTATTAGAGAAATATTTAAAATTTCTTAAACTATAAGATAATTAATAAGACATAGGAAGATGGTATAAAAATTGGAATGCAAATTATACATAAACGATGCAGTTTTTTTTTTTTTTTTTTTTTTTTTTTTTTGCATATTCTTTACGTAATTCTACTAAATGGTAACTATACGATATTTATACATACAATTGTATATGCATTAAAAATTTTTACATGGAAAAATACATTTCGGTAGTTTTCATCAATTCTATATAATATTCAATAAAAGCACATTATTAAATTAAACTAATTATAATATGCTAGGCATTTATTGAATTTCACCTTAATTTATTTCTGTCTTTCATGTAAAAAAGAAAAAAACTTATGACGTGTGAGTATTATTCGCGCAAGACGGTTCCGTGCAATAAATATATGAATTAGTAACTGGGCATTGATTTACACAAAATATATCATTAAAAGTTGTTATCTAGGCTTTAAATCCGATGGCGCATAGAATACGCAGATAATGTCTTTATGTATGTCCGAACCATCCGTGTCTTTAAGGGTTAATATCTCGGCTAATTAACGACAATTTGTTTCGAAAATCATTATCGACAATCCTTTAATACTTCTGCGATGACAGGTACCATTAGCGGCCCTCAACACCTTTGCTAAAGGGCCGCAAATCGAAATTTGTGTGTATCGGAAAAATGTGATTTTCTGAAACACAATGTGACCTAGGGTTATCCCTATAGTTTTTGTACAAGGTTAAAATTAACTTTTACTACCCGTAATTTTTTCGTAATATTAGTTTCGTATACGAAAATAGACGGTGGGAAACATATTTTTGCATTACATTTTTAACGATATCTCAGAAAATATAATACCTAAAATTAAAAGAAATGTATTTTTGAGTTCGGTGTTCCGAATGCTTTCAGGCGATATACTACACGATATACAGAGGAAAAATATATTTTTTAAGTAAGTTAATTAGCCCCGCTACACTTTTTCTAATTATATTTGTAAATGGTTAATAATCTGTAAATATGTAGGTAAATAGCCTTTACTACTTCAGCCAATTTGAACTTTCCTCTTTCCATGGATTACGAGTAAAATGCTGTTACAGACAGGCAGACAGACGTAGGAGTGATGGTTTCGTTTTCCTTTTTAAGTACGGAACCCTAAAAAACAATCAAGATTTAATATGATTTCAAGCATTTTTTAACTGTTTTCATAAACTAAAAGTGTCTATCAAAAGTTGAATTACTTGCGAAGAATTGAGAATCCAAATAAAAATATTCCACCAACGCATTCAGAAAAATAATCAAATTTATTTTTATGAGGATAGTTTTATTGTGGAATGATATTTTACCTTTAATGTGTCTTAAATATGTTTTTTAACTAGATTATTAAAACACAGTTATCAAAATGAAGTTGGCAGATATTTTTAATTAGTATTTGTAAAATGTTCGTTCCACTTATTATTTATTAGAGAAATATTTAAACTTTCTTTGTTTATAAGATAGCTAATAAGCCTTTGGAAGATAAATTGGAAGTTAGAATGTAAAATCTGCATAAAGGTTTCAATTTTTTGCATATTCCCACATAGTTTTACTAATTAGTTTATTATTTTTTACTCAAAAGTAACACCTTTTTGAATGAAACGTGATCAGAATATGCTTGTTTTCATCACCAACAGCATCAATCGCACCAACAACATCAACGTGAAAATTCAGAAAGATATTGGCAATATAGTGAGTAAATTTTTAGTTGCTCTCTAAAAGCTGCTGAAGGATAAGGGATTTTCTACAAATTGACATTCTTTATTATCTGGCTTTCAGTAAAGGAGTTTGTACTTAATGAATGTCAAAGAGTAGATTTAGAAGAAATGCTTAGATTTTGAACCTTCTTTTTTCTTGCAATAGGCACGCTCTGATGATTTTCCAAGAAGAACTAAAGCATCCATAAAAAATGAAAATTTAAAAAAGTAAAAATTAAAAACGAAAATTTATGGAAAACCCCTTGTCATTTAGCTGTTTTTAGAGAACAACTAAAACTCAGTTCAGACTATTCCCGATATAGTTCTGAATTCTCAAGATATTTGACTGGCTTTTTTATGAGTTGCTCCGTATAACTGGCTATAAAATCATGAAAAAAAAAATATTTTTTATAGTGCGCGCATGCGCAGATAAAAAAATATCTCTTTCAACTGCTCATATTTCATCAAATATTTAATTATCTTACATTCCTATTATACCATTTTATTTTTACCACATTTTTCAAATTTTGTGAAACTGGCAGGAAATTTTGGTAAAAAACAATCTATGCTATAAACAAAAAAACATGCAAACATTTTTGAACTTAAAAAAAATATATCGATATATCTCCATGAATATACGTTCTGTTCTTACACAATTGAAAACATATATTCTATAATATCCATATATTCGTAAGCTATAGCGATAGATCTTTTCGTGCATTCTACTTTACAGGATGATTCCAAACATTACTTTTTTTTCTTGATTTTTGTTTGGCCCCTAATTGTCGTTCTGATTAAATCACCATTGATAAATATTAAGAAGAACATATTCTTCATAATACTGAAGTTCCAGAAAAATCCGACAAATATATCTTTAAATATTCGACAAAAAGTCTAAATCTGAAAGTATCCGGTCATTAATAGCCCTATAGTGTATATCTATACCCATATGACAGAAGAGTAAGAAAGCCAAATTTCCCAAGCCAAGGTATTCTGTATTTTGCAATGAAATGGTTTTACAATAATTTAATAATAACTTTTTTTTCATAAAAACACATAAGGCTATTTTGATGTAAATAAGAATTTAGAAATAAAAAGAGAAAGTTTTGGTTGAATCAAAAATGATAACAATATCAAAAGACAAATATCAGCTTCCCCTAGAAATATCTTACCCTATTATGTGCTAGACCCTTTCCCGTAACATATGCATCTTCCATGACAGCTCCCATGAATATTTTAAGTATGTTTAAAAAGGATTTTAGAAATGTTACAATGAATGAATATTACATACATAAACGAATATTAAATAGTAAATACAGTGGACTCTCTCTATCTGAACACTCTCTAATGTGAACATCCCGGTATTATGAACACATCCTGACGATCCCGTCGAAACTCCATAGACTTAACAAAAGATGAACTCTCTGTATTCCGAACACCCTCTAATCTGAACACCCTGCTATTATGATTGCTACTTTTGGTCCCCATTCTACCCCACCTCTCTATAAACTGAACGTGTGTTTGCAGTTGTGATCTGGGGAATTCCCCCATCATAGAAATTCAAAAAAAATAGTTGCAGAAGAACAAAAAGGTTTAACGCACTCGTCGAAAGAAAGATTTACCACCATGTTCTGTGCCAGTTTTACAGGTCCGAAATTCAAACCGCTTGTGATCGGAAAAAGGGAAAAACCACGATGTTTCAAAAATGTGAAGATCGCATCATTGCCTATGCACTATAAATCGAATTGAAAAGCTTGGATGACAATCACAATTTTCTCACAATGATTGGTGGGCATTAACGAGATGATGAAAAGAGAAGGAAGGAAAATTCTTCTTTTTGTGGATAATGCCAGATCATATACAAACATGCAGCTGTGAAACGTGAGCTGGAAGTTCCTGCTACCAAACTGTATTTCTATAATCCAATCACTTGATCAAGGAGTAATCAAGACCTTTACAGCTCACTACCGAATCCATTTTCTGAAGAAAATGTCCCTGGGGATGGAGGAGGCAAATTCGGCAACCGAACTAACGAAGAAGTTCAACGTCACGGATGCTGTCCATCCATTGGCTATCAACGAATTGAAATGAAGTAACTCCCTACACCATTCCCAGAGGATTCCCGTGTGAAAATCTGCAATCAAGAATAGAGGATCAAGAAGCAACAGCTGTGAGTGACTTTTGGTCATTTCTTCAGGAGCTTCCTACTGAAATTGTACCTGCAGTTTATCTCGACGCCGACGGATGCCTTCCGGTTTGCGACAATAATATCGTTGAAGAGGAAGAGGGAAGTGACGGAGACACAGAACCATAATTGACGAATGAAACAAGAAGTATGATTACCTTCAACCTTACCTTTTTTAATAAAATAAACAAATGTGATGGTAGAGTACATATTTTTACATTGCAATAACCGACAAATCTACACCCATGTTCAAAATTATAAAAAATTGCATATTTTTTTCGAATTTAATGAAAAACACCGAAAGAAATGTAAAACTATTGCTTCAAAACATCGACGTCACACTTTAGTGTGGAATACGTAACCGTACACGTGTGTATTGTTGGAGCAAGTAGAGATACAGGCTTTATAAGTGATCGTGGCAATTTTCGCGTTTTGTTCGCTCGCACACCTCACCGAATATCTTGGTATTTTTTGCAACATTACGCGAAATTCAAAAGCAAACATAAAGAATGAGTAACTACCAACGTTTAGATGGTGGAATGAGGAGGTGAATCGCGAGGAGAATGGAAACAGAGTAGTTTCAAGTGCAAATTCCTAGTGTCTTTAATGTAATACCTAGTGTCATGTTGACCTTTTGGAAACAGTTTAAGGATACTGGATCCTTAGAGAGAAAGCTTAGGCAAGGTCGTCCAAGAGCCACATCGTCTAATGAAGATCACTATTTGTCCATTACAGGAGTGCAACAGCTTCTCAGCTCTCTCATGACCTTTATGCGGCCACATGAAGCCGAGTTTCAAAGGTTACTGTTTGCAGAAAGCTACACGACAGAGGGCTATTTATAATAAGACCTGCTGATTGCGTCCTGCCCACTTCTGCACACAGGAGAGCCGTTTAGCTTGGTGCAGAGATCTTCAACTTTGGACCAGGTATCAATGAGTAACGTTTTATTCACTGATGAGTCTCGGTTAAGCCTAAACACTAATTCTAGACGTATTTTCAGCTGGATAAAACCAGGAATTCTTTCAGCGTACGAGAAAGAGATTACTATGGCAGGGGAGGTTTGATTGTCTGGCCAGGCATCATGTCTGACGGGCACACATCCCTACCTTTGCTTGGCAAAGTTCCTGGGACTGATGTGAGGTTTAGGGATTATATATCTTGGACCTCTATGTTCGGATTTTAAGGAATGCAGTTGGCTTTTATTTCATTTTAATGGACTACAACGCGCGCCCAGATAGAGCTCATCTAGTCGACGAATTTCTAGAAACTGAGGACATTCCCTTGATGGATTGGCCCGTCATATCTCCGGACCTAAACCCTATAAAGTATGTCTAGAACGGTCTGGGGAGGATAACTGGAACTCACTTTCCACCTCCCAGAACTACCAAGAGCCTGAAAATATACAGCATTGCTGGAAGAATGAGACTAACTGCCACAGATTCTCATAAACTGCCTGATTTCCAGTATGAATTCGTTATAAGAGCTGTATAACTGTAAAAGGCAACCATACTCCCTATTAACCCATTTTCTAGGTCAATATTGTAAGCTCTGTTTTATATCTTCTGACGCTGATGAGTCTTATGCACGAGCACGTGTGTGTATTATAACTGTTTAATGTTTTTTTTTTCATTTTATTAACCTATGTACTTATATACCTAATTTAATCAAAATCTGTCCAGTAGTTCTGGAGAAAATCGACCAAATCTGAAAATTCTCTCATCTGATCATTCTCTCTGAAAAGCTCATTTATCTAAAGTATTTTATCAGTCAGATAATTAGCATTTGTTAAATTATTCTTATAAAATGAAATTTTAAATCTACAATATATAAGATCGATTTTTTCCAATTTATATCGTTTCGATATAATATTGCATTTGTATAGTTGAACGTACATATTGAGTAGGCAGTATCTTCGTCACAAATAACAACAAAAACAACAACAATACTAATAATAATATTCTTAAGACATTTCTTTCACTTTCAGATTTTTAAGAACACTTACCGTTTAAATTAATTTTTATGAAGACAAAATAAAAAACAAAATAACTATAAAAAGAATACTAGGTTCTTTTTTATTAGAATATTTTCAGAGATTCATGAATATTTTTAATATGCTTAACGGGGCTTAAATAAATATTTTAATGAAGCATGAATAATAAATATACACAAAAAAGCTTCAGTTCACGCACAGTTTTTTTATCTAAAGATTTTCACTATTCAAAGAATAAACATTTGTTAAATTAGATGTATAAATTACAAGGACTTTTAAAGTGTTAGACGTATTTTGTTTACTTCTAAGCATGTAAATATTTAGTGAGAACGGATTCTAAATAAAAGATTTAAAATATAAATATATGCTTTGTTTAAAATAAGATAGCTTTTTATTTCTTTTATGGAATCAATCTTAATTTTAGAAAGCCCATTTTGTATTTTTTTAATGTTTTATTAATATACGTATATTTTTAGACGATTTATTTTTATCGTAAGTAGAAAAAAAATTAAAGTGTCTGAAGTAATTTTTTCTTAAATTTAAATCAATATATTTTTAAAGATCTTCAGTAGAAAACATTTGTTCTCCTTAACACGCAATTATTTTTCTTGACAAATTAAAAGTCCTAAAATGAATACGTGTTTACTTACATACAGATATGAGTGACAAAATACATTGTCTTTGATATTAAATTAAAATTAATACTAAAAAGTACCACTTTAGAAGTACTTTATAAGTACCAAATTTAAATTTTCGCAGAACTTTTCACCCGACTGAAAAGAAGGGTTATGTGTTTCATGCGTATCTGGGTAAGTGGATTTCTTTATACCGTCGAAACATCCCAACGGCTGGATTGATATTAATGAATGAGGTCTCTATCATTTTAACTTAACGGCCCGATGGTTATAGGCTAGGTTTTCTTTTTATAAATTCAAAATGGCGGCCGTAAAATATAAAAAGGCGGTAGAGACGAAAAAAAATTTTTTCGCAGCCTATTGAGTGGCGTATCAGTGGATAGGTATTTCAAAATGAAGACGGTGTTTCATTGACTATTTTACAGTCAGAAGCTCCGTTAAAATATTATACATCCTGGAAGTCGTCTATGTAGGATCTCTAGCTTTATTGCAACTGTAACCATCATATACATGTATAGACCCCATCAAAACAGTGTTTATAGATAGGAACTAACAATTAAACACAACTTAAAAGTCATCAATACAAGTTATAAAAAACAAAAATAGGTAAGTAATATAAACAAGTAATATATATATAAAAAAAATGTTATAAGTCAATTCCTACTTAGATCAAAAAGAGAATTTTTTTTTCTCCCAATCTTCTTTCCTCTTAAGTGGTTCTTAAAATGCCTTGATCAAGAAGAGGGCTCTCTTGATTATTGAAAATTAATTAATTTAATTTAATTAATGAATTAATATTTGAAAAAAAACTGGATTAATATCAAGTGTCATCCATTACGAGTTTTAAAAAATTTATTTGAGCTTGATTAAATGAATAATAAGTATTTTATTAACGATTGAAAATTTGAACAAGATATATATGGGGCATTCTCACAATCTTTTAACTTTCATGTCCCTGAATAATAATTTTTTATTTAATACACTTTTTTGAGTTTTTTTTATTACATATACTCGGGAACATCCCATTGCATGATTGCACATGAATATTAACGAGATAAATAAGTTTTGGACGATGTGGAGAACTCATCTACGGTCCCGTGTCCCTGATACTGATTTTGAAGTTTGGAGCTGTCTGGATAAAATTGTTTCAATAAAAATAATTCGATGTAATTATTTTCTGAAACTGTAACTATTGTTTTATATAAATATGTAGCTAAAAATTAACCCGCACATATTTTTAGGGTTGATATTATTTTTTTAACTCTGTCCCTGGGTTTTAGATTTTTTACCATCCCTCTTCCAAAATTATACAGAAAATCACTTCAGATGCAGCGACAGAATTTTTTTCAAGTTTTTTCTCATGCAGAAGTATGCTAGAGAAATAATATCTAAAATTCTTTGACAGGAAATTTACTGCTGAATATAAATCAGCATTTAAATATCAATTTCAAGCACCTTGGCTTTATTGGTAGTCTTAACGTCCCCAATGTTTATTCTTGCACTTTTCGAGGTAAATTTAAAAAAAATAATAATTTAATCCAATGTTAACAACTGTTTCGAAAAATAAATGAACATTGTGGCTGTCACTTAGTCTTAACATGATTTTACAAAAAAATAGGTGGTAATTTTCCTTACCGTCTCTTTTTTTACCATTTCGTCCCTTTTTTACGTTACCGTCCCTTCTTTAACACCTCTTTAAGACAATGTTACAGAAAATTCTGTATTAAAAGTACTACATTTGTATTATTTCTTATTTGAATGTCCTGTGGGTACTATGCAAATTCATTATAAGTAAAAATTTAGAAGAAAATAAAAAGTTATAGGGGTAAAATGGTAATGAAAATTAAACTCGCAATTTTAACCTAAACCTCAGTTAAATAAAAAAAAATTTCGCTGCTGACCATTTTTTCTTTATTTTGAATCATTAAGGCATTCGTCTATCAGATTAAAATGTTATTTTTGCAAGTTTAATTTCGCCAGATTATTTTTCCCAAAAGTCAAAAGATGGTGAGAATGCCCCATATAACGAGAGTGTGAGCTAATAGTAGGAATTGAAAAAAAAATAGTTTCACATTGATGAGAAATAATTAATAAGTTCGCTTTTTACGAAGTCGGATTTTTTTATTTTTTTAACTTAATTGTTTATATATATTTTTCTTTACAAGTTAAAAATCCTAAAATGAACACGTGTTTACTTACATATAGATATGAGTGATATAATATATTGTCTTTGATATTAAATTAAAATTAATACTAAACTATCAGTACCACTTTACATGTAGTTTATAAGTAGCAAATTTACATTTTCTTAGACCATGATAACTCAAAAACAAATCAATGTATTGTTGACATTTATTAAATTGTATAATACAGAGAATGACCTATTCTGCGACATAGACTAATCACGCTATAACATAATCTTTATCTGTCTCAGACGCTGTAGCGGTTGAAATAATAATGTAATGCAAAATTCGCAAAATTTGTTGCAACTTTCTCACTTATACCAATGTTAAATATAAAACTAATTAATATATTATCATGAATGAAGTCTATTCCTTCAATAAATATTTGTAAAAAAAAGTACAGAAGATTTCGAGGCATTTCATGCATAAATTTTTGTTATAGGATGTTTTGCGCATAGTCAAAAATTTAAAAAACTTTATTTTGAAAAAAAATCTAAAAATAATAATAAAAAAGATGCTCATTTACGTGCTTTTTAAAAGCTCAATATTAACGAGAGAATAAAAAAGTCACAAATTTACTAAATGGTATATACCTACCTATGTGGGTAATAACGCCATGTAAACAAAACTATAAAATAAGATGAAGAAATAGCATGCAAATTGTCCAATTCTATACACACTCTACAGCCCTAGAAAAGGACAAATTTCTCTTACTTACCATTAATGCAATATCAGGATGCAGTGATAATAATTTGATATTTTATTCTTCTGACATGAAAAAATTAGCAGAACATAGGGCATACAAATTTCTCTTTATCCTTTTTAGTTTTTAACAATGACTTTCTTGAGCAAAAAATAAAAAAGAAAGAAAAATCATGCGTACGGCTTAGATTATGATACACTTTCCAACACTCGCTGAAAGCTTTAACAATACCTCGTTATTTAGGGAAATGAATTAAATAACATAACTAAGTAAACGCTTAAAAAATTGATTTCAGGAGTTACCATCCATAGCCAAATATGCATCCCAATTCTTTTGATTCTGTACTTAATCTGTATGTTGTTATATATACTATATAATGGGAAAATTTAGTTTAGCAAGAAAGCGCATAACAGGTTGAAATTTCTCTGCCAGCAATTCTTACTAATAGATGTAAACATACATGTATACTTTTGTTCAGCCCTGTAGTTATAGTACCTTTTTTACACGCCACTATTTAGCTAAAGTTTAATTCAAAGTAAAACACTCTTAAAACTACTGAAATCATATATCCAGAAATTATCATCCATAGACGGCATACATCCAATTCTTTGCGTAACCCTGCATATCATTTTATCAATATTCTACAAATATTTCTTAATAAACGAAATGCAGTTCAGCGTAAAAATACATAGCTTATTTAAAAATCAACTTTAAGCAATTTGCGCTCATACCCAGTCACCCTTACGAATTCTTTTGTGTAGTCCTGTATATAAATTAAGGAATTTATACATACCATATAGTATACATAAATATAGTGAAACATAAAAGCGCATATCATAACTGAAAATGCATTTCCAGCAATCACCGCTTATGTACAGTACTTCTTATACAATATAGTATCTTAAGTCTTTTGTGGGTCTCTGTAAATGCTCTGCACTCCGTATTATACATAAAATAACTTACAGTAAACCTCAGCGACATATATCAATTTAATTATATATCTAATAGTTCAACGTACCTAAAATACGCCGCAAACAATACCCCCCCCCCATATTTCCTGTATGTAACGGAATTCTTTTGTGTGGCCCTGTAAATGAATAATAACTATTCTTTGCACAGCATATTCTACAGAATGAATATTTTAATGCACTTCATAAATGCATATAAATTTTGTTACGTTTGGATCCGTGTAACATCATTAAAAATAATTTGAAACGATTTTTCCCATTGGCCGTAATGTAACGAAATACTTTTGACTGTCCATGTAGATAAACTAACCATGCTACAAACTTCATTTGAAAGAGGGTTGTGCTATGGTAAACGTCAATACCATACGAAAATTTGAAAACAATCCGAGTATATTTATGAGGGTTATAGAGCGTGTACAGACGGACAGATGGACAGGCAAACCGAAATTATAAACACTTTTCAACTTCGTTGGAAATTGTTAAAAATAAACCCTCTTCAGATGTAGTTCCAGCACTGAAAAGAATCAACTGGGGTAATAATCCGGATTAATAATAAGAGGATTGCGTTATTACCCTTGTATACTTATTGCGCAGTATATTTTAAACTTTAATCTACCTCGCCGACACATCCAAAATCAATCACAACATTTTGAAAGTACATGAAATACACTACAAATTTCTGTAATAAACAAAGTAGGGGAGGTGGGGGATGAATGGGACATTTTCGCAAAAATATTTTTTTATATTTTTTTATTTAAGTTACTATCAATATTATATATCACATTTCATACATTAGGTATTTGCCAACATATATGAACAATATTTATTCTAGATTATGATTTATTCATAAAATTATTATGAAATCAAAAAAAAAAAAAACGTTCCTCCCTGTCTCAATCATCCCCACAGCAGGGATGAATGGGACACTAATAGGGATGGATGTGACACAAAGATTTTCCTCCCTGTATTCAATTTTACCAAATTAAAATTTATAATTATAGCCTTATATGAAAATTATATTTGTAATATATGATTTTACAGCACGAATCGATATGTTTTTTTTTTTTTTCAAAAACTTCTTTTATTGCAGTTTTAACTTTTAATGCGGACTTCGGCTATCAACCTGTTCTTTTTTTCCACTTATGAGGCATTTTAGATTTGAAATGAAAGTGGAAAATGTCTTTTAAATATAGCATGGCTAATAATTTTCAATCATAACTCATTAATTAATATTAATTAACCGTATCGTAGAAACATGCAGAACGGAAATTATTGTGTCGATCGGAAAGTCATGTCGTGTTGGGAAAATCAATTCGTACCGGAAAGTTCTGCCCGATAATTATTAGAGATTAGATATCGGAATCAATGGCTAATAATTAAATGATTGAATTTTCCGGTACGAATTGATTTTCCCAACACGACCCGACTTTCCGATTGACCCAATATGTTAGGGGTGGGGATTTATTTGTGCAACATTTCAAAATTCAATATAATTTCCCCCATTTGATCAATACACATATACTATTTTTATCAATTTTATCTATTTTGATTAAGTTTTAGTACCATTTTTTTGATAATCCATTAATAATTATTACAATACAATAAATAACACTTAGAAATTAAAAAAAATAACAACTCATATAATACTATTTAATACTATTAATTGACTTAAATTATTGATTTATCATCCTATATAATACTATTTAATTAATAAATAAAATTTTCAACATCTCTAGGGAGGAGTGAGAATGTCCCATTCATCCCCATTTGAAATGTCCCAATCATCCCCATGATGCATAATATCCCTTCTCAGCCATTTTACCTCAAAACCTGTCACAATGGTTACTATTCATTCATTTTAATTATTGATATTGAACCTTAAAATAAATAACTACAACATAGCTTAATTTTTTATATTGTAAAATATATTTCACATCTTCAAATGTAAAAAAAAAACTTAATTTTAAGCAGAGATTTCAGAAAATGCAACTTTGAAGGAAAATGAAAACAGCAATGTGGTCCTACTTTTAGTTCTGAAGCACACTGTGATAGAGGTATATGGGGTTAGGAAGCAATTTAAAATAAATGTTTATTGCCTGAAATATTGAGAATGTCCCATCCATCCCCTAGCTCCCCTATTTCCCAATTAACATATAGTCTTCAGATCACAGAACTTACGTCGCAAATTTTAGATCGGGTGTTGTCATTTACGTGCTTATAGCTATAAGCTCTATAAATGGAACAAATTAACTTTTATCGGCTGTTTGTTATTGAAATCACTCAGAGGACCTCTGTGCATAACCCGTAAGTGCCATCTCCTGGATTCCCTCATAATTACGCGTAATATTAGCAGTTGACGTTATTACGCACCCTGGCGTTATTACCCCAGGATACGAATGTCAGTAGGTCAGTTTTAATTGAGTCCTTCTATTTGTGGCAACTGATTATATAAATATAACTACATTTCTATAATGACAAGCAAGTAGAAGTGATGGTATTTGTAGTACTTGTTGTATTTTTATTCATATCTTTAATTCTTTCTCTAACTGATTAAAAAAAAAAAAAACACTTGCCCTTGCAATAATTTTTATGAAGACAAAATAAGAAACAAAAAAACTATAAAAAATACTGGGTTCTTTTTTTATTAGAATTTTGCCGAGATTCAAGAATATTTTTAATATGCTTAATAAGGTTTAAATAAATGTTTTAATGAATAATGAATAATGAATAATAAATAAAAAAGCTTTAACTTACGCATAGTATGTTTATCCAAAGATTTTCCCTATTCAAAGAATAAACATTTGTTAAATTAGATGTATAAATTACAAGGGCTTTGTGAGTGTTAAATGCATTCTGTTTGCTTCTAAGAATGTAAATATTTAGTGTGAAAGAATTCTGAATAAAAGCTATATAAATATGTGCTTTGTTTAAGATAAAACAGCTTTTTAGGTGTTTTCGTAACAATATAAATACGTAGCACCTATAGTCGTCGTTCGGTCCGTCTGTCTGCCTGTCTGTTATCGATAAACATAATTTAGATATCATAAATTAATCAAAAATGAAGTAAAGTGCTTTAAAGTAATTACAGTCAATTCAATAAGTGAGATTTATTGCTATCATAATCATTTTTGTAAATTGCTAAGTAAGATTTATTGATGTTCTAATAATTTTGTAAATCATTAAGTGTTGTTTATTGCTTTATATGTTTATCTTATGTTGCGCAGCTGTGCCCAATGACGTCAGACACCCTTTCTAACGAAAATGTAAACAAGAAATAATGTTCAGTATGTATTAAAGTTTTGATTATGTAACTGCTGTTCGTAATCTTTGAATCCGAGTTATTTTGTCGCTTAGAAGTGCCGTTAATTGCTATGATAACTACAGTTGTAGTTCTTATGAATTTTAAATTAAGTTATTAGAGATAACATTTGGCGCGAAAACGTGGGGTTCGACATAGCAATTATAGATTTAAAAGCACTAAAACTCGAAAGAAAAAATCTCAGAATTAGTTTTACGTCGTGCACGAATAAAATTACAGAAGAATTAGCGAAACTGGATATTGATCTTACAAGTCTGTCTGTTTTACAGAAACAATTGGAAGATTAGAGGAATGTCAGAAAAATATCAGTAGCATTCTGCTGAAACAGGAAGGCTCTGAGAAGGAGTGTGAAGACGATTTTCAAGCAGCCGAAGAATATCGGCATAAGTACCTTGAGTTGAAGACTGGAGTAGAAGAAAAAATGATTTCTTTGCAGACGCCAGTTTTTGAAAATAGGAATGAATCTATTGAGAAGAGAAGTTTTAAATTACCGAAGATTGAATTGAAAAAATTTAATGGTGATGTTAAGGACTATTTGTCTTTTTGGTCCCAATTTCAGAAGATACATGAAGATAAAAGTATTTCGGACTCTGATAAGTTCCAATACTTATTACAGGCGGTCGTTCCGAATTCAAAAGCAGCCAGAGTGGTGGAGAGCTTTCCAGCTACAGCTGCTAATTATCATCAAGCAATAAACCAAATCAAAAAAAGATTTGGTAGAGAAGATCTGCTCGTACAAGTCTATATACGGGACTTATTAACAATGGTCATGAAGAATGCCATCGCTGGCCGAGTTAAAACAGATTTGCCAAAGTTGGATGATGAATTAGAGAGAAAGTAGCGATCTCTGGAAAGTTTAGGACGTACGCAAGAAAAATACAGCGATTTCCTGATGCAATTAGTAGAATCGATCCTCCCTGAAGAAGTCTTGATGTCATGGGAAAGAAAACGAAATGCCGAAGATGCGATGCATGAAGAACGTTCACTCAAAAATTTAATGTCTTTTCTAAAACACGAAGTGCAAAGCGAGGAGATGGTTGCTTTAGCGCGAAGTGGTTTCGGTGCTAATACGACTAATAAAAGATATGACCGGGATAATGAAACTTTCCCTCCTGCCACAGCTTCATCGCTAGTAAACACTTCTTTTCGAAATACAGGTAAGCGAGAATTTACTTGTATTTTTTGTGACAAAAAGCATTTATCGCGAGATTGTTTTGCCGCTAGAAATATGACTTTAGAAAATAAGAAAAAGATTTTACTAAAGAAAAATGCTTGCTTTAATTGTTTTAAGCCTAACCACATATCTAAAAACTGTAGATTTAAAAGTACTTGTATTAAGTGTAAAAAAATATCATCATTTTCTTATGTGTCCAGATTATAATAGTGAAAATGATAAGAAAGAAAATGAAAATCATGAAACTAATATTATGACAAATCATTCTAATAGTGAAAATGTTTATCTCATGACATTAATGGTCAAAGTGAAAAATAAGAGTGTGGAACTAAAGGTTCGCACTATTATTGATCCTAGTTCTCAAAACAGTTATGTTAGTAAAAAGGTGGTTGAGAATCTACATCTGGTTCCTAAGAGGAAAATTAAAGTGACTCATTGCCTTTTTGGGGGGAGAGAAACCTCAGTTCAAATACATGATGTTTATGATTTAATTAATTCTGATTTGAATGATTCCTTTAGTTGTAGAGCTGAGGTATTCTCTGAAAATAAAATTACTGGTTTTGTACCCAAACTTTCTAGTGTGGAGGCTCTTATTGAGCTTAGAGAAAAACAAATTATTTTACCTGATCTTCAATCCGAGGATTCGGAAATTAATTTACTTTTAGTGGCCGATTTAATTGGCACATTATTCACTAATAAAAGTATGAAATTAAATTCAGGTTTATTTATGTTAGAAACACGATTGGGTTGTGTATTGACTGGAAAACCCAATCAAAATTTGAATAGTAATTGTGATAGTAATACTGTTTTGTCTGTTGTATCCTTGTATGTAAAAAATGCTTCTATTAATGAGTTATGGGATCTTGAAACGATCGGTATTAGGAGCCTGTAGAAAGTTTGAAAAATCAATATGAGCATTCTAAAATAATAGAGGAATGTAAAGCCAATATTAAAATTCATCCAGATGGTAGATATGAAGTTTGTTTACATTTTAAATCTGATACGATTGAATTACCCAGTTATAAAGAAATGGCGTGGAAGAGGCATAAAAAGATGTGCGATCGCGCACAAAAGGGAGTTCTTCTTATTGATAATGAAAATGTTTTCAGAGAATGGGAAGATTTAGAAATAATTGAGAATGTAACGGGGGGACGTCCAGAAAGGGCATTTTTTGCCGCATCGGCCTGTGGTGAAAGTGGGCAGTGCTACGACCGAAATTAGGCCCGTTTTTGATGCGTCCGCTAGAGAATACGGAAAGTGTTCCTTAAATGATATTTTGTATAAAGGCCCGAATTTAACTGAGCAAATACCGGACATTATCGATAGGTTTCGAATTTATAAAATTGGTCTTTCTGCGGATATCGAAAAAGCCTTTTTGCAGATTACCATAAACCCGGATCATAGAGATTTTTTACGATATTTTTATCCTTCTGTAAACGAAAAAATTACTTATAGACATTGCAGGGTGGTTTTCGGAGTGAGTTCAAGCCCATTTTTGTTGGCAGCGTCGATATCTCATTTATTAGATAATGTATCTCTTAATTATAAGAATATGGCAGAAAAGTTGAAATATTCATCTTATGTTGATAATTGTGTTACAGGTGTTTCAAATGTTGCGGAACAAGACGAATTTATCGAGAAGGCTAAATGCATTATGTCTCGAGGGTGTTTTAATTTGAGAAATTGGGAAAGTAATGTTAAATCTGAAAATGTTTCAAAGAGTTCGGGTGTAACAAAATTGCTTGGGATATTGTGGGATCTTGATTGGGATATGCTTAAGTGTAATTTAACTTTTGATAAATTAAATAACAATGAAAATTTCACTAAAAGATTAATTTTTAGCTCTATGCAGAAAATTTTTGATCCGATTGGAATATTGTGCCCGGCAACTTTGCCACCCAATATTATATTACAACAAACCTGGAAATTGGGTCTAGGTTGGGATTCTCCATTACCGGAGGAAATTCAAAGACCTTTTAAAAAATGGTTCAGTGAAATAAATATATTAGAGGACGTTCAAATTCCGCGATATGTTGAAATACATGAGTCTACCGAAATGCATGTTTTCGCTGATGCATGCAAAGAGGCATATGCAGCTTGCATCTTTTTTCGAACTATAACCCCGGAAGCTGTAAAAATTCAATTAATTAGAGCAAAAGCTAGAGTTGTTCCTATAAAGCAAGCGTCAATTCCGAGATTAGAATTAATCACGTGTAACATCGGAGCAAGGTTGGCACATTCAGTACTGCAAGCAGTTTGTGTACAGAACATGAGAACAATTTTTTGGAGTGACTCCATGGTTGCGTTGTACTGGATAAGTGAATACGGTGAATGGCCCGTTTTTGTTTCGAACAGGGTGAAAGAAATAAAAGGTCTTTTCCCCAATAGCGAATGGCGCAATGTGCCAGGAAAAATGAATCCTGTTGATTTAATTTCGCGTGGTTGTTCTCCACTGCAATTGCTAGAATCCCGGTGGTGGGAAGGGCCGAAATGGCTCATGGAAGAAAGGGAGAAATGGCCCAGGACGGAGAATCTTGATAGTGAAACTCCAGAGGTTACTAGTGAAAGGAGAAAAGTGAAATTGTGTAATGTAAATGCAACAGTCAAAAATATTCCTTGGTACGCTAGGAAATTTTCAAAATTTGAATCTATTATTAGACTAGTTGCCGGGGTATTAAGATTCATAAATAATTTGAAATCGCGATACAGTGCAAGGAAAAATGGTAAATTATCAGTTGAGGAATTAGAAAATGCTGAAAAAACTTTAATTTTAATGGTACAAAGTGAGTTTTTTCCAGATGTAGTAGATTCGATACCTAACCTAGTCTGTTTTAAAGATGAAGACGGTATAATTAGAGTAAAGACAAGAATTACAGAACGCATTGATACACCATATTTCTTGTCGCCAATTCTTTTACCTGATGACTGTATTTTCACGGTTAGACTGATAGAACATTTTCATATAGCGAATTGTTATACTGGAACTCGCATTCTTCTAAGTATTTTGAGAGAAAAATATTGGATTCAAAGAGGTAGAAAAACTGTCCGAAAAGTTGTAAGTAAATGCATTCCTTGCCAGCGCTACAAAGTTAAATCTCGTGAATCCGATCCAGTACCACTGCCTTTAGATCACATTAAAGATTCTACAGTTTTTGAAATTGTAGGAGTTGACCTTTATTTATTAAAAATGCAGATAAAACCTGGATAGTACTCTATACTTGTGCAGTCTATCGAGCTGTTCATTTAGAGTTTGTCTCCTCTTTGTCAACTGATGCATTTTTGCTGTCTTTGCGACGTTTCATCGCAAGAAGAGGAAGACCTAGAACAATCTATTCTGATAATGGTACCAATTTCAAAGGTGCCAATAATGATCTGTCAAAGATTGATTGGCAAAAATTGACTCTTTTCTCCGACCTAAAACGAATCATTTGGAAATTCAATCCTCCCTCAGCCGCCTGGTGGGAAAGGCTGATCCGTGTGATCAAAGAGCTTCCCCGACGAACACTCGGTAAAGCTGTCGTGACTTTTGAGGAACTGCAAACAGTTTTGTGTGATTGTGAATATACTATTAACTCTCGCCCTCTCACATATCAATCCGAAAATCCAGAGGATTTAGTTCCATTAACACCGAACATGTTTTTAGTGCAAAACTCTAATTCTAGTGTCACGTATATTGATGAAGTTGACGCAACACAGTTTCGCAAAAGGCTGCGATACAGAATTAAGCTCATGGAACAATTAAGAATGCGCTTTCGAACTGAATATCTTGGTCAACTTATTCAAAGGCGTCGTGAAATCGCCCAGTTACCAGACGTGAAGCTGGGTGAACTTGTGCTCATTGGGGACGATATACAAAAACGTCTCAATTGGCCGCTGGCAAAGGTTGTGGACCTAATTCCTGGAAAGGATGGCAAAATTAGAACAGTTAAATTAAAATGATGTTGTTATCAGACCCATACAACGAGTATTTCCATTAGAGTTATCTCCTACTAATTTTTATCCTTCTCCTTTTCATCTAGAAAGCAGTAATCAAGGTGCTCTGATGGGGACAGATTCTTCAGACTTGTTGACAGAGTCTGAGCCAACTACTTATAGAACCAGGTTTGGTCGTGTGACCAAAATGCCCAGAGCTTTGGGAAGTAGAATGTAGTTTTGAGTAGCTAGTCAGCAACTAAAAAGGGGGGAGGGTGTTATCGATAAATATAATTTAGATATCATAAATTAATCAAAAATGAAGTAAAGTGCCTTAAAGTAATTACAGTCAATTCAATAAGTGAGATTTATTGCTATCATAATCATTTTTCTAAATTGCTAAGTAATATTTATTGATGTTCTAATAATTTTGTAAATCATTAAGTGTTGCTTATTGCTTTATATGTTTATCTTATGTTGCGCAGCTGTGCCCAATGACGTCAGACACTCTTTCTGACGAAAATGTAAACGAGAAATAATGTTCAGTATGTATTAAAGTTTTGATTATGTAACTGCTGTTCATAATCTTTGAATCCGAGTTATTTTGTTGCTTAGAAGTGACGTTAATTGCTATGATAACTACAGTTGTAGTTCTTATGAATTTTAAATTAAGTTATTAGAGATAACACTGTCCGTCCGCATATAACAAAGCAAAAACTACCGGACCGAATGGTCTGAAATTTTAACTGTATAATAGTTGCAAAATTTTGTCGAATCATTTCAAATTTTATGAAAATCGGATGTATAGTTTAATTAAAGGGACAGTCAAATTTTTCCGTTATATTACAGGCAATGGGAAACTAGCTGGATATGTCAATCCCAAAACTTCCTCCTATCTTATACATCTTAATTCTTAAAAATTCTCTATGACACAGTCAAAATTAAATGGCAATATATGTCCCTCATGATGATTCTAAATACATAAAATTCAATGCATTAGTTCTTGAGATACGACTATCGCTGAAATCGGGTAAATACAGCAAAATACAGACTAGCAGCGGCACCTATTGGGTGATTTATACCAAAGCCTAATCAGCAACAACTTATGTCAACGTCTGACTGAATCTGAAGTTTGGAAAAAATCCGTGCATTACATTTTGGGATAGAGCTATTGCGGAAATTGTAAAAAAATCCACATAGCAGTGCCACCTATAGAGCGATTTACATCAAAAACTATTTAGGACCAATTTATGCTAGGGAAAAACTGAATCTGAAGCTTGGTGAACATTCATGCATTAATTCTTGAGATACAACTGTTTAGGAAATCGTGAAAAATACAGCACAGCATCGCCACCCGTTGGATGATTTACACCAAAAACTAAACAGCACTAATTTGCATCAGGAACTAACTGAATCTGAAGTTTGATAAAAATTCGTGCCTTAGTTCTTGAGAAAGATCTATTTAAAAAATCATGAATAAGGCAGAATAACAGCGCCATCTATTGGGCGATTTTCACCAAAACGTAATCTACAACAAATTATGTCAAGTGCGAACTGAATCTGAAGGTTTATAAAATTCCGTGCATTAGTTCTTGAGATATAGCTATTGAGGACATCGTGAAAAATGCAGCACAGCAGCGCCACCTGTTGGGCAAGTTGCACCAAAAAGTAATCAACAACAACTTATATCAATGGCTAACTGAATCTGAAGTTTTGTGAAAGTCCGTGCATTAGTTCTTGAGATATAGCTAATGCGGAAATCGTGAAAAATGGAGCACAGCAGCGACACCTTTTGGGCGAGTTACACCAGAAAGCAATCAGAGCCAGTTCACATGAGGATCAAACTAAATCTAAAGTTTGGTGAAATTCCATGCATTAGTTCTTAAGATAGAGCGGCCACAATTTTTTTGTCACATGGAGACTCACAGAGTGATAGAGTGATATTTCCTAAAAAATTTCAAATCGTGTGTTCAGGAACTTACAAAACGTATAAATCCACCGAAAACCGGATGTCGAAATTTTTCACGAATCTAATACTTTCTTCTTGTAAAGATAGTAAAAAAAAAATATTTCAAGTGCATTTTAATGATGTTTCAGCATTTCGAACAGAATGAAATTGATATGCACTTATGAAGTGCATTAAAATATACGTTCATTACAATATGCGGTGCAAAAAATATTTATAAAACTGGACATAGTATGAACGCACATCATTTGCCACATTTGACGAGCAATTTCCAACTGGTTTAATTAAAATTTAAAATTATTCCAAATGGCATCATTGGGTTTTAAGTAATACATCAATCAGAAATGTTAACGATGCCATTTTAGTGTCATTGGGACATGGTGTACAATAAAATTTTAATAAGGGTTGGGTTGATTTTTGACGATCAATTATCTACACGAGGGATATAGGCCCGGGGGGAGTGCCCTCCGTGGGGTCTTTCTAAGGGAACCTAATCCGTATTAACGCATGGAAGATCCACGGCTCGAAGAAAACCACGAAAACTCCGAACGATTAGGCCGACGGGCGCGATTGGGATCGAACCCAACACCTCCCGTCTACCAGCTTCGACAGCAGAACCTCTCGGCCACTGGTGGGGCAATTTTAATAAGGAAACATACACAATGAGTCAAAATATTCTATATATATCACTAAACATTATAATAGTTAATGCAATTTTATGGAAAGATTTTCTAATAATACAGCCTGATAAATTACTTAATAAAATCTTGGAGATTAGTTCGAATAATATAGTTTAAAACATCATAATATTATTACATTATTACTTCAGATGGCTTTGAAACAAATATACTTACTTCTTCAGCAGTAGAAAGTAAGAATTTTATCAGGAAGTATAACATGTGTATTCTTAAAATATTTTTGATATATTATGTAAAAAAACACATGTATATATATATAAACGGTCAAGTGCGAGTATTACTCGTGCTCAGTAGGTTCTGCACAATAAATATAAGAATTATTCAGTGTATTATTTTAAAAAATCTTTTCTAAAACAATAATAAAACCTTGTAAAAAACTATACAACGTAGGGTTGGGTATAGCTGTATGTACTAGAAAAGTATGAACGGTTATACCATAAAAGTTCAAAGAGATATGAAGCCTAAATAATATCTAATATTACTTTTCTGTATAACACTTTTTATAATCTTATCCTAATCTGTTTATAATGAAATTAACTCGGTACGAAAAATAAAAGCACTACATATTTAAACTATATTTGGCAATTCATAAAACTAAATTCAGCGTAATAATAATCTTATCATTTTACAATGTAGCTAAAACAAAATACTTGTTCAAAGTTTAAACTTGGCAGGCATTGTGGTAAGCGCGACTCGAAAGGAGGTCGCAAATTAGCAACGCCACCTTAGTCCGTGCCGCGTTTTTCCAAATAAGATTTTAATTAACTTTTAAAGACACGAGAGGCGTATTGAGAGATCCAGTCAATGAAAACTAGTCGTGAATCCCATAGTATTTATGTGATTAATTCTAATTAAATTAGTTTGTTTTTAAAAATTTCACATTTATTGCCTTTATACTGCTCCTGGGCATTACATTACACAAATATATCATTAAAAATTGCTATATGGGCCTTAAAAGCCAATAGTACATAGAGTACGCCAATCCTGTCATTATGTATGTCCAAACCGTCTGTGTATTTAAGGATTAATATCTCGGCTAATTATCGAAGATTTTTTGAGAAAATCATTATCAACAATGCTCTTATACATCTGCTACGATAGGTACCTCCAACGTTCATCAACACCTTTGCTGAGTGCCCGCAAATCCAAATTTGTGTGCAACAAAAACATGCGCTTTTCTCAAAAACTGTGTGACTTAGGGTAATTGCTGTAATTTTCCTGCAAGGTTTAAATTATCCTCTACGACCTCTAATTTTTTCATAATTTTAGTTTCAGTGCATTCGGAAATAGATGGGGGGGGGGGGGGCAAATGTTTGCACCACATTTTCGACGATATCTCTGAAAATATAATGCCTAAAAATAAATTAAATGTATTATTGAGTTCAGCGTTACTAAAGCTTTGACACGATATCTCATACGATATACAAAGAAAAGTTTTTTTTTAAGTAACTTAATTAGCCTCTGTGCATTTTTGATAAAAATATTTGTAAATGTTTACTAATCTGTAAATATGTGGGTCAATAGTCTTTATTACGTTCCCCAATTTGAACTTTCCAAGTTTTATAACGCTGAGCTCCTTATTATATACTAATTACTCTTAACTAAGGAAGCATGCATAACTATAAGATTACTTATAGTTTATTATACACTATTTACAAAAGCCGCTCAAGGGCAGCTATCAGAACAAGTCACATTTTACAACTGCGCAGAAATATTCTGGTAACATGCAATACCTTACAATTCCAGACTGTCCATGTATGGTGCTGCCATCTATAATTACAGATCGTTAATAATTGTTGTATTCTTATTTGAATCGAGATATAACACCCCTCCCCTCATAGCTCAAACGAACTACAGGCAATCTTGTTCTTTGACTTCTTTGAACTGGAGCACTTTTCTGACAGTCCTCGTCATTGTTTTTAGTCAAATTGTCTTTTACAGTTTTATCTGTCGTAACATCATTTTTATTACTTACAACTGTACCTGCCACCATATCACGCGAAGGCTGAGATTGGCTTGGTTCTATCGTATTATCATTATTAAGCTGTTCTTTTATTTTCCCATTAATTCCTGAAAAACGGTTTTGTTTAACCCTTTCGTACCTATCATAATTACTGTAATTTTTACCGCTATGTCCCATATTTTCAACTTTGTCTGACATTAGTTTATCATTTCGATTCATCTCTATAACTCTCTCTCTGGTATTTCATAACTTATCTCTTTATTGCGTCTCAATTGATCAACGTGACGTTTACACATTACTCCGTCACATCTATTTACTAAAACCCATCTACTCCCCAATAATTTCATAATTTTTCCTTTTACCCACTTCTCCCCTTTTCCAAAATTTTTAACAAAAACTAAATCATGAAGTTTATATTTGTGAAGGGATTGCTGTATTTTAGGTTTTGATGGTAATACCAAGTGAAGGGCTGTTCGAACTGGCCTTCCAAACATTAATTCAGCAGGAGTTTTACCAGTCACCGAATAAGGAGTGGAATGATTTTCTAACAAAAATCGTGAAATTGACAATGTTATGTCACTTTTATCTAGCTTTTTAAGGCAATTTTTCACAGTTTGCACATACCTTTCCGCTTGTCCATTCGAAGATGGATGATAAGGTGGAACAGGCGTATGCTTAATTCCATTATTTTTAAGAAATTCCTCAAATTCATCACTTGTAAACGCGGGACCATTACCACTGACCAATTCAACAGGTAATCCAAATGTGGCAAAAGTTCTCCTTAATACCTTAATTGTAGTTCTACTATCAGATCTGGGTACTACTTCTACCTCCAACCATTTAGTATAAGAATCGACTACTATTAAAAACATTTTACCTTCAAAAGGACCGGCATGATCTATATGGATCCTTTCCCAGGGCAGTTCAGATTTCCATTTCAAGGGTTCCATTTTGGGACAATCCCTCGCAAACATCTGAGATCTATTACAAGAATTTACCATTTGTTCAATTTCTTTATCCATATTTGGCCACCAAACTACCCCCCTAGCTTTCGCTTTCATGCTCGATATACCCTGATGAACGGAATGCAGTAATTTTAATATATATTCACGACCTTCCTCTGGTATGATCACTCTATGTCCCCACAATAGACAATTTTCTAGACAGGAAATTTCCTCACTTCTACGAAAATATGGTTGATATTCTTCTTGTTTAACCTTTTTCGGCCACCCATGTAACACCCACTCTAAAATTGTTTAGTTACAGGATTATCAATTGTCCACTTTGCAATAGTTCTAGAAGTAATAGGCCAATTATCATTATTTGAAACAAACATTATTTCCGCAGGGTTACTCACTATATTTACAGTTTCTGGGAGAGGGAATCTACTTAATGCGTCAGCATTTTTATTATTTTTACCCTCGCGATACTCAATTGTATAATCATAACCAGCTAACATTAACGACCATCTCAGCCTTCTAGGTGATAATGTATCAGGTACCTTTTTAACAGGATCAAATAATCGAATTAAAGGTTTATGATCTGTTATAATTTTAAATTTTTTCCAGCTAAATAATGGTGAAATTTAGTGACACCAAACATTATAGATAAAGCTTCTTTATCAATCATTGCATAATTTCTTTCAGTTTTGTTTAAAGTTCTCGAAGCATAAGCAATAGGTTTCTCTTTACCCTCAACAACGTGGCTTAAAACTGACCCTATGCCATATTCAGAAGCATCACAGTTTAAAATTATATCTTTGTTTACATCATATAATTCTAAAACAGGAGATGTACATAATAATTGTTTCACTTTTTGAAACGCTTTTTCATGCTTTTCTGACCATGTCCATTTTATATTATTATCTAATAACATCTAAACATCTAAAAACGTTCTAAAACATCTGAAATATTAGACAGGAAGTTTCTATAATAAGAAATTAAGCCTAAAAATGAACGCAATTGTGACACATTATTTGGAATAGGAGCATTCAAAATAGCATTAACTTTTTCTGGAATAGGTCTAATTCCTTCCTGTGATATTTTATGACCTAAATAAGAAACTTCCGAAACCATAAATTTTAATTTTTCCTTATTTAATCTTATACCATGCTCAGAAAAGCATTTCAGAACATTTTCGACTCTTTCAGAATGTTCTGATTCATTACTAGCACTAATAATAACACCATATAAAAATACACCAACATATTCAAATTTTTTTTTAAATATGTTCAATTTTTCTTTGAAACATACCAGGAGCACATTTTACCCCAAATGCTAATCGTAACACATTAAACAAACCTTTATGAGTATTTATAGTCAAAATTCTACTACTTTCATTATCTACAGGTTGTTGTAAATATGCATCTTTTAAATCAAAAACAGTAAAAAATTTACCACCTGATAATTTAGAAAATAATTCTTCCATTCTAGGAAGGGGATAATTATCCCTTTCAGTATTAGAATTAACTGTTGCTCTATAATCACCACATATTCTAACAGAACCGTTAGGCTTAGGAACAATTACTATAGGACTAGCCCATTCTGAATGATCAACAGGTTTTAAAATACCCTCATTAGTTAATTGTTCCAATTCAACATCAATAGCTTTTCTTAAAGCAAAAGGAACAGGTCGAGACTTAAGAAAAACTGGTTTTGCATCTTTTTTCAATTTTATTGACGCGGGAGGACCCTTGATTGTTCCGATCCCGTCAGCAAAAACATTAGGAAAATTTCTAATTAAATCATCTTTCGAAATGCTTTTAATCATATTTACATTAGGCGAAAATAATTTTGATGCTTTTAACCAAGTTTTTCCGATTAGACTCGGACCCTCCTCTTTAATTACCAATATTCTTAAATCAGGTATAGAATATTCATCAACAACAGCATTTACTTTTAATTCCCCAAAAACAGTTACAGAATCTTTAGTATAAGTTTTTAATTTTATATTAGATTTAATTAAAGGCAGCTTACCTGAGAACAATTTATGAGCAACACTTTTACTTACGATAGTATGAGCCGCACCGCTATCAATTTCAAATTGTATATTTACACCATTTATTTTAACAGATTTTACCCACGACAGATTATTAAAGTTGTCGTTCATAAAATTTAAACAGTATTCTTCCTGAACAGTTTTAATTTTTCTGTTCTTAAAAGGTTTCTCACTTTTCATTCCAAAATTTCGATTTCTGCAACAAACTTTAAGATGACCTAATCGATGGCAAAAATGACATTCTGCCGATTTAAAAGGGCATAACTTGGGGTTATGATTTTTATAACATCTATAACACGGTTTCGCAGGCGCGAATCTATCTTCTTTAGGCTTAGGTGCATGAGTATACTTCTCTACTTTCGATTTCTCTCCTTTCGGAACACGCACTTGATTGACAGTCGTATTATCTCCAATGTATAGGGATTTTACTCCAGCCTCAGCACACTCGAAAGACTCAGCTATTTCTATCGCTGTTTGGAACGTTAAGTCTCTAGAATCCAGTAATTTTTGCTGTATTTTCTCATCCTAGATCCCAAAATATAACTGATCACGGAGGCGGTCATTAAGCGTATTTCCGAAATTACAATGTTCGGATAAACGACGTAAATCTCGTACGAACTCGGCTATATTTTCTCCTTGCTTCCTTAGTCGTTTCTGGAACTTAAATCGTTCCACAATTTCACTCGGGCGTGGTGAAAAATGATCTTTAGCTTTCTTTAAAAGATCCTCGAAGCTGATTTCTTTCAGCGTATTCGGAACAATTATATCACGTAAAATAGCAAACGTTGTTGTTCCCACTGAACTTAATAATATGTTCTTTTTCATTTCATCATTTTTGATGATATTTGCTGAGAAATAAAAATCAATTTTCTCGACGTAAATAGTCCAAGGAACATTTGCATTATATTCTTCCAAGCGTCACAGAGAAATTATTTCTTTATCTGCCATTTTCCGTGCCACTTTTACTTTTTCTCTTTCGAAAAAAAAATTTTTTTTTCACAACATTTCACTTTGGGTTAAAATCCCATTTTCGTCGCCCCTTTTATAACGCCGAGCTCCTTATTATATACTAATTACTCTTAACTAAGGAAGCATGCATAACTATAAGATTACTTATAGTTTATTATACACTATTTACAAAAGCCGCTCAAGGGCAGCTATCAGAACAAGTCACATTTTACAACTGCGCAGAAATATTCTGGTAACATGCAATACCTTACAATTCCAAACTGTCCGTGTATGGTGCTGCTATCTATAATTACAGATCGTTACTAATTGTTGTATTCTTATTTGAATCGAGATATAACACCAAGTTTCATAGTTTACGAGTAAAATGGCTGTGACAGACGGACAGACAGACACAGGAGTGATCTTATAATGGTTCCGTTTTTACTTTTTGAGAACGGAACCCTAATAATGCAATATTTATTGAGAGGCTTGATAATATGATAAATTAAAATATCCTGAAGGGCATCCTTTATTATAAATTTCAAATAATACTTCAAAACAGCATACTATTACATCCAAATAGTACTCCATAACTTTTCAGTGTTACTTCGCATGAAATGCTTTGAATTTGTTATTATTTATATCTTGAGAATTTTTTTCCACACTATCGTCAATCAGAGTTTTCTATCTCACTATCTGATGAGTCTTCATTCTTCAATAAATATACAGCACGATCTACTGATAACATTTCGGATCATCGTTTAGGCATATTAAAGCTTTTAAAATTATAATAATACAGTATAAAATACAGAAACAAGGTATAAATATCACAATTGTACTACCAAGATAAACGTGCTAAAAATTAAAAATGAAATATCAAGAAGTATTGAGCTGTAGTTATGACCCAAACAGCCAATGATGCCGAATGGAATCATCAATTTCTAAAAAGCATAGTAAACTAAATCCTTTATAAAATGTTTGTACAAACTAGACAAAATAAATTATTGAAGCATATTTAAATACAATATAAAAAATAAAAACGTTTATTAATTATAAAGTTTATATAAAAGTATGTTATTCATGTCTCTTTTTGCGAAATGAACTGAGTCACATATCAGAAATATTAAAAGCATTACTTTGCATAGTGCTGCCATCTATTGAAGATAATTTTTTTTATCTATTGTGGATTATGCATAGTTTTTATTTCCGTTATTTGAAATAATATAGGAGTATTCAATATATTTTTTTTTCAATATATCCATATAGGAAAAAAATAAGGAATGTCATGATGACATTTGGACTCACTGGAATTGAAAGGGTTAAAAACTAAACTATACGCTAAGATTCTTTCAAGAACAAAAAATACTAATTATGGACTATAACAACGTTTTCATATTTCTGGATAATTGGCCAATTTGTTATGACAAATATTTCCTATAAATACAAGGTCTGTATTTTAAGTAATGAGATCGGGTCTGGAAACAATGTTTTATTCGAATCAGGCAAACTTTTCGCATCCTCAAATCTTCTGTCGGACTTTTTCGCACTGATTTTTCACTTTTGTCACATTTTCGTCGGAGGTGACTGTTGAAGGGCGTCCAACTCTCACTATGTCCCCGACGTTTTCTCGTCTTTTCCGAAATCACTGTGCCAGGGGAAAACCTAACAAATGATAGGGCTTCTTCCTTGCAGGCCTTATTGACCAGGGAAAGAGTCTCAGTAGATGATTTGACTAAGCTAACGCAAAATTTGATTGAGTAACGCTGCTCGAGTGGACGCTCCATTTCCATCGTTTTTTCTCCATGACCAAAATTCATATAAGCACCCCACACCACTGGCGATGCACACCCCGTCACAGCTCAGAAACACGAAGTGCGTTGCGTAGCTTAGATACCCCACCACAATTCCCGCCCATAGAGATTGCGATGTAGCGACTAGGACGCCTCCCAGCGGCCAGTATCATTACTTAAAATACACACCTTGTAGGTATGGTAAACCTATGGCATTCGTGCCAGAAGCAGCAAGTACTAAAACTTTTTCCCTCATCTGTCCTCAGTGGCATAGCCAAGGGGGGGGGGGGGGGGGTCCAGGGAGTCCGACCCCCCTCCCCGAACCCGAACAAAGAACTAGTTTATTGAATCATGGATACAACAGTAAAAACGGCTAAGACGGAATCACAAGGAGCCTATGAAAAATTCCACTTTAAACAGTTGTTCGTCTTAGAAGGTATAATTTAAAGATCTGTCATTCGCCGTGACTACGAAAATTTCCGTTTTAGACACGTTTCCGTTATAAACACTTTCCGTTTTCACTTTATCCATTAAAACTGCTAAAACGTACTCACTCTATAGTACACATCTGAAGAGCATAAATGTATTACAGTAAAATCTGCGAAGATGACCTATCTCAAAGGGAAACAATTCAAGATTCGACGAAAACAACACTATATATTTATGCTTGCTAACGTTTGAAACCCATCTGAAATTAAACCTGTTCCGATTGTGATTCCTTCTTGGCAAATTTTCTGTGAGCACGAATCCTCTCTTAAACGGAAACATTTTAATGTCTCGAGACGGAAGGATAACTATGCAAGTATATTGCAACCTGCTATTACGTTTACACAAATTTTGTGTATCTAGATTAAACGTAAAACTTCTTTATCTTGGACTTCGATGGGACTAACTGTTGCCGACACTTATGGGAAAGTTATGAGTTTACACGAACGCAATAATGGCACATTGGTTCCTTTTCGTGACCGTTATATTTGTTTATTTATAACGGTCAATATTATCCATATTGACCTATATTGCAGGTGATCTATAACTTGCTGTTAATCTGAAAATATTTGTTTATTTATAACGGTCAATATTATCAATTATTTTAAATCTGCTGCAAGCAATTAATAAAAGTAACTTTTCTTTTGGACTGGTTATTTGTTACCACTTTCAAAATACACTGGCGAGAAAAATTAAGGGAATTACCATAAAAAGGTGCTTTGTGTTAATTCTATTAAGGGAACTTCAATGAAAGGTGATTGATTGGTAACTCAATGTCAACGTTATCACGTTGTCCAATGGATTTAACCTTCGCTACAGAAAAGTATGCAAAATTTTCAGCCCGTTCCTTCGGTTCACGTGTGAAAGAGATTGCACGTGGGTGATTTGAAGTCTGATTTCAAAGATTGCATGTGGGTGATTTGAAGTCTAATTTCAAGGATTGTACGTATAGTTGGGTAAAATTTTCGCTTGTAGTAGGTGGAATATGTCGTCCAGAAGACATATGATCGATTGCAAAAAATTGCGTGCTATAGGTAGAATGGAAGCAGGACAGACACTCTCAGGGGTCTGTAAATACTTAAAAATACCCAAAAGCGTCATGTCAAGAATATGGAAACGGTTAACAGACACTGGTAATGTGCCCAGACAACCAGGTCAAGGTAAAAAAAGTGCTACAATAGATTCTCAGGACCGTTATTTGGCAACGATTGCTAAAAGAAACAGGCAACTGACGTCAGTTCAGATTGCATGGGAGTTCGCTGCAGCAACAGGAACTCAACTATCCAGATTTACTGTGAGTAACATGCTGTATAAAAAAGGGCTGCATACAAGGAAACCCATTATTTGTACTCCACTAACTCCGACAGTGAAATGTGCCCGGTAAAGTGGTGCAGAGATCATCGTCATTGGAGTACCACGGGCTGGAGCCGAGTTCTCTTTACCGATGAATCCTGATTTGGTTTGGAGAATTATTGCAGACGTGTTATCATATGGAGGGAAAACACATGCAATAAAGCTACAAACATCCGTGAAAAGGCATCGATACAAAGGTCGTGGAATCATGGTATGGTTGGGCTTCATTTTGAATGGCCACACTGGCCTACACATTTTTACCAGTGCAACTGCGAATGTTGAAATATATAGAGATGAGGTTTTTGATCCTCATGTCAAGTTGTTTAACCCCTCCGGGACCATGGGTGCATATATGCATCTTCAAAAGCTGCTTACAGAACTTTTTTTTAATACCACTAAAAATTAAATGTAAAATTTTCCTTATTTAATTAAGACATTTCCTAGATTGATAAACTAAATTTAATTATTTGACAAAAAGTGGTGTCAAAGGAATAAAATTCATGTAAAAGATGCTGGTTCCGAACGGGTTAATGGTGCAAACGAAAGATTTATGATTTTATGCTTATTAATAGTCTAGAAGTCTAGCCCCCTCCACGGCATTAGGAAGTGTCCCTTCCTGAGTGCAGAAATCCCATACAAAAAAATGTCTGGATTCAACATTTTCTTTGATCCCAGTTATTAATTGTGAACGCCCAGTTTAACATTGCTTCAAGAAATTTCATGGTGGCAATAATAATTTTGTGTATGGAGAAGGTCTTGGGTGACACTTTGTCTTTAACAATAAGAAATCGAATTTAAGCTAATCCACGTACCAAAGTCTGAAGCTTACTGCTGAACTTGGAAAATGCTCTAAAACTGTTTCGAAATATCTAAAATAATTTGGTTGTGAAGTACAATAACAGAAACCACCATTATTTTTTACACATCCTGATACTTCCAAAAGCGTGCTAATCCATCACAAATAAATTTGTTACAAAAATTTAACTTCCAAAGACGACCAGATATCGGAAGCAACTATTAGATTGAATATGGTATCAAAAATGGCGAAACATAGAAACCAAAAAAATTATGGCTGTTTTAGATAATTGTAACAAAACTATTTTTTCCAGCATGAATCAGGGTTGCCAGTTTGGCCTTCATTTTTATTAAGAAAATCCATATTCGCACCAGAAAATAAAAATAGTATATTTTGCTTTCTGACAGAAATTTTGGGATTACAAAAAGTAAAGATTCTTCTTTCAAAATTTCCGGTGTGAATTTGAAATTTCGAATTAAAAGTGGAGGCCAAACTGGTAACTCTGGCATGAACTATATTTGATGTGTGTGCTTCTTACATTACTAGCTTGTGTAGCTGAAATTGCAAGATTTTTTTCTTAAAGATTAAAACCTTATCTTAAAAACTCGCAACTAACGAGTCACTGACACTTATGTGAAATCATTATCCAATGTTTATTACAGTGCAAGTTCATAATTCAATGGCAAGAAATCAAACATGGAAATTGCTGTTTTAAACTTAACCACTTGATCATAACTTTATTGTAGGCAAATGTTATGTATTATGAAACTTGATTTAATTAAATTACAAATAATTGCTAAATAAATTAATACTCTTCATATGCGCTCAGTTTTTTACATCATAATGTTTGTAAAATCTTTTTCACTGATAAATATTAATGTAACTCCAATGTATTATTAACTGCATTTATAGAGATTGATCTTCCTTTTTTTTATCCATGCTCTTTTTAAAATTAAGAAATTAAATAAGGATATGCCCCTAAACTCTTAAAGTTACTCGAAATACTTCTATTATACATACACAGTCAATCCTGTCAAGACGTGATCAGAAGGAACTGGATTAATGTTCCAAATTAGACAGGCTTCCGTTCAACGAAGTGTAATTAATTATACTTGTAAGATACACTACCGTAATAAGATCTGTTGCTCGTTTCGTCGGGAACCTGAAATTCTTCAGGATTATGACAGGATTACGTTATAGAAAGATTCCGCTTTCAGAGGTTTTACTGTGTTTCACTAAAGAGAGGTGAAAATCCCCTTTCAGATAGGTTTTTAGCAAATTTAATTGTATGGCAAAACATATTAAGACCATGTAACGCTTCCGTTTAAGGCAGGATTCTACTAGAGATAATTACTATTTTGACAGGTTTTACTATTCGTATAATATAAATAAGTATATTTAAATAAATACACAAAAATGGAACCTGCCTATAACGGAATTCTGTCTTAAACGGAAATGTTCCACGGTGCTATCGAAAAGAATGCTGTAGAATTACACCTGCAAACACAAAAACCTATGTAAAACGAAATTTTTCACCAATATTTGTAATTTCATCTTGACAAGTTTTACTATATATAACCTGAAGGAAAAATTTTGGACCCCCCCCCCCTTCCGAAACGAAATCCTGTCTACGCCACTGTCTGCCGTATATCATTTCTCACACGTAAAATCAGTACCAGCATTTCATACGCGATTTTTTTTCAGTTTGCACAACTTTTTTAAAGAAACTCTTTTACTTGTACTTTGACACAAAATTTATTTTTATATTATACTAGTGCAAATAGATTATAAAAATAGAATCATGTATAAAAAGCTATCGTCCGATAACAGTTCAATTTCTTAAATCATTACGTAGATGAAGTACCTTCTTCCTTTTCTAAATAAACGGTTAAGTGCGAGTATTACTCGCGCTCAGAGGATTCCGTACAATAATTAAGGTACCTGTACCCAATATGGTCACCCTAAGGAAAATGGATTTTTTTCACCCACGTGTACACATTATCATACTCCAAAAATATATGACCACTACCACTGGACTGTTCACTAACATTATTAAAATTAGCGTCCTTGAAATTATTCTGGTTTAATTTTAATGATAAAAACAAAAAATGTTTACAAGTGTCCATATAAGGGACCACCTGTCCCTATTATGGACATGCATGTCCATATCATGGGCAGGTGGCTCCTTACTGACCTACTACACAGGGTGTATGGAAGAAACACTCTTCCAAGAGATTTTAGAGGAGAGGGGATAAAAGAAATATATCTTAAAGTATTGCGGGGGAGGGGAGGAGCAGAGTAAATATCTTCAGAACATGCACTTTAGAAGGGAGGGGGAGGGGTCATTTTTGGTTGTGGCTCTTTGATGACCCATGCAAAGCACCTCAGGTACTACAAAATATTATGAAATAATATTGTTGGTTTTACTTAGCTTTATTGCATCTGTCTGCAGAATTTATATCTGTTATTACACTCTCCTCACAGGATAGACAAATAAAAACTTCTTCATCATGGGCGGTAAGTCCCGCACAGTCCTCATGTACATATCTGTCGCATGTGATGCATAGCCGCATATCTGCAACAGCATCAATACTGCAAAGAAGCAGTACCAGCTCTCCTTTGTTGAGGAAGTAATACCGCTGGTACCTGCGATTTCACCAACAGATACCCTACTGAGAGGAGGTTTCTTTTGATTTTTCTGTAAGAGCTTTTTAGAGGATTCCTTTCTTGTAGGGGGTTTCTTGGAAGATTGGAGGATACAGTAAGTGAATCTGAAGATCCACTTGCTGTATTTCCAATGTGGACATAAGGTGTCCATATTGAGAATCGGGCATAGTCTTACCAAAGAAAATATGTTTTATCAGCTTTTTAAAACACTCCACTTTTCAATATTTAAAGTAATTTTACCATATCTAATAAGAATTTAAACTTACCTGTAATTAAAATGAGCACACCACGAAACAACAAGTTTCCTTTTAAATGGCGAAAAGCGCGCATTTTTGCACTTTCCACGCATATCGTTTCAACTGCTTTTTTTCACGAACATGTAGCGCCATCTCTCGATCAAAATTATTACTTTTAAAGATATTAGGGGTGTGGATATCGAGAGCACCATCCATATTGGGTACAAGTGCCTTATATTAATTCTTAATTGTATTATTAAAAAACATTCCTACTAAAATAAAAATTAGAGTTTGTAAAAAACTATAATATGTAGAGTTTGGTATAGCTGTATCTATACTAGAAAAGTATGAATGGGTATACCGTAAAAATTCAAAGCGATATAAAGCCTAAATAATACAAAATATTGCTATTCTGTATAACTCTAATGCACTTATTTAAATCCTATCCTAATCTGTTTATGATGAACTTAATTCGGCACTGACAATAACGTAGTGCATATTTAAACTTCATTAGGTATTTCATAAAACTAAATTCATCGTCATAATAACCTATTATTTTTACAGAGTAGCTAAAACAAAATCCTTGTTCAAAGTTTAAACTTGGCATCTTGCTAACAGCGCTTCGAAAGGAAGTCGCAAAGTAGTAACACCGCCTTGGTCCGTGCCGCATTTTTCCAGGTAGTTTTTTAATTAACTTTTAAACACATGGGAGGCGTATTGATATATCTACTCAAAGCAAACTAGTCGCGAATCCCATAGTATCTATGTGATTAATTATAATTAAATTAGTCTCTTTTTAATAATTTGACGTTTATTTATTTATACTACTACTGGAGATTGTATTACACATATGTATCATTAAAAGTTTTTATTTAGGCTTTAAAAGCTGGTGGTACATAGAGTACGCCACCACTGTCATTATGTATGTCGAAAGGGTCCGTGTCTTTAGGGGTTAATATCGTGGCTAATTAACGACGATTTTTTACAAAAATCTTTATCTACAATGCTTTTGTACTTCAGCTACGATAGGTACTTCCAGTGTTCCTCAACACCTTTGCTGAATGCCCGAAAATGGAAATTTGTGTGTAATAGAAAAATGCGCTTTTCTCAAAAACTATGTGACCTATTGTAATCGCTATTATTTTCCTGCACGGTTTAAATTAACGCCTACTACCTCTATTTTTTTCAGAATTTTAGTTTGAGTAAATTCGGATCTAGAAAAGGGGGGGGGGACATATTTTTGCACTACATTTTCGGCAATATCTCTAAAAATATAATACCTAAAATTAAAAGAAATGTACTTTTAAGTTCAGTGTTACAAAAGCTTTCACACGATATACAAAGAAAAGATTTATTTTTCAAGTAATGTTGTTAGAACCTGTACATTTTTTAATAAAGGTATTTGTAAAACTTTATTAATCTGTAAATATGTGGGTCAATAGTCTTTATTACTTCCCCCAAATTTTAACTTTTCATGTTCCATAGTTTACGAGTAAAATGGCTGTGACAGATGGACAGATAGACACAGGAATGATCTTATAATTGTTTCGTTTTTACTTTTTAAGTACGGAACCCCAAAAATAACATTTTATTTAACAGCTGCAAACTATCACAAATAACTCAATAATTTTTGAATGGAAAAACACATTAGAAAATAAGGTGCGTTTCTATGCAGTTTTTGATAAAAGACTTCTTCCTTTTTACATGATTTTAAAAAGCGATAATTCTTCAAGAGAAATTCATAAGGCAGCTACTGCAGTAAAATACTAAGTGGAATAATTTTCTTATTTATATTACTAAAATAACAGAAACTAAATCAATCATTCTTTATAAAACATACAACGATTTCATTAAAAAAAATATTCCTTCAATCAATCTTGGATAATTATAGAAATGTCATGCATTTAACGTCTATTTCCCTTATTTGTATAGAGAATTCTTAATGCACTTTGAATGGCCATAACTTTAATGTTGCATGGGTGATAAGTAAAAAATACTTGACTAAAATAATAATTTATGTATATTTTTTTATTTTTTGCACTTTGTGCAAAATAAAATAGCCGGTTTTACGAAAGAAAATGTCATCAATTTAATTTCTAATTTCAATATACACAGTACTTTTAATGCACTTTGGATAGCTACAAATTTATATGTTGCATGACTTTTAGGTAAAATTACTAAAATGAACAAATAATTAATATTTCTTTTCCTAATTACAGAACGTGCCCTCTAAACGAACCGATTTTACAAATTAAACTCTTGTTTAATTAATGGTTATTCCCAATATATACAGAAATTTTAATTTCACTGTATCTTAAATGGGCTATATGTTTAATAAATAAAAGTAACTGATTTTTAGCTACTGCTTCGCATAGGCAGTATAGGGTACATTTGTTTCTAAAAGTTTAGTATGTTACGAAACTTGATAGATATTACTTGTGAATTTTCAGCACTCAAACGTAAAAAAAGTTTGTCATTGCTATTTATAAAATAAATAAATAAATAAATAAATAAATCAGAAATAAAAACTATATACTATGTCTGAATCCAAATGTAATCATTGCAGTAACACCAACAAATAGATTTGGAAACATCATTAGTTTAATAAATTTAGGTATCCAATAAAGACTTTATTGGTAATAGACATATTTGTATAGAAATTATTACCAAGTATTTCAAACCAAAATTTCTAAATGAGATTAAAATATAAATATCATTTTGGGTTATATTTTTTCATTGTTCATTTATACCTAGAGTACATAGAATTGGATTACTCTGATTTTTCAGAAATAAATTAATATATTTTTTTCATAATTTTTTTTCTCCTTTTCTTATAATTATTTTGTATAATATAAAAGCAGAATATTCATATAAATACAACGTAATAATTATCTTATTAAATATACTGCAGTTATAAATAAGGAAATTCTCAAAACAAAGAAAATTAGGCATAAATGTCTTATTAATATATATATATATATATATATATATATATATATACAGGGTGATTCATAAATATCGAAACAATAGGCTATCTCCTTAAATATTGCCTCTAGGCACATACTTCCAATTGCAAAGTTTCATAAAAAAAGGTGCAAAATTTGATGAGATAAGTTTCAACTCCATGGGTGGTCTATATGAGAAAATACAAAAATTCAATTTTTATACGACCCCCGTAGAGTAAAATTCCCAATTAGGAAATCTTTCCTTATCCATACCTGAATTAAACACAAAAAATTCATCTCGATATCTTCAAAATTCTCAGAGATATCATAATCCAAAATTCGTGACTTACACCATTTATCCATGCCTCTGAGCGACGAGTTTTTGACTCGTTTTGAATGCAAGATAGGGATCACACATAAATTGTACATTATTAAAAGTCGATATAAGGCAGTTATTAAAAGTCGATATAAGACAGTGCCTCTCCTTTGGGCATAAAATAGGCAGCGTATAGATTTTACGTTAAACCTGTTTTCAAAGTATGCTGGTGGTCTGCACTAGAGGTCTGCACTGGTTGAAATATCTAGGTCGGGTCCCGATCCGACCCATAGGAAAAAAAGTTCGGCCCTGTCTAGCCTGGAAAAAAGTTCAAATCGTAGCCTGTCCCGGCCTGACTGAATTTCTACATAGTTTTTTACATCGATATGGTTAAAAGTTGTTTCGTATGGAGGAGTTCTGACCAAAAATACTTATTATATCTTTTCCTTTTCCATGTTTATAATTATTATTTTTAAAGAAACGCCAAAAGCTGTGATTTTTTGTTTTATTAATGAATCTCTATTTATATGTAAATTATTCACTTCTCCCTTAAAATCGTTAATCCATATTTCATGTGTTTGAGACAATGAAAAATGCTATAAATGCTATTAAAATGCTAATCTTTTAAGATGGAATCACATAGGGAAAAGCATTATAGACAAGTTCCCTTGTAAATGTAGTCTATTTTTTCTCAGGTATTATTACATTAATTTTCCGTGGATCAACAGATTTTTCCGTTTAAGAAAGGATCCCGTCATAGATAGATTTTGTTCACTAATTTTGCCGTATTTTAATATTTTGCCTTAAAATCTACTATCCTTTAAAAATACGAAGTTTAAAGTTTTATTGTAAAATAATGGCCATTTAAAAATATATGCATTTGTTGTAATAGTTTTTGGGCTGAGCTAAATTTTAGTTATTTTTGAACGGATTAGGACAGTCAGAGGTAATAATTTTAATAGGGGTTGTCTCGAGACCGGGACTGAAAATTTCGCCCAAAGGAGAGCTAGGAATAAGGAAGCCAGTCCCGGTTCGGTATAACCAGTGGCCGAGAGGTTCTGCTCTTAAAGCTGGTAGACGGGAGGTGCTGGGCTTGAACCCAGTCGCGCCCTTCGGCCCCATCGTTCGGAGTTTTCAGTGGTTTTCTTCTAACCTTGGATATCCTTGCGTAAATACGGGTTATTTTCCCTTAGAAAGACCTCCACGAAAGGCACTCCCCCCTTCGGAACCATATCTCTCGTGTAGATAATTGGCCGTCATAAATCACACCAACACCCGGTTCGGTATGAAAAAATACGTTAGGCCCAGCCTGGCTGAGTCTTCAGAAAAAAGCCGAGAATCACGTGTCTGGCCCGGCCCGGCCCCACAATACAGACTTTTTTAACGGCCTCGCCGGGACGATAAAAAGCCTGAATTTGTGAGGGCTAAAATATGAAAAACTCCTAATCGACATGTTAGAAAAAGCATTGTTTCAAATTACACATTTAACATTTATTTATGGACATTTAAATAGTACAAAAAGGAGGTGGAAACGACAAAACTTAAACTGAATCGAAAGTTTAAGCTACAGAAAGAAGTTTCTTTTTCACGTGCAATTTTTAAAAAAGCATTTAAACATATTATTAGGAGGCAATCAATGTTTAAAACTTTAAATGCGTTTTTCAGCATGATGTGTTTTTTTTTCTTTTTAACATTTCTCGTCTTTAAATTAATAATCGTCTTTAAGTCAAGAATTGTAAATAAAAAAAAGGTGCAAACTTGGATCATGTCATTTTTGATTATTTTACGTTAATTTTGTTTCGGCAAATTTGAAAAAAAATTTACTTTTGAAAATATGATTTTTTTAAAAATAAGTTACATAATTTTTTAAATAAATATTTTTAATATTTTTAAAATTAATATTTAAAAAAATCCTGAAACAAAACTAAAATTATACTTTCCTGTTTAATTAAAGGGGAAAAAAATTGAAATCCGATGAATAATGTTTCGAGTTATAAAGATTTTAAATTAAATCTGCTTTAAAAAATACTAATCATTTAAAATTTTAAAAAACTTTATGAGAAATATTAGGATGTGATTTTGTTTGCAAATTATATGGTTAACCATAAAAAAAAAAAATAAATAAATAAAAATTCTAACTCAAGAAATATATTTTGTACATGTTTCCTAGAACACTTAAAGTAACATTGCTTCTTCGATTGTACGTATTTCAATTTGTGTCTAATCCCTTAAAACCTGATGAATTATTTAAAGGGCCATAACTCTGTGAGTTGTTCAGATATGAAGATGCAATTTTTTTTTTTTTTTTGTTTAATTCAGGAATGGATAAGGGAAGTCTTCCTGATTGGAATTTTTACACTACGGGGGCCGTATACAAATTTAATTTTCGTATTTTTTCAAATAGACCCCCTATGGAGTTGCAACTTATGTCATTAAATTTTGCACCTTTTTTTATGAAACTTTGCAATTGGAAGTATGGGTCTAGGGGTAATATTTAAGGAAATAGCCTATTGTTTCGATATTTATGAATCACCCTGTATATATGATTATATCATTATATAGCAGTTTTGTTTGAGTCTTTTGGGATTACATGAGTGTGAGTTTAAATTTGATGTTTTGAAGACTTTTGTTTCTTACTGTGAAACAAGCAAAAAATATAGATGTTTAAAATTCCGTATTTTGAATAAAAAACTATTTATAAAGAAAAAAAAAACTGGGGACATTCAATAAGTAGTATCTTTATTAAACCCTTCGGAACGAGCTTCACGTATATGTGTAGCATAAGATAATAAGATGCTCAGAATCCTTGATTATTCCCACCAGTTATTATTTACTCTGAATTTTTCTTTATTTATTCGGGGGGGGGGGGGGCATTTTCCCTGATTCAATAATGCACGAATTTCTCTTTTGAAAACCGGTGATAAAAGACTATAAATTCTGTAAAAGACCTTCGTCGAGAAAAGATTAAAAATATGAAAGTCTCTTCGACGTATTGCTGTTTAGGTTTTTGCGATGTTACATGCTTATTGCAAGACAGTTGAAGTGTTTTAATAATGGGAGAACAGCGTTTTTATAATAACCTTTTTCACTTATCAGACTTCACTTTAAATTCCACTGTTTGTTACTGTAATTTGGGTGTTTTGTTTCAGTATTAACAGCATCTAATCATTTTTAAAAAGAGGATTAGGCAGCTTGATTACATGTTCTATAATGAATAGTGATTGCGATGGAAAAAATAATATTTTAATTTAATATTTTCTGCTATATGTTTTCTGGTGATCGTTACCGTTTATTTTTCAACTTAAAGTCCATTTAAAATAACATTTTTCTTTTAATGGCATCCCTTTTTCAATTTCTTGTTTATGCTGATTTCATAGCTAAAAAATGCACACAGGCCGAGCACTGTCCTAGTTTTAAGTACTAGTATTTCCGAATAATAATCCTCACCTTTTTCCAACGTAGCGCAAAATGGTTGGGCCAACATTTAGCAAACTGTGTTCTAACTGTTCTCAATGCTGCTCACAGGTAGAAATGTTCGCCTTTCCCTTCAATTTGCCAACAAAGTCTCTACGGTGTTATGGCATTGTTTTGTTACAGTTAAGATTTTATTGTATAATCAGAGTCTTCGGAGTAAAAGTATATTATAATGAACAAATCGTGTGTGTGTCTATGTGTCCATGTGTATGTGTAGGTAAATTTTATCTAAAAGAGGAATCTAACGATTGTGACTAAACTTTGCAACCTACCGTTTTGTGGCACGGTAAAATCATATGGCAAGGTCACATGTTCGAGAAAATTAAGCTAGTGAGTCATTTTGTAGTCAATGCGAGTTATTGCATTTTAATCGGAATGAAGGCTGAAGCAGTTATGATGTTGTTAAACAGTTGGCAGTAAACGAAGTCGCAAAGTTGGCACTATTTCGCCAAATTTGGCGATATTTGGCGAAATATTGGCGACGTTGGAAAACTGGGTGCGGGAAAATAGACTTTCAAGATTACCAATGTCATAGCACATGGTTCGCTCCAACTGAAACAATTTCATCAAATTTGTCGACATTTTGGAGACATTGTGCGAAAAAAATTGACGTTCCGAATCTGAATAAATTTTCCAGAATTTCCTAATGGGAGTCGTTGTACAGTCGTGGAAAAAAAAGTAAACACCCCCTACTAACTCCTCAACAAATTATCGTAGAAGAAAGTTACTGGTACCGAACGATTGGAAATAAAGTCTACTTTTAAATAATGTATATAAAATTTGCTTAGGGGGCGACCTACATATTAAAACGAACCATAACTTTGTTTTTTTCAATAGCAGTACCAATTCTGACCGCATAAATGAACTCTACACTCTTCAATTAGCCTAAAAACAAATTATTATGCAATTCGTACCATAAGTGTCCGAGAAATTAATTATTTTAAAACGAGCGTGTTTTAAGGGCTGTATCCAAATTGAAGTTCCGTACTGGATTGTTAACCGAGAGAGCCGCTTCCTTGATCAAGGCACATTAAGCGCCACTCAAGGAGTCAATGAAGCTTGTTAGATTACAGTACGGCAGAATAAATTTTAAAATGTCTACTCACTTCCATCATAGACGGCCCCTTAAACCATCATTTTGCCGTTTTTTAAGCATAATTTGAAAACTACTCGGAAGAAAAATGTGAAATTTTTGAATTTCCATAAAGCAGGACTTAATAAATTTAAATCCATCAAAAAAATTGTGGGTTGCAATTCATAATTTTTTCGAATATTAATTTCATAATTCATAATTCATATCATAGAATTATAAAAATTGCAAATTCAGCTTATTTATGTTTGGGTATATTAGTATTATTACCAGAAGAAAAAAAAATAGCACATTAGGAGCATAATTTCGGGAGATATAAATAAAAATATGAAAATATAATTCAACATTAGAAGCACTAAATTTTGAGTGTTTATAATTCAAAAACTTATCATTCAAATGACTTGAAATTTGGTGTCTAGGCATAGTTTGAACCGAAAATTTGAAATATCTCGTTAAAATTGGGTATTGCTATTGAAAAAATGAAGTTAGGATTCGTTTTAATATGTAGATGACCCCCTAAGAAAATTTTATATGCATCATTTAAAAGTAGACTTTATTTCCAATCGTTCGGAACCAGTAACTTTCTTCTATGATGATTTGTTGAGGAGTTAGTAGGGGGTGTTTACTTTTTTTTCCACGACTGTACATGATTCCACCAATGTTTTCAATAACGCTCTATGGAATTCAGACTTCAATCAATCAGGGTACATAGAACTTTCTCAACACATACTTGGCGTCAAATGCAATTTGTCTTTCAACAATTGGCTTTCAGAATCTGGAAGAATTTTTTAGAAACTTCCTATGGGAGCTGAGATACATGATTTATCCAATCAAGAGCAAGAATTTATTGTTATATCAAGTGGAACAACAAGCTAATTTTAACAGATCGTAGCTCGGTTTTCACCATTGGTTTAATACATAATTTCAAACCATATAAAACCATGTTTTCAATCCACAATGACGGATAATATTAGGACGTAGTTTTGCAGTTCCAAACAATGATTTATACATTACGAATTTCTTTTGAAACAGTACATATGACATGACTGGTCACAAACACAGGTGTTAGGAATGTGGCAAAAACTTTACATGTTAAATTTACGGCGACACGGATCTTAGTCGTCTGAGACTGTTACAAGCTTTCCCAGCACCAAAGTGGAGCGTTTCCGAAACAACATAGATTGAAAAATGCCAATCAACATATATTCTGCCTATACAAGAGTTTCAGAAGACACAAGTGGCTTGCTTTTTTCGTTAATATTTATCCAATTCAAGTGTGAGAAAAGGCTATTATGAATTTTAACGCTAGCAAGATTAAATGAGAACGGGGTGAAACCAGCCAAAATTTAAACGAAAGAAAATGTTTAAAAATGAACTGTTACATTGAATTTATAATGTATCTACGAAAATAATTACAATAAAAAATTCATCTTACATAGTGTAACTTTTAAAACAAAAATTACTGTTTACCTAAAGTTTCCAAAATATTAACTTCATAAACTTCAGCTGTTAAAATTATTTAAAAATTAAACTGTATTAGGATATCTAATCAGCATAAGTAATTATGATGAAGTTATTAATTGAGGCTCAATTTCTGGTATTACTTCATGAAAATCAGTAAAAATGATTTCACTTTGACGCAACCACAGAATAATTTTTAGCATGAAATCTAAACCTAACGTCATGTTCACCGTCTCAAAAGTTACGTACGCATCTCTCATATATATATTCATCATTTCAAAAATATTGCAATGCACAATAGGTTTTTAATGCATATATTTCCAAACTTGAAGTCACGTTTGTCATCTACAACTTTGCATAGGGTCACTGGCACTCTTTACTTGAGGTATTAATCGCAGCATTGGCGAGAAAAAATTCCCGAATTTTATATATTTTGTATGCATTTGTAGTAAAATATTTAGCTTTATTAAAAAAAATGATATTTTTCTTTTAAATATGACGTCAGTTTCACTGAAGTGTTTCAGCCTCTTAAATTCATCAGCATCAGCAAAATGAGAAGTATTGAATTGTAACTGCTTATTAGGAAAAAATGCGAGTTTTTTAAGCATTTGAAAGGCACTGGTTTAACATATATACTAGCAAAAGCCCTGCTTTCTTTGTATTAGCGAAGCATTATTTAATAAGATAAATATTTGAAATGGATACTAATACTCAATGGATACTAATGACTGTGTTTAACACTAAAGCTACCGCGAGGGGTCAAATGCCCCTTTTTGAATTTTCTTTTTGAATTTCTTAAACTAAAAACTTAAGAAATTTCTTTATATTTCACGACTTTCATTAAAATATATGATCGTATTATTCCTTAAAATGCCTCATCTCCGAAATACTTTTTTTGCCTAGAAAAAAATATTTTAGGCTTAACTACCGCAGGGGTCATTTGACCCCTGAATAAATTTATGTGAAATCATAAAGATATAAATGTTTTATTTTGTAAGAACATTAGTAAATTGCGTATTTTTGCTATTACATCGTTTATTCCAATGTATTACATCATATTTGTTAACGTTTTCCGGCATGGAGTAATTCTATTTATAAACTGATGAAATAATGGACTGACACCAGAATTTATAAACGAAATTATTAGAAATAGGAACTTTCTTATTTTCACGTACATTATAAAAGGAAAATTTTAATTGAATATTCTTGGTGCCGATTGTCAATTTTGGAATTAAAATTAGGTCTCTTTTTTTAATGATGTTGCCCTCGAAAGTGTTAATGTGTGATGGTATAATTAAAAATTGACTTTACTCCGAGTGAGATTCTAATTTGAACATTTCAGGTAATATCGAGAACGAAATAATCTTAAAAATATGTGGTGAACATAAAACAAATTTGCACAATATTTTTTTATTAAATTTTCGAATTTCTTGAAATAATTAATTTTTCATAAAGTTTTTGCGTAATTATAGTTTTTTTTTTTACTTTAATAAATAAACAATTTGAAATAGATAACTTTTTATATAGGGGTCATTTGACCCCTTCCGGTAGGAATAGGTTTAAAAATATATCGGTACGTTTAGTATTAGGCATTTGAAAGGCACTGGTATAACATATATATAACTTAATTTTAATTTCTAAATGCCACATTGACAGCAGATTTTAGGAATTAAATTTGCATTGTGTAATGTACGCGAAGAAAATATTTTACTTACTTTCATATAAATTTGTTGATAAATACCGGTATCATTCAATCATTTTAACATTTTAGCAAAAGAAGTACTTTGCTTCTGAAAGGGTTAAAGCGTGACGTTATTTTCTGTTCAAATTTTTAAAGAAGTTTATTTTGAATTTTCATGACAAAATAGAATAAACTAGCTGGATGTGCCAATCCCAAAACTTTCTTCTATCTCATATCGATATTCCATTATAATAAGTGTTATTATTATTTTTATAAGAATTAAGCATAACTTCATACACTTTTCGATGGTACAATATTCAAAATGCACAAAAATCGTTATTACAGTGCCCCTACCGGCGGATTTTATTCAAATTCAGGGACGACCTTCTTCCCATGGCCAAAAACATACACAAAAAATTTGGTTCAATTTTATGCATAACTTCATACACTTTTTCATGGTACAGTATTCAAAATGCACAAAAATTGCTATTACAGCGCCCCCTACCGGCGGATTTTTTCCAAATTAATGGAACCCTGATTGCCATAGCAAAAGACTTAAAAAAAATTGGTTCAATTCTATGCATAACTTCATACAATTTTTAATGGTACAATGGCGGCACACGGACATACGGACACACGGACAAACAGACACACGGATAGACAGACAGACGTGACAAAATGTGTAAATCCGTCGAAAACCGGAAGTCGAAAAAAATTTCGATTGCAATACTTTCTTCTATTGAAGATAGAAGAAAGTAAAAATAAACAAACTATATTATTTCTCTTTACTTTGCAACAATGGAAATAATCCGATTACCACCATTTTGAAGAAATTTCAAAGAAATTTTTTTTATTAAAATTTAAATATAAAAATAGAAATATTTAAAAAAACATAGCTAGTGCGGGCACATCTACAATGGAACAGCTTTCATTTAAAACAAGAATTATTAAAATTGGTTTAGTAGAAAGCTCGGTGCAGATGACTAAAGTAACAGCCTTCTCTTTTAAATATATGCATAATTGGAAACCGAATTAATTTTGAGACTAACCGCCATAAGGGTTAAGGTATGAAAGTCGGAAAAGGATTGCTAAAAATACCGCATGTAAACGCCGTTAAACCGCATGTAGTAATAACTGAAAATGGCCACGTGTATATGAAAAGAATGAAATAATGTAATACAGAGAAACAAGAAGCTGTAACGTTTAACCTCTTCAGTTCCGAAGGTAAAATAATATTCCAAATGTTTATTGATTGTTTTGATTGTTTTTTCCAAACAAAATGACATCGTAAATGACAGAAAAAAATATCTTTTCTGAAATGGATCCTTTAGGTGCTTAGTAATTTAGGTTCAAAAATATGGATCTAAAACTACAAAGCCCCTTAAAAACATCAGTTCAAAAACAATTAACCTAAATTAACGAATCACTAATTTAAGAGCTTTAAACAAGTAAATAATCTAGAAATCCTCAGAACTTTTTATTGAAAAAGATTCATGTTAAATACTTATGAAAATTCCTCACTTTCTTGGTCATACTGTCTTTTGGGCAGTTTTAGGCGTTTTGCAAACTCAGATGAAAATAACTTTTATTTTATGTCGGAATCAGCTTAGCTGCTGCCATTCGTTTGCTTTGAATGCAAAAAACATTCAGCTATTAAGAAGTGATGTGAAAATGTAAAAAAAAATCCAACATTTTAGTTTTTATAAGGAAAAGAACAGAGGTCCCCGCTTGAGGACCCAGGGAACGAAGAGGTTAAAAGTATAAATATTCTGATTTCTAACACAAATTATGTCTAAGAAGGAAAATTTCTCACTGTTACTGGGTGCAATAAATGTTTTTTTTTTTTTTTTAGCAGAGCAAAATGCCGTCAGAGGCGTAGGGGTATATTATAAAGGGTGTTAACATGACAATTAAATTTTTATTTAAGATAATATTTTGTTGCACACTTGGAGAGAGGACAAGATGAGGAGAGATAAAACAAAATAAATCACAATGGTATATATGAAGTCAATCTTTTTTCATAATTGGTACAACCATTATCTTCTCAGATGCGCCAGAAATTAGACGAGTTCTCTGTACTTACCGTTTTCTAACTATTTCCATATTTTACCATTCCCAACTCTAACATTTCTCAACCATTTCCCCAAACGGCCAACGATGGACCTATAATCTCTTCTTCTTGAGTTGTTGTTCATTATTTCACAATTTACATACACGATCAATTATTACAGCTACACCAACATCGTCTATGTGTTATTAGGTCATCGAGTATGAAACATATGATTACAAAAGTGCCGGATTACAAATGGAGCAATCTACAACCAGTAAAATTCAATCGACATTTTCATCTTATATAAATTCATGAAAAATTACTATAATGAATAACACAAAAATTTCTATTCTTTTTTACTGATGAAAGTTTGCCATGTTGGTTATCTTGGCACATATGTAGTCACAAGTTTCACACTTGATCACCTGATACAATGCCAAGTTTTCTTAATCGTTTTGGGGAACACCTTAGATATTGACTTTGATCACTAAAAAAATAACACATAGCTGTTCATTTTATTTACGAAAAGAAATGAGAAAAGTCGATTTTGTATAAGTAAATAACGCCTGCATGTAAAACTTATTTAGACAGTGCATGTATTTTTATACAGTAGTTAACGCTGCAAAGTACTTCCTTTTCTCAAATGGTGAAATGATTAAAAAAATCCAGAATTCAGAAAAACAACTATATGAATATTAATAGAAGATTTTTATCAAAATCCTTATACGAAGAAAATTTAATTTTTTTTAATTCAGCTGCGTCTGTGGCATTTTTAATTGGATATTTAAAAGGGGATATTTAACTGCATAAAAATTCATCACCGCCTTTCAAAGGGTTAAATAAATCTCATTATTTTTTATCCAATATATCAAAAAGTTTATCCTTCCCCGCTATATCTTTAATAAAATATTTGGTGCAATTGCTTCTTAAAATTTAAAAGAAATTCGAAAAATGCAGATATTAGTTTCACAGAAAAAGACGAAAAAAGTGAAAAAGTTTTTACTAAAATATTCTTAATTAGTACAATAAGTAGAATTCTCGGTGGATGCAAAAATAAGTAAAAAAAATGTTTTCCCTTGTAACTTTCTAAAATTGCACTTTTTTATGTTCGCACTGGTATTGCTCTAATATAAATTTTGAGGTACATTTTTCTTGCAAATGTACCTAAAGTGCTCGATGCCTTAAACCACTTTTAAATAATTCTACGCTTGCTATCTATTAGTATGAGCGAAGCAAATCCTCTACCAGGCTACACAAATTACATTTTGTCGTACACTTTACAAAAAACACTATTAAGTATTTTGACTTGAAATTAAACATAAAAATTAATTATAATCTGTAGATTAGCACAATATTATTATTTTTTTTTTACGAAATAACCTTAAAAAATTTATTATTTTAATTAATTTATTTTACATGTTTTTCGATTACGGACACATTTTTTCAAATAGAAAATGAAGCACATGTATTTTCAGAGGAAAAAATACATCATGGTGTTAGTAATTATAGATATAATCATGATTAATTAAATAAATAAAATATATTTTCATTATTCCGCCAAAATGTATCAAAAAATATATTTTTAATTTAATTAAGGAAAGAAATATTTTTGGACATGATAGAAATAAAGTATGATTCTGACAATATTATTTTCTTATCGAATCATTTAACGAAAAACATTTTTTAATACTTTGTTGAATATATTTTTCCATTATACGGATTTATTTTTGTAAACGATAATGAAACCTGCATATTTCTTGGAGTAAATAAACATCATTGAGCCAGTAAAAATTCATGAATGATTAAGTACTTGAAATATTATCGGTGCATCAAAATTTCTCACTTTTTTTTAATTATTTAAATAAGAAAAGGAACCTATATATCTGCATTTTGCGAAGACGAAATATTTTAAATATTGAAAATAACTGCAGAATTTATACTTTAAACCGTAAAAGAACATTAAACTTTCTAATATGAAAAATATGTTATTTGAGAGGAAAATATGCATTTTAATAGAATATTTCATAAAGATTTGTTGGAAATGGCGCATATTTTAATGCTCATTCTTCTTAATCATATAATAATTTTATGATTTCTTTTATGAGATTTATGAAAATTATAGAATATTTTTTATGAATTAAAATTGGTGCTAATTAAATTATTTACATTCAATTTTAAAAATATGTTTCAGTGTTAACCCCTTCGGGACGGGAGCCTTTTACGAAATTTTTAACCTTTTGTCACCGATTTTTAAAAACAGAAATTTGTGTCTTCTTGAATCGAGAAACTGCGCTGATTAAATAAGGCAAATTTTACAGTAAAATTTTACTGGTGAGGAAAAACAAGGATTCTGAGCGCTTCATGCGGCACGTATACGTGACGCTCGTCCCCAAGGGGTTAAGGATTCAAATACACAATTTATTCTTATTATGTGAAACCATTTACGCAGACAATACGTACGCATTTTAAAAGAATTATATGATTTTTTACATATATAGAAAGTGGCAACAAAAGAATTGTAAACAATTCAAATTAATTGTTAAATTCGTTAAATAAAGTGTTATTCGAAATCTAAGGTTGAAAACAGGGATGAGATTTCCGCGTTTTTGCACACCAGTATATTCTTAGAGAAAATGTTGTTCTCTTAAATCATAAAAATGTTCCGATTAAATTAAATGTCCTTTTCTCTAACAAAATACTTGTGTAGAAAAGCGCGGAAATCTCATCCCTGGTTGAAAATTAAACCAAATGAAATGTATTTACTATTAAGAAGTAATTATTATTAGTATTATTTTTAATATGTTTGCCGTTTAAAAACAATTTATGGAATGTATTAGTTCTATTATAGTTAATCTAAAGCGAAGTTAGCCGATTTTGAAATGACAAACGGATGTGAATCATTTCTTGGTTTATCACTTGGGTCTAAAGCAATGTTACGTTCTAATTTGTGGACCGAAAAAGGTTTAATAAACGGGGCTTTAGACTATGTTGCAGATATTATTTCTGAAGAAAATCATGAGTCCACCAGACCAGATGCCACGAATAATCATGGTTAAATTTGAAAACAACAGTCATTCAATTTATGAGAATGTCTGCGTTCCGATTCCACAAATAACTAAATTTTGGAAAAATGGAAATATGGCTCAATAAAACAACTTCCTCTGCAGTTAGCTTTTGCAGTTACAATTCATAAATCCCAAAGGTTTAACATTAGAAAAAGCAGTTGTAGATATTGGGGATAAAGGCAAAGAGACATCAATGGCAATACGTAGCGTTGTCGAGAGTGAAAACCATGCTAACATGCAGAAAAAAGGAAGATATTAGAATGAAAAGTTTTACAGTTAATCATACTTAGTGTCAACGAGAGCAGATTTCAATTGTTTTTCCAGAAAATAGGATTTTGAAGAAGTAACTTTCTTCAAGCTCTCTTCGAATATATCATTCAAAGATTGCTAACAAAGATTATTTGATGTGAATTACAAAGATTGGAAACATACCCATTTCAAACAATTTGAGAAAACACCAGAGGCTATTGGAAAATGTAAAAACATCTTTAAAAGAGCTTTTAGGTGAAAATTTAAAAATATTTTGTAAAATTTTGCTTCGAAAATATTTTTATTTATATCATAAATAAAAAATTCCGAGGAAATTCTTAGCTGTTTGGCTGAATTTACATTTCTAAAATTAAAATGCGTCAAAACACAAAATAACGCTCTTGCTTAATAAAGATGCAAAAATAATATAAAAAAAATGAAAAAAATGTTGCTTTCAAATATTTATCTTATTAAATAATGCTTCGCGAATTCAAACAAAGCATGGCTTTTGCTACTAATAAATATATCTTATATAATTCCTGTATTTCAAAACTTTTATTCCCTTAAAAAAAGAAGAAAAAAAACTTTGTTTTATGTATTATCTTTGTCTTAATATTATTGAAACCGACATCATGAAAATATTACTAAGCGTTTGTCTTTCATTTACTAAACTCCGTTTGTCATATAAATATAAAAAAACTAAATAAAAATGGAATTTAATATATATTTTGAAAAAACGCACAAACATTTGCAAAAATCATTGTAGAAAATCGCGCCGTGACAAACATTTAACCGTAATCGCAGTAAACAAAACATTACTGTTACCTCTTCCAATTTTTGCCGTCCGTGTTACCTAACTGATTTGTCTTTGTTCATTATTGCCCCTAAAATAACGTTCTACAGTAGCCTCCCTCTTAACCAGAACTCCGATTTAAACGGCCGAATTTTTTTCCCCACATCAGGCAAAATTCAGTGATGACGGCCTCGGGAACTCAACATACGCTTTCGAGTTGAAGTGCAATCCCGAGGGGAATGAGGCAAAATTCAGAAAGGAGAACGTCGTTTCTAAATGGATACATGTTGACATTCACCAGTGTTGAATTCAGGGTATGGACCGGGGTGGGGGGCACTCGCAACACAGGAACAATGAGATGTCTTCCCTGAAGATTTGAGATTTTGTGTTTTTAATGGCCAAAAGTGCAAAATCCTCCCCCCCCCTCGGGACGATTTTAACTCTGTTTACTCGATTAGGGACCACAGAGAAGTTTCCGGCCTACTGATTGGTTAGTTTCTCTTTCGTCTTTTCTGATGTTTAAGGTCTTGTAAATTGGAATTTCTAATGACGCCAGTAGTAATATACCATTATATAATCTTTTTTTTCTTCTTTTATTTTTTTTAAATATAAGTGAATCAGCATTTACAATTCAACATTTTAATCTAACTCACTTCTTATCAAATGACTGATTATTTCAGATTTCCACAAAATGTTATGGGGGTTACAAAGAAAAAGAATGTGATTCGTGATGAACATGTTGATATTTTGTGATTTATTTTGAGTTTGAGTTTGTTCTCTTCTTTATAATAACAAAAAGACGAATAGGTAGTGCATCTCAAAACATGAGATGCATATCTGATATATTTTGAATATGTAATATGTTTCAGTTGTTTGAAAACAATGGTAATCATCCTTTTTAAACATGTGAATTAAATCATTATCTCACGAAAAATGAGAGATATGTTCAAAATATAATTTGAAAATAGGATATTTTTAAACCGATATCAAAAAGTGTTATGGATTTCGGTAGTAGTTTGACGATATTATGATGTTAAGGGCCAAAATAACAAATAGTGTTCGGATGAAAGTAAGCAAGATGGTACATTCCTTAGGAATTTTGGGAATTACGAAGAAAAATAACTCTAAATAACAATGAGATGGATATATTTCACATCTTAAATATTTAAAGTACTACAATCGTCTGAAATCATTGATAATATGTGATTCGTCTTGAACGTGTTAATATTTTATGATTTATTTTGAGTTTGTTCTTTTCTTTATAATAACAAAAAGACGTACACTTTCGCAAGTTTGAAAATTTTGTGGATAGATAGTGCACTTTACAACATGAGATGCATATCTGACATATTTTAAATATGTAATATATCTCAGTTGTTTTTTGAAAATAATGGTAATCTTTCTTTTTAAACATGTGAATTAAATCATTACTTCATGAAAAATGGGATGCGTTCAAAATACACTTTGAAAATAGGATATTTTTAAACCGATATCAAAAGGTGTAATGGATTTCGGTAGTTAGTTTGATAAAAGTATGATGTTATAAGGACCAAAATAACAAATAGTGTCCGAATGAAAGTAAGCAAGATGGTACATTCCTTAGAAATTTTGGGAATTACGAAAAAAAAGAACCAACAATGTGATGGATATATTTCACATCTTAAATATTTATACTACAATCATCGTAAATCATTGATAATATGTGATTAATCTTGAGCATGTTGATATTTTGTGATTTATTTTGAGTTTGATTTTGTTCTTTCCTTTATAATAACAAAAAGACGTAAACCATCGGAAGTTTGAAAATTTTGGGAATAGGTAGTGCACTTTAAAACATGAAATGCATATCTGACCTATTTTAAAAATGTAAAATATCTCACTTGTTTGAAAACAATCGTAATTTAGGGTAATTCCGGGATTTATGCCGCATATTTTTTTGAATCTGTGTATAAAGTCCCATGGTGGACATAAGATTGTGAAGGAAGTGAGATTAAAATGTTGAACTGTAAATGCTGATTCACTTTTATTCATGAAAAAAAAGAAGAAAAAGATTATATAATGGTATATTACTACTGGCGTCATTAGAAATTCCAATTTACAAAGACCTTAAACATCAGAAAAGACGAAAGAGAAACTAACCAATCAGGAGGCCGGAAACTTCTCTGTGGTCCCTAATCGAGTAAACAGAGTTAAAATGCCCCCCCCCCCCCAACTCTATAATGTCTGATCTATCTGAAAACTGTTTTGTACAAACATTAAAGATCTCAAGCATGAAACATTATTTGACGAGGATATAATCAGGACTGTAACTGATGTTGTTCAATACTATGACGATCCTGATTATGATCCAGTTGAAGTTGACACTGCTAAAATTCCTTTTACGGAAGTCGTAAAAGCATTAGAGTTGGCGCTACGCTATGTTGAATAGCGACTAACAGCTTCCTCAGTTAAACTTATGATGTTAAAGAAATGGAGAGATTATGCTGCAAGATGTCGGGCATCTTGCCTTTAACAGCAGAAGGTCACTGATTTCTTTATGGTTGATGAACTTAAATATACATAATATAGAACAATTTGAACTTCTTATAAAGGTGTGACACACTTTTCAATAATTTAATTTGTGTTAAATGTTTTTCATTATTTGTTATCTCAATTCAGTTATAACTAGTATTCATTTCACAAAATATAGAAAATATGTACTTTTTTTAAACTACACAATTTGAAAAACTAAATGCATCGTACGGCTTTAATTAATTAAACTACGCAGATACTTATTTATTTATTTATTTACTTCTCCGCTTTAACAAGTTTTTCTCTTAACCGACTAACCCTTGGTCCCGTTTAGGCCGGTTAAGCGGGAGGCTACTGTATTTCTTTTTTACAAGGCTTTTCTAGCGTTTCACTGCTAGGTAGCATGAGGGATACAAATAACAAGAGTCCAACACTTACAATGTGACTTTTTAAATTTCCAAAATGTGTTTTCCTGTCATTTTTCCGGTATCAAAGTTTTCTTTATTTAAATTAAATAACTGAAATTATGAGGATTGAAAAATAGTCGTTGAGCCAGAAGCCAAAATTAGTGATTTTGGTTTCATCTCTGAGGACTTGGTGATATATACTTTTTTGGATTCACAATGGTCCAAGCTGTTTATTTTATGATGATACTATGAAATTTGTGGTAGCTTATAGACGCCATATTGAAAAAATGAGCGCCATCTATCGCACATAGATACATATGATTTTTTTGCCAGTGTCACATAATTAAATGGATTTCAATGAAAAAAATGAAAAGAACAAATATTGTTAAGCATAAAACGTTATACAAATTATATATTTATTAACATTTTATTTTAATATGATACTTATCTTTACATTTAACTTTGTTTATTAACATTTTCGATGTGATAAACATCTTGTTTTACATTTTAATGCATATTATTTTCATGTGGTAAGACACAGCAATTCAAGAAAAAAAATAATACTGGTGAAAGTATTGTACTTAGTCTGTTAAGAATTAACCCCTTCGGGACCACGGGTGCATATATGCCCCTTCGGAAACGTGTTTCCATCGCTTGCTTTTGATACCACTAAAAAAGAAAAGTAAAATTTTCTTTATTTAATTAAGAATTTTCTTGATGGCTAAGCTAAATTTAATTGTTTGACAAAAAGTGGTGTCAACCAAATAAAATTCATGTAAAAGCATCATCATCGGTTGACATTCCTGTGTTCAAATAATGTTCCATCGTCATAGAACAATTCTACATTCTGCATATGCTTGTATATCTGAGGTTATTAAAAAGACACGCATATGATGGTGATATACACATATTCTTGAACAAGAACATGCCATCTGTTCCAAAATAGCTTCAGGAGCAGGAGGGCTGCCATTCCACTGGGCCTTTAGATAGCCTTTTCCTTCACTATCTGTATTAAAAATCCTACCATATTTATCTGGGGATGGAAGATCAGGATCAGCCTGTAGGCGCTTCATCCAAACAAGACCGTGGTAATTAGCTCGCATTACCCATAGATAGAGTGTATTACTACATGGCAGAAGGCAATGCAACTGCACAGACTCCTTTTTTACAGAAAAAATATATAGAATATAGCGCAATTCATTGATGTCTGAATATTTGTGCTTTCCATAATAGAGATGGCAAACTTACGACTCAAGCTGTTTATTTGTTTCCTCTGCTATATCAGCGTCAGTATCAAGCGCCTTAAGCGCATTTCGAAATTCAGTGTTCTGAATCATCATTTTCCCTTGCAAAAGCAGTTACTGTATCGCACCCGACAGGGAATGCATTTTAGGTAATGCATTACATACCGCTTTACCTAGAAGTCCATGTATTTCACTCAAGTTATAGTACTTTACTTTACCCTGTCATTGGATCCACATTTTACAAATATTAACCCTTTCTAGTTTTTCAAATTGTTTTCTAAAAAATAAAAAAACAGTGTGATAGATGCTACATCAGTATCTATAGAGATAATAATAATATTTCTAAATCCAGAAGCTAAAGCATGGTGTGAATGAAATAAAAGTCGCGTATAACCTCTTCTTAGAAGCAGGTCAATTTAGTGTATTCTTCAACTAGTTATATCGTGAATTTATAGCATTTTTCTCCGTAGATAACGTACATCATTCGCATATTCAACTATTTCAGATAATGTTCATTTTCCCATTCTTGAGAAATGAAATGTATAAGTTCTTTCTTGTTCTCCTCATCAGATAGAAACTGCTTCCATTTTCGTACTGGGTGTCCAGGAGTATATAACTTTTATCGCATTACCAACAGTTCATATTTTTCGTTCATTTCGTTTTATTGACACCTGCCTGTGTGTATCAAATACAACATGTATTCTTTGAGAGGATGTAGAATCTTTTATTATTTTAGAAAACAGATTCTTTGCTAGTTGTCCAAATTATTGTAGCTCCTGCGATAGCTTTGAATAAAACACATTCCATCAATGATATTAACATTATTATCATTTGCATTCTTTCAGCAGTCGCAATTTTGTCATAACATCCATCAGTTTGATTTTTCAGTTTTTCGCATTAAACCATCAAGTGTTGCTAAAGACTATGGAAGAGGCCATATGTGGTAGGAAAAGACAGTTCTCATATCGGAATTTCTTCGCTCTGCAATGATTGTCATCTGAGCAAACATATTTCTTTCTGCCTAGGCAACAAACTCTGATTTATTAAATTTTACACCCTGTTCCTTCTTAAAGTCGGAAAATGTATTTAGCTTTTTTATTTTTAGAGGTTTGGAAAACCCGTCTGGCTTTGAGTATTCAGACAGATATTCTCTTTTGAAAGTTTGGTAAGCTTCTTCACCCATCTCATGAGCTTTGACCATGTCTTCGACAATTTCTAGATTTGTCATTGCTCCAGTTGATTCTATTACCGTGTCTAGATTTATCCATTCATTGGTAATCATGTTCTGTAAATATGAGATATTACGTTCGTCTTTCTCGATCCTGCTCAAAGACAGATCTGGATGTAGAACTAATTTTGGTTCTTTCACGAATCATGTGAAGAAATGCTGCCCTGATATCAAAAGTATCTCTCGACTGCGACAGATCATTGACTGTACCTTTTGACCCCTGCATTTCTTTACTTATTGTCTCTTCAATCGCCCAATTAATTTAATAGCATGCAAAACCAAGAAAATCTTTCAATCACCCTGTTTATCGGCGGCCATTTTCCAATATGGCGTTCATTAGCTACTCTGTTTTTGAATGTATCACGGATAAATGTCATTCTGATGTTGTGGTGAATTCAAAAATGTGTGGTTTACCAAGTCCGCTGACATGAAACCACACGAGCACCTGGCTGAACGACGGCGGCCATTTTCCAATATGGCGCCCATAAGCTACCCTGGTTTTGAATGTATCATGGATAAATGACATGTTGTTGTGGTGGTGAATTAAAAAATGTATGGTTTACCAAGTCCGCTGACATGAAACCACTCGAACCCCTGACTCAACGACGGCGGCCCTTTTTCAATATGGCGCCCATAAGCTACCCTGGTTTCGAAAGTATCATGGATAAATGAGGTACTGTTGTTGTGGTGAATCCAAAAATATATAGTTTACCAAGTCCGCTGACATGAAACCACACGAGCCCCTGGCTCAACGACTAAAAGACTTCTGTAAGTACATCCCTTCGGCTATTAACTCACACGAAAGTATCGCTTTTAATAAATTCGAAAACTTTATTTGAATTCAAAATTGATACTTTTCAAATAAAAATAATATTTGATGGTCATAGAGCGCAGTCTTACTATATATACATTATATGGCCAAAGGTGACTGGTCACTTGCGGTTTTAGACGTTTTGTTAAATATCTAGAAAAATACATGAGGAAATAACCTGAAACTGCAGCTGTGTAAACAGTATAGTATAGGTCATATATTTCCGCGAAGTTTTTTTTTTCCCGAAACCCCATAGGGTACCATCAAAAAATTGAAAAAGAACGAATATCTTTTGGATAACCCTGTAAAAACTAATGTAGGAAAAGCGTTTAAACTTGAGATTGTTAATAAGTGGCTTATTGTAATATACTGTGTTCATTTTTATGAAGATAGCATGTATACTCGTAGAGAAATTAAGGTTTTTATAAAAATAGTCCCAAATTTCGCCAAGTTGTTTGCTTATAATTTGTAGAGTTCTTAATATAAAAAAAAGTTCATTTCAGAAAATATGACAAACAACACTGTACACTATACTCTGAAATCACAATTAAAAAATAATAAAAATTGGATGAAAAATGAGTAGATAATAAAAATAGTTTCACTGCGCTAGCGCGAATACAATCAAAATATAATATGCATAATATATTAGCTAAGTATATAGAGTAACTTAAGTGAAAGTCTCAAAATCATAGCTTGAAAATTCTGAAAATTATCGTCGATAGAATAAGCTCGAAATCCCTTGTTCCCAAAAATAAGTAAAAAGATGAGGGGTTGTATCAAATGTCTGTTGATTAGTGCCAAGACAGCGTACACAATATTGCAGGTACTACTATATTTGGATACAACCCATCATCTTTTTGCTTAAGGAACAACGGATATCGAGCTTATTCCATCGACGATAATTTCCAGAATTTTCAAGCTATGATTTTGAGACTTTCACAAAAGTTGCTCTATATACTTAGCTAATACATTACACAATTATATTTTGATTGCATTCGGGCATGCGCAGTGAAACGTATTTTAGTTAACCTGCTCATTTTTCATCCAATTTTTTTTATTTTTTAATTCTGATTGCAGAGTATTATGTACAATATTGTTTGTCACATTTCCTGAAAAGAACTTTTTTTATATTAAGAACTCTGCAAATTATAAGCAAAACACTTGGCGAAATTTGTGGCTGTTTTTATAAAAATCTTAATTTCTCTACGAGTATACACGCATAAAAATTAACACAGTATATTACAATAAGCCACTCATTAATAATCTCGTGTTTGAACGCTTTTTCTATATTAGTTTTTACAAGGTTATCCAAAAGATATTCGCTATTTTTCAATTTGTTGACGTTCCCCTACGGTGCTTCGGGAAAATATCTTCGCGGAAATATATGACCAATACTACACTGTTTACACACCTGCATTTTCAGGTTAATTCCTCATGTATTTTTCTAGATATTTAACAAAACGTCTAAAATCGGAAGTGACAGGTCACCTTTGGCCATATAGTGTATATATTAATATCGAAAATGTGTTTTCCTTATATTCTGTAACCCGTTAGGTCCGGATTTGATACCATAGACAGTTCACAGAGGGCACATAGTAATACGACATTTTTGAATGGAATATTTGGTCTTAATTATTAAAAAAATATATGTTACAAATCATTTGATAAATTTAAGAGATTGAAATTTCTGCGATTTAAATTTTAAACATAAATTATCTAATCAGATTAAATTAGTAGAAATTGTGATTGAATTCCTTGAACTAATCCTCTCAGAAAATATGTCAAAAATCATATCCTCATATCTGGCAACTAAACAAGAAACAGAGTACCCAATACATTTTATATCCAGAATTGTCCCATAAAGAAAGAAAAAGAAATAAATAGCCATTTGACTGGAAATTAGGGCTTCTTTCTACGGAAAAGAGTTCGCGATTTGTCTTGTTATAGTAATTGCACCAAACTTTTGTCTAAAATTTTCAAATCCCAAAATTCTACTATCTGTCCTTTAAACATTGCATTTATTCAATATCCGTTGCTTTATAATGTTTGTATTCAAGCCTTTTTTTTCCCTTAAATCTCAAATATCGAAATTTTATTAAGAACTATAGAATTATTTTACTATTTTTTATCCACTTTTATAAAATTGTAAGGATAACAGTACTTTGACGCTTATTCTGGATGAAAATGAAGTTTTTATAAAAATCCATTTCTACGAAATTGTATTGAATGGAGTTAGGTGTATTTAACCCCCCCCCCCCTTACGTACTCCCCTAATTTTTCTTTTTTTTCAGTAATAAAGTTTTGTAGTGCACATTTAACGTATCTGTTCCGAATTTTATGTAAAACTTAATAAAAGACATTACGTTAATATACGTGCGAGATAAAATGGGAATATTAACAAAGATTTAATCAATCATTTTGGCCATCTATCCCCACTGAGCTCCACATATAACAGAAGATCTATCTTCCTATTTCCCGACATGATTTCCAGCAGTTAGCGCGAAAGGATAACGTGATGATAATTTTAGTTCGCATTCATCGCAAAAAATGTTGTTCATTGGATACCTTCGCATGATTAGGGAATCCTTTATTAATTTGATAAGTATAATTTAATTAGACAAGCATAAATTAAGATAATAGTAAATGAGAACACTAAAATCTATCACTGAAAACTCGAACTATTTTTTACCTTTGCCTTGCAAGCTTCTGACGCCCACTCAGAATACCTGTTATACAGGGTGTCCCGGCAGTAAGTATCCAAAAGTTATGGCTTATTATTACGGAACTACCGAAAGATTATAATAGACTTTACCTTCGTGGATTGGAAACCCATCCCAGATTTTAAAACATTGAGCAAAACAAAAAAATCCCTGCCGGCTCGGGCCTACAGGCGGAGGTAGATTTCGAAGTTAAGTACTAAATTCACCAACAAAACTTAAATCAAGATTAGAGATAAACCCAGTTTCTTCACTAAGAATGAGCTCTAGGGAGCTAAACTTTTTGTGAAAATTCTAAAATACACGAATACACACACTCACGTATATGGAATAGGTTTAAAAATGGCTACAGCAAATTCAAAGAACCTCAAAGTGTTAAAATATGTTAATATTTCCATAGTCGTGTTTTTATCATGTTTTAATACGTTTTCTCAAACTCGCATGACGTTACATATTCACCAAGTGAGGTCCATTTTATTTCCAATATGACGCATTTTTTTTTTTTAATTCGTCAAACTATTTATTTCATTTTGAGTTTTCATGCAGAAATCTTGCTCTAGAAATCTTATGACGTAATGCTCAATTTTTTTTCAATTCGTCAAGATATTTATTTAAATTAATTTTTCACGTGAACTTGCAATAGAAAAGCAATTGTTGTGGTGAAAATTTTGTTGCTTTAAATTGTTGGCAATTGTTATAACGAAAAATATTTTTTTTTCCTGTCATTGTTGTGTAAGAGCTGGTTTTATCAGAATCCTGTTAAGACGGTATTCAAAATTTTGAACCCTCCCCATTTCCATTTCCTTGGACCGATTTTGCCCATTTTCAATCCCCGCCGAGATATTAGCCATCTCAAAGTTGCTGGCGAGTTTGAAGACGATCCGTGCATAATTGAGACTTTAATCGTGCGGACAAAATTTAGTACAAACATACGTACATATATATATATATATATATATATATATATAAACTTTTTAAGTGGGGGTGGTTCCTGGGGTTCTATAATGAAAAGTTATGAAGGAATTTTTCAAAAGTCGCACCGCGGTAACGACTGCAATAGGTAGTATTTCTTACGAAATCTACCTAAAACTGAAACTGTGGATGAGTGAAAAAAGCGTATCATAGAAGCAATTTGTCTAATAGCACCTGATATGCTACAAAACATTTCGGGAGAACTCGATTACTGTTTAGGTTTGTTGTGCTACCAAAGGTGCACACATCAAAATCGATTGATAATAAAATTTTGTGACATGCTATTTTTATTAGCCGACTGAAAAGAAGGGTTATGTGTTTCACGCGTATCTGTGTATGTGGATTTCTTTATACCCTCGAAACATCGCAACGGCTGGATGGATTTTAATGAATGAAATCTGTATCGATTCGTCTTAACGGCCCGATGGTTGTAGGCTAGGTTTTGTTTTTATAAATTCAAAATGGCGTCTGTAAAATACAAAATGGCGGTAGAGACAAATAAAATTACGCACCCTATTGAGTGGCATATCATTGGATAGGTCTTTCAAAATGAAGACGATGTTTCATTGACTATTTTACAGTCAGAAGCTCCGTTAAAATATTATACAACCTGGAAGTTGTGTATGTAGGATCTCTGGCTTTACTGCAACTCTAATCATCATAGACATCTATAGACCTCATCAAAACAGTGTTTATAGGTAGGAACTAACAATTAAACACATCTTAAAAGTGATCAGTACAAGTAAATAAATAAGTAGGTTAGTAAATAAACAAGTAATATAAAAAAGTCAATTCCTACTTAGGTCAATAAGAGAATTTTTTTTCTCCCATTCTTCTTTCCTCTTGGTGCTTAAATTGCCTTGATCAAAAAGAAGGCTCTCTCGGTCTTAAAATACCTCGATCAAGAAGAGGGCTCTCTCGATTATTGAAAATTATTTAATTTAACTTAATTAATGAATTAATATTTGAAAAAAACTGAATTAACATCAAGTGTCATCCACTACAAGTTAAAAAAAAATATTTGAGCTTGATTGGATGAATAATAAGTATTTTATTAACGATTGAAAATTTGAGCAAGATATATACAACGAGAATGTGACTGATAGTAGGAATTAAAAAAAAAAAAAAAAAAAAAAAAAAAAAAAAAAAAAAAAAAAAAACAGTTTCACATTGATGAGAAATAATTAATTAGTTCGCTTTTTACGCAGTCGGGTTTTTTGATTTTTTAAATTTAATTGTTTGTTTCAATAATATTTTTAAAATTCTAATGTGTTGTTCCGTAAAAATAAGCCATAGCTTTTGGATACTTTTAGCTCGGACAACCTGTATATAAGCTCAGTGTTTAACCCGGACATCAGGGTTAGACAGCGCTCTCGATCGGAAAACTTTATTGATTACTTTGTTTTAAATGCTTGACGTATATGAACAAAGTGACGTATTAAAAATCAATAGAACACAGCTAAATAATTTCATCTACGCAAGTTTAATCCGAAAGCACTACTACTTCTAAGCGCTACCCTAAGAATTATAGACTCTCCCATTTCATCCGAAATGACGTATTTCATATTAATGTAATTAATGAAAATCTCTAACAATGTTGCGGGACTGAAGACCAAAAGTACTCGAAATTTAAATAAAATGTATATTTTTACTTTCTTCTATCTTTACAAACAGAAAGTATTGGATTCGTGAAAATTTTTGACTTTCGGTTTTCGACAGATTTACACGTTTTAGGTGTCAGAGATTCAGAAAAGAATGTTTTTACAAAATGTCTGTTTGTGAGTCTGTTACTCTGTCTGTCTGTCTGTCCGTATATCTGTCTGTATGTATGTGACACAAATTTTGTGGGCGTCCTATCTCAAGAAGTAATGCACGGAATTTAATAAAAATTAATGCACTTAATAATAATAATAAATAATGCACTTAATGCCCGTTGGTATCTTAAAATTGTGCATTTGCTGATCGGGGAATGGTGAATAAAATTCAAAGATTGTTTGGTTTTTTATATTTTATAGGTGATTTCATTAAAATGCAGAAAAAGACCGCTTTACCATTCATCATTAAATATTAATATACATTGTGCTGTGTTTAAACGCCTATATTGTGCTATTAAACGAAGTAGGTTATTATGTTTCTCCATTACTTAATCGCGATCTTTAAGCATACAAAATAAACTCGATGAATGCAGTAAAAACTTTTAAAAGAATATTTTAATTAGATTATTAAACATTTAAATCCTTTTATTATTAAATAATTTTTAAATTGTAATTTTCTATCGTTTTCAGCATCTGTCTAAGACAAATTTTTCTACTTCATTAAAAAATAAAAAGTAAATTCATAATTTTCAGTTTTGTGATCCAATTTATTCACTGAATTATATTAACTATACCACTAGTATATAAATTTTGTTGAACATGGTTAGAATATTAAGCATGGTATAAATAATTCAGTGGTTAACGGAAAATGCAGTACGCGTATTATTTTTAAATCAGCATAATAATTTAATATTAATTACTGTGTAAATAAATGTTAATGCCCCTCTTGCCCTATTAAACAAAGTAGGTTTCCCCATCAACTTAATCTTTTAAATATTATGCAAATAACAAAATTTCGGTGAATATCAGTGATATTTGACCGTATGTTTTTGGTGGTGGATAGTTTTCTTTTTCTTCATCATTATAAATTAATTGATATATCAGTAAGTAAAATTATAATCTTGCCGTAGCCACTTCTAGGAAAATGTGGCCGCGTGCCAATCAGAAGTCCCTTCTTTGTCAAACTGACCACTACGGTAGCGGCAGCCCGAACAGAGAACTTCCCACCTGTGAAGATCCAGTTAACTTGAGTTCAACGGAGCGCGGTTTTTAGAGACCTCAACGTACTGTTCTCTGTGCGTTACTACTAACGTACTGCCTACGCTGAACTATTCTTAAGATTCAGATAGACTTTCTTACTTTCTAACCGATGACTAAGCCCTTACCTGCCAGGTTGCCCCAGCTAAACGGGTTTGATACCGGATATCGGGGCGGATGACCGCCTAATCGCCGCGTAGCGGCAATAAACCAGACGATCACTTAGATCGTCGTCCTTTCTACAGTGCTTACTGTTTAGATGTGAGCCTTGCTATGTCTGCTACTTAGCGTTTATATCTTGTTGGCACCTGCACATTGCTACACAAGTTGATCTCTTAATTTAGAACCTTGAGCAGATGACGAGACCTTCACCTGGCAAGGCACAACCAGAGGTATAATTCACAGGTAACTTGGAGGACATTGCACGCACGACAGATTTTATATTTTCCAGGCGACATTAGCATACATGACGAAATTTTAGCCGGCAGTCAGTCTCGGTCCTGCAACCAACCGCTACCAGTTCGATGCTCTGCTAACTGGGCCACCGCTACCCGATCTAATTGGGATTGTCTGGAGTTTTTGAAGCCTAATTGTTGATGCATACTGGTCAAACGAAAATGGTATTTTTGCAGTGGAGATAAAGAATGGATCATTCTACTAGCGGTCTTTTCGTTCTCGGCCTTCCGGAGCTTTTTTGTAGTTTTGCGGCGTTGTGCCTCTTTTATGACTTCACAATTATAGTTCTGGATATACTGCAAAAGGGGAGAGCTTCCTTCAAGTATGATCTTATCTCCGTAACTATTGTTGAATACATTGATCCTCCCTAAAACAAATTTTCATGAAATCTTGCGATTATTTTTAAAGAAAGTAATTCTTTTAAAGTGAGCCCATTTTAGTGGTTTTATCCAATTTAAAGTCCGGTACTCGATTATTGAAATGCTACAGAATCACTGTGTTTCTTCTATTAATGCGTTTTTTTTTTTTTTTTTTTTTTTTTTTTGTTTTTTTTTTTTTTTTTTTTTTTTGGCAATAGGACCATTTTACTCGGTAAATAGCTTTCTACAATTGACAGCCCGAATGTTTTAATAAAATGAGAAATATATATATATATATATATATATTTCAAATCATGCTTTTCTACACATTATACACGGCCCCTTAAACCATCATTTTTCGTTTTTTCAGCATAATTCGAAAACTACTTGGAAGAAAAATTTAAAATTGAGATTTTGCATAAAGCAGGACACAATAAATAAAAATCTATATATATAAAAAAAAAAACTGTAGGTTGCTATTAATATTTTTTCGAATATTAAATTTATATTTCAAAATTAATATTATAAAATTTTCAAAATTAGAAACTTAACGTATTTATAAAAAGACCCTCTCCTCCTTTTATCAATGTATTTATGTTTGGGCTTTTTAGTATTATAACTACAGACAAAATAATGACAATAGGATTATAATTTCAAGAGATATTAATAAAAATATGAAAATGTAATTTAACATTAAAAGCTCTAAATTGTTAATTTTTATAATTCAAAAACTTATCCTCCAAATTACGTGAAATTTCCTTTTCGGGCATAGATTGAACCTAAGATTTAAAATATAGAGTCGGAATTGGGTATTGCCTTTGAAAAAAAAAAAGAAAGTTTTGTCTGGTTTTGATTTGTAGATGGACCACTAAGCAAATTTTATATAGATCATTTAAAAGTAGACTTTATTTCAATCGTTTGCTACCAGTAACTTTCCACTATTATAATTAGTTGCAGATTTAGTGGGAGGTGTTGAATTTTTTTCCACAACTGTACATTGTATTTTTTTTTTTTTTTTTTTTTTTTGTAATCATGGGGCTAATGTAAAAGTTATTTAAAGATAATGCATATATTTATTTAACTGAAACGAAAAGGTATTGCAGAAAAACATATTTTTCGAGTGTTGTATTTTTGCATTGAGAAAAACGTTTTGGAGTTGTATTGAATTTATTAATGTTAAACGGAAATTAAATGAAACTTCATTATAAGGTTAACAATCCTCACCCTATTTAATATTTTATTATTTTGCACATAAATACCTAGATAAGCAAGTAAATAATAATGTATTTAATAAAATTCATGTTACTAAGTATTCGAGATTTATGTTGTCTAAAGGAAACTACAAACACAGCTATTGCTATTACTTTATCTAAAACAACTGATTTTATAATGTTTGAGAATTATCTTTTGAGCAATTTGCTTTCCGATACATTTTATTTTATACAGTTAAATGTAACCAGCTTTCGTTATTAAATTTTGTCTTTGATTATTATGGCATATATTAGTCAATAAAAAGCTTGTACTTTTATAAGTTTGTCAGGATGAAGTTAATCAAATTTACGTACGAAACCAGAAAAATTTTAAATATGTCAGATACTATATTTTACGCTAACAATTAAAATCCATAAAATAATTGCTTACTTCTCCTTCATGCTATTAATCAAAATAAATGCACTGCGTTTCCTTATTAACATAATTACTTCTTTATATTATCTATGATTATAACACGCTGAATACAGTTGAAGTATACCTGAAATTGGCTTTCATAGACTTACAAGGAATTGAAAGCCACTTAAAGCACAATAATTAATTCTAATAGTTCTAAAACTACACATTTTGAGTACAGTAGAGCCTCTTTTATCCGATACTATTTAAACCCAAATCCATTTTTAAAGGTTGATTTTTTTTTTTTTTTTTTTTTTAACTATCATATTCCTTGTGTGCAAGCGGTCCATTCCGAACTATGAGTACATATAAATATTTTCGATCCCCTTTCTTAGAGTTTCTTTGAATTTAACTTGAACTCCCGTAAGCTGCGGAGTGGAACGAAGAAAGAGAAAGAAGAAAACGGACAAATCAGCAATTCTGAAGCTTTTGAATGTTTTGCAAAATGTTTGGCATGGCTGGAGCAGCAGAAAGACTGTGATATTCCTGATCTAATAATATTAAAAAACTTCATGGTACAGTTTCAAAGCAAAGACGATAAAAACTGCGACAAACAAAACATTGTTTCGAACCCTTGTGAAATATGTTAAAGGTAAGCACTTAATTTCAAAATTAAAATTAAGGTAATTTATTCTTGTTTCTATTTTGTTATTGCTTTATTTTTATTAAGCACTTGTTAGCATAATAAGAAATAGCGCACGTATTTCTCCTTAATCTTAAAATAAATTAAAGCATTCTCGATTATCCGAAAATTTCGAAAGAAGATCGGTCCCAATTCCTTCGAATAATTGAGGTTTTACTGTGTTTCGAAAATAATGGGTCAAATAAAAAAAAATTGTATTTCTAAACTTAATTAAATGAAAATACTTAAAAATGTTTGTTATCTTTCAGTGCAACGTATAAAACTTCATTGATATGCATGTAATTATTAAATCTTCTACTATGCTATTAAACAAAGTAGGTACTCTTTTTCTCCATTAACTTAATCGCCTGATCCATATGCATACAAAGAGATCAGTGTAAATGTCGTTTAAGAAAATCATTTATTAAAAACCGTATAAGTCTTTTAAATTCAATCACAATTTAATAATGCTGAAATTATAATTTACCAGTGTTTTAAGGAATCATGAATGAAAAAACCCCAGAAGTATTTGATTGTAATATTGAGAGAAAATTTTTCACTGCTTACGTGAAACTGAAGATAATAAAAATTCGAAAAAAAATTCCTTTTTTTTTACTTCCATTACTACATTTAATATACACTGGCACATAAATAATTTCTTTACTCCTGTTATGGTATTTAACAAAGTAAGGAACTTATAATTTCACTACTTGTTATTTTCGTATATTCCTTTGTATAACACTCCACGTGAATAAACGTATTTAAAACCAAATATCTTTATTTTTAATAAAAGTAAATTAAATCGATAAAATAATATGTTAAAAATTTTTTAATAGAATTTCTGAGCCAAATGTTTCTTTTTTCTTTTCTCTTTCTTCTTTTTTACGCGTTATACTTTCGAATACCCGGTAATTACTTGACTTTTAAGAACACCAACAAAATGCGATGAGTGCTGTTGCAGTATAATTTTTTTATTTTATTTTTTACCATCTTAATAGACATGTAAAGTCTATTACGTTCCAATGAATCAGAAATTATACACGTGTAGATGTTTTCTAGATTTTCCAAGTTAATTAAAAACTTCTTTGTTCAAAAAATAATGTTTTAATGTCGACCGTGGAAAGTAGTTCTGAAAATATGTATACATTGTATTTTAAGTGATTACTGACATAATTCTATTTTTTTTTTAAATATTGTAAATTTTATTAGAGGAAAAAGTTTTTATTTTGATTTTTCTTTCCAAATTTTAAAATCTATTTTTAGTTATTAATTTTCGAGGGACCTTAAAAGCCTTAAAAATCATTTTTTTTTATTTTTTGTAAATTTCACTTTAAATATTATTCGCATTATGGCATGCATTTATCGAAAAAAAAAAAAAAAAAAAATGAGAGAGAGAGAGAGAAAAAAAATGGAGTTTTTAAGTCTTAGAAATCTTCGAAATGCCCCCTACGCGTTCCATATCAATGAAAATTCCCAATAATTTTTATCAGAGTTTGGTTTATATATATAAACAAAACCGTACATCGAATTTCATATATTTGAATATAAAGGTAAAAAAAAATTAAAATTTAAAAAATTTTTCGAAAAAAAAATTGAAAAATTTTTATACCTTTATATTCAAATGTATAAAATTCTATGCACAGTTTTATTTATATATATAAACCAAAATTTTATTTAAAAAAAATATTGGGGATTTTCATTGATATGGGATGCGCAGGGGGCATATCGAAGATTTCTATGACGACGCGTAAAATGCCATTTTTTTCTCAAAAATAATTTTTTTTAATTTTTTGTGTGATAAATGCATGCCATAACGCATATAATGTACCCTTGCGTAATATTTAAAGTGAAATTTAAAAAAAAAAAAAAAGAAAAATTTTGCATTTTTTTTTTCACCTTTATATTCAAATGTATAAAATTCGATGCACAGTTTTATTTATATATATAAACCAAACTTTTATAAAAAAAATATTGGGGATTTTCATTGATATGGAACGCGCAAGGGGCATTTTGGGGATTTCTGAGACGACGCGTAAAATTGCACTTTTTTCTCAAAAATAACATTATTTTTCTTTTTAATAAAAGCATGCCATAATGCATATAATGTACCTTTGAGTAATATTTAAAGTAAAATTTACAAAAAAAAAAAAAAAAAAAAAAAAAAAAAAAAAAAAAAAAAAAAATTAAGGTCCCTCGTCCCCGTAAATCCATTTTATCCAGAAATTCTGAATAGTAATTTTCATGAATATCTGACATGAAATATTGTGTCGTTCGGAAGGTCGTGGCCGTTTGGGAAAATCAATTCGTGCCGGAAAATTCTAACATTTAATTATTAGACATTGATTAAGATATCTAATGTCTAATAATTACCGGGCAGAATTTTCCGGCACGAATAGATTTTCCAAACGGACACGATTTTTTGAACAACCCAATTAATAAGAAATTTGTAATCACTATTTATAAGTAAAAGAATCGACTAATTGGCAACACTGTTTGAGTGAGTATCTTTAATTCAAATGTTTGCTGAACTGATTTTCAGAAACGTTTACGAATAATTTTTATCGCGTGTTAATCCGTTTCTTCAATCCGAAACATACATTTTTCGATTACTATCAATTCTGGCTTAGACATTTGCAACTACGTAATAAAATTTATGCATGCAAGATTTAAAAATATATTTAACGTTAACGTTACATGTTTTAATTTGTCATGCTTGTTTCTAAAACATGTTTGTTGAACATTAAACTTTTTACTAGACAATTGATAGCAATTGAAAAACCTACATTCCAGATTGAGAAAACTGATTCACGCGCTATAAAAAAACTTATCGGACATGATTCCGAAAATCAGTGGCTGCAAAAGAGACTTTGTTTTTATAAATGATTCTTTAAATCACAAAAAATATACTGGCTTGTTAGGTTTCAAATGATAAAGAACGCTTTTCAAAATCATGAGTAACTCGGCACAGGTTATTTTATATTTTCGTTCGCGGTTGTGTTATATTTTCCGAAATTGAAACACATTTGTTTTTTCAGTGTTGTGAAAATTAAATTTAATATAAGTGCCATATATGAGAGTATATAGTAAGAATTTTTAAAATCGGGCTCACTGAAAATTAAAAAAAAAATTAGGTGTAGAAGTATTAGTATTTTAACTTTCATAATAATACTTACTAATTCCTAATTTGAATTTCATTAAAAAGACTTTTCTTTCTTTCTATTTAGCTACTAGAATCTTTAAAACATATCTAAAAATGAATAAATATTGCCGAAATATAGCGAACTCATTAGAATTCTCTTTAGAAAAATGGTTTCTGTAAGATGGATTGTAACAAATAATGCCGAAATTCCACGTATTTTGGTGTTTTCAAAGTTACGAGAATGATTTGTTTTCTATAATTATATATGTATCTGTAATTAAATGAAAATTCGGGAAAGAGTACTTAATCTGTTTGTATTATATTCATTGTTATGTAAAAAATCGTTAAATATTCCATTAGGATATCGGACAAATTTAGAAGAGGCTTTGTTTGTCCATTAACTTAATTACTTAATCTTTATGAATACACTGAGAAATTTATGAATATCACTCAACTGTACGAAAGCTTTTGATTTGATTATCATATAAGACGATTATTGCCAATTATGATCAAATAATCCTTAAATTATCCATTAGTGCGTTCAAGAGAAGGGGCTGTAATTAAAAAATATATAATTTAGTAATGGTAATTATTATATGGAAGTAAAAGACATTTTATTAGCAAAATGTTTAGAGTTTATTACCTTTGAATAGTCATAAAATGGTACTAGATCCTAACTTAGATTATTTTAAAAACTCACTCATTTTCTCCATTATTTTAAATATAATATAAAATTAAAATCTTCATTATTTAAATTATATTTAAATCCAATTCTTATAAATACAAACATAACTTGTTAAATCCAGGCGAATTATAAACAAAAGTTGCTTTTTTCTTCAAATAAGTCGTCGAAACCATACTGAGAATAAATGAATACACAAATATGCAACTATTTGTCGTTTCCGCAAATCGTTGCTATGTAATGAAAATAAAAACACATTTAAAGAATCCCATCTATTACGGACATATAAATATTGAAACAATGCCCAAATTTCTTTTACTGCTGTTCTCATGTTATGAAGAGAAAAACATTCTATTAGGTGGTTGCAACATTTTTATAATCTCTTAAATAACCATATGGTACACAATAATATACACACATGTAATACGCAAATATTAAACTAAGTTTTGTAAACTAATTATTGATTTAATATAAACAGATCATATAAATAAATGTCTAATATTATAAATTCGTATCTTCTCTTGTATAGTAATTTGCATTCTTAGGTGCGTTCATAATTATATAAATACGTAACACCTATAGTCGTCGTTCAATCCGTCCGCCAGTCCGCATATAACAGAGCAAAAACTAACTAACCGAATGATCTGAAATTTTAAATATATATTTGTTATAAAATTGTTGCCGAGTCATTTCAAATTTTATGAAAATTGGATGTATAGTTTAATTACAGGGAAAGTCAAAATTTTTCCGTTACATTACGGCCAATAAAAAAAAATTATTGCAAGTACATTTTTATGATGTTACAGCCTACGGAATGGGCTGAAATTTTAAATATATAATTGTTGCGAAATTTTGTCGTGGCATTTCAAATTTTATGAAAATCGGATGTATAGTTTAATTACAGGGACAGTCAAAAGTTTTCCGTTACATTAAGGCCAATGGGAAAAATCATTTCATGAGCATTTTAATGATGTTACAGCCTTTCGAAAGAATGAAATTGATAAGCACTTATGAAGAGCATTAAAATACACATTCATTACACGATGCGGTGCAAAAAATATTTATAAAACTAGATATAGTACGAATGCTCCTCATTTTCCACGTTTGATAAGCAATTTCCAACATTTTTTTTTTTTTTTTTTTTTTTTTTTTTTTTTTTTTTTTTTTAACCTTTAAATGCCTGAGTTTTCAAAAATCATTTAAAAAATTTTTTTCGGCTTTCTTTTTTTAAATAAATCATGGGAAAAATACTTTAAAAAATCATATTTAGTTTTAAGTATGGTTTACGGCTAAAAAACTGTTTGTTACTAATCGGCAATACTGGTGTTTAGTTTAAAAAATGATTTTTCTTGATAAAATTATATAACATTAAACACACAAGTATTTTGGGAACTATGATAAGAAATAAATTTTACTTGCTCACTGCAGGGCAAAATAGGGTATTTTGCAAGCTTCTAAACAAAACAAAAAGAACATGTATCAACAATTGAAAAAATAAATCTATCTTTATTCATAAACAGCACAAGAGTTGCCATCTAAATGTTGAAAATCGATTTAATAATATTTTCAGACTATATTTTATAGGCAACATTAGGCATTATAGCTTCAAAATTATTCTAATAGCATTTTTAGAGCCTAAATTGGGTATGTTGCCGAAAAGCAACACCAGGCATTTAAGGGTTAAGCTCTAGAAAGTATAATCTATTTATATATGTATATATATATATCTATTACTTATATGTGGATAATTAAAGTAAAGTTTGTTTAGAAGTATCCAGACATGGTAGTATGCCTATAACCCCTTGAGGGACGGTGGGATATATTTTAACCTAACTACGATTAATGAAGATTTGCACCAGAAAAAAAATTATGAAATTTTACTTTTCTAACTTTGGTGGAAAAAAAGTCGTAAAATTGCTTTTCCATATTTTGAAATAAAATTTTTCTATTTTTCCGGTGAGAATTCAGCATTACCCAAATGTAATTGCTTGCCCCTCAAGGGGTTAAACAGGATAAAGTTTAATGAGAAGATATTTTCAGCGATGTGTTCTGTAAAAATTGAAAACAAAATTATTTTAAAAAAGTACCATTGTGACATAATATACGAAAAAATCTGTGTGTGTAATATTCAATACAATTTCCATAGTTTATGTTCGAATAAACGAATGTCGTAAATTTGTCCTAAAGAACTCCAATGAGATTTGATAATATCCTAGACAGATAGCAATGCTGAAACATGCTTTACATTGTCATTTACTTTAAATCCGAAATAAAAATACTCTTGCATACTTGCCAACAATCAATTATTCTTGAGAAACGCGTGGTTTAATCTGGCCCAGGTTAAAAACTTTTCGAACGAGTAAAATTAAATGATGCACTAGAACTTCTTTTATCCGAAACTCTTTTAACCGACACATGCGGTTAACCGAAATCCATCTTTAATTTTTTTTTTCTTACTATTACATTTCTCGTGTACAAAATCAATTTTTAAAGCTTTTTTTTTTTTTTTACATTCCTTGTGTGTAAAATCCATTTTTAAAACTGCATTTAAATAAAGTTGATAAATACTACATAGCTTTGTTAATCATAGAATAAAAAATACACATTTAAAGTCCCCTTGTTCGTCATTTTTTTTTTATATGAATGCTATGTTTATATCAATAGTAAAATACACTTAAAATTTTTTAATAAGTGAATAACCTTCAAAAGAATTCACATATTAATTTTAAAAAACTTTTTGATAGAGCTGCAAAGCAAAGACAATCCAAACTGCGACAAACAAAACTTTATTTCAAACCCTTGTAAAATATGTAAAAGGTATTTAATTTCGAAATAAAAATTCAGGTTTATTCTTGTTTCTATTTTGCTATTACTTTATTTTTATTAAGCACTTGTTACCAAAAAAGAAATAGTACATATATTTGTCCATCTTCTTAAAATTGGAGCATTCTCGATTATCCGAAAGATGGTAGGTCCCAATTACTTCGGATAGTCGAGGTTCTACTATATATAGAACTTGCCTATTTAATTTATGTTCATGGGTTTGTACTTACAAAATATGACTTTTTTAACATATAAAAAAAGTAAAACCTACAGCATAAAAAAATCATATATACAGGATGTCCGAGCTAAAACTATCCAAAAGTTATGGCTTATTATTACAGAGCTACCCATTAGATTATAATAGACTTCTCTTCTGTGGATTGGAAACCCCTCTGACATTTTTTGAGACTCCACCATACTATCATAAAGACGTTATTGCATTTTTGAATATGACATTTCCTGGAAGTTGGATTGGAAGACGGGACCCGATTGCCTATCTACCAAGGACTCTGGATTTGACTTCGTTAGACCTTTTTGCTTTGGGGTCCATTAAATCTGTTTTGAATAAACAAAACATTACTGTGGATGAGAAGTGTATCATTCAAGCAATTCGCCTAACAACTCCTACTATGGGGCATTCTCACAATCTTTTCACTTTTATGTCCTTGAATAATAATTTTTATTTTAATACATTTTTTTTGTGTTTTTTTATTGCATATACTGGGGAACATCCCATTGCATGATTGCATAACAATATTAACGAGATAAATAAGTTTTGGACGATGTTGGGGGTTCAAATACCAGGAAAACTCCTATACCGTCCCGTGTCCCTGATGCTGATTTCAAGTTTGGAGCTGTCTGTATAAAATTGTTTCAATAAAAGTAATTCGATGTAATTTTTTTCCGAAACTGGGACAATTGTTTTATATAAATATGTAGCAAAAAAATAACCTGCGCACATTTTTGCGGTTGATATTATTTTTTGAACACTGTCCCGGGATTTTTCAACCTTACCGTCCCTCTTGCTAAACTTATACACAAAATCACTTCAGATGCAGCCACAGAATTTTTTTCAAGTTTTTTCTCATGCAAAAGTATGCTAGAAAAAGAATGTCTAAAATTATTTGACAGGAAATTTACTGCAGTATTTAAATCAGCATTTAAATATCAATTTCAAGATCGTGGCTTTATCGGTAGTCTTACCGCCCCCAAGGATTATTTCTGCACTTTTCGAGGTAAATTAAAAAAAATAATAATAATTTAATCCAATGTTAACATCTGTTTCTAAAAATCAATGAACATTGTGGCTATCACTTAGTCTTAACATGATTTTCCTAAAAATAGGTGGTAATTTTCCTTACCGTTCCATCCTTACTGTCCCTTTTTTTCCCCCATTTCGTCCCTTTTTTCCTATACCGTCCCCCTTTTTTACCTTACCGTCCCTTCTTTAACACCCCTTTAAGACAATGTTATACAAAAATTCTATATTAAAAGTATTACATTTTTATTATTTCTTATTTGAATTTCCTGTGGGTACTATGCAAATTCATTATAAGTAAAAATTTAGTAGAAAATAAAAAAAGTTATAGTGGTAAAATGGTAAGGAAATTTAAACTCGCAAGTTTAACTTAAACCTCAGTTAAATAAAAAAAAAATATTCGCTTCTGACCATTTTTTCCTTATTTTGAATCATTAAGGCATTCGCCTATCAGATTAAAATGTTATTCTAGCAAGTATAATTTCACCAGATTTTTATTCCCGAAAGTCAAATCATTGTGAGAATGCCCCATATGCTACGAAATACTTGGAGAAAAATGGATTAATGTTTAGACGTTTGTCATTCTACAAAGGGTGCACACATCGAAATCTATTGATATTAAAACTGTGTGAGATGTTCTTTCTATTTAAATAATTAAAAAAAAAATTCTAATGGGTATCTCCGTAAAAATAAGCCATAAATTTTGTATACATTTAATACCGGACACCTTGTAATAAAACGCAAAGGGGCTGTACTTTTATATGGTTATCAACTTTTTGGTAATTTTTGACGCCCCCGCCCCCCACCTTTGCGATATCATACGTTATCGTTATCATCCCTCGACTCTCCCACCCTGTAATGATATCGTTATCGATGTCTAAAAATTCTTTCAATTTTTGGAATTTTTCTCTTTTGTTTGGAGTGATATACAAATATGGTTATATTTATTTTTCGCATACTTCATTGATTCAAATGAAGAGAAGTCAATAAAATATCCCCTTATATATGAAATAACTTTATATCAAACAACACTTAAAAGAAATATTTGCTATTTAAAAGTATTTAATTATAGCTTTTTGTTACATAATGCGTTCAAGAGTAATAATGTCTTCTTGGACTTACTCATGCACGGTTGTTGGGGTGGGGGGTGTAGCCAGACTATCTTATCAACAAAACAAATGGACAACATTCTTTCTTTTTTATTTACTAGTAAACATGATTATCGTTTCAAACATACTTCGCATATTGTTTCTCGAACAGCGGATTACAATATGCATCCACATAAGACAGTAGAAATAGTAATGCCAAACGTTGAGGTATTCCACATTTTAGAATTAAATAATTTTATATTCATTTAATGATCTTAATCATTGCCTTGTATTTTCATAAAAATAGATAACAGACTTATTTTAATGTAAAGACCAAGTTACAACTAAAAAGAGAAAATTTTAGTTGAATAAAAATGATAACGATATCAAAAGACAACCCCCCTCCCCCTACAGATATCTAACGATATCATGTGCCAGACCCCCCTCCCCCCTAAAATGATAACGTTATATATGCACAGCCCCAAATGAAAAAAAACTTAAGTAAGATCTACATCGGCACAATTGCTCATGCGTCAACTATTTTCCGAACCTCTTCAACATAAAGGAAGAAGGAACGGGTTCTTACTGTCGCAGTGGTCTAAAGCAGCAGTTTAAAGCTCTGATTTTTTTTTTTTTTTTTTTTTTTTTTTTTAAAGAGGACACAGGTTCGATCCGGCGAAATGATTGCTGTAATATAGTTCGCGATGATTCATTTAAATAATGACATATTTTATTACGAGGAGAAGTTATATAATTTTTATTTTATTATTATTACTATTATTATTATTATTATTATTAGTATTATTATGTGAATGCTTTATAATTAAATAAAATATAACACTCAACAATATTTTGAACTAACATAATTTACTATTTAAAATATATAAGTTAAAAATTTTGCATGTAATTAGCAATCAAATAAATCTAAAAATCTAATAAATAATCTTCAATTTTTTCATATTTTCTGACCAATATCAAGAATTTTGATGTGTTTAGGTTACAAAGAAAAGTTGGCCATTCTTTTCCGCAAAAAATAAAAAAAAAATAAAACGGAAAGGAAGAAAAATATTCATGTAAGGAATATAAAAGGAATTACCTTGATATCCATGGTTTAATATTTAAAAAAGATATAAAAATGTAAAATGAAATTCACGTAATAAAAAATATACATTAAAATTCGTTAGCTGCATCAAGTTTCAAATTTACATATTTAGGGAATGAGACTGATAACAATAAAATTCATCGCAGCTGTTAACGGTAGTGTAGTAAAACAAAACAAAACAAACAAACAAACAAAAGAAAAAAAAAGAAAAAAAAGAAAAGAAAAAAATAAGAAAAGAAAAATAATAATTTTTTTACAAAGTAACCGTTGTATGCAAAAATAAACACTCTACCCAATATTTTTATCTAAATTTCTGATAAAAATAAAGTATAATTGGTTGTAAAATATATGCCTAAAATTTTTTCACTTCATTGAATAGGTTAGACTGACAGCACCATCCATCGTCTTAAAGAAATAGGAATCAGAGACCGTAGTAAATAAAAATAATTGTGGTCAATCCATTTCAAGTGGTCCAGAAAATCATTTATTCGTTGCTTAACCATTTTTAAAAAATCTGAAATTTTTTGTACAACAACCCTAACATGGTGGAAGTTCAAAATTACGTTTATTTTAATTTTATTAATTTTTGTTTGTGCATGGCGGCCATCTTTGTTTCAACGTCTGCAGCAATCTCACATGAAAGGTATTTAAGGAATTGTAAATAACTCATCGTTTATTTCTCCAATTCAAGTGCGGATTAAAGCACTTTATACATAATATATTGGTCTAAAAAATTGATATTAGAGTAGTTTCCGAAAATAAATTCTTATTGTTGAAATTTCAGCATAAATTTTCACTTTTTTCCAAAATTTGTCCGTTTGCAAGGGGAAATTTTTCTAGCAAAGAAGACATTATTGACATTTTTTTTTTTTTTTTTTTTTTTTTTTTTTTTTAAACAAATAGGCTAAAAGTACTTGTACTCACACGCCAAGTTCCAGATCTGGGACTTGCTTTTTCTTCGCTAAAAAGAATCCCCAGATTTTCAAAAATGTTAAAAATCACACTTTTGAGTCTTTGATATCTCTGGCGGTGCACGAGATAAAAATCTGAAGTTCTGGTTTCTGACATTATTTTCTGGTAGTGTTATGCACAAAAAATTTCAGGATGGAGATCTGACTGCAAGCTGAGATATGGCAAGGGAAACATGTCAAAACAATACTGCCAAACTATTGTTTTGCTGTAGTCGCAGACAAGTTTTATCTCAGAGTGTCATTTAAATTTATTTTTTTATTATCTTTAATTTTTTTTTTATCTTTAAATAATAGTAACAGAAAATAAAGTCTTTCGCAAAGCTTAGCAATTAATTTTAAAAATAATTATGTATAATATTATAATATTATTATAATAATTAACATTTTGTATGGTGTGTATGGTTAATTTTTGTTGTAAGTAATTTTAGTAACTAAAAGAAACCTCAGCACTTTTTCATAATGAAAAAAATATTTTTATACAAGACCTGCGATAGAAACAGAATAGGGAAAGAGAAAAGCTGTTAATGTTGACATACTTATATTGGTGAAATTTCAGCATAAACTTTCAGTTTCACGCCCAATTTTTACACGTTTCAGTTCAATATTTACGCCTGAAATATGGTTTGTTGAAAACAGTGTAATAACAAATATTTAATTTACTAAGAGACTATATATGTTCAACAAAGATCTGAGAGATAACTTCACATAATTTAGGCGGATGTTATGAGTTCGACCAGTTACTGTTGTTAGTTCCATAGGGCTGATTTTTCTCAAATTTTTATTTGTAGGAACAAATCCTGTCATCTCTTGATAACTTGATTGAAGTTCTTGGCCCTGCTGGCTCATGGAAATGAATTTTGAAATCACTATGTTCAAGTTTCTCTTCATTAATAATGCCTAGCTTACTTCTTATCATGCAACAATGTCATTTATCTGCATTAAAAATTTTGTAAGGGCTTTGGATATCTTTACTTTCTGAAAATTACTTGAGGCTGATGCATGGTAACATCTTATAAATGTTTCATTTACAGGAACATACTTATGGTAGGAACAAGTTTCAGGGACTATCAAGCAGCATTAAAATTGTGGTTTTTAAACCAACAAGCAGAAATGTGTTTTGACACGTTTGATCATGTCTCAACAAGTATGTCAACGTTAACAGCTTTTCTCTTTCCCTATTCTGTTTTTGTCTCAGGTCTTATATTAAAAAAAATTTCTTTATGTAAAAGTTCCGTGGTTTCTTTTAGTTACTAAAATTACTTACAACAAAAATTACTGAAACCGTACAAAATGTAGGTCTTAGGCATAATTATTTTTTTAATTGCAAAGCTTTTGCAAAAGACTTTATTTTCTGTTACTATTATTTAAAGATTATAAAAAAATAAATTTAAATGACTCTATGAGGTAAATACTTACCTGTGACTACAACAAAACAATTCTTTAAAATAGCAATTAAAGCCTTTGTGCAGGAATATTGAAATGCAGTAAACCAACGTTTAAAATGCACAAATAATGCGGGAAAAAGCAGCAAACAGCTGTTTAGAATCTACAGCGAGATTCTTCTTCAGTGCAAGAGAGGGAAAAAAGGAACAGCGTGCTAGAAAAAGCAAGGCTGAGCAAAATGATAGACAGAGACGCGCTGCCTTATATACCCTATGCGGGTAGCGAAAGCGCCAGAAACAACCAATGAGAGAAAAGCAGTGGAAACGACTGCGTGGACAAGTAGCGACATCTACCGGAAAAGGAGAGAAAATGAAACCAAAAAAAGAGGAAATTATATTAATGCTTTCCAAATACTTGGAAAATCTGGAGTACTAGATAAGTCATTGACTAAGGAGTGAGAATTTTTAATGATGTGGTAAGCTTCCCAAAAATCAAGATCAAGGTTAGAAGAACAATTTTGGATAATGGTGGCTGAGGAAAAATCGAAACTATGTTGAGAAGACCAAGAATGTTGAGCAATAGAAGAACGTTTGAGCTCCTGATTTTTAACATAACCTTCATGCTCTTTTGAACGAAATCTAAGAGCACGTTTAATCTGGCCAATATAAGAAAGGCCACATTGGCAAGAGATTTGGTAAATACCCCAGTTATCTAGGCGATCAATGGGGTGTTTGAGATTTGAAAAAGTGATTTTATTGACAGGAGAAAAAATAACATTAAAATCAAACCTTCTTAAGATTTTAGCAACTTGCTGACTGATTTTAGGAAAAAATGGTAACACAACTGAAGTATGAGAGTTGGAATTAGAATGCTTTTCAGAATGGACGGATTTCGTCAATTTCTTATAAATAGAATCAATAATATTAGAGGAATAACCACGATCAACAGCAATAGCTTTGAGGTAATTAAGTCTTAATTACCTCAAAGCTATTGCTGTTGATCGTGGTTATTCCTCTAATATTATTGATTCTATTTATAAGAAATTGACGAAATCCGTCCATTCTGAAAAGCATTCTAATTCCAACTCTGATACTTCAGTTGTGTTACCATTTTTTCCTAAAATCAGTCAGCAAGTTGCTAAAATCTTAAGAAGGTTTGATTTTAATGTTATTTTTTTCTCCTGTCAATAAAATCACTTTTTCAAATCTCAAACACCCCATTGATCGCCTAGATAACTGGGGTATTTACCAAATCTCTTGCCAATGTGGCCTTTCTTATATTGGCCAGACTAAACGTGCTCTTAGATTTCGTTTAAAAGAGCATGAAGGTTATGTTAAAAATCAGGAGCTCAAACGTTCTTCTATTGCTCAACATTCTTGGTCTTCTCAACATAGGTTCGATTTTTCCTCAGCCACCATTATCCAAAATTGTTCTTCTAACCTTGATCTTGATTTTTGGGAAGCTTACCACATTATTAAAAATTCTCACTCCTTAGTCAATGACTTATCTAGTACTCCAGATTTTCCAAGTATTTGGAAAGCATTAATATAATTTCCTCTTTTTTGGTTTCATTTTCTCTCCTTTTCCGGTAGATGTCGCTACTTGTCCACGCAGTCGTTTCCACTGCTTCTCTCTCATTGGTTGTTTCTGGCGCTTTCGCTACCCGCATAGGGTATATAAGGCAGCGCGTCTCTGTCTATCATTTTGCTCAGCCTTGCTTTTTCTAGCACGCTGTTCCTTTTTTCCCTCTCTTGCACTGAAGAAGAATCTCGCTGTAGATTCGAAACAGCTGTTTGCTGCTTTTTCCCGCATTATTTGTGCATTTTAAACGTTGGTTTACTGCATTTCAAAACAATTCTTTGTCAGTATTATTTTGAAATGTTTCCCTTGTCATATTTCAGCTTGTAGTCAAACCTCAAGCCTGAAATTTTTTGTGCATAACACTACCAGAAAATACTTGCCGAAACTAGAACTTCAGATTTTTATCTCGTGCCCCACCAGAGATATCTAAGCCTCAAAAGTGCAATTTTTGACATTTTTGAAAATTTTGAGATTTTTTTTGTGAAGAGAAAGCGAGTCCCAGATCTGCAACATGGCGTGTGAGTACAAGTACTTTCGGCCTATTTGTAAAAAAAAAAAAAAAAAAAAAAAAAAAAAAAAAAAAAAAAGGCATGTTCGCAGTTTTTAAAAATTTCCTCTTGACAAATTTTGAAAAAAAACTGAAACTTTATGCTGAAATTTCATCAATAAGGACTTATTTTCGGAAACTACTCTATTACCAGATTTTTAGCCCAATGTATTCTGTACAAATTGCTTTAATCCGCACTTGAATTGGAGAAATAAACGTTGAGTTATTTACGATTCCTTAAACCCTTCATGTGAGAAAATTGCTGCAGACAATGAAACAAAGATGGCCACCATGCACAAATAAAAATTAGTGAAATTAAAATAATAGTCATTTTTAACTTCCATCATGTCAGGATTGTTGCACAAAAAAATTCAATTTTTTTTTTTAAAGTGGTCAAGCAACCAGTGCTGGAGCACTTGAAATAGATCGACCCAATGTTCTACCCAATATTTGTAGGCAAATTACTGATAAAAAGTATACCCTCAAACCTATAGCTAATAAATCTTCGAAAATTTAAAAACTCTTTATCCATATAAAAACTTTCACGTTACATAATCACCGATTTTACGATTAAATGAAACGAATTTTTCTATTATGAATTAGTGGTAATAAAAATTTGAGAAACGCGACAACTATGCAAATATACACTTTATACCTTCAGTATAGATGCAAACATTCCTTAATTATTGTGAAACCTAATCCAAGACAAACATATTTTCAACCATTCCCTAAACATGTTTTTAATTAAAATGTTTTAATTAAATCAAAACATTACCCAATAAAAAGTAGCTAACTTTACAAATATATACATTATAATTTTAAACATGTTTGTCTAAAATCATAATCCAAAATAATTGAGAGATGGTTTCATCTATGCTTTAAGACATGTTCTCTAAATTATTTTCACTTCGAAAACTCCAAAAAATCATAGAGTACTATAATGTTTATTATTATTTTTTATAACAACATATGCGTTAATTTATTCCTTTGTTGTATTTTCATCACGTAGTACTGAATGTGGTTTGTTAATTACATTCTCGTTACAGAATTCGCCAAAGAAAAATATTTACTGTCTAAATTAAAGGGTTATAAACCTTTTTTCAGGAAAGTCATTTGCCATCACAATTTTCGAAAAATAACGTTTACCTTATTCATACTTTCTGTCAATAAATAAGGCTTTTTTTTCTTTTATAAAATAGTCGTAACTTAGCGTCTCATCGGCTACAGGTTACATACCTTTTGTCTGAATGGTGCTGATATAAAAGTAAACGTTTTTTTTCAATATCATACATATTATACGAAATATTACAAGCAAATATTCCTATAAATGATATAAAATTCCACTCTTATAAATATACATTAATTTATCAAACGGTATCGACATATTTAAAATAAAATTATCGAATACAACCTAAGAATTTCTTCCAAGGAAAGGTTTTAAAATATAAACGATAGTTTAATTAGTGCATAATTCAGAACCACGCTTTTACTGTGCAGTGAAAATTATGTTTTAATCACTAGGGATCAATTAATTATGACGGTGATCCTTTTCAGTAAATTGCCGCAAGCAGCTAATTAAAGCTGATATACTGGATTAAGTAGCTTTGATAAATATAGTAAGAGGTGAGAAAATATTTTACTTTGAATGTTGATAGAGCATAAAATTAATGGATAATGCTAGGTAGTGATTATACATCAATTGTATTATTTTATGTGAGTCATATTCTAATTAAATTATTAAGAAACAATTTTCAGTATTATAATAAACACACGTGCTACAATATATATTAAAACACATATTCACACATAAATAACGCCTGCATTCAACAGTTAAAGGTATATATAAATATTTTACAGACATACAATAATAAATACAATAAAGCCAACAGGAGTGACAAATTGGCCAGAGCCAGGAATCGAACCCTGGACCACAGTATACAAGACTTCTGCTCTAACCAATGAGCTACTCCGGCCGATGCCTGGGTCTGCAATTTCTCTCTAATAAACCAAGTTGGGGAAGTCACCAGCCATATATACGATAGCCGGTCATCTAAGGCTATCGTATATATATCGTATATCACCTTTAATTTTCAGTATTAATTATTTAAAATATAACTTCTTTGAAACAATGTATTATCATAAGCTACATTTAATACAATGTTTTTGTAGATCATAAAATACATGTTAATTATTTTCAAAACAAAATTTCGTTTGCTTATTGAGTTTTAGCTTTCAGTACTTAACATTATTTTCATTAAATCTGCCATAACCTGCTTTTCAATATTTTAAATTAAAATTTAGACTGTAAAATTATTAACCTTATTCCGTTTACTTTGTAAAGTAATTTTCTGACTTATTAATAGTAACTGTTAAATTATTTTAGCAATATATTTTATCACCTTTTCTAACCTTAAGCGATACTCATAATTCACACGTAGTGTATCTATTTGTAGTAGAGGTTCCTGTTGATAACTAACAAAAATTAAATTATTGTATAACCTTAGTAAGTCATTTCATACATAAATATCAACATTTTTATTATAAATCGAGTAAATCTGTTACAAAAAACATGTACAGTCGTGGAAGAAAAATAGTAAGCACCCCTACTAACTCCTCAACAAATTATCGTAAATGAAAGTTACTGGTACCGAACGATTGGAAATAAAGTCTACTTTTAAATGATGCATATAAAATTTGCTTAGGGGGCCATCTACGTATTAAAACGAATCCAAACTTGATTTTTTCAATATAAATACCCAATATTAACGCGATATTTCAAATCTTCTGTTCAAACTATGCCTAGACACCAAATGTTAAGTCAGTTGAATGATAAGTTTTTGAATTATAAACATTCAAACTTTAGTGCTTCTAATGTTAAATTACATTTTCATATTTTTATTTTTATTTCCTGAAATTATGCTCCTAATCTGCTAATTTTTTTGTGTAGCAATAATTCTAATATACCCAAACATAAATACGCTGAATTTGCAATTTTCATAATTTTATGATATGAATTATGAATTATGACATTAATATTCGAAAAAATTATGAATTGCAACCAGCAATTTTTTTGATGGATTTAGATTTATTAAGTCCTGCTTTATGGAAATCGAAAATTCCACATTTTTCTTCCAAGTAGTTTTCAAATTATGCTTAAAAAACGGCAAAATGATGGTTTAAGGGGCCGTCTATGATAGAAGTGAGTAGATATTTTGAAATTTCTTCTGCTATCCTGTAATCTAACCGGCTTCATTGACTGCTTGAGTGGTGCTTAAGGTGCCTTGATCAAGAAGGGTGCTTTCTCGGTTAACAATCGAGTACCAAACTTCAATTTGGATACAGACCTTAAAATACGCTCGTTTTAAAATAATTAATTTCTCGGAAACTTATGGTACGAATTGCATAAAAATTTGTTTTTAGGCTAATTCAAGGGTGTAGAGTTCATTTATGCTGTTAGAATTGTGTACTGCTATTGAAAAAAGCAAAGTTATGGTTCGTTTTAATATGTAGATGGCCTCCTAAGCAAATTTTATATACACGATTTAAAAGTAGACTTTATTTCCAATCATTCGGTACCAGTAACTTTCTTCTAGGATAATTTGTTGAGGAGTTAGTTGCGGGTGTTTACTTTTTTTTCCACGACTGTACCATAAAAAAGAAAAAAATTGCGCCATACCTTTTCAATTGATTGTCTTATATGAACAAGGATATAACCTTAATTCAACAACCAATATCATCTCATAAGTTATAAGCGAAATAGATGACTACTCTTTAGAGACTGTTGAAAAAGTAATTTATACACATTTATATAAAATCCGAATAATGAATTGATTGCTGAAGCAGAATACCAGCACTTTCAAATATACAATTTCATTGCAATAACATTTTACATTGCACTAAAATAAAAGAAAACAATATTTTCAATATCATTCATATTATACCGAATATTGTCAAGTTAATTTAAATTAGTGTTTTATTTATTAAATATTAAAAGCAAATATTCTGATAATTAATGTAAGATTCCATTCTCGTAAATAAGCATTATTTTATCAAATGATATTTACAGCTTGAAATTAAAATTAATCTATATAACCTAAAAATTTCTTTTAAAGAAAAGTTTTTTTTTTTTTAATGTAAACGATAGTTTAATTATCGCATAACTTAGAAGTATGCTTTTACTGAGCAGTTAAAATTATATTTTATCACTACGTATCAATAAATTATTACGGTGATCGTTTTCAGAAAATTTGCTGCAAGCAGCGAATTAAAACAGATATACTGGATTAAATACCTGTGATAATTATAATGAGAAGCGATACAAATATCTTACTTTAAATGCTGATAGAGCATAAAATTAAAGGATAATGCTAGGTATTGATTAGATATTAATTGCATTATTTTATGTGAAAGATATTCTTATTAAATAATTAAGAAACAATTTTCAGTATTAATTATTAGGATTTAACAGCTTTCAAATAATGCATTATCATAAGCTCCCTTGGATATAATGTTTGTGTAGATCATAAAATACGTGTAAATTATTTAAAAAACATAATTTCGTTTGCTTATTCAGCATTATATTTCACTGTTTGACATTATTTCTATTAAATCTGCAATAAGGTATTTTTTAATATTTTAAGCTAAATTTATACTGTAAAATTATTAATCTTATTCAGTTTATTATGAAAATTATTTTCTGACTTTTCAAATTATCACTGTTAAATTATTTTAGCAGTGTATTTTCTCCCGTATCCCATTTTTCTAAGATACCTATAATTCACACGTGGTATATATATATATATTTCTAGTAGAAGAGCCTACTGATATCTTACATATATTAAATTAATGTATAATCTTGGTTCGGTTTACTCATAAAGATGAACATTTTTTTCATTCTAATTCGAGTAACTCTGTTAAAACAAACCCCTACCATAGAAAAAATCTCTGCGCAACTTTTCAATTGATTGCTGTCATATATATTGTTTTATATGAACAAGGTTAGATTTAATTCAACAACCAATATCAACTCAAAAGTTAGCGGCTAAATAGAGGACTAAATTTTATAGATTGTTGAAAAAAGTATTTTATGCATAATTATATTAAAAATGAGTTCATCGCTGAAGTAGAATAACAGCAATTTCATATACGCTATTACATTGGGTAATATTACAATCCTTAAAGAACATTATTATTGAAACTTTAATGAATTGTAAAGATATACACTTTGAGTATAAGTATTCAGTTTGCAGTAAGTTGCATTAATAGAATATTTGAAAATCATACCTATATGCATTATTGAAAAAAGGGAGTTGGAAAAATTTTAGAAAATGTCATCACGTATAATCAGTGACTATTCATAATCGGGATACTTTTATTTTCATTCGTAATTTATTTTTATGGTTCTTAATTCAGCGTATGTAGAAAAAAAAATTCATTAAAATACATAAATGAATTGTCCCCAAACTTTCTTAAAAAAAACCGGACTTTCCACTGAATCCGCGGCTGCTCTAAAAATTAAATTAAAATCAAATGGAATGTTAGCTTCTAAAAGAAACAAGTTGAAAATTGCACGTCAAACGTGAGAAATGGGGTGCGTTCGTACTGTAGCTAGTTTTATAAATAATTTTTTGCACCGCATATTGTACTGAATGTATATTTTAGCGCACTTCAATAAGTGCAGATCAATTTCATTATGTTGAAAATGCTGTAACATCATTAAAATGCACTTGAAATAATTTTCTCCCATTGTCAATAATGTAACGGAAAACTTTTGACGGTCTCTTTATTTAAACTATACATCAGATTTTCATAAAATTTGAAATGTCTCGACAAAATATTGCAACAATTATATCGAGGAGAGTAGCCGAATTTGGACGACTTCACTTATTTTCAGGTTTAAATCACTTAAATTTTTTAATATCTGCAAAACATCATTACACAGGGTCATTCTCTACATCTACTAACTAAATAAATCTTTAGATCAATTTCTTTTTGAAAATCTTAAATTTTATTTTAATTTTTGAAAAATTTGTCAAGAGTGGTCCAAATTCAGCAACTGGTTGCCTAAGTTAGATCCCCAGTGTCCTAAATTGGACCATATAAAATCAGGTTGATTTAAAGACTAAGGAATATAACTAATTTTACTAAAAGCAAAGTTTGCGATTAATAAAGCGATCAAACAAAATAACAGCATTGAAATATAAAGAAATAAATTATCTGAAAATAAGAGTAATTGTTTTAAATCAAAATATATTCAAAATATAAATCAAAGTTATCAGTAATTAAGAATAGAAATTAAGGAACTAACTGTCAATTACTTGAATATTGTATAAGGACTGATGCAAAGCTTTCACATGAATTTCGTTTATTGTTTTTTTTTTCGCGCCTACAACATGGAACCGCATTTGGCAATCTGAACACGTATTCATTTTTGCTATTTTAGTTTTCTTACAAATTAGGCAAAATCAATCATCACTGTCTAGATTTGTCTTTTTAGATTCTGAATTATTAGATTTTTTTGCAACAGAAATTTTCTTTACATTATGTTTGTAGTTCTTCCCTTACATCATTTTCTTGTTAAGTGTATTACGCCTATTTTTTTAAACTTTATGTTCCTATTGCTTTTTTGCTGTGATAGCTTTCTTTTTGTCTTTTGTTATGTTTTTTTCATTTCAAGATTTACTTTATATGGCGAAGATGTTAACCCGACTGTTTTTTGGCCCCCTCTGTACTTTGATTTAACTGAATTTAGAAAGGGAGATAACATTTCTAATGATTTTTTTGGCTTTTGTGGAGGGTTTTTAGCTGCAGCCTTCTTGCAGGTCAATTGCTTCACAACTTACTCTCTCCTTTTTGTTTCCTATATCTTTAAAATCTTTTCTATCAGGGGTGTTTTTCTTCCAGACAGTTTATCTGTGTCTTTTTCAACATTTTCAACGTTATATTAAAAACGAGTTTAAAAAATATGCTCTATTGAAAAATGCGTTACGTTTAAACAAACGCAAACATTATATATTCAAACAGTGTTCACCCCCCCCCCCCCACCTCCCCACATACATGGAGCCTTGAAGTAATCACTCCCCCCGGAAGGTTTGAAATTCTATGCGTTGTAATGGCAAACAAATGTAATTACACCCTCCAGAACTGTAAAAAGTATGCCCCCCTCTTTTAATCGCAAATATCCTCCAGGAAGAAAATGTTTAAATTCAACTCTGTAAACCAAATACGCCGTAGGAATAAAGAATTCAAAGAAAATAAATACAAATGCATACAAGAGAAAAGAAATTGAAAACAAAATTTATTGCATAAATATGTAAAAATATTTTTTTATGTTTATATAGGCCTAAACTGTATAAAAACGTAATCCAGATATACAAAGAATAAAAAATAATAATAAAAAAAATCCTTGCATGGGGATAAAAATTATAAAATATTTAAAATATTTAAAAAAACAGCGTACAAAGCGTACCGTCCTCGAAATTCATTACTTACTTTTGAAATTTATGACAGCATATCTGGTCCAATTTAAGCAACTTCTATTGGCCCAATTATGGCAACTGCGGCATTTATTAAAACAGATAATTTCAAGGCTAAGTATAAAAATTAAATCAAACAAATCCTCGTGAAAAATATGCGCAATAAACAGATGAATTTATATATGTATGTGAAAACATAACAACTTAACTCAGTTTTAAAGTATTCACTTGCCTTTAGTAGGAAAAAATTAGATCAAAACAGCTAACTTTATGTTTTTTAAAATTGTCTGAAAACAGCACGTGGTAGGCGGTTGCTTCTTTTAATCATGAGTGACATCAATTTGATGAGTAGGGTTTCAGCTGTAGATGGCCTCTCTTCCTGTAATTAGCGGCAGAATGGCGAAGGTCCAATTAAATCGACGATCCAAATATGGCTAATCTCTCCAATTTAAAATTTCAGACCATGCGTAGTTTTTGCTCTGTTATATACAGACGGATGGACAGACAGACGGATAGACGGACTGAACGACGGCGATGGTTGCTACAGATTTATATAATTACGAACGCAACTAAAAAGCGGAATCACATAATACATTTAAAAATTACTTTTAGATCAGAAATTTGACATATTTAATTTCGTATCACTTTTAATAGATGATGTTTCGTCTTCCTTTTTATGCTTTGCAAGTAAGGCATGAGGTGTAGATGATGGATTTGGCTTAAGTGTCTGCAAAATTTCAAGATGGAGGGCCGAATCATTTTTTCCAAACAGTTCCACGGACAACCTATAAATCAATGAAATAGCATAGGCCAGGGACGGCAACCTTTTTGACTTCCGCGAGTTAATATTTTCAACAAAAAAATTACGTGATCATAACGTGCAAAAAAAAAAAGAAAATAAAAAGTACAAAAAAAAAATAGTAGATCTACATTAATCAAACAATCTGGAATTTTTGTTAATTCGGGTTATAAAATATGAAGGAAATATACTATGTTGTAGATAATGTGCATGTTTGTCGACGAAGTGGCTTACTGCGTGCCAGCTCAACTTGCTGTGCGCACAAATTCGAACTGAATTGCTTGAAATAATGCTAAAATGCTCGTGATTTTCACGTAGTTATAGTATATTGTATTATATGTAGGAAATAATATGTTATAAACTACTAACTCTGCGAGAAGTGTTACTTTCTGCCTACAAGAAATTGAGAAGTATGTCTTTTTTTCGGGTGCGTGATGTCACATGCACATTATCTATTAGGATTAATATAGGGTTCGTACATACACTGCAAAAAATAATAATAATGTGCTTCTAATTTGCCGCAATATGATATAACCACAAATAAATACAGTGAAACCTCCTACAACGGTCACTCCGAACAACGTTAACCTCCGAATACCGGTCATGTTTTAGTGTTACCGAATCTCTCCCATAGAAATAGCATTACACTAAACCTTCGAACAACGAATTCCGAACAACGACCACACCAAAGCATTTATTATTATTTATTTATTATTTTTTTAACGTTACGTTTTAACTACAACTGAGATTGGGAAGATTATGGAGGTAGGTTTTCTAATTTGACGTCCTTACAAATTCTCTACTAATCTCGGCTGTTCGCAAAACCTTGTTTGCAAATAGGTGGCGTGGACGAAATTTAAGTGTGAGCAAAAAGTAGTCATTTGTACTCTTTATGAATCGTGCGATGATTTTTCTTATCTATGTGTAGCACGTGTTTTCCACTAAAAGAATGAGTTCAAAGTGAAAATTTTTAACTTTAAGTGATAATTTGAAAATTATTCAGGACATCAAAAAAGGTGTAAGTGCACGAAAATTAGCTGAAATGTACAATTGCAGAAGGATCCAAAAAGACGACATTCCAGTGGTGGAAAATTGGCGCAGAGGAGGAGCCTATTGACACCACTAATATTTTATGGTATTCTTCATCTTAATAAAAACTGTCATTAGATAAGACGAAAAATTCTACTAAAATTTAGTGGTGTCAATAGGCTCCTCCTCTGCGCCAATTTTCCACCACTGACATTCTGAAAAAAAAGTTACTTTTATTTGGAAAAGACGTTTCAAGGTGTAAATTTGGAATCTTAGACTAAGCGTCGAAAAACTGGTTACGATGAGATTGATAAGTTTCTTTTGGAATGGCTTTCTAACTGTCAAGAGAAAAATCTCCCAATTTTGGGGGCAATGTTGTAGGAAAGGGCTCCAGAAATTGCAGAGAAACTGGGAAATTAAAAATGTTGCGCTCACTCAAAATGATAACGAATTGTACAAAAAATCTGCTGAAATTATTATGCATTTAGAGAAAGAGATATGATTAAGGAAAAAAAATTGCGAACAAGTGATTTCTTTTGTGTTTAATAATAGTGTGCATAATACTATTTATTCTTTAACTGTAAAAATAAAATTATTTTGGTCAATTATTTTGATTATAATGTAAGCAATTTTGAGATTTTGAAATGTGGACCCACTGAATAACGGCAACCTCCGAAGTACGGTCGCTATATCGTGCTCCCAGTGGTGGGCACATATTCAGAGGTTTTACAGTGTATGCAATTACTTCTTTGGAATTTCCCATGATTCATAATAGCGTATTTTATATTTAGAAGGATCAAAACCAATATTTTTATATATTTAAAGAAGAATTTATAAAAAGAACGTTTATTTTGCTGCTAATGGTTTCCGAGTAGTATTTAGTGTGTATTTATCAGTCTTTTAAACCGAAATATCAGTTTTCTGAATTTATGAATTTTCAATAGACATTTTCAGCTGAGTAACTGAAGATATAAATGCAAGATTAACAAAATAATATGAATTTTAATATGAGTGTTAATGTTTTTAATTTATCACGTTTGTCCTTAAAACATGTTTATTGGACCCAAAAATGTCTATTTGAGGATTGATATCCTTCGAAAAATCTATATAAAAATGATTAATACGATATAAATAATTATAAAAACATCGCAGCGGAGTTATTTTAATGTTTCTTTAAATCTTGAAAATATATTGGCTTATATGTTTTTTTTTTCTAAACATAAAGAATGAGTTCGAAATCGTGGGTAAATCTGAAGAGGCTATTGTTTATTTTCATTCGTGGTTTTATTATACATTTCTAGATTAAGACGCAATGTTTCTTTAAATCTTGAAAATATATCGGCTTATATGTTTTTTTTCTAAACATAAAGAATGATTTCGAAATCGTGGGTAAATCTGAAGAGGTTATTGTTTGTTTTCATTCGTGGTTTTATTATACATTTCTAGATTAAGACGCAATGTTTCTTTAAATCTTGAAAATATATTGGCTTATATGTTTTTTTTTTTTTCTAAACATAAAGAATGATTTCGAAATCGTGGGTAAATATGAGTTGGGTTGATTGTTGACGGCCAATTATCTACACGAGGGATATAGGCCCTAGGGTAAATATGAAGAGGCTATTGTTTATTTTCATTCGTGGTTTTATTAAACATTTCTAGATTAAGACGCAATGTTTCTTTAAATCTTGAAAATATATTGGCTTATATGTTTTTTTTCTAAACATAAAGAATGATTTCGAAATCGTGGGTAAATCTGAAGAGGTTATTGTTTATTTTCATTCGTGGTTTTATTAAACATTTCTAGATTAAGACGCAATATTTCTTTAAATCTTGAAAATATATTGGCTTATATGTTTTTTTTTTCCTAAACATAAAGAATGATTTCGAAATCGTGGGTAAATCTGAAGAGGTTATTGTTTATTTTCATTCGTTGTTTTATTATACATTTCTAGATTAAGACGCAATGTTTCTTTAAATCTTGAAAATATATTGGCTTATATGTTTTTTTTTTTCTAAACATAAAGAATGATTTCGAAATCTCGGGTAAATCTGAAGAGGTTATTGTTTATTTTCATTCGTGGTTTTATTAAACATTTCTATATTAAGACGCAATGTTTCTTTAAATCTTGAGAATATATTGGCTTATATGTTTTTTTTCTAAACATAAAGGATGATTTCGAAATCGTGGGTAAATCTGAAGAGGTTATTGTTTATTTTCATTCGTGGTTTTATTATACATTTCTTGATTAAGACGCATTCCTCTCTTTTTATAGTATATTGATTTAAAAAATCTTTAATTCATACATCATATATCGTAACTAAAAAAATTATCTATTTACTAATTACGTGCTTAAAATTTATTTACTATTCCATTACGTATAAGCCGGTCTTAAAAACTTAAAACCATTCATATTAAAAACATATTTACAGAAAGATGTTACATTAACACCGAATCTTTCAATCGCAAACGTGATCATTTTCAAGAGGATAGCTTTACTAGTATACCGCCTTCGCTGTGCTATTTATATACCAATTTGTCAATAAAGGGTCGGTCTATAATTTGTTGGGGGCGTACATGAAATTTGTACTTTCAGATGCTGAAGTGTTTGATATTTTCAAAATATTGAGCCAAATATCAGGTATGTCATAGGATAAAACATCATTACACAAACATTTACATTTAGTTAAAATCTCCAATGATACTCTAATTTAAAAGTATATAATTTTTAATGTAACATCTTTCTTTACCTATGTTTTTAATGCCAATCGTTTTAGGTCTTTAAGAGCAGTTTATTTGTAATGGAAAAGTAAATACATTTTAAGCCCTTCTTCAGTAAATTATAATTATTTTAGTTATAATAATAAAACATCGATGTGAAATTCCACTTTAAACTCCTTTTAAGTTTTTCTATTATATAATATCATGTCACGTATCATTTTTTACAATCTACATTTCATTTTATTTTATAGATTCGTGATATATTACCGAGATCTAGATGCTATAATTTGTTTTGTACTTTTAAGCGAAATAAACAGTGCTTATATGTTGTTTTGAAAACATGATTCTGCCACGGAATAAGAAAAGCAATTTAAAGTTATTTTTCTGATTCACAGAGAAATACCATGAAATGCTTTAAATTATTTTAAGAAAATGAGTCTTTAGAGACTATTATCGTGCTCAATATTTACGTATCTGCAAGTAAACAGAACGCTGTTTTCTTTCAGTAAACAACATTCAACAAAAACAAATTAATTTTGGAATTCTTTGTTCTCTATAATCGATACGCAATTTAAAATATTTGAATATGTACTCCGCATAATATTTATGAAAACGTATTGTAAATATTTAAATTAATGTGATATAAATATTCAAAAATATCTTTTAAACATATTTGAAAACAAATTTGCTATCTTAATGCATACAGATGAAAAACACATTTTGAAATAAAGCTTTCATAACCATAACTCAAGAAGAAAAAAAATGTGAGTTTGTTTTTTTTATCGTTTTATTATTTTTTATTATTATTTTAAACAGTTTTCAGTACTAATTATGTTAATGGGGATGATAAACGTCAATAGAAACTTTTATTTTTCTAGCTAATTATTTTTTTAAGTAAAACATGTTGGATTGTAGATGGAATTTAAAGCATGTATAATAAAAGAATATATTTTACTCTTATATTTACTTATTTTACAAATAAAGGAAAAAAATACTTTTAAAGTTTTTGAAAGAAAATTTCTCAAGAAACTTCTTTTAAAAATGTTGACAAAATGTCAGATTACAATCACTTATTCGTATGTTCATTGGTTGAATATTATATTTCTTGACAAAGCTGTAAATACGCTAGTTTTAGAGAATACTGAAAAGAACTATTTTAAACTTAAATAAACTTTTATTGATACTCTTTTAAAAAGGGCAAATGTTTATTAATCTAGAGATACATAATACCAAAATGGACCAGAATATACAACAATGTTTTCGGAGTTACCCACAATTCCTAAACGGGTTTTATATTTTGGAAAAAAGATTCGAACCAGAATATTTTGAAAATTAAAAGAAACACTTATAAAAAACAAAGTTATTTTTCTACCACTTATTTTCGGAAACGTTGCCAAGTAATTTTAATGGGTATAAATCGTTTTCACAAACCGTTTATAGTTTTATAGGTTGCAATCAGTCAGTGTTGCCAGATTGGGGATTTTGTCCCCATTTTGGGGGATTTTGAACCTCTAGGTGAATTTTTTGGGGACAAGTAGTTCGTGGGGAAATTTTTGGGGACTACAAAAATATCGGGGAAAAACTTGGGGATTTTTTTTTTTACTATTTTCTGTAAAGATTTTTTTTTTTTAGTCCTGGATCTGTCTCGAGCTCAATTTTGATTTGAAAAACGAAAATACAATCCAGAAAGCGGAAATGTCAGTCACTATTCCCTTGGATGTGGTCGTGTTCGTTGTTTATTACATTACAGTTTACACATATTACATATGCATGAGACTCTAAAGTCTTAAGCATCTTAAACATGCGCGTGACTAAATCTGCAGGACTCTAACGAAAAATTCCTTCGCCGTACTTTAAAAAAAAAATTAATTTAAATATGTGGAAAGCAGGTATTTTTCTCTTTTATGATATACAAAAGCACATCGATTGATACAGCGAAAATGCTTTGCATTATGATTATGTACTTCAGTATAGGGATGACAAAAAAATTAAAACAGCTGTACCATCTCGGATTCATTCAAATCCCAACTGATAAGTCAGTAGTCCAACATTGTTAGACAATGCTTTTAAAAAGAAAGGTAAAATAACTTGTCACTGCAAAATATATCTCTCATTCTCTTAATCTAGCTGCAGAATATGCATTCAGCCCAGTTTAAAAGTTTGTTTTTTTGTAAATGGGGAATTTTTTTTTTAAAAAGGCTTGATTTGGGGGAAATTTTTGAGCTTAAATTACTTAAATATTTTTATAGTGGTAAATTGAAAATATAAAAATTCTTTTTTTGAATAAAAACTGAGTTGGGGACTTTTGCGGAAAAAAAACTCTGATTTGGGGAAATTTTCAGAAATTTTGGGGAAATTCACTTTTGACTATCTGGCAACACTTCAATCAGTTACCATGTAAACATTTCAAACTCCTTAAATGAATTTATACATGCATGTGTTTAAATAAAAAAGTATTATATATTTTAACCTTAATTTTAATTGTTGTGTATTAATCATACCTCTCCGTTAATCAACATGTTTGTTGAACATATAGATTTTTGTATAAGAATTGATAGATCCAGAAAAGCCAATATTCTGGATTGAGAAAACTGTCAAATGCACTATGAAATCTACGATTTACTGCTAATTTTCGGAAATGGTTCAGAGTTATTTTTATAGTATATAAATCTTATTTTTTCTTACCGAAATACCGGTTTATAAGTTGCAATCAGTTATTTAAACAATCAAACATTTCAAGCTGCATAACTGAATTTACACATGCAAGAGTAACAAAAAAATATCAATTTCTATCTTAATGTTAATTGTGTTAATTAGCCCCCGGTATGCTGTTTCTTTCTCCCAGCAAATAAAGTGTCATCTCCGAAAAATAACGTCCCGTTGTATAAGCCACCCGTAAAACAAAGAAGATGTATCATTGTACTCTTAATACTCTACAGCAATTTTTAAACTTCTAAACATCGCATATTTTCAATTTTCATACAGCCGTATTGGGAAAAAATGTACTTTTAAATGCAATTTGTTTCAAAACTTCATCTCAATTTATTATTGAGATATTAATTTTTTGTAACTTTTAGCGTCATTTGTTTAATTTTATCAACTAAATTCTCCATTTCTGTAGAAGTAAAGGAAAAATAATTCGAAAATAGCAAGTATATCTTTATGTTGTCATTTTCCCATAAAAACTGAAAATCTATCTTTAAGATACGTGCTATTTTGAAAAATAAATAAATGAATGATTTTTTATAAAACATGGAGCTATTAGAAACAAATTTTAATTTAAACCATCTATATAAATATTACAAATAAATGAAAGCATATGAATCATTAGATAGCCGATTTTTTTTTTGTCGAGTTTCTTGAATGACGAAATCTCTTTTTTTTGGGATTTGTGCATTATTCACGGATAGTAACGTCATATGCGTACTTTACTGTAAATATTGTTTAATACTGGATCGAAAATGGGGAATTCCTCCTCAACAGATGCGGATGACGTCATTTTATATAAAATAAAAGCGTGTGTTTCAAGTCTTAAAACTGAAATATGTTTTGTACTATCTCTCTCTCTCTCTCTCTCTCTCTCTCTCTCTATATATATATATATATATATATATATATATATATATATATATATATATACAAATATTTTGTTTTCATCGGGGACGCCACTAAATTCTGAAAAAGAAAAATTCCTGTTGTCTAGTTTCTCATATTTCTCAGTAAAACACATTTGTTGAATATAAAAATGATTATACAAGAATTGATAGATTCCGATAAGCCAATGTTCTGATTTGAGAAAACCAAAGCGTTATAAGTAAGCGAACAAACTTAAGGGGTCTTGTACCTTTTAAACGCGTCGAACATTAACAAAAAACTTCAAAGTTTGAATTAGTCTATCTTCAAAGCCTTTTTATGTATAAATTTGAAATTTTGGATATTGATTAAACAGACTATGCTTTGTAATATCGTACCATTAAAAATTTATTAACCCTTTATTGAATTTGTGTGTTGTTGAAATCAAAATAGCTCTTTTTTTACCCCATAAATCATTGCGCGCATGATATCTTGAGAAAATATGTATGGATTGGCATGAAATTTGGTAAAGATACTAAACATGTATGTGTGTTTAAAATGATCTACTTTTAGGCTAAAATTATTTCATTAACTATATAAAAAAAAATATTTTCGTAAAAAAAAAATAAAAATTTTGTATTTTTAATGAATAAAAATAGTCATAACTAAAAATATTACCATTGTAAATACTTAAAAGTAGATCATTTTAAACACACATATTCGTTTAGTATATTTACCAAATTGCATGACCATCCATACATACTTTCTCAAGATATCATGCGCGCAATGACTTATGGGGTTAAAAAAAGAGCTATTTTGATTTCAACAATACACAAATTCTGTAAAGGGTTAATAAATTTCTGTTGGTAGTATATTACAAAGCACAATCTGTTTAATCAATATCCAAAATTTCATGTTTATACATAAAAAAGTTTTGAAGATAGGCTAATTCAAACTTTGAAGATTTTCGTTAATTTTCGACGCGTTTAAAAGGTACAAGACCCCTTAATGCTGGAATCAGGCGTAAATTAACACAGTTGCGCCACGTTGTGGACGGAATGATAGTTCACACACGCGGGCTTGTACTGCGGCGCGTATTTTCTAAATCTTCAGTCACTCATGGAAACGAGTTTTGTTTGCCACATTTATTGCAAAATAATGGCGTAGCGAGACGGGTATCCAGACGCACTTGACACCACAAAGTTTTCTTCGCGTTGCCAGAAGCACTTCAGTTATTAATCAAGGTGAAAAAAACTTTACATTTTAGTGGTGTCAGTAAGAAAATAGTTAGGTATCTACCTGTAGTTCACACTTCATCCGCTACGCGGCGCATGACCTTGATTGATGTGACCTCGCTTTTAATCTTGCGGTTACTTCTCCCATTTAAGATTGGACGCTTACTTATATCGCTTTGGAGAAAACTGTTAAATACACCAATGAAGTTGTTATTGAGTACCTACAGAAGTCGTAATGCTTCTGTTTATCTCATTCGAAGTGGCGAGGTTGATTTGTCTGAGAACTTCGATGTTTAAGCAAAATGGAATTCCTTACAAATTCTGGAGCATTGGGATGGTAGACGTAGCCAGGGATCGTGGGGAAATAGGAAAAGGCCCCAGAGCCATACTTCTTTTTTTTAAATATAAATTAGCTAAATCAAAAATTACTATGATAGGAATCGAAAAAGTTAATAAAAATAGAAGTGTACAGTTAAAATAACGAATTTTGAAAAGAAAACAGCAAGGATCTGACGGCATCAGCCAATGAGGAAGCGAAGTGCAACGAATCAAATTGCCATAAAAGAACGAGACAGAAAAAAGAAAAAGAAAGGAATCACTATCGCACTTTGGATGCAAAAAAGTGTTACGATGGTCATAGAGCGGGTGTGGGTTGCGACAATCCCTTCGGATTTGACGGCAAACTTCGGCAGCCAATGAGGAAGCCAAGTGCGACCAATCAAAGTCCTTCTTTCAAAAATGAGAAAGTGTGGGGGATGAGGAGCAAGGAATCATGAGAAATACATGAAAACAAGATAATTTTCATAGAAAGTTGATGTTTACCGGTGCCAAATGCTTAGGCAGGAACGATGTCGAGGAAATAAATTGAAATATAAGAGAATAGAGATTAAAATAAAGAGGTAAATTTGTAAAAAAACATGGTTACAATTTAGATAAACCGCAACGGTGACTTTAAGGTGGTTCATGCCTCCTCCTTTTGGAAGGTGCGACAAAACCGTTATCCCGACTAAGGATGACAAGAGGTCTTAATACGCTATGAAAATTACTACCTGATTTTAGCAAATGATTCCGAGTAATTTTTATGGTGTATAAATCTTTTTCTGAAACCGAAATATAGCTTTATAAATTGCAATCGGTTTTCAATTAAACACTTCAAGCTGCGGAACTGAATTTACACATGCAAAAGTAACAAAGTAATAAATATTTTACTCTTGATGCATATCTCTCAGTTAACATGTTTGTTGAACATAAAGGTGCTTATATAAAAGTTGATTGATTCCGAAAAACCAATGTTCTGGGTTATGAAAACTGTTAAATGCACTCAGTGACGGCTCGTGGATTATATTTAAATCACAATACAAAAAATACGAAAATATAATTTGTTGGAAGGACATAACATAAAGTTTAAAATACATTTTAGCAATACTGAATTCAGAGTCGTTTTTCTCTGGATGAAATTTTGCTGTTCCGAGAAAGACAATGTGAATTTCTTAGGGAGGGAGGGCTTTCAAGGGAGATTTTTCCACTTTCCCGGCGGGTTACTAGCCTTGGCCTCTCCTCAATTCATCCCTGATTTTTTATTTTCCCAAGTTTAAAAATTTGCAACTAAAAGAAATAAAAAAGCATCCATTGATGGAAAACTGGTACCATTTTCACAGCTGACAACCTTCCACTAATCTTCCGTTATGTCTGGATTGATTTAACCTAGGTTAACCACATTTCGAACCAGAAAATTTATTTCACGAATGCTTATTTATTTAATTCCAGGTTTCTAAGTGCAACCTATTTAATTGCATTTCTTTAAAAAAATTCTGGTAGAAAACTTATTAAATCAGGGTCAAATTAACATAAGTATTATGGAAGATTAGTTTGACGATGGCAACTATGCATTTTATTTTCTACATAAGAACGTAGAATCACAACATTGCTTACAATTTATCTTTGAATGTTGTTCAAATACAATTTTTGTAAATTAAGTGTAAAGAGTATTTTTACTTTCGTAATATTAATTTTTCTAACTTCCATGTTAACTGTTTGTAACTACTTCTTCCATATAATAATAAAAAAAAAAACAATGGGAACAGACAGATTAAAAATTATTAAAATAAATATCATACTTAATATTCAAATCGCAAGAAAAATCAAAACGTACAAGAAAATTACCGCTAAAAGTGCAATGCTATCGCACGTTGGAGGTTATGCGAACAAAAGGCTCTAAGCGAGGAGTCCCCCTGGCCTTCGTCTCTCCCGTTCCCGTCCCCATAAGCTTATTTTGAAGCGCATTTCTCCGCTCGCACGAGCTATCAAGAAAAGACTGGGCGCGCTCGGTGTTGAAAACTTTCGATTTTTCTTCATTAAGGGTTGGTTATGGATGTATCTATAAAAAGGTAGAGCGGGCGTGAGTGAAAGATACTCGTATAGGAGATTGACAAAAAATTATATTTTTTTAATAATTATTTTATTAACCATTTAGAAAAATGGTCATTGTCCTCGGTCAAGGTAGGAAATCAAAAACATATCTGAAGCTTTTTATTAGCTGAATCCGCATTTTATTCGTTTTCTGATTGGTCTATACGGTAATCTGTATTTTCCCTTTACTTTCAACAGAGATGGATACTTCTGTTGCCACTATGACAAAAAAGTAATAAAAACTACAAAAAAATTAATAACTCAGAAACAAATTGAGATACAGCTTTCAAACAAATTGCATTTAAAAGTATAGTAAAGTGAGGACAGATACCGCAGGTTTTCTTTTCTTCTTGTAAAATGTACAATAAAGCAAAAAACAACTAACTAAATACCAGAAATCATTGATCAAACCCTTTAGAATCTAATTTCTAAATTAAACAAGTTAAAGCCCTCTTAATAAAGCAGGCATAATTATTTTCCGAAACGTCCTTTTCAACATCATTTTTTAAGTGCTGGGTAAGATGCCGCATGGAGTGTGGTACAGATGCCGCTTTGAGAAAAAAGCTATGTTGTTTATTTTTTTTTCGAATAAATCACATTTTTATTTCCTCAAACTACTTAAAATGAAAATAAATTACAGTAAACTTACATAAATTATATATATCACTAAATTGTGAAAAGTTTAATGAAATTGCAAAATTGTAAGCTCGAAAAATAAAACTTATGACAAAAAATGAAAATGAAACGAAAAACATTTGAATTTACGTGAATGGATAGCATAATTACTGGAAACAATAGACAGCATAATTACAAAAAGATATAAATCACTGGTTTGCATCCAGGCGTACATTGCAGTTTGCTCTTAATGTAAGCATTAGTTATATTCTATTTAGGCCCTAGTCTATTTTTTTTCCTTTTCATCTCATTCTTTAATTTTGTATTTCCATTCGCCCACAATCACATCACACTTCCCGTTGAAAAAGTAAAGTGAGCCTTTGTCATGCAGCTGTCGATTGAATTTGATGCACTGAACCCAGACCGCTTTAGACTTTGTTTCTTGATAAGACTTCAGACAGACACAATCAGTACATTCTGAGTCATAAATTTCCAATCCAATACATACTGCCATCAAAATCTACAAAAGAACAATTTCGCCATTATCGGAAGATGACTCATATTTTGGTTTCTTCCTCAAGTAAGGTGTGTTCAAGTTGATATTTCCTTTCCGTTTTTTAAACATTTTACTTCCACCAAGCTGTCGTTCTTTGACGCTTTCTAGTTTCTTTTGCTTTTTATTTCATTCTTCTTTTTTATTGTTTATAATGTCTCTGCTTGTAATATTTGCATCCTTTTGATTTCTCTTACTTGGCTGCATGGGCCTTTTGACCATTGGGATAAGAGATATTTTGTTTAACAGTTTAAATGGTGAGACTTGTAAAGGGCCCATGTTTTCCTGATTCACACATGGAGAACCAGCATTGTTGCTGAGAATATTTTGATAAGTATCAGAATGCGCTAATATACCTTCATTTAAATGTTAGTTATACTTAAATCGCAGTGATGAATTTATTTACCGAAAAACAAAAATATATTTTGCGGCATCTGTCCCTCAACCTCTGTGCGGCATCTGTCCCATAGTAGAGGGTAAGATGCCGCGCCGCCATTTTGTGTCATGTGAGCGTCGCTTGAGAAAGGCAAGCACATGTCTGTATTCTACGATGATCTATTCTACAGTTGCAATTGGTTTTGGGATGAAATCTCTGTTTATTTGGCTTAAAATATGCAATAAAACTTTATTAGAATAATTGTAGCAACTTTCCACGCATATTTGAAGCATAAAAGCAGGCAGAAATATTTGAATACTAATAGTTAAGCAGTGGAAACGCATACAACACAACAGACAGCACTTAGGCACACAACGAAATTCTTAATTTGTCCTAGGGAGCGCTAGTGCCGCCAATACAATCTCTGCGGCATCTGTCCGACAGCGGCGTCTGTCCTCACTTTACTATACATTTTTTCCTCTATACGACGGTGTAAAAAGCAATATTGTGGGATGTTTAGAAGTTTAAGAATGAAATTTCATTTAAAATTGGTCCAGGGATATTAATGTTTAATCCACGGCGTACGTAACGTATGACCTGCTCCGTAGAAGTTTAAAAATTTACAGTACCGAAAAATGTAATACATGGTGTACGTAATGTATGATCAACTCTTTTATGTCTTAAATTTTAGTCTTTGCAAAAATCATTTTCCAAATGGTCGCTGTAATTTCTTAAATTGCAATTTTTTTTTTTTTTAATTTGTTATATTATTTCTTCAATTCACTTTGGGGATTCACGTGCTCAAGTGCCCCAGTGGACGAGCCGCCACTGAATGCACTATGAAAATTACTACTTGCAGCTTATTTTCGGAAATTTTCCGAGTGATTTTTGTAATATATAAATCGTTCTCAAACCTACATATCAATTTATAGATTTCACCCAGTCCTTGATTAAACATGTCAAGCTGCGTAGTTGAATTTATTCAACGCAAGAATAACAAAATAATATAAATTTTAAACTTAATATTAATGCTGTTATTACATTTCTCAATAAAACACGTTTTTCGAGCATAAAAATGTACATATAAGAATTGGTAGATTCCGAAAAAATAATGCTGTGTGTTGAGAAAACTGATAAATGCACTGTGGCCTACTCGACGCTGATTTTCGAAAACGCTTCCGAGTAATTTTTATAGCGTATAACTCGTTTTCTCCAACCGAAATATTGATTTATAGGTTGCAATCAGTTCTCATATAAACATTTTTAGCTGCACTACTGAATTTATAAGTGCAAGAATAATAAATTAATATAAACTTTAATCTTAAGGGGGTCCGGGACACATTTTAAAATAATTTTTATTTATTGAGTTAAAATTCTGAATTTTTTTGTGATGGTTAACCTTATCATTCAAAAACAAAATCACATGATAAAACTTCTCAGAATTTTTTTTTAATTAATTTATAATTTATTTAAAAAGTGGGGTAATTTAAAATCGTTATAACTCGAAATATTATTTATAGAATTTCATTTTTTTTTTCATTTAAATAAACAGAAATATGTAAGTTTTAATTTTGATTCAGCATTTTTAAAAATATTAATTTATAAAAAAAAAATTAAAAATATTTAACGAAAATATTTCAAAAAAATGTGGTGCAATTTTTTTAAATCATATTTTCAAAAGTAATTATTTTTTTTCAAATATGCTGAATCGAAATTAAAGTAAAATAATTGAAAAAGACATGTTCCAAATTTGAACCAGTTAACTTTGACTGCTCTTCTGTTATAACGATTTAAATACGTGAAATGGTGAAAAAAACCTTCCAGACTTCTGATGTAAAATATAGGTATATAAAGTTAATTGCTGACAACTTTGGATAATAGTAAACATTAGAAGTACTGAAAATGAAGTGTATAAGGAAATAGAAAAATAATAATAAATATAGGTTTCTATCATTTTTAGAAACAAAAAATAAAAAACAGGGGAAATTATAAAATCAAATGATTGAATTTTAGGCTGTTATATTATAAAAACTATAATAAAAACTATAATAAAAAATATTTACACAATATTAAAAGAATAAGAAAGTTCGCCAGTATCCGGCAACCAACTCATAACGAAATATTTTTTTCAGAACATTGAATATTTTTGCTCGGTTCTTAATTAATTTTAAAAATATAGATATATGTACATTGCAAAAAATTTTCAATAAATTTGGCCATTATATGTGTTGATCTGAAATATTCCAGTATGTAGAAAAATAACAAAATTACATATAAAATTAAATATTCTAATTCTGGACACTGATGGTATAAAACTATGATACAATTAAAAGGATATTTGCATGTTTCATAATATCAACAAAATAAGCAAGTCTTTTTGCCAATAACCGGCAATCAACTCATAGCGATATTTTTTTTTTCAAAACATGGATATTTTCACGATTCTTAATTATTAAGAAAATATACATGTATGTACATTGCAAACAATTTTCAATAAATTTGGCCATTATATGTGTTGATCTGTAATATTCAAGTATATATAAAAATAATAAAATTAGTACATATAAAATTAAATATTCTAATTCTGGACAGGCATGATATAAAAATGTATACGATTAAGATAAAAATATATTTACATGTTTCATAATATATATATATATATATATATATATATATATATATATATATAAGTCTTTTTGCCAATATCCGGCAATAAACTGATATCGATTTTTTTTCACAACTTGGATATTTACATAATTCTTAATTATTTAGAAAATATGTATATCAGTACATTGTGATCGATTTTCAGTAAATTTAACCTTTATATGGGCTAATCTTAACTATACAAACATATAGAAAAATTACAAAATCATATGATAAAATTAAATATTCTAATTCGGGACAGTCATCATATAAAAGTGTACGATAAAAATAAAATATATTTACATGTTTTATAATAGTGTAGAACCTCGATCAATCGTTTTCCAAGGGGTGCGTGAAAAAAACCTTCATGAATCCGGGAAAACGATGAATGCGGGTTAACGTCAAAACACGAAAAAGAACCGAATATTTAAATATTACTAATACATGCAATGTATACAGTATACTAATAAACACTACTAGGTTGAGCAAAATGTTCTGGGAAATATGTGAAAATTGCGTTGTTATGCGCCAATTAACAACAAAAGCAATAAGGACTATTCTTTAAAGTAGAGACCACCATAGTCCACGATTTTCTGCCAGATTCCGGATTTGCTGGCTAAGTTTGTCGTCGTTACCAGCAACTTCATCCTCATTAATTTCATCGACGGCTTTCAGAATCGTTAGGTCTTTTCTCTAATAATTCCGGGTCAACACACACAAATCATACTGTTCAATAGGCATTTTGGAGCCAAAGTTCCCGAACTCCTATAAATATACCACTAGTACTCCTGTATGCGATACAAATTCTGGTAACTATTAGATTAAAAATTTCCCAGAACTTTTTGCTAAACCTAATAATTTGTTACTTACCAAACTTTAAAAGAATTAAATCAAAGTTGCAGAAAATTGATATTTATTTTTAAAAATCAGTAATTTCACGTTGGGGTTTGCATTTATTTTTTTAATTAAACAACAAATTTTCAAGATGAACAATATTTTTCTGGTCATTTTCTGTAATACCATGCGCTTATACAAAAGTTCGTACAGTTTATGCCGTAATTACATCAGGCAGACTTGGCATTGGTGTAGGCTCACCTTCAACGACATGGACATTATCCTGTGCTTCTTCGCCATTATTTTCATTTTTTTTGGAATAATCACACTTTTCTCCTATGCTTAGTACACCACATGTCGCAACATCTTGATCAATGGAAATATAATTGCTACATTTTACACCAGATACAACCTCTGCTACACGCAACCACTCTTCATTTGCTTTTTCGTCACCACCATCATTATTCCCTTTCTCTTCTGTTGAGCATTCTTCATACATTTTTCGCTCATATCCGCATTTCAAGAAACAATTCTGGGTCGCTGAAGAGGTTACTTCATGCCATGGTGAAAGTACAAAATGAATAGCCTGCAGAAGGTCTATTTTTGGAGTAGGTTCTTTTGCTTGTTCGATGAAACATAAAGATCTTTCCACGATTTTTCTCCTGTAAAATTGCTTAACAGTTGATTATCCCGGCATCAAGAGGTTGTATGTCAGATAGACAAGTAGCTGGGAAAAAGTGTATTTAATGTTTTTCAAAGATGATGTATGTGGGGAAGGAACAGAACAATTGTCACTAAATAGAATGATCTTTTTTTTTGAGCGTCGATTGAGCTATCAGAGTCATGAAGAAATTTTGTAAAAAAATCATTATTAATCCGTGCTTTGGCATTCGAATGGTAGACTGCTGGTAATTTCGAGGTCTAGTAGATTTACCAGTTTCGAGGGGTACTCGTTTATCAGAAACGTCCTTATTTATGCATAGTAGCACTTTAAGTCTTTCTTTGGAATGTTTACCACCATGACAAGAATCCCTTGAACGCTAGCGTACTCTCTAGCAAGTATTTATAATCAGGGCTGTAGAGTCGGAGTTGCTAAAAATATGCCGACTCCGACTCCGACTCCAAACTTTTTGTTGAACAGTTTGAAGTGAAATAAAAAATAAAACCAATTATGCTTAATTTTAAATTTATGAACTGAATTATTATTTTATTTTTTAACTCTATACATTAATAATTATTTAGTTATTTTTTAGCTTATTGACATGTTAATGAGACAATACGATTGGCCAGCTGGGCGATTAGCCGTATACAAGTATTTTTTTCTTTCAACATTTTGTACTCCAAATTTGAAGGAAATTCATGAAAATAAATTTCTGGAATTTTTTTAGTGAATCGTAAGTGCAGTATGGAACACAGCAATGAGCCAGATTTTACTAAAAAAAAAAATCAAAAATCGCAATTTCAGTTCAGTTATACCTAAGAAAACACAAGTGTACAAGTCAAATTCTTCATTAGACACAGTTGGTAAAAGCGCCCCCTACAATTCTCCGGAGAGAAAGTCTGATTCCCCGAAAACAAAGGGATTTCGACTTTTTGTTACGGCCGTATAAGAGGAATCGAGTTTGGACGTGGTTGAACATAAAAATACATATATAACTAGTCGGTACCAATCCCAAAACTTTCTTCTATCTCATACATGTTAATACTTCAAAATTCGCTATCAAACTGCCGAAATTAAATGACAATCTATGCATTTCATGAGAATTCTAATGATATGAAATTCTGTACATTAGTTCTTGAGATATTACTATCGCTTAAATCGGCTAAATCCAGCAAAATGCAGCCTAGCAGCGCCACCTATTATTTAATTTATACCAAACCCTAATCAGCAACAATTTATGTCAACGTCTGACTGAATCTGAAGTTTGGAGAAAATCCCTGCATTACTTTTAGGTAGCTTTCTTTACAAAAAAGCTACCTATTGCAGCCGTTCGGAGGAAAGCGATTTCAAAAAATTTTGGTATATTTTCATCGATCATGACCCCCAGACCCCGAAACCACCATCCGTTCAAAATTGATATATATATATATATATATATATATATATAACCATTAATTAAACATAACCTTCCACCGTCAAATATTATGAATATACAGGGTGCATAGGAAAGTCCCTTTAACCTGAAAATACTTGAGAACGGAGAGAGCAATAGCTATGCAAGTGAGGTAATGATATAGTAAAGCGAATGTGCCCGACATAATGCAAACGAAAGCAGCGCCCCCTAGTGGCGAAATTTGAAAGATAGCCATTGCAAATCGAAAACGAAAAGAGATAGAGCGAAATTTCCAATTAGAAAGTTGTAGAGCATCAAATAATTAGTACGAAACGACATTTGGTTCACACGTATAAGTTAAATCGTCGCCTGTATAACCAAAAATGTCCGAAATCGATGAGCGACGCTTCTACTTTGCATATTCACATTTCGGAAATGTAGCGGTGCGCAATATCAGATTTTGTCTTTGTACTGTACTGTAATGTCTGTAAAAATTATTTTCCAATTCATTTAAAATTTTAGTTTAACCCTTTCAGGGGCAGACGAATTCTGTTCGTAAAATGATGAAATAATTGACTGATACCAGAATATTCAAATGAATTACTTAGAAAATAAAAACCCGCTAATTTGCACTTTCATTAGAAAAGAAAAATTTTATTAAAATATTCTTGACGCCAAATGTCAGTTTTGGAATTAAAATTAATTGGCTAGACCGTCTAGCCACTGACGTTGGAAAAACTTAAATCTATGTTTTCGTATTGAAGAGGCTGGCAATAGACGTTCCATGCTGAGAAATGTGCATGCAGAATTACTCTCACGAATACAAACTTATATCTTGAGCAATGGAAAATTTTAGAACATATTAAAAATTAAATTTTTATCACTGTGAGACAGTTGCCTTTTTTGTTTTTTTGTGTGATGTTATCAAATTGTATTGAAATAAGTACTTATTTTTACAATTAATTGTGCGTATTTCTTCGGGCTTAAAGCCATTCCATTCAAACGTTTACACAAAATGCAGTGCATTGATTTCGGACATTTTGGGTATACAGGCGAAGATTTAAATTATCCATGTAAATCAAACATCGATTCGTACTAATTAATGGATGCTGTAAAACTTTCTAATTGGAAATTTTTCTTTATCTCTTTTCGTTTTCGATTTACAATGGCTATCTTCCAAATTTTGCCACTAGAGGCGCTGCTGTCGTTTGCATTAAATAGGGTATAGTCGCTTTACTATACCTTTACCTAACTTGCATAGCTGTAGCTCTCTCCGTTCGCAAGTATTTTCAGGTTAAAGGGACTTTCCTATGCACCCTGTATATATATATATATATATATCTGACCTATGTCACACTGTAACTCCCGTAATTATGAACCGATTTCGATGTAATTCGGTGTGTACATAGTACATACCAATGTCTCGACCGAGTTCGTTGGCCAGCTTCATCCGCCGTTTTGTTTCAAAATGGCGGCCATTTAAAATTTAAAAAAAAATTTAAAACTTGAAATGTGGTACCAAAAAATTAAAAATGGAAAAATATTTTTTTTTATGTATTTAACCTTTATACAAAGATTCCGGAGCAGTTTTTGTTTCGTCTATATCTTAAAAAATGGCTGAGTTATAGCATTTTGAATTTGTAGCGTGGCTGACATTTTGAAACGTCCTGAATTTTGTCACGCGATAAAAGGCGTATTTATGAACCGATTTGGATGTAATTCAGTATGTAAATAGTACATACCAATCTCTCGACCGAGTTCGTTGGCCAGCTTCATCCGCCATTTCGTTTCAAAATGGCGGTCATTTAAAATTTTTTTAAAAATTTAAAATTTGAAATGTGGTACCAAAAAATTGAAAATGGAAAAATATTTTTTTCTTATGTATTTGACCTATATACAAAGATTTCGGAGCAGTTTTTGTTTTGTCTATATCTTAAAAAATGGCTGAGTTATAGCATTTTGAATTTCTAGCGTGGCTGACATTTTGAAACGTCCTGAATTTTGTCACGCGATAAAAGGCGTATGTATGAACCGATTTGGATGTAACTTCGTTTATACATAGTACATACCAATGTCTCGACCGGGTTCGTTGGCCAGCTTCACCCGCCATCTTGTTTAAAAATGGCGGCTATTTAAATTTTTAAGAAAAATTTTAATTTGAAATGTGGTACCAAAAATTGAAAATTGAAAAAATATTTTCTTCTTATGTGTTTGACCTTGATAAAAAGATTCGGGAGCAGTTTTTGTTTCGTCTATATCTTAAGAAATGGCTGAGTTATAGCATTTTGAATTTCTAGCGTGGCTGACATTTTGAATTTCTAGCGTGGCTGACATTTTGAATTTCTAGCGTGGCTGACATTTTGAAACGTCCTTATTTTTCTCACGTAATAACAGGCGTATTTATGAACCGACTTGGATGTACCTTGGTGTGTACATAGTACAGACAAATATCTCGACCGAGTTCGTTGGCCAGCTTCATCCGCCATCTTGTTTCAAAATGGCGGCCATTTAAAAAAATTAAAAAATAAAAAAAATTAAATGTGATACCAAAAAATTGGAAAATGAAAAAGATTTTTTTTTTGTATGTGTTTGACCTTAATACAAAGATTCCGGAACAGTTTTTCTTTCGTCTATATCTAAAAAAAAAATGGCTGAGTAATAGCATTTTGAATTTCTCTTGTGGCTGACATTTTAAAACGACCTGATTTTTGTCACGCGATAACAGGCGTATTTATGAACCTATTTGGATGTAACTTGGTCTGTACATAGTACATACCAATGTCTCGACCGAGTTCGTTGGCCAGCTTCATTCGCCATCTTGTTTCAAAAGGGTTGCCATTTAAAAAAAATTAAATTTAAAATTCAAAATGAGGTATTAAAAAACTGGAAAATGAAATGATTTTTTTTATGTGTTTGGCCTTGATACAAAGATTCCGGAGCAGTTTTTGTTTCTGAAAATTTGTTCCTTTGTTGATATCTTAAAAAATGGTTGATTTATAGCACTTTGAATTTCTAGCATGGCTAACATTTTGAAACGATCTTGTATTTGTCACGCGATAACACACGTATTCGCCTATTTCGATGTAAGAAGGCATGTGGATAGTATACATCAACACCTCGACCAAGTTCGCTGGCCAGATTCATCAGCCATCTTGTTTCAAAATGGCGGCCATTAAATTAAAAAAATATATATATATTTAAAGTGAGGTGCAAAAAAATTAGAAATTGAAAAAGGTTTCTTTCTTAAGTATTTGATCTTGATATAAGGATTCAGGAGCATTTTTTGTTTCTCTTTACCTTAAAAAATGGCTCAGATATAGCATTTTCAATTTCTATTGTGTGTGACATTTTGAAAAATCTGATTTTTTGCATGCGACAGCACTCCTATATATTAACCGATTCCGATGTGAGTGAGCATGTGCACAGCAATTACTAAGGTCTCGACCAAGTTCACTGCTTAGCCTCATCCACCATGTTGTCTTAAAATGACAGGCACTTTAAGAAATCGCCGAATTTGGCAGCCAAATATAAGTTACTTTAAAGAAAAGCAGCTTGGATAAAGCTGACTAATTTCGCGAAATTCTCATTCATTATATTGATAAAAATTAGTATTGAATCTCCTATATTCGGTTTCCACTAAATTGAGCTTCGTGTGTTTGCATGATATAAGTTGGCTTTTTTAAAATAAGGATTATGAAAGCTACCTCTTCCTCCCGGCACTGGCCGGAAGGACTTTTTGAGATAGAGCTATTGCAAAAATCGTGAAAATTCCTGCATAGCAGCGCCACCTATTGGGTGATTAACACGAACCTAATTAGCAACAACTTGTGTCAACGTATAAATAAATCTGAAGTTAGATGAAAATTCGTCCATTAGTTCTATAAATACAGCTATTGTGAGAATCGTGGGAAAGGCAGCACAGAAGTGCCACCTGTTCGGCAATTTACACCAACACATAACCAGTACTAAGTCATATCAAGGCCTAACAGAATCTGAAGTTTTATGAAAATCCATGTATCAGTTCTTAAGGTAGAGCTATTGGGGAAATTGTGTAAATCCTGCAAAATTCATCATAACAGCGCCATCTGTTGGGCGAATTACACCAAAATGTAATCAGCATCAATTCATATCAAGGACTAACTAAATCTGAAGTTTGATGAAAATCCATGCATTAGTTCTTGAGATAGTGCTATTGCGAAAATCGTGAAAAATGCAGCATAGCAGCGCCACCTGTTGAGCGATTTACACCAAAAACTAATGAGCATCAATTTGTATTAGGGACTAATTGAATATAAATTTTTATTAAATATGTGCATTAGTTCTTGAGATAAAGCGCCCACAAAATTTGTGTCACATACACACAGACAGACAGACAGACTCACACTCACAGACAGAATATTTATAAAAACATGGTTTTTGGAATCTCTGACCCTTTAAAACGTGTAAGTCTGTCGAAAACCGGAATTCGAAAATTTTCATGAATCCAATACTTTCTTCTTGTAAAGATAGAAGAAATTAAAAATTGATAGATTCTAAAAAAACAATGTTTTGGGTGTAGGGAAATCTGCTAAATACACTGTTTAAACTAGTAAATCTGCAGATCAGGAGCCTCAACATCATCTTTGCAAGTCATTGTTTTTTAACACTCATTGCATAATATTCAACTTCCTACAAATCGCTTTTTAAAGTTTTCAAATTACATAAATATTTATGAGCATACAAGATACTTCGTAAAGTTTCAGAAATTAAAAGTGTTAAACAAGTGGTTGTACATTGATGTTCTGAAATTCTGATGAGCTACTTATTCTGGTAACTTTTTAAATCAAAAATTGCATTTCTTCAGGGGGGCTCTGCCCCCCTGAACCCCCGTATTCTATTTAAATTTACATTCGTAATTTTTATTGATTGTGCGGATGGTTATAGTACATCTTAGATTTTTTTTTTACGCTGCGATTTATAAGGATAAGCATAAGTTTTTTAAATAAATTAATAAAATTTAAATTTAAAATAAAATATTCATGTTAACCGTACACAGACAATAAATCTTGAAGTGACGGCAAAAATGTAACCCTAAAATCCGCTACATTCGGCACAACACATCGACGTGCTTTAAAAGAAAAAAAAAAAAAAAGGATGAAGTCAAAGAATTTGGTTCCTGTTCTACGTGCTTGTTTTGTTTGGGCCGAATGAGGGCATTTAAATCTGAGCGATAACGCACATCGTATTGCAAACTGTTTTTACGGCATACTGCATCTCCATCTATCTCTTTCCTCCGTGAATAATAGTTAATTTTATTTTACCCAAGATCTTTTTATTCCAGCATCTTTGTTTTCGATAAATGACGTCTAATTCACCTGCTATGCGTACTTACTCAAAACTTTTCATCTTGTTATATTAAGAAATACTCGAGAGTTTTCTTTTTATTTTTAATATGCCGCCATATTAATTTTTCTATTCTTATTTTTTTTTTTCATTTTCCTGTTTCACGACAAAACATTTCAATTGAAAATTGTTTAAAAGAAAACATTATTTCGGGTTTTGATTTTCTTGGCAACAATTAAAGAAATACTGGTAAATGTTATGGGAAAATGTTACGTTATTCTCTATGAAAATAATGAACTTTTGTATTTTTAAGCAAAATATTTCAATAAAATAAATGAAATATTGCCTATTTTTATTTCTGGGCTAAAATTCTTCTATATGCAAAGATACAAATGCATTAATTCATCTGTTTTGACGTTGGCTTTACTCAAGCATTATACACGCAATTATACTAATATTATTAGGACCAAATACGTTGCTAGGCAACAGAGAAAGAAAAGGAAAAAAATGAAATATGCATTATGTCAATTTGATAAAACAAAATCCTTTATATTATTGGAAAACATGCATAAAATTCCACCCAATATTATAAACCTAATTAAAAAAATCTCGCAAATATATTGACATAATTTATACGAATAATTTAATAATGTTATTTAAAAATTTCAGCATCAAAAATTTACCATTTAAATCCATTTTTCATATGAGCCATTTCTTTCAACAAATGAAAATCTGAAAATCGTCTGAATTGCCATTGAAAAGCATTATAGAGCAAAATAAAATGTTCCATATTTCCCGAACGAATGAACCAAATTTAACCAAAAACTATACAGCTAAGTCCGGGTACCTCATCAACATGCCCAGTGAATTTCAAGCCGATCGGATGCTTTTTGCGGCAGTTATCGCGGAACAGACAGACAGACTAACAGACAGACAGACTAACAGAAACCAAAACTTTTCGTGTCTCCACAGTAAGCCTTCACTGACGTTTCGGCAACTACTACTCTGTGCTGGTATTCGGAAATTTTTCCGATTGATTTTTGTAGTGCATAAATCGTTTCATCAAAATGAAATGTCGATTTATATCTTGCAATCAGTACTCAAATCAACATTTCAAGCAGCCCACAGTCTTCCCGAATCGCGATTATGTGGCCCCAAATCAAAAAATCGAAGTTTCGTATTTCGAAATCAAATAAATTCCACAATATACAGAAATATCTGACGATTTATATTATTTAATATTTTGGTTTTATAAGCATTCTGAATTCGCGTTAGTTATGTGAAGTTAGAACTTTTGATCATTTCCTGCGGGTGCGTGAATTTCATGCAATTTCGCGGCATTCTCTTGGACTTTTCACATAGTTTGTCGTTTTGTCTTTTCTTTGCGCTTCTCAGAAACAACATTAAGTTACATCTTTAATATGATTTTTAGATTGCAAAATATCGCAAAAATTAAAAAAGTTATTAATTTTTAAATCAAATGCAGTTTTTAGGCATTTTTGTTCATAAAAGTGATTTATAAAAACAGTTATCCCGAGTTCCTCGGATTTTCATAGCACAAAATGTGAAATGAACCTTCTAAAACCATATTTTAAGAGATCTATTGCGATTTTTTGAAATTATGTGAGATCCAGTAGTTTAGAGTTAGACATTGGATATTGTCAGTATTAGTTCAAAATCAGTAATCGGATTTAAGATCTATCTAATTTTCGCACTAACCCAAAATTGACAGTTTTTATATAATACAACATTCTGACTAGCATAACACTGCCAATTTAACTTTTTTTTATTTGCGAGGTGTCGGGGCGGGGGGGGGGGGAGGCCCTTGAGAGTTGGGGATGAATTTTTTATTTATATATTATTTAAATGTTTTTACACTTTTCCCCTTGCTTTTTTCGAAAAATAATATTAAAGCATGAATTTATTTTTAAAAATACATATTAAAAGATCAGTTGTATCTATCTATATGTATATATATGCTAAAATCTACCAATATGCCAGTATGGGAAATTTAATCATCAGGAAAGCACCATTAAATTTTCTAAATTTCCTGATTATTTGAAAAGTTATTTTTTAACTACTTATAAACAAATTTGATTAAATATATATATATATTTAATTTCTACGTATCGTCATGTAAATCTATTGTAAAAAAATTTATTTGGAAGTTTCTTACTTGAGTTTAATTTAATTATATTAATTTGTTGCACATTTAAATTTAAATTAATACATTAATATAGCCTTGCTTACTTGTATAGATTTTATGCATAGTTACATTTATTCTCATTAAACAAAGAAATCTTGTAACATTAATTGAAGAAAATGTACATTCCACGCTCTGGGCTTTTATTATCTAGAGAAATGTGTTGACCTGAAAATCGATATGGGTGTAGAAGTATAATCACAGATTGAGTAGTCACTGTGTTCCCACTGGACACCTCCATTATCAATATGTCTTGGTTTCGTTCATCCCCCACCCATCTTCCAGCGAAAGGGGAGACCTTCCCACACATTCTCTGAAGAAAACATTAAGAATTTTTATCAGTCTAGTTGACTGTGCAGTAGGGTGGAACTTAAGTATAGGGTAAAAAAAAAAAACTTTTTTATTTTAATGTGTAACAGTGAAAACTTTTTTCCTTTTTGGATGTCTAAACTTTTGGCTGAAAAGGTTTTTTTAAATTAAGTTGTTTTCCGGTTCCTCAAGGAGGTCAAAGTTTTGAAATTTCAGTATAAAGTAACTGAAAGTAAACAACGTAGCTGTTAGCTCATATCTACTTTTATTTAGCAAATACTATCCAGAAGTCACCACGAGGAGGTGGTTAAATATCGACTTCCACCCTCCTTACCTCCCTTTGTTATGAATTAATTACATTGGATATTCAACCTACTTTCTTTTTAGGCAAACTTTGTCATTACATTGTGGGAATTCAACTTTCCCAAGATTAAGCCGTCTTTTGCTTAATATTTAAAGACGGTTGAAGACAGCTCGCGGGACAATTTTGACACACGTTTCCACAGTTTGAGTATGACAAGGAAAATCCAAAATTCAGGTGTATCCCCTGTTTGTACTTTTTTTACGTTCTTCATCCGATCAGACCGTCATGATAGGATCAATGTTTTTATAGTCTATAATTTCAATATGTTCGCATTTTTTCAAGTCGCTTTCCTACTGGTCCAGAAAATCCTTTTGTACCCGCAGTTTTTCAGCAAGATGTTGAAATAAGTATCTAAGAATAAAGTTCATTTGCATATAATAATCAAATTATCCATTATAAAGTTTTTAGGGTATTGCTTCCGATGTTTTAACAACTCCAGATTTGCATCCTGCATTAAAGGTGTTTTTGTTTCACCTAATAACTCTCAAACTTGAAATGTCTGTATTATTATTTTGAAAATACACCAAAATTGCAGTGGCTATATTAATATAAGAAGAAGATATCAATGAAATATGACCAATATATTTTTATCCTGGTTTTTGAACTGAGACCAGATGTCCGTCTTTAATGATTCTTTATACTTTTTCCCCTCTGCTTCAGTTATCATAGCGTTATCCTTTCTGCCATAAAAATACTAACCTTCTAAAATTAACTCATTTCGTCTTTCCTGTTCTTTCAAATTCTTCCTTTTCTTTTCTCTTTGTCATCTTTAAGTCCTTCTTTCAATTACCATTTCTTTATTATCATCAGAAATACCCATATCTTCTAAGGTGCCATTTGCAATAATATTTGCAGTTCTGTCTAATACTCCGGTTCTTTCACCGTGTTGATTATCAAATTCAGGTTTAGAAAAACAACCGATTGAACTATTTCCTTCCGAACTGTTTTTTACACTTGACGATCATTCAATCAAAACATCATTTTTTTTTTGTTTTAAAATAACTTTTTTCCTTGATATTTCCATTTCCAGTCTTCTCTACACATTTTTGTAGTTTTTATATCTATTGATCCTATTGTCATCACCCCATCTCACTTTGGTCTTTGAGAAAGTGACGTTCTTGTTCTGACACACGATAATATTTAGTGCTTTTACACAAAGAAATGTTTTTTACAGGATTACCTAACATTTTGCAATTTTATATTGGATGTGGGATTGTTCTTTCTAATCTTAATATTTTTCTTCACATTTTGACATTTCTTGCACTAGTCTCTAATCATTTTTTATGATTTGTGTATCAGAAACCGTTGAAATTGAAGGTCTCAGCAATACACTTTTAATTGTATCATCAACAGCTTTAGATATTTTAGAAATAGTGTGTACCAGATTCCAGCTGTCAGATTTTAAGTTAAATTGAACCCAAAAATAATGTTTCATAACTTCTTCATTTGTTCGTCAACGATGACAGTCTAATGTTAGTTGTTTTGGTTCACGAAATACAAGACACTTCAACAATTATCTACATTTAGGTACGTTAACAGACTTTGTCACTTTTGACACCGAATGTTTATCGAAAAGTAATTAAAGAAACTGTTAACACCCGTTAAATTGGACTAACTTGTTATGTGTCGCAGCCAAATAAATCAGAGACAATGAAAGCCGAAGCCCACGACGCTGACTTCTACAATAGTCAAATAAAGTGGGGCTAACTTTTCCAAGGCACTCAAACTAAATTATTCTCTTTATTACATGACATTAACACTTAATTAATTTAATTTTGCAAAATATAAATTTAACAATAAGCTTAAAAAACTTTTCATGCAATTATTGGCTTTTTTCGTTTTTTATGGAAAATCAGGTGCTTTGAGGAACCGGAAAATATCATTTTAAAATTAAAAGAAAAATATTTTCTTTTTATGGAGTTAAAAACGAAAAAAATAATCACTATTAAAATATAAAATTCGAAACTTCGTTTTTTAGTTCCAACCTACTGTGCAGGTCTGCTAGGAAGAGTATTCTGCGTACTTTTTCAGTATATTACATGCTCTGTTTTGATAAAAGTTTTTACAAAATGTTATCTAGGAGACAATAAGATAACGTTGCACTTTTTCTTTTAAGTATGTTTATGCTCGTATCTTGGCAGATTATCCATTGCACGAACAAAATGGTTCATTAAAAATATCGTTAAAAAATTCTGTTGGACATCCCTGCTGCTTTGGAGAAAAACTAACAGAAATAAAGATAAACTCGAACGGAAACACTGTAAGTGGCTTGACGGAGTCATAGACTCCTAGATACTTCTGGGGATTTAATACGAGTTCCTGGTCCAAGAACATCAAATTTTATACTAAAAAAAAACGTGGATGCTCCAAAAAATCTGATGTTGATGGCAGCGATTGTACTAAAGGAAGAGTAGTAAAACGTGAGTCCGATTTAGGTACAGCTCCAGAAGCAGTTACGGTTTTATCTAGTCGCTTGATGAATAAAGGAAATAGAGTAGCAGCATCTATATGAGAATCGTAGCAAATTGTAAACACACATCATCAAGGAAAAATCTTTAAAAAATTATAAATGGAGAGAGATCATGTACGCCATATTCACCTGAAGGATCTCTATCCATTCTCGTTAAAACACAATTAACCAAGCGATCTTTTAATATTAAAAAAATCGTCAAAAGAGTAAAATGCGGATATTTATCCTAGTTACAAGAAAGTAGTGGCGGATAAGAAACTTTGTTATCAGGAAAACATTCGATATTTGTAAATGGATGTTTAGGTTCCAGCAAAATTTACTCGATTACATTATTAAAATAATATTTCAATATTAACCTTTAACTGATGTTACCGGTCTCACAGTCCGGTGCTTTTTTCATTTTTTATAAAAAGCACCGGCCTGTGAGACCGGTAACATCAGTTAAAGGTTAATGTTACACCAGAGACTTTTTACAAAAAGTACAAAAACAACATCCTATGAGTTGATCACGGTTTTTATACATCCTTCGATGGAGCGGTCTCACAGACCGCTTCACACTAGTTACGTGACAATTTCAGTGACATCAGTAAAAGGTTAAGCCAAAATTTGATGGACCATAAGTACTCGTATTGCACCAATTTATGTTTAATTTAGTTATTACATGTCTATAGTTATTAGTGCAAGCAATTATTTGCATTACTAAGATTTGTCTATTTTAAATGTGCATAAGAAATACGAAAGAAAAAATAATTATATCTGAAAATTTCATTCAACCCTTGGGATGAAATGTTGCGGTTTCTTGAAATGTGTAAATCCTCATTTCTGAAGGGTTAGTAAAAAAGTTCTTACTTATTTTTTCGGTAAAAAGTTTTGCTTTATATTATAATTGCTTTATATTATAAATAGCAGATTTTATTTGTAAAAAATTAAAAACTTTTAAGGATGTTAGACAAATTATACCAGAGGGAGGGGGGGGATAGGAATTGGAAATTTCAAATATACTGGAAATTTAGATGGATAAATATTTATTCAATATTACAAAAATAAAGTAACAAAGGCAGAATCTACTTTTTATTTCGAATTTCTAAGGTTTTATTCTATGTGTAATAGAAAGAGGCAAAAAAGGGGGGGGGGATCACAAATTTTGTAAGTAATCTAATTGATGAACTGGGGGATTTATTATTATATCATAGTAAATACAAATGTCAAAAAATTAAGAAATAGTAATATTATTCTTTTAATTTTCTTTGCTTCACGGACAAATGGTAAAAGGGGAGATTTTACGTGTGTGGGGCGCAAAATTTAGCTGATCGATTATATATGTATTTCATTGATTGCTTACATCCTTTATTGTTGCTTAGTAATAACATAAAAAAAAATAAATAAAAAAATAAAAAAAAATTAAAGTGTACATTTTGTCGGAGGGGTGTGAGAGGGGGGGGGGGGCGGGGGGATTAAAATTTCCGGAAAGACTGCATTAGGGGATTTATCTTAAAAGAGAGGAAATTTTTCACCATAATGAAAGTGAAAAATTCTCATTCCTGTAAAAAAAAAAAAAAAAAAAAAAAAAAAAAAAAAAAAATCTTGTAAAGAAAAAAAGTTAAAATTTAATAAAGACTCTTTCATCCCTTCCAAGCCCCTCCCCCGAAACCCCCAATTGCATTTAGTTTAAATTCACAATGTAACAGCTTTTAGAATGTTATAAAATCAAAAATGGATTATATACAACCAATAACAAAGCCAAAAAAAATTTTTGGCCACTTGATCGCGATTTGGGACCACTCTGCGGCGTAACTGAATTTATGCATGGAAAAGTAACAAAATAACATAAAATTTAACCTTAATGTTAATCCTGTTAATTTATCATATTTCTCAGTAAATCATGTTTCTTGAACATGAAAATGTTTTTATAAAAATTTATAGAGTCTGAAATATTAATGTTCTGGTTTGAGAAAACTGTTAAATGCAGAATGAAAACTACTCAAGGACGTTTTTTAAAATCAGTGGTAGCAAAAGTACCTTTGATTTTATAAATTCATCTTTAAATCTCGAAATAATTTTTGTTTCTGAGCTTATCGTAGATGACACGAAAGGGTTAGTGTATATACAGTGTGTCCACGTATTAGTTAAAGTGAAGATTTGTTTAAGATCTATCTAATTTTTGCACTAACCCAAAATTGACAGCTTTTATATAATGCAACTTTCTGATTAGCATAACACTGTCAATTTAACTTTTTTTTATTTGCGAGGTGTCGGGTGGGGGGCACTTTCTTATTTATTATTATTCTGGAATTATTCTCCATGTATAAATTCAGTTAATTAGATGACCGACATTTATTTTCGCAACCGTTGGTCCTAGATGCATACTTCAAATTACAATAATGGTTTAAATAAGGTAAAGAATTATTTTTAAAGCGATTTGGGTCAAGAAAAACATTTATTAAAAAATTACGAAATTTAATTTTGTATACGGCCCTCGGTCCTATAAGTGATATTTAGTAAAAAAATTACTGTGACACTAAGAAGACAAAAAAAGTCCCAGTCATCTAACATTAAAATCGACCGGTTTATGATACTTTGAAATGCATGACTTATTACAAAAATAAGATCGCACTTCAAAAAAAGATAGCACTGTTTTGCATCTCAAAACAGATCATTTCGACCATGCTTTCAGGGGTCGTATACAGGGTGATTCAGCTCGTCGGTGACAAACTTTAAGGATCGATAGAGCACACCTAGACGAACATTTTTGAATAGGGAATGTAGGGTCCCTGACGCGATGGTAAGGCGCTAGGCGCTTTCGAAAATTTGGGTGCCGAAATTCGATACGTCATAAAAACTAGGGAAATGGTTAGATTTTCTTGCTTGTTGCGTCGAAATGATTCTGTTTGTTTAGACTTTCTTCAGTACCAATTTGATAAGCGTATCTCTTAAAACATGGATAGGGGGCGCTGCAGACTTTGGAGAGCTAGACAACAACTTTAAGCCCGTTATTTTGATAATTTAACACATGCTCGCCAAAGTTTATACTCTAACTTAAAGTTTGAACCCAAAAGTAGAGCCCTGCAAAAAGCGTAAGAGCCGGAATAAAATGTCAAAGTACAGGGTGGTCGAAACTCGAAGGCTCCTAGGAGATAAACAAACAGATTTCTTGACTTATGGCATGCATTTTCATGATTCTGTTTGCTGGGGCTCTCTGAAACTCAGTTGAACGGTACAAAAAGAAACATCGATAGGGCGCGCTTTGGGCAAAAAACATAATTCGTTGACATTTCGGACGCTAACTGGAAACGGGGCGCTACGATCAGTTAGAAACAAAACAAGAGAGTAATTTACTTATCATAAGAAGCTATTAAAACTGCAGTTTGTTTGTTTTTTTAACAAACATAGCTGGTTTCAATCATGCACAATGCGCGCAATAAAATTTACATAAGGTGCTTTTTGCTGATTTATGCAAAAGATATCGTACCATATCGATATGCAAAAGATACGTAATGCGTAGACGACAACGCGAGATGACGTAGTTGTATGCGCAGACACGTCTTTTGAACGTGCGGTACCTACTTAAGCTTCGGGTTACTTGTCTGCAGATCGGTAGTAGGATGGAACGGTACACAAACTCTGAATTGGCTGACATGCATTTGGCGTATGGCGCTGCTGGTTGTAATGGACGAGCCGCTCAGCGGTTGTACGCCGAGCGTTACCCCAACAGGCAAATCCCCTGCCATGCCTTCTTCGCTCGAGTACACCAGAGGTTGTCCACAACGGGATCTTTCGACGGAGGCAGGCCTGAACGGGAGCGATCAGTGAGCACCCCCGACAACGAAGAGGCTGTGCTTAACCTGGTTGAGGACAACCCAGGTCTTAGCACGAGAGATATCGCCAGACATGTTGGCATTTCGCAAGCAACTGCGTGGCGCATCTTACGTTCCCGGAATCTGCACCCCTACCACATCCAGCGGGTGCAGTTGCTCAGAGAGCAGGATTTTGGCCCTCGAGTGGAATTCTCAAGATGGTACTTGGCGATGAGATCCAGGGATCCCCGTTTTGTAAACAGCATTTTGTTTACGGACGAGTCCACCTTCAGCCGGGAGGGAATGTGGAACGCCCACAACAGTCATGTGTGGTGTGATGAAAATCCACATGAAACCAGAAGCCGAGCAGCCCAGGAGCGTTTCTCAGTAAATGTGTGGGCCGGCATTCTGGGGGATTGCCTCATTGGCCCTTATTTGTTACCTGAACGGCTGACAGGTGGAAATTACCTGATTTACCTGGATCAAGTGCTGCCGCAGCTTCTGGATGAGGCGCACGTACCCGAAGGTTCGCGTCGCCAGATGTGGTTCCAGCACGATGGAGCTCCAGCCCATTACACGAACGACGTGCGTCTCCATCTAAACGCAAGGTATGGCCAGCGGTGGATCGGGCGTGGGGGTCCAGTTCACTGGCCTGCCCGATCACCAGACCTCACCTGCTTGGATTTCTTCCTTTGGGGTTACCTGAAGGCCGAGGTATACCATACACCTGTCAGCAGTGCTGAAGAACTTGTGGCGCGCATTGTGGCAGCTGCAGGGCAGATCAGAGATACTCCTGGCATTGTTGGAAACACACACTCCTCAATGCGACGGAGGTGCGAAGCCTGCATCATGGCCCAAGGTCGAAATTTCGAGCATCTTCTGTAGTGTTATTTTTTGTAAATAAATTTCCAGTATCATTGATGTTTTTGGTCTAAATTTATTCAGAAGTGTTGAGCAGAGGTAGAAAATGTGTTTTCATTATTACTAACTGATCGTAGCGCCCCGTTTCCAGTTAGCGTCCGAAATGTCAACGAATTATGTTTTTTGCCCAAAGCGCCCCCTATCGATGTTTCTTTTTGTACCGTTCAACTGAGTTTCAGAGAGCCCCAGCAAACAGAATCATGAAAATGCATGCCATAAGTCAAGAAATCTGTTTGTTTATCTCCTAGGAGCCTTCGAGTTTCGACCACCCTGTACTTTGACATTTTATTCCGGCTCTTACGCTTTTTGCAGGGCTCTACTTTTGGGTTCAAACTTTAAGTTAGAGTATAAACTTTGGCGAGCATGTGTTAAATTATCAAAATAACGGGCTTAAAGTTGTTGTCTAGCTCTCCAAAGTCTGCAGCGCCCCCTATCCATGTTTTAAGAGATACGCTTATCAAATTGGTACTGAAGAAAGTCTAAACAAACAGAATCATTTCGACGCAACAAGCAAGAAAATCTAACCATTTCCCTAGTTTTTATGACGTTTCGAATTTCGGCACCCAAATTTTCGAAAGCGCCTAGCGCCTTACCATCGCGTCAGGGACCCTACATTCCCTGTTCAAAAATGTTCGTCTAGGTGTGCTCTATCGATCCTTAAAGTTTGTCACCGACGAGCTGAATCACCCTGTATAAAGTACTCAAACTTATTTCAAGGTATCTGTGCTTTGAAAGAAATCGTACAACTATTACGATGGAGTTAACTTTTATTAGTTAAATTTCAGATAAGTTAAAATAATTGTATTTTAACATATTTTTTATTTTGTAAGGATTTGAGGCTATGATTTCTTTTAACAAAAATAATGCTATTTTCACAAGGTTTTATTTAACTTGCAACGGTCGTCTTTCCAGTTTAAAATTTGTACTCGAAATTTCAAATGTCCGATAGAAGTTAAATTTTACATACTGACTTAAATCCGAAGACATTGTAATATTATTATGATTTTCGACACTTACCTTCTTATGCATACTTATATTAAAGGATAACACAAAAAAATTCGGATATGTTATCGTCAAAATGTTTAAGAAAGAGTTTTAGATTTGATAACACAAACCTGCGATGGTTGTGTTTTTCAACTTATATAATTGCGTTTTATGTATATTTTTTACGCTGAATAAACATATTACCTTCACTTTTAACCGTCATGTAGGAATTTTTCGCAAATCGTAAATTTCAAGGTTAAAAAATAGCGAAAAATCTGATTCTATAAAATAGATGTAAGACTTTTTTATTCAGTTTAATTTTATTTAATTCAATAATTTATAAAATTTTTTGGCTTATACTGGATTTCTTACAGCTAAACAGCTCAGGAGCCGATAAGGTTGGGAGGAGAGGTGGGATTAATTTTAACTTTGAGCTTTTTAACTTTGAAATTTGCGATTCGAAAAAAATCCTGATGTGACGGTTTAAAATGAAGGTCATTTTTGGATTAAGCGCTAAAAATACATAAGAATCAATTTTCAAAAGCTAAAAAAACATGGCACAACCCAAAATGTGAAAGACAGTGTAATCTAACAGCATTTAAAAAAATCTATCATTTTGTAAATAATTTAGGCTGTTGTTTTTCATTCTTTTATTTAACTACTATCTTTGTTTAACTCCTATGCTACTTACTATGTTATCATTTCCAATTACTTTATTAAATTTGTATGAGTTTGTGCACTGTGATTTTATGTATTATAAATAAATAAATAAATAAATAAATAAATATATATATTTTTCAATACCAGTGATTAGACAAATATTATACTGTTTTTTGACTTGAACAATAACACTTTTGTCATAATCATATCTAAAACCTCCTTGTCTTTCTGATAGGGGATATATTCGCACCTCCATTTGTATTCGGTTCCCATACTATGCATGATAACTTTGAACTCAAATTTCTCAGTGAATATTGGTCGTACAGATGTGGAAATTTTTGTGTTTGCAATACTGTTGAATAGACAAAACGTGCCAAAATAAAAGTATATGCACCTGTGCGTTTTATAAAAAATTAGATTCTGTAATTCTTCACTAAATTGTTTTTTCGCTTCAAACTTTTTTAAAAAATCTTAACCTTGAACCTAATTTCCACCACTTTTGTAATTGGAAGTATGCATCTAGGACCAACGGTTGCGAAAATAAAGGTCGGTCAGGGTATACGTGGACACCCTAAATATGTATTTTGTGGTTACGCTATGTTTTGCTTTTTTATGTAATGTACGCAGCCAATGGTATTATTAAAATAATAACATTTTCTGCCACTCTTGACGCCATTTATCAAACGTGGTAAGACTATTTTGTGATTAAAAAAATCAGGATGCATTGAAACATGTTACCAAGCAAAATAATAATAATAATAATAATAATAATAATAATAATAATAATAATAATAAGTTTCTCATTTTCGTTTCTAAAAATATTAAATTTATTGAAAAAAAGAAAAGCCTATTCGTTTCCATTTTGATTATTTATTGGTCAATATTTTGCCCAATCAGTATGTCATGCTTTCGCTTTCTTCATGATTAAAATTGTTATTTATATTTTGCAAAATAAATTCCGTTTTGTCTAATAAATTATGACTATCATGTCTTTAAATATATGTACATCAAACAATCCAAAACTTTTAATCTCATAATTTCCAACTCTTAAAAAAAAAAAAAAAAAAAAAAAATCTCATTATAACTCTTATATTATAATTATAAAAATGGAAATTAGCATAGTCGCTTGCAGCATTTAAATGGAAGTGAAAATTTAAGTAATTATCAAAGAATAACATAATCCATTACATTATGAGGAAAGTTATATTACTTGATTCAACACAAAATTTCTGAGAGTTTTCCAAAAGTCATTAATGTGAAAGGATAAATTATTAAAGAAAAATGTTTCTGAAAATATAAGCCGTAATGTAATTCGTTGTTAGAAGCATGTAGAAACAAAGCTGCAATTACGCTTAATTTAAACATTTTTCTTTGGATGCAATGATTATTAAATTATTGGTGTAAATGTTTATTTACGCTTATCTTTAAAGTCTTCAATTGGCTAATTAAAGATCTTTTTTTTTCTTTTTTAACATTACTTTTTTAATTCTAATTAGTCATTTATATTTATGTGGATTTAATTAACCCATTAATGCCGGTTGGTACGAAAATCTTCCATTTAAGTAATACGAAAATTTTAAATATGAAAACCAGTATTTTAGTAAGGAAATTTTCATATTACTTAATTTCAAACTTTGAAAGATCAAATAACCTAAAATTACAATACGGGAAAACTGGTGTCAACTGGTACCTCGGTATTAAAAATGTGCAAACGAAACTCGTCATTAATGGTTTAACTTCGAGCTACGTTCGCAATACCTATTCAAGCATCGAAAGCTATAACAACAAATTCATTTACACTGATTAAAAATGTTTAGCTGTTTATTGGTGATTAAAGGATAATATTACGACTAGAGGCGATATTCGGTAATCAGGCTGCCATTCATTTCCTTTTGACTTCAGGATATTTCTCTGTATTCGCCATTGTCAAGACAGCTGAAATCTGTTTTCGTGATTAATTAAGAAAGATCAATTTTACAATTGGAATTATTAAAGAATTTTACTTGTATATAATGAATAAAAAAAATGGCACTGACTTCTTGACGTTTATTGCAATTAAAATAATAGTTTTTTATTATTCAGATTTTTTAATTTTGTAAGAACAGTAGAGCGTCGATTATCCGCACCGGTCATCCCGACGGCCGATCCGGTTAATAAAAAATTCGGATAATTGGATTAATTTTAAAAAGTCTATGGCAATGTTTTTTTAGGTAACTTCCCTTCACACTTTTTACAGGCTCAGGACTGGCAATTGCGGTAGCGCACATTTTAGCATATTGCAAATGGCGTGATTAAAAGTTATTTTTTAAACTTTTAATTTTTACAAAATTGGTACAAAGTTATACATAAAAGTACACATAGAAATTATTACATGTATTTCTAGATTCACTATACACTGTGCACACAGTACATATATTAAAGAAAAATATCATTATGATAGGGAAAACAAATTCTGGATCGTCTTCTGCTATATAAAGGCCATTCTTTTTTTTTCTGCGTGGGACTCTCGCGTTTAATTTTTCTTAGGTTCTAGAAACAAATGATTTTATACATTACTGTCTTTGCATTTGTTGGCGATTTTATTATTCCAGGATTAGGAAATTGTTATTTAACGGGTACCTTTCGTGACATCTAGCCAAATTTACCGTACCGCGCCTAAAGAAGTTTCACTTCAAACATTTTGGAGAAGGTTGGAAAAAAACGTATGGGCCTTCATTGATCCGGTTAATTGAACAAACCGATCGTTTTAAATATGTCATTTTAAATATATCTATTACCATGCGACGTAATTCTCATCACAAAAATGCTTTTTTAACACGTAATAATTTAATTATTTGTAAGTTGTTTTTTTTTTCCATTTACGCTTTAAATATATTTTTCGATTGAAAAGTAAATATTAATATTTGAGATTTTTAAAACCTTCTAACAGTGGACTAAAACTAGCTATTTCGAACTATGTTTAAAATCTCCTTTGAAAGAATGAAATTTTTAATTAAAAAAATTACAAGTAGACGAAATAAACAAATTATTGCACACTCCACAGTCCACATCACAATTTAGTCATTCACGTGCAATCGAATGATGGACAATTTTCTAAGCATTGTTTTTAAAAAAACCCATAAAATTTGTTCCATAAAACTTATTAACTGAACTGTTTGACCAATTCGAACTTTAAATGGTTCTTAAGTTAAATCTTTGACTTTTAGGTAATCTGCTTTAACATGTTGTTCATACATTTCTGTTTAACAAATCCTGTTTTATGTTTTATGTGCTACACTTTTTTTTTATTATCAACCGAGAGAGTAAAAAAAAAGGCAAATAACCCAATAAATTCAATTATGTCATCTACTGTGGCAGCATTAGTTACCTTTTTTTAGAATATTTTTTATTTAAAATATTCATTAGTCGTTCATTATTTTATAAAATTATTTTCTTAAATTTTCATTAATTACTTTTATTGTAATATTAATTATTTTTATTACAATTTATCAATAATTATTTTTATCATTATAATAAAAGAAATAACCTGGTCTGTAACTTATGTCATGTATCTTATGACTGTATCTTATGTCATGTCAAGCACTTGGATAAAATTTCTCAAAAAACGTTAATAGGTTCCATTATACCTTAAATCGAATTTTATACAATAGATTGCACCACTACCCTTTTTTTTAAGAAATTAACCTTTGAAATCTCCCCCTGGAAAATGTCAGTATTTGTTTTGAAATTGGTAATGTGGATATTGTAATGCGTTGGTTTCTCCTAAATCTTATCCCTGGAGATGAACAACTTTATTGTATGTATTGTATTGCCCGAAACTGTAGGAATATAATTGTATTTTATTATTGTAAGTAGTTTATCTGATTTTAATTTTAACTTTAAAATATATTACATACACTGATTAGCCATAGTCAGAGTTGATTCATTTAAATACAGTCTAACAAGTCTTTTTAAGTAATTATATTTATTTAATATTAAGAGATAATTAGAACTGAATTTTCCTGACAGACATTTGAGTATAAATGTGATTTTACTTTTTTTTCTCTAGTTCTCATACATATAGGAGGGTGGTTCAATAATTATTGTCCCGAGTGTGTATAAAATATTTGTACTGCGATGGTTGATATCAAATATTAAACGTAATGTCTTATATGTCTATATGCTCAATTTCAGAACTATAGCTGCTATATTAACATATTTTTCTCCGTTTTTGCTGTAAGAGGTCACACCTAGGTTGAAAGATGGTGGTTGCGGGGTGACAGTGAATGAGACGTGTCTACTGTCGTTTGGACCTCGGGATCATAGTGATGTAGCCGCGTCTCATTCACTGTCACAAATCTATTACAGAACTGCTTCAGGTCTGGCCCCATAAATCCTCCCCCCCCCTCCCCCCCAACTTTGAAGCTAGGTGCCACATCTCACACCTAAAACGAAATAAAATGTTTCAATATAGCATCTACGGTTCTAAAATTGAGCATGTATTCATCTAAGGCATTAAGCTTTAATAATCCATATCAACCATTGCAGTACAAATATTTTATACACACTTGGGACAATAATTATTGATCTAGCCTCATAAAATTGTATAACCATAATATAAATATTTCTGGAAAATTATCAATGGGATGAAAATAAAAAAATGAAGATGAAGATGTAAACATAAATTCTTTACTAAATACGAAATACATGTTTTGACATTTATAAAATTGTAAGAATATTCTTACGTGCATATTTATAAAAATCATATTTTTTTATTAAATCAATTATGATGAGTGGTAGTAATTTTAAATTTTTGAAATGGATTTGACATTGATATGACATTGACACAAATGATATATGAGATTGAAATAGAACGAATGCTTTTCCAAAAGTCCGTGAAAATTATTTTATAAATGAAACTCTCTAAAAATCCAAAATTGTTAATGTAATCCCAAAATATCTTTTATTGTAATAATTAAAGACTTTACGTTGTACTACTAAACAAAATAGATGTTGCTATTCAACGTACAATTTATTCACAAATTAAATAATGATATAAAATGAACACGTGAATAAAATAAATCTTAAAGTTTCGGTTTAATCTTTAAAACCATCATCAGGAGTAAAATTTCCTAAAGTACAAATCAGCAAGATAAAGTATATATGTTACATCTTAAAAATTAAATTCAAACAGGGAAAAGTTCAACAGAAACTTTCAAAATCCTTAAAAACAATTCAGTGGCGCCATCTGTTATTCAATGTCCCTTTCTTCTTCTTTTTTTCTTTGAATAACAGATATCGCTATCGAGTTGTTTTTAAGAATTCAGAAAGTTTCCGTTGAACTTTTCCCAGTTTGAATTTAATTTTGAAGATGTAGCATATAGATGGTTTCCTGCCGATTTGCATTTTAGAAAATTTTACTCCTGATAATGGTTTTAAAGATTAATCCGAAACGTTGAGATTTATTTTATTCACTTGTGAATAAAATAAATCTTAACGTTTCGGCAAAACCTTGAGCATCACCTGTAATAATATTGGCTGTAAATGTTTAACATGTATGGATATACAGCATGAATCCGAGGGTAGGCTTAAAAGATTTGCTCACATGCTTGTAGAACACGAATAAAAACAAACAGCAAGATTTGTCAAAAAGTACATTGCAGTACAGTTCTAAAGCTTCAAAATCATATATTTATTTTTCAACATAGTCATCGTTAAGGCTAACACATTTCTGCCAACGTGTAACAGGTGTTTTTATTCCATCACTGAAAATTTCTTCCGACATTTTTCGAATCCGGGACTTGACAGCTGCCTTCTGCTCATCGTCCAAGGCCTCTCTCGAGTAGAGGAAAAGTATAAAAATCACTAAACACAAGATCGGGGGATTAACCCATTTCTGCCTGAATTTTGGTTTTCTCAAATATTTTGGTAAAATCAATGTAAAATATTGCAAAATGAACTGGAAAAATACTAAAAAAATTACACATCAATTTGTTGGTATCTTTTTAATAAAATATAAAAAACCTACATATGAGTATTTCTAGTAGAATAATATGCATAATTATATGTTTTGTCTATATTTGTATTTAAAAAAGTTTTTAAATTGCATATTATGTACTATAATTAGTATTTTTATGAACTACAAAAAAAATATATATATTTATTTCTTTACAGAGACTAATAACGTTATAACTATTATTAATAATAAAATAAGAATAATCGTATTGCTTACTTAAAAACAATTTATTTCATAAATATCTTCAAAAGGAGGTTACATAAATAACTGTCTCCTAAATGTCCAACACAAATATGTGCCCATTTGTGCCTAGAACCCTATATTTTGGACGTTACAAAAAAGCATAAAAAATAGGCTTGAACATTTAATTTCGAATTTAAAAAAATACGTATTTAAAAAAGTCTACAAGCTAAGATTATGACTTGCGATTTTGGATCCTTCATAGAAAAAATACAAATAAACTTACTTTTTACATTTCGCCATATTGAAAAATAAAAAAAAATTATAAACACTGAAAAAAGCCTTCATTTAAACAAATAAATATCATCCTTATGCTGTCATCTCTCGGTAATAGATAAAGACATCCATAAATAATTATTTCATACAATTTTCATGTTATAAAGGAGAAGAAAAATATACTTATTCATGAAAATTTGAAACGTCCCAAAAATGGGACGCCAGGCACAAATGGGTTAAGGAGTGTGTGGAGACTGTTCAAAATTCAAGTTTCGCGGAGACAGTTTTACTGTATTCCAATTGTTCAATAATGAAGCCGGCACTTTCCTTTAATGTTCTGATATGGTTTACGATACGCTTTTGAGTGTTTCGCCGGTCATTTTGAATCAAATAGTGTGATGAGTTTACTGTGTTTACCATCTGTGACAGTAATCGGACGCCCGATGTGTTTTTCATCAACAATTATGGCTTTTTCAGCTTCGCAATCACTAAATGGTACTGCCCATCGATTTATGTTAGACCTGTGAACAGCATCGGCACCGTAAACAGCCTTTAACCCTTTATCTACTGACGGTACTTATAAGTACCCTTAAAATAACTTATAAAATTCATTTTGTACATCGATTAGTTGTAATACAGTTTAGAATGAGAAATAGATATATTACTTTGACTTTTTTCAAAAGCCTTATGAGTTACACCAAACAAAAATATTTTTAAAAGGATGATTTCTTTTGCTTTTGCATCTTTTCAGCTTTCTTGGCGTCGGGAGGGGTGGGGTATTTTTCAATTCTGGACTATTTCTATATTTCTATTGTAAGAATGTTATATTTGTACATTGCCTAATTCTACAAAATACTTAGAAAAATATTTAAAATAAAAGATTTGAGTGGGGTTATAAATAGTGCACAAAATCCCTATAAATTCAGATTGAATGAATCCTTCTAAATCCTCCAATCCTTCTAAAATTTATTAAATGATTATGTAAATCTTCTAATGTAGTTTAAAGAATTCACGAAAAATGCTTCGAAAACGAATTCATAATTCAGTACATAAAGGGTTAAAATACGGCGAATCTTATTAAGAGTCACATTTACAGCAGTAAAAAATTTGATAACAGCACATTGTTGAAATCGCGTTGACATATCACGAGAACACGTCTCCATACTTGCGTTTCTCAAAATACACTGAATGAATTCAATGACCGCAAATGTGCGCATGCGTATAGAGGGGGCGATGTCACTTTCACATGCCACCGGGCGCGATTCTCTATTTCATTTTTTTCGCGCTGTACAAGCATATATACATTTCTTATCAGCCTACCCTCGTAAAATGATGTAGAATTATTTAAGGTTATTCTTCTTGTATAACTACACATAATTTGCAACCCCAACTAGCTACAACGGATGACGTTTGCGACCTCATGATCCTATGTGATCTTTTATTGCTTTTGTACTTGCTTTGCCCTTTATTTTTGGCCACGTTATTTTGAATCACCCTGTATATATATATATAATATCTTATATCTTATATATTAGATTACATTATTTCTCCTTGATTACTGTTCTACTTTAGATAAAATCATTTACAGTGAAATGTGTAGAATAACATTACATTACAGTCCTGCTTCATACACAGAGAAACAAGAGAAAACAAATCAAATTTAATAAACACTATATAATATTGATTATGTTTTCTATTAATTAAAATTTACGAATAAGATGTTGCATGCTTCACCTATGAAAAACTTATAATTTTCGCCAAAATTTTCTTAAGTTCCATTTTCAATTCCTTTCGAAATAAAAATTTATTCATCTCATACATATTGATTGTCCCGAGACCTAGTCAACGCATGGAAAGATCAAAAAGCAATCACATATATGGAAATCTCACTTGAAAGAAAGCCCCGTCTTTTTCAAGTGAAGTTGAAATAAAAAAATAACTTATATTTGAAAATGCAAAATTTCTGCTGCAGAAACTTTTTTTACCTATATCTAAGGAAATCTGTTCTGGGGAATGCATTGTTTTAGACGAATTCCAAGAAAGTTAATTTTGAAACAATTTTACTTTTATGGGCGTCTATTATCACGAAAATATTATTTAATTCAATCCATTTTTATTTAGAAAGCTTCCAATTTAATTTATTTAGTGTTTTTAATTTTTTCAAAAGTCACAAGAAAAAGGTATTGCATTCGCAAAAGAAAAGAAAATTGTGCTTCGCATTTTGATGAATTTGTACTTTATTAAAATATTCTGAATATTATTCGGACCAGTGAATATCGGTACCATGGAATTATTAAAAAATAGGAACTGACATATCCTTTAAAAAGTTAAGCTTCAACTGTAACGGCTTTCATAGAGGTTAATTACAGTTGGGGTAAGCAGTCATCAGTATATTTAAGTAGACATTTTCTCATTATTTAAAGTCGTTATTAATGAAAGATTTCTCTAATAAATAATATCAAAAACAGATATTCATTTCTACTGATGGAAGTTTTCTTCAGCGGTAGTCAGGCCCTGCTTTTCCGCCATATTGTGACAACCTAGGAAATCCCGTATCAGTGTCAATGCGAAAGATTACAATAACTGTCCAGTTTGCCACTAAGAAAGAGAAATAGAAATCTTTACCATATTTGTGAGAGGATTGTCCCATAAATATGGCACTTAAATAAAATGAAATTTTCTAATCAAATTTACTGAAGGAAGTTTTCGCCGGCGGTAAACAGAAACTGTTGTTCTGATAAAAAAAAAAAAAAAATAGCCGCCATATTGTGACAAACCCCTCAGTTACTTCACCTGTAACTTGTAGACAATGCACTATATGTCTTATCCTCTTTATTCATAATTCGATTGTCTGTATATGTCTTAAACACATTTTTTACAACTGTAACTGTAGAAAAAAATTAAGTAATTTCGTGTAATTTCATATTTAGTTGCGTAAATGGATGCTACTTAGAGTTTAGTTCACAAACGCTAGTGCACGCAGTGCTAAAAATGCGGTACTTTTCATCCTTCTATATATAAAAAAAAAGTTTTGATTTGGAAATGGACCAATGAAAATCTGCGTAGATATTCCGGGTAGATCCACATCCAGTTTGAATGCTTAAGCATGACATTTCATCGTTAATATTAAAAAAACTGTTGCATACAAAAATATGAAAATCGGTGGTATTATGTAGAAATGTTTGATAAACAAGCTGATGCAGACAGTTTAAAATCGAAGAATTATTTTAAGAGATATTTAATGCTAAATTTGTACAAAATCGTTCCGTTAAAAAAGTTTTATTGGAGCAAAAACTATACATGAGAATTTAATCATTTTTAGATCATTTTATACGTTATAAGTTTCCGGTGTGCAGATTGTATTTATTTTTCTTATTTGACTCATTTTTTGAGGTTTTATTTCAATTTTAAATTCAAATTTTCAGCATTTCGAGAGATATTTTTTACAAATTTTAGAAAATGTTATTAATTTAAACTGTTGCCAGTTGTATAAACAGCGCAAACAATAATGTTTACTTCAAATTAAAAATTTATTTTACACGTGACTATCATAAAGAGAAAATATAAAAAGCAGGAACTCATTGAAAATTACGTCATAAACGTGAATTTTAAAAGAGGCAGAATATTGTAAAATAATAAATTCATAAACATGCGTTAGAAGATTTAATAGGAGAATTTACGTCATATTTTACTTATTATATAAAGTGAACAAAAAATAATATTGGAAAACAGTTTAAATTTAAAAATTGCTCGAGACATTTATTTGATATTTTAAGATGATCATAATATTTCATTTCTAACAAAAGTATTTTTACGTGAATATTAAAAAGAAAAAGAAAAGTTTGGTGAAAATTACGTCAGATTATAATTCTCAGATTCAAATTATAATTCAATCTTTCGAAACCTTTTTAAAGCCGATTAAATTATCGTGCTGTTAGAGTTTGCGGTGCCTGAACGGGGGTTGATGAGCGTAGCTCGTAGGGGGCAGAGCCCCCTAGTGTTATAAATAATAGCTATATATCAGCTTTTTAACACTTTTCAACAAAGTTGAAAAATGTTTATGCATTCGGTTTGTCTGTCCGTCTGGCCACGCTCTAACTCCCGTAAATATACTCGGATTTTGATGATATTGATAAAGGTTATTAAAGGTCACCAAAGCATGTTTGGTATTGTATCTGAAGTATGTAGGGTTAATTGTTCATTTACAGGGGCACTCAAAAGTATTCCCTTACATTATTGTATATGGAGAAAAATCGTTTGCAGAGTATTTTAATGACATTATGCTATTTCAAATGTATTTAAGCTGATATAAATCACTGAATTTTACTACGATCACGTTAGAACAGGACATTCATAGCATTTTTTATTCATTTACAGGGACACACAAAATAAATCAGTTACAGTACAGTACTGTCTTTGAGTAATAATTGCTGGAGTGCACCATTTAAAATTCGGTATGCGCTTTTAAATTTAATTAATTTTATTGCATCTTACTCGTTATATGTAAATTTCATACCTCAAATACAGGGCTGCACAAAAGTATTCACGCACCGTTCTAGTTATTAGAAGAAATTTCTGAAGGTAAATTTTCAACTGAATTATATGTATCTCTTAACTCTTTAGATCCCAAGCTCCAAAATACAGAAGGACCTTAGAATCCCAACGAAATAGCCCAAAATTCTCTTCTTTTTTTCCCCGTTCTTTAAGAGGTAAGTTGTGGAAGCGACAACCCATTGCTTTCTCCCTCTCGTCAAATTTCGACAGGTGGTACATTAAATTTTGGCTCGCATGTAGCTAATAGATTCAAATCTATAAATCATATACAGGGCTGCTGAAAAAATTCACATAATTTTACGATTGTGGATGGGCAGCTGAAATTGGGTTTTGAAATGTATTATGCGTTTCCATGTGTTTGAATAAGACGTAATATTTTATTTTTTTAAACAGTGCAGTTTTGTTACATTATTCTGAAGAAAGTGTTGGAAAGTGTGTCATAATCTATGCTTGACGAATGATTTTTTCTTACTTGTATTGGACTGCTATTGCACGAAACATAATACATAAGATGAATATCCTGAAAAATATGGAGATCTATGTTCTGGCTTTTGTTATTCAGTAGCAGGCTCAACTATGCTCCGTTTGTCTCACGCATTTTGGCAAAATTTTAGTTCGAGGTTAATCCATTCCAACAATATTGAATCTGATATTTTGATAGCCCCACCAGTGGCTGAGAGGTTCTGCCCTCGAAGCTGGTAGACGGGAGGTGCTGGGTTCAAACCCAATCGCGCCCGTCGGCCTAATCGTTCGGAGTTTTCGTGGTTTTCTTCGAACCGTGGATTTCCATGCGTTAATGCGGATTAGGTTCCCTTAGAAAGACCTCCACGGAAGGCACTCCCCCCTGGGCCTATATCCCTCGTGTAGATAATTGGCCGTCAACAATCAACCCAACCCTGATATTTTGACAAGGAAAGTAATATAGATTTTCATAACAGGGTAACACCTGAAAAATTCATAAATATATAGATACGACACAACTGTGAAATTTAAATTAATACATAGGCTGTCCAACTTATATTCACCCCAATCCTATTAACCTAATAACAGTGTTAGCTGTACTCATAAACGTGGAATTTATATATAATAATATGCCTATTTACTACCCAATGAGAGCGTTTATGGCGGAACCGAGCGGTGAACTGCGACTTTAGCGTTTTTATTTCTTAAACGGTACAAATTGCAAGTAAAAAGTAAATTAGAAATTTATAGAGCTTTCTCTATTTAGTATCGAATGATGTGTTACAAGAAAAAAGAACTTTATTAGAAGTACTATAAGGTAAACATTTAAATCCAAACAACAGCTTAAATACGCTACTAATTACTTGCAGAAGATTGACATTATAAACCAGACAAATGTTTACTAAAAAACTTACACTTTAGAGTGGGAGGCAGCTGCACAAACCATCACTCCATCGTGATGACCGCTGAAATTCCAGGATTAGTTAAAACTCGATTTGCATATTAAAAGGAAACTGGTCTGCTAAGTCATATATTGGTAGAAAACATCTGCTAACCCAATTTTAGTGGTTGACTGGTTTACCATTGTTTTTTCCTGCTCCCAGTCCTAAATGTTTTCATAGCTTTAGGCGCAGGAAAACACGATGATAAACCTACGGTCAAACAACTAAAATCAGGTTTGTAGATGGTTTCCACCAAGATATGCTTTGGCCGGTCACTTGCATTCTAATATGCTAATCGAATTCTGCCTAATCCTACAATTTTGAGCCGTAAACTGGATGAGGTGATATTCTGCACAGTCGCTTGCCAGTCTAATTGTAAAGGGAGGAAAAGTTTATTTTAATAAGTGTAATGTAATAAGAAATAATTTCTTAAATTTGCTTATACTTTTTTTTCTTACATATTATTAGTTTGTAGTTATTTATTTTTATTTTTTACTAAACATATGAGATAAACTTTTTTTTAAAGATGTGTATTAATTGGATTTTCTAGGTACTCTGGCACATCGATGTTTACCTCTTACACTGTTTTGTTAAATTATATTCTCAAATCGCATATCTCCGAGGAAAAAGTTAATAATTAAAAATAAAACTTTCCAAAACTTATATTGATTGATTGTCTAGTGACATCAAGCAATGCGAAGATAAATATAAATCACTCTTGCTTTAAAGTTACAAGGAAATAACACGGAATAGAAAATGTATATTTCAGAAAAGCCATACATAAAACATCTAACATATGCAGAAAGTATTTTGATAAAACGAAATCTGTCATACATCAATCTGAAACATTCATTTACTATTTGTGGAATAAGGAAGTTCTTGTGAGGAATTGCTTGAAAATGATAACAATATAGTTATAATTTATAATAATTTTTCATTAAAAAAAAAGTTTCTGAATAGTTTGTAAAATCCAGTTCACCTTAAATAGATATATTTTTTGACATAAATTTTAAATTCATCTACTACAGACTTTTCTTTTGATGCAAGATATAATAAATACCTTTTTTTAATTTATTTATGCAGATTATCCTTACTACATTTAATTGTTTAAGTGTTTCATACAAGAAATATTTTAAAATTAATGAAAAAAATGTCTTGCATTTAAAATATATTTAAGTGGATTATTAAGAACACATAATATCAATTTTTTTTAATTTTTTACATTTCAATCAGACTGATTCAAGTAATTATATTAACATATAGTTCACGCTATTCTTTATGCAACTTTTATACTTTTAACAATTACGGTAACAAGTAAAAATTTAATTTAAAAAATCAAAAATCCCGACTGAGTAAAAAGCGAACTAATTAATTATTTCTCATCAATATGAAACTATTTTTTATATTACTTACCTATTTTTTTATTTACTTGTATTGATGACTTTTAAGTTGTGTTTAATTGTTAGTTCCTATCTATAAACACTATTTTGTTGAGGCCTATAGATGTCTATGAAGGTTAGAGTTGCAGTAAAGCTAGAGATCCTATCTACACAACTTCCAGGTTGTGCTACATTTAAATGGAGCTTCTTACTGTAAAATAGTCAATGAAACATCGTCTTCATTTTGAAAGACCTATCCAATGATACGTCACTCAATGCGGTGCGTAAAAAAAAAATTTTTCGTCTCTACCGCCATTTTATATTTTACGACCGCTATTTTGAATTTATAAAAATAAAATCTAGCCTATAACCATCGAACGGTTAAGAAGAATCGATAGAGACCTCATTCATTAAAATCGATCCGGTCGTTGGGATGTTTCGAGGGTATAAAGAAATCCGCATACCCAGATACACGTGAAACACATAACCATTTCTTGACAGTTGGGTAAAAAGATACGGACAAGAAAGGTTTGAAATGACTAAAAAAATATTTGTTATTATGATTATTATTATTGTTGTTATTATTTTATAATTTTTGAACCTTTAAGACTGTTGTAAAGTTAGTCCGATAGAAAATTCCCTAAAACTACGTTCGTATGTGCCTTAAACATTGGCCTTAGGTACGGTGATACTTTCGAAGGCAAAACTTAAAATTCTTTTATCTCAAAAAACTATTTTTCAGCGGTTGTGCAATGTTAACTTTTAAATTATTTAGCATATTTACATTTTCTTTTAATATGAGAAATTAAATTAATAAAAACTATAGTTAAAATACAAACAAACAAAAATATATCATGTTGTAAAAATATAGAGGACGCTCTGGTGTTATAACACTTAATACATCAATATCTGGTGCATACTGTGTTGCAACCAAACGTAAATCTGCCATACGGCTTCTTATTACTCCAATAAGTACGTCCAACAGTTCTATTGAACTGTTGAAACACAGTCTTCAAACGATTCTTTCAAGACTTGAACACCTAATTTATTTTCTGTATTTTATCTTGAATTTTTACTTTCATTCATGAATCTTTCTATCAATAGGAAAGCAGTCGACATCTTCCTTTCCCACACACTCCAACCATACCAAAATCGTTTTCTTTTAAAAAGGAGATTATTTGCCACTGATTTACAAACTGTGACAGTTTCCCCGTGGAGTGATAGACTCTTTTCTTTCATTTTGCTAAGCATAAGGTAAATATCCTAATATGCTCAGCAAATTTTCACCATTTAAATTCTCTTGCGTGTTCTCTCGCTGCGCAACCCGAGATATACTCGGGCATGCATTTTCCCGTCTATTTAATACTATTTGGTTATTCCCACCAGTTATTTTTTACCGAAAACTTTGTTAGATTTAAACAAGACATTTTCCCCAATTACCATAGTAAAACATTTCTGCTTTAGAGAACCGATGATTAAAGATTAAAAATTCTGTAAAAGACGCCCATCGCAAAAAATTACTTACGCAGCGAGAGGGTTAACCATTATGTTGCATCATAAATTACATGCACAGGGCTGTCACTAGCGTTTATTTTTATATTCTATCAGCGCCAGTATTTTTCTAACATAAATTTTGAAATATATTTCTCTTGCAAATGTTGACAAAGTCTGTATTAAGAATTTCTGTTTAGAGAAAGTGGTGCCAATTAGAATAAAAAAACAGTCATCCGTGACAGCCCTGCATACAATTCCTTCAAATGTGTAAAAACCTTTTCTCGAAATAGCAACATACTTCAATATGCTCCAAAAAGACATTATGGAAACCTAGATCATGATTATTTAGAAAAGTTTCCAGAAGTCGATAATTTATGTAATTTATTATTTTGAATGTTAGATAAACCACGTTTTCTGTTTTACTCAAGTTTTCTGTTTCATTCCGTTATCATCAGTTCAGTTGATATTTTCCTCCAGGCTACGACATGTTTTTGAAGAACGCTAATGTTGTTTTTATAATTCTTTGCCTTATAAAAGATAAAATATTTCATCCCATGATTTTTTCTATTTGTAACGGCCGGTAAAATAAGAATCCACTGGTGCAATGGTGCTCTTTGACAAATGAATTTTGCAGACTAAATTAATAGCTTTTCATCACAATTGTTTCATCAACATCTGACAATATCAATTGTACCAGCTTTAATAAATGTATTTACAATAGTATTAGCTACGCAGAAGCTTCTATAACATTTTTATTTTTTATTTTTTCATGGTTTTTCGTAGATTATCTAAAAGTCAAAATTTTGTAGCACTTCTCATTGAAAGATTGAAATCGTTTTATCTTGCAACTCGGAATGGTTTCTCTCCGCAGTTTAGCAGGAAACACGGGGCTGTTTGTAAGCATTTTACTCAAATTAAGATGAAAAATGCAAGGCTAAACAACAAAAGCCGAAACTAGACTTAATATTGACTGTGTAAACCTTTTTTCTGACAAAATATTGCACTGCATCATCACATTACGTTAAGGTGAAACATGCAAGGCCAAACAACATAAGCCGAAGCTAAAACTAAAGTTCACTGTCTAATCATTTTTCTGACAAAACATTGCACTGCATCACCCGATGATGTTATCGCAATTTCAAACATGCTTGTGTGCACATCAGAAAATAACAATGGAGAGCGAATCGGTATGGGTTAAAAAAAGTTGTGGACGAAGAGGAGTATTAGAGGACAACATCGACGATTATCGCCATGACGTACTTCGTGCATTGGATGATGCACGTATAGAGATTTGTTTATTGATGCAAACAAATTTCAATGTTTACTGATATTGTACTACTTCCCATACATTTGTTTGCTCATTTGTGTTTGTAATAAAAGCTTGAAACTGTAATGATACTTTGTGGACACTCTGCATATAAAAACAAATTGTAACTCACTTCTTTGAAAGAAGTTAAATGTTATTTTATTGTAAAAAAAGTAGTACTACCGTAAAGGTATTAAAATGAAATATTTAATCATTCCAAAATTTACACTTAATTTTGAATCACAAGTTAAATTTTCAAAATTAAATTTTTCATCTACTGTACAACCTATTTTAAAATGTTTATAAATTTCATTCTTTTTTATTATTATTATTCACATTCTCATTTTAATGAATTTTCAAGTACGATTGAAATATGAGACGAAGTTTCAATCCGGTGATTAAAAAATGCGATTAATAATATTTGTTTAATAGATAAAATTTATTTACAGATTATATTCAAAGATTGCAACATTAAAAAAATACAAAAGGATAAATTTAATCTTATTTATCGTAGAAAACATTATCCTGTTAAATTGCACTAAAGGACGGTTGAGAACGGAATTTTTTTTTATAAAAGTACCATTTTTCGCATTAAGAATAATCTAACATTCTTAGGATTAAAGGTTTAGCTCAGAAAAAAATAACCCAATGGTTTGATTTTGACTTTTAGATGACCTCAAGAGACCTCGGGTTATTATTCAAAATTAGTGAACACGGAATCACATTTGGTACTGATGTCACGTTTAAATGCATTTGCTGCTTTGATTCTTGAAGCGAATTCTTCTGAACGACTCTATTTTAATGACTAAAATTTTGTAGATCAACATTAAATGACACACAAATAGAATAGATATTATACAGGGTGTCTACAGATCAGGGAAAATCACAGTCAAATAAGATAGGAAATACCAGTATTTACTTACAGAAAAAATTGCCTTATTTATTTGTGCGATTAAACAAGATGCATTTTTCTATAAGAAAATACGGTTTTTCACTTGTATTTTGACTGTGATTTTCCCTGATCTGTAGACACTCTGTTATATTCTGTTATATAAATAAATACATTAATATTTTTTCTGGAATTAGTAATTTTTACAGATTATAAAAATGGTTAGATTAAAAGATTATTTTAATTGATAACGTAATTAATATAAATCTCATTTTCTATGCACATACTTCGATACACTTACAGGTTTTTTGATTAATGCGGAAGTTGTAAAATAAAAAGTCTCAAAAACCTTATGAAGGTAATTAAAAAAATAAGTAAATTATTATCGACATTTCCTAATGTTTTCTTTTTAAATGATTACAGTATTAAAAGGAAGTTAATATATATATATATATATATATATACATTCTAATCTTAAAGAACAATTTATATTTATCTAAAAAACATTATAATTTTAAATGACATAATAAAGTGTTGGCAACGGAATTTTTTAACAGGTTCCATCACCTGACATCCTCAAGATTAAAGATTTCAATAAAAGAGAAATACTCCAAGAACATGATACGGATTTATAGATGAACTCTAGAGGTCTCGGGGCATTATAATCAATTAGTAAAGGTGAAGTTACATTATGCACTTATGTCACGTTTAAGTGGATCATTTTTTAAATTATTTAGCAGAAACTAATTTTGCTAAACCATTTCCGGCACAGGCAATTTTTGTTGTAAAATGATGAAATAATTGACTGACATCGGAATTTTAAAACGACTATTTTATATATTAAAAACATTTTGCATGACATGCTGATTGTAAAAGCAAGATTTTACTAAAATATTCTTGGTGCCGTTCGTAAGTTTGGAATTAAAATTATGTATCCGGACCCGGGCACACTGTGCCGGAAAGGGTTAAGGCCCATTCTTCTGCTTTTGAAAGCTTTCTAAAGATCTATGTCAACAGACACATGTAGTCATTCTACATCATTTATTACTTAATATGCAATGCATATTAGTTAATATTCGAAAACCGTTAACGGGTGTTTTTTTCCTATTTTTAAATTTTACCGGTAATGGAATTTTTTTATAAAGTCTGCTTAAAATTTTTGAAAGTGAAATATATTATATTTCGGTTCAACTGATATTATAAAATGAATAAAAACAGCTAAAATGTATATTAAATACATTTATTTTCTCAGTTAAATTGGACATTTATCAATGTGTACACTGTACTGGCCAAAAGTATTAGATAGAGACGATATTTTAATCCTATATTACCAACCACTCATGGTGGGGTGACTGCTCAATATTTTATAGTTCTATTATTTGTACAATGACAAAGTTTCTGTATCTCTTTCTTCCAAATCTACCTTCTAAATACGGGTTAGCAGTCCATTTAGGAAAAATATTGGAAAAAATCACAACAAAGCTAGATTTTTACACAGGTGGTAGTTAGGGTATTTTTTTAAACATACTAAAAGTCCCCAACAATCCTATGTGCGCTTTCGACGCTAGGAGGTACGAATGATATTGGAAAGGGGTTGTCACTAAATATCTCATCAACGGTGACATCCAGAAAAGAAAGTTTAATTAAATGGATATAGAAAATTTAATGTCCTTTAAAATGTGCCAATAACATTTTTTTGTCACACCAACTCTTCCCTGTCAAAAATCGAAACAGTGAACATCCTCGGAAGAAAAATATGGAAAACCTGCTGCCAATTTCAAAGAACTTACTTTGAGAGGCCTAAAATTCTTATATTTTAAGGAAGAAGGTGAATGCATAATATACAAAATGTGCTTATTTCCGCACCACCTTTGATGTAAAGCATTCAACGAAATTTTGTTTCTTGTGGTCTACCTCCGTAGGCTTACTCCACTTATGACTGGCACTGGCTTAATCAAATCTCAATCGTTTGACTGTTTGATTAGTCGTTTTCACATCTTCAAATTTTTGTGCTCTGTTCAATTTCGGCATTATACCTATTTCTTTTTTCCATTTTTGTATTGCTTTCAGTGTTTTCTTGTTCGCCTTCAATATCGTCACTATATTCAGGTATAGCCATTCCCTCATTCCTTGCAATGGGCAGGAAACTGTCAATATCTTATTAGTCTTCGAATTCAATTTTACGTGCATTGTCACAGGAAACTCTGCAACAGTTTACGTAAATATCAGAACACTTCAATCCCATTGTTTGACCTCCACACACTTTTGCACACCGATTGGAACAGATACAAAAAAGGAATTGAATAATGTTTTTGGTGCGAGGGGTAAGATAGTTTGAATTGCAGACAAATTAGGTGCCTCTTGCAAGACCCAGTTCTCAGGAAGAAGTTTATTTCCCAAAGAGTATTATATTTCATGATAAACAAGTAAACTGTGCAATCCATATATGTCCTCGGTAGGTGGCAACGATAAAAGTTTTGTTTTACTAACAGCAACACTTTTCTTGAACTATATGTAGTGCTGCTTGTTATAAAAAAATGTTTTACCACTGTAAAAACAAGAAAAATAGTTTTTTGTGCTTCGAATATTTCAAATTTGAATAGTTTGTCACTTTAAAATATGCAACAGCTTGTGTGTTACGGTAGCCTCCATTTTTCCTAAGGCGACCTAAGCACGACATTTTCCGTAAAGCGTGCCTTCAAACAGCACACGCAAATATGTAATAGGTTAAAGTCTTTAAACGCTTCTCCATGCATATAACTCACTTAGCAATTATTTCAGACCACTTCCAACCATTATGTATCCACTTATGTATCCAATGCACGCAAGATAAAACATTCAAAGATATAATACCATAATTTCGCGCGTATCCACCGCACCTCAGATAACTCGATTTTCTACCAGAATTAATTTTAAATAAAATGTGACTTGCATTTTCTTAGCGCTTATTTTGTTTCTTTTTTTTTCAATAAAATTTCCGGATTGAAAAAGACTTATCTAAGGCGCGGTGGATACGCAGGAAATTAGGGTAATCCAAATCTAGCATTAACATTCTTAATATTTGGCGTATCATTTTGCGCTGTACGTATAGTTCTCGCTTTCATATCGAGTGGTTTGACAAAGGTCACAAAAACGTATTTTTAATTGACTTCTTTGCATTTTCTGCTCTGAGCAAAGACTTGAATATAGAGTGTCATAATCATTTAGTCAAAATAGTTACATATTGTTAAAATTTCCATAATGGCAATACATCCACGTACATTAGAAATGTTCTTAAACTTGGCATGTAATCATAGGGCATCTAGAGTGTTTGGAACAATTCACTGTACGTGAGCGGGCTTAAACCACTCAAGTTTTAAGTTTTAGTAAGCCCTTGTCTTCAGAAAATTTCGGATCGAAAACTTTAATTTTCACTTCACATTGTTTATTTATAACTTTTTCCGAAGGTAATTTTGTTAATCTTTCATCGCTGCCAGGGATTCGAAAACTAACCTAGGGCATTGGACAACTTATCTTCCCATGCTGTACATTGATGTATTGCAGTACTCATTATCGAAAATGATTTGAATGTATTAATTGTTAGTATTTGAATCCCAATGAAAAAGGCGTGAGTAAGTTAGATAAATTTGGGACTTACCCGTTCTTCAGGATACTTATCTATTTCGGTGTAAATCCACATTTTGTGTAATCCAATATAATGGTTTCGCAATGTAATGTGTTAGTTGTCATATTTTTAATCAACCACTCTTTATAACCTCCTTTGACAAAAAAAAAATTGTAGACTATTATATCAAATGAATAAGCAGTGGTAACACTTTAAGCTATTTAATTCACATTGTTTAAATTGTGAAAAAGAGAGAGCATTTTTCGTCCCTCTTCTCTGGAATAACTACATTTTCAGAATGAAAAAATATTTACATTATAAGATAATAAATCAGTAATAATAATTGTAATAGCAATATCATAATAATAATAATAAATCAGTTTAATGTCTATGAGTCACTCAACAAGTCATTATCTTTATCAAGGTTTTCAAGGTTAAATACATTTTTCACATTTGAAAAGATTTATGGCTGAGTTGAAATGACGCATTATTTATGTAACTGAGGAAATTATCTTTATCACGGCTAATTAGCTTGATTTATATCCATCAACTCCTCCTTAATTTCTGAAGTTTCATTCTCACACAAATTTAAGTTCCTTCTATGGGTTTGAAAAACATGTTTGGGAACTGGTTTCGTAAACAGGTCTGCTATCATCAATTTGGTTGGGCAGTACTTTAGGTTGATAGTCCCTTCTTGCTTTAGTTGTTTTATCAGGTGGAACCTAATTTCAATATGTTTAGTCTTACTTGAGTGCTTTTCTAATTCTATCATCTTGATCGTGGACTGGTTGTCTTCATATAGGTCTATAGGTAAGGTTTGCTTTAGGTTTAATTCTTCCAGTAGATTGACTAGCCACTTTATTTCAATTGCTGCATTTGCTGCTGACACATACTCGGCCTCTGCCGATGATATTGCAATGCAGGATTGTTTCTTGGTCGACCATTGTATGGGATTTCTTCCTAGCATGTATAGGTTCCCACTCGTTGATTTTCGTGAATGTACATCTCCTCCCCAATCTGCATCCGCATAAACTTCAAGTATCGGTTTCTTTTCTCTGCTCAGAACTAGACTATAATTTTTTGTAGTCTTTAAATATCTTATCACTCTTTTTACTGCATTCCAGTCTTTCATTCTTGGTGATTCATTTCTTCTGCTAAGAATGTTTACTGCTGCACAGATGTCAGGTCTGCTTATCGTTGCTAGATATAGAAGTGCTCCTATGGCTTGTCTGTAATACGTGTTGTTTGGTAAAATGTTATCCTCATCATTAAAGCGTGTGTAATTTGTTTCCATGGGTGTGCTACACGGTTTTGCGTCTTGCAAATTAAATTTATTGATTAATTCTTCTATTTTCTGAGTTTGATTTATCATGTAGCTTTTATTTACTTTTTTAATGTTCATAGATAGGTAGTTACTGATGTCACCTAAATCTTTTAGCTCGTATTCTTTATTTAAGCTCGCGATTACTTCCTCTATTATTTCGTCTTTTCCAGCAATTAAAATGTCGTCTACGTATGCTATTATGTATGTTGTGTTATCGCCCCTTTTTCGCGTAAAAAGGCATGAGTCAAATTTGCTCTGACTGAAATTCATCTTTTTTAGTGTTTCTGTGATTTTATTATGCCACGCTCTCGCGGCTTGTTTAAGTCCGTATATGGCTTTGTTTAGCCTACATACTTTATTTTCCTCATTTGGTTTAGCGAAACCTTCTGGTTGTGACATATATATCTCCTCCTCAAGCTCTCCATGTAAGAACGCGGTGTTAATATCAATATGTTTTACATTTAAATTTTGATGCAATGCTGTTATTAATAATGCTCTTATTGTTGTATATGACACGACTGGTGCATAAGTTTCATCATAATCCTCCCCGAATTTTTGTGAATATCCTTTTGCAACTAAACGTGCTTTATATTTTTGGATTTTTCCAGTGTTGTCGCGTTTTAGTTTGTAGGTCCATTTGCAACCTATTATTCTCCTATTTGGTGGAGGTTCTACAATTGACCAAGTTTTGTTTTTCATAAGGGAGTTCATTTCGCTTTTCATTGCATCTATCCAATTTTGTTTATCCTTAAAATTTTCCATGTTTTCGATTTCCTCATAATTTTTTGGTACAGTAGCGTTTTCGTTCTTAACCATGTACATTAACTTATCAGGAGGTACACCTTTATTAATTCTTTCTGATCGTCTAAGTTCTGCTACTGGTTGATTGGACGTGGATGGTGTCTCATTGCTATTTGAAATTTCTATTTCTGCAAAGTTTTCGTTAACCCGATTTTCATCTTGTTTTGGTTTGTTTTCCACTTTCTCGTTTCTATATTTAAATTTGTTTTCGAGAAATTTAACGGTTCTCGCGATCTTTATTTCATTTTCTCCTACATATATTCTATATCCTTTGGATTCATTATCAAATCCGACTAAAATTCCCTCTATAGCTTTATCGTCTAATTTTTGTCTTCTAGCTTTATTGATATATGCGAAGGCTTTGCAGCCAAATACCCTAACTTAACTTAAGTTTGGCTGTCTGTTTGTCCATAACTCGTATGGCGTCTTTTCATTTGCTTTTGTCGGTAGTCTGTTTTGCAAATGATTTGCTGTGCAAATTGCTTCCCCCAGAATTTTAATGGTAAATTTGATTCACTTAACATTGTCCTTGCCATTTCAACTAACGATCTATTTTCCTCTCTGCCACACCGTTCTGGCTTGCGCAATATGGAACTGTGTGTTGATGTTTTATCCAATTAGCCCTGAGGTAATTTTCTATTTCATCTGATGTGAATTCCCCTCCGTTATCTATTCTAATTGCTTTCGGCTTTTCTCCAAATTTGTTGCTAATTAACGCGATGAATTCTTTAAGTTTTTCGTAAACTTCACTTTTTCTAGACAATAGGTATATGATCGTAAATCGTGAGTAGTCATCAATAAAAGTCAAAAAGTATGATTTCCCTCCTATTGTCGGTGTTTGAAAAGATCCGCACACGTCGGAGTGAATGAGCTGGAGTCTTTTAGTTGCTCTATACTCTGCAATTTTTGGATAGGGTTCATCAGTTAATTTTGCCTTAATGCACGGTTCGCAATCTATGTTATGCTTACAGTTGTTTATTTGGATTCCTGTAGCTAATTCCTTTTGCGTAATTTCTTTAATTGATGTTAGATTTCTATGTCCTAACCTACGATGCCATAATTCTAGGCAATTTTTGTTGTTGCAGCTTTGTGCTATGTTTGCATAGCTTTGGAATGCCAACTGAACTTCGTATAGGTTATTTACTTTTCGCGCTTCTAAGCATATTTCTCCGTTAAGTTTGAACATACATCTGTCATTTCTGAATATAATTTCACATCCATTTTGCGTCGCTTTGCTAACCGATAATAAATTTGTTTCGATTTCAGGTACTAGTAATACATTTTTAAGTGTTATTTCATGAACTTCGTTGTCTGATGTTCGCGTGTTTATATGTACGTCACCTGAACCGTAACTGATAAGTTTTTCTCCGTTTGCGATGGTTACATTTGTTTTTTCGCGTGATTTTATTTCTGTAAACATTGATTCTGAACACACAATATGGCTTGAGCTGCCACTGTCTACTATAAATGTTTTGTTTTCTATTCCTTGTGTTATAAAGGCATAATTTTTATTTTCGCTCGCCCTCCATGTATTGTTTTCATTTTCAGAGTGACTGTACCTACGGTTTGATTCTGGTGTTTGTTCACTTCTAAAATTGTTTTCACTCTTTTGAAAAACTAATGATGTAGAGTAATGTTTTTTGTTTGGTCTAATGTGTTGATTTTGTGGTGTATTTTGTGTTTTGGCTTTATTATGCCAACATTCCTGGGTATAATGGTTTCTCATCCTACAATTGGAGCAGTATTTATTACTTGTTTTGTTGTTGTAATTTTTCTGTGCTTTAAATGCTCTGGCAGGATTTTCTGTTCTCTCATTATTATCATATCGTCGGTTATATTCGTCAATAAGTTTAGACTTAATAAATGATGGTGCAAGTTGATTTTCTTCTCTCGACTCAAGGGCAGTAATAAGAGTATCATAAGATTGGGGTAGGGAGCATAATAACAGTGCAGAAATGTGGGTATCATTTATAACTTCTCCTATGGCCGCTAATTTATCTACTAATTCCATTATTTTTGTAATATGATTAACAACGTTGCCACCTTCCGCTAATTTAATCCCGTAAAGTTTTCTTAAGAGATAAAGTTTGCTAGACAAATTATGTCGCTCATGGATTTCACGCAAAGCTTGCCAAGTTTGTCTGGCTGTCTGTAAATTTTTAACATGAGTAATTTGATTATCATCAGTTGTTAGATTAATTAGTGCACGGGCTTTCTTATCACTTTTGGACCAAGCGTCCGTAATTGGATTAGGTGGTTCTTCCGTAATTACATGAAATAAGTCTTCTTTAGTTAACATCATTTCGGCCTTGAATTTCCAAATCGAGTAGTTCGTAGCTGTAAGTTTTTCAATTGCTAAATTATCTTTAGAAGCTGCCATTTTCTTAACTTTTGATTACTTACGTGTTACCGTAAAAAGTTCTTCCAACTTTTCTTTTTGAAAGTTTAAAAGCTTATTTATCAAATATCTGATATTTCAGATTTCAGTGGAGGCTATTTAATTTATTTATTTTTATTCAGTGATCAGTAATCATAATCTTGTTAGTATTTGAATCCCAATGAAAAATGCGTGAGTAAGTTAGATAAAATTGGGACTTACCCGTTCTTCAGGATACTTATCTATTTCGGTGTAAATCCACATTTTGTGTAATCCAATATAATGGTTTCCCAATGTAATGTGTTAGTTGTCATATTTTTAATCAACCACTCTTTATAACCTCCTTTGACAAAAAAAAAATTGTAGACTTTTATATCAAATGAATAAGCAGTGGTGACACTTTATGCTATTTAATTCACATTGTTTAAATTGTGAAAAAGATAGAGCATTTTTCATCCCTCTTCTCTGGAATAACTACATTTTCAGAATGAAAAAATATTTACATTATAAGATAATAAATCAGTAATAATAATTGTAATAGCAATATCATAATAATAATAATAAATCAGTTTAATGCCTATGAGTCACTCAACAAGTCATTATCTTTATCAAGGTTTTCAAGGTTAAATACATTTTTCACATTTGAAAAGATTTATGGCTGAGTTGAAATGACGCATTATTTATGTAACTGAGGAAATTATCTTTATCACGGCTAATTAGCTTTATTTATATCCATCATTAATCGGGTAGTGCTAGAGGATTTCTTTGCTATGCCGCACTTGTTTTTAAAAAAATAATAATTTCGTTTAAGGAGTCGCCAATCCAAATTTGTGTATTATATTCTGTAAAAAATACGGATCCAAATTTTCGATGTGTATAACATCCTAATCCTATCTGATGGGTTGAGAGGAGTGAACCTGGGGTAGTTGCTGACATACTTGCAGGAAAATCGATTTACATTTGAGTTTACACATATCCTATCCTCCTTTCTTAATTTTCATAATTATTCCTTGCACAATCGTCGTTAAAGTGGAGGATACGACACTTTCTGTTTCTCCTAATAAAAACTTCATATGTTTGTAGGAGGAAAGATTAAAGCATCGGAACATATATTCTCCTGTATTATTTGGACTGATTTCATGACAATTCTCTGTCATTCGCTTTCTAGATTATTCTCCCGGTTTTTGTACAATGCGGATGTTAAATGTTTGTGATTAAATCGTTTGAAGCATATGAATGACTTTTTTTTTTAACTACGACAATTACTTTGTCTCCATAATGTGCTTTAAGTTTAAAAATTAATCTTTTAACTATTGTTTGTTAAAAGTAGAGAACTGACATTCGTGCCTTTCTACAATAAATGTGTAGATAGATATCTTCGATACTTTCAAAAATCCGTATTTATTCTAGTATTCCTTTCTTCTTAAGGGTTTGCATTTGCTTTGTAAAAACCTTATAAAGCATTTGTGGTGGTACATGCTTCAGCTGCAACTAGATTATTGACATTAGATAAACGTCTACTAACTTCTTTACCCCATTTTTATTCATGTTTATTTACACTCAGAATTAAATTGTTTTGAATTTCTAAGCTTTCAACTAGTACAGCCTTTTCTCGATACTTTAGAAATTTCTCTTTCCCTTCCATATAAAAGTTTCGTTCAATCTATCAGAATGTAGCAAACATTTTTCATAAATTCAAACAAGAAATTGATTTTTTTCAATTTTTCTTGATTTAGGGTAATTTTTGTCGACGTTCGTGTTTTTTCTGCAATAGATTTCTTGTACGATTTAATAGAATTATTTTATGTATAATTTTTCTTAAACGTTCGAAGAACTATAATTTCACTATTGTATTCCACAATTTCTTCAAATTCTTTCCCCTTATGATCACATATTTCCAAACTTGATCTCACAAGGCGCTGCAGTCCCTTTTTCCAACTTTCAAACTATCATTCGAAATTCAGACATCACCACATACAAGACAAAATATTTCGTCAATCTCCATTTTACCGTTCTTGATCAAAAATCAAGAAAGAAACATTTTACACACTTAAAACTATTTAAAACTTCTGCAACAGACGTGCGAAACATAACTACAAATATTAGCACGTAGTATATTTCGACGTAAGTAAGGGGATATATTAAACTGTTGACAACGATCGTTGCTCCATAGTGCGAAATCGGCCTACAGGCAAAGGAGCAGAGCAGTTAGGATAGGAGGAGGAAGGTCGAAAGTAGATAGGTTTTTGTTCTCCTTCTTGGGTTCGTTCAATATAATCGTGCTTCGTTATTTTTTTTTTTTTTTACCCGACTGCCAAGAAGGGTAATGTGTTTCATGCGTATCTGGGAATGTGGATTTTTTTATAACCTCGAAACGTCCCAACAGCTGGATGGATTTTAATGAATGAGGTCTCTATCGATTCGTCTTAACCGTTCGATGGTTATAGGCTAGGTTTTGTTTTCATAACTTCAAAATTGTGGCCATAAAATATAAATAGTGGTTCATAGACTATTTTACAGTCGTAGACTATTTTACTTCGTTTAAATATTACATAGCCTGAAAATTGTGTAGGTAGGATCTCTAGCTTTACTGCAACTCTAACCTTCATAGACATCTATAGGCCTCATCAAAACAGTGTTTATAGATAGAAACTAACAATTAGACACAACTTAACCCCTTAATTTTCGCTCCGGTCATATTCTCGGGCTGCGTCTTTTACTCAGATTGTTTGACTCCCACCAGTTTTATAAAATAGTGAAATTGGCTATATTTTAGTATGGATTTACCTGTCATTAAATAAAGTGAATATTTCTTTTTAATAAAAGTCGTGCCAATAAGCAATTTGAATTTTTTAAACGCAATTTAATTCGAGCGTGAAGGGGTTAAAAGTCATCAGTACAAGTAAATAAAAAAAATAGGCAAGTAATAAAAAAATAGTTCTACATTGATGAGGAATAACTAATTAGTTCGCTTTTTACACAGTCGGGTTTTTTGATTTTTTAAATTTAATTTTAACTTGTTTCAGTTTACTGTTTTTTGATTTTTGAAAGGGAAGTGTTGGTGTTACAAAAATGTTGTTAACACGTTTAGGATATTAAATTAACTACATATATAAATGTTCGTTTTTTTTTTCTTTTTTTCCCTAGATGCTATCGTCTATGGGATAAAAATGAAAAAAAAAAAGATTTTCAAGATTATTTGCGCACCCTGGTGGCGAAAACTACAATCGGATTGATGGAGAGTTTTAATATGTTACACTACATACCGTTAGATGCACCTATGCAAAATCTCCAGCTTTGTTCGATTTTTTTCCCGCTGTTTGTAAAAAAAAAAAAAAAAAAAAAAAAAAAAAAAAAAAAAAAAAATCTAAAATGATTTTATTAGTAGTAGAATATGTCTAAAATTTGGTTATTTTGTTTACTGAAAATAGTTAAACTACGCAATAAAAATCTGGATTTATATCGGAAATGTATTACAGAAAAAAAATTAACTTCAGTTAATAGAACATAAAGCAGAGTGGTAGAAAACTACTTCCTCTCTTTCTAATTGAACTCCCTAAAAACGAGACTTTGAATGAAATTTACACTCTGAAATCTCTTTTCCAAATTCGTACCAATATCGAAAAATTCAGAGTTGCTAAAAAGGTAAATCAATGCCATCGCTGTCAAAAATTCTTTCATATCGCTGCTAACTGTAACATGGAACTCCGCTGTGTAGCTTGCAGCGGTGATCATCTTTTTATAGCCTGTCCGAGTAAAAAAGCTTCTGAGCTACCTAGACAACCCCCAAATGCAAAAACTGCGATAGTTCGCACCCTTCAAATTACAACGGGTGTGAAACTTCCCTATCAAACGACAATTCAAAAAATCCTATACTGAAGCTATATATAATGATAAAAAAGAAAGGTAAAAACGATGAAAGTCCAAATTTTCAATAAAACTAACGAAAAAATTAAAATAAATGCTAAACCTGAACATCTCTATGAACTTAACGAATTTACTAACGAAATTCCTTCAATTATAGATATTATAAGAATTATAAAAAATGATTTAGAAATTACGCTCTTCTCAGAAGTTATAGAAAAGTTAGAAGTGCCCTGGAAAAGATATCTGCCAAAAAAGATATATTTTCAAAAATTTTAATTTTCAGCTAAATGTTATCTTAACCTACCAATACTAACGATGAAATCGTTACTTAAGCTTAAGGGGTCTTGGTACATTTTAAACGCGTTGAAAAATGAACGAAAAACTTCAAAGTTTGAATTAGTCTATCTTCAAAACCTTTTTATGTATAAACATGAAATTTTGGATATTGATTAAACAGTTTATGCTTTGTAATATGCCACCATTAGAAATTTATTAGGCTTTTAGAGAATTTGTGTATTGTTGAAATCAAAATAGTTCTTTTATTTACTCCATAAGTCTTTGCGCGCATGATATCTTGAGAAAGTATGTATGGATTGTCATGAAATTTGATAAAGATACTAAACAAATATGTGTTTTTAAAATGAAGTAATTTTAAGTATTTACAATAGTAACATTTTTAGTTATGACTTTTTATTCATTAAAAATACAAAATTTTTATTTTTTTTACAATTTTTTTTATATAGTTAATGAGATAATTTTGGCCTAAGAGTAGTTCATTTTAAACACACATGTATGTTTAGTATATTTATCAAATTTCATGGCAATCCATACATACTTTCTCAAGATATCATGCGCACAATGATTTATGGAGTAAAAAAAGAAAAAAAAAAAGATCTATTTTGATTTCAACAATACACAAATTCTATAAAATGCTAATAAATTTCTAATGACAGCATATTACAAAGCACAATCTGTTTAATCAATATCCAAAATTTGATGTTTATACATAAAAAGGTTTTGAAGATAGACTAATACAAACCTTGAATTATTTTGTTAAATTTCGTCGCGTTTAAAAGGTACAAGACCCCTTAATCTTTATTATTTGTAAAAAAGAAGAAAATGAATTTTTTGTTTATTTTGCTATTTAAATGTATGAATCCTGAAAAGGGCCTTTGTTTTTATATGACCTTGGCACCTTGGCGTCTTTCCCTTTACCATCTGGCTGAACTAGTGCGTAACATACCTTTCCTTCTTTTTATTTTTTAGTCCAATTTCAATTTTTTGATCTCTTTTCATTAATTTTTTTACAGCCTGGCTCTCATCCAGTTCCCTGTTTCTTTAGGACCTCTAACAGGTGGGTCATTTGTATCTCGTCCAATCAAATTTTTCCTACTTTTGCCCTTTTACTTTTTTACTCAATCTCAGATTTTTAACTGCAGTAAAACTTTTTTCATCAGTATGATCTTACGCTTGTTAGACACTCCATCTTACGACACGCAATAAAGTAGATATGCTACTAGGAGACACCTTAAACTTGTGAACTGTTTCTCACAACTGGAACACTTATCAATATGCTTACTTTTGTATAAATGTTCAAAAAAATACATAATTAATTTTATATATATCTTATTTCGCGATAATATTATTCATAACTTACAAAAAAAAAAAAAAAAATAAATTTGAAAGTTCATGTATGTAGAAAACATTAGTCTGTTAAATTCCTTTAAAAAACAGTTGGAAGAGATTTTTTTTTTAAATATGAGATTTCTAATTTTAATCACCTCACGTCCTCACTATTAAGGGTTTTGCTTTGAAAGAAATTTCCCAAAGGCCTTTTCTGAGATTTCTAGATGACCTCAAGATTTACCGGGTCACTATACTCAATTAATGAATACGAAGTTACTTTTTATATTTATGTCACGTTTATGTGCACCCTTTTAATTATTTTATAGAGGCAATTCTTTCTTAAAGTGCAGCCGTTTATTTACTTTAAATTTTTATATAAATTTAAAACCACGTATGTAGTCATCAGAGAAAACCTTTGTTATCATACAAAATAGCCGAGTTATATATATATATATATATATATATATATATATATATATATATATATATATTAAAGTTTTGTTAAAAACATCTGCCAACCTTCCTTTTTTATATAAAATAACCTTTACACCAGAAATTTTAATTACTTAAATGTGTCTACTTTTTATGTCGTAATGATTCAATTTCAATTTGATTTCATTTATGAAAGGGATTATTCGATTGAAATATTTTTTTTTAAATGTGCTGTTTAAGTTTACTCATATAAAAAAAACTCTTAATTGCCAGCAAGAAATACTAGGCAAGACTGAATTGCTATTTTTTATTGTTTATGGGGATATTTCGTAACAGTGTGTGTAATATAATGTTTGAAAGGGATTTATTTTGTTTTCCCATGTAACTAGGAATACAGAACATTACACAGAATTTAGTTTAAACATTTAAATATCCATTTACAAAAAAATATTTAAAGGTATATTAACCATTTAGTTAAATTAATCCGTAACAGGCTATGTTTAGATAGCACTTAGCCGCTTATAATAATCCTTTCAGCAGTTAAGATGGTCATATATAGACAAATTAACATTGAGAAGTGACACTGGAAATAAATAAGTACTTCGCTGCCGCGCAATACTTAAATGTATATGTAATATATTTTAAATTCTCAACTTTTCCCATTTGAATTATTTATTTCCACCTTAAAATACCCCTTTTTACTATTTCTTATCTTAAAATTCCATTATTCCACACTTAGTGTCTTAGTTTTCCCGTACTAAAATTTTCCATTTCGAACATTCTTTTTAACACTTTCCAACAAAGTTGAAAAGTGTTTATGACTTCGGTTATCTGTCCGTCTGGCCACGCTCTAACTCTCGTAAATATGCTCGGATCGTTCTGAAATTTTTTAATGTTAGTGACATCTACCATAGCACGTTTCCTATTTCAAATGAAGTTTGTAGCAGGTTTAGTTCATTTACAGGGGCAGTCAAAAGTTTTCCGTTACATTACGGCCAATGGGAAAAAATCGATTCAAATGATTTTTAATGGTGTTACACTCTTTCAGACATAGTAAAATTGATATTCATTTGTGAAGTCCACTAAAATATGCATTCTGTTGAATATGCGGTGCAAAGAATAGTTATTGTTCATTTACAGGGCCACACAAAAGAATTCCATTCATAATGGTATAGGGGGAAATGTTTGCGGTGTATTTGAAAATATTTCAAATACTATATTGTATCCGAATTACTGTATATTAGTATTGATTACTCGAAATGCATTTTTAATTATGATATGCGCTTTTTTCACTATATTTATGCATACTATAAAGTGCGTATAAATGCTATAGTTCATATACAGCGCTACAGAAATGAATTCGTAATGGTTACTGAGCATCAGCATAAATTGTTTAAAGGTGGGTTTTAAAGGAGTTATACATTTTTACGCTGATCTGAATTTAGTTTACTAAGAAATATTTGTAGAATATAGATAAAATGATGTACAGGGCCACGCAAAGAGTTGGATTCATAACCGTCTATGGGTGATTATTTCTGAAAATGTAATTTCAGTAGTTTTAAGAGTGTTTAAGTTTGAATTATATTTTAGCTAAATAGTGGCATATAATAAAGGTACTAGATAAACTACATGGCTTTACAAAAGTATTCAAGTATGTTTCCATCTATTAGTATACATAAATTGCTGAAAGATGAATTTCAACCTGTTATTCGTTTTCCTGCTAAACTAAATTTTCCCATTATATAGTATATATATCAACTTAGAGATCAAATTCAGGGCTGCTCAAAAGAATTGGAATACATATTTGGCTATGGACGGTAACTACTGAAATCAGTTTTTCAAATGTTTTATGCGTTTTATTAAAATCTTTACTTAGTTATCTTATTTACCTTATTTCCTTAAATAAAGAAGTTTTGTTAAAACATTCAGGAAGTGTTGGAAAGTGTTTCATAATCTATGCTTAACTCGTGATTTTTCTTTTTTGTTTCTTTTGTAAGCCTAGCTTTTTATTTTTTGAAACGCGTTCTAATGCTTTTATCGCTGTTTCCCGTTCTGAATTGCACCTCTTTCTTTCCATACGCGGTCACGTAGTGCTGTTTGGCTGGGAGTCTGGCTCGTTTTGGATTTTAGACTTGTCTCTGTATTCATATGCATCCATTATTAATAACATATGCGACTCTCAGAAACAAGAATTTCCGTTAGTTTACTTTGTCTTGCAAATCTAGACAGAATCAAATAATTCTCTGGTAAAAAAAAAAAAAAAAAAAAAAAAAAAAAAAAAAAAAAAAAAAAAAAAAGGCTCTTATTTAAGAATTTTGTCAACTTTTACTCTTTAACCCTTTGAAGGGCGTTGATGCCGCTGTGCATCACATGATCTTATTCTCTAATTGACCCATTGACACCCGAAATTTGTAATGAAATTTTCACTTTTGTTATGTGTGCGAAAATATACTTTTACTTGTTTACAAATAAATTTTTTTGTAAATACTGGTGTCATTCAATTATTTCTACATTTTACGAGCATAAGTACCTTGCCCCTGAAAGGGTTAACTTGTGAGATGATACAAGAATTTTTTGGTAAAGAATTTTCTGGTTTTATTTGAACGTCTCGCGAACGATATATTGTAATCTACAAGGTTAATAAAGATAGAAGATAGCTGGCCGCAAACACTGACTGATTCTTAGCAAAACGGAGTCTCTAGCAGAGCTCAAGTAAAACGTCTTGAATATTTGACTACAATGCGACTGCTAAATCGTTTACCGGTTTTATTTTAGTAGTGAGTGTTTGACAGTCATCTTAAATTATAATTATTGATGATAATATCTTCCGCGTGATCTCATTTCACTCCGCCTAAAACATCAATCCGCGGCTATTAAATATAATATGGTTATATCATATCACTTATATAAGCATATTTTACTTTTGTGATTTACAAAAATGCTTGGCATATAATTAATTGCTTAGTTTTCTTATGTTTAGGATAGCAATTGTTAGTTAATTCGATTCTATTGTGATGTAACAAATGTTAAAAAATAGGTAAAACTATTTGGATTACAAATTTAGTAATCTTATTTTATATTAAATATTTTACTTTTCTAGAAATTATTATCTTGTTAATTAAAAGTAAAAACTTTTGACAATTGAGTTTTATTTAAGGGGTCTTGTACCTTTTAAACGCGTCGAAAATTAACAAAAAACTTCAAAGTTTGAACCTTCAAAGCTTTTTTATATATAAACATGAAATTTTGGATATTGATTAAACCGATTGTGCTTTGAAATGTGCTACCATTAGAAATTTATTAACCCTTTACAGAATTTGTGTATTATTGAAATCAAAATCTCTCTCCTTTTTTTTTACCCCATAAGTCATTGCGCGCATGATATCTTGAGAAAATATGTATGGATTAGCATGAAATTTGGTAAAGATACTAAACATATATGTGTGTTTAAAATGACCTACTCTTAGACTAAAATTATTCCATTAACTATATAAAAAAAATATTTTCGTAAAAAAAAAAAAAAATAAAATAAAAATTTTGTATTTTTAATGAATAAAAATAGTCATAACTAAAAATTTTACCATTGTAAATACTTAAAAGTAGATTATTTTAAACACACATATTTGTTTAGTATATTTACCAAATTTCATGACAATCCATACATACTTTCTTAAGATATCATGCGCGCAATGACTTATGTGGTAAAAAAAGAGCTATTTTGATTTCAACAATACACAAATTCTGTAAAGGGTTAATAAATTTCTGTTGGTAGTACATTACAAAACACAATCGGTTTAATCAATATCCAAAATTTCATGTTTATACATAAAAAGGTTTTGAAGATACACTAATTCAAACTTTGAAGTTTTTCGTTAATTTTCGACGCGTTTAAAAAGGTACAAGACCCCTTAATTATTAAATATTACATTAAAAATCTTATCGCGTCATCATGATGAAAGTTTTCACTTAGAAAGGAATTTCCCCGGGGATAAATTCATATTTCTATATGACCTCAATAGATAGGTCATCATGCTCAACGAACTCGAAAGTATTTCGTACTAATGTCACGTTTAAATGTGTTGCTGTATTCATTCTTTTATAGATGTACAGTTTCCACAAGATTTAAATTTATATTTACATGAAAAAAGTAACATTCTAAGTGAAACGCGTGATTAGTTAAGAAAATCTGTTGTCCAAAAAAGCTGATATATATAAGATTTTTATTAGTTTTATATGTCAGCAATTAAACAGATAATTTTTAAAAGAAAAAATTTTGGGGTAGAACTTAATAGAATTCTTCGGTTAAAGTAAAACAGGTACTTTTCTGTTATGCAGACACCATGCCAAAATGTATGCTATTGCGTCAATTATTTCAACCCTGATATCTCATAGAGTTCATGTGGCTACGCCTTCATTCAAAAGATGAAATGTTTACTGCAATGCTAAACGATTTTTGTAATTTTATGCCAGCAATTTAATATGAGTTTTATTTTATTACTGTATGGCATAACAGCTATTTATTCACTTATTTTAAGTATATACTTGTGATTTAATAAAATAGTTCGTAAAAGTCTGTAATTTTCAAATGTTATATACAGGGTGCGCCATGAATTCGTGCAAACTTTAAAAATCCATAATTAAAGAAATAATGGTCGGAAAAATTTTTGGTTTGCGGGAGTATGATCAGACGGATTTTGGATTTTTTTTCCATGAATAATAAAAAATGATTCCAAGAATAACCAATAGAGGGCGCTCACATGCCATATTGAGACGTTTTATGCAAATCAGGCTAGCAATAAAACACCTGGATGGAAATGGATTCGTCATTCGATCTCGGCAGCATGCTATCGTTACCAGATCGAGTGCTGCTGGTCAAACTGTTCTACAAGAATGGGGAATCCACTACTATTGCATTGAGGAAGTTTCGCACGGAGAAAGGACTAAAGGCGCAAAAAAGCCCTATTTCGTTGAATGGAATACTCAATTTAGTACGACGTTTTGAGGAAACGGGGAGTTTGGAGGATCGTCCACGTAGTGGCAGACCATCCTTGAACGCGGATCGCGTCCATGCTGTAAAAAGTGCCATGGAAGAAATCGCAGCCGAAACATCAACGGGAAGTAGCAGTGCTCGTGAAGCTGGTAGAATAACGGGAATTCCGGAATCGTCGATTCGACGTATTCTGCACGGAATCTTGGATCTGTATCCGTACAAGATACAGACACTTCACCAGTTATTACCGGCAGATACAGATAAAAGACTAAAGTTTGCTACATGGGCACTGGCACAAATGGATCGTGACCCACAATGGTTGCTGAATGTCATGTGGACGGATGAAGCACATTTTTCACTCCATGGCGACGTCAATACGCAAAACAGTCGTATCTGGGCGACGTCAAACCCTCGGGAGTATCAGACCAAGCCAATGCATTCTCCTCGTGTGACTGTTTGGTGTGGTTTCACCGCGGCTTTCATTCTGGGTCCTTTCTTTTTTGAAGAGTACTGTCCTGAATCCGGCTGGAAAACGTGTACAGTCACTGCAGAACGGTATCTTACGCTTTTGCGTAACCAAGTTGTGCCTGCATTGCAGGAAAGACATGCGTTACCTTCCGTCACCTTCATGCAGGATGGTGCCCCGCCCCACTTTGCACGTGAAGTCAAGGCGTTCCTGTTAGACACTTTCACTGAAGACCGAGTGATAAGTCGAGGTTGTAAGTTTGAATGGCCCCCACGATCTCCAGACTTGACCCCAGCAGATTTTTGGTTGTGGGGATACTTAAAGTCTCGTGTTTATCGGTGCTCCCCAGCCACTTTGGCGGAACTGAAAGATGCCATTCGACTGACCGTCGGTGGCATCGATGCCGACATGCTACACTCAGCTGTTACAGGCGTATTGAGACGCATCACTTGCCTAATACCTTGTGGTGGTGGTCATGTTGAGCATCTTTTAGTACCATAAAAGTTAATGCACAGTGTCATGTTATTGTGATTTCTTTCAATGTCTGTTTGTGTTTGTCTGATTTGCATAAAACGTCTCAATATGGCATGTGAGCGCCCTCTATTGGTTATTCTTGGAATCATTTTTTATTATTCATGGGAAAAAAATCCAAAATCCGTCTGATCATACTCGCGCAAACCAAAAATTTTTCCGACCATTATTTCTTTAATTATGGATTTTTAAAGTTTGCACGAATTTATGGCGCACCCTGTATATAAAATGCTCACTTTAATATCGACAATGTATTTTCTTTTATTTTTCAAATGTTTCTATTCACGTGTTTTTAATTTTGCGCCAACTATTACGCTTGGTGACAATGGTGTCATTATACCGGAAAAGTACCGTAAAACATGTTATAAAAACCCTGGAAAAGTGGACATTTTTTTATAAGCAAAACTATCTGGATTAAAAAGTAATTAATGTTATTTTATATTAAATATTTTTTTCTAGAAAACATTATCTTGTTAAATAATATTAAAAACATTTGACAATTGACTTTTATTTAATTATTAAATATTTAATAAAAAATCTTCTCGCGTCATCAAACTGAAAGATGAACGTGGAAAGAAATTTCCCGGGGGCTAAATTCATATTTCTAGATGATCTCAAGAGATTTCGGTGATTATGCTCAATGAATACGGAAGTAATTGGTTTAAATGTGTTGCTTTATTCAATTTTTTTAATAGCTGTACAGCTTCCATGAGATTTAAATTTATATTTGCATGAAAACAAATTACGTTTTAAGGGACACAGATAAATTAGAAAATCTTTGCTGCAAAAAAGCTGATATGCATTATTATTTTTTTCTATGTGCTACCAATTAAATAGATAATTTTAAAAATAAAAAAAAAAGTTTTGTTTGAACTTAATGTAATTCTTCCGTAAAAGTAAAACATATTATAAAAACACTGAAAAAGAGGGCAATATTTTTTAATAGGTAAAACTATCTGGATTACAAAAATTTTAATGTTATTTTACATCAAAAATTCTATTTTTCAAGAAATGATTATCCTATTAAATTATATTAGAAACTTTTGACTACTGACTGTTACTTAATTAATACTTCATAAAAAATCTTCTTACATCATCAAGATGAAAAGTTTGACTTAGAAAGAAATTTCTTAGCGGCTAAATTCATATTTCTAGATGACCTCAAGTGATTTCGGTCATAATGCTTATTGAAAACTAATGTATTTGGTACGAATGTCATGTTTAAATGTGTTGATGTATTCCTTCTTTTATAGAAGTACAGTTTCCATAAGATTTAAATTTATATTTACATGAAAATTATTTATATTTTAAATGAGACACATACTTAAAATCTTGAATTTTATGAGCCAGCAATTAAATATATAATTTTAAAAAGAAAAAGTTCGGTTAGAACATAATGGAATTCTTGTGTCAAAGTAAAACATGTTATAAAAGCACCTGAAAAAGAGTACAAAAAATTAATTTGATATTACATGAAAAATACTGTTTACCTGGAAAACATTATCGGTTAAATCACATTAAAGAGCTGTTGACAACGATCGTTTTAGAAACAAAATGCGAATTATCTCATTAATAATCACCTGGCGTTCTTAATAACGATTTTGTATAGAAAGACATTTTCCCGAGGGGCTTTTTTAGATTTTTGCATGACCGTCAAGCAATCTCAAATTATTATTCTCAATTAGTAAACACTAAGTTTTATTTAGTACTGGTGTCACGTAACTGATATGATTTAATTCTTTTATAAATGGTAATTTCTCTTACGATTTGAACTTCGTTGAGACCTTTTTTTTTTGTTATGTTTAGAGAGACACGCAAACTCATTATATAAATCCTTGAAAATATGCAAAATGTTTTTAACATTTTTTACATTTTTCAACTTATAAAAATATTTAAAGGTAAGTTTCCGAAGTAAAAATTGCTAAAAGGCAATAAGATATATATATGAAGATGTTACGATATTACTAAACATATAAAATACTTGGAACTTAGTTACACATTAGTTCCTAAACCCTGGCTCAGTACGTTGGCAATTTTATTTTTTATCACAGGTGAAGATCTGAGTTTCGTTGTCCTTATTATCTCAGTGATGTAGCTGTGTATTATTTTTATTTTCGTTTGAATTTTACACTAATTGCATTAATTTTGTGAGTTTATATTTGATTTTCGCGGAAAATTTACCGAACACTGTATAATCCATTTTAAATTGAGGGATAGAGAATATTAGTTCGATAATTTCTGTTTATCTCACAAGCAGTATAGCCTATCATTGACATAAAAACAGGAAACAGGGGATAACTCAAAAACAGCTCGCTTTTCTAAAAAAAAGACGATTATTATTTTTATGTGGTGGAAATAAGAAGACACATTACAGCTATTATTTAGTGAGTACACCAGTGATTCACCACGGAGCAGTTAATTGACCAGTAAAAAGAAAAAAAAAAGCATGCATTGTTATGTTAATTTTGATTAGTATGCACGAATATGTTAATTTTGTTTCCAATAAAACTAGAATTTACATATAAGTGCGAAGAATTTTGTTATGTATAATATTGTACTCACTGGTCAACAGCTCATTATTTTTCTCATTTAAAGGAACAAGGGAGATTCAAATCAATTTTTTTAATTTTTTATTAATTTCTCTTTAAAAATACTTTTTGATGGTGCACTATATGCATTATGGCATATATTTATTACAGATAAAATTTAAAAAAAAAATTGGGGTGAAAAATAAGGAATTTTCTTGGATATTTTAAGCGTTATGAAGAACATTAAAAAATACCCAATACGCATTTAATATGAATTAAAATCCAAAATATTTTTTAAGCCAGTTTGTTTATCTATACAATGGAACTGTGCATCGAAATTTATATATTTCATTATAAAGGTAAAAAATAAATAAATAAATAAATAAATATATATATATATATATATATATATATTCTCTAAATTTTATGAAATTTTCAGCATTTTTGCAACCTTTTTCTGCAATTAACTACCTTTAACTTTTCCAAATTTTTTTTAGTTTCAAAAAATCATGCACAGTTTCATGATATACATAAGGACAAATAACTATATAAAATATTGGAGATTGTTGTGTATATGGAATGTGCATGGGGCATTTTGAAAAGTTCTTCCTAACGCTTAAAATATTCAAGAAAATTCCTTATATTTCTCCCCACATTTTTTTTTATTTTCATGTGTGATAAATATATACTATAATGCATATAGTGAGCCCTTGAACAGTATTTAATGTAAAACAATAAATAAATAAATAAATAAAGGTCCTTTGCCTCCTTAATGTAAACTTTACCAAAAAAAAAAAAAAAAGAATTTATTTGCTACCTTAAAATATCACACGATTCGCCTTTATTCTTGTAAAATAAGATATTTTAATCCGTATAAGGAGTTTTATCACATAATCCATGTATTTTAATGCAGTGCTAGATAAAAAAAAAACAATAACAATAATAACTATTTATTTTCAGTATTAAAAAAATAGTAGTAGTAAAAATGTAAATCACATACTGAATATAATCTATTAGGGTTTTCCGATTTTAAAACAAGTTGAAAATTTTTATTATGTGAAGAAATATAATGTTACAAATAAAAGAATGCACATTACGCAAAATCTGCTGTGAAAAGAAAAAAATAATCACTGTTTAAAAATGCTGAGAATAATATAGATAAGTGAAAAGTAATTACCAATGATAGAAAATTATCTCTATGTGCTGTAGATTGAAACTTTAAACAATGATTGTTTTCATTTCCCTCCCACAAATAAATCACATTGTATAAATTATCCCACTACGTTTCACGCAATTTTATTTTAAAGCACGACGACTGTAATACTGATTGTTTCAAATATATTAGCTGATAAAAGACAATTTTATTTTTTAAATAAATAATTTTCATGTAATTACTTTTTAATTTTTACAATTTTAATTAAAATTTTAACACAGAATTTGACACTAATGGAAAAGAATGAAATGAACTGCAATATAAGCGATAAAATAAGAACTGCTATTGATACACCCATTCATATGATCTCTTTGGTGATTTCACATGTTTTTCTGCATGTGAAATTTTATTAAAAACCATGATCATTTTAGAATACTCTCAGATATTCTAACAGACAGTTCATTATGATCACAGCAACACAAATCTAGTAGAAGATAATTGTTATAAAATTATAAAATTATAAATATAATTTTTGGAGATAGATCATTTTTCATAATTCATTGTTCACAGAAATAGTTGTTTTAGTTCATTTGTAAAGGATTCTCCAGATTTTCGTTTTGTAGCTCCTTAATATCAAGATTAAAAATTATTTTTTTTCTTTTGAGCCTCATAAATAGTGTATGTTTAACGGTATACGAATTTTACACGAAATAAGGCACATAAAAATAATGTTAATGGTCATAGATTAGTTTTATTAAATAAATAATTTTATATTAAATAATTTTAAATAATTCAACAGATTACAAAGTTTTCCATTTTTACTTTCGCTTTCTCCCTCTTCTAGCACTTTCTTCCTTTGACAAAGTAGAATTCATAGAAGAAGGAGAAAAAGAATAGCATTCCCTAAAAAGAAATTCCCTTAATGAATAAAATTCCCTAAAAAAGAAATAATATTATGTACAGTACATATTCTTTTAGCTCGATCTTGGTTAGCAAAGTTAAGACAATTTCAGTTTATCACAAATTCAATTATTGCGCATTTATAATTTGGTACTATTCTTCCACAATCTCAAAATTACTTTATAACAGAGGCACAGAGATTTGAGAAAGTTTCGTTAAGAAAAATTTTCAATTTAAGGCAAATAAATACTTTAATAAGTAACTTATTAGAATAATTCTTATGGGAAACAAAATGTCTTAACTATATATGTACTAATAAATAATTGAAGACGCATTTTTGTAGTAAGTAAATATAGAATTTACGTATTACATTTAATGTCATCCCCAAATGACTCCTGTATCCCAGAAAAGAAACAAACTTATCGAGAATACTTGTTTCTTTGTGTGTTTCTTGATTACCTTAAGACTAGTTCAGTTTAGTTCCTGATTAGATACTTTGTCTTGGAAAAGTCAAAATTATTCCACAACTGAACGAAAGAGAGTCGAAGTAACATTTTTTACAAAAATTTAGAAGGTTTCAACTAACAAGTAAATACGTTAATAATTGCATAATACACGAACGTATTTAATGATCATTATACGAATATATCTTAATGATAAGCTAATAAAAATTTCAAGATAAATTTGGGTAATATTCATTAAAGCGTAAATCATGTATGTTCGTTAGCGTTAACCGAGAGAAATTATTCTTCTCGTAAAAAAAAAAAAAAAAAAAAAAAAAATATATATATATATATAAGGAAATTATTTACCATTGATACAGTTAGATTACCAGAATATAATCATTTTAGAATTCACATCAATTATGGCACTTTTTTTTAAGTAGCATTCTTTGTCAATTTTTTTTAAAGGGAGCAAAATGATTTTAGAATATTTTTTTAAGGAGAATTTAAATAATGCAATTAACAGCAAACAAATAAACTACTAATTAACGTATCAGGCTACGTTATAACGATAATTATCTATATACAGTCAAATCTCGATTTAGTGTCATCTCGAAATAGCACCAATTCCGTTTAACCGCCAATTGTGTCTATGAACAAATCTGCCTAATAGGAATTTTAATGTAATGCATCCGTTAAAGCGCCAACTCGATATACCGCCAGATAAGAATTGTAGAAATTACTGTATTTTCTTAGAATTTCAAAGGGCACTTCCCTTTCCTGCGTCTAGATATTTTCAAGCTTAATTCAAACTTTATTAAATAGCAAATAGTTTGTATTGTTCTCAACATCTGCCAAAATGCAACTGCCACCTATTCTGTATATCATTGAGAGAAAAATAATACCGCACGCTGAGCTGCCGAGCAAGTAAAATTGACGATCCCGACTGGCGAACCACGTGACCCGATGCTTTTCTGGACCGGGGATGAGAAACTTCTCCGTCTAGTGATCTAAAGTTATAACAAAAGGAATAGATGAAAGATTGTCTGCAGTTTATGTGGATTTCTGAAAAAAAAAAAAAAAAAAAAAAACGGCGTGCAATGCAAAATCTCTCATTTGAAGTTTCGGTCGGACGCCGATTGCAACATCGAAGAATTCACCAGCTAAATCTATAAAATATCTTGCCTCTTTATTTTAACTCATTATGGCGAAAAGAGCAGTTTTATCATTTACAGAAAAGCGGGAAATTTGTGAATATAAAAAAAGAAATGTGATTTCATCGCAGCAATATATCTGCAATCATTTTTCTACACTCTGGAAAAAGCCTTTTAGCAGGCCTGCATCGGAGACATTTTGATGAATTCAGAAAAATCGATTAACACCAACGATCTGCAGTCAAATGTAAAAAGATTGAAAATATCGAAACATGAAGCCTTAGAGGATGCCCTTTGTACATGGATACGACAAATGAGGGCAAAAAATGCTACCATAAATGGAGACATCATCAGAGAGCAGGCAAAAGTCCTTGTCCAGCAAATGAATATAACAGATTTCGAATACAGTAGTGGCTGGTTGAACAGATTTAAAGAGCGACGAGGACTGTTTAAGTCCAAACGAATTGGTGAGACTGCAGTCGTTGATGAAGATATTGTGTTAAATTGCCATAATAAACTGAGTGCGCTGATTTTAGAGTATAAACCAGAGGGCGTTTACAATATGGATGAAAGTGACCTTTTTAACCGTTTGCGTATAAAACAATTTCGAGTGGGCCTGCTAAAGAATGTAAAAAAAAAAGATAGTGTGTCTCTTGTGTTCTGTACGAATAGTGATGAATCTGATAAAATAACTAGGACCAGGGATGTAGTGGAGGGTATACTCTGGTATATGCCGTATACCCTCTGGATTTTTTTATGGAACACCGTATACCCTTTGTTTCTCAAGAAAGCTATAGTATATATACACTAGGGTATATCCTCTGTCTTAAGCGTATACCCTTTTTTTTACGACTTCACCAAAGCCAAGATGTTTTTAAAAATTTTAATCCTGCTCTTTATGTAGATTATGAGAATAATAAGAAAGCTTGGAGTATTATTTCAAAAATGATTAGTGAATTTCAACTTAGAAATGAAAAGAAGCAAACGCCATATTTTAATGATTTTGGATAATGCCCCTTGTCACATAGCATATCCAATGAGCAACATCGCATTGAATTTTTACCACCTGACTGGAATGGATTTTTACAACCATTGGATGCGGATATAATAAAATCATTCAAAGCTCATTATCGAAATTATCATTGCCCCATATCATCGAAAAAATCAGTAAAGATGATTTTTCTCCATGACGTTATTTCGCATGATAAAAAAAAAGCATGGGATAATATTCCATCAGAAACTATTATTAATGTCTAGAAACATGCTGGATTGATTAAATCTGAATGATCTACTAAAAAATTAAAACAGTACAGCACTTCAAAAACTACAAGACGAAATACACAAATTAACAGATATTGAGCATCCTCTATCGGCAATTGAGTGCAATAATAGAGACAAAATTGTTTCAACATGTAAAGATTTGACAATCGAAGAAATTGTTGCTAATCAAAATCAAAATTCAAATTCATCTGATAACGAATCTGAAGAAGCTGAAACGCCGCATATTACATCTGATGAAGTTAAAAATTGCATTGGAAAAATAAATTTTTTTTAGAAAACATGCAGCTGATAAAAAAAAAAAAATAAGAACAATCTTTTAGTTGTAGAAAAAGATATTAAAAAAAAATCAATATTGAAAAGAAAACTCAAACCAGCATTTTATAATATTTCCTTGTAAAAGATAATTAAGGTAAAATAAATTCAGTGTCAGATTTAATGCATGACTCTTAGTTATGTGCATAATTATCTACTTTATCTAAAATTGATTATATGAAGAGATAAGTACATGTTAATTTCATAGGATAATTTTGAATCATGTGGTATTAATTATACTATGTATATTAATTATATTATATTAATTATAAATGCTATATACTGTTGGATAATGTAATGAAAAGGCATTATGATATTTATTTTTATAATAATAATAATAATAATAATAATAGTAGTAGTATCAAAATTAATTATTATGTGATTCTAATTCGATATACCGCCAAACTCGTTATAGCGCCGAAAATGTCTCGAACGTGTAATGGCGGTATAACGGGGTTTGACTGTAATTAAGGTAATAAAAAATACTAAATATATTTGTATAGCAGTTATATATAGCATTATAAGTTACACAAATATATCATTTATATTTATCCACAAATAAGTATTTTATAACATAACTAAGATTCTATGGAGTAATTATTCATTGAGGCTTTTTTTTTTGTTATTTACCAACGTTCACACCATTTCATCCCATCAGAAATTCCACATGTTACATGTTAAGTATTATTACTGGAAAATTCCAGTTATTTCACTATGAATAGGGTAACTGTAGGATAGATGGCCATAGTTTTTAAAGATTGAAATAAAAATTCTTAGAATGCAAATAGGAGAAATATGTATGCATATTTAAGATTCTTATACATATACTCATCATATTTTACGCAAAAAATAATAAAAAATTGAAAACGAGAAGTGTTAAACAACATTGGAATAAAAATGGCAGATGGCCAACTCTCCTTAAAGCCGATGAGAGATGGCCATCCGATAAAAGAAAGAAAAAGTGAAGTTAACTAGCAAAAAAATAACACTTTTCATATAGTTAATCATGAAAAAGATATATCCATTTCTAAAGACTCAGTTATACAAAGGAAAATGAGTGAAGAAAACTCGAATAAACAAAATTTGAAGTATAATTTTATTACTTCACTTTTCGTAAAATCTAACCAAATGTTTGGCAAAGGTCTTGATAATTTGTACACGTTTCATGGAACCACTTCAGGTGCCTTATGCATTGTATCCAGACATCCTTTTTGGATGTGATATTATATTGTTTTGCACAACCAAACAAGTGATCCTAATCCAATTCTATTTACTCGGAATCTGTAGAATCTGATAATTTAAATGTATTTCGTTTTCTTCGCTACTGGAAATATCGTGTTTTTCTTCTCGCGTTAATTTTAGATTTATTACGTTAATTTAGTTTATTTATCAACTTTAACAGTGTCTGCTATGAAAGTTTCCGACTTTTTACCGCATATTCTGAAGCAAATAAATCGTTAGGTCTTATTACATTATTATTACTAAAGTATTTATATTAGTTACAATTTAAATAATTATATCAATTAATATATTTATAAACATAAAAGTTACATATTTATTTTAAATTTAATTATATTTAGTTAAAACAATCACTCCGTATAATTTTGAAATATTGATTAAAGGTTGCCATCTCTCCTAAATTTCATGTGGCCATTTCTCATGAAATTGAAGGACTGATGGTCGCCCAATTTAAAGCATCAATAGCCAGAGTACGCCTTTGTGTCAGGCTTAGAAGTAAAGATTAGATTATATACGTGCCTTAAAAGTCCATACAGTAATATATAACGTGAAAATAATATATAAGCAAAAAATATAACGTGCGTACTGTAAAACATTCAGATACCTAAGTCAAAAAAATATTTAACCACTAGATTAAATAAACAGTAAAATTACACTTAGTTTTTATAATAGAAAAAGAAAACTGCACATCGCAATAAATAATCTCGTTGAACTATTTCATGCAAACGAAGTTTATGTTGGAATCTGTAATCAAATTTTGAAAATATTAAATTGGCCATCTCTCCTCTATGACCATCTATCCTAGAATTACCCTATATGTCGATTTGATACATTATACCTTAAAAAAAATTGGAACTGTTGAATTTAGAGCAAACAAATATATTTATCCACAAATAAGTAACATATAATATAACTAACATTTTATGGAGTAATTATTTATTGAGGCTTTTTTCGCTTACCAACGTTAAGACCATTTCAGTCCATCAAAAATTCAACACGTTACATGTTAAGTATTGTTACTGGGAAATTCCAGTTATTTCACTATGAATAGACGTCGATTTGATATAGTATACCTTAAACAAATTGGAACTGTCCAATTTAGAGCAAACAAATATATTAATACAATATATGCCGCTAACGTATTTATAAAAAAATCGTTAAAAAAATTCAAAATTATCCCAAAAAAGTTTGAATAGTTATTTTTGGTAATTTCGCAATGACAGAGATTGCGTGAATATGTTCCGGTTTGAACTCGAAATTTTCGAATAAAAAATCCGCCAGATTTGAAACACTCATTGCCGCCTGATTGTGTGGTGTCACGTTTTTTATTTTCTGATAATTTATTCTTATATTTTTTAGCACTGAATACGAAAATGACCTTCATTTTCAACCATCACGCCAATATTTTTCGCAAATCGTAAATTTCAAGGTTAAAAAGTAAACAAATAGAGAAAACCTGATACTATAATATAAACGTGATGCTTGGATTTTTAACTTTTGTTAATTGATTATTATGTATTCTGTGGTTCTGAATCCGAAAATCACCTTCATTTTTCTTACTATCAAGTCAAAATTTGTCAGAAATTAAAGAAAGAAATCAAAATATTGCGAAAATTTGATATCATAAAATAGAAATAGAATCTTTTCCTTAATAATTTGAGATATCATTTTTTGACTTATACCATGCATTTTTATAGTTCAACATGTAAAATAAAGTGTATTTAAAATCCTTATCCTTTTATTCCATGTATGAAAGATTCTTTGGATCTCTCATTCTTTTTCTATCGCTTTTCCATCTATGTTCTTTATGGGGTTCATTTCGGTGTAACATCCAGTACTCCGCTGTCATCATCAGCCAGTTAATGGAATCACTATAATCTGGTAAAAGCCAGTTACATCTATGGTGGTTCTTCAATCGTCTCTAAGGTGGAATACTACTAAATATCTTCACAGGGTCAAAGAACCCCCTACCTTCTCATCAGTTGTAACTTAGAAGTTTACATTTTGCAAAAAATCCAATCATTATGGTTAAAACTGAAGGTGATTTTCGGATTTAGCTCTAAAATATACATACAAATCAATTATCAAAACTTAACCTTTAGCTTACGGGGGGATTACCGTAATCCCAAGAAAAAGAGTGTCGAAAAATACGGGGTTGGGATTACCGTCTTCCCGAAGATTTCCACCCCTCAAAGATGCTGTGCAGGAAATCATTAAGACCTTTTGCTCAGTAGGGGTCGATCTGCGTATCGGAGAAGGGAAATTCTGTGGGGAATATATTAATTATCCTAGGGAAAATCAAGGATTTTTTTTGCAGTAAAGAAATGAGACATTTTTTTACGCGCGCGACTTAAAGATGTTTCTACTCCTACTTGGTACAAATTATTCGAAGATAGTTCTTGTTTGTGAGACATGACTGTGAATAGATTATTTTCAGTAAATTGTTTTAGTAGTTTAGTGCGGCTAATGTTGCTTAAGTTTCTGTTTTTAGAATGTCAAATATAGCTTTTTTTTTTCACCCTAACGCGCTAGATATCTTAAATTATGTAAGCAATTTTATACCTTAAATTGAAGAAAAATAAATTGGTTATACATATTACTATTTAAATAAAAAGGCAGTAATTTTATAGCATTTTCTAGAAGCATAATTAATCAAACAAAACTTAGTTTTTTTTTCTTTTGAAGATTAAGAAAACAATTTACGAAACTCTTAAGACTATTCTAAAATCCAAAGGATCTACTTTCTGACGCCTTTCTGAATTCATTGCTGTTTGAAAACTTGTGAAATTGGCAGATGTTCTGATTCGGAAATTATGTAATCGAATGACGTTTTCAATATTTTAGTAAAGGCATAAGAAATTCGAAAAATCTGTCAAAGTTGGCGTTTTGAAGAGAATTTCCGAACTCGACAGCGCTGAAAAGTAAAAATCTGGTGCCACGCGACAAAAATTGCTTATAAATTGATAAGTAATTTATTTAACAACAAAAGGAAGACTGCATTTGATTACGGATCTTTTGAATAGTCAGGCAGCCCAATTTTATACATTCACGTTAAAAATAATTAGCAAAATGTGTCTGAAAATTTTACGTTTGTTGAGCAGGGAACTGGAAAACCCCCTTAATTCTTGCTCACAAACAACTGAATAATGTTGTGTTATCCCGTGCGTCTGAAACAGTATATTGCCTGTTTCAGAATATTAACAATTAGTCGATATCTAGTATTATTTGCAAATAATTTATTCAGCAAGCATCTGATTCAAATCAAATAATATTTATTTATGCAAACCATAATAAAGATTGCATTTGTAATTCCTTAGCTATTTTTTAACCGGCATAAAAAAGGGGGGAGGTTCTCATTTTTAAACGTATATATTTTTATATGTATATTCACCGATTACTCCGGAACTACGCGACCGATTCAAGTGATTTTTTTATTATTATTGAAAGAGGATATTCTCGAATTGGTCCTTTTTCAATTTCTTTAAATTGGTGACGTACTATTTTAGAAATTCAACAAAAACAAAAAAATAAACATTTTTAAAATATTTAATTTTTATCAAGTGGCGTAGTGCTGTCTGTTTGGCGAGTCACTGTCATGCGATTTTTCTACCTTTTTATACTATGTTTTAATCGTTAAAACTTTTATGACGTAAGCAATCAGTAATAAATAAATAAATAAATATAAAGTGTTTAAATGCATTCAAGATTTCTGCGGTACACTCGCTTCATTTGAAAAACTATATTTTTAAATTGGTGAGATTTGTACGCTAATACAGGGTGGTTGAAAGATCGCTGGAGAATTTTTTAATTTATATAAAATCAAGTAATTGATGTCTTTTTTGCGCATATCAAAATTCAGTTTCTTTTACAGTATTTTCTGAAAATGTCTTTGTCTTTACAGAAAAAAGGAAAATGCTATTCGATCTCTTTGTTTCTAAAAAACATACCTTGAAATTTCGTGAATTTAAGTAAAAAAAATGAAATAGTGTAGTGAATGCCTCATAAATGTAACCAGTATGGGTTTCAAGACAACCTGTCAATTTTTTTTTTTTTGTGAGTGTGTGAGGGGAGGGACATTTGTTCACTTCCAACTCATTGATATTATAGAAAGGTCTGAACTAAAAATTTCGTGTCTTTCAAAATATCCACAGATAATTTCTCACAGAGAACACCAACACATTTAAACGTTACCGTTCCTAATTATATAAAGATGATAATGTTTAAACTGGACAAGTCTGATGAGATAAATTGATTCACCGAAACTCCTTTTAACATTCCGCCCGGAGGCAGCGTGTACCCTTTTCACTCACCCCCTTTATTTTTGTTCCCTTATATTTGGTCAGCTTATTTTGAATGTATTGTATTTATGTGTTACTTTTATTGTGTGTAGATACAGTGAGGCGTAGTCCATACTATTGTACACAATTAAATAATATTTGTGACAAGTCTAATCACACACCCCCCTCCCCCCATTCCTAGAAAAAATAAACTCTAGTATGCATGCATAGTACGTGTCAAGGGATTAAGACGTGTCAAGGGTTACAGAATCATAATCACCAGTAAAAGTAAAATATATAGATTTCTCTTTTGAGAGAAAATGAATTCTGCATCTGGTGAATAGAGTTTTTTTTATGCTGATATTTTTCTGATATTCGCGCATGCAAAAATTTCAGTAAAAATATGCAAAATAGTGTAAATTGACCAAAAATTTGTGAGAAATGGACAAAATTATTACTCTTTAAAGGAGATTACCCCCCCCCCCCCCTCTCTGTGAACATCAGGGTTACTATTTTAAAAACAAAAGGATTTTCTGAACGTCAAATGAACAAAATTTGTCCCAGCTACTTAAAAAAAAAAAAAAAAAAAAAAAAAAAAAAGTAATGAAGTAGAGTAATGGATATTAAGTAAGCTAGGAGAGAAAATTATTGGGCGAGCTGTCATATAAATTGGTGTCTCTGGTCGGGCGGAAAAAATAGCATTGAGTTTATTTAAAAATAATATAGCGCATATGTAAAAAATTACGTGCATAGCCTTATTTTATTTATTATTCATTTTAATTTCTTATGAATTGTCGGTTTGCCGAATCTAGGAATGTTTTAATTATCTTCTCATTATCTCATTTTTTGCTCCTTAGAAGTTTTGAAACAGATATTTTTTCTTAATAATCTCATTTTACATAGAACGAATATATTTAGATTAAAAGCATTATAGTGCACAATTTTATAGGATACAATCTAGTATTTAAAAAAAGAAAAAGGAAAGAGCCGTTTATTTAAATAGAAAATATTAGTTGTATAAAGACTGTTCTCATTTCAAAACATTTCTGGTGGTATCATACCGGAGTTTAAAATACTGATTTTTTCAATAAAATTATGTCTGATTAAAAAATTCTAAAAAAAGTTTAAATATATATATTTATTGTGATTTGAGGTTTTTGTGAAAATAGCTCTCTTCTGTTTTGATCACTTTTTTGACATTCTTTAAAAAATTGCCTTAAAAATACCTAATACATCTTGGGAAAATTTATTTATTCAATCTCATATGCTATACCAAAAAAAAATATTTAAAACAGAAAATTTTGTTTCAAATTATTTTACCACAAACAAAGTTATAGGGATATTATCACATAGCATTAGGGAAATGGAGGCAAGAAATCTACTCTTCATTTGTAAAAAATTTAGGTACTGCAACTAGAAGAGCTTGTCATATTTTTATTTCTTCTCGGTTTGAGTTACAATTTATTCTCCATATTATCCTCCCTAATTTAATATATATTTGTGAAAGAAAATCTGAAATTAAGTTTAACGACATTAAAGAAATTAAAATATCTGTATCTAAAATGGCATGTTTAAGTATATATATAAATGTTATATATATATATTATATACATAAATATTATATATAATATTTTTTTGCAATTATTTTATCTTACTGAAGACAAAAATGAGAATTCGAGAAAAAAAGCCTGTATTTATTTCATTTATTTTATTTTACTTTTTTGTAAAATTTTACAAAAGTCACCCATATTTCTTGAGATAGCATAATTATAAACATATCTTTGTAGTACAGCTGACCTTCTCTTTTTCATGTAAAAAAAGCTTGGTAGTAGAAATTTCGCTATTCTCATATTTTCAATTGTTCCACACATGAAGATAAATTTCTAAAAGTGTAAAAATATATTGCAATAAAATTAATGCTTGATATTATATATTTAGAAATTATGGGCATAAAAGTACCCCCAAAATAATAACTACATAAATGCTTTAAGTAAATCATAATGAAATGAAATTCTCTCACTATACAGATTTTAACTTACGCAAACTTCAAATTACATTTAGAAAAAATTTCAAAATTTAAAATAAAATGCAAATAAATAAAGGAATTTTTTACACTCATTTTGTGTATTTAGAATTTACAGTATATATTTTTTCATTATGTAATATAGATTAAAAATAATTCGGTTCTTCGATGAAAGTATACATTTCCACTACATTACTCCAACATTCTTTTCCAGTACCACAATTTATTTACATATTCACCGTGAGAACATCCAGCCAGACTAATCTTCAAGTATTTATCAAGTACTATTCTAAAGGATAAACAATTATCATTTTACAGCAGCAAATGATTCCTTCTGATTGCATTCGGGGAAAAAATTCCCCAAGAAGCAATACGAGACTCTAATAACTGCAACCAGATGCGCTAATCACCTTACGTCCACAGACCACATGCGTGTATCTCCTTTCTGAAAAGGGGGATGCAGACACTTTAAACTTCCCGTAACGAAGCAACATTTTAAAGTTAGACGCCTCGTTTTTTAAAGGTTAAAAAACAGAACCATAGCATCTATTTTACATTATCAGATTTTCGCTATTTGTTTTTACTTTTTGGCTTTGAAATTTACCATTTGCTTAAAATCCTTACGTAGTGGTTAAAAATGAAGATCATTTTTGTATTGAGCACTAAAAAATACATAAAAATTAATTATTAAAAGTTTAAAAACACAACCATCACAGGCTTGTGTAATTTATAACGATATTTAGAAAATAACTTAATTAATGACAAAAAAAAAAGGTAATTCACAATATATTTGCATATTATTTAAATATTGAAGAACAGGTTGTACAAAAATACATCTTAGCGTCTGCATCAACAATTTAATATTTCAATAAATATATATATGTAAGGCAAATGTTTCTTAATCTAGGAATATACAAGGTGTCCACATATAAACTGACCGACCTTTATTTTCGCAACCGTTGGTCCTAGATGCATACTCCCAATTACAAAAGTGGTCAAAATTAGATGCAGAGTTAAGATAAAAAAAAGTTTGAAGCGAAAAAAGAATTTAGAGAAGAATTACAGAATCTAAATTTTTATACAGCACCCATGTCCCTATACTTATATTTAGGGACGTTTTGTCTATTCCAAAGTATTGCAAACTCAAAAAGTTCCGTATCTGTACAAACAATATTCACTGAGAAATTTGAGTTCAAAGTTATCATGCATATTATGGGGACCATATACAAATAGAGATGCGAATATATCCCTTATCAGGAAGACAAGAAAGTTATAGAGTTAGATATGATTACGACAAAAAGGAGTTTTGTTCAAGTGAAAAAACAGTATAATATTCTGTACAGTATCTATTCTGATTAAATACTGGTTCTAAAAGATAAAAAATTACATAAAAGACACTCAACGGGAAGTTGTTAGCAGCCGCATGTGAAAATATTTCTTGTAATTTTCGTCACGCAAGCCTGTGTTTTGCGCTTAACCCGAGGGTATAACTAAAAATATGTTCAAAGTTGAAATGGTAGTCATTTTGAGAGAATGCAAATAGTGCGGCCGTAGTACATGTCCTTATATTTAAATATACGCATAAAAATTTTAAAAAAGTTAATCTAAAATTAAAATTCTAGTTAAACGAAAATTAAAAAACATATAATTTTATAAGAAATTTGAGTTGCAGTGAATGAGTAAAATGGGTTATATTCCATGGCAACGCCAAGTTTCTTTGTGTGATGGTAATGAAATATGAAATTTCTGTTATGAACGTTTTATTTTAAATTAAAATTATATATACATGAAACTTTATTCTGTTTTTTTTTTTATTTTAGCAGGACTTTAATTTAATACATCTAGACATGAAACTCGAAGTTTCAATGCTACGTATATCTTGGTTTCACTGCGAGGAAGATTATCAGGAGTTAAGTTTTAAAATTTGATTAATATTTTATCTTTATTTCGTTAGGAGCATTTTAATAAACTTTTGGGCAAAACACTTTCCAGAGAATTTACCACTAATATATTTTATGCTATTGCAAATATTGCAACATTAGAAACAAGTGTCAGTTTTTGTTATTCATTAAACGTGAAAACATCTAACGTACCATGACTTGGAAAATTTAAAATTGTGAAAATATCAAAACTTTTACATTTGTTGCTGATGTTGTGATAATCCTAATAAGTGTCATAATGTTTGTTTAAAATATCTCCTAATTAGGAAACTAAATCCAAGAATAATTTAGAACTTTAAATAGATGCTTTAACAATAGACAGAGGCAGAAAATTTTTCTGCTGTTACTTATTAGAAAGAAAATTACGTTTTGTACAATTATTTTCTTTGTTTCATTTTTTTTTAATCTGTGTCATGAATAATAAACTGTATGTTTGTAAATAAATGAAACATTGTAAAACTTCTGAGGCTTCTAGATGTCTATATTTCTCATTAATATATCATTTCTGAAAGAAATAATTGCTCCTTAAATGTATAAACAGTTTTTTGTTATTATTAAATTTTAGAAATGAAAACAAACAGAAAACTGTAGTAAAGTATTATTAATTACATGAAAATTTGGAAATTTCTCAAATTTTCATAATTTAGATGTTTTCAAATCATTTTTTATGCACCATCAACAACAAAAATAACAAATAATGGAAAAAAAACTGAAAAACTGAAGTTTCTGTCAGCAAAAAATAGGGTCATAAGATATAGCTTACATTCATTCTATTTTTTAAAAGTTTCTCAAAAACGCATATATGCATATTCCGCGGGAATGCTTATACGGTATTGACAGTTAAACGGACACTGTTTTCAATATATTTAAAATATTCTAACAAAAATGTTCTTTGACAAACACATATAGAATATTGTGTTAGAGGTGATTAAAAAAAAGATAATCTTCTAGTAAAAGTATAAAAAAATTCAATTTTCTGATAATGGAATATTCGTCAACCCACGTATATTTGAAATGTGCCTTTGTTACTTATTAGATTATTCTTTAAAAGAAATTTCTGGTCTAAAACACATTTCATTTGAGTCGAATGTATTCTGTATTCTCCAGAAGAATATAAAATGTTGCCGTCTAAGTCTTTAGGTAGGGAGAGTGGGAAGGAATGGGACACATTTTACAAAAATAAGAAAATAAACATTGTTTGACACGAAAGCCAAAATTCCAATTTATAGAGTTCAAAATGAAACATTTTCTAATGTGCTTGAACAATATAGAAACACAATTTGCAGAAACAATTTTATAATTAAAGAAATTGTAAGTTTCAAAATGTCCCATACCTCCCCACTAACGGGAGGTATGGGACAGCTAAAAGAAAGTATGATAAAACACAAATAGACTAATGTCGGCTACATGTACAGTCTAACAAAGATTGCAGGTTGGTAATGTCTGTGCCACAATATCAAATTCCAGTATCTTCATTCAGGATTCCATAATTCAGGAAAATTCAAGATTGTCAGTCACAGATGACATTAAAAAAAAAAAAACAGTTCAATTTATATACATTTTGAAGTGAATGAATATACTATCAATGTTATAATTAATATTGGAGATATTGAATATTGAAGATTGGGCTAGTATTTCTTTATCTAGTGTGCCATTGATTAAATGTTTAGAATGATACATAAAAAGAAAAACCTACTGTCCCATTCCTCCCACTATCTATTCCTCCCACTGTCCATTCCACCCTAATCTCCCCTACTAAATAATTTTAATAATAACATAACAATAATGACAACAATCAGAATTTTAGAACTTTTGCCGAATGATTTTTCTTCAGATCTTTTTTAATTTATTCCTTTAATGTATGTGATTAAAAGCAAATGCGTAAAATTTTGTAAATGAATATAACCGATGTTAAATAAATATTTCTTACATTTGTAACTGATGCTACTAATATCAAGAATGGTAGGATAATAATGATAATATGAGAGAAGGTGTTTCCAAAACATGTAATTGCACCATCATTACATCTAATTTAAATGATTTAACTTTTTAAAGTATGATAAATATTATTTAAACCATTGAATTTTTAATAAAAATTGGACTATAATTTTTAATAAAATTTTTCTAAAGTAGGTTAAAAATATGTAAATTATTCATATTTCAAATCCACTTTTTTAGTCTATTCTAGTGAGTATCCAATATTACAGCAAAAGGATTTCTTGATCCTGAATGTGAAAAATATTAAAAACAAATAAATTTGCTTGGGAACAAAGCAAATCACTTATATAAAGTGTTTAATCGGGAAGATTGCTTAAAATGCAATGCTAAAGCAAAAGCTCAGATGTTAAGAAAATCAACGACCATGTCTAAAGCTTAGTCTTCGTCTAAATCTAAAGCTTCTAAACGACAGCTAAGAGCTGGCGCTTTTATATTACAGAAACTCACCGGCCACAGATGGTATAGGTAGAAAACACGATTTTAGACATTTCTACACTTGACTTCAGTAACAATAAATTATTTATTTTTTAATAAAATAATTTTCTTATCTTTTTCTGGTATAAATTCATTTTCTATATTTTTCTTTAATTGAAAATAGCTTTGCAAATTGTTTTCATTTATTCACGCTTATAGGAGAAGCAATCACTGGCTAGCTGTCGTGCTTTTTTTATTTCATTGGTTGTAGTTCCGGATGTGCGGTTATTACTACAAATTTCTATTAGAGTGAAACATTGTTGAACAGCACATTTTTAGGTATTTCTGAGTGTATTAATGTATATTCGAGACAGTTTACTAACGTTCGAGTTCATGATTCTTTTGGATTATTCCAAAAATAATTCTGTATGACGGCCTAAAATATTTTCTTCGACTAATGTGTACAACACGAAACAAAATCACATAATAATATATGCATTTGTTTTATTGCTGTCCATTATTCAGACTCGTCAGTACAAATCTAATTCTTTATTCCGCATATTTAGCATTTCCTTAACACATGATTGTATTGTGGAAGTATATTTATGTCTTAAACATACGCAACATTTTAGTGAAAGTGTGAAGAAGAGCATACTATAGGAGTTCACACACACACACACACACACAAAAAACCGCAATCTAAAACATTTGAAACTTTTATATTGTATTTTATACAGAGAAACTGTTTGGTTTTGCTCATCTTGGACGTCACCGATTCTACGTTGATTATGACGTTTGTTATTACGTTGGTTATTACGTTTACAATTTGGCTAATTTCTATATGTTTTAAGTTCATTCTCCTCAATCTGCTTATATTAATAGAATAATATTTCTATGAAACCACTTAATTTTTATTCCCAAATGCTACATTGTAACCAGAAATTTGGTTAAAAAAATTTTCGATTTATTACATATGCAAAATATAGCTTTTTCTTGCTTACAAATAAATTTGTTTTCAAATTCCGGTGTCAATCATTAATTGCAACACTTTGGCAATGAAATTGCTTTGCTCCTGAAAGGGTTAAGTTTACGTTATCATGTTACGTCCATTAATGTCTGTCATTAAAAACAAATGCGTAAAATTTTGTAAATGAATATATCCGATGTTAAATAAATATTTATTACAATTGTAACTGATGCTACTAATATCATGAATGGTAGAATAATAATGATAATATGAGAGAAGATATTTAAAAAACATGTAATTGCACCATCATTGCATATAATTTAACTGATTTAACTTTTTAAAGTATGATAAACATTATTTAAATTATTGAATTTTTGATAAAATTTGGACCATAACTTTTAATAATTTTTTTGTAAAGGGGTTAAAAAAATGTAAATTATTTATATTCAAATCAATTTTTTTGTCAATTCTAGTAAGTATCAAATATTAAAGCAAAAGGATTTCTTGCTCCTGAATCTGAAAAATATAAAAAACAAACAAATTTGCTTTGGAACAAAACAAATCATTTATATAAAGTGTTAATAAAATCGCGAATGTAGTGTATATAAAATCGCGAAGATTGCTTAAAATGGAACGCTAAAGCAAAAGCTCAGATGTTAAGAAAATCAACGACGCTGTCTAAAGTGAACTGCCCTATTACATTACTGAAACTCTACCGGTCACATATAGCATAGTAATAGATAAAAAACACGATTTTAAATAATTTAATAATTTATTTCAGTAAAAATAAATTATTTATATTTTAACAAAATAATTTCTTATTTTTTACTGGTAAGATTGATTTTCCATAATTTTTTTTTCTTTCAAAATAGCTTTGCAGATTGTTTTCATTTGTTCACGCTTATAGGAGGGGCAATCACTAGCTAGCTCTCGTGCTTTTTTTTCTCTAATAGGTGGGAGTTTCAGATGTGCGGTTATTACTATAAATTTCTCTTATAGTGAAACATTGTTGAACAGCACATTTTTAGGTATTTCTGAGTTTATTAATGTATATTTGAGACAGTTTACTAACGTTCGAGTTCATGATTCTTTTGGAATATTCCAAAAATAAATCTGTATGACGGCCTAAAATATTTTTTTCGACTAATGTGTACAACACGAATCAGAATTACATAATAATATACGTATTTGTTTTATTGCCGTCCATTATTCAGGCTCTCTAGTACAAATATAATTCTTTATTCCGCATATTTCGTATTTCCTTATAATATGATTGTATATGTAAAAATATATTTATGTCTTAACACGTTCACGCCGGCGCGGTGGATCACACTCGACTGTCTGGGAGCTGCCAAGTCTCCGGTTTTTTTAATACCAGTATTTTAATACAGAAAATGTTGTTTTATTTAATTAGAAAAATTGGACGATTTAAAGAAACAACATTTTCTCTAAAATAATTGTGGTGTGCAAAAAACCGGAGACTTGACAACTCTGAGACAGCCGAGTGTGACCCACCGCGCCGGCGTGAACTTGTTAAACATACGCAACATTTTCATGAAAGTGTGTAGAAGAGCATACTATAGGAGGTCGCACAAAAAAAAAAAAACCGCAATTTAAAACATTTTTAATTTTTATATTGTATTTTATCAAGCGGAACTTTCTGGTTTTGCAGCTCTTGGACGTCACCGATTCTACGTTGATTATGACGTTTGTTATTACGTTGGTTATTACGTTTACAATTTGGTTAATTTCTATATGTTTGAAGTTCATTCTCCCGAAACTGTTGAAGTTTACGTTAGAATGTTAATTAGTTATGTTTAGTTTTTTAATTCGTTCTGCAAGTGCCCCACCAGTAGCCGAGAGGTTCTTCTTTCGAAGCTGGTAGACGGGAGGTGCTGGGTTCGAGCCCAATCGTGCCCGTCGGCCTAATCGTTCGGAGTTTTCGTGATTTCTTCGAACCATGGATTTCCATGCGTAAATACGGGTTAGGTTCCCTTAGAAAGACCCCAACGACGGGCATTCTCTTCCCCTGGGCCTATATCCGTCGAGTAGATAATTGGCCGTCAAAAATCAACCCAATCAACCCAACGCGTTCTGCAAGTATTTTGCTGGATGTTGGTGATAAAGATTTTAAATATATTTTGTGCATTCCAAAAATTTATTAATATTTTCTTTCAGTGTGTTGGCGTTGGTGGCATCGGCTGTTTACTTATTTACGAAATAATTCGTTTAGAGGTGAACTTCGGCCCTTAATTATTCAAAGTAATCCGTCTAGTGGGTTACATTTATAATGTTTTGAAAACTTATAGGATGCTGAAGGTATGTAAGTCGTAACGCATTTAAAAATTCAATAATCTAAACGTTTTTCAATTTCGCTCACGTCTGTGGTACAACCTAAGAGATTCGTCTTCAGTATCTTCTTCAAATAACTTCTTGGCAGCTTCTAATAACAATAATGACAATTCTTATCCTAATTTCTGTTTAATCTGTTTTGATATTTCGAGCTAGTTTGCGATTTCATACTACCCAGCAAGAGTAATTAACACATTTTACGCATTATTAATATATATAAAAGATTGGTTCATTTTAGGACACATAAGGAACATGTATATATACATATACAGTCTAAACTCGTTATCCCGACACTCTAATGGCTAGAAAAAAATGTCGTCATAAGCGGAGTGTCGCGGTAACCGGAGTTGGAGAAAAATATGCTTATAAAAAGTTGTATTTTTAATTAATTTAAGACAATTTTAAATTTATAACTGTTCTTGCAGTTTTAAGTAATAAAACATTATTATTAAACAAAATAAACACAAAAACAAAATCCAAAAGAATAAAAATTAGATTTATGATGACATGTTTTTTATTGTTACATGGAATACTGATGAATTAAGGTTTGCTTATCCCTAGATGTGCTTCCTACAATTCTTTTTTCATTATTATATAATGAATTGTAATTAGTATTCGTTGTTTCAGAAATGGATGTTATATAATTTCTGATCGTTTCAATGCAATGCTTTGGTTTTAGTCGGATGAAAAATTCTGTGTAACCACAAGAAAGCGCCACCTGACCAGAACAAAAAGACTGCGAGTAGACTGACATGTCTATCTGGAGCTTAAGTGGATCTTTCATAGTGTGTGGGTTTATTTATTCAGATAAAGGATTGAAGTAAAATTTCTCATTTATCTCAATAGGTATTTTAGACACTTTTGTCAAAAGTTTGGCTAAGACATTTCTTACAGGTTAATTTCCGTGCTTATAAGATGGATGATGAAAAAATGGACAATTTTCCAAAACCGTCGGGATATCCGGAGTTGGAAATTATTCAACGACGTAAAATCCAGAGTTTATTTATATTAAAATCATATACAGAAAATCGGGACTTTGAAAAACTGACGTGATAAGCGGAGTGACGTGAAAACCGGGTGTCGCGATAACGAGGTCCGACTGTATATATATATATATATATATATATATATATATATATATATACATATGTTACTGTGAAAGACCGAAATTGGAGAATGTCGACTTTCACCGGTGAATGTCTACACATGCCAAATACGTCGGTGAAAGACCGAATATTTGATTATATTCTTGAACATTCGGACCATCACCGGTGGAGGTCGACATGCACAGATATGCTCTGGTGGAGGTCGAAAAGGGAAGCGGTATTCCACAGAGAGACTACAATCTGCCACCAAATTCTTTGTTCTACTGCAAGTCAGTCAGCTTTGTCAATTTTAATGTAAGGTTTGATGAGGCGCGCAACGTTTTCTTGAATGTTATTTTTTTTTTAATTCAATATCCTTATTTATATTATTGAATGGATACCGCAGTGGGCCGAGATCTTCTTTTTTTTTTTTTTTTTTTTTTTTTTTTTTTAGAAAAATTAAATATATTAATTGAGAGTAGACAAGAAAACAATTGTTTTGTTTTTTCTGTCAAGAACAGTACTGTAAAACACTTTCGGAAGTGATTTCTGCTAAAACTAAGTGGAGCACACTTTTGGACGATTATATATACAGACGATATATACAGACGATTAAAACGTTTTTATCTTTTAAAAATTAATGATTGCGCCTGAAATACGGAGAAGTAAATGAAAATTTCCGACATATTCAACAGTCACCATTAGTGCATGATAATTTCGACATTTGCCGGTGTAAGTCAGAAATACTGATATTTAGCAAATATTTCGGATATACACCAAGTGACTATGTGAATGTTGACATTCACTGGTGAAAGTCGACATTCTCCAGATTTCGGTCTTTCACGATAACGTATATACTATATATATATACACACACACACACACATATATATATATATATATATATATATATATATATACTATATAACCGTTATAGAATATTACAATTCATCATATATATATACAGCAGCGCTCAAAAGCATTTTGAGAAAGATAATAATCGACTTAAATAAAAACAATAATAAAATACAAAAATCAATCATTTGTTTTATTTAACAATATTCAATGTTTTACAGAATTTTATCAAACTAACTATGATTTTCTAGAAAATAACGTGAAACCCAAGAAAAATCCATGAATATTAAACGAAGTAAGAACTAATATAACGTTGTCAAATGTCTTTTGAGCTGTACTATATATATATATACATATACAAATGTAGTATGTGTTCTAACTATGACACTTTTATGATCCTGTAGTTATGTATGCATTAAAATCTTAAAAAAAATTAAAAATACATATTGGCATTTATTATTATACGTATTAATATAAAATTCAATAAAAATAGCAATAAATTAATGGAATTATAACGCGCCAGTCATTTCTTGAATTTCATCTTAATTTATTTCTATTAGAAAGCTTTGATGTAAAAAAATAATCGTGGTTTATTATTTAAAAATTTTTTAATGGCTTTTATAATTTAAACGTGTCAATCAAAAGTTTAATTATCTGCGAAAAATTGAGAATAAAAAAAAAACTATTTCACTTAAATACTTTTAAAAATGATTAAATAGTTTTTGATATATTTTTAATCAGTATTGCTATTTGTTTTTTGTCTCAAATATGTCTTTAATTTGCCTATTAAAATTAAGATATTCAAATAAAGTTGACAGAGATTTTTATTTACATAAATTTATAATTATATTATAAATTTTATAAAAGTATCGTCCCATTTTTTAGTTATTAGACAAATAAATATACTGTCTTAGTCTAGGAGATAACTTATAACACGTAGGAAGATAATATGAAAATTTGACGATAAAATCTACATAAAGTATACAAATTATTTACATATTGCGACATAAATGTTTTATAAAATTATGTAACAAATGACGTATTAACATTAAACTAAAATTATAACATGCTAAGAGTAAATAAAGTACATTTAATTTATTAGAAATACCTTTTTATAAACACATCTAAATGTTTCTTACGCATAATCGGCGACGTTTTCAAGAACAGTGTTAATAAATAAACTATTTCCGCATTTTTTTAAATGAACTTTTTAAACATTAGGATACCGTAAAACAATCCCGATCACAGATCAGCATTTTTATTAAAGCACATGCTTACATTATACCAGTTATCTCGTGATTTTTAAAGTTTCGTACTTAAAAAGTGAAAACGGAACCATTATACACGTAAGATCAATGCTGTGTCTGTCTGTCTGTCACAGCCATTTTACTCGTAAACTATGAAACGTAGAAAGTTCAAATTGGGGGAAGTCATAAAGGCTTTTGACTCACACATTTTGAGTTTATTAAACATTTACAAATATATTTAGGAAAAAATGTAGAGGGGCTAATTATGTTAATTGAAAAAAAAAATAGTTTATTTGTATATCATGTTAAATCTTTCGTAACGCTGAACTCAAAAATACATTTCTTTTAATTTTAGGTATTATAATTTTAGATATCGTTGAAAATGTAATGCAAAAATATGTCCCCCCGCCCCCTCTATTCCCGAATCTACTGAAACTAAAATTATGAAAAAATTAAGGGGGAGGGTTCCCCAGTGCGAAGGACCTATATTTTAAGCATTTTTGGGGAATTTCTTTGGACGACAAATGAAAAAATAGAACTTTGAGATTTTTATACATTTATCGCTATTTCAAGAATATGTAAAAAAAATTTCAAGCAAAAATCTTTACTAGAACGTTAGTTCCACTCTTTAGACACCTGCTTCCAATAAAAGGTTGCTCACTTCCTCCACGATTTCGATTTATTAGCTTATCTGAAAGAAAAAGAAAACAAACGGCGTTTTAATCGGTAAGCCTAAATGCACCGAATGGACTAGAATCATTTGAAAATATAGAAAATTGGGCTTTGACAGACTTTTGAAAAAAAAAAAAATCAAGTGTCATGTTTCTTTTTTATATTTCGTTACGATAAAAATAGAAATATTCGGATTTTTTATATGATCCTAGTTCATGTCTACATGTGATGAGTCTACTCTATAAATTTCAAGTGAATTGGTCTAACCGTTCTCGGGTTATGAAGGAGGAAAATTTGAAAAACAACATTTTGATAAAAACTCGTTTAACGTTTAAAGTACGATTAAATCGATTAAAATCTCAACTTACCATCAATCTGCTATGCCTGGTCCATAGAGCGTTCTTTCTTCTTCCTCTTGGAGATCTTTCAATGCGGATTCCATTCTGGCTTTTTTTGCAACGCCACTCGTTCACCGTTCGGAGCGAGCGACGCGCGCTTCATCGCGGTTTTGTACATAAGTACGCTCTTTTCGGCCATTGGGGCATCTCATGATTGCCATTGTTTTTAATATTCCTTAGAAACCTATGTTGAATATAATAACAGCAATATACTTTGCAATCTGAATGATTTTGGCGCCAGAGTGCAGATGTTTTGGAGCGAAAGTCCAAATCAAGGAATTTAGGGATTCGTTATTGATTTACGTTTCCGCGTTCTTCAAGGTTAAATCGAGACTAAAATAAGCTAACCTAATTGGTTAAAATAAGTGACTCTAGAAATTTCCTTGTATACTTGTGTAAGCCACTTAACTCGGCGCTCCAAACATCTGCTTGTTCTAAATGCTATATCCTTATAACGAATTCGAATTTTAGAAAATTATTTTATCATCGTATTCTGGACATGTTAAGAAATCAATTTATGCAAAAAAATAATAAAAATAAATCGAGCCATCACACGTTGCAACCCCCTTAAAGGTAGTAAACGTTAATTAAAACGTTGCAAGTGGGGCGGCGAACTCCATGCACCATCAGCTTTTAAAGCCTAAATAACATATTTTAATGCTATATTTATGTAATGTAATACCCAGTAACAGAAAAAAGCAATAAACGCCAAATTGCTAAAAACAGATTAATTTAATTAGAATTAACCCCTTCGCGACGGGAGCCTTTTACGAAATGTTTATTACTTTGCTACCGGTATTAAGAAACAGAAATTTGTGCCTATTCAAATCGGGAAAATGCTCGGATTAAATAAGGCAAATTTTACAGTAAAATTTTACTGGTGAGGATAAACGAGGATCCTTAGGCCTATTTCCGGCACGTATACGTGTCGCTCGTCCCCAAGGGGTTAATCATATAAATACTATGAGATTCGCGACTATTTTGGATTGAGTAGCTTTCTCAATACGTCTCCCATGTCTTTAAATATTAATTCAAAACCTACCTGGATAAACTCAGCACGGACCAAAGGGGCGTTGCAACTTTGCGACCTCCTTCCGATGCACAGTAACACAATGCCAAGTCTAAACATTGAAAAAAAAGGTTTTGTTTTAGGTACACTGTAAAAAAACATATATATATTACTATGCTGAATTTAGGTTTATGAAATGCCAAATGAAGTTTAAATATGCACTACTTTTATTGTCAACACTGAATTAAGTTCATCATAAACAGATTAGGACAAGATTAAAAAGACCAATGTTTGATATTAATTTGGCTCCATATCTCTTTGACTTTCATGGTATATACTTTTATACTATATTAGTATATATAGATATACTAGATTAATTTTAACACAATTGTTCTAATTTGTAAACAAATCATATTAGATGATTTGTTTACCAATTAGAATAATTGTGTTAAAATTAATCTAGTGTAATTTCGTATCCAGCGATTTCTGGAGTTCCATTACCTGAAATTTATTCTGTTGAGCTGAACCAGGTTTCAGACCAGATGCTGTATTCATCAAGGTTAGCTGGGTGAAAAAGTTCGACCAGAATCGTCCGGGATAGCTCAGATGGCAGAGCACTGGCGGCTTCAGCCAGGAGGTCCCGGGTTCGAATCCTGTTCCGGACATTTTTCGCCCAGTTGGAAATTTACATCTAATATATGTAGCTATACCTAACCGTATGTTCTTTAGTTTTTTACAAAGTCTTATTATTCTTTTAGTAACGATTTGTTTTAGTAATAGAGTTGCTAATTAATATATTTATTTGCGGAACCCTCTGTGTGGTAGTAATACTCGCACTTGACCGTTTATCGTTTATCATGTTAATTTTTTTATTTTGTGCATACCAAAAATGTACAGTCGTGGAAAAAAAAAGTAGGCACCACTTACTAACTCTGTTAAAAATATCGCAGAAGAAAGTTACTGGTACCACACGATTGGTAATAAAGCTTACTTTTAAATGATGTATATAAAATTTGCTTAGGGGGTCATCTACATGTTAAATCGAACCATAACTTTGTTTTTTTTTTCAATAGCAGTACAGAATTCTGACAGCATAAATGAACACTACACCCTTCAATCACCCTAAAAACAAATTTTTATGCAATTCGTACGATACGTTTCCGAGAAATTAATTATCTTAAAACAAGCGTGTTTTAGGGGCTGTATCCAAATTGAAGTTCGATACTCGATTGTTGACGAATAGAGCCCTTTTTGATGAAGGCATCTTAAGCGCTACTCAAGTAGTCATTGATGACTGCTAGATTACAGAATAGCATACGAAACTTCAAAATATCTAGTCACTTCTATCACCACTTAAATCTTTACTTTGCCTTTTTTTAAGCATAATTTGAAAACTGCTTGTAATAAAAATGTGAAATTTTGGATTTCCATAAAGCAGGACTTAATAATTCTAAATACAGTAAAATAATTGTAGGTTGCAATTCACAATTCTTTCGAGTATTAATTTCATAATTCATATAATAAAATTATAAAAATTGCAAATTCAACGTATTTTTGTTTTGGTATTTTAGTATTATTGCTACACAAAAAATTAGCACATTAGGAGTATAATTTCAGGAGATATTAATGAAGATAGGAAAATGTAATTTAATATTAGAAGCACTAAATTTTGAATGTTTATAATTCAAAAACTTATCATTCAAATTACTTGAAATTTGGTGTCTAGGCATAGTATGAACCGGAGATTTGAAATATCGTGTTAAAATGGGAATTGCCATGGAAAAAATTAAAGTTTGGGTTCGTTTTAATATGTAGATGCTTCCCTAAGCAAATTTTATATGCATCATTTAAAAGTAGACTTTATTTCCAATCGTTCGGTACAAGTAAATTTCTCCTCTGATAATTTGTTGTGGAGTTAGTAGGGGGTGTTTACTTTTTTTTTCCACACTGTTCATATCATTAATAAATTGACTTAATAAAATAGTCCAATCTTGAACGCCAGATTCACCTTTGTTTATTACATAAAATCATGGAAACATTTAAAATGCTTCATTTAAAACACATTACTACATAGGTGTGATAAAATATATACAAATGTTTTTTTAATTAAAAAAACTAGATGTTAAAATGATAAAAAGCTACTCCGAGCGCTTTCGGCTAACCTTAAGCCTTTGTCAAGGAGAACAGAATTGACTCAGTCAATGACTCAGTCAATTCTCTTCTCCTTGACAAAGGCTTAAGGTTAGCCGAAAGCGCTCGGAGTAGCTTTTTATCATTTTAACATCTAGTGTTTTTAATAATTAAAAAAAAAAACATTTGTATGTATTTTATCACACCTATGTAGTAATGTGTTTTAAATGAAGCATTTTAAATGTTTCCATGTTTTTATACTGTACATATCTTTATTCAAATGCAATTAGAAGAATTTAAATGTACTTTTTTTTTTACTTTTAGCGTGTTATAACTTTAGTTTAATAACTCTAATAGTTGGTTTGATATTTTTTTTTTATTCACAGGCAACGACAGAGACAGACCATTTTTTATCTACCTCTTTTATTTTAAAAATAAACCATGAAACCGCCTTTTTTGGGCACTCTGTATGATTATATAAAAATGAGAGATTTATACGCTTATATATGCATGAAAAATTTAAAAATGAAAAAAATACATTTTGTTACTTTTTTACCAGATATACTTATATAAAATTCATTAAAAACATTATTAAATTATAATATGTCAGCCAGTTTTTGAATAACATCTTAATTTGTTTCTATAAAAAATCTCTGATGTAAAAAAAAAAAAAAAAAAAAAAAAAAAAAAAAAAAAAATCATTAAGATTTAATACGATTTTAAATATTTCTTAACTGCATTCGTAAATTAAAAGTGTCTATCAAAAGTTTAATTATCTGAGATAAATTGAGAATCTAAATAAAAATGTTCCACAAACACACTCATAAAAATAATTAATTTTATTTTGATGGGAATAGTTTTAATGAGGAATGATATTTTTTCTTTAATTTGTCTTAAATATGTCTTTAACTAACTTATTAAAACTCAGTTATTAAAGTGAAGTCGACAGATATTTTTAATTAGTATTTTTTTTCGTTAAACTTTTCATTTATTAGAGAAATATTTAAACTTTTTTTAGTCTAGAAGATAATTATTAAGACGTAGTATGATAATATGAAAATTAGAATATAAAATCTGCATAAATGATTCTTTTCATTGCATATTCTCTCATAAATTTACTAACTGGTTTAATATATTTTAGTCGTAGGTAATGAATGAGGCAGTCCATTTTTTATCTATTTCATTTATTTACAGAAATAAACTGTGCACATTCTGCATTTTTATCTACAAATGATAGATTTGTACAGTTATATTTGCATTAAAAATTTTGAAATAAAAAAACACATTATGGTACTTTTTATCAAATATATTAATATAAAATTCAATAAAAGAAAATTTAAATTAATCTAATTATAATGATTTCTTGAATTTCATTTTAATTTGTTTATATAAAATATGTTAAAAGATGCAAAAGAATAATATTAAAAAAAAGTTCTATAAAAGATGTAAAAAAAAAACATTAATATTTAATATGATTTTAAACATTTTTTATTGCTTTCATAAATTAAACGTCTATCAAAAGTTTAATTATCTGCGATAAATTGAGAATCCAAATAAAAATATTGCGCCAACAGACACATAGAAATAAGAACATTTTATTTTGATGGGAATAGTTTTAACGAGTAAAGATACTTTTTCTTTAATTTGTCTTAAATAAGTATTTAACTAGCTTATTAAAACTCAGTTATTAAAGTGAAGTTGACAGATATTTTTAATTAGTATGTTTAAAATTTTCGTTCCGCTTTTTATTTATTAGAGAAATATTTAAACTTTCTTAGACTAGGAGATAAGACGAAGGAAGATAGTATGGAAATTAGAATCTAAAATATGCCTAAATGATGCAGTTTTTTTGTTATATATTTCCTCATAATTATACTAGTTAGTTAAATATTTTTTACTCACAGTTAACGAAATATACAGACCGCGATACTTCCATCATTGTGGGATGAAACTTGTTCAAAACATGCTTTTCTTCAACGACTGTCGTACATTTATGCGATCAAGTTTATGGCAAAAACAGCCGACATTGATGGAGAACCGTTTGCGGTTTTACTCGATCTTCCAGGGTCATGTATGATTGTATTTTATGTCCAATTTTTTATTACTTAATACCAACTTTTTATTCCAAGAGCGATAAATGCACGCCATTTTTTTGTTAATTAAACAGTTTTAATTTATATTTAAAACTTTTAGGCTTGTTTTAAAAGAATTTATGTATACAGAATTGTTCAGAACTATATTTCAAAAATGTAAAGGCAGGTAGAGGGGACCTAAATAAACAGATTTCGTATAGGGATGTGGGTGCGAAAAGGCATTGTTGTGGCAGTAGAGGGTGCTGTTCAGTTGAATAGATAAAATCACTTCGCTGGTTTGAATCGTCCTTTTCTGCGCGGATTTCAAGCAACATGCGTTATTAACTAATGTGGAGTTTGCTGACATGAATTTCATGTATGGGCAGAAGGAAATGGAGCGGTTGCTCAAAAGATGTATATGGGACGATTTCCGAATAGGAATCTGACGGATCTCTAAACATTTGAGCATCTTCATCGATAATTGTACACGAGTAGATCATTTTATGTTTCGAGGCACGATACAGGCGCTAGAAAATATGGCAGAACTCATGCATTTTCAGAAGCAGTATTACGCACAGTAGAGGATAGTTCTTCTATGATCCCGAGATCTGTTGGACGTGCTTTGGGTGTAAACCATTTCTTTGCGCACCTCCATACATGAAATGCAGTTCGACAAATTCCGCATTGGTGTAATAATGGATGTTGCTCGAATTCCGTGCGGGAAATGACGATTGAAGCCAGCGAAGAGCATCCATCCGCCGCATTCAACAGCGCCTTCTACTACATCAACGCTGCATTTCTGCACCCACATTCCTATACGAAATGTGCTTATTTAGGTACCCCCGGCCTGCATTAAAATTTCTGACATATAGTTCTGAACTGCCCTGTATAAATATATATATATATATGTATGTGTGCGTGTGAGAGAGAGGTATGAAAATGTAAATATATTGTTAAATTTTCTTCTCCTGCTTAGACCATTTTTTTATATCTCGCCAAGGCCCCTATACCAGCAAAATACCAGAAGTTGTAAGGCAAACAGGAACGTCATTTCAAATATTGCTTTGAGAGAGCAAATGTTTTTGTTGTACATAATAAATCCAAATTTTCTATTATTTTCTATTATTGATTATAGGAAATGTTTTCGTATATATTTTTAAAGGCAGATTTTTATTATAATTTATTTACATGTGTTTTTTAGTAAATTGGTGAAAAATAAAACGTTTTAAATTATAACTTATTAAATGTGTTACTACATAACTTATTGTAATAAAATTGATTGGTTTGATGAATTACAATATTTTCATAAACGTTCGGTAGATGTTTCCTAAATATTCTGCAATTATTCAAACATTTCTTGACAGATAACTGCTTTCATATTATTGCTACTTTTGAAATCACCACCACACTGTTACCAGTTTGGCTTTAGTTTGCTCGCAAGATTGGCGACATTCCTTAAAGACTTAAATTGTATATCGTTGTCTCATTTAGATGTTAAATAAACAACTACATATATCTAAAGACTTAAAAATTCTCTGATACATCCGATGTGTGAACTAAATGATTAAAGAAGCCGTTAGGAATCATGAGCTACGATCACTTTCTCAAACATTCGCATAATTTCATACGATACCTAGAAACGTATAATTATCTACTATGTAAAAATATTTACTCTGAATTAAAATAGACACTCATAATCTAGTCATATCGAATACATAAACCTATATCATCGCAAAATACAAGGTGGGGGTGTTCTTAATGAAGGTAAACCGACATTTCACTCACCTTGTATATTAAAAATAATAACCTATTGTATTTCGAGCAACTGTGCACTGTTTATATCAACAGTTTATATAAAAAAAATATTACCAATGATTAGTTATTTATAAAACAGCTACAATTGTATACCATGCCTACAAACGCACAATCCTGTACTATGTAAAAATGTGCCAGATTCTCTGAATCTGTAACACAATGAACAATCATACTCTAGTAAAATCATACGCAATATTACAGATACATAACATTTCATCACCGGAAATACAGGATGGAATGAAATGTATGGAAGTTTGCGGAATTTTCACCCGCCTTGTATATTACAAGTAATCCCAGATAGCATAGCTGCTAACTTTTACGCTTTTATGTTTGTATTCTATCTTAAAAGTTATTTTCACCTTATTTTATCGCTGAGACTTCGCGATTAAAAAATAAAGCAGAAAAAAATGTTCAAAACAGTATTAAAAATGCAAACCATCTGACATATATACTGACTAAGAACATATATATGACTACTAGCATAGATGCCAACATCTGTTAATTATTACGGAGTCTGATCCAAGAGAAACATGTTTAAAACCGTAAAATTTATATCAAGAAATGTACCTCTTCTCCATAAGGTAATTATTATATTTCATTTTAAGATTTTTGATTAAATAAAATTTCTGTTTGGGCACATTTTTGTTTTGGATCAAACTCCGGAATAATTAAGAGACGTTGGCATCTATGATACTACAGTTAACTGTTAACAGTTACAGTTAACAGGTACAGTCGTGGAAAAAAAAGTAACCCCCCCCCCCCCACACACACACTAACTCCTCAACCAATTATCGTAGAAGAAAGTTACTGGTACCGAACGATTCGAAATAAAGTTTACTTTTAAATGATATAGATAAAATTTGCTTAGGGGGGCACCTACATATTAAAACGAACCATAACTTTGTTTTTTCAATAGCAGTACACAATTCTGACATTATAAATGAACTCTACATCCTCCAATTAGGCTAAAAACAAATTTGTATGCAATTCGTACCATAAGTTTCCGAGAAATTAATGATTTTAAAACGAGCGTATTTTAAGGGCTGTATCCAAATTGAAGTTCGGACATCGATTGTTAGCCAAGAGAGCCTCCATCTTGATCAAGGCACCTTAGGAAGTCAATGAAGCCTGCTAGATTACAATACAGCAGAAGAAATTTCAAAATATCTAGTCACTTCTGTTATAGACCTTCATTAAACCATCATTTTGCCGTTTTTTAAGCATAATTTCAAAACTACTCGGAAGAAAAATGTGAAATTTTGGATTTACATGAAGCAGGACTTAATAAATCTAAATCCATCAAAAAAATTGTAGGTTGCAATTCATAATTTTTTCGAATATTAATTTCATAATTCATAATTCATATCATAAAATTATAAAAATTGCAAATTCAGCGTATTTATCTTTGGGTATATTAGTTTTATTGCTACAAAAAAAATTAGCTCATTTGGAGCATAATTTCTGGAGATATTAATGAACATATGAAAATGTAATTTAACATTAGAAGCACTAAATTTTGAATGTTTATAATTCAAAAACTTATCATTCTAATGACTTGAAATTCGGTGTCTAGGCATAATTTGAACCGATGATTTGAAATATCTTGTTAAAATTGGGTATTGTCATTGAAAAAAATGAAGTTTGGGTTCGTTTTAATATGTAAATGGCCCCCTAAGCAAATGTTATATACATCATTTAAAAGTAGACTTTATTTCCAATCGTTTGATACCAGTAACTTTCTTCTACGATAATTTGTTGAGGAGTTAGTAGGGGGTGTTTACTTTTTTTATTCCACGACTGTACATCAACACAATAAGAGTGTTGAATAGCTATTCCTTCATTAAAGTTCATACAAAACTCATTAGTCTTGTAAATGAGATTTTTGTGAAACACCCTGTTTTAAATGACCCTAGCTCTGTATTTTTATAAAAGTTGTACAAGGTCCTCAAACTTCTGTGAATTTCTAAGTGTCTTGCACCACTATTAATGATAGGGTTATTTCTATTTATTTTTTAACCCTCCGAGCGTCTTGCAAAAGGGTAAAATTGTAATGTTGTTTTCTTTGCATTTTGTTTTAAATGCTAAGAAAATATGATTCTTTCAACATTATAAAAAAAACTCAATTACAAATATGAATGTAATCCTTGAGAGTATTAATCATTCTTCAATGTATTTAAAATTCATTAAATCTATAGAATTATGTTATCTTAAATATTGCTTGTATTGCTGTGAAACCTGAAGCTTAGTGAACGGAATATTACGCCCCAAACACTTAGAGGGTTAAAACATAGAATTTGCAAACGTCTCCCTATTCATAGAAGTTGCACACTTTTTCTGAATTTAAATAAGGAGAAATAAACTAATGGTAGAATTGCTTGAACCCTAAATAACAATAATTAATATTTTTATGAATTTCCATTATGTTCACTTATATATACTGTTATTTTTTATTTAAAAAATTATTCAGTCATTTAAAAAATAAAAATAAAACACATCTAATACAAAATTATTTTTAAGAGATTTTAAGATCTAAAAGATAATGATATAAAATGTGCACTAAAGTTAAATAGTGTCTAGTAATTTAGTTCCCAGATCACCGTTTATTTGGAAAAAGTTTTCGCTCTAAATTTTCTGAAAGGATTTATTTTATTTTAAATGTCTTTAATAAATAAAGACGTAAAATTTGTTTCTCCTTCTAGAATAGTTTTCCAGCTCAGATGCAATTAAACTAAGAACTTTCGAGATTAAAAATAACCATCTGGGAGAAAAGCTTTTAATATGAATCCTGAAATTCTCCAGAACACAATGTATAGAATTTTAGCTTTGAAAAGAAGTATATGACACAGGAGTACATGTAGGGGAGACCGGGGCAAGTAGGCCCAATTTTTAGTTATTTATTTTATGATTAGTTTTTTTTATGAAACTTGAACTGTACTTTTAAAGAACAGCATTGGGCTATAAATACCCGGAGTTTTGAGTTTGTAGCTTTTGTAGTTTATGTTTAGCGGAAGCCTAAAGTAAAAGGAAAATTGTGCACCAACTTACCCCGTCACGTGGCAAGTTGCCTATACCTATAGGGTAAATTGGTACACGCTTTATAAAAATTTAAATAAGACACGCAGTTAAATGAAATCGATTTCCTTATTACCAGTAGGTTTAATCAAAGGCTGTTATTGCCGTACAATGTAAATTCTAAATTAAACAGACATAAAAATAATAAATAAAAGATTAACATTTAGTAACTTCTATCCTACTCGATAACATCATCAGAGTTACAGTTGTCACAAATAAAAAATAGAGTGTCTCCGTTTGGGCAAGCCCCGTGTGTCCAAAATCTTGCATTGGAACTACTTTTTTCGGTGTTTGCTGTTTTTCAAGCTACCAGCAGACACCAAACACCGAGCCAACTTGCACCGTGTTCAATGCGCCTACTAGCCCCATAATAAATTTCTTCACAAAAGGGACGCGTAACCATCTAAGCATAAATAATCCAAGTAAATCACATATGGGGTAGGTACAGTTAATCATACACTAAGAAAAATTGCATAAGTTAAATAGCAATTATTAAGATAAATATTAGAAATTAGAAAAAGAATGAAGCAACAAAAAATTACTTATGAGCGCAAAAAACAGAAAACTCGTAATAAATGTCCACTGCACGTAGGTAACGCTGCAAAACTACAATGAGGATTGCAAAACGCAAGAAGAAATGTACTCTGTGACTGGTTGCACAATTTATCCACAAACAGGCGATTTGTGGGGACTGCGTCTACTTACCACTGTAGACAACTAACCCCCCCGGTCTCCCCTATAGTTATTTGAATGAAAATAAATAGAAATAAAAAGAAAAGTGCCCAGTTAAACTAATGACATTGAGCTCACAGTCTATTCACACTGATTGTATATTATATTTTTATTTATGTCTATTATTCATAAAATAGAACTCACTCTCTTTGAGCAAAACGGTAAATATTCAGTGAAGCGCTTTAGCAGTATAAACTGATGTACCAAATTTGAAGCAAATCGGGTAATTCTGCATTTAAAACCCTTTTATCTAACAAGGAAAGGGCCAACCTTGCTAATCACAGATTTTGATTATTTTAATATATGCTGTAAAGTAGAGACTCCTTAGTGTCAGGTTCAACGGATTTTATACATCTCTCCTTAGTTCTTGAGAAACAGGGGTGTCTAATATCATAACACAACTTAAGTACTTACTTTGTCACGAGAGGACTTCGTTGGTCGTAGGACAGATGGTACAGCGTTTGCTCGTTGTTCCGCGGGCTCGGGCTCGAGACCGGAAAGTGCTAATTTTGCTTTTCTCATTTTCTTGTTTTATACACATATACGTATAATTATAATTTAATAATCTCAATTTAAAAATTTAATATTGTATATCAATCATAATTTTAACCTTTATTTTTATTACTTCTGACTAGTTGTAAAAAAACATCATAAAACTGTTAATTTTTTTAAAATCACTTTTAAAATGTATTTTATATATTCTTTATCGATACAATGATATTGAAAGATTGTGTCAATTCGTGATTTTAAAGAAACATCATTTATGTATTTTCATATATCATTTATGCCTTAACAAGGGAAGCCAATACCATGATAATATTATTCCGTTTTTAAAGTAACAAGCCTAATTATATTAAAAATTAGCATCATAATTAAATTACAACCTATTTTTTGCATCTTAAAGATTTTTAAATTTGAATTACTTTGCTTTCTCCTTTATCTTCTTCCTGCTTTTATTTCTATTTTAGTTGAATACGTTTTATTTTTCATAACTAGATGCCGCCACAACAGTTTTGTAAAGATATTGGAATTTTTATAATTCAACAATAGATCCATTTTTTTAAAAACCTCTTTAAATGGTGAGAAATAATGACACATGAAAGTTGTTGGTAAAAATATTATTTTTTGTATTTTCTCCTGATTTAAAATGAGTATTTATACGCATAAATATATAGCGGTGTGCAAAATGATAGAGCGACCCAAAAAGAAAATCAGTTATTGTTTGCTATGTCGCAAATCTTTGAGTTATAATTAAACGTGATATTACCAATAATGATAAGCAATCGTTTTCAAAATAGTATGCAATTTTTAAAACCTATTTCAAAATGTGTATGTTGCTAAGTTTTCTCGCCAGTAAAATGATAAGAATGTAGTAAATATTTCTAAATCGCGGTTCGTGAGACATGGATATTTTCAAATGTCATTTAGGACATGATTAATAAAATATATTAAATTAAAAAATAAGACTGCGTAAAAAGCGAACTTATTAATTATTTCTCATCAATGTGAAACTATTTTTTATATTACTTGCGTATTATTTTTATTTACTTGTATTGATGAGTTTTAAGTTGTGTTTAATTCTTAGTTCCTATCTCTAAACACTGTTTTGGTGAGGCCTATAGATGTCTATGACGGTTAGAGTTGCAGACAAGCTAGAGATCCTATCTACACAACTTTCAGGTTGCGTAATATTTAAACGGAGCTTCTGACTGTAAAATAGTCAATGAAACATCGTCTTCATTTTGAAAGACCTATCCAATGATATGCCACTCAATAGGGTACGTAAAAAATTTTTTCGTCTGTACCGCCATTTTGTATTTTAAGGCCGAAATTTCCAATTTATAAAAACTAAACACCCTATAACCATCGGACGGTTAAGACGAATCGATAGAGACCTCATTCATTAAAATCCACCCAGCTGTAGGGATGTTTCGAGGGTATAAAGAAATCCACATACCCAGATACGTTCGAAACACATACCGCTTCTTGGCAGTCGGAGAAAAATAGATCCTTACCTCATTCGTTTAATTCGCGCAGCTTTCTGACGAAGGGGAGGGGTTCATTGCTTTCTGACTTCGAAAGAGGCCCAAATTCGACTTATAACAATATCGGAATGCCATTTCAGAGAATTGCTCATACAGCTAAACGTTCAAAGATTGTCATTTTAATTTTCTCACAGAATCCAATTATTAATGGTAGCATAAAATCTACATACATGGAGGCCGATAATTTTTTCCAAACGATTCAAAAGTTTGTTTATTCGCACGAACGCAATTAAAACAGTGACAGCAAAGGAAATTGAAGGTCAGATAAAGCACCAGCTCCAGTATGAACCATAAGAAGATGAATTAAAAGATCGGGAACCCTTAAATATGTAAAACCACGTCGGTGCCTGTGTTTAACTTTTGGTCTTAAAAAATCCACATACCATTTTCAGAGAAACATTTGAAGCAGCAAACGGATTGGTTTAAAATTATTTTCAGTGTTGAAATGAAAATCAATTTTGATGTTCTAGATGTTAATTATTGATATTGGTATGATCTTCACCCCCCCCCCCCCCCAAAAAAAAGCGTATTTTCCAACTAGGCGGAGGATTCCTAATGGTTTTGTCTGCCTTTTTCCTCAGGAGATAAGCTTAAAATTGCTTTTCAAGAAGAACGCCAATATTACAACGTCATGTGTTGGTACAGGGTAAAAGCAAACGCCGGCTTTAGATACATTTTTCAGGAAAATCCAATTCACATTGGAAAAGACGCAAGAAAGTGGTCTGAAGGCAATAAGATTGTCTCACTTTATTGAACGGACAATAGCGCGGACCAATATCCCGTGGAGAACCTTTTAGGATATTATGTGCTAAATGTCTACCGAAAAAATGATTAAATGATTCACATAAGAATGGTTACTCGGTTAGTTTTAAGCCTTTCCTAGAACATATTTGGTAAATACCATTATTCTGTTCTATTAGGAAAGCCTTTCTAACTGACCAATTAATAATTATATGGAGGAAGCTTTGAAGCCAGAAATATAGCCCGATCCTGTAATTCTAATACATCTTACTACTTCATAAACCCAACAGGGTATAATAATTTCCTTTGCATGATGAAAATTTTTATATATTACAGCAAAAAGTATATAAATTACACTATTTAATTTACACCTGAAATTATATCAATAATGCATATATGCAACGTTTGAGGGTATTTTTCAAATCAAATATTTGTAATATTTTTTTTTAGAAAATGAAATGTTGTTGTCTAAATAAAGGTGGTTACATATTACGTGCTTTTATTTAATACATTTTATAGTTCGGGTTGATTTTTTTAAAGACCATTGCAAATATGATAGAAAACTAAATGCATAAGTTTTTGGATTGTTAAAAAAAAAAAAAAAAAAAAAAAAATGGTATGGAGATGCGGATTTAATTTTTTAAAAATTTTTATTCATACTTGCCTTAACATATTATTATTTTCTTTCACACACATATATATGCATGCATTTATGAGTTGTATTCTGCACCCATTAGCAAGGTTATGGTCAGATAACTAACGTTAATTTATTCATGTTCACCATAGTATTAAATAACAAGGATAGCACAAAATTACTGGATATTTTACAAGATTTGGGTGGTAAAAGTTATCTCAAGTGACCGCAAATTATTAAAGGATTTAAATTTAAAATCATTAATGTATAATGAATGACAATGGGTAAATATAGTGGAACAATTAGTTAGCGAGATATGGAAATAAAAGCATTCCAACATATATGTGCAAACATTTTTACGATAACATTTGCTTTTCATTTCCTATTACATACGATTGCATTTATTAAGTTATGAAAGATTCTATAAAACATAACGCCAGTTCTTTTGTACACTCTGTTAATTTGTGTTTAAATTGTAAAAAAAAAAAAAAAAAAAAAAAAAAAAAATCATTTATTTATTAATACATCGAAGATGATATGTTAAACATCTAAATACATGAAGATGTTTGAAAATTTACGTCATCTTTTAATAGTTAAGATTTTTTTCGTCGTGGAAGATTATTTATATTTCTTGCGAATTGTAAATAATTTAATTTTTGGAATTCTCAAAGCCTCTACTTGAATCTTTTATAATATATTAATCCTGGTTCTAAGTCAACCTATTAAAAATATAATCCTTGTTTTCCGTTGTATCTGTTCCGACAAAGCTCAGAAATATCAAAACACGCATATTATTTTTAAATTATTAAATTATATTATTTTAACATTCCATACTAAATGAGAACTTTTTTAGTCTAAGCAATCTTTTAAAGAAATACTTTTTAATGTTGAGATTTTTTTTCCTTTAGATGCTAAAATATCTGCAGCTACATCATTTCGACTATATGTACCACATTCAATCAGTTGATGTTTTAAAATATTCATCGCATGGTTTACATTGTAAAGTATAACTAAAACTTATTTCCTTTATAGGGAGTGTAGTAATACAACATTTTAAAATAAATATGAAAAAAGAAAGTACAGTTATGTACTTTTCGGCGATATTTAAATACATGGGCATTTTTTACATGGCTATTGAGATTAATTTAAAATGTTAAAGAAATAGCTGCTAAAAAAATAACTTTAAAATTCAATTTCTTCGTCAATGCAATGGACACATATTATTAAATATGTAAATTGGTGAAAACTATTCTATCTTTTTATCTTCATTTTGCAAATATATATATATATATGTATATATATTTAGGCAACTGAAAAACATTCAGTTTTTTTATAGTAATTGTACAAATTTATACTGCTTAATTGTGTGTTCATTCTATTGTCTTTTAAATTATTCTTTATAATTATTTTGTCTAATGTTGAACTTGGCTCTGTGTTAAGTTATTGAAAACCTCGACAAAGAAAGTATTTGAGTTAAGGAGCAGTAAACTCAAAACAGGTTTATTCTTTTAAATCCGCTAACTTTTTGCTTTTAGTGTCTGGTATGTTAATTTGATTCTAAATGAACATTATTTTAAAGCAATTTTCTTTCAAAAATAAATTTTCTGCTGGCATTTCTATTCTTCGCCTGTTTAAAAGTATATAAAACTTTTTATTCAATGAATTTTTTTAAAAGCGGTATCTAATATTTCACAGTGTTAAATATAATTCGAAAATGTATAGTTCACACAGCTTATTGTTCTATAATAGATCATTTTTATTGCAAAAACGAAGAAAAACTGTAGAAACAAAAACACGTACATTCTTAAAACATAAAATTTGCATTTATTTCCTGTTATATGCTATGTAGATATTTCTATAAACAAGACTCTGCGTTTAAACGCGGTGCTACGAAACTGGCTATGTACATTTTAAATAGAATTTTCCTAATCAGAAATAGCGGCGCCAGAATCCACGGAGGTTTTAAAGTGTCTAAACAGCATATTAGACATTTATGATGATATTCTGTTTACGAATATTTATGCCTCTATTTTGCGTTTTACCAGTAATAAAAAAAACCAAATGATAGAGGAAATACCCCTAAAAATCTGTCTCCAACATAAATCTTTTAAATTTTCGAAGCACTGCGACGTGGGTCTAAATTTCTTTAACCATTTATCTTCGGCATTATGATCTACTGCAATTTTTTTCATGTAATATTTTTTTTCAATTACTGCAATGAAAATTAAAGGATAAACATAAAAAAAAAAATACTCACCTGTGAGAAATTTAATTATTTAGATGCAATTAATTAAAGTGGTACTTTAAATTACCGTCAGTACACTATGAGTAAAATATCATAACGGAAAACCCACAAGGTATTTCAACTGGCACCACAAAATATTTTCGATTTAATAAGTATGTGTAATATAGGCTTTTTCATATTTGCAAATAGATATTTTGGCAAATTCCGGTGCCAATCATTTATTTCAGCACTTTAGAATTGAAAATACTTTGCTCCTGAAAGGGCCAAAACAACTTTTTTTTTTCTTTTTCGAATTTGTTAGCTGTTCTTTAGTTATGCGACGTCAATATTCCAGGGACAACATGTTTTGTCGCATCTCCACATATGCAATATATGGATTTACATTTGCCATTTCTAGCATAGCAAAAACCAGCCGGTGACACAACTTTTTCGATTTCCTATAAAAAATAACAATGAAATTGAAAAGAAATACCAGGGAAATCATTACTGCACTAAATTTTAGTAATTACATTTTAAAGCAGATAAAAACGGTGGACACACACGAACAGTAAACAAGAAGCTTTTCTCCAACAGCCAGTGTACTGACGGTACTTACCACGAAGTAATTTAACTGTTAAATCAGATACATACACCGCTTACCTAAAATTGTTAGTCAAATTGTATTCTAAGATCATAATGAACACATAAAAAATTCCAACACTTATCTTATATCCTTTACTGCGTTTTCAGCAATGAAAAGACGAGCGTGACAATCTGCACAAAATGTCGGCACGAAACACATCGACTACTTCAAAGATAGCCTCATTCCTCTCTAAAATAACAAACCTAGAACTACTGCTGCCACGTATTCGGATAAAGTGCAGTTAAGAGAGTGTTTTTGCAAAGTACCATTAGAATATTAGTAATGTTCACTATGGTATAAAAGTTTAAATTGAGTGGCACTTATACATAAGTATCGTCAGTAGATAAAGGGTTAAAGTGTTGCCAAAATGCCTTTATAGCACTATAAAAATGTGAAAAACTTTATGAAAGGAATACCCGTTAAAAATATGTGTTCAATATGAATTTTAGCTTTATGTTTTTCATTAAGTTGTGTGTGTTAAAAAGTAATTTTCGAAAAGTGTTTTATTTGATTTAAAAGCTAAATAAATCTAAGTTAAAAAGTCCTTCCGGCCAGTGCCGGGAGGAAGACGTGGCTTTCATATTCCTTATTTTTAAAAAGCCAACTTATATTATTCAAACACACAAAGCTCAATTTCGTGGAAACCGAATATAGGAGATTCAATACTAATTTTTATCAATACTAAATCATTATGAATGAGAATTTCGCGAAATTAGTCAGCTTTATCCAAGCAGCTTTTATTTAAAGTAACTTATATTTGGCTGCCAAATTCGGCGATTTCTTAAAGTGCCTGTCATTTTAAGACAACATGGTGGATGAAGCTAACCAGTGAACTTGGTCGAGACTTTAGTAATTGCTGTGCACATGCTCACTCACATCGGAATCGGTTGATATATACGAGTGCTGTCGCAGGCAAAAAATCAGATTTTCCAAAATGTCACCCACATTAGAAATTGAAACTGCTATATCTGAGCCATTTTTTAAGATAAAGACAAACAAAAAATTCTCCTGAATCCTTATATCAAGGTCAAATACTTAAGAAAGAAACCTTTTTCAATTTCTAATTTTATTGCACCTCACTTTAAATATAATTTTTTTTTAATTTGATGGCCGCCATTTTGAAACAAGATGGCTGATGAAGCTGGCCAGCGGAGTTGTTCGAGGTATTGATGTATACTATCCACATGCCTTCTTACATCGAAATAGGCGAATACGTGTGTTATCGCGTGACAAATACAAGATCGTTTCAAAGTGTTAGCCATGCTAGAAATTCAAAGTGCTATAATAATTCAACCATTTTTTAAGATATAAACAAAAGAACAAATTTTCTGAAACAAAAACTGCTCCAGAATCTTTATATCAAGCCAAACACATAAAAAAAATCTTTTTCATTTTCCAATTTTTTAATACCTTAAATTATTTTTTTTAATGGCAACCCTTTTGAAACAAGATGGCGAATGAAGCTGGCCAAGAACTCGGTTGAGACATTGGTATGTACTATGTACAGAGACAGACCAAGTTACATCCAAATCGGTTCATAAATACGCCTGTTATCGTGTGACAAAAATCAGGTCGTTTTAAAATGTCAGCCACAATAGAAATTCAAAATGCTATAACTCAGCCATTTTTTTAGATATAGACGAAACAAAAGATGTTCCGGAATCTTTGTATTAAGGTAAAACACATACGAAAAAAATCTTTTTCATTTTCTAATTTTTTGGTATCTCATTTTAAATTTTAATTTTTTGAAATTTTTTTAAATGGCCGCCATTTTGAAACTAGATGGCGGATGAAGCTGGCCAACGAACTCGGTCGAGATATTTGCATGTACTATGTACACGCCAAGGTACATCCAAATCGGTTCATAAATACGCCTGTTATCACGTGACAAAAATCAGGACGTTTCGAAATGCCAGCCTCGCTAGAAATTCAAAATGCTATAACTCAGCCATTTTTTAAGATATAGACGAAACAAAATCTGCTCCCGAATCTTTTTATCAAGGTCATACACATAAGAAAATTTTTTTTTTTCAATTTTCAGTTTTTTGGTACCACATTTCAAATTTAAATTTTTCTTAAAAATTTAAATGGCCGCCACATTTAAACAAGATGGCGGATGAAGCTGGCCAACGAACTCGGTCGAGACATTGGTATGTACTATGTATAAACGAAGTTACATCCAAATCGGTTCATAAATACGCCTTTTATCGCGTGACAAAATTCAGGACGTTTCAAAATGTCAATCATGCTAGAAATTCAAAATGCTATAACTCAGCCATTTTGTAAGATATAGACGAAACAAAAACTGCTCCGGAGTCTTTGTATACAGGTAAAATACTTAAGAAAAAAATATTTTTCCATTTTCAATATTTTGGTACCACATTTCAAATTTTAAATTAATTTTTTTTTTTATGACTGCCATTTTGAAACAAGATGGCGGATGAAGCTGGCAAACGAACTCGTTCGAGACATTGGTATGTACTATGTACACACCGAATTACATCCAAATCTGTTCATAAATACGAGAGTTACAGTATGACAAAGGTCAGATATATATATATATATATATATATATATATAATAATTTTGAACGGAGGGTGGTTTCGGGGTGTGGGGGTCATGATCGATGAAAATATACCAAATTTTTTCGAAATCGCTTTCCTCCGAACGGCTGCAATAGGTAGCTTTTTGTAATGAAAGCTACCTAAAACCAGACAAGTTTATCAATTATAAATTTATAGATACTACACTAAATAAATCAGTACTAAGAATAAGAATGATATGTAAATTCTTTAATTTAACAAAAAATATAACATTGTTTTGTCGTATAACGAAATTTCGGTATTAAGAATTTTTTTAGAAAAACTATGGGATTTTTTTAATAGATCGAACACTATAGTTTTTTAAAAGATAAAAACTCATCTATGTACTTCAATTGATTTTCGTTAAAGAAAATGTTTAACTCTTTCAGGAGCGGTGGTATGTTTATGAAACCAATTAATTTTAATTACCAAACCAGAATGGCACCAGAATTTTGGTAAATGAAATTTAGGTTTATCAGGTATGAGAAATATGGAATTTTCTTAATTCTAAGTAAATTTGTTTCTAAATTTCGGTGTAATTCATTAATTTCAACGCTTTAGTAATGGAAGTGCTTTGCCTCCTGAAAGGATTAAACAAGGAAATTGAAAATTCCTAATGTTTTATCAACATAATAGAGACAGCCTATGAAATTTTAAAATGGCGCAAAATGCTTACCGTATATTTTAATAAGTAACATTATTAGAGAATTATAAACAGCGATGTTTTGTATATATTTTTAAACAGCTAAAAGTTCTCTTTTTTCTTTTGTTATTCACATAGCATTACACTTCAAACTTTTTTTTTATTTTTATCTTGGCTTCGATTCAACTTTTTAAAAGTCTGAACCATGAAATGTATTTGTTCTGACAAGGATAAAAAGATCAAAACAGACTTATTCTTTTTGAAATTCTTAAGCTTTTTCATTTTTTTGTGTGTGGCTTGTTAATTCTATTTCAAACGAGCGCTTATTTTAACTAAATTTTCTTTTTTTTTGTGGAGATTTCTTTATTCTAGCCGCAAATTAGGTGTAACGCATTTTATTCAATAGATGCATCAAAAGACTTGCATCTAACAACTGACAATCATAAATTTCATTTAATCAATTGTACTTATATTTTAATAAGTTATTTTTTAAAACATTCTCATTATTTACTTTTTAATAGCCGAATAATTTTTTTTTTGAATTTTTATATATTCATTTTTGGAAGTCTACAAATATTAGGGTAAGTCTAGGATAGATGGCCATAGTTTTTAAAGATTGAAATAAAAATTCTTAGAATGCAAATACAAGAAATATTCATGCATATTTAAAATTCTTATACATATACTCATAATATTTTATGCAAAAAATAATTAAATATTGTAAACAAAAAGTGTTAAAAAACATTGAAATTAAAATGGCAGATGGTGATCTCTCCTTAAAGCCGAGGGGAGATGGTAAGTGGTATTCCATAAATCTTAATTGTGCATGTAGTGCCGATAAGCCCCAAGAAAACTTGTGAATATTACTCGTATATCATGGAATCATTTTTAAGTTATTCATAACCTTGGATTTTCCGCCACAGACATTTCATTTTTAAGTTGCTTTATTTGAAGTTAGAATGCTGCACATTGTGCTATCTACCACTTTGTCTTGAAATTTGTGCTCCATGTCATATGTCTGAATATTGAATTCTACTGTAGTTAGTGCAAGAGTTGTAAAGATTTAATTTCTGTAATTTTCAAATTCTTCTGTTATTGACTGAAAAGTTTCCATGATGAACCTAAACTTTAAAGGTCTATAGTAAGAAGTAGATGACGGGTGTGGATTTAGATATTATAAAATTTTTATTTTCTTCATTACAACCCTTTTTAGGTGCGTTCGTAATTATATAAATACGTAGCACCTATAGTCGTCGTTCAGTCTGTCTGTCTGTCCGTCCGTCTGTCCGTCCGTCTGTCTGTCCGTCCGTCCGCATATAATAGAGCAAAAACTATCCAACCGAATGGTCTGAAATTTTAAATATATGATTGTTGTAAAATTTTGTCGAGTCATTTCAAGTTTTATGAAAATCGGATGTATAGTTAAATTAAAGGCACAGTCAAAAGTTTTTCTTTACATTACGGCCAATGGGAAAAATTATTGCACGTGCATTTTAATGATGTTAAAGCTTTCCGAATGGTCTCAAATTTTAAACATATAACTATTGCGACATTTTGTCAAGCCATTTCAAATTTTATGAAAATCGGATGTATAGTTAAATTACAAGGACAGTCAAAAGTTTTTCTTTACATTAAAGCCAATGGGAAAAATTATTGCAAGTGCATTTTAATGATGTTACAGCTTTCCGAATGGGCTGAAATTTTAAATATATAATTGCTGCAGAATTTTGTCGAGCCATTTCAAATTTCATGAAAATCGGATGTATAGCTTAATTACAGGGACAGTCAAAAGTTTCCCGTTACATTAAGGGGAATGGGAAAAAAATATTGCAAGTGCATTTTAATGATGTTACAGACTATGCACTTATGAATTGCAAATAAATACACATTCAGTACAATATGGGGTGCAAAAAATAATTATAAAACTAGTTATAGTACGAACGCACCTCATTTGCCACGTTTGACGAGCAATTTCCAACTTGTTTATATGACGGGCATCGGACTTTTTGAACGACTTTTAAAAATGTCACTTTTATTTTAAGGCTTTCAGATATTTTCTTTAACACACTCGCAACAACTCTTTTTTTATGTGACGGGCATCGGGTTTTTTGAAATACTTTTTAAAATGCGGTTTCTCTTTTAGGGCTTTCAGATAATATGTTTAACACACCCGCAGCATTCTTTCGTCCAAACTGTCTCAGTTTTAAACACGTGGCACGTGTTAATTTATTTGTATTGCGGGAATAGGGAATGCACTTTTCGTCTTTTGATTTCGGTTCACTTAAACAAAAGATTTCTTTGGTCGTCTTACTTTTTTGGTTAGTTATTATTACTTCTTCCCTGTAAATATATTTATTGTTAATATTCGAATCTTACCATCGCTTATTTTACTTCAAAAAATGTTCTTTAAGCGATGGCAGATTTTCCATCTTCGATTACTGTCATTTATAAATGAATGAATCCACCGCTTCATCTGGTCTAACATAACAGATGAGCAATGTTGACGATTTTATTTGTATAATACGTAATCTATCAGAATATTTTTAGAATTCACAGGGATTGATTCATGTCCAGTAACATAATTTTACAAAATCTCACACAATTGTCTTTTCGAAATTTACATTTCCGTACCTGAAAAAAAAAAATTAGTTATACTGAAGAGTTGCAAATAGTTGCAGTTGAAATTGATTTATTTTATATCTATATGCATACATCTATACAAAAAAAATATTATGTTACAATGTACCAGCGTGTACAAAATTTTTGGCAGCTTTTTAAAATTTATCATATACTATTAAATTTTCAAATATTTTTTTATGTCGACTTAAAAAAATAATTTTTTAAATATAACAATCCTAAATAACTATCGTAACTGTAAAATACAAAATATCTACATTGTTGTAAAGGTTCCATGCTGTCAAATAAAAATATTTACCAAATAAGTATGTTTTTAGCCATAAATATCAATTGAAATTACCACTACAGCAATCGCCATTCTAAAAAGGTTAAAAGAAAATTTGGTTTTTGAGCCGATTTTTTATGGCGTTGTTCTGGAGTTAGGCTGTAATCACTTTACATATTTGTTCTCCAATGTGTTAGATGTTATTTGAAATATCTAAAAGTGAAATTAATGGAAGTCGATTTTTGGACTTTTTTTCAGCTAGATTCGCAAAATCTTACACTGTCCACCGGTCGAGTTTGAAAAGAGCAGAGTTGAGAATTCCAGGATGCATGTCTCAAACAAGGAGACTAATGAAAAGTCAGCTCCTAGTTAATTCAAAGTCTTCTAGAGAATGTTGAAGGCAAAGTGAGAAGAATGTCAGAGTTGAGGGTGGCGGAGGAAAGAAGAGGATTGAAAAAAAGATAGCCTCACTTCGTTAAATCTGGGGTAATCGACAAATCATTTAAAAATTTTTTTTTTAGAAATCTAAATAAATACAAAATAATACTAAACACAAAATAAAAGGCTGTGGAAAAAATAAAACGTAGAGAAAGTATACAACCAAATTTTTACGTTAAAAGAATTTAAAGTGAATAATCAATGCATCTTTTTGAAAAAAAAAAAAATCACTTTATTTCCGATTCTGAAGAACTCAGGGGAAAATAGTTTTTGAATAGATTTTAAGGGGGTCCGGGACACATTTTAAAATAATTTTTGTTTATTGAGTTAAAATTCTGAATTTTTCGTGATGGTTAACCTTATCATTTGTAAACAAAATCATTTGATAGAACTTCTCATTTTTTTTTAAAATTTTAATATTAAAATTTATTAAAAAAGTTGGTTAATTTTAAATAGTTATAACTCGAAATATTATTAATAGAATTTCAATTTTTTTTTCATTTAAATAAACAGAAATATACAAGTTTTAATTTCGATTCAGCATTTAAAAAAAAAAAAAATTATAAAAAAAAAATTAAAATATTTAACGAAATAATTAAGAAAATTAAAAAAAAAATTGGTGCAACATTTTTTTAAATCATATTTTCAAAAGTAAACATTTTTTTAAATATGCTGGATCAAAATTAAAGTAAAAGAATTGAAAAAGATATGTTCCAAGTTTGAACCCTTTATCTTTAACGGTCCTCGACTTATAAGAATTTAAATACTAGAAATGGTAAAAAAATCTATCATGAAGAAAAACGCATTTTTACAAGAGGTCGTTTCCATGACAGCCATTGCTCGAAAGCTAGATTTTGAAAACAAACCAAAACGAAAAAATTAATATTTTTTGTTCTAATTCAGATAGAAACATGATTTAAATTTCATTTTAAGCAGGAAAGAACAAAGAAATTTTTAATGAAATAAAATGTTTTGCAAAATTTGAAGATTTCTGTGTGCCGGACCCCCTTAATATGTTGGCACCTAGAGATATATGCACTGAGTTACATAATAGTACGGAGGCCTATATCCCTATCCACATGGAATTCAATGGTTTGTCCATGAATTAAATGCTAAAGAATTTCCAAAGAAAATTGTTGGCAATACATAGGTTTCATCCCATAGAGTATGGGCTAGATAATATCAAATTGTATTTTCTTTTTAAAATATGGCACAGTTAGTACTATTTTTACCGAATATATATTTTATTTTTATAAAAAAACTATAGATTTTATTTAAATTCATCGCAATTTTTTAGTTTCATATTCGTTAAAAATGACATTTTAGGTAAGCTCATAAAAAAAAAGTAAAAAAAATGTGAAGTATTGTTCATAAAAATAATATAAAAAAAATGTATAGATATAACCATAATTGATAAAAAGTATTCTAAAAAGTTTGAAAAAATATTTCTAATATTAAGAAAAGAGCAGGATTTAGTAGTTGCGCGCATTGAAAGTGTGAAGCGGTCGCGGTAGAAAGCGGACCGGCGAGTTAGCCCTCTGTACTGTAATGGACCTCTAGGGATAGAGTTACCCTCATAGCATGCATGGTCACGGTGACGTCGTTGTGACGTCACTGTAAGTCACTGTGGTCACGTCACATCTGTGACCAAAATGCCACCCCTCAGTGATGTCACATTGTGACTGAGATGTGAACTTCTTAGAAAACTTTAAAAAATTACGAAAATTCTTTAAAACATGTTATTTACTGTAAAATTATGTTTTCCTGGCAATTAAAAAAAATTGTGAGGTCACTGTTATATCACTGCTATGTAACTTACGTCACGTCACATATGTGACAAAAAAACCACCATATTGTAAGTCACAGTGTGACAAAAATATGAACTTCAAAAATATTTGAAAATGAAGAGAAATATTTTAAACAGTCACGAGTTACATGGCATAAGGAATAAAATATATTAGTGGATAGCAAATGGTAAATTCTCTCACTAAAGGGGAGAGGGGGGGGGCATAATAAATAAAGTGCACGATACAATCATTAATAAACTAAATTTTCAGGCTATATTTTATCAATTTGATATCTAAGATAGTGAATGTATACTTTTTCATGATTTAAATTTTATCTAGCATTTGGATAATATAATTAGAATTAGGAATATTAAATTTATACACTTTACATATTTAGTTTGCTGGGAGGAAATTTATTTATTTATTTCTTTTTTTACCGACCAGGATTATTCGAAACACTTCTGTGGTTTCAAAATAAAAATTTTCTATTACAGTTAAATCTGCACCTTTTAATGAGCACGTAGAAAGAGTCTTCAGAGTTTAGTCATCTATGCATTTATTGCTTTAGAATATTTTTATAATTTGTATTTAAGTCATAAATTCTACTTCTTTCAGACTTTTTAAATAAAATTAGCATTTTCTGAAAATAAAAGAAATATACAAAATTTGTGCAAAACAAACTTTACTTAAAAAAAAAAAAAAAAAAAAAAAAAAAAAAAGGCGGGGGGGGCTCGTTATTACCATTAAATTTATTTTTACACCTTTTGAAAATTTAAACAATGGTATATCTAATAAACTCTAATTATGAATATTATTATTATAATTATTTAGAAAAAATGAACTTTACAATACATTTTAACTTGTATTATTTGGTACGGATAAAAAGAAAAGGTTAAATACATTGGACATTTCTTCAAATACAAAATTTTAATTAACCATACTTTCAGAAAATTACTGCGCATTCAAGTTTCATATCTCTTGCATGGAAAAACAAATAATCTGTACCAGACCATCTGCTTGAAAATCGTCTGCCCACAAAAAAATAAACATGAGAAGACGCGGGAAATAAATAGTTCACTGTTTTTAGAACATCACCTTCACCACGCCTACAACACTTTAAGATAAGGAAATGACCATTTTTGGATACACGGATATTAATAGAACGTATATGTAAGTTTTATTTAACTTAAATATTTTATTCCTGATTTGTACATATGAGTTAAATACTTTTATGTTGTATTTGTAAGAGACTGATCTTTAAACTGTTAGAAGCGATATTTTAAAATTCGATAACTGTAAAGAAAAATATCTTAATCTGCCATCGCTTGAAAAAAAAAACTGCGCAGAGACTGTGCATGCCTACATTCATACTGGAATTAATATAAACATTAATTTACTCTTACTTGAGATTGAAAATGTATGGAACGACAATGATTTGGAATTATTTTATCGGCTTCTTACTATTTTTTGATTACTAACACTTATAGTTATTATTATTTTGGGGTTAAATATGATGTTCGATTATCATAAGATTACGAAACTGTTTCAGATTAGAAATTAACATTATACTGGGAAAATGTATCTTTACATATTACAGTAGTGAAACATTTGAAAGAATTTTCTTTTAATGCTAATAATATTTTAAATTATCTTTCAAAATCCTAAATCTTCAAACCAATGTTTTCAGATTTAACATTTGCCGAAATTATAAAATAATAGGAATTCCTTATACCATATCGAAATATTTTTGAGATATTGTTAAATCTAATAAGGCATTTAATTTATCTATTGAGTTTGCTGTTGTTTAATAGTACAATTATAAATCCTAATTATTATTTTTAGTATTTTTCAAATTGGTATATTTATTTTTTTAAATTGTATGTAAGCATTTTTTCTTTTCTGTTTGGGATTTTAATCAAACATTTAATTATAGACATTCTGAATCGGTTATTAAATTTTCTTCTATTGTAAATTCATTTTCTACGTTTATGATACGCGTAATTATTGGCACTAAAAAGTAAAATATGATACTTAAGCATTGAAACAAAGTGTTTTTCATGCCTGATGGGAAGTTATAGATTAAACTGCTTTAGTATATATTTTTAAAAGTTCATATAATACAGGATACATATTATAGGACACAAGTTGAAAAGTGCTTACACTTCGGGTTGTCTGTCCGTCTAGCAGTCTGTCCGCACTCTAACTCTCGAAAATGTACTCGGATTGCCCTGAAATTTTTGGATGTTATTGACGTTTACCATAGCACGGTTTCTATTTGTAATGAAGTTTGTAGCATGCTTTGTTCATTTACAGGGACAGCCAAAAGTTTTCCGTTACATTACAGCCTATGGAAAAAAATCGTTTCAAATGATTTTTTATGATTTTACGCACGCTTTCAAACAGAATAAAATTTATATGCATTTATGAAGTGCACTAAAATATGCATTCTGTTGACTATGCGATGCAAAGAATAGTTATTGTTCATTTACAGGGCTAAAAAAGGAATTCAAATACATAATGATATAGGGGTGGAGGGAATTGTTTGCGGCATACTTTAATTATGTTAATCTATTTCATATATAATGAAATTGATATATGTCGCTGAGGTTTACATACTATAAATTATTTCATGTATAATACGAATAATACGTATATAGCATTTACAGGGACACACAAAATATTTCAGCTACTATATTGTATCCGAAGTACTGTTCATTAGCGATGATTGCTGGAAATGTATTTTTAATTACGATATGCGCTTTTATGATTCACTATATTTATGCATAGTATATGGTGTATATAAATGCTATAATTCCTATACAAGGCTACACAAAAGTATTCGTAAGGATTACTGGGTATGGGCGCAAGTTGCTTAAAGGTGGTTTTTAAATGAGTTATGCTCTTTTTTGCTGAACTGCATTTAATTTACCAAGAAATGTTTGTAGAATATAGATAAAACGATATACAGGATCACGTAAAGAATTGGATACATGACCGTCTATAAATTATAATTTCTGGAAATGTGATTTCAGCAGTTTTAAGAGTGTCTTAGTTTGAATTAAATTTTAACTAAATAGTGGCGTGTAATAAAGATTCTAGGTAAACTACAGGGTTGTACAAAAGTATTCAAGTATGTTTCCATACATTAGTATAAATTGCTGAAAAAGAATTTCAACCTGTTAGGCGTTTTCTTGCTAAACTAAATTTTCACATTATATAGTATATATGCACTTAAAAAAATGGGAAGTCAAAATTGAGTAAAAAGTACTCAAATTTAAATGTGTCACATACTCAAAATAGCTCCGATCCAAATGTACTCAAAGTTGAGAAACACATGTACTCATTTTTTATTCATTGGTTGTGATCAAATATGAATCATTATGTACTGCCCCCCTCCCCCCCCCCAAAAAAAAAGAAAAACCTAAAATTTAAAGTAAAAATGTACTGACATTTATTTCCCGTTCAAAGTTCTTAACAAGAAATGTTTAATTGATTATTTATTAAGAAAAATAGCAAAATTCTTAACAAGATACTCAAATCGAATATTTTTATGACAAGAGCATTATTTCCAAGCACTTTTAAATTATTTTTAAAATGCTGTGCATAATTTAATATTTACATTAATAAACATCATTTATGCCGCCATAAATGAAATGAACCATTACAGGGTACAAAACTATTCGTTTGTTTGGGTTTGATAACATGTGATGTTTCAAAATAGAGAAAGCATGGGTTCATTTTTGATCCAAAAATATTCAATTCGATATGAGTACGTCGGTTTACTTATTTTTGAGTACTTCATTTTTCTCAGTGTATCAACCTACAGATCAAATACAGGGTTGTTCAAAAGAATTGGAAAACATATTTGGCTATGGACGGTAACTGCTGAAATCAATTTTTCAAATGTTTACTTAGTTATCTTATTTACGTCATTTCCCTAAATTACGATGTCTTGTTAAAGCATTCAGAAAGTGTTGGAAAGTATTTTATAATCTATGATTAACGCATGATTTTTCTTACTCGTTTTTTTTTTATTTCCCAGATCAGTCTTTTCCTATAAAACATACCAAATCTATTTAGCTCATATTCACAAAATACAATATACACGGGAATAAAAAATTTAAATAAATATCGCTTATCATGCCGCTCTATAAATAATAGTTGTATTAATATCCGTGAGTCTCCATGTTCGTATTTAATAAAGCAATGACAAATCACAACAAATTAAAAAATTTACACATTCTAAATGTCAAGCTTGAACTCAATATCAAGCATAGAACTTAATATCAAGCATAGAACTGAATAAAAAAATATGTCAGTTGATAAGCATTGTTTTTTAAGTGGAAAAATTTAAAATGATTTAGAAGAATAGGACTCCAAAATAGCGATATTTTGCTAAAAAGTACGGTAAAAAGATAAGATTTTATATTTACAGCAAAAGGTTATTTCAAAATTCATCGCTGTATTAATACTTAGAAATTTTTCCAGAGAGAATCCTTCGCCTTATATACAATATTTCAAATGAAAATCAAATATCAAATTAATTGCTTAAAAGGCGCAAATAGTGAAAAAGATTCCAAGCCGGGACTCGAACCCGGGCCATCAGTATAGCACACTGATATTCTACCGACTAAACCACATGGAACGACGCCCAGTCTGTAAAATTTCTCACTATTACAGGTTGGCAAGGCTACAAACGCAGCACAAGATGGAATATTTATCGTGAGCCACCGACATGCGGTAAACACGAAACTTAATGAAATCCAGCATCGAAACTATATTAATAATTGGAAATTTTTCCAGGGAGAAACATTCGCCTTCCATACAACATTTCAAATTAAAATTGCCTTTTAAGCAATTAATTTGAAATTTGATTTTCATTTGAAATCAATCGATACTGGATTTAATTAAGTTTCGTGTTTGCATCATGTTGGTGGCTCACGCTAAATATTCCATCTTGTGCTGAGTTTGTAGCCTCGCCATCATGTAATAGGGAGAAATTTTCCAGCCTGGGTATCGTTCCATGTGATTTAGTCGGTAGAATGTCAGTGCGCTGTACTAATGGCCCGGGTTCGAGTCCCAGCATGGAATCTTTTTCACTATTTGCGTCTTTTAAGCAATTAATTTGAAATTTGATTTTTATTTGAAATCACAGTGTTTATGACAAGTTCGTCACAAATGACCCATATTTCACAAATTGGTCACAGTGTGACGTCAAAGCATTGTCGCTTTCGTCACAGGTTCGTCACAAAGTTAATGCCAAAATAGTCACAAATGACACACTTTTCACAAATTTGTCACACCGTGACTTTACAGAGTGGTCACAATGTGACGTCACAAACGACCTCTAAAACGGCCATAACGACCTCGCATTCTAGTCACTGTGACGTCACATCGACGGTCACAAAATCACAGTGTGACTTCACAACGACGTCGCCGTGACGTCACCATGCCTTACGGGTAAGCACCAATAAGCGTGAATGATTTTGTAATAAAGATTTAAGGGGACCGGGAAAGCAAAATACAATCAAAAAATTGATTTTTACTTTTTTATATCATTAAATAGTTTAAACATTGATCTTTTCAACGGTGCGTCACACATTTTTATATATATAAAAAAAGGTGATAAAATTATTCATTCTTTCTCAGAGTTACTTCACAGCTTAATGACCATTTAAATCTTTAATTGACTTTTTCTCAAATCTTAGATTTTTCATGTTTATGTTCCTTTTTTTTCAATATCTATTAAACTTATGAACTCAGATTTTTTTAATACTTATGTTATATTGTGTACTTTAACACAGGGATTTAATGATTTGTTGAGAATTATGTAGTTTAGGCAGTGAAATCTTACCAAAAATGCTTAATGCCAATAATTTAAAAATGACTTTCAATTAATAATTAATTTCCAGTTTCACTTAAAAATAAAATGGCCCGTTAAAATATTTAAAACGTGTTATTCTAACTAACCTAAAAAATCTAGACCTCTATCTTTCACCATTTCTGAGAAAAAGGTACATAAAGTTGGTGAATTTAACATGGCGGAGATAGGGCTTTCCCGGTCCCCTTAATATCAAAGAACAAAGTGTTCTATTCGAAACGATTACACCCGACCAGTGGCTTAGAGGTTCTGCTCTCGAAACTGGTAGGCGGGAGGTGCTGGGTTCGAATCCAATCGCGCCCGTCGGCCTAACTGTTTCGGAGTTTTCGTGGTTTTTTTCGAAAACTTGGATTTTCCATGCGTAAATACGGGTTAGGTTCCCTCAGAAAGACCCCCACGGAGGGCACTTCCCCTTGGGCCTATATCCCTCGAGTAGATAATCAGCCGTCAAAAATCAACCCACCTCGAAACGGTTACACCGAAGAAGATGAGAGTTCGTGAGTGCAACAAACATGTGTGAATTTGGTTTCTCGCGAGTAATGACCACCAATATGGGACGATAGATGTGCAAGGGAAATTTATTGTAAAAAAACGTTCATTATGTCTACTTTGCAAACGACAGTATAGAAACACAAAATATGCTTTAAAAAAAAAAAAAAAAAAAAAATCGACAATAGTAATCTTTTTTTTTTTTTTTTTTTTTTTTTTTTTTTTTTTTGCCAAATATTATTTTTTGCTTTTTACAGAAGATGAGGTGAAATCATCAATCCACCGCGGTAGAACTTATATGTATGACACAAATATTACCGTCTCAAAATTCAGAACGATTATAGTTGAAAAAATCTCATTTTTGCAGATAAAACTAGTATGTTGTAGCCATCACAAAACTTTCTTCATAGTAAATCACATAAACAGCACTAATTGATATCAAGGTACACTTGAATCTGAAGTTTGATGAAATATCGTGCATAAGTTCTTGAGATAGAGATATAGTAGAAATTCTGAAAAATGCAGCTTAGCAGCGCCATCTGTTGAGCGATTTGCACCAAAACATAAACAGCACTAATTTATATCACGATGTACCTGAATCTGAAATTTGTTGAAAATCTATGATTTAGTTCTTCAGATAAAACTATTGCGATGATCGTAAAAAATGCAGCATAGCGGTGCCATCTCTTTAGCGATTTACACCAAAATGCATAAAACGTCAATTCATGTCAAGGACTAACTGAATGATAATAATAAAAAAAAAACATACATTAGTTGTGGAGATGGAGCTATTGCGGAAATCGTGAAAAATGCTGCATAGCAGCGCCACCTGTTGAGCGATTTACATCAAAATGTATAATACGTCAATTCAAGGACTAACTGAATCTGAAGTTTGATGAAAATCCGTGATTAGTTCTAGAGATTGAGATATTTTAAAAATAGTAAAAATGCTGCATAGCAGCGCTATCTGTCGAGCGATTTACACCTAAAACTAATCAGCAACAAATTATAACAGGGACTAACTGAATTTAAATTTTTATTAAATTTCGTGCATTAGTTCTTGAGATACAGCGCCCACAAAATTTGTGTCACATACAAAGACAGGCAGACTCACAGACTCACAGACAGACTTTTTATAAAAACCATTTTTTCGGAATCTCTGACCCCTAATACGTGTAAATCCGTCGAAAACCGAAAGTCGAAAATTTTCACAAATCCAATACTTTCTTCTTGTAAAATAGAAGAAAGTAAAATAAAACTATAGCTTAATTTAAATAGCTTAATAACAATTATGAAATTTGTAAAAAAAAAAAAAAAAATACATGATGAATTTTTACTTCAAAATTAATTTTTTATTTTTAATGCTTAATTACATATTCTTTTGTGTTTGTAAATGGCTAACAAAGTTAAGTCTGATAGCAGCATCGTGAAATTTTAAATTTTAATCACATACCTCTTTTTGTAATATTTATTTCAAAATAAATGTGAAAACCAATAAAACAATTTTCTTACTGTTTATGTTCATTTATAAAAAGGGAAATTTTTAAACTTAATTTTTTTTTTAATTCTCCATTTCCGTTTCGTTTTTAAACAAATTTATTCACGTTGAGTCTGATAATCACGATTAACTTTAAAACAAATTTAAACAGATTAATATCATAAATGGCCTTGAATATTATACACAAAGGTTTAAAAAATATTTTTAAACACACGATATTTCTTTACTATACGTTTCTCATTTTTGTACAGTGTTTGGTGCAGTGGTTGAAACCGAGAACAAAAAAGTGAGAAAATTACACGTTTCATTGTTAGAAATTATGTGCATAAGAAGTATTTTGTGTTAGAACTTGAAAATGTTCTCCAACATTGCACTTGACTGTCTCATCGTATTTTGAATTTTTTTGTAATCGAAATCGTAACGTCTAATTTTTACATTATGGAGCCACTATAAGTAATATCAACAAATAGCATAAATTTACTTTACTGCGCTTAAATGTCATTTTTATTGCTATAATTGTCGGTCTTCAAAAATTAAGCGCTTATGAGTTTCCAGAATAAGAAATATAATTTTAGAATATATTTGTATTTTTGCTACAATGAATTGAGTTCCTAACAAAAATCCATTTTCTCTGTAGATTTTGTTGTTCATTTTTAACACTTTCCAACAAGGTTGAAAAGTGTTTTGTTTATGCATTCGGTTTGTCTGTCCCTCTTTCCACGCTCTAACTCCCGTAAATATAATCGGATTTTCATGAAATTGATAAAGGTTATTTAGGATAACAAAAGCATGTGTGGTATTGTATATGAAGTCTGTAGGATTAATCGTTCATTTACAGGGGCACTCAGAAGTATCCCATTACATTATGGTATATGGGGAAAAATCGTTTGGAGAGTATTTTAATGACATTATGCTGTTTTAAATATATTGAAACTGATATAAATCACTGAATTTCGCTACAATCACGTAACAACTGGACATTCATAGCATTTTTTATTCATTTACAGGGACACACAAGAGAAATCGGTTACAGTACAGTACTGTCTTTGAATAATAATTGCTGGAGTATACGGTTTAAAATTCGGTATTCGCTTTTAAATTTAATTATATTTTTGCATCTTACTCGTTATATATAAATTCCATACTTCTAATACAGAGCTGCACAAAACTATTCACATACCGTTCTCCTTATTAGAGAACATTGATGAAGGTAAATTTTCAACTGAAGCACATGTATCTCTTAAGTGAACTAAATTTTGGCCTGCGTGTAGTTAATAGATTCAAATCTATAAATCATATAGAGAGCTCCTGAAAAAATTCGCATCCGATTGTGGATGGGAATAGCTGAAACTGGGTTTTGAAACGTATTATGCGTTTCATATGGTTGAATTAGACGTAATATTTTAATTTTTTAAAAGGTACAGTTTTGTTACATTATTCTGAATGTGTTGGAAAGTGTTTCATAATCTATGCTTCGCGCATGATTTTTTCTTACTTGTTGGAAAATTATTAAGAATCATCAAAGCGATGTAAACTTTCTGTCTCGATTAATTTTCTTATTCATAAATGGTAGGTAACAGAACTCCAATAAGTGTTGGATACGTAACAACGTACACAGGGGTTAATTAAAGACGCTTTTTCTAAATTGGCCGTAAAGATGTCCAGGCCAGGATTCGAAGTTGGGATCTTTTTTGCTGCTTTAACTAACATGTTCCCACATAGCATTTCTTGTTTGCAAAAAATTTGCAGAAGTTTTGCTTTGAAAACCTACAAAGTTGCAGCAAGCTCAGCATGATAAGACTGAAAGTTCATAAAAACAGATTGCTGTTTTTATTTTTGGCTGTATTTAAGTTTAAAGGTAACTTATAGTGCAAGTTAAATTCATGCTGCATCAAATTTATTGCAGATTAACGGCAAACAAATAATCAAAGATACTGCAAACTTACTACAAAGAAGTAATCTTTCCATGCCACATTAAGTGTTTAAAACTGTTACACTATAAGTTTAACCCCTTCGAAGGGATTCATAGGCCCGATCAAAGCGATATAAGTAAGCGTCCTATCTTAAATGGGAGAAGTAACCGCAAGATTAAGAGAGAGGTCACATCAATCAAGGTCATGCGCCACGTAGCGGATGGAGTGTGAACTACAGGTAGATACCTAACTGTTTTCTTACTCACACCATTAAAATTGTAAAGTTTTTTTCACCTTGATTAATAACAGTAGTACTTCTGATAAGGAGAAGGAAACTTCGTGGTATCACGTGCATCTGGATGCCCTCTCGCTGCGCCATTATTTTTCAATAAATGTGGCAAACAAAATTCATTTCCATGAGTGACTAAAGATTTACAAAATACGCGCCACACTAAAAGCCCGCGTATGTGAATTATCACTCCGTCCACTAGGTGGCGCAACTGAGTTAATTTACGCCTGATTCCAGCATTAAGTTTGTTCTCTTACTTATAACGCTTTGGGCCCGGTTGGTGCATGCACACCGTTATGGTACTTGCATCGTTTGTACCATCATAAACAAGTTTGGGTAATATTTGCACTCTTCAATTCGAGCATTTTTTGATATTTGATAAGTATAGCGTTTAAAAAAAGCGGTGACAACCGAATAAAATTTCTGCAATTTCTGCGTATCTGCTGATTGTCTATTCTCTCTGCAGAGGAATTTTTTGTTTTCGTAACTTCCGTGAATTAAAGAGGGTCTTGCCATCAGTTTCAAAACAAACTACTCATGCAAGTGAGTGATGGTATACCTTGCGAGAGATTTGCTGTGGATTTCTCAATTTAAATTTGTCAATGCAAGATAATATCAGAAAAAAAATCAAACTTGCTGCTAATGTTCATGCTATCTGGGTTGTACATGCTCAAAAAGAATTTTTATGAATAAGACGATTGTTATGAAAACTGTTTTATTCTTCATTCCATTATCCTGCTATATATATTGGATTTTTTCAACACATAATATTCTTATGGAATATGTTAACAGAATTTCTTACTATAAACACTTCATTGCAAAAAAAGATTGTTTTTGAGGTAATTATTCTTTAGATCAATGATTTTCAATTTCTTAAGTTGCATTTTTTCCCTATTACTTTTTTATGTAAATCGTACGCAAATTTCAAAAAATACCTAAAGGAATTTTGGCGCCTGTGTAATTAATATTTTTACTTTCTATCTGTACGATAGACTTGCGTTTTGACGTAAATTGAATACTGAACTTTGCGTAATATAACTCAAAAGGCTTAACACTTACGCAGTTGTCGATTCCAAGACTTTTGAATACCACTAGCTTCGTATTGCTCATAATATTCACTCTATTTAATCATAGACATTCTGAGATTATACATAGAGAATCTTTCTATAGAAAAATAGTGGTTATTCGAACATATACAGGTCGGCAACTACACATTTAATAATTTGGTCTAGGGTCATTCCACACAAAATGAGCAAAAATTTTAAAAAAGTCGTGGCTACATAGTAACCGATTTTAATAAAATTTGATAAACAGGTTCAATTCATATTCAAATAGAGCACTGCAAAATATTTCGACAAAAAAAAAAAAAAAGGAGGAAGTTCTGGACATTTAAAAAAACTTGTGACATAGAATGGCATGTGCACAATCGTTCAAAGTTGCAAGTTTGAAGTTCCGTATCTTGAAAACTATTTAACATAAATTAAACCTTTTTATAATATTGTAATCTCTGGAAAATTATCTTCATATTCATTTAGTAATAATAATTTGGTAACGTCATAATTAATCTTAAATTTGTTGTAAAAATTGAAAATTTGTCAATTTTGAGAAAATTAAAAACGTTATAAAAATTAAAGGAATTCAAAAACATCTGTGAAATTGATGCCTGATGTAGTGTTACATATTAAGATCGAATTGCTAAAGTTTCTAAGTTGCCATGTATTTCCTTCACCTTTAAAAAAATTTAGAAACTTAAAACAAAATGAAAAAATCGTAATTTTTCCTCTTATTGATAGGTAAAAAAAAATAATGAAGGAAAGGTCTGACATTCTAGTTATTGCACAGGCATAAAGATGAATAAGTCCATGATATGCTAAAAAAAAAATTCAAGATTGCCTTTTGATACCTAACGTCACAAAATTTGTTTAAAAAAGTAATATATGTTGCATTCCAAGAGCTTTCTTCTTTGAATACGCGTGCGTTTTTTTTTTTTTACAATATTGCACGATTTCAAAGGAAAAAAGATGCAGTGCTGCCATCTATGGATTTAGAGGATAAATATATAATTTATTTGTTCAACGCAATTTTTTTTTTGTTACTGTAGTTTAAAATAAATATATTAATAGCCAAAAATAAACTGAAAGCAAGAATAAAAGTTTCTATATTTAAAATAAACACTTTTATCTATAATATGAAATAATGTAAAAGTTTAATAAAGCTTTCCTTCACTTACAAAGAAGTGATAGAAATATTACATTTTACTATCAACATTTTTTACTATTTATTTTTTTCTCATTAAGGAATAAAAAGGCAAGAATGAAACTTTCGATATTTAAAATATATACTTTTAGCTATAACGCCAAAAAAAAGTTAAATTGTCAAAGCTGTCCTTCATGCTTAAATGAGCAATAGAAATATTGCATTTTTACCTCAAAAAATTTTAAAAATAATTTTTTTCTCATTACGGAATAAAAATACAATTACTAACTTACGCCAATCTGTTACTTATTATCCATTCCTAATTATAAATAATTTTTAATATAGTCTTTGCATTCCTAAGGCTAATAATCAGAATTGAAATTTTAAGCATGCAGACAGTAACTCGAATTTGCATTCACTTTTAATGCATATTTTAATACTTAAATAAACAATCCTGAACTCAATTATTTTACATTTACTCATAAATAGATATGATCTAAATATAGACTGATTTTCATTAAAATCTGTTACATGTCTGCCACAGCTGATTTGCCCATTTTGCATGGAATGACCCTCTAACGTTGTACTATCACTTGTGCGAATCCCTCGAAGAATTCCATTATTATCATTAATCGTTCAAAAATCTCGATCATAAAAATAAAACTTAAAACAACTACTCAACCTATTTTTAGACTTGCCGGCTTTCTTCTGTTTTCAAACTCCAAAATCATAATCCAATACAGAAATGTATTTACTGAAATATATACGTTTTTCTGACGTTGTAGATATTAATTGAAAACTTCCTTACGGAATTTCTGATTTGATACACTATATGGCCAAAGGTAACCTCTCACTTGCTATTTTTGACGTTATCTTAAATAGTTAGAAAAATACATGAGAAATTATTCTGAAACTCCAGGTGTATAAACAGAATAGTACAGGTCAAATATTTCCGTGAAAATGTTTTCCCGAAACCCCATAGAGGACAGTCAACAAATTGAAAAAAGAACGATTATTTTTTGGATAACTCCGTAAAAACTAATGTAGCAAATGCGTTCAAACTTGAGATTAATAATAAGTGGCTTATTGTAATATACTGTGTTTATTTTTATGAGGATAGCATGTACATTCGTAGAGAAATTAAAGTTGTTATAGAAAGAGTCACAAATTTCGCCAAGTTTTTTGCTTATAATTTGTGGAGTTCTTAATATAAAAAAAAGTTCTTTTCAGAAAATATGACAAATAACATTGTACACAATACCTGAAATCGGAATGAAAAAAAATTATAAAAATTGTATGAAAAATGATCAGTTTTACTAAATAATGATTCACTGCGCATGCTCGAATGCAAACAAAATATAGTGTACATAATGTGGTAGCTAAATATATAGAGCAAATTTTGTAAAAGTCTCAAAAACACAGCTTAAAAATTCTGAAAATTATCGTTGATAGAATAAGCTCAAAATCCGTTGTTTCCTAAATGAAGCAAAAAGATGAGGGTTTGTATCCATATATCCATTGATTAGTGCCAGTGTAGCATACACAATATTGCACGTACTACTGTATTTTGATACAGCCTCACATCTTTTTGCTTCCTTTTTGGAATAACGGTTTTTGAACTTATTGTATAAACGATAATTTTCAGACTTTTCAAAGTATATTTTTGAGATTTTCATAAAAGTTGCTCAACGCATTTAACTAACACATTATGCAAATTGTATTTTGTTTATATTCGGGCATGCGCAGTGAATCATTATTTAGTAAAACTGCTCATTTTTTTATAGAATTTTTATTATTTTTTCATTCTTATTAAAGGGTATTGTGTACAATGTTATTTGTCATATTTTCTGAAAAGAATTTTTTTTATTAAGAACTCTAGAAATTATAAGCAAAAAACGTGGCAAAATTTGGGACTCTTTCTATAAAAACTTTAATTTCTCTACGAATATACATGCTATTCTCATAAAAATGAACACAATTTATTACAATAAGGCACTTAATCATAATCTACATTTTGAACGCTTTTGCTACATTTGTTTTTAGAGGGTTGTCCAAAAGATATTCGTAATTTTTCAATTTTTTGATGGTCCCCTATGGGGTTTCGGGAAAAAATCTTCACGGAAATATATGACCTGTACTATTCTGTTTACACACCTAGAATTTCAGAATAATTCGTCGTTTATTTTTCAAGATATTTAAGAAAACGCCAAAAATCGCAAGTGGCCGATCACCTTTGGCAATATAGTGTATCTTTATAAAAGCGGGGAGTTTGGTAAGCATGATTTTGACGAAGCTCGAGTCATACATTCAACTTTTCTACGTCTGGTGAAAATCACTTCTTTCCTCCGTATTTCGATAAAGGTGTGTCTTTTTCATTCGTTGTCCAATTTCTAGAGACATTTCAACGGTATTCCGTCATATACCAACAATCGTTCCTTTCGACTATACCAAATGATTTTCTGTCTTACAGTTATTACTTCAATTACGAGAGCACGATTTCATTCCAGTTAGAATGAACGTATCATGACTAATAAAGCACGAGTACCTTGTGAAAAGTTTATTAGCCCCTATATTCTATTTCTTTCAGGTAAAAATTAAAGTGTCGCCCCTAAAGAAAAACATTACGTTACATTAGTGAACCGTAAGACGAAGCAAATGCATCATTGTACGGTTAAATATACTGATAATCTCTACTGCAATTTTTTTAAACCTCTAAGCATTGCACAGTTTCGTATTTTACACCATTTTATAGAGCAAAAAAGTACTTTTATGTGCAATTTGTTGGAAAACTGCATCTCAATTTATTTTTTTAATATTATTATTATTATTATTTTTGTAGTTTTTATTGCCATACCGAAGTACACCATCTCTGTGGAAAGTAAAGGGAAAATAGTATGTTACTATTTCTTTTTGTTGTCATTTTCCCGGTACAACTGGAAAAAATTGTAATTAAAATATGTGCTATGCCAAGAATATCGTGTTCTATAAAAGTGTATTTTAATGCTAGAAAGCCCGCGAGCAGTCATTTTGACTGCTACTAAATGAATTTATCTCGTTAGAACCAGAATTTTTTTTTTATATATAAAACTAGTTTAAAAGATTCAAAGAAAAAAACTAGTTAAATGGATAAGTTAAAATTTAAAATAAAAATTCTGGTGTGAAATATTTTTTTAAAATTTGAGTAAAATTCTCAGTCTTTCTAGTGTTAAAGAATATTTGTTTGACTTATTTCCTCTTATTTTAAAAAAAGTCACGTCATATGCAAACTTTTCTATAGATTTTGTTTAAGACTGGATCGTAAATGTGGAATTCTTCAGCGGATGTAAATGACGTCATTTTGTATAAAATAAAAGCGTGTATTTTAAGTCTTGAAACTGAAATATGTTTTGTACTACCTATATTTATATTTTTACCCTCAGGAGCAACACTAAATTTTGAAAAAGCTGAATTCCTATTTCCTACAGTAATACTTTTTTTTGGCTTTGTAGAGTTTTGAATTTACGTTTATTTATGAAAAATGGTTTTAGAAAATATTCTACGATTCGTGTGCGCTAAATATATCAACAAATAATACCGGAAACAAATTTTCATACGTTTGGAAACAACACTTATTTCAATCCGATTCCTTAACGTAATATTATGAATTTTTTAGATGTATGCATAGCAAATCAACAATTCAACTGACTATTCACTTTTTGTAAGACATGAACGAAATACCACGAAAACTATAATTCTTTTTTTCTGATTATGCACATATTAAACCATATGCAGTGTTCCTACGAGTCCGAGAATTTCCCCGACTTCGGGTCAGATAAACACCAGTATTTACTTAGAGAAAAACTCGTATTGTGCAATCGCGTGATTACATAAAATTGAGTTTTTCTGTATAAAAATACTGGTGTATCAGATGAAAGTGTAGGGACCCTGATAAACATAACTTGAATATTAGCTTTAAGAATTCTACCGTGTTTTAATTTGACAGTTGAAAAAATATTTTTTTCATGTGTTTCGAAGTTTATTATTATGTTTTTAAGGACTGAATAGTTAGTTATTTTCGTTTTTCGAACTGTATTTTTACTAATAACTTGTAGGGCTATTCAAATCTTTATTTTTTTTTTTATTCAAATGTTTATTTTTGATATTTTAGTTGAATTCCATTTTTTTCTTTTCCTTTCTTCTCTGTTTGTATATGTAGGAATAAAGTATTTAATTCGTTTAAAGCATGAAGCTAGTTTGTCGGCATAATTGTTTCGAAATATTTAAAAAGCTTTCCATAAAATGTTTATATAAATTGGCCAATTTTTGCCATGTAGTAGCACTGGTTTTTATGACATGATTTGGTTGTGACTGAGTCCTGTGTACAGTTTTGACCAACTTCATCCATCATCGAGTTTCAAAATGACAGCAACCTAAATATTTGAAATTCTAAACGACGTACAGTCGTGGAAAAAAAAGTAAACACCCCTTACTAACTCCGCAAAAAATTATCGTAGAAGAAAGTCACTGGTACCACTCAATTCGTAATAAAGTCTTCTTTTAAATGATGTATATAAAATTTGTTTAATGGGCATCTACATATTAAAACGAACCATAACTTTGTTTTTTTCAATAGCAGTACATAATTCTGACAGCGTAAATAAACTCAACACCCTTCAATTAGCCTAAAAAAAATTTTATGCAATTCGTACGACAAGTTTCCGAGAAATTAATTATTTTAAAACGAGCGTATTTTAGGAGCTGTATCCAAATTGAAGCTTAGTACTCGATTGTTGACCGAGAGAGCCCTCTTCTTGATCAAGGCATCTTAAGCGCCACTCAAGAAGTCATTGATGACTGCTAAATTACAAGATAGCATAAAAGAAATTTAAAAATATCTGGTTACTTATAGCATAGACATCCCTTGAAACCATGATTTTGACATTTTTTAAGCATAATTCGAAAACTACTTGGAAGAAAAATGTGAAATTTTGGATTTCCATAAAGCAAGACTTAATAAATCTAAATCCATCAAAAAAATTATAGGTTGCAATTCATAATTTTCTCGAATATTAATTTCATAATTCCTAATTCAAACCATAAAATTATAAAAATTGCAAATTAACGTATTTATGAATGGGTATATTAGTATTATTGCCACACAAAAATTTAGCACATTAGGAGTATTATTTCAGGCGATATTAATGAAAATATGAAAATGTAATTTAACATTAGAAGCACTAAATTTTGTAAGTTTATAATTCAAAAACTTAGCATTCAAATGACTGGAAATTTTGTGTCTAGGCATAGTTTGAACCGAATATTTGAAATATCTCGTTAAAATTGGGTATTGCCATTGAAAGAAAAATAAAGTTTGGGTTAATTTTAATATATAGATAGCCCCCTAAGAAAATTTTATATACATCATTTAAAAGTAGACTTTATTTCAAATCGTTCGGTACCAGTAACTTTCATCTACGATAATTTGTTGTGGAGTTAGTAGGAGGTGATTACTTTTTTCTCCACAACTATACAAAAAAAAAAAAAAAAAAAAAAAAAGAGGGAATTCAAAACATTTTTTCTCTTTCGTTTTAGGCAAACATACAAACATTAAAGGGGAAAAAATCGCCTCTATTTTAAAAATGGTCTGAGAATTTTTGAATTTCTATATGGTGACTAACATTCTGAAACAAGAAAATGAATTACCGTAATTTCCTGTGTATAGCCCGCGGATCAAACAATCGTGTTTCGACCCAGAAATTTTTCAAAATAAAATGTAACTTTTTAGATCACGGTAAATATTGGTCTTCAAATAAGGAATAAAATTTCTGGGTCCAAACTGAATTCTTTGATGTGCGGGCTATACACCGGAAATTGCGGTAATAATAAGAAATTATTTCACACAGGAGTTTTATTTATGAGTTTTATTGAACACTGTTTCTTTTAAATTTTCACTATTGTTGTAAGCATTGATGTTATTAATGTTACAACATTCATACGCTGAAAATTTTAGATGCCAACATCGCTTAATTATTCCGGAGTCTGAACGAATACAAAAAGTTTAAAACCGGAAAACTTTTTAAGAAAATGTACCTTCTTTCAATAAGGTATTTATTAGATTTCATTTTAAAATGATTTATTAATCAATATTTCTGGTTGGTAAAACATTTTTCTTGGGTCAGACTCCGGAATAGTTAAAAGATGTTGGTATCTATGTAAAAACTACCAGTCATACTCACTGGTATAGAATTATGACCAATTCTGACGATACTCGGCGAGGTTCCGCCAAATTTGACGACAAAAATAGGTCACCAAAAATGAAATCAATTTGTCGATAGCTGAAAAATTTTTAAAAAGTATCGAAATTCAGTTTTTGTTGGATATACCAAAAAATTGGTGGTAGATAAAGTCTGAGATTTTTTTTTTTTTTTTTTTTTTTTTTTTTTTTTTTTTTGTCGTTTATGTACTAGCTGAAGGACCTAAAAAGTTGTTAGGGAAAAAAAAAAACTAGTGAATCGGACCATTTGTAAGGGAGCTGTAATAGGGGGGCTTAAAAGAGGCCAACTGATAGTTGAGAGCAGAGCTCAAAAATGGAAACATGTTAAAAGGTGCTAGTACTTAGTGCTTTAGATCTTCAATTAGACGAAATTAAGCATAGGGTAAGAATTAATCATTAGAATAAAATTTTAAAGAAATTCGCAAAAAAATGAGGGGGAATGCTTTAAAAAGGGCCCCAGGGTCCCAATATAAATATGAGAGTGTTGGACCGGGGAAAGGAGTCTAAGAATCAACTTTTAAATTATGCATTGGAGAGGGTGATACAATAAGGGGATGAAAATGCATGGTGCACAAAAAGTTCAAAGGGCCCTAGAAGGACAGCGTTTTAACTGGAATGTAAAATCGGAAGAATAACAAATGAACAAAACGGAAATTGTACGTCAAACATAGCAAATGAGTTCGTACTATATGAGTTCGCATAGTTCGTACTATAACTAGTTTCATAAATATTCAGATCTTGGTGCAATAGCTGTTGCACTCTTATGTAAAAAGACATGAATACAAATTTATTACGATTATATATATTAAATTCAGAAATACGGAAATAATATAAAAATAATAATAATAGTCCATATTAAATATGACGTAACCACAATGGCAACCTGGAATCATTACCTATCTTGGGATGTCATTAAATTAATTACGTATGATAGGATTTAATAGAATAATCACCATGGCAACCTATAATAATTACCTATCACGGGATATCATTGAATGAATTAAGTATGATAGGATTTAATAGAACGAAGAAAACTTTTATTAATATCTTTTTACGTTTTGATTTGATTTTAATAAAATTTAAAATGGCTCGACAAAGTTCTGCAACGATCATATATAGTAAATTTCAAACCATGAGGTTGCATAGTTTTTGCGCTATTATATGTGGACAGATGGACGGACGGACCAGACAATGACTACAGGTGCTGGGTATTTATATAATTACGACATTTCCCCATAGACAATAATATAATGGAATACTTTTGATTGAGTACCTCTGTAAATAAACTATGATGTTTGACATGCTTAAAACTACTGAAGTCACACTTCCAGATATTATCATCCATAGACGGCCATGTATCCAATTCTTTACGTGGCCCTGTATATAATTTTATTTATATTCTCCAAACATTTCTTAGTATATTAAATATGTAGTTCAACGTAAAAATTAATAAGTCATTTAAAACCACCTTTAAGCTATTTTCGTTCATACTCAGTAACCCTTACGAATTATTTTGTGTAGCCCTATATATAATATATAGTATTTATACTCACAACGTAATATGAAAAAAATTTGTTAAACTTAAAAACTCATATCATAGCTAAAAATGCACTTCCAGCAATCATCGGTAAAATACAGTACTTCGGATCTATACAGCATCCGAAATCTTTTGTATGTCCCTGCAAATACTATGCACTTTCTATTATAGAGGAAGTAACTTGTAATAAACCTTAGCAACGTATATCAATTTCACTATATGTGAAATAGTTTTGCATAATTAAAATACGCCACAAACAATGTTTCTCCCAATACCATTATGTAACGGAATTTTTTGCGTGACCCTGTAAATGTATAATAAATATTCTTTGCGCCGCCTATTCTACAGAATGTATATTTTATTTCACTTCATGAATTCATATTCATTTCATTATGTTCGAAATGGTGTAACATCATTAAAATGCACTTTTGACTGTTCCTGTAATTGACCTATAGATGTGATTTTCATAAAATTTGAAATGACTAGACAAAAGTCTGCAACGATTACATAATTTAAATTTTAAGCAATGCGATTGGGTAGCTTTTGCGCTGTTATATGCTGACAGACGGATGGACGAACCAGACGATGACTATGGGTGCAGCGTATTTATATAATTACGAACGCACCTAAAAAATGGCCCCCAAAACGAATATTGGATTCAAAGGGAGTAATTTATTAACAATTTAGGGCACGAAAATTTCAAGGGGCGTGTACCAGGCCCCAGTGGGCCAGGATCTTAACTGAAATGTAGAAATGAGGATAACTAAATGAAGAAAGGGCCCCAAAAACGAAGATCGGATAAAAAGGTAGCAAGTTATTAAAATTTTAGGCCATAAAAACTTTAAGGGCCCAGGAGACCCGAGTCTTAAAAAATTAAAAATCTGACCCTCAGGTATATCAGGAACTGGCTTAGACTATCTCAAGCAAATTTTCTGACTTCTACTCTCCGTAGATTTTACTAGCCGTCGCACACAGACAGAAACTTTCTTTTATTAGCATATGTAATGAGTAACAAAATAAAAATACATTTAAAATATCAGCTTTATGAAAACTGCATTCTAAGTGTGGGACCCCCAAAAGTCACGGCCCCATGGTGACGGCCCATAATTTAATTACGCCCTCAATCTGTACAGTAATTAAATCGTCATGAAGGTCTTTAACAGGGTTCCTTTCGGCTCAGACCCAAAATTCCTTTGAATCCCACCCGCATCTCTCCACAACCGATCATAGTCCTGATAATTCATAATGGAAAAAAGATAAGGGAAAGCTAAAATATTTCTGGTAGTAGCAAAATTCTATTTATTACATGAAAATGGTGTAATATTTATTAACTGAAAAATTAACAAAGAACACTAAGAAAATCTCTTTTTCAAGACGTCACATTTCTCTTTGAACTCAAAAGAAGTTTTGAGGGCCCTTGGAATGTGGGGGGACCTCGCGATTGCGACCATCGCGACCCCTTAAATCCGCCCCTGCCTTGCAATGTTCGTTTATGGCATCATTCTACTTGTCACGTTATAAAGTCAAAGTACAAAGATCAAAGGAAAGTGTTGAATGATTTTACAGGCATTTCTTAAAAAAGGATGTAATTTAATCCCGTTTTTGTGTTGTATTTTCCTAAATGTGTGACAGTTTACTATTGAGTGTGACTGGAGGTATTGTTCATTTGAAGAACAACATTATTAAAGTATTTCCCTATAAAACAAGAATATATTCAAAAATGGTTTCCAAAATATTTCGCAAACAACAATGTTTTTAAACTATTATTTGACATACACTACAATTTTTAACCTATTACGTACATTCCTAACAAAATCCAAAATCGATCATGAATCCTTTGGGAATTTTTTTTCCGAAATGGATTTATGATCACTTGATTACGATCTCCTGTGTATGTATAGAAATGTTTTAAGTTGGAAATAAATATATTAATTGGTCACTCAACGCAACAATAATGTATTAGAAAAAAAATATATAGATAACTTTGTTTTGTTATAATCTCTTTCTTCTGTGATATTCAGAAAATTATAAGAGGCAGAAAGTATATTATATGTGTGTGTATTTAAAAATAATTTCCTATAAGCGTATTAAAGGATTAAAAAAAATAATATGGTAATAAATATTTTTTAAATGCTACATTTTATGTATTTTTGAACTCTCTGTTTTTTCATTGTTCTGTGCATAACGTGTTTTACGAGCTAAATTTTTCATATATATCGATATCAATCTGACATTATTATAACTAAGGGATAGAACACGGGTTTACCGAGTTACAGAATATACGTGAAAATCATTTTTTTCTTTTTTGAAAACTCTAATAACATTTTTTGCATGCAATGTATTTTTTAAATTACCCCTAATGTAAAAAAAGCATTTTATATGAAAAATATCACTTATGCAAGGAAATAAAGTTTTGAAATTTATCAAGAGCGATATTTTCGTATTAACCGCATGCTAAGAGTGATTACCCCAAAATTTTGCTACTTACGGTAGTCTTTTTTATTCTGACCATTACAGTGCTTTAAGTGCGTAGTTCAATTATATGCATGTTAAATTTGTGTTCTATTTAAATTATTTTATTTATAGAGGAAGTCATATATTTTTTATGGAGTACTATCTTTAAGGGAAAGCTGAACTCTTTATATTGTTTTATGGGCAATCGGATTAATCTTTCATAATCGAGCTCCACAGCATAGAGATCAATTAAAAAATATTTATTTTTTGAAAATTTTAAAACATTAGACAATCATTAAACTGAGATACAGTTTGTAAACAAATTTCATTTGAAAGGTTTTTTTTCTTCCTATTTGGCGGTGTAAACATTTAAATTGTTCGATTACACATATATTAAATTTCTGTTTTAAATATTTTTCTTTTATTTATTTATAGAGAAAGTTTTAATTTCGTTATGGAAAATTTGTCAGAAATAAATGCTGAATCCATACAGGGTGTCCATAACTAAACGACCCTTCTTTAAAGTTCTCTACACACAAAACAATTGTTTATAAAGTTATGAAATTTTGTGAAACACATAATAAAGGCATGGGAATTTGCTTAAGCTAAGAAAAATGTAAATAAAAGTAGTTCACAATTTCGCCACCAGAGGGAGTTTTTCAATAAATTACACATTTAGCATTACGACAGTTTAGAAATTTTATTTGTTAACTTAACCTTACTCTAAAGACAGCATTTCACAATATTTTTCTAGCTTTTCCCTGAACATACTGGGGTCAACTGTGAAACATGCTATCTTACGATTCCAGATGGTATCTGAAAATGATAAAAATCATGCAGAACATGTTTTGTTATAATAAAATTTGTTAAACTATCGTAAATGTATGCTAAATGTGTAATTCGTTAAAAAAACGGCCTCCTATTTTTTTTTTCACTCAAACATATCCCAATAGTTTTATTACGTCCTCAAAAAAATTTCACAACATTCTGAACAATAGTTTCGTCTGCAGACAGCTTTAAAATAGGGTCGATTCATTATGAACATCCTGTAAATAAATTTTCTAAACTATCTTAATGCTAAATGTGTAATTAATTAGAAATCGACCTCTGGTGGCGAAATTTTAAACTATTTCTATTTCTATTTTTTTAACTTAAACAAATTCCCACCCCTTTATTATGCCTTTCCCAAAATTTCTTAATTTTAGGAACAATAGTTTTGTCTGTAGACAGCTTTAAAGTAGGGTCGTTTAATTATGGACAACATGCATATATATTTTTTGTATGTGCAAAATGTTTATTACTATTATATTATGGAGCCGGCACGTGATAAATTACAAAACTTCATGATTGAGAATTATTTTTTAAAACACTAGGGTTCTCTGCCCCCTACGAGCTACGCTCGTCAACCCCCGTTCAGACACCGCAGACTCTAACAGCACGACAATTTCATCGGCCTTAAAAAGATTTCGGAAGACTGAATTATAATTTGAATCTGAGAAATATAATCTGACGTAATTTTCACCAAACTTTTCCTTTTCTTTTTAATATTCACGTAAAAATACTTTTGTTAGAAATTAAATATTATGATCATCTTACAATATTAAATAAATGTTTCGAGCAATTTTTAAATTTAAACTGTTTTGCAATATTATTTTTTGTTTATTTTATATAATAAATATAATGTGACGTAAATTCTTCTATTTAAGACTTCTAACGCATGATGTATTTATTATTTTACAATATTCTGTCTCTTTTAAAATTCACGTGTAATTATATTTTTTATGACGTAATTTTCAATGAGTTTCTGCTTTTTATATTTTCTGTTTATAATAATCACGTGTAAAATAAATTTTTAATTTGAAGTAAACATTATTGTTTGCGCTGTTTATACAACTTGGCAACAGTTTAAATTAATAACATTTTCTAAAATTTGTAAAAAATATCTCTCGAAATGCTGAAAATTTGAATTTAAAATTGAAATAAAACCTCGAAAAATGAGTCAAATAACAAAAATAAATGCAATCTGCCCATCGGGAACTTATAACGTATAAAATGATCTAAAAATGACTAAATTCTCATGTATAGTCATTGCTCCAATAAAACTTTTTTAATTGAACGATTTTGTCCAACTTTAGCATTAAATATCTCTCAAAATAATTCTTCGATTTGAAAACTGTCTGCATCAGCGTGTTTATCAAACATTTCTCTATAATACCACCGATTTTCATATTTTTGTATGCAACAGTTTTTTTATTAACGATGAAAGGCCATGCTTAAGCATTCAAATATGATGTGGATCTATCCGGAATATCTACGCAGATGTTCATTGGTCCATTTCCAAATCAAAACTTTTTTTTTTTTTATATATATAGAAGGATAGTAAATCAGTGAATTACGATACAGTTTTCAAAGAAATTACTTTTGAAAGTAGATTTTTTTTTCTATTCGACGGTGTAAAAACGGAAAATATACGATGTTTAGAAAGTTAAGAAATTGCTATTGAAAATTGCAAAACCGAAATTTGATCATGAAGTATTGGCATGCGCAAAATGACGTCAGCGTTACACACGGATATGTTTATCCTTTATAATTTGGATTATCGAGTTATGGAAAAAGTATTTAATAAAGCATACTTCGGACAATATTAGATGCTCATTGAAGTGTCATATTACTGAAACATGGGATAAAATTTTGTCGAGGACTTTAGATATCTATCTTTCAAATGCATTTAAACAATCGAAATGCATATTACTCATCGCAGCAGTAATGTAATAATTAAATTTTAGGAAATTTCGTGGAGCGATATTGATGAGTTATACGAGAGGGAATTGTTATCTGACATTACAGAATAAACTAAATCATTCAAAAATTATTTAAACTAGTGATAACATATATTTAAAAAATACATTATTATTACATTATTAGCCGACTTCACATAAATGTTTTTAAACACAATAAAGAAAAAGAAAGTGAAAAAATAAACAAAAATCAATTTCACAAATTACAACGACCATTTGGAAAATGATTTTTTCAAACACTAAAATTTAAGACATAAAAAATCGCACGGAGTTGATCAGACATTACGTTCGCCATGGATTAAACATTAACATTCCTGGACACATCATGAACAAATTTTAAAAGAAATTTCAGTTTTACAATTTTCTTTACTGTAAATTTTTAAACTTCTACGGAGCAGGTCATAAATTACGTACGCCATGGATTAAACATTAATATTCCTGGACCAATTTTAAATTAAATTTCATTCTTAAACTTCTAAACATCCCACAATATTACTTTTTACATCGTCGAATAGAGAAAAAAAACTGCATATTTAATTGCAATTTGTTTGAAAGCTGTATCTCAATTTTTTTCTGAGTTATTAAATTTTTTTGTAGTTTTTATTACTTTATTGTCATAGTGGCAACAGAAGTGTCCATCTCTGTTGAAATTAAAGGGAAAATACAGATTACTGTATAGACCAATAAAAAACGAATAAAATGCGGGATTCAACTAATAAAACGCTTCAGATATGTTTTTAATTTCCTACCCTGACCGAGGACAATAACCATTTTACCAAATGGTTAAAAAAAAGAAGAAAAAAACAGAAAAAGAAACTGGATATATCACTTTTACGGTTTGGAGTAGCACAGTTGGGCTATTCCACGTCAGGTATGGGACTATTTTTCTACATATTATTATTGTTTTAACAATGTTATTATATCCTCAAATTAAAGCAACTATGCTAATGTAAAAATCTAGGGTGTTTTGTTATTTTAAATGTATAGATTTATACATTGGTTTCCAAAAATTAATGAAAAACAACAAAAATAGTGATTACTCAAAATGTTACTAGTAGATTTTAATAAAACTGAGCCACAATATACAACACATAGTAAGGTATAAAAAAGCATTAAAATAAATTACCAGACGATTGTAGTGTTTCAGAAATTAACACAACTATAAAATAAACAAAATAAATGTGCCAGTTTGGTATAGGAAAAATACCTTTAATATGGAGTATGACCACCCCTAGAAGCAATACAGCACATATAGCGATGTGTGACATTGTCAATTATGCGGACAATAAGTTCGCTGAGAAGTGCGAGCCATTGCTCTTGTAAAGCAGTTGTAAGAGTAGCAATGGTCTGAGGAAGGGTATTGAGAGCAGCGAAACATCTTCCTAAGACATCTCAAACATGTTCGATGGGATACAAGTCCAGTGATCGAGCTGGCCATTCCATGCGCTGAATTGTTTGGTGCTGAAGATAATAATCTACGATGTGAGCCCTGCGCGGTCTAGCGTTATCGTCCTGTAAATGGAAATGATTAACTATTGTATCGGCATAAGGGCGTACATAAGCATCAAGAATGTTATCTCTATAGACGTGAGAATTCACAGTTCCCCGTGGAAAGACATGGTGGTCTGTACGTCCGCCCAAAGAGATATCATACCACACACAGACATTGCCTCCTCCATATGAATCTCTTTTACGAATGTTTGATGGATGATAGCATGTTCCATGTTCTCTCCAAATCAATCAAAGCCTACTGTCGCTTTGGAGGCTGAACTGAAACTCATCCGTGAAGTGAACACGCCTCCACTGATCAGCTGTCTAGTGGACATGTTGATGTGGCCACCTTAAACGTTCCCTCCGGTGACATGAGGTGAGCGGCGCACAAATGTCTAGTCGCATCGCATAAAGACTACCTTCATGAAGCCTTCTACACACAGTAGACTTTCATATCAACCTTCCAGTGGCTGCAGCAAGAGAGGATCTAAGATGAGAGGGTGTTGCTGTTCTATTCCTTCGTGCACATAATCGCAAATATCGTCATCGATGCTTCGCGTAGTTCTTGCCCATCCTTGGCTAAACCTTCTGGAGGCCAAACTAGTTATTTGAAATGGTTTTCAAAGCCTATTAACAACAGAAAGGCTCAGATTTAACCATCTGGCAACCTCTGTCTGTCTTTGACCTACCTCCAATCTTCCAATAGCTCTATATTGCAGTTATGCGGACAGATGATACCTCGAGGTCATACTAATGAATTGGCTATATCAGTTTTCTTATATCATAATCACAGCGACCCTAGCAGCCGTACTCTCTAGCATGCATTTTTATGCTCCTCAAAGATGGCGCAATCCGATTGCAGCGTCACTAATTTGCGCTTTGTAATTTTATTCAGTATCTTTTAGTTAACAACATATGCCAATTTCATACGGATACTCTCATTTTTGAATGAGTTATCTCTCTTTTTGTGATTTTTCATTAATTTTTGGAAACCAGTGTATTTTAAGAACTTATAGGTAAATAGATATAGGTATTTATGTATGTATCATGAACAGGACATTTTATCCGTTTTTCATGGAATGGGCCTGAAAACGGTCTGTTACTTAGATATAGGGTTTTAAATGTGGGGATTTGTCAACCTAATAAAAACGGTCTGATTACTTAGGTCAGGGGTTTAAAATGTGGAAATTTTTAAACCTGTTAAAGGGCCATTCCATAGCACGTGTGAGGCAGCTTTTCTACACATTGCTGCTGTTTTAACATTGCTATGGTATTCTCAACTTAAAACAACTATTATGACAATCTAAGTTTTTTTTTTATGTATATGCTACCGGCCAAACCCGATTTTAGGCCAAACTAGTTTATCCTAACACGCACAGGATAAACTAGTTTATCCTAACGTCCATAGGATAAACTAGTTTTTCCTAGGCCAAACTAGTTTATCCTAACGCCCATAGGATAAACTAGTTTTTCCTTGGCCAAACTAGTTTGGCCTAATTCTCATAGGATAAACTAGTTTAACCTGCTATTCATTGGTCCGAACTAGTTCATCCTAGGCCGATTCAATTTGGCGTGATTTTATTGATCTCAAAGACCGGCCCGGCGTCAACGTTGTGCAAAGTATTATTGCTGTCACCCCTGTATAATATATTTGTTCCATGGGGAGTGGGATACGGTCCCCCTATCTTCCCCATTTCACCTCCGATACAGTTACAAAATATGTTCCATGTGACAAATTGTGTTCTGGAGATTTGTGTATAACGAAATCCTGTTTTAAACGAAATTTTAAACGAATTTTTTTTTTAATCGGTGCAAATTCGATATAATAATCGGTTTGAAAAAAACATAATACATTTGCTAGAGACGACGGACTTGCTAAAAAAGGAACTTAACTATAACGAAGTTTTTTTATCTCCTATGTGATTCCGTCTTAGAAGGTTTTTCTATATATTTTTTTTCAGATTTTCAAGTCTCTAAGCCGCCTAAAATAATTAATGGTATTAGTAATTATTTGGATATTTGCATACAAATAGAGATTCATTAAAAAATCAATATAGTTTACCATACAATCATTAATATCTTTAGTCCACATTCTATGGCTTGGAGATTTAAAAAATTTAAAAATTCTATATAATAAAAACTTCTAATATGGAATTGCATAGGTTAAAAAGAAAAATCCGTTATAGGCAGGTTCCCTTATTAGAAGGTTCATCGACTGTTTAAATGCATTATATTATTTTTACAAGTACTAATATCCTCATTTTACATAGATCAACATATTTTTTTGTTAAACACGGGATTCCATTATAGGCAGATTATTTTTCTTAGGTTTTGCCGTTCTTTAATTTTATTACCTAAAAATGCATCTACGCATCTTAAAATTAGTCGGATGAACCAATCCCAAAACTTTCTTCTTTCTCAAACATGCTAATGCTTCAAAATTTGCTATCACAGTGAAAAATTAAATGGCAATCTATGCTCACCATAAAGATCCTAAAGATATGAAATTCCGTGCATTAGTTCTTGAGATATGACTATAGCTGAAACCGTGTAAATCTAGCAAAATGCAGCAAAGCAGCACTTTATGTTGAGTAATTTACACCAATACATAACCAGAAACAACTTATATCAACGTCTAATTGAATCTGAAGTTTGGTGAAAATTCGTGCATTTATTTTTGAGATACAGCTACTGCGAAAATCGTGAAAAATTCAGCATAGTAGCGTCACCTGTTCAGAGATTTACACCAAAACATAATCAGCAGCAATATTAATCAAGGTACCCTTGAATCTGAAGTTTTATGAAAATTCGTGCATTAGTTCTTGAAATAGATTGAGGGAATCGGGAAAAATGCAGCACAGCAGAGCCACCTGTTAGGCTAATTACACCAACACCCAATCAGCATCAATTCATATCAAGGACTAACTGAATCTGAAGTTAGTTGAAAATATGTGTCTTAGTTCTTTAAATAGAGATATTGCGGAAATCGTGTAAATCCTGCAAAATGCAGCATAGCAGCCCCACATGTTGGGTGATTTACACCAAAAAGTAAACAACACCAACTCATATCAAGGACTAACGGAATCTGAAGATTCTTCAAAATTCGTGCATTAGTTCTTGAGATACAGCTAATTGCGGGAATCATGAAAAATGCAGCATAGCAGCGCCAATTGTTGGGCGATTTACACCAAAAACTACCCAGCACCAATTTATAGCAGAGACTAGCTGGATATAAATTTTTATTAAATTCCGTGTATTGGTTCTTGAGATAGAGCGCCCATAAAATGTGTGTGATATACATACAGACAGACTGACCGACTCACAAACAGACATTTTGTAAAGACCATGTTTTTCGGGATCTCTGCCGCCTAAAACGCGTAAATCCGTCGAAAACCGGAAGTCGAAAATTTTCACAAATCCAATACTTTTTTCTTGTAAAGATAGATGGAAGTAAAAATAAAAAAAAATAGTAAAAAATATATAAATTTTAATTGTGGGATAATATCGATTTAAAAATACGTGCATTAAAAAAAATTGTACCGGGCTAAATGTTACTGATAATTTTACTGGACGGACGGGTGATCCTGCCGATCCAAACGATTTTCATATGAGCCGGGTTGGAAACTGGAATAAAACTTTCTGCCTGTGCAGACCTCAAGAAGAATGCAGTCCAGTCCCGAATTAAGCCGGAAAAAAATTGAGTCCCGGTCCATCTTGGTCCGAACCTCTCGAAAAAAGTACTCCCTGGACCAAGTGTTGGGAAGGAAAATTGGTCGGGTTCGTAAAGACCCTTTCATCAAATAACCGAAAGACTAGCTTACAAAATTTTCTAAATTTGAACGCTAAACTTCTATTATATTTAAATAAATAAACGAGTTTTTAACGAACTGCAGTCACTTCCATAGATGTGTTTGAGTTGAGCGGATTCTTTTGAAAATTTTTCAATTTGAGATTGAACTTGACTTATTTTTGAAAAATTTAATTTGAGTTCAAATTCGTTCGTTTTTTTTTCTTTCTTTTTGTGAGTGTACTCATCACTGGATGTCATCAATCAAAGCACGTCAAATTGAATTGGCCTAAGATAAACTGGAAGGTTGGCGCCGAAGCGTTCTTTGGGATCAATAAATTCATGCCAAATCGAATTGGCCTAGGACAAACTAGTTCAGACCAATGAATAACAGGCTAAACTAGTTTATCCTATGAGCGTTAAACTAAACTAGTTTGGCCTAGGAAAAACTAGTTTGGCCTAGGACAAACTAGTTTTTCCTATGGGCGTTAGGATAAACTAGTTTGGCCTAGGAAAAACTAGTTTATCCGATGCGCGTTAGGATAAACTAGTTTGGCCTAGGCTAATCTAGTTTGTCCTAAAATCGGTTTTGGCCGGTAACATATACAATAGAACCTTGATTATCCGAAGTAATTGGGACCGACCTTCTTTCGGAAAGTCGAAATTTTCGGATAATCGGGAATGCTTCCATTTTAAGATTAAGGATAAATATATGCACAATTTCTTATTATGGTAACAAGTGCTTAATAAAAATAAAGTAATACCAAAATAGAAACAAGAATAAATTACCGGAATTTTAATTTTGAAATTAAGTAGTTTTTACATATATCACAAGTTTTTGAAAAAGTGTTTTGTTTGTCGCAGTTTCGATTGCCTTTGCTTTGAAGCTCTATCACGGAGTTTTTTAATAATATTAGTTCATCAGTTTCACAGTCTTTCTGCTGCTCCAGCCATGGCAAACATTTTTCAAATGCTTCAGAATTGCTAATTTGTTCGTTATCATCCTTTTACGGGAGCTCAAGTTAAATTCAAAGGAACTCTAAGAAAGGGAATCAAAAATATTTAAATCTACTCGTAGTCCAAAAATGACCGCTCGCACGCAAGGAATATGATAGCTTTAAAAAGAGAAAAAAAAAAAAAAAGCTTTCAAAAAAGATTTTGCACACAAGGAATGTGATAGTAAAAAAAAAAAAAAAAAAGCTTTGAAAATAGATTTCGGTTAACCGAGAGTTTCGGTTAAAATAATTTTGGATAAAAGAGGTTATATTGTAGTTCATATTTTAATAATTTATAAGTTAATAGGTGTAGGTATTTATAAAAGTGTCACGTGCAGGACATTTTCGCCGATTTTCATGGAACTACACAGTTGAGGCTTATTCCAACATAGCAAAAAATGTCTAGATAATGTCTCTTATTTAAAGTAATTTTGATACAAGAGACAGACTTGACTACAATAAAACAGAGAAATTAAATTAAAAATATGCATAAAAACATTTAATTAAAAACAAAAATATACTAAAATAGACGTTTCGCTGTATAACGCACAACCTCATCAGTGCAAACATCAGCAATAACAGAAGATCGAAGAAGTCCTGGACACAGTCAAAGTCAAAGTTAAAGCCACAAATTAACCACAAAATCTCTATTATAAAAACTTTAGCATTTAGCGCCGTAAAGTATTGTAGTAGTAATGAAATCCATGAAATCGAAAGAAATAAAGTTTACTAAGATCTAAAGAATAACGGTTACCCCAAAAATCTAATTAGAAATATTTTCAAGAAGATTTTGGAGATTATAAATTCAACCCCTCCCTCTTTTCAACTGTTTAAACCTAATATTTTTCTTTGTTTAACATTTTACAATACTGTTTCGGATAAAGTTTCATCTATTTTTGTATCTTATAATATTGGGCTTTCTTTTAAACCATTAAATAAATTGAGTTCTTTTTTAAATATCCACAAATATAAATATGACATAACAAAATTAACCGGAGTTGTTTATATGATTCCAAGTTGCGATTGTGACAACGTATATATAGGTGAGACTGGTAGATCGATGTAGATCAGACTTAAAGAGCATGTCGGCGCTTTTAAAAATGGAAAATTAAATTCTAAATTAGTTCAGCGTGCCTTTGAAACGGACCACACGTGTAAAATGACTGTGACAGACAATTTGACTTACAGACGCAGGAGTGACCTTGTAATGATTCTTTTTTACTTTTAAGTACGGAATCCTTAAAAGAATATATATATTTCATCACTATTGCGCCAATTATCTTTGAAACAGAATGTTTTTCCATATATTCTGACATATCAAAACGTAAAAGTGCTGATTGATCGTCAAACAGAAATTTAGCAAGGGCTTTTGCTAGTTCTGTTTTTCCAACCCCGGTTGGGTCTCATCTCTCGCGATCTTACCATTCCTTTTAAAGCATACTGTATTTAAATACATTTTTGTTGTATTTATTGTCTAAGGAGAAGTTTTAATAACAATAAGAGATTTTTATGACGGCTTCTTGATATATCAATTTCGAACAAAAATTTTACATTTACAATTACTTCATTTAAAAATCGAAATGAAAAATCAGGAAAATATATATAGTTCTGAAGTTTAGTGCAATTTTGATTCAGATTCAGGAATATTTTAAATATGGTTAATGGGATTTAAATAAATGTTACAATGAATATTAAATAGTAAATATACAAATATATATATATATATATATATATATATATATATATATATATGTATAGCTCACACGCAGTACATTTATCTGAAGTTCTTTAGCAGTCAGATGATTAACATTTATTCAATTAGATTTATAAATTGCAATTTTAAATCTACAATATATAAGGTAGATTTTTTTCCACTATAGATCGCTTTAGCTATGTTATTGTTGAACATATTTCTGTTGTAGTTATTGCGTAAGCAATATCTTCTCCACAATTAATACTACTACTACTACTACTAATAATAATAATAACTTTCAGATGCTTCTTTCTCTATCAAATTTTTAAGAACACTGGCCGTTTAAAATAATTTTTATGAAGACTAAATAAAAAGCAAAACAATTATTAAAAAAAAAAAATACTGTGTTCTTATTTTCATTAGAATTTTCCCCGCGACGCATGAATATATTTAATATGCTTAATGGGCATATGGAAATGTTTTAATGAATAATGAATAATAAATATACACAACAAAAAAGGCTTCAGTTTACGCGTAGTAAGTTTATCTAAAGATTTTCACTATTCAAAGAATAAACATTTGTTAAATTAAATGTATAAATTACAAGGGCTTTGTTAGCGTTAAAGGCATTCTGTTTAATCCCAAGCATGTCAATATTTAGTGAGAAAGAATTCAGAATAAAAATTTAAAATATAAATATATGTTTTGTTTAAATTAAAACAATTGCTTTTTCTTTTATGGAAATAATTTTAATATGAAAGTGCACAGTTTGAAGTTATTTTATGCTTATTAATATTTTGTTTTGACACTTTACATTTATCATAAGTAGAAAAACTTTAAAGTAACTTCAGTAAGTTTTTCTTAAAGCTAAATTAATATATTTTTTAAAGTCCTTTAGTAGAATACAATTTTTTTTTATACACGTAATTATTTTACTTAAAAATTGAAAGTATCATATACATAAAAACGCAAAGATAAAAATTTAAGCTGACCAAAGTCAACACATTTTCACGTGCGTCAACTCGTTTTCGAACCTTTTCAATTTAGAGGTAAGTAGAACGAGTTCCTGCTGGGGAAGCGGTCGGGAGTTAAAATATTTGATTTTTCGTAGGGAACGCAGATTCGAGCCCAACACCCTGCAAAATGATTTCTGTGATATGCTTGGCCCTTCTATAATGAAATATTTTACTAGGAGGAAAAGTTACATGATTTTTATTCATTATCATTTGGATGTCTTATAATTAAATACCATTCAACACTCAACAATTTTTTCTTCATAATTATTTTATATTTAAAATATTTAAGCTAAAATATTTTACATGTAATTATTAATTAAATAAATTGAGCTGATCTACAATTTTTGTTATACTTTCTGACCATTATCATGAACATATATATGTGCGTGAGTGTCAGAAAGTAAAGCTTGCCATTCTTTTCCGTAAAAAAGAAAATAATAATAATAATAATAATAATAATAATAATAATAATAATAATAATAATAATACAACGGAAAGAGAGAAAAATATATATATAAAAACGATAAAAACCTCCCCTTGATATTCATGGTTTAATATTTTTTTTTAATGTATAAATAATGTAAAATAACATTCTAGAAATAAAAAACATATTATATTATAAATAATTAGCTGCATCACGTTTGAAATTTAGATATGTAGACTTTTATAGAATGAGACTGATAAAAATGAAATTCAAGGCAGCTTTTAATAGCTGTGTAATTAAAATAATAATAATAAATAAAGTAAAAATAAATACTGTTATTTTACAAAAGAGAGAGAGAGAGAGATAGACATTAGTAGGTAAAAATAAGTGCTCTACCTAGTATTTTTAGATAATTCTTTTTACAAAAAGCAAGCATAACTGTTTGTAAATTATAAATTCTTTCACTGTACTAAACATGTAAAACTAACAGCATCATCTATCGCCTTAAAGAAATAGGAATCACTTATGCAATATAGAAATATGTCACGATTTCAATAATTAATTTAAAAGCAACTAATTAAAGATTGAAGTTATTTACCGTCAAATCTTTTAAGACAACTATCTAGTTAAAATGAGTACTTGATTATTTACATATATTCATGGATGACAAAATATATTGTCTTTGATGTTAAATTAAAATGTATACTATACAATTAGTACCACTAACGTCGAATAAGTACGTTTTATGACTGAAAAATATTCATGTCTTCCAGCGACAAAATTTATAATGAAATTAAACGGAAATTAAAAATCAAGTAATTTCCGTTAAAATGGATAAAAAAATACTCCAGCGTCCTTATGTGTTAACACATTGTTGAAATCATTATAAAATCAATATCGAGATTTTACTAAGAAAACGAGTGAAACGTAAAAAGGGTTTTCTGTACTTGGTGGCAATATAGAAGATTCGTTTGTACATGTACACTCTCCGCAAAACACAGCGGAGACAAATTACACATGGACTTGGCCATTAACTTATTTGCTAGTTTAAATAACAACAAAAAATATCTGATTCCCCTTGTCGTTAAATCACTGAGCATTTAATTTACACAATAAATGTATCAAAAATTTTCAATGAATTTGGATTTTGTTGTTGTTCTTGTTTTTATTGTGCGAGAATTGAAAATGTAAATTCTGTCGAAATTATCTGTATTCCAAAAATATCGTGTTTTCTTTTGAAAATTTTCAACATTACAGGAAAAAGAAGAAAATAACAGCAAGGAAGAGGTGCGTCCGAAGATTGATCTTTCATTTATTGTAAGATCAAATTAATAAATATTGCAGATTTGTTTTTCTTTTTAATAAGATTTAACTATTTTAAACTGTGTGCTGGAGCACCAAAGAATGTGTGTGTGTGTGGGGGGGGGGGATTATCATAAATTTGAGGAGAAGGAAGTATTTAGAGGATTGATTATTTATGTATTAGTATTTCAATGTAAAATGTAAAACAACAAAAAACGCAGAACTTTAAAAATTCGAAATATAAAGTTTTAAAGACTTTTAATTGCATGTGCTTTGATAGAAGGGCGGGTGGGATTTTTATTGAATAAAAAATAAAATGATGATGTTAAATGTGTAACGTCATTAAAATTGTATCGTAATTCGTTTAACTGCGGCCTTCAACTTCTGATTAATTTAATTTTAAATATTTTAACTGATTTAATGCAGCAGTTGAAACAGAGACACATTGGACTTAGGGGCACAGTAGAAAACCCCTAGTATTTTATTAAAACCATATATCTATCATAATCATGTAGCTATCTAAAATTGCAAACTATTATGCAAAGATTACTAAAATCAACCAAAAACTCAAATACGATTACTAAATTAGGTGTTTGTATTAAAAATTTCACAGTTTGTTACATTTTCTATATGAAGACGAACACCTAACTACATCTTTTTCAATATAAGTTGAAATAAGATATAATTTCCAGTCAGATGGCTATATCTGTAATTTTTCTTTGACAATTTGGATGTGACAGACAAAATGTACTGAGTATTTTTTTTTGGGGGGGGGGGTGGGGGGGGGGATTGCTGATTTTACATTTAACTTTGCTTTATTTTGTGAGAGGCCTGTGTCAACGAATTCAATCACAATTTCGAAGAAATATACTACTTGTATAATCAGATCATTGGTATTATAAGATTATATATATTATATTTAAAATTTAAATCTCAGAATCTGAAACCGCTTAAATTAACCAATGGTTTTGAACTGTTTTTCTAAGTTAAATTAGATGACATATTCTTTTATAAAATTGTGTGAAATCTGTGAATTATTATAACAGTACCACTTATACATCTTTTATTTACACTTTTTGAGAAGAATTGTCTTCATGCATACGAACCTGTGTAATTTATTTTTAATTATAGTTTGAATAGAAATAGTTCTTTCGATTGATATGTCACTTAAAATGTTTAAGTTATTAACATTTTATATTACCATGCAGCATATGGTAAAATACATATGGACGACTTTCATTCTGGTAGCTAACTCAGTTCTTCAGATATTTGTGGCGAAAAGGACTAAAAATCCTCTATGCAAATACACATATTGTAATATAAAACTCCGCATGATTACGTCCATAGCAAAAAAACTGGTTTCTATTAGGGAACTCATAAAATAAAATAAATAAATGAATAGATACTTAAAGTTTGTAGTTGTAGTGCTCCAGACAACATTGAAGTGTAACTGAATGTAACTGATTTATTAAAGACAAAATCAAGAAAACTTACACAAATGTATATTTCCGTATAGTTAAATACACAGAAAAATCTAATTAGGGAACGCATAAAAAAATAAATAAATAAATATGTACTAAAATTTAAAGTTTATAGTGTTCCAGACAACATTGAAGATTTGTAAATGTTTTACCAAAGACAAAATCAACAAAACTTTTATACCGGAAAAAAATAATAAAAATCAATTTTAGTATAAAAAATTACCAAGCGATTTGCGTCGATGTTCTCTATTCTTTTTTCATCAAGGTACCTAGCTGTAAAAGGCCAGATAACCGGTAAATGTGTAGAATGCTATTTTAGGAGCGTTAAACAGCATGGCTAAATCCAGTGTTGCCATATTGGGGATTTTGTCCCCAATTTGGGGAATTTTTTGGGGACAAGTAGTTCGTGGGGAAATGTTTGGGGACATTAAAATTTTTGGGGAAAAACTTGGGGAATTCTTTTCACTATTTCACGTAAAATTTACGAAAGTCATCTGACATCACTGGATCTGCCTCGAACTCTGTTTTGATTTGGAAAACAAAAATAAAATACAGAAATCTGAGATATCAATAATTATTCTCTTGGGGTGCTCATCGCTTACAATGTTATAGCTTACACATATCACAGGTGCATTACGTACGACCTACCTTGGACTATACCCACCTGAATTTCCAGATCACAGTGCATCAGATTTTCCTAGTCATCGCAGATACACATGTACACATTTATTTTATTAGTATAGATTTATATAAAGGTAATAAGGAAAATTATTTAACTTTTTATTTTGTTTAAGGCTGGTTAATTTATGCTTCGTAAAATAACAGTAGAGCTTTTTGCAAGATATGTAATTGCATACTAGAATCACATTGCTACGTTTATAACTGAACATTGCTCAATGAATGCAGCAGACCCATTATTTCTCGCTATAAGAAACTTGAATGTAAACTATGTGGTATTAAATGGCATAAACCTTCCCATTACTAAATCTTTAAATCTTATCCGAATCGTTCTTTTGCCGTGTTTTTTAAAAGATTTAATTAAAGATTTGGAAAGCAGCTATTTTTCTTCCATTATTGAAAAAAGCACAGTGATTGATAAAATGAAGATGCATACATTAAGATTAGGAACTTCAGTAGGTATGACAAAAATTGAAAACAAAGTTTTATAGGTTAAGTCAGATAGAAGCAGATGATGCCAACACCATCTTAGAATCATTCAAATCTCAACTGACTAGAGATGGTCTAATCTATATCTTGAAAAAGTTATAGGTATAAACGTAGATAGAACTATCGTAATGGTAGGCCAGCATCATCGATATGCAACAATTTAAAAAGAAGTGTAACCGAACTTGTCGTTGTAAAATGTATCTTTTATTGTTTTCGTTTTGCTGCGAATATGCATGAAAAATTCTGCCGAGTTCTTTTTTTTTTTTTTTTTTTTTTTTTTTTTTTTTTTTGAAAATGGGGAATTTTTTCAAAAAAAGGCTTGATTTGGGGAAAATTTTTGAGTTTAAATTAGTTAAACATTTTTTTATGCTGGAAAATAAAAAATAGAAAATTTACTGTTTTGAGTAGAAACTGCGTTGGGGAATTTTTCGGAAAATAACACTGATTTGGAGAAAATTTCAGAAATTTTGGGGAAATTGACTTTCGACTATCTGGCAACACTGGCTAAATCACGTAGGCAACATGGGCAACGAAAATTGGATTTGACAAGAGGCGTTTTCTGCATTAATGTTTGTCATGGCACAATTCTCTACAATGTTTTCAGCGAATTTTGTACAATGAAGCGTAAGCAAAAATGCGTTCTTTGTTTAAATTGTGTTATATATTTATTTGCTATATGAGGTTCAATTAATTAAATTAAAAAGCTTCAGAATTTATATTTCAATTAAAATTATGTCAATAAAACTAAGATAAATTAGATATACTAAGATTTTTTTTCTTTTTTTTTTTTGGGGGGGGGGGGTTGATAGGTTGAAAATCACGATATTTTTTTTCTTTTTGTACTTAATGTAATTTTTAAACACAAGAAATTCATATTTTGTTATTAATATCAAAAGCGAAAGGCATGATTGGAGCTAAAGATGTAGAGCGAGTAACAGTATTTGGACCGTGTGACACTTTCTTTTTATTTTACTTTATTTTCAAAACAGCACTTTCAAAATTAGTGAACACTATAGCTCAGGTAAAATTTCATCAAAAGGTTTGATCATTGTAAAAATATTTTTTAACCATTTGGGAAAATGGTTATTGTTCTCGTCAGGATGGGAAATCAAAAGCATATCTGAAGGTTTTTATTGGTTTAATCCGCATTTTATTCGTTTTCTGATTGGTCTATACAGTAATATGTATTTCCCTTTACTTTCAACAGATATCTGTTGCCACTATGACAAAAAAGTAATAAAAACTACAAAAAAAATTAATAACTCAGAAACAAATTGAGATACAGCTTTCAAACAAATTGCATTTAAAAGTACATTTTTTTTCGCTATACGACGGTGTAAAAAGTAATATTGTGGGATGTTTAAAAGCTTAAGAATGAAATTTCATTTAAGTCAGATTTCTCGGAAATCTGACGGTGGAAAAGCCTTTTCCCGAACAGCCAGTGAAATGCTTGGATAATACATAAGTGTCAGGTGCATAATACGTACGAGTTGCAGGCGCTTGCAATTTTTAGGTGTAATAACACTATTAATGATTTTAGTCTTTGAAAAAATCATTTTCCAAATGGTCGTTATAATTTGTTAAATTGCATTTTTTTTTCATTTTTCTATTATGAAATATATAGGATGTTTCCTACATATTGGTATCTGTCATTTCTGTCTAACTAAGTAACAAGGCGGTAACACTCTTTCAAATACCCACGGATGTATTTCAGATAAGAAAATGTCTATTTTGTTTTTCAATAGTAACTTTAAAATAAATTCGTTTTATTGTAGAATTTCTAATGGCTTCAGCGATAAAAATGGCAGAGAATTCTGTTAAAAAATGCGGTAACATTGTACCCATCCTACTAAATAATGAAATTTATGGTTGAGATTTATAATTTGTCTTTCAGTTGACGTCAGCTGACCAAAAATTCTTTTTTTTTTTTAAAACAACGACTTTTTTACTCTGTTTATGAACTAAATAACTAATATTTTGTCACATTGCTCTAGGTTAAGTCTTAAATGCGTTAATGTGTCCACCACTCCTGTTCCGTTTTCTAAGAACTACAGAAGTTACTTACGCAAATTTCGTTTTTTGTATTCCATGTTTAAAAATCGGCATCTGAAACCAAAATACAAACAAACCAAAGATACTAAATTATATATACGTCCACTTTTCTTTAAAACGCCATTTTCGATATTAAAAAATGTGAATATTCATATAGAAAATATGAAGTCACTTTTGAAGATTTTCGTTTTTTTTTCGCTGATTGCCATAGGATCTGCTAAGCACATTTTGATACACTTAATTTTATACAAATGCTCTGAATGTTTTATTCAATAGAAATAATGATGAAGTATAAATTTGGTTTTGAAATTTAGTTATTTACGGAGAAAATAAGACATTTTCTCATAAGTTTATTAATTTTCAAGTTTAACAAATGTTTGCTTATTTACACATATAACATTATTTATTTTATAACACAATATTTATTTTATAACACAATTTATTTTTTCTCTATTGCTAAAAATCGCTTAACTCTAAACTAATCTTTTATAGGTTGTTCCAGTAAAATGTAGGTAATAACATCATTTATGGGCTAAATGTATAAAAGGAAATCATATTAGAAGAAAAACACTGATAACACTGTTAACAAAACTAAATATCATTATTTTCTCACGAACCTTATTCACAGGTAATATTATATTTATAATTAAAATTTTCAAAGCACTTTAAAGACTGCAACAGCAAAATTATTATTATTTTTAAATATTAAGTGGCTCAATTTGGAAAATAAAAGCGAGAAGAAATAATTTTTTTAGAAACAGAGCGCCCTCCAATATGAGGTACGTTTCGAAAGATTTTCACTTAAATATATAAATTCGTTCGACGGTGATTTTTGGTAGAATTACAGCTCGGACTACTCCGTTGATTCGTTTGAAAATATAAAATTAAACCAGACCGGGGGGTGTATCTACCGGTGTAAGATACCGAAGGCAATGGGGCCCCTAACTCTAATTTTGTTTTGATAGATTTTCATTCGAAAAAAAAAAGAACTCCCAAAACTGGAATGTACAGTCGTGGAAAAAAAAAAAGTAAACACCCCCTACTAACTCCTCAACAAATTATCGTAGACGAAAGTTACTGGTACCGAACGATTGGAAATAAAGTCAACTTTTAAATGACATATATAAAAGTTGCTTAGGGGGGGGGGGGGCATCTACATATTAAAACAAATCTAAACTTAATTTTTTTCAATGTCAATACCCAATTTTAACGAAATATTTCAAATCTTTGGTTCAAACTATGTCTAGACACCAAATTTCAAGTGATTTGAATGATACGTTTTTGAATTATAAACGTTCAAAATTTAGTGCTTCTAATGTTAAATTACATTTTCATATTTTTATTTATATCTCCTGAAATTATACTCCTAATGTGTTAATTTTTTATGTAGCAATAATACTAATATACCCAAACATAAATACGCTTAATTTGAAATTTTTATAATTTAATTATATGAATTATGAAGTTAATATGCCAAAAGGTTATGAATTGCAACCTACAATTTTTTTGATGGATTTAGATTTATTAAGTCTTGCTTTATGGAAATCCAAAATTTCACATTTTTCTTTCAAGCAGTTTTCAAATTATGCTTAAAAAACGGCAAAATGGTGGTTTAAGGGTCCGTCTATGTGAGAACATATTTTGTGATTTCTTATGTTGTCCTGTAATCTGGCAGGCTTCATTAATTGCTTGAGTGGCGCTTAAGGTGCATTGATTAAGAAGGTGGCTCTCTCGGTAAACAATCGAGTACCGAGCTTCAATTTGGATACAGACCTTAAAATACGCTCATTTTAAAATAATTTCTCAGAAACTTATGGTACGAATTGCATAAAAATTGTTTTTTGGCTAATTGAAGGGTGTAGAGTTCATTTATGCTGTTAGAATTGTGTACTGCTATTGAAAAAACCAAAGTTATGGTTCGTTTTAATATGTAGATGGTCCCCAAAGGAAATTTTATATACATCATTTAAAAGTAGATTTTATTTCGAATCGTTCGGTACCAGTAACTTTCTTCTACGATAATTTGTTGAGAAGGTAGTAGGGGGTGTTTACTTTTTTTTTCCACGACTGTACAGTACTGAAAGCCTTGAGGTTCCCTGCATTCGAACAGTTTAGAAAGATTTTTGGTTAAAAAATATATAAATTCAACATTTATTTTAGGTACATTAGCATATTTTATCATGGTCTAGGGCAGGGATGGCGAACCTATGGCACGCGCACCACTTCTGGCACACGGGAAAAAAATTGGGCACGGCATTGATTGTTGTTCTAAATCAAGATACAGTGAAATTAGACAAAACACGAATTTAGATGAATTCATCTTGTCTGCATTCGTTTGATTGGAAATTGGAGCGTTTTAATTGCGGCTTATAAGATTCCAATCTACTTCACCATGAGCTTAAAAATTTATCGGACAAAGACTATAATCGGAAACTATTGAAAAAAATAAGACAATATTTGGAAACTATTGGGGAAAAAAAAGGTTGTTAGACATTACAATTAAAAAAAAAAAAAAAAAAAAAAAAAAAAAAAAAGCTGGCTTTTGCCATTTTAACAATTTTTCCGTCTATCTATGTCTGCCATTATTTTCTCAAGTAATATAAAATTTAAATAGAAAAAAAAAACCTATCAGATAACTCCAGTTTAGTTTTCAATCTGTTGAAAGTAATCAAGTATGAACCCTAAATATACTTTTCATCCAAAATACAATAAAAAGCGTAGGATATATTTCTTTAAATTAATTTTCAAGTTTTTTTTATGATTAATTTCTAAAATATATATGGTTTTACTATTATTACAGTACAATACCTACATGTATGTTACCAATATTTTTTAAATACTAATGAAAAAAAAGTAATTTTCGATTCACTAAATTTGATTTTTGTTGGCACGTAATGATCATATAAAAATATATTAGAAAACATTTGGCACGCGGATTGAAAGAGGTTCGCCGACCCTGGTCTAGGGCAATACCAGGCGGGTCAACTTGTATTAACTGAATGGTAATACAGTATTTTTCTTTAATATATGTGTAATAATTTAGAACAAATGGGTTTTTTATTAAAAAAAATAAATTTGCTTTTTTTCCCCTATAAAAGCGTCAAAGTGGTATTACCTATTAATTTTACAGAAAGGGGAAAACGCTAGGAAAATAGTTGTATAGTTAAAAAGGTAAAACTTAAAATTTATTTCAGACATTTTAAAAAACATTATAAAGAAAGAGATAATGAAGGATGCAATGTTTGAAGACCAAAGAGTAGAATTTTGAGATTCAAAAATTTGCTATTAAACAATCCAAATCAGCAAACAAATTACTACCACATCCAACAAATTGTGCTTACATATAAAGATTAATTTCAAATACTAGAAATACATTAAGTACTTACAGAAGTATTGATAGTAAAATTAACAAAAGAGTTTTGTAGTAAATTAAAATTCTGTTCACTGAAAAAATAATGTGAAAAAAGTCAAAATAAATACAATTATGTGTATAATAAATGTAATTAAATTTATATTTATTTATATGTGTTGGAGATATTTTCTGTGTGTACAAGTTTACAACACTAAAATTGAATGTTATAAACTTTTTTTCTTTCACATTAACTTTTTTTGCGAATTCTTCGCAATTTATTTCCGTGAGAAAGATTTAACAATAACTATGAAGTGAAGTAGAGTATAACGTCTTTGAAGTAAGGCTCTTAGACAGGAGGCAGCTTCACAAATCATCACCTCATCAAGTTGACAGCTGAAATTCCAGGATTAGTTAAATATCGATTCGCGTAATAAAATGCAACTTGTCTGCCAAGTCATATCTTGGTGGAAAACACCTGCAATCCCTATTTCAGTCGTTGACTAGTAGGATTGCCATTGTGTGACCCTGCACCCAATCGTCCATGTTATCATACATATAGGTGTTGGAAACCAGAAAGGTAAACAAACCAGTCAACCACTAAATTGGGTTTGCGGATGCTTTCCACCATGATATGAATTTACTGACCAGTTGCATTTTAATATGCTAATAAAGTTCTTTTTAATCCTGGAATTTTAGCGGCCTACATGATGAGGCGATTGTCTGTGCGGTCTCGTCCCGGTCTTTTTATAAACAGTAAAAATATATTCGATGGAGAAATGGAGTCAATGAACAAATGCTCCAATCTGCCCTCGACATCCAAAATAAAAAAGGAAAAAAATATTTAAAAAAATATAATACACACTTTATATTTTTATTTAAATTTTATTTTCTCGTTATTGGTGTTAAAAATATTTCACTATCTAAATTTCTCAGCCATTTGGCCTATTTTAGCTAATGTTGTTAAGAAAATAATTAACTCGATTGTTGTTGTAACTTGTACGTCGTTGCAACCATGATATAATATTTTGGAGATGTTACTGCTGTAATGGCATTGTTTTTAACCCCTTAACGCTCGAATTAAATTACGGTTGAATAGTTCAAATTACTTATTGTCACCACTTTTATGAAAAAGAAATATTCACCTTATTTAATGACAGTAAAAACTATACCAAAATATACCCAATTTCACTATTTTATAAAACTGTTGGGAATCAAACAATTTGAGTAAAAGAAACAGCCCGTGAATATGACGGGAGCGATAATTAAGTGGTTAATAAACAAATAAATTAAAAAATTTAAAGCCAAGAGGTGGCATCGAACTCGGGCCCTACGGGTGGCGTGCGAGCTTTCTGCGTCCACACCACGAAAGACACGTTGAGAGCTGCAAACTAATGGGTATTTGAAACGTATGCTAAACCTCGGCATCTAATTTCTGAAAATCTAAGGCCCATTTGAAGAAATCCTTTCACAAGAATAATTAGAGATAAGAACTCTAAAACATACTTTAAATTAATCAAAATCGGTGAGAATCATGTTTGATGGTCCCCTGGTTAATGGAGATCCAAATAATAGGTGTATTTTTTTTACACGGTCTGCTCGTTAAACATTCAACGGACAAGTACGAGAGATAATCTCTTAGCGATGTCACAGAGGTATTGTATTTTCATCTGAATTGTCTTGACAATAGACACGTAAAGTATTATGTCGTCTATTGATTTATTTGCACTCCATATTGATTTTTTTACATTCATTTAAGGAATTCGTTTTCGACACTCGCGCGCGAGCAACGGATTATAGCAAAAAAAAATAATAAATGGCGGCCGCAGCGTTTTGCTGTTTCCAACTTTTGTTCAGGAACGTTTCAGATAAGAAAACCAGAATTTCACAGGAAAGAGCTAAATTATTCTGAAAACCTGAGAAAAGGCGAAACGTTCCTGGATTTTACATGGAACGTTACCATTTTTTTTTACAGTGTAGGAAGATATTAACGTATGCATTCTAACCGTAATATAATTATTTATTTATGCTAAAAAGCATTCAAGAAATTGCAGCACTTAATAATTTTTAGTGCAAGATTTGAGGAGAACACATGATTTGATAAAAAGAATCATCTTAATTTTTTTCAAAGGTTCCACATTGATCATGTGGAATAAATACCTGCATGTTTTTAGTACATTTCCGTGTTATATCTGCATTTAGGATATGGAAAATACACTAAATAGATGCATCAACTGCCATTTTTTGTAACATCAAAGTGCAACTTATTGAAGTTATTCCACATTACGCAAGAAAGAACATTTATTAGGTGTGAACAATATTTTAAATCATTGAGTGATTCTCCAGAAGAAACGCTTGATCATGTAAGATAGCCTTTTCTGTATGTTTTAGTGGTATAGTTTCCTAAATGAATTAAATTAACAATAAATGTCTGTGTTGCTCTTATTTGAAACAATGCAAATCATGTCACTTCGAAATTATACCAACTTAAAGAAAACGGCTTAATTCTGACAAGGAATGTCTTCTTACAGCGTATACTCAGAATTAAAAAATATATATAAACGGTCTAGTGCGAGTATTACTGCTCCCTCTCAGAGGGTTCCGTGTAATAAATATATGATTATTAACTGTATTATTTAAATAAACGTTACTAAAAGAAAAGCAAGGCTTTGTAAAAAGAAAAAAAAACTATACAACGAAGGATTTCGTATAGTTGTATATATACTACAAAAGTATGAATGGGTACACCGTAAAAGTTCAACGAGATAAGCCTATATTATATAATATCAAGTATATAATATCAACTCCTATTTAAATCTTATCCTAATCTATATATGATGAACTTAATTCAGCACTGACAATAAAAGTATTGAATATTTAAACTTCATTTGGCATTTCATAAAACTAAATTCAGTGTCGTAATAATATTTTCTATTATCAGTGTAGCTTAAAAGAAAAAAAAAATACGTGTTCAACGTTTAAACTTGGCGTTTTGCTGAGCGCGCTTCAATAGGAAGTGGCAAAGTAACAACGCCATCTTGGCCCGTGCCGCGTTTTTCCAGTAAACTGACTTTTAAAGACACAGGAGGCGTATTGAGAGATCTACTCAACGCAAACTAGTCGCGAATCCCATAGTATTTATGTGATTAATTCTAATTAAATTAGTCTGTTTTTTTACAGTTTGATGTTTATTGCATTTAAAGTGCTACTGGATATTCAATTGCACAGATGTATCATTAAAAGTTGTTATCTAGTCTTTAAAAGTCGATGGTACATACAGTACGCCGCATCCTGTTATTATGTATTCTTAAACCGTCCGTTCTTTAAGGATCAGTATCTCGGCTAATTACAGACGATTTTTTTCAAAAGCCATTATCAACTATACTTTTATACTTCTGCTACGATCGATACCTCCAGCGATCCTCAACACCTTTGCTGAAAGCCCGCAAATCGAAATTTGTGTGTAAAGGAAAAATGCGCATTTCTCATAAACTATGTGACGCTATAATTTTCCTGAAAGGTTTAAATTAACATCTACAAACTCTAATTTTTTCATAATTTTAGTTTCAGTAGATTCGGAAATAGATGGGGGGAACATATTTTTTCACTACATTTTCGATGATATCTCTGAAAATATGATACATAATATTCAATGAAATGTATTTTTGGGTTCAGAGTTACAAAAGCTTTCATACGATACCCCACACTATATATAAAGAAAATATTTTTCAAGTAACTTAATTAGCCCCTCTACATTTTTTTATATTTGTAATCGTTTAATAATCTGTAAATATGTGGGTGAATAGTCTTTATTACTTCCCCCAATTTGAGCTTTCCACTTTCCATTGTTTACAAGCAAAATGGCTGTGACAGACGGACAGACAGACACAGGAGTGATCTTATAATTGTTCCGTTTTTACTTTTTAAGTACGGATCCCTAAAAATGCTAATGAAACTATTTATGAGTAAAACAAAGGAACAGTCAAATTTAGCTGCGGAGTTCCAGTAGAAAATCTCTAAAAAAATCATAATATTTTCGAATATTCGCCGCGAAAAGACTAAAGCGGCATGTGATTTGGAGAGTAGCACTTTTTCTCGCCAAAAGCAAACGATTTTAATACATCTAAAAATTGCTTATTAATTGATTTTTGGAACGCGGTATTTAATGCATTTAAACTCAAATAATGAAAGAGTTTATTATTTTTGTTGCATTACATGTATATCTTGCTTGTTACTGTACTTATTTAATTTTATCACTGAAAAAATATTTTCTATGTTTTGCGATTTGCAAATATACAATTTAAGTTATAGCCAAGCTGACATTTGATTTTTAATTATTCAATTTACAACTTTTATTTTAGGGCTTCTCACAACTGTTTACTTTTAAGTATTATGGCATTTGCGTAACATTCTGACTATTCGCCTATGGAGAGCTTCCTAGTGAGTATATATTATTTTGTAGTTCTTCTATCTGATCAATGAACCCAAACCATTTCTTTTTCTTTCATGAATCATGGTTAAAGTCATCTTTTAGATCCAAATTGATTATATGATCTAGAAATCTTGCATTTTTATGCTTCAATAAGAACAACCTGCATATGGAAATTGGGGGATATTTTCATGCCTCTGTTAATAAATGTTGAACTCATATCCTTCCTACATTGTTTTTTTTTCAGCTTTAATAAAATTTGTTTTTTTTCTGCCTAAAGAATAACTGCAGACAGTTTTGGTTTTAAACAATAAATCTCAGCAATTAATTAAATAAATATTCGCAACCTCCCGATCAGCAGTGACAGTTTTGTACTTGCACAAATCTCGTGGTCGGAAAACTTAAATTGGGTATATGTTTGTTTAAACTCTATCATGTACATGCCATGTATGTGGTAGTAAAATACATTGTATAGAATTGATTTTCTTGGTTATATAGTACAGGTGTACGGCGCTGGGAGATCTTATTTATAGTAACGATGAGATCGAGTCAGCGGTGTTTGGCGAACCTATAATAAGTTACAACCTAACAGTTTAGCCTTAATTGCCGAGAAGAAGATTTACGGTCCTTCTAAAATTATATACTTAAAATTAAGCACAAAAAGGTTTAGACTTGATGATAAACCACATGATACTTTTCTTATTAACAGGAATTTAGAATTATCAACGATAATTGTGCATTACTGCGCGCAAAATTTTTTATAGAGATGGCAAGTGGATTGTTGAGGCTTTTCTTTGATAATAGTTCTCTGAACATTTATCTTTAAGAGACTGTTGTAACATTTTTAAAAACCTCGTAGGCACCTAATCTCTTTCTGAATAACTGAATTTTTTTCTTTCTCTATTTATTATTCATGTAGCACACATTAACACATGTTTTCTTCACCTTATTCTTCGGCTGACATTTTGTAAGAATTAGGTTTAAAAAATATGTAGTTGTATTCTGTGAAAACATTGATATTTTGTATTACTATGAATCTAATATGAATGTTAAAAGGGTGTATAGTTTTCCTTTTGTATTGTTTAGATTAATTCTACAGTAAGTTATATCCATATTATGCAAATTATAATAATCTCGCTTGACTAGAATTGAACAATCAGGAAAATCTAATTAAGGAACTCAGGAGTTAACATTAGTTGTGGTCATTTCTAAATCATTCTGTTCTCAATTTAATTTCATAAATCTGATTACGGTATCGATGCTTGAAACATATATTTCCGTAAATAATTTAATAATTAAAATCCGTGAATTTAATCCAACTATTTCAATTGAAATTTATATAAAACTGATATTATTGCTGCAAAATATTTAATAAAAATAAATTTATCATATATTTTTTTATTGTTATTTGTTTAAATTGTGTTATTTTTAAATAAAAGCTGCTATATATAGAACGGGTTCACAATAATGTAGGAAAAATGAGTAAATCTGTATTAAAAATAGGCATAATAGTAACATAAAAGACTTTTTTGTTCAAGGAATGTGATGAAATTTGACTTTGATCAGCCAGTAATTACGCTCCACTGCAATAAAATCTACACTGTCTGAAATGAACAGTTGGAAGACGTGTCTTTTGTAACTAATTAATTAATAATCAGCACAATTAGAAATGAAGAAATAGTACAATACATGTAAACATTTAATTAACACTTAACAAAACAAAACACGTCGCTATACGTACGATATCACAGAGCAGAAAAGACTATTCTATTTATTTTTTACAAGTGTTTTTCATAAATTCGGGAGGGAAATTACATGGTGCTGCCATCTGACATTTCAAATTTAAACTAGTAACACCACATTTATCCCCCACTTAATACGATCAAGAGCTCTTCTGTACCTACCGAATCTTCTTTGTACTTGTGGAGAAGAAGAAGAATTAGTTTTTAAATGTTTTGGAAGTATTTGGAAGTTAAAATTTTGTGAATCTGTCAATATTCATGTGGCTGCCTTTTATCTACGCCGATAAAACCAAAAAGGTGATACCGAAACTTTTAAACATCTAGCTTCTTGCCTGTCATAGCTGAGTTATGAACACACTTGTTTAAACTCCATACTTCACAATTTTGAAATATAGGTTCCAGACTTCTCTAAGGAATATTAAAAGCTTAAAAAGTTTGCCTAATAGATCGTCTTTTAATTATTCTGACTTTCACATGATTTCTTATAATATTCTTCAGTGTGTTAACCTGTTGGGTTTTCTTTGGTAATTACGCAAGTTTTTTTGTAAAAAAAAAGTAATTCATTTCTCAAACGGGATAAAATAGCAGTAAATATTACGAAACAGTGTAACGGGGTTATTTGGCCAACCGAGCCAACTTGCCCCGTCTTCAACGCGCTGACTAACCCCATAACAATTTCTTCACAAAATTGGAGATGTAACCCTCTAAACATACAAAATCCAAGTAGTTCACATTTGGAATAGGTAGAGTGAATCATGCACTATGAAAAACTATAAAAGTCAAATCGCAATTATTAAGATAAGTATTAGAAAAAGAATGAAGCAACAAAAAATTACTTATGAATGCAAAAAAGAAGGAAAATCGTAATAAATGTCCACTAAACATGGGTAACGGTGCAAAACTACAACGGGGATTGTAGGAAGCAAGAAGAAAGGTAATGTGTGACTGGGTGCGTCATCTATTCATAGACAAACAAATTATGAGGACTGTGCCTACTTACCCCTGTAGCCAACTAGCCCCCTGCCTTCTCTAAACGCTGCATGCATATTGCGTAATTGTATTAGATAATTTTTTTACACAGTAATTCAATTGGTAAATAAATCCTAACAGTTCTAAATTTCCTCCAGATTCGCCCGGGATGGCTCAGTTTGCAGAGCATTATCGGGTTGCCAAGGTATCCCTGGTTCAAAGCCTCGCCTTAACTTTTTTCACCCGCCTAGAAATTTACAACTATTATGATTTATTTACCAATTGAATAATTGTGTTAAAAATTAATCTAATCTAGAATGAATCCCTTAAGATTGTTCCTTAAGCTAATCCCTTAAGCTAAGATCATCCCTTTAGATTGTTTCGTTGCATTGTTGAAAAAGACTTACTATCCCACACTAATAAAATAAGCACTCTGCAGAACAGAATAATAATGGTTCATTAAATGCATTAAGAGAAAAAAACTTTATAATGCATGTAATTCATATATTTTTATATGTCATTCCTTTAAAAAATAACATGAAACTTCATTTAGAAATTACATTTATTTTTGAATTTCAAATATAACTATATTATGCAAAGTTTCATAATGCACATATGTGAAATATTACTCTTCTTTTATTAAATGTAAAATCCAGAAGCGAAAGTTTCTTGAAGATACAAGCTACTTAAGAAAGAATTTTAATTAGTTTTTAGGGGGACTTAAAGACATCTGAAAAAAATATTTTATATTCTTTCCTATTTTAAAAAAGCACTACTTACTTAATTAAAATTGTATATAAGTATATGCATTTTTAAATAAATTCCTTGTAAACCTCGCTAATGTAGTAAGAATGCCCTTAATAATAAATGCTCTTCTGTTAAATATAATTCTTTTCATAGTCCATGCAATGATTTTATAAACGAAATTTATTTCTATATGATATATTATTTCTTTTTAGGTCCGTTCGTAATTATATGAATACGTAGCAGCTACAGTCATCATTTGATCTGTCTGTGCGTTTCTTCGGCTATAAGAGAACAAGAACTACCCAACTGAATGGCTTGAAATTTAATATAAATAATTGTTGCAAAATTTTGCTGATTCCGTTTAAATTTTATGAAAGTCGAATCAAAACTTAAAAACATATTAATAAAAGTTTTCTTCATTCCATTAATTCCTATCATACGTAATCATTTCAATGATATCTTATGATAGGTAATGAGTCTATGTTACCATCGTGAGTTCGTCCTATTTAAGATGGAGTCATATTATTTCCGTTTTACTGAATTTAATATATATATAATCGTAAAAAAATTGTATTTATAGATTTATGCATAACCATGAAACAGCCATTGCACCAAGATCTAAATCTTTATAAAACTAATTATGATACGAACACTTCTCATTTGCCACATTTCCCGAACAATTTCCGACTTGTTTTTCTAAATTGTAATGGGTAGATGCGTATTGTCAACGTAGAGATATTGTCTCGTGTCAACTATTTTAATCTCAATTAAATATTAACCCATTTATGTCTAGCTACCCATTTTTAGGACCTTTCGAATTTTAATTTTTTTTTTTTCTTCTTTACAACATGCAGATTGTACGAAGTAATTGTCTATAAATGTCTTTAGCTATTACCGAGAGATAACAGCATAAGATTGATATTTATTTGCTTAAATAAATATCAATCTTTGTTTAGGAGTTTATAGATTTTTCATTTTTCAAGATAGCGAAATGTAAAAAGTAAGTTTAATTGCATTTTTTGTATCAAGGATACAAATAAATAAATCATAATCTTACATTGTAGAGTTCTTTGAAATACGTATTTTTTTTAGTGCGAAATTATATGTTCAAGTTTTTATTATGCATGTTTGTAACGTACAAAATATAGGGCGCAAGGCAAAAATGGGTACATATTTCTATTAGACATTTAAGGGGCAGTTATTTATGTTAAGTCCTTTTCAAGATGATTTTGAAATAAATTGTTTTTTAGCCTCAAATACTATTATTCTTCATTTATTATTAATAATACTTATAATGTTATTAGTCTCTGTAAAGAAATAAACATATTTTTAATAGTTCATAAAAATACTAATTATAATATATAATATACAATTTAAAAGTTTAATTTATATAAATGTATAAAAAAAAATACAATTATGCATTTTTCCATTTATGGATATTCCCATATTTAGTACGTTTACATTGTATCAAATAAATAGAAAAATATTTTTAGTATTTTTCCACTTCATTTTGGAATATTTTAAAGTGATTTTACTAACAAATGTAAAAAAAAAAAAAAAAAAATTCAGAGATAAAAGGGTTAACATAATTTTGAACTTAACTCTGCATAAAGAAATCAATTTTGTAATTTTAATGTGGGATTACACAAAATTTCTTGAAAAAAACAGTTCTGAAAACAAGCAAATAGAAATTTGCAGCTTCATTTCACCAGAGTTGTAAATAGATATTTCTTTTCAAAATTTCTAGCGGAATTCTTGATTAAAGTTTAAAAGTATAACATGTATCCTACTTTCTTCACAGGTTTAAGATAAAAGTCAAAATAATAGAAGCAGCTTAAAAATAAAACAAAATTTTTCTGCGTATGTATTTTTTTTCTATTTCATTATGATCATTACCAAGTTATAATTTAAAAAGCAAAACATTCCACAAAAAGTAAAATAAATAAAATAATTACTGTTAAGTACAGTAATCTGTGTATCGTGAGTAAATATATGGTATTAATTATTGATCAACATTTTAAAACAATCTTTCCAGTGCCAGATATAAGCACATGCCAGAAACCTCAATTTTCTAGTATTTAAATAAGTGATGAAATATATATCGGTGAATATGGTAAATTAAGTTGTATATGAAGAAACTTTTAGTCCATACTGTGGTAGTATTTTTTCCAGATTACCGGATTTTCTATTTTTAAAAAAGCATAGTTCGTATTAATCACTATTTCTATTTTTCTACATTTTCCTCATCAGAAATTCTATGCGTATTATGCACGCATGTGCTTTAAGTGTTAATAAATTTCCAGTAGAATTTTAAAATGCAGAATTTCCATAATTGTATTCTAAAAATATGTTCGTTTATTTAAAGGAAACAATACAATGATTTAATTCTATCACTTATCGTTTCTGGCTTATAAAAAATGGAAATGATATGTGAAAAACGAAAAAGTTTTACATTACGAAAACATTTTACAATAAATGCATAAAACATTCAAAAACCATACGCTGATGATTTGTTTACATTTGCATAAATTGGTCCGGAAAATAGCTCCGGAAAAGTTCAATCAAAGTTATAAATTATTCGCATTGTTAATGGAAACAAATTTAATTAATACTGTTTGTATTGAATCTAAAATGATTAAAATAACTAAAATGTATTGTAATAAAAGTACTTTTAGAAAGGCTATATGATTTACTTTTTCAATTTTTAAATAGATATTAACAACGCAAATGTTCGAATAAATAATTAAAATTTAATTGGGAATAAATTGTTCAGAATCGTCATAAATTTTAAAAATTTGTATTTTTTCAACGTGATGGAGGGATATAAATAAGGCTTATAATAATTTAAAAAATCATCCTGGAAGTACGCGTATTGTACAAGAACCCCTTTATTATTTCATTGATATATCTTATGCATTTCATGTTATAAAACAGATACAAAACTGTCGACGTTCAGCAATCATTTACATATATTTTGTGATAGGACATAGGAACGAACTTAGTGTGAAGGTGAATTATAAGGTTCATTCTTAATGTAAATTATTTGAAAAATTAAAAATTATTATTTACAAAGTAAGAGTTCTCAGGACTCTAAAAACTTGAAAAAATGAGAAAGACAGAACAGTTTCAACATTTACTATCTTAAAATGTATATGATAAAATACAATTTTTAGAGATATGAAAGATATAAGTATATTCTCTCATTTCATTTAATTTTAAAATTTTAAGATGCAAAATTAGTATTTATAGGAAGCTTCAAACCGCCAAGCATTTGCTGAGCAGAAAATTGGACAGCTTTCGCGCAGGATGGCAAAATTAATTTTGCAACTAGACTAAAGATTGGGTGCCCAATTATACTTTATATTTTAGTAATTACTCTGAAGCTAAATAAATTTGTATTCAAAGCATTTTTATATTTTTAATACATATTTGTGTTTGGCTAATACAAAATTTCAAAATTTTCAACAGTATAATCACCTAAAAAAACTGTTCGATTTAACAATAAAAAGGAAATTTTACCTTCAATTTGTACAGGTAAATATGAAACTTCATGAAATATATTCATATTTTGAAATCTTGATCATGAAATCTTGTTATTGAAATTTAGATAATATTTTGAAAATTTCATGAATAAGTATGAGACGTTTTTGAGTTATCCTGCGCGTTACGTCTAAAAACGTCATTTTGAGAAAAATGACTTCAAAATTTCGGAAAAGCCTCTTCAGGTATTGGCAAGTATAATTCTAAACGTCAACTTCTGTTCTGAAGAAAATTTGAAGGAAACATTTATATCAAAATGTTTAGAAAAGGTAAAAGTTTAACACATAATAAAAATTTATTTTCGAAAAGTTTGAAATTTTAAGAGTATGTAAGAAATTTTAGAAAAATCGTAGTTATCATCTTCAGAGATGATTGTTTTATGGAGAGAAAAAATAAATACTTTTTTACGATTTATTTATTTTATATTAAGAGGAATTAAAAAAGAAAAAAAAAAGGTGGAAAAACAATAAAAATTCCCCAAAATAACGATTTCTTCAAATACTCCAACAACACTGTTTGCCGAAATATTACTTCACGATCTTTAACATTTCTCAACAAAGTTGAAAAATGTTTATGCATTCGGTTTGTCTGTCCATCTCTCCACGCTCTAACTCCTGTCAATAGATTCGGATTTGCATGCAATTGATAAAGGTTATTTAGGGTCACCAAAGCATGTTTATAGTATTCTATGTGCAGTGTGTAGGATTAAGACCAATGTCGACGGGCGTCTTTTTTGCTTAGGTATTATCCATTCACAACGCTATAGCATTGTGAATGGATAATACCTAAGCAGTAAAGCAGCAGAAAAGACGCTCGTCTGACATTGGTCCTAATAGTTCATTTAAGGGGCACTCAAAAATATTCCATTACATTAAGGTATAATGGGAAAAATCGTTTGCAGAGTATTTTAATGTCATTACGCTATTTCAAATGTGTTGAAAGTGATATAGATCACTGAATTTCGCTACAACTACGTTAGAACAGGGCATTCATAGCATTTTTTATTCATTTAGAGAGACACACAGAACAAATCGGTTACAGTACTGCCTTTGATTAGTAATTGCTGGAATGTGCGGTTTAACTCTCGGTATGCGCTTTTAAATTTAATTAATTATTTGTATGTTACTCGTTATATATAAATTCTATATCTCATATACAGGGCTGCGCAAAAGTATTCACGTAACAGGACGTCCTCATTAGAGGAAATTGCTGAGGGCAAATTTTCAAATGAAGTGCATGTATCTTAAGTGAAATAAATTTTGGCATGCATGTAGTTAATAGACACAAATCCATATATCATATACAGGGCTGCTGAAAATTTCGGATAATTTTCCGATTGTAAATGGGAACAGCTTACATTCTGTTTTCAAAATGTGTTATCCTTTTCCATAGAGTTGAAATAGACGTAAAGTTTTATTTTTTAAACGGTGCTGTTTTGTTACATTATTCTGACAGTGTTGGAAAGTGTTTTATAATCTATGCTTGACGTATGATTTTCCTTTCTTGTTTTATATCTCTAACTGTACATCAGAGATAACATTATCAGTACAACCGAAACATAAAGTTTTTATTTCTCTTGTTGAGGGATTCTGTAGTGAATAAGTCATTATAAAATTTTTGTTCTTTTTATTATTGACAGCAACTATGATTATAAAAAACTAAACGTCCACCTATTTTGCAAAAGGCGTGAGGAAGTTAAGATAGTAGAAAGAGCACCGAAAACTGGCAATAACTCACAGTTAAAATGATAGTACTTTATAAAAATCACATGAAATTCAAAACTAGGTATAGGATGCCTTTCGAGCTTGTAAATTAAGGACACGTCATCAGCTACTGTAAACACGTGTCCGCAAGGGGACAAGGTCACAAATGAACAGAAAGGGAAAGGAGCGATTACAAAGAGTGCGACAGATGGCACTAGCAGTAAGGTAAAAACCAATCACAGATGATCATATGCAGAATTGGAAAGTGTTGCCATAATTAAATCTACAAACGAAAAAAGGAAATAAATAAAATTAAAATAAATAAAGAAGTACATATAAAATAAATAAATAGTAATAATAATAAAATACAGAAACATAAATAATAATAATAATAATAAAGCAAAAAGAGAGAAACAAAAGAGTCTTTTTTTTTAATTCATAAAACATCAAAAGAGTAAAGAAAAGAGTGAAAAAATTATAAAAGTAATTTCCAAGCTGAAAAACTTTTTTTTCTCTTCAGCTTAGGAATTACTTTTGTAATTCTTTCACTCTTTTCATGTTTTATGGGTAATAAGAAAAAAAAAAAACCTTTTGCTTGTCGATTTTTCTTTTATTATTATTATTTAATTTTCTGCATTTTATTATTATTACTATTTTTTTATATTTACATCTTTATTTTTTTTAATTTTGTTTATTTCCTTTTCTTTGTTATAAATGTTTTCTATCATTGTGGCAACACTTTCCAATTTTGTATGAGATCCTCTGTGATTGATTTTTACCACTCGCACTCTTTGTAATAGCTCCTCCTTTCCCTTTCTGTTCATTCGCGACCTTGTTCCCTTAAGGAAACGTGTTTACAGTAGCTGATGACGGGTGTTAATTTTCAAACTCGAAACGCGTCCTATTCTTTGTTTTGATTTTATGGTGATTTTTAAAAAGTATTATCATTTTAAGTTAAGTCACTTTTAAAGAGCTATAGGATAAAGTGCCCATATTTCGTCCCCCGAGTCACTTTTAGGCTCTAAATGTTGTAAGTTTGTTGTAAATTGTTTTCTGTGAAAGCCTACCAAATTTCAATTTTACATAGACTAACTACCCACGCACACAGAAAAATAGTTAAATATTGTATAAAAAATTTTTAACAATACGAAAAATTGTTTTTTCAAATGTATCTAAAACAGGCAAAAGAAATAAAAAAGGGTCCCAATTTCGTCACCCCAAAAAATCCAACACTCCGAGGCTTAACTTATAACTAAATCAAAATTTATTTCCAAATCAGTAAGTAATTTAATTTACACTAAAGTAAGGCACAGAGAAATGTACTAATTATCTGTGGAATAATAACTTAGCGAAACATTCGCCATCCAAAAATAAGGAAAAAATTGTCATGAAAAAGCATTCCTAATTTCGTTCCCGGGACGAAAATAAGAACTGCAAGGGAGACGAAATTAGGACTACGCTACTTCCCAATATAGCGGAGCTTCAGTTCCCGTGAGATGAACTAAGCGTTCTAAAACTCACTGTAGGCTACTGTCAGCATCCTATCTACGTAAAATACATGCCATGAATTAAAAATAATTACTTGCAGTACAGCAAATAACGTACTACAAACGACTTCATAAGAACTCAGGTCTTTTAAAAATAGGAAATTCGGCGTCTTTAATTTATGTATGCATCTTGGCGAACGAAACTTTCAACACTGACCCCTTTTACCTTCCGTCCCCTGTGCCTTGCGTCATAAAAGGCGCCACTTTCGCAGTATCGAATAAGTTAAAAGGGATGAAATATGGGTACAACTAAATACATTTACGTATATTTATAGATATATAAATAGATAGATATAAATATAGATATAGGTATATATATTTAAATATGAATTATTTTATACGCATAATCCGAATACAGTAATCTATATATTTAAAACGCTAAGCATTTTCTTTCGACAGTCCGTGAGAAGAAACTACTGCATCAAATTACACCAATCTCTTTTTAAATGAAAGATATTTGGCCACAGATTTGTTATCGTTCATTCATTTGTCCAAATATTTTATTAATTAGCCATAATTAAAAATTAAATTTCTACAGTTGCGCATACGCAGTATATAAGTACAAATCTGCCTTTGGAGTGACGAGCTGCACAAGCGCAAAGATACTCGCTCAGTTGAGCTATCACATCATATGTCGAAGTTGTTTTAAGTTCGTCTGCTATTCGATCTTACTGTAAACAAGCTTTTCTTTCTTTCACAATGTTTGTATTATTTTGCTCTTTCAGCATTATTAACAATTAAAAAATGTATTGTGTCTATATTAAGAGCTAGATATAGTTTATTTCGGGGGTGTCATATAGTTTCGGTCATATTACACACGGAAGATAAACGCAATGATTTGAGGCTAAAAGTTATGGACTGTGATCCGTCTTATGAATTGCCAATACTTAGACACGAAGAAAACTAGCATATTAAGTTGTAGTTACTTCTTTGAAAAAAAATTAAGGTATAAATATTAAAACGCAAAACAATTTCTGTGAGATCAGAACTCAAATTCGAGACATTCGTATGCATCAATAACTGTTTTTCGAACCTCTTCAATTTAGAAGGCAGTTAAACGAGTTCCCGCTAGCGTAGCGGGTTAACGCAGCACTTTATAGCTCTGAATTTTTGTACAAGACGCAGGTTCGAACACAATCATGGCAAAATGTGTTATATTTTTGTCGATAATTCATTTCTATAATGCCACATTTTATTAGGAAGAGAAGTTATAGGATTTTTTTTTATTATTAATATTATCTGAATGCTTTATAATTAAATAAAATTTTACACTCAATAATATTTTGAAACAATAATGATTTTACATTTAAAATACTTAAGCTAAAATATTTTGTATGTAATTATTAATTAAATAAATAAAGCTGATCTAAAATTTTCGTTAGATTTTCTGATCATTATCAAGAGTATATATGTGCGTCTGCCAGATAGAAAAGTTTGTCATTCATTTGCGTGAAAAAATAAAACGGAATGAAAAAAAAATATTCTTATAAGAACTATAAAAGAAATTACCTTGATATACAGGTTTATTATTTAAAAAATGTATAAAATTTGTAACATAGAATTCAAGTAATGAATTTTATTATAAATCTTTAGCTGCATCAAGTTTCAAATTTAGGTTTTTAGAGAATGAGACAGAAAAAAATAAAATTCATGGCAGCTTTTAATGCCCTTGTAGTTTTAATAAATAAATAAATAAATGAAAATAGATATTGTTATTTTTAAAAAAAAAGATGTCGTAATAAGTAAAAATAAACTCCCTACCTGGTGTTTTTAGGTAAATTTCTGATAAAAAGCAAGCATAATTAGTTTTAAATTATAAACTTAAAATTTTTTCACTTCATTGAATAGGTTAGACTGGCAGCACCATCTATCGCCTTAAAGAAATAAGTCTCACTTATGCAATATAGAAATTCGTCACGTTATTCGTCACTCAATAATCAATTTAAAAGCAACTAATTAAAAATTCAAGAATTTTTCTAATGAAACATTAAAGTTAATTACCATCAAATCTTGACGGGCACTAACTAGTTACTAGTAAATTCGTTTAGAGCGGTTTTAGTAAAATTTGTTCAAAGAAAAGGGCTGTAGTAATTATCACAAGTAAAGTTAAAGGTATTTTTAATTTTTTACATACTTTTTGTCACATATTAAATGGCTGATTTAATTAAACAATATCCAGTTAACAGGATTCAACCGTATGTCGTTATTTCAGATCTTTAAGCAAAATTTGAAAGAAAAATTATTTTTATAACCTGAAATAAAGGTAAATGAGTTATGGTAATAAAATTTATTTGTATTAAAAATGTAATAATGTGTACACATTAGAAAAAAATATATTACTATTAACAGTATCGGTAAAAATGCAAAATTCCTTTCATTGTTATGGCAACACATTAAAAAATGATTTATTTAAATGTCGTTAAATCCTTTTCACATTTAATGACAAAAACAAAATACTGAACATTATCCGTTGTTTAAGTTTTCTCCATCTTAAAAATATGAAAATGAGATCTGATAAGTAAACATATTTTAGAATTAGAAAGAATTATACGATAAATATTTAAATCTGCTGGGAAGAACATTCCAATCCCCTGTTTACATTAGTATAAATTGTTCTTGTAAAAAGCTTTAAAAGATTTACTGCATTTCTTTCTGTGTATACGTATATCGAATTCACATAATTATAAACAAGCATCAATTAAAATAAGCAGCGCATTTAGAAATGCGAAAACATTTGATCTTCAAAAATTTGGAACGGATATTTGGAATCCGTTTTATTTATTTATACATTTATTTATTTAGGAATTAATAAATTTGATTTTATAAGGATTTTTTTTTTTTTTCGTAAAATGGTAACTTCTTGAAAGAATTTGTGTTTTACGAGCAAATTTTGCAGGAATTATTTTATTTTATAATAAAATGTTCGAAATATTAAATACCCTGCGTTTTACAATGTTTCCCTTTACATTTAATAAAATTTGTTACTAATTTTAACTTCAAACATGGATATGAGGATGTGATTTTCAAAATTAAAATCTTATTCAGAATTTTTAAAAAATTGAATTTTTACTATTAATCAATTCTATTGGTGAACTTACATAGGAAAACCACTACAATTTGCAAATAAATAAGTTTTATTGTGTATTTCTGGCACTGTAAAATTTTGGTTTACAAATAAAACCAATGGACACATCTAGAATTGTTTCGGGATTTCCCAAAATTTGGTTTTCTGGATAAGGCGAGTTTTGAATCTCACGTCCTCATATAAGGCTGCCATGTATGTGGTGCTCATTGTATTTTTAGTTCCAATATACATCTGAAGTGAAAACATTTACACTAAATCGAATCACTAAACATTTGATATTATTTAGACTGGCGTAACTACTATAAAATACGATAAAATATGTAAGAATAAGACTTATTAGCATCCGTTACGGTATGCTATTTCTTTCTCCCAGCTTATTTTGTGTTCAAAAAATAACGTTACCTTATAGAAGCTAGCCGTAAATCAAAGCATTACGATTAAATACTCTTTAGCAATTTTTTAAACTTCTTAGCATCGCACATTTTCAATTTTTATACCGTCATACTGGAAAAAAAAAGGTTCTTTTAAATACATTTTGTTTGAAAACTGTATCTCCATTTATTTTTGAAATATAAATTTTTTTGTAGTTTTTGGAGCCATTTGCGTAATATTGGCAACGGAAGTACCCATTTCTGTAGAAAGTAAAGGAAAAATAGTTTTAAAATAGTAATTATATATTTTTGTTGTCATTTTCTCGTAACAACCGAAAGAAAATGTAATTAAAATACGCGCTATTTTGATAAAAATATAAACGAATGATTTCTGTTATAACAATGGAGCTATTATATACTATATTTAATTGTAAGTATCTATGAATCATTAAATAGCCGTTTTTTTTTTTTTTTTTTTTTTTTTTTTTTTTTTTTTTTTTTTTTTAAGTTTCTTGAATGATGGAATCTTTTTGCTGCATTTGTGCATTATTTCGCGATAGTGATGTGCTATGCATGCTTTACTGTAGATGTTTAAGAGTAGATCGTAAATGTGAAATTCTTAAGCGGATGCGAATGACGTGATTTTATGTAAAATAAAACGTGTGCTTTAATTCTTAAAATTGAAATATGTTTTGTACTGCAGTAGAGTCCCGCTTAACCGAGTTATTTCCTTCTGATAGACTGGTGGCTTCTATTATTATGAAACAGCCATTATAAATGAAGTGTTAGGTGAAGATGAAAGAGCAGTCGTAAAAAAAAAAATCATGGCCATCCCCCTCCCCCCCTATTCTGACCGGAAAATCAGAGTCCTAACTTTTTACAGCTGCTCTTTCATCTTCACCTAACACTTCATTAATAATGGTTGTTTCATAATAATAGAAGCCATAAGAAGAAAATGAAGTAATGGAAATGTCGGGGGCGACACTAAATTCTGAAAAAAAGCAGAATTCCTGTTCTCTAGTTTTGTTTTTTTATTTTCTGTGCAAATAAGTAAACACGTGAATCATATACAAATTAATTGTGTTACGGCTTGCCTTGACACTGTTTTGAGCGCACCTCCTTCCACATTACACCAGACTTTTGTGTTTGCCGTTTGGCAATAGCAGTCTCTATCGTTTGTTGTTGGTGGTCGCACGTCGAATGTTCTTATGGAATAAAACCGCATTTAGTGAGCTATTTTGTTAGCTAAAATGGCCACGGGGTCATTATTGTTTGTAATAATGTCTATTATATTATTGGTGTAAAAGAATTATACAGATTATGTCTTTAATTCGAGTGGTATTGTCCACAAACCAATATCGCAATATGTTTCTTAACTGACTCTGGTGCCAGGGCTAATTTAAGTTCCTGTACATATGTACATAAAAAGAACTGTTTTGTTTTTAGCTATTCGCTAAGCACTTGCAGTAATATTAAATTTGCAGTAGTAGGAAACTCATTTTTTTTAATAATATAAGACATTTTAATGTAATCATTATCAATTAAATCTTGTCAAATAAAACTTATCAAAACGGATGTTTACATTTAATGGACTTTTATGAATGTTTTTTACTATAAAATCATAAGAAAATGGAACAAAAAAGCACACTATTTTTAATGAATTATCTTTAAAGCAATTATCATTTGATTTCCTTAATTTAGTTACAGTATTCAAATCTGTATACTTTATTTTGTAGATCACACTCAGAAAAAGAAATAAAAAGTAAAAATTATGTCGTGTGACTTTTAATTTAAAAAAAAAAAGCATCAACTCCCTCCACTGAAAATGTATTTCATACAAACCATATGTCAAACAAACACGAATTATTTATTAAGTTTCATTGAAGACACTTTTAAATTACATTATTTCAATTTATTTAAGTAATTCCGTTGTTTATTGAGTAGATTTTGTAGGCAAAAAGAAAACTTTACAAAATGAAACTTCGCAAATATATAAAAGACTGAAATGCAATTGTTTAAAGCAAAATTATACTTTAAGAATTCCATTCAATCCAAAATTGTACATTACTGTAATTTAGTTTATAAATAATTAATTTAAAGTTTCTGTAAGGAAGAAATTCTTCGAGAATGTAAATTAAATAAAAACAGCCCATAGATTGTGTTAATAAAAATGCGCTTTCTTTCAACAATCATTAATCCGAAATAAAATTAGAGAAAACTTGCTAAAAATTTGCTTTTAATATGTTAAAATGTCACAAACATAAAATATGTTATTACATAATAATATGTATTTTGAAAACTTAAAAAACTTTCAAATATTCGCTCCAAGCGCTTTCGATCAGACATTGACATCATCAGAGCATTGGTTGCGTACTGAAAATTAACAATCGTTCTCCGTCTTCAGTTTCACAACCAGGTGAGTCTCACTTTGCAGCGGAGGAGAGAACAGAGTGGGGAGGATGTAAACCGAACATTTCTATCCAAATTTAACAATACATCTTCTATTATTACTCATAAAATTATTAATTGTTGATGAATCTAAATTCCTTTAATCGAGTTTATTACAATTCAATGGCGTAGTAATTCTACAGATGCGATTCTTAAAGTGAAAAAATAAAACACAATAGCTCAAAATCATAAACAAAGTAAAGTTATATTAATACATGGAAATTATTCCGGAGAGAAACATTCGCCTTGCAAACAATATTTCAAAGTAATTTCTTAAGAGGCGCAAAGGCCAACATAGTGAAAAAGATTCCATGCCGGGACTCGAACCCGGGCCATCAGTATGAAATTCAGACAGTGACACCGGAATTTGAAAACAAATTTATTTGTAAATAAGAAAAAGCTATATTTCACACAAATAATAAACCGAATTTTTTAAACCAAAATTTCGGTGCCAATCATTAATTTCAACACTTTACCAATGGAATTGCTTTGCCACTGAAAGAGTTATGGCGTTTTACAAATTCAACTCTAGCCTTTCTATTCTTAGTAGATAACAAACGTGTTTTTGCTGGTCTTCTGTCATGTAAACCATAGAGGTTTAGGCGTCGTTTGACTGATGAAACGTGTATTTCTATGCTGTAATTTTCTTTCAATTCATTTTTTATTATTACAGCGGACTTACGACAATCACTTGTAGATATCATTTTTATAATACAGTCAACATTGCAAATTGTTTTTTTTTTCGGATGGCCACTTTGAGGCTTATTTTAGATGTATTTCCGTTTATTAAAAACTTTATTCCATGTAATAACAAGTTGCCGAGACCCGTTAAAAGAACGAGCTATTTCTGCTTGCAGTCTACCTTTTTTAAGTGAATTTACAGCCGCTTTTCTAGAATCACTTCAATATTTTTTACATTTCGGCATTTAAAAATAATCACAATAGGTGATATAAACACTAATCGAAGCTATAGCGCCACTGACACCTTCAACAATTAAATGCAAACTAATTGCCAAAATACTTTTGAGCTAAGGAGGAGTCATATATCTTAGGTGCCGCCGAATGTAAACAAACAAGTTGAAACTTGATATATTTGAATAACTGCAGCCATAGTGTTCTCAATTAAAGGGAATATATTTTCTTTTACATTTTTATATTAAATAAAATAAGAAAGAATATAAGGTTGTCAAAATACTTTTGAGCGCTACTGTATTATGGTTGTTTACTTGGAACCTTGTCCCAACAACTAAAGTTGTCGGGACAAGGTTGTAAAGGTCGCAAGTACAATACAACCTCTTTTATCCGAAACTCTTTTAACTGAAATAAATTTTTAAAGCTTTTTTTTCATGATGTGTGACAACGATGTGTGCCAACGATGTACAACAACAATGTACGACAAAGATGTGTGCCAAGAAAACAGAAAACGAACAAATTAGCAATTCTGAAGATTTTGAATGCTTTGCAAAAATATTAGCATAGCTGCTGCAGCAGAAAGACCGTGAAACTTGTGAACTAATGTATTAAAAATACTTCGTGATAGAGCTGCAAAGCAAAGGCAATCGAAACTATGACTAACAAAATTTTGTTTTAAACCCTTGTGTAATATATAAAATGTACTTAAGTTTAAAATTAAAATTCAAGTAATTTATTATTGTTTCTGTTTTGCTATTGCTTTATTTTTATTAAGCACTTGTTACCATAATAGGAAATAGTGCATATATTTCTCCTTATTCTTAAAGTGAAGCATTCTCGATTTTCCAAAAATTTCGATTTTCCGTAAGATGGTCGGTTTCGATTTAATCGGATAATCGAGGTTCTACTGTAATAGAAATAATCATTTGAATTTGATTGTTTTTATTAAGAAAAACTGAACGCAAAGTTAGTACTATAACTGAAAAAAAAAACAGCTGCAGCAACTTATCTAAAATGGTGCATAGTTAGAACTAAAAAGTATACCAGTCAGAAAATGTATAGAAACTGAAATAATTTTAATATCACACAAAATTTACAGAATAATAATAATGTAATATTATTTTGTCAAAAAAAAGGTCTTGAAGGAAAGCTTTGTATATTTTGTTTTACTAGAAATAAGCATTCAAGCACATCCACATATTTTTGGCAACAAACCAAATCTTTGAAAATAAAACATTCTTTTGTATATTACGATTTGTATTTGATAAAGCCCTGGACTAGTAAGTTTGCAGGATACGCTGTCGCTCATTACTGTTGATTAATTTTCCGGGACACGTTGATTCTTTAACATTGTCTTTCGACCTCATCACAGTGTCTTACAAGAGAAACTGAAAAAAGTACGGCAATAAGTAAAATGCATGTTTAGCTTTTTTATATTAAACTAGCAAACCCCGCGGCTTTGCTCGCGTAATATTTGAAATATGCCAAGTGATATTTATATGTCTAATTTTTATTAAAAGGTACTGACTAAATTTTTATTTTATTAAAAGGTAATATTTTATTTTATTAAAAGGTACTTATTACGTATAGGAATAATTAAAAAATTACTATTTAAAACACAGTTTGATTAAACATCATTATTACACTGCATTAGGCAGAAATGAGACAAATTAATAAAACGAAATAAAACTGAATAAATGATAATTTAGAAAATATTTCGAAACATTTATGCTCAATTAATACGCTCATTTCAGTATTCCTTTGAAGTTTTGAATTTTTTAGAAACCTTCTTCTTACATCTTAAAATTAACCATCATGTCAAACTTCCAAGTCCTACCACCTCTCTCAACATAAAGGGCTATGTTGAAATAGGAACTGTCACCATTAATTTGCCAACATTAATTTTGAAAATGATGGTTATTTCCTAATATTCCACAGAAATGTAATTTAGAAAGCTTTTAAAGGCCTTTTTTAGAGCGTTTGTTGTTTCTGTGAATCCCAGGTGGTAGAATTATCGGCATAAAATATAGCCTATGTAGGATCAGAGACTGTTACCATTGATTCGCAACTATTACTTTTATATTTGGTTTATATTCTCTGAAACTGCGTAGAAATCGTAATTTAGGACATTTTTAGAATGCTTTTCGCACCTTCCCTTCACTTCACCCCTTTTTAATTCGAAATTATTTTCTACAGTCCTTTGAGGTCATTTATATTTTATAAGTAACTATTATGCCATATTTAAAGTTTCTACCCTTTTCAGTGTCACAGAAATCGCAATTTAGAAAGTTTTTAGCTACTGCAACCCTCTGGTGGTAGTGGCACAGACATAAAATGTCGCTTATGTTTGAGCAGGTTCTATCACCAACAATTTGTTATCATTATTTTTTTAATTGGTTTGGCAATTGATAAGATTACATAAAAATTGTAATTTATAACGCTTTTCGCTCACTTTATCCTTTTAAATTTGAAATTTTTTTTCGACAGTTCATAGAAAGCATTTGAATCTTGTAAGTAAATAACATGCTATACTTCAAAGTGTTAGACCCTTCAGTTATGCAAAAAACGCAAATTAGAACATGTTTTGCTTTTGCAACCCTTAGATGGTAGTGTCAGCAACATAAAATATAACCTATGTTATAGCAGGGACTGTCACCATTAATTTGCAACCATTACTTTTGAAATACTTTGGAATTTCCTGAGACTGAGAAGAAATCGCAATTTAGAACGTTTTTAGAACGCTTTTCGCGCATTTTCACCCCTTTTTACATTTCCAATTTTTTCGAAACTGTCCTTAAAGATCCTTTATATGTAAAAAATATGTACCTTGCCTGATTTTAAGTCGCTAGACCCTACCAATCACAAAAATCGAAATTTGGAACGATTTTTTGCTCCTGCAACGCCTAGGTGATAGTGATACCGACTTAAAATAGCATCTATGTTAGAGCAGAGGCTGTCATCATCAATTTCTTATCATTACTTTTGAAATCAGTTTGATTCTTCCTGAGATATTGGTGACAAATCGGCATTTAGAACGTTTTTAGAACGCTTTTCGCTCATTTTGCTCCTGCATCTCCTCTGGGGTAGTGGAAACAGATATAAAATATGGCCTATCTTGGAGCAAGATCTGTCACCATCATTTTAACAACATTATATTTGAAATCGGTTCAGTATTTCCTGATATTGCATAGAAATTGCAATTTAGAACGTTTTTTACAACGCTTTTTGCGCATTTTGACCCCCCGCCCTTTTAAATTTCGATTTTTTTTAGGAAATGTCCTTAGAGATCATTGATATCTTATAACTAACTACCATTCTAAATTTCACGATTCAAGGCCCTTCCGTCACGCAAAAACCGCAATTTAGAACGTTTTTCTCCTGCACCCCCTTTGGGTTAGTGGCACCGACATAAAACATAGCCTATGTTGGAGCAAGGATTTTCAACATTATTTTGACGCCATTATTTTCTAAATCGGTTTGGTATTTCCTGAGATTGTGTAGAAATCACCATTTAGAACGTTTTTTAGAACGCTTTTCGCGTATTTTCACCCCTTTTAAATTTCGAATTGTTTAAGAACTGTTCTTTGAAATCCTTTATATCTAATAAGTAGCTGATACTTGAAATTTCACATTTCTAGGCCCTTCAGTAACACATAAATCGCATTTTTAGAACGTTTCTTTTCTCCTGCATCCCCTTTGGGGTAGTGGCACCGACATAAAACATAGCCAATCTTGGAGCAATCGTTATCACTATCATTTTGACACCAATATTTTTTAAATTGGTTTGGTATTTCCTGAGATTATGTAGAAACTACCATTTAGAACGCTTTTTGTGCATTTTCACCCCTTTTAAATTTCGAATTGTTTAAGAACGGTTCTTAGACATCATTTATATCTTATAAGTAACTAATATTCCAAATTTCATATTTCTAGGCCCTTCAGTAACACATAAATCGCATTTTTAGAACGTTTTTTTTGCTCCTGCACCCCCTTTGGGGTAGTGGCACCGACATAAAACATAGCCTATCTTGGAGCAAACGTTATCACTATCATTTTGACACCAATAGTTTTAAAATCGGTTTGTTATTTCCTGAGATTATGTAGAAACTACCATTTAGAACGTTTTTTAGAACGCTTTTTGTGCATTCTTACCCCTTTTAAATTTCGAGATGCTTAATAACTGTTCCTAGACATCATTTATATCTTATAAATAACTAATATTCCAAATTTCATATTTCTAGGCCCTTCAGTAACGCAAAATTCGCATTTTTAGAACGTTTTTTGCTTCTGCACCCCTTTTGGGTTAGTGGCACCGACATAAAATATATCCTATGTTCTAACTTGGACTAACACCATCATTTTGATACCATTACTTTTGAAATCGGTTCGGTATTTCCTGAGATTATGTAGAAACTACCATTTAGAACGTTTTTTAGAACGCTTTTTGTGCATTTGCACCCCTTTTAAATTTCGAATTGCTTAAGAACTGTTCTTAGACATCATTTATATCTTATAAGTAACTAATATTCCAAATTTCATATTTCTAGGCCCTTCAGTAACGCAAAAATCGCATTTTTAGAACGTTTTTTGCTCCTGCACCCCCTTTGGGGTAGTGGCTCCGACATAAAATATAGCCTACGTTCTAAGTTGGACTAACACCATCATTTTGATACCATTACTTTTGGAATCGGTTCGATATTTCCTGAGATTATGTAAAAACTACCATTTAGAACGTTTTTTAGAACGCTTTTGTGCATTCTTACCCCTTTTAAATTTCGAGTTGCTTAAGAACTGTTCTTAGACATCATTTATATCTTATAAGTAACTAATATTCCAAATTTCATATTTCTAGGCCCTTCAGTAACGCAAAAATCGCATTTTTAGAACGTTTTTTGCTCCTGCACACCCTTTGGGGTAGTGGCGCCGACATAAGATATAGCCTATGTTCTAAGTTGGGCGAACACCATCATTTTTATACCATTACTTTTGGAATCGGTTCGGTAGTTCCTGAGCTTATCTACGACAAATAAACAATTTTTTCCTCTTTATAATATGACTAGCAAACCCCGCGGCTTTGCTCGCGTAATATTTGAAATATGCCAAGAGATATTTATATGTCTAATTTTTATTAAAAGGTACTAACTAAATTTTTATTTTATTAAAAGGCACTTATTACTTTTAGGAATATTTAAAAAAATTACTATTTAAAACACAGTTTGATTAAACATCATTGTTACACTGCATAAGGCAGAAATGAGATTTAAATTAATAAAACGAAATAAACCTAAATAAATAATAATTTAGAAAATATTTTGAAACTTTTATGGTCAATTATTACGCTCATTTCAGGATTCATTTGAAATTTTGAATATTTTAGAAACCATCTTCTCACATCTTAAAATTAGCCATCATGTCAAATTCCAAATCCTACAACCTCTCTCAACATAAAGGGCTATGTTGAAATAGGAACTGTCACCATTAATTTGACAACATTAATTTTGAAATTGGTTTGTTATTTCCTAATATTCCACAGAAACGTAATTTACAAAGCTTTTAAAGGCCTTTTTTAGAGCGTTTGTTGTTCCTGTGAACACCAGGTGGTAGAATCATCGGCATAAAATACAGCCTGTGTAGGATCAGCGACTGTTACTATTGATTCGCAACTATTATTTTTATATTTGGTTTATATTCCCTGCAATTACGTAGAAATCGTAATTTAGGACTATTTTAGAATGCTTTTCTCACCTCCCCTTCACTTCACCCCTTTTTATTTCTAATTTATTTTCGACAGTCCTTCGAGGGCATTTATATTTTATAAGTAACTACCATGCCATATCTAAATTTTCTAGCCTTTTCAGTATCACAGAATTCGCAATTTAGAAAGTTTTTAGCTCCTGCAACCCTCTGGTGTTAGTGGCACAGATATAAAATATAGCTTATGTTTGAGCAGGTTCTAACACCAACAATTTGTCATCATTATTTTTTTAATCTGTTTGGTATTTGATAAGATTACATGAAAATTGTAATTTATAACGCTTTTCGCTCACTTCATCTGTTTAAATTTGAAATTTTCTTTTGACAGTTCTTAGAAAGCAGTTGCATCTTGAAGTAAATACCATGCCATACTTCAAAGTGTTAGACCCTTCAGTTATGCAAAAAACGCAAATTAGAACATGTTTTGCTTTTGCAACCCTCAGATGATAGTGACAGCAACATAAAATATAACCTATGTTATAGCACGGACTGTCACCATTGATTTGCAACCATTACTTTTGAAATAGCTTTGGAATTTCCTGAGATTGAGTAGAAATCGCAATTTAGAACGTTTTTAGAACCTTTTCGCGCATTTTCACCCCTTTTTAAATTTCCAATTTTTTCGAAACTGTTCTTAAAGATCATTTACATGTAATAAATATGTACCTTGCCTGATTTTAAGTTGCTAGCCCCTACCGATCACAAAAATCGAAATTTGGAACGCTTTTTTGCTCTTGCAACGTCTAGGTGATAGTGATACCGACTTAGAATAGCGTCTATGTTAGAGCAGAGGCTGTCAGCATCAATTTCTGATCGTTCCTTTTGAAATCAGTTTGATTCTTCCTGAGATATTGGTGACAAATCGGCATTTAGAACGTTTTTAGAACGCTTTTCGCTCATTTTGCTCCTGCATCTCCTCTGGGGTAGTGGAAACAGATATAAAATATAGCCTATCTTGGAGTAAGATCTGTCCCCATCATTTTTACACCATTATATTTGAAATCGGTTCAGTGTTTCCTGAGATTGCTAGATATCGCAATTTAGAACGTTTTTTACAACGCTTTTCGCGCATTTTGACCCCCCTTTTAAATTTTGACTTTTTTAGGAAATGTCCTTTGAGATCATTGATATCTTATAACTACTATTCTAAATTTCACGATTCAAGGCCCTTCCGTCACGCAAAAACCGCAATTTAGAACGTTTTTCACCTGCACCCCCTTTGGGGTAGTGGCACCGACATAAAACATAGCCTATGTTGGATCAAGGGTTTTCACCATCGTTTTAATGCCATTATTTTTTTTTAATCGGTTTGGTATTTCCTGAGATTGTATAGAAATCAAATCACCATTTAGAACGTTTTTTAGAACGCTTTTAGCGCATTTTGACCCCTTTAAAATTTCGAATTGTTTAAGAACTGTTCTTAGAAATCCTTTATATCTAATAAGTAGCTGATACTTCAAATTTCCTATTTCTAGGCCCTTCAGTAACACATAAATCGCATTTTTAGAACGTTTTTTGCTCCTACACCCCTTTGGGGTAGTGGCACCGACATAAAGCATAGCCTATCTTGGAGCAAACGTTGTCACTATCATTTTGACACCAATATTTTTTAAATCGGTTTAGTATTTCCTGAGATTATGTAGAAACTACCATTTAGAACGTTTTTTAGAACCCTTTTTGTGCATTTTCACCCATTTTAAATTTCGAATTGTTTAAGAACTGTTCTTAGACATTATTTATATCTTATAAGTAACTAATATTCCAAATTTCATATTTCTAGGCTCTTCACAACGCAAAAATCGTATTTTTAGAACGTTTTTTGCTCCTGCACCCCATTTGTGGTAGTGGAACCAACATAAGATATAGCCTATGTTCTAAGTTGGAGTAACACCATCATTTTGATACCATTACTTTTGGAATCGGTTCGGTAGTTCCTGAGCTTACCTCCTACAAATAAACAATTGTTTCCTCTTTATAATAGGAGTATAGACTAGCAAACCCCGCGGCTTTGCTCGCGTAATATTTGAAATATGCCAAGTGATATTTATATGTCTAATTTTTATTAAAAGGTACTAACTAAATTTTTATTTTATTCAAAGGTAATATTTTATTTTATTAAAAGGTACTTATTACTTTTAGGAATAATTAAAAAAATTACTATTTAAAACACAGTTTGATTAAACATCATTGTTACACTGCATAAGGCAGAAATGAGACTTAAATTAATAAAACTAAATAAAACTAAATAAATAATAATTTAGAAAATATTTTGAAACTTTTATGCTCATTTAATACGCTCATTTCAGTATTCATTTGAAGTTTTGAATTTTTTAAAAACCATCTTCTTACATATTAAAATTAACCATCATGTCAAATTCCAAGTCCTACCACCTCTCTCAACATAAAGGGCTATGTTGAAATAGGAACTGTCACCATTAACTTGCCAACATTAATTTTGAAATTGGTTTGTTATTTCCTAATATTCCACAGAAACATAATTTAGAAAGCTTTTAAAGGCCTTTTTTAGAGCGTTTGTTCTTCCTGTGAACCCCAGGTGGTAGACTCATCGGCATAAAATATAGCCTGTGTAGGATCAGAGACTGTTACCATTGATTCGCAACTATTACTTTTATATTTGGTTTATATTCCCTGAAATTGCATAGAAATCGTAATTTTGGACTTTTTTAGAATGCTTTTCGCACTTCCCCTTCTCTTCACTCCTCTTTATTTGGAATTTATTTTCGACAGTCCTTCAAGGGTATTTAAATTTTATAACTACCATGTCATATACCATGCACAGTTTCTAGCCTTTTCAGTATCACAGAAATCGCAATTTAGAAAGTTTTTAGCTACTGCAACCCTCTGGTGCTAGTGGCACAGACATAAAATATATCTTATGTTAGAGCAGGTTCTATCACCAACAATTTATTATAATTATTTTTTTAATCGGTTTGGTATTTAATAAGATTACATAAAAATTGTAATTTACAATGCTTTTCGCTCACTTCATCTTTTTAAATTTGAAATTTTCTTTCGACAGTTCTTAGAAAACAGTTGCATCTTCTAAATAAATACCATGCCATACTTCTAAGTATTAGACCCTTCAGTAATGCAAAAAACGCAAATTAGAACATGTTTTGCTTTTGCAACCCTCAGATGGCAAGTGATCAGATGGCAGTGACAGCAACAAAAAATATAACCTATGTTATAGCAGGGACTGTCACCATTGATTTGCAACCATTCCTTTTGAAATAGCTTTGGAATTTCCTGAGATTGAGTAGTAATCGCAATTTAGAACGTTTTTAGAACGCTTTTCGTGCATTTTCACCCCTTTTTAAATTTCCAATTTTTTCGAAACTGTTCTTAAAGATTATTTATATGTAATAAATATGTACCTTGCCTAATTTTAAGTTGCTACCCCCTACCGATAAAAAAAATCGAAATTTGGAACGCTTTTTTGCTCCTGCAACGTCTAGGTGGTAGTGATACCGACTTAAAATACCGTCTATGTTAGAGCAGAGGCTGTCATCATCAATTTCTTACCATTACTTTTGAAATCTGTTTGATTCTTCCTGAGATATTGGTGACAAATCTGCATTTAGAACGTTTTTAGAACGCTTTTCGCTCATTTTGCTCCTTCATCTCCTCTGGGGTAGTGGAAACAGATATAAAATATAGCCTAACTTGGAGCGAGATCTGTCAGCATAATTTTTACACCATTATATTTGAAATCGGTTCAGTACTTCCTAAGATTGCATAGAAATCGCAATTTAGAGCGTTTTTTACAACGATTTTTGCGCATTTTGACTCCCTTTTAAACTTTGATTTTTTAGGAAATGTCCTTAGAGATCATTGATATCTTATAACTAACTACCATTCCAAATTTCACGATTCTAGGCCCTTCCGTAACGCAAAAACCGCAATTTAGAACGTTTTTCTCCTACACCCCATTTGGGGTAGTGTCATCGACATAAAACTTAGCCTATGTTGGAGCAAGGGTTGTCACCGTCCGTTTGACACCATTATATTTAAAATCGGTTTGGTATTTCCTGAGATTGTGTAGAAATCACCATTTAGAACGTTTTTTAGAACGCTTTTCGCGCAATTTCACCCCTTTTAAATTTCGAATTGTTTAAGAACTGTTCTTAGAAATCCTTTATATCTAATAAGTAGCTGATACTTCAAATTTCATATTTCTAGGCCCTTCAGTAACACATAAATCGAATTTTTAGAACGATTTTTGCTCCTACACCCCCTTTGGGGTAGTGGCCCCAACATAAAACATAGCCTATCTTAGAGCAAACGTTGTCACTATCATTTTGACACCAATATTTTTTTTAATCGGTTTGGTATTTCCTGAGATTATGTAAAAACTACCATTTAGAACGTTTTTTAGAACGCTTTTTGTGTATTTTCACCCCTTTTAAATTTCTAATTTTTTAAGAACTGTTCTTAGACATCATTTATATCTTATAAGTAACTAATATTCCAAATTTCATATTTCTAGGCCCTTCAGTAACGCAAAAATCGCATTTTTAGAACGTTTTTTGCTCCGGCACCCCCTTTGGGGTAGTGGCACGGACATAAAATATAGCCTATGTTCTAAGTTGGACTAACACCATCATTTTGATACCATTACTTTTTAAATCGGTTTGATATTTCCAGAGATTATGTAGAAACTACCATTTAGAACGTTTTTTAGAACGCTTTTTGTGCATTTTCACCCCTTTTAAATTTCGAATTGTTTAAGAACTGTTCTTAGACATCATTTATATCTTATAAGTAACTAATATTCCAAATTTCATATTTCTAGGCCCTTCAGTAACGCAAAAATCGCATTTTGGAACGTTTTTTGCTCCTGCACCCCCTTTGGGGTAGTGGCACCGACATAAAATATAGCCTATGTTCTAAGTTGGACTAACACCATCATTTTGATACCATTACTTTTGGAATCGGTTCGGTAGTTCCTGAGCTTACCTCCTACAAATAAACAATTTTTTCCTCTTTATAATAGGAGTATAGATGACTACCAAACCCCGCGGCTTTGCTCGCGTAATATTTGAAATATGCCAAGTGATATTTATATGTCTAACTTTTATTTAAAGGTACTAACTAAATTTTCATTTTATTAAAAGGTAATATTTTATTTTATTAAAAGGTACTTATTACTTTTTCAAAAATTACTATTTAAAACACAGTTTGATTAAACATCCTTATTACACTGCATTAGGCAGAAATGAGACTTAAATTAATAAAACGAAATAAAACTAAATAAATAATAATTTAGAAAATATTTTGAAACTTTTATGCTCAGTTAATACGCTCACTTCAGTATTCATTTGAAGTTTTGAATTTTCTAGAAACCATCTTCTTACATCTTAAAATTAACCATCATGTCAAATTCCAAGTTCTACCACCTCTCTCAACATAAATGGCTGTGTTGAAACAGATACTGTCACCATTAATTTGCCAACATTAATTTTGAAATTGGTTTGTTATTTCCTAATATTCTACAGAAACGTAATTTAGAAAGCTTTTAAAGGCCTTTTTTAGAGCGTTTGTTGTTCCTGTGAACCCCAGGTGGTCGAATCATCGGCATAAAATATAGCCTGTGTAGGATCAGAGACTGCTACCATTGATTCGCAGCTATTACTTTTATATTTGGTTTATATTCCCTGAAATTGGGTAGAAATCGTAATTTAGGACTTTTTTAGAATGCGTTTCGCACATCCCCTTCACTTCACCCCTTTTTAATTCGAATTTATTTTCGACAGACCTTCGAGGGCATTTATATTTTATAAGTAACTACCATGCCATATTTAAAGTTTCTAGCCTTTTCAGTATCACAGAAATCGCAATTTAGAAAGTTTTTAGCTACTGCAACCCTCTGCTGGTAGTGGCACAGACATAAAATATAGCTTATGATTGAGCAAGTTCTATCACCAACAATTTGTCATCATTATTTTTTTAATCTGTTTGGTATTTGATAAGATTACATAAAAATTGTTATTTACAACGCTTTTCGCTCACTTCATCTTTTTAAATTTGAAATTTTCTTTCGACAGTTCTTAGAAAGCAGTTGCATCTTGTAAGTAAATACTATGCCACACTTCAAAGTGTTAGACCCTTCAGTTATGCAAAAAACGCAAATTAGAACATGTTTTGCTTTTGCAACCCTCAGATGGTAGTGACAGCAACATAAAATATAACCTATGTTATAGCAGGGACTGTCACCATTGATTTTCAACCATTACTTTTGAAACAGCTTTGGAATTTCCTGAGATTGAGTAGAAATCGCAATTTAGAATGTTTTTAGAACGCTTTTCGCGCATTTTCACCCCTTTTTAAATTTCCAATTTTTTCGAAACTGTTCCTAAAGATCATTTATATGTAATACATATGTACCTTGCCTAATTTTAAGTTGCTAGCCCCTACCGATCACAAAAATCGAAATTTGGAACGCTTTTTTGCTCCTGCAACGTCTAGGTGATAGTGATACCGACTTAAAATAGCGTCTATGTTAGAGCAGAGGCTGTCAGCATCAATTTCTTAACATTACTTTTGAAATAAGTTTGATTCTTCCTGAGATATTGGTGACAAATAGGCATTTAGAACGTTTTTAGAACGCTTTTCGCTCATTTTGCTCCTGCATCTCCTCTGGGTTAGTGGAAACATATATAAAATATAGCCTATCTTAGAGCAAGATCTGTCACCATCATTTTAACGCCATTATATTGGAAATCGGTTCATTATTTCCTGAGATTGCATAGAAATTGCAATTTAGAACGTTTTTTACAACGCTTTTTGCGCATTTTGACCCCCCTTTTAAATTTCGATTTTTTTAGGAAATGTCCTTAGAGATCATTGATGTCTTATAACTAACTACCATTCTAAATTTCACGATTCAAGGCCCTTCCGTCACGCAAAAACAGCAATTTAGAACGTTTTTCTCCAGCAGCCCCTTTGGGGTAGTGGCACCGACATAAAACATAGCCTATGTTGGAGCAGGGATTTTCACCATCATTTTGACCCCATTATTTTTCAAATCGGTTTGGTATTTCCTGAGATTGTGTAGAAACTACCACTTAGAACGTTTTTTAGAACGCTTTTCGTGCATTTTCACCGCTTTTAAATTTAGAATTGTTTAAGAACTGTTCTTAGAAATCCTTTATATCTAATAAGTAGCTGATACTTCAAATTTCATATTTCTAGGCCCATCAGTAACACATAAATCGCATTTTTAGAAAGTTTTTTGCTCCTACACCCTCTTTGGGGTAGTGGCACCGACATAAAACATAGCCTATCTTGGAGCAAACGTTGTCACTATCATTTTGACACCAATATTTTTTAAATCGGTTCGGTATTTCCTGAGATTATGTAGAAACTGCCATTTAGAACGTTTTTTAGAACGCTTTTTGTGCATTTTCACCCCTTTTAAATTTCGAATTGTTTAAGAACTGTTCTTAGACACCATTTATATTTTATAAGTAACTAATATTCCAAATTTCATATTTCTAGGCCCTTCAGTAACGCAAAATTCGCATTTTTAGAACGTTTTTTGCTCCTGCACCCCCTTTGGGGTAGTGGCACCGACATAAGATATAGCCTATGTTCTAAGTTGGGCGAACACCATCATTTTGATACCATTACTTTTGGAATCGGTTCGGTAGTTCCTGAGCTTATCTCCGACAAATAAACAATTTTTACCTCTTTATAATAGGAGTATGATGACTAGCAAACCCCGCGGCTTTGCTCGCGTAATATTTTAAATATGCCAAGTGGTATTTATATGTCTAATTTTTATTAAAATGTACTAACTAAATTTTTATTTTATTAAAAGTTAATATTTTATTTTATTAAAAAGTACTTATTACTTTTAGGAATAATTAAAAAAATTACTATTTAAAACACAGTTTGATTAAACATCATTGTTACACTGCATAAGGCAGAAATGAGACTTAAATTTATAAAACGAAATAAAACTAAATAAATAATAATTTAGAAAATATTTTGAAACTTTTATGCTCAATTAATACGCTCATTTCAGTATTCATTTGAAGTTTTGAATTTTTTAGAAACCATCTTCTTACATCTTAAAATTAACCATCATGTCAAATTCCAAGTCCTACCACCTCTCCCAACATAAAGGTCTATGTTGAGATAGGGAAAGTCACCATTAATTTGCCAACATTAATTTTGAAATTGGTTTGTTATTTTCTAATATTCCACAGAAGCGTAATTTAGAAAGCTTTTAAAGGCCTTTTTTAGAGCGTTTGTTGTTCCTGTGAATCCCAGCTGGTAGAATCATCGGCATTAATATAGCCTGTGTAGTATCAGAGACTGTTACCATTGAGTCGCAACTATTACTTTTATATTTGGTTTATATTCCCTGAAATTGCGTAGAAATCGTAATTTAGGACTTTTTTAGAATGCTTTTCGCACCTCCTCTTCACTTCACCCCCTTTTTAATTCGAATTTATTTTCGACAGTCCTTCGAGGGCATTTATATTTTATAAGTAACTACCATGCCATATTTAAAGTTTCTAGCCTTTTCAGTATCACAGAAATCGCAATTTAGAAAGTTTTTAGCTACTGCAACCCTCTGCTGGTAGTGGCACAGACATAAAATATAGCTTATGATTGAGCAAGTTCTATCACCAACAATTTGTCATCATTATTTTTTTAATCTGTTTGGTATTTGATAAGATTACATAAAAATTGTTATTTACAACGCTTTTCGCTCACTTCATCTTTTTAAATTTGAAATTTTCTTTCGACAGTTCTTAGAAAGCAGTTGCATCTTGTAAGTAAATACTATGCCACACTTCAAAGTGCTAGACCCTTCAGTTATGCAAAAAACGCAAATTAGAACATGTTTTGCTTTTGCAACCCTCAGATGGTGTGATGGAAATATTTTGTAATATTATTATAATCCATAATATGGGCCGTTAATTAAAAGTAAAATTTAAATTTTGAATTATTTTTAGTTACAATGCGTTGTGTAGTTTTGCAATAAAACCCTCTGTTCTTTGAGGTCAGCAATTGTAAAAAAATAGAAATAAATGAAACTTCTTACTTGGATCGTGTAGTCTGTAAAATAAATGAAGAGGAGACTTGTAAGCATCAATTAATCTTTTATTTCATCTTGAAGGAGAGAAGAAAGGGCTTCCCGTTGGTCACCGTTCATAAATTAATTATTGCCAATAAAAACATCTACTCCACTAGAAGATAGCTATTTCTTTTAAAATTAAAGTGCAGCATGAATCAAGAAATTATTAAGAAATAATTTAACCGGAGTTGTTAAAGTAGTACACATCGTTTACGCAAAAGCTTTTCACCGGATTCCACATTCATCGGCGTCGGCAGACCGGAGCCGGAGCCCGCGATCTTTTTAAAACCAAAACTAAGTCATGACAGCTCTCCAACAAAACAGATTCTGATTTAAAATTAACGGAATTTTTAATTTATAGTAAGAATACGGGGACTTCAAAAGTTACTGAAAGAAAAGATTTAAATCTATTAGAGAATTTAAAATATTAGCTAATGTCTTAATAAACAAATCCAAAAGAAAACATTTAAAAAGCTTTGTTTTAATTTGCTGTATGCTCGGCGAATAGACACACCTCCGAAATATCAACATCCATTCAATGCATAAGCCGTGAGAGGCTTGCTCCGATGACGTCATCACAATCGTACAAAGTTCAAAGGAGAAGCATCCCATGCCAGGGGCAGCCGAACGTCAGCGAACTTGCCGATGTGCGGTGAAGCGAAACCGCCCGCACAAAAATAAATATGGATTTAAGCTTAAAGAACATCGATGTATAAGGCCAATAGAAATAAAACAGTAACATAATTTAAACACTGTGAGATTTCATCTCACAATACCCCCATTTACCGAGTAAAATTTTGGCAGAGCAAGTGATGTAAAAGGTAAAATGAAATAAAAACCTTTTACAGAAACGGGATGACAAAATTTTGAATGCCAAAGACAGAGAAAAAAAGGTAAAATATTAAAGTAAAGCCAAAAGTTAAACTGCTGCAAATAAAAATTAGTGGTGACCAAAAGGGAAGAAAGAAGAAAAAGAAATTACATCAAAAGTATACATAGTATATTCAAAAAGTATACATAAAAAATGCCAAATCTTTCTGTTTATGGCAATTGCAGTATGATGTCATAAACTTATCTTCAAAAACAATACTTAAGTACAAATGCTAAAGAAAATGAGAGCAGCATATATAAAATTCTATGTATTACTTAAGTAAAAATGCTAAACAAAATCAGAATTAGCATATCTAAAATGTTACGCATTACTCAGAATTAGCATATATATAATGAGCTCATTATCAAACATTTCATTAAGTTGGTATACCATGTAAGAAAAGTTGCACTTTATAAGCAACAAAGATCAAAATAACTTCAGTATTTGATCATCGCCTAGGACTTATAATTCATAAAATAGAGCATTTATTTGCAGTTACTCTAAATATAAACTGGCCATGCATAAAAAATATCTTTAGTAACATTTTCACAATATGATATTCATCATTTTTTTTAAATTCAATTTAGTTTAATTTAGTACTAAATATTTTGACTTCAAACAACTAGCTGTATTCCACATAAACAAGTAGCCAAATCGTGCACTAAATGACCACTCACATGTAAAACACAGATAGTTAAAGTAGTTGCAACAATATATATATAAGAGAGAGACATGTCTAAAAGGAATTAAGTGTTTTACTGCTGAAACATATACTTCTACTACTTTTCATTATCCCTGAAAATATGTATTGCAAAAGCAATATATCAACAAACACCAATACTTTTTGTAACTCATCAAAAAATTTTCAAAGTATATACTATTCTTTAAAATATGAGACATCACTTAATACAATTTTTAAATATGCATAAAGATAAACTCATAAATTTATAGACAAATAGACAAACCGAGAAACCATGGTTTTAAGAATAAATAGGTACTTGGTTGAGTGGGTGGGGATCCCCAGAAAAAATAATAAATGCTTTCATATACAATGAAAGATTTAAAAAAAATTGACACTATCATGGGAAATTTAAATTTTTAAGTGCACCATAATATAAATATTATAAATCATTTACATAAAATATTTCATGCAGAAAAATCAAGAGAAATATGTAAAAAATATACTATTATCCACAATCATAGAACAATATACACTGTGACTACTCATGTTTTACTCAAGATTTCAGGTGGCTTGGATCTCCATAAACAAGGCTCCTGACACCTTGTGCAAAAAGAAAAATAACTATATACACTAAATAGCACAATATACCATCCCATAACTGCAAAAACAACAGCAATGTCCTTCTTTACAGATCCTTGATTCCTTAGCGTTATAAACACAATTTAAAGTTTGCATGAAAAATAAAATAAATAAATGTTATCAGAATGTTCAAAAACACGCTGAAAGTTTTGGTACACAAAAAAGACATCAGTTATGTGTATTGTTGCAAAGGTGTAAACATAGTGTTTACCATGTAGAAACAGGCGCATATCTCTAGATGACATACACAAAAAGGCAACATCAACTTAACAGTTGAATAGACATTTTGCAGGAACATTGGAAGAGAACTTTTTTTTGGCGACAACACAACATCTGTGTGCTTCACTTCTTTTGTAGCTAATCATTAACTTTCAGTAATCACTATTTTCGGACACACTAAAAAGATGAATTATAGAGCACTGAAGTAGACAAAATGATGTATTTGGTGAAAAATTGAAGATTCACACACACATCTTGGGTAAAAAATGAGACATAAGTAGGTAGGTGATGATATCAATAAGCACTTTTTCTTTAAACTTCTTAGTAATTTTGAAGATTCACTAAGGAACACTTCTATATCAAAAGGCGCTGTTAAATAGTTACTAAGAACTGTGCTTTTCTTTTCTGTTTATGTAATCTTGTATAGGAATTGATTTGATGCCCAAAAAAAATTAATTTCTTCATTAATAATAAATCTTCAGAATTCATTCAATTAATTACTTGTGTAAAAATATGAGGCATATGACAACATAAAAATTTAGAGACTTTGGGTATATTCACAAATGAGAACAAAGGCACAATAAAATTTTTGAAATATGGGGAATTTAGACAGAAAATAAATTGATCTTGAGAATTCCTGAATCAAAATACAACTCTTGTAATTGCAGGTATATGTAAGAATCAATATTGAAAGTAACTAATTTTATAATATTTCATAAATCTTCTTGATTTAGCAAAAAAATAGCAACACTGACTTATAGGAGCAGACAAGTCAACCAATCCACTTAGTAAGGATAAATTACATCTCACAAGAGAAAAGGCAAACCAACAACACTTCCATAATCAGGTCTTGTGACAGCTGTTACTTGAGAAAACATCTGAGATTACTCGTAAATCTTATTTAGCTTTAAAGACAAACATCGAAGATATTGAATTGAATCAGACATTGTAAGGATAAATGACTCAAACATGACATGACCCCTTTCAATAATCACTTCAGCGTTGAAAATGAAGCATAAATTTAAAAGTTATTGTTATAAAACAATGAGTTGAGCAGGTAAGTAATACATTTATCTTCTATCATCAAACAAGGAAAATACTAGAGAAGAGGTCAGCACAAATGGATACAACACATCAGTGAATGGCCAACTTCATCATGTAAGAAACTGTTTAAACTGAAGCAAAGTTTTTAGCAGGTGAGTATATATATATTTTTTTTAACAGGTTGGAATAGAAACTCTTAGAGCAGCATATGTAGAGAGACAGTCTTTAAATATGCGATAGCATATATATAGCAGTGACACAGTTAAAATTATTGCAGAGAAACACTGACAGTATGAGAACTTATTTTAAAAGCTGTATAAAACCATAAGACTTTTTTTTTAAATGGATGATGTAAAATAATTTCAAGAATATAATTGTAACAGGAATGAAGTAGCCCCATGCCTACTTCTTCTCAAGAGTAAAAAAAATAATGCTGCTTTCATTCTTTTTCTGAGAGCAACATGAGAATCCTATCTGTTGAAAACTGTCATAGTCTGCACATACGATGAAGTGGAAAGGTCTTGATGTCAAAATTACAACTTGCCATAAGAATATATTTTAAAAAAGAAGCAACAAGAATTTTTCAAATATAAAATTTTGTCAACTGAGAATGCTTTTAGAAACAACATGAGAGCAGTTGTATAATAAATGTGAAAATATTCTTAAATGCATACATTCTTAATTTGTAAATTGCAGATTATCTTTGCACTAAGCCAAACTGTATGATTTTAATAGAACATCACAGTCCAGATGGCATAAGAATAAATCTGTGGACGAACTCTTGTATTCAAATTATTGTTAAACAAAATATCTTAATTTGACATTTGTGGAATAGAAGCATAGAAATCTCTAAGAATGTTATATAGGATATTTGCAACTAATAACTTCTGTGAAGAATTTCAGCTTCAGACTAATAAATATGACATAAGAATAAAATTTCTCAGTACCAATAATCATAATTTCAAAAATAATGCTTCTGATAAATATATAAAGAATTTGCAAATTTGTTATAATTTAATAGTGCCATAAAAAAATTTTAATTTAAAAACCCAAAGTCATAGCCTCTTAAAATATGAAATATGTTCTTGAGAACAATTTTATTATTTCAAACTCATTAGAATTTATCTAAGAACAATATATATAATTCATTTCAAAAATATATATATATCAAATAATCATTCTTTAAAAAAAAATATGTTCTCTAATAATTCATTACAAATAAAAGAATATGTAGATGAAATTCTTCAAATAAAACTATTTAAATAGAATAATAATTATGCATCATCAAAAAAATGACTATTCTTCAATAGGAAATTGATCTTAATTTAAATATTTGTTTAAAAAAAATATGGGAAACTTAGTAAAATATATTATATTCTTCAAGATGGAGCAGAACAAAATTATTCTAGAATTGTAAAATTTAATTCTTCAAAGCAGAAAAAATCTATGCAAGAATTTTTTTGAGAACAGAAACTTCCAATACTAAAAAAATATTGTCATATGTAGTTATGCAAAAATTCTTGCATAAAATATTCCATATTTCTTAAAAAATTCACTATAAGAACAAATCTTGAATACTATTGAACACATCAAAAAAATTTCAAAAGTTATTCTGAGAACAAAAGTTCTAAAATATTACGATTTTCTTTAAATCAATCTAAATTTTTCTTCAGAACCACCGTTTTTGCGGCACCAAATGTGATGGAAATATTTTGTAATATTATTATAATCCATAATATGGGCCGTTAATTAAAAGTAAAATTTAAATTTGGAATTATTTTTAGTTACAATGCGTTGTGTAGTTTTGCAATAAAACCCTCTGTTCTTTGAGGTCAGCAATTGTAAAAAAATAGAAATAAATGAAACTTCTTACTTGGATCGTGTAGTCTGTAAAATAAATGAAGAGGAGACTTGTAAGCATCAATTAATCTTTTATTTCATCTTGAAGGAGAGAAGAAAGGGCTTCCCGTTGGTCACCGTTCATAAATTAATTATTGCCAATAAAAACATCTACTCCACTAGAAGATAGCTATTTCTTTTAAAATTAAAGTGCAGCATGAATCAAGAAATTATTAAGAAATAATTTAACCGGAGTTGTTAAAGTAGTACACATCGTTTACGCAAAAGCTTTTCACCGGATTCCACATTCATCGGCGTCGGCAGACCGGAGCCGGAGCCCGCGATCTTTTTAAAACCAAAACTAAGTCATGACAGCTCTCCAACAAAACAGATTCTGATTTAAAATTAACGGAATTTTTAATTTATAGTAAGAATACGGGGACTTCAAAAGTTACTGAAAGAAAAGATTTAAATCTATTAGAGAATTTAAAATATTAGCTAATGTCTTAATAAACAAATCCAAAAGAAAACATTTAAAAAGCTTTGTTTTAATTTGCTGTATGCTCGGCGAATAGACACACCTCCGAAATATCAACATCCATTCAATGCATAAGCCGTGAGAGGCTTGCTCCGATGACGTCATCACAATCGTACAAAGTTCAAAGGAGAAGCATCCCATGCCAGGGGCAGCCGAACGTCAGCGAACTTGCCGATGTGCGGTGAAGCGAAACCGCCCGCACAAAAATAAATATGGATTTAAGCTTAAAGAACATCGATGTATAAGGCCAATAGAAATAAAACAGTAACATAATTTAAACACTGTGAGATTTCATCTCACAGATGGTAGTGACTGCAACATAAAATATAACCTTTGTTATAGCAGGGACTGTCACCATTGATTTTCAACCATTACTTTTGAATCAGCTTTGGAATTTCCTGAGATTGAGTAGAAATCGCAATTTAGAATGTTTTTAGAACGCTTTTCGCGCATTTTCACCCCTTTTTAAATTTCCAATTTTTTCGAAACTGTTCCTAAAGATCATTTATATGTAATACATATGTACCTTGCCTAATTTTAAGTTGCTAGCCCCTACCGATCACAAAAATCGAAATTTGGAACGCTTTTTTGCTCCTGCAACGTCTAGGTGATAGTGATACCGACTTAAAATAGCGTCTATGTTAGAGCAGAGGCTGTCAGCATCAATTTCTTAACATTACTTTTGAAATCAGTTTGATTCTTCCTGAGATATTGGTGACAAATAGGCATTTAGAACGTTTTTAGAACGCTTTTCGCTCATTTTGCTCCTGCATCTCCTCTGGGTTAGTGGAAACATATATAAAATATAGCCTATCTTGGAGCAAGATCTGTCACCATCATTTTAACGCCATTATATTGGAAATCGGTTCATTATTTCCTGAGATTGCATAGAAATTGCAATTTAGAACAATTTTTACAACGCTTTTTGCGCATTTTGACCCCCCTTTTAAATTTCGATTTTTTTAGGAAATGTCCTTAGAGATCATTGATGTCTTATAACTAACTACCATTCTAAATTTCACGATTCAAGGCCCTTCCGTCACGCAAAAACAGCAATTTAGAACGTTTTTCTCCTGCAGCTCCTTTGGGGTAGTGGCACCGACATAAAACATAGCCTATGTTGGAGCAGGGATTTTCACCATCATTTTGACCCCATTATTTTTCAAATCGGTTTGGTATTTCCTGAGATTGTGTAGAAACTACCACTTAGAACGTTTTTTAGAACGCTTTTCGTGCATTTTCACCGCTTTTAAATTTAGAATTGTTTAAGAACTGTTCTTAGAAATCCTTTATATCTAATAAGTAGCTGATACTTCAAATTTCATATTTCTAGGCCCATCAGTAACACATAAATCGCATTTTTAGAACGTTTTTTGCTCCTACACCCTCTTTGGGGTAGTGGCACCGACATAAAATATAGCCTATGTTCTAAGTTGGACTAACACCATCATTTTGATACCATTACTTTTGAAATCGGTTTGGTATTTCCTGAGATTATGTAGAAACTACCATTTAGAACGTTTTTTAGAACGCTTTTTGTGCATTTTCACCCCTTTTAAATTTCGAATTGTTTAAGAACTGTTCTTAGACACCATTTATATCTTATAAGTAACTAATATTCCAAATTTCATATTTCTAGGCCCTTCAGTAACGCAAAATTCGCATTTTTAGAACGTTTTTTGCTCCTGCACCCCCTTTGGGGTAGTGGCACCGACATAAGATATAGCCTATGTTCTAAGTTGGGCGAACACCATCATTTTGATACCATTACTTTTGGAATCGGTTCGGTAGTTCCTGAGCTTATCTCCGACAAATAAACAATTTTTACCTCTTTATAATAGGAGTATGATGACTAGCAAACCCCGCGGCTTTGCTCGCGTAATATTTTAAATATGCCAAGTGGTATTTATATGTCTAATTTTTATTAAAATGTACTAACTAAATTTTTATTCTATTAAAAGGTAATATTTTATTTTATTAAAAAGTACTTATTACTTTTAGGAATAATTAAAAAAATTACTATTTAAAACACAGTTTGATTAAACATCATTGTTACACTGCATAAGGCAGAAATGAGACTTAAATTTATAAAACGAAATAAAACTAAATAAATAATAATTTAGAAAATATTTTGAAACTTTTATGCTCAATTAATACGCTCATTTCAGTATTCATTTGAAGTTTTGAATTTTTTAGAAACCATCTTCTTACATCTTAAAATTAACCATCATGTCAAATTCCAAGTCCTACCACCTCTCCCAACATAAAGGGCTATGTTGAGATAGGGACTGTCACCATTAATTTGCCAACATTAATTTTGAAATTGGTTTGTTATTTCCTAATATTCCACAGAAGCGTAATTTAGAAAGCCTTTAAAGGCCTTTTTTAGAGCGTTTGTTGTTCCTGTGAATCCCAGCTGGTAGAATCATCGGCATTAATATAGCCTGTGTAGTATCAGAGACTGTTACCATTGAGTCGCAACTATTACTTTTATATTTGGTTTATATTCCCTGAAATTGCGTAGAAATCGTAATTTAGGACTTTTTTAGAATGCTTTTCGCACCTCCCCTTCACTTCACCCCTTTTTAATTCGAATTTATTTTCGACAGTCCTTCGAGGGCATTTATATTTTATAAGTAACTACCATGCCATATTTAAAGTTTCTTGCCTTTTCAGTATCACAGAAATCGCAATTTAAAAAGTTTTTAGCTACTGCAACCCACTGGTGGTAGTGTCACAGACATAAAATATAGATTATGTTTAAGCAGGTTCTATCACCAACAATTTGTAATGATTATTTTTTTTAATTGGTTTGATATTTGATATGATTACATAAAAATTGTAATTTATAACGCTTTTCGCTCACTTCATCTTTTTAAATTTGAATTTTTCTTTCGACAGTTCTTAGAAAGCAGTTGTATCTTGTAAGTAAATACCATGCCATACTTCAAAGTGTTAGACCCTTCAGTTATGCAAAAAACGCAAATTAGAACTTGTTTTGCTTTTGCAACCCTCAGATGGTAGTGACAGCAACATAAAATATAACCTATGTTATAGCAGGGACTGTCACCATTGATTTGCAACCATTACTTTTGAAATAGTTTTGGAATTTCCTGAGACTGAGTAGAAATCGCAATTTAGAACGTTTTTAGAACGCTTTTCGCGCATTTTCACCACTTTTTAAATTTCCAATTTTTTCCAAACTGTTCTTAAAGATCCTTTATATGTAATACATATGTATCTTGCCTAATTTTAAGTTGCTAGCCCCTACCGATCACGAAAATCGAAATTTGGAAAGCTTTTTGCTCCTGCAACGTCTAGGTGATAGTGATACCGACTTAAAATAGCATCTATGTTAGAGCAGAGGCTGTCAGCATCAATTTCTTACCATTACTTTTGAAATCAGTTTGATTCTTCCTGAAATATTGGTGACAAATCGGCATTTAGAGCGTTTTCAGAACGCTTTTCGCTCATTTTGCTCCTGCATGTCCTCTGGGGTAGTGTAAACAGATATAAAATATAGCCTATCTTGGAGCAAGATCTGTCACCATCATTTTAACACCATTATATTTGAAATCGGTTCAGTATTTCCTGAGATTGCTAGAAATCGCAATTTAGAACGTTTTTTACAACGCTTTTTGCGCATTTTGACCCCCCCTTTTAAATTTCGACTTTTTTAGGAAATGTCCTTAGAGATCATTGATATCTTATAACTAACTACCATTCTAAATTTCACGATTCAAGGCCCTTCCGTCACGCAAAAACCGCAATTTAGAAAGTTTTTTCTCCTGCACCCCCTTTGGGGTAGTGGCAACGACATAAAACATAGCCTATGTTGGAGCAAGGTTTATCACCATCATTTTGACGCCATTATTTTTTTAATCGGTTCGGTATTTCCTGAGATTGTGTAGAAATCACCATTTAGAACGTTTCTTAGAACGCTTTTTGCGCATTTTCACCCCTTTTAAATTTCGAATTGTTTAAGAACTGTTCTTAGAAATCCTTTATATCTAATAAGTAGCTGATACTTCAAATTTCATATTTCTAGGCCCATCAGTAACACATAAATCGCATTTTTAGAACGTTTTTTTGCTCCTACACCCCCTTTGGGGTAGTGCTACCGACATAAAACATAGCCTATCTTGGAGCAAACGTTGTCACTATCATTTTGACACCAATATTTTTTAAATCGGTTTGGTATTTCCTGAGATTATATAGAAACTACCATTTAGAACATTTTTTAGAATGCTTTTTGTGCATTTTCACCCCTTTTAAATTTCGAATTGCTTAAGAACTGTTCTTAGACACCATTTATATCTTATAAGTAAGTAATATTCCAAATTTTATATTTCTAGGCCCTTCAGTAACGCAAAAATCGCATTATTAGAACGTTTTTTGCTCCTGCACCCCCTTTGGGGTAGTGGCACCGACATAAGATATAGCCTATGTTCTAAGTTGGGCGAACACCATCATTTTGATACCATTACTTTTGGATTCGGTTCGGTAGTTACTGAGCTTATCTCCGACAAATAAACAATTTTTTCCTCTTTATAATAGGAGTATAGATCAGTATGAGTATAGATATGTGTTAATTTTGAATATGTGTTGAAAACATGAAACGGAAAGAGTAAGTGAAATACTTAATTTAAAAAAAGTGGGCAAGTGCTATCGAAGATCGTACAAAGTTTTTCGTTTTAAAGTACTTTCTAAACAACTTATCTTTTAATCAAATGATACAAATGAAAAATTTATTATTATTTTATAAATTGTCAATATTAGTTACTCTCGAAAGACATCGTTCTCCTAGATCCTCCCGATAAAGCAAAGTGGGGAAAGGAGTGACGGAATGTGTGGAATATGAAGGAGTTCACAGGGCTTTCCAATGATACATCGCAGGACGGGTGTCGGCAAAAGATAAAAAAGGTACCCAAGAGGGGGAGAGTGGGGGTAATCAGCGGAAAGAGCTTAATATAAAATGTTATCAGAGGGCTTTCCAATGATATCTCACATGAGTGGTTGAGAAAAACTTAGGAAATTGCATCCCCCCAGGGTGTCTACTCTAGTGCCCCCCGGAAATAACCTACCCCGTCTTTGAAATTTCATATTTAATAAATAATATTTATCAGACGACCCCATCAAAGAATCACATCTAAAGTTATATATTTTTTAGAAAACTCTACGCTTAAAAAAATTGTTCGCCCACTTCACCAACCTCCCCTCAAAATCACCCCACCTACTTAATTTTATTTTTTAAGCGTTATCAAATATCTGAAATTTTAGAATCGATCAAAAATATATGACGTAAAATAATGATAATTTGTTGTGAAACCCTTAGATTTTAACAATGTGCGGTACTAAAGCATTTCCATTTCTTTATAAAAATCGATATATTTTAAATAAAAAGTTCTTAATATATTTTTAAGAAAATTACATATTTGGAATTCATGTCGAAGTATATTAATGGATGTATAAGGTAAAAATCTATAGCAACACATCTGTAAAAATTTTACACCACGCAAAAAAATCCTAGTCCAAAAATTACCTTTTTATCAGCTTGTTATCTTTCTGGGTTCTCGCTGGTCACAGTCATTTAAATTATTTAAATGGAAATAAATAAAATTATATAAATATATTAAATGATATTTCCACTTCCAGATGGAATATTCGAAAAAAAAAAAATTAGAAACTCTAAAAGAGAATTTTTCTTTTGGCATCTGGCTGTGGAATTTTCGAGGTTTTAGTCCCAGTAGATTTTAAAGTATGGACATCTTTAGAATCTTCTAATACATTTATCGTCTTAGAAACCAATCTACAATAATCCCGCTCCCTCTCTTCGTTTCTTCTGAGCTCCCTTTTCCGCTCAATTAAACCAATGCTGTTGTTGAATTATGAACACATTTTCCATTCTATTAATTGGGGTTGTTTAATTAATAACGTGCGTTAATTAAGGCTTTTTCAAAATGTTATGATTTGTTGTGTGATCTTAGGTTCTGAGCTATAACTATGGCAAATTTGGCTAAGTGCCCTCGGTAAGTAACTTTTGAAAACGCAACTTTTTTAATTTGGTATTAAAACTAACGATCTCACTCTGATTCCACTCAAGCAAACTGCAATTTTGAATCATCATTTTTTTAATTTTTAAATTATTTTTTTTATTTTGAAACAACTTTTAGCAGAACCGGTGTAAATGCTGTAACTATATTTTTCAGGAGATACAACTGTTCTAACAAAATACATCAATTACCTTCATTCTTATTTGAAAATCAGGGAGATTATTATAAAAATTATCCAGTACATTTTATTACCAGTTTATTAAAAAGGCATAAAAATGTTACAATGCGCGCATACATTGTAAATATTTATATTAACCCTTTTATGGGTAAAATATTTCAGTTGATAAAATGCTGAAATGATTGAATGATACCAGGTTTTACGAACAAATTTATTTCATAATAAGTAACAGCTTTTTCTTCAGGCACAACATAAATGTAAAATTCCTTTTAAAATTTCTGGTGTCATTGCTGCATTTGGAAATTTAAATTAAGTGGAACATATATATCCCAACGCCCACGGAAGGATTAAAGATTAATTGAAATGCATAATTTTTGCAAAAGTTTTCAAATATACTACCATTTTTAATGTCTAACTTAAGAGCAAAAAATGCGTTATACAAAGATTTATTAGGACAGAATACGCTTCTATCTCATATTAATATTAATTTAGAATAATTTATAGATATTTAAAATCATTGTAGATAAGTATTGTTAACGGATAGTAATTGTCTTAACGAAACTTTCGAAACACGCATTTTAAAACATTAAAAATATCTTTCTTGAAATATTATTCTTTAATTCAAAATTCCACTACCAAAAGTTAAATCCAATTACAAAACATACCTATGATTTACACAACATGTTGATATGAATATATATTATTAATTAATTCAAAATGAATGTATGTCATCAAGGTTTTAAAATAATTATGGTGACAGTCGCGTTAATCTTTCCTTAGAATGCACGATTAATGCCTCATGGGAAATTAGACAGTAGAATATAAGGCATCTAATGAGATAGAAATATTTAATGCGATATAATGGAATTAGTACCTTCATTTTGAATCTTAGGCTGTAGACCCTATTTCAAAATTAATGATAGTAATAACCTGAAGGTTTAGTTTCCAGGTAAGTTTAATTATAGAGGATATAGTTAAGAGAATATTGCGAACATACATCCTTTCACGGGCATTTTTCACTGGAAAAAATAAATGGAAAATGAATATAAAGAATTCCTCTGAGTTTAAAAACGAGTAGGGTATACTTGGATTAACCTTATATTTCTAGTAATGCATTATGTTTATGTTTTGTTTCATCATGAGACGTTATTTCAATTTGATATTTTTGTATGCAATTTGCGATTGTATAAAGCTTAATTAATTATTTATAGTGTCCCCCGTATTTAGAAACGTTATATAATACTGCAAAATGTTCATGCTTTACGAGTTTCAAAGGATTTATTTTTTTATTTTTTATTTTAAATACGAAAAGTACACTTTATGGAATTTAATATAAATTGAAATTCCGATGCAATACAAATGCATTAAAACCTGTTAAAACGGAATCTAAGTGTACCGAAAAAAATCTGCCTACCGTCTTAGAAAGCACATCGACTGTATTCTGTTAATGCGACGTTAAATATATAATTTTCCTTTCAAGATTTAATTAAGTCGAGTTAAAGAGAACGTAAAACTCATTTAGCATCTTGAGGGGCGGTGGGATGTATTATATCCCACCTAATTATAATCATAATTCACACTAGGAACTTTTAATTAAATTTTACGTTTTAAACTTTGATGGGAAGAAAAAAAGGGTTGAAGAATTACTTTTCCTTTTTTTTTTTTTATAACTAAATTCTTTCTTTAATTCCGGTTTGAATTCGATATTACAGAAACACAATTGCTTGCTCCTGAAAGGGTTAGAGAAAAATTATTTTTTCTTTAACCCCTTGGGTAAATTTGACGACTGAGACTCGTCATGCATTTGGCCACTGGCGCCTATTTTTATATTCTATTCATACCACTATTTAAAGGGATGTATTTTTGTAGTATTTTTCTCTTGCATATATCGTCAATGTGTATATGAAAGATTTTTGTTTTGAGGAAGTGGTGCGAAAAGAATTTATTAAAACGACAGTGGCAACCCTGGAATAAATCCGTACCCAAGGGTTTAAAGTTACTGTGACACTTCGTATTAGGGTATACCCTATGCAAAATACATGGTAATTCTTGATTTTTTTTTCCGGTGAGTGTGATTTGTATCTTACTGGTTGAATTTTTGAAAATGAAGGTCATTTATGCGTACTCAGTGGTTTTGATACAAAAATACTTTTGTTTTTCAAATCACTTTTATTTTAAAAGCATCACAATATTTTTTTGTAATTGTTTGCATTACATGCATAAATCTCATATAGATTACATGATAAGTGAAACCATTAGTTAAGGCTGATCATTAATTAGTTTATTATGTTATTGTTAGTGTTTATTTTCAGTAAGTTTCTGATATCGTTTCGTAACATACATCGATTTTCTATGACTTGCTTCGAACTACAGCAATGAATTTATAGTTAAGAGAACTAAATAAATACGTTTTATCTTTTTTCAGAATATAACCTATTTAACATCGGAACCTACGAAAATTCGTTCAATAAACATCATGTTCCTTGTAAATACATTGATAATTCCGAAATACATTTAACTTCTATATTTCTTCAGAAAGTTATGTTAAATATAATATTTTATATAATATTCAGTAGATTAGAAATCTGTCCAATATGTATACCTCAATTTATTATATTGTGTATTTAACAGAAGTGTATTTATTTATATTTTAGTTTATTTAAGGGCGTCCGGAATACAAAAATCTTCAAATTTTCAATTTTTTTAATTATCATTATTGGATTAAAAATTTCTCTGCCGTTTTCTACTTAAAATGATGTTTAAATCATGTTTCTATCTTAATTAGAACAGGAAATATTAACTTTTTTCGTTTTGGTTTGTTTGCAAAATCTGCCTTTCAAGCTATGGTTGTCAAGGAAACGAGTTCTTGTGAAATTGCGTTTTTCTTCATGATAGGTTCTTTCACCATTTCTCATATTTAAATTCTTATAACTTGAGAACCGTTAAAGATACGGGGTTGAAACTCGGAATATATTTTTTTTCAATTATTTTACTTCACTTTCGAGCCAGCATATTTGAAAAAATATTTACTTTTGAAAATATGATTTTGAAAAAAAAAAGATGCACCACTTTTTTTGTAATTTTTTCGTTAAATATTTTTATTTTTTTAATTAATATTTTTAAAATGCTGGCTCTAAATTAAAATTTATATATTTCTGTTTATTTAAATGAAATAAAATTGAAATTCTATAAATAATACTTCGAGTTATAACGATTTTAAACTACCGCCACTTCTTTAACAAAATTTAAAATTTATTTTTTTTTTAATTATGAGAAGTTTTATCATGCGATTTTGTTTACAAATAATATGGTTAACCATCACAAAAAATTTCAAAATTTTAACTCAATAAATAATTTTTTTTGAAAATGTGTCCCGGACCCCCTTAATCTATTTATTTATTTTTTAAATTAAAAGTTGTCTGAAAATTATCATCCATCCCATACCATACAATAATATTATAAAGACATCTGGTTTAGTAAATGATGTTGGCCTTTATTTACGCTTCAAGCTATCTGTTTGGAAAAAATAAAAGTACAAGTGACAATATGATGAACGAGCTTTAACTTACTTTGTCCAATCTTGTGAGAATAGTGGGTTTCACTGACATGGGCACTCGTATTATAAAATATTACAGAAATTCTTTATGTTATTTACAGTTTTCAATATGTTTTCCCAAAATATACATTAAAAATAAAGTGACAAAAAAAATCAATCTTATAATAAGCAAATAATGTTTAAGGTGTACCAGGACTCTTAAAATCGGAAAAAAAATTGAAAAACGAGTCCATTTTCAACATTTAGTATCTTAGAATGTATATAATTTTAAAACACATTTTTTATTGAGATGAAAGATATAAGTACGTTCTTTCATTTTGTGTTTTTAAAAAATTACAAGGTACAGAATTAGAATTTACAGTGGGCTCCAAACTGTCAGATATTTGACGAGCAGAAAATTGTTATAATAGCTTGCCCACACGATTACAAAATAAATATTGCAACTAGAATGAAAATTTTGCTGCCTACACATCAGATTGTAACAATTATCCTGATCTAAATGAATTTGTATTTAACCAATTTTTCTATTTTTAATGCAAAGTTCTATTTAACTACCACAAAATTTTGAAAAATTCAACAACATAATAACCTAAAAAATAAGTTTTTTGAACAATAAGTTTTTCAGATATCCTGCGTGTTATGCTCAAAAACGTCATTTGGAAAAAAATGACTTCAAGTTTCGAAAACGCCGCTTCAGCTATTTAGCTGGTAAAATCATAAAAGCCATAACTTTGTTCTAATGAGAATTTCAAGAAACAATTATATTAAAACGTTCAGAAAAGATAGTAGTTTAACATCTAAAAAATTAAAATTTCGAGAACTTGGAAGCTTTAAGAGTCCTGAGACCCCTTAACTTTCTTATTTTTTCAGAAAATATTTTTTTTTTTAAGTAAGATGATCAAAGTTTAACTATTTTCATGTGACGCATTTTATATTGGGAAGTGCGTCAGAGCTCATTAATTTAAAATATTTATTATCTTAAAAAAAGATTATACATTTATGTTGTTTTAGCAGAAGGCAAAGTTTAATAAATTGAAAATTTTAGAAGATTAAAAGTTATAAATAAATAAATAAATAAATAAAAATATCTGAAATTTGTTCAACAACGCACCAGAATTTTATTTAAATTTTATGAAGCGATACTCGTACGGGGGCCATTTATTAACTATGTAATACTTTAAAAATGACATTAGGGTCCACACTGTCTGATATAGCGTGACAGAGGAAGTAGAAGAGTTGTCACATTATAACGACACAAATATGAAAAAACATTGTGTAAAAATATTTACATAGAGCATAATAATGTTATTTTTTCTTTTTTTTTTTAACATTTTCTTCATTTGTGTATTAGGCTAGTTAAATGAGTACTTGTAGTGTAAATCACAGTGCTACAAATTGCTACGATTTTTGTCTACGAGGATTTTAGAATGGAAAATGTGACTAATTTTATGGGAGATATCTCCCTAGTTGAATAAGGAGAAGAAAACTTTTCGAAGATAACGGTGGCCAAAAAGCATATAGCAGTTATCAGCTATGTGATTTACACTACAAAAACCCATGGAACTAGCCAATACTAATTATTATTATATAGAGGAGAAGGTCCAAATACCGGCTAGGGTCCAAATACCGGCTACTAGGTGTTCTGAGAACTAAGCGCAGCGCAGCCTAGCGGTGATAGGCAGAGTTTGTAACTTTAATTGAGAGAAGAAAGTTACAAGAAGTACATCGCTGAAGTCTGTGTCATTTACAAATAGTAAATGCAAAAGCGTCGAATCTACGTAGTCTGGTACATCAAAGGTTTTTCAGATATGTGTTTCTCATTTTTTGAAAATATGCTGATTGTATATTGGGTTGAATTGTTGATTAAGTTATTTTCTAGGCATATTTAGCTCTCAATTGGCACGCACACAATATTGGTATTTTATTATATGAATGAGTAATACCAGTTTTAACTTAAACATAGCAGTGGTCCGAATATTACCTTGAGTGGTCTAAATACCGGCTAGACGGTATTTGGAACTCTCTCGGTTGCTCTGCTTGAAGGGGAGGAAAATAAATTAATTTAAATAGTTCCATAATTAATAAATTAATTTGAATGGTTCAGAAATAGTCCCCGTTCCATTTCGTAATATAAAAAAAGCAACCATGGCCGTAATTCTTCAGGACCGACACTGGTTACCGGATCACTTTCGAAAAAAGTGCTGTTGGACACTACAAAATTGCCTGTAACAAATGTGAAGTCAAAGAAAAAAAATGAAGTAAACCAGGCGATAGAGGCAAAAATTTGATTTTAGCCCTCTCGCTGCGAAACCCGAGATTTCTTTGGGCATCGTAAAAGTAACAAAATTTGCGCAAATCGAGATTTCCTCGGGGATGCATTTTCTCCGTCTAATTAACCCTTCTTGATTATTCCGACCAGTTATTTTTTATTGTAAATTAGACCTTATTTAATCGGAGCATTTTCCCGGTTAAATTAGACAAAAACTTTTGTTTTGAAAAACCACTGACAAAAGAATAAAAATTCTTAAAAGACGCTTGCCGCGAAGGGGTTAAATACGCAATTTTTGAAGCTATTTTGATAAAACAATTACTCACCGAGAGGGCTAAAAAAGTGATAAAGGAAAATATCCAACAGAGGAAGATGATAAATTTGTGTCTTCTGCATGGGTGCTTTCTCTGTAGACAAGGATGGGGGAGGGGATTCTGGGTTCAATGTTAAGAATGCGATAGGTGGGTTGATAGGGACTATACCAACGCACAGAGTGATATTATGCTTTTGATTTCTTTCAGATAAAATAATTCTCCTTTCAATCAGCAACCTTTTTTTTTTTTTTTTTTTTTTTGTTTTACACGTTAAAAAACAAAAGTAGAAACATAATGGGAAGAAGACTGTGAGAGATAATCGTAAAAAAATTTAGAAATTTGACAAATATACTTATTTATTAAAAATTGCGTGTTTTTTCTGTGCATAAGAAATGTTATTTATCAATACAATTTATTAAAATAAAATTCCTATTGCTTAATAATTGTCGTTAGCTCTATTTGTGTGATCTTTTGGAGAAAAAAAAAAAAAAAAAAAAGAAAAAAGAAAAAAAAAACAAACTTAGGTAGCCGGTATTTAGACCTCATTTAAAAAACTCAAAATGTAAAGACTTTCGGAATTTTACTTCTTATAAACAGAAAACGCCTTTTAAACTGTTTTTTTTTTCTCTAAACAGGTGTAAGACGTGTCAAGGTACCCTGCTGTCACTTTTTATTTTATTAATTTTGAAAATTTTATGATCTACATTGAAAACAAATGTGGTAGCCGGTATTTGGACCTTTTCCTCTTTCTCTCTCTATATATTTTTTTGCTTTAAATTAAAACATCTTGAAGAAAAAGTATACAAGATCTTAAGAGTTTAAGAGTAGGGATTTCAGTTGTTAATACATTGCATATAATTTTTTAGGCATAAAATTAGCTCTAAATTAATAGATGCAAGAGAAGTAATGTCACAACTGGGGCCAAGGTAGAGGTATGCACGGGTCGGAATTTCCAGGCCCATGCCCAGCCCGAACGAAAGCTATCTTGGCCCGGCCCAGTCCGGTAAAAATTAAAAGTTAGGCCCGAGTCCGGCCCGGCCCAGCCAAGGCCATTTATAGTTTCACAGCTCACGGGATTTTGGAGACCGATCTGGCCCGATTCAATTTCTACAAAAAATTCAGATTTTTATTAACATATAATTACGATTCCTTTATGATCCTTCTGCATACATATTTATGGGAAAATTTTACAGTATATTTTAAAATACCAATGTCTTCGCAAGAGAGAAAATACACAATAACAACAATAATCATTAGTACATATCGCTTACCCGAAGGAAAAGTGACACAACTCAACAAAAGCAAATTTCACAGGAGAGGCAAAAGAAAATTTGCATAACTTTTCTATAAGATGAATTTGCAGCAATTAGCTCTGCATGCAGGACTAAAAACATGCATGAAAGCATAAAACCCTTAAGAATGAAGACGTAGAATGAGGTTTCGAGGGTTGAGTAATTTTACCTCCCTGCGCAATCCACACCTCTTCTGGTGTCATAAATGGACATATAGCGTAATAAAGGGATTTTCTGGGTAACTACACTTATGAAACTGTTTGTGAAGCAAGACACACACATGACAGACTTATTAGTGTAACAAAATGAAAAATGAATTTTTGCGAGATGTGTCGCTTTTCTTGCGTGTGAGTGATATATAGATTCTTAGACATTTTAACATACAAATAAGGATTCATTAAACAATAAATGTAGTTAAAAAAATAGGAGGGTTAAAAGTATCATAACTTTTGAAGCTGTATAATCGAAAGCATATTCGCGAAAATATTTCTCTATCATTTATTAAGGTTTTACTCAAATCTCTAGCAGATACTTTCTGACACATTTCTGAATTCATTTCTTTTCGGAAACGCATAATATTAACAGGTGTTCTTATTCAGATACTATGTAATCGAATGTCGTTATCGATTTTTAATAAAGATAATATATCTTTGAGAAAATACTCTCAAAGTTAGCGTTTTGAATTTAGATTTTGAAAGACCTGTAGCCACGTGACATGATTCTCTTATATCTTGGCAAGTAATTTATTTATAAAAAATAGAAAACATTAATCGATTCCAAATCCCTTCAATAGTCAGGCTTGTCAATTTTATGATTTAAACAATTAAAAATTAGAAAATGTGTTAAAGTTTCGCTTTATCGAGCAGTGGATTTGAGAACCACCTGAAGGCCATTTTCCAAAGATTAGAGAAGTTCAAATTCGCTATTAATATTTTTACAAAACATATTGCCTGATCTACACATCCTGAGAACAATTAACCCCAGTTCCGGCCCGGCTCGACTATGTAGAAAAGAAATGCAAGCCCGAGTCTGTTGATAAAAAAAAAAAAAAAAAAAAAAAAAAAAAAAAACTAAGCCCGTGTCTGACACCATAGTCCAAGAGCTGTTAAACATTTTAGGGGAGGTATTTGAGGCACCCTGAAAGTTTGTGCAACACTTCTTTTGTAATGGCTGAATACAAAATCGAATGTCTGGCTGAAGGATCGCGGCCCAAAAACTGTGCCAGACACGTGTCAAGTGCCATTTTTTTACTACCCCCCAAAAAAGGTATTTGAGGCACGCTGAGATTCAGACAGAATAATATTTATACTTAGAAAAAATATTTTGAAAACGACAGACACTTTAGTCGTCCCAAAAACTGTGCCAGACACGTGTCAAGAGCCATTTTTTGACTACCCAAAAAAGGTATTTGAGGTACGCTGAGATTGAGGCAGAATAATATTTATGCTTAGAAAAAAATATTTTGAAAATGACAGACACTTTAGTCGGCACAAAAACTGTGCCAGACACGTGTCAAGTGCCAAATGGCACTTGACACGTGTCCGGCACAGTTTTTGGGCCACGATCCTTCAGCCAGATATTCGATTTTGTATTCAGGCATTACAAAAGAAGTGTTGCACAAATTTTCAGGGTGCCTCAAATACCTACTCAAAAATGTTCAACAGCTCTCCTACTACCATGTAACTCTCCGAATTCGATCTCTACGCTGGACATGTTACATTTCTGTATTGACGTTGTCAAACTAGCATCGACTACACATTTATATTTATTTTCGCGAAAGTCCATTCATTAAAAATAGCTCATATTTTATCGGCTTCGCTTAAATTTTTATACTGGGCCGTAGTCCCGCTATTTTTTTCCATCCACCTGGACCGTCTGGCCCGTTCAATTTCTTTGCTGACCCGGCCCGTTTGAAAATTCGCCTTCATTCTGCCGGTCCACGGGCCCCGGGACAGTGCAGACCTCTAGAGTAAGGTGTTACAAAGTGTGACAGTTTGCGAGAATAGTGGGAGAAAATGATAAAAAAATACGAGATTTGTGTGACGTAAGAAAAAGATTATCACAAAGGGAAAATGGCATTTTACCTTTTTCCTGCGAAAACTGTGCAAAAAATGTTACTTATAGAAAAACAAATTTTACCATTATACGTGGGTGGTTCAATAATTATTGTCCCTAGTGTATATAAAATATTTGTACTGCAATTATTGTTGTGGAATATCGAAGCCTAATGTCTTAGATGCCTGTATGCTCAATCTCAGAACCGTAGCTGCTATATTCACATAGTTTTGGAGTTAGGTGTGAAAAGGGGGGAGTGGGGGTGAAAGGCTGATTTTTAGCTTATGGGGCTAGATTTGTGACAGTGGATGAGACGTAACTACTGTCGTTTGGACTCGGGATCATAGTCATATAGCCACATCTCATCCACTGTAACAAATGTAGTCTCATAAGTTCCAAACCTGCATTTCACCCTGACCCCCCCCCCCCTCCTTAAAAACTCTCTCAAAAATAGTTCTTTAAAACTTCACCCCCCCCCCAAAAAAAAAAAAAAAAAAAAAAAAAAACAAATAAAAAAAAAACTATGTTAATATAGCAGCTACGGTTCTGAAATTGAGCATATAGGCATTTAAGATATTAGGCTTCGATATTCCACATCAACAATCGCAGTAAAAATAATTTATATGTACTAGGGACAATAATTATTAACTCGTAAATTCTAAGGGTACAACATAGGCATGGATACAAAACTAAGGTGAAAACCATTTGCTGTATAGATTTTTTTTAATTTATTATATATTTTCAAATAGCTCACTAAAAACACCAAAAATAATTTTATTAGAAAAACATCAAGTATGTATTGATTTACACTATTCATTCAGTTTTGAAATTTATTAAAAGCGGATTCTTTAGTTTTAGCCGCTCGAATGAAGTTAATAGCCCAAAAAATCACCAACGATTTCTATACATAAATCTTTTAGGTTCTGATGATTTCAATAATTTAAGTCTGTAGTTTGATTACATGTCTGGAAAATTTGTGTTTCATTTATATGATTATATTTATTTATTGGTGAAATTTTAATTACATTTTCGTATATTAGCCAGTAACGAATATTGAGTAATTTATATTGTTTTGTCTGCAAACCGGTGTATCATTCGTAATCTGCCAGCTAGCGGTGGAAATAAATTTAAAAGAAATTAATGATTAGAAATTATTTAAAATTATTTTAATTAAAACCGCAAAAAATTATTGATAATTTAGGTACAGTTTTCAAAATTTGAAACTGCATTATTTCTCTTGAGTGAAAATTGAAAATGCACTATGTTCAGAAACTAAAAGAAATTGCAGTTAAATGCGAGATTTTTAGGTCAGATGTTGTCATTGTGAATATGACGTCACCGTTACTCACGGCTTTTTTTTAGATTTATAATGTAGATTCTGAAGATGAGTGAATCGTTTGAATTTTTTTAATTCAGAAATTTACAACTCTTTTATAGTTTTAAAACATTTTAATAAGTGATGCCTGTTTTCTCATTTCTGTTGATTTTGTGATACATGTGTTTTTTTATTTCATATTACTGGATTACTGCTGATACTTTTCTTTATTTGCTTTATTTAAATCGATGTTTGTTCAAAAAACATCATTCATGTCAGAAAACCATTTTATTTGGTAAATGATGTAGGACTCTTTCCCAGCTAAAAACTGTCTGGTTTCGAAAAAGAAAAGTATAGACCGATAGATGATGAATGAGATGTAACATATTGCTCAATATCTTTATTTGAGAAATAGAATCAAATGAGTTTTTCTGTCAATAGAAATTCCATTATGAAACTTTTAAGTATTCTTTATGGCGATTTAAATGTTTTGAAACAAATTGTTGAAAAAATATACATTAAACATACTGGCTGAAAAAAAATCAAATTATTAATACAAAAAACTTTTTTGAACGCTTTACTATAAATATAGCCAATATGAGTATGAACATTAATATTGTTAAAAGAAATATTTAATAAAAATTTATTAATTTTGTTTTTAATCATTAAATAAAAAAATTCTGTGTTCTAAACCACATTTAATGTGCATTCAAGATTAGTTCTAAGAAAGTATGTTATTTTTATTAGTATCTTACGCACCATGTACAAACTAAAAAAAAGTAATAAGCTCATTACGAAGTTTGTTATAAACAAAAAATTAAAAACCCTATTAAAATAAGTTTGCGTGTTTTAAAAAGTTTAGATTATTAGAATTAACAGAAAGAATATGTGTAAAAGATAACTAAGAAACGTGACTTAAAAGTTTTTAGCTCAAAAACAATTATTTATTTTTTCGAAAGTAGTTAATGTTGCTATTTTTTAAAGAGAGTATTGCGTTTAGACTAAAAATAATAATAGTAAAAAATTATTGAGAATTTAAAATTTTTTAACATTTATTTACATATTTTTACTCATTTCTCTTTTCAAATTGTATCTTATAAAACTATTTAAAACTTTAACTTTTTAAGTTTAATAAGACAATCCGAAATATTTTAGATACGCAATTAAAAGAAAAAGAAAAAAAAAAAGAATTAAATCGAAAAAATAAACAGGGACGAAAAATCATACAAAAAACAAACATTATAAAACACTTTCCAACTTAAAAAAAAATATATATATATTATTAAGAAATTTCCTTTATTCGTACAATGAAATCGATCATACTCCGCCTTTCAACAAACATCTTTTGTGCCTGTCTTCAGGTAAAACGAAACATGCTTGCTACGCACGCCATAATAAATAGAAAACATTTTGTAGTGGACTTCAAAGATCCTTTTTGATTTCATAACGCTGTAAGTATAATAACGCTGACAAAATGCATTCCAAACAAATTCATAAACACTCATGTACTAAAAGCAATTTTTACATCTACTTTGTGTGCAAAAGTATCAGTACTTAAAAGTTATATTACACTGATTTAAAGCAGTACACGAAGTTGTTGAAAAAGAAGTTGAAAGTGCAATAATTTCTCTTCAGCATACGTATTTAACACAGAAAAGTTTAAAATTTTAACACATTCTCGAAAAATAAGGAGATGTAAAAAAAAATTGTATTTTAAAGTTTTTTTTTTTCCAAGTGAACAAACTACAGTAGAGCGTCGATTATCAGAACTCCAATTAACCGAACTTCCAAAAATCCAAAGAGCCTATTTCTCTCTCTCTTTTTTTTTTTTTAACCGAACTACTCTATTTATCCTAACAGCCTATTTCTCTCATTTTTTAAAAAAAATGATAATGACATTGTGGATGAGATTTCAGATGAAAAGGAAATTGAAGAAACGAAAATGAATCAGGTCCATCTCATAACGAAGTCTTTGAATGTTTGGAAACAGCTATGAAATGACTCGAACGGCAGAAGAACTCTGATCATATTCAACTAACGTATTTAAGAAGTATTCGATATATGGCAGCATTGCAAAGAACGTCTGCTGTGAAGCAAGCAACAATCGAAAGCTTTTTTGCGTAAGTTATAATCTGTGAAGCTCACAAGGAGAGGGCCAACCTTGTTAATCACAGATTTTGATTATTTTAATATATGTTGTAGGGTAGAGACCCCTTAGTGTCAGGTTAAACGGATTTTATCCAACGCCCCTTTGTTCTTGAGAAACCGAGGGGGGGGGCTAATAATAGTACACAACTTAAATACTTACATTGAAAACACAATGATAGGTTGGTCGTAGCTCAGTTGGCACGGCGTTCGCTGGTTGATCTGCGGGCCTGGTTCGGTACCCAAACGCGCTACATTTGTTTTTCTCATTTTTTGTTTTATAAATATACTTGTAATTATAATTTAATAATTTGAATTACAAATTTTAATATCATACATCAATTATAATGTTAACGAACTTAATTATTATTATTTTTTTTAATTTAAACTATTATTTCTCATCCTTTAAAGAAATTGGATCTAGAATGAAAACCAGAAATGGTTTAAAAAGAAATTGGGTTTGGTTTATGACGGCCAATTATCAACACGTGGGATATAGGCCCTAAAGGGAGGAGTGCCCTTCGTGGGGGCCTTTCTAAGGGAACCTAACCCCTATTAATGCTTGGAAATCCAAGATTCGAAGAAAACCACGAAAACTCCGAACGATTAGGCCTACGGGCGCGATTGGGTTCGAACCCAGCACTTCCCGTCTACCAGCTTCGAGAGCGGAACCTCTCGGCCACTGGTGGGGCTTAAAAAGAAATTGGATCTATTACTGAATGATAAAAATTCCAAAATCGTGACAAAATCTGTTGTGGTGCCATCTAGTTATGATAAAATAAAAGAATATTCAAATAAAATAAAAATAAAAGCAGAAAGAAGATAAAGGTGAAAGCAAAAGAATTGAAAGAGGAATCATACGTATTACAAATTTAAAAATCTATAATATGCAGAAAATCGGTTGTAATTTAATTCTGATGCTAATTTTTAATATAATTATGCTTGTTACTTTAAAAATAGAATAATAGTATTATCGCATTGACTTCCTTTGTTAAAGCGATGCGTAAATGATGTTTCTTTAAAATCACGAATTGACACAATTGCTCAATATTATTGCATCGATAAAGAATATATGAAATACATTTTAGAAGTGATTTTTAAAAAAATTGACAGTTTTATGATGTTTTATACAACTATTTAGTTAAAAGTAAAAAATTAAATAGGTTAAAATTATAATTGATATACAATATTATAAATTTTAATTGACAGTGAGATTATTAATTATACTTACAAGTATATTTATAAAACAAAAAATGAGAAAACAAATGTAGCGTATTCAGGTATTGAACCCGGGCCCGCGGATGAGTCGGCATACGCCATAGCAACTGAGCTACGACCAACCTAAAGTAAGTATTTAAGTTGTGTACCATTATTAGACCTCCCGGTTTCTCAAGAACTAAGGGGCGTTGGATAAAATCCGTTGAACCTGACACTGAGGGGTCTCTACCCTACAACATATATTAAAATAATCAAAATCTGTTATTAACAAGGTTGGCCCTCTCCTTGTCAGAAAAAGAAAATTTTAAATGACTAAAAAAAAACAGTTTTTAACACGCTAACACTAACTGGCGCTACCATTCCTAAGCCTGGATAAAGTGTGAAGGTTTTAGTGTAGTCAGGAACATCCTTAAATTGTCTGTCCATTTATCCGAACTTTTGCTTACCCGAACTAGGGTCGGTCCCGATTTGTTCGGATAATCGGCTGTCTACTGTACTGCTAATTGCTTTTATAAAAAATAATGTGTTTATATTATTTAATTATATCACACAATAAAGTAGCACGGAACTATATATTTTTTTTTTATTAGTGTTTATAAAATTTCCCCCACATGAAAATCACCAGAGACACAAATCTGCATCCTGACCTTTTGCGCATTTTGATAGAAACTCTGAAAATCAGAAAGCAATTCGAGTTTTATTCAAGAATTCCTGAACTTTCTCGACTGCGCTCTGCACAGTATCCCGAAATGGCGAAATTTCTCAACATAGGTAAATTTGTTTGTATTTTTCCAAGTATTGTCAACTATATAGATTAGTTCTACATGTCCTACAACATGAGAAACTATATGCGTTTTTCCCTTACAAACAATTTAACTTCGTTTTTGGAAGTATAAATATATCGGAAATGTAGAAAAAAAGAGGAAAACTAAAAATGAGTAACTGGTTTAAAAGAAAAGAAGAAAAAAAAACTGTATGTTCAAGGTTTTTTTTTTTTTTTTTTTTTTTTTTTTTTTTTTTGTATAAATTATTTTCCGACTTCTGCGAAATATTCTGGTCCATTTTTTTTAAATTATTATTTCGGTGTGAATTTCGATACGTATGTATTGTTTTTATTTTTTTATAATTTTCAAAATTTTATTGAAAGTCAAAAATCATTTGAAAATACCGCTATATAACGTAAAATCTTTGGTACTGTGTTCTTCTGTGGTCATTTGAGGGGTGAGAAACGTTTCGATTACGTCGCCCTGGTGCGACTTTTACAGTTACCTATGCTCGAAAAAAAGCCAAAATAAAAGACATGCTTCTGTAAATCATTACCAAGTTTCGGTTAAAAAATAAAAATAAAACTTTGCCTCATCAGCAGGTTTTATTTATACTTCTGCACGAGGTGTTTACAAAAGATATACCCTTAAAATAAAGATGTGGAATTCAGCAATCGAAGACGCCCGGTTGCTTTAACGAAACGTTTCAATAAGATAAATTTTATGCATTTATAAATATCATTTTATGTTATTGCTGCTAACGTTTATACTAAAATTGTGTATAAACCGTCACCATATTGAAATTGTTTTAGAATAATACTGGATGAATCTAAGCTTAAACTAGTATGTTGTGGCCATCACAAAACTTTCTTCTATATAAATCACGTCAATTAAATCATTTAAATAGTAAAAGAAATTACATCAATTTATTCATATAAAAGTATACCTGAATTTGAAATTTGATGAAAATTCGTGCATTAGTTATTGAGATAGAGCTATAATGGAAATTCTGAAAAATGCAGCATAGTAGCGCCACCTGTTGAGCGATTTGCACCAAAACACAAACAGCACTAATTCATATTAAGGTATACCGGATTCTGAAGTTTGATGAAAATCCGTGTATTAGTTCTGGAGCTAGAGCTACTGTGGAAATCACAAAAAATGCAGCACAGCAGCGCCACCTTTTGAGCGATTTACACCAAAAGGTACAAAACATCAATTCATGTCAAGGACTAACTGAATCTGAAGTTTGATAAAAATCCGTGCATTAGTTCTGGACATTGAGCTATTGTGGAAATCGAGAAAATGCTGCATAGCAGCGCCACCTGTTGAGCGATTTACAGCAAAACATAAACAGCAGTAATTCATATCCAGGTATACCTGAATCTGAAGTTTGTTGAAAACCCAAGCATTAGTTTTTGTGATAGAGCTATTGCGGAAATCACAAAAAATGCAGCATATCAGCGCCACCTGTGGAGCGATTTACACCACAAGGTGCAAAACGTCAACTCATGTCAAGCACTAACAGAAACTGAAGTTTGATGAAAATCCGTGCATTATTTCTTGAGATAGAGCTATTACGAAAATCGTGTAAATGCTGCAAAATGCAGCATAGCAGCGCCATCTGTTGGGCGATTTGCACCAAAACGTTACCAGCACCAATTCATATCAAGGATTAACTGAATCTGATGTTTGATGAAAATCCGTGCATTAGTTCTTGAGATAGAGCTAGTGCAGAAATCGCGAAAAATGCAGCATAGCAGCGCCACCTGTTGGGCGATTTACACCAAAAACTAATCAGCACTAAATTATATTAGGGACTACTTGAATATAAATTTTTATTAAATTCCGTGCATTAGTTCTTGAGATAGAGCGCCCACAAAATTTGTGTCACATACACACAGACAGACAGACAGACAGACAGACTCACAGAGTCACAGACAGACATTTTGTAAAAACATGTTTTTTGGAATCTCTGACCTCTAAAACGTGTAAATCCGTCGAAAACCGGAAGTCGAAAATTTTTACGAATCCAATACTTTCTTCTTGTAAAGATAGAAGAAAGTAAAAAGAAAACTAGTCGGATGTACCAATCCCAAAACTTTCTTCTATCTCATACATGTTAATACTTCAAAATTCGCTATCACACTGCCAAAATTAAATGGCAATCTATGCATCTCATGAGGATTCTAACGATATGAAATTCCGTGCATTAGTTCTTGAGATATGACTATCGCTGAAATCGTCTAAATTCAGCAAAATGCTGCCTAGCAGCGCCACCTATTGGGTAATTTATACCAAATCCTAATCAGCAACAATTTATGTCAACGTCTGACTGAATCTGAAGTTTGGAGAAAATCCGTACATTAGTTTTTGAGATAGAGCAATAGCGAAAATCGTGAAAAATTCTGCATAGCAGCGCCACCTATTGGGTGATTAACACCAAAACCTAATTAACAACAACTTGTGTCAACATACAACTAAATCTGAAGTTAGATGAAAATTGGTTCATTAGTTCTATTGATAGAGCTATTGAGGCAATCTTGGAAAAGGCAGCAGAGAAGCGCCACCTGTTGGGCGATTTACACCAACACCTAATCAGTAGCAAGTCATATCAAGGACTAACGTAATCTGAAGTTTGATGAAAATCCGTGCGTTAGTTCTTAAGATAGAGCTATTGGGGAAATCGTGTAAATCCTGCAAAATTCATCATAACAGCGCCATCTGTTAAGCGATTTACACCAAAACGTAATCATCATCAATTCATATCAAGGACTAACTAAATCTGAAGTTTGATCAAAATCCGTGCATTAGTTCTTGAGATAGAGCTATTGCAAAAATCGTGAAAAATGCAGCATTGCAGCGCCACCTGTTGAGCGATTTACACCAAAAACTAATCAGCATCAATTTGTATTAGGCACTAACAGAATATCAATTTTTATTAAATTCCGTGCATTAGTTCTTGAGATAGAGCGCCCACAAAATTTGTGTCACATACACACAGACAGACAGACTCACAGAGTCACAGACAGACATTTTGTAAAAACATTTTTTTTTGGAATCTCTGACCCCTAAAACGTGTAAATCCGTCGAAAACCGGAATTCGAAAATTTTCATGAATCCAATACTTTCTTCTTGTAAAGATAGAAGAAAGTAAAAACTGGTGATCATTCTATAATCACTGATCAGCATGCATTTTGATGATCATATAAATATATATTTTTCTGAAAGTGTTTTTTATGCTGATTTCAAAAATGTAAAGCATTTTTGCACACCACGTACACTTTTTTTACAAATATTATTTTTAATTAATTTTATTCTTAAATCATAAATTACTTTATAATAGTAATACTAGATGGCGCCACCAAATTTTTTAGGAATTGATTCCATATGTATATACATTACATTAATTTAAATAAATGAGAAACTGTATTTAGGAAGCTGAAATTATTTATTAATATGATTTAATAATAATAAAAAAAATTATTTATGTAAAATTAAAAAGAAAAAGCGAAATCCATAAATTTAATTTTGTAAAAAATATCTAAATTAATACTTGCTAGGTGGAAGCACCAAACAATGTTTGATCTAATGCATAGGTTTTAACAACAATAAATTTCTTTGTTTATTCACGTCTGTTTCTTTCGATTTGAAATATGTGATATATTTCACATCTTCTTTAATTGAATAATGGCTTCACGTAAATGTGTAAATGATACAGATATATTTTGTTACATTTGTGGAAATTATACTGTAGTAAAACAAAGGCAGGATATTACAGATTTTGTTAAAAATGCTTATTATGCTTATTTTGGTGTGAGACTGGGTGACCAAGATAAGACATGGGCCCCTCATAAAGTGTGTAGAACATGTGTTGAAGGATTACGACTTTGGTTGAAAGGCAAAAAGAAATGTATGCCTTTTGCTATTCCCATGGTATGGAGAGAACCTAGAAATCATCATGACGATTGTTATTTTTGCTTAGCTAATGTTCATGGGTATAGTTCGAAAAATAAAAAAGGAATTATATATCCTAACTTGCCTTCTGCAATAAGACCTATATTGCATAATGAAAGTCTTCCTGTTCCTTCTCCTCCAACCAATTTGGAAAGCATAAATGAACCAAATAATTCAGAAGATGATGAAAATCAAGAACAAGATGTCTATAAACTAGAAGTAAATGATAAAGCTCCGATTTTATTTAATCAGCATGAACTCAATGATTTGGTGCGCGATTTAAATTTGCCAAAAATAAAAGCTGAACTTCTTGGTTCTCGGCTTAAATTTAAGAACTTATTATTACCAGAGACACAATTCTCTTGGTACAGGCATCGTGAAAAAGAACTTGTTCCATACTTTTCTGAAAAGAATAATTTAGTATATTGCAATAACATAAAGGAAATAATGAATTTTTACGGTATCCTTTATAATGCATCAGAATGGAGATTTTTTATTGATTCCTCCAAGACAAGTTTAAAAGGGGTTTTGTTGCATAATGGAAACCAGTATGCATCTATACCTATAGCCTACTCAGTTCATTTAAAGGAAACATATGAAAATCTTGAACTTTTGCTAGACCAGGTCAAATATAAAGATCATGAATGGTTGTTATGTGGTGATTTAAAAGTGATTGGAATGCTACTTGGACAACAATCAGGATACACAAAATTCCCATGTTTTCTGTGTGAGTGGGACAGCCGGGATAAAAAAAATCATTGGGAAAAGAAAGCTTGGCCATCAAGAATATCATTATCCCCTGGAACAAAAAATGTAATTAAAGATCCCTTAGTCAATCCTAAAAATGTTTTGCTTCCACCTCTGCATATCAAATTAGGGATAATGAAACAATTTGTGAAAGCCCTAAATAAAGAAAATGAATGTTTTAAATATATTTGCAGCAAATTCCTTTCTATTACTGATGCTAAGCTTAAAGAAGGTATTTTTGTTGGGCCTCAGATACGAAAATTACTGACAGATAGTGAATTTGAAAAAACAATGAATGATTGTGAAAAGGAAGCATGGCTGAGCTTTAAATGTGTAGTGGAGAACTTTTTAGGAAATAAGAAAGACCCAAATTACAAAATTATAGTTGCAGATATGTTAGAAAAATTGAGATTACTTGGTTGCAACATGAGTATAAAAATACACTTTTTACATGCACATATCGAATTCTTTCCCGAAAATCTCGGAGCAGTGAGTGAGGAACACGGTGAAAGGTTTCACCAAGACATCAAAGATATGGAAAAACGGTACCAAGGCAAGTGGAATAAAAATATGATGGCAGATTACTGCTGGATGTTAAAGAGAGATCTTTGTGCTAGTGGACGAAAAGCAACTAAAAGGAATTTTTCTCAAACTAATTGATTTTTTTAATATTAATCAAATTTGTCCATATTTAAATATATTGTAAGTATAATTATTATGTCTATACTTTAATTTTTCATACATTAATTTTTTAATACATATCCTAGTCTGTATTAATTATTTACCTTTGAATAATAATTTTTTTTTATAAATTTATATAAGTGAAAGTTAAAAAATCATATGTTTTTATAAATTTACAAATTGTTAATTTGTAAAAAATCCTGACGTGATACGCAAATTTCGACTTTACTTTTGAAATCAGCTTAAAAAATTGATCTAAAATCACCTATTCATTTTTAATCATCAAAAAAAAAGTTTCAATATGCAGATCAGTGAATTGGAAAACTGCCATGACTTACTGCAAAGAGGCTGCAAAATATCAGGCTGATTGACCCTTTCGGACCCAGTGATGCCAAATGGCATCATGATTTTCACGATTTTTTTTTTTTTTTTTAATATTTAGAAACTTAATCTAGGAGATTCTGTTTGGTGTCATTCAAAAGACACTTTTTATGTCTTTTCAGTAGTATTTTTTAATTTCCTCAAGAGATGGTAGCAGAGGTTCCAGAAACTGTTAAGTATTGCTTGATTTCCTTTTAAAACGTGAAGTGAAAACATGACTGTGAAAAAAGTTTTTATTCATACTTTTCTTTTTTTTTATTACAGTATTATTAATATAAGTTGTAATATGTATGAAGTACATATTTATGTATTTATAATTCATTATTTGTATTTTTATTTCAGTAACAATGCATTGTAACTATACATGATTCCAAATGGCATCACTGGGACTTGATGGATATTTTCAACTTAACTCTCTACTTTGATTTCTTATCTGATTTGATGGTTTTTTGAAAGGGAAAACTTTACTATTTATCATGCCAAAACGAAAAAAAGAGTTTGTATCAATAGAAAGAGCTATTTATTTACTAAGGAGTGATGATCTTTCAGATACAGAAATTGAAAAATCTGACGAAGAGGATAGTGAAAGTGCATACAATCTATCAAATACAGATGATTTCCTGCACTATTGCGACAATTGATTGTGTAGTTGCCGAATTCAATTGTCGCGCTCGTCAGCCTAACAGTTCGGAATTTTCCGTGGATGCCCAATTGTCAATATTCTTGATCTGGATACAAATGATTCAGTCGGTCCAGTTATTATTTCTATAGGTAATAAGTATTAAAAGTTGAAGGTGAAAATGTAGATCAAATAGAAGATAATAATATTGAACCATTTGACGCGAAACTTAGAGAAACTTGTTCACTGTCTCCTGATGAAATTTTAGTCCTTATGAGTACTTTAAATTATTTTGTGATGAATAAATTACAGATAACTTAGTGTATCAAGTGGGTTAGAGGTTTCGCTGGCAAAGCTCATAGATGGGGAGTGCTGGTTCGGAACCAATCGCGCTCGTCGGCCTAACTGTTCAGAGTTTTCAGTGGTTTTTATCTAATCATGGGTATTCTTGTGTAAATACGAGTTAGGTTCCCATAAAAAGACCTTTCCTTTTGAAAGACTTGAGCTGGGTTTGCCGCTTATACTGTTTTTCAATTTTTCCGGCTATCCTAATCGTCTAATATAGACAATTAGTTTTTTTTAATTTTCGAGTATTGAGGATAGACAGATTATTCAACGATGTTTTATTTTCATATATTTAATAATTTTCTGAACTAAATTTCCGTTGTCAGTATTTCGATTTTTTTAAGTTCCCAATTTCCGTTCCGGATAGGATGCCAAAGATTAGCATTATTTTGTAACACTGGGTAGGTACAGATATTATCTGGACATTATTTGCTAATATTAGATCTATCCTCTTTACCATGTATAATTCAATTAATGCATATTCGTAGGGATGCCCCCTTCGTTACTGATTTTTTTCAATATTAGCGAAATATTGCTTTTATGATTAAATAAATTATATATTTATTATACACAGCACAATTAGTATATACAGTATATATATAGTATATTATACTTACCATATACAGTATTTTAATACGCACTATATATATATATATATATTACGCACAAAGCAATTAGATTTTTTTGGAAGAATTTCCAAAAAACTAACAGCAACAAACACGAACAGTAACAGGAATAAATAATCAACAAGAGTTCTCATGGTATTTTTGAAATAAAATAAACTTAATCTGTTGAAACTTGATTAACGAACCAGAGTCATTGAAATTAGGCGCCAAGTTCAATGACCATGTTTAGATTCTAGCCCTCGAAACTTTATCCCTCTGTTGACTATACGTCTTTTAAGTACGTTTCAGCAGTTTAAATTATTAAAAAGCCATCCGAATTTTTTAGGAATAAATTCCAAAAAAATATATGTATAGGTTAAAATAAACTTTGAATTAATTTTTAATAATTAGCCCTCCAAATTGCAAAACTTGCATTGAACCTGAACGGAGATGCGTGAAAAAGTTAGTCTATAACTTATATTTAAATGAAACGATAGTGGTAAAAATATCTATGTACCTATTGGTGGATAATCACGAGAAGTAAATGAAAGGTTAAATCAAAATAGTATATCAATATATATAAAGTGTTACTCTTTTCTAGCACAATCTTTAGTTCTTGATTTATATTATGGGTTTTAGGTGCGCAAAATATACTTATTATACTTATTAATCCGCTACTAGAGATTCAGGAAATGGTAATAACACCTGAACGTTTTACGTGCGGAACTTTATTTTAGGTGTTGAAAATGAGGTGATTTTCTAAGATGGAGTCAGCAATAGCATTAGCTTCAGCACAGATCCTTCCAACTGTACTAAGATATGCGCCACATGATTTAGAAGTACCTTCTTGTGTCTGCATAAATATATCTGTGATTTATGCATCAGAATTGGAAGCAAAAAGCTCTTTAAAATAGTTATATACATTGTAAATAATCATATTCGATTGTTTTCTAAAATTAGAACTGAGCTGCTATAATTAAAAGAAAGCAAAAGGCAGAGAAAATGAAAGAAAGCAACGTAATCAAACAAAGCATGGAGTAATACTGATCAACTGAATATCTCAAACGGTGTGGGAAAAAAGAAGAGAAGTCAATCGGTCACGTGGCTGTAACCATAGTTACTAACCTAAGATAAGCGAAATTTGACTTTCCATAAGACTTTTAGCATTAGTTCGAAATCCGACAATTTCATTGGCTGTCGGTGAACCGAACTTCTTTCCCTGAAAGGAAGAAATCCATTTTACGAGTAACAGCGCTGCTACTCATTTCATCAAATGTATTTCTTAATAATAATAACTTGATGCATTAAAAAAAACTTATGTATTTCTCATACTGGAAATGCACTGAGCACAGAACTGAGCACAGAATCAATTGTTATACAGTTAATAACATAATATATAATTAATTATTAAATTTGATATAATTTTCTAGTAGGAAAATTGTTAACAATTCTAAAACAACAGTGACTTAGTTAAATTATGATAAAATAATGAGTTGTTATAATAAGCTGCTTAGAAATTTTTTTTTTTTTTTTACTCAGATGTTTGCAATCAGTATTAAAGTTCTAACAGCTTAACTAAAAATAAGTAATTGAAGCTCCATCTAGATATATAAAAATATTTTTCTATGTCAGTTTAAAAGATACTATTATTACATTTAAATAGATATTTTATTTTAATTATATAACATTAGCTCTTAAGTGTTATTACGTAGTAAAATTTAATCACAATAATATATTTCCAATAAAAATTGTAAAGCTACTAATAATAAATTAATAAATACAGATAAAAACAAAAATCTCCATAATAATAATAAAAATAATGGTTATTTTAAATATATATATATTGCAACTAATAGCAAAATATTTTGCATTGTTCATGTTTGATGTATATTACATTTTTATTGCAGCATATATATGTATATATATATATATATATATATATATATATATATATATATATATATATAATAAAACTTTTTGCGAATAATTATTAAATCAGATATATATATATATATTGTTTTTGTTGCATTTTTACCATACATTCAGTTATATAAAGTATAGAAATTTACTGTCTTCAATGGTTAAATTATCATTGAAATATATATTATTAGTGTAATTTGTATATAAAGGATAAATAGTTATTTTTTAAAGATAAATAATTTAATTCTGTTAATTACTATATATATGTTACTGGAGTTCTAGCATAAAAGTACTTTTCATGAAAGTTTAGAAGATATTAAAATTAAATTTTAATAAATATTCATTTTAAACATACAGTTTATATATGATAAGAATTTAGTAGTATTGAATATACAATAAAAAAAAAAAATTAGAAAACAGCTGATAAATTGATAAATATTTTATATATGAAACATAATACTTAATTTTGAGAAATGAACACTTTAATAAATTACTACTGCTAATTATATATGTATATATAACTTACTAAAGTTCCAACAAAAAAATATTTTTAATGTAAGGTAAGAATATATTATTATTACATTATTATTAAAAAACAGATTAAATGAATTTTTTTATTTAATTATTTAAATTTATTTAAAAAAATCTAATTGACAATTTTTTTTTTCAAAGAAACTGGTGATAAAGATCAACTGATTTTAACTAACTGACTTAAGGGTGTTCTCAAATCAAAAAAGGCAACTCTCTGACATAAGTTTTAATTTATTTTTGTTCGAAAATGCATGAAAGTAGCTGTTGTTGTTGTTCAGAAACTATGTAATTGAGCTGTTTTTTCCTTTTTTTTTTTTTTTTTTTTTTTTTTTGCAAACGCAATAGATCTTTCAGAAAATAGTGTCAAAGTGGACGTTTTGAACCGAATTTCCACGCGAAGAAAGAAAGAGCACTGAAGAGCGGGCGAAAAACGTGTTTGTCACGCGATCAAAATCGCTTATAACTCAATGTTATCAAAAAATGGAAAAAGAGTTCAATTCCAAATCGCTTCCATGACCAGGCTTTCCAATTTCATACCTTTTCGTTAAAAAAATGAATTTGTAAATGTGTCAAAACGTTTTGCGCTTGTTAAGCAGAGCAGTTAAGAACAGCCTTAAGAAAATATTATTATTACTCTTTAATTATTAAAGAAATTTATTTATTTGAAAAATACCGTATAAGTCATGTGAATTTTAAAATTTAATTCAATTATCTGTATAACATTTACAATTAAAAAAAAATAGTAATCTAAATAACAGATAAATTTAAAATGATCAGAACTTTATAAAAATCTAACATGGAAATACTTTTAATGTGAGCCTCGGAGATTTATTATTGCATTTTAATAAATGTTTACTGTAATTATTAAAAAAATATATATTAAATGAATTTTTTAATTTAATTATTTAAATTTATTTAAAAAAATCTAATTGACAAAAAAAATTACAAAGGAACTCGTAATAAAGATCAACTGATTTTAACTAACTTAAGAAAATATTATTATTACTCTTTAATTATTAAAGAAATTTATTTATTAGAAAAATACCCTATAAGTCATATGAATTTAAAAATTTAATTATCTGTATAATATTTACGATAAAAAAATTCAAAGCAATCCAAGTAACAGATAAATTAAAAATGATCAGAACTTTATTAAGTTCTAACATGAAAATACTTTTAATGTAAGCCTAGGAGATTTATTATTGCATTTTAATAGATGTTTACTTTAATTATTAAAAAATAGATTAAATGAATTTTTTAATTTAATTATTTAAATTTATTTTAAAAAATCTAATTGACAAAAAAAATTACAACGGAACTCGTAATGAATATCAACTGATTTTAACTAACTGACTTAAGAAAATATTATTTTTACACTTTAATTATTAAAGAATTTCTTTATTAGAAAAATATCCTATAAGTCCTATGAATTTAAAAATTTAATTTAAATATTTGTGTAATATTTAAAATAAAAAAATATAAAGTAACCTATCATAAATTAATAAAGATTTTTATGTCTCAAGGATAATTTTAAAGTAACCTATCATAAATTAATAAAGATTTTTATGTCTCAAGGATAATTTTAAAATAAAAAACCCTGAATATATTAATTCTGATGATTTTGCATTTATCTGTTACTATAGTAACAGACAAATTTAAAATGATCAAAACTTTATAAAGTTCTAACATGAAAATACTTTTAATGTAAGCATAGGAAATTTATTATTGCATTTTAATAAATGTTTACTTTTATTAGAAAATAGATTAACTGATTTTTTTAATTTAATTATTTAATTTATTTTAAAAAATCTAATTGCTAAAAAAATTTACAAAAGAACTGGTAATAAAGATCGACTGATTTTAACTAACTGACTTAATAAAAATCAAAACAATACTCTAAAAAAATGAAAACGCCAGCGAAAGGACAGAACTCGCAACTTTAGTATTACAAATGTAAAATCATAACCAGCCCTAGTCTTGACCACTAGACTAGATCATTCATACATTTGAGATACCAAAATACCATCTGCCGGCTTTACACAGTATTTTACTCTTGTACTTGTCCTTTCAGGGAAAGAAGTACCGTTCAATTTCATTGGCTATCGGTGAAGCGTCAGCCAATGAAATTGCAGGATTTCACACCAATGCTAAAAGTCTTATGGAAAGTCAAATTTCGCCTAAGATAAGGGCCCAGGAGTGACCAACGAAAGGCGGACGTTTGTCCTTGAAAAGCCAATTTTTTCTACGGCGAGTATAGTACTCTACATACTACACAAATAGTTTCATAAGCTACATTTTTTTTTACTTAAAAATTCTTCGAACGCTGTACTTGTCCCTGGATTTCTCATTTGTGGTAATGTCACATAAACAACTTACCGGTTACCATTAAGACAAACAATCATCATTTCAGGAAGAAAATATAAAGGCTGTAAATCATTCGTTGTTGGTTATTATTATTATTATTATTATTATTATTATTATTTTATTTATTTATTTTATGTTATTTATTTTTTATTTATTTTTTATTTTTTACAAATTTTATGGATGCTGTTGATTTGATAAAAGCTGCGAAAAAGCAGGTATGTCTATAATGTTGTTCCATTTATAAAAATTTTTACCTCTACTTACTTCGATTTCTTTATTTACATTTAAAGTAACAATAAAACATGGAAAAATTAACTCTGTTACACAACAGTTACACAGATTCTAAACTTGACTTTGGCATTAGCAATATGTGAAATTGGAACATCCAAGGAGTCAGGACTCCATATTTCTGTTTAAAATTATTCTATTTAATATTTAAATTGCAAAATTTGTATTAAATTTTCTTTAATCGCAAAATTATAAATATTTTTTCTTAGATATAATAAGACAAAAATTCTTTTGAAAAATTGTCGTAGAACTGTATGCACCATGATCAATAAATTTTTCAATTAACATTTTATCAGCTAAACTAGAGTTAATACCTGTAAACGTCTATAGACCATGCATTGTTGAAGGCAGAGATATTTTAATTCTAAAGGGTATACGATAATTCTAGTGCACCAGTTTTACATTCTCGATAGCTGCCTCTAGAAGCTTTTAGAAACAAGCTTTAGAAATCTGTTAGCGAGAATTATAGCTGGAAAAAAAAGTAAAAAAAGTTTTGGAACTGTATTAAATAATCCACATTTATTCCATAATAAAATAATTTTTTTCATAAAATTAAATGAAATATAATTACACGCAGCAATTTTGATCATTTCCCTTGAGCCTCATATTTCAAGATATATCAGGAAAGGGATAATTTTTCATGATTTTTCTTCAAACATGGGACTCAAGGTTACACCTAGATCTTTGATTCACAACTTGAGCATTTAATCGTATTGCTTTATTATTTCTTTAAAAATAGACCGCTGGAATAATGTGAAAGATTTGATTAAGTTTTTATAAAGGCATAAAGTTTTCTATTTTTATAATTCCAAATATTTAATTAATTACTCAATCAAGTAATCTCATACAACGAATTATTATTATAAACTAATAGTATACTAATAATTAACCATGGGGTGTTAATTTTGAAAATCTTACTTTCCTTTAAGCATTGACACTTAACTGCAATTTATAAATTAAGATATTTACACTTTTTTCCTAGAGAAAACATTCCCCTCTCCCAACCTAAAAACCAAGTATTTTCAAAACAGAAAAAAAAATAAAACTTGGTACGTGGCATAAAAATTCAGTACATACATGTTCTAAAGAGAAATATCACTTTAGGCAAGTGTCCTCAAAAATAAAAATAAAGTTAAAATACTAACTGAATACTAATATATTGAATTTATTCCTGAAAACGTATGCTTTAATACGTGATCGAAACATTTATTCTAAACCTATCAAAATATCTGAAATGTTTTTTATTTGACAAGCTGTCACATAATTCTTTTATTCATATTGATGTTTTAGAATTTCTAACAAAAACTTCCATAAAACATATCAAATTCGTAACACCAGCTATAACAGATTTGAAACTTGTTTTCACATCTAAATTAATGTACACATTTATATATTTGACCTATTTTTGATCGTTGGAATTTATCTTATAAAATCAGAATTCAAAATTAATATTTATGAATAATTTTATTTTTTAAATAAGTGTTGCTTTTATAATGTTGTTTTTTATATGTGTAATTTATATGATTTCCAAAATTTTGAAGCGTAATTTTCTTTTAATAATGGAACACACTGTAGAATGTATTGTAAATTTTGCTTGAGTATTTGCAAATGAATTATTAAAATTTCGTACCAATTTACTTTTAAATTATTTTAACTTTTTACTGTTCTAGTGATTTTTTTACATTAATATTTATGCACAATTGCAAAAATTTGACTTAGGCCATTTAATGATAATAACTAAAACATTTGACTACAGAAGTGTTGCAACACGTTATATCCGTGCCTTCTACGTAAAATGACATATTTCTATATTTTAACACACATTTTTACGAAAAACTTTTATAATTTTTTTTGAAAGAGGTTGTTTAATGTGAAATTTTTCTCTATTTTATACAAAATTTTTACATAAAAATATTTATTCAAACATATTTAACTTATTCCTGTGTTTTTATAATCTTAAGATTGCCAAAGTCGTTAAGAAAAGTAAAAAAAATGAATACCAAATTAAATCATTGAATAAATAAAATGACATAATAAAATAACATATTTATATTGAAGTCAAACGGACTTAATTTTTAAATCAATTCCACATTTTGTACTCATTTTTAAGACAACAAGAATTAAAATTTTCATTTGTAATCCCTATATAATAAAACACAGTGTAACGAATCCGGCGCGAACCCATTCTCAAAAACAGCTTATCGCGGTCATGTTAGGCATAAGTTTTCAACAGGCCATAAGATTGCCGATTGTTCAACTTATCGAAATATACACATATTCTGCTTTGTATTACAACTATTCATATTTATTTTCTCCAAAACCTTCAAAACTATCTAATTAGAATGTTTTAAATTATAAATAAATAAAAAAAAAACGGATAACCAGATGTAAATAAACGAAGACTGTTGCCATTTTACAACTAAAAATGCCAAATCAAGATACAAATGAATGACTCTTCCATCATTTCATTAAAAAAAGAAAAAATACACAGGTTAACTTGTGATTCTGCTATTAAATAACTTGTAAAAGTATAGTATTAAAACCCTTAAATATTTTGAAATGCGTTTTTCACTTTTTCATTTCAACTCATGATTTTGTAAAAAAGCAGTTCGGAAGTACAAACAGTAAATGCTACGCAAGCGCCCTCGCATTGAACTGTACAGAAAATTTCGTCTATTTTTAAACATTATTTTGGCGCCATCTATCGACAATCAATGTAAATGAAAGAATTTATGATTGAAATTAAAGATTCTTATAAAAAAATGCAGGACGTAATGATGTAATTCAACAATGTAAATAATGTAACGAGATCGTTTTTAAAAAAGCTTCTTCATTCAATATAAATAAAATGAACATTGTTATTATCATGATTTCTTTGATAGAATTTTAATTTATTTTTATTAATTTTGAAGAGCTTATTAACATTTATCTGCTTAATTTTTTAAATTTTGTTTTTATTATAAATGAGTTTTTTTTCTTTTTTCCTAGCTGTATTTGAAATGTATGATGATGTTATCATGATCGCATTAGTATGGCTGAAAAAATATTTTTTCACTATTAAATTAATTTTTTTTTCACTCCAAAGTTATGTTCAAATGTTATTATGTTAAAAATCGAAATTTTATCTCATTGATATAATTAAAATATGTAGTACATATTACGATATCGTATATTTCTTACATTTTAACTACATTTGATATGAAATATAAATTTCACTTGCAATGCAAGACAATTTCATGTGGATATACGGTAACTTTTTAAAAAATGATAAAATTAAAATTTTACGAAAGAAATAATGATAATTGGTAATTTTTTTTTTTATTTATACCGAATGAAATTGTAAATTTTATAACTGAAGCTTTTAAAAATTTATCTTGAACTAAATCCTGCATATTTTCTATTAAAAAATTAACAAAAAGTTCCTTTGTTTATAATATTTGACGATGATAAATGGCGCCAAATCCATATTTATAAACGAAATGCAAATTTCCATTAACGAGTAAAATCTCTGTTGTGATCACACAGAGTTCTATACAATATACCTATCTGTTAATTTTGTGCCTTGATCCACCGCTAATGCAAAGCGGTTGATTGAACCATTCATTATTAATATTCATTCTTTTTATAAAAATAATAGATATGTAAAATAAAACTTTAAAGCATTGATTATTCAATTTTAATGTTTAATAAAATCTTCAGAAATTGGGCTTCATTTTACTAATTATTATTATTGATGCAATAAATACCGCTGTTTGTTTCATCCAATTGTTGAAGTATTCCATTTAATATTGAGTAAAACATATCTTCATCATTTCGATATGTAAAAATCATTTGTCATTTTTAACATGTACTTTTCTACAACACAAACAATAAAAATAATAAAAATTCAACGATAAAATTTTCATTCTGTTTGTTTATGTGAAGTCTTATAAAAATGAAACGCAAATCAACATTCCGTCATTTTTGAAGGGGTTATATACTAGTACATTAATAACGTATGTGTTATGTTTCTGCATCCCTCTAAAAGAAAGAAAACACTCAATAATGACTAACAATTCTAAACTGGGACCTGAGAATTCCTGTACGTCAATTGCTCGAAATATAAGTGTGACTGGTTGATGTTTAGTCTCGAAAATCTTCTCACTTCGAGTGCTAAATGTCGATAATTTAATAAAGCATTCCGAAAGAATTATATATGCTGGATATCAAAAGTTCATGAAACAAAATCTTCCTTTTATCCATATCGTGATTAAAAGACACTGCTGTACGAGGATGCATCAATAAGATTTTGCCCTCACATAGAAATAATTGTATTAGTCCATGTATTAGCATGAGTTGTATTAGCATTAATAGTGTCCGCAAAAATTAGAAAACAGTCCCCCGGAGGCCAAATTGGAGGGAGGGGCGCAGGGTGTGCATAATTTGAATAAGTGGTTTCAGGGCTTTCCAACAACATGTCACATGTGGGGGGGTCAATAAAAGTTAGAAAAATGCCTCCCTTTGGGTCTACTATAGCGCCTCCTGCAGTACATACTCCCCACTCTTTTTTAAATACAATTTGCAGAAATGTGTTACTGTGCACTGTGACTATATAGAAAAGGACTACTATAAAGTAGCACTTTCATAAATTTTACTATAAATATAATTATAAATTATTTCTATATGAAGGCAAAACTTATCGAAACCTCCTTCGTATTTTAGAGTTTAACAATTCATTATCGGCTGTCTTCCTCATTTGATTATCGGCAAAGTGTAGACAATTCGACAATATAAAAAACAAGTTCTATTTTTAAAGAAAACAAGAACTAAACAACAGTGAAATCTTGAAACTATAGCTTTCTTGTCTAACCTTTACAACATCATTGTTTTTCGGTTATTTTAAACAGTTACATCTACTTCCTTTTATTTTCCAATTTAAAATATAAATTTTTATTCCAACAGAAAACCGTACTATAGGCAGTATTTTCTAATTCTCTTTCTATATACAAAAATTTGAGAGCATATACCATACAAAGCGTCATTTCATCAATTTTGAAACAAATAATAAGACCAAAAGCAAAATATAATGTTCTTCAGGAAATATAAGTAAACAATACATGTCAGTTTTATTTATAATTGAAATATTACTTCCCTTTCAATAAAATTAATCATTTTTATACATAGGAATATAGCAATATTTTATTTAGGCTAATTCACATATGTTATTGCTTCTATGTTAAGCATTTATAAAGAATGATAATATGCAGGAAACTATAAAAACGAGAAAGAAATAATTATTACTGCATATGCGTGTGTGTATTGTAAATGATATTTTGCATGTACCTTTTAAAAAATCTTGATATCGATTTTACTTTTTTTTAAGTCAGTTAATATACACTTAAAATGCATATTTTCATGAATTATTAATAATTAGAAAAAAAAAATTCGAGAAATTGATTCTAAAAAAACTTATAAATAATACATATTATTTATTTCATATATTTCTATTTGAGGGAAGTAGGTAAGCAAAGCTTCATATTACCTCAAAGCATAGAATATTCGACACTTTTTAAAAAAATAGAAAACATCATTATTTAAAGTATGAAAACTTCCCAATTCTGTTATTATTCGTGATGGTAGTTAAAATTCTTCAAATAAGTTCTTTAAAAAAAATTGTTTACATTCACGACTTTTCCCAAACACCTTTTCGAAAACTAAAAGACTCTTATATTTGGGGAAGGATTGGTAATTGGGGAATGCTGCAAATAACAAAGGAAAATTTTCTGCAACAGAGTTTATATTTTTACACAGAATTTTCCATAGCATATTTTGACTAAGTTATTTCAAACTAGTTCTTTTTGTTGTTGTTGTTGTTATTGTTTGATTTAAGAAATGGTATTCATATTCACGAGTAACCAAATTTGTTTTTAAGTTTTGTTTCTTCATAGATGCAAAATTTATTTTGTTTTTGATTTAATTAATGTAAAATAAGAATAGAATATAAACGTTTATTTCAAGAATTAAAATTTCCTAATTTTTTTTTCTATTATTAATCGTGATAATAATTAAGATTCTTCAAATGACTTTAAAAAATAGTTTACAGTCCAGAATTTTCCAAGAAACTTTTTCTAATATCCAAAAAGTTATTTTATCTGGTGAAGCATTGCTAATTGGGGAACGTTGGAAATACTAAAGTAAATGTTCTTCAGTAGAGTTTAGATTTTTTTTTATATAAGCTTCTCATCCTTTTTTTAATGCAGCTATTTCAAACCAGGTCTATCTTTGTTTAAGAAAAGTTACTTTGACTGAAAAGTGAGACAATATTTAAAAAATTAAAGTTTTCAAACTTCTTCCAAGCTAAATTGTAGACAATCTTTTTCAAGAATCGTAAGACCTTAAAAGTCATTTTTATTTTGATTTAAGTTTATTTATGTAAAATAAGATTTTTTTTTTTTTTTTTTTTTTTTTTTTTTTTTTTTTTTTGCAAATTATCAATATTTATTTAAAAAATTGAGTTTTGAAAATTTTGTTTAACAATCTTAAAAATAATACGTATTATTTCATATAGTACTATCACATGTATGTACGTAAACAAAACTTAATATTTCCTCAGAACACAGAATTGATGTCACATACACTATTATTTAAAGTATCAATTTTTCGATATTTTACCGTTATTATTCGTGTCTCTAATTAGGAATCTTCAAAATGCGTATTAAAAAAATATATTCACCATCATGAGTTTTTCCAAATACTTTTCTAAAATGTAAAATTTCTTATACCTGAGGAAGAGTACTAAATGAAGTGTACTACAAAAGACAACGTAAAATTTTCTGCAACACTGTTTATGTTTCTATATACAAGCTTCACTTGCATAATTTGAGGGGTGATGATTTCGAAGATATTTTTTCTTGAAATTTCAAAGCAGGATTTTTCTTCAGAAATGTTATTTGTATTCATTAACAATGAAATGTTTCAAAAATTGAAAGTTTTAATTCTTATAAAATTCAGATTTGCCGCACTTGTGAATCGAACAGATAAGAGATAGATTTTTTTTTTAAAGTTAATTGGTATAAAATAATAAAGATGTAAAGATGTTTTTAAAAGATTATTTAATATTTTAGTGTTAAAAAGTTTTATGAGAAGTTTGTTGGTCAAAAACTAATGTATAATTTGTATGAAAAATTTAATATTGAAAATAAATAAATAAAAATTTCATAAATGCGTACTTACATTTCTTTGATGTTGCTTTCATATACTGAATGATGGGAATACTTCTTTTAAAAGATGGAAAATATATTTTTTTTAAAAAGGGGGAGGGGGTTCATAATCTACGGATATATAAAGGATAATATAAAGGATAGAAATGTATAAGGATAATATAACCACCAACAAATACAGGATGTTTCACTACCAGACTGCCAAACTTTGAGGGGTGATAGTAGACATGAAGACAAACATTATTAAATCAGAAAACGTGGGGCGCAAACGTCTACTGTAGGAGCTAGGGGCCATTAAAATTTAAGGTCCAAAACTTCAAACGATGATAAAAAACGGAAAAAAGGGTCGATTTGTTTTCAGTTTTTGCTAAAATCATTCTTTATATCAGGATTTTCTTAAAATATTTTTTAAAGGTTTCGTTCAAAATTTGTCGATAGAGGGCGCTTTAGACTTTAGAGTAACGAACAACTACTTTTTACCGTTATTTTTTGTATGGGGTGAAATTTATTCTAAATTAGACTTTAACTTAAATTTTAAGCCCAAAATAGAGAACACTGGGATCGGGTAACTAGCGAAAATTCAACTGTGAACAGAATGGGGGGGGGGGGATTTTAAACACTCATAAACATTGAACAAACTAATCGGTTTTGTTGCGGTTTGCGTGTAGGTCATTCATTTGGTAATTATTTTATTCAAAATGACGTACAGCTTTGGTGTACTTATTTTTTGATAGAGGGCGCTTCCGACACATCTCAAAATTTCAATGACATTACTCCTGGGTGTTTTACTACCAGACCAACATATTTCCCGGAAGTAATAGGGATGCAAAGACGACTCGGAATGACATAGTAATGCAACGTTGGAAATGCCCTTTTTGAGAGTTATGGTTAAAAGATGCAGAGAAAAAAAGCAACAGAAAGAAGCACGTTAATGTGACAGAAAACAGTTTATTTAAAGGTTTTATTACAAAAGGTGAAATGAAAAGTTGGGCATATGAGACTCCCGTACCTTCAGTTGAAGACCTCGCGGCTCGTATTTCTGTAGCTGCCAGGAAGCTATCAGCGATGCCAGAAATCTTCCAGAGCGTAAGGAATTCCATGCGACGCCGCTGTCAAGCTTGCTGGACTACTTCTGGTCGTAATTACGAACACATTTTCTAATAAAACCTTTAAATAAACTGTTTTCTGTCACATTAACGTGTTGCTGTTTCTCTGCTTTTTCTGTTGCTTTTTCTCTACTACTTTTAACCATAATTCGCAAAAAAGGCATTTCCAACGTTACATTTATATGTGATTCCGAGTCGTCTTTGCATCCCTAATATTTCCTGGAAGTATGTTGGTCTGGTAGTAAAACACCCAGGAGTAATGTCATTGCAATGTCGGAGATGTGTCGGAAGCGTCCTCTATCAAAAAAAGAGGACACCAAAGCTGTACGTAATTTTGAATAAAATAATTACCAAGGGAATGGCCACGCAAACTGCAACAAAATGTATTATTTTGTTCAATGTTTATGAGTGTTTAAAATCCCCCCCTTCTGTTCACAGTTGAATTTTCGCTAGTTACCCGATCCCAGTGTTTTCGATTTTGGGCTTTTTGGGCTTAAAATTTAAGATGAAATCTAAACTTTAGAATAATTTTAACCCCATACAAAAATAACGGTGTCTAAAATGCCCTCTATCGATAAATTTTGAACGTAACTTAAAAAAAAAAAATTAAAGAAAATCGTGATATAAAGAATGATTTTAGCGAAAACCGCAAACGAATCGACCCTTTTTTCCGTTTTCTTTTCATCATCGTTTGAAGTTTTGGACCTTAAATTTTAATGGCCCCTAGCTCCTACAGAAGACGTTTGCGCCTCATGTTTTCCAATTTAATAATGTTTGTCTTCACGTCTTCTATAGCCCTTTAAAGTTTGTCGGTCTGGTAGTGAAACACCCTGTGTATAATAATCTTTTCCCATTTACTTACAATTCCAAAAAGATTTTTTTTAATCCTTAGAAACCTGAGACACCACTTTATATTCGATATTTAAGTAAATATTATTAAAAATAAAATTTATTTTGCTGTGACTGATTTTCAAAAAAAAAAAAAAAAAAAATCCGCTTTAGTTTGTATAGGGTATCAATCAGTTTTCTGAGGCTGGAATATAACTTCATCAGAAGCTAACCATTCTTAAGTAAGTATTTTCGTTTTCAACAAAATTCCCATACAGTAAAACATACTAAATTACCAGAATTAACGTTACGATTGAAATTAACATTACTTGATTTTCCATGCAGAATTAGAACTAAGCTCATGAAAATGTTTAATTGAGAATGCATTAGCATCAAAAAATAATATTGTCGTTAAAATACACTACAAAAAATAATTGAAAACATTTCCGAAAGTCAGTGGCAACAGAAAGAAAATTTGTTTTAACGATTCTTTAAATCTCGGGAGAAAAAAAAAAATGTTGTTTTTTGAAGTTTGTAATTATAAAGAACGGTTTGCGGCATCATAGATAAATCGGAAAAAGTTGTATATTTTTGTTTTAATATTAATCTATAGATTTAGAAACACTTTTTTTTTTCCATTGATCCTTTCTTTAAAGTACAGTGGGACTTCTCTTTGACGCAGTCCCTATTTAACGAACTTTTCTGCTTAACGAATTTTTTTTTCTGCGATTTGTCTTTGAACGGCATTAGCATGCAAATTAATCCTCATATTACGAAAAATATATTCTATATAACGAAGCTTATTCCACTTTCGTGCGTGTACAATATTCAAACGGGGATGAATTTGCTGTTGCGATGGTTGTGTAGATTTATTTCAGCGGATTGTATGAAAATGAAATTACTTATTTATTTAATCATTTGCATTCTAAAGAAGAAAGGTTAAAATTCTTTTATACAATAATAAGGGGATTCCAGTTTCACGAAAATATAACAGATTGTTCGGATACTTACAAAAGTCCGAAAATTTTTAATAACATTATTTTTTATAAGAGACCTGTACAAAGTAATATTACAGACTTTTTTAAAATTAAGAATTTGGAATACTAAAAAAACAAAAGCGAAAAGGTTCGTTACACTTCAGTTTTTGTTTACCTCTCTTTATTATGTTTTTTTTTAGAAATTTTTCTAATTAAAGATTCTTCATACGCATAAATTGCATAAAAAAATTACTGGCCGGATTAAAATACATGTTTCCAATATTTCTATTTTATGTGTATTTTTAATTTTATGCATGTGTATTTTATTATACACATTTTATGAATTTGGGTTAATTTCTCTGTAACAAATTTTCTTCATAACACAGTGTTTAAGTGTAACGACGAGACTTCGTTAAATGGAAGTTTCACTGTATTAAAATTGACTACGTTTATAAAAAATTTCCGTTAATTTCTTAGACCGTAATTATGAATCAGCTAAATAGTGCTTTTTTAAATAAAATACTAAAGAACATGAGTGTTTTCGAAATACCATTCATAAAATGAAAAAAAAAAATAGTCATATATCTTATGGCGCATTGTATTAGACTAATTGGGCAAAGTTGCAAATAACACATAAATATATTATAAAAAACACTTCATCTTTTCGCCTAACAAGCTTCCCTTGCATATTTTGTTAGCGATATTTTTAAACATTTCTTTTTATCTTTTTTTTAAGAAACATTATTCTGCTTCTTAAGCAAGAAAACATATAAAAGTTAAAAGTTAGAATTCTTCTCAAACTTACGTAATTACCTAGTTTCCGAATATACAATGCTTTTAAAAAGAATTTTTTTAAGTTATTAGTATAAATTCTAAAATATATCTTTAAATAATTGTTATATATATATATAACGATTTATATAACGATTGTATATATATATATATAAAAGATATGACGAGATATTCGTTTGTTAAAATAAAATGCATTACGTATTTAAAATAGTACTTTCTAAGGTAGTCAAAAACAAATCTAGAATTTCCTTCACATAATTTCATAGTTCCATTTCATTTGAAAAGAGTCTTACATTTCTGATACACAAAATCGCAGCCCGATGTTCTACTGATATGAATTTCTTTAAAATATTTTCCATCATTTAGTCACAACGTACGACAAAAATATGACATTTTTGTGTATTGAATTAGACTATTTTCCACTTTTAACAATTCTGACCATTTTTTATTAACCCTTTAGTGCGCAGCTTTGCATGTATGCAAAGAACAGTGTCTTGAATTTGATAGATTTTTTTATTTGTATGTACATAATTTTCACCAGAAAAGTAAAATAGCAATATTTACTTTACTTAATAACAGACATTCCGTATTTAAATAAGGCTAAATTAACTATTGAAACTTTCTGGTGTAAAGTCAGATTCTCTGAACTACGTAATGTCTACAACGTATTCTATCATGGGAATTAAAGGATTAAAGTTTAAGTTTTGTAAAATAAATAATTATATAAAATAAGGTATTTGGCGAATTACATATTAAAATATACTGATTTGCAATATTTTAGCGTAAAACAGCCACACGACAGCAGTTTTTACTTGTATTACAGATGTGCAATAGAATAAAAGATTGACGTATTATATGAAAAACGTAGCTCAGGTTTTTTTTATTTTTTTTTCCTGATAATAAACCTTTCAGAGAATCATATATATATTTTTTCGAAACAAAATAAAAAATCGCGCATTTAACGGTTAAATTATATTTGATACTATTATTCAACCATATTCAGTGTTCGTTCAGTTCAGAAAATTCTCCAGGAGTGATATCAGTATTTTTTTATAGAAAAATAAATCTAGGTTTAACGCACGAAATTTTTCTTTATTTAAGAAGAGATTTTTTATTAGAAAATACTGCTACCGAAGAATTTCCTGGTCTGGAAATTTCAGGACCCGTACGAACCCTGATATTCTTTTTAGGGTTTCGTTCATCTGACGAAACCCTATTCGTCTCGCTCCTCTGTCTGTCCGTCACAGAGCCCGTTCTCAGAAACTATATATGTTGGAGACTTGAAATTTTGCATACTTATAGCTGAACACCTCACATCAAATGACAAATCCTAAAATTTTGAAAAAGCCTCTCATATTTAACCCTCTGGGGTCCAACTTGTGTATTTTAATCTTTGTGTTCTAACTGAGCCCCTAATTAAGTTGAAGACTTCAAAATTTTCATACTTATATCTGAACACACCACATCAAATGAAAAATCATAAAATTTTCAAAAAGTTCTATACTTAACCCTCTGGGCTCTAACTTTTGTATTTTAAGTTTTTTTTTTTTTTTCTAACTGAACCCCTACTTAAGTTGAAGACTTGAAATTTTGCATACGTATAGCAGAACACTTGCGATCACACGAAAAATCATAAAATTTAAAAAAGTTTTATATTATTTACCCACCGGGCTCTAACTTGTGTATTTTAAGCAATTTTTCTAACCTCCCCCCATTGCACCCGGTGGGTACTTTTCTAACTTTTGCCGACACCACCTTGACCACTCTTTCATATTATGCACATAGCCTTACATATTTCATTTCCACTTTTTACAGCCAGGGGGCGCCTACCTATCTCGGGTGCTACAGACCCGATCCCCTCGACTAATATACCTACGGATAGGTGGTAAAACGGAATTTCGTTCGAATAGAGGTTTGTATGGAATAGAGTGCGCCCCTGGTGGCGAAATGTGGAAATAACAGATTTCGCAAAAGGATAAAGTCATTTGAAAGGCATATTAAACAAAACCCTCTGTGCGATCTGTGATCACATTTACCCACTTGTTTAATTTATATTTATGTTTCTCTTAAAACTCAAATTGCTACATCCGAATAAAAAAAAATATCAAACTTTTATATCTATATCCTATTGAACACCAATAAAAAATATATAATAAATGCATTTGTAAAAATCTATAGATACAGTGGGCGTGGTTATGTATGTGTGCTATCACTCAACGCATTTCAGAAGAGGGAAAATTTAAAAAGAATTTTAGTTTTTATCTTTGAAAGTAGTAAGTTAAAAGTGCTTTGTACGGCAGGGTAGTTTTAGTCTCCTTCTTCTCTGTTATTGGCTTAGGAAACTATTTGCTGTAATAAAGTTGAATTATTTCTAACAATTCTTTTTCTGATCATTAAAGAACTTATATTTGTGTCGCCAAGTTGCAAAACCGGCCATCTCCAAAAAATAAAATTTTGAGAAAAAGCTGATTTTTTACCACACTTAGCCAAATAAAGTTTAGAACCAAAACTCTTCAGTTTTATAGTCATTAGGGCAGTATATTTGAAAACACGAAATAAGGTGGCAGGGGCACATGAAGGGAAGGGATTATTTAGGTCTTTGTTTTGGATTTGGCCGCCTTTGCAACTTACTTTGGAGTTGGCCGGTTTTGGAACAAACCAGAAATTAATTTTTGCAAAAATTTAATCTGACATTGGGTTTTTAGGGGTTGCAAATACACAAAAATGTTTTGTTCAACTTAATGTTATTTAACAAAAAGAACTTTAGGAAAGTTATTAACGTAAAACGACTTTTACACAGTTACTGGTTGTTAAAACTGACTAACAGTTAAAACTAACTGACTAGCTGTTAAAACTGATTTAAATGTCACTAAGCAAATGATTTAAATGACATGATATTATTTTAAATAAAATTATTAAATTTTAAAACTTAAGCAAAAATCAGACTATGTACATGTGCATACAATTTCAAACTTTAGTGCTCTCATCGTTTTCGATAGTCTCACAAATTTCGTCATGATGGTCCATCCATGCGTCTCTTTCTTCATCATCTTTGCTTTCTGCTTTTTAAGCAGCTGATGCCAATCTATTTTTGTAAAAAAAAAAAAAAAATAATAAAATAAAAAATAAAAATAACCGCTTGCCAGCATCCCAATTTGGTCCGAAATGTTTCGTTAGTAAGTTTTGGACATCCCGAAATTTTAGAGGCTTCACCACGGTATCCGGAGCCACGTCCTCAAGCTTGCTGTTCATAATACTTCTCTTACTCTTGACAACAAACTTTCTGACTTCTACCTCAGATTTGTAGAAGACCTCCCCTTGCACCAACAGCTTCTTTTTATATTCTGTTATGATTTTTTTTTTTCGCATGAGCAAATTTGAAATGCCACAGTGCGAGTGGTTTGGGGAAGAAATTGCTGGTCTTCTTCCAATCATGGTCGGTCTCTTCCCGACTTGAAAACTGTTCCATATTCAGATAAAATTTCTTCATACTTTGCGGGCTGAATGAGGGACTCGATTTTCTTCAATCTCCTTTCAATTTGAGCTTAAACACGGTCTGGAGGGATAAAAGAATACTGAATCAATGTAGGCATGTTAGTAGATTAATAAAATATTATGGCATCATGATAATTAATTAATCAAACTATGATGTTATTATGTTATCAATTATGTATTATATTATCCCAAGGGTGGATTACCCATATGACAACTTAGGCTATAGCCAAGGGGCATACGTTAGGTAGGGTTCGCAAAATTATGAACTTTAAAGTTTTTAAATTTAATGAAATAAGAACAATTTAAAATTTTAACGAAAAGTGTTAAATAAAAAAATGAATTTGTAATAATTACATTTAAAACAATTTTTCTACTTCTCGATACACCAACACAAAATTCTCTCAGATTTTAAGTGTAATAAAAGCCCATTCATTTCCAATCTACAATCCTCAAAATACTAAAATTTATAAAGCAAAATTTAAATGTATTACTAATTAATTAAATAGGTTAAAAAATTCTTAAATATGTCAAAGAAAATTCACTTACAGTTTTATGAAGGGGGTGGGGAGGCTGCGGAAAAGTATTTTGGCCTAGGGCGTCAAAAAATAATAAATCACCCCTGGTTATCAAAAGGTGTACATTACCTTTGAATTTTGGGTTTTCTCCTTTACCACGTCGTAGATCCACTTTGCCGTTTCCTTGGTTGATTAGTAGACACTTCTTCCAGAAACACTTTCATAGTCGGAGAAAACACGAAGCTAAATTAGTAGAAAATTTGTATGCACCAAGCGAGAGCAATCACAGGCGAGAGAAAACACGATAACGTTAATCTAATCAACAAGTGAGGAGTTATTGTGGGGTCGAGCAGAAGCTTTAGCTAGCGGATATGGAGATGGCCGGTTTTGAAACTCACCGGTTGAAGGATTTGGCCGCTTTTGCAGCACATCGTAATTTTCAAACGCATATAACGCAGGGATTGACAGGTTTTTGCATGGTTTCTCGTTTCCAGATGATAGAAACCTTTACTTAGAACTAAAAAAACTGAAAAAACACATTTTCAATTTTTGAGGAGTTGGCCGGTTTTGCAACTAGATGACACATTTAAAAATTACAATTTTGATTTCCGTAATTTTTATTACTCGTTAGTTTGTCATGTGTACAATTACTTATCCAGGTTATCAACAAATAGTTTGTTACGATATTTATATGAAAATATTGTTTAAAATGTAACTACGATTTTAAAGACTTTATATTCGAGCTATCAAATATTTTTAAGGGTATTGATCTAAAAATTAAATAAATAAGTGTAAAATGATACAATGGTACTTTCTGGGGGAGATTAACGAATTGTTTACTGCATCCAAAACTGCATCCAAAACTCGAAAAATTAAATTGATATAATTTCTTTAATAAAATAAATATTAAAAAAAAAATATTTAAACTACAGAAATAAAGAATTTAGCTGAGTAATCTAATAAAACCCATCCCGTTACAGGCAGATTTATATATTCTAATATTGTGTTTAATAGCAAATCTAGCTTTTTGCATTGTGCATGAAATATTACTTCCAAAATTCATATGAAGCATTTTTCTTAGTAATTAATTACATGAATGATAGGAATAAACTTTTCATCTTCTACCTTTTTCCAAACATAACATAAACAAAAAATCATCAATATATAAAATCTAAGGTTGAGGTCCTGTATGTGTGTGATCGCCCTTAAAACGTTTAGGAAGCAGAAAAATTTGAAAAAAGTTTGATATTTTATCTTTCAAAGTAGGTCTATAAAAGTGCTTGACACTATAAACGAATTTTTTTCCTTTCCTTCTCTGTTATTTTCCCAACATTATGGAAAATATTTGCTGGAATAAAATAGGAACATTCGACATATTCTCTTAAAGAAATTCGTGCAGTTTATTAAAGGAAAGCATACGGTTTTGTATGGAAATATTTAAAAAATAAATAAATAAAGTTGCTATTACAAAGACTTATTTAATTTATTGGTAAGTTGGCGATTTTTTCCTGCTTATTCACACATTTTTATTTTAATAAGAAACTGATATTTTATGGGGAAACTGACTAATTTTCACATGGATGTTCTTCTAAAAATTAAAACTAAAATATGTAAGATGGTAAAATTTAAATATATTTTTTTCATTTCATAGATAAAAAGATAATGAAAAATAAATCAAAAGATGTATTAAAGTGTATGCAAATGTGGAAAAAAAATCTATCTGGACAAGGAACTGAACCTCCTTAACTCTCTATATAGGCATATATACTCTAATACTGCATTTAATTTCAAATCTATCTATTTAAGATTTAGGCTCTGCATTTAAAATATTATTTCCCTAATTCATATTTAAGTTTTTCGTTTAATATGCAATTTGTTACAGGAATTATTTAATCCAGCTTTTTAAATTTTCACATTGACTCAGCATCGACGAAAAACAGCAATTTATAGAACCAGCGGAAGAGGTTATATATGTGTGCTATCACTCATAAAACGTTTCGGAAAAATATAAAAAGGATTTTATTTTTTATCTTCCGTACTATTATGTTAAAATTGCTTCGCACAGCTTTCACTTTTTTCTCTGTTATTTCTTACAAATTAAGAGAAGTATTTTCTGAAATAAAGGTGAATGTTCTGACAGATTTTCTTTGGTGTCATTAGCACAGGGTATTAAATAATGGTTTTTAATCTCTCAATTCAAAAAGACAACTAGCGATGCAGTTGCTGTTGCTGTAATTGAATTTAATGTGATCGGGAAGTTCCGGGGGGGGGGGGGGTTCTGAACATATATTTAAAAAAAACTGCATATAAAAACATAGAAAATGGTAGTTTAACAGATAACTATGTGATGAGCACGCTGAAACAGATTGGTTTTTAATTGTACAAATGTTTTAAGCGCCTATAAATGTCATAATCGTTCAAGATAGTTCAGTTAAATAAGTTTTATGAGAACAATAACTATGCAATAACAGTTTAACCATCTTTTTGTGATATATACGTTACTAGAATGTGTTTTGCAGTGACCAATCTTTGCACAAATTTGTCTAATTTTTTTCAAGTTTTCTTTTTAAATTTTTATTCAAAATTTCTTTATCTGCATAGAGATTTATTTGATCTTTAGAAAAACTCTTTTCCATACCTATAATTGCTAAATCTGAAAAAAAAAAAAAAAAAAAAAAAAAAAAAAAAAAAAAAAAACATTTTTTTTTATTTTTTTTTTTTTTATTGAAAACTATATCTACTCATGAATATTAAAAAAATTAAAACTTTGAAATACTAGATTAATTTTAACACAATTATTCTAATTGGTAAATAAATCATATTAGATGTAAATTTCCAACTGAGTGAAAAATGTCCGGACCAGGATTCGTACCAGCGATCTCCTGGCTGAAGCCGCCAGTGCTCTACCATCTGAGCTATCCCGGACGAATCGGGTGGAACTTTTTCCCCCAGCTAACCTTAATGATTATAGCATCTCGTCTGAAACCTGGTCCAGCTCTATAATCATTAGCTGGGTGAAAAGTTCCACCAGATTCGTCCTGGATAGCTCAGATGGCAGAGCACTGGCGGCTTCAGCCCAGTGTTGCCAGATTGGGGACATTTTTAATTCAGATTATTTGACTGTCACCACTTTTTTAAAATAGAATAATTCGCCTTATTTTTCAGAATATTTAGTTTACTTTTTAAATAGGCCAAATATTTCTATTAAAAAAAAAAAAAAAAAAAAAAAAAAAAAAAAAAAAAAAAAAAACGGTGACAATCAACAATCTGGGGACAAAAAAGTCCCCAATCTCGCAACAGAGTTTCAGACGGGAGATCCCTGGTTCGAATCCTGGTCAGGATATTTTTCTTCCAGTTGGAAATTTATATCTAAACTTTAAAACAATTAATTTATTACCTGCAACAAGCATTTAACCGCGAAAAATAAGTTATTTTTCAAAAGCCAGAATAATAATAATTCATATAATTTTCAGTTGAAAAAAATATTTATGCTTGAATATTAAAAGTGAAAGGAAAGTTTAAAGTAATTAAATTATTACCTGCGAAAACCATTAAATGGGGAATGTTACGTCATATTTGAAACAATATATTTAAAATGTCATGCGTAAAATGGTTACTGAAATGACCGTTTGACATCTTGTTTATAACTCAACAAATTCTCTTATAAAACGAACATGTGAAATCACATAGAAAGTGCAATAACTTTAGTATATTGTCAAATATTTTGTTCCATACATTTGTTAAAGGATTATGAAAAATTATGTAATTTTTTAAATCACTTTTTTATGTGCTGCACTGGTAAAACGTTAAAAAGTTAACTTTTTTGCTGTTATTTCGCAATAATAAAAAAGCGTACTTCAATGTCAGTGCGTAAATCCTTGATTAAAATTTTATATGAACGAAAGTATATCGTTTAATGAATAATGAGGTCAGACCCTGAAAAAAAAAATGTTTCCTTTCTTCAATCTCATTATCTCTTTTATAAAGAGGCACTTATTTTCACATCAATCTTCCACTCTAATCCTCATTCGGTTATCTATCTTTTGAAAACAGTTTTTAGCTTCAACATTAAGATTTTCATTGTGCATCGAAATATGTCTGAAGATTGTATTTAAGGTAAAGGAAACATTACAAAATTAAATTACTTTAAGAAGAAATCTAAGTATTATAATCCTTGTGAGGAATTATTATTCAGTAACGATAATGAAAAATAAAATAAACCTGTGTTAATATTGGCAAGGATTCAAAAGCACTCCACAAAACACAATACATTGTCTAACTACAGTACAGCCCCGAATATCCGTGGAATTGGGTGGCAAGGGCACAGCGGATAACCCGAAAAAGACTGAAAATGGGGTGCAAACACGAAAAAAAAAAGAAACTTCAACATAAAAAGTATGTTTTAGAGTACAAAAACATAAGAAAACGTTTAAAATACATACATATGCACAGTACAGCAGAAACCTTTGCTTTTCGTCTAAGTCACTGAAATAAAAAACAGTAAAAAATAAACAATGCGATATATACTGTACAAAAAGAGTTGAATTACACCTTTAAAAAAATCAGTCCCTTGATTTTGTTTCTTGCATTGGAAAAACATTTTTTCTCTATTCTAAATTGTAAATTATTGTTTGTCTTTTAGTATGGAATAATTTTTATCTTGAAAATGAAGCTATTCTTGATATGCATTCATGGAATTTATCATGAATCTTATTTAATTGTTAAATATTTTAATTGCTGTGTTTGCGTTTATTTAATAAAATAAAAAAAATACGTCACGACTTTATATCTGATATTTCAAACATTTCAACCGAATCTAGAAATATTCTTCCATTACTTTCGAATACATGAGTGTTTCTGCTTATATTTATTAGTAGGACTTATTGTATTTTCCTTGCTGTTGGCTTGAATTGAAAGATTTCGTTTCGCGGATAATCGAGGCGTCTTCATCTTCCGGGATCGGGTCTATTTTGGCACTAATTAGATTTTTTAGTTTTGCTGGAGGAGTGGCGATTAATTTTATGTCATAGCGAAAAAGTGCATGTCTGAGTTTTTCGAAAAGTCCTCGTATGCACTTCATCTTGCGATATCCCATATTACTCCGTGGAGTTTTTTGTAATTTCATATGGTTCTTCTGTGAGTTGATTAGCTTATCAATAATGCGTATTGGGAAACTATGCTAAACTTCAATGTTTCTAATGGTATTTAATTCATTTCTGGAGTATATATAATTCCACTGAAAACAGAAAATATTTATCTCGAATACATAGGAATGACTTCACGCAAACTTAAAGTCCGTATTAAAGAACATTTGAGAGATTTAAAGTATAATCGACCAAAAACAGCCCTGTCAATTCTTAACCAGAAGCAGAATATACAAGTTAATTTCGAAGACGCAAAAATTATATATCCCTCAAAGAATTATCATGATTTAATCACCCGCGAATCAATAGAAATTATTACTAAAGGAAATACTGTTTGCAATGACTTTTTATCCTACAACATACCGAGAATTTTGCTCGGTTTGCTTAAATAATCAAAAAACAAGTAATATTCCACTTTATTATATCCATGTTTTATTTTTCCCAATGTTTTCCGGATCTAAAAATTAACTTCCACTTTCACTCCTTTTGTCACCATCTACGTGAATTTTGAAAATTAAAAGTCAATAACAATTGTATTTCTTATATTTCTCTGACGAAGACTATGTTTTTCACAGTTGAAAGTGCAAGGTATTAAAATAATTTAACATCTTTTTAATATTGTCTCATCTTTTAAATAGTTAGCACATTGTGTAAATTTAAGTTTTAGGTTAAACACGTTTGGAACCAGAAATTTACAAAAGAAATTAATTGAAATAGATTTCATTGAAAAAAATGACTTGAAATGTATAACGATACATCAAATAAATTTTCTGGTTAGTAACGAGTATAACCTAGGTCAATTTAACTCACATTTTACTGAAGTTTACTTGAATGTTTGCAAGTATGAATCGAGTAATGAATAATAGGAAGACTTTTTTTATTCTATCTCTTCTCGTATTAATCATGTTCAGTATTTAGCATTGAATGATTCAATTCATTTTTATTATTCTTATATAATTGTTATGACTAAATATTGACAGGGTCAATCCATTTCAAGTGGTCCAGAAAATCATCAATTCGTTGCTTGACCATTTTTAAAAAATCTGAATTTTTTTGTACAACAACCCTAACATGATTGAAGTTCAAAATGACTATAATTTTAATTTTATTAATTTTTGTTTGTGCATGGCGGCCATCTTTGTTTCATTGTCTGCAGCAATTTTCTCACAAGAAGGGTTTACGGAATTGTAAATAATTTACCGTTTATTTATCCAATTCAAGTGCGGATTAAAGCAATTTGTACAGAATACATTGGCTTAAAAATTTGGTAATGGAGTAGTTTCCGAAACTAACTGCTTATTGGTAAAATTTAACCATAAAGTTTCAGTTTTTTTTTCAAAATTTGTCCGTTTACAAGAGGAAATTTTTCTAGCAAGGAATACTGTCAACATGACATTTTTTTTTTTTTTTTTTTACAGATAGGCCGAAAGTACTTGTATTCACACGCCGAGTTCCAGATCTGGGACTTGCTTTCTCTTCGCTAAAAAAAATCCCAAATTTTTCAAAAATGTCAAAAATCGCACTTTTCAGGCTTTGATATCTCTGGTGGGGCACGAGATAAAAATCTGAAATATTGTATGGTAGTGTTATGCACAAGAAATTTCAGGATGGAGATTTGACTGCAAGCTGAGATATGGCAAGGTCAACATGTCAAAACATAAGTATTTATCTCAGAGTGTCATTTAAATTTATGTTTTTGATTATCTTTAAATAATAGTAACAGAAAATAAAGCCCTTTGCAAAGCTTAGCAATTAATAAAAAAAATAATTATGCCTGAAGCCATACATTTTGTATGGTTTCAGTAATTTTTGTTGTAAGTAATTTTACTAACTAAAAGAAACCTCAGCACTTTTATATAAAGAAAAGAAATATTTTTATACAAGATCTGAGGGGGGAAATTCATAGGGAAAAAGAAAAGCTGTTAATGTTGTCATACTTGTTGAGACATGATCAAACGTGTCAAAACACATTCTTGCTTGTTGGTTCAAAAACCACAATTTTGATCTTTCTCAAAAATTTATTTGTAGGAACCAAGTCTTGTCATCTCTTGATAACTTGATTGAAGATCTTGGCCCTGCTGGCTCATAGAAATATACTTTTAAATCACTATATGCAAGTCTCAATTCATTAATAATTTCTAGCTTACTTCTTATGCAAAAATGTGATTTTCCTGCAGTATAAATTTTGAAAAGGCTTTGGGTATCGTTACTTTCTGAAAATTACTTGAGGCTGATGCATAGTAACATCGCATAATGTTTCATTTACAGGAACATAAATATGGTAGGAACAAGTTTCAGGGGCTGACAAGCAGCATTAAAATTGTGGTTTTTAAACCAACAAGCAGGAATGTGTTTTGACACGTTTGATCATGTCTCAGGAAGTATGCCAACATTAACAGCTTTTCTCTTTCCATATTCTGTTTTTGTCTGATGTCTTGTATATATATATATATACATATTTATGTAAAAGTGCTGAGGTTTTTTTTAGTTACTAAAATTACAACAAAAATTATTGAAACCATACAAAATGTAGGCCTTAGGCATAATTATTTTTTAAATTAGTTCCAAAAGGTTTTATTTTCTGTTACTATTATTTAAAAATAATCTAAAAAATAAATTTAAATGATACTCTGAGATAAATACTTAGCTGTGACTAGAACAAAACAATAGTTTGGGAGTATTGTTTTGACATGTTGCCCTTGCCATATCTCAGCTTGTAGTGAAATCTCCATCCTGAAATTTCTTGTGCATAACACTACCATACAATACTCTTATTAAAAGAAAATTCAGATTTTTATCTCGTGCCCCACCAGAGATATCAAAAACTGAAAAGTGCGATTTTTGTCATTTTTGAAAAATTTGGGATTTTTTTTTAGCAAAGAGAAAGCAAGTCCCAGATCTGGAACTCGGCGTGTGAGTACAAGTACTTTCGGCCTATTTGTAAAATAAATTATGTGATGTTGACAGTTTTCCTTGCTAGAAAAATTTCCTCTTGTAAACAGACAAATTTTGGAAAAAAACTGAAACTTTATGCTTAAATTTTACCAATAAGCAATTAGTTTCGGAAACTACTCCATTACCAAATTTTTATCCCAATGTATTCTGTACAAATTGCTTTCATCCGCACTTGAATTGGATAAATAAACGATGAATTATTTACAATTCCGTAAATTCTTCTTGTGAGAAAATTGCTGCAGACGATGAAACAAAGATGGCCGCCATGCACAAACAAAAATTAATAAAATTAAAATAATAGTAATTTTGAACTTCCACCATGTTAGGGTTGTTGTACAAAAATTTTCAGATTTTTTAAAAATGTTCGAGCAACCAGTGCTGGACCACTTGAAATGGATTGACCCGACCGGAAAATCAGATAAAAATTAAAATATATTATAAATGTATTACAGTATATATATATATATACAGGGTGCAATATGTTATCTATCACAGACTTTAGTTTTTCAACCATTGGCCATAGATATATAGTTCCAATTACAAAAACGTTTCAAATGAGATAAATATTCATGTTGTGGCATTATTTAAAGTAAAAAACCAGTTTTATAAAAATTACTAAATCTAGCTTTTTATAGTCTCCCAGTCCCTATAGTTATATTTAGTAAAAGGTTACACATATCATAACAAATATAACACAAAATGTTTGACATCTGTACTACGAAAATTGACACAGTTATTAAATTTCAAAGTTTAAGATTTTTGCACATGATTTTGTCTTTCATTGAGGGATCAGTTAAAAGAGGAATTATAGTAATTCGAGATCAAAATCAGGGTATAATATCATTTTTACGGCGAAACCACCTTTATCCGGTATCGCCAAATTGGGGAATCACCAAATAGAGTTATTTCATCTAAACGTTTGACACAATTTTTATAGGTCGAATAACATTGAAACGTCAAAGTAGGTAAAATCAACAACCGGAAAATAAAACATACTCACTAAGTACTAGATAAATGGCAGCGGAAAGCAAACAACCAGCTGAGCTATAACGAGCATGAAAATTGGGATTATACAAATTACAAAAGTACCGCAGCGCAACCCGTTCTCGATAAAACACGACCCACCTATAAGTGGGCATGCTAGTCAGGTGCTGGCATACGACTTTTTAATTCCACGACAGAGCACGGTGGAAATAAGCAAGGCATGTGGCCAGCGTGTCTGGAATTTGTTACATGCACATGAATCGCATCTATACCATCTAACACTGGTGCAAGCATTGATGCTGGACAACCACGTACGACCATCTGATTATTGTAAGTTCCTTTGTGACATTCTGTGGATAAATGTGTATTACTGGTCTCTGAAAAACCTCCACATCACCTGCACAGTATGACACGTGTGGTGCGTCATATGGGGAACCCAGATTGTTGGACCCATCTTCTACGATGGGACCTTAACGGGCGATCGTTATCTGCATCTGCTACAAAACACGGTACGTGACTAGTACCAATGCCGCCTCAAGACTACAAGCCAGACACGAGATTTCGTGACGTCACGACGCGGGGCTTAGATCAGCCGTGGAGAGCACATGCGTTATTTAAAACATATTAATTCTTTCCTCTATATTCCAATTTATTATCACAGCATATGGGGAAAAATAAAAACTTATAGTTTACAGACGCTAATTAAGTGCTTTTTAATCAATTTCGATCACTCGAAACAATAATAATAATGATGATAACACAAAAACAAAATTTATGAAATAATATCACTGTGTCAGTCAAAATGTGCACTTAATTAAAGTTACATTAAAGAAAAATGGTTGGTTAATGAAAAAAAATTGAAGTATTAAATTTAATTTAGTGAACAGTTTTCATTATTTATTCTACTTTGAAATTTACAAAAATATCAATTATCTATTTTCTATATATTCTAAAACAAGACATTAATAAATATATGTAAGCAAAATCTACAAATATGTATATAATATATATATACACATATAAAGATGTATGCTAGGTATAACTAGAAGAGACAGAAAAAGAATAACCTGGATAAGAAGTCAGACGAAAGTTTTTGACATCATTGAAAGAATTAAACGGCTAAAATGGAAATGGGCTGGGCACATCGCAAGAAGACAAGACAATAGATGGAACACAAACACCCTACAGTGGCATCCCAGAGATGTAAAACGGCCAAGAAGACGACCTCAAGTAAGATGGAGTGATGAAATCAGAAAAGTAGCCGGTTTAAATTGGATGACTAAAGCACTAGACAGGAAACATTGGGAAAATCTGGGGGAGACCTACATCCAGCAGTGGATTGAAAACGGTTGATGATGATGATGATGATGATATGTAGTTTTAAACACATAGAAAGAATTACTTTGCTTTCAATTATTTCATTTTCAAAAATAAATAAATAAATACCAATATTCTGTCAATCAAAACCCACATTTAAAATTAAATTAAAGTGGATGAAAAATGATTGTTAAATGAAAACAAATTCAAGTTGTATGCTATTTTTATTATTCATTGTGGCTTGAAATTATACAATAAATATCCTATTAAATTTAGTGATTTGAAACATGCAAAGGAATATAATAAATTTAATATAAATAAATAGTAAAACTACAGCGTGCATGAAATTAGGTAACAACACAGATAAATTTTTCTTACTGTAAACTTTACTTAGCAGAAATGGGTAATTTTCACATAGAATCGATTAAATTGGAAAAACATAAAGCGCTCATAATAAAACAAAACAAGGTCATGAAACAGAAAATTATTATTTTCTTAATTTTTGTATTATTTTAAGATATTATGCAAGGTACAAGCAATAGAGTTTTTAAAAGTGTACTGAAACATTGTGAGAACAAAAGAAAGAAAGAAAACACTTTCATCAATTGGAATTGAAATATATATAATAGATTTTTTTTTTTCATTGAAAAACTGTAAATAAGCCAAAATTCGGAAAAATCCGAATTTTGGAATCGCCGAGTGCCGAAGGATTCTGGATTTTGGACTTTGTACTATATATCATTAGAAAACTAATGATTTAAATTTTATTATAACAACTTAGTACTACATTGTTTTCAAAAGAAATTCTTCATACACGTTTTCCTCATAACGAGTCAAGTTGAAATAATTTATTATGGACCGATTGGGGGTATTGTTTTTACACACCTTATAACATAAATAGAAAAACAAATAAAAGTTTCCAAACAAATACTCCTTTGCAACAAATCCATGATTTTTTCTACTATTATTCTAGTAGTATTTTTTCATAAAGTTGTGACCATCTTTTTGTGATACCCTGTATACAAATGTAAATTGTACCTGGTACGAAATTTATGCATGCATACAATACGTATGAAGTTTAGCACTAACCACTTATGCATTATTCGCGAATAATTTCTACGGATAGATAAAAGGGGGGCCCCAGAATGGTGCTTGCTCCGAGGACCTAGATAGACGAAGTCGGGTCCTGACTACACAGAAAACTAAATTTATAATTATATAACAATAATTTTATTTATTGTTATTTTTAATCAAACGTTAAAAGTTATATAAAAACACACAAAATTTTTGCGAATTCGGAAGGGGGAGGGTGGATAAATTGTTTACAGTCATTGTAAAAATAAAAAGATTCAGACACATCATTCCCATGTCTGCAATTGTCATGTATAAGCATGCACTGTGTAACAAATATTATAAAATGAATTTTTATTAAGAGTTTAAGATTAAAAAACACCAATAAATTAGTATGTATATTGATCGGGCTTTAAAAGAAATAAACAAGGTAACAATGTTATGCATCCATAGAAATTATGATGAAAGTTTCTAGTACATTTAAATTTTTAAGTATGAAAATATCTATAAAAATACATAAATTTTGTATCATATTAAAGACCAATCAATTCTGCCTACAGAATAATCAGAGTTATTATTCTCACGACAAGTGTTTTCTAATAAAAGTCGATCATTAAAAGTCACTCTAATGAGAGAAATCAGAACAAATTACAAAGATAGGAAGGTGTGACAAGTTATACATTACATAATAATTAAGCTTGTAATTAAGACTTTTGGCTGAAAATGTTTTAGCATGATTAGTATCCAAGAAACTCAGTCTGACATAAATTTCAGCTATCTGGTGCCAGTATTTCCGAGTAAATAAAGTCAGAAGTTTTAATCGAAATTATTGAATAGCAAGAAAGGTAAAGTTTAAACTAATAATATTTATGCTGTACTTACTGTATGCAAAATATCATCAGTTTTCAGCGATAAATTTCTGAGTAATAATAATTTTAAAGTTTTTTTTTTTTACTAATTTTCATAAATTAAAAGAACTGATTAAAATTTGCACTTGAAAGTTTAACAGTTGAGGAAGAAAAATATGTCACATAGGACATTAAAATTTCAAGTGAATCGAATAAATAGCTTCCAAATTATGAGGCAAAATGTGCTGGCGCCAATAGAATTGTCTAGCAGATATTGAAATCAGATTATTTTGACAAATTAATAAAGGCTATAATTAAATAATGGAAACTTTATTAATCAATAACTTTTGAGATAATTCACCTATTAGTACAATTCAAGCCCCAATTTTTAGAAAATTACGAGAGACAGGGAATGATGTAAGTCTCGACACGATCTTGTCATTTTTTTCCATTTTAAATTATTGCTGTATTGAAACAGAACTAGATTAATATCGTTTTTTTTTTTTTAAAGACACGGAATATTACAACACGATATTTCATTAGGATTTACTAGTTAACTTATTTTAAACAAATTAAAAATAAAGTACATAGTGAACAAAAAAAGTTAACTAGTACTAATAGTATATAAATAGTTAATTTGAAAATAAATTTACCTTAAAAAGAATACGTCCTTTGCTTCCGAATAAAAAACACGTTGTACTCTAATTCTAAACAGAGGAATACAAAATTCTCCTCGTTGGCGCCAGCCCCGGCTTGTTACGTCACATACGAGGGGGAAGGAAATTGTGTCTGGCTTGATAGTCTTAAGGCGGCTTTGCTAGTACGCAGAACTGCCTCTGCGGCATGCATGCCGGGTGTGGTTTTAAAATGATGTGGCACTCTCCACATAAATCATCAAATATTCGGGCGTATTTGCCCACCGAATACGGTCCACAGATCCTTGGATATTGTGGTCCTTGTTGAGTGGTCACTGCGTTCGCCGGGCTCGACTCCCACGGACTTCTACCTCTGGGGTTACATCAAGGCATAGGTCTATGTGATTGAGACCACTTCTCTGGTTTATCTGAAGCAGCGTATCATCGTTGATTGTCGCACAGTTTGCACAGCTGCTGTACTCTACAGGGTATCCGGTCTCAACGGTGTCCAATGGCTAATTCCTAAACCGTTAGTCATAGACATATAGTTCCAATTACAAAAATGTTTTAAATCAGGTAAAGAAATATTTTAAACGCGATTTGGGTCAATAAAAACATTTCTTAAAAAATTACGAATTTTAAATTTTTATATGGTCCCCCGGTCCTATAAGTTATATTTAGTAAAATTTTCCTTTTACACTGACAAGTAATACATAAAAAGTCCCGTTGATCTACGATTAAAATTGACCGAGTAATACCTGTTTAAAGTTGGAGCATATTTTTTGCTGCAAATTGGGGGTCATTCACAAATTTAGTCGAAATATGATTTCGTCAGATATATTAAAAAAATGGTTGAGAGTAAAATTAACATTGCAATATAAATTTGAAATCTTTAGTCATTCTGTCATATTAATGTAAAATATACAATTTGTAATAAACATTTAAGAAGAAAGAAAAAAAACAGAATTTTTGTTAAATAAAATGATGCTAAATTAACAGCCTGAATTGTTTACAAAATGATACGTATTTTAAAATATTATTAGATTACACTAGCCTGCAAAAGTTGGGTTATGTCATGTTTTTTAGCTTTTGATAATTGATTCTTAAGTATTCTGTACCGCTGAATCCGGAATTGACCTTCATTTTTAGCCATCACATCAGGATTTTTCGCAAATTGTAAATTTCAAACTTAAAAAGTTCAAATTTAAAATTTAATCGTTTCCCCCATCTCATCATACCACCCAGCTGTAAGAATCCCAAGATAAGCAAAAATATCGAATAAATTATTGAATAAAATAAAATAAAATAAGTTTTACATATGTTTTATAGTATGAGATTTTCGCTATATTTTAACTTACACAATTGCAAAAAAATTCTAACGTAATGGTTAAAAATGAAAGTCATTTTGAGATTCAGTGCTGAAAACTAAGTAAAAATCAATTATCAAAAGTTAAAAAACTCAGCCATCTCCTCTACTTTATAGTGCCCGATTTTTGTTATTCTTAAACTTTGACAATTTATGATTTGTGAAATATCCTCACATGATGGTTAAAAATTAAGGTAATTTTCGGATTCAGTGCTAAAAAATACATAAAAGTTAAAAAACACAACAATCTTCGTCTTGTATTATCTAATCTAAAACTTTTTCTTAAACTTATTGGCTGTAATCTATCCGAAATTTTTTGTGTTATCCTGTAAAATAAGTATAAATGGTAACCACCGAAAATCATAATAATATTAGATTGTTATCGGATTTGCACCAGTATGTAAAATGTAATCTCGATCGGATATTTGAAAGTGGGTTAAAGTTCGAATACAAATTTTGAACTGAAAAAACATACATAAGATCGTTGAAGTAACTTAAAAACTTATAAAAATAACATAATTTTAATAAAAGAATTCATAAAAGAAACTGTCTTAAATCCTGACAAAATAAAACATACGTTATTTCAGGCAACCTGAAACTTAATAAACGTTAACTTAATCGTAATACTTGTTCGATTTTTTCAAAGCGCAGATACACATGAAATGAGATCTTCGAATACTTTAAGCACTTGGAATGTGACCCCTCAAAGCCAAGCCGGATTCATTTGTTTTCAGAGCAGAAAAATGGCATAAGTCATGCATTTTTAAAGTTTCATTACTCGCACAATTTTAGTGTTATATGAATGGGATTTTTTTTGTCTTACTTATCAGTGTAATAGGAAAATTTTACTAAATATAACTTATAGGACCGGGGGACCGTATAAAATTTAAATTTTGTATTTTTTAAGAAATGTTTTTATTGACCCAACTCGCTTTTAAAATATTTCTTTACCTGATTTAAAGCATTTTTCTAATTGGAACTATATGTATATGACTAACGGTTTAGGAATTAGCCATTGGACACCGTTGAGAACGGAAAACCTATCCAGGACTCAGTATTGTCACGCATTCAATTGTTCATTGCCACCAAATGGAGAACATTTTGAGCAGTATCTCTAGTAGATTCCGGCGTTTGATGTACTCATTTTTTTATAGTATTCAGTTTTCTGATATTATAATAAACTAATATTTATTTATTTTTTTTTTTAAATTTAATTTCAATATTTCATTCTTCGCTTTGTATACAACCCTAAAAGTCAGCGCAAATTTTTAGATGATATAACGCTCTTTGGTGATAACCCGATTTGGCGATACCGGCTAAATGTAGTTTCGCCGTAAAAAGGACATTGCACCCTGATTTTGATCTCGAATTACTTTAATTCATCTTTTAACTGATCCCTCAATAAAAGACAAAATCATGTGCAAAAATCTCAAACTTTGAAATTTAATAACTGTGTCAATTTTTGTTGTACAAATCTCAAACTTTTTGTGATATATGTGTTATGATATTTGCAAACTTTTACTAAATATAACTATAGGGACTGGGGGACCGTATAAAAAGTTAGATTTCATAGTTTTTATAAAATTGATTTTTTATTTTAAATAACGCCACAACATGAATATCTACTTCATTTGAACCGTATTTGTATGTGGAACTATATGCCTACGACCAACGGTTGAGAAATTAAAGGTCGGCGATACATAATATACTGCACCCTGTATATATATATATGCGGCGAAGGAACACATATAACACTAATAAATAGCTCGAAACATTTTTGAAGAATTTATAATTTTATAACTAATTTTCTGTAAACGATATTTATTGGGTCATTCCGTGCAAAATGATCAAATCAGCTGTTTCAGACATGTCACAGATTTTAATGAAAATCAGTCTATATGTAGATTTATGAGTAAATGTAAAATATTAGATTTCAGGATGGTTTATTTAAGTATTAATATATACATTAAAAGTGAATGCAAAATCGAGGTATTGTCTACATGCTTAAAATTTCAATTCTGATTGTTAGCCTTAGGAATGAAAAGACTATATTAAAATTTATTTATAATTAGGAATGAATAATAATTAACAGTTTGCGTAAGTTAGTAATTGTATTTTTATTCCGTAATGATAAAAAGTTTTTTTGAAAATTTTTGAGGTAAAAATGCAATACTCCTATTGCTCCTTTACACATGAAGGACAGCACTGACATGTTTAAAATTTCTTGACCTTATAGCTAAAAGTATATATTTTAAATATCGAAAGTTTCATTCATGCCTTTTTATTCCTTAATTAGAAAAAAAATAAATAGTAAAAAATGTTGAGGATAAAATGCAATATTTCTATCACTTCTTTTTAAGTGAAGGAAAGCTTTATTAAACTTTTAAATTATTTGATATTATAGATAAAAATGTATATTTTAAATATGCAAACTTTTATTCTTGCTTTCAGTTTATTTTTGGCTATTAATATATTTATTTTAAACTGCAGTAATATATATATATATAGCACTACATTTTTTTCCACTTTGAAATTGTGCAATATTGTAAGAAAAAAACGCGCGCGCATTCAAAGAGGAAAGCTCTTGGAATGCAACAAATATTACTTTTTAACCCAATTTTGTGACGTTAGTAATCAAACGGCAATATTGAATTATTTTTCAGCATATCATGGACTTATTGATCTTTATGCCTGTGCAATAACTGTAATGTCTAACCTTTACCCATTATTTTTTTTGCCTATCAATAAGAGGAAAAATTACGATTTTGTCTTTTTTTTTTTAAGTTTCTAAATTTTTTAAAGGTGAAGGAAATACATGGCAACTTAAAAACTTTAGCAATTGGATCCTAATATGTAACACTACATCAGACATCAATTTCACAGATGTTTTTGAATTCCTTTAATTTTTATAACGTTTTTAATTTTATCAAAATTGACAAAATTTCAATTTTTACAACAAATTTAAGATTAACCATGACGTTACCAAATTATTATTAATAAATAAATATGAAGATTATTTTATAGGGATTACAATATTATAAAAATATTTAAAATTAATGTTAAATAGTTTTCAAGATACGGAACTTCAAACTTGCAACTTTGAACGATTGTACACATGCCATTCTATGTCACAAGTTTTTTAAATATCCAGAACTTCTTCTTCTTTTTTTTTTTTTTTTGCAATGCTCTATTTGAATATGAATTGAATCTGTGTATCAAATTTTATTAAAATCGGTTATTATGCAATGCAGCCACGACTTTTTTTAAATTTTTGCTCATTTTGTGTGGAATGACCCTATTCAGTTTCATGAAACTGAATTTGCTCAATGTTCAACTTTAAATTGTATAATATTACGCAAATACAGGGTCTGCCCAGGAAGTAATGACACAAAAATTTTCGCAACTATTAGAAGGCCAAAGGGGCGGAGTTTGCGGGTGTTATTTGCTGTGGGTCTGTCAGCTACAGAGTCTGGCGGAAGTACATACGGAGTCAACATTTTATAAATTTTCACTGCCAGACGTTTATCCTTAATAACAAGAAGATTGTACTCTGGGAAAGGACGTAAATACATAAACTAATGCTCTCAAGTTCATTTAAACGATTAGAAGCTTAAAAATGCTCAGATCCTATAACATTATGGAAATCGTGTTTAATACGCGATCCTACTAAATACGTGACGTTTGTTCAGTCTCCTGAAGCGCGATTTAGTACGACTGTATATGACTTCTCCCTTCCCCTGCCATACACACAATTTTTTTTTTTTTTATTCAAAAATAATTCCAGCTTTACCTAACTTGCCTTAATTTCTTAGTAATCTTTTTTCATTGTATCTGTTCTTATTTTCCCAAAAAGACATTTTCCCAGTGTTCTTTGTACTAGAGTCTGATTTTTTCTACACATTCTCCCCAGTTATATTAGCTAGGTTATGCTAAGCTTGTTCTCATTTGTGTAATATTATACCAGGGACGTGTGAAAAGAAAGCATTGTATTTTCTACGCATAAACCTTCTATTTCCATTTGTTCTGCTGTACGTGAACTTTTTTGTAGTATTTGTGCTTCATTTTTTATGTGGCAATTTTTTCTAATGTTCTTTGCATTTTTACTTAATGCGTCCCCTTTGCTACCAGTTAGGTAATATGATAATATTGTTAAAATGTTTTCTTTTAGGGGCAGGGGCTGTGTGGGGCGGGCATTGGACACATGGTCCTCGGATTTAACCATCTTCCAAGTCTCTGATCAGATAGTCCTTAAATGCTCGGATTATGTCAACACGAATAAGTAAGTAAAAAAATATATATATACAGAATTCCTTGTTAAATATTTATAAACCAATATCATTCCTCTATCATAATTTATTTATTTTTAAATTTTATTAAATAAAATACAAGTATTTTTGTAAAGAAATATGTTTAGATATCAGGCTACATTTATATTCTGGAAAAATATCATAAACTAAATTAATTTTAAGGTGAATATTCATGGCACATAATAAATATCACAAACGTACTCAACTGCTAATCGAAGCTACCTTTTATTAAATTTTCAAAACTTGATATCTTTCAACGTTAAAGGTACTTTTTTATTTACTCAAACATTTCTAACGCATATATGAATAGAAACATGTAACAATACTCAAGGCAATAGGGAATTTTACCTAGCAAAATTAATGGTAGTACTGGAAATCGGCTTTCTAGATGTTTTTTGGGTCATTGAATCCGATTTTGTAACTTCCCACCAAAATTTCCCCCGGCAACCCCCCCCCCCCCAAATTTTGGTAAAAAGCACTCAAAAAAAAGGGTTTTATTAAAAAAAATTTTTTATTGTTTTAGAGAAAAAGTATCTAGAAATTCAGAAAGTAGACAAAATTTCAAACAAATTAGATGTATGACATTATGACTTAGGATGAAGGGGAAGGGGGGATTTGCCTCGGAACATGCGCGCGGTGCAGCGTAAACTAAGTTGCGCAATTCCACTTAACCACTCACACGTTTACATTCGCCCTCCCATCTCCCCTCCGAACTTTCTCTATAAGGTTTACTTTAAGATTTTTGGGTCGCTGAATCCGAATTTTTAACTTTCCCCCAAAAATTTCCCCCCCGAATCCCCTCCCAAATAGTTGTTTTTAACTTACATTTCTTATTATTTTAAGGGAAAAGCATTAGGAAATTCAGAAACTAGACAAAATTTGCAACAAATAGGATATATGACATTATGAATTAGGATGAACGGGGAGGGTGAGGGATGCCTCTGAACATGCACTGCGGCGCTACGTGCACTAAATTATGAAGTCCAGGCAGTAGAGGATTTTATCTGTCAAAATTAATACTAGTTCTGAATTTCGACTCACTTTATGTTTTTTGGGTCGCTGAATACGAATTTGTAACTTCCCACTAAAATTTCACCCGGTAACCCCCCAAAAAATTGATTTTTTGAAAAAAAATTGGTTTTTGAGAAAAGCGCCCGGGGAATGTTCCGAGGCAGCCCCCTCTCTCCCCGTTTATCCTACGCCATAATGTCATGTATCCTATTTGTTGCAAATTTTGTCTAGTTTCTGAATTTTGTAATGCTTTTCCCCTAAAATAATAAGAAATTTAAGTTAAAAACAACTATTTGGGAGGTGTTTCGGGGGGGAAATTTTTGGGGAAAGTTAAAAATTCGGATTCAACGACCCAAAAAACTTAAAGTAAACCTTATAGAGAAAGTTCGGAGGGAAAATGGGAGGGCTAATGTAAACGTGTGAGTGGTTAAGTGGAATTGCGCAACTTATTCCACGCAACATTGCGGCGCATGTTCCGAGGGAGATCCCCCCTTCCCCTTCATCCTAAGTCATAATGTCATAGATCTAGTTTGTTGCAAATTTTGTCTACTTTCTGAATTTCTAGCTACTTTTCCCCTAAAACAATAAAAAAAGATGGAATTTTTTAATAAAAACCCTTTTTGGGGGGCTTTGTACCAAAATTTGGGGGGGTTGCCGGGGGAAATTTTGGTGGGAAGTTACAAATTCGGATTCAGCGACCCAAAAAACATCTAGAAAGCCGATTTCCAGTACTACCATTAATTTTGCTAGGTAGAGTCCCTATACGGTCTCTATTGCCTGGACTACAAGTAATTTTTAAGAAAAAAATAAATAAAATTGTTTCTTACATTCAAGTAGTTTTCTGGCAACCCGTTATCGTTATCTCCATTAGCATTCGTAACGACTCGAAATCAAAAATTCTAACTCCAAAAATATGACTCGCTCGTCCCCTCCCCCCCCCCCCCCCCAAAAAAAAAAAATAAAATAAATAAAAACCCTGGAACGCGTTGTTGTGCAGTAATAGAATACATATAATTTCGATAATCCACACAATTTGAAACAGTGACATGTTACGTTTCTCACAGAAGTGGAAAAAAACTCATTAGATAATTAAATAAACAAAGTTTGTGTTCTGGAATGGAGGCATCTTCTGTCAATAAAATGCCCTTCAGTTGAGTGAGAAGTTCATTGGGTGAAACGTATTGGTGACGTTGTTTGGACAGTACGCATATGAGTTCAGAAGGCAGCAATGAATACCCATGTGTAGTATGGCGATGTATTCATGAAATGGACATCCGACATGGCATGTATCTCTCTCACAACATCGAACAGGACATACGTTGTATTTCATGACAGGCTATAGTTTAAATAGGGACAGGCTGTTCATCAGGTGCAGTTACGTTTCACGATGTCAGTGAAATATATAAATATTTTGATAATAAAAGATTTTATTATATAAAAAGATCCTTATAACTTGTTCCCCTTAAAGCTATATTGTGCTAATTTAAATATTTTTCAAATTGGTTCATTCCATTCAAAATGAGCAAATCGGCTGTGGCAGACATGTCACAGATTTTAATGAAAGTCAGTCTATAAGTAGATCATATCTATTTGTGAGTAAATGTAAAATAATAGATTTCAGGATTGTTTTTTTAAGTATTAAAATATACATTAAAAGTGAATGCAAAATCCAGGTATTGTCTACATGCTTAAAATTTCAATTCTGATTATTAGCCTTAGGAATGGGAAGACTATATTAAAAATTATTTATAATTAGGAATGAATACTAAGTAACAGATTGGCATAAGTTAGTAATTATATTTTTATTCCGTAATGAGAAAAAAGTTATTTTTCAAAAAGTTTGAAGTAAAAATGCAATATTTCTACTGCTCATTTAAGCATGAAGGACAGCATTGACAATTTTACTTTTTTTTGGCGTTTTAGCTAAATGTAGATATTTTAAATATCGAAAGTTTCATTCTTGCCTTTTTATTCCTTAATGAGAAAAAAAATAAACTGTAAAAAATGTTGAGGGTAAAATGCAATATTTCTGTCACTTCTTCTTAAGTGAAAAAAAAGCTTTACCATAAAGCTTTATCGTCATTTAAATCATTTCATATTATAGATAAAAGTGTATATTCTAAATATATAAACTTTAATTTTTGCTTGTGGTTTTTTTTGTTGGCTATTAATATATTTATTTTAAACTACAGTAAAAAATATATATATATTACTTTGAACAAAAAAAAATATATATTTAATCCTCTAAATCCATAGATGGCAGCACTGCATCTTTTTTTCCTTTGAAACCGTGCAATGTTGTAAAAAACGCGCGCTTATTCAAAGAGTAAAGCTCTTGGAATGCAACAAATATTACTTTTTTAACCAAATTTTGTGACGTTAGGAATCAAAAGGCCATCTTGAATTTTTTTTAAACATATCATGGACTTATTGATACTTATGTCTGTGCAATAACTATCATGTCTGACCTTTCCTTCAATATTTTTTTTGCCTATCAATAAGAGGGAAAATTACAGTTTTGTCAGTTTTTTTTAAGTTTCTAATTTTTTTTTTTAAAGGTGAAGGAAATATATGGCAACTTAAAAACTTTAGCAATTCGATCTTAATACCTAACACTACATCAGGCATCAATTTCACAGATGTTTTTGAATTCCTTTAATTTTTATAACGTTTTTAATTTTCTCAAAATTGACAAATTTTCAATTTTTACAACAGATATAAGATTAATCATGACGTTACCAAATTATTATTATTAGATAAATATGAAGATAATTTTTCAGAGATTACAATATTATAAAAAGATTTATTTTATGTTAAATAGTTTTCAAGATACGGAACTACAAACTTGCAACTTTGAACGATTGTACACATGCCATTCTATGTCACAAGTTTTTTAAATATCCAGAACTTTTTTTTTTTTAACACGTTCACGCCGGCGCGGTTGTTCACACTCGACTGTCTCAGAGCTGGCAAGTCTCCGGCCTTTTGGATACCAGTATTTTAATACAGAAAATGTTGTTTTATTTAATTAGAACAATTGGGCGATTAAAAGGAACAATCTTTTCTCTAAAATAATAGTGGTGTGCAAAAAGCCGGAGACTTGACAACTCTGAGACAGTCGAGTGTGACCCACCGCGCCGGCGTGAACGTGTTAAATGTCCAGAACTTCCAAAATATTTTATTTTTTGTCGAAATATTTTGCAATGATCTATTTGAATATGAATTGAATCTGTGTATCCAATTTTATTTAAATCGGTTACTATGCAGCCACGACTTTTTTAAAAGTTTTGCTCATTTTGTGTGGAATGATCCAATTAGCGATCTTTTTCTTTTCTTGTTTTATTTAAAGAATTCGGTACACTGTAAAAAAAAATAATAATAATGCCAGTTTTCCTGTAGGAATCGGAAAAATAGTAGCCCTTATCGTACCGGAATAATTACCAACCCAGCTCGGAATAAAATCCGTAAAATACCGTTTTACTGACTATTTCCTTATTTTTACGGATTTTATTCTGAGCTGGGTCGGAAATTATTCCGGTACGATAAGGGTAACTATTTTTCCGATTCCTACCGGAAAACTGGCAGTATTTTTTTTTTATATATTTAAAAATGGAGCTAGTAAGATAAATTAACCAATTTTAGGCCAAGCATATAAATTTTATAACATGGGGTACTATTTTCATTGAAATATGCTTAAATTACATTCATTAAGACAAAAAAAAGTTTCGTGCATGAAAAATAATATTGTATTTGTGAAATAAAATGCATTCGGTCAATGGTGCACCAACGCCCCATTAAATTTAAAATTAATATATACTTTTTTAATTTTATGACATTTGTTTTATTATTATCTTATTTACAGAACTTGCAACTTTAATCCATTTTAAAAAGGTATGATTCATCTCAAGTGGAATAATTATGCATTTTTAAAAAGTCGAATTTGTCGTTAACAGTCTCAATTAAAAAAAAAAAAAAAAAAAAAAAAAAAAAAAAAAAAAAAACTAGCGTATTTTGAAAATTTCTCAACAGAAAGTCTTTCCCCCAATTGAATTACTGATATTTTATAAATGCTTCCAGAACTCTTAAAAATAGCAAAAAAAAATAAATAAATAAATAAAATTAGTGAAAAATATTCGTCACTGTGTTTATATATATATATAATGTTTATTGAATTGATGCGTTTACACACCTTTGGCCGAAAATGGGTTAAGCAGTAAAAAAAAATATGCTCACAATTTATGAATTAGAAAATTTTGATGTTTTTTAGAAAACATAGTCATTTTCATGTCGTTTTTTAATCGAATAATATGTAAATATGTATTTTATAAAAAATATAATTAAAAAATACAACTTATTTTTTCAAATAAATAATATAGCTAAATAAAAAAATTAAATTTTTATGTAGATGTCTAAAAATTACCGGCTTTTAGTTGGCAAATAGCTTTACTATTTCTCCCAGAATTGTCTTTTCTTTTAAATAAATTATGTGTACATTAAGAAATTTAAAGTTACTGGCACAAAGCCATTAATCATCGAATTTTTTGATAAATTACACTAATGGTTATTTCATATATTTTTAAATTTGATTATAAATGAGTAAATGGAACTTTTCAAAAAACTTAATTATTTTTCTTTACAATACAGATAAAACTTAATTATTGAATAATATTTTAAATTTGAATATTTGCCAAATATTTGAAAGTGTTGCCTAATACAAATTTGTTCTCCGAAAAAAATATAGATATTTGCGAAAGGAAAGAGATGAAGTTCAATATAATAGTTTTCATCATATGATTATTAGATCTTTAAACAACATGTTTATACATTATACACATGCATCTATACACATAAGCACATAATAATTAAAGTTTGTTTTTCTTTACATAAATGTTTTAAAATAATTGCAAGAAATATACCTCTTAAAAAGTGATTGATTTTGTTCATTGTTAATTTTTTGAAAAAAATTAAATTTATTTCTTAATTCCCTATCATAATTGAGAAAACTAGCTAAATAATAAGTTAAGGAAAACATCGATTTTGTGTATGACTGCTACCAAACCAATATTATATAGAATTTTTCTATTCAAGAAACGATATAAAGGAATTTTATTACTTTCTTGTTGTAGCGCCCTCAAGTATGAATCTCCAAGCCACCGCATTGTACCGACTAATTATGAGATAGACGTGTTATTAAGAGTATAAAAGGCAGTTGTATGACATTTTAAGGTGCCTATGACAAAAATGTAATTATAAATGAAGTATACATGACGTACTATATATATTACTTGTGTATATTTTGTGTATAAGATATGTGTATATATATACCGCATGTTGCTATAAGAAAGACGTACTTAAAATTTTATATACATCTCGCAAAAATACATATCTTTAAATACATCTCGTAACAATTGATTGATAAAAAAAATTGCTGTCATGCCTTTTACATCTTAATATGTGAAGCAGTGCAAATTATATAGAATTTATTAATATTAGGGAAAAGTTTTAATTTTATTAACTACTTAATTCTAAGTAACTTTAACAACTTAGCATAAATCTCTTTTTCCATTTTAACTTTATTTAACCAACTTTAACTTTATTCCTATTTTTATTATTTACTATTTTTTAGTTTTGAAAAGAAGTTTCATTCAAATATGGCGATTGATTTCCATTTTGAAAAAAGAAATATAAAACTAAAACTGAATAACATTTAATAAATATATAAGTCATCTTATTATTGTTTTGATCAACAAAATCTACCTGTCTTTTAAACTCAAATGTTTGATATTTGAGTTTTCATATACATTGATTATTATAGGACTTTATACGTAGAATAAATGCGTATTTGTTTACCTACCTTACATATAATTTTTGAATTTTAATTGTAAAATATGCGAAAATAACCTGCCATTCCTTTTAACATTTTATATCTAGTATATTTCTATTGAGTTTGATATTATTGAAATGTTTTGTATATACAGTTGGGTGGGCCGAAAAAAAAGGTTTCTCGATTTTCGATGATGGGTAGTGAGGATAAATTGCCACTGTTGTCACAAACTTTACACAAACAATTTCAGATTTTTCGGACAATTCGTTCATTTGCCGCAAATGGCTAGAAGTTTTTCTGAAATGCTGATTTTTGAACTTTTTAGCAAAAATTTTACAAATGTTAAATTAAAAACTTCTTGAAATGTCATGAGTAGTATATGAAATGTTTATATAAACTCTGTTTATTTATTATTTATTATATGTATTTTGTATATGTGTTTTGAATTAGGCGATTTTTATAGCCTTTTCGTGTATAACTGAGCAAAAATTGTAAGTATTGTTTCGTTCGTTCGTTGGTTTCTCTCTTTTGTCTTTATTATGCTCCTCGCTCTTCTTTCGGTTTTTCGATGCGTCCAGAGTCATATATTTGAATGCCGGACCACAGCATGTCTTGACAGCAATTCTGGAAGTAGGGGAGAATGTGGAGTAGAAACCAATGAAAACGCAATAAGTCATCATGAGGAAAAGGGAGGAAATAAGAGATGGGAGTAACTGCGAGATGGGATGTTAATCATTTTTCTGCTCTAAAATACAGTTATTGTCAGAAGATTAAAAAAGTGGCGATTTTGAAGCAGGCAGTTCATCTGAATCATAATTTGAACCAGGGCCGTCAAAAGCAGACACTCCCAAACGCATATCCCTTTCTCACAAAGCGTTCGTAGAATTTAGAACTGGTATATCATATAGGTAAACTGCGTTATGATCTTCATCTGTGATTCAAAATTCAGAACTGTGGCAACCAGGAATAATGATCTCGTCATCGATAAAAACTTGGTCAGGAGACGGAAAAAGAAACTTGGAAAAAAGATACAGGAGGCGGAATATCTTGGTGGATGAAAAATTACAATCATATTTTTTATGATAGAAATAATAACACGATCTTCATAGAAAAAAAGGGAACAAGCGGCACCGTCGAGAGAAATACGAAGCACTTATCACTAATGCCGTGCGAAAATATACGTGTCCATTTCTACGAGCCTATTCCTGTTTCATGGACATCAGAAATGCAAAAGGCTGAAGATTTTAGTACTCTATTAATCTAGCTCCATTTCAGTTGGTAAAGGTCTTAGTTCAAGTGGTTCTGCGATCTAGTTTAGACAGTTGATGTCGCTGTCAGAGTGGAAGCTCGCTCGTATGAAGAAAACATATCAAATTTGCAATTCTCTTCTTGATTTTTTCCAAAGCAGAATTTGTTCTGGCTTAGAAAATTATATAATTATTTTGCTATTTAATTAATTAAAAATTATATAATTATATTGTCGCAGTGACCGAAAGGATGTGTCACGTGACCAAATATTCCAAATCACGTTCAAGCAACATGATGATATTTGTTTCGTCTTTCTGTCCACGGTGCGACTAATCCCCTTTTATTCTATGAAGATGGTTTTATTTTTTCTAGTATTAAAAAAGATGCCTGTAATTTTTCTTCCTCAAAGATCTTCCTCCTCCTGTATCTTCTTTCCAAATTTCTTTTTCTTCCTCCTGACCAAATTTTTATCGACGACGAGATCATTATTCTTGTTATAATAATTCCTGCAATTTTTGTTCACTTATACGCAATAAAGCTATAAAAGTGACCTAATCCAAAATGTACATAACTATTAAATAATACATAATCAGAGCTTATTTAAACATTTCGTACACTAAATATGACATTTCAAGTAGATTCAGCTAAAAAAACTTAAATTTAAAATTTTTGCTAAAAAAGTTCAAAAATCAACATTTGAGCAAAACTTCAAGCCATTTTCGGCAAATGAAGGAATTGCCCGAAAAATCGCAATTTTTTTTGTTAACTTACCCGTAACGCATGGTGACGCCACGGTGACGTCGATGTGAAGTCGCACTGTGACTTTGTGACCGTCGATGTGACGTCTTGTGACGTCGATGTGAAGTCATGATGACTAAAATGTGAAGTCGTTATGGCCGTGTTACAGCTCGTTTGTGACGTCACATTGTGACCACTTTGTGATGTCACGGTGTGACAAATTTGTGAAAAGTGTGTCATTTGTGACGAAATTGTCACTAACATGTGATGGTTTTGTGACGGCAGTGACAATGTTGTGAAGTCACATTGTAAAACGTTTATGAAAATTGTGTGATTTGTGACGATTTTGCCAATAACTTTGTGAAGAATATATGTGACTACAGTGATAATGTTGTTCTAAAGTCATACTGTGACACAGTTATACATGTTGTGAAACAATTTACATCTATAACGTTATTATACTTTGGCGATACATTGTAATTAAAACTTGAAGGCCGATTTAACAAGAATACATCAAAAGAATTTTAATGAATCAAAATGCAATGCCCCGCAGACTTCAATCTTTGTTGAAATTTTTTTATGTTGTAATAAATGAGAATATTGAAGATAATTGGATATTTGATAGATCACAATTTTTTTTCAAAATTAGCTATTTGTTCTACAAAAAAGCATTAAAATCACCAAAGAAATGTTTTGTTTAAATATTCGAAGCATTATCAATGTAAAATGTATATAAAAAAATATAATATCTTATAATATATATATATATACATATATAGTATATTTTGTCTTCTTTAAACTATAGAAATACTGAGTGAAATTATCTCATTTAATGCGCATTACGAACTGAAGTCACTGGTGAATGTGATTTTTTTCGATTTTTATCTTTAAAAAAAATTGAAAGATAAAACAGAATGTCGATATTTAGTAATTACATTTTATATGTTGTACGATATTGATTACTATAAAAAAAATCTATATATGATTTTAATTAAAACGCACGTTAATTCAAACAATTTGGGGCAGAGGAAATAGGGTATTTATTTGTTATAGAGACCCCCTTTAATTTGATTATGCAAAAGTTTACGATCTCTCTAATATCATCGTGAAGTTTATACATGCGTCATATATACCGGGTGTCCCAAAAAGGACTGACTGATTTTAAAATTCAATAACTTGCAAACGGTGACAGATATTTTAAAAAATCTTGCAGGAGGGTTATGCATAAGGACAAAAGTTTTATTACAGTGATTTTCAATTTTAGTTCAATTTACAAACAATAGATGGCGCTGTAAGCAATAGTCGCTGAATACAGGCTCGATTTTTGGTCCTTTATCTTGTTCCATGCAGAAAAAGGAGATGGAAATGTATTATCCGGGCCACGAAGTACCAAAAATCGAGCCTGAATTTAGCGACTATTGCTTACAGCGCCATCTATTGTTTGTAAATAGAACTAAAATTGAAAATCACTGTAATAAAACTTTTGACCTTATGCATAACCCTCCTGCAAGAATTTTTTTAATATCTGTCACCGTTTGCAAGTTATTGAATTTTAAAATCAGTCAGTCCTTTTTGGGACACCCGGTATATATACTCCAAACGCTCATCATGTTCCATATAGTCACTATATAGTACGTATTAGTATTTACGTCTTTTATGCCACACACACACACACACATACGAGGGTTACTCTGAAATTATTGAGATACGCGCAGATGAGAATTTAGAAAATAAAAATAACGGTTTAATTTTAAAATACGAGGTATTTTAACACAGCAGACGATTGTTTACTGACTTACTTCAACTTGTTTAGCGTAGAATACATTTTCAACAGAAGAGAAAAAGGAGTTGACGCGAGAACATTTTCGCGCTATGATTTTTCACGATTTTAAAGCAGGATTAAATCAAGAAGAATGCATTCAACGGTTGAAATTAGCATTTGGTGATGAATCTCCAGCTCGTGCTACTGTATTCAGATGGTTTAAAAAAATTAGCAGAGGTCGCAATTTTCTTCAGGATGAAGAACACACAGGAAGGCCGCCTTCGACAGTAATACCGGATAATGTGTCTGCCATACGAAAAATATTAATGGATGATAATCGCTGTACCTATCAAATGATACAGAAAGAACTTAACATTGGATCCGCAGCCATACACAAAATTATTCATGAAGGATTGCATATGAAAAAAGTAGTTTGCCGTTGCGTTCCCCATAATCTAACTGAGCACCAAAAAAAGGAGTGTGTCAGAATCAGTAAAGAAACTCTTAAATTGCTAAATGATGGTGGCCACCGCATCATTTCTAAAATTGTAACGGGTGATGAAACGTACATACCGTTTTTTGACGTTCCAACACGTCAAGAAAGCAAAGTATGGGTCTTTGAAGATGATCCCCAGCCGACAATGGTGAAAAGACAACGCGCACTGAAAAAAGTAATGCATGCCGTTTTCTTCAGAAGTACGGGATTGGTCAAAGCCATCAAGTTGGAAGGACAGAAGATAGTAACAGCAAACTGGTATACCATTAAATGTCTTCCAGAAATTCTACAAGAAGTGAATGTTAGGGGACTAATGCTTCGCCATGACAATGCATCTTCACATACAGCTGGATTAACAGTTGAGTTTCTTAAACAAAAACGAATTAAAGTGATAGAACATCCACCGTATTCACCTGATCTAGCTATGTGTGACTTTTGGTTATTCTTTAATCTAAAAAAGAACTTACGTGGACGTCGTTTTCATTCAGAAGAAGAGATTGATGTGGCTATAAATGCATTTTTTTCATCTATTCCATGCAATGAATTGTTTGAGACATTTAATCTGTGGAAAATTCGTCTACAAAAGTGCATTGATGCTGGAAGAGACTACTTTGAACACACCTAAAATTTTGTAAGTCTAACTTTAAAAACCTAGTTGTATCCCTCGTATACAACTAGTGACCCTCGTATATATATATGTGTGTGTCATGTTACACGCACACATATATATCTATATATATCATGTACATCATACACATATACATATAAATGACTACAGCTGTACATTTCATCTCTCGAAATGTTGTTTGTATTGTATCATATGAAAGTATCTTATAAAGTCATGTATGCTTTATAAAGTCATGTATGCTTTATAATTTGGTAATCCATAATCAGGATCGACTATATCAAAAAATTCCCATAATACGTTCAAACTATCTCGATTCTAAAATAATGATTTGTCATGCTAGGGCTTTATTCTGAAAAAAAAGAAAGGCAACAAACGTTGCTGCTTCTGTAATTGTATTGCAAACTTGTTGACTACACAAAGGAAACTATTGTATGTAAAAATATCAAAACTGGTACTTTATAGCAACATATATGATAAATATGCTAAAAAAGTTTTAAAATCGAATAATTATTTTAAGTGCTACTTAATGGTGAAATTACTAATATTTACTCTGAATGTTAGAATATGTGATTTTTGGTACGTAAAAAAAATGATTTAAAACATAAAAATAATAAATTGTTGATTTTTGTTTTATATTTGAAATAAACAGAAAATTGCATACTCCTCATTTGCAAATACAAAATTGCAAAATATACAAACTTACCTTTGTAAATATATATTCGTGGCTATCTCCAGCCTTTTAATTTTAGAAAATTTACGAAGTACATTTCAGCAATAACAATCTGGAACTACTCAAATGATAAATACAACTTTGGTATGAAAAATTAACTCAGTATAATGGAAATTCTAAGAACAATTTTGATAACAATCGCTTTGTTGGAAGATAGCAGCAATAAATAAAATCGTATTTTTAAGTTCACAGTAAAAGTAATTGTGACTTTTGGGTATGTTGCAGATAAGTGGCACAGAGATACAAAGGGTTAATTTATTTTATATCAGTGTTTATCCGCCATAAAATTCATACTTAAAAACAACTTTTTGATTATTAAAAAAAACTTTAATAATTAATTGCCAAAATTACATTTTTATTCACGAAATTATATATTAAAAAATAATAACTCTTACTAACTATGATTTTTTAAACAATCCTTTATTGTTTATAAAACACAGCACCACAACTACTGTATTTTGGCCTAATTTGAAACTTTTGAACGTTTTGCCTAGGATCTGCCTGGCTGGATGTATGTTTTCATGGCCACTATAACTTTGATATTATCATAAATAGTACAAAGAGAGAATCTACTATGAAAATTTTAGAATAAAGTGTGGTGAAAATTTTATAAATATATAGAATTGTTTCAAAACGTTACTTAAAAAAAAAAAAAAAAAAAAAAAAAAAAAAAAAAAAAAATTATTTGCAAGTAATTTTATTCTGTAAACAGGACCCTCGCTAAGGGGGGGAGGGGAGCCTAGCCTCCCTCCAAAAAAAAAACTTTCGCAAATGTTATTACATTTGACATATTTACAAACTTAATTGCCAAATTTGTTTAAAATTTTAATAAAAACTATAATACACTTTCTATTTCTGATAGACTTGACAGAAGTTACGAATCCAATTGATAATATTATTATACTTTTTACAAATAACTATCAAATAATCCGGTTAAGACGCGTTTCAAGGGAGTGGACAAAAGTCGCGTATTAAGCGGTATCGCGTATTAAACGTGATTTGTATAATGTTGAAGGAACTTGCTTAATTTACACATCTAGTCGTCTCAATGAACTTTAGAGCTTTCATTTATATGTTTACGGTTGAAAATTGTACGTTTATACGTATACTTAGATTTCAATTTAATTGTATTCAACATATTGTTTCTTTTTATAGGACCGACTGGAATAATAACTAAAAATAAATATGGATTAAAACATGGCTTTAATGTCGATTAATTGGTTACAACCAAAGAAAAAATAAAAAAAAATAATTTTCTTTCTAGACTAATTTTTTTAACAGAAAGAAAAAATATTAAATCTATTAAGTGGTTACAAAAAAAAAAAAAAAAAAAAAAAAAAAAAAAAAAAAAAAAATAATAATAATAATAATAATAATAATAATAATAACAAAAATAATTTTCTTTCTAGACTAATTTTTTTAACAGAAAGAAAAAATATTAAATCTATTAAGTGGTTACAAAAAAAAAAAAAAAATAACAAAAATAACAAAAATAATTTTCTTTCTAGACTAATTTTTTTAACAGAAAGAAAAAATATTAAATCTTCAAAGCACAATCCAGTTGTTAAAATCATATTTAGTACTTGTGATAATGAGCACCATTATAATCTGTCCTTCTTTTTAATATAAAAAATTATCCTTATTAATTTTTGTGTAAACAATATTATTAGTATAGTAAAAAGTAACAAAAACATAGAAAACTAAAAATAATAATACAAAAGCAGTCGTATTTGTTTAATCTTTGCAAGTTTTTGTGTCTATAATATTTGTTATAAAACATAGTAGTGGTATAAAGTTCATTTAAATATTAACTTACAACAGATATACTCATCTCCCAACAAAATAATTTTTATGACGTATATGTGTATCCTGAATTCGTCTATCTCACTTTGCTCACTAAAAACATACACGAAGCGAGAAACAATGAATGCGAGAACATGGGATAAAAGAAAAACTGCAGTGTTGCTACTTTAGCGAGAAATTTTTAATTAAAATATCTACCACTATTTCAACTAGTAATGTTCGCTTTAATTAATCTCTTATTAAATAAAGTAAATATTAGTATTCAAAAACAGTGTTTTTATATGAAAAAACAAAACAAATACCTGCTAAATTGACAAAACTGGAAGAAGGAATTCACATCTTCATCAATGAATTCGCGTCTTAAGCATGACTTTTTTGCCTCATAGGACCGGAAATCTATCGCTTATTAAGCGGTATCGCGTAATAACCGTTCGCGTATTAAACGTGACATTTTTGCATTAGCCTTATGGGCGATGTTCAAGGGACCGGAGAAAATCCGCGTATTAAGCGGGATTGCGTATTAACTGTGAGCGTCTTAACCGTATTCGACTGTATATTACATTTTCTAATTGTGATAACATGGCAAAATTATAAAACTAAATTGGCAAATACTGAAATTTGGCTTGGCAATTTAAGGTACCCCCCCTCCTCCCCCGAATAATAAGTCTTAGCGATGGCCCTGTCTATAAAAATGCTGTTTTATGAAACAATTTAATTATCTTTAAACGTTAATAATTAACGATTGATTATATTACTTGTCCTATACTTCCATAATTATGAAAATATGCAATTTTAACCAGATATTTTAAATAATAAAACAAATAAGTTTAAAATGCAATTTAAATCACTAACCTGAACAAAATGGTTTGTAAGCAAGTTATCTATTTCAACAAAATAAATAATAAATGTATTAAACTTATGTTTATAAGAAGCATACTAAAATCATATAATTTAAGAAAAAAAAGCAAACAGGGAAAATAATATCTTTTCATACCTGTTTTCATTGATGTTATTCTTTCTAAACTATTTCTTGCAGAACAAATTAAGTCCGATAATAATCACAGTTGCACAGCTTGGAATTGTTTTCACCAAGTCAAAGCCACTGTAAATATCTCGGACTCTTTTTTTTTTTTTTTTAATGTATTAACTTGGAGGTGCTCCTGTGTACTTTCTTGTTTCAATTTGTTAATCCGCATCAATCCGCAACCATATTGTCAGGCGAACTTTCCCGCGTATGTCGCGTTTATTAAAGCTTTTTTCTCTATTTACAGTTATTCGGCGGCCGTGACATCTACAGACGATTATTTAGTTTCTTATCTAGTTTCGATGCAGTTGTTTTTCGTCTTCGTTTATTTGTTTTTGCATACAACAGATTCGGAACTTAATGCATGATAATTTTATTAGAGCGGTTCTAATTAAACTTTTTTATTTGAAGAATTTTTTAATGTATTTAAGTTAAAATGGATGTAAAGTTTCTTTTCTGTAAAATATAATAACATTATTCATAATTAGAGTTTATTGGACAAAACATTGTTTAAAATGGGTAAAAATAAAAAACTTTTTTCTTTCTAAAAAAGGGTAAAGTTTGTATCATACGTAATAAATACAAAATATCTTCTTAAAAGATTAAAAAAAAGGGTTATCGAGTAGAAAGTGTTTTCTTTGTCAATCTCTTATTCTTTTCATATTAATTTTCTGTAGAATAAAACATCTTGTAAAATAACTATTTTTTTAGACATTTGTGGAAAACAAAAAATGAAAAAACGATTAATTATGCCGTGAGTTTGCTTAAATTTTGTATATTTATTATATATTCGAAAAATGTTAATTTTATTTAAAAATCTGAAGGAAGTAGATTTTTTTTTAATAGTTACTTAAAATAGTTAAACTCTAATTGGGAAAATATGACTTGAATGGAAATTATAAAGCAAGAAATTGATATATGACTAAACTTTGAAGTCACTATCTAAGTGCTCATTAAAAGCTGTAGACTTGACTTAACTTTAATAGAAAATGCTTAGTTTGAAACCGCAAAAGTGTCTCCAATAATCTTTGAGAAATTTCTAATATAACAGGTGATTATTTACGCAAATCATTATAAAAGGTAAATCGAGGTATGTACACCTAAAACATTTTTAATTAGTTGGAATTCGTATACTTAGAAAATCCTTTTGTGTTGCTGATGAATTAATTACATTGTTCGGTCGTTTTTATGCTTTGCACTTTTGGCAATAACTTTGATTGTCTGCGTTTGTTTATGCGAGTTCATAGAATGTTTTGTTGTGAAAGAGGTAGCCATGAGCGGCTCTTGTGATATTATTTAATAAAAAACAGTGCACTGCAGTTTTGTTATTTTGTGTATTTGTGAGTATTTAATATGAGTTAACATAATGGTCCGCCGAGCAACGGAGAAGCAGCCTGGGATTAAATTCAACGACCTTCTAAAATCAAAATTTAAGTTGAGTGAAACGCCGAGATGAATGATAAGTTCTAAGAGTTCCGTGCTACGAAATTCGTCAAAAGATTATTCGAAAAGTAAGTGAACGTGATTTTTCTTATCTTTACTGTTATACATATATTAAACAATGTTTAAAGGTGCAAAAAAAGAGGATTTAAGGCTTATAGCCACTGAAATAAATCTAAATGTTAATGAAAATATGACAATTGCGGATTTAAACGTTATTATTGAAGACAGTGAAATGTATAAAAATAAACCAGATTTTTTGAAAGATATAGCAAACGATATAATTGAAAATCGTAAACATGAAGCGCAAAGGCATATTGATGAGGAGCAAAGGCGAATTTATGAGGAGCAGGAGCAAAGGCGAATTGATAAGGAGCAAAAGCAATATGATCTGGAAAAAATGAAACTTGAATTAGAACTAGCTAAAATTAAATCTGAAGCTAAATCCAATATTAGTGAGGGTGAAATAAAATTAGAATCCTTAGATCAATTGATAAAAAGTATTCGAACTTTGACTGTAAAAATACCTATACGTCCTGAAGGATGGGGGTTTTACTTTTCTTCTTTAGAACGAGCTTTTAAGACTAAAAATGTTCCAGAACAATATAAAGCAGAAATTCTGTTAAATTTATTAGGGGATAAAGCATCTAACATATTAACTTACTTACATGATAGTGATATCGAGAATTATGCAAAAATAAAAGAATTAGTGTTAAAAGAATTTCAACCTACACCTTATTTTTGCTTAGAACAATTTAGAAAAGCTGTTAAACAACCAAATGAGACTCATGTACAGTTTGCTTCACGTCTAATGACAAACTGGGAATATTATTTAAATTTAAGAAATGTCTCCAATTTCGAGAGCCTTAAACAACTTATAGTATCGGATAAATTATATCAAACATTAGATAGAGAAACAGCTTCCTACATTAGTGTGAGACAAGGTGATAAATGGTTTTTACCAGAAGAGTTGGGACGAGAGATTGATTTATATTTCACATCACACGGAAAATCTCTTACTGAGAATTTTAGTGTTAATCGTAAATATACTAGCTCCAAAAGTGTATCTAAAGTATTCTTATCAGATGTTAAAACATTAAGTTGTATTTTTTGCCACGAAAATCACACTCTTTCAAAATGCCCGCATTATTTAAAATTATCTGTCAATGAAAGGGTGAACGTTATAAAATGTAACAAGTTATGCTTTAATTGTTTAAATTCACATTCAGTTGCAAATTGTCCATCAAAGTACACGTGCTTTTGTAAAAAACGTCATCATAAAACTATACATTTCCCAAAAACAAATAACAACACATACGTGAAAGAATATGTTTCATCGGAACAAAATAAACAAGGAAAGGTAAATGTGGAAGAATGTTCAGATTCTAGGCCAACAAATCGTGGCACATCAGTCTTGAACGCTAATGCAGAAGAGTTCGTTCAGAAAACCTTTATTAGTAACTATTCGAATAAAAAGAGCAAAGTTTTACTTTCAACTGTTATATGTTTTCTAATTGATGAATCGGGATGTAAACATAGAGTAAAGTGTTTATTAGATGTAGGCAGTGAGTCTAATTTTTTATCCCGCCATTTAATAGAGCTAATGCATTTTAAAAAAGAGAGAACAAACATCTTAGTGTCAGGTCTAAATGATACTACCTTAGTAATAAATCATAAAGTTAATGCATCAATATGCAATAGAGATGAAAGTTTTGTGAAAAATTTAGATTTCTTGGTAGTTCCGAAAATAACTGCAGATTTAACGCCTTCACGTCCAATTGAAATCTCAATACAAGATTTACCTAATGTAAAATTAGCAGATGCTAGTTTCAATATCCCAGAACATGTAGAGATGCTCTTAGGAGCAGGAATTTTTTATGAGCTTTTGAGACCGGGACAAATTCGTGTTAATAATTCTGATCTTATTTTGCAAGACACAGTTTTCGGTTTTGTTGTATCGGGAAGTTTTTCGACAGAGAATGAAAACAAAGTTCATTGTGGGTTTATTAAGAAAGAAACCAACCTAGACAAGACACTTAGGAAATTCTGGGAGATAGAAAATATCGAGGTTGAAAAACGAAAAAGTAAAGAGACTTTAATTTGTGAGAAACATTTCGTAGAAAATTATACACGAGACAAAAGCGGTAAGTATGTTGTTAAAATGCCCTTAAAAGAGGATCCAGCTATTTTAGGAAACTCAAAACAAATCGCTACGAAAAAATTAAATTCTTTATGGAATCGTCTAGAAAAAGATCCTGAGTACTTAAGATTATATTCAGATTTCTTAAAAGAATATCAACAGTTAGGCCATATGGTTGAAGTTAACAAAAGCGAGGAAGAAAGTGGATCCTATTACATTCCCCATCTTGGAGTGTATAGAGGAATAGAAAAAAGTATATCAACGCCTTTGAGAGTTGTATTTAACGCGTCTTCCTTAACAACTAAGGGAAACTCACTTAATTCTATTCAATATAACGGAGGTGTAATACAAGATGATTTATTCTCAATTATGTTGAGATTTAGAAAATATATCGTCGCTTTCACTACAGACATTCAAAAAATGTATAGAGCAATCTCTATTCATCCAGATCATTGGAAGCTGCAAAAAGTCTTATGGAAGGAAGGTCTTAACGAGCCAATTAAAAATTTTGAATTAACGACAGTTACTTATGGTACTGTTAGCGCACCTTTTTTGGCCATGAGAACACTACTTCAATTGTCTAAGGATGAAGGAAGCAAGTTTCCTTTAGCAGCACACGTACTGAGAGAAGACATGTATATGGATGATATTCTATCTGGAGCTGATTCTTTAAGTTCTGCATTGGAACTCCAAAATCAATTAATAGAAATTTTAAACAGTGCAGGAATGTTATTACATAAATGGTGCAGTAATGCTCAAAAACTTTGTAAAACAAATGTCGAAATATACCCCTTTGGTGATTCAGAAGAATCTAAAGCGTTAGGTGTTTTGTGGAAATCGAAGAAAGATTGTTTAAGTTTCAATGTTAAAATTCATAATGATTTAAATGTCACTAAGAGACAAGTGTTATCAACTATATCAAGTATATTCGATCCCTTAGGTTTAGTATCTCCTATTATAATTAAAGCAAAAATATTTATGCAGAAGTTATGGTTATTACAATTAAATTGGGATGATTTGCTAACCGAGAAAGAGGCTAAGGAATGGAGAGAGTTTTCTGATACCCTACAATTAATTAATAAATTTGAGATTAGTAGTTGTATTGTATTGAAAGATGCAATTATGATCGAGTTACATGGTTTCAGCGACGCATCTGAAGCAGCCTATGGTGCGGTAATTTACTGCAAATCAGTGACAGAATCAGGTCAAGTGTCTGTAAAATTAGTGACAAGTAAATCTAGAGTTTCTCCCTTAAAGCAATTAACTGTTCCAAAACTTCAGCTTTGTGCAGCAGTTTTATTGACAAAGCTTATGAAACGAGTGATTTCTGCTCTCAAGATTAGTGTAAACAAAATCTTCTTGTGGTCCGATTCCATGATAGTATTATCCTGGATTAAAAAAGAACCATACGTTCTAAAAACTTTTGTTGCGAATAGGATTTCTACAATACAAGAACTAACTCAAGGGATGCAGTGGCGACATGTTCCATCTCAGCATAACCCTGCTGACCTTCTAACAAGAGGAGATAATCCTGATAAACTATTATCAAATGAGTTATGGTGGAGTGGTCCATTGTTCCTAAAGGAAAAAGACTATCCCAATACAAATATTCCTGTAGCAGTTAATTCCAATGACTTTTCAAATGAACTGAAAAATATTAATATAAGTGACTTTAAAAGCATATCTGTTTTTACAGTTTCTGTTAATTCTTTTGTGCATGATATAATTGATTTAAGTAATAACTATTGTAAAATAATTCGTATTTTAGGATTTATTTTCAGGTTCCTTAGTAATTGTAAAAAAGAAAAAAAGGAGGGTCCTCTGGACCTCGAAGAGCTCAACAAAGCAGAAAGTTTTTTGTTAAAAAGTGTTCAACGTGAGTTTTTTGACAAGGAAATAAAATCCTTGCAAAAATCAGGTAATATTAATCATGATAGTCAGTTAAAAAACTTACATCCATTTCTTGATAAAGAAGGTCTTCTAAGAGTAGGAGGTAGATTAGCGAACAGTAACTTAAATGCCAACCGAAAATTTCCAATTTTACTACATAATAAAAGTAAACTTACTCAAAGGATAGTAGAATACTTTCATAAACGGTATTTACATTTAGGTCCACAAGCTTTACTTTTTCAGTTAAGGCAGAAGTTTTGGCCTTTAAATGGCCGTGCAATATGTAGAAAAACAGTTCATAATTGTATTATTTGCTTTAAAGCGAAGCCCATCTCATGTCAACAGTTCATGGGAAATTTACCAAAAGAAAGAGTAACTGAGAACTATCCATTTAATTGTTCAGGTGTTGATTTCACTGGGTCTTTTCTCATAAAGTATAAGTACCAACGTAAAGGAATTTATTATAAAGTATATGTAGCCATATTTATTTGTTTTGTAACACATGCAATCCATTTAGAGGTTGTTACTGAATTAACTTCGCAAGCTTTCATAGAAGCTTTAAAGAGGTTTTTTTCTAGGAGAGGAAAAGTTGCTTGTCTTTTTTCTGATAATGCTCAAAATTTTGTAGGCAGTAATAATGAGCTCAAACGGTTACATAATTTAGTTAGAATTCCTGACGATAATTTGTCTGGTTACTTGAGCAGTGAGGGTGTTAACTGGAAATTTATTCCACCAAGGGCTCCAAACTTTGGAGGCCTTTGGAAAGCAGGAGTCAAATCTTTCAAATATCATCTGAAGCGTGTGATGGGAAATTCAAAATTAACCTACGAGGGCTTTTTGACTGTAATAACACAAATTGAAGGAATCCTAAATTCACGTCCTCTTGTGCCTTTCTCATCTGATCCAGATGATTTGAACGCTTTGACTCCTGGCCACTTTCTTATTGGTAGGCCAATCAATTCTATTGTTGAACCTGAAATAACTAATGTTCATGATTCTAAACTAAAAATATGGGAAAGAACAACAAAAATGATTCAGTGTTTTTGGAAAAAATGGTCCAAAGATTATTTGAGCTCCTTACAACAAAGAGTAAAGTGGATGTTTGAGAAAGAAAATGTTAAAATAAACGATTTAGTAATTATAAAGGAGGACAATGTTGCTATTTGCAATTGGCCTCTAGGTAGAATTGTAGAGTTATTTCCAGGTAATGATGGAATCATTAGAGTGGTAAACATAAAAACACAAAGAGGTGTTTTCAAGAGACCAATTTCAAAAATTTGTCTGTTACCCATGGAAAAATGAGTATTATCTTTTGTAATTTGTCGATTTATTATTTACTAGTATATGCTGTATTATTTGTTTAAAATTCAAAGTGTAATAATGTATTATAATTGTGGTTGAATGAAAATCATTCAACGGGGGCCGGTATGTTCGGTCGTTTTTATGCTTTGCATTTTTGGCAATAACTTTGATCGTCTGCGTTTGTTTATGCGAGTTCATAGAATGTTTTGTTGTGAAAGAGGTAGCCATGAGCGGCTCTTGTGATATTATTTAATAAAAAACAGTGCACTGCAGTTTTGTTATTTTGTGTATTTGTGAGTATTTAATATGAGTTAACATACATATTATGTTACATAAAAAAAAAAATTTGGTCAGAGGCACAGAAAAAACTTGGGCTACCGATATAATTAATTAATAATTATGTATATTTATGTATGCATTAATTACTCAAGAAAATATTTTGTTTTGGAAATTTTCGTTTTAGATCAAAAATAGGAATATTACCGAAATTCGGTTTCGGTCTTAAAAACTTGTTTTGCCCAATCCTTACTTATAATTATGTATCTGTTAAATGCGATAATGTCGTTGCGTTAAGTGATTCTTCGTAGGTCTGGTTATTAATAGACTTTTTAACAATAACGGTCTTAAAAAACGTCTTCCGATATGTCAATAAATAAATATGCTAAATATAACTTAATTTGTGCGATGCGCACAAAATAAATCCGATCGAAGCTCCCAAATACATTTAGACGGCCTGTTTAAAGTATACTATATTTCTCTTCATTTTCAAAGGTTTTTGAAATTCATATTTTTTGTCACACTGAGACTTTACAATATGGTGGCTTTTTTGTCACATATGTGACATGACGTACGTTACATGCAGTGACATACAAGTGACGTCACAGTTTTTTTTTTTAAATTGCTAGAAATATATTTTGGTAAGGTAAATAATATGTTTTGAAGAATTTTTGTAATTTTTTAAAGTTTTCTAAGAAGTTCACATCTCAGTCACAATGTGACGTCACTGAGTGGTGGCATTTTGGTCATAGATGTGACGTGACCACAGTGACTTACAGTGACGTCACAATGACGTAACTGTGACCATGCATGCTATGAGGGTAGTGCCACCAGTGGCAACTTTTCTGCACTACCCAACATCAAAAATTAAAAAAAAGTTTTTTTCGTGCCACCCTAATATACAGGGTGGCGACGAATAACCTGACCGACCTTTATTTTCGCAAGCATTGGTCCTACATGCACACTTCCAGTTACAAAAGTGGTCAAAATTAGGTGCAGAGTTAAGATAAAAATGTTTGAAGAGAAAAAACAATTTAGTGAAGAATTAGATAATCTAAATTTTCATATAGCCCCCAGATCCCTATATTTATATTTAGGAAAGTTTTGTTTATTCAAAAATATTGCAAACACAAAAGCTTCCGTATCTGTACGACCAATATTCACTGAGAAATTTGAATCATGCATAGTATGGGGACCGTACACAAATGTAGATGCGAATATATCCCCTATCAGAATGATAAAAAGGTTTTAGAGTTATATATGATTATGACAAAAGTGTTGTTGTTCAAGTCAAAAAACGCTGTAAAAAGAACAGAATTTTTTTAAATAAAAGGATGTAAAACAACAACTTCAATTCTTTACAAAATGATACATATTTTAAAATGCTTATAGATTACACTGTCTTTCAAATTTTGAGTTGTGCCATGTTTTTTAGGTTTTGAAAACAGATTCTTATGTATTTTTTAGCGTTGAATGAAAAAATGACCTTCATTTTAAACCATCGTGTCAGGATTTTTCTCAAATCACAAATTTTAAAGTTAAAAAACTGAAATTTAAAATTGATCCACACTCCCCTCTTAAGCTCATCGAACACCTGAGCTGCTTAGCTGTAAAAAACCCAGTATAAGCCAAAAAATTGAATAAATTATTGAATTAAATAAAATTAAACTGAATAAAAAAGTCTTACATCTATTTTATAGTGTCAGATTTTTCACTATTTTTTAACCTTGAAATTTACGATTTTCAAAAAACCCTGACATGATGGTTAAAACTGCAGGTATATTTTTATTCAGCATTAAAAAAAAAAAAAAAAAAAAAAAAAAAAAACATAATTATAAAAGTTAACAAACACAATCATCGCAGGTTTATGTTATCTATTCTAAAACTCTTTTTTAAACTTGTTGACGGTAATCTATCCGATTTTTTTTTTTTTTTGTGTTATACTCTAATATAAGTATGTATAAGATGGTAAGCGTCGAAAATAAAAAGAATATTACATTGTCTTCAGATTTAAGTTAGTATGTAAAATTTAACTTCGATCGGACATTTAAAAGTGAGTAAAAGTTCAAGTACAAATTTTAAACTGGAAAGATGATTGTTGCAAGTTAAATAAAACCTTATGAAAATCATATAATTTTTGTTTAAAGAAATCATAGCCTCAAATCCTTACAAAATAAAACATATGTTAAAATATAATTATTTTAACTAATTTGAAACTGAACTAATAAAAGTTAACTCAATCGTAATAGTTGTATGATTTCTTTCAAAGCGCAGATACCTTGAAATAAATTTAAGTACTTTATATACGGCTCCTGAAAGCATGGCCGAAATCACCTGTTTTGAGATGCAAAAAAAAGCGGTATAAGTTTTTCATAAGTTCATTTTCATTCGTTTTTCATTTGAAAGTTTCATAACTCTGTCAATTTTAATGTTACAACAATGGGACTTTTTTTGTCTTAATTGTTAGTGTCACAGTAATTTGTTTACTAAGTATCACTTATAGGACCGGGGTATCATATCAAAATTTAAATTTCGTAATTTTTTAGTAAATGTTTTTCTTGACCCAAATTTCTTTAAAAATAATTTTTATCTTATTTAAACCATTTTTGAAATTGGAAGTATGCATCTAGGACCAACGGTTGCGAAAATAAAGGTCAGTCAGGTTATACGTGGACATCCTGTATATTGCAAAAACAAAAGATTTCGATAAATATCTAAAATGTTAATTTCAATAAATATCAGTTTGTTAACGCATGGCTTTTTTTCATGAATAAGGCTTTTTAACTGGTGTTATAAACATTTTTCTAAGAAAAATGCGGAAAAGTGTGTGAAAAAATGAAATGAAAATTTCTATCATTTTTAAACTTTTATTAATTCAAATGGCGTTTTTAATTTTTTTAAAAGCACGATTCTGAATGGTATATTAATTTAAAGCGCAATACTCTCTGACACGATTCGTTTATAAAATCTGTCCATCCTACAATGCATATACAGATCATCCCAAATTATCTTCATTCAATACCTAATTTCTAAAACCACAGTTAGAGTAAAAAATGTGTTGTACTGCAGTATATTAAATTCCATAATTCCAGCATTCAAAAAATTATGTAAACGATATTAAATCTTAAATTTCACAAAGTTATAAAAATAAATATTATGGCGCAAATGAAAGTTAATATTTTCGAAAACACTATATAAAATAACATTTTTTTATTTTTCACAAACAACACTTCAGTTAGTAGCATACTTCTAAAACTAACATTTCGAAATTTTGCAGTTATACAAGAGTATGCATATCACAAAATAAAACTTGTATATATTAGATTTTCAACGTTTTTACAAAACAAAAAACTCACGCAATTTGACGTAATTTGAAGCTAATTTCTTTATAAGAAAAAACATTTGGTTTTTGTATTTAACTTTATATCAAAACATTTTTGCCACAAGTCTTATATAATCATTTCCTTAAAAACAAATTTCCTTCATATATATTAAAAATGTCAAAATTTTTAGTTTCTCACTCTGATACAGTATCAATAAAATAATTAATGTCAATATAAAGAATGTGTATATACGTGCTATTGTTTCAGACACAGAAAACATTACATATTTCGAGTTTTTACCTTTACCCTAGGGAATTTACTAAAAATGCTTCGTGTGGTAAGACATTCTTATTTGTCTGAGTAATAAATCCATAAAGATATCAAAAGATTTGTGGAATAAGATAGAAAGATGATTTTGTATTATAATTATCAAATCAATACGTTTATATTTTATAGTTTTACGTACTATATTTTATAGTTTTCATTAAAAAATTGCCTAATATTATATCTATGATAACATAGCAGTCAAAAATGCTTTTTTTCTAAAAATAAAATTTAATAGAAGTTTATCATAAATTATTGCAGATTTCGGCAATTAAATAATAAAAAATGTACTATTAAACTTTAATGATAACAATAAAAATTGCATTTTAACAAGCATAAAAAAAGAAAATTTATATGATTTTAGATATATTCTAATGTTATTGCTCTGAATTAAACGAAAACTCTTTTGTTTTGAATTTAATACAATAATAAAATAGCATTTATTTTAATTTGAATCTGTATTTTCATTTCCTATATTTGTTTCTTATAAATATTCAAGAAATTAAATGAAAATGAGGATTTTAAGATAAATCAGTCTATATAAAGTCATTAATCTTAACTTCGAATTATCACAATATCTTTTAGAAAAATAGCATTACGAAATTATTTAGCTAATATTTAGAGCAAGGTTTTAAAGATAAAAAATACTTTCATTATATTCAAAGCATTTCGCTTGAATACAGTTTTTAAATCGAACAGTTCCAAATATTAACGACATGAACCAAACTTTCTTTTATACGTCGCAGTTCATTAGAAAATAATATTTTTCTTTTGTTAATAACTTTTTTGTAGTCATTAAAAAAAAATTATGTACAGTCGTGGAAAAAAAAAAAAGTAAACACCCCCTACTAACTCCTCAACAAATTATCGTAGAAGAAAGTTACTGGTACCGAACGATTGGAAATAAAGTCTACTTTTAAATGATGTATATAAAATTTGCTTAGGGGGCCATCTACATATTAAAACGAACCATAACTTTCTTTTTTTCAATAGCAGTACCCAATTCTGACAGCATAAATGAACTCTACACCCTTCAATTAGCCTAAAAACGAATTTTTATGCAATTCGTACCATAAGTTTCCGAGAAATTAATTATTTTAAAAAGAGCTTATTTAAAGGGCTGTATCCAAATTGAAGTTCCGTACTGGATTGTTCACCGAGAGAGCCCCTTCCTTGATCAAGGCACCTTAAGCGCCTCTCAAGGAGTCAATGAAGCGTGTTAGATCACAGTACAGCAGAATAAATTTCAAAATGTCTACTCACTTCCATCATAGACGGCCCCATAAACCATCATTTTGCCGTTTTTTAAGCATAATTTGAAAACTACTTGGAATAAAAATGTGAAATTTTTGAATTTCCATAAAGCAGGACTTAATAAATCTAAATCCATCAAAAAAATTGTAGGTTGCAATTCATAATTTTTTCGAATATTAATTTCATAATTCATAATTCATATCATAAAATTATAAAAATTGCAAATTCAGCTTATTTATGTTTGGGTATATTAGTATTATTACTACAAAAAAAAAATTAGCACATTAGGAGCATAATTTCGGGAGATATAAATGAAAATGTAATTTAACATTAGAAGCACTAAATTTTGAATGTTTATAATTCAAAAACTTATCATTCAAATGACTTGAAATTTGGTCTCTAGGCATAGTTTGAACGGAAGCATTGCCATTGAAAAAAATGAAGTTTGGATTCGTTTTAATATGTAGATGACCCCCTAAGAAAATTTTATATACATCATTTAAAAGTAGACTTTATTTTCAATCGTTCGGTACCAGTAACTTTCTTCTACGATGATTTGCTGAGGAGTTAGTAGGGGGTGTTTACTTTTTTTTTTTTTTTTCCACGACTGTACATTACATACATTTTTTATAGTTGAAAAAACTCTGAACCTGTTTCCGCACTCAAAGACTCCACACTCATAGTCCATCCTCATAGCATTTATTCAACTAACGGTACGGTTGAAATTGTCATGTGCTTCTATAAACTTTTTTATTAGATGTTACGCATTTATAGAGGTAAGCTAGGTAATCATTTAGCGATCTTTATAAATTGCAATTTATACGATAAGATGTAATACCAATTTTAGGAACAAGCTATCAACACCGTGATTTTGTCGTTATAAAAACAAATGTAGAAAATTATGTTCAATTTTATTTTTGAATACTGTTTGGGAACTAGCCGGACTTCGTTCGTCTAGACCAGGGTCGGCGAACCTTTTTACGCGCGCGTGCCAAAATTTCACAAACAATATCTATGAACAAAGTAACGTGCCAAACTAATAATTTTGCAGTGTGCGAAATTTATACAAAACACTAGTTAAAAATCAGTTGCTTTCACTCATTAATAATTAATAATTAAAAAAATTAAAAATTAAAATGCGATTTCTCTGCACTTTGGTATAACCTATTAAATTAATGAAATTTTAATTCGTAAATATGATTTATTTATGTAGTACAAACTGTAACAAGAAAATATAAAAAGATATTTTAGTAATTTTTTACTTTATTATTAATGCAACATTTGGTTATAATTATCCAAGATGCATTAAGCAATGTATCAATAATTTGTTTACAAGATTTTTTGCTGGTGTTCGATGGAGCGTTCGGTGGAGATTTCTTTATAATTATAATACCCATTTGCCATCTTATTGCAGTGACAGTCTAAGAAAATTAGTCTGAAAAATGCAACTTTTTAAATTCGTATAGAGAGGCAAAATAAATGTTAAAAATACTGCATAACATCACAGGAAAAGAAAATTCTTTTGATGCGTTAATCATGCAAAAATAGTTGCTTTTTTGTGATAGTCTGCCCGTGTGGAACAAAATTTTATTGATTATAATGGGAAAAAAAAGAATGTTATTTTGTATAATGAATATAAAATTTATTTTTACACGTGCCAGAGAAATTGTTTTACCTGCCAACTTTGGCACGCTTGCCATAGGTTCGCCAACCATGGTCTAGACTGTCGCTTGGGAACCCCCAAAAGGGCAATCCACATTTACAGAACTTCCACTTTCGATGCAAATATCTTACACTTCTAAATTTTTTTTGCAATACTCTTTAGCTTTCTATTATCTCTCTGAGTTTTTTTTTGGCTTTCGGCCGCTTTTCAGATGCTTGTTTTCAAAATTCCGCCGTTAAAATACTGCTTTATTGCTCTACTAACACTTGGTTGAGAACATTTTGAGTAACTGGTGATATGTTGCTGATTACGATCTTTTTTATGCAATTCGATAATACCATGCCTTGTAAACTCCGTTATGTCGGAAGAACGACCCATGTTTCACACAAAATGAAAACAATGATGATGCAATGTGAGTTTATAACTAAAGAAGAAGCTCCGCAGAAGCTAATTTTATGCTTAATTTATGCAACTTTTGAACCACCTTATTTTAGTATTCTAATATTTTGAATAATGAAAATAATTTTATATAAAAATACAATGTTCACTCAAAATGTAATCTTTTACAGTTTAAACTTTCATTTATAACATGCAAAGTTATTTAAACATCAACCGTTGTTCTTTTTCAATTGTACTACATTGAAATAAAGCTAAATACAACACTAAGACATGAAAGGAATTATTCTAATTTTTTCACTTGGAATTGTACTTTTAATCAAAGTATTTAAATTTACTATGCTTTTTAACTTTTTTTGAGATTTTTTTTTGTGACAGTAATTATGATTCTCTGAAGCACTTTTTTAAAATTAAGATGTTTTAAGAAATGATTGCAAATGTTATTTTTATAAAATGAAAAATGTTCTACATCTGGAGGAGCATTACAATACAACACACCAATTGGTAAATGTTGCAACTAACAAAATAAAATTTTCTCTAACAGAGTTTATATTTCCGTTTATCAAACTTTCCTTGCATACATGGATGACAATATTTTAAAGAAACTCTTTTTTTTAGAACAAATATTATTTTTATTCATTATAAAGAAGATATTCCTAAAGTTAAAAATTTTAATTCTTCTTAGACGCTAAAATTACTAGACGAGTCTTTAAAAAAGTCTTGATATAGATTTTCCATTTTTCTAAAATAAATTAATGTAAACTTAAAATACATACTTTCGTGGACTTTGAAAAAAAAAGAGTTTCGAGAATTTGATTCTTAAAAATCTTGTAAATAATACGTATTATTTATTTCATATAGTTCCATTTGAGGTAAATAGGTAAACATATCTTGATATTACCATATTGCATAGAATATTCGACACATTTTTTTAAATAGAAAACATCATTATTTAAAGTATGAAAACTTCCAAAATAGTTCTGTTATTCGTGATGGTTGTTAAAATTCTTCAAATAACTTCTTAAAAAATAGTTTACATTTACTTTTTCCAAATATCTTTTCTGAAAGTTAAAAAAAAAATCTTATATTTGGGAAGCATTGCTAATTGGGGAATGCTGCATATAACAAAGGAAAAATTTCTGCAACAGAGTTTATATTTTTACATAGAAAATTCCATAGCATATTTTGACGAAGGTATTTCAAAACAGTTCTTTTTTTTATTGTTGATGTTATTCTCTGATTTAAGAAATGCTAAGATTTTATTATTAATATTTGCAAAATTTATTTTGTTTTTGGTATAATTAATCTAAAATAAAAATAGAATATGAAAGTTTATTTTAATAATTAAAATTTCCTATTTTTTTCTGTTATTAATCGTGACAATAATTAAGATTCTTCAAATCGCTGTAAAAACGTACTTTTAAGTCCAGAATGTTTTAAAAACCTTTTCTAATATGCACAAAGGTCTTTTATTTGCTGAAGCATTGCTAATCGGGGAACGCTGGGAATAGTAAAGTAAATGTTCTGCAGTAGAGTTTATATTTTTTTAATAGAGCTTCTCATGCTTTTTCTAATGGTGATATTTCAAACCAGTTCTCTCTTTTTTAAGAAATCTTACTTTGATACAAATGCGAGTCAATATTTAAAGAGTTTAAAGTTTTTTAATTTCTTACACGCAAAATTGTAGACAAATCTTCAAAGAATCATAAGAGACTTAAAAGTCATTTTTATTTTGTTTTTAAGTTAATTTATATAAAATAACAAAATTACTTTTTTTTGCAAATTATTAATATTTATTTAAAAAATGAGTTTTGAAAATTTTGTTTAAAAATCTTAGAAACAATACGTATTATTTCATATAGTACTATCACAGGTATGTACGTAAACAAAACTTAAATATTTCCTGAGTACACAGAATTGATGCCACATACACCATTATTTAAAGTATAAAATTTTCGATATTTTACGGTTATTATTCGTGTCTCTAATTAGGATTCTTCAAAACACTTCTTAAAAAAATATATTTACTCTCATGATTTTTTCCAAATACTTTTCTAAAATGTAAAGTTTTTTATATTTGTGGGAGCTATGTGCAAAATGAAGAGTGCTGCAAACTACAATGTCATACTTTCTGTAACACAGTTTATATTTCTATATACAAGATTCTTTTGCATAGTTAGATGGTGTGATGATTTCAAAGATTTTTTTCCCTTGGACTTTGAAAGGCGGATTTTTTTTTCAGAAATATGATTTGTATTATTTACAACGGAATGTTTCAAAAATTGAAAATTCTAATTCTTATTAGTTGCAAAAGTCTATCGAACAGATAAGTGATAGATTTTTTAAAAAGTTAATTGGTATAAAATAATAAAATTTGTAAAGATGTTTTTAAAATGTTATTTAATATTTTAGTGTAAAAAGGAATATATGAGAAATTAGTTGGTCCAAAACTAATATATAATTTTTATTAAAAATTTTATATTGAAAATAAATAAATTAAAATTGATAAATTACTTTGACGTTGTTTTAATATATTGGATGATTGGCAAACTTTCTTCAAATGACGGAAAATATAACTTAAAAAAAAAAAAAAACAGGTTATCCTTAATCTAAGGTAATATAGTTAACCACCAACAAAAATGTATAATATTCTTTTCCATTTACTTACGATTGCAAAAAGTGTTCTTTATCTTTATGAACCACTTTATATTCTATATTTAAGTAAATATTCATAAAAACAAAGTTTATTTTGCTGCGACTGGTTTTCAAAAATTTTCCCGCGTTAGTTTGTATAATGTGTCAATCAGATTTCTGAAGTCTAAATGTAACTTTATCGGAAGCTAATCAATATTATGTAAGTATTTTCGTATTTAGCAAACATATCTTACTTTAAAACATACTAAATTACCAGCATTAACGTTAAGATTAAAATTAACATTACTTCATTTTGCATGCAGAAATTGAACTAAGATCCTGAAAATGTTTAATTGAGAATACATCATCATCATTAGAATGTAAAATTCATCTAAAACTGATATTGTAGTTACTAACACACAAAAAAATAATCGAAACATTTCCGAAAATCAGTGGCAAAAAAAAAAAAAAAAAAAAAAAAAAAAAAGAATAATTAAATTTTTTTTAAATGTTCTTTAAATCTCGAAAAAATGATGGTTTATCAAGTTTCTAATTATAAAAAACGGTTTTAGGTATCATTGATAAATCGAAAGAAGTTATTGTATATTTTCCTTTTTATTATTTATCTGTAGATTTAGAAACTTTTTTCATTTTCCACATTGTTCATTTATTTAAAGTATTAAAATTGATAACGTTTATTAAATTTTTCTGTTAATTTTTCAGACCTTAATTAGGAATCTGCTAAATAGTTATTTTTTAAACAAAATAGTATAGGACAAAAATAGTATAGTTTTTTTTTTTTCCATAAAATAATACTTTCCATAAAATGAAAAAAAATAGTTCATATATCCAAAGGTGCATTTTATTAGACTAATTGGACAATATTGCCAATAACTCAGTAAGATATTCTAAAAAACACTTCATGTTTTCGCCTAACAAGCTTATTTTGCACATTTTGATAGTGGACTTTGAAAGCCGTTCTTTTTATCATTTTTTCTTTTTTAAAGAAATATTATTCTGCTTCATAAGGAAGAAAACATATAAAAGTTAAAATTTAGAATTGTCTCAAACTTACGTAATTACTTAGTTTTCGAACAATCAATACATGGAATCTGAAGTTTAGGCCATATATGTGTGTGATCGCCCTTAATACGTTTAGGAAGCAGTAAAATTTGAAAAGATTTGGACATTCGATTTTTATAAGTAGGTCTATAAAAATGCTTGACACTACAAATGAATTTTTTCCTTTCCCGAAAATTATGGAAAATATTTGCTGGAATAAAATATGAGCATTCCGACATTTCTGTTAACGAATTTAATGGAGTTTATTAAACGGAAGTTTACTGTTTTTACATGAAAATGCTTTAAAAAAAATAAAGTTGCTATTTCAAAGACTTATTTAATTTATCGGTAGGTTGACCATTTTTTATGCTTATTCACACATTTTTATTTTAATAAGACACTAAAACTTTATGAGGAAACTGACTAATTTTCATTTGGATGTGCTTCTAAAAAGTAATCTAAAATCTGTGGGATGGTAAAATTTAAATATATTTTTTCATTTCGTAGATCAAATATAATGAAAAAGAAATCAAACGATATGTTAAAAGATATGTTAAAAGATATGCAAATGTGGAAAAAAAAATCTATCTGGACAAGCAAGTGAATCACCTTCCCCCTCTTTATGCATATGTACTCTAACACTGCATTTAATTTCAAATCTATCTATTTAGAATTTACGCTCTGCATATAAAATATTATATCCATAATTCATATTTAAGCTTTTCATTAAATATGCAATTTGTTACATGAATTATTTAAACCAGCTTTTTAAATTTTCACATTGACTCAGCATCGACGAAAAACAGCAATTTATAGAACCAGCGGAAGAGGTTATATATGTGTGCTATCACTCATAAAACATTTCAGAAAACTCTAAAAGGATTTAATTTTTTATCTTCCGTACTATTACGTTAAAATTGTTTCGCACAACTTTCCCTTTTCTCTGTTATTTCATACAAATTAAGAGAAGTATTTTCTGAAATAAAGGTGAATGATCTGAAAGATTTTCATTGGAGTCATTAGCACAGGCTATTAAATAATGGTTTTTAATCTCTCTATTCAAAAAGACAACTAGCGATGTAGTTGCTGCTGCTGTAATTGAATTTATTGTGACCGAGGAGGGGGGGGGCTTTTTCTGATCATATATTTGAAAAATATATACTGCATCATATAAAAACATGAAAAATGTTAGTTTAACAGTTTAACAGATAACTATGTGATGAGCATGCTGAAACAGACTTTTTTTAATTGCAAAAATGTTTAAAGCTCCTATAAATGTCACAATCGTGCAAGATAGTTCAGTTAAATAAGTTTTATTGGAACAATAACTATGCAATTGCAGTTTAACCATCTTTTTGTGGTATATACGTCACTAGAATGTTTTTTGCAGTGACCAATCTTTGCATAAATTTGTCTAAGTTTTTATTCAAAATTTCTTTATCTGCATAGAGTTAACATTTTTTTTTTAATTGAAAACTATATCTACTCATGAATATTAAAAAAATGAAAACTTTAAAATAATTAATTTGTTACCTGCAGCAAGTCCTTAACCGCGAAAATTAAGTCATTTTTCAAGAGCCAAAATAATAATAATTCATATAATTTTCAATTGAAAAAAATATTTAGGCCTGAATATTAAAAATAAAAGGAAAGTTTAAAGTAATTAAAGTATTACCTGCGAAAACCATTAAATGGGGAATGTTACGTCATATTTGAAACAATATATTTAAAATGTCATGCGTAAAATGGTAAAATTATTGAAATGACAGTTTGACACATTGTTTATAACTCAACAAATTCTCTTATAAAACGAACATCTGCAGTCACATAGAAAGTGCAATAACTTGAGTACATAGTAAAACATTTCGTTCCATATATTCGTTAAAGGATTATGAAAAATTATGTAATTTTTTTAATCATTTTTTTAATGTATTGCCTAGTAAAATGTTTAAAAGTTAACTTTTTTTCTATTATTTCGCGATAATAGAAAAGCTCAATGTCAGTGGGAAAATCCTTGATACAAATTTTATATGAACGAAACTACATCTTTTAAGGAATGATGAAGTCAGTCCCTGAAAAAAAAAAAAAAATGTTTGCTTTCTCCAATCTCCTTATCTCTTTTATAAAGAGGCACTTATTTTCACATCAATCTTCCACTCTAATCCTCATTCCGTTATCTATCTTTTGAAAACAGTTTTTAGCCTCAACATTAAGATTTTTATTGAGCATCGAAATTTGTCTTAAGATTGTATTTAAGGTAAAGGAAACATTACAAATTAAATTACCTTAAGAAGAAATCTAACTATTATAAGCCTTGTGACAGATTATTATTCTGTCACGATAATGAAAAAAAAATAAACCTGTGTTAATATTGGCAAAGATTCATAAGCACTCCACAAAACTCAATACAATTTCTAAATACTTGATTTCGAGTACGGTTGAAACGTGAACTCTTTTAAATCGAGCAATTTGCACATTAAGATTGGTTCATCTTTTAAACAACATTAAGATTTTCAAGCTTTTGACGAGCTACAAAACCAGGATTGCGGTTAATACGAAAAAATGTTTATTTCAGTGCAATTTTTGAAGAACATTAAGATTGATTTTGGGAAGAAAACCCTTTCTATCCAACACTGTTTTCTATCAGATATAGCATTTCAAACTTAGAACAGTCTGTAAAAAAAGTAATAGGTTATCATTTTGTACCAGGCACAATTTCAATAATCAAGAAGAACCAATCCTCAAAGAACTGGAAGAAAATCGCCGATGGTTATGAAAGAACGCAAAACAAATTAATAGATAATGACGTTTGAGATACCCCTTTTGAAGATCAACAAATGAGGCATGGAAAAGGATAAATCACAGAAGAAACCCTTTCTCTCTTCTTTTCATTATATCCAAACTATATTAAAATCTGCACTTGGTCATCTTAACCAGCCATTACATATCTCTTACTGCGCTGTTAAAATATAAAAAAATCTGTGAAATCTATAGCTCAAAAATTGCAGTAACATTTGCAATATTAGCTGAGGTTTAGGAAAAATGATGAGACTTCCTGCATTACAGTACGCCCGTCGTTCATATTGTTTAGAATTACTAGTTCTCTGGAGGCTTTGATTTCACTACTTTGATTTTGTCAAACGAAAAGACCACGAATAATATGAATAATGATAAAAAGGAAGATTTTTGTAATTCTATCTCTTCTCGTATTAATCGTGTTTGACATTATTTAATATTGAATGATTTAAGTTATTTTTATAATTCTTATATAATTATATATTTACTATGACAAAATATTAACAGAAAAATGAGAAAAAAATTAAAATATAATATAAATATATTACAGCATATATATACAGGGTGATTCATAAATATCGAAACAATAGGCTATTTTCTTAAATATTGCCCCTAGACCCATACTTCCAATTGCAAAGTTTCATAAAAAAAGGTGAAAATTTTAATGACATAAATTGCAACTCCATGGGAGGTCTATTTGAGAAAATACAAAAACTAAATTTTTATACGGCCCCCGTAGAGTAAAATTCCCAATTAGGAAATTTTTCCTTATCCATTCCTAAAATAAACACAAAACAATTCATCTTGATATCTTCAAAATTCGCAGAGATCTCAAAATACAAAATTCGTGACTTACACCATTTATCCATGCCTCTGAGCGATGAGTTTTTGACTCATTTTGATCATCCATAAATTGTACACTATTAAAAGTCGATTTAAGACAGTGCCTCTCCTTTAGATATAAAATAGGCAGCGTATAGATTTTACGTTAAACCTGCTTTCAAAATATGCTGGTGGTCTGCACTAGAGGTCTGCACGGGTCGAAATATTCAGGTTCGGTCCCGAACCGAATCATAGGAAAAAAAGTTCGACCTTACCTGGAAAAAAGTTCTAATCGTAGCCTGTCCCGGCCTGACTGAATTTCTACATAGTTTTCTACATCGATATGGTTAAAAGTTTTTTCGTATGGAGGAGTTCTGACCAAAAATACTTATTATAGCTTTTCTTTTTTCATGTTTATAATTATTTTTTTTAAAGAAGCGTCAAAAGCTGTGATTATTTGTTTTATTAATAAATCTCTATTGATGTGTAAATGAGTCACTTCTCCTTTAATATCGTTAATCCATATTCCATGTGTTGGAGACATTGAAAAATGCTATAAAGTAAAATCTTTTAAGACGGAATCACATAGGAAATAAAAAAAAGCGTTATCAGAGTTGCCAAGTCTCCGGCTTTTTGCTCACCACTATTATTTTAGAGAAAATCTGGTTCTTTTAACTCGCCCAAATGTCGCAATTGAATAAAACTAAATTTTATGTATTAAAATACTGGTATCCAAAAAGCCGGAGACTTGGCAGCTCTGCGTTATAGACAAGTTCCCTTCTTAGGAGTTGTAAATGTAGTCTATTTTTTCTCAGGTATTATTATATTCATTTTCCATGGATCAACAGATTTTTCCGTTAAGAAAGAATTCCGTCATAGGCAGATTTTTTTCACTAGTTTTACTATATTTTATTTTTTTTTTCCTTAAAATCTACTATCTTTTAAAAATGTTAATTTTAAAGTTTTATTCTAAAATAATGGCCATTTAAAACTATATGCATTTGTCTTAAAAGTTTTTGTGCTGAGCCAAATTTTACTTATTTTTGCACGGATTAGGTTAGTCAGAGGCAATGATTTTAACACGGGTTGTCTCGAGACCGCGATTGAAAATTTCGCCCCGTGGAGACCTAGGAATAAGGAAGCCAGTCCGGCGTCTGGCCCTGCCCTAGAATACAGACTTCTTTTAACGGCCTCACCGGGACGATAAAAAGCCTGAAGTTGTGACAGCTAAAATTAGGGAAAACTCTTAATCGGCATGTTAGAAAAAGCATTATTTCAAATTACACATTTAACATTTATTTATGGACATTTAAATAGTACAAAAAGGAGGGGGAAACGGCAAAAGTTAAACTAAATCGGAAGTTTAAGCTACAGAAAGAAGTTACTTTGACACATGCAATTTTTAAAGAAGCATTTAAACATTTTATTAGGAGCCAATCTGTGTTTAAAACTTTAAATGCGATTTTCTGCATGATTTTCCTTTTTAATTCTTATAAGTCAAGAATCGTAAAAAAAAAAAAAGTTGCGAACTTGGAACATGCCTTTTTTTATTAGTTTACATTAATTTTGTTTCGGCAAATTTGAAAAAAAAATTACTTTTGAAAATATGATTTTTTTTTTAAAAATAAGTTACTTTAAAAATATGATTTTAAAAAAAATAAGATACATAATTTTTTAAATAAATATTTTGAATATTTTTAAAATTAATATTTAAAAAAAATCTTGAAACAAAACTAAAATTATACGTTCCTCTTTAATGAGATGAAAAAAAATTGCAATCCGATGAATAATGTTTGAGTTATAAAGATCTTTAATTAAATCTGCTTAAAAAAATACTAATCATTTAAATTTTTTAAAAAACTTTATGAGAAATGTTAGGATGTGATTTTGTTTGAAAATTATATGGTTAACTATTACGAAAAAAAAAAAAAAAAAAAAAAAAAAAAGAAATCAAAATTCTAACTCAAGAAATAAATTTTTGCATGTTTCCTAGAACTCTTAAAGCAACATTGTTTCTTGGATTGCACGCATTTCAATTTGTGTCTAATCCCTTAAAAACTGATGAATTATTTAAACGGCCATAACTTTGCGAGTTTTGCAGATATGGAGGTGCAGTTTTCTGTGTTTAATTCAGGAATGGATAGGGAAAGTATTCCTAATTGGAATTTTTACCCTACGGGGACCGCATAAAAATTTAATTTTCGTATTTTTTCAAATAGATACCCCATGGTGTCGCAACTTATGTCATTAAATTTTGCACCTTTTTTTTATGAAACTTTCCAACTGGAAGTATGGGTCTAGGGGCACAATTTAAGGAAATAGCCTATTGTTTCGATATTTATGAATCACCCTGTATATATATATATATATATATATATATATATATATATACCGGGTGTACTAAAAAGGACTGACTGATTTTAAAATTCAATGACTTGAAAACGGTGACAGATATTTAAAAAATTCTTGCGGGAGGGTTATGCATGAAGTCAAAAGTTTTTTTACAGTGATTTTCGACTTTAGTTCGAATTACAAATAATAGATGGCGCTGTAATAAATAGACGCTAAATTCAGACTCGATTTTTGGTCCTTCGTGACCCACTCAATACATTTTAATCTCTTTTTTTCCGCATGGAAGAAGAGATCGGCCAAAAAATCAAGCCTGTATTTAGCGCCTATTGCTTACAGTGCCATCTATTTCTTGTAATTCGAACTAAAATCGAAAATCACTGTAAAAAAAAGAGCTTTTGACCTTATGCATAACCCTCCTGCAAGAATTTTTTAAATATCTGTCACCGTTTGCAAGTTATTGAATTTTAAAATCAGTCAGTCCTTTTTGGGACACCTTGTATATATATATATATATATATATATATATATATATATATATACAGCGAACGAACACATATAACACTAATAAATAGCTCAAGACATTTTTGAAGAATTTATAATTTTATAACAAATTATCTGTAGAACAATATTAATTCAGTTTCATGAATTGTTCAAATTTTAATTATATAAAGTTACGCAAATACAGGGTCTGTCCAGGAAATAATGATACTAAATTTTTCGTGCCAATCAGAAGACCAAAGGAGCGGAGTTTGCGGGCGATATATTCTGTGAGGGCTGCCAGACACAGAGACATGCGGAAATCAGTGGATAGCGCACGGATCGCTCGTGAATCAGACATTTATTTGAAAATGGCGTTAAGTTTTCAAAATGCAGCGGAGGGTCGAGCAGCGATACGCCATAAAGTTTTGTGTAAAACTAAACATATCGGCTTCTGAGACGTTTGCCATGTGACAAGAGCCTACGGAAAAGATTCTTTGTCCAAGGCTAAAGTCTTTAGGCGGCACACAGCCTCCAAACACGGAAGAGAGGACGCCGATGACGAACAACGTGCTGTGCGTCAATCCAGTTCTCGAACTTCAGACAATGTGGCTAAAATTAAAGCGCTTTTGGACTCTGATCTTCGGATGAGGGTCCGAATGAATGCAGAGATGTTGGGACTTACGAAATCGATTCCGCACGGAAGAAATTCGAATGCGGAAATTTTATGCCAAGCTGGTTCATACGCATCTTTTAAAATGACTCAGTGCCTGGCAAAAGGCAGCATCGCAACGCTGCCCCGAACACCGTATAGTAATGTTCTGTCACCGTCAGACTTTTGTATATTCCCTTGGTTAAAATGCAGCTTAAAAGGGCAACCTGGAAAACTTTTAAAAACACTTAACACGTCTTCTCACGTGTTCCCATTGAAGACTAGAGATAAATGTGTAACAAAGTCGTTGGCAAAGCTGTATTATTGCAGGAGGAGGTTATTTTGAAGGCTATTAAGTGTCTGTAAAATCAACTTCATATAAACGAATTCTAGGGAATCGGTGACATTAATTTCTGGACAGACACTGTACCTAATATATTTAGATAGCAAACTGTGTTTTGTTTTCTGCAAAAAAAAATCAGAAAGCATTAAGTTATAATTTTAATATTCGTGCCACAAAAATGTAACATAAACATTTCATACTAGTGATATCTGATAACCACGACATACGTAGTCAACGTTTTATAAATTTTCACTGCCAGAAGATTTTCCTTAATAACAAGAAGATTGCACTCTAGGAAACCACCGTAAATACATAATCTAACACTCTCAAGTTCATTTAAACGATCATAAGCGTAAAAATGCTCAGTTCCTATAATATTACGGAAATCGCGTTTAATACACGATACCGCTAAATACTCAACGTTTGTTCAGTCTCTTGAAGCGCGATTTAACAGTGTATGACTGTATATTAAAAAGTAGCAGATCTACGCAGCTTCGCTCGTGTCAATAATAAGGGTCCTCCCGGGTAAAATACATTAAAATCAAATAATAGGCATTGACAATAACTGAGATTGGTGCATTCCCTTCCACGAATAGTTAAAAAGACCAATAAGAAATTTTAGTAGAATAGTCTTAATTGAGTCTACTATTAACTATACCATACTTTAAGTATTGCGCGGCAGCGCAATACTTATTTATTTCCAGTGTCACTTCTCAATGTTAATTTAACATAGAAAAGCCTATGGAGATCATAACTTTTTCATTTTTTCTTCCCACCTTTTTGTCCCTGATGCCACTCATTTTTTATTCTTTACTAATTCTAAAGATATTATAAATTTAAAGTGTAAAAAAGCTTGCCTAACGTCAGGGTCAAAACAAATGGTAAAATGCCTTTGCATATGGGTGAATTATAACCCAGAGAGAAACATGGGCCAATTTTTTTATACACTACTCAAATATTTTTCTTAATAATTCCAAATTTCGCTTTTTTCATTGAGAATCAACGGACATTTTTCATAGAAAATGTAAAATTTTTCTTCATTGTTGCAAAAATTTCAAAAGCCGTAATAATAATTTATCTCTTTTTAGTACTAATTTTTTTTTCTTCCCAAGAATTAATAAGGTGAATATGACGTCATAGTGGAAATAAAAAGGATATTTTAAGAATAAGTTATACTTTGGTCATGTTTATGTTTTAGTAAAAAGTTTCAAATGCTTGATGGATGCTAAATGTTTAGCTATTTTTACGCAGGTAGCGAACTTAGTGAGGAATTACATAACTTAAATTTTAAAATGTATTTTCAATTAAAAATGGAAGAAGTCTAAGATTTATTTCGATTTCATTTGAACGGAATCTAATTTTTTAGGGTGTTTTAAGTATCATATTGTACGAATTTTATTTTTATTTTTTAATCTTCAATTGGCTTAACTAATTTGTTACAAACATTTAACATTAAATGTAGAACTAATTGAATGAAATATCTTAATATCTGTCACTTCTTGGGCTTAAACAATGTAGGAAATATTTTTTTTTTATTTGTTCTTCAAATTAAGTTTTTGTTTAATAATATATATTCCAAACAAATGTCATACAATATATTAAAGTATAATTATTTGTTTAAAAAGCGCCATTTCAATAAAAAAAGCATTAAAAATATTAAAAATTTGCATGTTTCGACTCTTTTATTGAGTCATCCTCAGAATATAAAAAAACTACAAACACAATGCCAATTGTGACATTATACTGATGATGGCAACGACCTAACCCATAAATTTTGCCTTTACTGAAATTTTTCTTAACTTATGAACATCATACAATTTCGTTTTTCACACTGTCGAATAGAATAAAAGTTCTGTCAAATGAAATTTGTTTGAAAATTGTATCTCAAATTTTTCATGTGAACGGATTTTAAAGTAATCATGGATATTTTTTAATTTGCATGCAGCCAGGGATGAGATTTCCGCGTTTTTGCACACCAGTATTTTGTTAAAGAAAGTGATATTTCATTTAATCGGAACACTCTTGCGATTTAACAGAACAACATTTTCTCTAAGAATATACCGGTGTGCAAAAACGCGGAAATTTCATAACTACATGAAGCCCAATTACGAAAGATATTTCTGTTTGCTCTTAATGCAATATTATGAAGTAAAAGCATTGCTATGAATAACTCTAGCATCATATTGTTGGTGGCAACAACCTATCCCAACTATAAATTTAACTTTTAATGCAATTTGACCTTTAAACATCGCACATTTGATTATTCCGACGTCTAATGGAATACAAAAAGTACTTTCTGTAATATTTGTTTGAAAAGCTTATCTTTATTTAAGATTATTTCACTATTTTAAATTAATTTTCAATCACGGAGATATTTTTGAATATACATGCAACCCAATTAAGAAAGATATATCCGTTTGCTATTAATGCAATATTATGAAGAAAAGACATATCTATAAGTAACGCCTAGCATCATATTGTTGGCGGCGATAACCTAACCGTACCATAAATAACGCTTTTACTGCAATTTGTTCTCTAAAAATCATGCATCCCATTATTTCAAAGCCTAACAGAACACAAAAAACACTTTCCGTAATTTGATTGAAAAGTTTATGTCAATTTACAGATTTTTTATGTTTTTAAAAGTAATTTTTAACCTTGAATTTTTTTTAAATATGTCTGCAATCCAGTTATAAAAGGTTAACTTAATTGCTCAAAAACATTGTAATTAATTCAGTATTTGTTTGCTTTCGTGTACTTTTAGATAACTAAATTGCCAAATTTCAGTATTTGTTTTCGTGAGGGAATCTCATTCTTGCTGCTTATAACTTGGGTTCTTCTGAAATAATTTTAAATCAAATTGCAATATTAGTTTTTCAGTTAAGGTTTCGGTGCGTAACATTGTTATATGCTGATTAGTCATAGAATTATAGGGGAAAATTCCATAACCATGTGGAACCCAATTATGAAAGATTAGTCTTTTTAAAAATTCTAAATGGATTTCAATGGAACTTGTATTTTTTGTTCGATAGTTTTACACGGATGTTTTTAAAATATTGCATATAATTTTACGTCGCTTTGTTATGAATTATAGAAGAAAGTTCAGTAGTCAGGTGAGCCCGATTATAAAAGATTAGCCTTTTTAAAAAGTTCTACTGGACAGATTTTGATGAAATTTGCACTATTAAATTGCACCCAACTTTCTGGAATAGTTTTAGTATATAACATTTTGTTGTACATGCTTTGTTATAGAATTAACTGAAGTGTTCTATAATCAGACGAAACCAATTCTGAATGATTAGCCTTTTAAAAAGTTAGATAATTTTTGAGGAATACTTTAAATATGTTGCATATCCGTGTACCATTCTTAGACCAAATCCTACTGTAAATGATCAGCTAAAAAATTAGGCCCTAAACAGCTGAAATTTTGTCTTACCCATTAGAAAATATAATAGCGCAGTGATGATCGTATCGTTTTCAGCTAAACGCAAGGACATTTGAGATAAAGATACACATGTCTTTAAAATGGAAGGTCAAATTCACCCATATATTTCTTTTGATTAAAGATTTGCAGCAGCGGGAGAAATGTGCTACTTAGATAAATAAGTGATCGTTAAAACGAAACTGATCTGTAAAACAAAAATATCAAAAATACATTTCCCTGTAATTGTTGAGAAATCTAACAAATATACTAAGGGTTAAAAATATATTCGTGTTTCAAATAAAAAATGATTTTTATTTATGTGCTATTAACGGACAGTATATCAGGCATCTTTAACACATGTATGCAAAGAATTATTGCCGGTAATTTTTAAATGGAAACCCATATTTCCATTCATAAAATCCGCAGCCGTGTTCAATCGCCTGTAAGTTCGTAGTTCAGTCATGAAATTTTGTTTAAAAAAGAAAAAAGCTTACCCTAAAAAATAGTAGCTATTATTTCTATTTAATATAAATCGTGTAAAATATGTATTTTATATAACCGTATTCGATACAAATCGTAGAATGTTATTGCTGCATTTCAGGTATTAAAACAGTTATCTAAATGATATAATTAAAGATACAGCATTACAAAGAAATAGGAAAAACATTGCAGCAGCCGTTTTTTAGAACCAGTTTGAAATTATATTGACGAAATTGACGTCATATCTAGCAAACGAATTTTTTATTATTATCTTTTTCCTTAATTGATTTCTTGATATTGAAACGACTTCATTAAAATAGATTTTTTAACTTCATTCAACTAAGGTAGTACGTCATTTTAAAACATGCTTAGTTAAAGTTTTTACGTAAATATATGAAAAATGTGCATTTTCTTCTTTGATTGACGTCACTTTCAAAAAACAGCACAAACATGTAGTGAGATAATCCGTATTTTTATTGGCTTATAAAACAAAGTGCTCGAGTTATCAATTTTTTTTTTTAATTATTGAGCAGTTTTTTAGATGGTACTTTCTGTACTTTAGGTTTACCATTGTGTTATTCTGCATCCAAAAGTATGAAAACATGGAGGACTGGGAACAGGAAAACGCAATAGTAAACGTACGAGTCAACCGATAAAACGAATCATATGAATAGAACCGTGCAACAAGTAATTTTTAAGAAAAAAATAAATAAAATTGTTTCTTACATTCTTGCATTTTTCTGGCAAACGGTTATTGTTATCTACATTAGCGTTCGGAACACGACTCAGTTTTTGTTTCTGAAAAAAACTGAGTGCTATAAATCAAACTTAAAAAATGTTTGATTTATAGCACTTTGAATTTCTAGCATGCCTAACATTTTGAAACGATCTTGTATTTGTCACGCGATAACACACGTATTCGCCTATTTCTATGTAAGAAGGCATGTGGCTGGTATACATCAATATCTCGACCGAGTTCGCTGGCCAGATTCATCAGACATCTTGTTTCAAAATGGCGGCCATTAAATTAAAAAATATATATATATTTAAAGTGAGGTGCAAAAAAATTAGAAATTGAAAAAGGTTTCTTTCTTAAGTATTTGACCTTGATATAAGGATTCAGGAGCATTTTTTGTTTGTCTTTACCTTAAAAAATGGCTCAGATATAGCAGTTTCAATTTCTATTGTGGGTGACATTTTGAAAAATCTGATTTTTTGCATGCGACAGCACTCGTATATATCAACCGATTCCGATATGAGAGAGCATGTGCACAGCAATTACTAAAGCCTCGACCAAGTTCACTGCTTAGCCTCATCCACCATGTTGTCTTAAAATGTCAGGCACTTTAAGAAATCGCCGAATTTGGCAGCCAAATATAAGTTACTTTAAAGAAAAGCAGCTTGGATAAAGCTGACTAATTTCGCGAAATTCTCATTCATTATATTGATAAAAATTAGTATTGAATCTCCTATATTCGGTTTCCACTAAATTGAGCTTCGTGTGTTTGAATGATATAAGTTGGCTTTTTTAAAATAAGGAATATGAAAGCTACCTCTTCCTCCCGGCACTGGCCGGAAGGACTTTTTTAATAAATTTTCGAAACTTGATATCTTTAAAAGTTAACAGTACATTTTTATTTACTCAAACTTCTGTAATGCACATATGAATAGAACCGTGCAACAAGTAATTTTTAAGAAAAAAATAAATAAAATTGTTTCTTACATTCTTGCATTTTTCTGGCAAACGGTTATTGTTATCTACATTAGCGTTCGGAACACGACTCGAACTCAAAATTTCTATTTCAATTGACTCCAAAAATATGACTCCTCCGCCCCCCCCCCCCAAAAAAAAAATCTTTGAAATGAATCTTGGCACGGGTTGCTGTGCAGTAGAATATAATTTCGATTAATAAGATAAATATAATTTCGATAATCTACAAAATTTGAAACAGCCGAATGTTGCGTTTTTCGTAAAAGTAAAAAAAAAAAAAAAAAAAAAAAAAAAAAACTTATTAGATATTTAAATAACGAAATTTAGAGTTCCGGAATGGAGACATATTCTTTCAATAAAATGCCCTTCAGTTGAGTGAGAAGTTCATAGAGTGAAATGTATTGGTAGTGCTGTTTGAACAGTACGCATATCAGTTCAGAATGCAGCAATGAGTACCCATGTGCAGTATGACGATTGATTAAAGAAATGGACATCCGACGTGACATGTATCTCCCTCACAACATCGAACAGGATATATGTCGTATTTCATCTCACGCTATAATTTAAATAGTGACAGGCACATAGCATCAGGGACAGTTGCGTTTCAAGATATAAGTGAAATATATAAATATTTTGACAATAAAAGTTTTCGTTGTATATATATAAAAGAAATCATATAACTTGCTCCCCTTAAAGCTAAATCGTGATAATTTAAATATTTTTCAAATTAACGAATTTTTTTTTTCTTTTCTTGTTTTATTTGAAGAATTCGGTTTGCTAATAACGCAGATAAGAGTTCCCGCTAAAATGCTCTTTTAATACCAGTATCTATCAAGAAATGTTTTCCTGATAGGTTTATACAACTTGCAAAACAGAAAAAAAAAAAAAAAAAAAAAAAAACCTTTCAATAAATTTCGATAAAATTTGTAAAAAAAGGAAAAATATATTTGAATTAGTGGGATGTGCCAATCCCAAAACTTTCTTCTATCTTATACATCTTGATATTTTAAAAAGTAGTTACACATGTTAATACTTGAATACTATTAGTTCAATGTTATACCAACTTCATTTTCTTCTTAAATTTCTGCTTAAGTCAATTAAACGGACTAAAAAAGAGTTAATCTATATCATGATATTTGTTAAAATTAATAGTTTCCCTTATTATGTTGATATCAGCTGTTTGCGAATAGCCGGCATCGCAGGAAACGAGTTCCCGCCGCTGCGCCTGCCGCCGATGGACAATAGAACTACGAAAAATGAAGAAAAGTATACAAAAATTGCTATAACAGAGCCCCCTTACCGTGCAATATTTCCAAATTCAAGGAGAACCTGTTGGCCAAATCGAAAATTATGCACAAAAAATTTCGTTCAATTGTATGACTAATTTTATACACTTTTCAATGGTACAATAAAGAAAATGGCACAAACATCACTATTATAGCGCCCCCCTTCCGGCAGATTTTTTGTTTAATTCAGGGAAGACTTGCTTGCCATAGCAAGAAACATGCACAAAATATTTGGTTCAATTCTATGCATAACTTCATACACTTATTGATGGTACAATAATAAAAATGGCGCAGACATCGCAATTAAATAGCACTCCCTTCTGGCGGAATTTTTTCAAGTTCGGGGAGCAGCTACCTACCATAGCCTTACACATACACAAAAATTTGGTTCAATTCTATGCATAATTTTATACAGTTTTCGATGGTACAATAATGAAAATGGCACAGACATTGCTATTACAGCGCCCCCATCGGGCAGATTTTTTTCAAATTCAGGGAGGACCAGAAACATCACAAAAAATTTGGTTCAATTATATGCATAACTTCATACACTTTTCGATGATATAATAATGTAAATCATACAGACATCGCAATTGTAGCGCCCCCTTCCGGCGGAATTTTTCCAGATTCAGGGAGGACCTTTGTGCTATGACCAAAAACAAACAAAAAATTTGGTTCAGTTCTATGCATAACTTCATACACTTTTCGATGGTACAATATTCAAAATGGCACAAAAATCGCTATTACAGCGTCCCCTACTGGCGATTTTTTTTCTAAATTAAGGAAGGACGTGCTTGTCATAGCCAAAAACTTAATTTTTTTTTTTTTTTTGGTTCAATTCTATGTATAACTTCATACACTTTTCGATGGCACAATATTCAAAATCGCACAAAAAACGCTATGCCAGCGCCCCTAGCGGCGATTTTTCCAAATTCTGGGGGGACCTGCTTGTCATGGCCAAAAACTTAAAATAAAAATTTGGTTCAATTCTATGCATAACTTCATATACTTTTTGATGGTACAATGGTGTACAGCAGACGGACAGACGGACACACGGCCAGACAGATACTTTCTATAAACATGTTTTGGGGAATCTCTGACCCCTAAAACGTGTAAATCCGTCGAAAACCGGAAGTCGAAAAAATTTCGATTACAATACTTTCTTCTATTGAAGATAGAAGAAAGTAAAAAGTGGTATTAAAAAATGGATCTAGTAGGATAAATTAAGCATTAAAAAATGCGCTCACAATTTACGAATTAGAGAATTTTGATGGTTTTTTTAGAAAACATAGTAATTTTCATGTCGTTTTTAATCGAATAAAATGTAATTATATATTTTATAAAAAATGTATTTAAAATTTCATCTTATTTTTTCATATAAATAATATAACTAAATAAAAAAAAATTAAAATGTTATATAGTTTTCTAAAAATTACCGACTTATAGTTGGCAAATAGATTTACTATTCTCCCAGAAATATCTTTTCTTTTAAATAAATTATATGTATATTAAGAAAGTTAATGTTACTGGCACAAAACCATTAATTATCAATTTTTTTGATAAATTACACTAACGGTTATTTCATATATTTTTTAATTTGATTATAAATGAATAAATTGAACTTTTTAAAGAACTTCATTATTCTTCTTGACCCTGACCAATACTGTACTGTTTAGACATCTGCAGTTTCAGGTTGATTCCTCATGTATTTTTACTTTCTTCTATCTTCAATAGAAGAAAGTATTGTAATCGAATTTTTTTTCGACTTCCGGTTTTCGACGGATTTACACGTTTTAGGGGTCAGATATTCCAAAAAACGTTTATAGAATATGTCTGTTTGTCCGTCAGCCGGTCTGTCCGTGTGTCCGTGTGTCTGTCGCCATTGTACCATCAAAAAGTGCATGACGTTATGCATAGAATTGAACCAAATGATTATTTTAAGTTTTTGGCTATGGCAAGAAGGTCCTTCCTCTCTGAATTTGGAAAAAAATCGCCTCTAGGGGGCTGTAATAGAGATTTTTGTGCGATTTTGAATATTGTACCATCAAAAAGTGTATGAAGTTATGCATAGAATTGAACCAAATTTTTATTTTAAGTTTCTGGCTATTGCAAGCTGGTTCTCCCTGAATTTGGAAGAAATTCTCCGGTAGGCGGCTCTGTAATAGCGACTTTTGTGCGTTTTTGAATATTGTACCACAGAAATATGTATGAAGTTATGCATAGAATTGAACCAAAAAAATGTTTTAAGATCTTGGCTATGGCAAGCAGGTTCTTCCTTAATTTGGAAAAAATTCTCCGCTAGGGGTCCCTGTAATAACGATTTTTGTGCCATTTTGAATATTTTACCATCGGAAAGTGTATGAAGTTTAGCATAGAATTGAACCAAATTTTTTGTGTTTGTTTTTGGCCATGGCACGAAGGTCCTCCCTGAATTTGGGAAAATTCCGCCGGAAGGGGGCTCTATAATTGCGATTTCTGTGCCATTTGCATTATTGTACCACCGAAAAGTGTATGACGTTCTGCATAGAATTTAACCAAATTTTTTGTGCATGTTTCTGGCTATGGCATGCAAGTCCTCTCTGAATTGGAAAAAATCTGCCTTAAGGGGGCGCCGTAATAGCGATGTTTGTGCCATTTTCTTTATTGTACCATCGAAAAGTGTATAAAATTATGCATACAATTGAACCAAATTTTTTGTGCATGATTTTGGCTTTGGCCAACAGGTCCTTCTTGAATTTGGAAATATTGCGTGGTAAAGGGGCTGTGTGATAGAGATTTTTGTATACTTTTCTTGATTTTCCGTAGTTCTATTGTCCATCGGCGGCTCGTGCAGCTGCGAGAACTCGCTTTCTGCTAAGCAGGCTATTCGCAAACAGCTGATAATAGTAGAATAACGAAAAACTAATAATTTAAACAAATATCATGATATAAATTAACTCGTTTTTAAGTCCGTTTAATTGACTGAAGCAGAAATTTAAGATGAAAATCAATTTCGTATAGTATTGAAGTTATAATATTGAAATATTAACATGTGTAACTAGTTTTTGAAATATTAAGATGTATAAGATAGAAGAGAGTTTCGGGATATCACATCCAACTAATTTTTCTTTACAATACAGATAAATTGTAATTATTGAATAATATTTTAAATTTGAATATTTGCCAAATATTTGAAAGTGTTGCCTAATACAAATTTGTTCTCTGAAAAAAATATAGATATTTACAAAAGGGTTGGGTTGGGTTGATTTTTGACGGCCAATTATCTACACTAGGGATATAGGCCCGGGTGGGAAGTGCCCTCCGTGGGGGTCTTTCTAAGGGAACCTAATCCGTATTTACGCATGGAAAATCCACGGCTCAAAGAAAACCACGAAAACTCCGAACGATTAGGCCGACGGGCGCGATTGGGATCGAACCCAGCACCTCCCGTCAACCAGCTTCGAGAGCAGAACCTCTCGGCCACTGGTGGGGCCAAAATTTACAAAAGGAAAAAGATTAAGTTCAATATAATAGTTCTCATCATATGATTATTAGATCTTTAACCAACATGGTTATACATTATACACATGCATATATACACATAAGTACACACATATATATATATATATAATTAAAGTTTGTTTTCATTTACATAAATATATTAAAATAATAGCAAGAAATATACGTCTTCAAAAGTGATTGATTTTGTTCATTGTTAATTTTTTTAAAATGTTTAAATTTATTTCTTAATTCCCTATCATAATTGAGAAAACTAGCTGAATAATAAGTTATGGAAAACATCGATTTTGTGTATGACTGCTACCAAACCAATATAAATCGAATTTTTCTATTCAAGAAACGATATAAGGACATTTTATTATTTTCTTGTTATAGCGCCCCCAAGTGTGAATCTCCAAGCCACTGCAATGTATCGACTAAATACACTGCACAATAGTGGTTTTGTCCTAAATCTAAAATTAGTTTATTGTAGATCAAGTTTTGGCGCTGATTCCGGATATGCTTTCCGTTTATCTGTAGGTGGTCCAGATTTTGAGAAATATGCTTATTTATATTTATGAAAAATTTAAGCTTTTTTGTGCTATTTTATACAAATTTTAGATACAATATATGTCACATCTAATTACGTTTTCTAGATAATGACTACTTGACTATTTGCTTCAGATAAATGTCACGATTCGCATATTCTTAACATTTATTTATCAGTTATTAAGCCTAATTTGCATATTTTTCAAGGGTGTAATGTTTACATCACTATCAACTTTTAAATAGCTGCCACAGAATTGAAGTAATGTTTTTCTATACTAGATTTTTATGCTGATTTCAAATCTGCAGTTTGTTTTCTTATGCCATGTCTAGTTTTTGATTAAGATGAATTTCTACTTTTGCACGGCATTAACACAGGCTTGATATAAGATGCTTTTTAGGGGAGTGTAATTCATTGATATGAAGGTGAACAGGGTCAGATACATATCAGAGACATAAACAAAAATTTATATAATCGAAAAAAAATAAGTAGTAGAATTTATCCTAACTAGTAAAAGTTTATCATACGAAGTATCATAAAAAGCTATTTCCGGCTTTTTTGACCAAAAAATAAATTTCACTTTTTTCAAAAACTAGACGTGATAGGAGAAAACAGATACAAGATTTGAAATCAGCTAAAAAAACTCTCTAAGAAACGTATTAGCGTACTCGTGCGGCAGAAATATTTGAAGGTCAAGAACCATTATTAGAAAAACATGAAAAATATGCAAATTAGGTACAATATTTCACAGTCAGATGTCAGTATAATCTCAGAAACAACGTTTTTGTGAAGTAAATTGCGTAATAATCACAACATAAAACAAAAAACCCTGTCTGATATTGCTTTATACCTTAAATTTGCAAATAATTGTATAAAATTTACTAAATTTGCATAAATTGAAATATGCAAATATCTCTCAAACTTGACGTGATGGAGTAAATCTAAAACTAGATTTGGAATCAGCAAAAAAAAAAAAAAAAAAAAAAAAAAAAAAAAAAAAAAAAAAAAAACAACCAATTTCTGTTTTAGGACAGAGCAAAAGTCCAAAATTGTTGACCAGTGTTATGAGACATAAATGTTGTTAAGAGTTATAATAGGGCGCGTGTATGAAATTTTAAGGCGCCTACAACAAAGTTATAATAATATATGAAGTATACATGACGTATATATATTACTTATGTACATTGCGTATATTAGATATATGTATATATATACCACATATAAAAAATATGTGGCTATAAGAAAGAAGTACTGAAAATTTTATACACATTTCGTAAAAATACTTCTCTTTAAATGCATCTCGTAACAATTTATTGATAAAAAAATTGCTGTCCCATCTTTTACATCTTAATATGTGAAGCAATGCAAATTATATGGAATTTATTAATAGTAGCGAAAAGTTTTAATTTTATTAACTATTTAACTCTACATACCTTAAATAATAACTTAACGTAAAAAACTTTTTCCATTTTAACTTTTTTTTAACCAATTTTATCTTTATTCATATTTATATTATTTACAATTTTTAAGTTTTGAAAAGAAGCTTCATTGAAATATGGCGATTGATTTCCATTTTGAAAAAAGAAATATTAAAATAAACCTCAATATTTAAAAAATATATCAATCTTTTTATTATTGTTTTAAGCAACAAATTCTACCGCTCTTTTAAACTCAGATATTTGATATTTGAGTTTTCATATATATTGATTATTATAGGACTTTATACGTAGAATAAAAATGTATTTTTTTACCTACCTTATCTATATGTCTTACATTTTAACTGTAAAACATTCGAAAACAATCTGCCATTCCTTTTAAAATATTATATCTAGTATTTTTCTATTGATATTGAGATTATTTAAATGTTCTGAATATATATTGCAGAAATAAAAGATTTCTATAAATATCTAAAGAGATAATTTCAATAAATAGTAGTTTGTTAAAGGAAGTTTTTTTTTTCAACGATAGGAATTAATAAAGGCTTTTTATCTACCGTTATAAACATTTTTTATGAGAAAAATGCGCAAAAGTGTGTGAAAAACTGAAATAAAAATTCTTAACATTTTAAAACTTTTATGAGTTCAAATGGCTTTTATATATATTTTTTAAAAGCACGATTCTGAATGGTACTTTTGTTTAAAGCGCAATACTCTCTGATGTGATTCGTTTAGAAAATCTGTCCATTTTACTATGCATATACAGATGGTCCCAAATTATCTTTATCCAATATAGCTAATTTCTAAAATGACAGTTATGGTACAAAATGTTGTTCTGCAGTATATTAAGTTCCATATTTATGTTAAAATATGTATGTTCAATAGGTTAAGAAATTTATTTTTATACGGTTTCTGGGACTTATAAGCTGTATTTAAAAAAATATATATACATATACTCTAACCAATAACAGAAAAACAACCCCACAGACCTGTGACGAGTTTTGATTCATTCGATGTTATGCAATTCTAGCATTAAAACATTAATATAAACGGTATTAAATCTTAAATTTCGCAAAGTTATAAAAATATATATTATGGCGCAAATGAAATTTGATATTTTCCAAAAAACTATATAAAACATTTTTTTTTTTTTTTACAAACAACAGTTCACTTAGTAGTATACATCTAAAACTAACATTTCGAGATTTTGCAATTAGACAAGAGTATGTATATGATAAAATATAACCTGTATATAATACATTTACAATGTTTTTACATAAAAACTCAAACAATTTTACATAATTTGAAGCTAATTTCTTTATTTAAAAAAAAAAAAAAAAAAAAAAAAAAACATTTAACTTTTTTATTTAAGGGGTCTTACCTTTTAAACGCGTCGAAAATTAACGAAAAACTTCAAAGTTTGAATTAGTGTATCTACAAAACCGTTTTATGTATAAACATGAGATTTCGGATATTGATTAAACAGATTGTGCTTTATAATATGCTACTATTAGAAATTTATTAGCCTTCTACTGAATTTGTGTATTGTTGAAATCAAAATAGCTCTTTTTTTACTCCAGAAGTCATTGCTCGCATGATATCTTGGGAAAGTATGTATGGATTTTCATGAAATTTGGTAAATATACTAAACAAATATGTGTGTGAACTACTTTTAAGTATTTACAACGGTAATATTTTTAGTTATGACCATTTTTTTCATCAAAAATATAATTTTTTTTCAAAAATATTTTTTTTATATAGTTAATGAAATAATTTTGGTCTGAGAGTAGTACATTGTGGATCTGGAAATAGTAGTTCATGTAATTTACATAATTTATTCTGACACATTTACGTAATTTAAGTAATTGGGCAATTTATTTACACAGATTTTGCAATTTACGTAATTTGTGTAAACTCGAAATGTTGAGATTATCCGTTAGTTGGAACACATAAAAATCTCATCTTCGTCCTATTGTATTTTCACGAGAAATCTTGATAAATTTAAATCAATTTGTTCTGCGATTTTTGTGTGTATCATATTTACCTCGATTGGCATTTTCTAATTATAATATAACAAATAAAATTACTACTTATAATTACAGTGGTGGTAAAAATTATGGATATTTTTTTGAAATTTCCATGTTTTGTAACATTGTGTGCTCATACCGGGTGTCCCAAAAAGGACTGACTGATTTTAAAATTCAATAACTTCCAAAGGGTGACAGATATTTAAAAAATTCTTGCAGGAGGGTTATGCATAAAGTCAAAAGTTTTATTATAGTGATTTTCGATTTTAGTTCGAATTACAAACAATAGATGGCGCTGTAAGCAATAGTCGCTAAATACAGGCTCGATTTTTGGTCCTTTCTGTTGTTCCATGCAGAAAAAGGAGATGGAAATGTATTATCCGGGCCACGAAGTACCAAAAATCGAGCCTGAATTTAGCCTCTATTGATCGCAGCGCCATCTAGTGTTTGTAATTCGAACTAAAATCGAAAATCACTGTAAAAAAAACTTTTGACTTTATGCATAACCCTCCTGCAAGAATTTTTTTAATATCTGTCACCGTTTGGAAGTTATTGAATTTTAAAATCAGTCAGTCCTTTTTGGGACACCCGGTAGAATATATTAATCTTCGCTTAAATACAAATGCTTATATATCAAATTCAGGGAAATTTTATGTAGAATGTAATTAAAAACAGAATTAAAAGATATGCATTACACAAAAAGTTAACTTACTTTAGTCTAAAATACAAACACAGTTATTCATGAATGCTGAAGTGTATTGTAATAAAAGTTTCCTAGCCAATCACAATGACTGTTTTGAGAACCAATCAAATGTCAGTAACTAAACTGTAGTATGTTTTAATTTGTAAAAGCGGTATTTTGTTTTAATGGATTTTGTAGAAGGGTACTAGTGTAACTAAATAGAATAATGTTTTTTTTTTTTTATTTAATATTTCTATTTTTTTTTCCTTAATGCAAATAATTTAAAACAATGTCATCAACAACAAGAATTGATTGGACACCTAATAAAAGAAGCACATTTGTCATTTGAGAGACAATGGTCTCTCTTATGCTAAAATTGCTAGACAGGTTGGTGGATAAGTCACATTATGTGCGCACGAAAGTTGTGCTTACGTTATGAAGTAACTAAATCAGTGATAAATAAGGCAAGGTGAGGCCGAAAAAAATGCACAAGTTCTTCTGACGATAGAAAGATAAAAAGAATACGCAAAGATAGAAGAATTTCATCAGCTGCTAATAGATGTGAAATGAATGCAATGGGTATTTCAGTTAGTTCAAGAACAATAAGGAGAAGATTATAACTTTTTTGAACTGAAACGTAAAATTAAAAAAAAAAAAAAAAAAAAAAAAAAAAAAAAAAAAAAAAACAGCAACGCAAGGAACGAGTTCAGTGGGCAAAAGAGCATATTAATTGATCAGAAAATCAGTGGAAGCAAATAATCTGGAGTAATGAGAGTAAAATATCGCGCTGTGGTACTGATGGGCGAAAATATGTGAGATGTAGAATAGGGGAAGAGTTGCATCCTGATTGCATTGAAGCAACTACAAAGTACCCAGCAAATGTCATGATTTGGACCTGTATGTCTGCAGATAGTATTGGCCGCATTCAAGTGATTGATAGCATTCTGAATGCAAAAAAAAAAAAAAAATAAATAAATAAATAAATACATCGAAACTGTCCTGGTACCAAAATTAATAGCTTCCATCAGGGATCTCTTCTCCAATAAAGCAAAATTTATCTTTCAGCTGGATTCAGCTCCATGCCATATGGCAAAAATGTACAAAAATTGTTAAAAAATAAAATCATACAATTATTACCCTGTCCAGTAGACAGCCCCGATCTAAATCCTATTGAAAATTTGTGGCGACGTTTGAAAACCCTTGTACATAAAAGCATCTATCTAATACAACGTAACTTATCAAAGCTATAATTGATTCTTGGCATCGCGTTATTAAAAAGTATGAACTTAGTTTTCTCAATGAAAATACGCTGTGAACCAGTAATAAAAAGCAATGGTTACTGTAGTACACATTGAATGTGTAAGTGTAACTTACACATTCATTAAAATACAAAGAAATCTAAGATAATTCTTATTTCCTGAAAAGTAACTTTTTTTGTAATGCAGATATTTTAATTATGTTTTTTTTTAAATTTTACATTAAATTTCCTTGAATTTATTGATAAAAATTTATATTTAAGTGAAATTTATTATACTCTTCAAGCCCACAAAGTTATAAAACATGAAAAAAAAATCCACAATTTTGGCTACCACTGTATATATGAAAATACATTTCTAAATAGGATCAATGAATGCAAATTATCTTAAATTTCAAAAATGTTTACAGCTAACTCATTGGAAAGGAAATTAAACCAGAATTTTTTAGAGACTAAAAAAGTGACATTATTACTTGTTTAAGATATCTGCAGATAGCTAGGATCATCTACACCAGGTCAGTGAAACTGTTCGCAATTTCCTGGCCAACCCCTCTGATGAACCCCCATTACCATTCAACAAAGTATGTAATAACAGTTTATCATTATTATTATTTATTAGATAATAGATCAAGCCATTATTAGCCCCCGGTACGATATGCTATTTCTTTCTCCCAGCTTATTTTCTCTCCAAAAAATAACGTTACCTTACAGAAGCCAGTAATAAACGAAGCAGATGTATCATTGTGCGATTAAAAAACCCTATAGCAATTTTTTTAATTTCTAAGCATCGCACATTTTCAATTTTTATACCGTCGTATTGGGGGGAAAAAACTACTTTTAAATGCAATTTGTTTGAAAACGGTTTCTCCATTTATTTTTGAAATATTAATTTTTTTTTGTAGTTTTTAGCACCATTTGTTTAATTTTGGCTACTCAAGTACTCCATTTATATAGAAAGTAAAAGGGAAATAGTTGAAAAATAGCAATTAAATCTTTTTGTTGCCATTTTCTCATAACAACCGAAAGAAAATGTAAGTAAAATACGTGTTATTTTGAAAAAATATAAACGAATAACTTCTGTTAAAACATGGAGCTCTTATAAACTATATTTAATTTTAATGGACGTGTGGACGCTTTCAGAGTGACGTCAGTCATGACGTTTTGGTTGGAAACTGACTCCAAACAAAATGCTGCTATGCGTCATTTCTTTTTAAATATAAATCGTGGAAAATATTACTAGTACATATCAAGTATTAAAACACTTAGATATGAGATATAGATATAACATATAGCTTCAACACGCAAACAAAATAGAAAATAAAACATAGCAACCGTTTGTTTGGAGTCGGTTTCCAACCAAACCGTCATGACTGACGTCACGACTGAAATCGTCTATATTAATGTTACAAAGAAATGAATGCCTATGAATCATTAGATAGCCTTTTTTTACGAGTTTCATTAATGACGGCATCTTTTTGCTGCATTTGTGCATTATTTTGCGATAGTGACATCCATTATGAACTAGAGTAGTTCATAATGGATTTTTTTTTTTTTTTTTGGCCTAAGAGTAATTCATGTTGCATGCTTTACTGTAGATGTTTAAGAGTGGATCGTAAATGTGGCATTCTTAAGCGGATGCGAATGACGTCATTTTACATAAAATAAAAGTTTGTGCTTTAAGTCTTAAAATGGAAATATGTTTTGTTCTATTTGTATATACATATTTTTTTTTCATCGGCGGCGACACTAAATTCTGAAAAAGCAGAATTCTTGTTTTCTAGTCTTCTAAAATTTCGTCGAGCAACTCTGCAGAATTTATACACTTTTTCATATTCACAGGCAAATAATAATAATAATAATTAATAAATAAAAACAACAATAATGATAATATATTTTAAAAACCTTTTATCAAACATAATTAGGTAATTACTAACTTATGTTTTGTAAATATAAATTTTCTAAGAGACGTAAATATTTTAGTTATAATCATCGTCTGAATACATTTTGTAGCATTAAAATCGGATGACATGAAAAAATGTAGCACACGTTTAGAAAAACCTTTAGTTTACTCTTTTTGTTGGATTCTCCTCGCCTGAGCGTCACTTTTGAAATGATGGAAGCAAACAGGGTAAAGGAAAACATTTTTCTATATATAATTTCTGCCTACCAGAACGTTATTCAAGTCAACTATAAAATGAAAATTCTTTAACTCATATCGTACCAAGCATTGAAAAAGTTAATACTTTATATAAAATCTTAAATAAGTGTAAATCTAAGCCCATGATATTTATACACATAAAATCAAAAAAGATTACCGAACATACCGAAAACTTACCAAATTAGTTTTATCCGTATAGGCTGTCCTAAAGTAGTACAATGGTAAAATCATCTGCTATTAAACTAATGCTGATACTTATATAGAACGAAAGCTTATTAAGCATAGTCGAACTTTATAATTTTTACTCATAGTTGTTGGTTTTGCTGCAGATGGCTTTAACTGGCATCTTCTTTGTCGGTCTTCTGTTTTATTATTATTATTATTATTAGCATATTCACCTTTAAGCTTTAGAAAATCTTCATTAACATGTTGAACACCCAATGTTCTGCAAATTTGCTACCGACTTTTTCCCAGGAATTATTATTTCTTTCTGCACCCATCGACTCAATCAACTTCAAGCAGATCGATTAAAATAGTTCAATAGACGATTTACCAATAATAAAATCTTTAAGAGTTTCAACTGCCTCTTGGGGAAATACTTTCGGACCGCGTTCGAGCTCACGTTCATACTTCTCCTATTTGGGATTTACATATTGTTCCTCATTCCTATTAGAATATAAAATCGAACCATGAAAACCACCTCTTTTGAACGTATTTCATCACACATTGTTTCTTCTATCTTCCTTGAGGATGAAGCATCAATTTCGTCAGTGTTGATTAGTTCACCTGGATCTGGAGATTAAATCACTATTTCAATGTCTATCTCGTCTGAATCGTTGTCATCATTGTCATCTAAAGTCCACAAAAAGTCCAAGACTTCCTGCGCAGTTAAAAATTTATGTGACATTTCACAATATTTGTACCAGAATAATAATTTAAGAAAATAAAACATATTAAAACGACAGAAAGTAGGCTTTTTTTGATGAATTTCAAAATACAAACTGCCTTCATGAGCTGTTATTTGAGAACAAGTTTCTCCCTTCCCCACACATGTGAGGCAGATAACGTCCGACAGACTGTTAGGCGCTTGCGTTATTTATACAGTAGCACTGTTTGGAGTGTAAACCAGAAAGAAAGGACTATCCTTAATACTAACCTTAATAATAACAATGGGCCTCTCTTCAGAACAGACGAAAAGTCAAGGAAATTTTTCCTTGCAGATTTTTTTTCATAATGGTATAAAAATATTGATTATACCCATGGAACTATTAATAAAGAGGAAGTGACATATCCCTAAAACAATGAAGCCTCAACTGTAACCGCTATCGCAGGAGTTATTTACCGTCAGTAAATTCCACCAATAAATTTATATACAAATTTTCTGCTTATTTAAACGCCTTATTATTGCAACATTTCAGTCATAAAGAATCGTAGTAACATATTTTCATTTTTACTGGTAGAAGTTCACTTTGGCGGTAATCACGTCCTGCGTTTCCGCCATATTGTGACAACTAGAGAAACAAACGGACAGTTTTACAAGGAAAACTGACGCCAGTAAGAACAAATAGAAATTTTAGCCACATTTGTGAGAAAAAAAAATTCCATGAATTTAAGATGTTTAAATAAAACGAATTTTTCCATTCAGTTTTACTGGTGGGACATTTGTCCCGGCAGTAATCTGAAACTGAAGATACAATTTCAAAAAAAGCAGCCGCCATCTTGTAACAACCTCCTCAGTCACTTCACTTGCAATTGGTAGACAGTAAACTATATGTCTCCTCCTCTTTATACATGACTCCATTATTATAACTCGATAAATTTACATATGTGTTTTTCTTGGGTTCAAAAAAAAAAATGTGGATTGAAAAACTAAAAAAAAAATCAACAAATCGCCATTTTAAAAAAAAATAATAATAAAAAATATCCATCATTAATTTTTAAAATAAATATATCATTAACAAACTCTTAACATCAACGAACAAAAAAAATCACCAATAAATTGAATTATTCAAAAGAATTTATATAAAGTCCGCTTACGTGTTCTGACCTATTTTTTCGACGATAAGGAAATATAGGTTAAAAATTAATTTTATTTTTCGACTTTTGTTCAGCTTTTCGGGATTTGGCCGCATTGTACTAGACTCCCGGAAACCCGTTTTAAATGTATCGTAAAGTATAACGGAATGTACTTTACTATATATGTTATTTAAAAAATATATTTTCAATATTCTCATGAAAAGGCAGTTTAATTGAAAGAAAATATTTTTTCTGTATTTTAAAACTGGGAATGATAGGTGAGAACACATATCGAAATATGAAATAATTCTCTGATAAAATATAATTTTGAAATTAAACTGATTGGCAGTATTGTTATTTGGGCATTTAAATATGACGTATATTTCTCAGTTAACTTCTTTTAACGCGTAATAATTTAATTATTGCATTCATTTTTCTTTATCTTTTTAATAGTCCCGTGAAAATACATCTTTGAATTGAAAGAATTACTTGCGTTGTTTTGCAATTTCGCAACAATGTAGAATACACGGTCAAGTGCAAGTATTGCTTGCGCTCAGATACAATAAATATATGAATTATTAACCATATTATTAAAAAAAATGTTGTTGCTAAAAGAATGATAGCACATTGTATAAAATTATACAACGTAGTGTTGGGTATAGCTCTATCAGGGTTCGTACGGGTGCTTCAATTTCTAGACTAAGAAGTTCTTTAGTACCAATATTTTCTTATGAAAATATCTCTTTAAATAAGGCTAAATTTCGTCCGTTTAAACTAAATTTGTTTTTCTATAAAAAAAATTCTGATATTTGGCCTTGAAAATAACGGTACCCTTACGAACCCTGGTCTATATACTAGAAAAGTATGAAGGGGTATACCATTAAAGTGCAAAGAGGTATGAAGCCCAAATAATGTGAAATGTTGATATTCTGCATTAATCTTATCCCAATCTGTTTATGGTGAACTTAATTCGGTACTGACAATAAAAGTAGCTAATATTTAAACTTCATTTGGCGTTTCATAAAAATTTAAATTCAGCGTAGTAATAATCCTTTCCTTTTGCAGTGTATCTAATACGAAACCCTTGTTCAAAATTTAAAAATTGCATTGTGCTAAGCGCACTTCAAAAGGACCATTTTAAAATATAACATTTTATATTTCTGAGTTTTTTTAGATGTGTGTAAGTAACTTTTCTAACTGTAAGAGAATTTCTAATCAAACATAAAATGTCAGCTTTTATTTGAATATAAAAGTATTGTAAAGTGACGTTAGTGAATCTGTGATCTTCAATGAATCTTGCTTATACACTCTAATAAAAAGCTTTACTTATTTATTTATTTTTTTAATCTCAAGATGTGTGTGAGTACGAATATGACTGTAAAAGGAAAATAAAAAGAAGCGAAATAATGCTCACGTATGGCTAATTAACAATGACACGTATAATAATCTAGATAACGAAAATCAATCAGCTCAAATCCCAAATCCTACTGCTCAACTATGTATGCCCCTGAGTATGACAGGGTAACATAATTTTTTTCAAGAAAAAAAAAATGTTAAACATTTGCACATAACTGTCCAGTAATTCGACTTTATTGAAAACGCTTGAATAACTGTAATTTAGCTTTATTCTGACCATACTATAGATGGATATGCTGAATAATATAGTCAAGTACCCGTTATCTTTAAAACTGGAGGAATGTCTGGAAATTGTGCTGCAGATTTTTAACGTCAACGATGAAAATTCGTATCACTTTCAAAACTATTTATTTTATTTATATTTTTGAAACTGTAAATTATCGTTAACTAGCGCGGCAGTTTAATAGTTTTTCTATACAATTTTTAGTACCTGATAATACTGCACATTATTTTGCAATACTGAACAAATGATTAAATGCTGAAAATAGAAGAGAACAGCAAAATAAAGTGTGTGGTTTTTAACATAAAACAACGTAGCAATTGTATTAAAAAAGCTGTAAGAATTTTATAAATCGTTTAATTTTCAGATTCAAAATGTGTTTCTTATAGTTTTCCGTTTGGTTATTTTTTTCCTCGTTTTGTACCTACAATTTTTAAAGAGTTATAAATGACCACATACATATACTGTACATTCCGAAATTTACCATTTCTAACACTACGACTACGTTGCCTGATTTTAATATATTTTTTTTCAAAATATTTATCAAAATTAATTATTAATAATCGTAAATATTTTATTTTTAAATTGTCTATAATTAAATAAAGCGAATATAACTAATCCGAAACAATGATAGGTATTTTCAAAAAAACATTCTCCAACTGTTGCCAAGTTGTCCAACTTGGAAACATTTCTGATACGGTTCGTACAAGTGTGTTTGTTCAAAGTGTAATTTTTTGCATCAAATATGTTCTGAAATTGACATAGAGAAAATGCCAAAGACTTAGCGGGTCACAGATAACTTATCGGCCGGCTAAGTTTGACCCGCGGGCGACATGTTTGACATGCCTGGTTTACATACTGATATATACCGGGTGTCCCAAAAAGGACTGACTGATTTTAAAATTCAATATCTTGCAAACGGTGACAGATATTTAAAAAATTCTTGCAGGAGGGTTATGCATAAGGTCAAAAGTTTTATTACAGTGATTTTCAATTTTAGTTCGATTTACAAACAATAGATGGCGCTGTAAGCAATAATCGCTAAATTCAGGCTCGATTTTTGGTACTTCGTGGCCCGGATAATACATTTGCATCTCCTTTTTCTGCATGGAACAAGATAAAGGACCAAAAATCGAGCGTCTATTTAGCGACTATTGCTTACAGCGCCATCTATTGTTTGTAAATCGAACTAAAATTGAAAATCACTGTAATAAAACTTTTGACCTTATGCATAACCCTCCTGCAAGAATTTTTTTAATATCTGTCACCGTTTGCAAGTTACTGAATTTTAAAATCAGTCAGTCCTTTTTGGGACACCCGGTATATAAAATAACTGAACTTTCTTTGTATAGTGGAAAATATAGAAAATATATTATTATTACGAAAATAATAAAAGACAGATACCAGAAAAAGTATTGAAAATAATGTTATATATTAAAACAAAAATCTGACATGTAATCAACGAATTTATATTTGTTGTCTAATCAAGGTGCCTAACTGCCTTTGCTGCAAGTTAGAGTTCCCCAAAAGCATTAGCAGTATGTTCACTATTTCGTGTTAGGTTGCTGCTTAGAGTCAAATTAATCCCAGAATTTTCTTCTTGCCTCATAATATTCGATTCCATGCAGTTTTGCAGTTGTTAAGATTTTTATCATTAAAAGTTTTCCAATATTATTAAAAAATGTTTCTGACTTCGGTTTTTCTGGCTGGTCTCTGTGTGCCTGTTCTCAACACGCGGCAATATACTTCGATTACCATTCACCTAGTATATGTTACTGAGGTTTAACATAAGACTTTCCGTGTTTAAAATTGTAATTTCTCTCTTGTAAAATATGTAGTGTTTTTGGTTCGATTACAGAAACACAAAAGAAATCTGTAACATTATGCTCTATGAGCAAAAATCGTTTGCAAAACATTTTAACCGTCTCGCTGCGTGATATGTTTATTTAAGGTTCAAAATTTGCGCATTCATTTTATTACATATTTCAAATCTACATATGTTTTAAATGTTTTAGAGTTAAAATATGTAAAAAGAGTTTGTAAAAAAGTTTTTTTTTTTTTAAACGTAAAACTAGATCATAAAAATATGATTGTCAGAAAACTGAATTTGAAGAATAGTCATACAAAAACGAAATTCTGAAACTTAATCTTGGTTAAATGCATTCAAGCGGAAATCGCGGATTGCGCAAATTTTACTACTTTTACTTTACACTAGATAAATTTTAAGACAATTATTCTAATTGGCAAATAAATCATATTAGATGTAAATTTCCAACTGGGCGAAAAATGTCCGGACCAGGATTCGAACCAGGGATCTCCTGGCTGAAGCTGCCAGTTCTCTACCATCTGAGCTATCCCGGACGAATCTGGCGGAACTTCCTCACCCAGCTAATCCTAATTCCTTCAGACAGACATTCTCGCCAGGTGATCACTGGTTCTAATCCTGGTTCGGACATTTTTCGCCCAGTTGGAAATTTACCTCTAATATACTTTTACTTTGCCCGTGGAAATCTCGGAAAGGGCAGCAAGAGGGTCAATAAAGTAAATTTATTTCAAACAGTATGAAACATCTATGAAATATATAAGGCATTATTCAGATGTAACACAAAATGCTTCCTCTTTTGAATCTGGATTGCATAACATTTATAATTCATTCACAGGGACGCACAAGAAAATTTCGTTACACGGAACCTAGGCTGTTCCATTTTTCCATAGATGGGACTATCATATGATTTTGCTTACGTCCCGAATCTAAGTAATGCAAAAGATATATATATGTGTCAACTTTCAAGAAGATTGGATAATATTTAAGGGTTGCACACATTGATCACTTTCATCTCAAACTAGCGAAAATTCTTATATTGAAATGTTTTGTACTAATGAGCTTCTCATATATTTCTTTTTTTTTCTTCAGGTAAATGAACTAGCCCTCTTTTGGGAAATAAAAGAGGAATAAGGCTGCTAGGAAAGGTGAATAGTAGTGATTTTTTAGGAGCTCGGCTCCCTTCAAAGGAACAAGTACTTTTACTTTTTATTTACCATCACAAGGAAATGAAAGAAACACTTTCGGATGCTGATAAATCTAACAGTACTAAACTATAAGAAGTGTGGAGGAAAACAAATATCCCTGTTACGACGGAGGAGAATATCCATGCTGATATACAGAAGTTGTACAAAGAATAACAAAATCCGGGTAAAGAGAAATCGACAAATACAGATAAAGTAAATGTGAAATGGGAGATTTGGAAAATTTATCTTGTAGAGTTATTTGGCATTTCCCGCCAAAATGTAATGGGCATGGATATCGTATCACAAGAAGAAAAAGAATTTCTTAAGTCCCAAAGAGAAGATCATATGAGATTGTCAATGAGAGGAGTAGGTTTTAGCATCGAAAATAAGAACTAAGTGTACAAAAGAAGACAAAAATGATTCATATAATAATAAACATTGAAAAGCTATCGCTTGAATCGATAAGACATTTATACTGGAAGACTTATGTCCGTCATCATCAGAACCTAGCGATGGAATAAGCTGAGATTTGCCACCAGGAGCGAAAAAGATTACGTTCAAGTCTTATACTAAAACCTCTTGATCACACACTCACGTCTATTTGGGATCGAGAACAGATCTCTGTTGCATCAGCAAGCGCTTCATTTATAGCAACTGAAAAGAGCATTGACCACGGTGTTTCAAAAATTTCCTTATCTGTGGTTAACTTTTACCGTTCGTGGGCGATCAATAGAAGTAAAATAGAAAAGAAAATTAAAAGGAAAGTTTTGGAAAGTCCTTCTCCTTTCGTCTTGCATTCGGATACTAAACTGTTGATCTTAGTTGACCATGGGTGTGGCAACACTTTGAGATAGACATGCAGTTTTAGTGACTTGCAAAGATTTTGAGCATCTGCATGGCATAATTGTTTCCCTGAAAGGCACAGGTGAGCAGATGGCTAAAGTAGTTATTCGGGAAATGGACCAATTTGGGCTACATGACAACATCATAGTCCTTTTGATGCTACAGCATTTAATACAGGACTTATCCTAAGTGCATTTACCCAAATTGAAAGATAATTCGGACGAACATTGTTGTGGTTCGCTTGTCGTCATCACACCCATGAACTAATATTGAAAGGAATATTTGAGAAGTGTTGTGGCATATCATTAGGTGGTCCTGACATCCAGATTTTTCGGAAATTCCAAAGTTTGCGGAATTCACTTGATAAAAAGTTACTTACGACAATGCTGGGGAGGAAAGTAAGGAGTGTGCAAGGCTTTCTGGAAGAACAACGAGTGAAGATGGTTAACTAACTCCAAAATGTCCTGAAAGTCAGAAGTCATCCAAGAGACGAAACAAAAAGTCATTACAACTCTCACTCTTTTATCTAGGAGGTTGGCATGAAAATAACTCCAGTTTCTGGATTCCAGGATCTCTTCATCAAGCAATGAGGATGGAAAAGACAATATATGCACTTAAAATTGTCCTTTTCACTAAAGAGTTTAATATTCCTAAACGAGAATTGAAAGGAAGGACACGGATTTCTTATTTTGAGAGGCTCATATACACCGAGCCGAAATATTATGACCATCTCCACATTTTGGAATGAACTGGCTTGATTGACGTCGAGGGCACGTAATCAGGTGGGAATGGTATTTAAATACTACTAGGGAGAACGATGAATCATTTTTGCGCTTACTTCTGAATGTGATGGGAAAGGTTGCTGACCGAAGTGACTTTGATAGAGGGCGAAATTCAATGGTCCGATTGTTCAGAACGAGTATCTCCGAAACTATTCGCCTCGTGAGTTGTTAGCGACATATCGTTGTTAGTACTTATGTAGTTAGTTCAAAATGACGATGAAACCATCAGCAGATGGCGTTGGACGTCGACGAGTTATCAAAGAAAAAGGACGTCGGGGACTCCCCCACTTGGTAATACAAAATCGCTGACAGGTACTGGCTCAGCTAACAGCCCAATACAATAAAAGTCCAAGTAGAATTCTTTCAGAACACGCAATTCAGCTGACACTGTTGGATATAATGCTATGCAGCAAACGCCCCACTCAGGTGCCTCGGTTGAGCAAGCATCATCACCAACTACTCCTACACTAGGTCCAGGAACATCATGACAGAACCATGGATAGTTGGGAGAGAACTGCCTGGTCAGATGAATCACGATTCATTCTACAACTCGTCGATGGACCTACTAAAGTAAACCTTCTTACAGGCGAACTGTTGCTCTTGCTTATTCAGCAGGCCATACAAAGGCTAGTGGTGGCAATATTAAACTTTGAGAAACGTTCGCATGGGCATTTCTGGGACCTGCCTCTTTGTGGTAGAACAGCATGAAGTCCGCAGATTAATGGAACATCAGTGTGGAACTGTTGCACCCTTACAATGTTATATTTCCTCCCAACAGCAAATGGAATATTCCAGCAAGACATGACACTCCGCGCTCTATGACACACGGTTCGAATTATGCTCGGGTGGTTCCAGGAACATAATACTGAATTCCAGTTAAGATATTAGCAGCTTAACCGAACGGGTCTTAATACGATAGAGCAGATTTGGGGTGTCATGGAACGGCAGCGAAGAGTTAAAAAACAACCATGGCTAATTCCATGAAAATTTGTCATGTCTGTCACACAGCTGAAAATCCCTATGCTTGTTTGCCACCTTTATTTTCAAAAAGTTTGCTTCGTGTTATTCAATTGATGAGATATCTCCGATAAAATAACTCACATTTTTCCGTTCTAAAATACTGGTAGCCAACAAGCATAGCGATTTTCAGCTGTGTGACAGACATGACAAGTTTTCATGGAATTAGCCCCATGCTGTAACATCCCGGATTTGTGTGACCGCTACTTGAACATCTGGTACAATCTCTCTTCGGACATGTACCAAGGACTTGTGACATCCATGCTAAGGCGGATGTAGCCTTTCTGCGGGCCGAAACTGAGACAATTCGGTATTAGGTGGGTGGTCATAATGTTTTGGTTCTTCAGTGTATGTTCACATTTGGCACAAAGCAATTGTAAGTGGGTTGGTTCCAAAGAATGAGTTGGATATGCTACAACTTCTGAGCAGTTACCTAGATGCAGAAGTTCAAAAAGTTCTCTCACATTTGCTAATAGACACATTTGGTATCTGTCAGAAACAAACGTAGAATTGGTTTTTGAGGACGAACGTATTACTCAGGCTGATAATGAAAATATGACTAGAGTTTAAGGAAAAGGCCTGAGTCATTTCGTTACTAATAAAACAAACGCGATCTTTGAATTGTTTTTGATCCCCGACGTTAGAGAATTCTGCAGAGAATTTCCAAAAAGCCATATGAACGCTTTAAGCAGCCAATGATACCGCAAAAAGATGAATTTCTCGGATAAAAAGTTTATCGAATCGGTCAGGGACGAGCAACAAAAACAACTCTTGTTCTGGTTAGTCGAGCATCACACAAAAGTCATCACCAAGCACACAAACGAAAGGATCGCATCATTCATAGTTGATACTTATTCTTCTATACTATATCATGCTTTGCTTATAATACCGATTAATCTTAGTGTCTAGTTTCAGAATTATTTTAAGTTTGTGATTTCTAGGGTTTCCAATAAAAGTAATTAACATTGAAAAATCGTATTTTTGCCTTTTTTTTACAAAACTGATCAAAGTGAACAACCACTAAGTATTATCCAATCTTCTAGAAATTTGACATCGCAATATACTTTATATCACTGAGACTTGGGGCGTAAGCAAAGTCCCCAAAAATCTTACATATTATTTATTTATTAATTTACTTTTTTTTTTTTTTTTTTTTTTTGCATTACAAAATGAAACACCCTAATGGGGTGGTTTCGTTGCCTTATGGTAAAAAAGCAATATCAGTTATAATATAATGATGTTACACAGGTTCGAAGGTATAGAAATTGATCTGTATTGCTGATGTGTACAAAAAGATGGTACTATAAAGCATTTATTTGTTCAATTACATTGAAACGAAAAAAAAAATCAGGTTACAGTACTATCTATGACTGCTAACATCTGGAACAGCCTTTACAGAATCGGTATGCATTTATAAGCTTAAACAAATTTTAGTTTATGACATGGTATGCGCAATTTCTATAGCTAATATGTGGGCTGCGCAAACAATAGTTAAGTATTACTGTCCATGGTGCGATTTACTTACTTGTTTGCTAGTTGTGTTATGCATTTCCCATCTTAACTATATTTAGTATACTAAGACGCGTTTGTAGAAGAGGTATATATTCATATACAGGAACACACAAAATCTGGTTATATTATTGTCTATATATGTATCGTAATTTCTAAATGTGCGATTTTTATTGTATTACATATTTACTATCTGAATTAATTTTAGCCATACGTGGAGTTAATACTATACGTGGTGTGTATAAAAAGCTTTATAACATATACAGGGCTACACAAAAAATGTCATGTTATGTTCGATGATCGGTAAATGCTGAAAACAAATTTTGAAATGTGTTATGACCTTTACAGCTGAAATAGGTTTAAACAAATAATGCGGTGTGTATAGAAATCTCAAAATAATTTGAATATGTTTTCAACTGTGGGCGCAAATTGCTCAATTTGAATGTTTATCTGTGATATGCTTTTTCTAAATTGCTTAATAGAAATTTTGTCTTCTAAAGCATTTTTCGTGAATTGTTTAAACTACATTAAATGATTTCCATAATCATTTAATAAATTTTAGGAGGATTGACGGATTTTAAAGGATTAATTAAATTTAAATTTATAGGGATTTTGTGCAAGATTTATAACTCCACTCAAATCTTTTATTTAAAGAAAAATTAGTATTTTGTAGAATTAGGAAATGTATAAAACAATGTTCTTACAACAGAAATTAGAAATCTACTAAAAAACAACTTTTCAAAAGTTAAAAAAAAAGCCAAGCAAAAAAAAAAAAAGAAAAGAAAAAAGGGGAAAGTTGTGGCTAAAAAATAGTGTGATATCAAATTTCCAAGCTAATATTATGGCACTTATTTAATATTTTTTATTAAAAATTTACCATATGTAAGTCGAGTACCTAAGTATGCGTTGATAGAAAGCCTTTTCTCCTTTACTAAATACATCATAACGTGTTTCTGAAAATTAATTTTTTTTAATTATGCATGATGGGCTTGGCGGCCATCTTTCCATATTTTACACAATTTTCTAAGCACACAAGTACATTGTTAAGATCGGAAATTCGAAATTGTTGCTAAAGCAAACATTTTATGCTTTTAATTTATGGAAATGAGTGCCTAGAAATTTGTGTCTTAAAATAAAGTTGAAGTAACTTCAGGTTTCATCTGATGATTCTCTTTTTTCGGTGGGGGTTAATTAATTAGTTAAAGCAGTAAAAATCAATTTGTTTTTTTTCTTCTTCAAAATAAAAGACTTTCTTAATTTATCTGTCTGTAGCCAAAACTAGAAGTTCAAAATTCTTAATAATGCAAACATATTACGAGCTTGTCTGCTTAGAAATTTGTGTAACATATGGAAAGATGGCCGCCAAGCCCATCATGCATAATTAAAAAAAATTAATTTTCAGAAACACGTTATGATGTATTTAGTAAAGGAGAAAAGGCTTTCTATCAACGCATACTTAGGTACTCGACTTACATATGGTAAATTTTTAATAAAAAATATTAAATAAGTGCCATAATATTAGCTTGGAAATTTGATATCACACTATTTTTTAGCCACAACTTTCCCCTTTTTTCTTTTCTTTTTTTTTTTTTTGCTTGGCTTTTTTTTTAACTTTTGAAAAGTTGTTTTTTAGTAGATATCAGTTCTTTTTTTTAAACAGATTATATATAATTGAAATAATTTTACTCACTAAAATTAGTCCTTGTATAGCCTTTATAAGCAGAGAACAAACACAATAGTATACACTTTGTTTACCTATCATTCATTTTTTAGAGTAATTAATAATTTAAAAGTAACGAAAGTCAATTTCTTCTTTCAAAGTATCAGTCTTTCTCAATTTATATCGCCTTAAAATTTTCTATGAAGGATGAAAATTTAGTAAAAATCAAATAGAGTCAAAATAAAATATATATTTACAGTTAATCTGTCAGTTAATTGTTTGTTCTAACTTTTTTTGCTGACGGTTTTGCAAAATAAATTTATCTTTACAAATACCTATGGAAAATCCGAGAATGAAGCCCCGCAGGCATCTAAAGAATCGAAGATCTGTCTAAAGAAGTAAATCTAGCAATTCTAGACATGATGATGAAACATTTTTGATAAAAAAAATCTAAAAATTTAAAGATATAAACTGTACATATAACTTCATCTTCATTTAGATCGTGTTATAGAGAAGAAAGAATAAATATGTAATTTTACTCAAGTCTGTTTATCCATACCTATTTGCATAAATGTGAGAATATAATTTCGTATAAAAATTCCCGTAAATTGATTATATTTAATAGTCTATTATTAAAGCCGCATAAACATTAGAATAAAATTTTTTTGCAGTTAAAAATTGCCTGAAATCTATAGTCTTATCGTTCGTCAAATTTGTTATATGTTTTTTTTAATACCCAGACACCTTTTCTAAACTCTGACAAAAGATCACAGAAATACTGAAGTTATCCAAATACTTATACCTTTCTATCGTATTTCTTTTTTTGAGCGGGGTGAGGGGTGAGGAAGGGCGCTTAAGAACTTCGTTTTGTTCTTAGAATTCTGAATTAATCATTGAAAAGATCTACCTACATAAGTCTTGTTGCAGAATTTTCATTAGGTAAGAGTTGCATCAACTTATACATCATGTGAATATATTAAATTACTTTTGTAAAATACTAGATGGGTGCCATTGATATTTTCAGAGCATTTGCCTACATTTTAAACTTACATCATTTATTATATAATCTCCTCATTAATTTTCTATACGAATTAAAGAAGTCGTTGTTTCCATGGCAACTGTACCTTTCACTATTGCTTGCTTGTTTGTTTGTTTTATTGAACACATATATATCAGATCACGTGGGGATCACGGCGGGATTCGAACCCGCCCCCACCTACGTTCTCATGCGATTAGCGGCGTGGTGTCTTATCCACTCAGCCACGGCGGGCCACTATTGCTTTATCTAATACCCAGATACTCAAATTTAACCAGCTGCGCTTAGAATCATACTCATAACAGAGTACATTTATATGTAAGAGTGGTGACACATATGCACAAGTCGTGTACTCATATTCAAGTTTTTGTCCAAAGTACAGTAACTCAGTTTTCATTAATAGACGTGGAAGATTTCGATTAAACTAACCAAAATAGTTTAAAAACATTGGCTTTCTGATTTGATTTTATTCAAAATCGTCTTAACCAACCAAAGTTAAATTCCGGGATCCAGAGTGTTTACTGAAAACATAAAAAAGTTTTCAAAAATGCAGGCTTCTGATTGATCAATCTCATCGCGCTAATAGCGTAAAATCTATCTTGATCCCGACCTATTCAACGTCCTTTAAATATTCGAGAAAACCTTGACAAGTCAGGAAAATATCACACAAAGCAGGCAAAACAAAGAAGAAAAATCATTCATTGGCTCGTTCATATCCACGAGCCAATGAATGATTTTGTTCCTTTGCTTTGCCTGTTTTGTGTGATGTTTTTGTGACGCGTGTTAAGACTTTCTCAAATATTTAGGGGTGTTTGTTTATTTCACCACCATGAAGCTATGAAAGGAGAGGAGCAGACATGTCAATCTTCCCGTGTGAAAAACTACATAAAAAAACGAGTTCTTTCCCCCTCTTCTGCGTTTTTCTCTCTTGATTTTGACCGATAGCAGCCCATTTAGCAGTCTCCAGTGCAAGATGCAGCTATATATGGCGGACGCAAGGGGGAGGGTGTTAGCGTGACCAATGACATAATAGGTCAGTTCATGACGTTTAAAAGTCACACGGAGTTGGATCATCTTTACACGATGATTAGTACAAAGCGGTGCGCCGATTTTTTTGTGTCCATTGCCGTGTACAGATAATCAACTCCGTGTGACGTGATGAGCTGGCCACACTTAGGAACAGCTTCAAATGACGTCATCTACTTCGAGGCAAACTAAAAAGGACAGGCTACCGCGGCGCTACAGCGTCTAGAATATATAGTGTGGAAATCCAATCAGTCGATCACAGCGATATCTGCAGGATATTTCCCAAAACTCCAAGACAATTTGGTCTAGACGCTGTAACATTTTTTTAAACGTTTTATTAACTTACATTTGACCTGTGTGCTTGGCGTCAAACCCGCTGTAATAATACGATGTTTACTTTGAAATTTGAAAATATATAGCAGATGTCGCTGCGATAATCTCCCTGGATTTCAGCGTCAGTGCACATTTAAGGGATACACTTTTTAGCGGTTCTTGGATAGCAAATTTCCACATTATGTATTCTAGACGCTGTAGCGGTGCATTACACGTGTCTCTTTCTTCTTTAAAAAATATCCTGCAGATGTCGATGCAAATGACTGTTTGGAATTCGACATCGTTGTATATTTAAGGGATTCAATACTTCCGCGCTTTTTTAAGTATTGCTGGGATAGCCGATTTCTACAACATATAATCTAGACGCTATAACGGAGCTATAGTTTCTAGAAGATATAGTTTAAAAAGCGGCTTATTAAAAAAGTGCTAAAAATTGTATCCCATAAATGTTGAACGAGGATGAACGACGAATGTCGATTACAGCGACATATGGTAACTCCAACATAACTATTTCAAAAGAAAACGTTTCGCTCAGAGAAGATCTAGAAAATGTTGCTCCTATCGATATTTGTCATTCAGTATTTTTCAATATTTATGGGATTCAATTTTTAGCACTTTTTAAAGAATTACTGGAATAGCCGGTTTCCACACTATGACCGTGATCTAGGTAGATTTTTCTGTGTTATCGTAACGAGATTGACCAATCAGAAGCCAGAATTTTTGCTAACTTTTCACTGTTTGCAAAATTGTACCTGGATCCCGGCCTATATTTCTAGACGCTATAACTGAGCTCAGGAATAGTACAGAAAGCAAACTCCGTATTTTGATACATTAAGGCCGGGATCTAATTAGAAACAAGTGTGTCTCTATAACGAAGTAGCGACATACGGCCAATAAATGTTTATTGGTAAAAGTGATAAAAACAAATCGTTAAAGTTCTTTGCGAGCATGCCATTATCGTCAGGTTAATGCATGCTGAATTATTTCCCCAGTCTAATAGAGATCGTCCATGCGCGTATCTTCTAATGGAGGATATTCCAAATATGGGTTCGAGGCTGAAAAAGTCACGTGGTACCGGTAATTTACCCAAAGAATTTCTAACTGATAAGAAGGGAAATAGGAAACTACACTATTAAAAATATCGTGAAAAATTACCTCGGTTCTTACAGGTTCTCTATTTTCTGACCAATGAGAACGCTACATAAACGCCTATGAAGCGTTCTCATTGGTCAGAATACAGATAGCCTTTAAAAACAGAGGTAATTTTTCACGATATTTTTAACAGTGTACTACTGCTTTCTCCCATGAACAGTTTCATTGGCTAGCGGGGATTTACATTACGTAGACGGAGCCTTCCCTTCTTTACGCTAGACGTTCTTGCCTTGACCATGTGATCATAACGTAAATTGAATATCCTCTATTCAAGAAAGCGGATTGCCGTACTTTCGACAAAAGCTTGAAATGAGCATGCCTCTTGTGCATATATCACCATTCTTATGTATAAAGGCTCTCTGTTATGGTGTTGTTTCTGATACAGCGCCTAGAATACCTAGTGTGGAAATATGCTATCCAAACAGTTCTAAAAATTTGTATCCCTTAAATGTGCGACGATACTGCTAAAATTTCAAGTGTCGATCGCAGCGACATCTGTGGGATTTTCGTATTACTATTATTACATTGGATAGACTAGCAATTTCTTGCAGTTGTAGAAAATATCCTGCAAATGTTGCTTCGATCTGCATATTGCAGCAGTATCATTGCACATTTAAGGGATACAATATTTTAGCGCTTTTTTAAGTATTACAGGGTTAGCCGATTTCAACACTATATATTCTAGGCGCTATAGTTTCTGACCGCTGTTGGTTAAATTTCGATATTCGTGTTTTAGAGTGAGCAATAGAGAAAAGTACTAAAACTATTGAAACAACAACTTCTTTAATATTGAAATGTATAGCAAACGAGTTCAGAATCAATGTCTTAAATAGTTTCGAATATGAACTGTTGTTATGACATCAATACCCTTCCTGGATGTGGAAATGCAAAATTGTGTTCAACATAATTGGCCGCAATCTAGATAGATTTTTCGCTGTTAGCGAAACGAGATTCATTAATCAGAAGCTTGCACTTTTGCGAACTTTTCGCTGTTTGCAGCAATGCAGGCTATTGATTGGTGAATCTCGTTTCGCTAAGAGCGAAAAATCCATCTGGATCCCAGCCTAAATTTCTGTAAACATTGCACTTCATCCATGGCACTAAGAAAATTACTCAAAATTTTTATGACATAGGCCGGGATCCAGAAGCAGCAAAAATTCTCAAACATTCTGGCTTCTGATTGGTCAAACTCATTTCGCTAACAGCGAAAAATCTATCTGGATCTCGGCCATAGTTTTCTTCGATGAAATCAATGCAAAAGGATAATATAAAAAAATTTAAAAGACTTCTAAAATGATTTGGCGGGTTTATTGCTGTTTGGCATAATTTATAAACTTTAGAATTAATTAACAGTTTTTCGCTAATTAAGAATAGAAAATTTGTGTTTTTAAAGCTGAATTTTACAAAAGCACGTAGATTGAGTAAATATCTGTCCAAAAATGCAATCCTTACCTTTTTATGTCCATTATTTAAGTCTCTACCTTGATTGAACCATAAATTGTGACGAAGAAAATAAATCGATCATTTTCAGTATCTCGACGTTATTTTAAAAAATCTATATCTCTGTTTATAATTAATTTATGAGGATGCATTTGGTCTCAAATTGAAGATCTTTTCCATTAGGTCCTTCTGGTTTTGGTTTTATTTTTCTGCGATGATTGGTTCTTTTGATATGGGAAATTTTACGCTGGCATGTTTGGTTGATTTAACATGGAGAAGTTGTCATCAGTATAATAAGCAGTTACGGTGTCTTGCGTTTTATTCTTGGCGTTTGTTTGTTTGGCGAGGTTAGCATTTTTTTTCAGCTTGGCTTGGCAGAACGACCGTCCTGCTTGATATTTCCGAAATGAAAACTCCTCCCATCCTCCCCCAACACCAAAAAAGCTGAAAAAATGCAAAGGCAAAATAAATCACCCTTTTAAAAATATTTTTGTTTCTTGTAACCAATAATGCTTTTGGAACAACGTAAAGTAATGTATCTACGGGTGACTACAGATCAGGGAAAAACACAGTAAACAACGGTGAAACCCTAGTATTTTCTTATAGAGAAATTCATCTTATTTAATAAAGCGAATAACATAGGCTAATTTTTCTATAAGTAAATACTTGTATTTTCTACTCTATTTGACTCTGAATTTCCCTGATCTATAAATCATTCCAAACTGTATTACAACTAATCGATGTATTAAATTAATTTCATAAAAAGTTATTTTATTGGTACTTATAAGGACCTTCAGTAAATAAAGTGTTGATATTTTTCTTATCTTATTAAATTGTGAGGTTTCGTTACAACATTCTTAAATGTTGGAATATGTTTCGCGATTTATGTTTGACGCATGATTTTTCTTTTTTTTTTCTTTTTTATTTTAAGGAAGCAACTTTTTGTTTCTTCAGCCCCACGACCCCGTGTTTTAATCGTTTATTTCAGAAGACGCATATATGAAAAAGTTTGTGTTATGAGAAATTAAAGAAAATTTGTCTAACTAATCTAAAACTAGATAGTTTCTTATACGATAAAATCCGAGAACGTAAAGGAAAGGTGTCGAAGAAAACAGTAAATTATTTTATGCATGAGGATTAAGTGGAGGGTAGAATAAAATATTTCTCGTTTAACGGTTATGCAGTTTCTGAAATAAAATCCATGCCATTTCTGAATTTTCCTTTTATTTACAATTTCTGATTATAATGAAATTTTTTTAAGTAAAAATTAACAATGCTGAACTTTTCACTAAACCTAGTTTTTATTTTGGTCTGTTATAAAACAACAACAACAACAACAAAAATGCTTAAAAATTTTTCAGATCCAATTCAAATTGATTGAAATACTTATCACAATATGAAAAAAATGGCGTAGAGAGAAATATTATAGACACGTGAAGCTTTCTGTAAAATAAAAAATTAAAAAGCTTTAAAATACTATTTTAAGCCTATAAGTAATATAAATTGTGGGGATTTTACACTAGGCGAAGGTTGGAAGGTCACGAAAAATTATTTAAGTCGTTTATACATATACATTTATTAAAATTAGTGTTAACTCATTTCGAATTTTTTGTCAGTTGCGGCTTTGAAGAAAGGATTCATTTAACCTAATGCGAAATTCTAATTTTAAATATAATAGAAGAGAATTGTTTCTTAATTTACAGTTGAATTCTAATTAAGTTATAAAAAATAGCTTTTTCAAGTTTTATTTTTACTTTTAGTTTTTCAAAACATTATTTTAAAGGTAATGGGCCAGTTTCTTATTTTCTCTATAAATCGATTTCTGGTAAGTTTTACTTCAGTCAAGTGTAAAGTATAGCAAAAAAAAAAAAAAGTGAGAGAGAGCGAGAGAGATATATCATTGTTTTTATGAAGAGAACTTTATTTCTATTTATAATTAATCTAATGCAAAAATATAATTCAAAACATTCAAATTCAACATCCCAAACTGTTTGCTTTCAGATCTGAGCATTTAAAAATGGTTTATCTCATTTTGTTTGTAGTGACCATTTTTCTATGCAGACTGGGCTTCTCATAATTCCTGTGATTCATAAACGAATAAAAAATTATTTGAAAAAATAAATCTTCCCACATCATTGAAGATCAATAATTAAACAATAATAATAATAACAGATTCAATTTCACATTACATTTTTTTTTTCAATTTACTAATTACCCGAAAACTTGGTAAACTCGTCAGATCACAATAACAAACGAATCAAATACATATAGCCCGTTCTACAGGAAAGGCTTTTCAAACAAACATTGCCCGGAATAAGGCTGTAGCTTCCTTTTAGCTTCTTTTTCCAGGTAGTGGGACTTTTGCTTGTTAAACCTTGAAAGAAATTCTGTAAACGTTAAGTGGCCACAGGAATCAGCAGCACTGGCCGTATTATCCTAAATTACTTTAACTTCAGTGGGAAAATGAAATTCAGTGAATTACCGTCTGTAAGGATTTTTAAGGATGGCGACTTTTGTAAACATTAACTGAAGTCCGCATTAATGTCTATAAACATATTAACAGTGTTGGACATAATCAGATTACAAAGTAATGAAAATACAGGCTAAAATACGTTAAAATCTCCTCCCAATGCAATGAATTAACGTGTAATGCATTACAAAGTAATTTCAATTACGCTTTTGATGTGTATAATCTGATTTTCGTGCACTGGATTACAAATCAATTCGCATTTTATCTTTTAAAATTTAATTAGATTAATTTGTGATGGATTACAATATGATTTAGATTACATTTTTAATTGTATAATTCAATTAACTTATAATCGATTGCAAGATTATTCAGATTAGGTTTTTAAATATATAAACCAATTAACGTATAATCGATAACAAGATAATTCCGATAACTTTTTAAATTAAAGAATCCAGTTAAAGTGTAATGGATTCTAGGTCAATTCTAATTATATCTTTAAAATTATAATTTAGATTTAATTCTAATTTATTACAAGTTAATATCAATTACATTTGTTCCGAATACAATTTGATTAACATGTAACGCAATACAAGTAAATCTAAATTACATTCTATGAAATGTATTTAAATTAATTTGCAATCAATTACGTGTTAATTCTAATTGCATTTTTAAATTATTTGTAATTCATTGCAAGTTAATCCCAGTTACGTTTATAAGAATGTTACTAAATTTTAAGTAACTAATTATATGTCAGTAAGTATTCATTTATAATGTTATTAAAACATAACAGATTTTTTTAAAGAATTGCATATTTACTAATTATCTAGTTATTTTTACTTATTTTTCGTTTTATAGAGCTATGTTAATTTTGTTTTCAAACTTTTTTCAATTCAGAGCCGAAAAACGCACTACACAGAGTCTGATATACTGATTTTAATCTGCTCCTTCTTGTTCATACACAATAATTTTACAAAAGGATAAGTTTTTTTTGTTTTTTAGTAAGATTTCTACCTAGAAAAAAAGGAAATATGCGAGGTTGAAATTATTACGAAATGTAAAAAATTGTTTACAGCTCTCGAAGGGATAATTTCACGTTATTCTTAACCTATAGATCTTACATATATCTGTGTATAAGTAATTACATATAATGTTCTCTGTTCTATGTTGAAAAATCATTTGCAATGCATTTAAATAAAATTAACTTATTTCAAGAATGATGAAATCGACATGCATGTTTGGTCCGCAACATAATATGCTTCATGTGGAACATGAATTGAATAGCGTTTATCTTTCGTTTACAGGGACATACCAAATAATTAATCGTACTACTCATCTACATAAAATCTACAATTGTCTCTGGAACAATAATATTATTCACTGGGTAAAACTATCTGAAAAAACAGTTTTTTGTCTTTTTTAGGGTTACGTACTTAAAAAGTGAAAACGGAACCATTATAAGATCACTCCTGTGTCTGTCTGTCACAGCCCTTCCACTCGTAAACTATGGAACGTGGAAACCTCAAATTGGGGGAAGTAATAAAAACTATTAACCCACATATTTACAGATTAATAAATATTCATAAATATATTTAGGGAAAATGTAGAGGCGTAATTAAGTTACCTGAAAAAATCTTTTCTTTGTATATCGTGTAGGGTATCACGTGAAAGCTTTCGTAACGCTGAACTCAAAAATATATTTCATTTAATTTCAGGTGCTATATTTTCAAAGTTATGGTCGAAAATGTAGTGCAAAAATATGTCCCCCCCCATCTAATTCCGAATCTACTGAAACTAATATTATGAAAAAAGTATGGGTAGTAGACGTTAATTTAAACCTTGCAGGAAAATTATAGCGATTACTCTAGGTCGCATAGTTTTTGAGAAAATCGCATTTTTCAGTCACACACAAATTGTGATTTACGGACATTCAGCAAAAGTGTTGAGCAGCGCTGGAGGTACCTATCGTAGCAAAAGTAAAAAAGCTTTGTTGATCATGAATTTCGGAAAAAATCGTCGGTAATTAGCCGAGATATTAACCCTTAAAGACACGGATGGTTTGTACATACATAATGACAGGGACGGCGTACTCTATGCTCCATCGGCTTTTAAAGCCTAGATAACAAATTTTAATGATATATTTGTGTAATGCAATGACCTAAGCAGTATAAAAGCAATAAACGTCAAATTGTTAAAAACAGACAACTTTAATGAGAATTAATAATACTATGGGATGCGCGGGTAGTTTGTATTTAGTGGCTCTCTCAATACACCTACCTTGTCTTAAAAGGTTAACGAAAAACGTATATGGAAAAACGCGGCACGAACCAAAGCGGCGTTGCAACTTTGCGACGCCCTTTCGAAGCACACTTAGCACAATGCTAAGTTTAAATTTTAAACGAGGGTTTTGCAAAAACCCTTGTTTAAAAAAAGAAAGAAATGGCATTAAAAAAATAGTTATACAGAATAGCTATATTTGATATTGTTTAGGTTCCATATCTCTTTGAACTTTCATGGTATGTCCATTTATACTTTTCGAGTATATACAGCTGTACCCAACCCTAGGTTGCATATTTTTTACAAAGTATTAGTATTCTTTTAGCAACGGTTTTTCCTTAATTATATATTTACTAATTCATATAGTATTGTACGGAACCCTTTGTGCGCGAGTAATACTCACACTTGACCATTTATTTTACATTAAAATGTAAATTTAATATCTACCTGAAAACTATATAAAGAAAAATATTGAAGATTCAATTTAACACATATATTAAATTTTACGCATAAACATAATACTCTGTATCTATTAAAAGTGAGAGATTTTCGCGACGTTTCTCAGAATATATACGGCATTTCTTTGCAATAGTTAATCAAACATTCTTTTTAATTAAACTTTATGAACATATATTTGCATTTTTTAAACAAATTTTACTTTAAACTTTTGCAAATGACATTTCAACTTTATATTATTCTCATATAGATTTCATTAGTTGCATATCTTCTCCTAAAAACTTAACACATCTTTGATTTTTTTTTAATATAAAAATAGAATGCATCTCTTACGTAATAGATAAATATGTTTCCCCTTTACATTATTTATAATACAGAGATATTTTAAGAAATTTTCTATTAAGTTCTCAAACGCAAAGCCGGTTCAGAGTCTGCCGAAAAAAAAACTGTATTAAAAACAATACTATTACATTATATATTTTGTATCTATATTTTCTAGTTTTTAGTTTTTAAAATACAGTCGAACCCGGTTAAGACGCGTTTCAAGGGAGTGGACAAAAGTCGCGTATTAAGCGGGATCGCGTATTAAACATGATTTGTATAACGTTCCAGGAATTATGCTTATTTACACATTTAATCGTCTGAGTGAACTTTAGAGCTTTTATTTATGTGTTTATGGTTGAAAATTTTGTGTTTTACGTAAATTTAGATTAAAATGTAATTGTATTCCACTTTAACACATTGTTTCTTTTTATAAGAACGACTATTTAATAATGACGAAAAATGAAGATGGATTCCAACATGGCTTTATGGTCGATTAATACGTTGCAACCAAAAATAAAACAGTAAAAATAATTTTCCTACTGGACAATTTTTTTTAAAACAGAAAAATAAAATATCTTTGAAACCCAACCCGATTTTAAAATCATATTTAATACTTGTAATAATGGATACCATTATAACCTCCCCTTCAAAAAAAAGAAAGAAATGGCATTAAAAAATAGTTATACAGAATAGCTATATTTGATATTGTTTAGGATCCATATCTCTTTGAACTTTCATGGTATGTCCAATTATACTTTTCGAGTATATACAGCTGTACCCAACCCTAGGTTGCATATTTTTCCTTTTTCTTCTTCTTTCCAATATAAGGAAAAAAAAAATCTTTATTAAACTTTGTGTAAAAGTCCTTATTAATCTTTGTGTATTGTTAGTATGGCAAAAAGTAAAGAAAAGATAAAAGAATTGTCCAACCGGAGTCGTATTTGTTTCATCTTTACGAGTTTTATTCTCTATTGAATATAATATGCATTCCTAGTGCTATAACGTACATTTAAAACCTTATTAACAACGGGTATGATGATCTCTAATCATAATAATTTTTATGACGTATCTGAGTTTCCTGAAATTTTCTGTATCTCTTTATTAAAGTAAAATCATACGCAAAGTGAGAGACAAAGAATGTTAGGAGGCGGGACCAAAGAAGAATTGCAGTTTTGCTAATTTAGCAGGGTTTTGATTTATACATATATCTGCCACTATTTTCGATTAGTAATTTTCGTTTTTAATAATATTCTTAAACATTGTTTTTTATCTGAATAAAAAATAATCCGTTAAATTGGCAACACTCATGAAGAGAGAAGGAATTTGCATCTTAATCATTGAATTCGCGTCTTAAACGTGATTTTTCCTTAAATGGACCGAAAATTTATCGCGTATTAAGCGAGATCGCGTAATAACCGTTCGTGTATTAAACGTGATACTTTTGCATTAGCCTTATGGGTGATGTTCAAGCGACCAGAAAAAATCCGCGTATTAAGCGTGAGCGTCTTAACTGGGTTCGACTGTATTTCGCTGTTGCAGTTTCAGAGACAGTTTGTATATTTTGGCGAATGTTGTTTAGTGCATTACTTTTGGATTTAAGAGCTTCCATAACAATAAATTTTTAATTAAAAACATAACGGGTAATATTATGACATTTTCGTAAAATATAACTCAAATGTTTTTTGTAGCACAGACAAGGTTACATACGGCTAAAATTGCAACTTAAAAAGTTATTAATAAAATAATGGTTATAATCAAATAATTTTAAAAATTAATGAATTTTGTCAAAAAGTTATTAATGAATTATCAACGCAAATTTAGATACATAGATAGTTAGGTAACATAATTCATTAATAACTTTTTAAAAATTTAATAAAATTTCAATATAAACTATTTAATTATACTCGTTATTTTATTAATACATTTATGAGTTCCAACTTTACACATTCGTAATATTGTGCGCATTATTATAAAAAAAACTTTCTTCAGCTGTTCTTTACGAATATGTAATAACAAATTTTGTTGTGTTCTTAAATAAAAAAACTATGAGATACGATATATACTATTATCATTTATGGACGCTCTGTTTATATATATATATATATATATATATATAATAAACCGGAAATCACAAATATATATATACATGGTCCGAAAAAAAATTTTCATTTTGATATTGCATACCCTTTTATTTTATGAGGTTTGGTAATATAAGCTTATTTGTAAAATTTCTAGAAACTAGGAAGAAATTAAGTGACCTCTCAAAGCCGTCGAACTTTTAAAAAATTGGCATTTTTTTCGAAAATCTCCAAATTTACGTCCATTTTTCAAAAGCAATAAATAAAATAATTTTTACAGTAGGTTGAAGTTTGAATTTAAGATTCTTGATCTCTTAAGATAAGTTTTTTAAAGTGTTTCTTCAATGGCCAAGTAATGAGTTGCTGATGATATTCTACTGTGTGATAGAAGAGTTGACCTTGATCCTCATCTTGCACGAGTACATTATTGAATTACGTGTCTAATAACGCGCGCATACTGGCACAGCACGTTTGGCACAATCATTTACCACGAATAAAGAATATTTTTTTCTTTGACAATATTATAATCGTTTATCTACAAATGAATCAATATCGTTTTTTAGAAATGAACAGACAACTTTTAGGACTGTAAAAAGATTCACTGCTCGGCTGCAAAATCTCGTAGCATTTAACCAAGTTTCTTCTTAGGTTTTCTGAAACTGAAAAAATTGCCTTTTTCTCCTCATTTAAGACATGATCTGAAAAGAGTGATAACCCAATCATATTCTCACTTAGGTACCAAAGTTTTCTTTTATGGTTTACCAAGACCTTTTTTGTCAGTTCATTGTCTATTTTTTAAAAATAATTCCAGAGATTTAAGAGAATCAAATCATTCTAAGGTGCACTACAGCTTAAAGGTACAGAGGACCATGCTTTTATACAAATTGTCGCTATAAACAGATGCGTTTTAATACCCATACCTCATATTTCATGAAGTTGAATTACTCACGAAAGCGAAATTTTTTAATGGAATAAATTCTTTTTGTTATCCACCGCGTAGGATGGTACGCACCAGGAGGGCTGAAGATAACTTTGCTTTTGCCTTTAAGAAATTGTGATATGATTTCACACCAAGTAGTCAGGGTTAGTTTTATGAACTTCAGATAATCATCACAAGTTTGAATATTTCTGTGACTGTTTGTAAAGGAAGGCTACAATGACACTTCTGTTTAGTTGTAGCTAGTGTTTTTCATCTTCAGTTAAAACACAACCATCAGTATCCTTATCAATTGCTGCATAGCTGGCAATATTTATCGTGGCCAGTAATCTTTAATTCTACCCAAAATAGCGATTTGATGTCCTGATTCCTGGTGAAGTGAAAATAAGTCAAATACAGCAGAAGCTATGATTATAAGCTTATGATGCTTCATTTGTTCGCGCTATACAAACATTTTATACTCATGAAACGTAATCATTTTCTGTACTTCTAGTTGATCATGAAGATGTTTTATTTTGATATTGCATACCCTCTTATTTTATGAGGTTTAATGATATAAGCATATTTGTAAAATTCTAGAAACTAGGAAAAAGATAAGTGACTTCTCAAACCTGTCAAACTTTTAAAAACTTGGCGTTCATTTCGAAAATCTACAAATTGATGTGCAATTTTTCTAAAGCAACAAACAAAATAATTTTTACAGTATGTTGAAGCTTTAATTTAACATCTTGTACAAACGATGTAATGTTTGGCCAGTAGTTGGTAATAATTGGTTATAACGTTCTTTATGAAAAATGGAAATCAGATGTGAAGACCACATTATTACTTTTGGTTTTTCTACTGGAGATATGTCACTCGTCTTCTTTGACAAAACAAATTGCTTAAATTTGTATTTGATACAACAATTTCATCAATTTTCACAGTAAGTGTGAGGAAACATGTTATAAAGAAAGTATTAAAAATGGAACTGGAACATCATAATTCAGATTTCAGAACATGTAACCAACCAACATAAAATAAGCTCCTTTCTCTAAAAATACTAGACATTTCACTTTACTGCGTTTTTTGAAAATTTTCTTCTTCTTTTCACTTTAAGTGATTTATAATAAAGGTTATTTCTACTATGTGCAATTGCAACCTCATGAAGATAACGCTTATTCTAAGGAAATTCTAGATACCTCACTTCACTTCCATTTTTGCACTTTTTATTCTTCACTTCACTTTATGCAATTTATAATAAAGATTTTAATAAATTATATTCCCATTGCGTACTGTGTGGTGTCGTAGATAGAGGAAATTATGAAGAAAATTAATGCGTTATTGCAATTATTTCCATGGTATAATGAGAAGCGTAAAAAATATAATTATGAAATCTTTAAGCTTCTTGAGAGGTCAGTTCTATTAAAATAAAAACAAATTTTTACAATGTGTTTATCTCATCATTTCTCACAATTTAAGCCCCTATGCATGTCACTTATCATTTTTGGGAACACCCTAATATATATATATATATATATATATATATATATATACACATATATGTTATATATTTTATATATAATTAATTAAAAATTATTGCATAACTGGCACTAAAACAGCTCATATCAAATGCAACAAAATGTATTTCATCAATAAAATGCAAAAACACCATAACCCTGAAAAGAAGGTGTATATCAACAATATTTAACTATAGAAATCCAAAAAACTTTCGAAAATACAGGTAAAAAACAAAACACAGGCAAAAGACAGTCTGTTCTTCATCAGTGGGAGGACAGACAGATCTATCTCCAACCCCACTGTTAAAAACTTGCAGGTTTCTGAGCACACGTCCATCCTGCACTCAATACATAAAAAACTGTTGTCATTTAAGAAATAAAATTAAAAAAGGTAAATAAACCTAACTTAAACAAAAAAGTAATGTAAACAAAGCATAATTAAATTACAAAACATAAAAGTTTTAATAAAATTTCTTTTAGAAAATTATTTTAAAATTGCAACTTAAATATAAACAAATTAAATTAACATGTATGAATGCAGAACAACGTGCACCATCCCAAACCTACAAGAAAAATACAAAAACATGAAACAGAATTACCTGTACAATGTTCTTCACCTGTCAACAATAGCAAGCTATTACTTTGCACACGGAAGGAAAATTAATAGTTTGCTATTACTGACAGGTGAAGGACATTATACAGGTACTTCTGTTTCATTTTTTTGTATTTTTCTTGTAGGTTTTGGAAGGTGCACGTTGTTCTGCATTCATACATGTTAATTTAATTTAATTTGTTTATATTTAAATTGCAATTTAAAAATAATTTTCTAAAAGAAATTTTATTAAAACTTTTATGTTTTGTAATTTAATTATGCGTTGTTTATATTACTTTTTTGTTTAAGTTCGTTTTATTTACTTTTTTAAATTTTATTTCTAAAATGACAATAGTTTTTTTATGTATTGAGTGCAGGACGGACGTGTGTTCAGAAACTTGCAAGCTTTAAACAGTGGGGGTGGAGTTAGGTCTGTCTGTCCTCCCACTGATGAAGAACAGACAGTTTTTTTTGCCTGTGTTTTGAATTTAATAATTTTTAGTTCATTTTATACGTTATAGTTTCCCGGTGTGCAGAATTGATTTTTTTTTTTTTAATTTGACTCATTTTTCGAGGTTTTATATCTATTTTAAATTCAAATTTTCAGCATTTCGAGAGATATTTTTTACAGATTTTAGAAAGTGATATTAATTTAAACTGTTGCCAACTGTATAAACAGCGGAAACAATAATGTTTCTCTCTATTCTAAAAAAAAGTAACTACCGCTGTCACCGCCGCCGCCAGTTTTGAATTTTTTGTGACCGGAGGTCTTTCTTCGTTAATATTAAGAAAAATAATGCATACAAAAATATGAACATTGGTGGTGTTATACAGAAATGTTTGATAAACACGCTGATGTAGACAGTTTTCAAATCGAAGAATTATTTTAAGAGATATTTAAGGCTAAAGTTGGACAAAATCGTTCCACTAAATAAGTTTTATAGCAGCAAAAACTATACATGGCAGTGTAATCATTTTTAGATCATTTTATGCGTTAGAATTTGTCGGAGTGCAGATTGCATTAATTTTTTTATTTTGACTCATTTTTTGAGGTTTTATTTCTATTTTAAATTCAAATTTTCAGCATTTCTAAAGATATTTTTTTACATTACTAAGGAGCTCTGCTCCTTACGAGCTACGCTCGTCAACCCTCGTTCAGACACCGCAGACTCTAAAAGTACGCTAATTTGATCGAGTTTAAAAAGATTTCGGAAGATTGCATTATAATTTAAAAAACAATGGCGATCTCCCTATAAACGGATTTCTATTCATTTCTCTTTGACTGGGGAATTTTAAGGCCAAATCCGCTGCGGTACTACTTGATTAACCCATCGACCAATTTCGCCAAATTATATAAATCGCCAAAGCACTCGCCAAATTATACAAATTGACATCATTTTTATTTTAAATAACGAAAGAACAAATAAATTAGTGCAACATTAATAAAAATACAAATAAAACGTCGAAATATAAATAATTTGATGACGTAGACACGTGTAACTTGCTTAAAGTCAAGTTAATGTGACATTTACGATCAACCATTATTGGCATTTAATCTTATAGTTTGGCGAATGATAGGTTTTTGATCGACGGGATAACTAAGTAGTACCAAAAATACATATGTCAATCGCTGTTTTCGTCTTTGATTAAGTAAAATAAGATAAACATTTCAAAATAAGCTAATATAAAATGAATTAAGTAAACAGAATCTTTGTCTCCCGGTATTTTTTAACAAAGCGAAAAGAAAGTTCTTTTAAATAAGACATTCTAAATTAATCGTTTTTAATCTGACGTAATTTTGACCAAACTATTCTTTCTCTTTTTAATATTCACGTGAAAATACTTGTGTTAGAAATGAAATATTATTTGCGCTTTTCTAACAAAAATAGTTGAAAAGTATCCTTTCAAAATATCAAATAAATGTCTAGCGCAATTTCTAAATTTAAACCGTTTTGCAATATTATTTTGTGTTCAATTTATGTAATAACTGTAATGTGACGTAAATATGACGTAATTTCTCCTATTTAAGACTTCTAACGCATGTTAATAAATTTATTATTTTACAATTTTACTTTATCTCTTAAAATTTACGTGTAATTATAGTTTTTATGACGTAATTTTTAATAAGCTACTGCTTTTTGTACATAATTATTTAATTCTAATTCAAAATGTTTTTTTTTCTGTTTATAATAGTCACGTGTAAATATTTTTTAATTTATTACACGTATAAATATATATATATATATATATTTAAGCAAACATTATTGTTTCCGCTGTTTATATAGTTGGCAACAGTTTAAATTAATATCACTTTCTAAAATCTGTAAAAAATATCTCTAGAAATGCTGAAAATTTGAATTTAAAATAGAAATAAAACCTTAAAAAATTAGCCAAATTAAAAAAAGAAATACAATCTGCACACCGAGATCTTCAAACGTATAAAATAATCTAAAAATAATTAAATTCCCATGAATAGTTTTTGCTCCTATAAAACTTTTTTAGTGGAACGATTTTGTCCAACTTTAGCATTAAATATCTCTTAAAATAATTCTTCGATTTGAAAACTGTCTGCATCAGCATGTTTATCAAACATTTCTGTATAAAACTGCCGATTTTCATATTTTTGTATGCATTGTTTTTCTTAATATTAACGAAGAAAGACCTCGGTCACAAAAAATTCAAAACCGGCGGCGGTGACAGCGGTAGTTACTTTTTTTTAGAATAGAGAGATTTTAGAAAATGATATTAATTTATACTGTTGCCAAGTGAATAAACAGCGCAAACAATAATGTTTGCTTCAAATTAAAAATTTATTTACACGTGACTATTATAAACAGAAAAAATCATTTGGAATTAGAATTAAATAATTATGTACAAAAAGCAGGAACTTATTAAAAATTACGTCATAAAAAGTATACACATGAATTTTAAAAGAGAAAGGATATTGTAAAATAATAAATTCATTAAAATGCGTTAGAAGTCTTAAATAGGAGAAATTACGTCATATTTACGTCACATTACAGTTATTACATAAAATGAACACAAAATAATATTGCAAAACGGTTTAAATTTACAAATTGCACTAGACATTTATTTGATATTTTGAGAGGATACGTTTCAAATATTTTTCTTAGGAAAGCGCAAATAATATTTTATTTCTAACACAAGTATTTGCAAGTGAATATTAAAAAGAGAAAGAATAGTTTGGTCAAAATTACGTCAGATTAAAAACGATTAATTTAAAATGTCTCATTTAAAAGAACTTTCTTTTCGCTTTGTAAAAAATACCGGAAGGGAAAGATTCTGTTTACTTAATTCCTTTTATATTAGCTTATTTTGAAATGTTGTTACACGTGTCCACGTCATCAAGTTATTTTTATTTCGACGTTTTATTTATATTTTTATTAATGTTGTACTAATTTATTTGTCCTTTCGTTATTTAAAATAAAAATTATGTCAATTTGTATAATTTGGCGAGTGGTTTGGCGATTTATATAATTTGGCGAAATTAGTCGACGGGATAATCAAGTAGTACCGCAGCGGATTTGGCCTTAAAATTTCCCCAATCAAAGGGAAATGAATAGAAATCCGTTTATCGTTAATTATAGGGAGATCGCCACTGTTTTTTAAATTATAATTCAATCTTTCGAAATCTTTTTAAAACCGATCACATTAGCGTGCATTTAGAGTCTGCGGTGTCTGGACGGGGGTTGGCGAGCGTAGCTCGTAGGGGGCCGAGCCCCCCAGTTACTTAAAAAAAAAAAAACATGCTAAATAATAGTCATTTTTATTGTATTTTTATACATGTCATAATATTTTATTTAGTTTTTATACAACTAATAATGTTTTAAGAAATCGGATTCCTAGCGTTATATAACACTTAAGTAAGAAAAAAAATTTTTTAAAGGGTCTTACAAAGTTTAAAATTATAAGAGAAGTGGAGTTTTACTATTTTATTAATTTTGTTTCAAAATTTACTGCAAAACGTTAATTTTTTTGTTAAATATTTTTTGCTTTAAAATTATAATAAATTATAATTATTAAATTAATTGTGATTATTTAACGAATTCACACACAAGTAATAGAAGCGCAACAAATAAATTTTAGGTGTTATGCATGGTCAAGGAGAAGATAAAAATGCCTTTTTGTTTTATCCCTAAGTTATTTACTCTTAAAAAAAATGTTTAAAGGACACTGATACCCATCCCCCACCCCTCTTTAAGAAACCTATTCGAAGAACTCAGAATTTAGAAATTACGCAGTTTTATTTCATCTTTTTTGATTAATCATCATCATGTTCTTTATTTACTTGGAAGAGAAGAAAAATGTTTCGAACCCTTGGTTTGGATACTTTATTTTTAATCTGATTTACGATTTTTAGCAATGTTAATAACAAATTTATTTAATTAAATTCAAATTTACTATTTCACGGGCGTATTTCATGGTCTCAATTATTATGTATGTAAGATTTATCTGTCATTTGAATATGATTTTAAAACCGCTAAAACTTATTCCTGTAACACGTACATTATTTTTTTATTGATGAATTAATTATTTATATAAATTTCGTAATTATACATTTACTTTATCTATTATATTCTAATATTTAAATTTAAAGGATTTTAATTCATATTGATATGGAATTGATATGAAGGGTAATTAATTTTAGCGTATTTTTTTTTTAAGAAATGTGTCTAATTAGTCCACTTCTAATAATTAAATTAATTTTTTATCAAATATATATATATATAGATAGATAGATAGATATTTTAATCTTACTTAAATTTAAACATAATAACACATTTATAAATAGGATTCATATTGTTTTTTATAAGGACATAGAGCATAAATCGGCCATAATCGAATAAGAGAAATATAAAACATAAATTGAATTCAAATTGAATTTAAAAAAAAATAAAATAAGCATCTGTTACGTTAAAAAAAGTAACTAAGTTTTATTCTTTTACAAATCTCCAATTAAGTTCATTTTTCACAATTTAAATAAAAAGTATGCTACCCTGAAGCATAATTCATTTAGAATATCAATGCCAGTGTAATTATTGGAAAAATCTCTCATTTTTCTATTGTCTGCAAATTTCTTAGAATTATTCTAGCGAAAAATTAAACAAAGGTTTTGTTTTTATCTGCTTAATACTTTTCCAATAGTACCATGTAAAGGACAAACTAAACTTGGAAACTGAAAAGCAACTTAAATACGCAAATTTTAACCCTCCGAGCGTCTGGCAAAAGGGTAAAATTGTAATGTTGTTTTCTTTTCCTTTTGTTTTAAATGCTACGAAAGTATTATTCTTTCAACATTATAATAAAAAACTCAATTACAAATATCAATGTAATCCTTGAGAGTATTAATCGTTCTTCAATGTATTTAAAATTCATTAAATCTATAGAATTATATTATCTTAAATATTGCTTGTATTGCTGTGAAACATGGAGCTTAGTGAACGGAATATTACGCCCCAAACACTTAGAAGAATAATGTTCCGCGATGGAGATTTATAAAATTTGAACATCAAATAGATTGAATATTACAGATCCATTTTATAGGAATTAGGTAACATGTTTTATCATATTTTGAAGTAATGTGTATTTAAAATCGTAAAACTAAAAGATTGCTATCAAGTTACGATCGCGTTAACATTTGTTTCCTCCACTTTCCATTTAAATGATTTATTCTTTAGTACCTAGAACTGCTTAATCTAAGCATTAAATGTAATTATATCACAAGTGCCTATGTATAAATGAAAAAAAAATCCTTAACTCACGAAAACATGGGCCCTTGGTCTCAGAATTGAGTCATTTTTAAACCGAAAATGACATTCGCTTAAAAGTTAACGTGAATTTTACCTATTGTACACCAGATTGCGCCAATATTACTTAATGCTCACTGACTTTTTTTTAAATCTACCTGAGATTAAATTAAAAAGAAAATTGCAAAATATATTATTTTTCTTTATGAAAAAAAAACGATATATATTAAATAATTAAAGAATAGATTACTTTTGATATAAATTCCATTCCTTTATTGGGGGAAAAAAAACTCATTTTTGTGTTATCCAACGGTTTATTAGAGTTATTCTAGCAAAAATTAAAGAAAATAACATTATTTTTTTTTTCATCTTAATCCTTTTCCGATACTCTCGTGTAAGCTGAAAACTATTGGAAACTGAAAAGTAACTTAACCATACTAATTACAGTCTTTCAATTCGTCTTCAACTTTTTAAATATTAAAATAATAATAATAATAATAATAAGTTATTTTAGAGGAAATAGCTAAATCTTTTGGACGATTAATTTTTTATTATTATTATGAAAATAAACTGGCAAAATAGTATATATATATTGGAATCTTCCTATCTATCTATTTATATATATATATATATAATATGGGTAGAAAGAAATGAAAACCAAATTATAATCCATTATTCCAGGCGATAGAATAAATAATAATTTAAAAAAACTCATTATAAAAATTAACTTAACATGCCGATTGACAGTAATGTATTTTAAGATGATAGGGATGATCAGGATCTGGGTTTACTTTAAATTTTAAAATGATCGAAAAGCATTATTTGTTTTAGAAAGCAAACATATTTTTAAATGAATAATTACTTACAATTAGAAAATTTTCTACAGAGTGAATAAGTGTCCAGGCCGAGAATTGAACCCAGGACTTTTGTATGAATTTAATATATACAACTGAACGAAAAGATGACCAAGAAGGGAATCGAACCCAGATCCTCGGCATAAATTGAAGATGCTCTACCGTTTAAGCTACTAATTTGTTACCGTGCGATAATTTTACCAATCAGTATGATTGTATTAAAAATAATAGTATATCTACGTACCCATCTTTCATATGGAGTTCCTTTACTTACTGTTGAGCTGTCTACATGACAGACCAGATGTTGTTACCAGTATCTGAGGGAAATATGCTCGCCTGTTGAATGCCAATTAGCTTAAGTGATAGAGCATTGACAATGTAAACCAAGGATCTGGGTTCAATTTCCGGGTTGGGCGTTTTTTTTTTTTTTTTTTTTTTTTTGCTGAGTTGGAAATATTCAATTCGTATGTTATCTTTACCAAGCAGTATGATTGTGTTAAAAAAAATAGAAAAAATACATTTCGGTAGTTTTATAAAATGTATATAAAATTCAATAAAAACACTTTATTAAATTAATCTAATTATAATATGTTAGGCATTTGTTGAATTTCACCTTAATTTGTTTCTTTCATTGTTATCTTTCATGTAAAAAAAAAAAAAAAAAAAAAAAAAAAACTGTAAAGTGGGAGTATTACTAACGCAAGACCGTGCAATAAATATGTAAGGTTCCGTGCAATAAATATATGAATTAGTAACTGGGCATTGATTTACACAAAATATATCATTAAAAGTTATTATCTTGGCTTTAACCTCTTGAGGGGCGGTGGGGTGTATTATATCCCACTTACGATTAATCAAAATTTGCACAGAAAAATTTTATTAAATTTTACTTATCTAACATCTGTAGAAACAAACGTAAAATTGCTTTTTCTATTTTTGCAATAAAATTTTTGGAAGATTCCGGTGTGAATTCCACATTACAGAAACACAATTGCTTGCCCCTGAAATGGATAAAAGCCAATGGCGCATAGAATACGCAGCTAATGTCTTTATGCATGTCCGAATTATACGTGTCTTTAAGGGTTAATATCTCGGCTAATTAACTTTTTAATTAAATAGCCAATACGGTTTCAATTGGCTCGTGTTTCGCCGCAGACACCACGTGACAATACTTTTATGCTTTGCTTAAAAAAGTATTTGAAAATATTGCTTTGAAATGAAACTTTAAATATGGAAAGGTGCCTTAATGTAAAATTTTAAGCACATTTTATCATATTTAAATATTTTATTTTATTAATATAAATAAATATAATTGTTATTAATATCAAAATTATGTTTTATTAAAATATTCCATGCATAACATTAAAGAAAATCTGAAATACCGTATAAGTTCAAAAATCCGGCATCATCGGGAACGAGACTATGCCGGGTTTTTGAAAATTCCGGATTTTTGAAGGAGTATCAAAAATAGTATAACTAGGAATATCAAAAGTAGAACTATATTTTTAATGCTAACTTTAGCCATAATTAGTTCATTATTAAGTGATAATTATGTAAGAAAAAGAGAAAATTAAATATAAAAACTTTCTTTAAATGACATCTTCTATGTTACAAAAAAAAAAAAAAAAAAAAAAAAAAAAAATAGAATAAAGAGTGAAATTATTTCTTCTCTTGTAATTTCGGAAACATCGATATCAATTTTCTTTGCTTCAATTTTTTCGGCCGTTCTTTAAAAAAAAATTATTTATTTTTTGTTTTATACAAATGAAGAATGTCTATTACGGAAATACAGCCTTGTTCCTTTAAAATATATATTAATTCTCCAGTCAAATTTATGCATTTTTCTAGTGACACCTTTTCTTCTGGCGGCTGTTCATCCTCGTCTTCTGAGCTACTACTAGCATTATCCGTAGTTCTACTTAGCACAGTGTCAGCGATCTCGCTGTCCGTTAAATTGTTCGTTGTTGATGCATTTTCCTCTATGCTTAGCCAATTATCTATATCCCTTTTTTCGACATTTAATGAAATTTCAGAATTTGTTTGTTCAATCAGTTCATAAATTGCTGCTTTTTCATGTGATAGCCTGAAAATTCTTCCTCATCACTGGTGTCGCCGTTGCCGAAAATTCGTTCCGGACCGTATTGTGCCATGCATTCGTCAAAGTTGCCCACAAAGTTGTTCCCGTTGCTATGCAACAGGGCAGCTCTCAGAAAATTTGTTCCGAAATTAAACGCCTCTAACAAATGAAAAAAAAAAAAGGTCAAATGTATGCTTTTTTTTGCCTATTTATTTTCGATCTTGAAGTTTTTAATTCATAAACAATCGCTATTTTTCTTCTCCCATAACTTGAGAGTAAAATAAAATGGAAGGGAAAAGATGATTTTAATGCTGGATTTTTTAAGTTGCCGGATTTCTGAATGCCGGATTTTTGAAATCACACTGTAGAATATTTAAGTAAGTACTTTAACAATCTAAGCTAAAAAATACTATAAAAGTTATAAAATACCTTTATTTAGACGAAAGTACGTTTCATCGCGCAAACGGCGACATTTTCAAAATAATTCTTGACATAAATATTGACACAGAATTATTTAAGAACAAGAATTTGGTAAATAATGTCACGAGACATCATGTATAATGAAAATGTGTTCAAATATAAAACAAAATGAAATTGGATATTTGTGAGTGTGAATTAATTTCTACTATTAATGCTAGACCTGCATAGCACCTCTTTCCAAATTTTAGGTAACTCAAGCCACACTGAATCATTGCAAATATTCTCGCTGCGTAAAAATATCCCTATTAATTGCCGGGTAATGGATGATGAATAAAATCTTGACGGATTAATTATTCTGCTATATTTTTTTGTATTGTAGTTGAAAACTTTTCTTAATTCAAAGAAATGTTGTGCCAATAATTCTAACTTTATACAGACCATTAAAAGAATGGAAATAAGCCGTAGCCTGAAAATGAAAACCGTTTGATAATCTATTTATTTCTGTATAATACATTTTACTGAATATTCTAAAATTATAGGTAGATATGTTTTTATTCTAAAAATATATATATTATGAATATAACAGCTTGTTTATCCCTAATGCTTAAAAAAATGAATTAAAATTTAAACAACTTTGAAAAATCTTATGCAAGGAATTCATTATCTTAAGAGCGAATCTGCACATATTTAAAGTAGTTTAGCTCAGTGAGCTAGGTTCTAATAATAGATAATTAATTTTCTACCTTACCATCGGGTAAGTGCAAAGATTTTCTTTCGTAGTACAATTTTAAATTCATCATTGAAAAAATAAAGTTAATTTCCTCAAACGTTCTGAAATTTTACCTAAATCAGTATATATATATATATATATATATATATATATTTTTTTTTTTTTTTTTTTTTTTACAGAAAATGTCACGAACTGAATTTCTAATTTAAAAAAAAAGTAAATTTCATTTTTTAAATTTACCAATATAAGAAAAATATTTTAAGTAATTAAGCTCTAAATTTTTCAACTAATCAAAAACTGTTGCAAAAAAAAAAAAAAAAAATAACAAATAAATAAAAAATAAAAACGACATTTTTATTGTGATCTATTACTTTCTTGAACAAAATGACACGAATTATAAAAATGATAAATAGCTATCAGAATTAGATAAATAATAAAATATGTCTTAACTGTAAACAGACATGAGGATAATAATTGAAAAATAAGCAATTTCTATTTCCGAATAGTAAAATCGAGATACCATGTTGCCAGATGACTAAAATTAAATTTTAACTTGAATTGTAAAATAATTAAATAATTCTTGAAGTTTTTACGCATAAATAATGATTTCATAAAAAAATTCTCCATTGATACATGTTCCCCAAAATATGAGCACAATCTCCAATGTGGCAACAACGCCTGTAATTTCTAGTTGATTTACTCAATGAGCGTTCTATTTGAAAATTAAGGTATCTCTAATCGTCTTTGACAATTAGGTAGCTTGATTGAATTCGAAACTTTGAGGCCAAAAATGTTTCTTATCACTTTTAATTATTTAAATAAATATTTTTGTTATTATTTTCCGGTGTCGATATTTTAGCAAAATTTTCAATCCAAAAAGTAGATTTTAAAAAACCTTTTCGGTTTCATGTCGCCGATGGCTCATTTTCTAGAGTAAGCTTTGCTCCAAAAACATATAAACCAAGTGAAACATACTAACTGCTGAGAATTGTTTATCACATAATGCTAGAACTTTATTTATGAAATTGCGTTTTTGCATTAATTTATACAAAAATGGTGAACACGATTGTTAACTATATAATCATTAAGGTCATAGATTTTCACCCATAATATAAAATATAATAAAATATAATAAGGCTATTAGATTGGACATTTGCTTTACAAGGTGCTGTATGCAATATATTAAAATATGACTGCCTGCTTGTGTTTCACAACACGCTCTCCCAGAATATGGAACGTTGGACGATGAATTTAACACCAGTTATTCCCATGGATCCGAGCATGTCATAACTCTCCTAATTTTAAAATTTGAACAAGTTGAATTCGATGTATTATTTGTTTGTAGTTAATAACAAATATGTAATGACGAGGTAAATATTATCTCTATTTTAAATAAAGAAAGAAAGACAAAGAGAAATAATTAGATATCGTACACTGAAACCCTCATAGCATGTATGGTCACAGTGACGTCGTTGCGACGTCACTGCAAGTCAAATTAATGCAAGTCACTGCAAGTCAAATTAATCTGTTCTTTCTTGAAACAAGTTACACGAATTAGCAAATGAAAAACACGTGTAGACTGTAAACGACAGACACGAGGATAATTACTGATAAATGAGCAATTTCCATTTCCGAAACGTCAAATCGAGATTCAGTGTTGCCATATTACTGAAAGTAAATTTTAACCTGAAAATGCAAAATAATGCAATAATACTTGAAGTTTTTATACAAAACTTAAATATTTCACAAAACAATCTCCATTAATACTTATCTCTCAAAAGTTCTCCAAAATAGGTACAAAATCCCTATTCTATAAACAATGCCTGAAATTCAAGTTCATTTATGAAACAAGCATTCTATTTTGTTAAGGCATCTCTAATCACTTTGGACAATTAGATAGCCGGATTAAGAATACGAATCTTTGGGAGTATTACTTGTTCCTATTTTCAATTTTTTAAATAAATATTTTTGATTATTATTTTACGGTTTTAATATTTTAGCAAATTAATTTTCAATCCAATAAGTATATTTAAACATTTACTTTTGTTTTAATGTCCCTTATATCTCATTTTATAGTGTAAATTGCCCATTCTCTGCTCCATATAATATATGCCCAGTGAAAAATCTTAAACTGCTGGAATTGTTTAAATGTTGAAACTTTATTTATGTAATTTCGTTTTTGCATCAATTAAATACACTTACTTTTCAATGTATTATATAGATGTCAGTTGAACATTCAACGTAACATATGCCTAGCAATACAGCGGTGTTAATTTTTAACTTGCATACTTTTGTGATTTCTTCTAATGTAAACGTATCATTTTGTGTGTGAGGTTCAAAATAGGATTATGGTATTAGCACTTATGCTCGTAATGATCAACTACTTCAACTCCTGGCTGTATGCAAATAACTCAGTCGAACTCTCAAAAGGTATTCAATATTAACGTGCATTGTATTCGGATATAATCAGGTCGAATCAGATGAGAGTAAATACAATTTTGAGCTTTCAATTGAAGCTCTTGTGCGTAATACAAAGTTAATGTAGATTGCGAATGCGAGCGTTAATCATGTAATCACAAGGTCACAATTGTTCACCCATAATATAAAATACAATAAATTATAGTATGTCTATTAGAATTGACATTTGCAGTACAAGGTGATCCACTTAATATTTTCAAATCTGACTGTATGTTTATATTTTACAATTCCGCCTCCTAGAATAGAGAACGTTGGGCAATGAAATCAACATCAGTTATTTTCATTGATCTGTGGTTCTCATAACTCTCATAATTTAAAAATTTTAATTAGTTTCCGATGCATTATTTTTTTTGTTATTATTAGTGAAAATTCTGTAAAGATTGGAAAAAAAAAATCTCTATTTTTTTTATATAAATAAAGAGAGGCAAAAGGAAATAATGGGATATCCTCTGCTGAGATTTCCTTGTATTGGGGGATTTTTATGTCTTTTTTTTAACAAATCAATTGAATGACTTTAATTTACATTTGCATTTAAAAACGAAATGTAAAAAATATTCATGTGATTTACTTCCACACTTACTACAATTATTATTAAAATGCTTAAATGTTTCATTATTTTTAATCTGAATGAAATAATATTTTCCGAGTCTGTATTATAAAGCAAAACATGAACATGAGTAACACTAAGTAAAATTTACGGCGGAAGTAATGAATATATCCATTTCAATTTATTCGCAAATTTAGTTTCTTCGAAATATCGCATAATTTAAATTGTTACAACATCGTAAACGTGGAAAATGTACCTTCAAATGAAATTTATTTGAAAACTTTAACTAAATTTCGTGATTTCTTATGTGTTTAAAATAATTTATTATAAATTGATTATTTAGTTTTTCTTTGGATTGTGTATTATTTTAAATATGGCAATTGAGGAAATTCAATACAGAAAATGTTTAGTTATATGTATCATATTTATGTTTTGTTGCAGAAAACACGATTTTCAAAAAGTAAACATTTTCTCTTTATTGCTCGAAAAACTGAATACCTTTTAGAAATCCGAGTAAACAGACTAAGATATTATAGTTATTTATATATAATATTTGAAAAAAAAAAAAACAGACAAAATAATATAAATGCTCTTAAACGTTCAGTATACTCCGAATATAGAAAGCATATCTTAAAACACAATTCTTCATTTTTAATATTTCTATTTAGATAAGCCTAAAAAGTTGAGACGTTATAATACTTACATTATAAATACCTTTTATTCAGTACTCTTTTTAATTCCATTTAAACAGTGCACTTTACGTCATGTATCCAATAAACAAACATGTCTGAGTATTTTCTTTTCGTTGTAAACAAATAGTATTCTAAATATGTTATGTAAATAATACAGAAACATATTCTTTTCATAGTTTTAAAGTCATATTTACGTATTGTCCTTTAATGCAGTTCCCAACAATGCACTTCTCCAATTACTTCTTCATTTTTTAGCTTTATGAAACACTCTTTTAATTTTAGAACTTATTTTTTAGTTTAGAGAAGCATAATACAATGTGTATGCAAAAATGGAAAGTTTAATACAAATTACATATTCAAAAGAGACTATTTATCTTTCGGATTTGATATTTATTAAGTTACTCTTGAATTTTTCTCATTGTTCATAGTTGTTATTTTATAACTTTTACCCGTGCGTTATGTATTTCTCATTTCATTGTATTGACAAAGACAATTCGTTGTCGTTGACTTTACTTATTGTAGTATGTATTTTGATATTTTAATATTTATCAGAGCAAATTTTCGCAAAAAAAGTTTTAATTTTTCATTAAAAAAATAAATTTCGAAATAATAAATGATATATAAGTTTTATGAACTTGTTTTATAGCTTATTATTCTTGAACATATTTTCATTTTCATAGTTGTTAATTTACAAATAGTTTCTTTAATTTGCGTACATTTTAATTTCATAATAAAGAAATTGCCAATTGTTGTTCTTTATATATATATATATTAGGGTGGAACTTAAGTATAGGGTAAAACAAAAACTTTTTTATTTTAATGTGTAATAGTGAAAACTTTTTTCCTTTTTGGATGTCTAAACTTTTGGCTGAAAATGTTTTTTTAAATTAAGTTGTTTTCCGGTTCCTCAAGGAGGTCAAGTTTTGAAATTTCAGTATAAAGTAACAGAAAGTAAACAATGTAGCTGTTAGCTCATATCTACTTTTATTTAGCAAATACTACCCAGAAATCACCACGAGGAGGTGGTTAAATATCGATTTCCACCCTCCTTACCTCCCTTTGTTATGAATTAATTAAATTGGATATTCAACTTACTGTCTTTTTAGGCAAACTTTGTCATTACATTGTGGGAATTCAACTTTCCCAAGATTAAGCTGTCTTTTGCTTAATATTTAAAGACGGTTGACGCAACTCGTGGGACAATTTTGACACACGTTTCCACTGTTTGAGTATGACAAGGAAAATCTAAAATTCAGGTGTATCCCCTGTTTGTACTTTTTTTAAGTTCTTCATCCGATCAGACCGTCAAGATAGGATCAATGTTTTTATAGTCTATAATTTCAATATGTTCGCATTTTTTCAAGTCGCTTTCCTACTGGTCCAGAAAATCCTTTTGTACCCGTAATTTTTCAGCAAGATGTTGAAATAAGTATCTAAGAAAAAAGTTCATTTGCATGTAATAATCAAATTATCCATTATAAAGTTTTTAGGGTATTGCTTCCGATGTTTTAACAACTCCAGATTTACATCCTGCATTAAAGGCGTTTCTGTTTCACCTAATAACTCTCAAACTTGAAATGCCTGTATTATTATTTTGAAAATACACCAAAATTGCAGTGGCTATATTAATATAAGAAGAAGATGTCAATGAAATATGACCAATATATTTTTATCCTGGTTTTTGAACTGAGACCAGATGTTCTTCTTTAATGAATCTTTATACTTTTTCCCCTCTGCTTCAGTTATCATAACGTTATCCTTTCTGCCATAAAAATACTAACCTTCTAAAATTAACTCATTTCGTCTTTCCTGTTCCTTCAAATTCTTCCTTTTCTTTTCTCTTTGTCATCTTCAAGTCCTTCTTTCAGTTACCTTTTCTTTATTATCATCAGAAATACCCATATCTTCTGAGGTGCCATTTGCAATAATATTTGTAGTTCTGTCTAATACTCCGGTTCTTTCACCGTGTTGATTATCAAATTCAGGTTTAGAAAAACAACCGATTGAACTATTTCCTTCCGAACTGTTTTTTACACTTGACGATCATTCAATCAAAACATCATTTTTTGTTTTAAAATAACTTTTTTCCTTGATATTTCCATTGCCAGTCTTGCTACACATTTTTTGTAGTTTTTATATCTATTGATCCTATTGTCATCCCCCCATCTCTCTTTGGTCTTTGAGAAAGTGACGTTCTTGTTCTGATACACGATAATATTTAGTGCTTTTACACAAAGAAATGTTTTTTACAGGATTACATAACATTTTGCAATTTTATATTGGATGTGGGATTATTCTTTCTAATCTTAATATTTTTCTTCAAATTTTGACATTTCTCGCACTAGTCTCTAATCATTTTTTATGATTTGTGTATCAGAAACTGTTGGAATTGAAGGTCTCAGCAATACACTTTTAATTGTATCATCAACAGCTTTAGATATTTTAATATAGTGTGTACCAGATTCCAGCTGTCAGATTTTAAGTTAAATTGAACCGAAAAATAATGTTTCATAGCTTCTTCATATGTTCGTCAAAGATGACAGTCTAATGTTAATTGTTTTGGTTCACGAAATACAGGACACTTCAACAATTATCTAGATTTAGGTATGTTAACAGACTTTGTCACTTTTGACACCAAATGTTTATCAAAAAATAATTAAAGAAACTGTTAACACCCGTTAAATCGGACTAACTTGTTATGTGTCGCAGCCAAATAAATCAGAGACAATGAAAGCCGACGCCCACGACGCTGGCTTTTACAAAAGTCAAATAAAGTGGGGCTAACTTTTCTAAGGCCCTCAAACTAAATTATTATCTTTATTACAGGACATTAACACTTAATTAATTTAATTTTGCAAAATATAAATTTAACAATAAGCTTAAAAAACTTTTCATGCAATTATTGGCTTTTTTTCGTTTTTTATGGAAAATCAGGCGCTTTGAGGAACCGGAAAATATCATTTTGAAATTAAAAGAAAAATATTTTCTTTTTATGGAGTTAAAAAGGAAAAAAATAATCACTATTAGAATATAAAATTCGAAACTTCGTTTTTTAGTTCCACCCTAATATATATATATATATATATATATATATATATATATATGTATATATATATATATATATATATATATATATATATATATATATTTGCGATTTTAACACTTTCCACAATGAGACTAATTTTTAACACTATTATTCAATTGGTAAATAAAACAGAATAGTAATAAAATTCAAGGTGGGTGAGAAAAAGTCCGGGAACGAAGGTTCGAACCAGCGATGACTTGGCTGCAGCCGCCCATGCGCTGCCTACTGAGCCATCCCGGGCGATTAGAGGAGTAACTCACCCTACTAACCTTTAACGGTCACAGCTCCTGGTCTGATATTTGAATGAGCTCAACAGAATAAATCGAAGGTTATTTTTTGAACTGCAGTAAACGCTACATGCTAGTTATATTAAATTAATATTTCTGGAGATCTAATTCACCCTACTAACATTTATCGATAATTACTTCTGTTCTAATATCTGAATCAGCTGAACAAAATAAATCGAAGGTTATTTTTGGAACTGCAGTAAACGCTACATGCTAATTATACTAAATTAATATTTCTGGTTATTAAATTAATATTTCTAATTCACCCAGCTAACGCTTATCGATGACAGCATCTGTTCTAATATCTGAGTCAGCTCAACAGAATAAATATAAGGTTATTTTTGGAACTGCAGTAAACGCTACATGCTAATTATATTAAATTAATATTTCTGGAGGTCTAATTCTCTCAACTAACGTTTATAGATGATGGCATCTGTTCTAATATCTGAGTCAACTCAACAGAATAAATCGAAGGTTATTTTTAGAACTGCAGAAAACGCTATATGCATAATTATTGAAGCTTATGCTGAATACTACTACTTATGGGTCGATCTCGGAGCTCATGGTATCCGCCAAATTGTATCCGCATACGTTCGTTGTCTATCAAAATGACCTTCAGGGAATCATTTAGTGAACATTCTCGGACTCTAGTGAAACGTTTACTTTTTTCTGGTAGTTTCTTAGGAGGTCACTATGATATTCTACTTCCTCTTTTTAGCACTTCGTATGATTCTATTATTTTTCAAAATGAATACATATCACAGAGAGAAATCACCAGCATAAAAAAGTTGGAAGACCTATTTAGGTCAAAAGGGGAACGCCTAATATTTCCGATAAGTCATCTGCTCTACAGCCCCAAGAAGCTAGTGCTCTCTATCGACAAAATTGTCTTCGAAAGCAAAACGCACATTAAAACGTTACAGTAATTCACATCCTGAAATGGGAAGAAGTATCTCGCCACAGTTCTTTACATTTTAAAGCCCATCGGGAAGCAGTCACGTGCTGTACTGTTTCACACTCTGTTATGAATGTTCGACAAGAAAGGTCGGATCTTTCCGACGTAAAAGGTCTAGAAATAAACTACAATTTAAAATAAAGTATTTAGAAAACATTACGAGAGCTGTAACTAAAAAAAAATGGGAGACAGGATGGAAGCAGACAAAGTTATAAAATGGACTCCGCACAATAGAAATTAATTTTCGAGCACTTTGATATAATAGTTAATAAACTGAAACAAAAACTAACATAGTTACTGGAAAATTTGGATGCATGCATTTCAAACAGTAGCACATGGCAAATTCGGAGAATTTCTAGGTAAAGCGGAACATGGAATCACTCAGGAGACATTTAATCACTTGAAGCTTAGTATATGAAGCTAACGATAGAATAATTGAAATCGACTGGAGAAGCTTTCTTTGGCTTTCCCCTTACAAAAAGAAGTGAAACTTCTTCAAATAACCTCATGTAAATAATAAGCCACGTGATTATTTGATTCTAAAAAGTTCTAAGATCGTATGTAGAGCCAAGTTTAGATCTCATATTAACTCTGACATTTTAATTCACAAATTACCCCTAATCTCTACACCTTTAGTTAACGATTATTTTGTGAATCGGAAATTACGCGCACGATCATGTAAAGGCTGTTTTTTACATTTTAATATTATCTTTTATTTATGAAGTATTGCATAAAATAGTATTTTTAAGAGCACTGAACCTATATATATATATATATACATATATATATATATATGTTGCATGGACATGATTTTATATAACTAAGTGAGCCTGGGAGCGAAAACTTTCTCGTGGTCGATCTTGATGTCCGGAATTGTGGGCGAATTTCTTCCAGTGGAACGTTAATATGATGCAGACCCGCCTTTTACACAGACCCCCAATCGGCGCAACCCTCTTTTACGCTTTTATACCTCGCGTTCATATTCAGCCTTAATCAAATAATACCATCCCAACTCAAAACATAATAAATTGTTGACGTAATAAATCCTTGTGCTGCGCAATTACCAAGTCACAAAATAATCATTAACTAAAACTGTAGGACTAAGAGTAATTTGTGAATTAAATTTTCAGAATTAATATGAGAGCTAAACTTGGCTCTACACATGATCTTAGACCTTTTTACTGTGAAAGAGTCACGAGACTTGGCTTACTTTTTACATGAGATTTTCTTCATGGGATATATATTTTTTATTTCACTGCAAAAAAAGTTATGAGAAAGATATCTTACCATCACTAGATGAAAAATCTGTGAAAAATGTATTTAAAAAATTAAATGAAATGGAATGAAAACAGTGTTTTATTAAAGATTGCGTAGAGAGTTTAGCTAAAAATCTCATTTTGGTTACCACAAATCACATTTGGTTAAAAATCTCTAGTTCATGTAATTAACTCTTGGTGTAAATATTAGAAGTTGTAGACTGTAATTGTTGTAAAGCATTGGCATAAATACCATTGACATTTAAACTGTGCCGTTAATCAGATATTTATCAACCACCTCACGAAGAGCGGCCTATGAAGAATAATCTTCATATATTCCACGAAATTTCACGTTATCACAATTCAAATCAAAGTTGGGAGAGCATAGTTATAGACTTCACGATTCGTTTTAAATCATATTAAATTAATCGAGCATATTTCCACAACTGAAAATGGCGCTGGTGTTGTTCAGTGTAAGTCCAAGTCAAGCACAGGATGATTAAAAACTTTGTTAATTCTATTTACACTTATAAATATTTACAGTATTCACAATGAAAACATTTAGATAATATTTCTTTAAAAACATGAAAATATTCCACACTGGGAATTCAAGCTAATTTCTTTTATATGTTCAAGAATATTTATTTCTCCCTTTTCGGAAGATCAAGAAATACACAGCCAGCATGCTGCTTTCGAGATTCACATTCGCAATAAAAACTAAACTAAAAACAAGAGAAATGCTTTTAAAACAATTAATACTTCAGCAACTATTTCTTCTAAAAAGAAGCCAAGCATGATTTCATATTCGGAAATAAATTTCCCCTTTTTTTAAATTAAACATCATTTCTTCTAATAGAAGACCACGATAAAAAACCTATACGCAGCTTATTACCTGCTGCGTTCAAGATTCACTTTCACAAAACTAAAAAAAGGAACAAGAAAGAAAAAATGTTTTCTAATATCAATACTCTAGTCAGACCACGTGACCTGGGATCACTGGCGCCTAATCAGTCTGGCTGAGAAAAAATAGGGGTTTGCGAAATTTCACAAACTCCCCCCCGATGAACAAGGGTTCATCAAAATGGGGATTCAAAATAATTAAAGTAGAAATAAAATTATTCTAAAAAATTATCAGTTACACTATACATAAATACAATACAAATCAAAATATATACTTACATACTGGACTTCAAATAAAATAATAAACAATTTAAAAAAATTGCCAACAGGTTTCTGCTACTAAAAATAGAAAGAACAATTTAAATCTATACAACCTTTTCTGGAATATTCAATACAAAAAAAAAAAAAAAAAAAAAAAAAAAACTAAAAATTAGAAATATTATCAAACAAGAAACTTTTTTTTTAAGTGAAAAAAAAAAATTTTTTTTTAAGTCAATAAACAAAAGAGTTCAATTTTTTTTTTTTATTTATTTTTTTTTTTTTAAGTCAAATGTCAAATGAGAGTTTTTGAGTCTCTAATAATATCAGTTTTTTTTTTCAGTTCTATTAATAAAAAAGTTCAGAGTTTTTTCACTTCTAAATTATACACGAGAATCAATAGGTCTTTTAATGATGGAATTATTTGCCTTCAGTTCATAAGACCTCTTTTTTTTTTAAAAATCTCTGTCCACAAATACCTAACTTCCAGAAAGTTCTTGATACATGTTCATATGCATAAAAATCACATCATATATTTCAAAGTCAGAAGTTTTATTCTGGTCCGTGTAGTGAGCAGATTGTAAGTTGAGAAGATACTCATTTTTCAAGCGCTTCCAAAAATGATTCAGAAGAGTCTCGCGCAAACGGAAGCGTTTCACTAAGGATTCCTTGGTTGCAGGTAAACACAAGATATGCTTTAGAGTTGCTGTAACTAGTTGACCAGGGCGAACGCTAAATTTCTTAGAGATTGCACGTTTGTTCTGGACTGATTTAATGCACTGCCTTGATCTTAAAATCCAAAACTTTTCACGTGTTTGTACCAATGTACTGGACACTCCTGAATGAAAAACTTTTTCATGTGCATCTTTCACGATTAATTCAGTCAATTTATGTTTTGCAGGAATCACTACGGGATGTTTATCATAAAATGAGGAGTTAGACTTTTGTAACCGTCCTCGTACCAACAGCAAACCTTCATCTGACAACATAGGATTTAACTGTAGAAGATTCGATTCTTTAGGGATACTCTTGTTACATTTCAAGCTTTTAATAACTTCAGGAAAACTTTCTTCCTGCACTAGCTTTAACCAAAACTTTTCAGCATGTAACATTTCCTCAGCTGATAATTCTGGAAATTTTCTTTTTTCTACCTTTAATTTTACATTAGAAATAAATCTAAATATCCATGCAGTTACTCGATACAATTTCTTTAGCCAGCTATACTTTTCAAGAATAAAAATGGGAATTTCATCAGATTTATTTGTTTGAACAACGCAAGAAATGGTTGCTGCTTTTCGAGACTTTTCTTCAGAAACACCAGGTAATTGTGTTGCAGCAATTTTAACACTAGACCACTGATCTTCGGGCAAGGAAAGAAATTCAGGAACATACACATTAGGGTTAGCATCAGGAAAAATATGTAATTGGAGATGCTCCTTTTCCATGATCAGGTTGCTAAAACACTGCCATATAATTTTCAAGTGAGCGAAATCCGGGATTTCTGAAAGCCAATTTTGCCAATCATTTTCTAGTTCACCAGAAACAAAGGGGACAATAAATCCGGCTGAATCAAAGAACATAGTTGCAATTTTCAAAACATTGCGTTTAGTAGAAGAATCATTATTTAATTTTTCTAACAAGGGTCGTAATTCTAGGCCAAATTTATCTTCTGTATTGTTACAGATCAATCCTAAAATTTTCAAGGAAGTATTTGGGGGTTCGAAACTCGAAACAGGAATGTTTTCATCATCTAAAACATTAGAATTCAAGTTAGGGACATGATACAAACATTCGTTTAATGATAGAGAATCATCATATGTGGAAGAAGCATCATAGACTATGCGCATTTTTGTTGTAGTTTTGTCGTCACGGTTAACAGGACTGTGTGGCATGTAATGGGAATTATTAGAATGTTTCTCGGTGCACAATTCTATTACACCCTCATTAAACTTCTCTAGCAAAATGGAGTTATATTCTTTAAATATAGAATCGTTTTTCAAGAATTTATTTTCTAAACTAGAAAACCGCTTCTTTGCTACTTCAAGATTATTTCTAAGTAATTCGTGAGGATCTTTCCACAATAATTTTGCTTCATAACGCCCATTTACGAATTTTAGATTTTCTTTAAATTCTTTTATTACCTCATGATCGGTAATGTTCTTTTCATTGCTTTCAGCAATGCCAATTGATTCAAGATCCCAAAATGCTTTCAGTTGGGTATTTATATTTTCAACTGAAACACGCAAACAAGCTACTTCTTTTTTATTAGACTCTATTTGCCCTTGCACCGTATGACCGAAAATAGTTTCTGCAACGTATAATTCTTTTATCAATTTTCCCTCGATTCCCTTTAATATTTTCCACAAAAAGTCAGACCCTAGCAAAATATTTATTTCCTGTTCAAGACTTGTATCAGCAGGCTTAGAGCCTCTTGTTCTCATTATGTCTAGAAGTTCTGGTTCTAGGGATTTCACAGAAGCTCCAGTTATATTATCAACCACAAGAGCTTCGATATTTATCGAGTTAATAGGTTGCACAACACTGGATAATTCTAGAGCAACTACTTTATAACAAGATTCATAAGGGCGTCTTCGCCCAAAAAGATAAACTAATAAATTTTCTCTTCGCAATGGCTTCAATTTTAATTTTTGTACTAGTGATCTCTTCACGAAGCATTTTTCTGAACCACTATCACATAAAACGCGAGCCAACAAGCATCCCTTACCAGCAGACACAGAAACTATACAAGTCTGCAATAATGTTGCTTTATTTTGTTTATATTTTTGTTCCGACATCATAGATACAATTGCACCTTTCATTTCTTTTGCTGTTTCTTTAAAACAAAACAAAGGACTATGGGTAGTGTTACCACATTTGGAACAATGGTTAATATTTGTTCTACAGTTTACAGATAAATGTGACTTATTTGTGCATTTGTAACAGCGGCCTTCTTTCTTTAATTTATATCGTTTTTGTTCATCAGTGAATTTCGAACAATTTAGTCCTACGTGATCAGAAGACTTGCAAAATATGCAAAACTGTTTTGTAGATGTATTTAAAGCAGCAGCTGAAGGTATATTTTTCTTTTGAGGAAAATTTTGATATTTACTTGAAGAATTTTCATATTTAGTTTTAGAATTTTCATAAGCCTTGCTTTGGGAATTATTTACTAAATTAGTAGCTTCTTAGTTCCGTTTTAATAAAATTTATTAAATCGATGACTTCACAGTCCTTATCGGGATCACGTTTTCGATGGAAATCTAGTATCAAATTTTCGGGTAACAATCTTGATAATATTGGTAGTAATAAATGGCCGTAGGAGCCTGATGTCACTCCTAACGTCTCAAGAATTCTCATACAAGTTTCGATATTATCATACAACTTTCTTAAAGAAATAACATTGTTAGTGGATCTCACTGGTTCAAGATTCAGAATTTTGTTCATGTAACAGTTTATTATATTTTCCCGCTTCCCATACCTTTCTTCTAACAATTTTAAACAAGTAGAATAATTTTGATCTGTCAGTTAAAAACCAGATACAATATTATATGCAGGACCAGACAACAAGGATTTGAGATATTGGAATTTTTCAATTTTTGATAACGATTCGTTTGAATCTATCGCACTAGTAAATAAATTAAAAAATTCTAAGAACTGGCTTGCATCACCAGAAAATTTTTCTATGTTAAGTTTAGGAAGCTTCACTGCCGAAACTGGTTTACTTCCGATTTTTGAACCGTTATTTGATTCTAGTAAAACTTTTGGTTCAGTTTCGATTTTGCATTTTTTAAGCCTTATCTTAATTTTAAATTTCAAACTTGATATTTTTTCAGAATATTCTTCTACCGATTTTAGTTCTTTTTCATATTCAGCTTTTTCCTGAATTAGCTCATCTATTTCGGAATCTAACTCCTTTAGTTGAGCTTCCTTTTCATTTACGAGCTCTAACGATTCCATTAAAGAATCGCAATCAGTCTTATCAATAACAACAGATAATAATGTATCACATTTTGTGATTAATTTTGTAACTGCTGTGCGAATAGTAGCTCTTTTACTTTTAAGCTTATCAGGCTTATCCATGTTTAAAATTAAATTCAATTTTCAAAATAAATTATCATGAAAAATGTATATTTTCAAGAAATCAACAGTCATGCAGAATAATAAAGGTATTTCTTACCTTTTTTCCCGGGTTTCGGCACCAAAACATGAAGAATAATCTTCATATATTCCACGAAATTTCACGTTATCACAATTCAAATCAAAGTTGGGAGAGCATAGTTATAGACTTCACGATTCGTTTTAAATCATATTAAATTAATCGAGCATATTTTCACAACTGAAAATGGCGCTGGTGTTGTTCAGTGTAAGTCCAAGTCAAGCACAGGATGATTAAAAACTTTGTTAATTCTATTTACACTTATAAATATTTACAGTATTTACAATGAAAACATTTAGATAATATTTCTTTAAAAACATGTAAATATTCCACACTGGGAATTCAAGCTAATTTCTTTTATATGTTCCAGAATATTTATTTCTCCCTTTTCGGAAGATCAAGAAATACACAGCCAGCATGCTGCTTTCGAGATTCACATTCGCAATAAAAACTAAACTAAAAACAAGATAAATGCTTTTAAAACAATTAATACTTCAGCAACTATTTATTCTAAAAAGAAGTCAAGCATGATTTCATATTCGGAAATAAATTTCCCCTTTTTTTAAATTAAACATCATTTCTTCTAATAGAAGACCACGATAAAAAACCTATACGCATCTTATTACCTGCTGCGTTCAAGATTCACTTTCACAAAACTAAAAAAAGGAACAAGAAAGAAAAAATGTTTTCTAATATCAATACTCTAGTCAGACCACGTGACCTGGGATCACTGGCGCCTAATCAGTCTGGCTGAGAAAAAATAGGGGTTTGCGAAATTTCACATCCTATGAAGATGAGTTTCATGATTTTTAGAACCCTTGGATAATTCTAGAAGTTCCATTCTGTAAAAAAAAAAAAAAAAAAAAAAAAAAAAAAAAAAAAAAAAAAAAATGTCTTGTATAAATGCAGAACTTCTGTAAATTGCTATTAATGCGTAAGGAATTAAATTTTTTTAAAAACAATACCCGTTCCGAAATGTTAATAAACGTATCATTCCACGCAGTGTAATAAAAATATTTTTTTATTACACCGCAATATTATAATCTTATCGTTATCATTAAGAATAACTAATAAATGTTTTGTAAGACAATTTCTTTTGTTCGCACTAACCAGACTAACATTTCAGTAACGGAAATTTATCAAAAAATTTACTGTAAGTTAAAAAATGTAGCTGAAGTACAGAGATCGTCGAGGGAGTTAAAAAATCCCTCAATGAGTCATACAGTGGCTCAAACTCATAATAAAATTTAGGCAGATGGAACTCTTCATAACTTTTACAAGCAACATTCGAGAATGCCATAATCATTAACAAACACCGCTAAAGAAGACAGAGTGGCAGGTCGATGTTTGTAATTGGAATACTGCATATTATCAGCGATACCTGGACAAGAACAACCATCACTCTTTTTACTACTTTTATAAGAGGTTCTTTAACGTAGTTCCATTTCTCGATTACTGTTTATTACTCACTGTACATTTTTATTACTCAAAGTGTGTAATAAAAAATGCATTATTATCATTTAATTTGTGCAGGATCAGTTGGGGTAATTGTAAACGAATTTAAAAATTTTCCAGTAAGGCCTAAATTTTCTTACTTATAAATTATATATACCCTTATTTGCTGTCGACCAATTGTGATTCCATTTCTTTAAACATATTTATATGAAAAATTGTCTACGCTATATGACCATTCGTCACCGGACTCTTCCAATTTTTGACATTTTGTTGAATATTTAAAGATATACTTCTCTGATTCTTCTAGAAATTTAGGTTTCGAGGAATGTTTTTCCTATCCCTTTAGTAATTCATTCGAAAAATTTTGAAACTTTTAAAATACATGGTTATGATTTATGTAACTTTGAATAGGGAAACTTTATTTATGGACACCCTGTAGATTCACTTTTAAAAAGTGCTTAAAGTGATTAAATCTTTTATAAATTTCAAAGTCACACAATGAAACCATTAAAATTCATGTATCTATTTGCCTTTTACTTAAAGTTAAACAATTTCTCGAACTGATTTTTTGTGATTATTACTTCTTTATTATTTGGGGATTTTGTTTTAACTCATTTTTATTGAATGACAGGATATCCTGCCATGATTTATTATCAGGATTCGTACTACTAATTTATAATTATAATATTTGTCTCATTTATTGAGAGGAAATTTTTGGTTAAAAAAAAAGATCTTTTAAAATAACGCTATTCAAAAGATAAATCATCAAAAAATCTGATTTTTGCACCGTGTAAAATACACATAATGTTAAAGCAACAAACAGCCTTTCATTTTAATGCGTATTTGTAAAACTTCATTAATATATCTAGTTTTTGTTTTCTACCATAAAGTCTAAGTACTGGATTTGGTGTTGTCCCATGAAATTTCACGTGATTTAAATATGCTGCTTTCAATCTTCAAGTTTCTCTACAAGCCAAAAAAAAAAACAATAAATTCCTCAATGAATGCTAAATAGGTTCTATTAAAAAAAGAAACAATCTGTAACTAATGGATAAGTACATGTGTAATTAATTATACATTAAAATTTTGATGTGAAAAAAAATGCGTCCTCTTTCTGGTTTTATGTTAGACGTAATGTTTAATTTCGGAAGAAAGTTTTACTTGTTGTCTAACAAAAAATTTAGAAATTTGAAAAACAAATTGTAGCATTAAAATAAAGTATTAATCCATCGTTTCTTATCCGTTTTTTCTTTCCGCTTTAAATCATTATTTTCTCATCTGTAACAGGTTTTATGTAGTACGTGCAACAAAAAAAAAAAGAAGGAAAAATAATACATCACAGCATAGATTATGAAACACTTCCGAACACAATTGTGAATTTTTTAATTTCTTTTTTATACTTACAAGAAAATGAGATATCTAAATCCATATTAACAGAAACACAACAGAGAAGAAAATTCGTTTTCACCAATTGCTGTGCATACACGGTAATATGACCAAATTATTACATGTAGCCCTGTATATTATTCACATACTTCTTAATACGTTAAAAAATAGTTTAGTCAGTCTTATGACCGAATTCTTTCGAATGTTTTTGTAAAATAAGATACGTTCGACGCTCGCAATAATCTACAGTATACATGCTGTAGTGAATTTCATTAACGCATATCGATTTCATTGAAAGGATGTAACATCATTAAAATCACTGTAATAGAACTATACATTTTGGAAAAAAACATGACACATTTGAAAACAGTTTCGGCAATTATCATCTATAGTCGGGGAAAAGATACGAATTCGTTTGTGCAATAACTTTATAGGAGGCTCTATAGATTTGTATATAATATACCTCATACTATGTCAAAAATTTACTCTGTTTCAAAACGCAATGAAAATTCCCGTTTAGCTACCCTAAATAAGCAGAAATCTTCTCAACTGTTCAGGTCTGTACACGATCTATGTTATTTATACACACGAAGAAATATGTAATACAGTAGTTTAAGTTAAAAACGAATATAACAATTGAATACGGACTTGCAGCAATTATCGTTCATAGACAGTACTGTATCCGAATTATTTTCTACTCAATCAACATTCAAATAACACTGATCACTTCGTAAATTGGAATATAGATCACTGGTACGACTTAATTATAGTGGGTCAATCCATTTCAAGTTATCCAGCACTGGTTGCTCGACCATTTTTAAAAAATCTGAAATTTTTTGTACAACAATCCTAACATGATGGAAGTTCAAAATTACTATTATTTTAATTTTATTAATTTTTGTTTGTGCATGGCGGCCATCTTTGTTTCATCGTCTGCAGCAATTTTCTCACAAGAAGGGTTTACGGAATTGTAAATAATTCATCGTTTATTTATCCAATTCAACTGCAGATTAAAGCAATTTGTACAGAATACATAGGGCTAAAAATCTGGTAATGGAGTAGTTTCCGAAACTAACTGCTTATGGGTAAAATTTAAGTATAAAGTTTCCATTTTTTTCCAAAATTTGTCCGTTTACAAGAGGAAATTTTTCTAGCAAGGAATACTGTCAACATGACATTTTTTTTTTTTTTTTTTTTTTTTTTTTTTTTTTTTTTACAAATAGGCTGAAAGTACTTGTACTCACACGCCGAGTTCCAGACCTGGGACTTGCTTTCTCTTCGCTAAAAAAAATCCCAAATTTTTCAAAAATGACAAAAATTGCTCTTTTCAGGCTTTGATATCTCTGGTGGGGCACGAGATAAAAATCTGAAAATTTTTTTATAAGAGTATTGTATGGTAGTGTTATGCACAAGAAATTTCAAGATGGAGATTTGACTACAAGCTGTGATATGTCAAGGGCAACATGTCAAAACAATACTGCCAAACTATTGTTTTGTTGTAGTCACAGCTAAGTATTTATCTCAGAGTGTCATTTTAATTTATGTTTTTGATTATCTTTAAATAATAGTAACAGAAATTAAAGCCCTTTGCAAAGCTTAGCAATTAATAAAAAAATAATTATGCCTAAGGCCATACATTTTGTATGGTTTCAGTATTTTTTGTTGCAAGTAATTTTAGTGACTAAAAGAAACCTCAGCACTTTTACATAAAGAAAAAAAATATTTTTATACAAGACCTGAGACAAAAACAACATAGGGAAAAAGGAAAGCTGTTAATGTTGTCATACTTGTTGAGACATGATCAAACGTGTCAAAACACATTCTTGCTTGTTAGTTCAAAAACCACAATTTTGATCTTTCTCAAAATTTTATTTGTAGGAACCAAGTCTTGTCATCTCTTGATAACTTGATTGAAGATTTTGGCCCTGCTAGCTCATAGAAATATACTTTGAAATCACTATGTGCAAGTCTCAATTCATTCATAATTCCTAGCTTACTTCTTATGAAAAAAGGTGAAATTTCTGCAGTATAAATTTTGAAAAGGCTTTGGGTATCTTTACTTTCTGAAAATTACTTGAGGCTGATGCATGGTAACATCGCATAATGTTTCATTTACAGGAACATACTTATAGTAGGAACAAGTTTCAGGGGCTGGCAAGCAGCATTAAAATTGTCGCTTTTAAACCAACAAGCAGGAATGTGTTTTGACACGTTTGATCATGTCTCAACAAGTATGCCAACATTAACAGCTTTTTTCTTTCCCTATTCTGTTTTTGTCTCAGGTCTTGTATATATATATATATATATATATATAGTTAAAATATTCCAATAGTTATTTCTAGCATTACCATATATATATATATATATGTAAAAGTGCTGAGGTTTCTTTTAGTTACTAAAATTACAACAAAAATTACTGATACCATACAAAATGTAAGCCTTAGGCATAATTATTTTTTTAATTAATTGCAAGAGATTTATTTTCTGTTACTATTATTTAAAGATAATCTAAAAAATAAATTTAAATGATACTCTGAGATTAACTCAGAGTGAAACTTAGCTGTGACTACAACAAAACAATAGTTTGCAGTATTGTTTTGACATGTTGCCCTTGCCATATCTCAGCTTGAAGTCAAATCTCCATCCTGAAATTTCTTGTGCATAACACTATCATAGAATACTCTTACAAAAAAAAAAAAATCAGATTTTTATCTCGTGCCCCACCCGAGATATCAAAGCCTGAAATGTGCGATTTTTGTCATTTTTGAAAAATTTGGGATTTTTTTTAGCGAAGAGAAAGCAACTCCCAGATCTGGAACTCGGTGTGTGAGTACAAGTACTTTCGGCCTATTTGTAAAAAAAATTATGTCATGTGGACAGTTTTCCTTGCTAGAAAAATTTCCTCTTGTAAATAAACAAATTTTGGAAAAAAACTGAAACTTTATGCTTAAATTTTACCAATAAGCAGTTAGTTTCGGAAACTACTCCATTACCAAATTTTTAGCCCAATGTATTCTGCACAAATTGCTTTAATCCGCACTTGAATTGGATAAATAAACGATGAATTATTTACAATTCCGTAAACCCTTCTTGGAGAAAATTGCTGCAGACGATGTAACAAAGATGGCCGCCTTGCAGAAACATAAATTAATAAAATTAAAATAATAGTCCTTTTGAACTTCCATCATATTAGGGTTGTTGTACAAAAAATTTCAGATTTTTTAAAAATGGTCGAGCAACGAATATGGCATTTTCTGGACCGCTTGAAATGGATTGACCCTAGTGCTCTTATAGTTATATACGACATTTCACGAAAAGTAAAAGAAGTATGTTCAAAATTGCGGACTACATATTTATTGCCGTTAATGTCATAAAACACTGGTATCAACATTAGCACTACAGAGTTATTAAAGCACCTTCCTCCATTATACCTACGATCTGGAGGTTTTATTTTTTAATCAAGTTCTTTTTTTTTTGTGAAAATAGCTTAATTATCAATATTGATATTTATAAAGTCGCGATTGTGTACAAAAGGCGCTTGTATGTTTATTAAAATGCATTTATAAGCGTTTAAATGTTGTGTTTTCAAATTTAGTATGTATAACATTAGTTTAATGTTAAATATAAGTTTTCTCATTTTAATACGTTTTTAAAACCCAATATTGCATCTTTTTAAATGCGTTTTTATAAGGAGTACCAACGTAATAATCATGGCTTAATATAAAGTAGTTTCTTGGTATTTTTAATTATGACTAAAAAAACTTTGCACACAGCTTTCATACACAAATTTATTTTATTCAGCGAACTGTACCACCCCTCCAAATTTATACCATGATTTTACAATCATCTTGAACAGAGAGTCGCATAAAACTTCATACCCATGTTCCAAGTTCCCAGTACTAATGCTTTTTTCATCTATTATTTATAGATCTTTTGATTTTTATGATTTTCAGTCCTATTAATGCTCTTCTATTGCTGTTACATACATAATATGACAATTTCTGGTCTATTGTTTTAGAAGTACGATTTAATTTTGATAGAGCTTTTAAATTATTGATTATGTAGATTATTTTTAGGAAATCCGAAATCATCCATATAAAAATCATAATGTATATTCTATGATTAACAGTATAAATATATATTTTCAATCCATCCTTATGCATTTATTTCATGTTTATTTTAAACATTATTATTTTTTGGTTTACACAATCCTTTATATAATGTATAAAAAACAATGATACGTTTACTTAAGATATAAAATCCTTTTAAATTTAACACACCAGAATACGCGTTGAGTCCTTCAGGCCAGGATGGAACAAAAATACCATGCAGTAATGCAATCTTTCTATGAAAATGATCCCTATGCTCATTACCTGCTTTAAAGATTATCTTCCTTCGAGCCAAACATATGTATTTCCAGGTTTTATTTTTGTTCCCATGCGAGAAAGTATTTTTTGGGGGGTATATTAGATCTGGTGCGCTGCTCTTGTTTTTATTTAAAATCGAATGTATAATTTGTAAATACATTATTATTTGAATTATTAGATGAAGTGCAATGATTATAGACTTTAATAGTTAGAGCGTGAGGTGATCATTAATGCCTAATATCTACCTTCAAATTAAAAAAAAAAAATCCTTTTTTTATTACATTTTATGAAAGTGCAGCAGTAAAGAATATTCAATTACACTTTCTAGTTAATGATAAAACATAAGAAAATTATATCGCCTTATTTTAGCTATAAGTTGGTATTTAACCGTGATAATCTTAAAAATATACTTTTAAAGTCCGTCACAATAATTTCGACAAATGATATCCAATTCTGTTCAAATTTCGGCCCAATTTTGAACAACAATATTACCTAGCGAATTCACTGTTCTTTTTGACGACATGATGGTTTTTTCTATTTTTTATAAACACAATTTTTGTGTGAAAACTTTACCTTAGCGCTGAAGGGCCGCCATTTTGTCCCAAATAATTTATTTATTTGCAACCAAACCTATTATTCTCCAGTTTTAAATGTTCGCGGGGGGGGGGGGGGGGGGTAAAGCCATTATGCTTTTTTATTATTTCAGATAACATTTGTCAGAACTACTTTGAACATCACGGTCGGCTTCCAAAACAACACCAACTCAGGAAAGCGTGTCTTCTGTTATCACCAAAACGTCATTCGGCCCACATGAGCACAGATCCAGTACGTCTCTGTTTTTGGTAAATATTTAAATATTGACCGGAATTCACTGGAGCTCATAAATACAGGGCTACGGAGCCCAGTGCAATAGCGCTTCCGAAAAACCGAAGCCTAAAATACTATTTCCTTTCTTTCCCATCTCCAAGCTTTTCCATTCTTTTTTATCAAAATATTTATATGTGACGTAACGTGTCGCACACATAGGATATGGAGATAAAACGGACACACGTTATTATCAGTTTTTGGGCTTCGACTTCGACTGACTCGAGCTCAATCTGTCTTACATTGGAAATTTTATTTATTTATATGTAGAAAAAAAAACTTTTCATCCTCCAAAATTACGTATTATATACTACGTCAAATCATTTTAATGTTATTTTGATCGTAATAAAAGGAAAACAGAAATCGTGTTCTTTTATTCAAGTGATATTTGCAAATTTATGTGTGTCATTGATTGCGGCGACCGCCACTCAAGAGACAACAATAAATTTGCTTTCAGTTCGGTTTTTTTCTGAGAGTAGGATGATTTTTAATTGGCTGTTTTTTAGCTATCTAGCTTGAAAAGAATATTTTCTGTTTCTAGCCAACGAGCATCAGCTTGAGGTTTTGTTTGTTTGAGGTTTTTGTCTTCTATTACGAAGAATTATAAAAATCACGTTAGCATATTTACGAAGTCACTTTCAATAGTAAATATATATAATTGCCATGTATTGTTATTATGATAGAAATCAATGTAGCAGGGTTTCCCCTTTTTCTATAAAATCATCGAATCTTTCTGACAATTTTTTGATTGGATCTGATTTTCAGGGACTCACCACAAAGATTGTTATGCGGAAGAAAAGCTGAAATATGACTTTTTATAGGAAATTGAAAAACATTGTTCCATTCTTCTGCATATAAATATTAATTTCTGTAAATTTTATTCATCTTTTCATGAAAATGCATAGCTGAGAACTGTCAGTTTTTTGTGTTAACACTATTTCCGAATCATAATCCTTACCATATTTAATCGCAGAATTCTGAAATTAATTAACATTAAAATTAGACAAGGAGAGATAAGTAAAAAACGAAATATTTGATTACTAAGTATATGCTGATAGATATATTTTAAATTTTTTTTCCTAAATGAAAAAAAAAAGCTTTAAATTTTGCAAATAATGTATGAAATATAAATATACTGATTGGAGTGACAGGGGGTGGTGTAACAATACGGTTGTTAGTAGCGGTACCTCAGAATATTAGTGCTACGGTACTTATTTCGTTAGAAATTAAGCTCTGGTCATTACAAAAATGAATTGTTTTTTAAAAATACAATAAAATAAACACAAAAAAAGTTTATCGAAAATCATTTAAAAAAAAAAAAATCTCAAAAATGCATACTTTTTTCAAACTTTTAGGTAAGTATAAGCTACTGATGAAAAAGATTAAGAAAGAGTTGATGGATAATTGTGAAAGGAAAATTAGATTTGAGTGAGTAATCAGAAATTTGTAAATTTACTTATTATTATGTAAGCATTGACAGAGTTATTAAATGTAGAAAAAAGCCACCAAGAAGGAATGTGTGAACTAATGCAAAGAATATTTTTATAAAATTGCATTATTTTTTGGAAAAAAACCCATAAGTTTGAAGGGTACGACGCACACTTCCGAGCAGTGTTGTCGCATCTGGTTGATTTTTTTTATTGAGTCATTGCGAATTATCAACAGCAACTTTTAATAACTATTTTTGCATTAAAAACAGATGATGTTTCCATAAATAAAATAAAAAAGATTACTATTCAAAATTTTCTGCTGTGAATTCAATATTTCTTAATAAAAAATCCGCCAGATGCCACAACACTACTTCCGAGTAACAAACAAAGACACCTGTCCTCCTGGCATAAAATTCCACTAAATACGAATCGTGCGTGCATGTAAAAATATGACCTTATTAAAAATATGATTTTCTTTATTTATTATATAGAAGGAGACTCGGCTGGAGCATTTTCATAAAACATTTTCTATCAATATATTATTTTTCTTTTTGGATATAATTCTTCTATATCTATAATAATGTTTTATGTTATCTGAAATTATAAGCGATACGAAACAGATCACTATATTTTAAATTGTTAATTTTCATCTAAGTTGGGAATTGAGAAAAATTTGTTAAACTCCTCCATCGTGTGCTAGATTAAGTCGGATACGATTAAGGGAATAAGACAAGACTGAATGCAATCCTATGGGAAATATTCGAGCTAGAAAACAGTTTCGTCGGAAACTACCCAAACGACTTTAATGAAATTTGGAATCCTTCTTCACTAGATTATACTCAAGACTTATGGTAAATGGTTTTTTTCTCCGACTAAAACTTTATATTTTAGGGTAATGGCAATTTTTCAGAAATTTTCTATTTTCATATATAATTACAGAAAAAACGCCATCTACCGCTGAAATCCTACTCATCATAATGACGTCATTTATTATTAGAAGAAACAACCGTCTACCACGTGGTGATTTCAGACAATTTTAAAAAATCTAAAATTAGCTATTTTGATGTAATTTTTTCCTACTAAATGTAAATGAATACTTTAAAATTAAGGTAAGTTGTTATGTTTTTATGTATATGTCTAAATTCCTCTGTTTATTGCGCCTATTTTTCACGCGGATTTGTTTGATTTCGTTTTTCTTAGTTTTGTGATTATATGTTTTAAAAAATGGTGCAGTTGCCTTCTTGGGCCAATTTAAGTTGATTAAATTGGACCAGATATACGATCATAAATTTGAAATGTAAGTAATAAATTTCGAGGCGGTACGCTTCGTGCACTATTTTTTTTAATAATTTATAATGATTACTTTCTCCATGCAAGTTTTTGATTTATATATATATATATATATATATATATATATATATATGGAGAAATTTCTTTATTAGTCCTATATAAAGAAAAAAATATTTTTATATGTTTATACAATGAATTTTGTTTGCAATTTCTTTATCTTGTATGCATTTTATTTTCATTGAATTCTTTATTCTTACGGCGTACTTGATTTACAGAGTTGAATTCAAACATTTTCCTCCTGGAGGATATTTGTGGTTCCGTGAAAGGGTCGGGGGGCAGACTTTTTAAAGTTCTGGATGGTGGAATTATACATTTTTGCCATTAAAATGAAGAAAATCTCAAACGTTCCGGGGGTGAGTATTATGAGGCTCAGGAGGGATTCTCCTTAATTCAACACTGTTTGAATTATAATGTTTTGCGTTTGATTAATCATAGCGTATTTTTTTTTAAATAGCATATTTTTTAAACATTTTTTTAAATATAATTGAAAATTTTTGAAAACGACACAGACAAGCTGTCTGGGAAAAAAATTCCTGTGACAGTAAAAGCTGTTAAAGGTATAGGAAACGAAAAGGAGATGGTAAGTTCTGAAGAAATTGATCTACAAGATAGCTGCAGCTACAAATCACCCTCCTCTCAAAAAAAGGTAAAGAATCATTAGAAATGTTATCCCTTTTGCTAAATTCCGTTAAATCAAAGTACAGAGAGAGCCCACAAACAGCTGTGTTAACATCTTTTGCCATATAAAGGTAATCTTGAAATGAAAAAATAAACGAGAAAAAGGGAACTCTCACAGCACAAAAGCAATTGGAACATCAATTTAAAACAAAATTGGCGTGATGCATTTGGAAAGAAAATGATGGAAGGCTACAAACGTAATGTAAAGAAAACTTCTTCAATAAAAAGTTAAAATTTCAGTGTAAAATTCACCTTGATTAATATTAAACATACATAAGATACTAATAAATGTAAATATATTTCTTAAAGGTGCGTCAAATTTTATAAAATCCTTTAAAAACACATTAAAGTCATTAAAAAAAAAAAAAAAAAAAAAAAAAAAAAAAAAAAAAACGTTTTCAACCGACATTTAATCGGCCTTTATCAGTGAAAAACTTCACAGTGGGTTTTTCACAGATGAAGGCCGAGTAAGTTTAGGTTGAAAACGTTTTGTTTTTTTAAATGACTTTAATTTGTTTTTAGAGGATTTTATTAAATTTGACGCACCTTTAAGGAACATATTTACATTTATTTGTATCTTAAGTCTGTTTAAGAAAACTTCTGTTGAAAAAAAACATGTCTAATGATTCAGAATTTAAAAAGAAAATCTAGACAGTGATGACTGGTTTTTCCTATTGTGTAAGAAAAATAAAATATGTGCGCGCTGGAATAAAAAAAAAAAAAAAAAATGAATAAACGAATTTCATGTGTAAGCTTTCCATCCCTTCTTGCACGATAATTAAGTAACTGGCAATTAGTTCCGTACTTTTGTTCTTAATTAGTGATCTTTGGTTTATAATTTGAATGCATTTTGATTTAAAACAATTACTGTTTTTTTCTTTTATATTTGATTTATTTATATTTCATTGCTGTTATTTTGGGTGATTGTTTCATGAATTGCAATCTTTGCTTTTAATAAAAATAGTTATAGTCCCTAGTCATTAAATCAACCTGATATCGTTTGATCCAATTTAGGAGACTGGGGGTCCTACTTAGGCGAGCAATTGCTGAATTTCGGCCACTTTTGACAAATATTCAAATTTAAATAAAACATAAGATTTTCTAAAAGAAATTGATCTAAAGATTTATTTAGTTAGTAGACGAATAGATCGACATCGTGTAGGGATGTTTAGCATATATTCGAAAAATTAAGTGATTAACACCCGAAAATATGTGAAGTGGTCAAAATTCGGCTACTCTCCCCTAACTGGTGCAAAGAAAAAGGGGGCGGTGAGTAAAACTTTAAAGTTCCTTCCCCCCAAAAATTAAACGCGATGCATACAAAAGCGTTTGTGTTGAGAAGCATACATAATGCGGAATGGACAGATTAAAGAATACCATAAACAGTCAAACGTTTTTAGCATACAACTGTTTCAAGATTTCATAATCGGACAATTCTTCGGTGGAAAAAGGAATGTCATATATTAGACTGAGGAACAATAACAAAATATACATGTGTTACTGCATCTGCTGTTTTTAAAACAGTTTTATTTTAAGCTGAATGCCGTTGAACAAATTCCTTTTACACAGCCCTGAAACTGTTAATCGCTTCACTTTTTATTATGAAAAAGATTTATTAATAAAATATGACGGTTACTATGTTTTACTTCTATATTACTAAGAAATATTTTAAGCATGAACGTTACGCAAGAGGGCTGCATAAGAACTCCTCCCAAGTAAAATTTTAAGATATAACTTGAAATGTTAAAGGGAAGTACCAGCGAGGTACATATTTTCCTCTCGCCATAATGAAAATCTTGCATATACCAATGTGTTTATTAGAATATGAAACAACGAAATTATTCTTTTTATGAGTAATAATGAATCAAAATACCTCTAAGTAAAGATCCCGATTGCTCCAAAGATCATTCTACATTTCCAAACTAATTAATTATTTTTTTATATAATTTCATTCATTCAAATCTTATATCACATAATAGAAATAAAGCGGTACAATGATTAATAATAAATATGCAAAATGTTATTTTTTATTTCTTTATTTTACAGTTTTTTATTTCAAAATAGGATGAGGTAGATTGTGCCATTTTTACGTTAGCTAATATACTCAGATATACGAGGCTGGTTCAATAATTATTGTCCCTAGTGTATATAAAATATTTGTACTACGATGATTGTTGTGGGATATCGAAGCCTAATGTCTTAGATGCCTATATGCTCAATTTCAGAACCTTAGCTGCTATACTCACATAGTTTTAGAGTAAGGAGTGAAACGGGGGACTTGGTTTGTGACAGTGGATCCGACGTAACTACTGTCGTTTGGACTCGGGATCGTAGTGATGTAACCACATCTCCTCCACTGTCCAAATGTAGCCTTATAAGCTCCGAAATAGCATTTCACACTCAACCCCTTCTTAAAAATTCCTCCCAAAATAGGTCTTTAAAACTTCACTCCTCCCTCCAAAATTATATTAATATAGCAACTACGGTTCTGTAATTGAGCATATAGGCATTTAAGAGATTAGGCTTCGATATCCACATCAACCATTTCAAATCAGTACAAATATTGTATATACATTAGGGACAATAATTATTGAACAACCCTCGTACACGTGTGTGTTAAGACTCTGAGCTATTATATTAGAACCCATTTCTTAATTAAAACAAAAATGAATGTCCCATTGAACGTGATAACATCCAGCATCCTTTTCTTACATCCAAACTCTCAATTACGTTTTTCACATAGTCAGAAAGGATTTTTTTCTAACATGTAGAAGGATATGAATATTATTTAATTATTAAGGCATATAGGCATTTAAGAGATTAGGCTTTGGTATTCCATATCAGTCATCGCAGTACCAATATTGAATATACATTTGGGACAATAATTATTGAACCACCCACGTACACGCGTTTGTTAAGACTCTGAGCTATTATATTAGAGCCCATTTCTTAAATTAAAACAAAAATCAAACGTCCCATTGAACGTGATAACATCCACACAGTCACATAGTCACAAAGGATTTTTTTCTAACATGTAGAAGGACATGAATATTATTTAATTATTATGAAACCAAATAGCGTTTCTCTTTTTTAACACATGACCTTTGCTGTCAAATATAGAGATATTGCTGTCAAAGTAGCGATTTTAGATACAGGGTAGGGGAGGTAGGGGATCTTTGATAAATAGGGAGGGTTGATACATTGACAATTTTTCTCAACAAATGACATTAACAGCCATTGTAACAGATGTACAGTCTTCTTTTATTAGCAGAAGCCATCATTAGTTGGACTTAGCAGTGAAGAACTGACAACGTTTTTTTTTTTCTTTTAATTTTGAGGACTTTTGGAATGTCAATGTAATTTTTTTTAGATACTGATTTTCTTCCATAACTCTTATTATTGTGAAGATAATATGTTGTATTTTTTTTTTTTTTTTGTAAAGCACATTATTAGGGTGAATTGTACCAGAAAGCAGATTGACATTTTGCAACTGCATTTATACAAAGTGGTTGAAAATCCAATAAGGCATGATAGGGAGAAATGTTACATTAGTGCTGAGGAATACTTGTATATTTGAAATTTAATAGTTTTTTTTAAAGTTGTAAACTAATATAGGACCGTGATATTCATTACTGTTTTACAGCAAGAGCTACTGAAATTGGTAAGGAAGAACAAAGAGACTATTCATAGATATTATGCAGGTTACATAGAAAAGTAGTGCGATGATAGATGGTTAGTTCGTTTTGCTCGTCATGTAGAAAGAAAAAAGTTTAAATGGCCTGATAAGGAAAATGTTTGTATAATTGACGAAGGGCAAATTGAAAAAACATTAAATCTACCCGATTTTACTTATCAAAATGATAGAGTTATTAGTTTTTATTTTAACTATTTCAGGGGTGGTGGTATGTTTATGAAACCACTTAATTTTAATTCCCAAACGCCACATTGGCACTAGCATTTTCGTAAAATATTTTCCATTTAATATGAAAGATAAATATAGCCCTTTTCTTTTTTCCAATTAAATTTGTTGGTAGATTCCGGTGCCATTCATTTATTCAACGCTTTAGTATTGAAAATGCTTTGCCCTGAAAGGGTTAAAGAAATCTTAAATGTGCTAAATTTATGTTAAATTGTTTGCAAATCAGCAATGTTCACTTCATTTTTCCATGCAGCAAGATCTCTAGCGTTTTTTTTTTTTTTTCATTATATATTTTCTAAAAAGTGTGTTAATAGAATTGTTTAAATAATAGCAATTGTTTAAATATTTTTGTAAAAAGCATTTCTGAAACAAAAATATGTCAATGTCATTTCTTTTTAAATCTTACTTAAATATTTCAAGATTTATCATAAAAAATTGTTTGACACATAAATTGAATTGTCTGCATTTTTGTTTTCAATTTACATAACAATGTATCAAATCTCCCTTGCTAGTGTATCAATCCTCCCCACCAATGGGGAGATTTGATACAGTAGCAACCATTCACAATAATTGGGATATATTTTTTGAATGATTATTCTTTAAATTCACAATATTTTTAATAAATGAATAAAATGTCACTTTATAAGAAAACACGAAAAATTTGTTTAAAAATAAGTTTCTAAGGTTGGTAAAAAATTAGTAAAAAAGAAAAGTGTATCATACCTCCCCTACCTCCCCTACTCAAAGAAATGTCTTCGTCTGAGTACAATGAAATATAACTCTCAATATGTTACAAAAAACATTATTGGATTCGGAAATACGTGATTAGAAAATCAGTGAATAATATGTTCAAGTTAAATGCATGTACGTATAAAAATGATTCGGTGAATTTGTCAAAAAAAATTCCGTGTTGGAGAATAAGATATTTTTTCTTTCGGTTTTCTTCTCTTTTCTTTCATTCATTAAATGTATTTAACTTCGATAGTTATCATAATTCATTTGTTATTTTCTTTATATATTATAGAAGAAGTCAGCAGATTTTTTTTTGTTTTGTTTGATTATTTTTCTTTGTTTTTTTTTTATGTACATGATTGATATAAATTTCCTTATTAAGCTGGGTCAGCACACAACAGTCTGAACATTCATAAAAATCTATATATCTTAAAATACTATATTTTAAAAATATATTCTTACTTCCCGTGATAAAAAAACATCGATTCAAAAGAAATTTAAGAATGCAATCGATAAAAACAAAACATTAGTACGAATTACATTTTTCACTCCAAAGAGTGACATAATTCTAGTTTTATAATTAGCCCTACTCCACGGATAACCTAACACATGTGACACAGGACTGCTTTCCTTCAAATTGTTGCCCTCTATAGCAAAGATCTTTTTGTCTTATTTCAGGCCAATAACTGAAACAGTATTATTTGTACACGTTTTTTTTTTAATAATTATAATAATATTTTGTACCGTTAAAAATTAAGTTTCTTTTTATTAAAAAATGTTAAAGGTTATTAATGCGATCACTCCTATTGTCCAAGTTGTCAATTCTCGCAACGAAGTTGTCTTTCTAGACGCTTTGTTATCTATATATATATATATATATATATATAAGCCGTTCACTAAGTGTATGTCCTTTATACAAATGTTAAATTTTCCAGCGATTTGCACGAAACTTGATGTACATTCGTTTTAGAATATGGACGAGATCGCTGACAAGTCTATAAAAACATCAGACAACTATTTATTCCTTTTTTCTATCACCTTCAATAATTTAACATTATAGAAACATCTGTTTTTAAATTTTCTAATTCAATAATCTCTTTTCTGTTGCCACTCCGTAAAAAACGCCACCATAATTTAACCCCTTAACGGTCGCATTAAATTACTGTTTAAAATTTCAAATTGCTTATTGGCACCACTTTTTCGAAAAAGAAATATTCACCTTATTTAATGACAGGTAAAATGATACCATAATAAAGCCAATTACACTGTTTTATTTAACTGGTGGGAATCAAACAGTCTAACTAAAAGACACAGCCCGTGAATATCACCTGAGCAAGAATTAAGGTGTTAAAGAAAATGATAACGCATGTATTTTGCTTTTATTTGCCAATAAAAATTCAGATTTCCTCGCTATATTTTTGAATTTTCGAAATCGAAATCATTCTAATCAGAAAACGAAAGCTTTCCCTATATATATCTTAAAAGTTTAACTAAACGTGTGTTAATATCATGTAGTATCTTCATTTGAATGTTTTTAGAACTAGAAAATCTATATTATTACAGGCGTTTGAATTTCAAGAAAACAATTCAGGAAAAAGAAAATAATTATAAAAAAAAAAAAAAAATCGTTTGCTAGATATGACGTTAATTTCATCAATATGATTTCAAACTTGTTCTGAAATCCGGCTCCTACAATTTGTTTCCTATCTCTTTGTAATGCTGTATCTTGAATTAAATCATTTAGATAAATGTTTTAATATTCGAAATGCAGTGATAACATTCTACGATTTATATTGAATATGGTTACATAAAATATGATTTTTCTACGTTTTATATTAAATAGAAATTATAACATAGCTACTTATTTTTAGATTAAGCTTTTTTTCTTTTGAAACAAAATTTCATGCCTGATATTGTTGTCATTTTCATTTTAACGGCTGTGGATTTGGATTTTATGAATGGAAATATGGGTTTCCATTTAAAAATTATCGGCAATGAATCTTTGTATACATGTGTTAAAGATGCCTGACATGCTACCCATTAATAGAACATAAATAAAAATCGTTTTGAATATGAAACGCGAATATATTTTTAACCTTTAGTATATTTGTTAGATTTCTCAATAACTACAGGTTGGTTGGTTGTATTTATGTCGGCCAATTATCTGCACGTGGGATATAGGCCCTAAGGGGGGGGGGAGTGCCTTCCGTGGAGGTCTTTTTAAGGGAACCTAACCCGTATTAACGCTTGGAGAACCAAGGTTCGAAGAAAACCACGAAAACTCCGAACGATTAGGCCGACGGGCGCGATTGGGATCGAACCCAGCACCTCCCGTCTACCAGCTTCGAGAGCAGAACCTCTCGGCCACTGGTGGGGCCAATAACTACAGGGAAAAGTATTTTTGGTATTTTCGTTTTAGCGATCTCTTATTTATCTGAGTAGCATTTCGTCCGCTGCAGTAATCAGTTTCTCCGAACAAATTTTGAATTAAAGGAAATAAATCGGTGAATTTGATCTTCCATTTTAAAGCAATATGTATCTTTATCTCAATGTATGACTGAAAACCATACAATCATCACTGCGCTGTTATATTTTCTAATGTGCAAGACAAAATTTCGGCTTTTAAAGACCAAATTTTTTAATTGATCATTTACAGTAGAATTTGGTCTAACAATGATAGAGGGATATGCAATATACTAAAACTATTCCTAAAAAATTATCTAACTTTTTAAAAATGTTAATCATTAAGAATTTGTATTACCTGATTATAGAACAGTTCTATAACAAAGCATGATAAACAAAATGTTAAATACTAAAACTATTCCAGAAATTTGGGTGCAAAGTAACAATGCAAATTTCATCAAAATCTGTCCAGTAGAGCTTTTAAAAAAGGCTAATCTTTTATAATCGGGCTCACCTGACTATTGAACTTATAACAAAACGTAAAAGCTATATGCAATATTTTAAAACCATACATGTTAAATTATCTAACAAACAATGCAAGTTCCAGTGAAATCCATTCAGAATTTTTAAAAAGACTAATCTTTCATAATCGGGCTTCACATAATTATGGATTTTGCTCCAATAATTCTCTGACTAATCAGCATATAACAGTGTTACGGACTAAAATCTTAATTGAAAAACTAATAGTGCAAGTTGAATAAAAATTATTTCAGAAGAAATGAAATTATAAGCAGCCGGAATGAGATTGCCACACGAAAACAAACAAATACTGAAATTTGCCAGTTTAGTTATGTAAAAGTACACGAAAACAAACAAATACTAAATTAATTATTTACAATCTTTTTTAAGCAATTGAGTTAATCTTTTGTAACTGTGTTGCAGGCATATTTAAAAAAATTCAAGCTTAAAAATTACTTTAAAAAAGATAAGTCTATGAATTGATATAAGCTTTTCAAAGAAATTACTGAATGTGTTTTTTTTGTTTTCTATTAGACCTTCAAATAATCGGATTTATGATGTTTAGAGATAAAATTCCACTAAAAGCGTAATTTATGGTACGGCTAGGTTGTTGCCACTAACAATATGATGCCAGGCGTTACTCATAGATATGTACTTTCTTCGTAATATTGCATTAACAGCAAACGGATCCTTAATTTTTAATTGGGTTGCACGTATATTTAAAAATATCTCAGTGACTGAAAATTAATTTAAAATAGATGAGCTTTTCAAACAAATATTACTGAAAGTACTTTTTGTATTCTATTAGACGTTGGAACGCTCAAATGTGCTATGTTTAAAGGTCAAATTGCAGTAAAAGTTAAATTTATGGTTGGGTTAGACTGTTGCCACCAACAATATGGTGCTAGAGTTAATTACTCATAGAATTTTTTTTTCTTTATAAAATTGCAATAAGAGCAAACAAGTATATCTTTCGTAATTGGGCTGCATGCAAATTAAAAAATATCCATGATTGAAAATTACTTTAAAATAAATTCAAATGTGAAAATTGAGATTCAATTTTTCTATTCGACAGTGTGAAAAACGAAATTGTATGACGTTTAGAAGTTAAGAAAAAAAATCAGTAAAGGCACAATTTATGGGTTAGGTCGTTGCAATCATCAGTATAATGTCACAATTGGTTGGTAAATTGGTTGGTTGTTTATGTTTATGACGGCCAGTTATCAGCACGAGGGATATAGGCCCAAAGGGGGTTGCTCCATGGGGGGTCTTTCTAAGGGAACCTAACCCGTATTTACGCTTGAAAAACCAAGGTTTGAAGAATACCACCAAAACTCCGAACGATCAGGCCGACGGGCGCGATTGGGATCGAACGCAGCACTTCCCGTCTACCACCTTCGACAGCAGAACCTCTCGGCCACTGGTGGGGCTGTCACAATTGGTAGTTTTTTGTATATTCTGAAGATGACTCGATAATGTATTTTTTTATTGAAATGACGTCTTTTAAGCAATTAATTGTATTTTAATATGGGTTTTTACATTTGTTCGGAACATATATTATTATGGTATAGATAATAGTAGACTTAATTAAGACTATTTTACTTATATTTATATATCTTATTGGGTTTTTTTTAACGATTCGTTGGATGAGATTGCATCTCAGTTATTGTCATTCCCGTATTATTTCATTTTAATGTTTTTTACCAGTGAGGACCCTTATTATTGACATGGACGAAACCGGGTAGTTCTGCTAGTTTATATATGTAAAAGGTCTAAAAATCTGCTGCCAAAAAATAAACCTGAATGTTAAAAAATTACAAATACAAACTAGTCGGATGTTGCAATCCAAAAACTTTCTTCTGTCTTTTATCTTCTATGCTAATACTTCCTGAAAAATGCAAACCGGTTAGGTGATTTATACCAAAATCTAATGAGCAACAACGTGTGTCAACTTCTATTTGAATTAATTTGATTAAAATCCCTGCATTAGTTTTTGAAATAGAGCTATTGCGGAAATCGTGAAAAGTTCTGCGTAGCAGTATCACCTGTTACGCAATTTACACTAAAAAATTACAGAAATCAACTCATATCAGAGACTAACTGAAACTAAAGTCTGATGAAAATTCATACATTAGTTCTTGGGATACATCTATTGCGTAAATCGTGAAAAATGCAGCATATTAGTGCCACCTATTGCGCCATTTACACCAAAAACTAAAGAGCACAAATTTATATCAGGAACTAACTGAATGTGAAGTTTGATGAAAATTCTTGCATTAGTTTTTGAGATAGAGCTATTGATATAATCATGAATAATGCAGCATAACAGCGCCACCTATTGGGCGATTTACACCAAAAGGATATAAGCACCAAATTATATGAAAGAATAACTGAACCTGAAGTTTTCTGAAAATCCGTGTTATAGTTCTTGAGATATGTTATAAAAAATGTTATGTATCCTATTGTGGAAAACATGGCAGCGCCACCTGCAGTGTCACCTGGCAGCATAGCAGCGCCACCTGCAGGGTGATTTACACTAAAAAGTAATGAGCACCAATTTACATCAGGGACTAACAGAATCTGAAGTTTTATTAAATTCCGGTCATTAGTTCTTGAGATCGAGTGCCCACAAAATTTATGTCACACACAGACAGGCAGACTCACATACAACCATTTTGTAAAAACACGTTTTTCGGTATCTCTAATACCTCGTATAAATCCTTTTAAAATCAGAATTCGAAAAATTCCACGAACCCTATACTTTCTTGTTGTAAAGATAGAAGAAAGTAAAAAGTGTATTGTTTTAGATCACGATATCACAATTTTCTTTCAGAAAATGTCAATATAAGAAGTAATAAAAAGAAAAAAAACGGAATAAAAGGTTATATAAAGGGTATATAAAACGGGTATATAAGGTAATAAAAAACTTAAAAAGCAAATTACGATTTAAAATTAAAAATTCAATTCTGATGCGATGTATATTCTTAACAGTTCATCATAATTTCTTAATAAATTTATGTTCAATATAAAATAAAAACCTGTCTTTTCGGTTGAGAAAAATGTGCTGTTGCACATGGACGGCGAACCTATGACATGTAACATACTATTTTTGACACTGCGTCGATTATGATACTAAAAAAATTTAAACAAGCTGAAGTTTTAAAATATTTTATTTTTATTTTTTTCTTAATTTAAAGAAATTGAAACGCAACTTGTTACTTTCAAATCCATTTCAATAATTGAGTGAATAAACTTTCAAATTCATATCTGGAAAACTTTAGAAGTTTTCCAAATGATTTAAAGCTGGTTATATTTAATAAAGGTAATAAGCAATCATTAAATAACGACATAAAAAGAAGAAATATTTTATTAAGTACATGTTTGTTTCAATTATATTTTTATATGAATTTTTTGGTATATTCTCGAAAAAAAGTATCATCAGACTACATAAGCAAAAATGGCACGAACGGCTGTTATACAATAGATTAACGAAAAACTATAATTTAATAAATATCATGGTCGAGATTAACTCGTTTTTAGCTCACAGGCTATCAAAGCCTGAGAGCTAATGTGCCCGCCCGTTCTGTATGTATGTATGTACGTAAGTATGTATGTATGTATGTATGTATGTACGTAACGCGATAACTCTTGATAGAAACATCCGATTTGCTTCAAAATTTTTTTCTAGGTTCATTGTGATAAGGCGCTTCCCTGATTAGTTTTGGGAGTTCATTGGTTAAGGATAAAAGGGGGAAAACGGGGTTAGTCCAACCCCTTAATTCAGATAAATGGGTTTTTAATGCAGAATGATTCGATTTGCTCCGAATTTGGTATAACGGTTTATTATGTTAAGGAACTTCCCTGATTAGTTTTGCGAGTTCCTTGGTTAAGGATTAAGGGGGAAAAACGGGGTTAGTCCACCCCTTTTAATTCAGATAAATGGGTTTTTAATGCAGAATGATTCGATTTGCTCCGAATTTGGTATACCGGTTTATTATGTTAAGGAGCTTCCCTGATTCGTTTTAGGGATTCATTGGTTAAGGATAAAGGAGGGGCTAATCCACCCCTTAATTTAGATAAATGGTTTTTTTTTTGCAGGATTATTCGATTTGCTCCGAATTTGGTATACCGGTTTATTATGATAAGGAGCTTCCCTGATTAGATTTTGAGGTTCGCTGGTTAAGTATAAAGGGGAAAACGGGGGCTAATTCCCCATCACTTATTTTTTTGAGGGGCATTATTCTTTAAAATAAGAGTATGATATACAATTAGTGTGATTAGCCTGTGAGCTCAATGCCATCAGTTTAGCTGGGCGCTTTTCTTTTTTTTACTGCGATTAATTGACTGAAGCAGAAATTTAAGATGAAAGTCAAAGTTTCTATAGTATTGAACTAGTAATAAACGGATAAGTGCGAGAGTTACTCACACACAGAGGCTTCCGTAGAATAAATATATGAATTTGTAATTGTATTATTAAAAAAACCGTTGCTAGAAGAATATTGAGAGATTGTAAAAAATAAAAAAAATAAAAAAACTATACAACGTAGGGTTGGGAATAACTGTATATACTAGAAAAGTGTAAATGGATATGCCATGAAATTTCAAACAGATGTGGAACCTATATAATATCAAATATAGCTATTTTGTATAACTAATTTTTTAACATTATCCCAATCTGTTTATGATGAACTTCGGTATTAACAGCAGTGCATATTTAAGTGCATATTTAAGCAGTGCATATTTAAACATTTGGCATTTCATAAAACTAAATTCAGCGTAGTAATAACCTTTATTTCTACAGTGTAGCTAAAACAAAACCTTTGTTCAAAGTTTAAATTTGGCATTGTGCTATGAGCGCTTCGAAAGACGGTTCTAAAGTTGAAACTCCGCCTTGGTCCGTGCCGCCTTTTTCCAGATAGGTTTTTAATAAACTTTTAAAGTCCATTGAGGCGTATTGAGAGATCCACTCAATGCAAACTATTCGCGTATCCCTTAGTATTTATGTGATCTATTCTAATTAAGGGGTCTCATGGCTTCTAATGCTTCAAAATTTTACAAATTTTAATTTTTTAGATGTTAAACTCCTATATTTTCTGAATATTTTGCTATAATTGTTTCCTTAAAATTCCCATTATAACAGCAGTTATGGCTTTTAGAATTATAACCGCTCAATAGCCGAAGCGGCGCTTCCGAATCTTTGAAGGCATTTTTCTCCAAATGACGTTTTTGGTATAACGCGCAGGACACCTCAAAAACTTCTGAATATTTTTTAATGAAATCTTCAAAACATATATATCATGTTAGTCTGTATAAACTGAACCTAAAATTTCCTGTTTATTGTTCAAAAAAATATTTTTTTTTAGGTGATTATACTTTGAAATTTTCAAAAACTTTCATTAGCTAAATATAACTTTGCATTAAACATATAAAAATGCTTTAAATGCAAATTTATTATGTTCAGGGTAATTATTACAATCTGAAGTAAATGTAGGCATCAGATCATTCTAGTTGCAATATTTATTTTGTAATCCTACGCGTAATCTGTTATACCAATTTTCTGCTTGACAAATGTCTGACAGTTTCAAGCCCTTAAAAACACTAATTATGCATCTTGCAAATTTTTAAATATAAGAAATGAAATAACATACTTATATCTTTTATCCGAATAAAAACTGTGTTTTAAAATCCTATACATTTTAAGACATTAAATGCTGAAAATGGTCTCCTTTTTTTTTCTTTTTTTTCAATTTTAAGAGTCCTGAGACCCCTTAAATTAGTCTGTTTTTAACAATTTGAAGTTTATTGCATTTATACTGTTACTGTCCATTGCGTTACACATATATATCATTAGAAGTTGTTAACTAGGCTTTAAAAGCCGATGGTACATAGAGTACGCCGCCCCTGTCATTATGTATGTCCAAACAGTCCGTATTTTAAGTGTTAACATTTCCCCTAATTACTGACGGTTTCTTTCGAAAATCATTATCAACAATGCTTTTATACTTCTGGAACGGTAGGTACCTCCAGCGCTGCTCAACACTTTTGCTGAATGCCCATAAATCGAAATTTGTGTGTAACGGAAAAATGTGATTTTCTCAAAAACTATGTGACCTAGGGTAATCACTATAAATTTCCTTGAGGGTTTAAATTAACATCCAATACCCCTAATTTTTTTATACTTTTTTTTCAGTAGATTCGGAATTAGACGGGTGGGGGACATACTTTTGCGCTACATTTTCGACGATATCTCTGAAAATATAATACCTAAAATTAAAAGGAATGTATTTTTGAATTCAGCGTTACAAAAGCTTTCACACTATACTCCACATATAAAAGAAAACTCCACAAAGAAAAGAGGTTTTTTTTTTCAAATAGCGTAATTAGCCCTTCTACATTTTTACTAACTATATTTATGAATGTTTTATAATCTGAATGTATGTGGGTCAAAATTCTTTATTACTTCACCCAATTATAACGTTTCATGATCCATAGTTTACGAGTAAAATGGCGGTGACAGACAGACACAGGAGTGATCTTATGATGATTCCGTTTTTACTTTTTAAGTACGGACCCCTAAAAATGGTGAATATGAATTTACTGCGATTTGTTAGGAAATTTGACATTTTGCCATTTTTCTTATCTGCATATTCCTATAATGCATTGTTTTCAATGATAGGAAATAAATAGAAAGTGATACAATATATATAGTAATAAATGATAGAAAATAAATGATAGGAAAATCTCAAATGGAAGCAACTTGTTAGAAGATTCAATACAGATTGCATTCGGTTAAAAGTGACTTTGAATAAAGCGATATTAAGTACTTGATATCGAAGGTGCAATAGCAGAGTTCGCATTTACTATTACTTCCGAGTATATAATTGCTACTTTATTACATACAGTGTGATATCAATGTTACCCACACATTTTAAAATACTAAAAAACCAAAAGTAAGGTATTTCTGATCCACCAATTTTATTTATTGTTTTGCGAGGAGTGGGGTGGGACGTAATGGTCACGTAAAATATTTTTTGAAAGAATCTGAAACGCGGATGTGACAAGTAAAAAGTAAATTTAAAAAATCTAAAAACCCGACTGCGTAAAAAGTGAACTAATTAATTATTTCTCATCAATGTGAAACTATTTTTTATATTACTTACCTATTTTTTTATTTACTAGTATTGGTGATTTTTAAGTTGTGTTTAATTGTTAGTTCCTATCTATAAACACGGTTTTAATGAGGTCTATAGATGTCTATGAAAGTTAGAGTTGCAGTAAAGCTACAGATTCTACCTACACAACTTCCAGGTTGTGTAATATTTAAATAGTCAATGAAACATCATCTTCATTTTGAAAGACCTATCCAGTGATATGCCTCTCAATATCGTGAGTAATTTTTTTTTCGTCTCTACCGCCATTTTGAATTTATAAAACAAAACCTATCCCCTAACCATCGACGGTTAAGACGAATCGATAGAGACCTTATTCATTAAAATCCACCCAGCCGTTGGGATGTTTTGAGGGTATAAAGAAATCTGAATACCCAGATACGCGTGAAACACATAAACCTTCTTGGCAGTCGGGTAAAAAGATTCTCTGTTCCTAGTCCAGTAAGATATGTATGGCGAAGTGGCTCCCAATGGGAACCTGTACTCTAACTTTTGGTATGTTATCACCTGGAAATACGAAGACATTTTACTTATGTTCAAGCTCCGAACTTCAACATGACTTTGAGATCCAATTCACCTTGCATTCGGTTCGAAGTAAACAGATAACAATGTGACATTAATTGTTTGGTATCAAAGATGCCATAAGAGAAATCTCATTTACAATTGTATTACTTTCTAAATTATAATTATTACTTCGATTCTTGCAGTGAATACAAAAGTTGCCCATATATTTTTAAAACTCGTATGTAACTAAAAATTCGAGTAATTGTGATCCACCTTATTTATTGTTTCTTTTTTGGAGGAGAGGTGCATATAATCGTCGAGTAAATTCTTTTTTGAAAAACCTTGGAACGCGAATTTGACAAGATTCGCCGTCCGTGGTATAGAAGGATAAGTTTGGTGACGTGGCCCCCAAGAGGAATATATATCGACGTTTTCGTTTTATTACCATCTCCAAATAAAAATTATTTTATTCGTGTGTAAGCTGCGTACTTCAGCATGACGGCAGAATTAGTTCCATTTTTAAGATCTTGTAAGCTAATCATGTTATAGAGATAAAACGAACGACATTCTTACTGCAAATGTCCCATAGCATATTATATATTTTTACTTTCCTTAAACATACAGTATAAGGAAAGTACTGTAATCATAACAAAAATGTTATGAAAATGTTGAAATAGTTTTACATTTCGAGGTTCTTTGAATACGATTTTGCTATTTTTGCAATAGCATAGTTCCCATATTATGTCTGTATGTGTGCGTATCTCAATTTTATCAATTTGTACATCCTACGAGCTCGTTTCTGGTAGTTTTTCGAAGATGGCGCTATGCATGCGTATATGTGCTAGTGAACACGATAACGCTCAAACTATGCTTTCGGTTGAGCCTCCACATTGGTGAATGAATGCTGGACACTATATCAAGGAAGTTATACCATTTCGAAACACTGGCCGACTGTTTTGGAATCTAAATCTCTTTTTGAATCCTTTTTCAACCAATCTAGAACGATAAAGGATAAATATTTCCTCTTATACTTCTATTAAAGTTTTCATCTTATGTAAGTACAACAACAAGGTTTCACCAAAAAAAGAAAAAAAAAACCTTAATTTAGCAAAATCTTTTTTTTTTTTTTTTTTCTCTCGCAGCAGAATATCTTTGTTTTGTAAGAAAAAAAAGTTTTTACTAAACAAAGGTGAATGGAAACTTATGTATTAATGTTGTTAAATAAAGAGAAATAAATATCTACATTTAAAAAAAGTCAAGGGAAATATTTTTCAAAATATGCTAAAATGCATTAGAATGATAAATTTTTATGAAAAAAGGGTTGTAATATTCGTACGCTTAAAGCTAATTGATGTTTGGAATGCTGATATTTGATGCCTTCATTGGCTATTAATCCGATTACACAAGATAAACTCTATAATTAAGCTATTTAGTAGAATAAATTGCAGATGTTGCAATATATATTTGTCCAGTTATTTTTAGATTACTTGCAATATGAATGCAAACTATTCTATAAATTGTTAGGACAGTCCAGTAATGTCACACCATACTTTTTGAATAATTTTAGATTAATTACATTAATCTCAAAAAGTGTTTGAAAATAATATTTTAAATACTTTTAAAAGTTTTGTGCAAGCTAATATTATGGAAAATATTTATGCTACAGTACTTGTGTTATCTCCTAATTCTTCAACTGGTGCGTACTCTCGTGTCGACAAAATTATTAGCTGAGTCATGCAGAGCAATGCTCTCATTCATGTACACAAATTCATAACTACCATGAACTTAAAACGAGCGAGTTTGAAACGAGCTGTAATTGATTTTCAACTAATATTAAAAACTATAAATCAAATTTCGAATTATCTAATTATCCCATAAATATTGCAGACATTGTAACTAAAATCTTAAAAGCTTTAGAGGTACTTGAATTAAATTAGGTTGGTGTTAACTAACATTAGGTAATACTCTGAGATAATAAAATGCGAAAGGTATGTGAATTATTGTTAATATTTAAAGGAACTATTTGTTTAAATAATCTTATAGCATATGTGGACTCAAGATATGTGATTTAAGATCAAATTAATAAAACAAAATCTATTAAATCCTAAAAGGAAAATCACTGCTTAACAAATAAACAACTTACTCTTTCAATCAATTCTAATCAGAGTATAAACAAAAGTTTCCCAAAACATTTTCTTTCATGCAAGAAAAAATCGCATATTTTATTCAAATGTTCCCAATGCTTAAATATGTGGGTTTACAAAAAACTTAAATGTCTCAAAATACACAAATAATGTAATAATTATTTCAAACTCTATACTTCTCGTTCTAAATTTACTTTTAAATTTCGCACATTTCACAATATACTCTTAGAAATACTTTCTTCAATTCGCGGAAATATTGCCGGCCGCACTGCTACCGGTATATAATCCAGAATTGAAGAAATTTCTTTTTTCTTTCATTCTAGGATAGAAATTTCCCATAATCTGAAAAAAAAATTATTCTTAAAAAATGCGTTTCTCACTTTTCCGTGGATTCCCTTGGCTTTGAATCTGGAGTCGCGCTTTCTGAATCGAGCATCTTATCTGCTCGGCCAGCGAGCACTTGGAAGAAGGGGAGTGCAAAATAAATATACAGGTTTTCTTGAAATGGGAGATTGATATGGCTTATGACATTTATTGTTCAGAATACTCGGAAATTTAAACTTAATTGCAAAGAAAATTTGTAACAATGAGATAATGAGATAATGACTGATGTTTTAACACTTACATCTTATTTAGTAACCTTTGTCCACCCTGCTGATTGGTTTCTCTGAAATATCCTTGAATCAAACGAAATGGACCTAGTAAAGATGAAATTAAAATAATAATATTTTTCTTAATATCTGATTAGATATGCATAATTGTTGTCTTATTTGCATAACCTTGCATTATCCAGTTCAAAGTCTATTTTGGCGACATAATAGACAACTAGCAGGAATGACCGAGCTAAGCTCGGTCAAAATTAGCTTTGTGTTTATCTCGATATATTATTCCCACTGAATCATTCTTGCTGTTTTAGATGCAATTAGCTTGACCCTGAGACATAGTAACCTAAAATGACCCATCAATCGAATTTTTTCGAACATGCGACCTAACACAATGCTCTTCTCGAGCCTGAAAACGATGGAATACAAAATTTAGTAAAAATCGTTAGTCGTTTTCTAGATAAAATACCTTTGACCCACGTTGATTCAATAACTCACTAACCAAAATTTATCGAACATTTGAGCTATTTCAATCGTCTTTTTGTACTGTGAAACTGTGTAACAAAAAAATTGTCAAAATTGTTTGAACCTTTTTGAGATGCCGTTAGGTTGATCCCGACCCATTATCACGAAAATGACCCACTAATAGAATTTTCTTGGGCATGCGTCCCAGCCCAATGGTTTTATCTTGTCCAGAAACGGTGTCGAGCAAAGTTTTCTCAAAATCTTTTCAGCCGTTTTTTTAGATACAGTTAGCTTGATCCTGATCCATTAGGACCCAAAATGACCCATTGATTGAATTTTCTTAAACATGCGACCCTGCCCAATGCTCGTATCATGCCCGGAAACGGTATTATACAAAATTTTGTCAAAAGATTTTGAAGCGCTTTTTAAATACAATTAGCTTGACCCTGACCCATTGTGACCCAAAATGACCAACTAATCGAATTTTCTCGAAAACGAGACACATCCCAATGGTCTTTTCGTGCCCGAAAACAATAGGGTGCAAAATTTCGTCAAAATCGTTACAGCCGTTATCTAGATAAACTTAGCTTGACCCACGGTGACCCAAAAATGACCGACTAATCGAATTTTCTCGAATATGTGACTTAGCCCAATGGTCTTCTCGTAATCCAAAACTGTAGAATATAGAGTTTAGTGAAAATCGATGAGCCGTTTTTTAGATAAAAATAGCTTGACCCACAGTGACCCAAAAATGACCCACTAATCTAATTTTCTCAAATACGTGACCCATCCCAATTGTCTTTTCGTGCCCGAAAATGATTAGAAACAAAATTTTGTCAAAATCGATTGAGCCGTTCTTTAGATATAATTAGCTTGACCATGACCCATTATGACCCAAAATGACCCACTAATCGAATTTTCTCGAGCACGATACCCATCTAATGGTCTTTTTGTGCCCGAAAATGGTTAGATACAAAATTTAGTCCAAATCTATTGAGCCGTTCTTTAGATATAATTAGCTTGAGCCTGACCCATTATGACCAAAAATGATCCACTAATCGAATTTTCTTGAACACAACACCCATCCCAATGGTCTTTTCGTGCCCGAAAATGGTTAGATACAAAATTTAGTCAAAATCGATTGAGCCGTTCTCTAGATATAATTACCTAGACCCTGACCCAATATGACCCAAAATGACCCACTAATCAAATTTTCTCGAACACGAGACCCATCCCAATGGTCTTTTCGTGCCTGAAAACAGTAGGGTGCAAAATTTCGTCAAAATCGTTAGAGGCGTTATCTAGATAAACTTAGCTTGATCCCCGGTGACCCCAAAATGACCCACTAATCGAATTTTCTCGAACATGGGACTTAGCCCAATAGCCTTCTCGTAATCCAAAACTATTGAATATAGAGTTTAGTGAAAATTGTTAGAGCCGTTTTTTAGATAAAGATAACTTGACCCACATTGACCCAAAAATGACCCACTAATCGAATTTTCTCGAGCCTGTGACCCATCCCAATCGCTTGTTCGTGCCCGAAAATGGTTAGATACAAAATTTAATCAAAATCGATTGAGCCGTTCTTTAGATATAATTAGCTTGACCCTGACCCATTATGACCCAAAATGACCCACTAATCGAATTTTCCCGAACACGAGACCCATCCCAATGGTCTTTTCGTGCCCGAAAACGGTAGGGTGCAAAATTTAATCAAAATCGTTAGAGCCGTTTTCAAGATAAAGTTTACATACACACACACACAATTTTTGCTCGCATTATAGTATAAGATATAGCTCTAAGATAAATGAAGTACCTGTGTTTAACTGTTCTTTTAGTAGGTTTGTTATCGTGAATTACCGTTTTCTTCTTGGAATTGTTGTTGAGAAATAGCGAAATATCCTATTTTTTTACTCCCCTTTAACCCTCTAACCCTCGTAAGGAAGAATTTCTAAAATCGCTGAAATAATTATTTAATTACTTTTATTGTACATTATTTATCATCAACTCCCTGCCTCTATCTAAAACTGCCCCTGAGATATGGTGGAATGACCTAAAACTGCGACCACTCCATTAAAAGCCTTTAGATGGGAATTTCTAAAATAGATAAAATACATGTTTAAGTTTATTTTAGTAGATTAGTTATCCTCAAATTCATGTCTCTATCTAAAACTGCTGCTAAGATTTGGCGAAATAACCTAAACGTTTCGCACCTTCCTTTAATCCTCTTAGGAGGGGGTTATTTCTAATATCACTAAAATACATGTTTAATTATTTTTTTAATAGTTTTGTTACTTATTTTCTAACATTTTATTTAAAAATTTTGAATATTATTTCACAATAAATATTACTCCTGTAAACACCCAAAACATAACATTTATTTTAGACATTAACCTCACAGCAACTCGAATATCCACATAAAAAAACAATATCATATATAAACCTCATCATAGAATATACCATGTCTTTCGTAAATCCCTCCTTTCGCATGTCAATAATCATCAACTATGACTGTACTTGTAATATGTCTTTTAATGACATCATAACTCAAATTCTTACTCATTAGTTCTGCCTGCAGTTTAGACGAATTTAAATATTTTGTTTCAATTTCACATTTCGCTCTTACATCTTTTACAAAATGATATTTTCTACCGATATGTTCGTTCCGGTTATTCACTCTTAGGTTTTTGATCTAATCAATTACAGATTGAATGTAAGTACTAATTTCTAGTGGACGCTCCATCATTAATCTTGGTTTAATTCTTCCAAGAGAGGCATGGATCACTTTCCTTCACATGCTGCATCACATAAACTGAAAAGTTCAGATTCCATTATAGAAAGCGCAATCAGTTTCTGTTTATTACTGTTCCATCCAATTAGTTATTCTCCTATTTATACGATATATAGGTCGCACGCTCATTTGGAAAATGCAAACTGTTCAAATACACTGTTCAAAATATCGTGTAAAATTACGTCTGTTTTTAAATACTATATATTTTTTGACAAACGAGAACGGTACATAAACGCCCGTGGAGCATTCTCATTGGTCAGAGAATAGATAGTCTTTAAAAGCAGAGGTATTTTTTCATGATATTTTTGGCTGTTTACAAAGAGCCGGATTTCAAAATTAACCTACGACATATCTACTAAACGAATTTGAATCGTGTGTAGTATACCAGCTAGCATAAGAAAAAAGTAATAGTTGGTCCTTTTTATTTTTTATTCAAAGTTTGTAGGCCCCACCAGTGGCTGAGAGGTTCTGCTCTCGAAGCTGGTACACGGGAGGTGCTGGATTCGAACCCAATCGCGCCCGTCGGCCTAATCGTTCGGCGTTTTCGTGGTTTTCTTCGAACCACGGATTTCCATGCGTAAATACGGGTTAGGTTCCCTTAGAAAGGACCTCCCACGAAGGGAACTCCCCCCGTGGGCCTATATACCTCGTGTAGATAATTGGCCGTCAAAAATCAACCAACCAACAAAAGTTTCTAGTTTTTATTGCCTTGAATGTAACGCAAAACTATCTTCTTTGCCTGTAAATGGGTATCATGCATTGTCCATCCAATGGATGGTCTCAATATGCAAAAGATCAAAGAATCTTTTGCATAAGATCAAAGGATCTTTTGCATATTGTGATAAATAACTTATAGTGAAAGCAAAGTCTGGTCTTCTTCCACTTACTAGATATCCTATACTTCCAAGCATTTCTCGATATAATGCTGCATTATTTTTCCCCTGGCATACTCATATAAATTTATACCAGAAACACCAGGTTTTTCCAAAATTTTCCAATTCAAATCTTTCTGAGATCTATTCTAAATACTTAGTTTGTCCAAATAAACATCCTCCGTTTTTTCTTCATTATCCATATCAAGGAATTTATTTTTCAAAGAGTTCAAATAGCTGCTGAGATACGCCAAAGCATGATCTATGTCATCTTGTGCTGCGTTTGTAGCCTTGCCAACATATAGTTGTGAGAAATTTTCCAGGCTGGGTATCGTTCCATGTGGTTTAGTCGGTAGAACGTCAGTGTGCTATACTGATGGTCGGGTTCGAGTCCCGGCATGGAATCTTTTTCACTGTGTTGTCCTTTGCGCCTCTTAAGCAATTACTTTGAAATTTGGTTTTCATTTGAAATATTGATATATTTTCGTTTGAAGTATGCAAGGCGAATGTTTCTCTCTGGAATAATTTCCATGTATTAATATAGTTTCTATTGATGCTGGTTTTAAATTTCGTGTTTGCCCCAAGTCGGTGGCTCACGATAAATATTGCATCTTGTGCTGCGTTTGCAGCCTTGCAACATATAATTGTGAGAAATTTTCCAAGCTGGGTATTGTTTCATGTGGTTTTGTAGGTAGAACGTCAGTGCGCTATGCTGATGGCCCGGGTTCCGGTCCCTGCATGGAATGTTTTTCACTGTGTTGGCCTTTGCGCCTTTGTTTTTCATTTGAAATATGCCAAATATTCTAACATTTTCGACCCCCCCCCCCACCTCATTTTAACCCTCATAGATGGAGCGTTTAAAAAAAATTAACGGTTTTTTATAAGTCTTCTATAACCTTTTTTTTTTTTTTTTTTGCAATCAGACATGTTTGTATATTTTGCATAATATGTTCTTTGATATGCCTTAATACAAAAAAAGTGTAAATTTTTGTTTGAAATAGTTTTGAGTTTATGTGATTTTCCCTTTCCTATAATCTACTATAAAGCTTTTCATACATATGGTCGGACACAAATGGTTTGGAACGTACTTATTTTAAGAGAATTCTGCTATTTAATTAATTTTATATCATTCTAAAGCTTTTTCAAAAGCACTTTCCACTATATCTGAAATGTCTATCATAAAAATGCCTTTCAACAAATTACTTTAATATCAACACTGGAAAATAAGTAGACAAAAAATGTAAAGCTTTTTAATACAAAGCGTTAAGGAAAAAATAAAAGAAAAAATAATTTTAAAGTAATTCTGGATTATTTTAGATTTTACACACATCTAGAGAACGGAAATTAAAGCACATATAAATTCAACTTATATATCTTGCTTCAGTAACACCCAACATTATCAAAACATAAAGGAGTAGTTTTTTTATGAATAGAAAGTCTGAATAAAGTATGTATGGACAAATGTACTTCCAGACATACAATAGAAGACAATCCGTCAAATGTGCGCCAGAAGAGTTATTAATAAAATCCACGAAAATAAAAGCTTTTGTATCAACCTATATTTTGCTCAATATTTCTTACATAAAGTGCAACCTTTAGTGAAAGAATAAAGATTCAATTTATCAAACTGATTTATGAAAAAAGAAAGTTGTAATTTTGCTTAAAATAAAGTGAATGAATTTGGAGTTTTGAAAGCAATCGATTTCTCAAAAGCAATAACATGTACTTTTATATGTCATGTTTAAATTGGTTTTAAACTGAATATGTTTTTCTGCATCAAACAGCGAACAATCTTAATTATGTAATTTTCGCAATTTATCATTTTAAAGCATGGCTATAGTATTTCGTTAAATTTTGCTAGAATTTTGCAGGATATTATAAATAAAGGTTATAATTTTCACAACCGTTACTTAAGAGCCGAATTACTCCTTTTCGAACGTAAGAAATTCATAGCTAAATATTAATTTGAATATTTTGTTCAGAGGAAGTAGCTACAAATCATCAGTAGATGTAAGATCATTTTTAATAGCATTGAATGTTTTATATATGTAAAAAATATGCCTGCTTCATGACAATTCATACACGAAAACATCATATGAGAAGAACAAAAACTTCAGAACATTGAATGATCATTTTTATGCTTTCATATAGTACTACCCAAATTTAGTAATAATTGAACTGTTACATTTCTTATGAATAACAAATCCCTGCCGGCCCGGTCTACAGACGGAGGTAGATTTCGAAGTTAAGTATAATAATATCACCAACAAAAACTAAATCATAATTAGAAATAAACCCACTTTAACAATTTTATCTGGCCGCTTTTGGCGAGTTTTTATTTCTATTTTATCTGGTTTTATCAGAATCATGTTAAGGCGGTTTTAAGAAAAAAAATACTTTTCCATGCTCAACAACGCGAAATTTTCTGGCACACTTTCAGATTCATTTTTAATAGAAAAAATGTCATTTTTTTATAGAAACTTGCTGACATGATATTTGAAGAGATTTATAAGCGACCTGTGTTTTTATTTTACGTTCAATTAATTGAAACTTGATTTATAAACAGTTATTTTCTCAGTAGAACAATATTTTTCGTTTCTAACACAATTGCTTCGGGAAATTATGTTCAAAATGCCCATTTTGACATTTTGATTCTGCATTTATAAAAAAAAATCTATCGTTACAGTACATTATATAGTTTCTGAATAAGAGACTCTGCCAATAGGATGCGCTTGAGAGCAAAAATGAATTTAAAAATGAGTAACAGACCGGCAGCACAGGCAATCACCTCATCAAGTTCACAGATAAAATTCTAGGATTATTTAAATCTTGATTCGCATATTAAAACGTAATCGGTCTGCCAAGTCGCATCTTGGTGGAAAACACCTGAAAACCCAATTTTAGTGGCTGACTCGTAGGTTTACCATTGTGTTTTCCTACTCCCAGTCCTCCATATTTTCATACCTTTTAGATGCAGAAAAACACAATGATAAACCTACGAGTCAGCCGCTAAAATCGGGTTTTCCGGTGTTTTCCACCAAGATATGACTTGGCAGACCGATTGCGTTTTAATATGCGAATCAAGATTTAAATAATCCTAGAATTTCATCTGTGAACTCCATGAGGTGATTATCTGTGCTGCCGGCTCCCGGTCTATAAGTAAGTAAGCAGTTTGGATTTGAATACACCCTTAATAAGATGATTTTTTCCTTCAACCGCTATGTATTTTTAATTTGTTTTTGCTGCAAGAATTGGTCCTATCAAAAACTTCTGTATATAAATATTGTATACAGTATTAAGAAGATATATGATAAATTCATGGGGATTTTATATCTTGTGAATTGAGGGAGTTACGGATTTTTTCTTCTTCTTTAACCCCCTTTTTTTGTTTTCGTTTTTAACTTTTTTGTGGTACGAATTGGTCCTATCAAAAACTTGTGAATGTAAAAGTAGTAGATAATATTAAGGAGATTTATAATAAATTATTTGGATTTGATATCTTGGGAATTGACGAAGTTATGATTTTTTTTCACACAAAACCCCTATTTTTTGCGTCCTTGAGCCCATTTTTAATTTTTTCAAAAGTCTGTGATACATAAATAGTTGTCCCTATTTTTATGCGTAATAAGAACTTTAAACTGATTTGATATGTTAAAAAATTAAGAAATTATGGGGGGTTTTCGGTTTTCACAAAACCCCTCCCTATTTCCACCCTCTTGATCCGATTTTGCCCATTAACGAACTTGGCCGAGATTTTATGCCCCTTGAATTTATGTATCAGTTTGGAAGAGATTTGGGCAGAGTCGTGGCAGTTATCGTGTCCAGAGGAAAGTGATATATATGTAGATAGATAGATAGATACATAGATATTTATATATATAATATATAATGTAATATATAAAGTTTTTTACTGAGGGTGATTTGGGGTTCTAGGGGTCATGATCGGTGTAGATCTGAAAAAGATTTTTAAGAAATTCCAAAATAGGAACGATCCCAATAGATAGTATTTCATACGAAATCTACCTAATAAGCAAGGCTCAAAGAGACCGGCGGAAAACTCGGAAAGATTAGACAGATGAACGCGATATATGTTCAAACTCAGCACCTACCTTTGAAAAGCATTGAGCCTCTCAGCCGCCAATACACAATCAAAAACAGGCTTGCAAGAAAACGCATAAAAAGCTATAAATAAAATCCATGAAAATTAAATATTTATACGAACCTTTTAGTAACTTAATAAATCCTACATAAAATGTAGTTTCTAGACAAATAACAAAAATATACTTTATGTGATGAATTACTTAAAAACGTTTTATTTTATCATGATTTAAATTATACTTAATATGATAGCGACACTTCCATTTATGTTTTGTTACAAACTCATTTTCCAAGAAAAAAAAAATATTTATTCAATTATACGTCATTTAAGAATTACCTTTTAAACCAACTGTATGCAGAAAATGCAGATTATGCTGTTATACAGTGTAAGTTTTCAGAATAAATCGGATATCATTAAAATGCTTTTACATAGTTGTTACATCAGAAGTATATACATAAGGTCTATTATTTTAACAATTCTTCATCCCAATCATAATAAAGTTTTAGTAAGTAGATACAAAATAAATGTAACAAGCAATTTTAAGAAAAATTATCAATAATTCAACATAAAATCACATGGCTATAAATAATATAATAATTTGTGTAATAAATCTATAGAACAACGACCTCAATTTCAACAATGTAATTTTTGTTAGATAAAATGTTACATGATATCTCACATTTTCTAGACCACAACTCTTTTTAAAGTTATATATATATATATTTGAACATATAAAATTTGTCAAACATTCACAAAAAAAAAAAAACTTTCAAGAACTATTTAATCGTATTACATATTATATACGACTTGACACGACTGATGTTTTTAAATCGCTTATTTTTGAAATATTTTAAAAATAAAATGTCATTCCAAAATTCCCATTCGTATTTTTTTAATTTCATTAGATTTTTAATTTTAAATCTCTCCTAAACGCGCTCGTATCTTTCATTTTAATTATACTTTCTCTCATGTAGTTAAAAAAAATAGTTACGCTTCTTCTATCTTATGGCTTCACAAGTTTTAGAAATACAGCTATTTCTAGACAAATCCTAGAGTATTCCTATAACTAAAGTTCGTCTCAACTACGAAGCCCAAGACATGCCTAAACAGACCAAATCTTTAACTAATAGATAAAGCGAAATTACATAATAAACCAATGGATAAGGGGAATATTTATCTTTAAATATCCATCAAGAAAATTTGAATTAAAAAAAATTATAATTATCGATATAAATGTATAAAGAAATAGAGGAATAACGAAATTATATTCATTCATATTTTACTGGAATGTATGAAATGATTGTCTAGAAATTCGAGGTAACGTACATTCTTACAAAATTTGTTTGATAAGTGTATCTCAGTTTACTGACTTTTTATAATTTTAAAAATAATTTCCGAGCATGATTTTTACTTAAATAGCGTGCACCTGATAACAGAAAATTAACCCCTATTCATATTAAAACTTGAAGAAGTCCACTTTTGTCTCAGGCTTACATTCAATAACAAACTTAAAAGATCGCCCCAGAAAACTAAATAAAATAAAATAATGAAATCATCAGAAATGTAAAAGATGCACTTAAAGTTTGAAATAAACAGAAAAAAAATTGCTGTAAATAGACAAACTGACGATTCCTTCGTCTGTTAATGCCACAGGGCATTCATATAATACAAAAAAAATATATTGCTTTTAAAAAAAGGTTAATGCCTTATTAATATTTTACTATAAATGTGGGTATAAATAGATAATTTTCCATTTAAAAATGCCTTTTGGTATGCGCAATCTAAAAAGTATATATTAAATATAAAGTATCTACTACAGTACTAAACATTGTGTCCACATGCGTTCTGTACACCATTAAGCATGTTCGGGAACCCCGAAGGCTGGGTTAGATCATCTGGTTAGATAAAAACAATTAAAACAATTTTGAAAGAGGAAAGAAAAACATTAACCAATCGGCAAGCCGAAAACCAATTATCTTTATTTATTAATCTTAATCAATTATTATTTTAATCAGTCTTTTCTTATTATTTTATTAAAATCTTTTTAAACATATATCTTTATTTGTTTATACATTATTCTAAAAATTTTATAAATGTTTTTCAACTTAGAAGGTGTTTCATCTATTTTTCCAAGAATTAATATTTAGTACTCAAATTTCTTGCTATGAACGGTAGAAATGTTAAAACTTTCATCTCTTTATTTTTCATATCAAATATTTAAACTATAAAACTTTTCAAAAGTTAGTTCTTTACTAGCTAAATATACATTTTCGTGTCTCATTTTAAGTATGTATCATAATACTTAAAGAAATAAAAAATTCTGAGAGCTGTAAAACAAAACTTCGGTTACGTAACTAAATAACTTCTATAATTTTATGAAAAATGTGACAGAATTCGTTTAAGCTGAAAACACGAAACAGAAATATGTAGCGTTGTAGTTTGCTGTTTGTGTAGTTCATTAATGTCAAGATAATTTTTAACTAATCATTAGTTTAAACAAAGTCGTGTTAAGATAAGAAGCTTTACAACATTTTGAACATTAAAAACAATATAAGTGACCCATTTTGGTCAGTATTTTATTCAGTAAAGAAATTAAGACTTTTAAATAAAATGAATATAATAAAATGAATATAATAAAATGTATAAAATAAAATGAATAAATAAACATATAAAAGTTATGCACTGAAACTCCGAAATAATCAGAATAAAAAAGGGCTGTTATAAATAGGTAAATCTTTGAGGAATTCTTCGGCTGTTAACACCTGATAATCGGCTAGTACGAAAAGCTTTGTTGCTTTTAAGAAATTCTAAAACTTTGTATTACATAAATGATATTTTTCGTATACAGTCCTCAGCAAAAGTTTAGACACTGGTGATATTTGACCTTTTAATAAAATATACAAACACTTGGGCTATACAAATGGCTGTACTTAATTTTAAACATATTTTATACATTTCAGGACGGAAATAACGGTTTTAATGTCGGATTTTATTTCATTTAACAGAAAAATGTGAAATTTGCTTATTGCAAAAGCTTAGACACTTTCATCATTTTTTGGCAACTATTCACAGAAAAACGCAAATTTCAAACTTTTGGCGCCACATGCGTGAAGTATTTAATTGCACCTCGCAATAGCATTGGCTAGTGAAGATGCTGCGAGTTAGAAATTTTCAGTCAGATGAAGTAATTGTAGCATGGAAGCTGAAATTGAAAGGGAGGACTGTTACAGAAATTTCAGCTGTTTTGAATGGTCCAAAGAAGTCTGTCTACCAAGTACTGTCTAAAGGTGACTCTTTTAAAGCAAAACGTAGATCTGGAAGGCCTCGCGCGGCCCGAAAACGAGATGGTAGAAGGACCCATAAACTGTCATCTAGAAAAATGATGTTTGCTAGTCGCATTAAGAGTGAGTCAGAGCTTTCTGTGTCAACGGATACTATTTGTAGAAGAATGAAAGAAAGATGTAAATTAGTTTTCGTGAAAATGATAAAACAACCAGCCTTGAAATCGCACAACAAATTGAAAAGAAGGCAATGGGCTCGCAAAGTTCATGGACCAAAGTGGTGTACTGTGACATTCAGTGACGAAACAAAAGCGGAATTTGGATGACCTAGATAGGGTGGAATACTACTGGCATGATTTGCGTAAACAGCCTCGGGCTTTCTTTCGTCCTCAACATGGAATTGACTCTTTAATGATTTGGGCCTCACTTTGTTTTAATGCTGAAGTATCTCTGGAGATCCTCAATATTTGCCATGCAGCGTAAGACTACATACATACATTGGAAAACGATTTACAGCTAGTTGGTGAACTTTTAGCTGTTCCAAAGTATGTATTTGTGCAAGATAATGCGTGCATTCATGTTGCATGCAAGACAAAAGTTCATTTAATTCTCAAAATATTACTATTCTCGACTGGCCCGCGCGTAGCCCTGATCTGAACCCAATCGAAAACGTTTGTGGCATCATATCTCATAAGGTTTACGAAATTTTTTGACAATACTCCTCTGTTAATGAACGCCGAACTGCTGTTGAACGTGTTTGGTACGAAATAGACTTCCAAGTGATGCAGGATTTAATTTCCTCACACAGTTTAGTTTCCTAGCCACATATTTGCACTAATTGCACACAATGTAGGTGTAGCTTGATTTTAATTTATGGTTATTTTTCTGTAAATAGACAGATTGTCTATACATTTGCCACCATGTTAATTTTGTTTTTTGTCATTCTTTATTATGTAAATGGCATAATTGAAAATTTATTGTTTGTGAATAAAGGATAAGTCCTTAGTAATATATGAGAGTTGAGTTACAAAAATTCGTTACATACTTCCTTCGCAGTACAGAAGCATAATAGATCATTGTCTAAACTTTTTCTGAGCACTGTATAAAGGCAGTTTGTGTTGTTAGCGTCCAGTCTAAAATATATAAACATTAAATGTGAATTACAGTTATATAATAAAAAATTTTGTTCAACTACTTTTTGAAGACCGAGCAATATCTACTGAACTAGGAGAACCCGGATTAGACCATCTGGTTAATTTAAAAAAATAAAAAAACTTCCAAAAAGAAAAGGAAATTTTTAGCTAATCGGGTAGAAAAAATCAACTATTTTATATATTAATCCAAATTAATTATTATCTTTATCAATTATTTTTTATTTTTCATTGGAGCCTTGTTAAACATATCTCTTTGTTTATAGTTTTACTATAGTAATTACATGCATAGTTATTCTAGTACGAAAGTCTTAAATTTAATTTTTCAAAGAATATCATATGATACAAAAATTTCTTGCTGTGAAACATTTAAATGGAATAAAAAAAATTTTAAACTTAGATTATTTTACATTTTTCTAATTAATATGTAAAATGTGTAACAAAAGGAAATGTTTAAACAAGAAAGAAAAACCATTTGTTAAGCATAGATTATGAATCAATTCCCAACACATTCCGAAAAATTTCTCAATGCTGCACCGCTTAATAAGTTAAAATATTATGCCTAATTCAAGCATATGGAAACGCATAAATCATTTGAAAACCCAATTGAAGCTGTTCCCATCTACAATTGAAAAATTATCCAAATACTTTGAGAAGCCCTGTATATGATATATAGATTTGTATCTATTAACTAGGTGCGAGCCAAAATTTAATTCAGATAATAAATACACATAACTCAATTGTAAATACCCCTTCAGCAATTTCCGCTAATAAGGAGAATGGCACGTGAATTCTTTAGTGCAACACTGTATATGAGATATAGAATTTATATGCAAGGATTAACAAGAAAAAAAAATAGTTAAATTTAAAAGCGCATACCGGATTTTAAAACGCACTTCCAGCAGTTATTACTCAATAATAGTTCTGTAACCGATTTCCTTTGTGTGTTCCTGTAAATGAACATCAAATGCTATGAATGCCCTATTCTATCGTAATCCTTTTGTGTTGAAATTCTGTGATGTATATCGCTTTGAATAAGTTTGAAGTACTGTAATCTCACTAAAATACTCTGCAAGCAATTTTTCTTCATATGCCATAAAGTAATGGGATTATTTTGAGTTCTCCTGTAAATGAACTATTAATCCTATATACTTCGTTGACAATAGCAAACATGCCTTTGTGGCCCTAGATAACGTATATCAATTGCAAAAAAATCCGAGTATATTTACAGGAGTTAGCATGGACAGATGGACAGACAAACCGAAAGCATAAAAACTTTTTAATTTTGTGTGAAAGTGTTAAAAAGATTAGCTGTTTGTACTTACAAGCTATATATACTTTTTTTAAAGAAGTTATCTTATTATTTAAATAAATAGAAATACAAAGGAGTGTTAAACAAAATTTAGAGGATGTAATTTAAGAACTAATCAAGTTCTTATAATGAGAAAATACGATAAATTCATAAAAATATAAGGATGTTTATCATAATAATGTTAAAATATGCAGATTTTAAAGAATATGTATGCATGGTACACGGCCGCTCAGAATTTCGCTCGATAAGAATATTTCACACTATACACGAGAAAATCATATGCGACAATAAATCAAAGGCACGTAAGTACATTTATTGTTATTGTATTGAGAAAAAAATTATATTATCTACCGGAAATAATACATAATAAAATATTAAATATAGTAATTTACTAATTGTTAATATATATAAAAAAACTGTTTTTTTCTAATCAAGCACCCTAACTATACTTTTCAGCTGTTAGGTAAGGAAAAATATTATATTACAAATCCAAACGTGCACAAACATTGTGGTCCTCACAATAGCTCTTATCGCAATTGCACCAGAGATTTACTCTAGCACAGCGCCCTGAAAATATGACATCATTATTGTTTTATAAAAATAAAAATGAGGACACGGCTTACAAAAAGCACTTAAATACAAGTTAAATGAGCTAGATTAAAAAACGATTTAAATTAAAATTTAACAAATTTCGTTTATTAATGATCGCGACTTTTGCGAATTTCGTGCGTTTTTTAAACTACTGCAAAACGAGGTTGCTGCATCCAATGATATTTATTTTTCATTTTCATGAGCGATATGAAGTCTTACATCCGTTAGTGATTTCGGCGTTAACGAATTTTGTTCGTTTGTGATAGCGGCTTTAGTGCGTTTTTGAGACTGCTGCAAAGTACGTTTGCTTCATTCAGTGATTTATTTCTGGTTCTCATGAGCGCTGTGCGTCATCGTTCTTTAGTGTTTGAGGCGTTATCGAATTCCGTTCTTTCGTGATCTGCGCTTTCACGAATTTAGTGCGTTTTTTAATTTTCTACATGTCAAAATTACTGCATTCAGTGATGTTTTCTCTTTGGTTTTCATGAGCGCTATGCGTTCTTACGTTCGTTAGGGACTAAAACCTGAACAAATTTCGTTCATTAGTTATCGCGTTTCTCCTTAATTTAGTGCATCTTTCAGATTGCTGCTCATCGAAGTTGCTGCATCCAGTGTTGTTTTCATTTGTTTTCACGAGCGCTTGGCCCTCATATATTCGTCAGTTATTGCGGCATTACGAAATTTCGTGTGTTACTAATCGTTGTTTTCTCATATTTATTGTGTTCTTGAGATTACATACGACCAGTTCTCAGCATGCAGTGATGTTTTTTGTTTTGTTTTTATAAGCGCATAGCGCTCAAATTTTAACCACTGAAATAAAATCGCAAAAAAGATATGTATGTAAAATCACATATTTATATCAAAACGACTGTCAGTATAAATTCATACAACTATAATAATAGTTAAGATAATAATAGTAACAACGAACAATCGCTCGGTCACTTGTATGTAGTATACCAAGCAGGGGAAACAAATTTATCAAGGAACCACATTTCCCCTACAAATGGGAAATTTTTTTGGCGCAACTGTGATAAAAGCCTTTGTGCGAAGCGCGGTGTAAACGCTACTGAAAGCCAATTTAATGACATTAGATTAACGTTAGATACTACGCTCAAAGCTTGATATATATCTAGGACTCTTAAAATATCCTTGATTGTCGTAAAAAAATATTTTATAAAATGTCATTTAAAAAAAACATATTTTGATACATAGTAAGAGAAATTATATAAAATTTCTTCTGTTTATCTTTTCAGACTAAATGTACATGACAATCTATAAAAGTTATTTGGATGTGCCAATCCAAAAATTTCCTTCTATCTCATATATTTAAATATTTCAAATGTTGTTAGAAATGTCAATATTTCATTTTTATTACTGTAGCGCTCAAAAGTATTTTGACAACCTTATATTCTCTCATATTTTATTTAATATAAAAATGTAAAAGAAAATATGTTCCCTATAATTGAGAACACTATGACTGCAGTTATTCAAATGTATCAAGTTTCATCTTGTTTGTTTACATTCGGCGCCACCGAAGAAATATGACTCCTCCTTAACTCAAAAGTATTTTGACAATTTGTTTGCATTTAATTGGTGAAGGTGTCAGTGGCGCTATAGCTTCGATTGGTGTTTATATCGACTTAATGTGATTAATTTTAAATGCCGAAATGTAAAAAATATTGAAGTGATTCTAGAAAAGCCACTGTAAATGAACTTAAGAAAGATAGACTGCAAGCTGAATTAGGTCGTTCTTAACGGGTCTCGTCAACTTGTTATTACATGGAATAAAGTTTTTAATAAACAGAAATACATCGAAAATAAGCCTCGAAGTGGCCATCCGAAAAAAAGACAACTTGCAATGTTGACTGTATTCTAAAAATGATATCTACAAGTGATTGTCGTAAATCCGCTGTAATAATAAAAAATGAAATGAAAGAAAATTACGGCATAGACATACATGTTTCATCAGTCAAACGACGCCTAAACCTCTATGGTTTACGTGGCAGAAGACCAGCAAAACACCGTTTGTTATCTACTAAGAATAGGAAGGCTAGAGTCGCATTTGTAAAACGGCATAACCCTTTCAGGAGCAAAGCAATTCCATTGCTAAAGTGTTGAATTTAATGACTGACACCGGAATTTGAAAACAAATTTATTTATAAATAAGAAAAAGCTATATTTCACACACTTAATAAACCGAATTTTTTTTAACCAAAATTCCGGTGTCAATCAATAATTTCAACACTTTAGCAATGGAATTGCTTTGCACCAGAAAGGGCTATTCCGTTTTACAAATCCAACACCAGCCATCCTATTCTTAGTAGATAACAAACGTGTTTTTGCTGGTCTTCTGCCATGTAGACCATAGAGGTTTAGTCGTCGTTTGACTGATGAAACGTGTATTTCTATGCCGTAATTTTCTTCCAATTCATTTTTTATTATTACAGCGGACTTACGACAATCACTTGTAGATATCATTTTTATAATACAGTCAACATTGCAAGTTGTTTTTTTCGGATAGCCACTTTGAGGCTTATTTTCAATGTATTTATGTTTATTGAAAAACTTTATTCCATGTAATAACAAGTTGCCGAGACCCGTTAAAAGAACGAGCTAATTCTTCTTGCAGTCTACCTTTTTTAAGTGCATTTAAAACGGCTTTTCTAGAATCACTTCAATATTTTTTACATTTCGGCATTTAAAAATAATCCCAATAAGTCGATATAAACACTAATCGAAGCTATAGCGAAATCACACCTTCAACAATTAAATGCAAACTAATTGTCAAAATACTTTTGAGCTAAAGAGGAGTCATATTTCTTCGGTGGCGCCGAATTTAAACAAACAAATTGAAACTTGATACATTTGAATAACTGCAGTCATAGTGTTCACAATTATAGGGAATATATTTTCTTTTACATTTTTATATTATATAAAATAAGAGAGAATATAAGTTTGTCAAAATAATTTTGAGCGCCACTGTAGTTCAATACTATATGAACTTTGACTTTCATCTTAAATATGTCTGCTTCAGACAATTAATCGTAGTAAAAACGAACTAATCTCGATCATAGTATTTATTAAAATCAAACATTTTTTGTTATTATGTTGTATATCAGCTGTTCGCAAATCTTCGGTTTATCAGGAAGTTTCCGTCAATTCACGAGCCACCGGTGTACAATAAAACTATGAAAAATCAAGAAAATTACCCAAAAGTCGCTATTATAGTGAGCCTTTACGGCGGAATATTTCCAAATTCAGGGAGAACATTCGTGCTACGGCCAAAAACATGCACAAAGAAATTGGTTCGATTCTATGCATAACTTTATACACTTTTCCATGGCACAATATTCAAAATAGCCCAAAAATCGCTATTTAAGTGCCACCTTCCGAAAGATTTTTTTTCTCCAAATTTGGGGAGAACCTGCTTGTCATAGCCAAAAACTTAAAAAAAAAAAAATTTCAATTCTATGCATAACTTCATACACTTTTCGATGGCACAATATACAAAATCGCATACAAATCGCACAAAAATCACTGTTACAGTGATTACAGTTCAGGCGGATTTTTTTATAAATTGAGGGAGAACCTGCTTGTCATTGCCAAAAACTTAAAAAAAAATTGGTTCAATTCTGTGTATAACTTCATACACTTTTCGACGGTACATTGGCGACACACGGACAGACAGACATTTTTTTAAATGAGTGTTTTGTAACCCTTGAGCACTAAAACGTGTAAATCCGCCGAAAACCGGAAGTCGAAAAAAATTTCTATTACAATACTTTGTTCTATTGAAGATAGAAGAAAGTAATAATATAGAATGTTATAAAATATATTAATTGTGCTTATTTCCCGATTTTCGTATTGCATGTACTTAGGGCAATAATTGCCAGAATCTCAGGAACAAAAACGCCGTTGATTATATTTCCATGATGGTATGACTGTGTACTTTAAAAGGTAAATATTATTTCTTTTTTGTTTTATACAGATTTTAAATTGTAACAAAATTTTCATTTGGGAATCAAGCGTGTTTCCACGAACTTACCGCTCTCAATTATTAAAATAAAATACAGGTAACCTTTCGTGATGTATGTTCACGAATGTCGCAGCATGTTAAGCATTTATAGCCCAAATAATCAATTCATAAAAATTTCATCTTCTAAAGCATTTTTCGTGAATGCTTGAAAATACATTAGAAGATTTACACAATCATCTAACATTCTGACCACCCACCGTGAGCTCATATATCCGTTCACCAAACTGCAGGTTTCACAGCAATAAAATGATTATTCCAATTGATATAATTCTACTTTGATATAATTCTACGTAGTTTTAAAAAACTGAGTAATAATTAATACTCATAAGGACTATATACGTATATTGGATAAAGCCTCTTTTCTAGCATATAAAAAATTTAAAGAGACAACAACATTACAAAATTAAATTAATTAATTTAATATGAATTTATATGGATTTTGTGCAGTATTTATAACACTACTCAAATCTATTACTTAAAACATTTTTAGTATTTTTTAGACGTACGAAATGTACAATGATATAGTTCTTACAATAGAAATATAGAAATATTTCCTAACTGAAATTTTTCTCCAACAATATTTCAACGACAAGACAGCTAAAAAAATGCAAATGAAATAGAAATCATCCTTTTAAAAATATTTTTGTTTGTACAATCAGTAACGTTTATGGAACAAGATAATTTAAATTTTCTATAACTCATTTTAAACTGTACGACCACTAATCGATGTATTACATTAATTTTATAACAAGTTTTTTTTTTAATGGTACTATTAAGTACCTTCGAGGCATAAAAGTTTAACAAGGATTAGAGTACTTCTTTACAAAACTCAAAAGGACGGTTAGAGATACAATTTGACAGAATGTGTCACTTTTCTGAGTTTACGATAAAATGTTTTATTCTTAAAAGCTCTGTTCTATATACCTTACAGAAAAAAACATATGGATGTGTATTGTATAGTGTAGTCTTATATTTCAGCATCAAGAACATCAGAGACGACATTATTGGTAGATAATCACAATGACTTAGTTCTTCGGGTAACAACTTAGGAAATATTTACTGCATCCGTATCGTAAAATTACTGTATTCGCGTTTTACCGTTCTGCACATACACTATGACGCAAAAGTTTAGACAATGACGTCATTCAGCTTTAAAATGTAGAATTATGACGTCAGAATTACAAAAACCTGTAAATATATTCAAAAACTGATTTAAAATGCTATGTACAAAAGACAGTCGTTTTATTTGCTATAATACTAATTTTTTTCATAAAAATTCAAATGTGCTTGTCGCAAAAGTTTAGACACTATTCTAAATTTCTTTGAATATTCGCTGGCATATGCAAATTTAGAATCGATGATGTCACAAATTTGGAGTACTTAAGTTCTGCAAACGATTGCGCTTCATAGTCGACATGCCGAGAGCTAAAAAAATTCAAGTGAATGAGGTTTCAAGGATTTGGCAGTTGAAAGGTGAAGGGAAGAGCGTTTCTGAAATTTCTGCTATTATTAATAGGTCAAAAAAATCTATTTATCGAGTTTTATCGAGTGGTTCCGAATATAAAGCAAAATGTCGGTCTGGGAGGCCACGTGTGACAAATGTACGAGAGGATCGCCTGATACAAAGACTAGCGAGTACTCAACAAATGAGCATACGTGGAGTTCAAAGCTCATCGGGACTCTCTGTATCAAAGGATACGATTCGTAGACGAATTTTGGAAAAAGGAACAATTGTTTATAGCAAAATGCAGAAGAAACCAGCTCTGAAACCATATCATAAGTTACAAAGACTTATGTGGGCTCGAAAGCATATGTCATATGGAGAGAAATGGCAGTCAGTCATATTTAGCGATGAAAAAAAGTGGAATCTGGATGGTCCAGATGGTTGTTTATCGTATTGGCATGACTTGCGGAAGGCACCTCGACGTTTTTTTAGTCGCAGACAAGGAGGGGACTCGGTGATGGTTTGGGCAGCCTTTTGCTATAATGGACAAGTATCTCTGACCTTCACCAGTGGTCGTCAAACTTCACAGAATTATACACAGACATTAGAAGAAAACCTACTGCCATTTGCTGAGCTTCTAGGGGGTCCTCAGTGGGAATTTCAGCAAGACAATGCTTCAAGTCACACTGCAAAACATTCAAAATCTTGGTTTAATTCCCATAATATAAGAGTTCTCGACTGGCCAGCATGTAGCCCAGATCTTAACCCTATAGAAAACATTTGGAGCATCATGTGTCGCAAAGTTTATAGCAACGCCAGACAATACTCTTCTGAAAAGGAACTTAAGACATCTATTGAGAATGCATGGTACGATATCGATCCACAAACTATGCAAGATTTAGTTTCTTCCATGCAATCTGGTGTATATGACGTAATACATAAGCATGGATGCGCAACCAGGTTTTAAAAATTGTTTATTTCGATTTTATTTAATTTGTATCTAAACTTTTGAGACAGCAGTTTATTTTTGTTACCATTTAATTTATTGCAATATGCACAATTCCACTTTTCTTTGTTATAAATATTGTTTATATGTACAGCACATTAATTTCAAGCAGTGATTTGAAAATTGAATAAATATTTTTCAAAGTATGTAAGAATTTCTTCATTGTCTAAACTTTTGCGTCATAGTGTATGTCTGTTGAGACGTATCAGCTAGTAACGCTCAGTTTCTGAGGATTGTACATTATTTTTTGTTTCTGATCTTCTTTCAGCATATCTATGCCACAATTTCCTAAAACCAATATTCGGTTTACATAATACAGTATAGTGCAAGTTTAAATAAGTCGAAGATTACTATTCGAAATAGTGATTTTCAAATTCTGTAGTCAATAGGAACGTTTTTGGAAATAGCGTGCAATAAAACAAAAAATCGTCAAGAGTTGCTACTGCTGTATTTTAAACGTACAAATGTTTATGATCTGTCAAAATTATAAGAGAGAAAAGTGTATTTTCTAGTATTAATGCAATAGTACCAGTGGTTGAGAATGTACTATTAAAGGACTCTTTTAAATATTAACTTAAACATCGGACTTTAGATATCGCAGAGAGATTGGGGCCCCGAGTTTGGTTACAAATACACCCTCTAGAGTCAACGCCACTAACTACGGAGATTTTAAACACCAATTTCAAAGCGAGGAGGACGAGGTTTCAGAGCCAATATAATGCGACCATTAAGTCTTTAAGTTATTTCTTTAGCAAGGGGCGATTGCACCGTCACTTGTGGGACAATTAGACTACTTTTGCAATTATGAAACTCATTTAAGATTTTTCTTTGTCACTTGCTGACCCAGATTAAGTACTCTAATTATGTGATATTAACCCATTAACCACCAAAACTATTACTATAGAAATTTTCAAATTTCCTGTTGAAAGTAGTTTCCCACCACAAATTCAGTAAGGTAAATTTCGCTTTACTAAAATAGCAAAATTCCTGCCAATAGATAAGGCATTTTTTTAATTCTAAAATAGTGGTGCCAATGTAATTAATCCATTGCATGAGCAATTATTTTGACTGTTGCGTGAACGCAACGTCAGCGGTTAATGAGTTAAGATTAGTTTGCACTATGTTAAGACGTGTGTGTATACTAATACTGTGCGATAATATTGCCACATATTTTCATTTATATGAGTAATGGCGTCCTTCATTGAGTCCCAAGAGCTGAGGTGCGTCCCTGCTTACTAAAAATTTGGACAGGCCTGCGATAGTTTATAAATAGCAGTTGTTTGAACTGAAGAAATTTCGTGTATGGATTTTGGCTATCTTCTTCAATGAATTTAGATATCTTACAATGAACAGAGAAACGAATTTATTTGGATAATACTTTTTGAAATTGATGATGTTATCCAGGACCCTAGTTCATAGCGTACATATATATATATATATATATATATATATATATAACACACACATATATATATATATATATTATATAAGTTATATAAAAATTTTTACTTTTACTATTCATTTAAATTATTCTAAATTTCCGGTCTATTCATTATTTCCTTTTTTTAATACGCTCTATTATTTATTTCTAGTTAAATTCCTATAATTTTAAAATGCGTATCTTAATAATAGATTTATTCCAAAACGTAATCTAAACTTTTAATTCCTTCATTAATTTTTATCGTCTACCAAACTGTAAAGTTCTGAAGGCAGTTATTTATTTTTCGAATGTTTATCAAAGCCATTTTTACTTTTGATTCTACTTCATCTCATTTTCCCGCCCGCGAGGCGTCAGCCTTTTCACATCGAAATCATTCTATTAGCGGCGCCGGTATTCTTTCCTGTGACGTTTCTTGATCGCTCTCCATTGGCTGAGTGTCGGATCCCAGTTTCACTTCGAGAATCTTTCGTGATTTTGGTTGGGTTAGCCTGAAGTTTTCATTTCAATCGGAATTCCTCCGCGCATTCTCATAAATAGCGAGAGCATGAGCTCAGAACGAGAGATTTTTGTGTTGTTTGATTGTTTACATAACATGTTACCCGGTGTCCTTAGCCATGTAGAATATTCATTTCGTGAATTAACATCTATTTAGCATGAGTAACTAGTTTATGCTCGAGTGGAATGCTCTGATTTCTCATCCTGCGGGAATTGTTTAGTGTTGGTATGTTCTGATGGAATAAACAGTTTTCCTATGACTACGTTTCCATGTGTTTAATTGGGTAAACCCCCGATTTCTTCATACACCTGTTTTCAGCACTCACGTGGCCTAACCTACCTTGTTTTCATAATTAAATAATAAGTGTTTGACTGGACTTTACAAATATTAACATCGCTCTACAGCTGCTAAATTTTCACAGAGTTGACACCTTCACTAGCAATGCATATGCTAAGTGGTAGGATTGCTTACAACATCACCAACGGCTGATTAAAATGTGGTATGAATCCAGTAATATGTAATAAAAAGCACTACATGATATCTCGACGTAACCTATTAAATTGTTTCGTAACACACACACACACACACACACACATATATATATATATATATATATATATATATATATAAGTACAAAGTAAGGAATCGGGATACAATCAATAGATTTAAATTTTTGAGCTGCACTTGTAATATTTTATTATTTTGTTCCTAAAATCATTTATTTATTCCGTTTATTTCGTTCTTTTAAACAAAATTTTCACTTTTGAAGATATATATAGCGGGTGTCCTAAAAAGGATTGACTGATTTTAAAATTCAATAACTTGCAAACGGTGACAGATATTCAAAAAATACTTGCAGAAGGGTTATGCATAAGGTCAAAAATTATTACAGTGATTTTCGATTTTAGTTCGAATTACAAACAATAGATGGCGCTGTAAGCAATAGGCGCTAAAAACAGGCTCGATTTTTTGGTCGATCTCTTCTTCCATGCGGAAAAAGGAGATGAAAATGTATTAAGTGGGTCCCGAACAATCAAAAATCGAGCCTGAATTTAGCGTCTATTGATCGCAGTGCCATCTATTGTTTGTAATTCGAACTAAAATCAAAAATCACTGTAATAAAACTTTTCACCTTATGCATAATCCTCCTGCAAGAATTTTTTAAATATCTGTCACCGTTTGCAAGTTATTGAATTTTAAAATCAGTCAGTCCTTTTTAGGACACCCGGTATATATATATATATATATATATATACATATAAGTACAAAGTAAGGAACCGGGATACAATCCATAGATTTAAATTTTTGAGCTGCACTTGTAATATTTTATTATTTTGTTCCTAAAATCATTTATTTATTCCGTTTATTTCGTTCTTTTAAACAAAATTTTCACTTTTGAAGATATATATATTTATTTTGTTTTACATTGAGGAACACATAATAATCTACGGTCATCAGCTTATTTTAATTTAAAAAATTGCAAACAGATGATGCTTGTCATTGATTTGAACTATATCTTATACGATTGGTATCCAACAACTCAGCTGCTGACTGCACAGGTGCCAGTAGTCGTGTTGTGTAAATTTCATCTTATTTATTCGAAGTGTTTGAATTAACTTTCTGCGAATAAATAGGATAAATAAATTTCTACGAATATAGTTGTATCCTTGTGATTCAAGATTAACCCTTTTCGGCACAATGTGCCCGGGTCGGGATACCTAATTTTAATTCCAAACTTACGAACGGCACCAAGAATATTTTAGTAAAATTTTGCTTTTACTCTGAATTGTTAAAGTAACATGTTTTTAATTTCTAAAAAACTCGTTTTAAAATTCCGGTGTCAGACAATCCTTTCATCATTTTACAACAAAAATTGCCCGTGCAGGAAAATGTCAAGTTCTCTGAAAATCTTTTCCATATAAATTCGATGAGTGTGTCATTTATGATTATTTTTTGCATTTTTATTGCGAGTTTTTACAAGACATTATGAACTTCTGACCAAAATGTTCTAAAATAGATTTTAATAATGTGATAAAATTGCTATTTACTTAAATTTTTAAATTTTATTAAGGTATATTGCGGTAATTTATCTATTTAAAAGAGCATATATAGTTTACAAGTTGATCCCTTAATTCCTTTTAGCCTCAAACATCAAATGAATTGAGTTAGCTAGAGTCATGAAAGGGTATCAAGGTATAGCAAAGCGGGAATGCTTTACGACATGATGTACTTATTGGAGTCCTTGAGTGATAAATTCTCGAATTAAAGACTATATCTCGAAATTATAGAAAATACGACCAAGTATTCTATAATAAATTTGAAAAGAATCCTTGATTCAGTATGAAAGGATGCCTTAGGTTTAAAAATAACTTAAAAGCCAAGAAAAATGATATTTTTATATTCAATCAACAGCTTAAATACGGTATTAAATACATTAAGAAATGTGGCATTTTAAGATAGATGCAAATTAAAAAATAAAACACATGCATGTAAACAAGATGCATTTTATTTTAATTAAAAAATCGAGTTAAGTAGGTTTGGTTTTTCCACCACCGGCATTTGTGTATTTAGAGTTGTATTTAAACTAATAGTAAGAAATACAAAAATGCATTTCGGTGCTTCAAATAAAGTCATTTGTACATATAAAACGTTATATCATATTAAATTGAGGACGCTCTACAAATTTATGTTTGTAGTTCAGATCGCATCCTCTGCATTTTTCGAGATAGATCTCTAATTCGGGATTTTACCACAATCGCTAATAGGTAATTAATAGCAAAACGCATATCCGTTTTACTTAACCTGGATATCACGTTTATATGTAGCTGTGGCTAATTCTGTTTACCAAATAATTTAAAAGACACATAATTTAAGAAAATAACTAATACATACTCTCCAATAGAATTGTGATATTTTATGGTTGTTGATGTTTTTTTTTTCAATTAAAATACATTTTCAATTATATTACATCTTTTCCAATTAATATAAACTTTTTATATTATTTTGTGAGTAAGTCATTTTCAGTTCCTATAGATCTTTGTGCCTGAATAAAAATCTCGGCGTCGTTGTTGCTCAGTGGACACGCCGTGAATTCAAAAATGTCATTTAGCAAAATGAACTATAAAAGGAATGAAGCCTTTCTTCCATTTTGAGACATGGTTTAATAATTCAAAAATAAAGAATACAATATATTTTAAACAATAAATTACAAGGTCAAGTGTTAATATTAGAGCTAGAAAGATGGTTGAGTGTGTACCGAATATAAATAAATAATTTGTGTGTCTTTCATAGTGCTGCTTCAATTTTTGTTTTATTTATTTTTATTTTGAATAATTATATTTATTTTTCTTCGGATCGCACCACTCTTTATATAGCTTTTTATACAATATTTTCTGCTAATGTAAATATGATATATCAAATATACCCCTTAATATCCCTTCTTTGCATCCATTTAGATGAAAAAGTAGTTTTGTTATTAAGTATTTTTTCAAATGAATCTTCAGTGTATGCTTCCTTTAAATTAAGTTTTCTCCTGAATAAATTCTTTTCGACCAATAAGGCTAATAGCATTGTGTAGGGATAATACGTAAAGAAAAAAACCGTGCCAAAAGACGTGCGTTTGGAATTAGCCTTAGAGGGTAGCAGTGAGGTTAATTAAATCACTAAAATTTATTAGGTAAATGTTCCCTTATGCTCACCTTGCTCATTTGAATCGAAAGTACATTTGAGCAAAAAATTTAAGTATTTTTTAAATTCAAATAATTACGAATAAACGAATTAATACATCAGAATTTGAGTCGAATAGCATGCATATTTCTATTAAATAAAAATTTTATATAGCTATTAGAGTGTGCTAAGAAAAAGTCTTTCATTTTTTTTCAATCTACAAATAAATCTCTAGCAGCGTAATAAAATATTTATTAACCTCCCCAGTTTCAGAATACCCGGTGACATCTAAAAATATATTTAATCTCAGGCATTAGGTATTATTTTATTGATATATTGATGTTTAATTTTAAGCAAATAATACGTTTTCTTTTAAAAATACTTATTGAGGAAATGTCTTTTTTACAACAATACAAAATGGCCCTGTATTCAGATCAGTTTCCAAGCCAGCAGAGACTATTAGTCTACACTATTATCCTGTCCATTTTTTTAAATGAACAATAAAAGCAATTTCATGTAAAAACATCATATATATATGTAGTTTTCTTTTCGGATATGTCTTTTGCACGGTCCTTAAAAATCATTGAAGTTTGCTAGAAATTTCAGTATTGCCTCGTATAAAATGTAACAGATGTATATCTGTTTTGACTATCATAAAAGTTTAGAACAAATATAAAGAATAAATTAGAAATAACAGAGAAACGTCTCAGAATGTTTCTTTGATAATATATATTTTGTCAAAAAATACTTTAAGCATATCAGTATGATAAAATACATTTTATTTTAGCAGGCCCCACTATATTTACCTTTTTTAAGTATTAGATATATTGTATCTTGGTACCCCTACCTAACATCAATATTAAATGACACATTCTTAAAATTGCTATAAAAACATTATTTTGATTTTTGACATGAGAAATATTAAATATGTTTAACCTAGTTCTGATTCGTCAATTTTATCCCACGAAGGCTGCTTTATTAACCAATGTATTTATTTTATACTTTCAGGTTTCCTTTGAGATATTTCACAAGAATTTTTTAAATGGATTTTTCTGCTTTGCGGAATAAATTGAAATCAATGCTTTAAATTTTCATATTTTAGAAAAGTTATACATTAACAAAGTTTTTTTTCTTTTTATAGATATTTCTTATATCATCTCCTATTAGATTATTAAATTTTGTAAACCATTTCTGAACATTATTGGCACCCATACTGTTTTATATTTTATAATATACATTTACATAATATGCATAACATACATGCATTTCTTTTATAATATACGTGATGAATAAAATTTGTATATTTCCATTTCAGTCATAGGTCCGTAAATTCTAAGGACAATTAATCATTTCAGATTTATTCGGTAATTTTAAACCATGATCATTATTTTAAACTTTCTGCTTAAGATGCATCATCTGAAATTTTCACGGATATTCTTAATGTATTTTTCTCTTAAATACCTCTTCCAAAATTAATATAAAATTTTTTTGTTTAAGTTTCTTACAATATGCGAGGTGCTTAACCCCTTAATTCTCGCTCCCGTCATATTCCCATCTAGTTTTATAAACTAGTGTAATTAGCTTTATTATGGTATCATTTTACCTGTCAGGTGAATATTTCTATTTGAAAAAAGTGGTGCCAATAAGCAAATTGAATTTTTAAACCGTAATTTAATGCAACCGTTAAGGGGTTAAATTACCTTGGGTGTAATTGATTTGTATAAGGTATATACCATTTTCTTTTTGAATATGACTTTTGCAAACTTTCTACTTAAATACCTTTATTGAGTCTGATAAAAGATTGGATCAAATATAAAAAAATAAATTTAGAAATAACACAAAATGTTTTAGAATATTTCTTTGGTAATATAAATTTTGCTAAAGAAAAACATTTAACTTTAAACATATGAGCATTCTGTTTTTTTTTTTTTCAGGGCGTTTGTCCTCCATTTATTTTTCTAAGTGGTAGGGGGATTGAATTTCCCACCCGAACTTTAGTAATACATAACAACTCCTTTCACATGAAGTACAAAGTTTGTTTTGCTTTCAGGCATAAGAAATAAATATATTTGACCTAGATCTGTTTCTTCAATTATATCACATTTTTTAACTAATGTATTTGTTTTATACTTTCATGTCTTATTTTAGATATTTCAGTAAACTTTTTCAAGGAATTTTATCTACATTAAGCATAGGTTGCATACAATTACTTCATTTTTTTTAAAAACTTATATTAACAGTTATATTAATAGTTACAGTTCTTATCATAAATAATTATATTAAATCACATTTTATTTTAAAGGCATTTCATCCACTGTAATTTTATTGCTTAGACATTAGGAAATTTATGAGATTGTATTTGAATCTATTTTAAGAAAATGCATTTTACAACATAAAAAATTATTAATGTTTTTTAAAACATTTCGGAATTCCATCCGATTGCTCTATAAGATAAGACTTATATTGCAATTTCAAATATGGAAAACACTTTGTATTAAATCCACTCATTCAATCTCTTTTGTCATCTGTTTCCTTTTTACAAAGAGCAGAAAGAAGGAATTTTCTGCCGAAACCAAGGCCATTGAGAAATTGTTCCACACGTTTAAAACCCCTAAAAATGCGCTGGCTTGCTCCGCTTACATATGCCGTATATCCCGGCGTATAACACGCCCTGGCGTACAACATGCATCAATAATTTGAGAGTATATATATTTTTATTTCAAGCATATACTGCCGTTTGACACGCAACAAGTTTTCCCCACAAAAACAAACCAGAAGCACCAGCCTTTCCTACTTGAATTAAGCGTCTTTCATTGCGCCATGCGAACGCCATCGTTTCTGGTCTGCTCATTTCCTATCCTTTGGAATCTTAGTAACCCGTCTCCCCAAAATATAGTTTGAGACAAGCCTATGAAAATCAGTTCCTCGTCATAACGTATGGCTCCACTAAAGCAAATTAAATACAGTTCTGGATTTAAATGCAAAGCAATAGCCTTTTTAAGAGAAAATCGTAATCGCGCTGCATCAAAATGTTTGGAGCACTGGAAATTGGAAGAAGAATGATGCTGCGATTCAAAACAAAAATGTGGACTGAGTACAGGTATTACGAAGACGAGATATAATGACAATTATAATGACGAGAAATAGTGTTCGTTTATTTTCGTTACAATGGGCAAGAAAGAATGCCGGTGAAAGTGAAAACTTTAAAGCAACATTGAGTTGTCGATTTATGAAAAATTTCGTTTTTTTCTAAAAGACAAATGTTACTCAAAATCTTCCAAAATCCTTAGAACAGAAACTATCAAATTTCCAGAAATTTGTCATTGATAAACTAAAGGAGAAAAATTATGATTTGTCTCAAATTGGAAATATGAACGGCCGCCAGTAATGTTCCATGTAATAGGAAACAAAAGTATATAAACAAAAGGAGTAAAAACTGTTCCATTTAAAACTACGGGACACGAAAAATCCCACTTCACAGTGGCTCTTTTTGCTTAGCTAATAGTACCAACTTAAAACCAATGGTTATTTTCAAACGAAAAACAAAGTAATTGGTAACTTTTTGTTCATATCCATGAGAAGTGCTGGATGGACGAAAATGGGTTAAAATTATGGATAAGAAATGTTTGAGAAAAGCGTCCAAGAGCTTTAAGGTATCCAGAAAGTTTCTTTATTTGGGATATGTTTAGATCCCATAGAACATATGGAATTAAAACAAGAATAAATGAATCTAATACAGATTTGACAGTAATTACAGCTAGACTGACTTCGTTAGTTAACCATTACATGTTTCAATAAACAAAACTTTCAAAGAAATGCTTAGACGGCAGCGGATACATATGGATGCTAGGAGGAGCAAAAACCATTTACTAAAGGAGGAAATATGCGTCACGCGTCATGAACGGAAATGCGTGAATGGATTATAACATAATGGAATGAAATCAAACTGGAAAGAACTGTTAAACCAGTTTTAAAATGTGGAATATCAAATGATCTTGACTGTAGCGAGGACGACTATTTGTGGCTAGATGAAAGCGACAGTAGGGATAAAATACATGCAAGCGACAGTGGTGAAGAAGATGATATTCCCGAAAATATAAATCAGGACGAGTACAACGAACTTTATATGTTATCTGCTAAGGAAGATTATATTTGTTAGAAAACATATATGTAAGTTTATTTGTTTATATTGATATATAAATACATTTAAATATACCCCTAAAAATTTGGAATGTTTTCCTCTTATGATTTTACATCAACAATTTTATACTCGGCACGCACACGGAAAAATATTTTTTAGAGTTTTTTAGTGATTTTTTAGAGTTAAAAGTGCGTGTTATACGACCGAGATATACGGTATTTCAATCCTTCCAACAAGGGATGGATTCCATCTTGAACTGCAACCTCAGCTTTTTCGACATATGTCAAAAAAGTTAAAAACTTTTAAATTCTTTAAATATTATCTTTATTTTTTTCTGGTTTAAATCTTCATACGAATATTTTGGTTTTGATTTTTAACTGGGCCTAAAAAGCTATTTCGTTGTAGTATGCAGTTGAATCTCGTTTCTTAATTTATTTTAATGATTAAAAATGCATATTAATTAAAAAAATAAATAGACAAATGAAAATGGCAGGATTAGACACTCCTGTAAAATTTTGTATGCTTGAATATATTGCCGTACATTACGCATTTAGTTATTGGATTATTATTTTACACATTAAAGATAGTATTGAGTGTTAAACTGTATTACATAATCTGCATCATGCCTTATAAATCTTTTCTAGCATCCAGTGCAATACGTTTAATCTCTACACCACGCACCACGCTAAAAAAAAATCAATGTTTGACTATGACATTTTATCTGACACAAATTTCTCACTCATTTTTAAATATATACATGTTATACTTGCAGTCATGACTATTGAACTAATTTGAAATAGGACAATTTTATTCATTTTTCGATAAATCAATTGCATCTTGAGTTATAAAGGATTATTACCGCATGGTGGCAGTTTTTCATCTATCTTCTGCTGCCGCGTCTGGAAATTTAGTTCAAAACGTTAACTTCGACTTCATTTTCTAAAAGTATTTTGTGTATGCCGTTTAACAGAAAAAGGTGAATAATCAGTTTCTTAATTTTTGCGCCCACCAATTTGATACGTTTACGAACAAACATATAGTATTAAAAATATGTTGCTATTTCGTATTTAGAAACAGCTTAAAAGGGATATAGACACAACAGACGTTCGCTTTTAATTCAGCAATATATCCAATATCAACATTATAGTATGATGGATTTTTTTTTCGCATAAAAATATAAAGAATATTAATCATTAATAGTACCTATGAAAGAAGTTCGAAAAATGTAAAGTTTTTCGTTTTATCAATCACTTTATAATTAAAAGAACCTGACACCATTTTAACACTTTCCAACAAAGTTGAAAAGTGTTTAGGGGAAACCGGGGCAAGTTTTCCAACTTTTTAGATTTTTATTTTTGTATTTTTTATTTTAAACTATTTTGATATATACAGGATATCATTGTATTCCCTAGACCTTCCTGTACAAACTGACACAATTATTTTTCAAAAAACGAAATATACTTTTTCACAAAAAATAGTTCAGTCTAATCATGTTACGTTGGAAAATGTGCCCCGTATGCGGGGCAAGTTTTCCAGCCTACGAAAAATGGTCAGGGGCAAGTTTTCCAACTGTACTTTAAATGGTAAAACATAGGTAATAAATCTTGCTTGCTAATTAATAAGTATTTTTTTATTGTGAACTAAATGCTCAGTAACATAACAGTAACATAAAAAACAGTTCTAATCCATTTTACATTTAAAGACGAAAGTGCAAACAGCTCCCTGGCCGGGATTGGATTTTTTTTTCTCGCTCCTTTTATCTGATTCCCTTTGCAGTTTCCTTTTTATTAGATGAATCTTTTTTTTTTCATTTTCAGTTGATTTTTAACAGGAGAATCAGTCAGTACAATACTTCCTATTTTTCTTTACACGCCGTGTTTGCCTGCTTAGTGCAGCCTTCGCAAAAGTCCTAACTTCTTCTGGTGTAGGCAAAGCTTGTTTGGATGTAGAAGGAACGCTTTTTTCATAAGCAATAGGGAAATTTTGAGTAGAACTTAAGGAACAGCTTCTTTGGAAATGCTACCCTGCATTGGTGTAGAATGATTAGATGCTTTCGGTGTTGTTTTGTGTTTGCGGGTGGTATTGAGGAAAGTTTGAAATCTTTTCAGGTTTGTTAGTGCTTTCAAGATTTGGTGCGGCAGGAGCTGGCCTGTCAGAAAAGTGGGATCGCGTAAAAGCAAATTTTGTAAATATTTCAGGATTCAGTATGAAAATTCTCTAACGTTTAAAAGACGCCATAATATTAAGTGTGGATTAACGCCAGTGGAGCGGCTCTAAGCACGGTTAATTTGCTTTTTGAGGGGTTCGTACTCACTGCGATCTCAGTGTTCTAGCTTATGACTATAAAGGCATAATTAACATAAAATGGATTCATTAAATGAACCCATTTTAGAAAAATATTGACATTTTATTATATTTTTGAATTTACCTTGTTTTTTATATTGATAGTTTTACTTAAATGACTAAATGATCAAACGGGTTTGTAGTATATATGGTTATTTGACCGATTGTACAACACAATAAATACATTTTTGATACAATAAGACTAGCTGATTTAGGAGGGGGGAGGTTTTCAAACGAGAAACATGTTGGAAAACATTCCCCGGATGTTGTTGGAAAAGCTGCCCCGTCGCCATATTTGAACTTTTACACTACCTGGACGAATACCGGTGTAAGTTATTTGCAAAACAAACGCATAGTTACCTGAAGAAAGAAACCCTTTCTTGGTGTATGCAATGTCAAAACAGTAAGTTTAACGCTAGTACGTTTTTTTACGTTTTAATAAAGACCTAAAATTTTACTCACCGTTGAAAAAATGAAAAAAACAGTTCTCCAGACGAAGTGACAGCAGCTATTAAGCAATAACTTTTGTAGATGTTGTGTAAGATGTTGCCACTTCAGCCAGTTCACTCGCTAGCGTCACCTAGCAGCTCATTTAAAAACTATAGCAAGCTGGAAAACTTTCCCCTATGGAAAATGTGCCCCGGTCTCCCCTATGACTTCGGTTTGTCTGGCCGTCTGTACGCGCTCTAACTCCAGTAAATATACTCGGATCGTTCAGAAATTTTCGGATGTTAGGGACCTCTACCATAGCACGAACTCCATTTCAAATGAAGTTTGTAGCACGTTTAGTTCGTTTACAGGGACAGTCAAAAGTTTTCCATTACATTACGGTCTATGGGAAATATCGTTTAAAATGATTTTTAATGATGTTACATGGTTTACAACATAATAAAATTTATATGCATTTATCAAGTGCACTAAAATATGTATTCTGCAGAATATTTGGCGCAAATAATAGTTATTATTCATTTACAGGGCACACAAAAGAATTGTGTTACATAATGATATAGGGTTGGAGGGAATTCTTTCCGGCGTATTTTAATTATGTTAAATTGTTTCATGTATAATGAAATTGATATACGTCGCTGAGGTTACTATAATTTATTTCATGTATAATGCGAAGTTCAGTTTACAGGGACACACAAAACATTTCAGATACTATATTCTATCCGAAGTACTGTACAGTAGCGATGATTGTTAGAAATGCATTTTTAATTATGTTATAGGCTTTTATGTTTCACGATTTTTATGTATTGCATATGGTGTGTATAAATGCTGTAATTGATATACAGGGCTACACAAAATAATTCGTAATGGTTACTGAGTAAACTGCTTAGATGTGGTTTTTAAATGAGTTATGCATTTTTACGCTGAACGGCATTTAGTTTACTAAGAAATGTTTGTAGAACATATATAAAATGATATACAGTGTCACGCAAAGAATTGGATACATATCCATCTATAAATGATAATTTCTGGAAATGTGATTCCAGTAGTTTTAAGAGTGTTTTACTATAATTAAAATTTAGCTAAATAGTGGCGTGTAATAAAGGTACTAGGTTAACTACATGGTTGTACAAAAGTATACAAGGTTGTTTACATCTATTAGTATAAATTGCTGAACGAAAAATTTCAACCTGTCATGTGTTTTCTAACTAAACTAAATTTCCCCATTATATAGTATATATATATCAACCTACAGATCAAATACAGGGCTGTTCAAAAGAATTGGAATACATATTTGCTATGGACGGTTTTTCAAATGTTTTATGCATTTTCTAAAATGTTTACTTAGTTTTCTTATATACCTTATTCCCCTAAATAACGAAGTTTTGTTAAAGCATTCAGGGAGTGTTGGAAAGTGTTTTATAATCTATCCTTAACGCATGATTTTTCATACTTGTTTATTAATACATATTGCTTGATGCAATAAATAATTAAATGTTCATAATTTTTTAAATGACTTTAATGAGTCATAGTATTTGGATTATCTCTTAATTATAATTAATTGAGTAGATTACAATTCTATTGTATACATTTTTTATATAATTAAAATAAATCGTATATTTAATTCTGTTCGAATAATTTTCATCTATGTATGTTTTTAACCTTTCCGTGAAAATTGTGATTTATCTTAAAACATTTTGTATACTATTCATCCATTTGTTATAAAAACCTAAAAAAAGTTCTTTTTTTGACACAATAAATTTGAACTGCGACAAAACACCACATGGAATTGAAAATTAGTGATGTCTAAAACCTTGACTGTAAGAGCAAGCAAATTCTGCTTGCACGTACGTTTTTCCGGCAAAACTGTTATAGACAGTAAGGTTACTGCACAAACCATCACCTCATCGAGTTGACGATCGAGAATTTTTCTACAACCACGCATACAAAGCTGCGAGTTCTACCAGTAACCTACAACTTATAACTTATCTTAAATGTTGTTATTAAACACTAAAAAAATAAGAAATAAATCAGAGTGTTTTTAAAAATGCAAGTAAAATTATATTATGCAAAAAAATTATTCATTTGCATAAATATTTTTCCAATGGTTTTCGAAATTAATAAAAAAAATTCCATGTCTTCCATAATGTTTTCTGTTGAATGTTAGTACGAAATAATTTGGCAAACAAATTTTGTTATTTTTAATAAAATGAAAATAATAAATAAGATAAAATGAAACCACTAACTTTATCTCGTTTTATTTCTTATGGATACTATTTCATAATAAATGAGAACTGTACACTTTCTCCTTACTTGTCTGATTCTAACTGTAGGCGATACATTTAAATTTTACAAACATAAATCTTTAATAGTGATTCTCGAGTGCTTTTAGAAAAGATAAATAGAATGGAAATATATATATATATATATATATATATATATGATTTTTAGATATTTTTAGTAGAAACATCAAAGCACAAACTGTAATTGTAAAGATGTTGTTTTAAAAATATAGCTAATTTATATTTTTAATACATTCTTCTTAGTAATATTTATAATTATAAATGTAAATTTCTATACTTCTTTTAAATACCAAAAGGTGTAAAATTAATACTTTAAATAACCCCAGTAAAAATAGCTTTATGTGACTAATTACATTGTTCGATTCTCATCGAATCATTTTCAAAACAAATAAATAGAAATATTCCAAAATTATCTGTGTAGAGTTTAAACGTGCAAGCAGTCAAATAAAGAACTTTTGACTTTATTTTTTTTAAAGTTTTAATCGTCCACTTTTTAGCAATTAAAATAAGCATATTATAAAAACGTGTTAATTTATTATATATGTAAATTTCTTTTTCTAATTGTTGGTAAAAATATATCTGGTTAATTTGTATACAAGTTTAACAAGTTGGAAATTGCACGTCAAACGTGGCAAATGAGTCCGTACTATAACTAGTTTCATAAATATTTTTTGCACCGCATATTGTACTGATTGTATATTTTAGTGCACTTTAGAAGTGCATATCAATTTCATTCTGTTCGAATGGATGTACCGTCATTAAAATGTACTTGAAATAATTTTTTGCTATTTGCTGTAATGTAACGGAAAATTTGTAACCTGTCCCTGTAATTAAACTATACATCCGATTTTCGTAAAATTAGAAATGACTCCACAAAATTTTACTACAATTATACATTTAAAATTTTAGATCATTCGTTGGGTAGTTTTTGATCTGTTATATGCGGACTGACGGACGAACCGAGCGTCGACTATACGTGCTACATATTTACATTATTACGAATGCACCTGAAGCGTTAATAAATTATTTATTTTAATATGCTTTATTTTCCGGTTTAAACAATTTACATTAAATGTGCAAAGACTTTATCCTGTGCACATAATGTCGTAAACGACTGAAACAGTTATTATGTAACTTGCTTTCAATATTTAATAAAGCACGAGGAAACGATAATGTTAGGTCATGAATAAAACATTAATAATAATAATAAATATTTTGACAGGTTAAAACAAATTCAGCAATAAAAATGTTGCTTGATGTAAATAGAAAAATTCTTAAACTATTTTTCTGACATATGTCTCGTATACTAATTCTAGCCCGAATAAAACGATTTTAATCCTCGAAATCGGGAAATTTATTTTGACACGATAAAATAAACTTAGCATAAAATCAAATACGGCTCTTACTATATTCTCAGAACGTGCCTACAATACTAGGTGAGATCAAGAAAATGATCACTCTGGGTTCCTAATTATAGAAAATACGTTTTTACGGGGCGGGGGGGGGGGGCAGAACTGAACACGATGAGATAAATCAAAAATAATTCCGACGATTTTCATGAAATAGTCCTTATTCGAGTACAAGAAAGCCATCAAATTAAGTAGCGACTTGGAGGATATTCGTTTTGATAGGCTGAAGCATTTTTTTTACATAATTTATCTTCCGTAATAAAATTTCTCTGTAATGCTATTGGCCATGGATATCAAAACATTTGCGTATCATTCGAAGATGGCGCTAACGACTGTTGGAAAATTTGTCTTTTTTACTTAATCAGGGAAGAAAAAACTTTCTAGATAGGACACAAATTTGTTAATAAAACTACTTTCCTAAGTGCAGAAGAAAATAAAGTCAAATTCAAAATTAAAAAGTGTGCTAACTATCGATGTTGAAATTTTTCAGAATACCAAAACTGTTTTTTTCGTGTATTGGTGGTGAATCTAAAAAAAAAAAATTTGGAAAAAAATATATATATCATTTATAATAAAAAATATTTCATGTAGGACCTGCACTTGTGGTCAAACCGGCTTTGAAGTTTAACTTCAAAGCTTATCTCTTTTATAGGCGGCTTTGCACTACAAAGGTTCTGTAATTCGTGAATCCGGACTGGACACTTCATCATGCCGCGCATATTCTTTTTCTTATACCTAGACACGAATATTTCCTACTGAAGATCGCCTTTCTGGTTGTAGCTAACTCGAATGGATCACCAATTATTTGATGTGAAACGGAATTGGGGAATCACCAAATATCTTACATTAGAAATAATTTGTTGAACAGAAATATTATATTTAGTATATTTCAAAGTTAATTTCAAATATTTAATAAACAGATTTACATAGAATTACACTTATTTGTCTTTTATTCGCAGTATTTAATCTATTTAATCAATACTGTGTCACTTTATTTAAAAATAAATAAATATAATAAAGGTAAACATAAATTAGTTGAAAAAAAGCTCTATTATGCTTAACCCTTAAATGCCGGGTGTTGCCTTTTGCCAACATACCCAATTTAGGGTTATAAATACTATTAGAATAATACTGAAGCTATAATGCATAATGTTGTCAGTAAAATACATTCTAAAAATATTATTAAGTCGATTTTCAACGTTTAGATGCCAACACTTGTGGTGTTTAAGAATAAAGATAGATTTATTTTTTTCAATTGTTGATATATGTTCTTTTTGTCCTGTTTGGAAGCTTGTGAAATACCCTTTTTTGTTCTGAAGTGAGCAAATAAAATTTATTTTTAATCATAGTTCTCAAAATTCTTGTGCGTTTAATATTATAGAATTTTATGAAGGTTTTTTTTTTTTTTCAAATAAACACCAGCATTGCCGATAAGTAACAAATAGCCGTAAACCATAGCCGTAATTAAAACGAAATATGATTTTTTAAAGCATTTTCCCCATGATTTATTTAAAAAGAGACACCCGAAAAACATTTTTTAAATGATTTTTGAAAACTCAGGCATTTAAGGGTTAACTTCACTGTTAACCCTCCGACTGTCTTGGAAAAGGGCAAAATTGTAATGTTGTTTTCTCTGCATTTTTTTAAATGCTAAAAAAAAACAATTCTTTGAAAATTTTATAAAAAAAAAAAAAAAAAAAAACTTAATAACGAATATGAATGCTATCCTTGGAAGTATTAATCATTGTTCAGCGTATTAAAAATACATTAAATCAATAGAATTATATTAATTTAAATATTGCTTGTATTGCAGTGAAACCTGGAGCTTAGTGAACGTATTAACACGGGCTTGTCTGTGAGGGGGGAGAGACCGCATCACAGTTATAAATACTAATTTTACTCTTAAAACAAATGTTCTGTGTTGGTGTGGTTGCTAACTCTGATGATCGTGATGGTCATGGAATAAACGCGCAAAATAAATACAAATGCTTATTAATCTACGAAAATATAATATAACCACGATCGAAATATCCTCTTTCGAGTTACCAACTGTTTTGAAAAGCGTTCACTTTCTTCAGAATCTTCAGAAACCGGTACATTTTCGAGATTTAAAAAACAACTTATAAAAACAAGTTTCTCTTACTGCCGCTGATTTTTGAAACCTATTCCGAGTAGTTGTTATAGTGTATTAACTAGTTTTCTGAAACTGGAATATCCGTTTTTAGGATGCTATCAACTTTCAAGAAAACGTTTTCAGATGTGCATTGGATTTATAGATCCAAGAGCAAGAAAATAATATCAGTTTTGATTTTAATGTTAAGGATATTCATGTTTATAAGTAATAATAATGTGTTTACTCGAAAATGGATAACATCCGGAAAACCTGTATTCTATATCGAGAAAACTCAATAATATTAGGTTGTAATGAACGTTTTCAGCAAATCACCATCACGCTGGTTTTCAGTATGACGTCTTATATTACAGAATATCTTCTATCTGCGCATATCTTGCGTCACATATTTTCTGAATCTTTAGTCACTTATGGAAGATGAATCTTGTGTACCAGATTTATTGCAAAATATTTTCATTGCAGTTAGTTTTGCTAAAATTATGTACATAAAAATATAGTAGCAATATCATTTTAATTTCGGGAGAAAAGCACTAATGCTACGAAAGCATTACTGCCTTTTGCCATTAAACTAAAATGACATTGCGGCTTTTTTTTTTTTAAATACACATATTTTTATCAAAACAAGCTGTAACAAAAATATTTTGCAATAAATCTGGCAAAGCAGATTAATCTTCTGTGATTAAGTAACAATCTGAAATTCGTAATTTAATTTTAACAGGGATTCTCAAAATGGTTGTCTGTTAAAGAAAAAAAAATCTAATCTGGCGATTTTAGGGAAATTATTGAAGTTATTGTTTAAACTCCCGAAATGTTTAAAGAAATAAATGAACAACAATTGTTCGTTTAATAGTACAACATTTAACCCCTTAACCTACAATGACGGGCATAGCCCGCGTACGATGATCGAGCCAAATGTAAATTCTTCTTACCACTAAAATTTCACAGTAAATATAGTTTAATTTAATCGTCGAACAAGGCAAAAATCTCTATTAAATTTTAGTAATAGCTATGGATTTGCCAAACCGTGGAGCTGTTGATTTTAAATTGTAGGTTAAGGGGTTAATGGAAGCATTTTAAATTAAAGTGATTCGAAATATAAAATGAAATGAGTTTTAAATTAAATGAATGAAATATTTGTTAGTTAAATAAGATGATTGCTATGCGATTTAGATAATATTGGAAATTTATCGTTTGCGCTGGATAAACGAACAAAGGACTAACAATTGAATATTTTATTTATAATTAAATTCTATACATATTCTAAACATTCATAAACGCTGTATTCGCATCGGAAATACAGCCGTGTAAACCCATTTTTTATAACTTTAGCACATCAAGAATTGAGTAAAAAATAAGACTGCAAAATATAATCTTTGCATATTAACTTCTTACTAATTTTTATGCGTCATTTTTCATTTCATTCAAAGAAAATACTTAAAATCCAGCGTACTTAAATTAAAAACATTTGATAATATATATCAAACAATATTTTATCTTTTTTAATAAATTAAAATAAAAATACGTAACCAACTTGTTTTACTCTTTGAAAAAGGACAGATATGAATTCTATAAGAAAAAGAATTTTCTTACAATTTCGAAAACTACAGTTATTCGATGGCCAACATTTTGCCATTTTATTATTTACACATTTACACATTGCCATTAACAAATAATATTAGTTCTAAAATAAACTGTTTTTTAAATAATTGATTATAATAAATAAGTCAAAAAACACGAATAAAAATTAATAGAATATTCTATAACTGTCAGAATATAAATGCTACAAACAAATGAAAACACGACGTTTGCGCTGGCTCAGTTGTTTTATAGATGAGCAATTAATAGATTATCCATAAAGAAGAAAACAGTTAGGCATCATTCTGTAGTTCACCCCATCCGCTACGTGGCGTGCGACCTTGATTGATGTAACCTCGCCTTTAATCTTGAGGTTACCTCTCCTATTTAAGACAGGACGCTTACTTATATCGCTTTGCTTTGCATTTAATTGCCTTATTCAACCTCTTTTGTCACCTGTTCCCGTTTTACGAAGAGCAGAATGATGGAATTTTCTGCCGAAACCACGACCCTTAAGAAATTGTTCGATGTCATTAAAAATGCATTGCCGTGCTCTGTTTACATATATTTCAATCTTTCCAACAAGGAAAGGGTTGCACCTTGAACTGCAAACTTAGCAATACAAATAGATTTGAACATAACAAAAACTTTTATATTATATTTAAGTATTATCTTTATATTTTTCTGGTTTAAATCTTTATAGCAATATTTTGGTTTTGATTTTTTAACTGGGCCTAAAACGCTATTTCTTTGTAGTATACAGTTAAATCTCGTTTCTTCATTTTTTAATAATTAAAAATACATATTAATTAAATTAAAATATAAATAAATAAATGAAAATGGCAGGATTATACACTCTTATAAAATTTGGTAAGCTTGTAAATATTGCCGTAGATTGCGCATTTAGTTATCGGATTATTATTTTACTCATTAAGGATAGTATTGAATGTTAAATTGTATTACATAATCTAGATTATGCCTCATAAAGTTTTTCTAGCATCTAGTGCAATAAGTGTAATCTCTACACCATGCACCCCCCCCCCTAAAAAATCAATAAAAAAATTCAATGTTTGACTATACATTTTTTTTCTGACACAAATTTCTCACTCATTTTTAAATATAAACATGTTATACTTGCAGTGATGACTATTGAACTAATTTGCAATCGAACAACTTTATTCATTTTTCGATAAAGCAATTGCATCTTGAGTTATAAAGGATTATTGTCTCATGGTGGCAGTTTTTCATATACCTTCAGCTGCCGGGTCTGGAAAATTAGTTCAAAACATCAACTTTGACATCATTTTCTAAAAGTATTTTGCGTATGCCGATTAACAGAAAAACGATGAATAAATAGTTTCTTAATTATTGCGCCTACCAGTTTTATAGATTTACGAACAAACATATATTATTAAAAATATATTGCTAATTCGCATTTAGAAACAGTCTTAAAAGGGATATAGACGCAACAGCGGTTCGCTTTTAATTCAACAATATATCCTTCTAATTTGTTGGATTTTTTTCGCATAAAAATATGCAGATTATTAATCGCTAATAGTAATGAAAGAAATTCGAAAAAATTAAAGTTTTTTGTTCTATCAATCACTTTATAATTAAAAAAATAACACCTTTTTATCAATACAAATTACTCGATGCAATAAATAATTAAATGTTTACAGTTTTTTACATGGTTTTTAATGAGTCATAGTTCTTTGATGATCTTTTAATTATAATTAATTGAGTACATTGCAATTCTATTATATTCATTTTTATTTAATTAAAATAATTCGTATATTTAATTTCTGTTTGAATCTTTTTTATTTATGTGTGTAATTAACCATTCGGTGAAAATTGTGATTTATATTAAAACATTTTTTATACTATGTATACAATTCATCCATTTAAAATAAAAACCTAAAACAGTTCTTTTTTTCACACAATAAACTAGAACTGCGGCAAAACACCACATGCAATTGAAAATTAGTGATGTCGAAAATCTTGACTAAAAGACCAAGCAAATTCTGCTTGCACGTACGTTGTTCCTACAAAACTGTTGTAGACAGTGAGGTTACTAACCATCACCTCGTCGAGTTGACGAACGAGTATTTTCCTACAACTACGCATACAAAGCCGCGAGTTTTACTAGTAACCTACAACTTATACCTTATCTTAAAAGTTGTTATTAAATACTAAAAAATACGTTTATTATAGACGGTGAGGTTACTAACCATCACCTTATCGAGTTGACGATCGAGCATTTTTCTACAACCACGCATACAAAGCCGCGAGTTTTACTAGTAACCTACAACTTATACCTTATCTTAAAAGTTGTTATTAAATACTACAAAAAACGAAATAAATTAGAGTGTTTTTAAAAATGCAAGCAAAAATTTATCATGCAAAAAAATTATTCATTTACATAAATATACAGGGTGGAAAGGAAAGTCCCTTTAACCTGAAAATACTTGCGAACGGAGGGAGCTACAGCTATGCAAGTGAGGTAACAGTATAGTAAAGCGACTACACCCGATTTAATGCAAACGAAAGCAGCGCCCCTAGTGGTGAAATTTGGAAGATAGCCATTGCAAATCGAAAACGGAAAGAGATTGAGCAAAATTTCCAATTAGAAAACTTTAGAGCATCAAATAATTAGTACGAAACGATATTTTGTTTACATGAATAAGATAAATCTTCGCCTGCATACCCAAAAATGTCCGAAATCGATGCACTCTATTTTGTGTAAAAGTTTGAATGGAATAGCCAGAAGTATGAAGAAATACGCACAATTTATTGTATAAATACGTACTTATCTCAATAAATTTTGAAAACATCACACAAAAAAAAAAGACTAACAGTCTCATAGAGATAAAAAGTTAATATTCAGTATTATTCAGTTAAACTCGTTCGCCGTTGCTCACGATACGCGTTTCTAATCCTGAGAGTAAATCTGCATGTACACTTCTCAGCATGGAACGTCTGTTGCGAGCCTATTCAATACGACGATATAGATTTAACCCCTTTAAGCGCGTAGTCTAGAGGGTCTAACCACCTAATTTTATTTCCAAAACTGACAAATGACACCAAGAATATTTTATTAAAATTTTGCTTTTGTAATGAACGGACAAATTAACGTGTTTTTACTTTCTAAGAAATTCGATTGAATATTATGGTGTCAGTCAATTATTTCATCCTTTTCGAACAGAATTCTTCTGCACCTGAAAGGGTTAAACTAAAATTTTAAATGCATTGGAAACTAAATTTTTACAGCCATTACAGTACAGTACAACGTCACAATTGTACACTGCTACATTTCCCAAATGTGCATATGCAAAGTACAATCGCCGCTCATCGATTTCGGACAGTTTTGGGTATACAGGTGACGATTTACCTTATCCGTGTGAACCAAATGTCGTTTCGTACTAAATAATTGATGCTCTAAAACTTTCTAATTGAAAATTTTGCTCTATCTCTTTTCGTTTTCGATTTGCAATGGCTATCTTCCGAATTTCGCCACTGGGGGGGTGGGTGGGTGGGGGGGGGGCGCATCTGTCGTTTGCATTAGGTCAGGCATAGTCGCTTTACTATACCACTGCCTCATTTGCATAGATGTAGCTCTCTCCGTTCGCAAGTATTTTCAGGTTAAAGGGACTTTCCTTTGTATTCTGTATTTCCAATGGTTTTCGAAAGTAATAAAGAAAATTTCCATGTCTTCCATAATGTTTTCTGTGGAATGTTACGACGAAATAATTTGGCAAACAAATTTCGTTATTTCTAATAAAATGAAAATAATAAATAAGATAAAATGAAACCACTAACTTTATCTCGTTTTCTTTCTTATGGATACTATTTCATTATAAATGAGATCAACCCATTAACAGCCAAATCGATAAGGTTGAAATTTTCAACTGTTTAGAGGAGCGTTGTTTGCCACGTTTGCCTGAAAGATAATTATCGCTTTGCATGATCTTGAAATTTCATGTCTTTATATAAGGCCAATTTTTTAATTGAAAAATAGTGGTGAGTATGTAAATAACTTAAATATGTGCATCTACTTTGACCGTTGCGTGAACGCAAAACCAGCGCGTAATGGGTTAAACCTTAAAGCTCCGGCGTCTCTTACACAAATTTTATTCGATCGACACCACTTTTTTAAAAGAAGTTTCCTTCAAGTACACAATTTCAAAAATGCTCTGATTAAATAAGGCAAATTTTATTTTCCTTTATTACTGGAGCCAAAAACAAATTTTGCAAAGAACGATGATGTCTCCGCAACGGAGCCAACGGAGAGGTAAGGGTTAATACATTTTCTCCTTACTTTTCAGATTTTCTAAATAGAATTGAAATATTTTTTTTTAATGATTTTTACATATTTTTAGGGGAAACATCAAAGCACAAACTGTAATTTTAAAGATAATTTTTAAAAATATAGCTAATTTATATTTTTAATATATTCTCCTTCGCAATATTTATAATTATAAATGCAAATTTCTATAGTTCTTTTAAATACCAAAAGTTGTAAAATTAATACTTAAAAAAACAATAAAAATAGTTTTATGTGACTAATTACATGTTTCAACTCTAATCGAGTCATTTTCAAAACAAATAAATAGAAATATTCCAAAATTGCTTGGGCAGAGTTGAGACGTGCAAACAGTCAAATAAATATATTTTGGCTGGTTTTTTTTGTTTTTTTGTTTAAGTTTTAATCGTTCAATTTTTAGCAATTAAAATAAGTATATTATAAAAACGTTTTAATTTATTATATATGCAAATTTCTTTTTCTAAATGTTGTCAAAAATGTATCTGGTTAATTTGAATACAAGTTTAACAAGCTGGAGGTCAAACGTGGCAAAGGAGATGCTTTCGTACTATAACTAGTTTCATAAATATTTTTTTCACCGCATATTGTACTGATTGTATATTTTTGTGCACTTTAGAAGTGCATATCAATTTCTTTCTGTTCGAAAGGATGTAACGTCATTAAAATGCACTTGAAATAATTTCTTGCTATTTCCTGTAACGTAACGGAAAAATATTGACTGTCCCTGTAATTAAACTATACATCCGATTTTCATAAAATTAGAAATGACTCGACAAAATTTTTCAACAATTATATATTTAAATTTTCATACCATCCGGTTGAGTAGTTTGACGGACAGAACAACGACTATAGGTGCTACGTATTTTTAAAATTACGAATGCACCTAAAACGTTAATAAATTATTTATTTTAATATGCTTTATTTTCTGGTTTAAACAATTTACATCAAACGTGCAAAGGCTTTATCGTGTGCACATAATGTCGAAAACGACTGAAACTATTATTATGTAACTTGCTTTCAATATTTAATAAAGCACGGAGAAACGATTAGGGTAAGTCATGAATAAAACAATAATAATAATAATAAATATTTTGACAGGTTAAAACAAATTCTGCAATGAAATTGTTGTTTGATGTAAATAGAAAAATTATATAAAGTATTTTTCTGGCATATGTCTTGTATTTTAATTTTAGCCCGAATAAAACGATCTTAAGCCTCGAATTCGGGAAATTTATTTTTAACATTTATTTAAAAAAAAAAAAAAAAAAAAAAAAAAAACTTAGTAAAAAAAATCAAATACGGCTCTTACTATATTATCAGAATGTGCCTACAATATACTAAGTGAGATCAAGAAAATAATCACTTTGGGTTCCTGATTATAGAAAATCAGTTTTTATGGGGGGGGGGGGGGGGACCCAGAACTGAACACGATGAGATAAATTAAAATACCGAAGATTTTCATGAAAAAACACTTATTCGAGTACAAGAAAGCCATGAAATTAAGTAGTTAAAAATTCGTTTTGATAGGTTGAAACATTTTATATATATATATAATTTATCTTCCATAATAAAATTTCTCTGTAATGCCATGAATATCAAAGGGTTTGCGGATCATTCGAAAATGGCGCTAACGACTGTTGGAAAATTTGTCATTTTTACTTATTCAGGGAAGAAAAAACTTTCTAGATAGGACCCAAATTTGGTAATAAAACTACATTCCTAAGTGCAGAAGAAAATAAAGTCAAATTCAAAATAAAAAATTGCGTCAAATATCAATGTTGAAATTTTTCAGAATACCAAAAAATTTTTTTCATGTGTTGGTGGTGAATCGAAGAAAATGTGCTAAATTTTGAAAATATTTATATATATCATCTATAATAAAAAATATTTCATGTATGATCTGCCCTTTTGGTCAAACTTTGATGTTTAACTTCAAAGATTATCTCTTTTACAGGTGGACAGCGCATATTCTTTTTCTTATACCTAGGCACGAATATTTTCTTCTGAAGACCATTTTTCTGGTTGTAGCTAACTGGAATAGATCACCAATTATTTGACATGAAACGGAATTGAGGAATCACTTCATATCTTACGATAGAAATAGTTTCTTGAATAGAAATATTATATTTACTATATTTCAAAGTTAGCTTCTTTTAAATCAAATATTTAATAAACAATTTTCTTAAAAAAATACACTTAATTGTCTTTTATTCGCAGTATTTAATCTATTTGATCAATACTGTTTTCACTTTATTTAAATAATAGTAATAATAAAGGTAAAGATATATTAATTGAAAAAAAGTTTTATTATACTTAACTTCACTGTTAAACATGAGAGACCGCATCACAGTGGAAAAGACTAATTTTACTCTTAATACAAATGTTCGATGTCGGTGTGGTTGCTAACTCTGATGATTGTGATGACCATGGAATAAACACGCAAAATAAATACAAATGTTTCTTTAATCTACGAAAATATAATATAACCACGATCGAAATATCCTCTTTCGAGTTACCAACAGTTTTGAAAAGCGTTCACTTTCTTTAGAATCTTCAGAAACCGATATATTTTCGAGATTTAAAAAACAATTTATAAAAACAAGTTTCTCTTACTGCCACTGATTTTTGAAAACTTTTCAGAGTAGTTGTTATAGGTTGGGTTGATTTTTGAAGGCCAATTATCAACTCGAGGGATATAGGTCCTAGGGGGTGTGCCCCCCGTGGGTGTATTTCTAAGGGAACCTAACCCGCATTTATTCATGGTAATCCAGGGTTTCGAAGAAAACCACGAAAACTCCGAAACGGTTAGGCCGACTGGCGCGATTGGGTTCGAACCCAGCACCTCCCGTCTACCAGCTTCGAGAGCAGAGCCTCTCAGCCACTGGTGGGGCCCGAGTAGTTATTATAGTGTATTAACTAGTTTTCTAAAACCGAAATGTCTGTTTTTAGGATGCTATCAACTTTCAAGAAAATATTTTCTGATGTGCAGTTGGATTTATAGATGAAAGAGCAAGAAAATAATATCAAATTTGATTTTAATGTTAATGATTTGCATGTTTCTTAGTTAGAATAATGTAAATGTTTACTCGACAATGGATAACATCCGGAAAACCTGTTTTCTATATCGAGAAAACTCAATAATATTAGGTTGTGTCGAACGTTTTCCTGCAAATCACCATTGCATAATAGTAATTATAATATACGTAATTAACTATAATATTATATATAACAAACATTCCGCCAAACCTTCACAGTATCATATGATACAACACTAGTACCTAAAGTTGTACACTTTATTAGGTGACATTCTGTAGCTGACTTTTAGCAACAGAGCTGGAAGTAAATGATGATTCTAATCTGATAGTTTAATAGTTCCATTTCAGACACCTTGTAATGTCATTGTGCCTAAATGAGACGTGACTCCCCATATATTTGTCGCATTTAGAGTATATTTGGCATTTTATTAAATAAATATATATTTAATGAAGCTGAAAATTATTGAATACTGTAACTATCAAACTACAAAACTAACTTCTTTCGTAAAAAATCAATCGCAATTTTTGCTATAAGCCAATAATGTACCATTGTCGTAATTAGGTCGTTTTTGTCGCATCTACGGCAGTTAAATCCTAAATGAGACGTTCATTGTCCCAAATGTGACAATGGGTTTTATACATGTCAGTTCATCTTAATATAGTCATTTAATTGCTATACAAATTTTAATTTCTCAATAAAGAATTAAAATACACAAAATTTAAAGTTGACTTGCTTATTATTTAACAATTAGATAAACTAATAATTTAAATTAAAAATCATAACGGTACGTTATCTTGAATACATTATACTTAAATAATGAATACTTCAAAATCCATATTTAACAGACTTTTAACTTTGACCATCTATAAAAGAAGAAGTAAATAATGAATGACTGATACAACAAATTTTACCATATATTTTCCTTTTCAGTTTGCTTTTAACTCATTTTTAATTTTCATCTTCCTTCTAGGCCTCGTTTTTTTCTTTTTGATTTCTAAATGGTATGGATCTATATAGATTAATGTTTAGGTTGTTACAGCTTTACTTCCAGGTTGTTTTTAGTAATTGACTTTAGGTTTCTAACGAAATTTGTTTTTGATTTTTTTAATGCTTTATGTATTCTCTCTTATTCATTTTTGGACACTGCTTTTGTTTTTTCACTGTCCTATTTCATTTTTTCATATAAGATACAGTTTTTAAACATGCAGCAAATGTTGACTCTACGGCTTTTCGCAGGATTTTAAATTGTTTGTGAGGCTGTTTTTAACACGTTAAGCGCCACGTCTTTCAACGGTGCCTGACACTGAACTTTCCGTTTAGAACGTGTCATTCACCAATGACTGATGGTCTAAAATATGATATAAAACAAAATATATATTGTTTTAAGTAATTACTGAAAATTGTCTTACGTTTTATTTATTGCAGGATTATACTTTCTTAAAAAATTACTTAAAACACTGTAAATTTTTCAGCTTCAGTGCCAATTACCGTGGCACTCAACGTGTTAACAATTGGCTTCTGAACGCAGAAGGTGTGTTAGCTTCCGCAAAGTACGAAAATGCAGGACCGTCCCATGAAAAATACGACCATTTTCGTTTCTACGGGTTCATTTCAAACGAGCGTCTGGCAATGGATAACGCATATATCTTTAGAACGCTAATAGCAAAACATTGCTCTGGAAGTTACCGTTTACGTTCAAAGAACACACGAGAAGCTGGCAAGCGTAAAACTGAGCATGTAAAGTAAATTTATATTTCCACGTTGCTTTTAGCGTAAACTGATGGCAATGAAGTTTTACATAAGTAGATTAAAAACATCACATTGTAAGTATACTTGAAAGCAGATAAACTTTTTAATTTTTAGACTCGAAAACAAATGATAATGTTCCACGTATATTCCAAAGAGATTTGCTCTTTTGTAGCTTTTTTATAAGTATTGCAGCATTTCTCAAATATTCTATTTGTTTTTTATTTTCTCCTTTTAAAATTTTAGTTCCATAATTTCTGTCATGAAATGAATTGCTCTTCAGAAATAATGATGGCAGTTTGTCCGCTGGCAACGGGTTCGCCACCCCTGCCTTATAAATACAGATTTGTTTTATGAAATTTAAAATTTATAACAATTTTTTTAATTGTTTACGATGCAATAATTCCCCCCGGATTTCACTAACAAATAAAAAATATATATTCCCACCAGTTTACACTATTGTTCAAATACATATTTCTCCTGTGTCTTTCAGCGTATGCTGATAACGGGTATAAAAAACACGGCCATAGTCCGTGAAACTTTATTTTGCAACGCGAGTTGTGTTTGCCTTTGCGCAAAATCTTACATGTCTTTATATAAAAAACGCCAGGAATGTTTTTAAATTAACTAAAAATTTGCTAAATTACTCTGGAACGTTGTGCTGAAAAATCTATAAACTTCCTATTGAATGAACAGATACACTGGTGGCGAATGCGCGTGCTAGCGAGTTAATTGCCACCAGTACATACGAATAGTAGGAATATTTCAGAAAATAAAATTATAACTTTCTGTTATAAAAATTTATGAACAGGGAAAACGATCCCTAAATATACGCGCAACGTTAACATTTTTTTTTTTTTTTTTTTTTTTTTTTTTTTTTTTTTTTTTTTTACGATTGCACTCACTGAATTTGAAAATACCATTTTAAATTTAAATTTTTTTTAAATGTGTATTTTTCTATTTTGATCATTTCAAATACATGTTTAAGTACGCAGTAAAAGAAAACACTATTGGAGGATCATGTTGAAATTCTTAATTTATTGTCTCAACACAGCTTATAAACACAATTTCTGCTTTAAACATAATTTTAATGCAATTTATGAAAATACCACATAAATTTAACTTAGTTAATATCCTAAATGTCTCCCCGCATTTAGGACATTATCTTTGTCTCTAAAAGGTCACTGACAAAAACAAGTTACCTGAAGACGTTGAAAACTTTAGAACTCACATATGAAAACGTATCGCGTTTTCCTGAGCTAACTTTGCTGGTAAATGAAACACACATGGTAGCCGTTGACGTCCGTAATTTTATTTCATCTTCATAGTTAACAGAAAAAAATCTTGAACCAATTGCGGGATTTGTCATCGCATTTAGGAAACATTGGGACGCTATAAAATGAGCGACGTCCATTGGAATGAGAATTTGTTTAATATAAATCGTTTTAAATGTAGATAAATGTTTCAGGTTTTGTTTATTAAGATTGAATGCCTCATTATACAGCATTTATTTATAATTTTTGCATTAAGATTACAAGGAAAAGAGCATTATCGCATTTAGGGGGTCATCACATTTAGGCACAATGACCTTACTTAATAATAACGACATTTTTTACGAATTTTACTGCACAGTGTTAAAAACAAGTCTCTTTCTTTTAAATGCCAAAAAGCTTTTGACAAAATATGAGTAAACACGTCAACGCGAACTGCTTTCACAGACCCTATTAGCTGTGTCGGGAAACTTTCGTTATAACTTTATATTATAAAAAACTTCTCTTAAATATTTTCGAAAGCAATCGACAGGAAAAAATACATTGTTTTTATAAATATTTCTTTAAAATCTCAAAAATATATTACTTTCTGATGTTTTAAAGATAAGGAACTCACTTCGAAAGAGTGAGTAAATTGGAAAAGATTATTGTATATTTCCGTTAGTGGTTACATAAAATTTAAGAAATATTTGCTTTTTTTTTTACAGTGAAACCAACTGCTACTTAAGCACTGCGGCAGGATACATATTCCCAAGCTCAAAATAAAATACTACTAACCTGCATGTTATTTGGTATCTTGCAACCGAAATTATTAACGTATGAATTGGAACAGCTAATTTGTGCGCGTATATTAGAAAGTTAAACTTTTAAATGGAAATTTATTACGCCCTACCAAATACAGGGCGGTTATAATTAAAGTTCCACTTTGAAATGTCATAAAAGGAAAACTACTTGGCTAAATGTTATCAAACTTCGTAATAGGTTAAAGGAGGTCATGGGAATTTTTTTTTCCGGTCGATTTTTTTTTTCAAATACTCACCACCAGGTGGCGGAAACGGCGCAGTATGCAATATTATAATAAGAAGAAATAAGACGAAATAAACGTTTAACGAAAGAAGACGTGAATAGATCGTTTTAAAATGTGATTAATCGTTTCTGAAGCGTGTTACAAAGCACGTTCAATGTGGCGTCCACCATTTTCCGAAAGCAAGTGAAATCGTATTACTGCATTCTCAACAGTAGCTCTTAGCATATCAGGAGGAGCGTTATGGACATGTCGATGTATTACATCTTTTAATTCCGGCATATTGTTTAGATTATCATCATAAACAGTACTGTTGAGGTAACTCTGTAGCCAAAAGCCTCAGGGGTTGAAATCTGTTGACCGGGGTAGCCAAGAAGTGGGAAAGTTTCGGCCTATAATCCGTTCATTCGTGAAATCTTGCTTAAGACATCTTTGTGACACATGTACCAATGTGCGGTGGTGCCCTGCCCTGCATAAAAATCGTGGGGTCTAAAATGCTACGTTGCTGGAGTTCAGGTATGACGAAACGTCTTAACATTGACGCTAAGCTAGCTGCAGAAACAGTGCATGCAGCAGGTCCAGGTGTCAACTGCCCTTCCAAGAAGAATACTCCAATTATGAAACTTGCTGTCATATCACACCAAACGGTGACTATAGGAGAATGTAATGAAACTGAGTACACAACATGAGGGATTTGTTTGGCCCAAATTCTGTAGTCATGGGTATTGACATCGCTATTTAGATAAAAATGGGCCTTATCTGTCCTCAAAATGTTCTATAACCTTTGTTCGTCCACTTCCATCCATGCAAAGAATTCCAAAGCAAAAGATTCTCTTGCAACCGAATGGTCACGTTGAAGTTATTGAACATTATTGCATGGGTAGAACTGCAGCACTTTAAGGACAATTTTGCACACTGTACTCCATGGTACGTCCATTCGACGTGCGACAGCACGTACCGCGTGTGCTTCACCATTGTTGCTTCCTCCACAGCCAATGCAATAATTTCCTCGGTTTCCGCATAAGCAGGTTTCCTACCCCTCCCAGGATCAACAGACGACAGACCCGTGGCTTCAAACTTTGCCACAATTTCATCAAAACCTGCGGTGTCACTGGACCAAGACGAATTTATTTCACTGAACGATATACCTTTGCAAACACGCAGTTCATTGCTATTGCATTCGTAATTAACATTTACAGGGCTCGCAGCGTTCCTAAAATTTTCGCACTTTCCTACCACTAATTTAAAACGATAATCTTTATTGTATAATTCTATTACAGATGTTAAAAGAATCTACACCGAAGAATTCTTATTTAAAATACTGGTAGCAAAGTGCGAAAATTTTAGGAACGCTGCGAGCCCTGCATTTAACGAGAGAAGCACGGTCTTGCAGGGTTAGACACATTGTCGATTCGTAACAATGAGAACTCAGAGAAACAGGCTCAATTTTATCTGACAAATAAAATGACGTGTAAAGCGCATCTGCATTAATCTAATTTTCTTCTTCCTGCCGTAACCCAACTACAAGCAATTGCGGTTTTACTTAACCCCACAAGCAGTTTCGTTGTAGAAACGATTCAAAACATTTTAAACAGATATCTTCGTGTCTTAGGACCGAAGTCAGGCTTCAAATATCACAAATTAGAGATCTGTAAGTAAACGATTTCTGGAATGCGCCCACATTTGCGAGTGATTTGCTATCTCAAATTTCGCGATAGCTAATTTGTGGTTTGAAATTTTAAGAACATGAACGGATTTTATTACACGGATGGCGCACTCGACTTTTGTTGCCTTTAAATGGTACTTCTGTTTAGGTTAATGTTTCTTAAGGGTACAAAAAATGTTAAAACAGTGTAACAAAGGGTTCACTTAGATTCCCACCCTTATTTCGTTTAACAATATTGCATATTGCGCAGTTTCTCCCTCTGGTGGTGAGTATTTGAACTTCTTTTTTTACGCGTGAAATGAATTCTCGTGACCTCCTTTAAACTATTACTAAGTTTTATAAGATTTGTTGAAGTAGTTTTCCTTTTATGACCATTATGACCATTTCAAAGTGGAACTTTAGTTATAACCACCCTGAATTATCCATAATGATGTTTTAATATGAATATATAAGTGTATGTTTTAAATAAAAAGAATTATGTTATTCAAAATAAGTACCATTAAAATATTTGGATTCATGATATTATGTAACAAACTATGGATAGAATTTTTTTTCATTATTTTCTCTTTTATATCTATTAATTTATACACTATGACGCAAAAGTTTAGACAATGACGTCATTCAGCTTTAAAATGTAGAATTATGACGTCAGAATTACAAAAACCTGTAAATATATTCAAAAACTGATTTAAAATGCTATGTACAAAAGACAGTCGTTTTATTTGCTATAATACTAATTTTTTTCATAAAAATTCAAATGTGCTTGTCGCAAAAGTTTAGACACTATTCTAAATTTCTTTGAATATTCGCTGGCATATGCAAATTTAGAATCGATGATGTCACAAATTTGGAGTACTTAAGTTCTGCAAACGATTGCGCTTCATAGTCGACATGCCGAGAGCTAAAGAAATTCAAGTGAATGAGGTTTCAAGGATTTGGCAGTTGAAAGGTGAAGGGAAGAGCGTTTCTGAAATTTCTGCTATTATTAACAGGTCAAAAAAATCTATTTATCGAGTTTTATCGAGTGGTTCCGAATATAAAGCAAAATGTCGGTCTGGGAGGCCACGTGTGACAAATGTACGAGAGGATCGCCTGATACAAAGACTAGCGAGTACTCAACAAATGAGCGTACGTGGAGTTCAAAGCTCATCGGGACTCTCTGTATCAAAGGATACGATTCGTAGACGAATTTTGGAAAAAGGAACAATCGTTTATAGCAAAATGCAGAAGAAACCAGCTCTGAAACCACATCATAAGTTACAAAGACTTATGTGGGCTCGAAAGCATATGTCATATGGAGAGAAATGGCAGTCAGTCATATTTAGCGATGAAAAAAAGTGGAATCTGGATGGTCCAGATGGTTGTTTATCGTATTGGCATGACTTGCGGAAGGAACCTCGACGTTTTTTTAGTCGCAGACAAGGAGGGGGCTCGGTGATGGTTTGGGCAGCCTTTTGCTATAATGGACAAGTATCTCTGACCTTCACCAGTGGTCGTCAAACTTCACAGCATTATACACAGACATTAGAAGAAAACCTACTGCCATTTGCTGAGCTTCTAGGGGGTCCTCAGTGGGAATTTCAGCAAGACAATGCTTCAATTCACACTGCAAAACATTCAAAATCTTGGTTTAATTCCCATAATATAAGAGTTCTCGACTGGCCAGCATGTAGCCCAGATCTTAACCCTATAGAAAACCTTTGGAGCATCATGTGTCGCAAAGTTTATAGCAACGCTAGACAATACTCTTCTGAAAAGGAACTTAAGACATCTATTGAGAATGCATGGTACGATATCGATCCACAAACTATGCAAGATTTAGTTTCTTCCATGCAATCTCGTGTATATGACGTAATACATAAGCATGGATGCGCAACCAGGTTTTAAAAATTGTTTATTTCGATTTTATTTAATTTGTGTCTAAACTTTTGAGACAGCAGTTTATTTTTGTTACCATTTAATTTATTGCAATATGCACAATTCCACATTTTTTTTGTTATAAATATTGTTTATATGTACAGCACATTAATTTCAAGCAGTGATTTGAAAATTGAATAAATATTTTTCAAAGTATGTAAGAATTTCTTCATTGTCTAAACTTTTGCGTCATAGTGTACTAAATGCAATAATTATTTGTTAAATAAAATATGTTAAAAATAGGAAAAAAAAAATCAGATGGAAAGTGTTGTAATTTCCGATTCAATTTCCAAACTCTTTGGTGCGAAAAAAAAGCAAGCTGTGTGAACTAAAATAACCCATTTTTTGTTTACGATTTAATTTTTATGTCATTTGTTGTTCCAGTAATTTTCTGACGAGATGTGCGAAGTTTAAAAGTGAAGATGTTTAAAGATAGTTTATGTACCGGTTTTAGTGTTTGTTTTCGTCTATTAAATGTTTTGTTTCGTCCAACAGTGTTCATATTTTTCGCAGTAAATATACCTTCAGTGAGATCAGCCATAATAAAAGCGTAGAATTCACGACTCAAGTGTGAAAGTTTTAGATTACAAAGATACCGTTATATTTTTTAGTAACAGAAAGAATACAAAACTATTTCTTATGCTAAGACGGAAACTTGTGTAAAACAGATTTTTTTTCCGGTTCCCTAAAAATCTATTTTAATTTATAATGAACTTTTATACTTTTCATTTATAACTTATTTTTAAATATAACTACATCTTAAACATAAATACCTATATTTGTGTTAAACTAAATTGCCCCAAGAAAATTTCAAAAGCAACATTTTACTAATAAATTCACGCTTTAATCTTTGTTATCAATTTTTATTTCTTTTTTTATTGGATCATTAAAGAAAGCTTACAATGTTTATGAAGCATTTCTTTGAGAAAGAAATTTACTTCATGCCTCTAAACATCGTATTCTAATTACCATTTATGCTTATGTTTCTTGGAAGAATTCCAAATTATACTATTTCAATTTGTATCTTCTTCCTAATTGCCGATGGTTTAATATGCACCATTCATTAAAAGTCAAAGTATCAGAAACATTTGTGATAAATTTCATGTAAAGTATATTCTTTACTAATGTTATCAAAATGTGTTATAATGTTATGGTTTATAAGAAGGATTATTACAAACGTGCATTTGTAAAATGTGGATAAAAAATGCTTAAAGATTAAATTTAACAAATGTAACAAATCTTGTTAACAAAAAATTAAATATTTAGTGGCATTTGACTTACTTATTTCCTTTTTTTTCTTGAAAAAATTTGCAATTTCTTTCGAGCAACAATTAATACTAATTACAAAGATTTTATTTATTCCGTAAGTTTACTGAGGGTTAAATAATGTTTTGCTAAAACTTTCAACAATCTTAAACAATTTAAATGTAGTCTTCATTAAGGGGGTCCGGGACACAAAAATCTTCAAATTTTCAATTTTTTTTTTATTGGATTAAAAATTTCTCTGCCGTTTTCTGCTTAAAATGATGTTTAAATCATGTTTCTATCTTAATTAGGACAGAAAATATTAATTTTTTCGTTTTGGTTTGTTTTCAAAATCTGCCTTTCAAGCTATGGTTGTCAAGGAAACGAGTTCTTGTTAAATTGCGTTTTTCTTCCTGATGGGTTTTTTCACCGTTTCTCATATTTAAATTCTTATATCTCAAGAACCGTTAAAGATACAGGTTTGAAACTCGGAACATATCTTTTTCAATTATTTTAGTTTACTTTTGAGTCAGAATATTTGAAAAAAAAATATTTACTTTTGAAAATATGATTTTCTTAAAAAAAGTTGCACCACTTTTTTTGTAATTTTTTCGTAAAATATTTTTAATTTTTTAAAATGCTGGCTCGAAATTAAAATATATATATTTCTGTTTATTTAAATGAAAAACAATTTAAATTCTACAAATAATATTTCGAGTTATGACGATTTTAAGTTATACCACTTTTTTCATAAATTTTAAATTAATTTTTTTTAAAAAAGCTCTGAGAAATTTTCTCATTTGATTTTGTTTACAAATGGTATGATTAACCATCACAAAAAAAATTCAAAATTTTAACTCAATAAATAATTTTTTTTTTGAAAATGTGTCCCGGACCCCCTTAAGTACGAATATTTTTAAACCTTTGATTACTGCCGCTATCTTCTTTATCTTTCCTATATTAAATAGTATCGGAAAAGAATAGATAATTCATTCATAAAATATTCGATACCTGTTAGTTATCCCGTCGACCAATTTCACCAAATTATATAAATCGCCAAACCACTCGCCAAATTATACACATTGACATAATTTTTATTTTAAATACCGAAAGAACAAGTAAATTAGTAAAATGAGTAAATATACTTAATACTTTTGTTGAATATTGAGGTCACAATTCTACTTTACAGTTTTAGCACCGTGGTCAGAGGGTTGAACTCAGAAGTAATGAAGGGAAAACTGGAAATCGTTTTAATCCCTTCAGATTAGGTCTGAAATGAATATTCTATGTTTTCCCCTTCGTACTAAGTGAGCTTTAGGAAATATGTACACATTTTCATTCGAAAAGCACGTTTATCTTTAATATTTTTAGCAATATCTGAAATTGCGACTTTAATTTTGAACAAAAAATATTAATGTGAGTATTCATTTTATTCAGAATTTTAACCCTTTAAGCGTCCTAACCGTGTTTTTCCGTCACGTAACTTTTCAGATCAAAGCCTGATTTAACACAAAATCGATATTAAAGCTAATTTTTTGAAGTAAATAGGATAAATAAATATGTAAGGTTATCAAATAAAAATTCTCATACGAATACTTTCATAGCTACTGCTTTGTGAATCGTTAAACATGAATGGAAAATTCTGCAGGACGGTTAAAGGGTTAAGCTCTACAACACTGGTATTGGCAATTTTTTGATATAGTTAGCTGTTTTGAGATATTGTTGAGGTAATTTGGTCTCTCCTAGCTTCAAGCTCTTGATTAGTGATTAAGGCAAAATTTTGAAATAAAATTGCGACCTTAATTTTGAACAAAAATATTAATGTGGGTGCTCATTTTCTTCAGAATTGTATGCTCTACAACGTTTGTATTGACAATGTTTTTGATAGACTTAGCTGTTTTGAGATATTCTTAGGTAACTTGGTCTCTTCGGACTTCAAGCTCCTGATTACCTATTAAAGCAAAATTTTGAAATTAGAATTGCGATCTTAATTTTGAACAAAAATACTATTGCGGGTGATCCTTTTATTCAGAATTTTAAGCTATATAACATTTGCATTGACAATCTTTCTGATAGAATTAGCTATTTTGAGATATTGTTAAAAAAATTAAGGAAAAACATGTTTTTCGAATGTAAATATGTACATATTTCCTAACGCTCACTTAGTACGAGGGGGAAAACATAGAATATTCCTTTTAGACCCTATCTAAAGGGATTAAAACGATTTCCAGTTTTCTCCCAATTAATTCTGAGTTCAACCCTCTGACCACGGTGCTAAAATTTTAATGTAGAATTGTGACCTTAATATTCAACAAAAGTGTTAAGTGTAGGTACTCATTTTATTCAGAATTTTAATCTCCACAACATTTGTATTGACAATGTTTTTGAAATAGTTAATGATTTCGAGATAGTGTTATAGAATTTTAAATAAAACGAGTTTTTTGACTATAAATCTATCTCTATTTTGACTATAAATCTATAAATCTATGCTTTTAACGCTCATCTAGTACGAGGGGGGGGGGGGGAAACGTAGCATATTCATTCTAGACATAAACTGAAGGGATTAGAACAATTTCCAGCTTTCCCCTAACTATTTCCGAATTCAACTCCCTAACCACTGGGCTACTAGCAAAATATAGGTTAGAAAATGTTTTAGTGGTTTGCTGAAAGATCAATCAGTTCATCATAAAATGAAGTTTTTGTTTAAAAGCTAGAAATTTATCTTACACCTATAAAGGAAAAAAAATTCAAGATTTTGGTTAAAAATTAATTCGTTGGATTAGAAAGTAAATTAAATTAACTTAAAACAATGATTTATTAAAGTTTGTTTTAAGAGTATGGATGTCAGCAGTACCGCGTAATTCGGGGCTACAATTGCACTGGGCACCAATATTTTAAAGTGTTTTCTCCTTATATATATATATATATATTGAGCTTTTGAAATTTCGTAGCTCAATATATATATATATATATATATATATATATATTACATCATTTCAAAATGCTAAAACACCATAACTTCAAAAGGAAGGTGTATATCTGCAGAAATTTTTTAACTATAAAATATTTAAAAAAACATTTAAAAAAACAAGAAAGACAGGTAAAAAAACAAAAACAGTCTGTTCTTCATCAGTGGGAGCACAGACAGAAAACTAACTCCACCCCCCACTTTTAAAATTTGCAGGTTTCTGAACACATGTTCACTGCATGTCAATGTTTATTCTGCATTCATGCTTGTTTTCTTATATTTTTTCTTTTGTTTTTAGTTTAATGATAATTTAAGCATTCCTCTAAAAGACATTTTATTAAAGTTTTTTTGTTTTTGTATGGTTAATATTATGTTTGTTAGTTTTAATTTGAGTTGTTTTAGTTTTTTATGGAATTTGATTAATAAAATGACAATAGTTTTTCAGTATTGAATGCGGGGTGAACATGTGTTCAGAAACCTGCAAATTTTAAAAGTGGGGGGTGGAGTTAGTTTTCTGTCTGTCCTCCCACTGATGAAGAACAGACTGTTTTTGTTTTTTTACCTGTCTTTCTTGTTTTTTTAAATGTTTTTTTAAATATTTTATAGTTAAAAAATTTCTGCATATATACACATTCCTTTTGAAGTTATGGTGTTTTAGCATTTTGAAATGATGTAATATGTTTTATTGCATTTGATATGTGCTGTTGTGGCGCCATTCATGCAGTAATTTTTCATTAATTTTGAAATAAAATATATATATATATATATATATATATATATATATATATATAAATATATATATATATATATATAATGATATATAAAAAACATTTATATCTAATCCTTTTCACTTACCTTTTTAAATCCCAAATTGATTTGTAAAACATTTTTTTTTAAACAAAGAAGATAAAAGAAACACTGCATAGCAATGCAGAGCAATAAATCTTGGACACAGGTTTTTTTTTTCTCGAAGTGTCAACAATATCCTTTCCGATTGGGTACATTATTTGGGTTTATAGACAATGTCTACGATTTTAAAATTTCTGCATTCGAAAATTATCTGGGTAATCTTCTGCTACTTTCAATATATTTCCTAGAAATATTTTATACGTTCGCTAACTGTTCAACGATAGTACTTTCATTGGATAATGAACGAAATGCATTTTATCCTATTAAAAATAACCCCAATTTCGTCTACTTCTTTCCGTTGATTAAATCATTTTTACTTTTCGTATGTCAATTGGGGGTTAATTTATATGTGTCTTCTGCTTATCTCAAGTACATAAAACGTTTTTGGAAAACACAAATATTTTACGCAAATAACAGTGAAGATAAAACAGCAAAAACTAAGATCTTTTTCATTTCTAAACAATATCAATTACAGATTCCATTAAAAATAAATAAATAAATAAAATAAATAAAAATTTGGTTTTAATTTATAACATTTAACGATGATTCTCATAGAATCTTTTATACATCCCAGCAAACACATACTTTTCGGAACGCGATCGGACCGCAGCTGGCACTGTCGGTTATGTGTCGGCGTAGGCAGAGTGAAGTTTTGGTGAAGCGTCGGCAGCATGTCGGCAATTGAAACATAAGAATATGCTTTTTCGACTGCCGGTTACCGTAATCGGTCCCCTTGTGGTTATATATCGGCAAACGACTTACGCCGGCAAGTGACGCAGGACCGATATGTGATTTCTGATAGTGGCCCGATCAGATTTGCCAATATCGGTCCGAATTCGGAATTTTTAGTCTTAGCCGACACTTTTTTTTTCTTTTTCTTAGTTTGGTTTGAGTTTCAGTTTTGATAAGATGTGTATATTTCATGTATTTCATATAAAATTTTAACAGTGATAAACAAAATAAATGTCAAAAATAGCCTATATTTATTTATTTTATAAAAGTTGTTGTTGAATTCATTTTAAAAAGAACTTACAATTATTTGAACAAATTATTACAATTATTTTCATCAAAAGAGATTTTTAAATCGCTCCTTAAAATTATTATTCTTTATAAACTTAATCGTAGAAAAAAAAATATCCATAAATTAATTGAACTTATTTTCTAGCTATTATACTCATTTTAAAAGCAATAGCTATGTTTCTTATTTTATCTAAAAATCAAATTATAAAAAAAAAGTTTAAAATTATTTTACAAGCTATAAAAATATTAAAAAAAACTACCCAACTTTTTAGCATTAAAATTTAAAAGAAAGATTCAAAAATCTCACAGTTCTAAAAAAAAAAAAAAAAAAAAAAAAAAAAAAGATAAATTAATATCTCTATTTTATTTGATGATTGAGAAATGTTGATCATTATTGCTACATAATTTACATAATTACTAAAAATATATTCTACATTAAATTATCAAATTACAAAAAATGAACTCTTATTCTAATTAAAAATAATTAATTACCAACTTATTTTTTTATTAAAATTAGTTTTTCTATGTTACAAATATATATTTCTTGAATTAACACATTTAATTACATTATAATTCCTAAAGAGGAAATTGTATTAAGAGAAAAACCTCTGAAATTTACTTATTTTATTTAATAAGCATTCTTAAATTTATAAGAAAGATTCGGAAATATCCCCGGTTTAAAGTTGTCTTCCAAAGAAAAAAAAATATATAAATTAATATCTGTATTTTATTTTTTAATTAAAACTATTGATAAGTAACCAATTAATATAGCAACATACTCATTAAATATATGTTCTACTTTAAATCATCAAAACGACATAAAATGAATTCTTATTCTAATTAAAAGTTATTAATTACCAACTTTTTATTTATTAAAATAAATTTTTCCATGTTAAAAATATATATTTTGTAAATTAACGCAACGCATGTAATTATATTATAAATCCTAAAAAAGAAATTTGATTAACTGAACAAAACCTCTAAAAATTTTTTTAATAGCTAATTATTCTTAAATATATATATATATATATATATTCTTAAGTATTCTTAATCCTTATAATATTATAAATGTCAATGTGCGTCCGAAAGTTTGAATGAAGCCTGCGTCTAAACGGATGAATTAATGCTTTTGCATTTTTGGATATAGATGTATTACAACCCGGAAATGAACATAGGCTATGTTTAATTTATTTTATTCAAATATTTTGCTTAATAATTCAAAATTTCATTCATTTTCATACAGAATCAATTGACATTTTCCCGATAAATTTAACCATCTTTCTTTCCCGTTGCCAAGAAATTCAAAGACTGGTATAAAAATTTCTCCTCGGTAATTAATTTTTAACTGAACAATTTCTGCGTAAAAAATGAGAATAAAAAGAAAATAAATATGACGTCATATTTGAAACGAAAAAAAAGAAGTATTTTTTATTATATATAAAACATGGATATCGGTTACTTTAATAAGGGTTTTTCTGTCAAAAATGGCGATATAATTAGAAGGATAAAGAATGAAAAAAAATTATATTATTGATAAAATATTTAACTTGCAAAAATATGACGTCATACTTGAAATAAAACAGGTATTTTCAAGTATTCGTTAAAAATACAAGGAGCATGAATATCATAAAATAATGAAAATAGATAAAAAATGACGTCATACTTAAAATGAATGAGAAATATTTTTTACTAATACCGATTAATAAGTTTGAATATAAGTTACGTACAAATGAGAGTTTGCATTCAAAATTCACGTTATGATTATCAGTAGAAGACATTATTTGTGGAAAAAAAGGGAAATAAAATTGATTAACATATTTTTTTACGCTATTTTCTCTTTAAAATTAAAAAGAATTTAATTTCAATTTGTATAGATGGCTCAAAAACATGATTAAAGTAAATTTTCCAAAAACTAAAAACATATTTTCACACATTGAAGCTTTATGAATGAATTTATTCCACAGAAGCAAAAATCGTCTGAGCATATTGGCATTTAAACCAAGGATGTAAATTAAACTTCACTACATTTAAGTGGATTGTTATTGCCCCTACGAATTGAATTTTAAAAAATCGTATGCTATTTTAATTAATTATTTTTAACAGATGGCAGTTAAAACATATCACAAAGGCGAATTTAGTAAAAGGTTTTATCGGATAAATATGATGCAACATTTTTTCAATTAAAGTATTCATTTTAATTAGAAAACTTTTGTATATATTTATTTTAATTTCGTCAAGTTGATGTCATTTTCATTTCACAAGCTTCGAAATTAAAAATGAAACCATTAAATAACAATATACATTTCAAAAATAATGTATTGCATCAAAAGTCACATTATTTCAAAATGTAACCTTAGCTTACATTTTAAATACGATAACTTGACGTGAGACGCCGTGTTGTACAAGATGCCGAATAATGTAGTTTTCATATGCGCAGGCGCTGTGGGGAAACGCCGCTCAATTGTAAGGAAGATGGTTCCTTACTGATATTTTAATTTCTGTTTGCACTCTTTAAAAAAAAATTTTAAGTGGTACTTTTTTATTGCTATTTCGTCAAAACACTTCTGGTAAGTGTCAAAAATCATTTACGTGACTTCTATATTTGCCTATATAAGTCTTAGTTTAAACACCAGAAAAATAAATCTGATGTTTTTAGAAAGTACTGATACCTGGCCTTTCTACAAAGCATAAACGGTGGCCAGTTCCCGCTTCTTCACGTCAGTGGGGTACGCCGGAGTCTTACCCAATACTTTAGGGTAAGTCTGCGAAAATTTTTGGGGGTAAGATGCCGGTTTTTCCCCCTCGTGGTAAGATGCCAGTTATTTTCCGTTGCTGTCAAATGCCTGGTTGTGTCTTCATTGTATGAATTACTCTTGTATATTAACTAATTTGTCAACAATTTTAATCAGATACTTTAAATCAATGATTAAATCGTGATTTTAATCAACTGATTAAAAAAAAGCATTAGCTAAAATTATAAATTTTGTAAATGTTTAAAATGACATAAATAAATATTAAAATCTAAGGCGAATATAAGTTGAAAGGTTTATATATGTATTCTGAGTTATAAATAAACTTTATTGGCCTTATAAATAATTATTTCATAATTTTTAATTTTAACCATTGTTAAAACTTTGATGTTAAATGCAGTTATAAATAATTTTAATAAATGCAAATATCGGTAGTATATAATATAGTTTTAGATAACTAGGGTCTGCTGCCCCCTACGAGGTACGCTCTCCAACCTCCATCCAGACACCGCAGGCTCGAAAAACACGTTAATTTCATCTGCTTTGAAACGATAACGTATTAAATTTTCAACCAAGATTCAGAAGATGAGGATTTTTTTTTAAAGTGAGTGAGAATCAGCGTTAAGAGTGTATAGCAAAGTGCAACAAAACCTCTGAAAAATGTGATTAGATCAAATGCATTCAGTGAAACTGTTGGTTATATACAAGTTCCTCAAAGTGCCTAAACAAATGTGCAGTCTGTGTCAGATCTGAGTTATAGCTTAAAAGAACAACGGGCCATATGTAAACACAAACAAAAAATCTGCACTCTAAAGCAATTACTCACAGTGGCTTTATCGTATTTAAACTTATTGTAATATTTAAAAATAGGCATACTTAAGAGCCATAATTATTTTAAATGTTAAATAGAACATAACTTTTTTTTTCAAATATTAGTTTGTCCTTTTTATTAAATTGCCAACGTTTGTTACATTCACATCTTTGTAATTTTTTAATAGTAAGTAAGTTAACAACTTTAGTATATCTAAAATATTAAAGTTACTTTTATTCGTCCCATTATGTTTTATACTGCTTCACAGAAAATATTGTTTACATTGAAACTCCACAAGGCATCTTACCCCTAGATAGTTGGCCATCTTACTCATAGGTATGGGTAAGATGTCGAAATGCAAGTGCTTACAAAAACAAATTTTTTATGATTTATATAATATCTATAAAATGAAATAAGGTTTTAAATGATACATAAGGGTGCAAACTTCTAAAAGCAATCAATGAATAAACAAATAAAAACAACAGGTGATTTTTAAAACAATAAAGTCACTAACTACTGCATCTTCACCCAATTTATCCTACATTTTCTTACTTGAAATTTAGAATTTATTAAAAATGAATTTCAATATTTTTTCTAAATGTACATGTACAATAATATAGGACTTCATTAAGCAATTTCATGTTTTAATTAAGTGAAATGGCATAGTTTTACATGATTCATGAAGTAAAAGAATATATATATTATCTCGACAAGTATTATTCCGTACGAAAAACTAATCAAGTGACGTCGTCATATTTTAAATCATTGAAAAGTTTTCTTTCAGAAAATATTAGCATTTTTATATCACTTATACCAAATGGTTTGATTTCCATAGACTTTCCAGAAAATACATGATTAACATCATTTTACCTTAAAATCTCCCAGAAATTCGATGTAAGAAAGCAAGTAATTTTAATCAGAGATTAGGCTTCGCATGTCACAACGTTTACATGTAAAGAAGAGGTGAAATCACTAATTAAGAAATAAATTCAACCTTCACCTCACATCCCTCTAATTTTTAAAGGCGTCATGATTAACGAAAAGCGAAAGAGAAGAAGGGAATTTTTCTATCGATTAAAAAAAAACTAAATCTATCGTTAAAAAATCTCTGAAACACAATCTCTGTCCCACATTGGAGCATATTCCTACAAATAGCCAAGCCTCCATAATCCAAAATTACAACACAACAATCGATATGAAAACATTTAGCCGTAACTGGACTGATTTTCCCGTAAATAGATTTCTTCCGCGATTGAAAGCAATAAGCAACTCTATTGCTTAAATAATAAGCATTTAGGCTTCGAGAGTCTTCGGAGCGTGATAAACATTTTGATATTATTGGTAGATCTACAGCTGTTAAAAATGTGATACCATGAAATAAAAATGTAATAAATATTTGAAAGTTAAAGAAATTTCTCATACTTTTATTATTTATTTTTGACTTTTGATGCTTCACCACGTCTGATTTTTTTAATACCATTTATCCTTTTTTCTTTTCCAAGATGTAATTTTTTGGAATAGAAACATAATGTTATATGCTGATTTTTCGATTATTCTAATCAATTCAAAGACGTATCTGAAGTGATCTGTTAATAATCACTATTTACTAATATATCTCTTTAAATAATATTCTTTGTCAAAAAAACATAAATCAAATAAGTATAAAATAGAATAAATATAAATAATAAAATATAATAACAAAGATGTAAGTTTATTCTTCATTTAATCTTAGAAAACGAGTATGAGATTTGAAGCCCACGAAAGAAATTTAAATGATCCTATATATATAAACAAAAATAAGCAAACTGAGATCATTAGAAGTTTTTGTACTATAAAATATGATTAAAGGGTAATTACACATGCTTTTAATTATCGAAATGTTTTGCTTAATTGATGAATTTATTCTTCTTTAAATCTTAAGTGAACAAAGTCACCGGTAACAGCTAGTTATATCTATGTCTTAATTATTTTTAAATTCGTTTGCTTTAACGAATTCGCTAAGGTATTTATTTCATTCACTTAAATATTAAATTAACTTTTAAATACTCGCGCGTAAGACAATTACAAATAAATAAATAAATAATAAAATAAAAACACTTCAAAATTCAAAATTTCCCATCTACCACTTACCTTCAACGACACCCAATATTTATCGATATGTCTTCCCCTTATGACCTCATATAATCCTCCCCTGATCAAGTCTCAGTGGCTGAGTGATGTCCCTGGGAACGATGGATCAAACCCCGCCTCTCCCAACGCTGAAACATGTTCCTTCCAAATATACATTCAACGATGGCTCATAGATGGCGCCATCAAAACAGATTTTTTTTTCAATTTATGCTGGTGTCGGGCTGTGGCAGGCATTCATATGGATAGCTATCGGCGTGCTGTCGGCATAGTTTTCTGCCGATACCGGACCGGCTGCGTGCATCATCAATCGGGCCGCATTCGCGTGGCGTATCAAAAAAGATACGGAACCGTTAGCGGCAACCGGTATCGTACCAATGCCGCCGGTAGTGGCAAGCGGCTGTCGCCTGATTGCTTACCGATATGTCTGTGTTTGCTGGGATTTTACGTGAATAATAGAAAAAAACTATTAACATTTTTTAGAATCAGAGTTTTCATTTCATTAGAATGACGCATGATTGCATTATTGAATTTATAATAATACAAAAAAATGGAGTGCTGAATTATTTTTCATCGGACGTAGATGAACAAATGTGGTTTTTTAATTAATAATCTATATCAAGATTTATCTATGGTAAAAATGTGTTTGAGAAAAAAAAAAACTGCTTGTAGAGAGATAGTTACCAGGAATTGAAATCTACGAGAACATATCTTTATATCAATATAAATTCCAGTGACACAAATTATAACTTGATTAATCATTTTTGGGTCTTATCAGATTCATGAAAGAATATTTTCATAGAGAGGGTTACGATGTATACTTTCTTGAAAAAATATATAAAGTAAACTAAATTGTGTACACCTGAATCACAATATAATTTTTGCAAGGTTGAAATCTTGTTGGTATAAAACCCTTTAGAAAATTTCCATGAAGGCTTAACCCTTTATGTACTGAATTATGAATTCATGATAATGTTATCTTCTAAAGCATTTTTCGTGAATTTTTGTAACTACATTAGAATATTTACATAATCATTTTATAAATTTTAGAAGGATTTTAGAAAGTCTGATGGATTTAGAAGGATTAATAATATTTAAATTTATAAGGATTTTGTGCAATATTTATAACCCCACTAAAATCTTTTATTTTAAATATTTTTCTTAGAATTTTGTAGAATTAGGAATTGTACAAATATAATGTTCTTACAATAGAAATGTAGAAATATTTTCGAAATGAAAAATCCCCCACCCTCACAACGCCAAGAAATCTGAAAAGATGCATAGGCAAAAGAAATCATCCTTTAAATTTTTTTTTCTTTTGTGTTACCAATAATGCTTTATGAACAAGATAAAGTAATGCATCTATAACTCATTCTAAACTATATTACTACTAATAGATGTATTAAATGAATTTTATAACAAGTTATTTTAATATTATTTATAAGTACTGTCAGTAGATAAAGAGTTTATCCATAAAAAAACGCTATTGAAATTAAACTATTCATGTATAAATAGTTGCACTGAACTGTATAACTTAGGAATATTCTCAGTGATAACATATTCACATATCTATAAATACATGTTATCTTTAGAGGAACACATTTCTCTTATTAGATTACATTTATAAGTACACTCTCATAAATACAGGGTGGTTATGAAATTTTTTTCACGATATATGAACTCTTAGAGGCCTAATCGCTCAACCAATCAAAAAGAATTTTTTGACATACTTATTTGAAGGTATGCGATAGAAACCGCAATGATGTAAAACTATAGAGCTCTTACGGTTACGGTTTCAGTGAAAAAAATTCAAAAATGTCGAATGCCAGCAACCATTTTTATTATGCGTAAATTCATCAGCGCATTAAAAAAACCATAAATGGAGTTCGAATTATACACGTACGCTGAAAATTGCAGGCGCAAAACAGATGCAAAAAAGACCATTCTAAAGGACCGATGACAACACAACAGAGAAGAGAGAAAAAAAACATATTTTGTATTAGCAGTACTCAACATGCCCACCTCCGCAGAAAATAATGCATTACATGCGTCAGGCCGTTTACAACAATGCCGAAAGTAACATCACAGGAGAAATCTGTATAACTTCACGTTTTATGGTATCTTTCAATACTAACATTTTTTTTTTTTTTGATCTATAACTTTGATTTCCGATAACCCAGAACCTGTAATCCATTGCAGATAAGATGTAGATCGTGGAGACCCCGAAATTGGAAAGATACGAGAAATGATCCTATAATAAAAGTGCTGTTTCAGTACTTCTCGAACAGATGTGGCGGCGTGTGGAGGAGCACCATCTAGCATCCACATAATATCTTTAACGACATTTCGCTTCTGCGATTCTGGAAGTACATAATTCTGCATCATTGTTGTATACCAAGCTCTTGTGATGTAGCTCGTTTGCATACCTGTGGAAGTGACTTCATCGAAAAAGTACAGACCGAGAACGAATGTGCTTGCGATGCCTCACCACACAGTCACTTTAGCTTCGTGTAAAGGCGTTGGTAAAGGCGTGGCATATCGTGAGGATTTTCATTGGCCCATTGAACGCAGTTCTTGGAGTTTACGTTCCCAGTTAAAGAGAAATGCACCTCATCCTCCATAATATTCGCAATGGCCAGCTGTTATATTCATAAAGTCTGATGAGAAAATAATTTACAAAGTTCAAACGCTGTATCTCGTCTCCAGGTTGCAACATCTCGACGCGCTGGAATCGATCGGGAATCATCCGCAGAAGAGTGTGCAGAATCTTGAGGACTGTTCTTTTCTTACCGAAAACAGCAGTCCTCAAGATTCAAACTGCGTGCAACACTTCTTGCAGTACTCAATGGAACTGTAGTAATCCTGTTATGCACATCCGCAACAACTTCAACAGGTCGTCCAGATCGTGGGCGTGGTGTTCATCCAGTTTCTTCAATTTTTCTCACCAAATCACATACAGTTTTACGGAACATGAGCCTCGTCATAACTTATGATTTCGGTGATAAATTCGCACTGCTTTAGCTGCATTTTTCCAGTTCAGATAAAACAGCTTTATCAATTCACCTCGTTGTTTTATTGTGAGTGTTATCTTGTTGTCACATACGAACAACTGATTGAAAAAACAGTCTTTCCACACTGTTTATTAAAAATTTTCTGCACGCAATAATTTACATATGATGTTCATTGATTGGTGCTGTTCTACTATCAATTATTGTGAATTATGCAAAGTGCGTCAGTTCACCTCATCTTTGAACTGTCATTGGTTCTTTACTCTTATTGCTCTTTTTTGCAAATGTTTTATACCGATGTAGAGACTTAAATATCCCTTGAAATGCTTGATTTTTCGTTAAGATGCGAAACCCAACAGAGACTCTGACACCATGATATACGAAAGCAAGACTTGCTCCCGAAATCGAGTCCTTTTAACTTGTGTCTGGCTGACTTCAATATCGTACTGAAGGAGCACGTTTTCAATATGCGAGGAACGAAGGAGTGGCTACAAGATATGTTTTTCAATAGCCCATTTATTATTTCACTTGTGAAATGAGTAATATTGTAAGATTTGTTTTAAAAGGTGTTTTTGAGTTGTGTTTGTGAACACATACGGAAAATGAAAATGGAATCATTTGTTTTTGAGTGCTGAATATTACGTTACATAGGAACTTATTAGGATTGAATGCCACGATATTACACAAGGAAATTTTAGTCATACGTGTATCGTTACAATCCCATTTATGATTTTTCAATACGCAGATGAATTTGCGCAGGAAGAAAAGGTGTTGCCATTCGAAATTTTCGAAAATATTTCACTGTAATCCGAACCGTGAGAGCTTTATTTTATTAAATCTTCACGATCACTTTAAATAACTAAATCCGAAATTTCCTTTCGATTGGTTTAGCGGATAGGTCACTAGGGTAAGTAAGTAAGTAAGCACCCACCCTGGGAACCCGCTTTTGGCGCATGGTTAGGTGTAACCCCCAATCCCAGGGCAGGGAAAAGTTTTACTACCTGCGGAACTCCTTCAATGTTTTTTTTTTTTTTTTTTAGTTTAGGAGAAATAACAATGTCAGATATATGACAATTATTGAAAGTGTGTGCAATAAGTATTTACAGATGATCCCTATAATTACATTTGAGAGAAATATTCATTATTATAACATATAAATATGCATAGTTTTTAGAATTTGATATTAAACTTTTTTTATCACAATTACCTACATATTTACAACACTTTTATGTTATTTTCAGGATTTACAATGCTAACATCAATTTAAACCATTTACAAATGTGATATTTGCAACACTTACAGCTATTTTCAAGGTATATGATGCAAAATTATTTTTAACTCTATACTAAAAATAAGTATTAAGGTACAAAATGCAAATAATAATTAATATTATGCACTATTATGAAAGTATAAGTAATTGAAGTTAATAATTATTTACAAATTTACAATACAATGATACTATGTTTGAGATATTATGCAAGATACGTGATACAAAAATTATTTATAAATCTACACTAAAAATTTAGTATTAAGATACAAGATGCGAACAGTAATTAATATTATTCACTATTTTAAAAGTATAAGAACTTGTGTATAATACTTATATCTGAATTTACAACACAATAATACTCCAATAATAATTAAGAATCTGTACTGGAATAATGAAAGTTGCTATTTACACTTTATACAAAAGAATCGGTATTTGAAGATGACTCAGTCGAAGAAAACTTGCCAGGAGTATAAATTAATTACATTTTATATAAAATATGACCACGCCGACACGAATGTACCCCAGACCACAGCCAGAACTACGTTTGGAAAAGTTAAATAGCATAGAATTAAGCTAGAAATTTATAATTTATAAATGAGTAAAAACTGTTGAGAATGTTATAGTTTTCATATAACTTTCTGAGCTGAATGGGATCATTAATAATCTTAAGAATATCTCCGAAGATTGAGGGTCCTGTTCGCTTGAATTTAAATTTCATAAATTTGCAATTGCCAAATAGATAATGTAGTGGGTCTCCTCGGACACCACACTTTCAGAGATCGTTATCTTTCTTGTTTATGCGATGAAGAAAAGATGTAAAGCTACCGCAGCCCGTTAGGAAACAAATGGAAACTTTGTCGTTAACAATTAGCTTTTGTTGAACCTTTGGCACAATCTGATGCGTAAATCGGCCGCTCCCTGAGGGATTCCAGTTGTGCTGCCACCTATCCAGTAATTGTGAATTGATGCATTTTAATAAATATGATCGAGGTAATCTAATACTCCGATCTACTGGAAGGTTGCAGTACTGAGCAGCGTCATTCGCTAGCTTGTCCGCCAGTTCATTTCCTGCTATTCCAATATGACCTTTAATCCAAGTTAGGTAAATTAATTTATTTTGATGTTTTTTAATTTTAATTTGAATGTTATAGATATCGGGATTTGTTGGGAATAATTTAAGTAATGCTTTAATTGCCGATTGGCTGTCAGAGAATATTTGGAATCTGTTGTGAGTAGAATTTATTGCCCAATTAATGACTGTGATGGCTGCATGCAGCTCCGCCTGAAAAATAGAATTATCTGTACGTATTTTAACAGTTTTTTCAAATTTTTTTGTGTTTTGAAGGTAGGCCACTACAGCATATGCCGTGCCAGAGTACACCTTAGAACCGTCGGTGTACATCTTAATAATGTTTGGATGACTGATTATTTTGTCAGTATTAATTAAATTGTTAATATTTATTTCAGGATTTATTTGATATTTGTGTAATATATTTTCTACGTGTTTTTTTACTAATTGGTGTGTGTTTAGTTAATATTATTTCTTTATTATGTAAAAATTTGTATTTAATGGATTTATGTTGTAGTGCGATTAATAATGGAGAGATTCCTAATAAAATTTGTACTGTGTGCGTTGAAACGTTTTTGTATAATTTAGTGATAGATGTTAGACAGATTCTTTGTATGCACTGGAGGGCACGCTTATCGATCACCCTGAGGTCATCGAACCACACCTCCGATCCATAAGCTACAATTTTTTCCAAAACATTGATATACCACGCTCTAATGTATTCCCTGGACACGCCCCACGTAGCCGAGAAGACCCGCTTTATAGATGAAGTTAGTTGAGTAATTTTGACTTTAATATTTGTAATATGTAAATCCCAATTTAGTGTACTTTGAAAAATTAGTCCTAAAATTTTAATGTTTTTAACTAACTGAATATTATGATTATTTAGTTTTAGAATTGGTGGACGATTGTCCATAGTATTTTTGCCGAGTAAGATGAATTTAGTTTTATCTTGCGATATAGTTAGATTAAGTCTATTACAGATTTCATAGAAATATTTTATTTTAGTGTTTGTTTCTGTTTCTAGAGATTGTCTGCTGTTAGCTTTAATTATGAGGTTGAAATCATCGCAGAATGCGAACAGGTCCTCAAACTTCTCGTAGAACTCCGTGAGTATTACATTTTCAATTATGATCCACAGGAGCGGGCCGAGGCACGACCCCTGTGGGCAGCCTTGATAGGTGGGTCTATTTATATTGTTGGTTAAATAGTTGGTTATCAGTTCTCTGTTTGATAGGAAACTCAATAGAATTTGTTTTAGGTAATAGGGGATTGGAAGTTGATTAATAAGTCGACTCAAAGTGGCCCAATCTATGTTGTCAAAGGCTCCCACTATATTGAAAGAGACAATTCCACAATATATAATTTTTTTTATTTTTAAGATAATTTTTAGATGTGTATTTTAGTTTATTAAGAATTTGTATAGTACTTCTTCCTTCACGGAAGCCGTACTGTGAGTCATGAAAAAATTTATTGTTTTCTAGGTAATAATTTAGTCTGTGTTTAATTAAACGTTCATAAATCTTTCCCAGCATTCGAGGGAGACAAATGGGTCTGGATGAAGATGGTTGCTTCGGGTTTTTATTTCTTTTAGTGAAAAATATTACATTAGCTATCTTCCACTGTTTAGGGAAGTAATTAAGATTTAAGCATTTATTGAAAAGTTCGCGAATTAAAAATTTGAATGATTTATTTAGGTTTTTTATTATAAATGAATCTATTTTGTCGAATCCAGGGGCTTTTAGATTATTTTGCTCTTGTATTGCTGTTGATATCTCTTTATATGAAAATGGTGGAGGGGGACGAGAAAAAGTGTCTCCCTCCGCCGCTGGGTCCAAAAGTGGGGGCTGAAGGTTGCTATGTATGGGAAAATGATAATTTAAAAGGTCATTAAAAGATTCTAATTTAGTTGTATACGGGGTTGAACATTACATGGTTGTATGTATAAAATGTGTATTGTTTAATCGTTTGTTAGTTGTTATTTTAAATGTTTGTCCAAATTTGTCTTTTGTGCGTGTGCAAATATTTTGCCATGATTTTAACTTATTTGATTTAATTTGCTTTTTGTACATTGCTCGTTCTCGCTGTAGGAGCGTGCGCCACCTCGGATCGCCGGTATTTTTAAATCTTTTCCTGAGGGCCGAAATTTTATTTCTTTGAATTTTGAGATCATTATTCCACCAATCAAATGTGGGGTATAGTTTTAAATTTTTGGTTTTAAGGGACTGATCGCAAATATCTTTAATTATTGTATTAAAATCTGCTAGCCAATTGTCTAATTCAATCTTGGTTGTGGAGTGAGCGTATCTAGAAGATTATTAATTTTTGGTTTAAGTAGTTTATTAAATTTTTTAAAGTTAGTGTATTTAGTTTTATATCTTTTTAGTTCCACTATCTCAGGTTTTAGAGCCAATGAAAAATGAATGTACCTGTGGTCCGAGGTACTTTCAGTTTTCTCATCCACGAACCACGAGTCAACGTAGTCTACTAGATCCTTGGTACACAATGTTACGTCTGGATTTCCTTTACAGGGACGATTAGGCTGTCCCATAAATGATGCAGGAGCTTCCGTGTCATTGATAAGTGTCAGATCGTTCGACAGCAATAAGTAAGTTAGCATCCCCCGATCGTCCTCTTTTTGGTATCCTAGCAATGCTAGGTGCACATTTAAGTCCGCTCCAAAGATGAGGCCATGTAGGGATGTAAAGTGGTCAAGTCACTTCATATCCTCCCTAAAGTCACTCCTGGGAGGAGAGTAAGCTGATCCAATTGTGACCTTTCCAGTAGTTGTAGTCAGGTTTGCAAACACTGAGTTACCGTCTTTATAGGGTTCAATTAATTCGATGTCTTTTCTTGTTGCTATTATGGCTGCGGTTTTATTATTTGACTGAAAGGATATCTAGTCCTTTGGAAGTGCCCATATTTTTTTTATTAAAATGGTAATAGTCCTGAATCAGCAGAATTAGTATTTTTTCCTTGTTAGCATAACCCATCAGGTTAGTGGTGGCTGATTTTGATCGTTGTAGGTTGATTTGAAGGAAAGTTATATTAGTTGGTTTATATTTTTTGGTGTTTTGATTATCAGGATTTTGGAGAATTTGTATATGTTGTCCCTCTATGTCGTTGTTTTCTTCTACATTTGCCTCGACCGAGTTGTCTTTTTCATTTTGGTCATTACTGTCTACTATTGCGTTGAACTTACAGATCTTTCTTTAGACAGTATATTTCGTTGTTGCGTGTAATAATGAAAGGCTGGGCAGTCAGGGCTACTTGCCTCATGGGGGAAAAAGTTTGGTGTATTTAAACAGTTGAGGCAACGGAATTTGTTTTTATCTATGGATCTACCTTTTTTACCTGTGATTAGTGGGCATATGTTTGATTTGTGCTCCTTTGCACAATAGTTGCTTACTGCAGGTAGTCTACAATGATCTTTCGTGTTACCAAACCTTTGGCAGTTTTGGCATCTCACCAATGGCATATATAGTGAAATTCTGCATGTATTAAAACCAAGGTTTATTTTTTGCTGCTTTATTAATTGTGATGATACCCAACTCTCGACTTCCAGCACCAGCTGATAGAACTGCGAACCTTCTCTATATATCTTTTTACTAAGAGAAATTGGAATCTCCGTAATGTACTTTTCTTGAAGTTGTTGTATCACTTCTTGGGGATCGTATTCCGTAGGTATGCCGAGTAATATTATTTTCCTCAGATTCATTGATTTAAATGTTATTTCCATGATGTCTCTAAGTGAATTAATATTTTCAATTGCTTCTAAGAGCTTTTGAGTTGCTTTGTCGTTATGAGTCTTGATTACGAGGGTATTTCTATCTCTCGCTAATTCGCAGTACATTTGTTGGTCTTTTACTATATTTTTTGTTTCTCTTGTGAGAATTTTCCTCATTTCGTTCAATGTAATAATACAATTAAATAATACAGGGTGTCCCAAAAATCTCCGTACAATTTCAAAAATGTATTACAAAAAAAAAAAAAAAAAAAAAAAAAAAAAAAAATTGGTTTACAGGAAAATTAATTACAACAGTACATAGATTAATTTTAAAAGTTTTTTGTCTGCCCATAGATGGCGCTGCACAAGTAAAAGAATTTTCAAAAACGTCATTCATTCAAAATGGATAATCGCGTGAAAAAAGTGTAATGCGTCGCGTAGTTCATTGAAAGGAAATCTGATACTCAAACGCAAAGAAATTATCACTGGACTTTTTCTTTTGGAGTTATGTAAAAGATTCTGCGTACCGAACGAACGTGAACAGTCTCGTGAAATTGAAACAAAAGATCCAAACAGTTGTAACTACTGTTGATGTTAACATGCTATAACGCACGTGAATGGAATTGGAATATCGACTTGATATTCTTCGTGCAACGAAAGGATCTCATGTAGAAGTATACTAAGGTAATAAAAAAAAGTTTTAAGTTACTCTATGTACTGTTGTAATTACTTTTGCTGTAAGTCTATTTTTTTTAATTGTACGGAGACTTTTGGGTCACCCTGTACAATAACAATATAGATATAATATGATTCATTTACGCATTTTGTATTTTTTTTCTTACAATAAATCATTTAAAATAATCAGTTTAATCAACACTTTTTTTTTTACTCAGTTATTTCTTTTAAGCTTTTACCTATATATTTTTATTCTATTTCTTTAATAAATGTTATGTTATTTCATATTCTTCATTCCATTTTAAATAATTATCAATTATAGTCCATTACTGTATTCTTTTAAAATTCTTCTCAATATTTCACTCTTCTCCATAGATGGGTGCACTAAAGTTTGTTAAAAAATTTTAGCCGTATACTTTTTTTCATTTTTTACACCAGAGGGTGTTAGTATTTTTATTTTTATTGAATATCTGATTTTTTAATAGTTAAATTACAGCCTCATATTTCTCAATATTTCAAATCCGCTTACATCTTCGCTCATTCTCCTTCAGTAAGTCCAATTTCTTATTTTTTAGATTTTTCTTTATCATTAAAGTGCTATGTCCTCTTCATTTATTTAGCTTTTAATATTTTATAGCCAAAAATGGCTTATTTTGGGAATATTTGATATGCTGTAAAGAGGTAAATTTTGTTATTTTAGGTCAAATGCCGACAAAATTGGATGAATATCTGCTCTCTATATAAAAGTTGTAGATAATATTAAGAAGATGTATAATACATTCAAATGGATTTGATATCGTGTGAATTGGCGAAGTTATGATTTTTTTTCTTCTTCAACTCACCTTTTTTTAAATTTCTTTTTGCTGTAATAGTTGGTCCTATCAAAAACTTGTCAAAATAAAAGTTATAGATAATATTAGAAGATGTAAATAATATTAAGAAGATGTATCATAAATTTAAACGGACTTGATATCTTGTGAATGACGAAGTTATGAATTATTTCCTTCTTCAACCCACCATTTTTTTTCTTTTTGCTGTGACAGTTGGTCCTTTAAAAAATTGTCAATATAAAAGTCGTAGATAATATTAAACAGATGGATAATATATGCAAACGTATTTGATTCCTTGTGAATTGACGAAGTTATAATTTTTTTTCTTCTTTAATCGACATCTTTTTTTTTCTGTAAGAGTTGCTATCAAGAGCTTGTCAGTTGCAAAAGTTGTAGATAATATTAAGCGGATTTACAATAAATTTAAATGATATCTCAGTGCGATATCCTGTGAACTGAGGAAGTTATGAATTGATTTTTTTTTTTTTTTATTTTACCTTTAGTACATTTTTTTCCAAAGGTAATAATTTTAAATTTTTATAATTTTATGTGTTCATTAAGGAACGCTATATGGCAGATTATCTTTATGTTATATTGTGTTTTCGTTCTCACGAAATAAAAATGAAGATTTGGTAAAATTCTGAGCTTCTGCACAAAAAATAATGTTTATTCAACAGTAAAATACAAACATTACATTCGCACACAATCAGTGCTCTAAAAATAAAAAGATGGTAACAAAACAAAATCATGGGACCCACCGGGTCGCCGGACAGTTCTCCTTTGTCGGTTTGCGGCAAGTCATGCGATGGTGGGCCTTCCACAGTCGGTGGGTCCAGGAGAAAGTACGTGCCGAAAGAACTTTAAACTCAAGAAGATGGAGAATGTGACAACTTGTTAGGACTTGGTGGATACTTTTAGAGAAGAATCCGCACCAGTTCACCGTTAATGAGGTGATTATCGCTCAACTAGGTCTCAAGGGGTCGAGTTGTGGCCTGGAATTTCATACTTTGCGGTCTTGGTGCAATAGGCCTTTTCCAAAACAAATTGATCGGTTGTAACCTGTAAATCAATAAGAAAAGTTTGATTAGTACTATAGGCCATCAAGTCGGACTTCATAAAGGTCACACCAGGGACATCGAACCTAGGCTCCGAATGAACAGACATTTTTGGGTCAAGGACCGCTTATCATAATTAGCCAAGTCATTGTGTCTGCGGATACGTAGGCCATGCGTAGTGTAACATGCCTGCACGTTGTGATTTGATGTTTCGAGCTGCGTGCAGCCTCTGGAATAGAAATTACTCCCTGTCCTGCCTCTGGCCCGACGGGAGAGGCAAAACAGGCAGATGTAGCGGGCCTGAATGTCCGCTATAAAATCTGCACCTCTCATAAAGCTCGAACAGTCGGAAACCCAATCATGAGCTGAAGGAACATCAGACGACCGCACGAGCACGACCCCATCACACCGCGCATGCAAGTCATTTTTAAAGTACGTGTCTATCCGCCTTTGTGACGTCATGAGTGCCCCATTTGGTGCACGAAGAAGATTCTTGCTACGAGCCTTGTTTACTGAGAGCCGGTGGTAGGATAACATAGGAACAGTCCACCTCAGACACGACAAACCCAATCCGCCGTCTCGCGCTTTCGTGTAAAAGATGGTCGTGAGTGAGGTGGAGAACCTCTCTCACAAATCGACTGATACGAAGATCGCATTTTCGTAAGAATCCTGCATGAATTCTTCCCAGTACGAGATTATGAAGATATTTAGGCATGAGCATTGTTCTGAGTAAGAACAATCTCTGCTGAGGTTTAGTTCGTGACTTCTGAAGAAGATCCAAATCATTTCGAATATCAAACCTTTTGAAGGAGCGACCATTAAGTGTAAAAGTTACACCTAGATATTAAAAAGATTCCTCAAAGGGAATGGCAGTCAGTGGACGGTTGTTCACATAGAACTTTTTCCTCTGATCAAAAAGAACTTTTTTTCTTTTTCTTGTTACAAACCCAGGCAAAAGTAAACTCTTACACACATTTATGAAAAGACCGGTTGGCTCGGGAGCAAAAGAAAAGGAGGCAAGAAGCCTTTGGAGGCAGACGGCGTCCCTCGCGAGGAGGAGAACGTCGTCCGCATAAGAAATAAAACATATCCGTGAAAGGTCTGTCAAGGTGGTTCCAAAATCATTATCAAGTGCTCTCAGTGCGAAATCAAAAACCAAAAGAAAAAGAGTTGAGGAGAGTGGGTCGCCTTGACGGATTCCCTGCCTCGGGTGGACAGCATCAGAATAAATGCCGTTAAAGGTAAGATACGTTTTGCCATTAAAATATACATATTGAACATAATAAAAGATTCGGGGACACCAACGAATCTTAGTGCTTCAAAAATTGCATCAAATGAAAGGGAATCAAATGCCTTACAAAGGTCAACGAATGCAGCTGCAAAAGAATTATGGCGTGATTTTAAACTGAAAGAAAATAGATTCAAGGAGTTCGATGGCACGAACAATGCTGTCGACAGGCTGAAAGCTGAACTACAAAGGAGAAAATTATATGCATCTTGCCAGTCGATTGTTTAGTACGTTATGATAGTGCCGGAAAAGCGTCGAAGCCACTGATATAGAACGTAGTTCCGCAGGGGAACTTGTATCGGCTTTCTTTGGAATAAAGTTCGTTCACGAGTCCAGGAAGTACTGGGGGACACAGCACAACAGTGGCGTGGCGTCCGGTCATCGCACGATGCGGCGATGACCAAGCAATATTTTAAAACTCTTAATAAGCTTTTAAAACTCTACGATCCAGTTTTAGCAGAACATTCGGAGTTCATGTATAAGTGAAGGTAAGATTTAAAGCTTCTTTTTTGAACATTCAACCATTGAATTTTAGAGTTAATAATTTTTCACCACAAACTTAAATAATTGCGATGACCACCGAAAATTTTCACGCCACGCCACTGCAGCACAACCTGGACCAAAAATGGCCTGAGCATTAAAAAAATGACGTGGGCTAACTTACCCCGCAATCGGGGCAGGTTGGCCCAATCGACTTGTTGTCAGTTTGAGCTTCTAAATTAATACTTATAGTTAATGTTTTCAATTTTTACTATTGTGACTTCTTCCTGGAAATACACTGACAGTGGTAACATAGAAAGGAATTTAAAATTTTTAATTGTAATCTTTTTTTAAAAAAATTATTAGGTGAAAAAGCGGCCCAACTAGCCAATTATGAAAGAAAGAGTAACAATTTCCAGCAAGAAAATCTTCTATTCTTTTAATACAAAATCAATCGAATAAAAAAAAAATCGAGATCTGTTGAAATGCATAATTTTTGTTTAAAGAAATACAAGGTTCATTCATTACGAAACATAATTGATACTGAAATAAAAATATTCTTTCGAGAAAATCGCGTTTAAAATTATCGTAACAGAAAACGCTCCCTTATGCACAGCACGACAAAATTTATGTATTTATGTATTTGTATTAAATTTAAAAATTGGCATCCTGTGAAAATTGATAAAAAAAATCACACACTTGGAAAATTCGTGACAAAATGCGCATTTTCAAGCCCAAAAACATCTATGCCCGTTTTATAACTTATTTTTAAAGCGATGAATAAAGTTCACAACAATTCTACTTTTTTTTCCTCTAAAAATTCATTTTAAAAAATACAGTATTATAAAAACATTGTCGATATTATTTTAGGAACAGATGCAATTTAATGTAATCTAAAATAAATGTATTTATAACAAAATTAGCTTTAAAGGAATTCGCCGCTCATAGAATCAAAATGGTTCATCTAGCATTACTGACGAAGCCATTATTCACGCATTTCTCTTTATTTCTCTCTTTAAAAAAATCAAATCTTCATAAATAACTTCATTCAAAATGATTTTTTGTGAAAATTCTTAAAGGCCGAGTCATATGATCCACTCGGTTCTAAATTATACGTAGGTTGTATTCAATAGTTGCACTACAGCAGTATGTTATTCCAGAATAATAAAAAAGGAAATATGTTTTTTTAGATTATATTTTCATTCAACAGCTGAAAAGCGAAAACATATATACTAAAATACCATTTTAAAATAATAAAAACGTACGAACAAAAAGATTTTTTTGTAGGATTTTGCGCAAAATCAAGAATGGATACTATGAAACCTGCAATCATTATTAAGATGATGTCTTTATTTGCAACATTTGTATGCTTAAATGCACTGGCCTCCAAAAGTTAAGGTACAGGGGCTGGATGCTTTCGATTGCACACGTTTTGCCGAATATCTACCAACATTATTGGCGAATTGTTCTTGAACTTCTAGGATGTAAAGAACATGTTTGATTTTATATTTCTCGGTGAAGATTTATCGGGGGGTACAATTAGGGGGGTAATAATAAATTTAATAATAAAATAATATTTGCGATCACCTATGTAACAGAAAAGGCTGGAAATGGTTTGTCACTGTGGTAAATGAGTATTTGGGTCCTATTCTACGTGTGTATGCATTTGTGTAAGCATAGCACTCATATTCGTGAAGATGTTGACGTTTTTGTGAAAAAATTCAAATGTTTTTTGTTTATAGCATACAGAGTTTTCAGCCAAATTTAACGCAACTTTCCAAAAAACTGACAAAGAACAGTAGCAACAGTATACTGCAATTAAAACATGAATATATTGAATATTTGATAAGATATGGGCATTTGTATGAAATAATTTTTAACTGCGCATGCGTGGAAGATCCTAAATTTTTTATTATATAATTTGGTAGTCAGCTATTTTGTTGCAACTTATATAAAATGTCCAGTCAAATATCGCGAAAATTCACAAAGATAGGGTCGATATCAGTGGCGTAGCCAGAATTTCGTTTTGGGGGTGGGTGGGGGGGCAGAAATTTTCCTTCAGGCCATATATATAGTAAAACCTGTCAAGATGAAATAGTAAATATTGCTAAAAAATTCCGTTTTACACACGTTTTCGTGTTATCAGGTGCATTTGTATAGTATTCTTTTCCTTAGCACGATGGAACATTTCTGTTTAAGACTGAATTCCGTTATAGGCAGGTTCCATTTTTACAAGTTTTGTGTATTTATATAAATATACTTATTTATGTCATATGAATAAAATAAAACTTGTCAAAATAGTAATTATCTATAACAGAATCCTGCCTTTAACGGAGGCGTTACATGATCTTAATATGAATTGCGATACAATTAAATTTACTGAAAACCTGTCTGAAAGGGGATTTTCATCGTTTTTTAGTGAAATATAGTGAAACCTGTGAAAGCGGAATCTTTCTATAACGGAATCCTGTCTCAAACAGAAGATTTTCAGAATCCCTGCGAAACAAACAATAGATCTTATTGAGGTAGTGTATCTTAGAAGCTAATTAATTACTTTTTTCCAAGGAAGCCTGTCTAAAATGGAGCTTTTTACCAGTTCCTTGCAATCTTGTCTTGACTGTGTATGTATAATAGTAGAATTTCGAGTAACTTTAAGAATTTATATATACCCTTATTTAATTTCTTAATTTATAAAAAAGCATGGATAAAAAATGTAAGGCCAATCTCTATAACTGCAACTAATAATGCATTGAAGTTACATTAATATTTACCAATGAAAAATAATCACTATGATGTAAAAAGCTAAGCGCATACTGAAGAGCTAAATTTATTTAACCCATTCGCTGTCATCCACGAGTATACCCGTGGCTTTAATTTATTAATTACTTTGTCATATTTTAGAATTAAAGAAATTTCCTCATTTATTGGCGGAAAATTCGCTGTATTAGTAAAGTGAAATTTACCTTTCTGAATTTGTGGTAGCAAACGACTTTTAACAAAAAATTTGAAAATTCTTACTTTATAGTTTTGGTAGCGGATGGGTTAAATCAAGTTTCATATTACGTAACATTTGCCTACAATAAAGTTAGGATAAAGTGGTTAAGTTCAAAACAGCAATTTCCATGTTTAGTTTCTTGCCATTGAATTAAGAACTTGTGCTGTAATAGATATTGGATAATGATTTCACATAAGTGTCAATCGCATGAGCCGTTCATGCGATCCGCCGCGCTCCCCATGAGAGTTTTTGAGATAACCCAGTTAGCATGAACATTAGCAGCAAGTTTTTTTTTCACATATTATCTTGCCGTGACAAATTTGAATTGAGAAATTCGCAGCAAATCTCCCGCAAGGTATACCATCACCCACTTGCATGAGTAGATTGTTGTGAAACTGTTGCAAGATTGTCTTTAATTCACGAAAGTGACGAAAGCAAAAAATCCCTCTGTTGAGAGACTAGACAATCAGCACATACGCAGAAATTGCAGAAATTTTATTCGGTAGGCACCGCTTTTTCTAAAAGCTATACTTGTTAAATATAAAAAAATGCTCGAAATGAAAAGTGCAAATATTACCTAAACTTGTTTATGGTGATAAACCCGATGCATGCACCTTCTGACGGCGCTTTCGCATCAATAGACTTGATCAGGTCTATGGACCCCTTCGAAGGGGTTAAACTTGTAGTATGACATGGAGAGATTGCTACTTTGCAGTAAGTTTGCAGTGTTTTTTATTACTTGTTTGCCGTTAGTTTGCAATAAATTTGATATAGTATGAATTTAAGTTGCACGACAAGTTAGCTGCAATTTCAAAGTGTTGTTGACTTCGGCGCTTGCGTTATCTTGCTGCAGTCTTGTTATGAACTTTCAGTCTTGTCATGCTGAGCTTACTACAACTTTGCAGGTTTTTAGAGCAAGACTGTTGCAGATTTTCTGCAAACTAAAAGTGCTATGTGGGAAGGTTTTAACTTTAAGAAAAAGATCTTGCACTTTAAGCTACAGAAACTAGTAATGTAAGAAACACACACATCAAATATAGTTCATGCTGAAAAAAGCAGTTTTGTTACAATTGTCTTATTCAGTTATAATTCTTTTGGGTTTCCATGTTTCATGTCTCGCCACTTTTGATACCATATTCGATCTAATAGTTGCTTCCGATATCTGGTCGTCTTTAAGGAAGTTAAATTTTTCTAATAATTTTATTTGTGATGGATCAGCACGTTTTTGGAAGTATTAGACTGTGTAAAAATGGTTCATGGTGGTTTCTGTTTTTGTACTTCTCAGTTAATTTATTTTGGATGGTTCGAAACAGTTTTAGAGCATTCTCCAAGTTCAGCAGTAAGCTTCGGACGAGTCGGATTTACGCAGCTCTGGAAGGGACACTTAGGAGTTCCGTGGAAGGGGGTAGCGCCTTCTAGACCATTAATAATCATAAAATTCCGAATCTTCCGTTGCACCCTTAAACAACTTGACAGGAGGATCAAGAACCTCATCTCTGTATATTTCAGCATTCACAGTGGCACCGGTAAAAATGTGTCGGTCACTGCGGCCATTCAAAATGATGTCCGTCCATACCATGATTCCACGACCTTTGTATCGATGCCTTTCATGGATGTTTTCAGCCTTATTGCGTGTGATTTTCTCCCTCCATATGGTAACACGTCTGTAGTAACTCTCTCAACAAAATCGGGATTTGTCGATAAAGAGAACTCGGCTCCAGTCCGTGGTATTCTAATGACGATGATCTCTGCACCACTTTAACCGGGCGCATTTCAGTACCGGAGTTAGTGGAACACAAATCATGGGTTTCCTTGCATGCAGACTGTCACTCACAGTAAACCAGGATAGTCAAGTTCTTGTTGCCGCAGAACTCCCTGCAATCTGAACTGACGTCAATTGCCTATTTCTTTTAGCAATCGTTGGCAAATTGCACTCCTAAGAGCCTATTGTGGTGCATTTTCTACCTTGACCTGGTTGTCTGTGGACATTATACCAGTGTCTTTAAACCGTTTTCAGATTCTTGACATGACGCTTTTGGCTATTTTTAAGTCTTTACAGACCCCTAAGAGTGTCTGTCCTGCTTCCATTCTCCCTATCGCACGCAATTTCTCAAAATCGGTCAGATGTCTTCTGCACGACATATTCCACATACTAGAAGTGAAAGTTCTACCTAATTACACGTACAATCCTTAAAATTAGACTTCAAATTACACACGTGCGCCCCTTTTCACACGTGAACCGAAAGAACGGGCTGAGGCTGAAAAATTTGCATATATTTCTGTAGCGAATGTTAATTCCATTGGACTACGTGATAACGTTCACATTGAGTTACCTTTCTGGAAGTTTCTTTAATAGAATTAACATAAAGCACCTTTTTATGGTTGTTCCTTTAATTTTTCTCGCCAGTGTATTTTGAAAGTGGTAACACATAACTAGTCCAAATATATAGTTACTTTTATTAATTGTGGGCAGCAGATTTAAATTAATTGTTAATATTGTCCATTATAAAGTGAACAAAAATAAGGGTCACGAAACTCAACCAATGTACTGTTATTGCGTTCGTATAAACTCTTTCTTTCCTATAACTGTCGACAACAGAATCCCATCGAAGTCTAAGATAAAGAAGTTTTATGTTTAATCTAGTTACAGTAAATTTGTGTAAACGGAATAGGAGGTATACTTGCATAGTTATCCTTCCGTCTTGGGGCATTAAAATGTTTTTGTTTACGAGAGGATTCCGTGTTTTCAGAAAACCTGCCAAGAAGAATTCACAATTGGAACAAGTTTCATTTCAGATAGGTTTCAAACGTTAGCAAGCACAAGTATATAGTGTTGTTTTCGTCGAACCTTGAATTGTTTTCCTTTGAGATAGATCATATTCACATATTTTCCTGTAATAGATTTATGCTCTTCAGAGGTGGTGTTATAGCAGCGGTTTCCAACCTGGGATAGCGTACCGCTGGGGTACGTGGCGGGTCTGCTGGGGGTATGTGAAAATAATATCGGTAATGGCGGAAGTCACAAAAATGTTAGGAATATCAATGTAATTTCCATCGATTTATTATATGGTTGTGATAAGAAGATTAGTAATGAAAAAAAGCATGTTTACGTTATCTCCTTGAGTGGAGCAGGGGAAGAGAGGCGTGTTTATGAGAAATGGGGGTACTCCGCAATGAAAAACCTAAGAAAGGGATACGTGAAAGAAAAAAGTTTGGGAAGTGAGTACGTTTTAGCAGTTTTAAGGAATACTGTGAAAACGGAAATTGTTTATAACGGAAATATTCATAGTCCCGAAAAAAGACATACCTTTGAATTATACCTTCTAAGACGAATGCCTCTCTAAAGCGGAATTTTTATGGATCCTTTGTTATCCTGTCTTAGCAGTTTTTACTGTTGTATTTGTATCCATAATTCAGTAAACCAGGTCTACTTTCGGGGGGGTGGGGGTCCTGACCCCCTGGATCCCCCCCCCCCTTGGCTGCCCCACTGCTCGATATAGTGAGAGTTGCTTCCTAAAAATAGCTTTCTTATAAGGGATTTTCCACAACTTTTCAATCAGCTCACCATATCTTTCCAAGTTTTCTCAACATTTGAGTGGACTTTTTATAGAAGTTGCCCCAAAATACCGACTACCAAATTGTGAAATAGAAATTTTGAAATCTTTCGCGCATGGGCAGTTAAAAATTATCACATAAAAATGCCAATATCTCATTAAATATTCAATATATTCATGTTTTAATTGCAGTATACTGTTACTACTATTCTTTGGCAAGTTTTTGGAAAGTTGTGTTAAATTTGGCTGAAAACTCTGTATGCTATAAACAAAAAACTTTTGCATTTTTCACAAAAACGTTAACATCTTCGCGAATATGAGTGTTATGCTTACACAAATGCATACAAACGTTATTTACCAATGTTATATATCCAAATATTCATTTACCACAGTTACAAACCATTTCCAGCCTTTTTTGTTACATAGGCGACCGCAAATATTATTTTATTATTAAATTTATTATTAGCCCCCTAATTGTACCCCCCGATAAATCTTCACCGAGAAATATAAAATCAAACATATTCTTTACATCCTAGAAGTTCAAGAACAATTCGCCGATAATGTTAGTAGATATTCGACAAAACGCGTGCCCTCGAAAGCATCCAGTCCCTGTACCTTAACTTTTGGAGGCCAGTGTATTTAATCTTGGCCTGCCTTGTTATTCCGAATAATTCAACACTATGGCTCTCTTTATGTCATGAACGTCCATATTGTTCTGAGCGTGACACAATATAAACAATTTCACAACCTCTGTTAACCCCTTGACGGGCACTGATATTTTTATGAAACCGCTTAATTTTAATTCCCAGATGACACGTTGGCACTAGAATTTTAGAAAAAAAAAATCCAGTTTGCCATATATGTGAACGATAGCTTTTTCGTATTTAGAAATAAATTTGTTGTCCGATTCTGGTAATTTCAACACTTTAGCAAAGAAATTGTTTCGCCCCTGAAAGTGTTAAAACAACACAAAATAAAAAACATTTTACAGGTTTCATTGACTAAGAAAATAACACCAATGTCAGCAACGTGAGATTGCAGCCAGTATATTTTAGATAATAAAAGAATCATTAATAACAAGAAAGTTTCTTTTGCGACCACTGAGTTTCAATAATATTCCCGAATAGCTTTTATACTGTATTTACCAATAGTAGTAGTTATTATATCATAGTGTATTCTTAATGAAAAGGTATCGTTTTTTAACATTTTCCAATTAAGTTGAAAAGTGTTTATGCATTCGGTTTGTTTGTCCGTCTGTCCGTCTGTCCGCGCTCTAACTCCTGTAAATATATTACTCGGATTTTTATGCAATTGATAAAGGTTATTTATGATCACCAAGCTTGTTTGATATTGTATATGAAATATGTAGGATAAATTGTTCATTTACACGGGCATTCAAAAGTATTCCATTACATTATGGTATATGGGGAAAATCGTTTTTAGAGAATTTTAATGACATGCCGCTATTTCAAATGCATTGAAACTGGTGTAAATGACTGAATTTCACTACGATCACGTTAGAACAGGGTATTCATAGCATTTTTTATTCATTTTCAGGGGCGCAAAAGAGAAATCTTTTAGAGTACTGTCTTTGAGTAATAATTACTGCGGTGTGCGGTTTAAAATTATGTATGGGTTTTTAAATTTAATTAATTTTGTGCATGCTATACTCGTTTTATATAAATTGTATACCTCATATACAGGTCTGTGCAAAAGTATCCACGTACCATTTTCCTTATTAGAGGAAATTGCTGAAAGGGAATTTTCAAGTGAAGTACATGTATTTCTTAAGTGAACTAAATTCTTGCATGAATGTAGTTAATAATTACAAATCTGTACATCGTATACAGTTCTGCTGAAAAAATTCGGATAATTTTACGATTGTAGATGGGAACTGCTGAAATTGGATTTTGAAACGTGTCATACGTTTCCACATGATTGAATTAGACGTAATATTTTTTTTTTTTTTTTTTTTTTTTTTTTTTTTTTTTTTTTTTTTTTTGAACGGCTCAGTTTTGTTACATTGTTCTAAATGTGCTGGAAAGTGTTTCATAACGTATGCTTGAAGCATGATTTTTTCTTCTTTGTCTCAAGTTGTGGTTAGCACAAAAAGATTTTTTTAGATGAAATTTTATTAAAATCAAACACCATTAAATTCAAAAGTTGCACCTTGGCGGAAGTAAAACCCTACGTTTCTCACTTCACAAATGTCTACCATTTAGAAATGCAATAATGATTTTGCGAGATAAAGCGAGATCTTTGTTGTGTAGTCGTGGGAAAAAGAAAGTAATCACCCCTGATCACTCTGTAACAAATTATCGTAGAAGAAAGTTTCAGACACCAAACGGTTGGAAATAAAGAAGTCTAAATTCAAATTTACATGTGATTCATAAGATTAGTTTTCGAGAAATTAATTATTTTAAAATGAGCGTATTGTAGGGGTTGTATCCAAATTGAAGTTCTGTACTCGATTCTTGGAATTGTACACAATTACTATGTCACTTTTATTAATGCATTATTTCTTGCGAATATGACCATTTCACTCTCTTAATATGTTTCGTCTATTGTCAGCCGAAATATTTCAGTAAAATGAGTAAAATATATTTTTTCAAATTATGCTTTTCTACACATCATTTTGCGGTTTTTTAATCATAATTCGAAAACTACTTGAAATGAAAATTTGAAACTAAGTAATCGCATAAAGAAGGGCATAATAAATATAAATCTATCAAAATAATTGTAGGTTGAAATTTAGATTTTTTTTCGAATATTAATTTCATAATACATATTATATATTTTTTAATTACAAATTCAGTGTATTTATGTTCGGTTTTTTTAATATTATAACCGCACTAAAAATTACCGCATTGTTATTATAATTTCCGGAGATATTAATAAAAATATGAAAATGTAATTTAACATTAGAATCTCTAAATTTTGATTATTTATAATTCAAAAATTTATTATTTAAATGACTAGAAATTTCGTTTCGAGTCAGAGATTGAACCGAAGATGTTAAATATATTGTCAAAGTTAGGTGTTGCCATTAAAAAACAAAGTTTGGTCTGTTTTTGATTTGCAGATGTCCCCCTAAGTAAATTTTAGATTCATTATATAAAACTATACTTCATTTCCAATCGATTGGTTCTAGTAACTTTCTTCCACTATAATTAGTTGCAGAGCTAATAGGAGGTGTTTACTTTTTTCCCACTGCTGTACATAACGAAAATGTTGAAAATTATAAAAAAAAAAATCCAAAACCATACATCGGAATCAAAACCTAATTATTTTTTTTAAATATATTTTGCAGGATAAAGCGGGATCTTGACTTTATACGGCAAAAATTAGAAAATTATAAAATTTGAAAATCCATACGTCGTTATCAAAGGCCAATTATTATTTTTTTTAATAATTGTAATATACGAATAGGGGGTCTCAGGACTCTTAAAGCTTTAAAATTTTCGAAAATTTAGTTTTTTTAGATATTAAACTACTATCTTTTCTAAACATTTTGATATAAATGTTTCCTTGAAATTCCGATTAGAACAGAAGTTATGGCTTTTAGAGTTATACACGTTCAATAGCTGAAGCGGTGTTTCAGAAACATTGAAGTCAATTTTCTCCAAATGACGTTTTTGGGCATAACGCGCACGATATCTCAAAAACTTCTGAATTTTTTTTTTTTTATGAAATTTTCAAGACATATGTTTCATGTTAGTTTGTATAAGCTGAACCTAAAATTTTCTTCTTATTGTTCAGAAATATATTCTTTATAGGTGATTATACTGTTGAAAATTTCTAAATTTTGCTTTAACTAAATACAACTTTGTATTACAAATAGAAAAATGCTTTAAATACGAATTTATTTAGGTTTCAGAGTAATTATTGCAATGTGAAGCATAAGTAGGACCCAAAATTTTCCTTCTACTTGCAAAATTTATTTTGTAATCGTGCGCATAATCTGTTATGCCGATTTTCCGCTCGTTAAATGTCTGACATTTTGGAGCCCACTGTAAATTCTAATTCTGCATCTTGTAATTTTTCAAATACGCGAAATGAAAGAACATACTTATAACTTTCATCCCAATATAAAATTTTGTCTTAAAATCAATTACATTTTAAGATATTATATGTTGAAAATGGTCTTTTTTTTCGATTTTTCCACTTTTAAGAGTCTTGAGACCCCTTAAGATGCAATAAATAATTCACAACAATATAATAAATAGACTTATACAACAATGATTTTTAAATGGAAAAATTATTTCGGCATAATGTGCGTCGTGTGCATGTACAATCAAATGTTGTTGCTTGTCAACATATATACAAACTTTCGCAATGGTATCTTAGTTAGGATGCATTCAAGAAATATTTTCTATGGCAAAGGGATACAATTTTGCTTTTCATGGAGAGACATTTCTAAGAATATTTCACAAGCACTTCGCTACGATTCGCGGAACTACAGGAATGATGAAGAGTATCTAAAGCAAATGGATAACAGAGTGAATAAAGGACAAATTTCAATTACAAATAATGCATTGTACATTATATATATATGCAGGGTGCAATATGTTATCTATCGCCGACCTTTATTTTCTCAACCGTTGGTCGTAGACATATAGTTCCAATTACAAAAACGTTTCAAATGAAGTAGATATTCATGCTGTGGCATTATTTAAAGTAAAAAATCAATTTTATAAAAATTACGAAATCTAGCTTTTTATACGCTCCCTCAGTCCCAATAGTTATATTTAGTAAATATTTACACATATCATAATACATCTAACACAAAAAGTTTGACATATGTACTATAAAAATTGACACAGTTATTAAATTTCAAATTTTGAGATTTTTGCACATGATTTTGTCTTTTATTGAGGGATCAGTTAAAAGATGAATTAAAGTAATTCGAGATCAAAATCAGGGTGCAATGTCCTTTTTATGGCGCAACCACCTTTAGCCGGTATCGCCAAATCGGGGTTTCACCAAAGAGGGTTATTTCATTTAAAAATTGATCTGACTTTTAGGGGTCGTATACAAAGCGAACAATGAAATATTGAAATTAAACAGAAAAATAAATATCAATTTATTATAATATCAGAAAACGGTCTACATTAAAAAATGAATACATAAAACACCGAAAGTTACAAAAGATACTGCTCAAAGTGTTTTCCATTGGTGGCAATGCACAATTGAATGCGCGACAGTAATGAGTCCTGGACACGTCAGAGCGTAGCAAGTGTGCAAACGGTACGACAATCAAGGATAATGCGCTGCTTCAGATAAAACATAGAAGTGGTCTCAGTCACATATATTTATGCCTTGATGTAATCCCAGAGATAGAGGTCCATGAAAATCATGTCCGGTGAACGCGGTGGTCACTCCATCGGACCACCATATCCAAGGATCTGTTGACAGAATTCGGTTGCCAGATACGAATGGACGTTTGATGTTTTATGTGGAGAGTGTCCTATCATGTTCAAACCACACCCGGCATGCATGTCGGAGAAGCAGGACTTCATACCTGTCACGTACCGTGTTTTGTAGCAGATGCAGGTAACGATCGCCCGTTAAGGTCCCATCGTAGAAGATGGGTCCAACAATCTAGGTTCCCCATATACCGCACTACACCTGTCGTACTATCCGGGCGATGTGGAGGTTTCCAGGTCGCATCATTCTTTTGATTGTCGCACAGTTTGCACACCTGCTATGCTCTAACGTGTCCAGAACTCAGTACTGTCACGCATTCAATATTGTGCATTGCCACCAATGGAGATCACTTTGAGCAGTATCTCTAGTAGATTCCGACGTTTTATATATTCATTTTTTATACTAGTCCGTTTTTTGATATTATAATAAATTGATATTTATTTTTCGGTTTAATTTCAATATTTCATTCTTCGCTTTCTATACGATCCCTAAAAGTCAGCTCAAAATTTTAGATGAAATAAGCCTCTTTGGTGATGCCCCGATTTGGCGATGAGGCTACAGCTGGTTTTGCCGTAAAAAAGACATAGCACCCTGATTTTGATCTCGAATTACGTTAATTCATCTTTTAACCCCTTACGTGCCGAGAAACACTTACGAGATTCACTCCCCAGTGCCTCAGTTAGAACTTAGTGGCCTTATAAAATGGGGCGTGGCTTATGACCGTGCGAATTCTGCAAATAATCATTAAGAGGTAGAAGATGTTCCATTAAATTTTTAATTTTTCTTGATTCACTAATAGCTGAGAGCTGTGCCCTTAAGCTACCGATAGGAAACAATTGTGAACGGCAAACCAAACAATATTTTCTCTAAAATAATAGTGGTGTACAAAAAGGGTGGAGCCTTGTCAAATATGGAAAAAAAATTCGCTTGTATTTTCACGTCACTAGCTCAGTGCGATAGCCTTTATGAAGGTAGTTCCTTCTACCCCTTCTCCTCTGAAATAGGTCAGTCTTTCAAAAACACCTTCAAAGTCTTTTTTCTTTTTCTTTTTTTTTTAATTCCAAAGCCGTGGGCGTGGTTTTACTGGTACAGCGCACTGTAAACTAAAATGTCTGAAATTCAGACACTTAAGTGTCTGAAACGTAGTGTTCATTTTTCAGACGTTTTAAAATGTCTGAAAATTTTCAGACACTTCTTGCGTCTGAATTTCAGACACTTAAGTGTCTGAAACAGCAGTGTTCGATTTTCAGACGTTTTAAAGTGTCTTAAAATTTTTAGACTCTTCTTGCGTCTGAATTTCAGACATTTCAAATGTCTTAATTACGGCCATCTTTGTCCCGTTATTTTTTGTCAATATGAAGCCATCTTTGACCACTTTTCTTTCTAAACTATATACGCAGCCATGTTTGACCACATTGAATCATTTTTTTACAAATGGGAATCATTTGTTACCATAAAGCAAAGCTGATTGCAGCGTGAGAAAACTGGGATATTTCTGTGCCCCCTGATTTTAGGGCACCCCAAATTGGGTATGAAATTTTCAAAAAGCTGATATTTTAAATATGTTTTGACCTTGGGATGATTATAATCAGTATATTCACCTAAATATGTATTTACGTGATATCATATATGCCCTATGGCGTCAAAAATGTTAATTACTTTTAAAGACAACTTCAAATGAATTCTAGGCCAGAGACTTGGTATTTCTTCTCCCCCCCCCCCCCCCACCGCCTTCATATACTGTTACAAAAAAAAAAAAAATAAGCCTATTCGATGTCATCAAATACATATTTGGACAAATATATCCTTTTCTTTAACCTAATAATGATCTAAAAGTACAAAATATTTATTAAAATACGTATAAGGTCAAAACAAATTTAAAATATCAGCTTTATGGAAATTTAATACCAAGTTTTGGGGCCCGTAAAGCAAAAGACCCATAGAAACAGCCCACTTTGTCCAAGCTGCAATCAGCTCTGCTTTATGGTAACAAATTATTCCCATTTATAAAAAATGATTCACCCCTTTCGGAATGAAACCCATCCTTGTTTTGTTGAACAATTTTCTTCCCATTTAAATTAGATATTTCCAGTGAATTAATTTTTTTGCATTTTCATATCTGTGTTAAATAAAATGTAACACTAGATTCCACAAAATTGGAAATATATGAGATTCCAAAAAAAAAAAAAAAAAAAAAAAAAATTGAGTAAGGAACTCTTACTTTTTTTATGTCTGTTCGTTTTTATTATTATACTATTTATCATACAAATAAATACATAAACATTTGATAACCGCATATCGGCGGCTAAGGCGATAGTAGTTATAGGATTCTGGATGGACAGCATGCCTATTTGACACTTTTTAAGTGATAAATAATATAGTAAATATCACTGTACAAATCTATTTTCGATAGTCTTAAGTTTTTTTTAATTTTACGAAATTTACGAAGTTAATTTTAGTAATATGTGAAACTGCTCAAAAGATAAAGAAAATCCTTGATATAAAAAATTAACTCATTATCTCTGTCTGTTAAAATTCTCTGGTTAATTTATATTCTGCTGTATTGGGAAATAGGAACAATAAATGAAATTGTATTTTAAAGCTTACTGTGTAAGTAACATTGACTTTTGGGTATGTTGCAGATGTGCAACACGATGATACTAAGGGTTAACCTTGTAGCATCTCAATGCAAGTTTATTATTTTATTTATATTTGGTCATAAAAACATACTATATTTAAATGAAACTAACATAACGTGCGTTGAGTTGCTACATTATCAAATACAAAACAAAATAATCCTAAAAATCCGATCCCCCCCCCCCCGAACCTCACCAAAAAAAAAAGGTCATTCTTTATTGTTATGGGTCTCTCTTCCTCTCCCCATATTAAATACATAAAAAGTAACTTGAGATTGAAGTCAAAAACATTTTCTTTCTGTTAACATGACGTTAAAAATAACTTACTTCGCTAGAAATTAAAAAAAACAAATGATGATAATATAAAAATATATGTGCAGATCAAACATAATTATAAGAATATTTATATTTTCAAACCTCATTACCTTACCAAAATATTAAATATCAGCACATTTTTTAAATAGGATTTTATTAAACTTGATTTTTTAAAATAATTTTTTAGCACAGATTGGAATAATTACGATGTTTTTTAGCATAGCTTGGATTAATTACAACGATTTATATTCCTTGTTTAAAGTATATTTTCAAGATGACTTTGTGGCTTGAAAATTAAATATGTTGTTGAGATGGAACACAGAAAATCAAAGCAGATTTTGTACCTTTTAAGTAAACTTTCGGTAGAATTATTAAAAAAAAAAAAAAAAAATGAATACTATAGAGGTAGGATTTATTTTCCATCGGAAAAACTCAAAGTATTTATAAAATATTCAGATATTGGAAATAATTTCACTCTGGTGCTTTCACGATTTCCTTTCATGTTCTATAACCATCATATAACGCAATCATAACATTTATCATATGTAAGTTTAAATTTGATAATATTGAAACATTTACTTCGAAAATATACTCTGTAAGAGAATTAAATGTAATGATACTCTTGTCATTGTTGCAAAAAATGAAAATTAACATGTAAAATTATATCATAAATATAAAGTACTGAAAATTGAAAGAAAAGAAAAACAAAAAACAAACGATGAAAATATAAAAATATGTTTCAGATCAAACATAATTATAAGAATATTTATATTTTCAAACCTCATTACCTTCCCAAAATATTAAATATCAGCACATTTTTCTTAATAGAATTTTATTCAACTTGATTTTTTAAAATAATTTTTTAGCACAGCTGTTTTTTAGCATAGCTTGGATTAATTACAACGATTTCTATTCCTTTTTTAAAGTATATTTTCAAGATGACTCTGCGGCTTGAAAATTAAGAATGTTGTTGAGATGGAACACAGAAAATCAAAGCAGATTTTGTACCTTTTAAGCAAGCTTTCAGTAGAATTATTAAAAAAAAAAATGAATACTATATAGGTAAGATTTATTTTCCATTGGAAAAACTAAAAAATAATTATAAAATATTCAGATATTCCAAATAACTTCACTCTGGTGCTTTCACTATTTCTTTTTATGTTCTACATCCATCATATAAAGCAATCACAACATTTATCATATATAAGTTTAAATTTGATAATATTGAAAAATTTACTTCGAAAATATACTCTGTAAGAGAATTAAATGAAATGATACTCTTGTCATTGTTGCAAAAAATGAAAATTACTATGTAAAATTATATCATAAATACAAAGTGTACTGAAAATTGAAAGGAAAGAAAAAGAAAAGCAAATGATGATAATATAAAATTATATTTGCAGATCAAACATAATTATAAGAATATTTATATTTTCAAACCTCATTACCTTCCCAAAATATTAAATATCAGCACATTTTTGTTAATAGGATTTTATTGAACTTGATTTTTTAAAATAATTTTTTAGCACAGCTATGATTAATTACAACGATTTCTATTCCTTGTTTAAAGTATATTTTCAAGATGACTCTGTGGCTTGAAAATTAAATATGTTGTTGAGATGGAACACAGAAAATCAAAGCAGATTTTGTACCTTTTAAGTAAACTTTCGATAGAATTATTAAAAAAAGAAAAAAAAAAAAAAAAAAAAAAAAAAAAAAAAAAAAAAAAAGAATACTATAGAGGTAGGATTTATTTTCCATTGGAAAAACTAAAAAATATTTATAAAATATTCAGATATTCCAAATAACTTCACTCTGGTGCTTTCACGATTTCCTTTCATGTTCTACATCCATCATATAAAGCAATCACAACATTTATCATATATAAGTTTAAATTTGATAATATTGAAACATTTACTTCGAAAATATACTCTGTAAGAGAATTAAATGAAATGATACTCTTGTCTTTGTTGCAAAAAATGAAAAGTAATATGTAAAATTATATCATAAATACAAAATGTACTGAAAATTGAAAGGAAAAAAAATGATGATAATATAAAAATATATGTGCAGATCAAACATAATTATAAGAATATTTATATTTTCAAACCTCATTACCTTCCCAAAATATTAAATATCAGCACATTTTTCAATAGGATTTTATTCAACTTTATTTTTTAAAATAATTTTTTAGCACAGCTTGTAATAAATCATATATAAGGTTAAATTTGATAATATTGAAACATTTACTTCGAAAATATACTCTGTAAGAGAATGAAATGAAATGATACTTTTGTCATTGTTGCAAAAAATGAAAATTAATATGTAAAATTAAGTATAATATACAGTATTGAATGTTGAAAAAAAAGAACTTAATAATGAAATATCATTTGAAATTAGATTCTTTTTATTTATGTATGGGAATTTGTTTATATAGATTAAATGATAATTGCAATTTGATCAAGCTATTTAGCAAGCATTAATATCTAAATATATGCATTGTTTTTTTTTAATAACAAGCAGGGAAAATTACTTCTGGACTACAAAATATTTATTTATAAAATAGAGGTCTAAAGAAATATTAAACAAATTCATTATTTTGAAAATGATATGCATTTATTGAAAACACACAAATGAACACACAAGCCTTTTAAAACAAAACTAATTTTATTGGATGTAAAAAAGAACCAAATATGCAAATTATTAAAATAAAAATAATTTAGATTTTAAATAGCATTATATGTTTAATTATCTAATAAAAGTCACTATTTTTCTATAAACTTTCAGCTTGAAATAAAGTTCACATAATCGTACAAAAGGGTTCTTTCTTACCTTTTACCAGTGTAATCCATTTTCACAAACATGAAATAAAGTATTTCACGAAGTAGCGATAAAACACTATTTTTAAAAAAGTTATATGCACTTTAAAAAATATTCTTGATACTGCATACATCTATCGTGATACAACATATTTTTTTAATGCGCTACATAATAAAAATCATTACGAATGCGATATTTAAAAATCCGCATGCATTTCTGAACACACAGTCAAAAATAACTAGACATTTCTTTCTTTAAGAAGAACGTTATACGTAGTGTTGTACATCCAAATACATGGTGTTCTAATATTGTAATAATATTTCTGTCAAGCACTGCACAACTAAAGAAAACTGCATTTAACTAAAGAAATCAGGAGCTTATCACAAAGCTAATGGTCGTTTAAAATCACCGTCACTTGAAATATTAAAAATACATGGTGTTTCAATATTGTAATAATATTTCTGTCAAGCACTGCACAACTAAAGAAAACTGCATTTAACTAAAGAAATCAGGAGCTTATCACAAAGCTAATGGTCGTTTAAAATCACCGTCACTTGAAATATTAAAAATACATGGTGTTTCAATATTGTAATAATATTTCTGTCAAGCACTGCACAACTAAAGAAAACTGCATTTAACTAAAGAAATCAGGAGCTTATCACAAAGCTAATGGTCGTTTAAAATCACCGTCACTTGAAATATTAAAAATACATGGTGTTTCAATACTGTAATAATATTTCTGTCAAGCACTGCACAACTAATGAAAACTGCATTTAACTAAAGAAATCAGGAGCTTATCACAAAGCTAATGGTCGTTTAAAATCACCGTCACTTGAAACATTAATCGGCCAACAATCTTACATTAGACACATCTTCACAATAGAAATACCCAAGGTTCGAAATACCCTGTCAGCATATTTTTCCGCGCCCATTATTTCCGTCAATGACGCAATCGTTGGCTGAGAGACTGGCAGCTCAAACTCGGTCCTGATTTGCAGAATGAATTTCAGTTGATTTTTATCATCGGGAAATGAAATAATGTAGGAATAACGAATACAATTTTTTCTTCTTCATTAGTATATTTTTTAATGCGTTACAATTATCTATTATAAGATATAATTATTACAGTTAGGACGCTTTCAGACAAAGGCATAAAATAAATATTTTGTCGTCAAACTTTCAAATAACTTATCAAATTTTAATAAATTAGTAATAAATTGCTACATTTCAAATTAAACTTAGTAAATCCAGGGATTATTTTAATATAGCGACTTTTTATACCATACGTTTTATTATCTAATTATAAAACAGTAATGTGTAAATATGGCAGAAGATTTTTATTAAGGGACATTGACTTAGCATATGGGAAGCAGAGGAGAATTGCCCCGATAGAAACTAGTTAAGGCGGGCAGCAACTGTTGCATAAAAATTATAGCATGAAACTATAATAGCTACTAAGGTAGGGTCGCAGTATTTTAAATTGCTTCTGGTGCACAAAAACCTACGCTAAGCCATTAGGTGAGCATGTGTGTCGGGGGGAGGGGGTGGTGCCTAGCTGGTACGCTATTTTAATACAATTATTTGGAGAACTTTATATTTTGTGAAAGGCAATTCGTTAATTACTTTATTGCACTAAAAATAACTTAGTTCCAAAACTTAGTAAACGAACTAGTATTGCAATTTTGACAAACGCCCCATGGTCTAATCACGTCGCTTGTTTTATAAAGTAATACCAAATTTAATGCATGGAATTTTAAACGTCTTTCAACCGTTCGAAAGCGTTTTCTAATTCTGCTTACATTTATATTGCAATTGTATATACAGTCATCATACATATGATACAATTGTATTACATTCAGACACTTAGGTGTCTGATTTCTAAATGTCTTAATTTCAGACGTATTATCATTTTTAAGACACTTTATTTAGTTCATCCATACCATGATCACAGTAAGACATTTACGTGTCTTAAATTTAGACATCTATGATGTCTGAAATTTCATATTCAGACACTTAAGTGTCTGAAATACTTTTTCAGTCACATATGTGTCTGAATTTAAGACGCCTCTATTTGCAGTGCGCAGTATAAAGGACAATATTTTGGACAGACGTATATATACGTCAGGTGCACTTAACGCATCGACTATGCGCGACAGATATATACGTCTGTGGCACTTAAGGAGTTAACTGATCCCTAATGAAAGACAAAATCATGTGCAAAAATCTCCAACTTTGAAATTTAATAACTGTGTCAATTTTTGTAGTACATATGTCAAACATTTGTGTTTTATGTCTTATGATATGTGTAAACTTTTACTAAATATAACTATAGCGACTGGAGGATCGTATAAAAAGTTAGACTTCGTAATTTTTATAAAATTAATTTTTTACTTTAAATAATGCCACAACATAAATATTTACCTCATTTGAAACGTTTTTGTAATTGGAACTATATGTCTACGACCAACGGTTGAGAAATTAAAGGTCGGCGATAGCTAACATATTGCACCCTGTATATAAACTATTTTTTATAGAAACAAAAAAGAATCTTACACACACACACAAAACATTTCCCAGTCTTATTGATAAATATCGTGTTATGTGCCATTTTGAATATCCTCTTTTTGTTTTGTTACTTAAAAGCAAAGTATAAGATTTGAATCTAAACCATAATCTAATATTAGGACCCCAGATGCGAAGGGATATAAGTGACAAAATTGAAAAAATTGAACTAAATGCACGGACGACCTGGAAATTTGCTTTTTTCGTTTCAGGTAAAGAAATGTAAGTGATTTTCTAATTACAGTGGCGGTCAAAAGTTTCCGGCCAGAATAAAATTTTTGGTTAATTTGTAAGTATACCCATATGAAGAGGAATCTTAAAGTGATAGTTATACACTTTATTGACATGACAGTAAAGAACTTATTTATGGAATAAAAATTAAATATTAATAAATTTAATTGACAAAATTAATTGCAAAAAAAACCGCATGTTCTCAAAAGTTTCCGGCCACCTTGGCAAGTTTGGAAAAAAATGGTGTTATAAAAGAAAATAACAGTGATCAACAACATTTACAATTAATATTTTGTATTCATACATTTAGCAATAAGTACTGCGTCGCAGCAACGTGGTATCGATTCAATGAACAGTTGTAGATCATCAATGTTAAGTTTTATCCACGGTTCTTGCAATTTTTGTGAAAATGCTGCTAAATTGGAATATTTATAATTCCACACACGTTTTCAAGTTACTTTCAAAGATTTTCTGTTATATTCAGATCGGATGATTGGGCTGTCCATTTCAAAAGCGAAGTTTTTTGTGCGAAAGCCACTGTTTGACGAGCTTGCATGTATGCTTTTGGTCGTTATCACGATGAAACAAATAGTTGCGACCACAATTTTTCCTCCATTAAGGCAGCAAATGATCTTGCAAGATATCCTTATGCATTGCACTATTCATCTTGCCGCGGATTTCAAATAACGGACAGGCGCATTTTCCAGAAAATGCTCCCCACAGCATAACGTATCCTCCGCCTTGTTTCGTTGTAGGAATAATATATCTGGCGCCTTATCTTTTGTTTTTACGTCGTCGGTTGTAAATTTTTTATCACTCACAAAAAGATTGAACGTCGATTCATCTCAAAATAGTACTTTTTTCCAGTTTTCAGTTGTCCAGTCTTTGTATTCTTTGGCAAACGCCAGTCGGGCCCTCTGAATTTTTTTTACTTATGAAAGGTTTTTTAACACCGACTGTTCCATAAAGTTCTACGTCAAATAAGCGTCTGGACAGTGTAGATAGACTTGTTTCAGCAATAACCATAACACCATAAATCGCTTTTAACACCATAAATGGCGTGGAATTGCAGCGGCATTTTTACGCGGGTCATCAACTGCTTTTCTTCTGATAATTCTGTCCACAAGAATAGTAGTTTTCCTGGGTCCCCCGGACCGTGGCAAGTTCCGAAGGCTATGACCATCTTTATATATATATTTTTTAAATATCGTTTACAGCAAATTTTCCGATCGACAAATTTGCCTCAATCTCACGAGAGGATTGTCCCTTTAGCGACAAACAAATCACTCCTTTAGGAACAATAAATTGTTAAACTTTTCATTTTTGAATTTCAAATACATTATTCACCTTGATTAATTAACAAACATGGCCAAAAAACATTTTAGCGATAGCAAAAACTAATGAATGACGAATGGCCGGAAACTTTTGCACGCGCGAATTTTGAATTCCTCCCCTTTCATCACGTGCCTTAAGTAACCAATCAAAATGATCACGTGGTCAGGGGTAATTTTCTTATTCCTAACTTTTGAAGCAATTGAACTTCTTCTTCGCTAAAACGTTCTGTCAAACAAATAAAAAAAAAAAAAAACTAACTGGCCGAAAACTTTTGACCGCCACTGTATGTGTTGTGTTTTAGAGATCAACCACTTTTGCCGAATAATGATCAATATTGATTAATTATAAATTTAATGAAAACTGCACTCTACGTTTTCATTTTTTTTAAATGAGAGTTCAAAGACCACAGTGAAACAAGCACCATTTCCCCATTTCAATGCAGTTAATTATTACTGATGTTTAACTTTAATGTCAATTACCTGTGAACTCAATTTACTCCAAATCGACATTTTGTAACTTGTACCCCTTGGCTTCTGATGTCCTCATATATTAAACTCGTAGTAAATGGAAAGTTGATATTGCCACAATTTCAATTTCATTTTCAGAGTCAAACAGTTACATTTCGTATTAGAACCAATTTTTCCTTAGTAGAACCATGACAATTTTGATGATTTTATTCAAATATCAATTTCTGTTACCAGTAACACTTTGTGAAACTAGATCTTTTTTGATAAAATATAAATATGTTGGCCAAAAAACGCACGTTGACAATCAGAACGATATATAAACGTTGAAAATTATTCCCAGATGATTTTACAATACTCACGTGAATATGTATAGCATTTGTATTCGTGCTAACGCTTACGTGAAGTGATTCTTTATTTAATGTAATGTGCGTTAACTTACTCAAGGATAAACAATTATTTATTTCTTAAAATTTACATAGAACTTTTGTTCTTATTTTATATTTTTTTACACCAAAGAAAAGTGTTTCGTAAGCATTTTTATTAGCCATATGTTGCACAAATTATTCTTTTGGAAATATGATTTTTTTTTTTTTTTTTACACTAGTGTTAGATGCCTGAAAATTTAAAGATAATCTTAGACTTTTACACATTTATAAACAGTGTTAAACAATGCCAAATCGTATAATTAGCTTTAAGTGACATCCGAATGCCTGTAAGAAAGCAGAAGTGGAAAGAAATGTAAATTTGAAATAAAGAAAAAAAATACAAGAAAGAAATCTAACTGTGTATATAGACTACGTAGAATAATAATAATAATAATAATAAAGAATTAATGTTAATACAATGTTGTATAGCATAAATCTGAAAACAATATTGTAAATTTTTAGTTCCATGAAAAAGAAGCTAAATTGAAATAAAAATAATAATTAAAAAGTTATGTAAAGTAGTAAAATAAATTTAAGAGAAAAGTTATGTTAGCATACTAAATTAATTTTAACGCAATTATTCTAAATGGTATGTAAATCATATGAGTTGTAATTTTCTAACTGGGTTAAAATGTCCAAGCCAGGATTCGAACCAGGGATCTCCTGGCTGAAGCTGCTAAAGCTCTGCCAACTACGTTATCCCGGACGAATCTGGAGGACCTAACTCGCCAGCTGAACATACTGAACAGATTCGAATTCTCTCCTGGATATTTTTCGCCCAAAGGGTAAATTAAAATCCATATGATTTAGTTACAAATTAGAATAATTGTAAAATATGTAGGTATTATTAACTTTAAATAGTTCACTGTTTTACTTAACCCTGTCGCTGCGCAACCCGAGAGTTTCTCGAGCAACGTAAAAGTAGCAAAATTTGCGCAACCCGAGATTTAATCGGGATGCATTTTTTCCGTCTAATTAACCCTCCTTGATCATTCCCACCAGTAACTTTTTATTGTAAATTCTGCCTTATGTAATCGGAGCCTTTTCTCGATTAAATCAGCCGAAAATTTTTGTTTTGAAAAACCGGCGACAAAAGAATAAAAAGTCTTGAAAGACGCTCGTCGCGAAGGAATGAAATACGCAATTTTTGAAGCTATTTTGATAAAACAATTACGCAGCGAGAGGGTTAAAAGGCGACTAAAATAATAAAACAGTTTTTACAAATAAAAAATATATATAAATTTATTTTAAAACTTCTTAGAACTTTCGGGCTTATCCAAGCCCTTCATCAGAGAATATTATAATAACTAAATGCTGTTTATTTATACAAATACGTCATTTCGGTTTGAAAAGGAGAGAGCCAATAATTATTAAAAAGTTGAAAGTAGAAGTAGCAGTTTCTTGGATTGAATTTAATTATAGAAACTATATATTATTATTAATTGCAGTTGAATTTATTTTATTACATAACACTGTCTCGTACGCTATTTTCATTTTAGATGCGTAGTTGAACAGTCGAAGTAGAAGTAATACTTTTCTAAGATAAAACAATCTTTAAAAAAGTTTGTTTTAGTAGTCCGTTGTAATCAGATCCTTTTAACATTTATTTAAAGTTACGTAAAATACTAGAAAAAGTGCCAATTACTTTTTTGTATATAATTGATTTTTCCTCTTTTGAACATTAAAAGTAACAACTGTTCAAAAATTTCTTTAGCAAAAAGAATATTTCCTGTTTTAATTTTTTTCATATGAATGTGATACATAGATTTTTTTTCTCAGTCTTTAAACACAGATAGTTAAAAAAAGAAAATTCTATTTAAAATACTTTTCGAAGCTAAAATAATGATATCATTAAAAATAATTAACAAACAACTCTAAGAATTTTGAATAAAAAAATGGAAAGGAAAAGTATTTTTATTATGATTTTTAACATTTTGAAATACAATCCTTATGTATAAATATATAATTTGTTTCCGAAACAAAATGTTAAAGCACTTTCTCTGATTCATGTCGAAATTAATATATATATATTTGGTGGTAATACATTAATTAGTTATTCTTCGTTAGAAATATATTTATTATAAATCTTATTAAATTTCGTTACAAAACATTAGATTGATTTAAATTTACAAAATATTCATCATTATCAAACAACACGATAATGCTGTTTAGTAGAGCTCAGCCGTCTCTTTAACATTTTGAAACATGATGGAAAGACAATTCAATTACAATCCAAACCAGTAAACATTCAGTGATGAGTAATAGCTTGTTTAAAAGCTTTTATTTTTGCAATGTGCCTTTCGAAGGTCGGGTAAAAAATATCCAATATTAACCCCTTAACACTTGAATTAAATTGCGGTTTAACAATTCAAATTGCTTTTTGACACTTTTTTTTTTTTTTTTTTTTTTTGAAAAAGAAATATTTACCTTATTTAATGACAGGTAAAACGATGCTAAAATAAAGCCAATTACACTATTTTATAAAACTGGTGGGAATCGAACAATCTGAGTAAAAGACACAGACCGTGAATATGACGGGAACGAGAATTAAGGGATTAAAAGAATGGCACCCATTTAAACTTTACATAGCGCTATAACTTCCATAATTTAACAATATAGAAATATCTCCTGTTTTAATTTTCTAATTCAATCGTTTCTTTCCTTTTGTCATACACTAAAAAAACGGCACAATAATTTAAAAAAAGTGTTAACACGCGAAATTTGTTTTTACGAGCCATTGCTAAATTTTTGCATTTTTGAAATCGACGTCATTCTAATCAGAAAATGAAAATTTTCCCTATATATATATGTAAAAACTTTAACTAAACACGTGTTAAAATGACGTAGTATCTTCATATGTTTTTAAAGTTTTAAAATCTATTTTAATACAAGAGTTTTAATGTCTGGAATACAATTTAAGGATAATAATAATTTAAAAAAAATCGTTTGCTATGTATGAAGTCAATTTCTGCTTAACTGACAAAATGTTGTAATGATGTTTTATATTGTAGTGATGTTTTATACTGTACTCCTGATATTCTGAAATTAATCCTTATTATTATCATCCATAAATTGGAAGATTTATTTTTAAATCATACAAAATTGTTTTCTGTAAATACTAGTTCATTTAGTTCTATTTATTACATTTTCCTGCGTATTGTCAAAGAAATCGTATATTCCTATTGCACGCGAAAAAGAAAACATGCATTTTTGTTTAAAAAGCTGAAACACTTTTCTATAATTACATCATTATATCGCCAAATGAAATTGAATTTCGCGAGTTAAAAAAAAATTAATATTGTTTGCGTGAAATTAATCATTTACAGAATATAAATTTTCAAAATTACAGAGTTTCGAGAACTATTTTATGAAATCAATACAAATATACTAAAAATAAATGCGCAAATAAATATTATAAAAAAATATTTTTTTCAAAACCGCATTTTAATTGTATACATGAAACTGTAAGGGTCTCTTAACACTGCACTAAACATTGCCATTTTTGAATAAGCGAAAAAGGAAGTTAAAACTTAATTTTTCTTAATAATCAAAAATATTTTGAATTCAAAAAACAGTAAATTAAAATTTTTTGCATGATTATGATTAAATAATAAATAAAGCCAAAAGAGATTCGCGTACAATAAGTAGCATTTCACAATGTTTGATGCGGTTTGTAAAAAAAAAAAAAAAAAAAAAAAAAATCGTACTTCTCAACTATTATAGAGGCTTTGCCTTTTTTTTTTCTTTTTAACTTGGTACAATTCGGGGTCAGAATTTTCAATTTGTTGCCAAAATGATATAAACAGTTATGAAAACAAACTTGATGGAGTTTTTATTTTAGTTATAGATGTATTTTAAATATATGTCTATTATTAGTGTTTTTATAAACAAATCACCTCTGTTTCTATATAAAATTAGATAAATGGCGTCTTTATGTTAAATAAATTGTATAAACCTTGAAGAAAAAAATGCATGTGTGCAAATAGTGAATAGGTTGCCAGAAAATATTTGGCAATATTTATTTCTCTGCAAAGGCCACTTTCTCTATTTCGTTAAGATCCCTATACTGGAAAAGTTCCAAAAAATCTTTGCACGTTCAAAATTGAAAGAAATGGCGCAATAGCGTACATTTTAGTACAGAGTTGGTACAACGTAAAAGTAGTGAAGTGTGTGCAAAAAACTTTGTTCCAAATTCGCCAATTCTCTGTAAATTAGAATGTGGAATAGGTTCGCTTTAAAAAGACATAATCAATTTATTCCTTTTTTTAACGCGCCAGCACACGCGCTGGGGAAAATCTCACCCCACTCACATTTTTTCTTCGAAAAATAAATAATAAATCTCTCGAGTACACTTCTGATCTTCCTTGTACCTTTCAAGATCAAGACTGAGAATGGTTGTATGAAGGAATGTCTTTTCTTGTTGGCTAGAAGAGTAGAAATTTGCCTTTTGGTATTAAATAATCCCGAGCGTGTACAAACATTACATTTTCATTTCTTTTTTCACTACGAGATAACACACACTAAAATAGTTTTACTTAAAGAATGAAATAAAAGCTATCTGTATGTGTTAATGAAAGTTTATTAAATGTAACTAATGTAAATTTTATCAAATAAATCATGTTTTAAGAGGTAAAACAAATAGTTGCATATTTTCTAAGGAACAAAAAACTCTATTATTTCAGAAATTCTTAAAAAATCGGAAAATAAATATGAAGCACTTAATTTTTCTCGAAAAAGAAGTAGTACTGATGCATTTTACAATATTGAGTAGTAGACATGCCTTTAAAACGCATTTAGTCAAAAAAAAAAAAAAAAAAAACGAGACAAAATGAGGTGAGATTTACCCCACGCGTGTGGTGACGTTATAAAAGTAGGTGCGTGTGCTTACGGTTAAGTTAATTATGCCCTAAACGAGGCCCGGTAAAATGCGACAATTGTTTATAGGTCCAATTATATAATTTATGCGTATAAAATACGCTAGTTGTCAATAGACTCATTTACATAATTTAACTCCTTAATTAATGCATACTTTACAAAGGATACCTACTTTCCAATTTTCCTGATTTTTTATTAATGGCTACAGTTAGATGTAAATATGTTAGTCATTATCACAGTATTTTAGTTTTGACCAACGAAATATTATTATAAATATCCAATATTAGCAATATTTATTAAATTATTTACAGGTGATTGTATAATATTTTCAATCGCTTTTGTTCATTTTTCTGACTTTCCTAAAAGCTGATAATTAAAGTATTTACTGAAATAAATGTTCTATATATTAGTATTGTAATCTGATTTATAATCCTTTGCAAAATTTAATTTATTGCAGAATGATTCAGAAATGCCCATATCTATCGTTAACTCCTGACTTCCTTAATTAGCTTTTCCCGTATTGTCCAGTTCTTGTCATGCGAGATTATTATAATTTGCTAAATGTGGATTTAATTTACTGTGGAATTAAACTTTATGATATACAAGTAATACTAAATAGTAATGTTTCCTTACAACCGATTTCTTTTAACACGATCGATCTTACTGCAAACTAATTCTTACGAAATGGCAGCCTATTAATAAAGTGAAGGACACATGTGTTAATGTATGCTACATAAATTCCAACATACACTAATGTTAATGAATAGAGAAAGAAGAAATATCATGCATTCGGAAAAAGGTTTATGATAATAACTTCTCTTGTGGTGTCTACAACGATTTATAAAATGTTATTACAGTAAAAGAAAAAAAAAATGTTTCGAGTTCTATTATGAAAGAAAATCCTCGACAATCAGCTACACACATCTAGAACAAAATGTGCGTACAGTAATTGACAATTACCGTTGATAATTATGAATTCAAGTTAATAAGTAAAGCATATATATATATATATTATTTAACATTACACTATCTTCGTACACCTATATAACATCTAAACCGTATTAATCAATTTTCTCAAATCGGAACACTGATTTTTAAGATGCTATTAATTCTCAAGCAAAAATTTTTAGCTGAGTAATTGAGCCTATGCATTCGGAATAATAAAATGATATTAATTTTAATGTCTATGATAATGCTATTCATTTTTCTTGTTTGTCTGTAAAACACGTTTGTTAAATATGAAATTAATTGCTTGATAATAGATAGCAACCGAAAAACTTACATTATATGTAGAAAAACTGATTACACACTGTAAATAAAAAATTAAATTTAATAGAATCAAAAAATCCGACTGCGTAGAAAAGCAAACTAATTAATTATGTCTCATCAATGTGAAACTATTTTTTTATATTACTTACTTATTTATTTTATTTACTTGTATTGGTGATTTTTAAGTTGTATTTAACTGTTAGTTCCTATCTATAAACATTGTTTTGATGAGGCCTATAGATGTCTATGAAAGTTAGAATTACAGTAAAGCTAGCGATCCTACTTACACAACTTCCAGGTGTCCAAATATTACACAAATGTGTAATATTTAAACGGAGCTTCTGACTGTAAAATAGCCAATGAAACATCGTCTTCATTTTGAAAGACCTATCCAATGATATGTCACTCAATATGCTGTGTAAAACTTTTTGTTCATTTCTACCGCCATTTTGTATTTTACGGCCCCCATTTTGAATTCATAAAAACAAAACCTAGCCTATAACCATCTGAAGGTTAAGATGAATCGATAGAGACCTCATTCGTTAAAATCCATCCAGCCGTTGGGATGTTTCGACTGTATAAATAAATCCATATACCCACGCCTTAAACACCACTCGTGAAGTACCACACGTGAAACACTTACCCCTTCTTGGCAGTCAGGTAAAAATATACTCGGAAACGTTTTCGAAAATAAATGCAGAGACATATTATTTTATTATTATTATTTTTTTTATTTTTATTTATTTTTTTTTTTTTTTAAATCTCGGAAATATATTAGTAACTGGTGTTTTAAAGATTATCACTTCTAGGAATAGTTCATAATGCACTGGAGATTATTGCATATTTTCTTTCCTGATTACATTATATTATCCTATATTAACCCATTAGCCTCCAAAACCATAAAGCTAAGTGTGACAACTTTTTAACCGAACGTCTTTTTTTTTTTTTTTGCTTTAGGTAAATTTCGCGTTATTTGAACTTAAAATTTTGTGTCATTAAGTAAGGCCAATTTTGTAATTGAAAAATAGTGCTGGATATGTAAATAATTTAAATATTTGCATTTATTTTGACCGTTGCCGTGAACGCAACACCAGTGAGTAATGGCTTAAGGAATATCTCTGTTTTCTGACAATGAATCTGGCATTTCAAATGAATCTTAAATTTACTTAGTTATGTAATTAAATATATTAAGTGATGAATAAAAAAAAAACCTGTAAACAAAACACATGTTTAAACACCGAAAATGAAACAATAAAAAATTTATAATGATTTTTTTTAATGCAAAATATAAATATATGTTCTTCTAAAACAATGTTTAAAATTAAATAGTAAAATCATCATATAACTCTGAAATTAAATCTACATTAAAAAATATATATATATTTGAAAAATATGTTTAGAATAGTTACTAAATTGAGAAATTTTACTAAACATGCATACTTTTTTTTACATTAAAAATATAAAAGTTCGAAATTTAGAATACCACGAAAGTTGTCCTGTAGCTTGTTTTTCTTTGTGAGTTAAAAAATGTGCTTTTTTTTTAACATTTTAAATTATTTAGCGAACAAAAAAATCAGACTTGATATCTTCTTTAAAAAACAAATTTAACAGACTCTGTTGGCATTCTTTTCTATAGTTCAAATATTGAGATCTATTTCTTTTTTTTTTCTATTTCTTCAGTTACCTGTAGAAACAAAATCTATGGATGTTAATGAGAAGTAAATGTTTTAAACATTTTTGTGAAAAAAGAAATGTTCCATTTTTACCAAAAAAAAAAAAAAAAAAAAAAAAAAAAACTTTTTCAAGAAGAAAATTTATTTTAAATTAAAAATTTAATTTTTTGATAATTTGTTGTAATCAGATCATTTTAAAAATAATTTAAAATTATTATAAATCTCCCAAAATATTGCAAATGATTATTTTTTTATATAAAATTTTCTAAAATTACTTTATCAAAAAGGGTATTTCGTATTTTAAAATCTTTTGATATCAGAAAGATACACAGATTTTTACTCATTATATAAAAAAGTTTAAAAAAAAAAAGTTTTCCTTAGTATGATTTTAAAAACTGAAATAAATATATCGTAAATCCGTTAATTAGCAGACAACTTTAAAATTTTTAAATTAAATATTGCAATCAAAAAATATTTCAATTTAAATTTTAACGTTTTGAAATAAAGTATCTCACTCTCAATATATATATATATATATATATATATATATATATATATATATATATATTGAGAGTGGGTTGTGTATTATAGCATAGCTTTTGTATATATTTACAAATAAACTGGTGAAAAATTTGCTTTTATTCGAGTTGGAATTCATATATTTTTAAGGTAATAAAGTGTATTTGGTTCTTTTTCCTTAGAATACATTTATTTCGAATATTTATTATTATCGTAACCAAATATTATATATACGTAACTCAGTATAAAATATTTTCGAATTAATATGCAAAGAAGACAACATTTCATGGAATTTAGTAATAAAAATTGCAATTAAATTTTTAAAAAGTTTTTTTTCATTCATTGAGTACACTCGTATTCTGGTTGTTACTTTTGTACTTGATGCTTAGTATGGGTCTGTAGGTTAGTGGTATTCATTAAAAAAAATTTAAGATGAGATGAAAGGCTGCACTTATTATTATTTTTTTATTATTTTTTACTTTTGTAGTCAATAGTTAATGTTAAATTCAATTATTAACAATTTTATTACTGCATTATTTATTAATATGGCAATATATGATAATTAAATAAATTAAGATAGTGTCCGCAATTTGGAAATTCATTTAATCCGAGAATATGCAACACTTTCAGAATAGTAAGATATACTTTATTTAGTAACAGGTATTCCGTGATTAACCATTTGTAACGCAAAAATTCTAGTTTGAAAATCATTTATTCAGATACTAGAAAAAGTCCTTTTATTTTGTGAAAAAAAATAAAATTTGTAAAAATAATTGAAAATAATGTAAAAAAAAAATAAAAATCCTTTAAATTTGTAAAAATAATTTTACAAATTTTGAACATAAAAAGAACAAAAGATATTGAACAAAGAGTGCATTTTCGCATATGCAACAAACATTAAATTACCTATTTTTCATAAATAGTGTAAATTTTTAATACATAATTGCAGCGCATTTAAAATAACTTTGTAAAAAATCTACAGCTGTTTTAATTTAACAAAATTTCCAACGTTCTATTTAGCAATAAATATATGAAACCGATTAAATGATCATCAGAACTGTAATATGAAAAAATAACTCAGTATCGCGGTTTGTTAAGAATTTTCTGGATAATTTATATTAAGTGCGGTTTTGGAAGATAGCAGCAGTCAATAAAATCGTCCTTTACAGCTCATTGTTTAAGTAATATTGTATTTTGGGTATGTTGCAGATGTGCAACACGGTGATACAAATAGTTAAATAAAGGGTAGCTCATCAGTCAGAAAAAAGTGGTATATTTTTATAAATAATAAATATTCCATTCATACAATAAAGTTTTAAATTTACAATAAATTTCTAAGTTATTAAATTTTTATAGTGGTTGGTCAAAATGTAACTTTTTGTATATTTTTGCAATATCTATAGATACAATGACAACAGAGATTCAAAGAAAAATATATAGGTTTTCACTTATCAGGCGAGATGTGTAATTCTTTATTTTAAATCGATTAAATGGCATTTCATATAAATATGTTTTAACTAAAGACGCTTATAAAAAATTTCTAACACGTGATGTTTCTAACACTGTATTGTTTTTCATTCTGAGTTAGGTGTTTTAATGCAAAAAATTAAATTTTTATCTTCATTATTCATAAATTAGAAATGCAAGTGTTCTCCAGCAGCTGTTCATGTACTTATATATCAAAATTGTAATTTATTTGATACAAGTTTTAATAACTTAATAATACTTAATTTTTTGTTGTAGTTTGTAAAATAATTATTATATCTGCATTTTTGAAAACACATAATGAAAATTGCATTTGCCAGACCGTTTATAATAATTACTCCCCATAATCCAGAATTCTATATTTTCTGAACACTCTGTAAATATTCGTATACATTTCGAAATTATTATATACGAAGGGTTTGAAGATTTAAATGCATACATTACAAGATTTAGGAATTATGCATTGCGACGTGTGTGAGGAATCAGAATGATACTATATCAGTCTCGTTTTGTATCTATTTATTATTTGGTAGTGATTTGTTATTGACGTTTTCGTAAAAAAACGATATACATAGTAACATATTTATACAGGATAATGCCGAACTCGATAGAAAAATTCAGAGGGTGATAGTAAGTATCATGAGGATGAAAAATTGCCAAAGAAAATTATGTCTAAACCACGTTTATTTGGAGAAAATCACAAAAAGTGTTATGAATGGTGTAACGACGAGTTGAACAAACAGGGAGAATATTACGAAGTTAAACATTTATTTAATGTAAAACAGGATTACAATGCATTACAATTCAACGTCAGAGAGGCGACGAAGAGATATTTGTAGAGGAATTTTTCGAAGTTGCGGCCGTAAAGGTCATTGCACAGCCAATACCAACGGTCGAAGTTTTCCTAGACGCATACGAGAAAGGTTCTTCTCTCAATGTCTAGTTTTGCTATTTTCAAAGACTAAATCCGTTTGCAACCCGATGGTCTATGGTATGTTTTTATCCTCTTGATACCTACTATCACCACTCTAAAATTTTTCGTTGAAATATCCAACGTCCTGTATAAAACAATGTGTGAGCCTAAACGAATTATAACGTGTTTTTGAAGATTATGGTTAAAATATATGGAAAGAATAGCAAGCGAAAATGCAATATCAAATATTATTTTAAACATTTAAATAAATAATATTGCAAAAAACTTTCTCGTCGTAAGATGGTAAAATTTTATTCTAACATTTGGTGCGCTTATTGAACCCTACATTTGTGTACGTTGAACCATTCATTATCTGTTAAATTGTTGATCCATGACCTGATAAGATAGTGAATCAAGACTTCACAAAATGTTGATCTTAAAACTAGTAACATGATGAACTATAATTTGTCTTCAGTAATATTTTGTACTGTTGATCAAAACGGACATCACTTTAAATTTGATTCTGGCACACTCTAAACAATCACGCCTGAAAGGGATTTGAACTACCATAGTTATCAGTAACCATACTCTATTCACAATTGCTAAAGAAAACAAATAAAGAAAAGAAAATTTGTACATTTTGAGATGCTTTGGCTATAATCAATGCTGGCCAATCATTGATCGATGCGAAAGCAACGATCGCTCTTTCACATTGAAAAAATAATACAATTTGTCGAAATAAATGTTTAATCTGTTCAATTACAATTTTTCTTTGTTAAATTTTAAACATTAAAAGATTCATCAGCAATTTTTTCTAAATATTTTTAATGAAATATTTAAAAACCCTTTTGTTTATTTGAACTTTCTTTCAGTTTGGAATGAAATATAGTGTTCTGCTTTAACCGCTAGACAAGCAGACGTATACCATCCTGCTGCAAATTAGAATTTTGGTAATGCATAAAACAATTTGTGTTGATTTGGCTGTTACATATTGCCGCAGAATGATGAAATGATGAACCATTTTTTAAACAGACATTTGGACAAAATCAAGTAAACAATGCTTTATTATAGTTAACTTACTTTCCATTATCAAGTGTTTAAACTTTGGACGGAAATGTTTTATAGTATACTTAAAAACTGGTTCAGTAATTATTTTGAAGTGCTTATTTTTAACAGATTAATTTTACCGAGAGTAGTAATACTAGCATTATTGCAGGCTGATGCAAAATAAATTTCATAGATTTCATAAAAAAAATACTTCTCTTGGTTTCGGACATAATCTTTTGCGATAAAAACAAAATGCAGAAAACCCAGAAAAATTCGAAATAAGATGATAATTATTAATATATAATGTTATAAAATTTGTCCAAGTATAATTTATGAGACTCGTCCATGTTACTATTACAACAATGTATAATGCAGACATACATATTGATACTTGTTTCTTAGATAACCAGTTTTATTTAAAGCACCTTTTGTTTTACAAATTTTAACGATGTTACATAAAAGATGTTTAAAAACATTATTATAAAATCACTATAAACATTGTTAACATTATTTAAAAAAATCATATTAAAATATAATAATAGTAATAATAAAATACGATTAATTTATTATCACTAAATATTTGTAATAATTTTGTTAGTTTAATAAAATTTCACCTAAAATAGTACGAGGAAATTCATGAATCCAGAATATTAAATTATTTACGAATAAATTGTCCAAACATCGATACCATAATCAGATTTACAGCCCTTGATGAAACTTAATTTATTTTAGAATAATTTAGAAATGTCCATATCTAATGTTAATTCCCGAATACCTTAATTAGCTTCCACAGTATTGTTCAATTCTAGAAAAGCGAGATTATTATAATTTGCTCAATATAGTCTTATTTTATTGTTCAATTAAACTAAACAAGACAAAAGGAAATTAATGAGCCATTATAAAATATATATATATTTAGATTTGGTACAATAAAAACATAGTTTAAATACTAGAACTTTCAAAACTATACCAAGTAATCATTTATTAATTACTTTCTAACGAAAATTTTGACTCTTTCATTAAATATATTATATTTTGTTAACATATGAAACCTGATACTTGTATAAACTTATAAATAGGGGAAAAATTCTAAAGTATTTTGATCAATATTTGAATTAATGGTACCAAACACAACTTTTAAGATTTCATATTTTTATAATGCATAATAGACATGGCTACCAGTTAAGAGTATTTTCTTCTTTTAAAGCTTTAGATAACATATAAATAATTAGAATTGTAAATTGGTTAAATGAAAAAGAATTTAAAAATTCTCATTATAAGAAAATTTTGCAATGCATTGTGATTTTAACCCTTAAATTAGCGTAATTATAATTATGCTATACGAATTAAACATAGTATATTTGGTAGTAAAACGAAATATCAATGTTTCCTTACAATACGTAAATCATTTTGTTCAACAGCTAATTATTAGACAATGAAAGCCTGTGGATCAAGTAGAAAATACATGATTTAATCTATGCTACATAAATTTCAAGATACACTAAAGCAAAGGATTATAAAAAGAAAATATATCCTTTAGTCAGAAATAGAATTATGATAAGAACTTCTCTAGCATTGACTACGAGATTTTGTAAAAGTTATTTCAGTTTAAAAAATAAATGATTAAAAATGAAAAAAAAAAACCCTAGTAAAATAGATAAATAAATAAACATACAATCTTGCTCAATAATGCACAGAATACGAACTTTAATAAATTAACATTTAAAATCTACGTTTCGAGCTGTTTCTACAGCCGTCTTCAGGAAAATATTACAGTAAAATGGCTCAAAGTTCAGAGACGAAAGTTTTGCAGAGCGATTAGCTGCGACATTGCAGTAAAAAAGCTCTAATAAAAATCGCGTATTTATTATTTGGCGCAAAAAGTCGCGATTTGGCGAGCAAAGCTTTTCCTTCGCCAGATGCAAGCAATTTTACCGCTTTTGGAAATTGCTTGTAAAATGTGTCTGGAAATGAGCTGTACTCAAGCAAATTAAACTTAAATGATGGTAGCCATTACTGCTATAAGCTTATACAATATATATATATATATATATATAAGTTGCGTGTTACTTTAATTTTACATGGTTTCACTGGCTGAAGAATTTTTAACTGTATTTTAAAAGTAGCTCTCTGATTAAAAACGCTGTCATTTGTTGGTTAAATTTCGATATTGAATAAATAATTGTTTCCATGGAAACTATAATCTTCTCTTCTTGCCGCCTGCACTAACACTCACATCAAAATCGGAACTTAATTATGAGTTTGAAACAATTTTAATCAGTTTACATTTTGGCCTAAATCGTATAATACAATCTTTAAATTTTATTATTTATACATATGAGTACATATAACAAAATTTTAGTTTTTAAAAGTGTATTTAGTTTAGTAAGTTAAACTGAATTAAACTATTTCAATATGAAGTGTAGACAAAATATTTCCTTAAGCAGTATTTATAGTAAAAGTATATATATATATATATATATATATATTGTGTGTGTGTGTGTCTCCAACTGTTGTGAGGATCTGGCCAGAGTTCTGTTCAACACCAACCGAATATAAATCACATGTACGAAAAAAAAAAAAAATATTTAGATTCTATGCTGAGTTTCAGCAGGTATTTTTTATACATATTTATATCTTCATTATATTACATAAATATGTGCTTAGGGGGACTAACCTCGTGAGTGCAAAATTTGCTCTGTAGATCAACAATGATTTTATATAGCACAATTATTAAAAATATAAGGTTATGAGTTTCCATTATTCTACTTTTCCGTTAACTGAGCGAAATGCATGCAACACATCTCTGACGTTACTTGCACCAGTGCCTTGTATTGTAAAGATTTGAACAATTTTATTGTCAAGCAATACAAAAAAAACGTATACTATACTTTTAATCAGCAAACCAGCAGGAGTACATTAAACATCTACATCAGTCACGCTTACATTTTCTCTGAATGTATTTAACACTTACATCAGTTTAATCTATTTTTACATTTGCTCTGAATATTATTTGAAATACATGACGTGATTATCACCATTTTAAATAAGCAAACTATGTCTGAAAATATGGAGACAATGTATTAGGCACGAAACATTCTGAATAAATTCAATTCAAGGTTTCAATTTTTTTTTAAACTAATATATATTTTTCACAAGTGAACAAGCTGTAACGCGTAAATAAATTCTAAAATAAGTTTTTTTTTTAACGAAAAACGTTTAATTTCTTAAGCTTCATTCGAGGACAGTTGGGTAACAGATATTGTAAGATATTTTTCCCCAGCTAATAAGATTCATGATGCTTATGTAATTTAACGTCAATTTTCAGCGATGCGAGTTAGAGATAACAGAAATCATATAATTTTTTTTTGTATATTACTAACAATTTGATAGGGATTTATACAATTAAATATTTTGTTAGTTTTTTTGTTCGATTAATAAGAAAGCTTTCTATAAAAGAAAATATTGATGCAAATTTCAATACATGAAATACGAATATTTAAAAGTAAAAAATAAAAAAGGTGAATATTCTTTTCTTTCTTTGACAAGTTATTTCTAAAAAGTTTTTTTTTTTTTTTTTTTTTTTTTTTTTTTTTTTTTTTTTTTTTTTTTCAAGGGGCATTATTAATAAATTCACTACAGCAAAAATTAAAAAAAAAACCCATAATTTACACAAAATTAATAATAAAAAAATACGCAAATTATCTAGGGAGGAAAGTAACACTTTTGGCGATAATCCGCACTCCAGTGAACCTTTGATCAAGCCTCGAGCACCTTTTGTTGGTGTCCGGTTTACTTGGGGCCATCGCGGGAAACGGAGGTGTGAATACGAACGGTGCAATTTGTACCCTCTAGAAGATGGGAGTTGAAATGTTGTAAAAAAAACAGACTTTCCGTGTGTTTGGGGATCAGCGTGTGTGATCCGCGCTGGATGGTGCACTTCTTTAGATGATAGCGCATGTACAAGCAAAAATTTTATATTTTCTCTCAAAAGTAACATAGTTTAAATTGTGAAGTGGCTTATTAGAAATATTAATTTACTTTTGTTTTTGAAAATAGTTTAGAATATAAGTGTTCTCTTGAAAACAAAATATGTTTAGTGGGCTTCTAAAAATCACTTAAAATTCGAGGAATAGTATACAAAAGAAAAATGAACCATTATTCACATGTGAGAAAATTTTTCTTCTTGCTTTACCTAATAGTATAATTTAGATAGTTTTAAAAGTTTCAACTAATTTTAATCCGGGATATAAGGTACCTATTTTTTAATAATTTTTGAATCGGCGATTTCAAATAAATTTTGATGTTAAAAATTCTTCTTTCTTCAAATGCCAAAGATACTTGTGTAATTTGACTATAAAAGCAGTGTGGTTTTCTGTAAAACATGAAATTTTTTACAGTAGATAAGGTTAGATAGAGTAGATAACACTCCAAACGGTTTTTTTCCTCACACGATCCGTTCTATACATAAAACGATAGGATAATCAAATACTCTAAAATGTGTATGTATTTTGCAATTACTCAACAATAATATAAAAAGCGCCATCATTAAATTTAAAGTAAGTTTAGGAATTATTTTCACATAATTATTCGCATTTAAAAAAACAGAGGCTGGGAGTCTTATAAGATAAAATAAGAAACATTAGCCAAATTCAAAAATCTAAACAAAATTTTAATTTTAATTTTAATCAAAATGATTAGCAAGGGCATGCATCACATTTAAAATTTATTACATGGATGAGTACAAATAAAAAAGGCTGTATTACATGTGAAAATCTGACACATCACATAATGCAGATGCAATAATGATCTCGTCCGAATTTTAAGTTTTTCCGGTGTACAGGTCAGTGTTTAAACAAAGCACACGGACCACGATCGTGCACACGAACTGTCTTTTCCGCGAAGTAATGGTGGTCTCACGGACCATCCAATATCGAAAGCCGCCGAGAGCTATAATTTTCTAGAAGCCACAACACCCGTCCGACGTATCATATGCACAGGCCATACCCTTCCCGCTCATTGATGCGTTAAACTTATGGAATTTAGCTTTTATATTTTTCCTGTCTACCGGTTGGATTTCGTGGAAGAACCATCCGAGGTCATTTTTTAAATACTGGCTAGTATATCGAAACAATTTAAAATAATTAATTTGCGTTAATGCGTAAAACATAATAAATATTTAACTGGGCAGAAAATAATTCTGTGTTATAAATTTTTTTACGAAGTCATTCTTGAAACATTGACTTTCTCTAAAGTGCACAGAAATATGCAAGACAAAAGTCCCTTACATTTAAATGAAAAGTTTTAGAAATACTTCTGGTATTTAATTTAAATTTGCGGATAAAACTCAAATGATATGATCTATCTTTTTATGTCGAAAAATACGTCTCTCGAAAATCTCTCAAAAAATACAAAAAGTTTTCTTTGCAGTTCTGTCTTGAAAATTTAAACTATTCTGATTTCTAACACATTAATTAAAGGGGTCTCAGGACTCATAAAATTGGGGTGGGGGAGACCATTTTCAACATTTAATATCTTAAAATGAATATGATTTAAAAACACAATTTTATTGGGATGAAATATATAGGTATGTTCTTTTATTTCATGTATTTAAAAAAAATAGCAAGATGCCGATTTAATATTTATAAGACTCTCCAAACTGACAGGCATTTGCGAGTAGAAAATTGGTGTAACAGCTTATGCGCAAGATTACAAAACAAATTTTTCACCAAGAAGGAAATTTTTCATGCCTAAGTATACTTCAGACTGTATTAATTACCCTGAATTAATTAATTAATTCATTAATTAATATGAATGAATGAATTAATTAATTAATTCTGTATTAATTACCCTAAATTTGTATTTAAAGCATTTTTGTATTTTTAATTCAAAGTTCAATTTAGCTAATACAAAATTTTGAAAATTTCAACAGTATAATCACCTGAATTTTTTTTTTTTTTTTTTTTTTTTTTTTTTTTGAAAAATAAAAATAAAATTTTGGTTTCCATTTATACAGACTAATATGAAATATGTGTAACTATTAGAAATATTTTGCATGCATCTTGCTATTTTTTGAACAGTTCAGTCTATAAGTATTTATTTTCTCGATATAGATTTTTAGACCTTTATATTGGCACGAATTCACTACTGAAAAGAAATTGAGATTTTTTAAATTGGGTGTAGAAAAGCATTTATTAGAAATATTTTCTCTATCATCAATGAAACTGATTAAATTAACGATAACATATCGTCAGCGCTTAAACACTTCAAAACAATTGTTGTAAATGACCGTGATCCAAAAATAATTCAACTAAATTTTTAAAAGAGATATCTCACAAAAGTTTTAATTGTTTATTTAAAGACGTAATTAAATTTCAGTTGTGATGCACGATAAATATTAAAAAGGCATGGCTTTATTAAAGGAATGCAGAATAACCGTTTGTTTAATATTTTATTAAATAAAAACCATATATTTATTTTAAATATTGCGTTCAACTTGCATCATAATTCTAAATTTATGGATATTATGTATACAAACATGTTCATCTCCCACTAGTATTCAATAATATTTGGGCTAAGTTGCCCAGTATAACAAATATTCAAACCAGAAAATGTCGCTGTTATAGAGTTTGGGAATTTGTGAAGAGCAAGTATACATGTTTTCAATTACAATTACTTTGTAAAAATACTGCAAACATTTATAAATTATTGGATACCTAAACCTGTTAATAAAAGAAATTTTGCAAATTATGTTTATCTATGGAAAACAAAACTTAATGGGAAGATAATTAAACCTAATTAGGTTTAATCTACTTAATGTTTTCAAGACATTCTCGTATATGGGTTATGATTTTTTTTTTTCTAAATATGCAACAACAGATGAGTTAATATCGTTTAATGTGATGTTTAGCGAATTAACATAAAATTTTATTTAATGTGTAATAATATACTATAATAATTTTAAAATGTAAATAATTATTCTTACTAGGTAATTACAGTATAAGGTACTTTAGAATAATTTGCATTCCATGTAAATGTACAAGCTTCTAGCAGATATTTTTAAAGAAAATTTTATGTAAAAAACGTTAAATATAGAAGTTATATTCAAACTGCTTACTATATTTTAAATATTATCCCAAACAAGACATTCATTAAAGATAATGCGAAAAGAAAAAGAAAAAAAAATCGAGCGAAATTTTAAAGCCTGCAACTAACGGGTAAAAAATAATTTGTTGGTCATTTAGAGTTTTTTTATTGGAAAAGAAGAAATAAAGGAAGATTTAATAAACGTGTATCAGTTTCGCCAGATTGATAAACTCTTATCCTGATTACGAAAGACAGTTATTTGCTTCAGCCTGAATAATCCTAAATATTTATGTCAAAATTTATGATAATCTTCAAAATCTCATGTTTGTATTTCATACTGACTGAGATAACCAAGATAAATAATTTTCAATCTTAGATAACATGTTGAAACTGTGTTGCTGGTAGAAATATCAACAATAAAATGGAAGAATTTTTACAGATTTTTGATATCCGGATTCCCACACTCTACAATGGAAAGGTTAACATTCCCGTTTTATCATAAAAATCAATCTGCCTATTTAGATACCTATTTTCTCATTTCATTCATCCGTACCTGTTTCATTAGAATTATTTCTTTTCCTATAATAATTTTCTTATACAATGTTCTTCGACAATGTATGTATCGTATGTATACCGATAAATAATTTTCTGGATTTAATCTCATTGTTTCATTTATAACTATTTAGAAATTGAAATATTCAAAATGTTAAATGTAATCGTTTGGTATAAACATAAATTAATTTCCCGTTTAGACGGGCTGCATTTGGAGGCATGTGATTACGAGCATTGTAATTCCTATCCGTTCGATAAACTTAAGTCTAGAATAAGAGTTTAATTATAGATAATTTTCTTGACTTGTTGAACGTTTATTATAATGTAGCCTTCCTAACTGTCTTGCATAACTGTTAGGCAGCTCGATTACTACAACAGATTGGGAATTTAAGTATATCTCACGGAGTAAAAGAGGTGGAGGGGAAACTTAATAGGCATTACTCGCCGAAACCACATGTTCCATTTTGTTAAATAATGAGGGCGCCACAATCCGCATGTTGGCCATTCTTTTAGCTGAATATCACATGCTTGTATGTATAAGAGCCGTACGTTAGAATTAAAAAATATTTTATGTTATTCGTTTATTTTTTATTATTGATATTACAAAGCATAAATTAAGATGGGGTATAAGTGCTTTGTTCCTGGGTTGAAAATAGGTTATACCAGTGACATAAAAAAAAAATGAAAAAACGAAGGGAAAATAAAATTGAGCTTGTTCCGTGCTTTACAGGTGAGAGATTTTTTTAGGCTTTATTATAAAGCTATTTGCTTGTAATTATGTTTAAATTGAGAAATTTTTATCTTAAATCGATCTTAGTGTATATGTTTTTAAAGTGTTATGCTTAATGAACGCTAAAAATTGCTGTGGGTAATTGATATGTACCTATCTGTCAAATACCATTTAAATTGAGATTAAACCATTTAAATTGCAGAGTTTTGTCCTGTCAAATTCTATGAAAATGGAATCAAAACTTCAAAAGAAATTAATAAAAGTTTCCTTCATTCTATTAAAACCTATCATATGTAATTAATTCAATGATACCCCATGATAGGTAATGATTCTAGGTTGTCATGGTGATTATTCTATTAAATCCTGTCACACGTAATTAATTCAATGATATCCAATGATAGGTAATGATTCTAGGTTGCCATTTTGATTATTCTATTAAATCCTATCACACGTAATTAATTCAATGATATCCCATGATAGGTAATGATTCTAGGTTGCCATGGTGATTATTCTATTAAATCCTATCACACGTAATTAATTCAATGATATCCCGTGATAGGTAATGATTCTAGGTTGCCATGGTGATTATTCTATTAAATCCTGTCACACGTAATTAATTCAAAGATATCCTATGATAGGTAATGATTTTAGGTTGCCATGATGATTGCGTTCTATTTAAGATGGAGTCCTATTATTTTCGTATTACTGAATTTAATGTATATTGTATTCATGCATAAGAGTGAGTCTAAAGGGTTTTTAAAATTTGATATTTTGTATGCTCTGACTTGAAAACCTGTAGTAATCTAAAATATACTGTTACATTTTTCCATAAATATTTATGAAATATTCTGGAAAATAATCTTCATTGTATGTAAGAAAAATCGGAATTTTGTGTAGAGATTGAGTCGGGTCTGATTTTTTTTTTTTTTTTTTTTTGCAAGGGACGGGCCGGCCTGTTTTCATGGATTTTTACATAGGGCGGGCCAGGGCGTGAACTGAGAAAATACAAACGGACCAGTCCGGGCCGAACTTTTAGTTTTTCCACCCGCCCGGTCCGGGCCGAGCCTAATTGTTTCTCTTTCGGGCGGGTCGGGCCCGTGCCTGGAAATTCCGGTCCTTTACCACCACCCCCCTTCCTCCTTATAAGTAAGATTATATTAAAATCAAGCCTTACGACTTTTGAAAAAATTAGTTCCTGAACAATGACCTATAATTTACACGTTTTCTTTCCCAAATAATTAAGATAAAAATTTGTTTTAATTCTACATTTATTAATTGCATAGATATCAAAAGTTACGAATTATTAAATTATTCAAAGGTTATAAAATATACGCGAGATTAAAATTTACTCCAAAAAATATTGAATAATACTTTTATTTTTTTAAAGTTGTAAGTCCATTTATTTCTTCGTGGCAGAATAATCCGTGATATTCAATGTTTATAAATGGCCTGCATTCACTTTTTTTGTCAGAATGATCTCTGATTTTAAGTGTCTTAAGAAGCAATCAAAAAGCCAAGTGCCTTTAAAAAAATATGTATCTTATGAAGCAAACTGTAATTAATCAGATTTCTACTTGTACAACTTTCTTAGAATTCAAATTTTCTATTAAAAATTTTTTAAAAATCAGTGTTTTTCCCATTGAAAAGCATTGTAGAACAATCGACCGATAGCGTACATTCTACGGTGTCGCCACCTAACGGGGGAAAAACTGCATAGCAAAATTTTAACATTAGTTTCGCTTTTACCTTTTTTACTCCGTGGCATATATATATATAATTTTTTTTTATTTATTAACATCTTATTTATTACTACATTTTTTCTGGTAGATGTTTAACTAATTTTGCCATTTAAAAAAAGTAAGGAACAATAAATGGTTTCAGTTTTTCATGTAAGAAGCAGATTTAGTTTTCATTGTAAGGTTCTTAATTTTTTTTTCGATCCCCAACTTCTATATGCAGATACTTCGAACCCGGCATCTCAATCTATTGCTGTTTGCAGAGCAATTCATTTCTTTTGGCAGCATTGTTTCAGATTACAATGAAAGAATGCAAATTGTGGAAAATTTTATTTGATTTTTTTTTTTAAATATAACGAGCAGGCATTTTTCTAATAAAATAGGATGTTTTCATATATGGCATAATTAAATAATATGCATTTACCATAAATCACAAATTATTTATAAAGTTAATTTAAATCAAACATTTTTAACTAGGTTTTTTGTTGAATGTTTAAAATGGCTTTTCCTTTATCCTTTTAAGACCTAACCTACACAGTTGTGTAGGTGATCCTAAGAAAAAAGAAAATACATTTCTCTTCTGTTCTCTGACTTAAAGCCGAGCCTGCACCACACAGCTCCCTTAATGTACCCTGATCCTCCCTTGACGTACCCTGACATCGGAATTTTTTTTTTATATTTTTTTTTCTGTCAAATATGATCCTAATAATTAGGGTTAACCACTAAAACTTTTAATTTTTGCCAACCCTTCAGGTATTAAATGGCTAGATATTTGATATTATATACTAAAGAAGATAACTTTTAAAGAAAATATAAAAAATATCCATTTTTAAATAATTTTTAAATCTTTGTGCATTCATATGACTGTATGCATTTTATTACATTTTCGTGTTCAACAAACATCTTTAATAGAAAAAATGGAAATTTAACAGTATTAACATTTACATTAATAATATTTTGTGACTCTTGCGTTAATGCATTCAATTACGTAGCTGAAAATGTTTAAGTAAGAATTACTACCATCCAATAAAAAACAACATTCTGGTTTGAAAAAACTTATTTACGCAAGTTTCCGAAAATCAATCACAGGAAAAAAAAAACAAAAAAAAAACTATATTCTTATAAATGCTCGTTTATATCTGTAAACTAAATTAGTTTCTAAGCTTTCTAAAGATAAAACAAAAAACAAAAAGCGTATCAATATTATGAATATCATGGAGGTGGTCATTGCACATTTCCGTTTGTGGTTAAATCATGTTATTGTAAATTAAGAAATACTTGCCTTTTTTTACAGTATTAATGAGATTAAGCTATCACAATCGAAAGGAAATCTATATTATTATGAAATTATGAGGGCTAAAAAATTGACTTTAAATAAACGGTTTTTTAAGAAACACAATTTCAAATATAAAAACTGATCTACAAGATTTTTATGGGAGTTTTCATAAAGGAACATTTGGCAGAATATCTTAATTATCCGTCAAGCGGACACCGCGTTGTTAAGCATACGGTTTGTGGGTGCAAGATTTTAGTTATCATAGAAGGTATTCCCCCACCCCGCGGCAATTATTTGCTATGACATTAAAATGACGTGGATGCTAAATGTGGCATTTCTCTTTCGAAAGTATATTGCTTTTACTTCTCCATTTTCACCTGTATATGATTTTTAGGTAAATTATTTATTATTATAGTTATTATTATTACCCATAAACAAAAAGTCTGCAAATCATCTTTCAACTAAAATCAAAACCCCAGATAGAGGTAGTTGAATAATAGCTGGTTTTTTATATTCATTTATTTTTATGGTTAAATGAACGCAAAACCAGAAAGTAATGGGTTAAAAATATAAACATTTCTCTATTTTCTAGAGAAAAAAAATGAAAAATGTTATAAAGTGACCGTTTCAGTTCTGTCCGATTTTCAAGAAACAGCGAGGGAATATTTATCTTTCGAAACGTTTATTGCTTCAAATACAACACGATAATTCATATGTACCAAAACACGGTCACATAACCCTACTTAAAAAATTCAAAATGTCACGTGTTGTGCTGCGTCAAACATCCATCAAATATTAGTTAGATTTATATAACAAAATACAACGTTATATTACATTTTTGTGAGTTAAGAAAGTTCACATATTAGTTTGTTTCTAAAGGAAAAAGGAGACAAAAATAATGCGCGATGTTAAACGTTTCACTAGCTTCCAATTTTAAATTACAATATTATCTGCCATCCTGTATTATAGGTTGTCCTAAACGTAGCAGAGCAATAAATCTAAATTGTTATTCTTTTGTATTTGCGTTGTGTCAAGCATTCTTCGTGCACTAACAACGATTCTAAAAGAATACATCAAATTTCCTTTCATTTTTATGTGCTAAGAAAAGTGTAAAGAATTAAATATATTTCTTGCAAATAAACAAAAAAAAAAAACCGATAAAGTTTTAACCATTTTAGAACTCTTTTTATAGCCATTTCAGTAATTTTTAATAAATAAAGCGACAAGATGATTGATGACTTCTTAAACTTTTATTTCTTTTAACATTTCAAAATAAAGGAAGTCGATATTTTTCATACAAATGGGTATAAAGATCTATAAATCGGAACAAATCTGTTTCTTTTCTTATTGCTCCTTTTTTCATTTGGTGTTTTGTATAGTTCTGATCTATTATTAAATATATTTCTCGCAAATAAGCGAAAAAAAGATGACGTTTTAAACATTTTAGAACTTTTTTTTATAAACATTTCCGTAATTTTCAATAAATAAAGCGACAAGATGATTGATGACTTCTTGAACTTTTATTTCTTTTATCATTTCAAAATAAAGGAAGTCGATATTTTTCTTAAAATGGGTATAAAGATCTATAAATCGGAACAAATTTGTTTCTTCTCTTATTGAACCTTTTTCATTTTGGTGTTTTGTATAGTTCTGATCTATTATCTATTAAGCTTTTTAATTTAAGTTGCAGCTTTTATCATTTTTAAAACAGTAAAAAAGAACAATTAAATCAGAAAATATTTTAAAATTCGGATGTACACTTTAGCTCTCTATTTTTTTTTTTTTTTTTTTTTTAAGAGAATAAGAGAAATACTGCTCTCCAACCCCTACATTAATTAATATTTAACGTAAATGGCATTTTATAATTATGAAAGAACCGACACTTAGAAACGAATTGAAGTGACATACATTTTGTGCCTAAATGAGATAACGCCTTTTTTCAAGTAAATAAAATACATTTGTTTCACGTAAAATGAATAAATGTTTTATTGAAAATGAATGATTGAGAATGAATTAAGAATGAATCATTTATTCAATCAAGGAGTTACATTATTTGTTTATCATTAAAACAAGTAGCGATATCCGCAAATTAAGACTGGCTATTAGTTTCATAAATTCTATTCTTAATTACTTATAACTTATATTTTGAATGCACCTTCTTTATTCTTAATGAATGTTTAATTAGTCTGATTCCACCGGAGCTTATAAATACTACCCACTGAAGTCCATCGGTTGATACAAAGAGATCCTTAGCGAGAAGGATTTTCTGAAAAATCCCCACTCTTGCTTTTAATGACTTTGCTTTGCTCATTTATTATTTTTTTACATATAAATGCAAACAGCTATAAATTAAATTAAATTAAATTAAATTAAATTAAATTAAATTAAATTAAGTTAAGTTAATTTAAACTAAAATTATTTTCCTAAAGACGAAATTGGTTTAAATTTTGCAATCATTGTAGAAAATATAAATTGTGAGAACTTAATTATTATTACTGCAGAATATTAAAGCTCCAGTACGTTTTTTTTTTTTCCTTCGAAAAACGTAGCCCTGTATATATGTAAATTACTAAAGATTTTTGATTCATGGTCATGTGCATTTGAAACTAAAAAAATTAAATTAAATTTTAATTATTAATGTTGATTAATGATTTTGGAGCATTGTATTGTAAAAAGTATTATTCGCATTCATTAATGAAAGTATAATAGTAGTTCTTACTTTTTTTTCTTTCTATTTTTTGAAAATGTTGATACATTGTTAAATCTGTATATCTCTATAAAATTTTCTTTTTACTGTTTCAAATTTGTATGGGTGTTTTATAAGATGACACGAAAATTTTATTATTGAAGTTGTTTTAATTTTTTCAAATTTTGTATGTATGAAATGGCAATATTGTTACTTGAATATTATAATGTAAAAAAAAAAAAAAAAAAAAAAAAAAAAAAACTAAATACAGTATAATTGTGTTTATTATAGAATTAGTTTAAATATAGAGTAATATTTTTGTATTATTTTGATCCTGATAATAAGCATATTCGAAATTTTTTTAAAACTTATATCTAGTAATTGGAAAATATATCATTGTTAAAAATTTGATGGTGAATCTTGTTTAATTTATTCTGTTTGATAAAACAAGTATTTTCATTACTATTGCCGTGTAATCATATTTGATAACATTTTATTTTAAAATAGTTAAAAAGCTTTTGTACTTTTACACATTTAAAATTTAATTTTTTCGCGAATTTACTCAAGTATTTGAATGTAAAATAATATATCGCGATATTATGGAATCATTATATTTTATATTTAATTATCTCTGATCAGTGTGTGCTTTGTTTTGAAAAAAATATTTTATGGAAAGTAATTTCATTCAAATTTTTCGAAGATATGTACAAAAATTTATTTACATTATATATTTCGTTCTTTTTACACATCTATGTACTGTATCAGGGTTAACGGATGGTCGATCTCGGATCTTGTCGCCAAGTGACTTTTCAGCCCTGATCTACTTTGATTAGTTATCCTTTAATTGGAAAGATATGATATAAAAGAACCGTATGGTTATAGAAACTAGGGAACTATTCTACTTAAACTATTTTTATTTTAGAAATCTACAATTTTTTTATGGTACAAAATAATAATAATAATAATAAATCATGTGCAATTTATTAAAATAATTGTTTGTTTTAATCGTAGACTTGAATATAGACAGGCCGATCTTTGCCACTGCCGACAGCCATACAAAGGGAAGTTAGCTTTAGTAAAAAGTAAGGTTTAATGAATCACTGTACTACAAGACATATTTACAGGAATAGTGTACATATTTAAAGCGCCAAAACTCAGAAGAAATCCGGTGATTTCAAAATATCTTATCATTTCCCGCGCCTCTCATTAAAAGCTCCGGGGCAAAAATCAGGCAAGCAGCTTGTATATCTAACACCTCTACATACTCTCTGCCGTAAAAGCTAATCCGCAATGAATTATGGGAAAACCTATTTGGCAGCCCACTAAACTGTCGTGTGCTGCCATCTAGCGTATCGGTATTTAAATATTTGTTACAAAACTGATTTTATAAATTGGTAGTTAGAGCTATTTTTACAAAATATGTACAGTCGTGGAAAAAAAAAGTAAACACCCCCTACTAACTCCTCAACTAATTATCGTAAACGAAAGTTACTGGTACCGAATGATTGGAAATAAAGTCTGCTTTTAAATGATGCATATAAAATTTGCTTAGGGGGCATCTACATATTAAAATGAATCCAAACTTCATTTTTTTCAATGGCAATACTCAATTTTAACGAGGTATTTCAAATCTTCAATTCAAACTATGCCTAGACACCAAATTTCAAGTCATTTCAATAATAAGTTTTTGAATTATAAACATTCTAAATTTAATGCTTCTAATGTTCAATTACATTTTCATATTTTTATTCATATCTCCTGAAATTATGCTCCTAATGTGCTAATTTTTTGTGTAGCAATAATTCTAATATACCCAAACATAAATACCTTGAATTTGCAAATTTTTATAATTTTCTGATATGAATTATGAATTATGAAATTAATATTCGAAAAAATTATGAATTGCAACATGCAATTTTTTTTATGGTTTTAGATTTATTAAGTCCTGCTTAATGGAAATCCAAAATTTCACATTTTTCTTCCAAGTACTTTTCAAATTATGCCTAAAAAACGGCTAAATGATGGTTTAAGGGGGCCGTCTATGATAGAAGTGAGTAGATATTTTGAAATATCTGCTGCTGTCCTGTAATCTAACCTGCTTCATTGACTGCTTGAGTGGTGCTTAATTTCCTTGATCAATAAGGGGGCTCTCTCGGTTAACAATCGAGTACCGAACTTCAATTTGGATACAGCACTTAAAATACGCTCGTTTTAAAATAATTAATTTCACAGAAACTTATGGTACGAATTGCATAAAAATTTGTTTTTAGGCTAATTGAAGGATGTAGAGTTCATTTATGCTGTCAGAAATTGTGTACTGCTATTGTAAAAAACAAAGTTATGGTTCGTTTTAATATGTAGATGGCAGCCTAAGCAAATTTTATATACATCATTTAAAAGTAGACTTTATTTCCAATCGCTCGGTACCAGTAACTTTCTTCTACGATAATTTATTAAGGAGTTAGTAGCGGGTGTTTACTTTTTTTTTTCACGACTGTACATGAATAGTTAGATTAATTAATAAAAAATACTGCTATGGACATCTCACAATTCTTATGAGAACAGTGTAAATAAATATTTCGTATAACATTTTTTAATAGGATAAAAGCTACACCTAGATAGATGGTTGAGAAAATAATCACATTAAAAAATATTTAGCTTCGACTGTTTCACGGTGCTTTCTAAATATGATTGAGAAAATTGTTTTGTATGAAAAGTGCAATTTACTTTTATTAGTAGACCAATTATATATATTCTACATTGAATTTTCTTTAATGGTATTTTAAAGTACCGTTTAGAATTCCCGTATTTCCCCCCGTTAAAGAGGAAAAAAAGAAACACTTTTAATTAGTTACAGAGCATATCATATACCTAAGCGTTAAAACGCGAAGATTGCTGATAAGGAAATGATAAAATAAAACCTCCGATGTTAAAAGAACCACAAAATGTTGTCTAAAGCCAACAATTCTTTTCATATTAAAGAACCTCTACCGGCCTCGGGGGCATTGGTAGGAAGCATGAATTCTAATACGGAGTTAGATATAACATGCAATAAAAAAATTAATTATTTGTTCTAAAAAATAATTTTGTTATTTTTTCTGGTATTTGTATAATTTTCAATATTTTATTTTAATTAAAAGTACTGTTTCTGAATTTTAGGTGCGTTCGTAATTATATAAATACGTAGCACCTATAGTGATCGTTCAGTCCGTCTGTCTGTCCGTCCGTCCACATTTAGCAGAGCAAAAACCACCCAGCCGAATGGTCTGAAACTTGAAATATGTAATTGGCAGTCAAAATTTTTTCGTTAGATTACGGCCAATGGGAAAACATTATTTCAAGTGCATTTTAATGATTTTACAGCCTTTCGAACAGAATGAAATTGATATGCACTTATGAAGCGCACTAATATATACATTCAGTACAATATGCAATGCAATATATATTTTTGCATTTATTTATATTAGTTATATTACGAACGTACATCATTTGCCACGTTTGAGGGACAGTTTCCAACTTGTTAAGTATTGTTGTCATTTTTACATATGAATAGTATGTGCACTAGCTAGCGACTTTTTGCTTCCTAATTTGGTAGGTGTTCTAGATGAGCTGTTATTAGCAGAAATGTCTGTTATAATAAAACGTTTTAGTTCAGCAAATATTCACGTGTTTGTGAGTTTGCAAGTATATATTTGAGACGGTTTTCTATTATTCACTGAAAGATTCCTGTGGAATATTCCTAAAATAAATGTGTCTTTTCAGAAGTACCGCTTTTTTCCGGCATTTACGTACAACAGGAATCCAAATTTTCAACAATGTACGCATTTATTTTATTGCAGTCTAGTATCCAGATATTTCAGTAAGAATCATGGTTTTTTAATTTATTATGTTATATTTCATAAGTCAAAAACTTCTGGTTGCTGATTCTCATTACTGTTTTAAATGTTTTATTTATTTCGATATATTTTAAATTCACTCCCCGATGTTTTTGGAATTTTGGTGATACATGTTCAGTTTTCTTATTCTTTCTTCAGGTGATATTCCGGATGTTGCTGACAAACATTTTGAATATATTTGTATATTTTGAAAATTTATTTTTATTTGCTTTTAGTGCGCTTCTATTAAGATCTATGTGCTATTTGCGTACACGAATGATAATTCGTTACGGAGTGTAATTCATACTATAATTTTTAAAATTTTTAGATTTTTAAAATTTTTATATTTTTAGTCGACGTAGTTGGTTACATTTTTAATTTTTAGAAAGCTTAGAGGATTCTGCAGACGTGGAATTTGTAACGCATTTAAAAAAATATAATTATTTGTACCTTTTTCAGTTTTGCTAATAACTGTGTTATAACCTATGACACATTTTCGGCGACGTTCTTTGTGCCTTATAATCCAATCCTAGTTTCTGTATGGAGTTTTTATATATTTCGGAGGAGTTCCCGACTACACACTTTAATCTCCTTCAAGAATAATTGACACAATTTACTCACAATTAATTTAAAAAAAAGCTTGGTCCATTTTAGAAAAACTTGTACAGGTGAACATAATTAAACTGATAGTACTCAGAAAATGCTGTAGCGCGAAGTAATTGAGAGAATTACGCCAAATTTTGTAAGAAGATTAAACAATACGGGGGACGAAGGATTCCGCAAAAAGAAGTACTTCCAAAAGTCACCTCTAGGGGATTATGTGGCTCTGTGAATAGATAAGATATGTTAAAAAATGCAGAATCAATACTAAAATCGTTAAATGTGCTGAATAAAACGTAATTGTATTTCATTATTGATTCTGTAATTTTTAAAAATCTCTTTTCTGTTACACAGTGCCATATATTCCCATAGTGGTGACTTTTGGAACTTTCGGTTAACATTATTCTATGTAAATTTCCCTTCTTATAATATTCCTTATGTTATTTCGGATTATTAAATTAAGACCCCAATTTTAAACTAATCTATTACTTATTTAAAAACAACGTTGATTTGATCAGACGTATACGTTTCGTGAGAGCTAGGACTCACATCCTCAGTGTATAAAAACTTTAAAAACAACATCCCCCTAAATACATGCACGGTGAAAACCTAAATGTCAAAACATAATACCAAAAGACCATCAAGTTCCAACAGCCAATGAAACGTTGTTTTAAAATAATTTATATTTCCACACAAGTTCTGTACTTATTAATCTATTAATCTTCATATATAAAGCTGTAAGATCTCAATCCATCTAATATTATTCCGAATTATATTATTCCTGCGCTAACTACTTATATTCCTTTAATCAAACACTTTTATTATTTAAATCCCTATTAAAATTCGCTATTATTTCCCGTTATATCAAACCCCTCTAAATTCTTTATTTAATTGCTGAAATATCATAATTCAAAATTTAACCCATAATTCATAATTTAAAAAAAACTATTTATTTAAAATCACTCTTTTATTAAAATATCACGGTGTTTACTATAATATTTCAATACTTTAACCCTTTATCTACTGCATTATGATCTACTGCAATTTTTTTCATGTAATATTTTTTTTTCCAGTTGCTACAAAGAAAATTAAAGGATAAACGTAAAAAAAATACTCACCCGTGAGAATTTAATTATTTAGATGTAATTAATTAAATTGGTACTATGACTAAAATATCGTAAAGGAAAAACCACATGGTATTTCAACTGGCACAAGAAAATATATTTTGCCTCAATAAGTATATACAATAAATTGCCATTTTTTTTAAATTTTCAAATAAATCGTTTAGCATATTCCGGTGCGAATCATTTATTTCAACACTTTAGAATTGAAAATGCCACTGAAAGTGTTCTTAAAAAAAAACTATTTTTTTTGTTTTTTGGTTTTGATCTTGTTAGCAGTCATTTAGTTATGCGACGTCTATATTCGTGGGACAACATGTTCTCTCGCATCTCCACATATGCAATATATGAATTCACATATGCCATTTCTAGTATACCAAAAACGAGACGGTGATAAATTTGGTTGATAAATTTCAAAAAAAATGTTTGATTGTATAGTTCATAGTTTTCAAATGAGAAATGCTTTTTTTTATTTTTAATAGGCAATCTAAAATATATACTGCATGTAAAAAGTATTACTTTTCAATTAAAAAAAAATCCCTGCAGGCCCGGCCTACAGGCAGAGGTAGATTTCGAAGTCAAATATACTAATTTCACAAACAAAAACTAAATCATGATTAGAGATAAACCCACTTTAACAATTTTATCTGGCCGCTCTTGACGAGTTTTTATTTCATTTTCATATAATAGCTGGTTTTATCAGAATCATGTTAGGGCGGCATTCAAAAAAAAAAAAAATACTTTTCCATGCTCAACAACTCAAATTTTCTGCCACAATTCCAGATTCATTTTTAATTTTAAAAAAATATGAAACATGCTGACTTGATTTTTGAAGAGATTTATAAGCGGCCGGTGTTTTTATTTTTTGTTCAATTAATTAAAACTTGATATATAAACAATTATTTTCCCAGAAGGACAATATTTTTCGTTTCTAACACAATCGCTTCGGGAAATTCCGTTCAAAATGTCCACTTTGACATCATTTTTTGAAATATATTCTGCCTCTATCTAAAAATCGATTATTACGGTACATTATATAGTTTCTGAATAAGCGAATCTACCAATTAAATGCGTTTGAGAGCAAAAATGAATTTAAAAACCAGTCCGAAAATAAGCAGTTTGGATTTAAACGCATCCTTAATACAATGATTTTTCCAACACAATCCGCTTAAGTAAATTCGGTTCAAAATGCCCTTTTTAACAGCATTTTAAAAAATATATTCTGCCCCTATCAGAAAATCGACCATTACGGTACATTATACAGTTTCTGAGTAAGAAAACGTACCAATTGGAAACCTTTGAGAGCAAAAATGAATTGTAAAATGAGTCAGAAAATAAGCAGTTTGGATTTGAATACACCCTTACTAAGATCATTTTTTTTCTTCAACCGGTATGTATTTTTAATTTGTTTTTGCTCTAAGAATTGGTCCTATCCAAAACTTGTCTATATAGATGTTGTAGACAATATTAAGAAGATATATGATAAATTCATGGGGATTTTATATCTTTTGAATTGACGGAGTTATGGATTTTTTTCTTCTTTCAAACACCCTTTTTGTTTTCGTTTTTAATTTTTTTTTTGCAGTGCGAATTGGTCCTATCAAAACCTTGTGAATATAAAAGTTGTAGATAATGTTAAGGAGATTTATAATAAAATTAATTGAATTTGATATCTTGAGAATTGACGAAGTTATGATTTTTTTTCTCCCAAAAACCCTATTTTTTGCGCCCCTTGATCCCATTTTTAAATTTATCAAAAATCTGTGATACATAAATTTTTAGCCCTATTTTTAGAAGTAATAAAAACTTTAAACTGATTTGATATGTACAAAAATTAAGAAGTTATGGGGGGTTTTCTGTTTTCACAAAACCCCTACCTATTTCCCTCCCCTTGGTCCGATTTTACCCATTAACGAACTTGACCGAGATTTTATGCCGATTGATTTTATGTAGCAGTTTGGAAGAGATTGGTGCAGAATTACGAAAGTTATCGTGTCCAGAAGAAAGTGATATATATATATAGATAGATAGATAGATAAAGTTTTTTACTGAGGGTGGTTTTGGGTTCTAGGGGTCATGATCGGTGTAGATCTGCAAAAATATTTTAGAAATTCCAACATAGGAACGATCCCAATAGGTAGTATTTCATACGAAATCTACCTAAAATGGTTTCAGCTTTGTGCTGTAACCCGGGAAACCCGGGTACAGTCCCCTAGTGAAAATAACGAAATCATGAAATATTAATAAAAATATTTGAATAAAATAAATAAAAATTAGCCTACGTTATTTTAATGACAATAATATATTTATATACAAGTATAGAAAGACATTAAATCATCCGTTTTGATGTTAAATTCATTCAAACATTCAGATACATATTCACATATATCCTTATGCATTCAAAAATAGCTCTTTGAATTCCCAATAATTGATTTGTACAGACATAACCGAATGCAACAGACACTAAAATAAATACGAATATTAATGCGCTAGATTAAAAACGTACAGCAGGTGGATGATAAAAAAAAAAAAAAAAAACCCTCCCAGCATACTTTTTTTTAAGCACCCGATATGAAATGTCTTTCAGGCAACAATTAAAGTGTCGCCACTAAAAAATAGCGTTAAGTTACATAAGCTAGTCGTAAAACGAATCAGTTGTAACATTCTTTGGTTAAATACCGATAATTTATAGTGGATTTTTTTTTTTAGCTGCTAAGTATCTCAGATTTTAAATTTTTACATCTTCTTATTGGGAAAAAACTACTTTAACTGCATACTTTATTCTGTTGAAAAATGTATCTCAATTTATTTTTGAGATAATATTTTTTATAGTTTTTTTCTGTAATGGTGGCAACTGAAATATACCATTTCTGTTTAAAGTAAAGGAAAATTAGTGGGAAAAATAGATTACTATATATTTTTGTTGACATTTCCTTGTAATAACAGAAAAAAAAATCGGAATTAAAATACATGCTATTTTGAAAAGAATGAATAATTTGTGATAAAACAGGGAATTATTTTAAAATATTTTAAAATATCCATATAAATGTTATAAACAAAGGAAGGCATATGATTCATTAGATAGCAGATTTTTATTTTTATTTATTTATTTATTTATTTTTTGGCGGTTTACAACATTGCTTTTTTCTGGGTTTGTGTGTTGTAAGATAAAAGCGTCTATTTTAAGTCTTAAAACTGAAATAAGTTTTGTAGAAGTATATCATTTTCACTCCAGCGGCTTTGAAATTCTTCATAGATGGAAATGCTTCAATTTTGAAAATAACGCAATTGAAATCACACAATGATAAAACAAAAGGTTTATTAAAATTTTAGAGTGTCTTTATGGAAGAACAGTGACCTTTAGATTAAAAAAAATATATTTGTTTGAGCGTTAGACAAGCCAATATAAGATGCATTTTTTATTGTAACTAATTTTGTAGGTTTATTATAAATTAATGAAGCAGTTCCTTCTTAAACTTTTCCTTTCGTAGAAATTCGACGGGTTCCACCTCGTAATAATTTTTTTTCCCTCATCAGTGTCGGTACAAAATTCTGAAAGAGCAGATTCTTTTTAGGGTTTCGTTCATCTGACGAAAACCTATTCGTCTCGCTCCTCTGTCTGTTTGTCCGTCACAGAGCCCGTTCTCAGAAACTATACATGTTAGAGACTTGAAATTTTGGGTACTTATAGCTGAACACCTCACATCAAACAACAAATCATAAAATTTTGAAAAAGTTGGTAATTAACCTAATTACGGGCTAATTAAATTCTAAATTTAACCAATCAACCTTTTGAACGCAGCTTAGAACGCACTTTCTCCTAAGGGTTGCCAGTAAATTCGGCGGATGTTCCGTAAAATCAGCCGATGCAGGGTTACCACGGAGTAGCTTAAGCAATAAATGAAGTGGGCATTTAAAAAGAGGAATCTCATCTGCGGAAGTATCGGTCATACAAATTCGTAACAGGTGTAGAAATACGCGGAAAAAATTCTACTTTATTTTGGTACATTATAATTTATTTTGGTATGAATTTCAATTTTCTGCGTAGGGTAGAACGCAAAAAATCCACTAAAAATCGATCGATAAAAATTTAATTTCTGTATTTGAAAAGACAATGAAATGAGATTTTCTTTCAGCGGTACGCAGCTGCCGTCATGTTTCAGACATATCGGTGCGGGAGAAATTTAAGCAGAGAACATTCTAATGCGAAATTTAAGCTTTTTAAATATTAAATTTTTCGATAAAATTTTTCGACATCCGGCCGGGAAATCTCTCGCAGATTTCATACATACACGGTTCAAAGAGACAGCTTAATTACAAGCTGAGATATTAATTATTATTTAATTAATTCCTTTTATTTCCATCAAATGCGATATTAAGATGGAGGCACGTGCTTTTTCAACGGAGATTTCATTTAAATTAGGAAATCAAACAATTTGCGTGGGTTTTTCGACGGCGGGCTATGAGATAAGTATTAATTATTCAATATGAAAAGGTTTATAAGTGTTCATACCACTATTTCCGAATGGCAATTTCAGGAAATATCTTAAATTATTGGTTAAGACCAATAATTTCTTAATAAGACCAATCCTCTAACTCGATGTGTTTGAAAGTTTAAGATACTTTATAACACATAAGAAAAAGTGTAAAAAAGAATGATATTTCGAGGTGTGGAGGGGGGTGGGAAGTAGATTTATTTATTAAATCTTAGCGTTTGTTACCGCAGAAAATGTTTTAAATTCTTGGTTAAGACCTCACCGCCACACTCCCGACGATGAACCTACGGAGAGGTTGCGCAAAGGAGTTTCGTTCAGATATGCATTTGTTAAGAATAGAGTGCGCTCCCTGGTGGTGGAATGCGGAACTAACGTAACGCGATTTTGTTAAAATTAGGAAATATAACAAGGCGATCTGTTTGCAACTTTAAGATACTACATGACACATAATAAAAAGCTTATAAAATAATGGTGCATGCAATTTCCTGTGAGGGGAGGGCGGGGGAGAGGCGCTGTATTTCTTTTTTTTTTTAAATAGCGTTTATGACCTTTTTAGATGTCGTTTTTTGAGGACTATGATATACTCAGACATGTGCTACTTATGAAATATAAAAATGTCAAAATTTTAGTTACCACTATTTCCGAGTAGTACTTTCAGCAAATTTCTTAATTTCTCGCTTAAGACCGCTACCAACTCGAGTAACACATCCACTGATAGGTTGTTTAACAGAGTTTCGATCTGATACACTTTTGTTGTGAATAGTGTGCGTTCCCTGGTGGTGGAATGTGGAACTAACATAACGCAATTTTGTTAAAATTAGGAAATCTAACAAGTCGATCTGCTTGAAACTTTGACATAGTTCATAACACATAATAAAAAGCTTATAAAAGAATGTTCCGTGCAATTTCCTGGGGTGCCTGCCTATCTCGGGTGCTAAGACCCGAACCCCTCGACTAATATACCTACGGATAGGTTGTAAAACGGAGTTTCCTTCGGATAGAGGTTTGTGTAGAATAGAGTGCGCCCCCTGGTTGCGAAATGTGGAACTAACAGATTTCGCTAAAGGATAAAGTGTTTTAAAGGAATATTAAACGAAACCCTCAGTGCGATCTGTAATCACACTTACCCACTTGTTTTTTTTTTTTTTTTTTTTTTTTTTTTTTTTTTTTTTTTTTCATTTTTGCCACAAAGACCCTTTTTCAAAATCAGGTCCACACTCGCTTATGAAAGTATCCTACTATCAGTAGCGGGTTTCTTACGCTTATCTATACATCGATGAACCACTCAACTTAATAAATTTTTTTAAACTTCTATAAACAGGGAGTAAAATGACCTTAATTTTAATATTAGTTTAAAAAACGAATTGTCATTTTTAATACAAAAGGTGGCCGCCATAGAAGCGTTAACAGAAAGATCTACTTAGTAGACAAACTCACTTCTCGCGCTGAATGATAAGCAGTTGATTTTTAGAAATAGACAGACGAAGTAGAACTGTTACATATACCTGTTACTCTATTTTTTTAATGTAATTTAATTGAGTACACCGACCATTTGGATTTTTTTCCGTCCTAACGTCTTCAACAACAGATCGCAAAGTTCAAACTTCAGACGACCAAAACCTTCATCGATAAACTCTCCAAGTCCCGTTTCGAGAAGAAAAACAGTTTACAAATCGAAAGCTGTTCCACCTAATCATCCACAGATTGCGACAAATTACCTATGTTGAGCTCAATTTTTCCCGGTTAGAATCGACCGATTGTAAAACGCCGTGGCTAGTGGATTGGAGCCCCTCGAGACATGGCTTTTTACTCTCAAACGATTAAACATTAGATTGTTTCCTTTTTCGCGTTCGTCTTTTATTCTGTAATCGATTTTCATAGGCTACATAATCAGTTGAAGACCTCGATTTTCATGGGCTACATAATCAGTTGAAGACCTCGATTTTCATGGCCTACATAATGAGTTGAAGATCTCGATTTTAGCTTTGCAAGACGATTTTCATTTCTGCGTCGCTCTTTGACTTTGGATTTTTCCATATCTGATAATTTGCGCCTACCCATTTTGTAACTTTTTCAAATTTTAAAGATTTAATGCCTTTCGATTACCTATTCAAACAATTTTTAACGATTTTATGCCTTTCTATTACCTATTCAAATAAAAATTCTTCTAAAAGTAAAGAACATCGTTGAATTTCGTTAAAAAAAAGATCGAGTATCATTTGGTCCCATCCTCGACCGAAAACAACAACCATTTCCAAATGGTTAAAAAAAAAAAAAAAGAGAGAGAGAGGGAGAGACTGGGTTTTTTGTCCCAAACCTATTTCAAAAAAGTTTCTTCTTGAATTTGTATGCTGTGCGATTTATCGGTACGGATTGTATAAGCCCATCTGGTTTAACTGATACTTTTCAATAATTTAATTAATTATTATTAAAAGATATTTTAAAAATTACACAGTCGCCTTCGATGTGTATAAATGCATCCATTTCTGCATCTTCCTGTAAAACAGTTTAGCTATGCTCGCAGCACGCTACTCAGCAAACTCTGGATTGACACATAACCGCTCTTTTAAATTTTTATAGATTTAGTAGAAAATATATGCATACTAAATTTTCTACATGACTTGCACCGGAAAAAACACACAATAAATACATTACTTAAGATTTAAAAGAAAATCTTCATGTACAGATTTCATGTAATTCGGTCTTCTTCGTGATATAAAGTTGTCTACAGTGACGGCTTTAGATGTGCAAAGATAAGGGGTTCAACCGGGTTGCTAATATCCGAAACCTCAAGCGTACAACACCTTGCGAAAGACTGAGTGCACCAAATGATTTTGGGACACCGAAGAGCGCTTTGCGCTCATTGACATTGCTCGTAGTACATTTCCATTCCTGTTGATTCAAATGTTATTCTTTTTCTAAAACCGCTTTTACATCGCTTAGAAATATAGATCCAAGTTTTTAAAAAATATATTATTCTTATAAGGAAGAATAGACAACCTTGAAGAACTATGGAAATTTACAATTTCTTAGCCTCTAATAAATTTATTAAACTGATTTATACCATTCACCCACACGTAAAATGGAGATGGATATTTTAAAAATACGAGTACAAATTGGTAAATCTGAACATATTTATTTAAATAGTTTTTTTTAGGGATCAATTAATACTGCGAATCATCAAAAAATAGTACACTGTAAAAAAAAAACGGAAATACTACTGGCAGTCTAGACGCCAGTACTACTTCCGGTTTTTTTTATTTATTTTATTTTTTTGTACGGGAATTTTTACCCACAAATTACAGAAAAATTTCCGTTTTTCTGCTTAAAAACGGAAATTTTTCTGTAATTTATGGCTAAAAATTCCCATAAAAAAACCAGAAATAGTACTGGCGTCTAGATTGCCAGTCGTATTTCCGTTTTTTTTTTTTTTTTTTTTTTTTTTTTTTTTTTTTTTTTTTACAGTGTAAAAATCTATCTTCGGTATTAACAATGTACTCTCACAATAAACAGTGAATATATCAAAATCTTTTCAATCAATGGCGAACATTGAAAATGCTTAAGCATTTTTTTAATAGAAAAGAGGGACAATAAAATCTGTTTGATTTAATTATTTCTTTTATAAATCATCTGAATTCAGCTTAAATCAGTCAGACTATTTAAGTGGCAAATAGAAAACATTAAATCAATAAATCACTTTCGTTAAAAACACCCTGCCCCCCCCCCCCCCCACACACACACACAAACACACAAAAATGAAACAAAAATAAAATAAATAAATAAATAAAAAATCTGTTCTGAAAATCCAATATCTAAATTGCACATGCCATGCTTCCAGATTAGGATGGTAAACCATCCATCATCAAAGCAAAATGCTATTAAGTGATTTTTAACACGTTCACGCCGGCGCCGATATTCGTGTTTTTCTCTGTGAGGCAACGTTCGAATTCATGTTTTGCTTCATCTGGCGGCACGGCACTTTCGCTTATTTAGTCTCTGTATGTAATGACACGCCCCTCTCAATGTAATGACGTAGTGACACGCCCCTCTCATATTTATTAAATTGAACTCGAATATAATAATTAGAATTCATTGTGAATGTCTGAAAGATGGTAAGGAGTAAGCAAATTATTTAGAGACATAATTTTAGGTGGTTATCTCATGGTTCGCACGCCTTCTTGAATTTTGGAGACCAGAAAATTTTTCGGCCCCAGTATTATCTTATAGAAAATTTCTTCTTAAAAGAAGGCGAAATTTTGCGCGTTTAACACAGATTTCTTTCTGTATAAAAAAATACTGGTAATTATCCTGGAGAAATAACGGTATCCGTACGAACCATGTGTCTGTGCTGCTAGCTTGCGGTCTATTATCAAAGTTAGTATAAAAAACGAGCTAATAAACATAATTAATATTTTTAAAATTCAGAGAATAAATTATTTATCACCTTTTGATCAATATTCAACACACTTAAAAATGGCAATTCGATGGCAAATACCGTGAAAAAAGGATTCTCGTTTTTTTCATTCGTATAAAGAGTCTGCAAGAAAAAAGACAAAGATGCAAAGAATAATACAAATGTTTATCTAAAAGAAAAGGCAGACAGTATACTTAGAAGAAAACTTAAAAAGGTAACCGCGTATTGAAACCTTTGTAAGGGACAGCCAGCACTCTGTTTGGAATGCTTTAAAAATTGCATTGAAATGAATAAACAAATAGTATATTAACACATTGCCGACGGCCAATTTTTATCAAATCCGAATTTTAAAAGTGTAGAAGTTCTTCCCTGTTCTGAAAGGATTTTGTAAATTGGTGCTCTAGCTTGGTTTCCCAAGTTTATGCATCGATAAATATCTTTCAATGTACGAATTTAATATAAAATGTCTTACAATCTAAAGCAATATGGACAACATGATATAAATGTATTTTCTGTTAGTTATAAACCACGCCTTCAACGGAAAAGTTGAGTGTGACTCACGGTGATGCACGCCGCCTGATGCGACAGTCAGCCGTGACCCACCGGTGATGCACGCCCCATCACCGGCAAAAGTGTAGAAGCTCCTCCTTGTTCGTAAGGGCTTTTGTAAATTGGTGCTGTAGATTGGTTTCCCAAGTTTATGCATCAGCAAAAAATATCTTTCAATGTACGAATTTAATATAAAATGTCTTACAATCTAGAGAAATATGGTCAACATGATATAAATGTATTTTCTGTAAGTTAGAAACCACACCTTCAATGGAAAAGTTGAGTGTGACCACCGGTGATTCACGCCGCCTGATGCGACACTCAGCCGTGACCCACCGGTGATGCACGCCACCTGATGGCACAGTTGAGCGTGACCTACCGGTGATGCACGCCGGCGTGAATGTGTTAAAGATAAATAACTCTAATTTAAGATAGAATTTCTAAATCTAAACTTATATTTTAAATGAATTGACTTGAAGTGAAAAATAAGGAAAGAAATTATATATTACAACAAAATATAATTATTTAGTAATGAAATTATGTTTTGTCTTTCATATGGTAATCAAGGTATTCGAGTTTGGAGAATGAAGCAATAAACATTTAATAAAACATGCCTTAAGCGTTCCATAAAATTTGCTGCTAGTGTCATGGTTTAGGGTTGTATGAGTGCAGAAGGACCTGGAAAGTTATGCATCGTCTACGAAAAGGTTAACTCTCAGATATATCAAGAAATTTTGGAAAATTTCATGATTCCATCATCAGAAGATTTATTTAAAGATGATTTAATCATTCAACAAGAATTAGCCTTACCCCATACCTCGGTGCAACTAAGAATTGGTTCCGCCAACGCAAAATTAAGATACTTCCTTGACCACCAAACTCATCAGACCTTAATCCCATCGAAATCATATGGTGTATAATTAAGAAAAACTCCAAGAAAATCCTCCTTCAAGTAAAACTGAGTTAGTGGCACGTGTAAACTCTATTTGAGTAAATATTGATAGAAATGTTTGTAAACACCTTGTATATAGTATGCTAGATCGACTGTATGCTGTTATGAAAGCTAAAGGTTATGCTAAAAAATATTAACTGCCATTTACTTCATACTCATAAGGTAATATTGTTGCGTAAAATAAAATATTCTAATATTTTGAACCAATCTAAATTTTATTCTAATATTTTGATGTGTTTCTGAAAGCTGTATACCTAATATATTGTACTTTAATTTATATTTTGAAAATGTTAAAATCTTATCTAAACATTCCAGATTTAATTTATAAGAAATTTAATTACATGTACTTAGTATAAAAAATAAATAAATGAAGAATATTTTTTTTTCTTATTACTAGGGGGCTCGGCTCCCTACGAGCTACGCTCGCCAACCCCCGTTCAGACACTGCAGTCTCTAAAAGCACGCTAATTTGATCGGCTTTAAAAAGATTTTGGAAGATTGAATTATAATTAAAAAAACAAAAGCGATCTCCCTATAAACGGGTTTCTATTCATTTCTCTTTGATTGGGGAATTTTACGGAAAAATCAGCTGCTGTTAAAAGATACAATGGCATTTCAAAATCATCTAATATAAAATGAATTAAGTAAACAGAGTCTTTGTCTCCCGATATTTTTTAACAAAGTGAAAATAAAGTCCTTTTAAATAAGACATTTTAAATATATCGTTTTTAATCTGGCGTAATTTTCACCAAACTTTTCTTTCCCTTTTTAATATTCACGTGAAAATGCTTTTATTAGAAATGAAATATTATTTGCGCTGTCAAAAAAAAAAAAAAAAAAAAAAAAAGTTGAAAAATTCATCTTAAAATATCAAGTAAATGTCTCGCGCTATTTTTAAATTTATACTGTTTTGCAATATTATTTTGTGTTCATTTTATGTAATAACTGTAATGTGACGTAAATGTGATGTAATTTCTCCTATTTAAGACTTCTAACGCATGTTAATAAATTTATTATTTTACAATATCCTTTCTCTGTTAAAATTCATGTGTAATTATAGATGAAGTAATTTTCAATAAGTTCCTGCTTTTTATAAGTAATTATTTAATTCTAATTTGAAAGTTTTTTTGTGTTTATAATAGTCACGTGTAAAAAAATTTTTAATTTGAAGCAAACATTATTGTTTCCGTTGTTTATAAAGTTGGAAACAGGTTAAATTAGTACAATTTTCTGAAATAAGAAAAAAAATATCTCTCGAAATGCTGAAAATTTGAATTTAAAATAGAAAGGAAACCTCGAAAAATGAGTCAAATTAAAAAAATAAATTAATTCTGCACACCGGGAAATTATAACGTATAAAATGATCTAAAAATTATTAAATTCTGATGTATAGTTTTTGCTCCTATAAAACTTTTTTAGTGGAACGATTTTGTCCAACTTTAGCATTAAATATCTCTTAAAATAATTCTTCGATTTGAAAACTGTCTGCATCAGCGTGTTTATCAAACATTTTTGTATAATACTACAGATTTTCATATTTTTGTATGCATTATTTTTCTTGATATTAACGAAGAAAGACCTCCGGTCACAAAAAATTCAAAACCGGCGGCGGCGGCGGCGGCGGTGACAGCGGTAGTTACTTTTTTTTAGAATAGAGAGATTATATTTTTTTCAATTATTCTAATATTTTGAATATGAGCTGTAAAAAGATTTTGAATTGTTACAGAGATTTAAAATAGTTTATACTCAAGCTAGCTAGTAACAGTGCTGACAAGTAAAACAATAAAAATCGCATCTTCCAACGGAATATCTCACTTTGAAATGTCAGATTACCATCTCAGCAATCCGTCATCAAGATTCTAACGTAGTCCGTTACTTAAAACTATGTTTCAATTAGAAAATAATGATACATTTTACTAATATTAAAAACTATCTTTAAAATGATAATGTAAAGTTTATCAAAATAATTTTCATTGATTCATTCATATATTTTATCACAATATTTTGCATTCGCATTTCAAAAGTTTGAAACATTTCGACATTACGAAATCCGCGAAATAACGGTACTTTTGCAAATAAACTTTCTGCTACTTATCATATTAAGGGTGACTCACACTGCAAATAGAAGCGTCTTAAATTTAGACACATATGTGACTGAAAAAGAATTTTAGACACTTAAGTGTCTAAATCTGAAAATTAAGACACTATAGATGTCTTAATTTAAGATACATAAGCGTCTTACTATGACCATGGTGTAAACGAACTGAGAATAATGTCTAAAATATCCGCAAACGTCTTATTTTAAGACACTTCATTGCTTTAAACGTGTCTTAATTTAAGACGTTTTGATTCTTCCGACGCTATAACCACCAGGGGGCACTAGCACTCCCAGTTGCGCATGCGTTTTAGATGTCTTCGTTCGAAGTGGTATACGTTGTAATTCAAACAAAGTTTGTTTTTATGTACACGTGTATTTTAATTCGTTTTTTTCGAAATGTGAAGTACTGTGATTTTAATTCGTATTAACTTGGATTATTTATTTATTGAATACATACATCTGACGTGTGTGCTCGACATCAAATGTCTCTTAGAAGCTGTCGTCGATACAAGGGCGGGATAGACACAGAACAGAAGTAGACGACGGTTGAAGATTACACCCGGAAATTCTACAAAGCGTGTGCAATGGGCTTAGTGTTAACTCGTATCAATTTATATCAATAATATTGTGTTATTCATCTTCGTCCTGTCGAAGCTGGCAAAAAAAAGAAACTTTTGTCTGGCGGGTCCTGTTTTTAGGATGAAACATCTCATTCTTTAAATATGGCTAGTCGGATGTATTATGGGATTACCTTTTAAACTGATGAAAGTCTTTCTCCCTCACTGTGGTTGTGGTAGTTTTTAAAATTTCCAATCGAGGAATATTTCTTACCTCTTGCAGCAACTCAAGTAAGTTTCTTTATAGTACTAAAATTAGTGTATTTTATGATTTTATTTATTGTACTAAACAAAATCCTGCATGAAATTTAATTAGTTTTGAATCTGTTCGCAAAAAAACCCACTAATTCTAGAAGTATATATTTTTAAACTTATGACGTTTTTTTTATTACGAATTATATATTCAATGTCAGTTCTTAGTTTCAATGGATAATTTTTATCTCGCAGTAAATGACGGCCACAAGGAAGTAAAGAAAAAAAAACTTTGAAAGATGACCTAATGCTTTCTTACTTCCTGGCATAAAACCGCAGATTAAAAAAAAGATAAATAAAGTAAATGAGACTGGTCTATTATATGAAGCTGCCTGTAAAAATATACATATGTATTTTATTTGCAATCAACTCTAATACTGATTTTTTTATTATTTTTAATAAAAAAGTAATTTGAAATTTATAATGGGAAAAAGTAAAAACCTCTAACTAGATTTCGTATTTAAAATTGTGGTAACTTTATTTATATGCACTTATACGAAAAATACAAAAATGACAGATGTTACTGTATATATTTAAGACGAAAGAAGTTTGGAAATCATAAGTTATTTTTTCCTCATGTTTTTAATATAGAATATGTACTTATTTGTTTTTATTGATAGTTGAATAGCTTTTGTGAGTACCCTCTGATCTACATAAAAACTTGCCCATGTGGAAATATAAATTTTTTAAAAACATAATTTTTAAATAAGTATTTTCATTTATTTTTTTTTTTTTTGGCGGGGGGGGGGGGGGGATTTTGCATGAATTTTTGTAAAGCTGATATCTTAAATCTTGCACTGATTATAATGAAAGTTTTGAACTTTTAGAGTAGGACAAGTTTAAAAACGCAAATATATTTAACAAAATACCAAAGTCATTTTTTCCCCAATGTTATTAAAGTAGAATATTTATTTATTTATTTTCATTATTCATAGTTAAATGGCTGTTGTGATTATCAAGTGATGTATATGTAAAATCTACTAAAAAACAACTTTTCAAAAGTAAAAAAAAAGCCAAGCAAAAAAAAAAAAAAAAAAAAAGAAAAGAAAAAAGGGGAAAGTTGTGGCTAAAAAATAGTGTGATATCAAATTTCCAAGCTAATATTATGGTACTTATTTAACATTTTTTATTAAAAATTTACCATATGTAAGTCGAGTACCTAAGTATGCGTTGATAGAAAGCCTTTTCTCCTTTACTAAATACATCATAACGTGTTTCTGAAAATTAATTTTTTTTAATTATGCATGATGGGCTTGGCGGCCATCTTTCCATATTTTACACAATTTTCTAAGCACACAAGTACATTGTTAAGATCGGAAATTCGAAATTGTTGCTAAAGCAAACATTTTATGCTTTTAATTTATGGAAATGAGTGCCTAGAAATTTGTGTCTTAAAATAAAGTTGAAGTAACTTCAGGTTTTATCTTATGATTCTCTTTTTTCGGAGGGGGTTAATTAATTAGTTAAAGCAGTAAAAATCAATTTGTTTTTTTTTCTTCAAAATAAAAGACTTTCTTAATTTATCTGTCTGTAGCCAAAACTAGAAGTTCAAAATTCTTAATAATGCAAACATATTACGAGCTTGTCTGCTTAGAAATTTGTGTAAAATATGGAAAGATGGCCGCCAAGCCCATCATGCATAATTAAAAAAAATTAATTTTCAGAAACACGTTATGATGTATTTAGTAAAGGAGAAAAGGCTTTCTATCAACGCATACTTAGGTACTCGACTTACATATGGTAAATTTTTAATAAAAAATGTTAAATAAGTACCATAATATTAGCTTGGAAATTTGATATCACACTATTTTTTAGCCACAACTTTCCCCTTTTTTCTTTTCTTTTTTTTTTTTTTTTTTTTGCTTGGCTTTTTTTTTACTTTTGAAAAGTTGTTTTTTAGTAGATATCAGTTCTTTTTTTTAAACAGATTATATATAATTGAAATAATTCTACTCGCTAAAATTAGTCCTTGTATAGCCTTTATAAGTAGGGAACAAACACAATAGTATACACTTTGTTTACCTATCATTCATTTTTTAGAGTAATTAATAATTTAAAAGTAAGGAAAGTCAATTTCTTCTTTCAAAGTATCAGTCTTTCTCAATTTATATCGCCTTAAAATTTTCTATGAAGGATGAAAATTTAGTAAAAATCAAATAGAGTCAAAATAAAATATATATTTACAGTTAGTCTGTCAGTTAATTGTTTGTTCTAACTTTTTTTTGCTGACGGTTTTGCAAAATAAATTTATCTTTACAAATACCTACGGAAAATCCGAGAATGAAGCCCCGCAGGCATCTAAAGAATCGAAGACCTGTCTAAAGAAGTAAATCTAGCAATTCTAGACATGATGATGAAACATTTTTGATAAAAAAAATCTAAAAATTTAAAGATATAAACTGTACATATAACTTCATCTTCATTTAGATCGTGTTATAGAGAAGAAAGAATAAATATGTAATTTTACTCAAGTCTGTTTATCCATACCTATTTGCATAAATGTGAGAATATAATTTCGTATAAAAATTCCCGTAAATTGATTATATTTAATAGTCTATTATTAAAGCCGCATAAACATTAGGATAAAATTTATTGGCAGTTAAAAATTGCCTGAAATCTATAGTCTTATCGTTCGTCAAATTTGTTATATGTTTTTTTTAATACCCAGACACCTTTCCTAAACTCTGACCAAAGATCACAGAAATACTGAAATTATCGAAATACTTATACCTTTCTATCGTATTTCTTTTTTTGAGTGGGGGGAGGGGTGAGGAAGGGCGCTTAAGAACTTCGTTTTGTTCTTAGAATTCTGAATTAATCATTGAAAAGATCTGACTACGCAAGTCTTGTTGCAGAATTTTCATTAGGTAAGAGTTGCATCAACTTATACATCATGTGAATATATTAAATTACTTTTGTAAAATACTAGATGGGAGCCATTGATATTTTCAGAGCATTTGCCTACATTTTAAACTTAAATTATTTACAACTATTCATTAATTTTCTATACGAATTAAAGAAGTCGTTGTTTCCATGGCAACTGTACCTTTCACTATTGCTTGTTTGTTTGTTTGTTTTATTGAACACATATATATCAGATCACGTGAGGATCACGGCGGGATTTGAACCCGCCCCCACCAACGTTCTCAAGCGATTAGCGGCGTGGTGTCTTATCCACTCAGCCACGGTGGGCCACTATTGCTTTATCTAATACCCAGATACTCAAATTTAATCAGCTGCGCTTAGAATCATGCTCATAACAGAGTACATTTATATGTAAGAGTGGTGACACATATGCACAAGTCGTGTATTCATATTCAAGTTTTTGTCCAAAGTACAGTAACTCAGTTTTCATTAATAGACGTGGAAGATTTCGATTAAACTAACCAAAAAAGTTTAAAAACATTGGCTTTCTGATTTGATTTTATTCAAAATCGTCTTAACCAACCAAAGTTAATGTCCGGGATCCAGAGTGTTTACTGCAAACATAAAAAAAGTTTTCAAAAATGCAGGCTTCTGATTGATCAATCTCATCGCGCTAATAGCGTGAAATCTATCTTGATCCCGGTCTATTCAACGTCCTTTAAATATTCGAGAAAGCCTTGACAAGTCAGGAAAATATCACACAAAGCAGGCAAAACAAAGAAGAAAAATCATTCATTGGCTCGTTCATATCCACGAGCCAATGAATGATTTTGTTCCTTTGCTTTGCCTGCTTTGTGTGATGTTTTTGTGACGCGTGTCAAGACTTTCTCAAATATTTAAGGGGCGTTTGTTTATTTCACCACCATGAAGCTATGAAAGGAGAGGAGCAGACATGTCAATCTTCCCGTGTGAAAAACTACATAAAGAAAACGAGTTCTTTCCCCCTCTTCTGGCCTTTTCTCTCTTGATTTTGACCGATAGCAGCCCATTTAGCAGTCTCCATAGCAAGATGCAGCTATATATGGCGGACGCAAGGGGGAGGGTGTTAGCGTGACCAATGACATAATAGGCCAGTTTATGACGTTTAAAAGTCACACGGAGTTGGATCATCTTTACACGATGATTAGTACAAAGCGGTGCGACGATTTTTTTTGTGTCCAGTAACGTGTACAGATAATCAACTCCACACTCAGGAAAAGCTTCAAATGACGTCATCTACTTCGAGGCAAACGAAAAAGGACAGGCTACCGCGGCGCTACAGCGTCTAGAATATATAGTGTGGAAATCCAATGAGTCGATCACAGCGATATCTCCAGGATATTTCCCAAAACTCCAAGACAATTTGGTCTAGACGCTGTAACATTTTTTTAAACGTTTTATTAACTTACATTTGACCTGTGTGCTTGGCGTCAAACCCGCTGTAATAATACGATGTTTACTTTGAAATTTGAAAATATATAGCAGATGTCGCTGCGATAATCTCCCTGGATTTCAGCGTCAGTGCACATTTAAGGGATACACTTTTTAGCGGTTCTTGGATAACAAATTTCCACATTATGTATTCTAGTCGCTAGCGGTGCATTACACATGTCTCTTTCTTCTTTAAAAAATATCCTGCAGATGTCGATGCAAATGACTGTTTGGAATTCAACATCGTTGTACATTTAAGGGATTCAATACTTTCGCGCTTTTTTAAGTATTGCTGGGATAGTCGATTTCTACAACATATAATATAGACGCTATAACGGAGCTATAGTTTCTAGAAGATATAGTTTAAAAATCGGCTTATTAAAAAAGTGCTAAAAATTGTATCCCATAAATGTTGAACGAGGCTGAACGACGAATGTCGATTACAGCGACATATGGTAATTCCAAAATAACTATTTCAAAAGAAAATGTTTCGCTCAGAGAAGATCTAGAAAATGTTGCTCCTATCGACATTTGTCATTCAGTATTTTTCAATATTTATGGGATTCAATTTTTAGCACTTTTTAAAGAATTACTGGAATAGCCGGTTTCCACACTGTGACCGTGATCTAGGTAGATTTTTCTGTGTTATCGTAACGAGATTGACCAATCAGAAGCCAGAATTTTTGCTAACTTTGCACTGTTTGCAAAATTGTACCTGGATACCGGCCTATATTTCTAGACGCTATAACTGAGCTCAGGAATAGTACAGAAAGCAAACTCTGTATTTTGATACATTAAGGCCGGGATCTAATTAGGAACAAGTGTGTCTCTATAACGAAGTAGCGACATACGGCCAATAAATGTTTATTGGTAAAAGTGATAAAAACAAATCGTTAAAGTTCTTTACGAGCATGCCATTATCGCCAGGTTAATGCATGCTGAATTATTTCCCTAGTCTAATAGAGATCGTCCATGCGCGTATCTTCTAATGGAGGATATTCCAAATATGGGTTCGAGGCTGAAAAAGTCACGTGGTACCGGTAATTTACCCAAAGAATTTTTAACTGATAGAAGGGAAACAGGAAACTACACTGTTAAAAATATCGTGAAAAATTACCTCGGTTCTTACAGGTTCTCTATTTTCTGACCAATGAGAACGCTACATAAACGCCTATGAAGCGTTCTCATTGGTCAGAATACAGATAGCCTTTAAAAACAGAGGTAATTTTTCGCGATATTTTTAACAGTGTACAACTGCTTTCTCCCATGAACTGTTTCCTTGGCTAGCGGGGATTTACATTACATAGACGGAGCCTTCCCTTCTTTACGCTAGACGTTCTTGCCTTGACCATGTGATCATAACGTAGATTGAATATCCTCTATTCAAGAAAGCGGATTGCCGTACTTTCGACAAAAGCTTGAAATGAGCATGTCTCCTGTGCATATATCACCACTCTTATGTATAATGGCTCTCTGTTATGGTGTTGTTTCTGATACAGCGCCTAGAATACCTAGTGTGGAAATATGCTATCCAAACAGTTCTAAAAATTTGTATCCCTTAAATGTGCGACGATACTGCTAAAATTTCAAGTGTCGATCGCAGCGACATCTGTGGGATTTTCGTATTACTATTATTACATTGTATAGACTAGCAATTTTTTGCAGTTGTAGAAAATATCCTGCAGATGCCGCTGCGATCTGCATATTACAGCAGTATCATTGCACATTTAAGGGATACAATATTTTAGCGCTTTTTTAAGTATTACAGGGTTAGCCGATTTCAACACTATATATTCTAGGCGCTATAGTTTCTGAGCGCTGTTGGTTAAATTTCGATATTCGTGTTTTAGAGTGAGCAATAGAGAAAAGTACTAAAACTATTGAAACAACAACTTCTTTAATATTGAAATGTATAGCAAAGGAGTTCAGAATCAATGCCTTAAATAGTTTCGAATACGCACTGTTGTTATGACATCAATACCCTTCCTGGATGTGGAAATGCAAAATTGTGTTCAACATAATTGGCCGCAATCTAGATAGATTTTTCGCTGTTAGCGAAACGAGATTCATTAATCAGAAGCTTGCACTTTTGCGAACTTTTCGCTGTTTGCAGCAATGCAGGCTATTGATTGGTGAATCTCGTTTCGCTAACAGCGAAAAATCCATCTGGATCCCAGCCTAAATTTCTGTAAACATTGCACTTCATCCATGGCACTAAGAAAATGACTCAAAACTTTTATGACATAGGTCGGGATCCAGAAGCAGCAAAAATTCTCAAACATTCTGGCTTCTGATTGGTCAAACTCATTTCGCTAACAGCGAAAAATCTATCTGGATCTCGGCCATAGTTTTCTTCGATGAAATCAATGCAAAAGGATAATATAAAAAAATTTAAAAGACTTCTAAAATGATTTGGCGGGTTTATCGCTGTTTGGCATAATTTATAAACTTTAAAATTAATTAACAGTTTTTCGCTAATTAAGAATAGAAAATTTGTGTTTTTAAAGCTGAATTTTACAAAAGCACGTAGATTGAGTAAATATCTGCCCAAAAATGCAATCCTTACTTTTTTTTGTCCATTATTTAAGTCTCTACCTTGATTGAACCATAAATTGTGACGAAGAAAATAAATCGATCATTTTCAGTATCTCGACGTTATTTTAAAAAATCTATATCTCTGTTTATAATTAATTTATGAGGATGCATTTGGTCTCAAATTGAAGATATTTTCCATTAGGTCCTTTTGGTTTTGGTTTTATTTTTCTGCGATGATTGGTTCTTTTGATATGGGAAATTTTACGCTGGCATGTTTGGTTGATTTTACATGGAGAAGTTGTCATCAGTATAATAAGCAGTTACGGTGTCTTGCGTTTTATTCTTGGCGTTTGTTTGTTTGGCGAGGTTAGCATTTTTTCTTTCAGCTTGGCTTGGCAGAACGACCGTCCTGCTTGATTGCCTATGTGGCAATATATTTTTTTATATTTTCATTTTTTTTTGGGGGGGGGGGGGGGATTTTTGCAATTTTCGTACATCTGATATTTTAAATCTTTTTTCACATTCAACCGAGTATAATAAATATTTTGAACTTTTAGAGTAGGAAAAGATTATAAAAAATATATATATATTTATCTATGTACCTTAAAAGCCCTTAATAGCGAACACTTCGGGACCGCGGAATTTGTCCGATAATTGGAGATTTTGAGGTAAAAATATACAAATATGTATGTCTGCTGATTAAAAAACTATTCGTTAAATAGAGGTGTTCGCTATTCGAGAATGTCTATTAACCTCCACAACGGATACTCCCGAATACCGGACATCTCAATTTAGACAACTATAATGCAGGGTTGCGTTTCTTGCAAAAGTACTTCTTGATTAAAGGAAGGGCAAACTGGGAAGTGCCCCGTCCCCCTACGACTGTAGTGCCCCCAAATTTGATGTGCAATATTTGTAAAGCTTATATTTTAAATCTGTTTCGAAATTGTACTGATTATAATCAATATTTTGAACTTTTAAAGTAAAATAAGGTTAAAAACAAAATAAATTTAAAAAAATCTAATATTTAGATAAATATTTTTTGTCTTTTAATCTTGTTCTTAACTCCTGAAGTTCAAGATATTGATTATAATCAGTACAATGTCGTAAAAGATTTAAATTATCAACGTAACGAAAATTGTATACCAAAACTGAGAGCACCAAAAAAATCAGGCTGTATTGGGGGGGGGGGAGGGGCAGGACCACAGCCAAATATTTTTCCAGGATTCAACGTGGTCAAACATGGCTACGTATGATGCTTACAAAAAAATGGATGCGATTCAGACGTTTGAAGTGTCTGAAATTCAGACGCAAAAAGTGTCTGAAAAAATTCAGACATTTTAAAATGTCTGAAAATTGAACACTCCATTTCAGACACTTAAGTGTCTGAATTTCAGACATTTTAATTTAGAGTGCACTTTTTGAAAAATGACGAAGATATGAATTTTCCAATACTTTGCATAAAATGTATTTAGACATCACTACTACATTTTTGCGAAGCTACGTAAAGATCAGATGATTATAATTATGCGAAAAATGCTTTTTGCTGTATTCATTTACCTTTAAATGATTCATAATTCAAATTCATTTGTCTCAGTCTGTACTTTTTCAATATACACTCTAAATTAAAATGTCTGAAATTCAGACACTTAAGTGTCTGAAATGGAGTGTTCAATTTTCAGACATTTTAAAATGTCTGAATTTTTTCAGACACTTTTTGCGTCTGAATTTCAGACACTTCAAACGTCTGAATCGCATCCATTTTTTTGTAAGCATCATACGTAGCCATGTTTGACCACGTTGAATCCTGGAAAAATATTTGGCTGTGGTCCTGCCCCTCCCCCCCCCCAATACAGCCTGATTTTTTTGGTGCTCTCAGTTTTGGTATACAATTTTCGTTACGTTGATAATTTAAATCTTTTACGACATTGTACTGATTATAATCAATATCTTGAACTTCAGGAGTAGAACAAGATTAAAAGACAAAAAATATTTATCTAAATATTAGATTTTTTTAAATTTATTTTATTTTTAACCTTATTTTACTTTAAAAGTTCAAAATATTGATTATAATCAGTACAATTTCGAAACAGATTTAAAATATAAGCTTTACAAATATTGCACATCAAATTTGGGGGCACTACAGTCGTAGGGGGACGGGGCACTTCCCAGTTTGCCCTTCCTTTAATCAAGAAGTACTTTTGCAAGAAACGCAACCCTGCATTATAGTTGTCTAAATTGAGATGTCCGGTATTCGGGAGTATCCGTTGTGGAGGTTAATAGACATTCTCGAATAGCGAACACCTCTATTTAACGAATACTTTTTTAATCAGCAGACATACATATTTGTATATTTTTACCTCAAAATCTCCAATTATCGGACAAATTCCGCGGTCCCGAAGTGTTCGCTATTAAGGGCTTTTAAGGTACATAGATAAATATATATATATTTTTTATAATCTTTTCCTACTCTAAAAGTTCAAAATATTTATTATACTCGGTTGAATGTGAAAAAAGATTTAAAATATCAGATGTACGAAAATTGCAAAAATCCCCCCCCCCCCAAAAAAAAATGAAAATATAAAAAAATATATTGCCACATAGGCAATTTTACATATACATCACTTGATAATCACAACAGCCATTTAACTATGAATAATGAAAATAAATAAATAAATATTCTACTTTAATAACATTGGGGAAAAAATGACTTTGGTATTTTGTTAAATATATTTGCGTTTTTAAACTTGTCCTACTCTAAAAGTTCAAAACTTTCATTATAATCAGTGCAAGATTTAAGATATCAGCTTTACAAAAATTCATGCAAAATCCCCCCCCCCCCCCCAAAAAAAAAAAAAAAAATGAAAATACTTATTTAAAAATTATGTTTTTAAAAAATTTATATTTCCACATGGGCAAGTTTTTATGTAGATCAGAGGGTACTCACAAAAGCTATTCAACTATCAATAAAAACAAATAAGTACATATTCTATATTAAAAACATGAGGAAAAAATAACTTATGATTTCCAAACTTCTTTCGTCTTAAATATATACAGTAACATCTGTCATTTTTGTATTTTTCGTATAAGTGCATATAAATAAAGTTACCACAATTTTAAATACGAAATCTAGTTAGAGGTTTTTACTTTTTCCCATTATAAATTTCAAATTACTTTTTTATTAAAAATAATAAAAAAATCAGTATTAGAGTTGATTGCAAATAAAATACATATGTATATTTTTACAGGCAGCTTCATATAATAGACCAGTCTCATTTACTTTATTTATCTTTTTTTTAATCTGCGGTTTTATGCCAGGAAGTAAGAAAGCATTAGGTCATCTTTCAAAGTTTTTTTTTTCTTTACTTCCTTGTGGCCGTCATTTACTGCGAGATAAAAATTATCCATTGAAACTAAGAACTGACATTGAATATATAATTCGTAATAAAAAAAACGTCATAAGTTTAAAAATATATACTTCTAGAATTAGTGGGGTTTTTTGCGAACAGATTCAAAACTAATTAAATTTCATGCAGGATTTTGTTTAGTACAATAAATAAAATCATAAAATACACTAATTTTAGTACTATAAAGAAACTTACTTGAGTTGCTGCAAGAGGTAAGAAATATTCCTCGATTGGAAATTTTAAAAACTACCACAACCACAGTGAGGGAGAAAGACTTTCATCAGTTTAAAAGGTAATCCCATAATACATCCGACTAGCCATATTTAAAGAATGAGATGTTTCATCCTAAAAACAGGACCCGCCAGACAAAAGTTTCTTTTTTTTTGCCAGCTTCGACAGGACGAAGATGAATAACACAATATTATTGATATAAATTGATACGAGTTAACACTAAGCCCATTGCACACGCTTTGTAGAATTTCCGGGTGTAATCTTCAACCGTCGTCTACTTCTGTTCTGTGTCTATCCCGCCCTTGTAACGACGACAGCTTCTAAGAGACATTTGATGTCGAGCACACACGTCAGATGTATGTATTCAATAAATAAATAATCCAAGTTAATACGAATTAAAATCACAGTACTTCACATTTCGAAAAAAACGAATTAAAATACGCGCGTACATAAAAACAAACTTTGTTTGAATTACAACGTATACCACTTCGAACGAAGACATCTAAAACGCATGCGCAACTGGGAGTGCTAGTGCCCCCTGGTGGTTATAGCGTCGGAAGAATCAAAACGTCTTAAATTAAGACACGTTTAAAGCAATGAAGTGTCTTAAAATAAGACGTTTGCGGATATTTTAGACATTATTCTCAGTTCGTTTACACCATGGTCATAGTAAGACGCTTATGTATCTTAAATTAAGACATCTATAGTGTCTTAATTTTCAGATTTAGACACTTAAGTGTCTAAAATTCTTTTTCAGTCACATATGTGTCTAAATTTAAGACGCTTCTATTTGCAGTGTACAGTGTGTCCACGTATAACCTGACTGACCTTTATTTTTGCAACCGTAGGTCATAGATGCATACTTCCTATTGGTTTAAATAAGATACAGAATAATTTTTAAAGCGATTTGGGTCAAGAAAACATTTCTTAAAAAATTACGAAATTTAAATTTTTATACGTTCCCCCGTTTCTATAAGTGATATTTACTAAAAATTTACTGTGACACTAACAAGTAAGACAAAGAAAGTCCCATTCATCTAACATTAAAATTGACCGAGTTATGAGACTTTGAAATGCATGACTTATACCACTTTTTTGAATATCAAAACAGACGATTTCGACCATGTTTTCAGAGGTCGTGTATAAAGTACTTAAACTTATTTCAAGGTATCTGCGCTTTGAAAGAAATCGTACAAATATTACGTTTAACTTTTATTAGTTAAGTTTCAGATTAGTTATATAATTGTATTTTAACATATGTTTTATTTTGTACGGATTTGAGGATATGATTTCTTTTAACTAAAATTATGTTATTTTCATAAGGTTTTATTTAACTTGCAATGATCGTCTTTCCAGTTTAAAATTTGAACTCGAACTTTAACTTACTTTCAAATGTCCGATCGAAGTTAAATTTTACATGCTGACTTAAATCCTATGAAAATGCAATATTATTATGATTTTCGACTCTCACCATCTTATACATACTTATATTAGAGGATAACACAAAAAAAAAAAAAAAAATCGGATAGATTACCGTCAAGAAGTTTAAGAATGAGTTTTAGATTAGATAACATAAACCGTTTTGGTTTATGCGATGGTTGTTTTTTTTTTTTTTAACTTTTGTAATTATATTTTGTGTATTTTTAACGCTGAATCAAAAAATTACCTTCACTTTTTAACCATCATGTCAAGATTTTTCGCAAATCGTAAATTTCAAGGTTAAAAAATAGCGAAAAATCTGATACTATAAAATAGATGTAAGACTTTTTTATTCAGTTTAACTTTATATAATTCAATAATTTATTAGATATTTTGGCTTATACTGGGTTTCTTATAGCTAAGCAGCTCGGGGGCCTGATGACATTGGGAGGGGAGGGGGATCAATTTTAACTTTTAGCTTTGTAACTTTGAAATTTGCGATTTGAGAAAATTCCTGACGTCATGGTTTAAAATGAAGCTCATTTTCGGATTCAGTGCTAAAAAATACATAAGAATCAATTTTCAAAAGCTAAAAAACGTGCCACAACCCAAAATCTGAAAGACTGTGTAATCTAACTGCATTTTAAAATATGTATCATTTTGTAAAGAATTGGTGCTGTTGGTTTTCATCCTTTATTTAACAAAAAATCTGTTATTTTTATCCGCTTATAATGTTCAGTACAAATTGTACATTTTGCAGTAGTATGTCAGAATGATTAAAGATTTCAAATTTATATTGCAATGCTAATTTTACTCTAAACCATTTCTTTAATATATCTGACGAAATTATATCTGTACTAAATTTGTGAATGACCCATAATATGCAGCAAAAAATATACGCCAAATTTAAACAGCTATTACTCGGTCAATTTTAATCGGAGAATAACGAGACTTTTTTGCCTTACTTGCCAGTGTAACAGTGAAATTTTACTAAATATAACTTATAGAACCGGGGACCGTATAAAAATTAGATTCTCTAATTCTTCACTAAATTGTTTTGAAACTTTTTTTTATCTTAATCCTGCGTTTACTTTTGAGCATTTTTGTAATTGAAGTATGCGTCTAGGACCAACGGTTTCGAAAATAAAGGTCGGTCGGGTTATACGTGGACACACTGTATACATATGATCAAAATGCTAAAATTTCAGCATATACTTTTTAATTGTTTTGACACTTTTTTGGATGATTCTTAAGTTACATTTCTTAAGATATATCGAATTACTACTTCAGGTCTCGAAGGGATCTCTTTTTATAGAAACTAAATCAAAACCTGTACCACCACTGAAGTTTTTGTTTTTGACTTATCTTGGAATTTTTGTAGAAACCCGTTTCGCACTGAGTTTTTTATTGAAATTCTTGTAGTAGTGTACCATAAAAATAATTTTATAAAACTGTTGCTGGTTAAAACACTGTCGAATCTGAGACCTAAGTTACATAAAAAAAAAACATTTTTTTAGCAGTATATAGTCATTTTTGAAGTATTTTTACATGTGTCATATTATTTCATATTATATAAATAATTAATTTTGGTGAAAAATGATCAATTGTGTTATAGTAGAAAGTGTTTCAAAAGTTAATGATTCATAAAAAAAAACTCGAGTTGCCCAATTTGGGAAAATATTTAAAAACATATAATTGTATCAAGGTTTACTACAAGAATTGTACATTTTCTTAATTAATGACAAAGGTTGTGCATTTTTCTGTTTATCCTTCATAAAAAATCCTAATATTTCAAACCGTTTTTGGAAAACACTGTACTAAAAAAAAAAAAAAAAACTCTGATGGTACAGAGTTTTCTTAAAAAATATATTCTTACAATCATTCTATTAAATCAATCTTGGTATTCTAGAGCAACTGTTTCAAAACTGTATTGCTTAAAGCGTTCCACCTTAAATTTTAAAACGTTTTCACAACCCATCTGATGTACAGTGCGTCCACGTATAACCTGACTTACCTTTATTTTTGCTTGGTCCCAGATGCATACTTCCAATTACAAAAATATTTTAAATAAGGTAAAGAATTGTTTTTAAAGCGATATGGGTCAAGAAAAATATTTCTTAAAAAATTACGAAATAATAATTTTTATACGGTCCCCCGGTCCTATAAGCTATATTTAATAATTTTTTCCTATTACACTGTCAAGTAAGACAAAAAAAGTCCCGTTCATATAACGCTAAAATTGGCCGAGTTATGAAACTTTAAAAATGCATGACTTGTGCCACTTATCTGCATCGGGTTTGGCATCGGGTTTATCTGCATCGGGGCACACAAATGAGTTTGACATGCTTTTAGGGGTTATATACCAAGTGCTTAAAGTATTCGAAGAACTTATTTCATGTGTATCTGCGCTATGAAAAAAAAATCGTATAAGTATTACGATTGAGTTAAATTTTAGTAAGTTTCAGATTGTGTAAAGATTGTTTTATTGTGTAAAGATTTGAGACTGTTTCTTTTAATGATTCCTTTTTATGTTTTTATTTAACTTCAACGATCGTATGTATTTTTGACCAGTTGAACATCTGTACTCGAACTTTAACTCCCTTTCAAATATCCCATAGAGATTAAATTTTACATACTGACGTAAATCCGACATCAATCTACTATTATTATGTTTTTCGGTATTTACCATTTACACTTATTTTACAGGATAACAGAAAATATTTCGGACATATTACCGCCAAGAAGTTTAAGAAATTTTTTTAGATTAGATAACACAATACTGTGATATTTGTGTTTTTTAACTTTTGTGTACTTTTAACATTGAATCCAGAAATTAACTTAATATTTAACCATCATGTTACGATTTTTCGCAAATCATAAATTGTCGAAGTTAAAAAATAACAAAAATCGGTTACTAGAGGAGATGGCTGTGTTTTTTAACTTTTGATAATTTATTTTTATGTACTTTTTAACACTGAATCTGAAAATAACCTTCATTTTTAACCATTGCGTTAGAATTTATTTGCAAATCTTAATTGTCAAAGTAAAAAGATAGCAAAAATATGATACTATAAAACATATGTAAAACTTTTTTTAGAAAAATTTAATTTTATTCAATTCAATAATTTATTCAATTTTTTGGGATTCTTACAGCTAAGCAGCTGATCGATCCGGTGAGGTGGCGAGAATGTTCTATATTAACTTTGAACTTTTGAACTTTGAAATTTACAATATGCGAAATATTATAACGTGATGATTATTATTGAAGGTCATTTTCGCATTCAATGGTAAAAAATACATAAAAATTAATTATCAGAAGTTAAAAACACAACAATCACATCTATTTTATAGTATCAAATCTTCGCTATTTTTTTCTTTTTTTTAACTTTAAAATTTATGATTTGCAGAAAACCTTTACGTGATGGAACAAAATGTAGGTCAATTTCGGTTTCAGTGGTACAAAACACATAGGAATCAATTGTCAAAAGCTAAAAAACATGGCATAACCCAACTTTTGCAGGCTAGTGTAATCTAATAACCTTTTAAAATATGTATCATTTTGTAAAGAATTGAGGTTGTTAATTTTCATCTTTTTATTTAAGAAAAATTCTGTTTTTTATTCTTCTTATGTGTTCATTACAAATTGTATATTTTGCATTAATATGTCAGAATGATTAAAGATTTCAAATTTATATTGCAATGTTAATTTTACTCTCACTTGTTTTTTTTAATATATCTGACGCAATCATATTTCTACTAAATTTGTGAATAACCCCTAATTTGTAGCAAAAAATATGTTCCAACTTTAAACAGCTATTACTCGGCCAATTTTAATCGTAGCATAAAGGGACATTTTTTTGTCTTACTTGTCAGTGTAACAGAAAAATTTTACTAAATATAACTTATAGGATCGGGGACCGTATAAAAATTTAAATTTCCTAATTTTTTAAGAAATGTTTTTATTGACCAAAATAGCTTTAAAAATAATTCTTTACCTTATTTAAACCATTTTTGTAAGTGGAAGTATGGATCTGGGACCAACGGTTGCGACAATAAAGGTCGGTCAGGTTATACGAGGACACCCTGTATATGCACATAAGAACATTTGGTATAATCTATAATGCATAAAACGTCTTTCGCATAATTTATAAACATGTCTACAGTGATAGATATTTTTAATACATATGTAAAATCTATATTATAAAGCAAAAACATTTCTGTGTGTAACTCTGAGGTCCGATTAACAATGGCCACAATTTAATGAATACATGCCGTTTTAATGCTTTTTTTACGTTCTATTATAGCATATTTGAATTTTTACATCATCGAATAGAAAAGAGTGTAACTAGATTAATTTTAGCGCAGTTATTCTAACTGGTAAATAATTCATATGAGATGTAAATTTCCAACTGGGCGGAAAATGTCCGGATCAGGATTCGAACCAGGGACCTCTTGGCTGAAGCCGCCAATGTTCTACCATCTGAGCTATCCCGGACGAATCTGGTCGAACTTTTTCACCAAGCTAACCTTATTGATTATAGCATCTGGTCTGAAATCTGGTTTAGCTCAACAGAATAAATCGCAGGTAATGGATCTCCAGAAATCGCTGGATACGTAATGAAGTTTCCTTACGTATCCATCGATTTCTGCTATATTAAAAAAATTTGTTTGTTTTAAACTTTAATGTGTCATTTTAGATATTTCACAGGACATTTTTACTGTTTTTTTTCCTAAGTTACAGAATAAAATGCACTCAATGCCTTCATGTTAGCATTTTATAAAAGTTATACTTTAACAATTCTTTTTAAATATTTTTACTGCCATTTCGTTTTAAAAATAATATATATATTTTTTTTTCATTTTAGAAACAATAAAAATTATTCCTATAATAATAAAAATTATGCCTTTCGAAAGTTATTAAGAATCATTAGAGTTTACTAGAAAGTACAGTATAAAGTTTTAAGTATGTATATATGCCTTGAATATCATAAATTTTTGAATCAAATATAAATAATAACTTTAAAAATAACACAAAATTCTTAGAAGGTTTCTGTGTTAATATATATTTTTTCAAAAAAAAATACTGAAAAAGCATCAGTATTCTAAAATTTATTTTTTCTTTAGCAAACAGTACTATATTTACTTTTATAAGTATCCCGGAAATTGAATTCTGCCACCACCCCAACTTTAACAACAAATGAAACATTCTTACAATTTCTATGAAAACTTTATTTCGATTTTTGAGATGAGAAATAATAAAGGTATTTAAAGTAGTTCTGGTTCTTCATTTTTATTTTACGAAGGCTGCTTTATTAACCAATTTATTTATTTTATACTTTCATGTTGAATTTGAGATATTTCATACGAAGAATTTTTGTAATGGCTTTTTCTACGTTTCTGAATAAAATGCAATATCTTTCATGGTTGTAATTTATAAAAGTTCATATTATCTAAGTTTTTTTATCGATATTTATAACGTCGCTTCATATTTAAAACAATTATATATAAATATGTTACATTATATGAACACTAAATCCATTTTAATGAGATTTATATATGTAACAAACAATTTTCTTTTTGGATTTACATTTTTAAAAGTTAATAAAAATCACTAAAGTTTGCTAGGAACTTCAATATTGCTTGGTATAGAATTTAACATATGAATGTAAAATTATAATAAAAGTTTGAACGAAATATAATGAATAAATTTAAAATATAAAATATTTGTGAATGTTTTCTTTGATAACATATATTTTGACAAAGAAATAAATCTTTAAACATATAAGAATTATAATAATATATTATTTTTTCTTTGACTGGCCGTACTATGTCTACTTTTCTAAGTATGAGAGTTTCTGAATCCCCCCCCCCCCCCCCCTCAACCTCGAACTTCAGTAACACATGACAAAATTTTGACAGTTGCTATACAACTTTATTCGATTTTTGACATGATAAATAATAAATGTATCTAATCCAATTCTTTTTAACATTTATATCCAACGTAGAATGTTTTATTGTATACTTTTATGTTTAATTTGAAATATTTCATAAGAGTTTTTTAGCAAGCATTTTTAAAAGCACACTTAAATTAATGCTTTCTTTGACGTAAAGTGGGAAATAATCAGGATAGAAAAAAAAAAAATGTTTCTTAAGCTAAACTGAATTTTCATGACCATTCATGATCTTGCATTTAACTTGTAACAAAAACAAATACGTACTATATCTGCTGGGATGTTCTAGGCAAGTATAAGTTTTTTACCCGGTTACGACCCTAAAGAGCTACCGAAACACAGCGGTGGAGTCAAACAGGTAAAACTCCCCGTTCTTATACTGATTTTATCGATTTGTATGTAAACGATTAATGTTTAGGATCATATAAAGAGGGTGACAGAACAGATGTTATTACCATTAAGGGTATATAAGCGAAATATGGCATCAGGTTGACGGCTCAGGCGACTCAAACGGTAGATCATTGATAGTTGAAGCCAAAGATCTTAGTTTGAATCTCAACTTGAGCATTTTTTCGTTCAGTTTGAAAAATTCGTATAAAATCCATTATGTTCGGAATTGACTGTTGCTTTTGGCGTAGTGTTACGGATATTGCAATCGCTGCTAATAATATCCTTGAAACTCGGTGTATCTTTTTAAACTTTCAATAATCAATATGGGATAAAGAGGAGAAAATTCTTGAATTATAGGTAAAATTCGATTCTATTCTACTTTTCCGAACTTTTTCTGAAAAGGCTCCAAATGTCAGAATGGAGAATTGCGTCGCTGGGGAATTACATGTGGGAGAAATTTTAGAAACACATGGGGGAAAAAAGTAAGTTTGTCTTTTTATACTATGAATTTGTTACATACCAAAATGCATTTTTAAAAATAAAAACATTTAAAATCAGTTTTTCGAATTAAAAAAAAATATTTTTGAGCATAAAATTTAAATTTTAAACTTTAATTGTGAAAATACTTATTTTTGGACTGTTTTTCTTAAAATATTTCTATATTCGTAATCTAAATCCACTCCTCAAATACAAACTATGTTTAACACCACACATAAAATAAGTTAAATTTTTCATGTAAAATTTTAGCATATGATTCATCAAATTGTATAATAATCTTATCTTTTATTCTCAGGACATTAATCCTAATTGAATCTATTAGAAGTTTGTAATGTTGAGAATTTTTGGAATCTGTGTATCATTTTGGGAAATATCACCAGTACGCGGTCAGGTCTTTTATAAATTTGATTTCGGAAATCTTAAAATTTTCCGAATTCTTCTTCCGAGAAGAATTCCGAGTTTCTTCAGTTTGAGTGTGTTTTGTTTAACCTGTTGTACTTTTACGTTTTCATTAGTTACACATTTTACACAGATTTCTTTCTATCTTGGAATACTTAAATGTTTTTCTGTTAATTCTATCTCTTGTATAAATAGCGTTTCTCGGTGTGTTTTTCTATACAATGATGTCTCATATAGATTGAATATACCTTTCCTCAAAAATCGAACAAGGAAATTGGAGTAACTTTGCATTATCATGGAGAAGCGGGTTATCATAAGCAGACGTACATTGCAAATTTAAGCAGTTGATCCCGCATAACCGAGAAAGGAATCGTAATCCGGAGTGCGGAACTGACACATGATTATTTCACATTTTAAAAGACAGAGTTTTTATTTGAAACTTATTTTATTAACAGGTCAACTCGTATATTGTAGGTGAATAGATACATCGAACGATTATTAGGGTAGGCTGGCCCCGTAATTTTAACACAACTTTACAGCCCTGGTCTAAAGTAAAAGTGACGACAAACAGAAGTCCATATATATGCAAAACACACAATATCCTCGCAATTGCAAGTCCATAAAATGCCAAATAAAATAAAGATATAAAATCCGCAATATGAAAAGTCAATGAGATAATATAATCTTACATGACCTAGAAGTATGGGTAACATCTCGCCAAATTAATCCGTATATTAAATAATTATAAACCTATTACGGGTGTCTCCGAGCAGACGGAAGAATGAAGCAACGTTTTATGTTATCCACGTTTTATGCATCTGCACTTAACAAAGTAATTTAAGTGTTTAAAATAGATCTCCGCACATAATCATAAAAACATAAATTAATCGTTAGAAAAAAGTCCTTCTGGCCAGTGCCGGGAGGAAGAGGTAGCTTTCATATTCCTTATTTTAAAAAAGTCAACTTATATCATTCAAACACACGAAGCTCAATATAGTGGAAACTGAATATAGGAGATTCAAACTAATTTTTATCGATATAATGAATGAGAATTTCGCGAAATTAGTCAGCTTTATCCAAGCTGCTTTTCTTTAAAGTAACTCATATTTGGCTGCCAAATTCGGCGATTTCTTAAAGTGCCTACCATTTTAAGACAACATGGTGGATGAGGCTAACCAGTGAACTTGGTCGAGACCTTAGTAATTGCTGTTCACATGCTCACTCACAGCGGAATCGGTTGATAAATACGAGTGCTGTCGCATGCAAAAAATCAAATTTTTCAAAATGTCACCCACAATAGAAATTGAAACTGCTATATCTAAGCCATTTTTTAAGGTAAAGACAAACAAAAAATGCCCTTGAATCCTTATATCAAGGTCAAATACTTAAGAAAGAAACCTTTTTCAATTTCTAATTTTTTTGCACCTCACTTTAAATAAATATATATTTTTTTAATTTAATGGCCGCCATTTTGAAACAAGATGGCTGATGAATCTGGCCAGCGAACTTGGTCGAGGTATTGATGTATACTATCCACATGCCTTCTTACATCGAAATAGGCGAATACGTGTGTTATCGCGTGACAAATACAAGATCGTTTCAAAATGTTAGCCATGCTAGAAATTCAAAGTGCTAAAATTCAACCATTTTTTTAAGATATAAACAAAAGAACAAATTTTCAGAAACAAAAACTGCTCCGGAATCTTTGTATTTGATTTATGAACCGATTTGGATGTACCTTGGTGTGTACATAGTACATACAAATATCTCGACCGAGTTCGTTGGTCACCTTCATTCGCTATCTTGTTTCAAAAGGGTTGCCATTTAAAAAAAAATTAAATTTAAAATTTAAAACAAGGTATTAAAAAATTGGAAAATGAAAAAGATTGTTTTTATATGTTTGGCCTTGATACAAAGATTCCGGAGCAGTTTTTGTTTCTGAAAATTTGTTCTTTTGTTTATATCTTAAAAAATGGTTGAATTTTAGCACTTTGAATTTCTAGCATGGCTAACATTTTGAAACGATCTTGTATTTGTCACGCGATAACACACGTATTCGCCTATTTCGATGTAAGAAGGCATGTGGATAGTATACATCAATACCTCGACCAAGTTCGCTGGCCAGATTCATCAGCCATCTTGTTTCAAAATGGCGGCCATTTAAATAATTTAAAAAATAAAAAAAATAAAATGAGATACTAAAAAATTGGAAAATGAAAAAGATATTTTTCGTATGTGTTTGACCTTAATACAAAGATTCCGGAACAGTTTTTGTTTCGTCTATATCTAAAAAAATGGCTGAGTAATAGCATTTAGAATTTCTAGCGTGACTGACATTTTGAAACGTCCTGATTTTTGTCACGTAATAACAGGCGTATTTATGAACCGATTTGGATGTACCTTGGTGTGTACATAGTACATACAAATATCTCGACCGAGTTCGTTGGTCACCTTCATTCGCTATCTTGTTTCAAAAGGGTTCCCATTTAAAAAAAAATTAAATTTAAAATTTAAAACAAGGTATTAAAAAATTGGAAAATGAAAAAGATTGTTTTTATGTGTTTGGCTCAAGAACTAATACTTGGGTTTTCAACAAACTTCAGATTCAGGTTTACCTGGATATGAATTAGTGCTGTTTATGTATTGGTGTAAATCGCTCAACAGGTGACGCAGCTATGCAGCATTTTTCACGATTTCCACAATAGCTCAATGTCCAGAACTAATGCACGGATTTTCATCAAACTTCAGATTCAGTTAGTCCTTGACATGAAATGATGTTTTGTACCTTTTCGTGTAAATCGCTCAACAGGTGGCGCTGCTGTGCTGCATTTTTTGTGATTTCCACAATGGCTCTAGCTCCAGAACTAATGCACCGATTTTCATCAAACTTCAGATTCCGGTATACCTTAATATGAATTAGCGCTGTTTGTGTTTTGGTGCAAATCGTTCAACAGGTGGCGGTGCTAATCTGAATTTTTCAGAATTTCCCCTACAGCTCTATCTCAATAACTAATGCACGAATTTTCATCAAACTTCGAATTCAGGTATACTTTGATACGAATTGGTTCTAAATTGATGTAATTTCTTATACTATTTAAATGATTTAATTGACGTGATTTATATAGAAGAAAGTTTTGTGATGGCCACAACATACTAGTTTTATTTATGTTGGTAGTCCTTGACGTCAACTGTTAAACATTAAACATGGCAAGTAAACGAAATCGTTCTTCGAGTACTAAAAAAAACACTTTAAGTGTTAAAAAGAGTGGACAAGGGAGAAAGTGCTACTAAATTATCACTCGAATATGGTGTCGGAAAAGCAACGGTTAGTGACTGGACAAAAATCGCCTTAAAATTGAGCAGTTTTATTCTGCTTCAATTAAAAAAATCTCTTGAAAAACGGCAATACACGACTGTTTCTTCATATGAAAAATTTGACCAAGCCTTATTTTTGTGTTTCATTCAAGAAATATAGAAAGAAATTCCCATTTCTGGTCCTTTGGTAAAAGAAAAGCTGTTCCAACTGAACGAAGTTATGGATCCTGTTGAGCGATTTACACCACAAGGGGCAAAACGTCAATTCATGTCAAGCACTAACTGAATCTGAAGTTTGATGAAAATCCGTGCATTATTTCTTGAGATTGAGCTATTACGAAAATCGTGTAAATGCTTCAAAATGCAGCATAGCAGCGCCATCTGTTGGGCGATTTGCACCAAAACGTTACCAGCACCAATTCATATCAAGGATTAACGGAATCTGAAGTTTTATAAAAATCCGTGCATTAGTTCTTGAGATAGAGCTTTTGCGGAAATCCTGAAAAATGCTACATAGCAGCGCCACCTGCAGGGCGATTTACACCAAAAACTAATCAGCACCAATCTATATCAGGGACTACCTGAATATAAATTTTTATTAAATTCCGTGCATTAGTTCTTGAGATAAAGCGCCCACAATATTTGTGTCACATACAGACAGACAGACGGACGGACAGACAGACAGACAGACGAACAGACAGACTCACAGACAGACATTTTGTAAAAACATGTTTTTTGGAATCTCTGACCCATAAAATGTATCCGTCGAAAACTGGAATTCGAAAATTTTCATGAAACCAATACTTTCTTCTTGTAAAGATAGAAGAAAGTAAAAAAGGCACAGTAACTCCGTAAAGTTACTCAATAACTCACGGAACCACAATTTTTCACAATATATTCGCAATAATCAAACTCCGCTAGAGTTGTAAACACTGACCGGGAGGCGAGTTTCAAAATCATTTGTCAACTTTGGCGAAAACACGGAATCTATACGTCATTACTCTGTGGCAGTGAAAATGCAGTAACCCTAGTAGTAATTCTTTGAAAGCGGGAGGGAGAGGTATAGGTAGGGTGGGGTTATGAGTCATCGAAGATCACTGTCCTTCCCTTCTCACTTTCACTGAAACTATTCACCACGAGCCGATCAATGTTGCATAAAGCTGACACTAACAGATGTCCCCGCACTTAATTTACGACTTAACAAGTCAATACGTTGATTATTATTAATGAAATCCGCCTATTGTGAATTCCCACTAAACCGATCATTGTTCAGCCCTAATTAGTTCGGAATAAGGGGACTCTACTGTACCTTCTACAATATGTGCAGCAAATTATAATTTTTACCAGAAATAAACAGTTTAATTGATATGTTTCTTAATTTATAGCTGTTATAGTAACTTATTAGCTGTTAGCTATAAAATGTGTGCACCAAGCAATCCGTAAAATCAGTTTGGGATCCAAAATATATTCCATTTATCTCTTAATTTGAATTTATATGACTTAAAGAATTGATAAATAATTTTCTAGTAATTAAAAACATTATTTTTATTATTATTATTCCGTTGAAATTTCTTACAAATTGCATATCTTAGAGATTTTGGATTGTGTTACATTAAAAGAAAAAGAAAGTTATTTATACTTTGAAAAAGAAAGGCTAAAAATGCTTAAACATATGCGAAGTAATTTAAAATTCTTTATAATTATTTGTTATTATTTTTTGAGTTTAGGTTTTACACTCATTAAGAAAAACGTGTAGTAAAATTAACTTCTTTAAAAGTATTACTAATTGTTTTTAAATCTAAAAGTCACGTTTCATAGATTTTGATTATAAAAATTATTTCTTTTGATTTTAATCATCTCAATTTTTTAGAACGCAGTTCTTTTTTGAAAAGTTGTTTTTCATTTTGTGCTTATAACAATCTTTATAATGAGTTTATTATTACTTTCTTCAGTTCGATCCTTCTAAATAAACTAGTAATAAAAGTAACTAACTGTATAAAAGTTAATATAGTATGCATATTAAAATTAAAAAGAAAATTAATAAATTTTATTAGCATATTTATAAAAATATTCTATTTTAGACAAGCAATATAAATGTTCAGATTTATAGTTACTATATTCATCATAAAATGTCAATTATACAAACAACCCAAAGTTTCAAAAATAAAAAAAACAAAATAACTTCTCAGAAAGGCAAAAAAATAAATAAATAAATAACAATAAACATACAGACCTGTTACAGTGCCTGAAGCAACAGAGTTTAAACATGAAAACAAAATTATGTACAGGCATGACTTCGAAAACAAATTATTCAAGTTTGTAAAAAAAAAAAATAATAATAATAATACTAATGAGGGCGTTTGCACTTATCTCGACCTGCTTTGTCGAATTTCTGCCAAGAATTATTAGGGGACTGAATAAACTGGTTTACCTTTAATGGAAATTTCCATCAACATAAAGTGATATTTTCACCGAGCAGTACTTGCAATATTTTATTTCTCTCATATAAATAAAAATATCTTTTAGACGATGGACACTAAAAAAAGCGAAAATTTACAAAAATATGTACATGTTCTTCAAAAATTTTCAGCATATGAAAGTCTCTAAGAGAAATTTTAAACTTTGTTTTACAAAATATTAATGTGTTATTTGTAAACATCATGAATAACCATGAAAATAATGCTCCATTGTTGCATAGAAGTCGAGCACAGTAGCTGCTAGCTGTTTCGCGTCTGTTAAAATCAACGACAAAAGCGGATAAACGCGAATGTGCCCGATAATCGACCATTCTTTAATATGTCCGAATGCACCATATAACTGGGGTTATTACAAGTTAAGAATGATGACTATCGAGAAATTTATATTTTTTTGCTAAACATACCTATTTTTAGACCTTTTGTACGCCTATTGAAATTGTCTTCGTGTTATTAATTATACATCATTACACTTAATATGATTAATATAAATATACATTTACTTAAAAGTGTAGTTTAGATACAAGTTTCTTTTTTTCCGGAAGATACGCAAAACGGCACACAATAGAGCGATATGTTACTGTATTTTGAAAAACTAAATATTCCACACTTCCCAGACAGCAAAATGGTACACAATATAGTCAGATGTTACAGTATTTTAAAAAACTAAACATTCCATCCTTTCCAACATAAATAAATAAATAAAAGAAAGTAGTCATTTCTGATTCTTAATTACCGTGTTAGAAAAGATTTTCATCAGAAGGTCTAGTATTTATACAAGATCCTGACATTCCTTTGTAAAGTAAAAGAGTAATTCTGAATAATTCTTGCAAAATACTATGTGCTTGAAGGTTTCTAAAAAATATTTAAAACACAGATTTGAAAAAATGTCGCTTTCCCATTGTAAAACTGTATATCTATTGAAATAGTACTTACGGATAGAATTAACATTTCATGTTTAATGTTTAAAACAAAAGAAATTATTTAGCATAAAATGTATCTCCATTCTTTACTTCAGAAAATATTCTGAATCATTATTATATAGAGAATGTATGGTAAACTGGCCACACTAATGTTTCATGCATTTTTATGGCATGTTTTTAGTCAGTAAAGTGATGGAAAAAAATATCAATAGTAACTATAACAACTATAGCTTCAATTGCTATTTTGCTTTTTTTTAAATCTTATTTTAAAGTGTATATGTTACTTTAAAAGAATAACTACAAAATTTCCACTTTGTCCGTCTATGCTTGGAAAGTGTTTAGCATAGGCAAATGAACAAATCACATTGAGTCAGGATGTATATTTAAACAATGCCGCCACAACAGTGCGCATTCAAGTTCTACGGATTCAGTTTCTAAGGGGTTTGGCTCCCTGAAATTGGTTTTTGGTTGCCTTACAGTTTTTAGTTCCACTTTCCAACGTCAGGAGTCACATTTTTATTTCGGGTTCTATAGGCCCGATTTATACGGGAAATGTTTCCGTTAGTTCAGCTAACGATTCCCTTCAGAATTCCCAGCTCTTGTACAACACGCCTGCTATATGTTGCCTTAGCCATCGGGACCCCTACTGGAGGTTCATTCGGTTGGTTGGTTGGTTGAAACAAACTACGCAGCACGACCATTGTCCGCTGTCGAAAGTAGTGGTGACACATTTCAGAAATGAATTTTGAGATATTCGTGTTTTAGAAATTTTAATGTGAATCGAGGTTTTATCATTCACTGTTCGTTTGGCAAAATTGTTGGACCCGGGAAACGCCTGGTGATTCAGATAGCATGTAATAAAGAAAATGCAGGCACATATTATTTACATGCACCGAATTTGCAAACATATACTTTCTTTGATATGGAATCACTTAAAGTAATAAAACGAAAACTATGGTTCCTGAAAAAAAAATCTAAATAAAAGTGCAATTATTAACTATATTAATTTTTTTCATAAAAGAATTTACAAATATGCTACACTAAAATATTTTTTCCTTTGGTCACACTATTTTAGAAGTTTTCATTTGCATCTAAAATAAGCCACAACTAATAAAGTCCCAAAGCATAATCCATATTTCTGTTTCAGTCCGATATAAATTTCATTTCATAAATGATACATTTTATGTTTTTACGGATATTTTAACTCAGAAAATAAATTTAATGTTTCTACTTAACTTTTCACATTTTTCTCGGAATTTTTTTTTGTTTCACCATTTCAGTATGCTTCGCAGATTCAATACATTTTTAAAAAGAAAAGAAAATTCATATTAACGTAAAAGTGTATTAGTCGTGCAATTCTGAATTTGTAATATTTTATATTAAATAACGTTTTCATGCAGTATTATTTTATTCAGTGTATATTTTATAGACATCTATATGTGTCGTTAAATAAAGTTTAGAAACTTGCATTTACATGTATGTTACACCAAAGTTTAGCTTTCACCAGTGATATTTATTTTGATTACTTTTCCATCGTGAAATCCTTCTTAACTAAAAGTTAAAAATAAAACATTTTATATTTTAAATAAATGAAATTTCAATTTTAATTTTCTTCATGTTTCTATAGGCTTTTCAAAGTTAATTTCATTTAATAAAACTCTGAAAACGAATTTAAAACTTTTACTTGTTTACAATTTTATATTTATACAGTTCTTTACTGATTGCTTTTAATGCATTTGAGGATATCAATTTAAATTTTATTAATAAAAATTAAATTTAGGTTTACTTCACTATGTTTGTTCTTGTTTGATATTTATTTGAATACAAGTTTTATAAATATTGTTAAAAGGAATTCATGTTTCCACTTTGATTTTACTTTTCTTACTAAATATTTTGAAAAGGGTTATTGAAATCTATATTCTTTTGATTTTTTAACTAGAGTTGGCAAATTAAAAAAATACACTACTTACACTGTAAATTCAGGATACTTGTTAGATTTAAACTTTTCTTCGCGATGTTAAAAAAGGGATTTTTCAAAACAATAATAGCTTGATTTCCTTGTATACATTTCTAATTTATTTGAAAAACTTTATAACACTGTTTTCTATGATTTCACCTAAGTAAAATAATTCAGGTTTATACTCATAAAGAAGAGTTTAAATGCTAGAACACGTACTTCTCTGACAAAAAATACAATGTGCTCTTCATGTATTATCATAAAAATTAAAATATTTATTTATGATAAAGAAAGTTAAAGTTACTTATCTGAGGTATTAAACTATTATTAATCAGATATTTAAATTTTACAAAGTTTATAACACACCTCTCGAGGATGTTAGCGTCCAGTTTGGGTATTATACAATCTGACAATATAAACAACAGTTTATTAAATTACTTTAGATCGAGGAAGAGAAACAAACATGCTCGGCAGCTGGTCCAAATGTTACCTTCCTCTCTTTACATTCTTCTAACTTTAGAAGAAGAAAGTATTGTATTCGTGAAAGTTTTCGACGGATTTATAAGTTTTAGAATGTTTTAAACACGATTTGACTGTTTTTAGAAAATGTCTATCTAAAATTCTATATGCCTGTCTGTATGTCTGTTTGTCTGTAGTCTGTATGCATATGACAAAATGTTGTGCGCACTGTATCACAAGAACTGAGGGACGGAATTTAATAAAATTTTACATTCAGTTAGTACTTGATATCAATTGATTTCCTTTCCTTTTTGGTGTAAATCGCACAATAGGTGGAGTTGTTACGCGGCATTTTTTTACGATTTCCGCAATAGCTCTAATTCAAAAACTAAAGCATGTATTTTCATCGATTTTCAGATTATGTTAGTCCTTAATATGAATTGGTTTTGATTAGTTTTGTTGTGTATATAAACCAAAATGTGGCATAGATATGCTCGCAATAGCTATGTCTGAAGAAATAATGAACGGATTTTCATCAAACTTCATATCCTGTTAGACCTTGACATAAGTTGATGCTGATTATATTTTCGTGTAAATCATACAACTCTACTATTCTGCAATTAAAAAAAATTATATGCTATCTATTATCAACTGACATATCTACTATAAAATTATTAACATATTGTGTACTTTTGCATCCAGGTGATTCAATTTAAAGCAAGAGAAACTATATAATTAATAATACACGAATAGTAATGATAAAAATATGATAAGCATTATTATGCTGCTTATAAATAATGCCTAACCAACCGATCTCATACTTGTGACGTCAAAATGTCACAAGCCTCCTTCTTTCCCAGTCACACTATAGTCATACTTTGTGGACCCTGAGGAAATTAAATTTAGTAATTTGTTGAACAAATTTCTAATATTATTAAAAATTATTGCTTTTAAGCCTGAAAAATTTATAATTCCTTAAACTTTACCTTTTTCTAACACAAAATACTAAATGTACAATACTTAATATATATATATATATATATATATATATATATATATATATTTTTTTTTTTTTTTTTTTTTTTTTTTTTTTTTTTTTTTTTTTTTTTTAAGTATTGTACATTTAGTATTTTGTGTTAGAAAAAGGTAAAGTTTAAGGAATTATAAATTTTTCAGGCTTAAAAGCGATAATATATATATATATATATATATATATATATTATTTTAACCCTTTAAGCGTCCCAACCGTGTTTTTACGTCATATAATTTTTATTTCAAAGGCTACTTTAAACGTTTTTTCTATTAATATTAGATTTTTTTTCGCTGGACAAAACAAATTAATATGCAAGGTAATCAAATACAAATTCCCATAACAATTCTTTTCACAGATATTATTTTATGAATCGTTAAATATATATGAAAAATTCTGCAAAAGAGCTCAGAAAAACTTCCAAACTTGAAATGCGTCACTGAAAACTGTTGAAGTTTTAACGTTTTACTTTAAACATTATTTTCTCAAACTATAAGAAAGTTAAACACAACAATATATGATTATTATCAGAATGATTTTTTTAATCGTATTTATACGGAACAAGTAATATAAAAATTTTGTTTTTTAAAGTCAATTCTTACTTAGGCCATCAAAGAAAAATTTAATATAATCCCTTCAGCTAATATTAATTTTTGTTGCATTAAAATATCTCAATTTGATGATTTTCTATAAGCAAGTAGGTTTAGAATGGAAGTCTATGGGAATTTGGCGAAATATTAGAGATATCGCCAAGTTGGCGTCACTTTTCGTGACACATTTTGGTCGCCAAATTGGACGATATAACGCCAAGTTGGCGACAAACTTGGCGGTATTTGGCGACAGAACAGGGTCCCCCCCTATGGTAACCCCCCTTATAGATATGAAGGTGCATTAAATGCTTCAATAACCAATGGCCGCCATTTTGTCTCTCATGTACAACTAAAATTAATTAATTAAAATTTAATTAATGAATTAATATTTGAAAAAATTGTATTAACATCAATTGTCATCCAGTACAATTAAAGAAAAATTATTTCAACTTAATAGGATGAATAATAAATATTTTATTAACGATTGAAAGTTTGAACAAGATATATAAATAAATAAATAAATAAATAAATATAAGGTGAGTGTTCACTAATAGTAGGAATTGAAAAACATACTTGAAAATTTTAAAGTCAAACAGAGAATTTCTTTAAAATGTCATACTTCCAAACTTGAAATGCGTCATTGAAAACTGTTGAAGTTTTAAAGTTTTACTTTAAAAATTATTTTCTCAAACTATAAGAAAGTTAAACACAACAATATATGAATATTATTAGAACGATTTTTTTAATTATATTTATACGGAAAAACATACCAGAAAAACCACTGCTCACAGACGTTTGTAAAAAATGTGTTACAGCTCGTTATCATCAAGTCACTTGTACTTTTTTCTCCTTCCTAGCAGGTAGCTAGAAGTATAGTAAAGTAAAATATCATTCACTAAACAGATTTCTAATATATGGAATTAAAAATGTTGCATTTAACATTATTTTCTAAAGAAATATGAAAGTTAAAAATAATTCCATGTTATCATTATAATGTTAAACATATTTTAATATAGTTTCCTGAAATTATGTAAGGGAATATTTGAGCACAAGAACATAACGTTTATTAATCCATTTACTAGGTACCTGTTTCAATGTTAAATGAGTAATATTCCGAAAAAGATTAAACGTCTTTATTTATATTCATACTGGAATATTTTGTTGAAATAAACTTCAACTGTGCTACTCCAGCCTTGAATATGATTTAATCCAGTTGGAAAAATTATTCGTTCTCTTCATTATGACGTCTTTATTTAGTTCGTGGCAATAATGTTCTTGCGCTACTTCGAAGCCAGTCATAGAAAATCCATATATACCATAAATCAAAAACTGACAACCACAAACGCATTAACGCTAAGCCTCAACTAATGGTCTTACTTATCATGTAATTTATAAGAGAGATACCCTTTACGATAGATACGCACAGAAAAAAAAAAAAAAAAAAAAAAAAAAAAAAAAAAACATTATAGAATTTCTAAATAAAAGAAATTTGAAAAAGAAATGTTTTATGTATCTCAACTTAAAGCAAAAATCGCTTTTGTTTAAATGAGATTTACACTCTCGTCTAACTCGATTCAGTTAAATTTTGAAACGTCGGGCAGACAGAATATAAGACGATTATAACAATCGACGTGCTTGCTAAGAATATAGGCGGATTTCGTTCGGACAGCTTTGATTCCGTTTTAACGGGTTTTAATGCTTTTATATTGTATCGAAATTTCAACTTATAGTAAATTCTATAAAGTGAATGCTTCAATTTAAAATTAAAAATTGCAAATAAATATATTCAAATGTGCAAAGCATGAAACGTTTGCAGGATTTTAAAACCTTTCTAAATACAGGAAACACTTTAAATAATTAATTACGGTTCATACAATTGCAAACTGCTTAGCTAAAATTCAAATTGAAATATCATCTTGTGTTATAATAAAACGAAATATAAACATAAAGCATTCCTATAAATATACAATAAATTTAAGAGTAACCTGGCACTTTTTTTAAACTCAAAGGACTCCCTTATATTCATTTTCCATTTATTTACTCCAGTGAAAGATGGCCATGAAAAGATGTATGTTTGCAATACTCTCCTAAGTACATCCTCTATAATTAAACTTACCTGGAAAGTGAACCTTAAGGTTATTAGCATCATGAATTTTGAAATAGGATATAAAGCCTGAGATTCAAAACAAGCGTTACTAATTCCATTTTATCGTATTAAATATTTCTACACCATTAGAAGCCTTATATTATGCTGTCTTTATTTCCCACTGGGCATTTATCTTGTAGATTCTATGAAAGATTAAGGTGGCTGTCACCATAATTATTTTTAAAACCTGCTAAGATACATTCATTTTAAAATTAATAATATATATTAATATTAGCACGCTGTTTTCAAGATTATAGGGATGTTTCGTAATTAGATTTAACTTTTGGTAGGGGAATATTAAATTGCAGATCTCTATTTCAAGATAGACAAGTATATTTTAAAATTTTATAATACGTATATCAAATGTTTTGTTAAGAAATTACTATCCTTTGTTGAGAATACCTGTATACAAAATTTTAAAAAAAAACTTCATCACTATAAATAGATTTATTTCAGATTAACGAAGATTTTCTTTTTACCATACAAATACATATTATATTATTTACGCAAAATATACAATTATATAATATCTTAGTCATGAAATTGGTTCTATAGTGCAATTTCTCTTTTGTTGATTAATTTGAAAACTCGATCATTCATGTATTTACAGTAATACATTGTAAACTGCTCGTAGGCTTTATTAACCCCTTAACCCACAATGACGGGCATAGCCCGCGTACGATGATCGAGCCAAATGTAAATTCTTTTTACCACTAAAATTTTTACAGAAAATATAGTTTCATTTAATCATCGAAACTCCGTGATTAAAGAAGGCGAAAATTTCTATTAAATTTTAGTGGTAGCTATGGTTTTGCCAAACCGTGAGCTGTTAAGACGCAAATCATAGGTTAAGGGGTTAATAGTCATTATGATTCCTTTGATTAATCAATGGAGCAACCAGTGAGTTATCAACATAAACCAATAAAAGACTCAAGTAAGTCCGCTTATGACACAAATAAGTTATCAGAAATGATATTAAATAATATTGGACAACTATGAAAATGCATTTAATTTAAACGATGCTTGTTTAATACGATATATAACAACAATAGATTTCAATGTTATAAGGTTAAACTTAAATGTGATTATTTGGCTAGATAGTAGATACGAATTTCAATAAATATTCCTTTATTAATTTCATGTATCCATTTAATTTTACATGCATTTCGCTTAAATCTCAATGTATAAGTCTTTAAAAATTTTCCGTATTTATGTCGCTTTTTCTGAATTATATTTTAATCTCTTTTTTATTTTTTGGTAAATAAATAGGACTCAGTAAAAATAATTGATGCAGAAATTTAACTTAACAAAGCTGTTTAATAAACAATTATAAATAACTCCAAATATACTATAAATATATAAATAATCTCTCAGGTATACGTAGGTATAAGGTACAGATTAAAAACGATGCAAAAACGAGAGATACGCATAAATGAAATTAAAATAAAAATTAACTCTGAAGTAAATGTTAAGGTAGTATATTCTTTAAATGGTTAGATAACACGCAAAATATTAAAAAATACGATTAACTCATATTGTTATTGATTTAATAATTAAATTCTAAAATAGATTCGTCTCAAAAAAATTATGCATATTTTATTTTTTTTTTCAATAACTTAAAATGAAAATTTGGTTATGAGCTTGATGTCCGTCTCTAAAAATACAGTCAATCAGGGTAACTTTGATCCGCATTTTCTCTATTTTTATATGCCACACTCTTATTTGAAGAATATTGTCGCAACTAGGGGCATAAGAGAGAAGAAATGATCCTAAATTATTGTTTGTTGACTATAAAAAAAATTAAGGAATAATACGGATAAAAACAATAAAAAATGAATTTTTAGCCTGGTTCAAAGTTACCCAGCCATTTAGAGTAACTTTGCACCATATGATAAATTTAAAAATATAAATTTCCAAATATAACAGACCAAAATTACCGAACCGAATGGTTTGAAATGTAAAATATATAATCGTTGCAGAATTTTCTCCAGTCATTTCAAATTTCATGGAAATCGAATCAAAACTTAGAAAGATATTAATAACACTTTTCTGCATTCTATTAAATCCTATCATACGTAATTAATTGAATGATATCCCATGGTAGAAAATGATTCTAGGTTGTCATGGTTATTACCTTATATTTAAGAAGGATAAACAATATTTTCTTATTCCTGAATTTAATATAGATAATTGCAATAAATTTTGTATTCATGCATTTTTCGCATAAGAGTGCAAGAGCTATTGCACCAATATCTGGATATTTATAAAACTAGATACAGTACAAACGTATCTCATTTGCCACGTTTGGCACACAATTTCCGAATACTCTACGTTTTCTTTGTTTTCTGATTTATATTCATTGTCATCATCTTGAAATTATGTGTCTATTTTTTGTATGTCTCACATTTCTGTTGTGAAATTTTTATCAATTTCTACAAAATTAATAAGTACCATAGGAACGGATAGTCAGTCATGTGCCAGAGAGATAGAGAAACAGACAATCCGAATTCATGACCACTTTTCAACTTTGTTGGAAAGCGTTAAAAAAAGTGTGCAAACAAATATTTCAAAGGACTTAACTTTTTGTAAAATATTGAACGATTTCATGCATTTAAAACCTTTTTCACAAGTCGGTCAAATAACTATCATTTTAAATATGATAGCTTTGAAATAAACAAACACGAAATCACAGTGTGTTTCTAACAATTTTGTTTGAAACACTTATGTTTTGTCATGAAATTAAAATCATACGTTTGTTAATAATATTGCAATATATTTTAATAAAGGTTACGCTAATAAATCATTTTAAAATAGCGTTGTTAAACGTCTAAATAAAGAAGAGGAAGTTCGTTGCCCAATTTAAGAAATAAATATGTGAAAAGATTAATTTCAAATCTTGCAATATTTCGTTATTTAAAAAAACTGTAAAAATAAATAATAATAATTTTCATTTTTATTTACATCAGAAATTGAAAGAAAATTATTTGGTCTTGTTTACATTATTTTGCTTTACAGTGAAAGCTAACGAAAACCATAAACCAAAGCTTTATTCTTCTTTGCATTAGGATGTAAAAAATATTTAAATATTTTTATTTTTAAAAACAAGTTACGAGGAAAGATTTTTCATTTTTGTTCATTTTCCTAAATTATGTTGTTGTTTGTATATTGCAAAGTCAACTCTGACAAATTGTAAAAACTCTTAAAAGATTTTTTTTTTTTAAGATAAAACTGTTTAAAGCCATAATGAGAACAGAAATATTTGGTTATAAATATTTTAATAAAACTTCTTCTGAAAGTCGTTTTCTTAATGGATGAGAATGATTTGTGCGAAGAATGTAACTATTACAACTTTAATAAATGAGTCAGAGAGGTTTTTCTTTTGACATTTTTAATTTAATTCTCTAACGATAAGAAATGTATAAATATTCTGCACTAGTTTCCGATTAATAATGTTTCCGACATAGACAGTAAATAAAAATGGTATGTTTACTTGCTGTTGTTGTTATCTTGTATTTATTTTGAAGCAAAAATAAGTACTATTTCATCATATCCTACAACTTATTTTGATTGTATGATGACAAAATAACATAATCAAATGTATAAAGAACTTATTTTACTTAAATATGCGGTTATTTACCGCATACATTTAAAATAGTTTGTACAAGTTTATTTGTTTTGAAATATGATTGTTTGAAATAAACGGGCAAAGAAGTTTAAAATAAAAATTTTTTGAAAAAAATGCAGATTTAAAAAGTTAAAATATCATGTTCATTCATTAATGTGTAATTATCTTTAAAGAAGAGAAACTTGGGTGGAATTAAAAAAGTCCTTCCGGCCAGTGCCGGGAGGAAGAGGTAGCTTTCATATTCCTTATTTAAAAAAAGGCCAACTTATATTATTCAAACACACGAAGCTCAATTTAGTGGAAACCGAATATAGCAGATTCAATACTAATTTTTATCAATACTAAATCATTATAAATGAGAATTTCGCGAAATTAGTCAGCTTTATCCAAGCTGCTTTTATTTAAAGTAACTTATATTTGGCTGCCAAATTCGGCGATTTCTTAAATTGCCTGCCATTTTAAGACAACATGGTGGATGAGGCTAACCAGTGAACTTGGTCGAGACCTTAGTAATGGCTGTGCACATGCTCACTCACATCGGAATCGGTTGATATATAAGAGTGCTGTCGCAGGCAAAAAATCAGATTTTTCAAAATGTCACCCACATTAGAAATTGAAACTGCTACATCTGAGACATTTTTTAAGATAAAGACAAACAAAAAAGGCTCCTGAATCCTTATATCAAGATCAAATACTTAAGAAAGAAACCTTTTTCAATTTCTAATTTTTTTTTGCACCTCACTTTCAATATTTTTTTTAATTTGATGGCCGCCATTTTGAAACAAGATGGCTGATGAAGCTGGCCAGCGAACTTGGTCGAGGTATTGACGTATACTATACACATGCTTCTTACATCGAAATAGGCGAATATGTGTGTTATCGCGTGACAAATACAAGATCGTCTCAAAGTGTTAGCCATGCTAGAAATTCAAAGTGCTATAATTCAACCATTTTTTAAAGATATAAACAAAAAAACAAATTTTCAGAAACAAAAACTGCTCCAGAATCTTTGTATCAAGGCCAAACACATAAAAAAAATCTTTTTCATTTTCCAATTTTTTAATACCTTAAATTAATTTTTTTTAAAATGGCAACCCTTTTCAAACAAGATGGCGAATGAAGCTGGCCAACGAACTCGGTCGAGACATTGGTATGTACTATGTACAGACCAAGTTACATCCAAATCGGTTCATAAATACGCCTGTTATCGCGTGACAAATATCAGGTCGTTTTAAAATTTCAGCCACAATAGAAATTCAAAATGCTATAACTCAGCCATTTTTTCAGATATAGACAAAACAAAACCTGTTCCGAGATCTTTGTATTAAGGTAAAACACATACGAAAAAAATCTTTTTCATTTTCAAATTTTTTGGTATCTTATTTTAAATTTAAAAATTTTTTAAATGGCCGTCATTTTGAAACTAGATGGCGGATGAAGCTGGCCAACGAACTCGGTCGAGATATTTGTATGTTCTATGTACACGCCAAGGTACATCCAAATCGGTTCATAAATACGCCTGTTTCCACCTGACAAAAATCAGGACGTTTCAAAATGTCAGCCACGCTAGAAATTCAAAATGCTATAACTCAGCCATTTTTTAAGATATAGACGAAACAAAAACTGCTCCCGAATCTTTTTATCAAGGTCAAACACATAAGAAAAAAATATTTTTTCAATTTTCAGTGTTTTGGTACAACATTTCAAATTTAAATTTTTCTTAAAAATTTAAATGGCCGCCATTTTTAAACAAGATGGCGGATGAAGCTGGCCAACAAACTCGGTCGAGACATTGGTAAATACTATGTATAAATGAAGTTACATCCAAATCGGTTCATAAATATGCCTTTTATCGAGTAACAAAATTCAGGACATTTCAAAATGTCAGCCATGCTAGAAATTCAAAATGCTATAACTCAGCCATTTTTTAAGATACAGACGAAACAAAAACTGCTCCGGAGTCTTTGTATGAAGGTCAAATACATAAGAAAAAAATATTTTTCCATTTTCAATATTTTGGTACCACATTTCAAATTTAAAATTAAAAAAAAAATTTTAAATGGCCGCCATTTTGAAACAAAATGGCGGATGAAGCTGGCCAACGAACTCGGTCGAGACATTGGTATGTACTATGTACACACCGAATTACATCCAAATCGGTTCATAAATACGAGAGTTACAGTATGACAAATGTCAGATATTTTATTTTTATTACTTACAGCTTTAATTCATAATATTTGACGGTGGAAGGTTATGTTTAATTAATGGTTATATATATATATATATATATATATATATATATATATATATATATATATATATATATATATATATATATATATATATATATATATATATATATATATATATATGTATATATATATATATATATGTATATATATATATATATATGTATATATATATATAAATGTTTATGTTCTTTTCCTCTAATTAACAATAATATTAAAAAACTAATTTATGATGCATTAAAGCATGGTTTTCCAAAAAAATTCATATATTCATTAATATACAATTAGTACTTTTCTTACATGATCTTTTAAAACAAATTAACACATGCGTAAACAAAATTACAAAAAAAATTATAAAATAAAAAAATATCTATAAAAAATTAAAAATTGTAAAATAATATAAAAAAAAATTATTATAGGTTGGTTGGGTGGGTAGTTGTTAGAGTACGGAGGAGGGTGGTGTTGTCTGGATAATACGCAATGGTTAATTATTAAAAAAAAAAGAAAAAAAAATGGGGGATTTTGTATTATTACTATATTTTTGATACGTATTTTATATGGATGTTGATTTGATATTTTATATGTAATTGGAGAATTTCATTAATATTATAATTAGCTTAATTATTGATTAATCTAATTTACAATCATTTGTTATTAAATTTTAATTTACAAAGGACAATGTCATATTAATTACTAATAGTATGCCATTTTTATAGTGATTAATATAAATATATAGGTATGTTTAATATAAATATAGTTATACTGTATGTATTAAAATTGGGTAATTATATTTATTATTATTCCTCTATTCTTTTTAATATTTATCTATTTTCAATTTATTATTGGTTTAATGTTTTTGAATGTCCCACATTCATACTTTTTGGATTTTTATGGATGTATGAAAATAATCCACACTCTATATTCTTGCTTTTTAAGAAATTGGAATTTAAGTATCATTTAACCTTCTCTATACTTCCATATGATTTTTATTTCCTGTTCATTTTATAATTATCTTATATATAATTGATTTAAAAAATAATTTTTATATTATTTTTAATAATTATTTATATTAATTATTACTGAATTTATTTTGTTTTATAGCATTATATGCTATATATTATCATTATATGCTATATGCTATATATTATCAATGTTCTAGAATTATTTAAATTCTTAGTTTAGTTTAAATAAGTTAGATAATAGAATATTTTGTATGCTTTTAAATTTTATTAACAATATTTCTTTTTAATACATTGTGTGGTTTATATTAGGTTTATAATTATCTATATATAAGGATATGTTTGGTTTTGCTGTTTAAACAATTATTTACATTCAAATGCTTACAAATATTTATCTTGTGACAGTTGAATAATAAAAGTAATACTAGATGGCAGCACCAAAATTTGTCTTTTTAAGATAGCTCTAAATTTTAATTTTTCTAGCTCCATTTCAGTTATAACTTACTACACCAGGGGGTATTTTTAGCTAAATTTTGACGATATTGTTAAACAGTTATTGATTAATTTAATAGAGCATTTTAAATAATGTGGTTACTATCTATTTATTTTATATTATATTAAATGTATTTAAGAAGGTATTTCAAAATTTATTTCAAAATGTATTAACTGCATCCTTTGGTGTCAATTGCTGTGATTTCTTAACTGTTTTGTTCACCTTAATCTTTATGATATTCTGGTAGACATGTGCGCGTGGATATTTGTAAAATACTGAAATATTGATCGGTAGGGTATTTATTATTTATATTTTATATCCTATGGATATTTAAATAGGTTTTATTGATTCTTCCATTTCATATTATGTGTTTCTATTCTGTTTTCATTTTTAATAAATTCACTTGATTTTAATGGTTGTTTGGGCACAAGGGAAGATAATTTTTAGCTTTAGCTTATTTTTCTCACAGAAAACAAACATTTTGCTTATATCATTGAATTCTGTGCCCTTGACAACGTAATTCAATATATAAGCTTTTCCATTTTTTGTCGGTGTCCAATTTTTTCTTTTTCTTCCATAGTGATTCTTATAATAAATTATTATTATTATTATTTCTTTTTTTTTAATACTTACAGCTTTAATTCATAATATTTGATATTGTTTAATTAATGGTTATATATATATATATATTGATATATATATATATGTATATATATATATATATATATATATATAAATTTTGAACGGAGGGTGGTTTCGGGGTTTAGGGGTCATGATCGATGAAAATATACCAAAATTTTTTGAAATCGCTTTCCTCCGAACGGCTGCAATAGGTAGCTTTATGTAATGAAAGCTACCTAAAATTACTGAACAGTTAAGTGTCTGAGCAATTATGATGGATATTAATTTAATAACTAAAAATATAAATAATATAGAGAATAAAAATTTAATATCTAAATTTCAAAGCCTGCAGTGTTCATAGTATTTAGAAAAAAATTGTTAAAATAATAATAGTAATAATTTTGATTTTGATTTTGACTTTGATTTACAACTAACATGTAAGACAAGTAATTTTTTTTTTTTTTTTTTTTTTTTTTTTTTTGCGTTTTTTTAATTCACGGTTTGGTTTCGATGAAGTTCAAGAAGAGCAACATGCAACATTAGGCTTCTTTAACTAAAGATGTTAGTATGTTTTATAAAATATATTTATGTTTAATAACAAGTAAAGAGAAAAGTTTGTGATATGTCGTTTATGCTAAAAATATTATGTTTATTTGTTTATTATTACAGATTCTATCGGAACAAATGACAAAAAAAAGTTCCTCACATTGTTTCAAAGTTGTTCTTTTTACATAAAAACGTTTTTCAGCTTTGCTAAAACGAAAGGATATGACAATAATCATTTTAACGAAATTGTTTTAATGAAATCTTTTTTTTTTTCAGAATGATTGAGCGTGATCTATACAAATATCGTGTGCTTTAACTTAAAATTGCAGTTATAAAGAGGAATCAAATGTTAACTTCTTTTTTTTTCTTAGTTATATTTAATTTAAATTCTTTTGAGTAAAAAATAGTATTATTATACAGTCGAACTTGGATAATTCGAAGTTCAAGGGACCAAAAGAAAAGTTCGAAATATCCAAAAATTCGAATTAAATATATTCGCTCAAAAAGAAGTGATAAATAAAAAAAGATTAACTCCACAATGAAATATTTAACACATAAACTTTATCTAAGGATACTGCTACTTTTTTTTCATTAAATCAAACATTTAGCTTAATTATTCATTACTTTTAAGAAAAAAATCAGATATTTTTGATTGCTTTTTCGAATTCAATCTTTGAGTCATAGCATATGATTCCAACTTATCAATTCACACAAAAATAGAGTCTTTTACATTGGACTGACCTTCAAAAAAGCGTCGACGTTCTTGTATATGCATAATAGCTTCTAAGCAACTAGGTAAGGGCTTCTCTTGTATTTCATTGTTCTGTTCATCTTCAGATAGTCAGTCTTCAGCTTGGTTGTTTTCCGCCAGTTGAGCAACAATGTCAGCATCAGTTACCTCGCCACACACATTTTGGTCCACGTTGACGTAGTCTTCATACAAGATTGATGGATCCGATTTTACATCTTCCCAATTATCGACAGTAAGTTCAGGATCAATTTCGTCAAAGTTTTCCACTACATTTACTCCTTCTGTTTATTTCTTTACAAATCCCGCCTTATGAAAGCATTTCATAATCGTTATCTCACTGACCTTGTCCCATGCCTGCCTACACATTCTTGAAGCATGAAGAACGTTGAGATTCTTAATGTCAAAATCTCCGATGAGGATGCTTTCAACCAACAGACGCCTGTAGAAATGTTTAAGATTTTTGATGATTCCTTGGTCCATTGGCTGAACCACAGATGTCATGTTGGCCGGGAAAAAAATGACTTCCACATTTTTCATTTTGGGAATGCTGTTGTGAGCCGAACAATTGTCAATAAAAAGGACAATCTGTCGTTTTTGTTTTTCAAATTTCTTGTTTATATTTAAAAGCCATTTTTGAAAAATTTCGGACGTCATCCATGCCTTTGTATTTGAATCGTAGGAGACAGGCTTAAACTTAACATTTTTAAAGCAACGTGGATTAGCCGATTTGCCAATCATTAATAGTGGCAACTTTTCGGACCCGTCCATATTTGCTCCAACAAGCAACGTTACTCGCTCTTACTTAGTTTTCCACCACTGCATGTTTCTCCTTTGAAAGCAAGAGTTTTATTTGGAGTACACTTATAAAAAAGTCCAGTCTCGTCGACGTTAAAAATATTTTTTGGTTCCTTATTATGAATAATTTCTCTTAAATGTTTTTTCCACTCATCAGCTGCTTGAATATCCACTGCACCACTTTCACCACACACTGCTTTGAAAGAAATATCGTTTCTATCTTTGAAACCATTCAGCCAACCTGTGCTGGCTTTGAAATCTTGAATGCCTAATGCAGCGGCAAACTGTTCAGCTTTGGCTCTCATAATAGGGCCACTAATTGGAATGTTCTTATTTCGCTTGTTTCGTTGTTCGCTTGTTTAAACCAGGTCCTCTCGTTCTTTTCCTATTTTTTCCTGTGCCATTTTCGCTATTCAAAATTTTATCTTTGTTCTTCAAATATGTCGATAATGTGTTGGGTGGAATTCCAAATTCCTTGGCAATTTCCGATTTCTTTTTAAGGCCTTTTTCCACTTCATTAATCACCGCTACCTTTTGAGCTAATGTTAATGACTTATACGGAGTTTTAGCTTTTGACAACGCCATAGTAAGAGAACATAAAAACAATACTTAAAGCACACACACAAAAACTTACAACCGCGTTAAATCATTCACTCACGTGAAAGTGCACGTGACTCTAAGATAGAAAGAAATGTAACTGCGCTTCTGGAGAAAAAAAAGGGGGGAGGGGAAGGGTTGGCGAAAATCTGCGATTGCAACACCTAAGCTGCGATCCTTTCAATGCGCAGTGAAATAGATTCCCCAGACGAAAGGGTGCGGCTAAGTCTTGGAATTTTGCCAAATAAAAAGACAATTAAAATAAACTGTTTTACTATTTTGAACCTTAGCTGAAAAAAGTCTCGGGATTAATATTTACCGCAAAATTCGAAAGCGATCCTACGAAAAATTCGAATTATCCAAACTAAAATTCGAAATATCCACATTTTTTTAACATTATTTTAATACAGAATTCTAGGGACCAAGCAAAAAATTCGAATTAGCCAGAATTTCGAATTAAACAAGTTCGAATTATCCAAGTTTCACTGTATTATTCTAATTATAAATAGTATATCTAGCTAGAATTATAGAATGTGATAAAAACAGTCATGTGTAATCTGTAAATCCAGTGGAATATTCTACCGTTTCAATCTGTTCCCTTGTAGAGTGATACAAAAGTTTTCAAAATTTGATTCAATGGTACATTTATCGCATTATCCGTTCAATTCATTTTTGGGAATGCACTATTAGTACACAGTGTACGTCTTTGCAATTAGCTAGAAATGGTGACATGAGAGAATCTATATTAAAGAGTTTTAGAAAGAAAATACAAAAACTGCAATAGGCAAAATTATGTTTTACACGAAGGAGACAGACTCTATTTTCACGAGAAGTAGAGTATTTAATGACAAAAATAAATGCAAATAATTTAATCATTTCAACGTGTAAAAAATACATTTATGTCACCAGAAAAGCTATATTTGAAAATATATAATAAAAAGGTAAACAAGTTTCTTGACAAATTAATCCAAAAATACTTCTTATATCAAGTAGTATATCACTGCCGTATAGGTAGTTAGATGAACTGGAAATATTGTATCAGAAACATGCTTTTTGCCACTCAGTTCTAAGTTTTCTGCTGAGAAATGAACATCACGTTAGCTAAACGTCAGTGTCTATAAAATTAACACATTCTACGAATGTTTTACTGACATAATATGTATTTGCCATTTTATTATTAGAATTTCAAGAATTTTTAGGAATAAAACTCAAACAGAATAGAAAACGTTATATTATATTACATAAATTTATGTGATTTATAACAAAAAAATGTAAAATACATTAATGGATGTACAGATAAAGATTCAGTTTTCTTGTCCGTTTCATGATATCGTCTTCGAATTATCTGGTACAATTTATACTTATGCAAGTAACTTTTTTGAAAGATTCAATATAAAGTAGTTGAATATCTAATAATTAAAGAAGAGAAATTGGGAATACTTTTATAAAAATACCATGAAAAAAAAACATAAAATAAAATCAAACATCTCACTATATATACTTACTCGACGGATAAAACTAGAAGCTGTAAGTCGTAATTCAATAGATGAAATGAGGCGTTTAGAACTATAGTAGGCTATTCCACATTTTTGTGAAAATGAGTTTGAAGTGTGAAACATTGTATGTCATACAACATATTGACTGTATGAAGAATTTTGTTAATTTCGAAACTCTTCAAATAATAGAGGCAGTTTAACAGGTGGTCCAAATTAAGTGGGATATCAAGTTGCCAGTGAAGGAAAGGATCAAGTGCCTTGGCCAACTCTGGTATTATTAATTTAACCACAATATGCCTACTTAAGAAGTTTAGTCATTTGTGTCACTGGCAAAACTAGCCTACAAAAGTTTTACAAAAATTAGTACACTTTTTGGAAAGCAGTTTTCACGAAGTCAACTGGCGTGGTTGGCACATTCTGATTCTCAACGCCTCAAATATCGTTTAACCTGATTTGATCAAACTATAGTTAAAGAAATGCAAATTCTATTTAAAATGTGTTATGTGGATTAATTAGTGAATGTACTACTGACACGTAAAACATATGCATGCTGCACTTTCTTCTTTCATGTGATATTTTATTTTCAGTGGAATCGATATTATCGTTAAGGTATCTGACTACGACTAAACTGCACTTTTCAAGGAAAAAATTGCATTTTCTTTTACATGACAACGACTACGTTAAAAAATTGCAGTTACAAAATTGACTTATTTTAAAATGCGATTTTCGAAGTTTATTATTATTATATTATAAACAAAACTTTAGTTATAGTGATAAGGCATAGATAAGACACAGCTATAGTGGCCACAAATTATCCTCAAAAATTTTATTTAAAATTTGTAATATCGCATTCACCTTTTCATTGATAAATTAAATAACTACCATTCAGTTACAAACTTTTCTATTAGCCCATTAAAACGTCAACGGAATAAGCAGTTACAAATTGCGAGACTTTTGTCGATGAGTGTAAAAATTCGTTATTTTTGTTAAATAAAATAAAAAAAAATATGCATGATTTCTAAGTAAAATTTAATTGAACACTGATTAATTAAATAAAATAGATTATTGATTTATTTTCATATATCAGCCATTTGATACAGTCAGAAATATTTCTAGTTATTTCAGAATTTATTCAGAATTATTATATAACGTTTATGTCATGAAAAGCGCCCTAACCGTTTAGGATTTATCTACTTATAATAAAATCTGAGTGCAGGGGACCGTAAGAACGATGCCGGTGCGAACCACTCCGGTGTGCAAATCGACCGTAGCTAAACGCCATGTTAGGCTTAATAAAAAAAATATCTTAACATAAGACAGCTAAATGATATTTTTTTCTACTTGAAATCATGTCTGTTCAGCATATTTTCATATAAAACATGTGTATCATATCCATTTATAATGTATTAAGTTCTAAATTAAAATTAAGCTATTTAGAAATCAAATCTAAGCAAACGATACCGTTGCCATTCAGATTCAAATTCCAGCAAATTAAGAAACAAATGAATGACTCTTTGACGATTCATAAAAAAAAAATACGTCTAACATATGATTCTGCTTTAAATATATTTTTTAAAGCATATTAAAGCCTTTAAGTTTTTTGAAATGCGTTTTTCAATATTGTTTACATTTATAAACAGCAATTTTATTTACGGCTGTTTACATTTACAAGCAGTCAGTTTACGACATACATATGAAATATTACGTAATTTATTGAATAAATATTTTTAAAAATATTATCCATGTTTTCAACAAATATTAATAGTTTTAATGATTCAATTTAATGATTATTCATCATTATTCATATGAATCATTCATATGAATATTGATTCATATCAATGATTCATGTATTTCACTCTTCTGTAATGGCAACAGTGAAACGCTGTTTCTTTAGGAAAAACCTAGGGATAAACATGCTGTTATTTCGCCACTACTCGCTTTGATCTGTCAATAGTTATTTTTGAATGTTTTAATTTTTTTTTATTTTTATTATGGACTTTCCGAATGAATCGCTTTCGGAAAGAAGGCGCCAATTGACCAGGAAAAGAATTGCGCGATCACAGCAATCAACGGATTTCTCAGTTTGCCTGATAAACTCAGCTGAGTTTACACCGAACAGAATTAAACACCCATACGCACATTTTTTTGTTTATTTTTTATCTAAACTATGCATATTTTAAGTTCATGTTCATAAAGTGTTTATCACTCACAGGAACGTTTCATTATAATAAAGATTTAAAAATCAAAATTACATTTTTTTTTAAATTTTACAAAATTTTTGTACTGTTAAAAACATAGCTTCATGTATGTGTATTACTTTCAATGATGCACATAATGGTGTTTTAGTTTTGGCCAAATATATGAATAAAATTTTAAAGTTTCATCTAAAATTAAAAAATAAACATCTGATTTTTTAAAGAAATGCCACATGTTTTTTTTTTTTTTTTTTTAAGTTTCTTATTTCACCTATGCTGAATTTTTTAAGCTGAATTTAATATATTTCTGTGAATTATTTTTTGCTGTTTGAAAAATGCAACAGCTTTTTTTTTTTTTTTTTTTTTTTTTTTTTTTGAACTATGCATATATTTTTAAAAGCATTTACAGACATGCCACTTTCCAGCGAAAACATGGAATTCCACTTTTTCGGCACAATTTATCTTCCCTGGGATTGATGCAAATCAGTATTAAAATTTGTTGACATTTTTAGGACGAGAAGGGGGGTGGTAGCAGAATTTGACAAAATAAAAATGAGAGTACAAACAGCGGCAAATTGAGTTTATTTCTAATCCTTTCCCATGACCTACTGTGCATTTAGTCCATGTATAGAAACAAACAGCATGAAAAAAAAAACATAGCCAGTAGCTTGCAACTATCATCTGTCTGCTTTCCCTGAAGGATTGCAAAAATCATCAAAATATCGTAGAAAAATGGTGGTTTCGTCAAACGAATATGAATTCCGTCAATGGATCGCAGAAAAAAACACAGTTTTTATCAAAGGGTCCTTTAGAATGCATGTTTCGTCTAAGGATCATGGAATATGTGAATGTTGCCAAATAATCGTAGAAAAAACATGAATTTCATCAGATGAATGCAGAAAAAAGGCATTATTTGATAAAAAGTATCGCGAAAAACGTGAATTTTGTCAAATAATCACAGAAAAAAATATGATTTTCATTAGAGGATCACAGAGAAAACGAGAATTTCATCGAAAGGTTGCAAAAGTGCAAGTTTCAACATAAGATCCTAAGAAAAAATGTAAATTTTGAAATCGGGGGATCTTGAAGCTTATTGGTTCATCAGTATCAGGTGAAGCGTTAGTCAGCTAAATTTTCTGTTATGTAACTAATTTGCTGCATACATTCGGATGCACCTGTGCTTCTGTCAACGTATTTTGATTGTAAGGTAAGTCTCGCTTGCTCTGCAGTTTATTTCTTTTTTTTATTAGGATTTTTGCATTAGCTGTTTAAAATGCACCCTTTATTGGCCAATATGTCGATTTTTATATGGTTTACCATTTTAGAGACTGACGATTCAGCCAACGGCTGCCGAAAAAAATCAGAGTCTGAAAACATCGAGGGTGTATTACCAAACATCCATCAAAATTTAAATTTAATTCAGTTAGAAGAGAAGTACCATACCTTGACGATGTTTCAGACCCTGACTAGGATCCCTTTTTCTAAACATTAAATTATTGATTTTTTTTTTTTTAATTTTAACTGATTGTTTGTTTTTTGTGTAAATATTTGTAATTTTTTTTGTATGAAACTCCCCCTTTTTTTATGAATCGCCGTCTCATTTATTGGTATTTCTTTATATTTATCCTTTTACTTTTATTTTATGTTTAATAAATTTTTTGGCAGTTGTGAGCGAGATTTTACCTGCATTCGCAACAAATTTTTCAAGATGGCAGTAAAACTTTGTTTTTAAATCTTTGTTACATATAAATCCATGTTTTTACATCATTTTCTATTTTTTTGTGCAAATCATTGATTTATAAATAACATAAAGATTTAAAAATTGTGTTTTTCCGTCACCTTGAAAAGATTTTTGGCACAATTTTTTTCGCTAAGCGGCGCAGGATGCGGAACTTTGTCAAAGAAACGTGAGAGGTGTAATTCGGCAAAAAGGCGCAGAAAAAACGTGAATTTCGCAACAAATCCCGATAAAAACACTCATTTAGTGAAAGGATTGTGGTACAAACAGTCATTTTGTCAAAAGGTTATGAAAAAAACATGAATTTCATCAAAGATGTGCAGAAAAAACGAGAATTTCACCATAAATATTAAATTGATTTTTTTTTTTTTTTTGTAAATTTTAACTGGTTGTTTGTTTTTGTGCAAGTATTTTTAGTTTTTTTTTATATATATTTTTCTGTATGAAACTCCCCTTTTTTCTGAATCGCCGTCTCATTTATTGGTATTTATTTATATTTATCTTTTTATTTTATATTTAGTAAGTTTTTTGGTAGTTGTGAGCGAGATTTTACCGGCATTCGTAACAAATTTTTCAAGATGGCGGAAAAACTTCGTTTTTAAATCTTTATGTTATTTATAAATCCATGTTTTTGCATTATTTTCTATTTTTGGGGCAAAATCATTGATTTATAAATAACAAAGATTTAAAAATGATGTTTTTCCGCCATCTTGAAAAGATTTTTGGCAAGATTTTGAACAATTTGTTTTTGCCAAGTGGCACTCTTCCCTGAATTTTCGTCAAAGAAACGCGAGAGGTGTAATTCGTCAAAAGGGCGCAGAAAAAAAGCGAATTTTTCAACAAATCCCAATAAAAACACTCATTTCGTCAAAAGGCTGCGAAAAAAGACGAATTTCATCAAAGACTTGCAGAAAAAATGAGAATTTTGCCGTAGGGTTGTTGGAAAAAGCTCTTTTTTTTCCTGCATGAGGTGGTTCATATTTTCTTCATTTGAAGGTTGACTTTTACAAACACTATTTTTTTAATGCTTTTGAGGACTTGCCACTATCTGAATAATCATGCATATCAGTCACCTGTTTAATTGAGTCTTACTTAATGTTGTAAACTTAAAATAACACTTTCCCGTCATTTTTGACGGGTCCATATGCTAGTATAGCAATAAAATTAGTTCTGAGGTTTTTTTTTTTTTAACCAAATAAAATCAATTTTTCAAAGATGTGTATATTGATGGGCTGTTTGCTCGTGTTCAATTTATTAAAGAAGGAAAAATTCCTGAAAATTGCTAGCGAAGTCTTAGCGATCATCCATAATCGTGTTGATATCAGTGACCAAGATTATTGCCAAGAACTTCGATTACTGTGCATTAATAACAAATAAATTTGCTTAAACTTATCAAAAGGAATTTTTCCGAAGTCGGGACTTAGATGGTTTTCGCGTATTCGAACAAGGCTTATTTCATGAAAATCGTCATGAAAATTTCATGACAATTGTTTTAAATTTATAAAATCATTTTCAATACTAAGTTTGTTTTACCCTCTTAAAATAAATTTTCTCAGGGAGACACATAGGTGTTCTCCGCGTACTAGAATCGGTATAGGATGAAAGCACATTTCATCAAAGATGTTAGAGACGTTTTAGCAGAATTTTCATTGCTGAGACTGTTTTAACCGATCAATACGAACTTTGTAGAATTTGAGGCTTAGCTAGATCGTAATGTCGTGCCTCAATTAGTTTAAGAGACATGTGATGGGATAATCGTTTAAACATCTTTCGATTTATAGTAAGTGGCATTTTCAGTTCAGATGTTCTTTTAACATACCAAAAAGATTATTTTTTATTTGGGCCTAGCTAGACCGTTTACAAGTGCTCTATTCAGTATAGTAGGTGTTTCGTAAAAATCGGCACAGCTGTTTTTAAGATCACGCAGACATCTATATATTCATCTTTTTATATAAATAATAAAAAAGAAAAAATAATAAATTGAATAATTCAATTTTTTTAATTCTCTTTTCTAAATTAAAAAAAAATAATAATAAACGAAATAAAAAATATAAATAACTATTTATATAATAATTAAATATTATTCAGGACATATAAAAAATGTAATTAGCTATATATTAAAAAAAAATCTTTCGAAGTTATAATTTGTGTTTTGATATAGCCACTAAAACTAATTCTAAAAACATAAAAAGTGACTTCCTTTCTATTTTACTTTTCTAAATACACTTGAGCGTCACTACTGAAGATTTATGTCTGTAAAATCCAAGTGAATTGCCTGTCGTTAAATTCTGGTACGTAAAGAAAAAAAGTGTTGCACTCATTTATTACGATAGTATCCAAAAGCTATAACACAGTTGTAGCTTCGAGTGAGCAGAGTTCGTTTCGCTTTATTTTATGATTATTTTATTTTATTATAAATAATGAAATTTGTTTGCCAAAGTATTCCAAAATAATATTTCAGGGAATAAAACATTACACAAGGCATGTCAAGTTTCTTTATTACTTCCGAAAATCTTTATACATATACTTAATTTAAAAAATAACCTTTTAACGTAAAAATTTTCTACTTTTATTTTTTTTTTTAATTCACGTTCTATTTGTTCTTTTTAAAGATTTATTAGCAATATTCAAGATAAGTTATACATTATTTAAAAAATATTTATTAATTTATTTGTTAAAATGCAATATTCTTTGAGGAATCTAAGACGTTTTAGGGCGATTCTCAAAAGGTGGGATCATTAAACGTTAACTATATGTAATTTTTAAAATTTTCAAATTTAAGGCAATTTTTTTTTAATAATATTTTGTCTATAAATATAATATATAAATATTTTATAATAGTATGTCTACGAAATTATACACAAACAACAACTATTCTGGAAAATTAATGATTAAAGCACTTAATTAGCAGTTACGTACGTTACAAATTTTGGACACTCTTTCGCACGTAAGTTACAGATTTTGGACGTTGCTCTTAGTATTTAAAAAATTCTTAAGACTAAGAATGTAGTAAATGTGTCTGTATACTTATATATATGCATAATTAACTTTTTGTTATCCAGTAATAATAATAATAAAATCAAATACTTTGTTACGTACGTTACTTTCGGACATAACAAAATACAGAAAAATTCTTTATAGAAATGTCCTTCTATCTCCAAAAAAGCAATAAATCAGCCTGCCATTTCTTAACGAAATTAGCAAAAAATCATCCGTTTCCTTTATGCATTCGTTGTTTACCATTAGAACCACCTGGAAAAAAGTTATAACTTTTTTTCTTGGTGGTACATTGGAGCAGTTAACGTTATGAATGTCCGAAATTGGCCTCTTTAGCATAAAATAATAAAATTTTAAGATATTTATACAAAGCTTTTACAATAAATTATGTCATTTTCTGTCTCTGAATAGAAGTAAAAACTCAGTGTAAAAAAAAAAAATAATAATAATAAAGTCAATGATAATTAAAATTATGTTTGAAAGGCTTAAAGTTATGACTTGTATCCTGTGCCCACCTTTTGAGAATCGCCCTTTAATAAATTAAATACTTCAATAAAATTATTTTACGAATAATATACATTTAGAAATTTAAAAAAATGAAAAATATAGAAAGCAAAAAACGATATAGAATTTAATTGAATAATTGTAATAAATAACAACAATATTCACACAATAAATTTCTAAAAATAGTATTAAAGAATAATGAATATATTGATTTATTTTTCAATAAAAAATTTTTCATATTTTATTTTAATATATTGTATTGTATGTTGATGTGTTTGAAAAAATTATTCTCGAATTCTCAGATAATTAATGTATATATACATACATACATATATATATATATATATATATATATATATATATATATATATATATATATATATAGCCTTCTATATATAAAAAAAAAGTAACGATTTGGAAATGGACATTTTTTGAGGATTCATATCCATATTAAATTCAAATTTTCAGCATTTCGAGAGATATTTTTTACATATTTTAGAAAAGGGTATTATTTTAAACTGTTGCCAATTTTAAAAACAGCACAAAGAATATTTCCTTCAAGTTAAAAATTTATTTACACGTGGCTGTTATAATGAGAAAAAACTTCCAAATCAGAATTTAGTTATTACGTGTTAAAAATCAGGAAAATATTGAAAATTACGTCATAAAAGCTCGTTGCACTTAGATTTTAAAAAAGAAAGAAATTTTTAAGTAATAAATTCATTATTATGCGTGGAAAGTCGCAAATGGAGGAAATTTACGTCATATTTAAAAATGCCAAATAATTGACAGTAGGCAAAACAGTTTAAATTAAAAAATATATTTGCTCGAGACATATATTTCATATTTTGAGATAATCTTTTCAACTATTATCGCGAATTCTAAGACAGCGATAACATTTCTTTTCTGACAACAAAAGTATTTTCATGTGAATGTTAAAAAACGAAAGAAAAAAATTGGTGAAAATTACGTCAGATATAAAACGATACATTTCACATGTGTTATTTAAAAGAACTTTCTTATAGAGCTGTTAAAAAACTGAAAGACAAAGGATCTGCTCACTTAATTCATTTTATATTAACTTATTTTCAAGTTTTTAACTATTTCTTTTTTTAATCAAAGACGAAAACAATCAATGTATCCCTTAACAAACGCTGATTTCGCCTTTAAAATCTCCAATCAAAGGAATATGGATGAAAAACCGATTACAGAGAGATCGCCACTGTTTTTTTTTTTTTTTTTTTTTTTTTTTTTTAATTATAATTCAATCTTTAAAGCCGATGAAATTATTCTGCTTTTGGAATCTGGTGTGTTGGAACGGGGGTTGGCGAACGTAGCTCGTAAGGGGCTAAGCCCCCTAGTATATATATATATATATGAACTCACAAGCTCCTCTGAAGATTCTATGGGTTATTCATAGTTTCTTATTTTACACACTGGTTTCCTATGTTTCGTTTCTAATTCATCTTTAGAACTTTACCAATTTATTCATATATTTGTGATTTCAAATTTATTATATATATATATATATATATATATATATACATAAACGTAAAGCACAGTAATCACCAACAAAAAACAAGATAAATTCATGTGAAATGCGCCAAACAGCTGCAGTAAAACACATAAATTAAATATAAAGCAGTATAAGATTATATTTAGCCTGAACCAGCGCACCCCCCCTCACAGAACAAGAAGAACAAGAAAAATATCTGTGTAAACATTAAAACTTTAACAAAAACTAGGAAAAAGGGCCGCAGCCTATTTTTTCCTAGTTTTTGTTAAAGTTTTAATGTTTACATAGATATTTTTCTTGTTCTTCTTGTTCTGTGAGGGGGGGTGCGCTGGTTCAGGCTAAATATAATCTTATACTGCTTTATATATGTACATATATATATATATATTGCAACGGATTTAATAATTTTATAGGATTTTATTGTTTATATTTACGCTAAGAAAAGTTTTAAAACATCAAAAACAGAGTTTTACATAACTTTTTTTTTTTTATGTTTAAAAATTTTTCAGAACAACTTCGTGAAATTTGTTTATGCATTTATATATACTACCTCTATGTTTTTTCAATATATTTATTTATAGCATTAAATAAATTTGTTGTTCCCATTTTAATCACATTATAGGTGTGAAGTTTAAGTTAATTAGCTTCTTTTTTTAAAAAAAATCTATAAACGTTCCATTAGTTTCATTTTTATTCTATTGTGATTGCTTCTTAATTTGAAAAATTGATAAATTTTATTTACACGAGTGAAAAAACTCTAATTGAATATTTTTATTTGGAACCAGATAATTATCATTCAGAATATTTGATAAATTCTTTGAAAATATTTTCATTGTATTTTTAAATCGAATAGTGGTTTGACTAAAAAACAATGGAATAAGATTTATGCGGAAAAAATATATTTTACTCGCAAGAGCATCCAACGTATATATTAATTAAAATACAGTAATTTTTATTTAACTTTACAGTTCCCTTCGCATTGAATTGTCCCTTTTATATACACTAGAGGATCGTACCCGGACTTTCCGGGTTACATAATATAGGCGAAAAACCATACTTTAAAATTGAAAACTAATATATACATATTTTTTTACATGCAATATATTTTTAGATTGCCCACAAAAAAAAAAAAAAAAAAACATTTTTTACATGAAAAATATCAACTATGCAATCAAATAAAGTTTTGAGATTTATCAAAAGCGATATTTTCGTATTAGCCGTATGAAAAGAGTTCTTAGCCCAAGATTTTGCTACTTCGGGTTCTTTTTATATTCTGATAATTTCACAGCTTTAAGAGCGTAGTTCAATTACATGTCTGTTAAATTTGTGTTTATTTATTTTATTTTATTTATTTATTTATAGAGGAAGGTTTAATTATTTTTTTTTATTTTTTTTTTATGGAATATTAGCAGAAAGAAAATGATGAACTCTTTATGTTGTTTTAAGGGCAAATCTTTCGTAATCTAGCTCATAGCGATAGAGAAAAAAAAAATATGCTTGAAAATTAGTTTTAAATCCATAGACGATCAGTAACCTGAGATGCGCTTTGCAAACAAGTTCCATTTTAAAGATTATTTTTCCTATTTGTCTGCTGAACAAATGTTGTTGCTTTATGTGCAAAATATTTATTATTATTATTATGTATTTAAGCCGCTACATGATAAGCTAATTACAGAAAAATCATGCTTAAAGATTATTTCAAAGAACATAATAAATCAGTCAATTATTATACAGATTTTAAACAAATTGCATTTGAAAGTAGATTTATTCCTTATACAACTTTCTAAAAATTGAAAAAATAAGGTCTACATAAGATTAAAAAATTTCAGTAGCGAATATTTCAAAACCGAAATTTGATCGCGAAGTGTTGCCAATCGCAAGATGACGTCAGCGTTACGCACAGGTAATTTTTCTTTATAATGAAGACGCGTAATCCGTAAAATATAATAAAGATCAGTTATTATGATGAAATTATCAATTGAGGCTCTTATGCTTGGTATTCCGGAATAAAAAAAAGCAAAATGTATTCAACTTTTTCACGATCATAGCAATTTTTCCCTATGAAATCTAAACCCAACATCATTTTCTTCCTCTCAAAATTTACATAGGCCCTTCTCATATCCGTATTCACCATTTTTAAAAAATTGGTAAATAATTTTATTATTTTAACTCAAAACTTGAAGCCGCGATTGTCAGCAATATCTTTGCATGTGAGCAGTCGTTATCTTATGTCGAGATTCTAATCTCAGTACCGGAGAGTAAAAATTGACGAAATTTACGTTTTTTAGATGGATTGTAAAAATGTTTCGTTTTATCTAAGAAAATGATCGTTTTCTTTTAAATATGACGTCATTTTCACTTACTTAAGCCTTTCACCTAGTCTCTGAAACTTAGTAGTAGTACACATGCAAAAGGAAACAAATATGTGTACTTTATGAAGAAAAATGCGTATTTTCAAAAAGAGTACGTCATTTTCCGTTCAAAATATTATGTTCCTAATGGGATTTTGCACCACTAAATCCTATATAACAATATGTATCAACAATTTTGAATTTTTATCAGAAAATTGCATGAATAACGATAAATAAACCTCATTTTTTCCTCTTCTCTTCAATAATGAAAGCTATCTAATTACCACTATTATGAAGAAATTTCATAAAATACTTTAAAAATAAAAATGGGGATATTTAAAAATAACAGCCAGTGCGGGTATATCTATACAAATGAACAGCTTTCAGTTAAAACAGTTCTTATCAAAATTAGTTCAGCAGAAAGCTATAGGCAGATGACTAAAAAACTGCCTAATATACAGATTATATAAAATTATGAAAAATTAAATGAAACAAATTATGTTATTTTCATAAAATTACAGTAGAATATCTTAAAGAATAGCAATAAAATTTTATTAGTCGCGAGAGTTTTGGACAAAAACGTGGGAAACCTCATATTATTTTAAAGCTCTAATTATTGCCAATATCTTCTTTGGTTACTTGTCTAACGAAACGAATTCATCTAGGCGAGAATTATCAGATCTGAGCATGAACGCTGTAAGTCATTGCTCTTCTATAAAGACACTCTAAATTTTTGTAAAACGTTACGTTTTATCAGTGTGTGCTTTCGATTAAGTGGAGTATTTTCACCTGTGAAGAATTTCAAAGCAGCTGGGGTGAAAATGGCGCACTTCTACAAAACACATTTCAGTTTTCTAGAATTAATAAGACATGTATTGACAATACTGTTCTTGACATTCTTGACTTGTAATTTTTGTTTTAATTAATTGTTTTTTTAAACATTTTTTATGGTAATTAAAAAAACCCGTTTTTCAACTATAAATCTGGACGTATTTTCTAATGCTCGTCTACTACGAGGAGGGAAACTTATTTTCCCTTTAACTTAACTGATAAGAAAGGTTTTCCAGAATACTGCCTTTCGGTAGAAGAAGGCATATTAATTGAAACGGCATACATGTAATTTTATAAAACTTCCAATTAAAAAAAAATATTTAAAAAGTGTAATATTTTACTTACTCTGTTAAAACTTTTCAGAAAACTGTCCAGTAATTCGACCGTTTTATAGAAAACGGTTTCATAGGCGCATGCACTTTTTTGGATAAGATATCCTGATTTAAAATCTCCATAAACGCTCCAAACGTAATGACATAAAAATATATTTTCTGATTTTATTTTCCTAGTGATTAAATTATAAATTGGTCGTTTCTGAAAGAAAAAAATACAATAATTACGCGATAAAATCTGTTTTTCGTCGAAAATATTAAAATTCCTCCAATAGTTATCGAGAAAAGGATATAGGAATGACAGCTGCTTTACATGTCATTTCAATACTGATACCGCCAACCTCATACCATTGATTAAAAACATATTTTTTAATGTAAAGTCTATAATACTTTTTTCCATATTCCGAAGGTTTTAAACTTTTATAAAATTAACTTAAGATGCCCGTATACATTAGAAAATCATTTTTATTAAATCCATCTTAGTCCTTTTCGTAAAATAACGAAGTTTAAAATCATGCTACTGATTATTGCCTTGAATGCTTTCTTTCTAGCCGATAACCAGGCCCCTACCTGTCGGGACGCCACTACTGAGCGGGTTTGATACCTGATATCGGGGTGGGTGACCACCTAATCGCCGAGTAGCGGCAATAAACCTAACTAGTGCCTAGATCGTATCGACAGTGCTTATTGTTTAGTAATGAACGGTGTTATGTCGGTTGCTTAGCATTTATATCCTGTTGTTTGGAACCTGCACATTGCTAACTACTCATGTTGATCTCGTAATTTGGAACCTTGGTCTGGTAACAAGACCTTCACCTGGCAAGGCACCTCCAGAATTATAATTCACTGGTAACTTGGAGGACTTTGCACACACGACAGATTTTACATGCACCAGGCGCCATTAGCGTACATGGCGGATTATAGGCAGCAGTAGAACTCGATCCCGTAGCCTTCAGCTGCGGGTTCGATGCTCTGCCAACTGGGCCACCGCTGCCCCAACTTCTTCTGACCTAATATCTGGAGTTTTGAAGTCGAATTGTTGGTGCAGACATGTCAAAAGAAAATAAATTTTGGTAAGGGGGGGGGGGAGCAAAAAATTGAGCGCCGCAGATAGACAAGTTGCACCGTAAGTTAATTTTGGGCCGAAATGCTAGGCAAACACAACGATGCAGGGGGGGGGGTGAGACTCCTGTCTTGAATTCCTGTAGAGACAAGGCTGGTGAACACTCATTTGATCGCACCTCCCCCTTCAAATCCTCGCACTTTATTTTCAGTCTGCTTAATTTTAATACATATGCGCTGTTATTCATTCTATATACGTCATATTAATTACTACCCATATTTCAAATACAATATCGGAAATAATAAAGAATATTTCCCATCATTTACGAATCATTTTTGAAATATGCTAGAAATTATTAAATTTAAAAAAATCACTTTTTAAGTTGTTAATTTGTTGGTAGCAGCCAAAGCTTCCCTTAGCAGGAGAGGTAAACTTAGTATGTTCATTTTTTACCTATGTCAAAGGGATTAAATCAATTTCTAGCTTTCCCCTAATTAATTAACAAAATATCCAAAATAAAGACCTAAAATAATTTTAAAAAATTCGTAAATGCTTCAATAATAATAATAAAAATAATAATAAAATACGCGTATATAAAAATTAGAAGCAGGGTGGAGTGATAACCGATTTAGGCTCTAAAATACTATTAGAATAATATTGAAGCTATAATGCCTAATGTTGCCAATAAAATACATTCTGAAAATATTATTAAATCGATTTTCAACATGCAGATGGCAACAATTGTGCCGTTTAAGAATAAAGATGGATTTATTTTTTCAATTGTTGCTACTTGTTCTTTTTGTTTGGTTTGGAAACTTGCGAAATACCCTATTTTGACCTGCAGTGAGCAAGTAAAATTTATTTCTTATTATAGTACCTAAAATTCTTGTGTGTTTAATATTATAGAATTTTATCAAGGGAAATTATTTTTTCAATTAAACACCAGTATTGACGATTAGTAACAAACTGTTTTTTAGCCGTAAACCATACTTAAAACGAAACATGATTTTTTTTAAAGTATTTTTCCCATGATTTATTTAAAAAATGAAAGCCGAAAAACATTATTACAATGATCTTTGAAAAATCAGGCATTTAAGGGTTAAGTGTAGGTACTCATTTTATTCAGAATATTAAGCTCTACAACACTTGTATTGACATGTATTAACAGTATTGTTCTTGACATTCTTGACTTGTAATTTTTGTTTTAATTAATTGTTCTTGACTTGTATTATTTTTAGACTTTTTTTATGGTAATTAAAAAAAAAAACGTTTTTCGACTATAAATCTGTACAAATTTTCTAATGCTCGTCTACTGCGAGGGGAAAAAGCGTGCTACATTCATTCTAGACGTAAACTAAATCGATTAAAACAACTTCCAGCTTTTCAATAATTAATTCCGAATTCGGTCTTTTTTCCCTTCCCTTCCACTGGGCTATAAACTGTTTAACTTAATGCATAAAAACCACAAATCATTTAGTACATTTTCACTTAGATTCTTTTAAAAAAAAAAATACTTAATATCACCGTTTAAAATATTTCATGCTTTTCTTTAAAAATTATACATTCTATGAAAAGTTTAAATGTTCTTATATTTCTGAAACTAAGTTTTGTTAATTACTCAAGATGTAATTTTCAATACAAAAAGAAACTTTTTAAAGTATTAATTTAATATATCTAATATGATTATAGCAGTTATTTTTATTTTTTTTTTAATCTAAGTTGTTAAAAATACAAAGCGGAAATTACTTATTTTAAATGTAATTCCTTTATTTTCGGCTATCTAAACTTTTAAATAGCGTGTATCTGAAAGAAGGATATTTATGTTTAAAATAAAGACCAACGAAAGTAAAATATAATATGATTTCAAATAATGTCAAGCTATTTAGTCTTCATAGATTCATATTTAATCTAATCAACGACGCAGTTTTTATGTAATTTTAAAACATCAGCGAAACTTTGTTTCAACTTTAAAAAAGACTTTTCATGAAGAATGCGGCATTTAAATGCTACATTTGAATGTGATTCTTAGAATGCTTTTGGAAAAAGTGAAATTTTATTTTATAAAGTTATTTCAATGTCCCGAGTTTTAAATCAATATAAAAATGCGGATCGTGTTTTTTAAATGCAAATAAAGCAGGAAATGAATATCTCAAGAAAACAAAAACAAATGCTACAACATCTTTAAGTGTTTTAAAAGCATAATTAAAAATAGAGTGAGAATTTTGAAAATTAGCTAATTTGAATCAAGAAATAAATAATATAAATTTAAATTGTTTTACATAAATGGTTTAGTTCTAAGAAAGATTGTACAGAAATTTTAAAAACAACCTAACTTTAACATATCAGTTGGATAACACATTTTCTTGATAGCATTATTTATCAAATGTGGAGAAAATATTATAAATTCATTTACTTCTGAATTTAAATTAAAAACAATATATATATATATGCGTGTAAGTGTGTGTGTGTGTGTGTGGGGGGGGGGGGGGGGTGCGTGTATTTAATAAATAAATAAAATAAATGAATAATCATCATTTTATAGGACATTAGTATAATTCGAAATATCTTCCCTTCGATTAAACTGGTTTAAAAAGGCTTACATTATACTTTAATTCATACATTTTTATATATTTGAAATATCAAATCTAAAAAATAAGAAAAAAATCAAAAATTGTTTTTTTTCTTTTATTGATTCATTAAAAATGCTTGTGTATAGGGAAAAAATCATGACAGGTTATTCAATACCATTACATTTGTATTTTAGATTTCTTTTCAACGGAAAAATGTTCTTATTGTTTAGAAGTGCATGGAATTTTATCAAAAATGGCTGGACTTCATTCCCAGAACTTTAATATTGACGCTTCGACATAATTCTAAAAACTCTTTAGATTGCCCTGAATACTTTCAATATTACTGAATGGGCTGAAAGTCTCTCAATCAAGATTAAAGCCATACATTATTAAAAATTTTCTTCAAGCTGTCCATTCAACAGTTTTTATAAAAAACGATTAATCAGCCGTAATTTAACGGTATTCTGACCATTTTACGTCCCATATTATGCTGAAATTAGCGTTAAATTACGGTTTTGTAACCATTTTCTATAAAAACTGTGGAATGACTGTAGAGTTTGCCGCAAATTTTAAACAGTGTAGAGTAGGCGTCATCTCGTTTTTGTCTATTTTGTCTGTTAGACACTTGATTGCAATGGAAGGATATTGCAATCGTTTAAACGCTTAAAAATCTTATACTTAAAAAAAATGCCGAAAAATATGTGCTGATATTTTTTTATTCTGTTATGATTTCTAGACAGATTAAGAAAAAATCGAATTCAAAATTTGCAATAGAACTTGACCTCTAAACAAACCAATTTAATTATACATGAGAAAAAAACACCGATAATTCTATTTAACTGCTTTATTTTCTAAAAGTAATAATCGAAAAGGGGGACACACGTGAACTACCTGACGGGCGCAAACAATGTCCATTTCATATAATTAATGCTAGATAAAAATATTTAAAAATCGTCAATAGTTGGCATTAAACCAATAAAGTTTTACTCATAGTTTTTAAAAGATTTTTATGTGAATAAAATTAACTAAAATGGATTTTCTTGTACGTGTCCCTTTTCCCATACATTCAAAGGAATCGTTTCGTTAAATTAATGTATTCAATGGATATGACAAAAATATTTTCCTTGTGCACATGGTAGTGTTATTTATAAAATGAATTGCTATCTTTGAGACAAATAACTAATTTTATTACTTTTAATCAAGAATAAAAATATGTTATTAAAAATTATTTTTATTTCATTTTAATTTCGATTTGTTATTAAAATATTTTTGCAGGAATCCTTTCTGTATTATTAATTCATTCTATAGAGTGCAGTTGTAGAACCATTAAAAATATGTATCGTTAGTACTAATATTCTAAATTTTAGAATATTATGGATCGTAATAGAAATTTTAAATTAGTGTTAAAAAATTCCTTTATAATATTTATATTGAATTTTCTAAAAAATAAATAAAAATAATAATATTTTTTATCTTATATTCTAAGATTTTAAACAGACTTTAAACATCTTATAACTTTTTTGTCATTAAAATATAAATATTGAAATTCCTTCTAAAATCAATCTAAGCGTTATTCTTGCCTAGTGGCTTATTAAAAGATAAGATACAATTTAAGTGCGCTTCACTAATGTCAAAAGAATTGATACACATAAAAAAATTAGGAATAAATGACACTTCTAGAGATATTAATGGATATATATATATATATGTGTGTGTGTGTGTTTAATTTCCTTTACAAAAAATGTAGTTGAAAAATAGCCTAATTAGGCTTTTACCCACATTGCTTAGGATTAATAATAATGTAAAATAAACGTATTAACCGATTTAAAAAATGAGGAAGTTCTCAATACGAAGCACAAAAAACTTTTTTTTAAATGTATTTTCACGTATTACTCCCTCGACCGATTCACGTGATCTTTCCTTTTATTGAAAGGGGATATTCTTGAATTAGCCCCATTTAATTTTTTTCATTTTTTTTTTTTTTTTTTTTTTAGAAATTGAACAACAGCGACAATAAATAAATAAATAAATAGCAAACAACTTTAAAATATTTCATTAAAGTCGGATTTTTTTTTTGCTAAAAAGTCTATAGACTACACAATTTTACCTTATTATTAATTAAAATTTAGTTTTACATTTTGATAGAAAATTTAATTCAACAATTACGTTAAGCAAGTAATTACAGAGGCTTTTTCTGTAAGATAAGGATGATACATTCTTGCTAAAATTAGGAAGATTATTTACAAAAAAAAATTCTATTCTTTTTCACAAAAGGTTTTTTTTATATATATACGGGGAATTTAAGTAAGATAATGGCTGTAAATAAAGGTTTAAATATATTGAATATGAATTAAGATTAGACTTAATTTATTTAAAATTATTGAAAGTTTTAGAATATTATTTATACTTAACTAAGCTTCTAGAATATATGAAAGTTTTGAAATTTAGTGTTAATTGTTGTTCAAATGGAACAACAATTTTATTCTGAAAAAAAAGCACAGTAGCACGTTAAATGTCATTAAATGATTAACTTTCTGTTAATAAAATTTGTTACGTTTGTTAAATTTAATAAGAAAGTTATCACCTTTAGATATTTTTATCACCATTATACAAATACACATTTATTATGTAATCTTTTTTGAACCAATAACATCAAAATACGTTTTTATAATCGTTGTAAATGATATACTTTACCATGCAATGTATCACTGTCATCAACATATCAGGAATGATTCTAATACTTTGCCTGTTAATGAATTACGCACATTATAATATGGCAATTAGGAAGGAAAACAACTTGCAATGGCGTAATTTGAAACTCTTCCAAGTATAGCAAGCATAAAAGGGTAATTAGAACGTGCTTTTTAGGAGTAAAAATATATTTCTTTATCAAATAAATGCTTTATAAAGATTGTAAGCTTTGCTTATGATCCAATAAATGAAGAAACAGATTTTTATTATACAGATCAAAATGCGTATTTAATGAGAAAATTTTATCTTTCAAATTTTCTTGGGGCAATTTAGTTTAAAACAAAAACATATATTTAAAGTCATGATTTTCTTTTTTTTTAAGAAACTCATAAATGAAAATCTAAATGTAAAAGTTTAATATAAATTAAAATCTGTGAAAATAGATTCAGTAGAGAAGATAAATTTCTGCCTATATAACTCTGTTTTACAGAAGTTTCTGTCATAGCAGATAAAACAGTAAGATATTCTTTTGGTCGGTACTTTTCAATTTTTTGTTTCCTTTTGCACAATTTTTGCTGTACAAACAATTGTTGAATACAGTAAAGATTTCTTTGCAAGGAATTAATACCAAAAAAAATATTTGTATGGACTTTGTTACATAATATCATCGAGCAAAAAAATTTTAATGGATGTTTATTTTGAATAAAATGTTTTTTTTTCAAACATACGTTTAAATGTTAATTTAAAAATATCTTTAAGCGTAAGATTCCAAAACTCACGAAACTTTCATTTAAAGGTTAAAAATTATTCGACCAAAAATTAGTTGAACAGTATGAAAACTGAATAAATCTAAAAATATTAATTGTCAGATACCAATTAAAATTAAGGACAATTAATTTTTTTTTTGTATTACAAAAATGATAAAATTAACACCGGAAAAATTATGCTAATAAAATACTATATTATTATGAACTTAAAATTTTGTTTAGTTGATCAAATTTTTGAAATGTTGTGTAATCAAGTTATCTAACAGTACCTCTGTAGGACAGTTAGAAAATATAATAAAGTTTAAAAACTATAAGTGAACCCACGAACGTATGTTTATGACGAAAGTGTTCGAGCATCATTCGAATTTCAATACTGTTCAAGGAAAATCCTAAGAGAGTGGTCCAGATCGACCAGAAGTTCAATTCATAATACATCTCTGATAGAGTTAGAATCTTCCGTTGTCGTGCTGCTGATTAATTATAAATAGTATTGAAGAATCGAATATTTTGATTACATACGGTTGGTGGCAATAAAAATTGTTTTAAGCCCATCAAAGCGCATGTTTTCAAAATCAAGACTTAAATAGCTGTTTTTACCTGCTCTTCAATGAGTACATCAGCTCCTTCATAAAAAGTGTACAAACTGTTTTCGATTTCTAGCAGCAATTGCAGCGCTGCGTTTGTTGTAACTTTTTTAATTAAATTTACCTAGCTAGAATGTTTTCTTGTGCTCAAACAAATATAGAAGGCAAATTTCCTGAAAATCGTTTGCTACATCGAGATCATCCGTTATTCTATTCACATCCATGACCAATAATATTGCCGAGAACTGCAACTAGGGAATATTAATTCGAAAAAAAAAATATATTAAACTTATCTAAATAAATGTTTACGAAGACTAGATTACGTTATATCATTTTCTCGTATCCGAATAAGGCTTATTTCATAAAAATAGTCGGAATTGTTTTTGACTTTTAGCATCAATATTAGAACATAATTTATTCTACCCTGACAAAAACGATTTTCCCGAATTAGACACCAAGCGAGATAGTTTTCCGTGCTCGAATAAGGATCAAAACAACGTTTTGTGAAAATCGATTAAATCGTTTTTGAGAAATAGTAGTGTTTTCCTAACAGAGTTTGTTTTAACCAGTTAAAACAATTTTTCACGATTTCAGGATCTTTCTGGTCAGTTTTAAAGCAACTTGGTTTCTAAGTATTCAGTTTTGTTTTAACTTGTTAGAACGAATTTTGATTATTTCGGGACCTACCTAGAATATTTTCTCGTGTTCTATTTAGTACAGACTGGATGTTCATAAAAATCATTCCAGCCGTTTTAGAGATTGTTCAAAAACATGAAATTGTTTGCTCATTTAATGTAATAGTTTACACCAGTACCTAAAACAAATTAAACTAAATGATATATAACTTTTTAAGCATTATTAAAAAGTTCTTTTCTTTTCTTTTCTCATAATATATATATATATATATATATATATATATATATATAAATATTCTATCTTATTATATTATTACTATTGCTTTATCTTGGTAAAGCCTTATACTTACTGTAATTATTAAACTTTAAATGTATGGCGCTGAAAACAGCCTTTTTGGTTTTAAGGGATTAGGTATATTTCTCCTGCTTTGCTTGGAGCGGTCTTGCTATGTGTTATGAACAGTGTTAACATCTTCATTTTATTCTTTTTTAAATTTATCTTATCTATCCTCTATTTTAATTTTTATCTTATACTTATACTGTAGTCCTCGGACTACCCTCTCAGAAATTTTCAGCCTCTCCATATTTAAATTTTTATCTTCTCTATATTTTTTATCGTAGTACTTGTGCTACGCTTAAACTCTTTCCTCATGGCTCCTCTGGGATTTGCTATACACTTACTCATCTACAGGAGTGGAGTAGCACTGCTACTAGGAATCCCATTGAACTGCACTGCTGTTCACTGTTCACTATTAAAAAGTTGATCACATAAAAATTATTCTTGGAATTAGAAACAGAAACATGCAGTTATAATTATAAATATTAATAAAAAAATGCATAAGAAAATTGTAATTAGCTGTAGGATGAAACCTTTAGTTATTGACATCTAAACAATAACTGACATTTCTGCAAAAATCTAACTAAAATAAGTATTTTCTTATAACATTGTGCAAATTAATGCTGTCTATGCGTAACTTCTTTGTCCTAACTGTTATAACTTACGTTTCAATTACTGTCTTTTCAAAATAAGGATGGTGTCAGTTACCGGAATTTTTAAATATATTTAGCCAAAAATTAAACTTTAGTAACAAAAGTAAAATTTTTCAAGAATTTTCAATAATATTTTTTAAACGTATCTCTACTACACTTTAAAAAATAAAAACAAGTAATATAAAAATTTTCTGCTTAAAATCAATTCCTACTTAGGTCATCAAAGAAAAATTTAATATAATCCCTTAAGCTAATATTAGTTTTTATTGCATTAAAATATCTCAATTTGTTGATTTTCTATAAGCAAGTAGGTTTACAATGGAAGTCTATGAGAATTTGGCGAAATATTAGAGATATCGCCAAGCTGGCGTCACTTTTGGCGACTCATTTTGGTCACCAAATTTGGCGATATATCGACAAGTTGGCGACAAACTTGACGGTATTTGGCGACAGAACAGGGTCCTCTTCTGCCCCCTTATAGATATGAAGATGCATTAAATGTAAGATTAAATGCTGTTCAATAACCAATGGCCGCCATTTTGTCTCCCATGTAAAACTAAAATTAATTAATTAAAATTTAATTAATGAATTAATATTTGAAAAATATGTATTAACATCAGTTGTCATCCAGTACAAGTTTAAAAAAAATTATTTCAACTTGATAGGATGAATAATAAGTATTTTATTAACGATTGAAAAATTGAACAAGATATATAAATAAATAAATATAGGGAGAGTGTGAACTAATAGTAGGATTTGAATAAGAATAAAATAGATTGAAAACTTTGTAATAGTGATTTGAACATGAAAGAATCATCAAAGTGTCAGTCACTGAAGGTTTCACCTTATATATTTTTTAAAGACGGTAGTTACATTTTTTGCTCAGATATTTCCTCTAAAATATTTCTAAAGTCATAAAAATGTACTTATTTCCTATTACGCTTTTCTAAAATCACTCGAGTTTCACTGTTAAAGATTTACGTCTGTAAATTCCTAGTGAATCGCCTAGGGATTGATTAGGATAAGTAAAAACAAAATGTGTTGCACTCATTTATCATGAAGTTATATCCAAAGAAAAGAAACAGCTATAGTGTGGTTGCATTTAATCTTATAATTTTTTTTTCGCTGAATTAGAAATACCGAAATTTGTTTCCAAAGGTGTTCTGTAATAATAAATGAAGAATCTTTTCACATGATATTGTGATATAGCTGTTATTTATTTCTTTTTTAGCATTTTTTTTTTTGGATTTTTAAGTTATTATTTTAGAGAATTTAATTTGTGAAAGAAAACAATGTAGCGCTCTGGCGCTCTTTTCTTCTCCCTTACCCTGAGCTTGCTCCACTACCAATTCCAATGGCCCGGGATTTATTTATGAAATTTCGTTTTTCAACATCTATCCAACATGATAATCCGACCGATCACCTTCGATGATAGGTAAGCGAAGGTATATAGACCATTGTAGGTAATTCTGACCAGGTGCGCTGCCTTGAGGGCTTTCCTAGCTGTGCCAACTTAACATCCAGTCTATTAAGGCTGTTCTTAACTGCTCTGCTCAACAAGTGCAAAACGTTCTGTCACATTTACAAATTCATTTTTTAACGGAAAGATATAAATTGGAAAGCCTGACCATGGAAGCGATTAGGAATTGAACTGTTTTTTCTATTTTTTGATCAATCAATTACCCATTGAGTTATAAGCAATTTCGATCACGTGACAAACCCGTTTTTCGCACGCTCTTGAGTGATTTTTCTACTTTCGCACAGAAATGCGGTTCAAAACGTCCATTTTGACACTATTTTCTAAAAGATCTATTTGGTTTGCAAAAAAATGGAAAAAACAGCTCGATGACATAGTTTCTGAACAACAACACCAGCTAGTTTCATGCATTTTTAAACAAAAGCGAATTAAAACTTATGTCAAGAGGTTGCCCTATTTGATTTGAGAACAGCCTTAATGAAATGTCTTATATTTTTGCTAGTCATTGGGAAGATAAAAAGTGTAGTGTTAAACTAATTATACAAGGAGAAAATTAATGAAAAATAAAAAATTATGGATAAGATTAAAATTAATATTATTTAAACTTAATTCAAGTAAGTTAGTAGAAAAGAATCTTAATTTTAGTTTTAGCTATAGTTATAAAAACTGCTATATACTAAGAGAAAGATGTAAAAAAGAAATTAAAGTTAGCACTTATTCAGAAGTCACTCTCACCCAGCTTGGGTAGGGAAAGCTAAGGAAGCTGCAAAAGCCTTATACAAAAAAAAAAATCCTGTATTATATGTATTAGTTTAGAGGAGGAAATATACTCAATAAAAGTGGTTTTAAGTTGTTAGTGATGTATGGGTTGTGCATAAATTTAGTCAGTATATTTCTTCGCCACTTTCATCTCTAAATGGAGCCAAAAACGATTTTTTTTTTTTTTTTTAACGAAAGAATGTGTGAATAAGATCGCATGAAATACTACACAGAAAACTGACTCAGTTTCATAAACTAGAAACTGAATAATTGAGTACCATAAAATAAATTTATTTTGATCTTTATCTGTACTGAAAAAGAAATCTGAAACTTCGCACCAGAAAAAGAAAATAAAAAAATTATTAAATTCTTTAAAAATTACATGTTTAGACCGACCAGCTGTAAAACCTATATAGCCATCCAAAAATGCCTTAATAGAGGTTAGAAAATCCATAATTAAAAAAAAACTACTTCTATCTGACGATTAAGCAATACCAGAATTATGGCAGCTTCGTATACATATTTCTATATAGCCTTAGTATCTACGCTTGCGAAATAAAAAATATTGTTGTTCGCAGACCGCATGCACATTGTAACAAATTTCTTTTTCGCTTTGTACATACGAAACTGACAATGATTAATGACGTAACATGTGAGTGGCTGATGAACAGTTTTTTGACATAGCTCGGGCTCCGAAGAAAAAAAGGCCGAGCTCATTAAAATGCGTTGTTTGATAAAATATTTCAGTTAGTTAAGAATTGAGGAAAAGACGCGTCAGAAAATAATATTAAAGTTTGCCGTTCGAAAGCCTCGCAGAGGTCTATTTGTTGCAAATATTATACACTGCGCAGAAGCTGTTTGAGAGAAACAAGAATGTAGTCTATCTTTCTTGCAAAAAATCAGACTGAAGTGAAATGCAATTAATATTACTGAACAAAATGCGGTAGCACTCTATTAGTCCAGGGGAAATGTACATTTTACCTTGCAAAAGGTCGGGTAGTAGATTTTTTTTCTCTAAATTTTTTTATAATGATGCCAACATGAAAAAAAATGGCTTTTATAACAAAATTTCTTAAGGCTAAATTTTCTGTGGCCAAAAAACAACAAAATTTTGGGACTTTTTATATATTTTTTAATATTTCGAGATCAGTTGCCGTAGCATATTATTTGCCAATTACAATATTAAACAACACATATTTCTCTAAGGCCTTTATATTTACAACTTTTTATACACCCAATAGCAAGCGCAGTACGCCATTTCAAATATAAGACAATTTTTTTCAATTTTCTTAAAAACCGAGAAAAAAGTAGTTTTGCCATGATTATTCAAATGTTCTCCTCGGATTTAATCGTGTATGTCGACTTCTAAAAATTGGTAGCAGTAAATTATCTATTATTTGCACACTCACTTCTTTATTTTAATCTCAAGAGACATTTTATATTCAATAAATTTATATAATTTTAAAAGTAGGGCAGAGTGTTCATGAATGAGACAATTTTCATATTTATACCAGTGGTGGAAAATTGGCGCAGAGGTGGAGCCTATTGACACCACTAAATTATAGTAGTATTTTGCCTCTTATCTAATGATCAAATTTCTGAGTTTTTATTAAACAAAATAATACCATAAAAATTTAGTGGTGTCAATAGGCTCCGCCTCTGCGCCAATTTTCCACCGCTGATTTATACAGTAAATTTAAGTTTGTAAAATGTTAACATTAAAGTATTGTTTAAAAGAATACTTCAATATTTAGTAATTTATTGGCACGATAGTTTCAATTAAGAAAGAATTCTTGTTTAATTATAATAATTTTATAATTTTTAGTAACTTTTATAATGCATACATATTTTTCCAAGTATCAATGGAATAGGTATGAAAATTTGCGAAAAACATATTATATTCCACACTACAATGGTACATTTTATTTACCAATTATTGATAACATATGTTTTAATGTTTTAAAGATAGCAATTATTAATTGTAGTTCCATGTAAAAAGGGGGATTTAAAAAATAAATATCTTTTTGTAAGAAATACTTTTACCTTATAGAATAGCTACAATAAAAATGACAACAGAATATTTCACTAACTAATGTTATGCATTTATCTCTTGCAAAATTTAAAAATTCAGTCAATAAAATATTTGAGATCACTATTTTCATAAAAATATTTAAAACATTAATTTTTAAAAATATTGTTAATTTTTTTCTCCACTTTTAACAATAAATATAACAAGAGATTATATCATTTTACAATGCAAAAATATATAAAACTTTAAGATTATCTATTAAATGCTTTAAAGCTCAAACAGAAAAACTTACTTTGGTTGTTGAAAAATATGCTTTGTGGAATATTCTATAATCTTCTGTAATATGTACTGTTTTGAAAATATATCTGTTTAATGATCTCAGTGATACCATTTATCAAATAAAATACCAATTTATTTATGCTTGTAGGCCATAAAACATTTTTGTTTTCGCATTGATCACTGTCTCATTTAACTCCACTTTCCGTACAGAATAAAGTAAGGTACGCAATATGATTGCATAAGCTAAATGAAAAAATGTATTTTAATAGTAATAATTTCTATAGTCTATTTAACAACAATTTTTTCTCTTTGATGGTACTGTTGTATAATTACTAACATCACGTTTCAAAGGAATATCCTTATCCTGAATAAAACAAATATCTGGATCATCTAGAGGTATAAAGCCGAATACTTCCCATTTTAGTTCAGGCAATAGAGACCGTATAGGGACTCTACCTAGCAAAATTAATGGTAGTACTGGAAATCGGGCTTTTAGATGTTTTTTGGGTCGCTGAATCCGAATTTGTAACTTTCCACCAAAATTTCCCGCCAAAATCCCCCAAATTTTGGTAAAAAGCCCCCAAAAAAGGTTTTTATTAAAAAAATAAAGAGAGAAAAAGTATCTAGAAATTCAGAAAGTAGACAAAATTTCCAACAAATGAGATATATGACATTATGACTTAGAATGAAGGGGGCATCTGCCTCGGAACATGCGCCGCAGTGCTGTGTGGACTAAGTTACGCAATTCCACTTAACCACTCACACGTTTACATTAGCCCTGCCATCTTCCCTCCGAACTTTCTCTATACGGTTTACTTTAAGTTTTTTGGGTCGCTGAATCCGAATTTTTAACTTACCCCCAAAATTTCCCACCCGAACACCCCCCCCCCCCCCCCAAATAGTTGTTTTTAACTTAAATTTCTTATTGTTTTAGGGGAAAAGAATTACGAAAATCAGAAACAAGACAAAATTTGGAACAAATAATATACATGACATTATGACGTAGGATAAACGGGGTGAGAGGGGGCTGCCTCGGAACATTCCCCGCGCGCTTTTCTCAAAAACCAAAATTTTTCAGAAAATCAATTTTTTGTGGGGGGTTGGTTGCCGGGTGAAATTTTGGTGGGAAGTTACAAATTCGGATTCAGCGACCTAAAAAACATAAAGTGAGTGGAAATCCAGAACTAGTATTAATTTTGCCAGATAAAATCCCCTATTGCCTGGACTTCATAATTTAGTGCACGTAGCGCCACAGTGCATGTTCAGAGGCAGCTCTCACCCTCCCCGTGCATCCTAATTCATAATGTCATATATCCTATTTGTTGCAAATTTTGTCTAGTTTCTGAATTTCGTAATGCTTTTCCCCTAAAACCATAAGAAATTTAGGTTAAAAACAACTATTTATTTGGGAGGGGAGTTTCGGGGCGTGGGGGGGGGGGATTTTTTTGGGCAAAGTTAAAAATTCGGATTCAGCGACCCAAAAATCTTAAAGTAAACGTTATAGAGAAAGTTCGGAGGAGAGATGGGAGGGCGAATTGTAAACGTGTGAGTGATTAAGTGGAATTGCGCGACTTAATTTACGCAGCACTGCGCGCATGTTCCGAGGCAGATCCCCCCTTCCCCTTCCCCTTCATCCTAAGTCATAATGTCATCTATCTGATTTGTTGGAAATTTTGTCTACTTTCTGAATTTCTAGATACTTTTTCTCTATAACAATAAAAAAATTGAATTTTTTTAATAAAAACTTTTTTGGGGGGACTTTTTACCAAAATTTGGGGAGGTTGTCGGGGGAAATTTTGGTGGGAAGTTACAAATTCGGATTCAGCGACCCAAAAAACATCTAGAAAGCCGATTTCTAGTACTACCATTAATTTTACTATGTAAGATTCCCTATTGCCTGGACTGTTTATCAGCATTTTCCTAAAATTTCTTCCAGTTTGTTGTGGCTAGTGTTGTCTCACGCGAAAACATTTGCACGCTAACTTTAAACCTATGGAAGCATTCTTTTCAGAATTCTCTCTTGAATTTCAATATATTTTTTTTTTTCATATAATACTTGAGGTCGATATCTAATGTTGTGCTTTTTTAATTTTTCGAATTTGGTTGCATTTTGTATTGGATATACTTTAAATTTCAGAACGGGTTCCAGACAATTTCCCCAAAAATAAAAGTGTCCAAACGTTTAAAAAAAAATGCAACCAAACCCGAAAAAGTAAAAAATCACAACATTAGATATTGATCTCATGTATCGCACAAAAAAAAAAAAAAAAAAAAAAAAAAAAAAAAAAATTAAAGTAATAAAATGCGAGCGAGATATTTGCCAAGAAAGCTTCCATAGGTTTACTATTACCTTGCGAATGTCTTCGTGTGACTAATTTAGTCCCATAATTCATATAACTGTGACTTTAAACGCATAAGTACTACAGCTACCGTAAAATATTTGAAAATAAAATGTGTATATACGGAATCCGGTCTTTAAACAAAAAATTATACATTTTCAAGAGAAAGAATACGAACAATTATACCTGCTAAGATGGAAATTGTTTAAAGCGGAATATATTTCGGTTTCTCAGAGTTCGGTATTCAAGGTTTTAATGAATCAATATTTCGCAAAACTGATTACGTAGTTCAGTATTACGTATTTAATGATTATACACTTAAAATTTAAAAAATCCTGCTATTAGATATTTATTAAAATCTCGTGGTAAATTTTCTTTTTAAACGGGGGGGGGGGGGGTCTAAATCCATGTTTTCCACGGGTGCAAAAAAGACTAGTTTTGGCCTGAAACATATAATTTACTGCTACCAGGATATAGAAATTAACATACACGATTAAATCCATGGGAAACATTTGAATAATCAGGGCAGAACTACGTTTTTCACGGTGTTTTAGAAAATTGAAAAAAATGTCCTATTTTTAAAATGGCTTACTGCGCTTGCTATTGAGTGTATAAAAAAGTTGAAAATATGAAAGTTGTAGAGAATTTTATCCTCGTTGATACTGTAATTGACAAATAATATGCTACGGCAACGGGTCTCAAGATGTTTCAAAAAAGGTCCCAAAATTTTGTTGATTTTTGGCAACAGAAAATTTAGCCTTAAGAAATTTTCTTAGAAAACTTGGTTTTTCCATGTTGGCTTCAATATAAACAATTCAGAAAAAAAATTCTTCTACCTGACCTTTTGCAAGGTAACCCCCTTTTTTTGGTACTTTTCCCCTGTACTATTTCTCATTCTCTATCTTATCTTGGCGTAGCCAGGGTTAGCAACGTAAGGGAGAAGTGGCAAAGTTCTTGTATAATATAGAACTCATATGTTTCTGCCATAGTTGTTCAATGATATTGTAAATGAATTTGATTTGTAGATTTGTGCCAGTGATTGTGCATGTATATCACATTTTCTATTTTACACAGATTTTAAGGAAATGAAAATCACGAAATTTCATCATTGAGGCATGTAAGATAAATATTTATATTTTTGTATGAAGTGTTTTTTAAATAAAATATTGTCTTACGTATATTATCGTATTTAATACGTTAAACGCCACGTCAGTCACGGGTGACTAACACTGAACTTTCCGTTTAGAACGCGTCATTCACCGATGGCTGATGGTCTAAAATATGATATAAAACTAAATACATATATATTGTTTTAAGTAATAAATGAAAATTTATTTAAAATTTACTTACTTTTTATATATTACAGGATTATACTTTCTTAAAAATTACTTAAAACACTGTAAATTTTTCAGCTTCAGTGTCAGTCACCGTGTTAATGTACATTTCCTTCAAATTATTTTTAAATGCTATTAAAATTTTTCTACTCCGTACTTTTGTCATCGTGCTTGGGCTCTGATGATACGAATTTTTACGAGCTCGGATTTTACATCGTCGGGCACAGTAGCCAGTCGCGGCAATCCCTGAGAATTACAAAATTGGCGCATGCGCATCAGCTACTTATTATCACAAAATGGACTTATGCATATCTACAATAATTGAGCTCGTGCTTTTCATCTGCTGAAAGATCGTTGATCGTACATAAACAGTGCTTTTATAAAAATATATATAATGAATGTTTTTTAATTGATTCCATTGAAGAAGGACAGAAAAAAAATAATATGCAGATTTTTCACGGTGGAATTCGCGAAAACGGTTAAAAATTGCCATAGAAAAAAAATTTCCAATTAGTTACCAATTTTATTTTTTTATTTATTCCTTGTTACCATTGAATAATGCAGAATATTTGTTATTTTTTTATGTAAAAGATAATTTTAAATTTTGTTATTTTTTCGTTTTTGAAGAATTTTGGGCGGTGGGGGGGAGGGGGGTTACGAGATTCAGAATTTCGAGAGAACACAAAATACGGAAAAACCTTCTGTTCCAAGGATTTCGGATAATAGGTCCTGTACTGTTCTTTTTTTCAACATAAATATATTTATTTAAGCCATTATTTTAAGGTTGTGGTTACTTATGTAGATTTTGACTATTTTTATTTGTTAAAAACATTAAAAAATTAGACTTATTTATAGATTTTATTTTCATGTAAATAACAACAAGGAAAAAAAGAAACGTATAGTTTAAATACGAATTAATTGAAAACAGGAAGCATTCCTGTAGTTCACAGTATCCGATGGAAACATACTAAAACAGCCAAAAATGCAGATTACGATTTCATAAAAATATTATTAGAATACAGCCTATTACTAACAGGAACTTTTCCGATTAATACTTATCTAGTAAGCGAAATAAAATAAGTGTATATTTTCATTTAGATGGATCAATAAATAAATCTCTCAAACTCCTACGGATATTTGTGAAATCTGACATTGTCCAATAATGCGAATTCAAAATAAAAATTTAAATCATCAGAAAAAATGATAACGCAAATAATGAAAAGAATTTATACAAAAGTAGGGTCATTACACTATATAAAATCGTCACATCAACTAATAAGAACTTCCGGGTGCTTTCTACTTGTTTTCCCCTCAGTGTAGTAAATAACCCATAAAAAATAAAATTGCAAAATTTCCTTAGTGCTGTTTAGGGGCTATACATATGTAACGTTATCAACTTTTTGGTAATTTTAGACCCCTTCCCCACTTACGACATCATATGTTACCATTCCTAGACCCAGCCCTACGCCCTAATGATATCATTATGAATATCTAAAAATTCTTTTAATTGTTTAATTTTTTTTTGGCTTGCAGTAGTGTACAGTTATGGTTATACATTTATTATTTGCATACTTTATTGATTAAAAAAAAAGTCAATAAAACATAACTATTATACATGAAATAAATTATATAAAAGAAAACTTACAAAAGAAATAGTCACTATTTAAAAGTATTTAACAATATTAGTTTGTTACATAATGCATTCAATAGTGTTAATGCCTTTTTGCACTTGCCATTGCAAGGGGATGGGGAGGGCAGGCAGAATTGTTTGTCAGCAAAACAGGTGCATAACGTTCTTTCTCTTTTCATTACTGGTAAACACAAGTATCTTTTCTTGCATACTTCGCACCTGGTTTATCGAACAGCGGATTATATATGCATACACATATGACAAAAAAATAGTAAAACCAAACATTGAGGTATTCCATATTTTGGAATTAAAACATTTAATAAGCATTTAATGATTTTAATAGTAACTTTGCGTTTTCATAAAAATATGAAAAGAACAAGTTACAAATAAAAAGAGAAAATTTGGATGTAAAGAACAAATTATAAATAAAAAAGAGAACAAATTTTGACGTAAAGAACAAATTATAAATAAAAAGAGAAATTGTTGGTTGGATCAAAAATTATAACGCAATCAAAAGGCAGCACCTCCCCCTTCCCCTAGAGATATTTTACCGTATCATGGGCCAGATTCCTTCTCCTCCTAGAGATATCTTACCATATCATGGACCAGATGCCCCCTTCCCCCTAAAGTGATAATGTTATATATGAACAGCTCCTTACTGAGAATGAAACAAATATTAGGCCTTTTTACCGAATATTTCAATATATCTTGCAAATAAATTCAGGATTTTTTTTTTTTTTTTTTTTTTTTTTTGCAATTTTTTATGCAATTTTTTTTCTCTAATTCGTACGGACTACTTTCTGACACATTCATGAAGTCATTTTCATTCTTAATTTTCCAAAATATACAATTATTCGGATACTAAAAAATACAGCATTACTGTATTTCCTATAAAAAGTTAGGACACGTTTAGAAAATGGCATCCTATCTCAAAATTATTTATTAAAAAATAATAAAAAGATTTGTTCTGCATTTTTTAAGGAATATTTAAAAATGTACTTAATACAAGTTATTGCAATATTATATTTCTGTATATTACTTTTTAAAGTAGCATCAGTGTATTACTTTTAATTCTCCACAATAAAATTTAATTGATTAAATGTTATTTCAGGAAATATATATGAATTATGTAAGAGAGAGTGCAAGAGTATTATTGGTTTTGAATCTAACAAGTGATTAAATTATCATTGCGCAGAAAAATTTAAGTACATTCTTAATATTTTAATAGTAATAACTTACCATCCTGAAAATCAGTTTGATTTATCTCAGAATAAAAGTGTAAAATGCAATTTCGTTACATTTTGTGCTAAAATATTTTTTTCAGATTTAAAAATAAATTTAAAAAGTACGTTAGTACTAACGAGTTCTTATTTTAGGTAAAATGTTTATGATTTTTTTTCTTGTAGATAAAATTATGCTTTTATAATTTAAATGTTGTAGAACTTGTTTTATAAATATTATTAAGGTGTTTAAAGTTTTTCAAGATCAAGAAATAAAGGAGTTATTAAAAAAATTAAACAGATTAATAATAGAATGTAAATTTGTTTTTAATTCTTTTTTTTTTTCCATTTTAAATTATACATGCTTGTATTTATAATCAAAAGTTATTTTCTTTATTGGAAAAAAAGTTGGTATTCGGTTTAAAATTTGGTCGAATATTCGCTATTCGGTCAAATCAGCATTCGTCACATCCCTACAGTTTAAATTCGATCTGGATGTGAAGCAGACGAAAGCCAAGAGCTCAATTACTGCAGATGCGCATGCTCCAATTTTGTGATTCTCGGGGATTGCCGCGACCGTGTACCTTCGGGTGCATGAGTGCTCCGACTCCAAAACAAGATCTTGACCTTATCTCTAATTTTCAATGCTCAATATTGTTATCAACAGAAAAAACAAAGTCTATATCCTACTGTATATTTTATAATGCATCGCTTTCTTGAAAAATATTGAAAATTGTTTTTTCGTTTTTCGTTTAAACAAACGAAACAAGCCGTCACTTGGGGTGTATGATTTTATTCTTTTGTGATAATATTTCACTTAGAGTATTTCTCTATTTTACTTTTCAAATTAATGTAATCGCAAAAGACTACTATTTCTCTATTTCGTTATCTTAAAAAGAATCGAGTGCCATTATTAAATATTCACGAGTATGAAATAAAAGTACATCTTCTACCATTAACTGTGGGGCAAGTTCAGATAAAAGTACTGCTTTTATTTATTATAAAACACTATCAGGAAGAGAAAGTCCAAACTAAAGAGAGTGGTTTCATTTTATATTATTAATTATTTCCATTCTATTAGAAGATGTAACAAGATGTACTTACGAAAATAACTCTATCAAAGGTTTCAGAAAACTCTTTGAAATGAACGTCACAGATATCTCATTATTTTTGAAAATCTGACAAATGAATATCCTGAGCGAGTGGGATTTACCTTGATTACAGAATTCTTCCTTCGTGTACATTTTTAAAAGTATCGTTGTTAAAGATATAATAGGATTTCTTGTTTTAATGAAACTTTGACAAACAATTTCGTTTTAATCTAAGTTTATTTATTTTTTTATTGTGTGTGTATATATATATACATATATATATTCGCCCTTTTATATTAAAACTATTCCAAATTCATAATATCTACACTTTTTAACCTATCTTTAATAATATTTAAATATCTTTTGTCTTTTATTTCATGCCTTTAGACATGCGAATTCTTCATTTATTATTCTAAAAACCTTAATCCATTCGTAACTTACTTCTTTGACCTAGTGAACAAAGTGACGTATTAAAATGAATAGAACGGGAATTCAATGCTTTCCTCTACACAAGTTTATTAGCACTGCTACTTCTACTACGATGCAACTATGCATTTAAAAAAGAAAGTGACGTTTGTAAATAAAGTGAAGTTTTAAAATCACTGAACGGCAGTTAAAGATTTTTCCTCTTCAAAATAGGACGAAGTGACGTATTAGAAATGAATAGAACGGCAATTAATTAAAATATTCCCCAGCACGGTTACGGGTTTTGTAGACCGAAAGTACTAGGAAAGTTAACTAAAATGTAAATTTTTAACTTGTAACATCTTTTGAATTATTACCTTTCACCATTTAAATAAACGAAAACGTTTTAAAGTTTAAATTGTGTAGTTTGTGATTGAATGAATGTAGAATATTTCATTTTGTCTTATGATTTACAGTTGACGATGAACTAGATGATGTTTTATTTTCTTTGCCTTCACAGAACCTCATGTCACAAATTAATCGAAAAGATACAAAAGAATGGGTTGGAGCAGATTTTGATGAGCCGACAGAAGAAATTTTGACAGACGAGGCTACAATTCAGAGTGTTATCAACAAAACCCCTCGCAAAGACGTCGACCCTGATGAAGATGATGTGGACGCGACAAACAACATCAGTTGGAATCATGCAGCTGATGCCTTAAAAATATTTATTAAGCTGTCTGAGTGCAGCAGTTTGTTCGACGATGAGAAAATTATGAAACTCTCTATCATACAATATGACTTCCTAAAAAGGTAGAAGAGAGAAAAGTACTTACAAAACAAACTGATATTCGAGAGCTACAAACTGATATTAAGATGGCTTCTACGAGTAGAACTACAGTGCGGGATTTCATTTTACAGTTATGTACATATGTTAGGCGATAGTGTTTTTCTATTCTATTCAAGTTATTTAAAGAATAAAAAACATACTTTTCTGTCTTTTTTTGTTTAATCCCAACTTCTACACGTTTTTACAGACATTCATCCTGTAATCCAGAAAATTTCGGAATCCGGCATGCTTCAAGTCCCGAACGTGCCGGATTAAAGGACGTTTACTGTATTAAGAAAAACACAATTAAATAAAATCTTGCATCTGGCATGGATTATGAATCACTTCCCAATACTAACAGACTATTATTAAGTTAAGAAATTTTACTTTTTCATACAATAAAATCAGATAACTAAATACGCAATTTAAAAATCACATAAACTGGTAAATTTCTATATACAGAAATTGCTCTCCATATCCGACAATGTGTGAGAATTCTTTCGCGCAGCCTTGTATATGATCTATATAATTTATAGTCATCACTTAATTTTCTAAAAATTTTATATGCTAAAAATATCATACCACAGTGAAAAAAACCATTTCCTGCAGTTATCGATCATAGTCATGAGTTCTGTAACTGAATACTTTTGATCGTCTCTGTAAATGAATATTAAATTCTATACACGGCATAATCTATACAAATCATGTTGTAGTGCACCTTTGTGATCCTTTTATTCATTTTCTTATATTTAGCATCATTAAAATGCACCGCAAATTATTTTTATCTGAATACATCATGATGTAAAAGGATTTTTTTTTTGTGTCTTCGTGTAAATGAACTATAAATGTTACTAATTCTGTACACCTGAGAAAATATGTTCTAACCCATCTCAGTAATACATATGGGGGATTCTTACAATCATTTGACTTTCAAGAATAGATATCTGGTGAACTTAAACTTGATAAAATAACATTTGAAACTTATAGACGAATTCTTTAATGAATCAAAATCAAGAAAGAAATGGTCGGCAGCGAATTTTTTTTAATTAGTTAACTGAGGTTTAAGTTACACTTGCGATTTTAATTTTCCTTACCATTTTACCACTATAACTTTTTATTTTCTTCTAAAATTTTGCTTATAATGAATTTGCATAGCACCCACAGGATATTAAAATAAGAAATAATAACAATGTAGTAGTTTTACAACAAAATTTTGGTATAACATTGTCTTAAAGGGTTGTTAAAGAAGGGACGGTAAAAAAAGGGGGGAACGATATAGAAAGAAAGGAACGGTAAGGAAACAAAAAGTATGGTAAGGATGGGACGGTAAGGAAATTTTCTACCTATTTTTAGAAAAATCATGTTAAGACTAAATGGTAGCCACAATGTTATTTACAACAACAGTTATTTACATTGGATTAAATTTTTAAAAAATCAATTTATCTCGAATAGTGCAGGAATAAACCTTGGGAATGGTAAGACTACTAATACAAACACGACGCTTGAAATTTATATTTAAATGCTGATTTAAATTCTGAAGTAAATTTCCTGTCAAAGAATTTTAGCCATTATTTCTTTGGTATACTTCTTCATTAGAAAAAATTGAAAAAAAATCTGTGGCTTCATCTGAAGTAATTTTCTGTATAATTTTAGTAAGTGGGACGGTAGGGAACCTAAAACCCCAGGACAGAGTTTAAAAAAATAACAACAACAGTAAAAATGTGTCAGGATAATTTTTTGCTACATGTTTATGTAAGACAATCTTCCTAGTTTCGGAAAAAAAAAAAATTACACCGAATTACTTTTATTGAAACAATTTTACACAGGCAGCTTCAAACTTAAAAATCAGCATCAGACTCACAGGGCGTTATAGAAATTCCCTGGTACGTTTTGACACCCAACAACGTCGAAAACTTATTTAACTCGTTAATATTGTTATGCAGGCATGCAATGGGGTGTTCCCCAGTATAAGAAATAATAACAACAAAAAAATGACAAGAATATGTATAAAAATAAAAAATATTATTTAGGGACTTAAAAGTCAAAAGATTGTGAGAGTGCCTTAAATCACCATCATTATATCTGAAATAGCTTAAGGTCATTAAAGTGCACTGCAAACGATTTTCCATTATACATCATAATATAACAGAATTATTTTGTGTATACCTGTAACAAACAATAAGCGTTATAAACACCAATTTCAATACCAATCATTGTACAGTAAACCTCTATAACATTTACATGAAATTCGATTATTTAAAAAGTTAGAATACAGACAGGCAGTGAAACAGACCACAGTCAATCCTGATTCCTAAATACTTTTCAACAATGGTGGAAAGTGTTAAAATCGCAATGAAATAACATAAACAATAACAAATAGCTGTTTCGCAATCATGGAATCAAAATATATGCAAAGTAAAAAAAATATATGTAAATTAACAAGTGCGAAAATGAAAATATATTCGAGAATAATAACCTATAAAAGAATTTCATAATACTTAAATACTATTTAGCATTTATAAGTTTTTAAAGAATAATTAACTTTTATTGCGAAAATTTTCAAAGGAAAATATAGAAATATTAAAAGGCATACTTCAATAAGTAAATTCAATAGCAACAAATTGTCTGTGACAATACAATGGAATTAGAAACACATGACGTACGGGTAAAAGTTATAAAATAACAACTACCAACAGTGAAAAAGAATTCGGGAGAAACTTTATAAATATCACATGCGAAAGATAAATACTCTCTTTTGAATAAATTATTTGTATTAAACTTTCCATTTTGATTATACCATTTTTGATTATACACCATTTTTGATTTATGAAGCATTGTATCATGCTTCTCTAAACATACTAGAGAATTAAAGTTCTAAAATCAAATGTGAGTATTTCATAAAGCTAAAAAATAAAGAAGTAATTGAAAAAGTGCATTGTAAAGTACTGCATTAAAGGACAATACGTATGCATGATATTCAAAACTATGAAACAAATATGTTTACGTATTATTTACATACCATATTTAGATAATATTTGTTTAAAAAGGAAAGAAAATGCTCAGACATGTTTGTTTATTTAATACATAAAGTGAAGCACACTACTGAAATGGAATTTAAAAGGACATTGTATAAAAGGTATTTTTAATGTAAATATTATAACGTCTTAACTTTGTTTAGGCTTATGTAAACAGAAATTTTAAAAATGAAGAATTGTGTTTTAAGATACTCTTCCCATCTCAAGAATATACTGAAAATTTTTCAAAATTTATATTGTTTTGTCTGTTTATGTTATTTTATTTACACACATTATCTCCAAATAACTATAATACTGTTGACTGTTTACTTGGATTTCTAAAAGTTATTGAGTATTTTAATGTAATAAATAGAAAATGTTTACTTTTTGAAAATCGTGTTTCCTGAAACAAAAATATAAATATGATGCATATAACATAACATTTTCTCCGCCAATTTCCAAAATTATCATATTTAAAATAATATCAAAGTTAAATAAAAACTAAATAATCACTTAATTTACAAAATTTTTGAAATTATTATATGATTTAATTGGAATTTTAAATTATGACACATAATAGGTTACACAGCAATAACAAACCATATTAGTGTTGTGATCGGGTGGTTTTTGCAGAGCCCGAGCACGCCCGATAATATATCCGGGGTATCCGATAACATCCGATTTGAAAACCGAGCCTGATTATGCCCAAGCCCATGAATTTGAAATCATGTCAATTTGAAATCCAATCAAATTGAGGTCGTTCAATTTTACATTGGTAAAGCCAAATCGAACAACTGTATATGGTATACACAGGAGAAAATATTTTGCAGTTGTTTTAAAACATTTCTTGCACCAAACATGAGAAAATGTGATGCTATAGTAACCGATCCTGCATCAGTGAAATTATGTATCTATCTATACTCATATTATAAAGAGGTAAAAATTGTTTATTTGTAGGAGGTAAGCTCAGGAACTACCGAACCGATTCTAAAAGTAATGGTATCAAAATGATGGTGTTAGTCCAACTTAGAACATAGGCTATATTTTATGTCGGTGCCACTACCCCAAAGGGGGTGCAGGAGCAAAAAACGTTCTAAAAATGCGATTTTTGCGTTACTGAAGGGGCTAGAAATATGAAATTTGTAATATTAGTAACTTATAAGATATAAATGATGTCTAAGAACAGTTCTTAAAGAATACGAAATTTAAAAGGGGTGAAAATGCACAAGAAGCGTTCTAAAAAACGTTCTAAATGATAGTTTCTACATAATCTCAGGAAATACCAAACCGATTTAAAAAATATTGATGTCAAAATGATGGTGACAACGCTTGCTCCAAGATAGGCTATGTTTTATGTCGGTGCCACTACCCCAAAGAGGGTGCAGGCTCAAAAAACGTTCTAAAAATCCGATTTATGTGTTACTAAAAGGCCTAGAAATATGAAATTTGAAATATTAGCTACTTATTAGGTATAAATGATTTCTAAGAACAGTTCTTAAACGATTCAAAATTTAAAATGGGTGAAAATGCGCGAAAAGCGTTCTAAAATGTGTTCTAAATGGTGGTTTCTACACAATCTCAGGAAATACTAAAACGATTTAAAAAATAATGGTGTCAAAATGACGGTGACAACCCTTGCTCCAACATAGGCTATGTTTTATGTCGGTGATACTACCCAAAACGGGGTGCAGGGGGAAAACGTTCTAAATTGCGGTTTTTGCGTTACGGAAGGGCCTAGAATCGTGAAATTTGGAATGGTAGTTAGTTATAAGATATCAATGATCGCTAAGGGCATTTCCTAAAAAAATCGAAATTTAAAAGGGAGTCAAAATGCGCAAAAAGCGTTGTAAAAAACGTTCTAAATTGCGATTTCTATGCAATCTTAGGAAGTACTGAACCGATTTCAAATATAATGGTGTAAAAATTATGCTAACAGATCTCATTCCAAGTTAGGCTATATTTTATATCTGTTTCTACTACCCCAGAGGAGATGCAGGAGCAAAACGCGCTAAAAGCGTTCTAAAAACGTTCTAAATGCCGATTTGTCAGCGATATCTCAGGAAGAATCAAACTGATTTAAAAAGAAATGGTAGGAAATTGATGCTAACAGACTCTGCTCTAACATAGATGCTATTTTATGTCGGTATCACTATCACCTAGACGTTGCAGGAGCAAAAAAGCGTTCTAAATTTCGATTTTTGTGATCGGTACGGGCTAGCAACTTAAAATTAGGCAAGGTACATATTTATTAACTATAAATGATCTTTAAGAACAGTTTCGAAAAAAAAAATAGAAATTTAGAAAGGGGTGAAAATGCGCGAAAAGTGTTCTAAAAACGTTGTAAATTGCGATTTATACTCAATCTCAGGAAATACCAAAGCTATTTCAAAAGTAATGGTTGCAAATCAATGGGGATAGTCCCTGCTCTAACATAGGTTATATTTTATGTTGCTGTCACTACCATCTGAGTGTTGCAAAAGCAAAACATATTCTAATTTGCGTTTTTTGCACAACTGAGGGATCTAACACTTTGAAGTATGGCATGGTATTTACTTACAAGATGCAACTGCTTTCTAAGAACAGTCGAAAGAAAATTTCAAATTTAAAAAGATGAAGTAAGCGAAAAGTGTTTTAAATTACAATTTTTATGCAATCTTATCAAATACTAAACCGATTAAAAAAATAATGATGACAAATTGTTGGTGTTAGAACCTGCTGAAACATAAGCTATATTTTATATCTGTGCCACTACCGCCAGAGGGTTGCAGGAGCTAAAAACTTTCTAAATTGCGATTCTGTGATACTAAAAAGGCTAGAAACTTTAAATATGGCATGGTAGTTACTTATAAAATATAAATGCCCTCGAAGGACTGTCGAAAATAAATTCGAATTAAAAAGGGGTGAAGCGAACGGGAGGTGTGAAAAGCATTCTAAAAAAGTCCTAAATTACGATATCTATGTAATTTCAGGGAATATAAACCGATTATAAAAGTAATAGTCGCGAATCAATGGTAACAGTCTCTGATCCTACACAGGCTATATTTTATGCCGGTGATTCTACCACCTGGGGTTCACAGGAACAACAAACATTCTATAAAAGGCCTTTAAAAGCTTTCTAAATTACGTTTCTGTGGAATATTAAAAATAACAAACCGATTTCAAAATTAATGTTGGCAAATTAATGGTGATAGTTCCTAATTCAACATAGCCCTTTCTGTTGAGAGAGATGGTAGGAATTGGAATTTGACATGATAGTTAATTTTAAGATGTAAGAAGATGGTTTCTAAAAAATTCAAAACTTCAAATGAATACTGAAATGAGTGTATTAAACGAGCATAAAGGTTTCAAAATATTTTCTAAATTATCATTTATTTAGTTTTATTAATTTAAGTCTCATTTCTGCCTAATGCAGTGTAATAATGATGTTTAAACAAACTGTGTTTTAAATAGTAATTTTTGAATTATTCTTTAAAGTAATAAGTAAATATTTAGTTAGTACCTTTTAATAAAAATTAGACATATAAATATCACTTGGCATATTTCAAATATTACGCGAGCAAAGCCGCGGGGTTTGCTAGTAATGTATAAAATGCTATATAAATTTCATTCACAAACTAGATAAGTCTATGAAATATACTTCTGTTATCTAATAATAAAATGAAACAATGCATTAATTTTTTTAAGTACAGCTTTTAATATTAAAACTTTAAACAAAAAGTTAAAGCTTTAAATTTAAAGCTGATATTTTTTTTAAAATTGGCAATTAAATTTTCAATACCAATTGAATTAAAATTTGTATTTATGTGATTATAAATGAAATGTGTTATTTAGGCATATATTAAATTTTTGTTCTCTGGTTTCCAGATCCGCAGAGCAATGAATTATTCAATCCCTGAATATATGAGTTATTTTCACTTTTCTGCACCTGGAGAATAAGCATTGATTAACAAAACGAAAATAAACAATTAAATTTAAAAAATAAAAAAATCCGACTGTGTAAAAGCGAACTAATTAATTATTTCTCATGAATGTGAATCTACTTTTTATATTCCTACTATTAGCTCACACTTTCGCTATATATATCTTGTTCAAATTTTCAATCGTTAATAAAATACTTATTATCCATCCAATCAAGCTCAAATAAATTTTTTTAAACTTGAAGTGGATGACACTCGTGTTTATCCAGTTTTTTTCCAAATATGAATTCATTAATTCAATTTAATTAATTGATTTTCAATAATCAAGAGAGTCCTCTTCTTGATCAAGGTATTTTAAGACCGAGAGAGCCCTCTTCTTGATCAAGGCATTTTAAGCGCCACTCAAGAGGAAAGGAGAATGAGAGAAAAAAAATTCTCTTTTTAACCTAATTAGGAATTGACTTATTTTTTTTAATTATATTACTTGTTTATATTACTTACCTATTTTTTTATTTACTTGTATTGATGACTTTTAAGTTGTGTTTAATTGATAGTACCTATCTATAAACACTGTTTTGATTAGGTCTATAGATTTCTATGATGGTTAGAGATGCAGTAAAGCTAGAGATCCTACCTACACAGCTTACAGGTTGTGTAATATTTAAACGGAGCTTCTGACTGTAAAATAGTCAATGAAACATCGTCTTCATTTTGAAAGACCTATCCAATGGTATGCCACTCAGTAAGGTGCGTAATTTTTTTTCATCTCTACCGCCATTTTGTATTTTACGGCTGCCATTTTGAATTTATAAAAACAAAACCTAGCCTATAACCATCGGGCCGTTAAGACGAATTGATAGAGACCTCATTCATTAAAATCCATCCAGCCATTGCGACGTTTCGAGGGTATAAAGCAATGCACATACACAGATACGCGTGAATCACATAACCCTTCTTTTCAGCCGGGTAAAAAGGAGAAAACAATTCTTAAACAGTAAAATGAACCTATTTTATTAATAATCTTATGCATTTAAAATGCAATTGCATACGTGAATATCAGAACTAACAAAGACTTTTTCTAAGCGATTATTGTAAATTTCATGCACATAAAAAATTAATTATATACAAGGTGATTCATAAATATCGAAACAATAGGCTATCTCTTTAATTAATGCCCCATGGCACGTACTTCCAATCACAAAGATTCATAAAAAAAGGTGAAAATTTTGATGAGATAAATTACAACTCCATGGGAGGTCTATTTGAGAAAATACGAAAATTAAATTTTTATACGGCCCCTGTAAGGTAAAATTTCCAATTAGGAACTTTTTCCTTGTCCATTCCTGAATTAAACACAAAAAGTTCCATCTTGATATCTGCAAAACGCATGGAGTTATGCCTGTTTAAACAATTCGTCAGGATTTAAGGGATTAGACACAAATTGAAATGCGTGTTAGTCAAGAAACTGTCACTTTAAAAGTAACAGGATACATGTAAAAATATATTTATTGAGTTAGAATTAGGTTTTTCTGTTTTTTTGTGATGATTAACCGTATAATTTGCAAATAAAATCACATCCTAAAATTTCTCAGAAAGTTTAAAAATTTTTAAATTATTATTTTTTTTTAATTGGGATAATTTAAAATCGTTATAACTCGAAATATTATTGTCGAATTTCAAACTTTTTTTCATTTCATTAAAGAGGAAAATATAATTTAAATTTTGTTTCAGGATTTTTTTAAATATCAATATTAAAAATATTAAAAACGCAAATTTAAAAAAATGATGTAAATTACGTTTTAACAAATCATATTTTCACAAATAAATATATTTTCAAATTTGTCAAAACAAAATTAATGTAAAATAATCAAAAAGGTCATGTTAAGAGATTGTACCCCCCTTTTTTTAACAATTCTTGACTTAAATATTAAATTAATAATTTAAATTAAATTTATTTTAATTTAATTAAGCATTTAAATTAATGAATTTAAATTAATTATTTTAAACAATTTAAATTAATAATTTAAAACGCATTTAAAGTTGTAAACAAAGATTGGCTCCTAATAAAATGTTTAAATGCTTTTTAAAAAACTGCATGTGAGTATGTAACCCTTTCTTGTAGCTTAAACTTCGGATTCAGTTCAACTTTTGCCCTTTTTACCTTCTTTCTGTACTATTTAAAACAAGGTTTTTTTTTTTTTCTAACATACCGATTAAGAGTGTTTTAGTAATTTTAAACCTCACGACTTCAGGTTTTACATCGTCCCAGCGAGCCATTAAAAAAAGAAAAAAAAAAAGTCTGTTTTCTGGTGCCGAACCAGTCTCGACCGGGCCGAATGGATTTTTCATACCGAACCGCGACTGGCTTCCTTTCTTACTAGGTCTGCACGGTAGAAATTTTTAGTCCCGGTCTCGACTCAACCCGCATTAAAATAATTTTATATGTATCACCCAATTCGTGCAAAAATCAGTAAAGTTTAGCTCAACCCAAAAAATTTACAAAAAATTCATATATTTTTTAATCGTCATTCCAATTGAAACGTATTACCTTTTACAATAAAACTTTAAAAATCGTTTTTAAATTATAGTAGAATTAAACGCACAAAAAAGAAAAAAATCCAGTAAAACAAGTGAAAAAAACCTGCCTATTAAGGAATACTGTCTAAAACGGTATAATTTTTTGATCCATGCAAAATGAAAATAATAATACTCGAGAAAAGAATAGAATACATTTGCACCTCCTAAGATGGGAAATTGTCAGCAAGGCATTTTTTTTTTCTTGTCTGTGTGATTCCGTCTTAGAATGTTTTACTGTATATCATTTTTGAATGTCTCCAATACATGGATTATGGATTAACGATATTAAAAAGTAAGTGAAACATGTCCATACAAATAGAGATTCATAAGAAAAAAAAATATCACAGCCTTTGACACTTCTTTAAAAATGAAGATTACAAACATATAAAAAGAAAATCTATAAGCTATTATACAGCTATAAAGCTAATTTTGGTCAGAACTCTTTCATACGAAACAATTTTTTACCATATCGATATAAAAAACTATGTTTTCTAGAAATTCAATCAGGCCAGACCAGGTTCGGTCTAAGATTTAAACATTTTTCCAGGCCGAGACGAACTTTTTTTCTATGAGTCGGCTCGACACCGGGTCTGGATATTTCGACCCGTGCAGACCTCTAATAAAGGCCTCCAGCATAATTTGAAAGAAGGTTTAAATTTAAATCTATACGCTGCTATTTTATGCCCAAAGGAGAGGCACTGTCTTAAATCAACTGTTAATAACGTACAATTTATTGATGATCCCTATCTTGCATCCAAAATGACTCAATAACTCGTTGCTCAGAGGCATGGGAAAATGGTGTAAGTCACGAATTGTGAATTTTAATAACTCTTCGAGTTTTGCAGATATCGAGATGATTTTTTTTTTTTAACTCAGGAAGGTATAAGAGAAAATTTCCTAATTCGAAATTTTACCCAACGGGGGCCGTATAAAAAATTAGTTTTTGTATTTTCTCAAATAGACCCCACCATGGAGTTACAACTTATGTCATTAAATCTGGCACCTTTTTTATGAAACTTTGCAATTGGAAGTATGTGCCTCGTTACAATATTTAAGGAGATAGCCTATTGTTTCGATATTTATGAATCACCCTGTCTATAAAAATGCAATAAAAAAAAATATCTTCCAAATCTAATAGTTTTATTTTTGATTAATTCTTTTTGTTTCTAATATTTTACATGTAGTTTTCACAACAGCTTACATTTTATTCTCAAAGTACAATAATAATAATACAATTTGTTTATTATATACTTTTTTAGGAAAAGATAATTGTATTTTTGATTCATTCAAAAAATGATCTTCAAAGAAATTGAATCAAATTAACATTTCGTAATAAAATTAAAGCTATAAACTTGTGTTAAATATTCATAATCCCTTTTGAAAAATAATTATATTAAAAAAAAAAACTCAACAAATTATTTTACCTTTACACTAATCTATTTAAATATTTTAACAGACTTTTTAAAATTGTTTTAAAATCAAATTGAACGAACGAAAAAAAATGAATTGGAAAAATAGAGAATTCAAATTAAGAAATAAAGAACATTAAAAATTCTCAAACATAATCAAGATATAATAAAACTGACAAATGTAATATTTTTTTAATGTTTTGTAGAATTGTTATTAAAATTATATGGGCTTAATTATTTGTAAATTTAATGTATTTTTCAATTAAGAAAACCTTTTTTTTTACGAAAAAATAATTTAATGCATTCTTGTTTTTATTATTTTAGATATTTTGAAATATTTCCTACTAACATTGAGAATGTTTTCTTAAATTAAATATATATTTTTGCATATTTATCACAGTTATTTAGTTCTAGTATATTAATTTATGAAAGGTAATTTTTATAGATAAATTATAGCTACCAACATTTATCTTTCGAGTTATTACTTTTTTCGAATATTAATTTTTATCATTCAGAACAAAAAAGCGTAAAAGTTGACAGCTATAAATAATTTAATACAGATATGATGTCAAAATTCACGGTATTAATACAATTATTAATAAGCATTGAATAAAAAAAGGTTTTCTAAATAAAACTCATTTATAAGAATTCATAATTGCCAACCTCATGATTTTTTGTTAGCATTTCTTTTATGCAGAACTATTTGATTTATATAATCGCATAATTTCTATAATTAAATAGAGTGAACAATTTTGTAAGAATTTACTGGTACTGGAAAAATCGGGAGATTGGCAACTATGGCATTTGATGATTTTTAAAATCTCTCCATATTTTTATTGCAATTTAGGATTTTTTTTTTCCAAAAGATTCATTACAACACATTAATTTGGCGTGGACATTGAACTCGATTATGAAATCAGTACTGATTACTTTATACTTAATAGAAAGTGCTAGCAAGAGAATTTATTAAAAAATACATATAACTTTTGCTCTGTTACCTTTTTTTAAGATAAGGAAAAAAAAGAATCATTATTTGAGCTACCTTCTTAGCATTTCTGTATTAATTTTTCATCATATAATCATAAAATAATTACTATTAAACAATAAACTGATGAAAGCTATTGGAAAAATATATTACATTCTTAATTTTTTGTTGCAGTTTCATTGCAATTTAACATAATTTGCTGCGGATTTATTTGCGCATCTTAAAATACACTGTTGTTTCAACTGCCACGTTTTACAGAGAAGATATGGCGCTTTATGACCTTCGGCGCGGTGTTTGAAAAATGCCTCAAAATTAATGTATTCATTTAAAATTAAGGGGTCTCAGGACTCTTAAAGCTTTAAAATTTTCGAAATTTTAATTTGTTTAGATGTTAAACCCCAATGTTTTCAAAACATTTTGATATAATTGTTTCATTGAAATTCCCATTAGAACAGAAGTTATGGCTTTTATAATTATACCCGATCAATAGCTGAAGCGGCATTTCCGAAACATTGAAGTCATTTTTCTCCAAATGACGTTTTGGGGCATAACGCGCACGATATCTCAAAAACTTCTGAATATTTTATCATGGAATTTTCAAAACATGTGTTTCATGTTAGTCTGTATAAACTGAATCTAAAATTTCCTTTTTATTGTTAAAAAAATATTTTTAGGTGATTAAAATGATGAATTTTTTTTTTTTTTAATTTTGCATCATCTAAATAGAACTTTGTATTAAAAATATATAAAAATGCTATAAATACAAATGTATTTAGGTTCAGGGTAATTACTGCAGTCTGAAGTACCGGGTGTCCCAAAAAGGACTGACTGATTTTAAAATTCAATAACTTGCAAACGGTGACAGATATTTAAAAAATTCTTGCAGGAGGGTTATGCATAAGGTCAAAAATTTTTTTTACAGTGATTTTCAATTTTATTTCGAATTACAAACAATAGATGGCGCTGCGATCAATAGGTGCTAAAAACAGGCTCGATTTTTGGTACTTCGTGGCCCGGATAATAATTTTCCATCTCCTTTTTCAGCATGGAACAAGAGAAAGGACCAAAAATATCGAGCCTGTATTTAGCGACTATTGCTTACAGCGCCATCTATTGTTTGTAGTTCGAACTAAAATCGAAAATCACTGTAATAAAAATTTGACCTTATGCATAACCCTCCTGCAAGAATTTTTTAAATATTTGTCACCGTTTGCAAGTTATTGAATTTTAAAATCAGTCAGTCCTTTTTGGGACACCCGGTATAATTAGTCTCGAAAAATTTCATTCTAGTTACAAAACTTATTTTATAATCGTGCGCGTAAACTGTTATACCAATTTTTTTCACCTCAAATGTCTGATAGTTTGCAGCCCCCTGTAAATACTATTTCTGCACCTTGCAATTTTTCAAATACATGAAATGTAAGAACATACTTATATCTTTCCTCCGAATAAAAATTGTGTCTTAAAATAAAATACATTTTAAGATATTAAATGTTGAAAATGGTCTTTTTTTATATTTTTTCCAATTTTAAGAGTATTGAGACCCCCTTAAGTTGTATATGAAATTGTTGTACTGTCATGGGAAGCACACCTTAGCACATAATTTGTATAATCATAGCAAATCAAGTATTGTGTTAAAAATCGATTACAAAATTCCATTTTTACATACAAAATTCAGATTAAATTAACAAAAGAGTGTAAAACTAGATTATTTTTTTACATGAACCCTATTGTGTATCTATTTTTTACATAAGCCCATGAAAAAGTCCACTATATTAATGGCTATTCCAGGAGTCAGGCACCTTTTACCAGTGCTACGCCAAACCTATTTTAAGTAACCTCTTCGCTTGTCAAGCCAATTACTAATAAATTTTTGTATGCATGTAAAACACATCAAATATATACTGTGAAATACGTTTAACACGAAATGATATAGCGTTCCGGACAGCATACGATGCAATTTAATACATTTTTGTTCTTTTAACATGAAACAAAAATCGTTTAACACGAAAAAAATTAGCTTTCGAGTTTGTTAGTTTAAGTTGAAATTGATGAATTTTGTGTTAAAACCACTGATATTTTGGTGAAAATCAGAGAATTTCGTGTTTTTTGTAAATTAGCTTATGTTTTATGAGCACAATGGCTGAGAAATCGCTGCGAAAACAAACTGCTATTTCGCTTCAAATGAAGATGAAGCTGCTTAATGCAGTTGATGAAAAAGGAGGACGAAAACAGAAATCTGCAAAGAGTTTTGCACTGCCAATTCTACATTATCAACAATAATAAAAAACAGGGATCCCATTACGTTAACGTTTGAGTGCAGTATGTTTAAGCCTGAGAGAAAACGTATGAGAACTGCTAAGCACGAAGATTTAGAGACAGTTTAACTTATTTTGTTCAAACAAGCTAGATTTCACAATGCTGAAAAAGACACTTCGGAAAAAGTTATCTGATTCCCCCCCCCCCTTCCCCGCAAAATATATATATATATATATATATATTTTGTTTACTTGCTTTTTATCCTATTGGATGCCACTTACTAGTAGTTTAACAGGAAATCGAAATAAAATTTGATGATGTCGAAAATATTTCTGAATTTTGTTATTTTTTTTTAAGAATCTTTTAACGTGAAATTCTTTTAACACGAAAAAATTTTTCGGTCCCCTTAGTTTCGTGTTAAACGTATTTCACTGTAATCACATAATATATTATCATAAAAAAGTTATTGAATTCGGTATTTTATTGTTTAACAATTGAATGTAAAATGTAATTACTGAAAGTTTATTATGTGTGAATTAGAGCATCTTGGTAAGTTTGTTACCAAGTTTGTATGTTTGTTCAGGGGCATACTGATGAAAATATTTCATATATAATCACGAATTTTTATTCAATTGTTATTGTTCGATGTTAAAAAAATATTCTGAATCAAAGTTTAAAACTTTTAAAAGTACATAACATTTATGCTTAAAATATTTAAGGACTTTACGTTGTAATATCGAATAGAAAACAAAAAGGTGTTGCTATCCAGCGTAATATTTATTCACAAATTTAAAGGTGTAAAATGAATATATGAATAAAAAAACTCTCTACGTTTTGGTTTAAACTTTAAATCCTTCGTCAGGAGAAAAAAATTTCTAAAATACATATCGACAAAAACACTTTATATGCTACATCTTAAAATCAATTCAAAAATATAAACAATCTAACGGAATCTTCTTAAATCCCCAAATGCAGCTCAGTGGCGCCATCGTTTATCCAAACAAAACAACGAAGAAAGAAGGGCTGTAAAAAACTTTGAAATTTTCAAAGACATTTCAAAATAGAAAGCCAGATTTCAGGAATGTGAAATGAAACATTATCATTACAAACAATTGGTTTCTTAAACGAATTTCTAAAGAGTCACGAATAATAGCATTCAATGGAACGACTTACTTGGAAATAACTTTAGCACGGTCAAAATCTATAAATGAAATAAGTCCTTTATGGAAACTTCTTGAGAGTGCTGTAAAAAAATTACGAAACTTCAAATGATTTTTGTGTTCTTTCAGCCTTTCAAAAAATTGACGTTTAGTCATGCCTAAATAGGAGGAGATTGTCCCATCTGTAAATCTAAATGGGATTTCATATACCAAAGAGAAAGATGAAAAAGAAATTGGATCTAGTTTTTTATTCATAAAATTAAATAATGTCATAGAATTAGAGGCTACAAGTTGAATGTTGTGTTTCATGAATAACTAATTTAACCTTTTAAATAAGATGGGAACATATGTAATCTTTCGGTAAACGTGATTTAATTTGGGGAAGGGATTAACGGAAACTTTATATTTATCAATCAATTTATATATAAGACTTGAATTATATGTTATTGTAGTTATTCATGAAATACAATATTCAACTTGTAGCCTCTAATTCTATGACATTATTTAATTTTAAGAGTAAAAAAAATACATCCAATTCCTTTCTCATCTTTGTCTGGGATGCATGAAATCCCCTTTAAATTTACAGTAGAGACAATATCCACCTATAATGGCATGACTAAACGTCGATTTTTTGAAAGGTTGAAAGAACAAAAAAATGATTTGAAGTTTCGTAAATTTTCTACAGCACTCTTAAGAAGTTTACATAAAGGACTTATTTCATTTATAGACTTTGACCATTCTAAAGTTATTTCGAAGCAAGTTGTTCCATTGAATGCTACTTTTCGTGAATCTTAAAAATTCGTTTAAGCTTTAGACTCTCGTTAGACTCTTAAAGCTCTAAAATTTTCGAAATTTTAATTTTTTTTAGATGTTAAACTCCTGTGTTTTCGGAATATTTTGATATAATTGTTATCTTGAAATTCCCATTAGAACAGAAGTTATAGCATTTAGAATGATACTCGCTTAATAGTGGTGTTTCCTAAACTTTTTCTTCAAATGACGTTTTTGGGCATAACGCGCACGATATCTCAAAAACTTCTAAATATTTTTTCATGAAATTTTCAAAACATATGTTTCATTTTAGACTGTATAAACTGAACCTAAAATAATCTTTTTATTGTAAAAAGAAAATATTTTTTTAGGGGTTTATATTGTTGAAATTTTCTAAATTTTGCATTAGCTAAATACAACTTTGTATTAAAAATATAAAAATGCTTTAAATACAAATTTATTTAGGTTCAGTGTAATTTTTATAATCTGAAGTATAAGTAGGCACCAAAATTTTGATTCTAGTTGCAAAATTTATTTTGTAATCGTGCGCATAAGCTGTTATGCCAATTTTCTGCTCCTCAAATGTCTGACAGTTTGATGTCCCCTGTAAATGCTAATTCTGCATCTTGCAATTTTTCAATTATTTGAAATGAAAGAACATACTTGTATCTTTCATTCCCATTTAAAGTTGTGTCTTAATATCAAATACATTTTAAGATATTTAATGTTGAAAATGGTCCTTTTTTTTTTCCTTTTTTCCAATTTTAAGAGTCCTGAGACCCCTTAAGGAATCAAGAAGTTTGTAATGATAATGTTTCCTTTCACATGCCTGAAATCTGGCATCTATTTTGAAAGGTCTTTGAAAATTTCCAAGTTTTTACGGCACTTCTTTCTTCGTTGTTTTCTTTGAATAAAAGAAGGTGCCACTGAGCTGTTTTTGGGGATTTAAGAAGTGTCCGTTAGATTGTTTATCTTTTTGAATTGATTTTAAGATATAGCGTATAAAGTGTTTTTGTCCATTTATATTTTAGAAATTTTTTCTCCTGACGATGGTTTTAAAGATTAAACCGAAACGTAGAGAGTTATTTTGTTCATATGTTTATTTTACATCTTTTAATTTGTGAATAAATAGTACGTTGGATAGAAACACCTTTTTAACACTTTCGAACAAAGTTGAAAAGTGTTTAAATCTTCGGTTTGTCTGTCCGTCAGTCCTCGGATCGTTCTGAAATTTATGGATGTTAGTAACCTCTACCATAGCACGATCCCTATTTCAAATAAAGTTTCTAGAATGTTTAGTTCATTTGCAAGGACAGTCAAAAGTTTTCCGTTACATTTCGGCCTATGGGAAAAAATCGTTTAAAATGGTTTTTAATGATGTTACATGCTTTCAAACATAATGAAATTGATATGCATTTATCAAGTGCACTAAAATATGCATTCTGTAGAATATACGGTGCAAAGATAAGTTGTTATTCATTTACAGGGCCACACAAAATAATTCCGTTACAGAACGATATAGGGGTGGAAGGAATTGCTTGCGGCGTATTTTAATTAAGTTAAATAATTTCATGTATAATGAAATTGATATACGTAGCTGAGGTTTACAATAACTTTTTTCATGTATAATACGAAGTGCATAGCATTTACAGGGACACACAAAATATTTCAGATACTATATTGTACCCAAAGTACTGCACAGTAGCGATGATGGCTGGAAATGCATTTTTAATTATGTTGTAAGCTTTTATGTTTCACTATATTTATGCATAGTATATGGCGTGTATAAATGTTGTAATTCATATTCGTAGGGGTGCACAAAATAATTCGTAATGGTTACTGACTATGATTACAAATTACTTAAAGGTGATTTTTAAATGAGTTATGCATTTTTACGCGAAATGCATTTGGTTTACTAAGAAATGTTTGCAGAGCATAGATTAAAGAATATACAGGGTCATGCAAAAAAAATTAGATACATGGCCGTCTATAAATGATAATTTCTGGAAATGTGATTTCAGTAGTTTTAAGAGTTTTGAATTAAACTTTAGCTAAATAGCGGCGTGTAATAAATGTACTGGGTTAACTACAGGGCTGTACAAATGTATACAAGTATGTTTTGATCTATTAGTATAAATTGCTGAAAAAGAAATTTCAACCTGTTATGGGTTTTCTTCCTAAACTAAATTTCCACATTATATAGTATATATATACCAAACTACAGATCAAATACAGGGCTGTTCAAAAGAATTGAAATACATATTTGGCTATAGACGGTAACTGCAGAAATCAGTTTTTCAAATGTTTCATGCGTTTTCTAAAAGGTTTACTTAGTTCTCTTATGTACCTTATTTCTCTAAATAACGAAATTTTGTTAAAGCATTCAGGAAGTGTTGGAAAGTGTTTCATAATCTATGCTTAACGCATGATTTTTCCTACTTGTTTGTTTTGCATTTATGCTTAACCATTTAAATTTGTTAATGCATTGCTTAATTGCAATAATACATACTAAAGTAATATCAGACAGACTTGCCATTTATATGAATAAATTTACAGTAAATTTAATTATTTATGATATGAATTAATTCGCTTACGCAGTATCTGCAATCACATTTTCTCATCTCTAGGGTATTAAATCTTTTACAATAACCACAAAATCAAAACGATATGGTGCTGTCTGAATGAAAGGCGAGTAAAAATAGCTAAATATGAACGCGATTGAAACTCAATCACAGTCTTTTAATTTTAGGAATTGAAATACACGTTATCTTTCAATATAATAAAATATCTTGTTTATTCACATAAAATAGATTCCTAATATTTAATATATTTGAGATTTTAAATTTATAATTTTTCATCACCGACCATTATAATTTGCGTGTTTAAGTTGCTGTTCAGCTTCCAATAGTTTTTCCTTACACGGGAATATTGGAAAAATATTAAGATGATAAAAATAAAAAATAATTTTTCTTTAGTTTTTCGATAGAATAATTCTAAGAATTCTTCAAATAGAAGAAAAATGAGAGATTTTTCCAATAATTACATGACATTAATATCAAAAGAAAATTATTCTTTCGTTACTTGATATTGTTTTGGATATTTTTTTTTAATTATGTTGCACTGAAAATTAAGTAAATGATGTTTAATTTTTTTAATAAAAGAAATATAATATATGAATTTAAATATATATGAGTTAAAAAAAAAAATCTACAATTGAAAGAAATTAGGACACCAATGTTCCATTTTATGGTCACTGCATTCCGAGATTTGAGTAACAAAATAATTTTCATTGTTACTTATCCCAGATATTTATCTTTTAGACGAAAACCACACGTTTCGTTAATAATTATATAAAAACCAACTGAGGTCAATTTGCAAATCAATGAATCACTTGAGTTGTAAATGGAAGACAATTAAAAAAGTATCTGAATTTAACATAATTTCTAAAACCTTCATATATATTATGTTACATATTGAGATAACGAATATTCCCAAGTATTTTTTGAATAAATGCAAAGTGAAAAAAAAAGCAATAATGAAACAAATATTTTTCCTTCAGTTTTATTATCCTTTATCGTTACATAAATTTAATATATCTAGTTATAAGAAAATTAAAATAATCACCCACAGTATGAACAAAACAGATCCAACTGTAGAAAGAAGGAACATATGTTGCTCAAGTCAAGTTGAACAGGAAATCTGCATCACTTGAATAATTAAATCAAAAAGAGATCATTCAAATAAATGTTAGAATATGCAAAATAATATATATATATATATATATATATATATATATATGTCTAATTTTAACTATTTATCTATTATATGAGAAACTATCGTAATCATTACAAATAAAGAAATATATATAAGTATCTTTTAACTATTCAAATGCATGTCTGGAATTACTTTAAGAATGTGATTGTATAAATAAATATCAAACAAAAACAATAACGAGAAATTTCAGAATTAGGCACGTCAGAATAATACATAACATATAGTGCAGCAGTAAGCTATTCGTAGTTTTTCTTGAGGATGCGTCAGGTGGTGACAAAAGACGTTTAAAATTTTATAAAGTTTTTTTTAACATACAATTTGTGGTGTTATGGAACAATTGATATAATATTTGTATACGCAGTTTCGCAAATGCAAAGTGACTTCTGAAAGAAAATACAGTTACTCGACTTCTCAATTAGGGGGTATCCCAGCTAGAAAAAGTTTGCACTTTTTTTTGAAAAAAGTATAGATTGTACACATTTGTGCATAAAAAGAGAATATTTTTGAACACTTCGAAAAGTATGCGATTTTGTGCAAACAGTTTGCATTTTTTATACATACAAAAATTGTATATTCTAAGATGTCAAAAACTGTGTACATTTTCTGCATAAAATAAGAGAATTTTTCGTGTTCGCAAATGTGTGCATTTTTTATGCCAAAAAAAAAAAAAAATCTATAGATTGCAATTTTTCAAAAATTATGTATGTTTTATGGATGTAAAAATTAGTATTTTTCAAATTTGCATTATTTTCATGCATGGTACGCTTACTTTTAAAAACTTTCACTTTTATCTTCATGTGCATAACAGGAAATAACTTGTGCTGAAAACAAGTCGTATTGGTAACAAAAAGTTGACAGAGTGAAAAGAAAGAAAAAAAGAAATAATTTGCTTGAAAAGATATAAACCACTATCTAATACTGTGTTGAATAAATTACATTATTGTTAAGAAATCGTTGGATTTTGCATGCCTAAGAAAGTCCTTCCGGTCTGCTGTGAAAAGAAAAATTAGATTCCATAACCATTGTTTTTAAAAATTTTCCTAATTTTACTCAAAAGCATGAAACTAAAACGCCCGGAAACTGATTATAGAATAGTTAATCCCAGTTTTAATTTGTACTGAATATGGATGCGCATATTTAGCCAAATTAGTGAACTATATCTCAATTGGCTTCATTTATTACGATATGTTTTTCGTTGATAATTTTAATAGTCTTTCGTCAAGTATAGCCAAGCTATGAAAGGGTTTGATGTTGACAGATATGACTATTTATATTATTACTTATGATAGTAATAAAAATTGTTATAACAATTAAAGTAAATTTGGAAGATGTCATGTTTTGTAAAACTGATAAATAAAATATAATTATGGGGAAATGAGCCACCCTAGAATTTCAAGCTGCGATATCTCAGCATTTTTTTTTTTTTAAGATAGTTGCAAAACAAAAAATAATCCGAATTTTTATATCAATGAAAAACACTTAAATGTTAAAACATGTTAGGTATCTTTTTTTGGTACATGTTTTTGAATTTGAAATATTCAAGTGGTCGCTATTTTGAAACAAAAAGAAGGATGAAGCTGGCCAACGAACTAGATCGAGACCTTGCTTTCCTGTACACATGCTCAATGACATACTAATCAGATTCTTTCTAAATGACAGGTCTCCCTAAATATTCAAACTGCGTTGTTTCATAATTTTTGTTTTAAGATAGAATGGAATCTTTGTAATCAAAAATTTAAAGGGGAAAACATTTTCCCTTTTTATTTTATTTATTTATTTTTTTTTACATGTTTTGGAATTTTCAAAACAAATTCAAAAAACATGAAATGGCCGCCATTTTAAAAGATTACAGTGGATGAAGCTGGCAAACTATCTCCGTCGAGATCTTTGAATGTCCTGTGCACGTGCTCAATCACATATAAATTGCTTAATAAATACGAGTAGACTTGCATGACAAAATTCAGGTAGTTTCAAAATTTTACGGACCTAGAATATCAGAGTTTCATATTTTCTTGTATATCGTTTTGAATTTGGGACAACAAAAATTAAGTAGCAAAACAAAAATTAAGTAGCAGGTATTTTGAAAAAAAAGATGGAGAATAAAGCTGTTCAAACAACTCGTCGAGACCTTGATATGATTTACACACATGCTATGTCACATCCAAAATGAATTCATAAATACGAGAGTCAAAGCAGGACAAATATAAGAGATGTAGATATGTATGAATATAAAAAACTATATAAATCAACATTTGGGTGGTTTTAGGGTCAGAGGGTCATGATCGGTGAAAATTTATTAAAATTTTCCCGGACGTTTTGGCAACAAAAGCTACCGAAGAAACTTGCTTTAAAAACAGACTATCTGCCAATGAATACGATTTATTAGAAATGTATTCCAAAAACATGCATTGCTGCGTATATACCTTCTCTTGTTGATGGCGTTTACTAATGACGACATACGTCTCTCTAGTATTTTCTATATAATTCCACTAATTTCTATCATATAGCTTAAATATCTCCAATTTAAAAGTATAATTTTGACTACCAAAATTGTCTCAAAGTTAAAGAGAAAGTGGCTGTTACTATGATCGCCCGGTAAATAGTGTAATATACAGCCTTACTTATTTTGTATGAAGATTCCCCTTTTTATTGTTCGACATAATATTCCTTATATTTTTTTAAGCTTTTTGTAATATTACACAAGTTTCTCTCAAAATATCATTAATAAGTAATTTTATTTAACCATGCCTTTTAATGTAGAAATGCAATACAATGTGGTAGTTAACAGATTTTACTCCACTATAAAATTATAAAATTCAAAAATTTATTGCCCAAATTTAAAAGTGCTGTGTCCATCAGATTCGATGTGTAAAGTTATTGATTGTCGTTGTTACCTCACACTCCTTTTCTTTTATTACACGACTGCCAAGAAGGGTTATGTGTTTCACGCGTATTTTGGTATGTGGATTTCTTTATACCCTCGATAAAACCCAGCGGCTGGGTGGATTTTAATGAATGACGTATATATTGAATCTTCTTAACCTTTCGATGGTTATAGGCTAATTTTAGTTTTTATCAATTCAAAATGGCGGTCATAAAATACGAAATGGCGGTAGAGACGAAAAAAATTACGCCCTATATTGTGTCGCGTATCATTGGGTAGGTCTTTCAAAATGAAGATGATGTATCATTGACTATTTTACAGTCAGGAGCTCCGTTTAAATATTACACAACCTGGAAGTTGTGTAGGTAGGATCTCTAGCTTTACTGCAACTCTAATCGTCATAGACATCTATTGGCCTCATCAAAACAGTGTTTATAGATAGGAAATAACAATTAAACACAACTTAAAAGTCATCAATACAAGTAAGAAAAAATAGGTAAATAATATAAAAATAGTTTCACATTGATGAGAAATAATTAATTAGTTCGCTTATCAGTCGGGTTTTTGATTTTTTAAGTTCAATTTCTTAAATATCTTTACTTTTAATGGTCTAGCATTCCACTAAGTTTTTTTTTTTTTAAATCACGATTGTAAAGAGGTAGACCATGTAAATATCGTCATCAGATCAATTTAAACTGATGTATGTATCGGCAGTTCAAAGTTTTACTGGTATTAAATTCTGCATTTTTCTGATATAAATAAATACATTTCTTTGTCGTTCAGTTATCGTTTTGATTAAGGAAATCGCTAAAAATTTTAATCTGTTCAACTTAAATTTTTATATAAAAATAATTCAAGACCATTAATTTTTGTTATTGAGTATGTATCTCCGATGCATTTTAACGTTAATTCTGGTACGTATAATATTAATCAAATAGTTGCATGTCTAAACTGTCATTTTAGCGAATCTGTTTGTTTAAAATATATTGTGTATTCTTTTTCTCAAAAAATAAATCAACGTACCCTCTCAACTTACAATAGTGCTGTAAAAATTAATTTAAATTCATGTTTAAACTCAATGTGTCAATTCCCTGACATTAAATATGGTATTATTTATTGAACTAGCTTAAATAATTGTAGGAATTTCATTGAAACTTCTTAGTTTCGCTTTCCATTCAAAATAATTTATTACAGTTGTGAAAATCGAATTAAAATAAATCGCTATGTGCTTTTAAATTTACTACTCCCAGAATAATTTTAAGAATTTTAATAATAAATTATTAAACAACCTCAAAGCAAAGATTTATTCCATTTTTATTTCTGCTTAATTTTCTTTTGGTCATGTTCTTGTTTAAATCTTTCACACAGAAAAACAGGATTTTAGTTTTGGGAAAAGTCTTCAAAAGGGCTTTTCTGGTCATAAATTGAATCTTAATGTATGCTTTGATTTAATTCTATAAATAAATTATCTTTATTTCAAAAAGAAAATTATACCTAGAGCTTTAATTTTATAGAGGGCCATTATTCTTATTCAAATTTTCAAAAGTAAATGAACATAATTGGAGATTTGAGAAAAAAAATGAAAATTCACTTACTTTATTAAATGCAACAGATACTTATTTATCCCTTTTTCTGTTTGTTGTTGTTGTTATTAAATTTGAATAAAGATTCCGTTTTCTATTTCTCTTATTTCGATTATGATCGATTTGGGCTCTATGTTCTTTTAAAACACAAATTTGAAAGATATGTATAAACTAGCAGCCTTCGCAATTTTTCTAAGCAGTTTTTCTAAACAAACCTCGAATCAAACGAAATATACCTGTGAACTTGATCATGCGCTTGAAAGCAATATGGGCATTTATCTGGAGTGCCCCATCCGAATTGCCACAAACGATATGGACGTCATTATGCTATTATATCTTCTATTGAGTCAGACAAAATTTGAGCTGTTAAGAAACAACTTTTTTAGTTGATCCTTTAAAGTAGGATTTGGTAAAGTATGATAGAACAATATGTAATATACTAAAACCCTTCCTCTGAAAATTTATCAATGCAAATCTCATCAGAACTCGTCCAATAAAACCTATTAAAAAGGATAATCTTTCATAATTGGGTTCACCTGATTCTTGAGCTTTCAGCCAAAAGACCCAGCAACCTAGAACGATATGTGTTTTCTACTAAAACATTCCCTGAAAAATTAACTAACAGAGCAAGTTCCACCAAAATTCAGTTAGCAGAATCTTTTAAATTAACAAATGTACCAAAACCATTCATAAAAATTATCTATTTAACGTAGAACGGTAGGTGGCAGCGCAGATAATCACCTCACCGAGTTCCCGGCTGAAATTCCAGAATTAGTAAAACTCGATCCGCATATTTTTGCGGTTGACTGGTAGGTTTACTATTGTGTTTTCCAGCTAGCAGTCCTCCATGTTTTAATTCCTTTGGGTGTAGGAAAATACATTGGTACACCCACGAGTCAACCGCTAAAATCGGGTTTTCATGTGTTTTCCACAAAGATATGTCTTGGCAGACCAATTGCGTTTAATATGTGAATCAAATTTTAACTAATTCTATAATTTCAGCCTTGAATTCGATAAGGTGACTGTCTGTGCTGTCGCCTGCCGGTCTAACAGTTTAAGTCCCATCAAAATCCATTCACCAGAACCTTTAGAAAAGCCAATCTTTCATAATCGGGTTTATCTGATTTTGATTTTTCCCCCATAATTATTTAACTAAGCAACGTAGATGATATACAAAAATATTTTCTGAAAAATTATCTAACAATGTAAGTCCCATCAAAATCTATTTAGCAGAACTCAAGTTCTAATCGGCCGGAACGAAAATTCTCTTTGAATTTCATATATATTATATATAGTTAAATTTAAATATATCTTTCATAATCGCGTTAACCAGATTATAGGACTGTTTGGGATGTAGGGTTAGATTTACGTCTATATATCCTCTGGATTTTTTAAGGAAACTCTGCACACCCTCCATAGCTATAGCATATATATTCTTTAAATCCATTCAGTAGAACTTTAAATAAAAGTAATCTTTCATAATCGCGTTCCACTAATTTTAAAACTCCTGTAGCTATCACTAAGAAACGCGGAACTATTTTTTTACTCTAAAACACTTCTAAAACAAATTACCTAATTAACAGTGGAATTTTTACAAAATTCTGCTCAGTAGAATCTGAGTTATAGTCATTTGGAATGAAATAAGAATTTGCGTTTATATATATACTAATAGGACTACCCGGCTTCGCCCGTGTCCATTATAAGGAGCCTTTTAGGTAAAATAAATTAAAACGAAGTAATACGGCAAACACAATAACTGAAATTTCTGCATTCCCATCCACAAATCGTTAAAAAGGCGATCAGAAAACATTACGTTATTGTTTCGCAACCATAGTAAAATCCCCAAGCTTTAATAACAGACTGCGCGTTATCTTTTCCTGGTGTAAGAGAAAAATATGTGATTTTCCTCACAATACGAAAAAAAAAAATCCACCAAATCGCGCAGCATTTAGTGAAATTTTCATTTGTATGGTATATATATATATAAAGTACAAACACTATGTCAGTGCACATAAATTATGCCCTATAAATTGTAACCCATAAATTGTACCTTTTCTGCAATTTTTCTAATTGCTAAACATCACACAATTTTATTTTTTACAATATCGAATCGAAAAAACTTCTTTCAAATGAAATTTGCTTGAAAATTGTATCTCAAATTTCTGATTTTAATGGATTTTAAAGTAATTTTCAAGCATGGATATTTTTAAAGGTGCGTGCGACCCGATTACGAAAAATGAACCCGTTTATTCTTAATACCAATAGTATAAAGAAAAGACATGTCTATGAGTTACGTTGGTATCATATTTTCGGTGGCAACAACCTAACACTACAATTAATTTCCCTTTTACTGCAATTTATCCTCTAAACCTCGCATATTCGATTGTTTTAACGTCTTATAGAAAAAAAAAAGTACTTTCAGTAAGATTTGTTTGTAATATTTATCTCAATTTACAGATTTTTTTTTTATGAATTTTAAAGTAATTTTCAAGCATTGCAACCCAATTACAAAATATTAACTGAATTGTTCAAAAACATTGTAAATAATTTAGAATTTGTTTGTTTTTGTGTAATATCCAATAACGAAATTGCCAAACGAAATTAAAACGCCAAAAATAAAATAAAATAAAACACGAACTCAACAGATTATGGCTGTAGTATACAATCGAAGTAGTAAACAAAATATAGGAGCCTTTATTTACAGTGAGTTTGACTACACGTTTAAAAGATTTGATAGAATGTGATGTCGTATCTAGCCTTTTTTTTTTCTTGTTCCTAAATTGTTTTCATGAAATTTGACTGTTTGTATTAAGGTACTTATTTTAATTAATATATATATATATATTCAAATTAAGGTGCTACGTCATTTTACCGTGCTTATAGTTAAAGTTTTTATTTTATATATAAAAAAATGTGCATTTTCTGTTTAGAATGACGTCAATTTCAAAAATGCAAAAATATAGCAACATGCTATCGTTATTTTTTTCACATTATTGTGTCATTTTTTAGGGTGTGGCAACAGGAAAGAAACGATTTAATTAGAAAATTTAAGAAGATACATTTCTATAATATTAAATTATGGATGATGATAGAAAAAAGGGATAAATAGTGTTCAGATGATTTTTTAAAGTAGGCAGCGATCTTTTCCACGTTCTAAAACCTGTGTACATGAAGTTTCGTGCAAATCTGTGAAAAATTGAAGATTTGTATACAGGATATACACACAGAGAACGACTTATATATATATAGATGTGTAATTATGTTTAAGTTTAAGTAAGATTTAATATACAGGGTGATTCAAATTTTTTTTTACAAAATGACATGGCAAATCAGGAATACAGCAAGGATAAAAAATCGCATAGGGACATAGGGTCGCAAACCTTTTATTTAGTCACAAATACAGGGTGTTTCATCCTAACTGAACCCGGGTTTAAGGTAATAATTTCGAGAAAAATAAAAACATTGTAATGAAAATGCTTGAATATGTACCTTGATTTCTGTGAAATGGATAACATTATGAAAAGATCTAGAAAAACATATTGCACAAGCAATCATTGATACCGTATGGATTGATAATTATAGTCCAAAATGTGAGGCGTGAGGTGCATATTGCTGGTGCGTATAATGCAAACTTCAACACTTTTGTTTGGTATTATCACATTTACAACAAAGGTGAGAATGTTTGTTAAACGTTTTATTATAATATACTTCAGTTTTCTGAAAATTATTACGGTCAACCCAAATTGATTCAGGATGAAAAACCCTATATTTGTGACTAAATAAGTGGTTTGTGACCCTATGTTCCTATGTGACTTTTCATACTTGTTTTCATTCCTTGCCTGATTTGGCATGTCATTTTGTAAAGTTTTTTTTTTTTTTTTTTTTTTTTTTTTTTTTTTTTTTTTATAACCGTGTATATTAGGGTGGAGCGAAAAAAATTAATTTTTTAATATCAAAAACGGGTAGGTGCCAAAAGTTGCCTTTATACTAGTACATCATCTACGTGCAATATTACCGCTGAAAAAAAAAAATGGCTTGAGTCTGTGCTTTTGGTCCAAAAGCCGAAATTTTGGGAAAAATATGACACTTTTTCAAAAAATTTAAAAAAATTCTATAGAGATGGTTATTATTTAAAAGTGTTATTTAAACCTTTATTATTAATGACTTATCATAATTAAACGATAAAAAAATATCTTCGTTCTGTATAAGTGGAACAAAACTGACAACTTTTGGGGGAAAAAAAGCGTTGCCACTCTGTTGTGTCATACAACTAATTGTTATTTAGAATACAGCTCTTACGTAGTTGCTTTCAATTCTACCCAGGAGGTACCACGTGGAATTGGCTGCATTTCATGACAGAACAGTGCATAGCCCGATCAGCCTTCCATATCAGCGCAATGTTTTATTCATGTATTGAATTGTGATTTTTTATCAAAAACTGGCGTAAGTTTTCTATGTATCAGCCTAGTCCATCACTTTTTTATATCCACAGACGTTGGGTGATGCTGCTGTGACACTCCTTCACATATATCCTCACGTATTCTACTGCTTGTGTATTATAAGGTAAGCAGAGTAATGCAGTGGAATTAATGGAATCTATTCAGCCCTCTAGTATCTTCACCAAAATTGCATCCAGTTACTGCATAGTAATTGGGAGGTCTGTTCCTACAACATTTTACAACATTTAGGTATTTCATCTTTGTGTATGTCATCCTTTACTCTAACTCTTGCATTTTTTATATGTTGATAAGCTTGTTGATGGCGATCGACATCAAAATTGCAATAAAAATTTGCTCTCGATGTGAAAAATTTACTCTCGGTGTCCTAAATATTTTTTTAAGTATTTGTTTATTGCCGTTTTCTGTGATGTTTAGTAGCCAAGTAATTTACCATAAGTTTTTAGATCAATTTTTTGGATGTGGATTATATTTGATGTAAACCATTCTGCGGCATAAACTTGGATTACATACATTGTGAGTGAACCAGACTCTGATGGTCAACCAGTGCTTATATAAAAGCGAATAATTTTATGCGCCTTTGTGAGCCATCTGGCATAGGAGACGTTTCTTGGGTTTCTATTCGCAAGTTCTTTTGAGCCATATCTTGATGAAATAACTTTGCAAATCTCTAGCAGGTATTTCTGGTATGTGCTGTGTACCCTTTTCTCGATTTTAGGAAATAATGTTTGAAAATTTCTCTCTATGACTTCAAAAATGAAAATAAAAAGGGAATGGCACGTGGACAAAGATTTTCCTATTGGTCCAGTGAATCCCTGTGGGTTAGAATCTAATTTTTGCCAACGATCATGTCTAATAAATCATGCAAAGAAATTGCACTGGACGTGGAGGTGGCATATGATCAATTGTAATGGTTCATTCTAAACATGTCCCTCGCAGAATTGATGACAACGACTAACAGAATTATCCGCCTTCAAATGGGCACTCACTGCCCATCAGAGTCTCTACCTTCACTCAAAATGTACTATGATATCCAAGTTTGGCCCCAGGATAGTTTACAATCAAATATAATCCACAGCTAAAGAAGTGATCTAAAAACTCATGGGAAATTACTCTGCTACTAAACAACTCACAAAACGGAATAAAACGACTACTAAAAAAAGGTTATTTAGGGCAATGGCTCCTTTGCATACGCAGAGGAAATTCTTAATTCAATGCTCTCTGACGATTTCCATCACATTAACCAGCTAGCTTCTCAGCACATAATAGTTGAAAGATGAGAGTAAATGATGGCATACGCAAATCTGAAATATCGACAATCAACTTTGAAGCGGATAATTATATAAATCTAATTCGTTGGAAAAGTATTGTGGTAACAGAACCTCTAATCAATATGCATTTATCGGGTGCAATCTTGGTGAAGATAATAGACGGCAGAATAGATTACATTGATATCATCCACACTGCATTACACTGTTTGTCTTCTCTTACACAAATGGTAGAAAAATACGTAAAGGAGATCACAGCAGCAGCATCCAAAGTCTATGGATCCAAAGAACAGATGTACTACGTTGATACATAGAAAATCAGTCTTTGATAAAAAAATCACAATTCAGTATATAAATAAAACATTGAGTTCAGATGGTAGGGTGGTCGAGCTATGCACTGTTGTGACATGAAATGCAGTCACCTCCACGTGGTACCTCCTGGGTAGCTTTGAAAGCAACTAAGTAAGAGCTGTAGTCTAAACAACAATTATTTGTATGACACAACGGAGTGGCAACGCCTTTTTTTCCACCAAAAGTTGTCAATTTTGTTCCAGTTATACAGAACGAAGATATCATTTTATCGTTTAAATATGTTAAGTCATTAATAATAAAGGTTTAAATAACACTTTTAAATAATAACCATCTCTGTAGATTTTTTTTTAATTTTTTGAAAAAATGTCAAATTTTACCCAAAATTTCAACTTTTGGTCCAAAAGCGCAGACTCAAGCCATTTTTTTTTTCAGCGGTAATATTGCACGCAGATGATGTACTAGTATAAAGGCAACTTTTGGCACCTACCCATTTTTGATTGTAAAAAATTATTTTTTTTTCGCTACACCCTAGTGTATATATATCTTAATTTAATTGTTAGAATGTTGACTTATATGAAGTATTGAGAGAAGTTAAAATGAGTATTATTATTCTGAATTTAAAGTCAGTGCAAATTTAAAACATATAAATTTAAACGTTAGAAAATAATGTATAAAGAAAATATAAAATTACGAAATTCATATAAATGATTAATGCATATTAATCGAAAGAATTTGATGCATTCGTTTTAGAAAAACTTTTACTGGGGTTAAAATCAGAATTGTTCACTTAACAGATAAATCATCTTTTCACTCAATGTTCATTTCGATTAAAAGTATCGATAAAATTCATAATCTATCCAACTTGTATGTTTATGGCGATTTACTTCTGTTATCATATAATTTAAAACACTAATCTTACATTTCAAATTACATATATTTTACATTACTCAATTTTAAAACACTACTCGTACTGTTTGTTTTATTACACAAATATCTAACAATTACTCTAAAGTACTTAAAAATACTCTAAGTACTGAAAAATACTCAAACTACCTAGAAATACCCAACGTATTCAAAAATAAATCACACATTTTAAAAGAAAAGAAAGTTTAGCTGTTAGTAATAGACTAATAGCTTTAATTGTTACAAATTCACTAAAACGATTGCATATATAAAATGTGACTGAATAAAACGAGTCAATTTAAGTAAAACAAAAAGTTAATCTTCGGCAAAACATTTCAATTAATAAGCACTTTAGCCAGTGGTAGGGAAGCAAAAAAAAGGCCGAATTAGGAATTAGATAGGGGAAAGCTAGAAATTGTTTTAATCCCTTCAGTTTAGGTCTAGAATGAATATGCTATGTTTTCCCCCTCGTACTAGGTGAGCGTTAGGAAATATGTATAGATTTATAGTCAAAAAACACGTTTTTTTACATACCATAACAGTATCTCCAAACAGCTAAATCTCTCAAAAACATTGTCAATACAAATGCTGTAGAGCTTCAAATTCTGAGTAAAATGAGATCCTACACTTAATATTTTTGTTGAACATTAAGGTCACAATTCCAGTTTAAAGTTTTAGACACGTGATCAGGGGGTTGAACTCAGAATTAATTAGGATAAAACTGGAAATTGTTTTAATCCCTTCAGTTTAGGTCTAAAATGAACGTACTATGTTTTCTTCCTCGTACTTGGGTGAATGTTAGAAAATATGTACATATTTATTTTCGAAAAACACGTTTTTTTTAATTACCTTAGCAATATCTCAAAACAGCTAACTCTATAAAAAACATTGTCAATACAAATGTTGTAGAGCTTAAAATTCTAAATAAAATGAGCAGAATCATTAATATTTTTGTTCAACATTAAGGTCGCAATTTTATTTCAAAATTTTGCCTTAATCGCTAATCAAGAGCTTGAAGCCAGGAGAGACCAAGTTAACTTAACAATATCTCAAAACAGCTAACTCTATCAAAAACATTGTCAGTAAAAAGTTGTAGAGCCTAAAATTCTGAGTAATATGAGTACCTACACTTAATATTTTTGTTCAATATTAAGGCCGCAGTTTTGAGATAATGTTAACTTGGTCTATCCTGGCTTCAAGATCTTTATTTGAAAAATTTTGAAATAGAATTGCGACCTTAATGTTGAACAAAAATATTAATGATGGTACTCATTTTGTTCAAAATTTTAAGCTCTACAACATTTGTATTGACAATGTTTTTTATAGAGTTAGCTGTTTTGAGATATTGTTAAGGGAATTAAAAGAAACGTGTTTTTCGAAGATAAATATGAACATATTTTCTAACATTCACCTAAGTACGAGGAAGAAAAAATAGTACGTTCATTTTAGACCTAAACTGAAGGTATTAAAACAATTTCCAGCTTTCTTCTAATTAATTCTGAGTTCAAACCCCTGACCACGGGTCTAAAACTTTAAACTGAAATTGTGACCTTAATGTTCAACAAAAATATTAAATGCTTAAGGTACTCATTTTACTCAGAATTTTAAGTACTGCAACATTTGTATTGACAATGTTTTTGAGAGAGTTAGCTGTTTGGAGATACTGTTATGGTATGTAAAAAAACGTGTTTTTTGACTATATCTCTATACATATTTCCTAACGGTCTCCTAGTACGAGGGGGAAAACATAGCATATTCATTCTTAACCTAAACTGAAGAGATTAAAATAATGTCCAGCTTTCCCCTAATTAATTCCGAATTCAACCCCCTAACCACTGGGCTACTTGCACAAAGTACCGAAGTTAAATTATAAATTCATTTTCATTATTGTTGCAAATCTCTGGCATTGTATATGGATATATTTATTGGGCTAATTTAAATAATCAAAGGAGTTCCATTGAAAGTTCTTTGCTCGACTGTTTATCTTTTGCTCGACTGTTAACTTTTAATCAATCAAAATAAATAATTATGGTCTTGAAAGTATAATGACATACAGTGAATAAGCGTAAGCTGTTTAAATCATTACTTTGATAAAAATATTTTTAAGTTTATTGACAAATAATCGAAATTTCTTTACATTTAGTTTTTTTTTCCATACATTCAAAAACAACATGAGGTTGTACTTTTTGTTACACTTCAAAAGGGATTTGGAGTACCTACAGGACTATCATAATCAAAGTAACAGATACATCACATAAAAGAAAAGTTAGTTTACGCATTAGTTCTGATACTTGAAAAAAAAAAATTCCATTCACGGCCACATTCATGAATCTCCCTTTTATTAAAATATATATTTTTAATTGCCATATGTAAAATTACTTTCTTTCAATGATGAATTTAATTTTAGAAATCAATAGAATCTGCAACTTAACCATCTTTTAAAAATGTAAGTTCAAGAGGATTCATTACTGTCGTTAGATATGTGTCTTCAATACATTTTTACTTTCTTCTATCTTCAATAGAAGAAAGTATTGTAATCGAAATTTTTTTCGACTCCTGGTTTTCGACGGATTTACACGTTTCAGGGGTCAGAGATCCCCAAAAACATGCTTTTAGAAAATGTCTGTCTGTCCGTCCGTCCGTCTGTCCGTCTGTCGGTGTGTCCGTCTGTCCGTGTGTCTGTCGCCATTGTACCATCAAAAAGTGTATGAAGTTATATATAGAACTGAACCAAATTTTATTTCAAGTTTTTGGCTATAGCAAGCAGGTCCTCCCTGAATTTGGAAAAAAATCGCCGGTAGGGGCGCTGTAATAGCGATTTTTGTGTGATTTTGAATATCGTACCATCGAAAAATGTATGAAGTTATGCATAGAAATGAACCAAAAAAAAATTTTAAGTCATTGGCTATGGCAAGCAGGTCCTTCCTTAATTTGGAAAAAAATCGCCTGTAGGGGGCGCTGTAATGGCGATTTTGAATATTGTACCATCGAAAAATGTATGAAGTTATGCATAGAAATGAGCGAAATTTTTATTTTAAGTTTTTGGCTATGGCAAACAGGTTCTCCCTGAATTTGGAAAAAAATTCGTCGGTAGGAGGCGCTGTAATAGCGATTTTTGTGTGGTTTTTGGGTTCTTTTGAATATTGTACCATCGGAAAGGGTATGAAGTTATGCATAGAATTGAATTAAAATTTTTGCGTTTGTGTTTGGTCATGGCACGAAGGAATTTGGAAAAATTCCGCCGAAATGTGGCGCTATAATTGCCATGTCTGTACGATTTTCATTACTGTACCACCGAAAATGTTATGAAGTTACGCATAGAATTGAACCAAATTTTTTGTGTATGTTTCTGGCTGTGGCAAGCAAGTCTTCGCTGAATTTGAAAAAAAAATCTCCCTGAAGGGGGGGGGGGGGTGTAATAGCGATACTTGTGCCATTTTCTTTATTGTACCATCGAACAGGGTGTAAAATTATGCATACAATTGAATCAAATTTTTTGTGCAGGCTTTTTGATTTAGCCAACAGCTCCTCCCTTGAATTTGGAAATATTGCGCGGTAAAGGGGCTCCATGACAGCGATTTTTGTATACTTTTCTTGATTTTTCGTAGTTCTATTGTCTATCGGCGGTTCGTGCAGCGGCGGGAACTCGCTTCCTGCTAAGCCGGCTATTCGCAAACAACTGATAACAACAGAAAAAAGGAAAAACTATTAATTTTAACAAATATCATGATATAGATTAACTCGTTTTTTGTCCGTTTAATTGACTGAAGCAGAAATTTAAGATGAAAATCAAAGTTGGTATAGTATTGAACTTATAATATTAAAATATTAATATGTGTAACTACTTTTTGAAATAATAAGATGTATAAGATAGAAGAAAGTTTTGGGATTGGCACATCCAACTAGTTAAATAATATTTTAGTTCACGAAAACACCAAATACTTGGATTAGTTCCAAAAATTCGTTTACATTTATTAAAATTCTTGCTCAAATTCTGTATTATTTAATGTCTTCCTTCATCGAACTAATGTAATAACTTAAAGAAGTTTTACTGAAAGCCCTAACTTTTTTTTTCTTTTTTCTTTTTAAGTTTCAGACATCAAAATAAAAAATTAATATTCTAAAACAAGAAAGGAAAAATAAATTGTCATAAGCTTTTTAAGTTATTTCTTTTAGAAAACATCATACAATTTAATAAGAAATAATCGTTTGATTGAAGAGAGTTTCGTCTGATTCCAGTCGGAACGTGCTTAGACCGTTGCCTAATGTATTGGCCTGGAGTCGGTTCACAACCATAGATTCAATTAAATCGAGATTCGCATGAGAAAAACCAACCAGTGAAGCTCCGTTAGTTAGAGATACAATTGCATAGTTAGTTTTCTATAACTGTAATCAGTTGCGGATTCTTTTTTCCTATCATTTTCTTTTTTCAAAATTGAAACGCCGATGTGTAAAGGTTCTTCGTGCACTGAGAAAAAAAAAATCTGCCGACTTTTTCTAGAATGAATAGGTAATCATTTTCTGAATCCCTAAAATAGAAATATAAATTTCCGAGCTATGCGAATAGGGTAAACAAATAAGCTGAATAAACGAAATGATCTAGAATTTCTAGTCTCTTGTTTTCTAGGTGACGAAACGATAATGAATCGTTCCAGTAGCGAGAAATTATGACTTGATTTCTGGAATGGTTTCATAAACTAGAATTATAGTCACTAAAACCAACCCCTTCTGTTCGCATCTATTTGCAGAGATTTTTAAATATGTCTGACCACGAGAATATAGGAAAACGCTCTTGAATTTTAATAGGAGACTCTAGAACTCTCTAGCAAAGGCAACTAGAATTTATAAGTTGACATGGAACTATTTTTTATAGAGCCACAATTTAGATTCTAGATGCCAGAACCATATTTTTTTCTCAGTGTGCCTGGTCTAGAAGGATAAGTATGACGGAGCGACTCAAAAAGGGAATCTATACTAAAATTTTTGGTATGTTGTCATCGCGAAATACGAACGCATTGTTCCTGTGTAAAATCCACACTTCAGTATGACTTTGAGATATAAAGAAAACTATTTCATATGACAGTATTATTTAAATTTTTAATATCCTGTAAACTAATCATGTTAGAAGACAAAATGACCTGCATCTTTATCTAATGCCCCGTAATTTATTTATAAATTTGATACAGTATAAAGAAATCTTTGTATTCATATAAAAGGAAGCCATTACTGAAATTTTGGTATATTTTTACATTTTGAAGTTCATGAATCCGTTGACGGTAGTTTTCCAATTATTCCATATTTATTGGTGTATGTGTGTGTGTATTAGAATATTATCAAGGTTTAGATTCTAAAAGTTCGTTTTTTGGTGTTTTTTCGATGCTGTCACTATGCATGTGTGTATTTAGGAATGTACACGATAATTCCAAAGCTATCGAGCGATTGAGCTGAAAATTGTTGTATATGTTATAGGATAGCATCACAAGCTCCAAATACCTTTACTAAAATCACCCAATGGATTTGGTATCTTAATCCCTTTTTAACCATTTTTCATCCCTTTTATAACAGTAATTGATAAACATTTTCTCTTATAGTTCAATTAAAATAGTATTGCTTAGTTTTATATTAATTAGATAAAACAATTGTGATTCAACAGAACGCGTCTTAACTTAATAAAATCTTCTTTTCCACCCCTCAAATTAAAATATTTTTACATTGTTCTGAATAAAAAAAGAACCTAAATAAAAGTGTTTGGAAATTTATCTATTAATTTTTTTGAAGAAGAAAAAAAAATCTACATAAAAAAAAAATCAAACAATATATTTTTACAAAATATACTAAGATATTCTAAATTTATCACTTTTTGGTGAAAAATGTTTAAAACGCGGCAGAAAGCGCCCACCTAACTGTGACGTTGGGGATCGCGCGGGATGACTGGTTCATTTTTATAAGTATTACACAAAAAATGTAAATAAATTAGGAAAAAATCATTTGATTATAAACAATAAGTGTATTAATTCATTGAGAAAGTATTTAATAAAGTATTTAACAAAGTATACTTATTTAGTTGAGAAATCGTTTTTAATGATTGAAGACGCGCATCCGACTGTGACATTGGAGATCACACGGGGCGACTGCATCCCCCCAATAAGTTTCATATAAAACATGTAGTACGGATTTTTAAAAATCCATTTGATTATAAACTACAATTGCATTAGTTCATTAAGGAAAGCGCACAAAACAACAGCAACATTCCAGAACAGAAAACTCCACTGCTTGAAATGAGAAATTTTGAAGCAATAACGGTCGCGTGAGTCACCCCATTAACGCATGGATTAAAAAAATATATATATTGTTTAAGAAATGAATGGCGAGTAAAAATAACGCCTCACCTACCTAGAGCAGTGTCAGACAGGATGTAACTGAAAGGATGGTTGATTAGAGATAAACATTTCACCCGGGACTAATTTTTTTTTTCTTATGATTGGGGTAACCCTTTGCCCCGCGCGATCTCTCTTGAGCTAAAATCCTCAAAAACTTGAATTTAATTGTTCTCAGGATTGCTCATGTTTGAAGCCTTCTTTGGCCATGAATCGGATTACGAAAGATTAGTTCTATGATTAAAGTTTCTTGGTAGAATAAACTGCACCATATTGCGTTACATTTTTCGAGTTGTTTTAAGATTACCTGGTACATGAATGCTGGTATATGAATGCATATTTTATAAAGTGTTAGGAATGGCGATTAGAGTCACTCCAGATTGTTATAATAATTTTGGATTAATTAAATCTATACCAATAATTGCAAGAAAATAATCATTTTAATTTTAATAGTTTTATGTGAGTTATAATCATTGAAAAAGTATGTGTTATCGTACATGTTGTGTCATCTCCTACTCTTAGGACATTCGTATTGACAGATCGAATATCACACAACTTAAGAGAAGAAAACAGCGGGATATTGGATTCTGTATCTGGACATAAAATTGCAGTGGACTCCATGAAAACGGAAACTTCCTGCAACAGATTATGGTCTTAAACATGAAAAATTCATAGTTCCTACAGTAGAAATACAATTATACCTGCTAAGACGAAATACTGTTTAATTCAATTTTTTTATCCTTCCCTTCTTATTATGTCTTAGCATGTTTTATTATAGGGGAAACAGGAGAATAGTAATTTCAGCAAACTTCTTAAATTCGGTTTCTGGTTCGGGTACCTATTCAAATTTTTGACAAAGGACTACATTAGTCTTTTTAGCTCCCGGTACGGTATGCTATTTCTTTCTACCAGCTTATTTTGTGTCCAAAAAATAACGTTACCTTATAGAAGCCAGCAATAAACAAAGCAGATGTAGCATATAAAGTCTTTGTCCAACAATATTGAAAAGCAGAAAAACCAACGTTAAAAATGCACAAATAATACATGAAAAGTAGCAAACAGCTGTTTCGAATCTACTAGCGAGATTCTTCTTCAGTGCAAGGTAGGGAAAAAGGAACAGCGTGCTAGAAAAAGCAAGGCTGAGCAAAATCATAGACAGAGACGCGCTGGCTTATATACCCTATGTGGGTAGTGAAGGCTCCAAAAACAACCAATGACAGAGAAGCAGTGGAAACGACTGGGTGGACAAGTAGCGACATCTACCGGAGAAGGAGAGAAAAAGAAACCAAAAAAGGGGAAATTAAATTAATGCTTTCCAAATACTTGGAAAATTAGGAGTACTAGATAAATCATTGACTAAAGAGTGAGAATTTTTAATGATGTGGTAAGCTTACAAAAAATCAAGATCAAGGTTAGAAGAACATTTTTGAATAATGATGGCTGAGGAAAAATTGAACCTATGTTGAGAAGATCAAGAATGTTGAGCAATAGAAGAACGTTTGAGCTCCTGATTTTTAACATAACCTTCATGCTCTTTTAAACGAAATCTAAGAACTCGTTTAGTCTGGCCAATATAAGAAAGGCCACACTGGCCAGAGATTTGATAAATACGCCAGTTATCTAGGCGATCAACGGGGTGTTTGAGATTTGAAAAAGTGATTTTATTAACAGAGAAAAAATAACATTAAAATCAAACCTTCTTACTAACCTTCTTATTACTAAGGCCGACAAAGGTGGTCAGATTGTTCTTCTCGACAAATCTATGTATTTGGAAAAATCCCATAAATTAATTAATGATGGTCCGTATGTACATATCCGCAAAGACCCTTCCACTAGTGAAATTAACTCTATTAAGTCTGCCATAAAGTCTTCTTCCATTATTCCTGCTAACTTTAAGAAGTCTCTTATTCCGTCTATTGCGCATTGTGCCAGGTTTTATGCTTTACCTAAGGTCCATAAACCTGACATTCCTTTTACACATATTGTCTCTAGTATCGGTACAGCTTCTTATAAGCTTGCCAAATACTTAGTTTCTGTTTTTCCCCACTTTTGAGCAGTAACTGTTTCACTGTTAAGAATTCTTTTGATTTTGTTAAAAAACTTCATAATTTTAAGCCGCAGGGTCACATGATGGTTTCTTTTGATGTTAAATCATTATTTACAAACGTTACGGTTGAGTGGGCTTTAAATTGCCTCAAGAAAAGGCTTTCTTAATTCCATTTCTCTTATTTTGAAATCGAGGAGCTTATCCATCTAACTCGAGCTTGCTTGTCGCAAAATACTTTTGTTTTCAATGGTAATTTCTTCCGTATGATTGATGGTTTGGCTATTGGTAATCCTCTTAGTCCAATTTTATGCGATATTTGTATGCACTAATTTGAGGTGAAACTTTTTGAAATTTTAAAATTTCCGTTCTATGTTCGTTATGTTGATGTTGTCTTTGCACTGCTTGAAATGAATTCGGATATTAATCATATTCTCTCTATTGTGAATTTTATTGATCCCTGCATTCAATTTACCTCTGAAATTGAGACCAATAACTGTCTTTCTTTTCTGGATGTCCTTGTTATTCGTTGTGAAAATGGCTTTCAGACTACCGTCTTTCGTAAACCTTTTGCTGTCAGTCTCCCACCTCACAGGTATTCTTCTCATCCCCCTAACCAGAAATTCGCTGCTTTCAATACTTTTATTTTTCGGACTACCAATATTTGTTCCACTCGTCTGTTACTTAGTGCTGAACTCAAATACCTCAAAGCTATTGCTGTTGATCGTGGTTATTCCTCTAATATTATTGATCCTATTTATAAGAAATTGACGAAATCCGTCCATTCTGAAAAAGCACTCTAATTTCAACTCTAATACTTCAGTTGTGTTCCCATTTTTTTCTATAATCAGTCAGCAAGTTGCTAAAATCCTAAGAAGGTTTGATTTTAATGTTACTTTTTCTCCTGTTAATAAAATCACCTTTTCAAATCTCAAACACCCCATTTATCGCCTAGATAACTGGGGTATTTACCAAATCTCTTGCCCGTGTGGCCTTTCTTATATTGGCCAGACTAAACGTGCTCTTAGATTTCGTTTAAAAGAGCATGAAGGTTATGTTAAAAATCAGGAGCTCAAACGTTCTTCTATTGCTCAACATTCTTGGTCTTCTCAACATAGGTTCAATTTTTCCTCAGCCATCATTACCCAAAAATGTTCTTCTAACCTTGTTCTTGATTTTTGGGAAGCTTACCACATCATTAAAAATTCTCACTCTTTAGTCAATGACTTATCTACTACTCCTGATTTTCCAAGTATTTGGAAAGCATTAATTTAATTTCCCCTTTTTTGGTTTCTTTTTCTCTCCTTCTTCCGGTAGATGTCGCAAATTGTCCACCCAGTCGTTTCCACTGCTCCTCTCTCATTGATTGTTTTTGGCGCCTTCGCTACCCACCTAGGGTATATAAGACAGCGCGTTTCTGGCTATGATTTTCCTCAGCGTTGCTTTTTCTAGCACGCTGTTCCTTTTTCCCTATCTTGCGCTGAAGAAGAATCTCGCTAGTAGATTCGAAACAGCTGTTTGCTACTTTTCATGTATTATTTGTGCATTTTAAATGTTGTTTTTTCTGATTTTCAAAGCAGATGTATAATTGTACAATTAAATTCTCTATAGCATTTTTAAAAATTTCTAAGCATCGCACATTTTTAATTTTCCGTATTGGGGGAAAAAATGTGCTTTTAAATGCAATTTGTTTGAAAACTGTATCTCCATTGAGTTTTGATTTTTTTTTTTTTTTTTGTAGTTTTTAGCACCATTTTGGCTACTCAAGTGCTCCATTTATGTAGAAAGTAAAGGGAAAATAGTTGAAAAATAGCAATTATATCTTTTTGTTGCCATTTTCTCATAACAACAGAAAGAAAATATAATTAAAATACGTGCTATTTTGAAAAAATATACACGAATAATTTCTGTTAAAACGTGGAGCTATTATAAACTATATTTAATTTTAAGTTGTCCATATAAATGTTATAAACAAATGAAGGCCTATGAATCATTAGATAGTCGTTTTTTTCGTCGAGTTTCTTTAATGCCGGCATCTTTTTGCTGCATTTGTGTATGATTTTGTGATAGTGCCATCTTATGCATGCTTTACTGTAGATGTTTAAGAGTGGATCAAAAATGTGGAATTTTTAAGCTGATGCGAATGACGTCATTTTACATAAAATAAAAGCGTGTGTTTTAAGTGTTGGAATTGAAATATATTTTGTACTATTTATATATACATTTTTTTTTCATCGCGGGCGACACTAAATTCTGAAAAGGCAGAATTTTGTTTTCTAGTTTAGTCTTTTGATTCGCATCTCGTCTATCAACTATCCCCTTTATAGATTTTTGCTTAACTCAGTCCTAACTTAATTAATCAACTCCTATTATTTATATGTCTTCAAAACCAATTCGAAATTGCATTTATATTTTATCTATCACCTCTCACAGTCCTAAAGTTAATTTATGAGTGGTGGTTACCACAAGTTCCGAATAAAAATTTAAGTAAATTTCTTAAATTAGGTTCATGGCTCAATTATCAATCCAAACATTTTACAAAGGGCTTCAGTAGTCTTAACTATTTATTTGTCGATGAGCACTTGCGCTTCCCTTCCCCTCTAATCCCTTCATCGATTTTTGCTTGGTTGAGCCCTTTTCTTAATAACTCACCTAATGTTACACATAGTTTATCGAAACTAACTCAAAATTACATAATCATCAACTCTCACAGTCTTAATTTATGAGTTGATGTTAGTGCTATGTTCAAATAGTAATATCAGCAATTTCTTAAATTATGTTCTTGGCTCATACAGCTGTCAAAATTTTAGACTAAGGACGACAGTACTATAATTAATCATTTGTCAAAAGGCAAATACATATCTGCTCTCCCCACCCAAATTGCCCTCCTTTTTTCTTAGTCCCTACCAGCTCCTCTAACTTATCTTGGCTGAATAGTAGAGTTTCGTTCGGAATCAGGTTTATTTAGAATAAAATGCTCTTCCTTGTGGATATTTTTAATTTTGGTATGTTTAAAACATTATAATTACGGTCTTGGGCAACGCCGGGATAATTACCTAGTTACAAATATGACAAACAGAAAGTTTAGCGATTTAGAAAACCGTATATAATCAATTTGTCATATTTCTGTTCAAAGCTGTCAGGTAGACAGCTTGATAACTGGATTTTAAGCAAGAAGCTACCGTCAGTACTAGTAAGCTTTCGGCTAAGATTATAATATAAAAACTTTTTAATAAGTTTTTCCGGTATTATTCAACAGAAAATATATGTTTTTCTATCCTATCTATGCCAATACGAATTATATTTTACTTCATTGCACATATTAACGATTAAAAAAAAATCCATAAGCATACTGAGCGCAAAACTGCCATGGCCACTAGAATTCTTATTTGGTATTTACTTTTCATTAGCCCTCAATATTCTATTTTTTTTTCGGGCAGCAAATAAAATGTCGTCCCTAAAAAAATAACATTACTTTACATAAGCCAGCGAAACAAATGTATCACTGTACGGATAAATACTGATAATCTACTGCGATTTTTTAACTTCTAAGCATCGCACATTTTCAATTTTTACACCTTCGTATAGGTGAAAAAAGTACTTTTAGCTTCAATTTGTTTGATCAACATTTCAAACTCTTTTTGAGATATTGATTTTTTTGTAGTTCTTAATAAAATTTATGCAATGGTGGCAACTGAAGTACTCCATTTCTGTAGAAAGTAAGGAGAAAATAGGTGGAAGATAGTAGATTACTATATCTTTTCGTTGCCATTTTCACATAAAATCTGAAAAACATTATAATATGTGCCATTTAAAAAAATATATATATAAACAAAAAATTTCTGATAAAGCATGGAGCTGTTATAAACTGTATTTAAATTTAAGTATTCATATTAATGTTAATGAATGCACACTGCAAATAGAAGCGTCTTAAATTTAGACACATATGTGACTGAAAAAGAATTTTAGACACTTAAGTGTCTTAATCTGAAAATTCAGACATTATAGATGTCTTAATTTAAGATACATAAGTGTCTTACTATGACCATGGTGCAAATGAACTGAGAATAATGTCTAAAATATCCGCAAACGTCTTATTTTAAGACACTTCATTGCTTTAAACGTGTCTTAATTTAAGACGTTTTGATTCTTCCGACGCAATAACCACCAGGGGGCACTCGCACTCCCAGTTGCGCACGCGCTTTAGATGTCTTCCTTCGAAGTGGTATACGTTGTAATTCAAACGAAGTTTGTTTTTATGTACGCGTGTATTTTAATTCGTTTTTCGAAATATGAAGTACTGTGATTTTAATTCGTATTAACTTGGATTATTTATTTATTGAATACATACATCTGACGTGTGTGTTCGACATCAAATGTCTCTTAGAAGCTGTCGTCGATATAAGGGCGGGATAGACACAGAACAGAAGTAGACGACGGTTGAAGATTACACCCGGAAATTCTACAAAGCGTGTGCAATGGGCTTAGTGTTAACTCGTATTAATTTATATCAATAATATTGTGTTATTCATCTTCGTCCTGTCGAAGCTGGAAAAAAAAAAAAGAAACTTTTGTCTGGCAGGTCCTGTTTTGAGGATGAAACATCTCATTCTTTAAATATGGCTAGTCGGATGTATTATGGTATTACCTTTTAAACTGGTGCAAGTCTTTCTCCCTCACTGTGGTTGTGGTAGTTTTTAAAATTTCAAATCGAGGAATTTTTCTTACCTCTTGCAAACAGCGATTTAAGTAAGTGTTATAATTTCTTTATAGTACTAACATTAGTGTCTTTTATGATTTTATTTATTGTACTAAACAAAATATTACATGAAATTTAATTAGTTTTGAATCTTTTTGCAAAAAAAAAAAAAAATAATAATAATAATAATAATAATTCTAGAAGTATATATTTTTTAATTTATGACGTTGTCTTTTATTACAAATTATGTATTATTTATTCTCATCTTTTTTCTCAAATTTAAAGTAATAACATCACTAAAAAACAGACATATTTAGAAGTTAAGTTCATTCCCCTGTTTTGTTTTGTTTTCAATATGGCAGTTCCTTTCAATGACTAATGCTTATCTCATACTAAACGACCACAAGGAAATAGAAAAAAAAAAAACTTTGAAAGATCTCATAAAGCTTTCTTACTTCCTAGCTAGGGATTACAATCCCGGATTGATATCCCGGGATCCCGCTTCAATTTTAATCCCGATTTTCGGGATTGCCTTTATTTTTATTTTTATTTTTTTCTTTTTCAATTGAACAATATTTAGCTGAAACTAAAAAATATATTTATAGACTTTCGCTTTTGGAAAAAAAAATCAATTGATTTTTATGAAATTTATATATAATTGAAAAAGAATATTTATCTCAAATATTTCTTAGATATATTTCTAAAGCTATTAAATCTTTTACCGAGTAGATTAAATGTGCAAAGCTTTTGACTTTGAAACATAGATGTAAATAACCCAGTCAGGAAAAAGGAAATCATTTGTTTATTTTGATTTTGCTGCGTGTAGAAAATATATTTCACTTCGAAGGTCATTTTCCCATTAGACTTTACTGATAAGCATCGCAAGTGTGTATCATAGTGATTATGTGGTAACTTCTTTTTTTGCGGCTTTATTTTGCTTTAAAGATATCTAATGAAAAGTGTTTAATAGGAATGATAACAATAAGCCAATGTGGCAATATAAATTTTTAAAAAATCTAATTTTTAAACGATAAGGATTTTCATTTTTTTTTCGGGGAGGGGGGGGGGGGGATTTTGTATGAAATTTTCGTAAAGCTGATACCTTAAATCTTGCACTGATTATAATTAAAGTTTTGAACTTTTAGAGTAGGACCAGATTAAAAACACAAAATATAAATAAACAAAATACCGAAGTAATTTTTTTCTCAATATTAACCCTTTGCACTCGAGGGCTCCGGAGCGGGCCATTTAAAATTTATCTTCAAACTCGAGGTCTCCGCTACGGAGACAATGCAAATAATTTTGTGATACCATGTAATCTTGGGTTTTCTAGACAGGTATCACAAAATTATTTGCATTGTCTCCGTAGAGGAGCCCTCGAGTTTGAAGACAAATTTTAAATGGCTCCGCTCCGGAGCCCTCGAGTGCAAAGGGATAAAGTAGAATATTTATTTATTTATTCATAGTTGTGATTATCATCTGATATATATATAAAATTGCCTATGTGGCAATATAAATTTTTAAAATATCTATTTTTAAATTATATGAAGTAGAGTAGGACAAGATTATAAGAAATATATATATTTATCCATGTACTTTACAAGCCATCAATAGCCCTTGCCGTTGAATTTGTCCGATAATCGGAGATGTCTGCTTTTGTGAGGTAAAAATATACAAATATGTATGCCATGCGGATTAAAAAAGTATTCGCTAAATAGATGCTTCAGCTATTCGGGAATGTCCATTAACCTCCACAACGGATACTCTCGAGTACCGGACATCTCAATTTAGATAACAATAATGCAGGGTTGCATTTTTTTCAAAAGAACTTCTTAATTAAAGAATGGGCATACTGGGCCGTGCCCCGCCCCCCTACGATTTTAGTGCCCACAAATTTGATGTGCAATATTTGTAAAGCTTATGTTTTAAATCTGTTTCGAAATTGTACTGATTATAATCAATATTTTGAACTTTTAAAGTAAAATAAGATTAAAAATAAAACAAATTTAAAAAATCTAATATTTAGATAAATATTTTTAGTTTTAATCTTGTTCTACTCCTGAAGTTCAAAATATTGATTATAATCAGTAAAATGTCGTAAAAGATTTAAATTATCAGCTTAACAAAAATTGCATACCAAAATTGAGAACACCAAAAAAATCAGGCTGTAGGAGGGGGGGGGGGAGGGGGCAGGACCCCAGCCAAATATTTTTCCAGGATTCAACGTGGTCAAACATGGTTACGTATGATGCTTGAAAAAAAAAATGGATGCCATTAAGATGTTTGAAGTGTCTGAATTTCAGACACAAAAAATGTCTGAAATTCAGACACAAAAAATGTCTGAAAAAATTCAGACATTTTAAAATGTCTGAAAATTGAACACACCGTTTCAGACACTTAAGTGTCTGAAATTCAGACATTTTAATTTAGAGTGCATATGAATCATTAAATAGCCGGTTTTTTTTTGTCGAGTTTACGACATCGCTTTTTGCTGGGGCTGTGTATTATTCCGCTACAGCGATATCATATGCATACTTTTCTATAGGTGTTGTTTAAGACTGAATCGTAAATGGCTAGTTCTGAAATTAAGTGGAAATTTCACTTTGGTAATTTATAAAAAAAAATAAAAGTTGAAATTGTAGCGTTTAACTTATGTTTCCAACATTTTCTTAAGATTTTAGAGATAAATAAATCATGATTAGAGGTCAAGGTTAAACTTTTTAAAATTTAAAATTAAATTTCATTTTTCATATGAACATGGAGGTGACAACCTTAATAGTAATGATAAATATAAGTTTTATTGTCCATTTACTAGATTGAAAAACATTTATGGTTTCGATATTAGTTTGTTTTATTGTTTAAGAGGTATAATATGTTATTTCATGAAATACAGATACCCAAATAATACATGAAAACAAAAACTGTAATAAAATACAGGTAATGAAAACATACTCTTGAGTAAACATGTTAACAAAAAAGAATTTTTTTAATTAAATAATGTTGCAGTTTTGAGGGATTAAATCAAAGGTATATTGTAACCGATTGTTCACTTTCGGCTGTTCAACCAAACAAATTAACTCTTCATATCTAATGATTGCATCTGGTTCTTTACTGAAAACAAATTTGTTCTTGGATCCCGAACATTTTGCATAGTTCTATGTAATCTTCAACTGTGGTCACTTTTGCTAAATACAGCTTAACAGGACACTAAGTGGAATCTTGTGCAGACTAAGGTATTTCATTATTATTTTTTCAGAAAGAACAAGTCCAAAGATTTTCTTTGACTTTTGAGAATTCTCATTTTTTCTAAATTTTTTTCAATCTGAGTATGTCCATGCTGAACCGAATTCAAGACATTTTCTGACTTTAGAAGAAACATTTTCGACTTTCAATATTTTTTTACCTTCTCTTTTGTACTGTTTAATTTTTTCTTTTACTTATGTTGTACTCATATCGTTTCTTATATTTATCTTTTTCTCGTTTATATTCCAACTTTTCATAAATTTCATTTTTGAGCTCTTTTTCGAGCAAGTTTATTTTTCTGTATCCCTTTGTTTTGTTTCTGTTAAAAAGTTTTCTACTGTTTTTTACACGACTAGTACCTGCTTTACTTATCACATCTTTAGCATTCGTAATATGATTGTTTATACTTTCTGGATCATCATCTGTTTCTGGAGTAGTAGAATTTAAAAGAACTTGGTGTAATTTTTCTTTATTTGCTTTCTTCTCTCGACTTTTCCTTTTCCTTTGTACCCAATTCTTTCTTTGTGCACGCTTCTGTTGTTCACTCAATTGAGACATAGCTTTAATTTTTCCTTCTTGTTTCATCTTGTAATGCCTTTTGTGTTCCCTTTTCTTACATTCTTCATACAATTTTGGATTTTCTTTAATTTTATCCCGTCTTTTCTGATCTGCTTCTTGTTTGACTTTTCTTCTGTACAGAAATATTTTTGTGTTCCTTTTTCTTACATTCTTCATACAATTTTGGATTTTCTTTAATTTTATCCCGTCTTTTCTGCTGTGCTTCTTGTTTGACTTTTCTTCTGTACAGAAATATTTTTGTGTTCCTTTTTCTTACATTCTTCATACAATTTTGGATTTTGTTTAATTTTATCCCGTCTTTTCTGCTGTGCTTCTTGTTTGACTTTTCTTCTGTACAGAAATATTTTTGTGTTCCTTTTTCTTACATTCTTCATACAATTTTGGATTTTCTTTAATTTTATCCCGTCTTTTCTGCTGTGCTTCTTGTTTGACTTTTCTTCTGTACAGAAATATTTTTGTGTTCCTTTTTCTTACATTCTTCATACAATTTTGGATTTTCTTTAATTTTATCCCGTCTTTTCTGCTCTGCTTCTTGTTTGACTTTTCTTCTGTACAGAAATATTTTTGCTTTTTTTTTCGAGCCATGATAAATAAAAATATTTTTGAATATTAATGTGCAATTAGATAAAAATAAGTAGATTAATAGATAAATAGAAAATACAACACTTTAAATATATGACTGCAGACTGCACTAGTATGGCCATATTATTTTAATATATTAAATTTTAAACAAATATTTTGTGTGTTTTTTCATTTATGAAATTGCGTAGAATAGCAAAACTGGAAATTTAAATTTAGTTCTATTTTTATTTTATTTTATTTTATAACACCATGCGATTTTTGGTTGTGGGGATTTTTGAAAGATTCTGTATCTAAAGACAGATGTCAGACAATCTCTGATCTGACTTCATATTCGCTCAATCTCACAGGACAGTTTACGCAATGCTGTAGAAAGCACAATTCTGAGAATGGAATGCGTTATTGAAAATGGTGGAGAATTCATTGAGAATGCGTAATGTTATTCTTCGTTATTACCTCGTTGCTGAGCGACATGTTTTATATTTGTTGATGCAGATTACATCACATGAAATTATATTCATTTTTCTGTATTGTTTGGAAACATAGGTCAGGCTCTAGAGCTGTCTGATTAGGTGAACTTTAATTATAACAATTCGGAGTTCCTCGAAGTTTGTTGAAACTTAAATTTGTGTGCTTCGTCTGGATTGACTGAAATTGATATAATGAATCTGCAAACATCACCTTAAATATTGGCGCAGCGCCACCTACTGACGAAAAACTAATTTCTTTTTCGATTTTCGCAGACCGCATCTCTTCAACTACGTACTAATGAAATTTTGTTTCGTTTGGAGCCTTAGAACCGGTTCTCGAGACTTCTGATTAGGCGAACTTTAATTATAATAACCCTGTACATGCAACAGATGTTGCGTTATTATTACTTTAAAGATACATATTATGTTTCTTCTGTCCTTAAGCTACCATACCTCCTTCACTTCTAAAAGGTAAATAAAATGCACTTTTGAAAATGAGATGATTTTAACTCCTTTTTCAAGGAAAATTTTAATTGATTTGTAAAAGCTTCTATGTGAGACATTTAAATTTGTAGGGAATGCCTGAAAACTTTCTTTTTGAGTATATAAATTAAGATATTTGTACAGAATTGGGAGTAAACAATAAAATTAATGAATTAATAAGGAATAATGTTATAATACTAACTATATAACCTTGATTATCTATTTAGTTTCATGTAATTTTCTCATTTAAATGTCAAATCTTCTCATTAGACGGTTTTTTGTTAGAATTAAAAGTCTTGTAAAACGAAAATTTGTAATATTACTTAAGGGTACTAGAATAAAATGAAACATAGAATAATTAAATTGCGGATGCATATTTTTACAAAAATGGAGTTAAAAAAAAGAAATTTTAAGAAATATCTTTCATCTTAAAAATGCTCTGTCCTTATTATAGGCATTCTAATTTAAATTTACCGTTAATCAATAAGATTCTGAAGTTTTGTAAGTTAATTTAAAACGTCACAGAAGTTTGTCACATTCCTACGAATCATTATATATTCATTTCTTAAAAGCAATGGAAGAATTTTTTCTTTTCATAAATTGTTAAAATTGATCCATGAATTCATTTTCATCCATGGAATTATTTCTTTCTAATTTAAATTCCGTCTATTTTTTGAACTAATTTGAATAAGATCTTGTAAGCTTTTATCTTTTACAGATTTTGTTACAAGTTTATATAATATATGTAGAATTATTCATTGAAGTTTTGATATTTAAGTAAAATAAAATGTATCAGATTTCTCATTTTATATTTTGAAATAAAGTTTAATTACAAAAGAAATTTTAAATTATTTATAAAAAAATAAAACATTCATATAATATTATAAAATCTATTTGTGTTATTAAATATATGGTTTTATGTTGTCAAACCTTTCTTATTCATAACTTTTTTTTTTTTTTGGCTTTTGTAAATTAGTTTTTCTATCTAAAGAGAAAAAAAAGAAAACACCTCATATATTTTAATTACCGAATTTTTTTAAAGGAAACGGAATTAACCATTTGTCTGGAAATTGTCTCCTTAACAAAATATGCTTAAACTGTTGTCCTTATGCAGACATTGTACCGAACTCTGAAGTTTCAATAAGAACACTTGATTTTGACTGCATATTTGTTTCTTTATTCGATTCAACTTTTTGAGAATTTGTTTTCTATATTTGTTTCTTTTCGATGCTTGCAATAAAATTAATGGACGTTTTTTGCGGGATATTCGAATTTTTCTTACTCACATATTAAAAGATACGTAAATACAGAGCAACAATAAATAACACGGAAAAAGTTCTTTCTGAGATCAAGGAAAATAATAAACTTCTGAGGTAAAATTTTATTATCTGTACATAAAAAATAAACCTTGGATATCGATGAAATATATTGTTTATGGCTTGGGATAGTGGGCTCTCAGAAAAATGTTATTGTCGCATTACATTTTGAAGACATAGTGCTGACTCTAAGTCGCTTTAGTAGGGCGCAGCGCCCGGCGGCCCTTTTTATTTATATTTTGCACCCAGCGGCTCTTTTAAATCCTTCTGATGCGCCCGGCTGCCCTTTTAACCCTTCACTGCATGGTGTGCCATATCTGGCACATACCAATAAAACCCTTCTATTTTCCTATGGATCCTATAAATATAGATTATCTGAACTTTGTTCCATATATAGAACATTTAAACAAAGGGTTTTGTACCTGTTTTTTTCACTTGATGGCATTACTAGATAGCTATCTATTAGATTTTCTTTTTAAAAAAATCAGTCTGCATCGTAAACAACAGTAGAATTTGCTTCAACTTTTTCACCAAAAACTCTTAAAATATCGCAAGATAAAATTTTAGACATTCAAGTATATTACATATTTGTTATTTAGGGTGCTTAAAACTAAAATATTTCAGTACTTCAGCTTGAAATCTTGTTTTTGTGTTTGTGCCAGATATGGAACATAGAGCATAAAGCTCATAGTACATTCGAATAAAAAATGGCGCGCAAAGGGCTGACGCAAGATGAAATCAATGCAATACTATTTGCATCTCATACTGATGATGAATCTTTTGGACTTTCTAATGATATTTGGGAAGATTTAACATATAACCCAGCAAAATTAGAACTGAAAATGCTATTTTTTTATCTGAATCAGACGTTGACTTGCACGATAATAACAAATGTGAACCAAGAAATTGATTCAACTGCAACAGAAGGTAAGTTTTTATATTTATTATTAAAGTAATTTTAAATGCTATTAAAAGTACTATATAAAAGTAAAAACCAACAAATAAAATTTAACTGTGTTGAATTCAGATATTTTTCCGCAGGAGGGTCATTTTTATCCGCCGGGAGTGCGCGTGTGGTTGGGGGAGGGGGAATTCAATTTCTAAATGATACAAATATTCAAATTATCTAGGGAGTACATCTGAATGTTCCTGTCGCATATCCGCCCCCGGAGCATCCCTGAATTCACCACTGAATTTATTGATTGAGAAGCATCAAAGTAGAGAAAGATTGTTTTATTCTTTCAGATGTTGCAGATATTACTGCTGGACACAGTGTGGATAGAAAAAAGTAAAAAAGGAAATGCGAATATAAAAAACTAATTTGGAAGAATAATAATCTGAAAATTCCTGAAGCGCAAATAAAATATAGAGGAAGTAACTCCTTAAGTGCTGAAATTATGGCTCTAGAGACTCCCTATCAATTTTTCTCCTTTTTTGAAACATGAACTTTTGAATCTTATTTCCGAAGAGACACACAGATATATACAGCATACAAAAGGATTCTTCTCAACCTTTACAAGTTTTCATTACGGGAATTTGTAATCTAATGTAACTTATACATTTACCATCTGCAAGAGGTTACTGGAGTGATACCAACAATAAAGAGAAAATGTCTGTCATAGAATTTGGAAAAATCCGACAATTTTTACTTTTTAATGACAATACTAAAGAAATTGCTAGAGTCATGAAGGGCCTTGATAGATTATTCAAAGTAAGACCTCTAATAAAGTGTATCAGAAAACGCTTTAAGCAAGTTGCTATGGAAGAGTGTTTGTCAATAGATGAACAAATTTGCGCAACAAAGCATTTTGAAACAGTATTTTCCCAATAAACCGAATGAATGGGGCTTTAAATTCTTCGTTTTATGTGGTATAAGTGATTTTGCCTACGATTTTGAATTATATAGTGGCCAGGAAAATGTTGACATATGACCGCCAAATGAGCCAGATTTAGGGTCTGCATCAAATATTCCTGTGTGTCTCAATATGTTAATTCCGTGAAATCAAAACCAATAGTTGTTTTTTGATAATTACTTCAATTCATTACTATTACTTGAATTTTTATCACAGAACTGAATGCTTTCATTGGCCACAGTGCGACGCAATATAATTCCTAATTGTAAGCTTCCTTTGTAATATGAGATAAAAAAAAGAAAAAAAGAGGATATAGTTTAGAACAAGTAGCATGCATTAACAGTACACGATTATTATGTGTTACATGGTTGAATAATAAGCCAGTTAATTTCTTGTCAAAATTTGCTGCGAGTCTCTCTATAGAAAATATTTCTCGATTCGATAAAAAGGTGAATCAAAAGACTGATATAGCTGGTGCTTTTGTAGTAAAACAATACAACAAACACATGGGTGGGGTAGACTTACTAGACAGCCATTTGGGAAGATATAGAAAAAAATGAGATCTAAATATACTGGATGCTGTTATGATAAATTCATGGATCTTATATAAAAAAGTGAACGAAAATAATTCCTTAGAAAAAATGACCTTGGCTAAATCAGGGAAGAGGTTGCAATCTTCCTTTGTAAGATTGGAAGCAAAGTACCAAATGCTAAAAGAGGACGTCCAAGAATGTCTGCAGTAGAAAGCGGAATTATAGCCAAGAAACATAAAGGTCCTGTGTCTCTAATACCAGTCAAAGATATAAGATTAGATGGAGTATGCCATTGGCCGGATTACATGGAATTCCAAACTGCACTCGCAAAATTTTCGTAAAGTGTTCAAAATGTGGAGTAGCCTTATGTATAAATCGAGATAGAAACTGTTACTCTGTGTTTCGTTTGAAATGAACATTTGGAACTTTTTTGCTCTTAAAGCTCTGTTTTACACTCCTTTTTCTTTTGATTTGCTTTGTGATGACACTTAATTGTATTGCAAAATAATTTTCTATACATTTTTCCTTTCATGTCTTTTTAAAACTGCATTTTGAAATTTGTAACACTATTTTTTACTGTTTTGCACATTTTAGCCCCTTGACGGGCGGTCGGATATGTTATATCGCACTAATTTTAACCAACATTCGCAGCAGAAAATTTCAATTAAATTTTATAGTTCTAACTTTGGAAGAGAAAGGTTGCAAAATTGCTTTTCCTTATTTTAAAGTAATATTTTTTGAATATTCCGGTTTGAATTCAATATTAAAGAGACACAATTGCTTTTTCCTCAAACGGTTAAATATCTGCTATAAAATTTTATTACATATTATACTCTTTTTGTATATCTAATACCCAAGTATTGTGGGTTTTGTGCCAAATTTAGTACAAAACAGTAAATATCTAATTGTGTGCTTTGGGACACGCATGGCACATACCACAAAAATCCATATTTTAAAAAAATATATATGAAGTCTGAAACTTTTTATTACATTTCCTGTATTTGTGACTACCTAAATTAGTCAAATTATTATTTTTGTTTTGTAAAGAAAAGAAAAATCGTGCAGTGAAGGGTTAACACTTCCTATGCGCCCCGCAGCAATTCAGTTGATCCCGGGAAAATATCGCAAATTCTAGGGACTCTAAACAAACCAGTTAAAAAAAAATTTTGTGAACAATGTATACGTGTGCCCTTTTTTAGAATAGTGTTCCCTTTTTGAAAAAAATGTATCCTTTTTTAGAATATTATTCCCTTTTTTAGAATAGTGTCCCCTTTTTAAAAAATTCCCTCCCAGCGACCCTTTTTTTCTAGAGTCAACATTAAGACAAGAAGCGAAGAGGATTTTCTCGGGTGATGAAACTCCCAAGATAGATTGTACCGGAATAGATACAGACCAGGCCATGGTAAAATTTGAACAGTAAACATTCCTTGAAAAGCAAAGTGATCATAAAGAGGATTGGAACTTTAAACTATTTCTTGCTCAAACGTCTTAGTTACATTAGGCAATATACATCTGACTTGCAAAGCTGCACTGTTGCATGGAATTAAAGAATTATTTTATGCTCTTGATTAGATGTAAAAAATCACATTTCGGGTCTTCTAATAAATTTATTTTCACATGTATGATATCATTTTATACTATTTCGAGGACATCTCTTCAACTTTGTATTTAAATTTCATCTCGCGTTTATTCACGTATTCGGTATAGAAGTGAAATTTTTCCACTAGTGGGCACTGACAGGTTCCTTTATTATGCAACGCATAACAGTTTTTCTGTACTTAGACACCAAGTTCATGGATAAAAATATTTCCGTTCACCGGTTAGTTAATGCGAAACGGATTCAAGGGTCCTGTACATAATATTATCCTGTTAAAAGTATTCTTAAACTTTCGATTTTAGGCGTTTTGTCAAATTTAACCCCTTGAGGGGCAAGCAATTGTGTTTCTGTAATTTCAAATTCACACCGGACTGTACAAAAAGATTTATTAAAAAAAAAAAAAAAAAAAAAAAAAAAACGAAAAGCAATTTTACGTCTTTTTCGACAAAATTTAGAAAAGTAAAATTTAATAAAATTTTTCCGTTGCAAATCTTCATTAATCGTAGTTGGGATATATTTTATCCCACCGCCCCTCAAGTGGTTACATTCAAATACTGGACGAATTACTCGTCAGTTTTGGAGATAGAATATGTTTAACTTCATATTTTTCAATGCGGATTTATCCACGAGAAGACTTGGGGGACCAACAATTTATTGAATGAAAATCATATTTGCAAAAGACTATGAATTGTCACTTGTGTATGAACGTCAAGTATATTCATGACCTGTGTGAGTGCGGTGAGGTGGACACCGGAAGCCATGCCTACTTTCACTGTGAACTCACACGACGCTGGCTCTTAAAACGCCCGGCAACTCCAACAGAAGGCTGGCTCCATAATATACTTACACGTACCCTCGTACAAAACAAAATAAAAAACATCTATAAATACCTTTTTGAAATTTCAATACTAACTACGTAGCCTGGGCATGCAATAGTTTCAGCTGCCCCTTGTCGCGAGGTAATTTTGTCGCACATTCATCCGCCAATTTTCGAGTAGGGGATCTGTTCCCCGGCGGAACGAATCTTGTTTTGTAATTTTTTTTCGCCTATCTTCTCTTACCTGCCCCCTGGCGCATTAGGTTTTTTTTCCACCATGCAGGTGCAGCCATACATACCGCCCACTGTCGTGATTCTGTCGGCTTCAGCTCTGGCTGAAAACTGTTTTTTTTTTTTTTTTTTTTTTTTTTTTTTTTCTTTAAGACCTTAATAAAGGCGATCGGGGGGTCACTATGCTCTACAGAGTTGGTTTCCTTGTCTGAGCTGTCCCTCTTAGGCAATCAAAAGTATGTTCATGAAAATATATCGTTTCTTTTAAAAATTCAAAAGCATGCGGCATGCTTTTTTTTCTATAGTCCTTCACCCTACGAGCTACGCTCGCCAACCCCGTTCAGTCACCCCAGATTCTAAAAGCACGCCAATTTGATCGGCTTTAAAAAGACTGAATTATAATTGAAAATAAAAACAGTTGCGACCTCTCTGTAAACGGGTTTCCGTTCGTTTCCCTTTGTTTGGGGATTTTTAAGACCAAATCAGCTACTCTTAAGAGATGCAATGGCTGTTTTCGTTAGTTTAAAGAAAAATAGTTAGAAATTCGAAAATAAGCAAATGTAAAATGAATTAAGTATACAGAGTAATTGTCTCCCGATATTTTTTAACAACGCTATAAGAAATTTCTTTTAAATAAGTCATTTTAAATGTATTGTTTTAAATCTGAAGTAATTTCCAACAAAGTTTTTTTTTTCTTATTTTATTCTCTTGAAAATACTTTTGTTGTTAGAAGGGAAATATTATTTGAGCTGCATTAGAATTCACAACGATAGTTGAAAGGATTATCTCAAAATATGAAATAAAATTCTCGCACAAATATATTTTTAAATATAAACTATTTTGCATGATTATTTGGTCATTTTAAATATGACGTAATTTCCTCCATTTCCGTCTTTTAACGCATACTAAAACATTTTTTATTTTAAAATTTTCTTTCTTTTTTAAAATTAATGTGTAAATATAGTTCTTATGATGTAATTTTCAATATTTTCCAGCTTTTAACGCGTAATCATTTAATTATAATTTTAAAGTTTTGTTTCTGTTTATAATAGCCACGCGTAAAAAAAAAGAAAAAAATAATAATTTGAAGGAAATATTATTTTCACTGTTTTTACCAAACTGTTACCTGTTTTTACCAAAACCCTTTTCCAAAATTTGTAAAAAAATGTCTCTCCAAATGCTGAAAATCTGACTTTAATAAGGAAATAAAATCTCAAAAAAATAATCAAATTAAAAAAATAAATTTAATCTGTACACAGGGAACATTTAATATATAAAATGATCTGAAAATGATTGAATTCTCACGTATTATTTTTGCTTCTATAAGCTTTTTTTTAATGGAGCGATTTTGACCAAATTTAACACTAAATATATCTTAAAATAATTCTTCGATTTTTAAACCGTCTGCACCAGTGTGTTTATCAAACATTTCTCTATAATATCACCGATTTTCTTATTTTTGCATGCAACAGTTTTCTTAATATTAACGAATAAAACCCCACGGTCACCAAAAAATTCATCGAAAGCGGCGGAGACAGCATTGGTTACTTTTTTTAGAATAGAGAGATACAGAATTTTGAACCAAATTTATCGCCACTTTCAGAAATGAATGCAAAATTCAGTATAAAAATTATACAGCAACTACGCAACTAAATAAATGAATTGAACATTTCACAACAAATTAGCGACTTTCAGGGTTCATTTAAAACTGTTCATGTTCTGTGAAGGTAAGAGGGCATTTTTCTAATTCAGTAGTCAATAATATTGGCCAACTTATATTAAATGGCCAGTCAGATATCGTAAATGTTCAAAACGTTATTTTCGATGAAGCGAACTTATATTCAGATTAATCTATAAAAATGACTGGACGATAAGGGAATTTTCAAACGGCCTGTAATTTAAAATAAAATCATACGAGGAATTATACTTAAAATTAAATAAAGAGAACTTGCGTTCCCTACTTTTAAATTTTTATTTCACTCTAGGACAGCCCAGCACGCGACACATAACAATCACAGTAACATTAAAAACGTCAAGTTAATCGGAGGCTTGCTCGCCCCTTCTTTTTGAAACGGCCAAAAAAGACCGCACTGTATGGTTCTAAAAAAGGCACCTTCACTCCGGGGCCTCACGAGTTCGTTAGTCCGTCTCAAGTGGGTGACCACGTCTGAGTCTTATTCATCTCATCACAAGTTTTATTTGTTTCAAATCGTGTTAGTCAGTTTTCACCGATAATTAGTATCTCATTGAAACAGTTTATAACTCCACATCTGGAGTTTGTGCATTGGTTAACATGCGACATAGAGCTGATGCATCTGGAGGCCGAATTAAAAGTGATGATTAAAGTTAAGTAGCCATCTGGTTTTTTCATATGAACTCAGATGGAACTTCACATGCCGTTTCCATTATAAGTCTCCATTCCATAATAATTACATTGAATTACCTAAATTTTTTAATGCTCTTAATACATATACATACTTGTAAATGAAGAAAAATATATTTCACATACCGCATTATATTGTATTTAATAAATTATAATATTTTATATTAAGTAGCTAACAACCTTCCAGTATTTTCAAGTCAAAAAACATATATGCACTAAATGGTAATAATTAAAAAAATGATTAAAGTATCTGTCTTCTTTCTATGTGGTAATTATTATATTTTTTTTTTTTTAGTTTTCTGATTCAAAGTATGCTTATATGAATAAAAATATTATTGATATTCATTATTGAAATATTACATAAATACAGCTTAAGAACAATCCCTTATTTTGAAGTCAGTTTTAGAAAACAACTGAAAATATTCAACTCAATTCATGATGTCTTCTTGAATTTTCATGATATTTGACTAGCCATTTTATATAAGTTGTCTTTTACAGTTGACTATTGACTTATGGAAGAAAAATGGTTTTACCATTCGCCAATGCTAAGTGAAACATTATTTCATACAAATGTTCATATTTTGTCAAATATTAAATAAATGAATTTTTTAATTGCAGTGTAATTCTATTCTATTTTATACAGATTTAGTTGTAATCCAAATTTTATTTCAATATTTAAAATAAAATTACCTCACTTTTATACTTTTCTTCATTATGTACTTCAAAGGTCGTAGTAAATAGCTTTCATATCTCACTTTCTTTGAAAGGAACTTCTTAAGCATTTCCTGAGACACATTTTCTTACAATATACTCAATCGCGTCTGTTAATGCAAATGCAAAGTATTCTGAACAATTATCTTAAGTAACTCAATTTCTGTCCTTCTCTTCCTCTACGTCCAAATGTCTTTTATTTATTCTGCATTATGAATACTATATGTATGGTAATTAGAGGATGTTAGGATACATTTTCTTTTGAAAGTAGATTTTGACGCTAAATATTTTTTTTTTCTTTAAGTGCATATTAACATATATTTTTGAAATAAATAACTTTTAGATTAACGCATAATAAACTTTCTTTTACTTTTTAAGTTCATTACATAATAAAATTGTATTTATGGAAAAAATTCAGAGTATTTATATTCATAATTTATATTCGTGCCTGTAAATGTGATACTATATATAAAGAATGATACAGAAATGAACTGTTAGCAGTTATATGCGGTTAGAATACGAAATAACACGGATTAGGCAATAACTATTACACAATGCTTTAAATTTACTATGACAACACAAACATTCGAATAAATATATTTTTTAATAATTCACTGGCAAAATAGAAAATCGCTTTGTGGCATAGGTATTTTATTTCGGACTTTACTATTTTTTTTAATTAAGGAGTAACACCAGTTTGACACTCTGAAATTTAAAACTTTTCGGGAATAAAAAAAAAAAAATTCAAACTGTTTATAAATTTTCATGTATACTAAATTATTATACATAAATTAAAATAAAAAAAACTATATTTTTATTTAAGCTGATATAATTTTTAATGGCAGATAGGCAGATGAGGATCGAAAGTTTTTCTATAAATGATAGTCTAGCGATAGAGACACTAAAACTCATCGTAGAGACAACCTAGAAACAAAAAATATTTTAAGCCAAAATTTAGTGAATACCTGGTCATTTTTTTAAATAATGCATTTTTAGTGAAATGCCATCAATTCAAAGTAGTAAAATGTAAATTTTCAGTCAAATATTTTGTTAAAGTTACAGTGAAGTTTGTTAAAGTTTGTTAAATTTACTTAAAGTTACAGTGAAAAAAGAGACGTCAATCGAAAAAATACTGTAAGTTTCATTAGAAATATATGTGACGATTACTTTTGAGAAAGATCACGTTAATGGAAGTTGGCTAAACTAGATTGTCACCAGATGTTGAAAATGCTGTTCTGAAATAAACGCACCTAATGTGTTCGTTACTGTTTACTTGTTGTATTACCCTGTATTTCTGTAGTTCCAAAATTTCTTCTTTCACTTTTGATATCCTTTTCTAACTAATAAAGCATTATATTCGTGTATGTCAAGAGTATGTTAAACAACAAAACATTTTCTAGTTTTTGATTTCGTCATAGTAAAGTTCTCGCTAAGAGTATCTCTCAATATACAGGGTGGTTATAATTAAACTTCCCCTATAAAAAGCATTCTACAGCGCAAACGGGTAAACGGAATGCAATGAAATTTGGTATATAGACTATACACGAGATGCCCTCACGGAATTTCGAAAAAAAAAATTTAATTCCAAAATGTTCACCAGAGGGCGCCTTTTCCGGAAAAACATTAAATTTAACACAATAAACAGCAAAACCAGCTGGTTTTACACTTTATTACTCATAATTCTTGTTCTGGATCTTTAATATTGTTTCTGTATTCCGTTTTGATCCTTTAGTGTGTTAAATTTAAGTTTTTTTCCGGAAAAAGCGCCCTCTGGTGGACATTTTGGAGATAATTTTTTTTTCGAAATTCCGTGAGGTATATATACTATCGTGTATAGTCTATATACCAAATTTCGTTGCACTACGTTCACCCGTTTGCGCAGTAGGATGCCGTTTATAGGGAAAGTTTAATTATAACCATCCTGTATATATATATATATCGCGCAAAGTAAAATGAATGTTACTAAGTCGTTAAAAGAAGTCGATAATATACGCTTCACAGCAAGTACGCTCGATCTCCAAAATTGCTCTTTCACTTTTGACATCGATTTCTACCTAATAAAGCATTAAACAATCATGTATGTCAAGAGCATGTTAAACAACAAAACATTTTCTAATTTTTGAATTGGTCATAGTAATGTTCTCGCTATAAGTATCTCTCAATATATATATATATATATATATTGTGCAAAGTAAAATGAATGTTACCAAGTCATTAAAAGTAGTCGATAATATACGCTTCACAGCAATACTAGCTTACTCTGCTGTACACAGCAAACATAAACTTCGTAGTAGTATCAGCACGTAGAATGTCTTCAGGTACAGTCGTCGAAGCCTTAGTGCATGTCTTCTTTGAACGCAGCCATGTAGAACAACCATGAAAAAGTCTTCAGATGTAAAGCAACATAGCCTTGGTTTGTTCCTTCTTTCAACGTAGTCATGTAGTACAAGCACGTAGAAAGTCTTCAAGTAAGACTCAAGTAAGAATTTATTTTTCAGTGTACATTTTTAATATTGTATAGAAAATAACTTATAACCAAAACAGCTATAATCTTACTGGTTTTATCTACTCGTCGACTATTATGTCATAGAATCATATCCTTCCTCAGTGGTGCAAAGAATGTGTTACGTAAAGTATCGACAATTTATTTAAAGCTTTTGAGCTGACAATAGTCCCTACATGAGTGCAATAATCGCTTAAGAACACGGAAATCACATAACAATATTAGATATTTTTAAATTTAGATATTTTTTTTAATTAATACTACAGCATTTTAATCAATTCTTTAAAACTAATTTTCTCATCATGAATACAACACATTTCTGAAACAAATGTACACGTCAAAATACATTTTATAAAATGCGTTATTAATTCATAAATAAGAAAAATAAATAATTTCAAACATCACATAGAAGTCTATAAAAACACATAAAACTGGCATTAATCACATTTCATTAAAAAACTTTTGTACTTGAAAGAATGTGAATTCATGGAAAAAAGAAGGCATTTATCACTAAAATTACAAATGGAACCAATTTACTGGTAATTATATGATGTATTTTGAATTATACTTATAGAATGTTTAATGCTTTTGATGTTATAACTTTTTTGACAAAGGTTTGAGAAAATCAATTTATAGCTTCAAAAACGTTCATTATTTTTTGTATTCTGTAATGTTTAGCATAACTGCCAACTCTTCCGCTTTTTTGGACCACAAAAATTTAACAGAAAATTTTCCGGGATTTAAAAAAGTAAAATTTACTATAATTTTTTTGTGGTACAGAAAAGCGCAAGATGTTGACAGCTATGTGTTTAGGCTTATACAAGCTAAGCTTGATTTGAAAAATGTCTCTACAGAATAAAATCATAAACTTTTTCCATAAAATAATTTTAAGAGTATTCAAATGTAATATCATCAAATTCAATTCTTGTCCTGTTTCTTTTGATATATTTTACAGTAATGCAAAAATATTAGAAAATGGAATGAGTTTATAATTTACATTAAAACCGAAATGTATTTACTGGAGGTTTTTCCTCGATTTATAGAATATTTAATTTATTTGATGTTTCTAACTTACTTTGGAAAAATAATATAGATTAGATAAAATCAATTTCTAGTTACAAAAACGCTTTTTATTTTGAGTATTCTATAATGAACAGATTCGAGTGAATTTGATTAGAATTATCTTTCTCTTTACAATAAAGTTATAAATTACTTTATATTACGTTCTTTAATTCAATCGAAATATCATAAAATTCAAACTTGTTTGTTTTGATGCCTTTTACAGAGATTCTTGCCGTACATCTTTGGGAGTTCTTAAAATTGAACAAAAAAATATTGCATTTCGCCATGTTTCTTTTTGCTTACAAGATAAACTTTTTCAATAACATATTTTCATTGTTTAAGGAACATAGGTGTAACCAGCCTTTTGAACGGGGGGGGGGGGAGTACCCAGACTTTTTACCCAGAATATGTTGGATACAAACAATATCTTATATAGTAAAACCCTCTAAAACGGAACCCTTTAAAACGGCCGAATTTCCGTTTTAGACAGGTTTTCCTCTTAGAATTCATAATTGTGTGTTATTTCTTTTAAAAAGGGCTCAAACGCGATTTTCGATTGCGTAAGGGGGGTGTGGAAAGGGGTTCAAAACATCAAAACTAAATCTAATTATTAAAAAAAAAAAAAAAAAAAAAAAAAAAAGATATGTAAATCTCCTTGCAGCAGTGAAATAAGACAGTGACTAAGTGTGGTCACAAGTGTAAAACTTTTTGGCACCCTAACTTCATACAAAGATTAAAAAACGCCTTTAATCTTGCTGGAAACTTTTATAGGCACAGGGACATTGCATGAGACGTAAACCTAGCATTATCTATGTCAAAGTCTTCTAGATGAAATTTTGCCGGATGATAAATCTCAGATAATACATGCTGTACACAAGTACATACCCACGAAAGTTTTTCAGAATGTGACTCCATGACTTCTTAGGGATCACCGGGGGAGAACCAAGAAATTTTGGAGGAAAGTGCATATAAATAATTATTATAATTATATAAATAATTACAATATTCATTAATAATTCATGTTTTTACCTCAGAATGTGTCCAATGTATTAGGTAAAGCAATATACTAAATTTTGTCAAGATGATAAAAATTATATTATCATGGTGCGACTGTAATAATAAAGATAGGTGCTTGTCTGTCCCCGTGTGTGTGTATACGCGCGAGCGCTGAACTCTGAAAAAACAATGCAGTCCTAACAGCCGCAAGATTTGACAGGAAAGTACCTGTTTGCCTGAAGTCATGCATATCGAAGACAGTTTCTGGAATTTTTTCAATTAATTTTTTATGCGAATTTTTTTCAAATTAGTAAAAAAGAATCCGATTTATATATTTTATCCAGTAAAATTTGTCTTCTTTTCAATAATGTTTTTTGGAGATTCTTAGAGCGATTTTTCAATTTGTAAAAAATTTTTAATGTTATTTTTAAAGGGCTTTTCTCGCGTTCCTAAAAGAAATCCCGTTTAAATATTGTACCCAATTAGTTAATTTCGTTCCCTGCTGTCCTTTAATCTTTTCCGAATTTTTAATGCGATTTATAACGGGGTTTTTTGCACTTTGAGGCGAGTTTTTGACTTTTTTTTAAACATAAAAAACTCACCGGTAATTTTTGAAATTGCCGTGATTAAATTCAAATTGAAAGAATGTCAAATCAGTTCTCATAAGAAAGCTGAAAATTTAATTTGGCTCGGAAAAAAAATCGCGATAATACAGGATTCGTTTGTTTCGAGACGGGAGTGGTCTTAGCTTGGTCGGGGGTACGTTGCCAAATGCAGTCCCCCCACCCAATCCTAGATTTCTTTAATTCTATGTTCGTTTTAAAAAAAAGCAACCAGCGAAACTCCAACAGTAATGAAGTTTTCTTTGAGGAGCAGAGTTTGAAATAACGTGCGGGATTGAGGGATTTGTGCACAGAAAAAGAAAGATCCGTATAATATAAAATGCTGTGCAGTATTTCCGCCCTTAAAATTCTTTCACAGATCTGTGATTCTTCAGTGAGTATTTAAAAAAAAATAAGTCCGCGATTTTTATTTCTTTTGTGGAACTTCTTAAAATTAATTCGTGACTCGATCTTGGAAAAATTTAAGTATTTCTTTCAACGAGCGTGAAAAATATCGTGAATTTCGATAAAAGAGTGCAGAAAGAAATTGTGAATTTCGTCAAAGATTGCGCAAAAAAATTCAAGAATTTCGATAAATGATTGACGAGAAAATGTTTCAAATTTCCTCAAGTCGCGGAAAAGAGCAGAAGAGTTTGTTAACTGGTACGGAAAGATATCGAGAATTTTCTCGATCGGTAGCGCAAAACTATCGCGAATTTCGACAAATGATTCTTGTAAAAAAAATCAATTTCGTGAATAGGTCGCCAAAAAAAAAAAAAAATCCCTCAAAGGATCCCGGTGAAAAAGACAATTTCGTCGAAGGATCCCAGAAAGAAAATGCGAATTTCGTCAAAAGATCACGGAAAGAAAAAGATAATTTTGTCAAAAGATCGTGTAAAGAAAACACGAATTTCATCGAAGAATCGTGCTAAAGACATCCCAATTTCGTCAAAATATCACGGTAAAAAATGCGAATTTCATCAAAGGATCGCGGTGAAAAACACGAATTTTCTCAAAGGTTAGTGTTAAAAAGTGTCAAAAAATCGCGTAGAAAGACGTGAATTTCGTCAAATGATTTTGGGAAAAATTGTAAATATCATGTAATGATCGCAGAATAAAGTCGCGAATTTCATCAAAATTTAAAGCACAGGGCTAAAACGTTGAAACCGGGTACTTTTACTAGTTTCAAAAGAACTCCGCGAAACGAGAAGAAACTCCAAAAATCGCGTTAAAATTTTCAGAGGAAAAAAATTACTCTATTGACTTGAAAGACTGCCATCATATTCCTTTTACGAATGTCAAAATATGGTCGCGAAACACGAAACTCAACCAACTTCAGATTAATTTTAATTTTCTGTGTTATTATTTCTCATTCCCAAAGCAGGCAGGGTCCGTGGACCCCCTCCTTTCCCCCGGCTAATCGCATTTTACAATTACTGTTTCACATCTGCATTCCCTTTCAAATTTTTTTGCTTCATTCTAGACTTTATACTGCGAAATCAAAGAGACAAATAATTTCTGTTCCTCGTCAAGAACTTGCGCTAATTTCTCATGAAATTGCATAAATATGCAATTGAAAGAACAACAACAAAAAAAAAAGACGTCAAAGTGGGATTATAAAATCTGCTTTTTGGCTTACTGCGACTAATACAGATTCTTGCAAATATTCTAGTTATAAAAAAAGATAAAGAACATAATTTAAAAAAAAAAGAGCGTGGATTTTTTTTTTTTTTTTTTTTTTTTTTAATCACAGTTCAAAACTTAGGCTGTTAGTTATATGAACTAAACTAATTTGCTAAATTGATTGAACTCTGCTTTCACTACTTTTTCTTTTGTAGACTTCGATTTTTTAAAATAATTGTGCTTGAGTCTGCGCAAGCGGGGGGAAGGGTGGCCGGGCACCCAGGGCACACCCTTGTTACGCCTATGAGGAAGCTTTCTTTCTCCATAAATACGAGAAACCTTCCCGACAAGCAGGCAAATTTTAAAAACCAATAAAGCAAACCTCAAAAGATTGTTACGTAACTGTGTTGTTTTGTAGTAATACTGTATTTTTAGACATATTATAGTTCTGTACGGGTAGAGTTGTATCGAATCAAGCCTGAAAATTCTATTTCAAATCAAAAAAAAAAAAAAAAAAAAAATTCTGAGTATAACTGAGTAACAATTCTGAGTAAAATGTAAGGAAATCACAAGATATTATAGGCGTGGCCAGGGTCGTACTGGCATAACTGAGAGGGCGGTGGCAAAATGGATAAAAAGGGCGCCGATTGCCTTACAAGAGGGCGCAAATGCTTATATATACATACACATACACACGCACATACTGTATAAATTATGTATAAAAAATCACTTTAAAAATATATATGAGTATATTGCTATAGCGAAAACTTTATTCCTAAAATAATTATGACACTCAAATTAGTATTTTACATTATAGAAATGTAATATGCACAAAAATAGTTCCCCGCAAGACAATGAACTTAAAAAAAAATCTGATGTTAGACCAGTGTTGCCAATTTAGAGGTATTTTTTTTCCACCACACTTTTCTAAGAAAGCTATCTCTATTTTTGAATTTCGCTCACCTTATCTAATGAGTTAATTCAAACTTTACCTCGAATATCCGAATAACAATCTCCATACAATTATCTCCAAATGGAAAATAAAATATTAAAATAAAAACAAACAAAAGCAATTTCGTTGGGTCAAAACTCAAAAGTGCAAAACATTATTTAATACAATTCAATAATATTTTATATAATACAACCTCTAGAATACAAATACTAATTATGGTGTATAAAATTTCAGGAAAGTTATTTTTGTTCAGGGCAAGAATGACGTCTATTTTACGTGAATTATTTTAAAAATATGTTTTATTTCTTTATTTTTTCAACATTCAAAAGGTATCATAGAAAAGACCCCCCCCCCCCCTTTCCGCAAAGTATATTTACACAAAGAATTTTAACCGCGTTATTTTCTTCTGATGGATTGGTAGCTTCCATTACTATGAAACAGAAGTTATAAATGAAGTGTTAGGTGAAGATGAAAGAGCAGTCGTAAAAAGTTAAACTCTGATTTTCTGATCAGAATGAGAAGAAGAAAAAAAATGGGCATTTTTTTTTAAATTGTGGCCATTCTTTTTCCATTCTGATCAGAAACAAAATTATGACCATTTTTTTCCATCCTGACAAGGAAAAAAAAAAGGGGGGGGCCACTTTTTCTTCTTTTTCTGACCAGAAAATCAGAGTTCTAACTTTTTACGACAGCTCTTTCATCTTCACCTAACACTTCATTTATAACGGTTGTTTCATAATAATGGATGACACCAGTCCATCAGAAGAAAATGATTCATTCCAAAGGTATAAGTTCCATTGAAAAAAACTATTTAATACTTTGAGCAGAAAGAAGAGGCTACACCTGCAATTTTTATGACACTAATAGAATCCCATAGCTGCCAATGTGTACGGTTTAGTTACCTCTAAAATTTAACACAAATTTTTGCCATATTTAATCGTTGACAATTGTTAGACTTTTTAAACTGAAATTCCGGAAGTGACAGCCAATTGTTCCCTTGCGACGACATTTCTGTGGCTTCAACTCGTAAAACTTGGCTAAAAGTGCTATCTTTGATAACATTTTCTGAATGAATCTTTGCCTTTATAAGAAAATGGGAGACTCTAATTTCCTGGTATCTGAACAAAATCGGCAAATTTTATATTTTTACGAATATTAATGCAAATATTTTGTATTTACGAGTGAAAATGACTTCGCGAAAGTATCAGAAAAGTAGTTAGTTTGGATTTGGGAATAGCTTCTTTCAATATAAAAAATTCTAATAACGAAGATGTGATCGCCTCCCCCCCCCCCAAAAAAAAAAAAAAAAAAAATCCATGACCCCCTCTAAATGATGAGCTGAATCCGGCCTTGCCTTTGTCGAATATTGATTGATTAAAATCTTGGAAACGGAATCGAAAAAAATTCCGCTTTATACAGGATCCTTATGCCATATCGATCTTTAGATTCTTCTATGTTTTGTCATACGCCAGACAGGATGATATTAACAATACCGTGCAAAACGCAGATACGAGAAAAATCGAGAAACAAAATCTTCATTTGGCGCCCGGGGCACATGCCCCCTCTGCCCCTCTTAATTTCGGCCCTGCTTTCAAATGAGCAAACTTACAAAGGCTGTGCCCAATAATGGAGTTGTTTCTGTTTTTCAAAGATCTTGTTTTTTTTACCGCGATTCATGTGTGTATACAGGGTAGGGGGGGGGGGCGGCAGAAAATCTTTGGAAAAGTAATACATTCTTTAAAAGTATTACGTTGAATGTATTATTTTGAAAAGTAGTATTACTTGAATGTTTTTGCATGATAGTTTTGTTTTAAAGGTTTTCATTAAATTTCATTATAACTGCTGACTGCTTTACTTGGCTGAAAATACCAACTATTTTTTATTACCCACCAGAAACTTTTTAATCGAACTGTCTTTTATATTTTTTGAGAAAAGCAAAAGATCTCTCAGAAAAGGCTGTCAAATGTGGCGTTTTGAACCGAATTTCCGGACGCAACAGTAGAGGAAGAGAAAGAAAACTGTTGTCACGAGACAACAATCAATTTTGACTCAAGATGTAATTAATTTAAAGAAAAGAATCTATTTTATGACAAATCACTTCAATAACCAAGTCTGCAAGCAGAGCCGTAACAAGTTAATGCCAGGGGGGGGGGGGGGACGGTCTCTGAAAAATTTTTGAGGGGCTGGGCTAACATCTTTTAACAATCAATATATCTTATGCAAACTAAATACAACGAAACCTGTTAAAACAAATCTCTCTGTAAGCAGTTTTTACTTGCTTTTTTTTTTCAAACCCCTCTTACGAAAGCCATAAAAATATCAACTGACCTTTCTTTTCCAACTGTTCTGCAGTCAACAAAATAAAGGGGAGTCTCAATAATGGAAAGAGATGGAGAGGGATTTTGTCGGACCGATTTCCGGATCCTACTACATCTTAGGAAAATAATAACACACGAAAAACACTGCCTGACCACTTAAAAGCTTCCACTGTCAACAGACGCTGGATCTTGAAGGTCCCAATAGACGCATCTTACAAAGCGCTGTCTTTGTTGCGGTTAAGCAGTGTTTTTCATGTTTTATTATCTTCGTAGGATCTGAAATCTTTCCGACGAATCTGTTTCTGCCTCTTTCCACTGCTGAGACTCTGTTTTTCTTGATAATCACAGAACAGTTGAAAAGGAAAAGCCAGTTGACATTTTATTGCTTATGTTGGAGAGGGGGGGGGGACTTTTTTCATTTTGCACTGACCTTAAAATAGCTTATCTGTAATGTAATCTGTTTATAACGGAACTTAGTATAACGAAATTCTTAAACTGACAAAAAAAATTCTTAATCTGGAGAAAGAAATACAAAACAATTAGGATTGTCCGCCTGCTAAGAAGAAAACCTATCTAAAGTAGAATATGTATCTACAATAGAATGTAATAGGACAATGTACTGTAGTATCTTGTTCTAATTAAAATATACATTAATTTGGAATAAGTTTGATAATAAAAGACCTAGCGTGCATCTCATTGAATTATCATAAAACCATTTTTATTTTTATTCAACTTAGAATACATATAGCCAGGTAGATAAATTGAAGTTAATTACGCTTTTTGCATCTAAAAAAAAATGGTAAAAATGCTTTTAGGAAGAAAATGGTGAAAAAATATAGATTTGCTAATTTTGAAAATAAATAATTTAATAAAATAATCTTGAAAATAAATTAAATAGTGTTTTAACTATGAATATTTTATGTTATGGTTGATATTTTAGGAGCGCAGCAAGATCAATGAACATATTATTAGTTCACATAATAAAAAATAAGAATGCAAAATACTCCGGGGTAAATTTATAAACTTAAAAATTAAACTTACCTATTTCCCGTTCTTTTGTTTCACTGATTGAAATAATATTTATATATATATATATATATATATATATAAATGTAGGGATATGCACAATAATGCTTAAAATATCCGTTTACATTTGTTATTCAATATAAGTTGCGACTTCTGTTTTACATGAGTGAAAAGCTTTTCACAAAATTAAAGTTCAAAATACTTTACTTTTAACTGATAATGCTATTTTTCAAGGCAAAGAGCGCCCTCTTGATCAGTCGTTATACTTTTTCCCTATTCATTCTTATTCTTACCCTACATGTTTCTCGCAAGCGGTCATTAACAAAACGATCATTCAAGATGTATGGTGTTAACAACCATGGCACAGGTGACAGGTAATTAAAATTACAAACCAGATGTCTAATGGCAGCCGTAAGTCGTTAGTATACTGATAGCAGAAAAATCTCTTTAGGATCTATGTACTTATTCATACTTGCTCTGAAACTTTTCTTCTCCCACTTTCACATAGCGAATCTTTCTGCACTCTAAAAAAATCCATTTTTATCTATTCAAAAGATTGAAACTTAAAGAAGTTATTACTTGAAGGGTTCGGAATCTCACACCGTTTTTCATTTTCTTCAAATAAATTAAATTTTGAGCTATAAGCGAATGCTGTCAGATAAAATCATGTAATATTTTAAGCTACTGTTCTGTCAGTAATTTCGCTTCTTATTTATCAAGACGCCAACACATTCAACTAACACAAGAAACTCTCAATCCCCTAGCGTGACATCCACCCCCCCCCCCCCCCCTATACATTAAAGATGCATTTTAAAAAATTGAGAAAAAGATTTCGGAATCCATAGGATACATATCGGACGCTTATACTTTTGACACACAATTAGCCATAATATTTGGTTCGCCATCCGGTTCAAAAAACAAATAACGAAATCAAGTTAAAAATGTCATGGAATCTGACAACCGAAAGTGAAGATGTATTCGTTTAGGCGGTTCTCAAATTCCCTATTCAATAATGCGAAACTTTCCGTCACATTTTCTGATTCATTTTTAAACGTAAAGGTCTGGCTACTGAAGCGGTATGGAATCGAATAGCGTTTTCCAATTTTTGATAAATGAATATCAAGTTATATAAATGATTCTTGTCACGTGACGAGTTTTCTCCGTTGTCGCTTTCGGAATTCGGTTCAAGCTGCCCACTTTGACAGCATTTTCTGAAAGATATTCTGTCTTTACCAAAAAATAGAAAACTCCATTCGATGACATAGGGTATGAATAACAGCACATGCCAGTTTCATGAGTTTCTGAACAAAAAAGAATTAAAACATATGTCATAAATTTGCGCCTTTGGGTTTGAGAACAGCCTACTCTTTGTTTTGAACACGGCCAGTTTTTTCATTAGGTGACCACTTAAGGGTGACAGAATATTTCATTAACGAATTCATCCAAGATGCTGGCAAGATCAATACACAGTCCCAATTAGGTTTGAATTTTGTACGATATTTCGGACATTATCGTGTAGACAAGTTCTGCATGTTTGCATTTTTGTGTTTCTGTAAACAAACTATAAAATTTACATACTTGATTAACGAACTCATCCAAGATACTTGCAAGAGTTATAGCCAATTGCTACCAGATTGACCAACATTACGTCGTTGTCTAGTCATAAAAATCAGCCTAAAACGTCGAATTTACCGTCATTTTCAGATAGATTGTTTAATGTTATATGAAAACGTAAACGCTGTTCGATTCCTTACATCCCGATTACCTGCAAATTTTATGCTTTTACATTAAAAAAAAATTCTCGAATATGTCAGAAAGTAGCTGGCTTAGATATGATGCAAATTTTATTCCATTGCCAAAAAAAAAAAAAAAAAAAAAAAAAAAAAAATTGCTAACATGTCAAAAAATAGTGAATAACACACTTAACCTTAATCATATTTTTTCGCTTAATGGGTTATACTTATAAGACAAACTGACGAAAGATGTTTTTCAAAGTCATGAAACACAAGGGGAAAAAACAGATAAAAGTTCTAAAAACATGCTCCGACAATGTTTTCATATATACCTCTGGCGACACCCATGGCATAAAACAATTAATATCGTTCAAAAAGAAAGATTTTTCTTATTTGATTTGTATAAATTGACAATCCTTTTTAGCTTTTTTCTTTCTCAGCTAAAAACATATGGCAGCAGGTTCACCGCTGAAGTTTAGAAACATGCTTTTATTGATTAGCTTGAAGACGTTCAGCCATTGCTTCACTAATTACCTATCAGGATGAATAACATATGTCTATTTCCGTGCAGATTATCGAGTATAAATTGTCCTCGCCCATTTACTATGTACCAAACCATATGGTGACAGATTTGTACATCTGGGGTAAATTTTTTTCAGAAGAAGGAAATGTCCTATAGTATTTCGCTTAAATATTGAGAATTGTACCGCAAAATAATACATCGCAATTAATATCCTTCTGGCTGTAAAATCTTTGGCATTTTCTGTTGCTGAAAGATCTAAATGGTTTTCTTGCAAATATAGTTTTTTTCCCCCCATCAGATTAGTGTCAGTTAAAATATATATTTTATTGAAAAAAAGTGAAGTGTCTGGAGGGGGCTCAAGAGGGAGCTAGGGGGGCTCATCCCCCTCTGCCCCCATCTGGTTACGGGCCTGCCTGCAAGTCTCATTCTTTTATGTAGAGTTTGGCCGAATATTCGGTTTCATTTTCGTTTTCAACCCAAAATCCAAGTTTCGGCGAAAATACTGCCGTATATTCGGTATTACTATAACTGCCCCTCCTTAGCCTCCCCCAAACGGCATTCCCATCCAAAGATCCGTACATACTATATATTCACATACAAGGGGATCAATCTAGAAGGTATTACTAATATTGATTAAATTCGTTATTTTTAAATTAAATTATTTTTTTATATATATTTTATGTTTATAGCACCTTATATTTAATTAATTTTATTTCAATCAAATGATTTTTTAATTAATAATTATGTACTGCCGTTTCTACGCAAAACATTATTCAGATAACATGCGTATATGTATGTTTATGTTACTAACTTTGAATTTATGTTTCGCTTTCGTTTTCAGTCGATACTAGGAAGGTAACCGACATTCGGTTTCTTTCGAACACTATTTTTGTGTTTGAAAATGAGCAGAAATTTTCGTATTATTTAAAGTTTAAAAAGTATTTTTTTGAGAACCGCTTTAAGGATTTGCACGTCATCATAACTTATAAATTTCGGAACATCGAGTTTTTATTTTAGCGGCTTTATCAACGGAATTGAGACTTCTTTACGTGGCCAGAATCTGAAATAGACAATTCTATGTAAGTAAAAAAAATACAATAAGCAATCTATTATAATTATAACATAAAATTGAAACTAGTTTTTCTCAAAATTGCATTTTTTAATAGATGACCAAGGCACGATTACTTTAATAATACAGAATTGTTTCACTTCTAATTTTGTAAGCTTTTTTTCTTGTATAATTATGCAGTACATTAAGGATTTTTTTTTTTTTTTGAATCATCAAAAATCAGCATTTTTCTACGATAAAAGTTGAATACCCTCTTCAAATAATCAGCATTTAAAAAAAAAAAAAAAAAAAAAAAAAAAAAAAAAGAGAGAGAGAGAGAGAGAGAGAGAGAGAGAGAGAGGGAGCTTTTCATAATTTCCACCCTTTGTCTCGTCTAGTCACTAAAATAAGTCATATTTAATTTAAAATTACTGTTTATTTTAATTTCAGATAAGCCAGATTTAAACTACAATAGTCGTCGCAACTCACACGCAAAAAAAAAAAAAAAAAAAAAAAAAAAAAAACACCAACAGCGCGTCGTGTCGCGCATGTGTCGTGCGTTAATTAGTATTTCATGGGAAAATACCTCCACATCCGATTTCTAATTTCTCCAGAAAGATAGAGAGCTCCAGAATACGGTATAATAATAAAAAAAAAAAGTGTCGCATCGGGTATTACTACAGAAACCACTGAGTATCTATAGAACCGATTTTAAACCCCGCCGAAATGGTAATTTGTCTTCTTAGGAACTCCCACGTTACTGACTAACAGCATTGAAAACTGAACACACACAAACACATTGCACTTCTTTTTACTTATATTCATCCATTCTTTTGTAAAAGGACTTTTACAATTTTAGTGGTTTATATATTTATTTTAATTATATATGTATTTTTCAATTTATAAATCGGGGTGGTGTTTGAAGTTTAAAGAGGTTAAGCAGAACCGGTTTAAAAAAAAAAAAAAAACGTTTTTAGATATTGTCTTTTTCGGATGCTAAAAATATTATCGAATTTTTAAATAAATATGAAAAATTAACATTTTCTTCTTTCAAAAGCAAAATTTACATAAGTTTCCCTTGCAAAATCATGTGAAGAATTAGTCTTGGCGTCCTTGGTGGTCTAACACTTATATTATCACTAAGAAATTATGGAATGCTCCAAAAGTAGAACTAAGGGCATCAATTTATGTGTGTATTTGTGGGGATTGTGCGTGCGTGTGTGTGGGGGGGGGAGGGGGTGGGGGGGCTTGCTATTACAAAAACACGATACTAGTTTTTTTGCGGAGGCGCTGAAAAAAATCTGACCAAGTGACCAAGGGCACCATGATTATAAAAACACCGTATTAGTTTTTTAAACTTATTTTTACAGAGCCGCTAAAGAAATCTGTCCAAGGGCGCCATGATTACGGCGATGAAAAATATCTGACCAAGAGCGCCATGATTACAGAAACACGATATTAGTTTTTTAAAACTTATTTTTACAGAGGCGCTGAAAAAATCTGACTAAGGGCGGCATAATTAAAAAACACGATATTAAGTTTTTGAAATTTATTTTCACAGATGCGCTGAAAAAAAATCTCTCTTAGGGCGCCATGATTAAAAAAACACGATAATAGTTTTTTCAAAATTATTTTTACAGAGGCGCTGAAAAAATCTGACCAAGGGCGCCATGATTACAAAAGCATGATATTAGTTTTCAGAAAGTTATTTTTACAGCGCTGAAAAAATCTCACCAAGTGCGCATTGATTACGAAAACACGACATTAGTTTTTTGAAAGTTATTTTTACAGAGGCGCTGAAAATAAATCTGACCAAGGGCGCCATGATTACAAAAACGCGATAATAGCTTTTTGAAAGGCATTTTTACAGAGGTGTTGAAAAATATCTGACCAAGGGCGCCATGATTACAAAAACACGATATAGTTTTTGAAATTTATTTTTACAGAAGCGCTGAAAAAATCCCTCCAAGGGCGCAGTGATTACAAAAACACGATTATTAGTTTTTTGAAATTTATTTTTACAGAGGCGCTGAAAAAATCTGACCAAGGGCGCCATTATTAAGAAAACACGGTATTGGTTTTTTTTAAACTTATTTTTACAGAGGCGCTAAAAAAATCTGACCAAGGGCGCCATGATTAGAGAATCACGATGATAGTTTTTTGAAAGGGATTTTACAGATGTGGTGAAAAAAAAATCTGACTAAGGGCGCCGTGATTAAAAAATACGATATTAAGTTTTTGAAATTTATTTTTACAGAGGCGCTGAAAAAATTCTCTCAAAGGGCGCCATGATTAGAAGAACACGATAATAGTTTTTTTGCAAAGCATTTTTACAGAGGAACTGAAAAAAATCTGACCAAGGGCGCCATGATTACAAAAACGCGATAATAGCTTTTTGAAAGGCATTTTTACAGAGGCGCTGAAAAATATCTGACCAAGGGCGCCATGATTACAAAAACACGATATAGTTTTTTGAAATTTATTTTTACAGAGGCACTGAAAAAAAATCCCTCCAAGGGCGCCGTGATTACAAAAACACGATATTATTTTTTTGAAATTTATTTTTACAGAGGCGCTGAAAAAATCTGACCAAGGGCGCCATTATTACGAAAACACGATATAGTTTTTGAAATTTATATTTACAGAGGCACTGAAAAAATCTGACCAAGAGCTCCATGATTACAAAAGCACGATATTAGTTTTTGAAAGTTATTTTTACAGAGACGCTGAAACAAATCTGACCAAGACCTTTCATGATTACAAAAACACGATATTAGTTTTTTGAAAGTTATTTTTATAGAAACGCTTTAAAAAAATCTGACCAAGGACGCCATGATTACCAAAGCCGCCTCTGACAAAGGGACCAAATGAAATTAAAATAAAAATCTCCTGTCTGAAATTGGCATTTTTTTTTGTTGTTGTTTTTGTTTTGTACTTTCACAAAAAAAAACAGAAATACCAAACTACTGGGCAGCCACCCAGGGCGCTGAATATTAGACAGAAAATATACTAAATACATCATTAATACCAATATTAATTTATGTAGAAGTTACTATTCTTCGGGGTACTGAATAAAATCTGGATCAGGGCAACATGACTATCAAAGTCTCTGTGAATGAATCCATTTAAAATGAGAATATGTTTCTTATACACTGTTTCGTCGTTTATACTTGCACAAAAGGCAGAAATACAAAAATACCTCACAACACCATGGGCGCTAAATACTTAGACGCAGAAAATATGCAAACGTATTAGACGCAGACTTATTAGACACTTATTAGAAGCATTCTTAGAACAGAAGTTATTTAGGCGTATATCTAAATAAGGGAGTACTTATTATTTTTCTTAGAATTTATCATTAGTACAGGCTTTGAAACAAAGTCTGGTCCTGGATACCATGTGTAACAATGGCATATCTGATTGTCGATAACTTATGTTATCTCGAAATTGGTTTATCTAATTGTCTTTGATCACACATAGTTTGCTTATGCTATACTTAAAAAAATAAAAAGCATTACTTTTTAATTTTCCAAATGAAAATCTTTGAAAATTTTATGCCTTTCAAAATGCGTGCTTTAAAAAAAAAAAAAAAAAAAAAAAAAAAAAAAAAAAAAAAAAAAAAAATAGTGACGATGGGCGCACCGGGCATTTGCCTCGTTGCCCGGTGGGCCAGTACGACCCTGGGCGTGGCTTATTCAAATTTCTCTGAGCTCAGAGCGCGATTAAGCTTGTCAGGGACCCAAGGTATAACACCTCTTTGGGGCCCCGTCCTACCGGAATAGTTACAAGAAATATTTTTCCAAAGTATTTGGAGCTTTTGCTGATTGATTCTGTAATATCTTAAAATGCAAGTTTGCTCTGAAAAAGGAAAACCTTAAAACTTGTTTAACCATGGCTCTGTTGACAAAGAAACGGGTCAGCCAATTTCATTGTAGGTAAGACTGGCACTTTCTTTCCTCCCTAATTTCCTACCAATCTATGTGTGAATGATAACTCCACTCATACAAAACAACTTGTAGAATATACAGGTTTTGGAACCTTCTTCAGCAGCAAATTTATCAACAGACTTTCTTATCAGAGTCACACACAATCTTCGGTTTTACTATTTCTTACAGAATAATTATAAAAGCAAGCTGTCTACATCATGCAACGTAAAAAAAGAAAACTGTTTCGAAAATATTACGAAATTTAATACGGTTTACGAAAATATCTTATGACAAGTTCAGAGTTACCTACGAATGTAAAAAAGTTTTTTATCTTCCGAAACCTAAGAAACAAATAGCTTTCCGATTTTCAACGAAATGTTTATGAAACAAAAGTTTCTTTTTCTTCCAGTGATTTTCAAAACGGTTCCGAATAGATTTTACAATCTGTTAATAAGTTTTCTGAATTGCAAACATCGATTTTTCGGATTATATCAATTCTCAAGTAAACTTTTTCAGCTGCCTAAAGAATTTTTACTTGCAATATTAACAAAAAAGGATTTGTGTTTGATGTTAATATAAATGCTGCTAATTTAGCATGTTCGTATGTTCCATATGTTTGTTCAACATGAAAACGTTTGAATGTGTAATGAACGAGAACTGATAGCATTCTAAAAGTGTTGCACCTGAATTGAGAGAATTGATTAAATGCCAGTTATTATGTTGCTAATTGAAAGATTGAACTATATAAATTATGTACGTAAAAAGCGTTTTTCTTTTTTTCTTTTTAACCATTTACCGGAGAACGTTCAGCCTATTTTTCTCACTATTTATTGAAATACCGCTCACCCGCATGTAGTCATACAACTTCCAAAAATTCATTTTATGTTTTATTCCACTAATGGATCTGTCTGATGTGCGTATTGCTACAGTAAAACTTTCATAAAAGTAGTTATATGGAAAATCGCTTTTTTACGCTGTATGTCCGTACGCGACCAGGTAAGGAGCTCAAATTTTGAGTGGATGTAAAATTACTCAACTCTCCTAACATTACCTACGTGTTTATTTTTGTGTTTTACAGTTTTTTGCAAGTTTTTACTGCTGAATGCTAAGTGCTATAATTTCATGTTACACTAAAAACATGCGAATCTTCCGTTTGCCTCTCCTATGAAATTAACTTTTGTCGTCATGTGTCCCTTTTTCTGGTAATGAATTATTTTTTTCAGAACATATTAAACTTTAAAGGGTTCATTACTGCATAAATGTTGCTTTATTATTTTAACATAATGAAGCTGATTGATTTAGCATTTATGTTAATTTTTTTCCAACTGAAAAAAGAGCATCTAGTTTCCGAATGGAAGTCAGAACATTTTCCTTGAATTTACAATTCTTTTTTTAATTCAACACAATTCAGAATAAATTGTAAAATATAGTATCACTACGTTTCCATCATTTAATGCGATTTCTTTACCTGAGGATTTTTCTAGTATTTAACTATCTACATGTCTGATCAGGTTCTACTGCCATGAGTTTGTATGCCTCTTACGTATTAAGTTTTGCTCATCAAAATCTGATACAGACCATGTGAACAACGTCGTGAAAAACGTGGTATAGCAATGCCATATGCTATAAGCACAAACATATATAGTCTAATTAATATAAAGTAGTAACGAAGCTTCGTCAGCTTTGCTGGTCAGATTTTTCAAATGAACTTCGATAGAAAAGAACATCTCTCCATAAGAACCTGAGTTGTTAAGACAGTTAGGAATTACCGCAAATGTAAAATCAGGTCTTTTTTTTATTACATAATTTTTGTCTTATTTAAAATCAGAATTACTATTTAAAATAAAGGGATTTTTTTATTATACAATATTAGTGGGAGTTTAAACTTCCGGTATTTCAGACATGCTACCTTCGCCTGTTACATACAGAGAGATGTTCGGTTGTATGCAGGTTCACTTGGAAAAACGGGCCAGCGAAGCAGACGAAGCTCCACAATTATTTTATATTTAATTTCTACTGATAATGTTTTAGTGATTATATCACGTGGAAAGATTCGGTGGCTGTTTTGTTTTTAATATGTGTTGGACAGCTATATCATGGCATTTGATGGACGAAACTTAATAACTAAGAGACAGATTATATTAAAAATCTATGAAAATTCAACTTTGGTTTCATGACCCAAAAGCATAGTATGCATTTACCCTTGAAAAATTGAGATTTTCTGTAGACGAAAATATTTCCAAACAAGTTTAATTTCCTTCACAAAAGTGGGGGGAAACGATGTGGAACCAGAAAAAAACTCTCTAAAAATTGTAAAAATGATAAAATCGCTATAAATTAAAGAATCGCTGTACCAATTACCATGAAATTTACTATATAAACATAAAAAATGAACCTAATTTTTTCTACTAATATAGAAAAATCGCCGGTAAACGTGAAAAAACTGCTAAAAATCGATTTAAAAATTAAATTAATAAAACCTATTAAACAAAATTAAAATCTTCCTCGGATTTGTATCATGAATATCAAAAATTTGTCGCGCAAAAATAATCGCTCTTTATTATTTTTGTAGATTTTGTAAAGAATATATGCATGCTTAATAAATTTTCTACAAGAATGACACCGGAAAAAATACAAAGAAATACATTACTGAATAATTTAAATTTTGATATAGGTAACTTTGACATTTAGTGATAACTTATTCGTGATAACAGTTGTCTATGCTGACGGCTTTAAAAGTATAAAGAAAAGGGGTTCGACCGGGGCAATTCCACAACATACAGGAAAGTAAAAAAAAAAAAAAAATGCAATTTAATAAATTACAACGACCATTTGGAAAATATTTTTTTGAAGACTAAAATTTAAGACATAAAAATAGCACGGAGTTGATCATACATTACGTACGCCATGAATTAAGTATTAATAGTGTTATTATACTTAAAAATTGCAAGCGACAGAAATTGCCTGCGACTCGTACGTATTAGCTTATTAATACGTACGTATTAGCTCGTACGTATTGCGAAACTTACGTATTATCCAAGCATTTCATTGGCTGTTCGGGAAAAGGCTTTTCCATCCTCAGATTTACAAGATATCTGACGGCCAATTTTAAATGAAATTTATTTCTTAAACTTCTAAACACCCCACAATATTACTTTTTATATCGTCGTATAGAGAAAAAAATGTACTTTTAAATGCAATTTTTTTGAAAGCTGTATCTCAATTTGTTTCTGAGTTAATCATTTTTTTTGTAGTTTTTATTACTTTTTTGTCATAATGGCTCTGTTGTCCATGTCTGTTGAAAGTAAAGTGAAATACAGATTACTGTATAGACCAATCAGAAAACGAATAAAATGATGATTAAACCAACAGAAACCTTCAGATATGCTTTTGATTTCCTACCCTGACGAGGACAATAACAATTTTTCTAAATGGTTAAAAAATATATATATACATATATATATAAGGTACTATGCAAATTCATTATAAGTAAAAATTTAGAAGAAAATAAAAAGTTTTAGTGGTAAAATGGTAAGGAAAATTAAACTCGCAAGTTTAACATAAACCCAGTTAAATAAAAAAATTTCGCTGCTGGCCATTTTTTCTGTATTTTGAATCATTAAGGCATTCGTCTATCAGCTTAAAATATTTTAGCAAGGTTAATTTCACCGCATTTTTGTTCCTGAAAGTCAAAAGATTGAGAGAATGCCCCACATATACGTTAAAAGGATGAATAAAAAATCATTTATAAATGGTTAGGGAAATACATAAACGTTTAATTAAAAAATACTAATCAATAATTAAAAATGAGAAATCAATTTTTTTTAGATAGTTCTGATACAGATTTAAATGTCAGTGTTATAAGAAAAGTGAGTTTGAAGGCTTCGAAAAATAACACTTGATCTTGCACTCTACGGAAAATCATGCGGTATCTTTTATATGAATTATTTTTTTATGCTTCCATAAATATTTAGTGCAGTTACTGCTGTGCAAATAATATGTTAAGTAATTATACGTAATTTTATTCTCGCTCCGAGTGCTTAAGGAAAATAATTGTTAAGGTTTAATTTCTTTTTCTGTGGAATATGGATAGATGCCAGGTGAAAATATGTTTCTCCATTGATGTTTTACCAATGCATGAATAACTTAATTGAAAAGAAAAAATATATATTTTCACTTCAAAATCAGAATTTATTTATATTATTTCATAAGTAACATATATAAAAAGATAAAACTGTCTAGAGAACTACATACAGCACTGAAATATACATTTGATAAAATTTAATATATTTAAGCAATTGCTGCAAAAATTTTCAACTTTCATGAAACAACCTGCTCCATGTAATGAAAGAGATTTCATCCAGTGTGCTTCAGCATAAGAGTGTGCCATGATAAAAATAATAGTTCCCCGAACCAGAGCCGATCGGCTTCATGTGGACCTTTAGAGGAGATTGCGTAGCGATCTCCCCGTACCTCAAGACACCAACCGACGCCCAGTCGTCACGACAACATTCCGCCAACGAAACACCTAAGCGAGGCAGACACGAGGGCAAACCACAACAACGAACTTCGTAAAGTCCGTGCTGCAGCCAGATGCTGTTCCTCTTGCTGTATGTTTTGACGAGTCCGAGATTCAAAGAAACATCAGAACAAGACCCCTGAGTTACCGAACGAGTTCGGCATCCTGCCCATAGGCCTTTGAGAACTAAATGGTTCGGTTCATCGCTTCTCAAGACAACTAGCCTAAATCAAAGTCAGGAAGATCGCAGCTCTCGACCCCAGCCAGATGTACAAAGTCACCACAAACTGTGTCACCACCAAGACACGAAGTTCTTACTACCAGAAAAGAGAAGGATAGGGTAGACTGTGGATGAAAGGGACACTCAAAATTTCATGAAGAAAATAAAATGTAGAAATTTTTAACTTTGGCTCAATCGATGACGATATTTGTACTGTCTCAATAATCCTTATAACTAATGTCAGCAATAGTAGCGTTGTAGGTGGTGAAAGCAAAACTAAATTTTTCATATAAAAAAGTAAATTTAGATCTTGCTTTTCTTTTTTTCTCAAAAAAATTAATATTATGTTTAGCATTATAATATTTATGTTAGTTAGCACTGTAAAATATGCACTTTACATAAATACCAGGATATTTTGTTAGCTAACATACTGACATGCATGAATACATTTTTATTTTCAATAGGCGTGTATGGGGTTGAAAGGGACATGTCCCAATAATTATAAACAACGAGGGTTTAAGGAGACATGCCCCTACCAACCCGTCGTTGTTTATAATTATTTCAACAAAATAATATTTGCGTTTCGTAAAATTTAATTTATGGTTTTTAGTTTTTCATGTAGAAAGTAATGAATTATTATGTAGAACAAACATATGCAAATATTGCTGTATCTTGAGGAAAAAGGAGTGTCTGTAAGATCAACAGTTAAATCCTACGGCATTGAAAAGTCCCATTTAGAAAGAATTGTTCTAAAATTTAAGAATGCACAAGCAGATGAATTTCAATACGTCCATTTGGTAATAGAAAAGTTTTTAATGAAGCTCAATAAAAAGAGTTAGTTTCATATTTGCTCCAAGCATCTAATATGAACTATGGTTTGACAGTTATGCATATGAGTATTCAATTTCTTTGAATTCTTCAAATATGTCACTGTCTTGGTCTTGGCAAATAAACAAGCAAGCTGGAATTGATTGGTTCCTAGTTTTTAATCAACGGAATTCATTACTTTCTCTTAAAAAAACTATAGCCTACTTTAACAAGTAGTACGAGTTTCAACAATGTTAATGTTGATATATTTAAAAGATCTTTAGTCAGTTATGAATCGCTATAAATTCACACGGAAGATAATATATGACTGTGATGAAACAGGTTTAATGATAAAGCACAAGCCACCTAATATAGTATCAAAACGTGGTGAAAGCAATTTTCTCACGTAACATCAGCTTAACGTAGTGAACTTGTCACACTTTTGTTTCCGCATCAGGTAACTCTGTTCAACAGTATTTGTTTTCTTAAGGAATAATTATAAAGAATTCATGCTCGGAGCTGCCCCATCCCAAATGCTTTGACTTGCTTATCAAAGTCCATGGATGACCGCAGAATTTTTTTTTTTTTTTTGATGAAATCTTAATATTCTAGTTGTTCCAAAACTGATCCTACGCTTTTCTTATTTGATAATCATGAAAGCAATATAAATATTAAGCTAATAAAATTTGCGAAAGTTAATGGAATAATTATGGTGACATTCCTGTCACACTTTATCCACAAACCCCTGAAAGGCATTCGGAATGAATTCGAAATACATTTTTTAGAAAAAAAAAAAAGAATAAAACCACTTTGTATTTATTGATATTATTGACATAAATGACGTGATTATTAATAATATTGTGGTGACGCTAACTAAATCCGTAACTTGTGGTGAGACAGATAGAGCTAAATCTTTCTTAAAATTTTTGATTTAAAGTTGTTTTATGTCATAGGCCTAAACAAGTTATTTTCTTGTTTTTGTTTAATCCTATGTTGTAATATATTCTATTTTTACTTGTCTACCGTTATCTTTTATTTTTGAATATTGCAATCGCAAATATAAAGAAAAAAATTTTCATAAAATTGTTTTATGTATGTGTGCCCCTTTCAATCCCGCACAGTGTCCCTTTCATCCCATGAAAAGGGGTTAAAAGAGACATTTCTCTTAATGTATAAAAATGCTTACAGATTTTAAATTATTGTACTTGAGGATAAGAGGTTTTACTAGTATTAAAGCTAAGGTTTTAGATGAAAATTAGGCGCAAACATGAGAATGATATCTTTCAATGTCATTATGTTATAAGCTTATAAAGAAAAAATGTCTCTTTCATCCCCAATCTCCCGTACTGCTAACTCGACGGTTGGTCACACTTACCCCTCCTACGCATAGTCACTCTGGACTGGCTTGGTCCACAGAGACGTGGTTCCGGCAGCCCGACTCCCACGTAACACAACACAGACAAAAAAACATTACCACATAAAACGGGAAAGAGCCCGGAAAAGGCGCTTTGTTTCCGGGCGACACGCACCTCCTGCCAGTTGGCAAGGCTCCGTGGCTATGGTACCTTCACCAGCCACAGTCGACACTGGGTCCTGTAACTCACCGTAGCTCAAGGGCACACACAAGACAAGGCGTTCTCCGGAAGAGAGTGGTGGGCACCATCCAATACTCACCTTCCGCAAGTCTACGAATCAAGCTCCCACACTGTCAACACACTGTTAAAAATTTGCAGCATTCTGGCAGGTCATTTGACCGTTTTTTTTCGATAACGGTTACACATCCGTAATTTTAACACTATTCTACCCATATTATTGGCCATTTTATGGTCAGAATATAGTTAAATTATGGTTATGAAACCGTTTTTTCAAAAAACGGTCGAATGACCTGCCAGAATGCTGCAAAATTTTTAACACTGCAGTCGACACCGACCGGCCTTTCCTCCCATTGATTCAGGGAGAGCCCCCATTTAAACAAACATCAAACACATACAACACACTAAAACATTTTCTACTTTTTATTTTATTTATTTCCTATTTTCTACATTTTATTTTCATTTTTTTTCATATTTCACACAAACTCTTAGGACATTCAGACTTAGGAGGGGACAAATATTAAATGTCAATCTAAAACCATTATTTAATATAAAAAAACCTTAGTTTCAAATAAAAATATATATATATATATTCATCCATTATCTGTTCTGTAAATTGTGAAGCTCGGATTAGATCTCATACTATGATTAAAAGCAAAAGGTGCAATAACAATAAGTGACAAGTATGAGCAAAACTACTCGTATGTACGGTATATTTTATTACCATTTCAAACATATTTTTCGTTCCAGAACATACCCAATCTATTCATAAATACTCATAAGTTTAAAAGTTGTATTTATTTCGTTCGTTTTAGTTACCTTAAATTAAAGATTATTTCAAAGTTAATCTATAAGCTACATTGTGCTCCGTGAAAATTATAACTGTGGACTCAAGTGCGCCTTGAAATAAACAAAATCAATGAAAATAAAGCTTGAGACAAAATTTTAGCCCGTCAGTGTGGTAATTTCTTTGGCATTCATGATTATGTATTTGTAAATAGCGATGCAGTCATTAAAACACCATAAATATGAAACGGAATTTTGTATTTTATCTTAACAATAATAATCGAATAAAATAAAACATATCTACATTTATTCTCTTTTGTGTTAGATTTATTCATGTTTTATTGACTTATATAATAAAAAAAATGTATTACAGATTAATGGGCTTGTTTTTAACACAGGTATTCCTACAATCTTTTTTTTTTTTTAAACTAAACCATATATTATAGTTTGTACTTAATTTCTAAAACTTATTCGGTGCAAATATCGTTATGCAAGTAACACAGAAGGTAATTATGGGTAATTTTATTCTCGTCTCAGTAGAAATGGGAAATGTGGTAAATAATTGTTCAGATTTCATTCTTTTTACTTGGATATGTGCCAGATGCAAGCAATTTTTCTGCATTAATGTTAGTTTGATGCATAAATAATTATTCTGAAAGGAATGAGAGTATTTCCACTACAAAAACATAATGTAGTGATGGAGCAGTGGCGCAGCAGTTGAGTGATTGCCACCACTAAATTTTTATAGTATTATTGGCTTAGATTAGAAACATCAGAAACCAATATATTTTTTCGGAATTAAAGAGGAATTTATAAAAACAGAATTTCTGTTGCTGTCACAAATTTTCGGAAATATTTCCTTGTAGTTTTTACAGCATATTGATTTATATTCTCAACCTAAATATCGGTTTTTAAGATGCTATATAATTTCAATAAAACATTTTAGCTGTGTAATTGAATTTATATATCCACGATTGACAAAACATTTTTTTATGCTATGTTAATGTTGTTAATTCATCATGATTGATTATAAAGCATATTTACTGAACGTAAGCAGAATTAAATAAGAATCCATAGCAATCGAAGACCCTACTTTTGTAAGTTTATAAAACTAATTAATGTACAAAATTCTGAAATGTTTTCGAAGATCGCTGACAGAAAAATAAAGTTTGCTTTTGTAAACCTCTCATTAGATCTCAAAAATATATTAGTTTTTTAGTTTTCTAAACATAAAGAACGCCTTTCGGAATCCTGGGTAACTTGGATGAGGTTACTGTAGGTACTGTGGTTTCACTATAATTTTCTAGAATTAAAAAAAAAAAAAAAAAAAAAAAAAACGGGATTTTTTTTACGATTTAGTTTATGCCACTTAAAACTTCTAACTAAAACTTTTATTTCCGAGATACATTATTTATTTTTAATTCAGCGCTTTGGTAAGCTAATAATAGATTCAATTTCAAAGGCTAATCTTATTTAATTATGGGTATTTAAAAATAATTAATTATTATTTACAAGACATTGAGTCATGTACATAGATATCAAAATTGTATCATCAAAATAACTAGAAAAGTTGAAACAAAAAAATCCTTGCCGGCTCGGGCCTACAAGCGGAGGTATTTCGAAGTTAAGTACTAAATTCACTAACAAAACTTAAATCAAAATTAGAGATAGACCCAGTTCCTTCTCTAAAAATGAGCTCTAGGGAGCTAAACATTTTGTGAAAATTCAAATATACACGAATACATACACGCATGTATATGGAATAGGTTTAAACATTAGCTAGAGCATATTAAGATAACCTCAAAGTGTTAAAATATGTTAATATTTCCATAGTCGGGTTTTTATCAAGTTTTAATACGTTTCATCAAACTCATATGACGTTACACATTCACCTGCTGAGGTCCTTTTATTTCCAATATGACGCAATACATTTTTTTTTTTAATTCTTCAAATTATTTATTTCATTTTGAGTTTTCAAGCGGAAATCTTGCTCTAGAAAACTTATGACGTAATATTGAATTTGTTTTCAATTCGTCAAACTATTTATTTAATTTAATTTTCACGTGAAAATCTTGCAATAGGAAAGCAATTGTTGTGGTGAGAATTTTATTGTTTTTTTTTTCATTGTTGGCAACTGCTATAACGAAAATTATTTATTAACCATTTGGAAAAATGGTTATTGTCCTCGTCAGGGTAGGAAATCAAAAGTATATTTGAAGGTTTTTATTGGTTTAATCCGCAATTTATTCGCTTTCTGATTGGTCTATACAGTAATATGTATTTCCCTTTACTTTCAACAGAGATGGACAACAGAGTGTTGCCACTATGACAAAAAAGTAAGAAAAACTACAAAAAAATAATAATAACTCAGAAAAAAATTGAGATACAGCTTTCAAACAAATTGCATTTAAAAGTACATTTTTTTCCTTTATACGACGATATAAAAAGTAATATTGTGGGATGTTTAGAAGTTTAAGAATGAAATTTCATTTAAAATTGACCGTCAGATTTCTTGGAAATCTGACGATGGAAAAGCCTTTTTCCGAACAGCCAATGAAATACTTGGATAATACTTAAGTTTCAGGTGGATAATATGTACCAGTCGCAGGCGATTTCTGTCGCTTGCACGTGTAATAACACTATTAATGTTTAATTCATGGCGTACGTAATGTATGATCAACTCCGTGCTATTTTTTATGTCTTAAATTTTAGTCTTTGAAAAAATCATTTTCCAAATGGTCGTTGTAATTTGTTAAATTGCATTTTCCCCCCTGTCATTGTTGTGTAATAGCTGGATCAGAATCATTTTAAGACGGCATTCAAAATTTTGAACCTTCCCCATTTCCATTCCCTTGGACCGATTTCGCCCATTTTCAATCCCCACCGAGATATTAGCCATCTCAAAGTTGTTGGCGAGTTTGAAGACGATCCGTGCATAATTGCGACTTTTATCATGTGGACAAAATTTAGTACATACATACATACTTTATATGGGTCAATCCATTTCAAGTGGTCCAGAAAATGTCATGTTCGTTGCTCGACCATTTTTAAAAAATCTGAAATTTTTTGTACAACAACCGTAACATGATGGAAGTTCAAAATGACTATTATTTTAATTTTATTAATTTTTGTTTGTGCATGGCGGCCATCTTTGTTTCATCATCTGCAACAATTTTCTCACAAGAAGGGTTTACGGAATTGTAAATAATTCATCGTTTATTTATCCAATTCAAGTGCGGATTAAAGCAATTTGTACAGAATACATTGGTCTAAAAATTTGGTAATGGAGTAGTTTCCGAAACTAACTGCTTATTGGTAAAATTTGAGCATAAAATTTCGTTTTTTTTCCAAAATTTGTCCGTTTACAAGGGGAAATTTCTCTAGCAAGGATAACTGTCAACATGACATAATTTTTTTTACAAATAGGCCGAAAGTACTTGTACTCACACGCCGTGTTCCAGATCTGGGTCTTGCTTTCTCTTCTCTAAAAAAAAATCCCAAATTTTTCAAAAATGACAAAAATCGCACTTTTCAGGCTTTGATATCTCTGGTGGGGCACGAGATAAAAATCTGAATTTTTTTTTATAAGAATATTGTATGGTAGTGTTATGCACAAGAAATTTCAGTTTGGAGATTTGACTACAAGCTGAGATATGGCAAGGGCAACATGTCAAAACAATACTGCCAAACTATTGTTTTGTTGTAGTCACAGCGAAGTATTTATCTCAGAGTATCATTTAAATTTATTTTTTAGATTACCTTTAAATAATAGTGACAGAAAATAAATATTTTGCAATTAATTTAAAAAATAATTAAGGCTTACATTTTGTATGGTTTCAGTAATTTTTGTTGTAATTTTAGTAAGTAAAAGAAACCTCGGGACTTTTACAGTTATATATATATACATGACCTGAGACAAAAACAGAATAAGGAAAGAGAAAAGCTGTTAATGTTGGCATACTTGTTGAGACATAATCAAACGTGTCAAAACACATTCCTGGTTGTTGGTTTTAAACCACAATTTCAATGCTACTTGCCAGTCCCTGAAACTTGTTCCTACCATAAGTATGTTCCTGTAAATGAAACATTATGCGATGTTACCACGTATCAGCCTCAAGTAATTTTCAGAAAGTAAAGATACCCAAAGCCTTATTAAAATTTATACTGCAGAAAAAACACATTTTTTCATAAGAAGTAAGCTAGGAATTATTAATGAATTGAGACTTGCACATAGTGATTTCAAAGTATATTTCAATGAGCCAGCAGGGCCAAGATCTTCAATCAAGTTATCAAGAGATGACAAGACTTGGTTCCTAGTACAAATAAAATTTTGAGAAAGATCAAAATTGTGGTTTTTGAACCAACAAGCAGGAATGTGTTTTGACATGTTTGATCATGTCTCACCAAGTATGACAACATTAACAGCTTTTCTTTTTCCCTATGTTGTTTTTGTCTCAGGCCTTGTATAAAACTATTTTTTTTATGTAAAAGTGCTGAGGTTTCTTTTAGTTACTAAAATTACTTACAACAAAAATTACTGAAACCATACAAAATGTATGGTCTTAGGCATAATTATTTTTTTATTAAGTGCTAAGCTTTGCAAAGGGCTTTATTTTCTGTTACTATTATTTAAAGATAATCAAAAACATAAATTTAAATGACACTCTGAGATAAATACTTAGCTGTGACTAAAACAAAACAATAGTTTGGCAGTGTTGTTTTGACATGTTGCCCCTGCCATATCTCAGCTTGTAGTCAAATCTCCATCTTGAAATTTCTTGTGCATAACACTACCATGCAATACTCTTACAAAAAAAAAAAAAAAAAAAAAAAAAAAAAAAAAAAAAAAAAAATCAGATTTTCATCTCGTGCCCCACCAGAGATATCAAAGCCTGAAAAGTGCGATTTTTGTCATTTTTGAAAAATTTGGGATTTTTTTTAGCGAAGAGAAAGCAAGTCCCAGATCTGAAACTCGGCGTGTGAGTACAAGTACTTTCGGCCTATTTGTAAAATAAATTATGTCATGTTGACTGTATTCCTTGCTAGAAAAATTTCCTCTTGTAAACGGACAAATTTTGGAAGAAAACGGAAACTTTATGCTGAAATTTTACCAATAAGCAGTTAGTTTCGGAAACTACTCCATTACCAGATTTTTAGCCCAATGTATTCTGTACAAATTGCTTTAATCCGCAGTTGAATTGGATAAATAAACGATGAATTATTTACAATCCCGTAAACCCTTCTTGTGAGAAAATTGCTGCAGACGATGAAACAAAGATGGCCGACATGCACAAACAAAAAATAATAGAATTAATATAATAGTCATTTTGAACTTCCATCATGTTAAGGTTGTTGTACAAAAAATTTCAGATTTTTTAAAAATGGTCGAGCAACCAGTGCTGGACCACTAAATATAAAAAGTTAAATATAAAAAAAATATAAAAAGTTTATATATATATATATATATATATATATATATAAACGTAAAGCACAGTAATCACCAACAAAAAACAAGACAAATTCATGTGAAATGCGCCAAACAGCTGCAGTAAAACACATAAATTAAATATAAAGCAGTATAAGATTATATTTAGCCTGAACCAGCGCACCCCTCACCCCCCCCCCTCATAGAACAAGAAGAACAAGAAAAATATCTATGTAAACATTAAAACTTTAACAAAAAACAGGAAAAGATAGGCTGCGGCCTCATCGGCAGTGGGTTATGTTTCAAAAGCAGCCGAGCATTCGATAAAATATACATTAGTGGCAGTGGGTTTCGGCCAGAACAGTGATAGCAAAATCAAATGTTAAAACATTCGATGGCTATTATCACATGCTCCCCCACCGGACCCTACGCCAACAATATTAAATGAATGCCTCACCTGGAACACAGTAAAAGATGCTAAAAATATGTTCGTTATAAGTTGGTATGTAATATATATATGTGGCTAAGTTGGTTGAGTGTGGTTTTTTCAACGAACATATTTTTAGCATCTTGTACTGTGTTCCAGGTGAGGCATTCATTTAATATTGTTGGCGTAGGGTCCGGTGGGGGAGCATGTGATAATAGCCATCGAATGTTTTAACATTTGATTTTGCTATCACTGTTCTGGCCGAAACCCACTGCCACTAATGTATATTTTATCGAATGCTCGGCTGCTTTTGAAACATAACCCACTGCCGATGAGGCCGCAGCCTATCTTTTCCTAGTTTTTGTTAAAGTTTTAATGTTTACATAGATATTTTTCTTGTTCTTCTTGTTCTGTGAGGGGGGGGGGGGGTGCGCTGGTTCAGGCTAAATATAATCTTATACTGCTTTATATATATATATATATATATATATATATATATATATATAAACTTTTTAGGTGGGAGGTGGTTTTGCGTTCCTGGGGTCCTATAATGAAAAGTTATGAAGGAATTTTTCAAAAGACGCACCATGGTAACGACTGTAATAGGTAGTATTTCTTACGAAATCTACCTAAAAGAAAAGTTTTATTGTTATTTTATTAATCTCACTCATTCTGCAGGAATATAAAATTAGCCAAGAAGTTTTTTTTAATTATTATTATTGGTCAGAATATTTGGAAATTTTGATTATTTTTATATAAAAGTATTCATATACGGAAACATAGAGTATATTTAAAACTATATTAATTTATATATTTATTTTTAAATCTATTAAATCTCGCCTATTTTTACTTTTTAAAACAAAAAAAAAATCTGTTGTTCAGCCAAGACAAAACAATTTCACCATCTCTTTTGCGAATAAAAATAATTAATATGCCTTGAAAAAAAAAAATCATTCTTCGTGGAATCCGTTTTAAATCAAAACAGCTATATATACAGTCTATCGCCATTTGCAAAATATGAACACATCTCTCTTCAACATTTGTTCTTTAAAAAACTTTTTGTATTAGATTGAAATGTTTCTGTTTGTAGCTGCACATCAGAAAAAAAAAGTAAGCCAGAATAAGCCAGAAATAATATTTTGGTGTTCTATGTAGTTAATAATTGTAATAATGATAATATTTAAAAGTTAATTATCTTTCTGTAACATAATTAAAACTAATGAAAGCTCGAAATTTGAAATTTTGTAGTTATTTTTAAAATGTCTTACAAACATTAATTAAGAAAATCACTTTGGCTAATTAAGAGTTAAAAATACACTAGTAATGAAATATTTTAAGGACTTGAAGGTCCGAGTAAAAATTCCATAATATAAAAAAAAACATAAAAATTTAAATAAAGATCGTTATAAAATATTTCATCATATCCATTAAAATTTAATAAAAATTACGGGATAATTCTTATTTGTAAATTCAACTATCATTTTGTACTTCATATATATTTTTGCTTCAAACATTATGAATCTCCGTCTACAGGTTTAAACTACGTTGAAGTGTATTTTGTGAAATGTAAAGTTTCCACTAAAAACGATACACATTTATATATTACATGTTATGAATACTAAAAACTATTTCATGGGAATTTATACATATAACGTAAACTTTTCTTTTCGATATACATTTTGAAAAATTATTAAGAATTATTAAAGTTTGCTGAAAACTTCAGTATTTCGTCGATAACAATTTTACATACGTATGCCTGTATTTAATCTCAGAAATTTTTGAACGAAATATAAAGAATAACATTAGAAAAAGTAGAAAAGAATTTTGAATGTTTCTTTGATAATATAGGGTAGACTAGGGAGGATTGGCCCACTTTTTACAAAATGATTTTTTTATTTTTTAAATATTGAACGTAGATTAAAGTTTTATATATCATTTTATTCGTTATACAACCAGTTATCAAAATAAAATTGCTACATAAGTGTAATACATAAGAAATTTGAAAATGATATATTTTAATCATGAGAAAATAATGGGTCAAGGCTCCCACATATGGGAAGGTTGGCCCACTATATGGGAGGCTTGACCTACTTTGTTTTATATTGAAATATTTGTGAAGAGAAATAGTATCAGTTTAAAGCAAAATAACTTTATGCTACATGCTTTAAGTATTATAAAAATATTTTTGAAAATAAGATTGTTAAACAAACCTATTTAGACGCAAACGAAAATCGGATGAGGAAAATTTTCTTTTAAACAGGTATTTGTCCGAGCAGGTGTGAGATGAAATCTCACAGTGTTTAAATCATGTTACTTTTTTATTTCTTTTGGCCTTATACATCGATGTTCCTTAAACTTAAATCCATATTTATTTTTGCGCGGGCGATTTCGTTTCGACTGCACATCGTCAAGTTATCTGATGTTCCGCAGCGCCTGGCATGGGGTGCTTCTCCTTTGAGATCTGTATGATTGTGATGACGTCATCGGAGCAGGTCTCTCACGGCATATGCATTGAATGGATGTCGGTCTTTTCGGAGGTGTGTCTAATTGCCGAGCGTGGAGCAAATAAAAATAAAGCTTTTAAATGTTTTCTTTCAGATTTGTTTATTAAGACATTACCTAATATTTTAAATTCTCTAATAGATTTAAATCTTTTCTTTCTCTAACTTTTGAAGTCCCTGTATTCTTACTATAAATTAAAAAGTTCGTTAATTTTAAATCAGAATCTGTTTTGTTGGTGATCTGTCATGACTTAGTTTTTGTTTTGAAAGATCGCGTGCTTCGGCTCCGGTCAGTGTCTGCAGATGGATGTGGAATCCGGTAAAAAGTTTCCGAAAGCGATGTCTGCGTTTTTAATAACACCTGTTAAATTTATTTTCTGTTGGTTCAAAAAGGCTTTGAGATTTTTATCTATAGAAAATTCTCCTAGTGCTGCATCTTACATTTTTAAAGATTTTCTTAAAGAGGAAGAAGTTATTTTATCGGCAACGTATTTATTTGAAAATCGGTGACCAAAGTGTGAGCCTCTTACTTCTCTTCAACAAGATGAATAAAAAGTTTGATTTTGTGCTTAAAAGTCTCTTCATCATTTCTTTACAGATATATAAGTAAGAAGATTCCATTATTTCTATTTTTTTTACAATTGCTGACCTCAAAGAACAGAGGGTTTTATTGCAATATTACACAACGCATGTTAACTAAAAAGAACTTCAAATTTAAATTTACCTTTCATATTACGGCACAATGTATTAGTAATACCACAGCAGGTATAATTGTACAGCAGTGAAAATGAAATTTTAACATTTAAGACAATATTCCGTTAGAGACAATTTCCGTTTTCATAGGGTTTCATGTATTATTATGCCCAGATTTAAGAGCCACTGTCCCGCTTTTTTTTGCCACTTTTTCCTACTTTTTGTGACACTAGACCTGACAACTCTAATTGTCACATAGTTTGGCTTCATCTCACTGTATTCATGCTGGTGAAATTTGACAACGTACCCTCCAAAAGTTTTTCCATCAATGCTATTTTCTTTTGCAGCCGCATGTGCACTTAAATGATCATTATCTTCTTTATCCCTTTCAGTGGCAAAGTACTTTTAGTACTAAAAGGTTGAAATAAATGACTGGCACCGGAATTTACGAACAAATTTATTTGAAAATAAAAAAGGGTATATTTCACATGCATGTTAAATGGAAAAGATTTTAGCAAAATTTTGGTGCCATTGCTGAATTAAAATTATGTGATTTCATAAGCATACCAATTCCCCTGAAAGTGTTAACACTGCTGCTTTCATATTTTCTAGTCCTTTCTAGTATTTTACACTGTTTCTATTTACCTATTGTAATAATATTTAGATGAAAAATGTTTCTATCAACTTTCCCATTTATATTTCATTAATTTTTTTCTTGCAGTGAATACTATAGCAATTCTTCACATCTTTCTTTAATGTAAGCATTTTCTTTTTCATCACCCTATTTTACAGTGGCTTTACAGAATAAATTTGCATTCATTTTTATATATTACCATTAACCTTTCATTATGCATAGTGTATAATAAAACGATTTCATGTGGTCAACCCTCCCTCACATTGACTGAGTTAAGCCTCCCCACATAGCCCTTTTCGAAAGAATTACATTGTTATGTTAAGCCTAACTTACTGTACAATCTTTATGCCTGGAATGAAAGCTCGATATTTCTGCATTACTTAAAACCTACTTACTTAAATTTCTATCATATATTTTATTTGAAAAAAGCTTACAAAATATTTCTAAAAAACACAACTTTTAGGCTGGAAACTCCTCACAACTGATTTTTTCCACACCTATTTCGATTATCTGTATGAAACAAAGACTGTTGTTTGAATATCTCAGTAGCTTTAATTGACACCTATTGATAAAACTCTGCAATTCTTTTAAATATGAAAACTGATGGGTGGGTCAAGTCTCCCGTATAGTCAACCCTCCCTAGTCTCCCCTACTTGTATATTTTGACAAAACAAACTATATCTTCAACCATATCAGAATTCTATTTTTTTTTCTTTGACTGGCCGTAGTATGTTTACTTTTCTATGTACCAGGTATACTGAATCCATCCTCCACCTCGAACTTCAGTAACGCATGACACATTATTTCACTTTCTATAAAATTTTATTTCCATTTTCGACATGAGAATTAATAAAGATATTTAATCGAATTCTGTTTAACATTTACATCCAACGAAGAAATTTTTATTAACCAAGATAACTTATTTGACACTTTTATGTTTCAATTGAGATATATCATAAGAATTTTTGAAATAGTCTTTTTTTACGTTCAGCTATAATACAGTCAACAATAATAACAATGTACAAAATACAATATAGAATAAATTAGAGAGAAATAAACTATTTAACCTAGATCTGTTTCTTCAGTTGTATCTTAGGAATGCTGCTTTATTAGCTAATTTATTTATATTAAATGTTCATGTTTCATTTGAGATATTTCATACGAGTGTTTGAAATATTTTTATTTTCAATGTTATAGAACATAAAACAATTAATTTTTGTATTTTTTAAAAGTTATACTAAGTTTTTACTTACCATAATTATTTTTAATGTCATTTCCTATTAAAAACACTATATATTTTTTAAACGCTCTATGAAAACTTAACAGTTACGTAAAAGTAATTTTTAAACAATGCGATAATAGTCACTTATTTAGTCTCAGGACTATTCAAGGATAAAAATAATGATCCTAAAAACAAAAGTTAACAAGAGAATAATAGTATAATTTAAGACTATAACGCTATATTTTTCAGCAAAATGGATGTTCCTAAGTTTAAGCTCTCCGTTTAAACTTTTTTTGGCATTATAATTTATTTGGCATTATAATTTAAAGGCAAAAACTATTTGATCAAACATTTGAACATTGATTAATTTCTGAAATGAAGATTTGTATCACACTGCTGTTGGCGCCGCATCATTCAAGTAAAATCAACTGCATTCTTGGAACAGGTGAAAAAAAAATCGCAAAATGGAAATTCAAAGAATGGAATATGCTTCTTTGGCTATTCTAAACTAAACAATAATTTCTCTTTAAATAAGATTATGAAATTCAAATAGCTAGAATATATGCTTTTATAGCAAATTAAAATCTTGTTCATTATTTCATTATTTCATAGATGCATCATCTGAAAATTATACGGGTTTTCTCAAAATATTTCTTTTACCTAAACTTTAGTTTTCAAAGTTAGTATATCTCTTTTTAACACTTTCTAATAAAGTTGAAAAGAGTTTATAAATTTGGTTTGTCTGTCCACGCTATAACTCCCGTGAATATACTCTGATTTTAACGCAATTTATCTGTGTTAATGATGTTTATCAATGTGTGTACAGTACTGAGTATGAAGTATAGCGTTAATAATTCATTTACAGGGGCACCCAAACGTATTCATTTACATTATGGTCAATGGTGAAAAATCATCTGTAGTAAATTGTAATGACATTATTTCAACTGTATTGAAACTAATATAAATCACTGATTTTCACTATAATATTATAACCATAGATTTGGGAATTTATAGCATTTATCGTTTATTTACAGGGGCACACAAAAGAAATCGATTACAGTACTGTCTTTGAAAAATACATGTTGGAAGTGCGTTTTCAATTTCGTTATGCTGTATTAAATTTAACTAATTTTTGTATGTTATTCCTTGTGTATAAATTTTACACGTCGTATACAGGGCTGCACAAATGAATTCGCGTATAATTATCCAGATTAGTGATAATGGCTGAAGGGAATTTTCCAACTTTGATATGTATTTCATTATTGAACTAAATTTTGCATGCAGATAGTTTATAGATACAAGTCTATATATCATTTGAAGGACTGCTCAAAAATCTCGGACATTTTTCCAACTGTAAATGGTAATTGCTGAAATTAGGTTTTCAAATTCATTATGCGTTTCCAAATGGTTAAATTAGACATCATGTTTTAACTTATTAATAAACGATGAAATTTTATTACATCATTCTGATTGTACTGCAAAATGTTTCATAATCTATGCCTGAAACATGGGTTTTTTTCTGTGGTTTAAATTTCTCACAAAAGTTCGGGATGCATTAATAACCTGGTGTGCGAATGATGTTAGAAACACTTTTCTTTTTGAATATACCTTCCGCAAACTTTCTGAAAATTATTGAAGTTTGCAAGAAACTTCAATATTGGTTCTTCTAAAATATGTCACCCACAAATATATATATATATATATATATATGCCTTTATTGAGTCTCATAAATGATATAATCAAATATAAAGAACAACTATATAAATAACCCAAACGTTTTAGAAAGTTTCTTTGATAATATATATTTTATTAAAGAAAAACTTGTAACTTTAATCATATCAGTATTCTGAAATATTTTAGGCCGTCCTATATTTACTTTTCTAAGTATTAGATGTATTGAATTTGCAATTTGAACTTGTATAATACATGAGAACACATTACATTTGATATAAAAACTTTATTTAGCTTTCTGGCATAAGAAATAATAAATATATCTGACCTAGTTGTGTTTCTACAATTCTATCACACATCAATTGCATCACATCTTATAACCAATCTATTTATTTTATACTTCATGTTTAACTTTAGATGTTTCACAAAAGCTTTTCAAATAGCTTTTTCTCTATTGAGAATAAGTTTGAATCAATGAATTTCATTTATATATATATATATATTATTGTTAGAGACATTTCATGTAAGATAATTTTCTGCTTGGATTTGAACAAATTTATGACATCTTTAACTCAAACTATTTGTTTAGTTAAAAGGCTCTTAATAATGCAAATAAACGGTGAAGTGTGAGTATTACTCGCGCTCAGAGGGTTCCGTGCAATAAAGATTTGAATTATTAACTGTAATCTTAAAGAAATTCGTTGCTAAAAGAAAAATAAGATTTTGTAAAAAAAACTATACAACGTAGTGTAGGGTAGAGCTGCAACTCCGGGAGAGTCGCCGCATACGGGATAGATGCCGCACCCGTTGTATTTCTTGTAATTATCGATAGATGGTTGTCAAACGCACAGTATAGATGCGCAATGAGATTATTTTAACCAGTGTATAGCATGAATCCCATTTTGATGTTTACTTGTAGAAGTACAATCTTTAAATTGACGGAAGTGCATGATTTCACTGTCCACACTTTTAAACACCTTATGTTTAAATACTTTTCATACACTAATTACTAAATGCATGCATGATTTCGAAGTCAAAACTAAATGTAACGTTTATATAGAGTGCTGTGTGTATGGTTACGCCCTTCCCCTTAGCGATGGCAGGTAACTGTGATGGCCGACATCTGTACAATGCAAAATGGGATACATGCTGCATTGCTATTCCGGTACACATGCCGCAGTTTCTTTTGTACGGGATGATTGTGTGTTATTAACTTTTTTTTTCTTTTTGCATAGACTAAGCATGTTAGGCATGTTATCAAGTTTACTAAAACCAAAAGGCCAAAAAGGGGAAAATAAGAAGTAAGAAGGGCAAGAAAGATGCAAATCAAGATGATAATAATGAAAAATTGGATTACGCGTGACGCAGACGTTCTTTGCAAACTTTTCCAAAAAAGAGGAAATGTAATTGGCTTCGTTGAATCATGTGTTTAAATGTAATTACATAAAGACTGTACTTTTCGACACTTTTTCTGTAGATTGTAGTCGAAAAAACAGATCTCTTAGCTCATTCGGGACGATAGGTGCATATAACCACCTTCATAAAGAGCTTACAATTTTTTTTCTTGCACCAGTAATAAAGAAAAGTAATATTTGCTTTGTTTAATTAGAACATTTTCATGATTATTTAAGTAAAGGTGACTTCTTTTTAAAAAGTGGTACCAACCAAATAAAATTTGTGTAAAAGCCACCGGTCCTTAAAGGGTTAACAATTAAATTATGTAAACACAATTTTACTTTTTTTCTTTTCCCTTTCTAATACATTGATGTTACATTGTTGATGAAATAACAATTAAAATTTAATGTAAACAAAAAATAAAAAAATAAGTCGATAATTTTAATAGTAAATGTAGGCAACAATTATTAATCTGAATCTACTAATACGTTTCATTGTACTCATTTATTTTCATTTTGTTATTACATCGTTAATTATAGTCGAAATATGAATATTTTTTAAAAATATTTTTATTTATAATTTCATTCTGTTCTTATTACAAGCGCGGCATAACTACATCACAAGTGCGCCGTCTCAGCCTGAATTTACGGGTGACGCGCCGCAGTGTAATGTTTTAGAAAAAAAATGTTAAAAAATATTAATAATTTCTTTTGAATTTTTTGTCGCAGTACACGCGCTGTATATTTAACATTAAATAGCACAGCATGCTTCTTTTTATTTTATGTCCACCATGGGACTTTATACCCAAATTCAAAAAAATGTGCGGCATAAATCCCGGAATTACCCTATACTAGAAGAGTATGAATGGGTATACCATAAAAGTTCAAATATATATGATGACTAAATAATATAAATATTGCAATTCTGTATAACCCTTTTTTAAATCTTATCCGAATCTGTTTATGATGAACTTAATTCGGTACTGACAATAACAGTAGTGCATCATTAAACTTCAATTGGCATTTCATAAAACTAAATTCAGCGTATTGATAATATTTCGTTTTTACAGTGTCACTAAAACAAAAACTTTGTTCAAAGTTATAACTTGCCATTGTCCTAAGCCCACTTCGAAAGGAGATCTCAAATATACAACTACTCCTTGGTTTTTGACACGTTTTTCCAGACAGATTTTTAATTAACTTTTAAAGACACGGGAGGCATATTGAGAGAGCCACTTAATGCAAACTAGTCGCGATCCCCATAGTATTTATGCGATTAATTCTAATTAAATAAGTCTGTTTTTAACAATATGACGCTTAGTGCTTTTACACTACTACTTGGCATTACATTACACAAATATATCATTAAAACTTGCTATCTAGGTTTTAAAAGCCGACTGTACATAGAGTACGCCGCACCTGTCATTATGTATGTCCAAACCGTCCGAATATTTAAGGGTTAATATATCGTCTAATTACCGAAGATTATATTCGAAAAGCATTATCAATAATGCTGTTTTACTTCTACTACGATAGATACCCCCAGCTCTCATCAACACCTTTGCTGAATGCCCACAAATCGAAATTTCTATGTAGCGGAAAAATACGCTCTTCTCAAAAACTATGTGACCTGTTCATTATGTATTATATTCGTGTATGTAAAAAGTATTTTGAACAACAAAAGACTTTGCAAATTTTGAATTTGTCATATAGTCCAGTAAAATTAGGTTTTTTCCTGAACATAATTATGAAAGTTTTGAAACTTGGTAATATTGTTTGAATGGCCCTACTAATAAACATACTAAAAGTCCTGATGAATTGGGAGTGAGCGCGAGGGGGGGGGGGGGCAAAAGAATGTACCTTCTTTAGGTTTTTTTGTTAATATCTCGTAATCTATAAGTCCTATTGAAAAATTCTTAATACAAAAAATAAAGACAATTAAATTCTCTACAAAAAAGGTTATAAACATTTAACACGATGTAAGTGCCGTTCACCCGCTCTCTGACACTGGCGTGACTTTTGGCAAATTTCTTCATTTTATTTCTTCATCCATGTAAAAATATATACCAAACAAAAGTTACAGAAGGAAATTAAATTGGCGTTAAGACACACTTTTTAAAATGACTTCAATCTCGATTACAGAACATATAATCTATATAACATAATCTATGGTTAAGGAAAATGCCATTTATTGAAGTTATTGTTCACGCTTCCGTTCACCTGACCACAACATTTATTAACGCTTGTTTAAATTTAAGTTAAGTAGACGCAATGTAAGTGCCATTGACCCGCTCTCTGGCGCTGGTGCGACTTTTGGCAAACTTTTGTTATTTTCGAATGCGATTATCTCGTTAACTATGACCTCTAGAAAGAAAAATGTTTATAACCTTTTTTGTAGAGAATTTAACTGTCTTTATTTTTTGTATTATGAATTTTTCAATAGGACGTATAAATTACGAGATATTAACAAAAAATCAAAAATAGGTACCTTCTTTTGCCTTCCCGCCTTCGCGCTCACCCCTCATTTATCAGGACTTTTAGTATGTTCGTTAGTAGACTCTCCCAAACAGTATTACTAAGTTTCAAAACTTTCGTAATTATGTCCCAAAATGGCCCAAAATCTGTCTAATTTGACTGGACTAATAGCGATATTATCGCTTAAATTATCTCCTTAAAATGACTGTTAAAAGAAATTTGTAATATACGCTCCATACCATTACTCTCTTATTCTGTTGTACACTGCAAACATAAACTTTTTCACAGTATCACCACGTAGAAAATCTTTTGGTACAGTCTTAGTGGATAACTTCTTTGAACGTAGCTATATAGTATAATTACGTAGAAAGTCTTTAGATATGATGCACCGTAGCCTCAGTTAGTGTATTCTTTCTTTGTGCAGAGTCATGAAGTGCAACCATATAGAATGTCTGCAGATATGATGCAATGTAGCTTTAGTGTATACCTCCTTTGAAAGTAATCATGTAGTAAAATCATGAAAAATATTTTCAGATATGAACCAACATAGTCTTGATGAATGCCTACTTTGAATGTAGTCATGTAGTACAGTTTCGATTTGCAGTACCTTAAGAGTCTTCAGGTATAATGCAATGTACCTTTAGTGCATGCTTCCTTTGAATGTAGTCCTGTAGTATAACTACCTAGATTGTCTTCAACTAATACTCAAGTATGAATTCTTTTTTCAATATATATTTTTAATAAAATACAGAACATAGCTTCTAAACAAAACAGCTATAATCCTACTAGTTTTATCTACTCATATACAATTATTTCACAGAAATATAATTTTTACTTGTGTTTCAAAGAATGAGTTAATTATCGACAATTGGTTTACAGCTTTTAAGCTGACACTAGTCCTTAAATGAGTGGAATTATCCCTTGAAGAAGGTTTATTTATTTTTCTTGACGTTTCAAGCACGGTCTGTATAGCACGGTAATCACCTATTAACGTTACACAAATATAATTTTTAGAATATATTTTATAATATGCATTATTCATTAACAAATGAGAAAATAAGTTATTTCAAATATCCCTTAAAATTCTACATAAAATAAAGGCATAAAAAGAATGATAATAATCATAAATATTTAAAAAAAAACTTTTGTTTTGGAAGAATGTGAATTCATTAAAAAATGTTATGTGTTTATCACTAAAATTACGAAGGGTACCTATTTACCCAAATCAACCCAAATCCCGACTTGAAGACGACGAACATACTTTACTGCATTATTCTATAATTTAAATAAATACTGCAATTACATTTTTGTTACCAACGAGATGGAGCCCGTCAAATTTCGACGATTAGAAAAAAAAAAAAAAAAAAAAAAAAAAAAAAATTAAAATATTCTTTTCAGTCATTGTTCGTTTCAAATTCATATCGTCACAAAACCATCCACTGTTTAAGCTAATTAATTTTTAGGTAAAAATGGAGAATATATTTTTCAATAATAATAAACAATCTGCAGATGAGACAGCTTAATGTTTTCAAGTGATAATTTCTTGGGATGGTTTATTCGATCCCTATCCAAAATATTGGGATTGCGGTAGCTTTTCCTCGATCATTCATCCTTTCTCTATTATAAACTGACATACCCAATCGTTCCTTAAAAAATAATAAAATACAATAATTATAAAGCAGGAGCTTGGTGCAATATAATAGAAGCATAAAAATACGACGTTAAAAGCACCAAAAATTTTAATTTTTAAGCATACCGGTTTCGGTAGCATATAGCATACCTTCCTCAGTGCTAAGGATGGCGGAAATTTGCTCACATAGATAGGAGGGATGGTGATTCAAGTTACAGGTTTATTGACCAATAGGAAAACAGAGGAACAGAGTATCACTACATCGGTTCTATTTCCTATCTATTTTCCTACTGGCTGTTACATGCAATCCTCTGTTTTCCTATTGGTCAATAAACCTTTAACTTGAATCCCCATCTCTCCTATATATTAACACAAAATTTCCGCCATCCTTAGCACTCAGGAAGGTATTCTATATGCTACCGAAACCGGTATGCTTAAAATTTAAATTTTTTGGTGCTTTTAACATTATATTTTTATGCTTCTACAATAAAATGCAATTCTTAGAATATTCTGATGCAAGACATATTTCAACCAATTTAACATAATGTCAATTTTATGTTGAATATAAATTGAAAATATGTTCTTTAGTTAGCAGATTTTAGTTCAGCGTCAAAATGCTGCATCTTATAGATAATCTGATAAATTATTATTTTTTTAAATTGATTAGGGCACAGTGAGTGACAGTATTCAAATAAATTTCATTCGAAAATGAGATTTTTTTCTATTTTAGGATGTAACAATTGAAATTGTACAGTATTTAGAAGTTATCTAAGAGCAATATAAGCGAAAGCAATAGCGCCGTTCGTTGTCACAATCGTTAATCATTTCTAAAAATTGTAACTGGGTTTTGGCTGACGTCCAAAAGTAGACTATGATTGTTTGAAAGGAGGGAGAAATCCAGAATGAAAGAAATATGAGTTTTCGGTAATAAGGAACTGTTAAATGAACTTATAATAATTCCTATAACATATAAGCCTTACATTATTTAATCTAACGGAAAAAAGAATTATTATTTCAAGCTTTTTACTACTTTAACATTTTTTTTATTGATTTTAATTTTCCTGAATTTCATACTTTTCTGAATTCTTTATAAAAATAAATTCATCTTATTTAAGTATATTTTTTAAAGCAATCGGTAAATTGTAATCAAGGTATACATGCAAGATGAAGCATTCAATACTGTCTCGAATACTAATCTTTATAATACTAGGGGGCTCGGGCCCCTACGAGCTACGCTCGCCAACCCCCGTCCAGACACCGCAGACTCTAAATGCACGCTAATTTGATCGGCTTTAAAAAGATTTCGAAAGACTGAATTATAATTTAAAAAACAGTGGCGATCTCCCTATAAACGAATTTCTATTCATTTCTCTTTGATTGGGGAATTTTAACGCCAAATCCGCTGCGGTACTACTTGATTATCCTGTCGACCAATTTCGCCAAATTATATAAATCGCCAAACCACTCGCCAAATTATACAAATTGATGTAATTTTTATTTTAAATAACGAAAGAACAAATAAATTCGTACAACATTAATAAAAACACAAATAAAACGTCGAAATAAAAATAACTTGATGACATATACAAGTGTAACAACATTTCAAAATAAGCTAATATAAAAGGAATTAAGTAAAGAGAGTCTTTGTCTCCTGGTATTTTTTAACAAAGCGAAAAGAAAGTTCTTTTAAATGAGACATTTTAAATTAATTCTCAAAATATCAAATAAATGTCTAGCGCAATTTCTAAATTTAAACTTTTTTGCAATATTATTTTGTGTTCAGTTTATGTAATAACTATAATGTGACGTAAATATGACGTAATTTCTCCTAAGACTTCTAACGCATGTTAATGAATTTATTATTTTACAATATCCTTTCTCTTTTAAAATTCACGTGTATACTTTTTATGACGTAATTTTTAATAAGTTCCTGCTTTTTATACGTAATTATTTAATTCTAATTTGAAAGTTTTTTTCCTGTTTATAATAGTCACGTGTAAATAAATTTTTAATTTGAAGAAAACATTATTGCTTGCGCTTTTTTATACAGTTGGCAACGGTTTAAATTAGTACAATTTTCTGAAATCTGTAAAAAATATCTCTAGAAATGCTGAAGATTTGAATTTAAAATAGAAATAAAACCTGAAAAAATGAGTCAAAATAAAAAAATTAATGCAATCTGCACTCCGGCAAATTCTAACGCATAAAATGATCTAAAAATGATTACACTACCATGTATAGTTTTTGCTGCTATAAAACTTTTTTAGTGGAACGATTTTGTCCAACTTTAGCATTAAATAACTCTTAAAATAATTCTTCGATTTAAAAACTGTCTGCATCAGCGTGTTTATCAAACATTTCTGTATAAAACCACCGATTTTCATATTTTTGTATGCATTATTTTTGTTAATATTAACGAAGAAAGGCCTCCGGTCACAAAAAAATCAAAACCGGCGGCGGCGGCGGCGGTGACAGCGGTAGTTACTTTTTTTTAGAATTTATAATAAAGAAATGAATAATCAGTGAAAATAACGTCATACTGACACAATCGCGATAATTTTTCTCTTTAATTTTAGCATTTTAAATGAACATTTCAAGTTAAGCATAATGTCACTTTACCGGCTTAAACTTTTCTTACGTACTTTTATACTTAACCATTCACGTATTCAAATTAAAAAAAAAAGAAAAATATTTTTCATTTCATTCTAATGTGAAAAAAATAGCATCAATAAAGTAATAATGCGCACAGATAAAAAACAAACAAACGCTGGACAATATTCTCGTGACTCCACAATAAATATAAAATTTCATTTGCTTATAAAAATAAATTACACCTGCATTAATAATTTTACGAAAATTTAACTTACAAAATAACACTAGAATGGCGGTGAGGAGCCATTTAGGCCCCAACCATATGGATATATTTCGGTTCGAACCGGAAATTTCTTTATAAAATACGTCGAAAAGATGCAAAGTAAAAAGGACTAATTAAATAAGTTAAACAGTTTTAAATAAAAATTCTGGAATTAAATGTCTTTATAAAACTTGAGTAAAAATTCCCGTCTTTCTAGTGTTAAAAAAATACATCCAAGTGACCATTTTTCATTAATCATCTTTTCTCTTCAACAATGGAAGCAATTCAATTTCCACCGTTTTGAAGAAATTTCATAAAAAAACTTTAAAATTTAAATTTAAAAATGGAAAAATTTAAAAGAATAGCTAGTGCGGGATCATCTACAAATTAGCAGCTTTCATATAAAAAAATAATTAGCAAAATTGGTTCTGTAGAAATCTCAGGCCAGATGAATAAATAAAACAGCGTTGTCTTTTAAATATACATATTACAATTAAATAGAAATTACGTAATTTTCAGAAATATTTTTATTAGATGCAGGAGACGTCATTTAATATGACGTCATCAGTGACATATTTATAACAACATATACTATATTCATGGTGCAAATTAAACTGTTTTCCGGGGCTGACGTAGTGGGCTACCGTGGTTGAAAGCCACGTGACAGTCGCGGTCTTACCCAATACGCACTGACGTGCAGCTATACACAAAGCAATTCGATTACTTTGTTTTTTAACGGTTGTGTGTATATTACCCTCTTATCAAATGATAGAAATAAACGCTATTTCCATTGCGATTCTCATAATTTATTGTTTTTTGTGTAACTGGTATTATTTAGTAACGTCTCATGGATAATTTATGATGTGATCCCGGCTGTATTAAACACATCAATTGAATGTAAGTATTAACCATTTTTCCATTGAGACCTATGCATTGATATTATTGTGTAAGTTTTATATGCTTTAAATGTACGTAAATAGCGATAATTTTGAATGAATTTATCTTTTCCTACACTATTTATTTTAAATTAATTTGTCCTTTCCTGCAATATTTATTCTAAAAGCTGTTCACTTATTAATGTAAGCAATATAGGAACAAAGTTTGGTACAGATGTCATATACGCCCCATATTGGCGCGATTTTTTTCTGATGCCAATGTCATGTACGCAACGGGTATTTAACTGGCGCCAAAGTGTCGTTATTTTGCTTGATATGGTAACCCGGATGTTGCTGGTTATGCTGTTGATATTTTCGCCAAATTGGCATCGGAAAAAAATCGCGCCAATATGGGGCGTATATGACATCTGTGCCCAAAGTTTTTCTCAAGCTCGTGTTATTTTTAAGTATTCAATAAGTAGAATTAATCCGTCTGTATTAATATCATTGGTATAATAAATACCAATGATATTAATACGGACGGATTTTAATATTATATATTAAAATAATCATTATTAAGAAGTCAGTGTAAAATTTTGTATTTTCGATTATTTCTAGATTACAAAGAGTTCGGTTGATTTTTCTTTGTTTATTTATTTACTTATTTTTTACTTTCGATAACATTATAGCTGGTTACAAATTATTTTATTTAATATACTTAAAATGATGTCAGTGTTTTTAACTTTTTATAAGATTTTACAATCATAATCCTGCTGCCAGGGAAAATTTTTGTGGATAAATATCAATTTGTATATATTCTCTGTGCTAAAACTGTTTTAGTTTCGTTTTTTACTATTATGCTTAAATGTAAATACTGAGCACGTTTAGTATTTTTAATCAACGTTTTTCACGTTTATTAATAAAATACTTATTTTAGGACTAAAGCTTTTAAAGATTTTATATTTTAAATAAATTAGAAATCTGATGACCGTGTGTAATTTTCGTGCATAAATACTGATAGGTAGGTACTTAAGGTATAAAGATCCTATTCGAAAAAAAAAATATCCTATTTCTTTTTCCTTCTTTCGACAATCTTTTATTTTTCTAACCCAATAATTTAAAATTGTGCTGTAGCTTTAAAATTTTTGTATGTTAAATAAATAACTCTTATGTACTATGTTAAATGTCGGTGTATTTATAATGATTATTTCAATGATATAAGTAGCTTAGTTGATTTTTTTTTTCGCTTTTGAAAACATTATACTTCACTACAATTTATTTTATTTACTATACTTAAAATATGCCAGTGCTTTGAAAAGTTTCTATAAGATTCGACAATCATAAATCCGCTGCTTAGAAAGCAACGGATTTTATAAAATTAAAATTTGAGTTGGATGTGATTGTAATCTTAAGCCGAGACAGTAATGTATTTTGATCAATTTTAATATTAACACAATTATTTTAATTGGTAATTCTTGTTTTTGATTACTTTAATTCTAATCCAACGGGTTTTAGCCATTTTTCAATTAGAACCTTTGCCTTCATCACAAGTTCCTTGCTCTCGTGCAATACCACACAATCATCGGCGACTCAATTTTCAGTCTGTTAGGAAAGAAAATGTCGAGCTGAGATATAGTCAATGCCCAATCATGTACAGGCAAATAAATCATATGAATTGTAATTTTCCAGTTGAGTGAAAAAGTGCCTAGGCCAGGTTTTGAACTAGTGACCTTTGGCTTAAGCTGCTAGCGCTCTGTTCTGAGCTATCCTGGACAAAGCTGGCGTCCACAATTCACTCGCTTAACTTTTTCATGAGAGCATCTTGTTTGTAATCTGAAACAGCTCAACCTTAATACCAGGAGCTGGAACTCTAAACAAATGCTGGATACATAATTACATTTGATTAACTTGGTGTTCATTGTTTTTGCTCTTATCAAAAGGTTACCCGAGTGAATTGTGGCCGACAGGTTTGTCCAGGATAGCTCAGTTAGCAGAACATTGGCAGCTTAAGCCACAGGTACCTGATTCAAATTTTAGTCTGGACACCTTTTCTTTTACTTAGTTATAAAATTATAACTCAATAATCTACTTCCTAAATTGATTTGTTTATAAGAAATAAATTGTTTTGTTCAAAACTGTCGAGGAATTCTTAGCCAAGTGCAGGGAAGGGGCCGGCACCTGGAAAATCTAAACCCCTGCACAATGAAGCTATGGATGAGACGCCAGATGTTATGTTCAAATAACCGACAAAGCCCAAAAAATATTTTATATAATATAATATAATATAATATAATATAATATAATATAATATAATATGATTTATAGTACAATATTTTAATATAATTTATTTTAAAAAATAAATCCGTATATTTTTTAAAATAGTAATTTTAATAGTTTAACAATTTTTCAAATTCCATAGCTGTTATATTAAGAGTGTTCACAGATTTTAAATTTTCCCGTTCATTAATGTACTTCTTTCTCAAAAATTTCTGAAATCATTTTTATCTGAAGGAGTTGGAACTTACAGGCTGCGAAACATGAAAATTTCAGCCTATAAGTACAAAGAATTGGACATTTCTAATTTTAATTTAGTCATAATACATTCTTGAAGCATAATTGTCTATTCCCTGATGATTACGTTTCAGTGATTAGCATATCGTTAAAAGTGATTTAAAATGTTATACATAGCTATATTTTCTGAAAGATCGCATGCATTTGTTAGAAATTCAGATGTACTGTTTGTTTTCTTGTATCTTCATTAGATTAGCAAATGTTATGCATTTACGAATGTGCATTTGTAAATAATATGTCAGAAAGTAAGTTTTTCTTTTATGATTGATTGCTTTTTATCTCATCTATACGATTATTAATTTCAATATATCTCTGAGATCCCGAGCATCCAATGGTCATCTTGAATTTTTTTTTTTTTTTTACTCCATTTCATGTTTTCTCTGTAAAAATGCCTGTTGCAATACATTAATTTGATGTAGTCAACGAACTCGATTATGAAAAATTCATTGATTTTTTTTTATGCTTTGTTAAAAGCTCAAGCAAGTGAATTTATTAAAAAATATAGAAATTTTGCTCTGTTTGTTTTTTTTTAAGAAAAGGAACAGAAAAGAAAAAAAAAAGCATTATTTAACGTATCTTTTTAGAATTTCTAAATTGATATATCAATGTATAATCGTATATTAATTAATATTAAACTATTATTTGATAAAAGTGTATTTTTGTAATATTGCAGTCTCCATTTTTTTATTTACAATTTATTTTTTACATTTAAGTCCTTAAAATGTTGCATTGTTACAGTTTCACAGCACTTTGGCATATTTTGACGAGCATTTATTGACGCATAATCTATTGTTGTTTCATAAGGTTGTGATAAAGTTGTATGAGTTACAAAGAATATTTAGCGTTTTATCACTTGTGGCGGGCTAATTGTACATAATTTTACATAATACACCTTCGTAGGTAATTTTTTTAATTCTAGCATATCAGGAAGTGGATTAAAAATCTGTTGCTAAATTCCATCTTTATACAAAAATAAACTTGAGTTAAATAAAAGAGTGTGATAAGTACTTTTAATGTGAAGATATTTATTGATGGAATGACGAGGAATAGTACAAAAAAAGAAAAAAAACAAGTTGGAAATTGCTCGTCAAACGTGGCAAATGAGGTGCGTTCGTACTATAGCTGGTTTTATAATTATTTTTTGCACCCCATATTGTACTGAATGCATATTTTTTTGCACTTCATAAGTGCATAGTCTGTAACATCATTAAAATGCACTGCAATAATTTTTTTCCCCATTCCCCATAATGAAACGGAAAAATTTTGACTGTCCCTCTAATTAAACTATACATCCGATTTTCATAAAATTTGAAATGGCTCGACAAAATTTTGCAACAATTATATATTTAAAATTTCAGACCATTCTTATGGCTGTAACATCATTAAAATGTACTTACAATAATTTCCCCCATTGGCCGTAATGTAAAGAAAAATTTTGACTGTCCCTGTAATTAAACTATACATCCGATTTTCATAAAATTTGAAATGGCTCGACAAAATTTTGAAACAATGATATATTTAAAATTTCAGACCATTCGGAAGGCTGTAACATCATTAAAATGCACTTACAATAATTTCCCCCATTGGCCGCAATGTAAAGAAAACTTTTGACTGTCCCTGTAATTAAACTATAAATCCGATTTTCATAAAATTTGAAATGACTTGACAAAATTTTGCAACAATCATATATTTAAAATTTCAGACCATTCGGTTGGGTAGCTTTTGCTCTGTTATATGCGGACGGAAGGACTGAACGACGATTATAGGTGCTACATATTTATATAATTACGAACGCACCTAAAAAAGAGTGATATATACGAATGAGCGATATAAGGGGGGATTATTGTACTTTGATCGGAATACCTGACAGGCAAATATATGTTAGAAAAAAAAAAATAATAATATGTAGTAAACTCCTTTGCTCCTTGTTGAAGATGATAAAGTATCTTTGTCGCTGAAAAAATTCATATATTAGTATTAAGATTATTTAGATATTAGTATAACAGGAGCATGTATTAGTATTTTCTTTTAACAGAAGAGAATTAAAACTAAAAGAAATCGCATAAATTATGCAGGCTTATTTTTTATTTTTGTGTTATAAAAACGACTTTTTAATGTTTTCATAGTACTGTAAAGTTATGATTTCTATCAATTTAAAGAATGATTTGGATATGATAGTAATCTAAAGCCACCTGTTTTGCCAACTGATTTGCTCAGCTCAACTGAGACCGCCAGCGTCACGTGACTACTCTAAATCGGAGAAGCACGGAAGCCCGTCTTTTTCGTTAGCCCCGACTGTTTTCTGAATGACGTCGTTTTCCGCATCGGAAACATTTCGCTTCAGATATTACTTTTATCATAGATTATTTCGTCTTATTTTGTACATAGATTACTTAATACAATATTATTTCTCAATGAATAATCTGTTCTTCTGTGATTAACAGCTTTTCATTTCACAATACACGCAATGATTTTATTATAGCTAAATTTTATGAAAACCAGTATTTTTTTTCTTTTAAATACCATGATACATTCACTGAAAAAAATCGGACTTCTGATTGGTGGAATGAGTGACATAATTTTGCAGCCATCCTTATGTTGACTTAAATCATTCTGTATAAATCATAATTTCTAAATTCCGTACTTCATAAACATAATAATAGCTCATTTTGTTCATGTATGAGGTTTAACATTAGTTTAAAATTTCATGAAATTCCATCCAGCCATTTCTTTGAAAGCATGCTCGCAGAAACCAAAAATAACGTTTTGAGATAATTGATTTGACGATAGAATTTCTCCTTGGCAATATAAAGAGTGCTCGCACTACACTACTATTTTAGCCATAACCTCCCTTTCTAAAGCGAGCTTTTTGTATACGGTTTTTTTTTTTAAATATTCCATAAGACTGATTTTTTAATATAAGATATTATATATATATATATTTTAGGACACTTTCAAAGATACCTGACCACTTAAATAATATTGAAAACATTATTTTAAAACATGTTACTAAGACATACCGTAATTTGCAACAATTAGAAACAACCCTATCACACCGAAATAAATTGTTGCGAACGTGACTTTAATTGTCTAGAAAAATAGTAGTTGCATTCTTCTCAATTTTGTCTAAGTAAAATAGGGTTAAGTGGGACAACTGGGCCATGTTTTTACAATGCGACTCTGGAGATTGTGGCAATTCGGTTTCAAAAGGCACATTTTCATTTGAATTAAAAGCTGAATTTTTGTAAATGAGTTCAGTTAAGTTCTCTCAATCAGACAGAAATGTCCAAAATTACATTTTAATATCTAAAAATGAAAATATATATATATATATATTTCATCTTTCTTTCCTCATAGGTCCAGTTGCCCCATAAAAACGGGGCAAGTTGACCAGGAGGGTCTGTGTTCCCCACTTGTTTATATTTTTTTAATATGGGTGTCAGGTCCTGTTTGAAAAAGTGTAAACAACTTAAAAAAATTTACACCAGGCAGATAATGTAAATTACATAACAAATAAAGAGCGTTGTCAGGGAAACGTTTGATGTCAATGTGTCTAAAAAAAGTACTAATAGCAGGAGTAATTCCTATAGGGAAATTTTTATTGTTCCTACACTATTTTGAAAATAAAATATTCATTGCACTTTTCTTTAACATATGTTAAATAAAATGATCACGAAGGTAACTCAATAAGGGTTCTGGTAGGAAAAATAAAATTTTCAGTATATAATGCGGCCCCTGTATACAAAAAACATAAACATTTTTATACAAAAAACATAGACATGGTACAATATACAAAATCGCACAAAAATCGCTATTACAGCGCCATTTGTGTAGAGGAGTGTATTAGATTCCCAGATTCATGAATGAATGAAAAAAAACTCCAACACGAAAATATCGAGGACTTACTTCTTTATTATGAAACTTTTAAAAGGAGGGCCATGAGAGTACAGTGGGACGGGAGAAGTCAAACACAAGACCGCCCGACGGGGCGGCCCCGAAGGGCAGAGAGCTGAGGTCTGTCACATTCAAGATCAGAGGGAGTAGTGGTAAAATATTCATTACAATCACTCATTCATTGGCGAGATGAATAGGAACATATGTACTGTATTGGCGATGAATATTGGTGGCGTGGACAAAGGAATCTGAAGTATCCCGAAGTATTACATAGAACTCAATCTTACGCCATGGCGCGGCTGAATGGTTACACGTATCTTAACATTCCTGCGGTAAGGGAAAGTGGCTAAAGAAATAGCTAACACGTGATATTACATGCTCATTATAGATTTTAACGACAGCTGAATTAGTCAGCAAGGGGCATATGGCTTTTATCCGATAAACAGAAGGGTGAGAATTGAATACTAATGCAAGCCCAGAGGCTGGGAAAATATGCATTAGATATCGTCGGCTGCAAAGCGAAAAGACATTCATTTGTATTTTATTCTTTTACTTTATTTCAATGGAAAATAGCTGCGTTTAAGATCTTTTTCTATCGTGTGAATTTGAAAGACAGAAAAAGGAACCGAGATAAATGATGTCTGCGTTTGAAAAGAACTTTAAAAAGTAAAAGCGAAACTTACAGTAGTGAGATGGGGGGGGGGGGGGGGGGTAGAGAATGAATAAAGACATATGAAATTAACTCTAAAATGTCAAATTTAAACTAAATATTTTATTTGAAGGGGGGGGGGGAGAATAATGGCAATTTATAATAAACCAGTAAGGTTAAAAGTTGATTTTTTTTAGGGGAAAGGGGGAATAATGAATATATAACGGTAAAGCCGTTATACCCTACTAGTGAATGTTTTTTCAAATTCAGGGGGGGGGGGGGCTGCTTGCCATAGCCAAAAACTTAAAATAAAAATTTGGTTCAATTCTATGAATAACTTCATACACTTTTTGATGGTACAATATTCAAAATCGCACAAAAATTGCTATTACAGCACCTCCTACAGGTGCATTTTTTCCAAATTCAGGGACGACCTCCTTGCCATAGCCAAAATTTTAAAATAAAAATTTGGTTCAATTCTATGCATAACTTAGTACACTTTTCGATAGTACAATATTCAAAATCGCAGAAAAATTACTATTAAAGCACCCCCTACCGGCGATTGTTTTTCCAAATTCAGGTAGGACCTGCTTGCCATAGCCAAAAACTTAAAATAAAAATTTGGTTCGATTCTATACATAACTTCATACACTTTTGGATGATATAATGGCGACATACAGACGGACACGCGGACATTTTCTACAAACAAGTTTTCTGGGATCTCTAACCCCTAAAACGTGTATATCCGTCGAAAACCAGAAGTTGAAAAAAATTTCGATTACAATACTTTTTGTTTTAGGAAGTAGAGATGGGGTGCATTGTTCACAAAAGCTAAAATTTTAGAAACATCAACGATTCTTTATAAAATATCCTATGGCCCAGTTACCTCGTGGGTCCAGTTACCCCAACTTAACCTACATACTTCAGCTAACATTTTGAAGTAAAATTAAATTACAAGTGATTTAGAGAATCGACTAAAAACTGAATGATAACTAAAAAGCATTTTGTTAACACGTCATAAACCTGGAAATGATCTTTGCGAAACTTCTCTAATCACCCAGTTACTTATACAATGCAAATGAAATGCATCGAATTATATCAACGATATGTTAATATAATTTTATAGTACTTGAATGGAATTTCTATATGTCACCCTTTTCCGTTGTCTGCCGGATTTTATAAGGAAAACACTTCTGCATCTGCGCAATTCAAAATATTTTTTTTTCCAATACTTACATCTCATGGAATGTTTAAGTCATTCATTTTGAATTTCAATGTAAGGTTTCTCTTGTACGTTGTCTAGTCTTCTGTAGGTTTCGTGAATTTTTTTTCTCTATATTCTTCACTTTATAAGCAAATAACATGCGAACAAATTTAGAATTTTTAACAAAATATTTGCATTCTCGTGTATGTATATTCCATGCCTACGAAAATAGATGCAAATTCTGTCCATAACAAGTAAAATAGTTGTAAAGAAAATTTCGATACTTTTATAATAAAGGACAACCACCATAAGTTCACGAATTCAGTTTGTTGTTCTTCTTCTGAATTCACTTGTCGGTGAAACTTTGCTATCAAACGTAATTTCAAATACGTATTATAGATATGTTTTATAGTTCTGCCTTTACGGCCTTTGGCAGCGTTTGAATAACAACATTTTCTGCAAACGTACTTTAAAAAAAAACTATATATTGTATTTCTGTGCACATACAAAACGCACAACAATATATAGGGTATTATATTAAAGGTGTTTAAACAGACTTTCTCCATAATACACTCCCATTTTGTTAACGCACGCTCTTGAATTAAAACAAGCAGTTAATTAAAAATTAAAAATGATATCAGTGCGAAGATTTAGCACATTTTTCTTGGTTTAAAAAAAAAGTAAATTATTTACTATGATATGTAATTTTTTTTAAATGCAAATATAAATTTGAAAGCTTTGGATTTATTAAATTTGATTTGCTCTATAAATAAAAAAAAATCTATGTAAAAATTAGAAAAAATGGAATTTAATATAATTTTTGAGAAAAATGGACCCTTTTACAAAACAAAATTGTGGAACATTGAGCAGCAAAAAGGATTATCCCTCGTCACAGTTTAAAAAAACACCACTAACTCCCCCCACCCCCATTTTTACCACCCACGTTACCTACATGATGTAACCATTATGGTTATCGATCTAAAAATGTTCATTCTTCTTCCCTTTTACAGCTTTTCTGGCGTTTTATAGGTAGGTAGCTTAATTGAAAAATACACACATATGGATTTAAAATATAGCTGAACAGTGAACAACGAACAGCAGAAGGTTCCATCATGGCACATCATGAAAAAAGAAGTAAAAGTAAGTCTAATTGTAGTGCAAAGCAACTACGTAAAGTGAAACTCGTTTAAGATACGAATCAAGGGACCGAGAGCATTTCGTATCTTAAGCGGGATCGTATCTTATCCGGATTTCATAGATTCTCGAGTAATAATGCATATAAAGCCAGCGCACATTGTTATTAACGCATTTTAGCCATTTATAACTTTCATTTTATCCCTTTCTAACGATTTTTAGATATTCTAGGAAATTTGAGTTTAACATTTTGAAATAAAGAATAACTTTATTTTACTCCAAAATTTTATTGGGTGACCGTTTGTACAATAACAAAATTAAAATGCCTTTATGCAATACTCTCAGCCAAATTAAAAAAAAATAAAGGACAATAAAACGAAATTTTTGTTAATCTTTAGAAAACAGAAACTAACAAAATTAAAGTACGTGAGGGAGTTTTAGTTTGTTGAAAAAAAGTCATTTACCTTGGTTTGGTGAAAATCGAGATGGAATTGTGGTGGTTGAGATTTTATCACGAAGTTTTCTGCCTTGTTGATGAGGTAGAAAAAATCTTCGACGGAGGGACCAGCATTCATCGAAGAGGCGTACAATCGAAGTAAAGTGAACGAGCTCATTACAGATGCGAATGATGGTATGATTGGTACACCCGTTTCTTCATCCGCGTTGTCTTCTGCTTCTTCTGATGGCCTATGTTCATCGAAACTTTTGACGTCCGCGATTATATTCGCGATAGAACAAACTTCACTGTAGGCCTCCCCACCTAGCAGAACCTGTTACAACCTGATCGTCAATTTTGCCAAACGAGTCCCAATTTTTGCATTTTTCTTCATCCTGCTCCTCTTCTTACAATGTCAACGTTTTAGAAAATGCCGTTGACGTTAAAGGCTTTTTCTCAATGGTAGTTGATGTTACGTCTACCCAGGACGCACTCAGGAAATGCATGGCGTATAAGAGGTTAATAGGCTTATAAGTTGGGCAGAACAGGTCCTTTTCGCGATGATCTATTTGGTGTAGATGCCGTACAACGGAACGACTTTTGTATTTCATATTGAAAACATAAATTATGCCTTGATCCATGGATTGAACCACGCTAGCGCATTGAGTGGTGAAAAGACTAGTTCGATATTTTGTAAGTTGGGGATATCCTTGGGATGGACGAGGCAGTTGTCGGGGAGACACAATACTTTCCTAGCCTCCTTTTTCATTCCTTTTTCATCGAACTTTCGGATCCACTTAACGAATATATCGTTTGTCATTCATGCTTTGGCTTGAATTTCATAATCGTAGGGCTGGTTTTTATCATTTTAAAACAACGAAGATTCCGTGACTTGCCGATGATGAGGGATTTTAATTTATCCATTCCGCTCATATCTGATCTAATGAGAACAGTGATACGTCCTTTGCTCAGTTTGCCACCATAACATTTCTCACCCTTAAACGCCATTGTTTTATCAGGCATTAATTAAAAAAAAACCCATCTCGTCGACATTGTAAATATCGCATATTGAGTACTTTTCAATAGCGGTGCGAGCACGTTATTTTTCCAACAACTGACATCATCTAAATTCACAGCTATCGACTCTTCACATACCTTCCTATTAAACTATGCCGTATCTTTCTCTGAAGCGGTCTAGCCAACCGTTGATAGGAGTGAAATCCACTCCAAGACGTATAGCAATTTCGCAGGCCAATGGACAATCCGTTAGTTGGTATAGCTGGTATGTTCGTCGATCGGTTTTGTGTGAACCACTCTAATAAAATCTTCTCCAATTATTCGTCTGCCACATTAATATTCTTTCTGCCATAGCCTCCAGCTAATGCACTATTTTCCAGTTTCTGTCTACTTTTTAACAGAGCTCGAAGCGTTGACTCGTGTATTCCCACAGATTTGGCAAAGACAGTCTTGCTTATCCCATTCTCGGGGCGTCGTTATTTCCTTAAGACATCCAATTTTTCAGTCAAAGAAAGCGCTTTTCTCTTTACTTTAAGTATTACATAAGCCCCATTTCGTATATTAAGCGGGCTTCTTGACATCAAGGGACACATTTTCTTCGTATATTAAGCGGGATCATATCTTATGCGTACGCATATTAAGCGGGTAATTTTACACAGGTTTAATAGGCATTTTTTAAGGGACCGAAGATAATTCGTATCTTAAGCGGGATCGTATCTTAAGCGGGCGTATCATAAACGTGTTTCACTGTATATGTTAGTATAAAGGTGGAAAAAAGAGAGAGAAAAGGCCGCAGCCAATCTGAAATAAGGAGGCGGGGCTTCACTGTGACATGAAGTCCGCAGTAGAAAGTAGAAGGATAGTATAGAAAAAAAAATGTTCAGAATAGCCGGAAAAGAAAAACCTAGCAAAGCCCAATTCTTTACCAATATATACGCTTTTCAGTCACCATACAATACAAAATTACAAAAAATAAGAAATTTACATAAGGGTTGGAGCCATAAGCGAACTTATGACTCGCTACTAGGAAGTTAAAAGTTTCAAGCTATCATCTCGCTGAAGGCGAGAAGTTTAGAAATAGGATCTTTTTTTGATTGAATTTGTTCTAGGACACTGTTGAGTTTACTGGGGATTTCATTAAATGAACTTACATTGAGTTCTTCTTTTATTTTAAGTAGGATCTCAGCGATCGTAGGGATAGAACTTCAGAATTCCTGCAATTCATAAAGCTGCTGAGTAGGAGGCGGAGCCTTGGACGCAGAAGGATTCGGATTGGTGGGAGTTAAGACGACGTTGTTGTCAGGTTTTTTTCAGAGATTTTTTTAAACAGAATTTACTTTTTTAGTCGTAGCAGCGGCTTTACCACACGTGTTCCTAAATTGGGGTTTAAGGGGAAATTGCGAAGAACCTTTGTAAGATGAAGGGTGTTCTAAGGAGCAATTAACGCATTTAGGAGGGGGTTTAGGGACCTCAGTAGAGGTATATTTAGCAGCCGAAACATCTTTTTTTACTTGACACTCTGGGGACAGGTGGGGACCACCAAATCCCACACATTTAGGGTTTAAGTAGCAGTTGGCACTTACGTGAAAAAAATTCTGAAAACGGTAGCATTGTGCAGCTTTCTTTCATGGGCGAAATTTTTCAATTTCAACCCGTAGACTGTAGATAACATCAACTTTGAAGATTTCTTAGGACGTGGTATTTTTTGGAAATTCCATAAGGTAAAGAGGGGTGGGGTTTGCATTCTCTTAGACTTTTCATTTGCGTGATTTTGAGAATAGTGAGTTTAACCTCTACATGAGAGAGTTTCTCCAAGTAGAAAGTTCTATAGAGGCATCTAATTGCCACTTTAAGTGGTATGTCACGGTCAGGAATTAAGTATATTTATAAGTATTAAGTAGTACTGTGTAACATTTTGCTCAAAATGTTCATGAAGTGACATTTTGTCGCGGAAGGTTGCAGGGGATATTCTGATGAATCCTCCGGCTAGTTTAGCCTCACAGTTGAATTTATTGTTGGAAGTCAGTTCATTTAGAAATTCGATGATGTTACGAACTTCAGTAACCACGATCGGTTTTTGTCTTATTTTTAGTGACTTCTTCCATAGGTATTTCGTCGTCAGTTGCTTCATCACCAACCTCAGATTCAACAATGCTATCATTATCGCACTCATTACGGGGTTTTTATTAGCAGCTTAATGTTGCGATTTTTTTTTACGTTTATTACACTTACGGGTCTAAAGCCCTCATCAGTGTCCATAAGCTTAAAACTACCATCTTGCAATTTATCGTAAATTACAAGTTGGACTGAATCCAACATATTATTGACTTTGCGTTCTTTTAAGCTGTTCATAATGTTAACTTTTTCATTTACAGTCAGTACATACAGTTTATCAATAAGGAAAATTTCATTAGGTCCGTTATAATCAATTTGGTAAATACTTAATATTCTAGCCATAATGGCAGGGTTAGTAGAAACTGTATAAGTATAATAAGAGGATAGAGAGGACATAGAGGATGTGCGACTCATCTTACCATCACTGCCGCCAGGGACAGTAGGACCAGACCCGTGGGTCTGAGACATCATCAGAAGCAAAAGCACGGGAGGAACAGTAAGGCTGGTACTTACACACACGCTGCCAAAGATCCAGCCCCACACTTTAGAATATTAAAAATGATTTTCTGTTATTTTTGCTGGTATAAAAGTTTATTTTTTCACCTAATTTTTTATAAAATTATCAATGTCGTCGTCTAGAGTAAAAAAAATATTAAATCACATACTATTTATGTTTAATTATTTTTAGTAGTTCTTGTGTTTCCTAATAGATAAATGTTTCTTTCTTTTTACGTTTACAACACCGAATAATATATTGTACTGTATATAGTTATAGGGCGATACATGCAGTGGTGGGAATCAAATAATTTAACAACCGGTTCGCTACCCGGATGATTTTTGATGTATAAACATGAAAGGAAAATGAAACATCATACATAGGTTAGGAAACACTTTTCAATATTATAAGAAAATTGTTAAAAAATTTCAATTTTTGACGTACTGAAAAAACAATTTCTGAAACATGTTTGCCTATAAAAGGACGTGATTTATTTGATAAATATGCAGCAAAAATGAAACCCTGATCAAGATTTATATCAGAAAATGCATCAATACTGTATAATACAATAATTATAAAACTAAAAATAAGAGAAATTGCTTAAGAATTAACTCATGTTTATGATCTAAAGATGCAAACAGTTAGCAATTAAAAACGCTAACTGTAGGAAGAGCTCGAGATACAGCTCAAGTCTCGAATCTCACGAGGGTACTAACTCAATGAATATCAAACATTCTTATTTACATCCTTGCTTTGGTGATAAATGATTGTAACTTATTTAAAGATAATCTCTATAAATCGGCTGTTGTGAGTGGTAAGAGCTTGATTTATGTTTTTTAATGCGTGTATTATGCCAAAGTTTTGCCCCCAAGTCGCGTATTTCACCAAGCTATTCGTCAGTGCAGTTTTCTATAATTAATCCCAAATGACTCTAAACTTATTTTTGTAATAAGATTAATGCGCTCACGAAAAAGATATATTCTGGAAATTTTTTATCAGTAATAAAATTTAGATCAATTTAGAAACATGCAGCACCATTCCAAAATCTTTTATATAATAATTGTCGATGGATAACAATTGCCTCGACAATTGCATCGAACTGCATCGATACACTATATATTTTCAGATTGAATCCAGCAAAAATAAATCCGAATTATTTTAGATATCCTGTACTGAAACTAACTTTATGATGTTAAAAATACTTAAGAGGTAACCAAAAAAGTACTATTTTATTTCATATAGTTAATTCTTAAATAAAAGAATAAAGAATATAGAAAAAACTGCATTACGGTACAGAAATTAGTTTTAAAATATTAAGTACCTTGTGTTATTTGAGATAATATTTACATATAGCTTCTTGATAAGCGCAAGCACATTCAATTTTCTTTGCCTGTACTCGAACATTATCTGATGCGTTCTTCTTATAAAAGTATGAGTTCATTCTTTTAGAGATAGGCCAATAAAACTAATAGTCATTATGCTTGATACATTAGAAATAACCGACTTCTCTTTTCTGACCATAATTATGTCTGTCTTTGAAAAACCCTTTTTCCATTTCTGCTGAACTTGCAGTGATTATTCTGGCAATATTTTTAGCCTTTTGAATATTTTCAAAAATTCATATTCATAAACTCATAAAATATTTAAAACATAGTAAGAATATTCTCGAGAATCAGTAATATTAATACAAATATAAGTGTCATTAAATGTAAATAATAATGTTCTTCAGTTGCTTTCCGTGGAAGTATTATTTCTCCAATATTCCAGTAATCTGACGGCGGAAAATGTAGTTAATTCCTATATTCAAAGCAACTACAACTTGGTGTTAAATGTTCAGTATTTAGTAGTCTATCATGTTTTTAAATTCGGTACGTTGTTAAAAAAAAAAAAAAAAAAAAAAAAAAAAACATGTCATCGACACCGAGCTCACTAAAACTTTTATAATCCTCTACAAATAAAACCCTCGCCATCTTTCTTTTATACGGGCTTAACTCGAGCGCGGCATAATTTGTCACTACGATTTGTTTTATCACGTTTTTATTCTGCCCGAAGCCTAAAAAGAAAGAAAATATTCTTATATAAATAATGTATGATTAAATTATATATAATATCTGATTGGCAGTTTTCCAGGTTTTGTCATATGAAATGCAAATGGTGAAATAAAATGATGTGATTGCAAAGAATGTGATGATTTTTTGCAGTTTTTTTTTTTTTTTTTTTTCAAAAAAATTATAAATGAAGCCGTTAAGAAATTTTATCATAAGTTTTAATTCTTTATGATGCTTATACTTCTTTTTTGCAGTACTTTTGAAAGATGTACAATTTCATTTAAAACATACAATGATCAAGGAAATATTAGTTAGACAAGCAAAAATTAAATTAAAACAATCAAAAATCCCGACTGCGTAAAAAGTGAACTAATTAATTATTTCTCATCAGTGTGAAACTATTTTTTATATTACTTACCTATTTTTTTATTTACTTGTATTGATGACTTTTTATTTGTGTTTGATTGTTAGTTCCCATCTATAAACATTGTTTTGATGAGGCCTATAGATGTTTTTGATGGTAGGACTTGCAGTAAAGCTAGAGATCCTACCTACACAACTTCCAGGTTGTGTAATATTTAAACGGAGCTTCTGACTGTGAAATAGTCGATTAAACATCTTCTTCATTTTGAAAGACCTTTCCAATGATATGACACTCAATAGGGTGCGTAATTTTATTTTTGTCTGTACCGCCATTTTCCATTTTACGGCCACCATTTTGAATTTATGAAAACAAAACCTAGCCTACAACCATCGGGCGTTTAAGACGAATCGATAGAGAACCCATTCATTAAAATCCATGCAGCTGTTGGGATGTTTCGAGGGTATAAAGAAATCCACATACCCAGTTACGCGTCAAACACCTAACCCTTCTTAGCAGTAGGGTAAAAATATGTAGCACGTCATTTTTATCGCTCACAAAGAGCTTATTCTTATATTGTTAAATTTAGAATACTTCTAATTTCAAAAATATTTGAAACGTCGTTGTTCATCATCTTATGGAAATCGTTTTTACTTTAGAGAAATGTAAAAAAAAAAAAAAAAAAAAAAGCCATGCTATAAGAAGTGAGACAAACTTTTGCACGACTTTCTGAGTTATGATATTTAGAATTTTAGGAAATTTTACCATTTCGTTGTACAAAACTCAGGCTACACAACGCTGGTAATTAGTAAACTGTACAGTATCATGACTCGGCAAGTTAAAAGCATATATATTTTTTTTTCATTTGTTAGATCATGGAGAATGTTTCTCTAAATATAACTTGTACGACTCGGGAATCTTATAAAAATTTTAAATTTTTTACATTTACGAAAATAATTACTTTCATTTAAATGACCTCTAAGAAATAAAGAACACTATTTAAAAAAAATGCTGTTGGAAGTATACCACTAAATCGAACGATTTAGCGTTGATAATAGCGAACATTCCGTGTATTTTCAAAAGGAGAAGCCAAAGTAAAATACCTTTTATTCGAATGCAAGTAGTTATTGTAGTATATAAGAAAGTCAGCCTAGGCTGCCGATTTGAATTGAAATTTTTCAAATCCTCAAAATTTCATTTTTTTTAAAAGTTGAATTTGCTTTTTATAGGACTGATGAACAAAAAAATAGATTTTGCAAGCGAAACATTATTTTATTAAATGAAACAAATCAGAACATGTCACAGTGTCGTGTTTAGAAACGTTGTTGTGCATATGAACATTTAAAGAAAGTAAATTAATGTAAATGCGAGTTTCATTTAACAACCGGTTTGCCGAACTCAATACAAATTAACAACCGGTTCTACCGAATCGGTGCGCGAACCGGCTGAATCCCACCACTGGATACAATCCCCCAAACACAAGCTTTTGCTTTATTAATTCTCGTTTACTAGCATCCATTAAACAGATTGCTAGGTAGCTTGATGTACATTAATTAACAGATACAGCATATGTACGTAATTGTTAAATTTATAATACTAATACAATATCTTTTACTACATTTTATGGTGTAAATGCTTTATGTTTAATTAAAATAATTAATTATTTTTCATTACCTTCTGGTCATACAAAAATGTTACCAGCTTCTTTGCGAAAAGTACAAAAAAGAAAAAAAAGTAAAGTTTTTGAGATTAAAATGTCATGTGAAACTGCCTGCACTCTTTATAATTTGAAAATTTATAGAAATCTGAAAGGAATGTTTTACGTTTAGAGCAATTACATTAATACAAACGGACTACCTCGGTCAAAAGTTTATGATTACAGAATTTCGCATGGGTATCATATAGCATTAGATACATTTCTACTTACAATTATTTAATTCGTTCTTTCATTTTATAATTTTATCTATTTCCTAACACATTTGATAAATCTAGGTTGATTATGTATTAATATTGTTAATAAAAATAAATTATAAATATCTTTAAAATAGCATGGTTTTCTTTTTAATACCGTATTTACCCGCGTATACGTCGATCCCGCGTATAAGTCGACCCCCTACTTTCCTGATCAAGAAATTTGAATTTTTTAAAATCCCGCGTATAAGTCGACCCCCCCCCCCACCCAGAGGGAGGGGGGTGTAGTAGGCGTACATTCATCGCCAGCACCAAACCCGTCACTCAATCTCCTTTTTTTCTCTCCTGGTATGGAAATCGGCAGTAAACGAGGGCATTTTTGACTTCAGGAGAAAAAAAAATTAAGGACCCTCGTATAAGTCGACACTCCCAAATTGAATGTCTGTTTTTGTCCAAAATTTCTCGACTTATACGCGGGTAAATACGGTAACTATTTTTTAAACAATTTCCATTCCTATTTCAAGAACTAAAACAATGTTTATGCTAAAAAATAATAATTAATAAGAGCCACTAGCTTGATAAAGTATTTTCGCTATTAAGATTCTAAAATGGATTAAATTATTTGATTATCTGATCTGAAAATGAATTTTATCAGTGTATTTTAATTCTAAACGGAAGTGTTCTAGTGTTAGTTGATATTCTTAGAAATTTCGATAAACACCAGCAACTTTTATGAAAACATATAAACATGACATCAGTGATGGTTTCTTACCTAACCGTTTATGACAAATATTTATTATCGTCTAAATTAGAGTGCTGAATAATTCGGGATATACACGAAATCAAACCGAAAAATTCTATTTGGAGTTAAACCGAAATGTGACCTAAACCTAACCCGAACCGTGTTAGTGTTCAGTTTAAATCCTGTTACACAACAAGATGTAACGTTGGGATCTACATTTACTTTCAAACCAGTTGTTGTCAATAGCGCTCATTTTGACCAACAATGTATTGTACAATGATATATATATTGTACGTGAAGCTGTTATTATATATACATATATATATATATATATATATATATATATATATATATATATACACGATACGTCCGCTATTTTATAAACGTTAAATAGTACATATACGTATATGTATCGTAACATTATACCTGAATTTCGGTAAGATTGGTCAATTTAAAAAAAATGAAATCTATAAATGACTACAAGCTGAGATATGGCAAGGGCAACATGTCAAAACAATACTGCAAAACTATTGTTTTGTTGTAGTCACAGGCAAGTATTTATCTCGGAGGGTCATTTAAGTTTATTTTTATCTTTAAATAATAGTAACAGAAAATAAAGCCTTTTGCAAAACTCAGCGATTAATTTTTAAAAATAATTATGCTTAAGCCTACATTTTGTATGGTTTCAGAAAATATTGTTGTAATTTTAGTAACTAAAAGAAACCTCAGCACTTTTACATAAAGAAAAAAATATATACAAGACCTGAGAGAAAAACAGAATAGGGAAAGAGAAAAGCTGCTAATGTTGATATACTTGTTGAGACATGATCAAACGTGTCAGAAAACATTTCTTCATTTTCGTTTAAAAACCACAATTTTAGTGCTGCCTGCCAGCCCCTGAAACTTGTTCCTACCATAAGTATGTTCCTGTAAATGAAACATTATGCGATGCTACCATGCATCAGCCTCAAGTAATTTTCAGAAAGTAAAGATAACCAAAGCCCTTTCAAAATTTATACTTCAGAAAAATGGCATTTTTGCATAAGAAGTAAGGTAGGAATTATTAATGAAATGAGACTTGCACATAGTGATTTCAAAGTTAATTTCTATGAGCCAGCAGGTCCAAGATCTTCAATCAAGTTATCAAGAGATAGCAAGACTTAGTTCCTACAAATAAAATTTTGAGAAAGACTAAAATTGCTGTTTTTAAACCAACAAGCAAGAATGTGTTTTGACACGTTTGATCATGTCTAAACAAGTATGACAACATTAACAGCTTTCCTCTTTCCCTATTCTGTTTTTGTATCAGGTCTTGTATATGGAGAGAATAGTAATGAAAAATTCATGTAAGTTCCATATAATTTTGTATAATTATTCAATCGCTTTTTTCCATTGAATTGACATAGGAAACAGTTTCCCTCAATAAGTTGAGCTGACAGATACAAAAGAATAAAAAAACATTTAAAAAGAATTTTTTTGTTCTCATGGTTCATTAGTGAACTATCAGTGATGTTAATCCTATGGTTTAAGTATCGTTAATTAATACAAGAAAGAAAAAACTCATGCATGAAGCATAGGGTATGGAACACTTTCCAACACATTGAATCAAAAAAATTATAATAAATAAAGATTTTTTCAAAATTTTAAATAAGGAGTTGCAAAGGCGCTTTTTTATTTTTGGATAAATAAGGATTTTCTAAGGATTTTTAGAGTGCAGCATACTAAACATAATTTGTATACAGTTGTATTTAATCCTTGATTTCTGTAGTTTTTAAGTGTCTTCAACAATTCATACCTTAACTCTGTGTTAGACTTTTTTTGACGTTATAAAACAAATTTATGTACGGGTGTTGTGAAATGGATTCACTGATGTTTTTTTTTTTTTTTCTTCTAGTCTTTTTAACTCTATCCAACAAAGTTGAAAAGTGTTTATGCATTCGGTTTTTCTGCCCGTCTGCCCAATCTCTAACTCCCGTTAATAAACTCGGATTCTCATGTAATTGATAAACATTATTTAGAATCACCATAAGCATGTTTGGTATTGTGCATGAAGTATGTGGAATTAATACTTCATTTACAGGGTCACTCAAAAGAATTCCATTACATTATGGTAAATTGGGGAAAATCGTTTATAGAATATTTTAATGAATTTACGCTATTTAAAATGCACTGAAAATTATATAAATCACTGAATTTTACTATAAGATTATTACGATAGAATTGGGCGTTCATAGCATTTGTCGTTCATTTAGAGGGGCACAGAAAATAAATCGGTTACATTACAGCCTTTGAATAATAATTGCTGGAAGTGCGCTTTAAAATTTAAATAATTTTTTGCGTGTTACTCGTTGTCTTTAAATCGTATACCTCATATACAGGGCTGCACAGAAAAAAAATCACGTACCAATCTCCTTATTAGAGGAAATTGCAGAAGTGGAAATTTCAACACACGTATATGTATTTCTTATGAACTAAACTTTGTCATGCACGTAGTCAATAGATACTTGAATAAGACGTAATATTATAACTTATTAAACGGTGCAGCTTTGTTACATTATAAACTGATTATAGCATCTGGTCTGAAATCTGGTTCAGCTCAACAGAAGGTTAGCTGGGTTAAAAAGTTTCACCCGATACGTCCGGGATAGCTCAGATGGTAGAGTATTGGCGGCTTCAGCCAAGAGATCCCAGGTTCGAATCCTGGTCCGGACATTTTTCGTCCAGCTATAAATTTATATCTGATATAATTTATTTACCAATTAGAATAATTGTGTTAAAATTAATCTAGTGTAATTACGTTTCCAGCGATTTCTGGAGTTCCATTACCTGCGATTTTTTCTGTTGAGCTGAACCAGATTTCAGACCAGATGCTATAATCAATAAGGTTAGCTGGGTGAAAAAAGTTCCACCAGATTCGTCCGAGATAGCTCAGATGGTAGAGCATTGGCGGCTTCAGCCATGAGATCCCTGGTTCTAATCCTCGTCCGGACATTTTTAGCCCAGTTGAAAATTTACATCTGACTCAACATAACACCAGCTCCTTAGAGTGGTTGAATTTCTCATTGAAAAATTCAACGCGAAAATTCCTACAGCTGTTATATTCCTTGATGTCGCAAAGGCATTTGATAAAGTCTGCCATGAAGGCCTCATATACAAATAAATTAAGCTCAAATTTCATCCCAGACTTATACACCTAATATTCTCGTACCTTTGCGACCGCATTTTCCGCGTCCGCACAAACAACATTCAATCTGCTATTTTTCTCACACTAGCGGGCATCCATCAGGGGAGCGTGTTGGGCTTAATATTGTTTCTGTTTTGTTAAGTGGATTTTGTTGCCTCCTTTACTGCTTTTCCAGCCCAAGCTTGGTGAGAGTAATCCTGAACAGTCCTAACTTTTATTTCTGTTTTACACCTTTTTATTTATACATAGTAGTTTTTATAACTACAGCTATACCATTTATTAAGATTCCTATCAACTAACTTACTCGACTTAAGTTTAAACTTAATATTTAACTTTAATATTATACAAAAAAAATTTTCCGTAATTTCCGGCGTATAATCCGTGGATCAAACAATCATGTTTTATCTCAGAATTTTTTAAAAATAAAACGTAACCTTTCAGATCGCGGTAAATATATCTAATTAATTTCAGTATAAAATTTCTGACAGAATTGTTTGATCTGTGGATTATATGCCGGAAATTACGGTACTTTTAATTTTTCTTTAACTCTAGAACGGCGGAAAAATCTTAGCTACTGGAACGGCGGGAAGGGGTCATTTTTACCCCACGATCAAACTACTGAAATAACAACACTAAAACAATTTTAAATGTCATTCATCGGCAAAAATATGTAATTTCGTGTATTTTATAATTTATATTTAATATCATTTGATAATTTATTGAGTTTTTAAAGTACTGTATATGTAACGCCTACAGGGCGATCAATTGGATCATAGTACTACTACTCAAAAAACTCATTAATTTTGTATAAAACTTGATTTAAAATAAATGTTTTCACAAATTAAAACTAATGTTAAATAAAATAAAATACAATTTATAAAATAATTTTTTTTCATCTACTTACTCGCCGAATGATTCGCTCTCTAAATCCATAAATGAGAAACGTGTTCTGTTGTTTCCATTATTTCATAAGTGTAGCTAAATGGTTAGAATGTAAAACATTTCGTTTGAATTTTATTTAAAGCTTAAAATACTCCAAATTAAACACACGGATTAGGAATTAATGCAGTTGATACAAAAATAATTTTTAAAAATTTTTCCAGTGCATTATCCGGATCCGGGCACAACTTTGGAACACGATCCACAAAATTCTTGAGATTTGTTTCCTTTGCATCCCTGTACTTGACACTTTTTCCTCTTTATATCTACTTCATTTTCGTGTGTTTTTTCTTAAGACTCAGGAAGGATCTTTGGGACTTTTCAAGCCATAAGAACCATCGTTAACTTCTCTCTTAATTTTAATAGAAAATCTCTTCTACTGATCGGCTTGCCTGTTACACTTTGATAAGTTATCTCATACAAAGCTGCATGAACCAAAATATTGTAAATGATATGTACAGGCCATCGTCTACAAGCCGATTTAACGGAGTATTTTCGGCACATCCGACTACGAATATCCACGCCATATTTCGTTCTTTGTAATATTATATTGAATCGGGCAACTTCTTGAGACTGTCTTCAGATTTGACAGTAGAATGTAATGAGCGTAGTAGAAAGACACTTTTGTTTCTTTTGGCTTGTTAGATGGTAAGTGTCATATTGTCATGCTCCGCTATCTTCGATGAATGAAGAGTACTACGCATATTTTTCAAAGATATAGGAATTTCTCTTCTCTCCTTTTTCATTGTGCCAACCAAAGTTGTATTTTTGGCTTTTAGCATTTCTGCTAGTTTGATGCTAGTAAAATAGATGTCTGTCATAATAGACCTCCATTTGTTTAATTGGTTGATGGTGATCTGTTAATTTCATGAAAAAAAAAATCAGTTAAACTTAATTGAGGATTTGCTGTTTCATCTTTCCCTACAAATGGAAATCCATTCAAGAGGTACATACTTAGTATCAACGTCAACGGATAATCAAAATTTTATCCCAAATTTCTCCTGTTTTTTTGGCATATATTGCGTAAATTTACATCTAGCTTTAGATGGGAACAATTGTTCATCAACTGTAATATTTTGTCCTGGTCGGTAGCATGTTTTGCAATTTTCAACAAATTATATGTTCGGAAATGTTCAACTGTCTGCCGTACGAACAATATTCGTACTCTACTTATAAAACACTTCCCCCATGGTTACCACCTGCAGTGATTAATATGAACTAACAAAAGTAACAAATGGGAAAATACTATTTCTGAAAAGAAATATAAGTCTGAAAAGCCTTACACTTTCTTTTTTTGAAATATTGTGTTCAAAAGCAAGGCAAAATCAAACAAAGGAATTATAACATACAAATTACAGATAATAATGTTGTGCCACCACACGGGTTTTTATCTCTCTGGGAGAGTGTATGAATGCAATCGAAAATTGCTTATCACTGAATTTTTCTCATGGGTTCACAATCCTTCGAGTACACAGAGTATTTTACTAAAGGGGTCAAAATGGCCCTTGCCCGCCGTTCTAGGAATACATACCAATATTTCAAAAACTAACAAATTTAGAAAGCTGAATTTTTTTAAAGAAAAATATGTTATATATTTAGGAAAAGTCAAAAAATGTCAAACCATTTCTTCCAACCAAACTAAAGTAATCAACGGACGAAAGTGCTCAGGTGTCAAAATGACCCCTACCGCCGTTCTAGTGTTAAATTTCTTATTTTATTTTTTAAGTAGTTTTATACTACACTTTTTCTTATCCCAATGGCTCACATAAACATAAGACATTTAATATGTAGACTGGGTGTTAAGCTGATATCAGCTAGGAAATCCCCCAATGCTGTTCACCTGTTCAGCACCCAGAGCTCATTTTACCTCCTCTTGTCGAAGCGTTCACAGATCTCTGCGACCGAAACTGGTAGTGACGCGAAGCCTTTTTCAGAAATGTACATTTCGTCAGGTCATATGCCGGGGGATTGCGGAACCTGCGCCAGCAAGACCTTTCCCCCATTTACGTACTTTTTTAATTTTAGTATTTAAATTTAATATTTATAATTTAGATTTTTATATTTTTTAAGCCATCTCCGACATACATTTTCTCAGTTGCTGTGATCCTGGTATGTGCAAATAGTCTTTTTAAAGACTATATTGCTGCGCGTATCCGGGTGAGCTCCAGCTCTTTAGGGGTACTAGGCAAAAACATTTTAGCTTATTTTTAAGTAAATCTTACAAATTTTTCCCCCGTCCCTTGTAAAATTTGCGAGCTATAAAGCTTAATTTTTATTTCATTTTTTTTTTAACCATTTGGAAAAATGGTTATTGTCCTCGTCAGGGTAATAAATCAAAAGCATGTCGGAAGCATTTTATTGGTTTAATCCGCATTTTATTCGTTTTCTGATTGGCCTATACAGTAATCTGTATTTCCCTTTACTTTCAACAGAGATGGATACTTCTAATTGAAAAACATAGAACTCAAATGAGCTCAGAGTGGAATGACAAGTTCACCTTGCGTTAAAATAACTAAAATTAAAAACTGTTTACTAAAAAGGTGCATAACAACTTATTAAAATATTCCGTTACAAAATGAACTGGTCTTTAAAATCTTAAAAACCATTGATGTTAAAAATCGTAATGAAACAGAAAAAGATGATGCCTGAGATCTTTCGATCGCAAACGCGATCATTTTCAAAGGATACTTTCACTGGAATGTCGCATTCACTGAGCTATTTATACACCAGTCGGGGAGAAAAGGAAAAGTATATTATTTGTTGGGGGTGTCTATGAAGTTGTTTCGTTCCAATGTTGAAGTGTTTGATATTTTTAAAATATTAAACCAAATATGAGGTATATCATAACATAAGACATCGTTAAATACATTATTTTCTGTACTTAAAATCTCCAATGATTCCCTAATTCTCAAAGCATAATAATCAGATGTAGGTAAAATAATCCCATTTCTAAATATATATAGGTAAAATAATCCCATGATTCTATCCCATTTCAAACGGAAAATCAGAAGGAGTTAAGCTACATAGGTATGACCACTGGAAAATTTAAAGAAAGATTGGGGGAGCACATGAGAAATATCAAGTTTAACCGACCGTCTACAGCACTTTCCAGATTAAATCAACGCCAAAATTTAAAAATAGGTTTCGAGAACGCAATAGTTATTTTACCTACATCTGATTATTATGCTTTGAGAATTAGGGAATCATTGGAGATTTTAAGTAAAGAAAATAATGTATGTAACGATGTTTTATCTTATGATATACCTCATATTTGGTTTAATATTTTAAAAATATCTAACACTTCAGCATTGGAACGAAACAACTTCATAGACACCCCCAACAAATAATAGACTGACCCTTTTCTCCCCGACTGGTGTATAAATAGCTCAGTGAATGCAACATTCCATTGAAAGTATCCTTTGAAAATGATCGCGTTTGCGATCGAAAGATCTCAGGAATCATCTTTTTCTGTTTCATTATGATTTTTAACATAAATGGTTTTTAAGTTTTTAAAGACCAGTTCATATTGTAACGGAATATTTTAATAAATTTTTATACACCTTTTTAGTAAACAGTTTTTAATTTTAGTTATGGATACTTCTGTTGCCACTATGACAAAAAAGTAATAAAATCTACCAAAAAAAAAAAAAATTAATAACTCAGAAACAAATTGAGATACAACTTTCAAACAATTGCATTTAAAAGTACATTTTTTTTCTCCATACAATGGTGTAAAAAGTAATATTGTGGGATGTTTAGAAGTTTAAGAATGATATTTCATTTTAAATTGGTCGTCAGATTTCTTGGAAATATGACGATGGAAAAGACTTTTCCCGAACAGCCAATGAAATGCTTGGATAATACGTAAGTTTCAGGAAATCTTGCAATTTGTACGTGTAATAACACTAGTAATGTTTCATTCATGGCGTGCGTAATGTATGATCAACTCCGTTAGATTTTTTATGTTCTTAAATTTTAGTCTTTGAAAAAATCATTTTCTAAATGGTCGTTGTAATTTGTTAAATTACTTTTTCTCTTTTTTGTTTGTTGATCTGAAGAATCTATGTCTTAGCCTCACCCACCCTCTTTTTATTTTTCTCTGCTGCCCAAGGAAACGCTCCTACCTTATACGTTCAGTATCCAGTGATGTGGGACATAGGTCGCGGGCTCCTCGACAAAAGGTCTTCGCATCAGCAGTGTTAATTAAATAAGGCAAATTCTACTTTTTTCTTTTACTGGTGTAAAAAAAAAAAAAAAAATACAAAAATCACAAATATAATGTTACGAAAACGCAACGTCAGACTTTAATATGTTAAAGACAGTTTTAAAAGACCCTGGCAACAGTCATTTTTTTCGTTTTAGTATTCCGATCTGTTTATTTTTTTTAACTGTCTCAGTTTCCATTACTTGAAGATAAAAAATATAAGAATATAAATGGCTTATGTAAATGTTTTAAATATTTTTTGCGAAATTATCTAAATATGTTTCATTTCACAAAAGGAACTTTTTCAAGATGAAATAATATTTGAAACACTTTGATATAAAAATAAGTTGCAAGCAGATATTTTTAAGAATTATTTAAAATTACTTAAAATAGAGCAAAAGTAACAAATACTTTTTTTTTAATAAATAATTGAGTTTTTTTCTTTTGAAACATTAAAACAAACAACTGTTCTAAAATTGCTTTATAAAAAGAATATGGCGTCTTGTACATTTTTTTGATATGAATATGATACGCAGATTTTCACTCTTTATGTAAACATAGACGGTCAGAAAAAAATTGTTCGACTTAAAATATTTATTAGAAATAAGTTAATGACATCATTAAAATGCCCATTAATTAACAAAGAACTTTAAGAATTATGAATTAAATATTGGAAAGAAGTATTTTTTAAAATATTTTTTTTACGTTTTGAAATATAACCTTTATTTAAACATAATTTTTTAAAAAATAAATAAAGAGTTGGTATGCTTTCTTTTATGCAAGGTGAATTTAATGTATATTTTTCCGTAGTAATATATCATTTTGTTCTTCATCTTTAGAATTATATTTATTTTAAATCTTATTAATCATCGGTAGAAAATATCATGTGGATTTAAGTTACAGAAAATAGCACCTCAGTGGATAATATATCCACATTAGTACAAAAAGATAACTTTAAGTGAATTTTCATTAGAAAAATACAATTAAATTGAGAATTATGTTTTAGTCTTAAGTACACCGTATGCTCTTTCTATTTTGAGTGCTTGATGTTTATGTATGACCCCGTGGACCGGTATTATTCTTATAAGTGGAAAAATCCAATAAAAAAGATGAGATCGATGGCTGGATTTACATTTTTGTATTAATAAAGTCTATAAATATTTATAATGATTTTATACATATATTAAATATTAATAAGTAATAACTAATTTTAACCAATGTTAGCAAGTTAATGTTAAATTCACTTACTAATGATCTTATTAAATAGAATTAGCATTAAATTAAAAGCATAATAATTAAAAAAAATTAAGCTAGTGTCCCAAAGTTAGGGTTTTGTTTGTACGAAGTATCTACAACTATTTAATAGTAATAGTCTTTACTTTATTTAGTAACAGACATTCTGTGATTAAATAAAAAGAAGATCAAAAGTTTGAAAAAGTTGAACAATTTATAAATAATAATTTTAAAATTCTGGCAATCCTAGCTTACATAACATTTTCAGGTTATTCAATTTTTATAGTAAGTGGTCGTAATATATCAGCCTTTTCCATAAGTTTACCAATTTCTACTGCTAGCTTCAAAACAGCTATTCAAAGAAATTATCAAGCTATTCAATTTTCATGCATGACGTGTATTTATTTATACTTATTTTCAATCGATTAAATGGAATCTCATCTAAATATCTTAAACTAACCTCGATATTTTTAACACAACATGTTAAACTCGAAATAGATGTTTCATTTAAATTCCAAAATTCAATATAGTATAAAATACAAAAATACGTATTTGTTTGTATGAAGCCCAACAGAAATGAACTTATGGCCTGCGTAGTAAATGCCATTGTTGTAGGCGAATAAATTATTTTGCTCGGAACTGCACTATAAGTATATGGTTTATTACTGTAGGTGCATTGTTTTCTTCTAACTTCGTTATAGGTAAAACTTTTCGAGGCAAAAAATTCTATTTCTGTCTCCTTTATTCATGTATCAGAAATATCATTACTCTTTAAACCCTTAACGGTCGCATTAAATTACGTTTTGAAAATTCAAATTATTAATTATCACCACTTTTTAAAAAAAGAAATAGTCACCTTATTTAATGACAGGTATAAATGATGCGAGAATAAAGGTAATTACATTATTTACCAAAATTGGTGACAATCAAATAACCTGAATAAAAAACACAGCCCGCGAATATCACGGGAGCAAGAATTAAGCGGATAAAAGCTTAAAGAGTTGTAATTTATTTTATACAATTTTTAATAATTTAACAATACTTAATAGTTTTAAAAGGAAGTTTGTAAAATAATTCTTGTTCTTGTAATTCTATATACACATGAATGGCATCACATATGGTATCGTCGTTTTTAATAAAAAACAATCAGACAGTGTATATTCGTGTACAATTAAAAATTATTATATCCGATATGTTTGAAGATTAAATTTTGTAGATTTCAAGCTTAACAGTTAGTAAAATACTTCATGTAGTCACTCCCAAAATTGAGTATACACTAGGTGTTCGCTTTGATTTTAGGTGTAAAAAGTTGTATTTTTTTATGAACGAATTGGATTTTTTTAGATGGTATTGCTTATAGATTCTAAAAAAAAAGGTTGTGAAGTATCCACAATAGTAAAGTGAAAACAGCAGAATTTTTTTCGCATATAATCTGTCACATAATTGAGTATACACAAGACTAAATTCATACGTATTAACCACTTTTTATGTAAAATGTTTCGTATTTATATTTGTATTGACTCTTGTTGATTATAACACCCATTGAGTTTTGCATTGTAATAATTTTCGTGTCAAATTAATTCGAAATGAGCAACCAAAAGCAAACTTCAATAGAATAGTAGAATTTCGTTATTAAATGGTAAAATGAAGGCAAATCTCTCAGCAAAATCGCTTCTTTGATCGACGAATTCATTGAATAGTGAAACAATATTAAGAAATACCACAAAACTGGAGGAGTGACAATTACACCGAGAGGAGGATGCAAACAAAACTTCAACGACACTGCAAAACAGAAAAATTATTCATAGTGTGAAGAAAAACCCAATGAACAGTTAAACGAAACTTACTTCATCTGTATTTTCATTCATCCAGAGAAATGTTTCTGCAGAAACTGTGTTACAGGAAGAAGCACACTTGGAGTGTGCTTCTATAGCCTGTAACACAGCAGGCTATAATGATCATGCACCTTGGCGAAAGCCACAGTGAAGTTAGTCGTAAGAAGAGAATTTTATATTCTAAAAATCACATCTCTAACTAAGTCACAAGATTTTTGAAAGTCAGTGATTTGAAAGTAAATTTAAACTTTTTGGATCCGATGGGCGTGGCAAAATTTGGAGGCAACCTTGGACTGAACTATATCCTAAGAATACAATACCAAGAATTAAACATGGTAGTGGATCTGTTCTTTTCTGGATTGGCATGGTTGCTGGAGGAGTTGGAGAACTTGACTTTATTCATGCTATTATGGACAACATGTTATATCTAAACATTCTTAAGTCTTTCGAGACGGCATCCCTTACACAAATTTTATTTGAATGGTACCGCTTTTTTAAACAGTTCCCTTTACTTGTGATGTACCAGAAAATACTTCAATTAAAAAAGACGTATATTGGATTTATTTATTAATTGTGCAAACAACAAACAAATCCACATCCACCTTTTGATGATACATATATACGTCACCCGTCCCGAAAGGGTTAAGAATCATCTTAAAGATAGCTCCAATAAACTAGGTTTGAGATCGAAATTCGTCTACCAGCAGAATAACGATCCCAAGCGTTTGGCTAAAATTGTGAAGTTGTGACTTCTGTATAACCGTCAGCAACTTCATACCAGACCACAGCCCCGGAATTAAATGTAATAGAACTTTTGTGGTCTAAAAAGGAGAAAGCTATTCAAAAGTATCACATCACAAGTAAGGAGCACTTAAAAAGGGTTTTGAAATAAGAGTGGTCGAAAATTTCAGTAGAAACAACAAAAACCCTTGCAGAATCAACGCCTACACGACTACAAAAAGTTTTTCGAGCAGATGGATCTGCTACTACACAGCAAAGAGGAAATTGCTGGCCAGCAGCAAGATAGGTGCTGGCAATGATGGAGAACTGCTGGCTAATGGTCTACCACTGCATGACCACTGCTGGACAGCTTCAGTCAACATTGCTGCTGGAAATTATCGGATAAAATTCTGATCGGCCTCCGTTTTATCTCACACGTTGGCCCACCACACCATGGAAGTACTGAGGAAAGGTGCCGGATTGAAGTAATGTGATGGCATACCAATGCTGGCCTGCTATTGGCCATCACTGATGCGCCAGCTACATTCCGCACCGCCACTTTTGTACTGGTTTAAATAATGGCACCATTGCACTTTGCGCTGATGGTAGTGCTGGCTGCCATTTTTTTCCAGCTGGTGGCTCACTGTTTCTTTCTTTGCTGGGAAAGTATTTATTCATTGTTAAAAAACATTTAATAAAAGTTGTATACTCAATTTTATGTTGCTTGTTTTTGCTTTCTACAGTCTTCGAAATTTTTTTCATTAAAAAAACATTTTAATATTTTGCATTCTTTCTTTATATCTTATTAGAGAACTAGATACATTATTATCTATAATATTTTAAAATAATTTCCAAAGAAATAAATTTTATTACACACAAATTTAGAAAAGGTCAGTTTGTATATACTAAATTTTGGGAGCGACTGTGCGTGGAATCTACACTCGACTATTTGTACATTGTTTTGTTTATCATTATTAGCACGTTGTGACTTATCAAGGATGTTTTCGAAAAAACGAAGTTACACAGTAACGCAGTTATATAAAAGCCAAGTATGTACGTAAACTAACTATTACGTATTTTTCAAAATTCGGTTAATTATTACTCGGTTAATTATATTTTATTTTATATTAAGAGAGAAAACAAGTAAATTAAAGCGAACTAATAGCTTTTTTATGCTTTGGCTATAATCAATGCCATAACATCATGAATGTTGTCCAGGCAACGATCTTTATTTTGCATTAAAAAAATAGAAATTGTCAAAGTAAATGTTTAATTTCTGCAATTAAATATAATTATTACTTTTCTTAGTTAAATTTGCTTATTTAATAAATTTTCTACCAGACTGGCACCGTAAAAATACAAAATAAATAAATAAATTAAAATTTTTAATTTTAACTGTGCGTACAGTTCCCGATAAGATTTTCATAGTCGCTCATGGTATGAAGTTGTCTGTAGTGACGGCTTCAAAAGTATAAAGAAAAGGAACTCGACCAGAAAACTTAATAGCAGTCTGTTGCATTTTGTATGTGCAATGAACTGCCCTTAATTCTAAAGCTGGCCATTTTTTGAGCTAACTGAAGGGTGCCGTTACTTTCTAAACTGAATTACGTTTTTGAAGGAATTTAAATAGGTTACTAAGTTAATGCTAAGGAAGAAAATTTGTAAAATTACGTACGGAAATCATTTAAAATCATCCGAACTAAGCTAAAAATTTCTAAACGTGATGAAAATACACTTAAAAGACATATAAATACTTTTTTCAGAGAGACATATGTTTCATCGCTAAAACGGCGCCCTTCTCAAGATCTTTGTTGATGCAGATATTTTCTCATAATTTTAGGAACAAGAAATTGGTAAATAAAATCCACATGTATAGGGAAAAAACAAATGCAAACATAATACAAAATATAATGATAATGGATATTTGCGAACGTAAATTAATTTCCACTATTTTTTCTTATTCTGCAGAGCATCTGTTTTCAAATTTTAGGAATCTGAATCGATTTTGGATTGATATACATGAAATACCATTCACCAAAGATGATGGAACATTGTAATTTTTATAGCTATGACAAACAGAAGACTTAGAGGTAGACTTAAAGAACATATATCAAATAAAACAATAGAACTACAGCTTTAGCCAGAATATGTAACAAAGAACTTTTACAAATTGATTTTAAAAATTAAAGAAGAATTTATCCATCAAGATTTTATTTACCCTTCATTATCCGGGATTCAATACAGATCTTTTTATGCAGTGAGAATATTTGCAATGATTAGCAAAGTTACCAGGTGGTCAATCTGCTCAAAAAGCATATTTGTACTAAGTTACTTTGAAATGCGAGTAGTGTTTTATTTTATTCAATTATATACGTGTATTTAAAGTTTAAAGTATCAAAAACGTTTAGTGAAAGCTATTTTAAATGTCTTTTAAAAATATTGTATGTTAAAGGATTTTTATTCAAAACAAAGATTTTTTTACTAATCAAAAAATTAGAAATTATGTAAAAAAATTTTGGTTATTTACTTTTAGATTTATATGAAATATTAATTTCTCATTAGTAGTTAAAATTAAAGAAAAATTACTTTGCAAAATAATGTACCTTTTCTGTTTTGTAATTTTTATAAGATATTGAATTTGCATTACTCATTCAACGATTATGAGTGATAAAATGTATAAAACGAGATAGCCGAGTACAATCGTTGTGAATACTATGGCAGTGATGGAACAGCGGCGCAGTAGTAGAGCGATTGTCACCAGTAAATTTTTATAGTATTCTTCGCCTTCAAAAATCTCAGAAATTATGGCCTGAAGTTAGAAGCAGAATACAAATAAAATTTTGTGGTGTCAATTGATTCTCTGCTGCTATACACTGTTCCATCACTGCCACGGCTTAAACGAGTAAATGCTTATGTCAAAAAGAGGCGGGCAATTTATATATTTATAAAATTATTGAATTGTTTTGATTTAAAGGGCGGTCCACCGCCTTTTTAAAACCCGCTATGTTGTATATGCACTAATATTTAAAACTGGTAGTTTATCATATTTATTTGGCGATTTCCCGAATCACTGTAAAATGGATTAAAAATGGAGTAAATAAGTAATTCGCAAGTTCTTGAAATAGTGATATATAACATATTCACCAAATGGAAGTGCAATAGAAAGTCCCGTTTGTGAGACATGCTGTTCTCTCGCATATACACGTATATATCATAATTAGAAGAGTTTGATTACACTATGCGATCGGGATGTAAAAAGGAGTCAGGAACTGTTAAAATATATAAAATGGCATATACACGCAACTGAAAATTAAAGAACCTTATCCGAAAGTGATAAAACTGATAATATAACACACTTCAACAATGTGTAAAATGAGAGATGTGGTGTACTAAGATGCATTCGTTAAAAAAAAAAAAAAATCAAGACTGAATAGAGTTCCAATTATCAGAGTCCTGCTGAACCAAGTTTACTCTCTAACAGAGTTACTGAAAAAAGGCTCTTTTTTCCAATTGTAACCAAAAAATCAGAGTTCTGAATTTTCACAACAGCTCTTCATTGACAATGATAGTTTTTTAATGATGAACACGATGTCCAACAAAAGAAAATGATACATTCGAAAGGTTTAAGTTCGATTGAAAAACTATTGAATACATTGAGCAGCAAGGAAACACAGCGCATGCGTAGACGCTAATACAATGGCATTAAAAAAAAAAAAAAACTCATATAAGTTACCATCTATGCAATTGTAAAATATTGCAGCAAAGAAACATTTATCATCCACCAAACAAAAAACTATCATGAAAATTTTAAAATGACCAGTTTTCCCTCGTTATTATAAAAGGAATGGAAGTGCATATGAAAGAACTGATATAGTACAATGAAAATGGTAAATTCTGTGTAAATTCCTTTTGCATCTCCTTAGCTACTAAATATTTAGTGTAAATCTCGTTTAACTAAGTTTCTAGCAGAGTCGAAATAAACTTCATTTATATTAACTCGGATAATCGAGACTCTACTGTATTTGAAATTTTTGCAGAATAAAGTCTTTTAATTTATTTAAATATTCGCTGCAAAATTTAATGAAAAATTTATTTATCCACATAATAATTGTGTCATAATATATGGAAATAATAAAATGAAAAAAAAAATAATGCATCTGCGATGAAAATGTATAAGGATTAGACTAATAAATTGATAAAATATCTTTATTATCAAAATTAATCTAACATATGCAAATAATATTTAATGTTAATTGACTTCTGTATTTTAATTCCTGAAATTATATTTACTACTGGTTCTGAAATAATGAAGAAAAAAAATTGCATTGCATTTAAAATAATTTAAGTCATGGCATCAAGGTATTATGGTATTATTTTAATCTGTATTTTCTTGGAAATTGCCTAGAAGGCAAACTGGGTCGCTAAAATTAGATAATACTTTAATTCTCGAATAAATTTAACTTTCAAGAGTGTTACATTATCAAATAAGGACCTGAGTTCACGTATTTAGTGGAAAAAAGCTTTTAGTTAAATTTTCTCTCGTTAAAAATATATTTTTTATTAAATGCTGTAGCAATTAGCAAATTTTTATCGAAGATCTTCATTAGCTAAAAGCAAGACTTATATAGAATGAATTGAGTAGAAACATTTAAAGTTAAAGGAGAAGCAAATAATGAAATACTTCATTCAAATATAGACCATTAAATATTATATATGATATATAGTTAATTGACTTCTGTATTTTAATTCCTGAAAATATATTTACTACTGGTACTGAAATAATGAAGAAAAAAAATTACATTGCATGTAAAATAATTTTTTAAGTCATGGCATCAAGGTATTATGGTAATATTTTAATCTATATTTTCTTGGAAATTGTCTAGAAGGCAAACTGGGTCGCTAAAATTAGATAATACTTTAATTCTCAAATAAATTTAACTTTCAAGAGTTTTACGTTATCAAATGATAAGGACCTTTAAGTTCACGTATTTAGAGGAAAAAAGCTTTTAGTTAAATTTTCTCTAATTAAAGACATATTTTTTATTTGATGCTTTAGCAATTAGCGAATTTTCATCGAAGATCTTCATTAGCTAAAAGCAAGACTTATATAGAATTAATTGAGTAGAAACATTTTAAATTAAAGAGAAGCAAATAATGAAATACTTCCTTCAAATATAGACCATTAAATACTTATTAAATATAATATATATTTAACAAGACTGATAAAAAATAAACTTCATTTATAGTTTGTGTTTAAGTTAAGTCATTTTTCACTAGTTTCTTTAAATTACATATTTATATATTATATTACTGCATAACTATGCGTTTTTATTGTTGCTCGTGTCTTTCGTTAAATTCCGAAAAATTAACTTTAACTAAAAACGCCTGTTTACACACTTTTATTTTAATCAAATTGGCTCGTATATGTAAAGATGGCTTTCAGTCATTCATTTTCCATCCACTTCCTATTAAACTACAATTATGAAAAGCATATACACAGAAGAGTTCACTTTCATTTACAACATTTCATTTTCAACATTTTAGAACTTATTGTTAAGTATAAAATTATTTTTAGTCGTTTTTTCCTAAGCCTGGCACAGGCGATAAATAATTATTTATTATGCTTTATTGTTAAACAATATACGAATTACAACTACAACGGGGTTATTGTTATTATTATAAATAATTAATTGTGCGCATTTGGTAAACACATGTACGCGAAAACACAAGTATAATAACCACGTTGCTGTATCAAGACTGTAAACTAACCTCAGTTAACAGTTGCTAAACGAAAATACCAGTCAGTTCCACCATTCATTCGAATGTTCATGTCGGTGAGCAGAGACTAGCTAAAGTCTAAGTAAGGCAACATCTAATCGCTAAACCTCACAGTAGAAAGGGAAAAATTTTAAATTATAAAATATAATTTCTTGTGAACAGCATTTTAGCGCCCTTTTCCAAGTGGGTGCTGTTAACGTGCACCTGTTTCAACTGTCTAATTACGGCACTACTCTTAAATATTTTTAGTTGAATATGGCAAATAAACGAAAGATCTTCCAAAACGTTAAGCTGCTTTTTACCAGCAGTGAATTATTTATAACATTAAAAGTTTCCGTTTAAACAAATAAAAAAAGACAAAAGCTGTCACTCCCTTACCACGCAAATTTCGCTTCTACCTATACTCTTTCTGCCTTCTTCATTTTCTAATACCTGCCTATGATAAACATGAAGCACTTGAACACCGAAAAAAAAAAATACAGTCACCTCGTTCACCTCTTTCTGTGGTATTAGGACATTAACTGTAACCGAAATTAACCTAGAACAAGAGCTCATATTGAAACTTATGTTTATGTGATGTTGTGTCGTACTTGTATCTGTAACCTAAGTAGAATAAGTTATGTGTGAATAAATCTATGCAAGTAATTCCGCTGTATACATCCATTGGAGCCTTCGACGGTTCGCTACATTATTAACATATCTTCATAACAACGCATGGTGGCAGTCGGTTAAAACGATGTTTACTACAGTTGAATACTGAAAACGGATTCATATCTTAAAGTAAGAAGTTTCCTTTTCTTGCATAATTATACGACACATATGTATTCATTTATTAAGAATTAAAATGTCTAAAGATATAGAGTATAGAAATTCATATCAGGTTACACCGCCAGAATCATTTACTTTTTCATCACCGGCACTTTGGTTAAAATGGAAGCAACGTTTCGAGAGGTATCGATTCGCTTCGGGTTTAAAAAATCAAACAGAGGTAGAACAGGTAAATTCTCTTATTTATCTCATGGGAGATAAAGCAGAAGATATTTTTGCGTCTTTTAACTTGTCGGAAGATGACCAGCAGAAATATAACATTGTTCTGAAACATTTTGATGATCATTTTATAGTAAAGAAAAACACAATTTTCGAGCGGGCGCAGTTTAATCAACGCATTCAAAACGAAGGGGAATCTGTTAATGATTTTATAACTTCACTTTATTCACTAGCTGAGCATTGTGATTACGGAGTTCTTCATGATGAACTGATACGTGATAGAATAGTTGTCGGTATTAGAGATAAATCATTAAGTGAGAAATTACAATTGGATCCAGACCTTTCTTTGAGCAAAGCTATAGAAAAAGTTCGGTTATCGGAATCAATTAAAAAGCAACAAGAGATTCTTACTTCTAGTAATGCTTCTGTCCATAGAGTTTCTAGTGTAAACAAAACAAAGGTGAATTTTAAGAAAGGGGAATCCAGTCAAAATCCACGGTTTAAAGAAACTGATAAAAGTAATAATGGGAAAAAGGAGTATCCAAAACCCTTTGATCTTTGCAAATGGTGCGGTAAATCTACACATAACAGAAAAATATGTCCAGCAAAAGATGCTAAATGTCTGAAATGCTCCAAATTAGGGCACTATGCACGAGTTTGTAGGAAAAATGAAAGTAAATCTGAAATTTCATTCTTAGGAACAATTAGGGAAACACGCTCTAATAATAGTAATGATTTGTTATGGTCAGTACCTATTCAAATAAAAGGTAAAACCATTCGCTTCAAAATAGATAGCGGAGCAGATCACACTGTTATTCCTGCTACTTCATCGATTTTAAAGGATTCGAAAATCTTAAAACCAGACAAAAAGCTTTGCGGCCCGGATGGGAGAATACTAAAACACACAGGAAAACTTATTGAGGAGATCCAATACAAGGAAAAGAAAATAACCGAAGAAATCCATATAATTGAAGGACTACAGAGCTACTTATTGGGAAAACCTGCGATATTAGCTTTTGGATTGGGACCGAATATTTCAGAAATCACAGTAAGTCCTAAGCAAGATTTTCCTGAATTGTTTACTGGCCTAGGGTTACTGAAAGGTTGTTATACGATTAAGCTTAAGCCGAACTCTGTCCCGTTTGCTATTTCAGCTCCAAGAAGGATACCAATTCCGCTGCTGAAGAAAACTGAAATGGAAATCAAGAAGATGATTGCACAAAAGGTTATTGTTCCTGTAACCAAACCGACAGAATGGTGTTCACCGGTCGTTATCGTTCCTAAAAGTGATGGTACTGTTCGCTTATGTGTCGACTTAGTCCAGTTAAACAAATCTGTGGAAAGAGAATTTCATCCATTGCCTTCAGTGGAATATTCATTGAGTCTACTGACAGGTGCTAAAATTTTTTCAAAGTTGGATGCTAATTCAGGTTTTTGGCAAATTCCACTTGATGAATCTTCGTCATATCTCACGACTTTCATCACTCCTTTTGGAAGATACAGATTTTTAAGATTACCTTTTGGAATCTCATCTGCACCAGAACATTTCCAACGTAGAATGTCACAGCTGCTAGAAAATATCCCAGGTACTATTTGTCACATGGACGACATCTTAGTGTGGGGAAGCGATCAGAGTGAACATGACCAAAGACTGAGGATTATTCTGAACAAGCTTAAAGAAGCTGGTATTACTCTAAATGACAAGAAATGTAAGTTTTCAGTCAAGAGAATCAAATTCTTGGGACATATTATTGATGACAAAGGCATCCATCCTGATGAAGATAAAATTAGAGCAGTGAAAGAATATCCACCACCAAAGAACAAAAAGGAATTAAAGCAAATGCTAGGCATGGCAAATTTCCTCGCTAGATTTGTTCCAAATTTTGCAGAAATGTTTTCACCGTTAACATCTTTGTTAAGTCAAAAGAATGAGTTTGTGTGGGACGAACCTCAAAAACAAGCATTTCAAAATTGGAAGAATGTCCTGACATCTCAACCTGTTTTAAAGGTTTATAATCCACAGAAAACTTCAATTGTCACAACAGACGCTTCTTCTTATGGAATAGGAGCCACCTTGAGGCAAGAACAAGAAAATGGAGAAATTTCTGTCGTGGCATATGCATCCAGAACACTCACACCTACTGAAAAGAGATATGCTCAAATAGAAAAAGAGGCACTTGCTCTAGCTTGGAGTTGTGAGAAATTTCGAGATTACCTAACTGGAACTCACTTTAGGTTAGAAACCGATCATAAACCTCTAATTCCAATCTTCTCAAAGAAAAACCTTGAAGATTTATCTCCACGGTTGCAAAGGTTGAAGATGAGAATGATGCGGTATTCTTATTCTATATTCCACATACCAGGGAAGAAACTTTATGCAGCTGATGCCTTGTCAAGACAACCTCAAGAAACTAGAGAAAATGTTGAAGAATTGGAAGAAGAAATTGATGCTTATATTCGTATGGTAATTTCCTCATTACCCGCTTCATGCAACAGGTTAGAAGAATTACGACAATCCCAAAAGTCTGATGCAACATGCAAAAAACTAGAAAATTTAATTTTGAATGGTTGGCCATCAAGGAAAAATATAGAACCAAGTTGTCTACCTTACTGGAATCATCGATATGAAATATCGATCCAAGATGGACTCATAATGAAGGGCTGTCGAATCATCATTCCTGCCTGTCAACGAAAAAAGGTTCTGCAACAAATTCATGAAGGACATTTGGGAATTACGAAATGTCGTGCAAGAGCAAGATCATCTGTCTATTGGCCTGGAATAAATAGAGAAATTGAAGAAATGATAAAGAATTGCACATCATGTATCAAGGAGACCACTTATCGCCATCAACCACTTATCCCTACCGAATTTCCTGAACGACCATGGGAAACTGTGGGCATGGATCTTTTTAAGCTTTATGGATTTTGGTACTTAATCGTGACCGATTACTTCTCAAGATATCCAGAAATCGCCAAACTGGAAAGATTAACTTCGGAGGAAGTAATTCTCCACTGCAAATCAATCTTTGCCAGACATGGGATCCCTAATGTGGTTAGATCTGACAGTGGTCCACAATTTGAGCCAATTAACTCATCTGAATTTTCAAAATTCTCAAAGCTTTATGGATTTCGTCATATCACATCAAGTCCTAGGTATCCTCAAAGTAATGGTTTCATTGAATCTGCAGTAAAAACCATTAAGATGCGACTCAAAAAAGCTGAAGACCCTTACCTTTCTTTAATGGCTTATAGAGCATCACCATTAGAGAATGGCCTCAGTCCGGCGGAGCTTCTCATGAATCGTCGTATTAAGACAACACTGCCAATTGCAAGATCTCAATTAGAGCCAAAAATTGAAAACAGGGCTGAACTTCAAAGGAAGGAAGAGAAGAGAATAGAACGGCAAAGAGAAAACTATAACAAAAGTCACGGAGTACGAGACCTTAGTAATCTTGATGTTGGAGATGGAGTGTGGATCACAGACAAGCGAGCTACTGGTACGGTTCAGCAGAGATTAGATTATCCACGTTCGTACATAGTCAAATCTGGAAAAAGGGTATATCGTCGAAACAGAATGCATCTTGTTCCATCAACTAATTTCCAGCCGGAAACTGATGATGTGGATGATCTTCAACCAGACGTTTCCAGTAATGAGTTTCCAATACCACAGAAAGTTCCTAGTCCAACGAAACAAAGCTCTCAGAATATTCATCCATCCTGTAACAATGATAAACGTAACTCTATATCTCCACGAAAGCATCAAGATCAGTATATCACCAGAAGTGGAAGAGTTGTTCGCCCTCCGCAGAAATTGAATCTTTGAAGAAAGGGAGATGTGGTATTAGGACATTAACTGTAACCGAAATTAACCTAGAACAAGAGCTCATATTGAAACTTATGTTTATGTGATGTTGTGTCGTACTTGTATCTGTAACCTAAGTAGAATAAGTTATGTGTGAATAAATCTATGCAAGTAATTCCGCTGTATACATCCATTGGAGCCTTCGACGGTTCGCTACATTATTAACATATCTTCATAACAACGCACTTTCTAACTCACCCACGCATGTCAATAACGAACATAATCTGCATTTTATCTAACGTACCTTATAGGTTCTCAGATACACGAACATAAATATCATAACTTCTTAAAATATAAGAGATATTTTAGCTAAAATCTGTAACCTAATGTTAATATGCATGGCCCCTTTCAGGGCCATATCATGCATCTCCTTAACCGAAAATATTCCTATATCAAGTAACCCTGACTGCTTTATAGCTTCGGGCAACCAGATTTAACTCATATTTTGGCAATTCCTCTTACTCTTGGCAGGTACAATCGCCAAATATTTTGTAAATTGACAACTGGTTTGCCAAAGGTCTATAAGACGCAACAATTATTTCAGCCATTCTCTTCTATTCCATGATTTTATAAAGGATATCCTTTTCCTTCTCGAGACACCTCTCTAATTCTAATATAAGCAAGATAGCAAGCCTATTAATTTGTACCTGTTTTATGCTCATTAGAAAAATACAAAATTCTTCGGTTCAATAATTCACCCTAAACGCATATTGCAAAACATTTTGCATAATTAACTTTATTTAACATTTTCATTTAGATTTAAGGTGTGAAAATTTGTTGGTCAAAGGGCTATAAATTGAATCAACAGGAATTTGACATTATTTAATGGAACGGAGCTTGGCGGAGAATTAACATGATTTTGTAGCGAACTATTTTATAGTTAAGAGGGTGAGTCGGAAAATAAGTTTCCAGTGGCAACTGTGGACAGAGGTGTGTATGAAAGACAAAAAATGTAATGAAACATTAAAGATAAGACGTAACTTTATTTTTCTACTTAAGTGCCAAGTGAATTGAGACATTTGTCATACCCTTTATAAGATTCATAAAGCCCTCTAGGAAAAAAACAGGGCTTTGCATAAAAAAGAAGCGTTGAACGGCTTGTGTGACTTCAGCATTGCTTCCGTCTTTAGTGGCCGTGCACGTCCGTCCAGGTCTCGGTCTGTCCAATACTTGCTGATGCCCGTGACTGAATTGGAGGCACCATCTCCGCACCATTTGTTTCGACATCCCATCTGGCCTATAGGCTTCTACGTGGCGGTTATGGATTTCAGCTCCCGATATCCCCACATGCCCATTCACAGCGGACCGCTCTCACTTCTTCCTTTGACCACGAATTCACAACGCACTTTCTCTCCATATCTACCGAAAACAGAATTATATAGCGCCCTGATTTTTTCAAGGAGCGCTTTTTGAAGCTTATAAAGGGGTATAAAAAATGTCTCAACTCACTTGGTACTTATGTAGAAAATAAAGTTACGTCTTATCTTTAATGTTTCATTACATTTTTTGTTTTTCATACACACCTCTGTCCACAGTTGCCAGGGGAAACTTATTTTCCGATGGTTTTTTACATGGTTTTTTTTTATACCATGTTGGATAAATCATCTTTTTTAGCGTTTAAAAAAAATTCCAGTGACAACAACATTACAAATGTAACCTTTTTCTCGTCGGTTAATAAAATTTAGAATGATTTTGCCAATTATAATTAATTAATTGAATATGAATTTATAGGGATTTTGTGCAATATTTATAACACCACTCAAATCTATTATTTAAAATATTATTTTTGGTATTTTATAGAATTAGGAAATGTACAAATATAATATTCTTACAATAGGACTATAGAAATATTTCCTAACTGAAGCGTTTCCCCAGCAATCTTTCAACGTCAAGAAAGGCTAAAAAACGGAAATGAAATAGAAATCGTCCTTTTAAAAATATGTTTGTTTTGTGCAACCAATAACGCTTTTGGAACAAGATAAAGTAAAGTACCTATAACTCAGTCTAAACTGTATTACTACAAATTATTATATTAAATTAACTTTATAACAAGTTTTTTTAATGGTACTTTAAAGTACTTTCGCAGCATAAATGTTTAACAATTATTAGGGTACTTCTTTACAAAACTAAAAGCACGGTTAGAAAGACAATTTGACACTTTTCTGAGGTTACGATAAAATGTTCCAAGTATTAAAAGCTCTATATCCCTTATCGAAAAAAACATATGGATGTATAGAGTAGTTTTATATTTCTGCATTATGTAGCATCAGAGACGCCATTCTTCGTAGATAACCAAAATGACTTAGTTCCTCGGGTAACAACTTAGGAAATTTTTACTGCATCTGTGTGGAAGAATCACTGTATTGGCGTTTTACTGTGCTGCATATATGTTTGTTGAGAGGGAACACCTAGTAAAGCTCACTTTTTGAGGGTTGCATATTATTTTTTTGCTTCTTAACTTCTTTGTGTATATTTAATCACAATTTCCGAAAATTAAGATTCGGTTTACATAATAGAAGTATAATGCAAGTTTAAATAAGGCGAAGATTAGTATTCGGAAATAGTGAATTTCAAATGTAGACTGTAGGACTTATTCTGGAAATAGTATGCCTTATAACAAAAGATCGTCAAGATGTGATACTGCTGTGTTTGAAACGTAAAAATGCATACGATCAATCGAAATTAAAATTTAGAAAAGTGTATTTTCTAATATTAATGTAATAGTACCAGTGGTGGAGATTTTACTAGTTGGACTCTTTTAAAAATTAATTTAAAAAAATAGACTTTAGATATCGCAGAGAGATTCGGGTGCCGAGTGTGGTTACACATACAGCCACTAGATTCAACGCCTTTAACTACAGAGATTTTAAACACCAATTTCAAAGCAACGATGACGGGGTTCCAAAGCGAATGCAATGGGATCGTTCATCATCTTAAATGATTTCTTTATTAAAAGGCAATTACACCGTCACGTATGGGACAATTAGGTTAAATTATCATGAATACTTTTTGAATTATGAAACTCATTTAAGGTTTTTTTTTTTTTTTTTTTTTTTTTTTTTTTTGACCCATAGTAAGTACTCTACTTATGTGATATTATCAGCAAAAAAAAATATTCACGCTTTCAAATGAAAAAAAAATAATGAATTAGAGCTGTCACGTGCAGAACACAATATTGGACGCGACTTTTCAAATACTTTGCTTCTAACAAAAAATTCTGTGATTCTAGAGTGTTTATACAGACTTAATTTTTTTTACTACATGCCCTGTCTAATTACTAAATATTTAATGTGTTATTTGATTTAAAAAGTAAAATCTAGTACAAGTAATAATTTTTTTAATAATTGTCACGTGCGGGACATTCTTGTCACGTGTGGGACAATATGCGAACTTCTAATTTTAAGTAAAAACAAACCAATTGCGTCATAGTTAAAAAAGTTTATATATGATTCATTTAAGAAAGCTTCTGTATTAATATGAAAAAATAGTCATAAAATACAAACAATGTACTTTTTTAAAATAATTTATTTATGAATAGTAATTGTATGGAAAAAAAATCAACAAAATAATAAAAGCAAAGTACTAGTGACAAATCAAGTTTAATTGCTTTGGTTTAGACGTTTGAATGCATAGTTTCCATAATTATGGGAGCGTTTACTATTAGCAACAATTGACACATTGACTTTGCCAATGAGACAATTGGCGATAAATGGTTTAATTAGCTTTTACTCTTTTTTTATGTCTGTATGAAATTTAAACTCGATGTTTGGGCCATTTGAAATAATCTTAGATTTTTTACTTTTCAATGGTATTTTCAAAAAATGTACCATTACTTTATTAGTAATTTGTTTCTGAATCAAGTCTAATTTTAAGAAAAAAAAATCAATTGCGTCATAAATGAGACAGGTGAGTTATGATTCATTTAAGAAAGTTTCTATATTACTATGAAGAAACAGTCACAAAATACAAACAATGTACATTTTTTAAATAATTTATTTATGAATAGAAATTGCATGGAAAAAATCAACAAAATAATAAAAGCAAAGTTTTAGTGACAAATCAAGTTTAATTGCTGTAATAATTTATTAGTAATTTTTTCTGAATAAAGCTTGCCCTCATAATTCAAAATAATTCATTTTTCAAGATTTAGATCGTAATTGGGAATTAAAATTGTTGAATTGTCTGATTGATTTTTTTTCTTCCGACAGGCAGTATTTGTGACAAACTATGTTCGTTTCATTTTGTTCAATGATATAAAAGCGCGATATTCATTTAATTTTAGGTACATTTTCCCAAAGATTTTCCTTATGTACTCTTTCTTCAATTTCCTCTTTTTGCATGTAAAATATTTTCGTGATCTGTGAAGGCTGGCCTGCTAAGTCAGAAGAATCGTTTATGCTTAACCACTGCAAAGTACTTTAGCCTGTTCGGGATCATGGGTGCATATATGCACCCTCAAAAAAGCATATAGACCTTATTTTACGCAACATTAGAAAAAGAAAAGTAATATTTGCTTTTTTTTAATTAGAGCATGTTCGTGATTATTTAAGTAAAGGTAACTTTTTTTAAGTGGTGTAAAAGGTTTAAAACTTGTGTCAAAGGTATCGGAGGTGAATATGTTATAGTTACGGTTAAATTTCGGTTAAAATATCGGTTAAATTTCAGTTAAAGAAATTAGATTTAAAGGTTTTGATTTTTTTTTTTTGAAAAATATATCATCTGTTAAGAATTTAAATTTATTTTAATATAAAGTCTAATTGTAATACTCTTACTCAGTTTCTTATTGCTGCTTGTTTCATTCATAAAATTCTACCGAGTGCTAAGAATTCGCAAGCTTACAGTAAAAAAATAAAAAATTTGTTCAAAAATTAAATAGTTTAAAATCTCATATAATCTGTTAAAACTTCGAAAATGGCCTTATGATAGACGGCTATCCAGCTAATAAAAATGTTTTCTCTTTAATAAATCTTTTATTCAGCCTTTCGAAATATGTCTTGGAGGGTGAAAACTATTATATCTTTTCAAAATGTATATTTCTTTTGTTAAAATGTCTTGGAGTGCAGGAACTTATATTGCGTTTCAAAAAGTATATTTATTTTATTATAACAAGTTCGTTTAAATCATTTACTTTTGAAGTCATTTCCTGTTCTTAGGGATGTAATGTGCTTTTACGTTGACAATAGTTTTAATAAGCATAAAAGAAATAACTCTCCAAAAGAAGAACGAAAATATAGACTTATTTCATTTAAGGAAATTAATACTAGGTGTTTTTTTTTATATCGTTATAAAATAATCATAATTATAAAAAAACTAGCAGAACTACCAGGCCTCGCCCGTGTCAATTATGAGGGACCTTATGAGTAAAATAAATTAAAATGAAATAATACTTCAATAATAACTGAAATTTGTCCATTCCCGTCCACAGATCATTAAAACAACAATCAGAAAACTATTGTATCGCAACCATGGTAAAATCCCTCAGCTTTAAATATCCAAATGCACGTTTTCTTAGCTGGAGTAACAGAAAAAAAAATGATTTTCCTGATGATATGAAAAAAAATCAACCAATTGGCGTAGTATTAATAAAATTCTCGATGGTACAGCATATATATGCATAAATTACAAATATGTTAGTGAGTAACGCTGACATCATACTGATGGTGTCAACCATCTAACCCATAAATTGTGTCAAAACTTCCAAACATGCACAATTTGATTTTTTACATTGCCGAATAGAAAAAAAGTACTTTCAAATGAAATTTATTTGAAAATTATATCTCAATTTTCAGATTTTAATTGGTTAAGATTTTAATTCTGATCATTAAAAATCATAAAACTGGGATGCAGTTTTCTGATTTTAATGGATTTAAAATTAATTTTCAAGCATGGATAGTTTTAAATTTGCAACCCCCAATTACGAAAAATGAGCCTTTTTGCTTTGAATGCAATATAAGGCTTATACATGTCCATGAGTAAAGCGGGCATGCTATTTTTGGTGGAAATGCATTACCTAACCCATATTTTTTCCCCCTTTTACTGCAATTTCTTTAATCTCTAAACATCACACATTCGATTTTTTCAACGTGTAATGGAAAATAAAAAATACTTTCAATAATAATATTTGTTTGAAAAGTGAATCTCAATTTATTGTTTTTTTTTAATGTATTTTAAAGCAATTTGTAAGCATGAATATTTTTAAAATGTTCGTGCAACCCATTTACAAACGATGAACCTGATTGTTCTTTAAACAATGTAAATAATTAATAATTTGGGGTTTTATCGGGCAATATTCCATAACTAAATTTGCAAACAAAATTGAACCCCCCCCCCCCCCCAATAAAAAAAAAAGAAATACGTTTTAACATATTTGAAATCGAACTATTCAAAATTATCAGATTAATGAAAGTTGATATAAGTAGTAAAAAAAAAAAAAAAAAAAAAAAAAATCACGATTAATCGCTAGTTAATACGAAAGTGCCAAAAATGCTTTTTGATGCAGCTGTTGGGGCTTCTGAAAAATATAGTAAATGTAAAAAACCTTTTAGTGTTTTAAATTAAAAAATATATTTATTTTTAATTTGGTGAACGGCCAGTATATGGATCATCTTTGACCACGAATATTTCAAGGTGGATTGTCTTTTAGTTTAAACGGAAACTTTGATTCATAAAAATTAAATATAGAGCGACTAACCTGTAAATGACATAAAATTCTAGAAGCTTTCAGCTCTGTTGTCAGTCTCGAAGCTTTCTTTAAAGAAGAAGAAAAAAAAAAACTCTTAGAAAACATTTGCTATGTTTAATTTTCTATTTCATATAAATCGTAGAAAAAAAAAAACTATTTTATGTAATCGTATTTAATATAAATCGCAGAATGCAATCATTGCATTTCAGGATCTAAAACACTTAGTTGGCGTCATATTTATTGAAGTTGACAAAATATTTATAGAAAGTGATACCACATTTAGTGAATTGTTTCCTAATATTTTTTTTTATCAAATAGAAATGCCTATGGGTCAATCCATTTCAAGTGGTCCAGCACTGGTTGCTCGACCATTTTTAAAAAATCTGAAATTTTTTGTACAACAACCTTAACATGATGGAAGTTCAAAATGACTATTATTTTAATTCTATTAATTTTTGTTTGTGCATGGCAGCCATCTTTGTTTCATCGTCTGCAGCAATTTTCTCACAAGAAGGGTTTACGGAATTGTAAATAATTCATCGTTTATTTATCCAATTCAACTGCGGATTAAAGCAATTTGTACAGAATACAATGGGCTAAAAATCTGGTAATGGAGTAGTTTCCCAAACTAACTGCTTATTGGTAAAATTTCAGCATAAAGTTTCCGTTTTCTTCCAAAATTTGTCCGTTTACAAGAGGAAATTTTTCTAGCAAGGAATACAGTCAACATGACATAATTTTTTTTACAAATAGGCCGAAAGTATTTGTACTCACACGCCGAGTTCCAGATCTGGGACTTGCTTTCTCTTCGCTAAAAAAAATCCCAAATTTTTCAAAAATGACAAAAATCGCACTATTCAGGCTTTGATATCTCTGGTGGGGCACGAGATAAAAATCTGAATTTTTTTTTTTGTAAGAGTATTGCATGGTAGTGTTATGCACAAGAAATTTCAAGATGGAGATTTGACTACAAGCTGAGATATGGCAGGGGCAACATGTCAAAACAACACTGCCAAACTATTGTTTTGTTTTAGTCACAGCTAAGTATTTATCTCAGAGTGTCATTTAAATTTATGTTTTTGATTATCTTTAAATAATAGTAACAGAAAATAAAGCCCTTTGCAAAGCTTAGCAATTAATAAAAAAATAATTATGCCTAAGCCCATACATTTTGTATGGTTTCAGTAATTTTTGTTGTAAGTAATTTTAGTAACTAAAAGAAACCTCAGCACTTTTACATAAAAAAAATATATATATACAAGGCCTGAGACAAAAACAACATAGGGAAAAGAAAAGCTGTTAATGTTGTCATACTTGTTGAGACATGATCAAACGTGTCAAAACACATTCTTGCTTGTTGGTTCAAAAACCACAATTTTGATCTTTTTCAAAATTTTATTTGTACTAGGAACCAAGTCTTGTCATCTCTTGATAACTTGATTGAAGATCTTGGCCCTGCTGGCTCATTGAAATATACTTTGAAATCACTATGTGCAAGTCTCAATTCATTAATAATTCCTAGCTTACTTCTTATGAAAAAATGTGTTTTTTCTTCAGTATAAATTTTAAAAAGGCTTTGGGTATCTTTACGTTCTGAAAATTACTTGAGGCTGATGCATGGTAACATCGCATAATGTTTCATTTACAGGAACATACGTATGGTAGGAACAAGTTTCAGGGACTGGCAAGTAGCATTAAAATTGTGGTTTTAAACCAACAACCAGGAATGTGTTTTGACACGTTTGATCATGTCTCAACAAGTATGCCAACATTAACAACTTTTCTCTTTCCCTATTCTGTTTTTGTCTCAGGTCTTGTATATATATATATAAATGTAAAAGTGCTGAGGTTTCTTTTAGTTACTAAAATTACAACAAAAATTACTGAAACCATACAAAATGTAAGCCTTAGGCATAATTAATTTTTAAATTAATTGCAAAAGATTTATTTTCTGTTACTATTATTTAAAGATAATCTAAAAAATAAATTTAAATGATACTCTGAGATAAATACTTCGCTGTGACTACAACAAAACAATAGTTTGGCAGTATTGTTTTGACAGTATTGGCAGTATTGTTTTTGGGAGTATTGTTACCCTTGCCATATCTCAGCTTGTAGTCAAATCTCCAACCTGAAATTTCTTGTGCATAACACTACCATTCAATACTCTTATAAAAAAATTTTCAGATTTTTATCTCGTGCCCCACCAGAGATATCAAAGCCTGAAAAGTGCGATTTTTGTCATTTTTGAAAATTTTGGGATTTTTTTTAGAGAAGAGAAAGCAAGTCCCAGATCTGGAACACGGCGTGTGAGTACAAGTTCTTTTGGCCTATTTGTAAAAAAAATTATGTCATGTTGACAGTTATCCTTGCTAGAAAAATTTCCTCTTGTAAACGGACAAATTTTGGAAAAAAAAAAAAAAAAACGAAATTTTATGCTCAAATTTTACCAATAAGCAGTTAGTTTCGGAAACTACTCCAATACCATATTTTTAGCCCAATGTATTCTGTACAAATTGCTTTAATCCGCACTTGAATTGGATAAATAAACGATGAATTATTTACAATTCCGTAAACCCTTCTTGTGAGAAAATTGCTGCAGACGATGAAACAAAGATGGCCGCCATGCACAAACAAAAATTAATAAAATTAAAATAATAGTCATTTTGAACTTCCATCATGTTAGGATTGTTGTACAAAAAATTTCAGATTTTTTAAAAATGGTCGAGCAACGAATATGACATTTTCTGGACCACTTGAAATGGATTGACCCCTATGTTATAATAAACGTTTTAACTCCAAAATACATTTAAATGAAGGTTTTACGTCTTTTCAAAGCACATATCGTTAAACTTTTATTTTACATATGAAAAATTCAGTAGTCAAATCACCTACCGATTAATCTTGAGAGTTTTTTTTTTTTGTTTTTTGTTTTTTGGCAAACTTCTAATTTTGCTATGGAATAGTAAACAAAATAAAAAAAATGTTGAACTATTTTTATTTTTGAAAATTCAAATGGGTTAATCATTGATAATCAGGCTGCACGCTAGTTGTCGTACTTTAACAAATGTCACTTATAAATTTTATGGAACCTATTGCTTACAAAAGTATAGCATCATTCATGTTTCTGGCGAATACTTGGCATGTAACTCGATTACAGAATATTAACACGCAGTAATGCTTAAAATCCTCAAATTTTTTAAACATAATTTTAAAACTTGCGAAATTGAATTTCAGAAAAAAACACGTCATTTTGACGTAATTAGAGTAAAGTGTTTCAGCTTTTAAAACCAGAATGCTTGTTTTCTTCAGCAAGTGTAACTGAAGTATACGATTTCCCTGACAATACGTGGAACAAAGCAGTAAATACATTCAAATCACCTATCATTTACTGAAATTTTAAATTCGCGTAGCTTAAAAGTGAATCTTTAAATTTATGGATGATAATGATAAGGATTAATTTCACAATATTAGGAGTCTCTGTTTACTTATGTCAGTTAAACAAAAATTGACGTCATATCCAACAAACATTTTTTTTTTTTTTTAATCTTTTCCTACATTGTTTTCTTGAAATTAAAACCCCTGTATTAAAATAGATTTTTTTAACTTTAAAAATATTCAAATGAAGATACTACGTCATTTTGACATGTATTTAGTTAAAGTTTTACATATATACAGGAAATTTTTTTCATTTTCTGATTAGAATGACGTCGATTTCAAAAATGCAAAAATATAGCGAGAAAATCTGAAATTTTATTGGCTCGTAAAAACAAAATACACGTGTTATCACTTTTTTAAATTATTGTGCCGATTTTTAGGGTGTGGAAACACGAAAGGAACGATTGAATTCGAAAATTAAAAAGGAGATATTTCGATAATGTTAAATTATGGAAGATGGTAGAAAAAAGGGATAAATAGTGGTCTATTGATTGTTTAAAGTAGAAAGCTGCCTATTCTATGTTCTATCGTATGTACATCAAGTTTCGGCAAATCTGCCAAAATTTAATATATAGGACTTCTATAAAGGACACAGGGCTGCCACAGGCGACTATTTTTTAATTCTATCTCGTATAATTTTTTTTTAAACAAAGACTTTGACATCATCCGCAAGAGAAATATACTACAAAATATACTACATTTTTTTTAAATAGTCGTGCGAATGGAATATAAAAATAGTCGCCTTCTGTAGCCCTGAGGACATACACTCAGAGAATGACTTTTATATATATATAGATTTCATTGTAGACAATGTGTAAATAATTTTAATTTAATTAGCTTTCTCCAAAACATTCCATTTTTTTTCATTAAATTTCAAATGTTTTTATAGCATTTTATTTCTTATATTTAAATAACAGAAGAATTCTATAAGTTGTTCATTTGTAGTGGTGTAGAAGATAAATGAAAAAAAAAATGAAATTCTAAAATTCTGTAATGTATGTTTTTACATTTTGCATCTCATGGCTGTTTTTAATCTTTCTTTTTACTTACCATTTATAGCGCAACTCAACAATAATAAATCAGATCATGAAGTAACCGAGCACAAAATCCCCATAAATTCAAATTTAATTAATTAATCTTCATTGGCAAAATCCTTCTGAAATTTATTAAATGATTGTGTAAAACTTCTAATGTATTTTCCAAAATTCAAAAAAAAATATTTTAGAAGATGAAATTTTCATGAATTCATAATTTGGGATATAAAGGGTTAAGTATGGAAGTCTTTTCATGTTAATGAAAAAGCTTTAATACAAAATAGGAATATACTTATTTCATTTATCTAAATTTATACTATGTATGTGCTGTGGATATCGTATTATAATAATCAAAATTATAAAAATATTATTTTGTAGATAAGGCGGAATCTACAAAATTTTAATTTAATAAGAGTACTCCGAAACTTCCAAAGTGTTAGTATTATAAAAATAAGTACATGGAAATGTCTTTTGCATTTTTCTAAATAAAATTGAAGATTTTCCTGATAAAATACAAATGCACGTACGAAACAATAACACAGATAAAGAAGTAAAAAAATAAAACTTGTAGCTCAAAAGGATATTTTAATGAAGAGTTGAAGAAACAAATAGGTATCTTGGGAGTGACCCCGTTGACATACACAAATCAAATTTGGTGTTTATATCATGAAGAGTAGGCAAAGAGTGATAGAGTTCACATTTTTCGTTCGTAAAGATTTTGGCGAGAGATAGATATTTGTTAAGACACAGACCTTGCCAAGGGATGACCGTTACATTGGAACACATGGGTCAGTTTCAATTTATAGTAAAGTGAGGACAGATGCCGCAGTTTTTCTTTTCTTCTTGTAAAATGTACAATAAAGCAAAAAACAACAAAATAAGTACCAGAAATCATTGATCAAACCCTTTAGAAGCTAATTTCTATCTTAAACAAGTTAAAGCCCTCTTAATAAAGCAGGCATAATTATTTTCCCAAACGTCCTTTTTTAACATCATTTTTTAAGTACTGGGTAAGATGCCGTATGAGGTGTGGTACAGATGCCGCATGGAGAAAAAAGCTATGCTGTTTATTTTATTTTTTCAAATAAATGACATTTTTATTTCCTCAAATTACTTAAAATGAAAATAAATAACAGTAAACTTACATAAATTATATATATCACTAAACTGTGAAAAGTCTAACTAAATTGCAAAAGTGCAAGCTCGAAAAATAAAACTTGACACAAAAAATGAAAATGAAACGGAAAACATTTGAATTTACGTCAGTGGATAGCATAATTACTGGAAACAATAGGCAGCATAATTACAAAAAATATATAAATCACTGGTTTACATACAGGTGAACATTGCAGTTTGCTCTTAATGTAAGCATTAGTTATATTCTATTTAGGCCCTAGTCTACTTTTTTTGGCCTTTCCTCTCATTCTTTAATTTTGTATTTCCATTCGCCCACAATCACACCACACTTCCCGTTGAAAAGTAAAGTAAGCCTTTGTCATGCAGCTATCGATTGAATTTGATGCACTGAACCCTCACCGCTTTAGACTTTGTTTCTTGATACGACTCCAGACACAATCAGTACATTCAGAGTCATAAAATTCCAATCCAATACATACTGCCATCAAAATCTATAAAAGAACAATTTCGCCATTATCGGAAGATGACTTATATTTTAGTTTCTTCCTGAAGTAAGGTGTGTTCAAGTTGATATTTCCTTTCCGTTTTTTAAACATTTTACTTCCACCAAGCTGTCGTCCTTTGATGCTTTCTAGTTTCTTTTGCTTTTTATTTCATTCTTCTTTTTTATTGTTTATAAACTCTCTGCTTGTAATATTTGTATCCTTTTGATTTCTCTTACTTGGATGTATGGGCCTTTTGACCATTGGGATAGGAGATATTTTGTTTAATAGTTTAGATGGCGAGACTTGTAAAGGGTCTATGTTTTCCTTATTCACACATGGAGAACCATAATTGTTGCTGAGAATATTTTGATAAGTAGCAGAATGCACTAATACACCTTCATTTAAATGTTAGTTATACTTAAATCGCAGTGATGAATTTATTGAACCGAAAAACAAAAATATATTTTGCGACATCTGTCCCTCAACCTCTGAGCGGCATCTGTCCCATAGTGGAGGGTAAGATGCCGCGCCGCCATTTTGTGTCATGTGAGCGACGCGAGAGAAAGGCAAGCACATGTCTGTATTCTACGATGATCTATTCTACAGTTGCAATTGGTTTTGGGATGAAATCTCTGCTTATTTGGCTTAAAATATGCAATAAAACTTTATTAGAATACTTTTAGCAACTTACCACGCAGGTTGGAAGCATAAAAGCTCGTAGAAATATTTGAATACTAATAGTTAAGCAGTGGAAACGCATACAACACAACAGACAGCACTTAGACACACAACGAAATTCATAATTTGGCCTAGGGAGCGCTAGTGTCGCCAATACAATCTCTGCGGAATCTGTCCGACCGCGGCATCTGTTCTCACTTTACATTAGATGAAAAGCATAATAGGCGATAATTAGCCAAGCCTTAGTACATACGTGAGAAAGTAAGAAAGAATGCGCAGGCTACCGAAACCCGATAGTATTTAACTGGTGCGGTAAATTACAGGCGACTAAAGTATTATTATATAACCACTGGTTTAACCAAAGTATTGACTATCTTTTAGCAAAGCTTCGAATTAAAAATCTGACAGAGAGATATTGCATAGGCAGATGCAACGCGGAAAGAAACTTTTGAATGAAATGACTGTATATAATATTCTTCGTATTTTCTATTCTTAGAGAAAAGAGTAGAGAGTTATCTGGGAACATTAAAGTAATACGTAAAAGGGGAGTAGATTGATTAAACACTTAGATATACAAAAAGAAAAAGAACGGTGTATAGTTATCTAGATTGTTAATATTAAATTTTAACTATATAGGGATAATATCAATTAACTGTAAATGATTTAAAATATATGTGATACGATATCACAAATATGCTTTCGTTGAACGCTTTCGATATGCTTTCGTTGTATGCTTTCGTTGAACGCTTTCGATATGCTTTCGTTGTATGCTTTCGTTGAAACATGCAAACATTCGTTTTTATTATTTTAGATTTGGTAAAAAAATGCATGCGCACTACAGACATTTTCTAGGAAACTTGAACTGGAAAATATGTGAAATACATATACTAATATATTTAAACTTTTAAATTTAAAAACTATCATCTGAGTTTATTGTCACTGTGGCCATGATATTAAGGTGTCTTCCGTGACGGCTTTAAAAGTGAAAGAAAAATGAGCAACATATTCAGCCATAAATTAGTCCTTTTCAGTGCATTCAGATAATTATGTATATACAACGTGTGTATGTTACAAATATTTTTAATAGCATTTTTACATTACAAAATTTATACAAAACATTTATCGTTTGTTTCAGCGGTCAGAAATAGAATTCGGAAGCAATATACTGCAGTTAAGGGCTCTCCAACGCGGCGCCATGGGGCCTTTCGGAGATTTTTTTGGCGCCCTCTTGAATGTTTCCTGTTATTAGACATTTTCGAAGTAAAAATCCATTATAAAGAATGTTTTCTATAAAACCATTAACATTTGCATCAGAAATGTTTTCAAAACCTGTGAAAACGCAGAAAAATCGAGAATCATAGTTTGAAAATTTAATCATGTATATTTTCACCATTTGTAGTTATTGTTTATAAAGTGAAATTATGATGATTAAATTTGGTAATAATTAGAAACTTTTAGGAATTTAATTCTAATTAGGAATTTTTAACATTTTAGAAATGTTTTTCACTTTCTCCGACCCTTTGAAGACACAAATTCAGCTTTTTTTTTTTTTTTTTGCTTTTATCGCACTGACCCATTGGCTGTTTTATAAGGAGAATAAAGAGGCTTAATTTTTCCTTCTTGACTTTTGAAATTTACGTTTTTTTTTTTTTTTTTTTTTTTTTTTTTTTTTTTCTTAGAAAAATTAATAAAATAGTGCAGCATGACTTCCATCTATGAAAGCACTTCCAAACCGTCTCTGGAAGCTCCCATATGTATTGGTCACTATCATCCCTGTCTTTGTGTACTGTACTTTTTATAAAACTACCTTCACGACGTCAAAATGTAACGTGTTTTCTCATCCAAAAGAAACATTGCAATATCTGTTATTTCCATATTTATTCTTTATTTGTTATTGTTGTTATTATAGGCGCGATTAAATTTTCTGCCACTTTACCCTAAAAAGATTTTTGAGGTAGACCTCTCACAGAAAAATGTACAATATAATACGTGCCATTTCATACCCATAGGGCGCTCTTCTCTGCCGCTGTAAGATTAATTTTCATTATGTTAAGAATTGTGTGTGTACTAATACTGTGCGATAATATTGTCACACGGTTTCATTCATATGAATAATGGCGCCCTTCATTGAGTGTCAAGTGCTGAAGTGCGCCCCTGTTTACTGAAAGGTTGGACAGGCCTACTTTAGTTTGTAAATAGCAGTTGTTTTGAACAGAAGAAATTTCATTTATGTTTTTTTGGGACATCTTGTTCAATGGATATATAGATACCTTACAGGAGAAACGAATTTATTTGGATACGTTACAATACATAAACGATACTTATTTGGTAATAATTTGAGGAGAATTTTACTAAGACAGGTTTTTTTAACTGTTTGTAATGGATGATATGATGCCGGATTCTACGTCATACCGAAATATTTATTTTTTTTTCTTTTAAAGTACAAAGTAAGGAATCGGGACGCAATCAACGGATTTAAATTTTTGAGATGATCTTGTAATGTTTTAGTATATTGTTTCTTGAAAAAAAAAAATATTTCACTTTTGAAGATGTATGTTTTTGTTTTACATTTAGAGACACATAATGATCTACGGTCATTAGGTTATTTTAATTGAAAAATTGCAAAAATCATACTTGTCATTGTTTTGAACTATACCTTATACAAGCTCATGTGCCAGTAATCGTGTTGTGTAAATTTCATCTTCTTTATTCGAAATGTTTAAATTAACTTTCTTCGAATAAATAAGAGAAGTAATTTTCTACGAATATAGCTGTATTCTTGTGATTCAAGATTAAGTTCTCTGAATCACCTGTTCTATACAAATACGGTGAGTGTGTCATTTATGAGTATTTTGTGTACTTTTATTGTGAGTCTTTAGAAGACGTTATGAGCTTTCGACCAAAATTGTTTCAAATAGATTTTAATAGTGATAAAATTGCTATTTACTTGTAATTTAAAATTTTATTAAGGTACATTGCGACATGTTATCTGTTTGAAAGAGCATACAGTGTTTACATGTTGATCCCTTAATTATGTTTAGCATCAAACGTCAAATGAATTGAGTTAGCTAGAATCATGAAAGTGGTATCTAGGTATAGTAAAGCGGGTGTAATTTATACCCCGATGTACCTGTTGAAGTCCTGAAGTGGTAAATTCGCGAACTAAAGACTGCATCTGGAAAGTATAGAAAATATGACCAAGTGCTCTATGATAAATTTGAAAAGTATCTTTGATTCAGTATGAAAGGATGTCTTACGTTTAAAAATAACTTTAAAGCCCCGAAAAATGATATTTTTATATTTAATAACCATCTTAAGTACGGCATTAAATGCATTCAGAAATGTGGCGTTATAAGTTAGATGCAGATTTTCTAACAAAATTCATGTAAACAAGATGCATTTTTTTAAGTAAAAAATCAAGAGAAGTAGTTTTAGTTTGTCCAGCATTGGGATTCGTTTATTTAGAGTTGTTTTAAAGTTGTAATTGGATACAAAAAATACATTTCGGTGCTTCGAATAAAGTCATTTGTACATATAAAATCTTATATCATATAAATTTTGGACATTCTACAAATTTATGTTTGTAGTTCAGATCGTATCCTCTGCATTTTTCGAGATACGATCTCTAATTCGGGATTTTACTACTATCGCTAATAAATAATGAATAGCAAAATGCATATCCATTTTACTATACCTAGATATCACGTTTATACGTAGCTGTAGCTAATTACATTCACCAAATAATTTAAGAGAAACCTAACTGAGAAATCTGCTTATACATACTTTTTAATAGAATTATGATATTTTATAGTTATTGCTGGGGTTTGTTTTTCGATTAAAATGCATTTTCAATTATATTATATCTTTGCCAACTATCTTAAACTTTCTTGTGTTTTTTTGTGAATAAGTCATTTTGAGTTCGTATAGAGTTTTGTGCCTCAATAGAAATGTCGGCGGCGTTGTTTCTCCGTGGACATGCAGTGAAGTCAAAATTTTCATTTAGGAAAATGAACTATAAAAGGAATGGAGCTTTTCTTCCTTTTTGAGACATGGTTTAATAATTCAAAAATAAAAAGAATAAAATATACTTTAAATATAAATTTCAAGGTCAAGATTTATTATTAGAGCAGGAAAGATGATTTAGCGTTTAACGAATATAAATAAATAGTATAAATGTTTTTCATAATGTTGCTTCAATTTTTGTTTTATTTATTTCTTTTTTCATTCATTATATTTATTTTCCTCGTGTCGCTCCGCCATTTATAATTCCTTTTTAAAACATTTTCTGTTAATGTAAATATGATGCATCAAATATACCCCTTGATAAATTACTCTTTGCGTCCATTTAGATGAAAAAGTAGTTTGTTATTGTGTATTTTTTAAGTTAAACTTTTGTGCATGTTTACTTTAAATTGAGTCTTCTCGCGAATATGTTCTTTTTAATCAATTAGAGGGCCTCAGTGAGGTGATTAAAGTCACTAAAAATTATTGTCTAAATGTTCCCTTAGGCTCACCTCGCTCCTTTGAATCGAAAGTACATTTGAGCAACATGTTTACGTATTTTTTAAAATTGAAATAATTTACGGATATACGAATTAATAAATCAGAATTTGAATAGAATAACATGTAATATTTCTTCGCTAATTAGAGAGTGCTAAGGAAAAAGTCTTTCATTTTTTCCATTCACTAATAAATCTATAGCAGCGGTATAAAATATTTATTAATCTCATCAGTTTCAGAGGTCCCGGTGACCTCCCCACGGTGGTCCCCACCTCAGACATTGGTTTACATTTTATTAATATATTCATGAATAATTTTAAGTAAATATTGCATTTACTTTGAAAAATAATTATTGAGGAAATTTATTTTTTACTGCAATACACAAGTGCCCCGCATTCAGATCTGTTCCTAAGCCAGCAGACACTATTAGCCTACACAATTATCCTGTTCATTTTTTTAAAATGAACAATAAAAGCAATTTCATGAAAAACGTGATATACACTCTTAAAAATTTGCAGCATTCTGTCCAGTCATTTGACCGTTTTTTGAAAAAACGGTTTCATAACCATAATTTAACTATGTTCTGACAATAAAATGGCCAATAATATGGTCTGAATAGTGTTAAATTACGGTTGTGTAACCGTTTTCGATTAAAACGGTCAAATGACTGGACAGAATGCTGCAAGATTTTAACAGTGTATACAGTTTTCTTTTTGGATATGCCTTTTGCACGGTCCTTAAAAATCACTGAAATTTGCTAGAAACATCAGTATTGCTTCATATAAAATGTAACAGATGTATATCGGTTTTGACTATTATAAAAGTTTGGAACAAATATAAAGAATAACTCAGCAATAAAAGAAAAAAGCCTTAGAATGTTTCTTGATAATATATATTTTGCCCCAAAAATACCTTGAACTAATCAGTATTCTAAAATATACTTATATTTAGCGGGCCGTACTATATTTACCTTTTTTAGTATTAGATATATTGAATCTTGCCACCCCTTCCTAACTTCAATAATAAATGAAATATTCTTAAAGTTGCTATAAAAACTTTATTTCGATTTTTGACATGGGAAATAATAAATATGTTTAACCTACTTCTGCTTCGTCAATTGTAGCCCACGAAGGTTGCTTTATTAACCAATATATTTATTTTAAACATCCAGGTTTAATTTGAGAAATTTCGCAAGATTTTGTTAAATGGATTTTTCTGCTTTACGGAATAAATTACATCGTTGCTTTAAATTTTCCTATTTTATAAAAGTCATAGAGGAACTAAGTTTTTTTGTTCTTTTTATAAATATTTCTTATGTCCTTTCCTATTAGATTAATATATTTTGTAAACATTATTGCCACCCATACTATTTTGTACAGCATTTCTTTTATACTGTACACTATGAATAAAATTTATATATTTTCAGTTCAGTCATAGATTCGTAAATTCTAGGGACAAGTATTCATTTCAGATTTATTCGGAATTTTTAATCCCTGATCATTATTTTAAACTTTCTCATAAATGCATTATCTGAAACTTTCACGGATACTATTATTGTTTTTTTTTCTTAAATATTTCTTCCATAATTAATATCAGTTTTTTGTTGTTTAAATTTCTTAGAATATACGAGGTGCTTAAATTAAGTTAGTCCTAAGTAATTTGTGTAAGGTTGTGTGAGGTATATACTTGTTTCTTTTTGAATATGACTTTTCCAAACTTTCTAAAAGTTATTAAAGTTTGATAGAAACTTCAATAATGATTCGTAATAAATATACCATACACTTATATACCTTTCTTGAATCTAACAAAAGTTTGGATGAAACTTATAATGTAAGTTGTTTAAAAATAACACAAAATGTTTTAGAATGCTTCTTTGATAATATATATTTTCTTAAAGAAAAATATTTGACTTTAAACACACACACACAATTATATATATACATATACTTTTTAGCAGGGCGTTCTCTATTTACTTTTCAAAATATTAGAGGTATGAACTTTCCACTCAAACTTCAATGATACATGGCAACTCCTTACACTTGCAATAAAAAGTTTATTTTGCTTTCTAACTCTAGAAATAAAAATATTTGACCCAGTTCTGTTTTTTTCAATTGTATTACATTTTTAAACGAATTTATTTATTTTATACTTTCGTGTTTTACTTTAGATATTTCACTAGACATTTTCAAACGGATTTTACCTACATTCAGCATAAATTGCAATCAATGACTTCAATTTTTAAATTTAACAATTTTTTGACATTAATTTATATATATATATATCTATATATGCAGTAGAACCTCTTTTTATCTGAATCTCTTTTAACCGAAACTCTCGGTTAACCGAAATCCATTTTTAAAGCTTGTTTTTTTTTTTTTTTTTTTTTTATCACATTGCATGTATGCAAAACCCATTTTTTAAGCCTTTTTGTGTTACTATGGCATTTATCAAAGCGAAGAAGAGGGCAGGACAACGATGTGGACGAAGAAAACGAACAAATTAGCAATTCTTTTGAATGTTTTGCAAAACGTTTGGCATGGCTGGAGCTGCAGAAAAACTGTGATACTGGTGATATAATAGTAACAACAACAACAAAAAAAAAACTTCGTGATAGAGCTGCAAAGCAGATGCAATCGAAACTGCGACAAACAAAACTGTTTTTCGAGCTCTTGTAAAATATGTAAAAGGTACTTAATTTCAAAGTTAAAATTCAGGTAATTTATACGTGTTTCTATTTTTTTATTGCTTTATTTTTATAAAGAGCGTTCAAAAAGTAACGAGTCGGAGGCCTAGGAACAGAAACTACTACATGTATTTCAGAAGTATTGGCCCTGGCTGTTGAGGCACTTGTCCCACTAAGGCACAATGCGGTGAATGGCTGTCTCGTAAAATTCCTGGGGCTGCGATTTGAACCAGCTCCGCACGTACTGGTTGACATCGTCGTCCAAGTTGAATCGTTTGCCCCTCAGAGCCTTTTTTAGGGGACCAAAAATGGCGTAATCGCAGGGAGAGAGGTGTGGATTGTATGGAGTGTGAAATTCCCACTTGAATTTCTGCACGAGTGTCGTAATCGTGTTGACCGTATGAGACCTTGCATTGTCGTGGAGCAGAATGACCACACGGGTGAGCTTGCCTGGTCGTTTTGATTTAATCGCTTGGTGAAGGGTGATCAAGGTTTGCGAGTAATGCTGGGCATTCACTGTTGTCCCGTGCTACAGGAAGTCTATCAGTTGGGGACAGTCTTTGTCAGTCTTAATATCAGCATAACCTTTTCTGCACTTGTGTGGATGGCCTTCGATGTTCTTGGTAGTGGTGACCCTCGATGTTTCCACTGGAGATTTTGTCGTTTCGATTCTGGTTCGAAGTGAACACACGAAGACTCATCTCCAGTCGCTTAGAACTCGAATGAGTGTTGGACGTCTGATTCATGCTTCTGCTAGCTTTGTAGCCACGTGACTTGCACTCGTGACCCTCTAGCGGCGGGCATGTGGGCTTCCGTGCTCTTGTCGGAAACCCTCTTTGTTACTGATGCAAAAATATTACCATTCCGTCACCGGTTTTCACATTCCAGACTCGTTTCTTTTTGAACGTCCCTAATAATAAGCACTTGTTATCATAATAAGAACCAGCGCATACATTTGTCCTTAATTTTAAAGTTGAAGCATTCTCCATTATCCGAAAAATTCGATTTTCCGAAAGATGGTCGGTCCCAATTACTACGGATAATCGAGGTTCTACTGTAAATAGTTACAGTTTCTTGTGCGAATTCCAAATAAACATCAGAGAAAAAAAGGACAAAATTTACTATTATAGGTTAAAAAGAATTAAACCTCATTCCTTTTACTAATATGCAAATATATGCTGCAAAGTTTGAAGAAAAAACACTAGAAATTGCTCCCGATGGAACAAAAACATATATCTATATATAGGTATTACAAAATATATTTCACTTTTAAGATTTAAAACACACGCTTTTATTTTATATAAAATGACGTCTTTACCATCCGCTGAAAAATTCCACAATTATGATCTAGTCGTAAACAACATCTACAGAAATATATGCATTTGACATCACTATCGCAGTATAATATAACGTAAAGCAAGGAGAGTATGTAATTTAATACTGTACTGTAATTTAATAGAACAGCAGTAATAAAACCAAGAAGACTATTTTGCGTAATCTCTCCTTACAGGGTAGGAGAGAATGCGCACATGGGTAGGAGAGATTGCGCAAATAGGTAGAAGAGATTGTTATTAATAAAAACTACAATTAAATTGTTAACAATAATAATTACACTTAATCGACACTGTTGAAAGGTTTTTGTGAGTAAATATATTATTGTATTAATAGAGAATATTTCAACCAAATGTTTAAATAATAAATGAAAGAAAGAATTTTAACAACAGTTAAAAATTTTAATTTAAGAAGATTAAAATATCAGAAAAAGCAAGCCCTATTAAGATTACAAAATAACATTAATCTAGTTGATAACATGTTTAACTTGAAAATTACTTCATATCCATTTCCACAGTTTCATTGTATTTTCTTTGCTAACCGAAGTTGTCGCCGTCCAATATCGATGCACTTATTGTTGTAAATCGTGCATCTTTCGTGAAATCACCTGCAACAAGAAATACATTGAATCCAGTCAGTTGTCGAAACTGTCTCCTGGTACAGTTCCAGACATTCACTGCACTCATCCTCATTGACCTTAGTTTTTTTCCATGAGTTTTTTTTTTATCCTACTTTTTGTGGAAGCACCTTATCTTCAGCTGTTTTTTTTTTGCAACGGAATCCTTCCTAAGTCTTTTTTCATGTATATTTTGTGGATCAGTAACATTAGTTGCACTCTGTTTCCTTTTGATTTCGATGGCATTACACTACTTGGAATGGGTGAAAGCTTTTGCAAAACATTGTATTAGAAAATTTATTTTAGATAACATAATTAATTTATTAGAAAATTAATTGTTCATAAATTAAAAAATATATATGAATATTTAATTAAATTATTAACAAATATATTATTAATATATTAACAAAAATAATTACAAAAAAATAATTTAATAACAGCTGTATTATTAATTTATTAATAAAAATTTTATCTGCAAAAGTATTTTTTTGCAAATTAATTTGTTGCCAAATTTAGCTTTGATAATTATGTGTTTTTCTGAAATTATTTCAAAATTGATTCATTCATATGTTTTACACGTAATTTGCAATTCATACAAATTTATCAATAAGCTGCGTAATCTCTCCTAGTACTTAAACTTATGGGGAAATGCGCCCTCTCTCCTAAGTAGCAGATGCGCTAACTCTCCTATTTTGGTAGGAGAGATTTCGCGGCATTTTATTTAAATATGGCCACTTCTAAAATGAATTGTTGTTGTTCGCATACTTAGTCCAGGTTAGTAGTTTAGAAAAAAATCGTTTAAGTTCAAAATATTTTGTATTACTGACGTTCTATAAAAATTCTGACGAACAGTTATGAAAGTTCAAGCACTTACTTTGGAAAAACAAAACAAAATAGCACTGTTTTATCCAAGACGCTTGGAACAATCAATATGCACACTCATGTAGACACTGCACTAATGCTGCTGAACTACCTGGAGTCGCTGCGCGCGCACTCAACTTCTTCCCGTCGAATCTCTTTGTACGCAATCTCTCCTACCGCGTGAACTCTCCTCGCTTTACGTTACATAAATCTAGCAAAAAGTGACGTCGTAATTCAAGAAACTCTGTTTAATGTTTCTTATCTCCTTCTTTTGTTTGTATCATTAATATGGATACTTAAAATTAAATAAAGATTATAATAGCTCCATGTTTTATCAGAAATCATTTATTTATTTATTTATTTATTTATTTTCAAAATAGAACGCATTTCAATAATGTTATTTTTCTTGTGTTATGTGAAAACGGCAAATAAAAAAAGATACAACAATCTCCTACTTTCCAGCTATTTTTCCTTTACTTTCTACAGAAATAGAGTACTTTCGTTGCCAAAATTAAAGAAATAGCGTTAAAAACTACATAAAATTGTGTTTTAAATTCGTCGGAAAGTTCTTTGATTACTATGGCGTTGATTTTTATTTGTGACGGTATTTATAAATAGGTAAAACACTTTTTTTAAAAAACAAAATAATTTAACGCTACCATTTTTTCTACAAATTTTCATATACATAAAAATATCTTTTATCAATGGAAACATTGCCCAGCTAAAAATGAACTGCAGTGAAACTTTAAAAAAAATGTAGTTGGAAGACTGCGGTGATTTGGCACAAATCCCTGCAGTGTTTTTGAAGTCGACATAACTATAAATTAACCGCAGTAAATGTGTAGTTGATAACTACACACTCACCGCAGTAAATTTATAGTTATGTCGACTTCAAAAGAACTGCAGGGATTTGTGCCAAATCACCGCAGTCTCCCAACTACATTTTTTTTGCAGTTTGACTGTAGCCTTTTAAAAATTTATTAGCAAATATGGGGAGAAATGCCGGATGTGCATAACATAAATAAGTCGTATTAGGCCTTTCCAACAAAATGCCACATGATGGGTGACTCCAAAATTTAGAAAAAGTGCCCCGTTGGGGGGGGGGCAAAGTGGGGGGAGGGAAGACGGATGTGCATAACATGAATAAGTGGTATTAGGCCTTTCCAACAATATGTTACATGGGTGACTGCAAAATTTAGAAAAGTGCCCCCTTGGGGGGGGGGGCAAAGTGGGGTGAGGGAAGTTGGATGTGCATAACATGAATAAGTGGTATTAGGCCTTTCCAACAATATGTCATATGATGGGTGACTGCAAAATTTAGAAAAGTGGCCCCCTTGGGGGGGGAAGTGTGGAGAGGAAAGCCAAATGTGCATAACTTGAATAAGTAGCCATTGACCTTTCCAGCAATGGGTCACACGAGGGGTGTCGGCAAAATTTAGAAAAGTGCCCCCTCAGGGGGGAGCAAAGTGGGGGGGGAGAACCGGGTGTGCATAACATGAATAAGCGGTATTAGGCTTTTCCAACAATATATCACATGATGGGTGACTGCAAACTTTAGAAAAGTGCCCCCCTTGATGGGGCAAATTGGGGTGACGGAAGCCGGATGTGCATAACATGAATAAGTGGTATTAGGTCTTTCCAACAATATGTCACATGATGGGTGACTTCAAAATTTAGAAAAGTGCCCCCCTTGGGGGGGGCAAAGTGGGGTGAGGACAGCCAATTGTGCATAACTTAATAAGAATGCTAATTAGACATTTTGTAAATAACAAAAAAAAAAAAAAATCTGTAACATATTATATATTTATACATATATATTTATGTATTTTTGACCATATTCCATTGATTACTTTGTCAATGGTATTTCACAGCATTTTTTTCAGACATGTTATTCTGATTCAGAAGACAGGGAATATTTAAAATGAAAAAAGTTTGAATTACTCTTACTCAATTGCGTAATTACTTCATGTGTCTATCAAAAAGATCAGAAGTTGTAAAGTAATATTTCGTTTTGTTTTTAAGTTAACTTGTAAAAAATGAGAAATACTTCTTTAAAAGATTATATATATATATATATACTAATTTTAAATAAAATATTGGTGAGAAATTCTTTTATCAAAAATATTATGAATAATACGTTATATGCATAAAAATTAAATATTGATCAATCTAAGGTAAATAGGTACTTAACTGACATTGATATAGCTTCAGCACACAGGAAAATTGGAATAGATGAAATATTTAATAGATGAAAAACTTACACTTTAAAAAGATTCAAATGTTTCTTAATCTGGGAAAATTTAATGTAACCGAGAATGAAGATATATGCTAACCTCTTCCGGGTAGCTTACGGCTCCAAAAGCGTTGTTTAACTTTAGAAACTTAAGAAACCAATACACATTCGAGATTTAAAAAAAATCATTTATAAACAAACTTCATTTTGCTACCACAGTTTTTCGAAAAGTTTTCCTGGGTAATTTTCATATTATATTATTCAAATTTCTTTAATCAGAGTATAGGTTTTTCGAATGGCACTAATACTCAAATAAATACTTTCATGCTCAAGAAACATGTCTCACAGAGACAAACATAGTAAATTAACAGTATTATTATTAAAATTAACATTATTTAATTTTGCATGTACAAAAACTACGACGCTTAACCCTTTATGTACGGAATTATGAATTCTTGAAAATTTTATCTTCTAAATCATTTTTCGTGAATTGTTTAAACTATATTATAAGATTTACATAGGGATTTTGTGCAATATTTAAATCCCGACTCAAATATTTTATTTTAAATATTTTTATTTGTATTTTGTAGAATTGGGAAATGTACAAATATAATGTTCTTATAATAGAAATATAAAATAATTCCGAATCGACCCCCCCCCCCCCTCCCAACGCCAAGAAAGCTGAAAATGTGCAAAGGCGAAAGAAATCATGCTTTTAGAAATATTTTTGTTTTGTGTAGCCAGTCATATTTTTGGTACAAGATAATGTAATGTATCTATAACTCATTCTAAACTGTATTACAACTAACTGATGTATTAAATGAATGTTAAGACAAGTAATTTTAATGGTACTTAAAAGTACCGACAATACATAAAGTTTTAAACCGTTTAATTGACTATGATTAGTTTCCTAAAAATTTATATTGTGGTTTCAGAAAACTGATTCATACACTATAAAAGGTAATTGGAAACATAAAATAAAATCAGCGGCAGAAAAAGAACATTTTCTGTTATACATGTTTTTTTTTTATTCTAGAAAAATATTGGTTTTCGGTATCATGGTAACTCTGACGAGGTTAATGTATATTTTTGTCGATGGTTTTAATATATTTCCATAGATTTAAAAAAAAAAAAAAACGTGTCATTTTCTCCATGACTCCTTTACTTAAAGTATTAAAATTGATAACCTTTATTAAACTTTTCTTTTAATTTTTCTGACCGTAATTTGGAACCTGAAATAACATTTTTTTGAAGAAAAGTGTTTAGGACATGACTTTTTCTGAAATACTTTTTTTCGAAAATAAAATGTGTTCGTATATACAATGTTGCGTTGAATCAGACTAATTGGGCAATGCTGCAAACAACACAGAAAGATATTCTAGATAACAAATTATCATTTCCACCTAACAAGCACCCCCAGCATATTTGCATAGCGATATTTCTAAGAAGTTCTTTTTATCTTTTTCCAACATATTATTTTGCTTCAAAAGCAGGAACATATATAAAAGCTTTAATTCTTCTGGGTTGCGTGTAGATACTTAGTTTCTGAACATGTAATACTTTTAAAAAGTGTTTTTGCTTTAATTTATTAACACTAATCGTAAAACTTATCTTTAAATAATTATTAATATTTATTTTAAAAAGTTGTGATGAAAAATTTGTTTGTTATAAAAATATGTATTGATTATTTAAAGTAGTACTAAGATAAGAAAACAACTTGTTTTGAATTTACTTGACACAGTTGTCGCAGTTCCAATTCATTCCAGAAGAGCATTCTAATTCTGATACACAAAATCGCATCACAATGTTCCACTGATAAGAATTTCTTTTACAAAATATTTTCCATCATTTCGTCAGAATGTACGACGGAAAAATGAAATTTTTGCACATTAAATCATACTATTTTAATCATTTATCAACTAAGACTGTTTTTTAGTTAATTTTTTTTTTTTTTGTTCAACCATATTCTTTTTTAAAATACTCTTCATGGGTTTCTCTTAAAACTAAATTAGTTACACTCGAATAAAAAATTATCAAACTTTTTCATCTCCCTCAGATTCAACAGCAATAAAAAGATCTAATAAATACACCCGTAAAATGTATAGAACACGTGTGCGAGGTCTTGTATGTGTGCTATCACTCTTAACGTGTTTCAGAAGAGGAAAAATATAAAAAGAATTTTAGTTATCATATTTGGAAGTAGTACGTTAAAAGTGTTTTTTACGGAAGGGTATTTTTTTCTCCTTCGCTGTTATTGCCCTAAATCATTGTAAACTGTTTGCTGTAATAAAGTTAAATGATTTCAAAAGAATCTGTTTGTGATCATTAAAGAGGTGTTTAAAATAATGTGTTGTGAATTATGTAGAAAGATTATTTTTTAAAATAAAAAATCGATTTTGCGGAGATCTTGGATAATTATAGAGGTGAAATACATTTAATCATCTTGTAAATTTAAACTTAAAATCTACAATTTTGATTTTCTTAATATTTATTACTGGTTAATTGCTCAATATGTATAATTACTTATGTGGGTTTTGAGCGGATACTTTGTGATGGGGTTGATACAAAAATATTGTTTAAACTGTAAATATGATTGTAAACAAATTACATACAAGCTATCAAATATTTTTCAAGACATTGGTCTAAAAATTAAAACAATGTGTAAAATGGTACAACTGTACTTTCTGGGAGAAATTAATGAATTGTTTCACGCTATTATTTTAAAACTTTCATCCAAAAGAATAATTTAAAACTGATATTATGATTTCTTTAATAAAATAAGCATTAAAATGTATATACAAAGAACAAAAATAAAGACTTTAGCTGGATATTCTAATTAAACCTATCCCGTTACAGGCAGATTTATATATTCTAATACAGTGTTTAATGTCAAATCTAGCTTTTGCTCATTGCGTAATTTAACCATTTTTCTTAACTGAATTACATGAATGATAAAAATAAACTTTTCATCTTCTCCCTTTGTCTCAACATAAATGTGAAAGAAGGAGTCTAAGGTTGAGGTCATATATGTGTACGATCGCTTTTAATACGTTTAGGAAGCATATTGAAATAAAAAAAGTGTTTAAGATTTTATCGTTCAAAGTAGGTCTATAAAAGTGTTTGACGCTATAGACTTTTTTCTTTTCCCTCTTTGTTATTTCCCAAAAATTATGGAAACTATTTTCTGGAATAAAATATTAAGATTCCAACACTTTCTCTTAAAGAGATTAATGACGTTTATTAAAGGTTACTTTATGGTTTTTATATGATTATATTTTTAAAAATAAAGTTGCTATTTTATATATTTTTTTTAATTTATTAGTAAACTAGCGAATTTTTTTTGTGGCTGCACACATTTTGTTTAAATAACCTCGAAATAACAAAATGGTAATTTATGGGAAAACTGGCCAATTTTCATTAAGATGTTAGTCGAAAAATTGAAACTAAAATCTCTGGGATGGTAAAATTGAAATATAACTTTATCATTCAATAGTGTCGGAAGGTAATTAAAAAGAAACAAACATTATATTAAAAAATATATGCAAATTTGGAAATAAAACATCTAGCTGGACAAAGAAGTGAATCTCATTTTCCCTTTATAATAACTGTAACACTGTATTTAATTTCAAATCTATATATGTAGAATTTGCGCTTTGCGTATGAAATATTATTTCCATAATTCATTCCATAATTCATTTAAGATTTTCATTTATTTTTCAATTTGATACATGAATGATTTAAACCAGCTTTTTAAATTTTCGCATTGACTCAGCATCGACAAAAAAGAGTTTGTTATAGAATCAGCGAAAGAGGTTACATATGTTTGCTATCACTCTTAACACGTTTCGGAAGCTGAAAATTGTAAAAAGAATTTCAGTTTTATCTCCTATAGCAATACGTTAAAAGTCCTTAGTACAGTTTTTATTTCTTTCTCTTTTATTACCTCCAAAGTATGGAATGCATTTCCAGAAATAAAGCAGAAGCTTGTGACAGATTTTCTTATGTTAATTTTATTATGTGTCTCTTATGTTTCTACAGGCTATAAAATAATTGTTTTTAATCTATCAATTGCTGTTGCTGCTGCTGCAATTGAAATTATTGTGACTGTTTTTTAGGGTTCCGTTACTTTCCGTTACTTACTTAGGGTTACTTAAAAAGTAAAAACGGAACCATTATAAGATCACTCCTGTGTCTGTCTTTCTGTCACAGCCAATTTGCTCGTAAACTCTGGAACGTGAGAAGTTCAAATTGGGAGAACTAATAAAGACTATTGACCCACATATTTTCAGATAATTAAGCATTTATAAATATATTTAATAAAAATGTGGAGGGGCAAATTAAGTTACTTGAAAAAAAATGTTTTCTTTGTATATCGTTTGAGCAATCGTATGAAAGCTTTCGTAACGCTGAATTCAAAAATACATATCTGTTAATTTTAGATATTACATTTTCAAATATATCGTCGAAAATGTAACACAAAAATAAGTTCTCTCCATCTAATTCCGAATCTACTGAAACTAAATTTATGAAAACATTCGAGGTAGTGAACGTTAATTTAAACCTTGCAGGAAAATTGTAGCGATTACCCTAGGTCACATAGTTTTTTAGAAAAGCGCATTTTTCCGGTACACACAAATTTCAATTTACGGGCATTCAGCAAAAGTGTTGAGCAGCACTGGAGGTACCTATCGTAGCAGAAATATAAAAGCATTGATGATCATGTTTTCCGAAAAAAATCGTCAGTAAGTAGCCCAGATATTAACACACCATCACAAACAGGAAGGCTTTCATCTGTGGTGGCGACTTCAACGCAAGCTCATCCCTTTCGGGATGTCCCCGTGAAGACGTCCGGGGTGATTCCCTGTCAGAACACATAATAATTCAGAACCTGGCACTTGCAAACATGCACAACTCAGCAGTAACCTTTGAAAGACGAGACATAGATGACAGGGTCATAGCAGAAGGCTGGCCCGATCTAACTATCACAAATTCCTTCACTCTATCACGTATCTCAGATCGGTCCGTATCAGACAAACACAGTGGCTCAGAGCATGAATACATCCATTTTTCATACCTAATCTCTACACTCTACACACTACGCAGACGTTACAACACCACACGTGGAATCCTTTGCAATTTCAACAACATAATCGAGAGACACAAGCCCTTTCTTTAAAATCAACTGGAAGGGGTACACAACGAAGAAACACTTAACTCATTCACATCGAAATTAATAGAAATCATCCAAACAGTAGCGAAAGCTTCTTTTCGTCTGAAAAAAGTCCAAAAAATGCACATCTTCTCATTCTGGAACAAGGATCTTAGAAAGCAATAAATAAAATTAGATTTATTTTTAAATATTATAAAGATTTATTTAAAAATAGATTTGTATAAACTAGAAAGAAATTATGCTTTAAGTGCGAAAGTTGAGTTTTCACATTGTTTTTTTTTTTTTTTTTTTTTTTTTTTTTGTACAAAAATAACTCTTAAATCTTTAAATCATTTTGAAAAAAAAAAATCTTTTGCTTAAACAAGTGCAACTGCTAACTATATTTTTTATTGTTTAGAATTCAACTATTTCAAAACAATATTTTCTGCCATATATTTCTTCAAACCTTCAAGGTTATTTTTTTTTTGTTTAGAAACAGTAACAGACAAAATAATAATAAAAGAATATACTTCAGTGGAAACCCTGCTTAAAGATGAAACAGAATTTGACGCATGCATTTTTTCTTTAAAACTTTTACTAACTATTCCATTATTTTTAACAATTTGCAACATAATGGAAAAGTGTTTATGAAATTAGTTTGTCTGCCTGTCTGTCTCTCTATCCGTGTTTTAACCCGCTTAAATATATACCGATAGCCTTGCATTTGATACAGGATATTCAGGTTTGCGATGGTATGCTCGGATTTGAAAATGAAGGGTGTAGAACTATGTTACACATCACATTTACTATGACATTTACTGTCATTTACATTTTTCATTTACATTACATTTGTCATTATTATTGTCATTTACAGAACATTTACTGTGGATCTCAGAAATATTATCTTACGTTGTATTCTGTGAGGGGAGATGTTTGCAGCGTATTGAATTGATATTATACAATCTCAAACAAAATGAAAATTGTGTACGTTATTACTGTAAGATGTTTATTTTGGAATATGAGGGGCATAACAGTTATCGTTCATTTACAGTGACACACCAAAAATTTCGGTTTTGAACAATAAATGCTGAAAGTGCGTTTTCTTTGTGGCTCGCAGATTTTAGTTTAACTAAATTTTTGTAAACTACGTGGTGTGCATAGATTATATACATCATATACTGGGTCACACAAATTAATTTTTAAACTTTAAAATGTATCAGTATTATTTGCTATAGCGTGTAATTAATTTAGTTTCATTTTCCAGCTGAATCATATTTAGTATATCAGTAAGGTTCATTAGAAGATGATTATTGAAGAATGTGTTGCGCATTGCATTTCTTGTTCATTTACAGGGGCACCAAAGAAGTCGTTTACATTTCTGTCTTTGAATAATAATTGCTGTAAGTGCGGTTTTAGATGTGATATGCTTTTTACATTTAAAGAATTGTTTGCATGTTTCTGGATGTGTATAAATTCTATAGATCTTGCACAAGGCTGATAAAAAGAATTCGAGTACATTTCCGTTTACCGGCGGAAATTTCTGAAGGTAACTTTTCAACTCCGTTATTCATACCCTATCTGAAATAACAGTTTGCATGATACGTAGTATATATTCAAATTTATAGGTGATAGACAGGGTTTTACAAAAGAATTTTTCCGGCAAAAATACATTAATCGAATTGTAAATGGTAATTTCTGAAATTGTGTTTTAAAATGTGATATTAACTTCACAAATGTGTTGCGTAAATAGCGTGTGTCACATTATAAAACGGCGCTGTTTTGTCACATTATTCTGAATTTGTTAGAAAATGTGTCATAAATTATGCTTGACGCTTGATTTTTTTTTTCTATTTTTCTTTTCTTACATTATTCAAACATTTGGTGTGCTTTATTCAAAATAAATTTTTAATAGCTGTCAAAGAATTTTTTTGTCATACTTCATGAATTCCTATCTATATAAATGAATATCAAATGCAGCTATAACAATTTCAAGTCCTACTGCCAAGTTTTATATATATTTTTAGCGTAATCAATAACTATTTATAAAGTTTAAAATTACAAATACATGATGATCTTTCTATACTTAACCCTTTGTAACTCAACAACTCCCATTTGAAAAATTCTTACACAGATATTAAAATACATCATTTTAAGCATGGTAAAAATAATTAAAAAAAATTCAGAACAGAAAAATAAAATTTTATTTGGGAAAATGTGTTTCCTGCATATCTGCAACATCTTGCCAAACGGCACAAAAATTGAACATATTTAAAATTTTAATTTACATGAACATTTTTGAAATAATTGTTAGTTTTGTTGTAGCAAAGTCCCACACCATATTTCTCACAATCAGTCTTTAAAATCGGTGTATTTACAACGTATTATTTTTTCTGCCCAATATGGCTGGCGCCCGATTTCGTGTATGCGCATTTGTTTTGTTGGGATATGTTGAGTAGGCGCTCTATGCTTCTTCTGTTTAATACTTTTTTCTACGAGAACTTTCCCATTTTTTGTTAGCTTTGGACTTGGTATTAATTTTAAAGAAGGGGGAGGGGAGATCCCTAACTTACCCTATAGCAATTAAAAAATATAAAAACAGACTAATGTTTCCACTTTTTAATAATTTTGCTCTTCTGAAAGAAATGCAACTTAATTCACCATTAGAAGCAATTTTCGATTCTCTTTCGATATTAAAAAAAAAAAAAATCCATTACAAGAACAGACATGGCGCAATGTTGCAGATCTGCAACAAACAAAAGTTTACGTTTATTTTATACATTTTATAAACTTTCTAGCTCAAGAATGTTCATTAAATAAAGAATTTAAACTTACTTTTGTAAACAGTATACTTGTAAACATCTACTGACTTTTTTAACTCCATTATTTCCAGGCTTAATTCGACAAAAATCAAGTGTAGCTGATCAAGCGATAAATCAAACTTTGGCAGGAAAAAAAAAATCAGTATCGTCATCTGTTGCGGATTTAATGAAACGATTATGTTAATAGTAGTGTAATAGAATAAAAAGTTAACAAAATAATCTTTTGAAGTTTACCATTGAAATAACAATGACGTTTCGGGTATGTTGCAGATCTGCAACACGGTGATACAAAGGGTTAATATATTATTTCTACATTAATTTACCGTACTTTACAGTGCATATCTTGCCTCAAAAATGCGAGAGAAATAACCTGTTCTTATATTTGAGTACCAGTATTTTAGTGCTGTAGCCAACAATCTTATATTTTCATAAACTTGTTAGGAATTATACTGATAAAAAAAAAAAAAAACTATTGGAAAATACTGGTATACAAACATAATGACATATCATTTCTTTCAAATTTTACTCATACAGTAGAATCTCCTTACAATGAATGTCACTTTCACGAATTTTTCTGTCTAACGAATATTATTTGGATTAGGAAGAAAACTCCTATACTTTGCCATTGTAAATTTATATACTTTAACGAATTTCAGATTAAAGAATTTTTAAAATTACCCCATTTATTGAAGTCTTAAAAACAATATTTTTTCAGTTTAACAAACACCGTATTCGCAAGAAAGAAATCTATATCCAAAAATTAGAATTCCGAAAGAAACCTTTTTTTTTTTTTTTAATTATCAATTTAATTGCCCCCGATCTTCACATTTCCAAAGTTCTTAGTTACTCCTGTTTGCCTTACATTCTTTTAATTTTTTAAAATATAGGACGTCCAGAAAATTTATTTTTGCAGAAATCTTTTACCTTCGATACATTTTACCTGGCAATAAAGAGCTGTATGTATTTGTGAATTTCTAATCTGTAATAAATTATATTTGGAGATAAATTTCTTTATATAATGGTAGATAACTGGAAAATAAAGATAATTTCATTGAATGAAGAATTTAATGTTATACAATGAGTAAGTGCCCCAAGCCCAAGTATATGTGGCGAGAGTTTTTTTTTTTTCTACGATCAAAAGAAGTTCACATGGGAATAATCTAGCTGTCCCGCCGGCGCTGCCCGGGCCCGTAATAATATTCTTAAAGGAAACATGAATAATAAATTTTCTTAGGTCCGTACAGAAGAGAGGAGGGGTAGAGACGGTGCAAATTACCAGGGCCGAACTCTGGTACAGTTGGGAAGTTGTGTAAAGTCACAGTTTAAAGTTTTGAATTTTTACTTATGTTACACTTTAAACTCTTTTATTCAAAATTAATTATTGAATTCAGTTAAAACTCAAGTATGTTTTCAATAATTTAAATTTTTATTTTAAACCTTTAGATGAAAAAGTAATTACAAAGACATCATAAACTGTAACACTGAAAAATAAATTATAAAATTGCAAGCAAGTAATGCTATATAGATTTTTTTTATAAAAAAATGTACTATCCAGCAAATTTATTTCCTAACAGAGTAAAACCTGTTTAAAATAGAATCGCGCACTAAACTGAAAAAACTAATTTCAGCCCCCCCCCCCCCCTAAAAAATGCAATTATGATTTGCCAATTTAAAGAGCCTGCATAAAACGGAATTTAGCACTGGTCGTTTGCGTTTCCGTCTAAGCAGGTTTTCTTGTATCTTATTTCTGGTGGGGATTCTGTATTGGAATTATTACCGTAAATTGGAGATTCTTTTTATGGCCGAATTTGTTTCAATTTTTATCTTTAGACAGTTTTCTTTTGGCGCCATCTAGCGAAGGTAATAGTAAGATAATTGAAAAAATTGTTTTTATTGATATAGGTCGGCCATACTCAAACTTTTTTCCTTGCGGGCCGCAAACATATGTTTGAGACGTTAGGCGTGCCGCACAGAGCAGATTCTTTGATTCTTTGAATTTACAACAAAGTTAATACTGTTAGTGGGTTAAATGTTTGTCGCAGAAAAAAGTTACCTAAAAATTTTAATAGCAGTATTTACGAACAATAAACTTCGTGGTAGATCTTTATCGCAAATACTGTAAAAACAGGCCGCGAAGTTTGTTGTTTGGAAATAGTAGTGTAAAAATATTTTCATGGCAATTTTTTTCTCGATAAACGTCCAACTAGAAAAATCAGTATTAGCTATATAATGCGCATAAAACATTATAATGTAACAATGTAGAATATCAAAGTTCTAAAAAGAATCATCTGATTTTCTCTAATAAATAAATCTTTTGCCAAATGCAAAATTTTTACTTTATTTTAATTGTAGAGATGTACAGTGCAAATCTAATTAATTTGGAATAAAGTTTGTTCAGTGTTGAAGATTAAGAAATACATACATCATTGTAGCACAAACGGGAGTACATATAAAAAACTTTTGAACAAGAAAACGACATTTAAGATGTTTTAACATAATTTTGAATAAATTAACAATATTAGGACAAATTTCGTCTTTGAAAATATGCAAAACAATAGTAAATGTCTTAAGTAGTATTTTTTGTGCGCGACTTAATTAATTTTATAAATATGGATTAATTATTATGTGTCTTAGGCGTCACCGCACATAATATACCGCCGGGCCGCAGATAGAGTATGGCGGGTGTAGATTAAAAAATACCATTAAAATTGCAAAAAAATACCAAACATTTTTTAATTAAATCGATTGGCTATGTAACATGTAGTTTTTTTTTAGAATAATTAGAAACCCTTAAATTAAATAAAAACCTCTTAATTGTAAAAAAAATATATACAAAATTTATTTTAATTAAACCCTAAAAGAAGAATGAAATCCTTAAAAAAATTTAGTCCTGCCGAGTTTTGAACCCGAAACTTTTCGTATAGAAACCAAAAGCATTGGACGATTACGCTAAAAGGCGTCAGGATGAAATGCGCAAATTAATGTTCTGTTACCTATCAAAGAGTATTTTTTTGAGGGGGTGGGGGGGGGGGGGGCATCGGTTGTTTTATTAGCATAACAACAAAGAGAGTTATTGTTGTCCGAATTCTCAGAAATTTTAATAGATCGTAAATACAAGTAAAACCAAACCTTATTTTAAATTTCATAAAAAATATGCATATTAAAGAGAAAAAACGGTTAACTGAAATAGTCGAATTTGTCGACATTTAACACATATTATTTTCTAAAAAACGCTTTTACCTGTCCGATCGTTTTGAAATGTTTGTAGGGGATGTAAATCTGATGTATTGAGTTGCTCTAAAAATATTATGTTAAAATACGGACGTTAAGTTACTTTTAGCGTAGACAAAATATCCTCTCCATCAGACGCAAAGTGACCTGCGATTGGCAGTGTGTTTCAAAAGGTTTAAAATTAATATTTTTAAAAACCAATTACACCATCAATTTGAAGAAGGTTTCAGCTTTATAAGCACACTTTTGGCTCGTCAGTACCTTTAAAATTACGTCCTGGAGAGGGGTTGTAATAAAGGGGAAAATCTTTTTTGGAAAAAACTACCCTTTATAAAAATTTTCTTTCAAAGGGATATCTGCGACATTTAAAAAATTTTATTACACCAATTGAGACAAAAGAGTCCGCTTTCTTGAAATGTGTCTTTAAATTTTAACTGTACCGAACGATTTCTTCGATTTGGAATTAAAATAAAATAAAATTAAAAAAAAAACAGAAATACAGTCGAAAAAGTTTCTTCGCTAGTTTCCGATGCATTAAAGAGTTTGTATGCATGAAACAACCGGAGATCAAATAAACGACTTCTTGATGAAAGTGAGTTGCGTTTGTAAATTAATTACTCAGCTAATAATTAGAATTTTAAAATTATGAGAACCAGCTGAATCTATCAGCATCAGGATAAAAATTAAAGTCTGTATACTGGAAATGATTAAAAACTATTGCCCTAAAACTATGTACTAATATTTAGTTTTGACTGATTTTAAATATATTCATTTTTCCTATTTAAGCATATAAAATATTAAAAAAAGTAAACAAAATACATATATAGTAGATTAGAACAGGAATTATATTAAATTATTTTATATATTTTTGCAGTTATTACCCATACATGGAAAAAACAAAACTTCTTAAAAAAGAAGAAAAGAAAAACATAAAAACATAACACTATAATGTGTTTCATACTAAAAAGAGTCAAATGCTTCATTCATGTTCTAAGTAAATAAAATATAACCACGACCGAAAATATACATCAAAATCTTTTGACTTAACCATGATTCCAAAAAACGTTCTTTATATTTATGAACTTCACAAAACAACATATTTTCTAGATTTAAAATAGCATTTATAAAAGGAGATTAATTAGATGCAACTGGTTTTTACACTAAAAGGCCCTCGAGCAGTCATTTGGATTGCTACCAAATGAATATATCTCAGTTCGAACCATGATTTTTTTTTATATAAAACTAATTAAAAGGTACAAAGAAAAAAAAAACTATTTAAAGGGATTAGTTATTCTGGTGTGGAATATTTTTCTTAAATTTGAGTAAAATTCTCGGTCTTTCTAGTATAAAGAAACGTTTACGAGATGACCTTGTATTGCATCAACTCTCTTTCTCCAACTGAAATATCGTTTTTATGATACTATCCATTCTCAAGTGAAATATTATCAGCTGCATAGTTGAATTTATACATGCAAACGTAAGACATAATATTAAAGTTAATGTTAATGTTAATGCTGTTAATTTATCATGATTGGCTGTAAAAAATGTTTGTTCAACAAGGAAATGTTTACTTGAGGATTGATAATATCCCGAAAATCAAAAACAAAAGAAATGATTTGACAAAAGAATTAATGCACTACATTAACTGTCTTGAAGCGTTTATGGAAACCTGTGGCAGAAAAAAAAGTTTTATTGTTATAAATGTTTTTTTTTTTTTTTTTTTAAATCTTGAAAACATATTGGTTTCTTAGTTTTCTGAATTTACAGATCTTTTTTAGAATGGTAGCTTACTCAGAAAAGTTATTTTATAATTTTGATTATCGTTAAATCATATTTTCCCAGGTTAACACTAAAAAGCCAGGAAGCAGTCATTTTGACTGCCACCAAATGAATATATCTCGGTTCGAACCAGTTTTTTTTTTTTTTTTTTTTTTTTTTTTTTTTTTTTTTTTTTATAAAACTAATTTAAAATATACAGAAAAAAAAACTAGTTATATGGATAGTTAATAATTTAAAATAAAAATTCTGGTGTGAAATATTTTTCTAAAATTTGAGTAAAATTTTCGGTTTTTCTAGTGTTAAAATTCATCTGACTTTTTCTACAATCTAGAGCAGAACAAGGAATATATTAAAAATTCTTACCATACGGACAACACCATAAATAAATAGAAAAACAATTTTTAAAGGAATTTCTAATTAAATATTTCTGTCCGTGTAACATCCCACTCTCATAACTTTTTCAATTTTAAATTTCATACAATAACACAAATGCGAATGTAAAGAAAGTAGTCTAATTTTAAGGCTGTGTTACTTTCTGAAAAGAAATTAAAAACTTTAATCTTTAAAGCTTTTTATTATAGCACATAGAAAGAAACTTAAACATTTTTCACTGGTAAAACCTTGCAACCACAAAATTTGGAACTAACTTCTATTAAATTTTCATAATTCGATACGTTCCGAGGGTAATAGAATTTTTTTTTCTATTCATATATTACTAACTAAAATTCGAATACAACCAAGTTGAAAAACATACAATATAATGCAAAAGTACTATATTTGAAATGGGTTTTTTAGAAGATGAAACTAAAGAAAGAAGTTAACTTCAAGTAAAAACTTATTTCGGAAAAATTAATTAGTAAACATCGTTTACAATTTTTTTATCAACAAATATAATATACAAGCCTAAGTGATAAACGTCATGTAAAGGAATTCAAAATAAATGGGTAAAAAATGTAATGTAAGATATAACTTTTAAAAAATAATGTAGCATATTTTTCTCGTGAAAACATCTTAATTATATATTTTGTAAAATGATATTTTTCTTTTAAAATACAAGTTTGTTACTTTTATAATTTTTGAAAAACTAATGCAAAATATACTCACATTCCATGCTATGCTACTTTTAACAGAAAATGTCAAAAGACATTTTTTTTAACATTACATTTATGCCACATAAATTTATATAAATATATTCAACTAATAAAATCTAAAAAATCTAACTATTAGTTACTTTTATGAGCTACTTTTTTATAAAATTTCATAACTTCCATAATTTTGATTAGCGTTTAAAAAAAATTTCCTAAGCATATCAGAGGATTGACATTTAAAAAATTAATTTCACACATTAGCATAAAAACATATTTTAAATAAATAAAATATATATTTACACATGGCTTTAGAAAAGTAATACGAAAACGGCTCTGAGTTAAGTACAACGTAAAAACTCTCTTAAAGCTTGATATATATATAACATAAATATCAGGTGAAACTGCCGGTGACTGACATCTTAAGGATTCTTTCTTGTCCAGATCCCTATTACAAAATTTAAAATCTGTTTTATACTTATTTTCTTTTTGAAATGATAGTAGAGATACATTACAAATATTGTTGACAAAAATTACACATTGTATTATTAAAAATTACTTTTTTTTTCGTTATTTATGGACAGTAACTCCAGTAACTGACACCGAAATTATTTTGAAAACCCAATAACTGAAACAAAGTGACTCAGTTTCTGACACTTTATTTGAAAAGATAATAATAAAGTTATTTAATATTTTAAAGAATTTATGCTATAAAAATACTTTAATATTTATTATAAGAGCAAAATTCTTTAAAAAGAATTGTATATGATATAACATACCAATATCCTATGCACGTGTCCTTTTTGTCAGGTTTTAAATTAATAGTAATGCAGATATACAATAACTGGCATTTACGAACGAGTAACTGGCAAGTGGTGTCATGCACTGGGTAGGACAGAACTAATATTTTAATGATGTTTACTGCAAGATAAATTTAATTTATTATTGTGTTTTTTTAACACTTTAAATAACAAATGTCTAATCTCTTTAATATATGCCATCTTTAAAATTTCTTTAATAAAAGTACTGATGTAATGAAATTCCTGGAAAAAAATAACTGGCACCCCTAATTATGCAAAATTATATATCTATAAACTGTCAATTCTGATTCTAAATGCATCATAGGCCTTTTTTATGTTAAATCTTTAAAATTTTAAGAAGAATTTAGGATTGTTTAATTACATATAGATTTAAAAAATACACTAACTTATTTTTAGAAGGAAGACGGTTGCCTCATAATGGCAATTTTTATGTTCTCAAAAGTTCCTCTATCTTTTAGTACGTTCTTGACCTACTATGTAGTGTGAAATTGTACTCCAAGATAAAAATAAATGTCTAACTTACCACTAGATAACTTTACTTTGCGGAATTTGACAAAATGTTTATTTGATAGAGCTATTTGTTGAAGTATCAGTTACTGGTTAAGTGTCAATAACTGGGGATTAACCATATTTGATTATAATTACAGGGGTCGTACTTGTCCTGAAATTTCACGACCAGAAAATTCTTCGTTACCAGTATTTTCCTATGGAAAAATTTCTTCTTAAGTAAGGCGAAATGTCTTGCGTTTAACCTGATTTATTTTTCTATAAACAAATAGTGATATTTGTCCTGAAAAAATCCCTTAAGCGTACGACCCCTGTAATTATTATTCCTTCATATGTTAATAACTTGGAACATTAATAGTTTAAAATAATTTTAATTCCAGGGTGGGTGCATACTTACTTACTTACTTGTGTTGTTGAATTTGTGTATAAACCTCCATAACGTACACTTTGGAACACTTAAAAAAAGACAAATGTTTCTTAATCTACGAAAATGTTACAGATTTTCAGAAACGTTCCCGAGTAGTTTTTGAGTTAATAAGGTTTTTTACGGTTGCATTCAATCCTCAGATAAACATTTTGAGCAGCGTAATTGAATTTATATATCCAAGAGTAACAAAATAGTGCTAATGTTTATGTTAATGCTGTTAATTTATTATTTTTCTCTGTAAAACATATTTATAAAAATGCAAAAATTTACTCGAAAATTTATAACATCCAAAAAACCGACTTTGTTAGTTATTTTATGAACTAACTAGACATTTTATATAATAACGGATTCCAGCCTTCAACTGTAACACCTGTATAACAAGCTGGATGTATATTTTCAAAAATTTTGTAAGTAAAATCCATTTGCGTGATAGTAATAAATGAAAAAATATAATTTATAAAGAATCCAAATATAAAAAAAATAACTAAAATATCAAACAATATTGAATTAAGAAAATATATATTTTTTTAATCAACTTGAAATAATAATTTTTGTAGCACATTGATGAATAAGTACTAGTTGATGCTTCATAGTAACAGAGTAATTATAAATTCAAAAATCCAAAAACTTTTAACAGTTGCACGCTGCGTTTTTCGCAAAAGGGAACAAGAAATCATTATTACTTTTTTTTAACAGACTTTTTAGTGCCGGAATAATGACATGGTTGCAAATACGTGTAATAAAGTGAACTTTACTTGTGTCAGTAGTTTATACTGTGAAGAGTTAAACATGCGAAATAGTGAAGAGGGATGCTGCTTGCACAGTGGTAAATCGTAGAACACAACGCAGCAATTATAACATATGTACAATATGATTCATGAAAATGGACATCACAGAACTTATGTATCTCCTTCACAGCATTTAAATATATCTGCCTAAATTAATATCACGCCATAGTTTTAATACAAACCGACAACATCTGCGGGACTGTTACGTTTCTAGAGGCCGGTGACATATGCGAATATTAAGGTAATAGCAGTTATTCTTATATATATATGTTGCATTACAGCAAAATTGGATTAATTTATAGTTGAAAATGCACTACTGGCTGTCTCGATAGCAGTCGTGGATCACATCCAGCAGTAATAGCATAATAGAAATGGTCAGAACAGGTAATTCGATCCTGTTATATTAGTATAACGATTAGTTGTATTCCAGTCGTCGAGTGAAGGCTATGGAATACATCTTTCCTGAAGTTTCCCCAGAATAAATTGAAACAACACATAATATCAGCTCAGGTCTTTATTAGAACATCTTTCGGCGGTGCAGTTTCCACCAAGATTATTAGTCATCTCTTCATAGTAGTAATTAGGGCTAAAACAAAGTTCTAGATAATCGAATAAAGGGACGGTGACCAGGGAATGGTATGTAAACTGTGAAACGACTCAAATCTGCTGAAATACCGCGAGCATCGCCTTTTTTTTCTCAAGTGTAGGAATACAAATATGACGTAGATCGCGCTCTCAACCAACGAATATTTAAGAATATAACGTCATGGAAAAAGTGCGGACAGAGCAAGCGGATGAAATTGAAGGGGAAAAGGATAACCTCTGAAATGCGCGGGAAAGTAAAAATGGAAGCTAAAAGATCATTCTAGAAAGAAAAAAGCGCAGAAATGAAACATTTAATTTAAGAATACTAAAAGCGTAATATTTAAGCAATTTGGACAAGTAAGACATCAAATTAAAGGAAATTTAACAGAGTTAACGATAGAGATTACTTAAGAATAAGGATTTAGTGAATATAAAGTAGTAATTTAAAATAAGATAAGGAAATCGTGGAATTAGATCTAATAATGTAACATATACATATATATTAAAACGTCCTTAAGGTAAGAAGGAGTAACTATACCCACGAGGTAACTGGGCCGTAGGCTGTTTTATAAAAAACCGTTGGTATTTTTTAAGTTTTAGCTTTTGTCAACATTGCACCCTAATCTCTGGTCCTTAAAACAACATATGTCAACTCAATTATAAATCTGCCTTTGCTGTGATAAACTGCCGAAAATTTAGGTTTCTTTTTTTAAAAACAACGTCTATTTGGTTGAACTTCTACGACTTTTTATTAAAATACGGTAAGTACATTTATTAAACAATCTTTTTATTTACAGATTAGACACATAAATATATTAATATTATTATGTGTCTGTACATATTTACTTTATGTTTCAAATTTAAAGCCGGTGTTCCAGTTACCCCATAAATTTTTCAAGAATGTGGTAACTGGGACAAGTATCATGGGTAACTGGGCCGTATGGGATCCAGATATCCCAACAGCCATAAATATCTTTTTGAGTTTATCTTACTACGGGAAATTAATTTCGCCATTGTTTTTGCTTGCAATAAAAAAAGTTACATAATATCTTATTAAAATGACACAATAAAATTTTAAAAAAGTCCTTCCGGCCAGTGCCGGGAGGAAGAGGTAGCTTTCAAATTCCTTATTTTAAAAAAGCCAACTTATATTATTCAAACACACGAAGCTCAATTTAGTGGAAACCGAATATAGGAGATTCAATACTAATTTTTATCAATACTAAATCATTATGAATGAAAATTTCGCGAAATTAGTCATATTTAGCCAAGCTGCTTTTATTTAAAGTAACTTATATTTGGCTGAGATGTTGATGTATACTATCCACAAGCCTTCTTACATGGAAATAGGCGAATACGTGTGTTATCGCGTGACAAATACAAGACCGTTTCAAAATGTTAACCATACTAGAAATTCAAAGTGCTATAATTCAACCATTTTTTAAAGATATAAACAAAAATACAAATTTTCAGAAACAAAATCTGCTCCGGAATCTTTGTATCAAGGACAAACACATAAAATTTTTTTTTCATTTTCCAATTTTTTAATACCTTATTTTAAATTTAAAATTTATTTTTTTAAATGGCAACCCTTTTGAAACAAGATGGCGAATGAAGCTGGCCAACGAACTCGGTCGAGACATTGGTATGTACTATCCCAGGTAGCACTTGACGTTGTTATAGCGTTGAAAATAAGTCGGAACTGTTGAAAATTGGTTTCGTTATTTTATGTCCGTTGAAAAAAAGTACTTTATTTCGCAATATTTTAGACTAAAGAATTTGGAAATTTATTCCGTGATAGAAGACACTTTTAAAAGACGTTGTTTTATAGTTAAGATATTTCGGTTATATCTTCGTCGTTTTAAAATAGGTTTTTTAACCGTTTTCTATTTCCCTGTAGTTCAGTGAAAATTTTCAATTTTCCAACGATTTACTAGGTATTTTTCCAAAGGGAAAAATCCGTTGAAACAACGTCGGATCTCCTCAACTCATTTCAGAATACGCTGCGCGACCTGAATATCTTTCGATTCGCCAACCTCCCAACCAATCCACCTTCTCAGAAGCAAAACAAGACGAAGACGAAATTTACCCGCCATTGCTTAAACCTAATACACGCACGCTGTTTTTAGCTGAGTTTGGATAAGCCAAAAGCCATTGGATTGATGATTTGGATAAATCACCTTTATCTCTAGAAAAAGTAAGTTAAGACAGATCATTTTATAATATTTTTTAAATGTTTCTATCATTAAGTTTTTTTTTTGTCTCATTTTATTATGTTATCATTTACGGAAGATAGGTAAAATGATTTGGTGTTTTTAATAAATAAGATACATCGTTTTAATGATATGTTCTATACAATTCAGAACTTTGAATGTTTTTAAAAAGCAGCATTATTTTAAAAGTTCTGAAGATATAAAAAGTAAACAAATTAAAAATAATTATAACCATTTCTTCAACCCTATTATCACTGCTTGTGATATCAAATTTGTTTATGTTTAAAATGATTGCTGCTTTCTATAATAATTCTTATATTAACAGCATAAAGTTATTTAATGTGAATTAAATTATATTTTGTAATTTTACTGCTAAATAGCGTGAGTGCACTAGTAATGCTGGGTTCGATCTATGTAATATTTCGGGCCTATTCAAGGCCCTTTCACAAAAATCCATTTAAAACAGGCTCCTTCACCATATTCCTGTTAATAAAACAAGCCCTTTCACAAAATTCCATTTCATAAAAATATACTTTTCATTGATTATTTTTATTAAAATGTTTAATATTTAAGCAAAATATGCTCACCAGAAACCCACTTTAGCAGAAGGATTTACAAAAGTCATTATGAATAAACAAAACATTCACAAATTGAAAAAAAGTAACGAAAAGATAAAAAAGCAGGATGAGCATATCCTTGAGCATATAATAAAACTATCTGCCCTAGCTTTTTGTTTCAAGTCTTTCTCCAGAATTATTAGAAAACAGAATTCATATCTTTTTTTTCATAGATGTACAATGCTGTTTTATTATTATTATAAACTTAAAAAAAAAAAGTCTTGTTACTTAATTTTGGTACTTTTCGGTTAGCCGGGCTCCAGTGTTATATATACACACTAGTACATACAGGGGTCTGTCCAGATTTTTCTCTCAGGGTCCTGTTTTTTGTGAAATTGTGAAGAACTTTTTAACATTTGTGAAAAATCTAGTCCTAGTTTTGTGAATTTAAAATTATCGTGATATTCAGGTTCTCTTTTATATGTTTTTAAGAAGATATATGTATGTAAAATACCTATATTTTCTTTATATATGTAAAAGTGACAGGCCAGATTTTAGTTTTAAGCTGAAAATTTTTGTAAAAGGTCTTTTTTAAGAACTTTTTTTTGTGAAGGGTCCTTTTTTAAGGTGAAAAGTTTTGTGAAGGGTCCTGTTTTGATATGAAAATTTTTTTGAAGGGTCCTGTTTTGAAATGAAAAATTTTGTGAAGGGTCCTTTAAGGACCCAATTTCTTCTTAAACAGGTCCCTGACATATGTATATATATATATGTATATACAATATTTATACACAATATTTATACACATATATGTGTATACCTATATATATGTATATGTCTAATCTATATGTGTGTGTTATAGGTCAAAATTAACATTTTTACCTGCTGGCCACTGGCCAGTACACCGATTTTTTTCTCTGGCCAGTAACAAAGTTATGCACGCTCCATACAAAATTGTGTTTTTTCTAACTATCAACATTGTAATTTACTTATATATAGTTACTTACATTTCGATATGATTACACTCACTTGAAAAATTTTATTTTTACTGTTAATTGCAATGAAATAAATTCACAGGAAATTTTCAGAAAGGTTACAGTTTTGAGGGGGACCCCCCCCCCCCTCGGCACTAATTAATATGCATTCTTCTGCTACCATTTAACGAATTTCGCAATCTTTTGACGAAATTCACGTTTCTCGTGACCTTTTGCAAAATCTTTTCACGAAATTTGCACTTTTACGGATATATATATATATGTATTAATTACTACCATTATTATATATGTATTAATTACTACCATTAGGACGTTTTCTGCCGAAATTCGGTTTCAGTTTCGGTCAATCCTTAGTTATGTTATACACAGAGAGATTAATGTAACTGCAACTGAAATAATTCAAGAGCTTTGTAAAAAAAAAAAAAAAAATACATTTTATAGTAAAGGCAGGGGCCCTTTCCAAGACTAGAGGCAGTGCCTTTACAAGAATTAACTGTGATGCCAGAAAGAGATTAATTTTTCTTTTAGTTTATGAATTCACATAAAATTCTGACTGATGAGTAAAATTTAAATGAACTAACCCAAAAGTTTGCATAAAATTAATTATTGAATCGGTTATTTCAAAAAACACATAAGTCAAATTTTTTTCCAAACATGAACCGGGAAAATTTTTATGTTAATCATCTTTTTATTATTCATAAATTATATTCAATATCTATAAAGTCGAAATGCTATAATCAGCCCAAAAAAATCCATAAAAATTTTAATTTGTTTACTTGTGAATAATACAGGTTTTGGAACAGATGTGTTATTATCCCACCCTCCGCCATCTTGGATTTTATTTGGCGAGAAAACCCCTTTTCCGCCAAGTAGTAAATGTCGCCAAGCACCCGTTTATACGCATGTTTGGCTCAACGAAAATATAATGTAAATAATAAACAAAATTCGCTAAACTGGCAAATCAGTAATCCTTGTATGAGCGCTTCGCGCACATTTAACGGAAAAAAAACATCGCCGAATTCAGCATTTCTCGCAATATAGCATTCTCAAAATTCAGCAGTTCTCGTCTTGTAGCAATCTCAAAATGTAAAAAAACTCTTAAAACAGCAAAATATACCTAAAAAGCGAGACTCGCTAAAGTGGCAATCAGCAATAGTTGTATGAGCGCTTCGCGCTTATTTTCCGAAAAAAAACATCGCCGAATTCAGCATTTTTCGCGATATAGCATTCTCAAAATTCAGTAGTTCTCGTTTTGTAGCAATCTCAAAATGTAAAAAACTCTTAAAGCAACAAAATATACATAAAATTATCAACATACCTTAACAGACATCTGCTTTCTTGAAACCTACAGCACAAAATATAACACCGCCGTCATTTTCCAAAATAGGCTTAATAGGCATTGACACGCTATAAACAAACCCCCCTTTCATGTCAAAATTTCCTCATATTTCTTAATTACTTCAGCAAGAGCGTTTAAACGGACTATGGAAACTATAGTCAATGAAATACATCCAATAAATTTAACATAAAAATAAAAAGACAGCCATAGAACACGATATCAAAGAGTATCTGGTACAAGAGTCAACCAACTGTCAGCAACGACACCCGGCAGTGAAATGAATGTTCACGCTCTCGCGTCGTAAAAAAGGGGGTTGCCTTAATAAGTTAGTAGACACTAAACGCCAGGGTTGCCAGAGCGATAAAAATCGCCAAATACTCAACATCGCGGAGGGTGGGATAATAACACATCTTAGCCCAGGTTTTTTTTTTCTCTCTGAAAAGCTCTGATTCAGTGACTCATGTGGTTTTTGAAATGACCTATTCAATTCATCTCGTCTAGGCTATTTTGGATATTTTTCTTTAAACTACAACATTTCTGACAGTCAGATAGATATAAATAGGAAATTCTGTAAATGTTTTTAGGATCTGGTTAAGTATTTAATTTCTATATATTCAAAATTAATTTTTTTAAATTATTAATTTAATTAAATTTTAAATATAATAATTTTTATTAAAATAAATAACTAATTATTAAATACTGAATTAATTACAGTAATTTGATCATTACTTAGGGTGTCCTTGTAATTTCGTACTGTAATCATAATTAGAGAAATTTTGCCTCTATTAATTTTATTTTGTTTCGCCACCAATTCCCCCCCCCCCCCCCCTCAAGATAAAATCCTGGATGTGCCATTGTTTGAGGCTTAGCACATACAGGCAAATAATGCAATTATGTTTGCATTATGCAAACATAATTGCATTATTTGTCTATTTTCTTTATACTGTCTTTTTTTCAAGTAGATAAAGAAACAAATACTGAAAATATAATCCTTTCTGAATTCAAATTTGATAAAAATTGAATATACAGAAGCATTACATTTTGATTTTCGTTCTTGGTTATAATGTGTAAAAGATTCTGATTTGAATTTGATCCACACATGCTGTAATAACTGTTTAATTAAATGTTTTGCATGTTGCAGTGTTGTTAAATGTTGTTTGTGGATTTTGATACACACATTCAAAAATAAGGTTCACCATCCGTGATCTTAAAACTCACTTGTCTGTTCAAAAAATGCACTTGCTGCTGTCAAGTAATTTTATGCAGTTCCCAATTCTTACCTATGTTCTGTGTTCATAATTTTATAATTCATCACAATCACTTTTCTTTTCAGATGCTGTTGGAGCTAAATTAGAAGAATCCTTTGATGAAAAGATAGTAGAACACTGCATTAATTATTCTTAAAATATGACCTATTAAAAAATATATATTCTGAAACTGAAATCTATTTTCTTGTAACTTTTTTCTTTATTTTTTAAATAAATGTTGATAGAAACTATGTTGTCTTTTTGTACGTACAGCCGAATAAAATTCTTTAATATTTTTTTAAGTGTAAAATTTTTAATATCATTGAAATATGTAAGTATATTTTCAAATTTCATTTAATTAGCTTTAAAAATATTTATTAGTGCTTTCATTAACACATTCTACTGTGGTATGTTTTTAATTGATATTGAACAAACAACATTGCAATGCAGAAATAATATTCTAAAAAATAAAATTTAATAAATTTGTTGTTTTTTTTAAGAATTTTTTTTAATTACCTTATAATCATAAAGCTCTTTATATTAACCCTCTAAGTGTTTGGGGCGTAATATTCCGTTCACTAAGCTCCAGGTTTCACAGCAATACAAGAAATATTTAAGATAACATAATTCGATAGATTTAATGAATTTTAAATACATTGAAGAATGATTAATACTCTCAAGGATTACATTCATATTTGTAATTGAGATTTTTTTGATAATGTTGAAAGAATCATATTTTCTTATAATTTAAAACAAAATGCAAAGAAAACAACATTACAATTTTACGCTTTTGCCAGACGCTCGGAGGGTTAATCCTTCCTTGTTAGCTTGAATCTCAAGAGTAATTAATTCATATTAAAAAAAAACCCTATAAAATTTTGGTTTGAGAATTAAAATTACATATTTCAATGATTCAGATAATTCAAAGATCTTTAGTTGCAACGTTTCATTTGTTTATTTGTGCACATACTAAAATAATGTAAATGTACATAATTATAGGTAAGTACACAAAGGTTTTATAAGAGAAAATACATGTTCATGATTTACTTTTTACTCTTTGTTGCTGCTAAAATGGAGATTTTTGTGATTTTTTTTTTAATACATTAATAATCAGAAGAGAAAAAAAAATAATTAAACGAATATTCAGGTGTTTTCAACGATTTCTACAAAACAATATTTCGTTTTATTGAATAATTTCCAAGTTTCGAGTTTATTGCACTGGATAAAGACGAAACAGTATTGTTTTCGAATGCTAATGCTTTTGAATATAGTGCTTGGATCCAAAATGAGTGTATGTTATGTAAATTATTTATATTTTAAGTATTGTGAGTGACCTCAATACACGAGTTTTCTAAAGTTAAAGTTTTAAAACTTCTTTTTTTTAGATAATATTTTTGGAATTTTGGTTTGCAATAGCCTTACTCTAAGTAAATTTACATGCATGTCCATAAAAGTTTTATTATTCTTTTTAGCTCTGCAATAAAACCAAAAAAGGAGAGGTGTTATTTTTTAATGGAATATGATTCAGTTGTTAATAATGTAAATAAAAAAATGTATGTAATTTATTTTTTTAAAGTTGCTAATTTTGGTATATTATCAATGAAATTTTTATTTTATTTTTTTAATTGCACATTACATTTAAAAATAATCAGATTTTTCTTCTAGAAACCTGCCATCAAAAGATATGTTTTAAAATTTATTTACTATTTTATTGAAAATTCATTTTTTTAAATTATGTAAGTGGAATACTACAGTTTTAATTCTTGAAAATTTATAAGATAAAACACTTATCAATTAAATGCTGACATTTAATACAATGGGGCCAGACAGCTCAACATTGGAAGTGTTAAGAAATGTAATTGAGCTTTAATTCAACAACATAACATGAATTTTCTAGTTTTTTTCCTGGTCCTAAGATGTGTCGTCAGAAAGTAATCAGTGTTGTAAAGAGAGCAGTTTTTTTTTTGTTGTTGTTGTTAACTAAAATTCTGCACACATGCTTATTTTAGAAGCCTTTTTTTTCTCCCTCCTCTTATTTTAAGATATTTTTTATTTGAATTGAGATAGAAAAGCAGTAATTTCTAAAATAATAAGTTTTTGCTACCAACTTACCTAAAATTTGAAACTCATAATTTTTATCATTGCTTTTTTGCCCCTCTTTTCGTGAAAGAGACATGAGAACATAAAGATGGCTGGTAAACTTGCATGTCACTTATTTGGCCAACACTCTTTCCAAATAGTAATCTTTTACAACATTTGAAATTAATTTTACAATGACGATTGTTTTTTGGACTTATTGGTTGCTTAAATGGGAATAATCTGATCTCTAAGATTGATTTCAGGTATTTCAAGTACAAATGTACCTGTAATAAATCTGAATGTATGTGAAGAAAAAAAAATCATTTTATATAATATCAAAATATTGATACCCATCAAAATTTTTAACCTTTCTTAAAAACTGACACATAAAAACAATCCTAAACAAAGCTGCTATTTTCATGTTGAAAGTGAAGAATATGAAATTTTATTAATTGATTGTTTAAAATGACACATGTAGAAGAAAAAAAGATCATTAACTAATTAGCATGGTTTATAACAAATTTGTGTTGTTTGGAAAAATAAAACTGGTAAGTTCTTTATATTAGTTTTGACACGGGATGTTTTGTTAATGCAGGTCTGCTTATTGCAGAAGATATTTTTCAGATTTAATGCTAAATTTATTTTGTTTAGAGTATTAATTAATCATTCATATTTTTTTATTCAAACTGCAATAAAGGCTAATAATAAATACAATTAGCAATTAATAAAAACATGGAAGAAAAATTAGAAAAAAAACTATTACTTATGCTATTGAGACTATTACTTATACAGTACTATAATTTTTTTAGAAAGTACAATATTACATCTATAATTAAATGTTATGTCTAGAAAAGAAGAGTGAAACACATATTTAAAAGATGTTTTAAAATCTAGAAATCTACTGAAAAAATGGATATAAAAAAAGTTCTAGAGATATTTTTGACAGCTTTTTCTTTTATACTTAATAATTCAAAAAGAGTGTTATTTTTTTTTTTTTTACATTTATTTACTAAAAAGAAAAAAATATATTCTTAAAAAAATAAATCAGGTTTAGTTAAAAGAAAAAATAGCATGGGAAAAACCAAGCTTAATAAAAATAAATTAATCTGTCTTTCTATGGAACAGAAAATTGTTAAAAACTTTTTACAACAGGTTAGAAAAAAATAATTTTGCTGTTTATAATTATATATATAAGAAAGTTTACCGAAAAAGGTAATTTTTTATTAAGGCTGTTTGTCAATTTCCGAATTCCCTTCGCTAACGTTAAGTCTGGGCGTGTGATACATTTTATATTTAAAATATCTCCTCAGGAAATTAATATTTTAAACCTCTTTTCTGTGTACTCTTCTTAAAGGATGTCTCCCTTTTCCTTAGTAGTCAAAGTATATCAAAAAATATATACTTAATTTTATGTCAAGTGTTAAAACTTTACTCGTAGTTCGTCATCTTTTAACACATAAAATATTAAATTAAGCATAGATTTTAGAAAAATTTTAAGAACTGAGAAAAAAAATAAAACATCTTTTGAGAAGAGTACAAAAAAGAAACAGAAATATTAATTTCTTGAGGAGATATTTTAATATACGAGTGCATTACACGGCCATAGATTTAACATTAGCCAGGGGAATTCGGAAATTGATTAATAGGCTTAATGTTTCTGATTTTCCCTTATATTAAAACGTTTTTTCTGGCATTAAAATGCCGTTGTAAAAAGTGCTATTAACAATACAATATTGCGGACTTATTCCTATTTTTAAACGTTTTCTGCGGCATTAAAATGCCGTTGAAAAAATGGTAAAACTAACGACGGTATTGCAACTTTCATTGACGTTTTAAAAACGGTTGTTATTGCGTTGAAAATGCAGGTACTTTTACCGCTGGAAAATAATCGAATCAACGAGACATATTTTCGAATTTATAACGTTAAAGAATAACGTTTTTCCAACGATGTGTGTTGTCGTTTTTTCAACGATTTAAAAACGAAACTGTGCTACTTGGGATAGACCAAGTAACATCCAATTCGGTTCATAAATACTCCTGTTATCGCGTGGCAAAAATCAGATCGTTTTAAAATCTCAGCCACAATAGAAATTCAAATTGCTATAACTCAGCCATTTTTTTAGATATAGACGAGACAAAAACTGTTCCGGAATCTTTGTATTAAGGTCAAACACATACGAAAAAAATCTTTTTCATTTTCCAATTTTTTGGTATCTCATTTTAAATTTTTATTTTTTTTAAATGGCCGCAATTTTGAAACAAGATGGCGGATGAAGCTGGCCAACGAACCCGATCGAGATATTTGTATGTACTATGCACACACCAAGGTACATCCAAATCGGTTCATAAATACGCCTGTTATCACATGACATATATCAGGACGTTTCAAAATGTCAACCACGCTAGAAATTCAAAATGCTATAACTCAGCCATTTTTTAAGATATAGACGAAACAAAAACTGCTCCCGAATCTTTGTATCAAGCTCAAATACATAAGAAAAAAAATATTTTTTTCAATTTTTAATTTTTTGGTACCACATTTCAAATTTAAATTTTTCTTAAAAATTTAAATGGCTGCCATTTTTAAACAAGATGGCGGATGAAGCTGGCCAACGAACTCGGTCGAGACATTGGTATGTACTATGTACATACCGAATTACATCCAAATCGGTTCATAAATTCGAGAGTTACAGTATGACAAAGGTCAGATATATATATATATATATGTATATATATATATATATATATATCAATTTTGAACTGAGGGTGGTTTCGGGGTCTGGGGGTCATGATCGATGAAAATATACCAAAATTTTTTGAAATCGTTTTCCTCCGAACGGCTGCAATAGGTAGCTTTTTGTAATGAAAGCTACCTAAAAGCTTGCTAGGGGATATCAAACCAAATGTCTTAAGTGTGATAGCTGCAGCTAAAAATTTTACGATATTGAGGAAGAGTCGTAACATAAGGCAAAGTGAGCTTATTTGAAAATTCTCGAAACGAATAAAAAATAATTCTGTTCGATATAAAAATATGGTTAATTTCTACTCAGGTTTATTAGACATATCGAACTTCCTTTATGCTAAATAAAAAAGAGAATGTGATACTTAAGTACTTACGTAGGCATTTGTTCATAGATTTATCTTGTTATTTTTTTCTTAAAATACCCATGTAACTTTTATACTTATTACCTATGCTAAAGTACACAAGTACTTACTTAATTTTTATATTTTTTGTATAAATAAATAAAATATTTTCACTTTTAGTGATGTTTTAGACACATTGACAGTAAAGGTTTCCCTTACAACGATCTTTAGTTTATAAATAAGTACAAGACCTGCCTGGTTTAAATTTTTTTAGTTGTTTACCCTTTTTCAAACACGGCCTGATACCCAATTTAAAAAAAAAAAAAAAAAAAAAAAAAAAAGCGTGTGGAACATAGGCTTTTATCGTCCAGTTGCCTCATTTTTATGGGGCAACTGGACCTATTTGGAAAGATAGATGAAATATATATATATATATATATATATAAATTAGATAATAAAATGTAATTTTGAACATTTCTGTGCGATAGAGGGAACCTAACTGAACACATTTACAAAAATTCACACTTTTTTTTAAATGAATATTAGCGTTTTGAAGCTGAAAAACCAGAATCTCTAGAGTCACACTGTAAAATCATGTCCCAGTTACCCCACTTATATCTTTCTTTCTTATCAGTTAGCAATTTCAAGGAAGATATTTGCACGGCGCGAACACTCAATTCTTATTCCAAACAGCCAAACGACATTCAGATTTTTTTTTTTTTTTGATAAAATATTGCTGTCATAATAGACGTGTAATAAAGTGTTTAGTTTTTATGAGAAAATTGTTCTTAAATTCTGGTGTGATTCATTTGTTTCATGATTCCATCAGCATAGGTTCTTTGACCTCAAAAGGTTGAAGCTACAACAGGTTACTGTATATATTTGTCAAATTATTGATATTATTATTATTACTATATTTGGAGCATACGATATGTTGTATTATTTAATATCATAATTACTTCGTTAAAGATATTTTAATACCAGTTTTTTTTTAACAAAAGTCTTCATCATAGGTTTTTACAATTTGCAAAAGAAATTACCCTCCAATTATATTTTTGTAAAATTTGTACAAGCACTCTGAATTTTTTTAAAAAAGTAGTATCTATAAAGGAGACTTATTGAGAAACTTCTGAGATTAATTAAATTTACAAAAATCGTGTATAATTCAGGGCTATCAGGATAGAATCATCCGATTACAAAATTTTATATTTTACATAATTTCAATTGAAAAACTGTAATTAATATATCATTGTAAATATTTTTTTCTTAACCTTTTATTTTGTAATATTGTAACATTAGAGGTTTACTTTTGAGGATTCCCTTAAGTGTTTAATGTAGGCATGGGATTTTCCGATCCTCAAATCCCAAGTTAATGACCAGCATGAATCGTCGATTTCGTCGAATTGCGTAAAAACGTCTCTCGCACTCTTTGAACATTCCCTGAAGAAACACCTGGTCTAGTTACCCTGGGATTTACACAGACATCCAGTTTCCTGGAACTGCTTGTTCCACCTTCTGATACTCTGAGATATCAGTGCTTTATTTGTATGGTATTTTCTCCTAAATTCACGTTGAACAGCGCTTACTGACTTAATGCACAGGAGAGCACACACAAATCTTTCTTCTGCTTTGACGCGATTTTCACATCTTTTCAAAACTTTAAAAAGCAACTCACTGACAATAGTGTTGCCACCTATTGAGAAAAAACGTTACAAACTAATTTTTTTATGACATTTTAATTACAATGTTCTGTTTGTAATTATGGAAGATATTAAATTTTATAATCAGATGATTTTTCCTTGATATCTCCTTTTGAATTAAAATTTTTATAAGTATAGTAGAAAGCACATCCATTTCCACGTCACATTTAATCAGAATAAATGTAATTTATGAATGATATATATATATATATATATATATATATATATATATATATATATATATATATATATATGAGGACGTAAGTTTCAAAACTCGCCTTATCCAAAATTTAAAAAATCGAGTTTTCTCTACCAATCCATTCTATTGGTAAACCTGCACAGAAAAAACACTATACAGTAAACCCTCGATTTGACGGACTAATTGGGACTGAGATGTGTCCGTTAAATCGAAAGTCCGTTAAATCGCAAAGTACTATTTATAATATTATTTTGTTATAATTATTGTACATATATATATTATTACGTACTTGTAATTACATATATTATTACAGTGCAAATTACACACATATATATATATAATATATATACAATATATGCAGTGTATATAAATGTATTGTATATATACAATATATGTATATACATAAATATATATTGTATACATATATAAACACAATACATTACTTTTAATAATACAATATTGGTAATGAAATACAAACGAATTAACACATATGCAACTTTTATGCATGCATAGAACGAAAAGCATATCACATGGCCGCATAGGTCGCCAGCATCATTGCGCATGCTTAGAACGAAAACCACATTGCAGTGAGAATCAAAGCGCGCGATTTCGGCGTTGCGTGTTCTTTCCCTTATTTTAAGGTTTCGTTCATTTGATCACGAGACATTGTGTCGCCACAGATACAATAAATATATTTTTTTATTTTACCGAGAAATCGCTTTTTAAAAATAGTAAAAAGAAATGCTTTGTCGTTGTTCATTGCTTGATTTTTTTTATATATAAAAGCTTAAAAGAGGGTTGAGTGTTGATTCTTAAGTAGGGGAGGGGGAGGGGGCAGTAATACTTTTTTTTTCGAAGCGTGTTTCACCGTTTTAGAAGCTGTTTTATCATGGAGCCTTCCAGTAATTAATAGTGATAAATAAATATTTGACATTTGTCAAATATAAAAATTTGAAGTACGGGCTTTGAATTTCAGGTTAGGGAGAGGGGAATAATTTTAAATTAATGATTTTGATTTGTTAATTTAAGGATAAAGTGTTTTAAATGTGATATTAAACGAAACCCTCTGTGCGATCTGCGATCACACTTTCCCACTTGTTTTACTTTCATTTTTGTTTAATTTTTGATTTATATATATTTTTTAAGTTAGTCCGTTGAACCGAGGTCCGTTAAATCGAGGGTTTATTGTAATTTGTAAAAAAAAAAAAAAAAAAAAAAAAAAAAAAAAAAAAAAAAAAAAAAAATCCTTTATTTTTGTGTTGTTAAAATATTGGTTTTGTTTCAAAACTCGCCTTATCCACTAGGGAGTTGGCAACAAAACTAGCTTTATCCCTGCTCATGAATAAGACAAACGGACGACTAGCTTATCAAATATTATCACAGTAATTTTCCTTCAATTCTGCGCGACCTGTTGCTATTTTTGCTTTTAGTTTTTACCTGTTCTATTTATACAAACTAATTAAATAAGTTTTACAGCCTGTCTTATGTATAATAGGGTGGATCGAAAGTTTTTTTCTCACAATTTCAAAACCTACCTATGCGGAAAATATGTTCCATCATATGGAGATTAAGAGAAAAATAATTAAAAAAAAATAATTTCAAAATTTATTACTGGCGCAATGGGCTTGAAATTCCGAAAAAAATGGAAGAAAGACCTAATTTTGGCCAGATTATTTTTGACTCAAATTAATTGTTTTAATATTAATCAAAACCTACCTATGCGGAAAAGATTTTCTATTGCATGGAGATTAAGAGAAAAACAATTAAAATAATTAATTCCAAAATTTAATACTGCCTCATGGTGGTTGAATTTTGTGTGTTTGAGTCTTTTTACGGTAAAAATTCAAAGTGATTTTTGTTCAGCGAAACATACATTTTAGTACTTTTTAATACTTATTGCAATAAGAGGACACTTACTTGGTTACAAGAAAAACTCCATCTTCTTATTTAAAAGCTTTCTTAGTATTAATTTAAGAAAAACTAAATAAATCGTCGAAATTACAGTGAGCGGTAATCACGTTTGGTGTTGAAAATTGGCATGAGTTTTCGTGATTCGATAAAATTACTTATAATGTTGTCTCTTCTCTATGATTCACGAACAGCAGAAGATGCTTCCGCAACTGTTTTTACTATTCGTTCTGTAGCTTGAGTGTGGAACGGAAACCCCTTGATAATAGTATTATTGCCTCCGGAATTTACTATTGCTTCTGAAATCATGTCGTCACTAAATCGTTCAGTTAATGGAGGTTCCGTGACATTTTCCCATGTAATCAAATCAATATAATCCATCGCACAAATGTGAAGAGCTAGTAATGTTACTAAAGCCTCGTATGGATTTTCGTAAGCTAAATAGATACTGAGATATCTGTTCGCGATTGTAAGCTACCTTGAGTGGCAAATATTTCCAGGGTTTCTGTTCGATATGCAAATTTTCATTAAGTACAGTTGATCGGTACTTAAGTCCTTCTTGTTAGTTACTTCACACAGTGTGCAATTGACATGAATGAAACGCAAGGTAGCTTCTCACATCCATCCAACATTATTCTTATTTCAGCAGTGAAGCTTCTGTGGCCAATCGTGGTTCCATCCACGTGCGCGAAAAGATGATGTTGTGGAAGCTCACTGGCGTATAACAGGTACACAAATCATTGTAGTGAACGCTTCAGGTTCAGTTCCATATTTCGAATCACATCTCCTTTGACAGCAGTGTTAACAGATGTTCGGTTGCAACCGGCAACCAACTTTGTTCCCAATGATTTGCTCTCGCCCAGAGTTTACAGATAGATGGTTGATGCACTCGGAACCAAGTTCTTTTAGCAAGGTTACGTGTTCTTCTATTATGGCTTTTCTTCTGTTTTATATCAGAGTAAGTACATCGAAGTATAAACCAAACTGGTCATAGTCATAATCTTTTACACCTGACTGAGACAATAGAGTGGTTCTTGCCTTTGTTCTTTCACGCCAAAATTTATTTATGTCAACAACGTTCAGTACATCGCATTGTGAGATAATGTCCACATCTTGAAGCGCAACAGACACTATGGCAGCGCCTGCTTAGTCGGAAATGACAAAAAGGTCCAATGTTTTGGCTACGGCTGGAAATTTCGTTACTACATGCAAGACAGTGATGTCGTCAGCGTTATAGACCCCTCTTTCAATAATAGATGACGATGCAGAAAGTCATTATTCTCGCACATACGCCGCTTCAAGTTACACCCATTATTTATATTCATATTCAAACCTATTGAACTGGAAGAAACATCAGACAGCGTTTTGTTTCTCTCCACATAACGCTCTTGGCTTTAGTTATTTGTAATGTGACTTTTCCAATCCTGTGACCCTTACTTTCCGTTCTTTCTTACAGCGGCAACCTTCAAACGATTATGTCGATATATCAAATAGGGCATTTGCTTTTTTTTTCGGAAAGCATCAATCTGTTTGCGGTAGCTTTCAATCTCTTTTAGGTAGCTTTCATTACAAAAAGCTACCTATTGCAGCCGTTCGGAGGAAAGCGATTTCAAAAAATTTTGGTATATTTTCATCGATCATGACCCCCAGACCCCGAAACCACCCTCCGTTCAAAAGTTGATATATATATATATATATATATATATATATATATATATATATATATATATATATATATATCCATATATATATATATATATATATATGACCTTTGTCATACTGTAACTCTCGAATTTATGAACCGATTTGGATGTAATTCGGTATGTACATAGTACATACCAATGTCTCGACCGAGTTCGTTGGCCAGCTTCATCCGCCATTTTGTTTCAAAATGGCGGCCATTTAAAATTTTCTTAAAAATTTTAAATTTGAAATGTGGTACCAAAGAATTGAAAATGGAAACATATTTTTTCTTATGTATTTGACCTTTATACAAAGATTCCGGAGCAGTTTTTGTTTCGTCTATATCTTAAAAAATGGCTGAGTTATAGCATTGTGAATTTCTAGCGTGGCTGACATTTTGAAACGTCCTGAATTTTGTCACGCGATAAAAGGCGTATTTATGAACCGATTTGGATGTAACTTCGTTTGTACATAGTACATACCAATGTCTCGACCGAGTTCGTTGGCCAGCTTCATCCGCCATCTTGTTTAAAAATGGCAGCCATTTAAATTTTTAAGAAAAATTTAAATTTGAAATGTGGTACCAAAAAATTGAAAATGGAAAAAATAATTTTTTTATGTATTTAATATTGATACAAAGATTCGGGAGCAGTTTTTGTTTCGTCTATATCTCAAAAAATGGCTGAGTTATAGCATTTTGAATTTCTAGCGTGGCTGACATTTTGAAATGTCCTGATATTTGTCACGTGATAACAGGCGTATTTATGAACCGATTTGGATGTACTTTGGTGTGTACATAGTACATACAAATATCTCGACCGAGTTCGTTGGTCAGTTTCATCCGCCATCATGTTTCAAAATGGCGGCCATTTAAAAAAATTAAAAAAATTAAAAATTTAAAATGAGATACCAAAATATTAGAAAATGAAAAAGATTTTTTTTGTATGTGCTTGACCTTAATACAAAGATCCCGGAACAGTTTTTGTTTCGTCTATATCTAAAAAAATGGCTGAGTTATAGCGTTTTGAATTTCTATTGTGGCTGACATTTTAAAACGACCTGATTTTTGTCACGCGATAACAAGCGTATTTATGAACCGATTTGGATGTTACTTGGTCTGTACATAGTACATACCAATTTCTCGACCGAGTTCGTTGGCCAGCTTTATTCGCCATCTTGTTTCAAAAGTGTTGCCATAAAAAAAATTAAATTTAAAATTTAAAATGAGGTATTAAAAAATTGGAAAATGAAAAAGGTTTTTTTTATGTGTTTGGCCTTGATACAAAGATTCCGGAGCAGATTTTGTTTCTGAAAATTTGTTCTTTTGTTTATATCTTAAAAAATGGTTGAATTATAGCACTTTGAATTTCTAGTATGGTTAACATTTTGAAACGATCTTGTATTTGTCACGCGATAACACACGTATTCCCCTATTTCCATGTGAGAAAGCATGTGGATAGTATACATCAACATCTCAGCCAAATATAAGTTACTTTAAATAAAAGCAGCTTGGATAAAGCTGACTAATTTCGGGAAATTCTCATTCATAATGATTTAGTATTGATAAAAATTAGTATTGAATCTCCTAAATTCGGTTTCCACTAAATTGAGCTTCGTGTGTTTGAATAATATAAGTTGGCTTTTTAAAAATAAGGTATTTGAAAGCTACCTCTTCCTCCCGGCACTGGCCGGAAGGACTTTTTTTGCTTTGTAACATTTAAGAAGAGCAGGATATTTGTCGTGGTAAGATCGAATTTTTTATCAAAATGCTGTAGTAGTCAATTATTGGGATTGAAACTCGTTTCCAGGTCTCTTCTAACTTATTTGCAACTTCTTCACATGAGGAGGAAAGTATAGATATATACACTGTTTCCCTTACTCCGGTTTTCTTTTGAATTCCATCTTATGCACTTTATTAGCAGGTTTTCGTAGGTAAGAAGCATGTTCGTTGTTATACCACAGCGAGACCCAAATATAGAGCAATCATGTCTTTTCTCAGAATCGTTATGGTGCAGTAATTTTAGAGAGAGGAAAAAGATGGAATTTCTATTTTCTTTCCAAAATTCAACCCCCTTGCGGCAGTACTAAATTTTGAAATAATTTTTTTTAATTATTTTCCGCTTAATCTTAACATCTTTACCGCATAGGTAGGTTTTGATTAATACTAAAACAATTATTTTGAATAAAAAATCATTTAACCAAAATTTGGTATTTTTCCATTTTTTTCGAAATTTTAACCGATTTGTGGCAGTATTAAATTTTGAAATTTATTTATATTTATTATTTTTCTCTCAATCTTCATACAATATAATATCTTTTCCGCATAGGTACTTTTTGATTAATATTAAAATATATATATATATATATATTTTGAGTCAAAAATCATCTGACGAAAATTAGGTCCATTTTCCAAATTTTTAGAAATTTCAACCCCCTTGCGGCAGTATTAAAACTTAAAATTTATTATTTTTATCTTAATCTCCATACAATGGAACATCTTTCCCGCATAGGTAGGTTTTGATTATTATAATTTTTTTTTTCACCATATAACAGCGATCCACCCTAATGTATAATGGACAGTGAATAAACTCTTGCATTTTGTCGGGGAAGGAGGAAGAAGAAATACGAACACATGGGATAGTAAAGAATACATCGCAAAAGAAGATTAAAATGTAAGTTCAAAATGGAGCGTCGCTTTCAATATTTCTTACTGTCAGAAGGTGTTAAAAGATTTAATTTTTATTCTCACGTATAAACCTAAGGCATTTCCAGTCCTCTTAAAGTGTACTCACCAGAAAGAGAACCTCGAGTATTCAACTCCGTCAATGCAAGATGTATGACGCTTATACCAAGCCTTTTTTTTTCAAGCAAAGACAAAATTGCATATAATAACTTTATTTTAAGTTCCCATTTCAAACATCTTCTGCAAGAAAACTTCCAGGTTTCTTTCCTTCCATGAAACATCCAGAAAAGTAAAATTTTCACCTTAAAAGTTTTTCTTAAGTGCATCTCAGTGCGCTTTCAAAGGCATTACGATAAGGTACTATATAAAGACTAAGAACCAGGGCCACCTTCAAATTTGTGGAAGTGTATTTCGGAAGATTCTTGGAATATCAAAATTCAGAGTGTAAAAGTTGTGCTAGAGGTATCTAAAAACTGGACTTTCATTTTAAAAAGAAGGAGGATGGAGTCCCCATGAAGCAAGAGAAACTTAAGTATGTCCACAATCGCTAAAAAAACATTTTGATGAAAAGTGGTCGGAAATGAAGGTGCTTACTTTCTATAAAAATATTATTTCTAAGGAACCAGAACAGAAGGAGATGGTGAATATATATAACATTATATGTTATATAGATTATATTATATTACTTTCTTTAAAAAAAGTTATTTTAATTATAAGCTATGGAATAATAAAACTTATCATAAAAGTTTTATTGGACTATTGATAGATTTGCTTTTTTATAATAAAACGTAATACTGAATTTTAATCATACTCATTGCTCTCGTAAGGTTTATTTTTTAATCCAAAATATTATCATCCGATGACCAAAAATAGAAACTATTAATTTCTTTCAGCAAGCAAGATAGACGATTGCAACAAAACTCTTCCAATCCATAGGTTGGCAACAAAACGCTTCTCATCCAAAACTTTTTCCAATTAATTAATTAAATGAATTGAAGTAGATTTTCCAACTTAACACAATGATATCACAGAGCAACTAGCTATAAGTATACAAAAAATTGGAGGTATTCGATGCACGGGGTCGCAGTTACAGGTTTTTCGTGATTTTCCAAAATTTGATTTTTTGGATAAGGCGAGTTTTGAAACTCACGTCCTCAATATATACATATATATATAAACAAATTGAAGAAAAATATCCATTTTCATATAAATTTCTAAAAAATACTGTCTTTCATTTGACAAGTAGTTTTATGCTAGCATTTAATTTTATAACGATTTATTTCCTCGCATAAGTTGTATGCATATTAAGAACTTTAGAAAGTTACTACACTCGAAGCCATTAATCATCGAATTTTACAGTACATTACACTAATGGATATTTCATCTGTTCTTAAATTTGTTTGTAAGAGAATAAATGTATCTTTTCGAAGAAAAGATTCGTTCTATTTCATTACTATTTCTAAGCTTTGTTCTATTTCATTACGATACATATAAAAACGTGACTATCGGATGATAGTTTTTAAGTTGAATTTTTGCCAAATATTTGAAATTGTCGCCTAAATTAAATGTATTCTCCGGAAAAGAAGCATAATAAATTATATATCTAAAAAGAGAAATGATTAAGAATCAGTATAGTAGTTTTCGCCTTATATATATTAGATTATTAAAAAATTCGTTTTACATACATGTTTTAAGTACTCATACATACCTGTAGGACTTCAATTGGCATAACATTATTAATTTCACTCATTACGTCCGTGTTCAAAACTTATGTATTTATTATTGTCTGTGATTTGAACGCATGAGATAGAAAGCGAATTCACGGATCAAGAGCGCAAGAACTCTTATTTTCAATCATTCATGGAGCATTGGCATGGAAGATGTCAAAATAGCAATTGGCGCTATTAGTCCTAGTTCGACTGATTCTAATCTAGAAATATTGAATAAATTATATGTTTTGCATGCTAATCCTACTATGTTTAACACATTCACTGCCAAAACGATAAAGTAAGAATTTTCAAATTTCTTTTTGAAAGTCGTTTGCCACATTGACGTCTCAATGGAGTCACGTATAGTGATCATTTGACACTCATAATGAGACATGTGGAATTTCTTTTTTTTTTCACCGTAGTGACTGTGACACTTGTGACCTTGTGTGACATGAATGAGATACTATATGGACTAACTGTGCTGTAGGGATATTAATTAGTTGAATTATATTATTTCCTTTTGTGTATTCGCTTACTTAAAAATTAGCATTTTGTAACTGGTCCTTAATTTTGGACATCAGTGTAGTTATTTATCGTATATAAGCAGAAAATATGTAATTATTGAAGTTATTCTCGAGTTTCTAAAAACTCTTAAATTCATCGCGATCTAGATATAATGTGATATAAGTTGAATCCTGACTTCTTGAAATTAACTCTCCCACTCATTTCCATGAACTGTGATTAAATTAACTATAACTTGAAGCTCGTGAATTATATGAAATATTCTTCATTGTTACTTAATCTTTTAACTTGTAACATAACAATAAAAAAAAATATTTCCATACAATAATATAAAATATCTAAAAAGAAAGTAACACAAAAAAGTACTTTGATAAAATTTGCAAAACTAAGGTAACAGCGAAGGAGTTACCTATAAAACATTTTAGCCGGTTATTTTACGGTTATTTTAAGTCTTCTATAACGTTTTTTGAAGAAAAAAAAACATGAGTGTATATTTTGCATAATACTTTCTTTGATATGTCTTAATACAAAAAATTTACACATTTTTGTTTAAAATAGTTATGGGTTGTTTATGTGATTTTCCCATTTCCTAGAAGCTACTATAAAGATTTTAAAACAAATAGCCGACAGAAATGGCTTGGAACTTACTTATATTAATAGAATGCTGGTATTTAACCCTTTGCACTCGAGGGTTCCGCTGCGGAGACATAATCTTTCTTTGCAAAATTTGCTTTTGGCACCAGTAATAAAGGAAAATAAAATGTAGATTTTTTAATCAGAGAATTTTTGAAATTGTGTACTTCAACGTAACTTCTTTTAAAAAAATGGTGCCGATCGAATAAAATTTGTGTAAGAGACGCCGAGCGCAAAGGGTTAATTAATTCTATGTGATTATAAAGATCTTTCAAAAGCAATTTCCGCTATATCTGAAATGTCTACAATAGAAAATCTTTTCAATAAATTATTATCATATTAAGAGTGGAAAATAAGTAGACCAAAAATGTAGTATTTTACATACAAAGCGTTAAGGGAAAAAAGAAACGAAAAAAAGTATTTTAAAGTAATTCTGGATGAATTTCGATTTTACATACATCTAGAGAAGGAAAGTTTAAGCATATAATAAATTAATCTTACATATTTTAGTTTAGTAACACCCAACATTATCAAAGCATATAATAGGATAATTTTTATGAATAGAAAGACGGTTAAAAAATGTATGGCCAAATGTATTTCCCGACATACAATAGAAAGCAATCTGTCAAATGTGCGCCAGAAGAATTATTAATAAAAAAAATAAATAAAAGCTTTTGTACAAACCTATATTTATCCCAATATTTCTTACATAAAGTGCAACCTATAGTAAAAGATAAAAGATTCAATTTATCAAACTGATTTATGAAAAAAAGAAAGTTATAATTTTGCTTAGAATAAAGTGAATGTATTTGGAGTTTTGAAAGCAATCGATTTCTTAAAATTATTAATACGTAATTTTGTGCATTATTTTTTAAGCAATTTTAAACTTAATATGTTTTTATGTATTAAAGAGTGAACAATCTTAATTATGTAATTTCCACATTTTGTCAGTTAAAAGCATGACTATACTATTTCATTAAATTTCGCTATACTTTTACTGGATATTTTAAATAAAGGTTATATTTTTCATAACTGCTACTTTAGATCCGGATTGTTCTTTTTTGAATTTAATAAATTTCTTAACTAAATATTAATTTGAATATTTTCTGTAGAGGAATCAGACGTTGAACGTTTAAAATATGTAAAAAAAAATATGACCATTTCATATACAAAGACATCATATGAGAAGAACGGAAACTTTAAATTACATTTAATTATTTTAAGTACATTTTAAATCATTTTTATGTTTTCATATAGTACTACCCAAATTTATTAATACTTGAACTATTACATTTCTTATCAATAAAAACTTTGACTAAAAAATGTATGTTCAGTGTGTTTCTCAATATATAACAGATTATTTTATGCGTGTGTTTTTATTCATTCCATTTATCTGCGTGATAGGCATAGGCCGAATGGGATGAATGTCCTCCGTTGTGATCTTTCTAATGAAGCTTAATTCGAATTTATTCAAGCTGAGCAAAGTTCGAAGAAACCGACGGAAAACTGGGAACGATTAGACAGACGAGCTCGACATGTGTTCAAACCCAGCATGTACATTTAAAAAGCATTGAGCCTCTCAGCCGCCAATACCAATCTGAAACAGGCCAAAAAAGAACGCATAAAAAGCTATAAATAAAATCCATGAAAATTAAAACTGTGTACGAACCTCTTACTCTCTCAGTAATTCCCACATAAAATGTAGTTTTTAGAAAAATAATAAAAATATTGTTTATCAGATGAATTTCTTAAAAATATTTTATTTCATTAGGATTTAAACTATTAAATCTGCAGATCAGGAGCCTCAACGTTAGCTCTGCAAGTCCTTGTTTTTAAACACACTTTGGTAATATTCAATTTCCTGAAAACCGCAATTTAAAGTTTTGAAATTACTTAATTATTTACAAGAATAAAAAAAATACGAAGTTTTCAGATATTAGAAGCGTTAAATTAAAAACGTTGTTGTGTAAGGATATTTTGACAATTTCATGAGCTACTAATTCTAGAATTTTTTTAGATAATAAAGTAGATTTCTTCAGGGGGGGCTCCGCCACCCTGAACCTTCCATAATTTCATTATCTTTACATGTATAACTTTTTATTGATTGCGCTAATGGTTATTGTAAATCTTAGATTTATTTTTACACTTCCGAGCCTTATTTTTCAATATCGGTTTAGGGAAAATGATTTACACTGAGGTAATTATATTAAAAGTTTAGGTTTTATGAACGATAATGTAATTTGCTTTAAAAAAAAAAATAATTTTCATTCATATTTTCTGAAATGAGGCCGCATTAAGAAGTAACACTCGTCAAAAAATATTTTTTAAGACAATCTATTTAATGCTTCGTTTTTAAGAAAGAAATTATTTATTTCACAATACAATGACGTCATTTTCGACAGAGATAAATTTGCGGTGCATAATTTTGACATTTACTATCTATTTGCTTTTCAATTTTTTTTTTTCTCATTGAAATTTTCGATTAAAAATGAAACATTTCTGTTAGCCGTGTGCAGACGACAAACCGAAAAACATTTTTTTTTTAATAATAAGAATTAATATCATAACACAAGGCCCTTTTATATGAACCTCAAAGTGTATTCATTTTATTTTTGATATGTGAGGTCAAATTCACCTTCTTTTCGTATTTTTGTTTTATTTCCAATATGAAGACGTATTCATGTCTATTTTTTATTTCATTTTTCTCTTGCACATGAAAATCTTTCAAATCAAAATTAACTGTTTAGGATAAATTATTCCGTGATCTGATTTTTCTTGGCAACGGTAAAAAAATGATTTCTAAATTTTATAGCAAAATGTCAGTTTATTCCTTAATAAAATAATAACTTTTTAAGTTAAAAGAAAAATATTTGTAGAAAATAAATCCAACACAGCTTTTCTTTATTTCTGGGGTAAATTCTATCTACATGTAAAACACGCAAAAGGCATGAATTCATCCCTTTTGACGTTGATTTGACTCCAAACAATTACATATAATTTAATATTTATGATATTTTTAGGTTTCTAGATAACAGTTAAAAGAAAATTATTACAATGAAGTATTTGCATTTAAAAAACGAAAATTTGTAAAAGAAAATATTTGATATTATTGGAACACATATACAAAATCCCTCCATAAGTTATACACCGATTTAAAAACTCTGACAAATGTATACACAACATTTTAAACTAATATGAATAATGCATGGTTCTAATTAGGAAATTTAATTATCCATAATTTACCATTTAAATCCTTCAATCGTATGAGCCATTTTCTTTCAACAAATAAAAATGGAAAAATCGTCTGAATTGCTATAGAAAAGCATTATTGCGCAAAATAAAATATTCTATATTTTCCGCACGAATGAACCAAACATAACAAACAACTATACAGCTAAATCCGGGTTCTTCACCAACATACCCACTCAAACTAATCGGATGCTTTTTGCGGCAGTTTTCGCGAAACAGACGAAACAGACTAACAGACAGACTAACGGAAACCAAAACTTTTCGTGTCTCCACAGTAAACCTTCAATGACGTTTCGGCAGTTACACTTAATGTGATAACGACACTTCCATTTTTTATTTTGTTATAAACTCATTTTCCAAGACAAAACTATTTATTAAATTAAATGTCATTTAAGAATCATCTTTTAACCCGACTGCATGCAGAAAATGGGGACAACACTGTTATACAGAGTAAGTGTTATGAATAAATCGGATATCTTCAAAATGCATTTAATAGTTTTTTCATCGAAAATATGTAGAGAAGGTCTATCATTTTAAGAATTATTCATCCAAATCATAATAAAGTTTTAGTAAGTAAAAAATAAGAAATGTAACAAACAATTTTAAGAAAAATTAGCAATAAATCAACAGAAAATCATATAACTCTAAATAATGGAATAATTTGTGCAATAAATCTATAGATCAGCGACCTCAATTTCAGCTGTGTAATTCCTGTTATATAAAATTTTACATAATATCTCATATTTTCTACACCACGAATCGTTTTAAATTTATATATATATTTGAACGTATAAAACTTCTCAAACATTCACAACAGAAAACTTTCAAGAAATATCTAATCGTATTAAATATTATACACGACTTCATGTAATGATGTTTGGTCGATATGATGGTGGACTGTAGACGTTTAGTTTTCTTTTTAATTGATTTTATTTCACACGTAAAAACTGCACAAGACACTTACACAAACATAAATTTCACAAATTTGAATAGATTGCAAATCATAATTAATATCCATCGCGTAGTGTGGATGGAGTGTTTTGAAATACGTATTGATGCTTTGACAATCATCAGCTTAATTAATTTTTTTACATACTGCTCGCTGGGGGGAGCTCGTTACACTTCCGGAACGGAACATGCCGCCCGTGGATGAAATAGGACATATTTCAGCATTTAATAAACATAATACAATAGATAACTAATTAACACTAAAAAATGATACTAAAATACAAAATACTTAATATACAAAACAATCAGGAAAATTACTTTAAAATAATATATAAGAAATACAATGATACATAAACATTAAGAGTCCTGAATGGGCAACAGGCACACTTTTGAAATGCCTCTTAAAAATATACCACATGCAGTTTTGACTTTGACTGCACGAACCCTATTGTCCCTGCCTCGAATTATTTCTATAATTCGGGCTAGAGCCCACTTACATGGTGGGAGATTTTCTTCTTTTAATAACAGTAGAGATCCTAACTTTACGTTTTCTTTTGTAAATTGCCATTTACAGCGCTGCTGCAAGTGATTTAGGTAGTCAATAGACCAACGTTTCCAAATGCATTGAATATATTTGGTAATTAATTGCCAATGGGTTAATCTATTGTCAAAAATATTCATAACATTAGGCTCTGGAATACTGTTAATGGGTCTGCCAATTAAAAAATGCCCTGGCGTAAGCACTTCAACTCATTTATGTCATCAGAAAGCGGAAATAAAGGTCGGGAATTTAGGATCCCCTCAATTTGGACTACTAGAGTTTCAAAGTCCTCTAGAGTAATTATATTATTACCCTCATAGCATGCATGGTCACAATGACGTCGTTGTGACGTCACTGTGAGTCACTGTGGTCACGTCACATCTGTCACCGAAATGCCACCACTCAGTGATGTCACATTGTGAATGAGATGTGAAATTCTTAGAAAACTTTATGAAAATATATTAGTGGGTAGCAAGTAGTAAATTCAGACACGAAAAGATGGTGGGGGAGGGGGGGGGGCATATAAAGGAAAATGCACGGTACAAGTATCAACAAACTAGATTTTCTTGCTATATTTTATCAATTTGATATCTAAGAGTGTGAAAGTATACTTTTTTCCTGATTTCATTTTTATCTAGTATTGCAATTTAATATAACAATCCTTCTCTTATTCTTATTATTATAAAAGTGTTTCTCGGAAAAATGGTACGTGCTGGAGCAATTTGGATAACATATTTAGAATTAGGAATATTAAATATATACACTTTACATATTTAGTTTGCAGGAAGGAAAATTTTTAATTTATTTTTACCGACCACTGGTATTTGAAACACTTTTGTGGCTTCAAACTAAAAAATTTCTATTATAGTTAAGTCTGCAGCTTTTAATGAGCACGTAGAAAGAGTCTTCAGAGTTTAGTCATACATACATTTCTTACTTTATAATTTGCATCCAAGTCATATTTTTTCCTGTTAGTGTACCTATTTGAAGTAACTATTTTTTAAAGAAATTCTACTTCTTTCAGAATTTTAAAATAAAATTAGCATTTTCCGAATAAAAAAAAATATATACAAAATTTATGAAAAACCCATGATATAATTTGTTATTCGTATTTCAAATTTGTGTATTAGAAATATGACTCTAAAAAAAGTTATTTTACGAATTGTTTTATTCTACAGGAAATTAACATGAAAAGAATGACGATTGACAAAGAAAATTTTTTTATCCTCGATATTTATTTATATCTTTTTATTTTTTAGGAAGATATTTTTATTTATTATGTGTGAAACAATATTTACTTAGAAAAAGGGAGTTGGGGGGGGGGGTTAAAACTGATAAAAAGAAGAGGTAAAATACATTGGAAAATTCTTCAAATACAAAAATTTAAATACAGACAGTCTCATAAAATGATTGCACATATCGTCGGTACCATGTCAAACTATCCAATGTGAAAATAGCCACTTTTCAGGAGAGCAAAAAAACAGTTTTAATTGTGGATTCAAAATCAGCGCCAAGCATAAGTAAACAATTATTATATATTTCGGTTGCTGTTTTATATCATATTTAACCATGCTATTGAGATAAATCATTTGAATAATTTTACTCCCCAAAAAATCACATTGGATAGTTTGAAATGGTATGCTTATTTGTACGTTTTTAGCTTCGTTGAACTTTTTCAGCTTCAAACTATCCAATATGCCACATTGGATGGTTTGCCTTGTAAAAAATTTGTGTTTTTCCTAGGTTCGCCTTTCTATAGTAGCGAATATGCCATATTGAATAGTTTGACTTGTAAAAATTTTGTGCTTTTCCAGATTCACATTTCATAGTAGTAAATGTGACGTATTCACTAGTTTAATTTGTAAGACATTTGGTATTTACATAATCACTATAAAACTCTTAAGAATTTCTTTAATAATTTTAATAACGAATATACAGTAAATTAATAAAGAAAAAAGCTTATTTTTGAACATTCTGTTCATTCTATAAAATGTAAGAAAACAAAAATACCTCAAATAATGGGGCGGACAACAACAGGCATCTCATACCCGTAATTATAAATAGGAATATTCGCGCTATTTTATTCTAAGAAACTCATGGGCCACTTTCTACCACTATTTTCGAATAGAAATTTTTGATTTATTTAATCCCCCATTAAAAAAAGTTGGAACTAATGACGTTTGACTTTGAAGAAAATTTGGAAAAAATTCATAATAGGCACTTTTAATACAATAATTGCAAATGTTCTCCCGAACGTGGGGGGTGATACTTTTCTGTCTTCTCACCGTGCTTTAACTTTCGTAAATATACTCGGATTTTCATGCAACTGAAAAATATTAATGGTGCTTACAATGGCATGTTCGGTATTGCATATTATGTGTGTAACATTAATAGTTCATTTACAGGGGCATTCAAAATATTTCCATTACATTATGGTGCATGGGAAAAAATCGTTTGTAAAGTATTTTAATGACATTACGCTATTTCGAAAGTGTTAAAACTGGTATAAATCACTGAATTTCATTACAAGTATATTATGATAGACTAAGGTATGCCTTCATAGCATTTGCCGTTCAATTACAGGGTCACACAAAAGAAATGTGTTACAGTACTATCTTTGAGCAATAATTGCTGGAAGCGCGTTTTTAAATTTTGGTATGGGCTTTAAAATTTAACTATTTTTTTTTCATGTTCTATAAAAATTCTTTATCTCGTATACAGTGCTGCACAAAATAATTCTCTAAAAAACAATTACCGTCCGCAGACAGAAAAAATTACTCGAATCAGTTTGTGAAACCGTGCAAATGATCTATAGATTTGTATATAATCTAGATAGTATGCAACAATTTAGTTTAATTAGAAAACGCGTAATGCAATTTGCATTTTCAACCTTTAGAAACTTCCACCAATAAACGGAAATATACTAGAACTTCTTGTATAGCCCTGTATATTATCTACAGATTTTTATACATGTTACGTAATATGGTAAAATTCAATTCAAGCAAAAAAATGTTATAAACACAATTTCAGAAATTACCAGTCATAGCCGGCAGTGTTTTCAGTACTTTGCGTAGCCCTGCATATTAAGAATTTCTACTAACATATTTTAGTATAGTAAAAATAAATAAAAGACTCAAATTGCATGACTCAATTAAAAACCTCCTTTAAGAAATTCACCATTATACAAAGTAAAGCTTACAAATTCTTTTGTATAGCCCTGTATATGATCTTTGAATTTATACGCACCACATATTATTCAAATATTTAAAACGCACTTCAAACAACTATCGCTAATAGACAACAGTGTAACCGTGATTTTTTATGTGTCCCTGTAAATTAACGATAACTATCATACATGTCATATTCTACAGTAAGAAAATTATACTGTAAATCAATTTCACTTGGTTTGGAATATTTTAACATTATTAAAATATGCTTCAAACTTTATTTTTCTTTTACTATAAACCATTATACAACGAATTGTACTGTAAATCAATTTCACTTGGTTTGGAATATTTTAACATTATTAAAATATGCTTCAAACTTTTTTTTTCTTTTACTATAAACCATTATACAACGGAATTCTTTTGTATGAACTTATAAATAATAATAAATGGCTTGCACACCATAATCTGCATAAAACATATTTCAATACACTTGATAAATCCATATTAATTTCATTAAGTTTTAAATATCGTAAAAACATTAAAAGACACCACTCTTTTTCCATATAGAGTGTCATGTAACGGGATTCTTTTGAGTATCCATGTAATGGAAACTAAAAAATCTCACATTCCATTAAGAATAGAAAACTTATGCTATAGTAAACTTCAAAAACATATATCAATTGCGCTAAATTTAAAATCATAACTGAAACAGTTTTTGTTTTTCTGATAAAAAGACTATTTTCATATTGGATAGTTTGACGTGGTACGGATGCTTAGAAAAATAAAAATATCCAAACATTTGCGGCAAAGTATCGAATATGCCATATTGGACAGTTTGACATTGTAAATTTTAGAAAAAAATGAATATTGGATACTTTGAAGCAGTCGTTATCTAAGTTTCTAAGCAAGCTAGAGACGTGACGATTTTGATTAGTACGTATCATGCACAATACAACAAAATGGCACAAAATATGGAAAATGCATTTTTTCACATTGGATAGTTTGACATGGTAGCGACGATATAAGTTCCATATCTGTTTACATAAAAGCAAATAAGCTAACACCTGCCCCAAATCGTCTGTCACGATACCGCAGGGTAAACAGAGAACTTTTTGTTCTAACAGATGCGGTAAGTTACTAGTCTAAAATGTAAGCTTTTGCGTGTGCTTTTTTTAATGGAAGAAAAAGACGTCGCCATTTTCGTATACACACGGATATTAATACTTAATTTATGGAGCTCAAAAAGTAAGTCTTATTTAATTTAAATTGTTTATTCCTGTTTTGTATATTTGGTGAGATTAGTTAAATAGTTTTATATTATACCTATAGAAAGAGACTGATCTGGGATTGTTTTTCAGATTAGAAATTAACATTATACTGAATAGGAAATGCCGTTTTACATACTATAGTAGTGAAACTTTTGAAAGACTTTTTTTCATTGCTAATAATATTTTAAATTATTATTTAAAATCCTAAATCTTCATATCAATGTTTTCAGATTTAACATTTGCCAAAATTATAAAATAATAGGAATTCGTTGCAACATATGAAGAGATTTTTGAGAAATTGTTAAATCTAATAATACATTTAATTCATCTATTGTACTTTGTTGTTGTTTAATAATACAATTATAAATACTAATTATATAGTGTTTTTCAAATTGGTATATTTATTTTTTCAAATTGTATGTAAGCACGTTTGTGCTGTTCGTGATTTTAATCAAACATTTAATTGTAGCCATTCAGAATCAGTTATTAAATTTTCTTCGATTGTAAACTCATTTTCTACGTTTTCGGTACACGTTCGATACTTCGCATTAAAAAATAAAATATGACAATTAAGCATTGAAATAAAGTGTTTTTCATGCCTGATAACAAGTTTATAGATTAAACTGCTTTACTATACTTTTTAAAATTTGATATTTATAATATTTATAAAAAAATATTTATAATTTATGATATTTATAAAAGTTGATATTGTACGGTTCATTAGCGTTAATTGCTGGAAATGCATTTTTAATTATAATATGCGCTTTTATGATTCACTATATTTATGCATAGTATATGGTGTATATAAAAGCTATAATTCATATGCAAGGCTACACAAAAGTATACGTAAGAGTTAAGGGGTATGGGCGCAAATTGTTTAAAGGTGATTTTTAGATGAGTTATGGATTTGTATGTTGAACTGCATTTAATTTACTAAGAAATGTTTGTAGAATATGGATAAAATAATACACAGGGTCACGCAAGGAAATGGATATATGGCCGTCTATAAATTATAATTTCTGGAAATGTGATTTCAGCAGTTTTAAGAGTGTTTTAATTTGAATTAAATTTTAACTAAATAGTGGCGTGTAATAAAGATTCTAGGTAAACTACAGGGTTGTACAAAAGTATTCAAGTATGTTTTCATATATTAGTATAAATTGCTGAATGAGAATTTCAACCTGTCATGCGTTTTCTTGCTAAACTAAATTTTCACATTATATACTAGTATATATCAACCTACAGATTAAATAAAGGGCTATTCAAAAGAATTGTAAAACATATTTGGCTATGGACGGTTACTGCTGAAATCAGTTTTTCAAATGTTTTATGCGTTTTCTAAAATATTTACTTAGTTATCTTATTTACGTTATTTCCTTAAATTACGATGTCTAGTTAAAGCATCCAGGAAGCGTTGGAAAGTGCTTTATAATCTATGCTTAACGCATGATTTTTCTTACTTGTTTTTTCTATTTCCCAGATCAGTAATTTCCTATAAATCATACCAAATCTATTTAGCTCATATTAACAAAATACAATATACACGGGAATAAAAAATTTAAATAAATATGGCTTATCTTATTCTTCTTTAAATAAGAAATGTATTAATATCCGTTAGACTCCATGTTCGTATTTAATAAAATAATAACAAATCACAACACATAAAAACTTACACATTCTTAATATAAAGCTTGAACTCAAGATCAAGCTTAGAACTTAATAAAAAAGGATGCCAGTTGATAAGCATTGTTTTCTTCAGTGTAAAAATTAAAAGTATTTTAGAAGAATAGGACTCCAAAATAGCGATACATTGCTAAAAAGTACGGTAAAAAGATAATATTGTATGTTTCAAACAAAACTTTATTTTAAAATTCATCACAGTGTTTATAACAAGAATCATCACAGTATTAATGCTTGGAAATTTTTCCAGAGAGAAACATTCGCCTTGCAAACAATATTTCAAATGGAAATCAAATTTCAAATTGATTGCTTAAAAGGCGCAAAATACAACATAGTGAAAAAAATTCCATAACGGTACTTGAATCCGGGCCATCAGTATAGCGCACTAACATTCTACCGACTAAACCACATGGAACGAGACCCAGCCTGGAAAATGTCTTACTATTAGATGTTGGCAAGGCTACAAACGCAGCACAAGATGGAATATTTATCGTAAGCCACCGACATGGGGCAAACACGAAACTCAATTAAATCCAGCAGCGATTCAAACTATATAAATACTTGGAAATTTTTCCAGAGAGAAACATTCGCCTTGCATACAATATTTCAAATGAAAATGAAATTTCAAATTAAAATTGCATTTTAAGCAATTAATTTGAAATTTGATTTTCATTTGAAATATTGTATGCAAGGCGAATGGTTCTCTATGGAAAAATTTCCAAGTATTTATATAGTTTGAATCGATGCTGGATTTAATTAAGTTTCGTGTTTACCCGATGTTGGCGGCTCACGATAAATATTCCATCTTGTGCTGCGTTTGTAGCCTTGCCAACATGTACTAGTAAGAAATTTTCCAGGCTGGGTCTCGTTCCATGTGGTTTAGTCGGTAGAATGTCAGTGTGCTACACTGATGGCCCGGATTCGAGTCCCGGCTTGGAATCTTTTTCTCTATGTTGGCCTTTGCCCTTTTAAGCAATTAATTTGAAATTTGATTTTCATTTGAAATCATCACATTGTTTATGACAAGTTCGTCACAAATGACACATATTTCACAAATTAGTCACAGTGTGACGTCAAAGCATTGTCGCTGTCGTCACAGGTTCGTCACAAAGTTAATGCCAAAATAGTCACAAATGACACACTTTTCACAAATTTGTCACACCGTGACTTCACAGAGTGGTCACAATGTGACGTCACAAACGACCTCTAAAACGGCCATAACGACCTCGCATTCTAGTCACTATGACGTCACATCGACGTCACGTGACGTCACATCGACGGTCACAAAATCACAGTGTGACTTCACAACGACGTCGCCGTGACGTCGCCATGACTTACGGGTACCTACGGCCCTAAGCAAATGATGTTTGAAGGACTTAACGCCAGCTTCCCATAGACCGCCAAAATTAGGAGATCGCGGAGGGATAAATTTCCAAGTTATGAATTCTTCGGCAAATAAATTTGATAATTCCTCGTTGGGAGTGGCCAATAATTTCTTAAAGTTATTTAATTCTGTTGACGCACCTTAAAATTAGTGGCATTGTCAGAAGTTAGCGTATTTACTTTGCCTCTCCTGGCACAAAATCTCTTAAGCGCAGCGATGAATGCGTACGCCCCACAGGGGGGCAATATGACTTTTCTGGGGGGCAATTTCAGATTTCTTATTAAAAAAAAATTCTGTCATTTTTTTTTCTAATGAAAGTAGTCTCTTAGTCTAAAAATAGAAATAATAGATGAAAAAATTTGAAAATAACTGAATAAAAATTAATTTTCGAAACAATCCCATTTAAAAGTTCAAAATTACATTTACACCGGAATAATTATGTGAATTTTTTTGGATAATTTGGCAACTTTTATCCAATAAAAAATCATTTTACTTTTTCCAGTTTTAATATTATTTTAGAAATTACACCTCTTTTTATACTATTTATTAAAAAAAAACCTGTACATCAATTGTTAGTGTAATACGCCCCATGAGGGAACTCTTGCATAAGAAATTTTGTAGGGTAGGGATGCACAACCTGTGGCCCGCGAATTTCGTCAATTTATAATTGGCAAAAAATTGCAATTTTTGATCATTGGTTGCAGGAAAAAATCGTAAATTTCGTCCAGTCAGTTAAAAATGGCGAATTTCTTTAATCGCCCGGCCGATACCATTTGTATCAATATAGGAAATTCCACAGTTGCTAATTTCGTCAGCCGCTAGTTGAAAAATACCTCGAATTTCATCGATCGGGCGCGGAAAAATCGCGAGTTTCGTCGATCGCGCGCAAAAAAGTTGCGAATTTTGTTGATCGAGCACGAAAAAATATCGAGTTTCGTCAGTTTATCAAGAGAAAAAGTCGTGAATTTTGCCAATTTGACGCGGGAAAATTGCAAATTTCGTCAGTCAATTAAGAATTGGGAATTTCGTTGAATGAGCGTGGAAAAACTGAGCTTCGTCGATCGGGCGCGGAAAAGTCACGAGTTTCGTCGATCGGTTGCGGTAAAATCAAGAGTTTCGTCGATCAGGCACAAAAATCGTGAGTTTCATCGATTGGCCGCGGAAAAATAGCTCGTTTTGTCGACCTCGCACGGAAATATCGCGAGATTCGTCAGTTTAACGCCAGAAAAAACCACGAATTTCCCAATTTTGTCTCGGGAAAATCGCAAAATTTAAAGAAAATCGCAGTCATTTAAGATATGCGAATTTCGCTGCATGTTCGCAGAAAAATCGCGAGTTTCGTCGATCAGGCACGGAATAATAGCGAGTTTTCTCCATCGGACATGGAAAATTTTCAAATTTCGTTGATCGGCTGCGAAAAAATCGCGAGTTTCGTCAGTTTATCGCGAGAAAAAGTCGTGAATTTCGGCAAGGATTTCATTCATTAAGAATAGCGAATTTTGTTGACTGGGCGCGGAAAAATCGCGAATTTCGTCGACCGGGCAAGCGTTCTGTCAATCGGGGGTAAAAAAAATTGCCAATTTTCTCGATCAGGTGCGAACAAATTGCAAATTTCGTCGATCGGCTACGGTAAAATCGCGATTTACGGCAGTTTATCGCGAGAAAAAGTTGTGAATTTCGACTATTCGCCACGGGAAAAAATTGAAAATTTTGTCAGTCAGTTAACAATCGCGAATTCCGTTGATAAGGTGTGGAAAAATCGCAAATTTTGTCGATCAGGTGCGGGAAAATCGGAAGTTTTGTTGATCGGCTGCAGAAAAATTGAGATTTTCGTCAATTTAAGTTTGTGTATAAAGTTCACATTTTTTCGGCACTAGCCGCTTTCTTGCACATGCTTGTTTTTTAGCACTTTTAATAAAGCAAAATTTAATCACCCCGAATAAAGTCAAGGAATATTTTCACTGCTTGAAAATAATATTTGCTATATCTCTGTTATTTATACAAACATAAACTGTTGATATATCCTTGCCAACTGAATTGGGTATGGTATGTTGACTGGATAGGGGAACCTGAAGGGGTAAAACTGCCACTCCTCTGAAACAATACTTTTTATAGGCCCCAGATCTCCCCACCTCCCCTAAATAGGATTATCTCTGTGTTACTGATATGGCCCTCGACAACCCAGGCATTTTTGTAAGTGGCCCTTCTCTTAAAAAGGTTTTGCACCCCTATTGTAGGGTATATCTAAAATTGACAATTTGGACATGTTTAATCTAAAAAATGTTTTGAATGATCTAAATGAGGTGCTACATTTATGAAATTGATAAAACTCCGTGCGCATCACGGAAGAAAAGGGTTGAAAGTAACCGTCTTATGGCTCTTCTGCAGACCACATACAGAATATGACATTCATGACATATGCATTTTAAAATTTAAAATTGATGAAAACATAGTGGCCAAATAATAATAATAATAGGGGGGAAAGCCCGCTATTAAAGAAACGCTTACGCATTTACGCTATCAAAGAAGTATGTTATGAGAGTAAAAAAAAAAAATAGTAACTCAAAATGGATAAAAGCGCGAATCTGGAAATGTTACTTGTGAATTATGATACCCATGCAGTCTCGGAGATAAACAAATATCACTTTATCTTAATGAAGAACTAAAATCCACCATAAAATGTATCAATTCTATCATATGTAATAGAAAATATGAGAGAGATTTCAAGAAATTTTACGAAAATAAAAATGCAGACTATTTATCACTTTTCAATTTCAGGTAAGTTGCCAAAAGACAATAAAACTATTGTAGATTTAATGCGAAGATCCATGACATCACTGCATTCATGGAGTTAGATTAAAAGTATACTTGTAATTAAAAAAAAATATGATTTTGATAAGTATAAGAATGTGAAATCACTTATCAGAGTTAATACTATTTTCGGATCCATCCGGGAAAACGTAAGGTTATTTTTTATGTGACAACATTTATATGATATAGAAGGGAGGAGGGGGGACATCATGATTTTAGAGATGCTTAGGTGGGGCGTGGCCAAAAAAAGGTTGGGAACCACTGCTCTAGATGAATAGCCTTGGTAGCCATGCATATAAATATGGCCACATAACCTTTGGAATTAGTGCCCTTTCTCTGATTTGTACTTAATGTGGAAGGGGCCACAAAAATCGACACCTGAATTGAGAAACGTGTGGTTAGGTGTTACGCGTTGCGATGGGAGGTCTCCCATTAACTGATCTAGTGTTTTGGTGTTATGCCTGAAACATGTAACACAAGCGTGCACTGTTTTTCGGGCAATGCAGCCTTTATAGGCCAATATTTCATCCGTACTTGATGAACTAATCCCTGAGCCTCTATGTGAAAGTACTTTTTATGAAAGTACTCAAAAATTAATTTAGTGAGCTTATGATCACTGGGCAGAAGTAATTGGAGCTTAGCATCAAAAGGTAAATCAGAATTTATTAATCTGCCCCCTACACGTTAGGTGTTACGCGTTGCGATGGGAGGTCTCCCATTAACTGATCTAGTGTTTTGGGGTTATGCCTGAAACATGTAACACAAGCGTGCACTGTTTTTCGGGCAATGCAGCCTTTATAGGCCAATATTTCATCCGTACTTGATGAACTAATCCCTGAGCCCCTATGTGAAAGTACTTTTTATGAAAGTACTCAAAAATTAATTTAGTGAGCTTATGATCACTGGGCAGAAGTAATTGGTGCTTGGCATCAAAAGGTAAGTCAGAATTTATTAATCTGCCTCCTACACGAAGTAATCCACAGTTGTCAATGAACGGATCTAATCCCTTTAACTTACTGGAACAAGGAACAGTTTGTCCCTTTCTGAGTGCTGCTAATTCAGGAGCGAACTTACCTTCCTGGGCCTTTTTTACCAAAAAATGTGTACTATATTTTAATTCTGTGCCCGAATTCTGATTTCCGATTACAGTTTTACGTCTGGTGCTATTCACAAACCTGAAAATAAAACTACATATTCGAATTAGTTTAAGAACATTATTAGAAGAATTATATAAAACATTAAAAAAATCGTTAGAGTCCTTATGGATAGTCAACAAATTAAAATAACTTTTTAGTTCATGATCACAGTCAATGTCCTTGAGGGTAGGAAATTGTTTGGGAACTGTAATTTCCCTGGGAAGAAATTCTGGTCCAAACCACCAGAAATCATTAGTGATCAGATCCTTGGCTGTTGCACCTCTGGAGATGATATCTTCTGGATTGGATTTTGAGGATACATGATTCCAATGATAATTCCTAGAAATAGACTGGATCGTGGTGACTCTATTGGCAACGAAAGTTTTAAGTTTGTGGAGTGGTGTGTTAAGCCAAAATAGAACAATCGACGAGTCTGTATATAGCCACACCTTTTCAAAGCATAGCTGTTGGATGGGAATTATTTTTTGAACCAGTTTTGTCAATAGTAGAGCTGCACACAACTCTAGTCGCGGGATGGTCATTTTCTTTAGGGGGCCACACGGGATTTGCTGCACAGAAGATTAGACTTGAACTGTCCAGTTGTGGAGAGAGATCTTATGTAGATGGCTGCTCCATAGGCCTTTCCAGAAACGTCTGAAAATCCGTGTAAATCTAGACCTGCAATGTTGTCAGACAAAACATATCGCGGAATTGTAAGATGAATTATTTCTGTCAATTTAATCAGAAAACTTTGCCATTCCCGAAGAGAACTGGCAGGCAGATGTTGATTCTAATTTATCTTTAATTCCCATAAATTTTGCATGAAAATTTTTGCTTTGGTTAGAATAGGACCAATTAGGCCTAAGGGATCGTGAATTTTAACAATTTGTGCCAAAACTTCTCTCTTAGTATAAACATCTTTGGGTTCGATAGTAATTTTAAAAGTAAAATGATCTGATTGAGGTTTCCAAAGCATCCCTAAAGTTTTTACAGAAATATGCTGCGAGTGTTCGTCAAGTGCGTATTCTGATATGGCTGCGTCTTGTAATAATTCAGGATGATTAGAGACCCACTTGTGTAGCTCTCCCTCCCCTTTTTAAGATCAGAATTAGTTGAGATTGCAAGTCCTGTGCGTCTTGTAAGGAACCTGCACCAGATAAACAATCATCAACATACATGTCGTTATGAATCACTTCTGCAGCTTTTGGAAAATCTTTTCTTTCTTCATCAGCAAGAGCTTTCAACGTTCGCGTGGCGAGAAAGGGAGCACTAACAGTGCCATATGTAACCGTGTTGAGTTCATATATTTTTATCGGGGCGTCCTTACAGGACTTCCAAAGAATTTTTTGCAAATTTCTCTGTTGTGGGTCAATGAGTATCTGCCTGTACATTTTCTTAATGTCTGCACAGAATGCATATTTGTGGTACGGAATCTAGTTATAATCTTGCTGAACCGTTCCCCCATTTAATAAAATAGAATTAAGTGAATAACCACTAGATGTGTTTGAACTTGCATTGAAGACAACTCTCAGGGGAGTGGATATTTTTTCCGGTTTATACACAGCATGATGTGGAATGTAATAAAACAGCTTATTTTCGTTTTCACTTTTAATTTGTGTCATATGCCTCAAAGTTTCGTATTCTTCCATAAAAGCTGTATATAAGTTAGCCATTGTTTTATTTTTATCTGATTTAGCCCATAAACTAGTTAATCGCCTACCTGTAATTTCTCTAGAACTTCCTAACACTGATTCTGCATTTTCTTTTATTGGTAGCTGTACTGTAAATCTATCGGTGTGATCGCGTTTATAGGTACTTCTAAAATGTTCCTCACAAAATATTTCTTCATCCCCTATGACAGTTTCTTTATTATCCCCAGGTAAAGATTCTATTTCAAAAAAATTCTGTAAAGTATTGCCTAAACTATTTTCAGTTAAGAGGCAACAATATGACTTATTTTCAATTTGTGGAAGTGAACCTGCGATTACATACCCAAATACTGTATTCTGTAACATACAATTAGCATTTGCTAAACGAATTTGCTCACTCTTTAAAATGTCAAAAAATACTTCGCTATCAATCAATGCATCAATCTGACCAGGTATATGAAAATTATTGTCCGCTAATTCTATGTAGTTAGGGATGCATAAGTTTGAAATGTCTAATATTTCATCCGAGATGTTGTTTGTTATTTTTGGTAGAACTGCAAACTCTAATGTTTTAAAAAATGTTCCTTTTTCATTTGAAATTTTTGCATTGATAATTTGCTTTTTTTCCTGTGATGACTCGTTTATACCGCAAATAACACACTTGAATGGTTTTGGTTTTAGATTTAATTTCTTGCTTGCGCTCTTACTTAAAACGTTAATCGAAGACCCATTATCTAGAATTGTTCTTAATCTAATTTTATTTCCATACACATCTGTTACTAATACTATAGCTGTGTTTAATATTGCGCAATTTCTTTTATCTTCTAGTAATAAATTAGAACCAATTAATGGCGTTTCTTTATTCTCAGGTTCAGAATTGCTTATTTGTTTATTTTTAACAAACTCGTTATTTTTATTTATTATTGCCGTTTCTGACATATTATTTACTTCATGTAGTAAACTATTATGTGACAATTTGCATGTTCTGCAAGTAAATTTTGAATTGCATTGGCCTTGATGTAATCGTAAACAATTTGAACATAATTTATGTTTATTTACAATCATTTTCCTTTCTCGAATATTCATGTTTAAAAAAGCAAAACATCTGAAAAGGGGGTGAGGCGAATTGCATAACACACATGACTTTACATTATTTTTATTTTTATTATCGTTGATAAAAAATGATCTGGATTTATTTACTGTGTAATTGTTCTTAGATTTCGAGGGCTTCGTTTGAGACATGTTGGCGTCATTCGAAAGTTTTATCACTTCTAAAACTAGGCATCTCATTTCCAAAAAAGAAATTAAATAATCACACGTTGGAACATTTGAGTTTTCAAGAGATAATTCAAACTGCCTTTGAGTTTCGATATGCAATTTTTTCAGAATTATATTTATGAACACACTTTCTGATAAATTATTTTATGTATATTCCATAATTTTGAGTGCGTGAATGTTTTTGTTAATACAATCAATAAAATTACGCAATTCTTTAGGGGATTCATATTGCATTTTTTCATAATTTAAAATTGCAGAAATATGTGAATCGATTAACAATCTTTAATTTTCGTATCTGTGTATGAGAGCTTGAAACAATGAATTGAAATCATCATCAGGTGATTCTAAATGTTTAGCTTCGTTTTTTAAAGAAGCTTTTAAATAAAATAGCTTCTGATTATTATCTAATTGAGGATTGTTAACAATCAAGTTAGTAAACTGCGTTTTAAAATTAGCAAAATCACAGTAATCACCTCCGAATGAAGGCAATGGAATTTCAGGGAGGCGCACCTTTGTTTTGTTTTCATTTGAATGATCATCAATACTTACAATATTAAATTTATTTTCAAAAGATGCTAATAAAACTTTTAATCTTACCTCTACTTGTTCGATCCTTTCATTAGCAGTGTCGATATCCTCCTCTATATCTGCACTTGTTGCGCAGATAATTCTTGAATGTCAAAACATTGTTCTCTTATTTCCTCGAATTTATTTTGAAGAGCTTCTGTCTTTTTTAATTTTACTTCTAATGTGCTCACATTCATTGTTTTTATATCAGTAGTATCAGTTAAAAACTGCTCTAATCTTGTGATAGCAGCCTTTACGGTGCTTTTTAATCTGTTAAGCTTATCCATAGTAGAACTCAGGCTCTCTCGGACCACACTGATCGATATGATGGTGGACTGTAGACATTTAGTTTTCTTTTTAATTGATTTTATTTCACACGTAAAAACTGCACAAGACACTTACACAAACATAAATTTCACAAATTTGAATAGATTGCAAATCATAATTAATATCCATCGCGTGGTGTGGATGGAGTGTTTTGAAATACGTATTGATGCTTTGACGATCAACAGCTTAATTAATTTTTTTACAGACTGCTCGCTAGGGGGAGCTCGTTACACTTCCGGAACGAAACAATGTTCTTAAATTGCTTATTCTTGAAATATTTTAAAAATAAAATGCCCAATCCTGAAGTTTGACTAATTTTTAATTTTTTATATCTACATATAAACAACCCGTTCTATGAGTGTATGTTCCTTAAACAAATATTCAATTCTTGAATGATTTGCTCGAAATTTGATATCTATATGCTTTAGAACACTGTCAACATAAAAAAATAATTATTAGACAACTCTTTACCCCCTTTTTAATTACCTTCCGTAATTCAACATCATAGAAATCTCTTCTTTTAAATTTTCTAAATCAATCATTTTTTTTTTCTGTTGCAATACAATAAAAATGGGTACAATAATTTTTAAATAATGATAACACGTGTATTGTTTTTATGAAATAATAAAAATTCAGATTCTGTCGCTATGTTCTTGCATTTTTGAAATCGCCGTCATTCTAATAAGAAAAAGAACATTTTTCATATATACATTTAAAAAGGTTAAATAAACGTGTGTTAAAATAACGTAGTATCTTCATGTAAATGTTTTTCAACTTAGAAAATCTATTTTAATGTAACCCTTTGAAATTCCCAAAAACAATTTAGGAAAATGATATTAATAAAAAAAAAACTCTTTCGCTAGATATGACGCCAATTTCTGTTAAACGGGCATCACTTTCTAACCATGGTTTATTCTGAAGGGAGATTCGTGATTTTCTGAAATTAATCCTTATTATTATGATCCATAAAATGAAAGATCTATTTTTAAGCAGAGAAATAACATTTCAGTAAATTCTTTGTCATTTGGACGTATATATTGCGTTTTTCCGAGTATTTTCAGGGAAATCGCATGCTTCTGTTACACTTGCTGAAGAATTTCACCTTTTTACACCTGCTGCAGAATTTCATTTCTTACACTTGCTGCAGAATTTCATTTTTTACACTTGCTGAAGAATAATTTTTTATATAATTAGTCTATATATTAATTAAAAACTCCCAATTTTTACTTTCTTCTATCTTTACAAGAAGAAAGTACTGGATTCGTGAAAAATTTTCGACTTCCGGTTTTCGACGGATTTATACGTTTTAGAATGCCCAGAACACGATTTGATGTTTTTTAGAAAATGTCTGTCTGTGAGTCTGTCTGCCACTCTGTCACTCAGTGAGTCTGCATGTGACCAAAATTTTGTGGGCGCTAGGCTGGGCGATACATCGATAAAACCGATAAAATCGATATAAATTATAAATCGCGATGACGATATCAAAAAATCCTATACAACGGTACATCATGATTCTCGTAATCGTGGTGTAAACCGCGATTATCATAATCGTGATGCAAACCACGATTATCATACTTTTTCATTAAACTGCAATCGGCGCTTTTTCAACTTCGAGTACTCAAAATTCTACCATTCTAAACCGCAGGTTATTACGATGACCATGATACTAATGGAGTATTTTATCCCTGCCTAAACCATGATGACATTAAATACCGAATAATCGGTTTCGATCATCATGATACGTCTCACCCTAAACCATGATCACTCCTCAAGATTCTCCCAGCTTCAACCGTGATATTAACCGAACCATCAGTTTTCGATAAGCATGATACTATCATGGTATTACCATGGTATTACGCTGTGATTTCTCTCAGCGTAAACGGTTTTTCAAAAGGGGAAAAAGTGATAGTGTCGGTGTTCAGGTTCAGATGATGGGCGATAAATATGATACAGATGGTTTTTCTCATGTAGTTGCCGACAGCAAATGATATTGTTTGTTTTGTTTTATCTTCAATCTGGTTCAGTGGTTTTGAATGAATATTTGTTCGTTGTTAATGAACAATATGTGAATCAGGGAGATAAATAAATGAAATATTACATTTTATTTGCAACAGTGGATTTAATTGGACAAATGAAATAATACTTCCATAGCAATATATATTAATGTTTATTCCAGGTTCATTTTTATGCAGATATTTTTACTTCTCTGAAGCTCTTTTTTTTTTCTCCTGGTAGTTTCTTTTAAAAATTGACATATGTGAGTATTTGGTATTTACTGCCTCTGTCATTGTTTGTTTGTGGGGAGTGGGGGAGAATATTTAGATGTCAATATTTATTTAATGCCACTAGAATGCAAAATAACAAACAGGGCAGAAAAATTAAGCAGTTAAAGTTTGTGTACTCCAGTGGTGTAGTCGTAAAAAAAACAGAGGCCATACGTTCTAAGCAGAGGGTATACGCTCAAGGCAGAGGGTATAATCTAGTGTATATATAATATATCTTTCTTGAGAAACAGAGGGTATATGGTGTTCTTTAAAAAATCCAGAGGGTATACGGCGTATACCCCGTATACCCTCCACTACATCCCTAGTACTGACAATCAAAAGAGGAAAGACGTAAATTGTTCGGTGTGTGTATGTGTGTGTGTGGGGGGGGGGTTAGTTTTTTTTTCTTCATTTAGCGGACATTGGTCGAAACGGAGGAGATCCTCATCCAAGTTCCCCGATAGAACAAGCATAAGAGATAGTCTTAAAGGTTAAAAAAAAAAAAAATTAATTCAGAATTTTTAAGTTTAAACTCTTAGGGCTGTTCTCAAAAAAATATTATTTCACGCAAAAATTTCTAGCACATTCACGGATTTTTTAAATGTAATAGCAAGAAATTAGTTGAAAGTGACAGTATCTCATTAAAATCCTTATCCGCTATTGCATAAAGTTATTTAACCCTTTGCACTCCGTTGTCACCGCTGTGGCGACACCATCTTTCCTTTCAAAATTTGTTTTTGGCACCTGTAATAAAGGATAATAAAATTTCCTTACTTAATCTTAGCATTTTTGAAATTGTGTACTTGAAGGAAACTTCTTTTATAAAAGTGGTGCCGATCGAATAAAATTTGTGTAAGAGACGCCGGAGTCCAAAAAGTTAATTATTGCGGTTCATGTACACAGCATACATGGACGATGGAAAAACGAAATTAAGGGGAAGGTAAATTTTGAAACACATTTGATTATGATTCGCAGATCACGCAGAGTTTTATTTTTCTTTAAAAAAATGGAGAATATAAAAATGAAATAAAATAAACTAAGAGCTTTTGTCGGGGACGCCGACGCATAGTAAGACAATTTTAAGCATAACAGCACAACAGCAATATAAATATTATTTAACAATTATAAAATAAAAACAATTCAAAAATTGACTTTAACCAAACTATTATTTTTCTCTCTCTGTTAACGATTTTTTTTTTTTTTTTTTTTAGTTCTTTTACTTTCTACTATCTTTACAAGAAGAAAGTATTGGATTCATGAAAATTTTGTCATCCGGGTTTCGACCGATTTATATGTTTAGAAAGTCTTGAACACGATTTGACTATTTTTAAAAAGCTTTGTCTGTCTCTTTGTAACACAAATTTTGTAGGCGCTCTATCTCAAGAACTAATGCACGGAATTTAACAAAATTTTAGATTCTTTTATATCTCGTTATAAATTAGTGTAAATTACTTGACAGGTAGGTGCATTTTTTACAATATCCGCAATAACTTTATCTCAAAAACTAATGCACGGATTTTTGTCAGATTTCAAATTCAGTTATACCTTGTAAATTGGTGCTGATTAGTTCTTGGTGTAAATGGCCCAACAGGCGGAGCTATTATGCTGAGTTTTCACGATTTTCGCAATAGCTCTGTCTGAAGAACTAATGCGTTGATATTTATCAAACTTCAGATTGAGTTAGACTTAAAAGTAGACATAAATTTTACTGATTAGTGTTTGGTGTTTATAGCCCATAAGTGGCGTTGTTATGCTGTATTTTTCAAAATTTCCGCTATAGCTTTTTCTCAAGAATTATCGCACGTATTTTCATAACATTTCAAATTCAGACAGACGTTGACATAACTTGTTGCTGATTAAGTGTTTGTGTTAATCGTCCAATAGGTGGCGCTGCTATGCTGCATTTTCCACAATTTTAGCGATATATGTATCTCAAAAACTAATGCACGAATTTTAATCACACCTTATTCTGTTACGGTTTCACATAAGTAGATCCTTCTTAGACTTGGGTGTATACTGTCCAACAGGTATTGCTTTTATGATTTTTAGATTAGGAATTTTAGATACAGACATCTAATAAGGTTGGTGCTGAAATTCAATGATTTGTTTGAAAGATGCTATGCTTATATTTCCTTTTAACTGCATGCAATTTAGTGCACCTATATCTTTAGAATATTCATGATGGGCATAGATTGTTATTTAATTTTGCCTCTGTGATAGCGAATTTTGAAGTAATAACACGTAGAAATAGAAGAAATTTTTGCCATTAACACATCCTACTAGTTTCTTTTAGCATTTATTTATTTAGATTTGCTTATTTATACATAGGTTTTTATTAATCTATTTGAGAATGATATATATATATATATTTTTTTTTTTTAATTTTAATCCTTAAGGGGTCTTGTACCTTTTAAACGCGTCGAAAATTAACGAAAAACTTCAAAGTTTGAATTAGTCTATCTTCAAAGCTTTTTTATGTATAAACATGAAATTTTGGATATTGATTAAACAAATTGTGCTTTGTAATGTGCTACCATTAGAAATTTATTAACCCTTTACAGAATGTGTGTATTGTTGAAATCAAAATAGCTCTTTTTTTACCCCATAAGTCATTGCGCGCATGATATCTTGAGAAAGTTTGTATGGATTCGCATGAAATTCGGTTAAGATACTAATCATATATGTGTGTTTAAAATGATCTACTCTTAGGCTAAAATTATTTCGTTAACTATATAAAAAAATATTTTCGAAAAAAAAAATAAAAATTTTGCATTTTTAATGAATAAAAATAGTCATAACTAAAAATATTTCCATTGTAAATACTTAAAAGTAGATCATTTTAAACACACATATTTGTTTAGTATATTTAGCAAATTTCATGACAAACCATACACACTTTCTCAAGATATCATGCGCGCAATGACTTATGGGGTAAAAAAAGAGCTATTTTGATTTCAACAATACACAAATTCTGTAAAGGGTTAATAAATTTCTGTTGGTAGTATATTACAAAGCACAATCTGTTTAATCAAAGTCCAAAATTTCATGTTTATACATAAATTTTTTGAAGATAGACTAATTCAAACTTTGAAGTTTTTCGTTAATTTTCGCCGCGTTTAAAAGGTACAAGACCCCTTAATAAAATATATAATGTATATTGAAGTTATACATATATTATAAATGTACATATATTTTTTTGTTCATATGTCGCAATATCGATATATCGGAATATCGTGATATAAAGCTGCCGATTTATCACGATATTTCATTTTAGACATCGCCCAGCCCTATGGGCGCTCTATCTCAAGAACTAATGCACGGAATTTCACAAAACTTTATATTTAGTTAGACCTTCATATAAACTGGACACGATTAGTTTTTGGTGAAAATCGCCCAACAGGTGGCGCTGCTATGCGGCATTTTTCACGATTTCTGCAATAGCTATATCTCAAGAACTACTGCACGGATGTTCATAAAACTTCAGATTTAGTTAGTCCAGGACATAGTTTGGTGTTCATTACTTTTTTCTGAAAATCGCCCATCAGGTGGCGCTGCTATGCTGCATTATTCATGATTATTGCAATAGCTCTAACTCAAGAAAAAATGCTCGAATTTTCATGAAACATGAGATTCAGATAGTCCCTGATATAAATTAGGGCTGTTTAATTATTGGTGTAAATCGTCCAACAGATGACGCTACTGTGCTGCATTTTTCACGATTCCCGCAAGAGCTGTATCTTAAGAACTATTGCACGGATTTTCATCAAACTTCAGATTTAGTTCGTCCTTGACATGAATTGACGCATAAATTAGTACTGTTAAATTTTGGTGTAAATCGCTCAACAGGTGGCGCTACTATGCTGTATTTTTTGCGATTTCCGCAATAGCTTTATCTCAAGAACAAATGCTTGAATTTTCGACAAACTTCAGATTCAGGTATACCTTGATATCAATTAGTGCTGCTTATTTTTGGTGTAAATCGCTCAACAGGTGGCGCTGCTATGCTACATTTTTCCGAATTTCCGCTATAGCTCTATCTCAAGAACTAATGCACGAATTTTCATCCAACTTCAAATTCAGATATACTTTGATATGAATTGGTGCTAAATCGTTGTTATTTCTTGTACTATTTAAATGATTTAATTGATGTGATTTATATAGAAGAAAGTTTTGTGATGGCCACAACATACTAGTTTTTTTTGGAAAATCAGGAGACGAGCACAAGCATGGTCAAGCCCTGCTTTCTGCAATGAAGAAGCGGAATAAAAAAATACATTTGTTTTTTTGTGTTTTTACTTTCTTCTATCTTTACAAGAAGAAAGTATTGGATTCGTGAAAAATTTCGATTTCCGGTTTTCGACGGATTTCTACGTTTTAGAATCCCCAGAACACGATTTGATAGTTTTTAGAAAATGTCTGTCTGTGAGTCTGTCTGTGAGTCTGTCTGTCCTTCTGTCACTCTGTCTTTCTGTCACTCTGTGAGTCTGTATGTGACAAAAATGTTTGGGCGCTCTATCTCAAGAACTAATGCACGGAATTTCACAAAACTTTATATTTAGTTAGACCTTCATATAAACTGGACCTGATTAGTTTTTGGTGAAAATCGCACAACAGGTGGCGCTGCTATGTGGCATTTTTCACGATTTCTGCAATAGCTATATCTCAAGAACTACTGCACGGATTTTCATAAAACTTCAGATTTTGTTAGTCCATGACATAGTGTGGTGCTGATTACTTTTTTGTGAAAATCGCCCAGCAAGTGGCGCTGATATGCTGCATTATTCATGATTATTGCAATAGCTCTAACTCAAGAAAAAATGCACGTATTTTCATGAAACATGAAATTCAGATAGTCCCTGATATAAGTTAGGGTTGTTTAATTTTTGGTGTAAATCGTCCAACAGGTGACGCTGCTTTGCTGCATTTTTCACGATTCCCGCAAGAGCTGTATCTCAAGAACTATTGCACGGATTTTCATCAAACTTCAGATTTAGTTAGTCCTTGACATGAATTGACGTATAAATTAGTGCTGTTAAATTTTGGTGTAAATCGCTCAACAGGTGGCGCTGCTATGCTGTATTTTTTGCGATTTCCGCAATAGCTTTATCTCAAGACTAATGCTTGGATTTTCAACAAACTTCAGATTCAGGTATACCTTGATATCATTTAGTGCTGCTTATTTTTGGTGTAAATCGCTCAACAGGTGGCGCTGCTATGCTACATTTTTCAGAATTTCCGCTATAGCTCTATCTCAAGAACTAATGCACGAATTTTCATCCAACTTCAAATTCAGATATACTTTGATATGAATTGGTGCTAAATCGTTGTTATTTCTTGTACTATTTAAATGAATTAATTGACGTGATTTATATAGAAGAAAGTTTTGTGATGGCCACAACATATTAGTTTTAGTATTAGTAAAGAAAATGGATAAATATTCAAAATGATTTTTTTTTTTTGCCTATTTTAAATGCCTTTCGATGGAATTGTTGAAAACATGAAAACAAAAATGACACAGTCATAAAGATTTTAGTTTTACGTTTCAAAAACTGCAATCAGTTCGAAAAATAGTATTGAAGAAAGATAGAATTGAAAAGCTCTGAGAAAAGTATGGAAAACTGTTATTTTAACTAATTCGTCCTATAATTTGGAGCTGCAAATCGATATTAAGGAGAAACAAGGCAAAGAACCTGCAAAACGAGAAAGGAAGATTCTTAAAAAGAAAAATGAAATTAAGAATCAACAGGAAAAGAAACCAAAAATGGCCGATGAGATATCCTCAGAAGATGAAGATAATGAAGCATGAGTAATTTGTAATGAACTTTACGCAAATTACAAACCAAAGAATGGGGGATACAATATTTCAAATGCCACGGATGGGCACAAGAAGAATGTAGTATAACGAAGAACATGATAACAAATTTGTGTGTGATTTTTGCAGTTAAAATAACTCTAAGACTTCCAGATTAGAATAGCCAGGCACATACAAGCAAGAAAATTTGCTACAGAGTTATTTCTGACACATGGAAGAATACATTTGCAATTTCGTTTACTTATAACAACAAAAATGTATATTTTACTATATTAAACAAGAATTCTTTTGAACAAAGTGAGTTCTCCAGGAGTTTTAAATAGATACTCGGTTTTACACGACCAGTTAGGTAAAACCGAATTTTTGTATATGTCTGAAAAAAGCTATTTTTTATATAATCAATTATATTTTTTATTGAAAAAAAATAGATTTTATTATACCCAAAGATGCAGTTAATATTAAAAACGGTGTTCAATTTTTGTTTTCCAATTTGATTTCTATTGAGAACAACAAGGATTTATTGTACCCGATGTTGCCTCATTTCCCCTATACATAATAAATAATTAACTATATACAATAATTGTACTTTACTTTTCACTTTTAGATAGATGTTACTTCTACCACGCGCATACACACAAAAACAAGAAAAAAAAGTTATTGAAAATTGCCCAATTCGCCTTTTCCTTCTTAATCTCGGTTTTGTTGAACATTTTAACATTTTACTTTTTCACATTAAAAAAAATGTTATTACTATATTTCTATTTTCTTTATTTCATTAGATTTTTAATTTTAAACCACTCCTAAACTCGCTCCTATCTTTACTTTTAATTTTACTTTCTCTCATGTAGTTTAAAAGATAGTTAACCTTCTTCTACCTTACTGCAGGGCTCAACCCTCTACTCGCTAATGCTCGCAAACCACCGTGAATTGATACGCAATTCACATTGGGATCGCTATGCCATCCCAGCTCACTTCGCTCGCTCGCCATTATTTGTGTCAACTCTTGCCAGAATGAGTGCTATCATAAATCATTATAATGTATTAAATTTAGAAATATTTTTAATGTATAAAAAAGTAATGGAAAACTTTGTTGAAAATGTAAATAAAAATGTATCAAGAAACCTTGGAAACAGAATTAATTTAAAATCTTAGTGAAAACACAATAAAAAATAGTTTTAGTTCGGCAGCTATGCGATCCGAGGAAGCAACATGTGAAATTTACAGATATTTTTAATGTATAAAAAGTCATGCAAAACTTTGTCGTAAATGCAAATAAAAATGAATTTAGGTGATGCTTCCAATGGTATAAAACATTTTAACATTATGAAATTTACAAATTTTTGAAATGAAAAATAATTCACAAAAAAGTAATTGAAAATTTTGTTGAAAATGTAAAAAAAAAAAAAAAAAAAAAAAAAAAAAGCCTTTATCAAAGGTTTGGCCCTGTTACTTGTTGATCATCATTGAGAAAGCTAACCGAACTGGAAATTGAAGCCATTTATATTTAAATGGCATGTTAGTGTCAGATGGGGTCCTTCTCCTTTCATTTTGCCTATAGTATTGAAATTCCCGGCTTAAATTCATTTAAAACTACAATAAGAAGCTATATAAAATGCTACATATCACGCTAACGAACTATAAACAAAACGTTTTCGCCTGTGTCTAAACACAATCTTGGATCAAAAAGCTGATTCGCTGAATCTCTCACGTCACTGTAAAAACGGACCCTATAGCAATTATCATTCATGCATCGCTCAAACGGTTTGCGTTAGAGAGATTCTGTCTGGATTTTGATTTGCTGAGTTGGTTGGGACATGTGACCATAACTTAACCACTGATAAACGTCGCCGTGGCTGTTGCCAAATAGCAAGCTACAAATACAGCCTTTTTTTCGCTCTACGTAAGAGAAATATATATAGATAGATGGCTTCACAAGTTTTAGAAATACAGCTATTTCTAGACAATTCCTAGCGTATTCCTGTAATTAAAGTTCGTCTCAAGTACGAAGCCCAAGGAATGCCTAAACAGATCAACTCTTTAACTAATAGATAAAGCGAAATTACATAATAAACCAATAAATAAGGAGAATATTTATCTTAAAAAGATCTATAAATCAAGAAAATTTTGTTTAAAAAAAATTATAATTCTCGGTATAAATGGATAATGAAATAAATGAATAACGAAATTATATTCATTCATATTTTCCTGGAATGTATCTGAATTATTGTCTAGAAATTCCAAGCAACGTATTTTCTAACAAAATTTGTTTGATAAGTGTATCTCTGTTTACTGATTTTTTATGGTTTTAAAAATCCTTTCCAAACATGATTTTTTCTTAAGTAGATCTCTATTGCATGCACGCGATAACAGAAGATTAACCCGCATCCACATTAAACACTATAAGTAGTCCACTTTTGTCTCAGGCTTATATTCAATAACGAACTTAAAACATCGCCCCAAAAAACTAAATCAAGTAAAATTAATAAATAAGATATGTAAAAGATACACTTAAACTCTGTGAATAATCAGAAAAAAAAATCTGCTTGAAATAGTCAAACTTTTACGATTTCTTCGTGCGTTAATGCCAGACATTCGAATAAAAAAAAATAATTATTGCTTTTTAAAATGTGTTAATATTTTATTAATATTTTATTACAAATGTGGGTATAAATAGATCATTTTTCATTAAAAAATGCCTTTTGGTATTGCTTGTGCGCAATCTAAAAAGTATATATTAAATATAAGGTATCTATTACAGGTTTTTATGTAACATTGTGTTCACCTTTGTTTGGGCCCTCGAAGGCCGGGTTAGATCGTCTGGTTAAATTATAACAAATAAAACATTTTTCAAAAAGAAAATAAAAACATTAACTAATCGGCAAGCCAGAAATCAATTATCTTTATTTATTAATCTGAATCAATTATAATTTTAATCAGTCATTTCTTATTGTTTTGTTAAAATGTTATGTATAATATCTCTTTAGTTGTGTATATGTTATTCTAAAAATTTTATTACTGTTTTTCAACTTTTCATTTCTTTTTTTAAAGAATCAACATTTAAAACTGAAATGTCTTGCTATGAAAGACAAGCACGATGAAACTTTTATTCCTTTATTTTTCATACCAAATATTTAAATTATGTAACGGAAGGAAATGTTTTTTTTTTTTTTTTTTTTTTAGATCAAAAGTTAGTTCTTTACTAGCTAAATATACATTTTCGTGTCTCATTTTAAGTATGTATCGTAATAATTAAAGAAATAAAATTTCAGAGGACAGTAAAACAAAACTTGGGTGACGTAACTAAATAACTTCTATAATTTTATAGAAAAGTGGCAGAATTCGTTTAAGCTGAAAACATGAAACAGAAATATGCAACGTTGTAGGTTGTTGTTTGTGTAGTTCATTAATGTCAAGAAAATTTTTAAGTAGTGATTAGTTTAAATAAAGTCGTGTTAAGATAAGAAGTTTTACAAGATTTGGAACATTAAAACAATATAAGTATACAATTTTTAATTAATTTTTCACGTGATAATATGTGATAATTCACATAATAAGTGGTAATGTGATAATTCACGTCTTTAATATTCAACAATATAAGTAGTCCATTTTTGTCTTCGGCTTGCATTCAGTAATGAAATTAAGACATTGCCAATAAATTAAGTAAAATGAATTAAATAAAATGAATAGAATGAAATGAATAGAATGAAATGAATAGAATAAAATAAATAAAATAAAATGGATAAAATAAAATGAATATGTAAACATTTAAAAGATATGCACTTAAGCTCCGAAATAATCAGAATAAAAATGAGCTGTTGTAAATAGAGAAATCTATGACGTTTTTCTTCGGATGTTAGCACCTAGCAAGCGGCTAGTACGAAAAGCTTTATCGCTTTTAAGAAATTCTACAACTTTGTATTACATAATTGATATTTTTCGTATAAAAATTCAATTTGTGTTGTTAGTGTGCAGTCTAAAATATATATTAACACTTTAGTGGGCGGTGTCCACAAAAAAGAATACCAAATTTTAATTCTAAATCTGACAAACAACACCAAGATTATTTAATTAATTTTTTCATTTTATACAGTACGGGAATATAAGCAAGCTTTCATTTTCTGATAAATTCGTTTTTAAACTGTGGTGTCAGTCCACCTTTTCATCATTTTACAAACAGCCTTACTCCACGCCGGAAAGGGTTAAATATTTAATTTGTATTACTGTCATATAATGATAAAAATTGCTCAACTACGTTTTGTAGACGGAGCAATATCTTTTGAACAAGGAAAATATGGGCTAGATCATCTGGTTAAATTAAAACAATTAAAAAATCTTCCAAATAGAATTGGAAAATTTAAATTAATTGGCCAGCAAAAATCAATTATTTTTCTTTATTAACCCAAATTAATTATTATCTTTATAAATTATTTTTTTATTTTTATTAGAATCTTTTTAAACATATCTCTTTGTTTGTTTATATCTTTACTGTAGTAATTATATGCGTAGTTGTTCTAGTATGAAAGTTTTATATATAATTTTTCAAAGAATAAAATTTGATACAAAAATTTCTTGCTATGAAACATTTAAATGAAGTTGAAAAAAATGTAAAATTAGATTATGATAAATTTTTTTAATCAATATGTAAAATGTGTAACGATAGGAAATGATTAATAAAGAAAGAAAAAACCATGTTTTCAAACATAGATTATGAAACATTTTCCAACACATTCAGTAAAATGTATCAATGCTGCAACGTTTAATAAGTTAAAATATTATGTCTAATTCAAACATATGAAAATGCATAACACATTTGAAAACCTAAACTGGAAAGTTATCCGAATTTTTGACCAGCCCTGTATATGATATACTTATTTGTATCTATTAACTACGTGCATGCCAAAATTAATTCAGATAAAAAATACATGTAGCTCAATTGAAAATTCCGTTTCAGTAATTTCCGCTAATATGAAGAATGGTCCGTAAATTCTTTTGTGCAACTCTGTATATAAGGTATAGAATTTATACACAATGAAAAACATGAAAAAAATTAGTTAAATTCAAAAGCGTACACGAATTTTAAAACGCTATTTTACCATTTATTACTCAAAGACAGTGCTGTAACCGATTTTTTTAGTGTATCCGTGTAAATGAACATCAAATTTTAAGTATACCCTCTTTTATCGTAATCATTTTGTTGTGAAATTCAATGGTGTATATCAGTTTTAATACATTTAAAATACTGAAATCTCATTAAAATACTCTGCGAGCGAATTTTCCTCATATGTCATCAAGTAATGGAAATCTTTGAGTTCTCGTGTAAGTGAACTATTAATCCCACATACTTCATATGCAATACCAAACATGCCTTCCTGGCCCTAAATAACGTATATCAATTGCATGAAAATCCGAGTATATTTACGGGAGTTCGAGCATGGACAGATAGACAGACAAACCGAATGTATAAACACTTTTCACTTTTGTTCGAAAGTGCTAAAAAGATTAACTGTTTGTTCTTACAAGCTAAATATACTTTTTTAATCTTGTTATCTTAATGTTTATACAAATAGAAATACAGAGAACTGTTAAAGAAAATTTAGACGGTGTATTTTATGAACACCTTTAATTTCTTATAATGAGAAAGTGCGATAAATTTATAAAAATAGAAGGATCTTTATCACAATAATGTTAAAATTTGCATGTTTTAACGAACATGGCGCAGGCGTAGAAAGGCGGATAGAAAGCGCTACCTAGTGAAAAACATTCATTGGCTGACTCTGATTCCATGCAGTTTGTTGATAGGAAAAAGGCGAACTCATTAGAAGCTTGATACATCAGCGACCTTATTTAAATAAAAATTCGAGACCGGGTTTCCTCCTCCAAAGGCTATTTCTAAAAAGGTATTTTTGATCAAAGTTCATAAAAGATTCGAACAATAACATTGAGATATTTTATCTCCAAATCTACATTATGTAGATGTAAGCAATAAGGGAATAAAATTTATAAGCATCAAAGTTTGATTTGATTTTTTAATTTATATTTCTTCAGAACAAATCAACAAAAATGGGCGACTTCGCTTCAATCACTTTGTGAATTGGTACTTTGTCGAATGTTGCGTTACCTATATGCATAGATTGTAAATGCCAAATTAGTATAAGAGGCATGTTTTAATTATTTAAATAATTACAAAATCAGTAAATCGTCTTTCAAGTGCATGAATACAGACATGTTTGTATCTTCCTACCAAATCGTGTAACTTTACGCACAGCGGTCTTTTCAGGAAACTGACACATAAACACCAAAACATTTGTTTTCACTATTTTAGATTTCATTGAAAAATTATGCACTCTTAACAATATTTTTCAAAATTTAAACCGGAAAAATATAAAAGAAATATGTTTAAAATAAATTAAAAATGTTATTTAGTGTTCTCATCTTATATGCAGAATTTACTCACGACATGAAGTTGTCTGCAGCGGCGACTTCAAAAGTAGTAAAACGAAGCATGGTGTTCGACCCGGAATTGCAGAGTGTCAATAAAAGAATGCCCCTGTTATAATATAAATTTTTATAGTATGAACTGTAAGCGTTGTAGAGTGTTTGTGCAAGGTGGGGATCTACTCATGACATGAAGTTGTCTGCAGCGGCGACTTCAAAAGTAGTAAAAAGAAGCATGGTGTTCGACCCGGAAATACAGGGTGTCAATAAAAGAATGCCCCAGTTATAATATAAATTTTTATAGTATGAACTGTAAGCGTTGTAGAGTGTTTGTGCAAGGTGGGGATCTACTCATGACATGAAGTTGTCTGCAGCGGCGACTTCAAAAGTAGTAAAAAGATGCATGGTGTTCAACCCGGAAATACAGGGTGTCAATAAAAATATGCCCCAGTTATAATATAAATTTTTATAGTATGAACTGTAAGCGGTGTAGAGTGTTTGTGCAAGGTGGGGATCTACTCATGACATGAAGTCGTCTGCAGCGGCGACTTCAAAAGTAGTAAAAAGAAGCATGGTGTTCGACCCGGAAATACAGAGTGTCAATAAAAGAATGCCCCTGTTATAATATAAATTTTTATAGTATGAACTGTAAGCGTTGTAGAGTGTTTGTGCAAGGTGGGGATCTACTCATGACATGAAGTTGTCTGCAGCGGCGACTTCAAAAGTAGTAAAAAGAAGCATGGTGTTCGACCCGGAAATACAGGGTGTCAATAAAAGAATGGCCCAGTTATAATATAATTTTTTATAGTATTAACTGTAAGCGTTGTAGAGTGTTTGTGCAAGATGGGGATCTACTCATGACATGAAGTTGTCTGCAGCGGTGACTTCAAAAGTAGTAAAAAGAAGCATGGTGTTCGACCCGGAAATATAGGGTGTCAATAAAAGAATGCCCCAGTTATAATATAAATTTTTATAGTATGAACTGTAAGCGTTGTAGAGTATTTGTGCAAGGTGGGGATCTACTCATGACATGAAGTTGTCTGCAGCGGCGACTTCAAAAGTAGTAAAAAGATGCATGGTGTTCAACCCGGAAATACAGGGTGTCAATAAAAATATGCCCCAGTTATAATATAAATTTTTATAGTATGAACTGTAAGCGTTGTAGAGTGTTTGTGCAAGATGGGGATCTACTCATGACATGAAGTTGTCTGCAGCGGTGACTTCAAAAGTAGTAAAAAGAAGCATGGTGTTCGACCCGGAAATATAGGGTGTCAATAAAAGAATGCCCCAGTTATAATATAAATTTTTATAGTATGAACTGTAAGCGTTGTAGAGTATTTGTGCAAGGTGGGGATCTACTCATGACATGAAGTTGTCTGCAGCGGCGACTTCAAAAGTAGTAAAAAGATGCATGGTGTTCAACCCGGAAATACAGGGTGTCAATAAAAATATGCCCCAGTTATAATATAAATTTTTATAGTATGAACTGTAAGCGGTGTAGAGTGTTTGTGCAAGGTGGGGATCTACTCATGACATGAAGTTGTCTGCAGCGGCGGCTTCAAAAGTAGTAAAAAGAAGCATGGTGTTCGACACGGAGAAACAGGGTGCCAATAAAAGAATGCCCCAGTTATAATATATATTTTTATAGTATGAACTGTAAGCGTTGTAGAGTGTTTGTGCAAGGTGGGGATCTACTCATGACATGAAGTTGTCTGCAGCGACGACTTCAAAAGTAGTAAAAAGAAGCATGGTGTTCGCCCGGAAATACAGGGTGTCAATAAAAGAATGCCCCAGTTATAATATAATTTTTTATAGTATGAACTGTAAGCGTTGTAGAGTGTTTGTGCAAGGTGGGGATCTACTCATGACATGAAGTTGTCTGCAGCGGCGACTTCAAAAGTAGTAAAAAGAAGCATGGTGTTCGACGTGGAAATACAGGGTGTCAATAAAAGAATGCCCCCAGTTATAATATAATGTTTTATAGTATGAACTGTAAGCGTTGTAAAGTGTTTGTGCAAGGTGGGGATCTACTCATGACATGAAGTTGTCTGCAGCGGCGACTTCAAAAGTAGTAAAAAGAAGCATGGTGTTCGACCCGGAAATACAGGGTGTCTATAAAAGAATGCCCCAGTTATAATATAAATTTATATAGTATGAACTGTAAGCGTTGTAGAGTGTTTGTGCAAGGTGGGCATCTACTCATGACATGAAGTTGTCTGCAGCGGCGACTTCAAATGTAGTAAAAAGAAGCATGGTGTTCGACCCGGAAATACAGGGTGTCAATAAAAGAATGCCCCCAGTTATAATATAAATTTTTATAGTATGAACTGTAAGCGTTGTAGAGGGTTTCTGCAAGGTGGGGATCTACTCATGACATGAAGTTGTCTGCAGCGGCGACTTCAAAAGTAGTAAAAAGAAGCATGCTTTTCGACCCCGAAATACAGGGTGTCAATAAAAGAATGCCCCAGTTATAATATATATTTTTATAGTATGAACTGTAAGCGTTGTAGAGTGTTTGTGCAAGGTGGGGATCTACTCATGACATGAAGTTGTCTGCAGCGGCGACTTCAAATGTAGTAAAAAGAAGCATGGTGTTCGACACGGAGAAACAGGGTGCCAATAAAAGAATGCCCAAGTTATAATATAAATTTTTATAGTATGAACTGTAAGCGCTGTAGAGTGTTTGTGCAAGGTGGGGATCTAATCATGACATGAAGTTGTCTGCAGCGGCGACTTCAAAAGTAGTAAAAAGAAGCATGCTTTTCGACCCCGAAATACAGGGTGTCAATAAAAGAATGCCCCAGTTATAATATATATTTTTATAGTATGAACTGTAAGCGTTGTAGAGTGTTTGTGCAAGGTGGGGATCTACTCATGACATGAAGTTGTCTGCAGCGGCGACTTCAAAAGTAGTGAAAAGAAGCATGGTGTTCGACACGGAAATACAGGGTGTCAATAAAAGAATGCCCAGTTATAATATAAATTTTTATAGTATGAACTGTAAGCGTTGTAGAGGGTTTCTGCAAGGTGGGGATCTACTCATGACATGAAGTTGTCTGCAGCGGCGAATTCAAAAGTAGTAAAAAGAAGCATGGTGTTCGACCCGGAAATACAGGGTGTCAATAAAAGAATGCCCCATTTATAATATAAATTTTTATAGTATGAACTGTAAGCGTTGTAGAGTGTTTGTGCAAGGTGGGGATCTACTCATGACATGAAGTTTTCTGCAGCGACGACTTCAAAAGTAGTAAAAAGAAGCATGGTGTTCGCCCGGAAATACAGGGTGCCAATAAAAGAATGCCCCAGTTATAATATAATTTTTTATAGTATGAACTGTAAGCGTTGTAGAGTGTTTGTGCAAGGTGGGGATCTACTCATGACATGAAGTTGTCTGCAGCGGCGACTTCAAAAGTAGTAAAAAGAAGCATGGTGTTCGACGTGGAAATACAGGGTGTCAATAAAAGAATGCCCCCAGTTATAATATAATGTTTTATAGTATGAACTGTAAGCGTTATAAAGTGTTTGTGCAAGGTGGGGATCTACTCATGACATGAAGTTGTCTACAGCGGCGACTTCAAAAGTAGTAAAAAGAAGCATGGTGTTCGACCCGGAAATACAGGGTGTCTATAAAAGAATGCCCCCAGTTATAATATAAATTTTTATAATATGAACTGTAAGCGTTGTAGAGTGTTTGTGCAAGGTGGGGATCTACTCATGACATGAAGTTGTCTGCAGCGGCGACTTCAAAAGTAGTAAAAAGAAGAATGGTGTTCGACCAGGAAATACAGGGTGTCAATAAAAGAATGCCCCAGTTACAATATAATTTTTTATAGTATGAACTGTAAACGTTTTAGAATGTTTGTGCGAGGTGGGGATCTACTCATGACATGAAGTTGTCTGCAGCGGCGACTTCAAAAGTAGTAAAAAGAACCATCATATTCAAGCCGGAAATACAGCGTGTCTATAAAAATATGCCTCAGTTATAAATTTTTACAGTAGGAAATGTAAGCGTTGTAGAGTGCTGGTGCAAGGTCACAAATAAAGAGTAACTAACTGTTTTACATAATCGCATGCACGAGTACTGCTTTGTTATTTAATTGCTTGAGTCCCACATATGCAAAATGACGACTCCTGTGCGTAAAGCGTTATTGGGGGGGGGGGGATTTTAAAAGCCGTTTACTTCATGCAATTTTTTTTCCTTTAATTTTTTATAAAAAATCGTACCGAAGTTCCACCACTTAATAATTTGCGAGAGTTCAGACACATATTTAAAGAGGCTATTGCGTCCATTACTCCGGACTCAGCAACCGAAGAGCAGGAGGAAATGGACTTTAGGTTAGATGTGTGCCCTATAACTAAAGGTGCACATATTGAACATTTGTAAGAAAAACTATGTTAGTTTACCAGCAAATTGATGTATGATTTGTAGTAAAAAAGTCTTAATTAAACTGTTATAATATACCATTGAAACTGAGACATTCTTTTATAGACACACTGTATATTAGTAATAGCTTTTCACACATTCTAATGCATTAACGCAGCACCGCCCAGCATGTACCGTGCTGTCGAACTTTCTTGATTTTATTTTAAGTAAATTTAGTGATCTGATTTCATATCTAATATTAATTTTTGCTAACCAGATCTACTTATTATGATATAAATATTTTCTGATTTGTATTAACCTATTTCATATTAAGCATAATTATAATTATTTATTATTATTTTAATATTTGTCTTCTTTTATGCACATAATAGAAGACAAATGGAAAATGCATAGTTTATTTTTAGTTTCTCGGTAATGTAATTTACATAAATAAAGCATAGTAATATTTCAGTAATATTTTAGAGGCTCAAATAGCACTTTTACTTTTAAATAATAAAATAAAACAATAATTAAAAAGAAACTAGTTTAGAAAGCTTCTTGTGTGGGACATTCTTATATGGATTGGTTTGGAAAGTCTCTTTGTAAGCTGTAACCTGTTATCATATGTATATCCCATAATTTCTCGTAATGATCATCTGTTTTTTTATGTTCTTGTGAAATCTTTCACCTTCTTATTGGCTTTTCTTACCCATTTACTCTGGATGGTCCAGGTAACTGTAAAGGTAATGAACGCTTACTCTCATATAACAACTTAAGACTGCAAAACTAATATGCATGCTTCTTTGCAAGCTCAGTTTAAGCCCTTGAGGGACACCGGTATATATTATATACCACCTGCGATTAATGAAGTTTTACAGCCGAAAAATTTTATTAAATTTTACTTTTCCAACTTTGGTCGAAAAAAGCCGTAAAATTGCTTTTACTTATTTTGAAATAGAATTTTTCAAAGGTTCCGGTGGGAATTCAGCATTTCACAAACGTAATTGCTTGCCCCTCAAGGGGCTAAATCAGTTTTGATCTTTGCGGTTGCCCAGAAATCTTCTGACGAAACGGGCGAATAACGTCCACCCATTTCTCTCGCCCTCATTCATAGAATCTACGAATGAATAGAATCTGCCACGTTAAGAAAAATATACGATATTACAATTCAGATAAAATTTTTACTTAAAAGGTGCAAAAATATACATGTAAAGGTTTCTACAGCATAAAAACCATCAAAGATGTTAAAACACCAAGCGCTTTCAACTGCATTATAGCAGTCGTCTTCAGGGGAAAAAAATCAGAGGAGTTAAAGTTACTGGAAAATCTTTGCTGAAGTAGCAGTGGACGAGTCTATTTTCAAAGGAAGGGATGATGAGGAGGCGGGGTGGAAATATGATTATGCCTCAAAATCGCTAGAAATATTTAGTATTCTATACCAGGTTTTAGATACGTTGTAGGACAGTACATCATTGCAAGTATTCTTTCTTTGGGTTGAAATTTCCAAGGATTCCCTGATTATGATGTGTAGTAATTTGAAGTATGGGCTATGGCTCTTGCTTTACTGAAATCTATGTGAATATCTAATTTATTTCTTAATCAAGGCAATATGATGTTCAATAATTATAGTTTGAACTATATTTTGTAATCTCCCACGATATTTTATGATGTGTCTTATTACCGGACCATTATTAAATCCAGCTTTAGATTTTCTGTATTTATACCAGGCATTCTTCTCCACGTTTGTAATTAAATACACCACAGGTAATCACACATCTTCTTAGACTGTATGTCAATTATGTAACAAGGAAAACGATTATACAGTACAACATGTCCCTCACCCTAAAGAAGTGAGTGCAGCTCATTAGCAGACTCATTAGATTGCGCTACTAATGTAAACAACTTCCTGCAGCAACGATAATCTCAGATTGAAGATCGGTTAAAATTGCGAGTTGGCGGAGCCTTTGCATACACGAAAAGTACAGACGTTTGAGAAAAACTGTTTTCAGATTTGGAGTTAGCACGTTTAATATAACCAAACATAGTTCTAACATTCCAGGAAAGAAACAAAAATAATTTTTTGGAGCGCTGTGTTATTTGTTACTATTTTATGAGACTATTTTTAAAAATTTCTCATTATCTGCTTACATATTTACTTAATAAATAAAGTGCGTATTTGTTACACAGTGCATGCGTATATAAGCTTTATATTTCTTTTTTCCAGGATTAACATTTAATAATGTAGTTTCTAGCTATAAAATAAGTTAATGGAAGAAAAAACTGAAAAAAAATGATTCTATTTTTTTTTTTGTTATCCACATATTTATACTATATAATGAAAGGACATGTTTTTAAAAAGATTAATTGTTAGTTCTTTACATGCTAAATATACATTTTTGTATCTTATCTACCCTATATATATAAAATCCTAATGAAACGAATTTATGAAACGGAAGTATGAGTCGACTGATTAAACAACTGATTAAGTTTCACGGCGATTTCTCCTAAAATATGGAATACTTTGCGGTGAAATTAACACCAAAAATCAATATTGATTGGCAGATTTCAAAACTGGTATTAGAATTTTTAAATTCGAATTAGTTTTCGAAATATTAATTTTTTTCTAATTTTATATATATTTTTCTAATTATGGTAACCCAAATTTCAATCATAACAAATATTTTTTTTTTTCGCATTTCAAAAAAGGTTATAATTTTACATTAATTTGGTGATCAAGTTTGGCCTTCCTTAAATCTATGCTAAGAACAATGCTTTTTTTTTTATATTTCGTTATCATTTTATTTAATACAAAATTTTCATTAAGAAGAAAAAACATTTAAAATTAATGGCTTACACTCCTTTCTTTTTTTTAAACGAAACGAAAAGAAAAATATTAGGCTCAGATGTCATATACGGACCGGCGTACCTAATTGGCGCCACAATGGCGTTATTTTTGCCTGACATGGTAATCCGGCTATTGTTGCTTATTCATCAGTAAATGTTTATTTACATTTATTTTCTTTTTATTTAGGAAAAAATGTTATAAATTGCTTTGTTCTATAGTTATTAATTATTTTTTTATTTATTTATTGTTATTTCATTTTAAAAATAATAGAAAAATAATTTAAAAATACATATATAGCTGGTATTCAAAAACGAGGTTTTCGCCAAATTTGTCGTAAAAAAAATCACGCCAAACCCGGTGCTTATATGACATCTGTGTTAAATATTAAGCAACAAATCATAACATTTAATTTCAAATTCAAAGCAAATGACCAATGTCGCCAAATTATATAAATCGCCAAACCATTCGCCAAATTATACAAGTTGACGTATTTTTTTTTTTTTTTTTTTTTAAATAACGAAAAAACAAATAAATTAGTATAAAAATTCAAATAAAAATAAAGCGTCGAAATAAAAATCACGTGATGGCGTATACACGTGTAACTTCCTTACAGTGAAGTGAATGTTACATTTTCGATCAACCATTATTATCCATTAATCTTATTGTCTGGCGATTTATTTTTGGTCAATGGGATAACCACGTAGTACCGTTTTAATTTACCACTCAAAAAATAAAAAAAATGCTAACTTACGAGTTAAAAAAAGGGGGGTACTTTTCCGTTTACGGACACCATTGTCGCCAAGCGTAGTAGTTGGCGTAAAATGAAAATCATGTGAATTGAAACATTTGAAAAATAAAAGAAAAAACACTGTCGATAGTAAAGTTAGTCTTTTAAAAATATAACATTTGGAAACTACAGACTTTTATGAACTATTTTACTAAATCACAAATATATACTTAAAATAAATGAACAAATAATTGTTATACAATAAAGTATAGCAAATAATAGCAAATCATAATGTTTCGCATGTTTTACTATAAAAATCCTTTTCGCGATCAGGGTTGAAATAATTGGCGCATTAGCATACATTTTGGCATGGTGTCCGTATAACGGAAAAATACCAAAAAAAAGTATTGGCGAGATTCGAACCCAGCTAACATAAAAGTACCAAGAATTCTTTGCGATAAAACTTTTATGTAGTTTTTTTTTTTTCGAAAAAATAACTTTGATTCTTTAATCAAAATGGAAACTTTTCATATGAAAAGCGAAGGAACTGTTGATGATAGTCGCATGACTTAGGCTATTATAATAGAGATTGTTTTCAATTCTAAAAACAGCGCAAAGAATAATATTTCTAACGGTTACAAACTTACTTACACATGCCTATTAAAAACAGAAAAAAAAAAAAAAAAAAAAAAAAAAAAAAAAAACTTGAAAATTACTATTAAATCAGTACGAGTTAAAAGCAGGAAAATATTGAAAATTATGTCTAAAAAATTATATTTACACATGAATATTAAAATAGAAAGGAAACTTTAAAATAATAAATACATTAATATGCGTTTAACCCTTTCAGGGGCAAGGTACTTCTATTCGTAAACTGTTGAAATCAGTGAACGGCTTCGGAATTTACAAACAAATTTCGAAAAACGAAAATGCTTTTGTTCACTTACTTAATAAAAGGAAATTTTTCATTCCAATATTCTGGTGCCAAATTGACATTTATGAATTAAAATTAAGTGGTCCAAAAATGAACTACCGCCCTTGGAGGGGTTAAAGCAGTAAATTGTAGTTATTGTAGTAAATTGTATTATGTCAATCGTTTTATAACGCTGTTAAAAAGTACCGATCGGAAAAGACTCTGTTTACTTAATTCATTTTATTTTAGCTTCTTTTCAAATGTTTAACTGATCTTCTTTAATCAAACACGAAAACAACCATTGAATATCTTAACAGCAACTGATTTGGCTTTAAATTTTCGCAATCAAAGGGAATTGAATGGAAACCCGTTTACTGGGAGATCTGCACAGCTTTTTTCCGTATAATTCAATCTTCTGTAATATTTTTAAAACCCATCAGATTAGCGTGTATTTAGATTCTGCGGGGTCTGAACGGGGGTTGGCGAGCGTAGCTTGCAGGGGGCAGATCCTGCTAGTTTAATATATAATAATACTTAAGGAAATAAAAATTCAGAGAACTGTTAAACAAAATCAAGGTGAGATAACAAAATAAATCATCTAATATCAGGAAAAAAATGACATAAACCCTTTATGCTGAAACAAAACATGGCACAAAAATATGTAAAGTTGTCGTGGGCTTAGTCTAGTTCATTAATGCCATGGAAATTCATTAAGAGATATTTAATTGAGCTAAACTCGTGTGATTTTAAATAGCAAGATGGGGTGAAATCTGAACTTCAGAATAAATCATAAATTATAGACCTATAGCTTTTGAATTTCCTATAAAGAATATTTCTGGTTTTATGCATAGTTAAGAAGATTAATTTTTTTTATTCAGCAATAGGACATTTATGTGGCTTTAGCGTAGGGATCAATGAAATAATCTATCCATATTTTCATATCTAAATAGCATACGTACGAATACAATATTACATGGTTTTCAATGTATTTTTTTTTTTTTTAATCTCTGATCAAATTAAATTTTCGTAAACTACTGTTTAATGCATAAATAATAACAAATGTCCCTCTGTGTTAAACCTTTAAATGAAATATAATTAAACTTAAAGTGTAAATAATTAAAAAAACATGCTTTAATAGGCATTCAATATTTACCATAAAATTCACAGCAATTTATGTTGACTGCAATTTATGTTATTCTAAAAAACGTTCGTTACAATATGTGAATTTGGCCTGAGTATGGCGCTATTGGGAAAAATTCAAAGCTTTTATTTAGGGGTGGACGAAAGTGCAGGAACTCAAGAATTTATTAACAATTTTTAATTTTCGTTCAGTTTTATTTTGATGTATCACAATAAGAAATAATCTCAGTTTTATTTTATTGAAAAATTTATATTATTGTAACCAAGAAATATTTTTTTGCTAATTGATAATTAATTTCTTAATATATAAAAATATTGTATTGTCTTCGGTTGCACAAAATTACGCTCAAATTCTAGAACTGTACATCATCATGAAGACTCTGAAAAATGAATTTTAAGAAATCTACCTCTACATTTCATGGAGTTTTTACAGTACATTAATTTAAACAGGTCGAAAATTGTATGTTAAACATGACAAATGAAGTGCGTTCGTACTATAACTAGTTTTATAAATATTCAGAACTTGATGCAATATCTGTTGCAATTTAATGCAAAAATGCACGAATACAAAATTTATTATGATTATATATATTAAATTCAGTAATATGGAAATAATTGACTCCATATTAAATTCGATGTAATCACCATGGCAACCTAGAATCATTACCTATTATGATATATCATTGAATTTATTACATATGGTAGGATTTAATGTAATTAATTTTTCGACATGAACTCCTATGCGGTCTAAGCACGTTCTGTCTTGAATCAAATGACACTTGAGTTGTTGGAATTTTTTATTTCAATCCAGATTAAATTCCAAATTTTAGTATATTTGTTAACTTTTCTGTAGGAACCGATTTACCATTCTTTCAACTTGAATTTAGTCATGGCAATAGAAAAATTTACTGAAGAAATTCAGTTTGAGAAACAAACTGTGTAAAAATCGATGCGAAATGCGGAAAATGTTTAAATATTTACGAAAATTCGATAAAATTTCAAAAATCGCGAAGGACAAAATTTACTACATTGGGATAATAGATTGAAACCGAATTATTTTTTCGACTACCAGTGGTGGAAAATTGGCGCAGAGGTGGAGCCTATTGACACCACTAAATTATAGTAGTATTTTGCCTCTTATCTAATGATCAAATTTCTGAGTTTTTATTAAACTAAATAATACCATAAAAATTTAGTGGTGTCAATAGGCTCCGCCTCTGCGCCAATTTTCCACCATTGGACTACAAAACAATTGCACGGAACGCCAAACAACGCCAAATAGCATTAAACATTTAAGAGCACAAAAATTACTCTATCGGGTTAAAATATTGAAAACAGATTTTTTACGAACATTACAAATCGCCTCGAAACGCGAAAATACACTAAAAATATCATTAAAAAGTGTACGTAAAATTTAAAAATCTCCGAAGATCAAATTTACTATATTTCACTAAAAAAAAGAAGCTGTATTCGTTTTACACATGTGGTAAAGAGTATTTTGTATCTTTTGCAAAAGAAATAATAATCAGGTTTATGTTTTGAAAAAACAGGTTAAAAACTCGATCCGCATATGTTAACACCGAGCAATGTGAATTTTAATTTAAATAAGAGTTTTTCGCGATACGACTACTACTTTAAAAGCATAATGTAATGCTTTAAGTTGTAACATAACAGAATTTTTTTAATTTTACGATGATCGTTTAATTTATACGAATGGCACAGATGACGCAGACACAAAACTATAATATAATAGATATGCAGAAAAACATATAATTTATAGATTCTAATGAATCTGATAATCGATCCTCATTATTTACTTGGATAAAGTAGATGTACCACACACTTATTTCAAATGTCGCACTACTCAAAAAAGTAAACATAGTGAAATATATTTAATCATAAATACAATTTTTATAGTTCACAATATAGTTACATATCCTATGTAGCTTTATTGCAAGAAATATTAAGTCTAATAGCTTAATAACTTATTTTTCTACCATGTCCCCCACTTAAAGAAAAACAAAACAAAAATCACCATTTTGAGAATATCGAATTTAAAAGGCTTGGTGGAGATGATTCTGCTTACGACGCCAGCAAAAACCTGTTTAAGCGTGAATTTATTTATTTTTTTACTTCATCTATTTTTTATTTCCGTTGACTAACCATAAATGGTACAGTCTTCATTTTTTATGCCGAACATGTCATGGTAATCCTCAATAACATATGTGAATTACATGATAATCCAAGTATGGTTAATTGAGATAGAGCATGGACAGGCAGACAGATAGAAGACAGGAGACACCTTCCTGGACGGGCAACCAAATGTGTTTAAAGCCAGGAATATCCTTAAAGACCTGGAGGAAGGATCTATTTATGACTAGACAATCCAGTCAGGACCAGCCATGAAAGAAACCCGATTTATTAAAGCTCTAAAGAAGAAAAAAAATACATTATTTTACAACAATATTGCTTTTTGGTATTTTACATAGCTAGCAAAAGGACAGGCAAACAGAATTTATAATTTTTTTTTTTCAAATGTGTTGCAAATTCTTACAAATAATATTTTCCATTTTTGAACAACGCATATAAAAAAATCTTCACCATCACTGTCTGTCGTGCATAACTGGATCTTTCAGTTTTAGTATTTAGGCTTCTAATCGCCTCCAAAAGAGGATTAAGTAGCTAGACTACAATGTAAACGATGTACCATTTATGCTTTAACGACTTCGACTTCGAACACCTTTTTAACCGAGGCCCCTGTGGACAACTCCACACATCCCCGGGATCAGAATTTGTGAGAAATGGCAGGAGAGCAAACTAAGACCTGGATGGTAGCAATAAAATTAAGGGGGGGGGGAGTAAAAAATAAAAAAGGGGTAATAAAAACCTGACAAGCGGGATAAATGAGCTACTTGAAGTAAAAAACAAAAATGAATGATAGAAAAAGATAAAACAGAGAGAATTTACTAGGAGGAAGTTTAAGTATAGCATTAAAACAACTAGATATATTTTTGGATTAAAAAAAAAATTGTATTTTTTAAAATTTTTTTATAAGATTTTTATAAAATTGTTAAAGATTTTTCAAAATTTTCTAATAAATGAGTAGTAGACTCAAGAAAAATTAAATGTTAGTATTGAAAGAGGGTAGCCTATATCAGTGTGTGTGAGCATCTTTCGTTACTAGGCCTAACTTCGTGAGAGGTTGCCATTTGGATCCGCTCTGGGATGCCGTAGCAGACTTCACTTCCTGCCGCCCGAGCCTCAAGGCAATGCCGGTAATGACATTACGTATAAGCGTAGCTCTGAAAAGAGCCAGTCTTCCCGGAACATCATCACCTGACTGTGGGAGCATAATGTCATGCTGGAATGTTGTGGAATGTCATCGCAGTGCCGGATGCAGCACTTCGGCAAAGCCGTGGGTCCTGATAAGGATTTGTGGTTTTAAAAAATTCGATTTTAATTTAAACACTTTCCGTAATATGTTTTTCCGGTGACAAATAACATGTTTCTCTTTCAACGACATACAGGTTAATTTTTTAACCATTTGGAAAAAGGGTTATTGTTCTTCTCAGGGTAGGAAATCAAAAGCATATCTGAAGGTTTTTGTTGGTTGAATCCGCATTTTATTCGTTTTCTGATTGGTCTATACACTAATATGTATTTCCCTTTACTTTCAACAGAGTGCTGCCACTATGACAAAAAAGTAATAAAAACTACAAAAAAAAAATTAATAACTCAGAAACAAATTGAGATACAGCTTTCAAACAAATTGCATTTAAAAGTACATTTTTTTCTCTATACGACGATATAAAAAGTAATATTGTGGGATGTTTAGAAGTTTAAGAAATAAATTTCATTTAAAATTGGCCTACGTACGAGTCGCAGGCGATTTCTGTTTTACGTGTAATAACACTATTAATGTTTAATTGATGGCGTACGTAATGTATGATCAACTCCGTGCTATTTTTTATGTCTTAAATTTTAGTCTTTGAAAAAATCATTTTCCAAATGGTCGTTGTAATTTGTTAAATTGCACTTTATTTCTCATTTTACTGCTGATTTTTCAATATCTCGTTTAAGATTTTAATTCATAGGCGAAAACTACGTGCAGCGTTAGCTAAATTTCAGTACCACTATTTCCGAAAATTAATCTTCAGCTATTTTAATCACATATTTTTGCCATTTACTTCGCCACACATTTATCATTCATCACTGCAGATTTTTTTTTTTTTTTTAATCAAAATTTATCGTTTTCAAACACAGTATTGGTTACAGGTAATTACAAAACCGAAAATACAGGACCACAACCTTTGGAACTTTTTAATTTTTAGCGATTTTTTACAGACGTTTTAGTGTTATATCGCTTTTTGAGTTACGTTTTTGACATTCTTATAGGAATTCGCTTTAATCTTTTATCCCAGTATCGTAAGTTTCGTCATTGCAATTAATATATATATATATATATATATATATATATATATCCATTTTTTACTGTTTTTACTTATTTTGCTGCGATTTTATGACAACGCTTTCCTGAAACAGAACTGGCACTCCGTTAAGTTTTACTATTGGCATATTTAAATTTAAGCTTCAAGAATGTAAATTGGATCCTATTGTAAAGTGAACAACACTGCGATAGCACGATTATTTTAAAAGCATTCAGTAGCACTTAAAGCAAAAAAAGAGGGAGAATCTATAAAGTTACTAAGAATTTCCTAGGAAACTGGGATGCCTAGAACATTTTAAGTAACGGAAACAAGAAAAAATCATGTAACCGATACGAGTTTGCACCGTAAATCAAAAAAATCTGTAAGGTTACTAACAATATTTTAGGAAACTGGGATGCTTAGAACGTTTTATGTAACTGCAACCCTGATTGCAGAAAAAATTTTAATAAGATTACTGTAATTTTAGTAGCTTCTTTTGTAAAGCTACATATATCTGTAGCTTTACAAAAACTAGTTTTGTAGAGCTACATCTTTTGTGTACAGTGTACAGATAAAACTTTAGTAAGCATATAGATTTCTCTAAATTTACATCTGTATAAATACATCTTTTTTTTCAGTGTAGGTATTTGTTATGAAACAGTTTCTACCACTAAAAGAATATAGTGCAGAAATTTCCTTTTCCAATAAAATGAAATGAGATGTCTGAATAAAATAACAAAAAAAAAAAGATCATAACGCTAATTAAAAATTCATTTTCAGTAGTTGCTCTTTTTATCCGAGAATGCGTGAGATTTCTTTTCGAGCAACCCTGCGTATGATCTTACGAATTTATATATACTTAGATACTACCCCTATAGATTTATTAACTTACAAATACATAGCACAGCAGAAAACACACTTTAAGCAATTATCGTTCTTCTGTGACATATATTTTCTTGTCTGTCTCTCGAAATGAACAATAAATGCTATGTACCCCATTATCTACAGAAAATATATGATGGGCAATTCAGTCTTCCATAACAATTTCATTATATTTGAAATATCATAACATCCTTAGAATGCAAAACATTTTTCGACCATAGACTATAATGTAACTGAATTCTTTGTTGTGTTACTGTTAGTGAATTGCAACGGCTACATGCATCATCTTCAACGGAAAACATGCTATAATAAATCTGAATAACATATATCAATATTTTTATTTAAATACTTTTATATTTATGATAATAGCAATACTAAGTGACAACAATAGTGAATAAGTGTTAACAAGCAACAGTAATTATTGAACCAATCAGTTTATAAGGTTTTACATTTAACAATCCTTACATATATTGCTTCAACTATTTTCTGCAGAATTTAGAAATACGTTATTGTATATTTTTCTGTATTCTGTGCTCTAACACATTACACAGCCGGGCAATGGAAATGTGTATGTCAGCAATATCTGTTGCGGCGCAATATCAAATGATATCATGCGCCAGCAAGTAAGACAATTTGTGGCTATGAAATACTGATATTTTGTGACCATGGAAGTTTTAAAAATGTACCCTTTGGTCTCAACGGGAATGTTTAGTTAATTTAGTTTTGAGTTCTAGATTTAACATTAACTAAAATTTAAATTTTTTTATATAAAATTGTATATATTTAACACTTTATACAAAATTCACAAACATTGCCCCGATTGGGAATTAGTTTAGTCCTTACTCGAAATTAAGATAGAAAACAAACAAATAAAAGGACGTGCAAACAGGGAGTTTTGTACTCCTTTGAATGCAATCACTGCCAGCCAAGTATTGATCGTTAACAAAACAACGGTAATTTCATTGAATAAAACAAAGTATACAGTTTGTCAAAATAAATGATTATGACATTTGTTTATGTCAAAATATATGTAAAATGAAAATGTAATTATTATTTTGCGTTTTTACATTTTAAGTGTTGAATGTTTTCAAACATTTTTCCTCTAAATAATTTTCAATATACAAATATTTATACATTTCTTGTTCTAAAGTTGCCAAATAGGTAGAAAAAGTGCAAAATTGAATCACTGTGGTGTGAATTGACATCCTTATTTTTATTTAAAATGTCTCCTAATTTTCAATAAACTATAGAAGATAATTTTTCATTTATATCGTATAATAAAACTGTTTTAAATATTTACGTTTTAAATATGATTTAATTTTCCCTTTTAATATTTCTCTTACGTAATATTTTAATAAATTTAATGTTTTCTTTCTCTTTTAACATTACCGTGTAAATATCCGTTCAGATGGAAAGGATATGGAATATTATTTTTTCGGGTTTTTAAATATGACGTAATTTTAAATACTAAAAGATTTTTAAAACTAATAATTTAATTAATTAAAAATTGTCTGCCTCTTTTAATATTCACGTCAAAATTCTTTCATCATTTCTAAAATCTTTGGAAATATTATTATTTTAGCCTTTTTTTTTTTTTTTTTTTTTAATTCGGCAATTGTTGGTAAAATAATTACTTTTTTCGAAATAAGAAATAATGTTTACTCAAAAAATGTATTTTAGATTAAAGAGAGTAAATTTCAAAATTGATTGGACACTGCACATTGCAATCTAGTTCAATTTGTGATTACACAATATTTTTATATAGCTAGGCATAGTACTTGACCCTATGCAAGTTTTCTTATCTGAAGTATTTTTACCGACTTCAACATTAAATAGAGCTTAATTAGAGTCAAATTAGAGCTTAATTAGAGCAACATTAAATAGAGTCTTCTATTTAAAAGCTGCTTATCATATAGTTCTCTATAAAAGTACTAGTTTTCATTTTTTTTCAATGTGAGATGGGTTTTTTTTAGAATAAGCCGAGGAAAAGCCCAGGTCACTATAAATTCAATTACCGCAGCGACAATGGCAGTAAAATTTTGATTAGAGCTATTTTTTATGTCTGATGGAGACCGTTGTAGCTTAATATTGGCTTATCTGAAAGTAAACAAATTCTTGGTTATTAATCAATTCACTTCTAAATTTGTTAGATCAGTTCTTAGATAATTATGAGCCTTTTGAAAAAACTATTCTTTTTTAAAGGACGGCTGTCTGGCGGCAGCTAAGACAAAGTTGAATTTTTATTGTAAAAGATGAATGATTGTTTTTTGTTATAATTTCTGAACTAAAATATTTTTTCCGGTTTCAACATGAAACAGCTCGTACAATAAATATTCGATTTAAAAACTGTCTATATTCTCTATTTATATGTCTGATACATTTCTATCTAAAACTACTGCTTTTCATATTTTTATTTGCATTAATTTCTTTCTTCTCTTTTTTTTTTTTTTTTTTTTTTTTTTTTTTTTTTCTTTGATTAAAAGGTAAAAAAAGAATTCCAGTTAAAATTATTCCAGCTAGATTTCTAACTTTAAAATAAATAAATTGGTTATAAGATGTGATGCAACTGATGTGTGATACAATTGTAGAAACAGAACTAGATCGAATATATTTATTATTTCTTATGTCAGAGAGCGAAAGAAAGTTTTTATTGCAAATGTAATACTTTCCCCTGTATTATTGAATTTCGAGTGGAAAATTCAATATCTCTAACACTTAGAAAAGTAAATATAGAACGACCTAAATTATTTTAGAATACTCGTGTGTTTAAAATTTAACCTTTTTTATCAAAGAAACATTCTAAAAATTTTTGTAATTTATATAGTTATTCTTTATTTTTGATTCAATCTTTTATGACACTCAATAAAAGTGCATATATACGTATATATATATATATATATATGTATATTTATTTATTTATTTATTTATTTATATATGCGTTTATATATATGTGTGTGTAAGTCATATATTTTAAAACAACCAATATCGGAGTTTCCAGCAAACTTTAATCATTTTTAGAATGTTCGATAAAAGTACATCCAAAAAGAAAAGTGTTAATCACATTATTTGCACGCAGGGTAATTTACGCAACGCGAACTCTTGTAAGAAACTTAAAAAAAAAAAAAATAACAAGAAATGAAAAAAAAAACATGCTTTACGCATAGGTTATTAAAGCACAATCAGAATGATGTAATAAAACTTCACTGTTTAATAAGTTGAAATATGATGATTAATTGAACCGTTTGGAAACGCATAATACAGTTGAAAACCCATTTTCAGCAATTCCCATCTACAGTGGAAAATATCAATATTCTTTGAGCAGCCCTGCATTTGAAATATAAATTAATATTTATGAACTACATGCATGAAAAAATTTAGTTCAGTTAGGAAATGCATACCACAGTAAAAATTTGTCCTCAGTCATTTCCACTAATAAGGATAATGGTATTTGAATTATTTTTGTTCTGCTCTGTATTCGAGATATCCAAATTATACACAAGGCAGAAAATTAGTTAAATTAAAAATTGCATGCCGAAATTGTAAACGCAATTCCAACAATTATTGCTCAAAGACAGAGCTGCAACTGATTTATTTTGTGTAACCCTGTGTTCACATTCCTGTCCACACCTTCACAGATTTGGGATTTTGCCAATGTTGAACCATGGAAGACTTGCCTGCAGAAGTTGTCGACCAAATCCTATCATTCTGACGGTTGTACGATTGTTCCGACTATGTACGGATCCCCTTCCAGTGAATAGTTGCAGCTTGAGTCAGCAGCTTTTTCATCTTTCGAGCTGTACTCGTTCGTTTTTATTGGTGAGATGTTGCGCATTTTTAAGCATGTAAGGAGTATGATTTAAATCCTCTTAGGCCCTAACTCGAACCTATTCAAGATCAATTCCTGTGTACCTCGCTATTTTACACATCACCGCCTGAGGATTTCAAAATATGCGTTTATTAATACGTTCACGCTCGAACGTAATACACTCGACTGTCTCAGATCTGCAAATTTTCCGGCTTTTTGAATACCAGTATTTTAATACAAAAAATGTTGTTTTATTTAATTAGAACAATTGGGCGATTTAAAGGAACAGCATTTTCTGTAAAATAATAGTAGTGTGAAAAAAAATCGGAGACTTGACAAACCTGAGACAGTCGAGTGTGACCCACCGCGCCGGCGTGAACGTGTTAATCAATTATCAGTTTCTGGAAGTGTTAACAGTCCTTTTTCTACCTCTACCCGGTCGTCCTCTTTCATATCCAAACTCCTTGAATCTCTTGAATGCTTTGGAAACGGTTTGATGAGGCACTTGAAGCAATCGAGCAATCTAACATATATGTTTCCCTTTAGGATGAAGATCCAAAATCGCATTCCGTTTTTTTGTTATCCTGTTAACCCCTTGAATGACAAGCAAAAATGTCCCTAAACATTGAATTCTCACCGGAATAATCGAAACGTTTTATTTTTAAATAAGGAAAAGCAATTTTTCAACGATTTTCCTCCAAAGTTAAAAATATAAAATTTAGTAAAAATTTTCTGGTGAGAATCTTGTTTAAAGTAGGTGGGATATATTTTATCCCCCCGCCCCTCAAGGGGTTAAAAAAATAGCGTTAGAGCAAAGATCAGTAAGAGAAGAATCCTCTCAGAATCGAGTAATAACAAAATCTTCAACCGTGACGTTATTCCAATCAGAGTTTGTTCTGGGCACTTTGTGTAATTTCAAGGCAATATTACTGCCGTTAAAGATGGCCGATATACTACCCGGTTTTACGAACGTAACCCACCACCTTACTTAATAAGGTTCTATAGCATTTTTCTTATAAACTGCATAAAAGTGGTCAATCGCGAAACATTTCTCATCCCACAGCATTTTTTGTTACCAATATTTTAGTCGGTAAGAGTAAAGTTCAATTCCATATCTGTTAAATTCGGTATTTATTCATTTATTCGTGTAATTTAATTTTTGTTCTGAAATTTAGTTGCGCAATATTACACGAAAACCGACATTTGATGATTCATTTAAACTGTTTGAAGCACAAATAGGGTTAATTTTCCCTAACTAGGTAGCATGTAGATTTTAAAATATTCACGCTTGCAAATTATTTTAAAATAAATAAAATATTCCTAAATTGGGAACCATTTTCAAACAAATTTCATTTGAAAATGAATTTGTTTTCGATTCCACGCTGTAAAGTTTGAAATTGTGTGTTGATTTGAAGTTTCCGAAATTGGAAAAATATAGAAATTTATTAGCCACCATCTATATGACGTCAGCATTAATCACAGCGCATGCCTGTTTTTTATAATATAAAATAGGAACCATGTCCCGTATAAATGTAGTAATATTTAAAGATAATAAATTTTTAATTAAATGGCTTTTCATGTAATGGCAAAGAAGTTTTTAAAGGTTTTTGCAATAAAGGGATGTATACTACTTAAGCTTATTTTTTAGGAATCAGATAATGGACAGTGACACGATGGAATACCGATGTATTTTTATTAGTTTGAAGAAAATTACACTTTTGAAGTTGCGGAAAGTAACAGATATATAATTTTAAAGACTTTTAATAATAAATTGGATTTTAGAGAAAAAAAAAAACGTAATTATAATATTACATATTTTAACACAATTTTTACTTGATATAAAACAGGGGTTCAAACCATGTCTTCCCGGCTTAACGAACATACCGCATAGTGTAGAGAACAGTGATGAAAACCATTTTACATTAAACGCTCTAATATAAATTTAAATTTAAGATATTTTTTTAGACTACCCTCTAACAACACCACAAAAGAATTTTTTATATGGTAAATATCAATTATGTATTCAAATAAATTTTGAAATATTAATATCCATTTATATATCCGAATTAATATAAGTTTAAAAAAAGCCTTAAACTTATAAAAAACCTTCACTACTGTTTTCATATGTCTTTGTGGAAGAGAATATCTGCATTGTTTAATAACTAATTTAAAATTATATTAAAGATTTATATAAAAAAAATATATGCTTAGTCAAAAGTTCTTTTTTGATTTTTGTCATTGCTTTGCTTTGCTATTTTCGTTATATTTTAATTTTTTTTTCTTATATAATCATATTCTTTAGAAGAGAAAAGACGGAATTATATAATACTCCTCTATACGCTATACACTATATATAATGCGCTATATAATATGCCTCTACAAACAACTGTGAGCTCGTCTGTTGATTTTTCATTTCCAGTACCGCATTCACATGTTAAAAGGCAACTTTGTGCTGATTTTATTAAACAATGACATGATTACTCGGCCCGTTCAGATATACCTATGAATTGGTCCCAGTAGTTTCTTTAGATCTTCTCCTGCTCACTCCTACACTATGATATACCTACCGGTTATGGTACCTTTGGGGCATAACTCTTCAAGTCAAAAGAGCTCTATATCATCTATGTGCGTGCGCTAATGGTGCTCTTGAGTTACATTACATCTATAATAAAAAGCAGAAAAACCAACGTTTAAAATGCACAAATAATATATGAAAAGCAGCAAACAGCAGTTTCGAATCTACTAGCGAGATTCTTCTTCAGTGAAGAAGAATCTCGCTAGTAGATTCGAAACAGCTGTTTGCTGCTTTTCATATATTATTTGTGCATTTTAAACGTTGGTTTTTCTGCTTTTTATTATTGTTGCACAAAGGCTTTATTTGCTATTTTTATTTATTACATCTATAGTTTTCCTTTAACACTAGAATGACGGTGGGGGGGCATTTTGGCCTACCAAATGAGTATATTTCGGTTCGTGTCAGAAATTTCTTTTAAGTAATTTAGTTTCAATTATTTTTATATTTAAGTGAAAAGAAAACCTGTGTGCTGGTTGAGAAATTCCAGTTTAACATCAAAGTGATGTATGGTTAAATTGCTCTGATTTTCTGTTTAATTTACTCGGCGCAAATTACTGCCATTTCTTATTTTAAATTATTATATCAACGAAATGTTTATCGTTGAGATAGAATTTTCTCTTTTTTAAGTATCAGGCTTGGAAATTATTTAAAAAATCTACTAATTAAATTACAGCTCTCGTAGAGATTTCTTTCGAAAGTTATTTTTACCCTATTCGATGATGCAAAAATTTGAATTATGTGATACTTAGAAGGGATGAAAGAGCAATAAGAATAAAAACCATTTTTTGCGAGTCGAACGGAATCAGTCAACACATTTCGACGAAAGAAAAGTTTGTAGTTAAATAAATAGAACTTTGTTTCCAATACTAATCTAAAATATTGCATGGTATTGACTTGATTAATACGATAAAAACTTTTATCTCATTGCATGCCAAATTACTCATACAAATTGAAAAATCATAGTGTATCGAATAATGAAAATGTATGACAAACGGAGAAATTTGCATGTTAACTTTAAATTCTTGTATCACTTGCAACCTAATACGAAAAAGGAACTTTTTTTGTTGTTGAAGAAACTCTAACTTGTCACAAAGACAGAGTTAGACACTTTGATTAGCCATCATAGCCGGAATTCAAATTTGTGCTAAGCTTTTAACTTAAAATTATTATTACGTAACTTTTTATTTTTTCCGGTATTTTTTGATTTATTTAATTATAAGGAAAAATGGGATATAGCGAAATATATTACATTGTCTATTGTTCAATTACTTTTGTTAGTATAGAAACGTGCATTCGAAAAAGAGTATCAGTGAATTTCTTTTGCATTTTTCTCAAAAAAAAAATATTCATTAAGGGGGATTTCTTCTGATATTCGTCACGTATCTTACTGTGAGGCTGTAAAGGATGTGTTATAGTTTTTACATGCAAGACTACGCATTTTAGAGTATTTTAAAGAAAGAAATATCGTATAATTAAAATATCTGAATTCATTCAGTGACGATTAATACAGGGTTCGTACGGGTCCTTGAATTTCTAGATCAAGAAATTCTTCGGTACCAGTATTTTCTTATGGAAAGTCTCTCCCTAATTAAGGCGAAATTTCGTCCATTTAAACTCAATTTATTTTTCTGTAAAAAAAAAAAAAAAAAAAAAAAAAAAAAAAATTACAGATATTTTGCCTTGAAAATAACGGTACTCGTAGGAACCCTGTAATAAGCATCTATTTTCAGAAAAGAATTGCTAAGTATTTTTAATAATTTCGTTATATCAAAATAAGAATTAAAAAACTTACCCGTTATGCAATTTTATCTATGTTTTATATTTTTATGATCTACTTTTATAGTTATTCAACATGTACAGTAATAATTTTTTTTCATGATCTATTTTTATAGTAATTAATACATTTTATAACTTCATTTTTATCTACATGAATTTAATATGTGAGATTTTTTAAATCTTTAGGATACAGGAATCTTTTTTATAGTATAAAAATTGCTGGAAATATTCTCAGATAACAGAATTGTTTAATTCAGTATAATACAGTACAGCCCCGATTATCTGCGGAATTGGGTGGCAAGGGCATCGCGGATAACCCGAAAAAGACTTAAAATGACGGTGCAAACACCAAAGAAAAAGAAAATTCAACATAAAAACTATGTTTTAGTGTACAAAGAACATAATAAAACGTTTAAAATACATACATATGCACAGTACATCAGAAACAATTGCTTTACGTCTAAATCACTAAAATAAAGAACAGTAAACAAGAAACAATGCCATACATACTTACAAATAGAGCCGAGTTACACCTTTTAAAAAAAATCAGTCACGTGTTTTTGCTTCTTGCTTTGGAAGCAGATTTCCTTTATTCTAAATTGTAAACTATTGTTTTTCTTTTAGTATGGAATAATTTTTATCTGGAAAAGGAAGTTATTCTTGATGTGCTCTCTCCCGGAATTTATCATAATAGTATTATATTATTGTTAAATATTTTAATTGCTGGGTTTAAGTTTGTTTCATAAAATCAAGAAAAGACATCAAGACTTTATATCTAATATTTCAAATATGGCAACCAAATCTAGAAATATTTTTCTATTATTTTCGAATACATGAATTTTTCTGTACATATTTATTAGTAAGGCTTATTGTATTTTCCTTGCTATTGGCTTGAATTTAAAAAATAATAATAATTTCGCTTTGCTGATAATCGAGGCTTTACTGTACTGTAGTCTATAACGACACTGAACTTTCCTGAATCCTTCCTTGCTTTTTATTAAAAAAATCATTTTTTTTACTTCATACTCGGTTAATTCCACCCCAAAAAATCATTATTAATTACAATATATATATATATATATAAATGATTAAAGCAGTTTAAAAATGTGTTATTAATGGGACTGGAAAGTTTCATGTTTTAGCAAATTTTAACTACACGTGTTTAACTATAAATGTAAGAAAACATAAAGATAAAAATATAAAAAATACCTATTTAGGTTGACAAACATCCATTTTTTGAATGTAATACATACGTTGTTTTACAAATTTGATCAAATAAAAAAAATATTACTAATACGCTTATAGATGTTTTAAATATGCTTTATGCAATGGATTTATGTACGTTTTCAAGTATGTTTAACTTGGTAATATTTAGAAATTCAAAAGCATCCATTTTCCTAAGTAGAATTTTATTCTGTTATTTTGTGTAAGCATTAACAATTTAATTTCTCAATAAAAAGTAAAGCAGTAAACACCGGGGAAAATACATACGAATAAAATGTATACAGTTGACCGAAAAGAATAAATGATTACAAAGTATTCTTGCTTGCCTCATTACTGAAACGAGCATCAACGTTCTACCGAAATATACACTATAAACTATTTTTTGGTTAATATATTTGTTTATAGATGAAATTTAAGAAGCGGTGTTTATGTAAGTACATTTTCATAACTGTGCAATTTCAATTATCATCAGTTTTGAGATTGTTACATAAAGCGTTGCGTATATCTGTTATTGATTTATGTTAGGAACTCACTGGTTGCAACACTGATCTGTCGGAGAGAATTGGTAATATATGATGAAAATGAGAATTAAACTATTACGAATGTCTTCGAGCATTTTACAGCTCATTGTACCTTAAATATCTTTAATAAAGGATTCTCCTATATTATTCAACAAAGGAGGTCTGAGATTACGGAATTACTTTCTATGCTTCATATATCTCTATGTATGTAGAATAATCATCCCATGATTGATATACAAAATAACACAATGTTTTAAAAGAATTATGTTAGTTTAGAGGCTTCTACTAACATTAGTTATTGATATTTTCTTACAAGAATCTAATTTACAAAACACGTATATTGAAAAGAGCAGTGACTATTTAAATGATTTATTTTTAAAGATTGATATATTTTTTTTTGTTGTTATTTTCAAAATTCTTTGTATAATGATGGTTATTTACGACATTACTAAGAACTAATTTGAAATAGTTGATTAATCAATAAGTATGATTTCATACGAACGGAGAGAATAATTTTTTATACGATGTGGATATAAAAGCCTCATAAATAAAATAAATTAAATCATGATTCTCAGAAGATATTCGAGGATGGATTAGCACTGTTGACGTTTATTACACTACTCCATCCTCGAATATGATTTAATCCAGTTCGAAAAAATATTCGTTCCCTTCATTGTTCTCAGAAGATTTTCTTCTATTTTTTCACATTGTTTATATGATAGAATGTCCAGTCTTGGGAAAAAGGGATATATTCTACAAACTCTGCTCAAAATTACCGTGTAAAAGTGTGATTACTAGTAATTCATTAGTAAGAGCGTGTACTAATCAATGTTATATTTAGCACCTATACAGTACAGTGATGTATATATAAAGCAGAAAAAATTAACATATTAAATAAATTCAGTTTTTTGACAACTACTAGTTTTAAATAGAAATATTTGCTTCAAGTAGTAACAAAAAGCTTATATTAAAAAAGGCGATGAATTAAAATTTTTGGTACCTAACCCTAAATAAGAGTATAAAGGAAGAAACTTCGAAAATAAATATCGTAAAGATCTTAAGAGTTAAACTTTGTTTAGTTGTCGTCTATAACTAGAAATTGTAACAAACGTTAAAATTTTCAATGAAAACATCTAATTTTGACATGGTATTTGAATTTTTCTCTAACATTTACTTTCGGATAAGAAACGGAAAATCTTTCGGTGAAGTAGTTTGGGATATATGCAGGTGTGAAGCATGAAGCGCTTTATGTTAAATACATTCTTAATCATAGCAGAACAAATGCATTTAGTGTTTTAAACATAATTAAGAAACTACTTAACGGAATGAGTTGTACAATTGAATTCGCCAAATTGCAGCTTACAGAAATCAATTTATCTTCAAACATTTATAAGTTATTGTCCTATTTTTATCGAAAAAAATATTTTTTTTTTTTTTCTCGGAACAAACAAGAATTGTAATCTAAGAATATTTTCTTTAGAGATCGACCGAAAATTCGGTTCCAAATCTCAGTTTCGCCTAAAATTCCTCAATGCTGCCAAAAATTCGGCCGGACCGAAATTAGGTCGAAGACAGCTCTATACCAAAAATCTCGTTTCTTTCTTCGGAAATTTTGAACATGACTCATTGATTTGAGCTGTATCGGCTCAAAAAACGACATTCTTTATTTATTGCTATGATCTTCACTGTTTATAATTATCAGTCATAACACACTCAAGACAGGAGTGTAAATTATAAAGCAAGCAATGCATATAGAAGTACAGTCGTGGAAAAAAGAAAGTAAACACCCCCTACTAACTCCTCAACAAATTATCGTAGACGAAAGTTACTGGTACCAAACGATTGGCAATAAAGTCTACTTTTAAATGACGTATATAAAATTTTCTTAGGGGGGCACCTACATATTAAAACGAATCCAAACTTCATTTTTTTTCAATGGTAATACCCAATTTTAACGAGATATTTCAAATCTTTGGTTCAAACTATGCCTAGAAACCGAATTTCAAGTCATTTGAATGATAAGTTTTTGAATTATAAACATTCAAAATTTAGTGCTTCTAATGTTAAATTATAATTTCATATTTTTATTTCTAACTTCTGAAATTATGATCCTAATGTGCTAATTTTTTGTGTAGCAATAAAACTAATATACCCAAACATAAATTCGTTGAATTTGCAATTTTTATAATTTTCTGACATGAATTATGAATTATGAAATTAATATCCGAAAAAATGATGAAATGCAACCTACCATTTTTTTGATGGATTCAGATTTATTATGTCCTGCTTTATGGAAACCAAAAATTCACATTTTTCTTCCAAGTAGTTTTCAAGTTATGCTTAAAAACGGCAAAATGATGGTTTAAAGGGCCGCCCATGATAGAAGTGGCTAAATATTTTGAAATTTCTTATTATATGCTATCCTGTAATCTAAGAAGCTTAACTAACTGCTTAACGTGCCTTGATCAAGAAGGGAGCTCTCTCGGTTAACAATCGAGTACGGAACATCAATTTGGATACAGCCCTTAAAATACGCTCGTTTTAAAATAATTTATTTCTCGGAAACTTATCGTACGAATTGCATAAAAAATTGTTTTTAGGCTAATTGAAGGGCGTAGAGTTCATTTATGCTGTCAGAATTGTGTACTGCTATTGAAAAAAACAAAGTTATGACTCGTTTTAATATATAGATGGTCCCCTAAGCAAATTTTATATACATCATTTAAAAGTAGACTTTATTTCCAATCGTTCGGTACCAGTAACTTTCTTCTACGATCATTTGTTGAGGAGTTAGTAGGGGGTGTTTACTTTTTTTTCCACGACTGTACATTTTGAAAACGCTTTTCACGTACTCGTTAAAACTGCAGACTTAACAGTAACTGAAACTTTTCAGTTTGAAATCGCAGAAGTGTTTCTAATACTCGTTGAGAAAATTCCAGTATAGCACAGAATCGTTTATAAAAATCATTATAAAAAATAAATCTAAGTATGTATAACTAATTTTTTTTTTGATTGCATGAAATTTGTATAATTAGAAAATCATTTTGCGTCATTCATGAATTACACTTTATGTTATTAGAAAATCAATTTGTCTCATTGATGAATTTCATACACTTTATTTATAAGAAAATAAAAAGTTTTGGCCAGAGACACAGAGAGTCAACTTTGACTACACTTATAATTACACGCATAAGTAATAATTAGGGAAGAGTAGCCATATTTGGGCCACGCTTTAAATGGACTGTTGCCATTCTGCCGTTAATTTCAGAAAGAAACGCAATCTACCGCTGAAATCCTACTCATCAGAATGACGTTACTTATGATTAGAAGAAGCACCCACCTACCACGTGCTGTTTTCAGACAATTTAAAAAAAACTTAAAATTAGTTGTTTTGATCTATCTTTTTCCTACTAAACGTAATTGAATACTTTAAAACTATAGCAAGTTGTTATGTTTTCATATAGATATCTAAATTCATCTGTTTATTACCGATATTTTTCATGCGGATTTGTTTGATTTCCTTTTTGTTCTTTATCTTAAGATTATCTGTATTAAAAATGGCGCAGTTGCCTAAATTTTGCCAATTTAAGTTGCTTAAATTGGACCAGATATACGATCACAAATTTGAAAAGTAAGTTATGAATTTTAATTTTGAGGTCTGTACACTCTGTAAACTATTTTCTTAAATATTGTATAATGTATATTATTATTATTATTGTACATCTGGATCAGTTTCTTATACAGTTTAGGCCTATATAAACATAAAAATATTTTTACATGTTAATGCAATAAATTTTGTTTGCAATTTCTTTCATCTTGAATGTATTTTTAGTTAATTATTTTTGACTTCTTCATTCCTACGGCATATTTGTTTTACAGAGTTGAATTCAAACATTTTCCTCCTGGAGGATATTTGCAGTTCCGTGAGGAGGGGAAGACTTTTTACAGTTCTGGTGGGTGGAATTACACTTTTTTGTCATTAAACCGCATAAAATCTGAACCCTTCCCGGGGGAGTGGTTATTTCAAGGCTTCGGAGGGAGGGTGGGAGTTGACCCCTATTTTCAACAATGTTTGAATATGTAATGTTTTGCGTTTGATTAACCCTAGATCTACCGGGAATTTTATTCAAGTTTTAATAAAACGTTCTACACCAGAATTTTTATTTAAAGCTATTTAACTTATTTATTTACCTTATTTTTGTCTGGTTTATATACTTAGTTTATTTTAAAGAAATTTCTGGTTTGAATGAATATTTTGTATGTACCTGTCGGGTCCAATGGACCCGTCTGGTAGACGGAGGGTTAATCATAGCGGTTTTTTTTAATAAAGCATACTTTTTAAACACTTTTTTAATATAATTGAAAGACGTTGAAATCGAAACAGACAAACTGCCTGGAAGAAACACACCTGTGACAGCAAAAGATGTTAAAGATATATGAAATGAAAAGGAGAGAGTAAGTTGTGAATAAATTGATCTGCATGAAGGATGCGGCTACAAATCACCTTAAAAAGCCAAAGAATCGTTAGAAATGTTATCTCCCTTCCTAAATTCAGTTAAATCAAAGTACAGAGGGAGAAAAAAAAACTGTGTTAACATCTTCGCAATATAAAGTAAATGTTGAAATGAAAAACAAAACGACGAAAAGGAAGCTCTCAGAGCACAAAAGCAATTGTAACATCAAGTTTTAAAAAATAGGCGTACTGCAATTGGAAAGAAAATGATGGAAGGGAAGAACTACATACATAATGTAAGGAAAACGTCTGTTGAAAGAAAGGTCATGATTCAGAATCTAAGAATAAAAATCTAGACAGGGATGATTGGTTTGCCTAATTTGTAAGTAAAATAAAATACCAGAAATGATTCATTGTTGTGTGCGCTGGAAGAAAACATGAATAAACGAAATTCATGCGTAGTCTTTGCATCACTTCTTACATGATATTCAAATAGCTGGCAATTAGTTCCATAATTTCTATTCTTAACTACTGCTAACTTTGATTTCAGTTTTGAATACATTTTGATTTAAAACAATTACTCTTATTTTCAGATATTTGATTTCATTATATTTCATTGCTGTTATTTTGTTTTTAGTGTTTCATTAATCGCAAACTTTGCTTTTAAGAAAATTACTTATATTCCTTATTCATTAAAAGAAACTGATATTGTTTGGTCCAATTTAGGAGACTGGGGTTCCAATTTAGGCGACCAGTTGCTCAATTTGGACCACTTTTGACGAATTTTTCAAACTAATAAAATTCAAGGTTTAAAAAAAATGGTTCTAAAGATTTATTTAGGTAGTAGATGAATAGATTGACCCCATTTAGTAATATTTTACAGATATTTAAATATTAAGTGAGTTACACCTGAAAATAAGTGAAGGGGTCCAAATTCGGCTACTCTCCCTTATGTATATTTATGTATGTATTAATTAATTTTTGGGGTACATTTTCGTTTTCAACGGAAAGCAGGAATATTACCGAAATTTGTATTCGGTTTCGTTTTTGTTCTTAAAAGCCAGTTTCGTTCGATCCTTAATTTTCTTTATCAGAAATCGATTCCTTCAAGCTCCAAATATGTAATAATAAAATTAAAGATAATTAAAACTGAATAGCTTTTGAGTTGTAAGTTTATAAGTGAATGCATTGCAATCTGTTTTCCAACAATTAAGATTAAATTTATCATTAGGAATTAACTTCCATATTTCCTAAATCCCTTGACCGAAAGATCTCCCGTTTGGTGAAAATACAAATATGATTTCAAATTAAGCATTAGAATTCGATTTTTCACAGTTTAATACAATGTTTTTGAGTAATTTCTATGTTTTGACGACTCCTAAGACTACTAGTATTAATTAGTAGATATTTTTACTATTCAAGTTGTACCAGTCACATTTTTATATAACGATTTGCGGTAGCGGTACGCCCGCCAGTGCGATGCCAAATGTAGTTAAAATGTAGTTAAATGGTTAGTTAACTCTAAGCATTGGTTAAACATTGAAGAGTCTTTGGGACGAGGTTAAATGTGGGAATATTTGTTATGACGTAATTATTTCGGAATACGTAGGTATTTGTCTCACTGAGTGGCGTTCACAGTAAGCCGCCGGTGTTTTTAGAGTTTAAATTTCGAAAAACTCAGTATATAGTATATATTGCACACTACTGCACTGCATCAAAATATAGTATATGTTACACACAATTGCACGGACTACTATTTTAGGATACAGCCCCTCATCTGTTTCTTTCATTTTGGGAACAACGGATTTCCAGCTTATTCTTTCGTCGATAAATTTCAGATTATCAAGCTATGTTTTTAAGACTTTCACAAAAGTTGCTCTATACATTTAGTTAATACATTATGTACACTATGTTTTGATTGCATTCACGCATGCGCTGTGAAAATTTATTTAGTGAACCTGCTCATTTTTCATCCAATATTTATAATATATTTTTTTAAATTCTGTATCTTCATACAAATGAACACAGTTTATTACCAAGAAGGCACCTAATCATGTGCTACAGTTTTAATGCTTTCGCAACATTAGTTGTTACAGGGTAAACCAAAATATATTCAACTTAAAATTACACTATGTGCAAATTACTTAAAAGGTGAAAAGATACTTAAAAAGTTGCTAATTATTTTAATATCCTTAGTAACTTCTACTATATAGCTTCGTCAGAGAATACAAAAATACAAGCGTCTTATTTTCAAATTTCACGTAGTTGGTGCCGAAAGGCGTGAAAGCATTTTAGTAAAGCATATTATTTATTTGCTGACCCAAAATATATACGTTTTTCTTCAATTTGTTTCCGGTCACATATGAGGTTACCGGAAAAAATATTCGCATAAATATATGCGTTTTACACACCTAGAGTTTCAGAATTATTTCTCAACTATTTTTCTAAATATTTAACAAAAATACTAAAATCGCAAGTGACCGGCCATCATGGGCCATATAATGTAACAAGAACGCACAATAAGCATCCTTACAATAAGCAGCGTCTACTGCATACGATTTTCAGCTTTATTAGATGCGTTCGTAATTATATAAATGCGTAGCACCTATAGTCGTCATATGTTCTCTGTCTGTCTGTCCATCTGCCGGCATCTAGCAGAGCAAAAACTAACCATCCGAATTGTTTGAAATTTAATGCATATAATCGTTACAGAATTTTGTTGTTTCATTTTCCATTTTATGAAAAAAAAACTAAAAAAGATAGTAATAAATTTTTCTTCATGTTCTTAAATCCCATCATACGTAATTAATTTAACCATATCTCATGATAGATAATGATTCTACCTTGCCATGGTGATTACGTCCTATTTAAGATGGAATCATATTATTTCGCTATTACTGAATTTAATATATATGTTGTAGGCTAATTGAGACATCCGGCTGTTTGCAAAGAGGCGGACTTATTGGAGAATCATCTCCGTTTTTCCAATCAGCCTGATATTTTTCAGGCTTATTGCAAAGAGCTTAAAGAACGTTGGGCTAATTTGAATAAGGTAATCCATTTCTCAAAAAGCCTAAAATTTTTACGCTCCTTCGGAAGAACCTAGTTTGCGTTAAGCTTATTGAAAAATGACCACTTGCTTTAATTCGATCGAACCATAACCTGATCCGAGCGAGACAAAATAATTTCCAACCCGGCTAGAACCCGAAAATGCCATCTGAATTTAACCCGAAACACGATATGAACCAGAAAAAAATCCATCTAACCGTAACCCGATCCACGAAAGACAAAATAATTTCCGTCTACGCGCACTAACCAGAAGATGGAAATTCCAACTGAAGCCTACCTTAAACCCGATCCTAACCACACAAAAAAGAAAACTCTATCCAACCGTAACCCGATCTTTTAAAGATAAAATATTTTCCGCCGAAACGCAACCCGACGGAGCCTGAAAATACCATTTGAATACAACCTGAAATCCGATCCGAATCCAAAAAAAAAAAAAATTCCACCAACCGTAACTCGGTCCGAAAAAGACAAAATAATTTCCGTCGACACGCACTGACCAGAACCGGAAAATTCCAGTTGAAGTCTACCCTAAAGTTGATCCGAACACGACACAAAAAACTGTTGCTCCAATTGTAAACTCCTAACGTAAAAAAAAAAAAAAAAAACTCCAATTGTAACAAGATCTATGCAAGATAAAATAACTTATCAAAACGCAACCCAAAAAGATCTGGAAGTTCCATTTGAAGTTAATTCGAAACCCGAATCGAACCCCCCAAAAGATCCACCAAATCGTATTCTTCGAAAGACAAAATAATTTCCGTCCATACGCACCTAACAGAACCTGAAAGTTTTAATTATAGTCTATCTTAAACCGGAAACTAATACGAAAAAATAAAATTACATCCAACCGTAACACGGTATGTGCAGACAAAATAATTTCCGTCAGAACGCAACTCGAGAAACCTGAAAATTTTATTTGAAGTCAACCGAAACCCGAGCAGAATCCGAAAAATATCCATTGAACCCGATCCGTGAAAGACAAAATAATTTCCGTCTACAAGTACCGTCGGAACCTAAAAATTTTCAATTGACGTCTAGTTTAAACCTGAACAGAACTCGAACAAAATAAAATTCCATACAACCGTAACCCGATCTATGCAAGACAAAGTATTTTCCGTCGAAACGCAGCTCGACAAACCTGAAAATTTCACTTGAAGTCAAGCATTAATAATTGCATGCGTAGAGTAATTGGATTAATAAATATTTAATTTATTGTCAATTAGTAACTGGTATCGAGGGGATCGCATCAGATGGTGGTTCTCGGGTTCGCTGAAAAGATGATTAAAAAAACTCCAACATTTTGATGAAAGTACAATCACTTATTTATTTATGTTCAAAAACAAAGGAAGACATCTCATAAAAAATGGAGCTTCGGATATGAAGCAATACAGAAGGACACATTAGGTATCTCGATGTGTATAAACAAATTCGTTTCATCACTGCTACGCAAAGTCACTGAAAAGAAAAGGAAAAACAACAGCAGACCTTTAACTGACCTTCCAGCCAGGCGGTCAGGGGTGAACTGTGTCATAATGCTTACTCAACTCATATGTCTTGGCATATTGCATTATCGCCAACTAATCAAGATTTTGACGCCTATATTACAAAGACAAAGCATTGGCGACAGGATTAGCAGATAGATTACGTGGCAGCCTCGCCTTTCGTCGCACCCACAGGATGTGAAGCAACCCTACATGTTTCAAGAATAAGTGCGACGAAATGTCTCTCATTTGTTTGTATTTTTAAAAAAAGATTGCAGTTAAATGTGATTGAGTAAACTTTAACAAATGTATGTGAAATGTAGAAAGCATAATGATGATAAATGAAAACATAATTTAAAACTGCAATTCCAATAAATACATTATTTTCTTTATTTCCCTTTTTACCCGTCAAGTTCTAATGGGAAATGAGAGTGTTTTATTTATAGTGCAGATAAAAAATACGTTAAAGAAAATGAACCGTTAAAGGGGAAGTGCAGCTGTACGAATTATAACTGCGCACGATTGCTGTTAACTAAAAACCGTTAGGAATGGAAATAAATAAATAAATAATCGAGAATGAGAATTTTGAATAAGTGAAACAAAATATCTGAAACCATAAATCTTTATATGTGTTGAGAAAAGTTCCTTGTGAAAAGGAAAAAAAAACTAAATGAATGTAGAAGTATGAATTGTTTTAGGAAAAAGAATTACCATAATGAATTTACTTGTTTAAAGTAGATTTTGAGAAACGTGGGGGGGGGGGTGAAATTGATATGTTGCAGATAAATCTGCCACATATCTCACCGGTGCAACCGAGAAAAAGCTGTGACGGTACGTTGCAGCTTTATAGAAAAACAGACAAATTGTCCATCTTCAAATTGTAAATCTTCAAACACAGTTTTACAAAATAAACATTAAAAATGCTCATAAATGAGCTTGCAATTTGAAAAGAAAAAATATGTGTAACAGTTATATGCATGTAAAGCATAAATTCAACTAGGTTGCTTAAGACTTTGGATCCATTGCAACTTTAAAGTCAGTGAGCAATCATTTTTTTTTGTCCTTCGTACCAAGACTCACTTTTTTTTACTTTGACCCTATTTGGGATCAGCCATGTACTACACATTTGCAAGCATTTAAAAGAAATAATTAAAAACAACACAATTCAAGACACTAAAAGTAAAAATGAAAAATATATAAGGTATGAGTAATTGTAACTAAAACTTAGATGTACACATGAAGAGAATATATGTAAAAATTGAAAATTCGTGCACATGGCACAGGACTACAAAATAAAGAGGTGCCTAAAGCACGCCCATAAAAAAAGGGGTGGCACTAATTCTTGTATGTCAACAAGTATTATGGCTTCGGTTTAAGACCTCAGCCCTATAGGAAGCGGGAATAAAAAGGACGACTCACATTGAGCACAACATGAGCCTCCTCGCTCCCCAGTAGATCACAGTGATCTGCGAAAGGAGCGCGATTCAGTATCTCATATAAATTCTTTGTAAGTAATTTGAATTGGAAAACCAATTCACGTGAAAGGTGTCTCTCATCACAGTGTCGCATGAACCTTAGGGCAACAATTTTGAACGGTTCACGACTTCTTGGGGGCAATGATTATAAAAAGAGAAAAGAACTAAGTTGTAAATATCAGACTTCTAAAAAGACAATCCTAAAGTGGTGAGAGACGAAGTGTGATAAAGTTGTAAAATTATGTTCAAGTCATGTAAGCAGGTATAGAATTTAATTGAAGGGTGTTTTTTTTTCTTTTTAACTTTTTTTAACGATAGATATAAGTGACATGTAAAAATTATAACCTTTCTTTTTTTTGAATGACAAAAGAATATCTAGCTAGACTTTTTACTGTTAAGCTGTAACTAAAAGTGAAAGCATTTATAGTTAGCTTGTTTTGCTTAGCTTACGTGCGTTAAAAAACGTATAGAGAAAAATGCAAAGTGACAAAGAATATTGTTCACAGATGATCTTCGAAGCAACACACTCATGGACAAGCCACAACATTGTCAAAGATCACCTATATCAACACATGTATAATCTTGGCCAGAGATTAACAACATAGTGTCACAATACATAAATTCAAAATAAGTCTTGTAAATAATAAACGATTATCTTCGTCTTAAATTATAAGTGTCTGGTTGACAGTTACTAGTGAAATTACTGTTATTAACATGACTTGAAGCATCAAATAAATGTCCATAACGAGGTGGTGCAAGGAGTAGTCTATCTATGTGCACACGAAATGCTGTATCATCAGCCGCATGTAATCTTTTTATCGAGAAAGACACAGGTGAATGTTTATTTGTAACTATGTATGGTCCTGTATATCTAGATTAAATTTGTCAACTGTTTTTAAGTATACAATGTCTTTCAAACAGATGCTTCTTAATTTAGCTTCTCGACTGTACATTTTATATTTTTTATCTTGAGCAGATTTAATGTTAGAATAGGCTTTTTCATAAATTTTGTGCAAGTCTTCTAGTAATTTATAAATTTCAGTATGTTTATCTAGAAAATGTTGATAACAAGAATGATCAAAAGTGTCAAAGATTAAGGAAAGTTCACGACCAAAATGAAGCAAATTTGGGGAAAATAATGTAGTAGAATGTCTTGAACCATTGTGTATAAAATTACATTTTCAAAAGAATGACCCTAACCAAAGCATATCACATAATAAAATGCAATGTAAAATTATAGCATTATAAAATATAATTAAACATAATATAGGATAATTTATAGAAAATAAAAGAAGAATTTTCTTTTAGCTTAGTCCAAGAAAAAAATCAAAGTCTTATTGTAACTTCTTTACGAGTAAAAAAATCTACATAAATCATGCCAATAAATCAACTAAAGAAAATGCATATGCAAATAGCTCTTTCTCTCTCTCTTTTTTTTTTTTTTTTTTTTTTTTTTTTTGTAGAGGAATGTAAAAATAAGTTACGTAAAATATCCCCTAAAGTTTGTGAAAAATCACAAATTTAAAAAATAAGGGATTTAACTTTATACTGAAAATAATGCCCTCTTTTTTTTTAATTAAAAAGTAAATCAATAAAGAGCATGAAAGTTAAGGCAAAAATAATATAAATCATTTCAATCACATATAAATAAATATATTGTAAAATATTCTTTCATGAATACGAAAACTGAATTAAATATAATTCAATGCAAGCATTTAATGTAACTTCAGTAAATTACGGAAAAGAAAAATTTTGAAACAAATATTCAATTCTCGTATTCTATATATATGTAAAAAAAAAAAAAAAAAAAATGAGCAGTTTTCTTTTTATTATCAACTGCCAAAGACTTGTGTACGACGAAGGCAATTTTTTTCTTTTTTTTTTACGGCCAATTTTCTCTGTAGATGGGCCGAAAATGTTCTTCAGGTTGTTTTTTTTTTTTTTTTTTTTTTTTTTTTTTTTTTTTTTTAAACCACTTATCGAATCACTAATTTCACAAAAAAATTGTAGAGTCCTTGAAGGACAACAAAAACTGAAGACACTTGATACCTCACAAGCCTTTTTTTTGCACACAAAATTAGTCGTCGCACCCTTTGTACACTGTCACACCCTTAAAAATTGACGCACTAACATTTCACTTTTTTTGCTTGAATCTTATGTCCCTTTTAAACATATTTCACAGAAAACACTGGTGACACAAGTGACGCATAATGCGGTTTTCACAACACAGAAATTGTGCATAACACTGGTGATTTTTTTTCACTGAAGAGTCGGAGGGAGCACACGCGAATTCACCAACCCACGGAAGAATCGAAATGTGACCAGATGAGAAAAAAAAAACACAGAAGAAGCCACTGACGAACTTCGGCGAAAGGAGGGGGAAACACAGCACCGTAAAACGTCCGTCCAAGAGATGAATTCCCTCACTCGGAAAAGCTTCAGAACTCTCCAGAAACAGAACAGGGGATTTCCCGTTTCCGTGCGACAAATGAATTGCCCGTCATCTTACGCAGGTCACTGGCGAAGACATGTAGCGGCGAGAAAAATGTTCGCAGGCAGAGAGAAGTAAAATCATGTCTCTATTCATTTCATTTTTTTTTACCTTTGAGTTGGAGAAAAATTCGGCTGCTATGCACCAATTGTATATCGAGGGGATCGCATCAGATGGTGTTTCTCGGGTTCGCTGAAAAGATTATTAAAAAAACTCCAACATTTCGATGAAAGTACAATCACTTATTTATTTATGTTCAAAAACAAAGGAAGACATCTCATAAAAAATGGAGCTTCGGATATGAAGCAATACAGAAGGACACATTAGGTATCTCGATGTGTATAAACAAATTCGTTTCATCACTGCTACGCAACTTCACAGAATGGAAAAGGAAAACAACAGCTGTCCTTTAACTAACCTTCCAGTCAGGCGGTCAGGGGTGGACTGTGTCATAATGCGTACTCAACTCATATGTCTTGGCATATTGTGTTATTATAAAAATAGCAAATAAAGCCTTTGTGCAACAATATTAAAAAGCAGAAAAACCAACGTTTAAAATGCACAAATAATATATGAAAAGCAGCAATCATCATATATTATTAATATTTTCATATATTATTTGTGCATTTTAAACGTTGGTTTTTCTGCTTTTTAATACTGTATTATTGCCAACTAATCAAGATTTTGACGCCTATATTACAAAGACAAAGCATTGGCGACAGGATTAACAGACAGATTACGTGGCAGCCCCGCCTTTTGGCGCACTCACAGGATGTGAAGCAACCTTGCATGTTTCAAGAATAAGTGCGACGAAAAGTCTCGCATTTGTTTATATTAAAAAAAAAGATTTCAGTTAAATGTGATTGAGTAATCTTTAACAAATGTATGTGAAATGTAGAAAGCATAATGATGATAAATGCAAATATAATTTAAAACTGCAATTCCAATAAATACATTATTTTCTTTATTTCCTTTTTCACCCGTCAAGTTCTAATAGGAAATGAGAGTGGTTTATTTATAGTGCAGATAAAAAATACGTTAAAGAAAATGAACCGTTAAAGGGAAAGTGCAGCTGTACGAATTATAACTGCGCACGATTGCTGTTAACTAAAAACCGTTAGGAATGGAAATAAATAAATAAATAATCGAGAATGAGAATTTTGAATAAGTGAAACAAAATATCTGAAACCATAAATCTTTATATGTGTTGAGAAAAGTTCCTTGTGAAAAGGAAAAAAAAACTAAATGAATGTAGAAGTATGAATTGTTTTAGGAAAAAGAATTACCATAATGAATTTACTTGTTTAAAGTAGATTTTGAGAAACGTGGGGGGGGGGGGTGAAATTGATATGTTGCAGATAAATCTGCCACATATCTCACCGGTGCAACCGAGAAAAAGCTGTGACGGTACGTTGCAGCTTTATAGAAAAACAGACAAATTGTCCATCTTCAAATTGTAAATCTTCAAACACAGTTTTACAAAATAAACATTAAAAATGCTCATAAATGAGCTTGCAATTTGAAAAGAAAAAATATGTGTAACAGTTATATGCATGTAAAGCATAAATTCAACTAGGTTGCTTAAGACTTTGGATCCATTGCAACTTTAAAGTCAGTGAGCAATCATTTTTTTTGTCCTTCGTACCAAGACTCACTTTTTTTTACTTTGACCCTATTTGGGATCAGCCATGTACTACACATTTGCAAGCATTTAAAAGAAATAATTAAAAACAACACAATTCAAGACACTAAAAGTAAAAATGAAAAATATATAAGGTATGAGTAATTGTAACTAAAACTTAGATGTACACATGAAGAGAATATATGTAAAAATTGAAAATTCGTGCACATGGCACAGGACTACAAAATAAAGAGGTGCCTAAAGCACGCCCATAAAAAAAGGGGTGGCACTAATTCTTGTATGTCAACAAGTATTATGGCTTCGGTTTAAGACCTCAGCCCTATAGGAAGCGGGAATAAAAAGGACGACTCACATTGAGCACAACATGAGCCTCCTCGCTCCTAAGTAGATCACAGTGATCTGCGAAAGGAGCGCGATTCAGTATCTCATATAAATTCTTTGTAAGTAATTTGAATTGGAAAACCAATTCACGTGAAAGGTGTCTCTCATCACAGTGTCGCATGAACCTTAGGGCAACAATTTTGAACGGTTCACGACTTCTTGGGGGCAATGATTATAAAAAGAGAAAAGAACTAAGTTGTAAATATCAGACATCTAAAAAGACAATCCTAAAGTGGTGAGAGACGAAGTGTGATAAAGTTGTAAAATTATGTTCAAGTCATGTAAGCAGGTATAGAATTTAATTGAAGGGTGTTTTTTTTTTCTTTTTAACTTTTTTTAACGATAGATATAAGTGACATGTAAAAATTATAACCTTTCTTTTTTTTGAATGACAAAAGAATATCTAGCTAGACTTTTTACTGTTGAGCTGTAACTAAAAGTGAAAGCATTTATAGTTAGCTTGTTTTGCTTAGCTTACGTGCGTTAAAAAACGTATAGAGAAAAATGCAAAGTGACAAAGAATATTGTTCACAGATGATCTTCGAAGCAACACACTCATGGACAAGCCACAACATTGTCAAAGATCACCTATATCAACACATGTATAATCTTGGCCAGAGATTAACAACATAGTGTCACAATACATAAATTCAAAATAAGTCTTGTAAATAATAAACGATTATCTTCGTCTTAAATTATAAGTGTCTGGTTGACAGTTACTAGTGAAATTACTGTTATTAACATGACTTGAAGCATCAAATAAATGTCCATAACGAGGTGGTGCAAGGAGTAGTCTATCTATGTGCACACGAAATGCTGTATCATCAGCCGCATGTAATCTTTTTATCGAGAAAGACACAGGTGAATGTTTATTTGTAACTATGTATGGTCCTGTATATCTAGATTAAATTTGTCAACTGTTTTTAAGTATACAATGTCTTTCAAACAGATGCTTCTTAATTTAGCTTCTCGACTGTACATTTTTTATTTTTTATCTTGAGCAGATTTAATGTTAGAATAGGCTTTTTCATAAATTTTGTGCAAGTCTTCTAGTAATTTATAAATTTCAGTATGTTTATCTAGAAAAGGTTGATAACAAGAATGATCAAAAGTGTCAAAGATTAAGGAAAGTTCACGACCAAAATGAAGCAAATTTGGGGAAAATAATGTAGTAGAATGTCTTGAACCATTGTGTATAAAATTACATTTTCAAAAGAATGACCCTAACCAAAGCATATCACATAATAAAATGCAATGTAAAATTATAGCATTATAAAATATAATTAAACATAATATAGGATAATTTATAGAAAATAAAAGAAGAATTTTCTTTTAGCTTAGTCCAAGAAAAAAATCAAAGTCTTATTGTAACTTCTTTACGAGTAAAAAAATCTACATAAATCATGCCAATAAATCAACTAAAGAAAATGCATATGCAAATAGCTCTTTCTCTCTCTCTTTTTTTTTTTTTTTTTTTTTTTTTTTTTTTGTAGAGGAATGTAAAAATAAGTTACGTAAAATATCCCCTAAAGTTTGTGAAAAATCACAAATTTAAAAAATAAGGGATTTAACTTTATACTGAAAATAATGCCCTCTTTTTTTTTAATTAAAAAGTAAATCAATAAAGAGCATGAAAGTTAAGGCAAAAATAATATAAATCATTTCAATCACATATAAATAAATATATTGTAAAATATTCTTTCATGAATACGAAAACTGAATTAAATATAATTCAATGCAAGCATTTAATGTAACTTCAGTAAATTACGGAAAAGAAAAATTTTGAAACAAATATTCAATTCTCGTATTCTATATATATGTAAAAAAAAAAAAAAAAAAAATGAGCAGTTTTCTTTTTATTATCAACTGCCAAAGACTTGTGTACGACGAAGGCAATTTTTTTCTTTTTTTTTTACGGCCAATTTTCTCTGTAGATGGGCCGAAAATGTTCTTCAGGTTGTTTTTTTTTTTTTTTTTTTTTTTTTTTTTTTTTTTAAACCACTTATCGAATCACTAATTTCACAAAAAAATTGTAGAGTCCTTGAAGGACAACAAAAACTGAAGACACTTGATACCTCACAAGCCTTTTTTTTGCACACAAAATTAGTCGTCGCACCCTTTGTACACTGTCACACCCTTAAAAATTGACGCACTAACATTTCACTTTTTTTGCTTGAATCTTATGTCCCTTTTAAACATATTTCACAGAAAACACTGGTGACACAAGTGACGCATAATGCGGTTTTCACAACACAGAAATTGTGCATAACACTGGTGATTTTTTTTCACTGAAGAGTCGGAGGGAGCACACGCGAATTCACCAACCCACGGAAGAATCGAAATGTGACCAGATGAGAAAAAAAAAACACAGAAGAAGCCACTGACGAACTTCGGCGAAAGGAGGGGGAAACACAGCACCGTAAAACGTCCGTCCAAGAGATGAATTCCCTCACTCGGAAAAGCTTCAGAACTCTCCAGAAACAGAACAGGGGATTTCCCGTTTCCGTGCGACAAATGAATTGCCCGTCATCTTACGCAGGTCACTGGCGAAGACATGTAGCGGCGAGAAAAATGTTCGCAGGCAGAGAGAAGTAAAATCATGTCTCTATTCATTTCATTTTTTTTTACCTTTGAGTTGGAGAAAAATTCGGCTGCTATGCACCAATTGTATATCGAGGGGATCGCATCAGATGGTGTTTCTCGGGTTCGCTGAAAAGATTATTAAAAAAACTCCAACATTTCGATGAAAGTACAATCACTTATTTATTTATGTTCAAAAACAAAGGAAGACATCTCATAAAAAATGGAGCTTCGGATATGAAGCAATACAGAAGGACACATTAGGTATCTCGATGTGTATAAACAAATTCGTTTCATCACTGCTACGCAACTTCACAGAATGGAAAAGGAAAACAACAGCTGTCCTTTAACTAACCTTCCAGTCAGGCGGTCAGGGGTGGACTGTGTCATAATGCGTACTCAACTCATATGTCTTGGCATATTGTGTTATTATAAAAATAGCAAATAAAGCCTTTGTGCAACAATATTAAAAAGCAGAAAAACCAACGTTTAAAATGCACAAATAATATATGAAAAGCAGCAATCATCATATATTATTAATATTTTCATATATTATTTGTGCATTTTAAACGTTGGTTTTTCTGCTTTTTAATACTGTATTATTGCCAACTAATCAAGATTTTGACGCCTATATTACAAAGACAAAGCATTGGCGACAGGATTAACAGACAGATTACGTGGCAGCCCCGCCTTTTGGCGCACTCACAGGATGTGAAGCAACCTTGCATGTTTCAAGAATAAGTGCGACGAAAAGTCTCGCATTTGTTTATATTAAAAAAAAAGATTTCAGTTAAATGTGATTGAGTAATCTTTAACAAATGTATGTGAAATGTAGAAAGCATAATGATGATAAATGCAAATATAATTTAAAACTGCAATTCCAATAAATACATTATTTTCTTTATTTCCTTTTTCACCCGTCAAGTTCTAATAGGAAATGAGAGTGGTTTATTTATAGTGCAGATAAAAAATACGTTAAAGAAAATGAACCGTTAAAGGGAAAGTGCAGCTGTACGAATTATAACTGCGCACGATTGCTGTTAACTAAAAACCGTTAGGAATGGAAATAAATAAATAAATAATCGAGAATGAGAATTTTGAATAAGTGAAACAAAATATCTGAAACCATAAATCTTTATATGTGTTGAGAAAAGTTCCTTGTGAAAAGGAAAAAAAAACTAAATGAATGTAGAAGTATGAATTGTTTTAGGAAAAAGAATTACCATAATGAATTTACTTGTTTAAAGTAGATTTTGAGAAACGTGGGGGGGGGGGGTGAAATTGATATGTTGCAGATAAATCTGCCACATATCTCACCGGTGCAACCGAGAAAAAGCTGTGACGGTACGTTGCAGCTTTATAGAAAAACAGACAAATTGTCCATCTTCAAATTGTAAATCTTCAAACACAGTTTTACAAAATAAACATTAAAAATGCTCATAAATGAGCTTGCAATTTGAAAAGAAAAAATATGTGTAACAGTTATATGCATGTAAAGCATAAATTCAACTAGGTTGCTTAAGACTTTGGATCCATTGCAACTTTAAAGTCAGTGAGCAATCATTTTTTTTGTCCTTCGTACCAAGACTCACTTTTTTTTACTTTGACCCTATTTGGGATCAGCCATGTACTACACATTTGCAAGCATTTAAAAGAAATAATTAAAAACAACACAATTCAAGACACTAAAAGTAAAAATGAAAAATATATAAGGTATGAGTAATTGTAACTAAAACTTAGATGTACACATGAAGAGAATATATGTAAAAATTGAAAATTCGTGCACATGGCACAGGACTACAAAATAAAGAGGTGCCTAAAGCACGCCCATAAAAAAAGGGGTGGCACTAATTCTTGTATGTCAACAAGTATTATGGCTTCGGTTTAAGACCTCAGCCCTATAGGAAGCGGGAATAAAAAGGACGACTCACATTGAGCACAACATGAGCCTCCTCGCTCCTAAGTAGATCACAGTGATCTGCGAAAGGAGCGCGATTCAGTATCTCATATAAATTCTTTGTAAGTAATTTGAATTGGAAAACCAATTCACGTGAAAGGTGTCTCTCATCACAGTGTCGCATGAACCTTAGGGCAACAATTTTGAACGGTTCACGACTTCTTGGGGGCAATGATTATAAAAAGAGAAAAGAACTAAGTTGTAAATATCAGACATCTAAAAAGACAATCCTAAAGTGGTGAGAGACGAAGTGTGATAAAGTTGTAAAATTATGTTCAAGTCATGTAAGCAGGTATAGAATTTAATTGAAGGGTGTTTTTTTTTTCTTTTTAACTTTTTTTAACGATAGATATAAGTGACATGTAAAAATTATAACCTTTCTTTTTTTTGAATGACAAAAGAATATCTAGCTAGACTTTTTACTGTTGAGCTGTAACTAAAAGTGAAAGCATTTATAGTTAGCTTGTTTTGCTTAGCTTACGTGCGTTAAAAAACGTATAGAGAAAAATGCAAAGTGACAAAGAATATTGTTCACAGATGATCTTCGAAGCAACACACTCATGGACAAGCCACAACATTGTCAAAGATCACCTATATCAACACATGTATAATCTTGGCCAGAGATTAACAACATAGTGTCACAATACATAAATTCAAAATAAGTCTTGTAAATAATAAACGATTATCTTCGTCTTAAATTATAAGTGTCTGGTTGACAGTTACTAGTGAAATTACTGTTATTAACATGACTTGAAGCATCAAATAAATGTCCATAACGAGGTGGTGCAAGGAGTAGTCTATCTATGTGCACACGAAATGCTGTATCATCAGCCGCATGTAATCTTTTTATCGAGAAAGACACAGGTGAATGTTTATTTGTAACTATGTATGGTCCTGTATATCTAGATTAAATTTGTCAACTGTTTTTAAGTATACAATGTCTTTCAAACAGATGCTTCTTAATTTAGCTTCTCGACTGTACATTTTTTATTTTTTATCTTGAGCAGATTTAATGTTAGAATAGGCTTTTTCATAAATTTTGTGCAAGTCTTCTAGTAATTTATAAATTTCAGTATGTTTATCTAGAAAAGGTTGATAACAAGAATGATCAAAAGTGTCAAAGATTAAGGAAAGTTCACGACCAAAATGAAGCAAATTTGGGGAAAATAATGTAGTAGAATGTCTTGAACCATTGTGTATAAAATTACATTTTCAAAAGAATGACCCTAACCAAAGCATATCACATAATAAAATGCAATGTAAAATTATAGCATTATAAAATATAATTAAACATAATATAGGATAATTTATAGAAAATAAAAGAAGAATTTTCTTTTAGCTTAGTCCAAGAAAAAAATCAAAGTCTTATTGTAACTTCTTTACGAGTAAAAAAATCTACATAAATCATGCCAATAAATCAACTAAAGAAAATGCATATGCAAATAGCTCTTTCTCTCTCTCTCTTTTTTTTTTTTAGCGGTATTTATTTCATCATTTTATTTTTGTTTTATTTATAATCGCATGTGCAAAAGTTATGTTCAACATGAAAGCTGCATAAAATTTTATTCGCTGTTGCTTTATCATTTACATCTCTCATAAATTCAAAATATGAGTTTTAAAAGATATGATATAAAATTTAAGTGACGCCTTGATGTGACTTTAAAAGGTTTGTTTTAAAATTCAATTTAAATTATTTTTGACTCGGTTAAAATATTTTTTTACATCTACACAATACTTTTAATTTTCCAATTCACTGTTAAATATATCACTTTCATTGAATCTATACTATGCATTGAAATGTATTTATTTCAATAAATTGATTTATCTTTTGTGTCACACTATTCAAAATTGTGAGTAAGATTTATGTAAATGGTTTCTTTGCGTCATTGTGTCCAAACTACATGAAATGTATGAAAAAGGATAGTTTGATGCAAATGAACCATTTACATAAATCTTACTCACAATTTTGAATAGCGTGACACAAAAGATAAATCAATTTATTGAAATAAATACATTTCAATGCATAGTATAGATTCAATGAAAGTGATATATTTAACAGTGAATTGGAAAATTAAAAGTATTGTGTAGATGTAAAAAAATATTTTAACCAAGTCAAAAATAATTTAAATTGAATTTTAAAACAAACATTTTAAAGTCACATCAAGGCGTCACTTAAATTTTATATCATATCTTTTAAAACTCATATTTTGAATTTATGAGAGATGTAAATGATAAAGCAACAGCGAATAAAATTTTATGCAGCTTTTCATGTTGAACATAACTTTTGCACATGCGATTATAAATAAAACAAAAATAAAATGACGAAATAAATACAAATATATATTTTTTAAGAAATAGCATAACGTCACTCAAAATTTTATATCAGTATTTTTAAGTTCCATATTTAAAATTATTAGAGCATAAGATAAAGTGCTGCGTCAGAAACTTTTAACCCGTCAAGGGTTTTTGCATTGATATATATTATTTGTATAAGATTTACATATAAGATTTATATAATATTTATATAATATTTATATGTAATACGCATAATATTTATATTTATATATATTGTTGAACATTACATGTGAAAAATACATTATCTCATTATAATACTAATTTTATATTTTAGAAAATACTAGGCAAAAAGTCACTTTAACTTTTGGAAACTAACTAAGATTTCAGTAATTTAGACAAAATATTCTAACTAATGTTCATTGTTAAGTTGAAAATACAGTACACTTAAGAAAATATTGTAACTTTTATATTGGCCCCATATAATTATTGCGAAAAAAAATCTCACTTTTACCATTAATAAAATTATTTGCATTATTCTAATACAAAATATGACAATTTTTGGAGTTATTTTTTTTTAAATGTTTTTTCCAATATCTAGTGTTAACTAGGACTTCCCTCAGAGGGATTAGTCTGAGCGATATTACTGAGAACATAGATTTAATAATAACATGTGGAAGCAATGAAAATGAGATGTTATCTTTAATTGTCCATATGCTGCGATAAATTGAAATGATGAAAATAAGCGAATCGTAGAATTACAAAATCTTAGATATAAATTCGTATACACTGTTTTAAAAAATGGGAAATCTAACCATTCAAGACAGTTATGCATGGATATAAAATTGAAAGTACGCAATATATTAAAAGTAAAATAGAAAATGAAATACTAAATTACTTATATCGGAATTTTAACTGTATAAAATGATGTCAAGAGCATAATCAGACGCTCCGCACCAATTTGAGTAACTTTAAATGACAAATATATGATGTTTAAAAAGAATGGACTATACTTTATATGGTGTGTGCTCCCCCGGAATAGTTAATATTGTACAATATCTGTTTTCCACGGATGCAATGAGGTTGTCGATAACATTTAAGGAATTCTCTTCTCAAAATCTAATATAGTATCAAAGTACCGAATACATCAACAGTGGCATGTAATGCTTCGTTTGAGTGTGTTTTAGATATGCTCGATCGGATTTGAATGATGAGTGTATGCTGGCCACTACATACGTTGTATTGTTTTGTTTTCAAAGATATTCTGCACAAGTTGAGCTGTATTTAGCATGTATTAAATAAAAGAAATCGGCAATGATTACAACATAAAGTATGACACAAGATCTGAATATATCGTCTGCATAACTTTTGAGCTGTCAAAGTGTCATTTTAAGTAATTTACAAATCCATACATATTTATTAAGCAAATCATGCAAGCTAACATACGCCAATATGAACCCGATTATAAAATTTCACCAGAATAAGTTAATATATAAAAAATCTACTAATGATAATTGAGAATATGACCTTATAACAAAATGTCTAGAAAAATGAATCGGATAAAAAATTCATATCACATTTAAAACGGCACTTCCCTCTGTTAGTGCCTTGGCGAGAGAGAGAAAAGCCTAGAGAAGGAAAAGTACTTTCGGGCAACCTATTCACTGTTTCATACAGGTCTTTATTCAATATTTACGCAATTTATTTAATGCAAGGTGGGTATCTATCAGTTTTGTTTCTTTTAAATCGCATGTTTTGCGAAGGAAATGCAGCATTATGAAATATTTAAAGTTGCTGTACCTAATAATTCCAAATTAATGGTAATTGAGATCGCTTTCCGTTAATTTCATCATTTTAAATTTTTTAGAAACCATTCATAGAGACAATTGTATATTTTAAAACTAACCCGAAGCAAAATTTCAAGATTTTGGGCTCAACAGTAACACAGAAATAGAAAATTTTTGAAAGTTTTTTGTTTTTGCACTGCTTTATATAGCGACATTTTTAGAAATTGTTCTATTGCGAGAATTTACGTCATGATAAATACAGCCATGTCAATCTTCATGTTTATATTCCTAACAATTCCATGTACTTCGTTACTTAGATCATCTTTAGATCTTTTTCCGCTTTGTTTAGTCTTTCTATTTTTTAGAATTCGTTCTACAACGAGCATTTATATCTTATTAATTACTACCATGCCAGAGTTCTAGTTTCTAACCCCAACAGTATCCCAAAAATTTCAGTATTCCAAATAAATCATAGATTAGAACCTTTCTAGAAATTTTTACGTTTATCCGTCAAATTGAACCTTTTAGAGAGCGTTCATTAAGAGTATTTTTATCTTAAAAGTAACTACCGCACCAAATTTAAAGTTTCTAACCCAATCAATATCGCAAAAATCACAATTTTAGAACTTTTTTGCTCCTGCAGCGATGTAGTTTCTTGCACTGACATAAAATAGTCTTTTTTTCGGAGCAGAGATGGCCACCAACATTTTTTTAAGTTGGCTATGTAGTTTCAGAGGTAACACCTCACAAACGTACAAGCATTAATAATATTATATACTTTATAATATTATAACGCTTTATAATATTAGCATTAGATGTACAGATACAAAAGCCATTTATCCGTTACAAACTAAAGTGGCGGCGTTGCCCCGAATTTGAAGGATGTTTGTTCTGAAAAATCAATTTCAAAATTTAACATACAACACAAAACAAACATTAAAAAAAGCAGTCGAAATGTTGTATGAATGAATCATATGAAAACGCTACATAAAAATGTATAAATGTATATAACAGACGCAAAAGAATACAGCTATAAATGAACTTATTTCAATTTATAATTGGAGCAATAATGTTAAAATGGGCCAATAATTTCCCTAATCGGGTTTTTATCATGCTTCAATACATTTTTCACACTCATATGACGTTATACTATATCCATCACGTCCTTTATATTTCCTATATGACGTAATATTTTCCTCTTTCACGTGGAAACCTTGAAATAGAAAAGTTATGAAGTTATATTCACTTTCATTTAAATTCGTCAAACCATTAATTTCATTTTCATATTTCACGCGAATATCTTGCAATAACAAAGTTAGGACGTAATATTCACCTTTTTTTTTTAAATTCATCAAACTATTTTTTTCATTTTCATTTTTCACGTGGAAATCTTGCAGTAGAAAATTAATTGTTGTAGTAATAATTTTATTGTGTTTTTTAATTGTTGGCAACTGCTATAACGAAAAATGTTTAAATTTGATAAGAAATTGCTGTTAAATTTGTGGTTTTTTATTAATTAAAAATTCACTATAAATTATTTCGATTCCGGATTACTTTAGTTGCCTCGGCCATGTTTTAATACACTTGTCAGTATCTTTTCACAATTTTGGCTTCCAAATTGTGGATTTTTATAAAATTACAAACAGACAGATAGACAAGTTTTCATTTTTATATACCTCTCTATTCTAAAAAAAGTAACTAACGCTGTCACCGCCGCCGCCACCGGTTTTGAATTTTTTGGGACCGGAGGTCTTTCTTCGTTAATATTAAGAAAACTATTGCATACAAAAAATATGAAAATTGGTGGTATTATAGCGAAATGTTTGATCAACACGCTAATGCATACAGTTTTCAAATCGAAGAATTATTTTAAGAGATATTTAATGCTAAAGTTGGACAAAATTATTCCATTAAAAAAAATTTATAGGAGCAAAAGCTATACATGGGAATTTAATCATTTTTAGATCATTTTATTCAATAGAAGATCCCGGTGTGCAGATTTCATTATTTTTTTTTAATTTGACTCATTTTTTGAGGTTTTATTTCTATTTTAAATTCAAATATTCAGCATCTTGACAGATATTTTTTACATATTTTAGAAAATTGTATTAATTTCAACTGTTGCCAACTGTATAAACAGCGCAAACAATAATGTTTGCTTCAAATTAAAAAAAAAATATTTACACTTACTATTATAAACAGAAAATAACCTTCAAATTAGAATTAAATAATTAGGTATAAAAAGCAGGCACTTATTGGAAATTACGCCATAAAAACTACATTTACATGTGAATTTTAAAAGAGAAAGGATATTGTAAAATAAATTCATTAACATGCGTTAGAAGTCTGAAATAGAAGAAATTACATCACATTACACTTATTATGCAAAATGAACAAAAAATAGTATTGCAAAACAGTTTAAATTTAAAAATTGCGCGAGACAAAATATCAGAGGTTAAATATTAGATTTTTTCAAAATTTTATTATTTGTCGTTTGATGTGAGGTATTCAGCTATAAATATGCAAATTTTCATGTCTCCAACATAATTAGGGGGTGAGTTAGGAAAATTGCTCAAAATACACAAGTTAGAGCCCAGAGGGTTAAATATTAGACTTTTTCAAAATTTTATAATTTCCCGTTTGATGTGAGGTGTTCAGCTATACGTATGCAAACTTTCATGTCTCCAACTTAATTAGTGGCTGAGTTAGAAAAAATGCTTAAAATACACAAGTTAGAGCCCAGAGGGTTAAATATTAGACCTTTTTCAAAATTTTATTATTTGTCGTTTGATCTGAGGTGTTCAGCTATAAGTATGCAAAATTTCATGTCTCCAACTTAATTAGGGGCTGAGTTAGAAAAATGGCTTAAAATACACAAGTTAGACCCCCAGAGGGTTAAATATTAGACTGTTTCAAAATTTTATTCTTTGTCGTTTGATGTGAGGTGTTCAGCTAAAAGTATGCAAAATTTCATGTTTCCAACTTAATTAGGGGCTGAGTTAGAAAAATTGCTTAAAATACAGAAGTTAGAGACTGGAGGGTTAAATTTGACTTTTTCAAAATTTTATGATTTATCGTGTTATCGCAAGTGTTCAGCTATAAGTATGCAAACTTTCAAGTCTCCAACTTAGTTAGGGGATGAGTTAGAAAAATTGCTTAAAATGCATAAGTTAGAGCCCAGAGGGTTAAATATCAGACCTTTTTCAAAATTTTATTATTTGTCGTTTGATGTGTGGTGTTCAGCTATAAGTATGCAAAATGTCATGTCTCCAACTTAATTAGGGGCTGAGTTAGAAAAATTGCTTAAAGTACAGGAGGTAGAGACCGGAGGGTTAAATATGACTTTTTCAAAATTTTATGATTTATCGTGTTATCGCAAGTATTCAGTTATAAGTATGCAAACTTTCAGGTCTCCAACTTAATTAGGAGCTGAGTTAGAAAAATTGCTTTAAATACACAAGTTAGAGCGCAGAGGGTTAAATATTAAACCTTTTTCAAAATTTTATTATTTGTCATTTGATGTGAGATGTTCAGCTATAAGTATGCAAAATTTCATGTCTCCAACTTAATTAAATTAGAGGCTGAGTTAGAAAAATTGCTTAAAATACACAAGTTAGAGCCCAGATGGTTAAATATTAGACTTTTTCAAAATTTTATTATTTGCCGTTTGATGTGCGGTGTTCAGCTATAAGTATGCAAATTTTCAAGTCTCCGACATATATAGTTTCTGAGAACGGGCTCTGTGACAGACGGACAGACAGACAGACAAAGGAGTGTGACAGGTAGTGTTTCGTTAAATGAACGAAACTCTAAAAACATGCTGCGGATGACTGTAACAACATCCTAAAATTACATTACCATCAGCGATCTACTAATCCCGAATTTAGTTTATATTCGTTTCATATATTCTTATTCTTCAGTGTGGCCTTGTAAAATAACTATCAAATTTATATACAGTAAAACCTCTGAATAGCGGACACCCCGAGAATGCAGAATTTGTCCTCTATTTAGAGGTGACTGCTACTGAGAGTAAAACATGTACAGTTATTTAAGAGTTGGTAATCGAAAAAATGTCCGCTAAATAGAGGTATCCGCTACTCGGGTGTGTCCGCTATGGAGGTTTTACCAGTAAAACCTCTGAATAGCTAACACCTCGGGAGGGCAGAATTTGTCCTCTATTTGGAGGTGTCCGCTACTGAGAGTAAAAAATGTTCAGTTATTTAAGGGTCGGTAATCGAAAAAATGCCCACTAAATAGAGGTGTCCACTAATCGGGTGTGTCAGTTATGGAGGTTTTACTGCATAATAATATCATCCTTTACAAGAAAATTGCATGCTGTATGATAGACAGGCAGACATCCAGAGAAAGTTAACCTCCCGGAGCAATAAACACTCATCTCTTTTATTTTAATCATCCACATTTGTATGTCATACAACAGGCCAGATTTCATACAACAGGCTAAAAACGGTCACCATGGTACGGAGTACTGTATTATTATTTGTTTGCCCACCAAAACTGGTTGCCACGGGTTGTTGCAAGGTTTGTGATCAAGTGGTTGAAACTGATCTATTCGATATTACTGCGTGCGTATTTTTTTTATTTGCTCCATGTGTTCAAACCAGTTGTCTACGAAAACATCAACCGGTGAAAGTGACGCACACCAAATTTCGTACACAAAGGTATGCAGATAAATTGTGCTTTTTTATCAGTTTTTTCTATATAATTTTTAAACGGTTTGGAACTTATTTTTCATAGTAGGTGCATTCAGTAGGCGACCCTCATAGGTATCTTATCTTCTGGTGCAATCAGAAACGAAATCCGACAAATATTTTTTGAGTTATGCTTGACGAAAGGTTTTTATTAGGCTTATTTTTAGTAGGCCATGGCGTTAATATCCATCGTAGTAGTAATGTGTCCGGACAGTAATATTTCGCTGAGTATTAGCCTTCGCTTCGCTCAGACAACAAAATATTACAAAAAATAAAAATGCAACTGCAAAGTCCCTAATTATATGTACTTAAGATGTGAATTGAACTAATTTCTATACATCATTAATTTAGTTCAAATGAAATAGTTAGGGTAACTCTAGGATAGATGGCCATAGTTTTTAAAGATTGAAATAAAAATTCTTAGAATGAAAATACAAGAAATATTTATGTATATTTTTAGTGTACATATATACTCACAATATATTGGACAAGAAATAATTAAATATCGAGAAGAAAATGTGGGAAACAAAATTTAAATTAAAATGACAGATGGCAATCTCTCCTTCAAGCCGAGTAGAGATGGCCATCCAATACAAGAAAAATGAAGTTAAAATGGTAAAACATAACACATTTCATATAGTTAATCATGAAAACACAAATAAATTTTTAAAGATGCAATTATATCACGGAAAATAAGTGAAAAAAATTTGAATAAACAAAATTTGAAGTATAATTTCAATCCTTCTCTTTTCGTAAAATTTTATCACATTTTCGGCAAAGATCTTGATGGTTTGTACACGTTTCAAGAAACTAGTTATGGCACCTTATGCATCGTAAGCAGTAATACAATAACCTTTTTGGTTATTGTATTATATTCTTCTCCAGAACCAACACCTCATCCTGATCCTCATCCGATTCTACTCCATCGGAATCTGTAGAATCTAATAATTTCAAATGAATTTCATCTTCTTCCCTACTGGAAGTGTGATGATTTTTTTTTTTTTTTTTTTTTTTTCCTCGCATTTATTTTAGATTTTTCACGGGTTTAAGTTTATTTATCGAATTTATCTGGTTCTGGTCTGAATGTTTACGAAGTTATTCAATATTTTCTGAAACAAAAATATATTGTTAGGCCCTATTATATTATTGCTATTGAAATGTTTATATTGGGTAAAATTTAAATAATTTTATTAATTAATATAATGATAAACATAAAAACTATATAATTATTTTAAAAATAATTATATTTAGTTAAAATTCTCACTCCGTATAATTTTGAAATATTGACTATAGGTGGGAATATCTCCTCGATTTCATGTGGCCATCTCTCTTAAAATTGATGGACAGATTGCCGCCCAATTTAACCCTTTCAAGGGCAAAGCAATTTCATTGCTAAAGTGTTGTAATTAATGATTGACAATGGAATTTGAAAACAAATTTATTTGTAAATATGAAAATGCTATATTTCGCATATATAATAAACCAAAATTTTTTTAACCAAAATTCTGGTGATATTGTAGCATTTGGGAATTAAAATTAAGTGGTTTCATAGACGTACCACACCCCTTAAGGGGTTAGAGCGTCACTCCGACATTGTACGTCTTTCGACTTGAAAGCAAAGATTGAATTACATAAGGTTAGTTGGGGCAACTGGGACATGATTTTACAATGTGACTCTGGAGCTTCTGACAATTCAGCTTCAAAAAGCTAATGTTCATTTTAATTAAAGTCTGAACTTCTGTAAATGTGTTCAGTTAGGTTCCCTCTATCAGACAGAAATGCTCAAAATTACATTTTAATATTTAAAAATATAAAAATATGCATATTTCATCTTTCTTTCCTCATGGGTCCAGTTGCCCCCAAAAATGAGGTAACTGAACCAAGGGGGTGGGGGGGGGGTCTATGTTCCACACGCGTTTATATTTTTTCATATCAGATATCGGATCCAGTTTGAAAACGTGTAAACAACTTAAAAAATTTAAACCAGGCAGATCATGTAAATTATGTGTCAATAAACAGCGTTGTAAGGGAAACCTTTGCTGTCAGTGTGCCTAAAAAAAGCACTAAAAGTGAAAATATTAGATTTATTTATACCAAAATTATAAAACTTAAGTAAGTACTTATGTACTTTAGTATAGATAATAAGTATAAAAGTCACATGGGTATTTTAAGGAAAAAATAGCAAGGTAAATCTCTGAACAAATGGCTACGTAAGTACTTAAGTACTTTATCTTTATCCAGGGGTCGCATTATAAAGGGAAAATGTTATTGTTCCTTAAAGAAAGGTGCGATGAAGATATTATTTTCAAAATAGTGGTAGGGACGATAAAAGATTCCCTATAGCATAGCTGCCAACTTTTACGCTTTCCTCTTATCACTAAAATATTATAGTAAGTGTTGTCTTATTTAATCGTCGAAATCTTATGATTAAACAAAACGAAAATCTCTATTAAATTTTAGTGGTAGCAAGAAAGCGTAAAAATTGGCAGCTATGCCTATAGAATGCGACCCCTGTGTATAGTACAATTTCAAGGTCTAGCTATCTGACTTTCAGGGGCAAGGTACTTGTATTCGTAAAATGTTGGAATAATTTAATGGCACCAATATTTACAAGAGAATCTATCTGAAAACATGTAAAAGTATATTTTCGTGTACTTAATAAAGGTTAAATTTTAATTATAAAATTCAGGTGCCAATGTGGCAATTAGGGATTAAAAGTTAGTGATACCATAACGGCATCAGAGCCTCTCAAGGGGTCAAGAAATTTGGTTTGATACCACTCAATATGCTTTTTTTTAAAATTTCATTACTTTATTTTAATAAGGTATTCTATCATTTTCTTTATTGTGAGCAAAATGCAATGGAGAAATTTACTTCCCGTAGCAAGAGAAACACAAAAAAAATATTTATAACTATTGGGGTAACTGGATCCAGCATGGTCCAGTTACCCCGGGTGCATGCCCCAGTTACCCCATTCTTGAAACATTTATGGGGTAACTGGGACACCGGGCTTACATTTAAAACATGAAGTAAATACGTATAGATACCTAATAATATTAATGTAGTTACATGTCTAATCTTTAAAAAAAATATATTGTATAATAAAAGTACTTACAGTATTTTAATAAAAATCCGAGGAAGTTCAACAATATTGACGTTGTTTTTAAAAAAAAGAACCGTAAATTTTTGACAACCTATCACAGCAAAGTGAGAGTTATGATTGAGTTGATACAAGTTGTTTTAGGAAGTAGAGATAAAGCGGCATTGCTCACAAAAGCTAAAACTTAAAAAAAAAACACCAACAGTTTTTTATAAAATAGCCTATGTCCCAGTTACCTCGTGATTCCAGTTACCCCAACAAACCTTATGTGCCTTAAAAGTCCTTAAGGTAAAAGAAAAATCTAACATATGTACAGCAAAACATTCAGATACTTAACTGAACAAAAATATCCAACCACTAAAATAATAAACATTAAAATTACACTTTCTGTTTATAATTGAAAAACTCAGTTAGACGTAACAATGAATGAACACGTTGAGCTATTTCTTGCGAACAAACTTTATGCTGCAATCCATGGTATAGTTTTTGAAACATTTAGACTGGCCATCTATCCTAAAATCACCCTATATTAATTGAGCATTAATATGTTTAAAAAAAATCTTTACACATGTGTAATTTATCAAATGAAAAGAGGAATTTTAGAGTATTTGAAGAAATAAGAAAATGTAAAGCTGAGTACTACTAACATAAAAAATGTTAAAAGGGCTTAAAAATGGAATTTTCCATTAATTATGTCTACATCTGATAGGAGATTATTCTGATAGATATTTATAATAGAGAAATATTAAAGAAACATTAAGCATTTTTAGTTTTCGAAATTTGCCTAATATAAATTATGTTAGATTGATAATTCAAATACTTTTTGCAGTAACCAATTCCTTGTGTTAAGACACATATAGTTTTAAAATGCACATAGAATCCACACTGCGTTGTTGAACTTATGTTGAATATTTCAACGTCAAGTAATAGATAAAGCATACATAAATAGAAAAAATTATACGTAATTTATCTATTGATCTAGTGTACTTACTGTATAAAAATCTCATTTTTCATCTTTCTTATATTGACACTGTGTAATTATTGGAAGAAAATATCATTTTTCATCATCGGAAGCATTCTTTATGTTTTTCCTAACACAAATAAGCCACAGTGTATTACTTTTACCTTTTTAAACACTTTTCCGATATCCAGTATTAACGTAAAACTATTGGAAAGAGAATTGCATCTTAAATTCACTAATTATAGATAATAAAATCTGAGCAGCCATTGTGCTAACATTGTCTATAATTTATGTTACGAAAGGGGGTCGCAGGAGCAAAAACGTTCTAAAATTGCAGTTTTGGTGTTATTGAAGGAGTTAGAAACTTGGAATTCGGCATTTTAGTTACGTATAAGATATAAATGCTCTCTAAGAACATTTTCTAAAAAAATCCAACTTTCAAAAGGTGCAATTTACGAAAACATTTTAAAGCCTTTTCCAAATTTCTATTTCTATGGAATATTTAAAATAGAAACTAACATATGTCGGGAGATACTGTGTAAGTTTAAAAAAGACAGTATAAAATAAGTCTTTTTTAAAGAAGTTTAGGTTGCAGAAACACGATGAAAAGAGTCACAATAACCAATCCTATCTCAGCATACATCTTTATCAGTTTGAATGTTCAGTTTTATGTGAAAATATTTTATTTTTTATTTTCGGACTTTGAGAATGTCATCGTTAGAATATAACAAAACCAAACGGTTTATTATTAAATTAAAGACCTATTTTCTTTTGTCATGGTAGTTACATATAAGATGTAAATGATCTCTAAGAAAAATTGAAAAAAAATCGAAATTTAAAACGGTTAAATTAGCGAAGAGTGTTCTAAATGTTTCTTAAATTACGATGTCTATTGAATTGTAAAAGATACATACTTAAAATTTATCTTGGTAGATACTTATAAGATCTAAATTCTTTCTAAGAACAGTTTTTAAAAAAATCGAAATTTAAATGGGTAAAATGAGCGAAAAGAATTTAAAAAAAATTCTAAATTATGATTTCTATGGAATCTCTAGAAATACGAAACCGATTTGAAAATTAAAGTTGGCAAACTGATTATGACAGTACATGTTCTAACATAGGCTACATTTTATATTGGTGCCACTACTACCAAAGTGGTGGTAGATCGTTAGACTATATGCTTATAATATGGCATGATGGTTCCTTTTAAGATGTAGGTGCATGCTATGCGCGATTTCTAAAAAGTTCAAAATTTCAAATGGAAACTGAAATGAGCGCAAAAGCTTCAAATACATTCTAAACTATAATTTATTTATAATTATTTTTAGTTCTTCTCATTACATTAAGTCTCATTTTCGCCTAATGTAGTGCAATAATAAAGATTAAACCATTTGTGGCGTAATTAGTATTTTTTTAATTGTTCGTAGCAGTATAATTTCTTCTAAAGAAATAGGCACAAAAATATCACTTGGCATATTTCAACTCTTACACGAGCAATGCCGCCTTTTAATAACAAACGATTAGTTTTGTATACTTCTAACGGTAAAATTCTGAATGTCTGCAAATAATTAAAATTACTTCCACATAGAGCTTAACGTTCAAACTGGTGTTTAAACTGTATTATGACATAGTGAAGGTCGTAAAGTAAAATAAATTATCCATCAAAATTTTATTATCTCTCTACTGTTCGTCAGTCAATAGAAATCTATATGCGTATTAAGAACATATGCAACGAATCGACTTCAATTGAATTACCTGACCTAAGGCATGAGATACTGCGTAAGTTTAACCCATTTATGCATAGAGTCCCATTTTTGGTACGTTTCGAATTTTTATAAATTTGTACAATTTTCTTCTTCTTTATAACATGAAATTTGTATGAAATAATTGTCTATAAATGTCTTTATCTGTTACCGAAAGATGACAGCATAAGACGGATATTTATTTGCTTAAAATGAAGGTTTTGTTCGGACTTTATAGATTTTTCATTTTTCAGGATGACGAAATGTAAAAGGTAAGTTTATTTGTATCTTTTCGACCAATTATCCAAATAAATAACTCATAATCTTATATTGTAGACTTTTTTGAAATACATATTTTTTTAAATTGTGAAATTATATGTTCAAGCCTATTTTTTATGGATTTTTGTAACGTACAAAATATAGGGCGGTAGGCACAAATGGGTACATATTTTTATTAGCCATTTAAGACACAGTTATTTATGTAAAGTCCATTTCAATATGACCAGGAAATAAATTGTTTTTAAGCCTCAAATACCATTATTCTTAGTTTATTATTACTAATACTTATAATGTTATTAGTCTTTGTAAAGAAATACATATATTTTTTTAGTAGTTCATAAAAATGCTAAGTATAGTATATAATACACGATTTAAAAGCCTATTTTACATATATTTAGACAAAACTTATAATTATGCATATTATATTATTACAAATATTATGCATATTCCCATAGTTAGCACGTTTACATTTTATCAAATAAATAAATAAAAAAAAAAAAAGCTTAGTGTTTTTTTTAGTATTTTTCCAGTTTATTTTGCAACATTTTAAAGTTAATTTACCAACAAATTTGTTAAAACAAACATTCAGGCTCAAAAGGGTTAAAAAAGACTGTAAACATTAAATCACATTTAATGAAGGTCACATGTTTTAGAATTGGGGGTAAGTATAAAATACTGTGCTTCCATAAATAATAAAAGAAAAATAGCTGTTTTCCACAAGTTCAATGAAATCTTTTAAAAAGAACATTTCATACAAGTCCAGCAGATTTTATAATCTGAAGGTATGCAGAGTTCTCATTAAAGTTTCTTATAAGGGGAATTAGAGGGTCTTCTGCATTCAATGAGCAATTTCAGTGCAATTTCGGTTATGAACAGCACAATTTGATTGTAATATGCCATTGCATGTCTTAGAAAAAGCTCTACTGCCATTTCTTGAAGCACAAATTATCCAGCCTTAAGCCAAAAAATTTATAAAATTGATTCTATTCTGTTTTATACATCTATACAAATAAATTCGTGTCTGTGATAAATGTAAACTGTCATGTTGTTAACGACGAACACGACAATGAGAATAATGATTGATATCTCCAATTTCTGCATTTTATTTTCATTTTTCAAACCAAAATCGTCTTGGATCCAGTGTTGTCAGATGACTAAAAGAAGACATTAAATGAAATAATGAAATAAAATCCCCAAGTTTTTCCCCAAAAATGTTGATCGTCCCCACAAAATTCCCCATGAACAACTTGTTCCAAAAAAATTCCCCTAGAGGTTCAAAATCTCCCAATATGTGTACAAAATCCCAAACCTGGCAACAATGCTCCCAAATTATGTCTTTTAATGTGCTTTATTATTTGTCCTTAAAATTCTTAAGGTTTTTCTGAGAGAAATAATTTTAAACAGCGCATGCATATTTATTTCATATCATTCTAGTTTGACAACCAAAAAGAAATATTTTTAATGATTTTTTAGACAATTGCCAGGAAAATGGCGCATGGATTCTCGTTGAAATCCCAAATAGAAATGCTGGTACTTAAAAGCAATTGTTTTAACATGTAGAAGATTGATCAGCAATATACTGTGATTGCCGGAAAAGGTACAATTGAGAGTAGCCTGTAATAAAAAAAAGTTACAATCACTTAAGTACCACCTTAAGTACAATTTTGTTTGACATGCACAGCATGGTTAAAAAAATGTTTGGTTCTGCTAAATGTTGCAATAAAAAACAACGAGGCGCAACTCGCCATTTCCTTGAAACGTATCTATGAAATTGTGTACTCCGTGCGCGCTTCATGAGCTTGGCTGCACTAGTATTTCGCCGCAGACATAACATAACCATACTTAAATTCCTACCGTTTTACATCTTTAAATACGTTTTGATTAAAAAAAGCAAAGTTTTTGATATTATTGCACAGAAATGAAACTTTAAATATTAAAAGACTCTTTGATGTAAAATGTGATGCACATTTCATCGTATTTAAATAAGTATTTATTTTATTAATAGAAATAAATTTAATTGTTACTATTGAGGCAAGCCACCCTGGTCGCTACGCTCACCAACGCCCCTCATATTCGCTTCGCGATTCCATTCGGTATCACGAAGCAATCCCTATTTTCTAGCCGACACCAGACGTAATTGTTTTGCGATTCCTTACTTTCTACGCATTCAGTTTTTATATTCCACTAGGTAAAAATGCACTCCTGCCCAACTCCTGACAATTTTATTTCCCTATCTCCAGCACATAATCATTAGAGCTTACACAGTCTCATAATTATAAGAATTATTAAATATAAAATTATATATATAGTGTTATGAATATTGTAAATAGTTAGTATTTGTCCTTAAAAATAATGTAAATAGCTTTATTAAACTCTGTTCATAAGTTAATAATAGTTTTTGTTGCATTGAAATACCTCAAATTGTTGATCATCTGCAAACAAGTAAACCCTATTGGATTTCAATGGGAGTCAATGGAAATTTTGCAAAATACTGAAAATAGCGCCAAAATGACGTCACTTTATGCGACATCGACATATCGCCAAGTTGGCGAGAAACTTCGTGACGTTTGGCGACAGAGCCGGCCCCCTTCTTGGTAACCTCCCTTATAGCATCTGAAATCTCTGACCAATCCGATGCTTTTCGAGATATCTACGCAGATTTTCATTGGTCCATTTCCAAATCGTTACTTATCATTTCCAAATTGTTTTATATATAGAAGATTTATATCAAAACTAACTATTATTAAAATATTCCATGCATATCATTTTAAAACCAAAAATCAGAAAAAAAATCTGATATAGAATATTTAATAATTTCATTTTAAAAATAAATCTTTAATTCTTATTAACATCAAAATTTGCTTTTATTAAAAATATTACATTTATCATGAAAAATAAAAATAAAATAATGCTTTTGAACAAAAAAGCTAAAAATAAGACTGAAATAAAACTGAAATAAAATTTTCACCAGAAAACATTTTTTTTGGTAACCCTGTCCCCCGAAATAGAATACTTTAATCGAAAAAATATTTAAAAACAATGATCTAGAAAAAAAATTGGGAATAAAAAGAAGACGTGGGATTGAAGCCCCTGCTATCTCGACTCAAATGCATCGCTGTAACTCTTTAACCACGAAGCACATAGCCGTTCAACAACAAAACATTAAAATAAATAGTGAAATCTGTGATATGAAAGCCGGAATCTAAGTATAGTCACGTGATGTCTGCTGCGAGACACTAAATTTGGCTACGACCATGGCGAAATTCAACTGCAAAGCGGCGTAAACGCAATTGTGGAAACGCCATAATACAAAATTAGGAATTTCTGTTAATAGCCACACTAAAATTGACACTCCAACTTTTTCTAATCTTAGACACAGCTTAACATAAAATGTGTACATCTGCTTTAATATTCCCGCATTTCTGCCGATCTCATCGATACAGGCAGGTAGCTTGATTAACCGAAAATATGTTCTACCAGTGATTTAAATTATCAATATTAAACTATTTTATTTAAGAATTTCTACCATTTTTCTGGTATATATTTTCAATAATTTTCTTCCGTTACGAGTAAATCGAAATACATGCATTCTCGTCCGTGGTCATTTTGTGTGTGCGTAAAATCGAGTTAGAAGAACCGATGCAGGACCATTATTTTATGTAAGAATTAGTGTTGTCGGGTTTCCCACGTAAATACGGACTCCAAATGCTATGGTCACCACTAATTTCTTACAATGGTTTTGCCAGTTTTAATGGCAGAATTATCTGCCATTAGATATAGAGAAGAAAATTCCTTTAAAGTACTGGTTTCCAGAGCATTTGGAGTCTCTAATTAAGCGGGACACCTGGCAATGCGAGTGAGGATATTACTCATATTTCTGGTCAGTATTTCAAAGGTTTTCTTTCGCATTTGTCGTGAATATTATTGTACACATAAGCATAGAAGTGTTCCTATTTTTTTTTATTATTATTTATTACGATTATTTTAAAACTGAAACATTTGTAATACTATGCGGCAATAGAATATGCAACAGAAATTTAACACAAAATTTATAGTTCTGAAAAATCAGAAGGAATGATTACGCATATTACAAATAATTTCAAAACGATACATTAACGATAGAAAGTTTTACTTACTGGGATTGATACGTAAAAAGTTACTTAAAAAGTACGGATGAAGTTGGCTTATTTTTTGTGAGACATGAAGTAAAAGTGACATATCCAAAAAAGCGATATAACGACGATGCGTTGTATTTTAAGGACGCGAAAATAAAACTTTCATTTAATCTATGAATAAAACATGATTGTTAAGCAATATATTTACAAGTAACAAATAAAAGACGCTATTTGATTTTCATTGTTTTTATCACATGAATTAAATAAATTTATTCACTGTAAATTTTACTGCTTCGATACATGAATCGGACTGGATTAGTACAGTAATCACATTTATAGTTATACATTTAAAAGTAAATATGAATCGTAACTGCATATAAAACATTAACCACTTCAACGTTTACCACGGGATAAGTCGGGGATAAAAGCAGTATTTTCCTATCCATTATGCCGGTGAAGTGGACAAAAGTTTTATCAAATCGAATGCACCGTTATTTCCACACACGTTATTTCGTCCCGTAATTCATTTTTGTGGACATTCAAAATAATGATTCATTAAAAGTAGTTTTAAATGGCTTTGAACTTATGTTATATCATGTTAGTACTCTCCGAGATCGCAAAAGTTACTTTTCGACTGTGCATGTACAGTAGTGTGGAACTAAAAAACGAAGTTTCGAATTTTATATTCTAATAGTGATTATTTTTTTCCTTTTTAACTCCATAAAAAGAAAATATTTTTCTTTTAATTTTAAAATGATATTTTCCGGTTCCTCAAAGCGCCTGATTTTCCCTAAAAAACGAAAAAAAGCCAATAATTGCATGAAAAGTTTTTGTAAGCTTATTGTGAAATTTATATTTTGCAAAATTAAATTAATTAAGTGTTAATGTCCTGTAATAAAGAGAATAATTTAGCTTGAGTGCCTTAGAAAAGTTAGCCCCACTTTATTTGACTTTTGTAGAAGCCAGCGTCGTGGTCGTCGGCTTTCATTACCTCTGATTTATTTGGCTGCGACACATAACATGTCAGCCCGATTTAACGTGTGTTAACAGTTTTTTTAATCATTTTTCAATAAACATTCGGTGTCAAAAGTGACAAAGTCTGTTAATGTACCTAAATCGAGATAATTGTTGAAGTGTCCTGTATTTCGTGAACCAAAACAATTAACATTAGACTGTCATCTTTGATGAACATATGAAGATGTTATGAAACATTAATTTTGGGTTCAATTTAACTTAAAATCTGACAGCTGGAATCTGGTACACACTATTTCTAAAATATCTAAAGCTGTTGATGATACAATTAAAAGTGTATTGCTGAGACCTTCAATTCCAACGATTTCTGATACACAAATCATAAAAAATGATTAGAGACTAGCGCGAGAAATGTCAAAATTTGAAGAAAAATATTAAGATTAGAAAGAATAATCCCACATCCAATATAAAATTAAATTGTAAAATGTTAGGTAATCCTGCAAAAAACATTTCTTTGTGTAAAAGCACTAAATATTATCGTGTATCAGAACAAGAACGTCACTTTCTCAAAGACCAAAGCGAGATGGGGTGATGGCAATAGGATCAATAGATATAAAAACTACAAAAAATGTGTACCAAGACTGGAAAAGGAAATATCAAGGAAAAAGGTTATTTTAAAACAAAAAAATAATGTTTTGATTGAATGATTGTCAAGTGTAAAAAATAGTTCGGAAGGAAATAGTTCAATCGGTTGTTTTTCTAAACCTGAATTTGATAATCAACAAGGTGAAAGAACCGGAGTATCAGACAGAACTGCAAATATTATTGCAAATGGCACCTTAGAAGATATGGGTATTTCTGAGGATAATAAAGAAAAGGTAACTGACTGAAATAAGGACTTGAAGACGACAAAGAGAAAAGAAAAGGAAGAATTTGAAAGAACAGGAAAGACGAAGTGAATTAATTTTAGAAGGTTAGTGTTTTGATGGCAGAAAGGATAACACTATGATAACTGAAGCAGAGGGAAAAAAAGTATAACTAAGAATCATTAAAGACGAATACCTGGTCTTAGTTCAAAAACCAGGATAAAAATATATTGGTCATATTTCATTGACATCTTCTTATATTAATATAGCCATTGCAATTTTGGTGTATTTTCAAAATAATAATACAGACATTTCAAGTTTGAAAGTTATTGGGTGAAACAGAAACGCCTTTAATGCAGGATGCAAATCTGGAGTTGTTAAAACATCGGAAGCAATACCCTAAAAACTTTATAATAGATAATTTGATTATTACATCCAAATGAACTTTTTTCTTAGATACTTATTTCAACATCTTGCTGGAAAAACTACGGATACAAAAGGATTTCCTGAGCCAGTAGGAAAGCTACTTGAAAAAATGCGAACATATTGAAATTATAGACTATATAAACATTGATCCTATCTTGACGGACTGATCGGATGAAGAACTTAAAAAAAGTACAAACTGGGGATACACCTCAATTTTACATTTTCCTTGTCATACTCAAACAGTGGAAACGTGTGTCAAAATTCTTCCGCGAGCTTCGTCAACCGTCTTTAAATATTAAGCAAAAGATGGCTTAATCTTGGGAAAGTTTAATTCCCACAATGTAATATGACAAAGTTTGCCTAAAAAGACAGTAGGTTGAATATCCAATTGAATTAATCCATAACAAAGGGAAGTAAGGAGGGTGGAAGTCGATATTTAACCACTTCCTCGTGGTGACTTCTGGATAGTATTTGCTGAATAAAAGTAGATATGAGCTAACAGCTACGTTGTTTACTTTAAGTTACTTTATACTAAAATTTCAAAACTTTGACCTCCTTGAGGAACCGGAAAACAACTTAATTTAAAAAAACCTTTTCAGCCACAAGTTTAGATATCCAAAAAGGAAAAAAGTTTTCACTATTACACATTAAAACAAAAAAGTTTTTTTTTTACCCTATACTTAAGTTCCACCCTAATGTACAGTCGTGGAAAAAAAAAGTAAAATTTAAAGTAAAAAGAAAAATTTTGGTAAAAAGCCCCCCCAAAAAGGTTTTTATTAAAAAAATCAGTTTTAGGGAAAAAGTATCTAGAAATTCAGAAAGTAGACAAAACTTGCAACAAATATATGACATTATGACTTAGGATGAAGGGGAAGGGGGGATCTGCCTCGGAACATGCGCGCGGTGCTGCTTGGACTAAGTTGCGCTATTCCACTTAACCACTCACACGCTTACATTCGCCCTGGCATCTCCCCTCTGAACGTTCCTTATAAGGTTTACTTTAAGTTTTTTTGTGTCTCTGAACTTTTTAACTTACCCACAAAACTCCCCCCCCCTACGAAAACCCCCCAAAATAGTTGTTATTAACTTAAATTTCTTATTGTTTTAGGGGAAAAGCATTACAAAATTCAGAAACTAGACAAAATTTGCAACAAATAGGATAGATGACATTATGACGTACGATAAACGGGGAGTGAGGGAGCTGCCTCGGAACATTCCCCGCGCGCTTTTTTTTCAAATTTTTTCAACCAACCAAATTTTTTTAAAAAATCAATTTTTTGGGTGGTTACCGGGTTAAATTTTGGTAGGAAGTTACAAATTCGGATTCAGCGACCCAAAAAACATAAAGTGCTTCGAAATCCAGAACTAGTATTAATTTTTCCAGGTAAAATCTCCCATTGCCTGGACATCTTAGTGCATGTTCAGAGGCAGCCCTCCCCCTCCCCGTTCATCCTACGTCATAATGTCATATATCCCATTTGTTGCAAATTTTGTCTAGTTTCTGAATTTCGTAATGCTTTTCCCCTAAAACAATAAGAAATCTAAGTTAAAAACAACAATTTGGGGCGGAGGGAAGATGGGAGGGCGAATGTAATCGTGTGAGTGGTTAAATGGAATTGCGCAACTTAGTCCACGCAGTATCGTGGCGCATGTTCCAAGGCAGATCCCCCCTTCCCTTTCATCCTACGTTATAGTGTCATATATCTAATTTGTTGCAAATTTTGTCTACTTTCTGAATTTCTAGATACTTTTTCCCTAAAACAATAAAATAAATTTTTGTAATAAAAACCTTTATTGGGTGGCATTTTACCAAAATTTAGGGGGGTTGCCGGGGGAAATTTCGGTGGGAAGTTAAAAATTCGGATTCAGCGACCCAAAAAACATATAGTAAGCCTTTTTCCAGAACTGCCATGAATTTTGCTAGGAAGAGCCTCTATACGGTCTCTGTTGAATGGACTATATCCTATTTGTTGCAAATTTTGTCTAGTTTCTGAATTTCGTAATGCTTTTCCCCTAAAAAATAATAAATTTAAGTTAAAAACAACTATTTGGGGGTTGGGGGTTGGGGGGAATTTTGGGGGGGAAGTTAAAAATTCGGATTCAGCGACCCAAAGAACTTAAAGTAAACCTTATAGAGAAAGTTCGGAGGGGAGATGGGAGGGCGAATGTAAAAGTGTGAGTGGTTACCTTCTAAACGCGTCGAAAATTAACGAAAAACTTCAAAGTTTGAATTAGACTATCTTCAAAGTCTTTTTATGTATAAACAGGAAATTTTGGATATTGATTAAACAGATTGTGCTTTGTAATATGCTACCATTAGAAATTTATTAACCCTTTACAGAATTTGTGTATTGGTGAAATCAAAATAGCTCTTTTTTTTACCCCATAAGTCATTGCGTGCATGATATCTTGAGAAAGTATGTATGGATTCGCATGAAATTCGGTAAATATACCAATCATATATGTGCCTTTAAAATTATCTACTCTTAGGCTAAAATTATTTCACTAACCATATAAAAAAATATTTTCGTAAAAAAAAAAAAAAAAAAAAAAAAAAAAAATGTATTTTTAATGAATAAAGATAGTCATAACTAAAAATATTACCATTGTAAATACTTAAAAGTAGATCATTTTAAACACACATATTTGTTTAGTATGTTTACCAAATTTCATGACAAGCCATACATACTTTCTCAAGATATCATGCGCGCAATGACTTATGGGATAAAAAAAGAGCTATTTTGGTTTCAACAATACACAAATTCTGTAAAGGGTTAATAAATTTCTGTTGATAGTACATCACAAAGCACAATCTGTTTAATCAGTTTCCAAAATTTCATGTTTATACATAAAAAGGTTTTGAAGATAGACTAATTCAAACTTTGAAGTTTTTCGTTAATTTTCGACGCGTTTAAAAGGTACAAGACCCCTCGTGGAATTGCGCAACTTAGTTCACGCAGCACCGCGCGCTTGTTCCGAGGCAGATCCTCCCTTCCCCTACATCCTAAGTCATAATGTCACATATCTAATTTGTTGCAAGTTTTGTCTACTGTCTGAATTTCTAGATACTTTTTCCCTAAAACTGATTTTTTTAATAAAAACCTTTTTAGGGGGCATTTTACCAAAATTTCGGGAGGGGGGCAGGGGGGGAGAAGGGTTGCCGGGGGGAATTTTCGTGGGAAGTTAAAAATTCGGATTCCGCGACCCAAAAAACATATGGCAAGCCTTTTTCCAGAACTACCATGAATTTTGCTAGGTAGAGCCCCTATACGGTCTCTATTGCCTGGACTAGTAAGGTGATATGAGTTAGGAGAAGGTAACGTATATGCGCGGCATAAAGACCGACAGGCGACTACTGATGGGTTAATGCAGTTGTACTCTGTAAACGCATGATTATATCAAGTATAAAAGGATGCAGGATATAAATATGGATGGATGGTATTTCAAATTAAAACTTTTATACGGTTCAAGACTGAGCAATATAATACCACTATATTAAAAATAAACAATTTTCATTGCCCAAATGTATTGTTTCCAATTATTGTTTTGACATAAAATTTTCTGACAGATTTATCTCGTTATTAAATTGCTGAAATTTTGAGATTAGATAACGTGAACGTTTTGTGTAAAAATACTGTACTCCTCTTTGCAATATAATTCACTTAGACAATAAAATTGGCAGTCAGCATTTGTTAACTATGGGTTAAAAAAAGATTACATGTTACGTTAATTGAAGATGTTATGCTATAATTTTCTATATGAGAGTAAGAAAATTTTTGAAAAATTCAGTGAGTGGAGGGTGACGTTTCTCTTTTTAAATGAAACGCATACGAATGGCTGCAACAAACACATAAACTATTGGGGACAAAGTTTTTTTTTTTTTTTTCACCGTGTACATGTTTGACCTCTCTCTAAATTCACAGTTCTCAGTTTGACGGCGGCTAAACACGGTTATTATATTTACATATGTATAACGATGTTGACAACGATGGTTTGTTTTAATTTTTATTGCTAATACACGACATCTAAATATTGCATATTGCTAATTTTTACAATATTAAATTGAACAAAAATGTAAAAATCAATTCAAATTTTTTTTTTTTTTTTTTTTTTTTTTTTTTTTTTTTTTTTTTAAAGGCTATCTCAAATAAGTGGTTTTTCGGACTTAAAATAATTCTTAATATATTCTTTAAAACTTAAAATAAAAAATAACCTTCGTAGTAAAGTTACCACAATCAGCAATTAATTTACAAGAGCAATTTGAAAAGAATAAAAATAGCTGATAAATCATAAAATCATATTAAACATGGCGTTCATAAAATCATATTAAACTAAACTCTTTGGTTATATAATCCATGAAGGATCTGGGTCGACAGTGCCTATCTCTGTTTTCTTGACCCTGGTCCCCGAGGTGTTATGCAGCATGCGTCCCGGCCATGTGGTCAGCCTAACGCGAGACCCTCTGTGTTTAGTTCCTCTTTGCAATATAATTCACTTAGACAATAAAATTGGCAGTCAGCATTTGTTAACTATGGGTTAAAAAATGATTACATGTTACGTTAATTCAAGATGTTATGCTACAATTTTCTATATGAGAGTAAGAAAATTTTTGAAAAATTCAGTGAGTGGAGGGTGACGTTTCTCTTTTTAAATGAAACGCATACGGATGGCTGCAACAAACACATAAACTATTGGGGACAAAGTTTTTTTTTTTCACCGTGTACATGTTTGACCTCTCTCTAAAGTCACAGTTCTCAGTTTGACGGCGGCTAAACACGGTTATTATATTTACATATGTATAACGATATTGACAACGATGGTTTGTTTTAATTTTTATTGCTAATACACGACATCTAAATATTGCATAATGCTAATTTTTACAATATTGAATTGAACAAAAATGTAAAAATCAATTCAAATATTTTTTTTTTCTTTTAAAGGCTAGCTCAAATAAGTGGTTTTTCGGACTTAAAATAATTCTTAATATATTCTTTAAAACTTAAAATAAAAAATAACCTTCGTAGTAAAGTAACCACAATCAGCAATTAATTTACAAGAGCAATTTGAAAAGAATAAAAATAGCTGATAAATCATAAAATCATATTAAACATGTCGTTCATAAAATCATATTAAACTAAACTCTTTGGCTATATAATCCATGAAGGATCTGGGCCGACAGTGCCTATCTCTGTTTTCTTGACCCTGGTCCCCGAGGTGTTATGCAGCATGCGTCCCGGCCAGGTGGTCAGCCTAACGCGAGACCCTATGTGTTTAGTTCCTCTTTGCAATATAATTCACTTAGACAATAAAATTGGCAGTCAGCATTTGTTAACTATGGGTTAAAAAAAGATTACATGTTACGTTAATTCAAGATGTTGTGCTACAATTTTCTATATGAGAGTAAGAAAATTTTTGAAAAATTCAGTGAGTGGAGGGTGACGTTTCTCTTTTTAAATGAAACGCATACGAATGGCTGAAACAAACACATAAACTATTGGGGACAAAGTTTTTTTTTTTCACCGTGTACATGTTTGACCTCTCTCTAAATTCACAGTTCTCAGTTTGACGGCGGCTAAACACGGTTATTATATTTACATATGTATAACGATGTTGACAACGATGGTTTGTTTTAATTTTTATTGCTAATACACGACATCTAAATATTGCATAATGCTAATTTTTACAATATTGAATTGAACAAAAATGTAAAAATCAATTCAAATATTTTTTTTTTTTTTTTTTTTTTTTTTTTTTTTTTAAATGCTAGCTCAAATAAGTGGTTTTTCGGACTTAAAATAATTCTTAATATATTCTTTAAAACTTAAAATAAAAAATAACCTTCGTAGTGAAGTTACCACAATCAGCAATTAATTTACAAGAGCAATTTGAAAAGAATAAAAATAGCTGATAAATCATAAAATCATATTAAACATGGCGTTCATAAAATCATATTAAACTAAACTCTTTGGCTATATAATCCATGAAGGATCTGGGCCGACAGTGCCTATCTCTGTTTTATTGACCCTGGTCCCTGAGGTGTTATGCAGCATGCGTCCCGGCCAGGTGGTCAGCCTAACGCGAGACCCTCTGTGTTTAGTTCCCAAGCAAGCTTGGTTCTCATTTTATCGACCCGGAAGAGATGAAGGGCTGAGTGAACCTTGCCCAGTCGGGAGTCGAACTCTCGACCTGCGGTGCGGCAGTCAGATTGTCTGCACTTTAGTGCTAAACTGAAAATTGTCACCGTAAAGATAGGTTCTTATTTTATGTTGATGTTGAGCGTTAATAATACTACCAAATTAAATGTAATTGGTGAAAGGATACATTAAATTAGAAGGTGCTTGTAACTGTCTTTTAATTTCCATATGAGAAAACCTAGTTCTCTTGAGCGATCTTTAATAATGAGTAATTTTCCAAAATGGCGTATGTTAAGCATCTTGAATTGTGATTTTATTTTTGTTCCGCGTGCTGAGACTGATGTTGAAAGAGCTTCTACAAATAATAGTGTTAACAACAGATGGAAGAAACTGGTATCATTTTATGCAGAACTTCCTTGCAAAATAAAAGAATAAGTTGCTGAGAATGAAAGAAATGTATGTACTTTTAATCCTTTTGTATTAAAAAAAAAGATACCAGAATATACCGGAACAAATATATAATTAAACATAAATTTAAAAAAGAAAAAAGGTTTGATACTGTTTATCTCTTTCTCAGTTGCCGCCATCCAGCTATCTAACAGTGTCATGCACCTGTTAGCAAAAATTAAATTGTAGAATTTGAAATTGTAAATAAGTGTTCTTTTGAGATAAAAACTTTATAAACTGTTTATTTCTAAATAAATATGTTCTAAAGTAATTGAATAACAGCTGGATGAAAAATATTTAGGGTATACATGACTTTGAAATAAGAAATACGATTCATTCTTTACTGGAAAATTGGAAAATTCGTTAACGAGTACCCCCAGCTGACCCTGCACAATATTAATTATTGTGATGTTTTTTTTTTTTTTTTTTTTTTTTTTTTTTTTTCAAACCAGACATTGAATTATGAATTGGAAGTATCTTATCTTATTAAAACTATCTTATTCGTTTTTTTTTTCTTTTTTGCTTCTGCAAATTTGTTTTGATATCTTAAGAGAATAAAAGAAAACACCACATATGTCCACATATATTTTATTTAACAAATTGTTCCAAAGGAAACGGGACTAACTATTCGACTGGAAATTTTCTTCTTTAACAAAAACAACAAGCCTAAGGGGGCGTCTTTATGTAGAAATTGTCTCAAGCTCTGAAATTTTCAATAAGAACACTTAATTTTGACCGCATATTTATTTATTTATTCCATTAATTTTTTTGCGATATTTATTGTTTTCGCCCCTTGCAGTAGTAATGAGGTACTTTGGTGGGACATTCGAATGTTTCTTACTTACATGTTAAAAAAAAAAAGGTGAATACAGAGCGACAATAAATAACCCGGACGAAGTTTTTTATTGAGATTAAGGAAAATACTAAACTTCGGCGCTAAATTTTTATTATCTGTACATGAAGAATAAACCTTGGTTGTCGTTGGAACATGCTGTTTATGATTCGCGATTGTGGCATATAAGAAAAAATGGCAATTTCACATTACATTTTGGAAGCATGAAGCAATGAGAATTCGCTCGGTAAATGAATGCTCCAAGATAGATTGTGCCCGATACCGTTAAATTGTTTCAGCACCTTGACCATAACAGATACAGACCAGTTCAAGATAAAAATTGAAAAGTTAACATCCCTTAAAAAAGCAATGTGATCATAAACAGGTTTGGATTAGTAAATTGTATCTTGTTTGACGGCTTAGTTGCATTAGTCAACGTGAATATGCCTTACAATGTCACACTATTGCATGGAATTAATGGATTATTTTAAACTGGTGATTGGATATAAAAATATTTCATTTCGGGTTTTATAATAAACGTTTCTGTATGACATCATTTTATTCTATTTCTAGAAATCTCTTCATCTTTGTATTTCACTTTTTTCCCACATTTCTCGAATTTTGGTGATAGAAATGCTAACTCTAGATTTTTCCGCTAGTCGGAGCAGACAGATACCTCATCGTGCAAGGCATGACCGTTTTGGTATACTTTGGTACTATTTTCCTGGCTTAAGATTGTTCGTTTCACTAGTTATGTAAGGTGAAACGGATACAAAGAATCCTCTCTATATATGATAATTGGTTAAAAGTACTCGGACACGTTAGATTTTAGGCTCAAAATTAAAATGAAATACTTGAGGAATTAGTCGTCAATTTTGGAGATTAAAAATATATATTTAATTCATATTTTTTAATGTTGATTAATTCACAAGAACACTTAACGGACCAATAATAAATTGGATTAAAATAACATTTATAATCGCCTATGAATCGTCATTTATATAGGAATGATACGTATATTCAAGAACATATAAGCTTTCTTTTAAAAATTCAAAAGGATTCGGCATACGTTTTTCTGATAACATACAGAATTTTGAACCACCTTTATCCACACTTCCAGATAACACGACAAAATGCAGGATACACATTATACTGCAATTACGAAATAAATGTATTGAATATTTCACAAAAAATGAGTGACTTTAAGGAATGCTTTGTAACTGCGCATGTGCAGGTAACAGAACATTTTTTTTAAATTGTCTATTCAACTATATAGGCCAAAAAAGTCAAAATAGGTTAAAAAAAGAGTTTAATCTCAAATGTAATAATTTATCTTGCTTCCAAGTAATAAAATTTATTATGAAATTATCTTTAAAAAATTTGATAAGAAAAACGTACTTAATATCAGGACTTTGGAAGAGAAGGGGCGGATCCCGAAATTGGGGTGTTGGGAAATCAAGCTCAAAGTTTTGCAAGTAGTGTTCTAGAATAGAGTACTACTCACTTTAGCTCGACACTGTGAGAATACTAAGTGTGAACCAGGTCAAAACGACTTATTGTATTGCCTACATTTTTCTGACGCGGAAAGAACAAAAACAAAAAATTTTTTAAAATTAATTCGATTTTTCGAGTTCGCCCTTTCTCTTCCAAGCTCCTGATATGTAGTATATTATTTAAAAAATTTAAAGTCATTGATTGTAATTTATTCTGAATGTAGAATATAGCTATTTGAAAATGTTCTGTGAAATATCTCAAGTAAAACACGAAAGTATAAAATAAGTAACTTGGTTAAGAAATGTGATAAAATAGTAAAACAGAACTAGGTCAAAAATAATTATTTATTGCGTTAGAAATCGAAATAAAGTTTTTTTTGGGGTGTGTAAGATGTTCTTATACATTATTGCAGTTCGAATGGAAAATTTAATACCTCTAATACTTAGAAAAGCAAATTTAGGGCGCCCTGCTAAAAAACAAATAAAAAATGGGATCCTTATGTTTAAAGTTAAATATTTTTCTTCAACAAAATCTATGTTATCAAACAAACATTCTAAACTTTTTGTGTTAATTCTAAAGATATCCTTTATATTTCATCCAATATTTTATATAAATCAATAAAGGTAGCTACTGTATATGTTATATTTAATACAAATCAATGAAACTTTAATATTTTTTTTGAAGGTTTGAAAAGGCATATCCGAAAAAAAAATTGTATATACCTTTCTCATACTATTTGCACACAGCGTAATTTAGGAATCACGCACATTTTCAGAAACATAAGGGGTTCAAGGCTCTTAAAGCTTCAAAATTTTCGAAATTTTTATTTTTTTAGATGTTAAACTCCTATCTTTTCCAAACATTTTGATAAAATTATTTCCTTGAATTTTCCATTAGAACAGAAAATATGTCTTTTTGAATTATAACCGCGCAGTCGCAGTTGAAGTCATTTTTACCCAAATGACTTTTTGGGTAAACGCGCACGATATATCACAAACTTCTGAATATTTTTTCATGAAATTTTCAAAACATATGCTTCATTTTAGTCTGTACAAACGAAACATAAATTTCATTTTTATTTTTAAAAGAAATATTTTTTTTTTTAGGTGATTATAGTACTGCTGAAAATTTCAAAATTTTGTATTAGCTAAATACAACTTTGTATTGAACATATAAAAATGCTTTAAATACAAATTTATTTAGGTTCAGGGTAATTATTATAATCTGATGTTTAATTAGGCACAAAAAATTTCATTCTAGTTGCAAAATTCATTTTGCTATCCTTCGCGTAAGCTGTCATGCCAATTTTCTGTTCGACAAATATCTGACAGCTTGGAGCCGCCTACAAATACTAATTCTGCATCTTGCAATTTTTAAATACAAAAAATGAAAGAACATACTTTTATATTTCGTCTCATTTAAAATTGTTTTTTTTTTAAATTATATACATTTCCTGAAATTAAATGTTGAAAATGGTCCTTTTTCATTTCTTTCAATTTTAAGAGTCCTGAAACATTTTAACCGTGTACTGGCAAATTATTTCGAACAGTTTTGTCAGACAGACAAAAGTCAATTTCCCCCAAATTTCTGAAATTTTCTCCAAATCAGTCTTTTTTTCTGCAAAAGTTCCAAACTCAGTTTTAACTCAAAAAGGGAATTTTTAAATTTTCAATTTACCACTATAAAAAATATTTAAGTAATGTAAGCTCAAGAATTTTCCCCAAATCAAGCCTTTTTTTTTTTTTTTTTTTTTTGAAAAAATACCCCATTTACAAAAAACAAACCTTTAAACTGGGTTGAAAGCACATTCTGTAGCTACATTAAGAGAATGAGAGATATATTTTGCAGAGACAAGTTATTTTACGTTTGTTTTTAAAAGTATCGTCTAACAATGTTGGACTACTGTTACATTAGCTCCATAGCTTTAGACAATCTCTTATCAGTTGGAATTTGAATGAAACCGAGATGGTAGGCTGTATTAATGTTTTTGTCATCCCTATACTGAAGTACATAATCATAATGCAAAGTATTTTCGCTGTATCAATCGATGTGCTTTTGTATATCATAAGAGAAAAATATCTGCTTTCCACATATTTCAATTAATCTTTTTTTAAAGTACGGCGAAAGAATTTTCCGTATAAGCCTTGCATATTAAGTCACGTGCTGGTTTAAGCTGCTTAAGACTTTAGGGCCTGATGCATCTGTAACACGTGTAAACTGAAATGTAATAAACAACGAACACGACTACATCCAAGAGAATAATGATAGGTATTTCGGATTTCTGGATTGTATTTTTGTTTTTCAAATCAAAATTGAGTTCGAGACAGATCTGCAGGACTAAAAAAGATTTTTACGGAAAATAGTAAAAAAAAAAAAAAAATCCCAAGTTTTTCCCCAAAATTTTTTGTAGTCCCAAAAATTTCCTTACGAACTACTTGTCCCCAAAAAATTCCCCTAGAGGTTCAGAATTCCACAAAACGGCGGCAAAATTCCCAATCTGGCAACACTGATTTTTAACCATAAAAAAGCTTAATTGATTGAATAAGGCCAAAATTTACAAAGAAATATATTTGAAAATGGAGTTTTTCTTTACTTACATAATGAAATGTAAATTTTCAAAAAAATCTGGGACCATGTGGCATTTAGGAATTAAGTGGTCCAAACATGAACCACCGTCCCTCAAGGGATTAAACAAACAAAGAATAAATGTAATACTATTTTTGAAAGAAAATTTAGGTGAAACATATAGTTTATTAAAACACTCGTAATTTTCAGAAGATGCATCTTGTTGCAAAAGTTTCAAATGATGTAAAATATTCGAAATTACTGTAGAAGCATACATTGTAGCTATTTTAATTTTATAACCTTATTTAAAGACAATTTGGCCCCACCAGTGGCCGATAGGTTTCTCGAAGCTAGTAGACGGGAGGTGCTGGGTTCGAAAACAATCGCGCCCGTCGGCCTAATCGTTACGAGTTTTCCGTGGTTTTTTTCAAACCTTGGACTTCCTTGCGTAAATACGGGTTAGGTTCCCTTAGAAAGACCCCCACGGAGGGCAATCCCCCCTTAGGGCCTATATTCCAAGTGTTGATAATTCGCCGTCATAAACACAACCAACTAAAGAATATTTGAGTTTAGTTCGGACTATCCAAAGGAGCATATTCCGGTTAGTGTGTTGCGGTTCGTGTCGAGTTACTCGCTTTGAACCGAACATGATCTAACCCGTGCAGAACTCTAAATTATGCAGGTACTAAATTCTGCGGTACATGTACGAAGGTGGTTCAGTAATTATTATCCCTTGTGCATATAAAGTATTTGTACTGCGATGGTTGTTGTGGAATATAGAAGCCTAATGTAGATGCCTATATGCTCAATTTCAGAACCGTAGCTAGCTCACATAGTTTTGCAGTTAGGAGTGAAAATGGGGGAGTGGGGGTTAAAGGCTGATTTTTAGCTTATGGGACTAGATTTCTGACAGTGGATGAGACGTAACTACTGTCGTTTGGACTCGGGATCATAGTCATGTAGCCACATCTCATCCACTGCGAACCAGCATTACACCCTCACCTCCCTTCTTAAAAACTTCTCCAAAAATTAGTCTTTGAAACTTCACCCCTCCCTCCAAAACTATGTTAATATAGCAGCTACGGTTCCGAAATTGAGCATATAGGCATTTAAGAGATTAGGCTTCGATATCCCACATCAGCCATCGCAGTACAAATATTTTATATACATTAGGGACAATAATTATTGAACCACCCACGTATTTGCATTCTACAATTTTATATTCTCTCTTTTTCTAAGAATTCGCGTGATTTTAAGACCCATGAAAAGGCGTGTGATATATAAGTACTTCTTGTCAGGAATTAAGCAGTCTAAGTAAAGACGAGTGATCATATTGTTCTCTCTGTGAAAGAATAATGGACAAAAAGTTTAAGAACAGACGTTAAATTTAGGTCCATTTTACGAAAAAAAATAAAAGCAGTAAGGCTTGAAATTCTGATATCGCTGTCTTGTTAACTTTGTTTTTTTAAATCCTCATTTGTATCCTAGAGTACTCCTGAAATCTAAAAAATGACTGTTTATTTTTTCATGAAATATTTTTAAGAATCTTATTTTTAATATGAAATGACATTAGAAATTTTATGGTAGTTGAAACATGAAACTATAAAATAAATAAATAAGTTAATAAAGCAGGTATCGTGACACAAAATTGTAGGAACGGTATTAGGTTAAATATATTTATTATTTCTTCCGTCAAAAGTCGAAATAAAGTATTTTAGCAAATGTAAGAATGTGTCATATATTACTGAAATTCTTGGTGGAGGGGATTTGGAGATGAAAGCGAATTTGAGTTTAGGTCAGAAAATCGAAAATAGTTTATTCCATATTTCCAATCTGAAACATAATCGTTCGGTGGTGCAAAATAATGTACAGAATCGCATCAGCTAATTAAATGCATTTTATTTTTTTTATAATATAGTAGAACCTATTTTATCCGAAACCCTCGGTTAACCGAAATCCATTTTTAAAGCCTTTTTAAATTTTACTATTACATTTCTTATGTGCGAAATCCATTTTGAAAGTTTTTTTTTTTTTTTACTATCATATTCCTTGTGTGCAAGTGGTCCATTCCGAACTACGATTACATATAAATATTTTCGACCCACTTTGTTGGAGTTCCTTTGTATTTAACTTGAGCTCCCGTAAGCTGCGGAGTGGAACGAAGGAAACGATCAAATTAACAATTCTGAAGCTTTTGAATGTTTTGCAAAAGCTTTGGCATGGCTGGAGGAGCAGGAAGACTGCGATACTGGTGAAGTAATAATATTAAAAAACTCCGTGATAGAGCTTCAAAGCAAAAGCAATCGAAACTGCGGCAAACAAAACATTTTTTTCAAACCCTTGGGATACATGCAAAAGGTACTACTTAATTTCAAAATTAAAATTCAGGTAATTTGTTTCTGCTTCTATTTTGATATTGTTTTATTTTCATTAAGAAGCACTTGCTACCATAATAAGAAATACTGCAAATATTTTTCTTCATCTTAAAATTGCAGCATTCCCGATTATCCGAAAATTTCGATTTTCCGAAAGATGGTCGGTCCCAATTACTTTGGATAATGGAGGTTCTACTGTATATTCATAAAAAAGTGTATATATACCGAGTGTCCCAAAAAATGACAGATGATTTTAAAATTCAATATCTTGCAAACGGTGACAGATATTTAAAACATTTTTGCAGGAGGGTTATGTACGGTGTCCGGAGTTTTTTTAACTGTGATTTTTTATTTTTATTTGAATTTCAAACAATGGATGGCGCTGATAGCCATAAGTGCTCAGTCCAGACCCCATTTTTGGTACTTGAGGATCCATTCAAGACATTTTAATCTTCTTTTTTCGCATGTAAGAATAGATTGGTCGAAAAATCGAGCCTGAATTTAGCGGTTATTGCTTGCAGCACCATCTGTCGATGCAATTTGTAACTAAAACTGAGAATCGCAGCACACAATCTCCTGAATTTTTACATAACACTCCTGTAATTATTGTTTTAATATCTGTCACCGTTTGCAAGTTATTGAATTTTAAAAACATTGGTCACTTTTGGGACACCAGGTATTTACTCAGTAAAGGAAAGTTTTGTTTTATGATAACTATAAGATCCAACACGGACTAACCGGCTTAGAGATTCTCAACATACTGGAAAACATAAAGTGTAATACTGACATATAGGAAAAAATTAAAATAGTTTCTAATTAAAAACTGTAATAGATTTTTTGGATTTAACACATTTTCTTATATTGCATACCAATTAACCAAATCCATTTTCGTTATTTTCGTATAAGCCACATTTCAGTGGTAAATCACCCGATATTTTATTATTTATAAGATACTTTTAAATTCTGATTATTTAAGAGTTTAAAGGCGTTGTTCGAATAAATAACTGTTAAACGTTATTTTATTTATTTTTTAAATACCTGTGAAGAGTTAATATCTTATGGCAAATTACTTATGGTATGTATCATGCAGACAAACAGATGCTGAGTTGTTTGCATTGTTTTAAGTGCAAACTTATTAATCTTACTTAATTGAGTTAAAGTCCTGCTGGTAAAATATTTTAAAATCAAATAAAAAATCAATAAATTTAGATACATTTTTTAAACAAGTTGCATTTAAAAGTATGTATTTTTTCTCTTCGTCAGTATAAAATTGCTATTGTGCGATAGTACTAAGTTTTAAAAAGTTAAATATCCTTAAACAAAATTCATTTATTAGGCCATCGCCACCGTCAGTGCAACATATCTCTTCTCAAGATAGATTTTTTGGCAGATTTCATTACAAAAAGTACATTCTATTGCAGGCGTTCGGAGGAAAGCGATTCTCAAAAATTTATAGAACTTTATTGCTAATAGTTACTAAACTGAATTATTGCATGCTACTGAATTTTTTAAAGAGAGAAAAGCACTATCTCATTAGATATCTAATAACTCATACAAGTCGAAAGGTCTCAATTTATCTAATAATAAAAAGGTACGACAAATTTAGACACTTCGACTTTCACCCTTAAACGCATAGTATAAGTTAGGAGTTACATGATGACTTTATTTTGCCATTTGGTGAATTCTATTGTCCTTTGGCGAACTATTGCCTATTACAGACGTGTAATAACATGCATGTAATGTCGTGAAGTCTGTGTTTGTTTTGAATTCATATCACGGAGAAACAATTAGATCTACTGGTAATACTATTTGCAATGTACTCGACTGGAATTTTTCCCTATCTTTATAAGGTAGTAATGGTTAATTCTTTAAAATATTAAGGGGTCTCAGGACTCTTAAAGCTTCAAAATTTTTGAAATTGCATTTTGTTTAGATGGTAAACTCCTATCTTTTCTGAACATTTTGATGTAATTATTTCCTTGAAATTCTCTTAAGAACACAAGCTATGACTTTTCGAATTATACCCGGTCAGTAGCTAAAGCGGCGCTTCCGAAATTGTATAGTCATTTTTCTCCAAATGGCGCTTTTGGGTATAACGTGCAGGATATCCTAGAAACTTTTGAATATTTTTTCATGAAATTTTCAAGACATATTTTCCATGTTAGTCTGTATAAACTGAACCTAAAATTTGCTTTTTATTGTTCAAAAAAAATAATTTTTTAGGAAATTATACTGTTGAAATTTTGAAAATTTTGCAATGGCTAAATGTAATTTTGTATTAAAAATAAAAAAGACTCTAAATGCAGATTTATTTAGGTTCAGGGTAATTATTACAATCTGAAGTTTAATTAGGCATAAAAAATTCATTCTAGTCTCAAAGTTCAGGGTAAAGTGCCCCTATTTTGTCACCTTTCCTAATTCCGTCCCCCTTAAATTCTCTGCTTCTGCGAAAGTAGCGCAACTTATGACGCAAGGTACAGGGGACGGAACGTAAAAGGGGTCAGTGTTGAAAGTTTCGTTCGCCAAGACGCATACATAAATTAAAGACGCCGAATTTCCTATTTTTAGAAAACCCGAGTTCTTATTACGTCGTTTGTAGAATGTTATTTACTGTACTGTAAGTATTTATTTCGTATTCGTTGCATGTATTTTACGTACGTAAGATGCTGACAGTAGCATAGAGTGAGTTTTAGCTACGCTCAGATCATATTACGGGAACTGAAGCTCAGCCATATTAGGAAGTAGCGTGGTCCCAGTTTCGTCCCCCTTGCAGTTCTTATTTTCGTCCCGGAGACGAAATTAGGAAAGCTTTTTCATGACATTTTTTTTTTCAATTTTTTCCTCATGTTTGGATGACTAATGTTTCGTTACGTTATTCTTCCACTGATAATTAGTATATTTCTTTGTACCTTACTGTAAAGTTAATTAAATTACTTACTCATTTAGAAATAAATTTTGATTTAGTTATAAGTTAAGCCTCGGCGTATCGGATTTTTTTGGGAGGACGAAATTGGGACCATTTTTTTTACTTATGAATTTTTTAGATAATTTTGAAAAAACAATTTTTCGCATTGTTAATTTTTTTTTTGTACGATATTTGCCTAAGTTTCTATATCCGTGGGTAGTTAGTCTATGTAAAAACCAAATTTGGTAGGTTTTTACTGAATGTTAAATACATGTAGGGGCTATAAGTGACTGGGGGGACGGAATATGGGCACTTTACCCTATGTCGTAATTCTGCGTGTAAACAGTTATACCAATTTTATTATCAACAAATGTCTGACAGTTTGGAGTCCCCGATAAATACTAATTCTGCAGTTAGCAATTTTTTTTAATACACACAATGAAAGAACATACTTATATCTTTCATACAAATAAATATTGTGTTTTAAAATCATATACATTTTAAGATAGTAAAAGTTCAAAATGGTCCTTTTTTTTTCATTTTTTCTAATTTTAAGGCGACCGTGGACGTTCAAAATCGCAAAAAACATTTAAAAAATCATTTTTTTGTTTTTTGGAAAAAAATGTTCTGGCAATCTTCTACTTTCAAATATAATAAAAATTATTCAAATCCGATAATTTTTTGCAGAGATACAGCTGTTTTTCTAACGTAAACAATCGTTAATCCACACTTAAATTAAAACTTTAAATCCAGTTTTCTCAAAATGAGAATTTTCGCCGACTGAGTAAGTTCAAAATGCTCCATGCGTCTTAATTTTATACCAATTTTCATAATACTTGGTAATATTGTTGTTGATATACTTTATTACAAAACTTGCTATTAAAATGTGTACATTATTTCATATAAAGGTCAAAAAGTAATATTTTATTATTGAATTTTATCCAAAATGATCAATATTATAGTTTTTTAATTTTTTTTCTGCCAAGGAATTTAGTATAATTTTAAAATGTATAGCAACTTTTGATATAATATCAAAAAGCTATCCTAAAAAAAAATTACAAGTTTCTGAAACAAAATTTAATGCGCATGGAGCATTTTTAATTTGTATCACTAATTACCATATTATTAATTAATTACTCATTTGCATATTAATTTTTTATAATGAAATTAAGAAATTTTCTTAATTATTGCACAAATTATGCGTGTATTAAATTTCAAAACAATTGAGCAAAAACTGTAGAAAATGTTTTTGAACGTCCACTGTCGCCTTAAGAGTTTTGCGAAACCTTGAAAGCGTTATAAAAATTACAATATCGTTAAAAGTTGTTACTGTGATATAAAAACACATTAAAGTAAGTACAGAATTTAGAATGATATTTTCTTTTTTGAGCAATTTAATTATGTAACTCAGGAGTGACATTATGCCCCACAGAAAAGGAAATAATTTTTTCTCTATTTTTCAATTCCTACTATTAGTAGTTTACACTCTCCGTATATACACTGGTCATCAAAATTAACCCCTTGAGGGGCGGTGGGATAAAATATATCCCACCTACGATTAATGGAGATTTGCACCAGAAAAATTTTATGAAATTTTACTTTTCTAACTTTGGTGGAAAAAAGTCGAAGAATTGCTTTTCCTTATTTTGATATAATTTTTTTCTAATTTTCTGGTGGGAATTCAGTATTATACAAACGCAATTGCTTGCCCCTCAAGGGGTTAAAGGATAATGAGAAAAAATATGCTCACTAAGTTAATATTGCAATTAATGCCCAATGCTGCAATTATTTATGTTAATTAAATACTATTGCACACAAAATTTCACTTCCGCACATATGTTAGCGTCGGAAATATGCAAATTAAATGATTGACAATATTGTGAGCGATGGAGGTATGTTGGAATTCTGGTCTGTAGTGTTGTTTAAAGCGAATGTGGTATCTGAGAGTGATCAGTATTAATTTGTTATGGATCAAAGGCATCATTTAAGTTAAGGTAAAAGTGGCGAATAATTGGTAGAATCGAGGAAGGTCAAAAACAATTGGAGGTCACCCAAGACTTGAATATCCCTCAAAGCGTCATATCAAGAGCTTCGAGCTGCTTTTTAAGGATTGAATCTGTTGATAGACAGTCTGGCCAAATGAGATCAAGAGCAACGCTGCATCCGAAGACCGTTTTTTTTTCTCATTGTGGCTCAAAGAAACCGCAAAGCGACAACAAGAAATTTGGTTTCAGACCTTCAGGCTGCCACAAGAACTCGAGTTAGCCGTTCTACTGCTGTACGAAGGCTTATCGAGGATGGATGGACTGTATGAACAGAAAACCAAAAGTTTGCGTCCCACACACTCCAGCTTCCTCAGAAGACCGTTTAAACTGTTGCTGTCGTCATATTCAATAAAGCCAAGAAGACTGGGCTAGAACGGGATATTTCACGGACAAGGGAAGGGCAAGTTGCGTCTTCCTTCATCTCTTCAGACCAAAACACGTCTACAATCAGTGTTCAGACTATATCTGGACGCGTCAGTAAACAATAGTTGAGCCTAGTGTTCTTGCCTCCATTGAACTTGAAGAGGGCAACAGTTTAAACGGTCCCCTTGGGAAAATCGAGTGAGTGGGACACAAACTTTTGGTTTTCTCGCATACAGTCCATCCTCGTTAAGCCTTCGTGCAGCAGTAGAACGGCTAATTCGAGTTCTTGTTGCAGACGGAAGGTCTGAAGCCAAATCTCTTGTAGTCGCTTCGCGGTTTCTTTGAGCCACAATGTCAAAAAACGGTCTTCGGATTCAGTTGTTGCTCTTGGTCTCCCTTCACCAGGCTGTCTATCAACGGATCCAGTGGTTAAAAATCGGCTCGAAGCTCTTGATATGACACTTTGAGGGATATTCAAACCTTGGGCGACCTCCATTTGTCTTTGACCTTCCTCGATTCTACAAATTATTCGCCACTTTTAACCTTAACTTAAATGATGCCATTTAGCCAAAACTAATGAATACTGATCACACTCAGACACCGAGTTCATTTTAAACAACACATCAGAGCAGAATTCCAACGTTCATCCATTGCGCACTACATTGTCAATCATCTAATTTGCATATTTCCAACGCTAACGTATGCGCGAAAGTGCAATTTTGAGTTCAATAGTATTTAATTAACATAATTAATTGCAGCATTGCGCATTGGTTGCAACACTAACTAAGTGAGCATATTTTTTTCTCATTATCCTTTAATATTGATGACCAGTGTATATCTAAATAATAAGTAAATAATATCTAATAATAATAATATCTAATAATAATAATATCTAATTAATAAGTAAATAATAAGTATATCTAAGTAATAAAATACTTATTATTCATCCAATCAAGTTCAAATAATTTTTTAAAAACAAAACTTGTAATGGATGGCACTTGATGTTAATGCATTTTTTTCAAACATTAATTAAATTAAATTAATTAATTTTCAATAATCAATTCCATACTCGATTGTTGACCTAGAGAGCCCTCTTCTTCATCAAGGCATGTTAAGCGACACTCAAGCAGCCATTGAAGAATGGGAGAACGAAAATTCTCTTATTCACCAGAGTAGGAATTGACTTAATTCTTTTTTATATGTATTACTTTTTCTATTGGATAATTAACATAATACTCAAATATCATTTATCGAACAAGATAAAAAAAAATCATACCTTAAAGGATTAACGTTATATTTTTGTTTCACCCGCAACTTTATAAGAAACATGGAATATTTCTTTATTGTTCAGGGAGCTGTAACTTGTCACGAAGACAAGAGTTAGACATCTTGATTGGAACATCAAAGCAACTACGCTTCCACAGATTATTATTTTATTAATGATAAAATTACGTTACTTTTGTTTTTTTCTGGATTGTAATTTGATTTTTTTTATTACAAGGAAAAGCAGGATGAAGCGAATTATAGTATTTTAAAAAATAGGATTTTTCAAAACTTATAAACATTATAAAATAATGCTTCGACATTAGAGAAGTTTAAAGATTTATTTAATTCTTTTTAGTGCTTTTTTGAAGTCGGTTAATATTTTTTTTAAAAAGATTATTTTATTAAAAGTGTAGTTATATATACTATCAAATTATTTTTATACGTTTAAAAAAAATAATTATCAAGTAACACATAAAAATAAAGGATGTTTCGTGTGCATATTGTACATGAAAATTTTCATTTTAATAAAATATAATTTTATCTTCATGTAAGTATTTTTTTTATAATTTAATGAGGTTTGGAATGAAAAACTGCTCATTACAAGACAATGTTTATAATGCGTCATTATTTCTTAAATCAAAGAAAAAGATCATTACTAAAGAATGTGGAAACATATACATATATAACGGTGAGAGTATTTGAATTTTTTAGACGGCAGATTCTGATGATCGCAGGGATTCAAGCAGTCGTTTCCCTTGTCATGTGAATATAGTTCTTTTATAATTCTAGTTGTTGCAATATTTAAACACAGAATATCTGTCGTAAATATAATTCGAAGGTAGTAGGGAGTATCTAACATGGCACCCCAAACTACGTAGTAGGTCCTTGTTTAGACGTACGATTGATTTTTGTTAATTATTGATTCTTATTTATATTTCAATTGGACGTTTTTCTAAAAATGCTGGTAACGAGAACATATTACACTAATTTGCATGCTGAGAGCATAATGAGGTTTTATTACCGACGTTTATTCGTCAACTACACATAGTTAACTTTCTTTGTGACCTTTCTATATTACTCCATCAGCAAGCCAGCGGCTCGGCTCCTCCTCCCCCCCCCCCCCTAATAAATACCATTTCGCTACTTTATTGAATTTTTTTTTACTTATTAAATTGTCAAACCTGAATGCTGTCATTTTGCAAATTTTGTAACTGTCACATTTATTTACATATTGTACATTTATATATTGGCTCAGCTTCGGTTGATTTTTTTATACATGTCTATAAAGGCAACCAGGAGGGAGAACTATGTACTACAGATTTGGTTCGTAGTCTGAGCAATCTCTAATGTAAAATTCAAAAAAAGATTCACCAATCGAGTAATTCTATGTGTACTGTTGCTTGTGAGTCTCGTACTGTAGTCGTCCGCACGAGATCTCCTGTTCCTGGCTGTTCCCATTGGCCCGATCTGAGGGTCCATGTGAGAATGGTGACAGCGAGGACGACTTTTGCCTAGCCCGAAGCGAACCAAATAGCTTGTTGATGTTCGCCCAGTGCTTGCACGTAAATAAACCAGTTATTTTACAAAGCCTGTTTTTTCTCTAGAAAAAAAATATGTAAATACTTTAATTTCCTGTACATAGTAATCTAATATTGTAATATTCATATACATCTCTGTGACATTTATTTCAAATAAAGGCGTGCAGTAGCACTTTTAAAACTTAAAATTTGTTTGTTTTTTATTTAATTAACAAAAATTTTAATTTTCAGATATTTTTTAATTAAAAAACTTGTGTTTTTCATGCGTAGATGGACTCTGGACATCCGCCATCTTGGACGTCCGCCCTCTTGGACTTTAGATCCCCCATGGACGACCAATGTGTTAGACGTCCGCCATCTTGGATTGCATAATCCCTGGACGTCCGCCATTTTGAACGGCCGCCATCTTGGACGTCTAGAGAATCTGATAAGCGGCTTGGACCCCTTCTTCGAACTAAGACTAGTATTACCTTAGTTGGAAGACGTCCAACGTCCAAGTGACCTTTGTACCGTCCAGATTCTGACGTCACGCCTGCGTATCCCGTCCAATTTTCAGCCTGCTGATCACGTGACCACTGACTGGACTTCAGTTTTTTTTTTCAGAATTATTCGTGACGTTGGCTTCTGCTATTACGTAATCGCGATAAAGGGCGGGAGGTCTGCGGGATAGTCTTGCTCTGTGATTAAATTGATCTGGCACTTGTAATTAGCTGAGTGTGCGTGTTTCGAGTGTTTCTGGAATGTAGCTCTGCTTAGTCAGGCGCAATCGAACCTGTGCTGATAGTATGTTTGATACGCTTGCATAAAAACTGCTGAGGGCCTGCGTAATGTTAGACTGAGCAAAAGCAAAAGTATAATGTATTACAGACCATCTAAAATTGCAACCATACGCTTGTGGCTATAGAGGAAAACATTTGAGCATGGCTAGTCTAGTTCAACGCTGTCTGAATGTTTACGAAGGGCACTTCCTAAATTTTCCTTATTTTTAAACTACACACAAAGCTAAGTAACTCCAGTGAACAATCAGTTAACATTTTTTCGTTATTTTTAAATTTATAACGATAATCAAATTTCCAACTGGTGTGAAATAGCCTTTATTTTAACAGATAAAACTAGATTGTAACATTTTATACTTTATAAATAATATTTGTTGAAGTGTAGCTTATAACGTCATATAATGTCCCAATATGTTATCAATCTCTGTGTATATTACGTCTGAATCACCTATTACATCACACATCAAAGCTTATTGTGAGCCACCGAATAATATCAAATGCTTCACAAAGAAAGGAAGACTTTAAAAAGTCCTTCCGGCCAGTGCCGGGAGGAAGAGGTAGCTTTCATAATCCTTATTTAAAAAAAGCCAACTTATATCATGCAAACACACGAAGCTCAATTTAGTGGAAACCGAATATAGGAGATTCAATACACTGTAAAAAAAAATTTGTAAGGTTACTAAGAATTTTTTAGGAAACTGGGATTCCTAGAACTTTTTATGTAACCACAACAAAAGATAATCATGTAAAATTACAAAAGTTTCTTCAGTAAGTGTTACTAAATATTGCTTAGTAAACGTACTAGTGATTTTTTAGGGAGTTTACCAAAAAAACTCTTGTAAATTTACTAAATATTGTTTAGTGAAGTTACTAATGCTTGTTTAGGGAGTTTACTAAATAAGTTTTAGTAAATTTATCAGTGAATATGTTGTAAACGTACTATTCCTTTTTAGGGCGTTTTCTAAAATTTTTTTTGTAAATTTACTAAATATTGTGCTGTAAATTTACTAACGGTTTTTCAAGGGAGTTTCTCTAATTAGCTTTTGTAAATTTACTAAATATTTCTTAGTAAACTTACTAGCGATTTTTTAGGGAGTTTACTAAAGAATTTGTGGTAATTTTTCGAAAGATACTTTAGTAAACGTACTAAGGATTGTTTAGAGAGTTTTCCAAAGAATTCCTTGTAAGTTTACTAAATATTGTTCAGTAAACTTACTAACGATTTTTTAGGGAGTTTACTAAAGATTTTTTCGTAAATTTACTTAGGATTATTTAGTCAAGGTACTAACGTTTTTTTAGGCAGTTTCCTAAAGAATACTTTGTGAATTTTCTAATGATTTTTTAGTACACTTACAAAGGAATTTTTAGTACATTGACTAAGAATTTGTTTTGTAAATTCGCGAAGGATTTCATAGTACATTTACTATGAATTTTTTTAGTATTGCACCCAAAACTTTACATATACATTAGCAAAAAATTGTTGGTAACTTTATTAAAGTACCGTCAGAAAAATTACCAATGATTTTTTGGTATTGTGTCTAAAACAGTTTTTGTATTCTCGCCAGAAAGTTTTTTGTAACCGTGCAAGAGATATTGCAGTAAAATCAAAATCCTTCGATCAAAATAAGTAATATGGCCTGACGTGTTTTTCAGTAATACCACAGCAATTGCCAGAAATATTTGTATGTTATGCATTAAAAAACTGACTGAAGCTTCACTGTAGATATTCAAATAGGTACAAAATCATTTCCATATTAAATGAGCACTATAACAACAGCAGTAAATAAGCAGATAAGCAGAAGCAGATCTTATGGTTTTTAGTTAAATTAAAAAAGCGAATAGAAACAATAATGAAAGTAAAGTATCATTACTAAGTTTATAAAATATGCCTAAATTTTTAAAAAATGTTATCGATACACTGTTAAAAATAAAGTTTGATGTTTCACCAAGAAAATGGTGAAAAGTCGCTGAAATTTAGCTGCAACCAAGATATTGGCGATAAGTTTTACCAGTTTATTGGTGCTTTCTCAAATACCATTATATTAGTGAAATGTTAAACAATGATTCAGGCTTTTTATAAATCCAATTTTCTGGTGAAAGGTTGAACCATAAATCAAGATTTTTTTAAAATCCAATTTTCTGATAAAAGGTTTAACTATAAATCAGGTTTTTTTTAAATCCAGTTTTCTGGTAACAGTTTGAACCATAATTTAGTTTTTTTTAATCAAATTTTCTGGTAAAAGGTAGGACCACGAATCAGGATTGTTTTTAAATCCAATTTTCTGGTGAAAGGTTAAATCATAATTCAAGGTTTTCTCTATTCCATTTTTTTGCTAAAAGTTTGAATCACGATTCATGATTTTCTCTCATCTTTATGGGGAATGGTTACACCGGATTGTAGCTCTCTTTTTTCCCCTCACTTTGGTTTTCAATTTATCATTTTATGGTGTAATAATAAACAAAATTTCAGATTATGCGAGATTATCTTGCAGTAGGAAAGCTTTTTTTTATTTTCATTAAACCGAAAATTATTTAAGTTTTAATTATTGATTCTATTGTCTTTGAAATATATTTAAAAAACAAATGTAAACCATTTTGATCTAATTTAACAAAATAATTACATTTTTTCCCCCACAAATATTACCATTCTGTCCTTTTACATTTTGGAATATTTCTTCGCACTCAGTTACACTTATAGTCCATTTAGTGTTTGCTTATTCACAAAGAAAAAAAAAATAATTTTCTTTGGATTTAAATACATACCCTGTTTTTATTATTGTTTTAATTAAAAAGGCAGCTATAAGTAGCAGAATCCATTTAACCTCTAATATCAGCTAATACAAAAGTATTACTTTAAACTTTAAAGCTTTTTTTAAAATACACAATGTATTTCTACAACATATTAAATACTTACTTTGAAGGGTTAATTTAATAACAGCAGTGTCGCCACCAAGCGACTAATTATTCTTACATATAAGTATTTTTTCAGTATTCCTAAATGATAATCTATGACGACGATTTATTTATTTTTTAACTATACTCGTAAAAAAGAAAAATATTCATCATCAGCAGCCTTGCAATAGCTGAAAAAAAATGGTTACAGACACTATTAAATAGCAACACATTTAAGTTGGTTTGCGGTATGCCGCTCCATTTATTGAAAATACAAATTATATAATCATTAAATTATATGTATAGTATGTCAGACTAATATTTACTGTAATATAATATCATTTTACATACAGTTTCTCACATACAGTTTTAAGAGGGCGCTGCACCCTCTCTGACCATTCAGGTCATCAAATAAAAAGAATTCTTGAAGCTTAGTATGTTCTAAATCAGGATTTCAAGTCTGGTAAAATGGAATAGATCCAAGCATCAGGTTAAATTCTCCACCTGTTTTAAATGAAAGAGTAAATATTTTAAGACATAAAATATTTCTTGTGCAAACATAACAATCAAATTTCACACAGGCGAATTAATAAAAAAATTAAACAGTATATCAATTCAAATCTCTTTTACAAGGAAATCTTCAGCATTTAAAAAATCAATCAGTGTTCGAAATCATTGGTGGTCCGCTGGCCCAAGAACACAAAAAATTCATTTGAACCACTAATTTGAAAATTTAATGGTCAGCAGGAACAGTAACCCCCCCCCCCCCTCTCTAAAAGGTCATAGGTAAACTTAAATTTTCCCGTCTCGGAGAAAACGGCAACCTAACACAAATCACACAATTTTATTTATTTTAAAAAATAAATAAAACTGCATTAAACCTTAGTCAATTGAAATATTGGAATTAAAATATCTAAATAATTTTATAGTTTTTCTTTATGTGCTGTTTATTTAATTTTTAGTTATAATTTTATATTTTATTAGGCTAAAAATTTTGGATAACTGCAAAGAAAGTTTGTAAGAAAAAGCTGCAAAATTCTCCATTTGTTAGGTAAAAGAAAAATATTGTGAAATTCTTAAATGTAAAAAAATATTGCAAAAAGCGTCAGTTGGTTGAGGGAAAAAATTCGTCAATCAATCGTGATTAACAAAACTAATGCTTGCCATTTGGCTGCAATAGGGTGTTAACGATTTTAATCAACGATTAAATCATGATTTTAATCAACTGATTTTTTTTGGAAAATTTATTATTTTAATCAATGACTTTTTATGGTCTATTTCAATGGTATGTAGGGAAAAATCATTTGTAGTATATTGGAATGATATTACACTATTTCAAGCATATAGAAATTGATACACATCACTGAAATGTACAAAAAGATGTTTACTATAGAACCTGATGAGCATAGCATTAATCGTTTATTTATGGGGGGAAACAAAAGGATTCGCTTATAGTACTGTATAAATAAACAATAATTGCTGGAAGTTCGTTATTTGTTGTGGTAAGAGTTTTTTTTTTTTTTAATTTAACTAATTTATTTACTTTGTATGTATAAAATCTGTAAATCATATACAGGCTGCAAAAAAGATGTATATATTTCCGTTTATTGACGAAATATGTTGAAGGGGAATTTTCAACTGTGAAAATGCGTTTCTTAAATGAACTAATGTTTAGCATACTATTTGGTATATATTCAAATGTATAGATCATATATAGCGTTGCACAAAGGAATTCGAATATTTTTTCGATGACTGATAATAATTGCTGAACTTTAATTTTCAAATGTGTTACGTGTTTTGTAATTTGCTTACTTAGCCATCATATTTAACTTTATTAAAAGATTTTTTTTTTTTTTTACATAATTCTGAATGTGTTGGAAAATTATAATTTGTCGTTGAAGCTTGATTATTTTACGTTCTTGTTTAAAAAAATGTTTTTATTTTGTATGTGTGTATATATATACATATGGGCGAGTTGTAAAAAACAGGGTAGGTGGGTTAAACCGGGTAGCGCAGATCCCTCCTTCAGTTGTACTTCTGTCTATCAGCCAACACGAGAAATAACTTGTCGGTAACCATTATGGCATTTATAGCTGATTGAAACGTTACTGCGTGCGGTTTTTTTTTAGTGTGAAGGAATTAGTTTCAATTACTCTTAAAAAATTGTTTTATTTGATTCTAGATTTTACGCGTATAACCACGTTTTTTCAGCATATTAAATATTCCTGAGTACTATAGCTAATTCTTTCCTTTCCTGATAATATTTTAAAATTTTAACTGATCTTTTGCTTATAGGATTAAGAGTAGTGACGCTATGTTTAAACTCTGTTATGTTGAAGTAATACCGGGTACTTAAGAGTGGTTCAGAACTGGGTATACCCGATTTTGTCCGACACTCATAGAATGTATTTTTAGTAAAGTTAATAAATTAGCATGCAATTTAAAATTGCATTCTTAATGCTGTTAAGTTATAATATAATTCTAAATATATCTAGTTATAATGAAAAAACTTGAATTTTGATTTTGTTTTATATTAAAAAGTGGGTCTAATTTTTAACTTACATTTATGAAATTAAATAATTTGCAATTATTAATGAACAAAATAATGGTACTAATTAAGGTATAATTTTATATTATGCTTATTACATTTTAATAAACTTTCTAATCTGAGGTGTAATAACTTGCGTTATGGGTCCACTTAAAATGCAAATATATTTCGTGACTTGTTTCTCTAAATAAAATAATCTGCCCAAATTGACAAATAATCCAAAAAATCCCAATCCTATATAACTAGGCTATATAATCTATAATAGAATTTTTTTTTATCAAATATTAAACAGGCAAAAAAAAAAAAACCCTCTTGACGAATGAAACTTTCCCCAGACTCATTTGCTGTATATAATAGGAGTGGATGGATTACGAAAGAGGAAGATTTGGTTAAAAAATGTACAGATTTTTTCCAATCCTTGTCCTGAAAAGTCCGTTCTTTAAATCCTTAATAGGTGTTCAGTTCATATAAAAGAATCCAGTTAATCTAGTAAGAGAAAGCAATGTATTTATATATGCTTCTTTCCTTACGCAACGCATCGATTTCAACCCCTTGATGTGTCTTTCAAGCATCTCTAAGCTCATACTAAGAACAAGAGGTGAGAGAGTGGTTATTTTCCAACTCTGCGCGATCTATAACAATTTACCAAATTGGAAAATTATTTAAAACTGCATTTTCGAGAGCAACAATTGTAAATACTGCAATCAGAAGGTTCGAGAAAACAGGGATTTTCCCCTACAACAGTGTTTTTCCAGACCATCTTTTTCCTCCTTCGGAAGTGACAGAGAAACCCATGAAAGTCATCACAGGATAATGGAGCTCAACCTTCCGAACATAAACGAGTTGACAATATCCAGCAGCTTTCAGGTCGAGCTGCTTCCAGATGCAGCAGTTAACATCACAATCACAGGCGTCATCACTCATTCAAAATGTTACATCAACAGAATACATTATTAAAATTATCCATTCGACATCTTCAGACTATGTAGCCCAGCAATCTGTATTTCCAATTTCGCCTAAAATGTTATTATCCACTTCTAAGGAAGGCTTTAGAATTGAGAAAAGAAAGGGAAAAACTTATTTTGATTTCTTCTCCCTATAAATTACAGATCGAAGCAGATATTAAGGAGAAATAAGCCAAACAAACTGCAAGACGAAAAAGGAAGTTTCTTTAAAAGAAAAAAAGAAACCAAAAAAGATTGCGGACACATCTTCAAAAGAAGAGGATAATGATACCTGTATGTTTTGCTATGAACTTTACTCAAATTCTAAATCCAAATACGATGTTTAAAATTCCACGATTAGGCACACGAAGCATGTAGTAATGCAGAAGATGATGACAAATTCATCTGTGATTTTTGAAGCTAAAAGAACTCGAAAACGTACAGTGTAAAGTAAGCAAGCCTATACAACGTAGAAAATTTGCCAACGAATTATTTTTTTACACATGGAAGAACACATGTGCAATTTCGTTTTGTTAAAAATAATTAAAATGTATTTTTTACTATATTAAGCAAGATCTTTTTGACCAAAATGAGTTTCCAGTAGTTTTAAATGAATACCCAATTTTACCCAACCACCGAGGTAAAACCAGATTTTTGCATACGTTTGAAAAAAGCTATTTTTTAATATAAATAATTATATATATATTTTTTGTTTGAAAAGAACGTTTTATTATAGCCAAGGATTCATTTTACATTAAAAACAGTGTTCAAAGTTTGTTTTCCCATTTCACAGCATTTGAGACTAACAACTTTTATGGTACCCGATTTTGCCCCACCTTCCCTACATATATTTAAAGGATGCTGTAGAAGAAAATAGCATGAAACATGTATTAGCTCCTTTCTACATCTGTTTCTACTAAAATTTTTGGTAACATGCCATTTATCTTTTAAAATAAGCAATTTTTCTATTCGCATACACTTTACGGTAGTTATCGCGATATATCACCAATATTAACACGTTGATATATTCCGATATTAAATTACGATATTCTCCCCACCTAGCAGTTAAAGTTTTGAAAAAAAGATCAAAAAAGTTTTCCGAAAGCTTGTAGCAATTTATTCCAGGATGATATTTTAGAAGTATCGGCAAATATGTATATATATATGCTCTAAAAGTTAAAATCTTCTAGCTGATGATGCAATTGATTTTTAAAAACATGAGTTTTAACTGTTTCAAATACATTGATGAGCGTAGGTCACTTCGTGCCTCACAAAGACTATATTTTTTCTACCATAAAACTAACTAAACGTCCGTATTTTAACACAACCTTTTTGGAGCAAATCAACAGGCGAGATTTACATTTACCTAAGAAAATTTCTTAACATTCGGACAAATATAAATATTTTTTACTAAATAAAATGTGCAAAAACTTCGACAAAATAAGCAAAAACCTGAGTTACATCGTGGTAAAAATCTTACCAGCCTTTTTCCCACAAAATATTAATATTTTTTCACTCGGGATACGAAAGCATTATGTTTTTACCATCTAAAAATTTCAAAGAGTCTAGATGATAACGACAAACTTTAAGAATTTAAAATACTGGAAGAACCTTTTCCCTCCCCCACATCCCTTTCCAGGCATATTTCAAAATTACACATAAGACTCCAAAAATCAAATTATGCAGAATATTAATACCAAATAATAACAATACCAAAAACCATATACTTTCAATTCTCTTTGAAATACTGCAATACATTTAAAAAAATAGAAAATTAATCTTTTAAAAAAATTCATTGTCCGAAGTCACTTTTCTGTTTTTCTGCGCATTTTACTGTACGACTCACATTACGTATATATTATTTAAAAATACACACTTAATGTTATACAGTAGCTTTGAAATGATCGAGTATTGATTTGGCTCAGATGTAAATGGATTTAAGGGTGAAAAAAATTAGTTTGAAAAGAAAAAAAAAACACCAAGATTTTGATATGAAAATAAAATCTATATCTATCAATATTATAAAAAACAAATATATCTGCGCGTAACGCTGATGTCATTTGGCAAATGGCAGCACTTTGAAATCTGGAATGAAATTTAGGTTTTGCAATTTCCGTGTTCAGCTTGTCGTCAGCTTAAAATTCCGAGTAAAATGAGAACTCCATTTAATATTTTTGTTGAACATTGTCACAATTCTATTTCAAAGACCCGTGATCGGGGGATGTAACTCACAATTATGTGGGTGGGAAACTGTAAATTGTTTTAATCCCTTCCGTTTAGGTCTAAAATGAAAGTACCAAGTTTTATCCCACGTACTAGGTGAACATTACAAAATATGTACATATTTATAGTGGAAAAACTTTTTTTAAATTATCTTAACAATATCTCAGAACAATTAATGCTTCCAAAAACATTGTCAATACAAATGTTGTAGAATTTGAAATTCTGAATAAAATGAGTACCCATATTAATATTTTTGCTGAACATTAAGGTCGCAATTCTATTTCTAAATTTTGCCTTAACCGCTAATCAGCAGAGAGACAGAGTTATCAATCCACCCTGCCTCCGTTTATTACATACATGTATTTTCTTTAAGTTGTTGAGGCCCTTGAGATGTTTCTGTAAATATGTTAATGCTTTATTTTGTATATTTTGAGGATTATAATTTAGTAGTTATCGAGAAAGAGGTACATAATTGACAGCCGTTTTACATGCCATTTCTCAACTGATATCGTCAACCTTAAACCTTAGTTTAAAAAAACGTAAAGCTAACTTTAAGCTAACTAATAATACTTTTTTTCAATATTCCGAAGGTTTTAAAATTTTATGAATTTAACTTAAGATGCTCGTATACTAGTCGAATATAATTTTTATTAAAACCATATTAGTCCTTTTCGTAAAATATCGAAGTTTAAAATTGTGCTATTGGTTGACCTATTCCTCTAGCGACAAGAATCCTGCACACTCATTTGTTCCCTCGTTCCTCCCCACTATTTTCGACCTCCTTAAATGTGATGCATACGCACTGTTATTCACTATATATGTCAAATTAAATACGACGCATAATTCAAATACAATATCAGATATCATAAACAATATTTCCCATCATTTACAAATCATTTTTGAAATACAGTAAAGTCTGTCTAAGGCGGAATCGGTCGGGACTGAGGAAATTTTCCGCGGTAGACAATATTCCGGCTTATGCAAAAGAACGTGATTTATTCGAATGAAGCATACGTCAATCGAAAAAGCGTTTTATGTTTTCGATAAAAAAATTGGATCTTGAGTTATAATGAATTGCTCGCAGATGACGATATTATTCATTGTCTTGTCTCGAAAACCTGTTGAAAACTGAAATTCTGGAAGATGATCTTTTGTCTTTATAAATAAATGAGAAACGCTATTCAATTTCTTAGTACTGCTATAATATCTACAAATTTGAAGTTTACACACAAAAAAATTATAATAATTTAGGGAATGAGGCAGAAAGCTATCACTTTGAATTTGAGTACAACCTTAAAGCATAATATAGTGTACTTTAGACAATACAAATTTTCATAAATGGTCATTCTACTAGTAATAATAACTTTTAAATGCATATTTATACAGGAAAAAAAATTGCATAAGTAAGAATTCCTTAAAATTTAGACAATTTCTGTTCTTTTGAATTAACATTTTAAAAGTATTACTGAATTTAATTTTTGTGCTCGACATTGAGTATTTGACGTATATATATATCAGTTTTAAAGTTTCATAAACGCCTTTCATTTTTAAAATATCCTTTTTTCCGCCTTATGCAAAATTTTGGTTTCGGTGGGACCTTAAAACCCTTTCCGTTTCCGCGTTAGGCAGATTCCGGCTTATGCAGCAAGAATTAATGTTATTTTCTATGGGTTCGCCGGGACTTGAAAAATTTTCCGCGGTAGATAGATTTCCGGCTTACACAGAGTCCACCTTAGACAGAATTTACTGTATGCTAAAATCATGAAATAGTGCACTTTTTAAGTTATCTATTTGTTCGTAGCAGCAAAGCCGCACCTAGTTGGGCGGGAAAACTTAGTACGTTTATTTCTGACCTATGTTGAAGGGATTAAAACAATTTCCAGCTTTTCCGTATTTAATTCCGAATTCGGCCTTTTTTTTTTTTCATTTCCTACCACTGGGCTATATTCCGTAATCAAGAGTTTAAGCCATAACTCTGAAAATATCCAAAATAAAGCCTAAAATAATTACAAAATCCTCAATAAATTAAAATATATATATAAATTAGAAACAGGGTGAACTGATAACCTCGTCTGTTCTGGCTTCAATCACTTGATTAACGAATTAGGCAAAACTTTGCATTATAATTGTAAAAATTCAACAAAAATATTAAGTACACATTTCAATCAGAATTTTAACCTCTACAACATTTGTATTGACAATGTTTTTGATAGAGTTAGTTTTCTTTAGATATTGTTATGGTAATTAATAAAAATGTGTTTTTTGACTATAAATCTGCACATATCTTCAACCACTCACCTAGTAAGAGGGGGAAAACTTAGTACATTCATACTAGACTTTCAGTAAAAGGATTAAAACAATTTCCAGTTTTTCCCTAATTAATTCCAAATGCGGCCCTTTTTTCCTCCCCTACCACTGGTCTATAAAGAGTTTTAAAGACTTTGAAATTCTATGTGCTCTAAGTTTTTTTTTAGTTTTTTTTTTTTTTTTTTTTTTGGAGGGGGGGGGGATGCCAATTTCGAGTGGGAAGAAAAATCTTGATTATTTATTGTGACAATAAAATGACACAGAACAGTTTTTTTTTTTTTTTTTTTTTTTTTTTTTTTTTTTTTTTTTTTTTTTTTTTTATTTATTTAAGCAGTTTTAAAGAGTTTTGAAACTTTAAGTATTATTACTGTGAGATGTGAAGAAAACGGCGAAACGAAATTTTGAAGGTGAAATTCAGATAAAATTTTAATGAAATGGATATGATGGAATGAATAGTTAATGAAATTTAGGGCCGATTATTTTTTCACTTAAAGTAACAAATACAGTAGAGCAATTTTTTTAACCTTTAACTGATGTCAAAGAAATTGTCACATAACTAGTGTGAAGCGGTCTGTGAGACCGCTCCAACGAAAGATGAATAAAAGCCGCGATAAATTCATAGGATGTTGTTTTTGTACTAAACTTTTTGCACAGGAGTGTTATAATTAAAATTCACCTATTCAAAAGTCTCTGGTGTTAGTACTAAAGTGAAACAAAATTTCAGTAGTGTTTGTAATAAACTGAAATTTGCAAGTTAAACTATGAAAATTGAAAAAAGCACTAGTCTGTGAGACCGGTAACATCAGTTAAAGAATAAAAAAAAGGTTTTAAACAGTTTAAACTTTGGTATTGTGGAGAAGGGAGTAAAAAGGGGAGGTGAAATTTCAGAAGAAAAGTTAGCAATGGCGGTTTTATCTTTATTTTTTAAATCAGAAATGAAAAGAAATGCAGAAGAGTTCCACCCCCCGATTAAGAAATAATATGACAGTAAAGCACTTTAAAGGGATTTTAAAAATTTTTGTATGAAAATAAGCACTTTCAAGCACAAAAAAAAACCTTTTGAAAAATGCAAGTACTTTTAAGGACCGTACGAATCCTGATATATTAAAAATTTCCCGACTACAGAGTAGTCCTGCACGGGTCAAGTTGCACCAGACACAAAACCGAATATTATACTTAAGTCAACCCGCAACTCGACCCGAACCCTCCAAAAATATTTCCTCGATCCGCAACCTGACCAGAATCAGCCAAAATAATTTCCGGCAACCTGCAACTCAACCTAGGCCTATTTCAACACGAACCCGAAATAAAAGGAAAGGAAATCCTGTTTTATTGATATTATGAAATGTAATCTACAATTACATCTCTAATAACAATGTTTTATGTAGGCAAATGGACAAATGTATATACTTTAATATTCAAACATATGTGGGTATCATGCCCACAAGTATTTGAAGTGAGGACAGCTTGTTAAAAAGCGCCATCGATATTCACCATCATGGTTGATCTCAATGGCGCTTGCTGACAAGTTGTCCACAACATGGCTCACAATCACATGACACACCTAAGTGATGTAGGATAGGTGGGGGCTAAAGTTACGCACTTATTAATTTTGATTTTTAACGAGCACATTGATCTAAACTTATGTGACGACTGATTAAAATGTTGTATTAAAACCTTAGGCACGTTCCACTATCAAACGACCACTATCAAACGACATTCTGTCAAATTATAATTCCGTGAGAAATTGTAATTTAAAAAAAAAGCATTGCTCTGCGTATCTTTGCCCTATTCGTTGGGCTAAAAGTACGCAGTGATGAGGCAAAAGATTCGCAGTGCGCATTTTTCCCCCATTACGGTCGGATTTTGCCCCTATTTTCACTAAAATGAATGAGTAATGTAAAAGCATTAGTAAATTTTGATAATATTTAAACTTAAAATTCAAAACTAGACCATGAAAAGAACAGCGGTCTGCGAGATCACAAATAGCAGTTAACCTCCAACTGTTGTGACAAAAATCGTTTCATAAATACTGTAAGTGGTCTCCGAGACCGCTTAATCGTTGATTGAATAAAATGGTTGACTGACTCATAAGAGGCGGTTTCTGCGCTAAACTTTATGCAAAGGGCTATTATAGTAAAATTTCCCGCATTCAGAAGTCTTCAGCTATACTTCTAATTTACCAAACGAATCAAAATTAAACTAACATAACTACTTAAATTGAAAATTACAAGTTAAACTGTGAAAACTGAATATTGCAGCAATCGGCGAGACCGTTAACAGGAGTTAAGGATTAAGGTTTAAAACAAAAGCGATTCATGAAACAATATTGATTTTTAAAAGTAGGTAGGTAGATACCAACGTTCTATATTAAAAAAAAAAAAAAAAAAAAAAAAAAAAAAACTTAACTAGAAAAAGGAAAATGTAGTTTAATAACTTATATTAGTTAAGCAGCTATTATATTTTATATAATATAAATTTAGAAATTGTGAAAAGCTTTGAATCTAGCTAAAATGATAGGGCAAAGTCCCATATCTTAAACATGTTCGTATCTTTGTCACATGAAGGATGCGTACTTTTACCCTATTCTGCAGTATTTTGCTTAACCGGCTACCTATAAGTATAAACAAATGTGATCGAGGTAAACTACGGCATTTAGAAGCTAAAAATATTTCGATCTCCACTAAAATTTTGGATTTGTAAAAATTCCAGGTACTATCAGCTAAAAAATAAAGTGAAATTAAAAAAATATTAGATCAAAATTCGAAAATTTAAACTTACCTCATTTTCTTAGCACAAATTGCTACTTTTAATCAAAGGTTTAAACAAATGAGTAGTACACTTGAAACAAAACTGCCACCTATTGGTCATGAGAGCCGAAATGTTGCTTCATATGAAATCAGCCGGTGCGTATTTTTGCCCCGCTCATATCTTTACCCCTACCTACCCTATATCTCTCTTTGCATGAGAAAGTAAAAACTCGGCATTTTATCGTTCAGAAACTCACGTAAAATTAAAATGCAGTTGTTTATATTTATGTTTTTTCCAAGTCTAAGATTTTCACAAAAAGTTTGAGCAGAACAATTTTTCAGATAAAATAAATACATATTTCAATATGAATGAGCTATTATTAAATTTACTCCTTAACTTTTAACTGATGTCACAGAAATTGTCACAACTAGTGTGAAGTTGTCTGTGAGACCGCTTTATCGAAAGATGAATAAAAGGCACGATTAACTCATAGGATGGTGTTTTTGTACTGAACTTTTTGTACAGGACTGTTATAATTAAAATTCACCTATTCAAAAGTGTCTGGTGATAGTACTAAAGTTCACAACGGAACAAAATTTCGGTAGTGTTTGTAGTTAAACTGAAAATTGCAAGTACATAAAAAATTGCAAAACTATAAAAATTAAAAAAAAGCTGTGGTCTGAGAGGCCGGTAACATGAGTTAAAAGTTAAGAAAAATATATATATATAAGAAATGTGATAAATTCTTTTTATTTAAGGCACAGTTAAGAACCATTTATCCTTCTCTAGGAATAGAAAAATTTTACCAACATTTCATTTTTCATATACACGCAAACATATGTATAATATTTCTGATAGTTTTAAAACACATACCCATGATATGTGTGTATGGATAGAAAAGTGCCCAATATTCAGAGTTAGAAGCATAGGAGAGAGTATGGAGGAATGGGACACATTTTACAAAAATAAGAAAATGAACTTTGTTTGGCACAAAAACAATATTTCAGTTTACAGAATACAAAATGAAACACTTTCTAATGTCCCTGAACAATATAGAAACATAATTTTCAGAAACAATTTTATAATTAAAGAAATTGCAAGTTTCAAAATTTGTCCCATGCTTAGTTTAATCCATACTTAGACCCATGCTTGAAGGATTAGTTTATATTATGTATAATATACAGTATAATGTTCCATAAATAGGGAAACCATTACATCATGCATAAACAAGTCATTAATATTCAGAAAGCATAAAAAGTATATGAAGCAAAATCACTTCTGATCTTGAAATAATCTTTTACTTTATACAATTGAAATCTTATGCAACTTTTTTCAACTGGAGATTGGGCTACCATTGCTTCATCTAGTGTGCGATTGATGAAATGTCTAGAATGATCATATTCAAAAATTTTTATTACTACCAAAACAAAAACAAATTTTGCAGGAAATTTTGCAGGAAAATAAAAGAATATATAAAATTTATTAAGTTAAACCAGCTCTTTGCACGTTCGCCAACATAAATGAAAAATAGTGGAACTTCGAAGGATCACTTTTTGCTTCCTAATTGCTTTGATTAAGAGTATCAACAATAACACAGATTATAAAACATGTAAGCGTGAGGGGCGGGGGGGGGGGGGGTTATGAAGAAAATTTTTAAAGTAAAATTTTTATTGTATAAATTTTTTTTATAAACAAAAGACTTTGAATTTTATCCATTGCTGGCACATCTGCCCTATACCTAGATTTTTAACCTGAAAAAAAATATTTCGGACATTCTTTTGAAAAATCAGTCAACCCGAACCCGATACACATGATTCAAAACGCAAACCGACCCGATCCGAACCAAAAAAGTAAGGTAAACACGACCCGATGCCGGAATCTAGTACAATAAATACCGATTACACGGCACGACTCTAATATTAAGAAAGATAATTTTGGTATACATTTTAAGTATTCTGCAGAAGAATAGTGGAATATTTAGCCTTCATTATCAGTCAAAGGGGAGGGGGGGGTACTATTCATTGCATCACTAATTAAAAATAAAATATTTAATCTGCTAACCATATTGCAATAAAATATTATTTTTTACATAAAACATTGGAAATTGCACGCATGCAGTAAACACTGATGTAAAAAATAGTCATTTGACTGAACGATAAATATTTAACAATAAAATAATAGGATGATTACGCATTAATACCTGCTAAAATCATGTTACATTATAATTCGAAATCAAACGGTCTTACTGTGTAGTTCATTTTTACTTATTAGGAATCAAGGAGAATGGAAATATAACAAAATTTAACTCATAAAGACGAAATATTTACTTACATCCTAATTTGAAATCATAATCAAGATGGATACCTTGAACACCTCTGTGGTTGCGTGAATAGTCATTACGTCATCATTGAAGTCCTTTCTCATTGGCTGACATGGGAGACTAAAATATTTCATGTATTTCTACTATGCGAGTGGTAAATATTATACCCGGTTACAGATAAAATTCTAGTAAACATGCAGATTTCTGTAGTTTTACAAAAACTAGTTTTGTAGGATTACAGATTTTTTTTTACAGTGTACTAATTTTTATCAATATAATGAATGAGAATTTCGCGAAATTAGTCAGCTTTATCGAAGCTGCTTTTCTTTAAAGTAACTTATATTTGGCTGCCAAATTCGGCAATTTCTTAAAGTGCCTGTCATTTTAAGACAACATGGTGGATGAGGCTAAGCAGTGAACTTGGTCGAGACCTTAGTAATTGCTGTGCACATGCTCACTCACATCGGAATCGGTTAATATATAGGAGTGCTGTCGCATGCAAAAAATCAGATTTTTAAAAATGTCACCCACAATAGAAATTGAAACTGCTATATCTGAGCCATTTTTTAAGGTAAAGACAAACAAAAAATGCTCCTGAGTCCTTATATCAATATCAAATACTTAAGAAAGAAACCTTTTTCAATTTCTAATTTTTTTGCACCTCACTTTAAATATATATATATTTTTTAATTTAATGGCCGCCATTTTGAAACAAGATGGCTGATGAATCTGGCCAGCAAACTTGGTCGAGGTGTTGATGTATACTATCCACATGCCTTCTTACATCGAAATAGGCGAATACGTGTGTTATCGCGTGACAAATACAAGATTGTTTCAAAATGTTAGCCATGCTAGAAATTCAAAGTGCTATAAATCAACCATTTTTTAAGATATCAACAAAAGAACAAATTTTCAGAAACAAAAACTACTCCGGAATCTTTGTATCAAGGCCAAACACATAAAAAAAATCTTTTTCATTTTTCAATTTTTTGGTATCTGATTTTAAATTTTAATTTTTTTTTAAATTTTTTACATGGCTGCCATTTTTAAACAAGATGGCGGATGAAGCTGGACAACGAACTCGTTCGAGATATTTGTATGTACTATGTACACACCAAGGTACATCCAAATCGGTTCATAAATACGCCTGTTATCGCGTGACAAAAATCAGGTCGTTTTAAAATGTCAGCCACAAGAGAAATTCAAAATGCTATTACTCAGCCATTTTTTTAGACGACAGAAAAACTGTTCCGGAATCTTTGTATTAAGGTCAAACACATAGAAAAAAAAATCTTTTTCATTTTCCAATTTTTTGGTATCTCATTTAAATTTTTTTATTTTGTTAATTTTTTTAAATAGCCGCCATTTTGAAACAAGATGGCGGATGAAGCTGGCCAACGAACTCGGTCGAGATATTTGTATGTACTATGTACACACCAAGGTACATCCAAGTTGGTTCATAAATACGCCTGTTATTACGCGAGAAAAATCAGGACGTTTCAAAATGTCAGCCACGCTAGAAATTCAAAATGCTATAACTCAGCCATTTCTTAAGATATAGACGAAACAAAAACTGCTCCCGAATCTTTTTATCAAGGTCAAACACATAAGAAGAAAATATTTTTTCAATTTTCAATTTTTGGTACCACATTTCAAATTTAAATTTTTCTTAAAAATTTAAATGGCCGCCATTTTGAAACAAAACGGCGGATGAAGCTGGCCAACGAACTCAGTCGATACATTGGTATGTACTATGTACACACCGAATTACATCGAAATCGGTTCATAATTACGGGAGTTACAGTGTGACATAGGTCATATATATATATATATATATATATATATATATATCAATTTTGAACGGAGGGTGGTTTCAGGGTCTGGGGGTCATGATCGATGAAAATATACCAAAATTTTTTGAAATCGCTTCCCTCCGAACGGCTGCAATAGGTAGCTTTTTTGTAAAGAAAGCTACCTAAAATACCTTGGATACTTCCTTCTATCGACTATGAGAATTATTTAATTAGAGAAATAGAAAAAAGAAAATTCTGGAAAAGAAAATAAGAATATAAAAAAAAAAATTCAAAAGAACACGGAAAACTACATTCGTAAAGTTAGAAATTAAGAAAAAAAAAAAAAAATAACAATTCCGAACATTTCGATCCGAGCATCCGATGCAACATATCTTTAAGTATATAATTTTAATTAATTTTATGTTCAAATGAAAAGAAAATCTGTTTGTTTGTTGACAGATTTCAATTTAGCACCAAAGTGCAGTTTGATAAACTGTTCTATTTTCGATTTAATTTACTCTGCACAAACAACTGCCATTGATTATTATACATTATTGTAGTAAAGTAATATTCATCGTTGAGAAAGATTTTTCCCTTTTTTATCAGGCTTGGAAATTATTTAAAAAAACTATGAACTTAAATTACAGCTTTCAAAGAGATTTCTTTCGATAGCTACATTTTTGTCTTATACGATGATGCGAAAATTGAAATTACATGATATTCAGAAGGGATGAAAGAGCATTAAAATTAAAAACCGATTTTGTCAGACGAAACGAAGTGGTTCATACACTTCGAAGGCTGAAAAGTTTGTAGTGAAATAAACATAACTTGTCTCCCTCTAATACTAAACAAAAATATTGCATGGTATCGAATTGACTGATAGGGAAAAGCATTAATCTCATTACAGGTCGAATTACCCATGCAAGTTGAAAAATCAAAATGTATCGAATAATGAAAATGTACGTCAAAGGGAAAAACTTTGACATTAACTTTAGATTCTTGTTTCACCTGCAACCTAATAAGAAATGGTTTTTTTTGCTGTTAGCTCTAACTTGTCAAAAAGACAGAGTTAGATACCTTGATTAGTAAACAAAGCTACAGAAGACATCGCGCACCAAGCCTTTTAATTAATATTAATATTATGTTACTCTTCGTTTTTTTTCCGGTGGAATATTGGATTTGTTTATTATAAGGGAAAATGTGCTACAGAGAAATCTGTTACATTGTCTACTGCTTAATTATTCTTGTTAGTATAAGAATCTTGCGTTTGAAAAAGAATATCAATGAATTTCTTTTGTATATTTCTCAAACATTATTCATTATGGAGGTTTTCTTCTGATTCTCGTCGCACTTCTTAATACGGGGCTTTAAAGAAGGAGATGCTCAGTGTTGAATTCAGACATTTGTCTCCTGCAGGGATTTTTGTGGCTCCGGGGAGGGAGATATTTTAGAGCTCCGGGTCGGAAACTCTACTTTTGTGCATTTAAAGGCACAAAATCTCAAACCTACCGGGATGACATTTCAAGGTTTCGGGGAGGGAGGAATGCACCCCCCCCCCGGCCACCCTGAAGTCAATGCAGGATATGCCATAGATTTTGAATACAAATTTTAAAGCATTTTAAAGAAAAAAAATCACCACAAAATTTGAAATTTACTTTCGTTGGATATCACTGCTTTTTCGACATAATTCTTCATATAGACTACGCGCGATAAGTTGGAAAATTAGCCGCATTTCTTCATTTCACGGGTTTTTTTTTTAAATCTATTTTTCGACGGTTAGGATTTAGTATTTTTTTTATATTTAAAAGGTCAGAAGTACAAGGAGTTTGAACAATTGTGATGTCTGTAGTGTGCGCAGCGCGAACTCTTATGGAAATTTTGAACTTCAACTATATCCTTTTTTATTAACAACCTGCATAAGGTGCAAAATGCAGATCCTTATTATGTATGTATAAATATTATTTTTTTAAGGTGTCAAAAAAAAAAAATCTTTAGTTAAATGTACCAGGCGCTACGCAGCTCATATGAGGACACAAACAATATAGGATTTAAGACAAAAAAGAATGAAATTTAATGAGAAGTGGGTGAAATAACAACAAATTAAAAATTCTTCTAAATAGCACTGAACATAGGAATCAAAAAGTAGTAATACAACTGAGTAAAAGAACCTCATGGCTCATCGAAAGCTGAGAGGAGCAAAGAAGTAAATATCAAAAACATTTGGATACATATTTTGCTACATATTTTGTTACGTATCTTTTATTCTTCTTCGCTCCTCCTTCCTTCCAGTGAGCTAGGAGCTGTGTTTTCTGAGTTGTGTCTATAGTTCTTGATGCCCATACTGGGCCCTATTTAAAAGATTTTTTTTAATGTTGTTTTCTTGTTATTTTACCCACTTTTCATCAAATTTCATACATTTTATAAGATATGCATATAAAGGTTAACAAGAATTACACAAGGATAGTACGATACTTGAAATTTCGATATGTGTGTGCACTTGTTCTTTCTTATTCCTGCCTGTTCTACAAAAACAGAGATATAAATTAAATTACGCAGCTAAAAAGTTCAATTGAGATTATACAACATCCTAAAAACTGATATTCGTGTTTGAGAATATAAATTAATGTAATATAACAACTAGAAAAACACATTTTCGAAAATTTGTGGAAGAATTTTTTTTTATATAAATGTCTCTTTAATTCTTGATTATATCTAGAGTTTCTAATCAGAAAGCGCACTTTTCGGTATCATGGGTAATTCCTAAAAGGTTTCTGAGTGTTTCCGTTTTTTGTTATGTAATAGTTTCGTATATTAAGAAACATATGACTTTTTACAGAATAAGGCTTTGATGGGCGACATACATCAATTGCGAGGCTCTGTGGACACATTGTTTACACGAAAACTCAATATTCTTATTAATGAATTAAACATCTGTATTGGTCTTATATAGTATTGCATTTCAATTACAATATTTTTGTTCTTTTGTTATTACTTTAAAAAAAAATGTGACATCGTTTTGTAGAAGAATGATAAATTTGATATTGACTGTGAAATCTTTACGTTTTATGTATTTTAATATATTATGTTGTTGTAGTGAAATTACCTCCTTCCTTTCAGATTAGTTATTTATGCATTAATCTAACATTAATGCAGAAAAATTGCTTTCGTCTGGACCCAGTCCAAGAAAAAGAAATGAAAGCTGTACAATTATTTACCTCATGCCCATTTTTAATGAGGCAAGAATGAAGTTATGCATAGTTACCTTCTATATTACTTCCATAACGCTGATTGCACCGAATAATTTTTGGAAATTAAGTACAGGCTATAATATATGCTGCAGTTTAAAATATCTGTGTCAAAAACAAAACTATTAATCTATAACACATTTTTTATTCATATAAGTCAATAAAAGAAGAGGAAATGTAGCTCGAAAGAGAATAAATGTAGATATGTTTTACTTAATTTTTTGTATTATTACTGTTAAGATAATGCAAAATTCCCTTATATGTTTATAATGGTGTTTTAATCACTGTATAGGTATTTACAAATATAAAATCACGGAAACGATTAAAAAATTACCGCATTGAAAGACTAAAATTTCGTCTCAAGCACTATTTTCATCTCTTTTGTTAATTCCATTGCACACTTGAATCCACAATTATGTTATCCCGGCATCTTTGAATTAAGTTATACTTTCGCAGCGCACTTGAGTACACAATTATACATTCCGAGGAGTACTGGAACTCATAGATTAACTTTGAAAGTATCTTATATTTAAGGTAAATAAAAACATACGAAAGAAATACAATTTTAAGCTTTTTTATAAACACAAACAATATTACCCGCTTCAAAAAAGATGTTTGAAATTGTAACAAAATGTTTTCTGTATGCATTTTTCATTACACATATCCTTTATTTTTATTTTGCTTTTTGATTTTAATCATACTAGGGGATCTAACCCGAACTTCTTAAATTACAGAATATAAATGAATATATATAAATAAGTATATATATTAATAACACGAGAAAACATTTTTTATGAAAAATATTACTTAAGAATTAAAATAAAGTTTTTAAATTTATAAAACAGCACTTTCGTTTAAACTACATACTACTGATTAATAGCTACTGATATCGCCATTTTTTTTTACTATATAAAGTGATTCGTATTAATTCTGTGGTTTTCGCTTATGTCAATTTCTTATGTATCAAAAATGTGTTATATCTATATAGCACATTTATTTATTTTAAATGTGTTAATTTCATTATGGAATATTAGACGGAAACTGTATTTTGTTAGATAAACTGGGTAAGTTTGTCTTAAAAAAGAAAAATTCATTAAAATTAAATTAAATTAAATGTTAAAATTCATTAATCAGCAGGCATCGGGCGCAGGGTGATAAAAAAACTCGTATTTTAATATATAGCTGAAGAAAATATTTAGACGTCTAATAAATTATTATTTGTTAAACATGAAACGTAACTGTTTAAATAATTTTATGCTCAGATTAAAATTTTTGAATAAAAATAAAAATTAATGAATAAAGTTTATTAAATTTGATGAATTACCATTGGTGAATAATGTTTATAATAAGTAGACGAATGTTTTTATGAAATTAACGGCAAATTAATAAATGACTATAAAACTAAACGAAAAATTAATGAATCATAAAAAACATAGTAATTAAAAATAATTTAAATCAGTGTAGTTCGATTGATATATTATTACATTAACAATTGAATCACAATGTATTAGAATTATGAATTAAATTATAATGATATTAAATCTATGGAGTACTATTACGTAAAACTGATGTATTATAAAAATAGTTATTACTATTATTTAATATGTATGCGTAGATAAATTAGTAAACATAAATTTTAAAAAACCAAAAAATATGTTTTTTATTTAAAAAAATTTTTATAGAATCATTAGTCTATAGAACTTCTATAAGTTTTATAGAGCTGCATAGAAAAACTGTTCTATAGAAAAAAATGTAACAAATTCTATAGAAACATTTTCTTTAGAAAAGTATTCTATAGAACTCTTCAAAACTCTGTAGAAACAGTATTCTATAGAAAGGGTTTTCTATAGAACTTTGTAAAGAATTCTATAGAGTTCTATACAGCTCTATGAACTATTTTCGTAAGAGTTAGTTTAAAACTGATTCATAAAACAGTGTTTTGAAATTTTCCAATCAAAGATATTATTTGAACTTAGTAGGAAATTTTTTTTATCAGATTTTTAGAAACAGCATATTTTTATTCTGCGATTAAAAAGCGTTTGTGGTTATCATCAAATACAATATCGGATACAAAATTTCCAGACGCAGTCTTTTCGTAAAAAATAAAAGAATGTTCGTGATTAAATTGCTGTAGCATAAAAATTGCTGTCTGTTTTCACAGTAACAGATAGAACAGAAATAACAAGCTATTTTTCCTAAAATTCTTATTAGCAGACAAATGGTTTTATAGTTTTTAAAAGTACTAGTTGCACGGATTTTTAATTAATTTTAATACTTACATTAAAAGGCATAAATGTAGTTTACTATTAATATTAACTTAATAATATATAATACAGCATGCTAAATACTTTATATTTAATTAAATAATAAGGAATTGAAAAATTAATGTAGTCTTAAAATTTCGTAAAATTTTACATTATAGTATCTTCATTTAAATGATATATGTTTAGAAACAATTTATGAGATAATATATTATTATTATTATTATTATTATTATTATTGCTCATTTATACATTTTATTAAAAATAATACCAAATCTTTCAACAATGATTCATTATTTTTAATTTTCAAACTAAAATCGGAAATAAATACATCTTTATCATATTTCATAACTTAATATAGTTATGACAAATATTTTAATTAAAATTTCTAGAATTGTATCTCTATCCACTTATTTGAAAGTAAGAAGAATTAATTAAATTAATATTTTAATCTTGTATTGAAATTTCAGATAATAACCGCATCCTCTTATTTGAAATAATATAAAATTAATTAAATTAATATCTGAATCTTATTTTAAATAGCTGTGTTACTTTTATAAGAAAATTAATTATCTTTGAATGGCGGATATCTAAGATGCTATTTTAAATACCAGAATTATCGATTATTTTGAATTTTAAAATACAATCTCTTTCTTGCGAAATAAATAGTTCAAAAGAATTCGAAATATTTTAAATATCAATTATTTAATTTTTTTCATTTATTTTCATCCTAACGAAGAAACACCGTTATTTTATATGCATCAGGACTCTCTAAAATGTAGACGGAGAATCATTTACATCCGACTGTCAGAAGATTCCCAGACTCGTTCTGAAAGTAATAAAAAAGTTTATGAGATGTATGTTGATACGTTTTCTTTGTTAAATAACTGATATCAAGTTAACCCTTTGTTACTTTACCAGAAAATAAACTAATCTGGAGTCTTCTTATCAAAGACATCTTCATGGGTTTTCCTTGTTGTTTCATTCCGAAAATAATGAATCCCAAGCAGTGAAGAACGGAAAAAAATACCAAGAAAGCAAACAGCTACCTCCGTTAAATATCTCTAAGTGTCTGAAATTTAAAATTCAAGTTGACATAATTTTTCCAACAGAAGCTTTGCTTATAACGCTTCAAAATCATTCATTTAAAAAAATATCTAATTCTTCTCTAAACAACAAAAAATATCATGCATCACGCATAGGTGACGAAACATATTGAAGTTGCAGAAAACTGTAACGAAAATTCTTTAACAAGACTGCTTGCAAACCTATGGGAAATATGGGAACTTTAAGACTCGTTTCCTCGGAAATTATCTAATCGATTTCGTTGTAATTTGGAATCTATATTCATTGGATTCTGCTCAAGACTTATGTCAGACAGTTTTTTTTTTCTGCGACTAAAACTTAAGTTATGTCATGTGTAATACGAAATGCATAGCATTTACAGGAACACACAAAAGATTTCAGTGTATTGTATCAGAAGTATTGTACATCAGCGGTGATTGCTGGAAATGCATTTTTATTTATAATATGCTATGTTATGTTTCACTATATTTATGCATACTATGTGATGGGTATAAATGCCATAATTCATATAGAGGGCTACACAAAAAAATTCGTAAGTGTTACTGGGTATGAGCGCAAATTGCTTAAATGTGGTTTTTAAATGAGTTATGCATCTTTACGCAAAACTGCATTTAGTTTATTTAGAAATGTTTGTAGATAATAGATAAAATGATATACATGGTCATGCAAAGAATTAGATACATATCATCTACGGATGATAATTTATGGAAATGTGAATTCAGTAGTTTTAAGAGTGTTTTAGTTAGAATTAAATTTTAGCAAAATAGCGGCGAGTAATAGAAGTACTAGGTAAACTACAGGGCAGCACAAAAGTATTCAAGTATTATTTCATCTATTAGTATAAATTGCTGAAAGAGAAACTTCAACCTGCTATACGTTTACTTGCTTAAAATAAATTTTCCGATTATAAAAACTGTTTCATAAAAATCCGCATAAACTTTTCTTATCTGGAAAGGTATGAAAAAAGAGACGAAGAACACAAATGGGCACTGTAAGGTAACTTTAATAACCACATTACTCCGTGATGTTATCGGGTTTCAATTAATCAATTTCGGCGGACATTATCGATTTTACTTTTGCTGGTACTTGCTAAACGTTGTACAAAATTTAGGTCCATATTTTTTTTTTTTTTTTTACGGTACTTTATTCAATTAACCAATTTCAGGGTGTTATCTGTTTTCCACTCAGTTGGTCGTATTTTGAAAACGTTACCGGGTTGTTGGACTTTTCTATGGAAGTGATTTTTTGATGGCAGGAGTGACTGAGAACTATTTTGCAGTAATAACTGCTGGCGAAATCTGGTTAGTCACCACCGTTGTAATTTCCACGGATGTAGGAGATGAGACGACGTCGAATGCACTTGTTCAAATGTCGTTGATCCTTGATAGCGAAACCAGACTTTCGAATGAATAAACGACTGAAGCCTTTAGGAACCATCGCAATCAAACGAGGATCGTATCATTGAATTTCATTTTAGTATCTAATTTGTTGATAGGTTGTGTCGTGGAGAAGTCAGATGTGTAGTAGCTACCGTTATCTTTAAAAGTGGAGTGAGTGAGCTTGAAATATGACTCGTCATTCAAGATGAATCCTCCATCAGAGAATTTTTTGAACAAGCGACCACACTTCGTTTTCACGGAAACAATTTGATTTACTGTTCGTTTTGGTATGAACCTTTTCTTGTGATATTTGATGTTAAAGTTCTTGGTGATTGTCTTATGTAGGTAACCGGTTGAAAAAATAATTTGGCAGCCAAATAAGATATTAATATTCGGTCTTTTTTTGCAGCAGAAGTCTGCGTGCAACAGCCGTTTCAACTGCCTTAACTTCGGCTTGATGTGTTTTGGGCATTCATATCCGGTCCGGGTTGTATTTCTGCTATGAGTCTCTTCTAGTAACGTTATAAACAATCGTATACAGTTCGTTTGAGGATATATTTGGCAAAAAAATGGCTAACGATGAACTTGTTCACATCAGGAATTTTGGCTTCGTAAAACTTGTACACACGCGCACTCACACACTCTTCGTTCCACTCAATTTTCGGAAAAAAACAGACTATTTAGTGAACTCTTGGATAACTGGCGTGCCTTTATATACGATTAACACTTCATGCGCAGATTTTGGTTGATTCGTATTTCTTTGCAATTTTACATAACTGCAAAGTTTGTGCAGATTTTTAGGAAACAGGCCTTATAGTATATATATCAACATACATCTCAAATACAGGTCTTTTCAAAATAATTTTAATACATATTTGGCTATGGACGGTAACTGCTGAAAGAAGTTTTTTAAATGTTTACTTATTTTATTTACCGTATTTCCCTAAATAACAAAGTTTTGTTAAAGCTTTGAAGGAGTGTTGGAAAGTGTTTCATAATGTATTCCGTACGCACGACTTCACTTTCTTGTTTAGTATTTATTTTGCAGTGTGAAACTTTTAAGAAGAAACAAAAATTATTATTACAAGAAGCAATTTCTACTATTGCGTGTTTACAGCTTTTATGAATTTATATTTCATAATTAAATTAATCTACCAAACGTTTTCCGTTCTTTTTTCTTTATATTTAGGAGCTTTATCTTGAAATCTTTGCAAATATGTCTTTAAAAATAATTCCACTAAGTTTTATATACTCAATACATAGAATACTATAGTTGCTTTAAAAAAATTTTCAAAATTTTGACTATCATGTATTTAAAAGAAACACAACTTAAGGTAAAACAACATACATTTCATATGAAAAGTAACATAATTTAAAAATGAATGTAGAAACTCAAGCTATTTAACTGTTTTAACTGTTAAAAAGATATTTGGGAACAAAGTTCTTATTTAATTTAAAAGGAACAGAATATCTTTTGTTTTAAAATTGCACGCAAGGAAGGAAACATCTAAATTTTTTTCATTAAAGATGTTGTGCTTTGAACTCATTTAAATACCCTTTTTGAAACTTATATATTCTTTAAATAAAGTTAAATACTATGCAGTAAAGTTATTTCAAAGTCTCTTGATATTAATTCAATATAAACCTGGGGAATACTATTTTCAAATCTCCGAATGTAAATAAAACAAGTAATAAATGAATATACGGATAAAGTTTAAAACCTCTATAGTGTTTTTTAATCCTTTCATTTGAAAATGCCTCTGCTTTGAAAAAGTAAAGAGTTTAGAAACAAATAGTCCTACGATACATGGCATTTCGCCAAAATTAATTATGACGAAATTAAACATATTCTCGATAATATATTTTTTTCGATAATTTAGATTAACGTTTTTCTTAATTCGAAGTTTTACTTTCAACTTATAAGAAAAGCTGAAATCTTATATAAAAAAATGCATTTTAATTTGCATTTAAAAAAAATTTAATGTAAGTTTTTGTACGAAAAAATTTTCTTAATGATTTATAAAGATTTTCATTTTTAATTTCGATGTTTAAAATAACGCATTAATTGTGATTTCGTTAGCAAAAATTACTGTACAATATATAAACTTTCTTTAGTCATACACTGTAAAAAAAAAAATCTGTAAAGTTACTAAAGTTTTCCTAGGAAACTGGGATTCCAAGAAATTTTTGTGTAACGGCAACAAGAAAAATACCTGTAACAGACGCTGTTACAGGAATTTTTCTTGTTGTCGTTACATAAAAAATTCTAGGAATCCCAGTTTCCTAGAAAAAATTTAGTAACTTTACAGAATTTTTTTTACAGTGTATATACACTGTTCAAAACATTTAAATGATATTAAGTTTGAAGACGGATCTTGCAGATTGGGAATTGCTTAGATGATTGATACCTAATCGACAGACGTGGTATGTTATATTAGAAAAATCTACCCATGTTTGGCAGAAAAAAATGGATTGTAATGTGCATTTGGATACAAAAGGAAAAAAAAACGCAATTTGTGCATATGAGAGAAAACGAGCAAAAAAGGGTTTTTTCGGAAGACCAACAACGTTGAACTCCTTTGTGGCTTCCAGTCAATGAGGCTATTAATGTGGAACTGGGCATTCTGTTCCATTCCTCCAGAAGAACTCTTTCAAATTATTGAAGACATTGTCGGGGTCGTAGGCGGCTGAAACTCGTCTACCTAGAATGTCCCAAACATGCTCTATTGGGATCATGTCTGGAGAACACGCTGGTAATTCCATTCGTTTGATTCCTTTTTCTAAAACTAAATTACCCACTATGTGATCACAATGTAGCCTGCAGTTGTCGTCCGTTAACATAATGTCATTTCCAATTGCGGCAGCGCAAGGGGGTACAATAGGTCTGAAGATCTCATCCCTATATTGCCGACCTGTCAGATCACCATTTCGAATTATGAGGAGGTCGGAGCGCCCCTTAATAAAGATGCCTGCATAGACCATCACTCCCACACCACCAAGACTGACACATCCTTGCATTACAACATGAATGTTTCTAGTGCCACGTTCCCTTCAGGTGAAACTATTCCTATCATCAGGATGAGCAAAAGAACGGGACGCGTCAGAGAAAAGAATATTGCGCCATTTATTTCTCCCCCAGTTCACATGTTCTGTTGACCAATCCCTGCGTGCGCCGCGGTGCCTTGCTGTTAACCTAACACATACTATTGGTCTACCGAGCATACAGACTTACAGCATGGAAATGTTTTGACAGTTTTAGTCGAAACGGTGATGCCAGTAGCCGGGCGAAGGCGTTGTTGCAGAAGAGTCTCATTCGTATTTCGGTGTCTCCGAGCCGTTAGCGTTAAATATCAATACTCGTTCGACGCTGTTTCACGTCTTCGAACTTGCCCTGGCAATGCATTTTCAGTCTCCAAAAAACGGTTCCATATCCGTTAAATCGCACTTTGTGGTACTTCAGTGACTTCTGCTACTTCGGCTGGTGTCCCCCCCCCCCCACCTGTAATCGACCAAGAGCTCTCCATGCTTCTGATCAGGTTACATGACTTCGTTGAGACATCGCAATCATTGTTTTTAGCTTTATCTTTCGGTAAGTTGAAAGTCAAATTTTGTTCGCTGCCGCTAAAGTGTTGTTTTTGACGTCATACTCAAATGTTGCATACTCCGAAGTTTGAAAGTAAGAAAAATTAGCATTTGTGACTCCTTTCTTCCATTTTCTGCAAAATCAATTTCGCTTATATCGGTATTTTACATAAGTCTTACAATTACTTTAATTATTTTGATCAGTGTATATGTATTAAGCATAAAGTAATAAAACAAGAAGATACCGAAAAATATCAATGTATATTTATTGCACACCAAATCTCTGTTGCTTAAATTTGGAAAAAAAATGTCCATGCAGCTCAATGGGACTTATTACCGTTTGAGATTTTTAGGTAGATTTCGTAAGAAATACTACCTATTGCAGTCGTTACCATGGTGCGACTTTTGAAAAATTCCTTCATAACTTTTCCTTATATGACCCCAGGAACCCAAAACCACCCCCACCTAAAAAGTTTATATATATATATATATATATAACCAATAATTAAACATAACCTACCACCATCAAAAACCGTAATATTATGAATTAAAGCTGTAAGTATATAAAAAAAAAGATTAAATTATTTATAAGAATTATTATGGAAGAAAAATAAGAAAGTGGACACCGACAAATAATGGAAATGCTTATATATTGAATTACGTTTTCAAGGGCACAGAATTCAATGATATAAGCAAAATGGTTGTTTTCTGTGGGAAAAATAAGCTAAAGCTAAAAGTTATTTTCCCCTGTGCCCTAACAACCATTAAAATCAAGTGAATTGATTAAAAATGAAAACAGAATAGAAACAAATAATATGAAATGGAAAAAAACATTAAAACCTATTTAAATATTTATAGGATATAAAATGAAATAATAAACACCATACCGATTAATATTTTAGAATAAATCCACGCGTACATGGCACCCATATCGTAAAGATTAAGGTTAATAAAACAGTTAAGAAATCACAGTAATTGATACCATAGGATGCAGTTAATACATATTGAAATAAATGTTAAATAACTTTTAATATAATATAAAATAATATAAATAGAAAGTAATTACATAATTAAAATGCACAATTAAATTAATTAAAAACCGTTAAACAATATCGTCAAAATTTAGCTAAAAATTCCCCCTGGTGTAGTAAATTATAACTGAAATGTAGCTGGACGAAGTAAATCTAGAACTTATCGAAAAAAAAACACAAATTGTGGTGCTGCCATCTAGTATTACTTTTATGATTTAATTGTCAAAAGACTTGCTTCAGTTGTAAGCAATTGAATGTAACAATTGTTTTATTAACAGCAAAACCAAAAATATCCTTATATATAGATAATTATAAACTGAATATAAACCACACAATGTATTTAAAAAAAAAACTATTGTTAATAAAATTTAAAAAGCATACAAAATATTCTATTAGCAAATTTATTTAAACTACACTAAGAATTTAAATAATTCTAGAACATCGATAAAATATAGCATATAGCTATATGCTATAAAACAGAATAAATTCATTAATAATTAATATAAATAATTATTAAAAATATAAAAATCTTTAATAAAAACTATTATATATAAGATAATTATAAAATTAACAGGAAATAAAAAACATATGGTAGTATAAAGAAGGTGAACTGATACTTAAATTCCAATTACCTAAAAAGCACAAATATAGTGTGTGGATTATTTTATACATCCATAAAAATCCTAAAAGTATGAATGTGGGACATTCAAAAACAATAAACCGATAATAAATTATATAACACTAGGTGAAAATAAATAAATATTAAAATATTAATAAGAATAGAGGAATAATAATAAATATAATTACCCAATTTTAATCCATACAGTATAACTTTATTTATATTAAATATACTTATATGTATATTAATCACTATAAAAATGGCATACTATTAGTAATTAATATGATATTGTCCTTATTAAATTAAAATTTATAACAAATGATTGAAAATAAGATTAAACAATAATAAAGCTAATAATTAATGAAATTCACCAATTACATATAAAATATCAAATCAACATCCTTATAAAATACGTATTAAAAATATAGTAATAATACAAAAGCCCCATTTTTTTTAATATATATATATATATAAATTAACCATTGCGTATTATCCAGACAACACCACCCTCCTCCGTACTCTAACATCTACCCACCCATCCAACCTATAATAATTTTTTTTATGTTATTTTACAATTTTTATTTTTTTATAGAGATTTTTTTATTTTATAATTTTTTTGTAATTTTGTTTACGCATGTGTTAATTTGTTTTAAAAGATCATGTAAGAAAAATACTAATTGTATATTAATGAATATATGAATTTTTTTGGAAAACCATGATTTAATGCATCATAAATTAGTTTTTTAATATTATTGTTAATTAGAGGAGAAGAACATAAACTTTTTATTCTATATAAATGATTAAGTATTATATTTCGAAATACAGAATGATGTAGACAAGATTTAAAATTTGTAAATGTATTAACTTTGAATTTAAATTCTTTACGTTTGCCATATAAATCTGTGATTGTTTTGTTGTCTTTTATTGTAATTTTAAGATCTAAGAAGTTAATTGTATTGTTAGATAAAAGGTTTTCCGTTAATTCCAAATTAGTGGGATAATCTACTGGAAATGGAGTAATTGCAGAATGATCAGTATCAATTAAAATTATGTCATCAATATAACGATATAAATGTAGATTATTATTAGTAAAATTACGTTCATAATGATATAAGTATAAGTCTGAGAGTAAACTGGATGTACAACCTCCTTGTGGTATACCGACATGCTGTAAATATAAAGTGTTATCTTGCAAGATATAATTATTATAGATAATGATATATATATATATATATGTATGTATGTACTAAATTTTGTCCGCACGATAAAAGTCGCAATTATGCACAGATCGTCTTCAAACTCGCCAACAACTTTGAGATGGCTAATATCTCGGCGGGGATTGAAAATGGGCAAAATCGGCCCAAGGGAATGGAAATGGGGAGGGTTAAAAATTTTGAATACAGTCTTAACATGATTCTGATAAAACCAGCTCTTTCACAACAATGGCAGGAAAAAATAAATATTTTTCGTTATAGCAGTTGCCAACAATTAAAAAAAGCAATAAAATTCTCACCACAACAATTGCTTTTCTATTGCAAGATATTCACGTGAAAATTAAATTAAGTAAACAATTTTACGAATTGAAAACAAATTGAATATTACGTCATAAGTTTTCTAGAGCAAGATTTTTGCATGAAAACTCAAAATGAAATAAATAATTTGACGAATTTAAAAAAAAATCAAAATATTGCGTCATATTAGAAATACAATGGACCTCAGCAGGTGAATATGTAACGTCATGTGAGTTTGAAGAAACGTATTAAAACATGATAAAAACCCGACTATGGAAATATTAAAATATTTTAACACTTTGAGGTTCTCTGAATTTACTTTAGCCATTTTTAACCCTATTCCATATACACGCGTGTGTGTATTCGTGTATATTAGAATTTTCACAAAATGTTTAGCTCCCTAGAGCTCATTCTTAGTGAAGGAACTGGGTTTATCTCTAATCTTGATTTAAGTTTTGTTGGTGAATTTAGTACTTAACTTCGAAATCTACCTCCGCCTGTAGGCCCTAGCCGGCAGGGATTTTTTTTTTTTTTTTTTGGGGGGGGGGGGGTGCTTTCTAAAAGCTTGTGGGCACATGATTAAATGGTGTTATTAAGTAAAATGATTTATTATAGCAAAAATACGTTTATTTTTAATAACATTTGAAAAAAAAAATGATATTGTTTTTTAATGTAAGAGATATTTTAAATTTCCAAATATCCTCCAATTTTAGGTAGATTTTGTAAGAAATACATTCTATTGCAGTCGTTACCATGGTGCGACTTTTGAAAAATTCCTTCATAACTTTCCATTATATGACCCCAGGAACCCAAAACCACCCCTACCTAAAAAGTTTATATATATATGCATGTATGTATGTACTAAATTTTGTCCGCACGATAAAAGTCGCAATTATGCACAGATCGTCTTCAAACTCACCAACAACTTTGAGATGGCTAATATCTCGGCAGGGATTGAAAACTGGCAAAATCGGCCCAAGGGAATGGAAATGGGGAGGGTTAAAAATTTTGAATACCGTCTTAACATGTTTTTGATAAAACCAGCTCTTTCACAACAATGGTAGGAAAAAATAAATATTTTTCGTTATAGCAGTTGCCAACAATTAAAAAAAGCAATAAAATTCTCACCACAACAAATGCTTTTCTAATGCAAGATATTCACGTGAAAATTAAATTATATAAACAGTGAAAACAAATTGAATATTACGTCATAAGTTTTCTAGAGCAAGATTTTTGCATGAAAACTCAAAATGAAATAAATAATTTGACGAATTAAAAAAAAAAAAAAAAATCAAAATATTGCGTCATATTAGAAATGTAATGGACGCAGGTGAATATGTAACGTCATGTAAGTTTGAAGAAACGTATTAAAACATGATAAAAACCCGACTATGGAAATATTAACATATTTTAACACTTTGAGGTTCTCTGAATTTGCTTTAGCCATTTTTAACCCTACTCCATATACATGCGTGTGTGTATTCGTGTATATTAGAATTTTCACAAAATGTTTAGTTCCCTAGAGTTCATTCTTACTGAAGGAACTGGGTTTATCTCTAATCTTGATTTAAGTTTTGTTGGTGAATTTAGTACTTAACTTCGAAATCTACCTCCGCCTGTAGGCCCTAGCCGGCAGGGATTTTTTTAACAATGTGAAACTTCATAAAGTACGTTTCATTATTTTTTTTTATTAAATGTGTGCTTTATAAGGAAGATATTTTGAAAAATTTATTTGCTTTACAAAAATAAATAATAATTAAATTAATATAATGCTATGCCATATTCCGAAAATTTGATAAAAAATCTTTTTTATTGATAATTTTTATTTTTTAGAAAAAATCTGTTAATATTACTAAAATTCCAATCCTCAATTTCAGTGAATAAATATTTCCCAAAATTCTAGCGCATAAACTGAAAAATATTAGTAGCAGTTTTGTCACTTAGACCCGCTGGTTTCCAGGACTAACACAGACTAAGACAATTTGAATTTAAAGATTGCACCCTGTGAATCATTTAAAAACAAAAGAGTGGTGAAAAAAAAAACCCTTTTACGAACATTTTTAATCATCAGATCTTTACAGAACTTAGTGAGAAAATACTTAAGAAGTAATTCTTTATAAACAGGAATTTGAAAAACTGATATATAAAAAATGAAGGGTACCGAGTCAGAAAATTTTTAGTAAATGTAAATTTTAATTGTAAAGTATGAAAAATTCATTTTTATTTTAAAAGACGCCCCTGATAGCCAAAGAACGTAAACATAATTCCCAAACACCATTAATAAAGCCGAAATGTTGCCACAACAATGTCTAAAATCACAAGCTCGTAGAACTTCTTCTTTGACATTGCTCATACATATGCTCATAGATTAAGTGTTCTGATTACATAATGTGTTTCAAACAACTGTGGCAAAATAAATGTAAACAGCCACGCCAACTCATTTTATTTTATACATGAACTGTCAAAATTTGTTTAGAACACATGAAATACCTAGATACAGACTCTATATATTAACACTCAAAATATTTATCAATTTTCGGAAACAAAATATATTGTAAAGTAAAACCTTTTTAATGCATATCGATTTCTACCAGCTTCAAATGTAGGAATTCAAAATTACACCTCAATTTTTGTCTCTGAAAAGTCTCCAGATTTGTTTTATTTTGGAAAATGTATAGGTATCAACATAATGTTAGAACTTTATGCAAATACATTTTAGAATGACTGAGGAAACAAAGGGGAAAGATTGACTAATATGATTCTTTTGTGGGACTAGGGAGGTCTGACCAATGCGAGCTACTCTCTTCAACCCCCGTTCAGACATGGCAGAATCTAATAACTCACTAATTTAATAGATTTAAAAAAAATACGGAAGATTGATATAAAAAACCAAAGGCATTTTCCCTGCAAACGGGTTTCCATTATTTTTTCTGTGAATGAGAGGATTTTAAAGCCGAGTCAGTTGCTTTAAGAGATCCAATGTTTGTATTTGTCTTTGATTAAATAAGATCATTTAAACATTTGAAAATAAGCTGATATAAAATGAATTAAGTAAACGGTCTTTGTCTCCCAATATTTTTTAATAACGCTATAAGAAAGTTGTTTTAAATAAGACATTTTAAATGTGTGGTTTTAAATTTCATTTAATATTCACCAAACTTTTTTTTTCTCTTTTTAATATTCACGTGAAAAACTTTTTAGAAAGGAAATATTATTTCCGCTGTTATAGAAATCACAACAATAGTTAAAAAGATCATCTCAAAATATGAAATAAACTTCTCATGTAAATATATTTTTTTATTTTATTTTTTATGATTTGGTCATTTTATACAGGGCGCAATTTTTTCTATTTAACAACCGATTTTTTACACAAGTTAATCGTCAACTCTGTGGAGAAAATAAAAAATCCAGTCAAATACCGTGGAAATTCAGAAAGACATCATCAAGAGATTTTTAGTTGCTCTCTAAAAGCAACTGTATGATAAGGAAATTTCCACAAATTGTCATTTGTTATTAACTCACTCTCAGAAAAAAGTTAGTTTTTAATGAATATCAATGAGTAGGTTTCGAACAAATGCTTCGATTTTGATGCTTCTTCTTATCGTGGTGGCCAAGAAGAACTAAAGCATCAATAAAAGACGAAAAAAAATATTAAATTTAAATTGACAATTTGTGGAAAAACCCTTATCATTCAGCTGCTTTTAGAGAACATTTAAAAATCAGATTATTCTGATCAGATCTATTCAGATTATCTTTCTGAATTTTAACGATTTTTGAATGAATTTTTTAAGTTGCTCCATAGAATTGACTATTAAATTATGTAAAAAATCTTTGTTATCGTTCGAGCATGCGTCGACAAAAATTCTTTCATACAACTGCTCATATTTCGTAAAATATTTAATATATTTATATTCCAATTGCACTATATTGTTTCTACCACACTTTACTAATTTTTCGGAAACTGGCGTTAAATTTGATTGAAAACTTGCATGATATAAGCTAACTACATGCAAGATTTTTTTTTCTACTTTCTATAAAAAATCGCTATATCTCTATGAATATATGTGCTATTCTTACACAAATCAGTAAACATGATGTACAGTATCCAAAAATTTGTATTCTGTACTGATAGAGCATTTTTTGCGATTTAATTTTCTGGGTGATCCCAAATATTAGTATTTTCCTTCGATTTTTTGTTGCCCCCCTAATTATCCTCCTTATCAAATCGACGTTGATAAATATAAGGTCAAACATATTCTTTATAATCCTGAATTTCCAGAAGAATCCGACAAGTATATTTTTAAATATTCGACAAAATGTCTAAAATTGAAAGTGTCAGATGATTAATGGCCATATAGGTTATGTACTTAGAAAAAATAATTAAATTCCTATAAAAAGTTTTTGCTCCTTTAAAAACTTTTTAATGGAATGATTTTGGCCAATTTTAACGTTAAATATCTCATAAAATAGTTCTTTGATTTAAATACTGTCTACTTCTCCGTGTTTATCAAACATTTCTCTATACTACTACCAATTTTTATATTTTCGTGGGCAGTAGTTTTCGTAATATTAGCAAAGAAATATCCTAGGTCACAAAAAAATCATTTAATGCGGCATTGACAGCGTTAGTTACTATTTTTAATAGAGCGAATCGTTAATTTATAAACCCATTCAATAAAAAAATATACATATAGTCAACTTTAATTTTTGAATGCTTAAATACGCTGTCTGAAAATTAAAGCCAAAAGTAATGACTAAAATTAGAGTGTTAATAATATTAGTGTATCGGATAACAACAATTATATAATACTTTAATTATTTCTTACCCTTAGCATAAGAAATATTTTTATGTCACTGTTAAAAGCCTTTATTTGTAATAAATGGAGAAAAAAATTGTCTTAAAATAAACGATAAATGTATAATTGATATGTTTAAATCACAAATTTTTCATCTTACATTCATTTTCAAGTTCTACCTAAGTATCTAAAGATTTAGAAAATGCAGGAAGGCATTAATATCACAAACGTGACTGATGATGGACTAAGGATTTCCTTTTGTGGGACAAGTTTTTAGGCTTCAAAAACTACTAAGCACATTGACACTCTACGGCCCGATGTATAGATACTTTTGTATTTTAGAATAGCATTTAAAGTAGAAATAGTGCCTTTAGGAATTTTCTTATTTAGTTTTGCTTTTCATAAATAAGCTGGTATAGTTAAAGAACAATTGGCCATGTATTTGTTTATCTTTTACTTTGAGTTAAGTTAATAGATGAAGTACTTCAGTATAAAGCATGGTGACTGACATTTCTCGATTTATTTTTTCATCTAAACTTGTTTAATGACTGCGAGGTTATTGCTTATATGAATTTCTCACCAAGTATTAATAATACTAATAATAATAATAATATGCCAATTTAGCCAGATTACAGTTGAAATGTTTTCATTTTAAAAAATAGCAAACACACATTTCTTACACACTAAATATGTTTTGTAACTCTGTTAATTTCTTTAACAGAAATTAGCTTTCTGTTCTATCGGCATAACTCAATTACGCAGTGGTGGAAAATTGGCGCAGAGGAGGAGCCTATTGACACCACTAAATTTTAGTAGTATTTTTCGGCTTATCTAATGACAGAATTTCTGAGTTTTTTTTTAAAGGGGAGAATACTGAAAAATATTAGTGGTGTCAATAGGCTCCTCCTCTGCGCCAATTTTCCACCACTGAATTACGTAGAAATTTATTTATCAAATAAAACTATAAATGTACAAGTTTATTATTTGAATTTTAATCTGATGTTACGTTTAACATGCACTGAATCGATAATAAATAATGTAATGACGAACCAGAGATAGATCAATTGCATTGATATGTTAAATGATACAAACTGGAGTCCTTAAAATCTATATCCTTGATGGATAAGGATTTGTGGGAAGATAATTTTTGAAATATTAGTATTCTTTTTATAGTGTACATGTACTGGGCGATTATATCATACCAACTTTCCTTTATAACGTATTTTCAATTGCAATACCTCTCTCTTCTCTTTCAAAGATAGTGAAATAATAATTTAACTTCCATTCATTCTTTTTTACTATCGCGTTTATGTAAGTTCGGAAAATTATTATTGACGCTTATATTGCATTCACGACGTTTATATTGTAAAATTTTGAAATTATCTTTTTAGAAGTAATGCACTAGAAATTCCCGAAACAGCTACACATTCCCTAGAATCTTCTTATAAAACTATGTAATCATAAATTAAGGAACGGTCATGAATAATATAATGGTCCGCCTTAGTGCACCAGCTATTCTCAGAAACTGATTCCGTGAAAACTTCATGTATGTGAATAATCACTTATAAAACGAGTCACATCATTCGTATTAATACCAGAATTAATAACGCATTTATATACAAGAAATTGGTTTATTGAATTTGCAGTTTTCTGTCAATAAATAAATAACATAATTAGTGATAAAAGAAAAAGTGTACGAGAATACTATTTAAAGTACTTGTTAAGATTAAAAAGTAGAATTTTCAATTAGTCAATAATAACTGAGGTCAAGAAGTGAAGGATATTTCCATTCCTTTGAAGAAAAAGCACGCGCTAGTATGTAAAATGAATATAATAAAATTGTAAATGGATCATTTTCTAAAAGACTGGGCATAAGCGGAGCGTTTCATTATTCTATAACGTAGTATGTACAAGTACTACACCGTGTCCCAAAAGTTTAGAGAATCAATAAAATTTGCATAAACATAAAAAGTAATAAGGTACAATTAAAATTCGTGAGATAGGTAATAAATAAATGCAGTTTTGCTCATATACACATATAAATTATGATCAAAGGTTTGAAATTATAAAATATACATTAAATTATATAAAAAGGTGCTGTCCCAAAAGTATAGACACAATACAACATTACATGTTTCTTGTACATTTTTGTTCACAAAATAAAATATTTTTATTTTCGTCTGTTTCTATAAATGCAGAATAATTTTTCACTTTAATTGAAATATCGTCTGCTGTATTTTAGCATAATAATTTATTGAAATTGTGTGGAATCGAATGAGTTCAATGTATTGTTTTGTTTGTGATTTGGAAAAGACATTTCCTGCATATTCTGATAAAAATGCTACGCTCTAAAGAAATTTCTAAAGATGAAATTATTAAAATTTTACATTTAAAAGCGTAAGGACACAATCTTGTACAAATATCGAGAAGAATAAAGAGATACTTGAGCAGTATTTATAGAGTTTTGAGCTCAGGTGAAACATGGAATACTAGAAAGCGACTCGAGAGACCAAAGAAAACAATGTTACGTGATGATAGAATTTTATAATGGCTTCAGTTGATAATTTATCTGTGCGTGAAATTGCATCAAATTCCAGAATTTCAAAAACTACTGTGCACAGAAGAATTAAAGCTTAAGAAAATATTGTTTACCGGAGAATGAAAGCAAAACCTTGCTTAAAGCAGAGACATAAAGATGCACGTCTATAGTGGGCTAGAAAGCATATGTCATACAATGAAAAATGGATTTCTGTCATCTTCAGTGATGAAAAGAAATGGAATTTAGACGGCCCTCATGTTCATAAATTTTACCTTCATGACCTAAGAAAAGAACTCAAGAACTATTTCAGCAAGTAACAAGTCGGAGGATCCATAATGACCTGGGGAGGATTTTCTTTCAACGGCCAAACATTTCTAGGATTTATGGTCAGAAAAATGAAATCAGAGGATTATCAGGATATTTTACGCACCAATTTACTGCCAATTATGGATTTGCTAGCAGGACCGGACTGTGTTTTCCAACAAGATGGGGCATCCATCCATACGTCCACATCATCGAAAACATGGTTTAGGCAAAACAATATGACACTATTAGACTGGCCAGCACTTAGTCCAGATTTGAATCCCATGGAGAATATATGGGGGATCTTATCTCGCAAAATATATGAAAATGGAAAGCAATATACGTGTGTAAATGACTTAAAAATTGCAATTGACAAAGCGTGCTATGAAATCCTTCTGTAGTGCAATGCTTAGTTAATTCTATGGAACAACGTGTATTTGATGGTATAAAGTGTCGTGGCAATACAATTAAATATTAAAAGTAAGTTTTTAGTTACTTTTATAAACGTGAAACCAAAAAAAATTACAATTGTCTATACTTTTGGTACAGCACATTTTTATATAATTTAATGTATATTTTATAATTTCAAACCTTTGATCATAATTTATATGTGTATATCAGAAAAACTGCTTTTATTTATTACCTATCACACGAATTTTAATTGTACCTTATTACTTTTTATGTTAATGCAAATTTCATTGATTATCTAAACTTTTGGGACGCGGTGTACTCAAGTGAATCAAAACGGCTATTTTGATTGTTGTCTACCAATAGCTACTTATTTGTATATATACTTTTTGTTGAATTAAGTGTTTGTTTTGATTGTTGATCCAGCGATGTCAAGGCGAGATAGAGAATAAATGACATGGTATCATGTATGCTCATAGTAATACAATCATATGTAATATATCATATATCAAATGTAATGAATCAATTGTAATATAGCATATGTCATATGTACTATGTCATATAACATATGTAATTTATCGGTAATATAATCATAGTAATGTAATCATATAGATCATAATGACATAAATGAACCGTCATAGAGTGCTTGTCTGTCTGTTGATCTGTTTCAAGTGAATTTTTAGAATTGCTATAATATAGAACTCATATATTTCGGTTATAGTTGTTTGGTGATATTTTAAAAGAATAAGGTATCTAGATTTCTGCCAGTGGTTTAGAATGGATAACGGCCTTTTATTTTACACAGATTTTCGAAGAAGTGAAAATTATAAAACCTCGTCGTCAGGACAAGAATTTAAAAGTAATATGTATTTATGTGATGATATGAATTTTTTCGATCTCTCACGGGCTCGGATTTATATCGCCGGCAATTAGCAGGAATGGATTCCGAAAAGAGATCCCGAGCTCATGTATAATTTACAACACTCAACATTATTTTCAATAGAAAATGTAAAGCATATATCGTACTATATATTTTAAGATGCATCTTTTTCTTGAATAATATTTCAATGCCTGTTCTTTTGTTCTAATATTTCTCTTAAAGTATTTCTATCTTTTATTTTTAAAGTCAGTGTAATCACAAAGGAGTACTATTTATCTATTTCGTTATCTTAAATAGATCGAGAACCATTATTAAATATTTACGTCTGTGAAATAAAAGTACATCTTCTAGCATTAACTATCCGGAAATTTTAGATAAAACATGTTGCGTTTATTTATTATGAAACAGTATACGCAAGAGAAAGTCCAAACTAAAGAGAGTGGTTTCATTTTATCTTATTAATTATTTTCATTCTATTAGAAGATGTAACAAGATGTACTTACTAAAATAAGTCGTTCAAAGATTTCAGAAAACTCTTTGTAGTGAACGTCAAGGATATCTCGTTACTTTCGAAAATCTGACAAATGTGTATGTTGAGTGAATGAGATATATCGTGAATACACAATTCTTTTTTGTGTACATTTTTAAAAATATCGTTCTAAAATACGTATTGTTAAAGGTGCAATAAAATTTCTTGGTTTCCTGAAACTTTAAGAAACAATTTGTTTTAAAAGCGAGTTCCTTTATTTTTATTTATTTTTTTTTTAAATTTGAACACATTATATATTAATAATAAAACACACATACTACAATATATATTAAAACATACATACACACAAATGACGCCTGCATTCAATTGTTAAAGATATATATAAATATTATACAGACATACAGTGGTACATAACAGCTCAGTGGTTATAGCAGCAGTCTTGTATACTGTGGTCCCGGGTTCGATTCCTGGCTCTGGCTAATTTTTCACTCCAGTTGGGTTTATTGTATTTATTGTTTGTATGTCTGTATAATATTTATATATACCTTTAACATTATATATTGTCTATCAAGAAATACTGTTATAACATTTAGTGAGATAATAGTCGTGAAGACGAACAGCTGTTGCATTTGAAATCAGGGTCGCAATTAGTGTTGCCAGTTGTCCCGCGTATCTCAGGGCTCCAAATGCTCTGGACACCACTAATTTCTTACAGTTTACAACTCCATCTATAATCGAGATAACTCTGCCATTAGATAAGGGGAAGAAAATTACATCATAATGCTGATGTCAATAGCATTTGAAGCGCTGATTTACTCGGGACACTGGCAACACTAGTCGCAATACACTTAGGCATTAAAAAATAATTTCTGTTTGACTGCAAACTGAACTCAGATTACCTTTACGAACTGTAAGAATAATTAGCATACTACAATAAATTTCAAAATACACATATTTATCTTCAAACTGTTGCATCATATTATCAGAAACTGCTGAAAATATGCACTATCCACAATGAAGCAGCACCGAACTACACCGCCTCATTGAAATGAGTAATTGTTGAAAAATACTAATGCAGGGTTACCACAGTAGCGCCAAATGTTAGCCAACTTGGTGAGAGCTTGCTAATTTGGCGAAATTCCCATTTAAAACCATTAATCTTTCATAAATGAGGTCACCGAAATTTTATTTAAATTCAGCTCTTTTAAGATATTTTTTTTCAAAATCTATGAGTGAGAATTTAAAGTACATCTTTACATCTTCCTCCCGATGCTACTAATAAAATAACCGCCAATACACGACGTTGTACTGTGTGAGCTCCTAACTGCGCGATTTTAATGTGCTTTAGGTACTTTTCCAGTATAGGTGCCTTGGCGAAAAAGGAAATTTGGCAACATATTTTCCGGGAACCTATCCGCTGTTTCATTTTATATACACACGCATTTTGTTTCGATATTTATACAATTTATTTAACATAAAAATGCCGTTTCTCTAAATTTATAAAGAAAGAGATGTAATTTGTGCATAAAAACATCAATAATATACATATAAAATAAACATATAAAACAAACAAAAACGCTCATCATGTTTGTTTTCATAGCTGTTTATATGATTTGACAACAAATCTCGATATTTTTCTGTTATACGGATACCATGCCAAAATGTATGCTAATGCACCAATTATTTCAAAATGCTAAAATATATTTGTAATTTTATGCCAGCACTTTAATATAAGTTTTATTTTATTGATTTATTTTATAACAGTTATTTCTCCACTTATTTTAAGTATATATTTGTGATTTAATGAAATAGTTCGTAAAAGCCTGGAATTTTCAAATGTTATATTCTTTAAATGCTCACTTTAGTATCGACAATGTTTTTTCTTTTATTTTACAAATGCTTCAATTCACGTGATTTTCATTTTGCGCCAACTATTACGCTTGGCGACAATGGTATCCATATAACGGAAAAGTACCCAAATCTCGCTTTCTGATGCCCAATTTACACCAAGTTTAAAAAAAAAAAAAAAAAAAAAAAAAAAAACCGCCAAAGCCCCTACAGTGGAAAAGAACCAAACTGTCTATTATTTTGCGCTATTTGTGTTATAGTTTGTACTATATGCAACGGGGGTGGAGCGATGAGTTTAAACATTAAATATTAACGTTTCGGCACAAATGTCATATACGCTTCATATTGGAGCGATTTGTTCTGACGGCAATGTCATAGACACAACGGGTACTTAACTGGCGCCAAAGTGTCGTTATTTTGCTTGATATGGTAACCCGGATGTTGTTTATGCTGTTGATGTTTTCGCCAAATTTGCGTATATGACAGCTGTGCCAAAGTTTCTATAAAGCAGTATAAGACTAAATATTTAAGAATAAAATAAATGCAAAATAAGACTAAAGAAGAAAGAAAAATCATGCGTTAAGCATAGAATACGAAACACTTTCCATCACATCCTGAATGCTTTAACAAAACTTCGTTGTTTGGGGAAATAAGGTATTAGAGAAACGCTAACGTTCTCGCCTCCTGATCATGAGAGATGATATCGCTACAAGGTAAATAAGATAACTAAGTAAACATTTTAGAAGACGCATAAAAAATTTTAAAAATTGATTTAAGCAGTTACCGTCCATAGCCAATAGTATCGTTATTACATGCCACTATTCAGCCAATTTAAACTACTCTTAAAACTACTGAAATCACATTTCCAGATATTATCATCCATAGACAGTTATGTATCCAATTCTTTGCGTGACCCTGTATATCATTTTATCTATATTCTACAAACATTTCTTAGTAAACTAAATGCAGTTCAGCATAAAAATGCATAACTCCTTTAAAAACCACCTTTAAGCAATTTACTCTCATACTCAGTAACCCTTAAGAATTCTTTTGTGTAGCCTTGCATATGAACTGTAGCATTTATACAAACAGTATAGTATGCATAAATGTAGTGAAACATAAAAGCGCATATCATAATAAAAAATGCATTTCCAGCAATCATTGCTTATGTACAATACTTCGGAGAAAAATTTCTTGGCGAGAAAGAAGTTTACCAACGTATTTTTCTGACAACCTATTTACTGCTTCATACTCACAAGCTATTTTACATATGTATGCAATTTATTTAATATAAAAAAGCTATTTACCCATTTTTATAAAGAAACAGAAGTAATGTTTGCGCATATGTCATATACGCATCGGGGTTGGCGTGATTTTTCTCTGACGCCAATTTGGCAGAAATCTCGCTTTCGAATACCAGTTACTTATATATTTTTAAATTATTTTCTATCATTTTGAAAAGGAAATAACTATAAATAAATAAATGTTTGAATAATAACTATAGAACAAAACAGTTTATATAATTAAAAGCAGAAAATAAAAGTAAATAAACAATTTATCAATAAATAAATAACAATAGCCGGGTTACCATATCAGGCAAAATAACACCAATTTGGCGCCAGTTAGGTATCCCGGTTCATATCTGAAATCTGTGCCGTAATTTGTATATAAAAAAATATTATATATATTTAGAAACGATTTTTTTATGTATATAAGTGCATACATAAACAAAAATAAAAGTTCATTAGATTTGTTTTCATAGCTGTTTATATATTTTGGCTCACTTTCTGATGCCCGAATTGCGCCAAGCTTTTTTTTAAAATGCGCTATAATGGAAAAGTATCTAAATAAATAATTAATAGAAATGGCACAGATGTCATATTCGCTCCATATTGGCGCGATTTTTTTCGGTTGCCAATTTGGCGAAAACATCAACAGCATAAACAACATAATCCGGGTTACCACATCAAGCAAAATAACGACACTTTGGCGCAAGTTAAGTACCCGTTGCCTATATGATATTGGCGTCAGAAAAAAAATCGCGCCAATATGGGGCGAATATGACATGTGTGCCACAGAAATAATCAATTATACAAACTAAAATTTTTATTTTGAGATCAAAGCATTGTTTTTAATTTCAATTAAAAATACATATATCCTTGGATAACTTCCGTTGAAATTAGATTCACAGCTTAATATCTCATTCCATAAACCTAAACAAACACAAGTGATTCCTTCATCGTGAAACGTAAGAAATATTAAATCATTGAGGTAATCATTCACAAAGTAAGGTCTCCAACAATCAATGAACAATATTCTAATGACGTCATAGTTGGTAAAATGGTGGCGGTATCGTTTGTTTATGGTTTGAAATCACAAAGATTTAATTTTGCAATGTCTCTTAGTTACATTATTTTATTGTGATATTTATGAGCTCAGAACAAAAGCATATTTTTTCATTATTTAGTTATTAAAGACGGAAAAAAATTATAAATGCATGATTTGAAAAAATTAAATAACTTTCTTTCTTAATAGTAAAAAATAACATCGGGAAGTAACAGCGGGTTTAAGTTACATAAGTTTAACTGTTTAATTCTGTTGTAATATTCAAAATAACTGTATTTATTAGATTTCAGTAAACAACATCAGGCCCGATTAAACTTTGAAGTTAGAGGAATTACAATGTCATTTCAGGACCTTTCTTTTGGAGAAGCTTTTCTAAATTCCACAAATACATGGAAACTCTTCAGTGTTAGAAATATTATTCTTAGTACTGACATAACATGAGAACGGCCTGCATTTTTACACAAGTTTTTGTAAACTACTTTATATCAGAAATTTTACTAAAAACTGGTTACTTTTTTGTTATAGCATCCCACACTATTAGGATTATGACAAGTTGCAGCCAATTTCGCCAACGTCGTAACCAAGATCGTGAAGCACACACATGTAATACCATATAATACCATTTCATGAAATCGTATACGATAATTTAATAGTTGTTACCTTACTTCAAATGTGTAATTTATTTATTTTTAAGGCTTAACAATCTAAATTGTCCAATATAAAAAAAAAAAAAAAAAAAAAAAAATGTAAACAAAGATTAAATAGACATGACCGCAAAAGGCCTCAAATCTGCATAACACTTCGAACCAAACTGTGCAGATTGGTGGTCTTCTACTGTACACAGTTTTTCATAAAAGTGTTATTAAAATGTGTTATTTTCATCTATCACTGCGAAACAAGCGAGAAAAGTCATATTCTTTCACATGAGTGGTATATATCTTTATATCTAAATTTCCGTCATTTTTGACGGACTACCTTTCTAGTAGTATTATAATTTACACCAAACATAAATATAAAAGTATATTCAAATTCCTTAGCCTAACTGGTGACTTTAATAATCATATTCACTAAATTTACCGAAATGGTTAGATTAATTTTTTAATACACAATTTTCCATGAGAAAATCCTGGCTAAATTTAGGTTCTGTACAAAAGTATATTCGAAAATTATTCATCTGCAACAATTGAAGGTTCTATGATAATTACTTATTAAATGATACTGCACCCTATGCCAAAAAATACAGTTTTGAGAAAAAGGGGCTTCAAAGTTAACTTTATAGCATAACAGCAAACATTTCTATACAAGATATTTTTAGGTATAAAAATAATCTTGTATAAATAATCTTGCATCTAATCTTGTATGAATAGAATTTTCGTAACTTTTTTTCTCAATGAATTTGCCACATTTGAATGTATCCATGGTAAATTGTTTGAAGATTCGCTTTTTTCTACCTTCAACGTGATTTTCCACTTAAAAAAGTATCAGAAATAGTAAGAAAAACAAGATTAAAAAAATCTTGCATCAGGCGCATAGATTATGAAACACTTCCCAAAAGTAACAGAATATTATTAATAAATTTTACTTTTCCATACAATAAAATGAGATTCCTGAATAAGTAATTAAAAAATCACATGCGTTATTGAAAATCTAAATATAGATATTGCTGTAAATTCCGGCAATGTAGGCGAATTGTTTCACGCAGCCTTGTAGATGATGTGTATAATTTATACACACTACTTAATATTCTAAAAAAATTATAAGTTAAAAAATCATAGCATAACAAACAATAGTATATCCTGTAATTATTTATCGATCATAGTCATGAGCTCTTTAAAACCCATTAAACGCCAACGCTCCTGTTCTGGGAACAACAATTCGTTATTTTTTTCCCTCAAAATATTTGTGAACTATTTAAAGAATACATTTTGTGGGAAAAGTTAATAGTATGGCGTGTAGTATATATATATATATTTTTCAGAATGATATATATATATTTTCTATTTTTTTACAGATTTTTTTTTACAAAAAGAGAATTTTTGGTTTTTCGGCTTCCTCAAGTAAAATTAGTAAAAAGAAAAAAAATAATAATTATTTAGTTTTTACAAGTGTATTGAATATTAAAAGCCAACACATCATCTAATAATACATCCCTAATCCGAAGTAAATATATTCATTTAAAGCAATATTAGAAAGGTTTCTTTCGTATGTTCCCACAAAGGCAGTATTGACGGGTTTTGGTTGCATTCCCATCCCTTTGTCTGCAAACGCGCTTCCATAAAGAAAAAGGAATGCGTTCCTAGGCAGTAAGTGAAAAGAAATCAGTTTAAATTGTTCAAGAAATATAGGTGATTTATAGAGCATATGACTAATATGTGTAGTGATTATAAATTGTTTTAAAAGAAATATTTTATTGATTTTCATGAAAAGCTGTGTATGACAGTTTGCTTGAATGTTGATGTGTAATATTATACGGTGAAACAGAACCATTGTGAACCAGATTAAATTTAATACAGAGCAACAAAACCCCCTTAAAATTTATCTTTATGATGTTTATCCGTTAAAAAAAAAAAAGTGAAGAAAAAATTATTTTCTGTATCATGAAATCGAAATCAAAATATACTCAAAGTAACGGAAATATTTGTAAATTAACAAGTACGATAATTGAAATATATTCGAGAATAATAACCTATAAAAGAAGTTCATAATACTTAAATACCATTTGGCATTTCGAAGTTTTATTTATTAATGAAAAATTAACTTTTATTGTGAAAATTTTCTAAGGAGACTATAAAAATATTAAAATGCATACGTCAATAACGAAACTGAACGACATCAAATTGACTATACAATGAAATTAGAAACACATAAAGTATACGGGTAAAAGTTATAAAATAGCAACTATGAACAATGAAAAACAATTCATTAGTAACCTAATCAATATCAAATACGAAAGATAAATAGTCTCTTTTGAATAAATTACTTGTATTAAACTTTAAATTTTTGTATACACATTGTATCATGCTTCTCTAAATTTAACTAGAAAATAAATGTTCTAAAATTAAATAATAATTTGATAATGCTAAAAAAATGAAGAAGTAATTGGAGAAGTGCATTGTAAAGAACTGCATTTAATTACAATAGGTAAGTATGATATTCAAAACTATGAAACGAATATGTTTACATATTATTTACATAAGATATATAGGAATCTACTTATTTGTTTAAGAAGAAAATAAAATAAAAACACATGTTTGTTTATCTGATACATGACGTAAAGCACTCTATTTAAATGGAATTTAAAAGAGTATTGAATAAAAGTTATTTCTAATGTAAATAATATAACGTCTCGACTTCTTTGAGGCTTATGTAAATAGAAATCCTAAAAATGAAGAATTATGTTTTAAGGTATGCTTTCCATCTCCACAATAGACTAATATTTCCAACATTTATATTGTTTTGTCTGTTTAATCTTTTTTTTTTTTGAGAATATTATCTCTAAATAACTACAATATTATTGTCTGTTTACATGGATTTCTAAAAGGTATTTAGTATTTCAATGTAATAAACTGAAAATGTTTACCTTTTGAAAACCGTGTTATCTGTAACAAAAACATAAATATAATACATATAACTTAACTACATTGAATTACCAAATTTATCATACAATAGACAAATTAAAGAAAATCTAATGTCCACCTAATTTACCAAAATTTAAAAAATATTATATGACTTAATTGGAATTTAAAATTATAACCCGTAATAATTTATACAGCAATAATAATTCATATTAGTGATGTGATCGGATTCTTTTTTCATAACGGGAGCATGACCGAGGACATCAATTTGAAATTCTATAAAGATTACTCCCGAGCCCATCAATTTGCAATCCAGTCAATTTGAAATTAAATTAAATTGAAGGCATCCACGACCGAGCCCGATATTAAAAAGAGATCACTAAATATATATATATATAAGATTTTAAAATTGTTCAAAAATTAATTGTTTTTATTTAACCGACTAATTTTCGTTCCTGTGAGGGGAGAACAGACAAAGGATGTCATACAAGATTCTGTATGTACTAACACTGACAAAGCAAAGGCTTCAGAATCAAGTAGGATATTTCTCCTTATATCCTATCAATAATAATTCTATTCCGTTTCAAGCAGAGTTTTAGAGGTATGTAACGCTTTAAGAAACGTTGAATACATTCTAGTTTATCAAATAACAAGTTTATTCCATTTCTTTTCTTTTTTTGTGTGCGTGTATGTGTACGTAAATAAAATTTTCAATTTGATTCAAAGACCGTTTTAAAAGGTTAGACGATCAGTATATTCTCATATCGTATTTATGCTAATATTATTATACTTCAATCGTGATAATGAATGTAATCAATAACAAAATTATGATAAATACAGCAATAAAAATATACATTTCAAGCTATGATCAAAAACATACACAAAATTTTTTGTTCAATTCTATGCATAACTTCATACACTTTTTGATGGTACAATATTCAAAATGGCACAAAAATCGCTATTACAGCGTCCCCTACCGGCGGAATTTTCTACATTCAGCGAGGACCTTCTTGCGATGGACAAAAACTTGCACAAAAAAATTGTTTCAATTCCATGCATAACTTCATACACTTTTCGATGGTACAATAATGAAAATCGTACAGACATCGCAATTAAAGCGCCCCCTTCCGGCGGAATTTTTCCAAATTCAATGAGGACCTTTGTGCCATGACCAAAAACAAACACAAAAAATTTGGTTCTATTCTATGCATAACTTCATACACTTTTCGATGGTACAATATTCAAAATGGCACAAAAATCGCTATTACAGCGCCCCATACGGGCGGAATTTTTCCAAATTAAGAAAGGACCTGCTTGCCATAGCCAAGAGCTTAAAAAATATTTTCAGTTCAATTCTATGCATAACTTCATACACTTTTTGATGGTGAAATGGCGACAGACAGGCGGGCACACGGACACACAGACATTTTCTATAAATATGTTTTTTTGTATCTCTGACCCCTAAAACGTGTAAATCCGTCGAAAACCGGAAGTCGAAAGAAATTTCGATTACAATACTTTCTTCTATTGAAGATAGATGAAAGTAAAAATGTTATAAAGTCATTCCCTTAAAGGCAAGTTTCCCGTCCACCTTACTTTCTCTATCGGCTTCATGTTTGCGGCAAACGATCATTTAAAAAATTCAATCATAACTTACAGCACAACACCAGGCATGCGGAGGATTGAAACTCCTCCGCCTATCTCGAACAAAATTGGCCCTGTGGCAATGCTTCGTAAAAAAGTGATGTACAAAAAGTGGTGCTAGCGAAGACGAAATCAACAAGGCAGTGTAAATTTAATTATTAAAAGATTAAATAAATTTTCTGGTATAAATTTAAAAACTGTAATACTCGAAATTCGTACATTATAAACATACAATTAAAAACATACTGACATTTAATTTCGCTAAAATAAAATATTTTCTGTTGTATTATTTAAAAAAAAATACAGTGAAAAAAATTAGCGTTTTGATCAATGTTCTAGCGAAAGCATTAAGCATAACATTATTATATATATTTGCATTATGTATTTGAGTCTAATTATACATTAATTATAATAATAAACAAATCTCTATCAAATAAAGTAAAAATATTTCATAAAGACTATTTGATTTACAACTTAGAAATATAAAAATCTGAATTATTATGAACATTCTGAATGTATTCATATGTCTACAGATTAGTTATATCGTAAAATGTTTCATTAAATGAAAAATATTAAAAGTACTACTATTAAATTTGTCACTATTTTTTAAAGTACTTTTGCTATTGATCGGCACGGATTACGGTAAAATTTTAATTTTCTTCTTTTATTTGTTTATTTATTTATTTATCTATACAAATCGTAGAAATCTAGCACGAAATAAGAGAAGAAAAAAAATGCCAGTGAACTCGCTTTGCAATTAACTGTTTTGCACGTTCATTTGATAAATTATTCAAACATTTTTTCCCTTCCGAAATTGTTTTTAATTCTCGATATAAAATACTTATAGATGAATTTGATTGTAATTTCTTATCCAGTCGATTTTCTTTCCTTATCCTTTTACAACTGTACAAAAAGCTGAAAGCCAGATTGTATAAAAAGACAAATGTTTCTAAATTCTTGAAAATATATGATAACGACCAAAGAAAATATACAATACCCTCTTTTCAGTTAGCCATCATTCCGAAGTGAGTTCATTACTTTTTCAAAAACTTACGAAACAATATATGTTTCAGATTTAACACCTTATGTACTGAATTATGAATTCAGGAAAATTTTATCTTCTGAAGTATTTTTTGTGATTTTTGAAACTACATTAGACAATTTACATAATCATTTAATAAATTTTAGAAGGATTAATTAAATTTTGAATTTATAGAGTTTTTGCGCAATATTTATAACTCCATTTAAATCTTTTATTTTAAATATTTTTCTTAGCATTCGGTAGAAATAGAAAATGTATAAATATAATGTTCTAAAAATAGAAAAATAGAAATATTTCCGAATTGAAAAGTCCCCCCCTCCCACCCCCAACGCCAAGAAACCTGAAAAGATGCAAAGGCAAAAGAAATCATCCTTTTAAAAATATTTTTGTTTTGTGCAACCAACAATGCTTTTGTAACAAGAAAAAGTAATGCACGTATAACTCATTCTAAACTGTATTACTACTATATCGATGTATTAGATGAATTTTATAACAAGTTATTTTAATGGTACTCGTAAGTGCCATCAGTAGATAAAGGGTTAAAAAACTTTATAAAATAATCGTTTGCTGCGCCTGATTTTCAGAATACTTTCTGACTAGGTTTCCTAGTGTATGAGTCCGTTTTCTCAAATTGGTACTTCAGTTTTTAGTATGCTATCCGGGGTTAAAGCCTCGCTGGCTTTTGACCAACATTAGCGATTTGTCGAATTATAAATAAACCACAGTAGCCAAATGAACAAAAAATGTTATCAAAATAGAATCGGCGTGAAATACTGAAAAATCTATCATTAACCCCTATCGTATCCCTGTTTTTCAATATGTTATAAAATAACATTATTTTTGTAATTTTTTATAAAATAGAAATTCGACCATCCTCTACACAAACTATTAAAACTAATTACATTCTAAATGTCTCCTAAATGTAAAAATGTTTAAGATATTCTTTTAGCAATCTAAATAAAAATTAAAAACGGCTATCTTTGATTTACCGTCCTGAAAATATACACTAAAAATTGCGGAGATTTCGACTCTTAATCGATAGAAATAATTTGACAGGCTAATGATACTTTACATTCAACTAATAAATAGTATGGTATATGGCTAATTTCAACACCGCATTCAGCAAATGTTTCTCTTTTCGGCGCTTGATGCGAGTTTTTCTTTGCGTTTTCACCGGCGTGAAGACATGCATAGATAGTGATTAACTGATAATATAGAAATTCCTATCCATAATCTTTTCTGTGTCTTTGGCTGTTGCTAAAGAGAATCGGTGTTGAGTCAGTATCTCTGTAAATAGAGCAATAAAAATGGCACGGTGCGATTGAACATGTAAAGCGAAATAAATCGTTCAGTAATGCGGATAAGAATCTCGAGTGTAAAGACATCCACGCACATCCAAATACACACGAAGTGCAGAAATTGAGAACTCGCAATTGGCGAGTTTGATTGTTTTATTTGCCAAATGGAGCATTTTTTCACGATTTGGCTAAATGGCGACGGGCAGCGAAAACCCTGATGCTATCCATTCTCAACGAAACATGTTCAGCTGCATAATTCAATTTGCACATGCGAGAACAGCAAAATGATATTAATTTTAATATTAATGTTAATACTGATAATTTATTATGTTTGTCAGTAAAACTGTGCTTGTGAATATGAAAACCTTTACTTATGAATTGCTTGCATCCGAGAAACCTATATTTTGGTTTGTAAAAACGTATTAATACATTATGAAAAATATTCAGAAATGTTTCAGAAATGAGTGACAGCATCTGCAACTTTGTTCTCGTAATTGTTTCGCTAAACATTTAGAACACATTGCTTTCAGCGGTTTCTAATAAAATGCTTTTCAAAATCGAGGGTCACCCTCGATTTTGATTTTGCTCAATTAATCGAGCTTATTGTACATTTTAGTTCGTGTTTACAATATATTTTTTCTAAATTATAAACATCTATTTTTTCACCTTTAGATTTCTGGAATAATGTTTCGCATATAAATTTCTCGGAAATGCAATTTATCTTTACATACTCATTTCGTTTCGAATGTTACATTTTACTAATGTCCAAAACAAAGTTTTATTGCACTCTTTCAAAAAACTTGTGTCACATTGTAGCTCTTCATGCTGTTTTCAATGTCTATAAAATTTTATGGTTCGATGTTAGAACTTTATATGATTACAGAATTCTATTAAAAAGAAGAAAGGTTTGGACTTTTAGGATTCTAAAGGTATTTTCAAATTTCTAAGTTATTTCATTTGTCATTTCGAATAAAAAATGTAATATATATCTAACTCTGTATAGTAATAAAACAATTTATGAAGTACCTTAGAGAATCACGAAAGCTGAGTTTTGAAAATAAATCTTTAAGTATCAGATTTATGGTTTGAAAATATATAGTTATGCAATTCTCTTGAACAATGAGTATTCAGTTTTTTATTATTTTGTATACCATGTTCAGATGCACTATATGGCATTTCCGCTGTATCACATTTTTTTATACTTCTAAAAATATAATAGTTATTGATGTACAGAGTAATATTGCATAGTTTGAAACAAGAAACGCAATACACGGAAAAATTTAAACTTGTAGATGTCAAAAGTTGCAATGTTGCCCTTGGATAAATTCTGAGAGAATTAAAACATTCAGTGACATCATATAATGAATTCTTGTTTTGGGGCGTTATTATAAATTTAATTATCGAAATTTATTTAAAAAACTGAACTGATTGTATTTAGACTATTCCTTTTAAAAGCATTTTGTTCCTGTATTCAATGTTAATCTTCTCTAAAGGTAGGGTTAAAATAAATAACTACTTCCCAAATTTTAAAATTCTATAGAAAATCAAATAATTGATGTATAAGACATTTTATAATTTTCCATATGAAACAAATAATAATTTAAAACAAACAGGAAAGAAAAGTCATGCGTCAGGCATCGATTATAAAACACTTTGCAATACGTCTAACAAACTTTCACCGCTTAATAAGGTAAATCGGAAGTCTGAGTAAACATTTAAGATAACGTATAACACATATAAAAACCAGATTTCAACAATTAATGTACAAAACCGAAAAATACTCTAGTTCTTTTGTACCCTATGTATATTGTCTTATAGATAAGTATACATACCGTACATGTTATGCTAAAATTTAGTTTAGTTAGAAAACTCATAACACAATTGAAAATTGACCTTTAGCGATTTATATCAATAGACGGAAACGTACTCTAATCCATGTGTACAGTCATGTATATTACTTAGATATCATTATGCACACCGCTTAATAAGCTGAAATTTGATTCAGGCTAAAACTTGCTTAAAACTGCAGAAATGACATTTTTAGGAGTTACTATCCAGAGGTGGCCATGTATCCAGTTATTTGCATAAACTTTATATGATTTTCTTTATATGCCACGATTATCTCTTAGTATACTAAATGCAATGAGCTTAAAAACGCATAACTCAAATTAAAAAACACTTTTAAGCAATACACGCTCATTCGCAGTAATGCTTACAAATTATTTTGTGTAGCCCTGTATATGGTGTATAGAATTTATACACACCACGTAGTGTGCAAAAAATTAGTTATGGTTAAAATGCATAGCATAATTGAAAACGTACTTTCATTGTGTCAAATATATTTCATTTGTCCCTATAAATGAACGATAAATACGATGCCTATTACAGTTTACAGCTAACATGTGGTAGTGAACCTTTGTAATGTATATAGATTTCATCATATTTGGAATAGTTTAACATAACTTAAAACGTTTCCCCCTCCCCGTAGATAATTTTATAACTTATCTCTGTTGTTCCGACCCTGTAAATGACTGTTAAATACTCATATTCAATAGAAAGTATGTTTAGTATACCTCAGAAATTCATAGCAATTGCATTATATTCGTGACAGTGTAATATCATTAAATTACGCGCAAACGATTTTTCTTCATAGACTATAATGGAATAGTTTTGAGTTCCACTATAAGCATTCTGTATGCGTTAAACATAACATATTATATAGTGACCATCTTATAGCGCACCTCAGTAACGTACATAAATTTCATTGTTTAAGAGTGTGTAACGCAATAAAAATACACCCTAAAAGTTTTTTTTTTCAGCATAGACATAGTTGTGACGAAATTCTTTTGAGTGCCCCTGTAAATGAACTATGAATGCTGCTCACTTCATTTCCAATACCAAACATGCCATGGCGAACCTAAATATCTTATATCGATTACATGGCAATACGAGTATATTTAGACGAGTTAGAGCATGGGCAGTATGCAGACAACAGATGGTCGAAGGCCGACGGCAGACAGGCAAATCGAAATCATAAATATGTTTCACCTATATTGGGAAGCATTAAAAAATAAATTACTTAAACCAGTAGCTCAGAGACAAGGAGATAAAAGGGGCGGGGAGATTCCAGGTGTACATGAGAAAAACGAACCTCCACTACTGTAAGTTTTATTTAAATTTATTGCAACGAAATCTTTTTAAGTATTTTAAAAGTTTTAATTGAATTAGTTCGTAGGATACGAATGAAAAAAAAGTGCTTTTTAACATTAAAAATCGAACATTTGCATGGATGTTGTCAAATATCCTTGCATGTGCCTCCATCTTAGCTGGTGTAGAAAATTCTTTACAATTTGCTTTTAACCCTTTAAAACCGGAACCGCACGATCGTGCGGGTTAGGCAATAGTTAAAATTCCATCTTCCTGGGTTAATAACTAATATTTTGAACCGAAATGTGGCGAATATGACGAGACGTGACTGTATTTAAGTCTGTGATCCATATGTACCATGAGCTACATTCCAAATAACGAAATGTTGTTTAAACGCAGATCGTGTCCGTGTGTGATAGCTCTTGGAACTATATGACATTTAATAATACACATTTTATATCACACAATTAAAGCTAAGTTTGGCTGTTGCCAATATTGGCAATTTTTTTCATATTTTTTAAAGTTATGACCAAAATTCTGTGTTAGAATTGGAGTGAGATACCTGAATCTATGACTAAGTAATTGGATAGCTACTCGGCTCTTCTATGCAAAAATTCATCATTTTTGTGAGCTGTAACACCACTGAAAATTTATCCCATGATTTTAGAATCTCGCTGTATCTGTATTCATACAAAATGTGGAAGAATTTTAGAAAGTATTTATGTTTATGAAAAGTGTTTCTGTAACAAAATCAACTTATAATTAATTTACATGGTATTTTTTAATAACATAATTTTATATCCATAAATTCAGTTAATACTTTTTAATTAAATATTAAATGAAATTGACTTTAAATTTATTAATTATGTATTATTTGTGATTTATGCGTAATATTACTTTGATAATAACATGCACATGTCACTCTATGTTTTGTATTATGAGCTTTATCCCTTTATGACCGGGCAGCTTTTTGAGTTTTTTTAAACAATGATATAACTGAAATTTGTAACTGAAAATTCACTATTTGTTGATAAAATTAATATAATATAGTTTTTGTTAACCAACACAATCACTCGATCCGGCATTTATACAAAATAATAACAATTTAGATTTATTGTGCTGCTACATTTAGGACAACCTATAATGCGGGATGGCAGATAATGCTTGGAATTTAAAATTGGAAGCTCTTGAAACGTTTAACATCGAACACTATTTTTGTCTCCTTTTTCCTTTAGAAAACAAACTAAAACTTTCTTAACCCACAAAAATGTAATATAACGTTGTATTGTTATATAATTCTGACTAATATTTGATGGAAGTTTGACGCAACACAACACGTGACAGACAGTTTGAATTTTTTAAGGAGGGTTATGTGACCGTGTTTTTGTACATATGGAATATCGTGTTGTATTTTAAGCAATAAACGTTACGAAAGATAAATATTCGCTCGCTGTTTATTGAAAATCGGGCAGAACTGAAACGGTCACTTCATAAAATTTTTCATTTCTTTTTCTCTAGAAAATAGAGAAATGTTTATATTTAACCCATTACTTTCTGGTGTAGCGTTCATTTAACCATAAAAATAAACGAATATAAAAAATCAGGTACTGACAACTACCTGTATCTGGGGTTTTGATTTTAGTTGAAAGATGATTTTGCAGACTATTTTTTATGTGTAATAATGATAACTATAATAATAAATAATTTACCTAAAAGTCATATACAGGTGAAAATGGAGAAGTAAAAGCAATATACTTTAGAAAGAGAAATGCCACATTTAACATCCACGTCATTTTATCGTCATAGCAAATAATTGCAGCGCGGAGGGAGGATACCTTCTATGATAACTAAAATCTTACACCCACATACTGTATGCTTGACAACGCGGTGTCCGCTTGACGGATAATTAAGATATTCTGCCAAATGTTTCTTTTTGAAAACTCCCATACAAATCTTGAAGATCAGTTTTAAAATTTGAAATTGTGTTTCTTAAAAAACCGTTTATTTAAAATCAATTTTTTAGCCCTCACAATTTTATAACAATATAGATTTCCTTTCGATTTTAATAGCTTAATGTCATACACTGTAAAAAGAGACGAGTATTTCTTAATTTACGATAACATGATTTAACCACAAACGGAAATGTGCAATGACCACCTCCAAAATATTCATAATATTGATGTTTTTATTATTATTATTATTATTATTATTTTTAATCTTTAGAAAGCTTAGAAACTAATTTAATTTACAGATATAAATGGGCTTTTATAAGAATATACATATATTTTATTTTGCTGAGACTGATTTTCGGAAACTTGTGTAAATAAGTTTTTTGAAACCAGAATGTTGTTTTTTATTGGATGGTTGTAATTCTTACTTAAACATTTTCAGCAACGTAATTCAATGCATTAATACAAGAGTGACAAAATATTATTATTGTAAATGTTAATACTGTTAAATTTCCATTTTTTCTATTAATCATATTTGTTGAATACGAAAATGTAAAATGCATGCAGTCATATGGATGCACAAAGATTTAAAAATTATTTAAAAATGCTTTAAATATTAATGCTTTAATAAAAAAAATGCTTTTAAAATTTCTTTAAAAGTTTTTTGCTTTAGTATATAATATCAAATATCTAGCCATTTAATACCTGAAGGGGTTTGGCAGAAATTAAAAGTTTTGGTGGTTAACCCTAATTATTAGGGCCCTATTTGACAGAAAAAAATATTAAAAAAATTCCGATGTCAGGGTACGTCAAGGGAGGGTCCACGCAGCTGAGTGGTGCAGGCTCGGCTTTAAGTCAGAGAACAGGAGAGAAATGTATTTTCTTTTTTCTTGGGACCACCTACAGAACTGTGTTGGTTAGGTCTTAAAAGATAAAGGAAAAGTCATTTTAACATTCAAGAAAAAACCTAGTTAAGAATGTTTAATTTAAATTAACTTTATAAATAATTTGTAATTTATGGTAAATGTATATTATTTAATTATGCCATATATGAAAACATCCTATTTTATTATAAAAATGCCTCCTCGTCATATTAAAAATATAATGATAATAAAAAATTAAATAAAATTTTCCACAATTTGCATTTTTTCATTGTAATCGCAAATAATGCTGCCAAAAGAAATAAATTGCTCTGCAAACAACAATAGATTGAGATGTCGGGTTCGAAGTATCTGCATATAGAAGTTGGGGGTGGAAAAATATTAAGAACCTTACAATGAAAACTAAGTCTGCTTCTGAAATGATGCGTTGTTCTTTACTTTTTTTAAATTGCAAAATTAGTTAAAACATCTACCAGAAAAAATATAGTGATTTTTTTCTATAGTGATATAGTGATTTACATGTTTTTTTTACTAACAGTTGTTTTGATATAATAATGTGATTTATGCTAAGTCCATTTGATATAATTATGTGATTTTATACATATATTATTTTTTGGAAGTTTTTTTTTTTGGGGGGGGGAGGTGACGTACGAGAGCAAAGCATTAAAAAATAATAATTATAAGAGTCGTGATCACTAATGAAATAAATTCGGTAATGCCACTAGCACTAACGGACATATGAGCGTTTAGCACTCATAAAAATGATTAAAAAAAATCATTGGATTCAGCAAACTCATTGTGCAGAAGCCTCATAAACGCACTGCATTCACGAAATCTAAAACGAACGAATGCCGTTAAAATTCCGTTTAAATCCGGTTTTAAGTCTAGCTCATTTAACTTGTGCATGAACGGTATGTTTAAACCGTTTTCTCATTTTAGGTAGCTTTCTTTACAAAAAAGCTACCTATTGCAGCCGTTCGGAGGAAAGCGATTTCAAAAAATTTTGGTATATTTTCATCGATCATGACCCCCAGACCCCGAAACCACCCTCCGTTCAAAATTGATATATATATATATATATATATATATATATATATCTGACCTATGTCACACTGTAACTCCCGTAATTATGAACCAATTTCGATGAAATTTGGTGTGTACATAGTACATACCAATGTCTCGACCGAGTTTGTTGGCCAGCTTCATCCGCCATTTTGTTTCAAAATGGCGGCCATTTAAAATTTTTAAAAAATTTTAAAACTTGAAATGTGGTACCAAAAAATTAAAAATGGAAAAATATTTTTTTCTTATGTATTTGACCTTTATACAAAGATTCCGAAGCAGTTTTTGTTTCGTCTATATCTTAAAAAATGGCTGAGTTATAGCATTTTGAATTTCTAGCGTGGCTGACATTTTGAAACGTCCTGAATTTTGTCACGCGATAAAAGGCGTATTTATGAACCGATTTGGATGTAATTCAGTGTGTACATAGTACATACCAATCTCTCGACCGAGTTCGTTGGCCAGCTTCATCCGCCATTTTGTTTCAAAATGGCGGCCATTTAAAAATTTTTTAAAAATTTAAAAATTGAAATGTGGTACCAAAAAATTGAAAATGGAAAAATATTTTTTCTTATGTACTTGACCTTTATACAAAGATTTCGGAGCAGTTTTTGTTTCGTCTATATCTAAAAAAATGGCTGAGTTATAGCATTTTGAATTTCTAGCGTGGCTGACATTTTGAAACGTCCTGAATTTTGTCACGCGATAAAAGGCGTATTTATGAACCGATTTGGATGTAACTTCGTTTATACATAGTGCATACCAATGTCTCGACCGGGTTCGTTGGTCAGCTTTATCTGCCATCTTGTTTAAAAATGGTGGCCATTTAAATTTTTAAGAAAAATTTAAATTTGAAATGTGGTACCGAAAAATTAAAAATTGAAAAAATATTTTCTTTTTATGTGTTTGACCTTGATAAAAAGATTCGGGAGCAGTTTTTGTTTCGTCTATATCTTAAGAAATGGCTGAGTTATAGCATTTTGAATTTCTAGCGTGGCTGACATTTTGAAACGTCCTGATTTTTCTCACGTAATAACAGGCGTATTTATGAACCGACTTGGATGTACCTTGGTGTGTACATAGTACATACAAATATCTCGACCGAGTTCGTCGGCCGGCTTCATCCGCCATCTTGTTTCAAAATGGCGGCCATTAAAAAAATTAAAAAATTAAAAAATTTAAATGAGATACCAAAAAAATTGGAAAGTGAAAAAGATTTTTTTTGTATGTGTTTTACCTTAATACAAAGATTCCGGAACAGTTTTTCTTTCGTCTATATCTAATAAAAATGGCTGAGTAATAGCATTTTGAATTTATCGTGTGGCTGACATTTTAAAACGACCTGATTTTTGTCACGCGACAACAGGCGTAATTATGAACCTATTTGAATGTAACTTGGTGTGTACATAGTACATACCAATGTTTCGACCGAGTTCGTTGGCCAGCTTCATTCGCCATCTTGTTTCAAAAGGGTTGCCATTTAAAAAAAATTAAATTTAAAATTGAAAATGAGGTATTAAACAATCGGAAAATGAAAAAGATTTTTTTATGTGTTTGACCTTGATACAAAGATTCCGGAGCAGTTTTTGTTTCTGAAAATTTGTTCTTTTGTTTATATCTTAAAAAATGGTTGATTTATAGCACTTTGAATTTCTAGCATGGCTAACATTTTGAAACGATCTTGTATTTGTCACGCGATAACACACGTATTCGCCTATTTCGATGTAAGAAGGCATGTGGATAGTATACATCAACACCTCGACCAAGTTCGCTGGCCAGATTCATCAGCCATCTTGTTTCAAAATGGCGACCATTAAATTAAAATATATATATATATATTTAAAGTGAGGTGCAAAAAAATTAGAAATTGAAAAGGGTTTCTTTCTTAAGTATTTGACCTTGATATAAGGATTCAGGAGCATTTTTTGTTTGTCTTTACCTTAAAAAATGGCTCAGATATAGCAGTTTCAATTTCTATTGTGGGTGACATTTTGAAAAATCTGATTTTTTGCATGCGACAGCACTCCTATATATTAACCGATTCCGATGTGAGTGAGCATGTGCACAGCAATTACTAAGGTCTCGACCTAGTTCACTGCTTAGCCTCATCCACCATGTTGTCTTAAAATGACAGGCACTTTAAGAAATTGCCGAATTTGGCAGCCAAATATGTGTTACTTCAAAGAAAAGCAGCTTGGATAAAGCTGACTAATTTCGCGAAATTCTCATTCATTATATTGATAAAAATTAGTATTGAATCTCCTATATTCGGTTTCCACTAAATTGAGCTTCGTGTGTTTGAATGATATAATTTGGCTTTTTTTAAATAAGGATTATGAAAGCTACCTCTTCCTCCCGGCACTGGCCGGAAGGACTTTTTTTATTTGTAAAAACCACGAAGACAATACATGCAACACTCCGTTTTAATTCTGAAAATAATGGCATCATATGAGCCAGCACGCTGTGATTAGGAATTTCTGAGGCAGCATTTTTAAAAACAGACGTTGAGAGGTGCGCTGTGTATATGCTGCTTGTTGATTATCGCTCCAGAATTGCATTCAACTTCACTAATTATTGTTTCCTAACATCCATTAAGCGGATAGTTAGGTACTCGATTCAAACTAACTGCCTTCAAGAAGAATAATATGGTAAAAAAATTAAAGTTATATATATTAAAATTTTTCTGTTCTTTTTCCGGTATAAAAGTTTAATTTTATTAGTTTTAAATGAATCATTTAAGATTTTCCATTGCCATTTTCAACACAACAAACAAAAATGCTGTCACACCTTTATGTATAATGAAAAAAAAATGTAAAGTTTTTCATATTAAAGACTCCCGTAAAATTGGTTTCAACATCGAGCCTTTAATATCTTCAAAATTTATCGGAATCCTAAAGCATGTCTTTCGTTTCGTGCAATTTGTTTAATAGAAACGAACTACCTCTTTATGATTATAAAATTTCTCAAGTTATCATCTAACATTAGATGCACATTTTTTTTTTTTTAAATTAGAGACTATTGCAATCATCCATTTTAAGATAATACTCATCATCCTTGAAAAAGCTAGTGCGTGAACGGTATCTATATATTTCATTCGGAATACTTTATTTATTGTTTCTCTTTATGAACAAGGCGCTAGAAGTACTTGAGTATAGAAAATATGAAAACCAGCAACTATGTTGTTCTGATTCGTATATCTGAGACACTAAATAACTTAAATATATATCGTGCCGGCAGCAGTTGTGGTTATTTCTCCACCATTGCCATTCCCCTAAAGCGTCTTATTGAATAGTATAGCCCCTGCAGCATATAGTCCACGCGTGAAGAAGGAGTGTGCGCGCAAAATATGAGAACCGTATTTTCCGAAATGCTATAATTTCAGAAAATTCCAAATATTAATATTATGGATGGTGCCAGTCTATTTTATGTCCCAATTGTTTTTTATAGGCCATCCCCGTTAAGGTATTGAACGCATAATGGGGTGACGTTTAATATTTGTTTTAAACGACAGTTATTAGTTATTTCAAGGGAAATTAGTAATTATAGGTTATTATATTACGTAACGACCAAGGTAAAGTTAAAATTATTTTTTTTCTTAAAAAGTAAATCCTTAAATCAGAGGTATCAACGTCAGTTTTGCGTATTATTGTTTTTTATCTTAAGTTATATAACATTTTTATCCTACAATCCCCAATTTAAATTTGTTATATATATATATATATATACGAAACAATTTAATAGGTTACGTCGAGATATCACGTAGTGCTTTTTATTACATGTTACTGGATTCATACCACATTTTAATCAGCCGTTGGTGATGTTGTATAGCAATCCTACCACTTAGCACAAGCATTGCTAAAGAAGGTGTCAACTCTGTGAAAATTCAGCAGCTGTAGAGCGATGTTAATATTTGTAGAGTCCAATCAAACACTTATTTATTCATTATGAAGACAAGGCAGGTTAGGCCGCATGAGTGGTGAAAAAAGGCGTATGAAGAAATCGGGGTTTTCCCAATTAAAACATGGAAACGTAGTGATAGGAAAACGGTTTATTCCATCAGAACATACCAACACTAAACAATTCACACAGGATGAGAAATCAGAGCATTCCACTCGAGCATAAACTAGTTGATTATGCGAAATAGATGTTAATTCACGAAATGATTATTCTACATGGCTTAGGACACCGAGTAACAGGTTATGTAAACAATCAAACAGCACAAAAATCTCTGGTTCTGAGCTCATGTTCTCGCTATTTATTAGGATGCGCGGAGGAATTCCGATTGAAATGGAAACTTCAGGCTAACCCAACCAAAATCACGAACGAGCCTCGAAGTGAAGCTGGGATCCGCCACTCAGCCAATGGAGAACGATCAAGAAACGTCACAGGAAAGAATCCCGACGCCGCTAAGGGAAGGACTTCGATGTGAAAAGGTTGTCTCCCAGGTGGCGGGAAAAAGAGATGAAATAGAATAAAAAAGTAGAAATGGCTTTGATAAACATTCGAAAAATAAGTAACTGCGTTCAGAACTTTACAGTTTGGTAGACGATAAAGATTAATGAAGGGATTAAAAGTTTAGATTACGTATTGGAATAAATCTATTATTAAGATACGCGTTTTAAAAATATAGGAATTTAACTAGAAATAAATAATAGAGCGTATTAAAAAAAGGGAAATAATGAATAGGCCGGCAATTTAGAATAATTTAAATGAATAGTAAAAGTAAAAATTTTTATATAACATATATATATATATATATATATATATATAAGGTTAGTTGGGGTAAATGGACCCACGATGTAACTGGGCCATAGGCTATTTTATAAAAAACTGTTGGTGTTTTTTAAGTTATAGATTTTGTGAACAATGCCCCTTAATCTCTACTTCCTAAAACAACGTGTATCAACTCAATCATAACTCTCACTTTGCTGTGATAGGTTGTCAAAAATTTACGTTTCTTTTTTTAACCTCTTAATTCTCGCTCCCGTCATATTCACGGGCTGAGTCTTTTACTCAGATTGTTTGATTCCCACCAGTTTTATAAAATAGTGTTATTGGCTTTATTTTAGTATCGTTTTACCTGTCATTAAATAAGGTGATTTTTTTTTTCAAAAAAGTGGTGCCAATGAGCAATTTGAATTTTTAAACCGTAATTTAATTCGAACGTTAAGGGGTTAAAAACAACGTCAATATAGTTGAACTTCCTCGGCTTTTTAGTAAAATGCACTTTGTAAAGCACTTTTATTAAACAATCCTTTTTTTTTTTTTAATTTGACATGTAACTACATTAATATTATTAGGTATCTTTACATATTTACTTCATGTTTCAAATGTAAGCCCGGTGTCCCAGTTACCCCATAAATTTTTCAAGAATGGGGTAACTGGGACATGTATTCGAGGTAACTGGACCATGCTGGATCCAGTTACCCCAATAGTTATAAATAATTTTTTGTGGTTTCTCTTACTACGGGAAGTAAATTTCTCCATTGTTTTTTGCTCACAATAAATAAAATGATAGAATACCATATTAAAATTACGCAATGAAATTTTTAAAAAGCATATTGAGTGGTATCAAACCAAATTTCTTGACCCCTTGAGAGGCGGTGATGCCGTTATGGCATCACTTAATTTAATTTCTAATTTCCACATTGGCACCTGCATTTTATAATGAAAATTTCACCTTTATTAAGTATGCGAAAATATACTTTCACTTGTTTTCAGATAGACTCTCTTGTAAATATTGGTGTCATTAAATCATTTCAACATTTTACGAATGCAAGTACCTTGCCCCTGAAAGTGAGATAGCCAGACCTTGAAATTGTACTATACACAGTGGTCGCATTTTATAGGAAAACTTTTATCGTTCTTACCACAATTTGAAAATAATATCTTCATCGCACCTTTCTTTAAGGGTTCTGGTAGGAACAATAAAATTTTCCCTATATAATGCGACCCCTGGATAAAGATAAAGTACTTAAGTACTTCCAGAGCCGTTTGTTCATAGATTTATCTTGCTATTTTTTTTCCTTAAAATGCAAATGTGACTTTTATACTTATTATCTATACTAAAGTACATAAGTAATTACTTAAGTTTTGTGGTTTTGGTATAAATAAATCTAATATTTTCACTTTTAGCGCTTTTTTTAGACATATTGACAGCAAAGATTTCCCTTACAACGCTGTTTATTGACATATAATTTACATGATCTGCCTAGTTTAAATTTTTTTAACTTGTTAACACTTTTTCAAACAGGACCTGATATCCGATATGAAAAAATATAAACGAGTGTGGAACATAGACCATCCTGGTTCAATTCCCCATTTTGGGGGGCAACTGGACCCATGAGGAAGGAAAGATGAAATATGCATATTTTTATAATTTTAAGTATTAAAATGTAATTTTGAGCATTGCTGTCTGATAGAGGGAACCTAAGTGAACACATTTGCAGAAGTTCAGACTTTAATTCAAATGAACAGCTTTTAAATGAATAAATGATAGCTTTGTGAAGCTGAATTGTCAGAAGCTCCAGAGTCACATTGTAAAATCATGGCCCAGTTGCCCCAACTAAGCTTATATATATATATATATATATATATATATATATATATATATTATTATTATTATTATTATTATTATTATTATTATTACTTTGATAATGATAAATATGTAGCTAACCATTTTTATTTATTGAAAATATTATATTTATTATAAATGAATAAATAAATAAATATATATTAGATTGATAATGCTAAATATGTAGCTAACCGTTGTTATATACTGAAATATTATATTTGTTGCACACACACACACACACCAACACACACACACACACACACATATATATATATATATATATGTGTGTGTGTGTGTGTGTATGTATGTATGTACGTATGTATGCAGTATAAGTCTCTCCAAAGCTTCCAGAAATTACAAGCATCAGATTAAACATGGTTTTGTGAAATGATATTCTGATACTGCTTATTCTTGTAATTATTTTCAAAGATGCACTTCTTTAAAGGGGCTCTGAACCCCCATACTCTCATTAATTTTATTTCAAAAATAAGTATAATTCATATATATATTAATATTATTGTTTCGATAACAAAATTAAAACATGTTAAATAAAAGCAAATGTTATACAAATAATAACGGTTTTTCCTTAATTTAATACACTAGTATATACTTATGACGCGCCGCCAGTAGGCAAATAGTATAGGAATAGTGCGCAACACTGCGAGGTTATTTTTTTTATAACCTATTATTAACAGCTTTTATTTAAATTATCTTTCGATACTAAAAACTAAACGATAAAAACTTCGATCTAAACGATATTTTCATATTTTGAGAACTTAATAATCAATTAATACATTAAATTTATTAAGTTTGTACATTAATACATTAATTTTATATTTTTATATAAATAAATTATTATATTAATTTATGAAATCAATGGAATACGGTCGTTTTTATTAGCAATAATTTTTGGAAGTGCAATTTGATTTATAGTATGCGATCTTAAGTTTAATTAAAACTTTGCTTACAACTTGGTGTCTATAAATTCTGTACATTATAAACAGGGTTACATAATAGAATTCATAATCATTACTAACTCCTTTTTTCGTTTACTATTAGCGCATCAAAAAATATTACATTTTATTGAGTAAAGTGACTGAATCCAGTTTTATGTAGTTAAATTACAGGTGATAGTACACACTGTATTTTTACCTGTTTTTAATGCGTTCCAACATAGTTGAAAGGTGTTTATGAATTCGATTTGTATGTCTGTCTGTCCGTCGTACTCTGACTCTTGTAAATATAGTCTGATTGCTATGAAATTGATATATGTTATTGTAGTTTACTATGGCATGTTTGGTATTGGAAATTTGGCGTGTGTAGCATTCGCGGTTCATTTACAGAGATACTCAAGAGAATTCCATTACATTTCGGTCTATGGAGGAAAATCCTTTTTGATGTATTTTAATGATATTGTACTATTGTAAACGTATTGAAATTGATATATGTCACTGAAGTGTACTACAAGGTTGTACTATAGAACGTGATGAGCATAGAATTTATCGTTCATATGCAGGGACACACAAAAGAATTTAGCTACAGAGGAAAATGATAACTAATTGATCTATTAAAGCCTGCGAACAATAACTGCTCGAATTGCGTTTTCAGTTGTGGTATGCGTTATTATCTTGTCCATTGAAATGATGGTGGGATTTTAACTTACATGAATTTTCCAGAGTTATTTCAAAAATAAATAAATATTTGTGACAAATTACACTTTTAATGTATATATATATAAATATATATTTTAAATTATTAACAGGCGTTTGTTTCATATTCAAGATTTTTTGAAGACATCTGTTAAACTATTTAGCAGCTACCAACTTTTTGTCGACGGCCACGTCTTAATCTCTTATGTCTCTCATATTGTTATTTGTCAAATAAAACTATAGTGTAATTCTAGGATATATGGTATAGGAGAGAGATAGCCAGTCTGAATATTTCAAAAACTATATCATAGATTGCAGCATAAACTTTGTTCGTAAGAAATAGTTCAGCGTGTTCATTCAATGCGATGCGCAGCTGTGTTTTTCCATTATAAACAGAAAGTGTGATTTTAATGTTTATTTAATTTATTGGTTAAATATTTTTGTTGAGTTGGGTATCTGAACATTTTATAGTACGTATGTTAGATTTCATTTTACTATAAGGACATTTAAAAACGTATATAATCCAATCTTTGCCTTTAAGTCTGTAAAAAAGATGAAAAATGGCGGAGTGTCGCTTTAAATTGGATGGCAATCTGTCCATCAATTTTAGGAGAGATGGCCACATCAAATCGAAGAGAGATGGCCTCCTATAATCAATATTTCAAAATTTCACAGAGTGAGGTTTTTAACTAATAGAATTATATCTTAAATAATCATATAATTTTTATTTTTTAAATTATATTGATTGACATAATTATTTAAATTTTAACTATTATAAATATCTTAATCACAATAATATAATAGAGTCTAACAATGTATTTTTGTTTGATAAAATATTGAAAAACGTCGGAAACGTTCCATCCAGAAACTGATACAGTTGATAAATAAACTTAAACTCGTGTAAACGATTAATATAAATGCGAGAAAAAAGTAAAACGTGACAATTTTAGCAACGAGGAAGATGAAATGCATTTGAAATTCTTAGATTCTACAGAGTCCGAAGAAATAAAATTGGACGAGGATCACTGTCTTTGTTGTGAAAACCACAACCAAACAGGATGTCTGAATACAATGCGCAAGGTGCCAGAAGTGGATTCATGAATCGTGAACAAGCTATCAAGATCTTATCAGAAAATGTGTTAAAACTTTACGAAAAGTGAAGGATTGAAATTATACTTTGTTTATTCAAATTTTATTCACTGATTTTCGGTAATATAATTGCATCTTAAAAAAATTACATGTGTTTTTCATGATTAACTATATGAAATGTGTTATTTTTTGCTATTTTAACTTCGTTTTTATTTCTTGTATTGGATGGCCATCTCTCCTCGACTTGAAGGAGAGACGGCCATCTGCCATCTGCCATTTTAATTTCAATTTTGTTTGCCACTTTTTGTTCTCGATATTTAATTAGTTTTTGCCCAAAATATGATGAGGATATGTAGGGGCGACTAGGGAGGGTCGACCATACGGGAGGCTTGACCCACCCGTCACTTTTCATATTTAAAAGAATTTCAGAGTTTTATCAATAAGTGTCAACCAAAGCTACTAGAATGCTCAAACAACAGTCTTTGTTTAATACAGATAATCGAAATAGGTGTGGAAAAAATCAATTGTGAATGGTTTTTACCCTAAAAGTTGTGTTTTTAGAAATATTTTGTAAGCTTTTTTTCAGATAAAATATATCATCGAAATTTACGTAAGTAGGTTTTGAGTAATGCAGAAATATTGAGCTTGCATTCCAGGCATAAAGATTGCACAGTAAGTTAGGCTTAACATAACAATGTGCTATTCTTTAGAAAAGGGATATGTGGGGAGGCTTGACCCAATCAATGTGAGGGAGGCTGACTAGATGCTCAAGTCTCCTTTAATTAAGTGGTTTTGGAAGTCTTTTTATTATACACTGTGCAAAAGGAAAGGTTAATGTTATACAAAAAAGTCCATTTATTGTGTAAAGCTACAGTAAAATGGGGTGATGGAAAAGAAAATGTTTAAAACTGATTAATGAAACATGGGAAAAATTGCTATAGTATCCACTGCAAGAAAAAAATTAATAAAATATAAATGGGAAAGTTGATCGGAACTTTTTTCCATTTAAATATTACTTACAATGGGTAAATAGAAACGGTGGAAATTAGAAAGTATGAAAGCAGCAGTTTTAACCCTCTCAGTGGCAGTAGTTTTGTTTATGAAACCACTTAATTTTAATTCCAAAACGCCACAATGGCACCAGAATTTTGCTAAATTCATTTCCATTTAATATGTATGTGAAATATGGCCTTTTCATATTTCCAAATCAAGTTGTTTGTAAATTGCGGGGGCAGTCATTTATTTCAATATTTTAGTACTGAAATTACTTTGTCACTGAAAGCGTTAAAAGATGTTAATGTTAAGTTAAGTGCTCATGCGGCTGCAAAAGAACATAGCATCGATCGAAAAACTTTAGGAAGGTCTACAGACAAATCTCACCAGGATGAATATAGTGAGATGAAGCCAAACTATGTGAAAACTAGAGTTGTCAGTTCGAGTGTCACAAAAAGTATGACAAGGAGATAAAAACAGGGGGACAGGGGCTCCTAAATCCGATCATAATAATACATGAAGCCCAATGAAAACGGAAAATGTCTCTAACGGAATACTATCTTAAATGTCAAAATTTCATTTTCCTTGCTGTACAATTATATCTGCTCAGATAAAATCATGTTTGAAACAAAAATTTTCTCCTCTGACTTCCAATTGCGTCTAAACAGGTTTATTTACGCATCATATTTTCAAAAATTTATTTTTTATATAATAATTAAAGCATGTAGCATAAAGTTATTTTGCTTTTTTAAAACTTATTTCATTCCTCTTCACAAATATTTCGGTATAAAACAAAGTGAATCAAGCCTCCCATATAGTGGGGAGTCTTGACCCATTATTTTCTCATGATTAAAATCAATGATTTTACAAATTTCTTACATATTACACTTATGTAGCAATTTTATTTTGATAACTAATTGTATAAGGAATAAAATGATATATAAATCTTTATTCTAGGTTCAATATTAAAAAAAATAAAGAGTCATTTTGTAAAAAGTAGGTCAACCCTCCCTAGTCTCCCCTATAAGAATTTCAAATATGCATAAATATTTCTTGTATTTGCATTCTAAGAATTTTTATTTCAATATTTAAAAACTATGGCCATCTATCCTAGAGTTGCCCTAAATATGTAAGATTATTCTTTCAAAATGAATGTGAGATTACTTTTTAATCGAACTGAATTGAAAAAAAAAATAATGTAAAAAAAAAAAAGTATTTCCATCAACTTAATTGATATAGTAAATGGTACAAACTAGATCTCTAACAAACCATGGCGTGATTCGTTTAGTTTTGTGAGCACATAATTTTTATGAAAGATTTTTACATATTTTTGTATTATATTTATGTACCACGCTATTATTTTACATCTTTCTACTATAAAATACTTTCAACTACAATTACTTTTGGAATAAATATTCTGGAATTTTTTTCACATTTCTAGTAAAATCACCTGTATATATTTTCTTCATAAAATATTGTTAAAAATCCCCACTAATCAATTATATTATGCAAAAGTTTTAACAACACCCTTAATTTTAATACAGCCTTAATATAATTTTAATATAATCTCGATTTATGTAATTAATCTTAAGTAAAATTGTACTACGGCATGCTTCTCCTTTAAAGATAGTGAAAATAATAATACAACGTTAATTAATTTCCTTGCCTACTTGTGTACAAGTATGTACACAAAATTGTAACTGACGTTTTTATTTTATCCACGACATAGGGATCTGGAATTCTTTTTCTTAAAAATATTTGACACCACAAATTTTTAAAGATAATCATCGTTTTATTTAATTTTCAAAGTTTATGTTACTAAAAAAGGCAAATTTTGTAATCAAAAATAGTGGGAGCTTGATAGTTAATTTCAGCATGCGCATTTATTTTAACCATTGCGCCAACGCAACACCAGAGGGTAATGTTTAAACTATGAAACAATCATGATGTAATGAACCGAAATTAATAATATACTTGACCGATTTAGTGCATCAGCTTATCTCGGAACCTGATTAAGTGAAAGCTGCGCGTTTTACGATTATTCACTCTGAAGATGCGTCGTTTCATACTAGAACTTAAAGACATGTATATACGAGAAATGGGTTTCTTCAATTCGTAGTAACATTTCTTTCAATAAATAAGAAATAAAGATAAAAGAATAGTGCATGGGAATGCTATTTAAAATACTTTTTAAGAATAAATTCTGGGATTTTTAATTACTTAATAATATATGAGAACCAAAAGTGTACAATACTTCAAGTCTGTTGAAATAAGGATAAAAACTACGTCTACTAAAGTCTGTGCGTATGTCATTTCGTTGTTATATAATGTAAAATGTACAAGAACTTCTTTAATATGTTTTTTCACAAACATGGAAAGCGGTTGTTTTGAGTGGATGTGGTTTGTCATCTAACAATCGCTACTTATTTCTTCATATACTTTGTGCTTTATTAAATGTTTGTCATGATTGTGGATACAGAACACCCAATTCAACCATTTTCTGGTGATGTTATTATAGCTTTCTTTTAACTGCAAACTAATGTCCTTTATTTCAGCATGCATAACTAATCGATGTAATTAGGTTTAATTTTTAGTCGTTTTTTTATATGTGAGTCATTCTCTGAAAAGTGGCAATTTTATGTTCCAGAGGTCTTGAAGACATATTTGTAAAATTACAAAAAGAGTAAGAGATTTAAACTATCAATATTAATCGGTTATACATATGAACTGTAATTATTTGCTTATTAAAATTGAAATTTGATAAATTTAATGCATTTTTAATGCAAATATCATTACCTCACTATGCCCCCATTCACATATGTAGTAGGGAAGAAAATGCTTTCTCTGCCATTACAGCACGTATATATATAATTATTTTTTTCTCAATTTATTAAACACACTTAAATACATATTTTGCCATTTAATTATATTTATATCTTATATAATGGATGAATTGGGGCACTTTTTAATGATGTCCCTAGCATTTGACATCATTCCCTCACATAAATATAAATTTGCCATTATTCACTTAGTAGAAAGCAGAACATGCTTTATATATATCTAGGACAGTTTGTACAAAAGTGAAGTATCCATCTTGTTGTTTGCTCAAAAATGTTCTTAAATAGTTAGTATATGGCTTTGAAGTACTAGATCAATGTAAGTATTTTTATTACGCGTCATTCCCTCATCTATTATAAATTTAATAGAAACTAATGAAATGACTTTTTTATGCTGTTATATTGTTAGAAATGCGTTTTAAAAGATATTTAGTAACTGAAAAATGTACCTAAGACTAATCACTTTTGTATAACATGGTTTTCAGAAGTATTTCGTCATTCCCTCACAATCATTCCCTCATAATTTTAATATGAGGGAATGACCTGAATTCATTTATATATGTACAAAGCAATAAAATAAGAAAATCAACTGCAATAAAATACACATTAAAAAACTCATAAGACTTTTAATTACCGTAAGTAAAGATAATACATTTTTAATTTTTATTATTTTACAGGGAGAAGTTTAAAAAATGCATTAATTCAAATAAACATTAACTCTTCTAAATGTTAATGCTTTATCTTTAAATTTTCTATTGACATAGAGTAAAAAAGAATTTTACTTATTGACAGTATGACTTCTAATCATAATTTCTTTCCTTTTTTAATCCTTTCAAGAGCGGTGGTATGTTTATGAAACCACCTAATTTTAATTCCCAAGCGCCATAATGGCACCAGACTTTTTATAAGCTTTTATCTACTTAACATGTATGTGAAATATAGCACTTTTCATATTTACAAATAAATTTGCTCTTAAATTCCGGTGCAAATCATTTATGAGACTGAAGTTATCTCAATTTTAAATACAATAATATGAAAGAAGAAAATATAATATAATTAAATTCAAAGAAATAATTATTTTCTGAATGTTGGTATTTTTCACAAGTGAATGATTTAAAAGAAAATTCAAAGAATTGTTCTTATTTTGAAATCAAAATTATTGTGTATTAATAAGAAAAGAAATTATTTTTATTTTTATTTTGCCAGTTTCTTATTGAAATTTTATTATATAAGTTGCAAATGTAAATTTATGTTTTAAACAAACAATTGAACATTTATGAACAGTTTTTCTGAAATCAAAAGTAACTTCAAAAATTATTCTCAAGAATTTTATTTTGTTCTTATTTCATCATTAGCATTATATTTGAGTTCATAATTGTTGTTTTGATGCATTAATAACATAAAAAAAGTTTTATTTTCTGTGAAATAAGCAAATATTATTATATCATAATGTCTAGTATTAAAGAATCTCATTATGTTGATAAATTAACTGATGACAACTATTCAGTTTGAAAGTTTAAAATAGAGTCAGTTAATAGTTAATCAAAGAAGGTCTGTATGACGTTGTATTTGAACCTAAAAAGGAAAATGATGATAATTGGGCAAAAAAATGATAGAAATGCTAGGGCATTAATTTGTTTAAATATCTCAGATTCACCAATTGTTCATGTCAGACATGCTAAAAGTGCTAAAGAAACATATGATCAATTGAAATCTGTTCATGAAAGAGTAAATTTAACTAATAAACTTTATCTTCTTAGGAAGCTGTGTTCCGTTAAATATAATGAAAGTATTAAAATGCAGGATCATATTATTTCTGTCTTAGAATTAGCAGAAAAATTAAGAAGTATAGGTGAAGTAATACAAGATGATAATTTAATAGCCATTTTGCTCCTTACCAAATTCTTATAGTACCTTTATAACTGCTATTGAAAGTAAATATGAAACAAATTTATCATTAAAATATGTTCAAAACAAATTAATTGATGAGTATCTTAGAAGAGTTGAAACTAAACAAATTTCAACAAAATTTGAATCTATTGCTTTAAAGGGTAATAGGGATAAACCAAAGCATTTGAATAATCAGAAATGTTGTTCTCATTGCAAAAAGAATAATCACAACCGTGAAGATTGTTTTCACTTAAAGGGTAATAATACTAACAAAACAAAACCAAATTTCACCCAAAATAGATCACGTCAACAGTTTAAAAAACCAAAATATTTCTCTGCCTCTACTGCTAGTCAAAATGAAAATCTATCAGATTCTCAAAACTGTCATGAATTAATGGAAGAATCAAATTCTTCGAGTTTTGTTATGCAGAGCTTCCAAGTCTCCGGCTTTTTGGATACCGCTATTTTAATACAGAAAATTTTGTTTCATTGAATTCGGACATTTTGACGATTTAAGAGAACTAGATTTTCTCTAAAATAATAGTGGTGTTCAAAAAGCCGGAGACTTGGCAACTCTGGTTATGAAATGTCAACAAAATGAAAATAAAAACAAAAATTTGTCTTTTGTTATTGATTCAGGTGCGTCTGTTCATTTAGCTAATTCCTTGGAACTGTTCTCAGAATTAAAAAGTTCGAATAAAGATACAATTACAATTGCTAATGGAACTAAATTAACTGCAAAGGAAAAGGGTAAATGTACTTTTAATATTGAAACACTTAATGGTCAAACAAATAGAGTTACATTAGATCATGTGCTTTATGTTCCCGAGTTGGATAGTAATTTATTATCTGTCCAGTCTTGTACTGAGAAAGGTTTTGTTGTAACATTTAAAGATGATATATGTTTAATTAAAAAGGGCAACATCTTAGTTGCAGATGCAAAAGCTGATGAGGGGTTATATAGATTAAAAATAATACCTACAAATGAAAAGGTATATTGTGCTTCAGAAATATTATCCGTTTGTTCTAATGTTAACTGCATTCTAAAATGGCACCAAAGGCTAGGCCATAGAAATTTGGAATCCATCAGGAAAATTCAAAAGGATGATTTAGCTTTAGGTATTACTGTGAATAATTGTTCTCATAATACTGAATGTTCAAGTTGCATAAAAGCTAAGCTAACAGAAAAATCGTTTCCAAAAGAAACACAATACACAAGTAAAAAACACTTGATTTGATATACAGCGATGCATGCGGTCCTGCAGAAACAAAAAGTATGGGATCAAAAAGATATTTCGTTACATTTATTGATGATTACTCTCGTTATACACAAGTATATTTTATTTCCTCTAAAGATGAAGTATTTGATAAATTAAAAGAGTATGTTGCATCAACAACAAACAAATTTAGATTGAAGATTAAATCCTTGCGTAGTGATAATGGAACAGAATATTGCAACGAATCTGTCAAAGACTACATTAAAAACTTAGGAATAAATCATGAAACAACGACGTCATATTCACCGTCCCAAAATGGAGTCGCAGAAAGAAAGAATCGCTCGCTTATTGAAATGAGTAAAGCCATGCTTATAAATGCTAAACTGCCAAAAACATTCTGGGCAGAAGCCATAGTTACATAGCAGCAGCCTATTTACAAAATAGATTACCCACAAAATCAACTGAAAAGACACCATATGAACTGTGGAATGGGCATAAGCCAAATTTGAGTCACCTTAAAGTATTTGGATGCAAAGCATATGTGTATGTTCATAAACAGAAGAGACAAAAATTTGACGAAAAAGCCACTGAAGGAGTCTTTGTTGGTTACGATTTAAGAAGCAAAGGATACCGAATTTATATAGGCGGTAGAAAAATAGTGATAAGCAGAACAGTGAAGTTTTTTGAAAATATGAACTGTGAAAATGTCTTTAAAAAAATCCTGAAGAGCGAATCTCAGATTTAATGCACTTCAATTTTTCAGAAGAAAATCTTGAAAATGATCGTGAAGCTATCCGAATAGAAAATACTGCAGAAGAAATAAAAATGGATGAAAAATCAGTAGATAGCCCAACAACTGAAGAAAATGAACATAATTTCCAGAGAAGAATATCTAACAGAGAGACTAAAGGAATTCCACCAGAAAGATATTCTTACAAAACTGAAGACAATTGTTCCAAAAATCAAGATCCTGAAACTTTTAAAGATGTTCTACAATTACCAGTAAAAGATCAACAGAAATGGTTTCAAGCTATGAAGGAAGAATTTAACTCTTTAAAGGAAAATGAAGTATTTGAGCTTGTTACTTTACCCAAAGGCAAGCACGCCATTGGCTGTAAATGGGTTTACAAAACAAAACATAATGAAAATGGAGAAGCAATAAAATGCAAAGCACGATTAGTTGTCAAAGGTTTCGCTCAAAAATTAGGCAATGATTATGATGAAACCTTCTGTCCTGTCGTCAAACATACATTAGAGCTTTTCTGACCTGTGAAGCTTATCATAAAGCCAGAGTATTCCAAGTAGATGTTAAGACAGCCTTTCTACATGGTAAAATAGATAATGAAGACTTATACATGCATCAACCAGAAGGCTTTCATGATGAAGAAAATAAAGACAAAGTCTATAAATTAAAAAAGGCTATATACGGTCTTAAACAAGCCGCCAAGTGCTGGAATGAAGAAATAGAGAATACTCTAAAGGCATATGGATTTAAACAAAGTGAAGCTGATCCATGTTTGTTCATAAAAGAAAAATCAAAGAAGACCATTTATCTCATACTGCATGTAGATGATATGCTGATGAGCTCAGAAGATGAAAATGAAGTTAATGAAGTAATAAATTACTTAAAGAAATCTTATCCCATAACATCACTAGGAGAAGCAAAATACTTCTTAGGTATAGAAATTTACAGAAAAGAAGATGGAAGTTATTTACTTTCACAAAGAAGTAAAATAAATCAGTTAGTTAAAGATTTTCAGCTTGAAGAAGCCAAACCAACTTTTACCCCAATGGAAACTAACTATTATAGTTTAGATAAAGAAGAAAATTTTTTATCATCAAATGATAATTATAGGCAAGCTATAGGAAGTCTTTTATATATTTCCTCATGCACATGACCTGATATTACTGTTCCTACACACATACTAAGTCGAAGATGCAATAATCCAAGACAAAAAGACTGGTAATAAGATACTTAAAACAACGAAAGACCTTGATCTCCACATTTCTTCAAAAGAATATCCTAATATAGTTGCATACTCGGATGCAGACTGGGGACAAGATACTACAGACAGAAAATCCACCTCAGGAAATGTAATCTTCTTAGGCAATAGCTGCATTTCTTGGTTTTCACGAAAACAAATATGTGTGACATTATCGTCAGCAGAAGCTGAATATGTGGCACTGTCACAAGAGGTGCTATGGATCTTAAAATTATGTAAAGATCTCAATTTACAACAACATTTTCCTATTAGAATTTTTGAGGATAACCAATCTACAATTAAATTGGTTGAAAGTGAAAAATTTAAATCCCGCACTAAGCACATTGATACAAAGTATCATTACATACGAGATTTAAAAACTAAAAATGTTATAGATGTCAAATATCTATCAACAAATGAAATGATAGCAGATATATTGACGAAGCCACTGTCAAAGGCCAAATTTGAACTTTGTAGAAACCTTATCCACCTGGTGTCAGATTCTATCACAAAACGGGAGAGATGTTAGCAAATGCTCTTTTGTTTTAAAGAACATCCACCAGATGGCAGCATCAGACATTTTTTATATTTGATCTACTGTGACAGACACTCAGTTCAGTGAGTGTTGCTCCTTCCCTTATAGCAGTTAGCAGCAAAATGCTGCTTGATTAAAAAATCCAATAATATTCCAAAGGAATATAATATGATAAAACAAGTTGGAAATTGCTCGTCAAACGTGGCAAATGAGGTGCGTTCGTACTATAACTAGTTTTATAATTATTTTTTGCACCCCATATTGTACTGAATGTATACTTTTTTGCACTTCATAAAGCGCATAGTCTGATACATCATTAAAATGCACTTCCAATAATTTTTTCCCATTCCCCGTAATGTAACGGAACACTTTTGACTGTCCCTGTAATTAAACTATACATCCGATTTTCCTAAAATTTGAAATAGCTCAACAAAACTTTGCAACAATTATATCTTTAAAATTTCAGACCATTCGGAAGGCTGTAATATCATTAAAATGCACTTGCAATAATTTTTCCCATTCCCCGTAATGTAACGGAACACTCTCGACTGTCCCTGTAATTAAACTATACATCCGATTTTCCTAAAATTTGAAATAGCTCAACAAAACTTTGCAACAATTATATCTTTAAAATTTCAGACCATTCGGAAGGCTGTAATATCATTAAAATGCACTTGCAATAATTTTTCCCATTGGCCGTAATGTAAAGAAAAACTTTTGACTGTCCCTGTAATTAAACTATACATCCGATTTTCCTAAAATTTGAAATGGCTCGACAAAATTTTGCAACAGTTATATCTTTAAAATTTCAGATCATTCGGAAGGCTGTAATATCATTAAAATGCACTTGCAATAATTTTTCCCATTGGCCGTAATGTAAAGAAAAACTTTTGACTGTCCCTGTAATTAAACTATACATCCGATTTTCCTAAAATTTGAAATGGCTCGACAAAATTTTGCAACAGTTATATCTTTAAAATTTTAGATCATTCGGAAGGCTCTAATATCATTAAAATGCACTTTCAATAATTTTTCCCATTGGCCGTAATGTAAAGAAAAACTTTTGACTGTCCCTGTAATTAAACTATACATCCGATTTTCATAAAATTTGAAATGGCTCGACAAAATTTTGCAACAATCATATATTTGAAATTGCAGACCATTCGGTTGGGTAGTTTTTGCTCTGTTACATGCGGACAGACGGACGGACGGACTGAACGACGACTATAGGTGCTACGTATTTATATAATTACGAACGCACCTAAAAACTGCAACAAACCATAGTTCAAAGTATTTCTTTGTGTTTGTAAATAGTCTTATTCATCTGTTTTGTTTTATTGTGAAGTGTGATCCGTATTTTGACCAGCATATATATTATTCTAGTGTATTCAATCTTCTAATAAATTTTTTTTTGTTCATCCTAAGAAGAATATATTTCTATTGAGACACATCAAAACATAAAGGTAAAACTTTTAAATTTTTTTTATTGTTTACCTATTGAGGAATTTCGTATTCATGCCTTCCATATGGAATAACATTCCAACAATAATACTACACCACTTAATAAGGTGACACATGACGTCTAAATAAATAATTTGGAAAATGCATAGCACATCTGAAATCGCAGTTCCAAGAATAACAACAGATAGTCGAAAAAATATCTCCATTATTGTGTTGATACACGTATATTATCTATATATTTATATATATACTACATTGTATGGTAGCATATTACAGTTGTAAATTCATCTTCATTAATTTCAGTCAAAAAGCTAAAATGTACTCGAGATCTTTTGTGCTGCACTGTATATGATCTATAGAATTTATACAGACTAATTAAGAGGCAAAAAATCAGTTCCATTCAAAAACGTGTACCACAATTTAAAACACACTTCCAGCAACTACTGTTCTTAGAAAGTACTGTAACCGAGATCTTTTGTGTGTCTATTTAAATAAAGAATGAATGCTATGCACACGATGTAAAATATTTATTGATATTTTCAAATTATTTTGTTAAAAAAAGAAGCACATTTATATGTTTCTTACTATAACAAAAAGTGGCCAGATTGTGGTATAGAAAGTCTGTCTTTGTTTATGATCTCTTAATTTATCATGCCACATTTAAAAAATATATGAGATCGCATTTTTATAAAACGTGAAAATTACTTTTAAATCAATATAAATTGAGCAAATGGAGTTTTCAAATAAACTGCAATACAGATTTCAAAGAAATTTCATCTGAAAGTAAATTTTCGCTCTAATTGATGATGTAAAAATTAAATATGTGCGACGTGTAGAAGTTTTAAAAAGTTGCAGTAGAGTGTTACGCATGGATACGTTTTTCGTTTATAGTACAGATAATGTACAACAATTCTATCTTGTGTAGCGATGTGACAACATTTCATAACATTGTATAAAGTTGACTTTCTATTATACCATTTGAAAAGAATTTTTTTAACTAATTCTGGTACTTACGGCTATTTTAACTAATACAGGTGTGTTTTATAAAATACTAAAAAAATACAAATCTTTGCTCGAGTAATAGTTGAAAAGTGAAAGTGGTATTTGCGTTGGTATTCTTTTATTTAAAAAAAATACACTGTTAGGAATAACTAAAAAATTACTAATAAGGACGCTAAACATCATTATTACATTGTATTAGCAAAAATGAGACACAATTTAATAAAAAGAACTCAAACTAATTCTACATAAATTATAATTTAGAATGTAATTTGAAGCTTTTAACACTCATTTCAGTTTTCATTTCAGGTTTTGAACTTTTTAAACTTTTGAACTTTTGAACCGTTCATAGCACCCATATCATTTTGAAAGTAACCATCATGCCATCTTTCAAGCTTCTAATTAACGGTCTATCATCCCTTTGTTGGCAGTGGCAACGGCATAAAATATAGCATATGTTATGACGGGGACTGTCACCATGAATGTTCCGTAATGAAATCGGATTGGTATTTTCCGAGATTCCATAGAAATAGAAATTTAGGATGTCCTGTAGTCAATATTAAATATAGATATCAATTTTCGTAATATTCGAAATAGTGTAACTGCAAATAAATGTACTTCAAATTGTTTTCTTCTATACATAAATGACTACAATGTTTACAAACTGATGTGAGTTTCCCTGTACACTATTTGCTATTTATTGATGTAATTTAGAGTCAGAAGCGTGGAATTTTCCGTAATTCTTTGATTAGTTTGATATTATCCTAAATGTTAGTTCTAGAAAAGTTGAGCAGTATAAAAAATCGCATTTTAATATATAATAGATGGATTTTCAAATCGATGTGCTGCATTTGCATTGAAGAAAATCGTTCTTTTTTTTTTTTTTTTTTTTTTTTTTTTTTTTTTTTTTTTTTTTTAAGAGATTTCTAATTTCATTCCACATTTAAAAAAGATTTATAACATTATTTATTTTAATAATTCCTTATTAAATTCCAAAAAATCTTATTTACAATGCAAATCAGTTAAAATTACTAGATTTACATTTTGTAAGTTATTTGATCTCGATGTACTGGTTCTAGAATGCCTTTATTCGAAAATGGCGATTTATGGGCAATGGAATTTAATTTGACCAGAGCATTTGGGAGAAATTTCGATTCCTCAGAGTTTGTTGCTATGGTTTGGACAAACATTTTTAATCTTACCCTGAGCGTATGGCTCCATGCCTCAAACTCAATGTTCTAGTACATTCCATCCGTTTACATTTTAAATAAACAAGGTATTTTAAACAAGACTTCTGAGTTACAGCTAGTTGGTGTACAGAACATAAGTGAAATCCTTTTTTAATTGAACATCAATAGATTTTTTAACTTTTTACATGTAATATATTTTATTGACCATTAACTACAGCAAAAAGCATTTAAATATGAAAAATCACAATTTATTCAAAAAGTGTTTTTAAATGTACTTTCGTATTTATCGGCATGCCTGCAGTTAATAGCCATCAAAACCGCCAAAGATTTCACTTCTTTTTGCAGTCTTTTAGATTCTGATCATCTCTGTACTTAAGAGTGTAGTTCGAATCAGGTAGTTACACACAGGTAGAACTTGTGTTTTATTTATATTATTTTATTTATTTTTAATAACATTTTTATTTTGTTGTGGACTATTAGCAAAAATATTTGCTGAACTATTTATATTGTTTTTACTGCAGACGGGTTAAATGAGGCCTTGCGTTAAAGAATAGAATAAAAAAAAGCATGCTTAAAAATTACTTTAAACGCTTAAGAAATCACTAAATTAACTTGCTGTTTTTAAATAAATTCCATTTAATAGTATATTTTTCGTTATACGATGGTGCAAAAACTTTAATTATGCGATATTTAAAAGCAATCAAATCCGCTAAATAGATGAAATGTATTGCTTACATAGTTTCGATGACCTATTTGTTGTCAGTTTTTACTCACGGACATGTTATTATTTTTACCCGGCTGCCAAGAAAGGTTATGTGTTTCACGCGTATTTGGGTATGTAGATTTCTTTATACACTCTAAACATCCCAACGGTTGGATGGATTTTAATGAATGAGGTCTCTATAGATTTGTCTTAACCGTCCGATGGTTATAGGCTAGGGTTTGTTTTTTAAATTCAAAATGGCGACCGTTAAATACAAAATGGCGGTAGAGACAAAAAATATTGAAGCATCCTATTGAGTGGCATATCATTGGATAGGTTTTTCAAAATGAAGACGATGTTTCATTGACTAATTTATAGTCAGAAGCTCCGTTTAAATATTACACTACCTGGAAGTTTTGTAGGTAGGATCTCTAGCTTTACCGCAAATCTAACCTTCATAGACATCTATAGGCCTGATCAAAACAGTGTTTATAGATGGGAACTAACAATTAAATACAATTTAAAAGTCATCAATACAAGTAAATAAAAGAATAGGTAAGTAATATAAAAATAGTTTCACATTGATGAGAAATAATTAATTACTTCACTTTTTACGCAGTCGTGTTTTTTTATTTTTAAATTTAATTTTTACTTGCATAATATAAATTCGGAAAATATTACTTCATACAGATTGTAAATAATGAAAGGTTTAAGCTTTTCAGAAATAATTTTACTAAATGTGGAAGTAGATAACAGGATTAATTTTTACATTTATTTTAAAATGCAAATGTAAACTGAAAATCATTAAATTGATTTATATTAAGAAACAAACGCAAAAATCACTAAAGGCAAACAAATTTCAACACACGATATACTATTTCTTCCATTTGTCTTTGTTCATTTATTTAAAAAAAATAGGATTTTTTTCCCAATCATTAAAGAATTGTCATTAATAATTAGACAAGAAAATTAATACTCTGGAAGGTAAAATAAATTTAAAAAATATGAGAATTATGATATCCTGGCATCCAAACGAATAACTTGTGTTAATTTCATCGCTCAACGTCTCATATTCTTGGAGGAGGAGATGCGAAGAGCCTGGATTGTCGGCTCACGTTTGGTTCACCATTAACTTATTCGACTTGATTGCAACCGAAGGCAATTCAAATTAATAGTGAATACCTTTACAGAGTTCCACCGTGCTATTCGCGTTTAATGCTGCAGTATTCCAAACTTACGTTACTTTGAATATTCGTTTGACATCTCTATAATATATTAAAAATTAACTGTATGTAATTAATGAAAATACGCAATTACATAATTAAAGTTTTAGCATTATATGAAAAACATTTCTTAACAGTTTAGGATTTTTTACTGGCTTATATGTTTTTGGCGCAGAGAATGGGTAGAGTAGACATCGGCAAAATGAACACATAAAAAATAAAATGAGACATCGGCGACATAAAGGTATGTTTAAATGTACTTTTTGGATTGAAAAATGTGCTAAAATACCAACACCGGAAAATAATAATAATAAATATATATTTATTAATTCATAGGTGGCAGCAGGGTTGCCAGATTGGGGATTTTGTCCCCAATTTGGGGAATTTTGAACCTCTAGGAGAATTTTTTGGGGACAAGTAGTTCGTGGGGAAATTTTTGGGGACTACAAATATTTTGGGGAAAAACTTGGGGATTTTTTTTTTCCCCGTAAAGATTTCTTTTAGTGCTGTAGGAATACTGGATCTGTCTCGAACTCAATTTTGATCTGAAAAACGAAAATACAATCCAGAAATCGGAAATATCAATCATTATTCTTTTGGATGTGGTCGTTTTCGTTGTTACTACATTAAAGTCTTAAGCAGCTTAAACCTGCACGTGACTAAATCTGCAGGACTTATACAAAAAATTCTTTCGTCGTACTTAAAAAAAAATTAATTTAAATATGTGGGAAGCCGATATGTTTGTCTTCTGATATACAAAAGCACATTGATTGATACAGCGAAAATACTTTGCATTATGATTATGTAATTTTAGTATAGGGATGACAAAAAAATTAAAACAGTGTATCATCTCGGATTCGTTCAAATCCCAAATGATAAGAGATTGTCTAAAGCTATGGAGCTAATCTAACAATAGTCCAACTTTGTTAGACAATACTTTTAAAAACAAACGTAAAATAACTTGTCAGTCACTGCAAAGTATATCTCAATGTAGCTGCAGAATGTGCATTCAACCCAGTTTTAAAAGTTTGTTTTTTGTAAATGGGGAATTTTTTCAAAAAAAGGCTTGATTTGGGGGAAAAATATGAGCTTAAATGACTTCAATATTTTTTATAGTGGTAAATTGAAAATTTAAAAATTCTCCTTTTGAGTAAAAACTGAGTTGGGGACTTTTACGGGAAAAAACACTGATTTGGGGAAAATTTCAGAAATTTTGGGGAAATTGACTTTTGACTATCTGGCAACACTGGGTGGCAGTGATGTAATATTTTTTTATAAGTTTGATTTAATCAAGCTACCTAATTGTCGCAGACGATTAGTCTTAGTATTCAACTAGAAGTACTTGCAAGACTTCTCCAATGAGGGATTTTAAATGATACTGTGAAAGGAGAATTTTGCGATTTCTCGATGGTAATGATAGAAAGTTAATTACCTATGATTAGAACTTAGCTTACTAACCTAAACCACATTAATTGTATGCAATTTCGCCCATAATATAATGAATTTATTGTGCGAAATTTTTCAACAGTTTCAGCCATGTAAGTCAGTACTGTTACTCTATATGGCGATATGACTAACTGAATTTTATTAGAGAAAATTTATTTTATTTTACATAATTATTTTATGCTATTTTCAGTCATGTTAAGTCGTGTTTACATTACTTCCTTTCACTTTAAGATTTATGCAGTACAAAAACGTCATATTCGTTAAAATGTAATTTTTTTTTCAACTCTGTTAAAATTATATATTACTATTACAATTTAGTATTTTATGACAATTATAAGCGGAACTACTTTATTCCGTTTAAAAGTTAGTAACTTTAGGCGAAAAACATGATAGCAAATTTAAATAAAAAGTTTTTAACTTATGTCTAATCACCGTATTTTAGAAAATTGCGGTTAGCATTATGTATAGATTAAGAATGCACCATTGAGGTTTTGCATTAATTACATGAATAAATTTGCTGAATGATTAATAATCACAGAAGATATTTCTTACTCGTGTAATTTGTGCTTATCTACATATCTTTTCTTTGAATATGGATACTCTTTTAGTTGTTATGTACATGAATTTAAAACAGGCTTAAAATTTTCTTTCAGTTTACCATTTGATTTGAAACCAAAATAATTGTCTTATGCAGCAACACTTTAAATATTTTAAAAAATTAGTTATGAAAAAAAAACGAAAAATGTTAGAATTATTTATGTGTAATAAAAGCTGGAACTGTAATTGTTTTTCTAACTGTTAAGAACGTATTTTTTATTTTTTAAATGCTACCAATGATGGAATAAATAAAAGAAGGTTTCATAAACGAATTAAAATAATAATTTGTTCTTATGGATTAATGTTTAAAAATTAAACACAAATAAGAATAAAATGTATTTTTCACTTTTTCAAGTATTACTAATAATCCTCTAATAATCCTCATTTTATTTTTTACACAAAGAATAATTAAAATGTAAAAAATACGGTTTTTGAAAATTATGCAGGGATTTTGCTAATAATATTATCGTTTTACTTTTGCATTTTTTTTTCGAACGTTATTTTTTATTTACATTTTGACAAGATTAACATTTATAAATCATTAAGAAGGATTATTTCATTTTACCCTAAATATTATATATTAAAAAAAAACAGAATTTTACAAAAAAAAAAAAAAATATATATATATACATATATGCAAATTCTAATAGTGATATAATTAAAATAAGTAACTTGTAAACAATAAATTTGATATGTACGTAAGGTCATTGTGCCAAAATGTGGCGATGCATAAATGCGACAATGTTCTTGCACCGGACATCTTAGATTAAGAAGAGTATATAATTGCTATATAATCCGAAATATGCGAACTTCAGGAACAAAATGCGAAAATTTGCACTGCGTTTAAAACGTTTTCTATTAAAGAATGTCTCATTAGATTATGTATAGTTCAATAAAATGTGCCTTTATAACTGCCTCAATGCGGCGAATAATACCGAAAGAGTGTTTACTGTTTCAATTTTTCAATTTTGAAGATCAAATAACCCAATCAACGTTTAAGTCCTCGAGCGTCTGTTGCACTAACCTGGAGTGAAATCGGTAAAAGACGACACGTTTTCAAATTGGAATTGTTTTACAATATTATACTTGGCGCATCATGTTACTAAAGGGATTTTGAGTCAATACACTCTATACAACAAACTAACAAGAAATTTCTACGCATTTCGATGACTAAGATTTTCAGAGAACTATTAGTGACGAATTGAATCCGTTAAATGCGGAATGGCTTTTAGGATATTTAGACGTAAATCTGTGTGTTATTTTTTATATTGTATTAAAATGACGTTTAAGGTAGAAATTGTGATTAATTAAGTTTTGTTGAATTAATAAATTAGAAAATTTTTATGTAATTCGAAGAGTAATATTTTCCTGGATATTGAGATTTATGATAATTTAATAACGATGTCTAATGAGGAATTAACAACTTATGCTGACTTTTCTATCATAACAACTTTTTAGATTGAAGAACACAAAGGTAGTGATACAACTTCTCCAGTTACGTGTGACTTGTTCGTCCAATCAAATTTAACATTTGAAAGAAAAAAAAATTTTTCTATTCAAGGACAATCTGGAGTTTAAACAGACTCGCACTGATAAGTTCAATCTCTTCTTTATGTTAGTCCATATCATGTTTTTGAAAGCTGTTTGTTAAAAATAGCTTTATTAACAAATCAAAATCCAGCAAAAAATCAAAAAGTAGTACGATCAGTCTTTGTAGAATAGTTAACAACTATAGTACAAATGTAAAAATAATTTTTAAAAAAGGGAAAATGAAGTGAAAAACCTAACACAGATAAAAATTGGAAAAGAAAAAGAATTACAGGCTTATAAATTATAATCAGTCTTACAAAACCATAATTCTGGAAAAACTAGAAAATAGTTGCTAAAAGATCTGGAATTAAAGATAGAACAGAAATAGATGATATGAAGAAGTCTAAATCTCAAAATTAGGTATACCTTTAAGAAACCAAATAGAAAATATTGAAGCCTCCACAGAAGGTGAAAATCAAAGATGAGTTAAATGAAAACTGAAAAGACAATATTTGCTTAAAATATACAGCAGGGCACACAGTGACGCAAAAATTTTCCATCTTTATTACCACTATTTCAAAAAATTATCTTTGTGGTTGATTTCTTTTGAAGATATTAAAAGTTTCTATCATTAAGAATTTTGTTTCTTACATTGTCAAAGTTAAATGTGTTTAAAGTATTCATAGTTTAATTATATTTTACTCAATATTATGTATCTCAAAATTATTTTGTATTATTTAAGTTACTATTAGATTTAGTTATTGGTATTTTAATCAGTTCCGTAATAAGGGTTTCATCTTTTAGCTTTATGTTTGTCAAACATTTATTATCTATTTAAAAAAATTAATAGCAATTCAATGGATATTTTCGGATGAGGTGGCATGCATAAACTGCATTACTGCATTTAGGATCTTTGCAGGGATGTAGTGGAGGGTATACGGGGGTATACGCCGTATACCCTCTGGATTTTTTTAAGGAACACCGTATACCCTCTGTTTCTCAAGAAAGCTATAGTATATACACCCTAGGGTATACGCTCTGCTTTGAGCGTATACCCTCTGCTTAGAACGTATACCCTCTGTTTTTTTTACGACTACACCACTGGATCTTTGTCGTCTCATTTAGGTTTAAACTGTTGTAAATGGGGGGAAAAATGACCCAAAGGGGACAATTATATATTGTTTCCTTAGATAACGATCCGATTTCAAGTTACTTTTCGGTTAAAAGTACTGTATTTAACATTGTTCTGCTTAGTATATTGTACATTTAAGTATAAATAATAAACAACAAAATGCCAAATATACCCTAAGTATGACAATCATATACATTTTTCTTGTCACATTTAGGGACAATGACTTTATATTCTTACATATTTACATACATATATATATATGGATTTTCCTCTAACGGACAAGAAGAGAAACGCCCCGCAAACCTGAGGGAGCCGTAGAAATCAGAGATTCACAAATTATGTCAATTTACCTTTGCATATTCGACCGATTCTGTTCTTCATTTCTTATATTTACATTGTATAAATAATAAAAATGATAATAATTTGCAGTAGTACATAGGCACCGATTACCCGTGGACAGAGCGGCATTTGCCTGATCTGAAAAATTTGAGAATGGACAATGTTTCCTTTGGCATAAATTTCTTTCTGTTTTACTTTTCATTTCCTTCAAATTAATATTTACTTGAAATTGTATATGCTTCCCAACTGCCAATGGCAGAAACTAAACGTTTCTAGTGTCATATGGGCAAAGTAAATTGCGTTCTTTATTCCCTTATTTCACATCGACACCAAATGAATGACAGGGAAAATTAGCATAAAGCAGATTACATAAAGTTAAGGGAACACGATACCTTTTGACTTTTGTTTTATTATTTAAGTTTTTCCAATACCTTTTTGGTATATTATTAAACGTTTTTCGCATAAAGTGTACGTATAAATGTATAAAATTTTACATGTGCAAAGCCGCACACTTTGCTCGTGCTTTATACATAACTAAATATAAAATGTTTTATACCGGAACAAACTTACTAAAAATACATTATTAAAATTATATATTTCTTGAAATGTAATTGAACCTTAATTGGTTACGTTGATCAAGTTACCTAGCTGCCTGATAAATGGACGCTAGAAAAATAAATAAGTATGTTATTTGTGGGGCTGCAATCTACACGGTTGGATTGCATGGGCAACAAAGCTTGCTAATTGGCGGTGATAAGTAGTGTTTCACGAGTGTTAAACTTCCGTTTTCAAAAGTGGGAGATTTTTATACATTATTTGTAATCCAGGAAATGATGACAAAAAAAATACTCATCAACCGCAGACGTAGATATCAAACCCTTACATCGCAGAATGTGAGATATTAAAAGTATATTGGCAATTGCATCCATAACATTGTTTCCAAGTAAAACAAATTAGTATGATTATTTAAAGGAGATGATCTTTTCACTTTTATTTTCAGGTTAGACTAAAATTTTAGTTCCAGATCAAGGTTTTTTTTTTTTTTTACGGATAATTTAAGCTGTGGAACAATTAAACGGGCTACATCCTAAAATTCGTCATTGAAATGAAGTCATTTTTTAAATAAAAAAGGAATTTTCGTACATGAAGTATTTTACTGGTGGCCGCACCAGAAAATTAATCATTCCCCTTAAGTTTCAGATTAAATATAAGCTCCGATATGTTATTTCAGGCAATAATTAAATTGCCGTCCATAAAAAATAATGTTACGTTACACAAGCCAGCCGTAAAAGAAACCAGATATATCATTGTACGGTTAAATACTAATAATATCTGCTGCGATTTCTTGGACTTCTCAGTATCGCACATTTTCAATTTTTACATCTTCGTATAAGGAAGAAGTACATTTAACTGCAATTTCTTTGAAAACTGCATCTCAATATATTTTTGAGAAATTATTCTTTGTAGTTTTTAATACCATTTATGTAATAGTGGCAACTGATGTATTCTATTTCTGTATAAAGTAAATGGAAAAATTAGAAAATAGTAGATTACTATATCTATTGTTGCTATTTTCTCATAGCAACTTAAAAAGAAAAAAAAATTGCAGTTATAATACGTGCGATTTTGAAAAAAATATATAAATGAATTATTTCTGGTAAAACATGGAACTATTACAACATATATATTTAAATTTAGGTATCCATATTAAAATACAAACAAATGGATACATATGAATCGATAGATAGATGATTTTTTATTTATTTATTTATTTTTATAATTTTTTTGTTGTCGAGTGCACGACACCTCTTTTTACTGTGTATTATTCAGAGATATTCACGACATATGCATACTTTTCTATAGATATTGTTTAAGGCTCAATCGTAAATGGGGAATTTTTCAGCGGATGCAAATGACGTCATTTTGTATAAAATAAAAGAGTGCATTTTAAGTCTTTAAACTGTGATAAGATTTGTAGAAGTGCATCATCTTTAGTCCAGCGGTTTTGAGATTCTTCACAAGCGGAAATGTTTCCCTTTTGAATTTAACGTAATTAAAACCACATACTGATAAAACACAAAGTTTTACAAAAATTTAGAGTGTCTTTATAGAACAGCAGTGACCTTTAGGTTAAAATAATATTTGTTTGAGAGTTAAACTTACCAATAGAAGAGATGCATTTTTTATTGTAACTAATTTAGTAGGCTTATTATAAATTAAAGAAAAAGTTCCTTCTTAAACATTTTCTTTCGCACAGCTCGACGGGTTACACCTCGTAATAAAATGTTTTTTTTTCCTCTTCGTGGGCGACACTATATTCTGCAAAAGCAGAATTCATGCTTTCTCCTTCTATTCTTACTATATTGTTGAAATTTAATTATTTTTTCTTACCACTTATCTTCAAATTTTGCTGAAATCGTTTCATTATATTTTTCAAATATTAAAAGCTATAATAGAAATTACATTACTTTTAAAAATCTCCACTTCTTCAAATGATTAATATTCTTTCAGATGTAACTGTGTAAATTTTCTCAGTCAAATAATGTTTTCAAATATTAACTTATGGTCTTAATAAGAAGACGACGAAAAATTAGCATGGCGAAAGTGATGTTGGAATTAGTAGGAAAATGTGAGTTTATGAACCGTCATACACAACATTTATTGGCAAAAGAGCATACAATAACGTAACATTTACTCATTTTTTATTCCACATGTGCTGAAATTATGGTTCGTATAACTGGAGGAATATTAAAATTTAAACTGCAATTACTATGACATGATAACAAACATGAGTTCTTAAAAATAATGTCTACATTCTTTTTGAATGTTTATAAAAAGTCTGGTTGTTGTCAGAAAATCTAAATTTTAGGTCGATTGAAAAGAAAATTTTTCTTACTAAATATCATACAAAACTCCAATAATTGATAAATGACGCTAGAGTTTAAAAAAAAAAAACCATGTATATTTTAACACAAACGTGTGCGTCAGCGAAAAACTGTAAAAAATAAAAAAGTTAAAAACTGAATTTTTTGGAAGACACAAAGCATATTTCATGGGATACAATATAACAATTTTTTTTTTTGGTTTGCACTTTAAAATATGCCAATATTGTAATAAATATATCGGAATAGCTGAAACACACATTCTTTCGAAATTATGATTTATATTGAATTATCTCTACATTTACAAAATCATTATAAAAAAATCCCTGCCGGCCCGGCCTACAGGCAGAGGTAGATTTCGAAGTCAAATATACTAATTTCACAAACAAAAACTAAATCATGATTAGAGATAAATCCACTTTAACAATTTTATCTGGCCGCTTTTGACGAGTTTTTACTTCATTTTTATATAATAGCTGGTTTTTTCAGAATCATGTTAGGGCAGTATTCAAAAAAATACATTTCCATGCTCAACAACTCGAAATATTCTGGCACAATTCCAGATTCATTAAAATATATATATATATATGAAACTAGCTGCCGTGATTTTTGAAGAGATTTATAAGCGACCTGTGTTTTTATTTTTTGTTCAATTAATTAAAACTTGATATATAAAAAATTATTTTCTCTGAAGGACAATAATTTTGTTTCTAACACAATCGCATCGGAAAATTCCTTTCAAAATGCACACTTTGACATCATTTTTTGAAATATGTTCTGCCTCTATGAAAAAATCGATCATTACGGTACATTATATAGTTTCTGAATAAGCGAATCTACCAATTAAATGCGTTTGAAAGCAAAAATGAATTTATAAATGAGTCAGAAAATAAGCAGTTTGGATTTGAATGAATCCTTAATACAATGACTTTTCCAACACAATCCGCTTCGGTAAATTCGGTTCAAAATGCCCTTTTTAACAGCATTTTTAAAAATATATTCGGTCTCTATCAAAAAATCGACCATTACGGTATATTAAATAGTGTCTGAGTAAGAAAAGGTACCAATTGGAAGCCTTTGAGAGGAAAAATGAATTGTAAAATGAGTCAGAAAGTAAGGAGTTTAGATTTGAATACACCCTTACTAAGATGATTTTTTCCTTCAACCGCTATGGATTTTTAATTTGTCTTTGCTGTAAGAATTGGTCCTATCCAAAACTTGTCTATATAGATGTTTTAGACAATATTAAGAAGATATATGATAAATTCATGGGGATTTTATATCTTTTGAATTGACGGAATTGTGGATTTTTTTTCCTTCAAACCCCCTTTTTGTTTTAGTTTTTATTTTTGTTTTAGCGGTACGATTTGGCCCTATCAAAAACTTGTGAATATAAAAGTTGTAGATAATGTTAAGGATATTTATAATAAAATTAATTGGATTTGATATCTTGAGAACTGACGAAGTTATGAATTTCCCGAAAACCCTATTTTTTGCGCCCTTGAGCCCATTTTTAACTTATCAAAAATCTGTGATACATAAATTTTTGGCCCTATTTTTAAAAGTAATAAAAACTTTAAACTGGTTTGATACGTAGAAAAATTAAGAAGTTATGTGGGGTTTTCTGTTTTCACAAAACCCCTCCCTATTTCCATCCCTTTGGTCCGATTTTGCCCATTAACGAACTTGACCGAGATTTTATGCCTATTGATTTTATGTATCAGTTTGGAAGAGATTGGTGCAGAATTACGAAAGTTAAATTGTCCAGAAGAGAGTGATATATATATATATATATATAGATAGATAGATAGATAGATAGATAGATAGATAGATAAAGTTTTTTACTGAGGGTGGTTTTGGGTACTAGGGGTCATGATCGGTGTAGATCTGCAAAAATTTTGCAGAAATTCCAACATTGGAACGATCCCAATAGGTAGTATTTCATACGAAATCTACCTAAAATTTTAAGTAATAACCTCAGAGAATAACATATCTCCAGTTGTAAAAAAATAATCATTTGAACTTATTTAAAAACTAACTACCAGAATGTATTAACTGTAAAAAGTATGAAATTTAAAATTTCACTTATTGCTACAGCTGTTCTAAACGGACGGCTTGCAAAAACAGTTGGGTCTCCCGAATCATCTTTACTGTCCACTGAGTCAGTTGTAAAGCGTTAAAATATTTATTAGCACTTGAATCTCAATTTTATAAATACACATAACAACATATTTATGAAGAATTTCTTGAAACCTTACTTACGTTCCAAGAATTTCTCAATTAAGATAACTGAAAAGATTTCATGTTACAGAGCTGACTACCTCTACCCCTGAAAAAAAGAATACATTTAATATAAATCCTCAAAATTAATCTTCCTTCAATCTTTCTATTAGATTCTATTATATTTTTAAACTAAAATTTACGATCGAAAGGAACTTTTCAAACTAATATTATTAGGTATAAATGTATCTTTGTAAAATAATGTGATAGAAAATAATGTAAACATTTATATTTTTGACATGCACAATCACATGCGTAAACTACTACATTTTAAAGACGTTAACGAAGATTTATCTTGTCTCCTTTCCTTTTATTCTGTTTATCGGGGTGTATTTTCACTTGTATGAATCGTGTTGTTAATTGTCCGATTTCAATTGATACTATATTGCCGTGTTTTATTTTTTATTTTTTTATCTGGCATTTTAATGATTACTCATAATAAAAATTAACTGTGTGTATCTTTATAAATTCCAGAATAATTTCATATATGTTTTCCCCAAAAGTAAAATAAAATCATCTTGTATTTTACTATATAATTAAATAACGATGTATTTTTATGATTGAGTGTTTTACAATATTACTACTAAAATAACACATTAATTCAATTAAGTGTAAAGACATTCTGGTATTTGAATACGAATTGCGAATATCTTTTTTATACGTCTAAAATATTATGCATTCCCTTTATAAAATAAATTTAAATTTCAAAAGGAAACGAAAAATGTTCTAACCTTTTTCTTTTAAAACTCTATACAAATTTTGAAGTTTTCGAACACCGCTTTAATTTTTTTGACAAAAATTTTTAATGACAATTGAAGAACTGAGTGAAAGAATATGTTATGCTACATTTTCTTAAAAATGATTTTATCGTTTGGACGAAGGTGTTATCAGGTATTCTATCACATGGTAAAACTAAAATACCAATGTTCTATTTAGCCTTGAAGATTTTAGACATTATTCATTAATATTTAATAAACCAAATAATATTAATATTTTCTAATATTTAAAAATTAAATATGAATAAGTTTTTTTTTTTTTTTTTTTAGAGTTTAGTACCACACCTGTAAATATTTTAAACGCATGGTATCAAACAGAAAATAAATCATTAAAATTGAGAACAAAAACTTTCACATCAAATTTCTTCAACTGTAATTTTTGTTAACATGTTCTTCCACTTAGTTCTTAATTGTCGTCAATTTTGAGGGATTAGTTACTGAAATATAAAATATCAAGTGTGATAATATCTATATTTAAATTATAAGGCAAATTGTCCGACGTTTTGTGGTAGAAACCTATTTCATTTCATTTTACCCTATTTTGATCTTAAACGAAGGACTATAGTCTATTTATGTAACAAAATTTGATTTTGAGATCTTTATACTTATTAATTGGAGATAATTTATATTTTTAATTTGCTTTTTCGGCAAGAATGGTGATATGTTAGAATTCTTTTTTAGAGAATATACAGCGGATTAATTTTTTTCTAATCCAAAGAAACCTGTTGATTATTATTATTATTATTATTATTATTATTATTATTATTATTATTATTATTACACTTCGTTAAAGGTTATAGCGTATTACTTTGATCGTTTCTTTTATGATTAAATTTTTTTGGGAGTGTTATTATACTTATTATTTGTAAGTTGAGTTCCATTAACCGTTAAATGCATAATATTTTATTTTGTTTCGAAAAATATATAGTTCTAAGGAAAGTTTATTACGCAGGAAAAATAATGAAATAATCAAAGATACATATTTCCTATAATAATTTAACTTTTTCTTATGTTGCATATCTGTTAGGATACAAAATTACTATGTGGTTTCATTCATGAAATAACTTTAAGCAATTTTTGTGTTTTTTGAAGCATAGAAAGTCGAGCCATTTTGTTCATGACAAATAGGTGAATCCATAGCAACTAGGCATTTCGTATTTATTTTTTTTTTTGGCATTCCAAATTATCTAATGATTGACTAAGTTTTGTCTCAAATATTTTGGCCCTACCACAGCGCTGGATATTTTTTCTGTTTTATTTATAGTTGCTCCTGGATTTCATTGCTTGGTCTTCCTCTCTTTAGGGTGCCCCTTTTTTCCATTTTGCAAAAAATCTCTTTAACTTCAATCCTGAAACTCTTTTGATTTTAAACTCAAGCTTTGGGATCATTTTTCAATAATATATCCTGTTTTAGATCCGAGCGTTCATTACTGAGAGATCAATTGAATGATAAAAGATCCTGCAATACCACCTTTAAGATTTTAATGTATTTCTATGGTGACCGAAAGGACTCTAGAACACCTCCCATATGCTTATTGTAAATTGTGACAATTTAGTCAGTCAGATTCCTTATGACTTTTGGTAGATCGTTAAAACGTATTACGGTCTTTTCTGGCAACTTGCAAGGGAATGTTGACGGAAATAACACACATCGATTATCTTTCCATATTACAGATGATACATGAGCACGATCCACATTTAAAACAAATTCTTCAGTTAAACCCCAAAGAAACTTCTTTAGATCCTTGTTTATGAAGTTTACAATTACGGATTATGTTTCTGCTGTTTATACCTAACGAGCGTACGTCCAGTTTATACAGGTACACAAGTAATGGAATTGATGTGTAATAATTGTTAAAGCACAACTTGTGATTCGTTTATTTTCGGGCGATTCTTTATCTAACAACAACATTTGAACTTGCAGGAAGATCTGGTTCTGGTAGCAAACGCGGCTCAGAATTGTTTTCTTGACCAGTATGGATTTCAAAATTGTTTGCAAATCCTGATGTAGAAGAGATGACGCAGAGTTTGTAATCGGATTTGTGAGGTTTGTTTTTTTATATATTGTTGCAAATGATGATTTATATTTCAGAGAACAAAAAAAATAATTTTTCTAACCGGAAAAAAATACGTGTTAAATTGTATAATAATTGTATAAAAATTCATTGCCCTTGCTTGGTGAGTGTTTCACTGAACAGTACTAACTTTAACTTTCAAATATCCATATAGTAGTTCTACAACTACAGTTAGACTTTAATTACTTTAAGACTCATGTATTTTTTCTTAAGATTTATTGTTAACTTACTTTCTTCTTAAGTTTTTACTTAAATTTAAATCTATTTTTATTCCTTTTTTCCTTAATTTTCTTATTTTTCTCTTGTAAACTTCTTTTTTCTTATAGTAGCATTGCTACAGTTAACTTTATCCCAATGGCTCATTAAAACATAAGACATTCTAATTTCCTAGTCTGGGTGTTAAGCTGATAACAGCTAGGAAACCCCTCAATGCTGATTACCTGTTCAGTACCTGTTCAGTTTTGGTATATTTCTCTGGTTGAGTAGCCTATCTAGATACTGTCCTGTCTCTCTCGACGGACATAATATTATCAATGACAAATCTTTAAACTTTTCACAAAAAAAAAAAAAAAAAAAAAAAAAAAAAAAAGATTTTAATTAATTGATGTTTCCCTACAAAACCCTAGAAATAAGACAGTATAAAGAAAGAAAAATGCCAGGTAGTAACGCTACGTCACTTGATGAAAATCCTTGAAAGTGAAGAGTTTTTAAAGATGTTTATTTAATTTTATTTGTTTTAATTTCTAAAAAAAAAAGTACTTAAACGATTTTGGGACCAATGCGGTACACGAGTAAAACACGATTAAAATACAATTTAAAAAATAAAATTTTTAAATATTACTTTTCATTTTTTATGTATCTTACTTCTATGGTTCCGTACTTAAAAAGTGAAAACGGAAATATTATAAGATCACTACAGTGTCTGCCTGTTAGAGCCATTTTACTCGTAAATTATGAAACGTAGAAATTTCAACTTGGGAAAAGTAATAAAGACTATTAAACCACCTATTTGCAGGTTATTAAACATTCACAAATATATTTGAAAAAAATGTAGGGGGCTATTTAAGTTATTTGAAAAAAAAAATCTCTTCTCTGTATATCGTGTGGGTTATCGTGTGAAAGCTTTCGCAACGCTGAAGTCAAAAATACATTTCTTTTAATTTGATGTATTATATTTTGAGACATATCGTCGAAAATGTAGCGCAAAATTATCCCTCACCTCTATTTCCAAATCTAGAGAAACTAAAATTATGAAAAAAGTAGAGGTAGTTCCCGTTAATTTAAAGCTTGCAGTAAAATTACAGCGATGACTCTAAGTCACATAGTTTTTGAGAAAAGGGCATTTTCTCGTTACCCACAAATTTCGATTTGCGGGCATTCAACAAAGTTGTTGGGGAGCGCTGAAGGTACCTATCGTAGCAGAAATATAAAAGCATTGTTGATAATGATTTTGGAAAAATATCGTCCTTAATTAGCCAAGATATTAATTAACCCTTATAGACACAGGCGGTTTGGACATACATAATGACAGGGGCGGCGTACTCTATATACCATGGCTTTTAAACTCTACATAAAAACTTTTAATGATATATTTGTGTAATTCAATGCCTAGTATCAATATAAAAGCAATAAACGTCAGATTGTTAAAAACATACTACTTTAATTAGAATTAATCAAATAACGAGTATGCAATTCGAGACTAGTTTGCATTGAGTGGATCTCTCAACTCTTACGCCTCCAGTGTCTTTAAAAGTTATTGCAAAACCTATCCGGAAAAACGCGGCACAGTCCAAAGCCTAGTTGCATATTTGAGACATTTTTCGAAGACAATGCCAAGTTCAAACTTTGAACAAGAGTTTTAGCTACACTGTAGAAATAAAGGTTATTACTACGCTGAATTTAGTTTTATGAAATGCCAAATGAAGTTTAAATTATGCACTACTTTTATTGTCAGTACTGAATTAAGTTCATCATAAACATATTAGGATAAAATTTAAAAAAGAGTTATACAGACTAGCAGTATTTAATGTTATTTAAGCTTCATATTTCTGAACTTTTATGGTATACCCACTCTATACCCATCCCTACGTTGTATAGTTTTTACAAAGTTTTATTATTCTTTTAGCAGCGATTTTCTTAATAATACAGTTAATATTTCATATATTTATTGTACGGAACCATCTGAGCGCGAGTAATACTCACACTTGATCGTTTATTTATTTTTAGGTAGCTTTCATTACAAAAAGCTATCTATTGCAGCCGTTCTGAGGAAAGAGATTTTAAAAAAATTTGGTATATTTTCATCGATCATGACCCCCAAACCCCGAAACCACCCTCCGTTCAAAATGGACATATATATTTATATATATCTGACCTTTGTCACTCTGTAACTCTCGTATTTATGAACCGATTTGGATGTAATTCGGTGTGTACATAGTAAATACCAATGTCTCGACCGAGTTCGTTGGCCAGCTTAATCCGCCATTTTGTTTCAAAATGGCGGCCATTTAAAATTTTTTAAAAAATTTTAAATTTGAAAAGTGGTTTCAAAAAATTGAAAATGAAAAATTATTATTTTTTATGTATTTGATCTTTATACAAAGATTCCGGAGCAGTTTTGTTTTCGTCTATATCTTAAAAAATGGCTGAGTTATAGCATTTTGAATTTCTAGCGTGGCTGACATTTTGAAACGTCCTGAATTTTGTCACACGATAAAAGGCGTATTTATTAACCGATTTGGATGTAACTTCGTTTATACATAGTACATACCAATGTCTCGACCGAGTTCGTTGGCCAGCTACATCCGCCATCTTGTTTAAAAATGGCGGCCATTTAAATTTTTAAGAAAAATTTAAATTTGAAATGTGGTACCAAAAAATTCAAAATTGAAAAAATATTTTTTTCTTATGTGTTTTACCTTGATAAAAAGATTCGGGAGCAGTTTTTGTTTCGTCTATATCTTAAAAAATGGCTGAGTTATAGCATTTTGAATTTCTAGCGTGGCTGACATTTTGAAACGTCTTGTTTTTTGTCACGTGATAACGGGCTTATTTATGAACCGATTTGGATGTACCTTGGTGTGTACATAGTACATACAAATATCTCGACCGAGTTCGTTGGCCAGCTTCATTCGCCATCTTGTTTCAAAAGGGTTGCCATAAAAAAAATTGAATTTAAAATGAGGTATTAAAAAATGTGAAAATGGAAAAGATTTTTTTTATGTGTTTGGCCTTGATACAAATATTCCTGAGGAGTTTTTGTTTCTGAAAATTTGTTCTTTTGTTTATATCTTAAAAAATGGTTGAATTATAGCACTTTGAATTTCTAGCATGGCTAACATTTTGAAACGATCTTGTATTTGTCACGCGATAACACACGTATTCGCCTGTTTCGATGTAAGAAGGCATGTGGATAGTATACATCAATATCTCGAACAAGTTCGCTGGCCAGCTTCATCAGCCATCTTGTTTCAAAATGCCGTCCATTAAATTAAAAAAAAATATATATATATTTAAAGTGAGGTGCAAAAAAATTAGAAATTGAAAAAGGTTTCTTTCTTAAGTATTTGACCTTGATATAAGGATTCAGGAGCATTTTTTGTTTGACTTTATCTTAAAAAATGGCTCAGATATAGCAATTTCAATATCTAATGTGGGTGACATTTTGAAAAATCTGATTTTTTGCCTGCGACAGCACTCGTATATATCAATGGATTCCGATGTGAGTGAGCATGTGCACAGAAATTACTAAAGTCTCGACCAAGTTCACTGGTTAGCCTCATCCACCATGTTGTCTTAAAATGGCAGGCACTTTAAGAAATCGCCGAATTTGGCAGCCAAATATAAGTTACTTTAAATAAAAGCAGCTTGGATAAAGCTGACTAATATCGCGAAATTCTCATTCATAATGATTTAGTATTGATAAAAATTAGTACTGAATCTCCTATATTCGGTTTCCACTAAATTGAGCTTCGTGTGTTTGAATAATATAAGGTGGCTTTTTTAACATAAGGAATATGAAAGCTACCTCCCGGCACTGGCCGGAAGCATTTTTTTATTTTTTTTAGTATACGCTGAGAACGAGCACATGCCGCATTAAATTCAATTACGGCCGCGGCTGTGAAAGTAGTCGAGTTATTTACTTTTTTTAGAATCGAGAGATTTTTTTGTTCTTTATGGTGACCGTTGTAGCTTAAAACTTACATATCTGAAAGTAAACAAAGCCGTGGTTATTAATTAATTGAATTCTAATTTTGTTAGCTTATTTCTTAGACAATACGAGCAACTTCAAAACCCCCCCTTTTTTTAAGGGCGGCTGTTTGAAGAGACATTTATTTTTATCATGAAATACGGTATGTTTTGTATGAAACTTTAAAACTGAAGTACAGTAATCCCTTAACATTCGCGGATTTTGAAATATAAAATGCAGAATATTTCAAAATGCGCACCACTTTTTAAAAAGAAAAAATCTTTTACATACGCGCTGACAACATTTGCAAGAAAAGTATCTATCTTTTTATTGTAAAAAAAAAAAAAGTATCTAAAGCTGTCACCGCCGCCACCGGTTTTGTATTTTTTGTGACCGGAGGTCTTTCTTCGTCATTATTAAGATAAATATTGCGTACAAAAATATGAAAATTAGTGGTGTTATAGAGAAATGTTTGATAAACCTGCTTATGAAGACAGTTTTCAAATCGAAAAATTATTTTCAGAGATATTTAATGTTAAAGTTGGTAAAAATCGTTTTATTAAAAAAGTTTTATAGGAGCAAAAACTGTACACGGGAATTCAATCATTTTTAGATCATTTTATGCATCAAAATTCCCGGTGTGCAGACTGCATTTTATTTTTTAATTTGACTCATTTTTGAGGTATTATTTCTAATTTAAATTCAAATTTTCAGCATTTTCAGAGGCATTTTTTACAACTTTTAGAAAAGCGTATTATTTTAAATTGTTGCCAAATTTTAAAACAGCGCAATGAATAATATTTCCTTCAAATTAAAGATTTTTTACACGTGGCTATTATAAACAGAATAAAACTTTCAAATGAGAATTAAATGATTACGTATTAACGCAGGAAGATATTTATAATTATGTCATAAAAACTATATTTACACGTGAATTTTAAAAGAGAAAGAAAATTGTAAAATAATAAATCCATTACTATGCATTAAAAGTATACATGCAGGAAATTACGTCAGATTTAAAATTTCCAATTCATAATATTGCCAAACAGTTTAAATTTAAAAATATATTTGCGCGAGACATGTATTTGATATTTCAGATAATCTTTTTAAACTATTGTTGAGAATTCTAAGACGGCTCAAATAATATTCCCTTTCTAACAACAAAAGTATTTTCCCGTGATTATTAAAACGAGAAAGAAAACTTTGGCGAAAATTACGTCAGATTTAAAGCGATACATTTAAAATGTGTTATTTAAAAAATATATATATAAAAATACCGAGAGGCAAAGACTCTGTTTACTTAATTCATTTTATAGTTATTAGCTTATTTTTGCATGTTTCACTGATTTGATTTAATCAAAGACAAAAACAACCCGTTAGCAGGGATATCACGACTCTTATTTTAACCCTCTCAGGCCCGCATTTTTATTTACAAGAGGGAAAATCTGAATTTCTGGAATTCAGGTTGTTTTTAGCTAATATAAACATAAATATAATTAAAAAAATTAACTTCTTTAATAGTTTTTTAAACGATGCCATCTGGTATCATTGGGACCAAACGGGAACTGTACATGAAAAGCACATGGCATCATTGGAATCAAAAGAAAAGAAAAGATACATTCAATTTTTAAAGTGTATTCATTTTTTAATGCCCATTTCATGTACAATTGTATTTACTGCAGTTCCAGGCTTTTGGCAAGAATAGAGATTTGTTTGATGCACTTAGGTGCTGTTGGTGTTGTTCATGAGACAGCGGATTATCCACACAAGATATATATGCCCGAGGGAGGGATGCATTCAGTGGGGGTCTTTTTAAGGGAACCTAACCACTATTTACGCAAGAATACCCATTATTAGATAAAAACCACTGAAAAATCCGAACAGTTAGGCCGACGAGCGTGATTGGTTCCGGACCAGCAGCCCCCGTCTATGAGCTTAGCCAGCGAAACCTTTCAGCCACTTGATACACTAAGTTATCTGTAATTTATTCATCACAAAATAATTTAAAGTACTCATAGAGCTAAAATTTCATCAGGAGACAATGAACAACTTTCTCTAAGTGTCGTGTCAAATGGTTCAATATTCTTATCTTCTATTTGATCTACATTTTCACCTTCAACTCCTAATACTTATTACCTACAGAAATAATAACTGGACCCACTGAATCATTTGTATCCAGATCAAGAATATTGACAATTGGGCATCCACGGATAATTCCGAAAGTTAGGCTGACGAGCGCGACAATTGAATTCCGCAACCGCGCAATCAATTGTCGCATTAGTGCAGGAAATCATCTGCATTTTATAGATTGTGTGCACTTTCACTGTCCTTTTCGTCAGATTTTTCAATTTCTGTATCTGAAAGATCACCATTCCTTAGTAAATAAATGGCTCTTTCTATTGATACGAACTCTTTTTTTCGTTTTGGTATGATATATAGTAAAGGAATTTTTTTCCCTTTCAAAAAACCATCAAATCAGATAAGAAATCAAAATAGAGAGTTAAGATGAAAATATCCATCAAGTCCCAGTGATGCCATTTGGATTCATGTATATTTACTATGCATTGTTACTTAAATAAAAATACAAATGTTGAATTATAAATACACAAATATGTACTTCAGACATATTTCAACGTATATTAAAAATATTGTAATTAAAAAAAAATGAAAAGCGTGAATAAATATTTTTTCACAGTCATGTTTTCACTTCACGTTTTAAAAGAAAATCAAGCAATACTTAACAGTTTCTGGAACCTCTGCTACCATCTCTTGAGGAAATAAAAAAAATACTAGTGAAAAGACAGAAAAAGTGTCTTTTGAATGACAACAAACAGAATCTCCGAGATTAAGTTCTTAAATATAAAAAAAAAATTCGTGAAAACCATGATGCCATTTGGCATCACTAGGCCTGAAAGGATTAATTATAATTCATTCCCCCTTGTAATACAAAATGTATTTATTTTAAATTGTGATGCGAACAGAATAAAAAAATGGCAGTTTTGCGGTGGCAGTTTTGACATTCGCGGAACCTAACCTTCGCGAATGTTAACGGATTACTGTATTTTTACGGGTTTCAACATCAAATAGCGCTTAAAATAATTCTTCGATTTAAAAACTGTTTGTGTATGATACATATTTCTATAAGACTACTAGTTTTTATATTTTTATTTGCCATAGTTTGTTTGTTAGTTATTAAAAAAATGAGAAAAAATCTTTTTAACTTGCACATAATTATATAAGAAATGAGCTAATAAAATTGGAAATGAATTGTTATGGTATTTTGTTATGGTAATGTTTTTGTTTATCACCTTGAAAAATGTTCTTTTGGGGAAGGCAATTTTAAACTTTGTTAGCCATTCTTTTAATAAAGCCACTAAAACTGCAAATTGCGAAATGTATGACTCCGTATAAACCCTTAAATGCCTTTTATAATCTTCCAGGAGAGTAAATATCTTCTTCAAATATCTTAACTCAATCTCACTGAAATTAGTTTTTGCCATTTTCACTTTCTTTGTATTATGTTTGAATGTAGAGTTGATTTGAACAAGGTATTTCTAACACGTCGATTTCACAGTCTTTGTCTTATATAATGAGGATTGAAAGGTGGATATTGAACTTGATGAAATATATTTAAAGTGGGTACCTTGATGACATTGTTGAAATCAGAATTACCTCTTTCTGCTGCAATAACCACTCGTATTTTTAAGCATTTTATCGCTTTACGAATACGACAAATAAATTATGGATTGATTCGCTTCTATTTTGTGTTTCAACCTTGAGACATCTTTCCAACAGGAAATCAGAACTAATCTCTGGAAAGTACGCATAATTTTCCAACAACATCTCCTACCAGTGGCGTTTGGATGACAGTCTTGTTAGCGGTGTTTTTTGCTACAGTGCGATTGATCGATTATAAAAACACACGGAATTGTCGCTAACAGGCAAGTTTTGTGTTTTTTGTATTTTATCAGTTGATCTACAATGCTTTAAAAATGCAAAAATGTCGCTCTTCTTTGCAAAAAAAAAAAAAAAAATCTTTTTTGCAAATAATAGAATTCCTATAGTAACGTGTAACTTATTTTATCATAGTTTCACTTAGGCTAACAAGTTTCTTGTCTGTTTTTTTTTTCACTCTGCATACATTTTTGTAGAGTACTTCTTGTCGTCTTATCAACATGATTGAAGCATTTTCTACTATGGATTTTCGTTTGCGGACATATTTGAAGCTTGAAGTATGTAAAACATTTTTGCTTCAACATCTCCAACTACTTCCCCGTAACGATTACCAAGCCTCTCTGAACAGACTGAACAGAAACGCATTTTTAAATACATTTCAATTATTTTACTCCAAAAAAGGATGCCGCATAATTTTTGTCACAATATAAAACATGACCTTTATACCACATAGAAAATTCTGGTTATACTTTGCCGGGAGTTCTTTTTTGTTATTGTTTGCGCACCGTTACAACAGAATTTAAATAAATCTTGGTGGTTAATTTCAAACCTAACTCCTAATTAGATGTGTGCAGTCTATCTTTTAAGCAAAGTTGTATCATAGTTAATATAGCTGTTATATTCAAAATTCCTGATGGACATTCAGTTAAAATAGAGTAATTTTCTTTAATTGAAAACAAACTTTTTTGTCGTTCATTCAAGCTTTGTGTAAAAGGAGAATGAAATTGTTTCAAGTATCGATTAAAAGTTCTGGAATCCATACAAGGCAAGTTTATAACACACGATTATTTTTCCATACTACGTATCACTTCCCGAGTTTAGTCACTGCAGCCACAGCTGTACCATTAATGTCATAGAAATTTATGTGTTCTGGTGTACTGCTAGAGAATCATTAGTAAAATCAGAATGACAATTCTTACTGCCAACAATAATATCATGAGCAAATCCAAACGGTTTAACAATGTGTACTTCTAAAATCAGTTTTTTGCATTCTTTACAACAAGATTTTGAAATGATAGACTGTAAAACAGTTTTTTTTATAATTGGACACCATTAATGTATGCCTTCAATCAAGCTTCCTTTCAGTGGCGTAGCCATTTTCAGTTCATTTAACAGTTTTAAAATTTTAGTTTTCACAAGAACTGAAGTACTACAATTTGACAGTGTACGTCGAGTTTAGTTTTCATAGTTTTAGCCTTCAAAACTTCAGATTTGCTTTTCTAAGGCATTTTTATAGGTTTCTTTTTGAACATCCTTCAATGGAAATACTAACTTTAATAAATTATTCGAAAGCTAACCGATATCAAAACATAAACAATCTACTACTTCATTTCACTTCACTGTAGAAGAAGTAGAAGTATATATATATATATATATATATATATATATATATATCAATCAAGTTTCCTTTCAGTGGCGTAGCCATTTTCAGTTCATTTAACAGTTTTAAAATTTTAGTTTTCAAAAGAACTGAAGTACTACAATTTGACAGTGTGCGTCGAGTTTAGTTTTCATAGTTTTAGCCTTCAAAACTTCAGATTTGCTTTTCTAAGCATTTTTATAGGTTTCTTTTTGAACATCCTTCAATGGAAATACTAACTTTAATAAAGTATTCGAAAGCTAACCGATATCAAAACATAAACAATCTACTACTTCATTTCACTTCACTGTAGAAGAAGTAGAAGTATATATATATGTATGTATGTATATATGCATGAAGTACAATAATTAAATGTAAATTAATTTAAATATTAAATAAAAATATGCATAAATTTAGAAAAAAAAAAGACTTGCTCCCAAAAAGATTGTTTACATTGCAAAGGAAGTCGTTTTCATGATAACCACTGCTTGAAATCTGTTTTTTTTTTTTTTAAACAAATCAAAGCCAGAAAATAAATATCTCTTGTTTTAATTAGGATGGAACTATGATTTAAACCAAATAATGAGAGAATAAATGAAATGATAATTGTAAGAAAACACAAACCTACAATGAATTTTACTTCTTTAAAAGGAACGATCCATCTGATAATACAATGTTCTGTTCTGATTTCGTAAAAAAATCCACAAACAAATCTATCACATGTAGTTTAAACACAAATTGAAAATTTAAGACTGTTTGATAAATTACAAACTTTTCTGTAATGCCATAGATTTTTCAAATAGATCAATTATAAATTTAGCAAAAAAGACATAAGATATTACCAAACATCGTAGTAAACTGTCTTCGGTTACTGTGCAGGAATCTCCCACATTCAATGTTGCGACAAACAGTTTCGAAAGTGGTGTGATAAAGCACATCTTAATTCGAGGTGAAGAAAACAAATCAATATAATTGCCGAAACGTCAGTGAAGGCTTACTGTGGAGACACGAAAAGTTTTGGTTTCCGTTAGTCTGTCTGTCTGTTCCGCGATAATTGCCGTAAAAAGCATCCGATTATCTTAAAATTAAGGATGCATGTTGGTGAAATCCCCGGATTTAGCTGTACAGTTTTTGGTTAAATTTGGTTCATTCGTTCGGAATATATAGAACATTTTATTTTGCGACTTAATGCTTTCCTATAGCAATTCAGACGATTTTTCCATTTTTATTTGTTGAAAAGAAATGGCTCATATGGTTAAAGGATTTAAATGCTAAATTAAGGATGAGGAAATTTCCTAATTAGAACCATACATTATTCATAGTAGTTTGAAATTTTGTGTATACATTTGTCAGAGTTTTTAAATTCGGTGTATATCTTATGGAGGGATTTTATATATGTGTTCCAATAATATAAAATATTTTTTTTAATATAAATTTTCTTTTTAAGCACATATTTAATTGTTTTTATTATCTTTTAACTGTTACCTAGCAGCGAACTACACCTAAAAATATCGTAAATGTGAAAGTATGTGTAATTGTTTGAAGTTAAATCAAAGTCAAAAGGGACGAATTAATGCCTTTGTGTCTTTATATATAGAAGGAATTTACCACAGAAATAAAGGAAGACTATGTTCTATTTATTTTGTTCAAATATTTTTCTTTTAAATTAAAAAGTTCATTATTTTCATAAGGAATAAATCGACATTTTGCTATGAAATTTAACAATCATTTTTCTTTTTTTTTTTTTGCCGTTGCCACGAAAATTCAATCCCGGAATAAAAATTTATCCTAAACAATTAATTTTGATTTGAAAGATTTTTATGTGCGAGAGGAAAATGAAATAAAAAATAGACATGAATACGCCTTCATATTAGAAATAAAGTGAAAATACGAAAAGAAGGTGAATTTGATCCCATATATCAAAAATAAAACGAATACGCTTTGAGGTTGAAATAAAAGGGGCTTGTGTTATGATATTAATTCTTATTATTAAAAAAAAATGTTACTAATATTTCATGGTTTATCGTCTGCACAAAGTTAACAGATCTTAACAATTCTTAATCGAAAATTCCAATGAGGAAAAAAAAACTTTTGAAGAGCAAATATATAGTAAATATCAAAATTATGCACCGCAAAATTATCGCTGTCGAAAATGACGTCATTGTATCGGGAAATAAATATTTTCATCCTTAAAAACCAAGCATTAACTAGATTGCCTGAAAAAATGTTTTTTGACGGGTGTTACTTCTTAATGCCGCCTCATTTCAGAAAATATGAATGAAAATTATTTTATTTTTAAAGGAAATTACATTTTTCTTCATAAAACCTAAACGTTTAATATAATTGCGTCAATGTAAATCATTTTCTGTGTTACCAGTATTGAAAAATAAGGCTCGGAAGTGTAAAAAGAAATCTAAGATTTGCGGTAACCGTCAGCGCAATCAATAAAAAGTTACGTATGTAAATTAATAAGACCACGGGGGGTTCAGGGGGGCGGAGCCCCCCTGAAGAAATCTACTTTATTATTTAAAAAATATACCAGAATTAACAGCTCATGAAAATTTCGAAATATCCTTCCATAACGTTTTTAATTTAATGCTTCTAATGTCTGAAAACTTCGTATTTTTTATTCTTATAAATAATTACATAATTTGAAACCTTTAAATTGCGGTTTGCAGGAAACTGAATATTACCAAAGTGAGTCTAAAAACAATGACTTGCAGAGCTGACGTTGAGGCTCCTGATCTGCAGATTTACTAGTATTCTAATTTTAGCCAGATATAGCAAAGGTAAATAATTACTAAAATGCAATCTGAAGCGCATTTGTAATACTTTTTACATATAGTTTTCTCTCTTTGCAACATCAACTGTGTGAATTAAAAAAAAAAGTCTCCTTTATTTTGTAGAAAAGCTTAACGTTAAAGAGGAAAGCGCTCGGTGTATTTGAACATTTAGAAAATATTAGAATCACCCAAAATGCGGCAGAAAAAAAAATTCAAAGTCAAATTTTGTCGATATGTGTAATGTAACCTTTCCGTAATATGCTTAGTAAAAGCAATAATTTTTTAATACGCATGAACACTTATAATCAGATATGTATAAAAATTTAATATGCATATTAGATACATATACGTTAAATGCATATATACATGCATAATTAATGGAATGCATCTTTTGAATGAATGAAGTTGTAAATTAATATAAAAATAGCTACTTCCTATGTTTAATGGACCAACACGCTTCCCATTTCATAATTTATCTAAAAATTAGTATAAAGAATATTATGATTAACACTTTCCGAGAAATAAATTGGTAATTAGAACATAAAACATGCATATAACAAGGTATCATATTATACAAATAATATGCAGAATGGTAAACTTCCCCCAAAAAATTTGAAATAAAAATTTTAAACAGCGACATAATGTGATTTTTACAGAAGTTGCCAAAAATGTCATGATTTTTTTAATAGAAAATTTTTAATGCCAGAATAGTGATATTTGCTGTCAATAAAATTCCCTTCAATTGTGTCAGAAATTTGTACATTTAAGAGTTAGGCATGTGACATAGTGAAATTCGGTGCTACTTGAGCATTGAAAAATCATAATTCACAATGCAACAATGATTACATATGTACAGTATGACAGTTGATTGATGAACATTGACATCAGCGATGGTTTGTGTCTCTTCCAAACCGTCGAACCGAATCTGCTGTAATTCCTGCCGTGTCATAGTTTAAATTTCGACAGGCATTATCTCCGGGAGTGTTACGTTTCTAGATGTCGGTGACAAATCTAAATGTTATGTGAAGAAAAATTTGCGTTACATTAAAAAATATATATTTTTATCATCTCATTTAACGATTTCAAGGACAATGCTTACATGGCGCGAACACAAATTTTATTTTAAACAGCCAAATTTTACCAAGAAGATTTTATATAAATTTAGCTGTCATGGAAATCGTCAAAACAAAGCTTCTAATTATACTTTTTATTGCTCATAAATTCTGCTGTCTCAAACATATTGAAAATTTTAGGAACAGAAATGCTTAGCTCTTGAAAGGGCTAAAGCTACATCATATTACTGTTCACATTGTTCAAATTACCAATTTTGGTTTGTTCTTGAATTTATATTTAGAGCATGTAGTATGTTAATAAGTAAGATTAAAGTTTCTACTGAAATGTTTCGTTAATATTTTTCAAGAGAATTTTTCATAATACGTTTTTGCAATTTGAAACAAAAATTATCCTCCAATTAGATTTGCGTAAAACATGTAAATATTTCTGAATGGTAGATTTCTTTTTAAAAAAAGTGACATTCTAAAAATAATCTTTTCAAAAAAAAATATATATATATTAACCGACTTCAAAAAAGCGCTAAAAAGAATTAAATAATTCTTTAAACTTCTTTAATGACGAAACGTTATCCATTAACTGCACATCGAACATCATGTATCGATATAAAAACGTTAAATGTAATATATAGAATTTAATATCTACCAAACATGGATTTTCTAGAGAATATTTTTTTACAAAAGATTAATTTACATATTTATGATTTAATTGAAGAATATATACATATAAAAAGTAATCAATTACTTTTTGAAGTTGGTGCCAACCTATCTTAAATCGTGAATATATTGTAGCTATTACCATAAATAAAGTGATAATGGAAAAAATTATACAAAATTTTTAAAAAAAATGCTCTATTTCTTCAGCAAATTATTTCTTTAATCATTATCGATTGTGAATGTTTGGCACCAACTTCAAAAAGTAATTGATTACTTTTTATATGTATATATTCTTAAATTAAATCATAAATATGTAAATTAATCTTTTGTAAAAAATATTCTCTAGAAAATCCATGTTTGGTAGATATTAAATTCTATATATTACATTTAACGTTTTTATGTCGATACATGATGTTCGATGTGCAGTTAATGGATAACGTTTCGTCATTAGAGAAGTTTAAAGAATTATTTAATTCTTTGTAGCGCTTTTTTGAAGTCGGTTAATATTTTTTTTTTTTAAAGATTATTTTATTTCCTACTTTTTAGTTATTCATACCGTAACACATAATTATCCGGGTTTCAACATCAGCTGAATAACTAAATTAATTGTCAAATAAATTATAATTTACAAAAATTATTTATTAAACAAATAGTTTTTAATAAATTCTTTATAATTTCATTAGAAGTATTGATTTTATTAGCATTTAATACTTATGATATATTTTTTAACAGGTACATTGCATTCACAACAGTCTACATTCATTTATTTATTGATCACATACACCTGACTTGTGTGCTTGACATAAGGGGCCCGCTTATAAGTCATCGTTAATATACAAGGACGAAATAGCACAAGGACTTTGAGCTTTGAAGGAAGGGGTGGGGGGGGGGGTTCTAGATAGCACAAGGAAATTTACAACACCAGAGAATTACATCTGGGACCTCCACGAAGACTGTGCAACGGAGCTAGCGAGAGTTGAACCCGCAGCCCAACTACGCTCTCAAGCGGTTAGTGGTGTGGTGTTTTAAACATTCAGCCACGGTATACATTCAAGAATTATTTTTTGTAGAACTCAGTTGTCAAGAAGCAAAATGCAGGCTAAGTAGCGATATTTGTATTGACTCTTCAATTATATTGACCAGGATCCGGATATATTTTTCGCTGTTAGCGAAATGAGATTGACCAATCAGAAGCCTGCCTTTTTGCGAACTTATAATTTTTATAGAGTGTGTCCTTTTAAATTAAAAAAAATTCTTCTATGAAATAAAACAAAATTTTCTAAATACACTGCATCCAAAAAGCTGTAGACTTGTCAGGTTTGAAAATGTGGTCCAGGCCCCACCGTGGCTGAGTGGTCAAGGCATCACGCCGCTAATCGCTTAAGAGCGTAGGTGGCAGCGGGTTCAAATCTCGCTGACTCCGTTGCACACTCTTTGAGGAGCTCTCGGATGTAATTCTGTAGTGCTGTAAATTTCCTTGTGCTATCTCATTCCTGTATATTGACGATGACTTATAAGCGGGCGCTTGACGCCAAGCAAACAGGTCAGATATATGTATTCAATAAACCAATCATGTGGTCCATAATTCTACATTATTTTTTTCCAATAATTTCCATCAATTGTTTCCTCATGTAAGTGCCTCTATTTTAGAGTGGTGACATACAATGCTCAGACTCTGTTTATACATACATGTTTGCCTACACTACGGCAAAACTAGACATTTTCTATTCTAGAACTTGGCAATACTCGCTTGGACAAGTTTTATTATACGAGTAACGGACAATTTAACAAGCATTAGTTTGGCACAAGCTCTTCAAGATCCATGGCGATTGCTTTTGTCCAAAATCTATCAATCAATATTTTTTTTCCGTATGTCATGTTTCCAATACCCCCCATCCTTAGGCAGTAAAGACATCAGAAATGAGCGTCAATGATTAGGTGTTTAGTCTGAATCCGATAACCGAAGACAGAGCTGCTACACATAAGAAGGCACTTTTATGTGTACTGTATATGGATGCACTTTGCAGTGCATAGACTAATGGAGACACTGTGCTGAACTCTGATGTATAAGGCCACTTTGCATTTTATGGACTTTATTCCAAATCTGGGTTCGAGGCTGAAAAAGTCACGTGATACCGGTAATAGAGGATATTCAATCTCCGTTTTGATCACGTGGTCAAGGTAAAAACTTCTAGTGTAAAGAAGGAAAGGCTCCGTAGACGTGTAATATAAATCCCCGCTAGCCAATGAAACAGTTCATGAGGCAAAGCTTAGTATTAGCAGTAGTATTTTCCCGTCTTATAAGTTAGAAGTTCCTTGGGTAAATTACCGGTATCATGTGACTTTTTTCAGCCTCGAACCCAGATTTGGAATATCCTCCATTTACCCAAAGAACTTCTAACTGATAAGAAGGGAGGCTACTACTGCTTTCCGCATGAATTGTTTCACTGGTTGACGAGGGTTTTTCATTACGTCTACGGAAACTTCCCTTCTTTACACTAGAAATTTTTACCTTGACCACGTCACCAAAACGTAGATGGAATATCCTCCATTGTAAGCTTTTTGATACCCACTTCCGATGTCGGTTAGCATCGTTTTAGACATTTGGGTTTTTCTGAATGCGGCATCTTTTCTAGACAAGATCTCGCACTTCAGAAAGTTACCGCATCCAGTAAACTATAAGGTACACATCGATACCTACAGACATCGAAATGGACTTTATTCCAAATATGGGTTCGAGGTAGAAATACGTCACATGATACCGGTAATGGAGGATATTCCAAATATGGGTTCGAGGCTGAATAATGTCACGTGATACCGGTAATTTACCACAAAGATTTTCTAACTGATAAGAAGGGAGGCTACTGCTTTCCTCATGAATTGTTTTACTGGCTGGAGGGGATTTACATTACGTCTACGGATCCTTCCCTTCTTTACGCTAGAAGTTTTTACCTTTACCACGTGATCATAACGTAGATGGAATATCCTCCATTTACCCACAGAACTTCTAACTGATAAGAAGGGAGGCTACTACTGCCTTCCGCATGAACTGTGTCACTGGCTGGCGAGGGTTTTTCATTACGTCTACGGAGCCTTCCCTTCTTTACGCTAGAAGTTTTTATCTTGACCACGTGATCATAACGTAGATGGAATATCCCCGTTGGGTGTGGAAAAGCTGACAATCCATCAATAAAGTTTACACATCAGACCGCGGCAAAATGCTTTAAGAGAAACTTATGTCCAAACTATAGTAAACCTAGACATTTTCTATTACATAACTATAGCGTCTAGAATATACAGTGTGGAAATCGGCTATCCCCGTAATACTTAAAAAAGTGCGGAAATATTGGATCTCTTAAATGTCAAACGATGCTGAAATCCAATGAGTCGATGACAGCGACATCTGCAAGATATTTTCTAAAACTCCAAGACGATTTGGTCTAGACTACGGATTAATACGATTACAGCGCCTAGAAGATACAGTGTGGAAAACGGCTACAAAATAGTGCTAAAAAATTGAATCCCATAAATGTACAACGATGCTGGATAACAAGATGTCGATCGTAGCGCCATCGTAGTGATTTAAAAACGATAGTCATTCTAAAAGAGACTCTTTAACCTATTTCACGCCATTCCTTAACTAAATTAGCTTATAACAGACCAAAATATCTTATATTTATAGTTTCTGGTATTTAACATTCTATAATTTTTGAAAACACAGGGTTTATATTGAAAAGAGTTACGAGATGGCGCTCGTATCAGCATATTGCCGCTGAGCATTGTTGGAGATTTCTGGGATACAAGTTTTTAGCACTTTTTAAAGCATTATAGGATTAGCCGTTTTCCGCAGTGTATCTTCTAGGCGCTGTAATACGATGTTTATTTTGAAATCTGAAAATATATCGCAGATGTCGCTGTGATCGGCACCCTTGATTTCAGCGTCATTGCACATTTAAGAAATACAACTTTTTAGAGCTGTTTGGATAGCAGATTTCCACGCTATGTATTCTAGATGTTATAATTTGGTCCAGCTCTAGATGCTGTAAGCATGTTCACAATACCTACTGTGTTCCGATCCTGAACCGTTCTCATTGGTTACCTATATCCAGATATCCATAACATATTGACTGACTATCGCAGTAGTACAGCGTCTAGAATACGTAGTGTGGAAATCTGCCGAGGCTAACGAGAAAGATAGGCTTCCGCGGTGGGCCCGATTCTGCTTTTTTTACAGACCGCTGGAGTCACGTGATGCTAGAATGCACCAATGAAGGTGTGCGAAAAGAGCATCACGTGACTCCAGCGGTCTGTAAAAAAGGCAGAATCGGGCCCACCGCGGAAGCCTGTCTTTCTCGTTAGTCTCGAAATCTGCTATTCAAACAGCTCTGAAAGTTGTATCCCTTAAATGTGCAACGATGCTGAAATCCAGGGAGCCGATCGCAGCGACATCTGTGATATATTTTCAAATTTCAAAGTAAACATCAACGTATTATTACAATGTCTAGACCAAATTGTCTTGGAGTTATAGAAAATATCCTGAAGATGTCGCTGTGATCGACCCATTGAATTTCAACGTTAAGGGATTCAATATTTTAGCACTTTTTTAAGTATTACTGGGATAGCCGATTTCCACACTATATATTCTAGACTCTATAGCTATACGGCGCCTAGAATACTTAGTGTGGAAATATGTTATCCAAACAGTGCTAAAAATTTGCATCCCTTAAATGTGCGACGATACTGCTATAATTTCAGGTGTCGATCGCAGCGACACCTGCGGAATTTTCGTATAACTAGTATTACATTGTATTGAATAGCAATTTCTTGCAGTTGTAGAAAATATCCTGCAGATGTCGCTGCGATTTGTATATTGCAGCAGTATTATTGCACATTTAAGGGATACAATATTTTAGCGCTTTTTTAAGTATTACAGGGATAGCCAATTTCCACACTATCTATTCTAGGCGCTATACTGTAGCCTTAGTACTTAGAAAGTACTAAAATATTGTATCCCTTACATGAAAAACGATGCTGAAATCCAAAGAGTCGATCGGAGCGACATCTGAGGATATTTTCTAAAACTCCAAGACCATTTGGTCCAGACACTGTTATAATACAATGTTTACACTGAAATTTGAAAATATAACGCAGTTACAGCGCCTAGAATATACAGTGTGGAAAACGGCTATTCCTATAATGCTTTAAAAAGTGCTAAAAACTTGTATCCCATAAATTTCCAACAATGCTCAGCGGCAATATGCTGATACGAGCGCCATCTCGTAACTTTTTTCAATATAAACACTGTGTTTTCAAAAATTATAGAATGTTAAATGTCGGAAACTATAAATATAAGATATTTTGGTCTGTTATAAGCTAATTTAGTTACGGTATGACGTGAAATAGGTTAAAGAGTCTCTTTTAGAATGACTATCGCTTTTAAATGACTACGATGGCGCTACGATCGACGTCTTGTTATTCAGCATCGTTGTACATTTATGGGATTCAATTTTTTAGCACTATTTTGTATCCGTTTTCCACACTGTATCTTCTAAGCGCTGTAACGCAGTTGTCGCTGAGATCGGCTCATTGGATTACAGCATCATTGCACATTTAAGGGATATATTTGTTTAGTGCTGTTTGGATAGCAGATTTCCACGCTATTTATTCCAGGCGTTGTATTTGTGCTATAGCGCCTAGAATATATTGTGTGGAATTCGGCTGTCCCTGTAATACTTAAAAAAGCGCTAAATTATTGTATCCCTTAAATGAGCAACGATGCTGGTGAAATAGGAAGTTCGCAGCGACATCTGCAGGATATTTTTACAACTGCAAGATATTGCTAGCCTATACAATGTAATACTAGTAATACAAAAATTCCGCAGATGTCGCTGCGATCGACACTTGGGATTTTAGCAGTATCGTCGTACATTTAAGGGATACAAAATTTTTAGCGCTGTTTGGATAGCATATTTTCACTCTAGGTATTCTAGACGCTGTACTTGTGCTCTGATACATGAGAAATTTTAAAGGTTGATTTTGAACTTTTCGACACCGACTTCCGATATCGGTTTCTGTCTTTGTGGGCCTTCCGATTTGGTCCAGCCGGGATCCAGATAGATTTTTCGCTCTTAGCGAAACGAGATCGACCAATCAGAAGGCTGCATTTTTGCAAACAGCGGAGAAGTTCGCAAAACTGCAGGCTTCTGATTCGTCAATTTCGTTTGACTACCAGCGAAATATCTATCTGGATCTCGACCCTTGTCCAGCCAAGTTTTCGCACTTTGAAAGATGAGTGCTTATAATTGGCGACTGCTTCAAAAAGGATTTGAATTTTAAAGTTTTTATTTTTTTTTTAATGTTCTAATCATCAGATTTTTATGAAATTGCAATGAGACCAAATGGGGGACTTAAACTTTCAAACAAATAAAAAATTATCAAAATCGGTTCACATTTAAGAAAGTTATGCGTGAACATGGGCAAAACATACATACATGTCGAATTGATAACCTCCTTCTTTTTGAAGTCGGTTAAAAAAGGGACATAGTGAGAGGGTTTTAAGATTGAAAAAAAAATCATAGCCTTTTGAATTAAATTATTGTAGTGACGAAACTAAACTAAACTAAACTTTGTGGCTATGCAACCCATGAAGGATGTAAACCGGCGCTGCCTATCCCTGTTTTCTTGACCCTGGGCCCCTAGGAGAATCCAGCATGCGTCCCGGGCAAGTTGTCAACACGGGACCCCTCCGAGTTCATTTCCCAAGCAAGCTTAACCCCAAAGGTGAAAGGCTGAGCGAATCTTTTCCAGGCAATAGTCGAACTCTCGACCCGCAGCTCGGCAGTCAGATGCTTTGAACACTACGCCACTGGGCTTCTGTAGCGACAAAAGCAGATCTATTTTCACGTTGTTTTTAATCAGAAAAAAATATAATTTGAATAATCTATGTAGGAAGAGTAACTCAATAAAAAATAAATTATTGTAACATAAATTTCCTACAAAAATTCTGGTTTTCAATAGAAAAGTAGCTTTAAGCTATCATTGAAAGTAAAACTATCCATTCTTTTAAATAAGATATAAGCATATTAAGAACACTAGAAAGTTGCTAAACTGGAATCCATTAGTCATCGAATTTTACAGTACATTACACTAATGGATATTTAATCGGTTCATAAACTTGTTTGTAAGTGAATAAATGGATTTTTTTCATGCACCTTTGTTATTTTTATTACAACACATACGAAACTACTAATTTTTGCTAATTAATACTTGAAAGTGACGCCTAAATTAAATGTACTCTACCAAAAAGAAACACAACAAATAATATATTTACTATCAGAAATGGTTAAGGTTCAATATAATAGTTTCATCCTATATGTATTAAATCCTTAAGCAATGCTTTTGACTTACATACATATCCTGGTGGCAGAATGTTTTAAAGCTTCCTGCGACAAGCCTCATTAGTAGGAATTTTTTTCTGCAACGTGATATTTTCTAATAGTGGAAATGAATGACAAATTTATACATAACACGATTAGAAAAAAGACACTGAAGAACTAATCTGTAATAAGGTACCTGTCCCCATAATGGCAACCCTAAGGTTTGATTGCTTTTTTCACCATGGTAATATTATTTTTCTGGGAAACTATTTATGCTGTTGCTTAGAGGGATTAATGTGGTAAATAAAATAAAAGACTTTTTACTTGTTATTATCCTATTAAAAATTATATAAGCTGAAATGTAAAAAGTGCCATATAGGCCATATTGGGAAAACAACGTTCTCAATATGGCCCACTTTTTAAATTTTTAGAAAATTGCAAAAAAATTTGCAAATTATTATAAGTTATGTTATTATAATTTTTATATACAGTATATTTATATATACATATTATATATATAAAAATTGCAATTTTTTGAAAGCCAGTTAACCCTTTATGCACTGAATTATGAATTGATGAAAATTTTATCTTCTAAAGAATTTTTAGTGAATTGTTTAAGCTACATTAGAAGATTTACCTAATCATTTAATGAATTTTAGAGGGATTTTAGAAGGATTGAAGGATTTAAAAGGATTAATTAAATTTGAATTTATATGGATTTTGTGCAATGTTTATAATCCTACTCAAATCTTTCATTTTAAATATTTTTCTTAGTATTTTGTAGAATTAGGAAATGTAAAAATATAATGTTCTTGCAATAGAAATATAGATATATTTCCGAATTGAAAAATCCCCCCCCCCCTTCAACGCCAAGAAAGCTGAAAAGATGCAAAGGCAAAAGAAATAGTCCTTTTAAAAATATTTTTGTTTTGTGTAACCAATAATGGCTTTGGAACAAGATAAAGTAATGTATCTATAACTCATTCTAAACTATATTAAAACTAATCGATATATTAAATGAATTTTATAACAAGTTATTTTAATGGTACTTATAAGTAACGCCAGTAGGTAAAGGGTTAAAACAAAAAAAAATTAAAATAAATATTTATTTTTACTACGGTATTTATTAATTGTGAAACAAAATTATGAGTAATAATAAAAAAAGGCAGCTAAATCAGTAAAAACACAAATATAACAGAAAAGTGGCTCACCCTGGCCATAATGGGAACCTCCGCCACTTTTTTTTTTATTTTGCCTCGAAGAAACGGATATACTAAGAAGTAATGATAAAACTATTGATAGTATCTAAAAGTAGATTAACGATGTTATTACACTCATTTTTACTTTCTGTTAAATGCTAACAAATATTAATAACACGAAAACTACCTTTAAGAAATAATAACACGACTTTTTGTGGTCGACAATTTCACTCCCCCTGCCAGTAGTTTCGCCCACTTGATGAGACTTCGCCTGTATTGTTTTTTTCCACTTTCTACCGTCGTGGGGGTCGAACGTATACTGCCATCTATTGAATAAAAAAGAAAGTAAAGGAAATATATGACATGGGTCATATTGGGAACCGGGCCATGATGGGCCCAGGTACCTTAGTAAGGAAAAAAGATCGTGTGTGCTTGTGTGTGTATATTGACGCTGTTTTTAAGAGCTTCCTTAGAGCTATTAAATTTGTTAGGAAAGTTTCTCTATGTATGTAGTTATGCACCTCGGAGCCCGATTTATTTTTTTATTAGCTTTTTTTAAATTTTATTTTTTATGCAGTCTCTATACTTTTTTTTTTTACATTTTGCAGCGATTTTTCCACATTAGTTAAAGGATTGCGGTTTCATCTTTTAAACCTACTGTAGTAATTTTTCGTCCTATTTTCACTAATGTATATTTGGAATTCGTATAAAAACTGTCACTATTTATATTTAAAAAAACTTAATATAAAAAAATGTTAAATTTTAAAAAAAATGAAGTGATTGATTGTAATTTATGCTGAATAAAGTCCGATTGAAAAATGCTTAGTAAAATTTCAAAAGTAAAACACGAAAGTGTAAAATAAATAAATTGATTAAAAATGTGATACAATTAAAAAAATAGAACTAAGTCAAATATATTTATTTCTTATGTTAAAAAGCGAAATATTTTTTTTTATCCAAGTGTAAGGAGCTATCATGTATTATTGAAGTTCGAGTGAAAAAGTCAATACATATCGTACTTTGAAAAGTATATATAGATAATAATATACATAAAAAATAAGATATTGATATGTTTAAAGTTAAACATTTTTCTTTAACAATATATATATTATCAAAGAAACATTCTAAAAGATTTTGGGTTATTTCTAAACTTATTTTTCAAAATTTATCCACTCTTATATGAGACTCAATAAAGTATATAAGTATATTTTATATTTAATACGAATCAATGTTGGAGTTTCTATCAAACTTTAATAATTTTTATAAATTTTGAAAAAGTCATATTTAAAAAGAAAATTGTATATACCTTACATACATTACTTGCACCTTACGTAATTTAAGCACCTCGCATATTGTAAGAAACTTAAATAAAAAAAAGTGATATTAATTTTGGAAGAAATATTTAAGAAAAAAATACAGGGAAAGAATACCAGGGAAATTTTCAGATGATGCATCTATGAGAAAGTTTAAAATAATGAACATGGTTTAAAATTACCGAATAAATACGAAATGATTACTTCTCCCTAGAACTAACGAACGTATGACAGAATTGAAAATACATAAATTTTATTCTTTACGTACATAATAAAAGAACTACATAAAACATTATGGGTGCCAATAGTGTTCAGAAAACGTTTACAAAATACTATATTATTCTAATATGAAATGACATTAGATTTTTTTTTTTTTTTTTTTTTTTTTTTTTTAAGAAAAAACTTAGTTAATGTGTAACTTTTATAAAAGAGGAATATTTAAAGCACTGATTGGAATTTATTCCGTAACGAACAAAAATCCATTTAAAAAATTCTTGTGAAATATCTCAAATGAAACCGAAAGTATTAAATAAATTCATTGGTTCATAAAGCAGCCTTCCTGAGATAAAATTGAAGAAGAAGAACTAGGTTAAACATATTTATTATTTATCATGTCAAAAATCAAAATAAAGTTTTTATAGCAATTGTAGGAATGTATTATTGAAGTTAGGAAGGTGTTGCGGGATTCAATATCCCTAATAATTAAAAAGGTAAATACAGTACGGCCTGCTAAACACACAATATATTTTAGAATACTCATATGTTTAAAGTATTTTTTTTTTTTTTTGAAAAAAAAATATATATCATCAAGGAAACATTACAAGATTTTTTCTGTTATTTCTTAAGTTATTCTTTATATTTTTCCAAACTTTCCAAAATATATATACATATGTTACATTATAAATGAAGCAATACTGAAGTTTCTAGCTAACTCCGGTAACTTTTTGCAAAAGGCAAATTTAAAAAGAAAATTGTACATATCAAGTTTTTACGTGAATTTTTTTTTATTGCTAATTAAATAATAGAGATACTGGTGTAAAATAATATTGTCTGCTGGCCTGGAAACAGATCTGAATGCGGAGACCTTATGTATTGTTGTAAAAAAGAAATTTACTCAATAATTGCTTTAAAAGAAAATGTATCATTTGCTTAAAATTGAACATCCATATATTAATAAAATAAAAACTAATGTCTGAGGTATGAATATTTTTAGCTGGCATTTGAATCTCTAAAATTGAGGAGTTTAATAAGTATTTTAACCCATTGCTATAGATTTGCTAGTAGATAGGAAAAATGAAAGACTTTTTATTAGCAATCTGTAATAGCAAAGTAATACATGCACTGTAAAAAATATAGACCAGTTTTCCTGTACGAATCAGAAAATAGTTGCCCTTATTGTACCAGAAAAAATTTCCGACCCAGCTCGGAATAAAAACCGTAAAAAAAGGTCGGAAAAAATTTCCGGTACTATAAGGGCAACTATTTTCCCGATTCCTACAGGAAAACTGGTCGTATTTTTTTATAGTGTGTAATACATGTTATTCGACCCAACTTCTGATTTGTTAATTCGTTTATTCGTAAGTTATTTCAATTTAAAAACAAATACTTTGCTCCAATGTATTTTTGATTCAAAGGATTGACGTGAGCCTAAGGGAACATTTACACAATAACTTTTAGTGACTTCAATCATCACGCTGCTGTGGTCATATTGGGACAAGAGATCCTATTTAAGGGAAATACGCAAAGAAGTCCAACACTTTTATAAAGGTACTTAATAACTAAACCACTTTTTCATCTAAAGTGAAGCAAAGAGTAATTTATTAAGATATGTGTTTGAAATATCATATTGACATTAATAGAAAATGTGGTAAATAAATAGAAAGAAAGGTGCGAAACGAAGAAAAATGAATATAATGATTAAAGAATAAAAATAAATAAAGCAAAAATTTAAACAACATTATGTGAAGTCACTCATATTATTTATTTATATTCGTTACAAACACAACCATCTTTCTAGCTATAATAATAAAAATGTACATTGAAATTTATTATTTAAACTATATTTTATTCTCTATTTTTGAATTGTTAAACCATCTCTCAAAAAAGAATAAAAGCTTGGTTCCTTTATTAAAGTAAAATTTGCTGAATGAAATTTTTAATTTCCTTTCGTGTTGACCAAGAAAAACCGACGCCGAAATTTTGCATGAGAAACAAAGCTCTATAGGAACTGAAAATGACCTACTCACAAAATAACATATCAGTTATTAAATTAATTGGAAAATGTATAATACATACTCATACTCAAGGCTGGAGTAGCACAGTTGAAGTTTATTCCAACAGAGTGAAAAATGTCCAGACTAGGAATCGAACCTGGATACATGGCGTGCCGTGCCAATGCCTTAGCTGTTAGGCAATCCGGACGATACCTGGCTGACATAATTCACTCTCCGGTTGGAAAAAAAATATTCGTTCCCTTTATTATGTATAATACAATTGAAAATGCATTTTAATGAAAAACAGCAATAACCATAAACTATCACAATTCATTTAGAGAGTATGTATAAGTTAATTTCTTAATTTCTTTTCTCTTAAATTATTTGGTGAACGGAATTAGCTACTGCTACGTATAAAGGTGATATCCAGGTATAGTAAAACGGATATGCGTTTTGCTATTAATTACCTGTTTGCGATAGTGGTAAAATCCCGAATTAGAGATCGTATCTCGAAAAATGCAGAGGATAAGATCTGAACTACAATTTAAAGTTGTAGAGCATCCTCAATTTAATATGATATAACGCTTTATATGTACAAATGACTTTATTCGAAGCACCGAAGTATTTTACCTCATTGCTAGATTTGCCAATAGATAGGAAAAATGAAAGACTTTTTATTAGCAATCTGTAATAGCAAAGTAATACATGCACTGTAAAAAAAATAGACCAGTTTTCCTGTACGAATCGGAAAATAGTTGCCCTTATTGTACCAGAAAAAATTTCCGACCCAGCTCGGAATAAAATCCGTAAAATACCGTTTTATTGACTATTTCCTTTTTTTTTACGGATTTTATTCCGACCTGGGTCTGAAAAATTTCCGGTACTATAAGGGCAACTTTTTTCCCGATTTCTAAAGGAAAACTGGTCGTATTTTTTTACAGTGTGTAATACATGTTATTCGACTCAACTTCTGATTTGTTAATTCATTTATTCGTAAGTTATTTCAATTAAAAAAAATACTTTGAAATTTTTGCTCCAATGTATTTTTGATACAAAGGATTGACGTGAGTATAAGAGAACATTTACACAATAACTTTTAGTGACTTCAATCATTACACTGCGGTTGTTATATTGGGCCAAGAGATCCTATTTAAGGGAAATACGCAAAGAAGTCCAACACTTTTATAAAAGTACTTAATAACTAAACCACTTTTTCATTTAAAGTGAAGCAAATAGTTATTTATTAAGAGATGTGTTTGAAATATGATATTGACATTAATAGGAGATGTTTTTGAAATATCATATTGACATTAATAGAAAATGTGGTAAATAAATAGAAAGAAAGGTGCGAAACGAAGAAAAATGAATATAATGATTAAAGAATAAAAATGAAAAAAGCAAAAATTGAAGCAGCATTATGTGTAGTCACTCATATTATTTATTTATATTTGTTACAAACACAACCATTTTTCTAGCTATAATAATAAAAATGTACATTGAAATTATTACGTAAACTATATTTTATTTTTTATTTTTGAATTGTTAAATCATCTCTCAAAAAATAATAAAAGCTTCATTCCTTTTAGTATAGTAAAATTTGCTGAATGAAATTTTTAATTTCACTTCGTGTTGACCAAGAAAACACGACGCCGAGATTTTTCATGAGAAACAAAGCTCTATAGGAACTGAAAATGACCTACTCACAAAATAACATATCAATTATTAAATTAATTGGAAAATGTATAATACAATTGAAAATGCATTTTAATAAAAAAAAACAGCAATAACCATAAACTATCACAATTCTATTGGATAGTATGTATAAGTTAATTTCATAATTTCGTTTTTCTTAAATTATTTGGTGAACGGAATTAGCTACAGCTACGTATAAACGTGATATCCAGAATAGTAAAACAAATATGCGTTTTGCTATTAATTAACTGTTAGCGATAGTGGTAAAATCCCGAATTAGAGATCGTATCTCGAAAAATGCAGAGGATAAGATCTGAACTACAAATATAAATTTGTAGAGCGTCCTCAATTCAGTATGATATAACGTTTTATATGTACAAATGACTTTATTCGAAGCGCTGAAATGTATTGTTTTGTATCCAATTACAAGTTTTAGCTACTCAATTCATGACATGTTTGAGGGTGAACGGAAATAAGGGATCAGCTTGTAAACACTAAATGCTCATTTAAATCGGTAGCATATCGTAATGTACCTTATTAAAATTTAAAACTATAAATTAATAGAAATTTTATCACATTATTAAAATCTATTTGAAACAATTTCCATCAAAGCTCATATGTCTTATGGATGTAATGTGGAGTCTCTCAAAAAATACACAAAATAATCATAAATGTCACATGTACCTCATTTTTATAGAACACCGGTTTCAGACAACTTAATCTTGAACAACAAGGTTAAATCTATTTCGGTAGAAAAATGTTTATCTTATTTATTTGCAGAAAGTTAATTGAAACACTTCGAATATATAAGAAATTAACTCAACGAAACTTCTGGTACATGTGCAGCCCTCAGTTAAGTTGCTGGATACAAATGATTCAAGATATAGTTCAAATCAATCACATGTATGATCTTCCCTCTTTTTCAATTAATGTAATCTAATGACCGTGTGAAACTAAAGGCACATTATATCGCCAAAAAATGACTTAAAAAGTAAGTGATAAAATGACCTTGTTATGATATAATAAACATACTTTTTGGAACGCTTTCCCCTTCAATATATATTTCTAAAAATGGAACAAAAGATTTATTAGAGACAGAGAAAAATTTTTATTATTCTGAAATACTATTAATTTATTAGTACTCTATTATTTATTATTTCTCTATTACTTTAAGACCTGATCTATTTTTCTTGGGTTTCGCTATAAATTGTAAGTAAAAAAGAAAGTTTAACCCTTTTATACCCGAATTTTTGTTTTCTCAAATTTGTTTTGTAAAATCCCTTTAAAATGTTATAAATTAAAAATGTAAAATCCCGTTAAAATGGAAAATAGGCTAAAATATTTGTGTATTTACTAGATAAAATGTAAAGGTACTAAATATGTGAATATGCATAATAGTTATAAAAGTATAATATTCATATTTATATGTTTTGTCTAAATTTATATAAAATAAGCTTCTAAATTGTTTATTATATACTATAATTAGTTTCTTTAGGAACTACTGAAAAATATATTTATTTCATTACAAAGGCTAATAACATTATAAATATTATTAAGTATAAATTAAGGAAAATCGTATTTGAGGCTTAAAATCAATTTATTTCAGAATCATCTTGAAAAGGACTTTACACAAATAACTGTCCCCTAAACGGCTAATAAAAATATGTACCCATTCGTCCCAAGAGACCTATATTTAGTACGTTACAAACAAGCGTACAAAATTTGCTTGAACATACATTATCCCAATTTAAAAAAAGACGTATTTCAAAGATGTCTACAAGTTAAGATTATGACTTATTTATTTGGATCCTTGATTGAAAAAATAACATAAACTTACTTTTTGTATTTCGCCATCTTGAAAAATAAAAAAAATCTATAAACACCAAAAAAAGCCTTCATTTAAGCATGTATACACTGGTCATCAAAATAAAATGATAATGAGAAAAAATATGCTCACTAAGTTAATATTGCAACCAATGCCCAATTTTGCAATTATCTATGTTAATTAAGTATTATTGAACTTAAAATTGTACTTCCAAGCATGCGTTAGAGTCGGAAATATGCAAATTAGATGATTGACTATTTGGTGCGCAATGGACGTATGTTGTAATGCTGCTCTGTAGTGTTGTTTAAAGTGAATGTGGTGTCTGAGTGTGATCGGTATTCATTAGTTATGGCTCAAAGGCATCATTTAAGTTAAGGTCAAAAGTGGCGAATAATTGGTAGAATCAAGGACGGTCAAAAACAAATGGAGGGTGCCCAATTTTTGAATATCCCTCAAAGAGTCATATCAAGAGTTTCTAGCTGCTTTTTAAGCACTGGATCCGTTGACAGACACCCTGGTCAAGGAAGACCAAGAGCAACAACTGCATCCGAAGACAGTTTTTTGTCATTGTGACTCGATGAAACCGCGAAGCGACCTCAAGAGATTTGATTTGAGATATTCAGGCTACCACAGGAACTCGAATTAGCTGTTCTACTGTTGCACGAAGGCTTAACAAGGGATACTATATGCGAGAATACCAATAGTTTGAGTCCCTCTCACTCCAGCTTCCAAAGGGACCCGTTTAAACTGTTGCCCTCGTCAAGTTCATTGGAGGTAAGAAGACTGGGCTCAAGTATTCTTTACTGATGAGTCCAGATATAGTCTAAACACTGATTCTAGACTTTTATTGATCTAAAGAGATGAAGGAAGACGCAACCTACCCTTCCCTTGTCCTTGAAATATCCCGTTAGAGCCCAGTCTTCTTGGCTCCATGGAACATGACGACAGCAACAGTTTAAACGGGCCCCTATGGAATTCGCAGTGAGTGGGACGCAAAATTTTGTTTTTTTCGCATACATTCTATCCTTGTTAAGCATTCGTGCTGCAGTAGAACGGCTAATTAGAGTTCTTGTGACAGCCTAAAGGTCTTAAACCAAATCTCTTGTAGTCGCTTCGCGGTTTCTTCGAGCCACAATGACAAAAAACGGTCTTCGGATGCAGTTGTTGCTCTTGGTCTCCCTTGACCAGGCTGTCTATCAACGGATCCAGCGCTTAAAAAGTGGCCCGAAACTCTTGATATGACTCTTTGAGGGATATTCAAAAATTGGGCAGCCTCCATTCGTTTTTGACCGTCCTTGATTCTACCAATTATTCGCCACTTAATAAATAATAATTAAATTTGTTTGCGAAAGTATTCCGTAATAATATTTCAAGAAAAAAAAACTTTACAGAAGGCATGTCAAGTTTCTGCGTTACTTACGAAAATCCTTAGAAATATATTTAATTTAAAGAAAGAAAAATCCTTTCGTAAAAATTTTGTATTTTTATTTATTTAGTTAGTTAGTTCACGATCTAATTGATATTTTTAAAGATTTATTAGCAATATTCAAGATAACTTATACATTATTTAAAAAATATTTATTTATTTATTAGTTAAAATGCGATCTTCTTTGAGGAATCTAAGATGTTTAATAAATTAAATGCTTCAATAAACTAATTTACGGAATATTATGCATTCACACATAAAAAGAAATAAATAATATAGGAAACAATAGAAAGAAAAGTGCCCAGTTAAACTGATGACATTGAACTCACAGGCTATTCACACTAAATGTATATTATACTCTTATTTCAAAGAATAATGCTCCTCAAAATATAAATAAAGGGGGATTAGCCCCCGTTTCCTCCCTTTATACTTAATCAATGAACCTCAAATCTAATCAGGGAAGCTCCTTAACATAAGAAGCCGATATACCGAATTTGAAGCAAATCAGATAATTCTGCATGAAAAAAACATTTCGCTAAATTAAGCGGGGTCTAACCCCCCTTTACCCCCTTTATACGTAACTAATGAACCTCCAAATATAATCAGGAAAGATTCTTATCAAAGTGAACATAGAAAACAAATTAAAGTAAATTGGATAATTATGCATGAAAATCCATTTATCTAAATTAATTGGAGAGGACCTGCCCACCCCCCTTTCATTCTTAACCTATCAACAATTAAATAGAGACTTGTCGCCCTTTCCCCTTTTTATACTTAGCTAATGAAAATCCAAATCTAATCAATGCATCTTCTAAACATAATAAACCGGTATACCAAATCGAATAATTCTGTATGAAAAGCCCATTTATCGAAATTAAGGGTGGCGACTAGCCCTTCTTTTCCCCTTTATATTTAACTAATGAAGCTCCAAATCTAATCAGGAAAGCTCCTTATCAAAGTGAACATAGAAAACAAATTAAAGTAAATTGGATAATTATGCATGAAAATCCATTTTTCTAAATTAAGGGGAGGGGAGCTGCCCACCCCACCCTTTTATACTTAACCTATCAACAATTAAATTGAGTCTTGTCCCCCTTTCCCCCTTTTATACTTAGCTAATGAAAATCCAAATCTAATCAAAGCATCTTCTGAACAAATATAAACCGGCATACCAAATCGAATAATTCTGTATGAAAAGCCAATTTATCTAAATTAAGGGTGGCGGCTAGCCCTTCTTTTCGCCTTTATATTTAACTAATGAACCTCTAAATCTAATCAGGGAAGTATATTACCAGAATGAACCTATGAAAAAAATTGAAGCAAATCGGATGTTTCTGTAAAGAGTCATCGCGTTATGTACGTACGTACATACATACATACGTACGTACATACATACATACGTACGTACATACAGAACCGGAGGTCAGATTAGCTCTCATGCTTTGATAGCCTGTGAGCTAAAAACCTAAACAGAATTTAATTAATAATTGTGTTAAAAACAACAATGTTCACACAATACGTTTCTAAAAATAGTACTCAAGAATAATCGATAGATTAATTTATTTTTCAATAACATATTTTTCATATTTTGTTTTAAACATATTGTATTTTATCTTGATGTTTTCGAAAAAAATGTATTCTCAGATAATTTAATTATTCTAAAAATATTTAACACACATCATCCTGTGTGCGGAAGAAATCTATATCTTTAAATGAACACTTAAATACCACAATAAAAATTACAATGGATTTAAAAATTTTATCGAATTTTCTTGTTTATATTTACATTAAGAAAAGTTTTAAAACGTCAAACGCAGAGTTATAATTAAATTATTTACTTATTTTTTCTTTATAAATGCGTTTTCAGCATAACTTCATGGAGAAATTTTATGCATTTAAATATTTGCTATGTTTTATCAATATTTTTATTTATAGCATTAAATAAATTTGTTGTTCCAATTTTAATCAAATTATAAGCGCTTCTGTGGAATTTAGGTTAATTAGCTTTTATTTAAAAAAAATCTATAAATGTATCATTCATTATATTTTTATTTTAATGTGGTTACTTCTTAATTTGAAAGATTCATAAATTTTATTTACACGAGTGAAAAATATCTAATTAATCATTTTTATTTGCAACCAGGTTATTATAATTAAGAATGTTTGATAAATTCTTTGAAAATATTTTCATTGTATATTTAAATCTAATAGAGGTTTGATTAAAATATTTTAAAATAGGATTTATACGGAAAAATACACTTTATTCCCATGAGTATCAAGCATATGTATTAATTAAAATACAGTAATTTTTGTTTAACTTTAGAGTTCACTTCGCATTAAATTGTTCCTTTTATATGCATACAATTTAATTTATTTTGTACATTGATGTTAAAACATTTTGAATAGTGTTCAGGTAAAAAAAAAAAAAAACTGAAGTAAAATGGATAAAGTAATAATTTAATATACTGCTAAGAACTATCTGAAAAAAGTTGGATTCATTAAAAGTAAAGACAATTTCTTATTTATGTTTTTTTTTTATTGCCATTTATATTATACAAGATTAATAAGATGCATAAGCATAAACGTTTCAACATTTTATGAAGAAAAGTCTCATAAAGATGGTTTACTGTAAATCATGATAATTATTATTTAATTTCCCGGCAAACATTATATAATGTTTTTTTTTTATGTAAAGTGCGTATATGACTAAAGTGCGCACAGAACGATTTACCATTAACTTTAACGGCGAAGATGGTACCTGAACTGTATGAAAGAAGGAGGTTTAAAATGATGTTTTAAAATATGTAATTCATTTAGGAACATATTATTTTAGTGTTAATCTATTTACTCATTTTCAATATATGTGTTTTACTATATGTATAACACAAAAATAGCTAAAAAGATAATCATATTCAATGTTTTATTTTCCTCATTTATAAGAAACTATTTCCATGAGTACTTGTACTGTAAGACACATGCTACGATTTTTGGCTACCAATATTTTAGAATGAAAAATTGTGCCTTGTTTTATCGAAGATATCTCATTAAGTGAATAAGTTGACTCAAACTTTTCGAAAATAACGGTGGCCAACAAGCATAGCAGTTATCGCTTATGTGAGTTACACTACAAAAAACCATGGAACTACCCAAGACAGTTAATTACATTTCTGAAATAGTTATACAGATAAAACTTTAAAATCGGAATAAAAAATCATTGTTATCATTATTATTTTAATTTAAAAGGTTAACTATATTACGTACACTCATTCTTTGAGAATAAGAAGGACATGGCATGACCTCGAATAGCCCATTTTTATTTCAAATATATACCAGACTTTTGAATAGTAATCTTGCCTCGTTTGCTTTGTTAATGTCCATCATTTTACAAAGATAATATAACTATCAGAAATTCTGATACACATTTTGAATAATGGTAACGATCTTAATTTGTAATACTGATTGCAACACATGAGGAGTTTTTTGGCGAAATCATTTAGAAATACATAACACCATTGACGTGCGATATGACACATTAGATGTTAATCATTTTTCTTCAAAGAAATGTTAACTATAACTCGCGACTGTTTAAAAATTCAGGCACAGATGTCATAAACGCTACATGTTGGCGCGATTTTCTTCTGAAACCAATGTCATATATGCAACGGGTACTTAACTGGCGCCAAAGTGTCGTTATTTTGCTTGATATGGTAACCCGGATGTTGTTGTTTACGCTGAGGATGTTTTCGCGAAATTGCTGTCGGAAGAAAGTCGCGCCAATATATATGTTGGCGTCATTCTGTCAAATAAATTCTGTGCCAATATATATTTTGGCACAGAAAGTATATGACATCTGTGCCAAAATTCAATACTTCAAAAGTTATAATACGAAAACTTAATATTAAAAAGATCCCAAGTTTATAAGGTAGTTTATAATTTTGATGCAAAAAATGAGATAAAATTATACTTTATAGATGTCATTGCGCTCTACCATTTTTCTTGCCTACTTAGCTCAAATAAGTAGTTTTAACTTTAAAAAAATGTTATGACTGAGCTTCTAGGTAACGGTCTTGTCGGGTACGCTGAAATTGTAACAAATGTAATTGAAAACCCTTACTGACACCGGAAAAAAGTAATTAGATATTTTAAATTAAGCAGACATAAATTTAATGTGATTGATGTCACTTTTGGAACGCAATCCAAATCTAGTTATAGGGCTGTCCTCAGCAGATGGCCTAAATATTAAATTAAGTACATTAAAACAGCCATATTAAACCTTTTTTGTCCCTGCGTTTGAGGATCGTAATAAATTTGTAAAAGGGTATAAAATGCAGTAATTGAAGTAGTAAGATATATATAGTATAATAAAGCAAATTACAAAGTTATTATTATGAATAGGATTAAACATTTGTTGCGTCAGAAGTATTAAAGAATTAACACGACTTTTCCAAACAATAATCTTCGTGGTACATTTCTATTTCAGATGTTGCAGAAATATGCTGCGAAGTTTTATTGTTTGGAAATAGAGGTGTAAAAAGTTTTTGCTTCCAATTTTGTCGGCGACAAACTTTCAATTCTAAAAAAAAAATAAAAGTTTAATAAGTATAAAACGCAATAATGAAACAATGCAAAATATCCATATTTCAAAGAAAAAATTAAACAGGTGATTTTCTCTAATAAATCAGTCAATTTTGATCTTGGCATTTTTTTCTATTGTAGAAATATATAGTGAAAATTTGCGAAAAGAACTTTGGACTTAGAAAATGGTATTTAAAATATTTTAACATTAATTTTTGTTATTGATAAATTGCAGGACCGATATTGTCTTCCTATGAAAATACTTAAAACAACAAATATCTTAAGTACTTCTTACGCACATCTCAAAATCCCCGCCTGCAGATCGGTCGTCTGGCCGCTAACAAATGTGGTTTTGTTAAATTGACCCCCAACCAGTTCAATGAAAACATATGTAGTATAGTCCATCGTGGAAATTGTTTTAGCAATGAGAACATATAGGCAATCGCACGGTAATTACAATCATGAGGAAGAAATGAAATGAAGGAGTAATAGGGCATTATACATATTTATAAAATGCAAATTGAACATATTTAGGGTCAATCCATTTCGAATCAACAAGGTGGTGTCCTCGGCATGTTTAGTTTTCATGCTCGTTTAACCATAGTTTTCTGAGTTTAAAAATATGATTAAAAATATTTTCCATCATATAGTTTTTGGGGGGTGGCCATTTTTAACAAGCAACACAGCCATTTTTGTATATAAAACGCGTTTTAAGGAAAATGCTCTGACTGCTTTATTTTTAAACCTATCAAGATGAATAAAAAACTCAAATGTTCAACATAAAATTATCGACATTTTATGTAATTATAAAATTTTCATTAAACTTAAGAATCTAGCGAGTAATTTGGAGAGGGGGTGGGGTTCATTTTCAATACGGAATATGCCAGGGTATACGTCAATAATGTATGTCAAATTCATGGCTTTTCGAGTATATTTACTGGAGTTAGAGCTCGGACAGAGAGACGGCCATACAAACCCAATTCATAAAGAATTTTCAACTATGTCGGAAAGTGTTAAAAAGACTTTTAAAAACACCAGAAAGTTAGACTGGTAAGGTTTCAAAGAAGGGATATTAAGCAAATTTAAGTATTGTTTTTAGATAATAAAATTCATGATTTGTACATTCTGGAATGAACTTCAATATGAATCTCTGTAAAAAAGTAAAGTTAAAGAAACAATCCCATTTTCAACTGTTTGAGGGCTAAATCATACTGGACCTCCGTTTGAAGCTAAATGTGATCGAACGTACTCAAGCCGGAATTAGGATTCGAATTTTATAATCCAGTGATTACCGGACAACGCTCTAACAGCTATAAATAAGTTGATCTTACAGTATTAAACATATTTTTCCTTTATGAAAAGATTACCAGTTTAATTTGCTTATCTAACTGTATTAAAATACGTGTATTATCTAAAAACCCATGATAATTTTACAGTAATATGTATAAAAAATGCTTCCTCATACTCATGTTTTTAATTAATTGTATATATTAAAAGGATTCCGGATTTAGGAAGATAAACAAATTACGAGTGCATAATTTGGAAACCTTCGAAGAGAAAAAAAATAAAAGATAAATGTAATACCATTTACTTGTGCATAAAATTAGTTATTTTATCATAACACTTTCCATAAAAATTGTAAGCTCTACTAATGATTCAATAAAAGACGAAATAGATTATTCTAACAATGATCAAAATGTGTATTTGTTGGACAAATATTAATACTAACATTTCTTTGAGAAATTTTTATTTTAAAACAAATATATTTGATAACATCTTTCTACAAACAATTTTCTACAAGATATTTTTTACAAAGAATGTAATTTCATTGTATTATTTTACTATTATGTAATTTTATCCTAAGTTAATATTTAAGTAAAATATTATAAAAAAAAATTATGTGAAAAAAAATCGCATTTTTAGAACGTTTTTTGCTCCTGCACCCCCTTTGAGGTAGTGGCACCGACCTAAAATATATCCTATCTTGGAGCAAGTCCTGTCACCATCATTTTGACACCATTTTTTTAAAATCGGTTTGGTATTTCCTGTGATTATATAGAAACTACCATTTGGAACGTTTTTTAGGATGCTTTTTGTGCATTTTTACCCCTTTTAAATTTCGAATTGTTTAGAAAATGTCCTTGGACATCATTTATATCTTATAAGTAACTAATATTCCAAATTTCATATTTCTAGGCCCTTCAGTAACACAAAAATCACATTTTTAGAACGTTTTTTGCTCCTGCACACCCTTTGGGGGTAGTGGCACCGACATAAAATATAGCCTATGTTCTAAGTTTGACTAACATCATCATTTTGATAACATTACTTTTGAAATCGGTTCGGTAGTTCGAGAGATTACATCTAACAAACACGAAGCAATTTTGCTTCTTTATAATATTAGTATAGATTGATTTATATAAATAAAAGTAGATTTACTTCAACACCCAATATGGAATCATAAGTTACAACACTTATAGAGGTCTGATTCTTATGCAGTGGTAAAAAAGTGATTTATGCGTATTACATATACTTCGATAAATTTCTAGGTGTATGTCAGCTGATATGGTTAATTGAATACACGCGCCTTCAATTACATAATTTACCTACATTTTTGTTTTAATACAAAAGTTACTGAACACTGCATAGTCTCACTTGTAATTAAATGCAAATAACTTTATGCGACTTTATTGAGATTTGGTATTAAATTTGAAGTAAAGTAAATTATTAGAATATTTGAATACCGGAAAACTGTGTAGAATAGAAACTAATAATGAATTTGTAGGAAAGGCAAACTTTTACTATCACTTGTAATCACTATTAATAGTTATAACTGCGATAGTTTCATTTTAATGTTTAAGGGTTTTTTCTGCTTTTTAGTTCTAAAGGTGTGCTAAAAAAATATGACGTCATTTAAATACTTACATGATCGGTTCCAAATATTTTTCCCGCAAAACAGCCTTTTCTAGCGATAACGCGGCTTCTCTAAAAAACAAATACAAATTAAATGCAATGATACGAACGGAAACGAAATAGGGAATCAAAATAAGTCATTTAGAAATTAGCTTATGATCAGAAATTGAACGTATCATTTCTAATTGATGATGTTTTGTCATTTTGCTTATTATTTGCATGTGGCTCATAAGGCGTTAAATGATGGTTTTCAATTAAGGGTCTCTAACCTTTCAAACACGTGGAGCAGATTAATTTTTTTTATACAGTTCTGTGCATAACCTACAAGTCAGTTAAATATCATTGTCAAGGGATGGCAAACTTTTTCAGATCCGCACGGAAAAGTTTTTTTTAAAAAGTTACGTGATCATAACATAAAAAAAAGAAAAGGAAGAAAAGTTGATGGAAATTAATCAAGTTTACTGGAATTTTTGTTCATTAGGATTAAGAAATATTGAGAAAAGATATATGTAGGTATGAGATTGTAATAATTATAGTAACTGTTATATTTTAGAAATTACTAAAAATAATGTGATTTCTATTATTGGATCTTGGACATTAAACAATTAATCAACAAATACTTAATATCTAACAACAAATAATTAATATACCTACACTGTGAAAAAAAAGGTTTTTTATTTTATGAAAAAGTAACCACGAAAATGAATATATGATAACCTTTTTCGAATTATCCATGGTCCAGAAAAGTGTTCTTTATCTTTACGAACATCAGAAAACAGTACATTTTTGATATTTAAAGGATAATTCATTAAAAAAAATGTTTCTTTTGCTTGCACCCATTTTAGAAAACATCTTGAGTAGGTTTTATACTGTATTAATTAGATTTCTGAAACCCAAATATTTGTTTTCAGAATGCTATCAATTCTCATTTAAACATTTTCAGCTGCGTTATTGAATATATAAATGCAAGATTACCAAAATAATATTAATATTTATGTTAACGTATAATGTTGCTAATTTATCATATTTGTCTATAAAACAATCGTAAAAATCTGTATTCCGTGTTGAGAAAATGGATTAAAACACTGTAAATAATTATAAAAACAGTTCAGTAACATTTTCAAAATGCATCATTAAATCTCGAAAATATTTTTATTTCTGAGGTTTTTAAACATAAAGAACGCTTTTCTGAATCATGTTTAACTCGGAAGAGGTTATTGTACATTTTCCTTTTTGTTTATGTTATACTTTGCTATATTAAGTCACATTTTTCTTTTTTTGCAGTTCATTGATTCAATAAATATGCCTTTTGTATATAATACTTCGTGTCTTGTATAGTGTTTTTTACGTTCCCACATTTATAAAATAGTATTCTATTCTTAAATAAATGAATAAGGTTTTCGTAACGTGATCTGTGCGATTCTTGAACGATTTAGTTCTTATTAAACATAAAAAAAATACCTTGTTTTTCTTTTAAGAGAAAGAAATAATACTTTATGTTGTTTTGAAAATATTGCATTGTCACGATACGAGGAAAAAAATTTAAAGTTCTCATTATGATTCACAAAGAAATACCATGAATTGTCTAAAATTGGTTTTAAAAAACGATTCTTTAAATACTATTATCGTACTACTCATTATTTGCACATCTTCACGTAAACAGAATGTTGTTTACTTTAGTAAATGACATGAAAGAAAAACAAATTTATTTTGTAATTGTTTGTCCTCTATAACACTAAACAACAGTGGTTTTGTCCTAGAACTAAAATTAGTTGATTCTAGATCAGTTTTGCCGCTGATTCCGAATATGCTTTCTGTTTATCTCTAGTGGTCCAGGTTTTGAGAAATTTGCATATTTAAATTTATGCAAATTTAAGCTTTTTTGTGCTATTTTATGCAAATTTTAGAAACAATATATGTCACATCTAATTACGTTTTCTAGATAATGACCACTTGGCTATTTGCTTCAGATAAATGTCACGATTTGCATATTCTTAACAATTATTTATCAGTTATTAAGCCTAATTTGCATATTTTTCAATGGTGTAATGTTTACATCACTATCAAGTTTAAAATAGTTGCCACAGAATTGACGTAATGTTTTTCTAGACTAGATTTTTATGCTGATTTCAAATCTGCAGTCTGTTTTTTTATGTTATGTCCAGTTTTTGAGTAAGATGAATTTCTACTTTTGCACGGCATTAACAGAGGTTTGATATAAGATGCTTTTTAGGTGTGTGTAATTCATTGACAAGAAGATGAACAGGGTCAGATTCATATCAGAGACATAAAAAAATTTATATAATCGAAAAAAAAAATAAGTAGTAGAATCTATCCTAATTAGTTGAAGTTTATCATACAAAGTATCATAAAAAGCTATTTCTGGCTTTTTTGACCAAAATCTGAAATTTCACTTTTTTCAAAACCCAGACGTGATTGAAGAAAACAGATACAAGATTTGAAATCAGCTCAAAAATCTGGTTTAAAAACATATTAGCGTACTCGTGCGGCAGAAATATTTGAACGTCAAGAAACATTATTATAAAAACATGAAAAATATGCAAATTAGGTACAATATTTCCCAGTCACATGTCAATATAATCTCAGAAACAACGTTTTTTGTGAAGTAAATTTGGTAGTAATCATAACATAAAACAAAAAACCCTGTCTGATATTGCTTTATACTTTAAATTTGCAAATAATTGTATAAAATTTACTAAATTTGCTTAAATTGAAATTTGCAAATATCTCTCAAACTTGACGTGCAGGAGTAATCTAAATCTAGATTCGAAATCAGAACAAAAAAACCGCATAAAAAAGCAACTAATTTCTGCTTTAGGACAGAGCAAAAGTTCAAATTTGTTCACCAGTGTAATCAATACGCAAATTTAAATATTTTAATATGCAATGTGCATCACATTTATGAAAACTTACTGTAAATATTTAGATTAAAATAATCTAAATAATCATGAACACCTTTTAAGCATATTTCTAAAAAAATTTGTGACATAAATGTATACATATGAAAAACAAATTTTGAAATACAGGTTTTATAATCAGAATGCAACAAACATCTAGGCGAGCTGTCGTTTCTCGTACTTTCTCTTTTTTTTAGTTTACTAATTTCAATAATTATGTTGGTGTAGATGCAGAACGTCAATAGAAACTTCAATGCTTCTAATCTAATTATAAAATATACTGTTTAAGTAAAAAATATTGTATTGTATATTGGATTTAGAGTCTCTACAATAACAGATTTTATTATTATCAGTTTATATTTACTTTTTTTAAATAAAAAAATACAGTTTTTGAAAGAAATAATCTCAAGAATTCTTTGACATTTTGGAGGTTTGGTCTGGTTGCGGCTTGCCTTCGAATAGAATTTTTAGGTTCCGGATTGCTTACTAAAAGAAATTATTTTCTCGTATTCTAATCGAGTTGCGGTTCAATGGAATATTTCTGGTCGGGCTTCGGTGTGACTTCGAACAAAATTTTCAGATTCTAGTTGGGTTGCGTATTGACGAAAATTATTTTGTCATGTTTGGATCGGGTAGTGTATCGATGGAATTTTTTTGTCGGGTTCGGATCTGGTCTCGGGTATACTTTAAATGGTATTCTCAGGTAAGGGACCTGTTGCGTTTTGGCGAAAATTATTTTGTTTTGTTAAGATCAGGTTGCTGTTCACTGGAACTTTTCTTTGTCGGGTTTAGGTCAATTTCAATTGAAACGTAGTGTACAACATGATATTTAGAAAAAACAATGGCACTATTTCAATTATTCTAACACTTTCTCTTTCAAATAAGCCAAAAAATACCAGGCTGATTGTAAAATAAGTGGTCATATTCTAATTAGCCTAACCCCCCTTGGTTGATTGCAATAAGTCTGAAAAATACCAAGCTAATTGGAAAAGAGGAAATTATTCTCCAATTAGACCGGCTCTTTTTTAACAGCCTAATTTATCAATTAGCCTACGGCATATCTATGATGATATGTACAACATCGGAAACAAAACTGACCGTCCAATGTAATTTTACCAGCTAATTTCTATATAAAAATATGAAAGGAGCCTATTACTATAGGAAATGTTTTTGCTTACAAAAATGAATAAAATAAGGATGGAAAGCATATTAAATATCATGCTAACTATGAATTTTCAAATAGTAAGGCCCACTTTTTATACCTCATCCGAGTTCATTGTGGTAGGTATTCAAGGTATTCTCAAAAATGGTATAATTATGAATTTTTTGTTACGTATTCATAGACTTATACGAATTGAAAATTTGTATATGCTAATTTTAAATCTCGCGACAAACTATTATTTATATTTCCCCCAAAATTCAGGCGATTTATTTATTTTTTTTATAGATCCGGAATAGATCCGGACATATTCTAGACATTGTTTTCATTCAAAAACATACATTCAATTATGAATTTTATTAATAAATTACTTTTCTAAAAAATGAATTATTACATACATCTACGGAATTTTTGCATGAAAAGAACGAGTTAGTGTTAAAAATTGTAAAAATTCACAGCTCATTCCAACTTCCTTTGAGAGATATAGCTACATTATTATTTTACTTTTCGACGGTATCTAAAAAAAGTCTTATATTACATTATAAACAGAGGAAGGAAAATTGCAATAAGAAACCAAAAAATATTTTTAAGGATAAAAATGAATAAAACTTCTAATTTTAGGTAGCTTTCTTTACAAAAAAGCTACCTATTGCAGCCGTTCGGAGGAAAGCGATTTCAAAAAATTTTGGTATATTTTCATCGATCATGACCCCCAGACCCCGAAACCACCCTCCGTTCAAAATTGATATATATATATATATATATATATATATATATCTATATATATATATATATATATATATATATATCTGACCTATGTCACACTGTAACTCCCGTAATTATGAACCGATTTCGATGTAATTCGGTGTGTATATAGTACATACCAATGTCTCGACCGAGTTCGTTGGCCAGCTTCATCCGCCGTTTTGTTTCAAAATGGTGGCCATTTAAAAATTTTAAAAAAATTTAAAACTTGAAATGTGGTACCAAAAAATTAAAAATGGAAAAATGTTTTTTTCTTATGTATTTTACCTTTATACAAAGATTCCGGAGCAGTTTTTGTTTCGTCTATATCTTAAAAAATGGCTGAGTTATAGCATTTTGAATTTCTAGTGTGGCTGACATTTTGAAACGTCCTGAAATTTGTCACGCGATAAAAGGCGTATTTATGAACCGATTTGGATGTAATTCGGTGTGTACATAGTACATACCAATCTCTCGACCGAGTTCGTTGGCCAGCTTCATCCGCCATTTTGTTTCAAAATGGCGGCCATTTAAAATTTTTTTAAAAACTTAAAATTTGAAATGTGGTACCAAAAAATTGAAAACTGAAAATATTTTTTTCTTATGTATTTGACCTTTATACAAAGATCCCGGAGCAGTTTTTGTTTTGTCTATATCTTAAAAAATGGCTGAGTTATAGCATTTTGAATTTCTAGCGTGGCTGACATTTTGAAACGTCCTGAAATTTGTCACGCGATAAAAGGCGTATTTATGAACCGATTTGGATGTAATTCGGTGTGTGCATAGTACATACCAATCTCTCGACCGAGTTCGTTGGCCAGCTTCATCCGCCATTTTGTTTCAAAATGGCGGCCATTTAAATTTTTTTTTAAAATTTAAAATTTGAAATGTGGTACCAAAAAATTGAAAATGGAAAAATATTTTTTTCTTATGTATTTGACCTTTATACAAAGATTTCAGAGCAGTTTTTGTTTCGTCTATATCTTAAAAAATGGCTGAGTTATAGCATTTTGAATTTCTAGTGTGGCTGACATTTTGAAACGTCCTGAATTTTGTCACGCGATAAAAGGCGTATTTATGAACCGATTTGGATGTAACTTCGTTTATACATAGTACATACCAATGTCTCGACCGGGTTCGTTGGCCAGCTTCATCCGCCATCTTGTTTAAAAATGGCGGCCATTTAAATTTTTAAGAAAAATTTAAATTTGAAATGTGGTACCAAAAATTGAAAATTGAAAAAATATTTTCTTCTTATGTGTTTGACCTTGATAAAAAGATTCGGGAGCAGTTTTTGTTTCGTCTATATCTTAAGAAATGGCTGAGTTATAGCATTTTGAATTTCTAGCGTGGCTGACATTTTGAAACGTCCTGATTTTTCTCACGTAATAACAGGCGTATTTATGAACCGACTTTGATGTACCTTGGTGTGTACATAGTACATACAAATATCTCGACCGAGTTCGTTGGCCAGCTTCATCCGCCATCTTGTTTCAAAATGGCGGCCATTTAAAAAAATTAAAAAATAAAAAAAATTAAATGAGATACCAAAAAATTGGAAAATGAAAAAGATTTTTTTGTATGTGTTTGACCTTAATACAAAGATTCCGGAACAGTTTTTCTTTCGTCTATATCTAAAAAAAAATGGCTGAGTAATAGCATTTTGAATTTCTCTTGTGGCTGACATTTTAAAACGACCTGATTTTTGTCACGTGATAACAGGCGTATTTATGAACCTATTTGGATGTAACTTGGTCTGTACATAGTACATACCAATGTCTCGACCGAGTTCGTTGACCAGCTTCATTCGCCATCTTGTTTCAAAAGGGTTGCCATTAAAAAAAAAATTTAATTTAAAATTCAAAATGAGGTATTAAAAAATTGGAAAATGAAACAGATTTTTTTTATGTGTTTGGCCTTGATACAAAGATTCCGGAGCAGTTTTTGTTTCTGAAAATTTGTTCTTTTGTTGATATCTTAAAAAATGGTTGATTTATAGCAGTTTGAATTTCTAGCATGGCTAACATTTTGAAACGATCTTGTATTTGTCACGCGATAACACACGTATTCGCCTATTTCGATGTAAGAAGGCCTGTGGATAGTATACATCAACACATCGACCAAGTTCGCTGGCCAGATTCATCAGCCATCTTGTTTCAAAATGGCGGCCATTAAATTAAATAAAAAATTATATTTAAAGTAAGGTGCAAAAAAATTAGAAATTGAAAAAGGTTTCTTTCTTAAGTATTTGATCTTGATATAAGGATTCAGGAGCATTTTTTGTTTGTCTTTACCTTAAAAAATGGCTCAGATATAGCAGTTTCCATTTCTATTGTGGGTGACATTTTGAAAAATCTGATTTTTTTGCATGCGACAGCACTCCTATATATTAATCGATTCCGATGTGAGTGAGCATGTGCACAGCAATTACTAAGGTCTCGACCAAGTTCACTGCTTAGCCTCATCCACCATGTTGTCTTAAAATGACAGGCACTTTAAGAAATTGCCGAATTTGGCAGCCAAATATAAGTTACTTTAAAGAAAAGCAGCTTGGATAAAGCTGACTAATTTCGCGAAATTCTCATTCATTATATTGATAAAAATTAGTATTGAATCTCCTATATTCGGTTTCCACTAAATTGAGCTTCGTGTGTTTGCATGATATAAGTTGGCTTTTTTTAAATAAGGATTATGAAAGCTACCTCTTCCTCCCGGCACTGGCCGGAAGGACTTTTTTGTGGTAATCCCTTTTGACGAGCGTCATGTATACGTAATGATTAAAATCCCCAGAATCCTGGATCATATATTGATTCTATCAGTAATTTGTAATTGAAAAATTTGTATTACTTAATCAAACTGATTAAAATTGGCAAATTTTTTTTAATTTAAAAAGGGATGATAAAAGCCTAAAAGTTCTGTCAATGGAGCTCGTCGTGAAGGAGTTAATACTTACATGATTCTGGACGTTTTCTTTTCAGATATTAAGTACACTACGTAACATTAAGTAATATCAGCAAAATTGCATTCCCCTGACTAATAATTATTTATTTTATGGGAAAAGAAAAAAAAAATGTTGTTAAAAGACACCAAAAAGGAACAAAATCAGCTATAATGTGCGCCAAGAAAGCGTCTAATTTGCGCTAATGCGGGTGGGAGTCTAAATGATGAACTTATTACCAATGAAAAAAATACACAAGAAGTGATCCAAAGTAAGAGAGACAGAAGACATACAAAATATAAGGACTAATAGTAATTAAAGCTTAAAATTCACTATTCGAAAGAACACACAACGAAAGAATACCACAGCATCATATTGAAGGAAGATATAAATTAAAACATACAGACTAATGATCTACGAATATGCCCCAATCTATAGTGCACCTGACTTAACACTCAAAACAAGAAACACTATGACTGCGACAAGAATATCATAAAAAACTATTACGTCTCACGATTCTAACAAAAATATTCAAAAAGTGATTATCACCCAAGAATATGACAACCACGCAAACTAATTTCAAATAGCTTAAAACGAGACAAGTACCCAAGAATGTGACAAAGCACATAATAAGAGAGAAGCAACAAAAGAAGGGGACAGGTACAGGATTAGGGAAATAATACAAGAAAGAAACAAAAGCACGGCGCAACAAAAGCTCCAAAGACAATCTATAAAAATTGGTAAGAACAATAAGTCCCTATTGTGGGACGCAGAGGAAAAGAATGAATATCAACGAAACTCAGAGAAATAAGAACACAAAGATTAGGTAATCGGTAACAAACATCAGAAGTAATAAGTTATTGATAAAGCTAAGCTATAGCACAGATTTTAGTTCTTATAACCCCACAAGACGTTGTCCCTAATTTAAGTAATCGACCTCATGTACAAATTCTGTTTCTCATTTGGGCGCCAATATTACCTTCCGATATACAACTTGTATTTTAGTGGCAACCCAATACTTTGTCACTCTTCTCTTGCTAAATTACCCATTTCAAGTCAACAAGTTAACACCACCCAACTTGTATCTAAAAACCAAGTATTTCATTCCCACGGCAGGATGAATAGGTGTGCGAATTAGTGTCAAATCAAACAAACAAATCCACTTTATGTAACCGGCCAACATAGAACTCATACAAAGTAAAGCTGAACTGCAATTAATAAGCATAATTACTTGTCCAGCAGATCATTGCCATGCGGTTATTAGGAGATTTCGCCGTTTTTCCAGGCGTTCATATCCGTTCAACTGAGCCATAATACGATAGTTACAGGCCTGTTCAGTGGAAAGAAAGAAACATATTTCTAAATTTGTGGATAAATCACTAACACATTTTTATAACTATGTAAAGATTTTTTAAATGTACCTAAATTATGCATTTTCAGGATTGCCTTTTCAGAATTTTTCAGGATATTTGTTTTACAAGTAATTCAAATATGCTACGAAAAGTAAGTGTTACCATAAAAAAAAATCAACTTCGTGCAATTTTTCTTACCTAAATGAATCTTTATTCAAAGTTATCCATTTTCAGAAAGTTGACTTGATTCCAACTTTAATGTCATCACTTGAATCGCAATACGACAGTTTGATGATACAATAATCACTTCTTCTTTCCAGAAATATACTTTTTGAATCTTAGGTATATTCCGTCCACGATAAGTTGGTATATAAGTAACGCAAATTTAAATTAATTTAATCTTTATTTTGGGTGACAATTACAACAAGTTCAAGTCAACAAGTTAACACCACCCAACTTGTATCTAAAAATCAAGTATTTCATTCCCACGGCAGGATGAATAGGTGTGCGAATTAGTGTCAAATCAAACAAACAAATCCACTTTATATAACCGGCCAACATAGAACTCATACAAAGTAAAGCTGAGCTGCAATTAATAAACATAATTACTTGTCCAGCAGATCATTGCCATGCGGTTATTAGGGGATTTCGACGTTTTTCCAGGCGTTCATATCCGTTCAACTGAGCCATAATACGATAGTTACAGGCCTGTTCAGTGGAAAGAAAGAAAAATATTTCTAAATTTGTGGATAAATCACTAACACATTTTTATAACTATGTAAAGATTTTTTAAATGTACCTAAATTATGCATTTTTCAGGATTGTCTTTTCAGAATTTTTCAGGATATTTGTTTTACAAGTAATTCAAATATGCTACGAAAAGTAAGTGTTACCATTAAAAAAAAATCAACTTCGTGCAATTTTTCTTACCTAAATGAATATTTATTCAAAGTTATCCATTTTCAGAAAGTTGACTTGATTCCAACTTTAATGTCATCACTTGAATCGCAATACGAGAGTTTGATGATACAATAATCGCTTCTTCTTTCCAGAAATATACTTTTTGAATCTTAGGTATATTCCGTCCACGATAAGTTGGTATATAAGTAACGCAAATTTAAATTAATTTAATCTTTATTTTGGGTAACAATTACAACAGCTAGCAGATTCTAATTTTTTATTGAGTACTGCTTACCTCATTTGTGTTTGTCAGATACTGTCTTTTCTCGTAGGCCCATGATTTCAATCATATACATTGACAAAAATATATTTACAAAGGAAAGATTTAGAATAATATATATATGTATTTGACAGGAAATTTAAATATTAAAGGGAATTTACTTTTTATAAATTTTAACACGTTAATAAATTATCACATTAAAAAACTGTTTATGTATTCGGTTTATCGGAGCGACTGCGTTTCTGCCTGTCTATCAGTACTTCCTTTCGTTCGCCTGTTGTCTATATAGCGTAAATATACAGGATTGTAACTTAACTTATATACGTTATTCATGTTTACGATGGCATGATCGGTATTGAAAATGAAGCGTACCGCATTTATAGTTCGTTTAGCTGTGCACTCATTGGGATTCCGTTACATTTGGTATACGGGGAAAATTCATTTGCAAGGTTCTTTAAACATGATACTCTATTTCAATAATATTAAAACAGATATACAGTACGAAAGTCAACAACAAAATACTTACTATAGAATATCACGCCCATACCCTTCATTACGGGGACATACATAATAATTCGGTTACAGCTGCTGACTAAAGCGATAATTACTAGAAATGTGATTCCAGTTGCGTTATGCCTTATTAAATTTATTTATTTTTCTTATTACCTGGTGTATGTCAATTCTGTAGATAGTATACTGAGATACACAAAAGAACTCGAGCTAAATTTAGTTTATTGACGGAAATTGCTGAAGGCTAATTTTTACCTATGTTATGCATTTCCTAGCTGAAATAAATTTCGCCCTATTAGGGGTCGTTCAAATATTACATAAGATCCTAGGGGGAGGAGGGGGTTAGCGATTTGCTTATTTTTGCAGACAAGGGGGAGGGGGGTGTTTGAATTATGCTTACGGAAGACATTTTCAAAATCTCTTTACTTATAAAAAAAAGAAGCTATTAAAAATTTCAAATTGAAAAAAAGAAATAGCAAAAAAATATTAAACTTCAAGTTCTGATGTCAGCTATTTTGACCGCACAAGGAAAACATAAACTATCTCTTTTATCTAGAGGTGACTGTTCATGTTTGATGCCTAAGGGGTTATTATCTCAGAGAACTTACTACTATTTCCAATTGTGAGAATATAATAGAATAGAATTGAATAGACCAATGCGATATGTTGTATTCTGATAATACGAGTTTTCCGGTAAAGTTTCCAAAACGTAAGAAAATTCCATCTATTTTGTTTCCACCCCTCCTTTGACAAGTGGTTGAACCCCATAACCATAGTGCCCACTGCTCTACTATTTAGTGTATCGTTAGTTTTGAAAACCTCTTAGTAGTGTAGTGTAGTGTTGTTTAAAATAAATTAAATCGGAAATATGTCTTCATTTCGAGAAATCTTGTATAAAATACTTTTTGAAAGTTTCAAAAAGTTCACATCAGATAAACCTTTGAAGGGTATCCAATGTAAAACTAATGATGTGTGGCGGCAATACAAAAAGGTCTTCTAAAACTGACAAGGAGTTAGAGGTATTGGTGCTAAAAAGAATTGAGGACGAACTGCGTAAGGCAATCAAAAAGAAAGCAGACTTTCTTGATTATTTTATAAAGGTAATTATAATCAATTTATTCTTAAAATTTTAAATATATTTTATCATAACTTTAAGTTTACATAATTACTTGTAAAAATGGAAATATGGAGAAATTGAGAAATGGAAATATAGATAAGATAAAGTGACCGTGTAAGTCAAACATGGTCAGTATGGCAATAAATAAAGACCAAGGAAAAGTCAAAAAACAAGTTGGCGTAGACAAGCTAAACCTTATTTTTTCTTTTGAAATAACTCGAAAATTAATGTATCCATGGGGGGGGGGGAGTAGAATAAAAAAATATGTAAGTTTTGTTCCAGATAATCTTCTAAATGTTTTCAAATTTTGTACCTTACTAAAAATGAAATGTAATCCAATTGAATTGAAAACAATGTATCTTGTACTTCTATAAATGTCAAGTGTCATTTTTAAGTACTTTTCCTTTAAATGGACTAATTGTCGCCAAGCATGTTAGTTGGAGTGAAGTTAAATTCACGTAAACGTGAAAAATTTGAATGAAAATTAAGGATTAAAGAAAAGTGAGCATTTAAAAATATAATATTTGAAAATGCACATTTTTATGAACTCTTTTATTATAAATATATATTTTTATGTCATATGCTGCTAAGAACTCCTAAAAAAAGAAAAACGATCCTTAAAAAGGAAACGACAAAATGCTGAACACCAAAGAAAACATCGAACTACCAAATGAGCACAGCTTGAAGAAATCTGCCCTGATAATCCAGACATTAAAAAAATTAGCTTTGAGGGAATCAGTAGAAAGACCAAGTTTAAATGTCGATCAACCATTATTGTTTAAGAAAATAACAGACATAGCTATTATTGGAAGCGCTGCAGATGCAAAAAAAAAAGAAGCGAGTCAATACGAAGTGTCAAAACTCTCGATGACTTGACTGCAGAAGTGAAAAAGTTGGTGTTGCAATAAGCAGGGGTGGAACATGTCTTCGTTTCCTTCCAAAAAATTCCTTAACCATCGAGGATCGAAGACATGTCACCACAGTGCTGGTAAAGCTTTCTCGGTCTCAGGCTGACTATCACTGATCTCATATTGATACACAATTTTCAGTAACATCCATCCGCTATTTAGAAACTTTATTTTCAATTCTTGAACCCATGCAAGTTTTTTTTTCTTTCACAGGATGACAAAGCATGTGTACCTATGGGAATTACTGCAGCCAAAAAACTGGCTCCGATACTGATGCACATGGAGTATCGTGTATCCTTACCCGACCACGACTGGGTCATCGCTGAACGCCACAAACTTATCCCGTCTGTTTACGCTGGTATTGTGATTGCTCCCAAAATGGCAGGTCAATGTAAATCCATATATTATTTTGGCCCAAAGTTTATAGTTATAAGAATTGAGAAACACAGTTCTTCCACAGCAAATAATCATGCTCAGGATTTTGAAACTCTATTAACAATCAAAGACTTTGAAAAATTAGTGAAAACAGAAGAGGGTTTCATCAAACCTGTAATCATATTTACGGTTGATGGAGGTCCAGACGAGAATCCCCGCTACCAGAAAGTTATATCGTTTGCTATTAACCATTTCAAAAGCATGATTTAGATGGAATTTTCATAGCGTGCAATGCTCCTGGAAGAAGTGCATATAACCGAGTAGAAAGGCGAATGACACCACTCAGTCGAGAACTGTCTGGACTTATACTCATTCAGGACCATTATGGTTCCAATTTCGATGAGAACGGTCGCACTATTGATAAAGAAAAGGAGCCAAATAACTTTGCATATGCTGGTAAAACTCTCGCAGAAATCTGGAAATCATTAAACATTGACGGTTATCCTGTTACTGCCACATATGTTGTTTCAGGCGAACCAGACTCTCTTGGTTATGACTTGGATTGGTATTTGAAGCACATACAAGAAAGTCAATACTTGTTACAAATTGTAAAATGCGAAGAAAATAATTGTTGCTCTCCTGCAAGTAGTGGATTATTTCGTATATTAAAAAGACGATTCATTCCTTCTCCAATTAAAATGATACAATCGTCAAATGACATCATTACAAGTGAGGAGGGAGAATTTATAGATTTAAGTATCCGTCTGTCTTTAAATCTGAATATTACAGCAAAGGGATTTTTAAAGATGCCGTGTGACTATTTTTGCCTTTCCATAAAGTCGCAATTATCCGCAAGAACTTGTGGAAGTTGTGACCGATATCATGCATCTCAGAAGTCAGCAAACAGACACAAAAAAATTCAACACAGTGTAAAAAGTGAAAAGGTCTGTCTTATACAGCCATTGAGAATTGCTGCTCGCCGAGCAAATGAACTTATGTCCATCGTAAAATTCGTGGAAGATATGGAAGATGTTCAGTGGATCATTGAAGATGAAGTTGATCAAGATTGCGTCCGAAAAGAAAGCTATGAAGATAATCAAGCAAAACTGGAAACCAATATCATAACAGATATGGAAAAATGGCTTGAGCAGCCGTGGTCAGCATCGGAATAGATATGGGCATGTTGAAATTTAAATTTTACAAATGGCTAAGATCTTCTAAAATTGTTATCTAAGAAATTTTCTTAAATAGAATTGTGAGAAATAAAACAAGGATTTTTTTATTATTATTTTTAAGTCGAGTAGAGATTTTTTTATTTGAATTAAGTCCTAATTTTTTTAATTAAATTATTACTGTTAAAAAAGTAGGGGGGGGGGGTTGCAATTTGCTTAAGTAATTGTTAAGGGGGGTTGCGATTTGCTTATTTTTGCTGACAAGGGGGGGAGGGGGAGTCGCAAATTGTCAAAACTATGCTTACGTAATATTTGAGCAGCCCCTTATGAAGTATGCATACAAATATATTGGGCACTTACAAAATTCAAATACTTTTTGTACTATGGAAGTAAATTTTTCAAATTGAGTTTCTAAATATGTTTAGTATTTTCTATATTCCATAATTAAATATCCTATTTCACCGTAGTAATCTTTGAAATTTCGTTACCGTAATCGAAATGTGTTGGAAAGTGTTTCATAAACTATTCTTCACGCATAATTTTTCTTTCTTGATAAAAGTTTTATATCATCAAGTTTCATTAAAATGATTAAGAGCCATTGATTGTTATAAGCTATCTCTAATGGTGGATTATTTTGTTACACATTAAATTTGATTCTGTGGTAAATCCCTAATTAGCAAATTAAACGAACAGTATCGTTTATCGTTTTGCACATTTATAAGAAACTTCTAATTGCTAATATGCAAGAATGAACCTCTAAAACATTAAATAGATTAAATGTAATATGGTTTTATTATACATTCAATTACATTTTATTCTTCTTAAATAAACATAATCTGCGAAACTTCTTTCATTATTAGGTTTAGATTTTATTATTGATGTAAAATTATTGCAATTAGACAGAATTTTATTGAAATGATTGCAGAGTTAATCAAAGCAGAAATTCATAATGGGATTAAATAATAAAGATAATTGTGTGCCATGTTTATTGATGATATTTAAAAATATGTATCATTATTAATTGGAACTTTTCTCATGTGCTTTATAATTAATTGAGGCTGCGTTTATATTGAGAGCGTTGAAGGAAAAACTTTCACTAGGCATTTTTTGTCATATTTTGAAAAAATAGGCATAAACTACCTTTATTTTGTTCCCATAAACGCAATTCCTTGCGAGTTAAAAAAACAATCTATGGAGAAAACAACTTCATGGAATTTGTTTCTTTACGTAATTTTACTGACATTTACTTATTTTTGCGGAATTCTATATAAGTTAAATTCTAAAATTTTAGCTTGTCCCTTTTAAAAATATGCACGATACTACGATACGTTTACCAACATAGACAACTAATTGTATATCTTAAGAACATATTCAAATTCCGTTATAATTTGTCAGTTTCAACGACAGGCAGTTAGTAGAAAGTAAGTATAGTGATCCTATGGCATGCGTGCTTGAAGTGGCAAGTACGAAAGTTATAAATTTGTTAATCATTATATATATAAGCTTCTTTTTCTTTTCATAATAAATAAAATTTTATTTAGCACGTACAGAGTAACTGAAACATTACAGTTATTTGTTCAAACTTTAGGAAACAGTGTTAACACTTTAGGAAACTGTCTGTGATTCCAAGCAGCTTTTTTTTCTGAAAATGACTATATTTCTTTTAGCTATGCATTTTTAAAGTGGCGTTTCTTCAAATGAATTTTAAAAGTCAGCGATTGCAATAAAATGGCAAAAAAGGCTAATTTTGAAATTCATGTCACTACAATAAGAATATCTAAACGAGGAATAATGTATTCTTTATCAAACGTACAACGTCAAATATCTCGTTAAAAAACAATCATACTTTTTTAATTCAACTTAGATACAACTTATATGTTGCATTAAAGATAATTTAAAAATTACTAAAATAAAAATGAAATTTTAATTTTAATATTTTTTAATTCTTAATTATTTAATGATTGAAAACATCTTATTCTATTGCCCAATGTTTCTTAGAGAAACATATGGTTTATCATACATAATATATATATATGAACATTTATATGCAAGAACATATATAAATGTTTGCCATTTCTGCTTAGAAAGTAAAGGAAATCAGAAAGTAACGAAACCAGGGATAAGAAAAAGATACCATTTCTAAATCCAAACGATATCCATAAATTAGAACCAAAAGATCGATTTAACAAGATTAATATATTAATAGATTTGGATATTGAATAGGAATCTTCGGATTTCTATAAAAGTTATTACTAAATATTTCAAATCAAAATGTCTTTTGCTCTTTAAAGTATAACAATCATTTTTTCGTTTTTTTTGTATAAGCGATTTATAACATAACGTTAAAAAAATTCGTATCTAATACTTTTTTGGCAGTAAATTAATATTTCTTATGTGTATGCATCATTTAAGTATTTCAATAAAGAAACAATTCTAAAGGCAAAGCTTATTTGAGACCACCACTCGAGCAAGAACTTTTGAAGTTATTACAATTCTATCCGTTGCATCTCTTAACTGTCAACTCTTATGCATTATTGTACCACAAAAATTTAATAGAAATTTTTGTCTTATATAATCGGCAAATAGCAGTAATTTTAAAAAGTAAAAAATATTATTAAATTTTCGAGGTACAAAAAATCGTAAGATTGGTAGCTACGGCAATCTCCAATTACCAGGAGGTAAAACTTCTTTAACTATCTAAAAGGATTGTACGAGAAAAACCAAAAGAACAAACACTCTCATACAAAAAATCTATAATAATGGATCGTTTATTATTTGGAGCCAAGACGAGAAAGCACAGCCCTAAGCAAGCCCTAAGCTTTTTTGGAACCAACTCAGGGTACTTTTGGCAACCCATATCTTTGTGCTGGAGTTTTCCAGCAATTAGAAACTTCGTTTTTCTAAACTTACTCTTGAAACGGAATCAAATGCTCAAAGCTCCACGCTTCTATCTTTTTTAGTTCAGAAAATATATGAACTCAAAGTTTAGCTTTTTTGACACTGAATGACTGACTCACTGATCATCGAAAATCTGAGGTACATCCACTACCCCTAGAATCTTTAAATTTGGTAAGAAGTTAGTGTTTGGGATACAAAGAAAGGAACAATTAAAAAAATCGAAAAATTCAAAAAAAAAAAAAAAGAAATTTTTGCCAATACTGTCGGACAATGATTGCACTGATAAACAAAAATTGACTTTTTATTTTTTTCTTAAATTTAAAACTAATATTCCAATTATATGCACTCTTGAGTAAATAAAAATGAGATTAAAAATTTTAATTGGTTCTTATTTTTTTTTTTAAACGAAGAATATGTTATTACTATATATCACAATTTAGGAGATCATACAATAATGCGTAATAATAATAAATAAATGTTATATTTACCAGCAGTATACTTGTAAACTGTTTATACACATTTTCCACATATTTTACACATCTGAACATAGTTTGAGTGTATTAATTTGCGTACATTAGCACGTATTTTTGCGTTTATATTTATGTTAAGTATCTTCTCCCTCTTGATGAAACAGCAGTAATCGGCAAGCATTGCTCCTTTCAATTGCGATCGATAACAAGACTCCATAGCAGAAATTGTTGTTGAAATCGTCCACCATGCTCGTCGCTAATTCCTCCCATATTATCTGGGAAAAAGTCAATTGGACAGTGCTTTACTGACATGTGACAATTTAGCTTTTTTAAAATTGTTTACCTTATTTTTAACTATACCCTTGTAATTTGAAGCTTTGTTTTTCCCTAAGAAGTTATGAACAACGTCCTTGAATGAAAGCCATCAAACTTCAGATTCAGGTATTCCCTGATAAATATAGGGGTTGATTATGTTTTGGTGTAAATCACCAAACAAGTGACTCTGATATGCTGAATTTTTCATAATTTTCGCAATGTCAAGAACAAATGCACGAATTTTCGTCAAACTTCAGATTCAGTTAGACGTTGACACAAGTTGTTCCTGATAAGGTTTTGGTGTTAATCGTCTAACAGATGGAACTACTGTGAATTTTTTTCCCGATTTTCGCAATAGCTCTATCTTAAAAACATGCACGGATTTTCATCAAACTTCATATTCAGTCAGACGTTAACATAAGTTGTTGCTAAGTTTTAGTGCAAATAACACAACAGGTGGCATTGCTGTGCTGCATTTTGCAAGGTTTACATTATTTAACAATAGCCATATCTCAAGAACTAATGCACGGAATTTCATATCTTTAGAATCCTCATGATGGGCATAGATTGCCATTTAATGTTGGCACTCTGATAGTGAATTTTGTAGCATTAACATCCATGAGATAGAAGAGAGTTTTGGGATTGTCCCATCCGACTAGTTTTTTCGTCTGTTGTATTTGTTATTCTAAAATTTTCTAAATTTCCACTGCCACACGATGGAATCTCCACCCCCTCCACCCATTGCCGGCCATTTGAATCTTTAAAACTTGTATTTACAAAAATGAAAAGCCATTATTAAAAAATGCATATTATAGTTTATTTAATTTGTAGGTCTTTACATTATTTTATTTTGGTTCTTGTAAGTCCTTGATTTTTATTAAAAGAAATGTATACGAAACCTGTATTATTTATATTATATTTATATTTATATTATATTTTGTCTATCTATATAGATCTATTTCTGATTTCTCCTTCCCATGCAAAAAAGTATACAAAGTTAAAATAGTCCTTTATATGAATTAGAGCTGATTATGTTTTGTTGTAAATTGATCAATAGGTGGCGCTGCTGTGCTGCATTTTTCACATGGGCTAAACACATTTTATTTGCGCCTAGATTTATTATAAGTAGCAGATATTTGTTCACTTTGTGGGTCATTAGACTATAGAAACAAAGTACATTAAAAGGCAATAAAATAACATAATGAGATATATTTAAACACAGATATCTCTGACACGGAAACCAACTTCACTTTTTTGTAAATATTTCCTAAATTCCCAAGGGTATGATTACTTAAATCTGTTTAAATTTTCCAAGAAAACATTCCTTGTTTATCAGTGTTATCAACACGATAAAAATATTGTATGTTTGCCGTCTATACTAAAACGAGCACGAAATATCTGGGACCTGTGTAACGGTTTTGTTTGTCACAGAAGGTATTTCTACATAATACCAGATCCTTTGATGGAATAAAGAACTCAACAGCCAATCAGCACACTGATTTCTGGGCTTATCTACGGTGCTAGATTAAAAGAGAAATAACTAAAATTTCGTGTGTCTTTGTTTGGATTAAAAGGAAGGGCTACTAATTCCATAAACCCTTGAGGGGCGATGGGATATATTTTACCCCACCTACGATTAATGAAGATTTGCGCAAGAAAAATTTGATTAAATGTTACTTTTCTAACTCTGGTGGGAAAAAAGTCCCAAAATTGCTTTTCCTTATTTTGCAATAAATCTTTTTGCAGATTCCGGTGTGAAATCTACATTAGAGAAACGCAATTACTTGCCCCTCACGGTGTTAACTGTTTCTGTTTTTTCGGCACAGTACATGAAAAATAAGGACCTGATACCACTTTTCTTTCTAGAATATTTGACTTTGTACAATCAAAAAAGTTATGTCATTTAACAAACCAAATGTTACAATTAAATTTAAGTGGTATACAAAAGCTTTTAGTATCAAAGATACCAAGCCTCACTCATGCAAAACAGTTAAGGAGGTTAAGACGATTATTTATAGATAGAAAGGTTAAGACTATTTAAATTTAATATTTTATTTATGTATAACTTAAATAGATTTCAAATATTGATCTCGTTTTTGTAGTTTAATGCTAAATTTCTGATTTCACAAGTGAACATTTCTTACTATACCTAAACCTTAGCCTGCGAAGGTATTAAATACAAATATTTTAAAAAACAAATAACAATAATTAACAAAAATTAATCCTGTCTTTATTCGTTTAGTCTTTCTGAATGAACGAATATGTGATAATAGCTTATCCTTTCTATTCGATGCTGTGATGTGAAGTATTTTAATTTGCCACTTTTCGAAAACATGTCGTGCAATTTTTGCGAATTAGAATGTCGATTGCGTACCTTGATTCATGGCCCGTTTCATAAGCGATGTAAACATTGATTTGAAGTGACTTGAGACTGTGTTTATTCATGCTGGATTTCTTCTATTTTTTTTTATTATAAACATTTACGATAATAAGATATCAGTATATATTTTTTATTCTTATTTTGTATCGAAATGTGTTAATCATATGAACATGACTAGAGCTTTTCAGCTACTTCTATAACAAATCATGTTGAACAAAATGTTATATACTGAAACCATTCCAGAAAATTTGGTGCAAAATCCATCAAAATGTGCCCAGTTGAACTTTAAAAATGGTTAATCTTTCATAATAGGGCTCACCTGATTATTGAACTTTCTTCCGTAATTTTATAACAAAACGACGTAAAACTATATACACTATTCTAAAACTATCCGTGTAAAATCATCTAGCAAACAATGCAAGTTTCAATAAAATTTATTTAGCAGAATTTTTATAAAGATTAATCTTTCATAATTGGGTTTATATGATTATAGAAATATCCCTTATAATTCTCTGACTAATCAGCGTAAAACAATATGTTACAACGTAAAACCTTCCCTGGAAAACTAACAGTGCAAGTCGTATCAAAATCCTTTCAGTTATAAGCAGCGAGTTAAGCAGGGAGGGAATTCCAATTTGCGTTTTATATACGTTATAGATTATTTTGTGTAGTTCCATTTGATGTGTTTTAAATTCCTGTTTTATTTTTATTTTTTTCCGGCGATATAATTTCTTTTACCAATTTCGTTAGAAAAATTGCATGAAAACAAACAAATGCTGATATTTTTAAAATGTTTTTGAGCAATTGAATTAATCTTTTGTAATTGGGTTCCACGCAAATTTAAAAAACATTCATGCTCTAAAATTACTCTAAAGTCCATAAAAAATCTGTAAATTGATATAAATTTTGCAAACAAACATTACTGATAATACTTTTTGTTTTCTATTAGAGATTGAAACAATGGAATGTGCAATGTTTAGAGATTAAATAGCAATAAAGGCGAAATTTATGTTTAGGCTAAGTGGCTAACTCGAACAATGCAATGCCATGGACATATGCATAAATCATAGACATGGCTTTTCTTTATAGTATTGTATTAAGAGCAAAAGGGTTCATCTTTCGTAATTGTGTCGCACGCACATTTAAAAATAAATATGCTTGATATTTACTTTAAAATTCATTAAAACAAAAAAATATATATATTTATAATTTTCGAATAAATTTTGTTTGAAAGAACTTTTTGTTCTATTTGACAGTGTAAAAAATTAAATGTTCTGATGTTTAGAAGTGAAGAAAGATTGCAGTAAAGGAACAATTTCTGGGAACCGTCGTTGCAATAATCAGTATATGACGCCACCATTATTCACTGACATATTTTTACTTAATAATGTAGATATGTGCCATACAAACGAGAATTTCACTAAATGCTATGCCATTTGGTGGATTTGTTTTTCCTATTCACAGTAAAATCCTATATTTTTCTGTTACAGCCGCAAAAATAACCTTGCATTTTGATAGTAAAGCTCATGGATATTGCTATGGTTGCGAGACATTAACCTTTATGTTTTTTATTGTCTTTTAAACGATTTGTGGAAGGAAATGCTCAAATCTCAGTTATTGTGATTGCCGTGTAATTTAATTTTAATTTATTTTACCTTGAAGATCTTTTATAGTTGACACGGACGAAGCAGGTTAGTTCTGATAGTATTTAAAATATTATATAATTACTATGAATTAAACCATAAATATTTCATGTAGAAAATTCAAAAACTGAAAGTTAAAACGACAATTTATAATTTACTTTAAAGTTTAGATTTCACACAAAATTATCTAGATACATCGAATCACAGGAGTTTAGCATAATTAAAAATTAGTTAAAGAAAATTCATTAATGAACTATACTAACCCCGCAACAATTTTACATATTTTTGCTCCATGTCTTCTTTCAGCATAAATGAATTCTGTAACATTTTTCCTGATATTACATGAGTTAGTTTATTATATCACCTAGATTTTTTAACAGTTCTTTGAATTTTTATTTCTTTAGGTTTTTTTTATATATTGAATGAGATGCAAAAATGTAGGGTAACTCCGGGAGAGTCGCCGCATCTGGGATAGATGTCGCACTCTTTGTATTTCTTGTAATTATCGATAGATGGTCATCAAACGCACAATGTAGCTACACAATGAAATTCGTTTAACCAGTGTATAGCGTCAATCCCATTTCGATGCTTACTTGTAGAAGTACAATCCTTATTTTGAGGTAAGTGCATGACTTCACTGTCCAAACTTTTAAACGCGTTATGTTTAAATACTTTCCATACACTAATTACTAAATGCATGCATGATTTCGAAGTCAAAACTAAATGTGGCGTTTGTATAGAGTACTGGGTGTATTTATGGTTGCGCCATTCCCCTTAGCGATGGGAGGTAACTGTGATGGCGAACTTCTGCATCATGCAAAATAGGGTGCATGCCGTACTGCATCTCCGGTATACATGCCGCAGTTTCTTTGCACGGGATTATTAACTTTTCCTTTTCTTTTTGCACAGACTAATCATATTAGGTATGTTATCAAGTTTACTAAAACCAAAGGAGAAAAAAGGAAAATAAAAAGTAATAAGGGCAAGAAAGATGCAAGTCAAGATGATAATAATGAAAAATTGGATTACGCGTAACACAGATGTTCTTTGCAAGGAATGTTTAGAAAACTACTCAAAGAAAGAGGAAGTGTAATTGGTTTCGTCGCATCCTGTGTTAAATGTAGTTACATAAAGACTGTACTTTTTCGACACTTTTTCTGTAGATTGTAGTTGAGAAAACAGGTCTCTTAACTCATTCAGGACGATAGGTGCATATAAGCACCTCCTTAAAGAGCATAGAATATTTGTTTCTGGCACCAGTAAAAAAGAAAAGTAATATTTTCTTTCTTAAATTAGAAAATTTTCCAGATTATTTAAGTACAGATAATTTCTTTTAAAAAATGGTGCCGAATAAAATTTGTGTTAAAGCCACCGGTCACGAAAAAGTTAAAAAATAAATTATGTAAACGCAGTTTTACTTTTTTTCTTTTCCCTCTGTAATACATTGATGTTACATTGTTGCTGAAATAACAATTAAAATTTAATGTAAAAAAATAATTCGATAATTTTAATAGTGAAAGTGGGCAAACAATTATTAATTTGAATGTACCAATACGTATCATTAAACTCATAGTTTCATTTTGCTATTACATCGTTAGTTATAGTCCAGATATGAATATTTTTTTAATATTTTTATTTATAATTTCATTCTGTTCTTATTACAAGTGCGACATAACTACCGCACAAGTGCGGCGTCTCAGCCTGAATGCAGTGGTGACGCGCCGCAGTTTTAGAAAAAAATTGTTAAAAAATATTTATTATTTGTTTTAATTTTTTTTGTCGCAGTACATGATTTGTATATTTAACATTAAATAGCACAGCGTGTTTTTTTTTTATTTCATGTCCTCCATGGGACTTTATACACATATTCAAAAAAATGTGCGGCATAAATCCCGGAATTACCCTATATTTAGCGTGTAAAGAACTAACAATTAATATTTTAAAAATTATTTTCATTCATTATATAGTATAAATATGTGGCTAAAAAAATAGAATCAAAATTTTACATTTTGTTCTTTCATTAACTTACTTCATAACAAGAAATTTCCGTATTGAATGTAAATCTTTGAAAAAATAAATGAAAAACTTAGATACTATTACATATGTAACAAATATGCAATATATTTGTTGAGTAAATATATAACCAGGGAAAGAGAAATGTTTTAAATTAGTCTAATAAAATAATAATAAATAATTCAGCGCAACAAAACAGTAATATATTTTTTTCTTATCTAGAATGTTAGAACTAATTTCGGTTATATTGTACGTGCTATCTACAAATCTGGAAACAGTTTTTCTCAAACGGCTGTAGGGGAGACCGGGGATAGTAGGCGCAGTTTTTAGTTATTGATTTTTTATAAAATTTTTGTTTAAGATTTTTATGAAACATTAAGTTTACTTTTAAAGAACAGACAGAATCACCCAACCGGAGCACCCACCAAATTTGGCATAGGTTCTATTGCTCCGGCGGTAAACCCTATGCACCACCAAGAAAAACCACCGCTAAGAAAACAGGCCCAGAAAAACCAGACGGCAAATAATTAAACATAGACTAACGTTCAGTAGTGAGACTCTCACTAGAAATAAAATCTACATACATAAGGTTACATAATTTGTAAACCAAAATAAAATTTAAACAAAGAACGAGAACACCTCTCGTTAAACACCAACAGAACCAAAACAAAAATATCACAGATGTTCAAGTCACTGACTTGAAAACTTATACAAAACTGGAATCACACATTGAACTAAATTATAAATTAAATTGACCTGCAAATATACAAATTGCAATAGACTAAAATAAACGAGTCCATCGCCAAAGTCCTACAAAATAATTGTTCGTATCATAGTTCCTAAGAAGGACACCACATACACTCTGAAACACAAAGTCTGTAGAAAGTAGTCCGAAATGTTCGTAAAAAGACATAATAATGTTATTAAAAAGTTTTTAAAAGACCATCATATGTAGCCGCACAACATGCCAATCACTGTTAGCACTGAAGATAAAAAGATAGTTCCGACCAGCAGACCAAGTATTTCAATGTCACAATAAGGGCACAGCTTTATAGTACTTTCACCAGCTTGCAGTAAAAACCACAAGAAGTGGACGTTCAAAACACATATTTAATAAATGAAAAATTCTTATTTAGCTTGTTATAGATATTTCGTAACTTATTATAGTTCCCACGACAGGCGAGAACTCTTCTGATATTCCATGCCACTGGAAGGTTCCTAATAAAATCAAATTTCTCAGCAGACACTTGGCATGAGTCAAATAAAAAATGTCGAACATCGCCCTTAGTACCACAACTGCACTTATCACTCTCTGCTTTTCCCATTTTTTTAAGATATGCCGGAAAGGCACCATGCTCTGTGTAAAAATAAACACATATCTGAGAATAACATACATAATCCAAATTAACTTTACTTAATAAGTCATATGTAAAACGACCTTTTTTACTATTATTCCAATCAGTTTGCCAATCACAAATAAGTTTTTTAGACAGACCGGCTTTTAACATGCAGATCGGCATAGGAATGTTTTCTTCAATATCATACTCATCGTTAAGAATCACTGATTTAGCAAGGAAATCCGCTCTTTCATTTCCATAAATGCCAATATGGGCCTTAACCCATCCTATGTTAATAATTTTATCACTCATTAATCTCAGATTATCGTAAATTCTCATTAAAAGATCATCGTTAGGAAAAAGACACTGGAGAGAGCAATACGATGAAAAACTATCCGTAAACAAATAGAAAACTGAAAACTGTGATGACCTGCACCAATCTATTGCATCAGCAATTGCAACCAGCTCTGTCTGATAGATCGAATTATAATTTTTAAGTTTTATCCTTTTTTCAAATATAGAGTCATGACCCCTGAACACAACATAAGCTGCTGCAACCCCTTGATCCATCTTCGATCCGTCAGTAAACAGAACTGGGTGACCAGAAAATGCATTATATTTCATCATTGGACGAATAAAATTAACATTATGAGGAGAATAAAAATACGGATAATCAAAAGTTGGTATCCTTCTTACTAGTTTATCCGAATCTATGCGACAACCACTCAATTCAATAGACGTTCTGCCACTCAGCACATTGTATTTTAAGGCTGAGATCGAAAGCTGAAGAAAAATTGGAGGAACACCAGCTAATACACAAAGCGCATCTGTAGAAGTTGTACGATAGCCATGAATAAATGAGAACAAAGCCACTCGCTGACAAGAGGATAAACGCTTAATACCGTGATACTTCAAGTCCCCCCGCCAAATCTCATGGCCATAACTTATTTGTTTCAGAAGAACTGTTTGATACCACAATTTAAGATATTGAAGAGGAGTACCCCGGTCACGAATCCTCGACTTCTTGATGTTACAGGAAAAATCTGCTACTTTAGATCTGACAGCTTCCAAATGAGGGAGCCAGTTAAACAGGTTATCCAAAGTAAAACCTAAGTATAACATTGTATCTTTTACAGGAATGCTGTTATGTAAAATTTTAAAGATTGGTCTTCTTTTCTTCAACGTTTTTGTGCCAAACATCATAGCAACAGTCTTCGATGGATTAATGGTGAGATTCAAATTATTACAAATATTATTAAAATTTTCCACATGATTATTCATTTTGTCTTCAAGCGACTGTCTTGTATCTGCACCATCAACAACAACAGAGTCATCTGCATATGAAATCAAATCCATATGCACCTTACGTGCGTTCTTCAAAATCTCGTCAGCCACTATCGTCCAAATCAAAGGGCCGAGGCATGATCCTTGCGGGCAGCCCACAAATATCCTGAACCATCGGATGCCCCTCAGAAAACGAAAACCGATTTGTCGATTAGAAATGTAACTCTTAAAAGTATACTTTAGATAGCTGTAAATGGGTAGGTCATCAATAATCCGAGAAGCAACCAACCAGTCCAGGACATCGAAGGCCCCCGAAATATCAAATGAAATGGCAGAACAGTACTTAAATTTCGTAAGCCTTTCTGCAACCAAAGTCTTGAGAGAACTTAAAGCTGTGAGCGTAGACCTAGTCTCACGAAACCATGTTGATTGTTATCAAGAAAATTCAGAGATTCTAACATAGTTAGAACTCGCATCTTCAAAAGACGCTCGAAAACTTTACCCAAAATGGGCAGAAGAGTAATAGGCCTATATGACTTCGGAAGATTCGGTGGACGGTTTCTCTTCCTGAAAAAAATAATAACGCCTTTCTTCCAATTCGCCGGGAAATGGCCAAACCTCAGACAAGTATTAAATAACATTAACATAAGAAATCTATATTTTGTGCACATATTTTTTACTACCAGAGCATCAACGTCATCAGCTCCCGGAGCTTTATTGTTGTTCTGGCACTGTAGAGCAAAGCGTAATTCACGTCGGGTAAAAGGCTTATAATCAGGGTAATCCAGAAAATCCTTATCACTAACAAAATTATGAATCTGTGCTGGAGTATTCGTGATGCCAAAGTGCTCGTTCATAAGTTGGGAAACCACTTCATCGTAACTCACAAATACCGAAGAATTCTCTAGAGTCATGAAAACCATGTCTGACCGTGAAGTCTTCTTGCCTGAGAGATATTTGTACAGATTACCGTAAGCGTTGTCCGTACGTTGACAAAAGCTGATCCACCCAGTGCGTTTTGCCTGACGAAGATGACGTTTATATGATCGACGAGCAGAGATATAACTATCCCTATATGCTATATTAGACAAATTTTTATGATACCTTTTATACAATGCTTTAACTTTATTTCTCTCTATTCGAAGAGCATCTGTGTACCATGTAGCCGTTGGCTTATGATTAAGTGAACCCTTTCTAAAACAGTTATCAAAAACGTAATGCAAAAAGTCATCGAAGTTGGCCAGCCAATCTTCCAATCCATCTACTCTCTGTACTCTTTCAAGAGTGCTCTGCAATCTGTCGTTCATTCTTCCAAAATACTTGTTGAACTTCCTCATAGACTTATTTTTAGTTTTATACCTCAGATTTGTAACATTTAACGGTACCAATTTCATATCAAACTTTATGTACCTATGGTCCGAGAAATAAAAATTTTTATCGTCAACTTCCCAAGAATTCAGGTATTGAACCACGTCAGTACCAGCCAAGGTGAGATCCGGGCGGCCTTTACATTCACCACGAACAAAAGTGTGAGGAGCATTAGGATCATTCAGAATCCTGAGATTACCCATCATCAAGTAATCCTGAAATGTTTCCGATCTATCGTCTTCTCTGGTATAACCAAATGTCATCAGAGAAACATTGAAATCACCACCAACAATAAGTGACGAGCAATCTTCAAAATAATTGATCCAACACGACATGTCAGAATCAATATTACTCGAAGGGGCTGAGTAGACTGAGCCAAGAGTCAGTGAAGTCTGTTCAAAAGTCACCGTAATAAAAACACTGTTTGGTGTGATTAAGCTTATAGTGCAATTCATGGTTTTATTAGTACACAACAGGCATTGGGCATTTTAAAGAACAGGCATTGGGCTATAAATATCCTGAGTTTTGAGTTTGTATCTTTTGTAGTTTATGTTTAGCGGAATCCTAAAGTAAAAGGAAAATTGTACGACAACCTACCCCGCCGCGGCATGTTGCCTATACCTAATGGGTAAGTTGGCACACGCTTTATAAAAGTTTAAATAAGACAGGCAGTTAAGAGAAATCAATTTCCTTATTACCAGTAGGTTCAAAGGCGTTATCGCCGTACAATGTAAATTCTAAATTATACAGACATAAAAATAATGAATAAAATATTAACATTGAGTAACTTCTATCCTACTCGATAACATCATCAGAGTTACAGTTGTCACAAATAAAAAATCGAGTGTATCCGTTTGTGCAAGCTCCGTGTGCCCAAAATCTTACATTGTAACCACTTTTTTCGGTATTTGCTGTTTTTCAAGCTACCAGCACACACCAGACACCGAGCCAACCTCCCCGTGTTCAATGCGCCTACTAGCCGCATAATACATTTTTTCACAAAAGGGACACGTAACCATCTAAGCATAAATAATCCAAGTAAATCACATATGGGTTAGGTACAGTTAATCATATACTAAGAAAAATTGCACAAGTTAAATCGCAATTATTAATATAAGTATTAGAATTTAGAAAAAGAATGAAGCAACAAAAAATTACTTATGAGCGCAAAAAACAGAAAAATCGTAATAAATGTCCACTGCACGTAGGTAACGCTGCAAAACTACAATGTGGACTGTAAAACGCAAGAAGAAATGTACTCTGTGACTGGTTGCACACTCTATCCACAAACAGGCGATTTATGGGGACTGCGTCTACTTACCCCTGTAGCCAACTCTAGCCCCGATCTCCCTTACTTTTTGCGCTTACCAAGGTTACGTCACCTCAACATTCTAACCGATCTTCAATCTGAGCTTTTCGATGCTCTGGGACTGTTGTTTACTATGGAACCACAAAGTGAAGGTTCTGCTAATGAACTCCACTCAAGTCTTTAGGATGTGGTACATGTTGTACTGTATAACTGTTTTGCATGTTACAGAAGTAATGACTTTCAGTCTAAGAAGTTGAGTTAATATTACTGGTGCATTTAATTACAAATGTGTAGAGAAATGCCTGGTATAAGTACAGAAAATCTAAAGCTGTATTTAATAATGAACCGGTGATAAGACACCTCATAAACTATACTGGAAAATTCTATGCATTCGTAGATGAAATTCGTAGGGAAATGCGTCGACGTTATTCGCCCGGGTCGTCAGAAGCATTCTGCGAAACCGCAAAGCCCAATACTGTTTTATACTTAGGTAGTAAAGAAAACACGTATTAGTTTTAAGAACTTAGGTTGTAATATGAGACTAATTGTTCATTACTTACACGGTCACATAGACAGATTTTCAGAGTAATTGGGTTACATGAACGAAGAGTAGGGTGAAAGTTTTCACAAGGTCGTAACAATATAGAAGATCTTTGCTAGAGAAGATGAGATATACCTGTGATGACAGGTTACTGATGAAACTTACAAAGAGACTTTCTAAATCAAGTCCATTAAAGAATGTCCCACAAAAGAAGCATCCAAAGCTAATTCTTTTCAATTATGGTTTTATTTTTTATTGTTTTAACGGAAAAGGGTTATTTGAGTCACTATAACGTTACTGAAATGTTACTGTGCTTTATTTACGTAAATTAAATAGTCAAGAAAATAATATTATACTATGTATTTTACGTTTGTCTTCTATTATGTGAATCATACGCCTAATATGAAAGAGGTTAACACAAATCACAAAATATATATGTCACAAAAATTAGATCTGATAGGCAAAAAATAATGTTAGATATGAAATTGGGTCACTAAATTTGGCCAAAATAAATTCAAGAAAGTTCGACAGCATAGCACATGCTGGGCTGTGCTGCGTTGATGCATTATAATGTGTAGAAAGTTATTACTATTATACAAGCTGTCCATAAAAGAATGACCAGTTTTCAGTGGTATATTATAACAGGTTTATTTAGACTATTTACAGCAAATCATACATCAGTTTGAAGGCAAACTAACATAGCTTTTCTCACAAATGTTCAATATGTGCTCCTTTAGTTATACCAAAAGTCCAATTCTTCCCACACTTCGGTTACCAATTCCTAAGTATCGGAAGCAATAGCCTGTTTAAATCTGTGTCTCAACTACGGCAAATTATTAGGTAACGGGGGAAATTAGATACGATATTTTATAAAGCCTTAAAGGAAAAAATTGCATGACTCTAACGGTTTTTAAATCTTCTACCCAGCAATAATGCTTTACGATCAGGAATTGCCATTTTGCAAATGTGGGACTCACGCGAGTAAATAACAAAGCAGTGCTCGTGCATGCGATTATGTAAAACTGTAAGTTACTCTTTATTTGTGACCTTGCACCAACACTCTACAATGCTTACAGTTGATAGTATGAAAATTTAAAACTCAGGCATTCGTTTATAAACACCCTGTATTTCCCGGTCGAATATGCTGCTTGTTTTTACTACTTTTGAAGTCGTTGCTGCAGACAACTTCATGTCATGAGTGGATGCTCAATGCGAAAATCATCATAAAACGAAACTTTAAATTTATATATTATGTATTTTTTTCTTTTTTTCCCCGTTTAAAATTTGAAAAAAATTGCTTAAGAATGCATTTTTTTTCTATATCTAAAATAATAAAGACGAGAGTTTTGGTGTTTATGTGTCCATTTCCTGAAAAGACCGCTGTGCGCAAATTTACACGATTTGTTGGGAAAGTACAAAAATATCGGTATTCACTGCACTTTAAACGCAATTTGCTGATTTTTCAATTAATTAAATAACTAAAACTTGCAACTTATACTAATTTGGCGATTACAATCTATGCTGCAGGTGACGCAACATACGCACAACGTACAAATTCACAAAGTGATTGAAGCAAAGTCCCCCATTTTTGTTGATTTGTTATTAAGAAATATAAATAAAAAAATGCAAATAAAATTTTGAAATTTATAAATTTTATTCAATTTTGGCTTACCTCTATATTATGTATTGGGTAGTTCGGAAAGTCGTGTCCGTTTGGGAAAATGAATTCGTACCGGAAAATTCTGCCCGATAATTATTAGACATTATATTATCTAATAATTAAATGATAGAAGTTTCCGGTACAAATTGATTTTCCCAAACGGACATGACTTTTCAAACGATCCAATAGATTTGGATATAAAATATTTCAATGTTATGGTTCGAAACTTTTATGAAATTAGAGGAAAAGGAGATTTTTAGAAATATGCTTTTGATAAAGAAACACGGCCTCAAATTTTTCTAAATATGGTCGCTGATGTAGCATGCTTTTAATCAGTTTGTCTTGCTTGTACCAACCTACTTCAAGAGCTTAGAGTTAGCCAATGAATGTTTTTCACTTGGTAGCTCTTTCTGTCCACCTTTCTACGGTTGTGCCATATTCGTTAAAATCTACAAATTTTAACACTATTATATGTCCTTCTATTCTAATGAATTTATGATATTTTCTCTATATACGAATTTAGAGGAGTTATTTAGTTACAGTCGTGGGAAAAAAGTAAACACCTCCTACTAACTCAGCAACAAAATATTTTAGAAGAAAATTACTGGTAACAAATGATTGGAAATAAAGTCTACTTTTAAATGATATCTAAAAAAAATTCCTTAGGAGCCATCTATAAATCAGTCATACCAAATTTTATTATTTTCAAAGACGATACCAAATTTTGACAATATATTTTAAATCCACGGTTCAAAGTATACTCAGAAACGAATTTTCAAGTTATTTGGCTGATAAGTTTTTGAATTATAAACATTCAAGATTTAGAACTTCTAATGTGAAATTACATTTTTCATATTTTTATTAATATCTCCTGAAATTATAATTCTAATGTGATTTTTTTTGTGTGCTTATAATAATAAAAAATTCCAAACATAAATACATTGAATTTGTAATAAAAAAAAAGAATATGAATTATAAAATATGAAATTGATTTTAAAAAAATGAATTGCAACCTGCAATTTTTTTGATAGATTTATATTTATTATGTCCTGCTTTAATGAAATTCTCATTTTCAAATTTTCATTCCACGTAGTTTTCGAATAATGATTAAAAAACTTGAAAATGACGGTTTAAGGGGCCGTCTAAGAGGAGCCGAAAAGCATAATTTGAAAAAAATATATATATTTTACTCATTTTATTGAAATCCTACTTACTCCTATTTTGTGTCAAGTTTTAGCGTGTAATTACTACGGTAAAAATATAAACAAATAACGAGATATGTTTAAAAGTTTCTAATAACAAATAATAAATAAAAAATAATTGATAAAGATAATAATTAATTTGGTTTAATAATGGGTTGACAATAGTCGAAACATATTAAGAGAGTTAAATGGTACTATTGGCAATAAGTAATACATTAATAGAAATGACAGAGTCATTCAGTAGTATTTCAACAATCCAGTACGGAACATCAATTTTGGTACAGCCCCAAAACACTATTTTTAAAATAATTAATTTCTCGGAAACTAATCGTACAAATTCAATGAAATTTTGGATTTAAGCTAATTGAAGGGTGTAGCATTTATTTATTGTGTCAAATTTGGGTATTGTCATTGAAAAAAAAATGAAGTTTGGGTTCGTTTTCATAGATAGATAGCCCCCTAAGCAAATTTTACATACACCATTTAAAAGTATACTCTATTTCCAATCGTTTGGTACTAGTAACTTGTGTCTACAATTATTCGTTGCAAAGTTAGTAGAGGGTGTTTACTTTTTTTCCACGACTTTAAATCCTCTAAATTTTGTTTAACAGTTCTCTGAATTTTTATTTATTTAAACGTTAACAAAACGAGATTCAATAAAGAATACTTAGCTGGCAAGAGCACACAGTTAATCTTTTTAAAACATTCCCTTTCGTTGTACATTTTCAATATTAGTTAGAATAATTCAAAATAATCTAATTTTACAATTTTTTCAATTCATTTTAATGTGTCACAGCAAGAAATTTTTCTACCAAATGTTATTATTTGAAAACTTAAATTAAAAACTTTCATACTAGAACAACTAAGCGTGTAATTACTACGGTAAAAATATAAACAAATAACGAGATATGTTATTAGTTTCTAATAACAAATAATAAATAAAAAATAATTGATAAAGATAATAATTAATTTGGTTTAATAAATAAAATTGATTGATTTTTGCTGCCAGATTAATTTAAATTTTCCTTTTCTATTTGGAAGATATTTTAACTGATTAAATTTAATCATATGATCCAACTTTGGTTTCCCTTAGTTCAGAAGGTATTGATTAGTCCACAAAACGTATTTGAACCAATTTTTTCATTATATTACGATAATACATATTTAATATTTAATATATGTATTAGACTGGACGCTAAAAACACAAATTGCATTTTTATACAAAAATATAAGTTGTGTAATACAAAGTTTTAAGATTTCTTAAAAGCAATAAAGCTTTTTATACTAGCCGCTTGTCAGGTGTTAGCAGCCGAAGGAATCGTCAAAGATTTCCATATTTACAACAGCTCTATATTATTCTGATTATTTAAGAGTTTGTGGGCATACCTTTTAAATGTTTATTTATTCATTTTATTTTATCCATTTTATTATATTCATTTCAACCTATTCATTTTCTTTTATTCATTTTATTTTTATTATTGGCAAAGTCTTAATTTTGTTACTGAATATAAGCCGAAGACAAAAATGGACTGCTTATATTGTTTTTAATGTTCAAAATGTTTTAAAACTTCTTAGCTTAACATGACTTTATTTAAACTAATCATTACTTAAAAATTTTCTTGACGTTAATGAACTACACAAACAACAATATACAAAGTTGTATATTTCTGTTTCATGTTTTCTGCTTAATAGAATTCTGTCACATTTTTCATAAAATTATAGAAGTTATTTAGTTACGTCACTCAAGTTTTGTTTTACAGTTCTCTGAATTTTTATTTCTTTAAGTATTATGTTACATACTTAAAATGAGACACGAAAATCTATATTTTATTTAGCTAGTAAAAAACTAACTTTTGATCTTAAAAAAAAAAAAAAAAAACATTTCATTCCGTTATATTGTTTAAATATTTGGTATAAAAAATAAAGAGATATAATTTTCATTTCCATCTTTCATAGCAAGAAATTTGAGTGTTAAATGCTAACTCTTGAAAAAAATGAATGAAAAACCTTCTAACATATCTGAAACATTTATAATTTTTTTGGAATAACATATAAACAAATAATGATATATGTTTAATAAGATTTTAATGAAATAATAAGAAATTAGTGATTAAAATAATAATTGATTCATATTAATAAATAAAGATAATTGATTTTCGGCTTGATAAAGATAATTGATTAATGTTTTTATTTCCTTTTTTAAAAATGTTTTAATTGTTATAATTTAACCAGACTATCTAACCTGGCCTTCGGTGGTCCAGAACATGCTTAATGGTGTACAGAACGCAGGTGAACACAATGTTTCATAGAAAACTGTAATATATACTTTATATTTAGTATATACTTTTTAGATTGCGCACTAACAATACCAAAAAGTATTTTTAAATGAAAAATTATTTATGCCCACATTTAAAATAAAATATCAATAAAGTATTAACATTTCTTAAAAGCAATATTTTTTTTTTTTGTATTATTAGGATGCCTGACATTAATAGCCGAAGAAATTCAAAGTTTGACTATTCACAGCAGATTTATTTTATTTCTGATTATTTCCGAGTTTAAGCGTATGTTTTACATTTCTGATTTATTCATTTTATTTTATTTAGTTTTTTTGGGGCGATATTTTAAGCTCGTTCTTGAATATAAGCCTGAGACAAAAGTGGGCTACTTATAGTGTTTAATGAGGATACGGGTTAATCTTCTGTTATCGGGTGCACGCAATAGAGATCTATTTAAGAAAAGAAATCATGCTTGCAAATTATTTTAAAAATCATAAAAAATCAGTAAACTGAGATACACTTTTCAAACAAATTTTGTAAGTTAGTACGTTTCTGGAATTTCTAGGTAATTATTCCAATACCATAGCTGCCAACTTTTACGCTTTTTTCTTACCACTAAAATTTTTTAGTAAATATTGTCTTACTTAATCGTCGAAATCACCCGATTAGACAAGGGGGAAATATCTATTAAATTTTAGTGGTAGTAAAAAAGCGTAAAGGTTGGCAGCTATGCAATACATTTCAGGAAAATATGAATCAATATATTTTCGTTATTCATTTATTTAATTATCCATTTATACCGAGAATTATATTTTTTTTATTTGAAATTTTCTTGATTGATAGTTATTTTTAAAGATAAATATTATCCTTATCTATTGATTTATTATAGAATTTCGCTTTATCTATTAGTTAAAGTGTTGTTCTGTTTAGGGATTCCTTGGACTTCGTAGTTGAGACGAACTTTACTTATAGGAATACTCTAGGAATTGTCTAGAAATAGCTGTATTTCTAAAACTCGTGAAGCCATAAGATAGAAGAAGTGTAACTATTTCTTAAAATACACGAGAGAAAGTATAATTAAAATTAAGATAGGACCGTGTTTATGAGCGAATTAAAATTAAAAATATAATGAAATAAATAAATACAAATACAGTAATAATAAATTTTTAATGTGAAAAAGTGAAATGCTAAAAAGTTCAATTGTTCAAAAAAGAACCCAGATTAAGGAGGAAAAGGCTAATTGGGCAATTTTCAATTACATTTTTTTGTTGTGTGTGCATGTGCGTGTTAGAAGTAGCAGTTATCTAAAAGTGAAAAATAAATTTCAATTATTGCATATAGTTAATTATTTATTATATATAGTGGAATGTGAGGCAAGATCGGGTACCATAAATGCTTTATGTTCTCAAAAGCAATCAAATGGGAAAAATGAAGTATAAACACCGTTTTTAATGTTAAATGAATCTTTGGCTATAATAAAACATATTCTTTTCAATAAAAAATATAATTGTATATATAAAAAATAGCTTTTTTGAGATATATGCAAAAAATCGGTTTTACCTCACTGGTTGGGTAAAACCGAGTATCTAGTTAAAACTCATGGAGAACTCACTTTGTTCAAAAACATTCTTTTTTAATATAGTAAAAAATACATTTTGGTTATTTTTAAGAAAACGAAATTGAAAATGTATTCTTTCATGTGTTCTTCAGCTGTTATAAACTATATTTAGATTTTAGTATCTATATTAATCTTACAAACATACGAATCATTAGATCCTTCTTTTTCGTCGAACTTCTTGCTTAACGACATCGTTTTTTTGCTGGATTTGTGTATTATTCCGTGATAGTGACGTCATATGCATAATTTTCTATAGATGTTGTTTAAGACTGGATCGTAAATATAGAAGTCTTCAGTGGATGCGAATTACTCAATCAATTTTTATAAAATAAAAGCGTGTGTTTTATGTCTTCAAACTGAATTATGCTTTGTGCTATCTATATTTAGACATATATATATATATATATATATATATATATATATATATATTGAAAAATTCAAATTCATATAAATTAGTACACGAAAAAAAAACATATAACAAACTGTAACTAAAACAATAATTAACAAAACCAAGAGAAACTAAGAAAAAACCAAACATGAAGACAAGTGGCCAAGGCTTATGACTTGTACTGCGGGGTTAAACTTGTTTTACGTGCACAACATTCCCCCTCACTTGCCAAGACCAAACAAATAAAGATAGGATATATATATATATATATATATATATATTCTTTTCATCGGGAGCGACACTAAATTCTGAAAAAGGAGAATTCCTAATTTCTAGTTTCTCGAATTCTCTTGAACAATTAAATTTTTTTTGACCGTAAATCACCGTTATCTTATAAAGACTTCCTACTGTAATTGAATCGAAATGACGAATTTACAAAATGTAATTTTCGTAATTTTCAGTTAATTCACATTGCAAATATGATTTCATAGTCATAAAAAGAAATTATAAAAATTAATAAGTAGATAAGTCTTTTTTAAGTGCAAAATAAAATTAGATTCCTCTTTTCTCCAAAAACAGCACAATCTCATACAACGCAATTGCGTCACATTGATCTGCTTTACGCCAGCCATCATGCAATAAAATGCGATTTTTTTTATACTGTCCAACTTTTGTAGAACTAATATTTTGGATCTTTACGTGCATCAAAGAACTAAGATAAATCCCATGTTCCTGAATGAATTACAGCAGTAAATCAGAGAATAGTACATAGTTCGTTTACGTGGACAATCACAAGAGTTTGGACAGATTGTAGTCTACAGACGAAAATTGTTTGAAATACATTTGAATAATTTTGCACTACTTCGAATATTAGTAAATTGATGTGCATCATTAACATTGACTAAAGTCAGAATTCATTTTACGAATGAATGCGTAAGTATTATTGTTTGTGAGTTTGAATTCATTAAGGATGGTTCTTAATTGTGTTATGCAAATGATCATATACAGTCACTCGTATCACAACTAATCTTTTATTAAGGCTGTGATGCAAAAAGTAACAAGCGTCTGTAGTAAATAAGTAGGAATTTCTTACCTTTTTGCAATGCGATATGGCCTTAGGGTCGTCCCATGTCAACTGGCTTAAGAACTCCTGCTCGACCATCTTCCATTTTATTGTAATCGCTACAGAACGTACCTATAGGTCTGAAAAAAAAAACATTTGCAAAGTATCACACTCGGAAGTAATATGGTTGGCGCACCATGGGTGCTTATCTATAGTTCAAAATTTCAATGTCTCAGGAAAATGCTCAAATGACCAAGATTGTCATGTTATCGCTCATGATGCAAGGAACTTTGGGGCTAGGTAAATAATTTCGAGTGCATTTCCGTCTGCTTGTGCAAATTGCTGAATGGAGATTTTCAACTGTATTATGTGTTTTCTAACTGATCTAAATTTTAGCATACCCGATGGTATATATACAAATCGCAAACTTGGCTGCACAAAATATGCCGAATACGCTTACAATTAAATATAGTTATTGCTAAAATTGGGTTTTTTAACATTTTTGGGACAAGCGACTGCTATACATGCCACATAAGGTGCTGGGAATTGCCCACTAGTATTGATTATCCCCACTAGTTTTCTTTTATTATACATTTTGCCTTATTTAATCAGGGCATTTTCTCAATTCAATTAGCACAAAATGACCGGTGATAAAAGATTAAAAATTCTGTAAACGACGCTCGCCTGCAAGGGGTTAAAGTGGTTTGGATTTTCTTTATTCATGTTTGTATTAATGTTTATGATCTCTTTTGATTTGTTTTCATGCGACTTTCTTTAAATTTTTTATTTCCATCATTTATTTTTCATAATATTGACTTCAGTTACTGCGTAACAAATCAGTTCAATATTCAATGAACATTGAAATGCAATCTCATTCTACCCAAATACAAAATTTAAATACTAATATTTCTTTTTAAATTGCATCTGCATCATTATTAAATCCTTAATCAAATATTCAAAACCAATGCTAAATTTTAGAATATTTTAGAACACTGTTAGGCAAGTACATGGTAGATTCCTTTATGTCTTAATTCGAGTAGAACTCTGTTTTTAACACGTTGAGCGCCACGTCAATTCACCGGTGACTGATACTGAACTTTCCGTTTAGAACGAGTCATTTACCAATGACTGACGGTCTTAAATATGATATAAAACTAAATATATATATATTGTTTTAAATAATTACTGAATTTTTTTAAATTTATTTACCTTTTATTTATTACAGTATTATTCTTTCTTAAAAATTACTTAAAACAGTGTAAATGTTTCAGCTTCAGTGTTCGTCTCCGTGGCACTCAACGTTTTAAACAAGCTGTACCCGCAATTCCACGTTTCTGACACATTGTCATAGAAACAGGCCTACCTGTACGCTTCTTCTAGCCATAATCTTTTGGATTCTTCAAAAAATTATAAATTATTTTTTAGACCTATTTATATTCCTCGCAATTTCACGTCCACATTTTCTGTAAGCAATAATATTTCCCTTTTCAAATTGAGATATTCGTGTGCTCTTTAGCCATGGTTCGTACGGATACCGTTATTTCTCCAGGAAAACTACCAGTATATTTTTATAGAAAAAGAAGTCTAGGTTAGACGAGCAAAATTTTGCCTTCTTGTAATAAGATATTTTCCATAAGATAATACTGGCAACGAAAAATTTTCTGGTCTGCAAAATTCAAGGAGGCGTACGAACCATGTTAGCATGATGAAGAACGAGATAAACTGAATAATCTTACTGCGCAACAATTTTAGGCTACTTTAAAAAATCCTACGACATTACCAAATAGGAATAAAACGCGATTTCAAAAGAAATGCATGTCCTTATAATTTGTTCGGAGTAGCAAGCTAATTAAACCTTGTAAATTCGAGCCTTTTAAGCATTTCCCAAAATTTCAACTTAAAGTTGGTTTGCAAATGCTCCGTCGAAAGTATTTGTATAATATAAATATCTGATATAATTTATATTAGCCAAGCGGTTCGTGCATTTGGCGACTTTTCGTCTGTCCTAGTATTTTATTCATGGCTTTATATATACGGTATCTTTTACACATGCAAACTACGATTTAACAAAAAAGTGAAACTTCCCGTTACATGAATGTTAATATAAAGAAAGTTACTTAGTCATAAAGGAATAAAATTTAACATAAAAAAATGTTTTACATGTTAGAAGAGGAATTTCTATTTTTCTAATATATAAAAAGGAACATTGGTCTGCCTGTCAGCCTGTAATGCTATACAAATCCACAGTTTGGAAGCGAGAATTGTGAAATGTTACGTACATGTGCATTAAAACACGGCCGAGCAACTAAAGCAATCCGGAATCGAAATAATTTATATTTAACTTTTAATAAATAAAAAACCGCCAATTTTTCAGAAATTTCCTATCAAATTTAAACATTTTTTTTTTTTTTTTTTTTTTTTTTTTTTTTTTTTTTTTTTTTTTTTATAGCATATGCCAACAATTAAAAATTCACAATAAAATCCTTACCACAACAATTACCTTTCTATTGCAAGACGCAATGCATAATACTTACGCCACGCTGCAACACAAAAAAGCGGGTATTGCGATAATTCTTTTACCTCACTTGCAAATAATTAGACTATTTAATTGCGTTTAATTATTACGGATTTTTAAAAATAAAAAAACACATTTTATCAAAAACATAAAGAAAACTTTTAATTATATTTATTCCTTTATTCCAAAGATATCGTTTTATCGTCTGCTGCAATCCTAACATGATAAATTAAATTGCATTAAAAAAGGGTACATAATATTTTACCGAATCGAATAGTTATTTTTTATTTTGGTTTTATAATTAAATTGATGAAGTATCGTGCATAGAACGGGTTAAACAGCTAGTATCTTATAAAAATAGCATTTAAGATTATTTATAAACTAAATGGCTTTAATGACTGTGTTCAAATATATTTTAGAGATTTTTTAATACAAAGATACTTTAATGTCCCGTCGGAACATAAAATGTTTTAAAGATGTAGTATTATTCACTTAAGAACGTATTCTAGTCAGGCTCGTAAAGTAACATTAAGTATATGAAAATATTATTTTAAGATTTTTTGCTTACATTTTAATATTTTTAAATGATTTTTCCCCCATAGAAAAGCTGAGGTTGATTTCTAGCCAGGAAAATTTTAAATTTTTCAATTTTCTATGCAGACTTTTTTTTAGAAAGTTACTTTCACTTTAGGAATCGGTTCCGGAAGTGAAAGTGCACTCAATGCAGTACTCTGCAATAGAGGTAGGTAAGGGTATAATTTTCAAAGTTTCGAATATTATATTTATGTACGTCTTTTAAGGATATTTTCTATTTCTTTGCAGAAAAATTCACGCAATTTTTTGGAATTTTTTTTCGATTACAAAAAAAAAAAAAAAAAAAACAAACAAACAAAAAAAAAAAACCACTTTCTAACGTTTTGTATTATATTTATTGACATATAATTTATATATTTAATTTTTTATTCAAAAAAATAGTATTAACATATTGTGGCAGGGGTTATCTGCAGTTGCACCCGGCGAACTTCTCAATCGTCAACAGTTTTTCCTTCAGTCACAAGCATCAGAAACAAATTGTGCCGCTGCATTAAGAAAGAGCATAAAATTCTCAGAAACTTATAGCAAAGTTTAATTTAAAATTTGAGTTTTGACAAAATGACGATCATTCGAACATTAAAGTTCATTCCTTGGTCTTTTTCTGTCACTTTTGCGAGTTCTAAAACATAATTAATTGATGCAAATTATACATTTTGGTTAAATTGTTATTCCTTAAAAAATGGAAAAATTCGGTTGAATAGTCCTAGAGAAAAATAGTTTGAAAAAACACAGTTTGAAAAACATAGTTGCGGTAAAAAATGAGTTTAAGGGTTGCGTTCAACGGCTAAAAATGTTGCAAGGGATTTAATTATCACGAAATCGCTACTGCACAATAATTTATATACTTGAGAAATGCACACAAAAAAATTAAAATTTTGCCCCAAAGAAGTAGAACTTCCCTTAGTGACATTTGCCCTACTTCCTCTCTTCCCCAGCAGTTTTATTTGTTCAGCATTATGAAACTTTGATCTTCTGAATCATTAATGTAGAATAATTACTCTCGTTGGTTGCTTATAGTGGCATAATACATTATATGCATTATTGTTAGCATTTCCCCAATGACGAAATATTATCTCAGTTTTAATGTTATATACAAATGGTTAACGTGACATTTTCAAAATATTTCTCATATTTCTCATATTAATAATCAAAATGGATAAATTGCGGAGGGGAAGTGTCCACTAATATCAGAACTAGAAATATATTTTTTATTACTTTATTTATCACAAATTTTGACTACAACTAATGATTAGATTCATTATAATGATTATTAATATAATAATATTAACATGAATAAGAGATGAGACGATCCTGATTTTTAAACCTGTCTTCGGACTCTGGACCTTTGCATTGTCAGTGTACATAGCAAACATATAAAGTACATAGAAAAGCTTTTGTGATATACTTTGTCGGTTCTTGTCTTACAGCCTTTCACAGAATAGTTAGGACACAGAACTCATGTTTTATTACCATAGATTTAAAAGACTAAGAATTATGACTTTTTTCAGATTTCTGCAAGTTATTGGGTAGAAATATCACTTTAAAATTTTAAATAAATTATTTATGTACCATAAAATTCTTGAAACGTTGTCATGACGAAGTAATTAGGATTAACCCTCTCGCTGCATAAGCAATTCTTCTCGATGATCGTCTTTTACAGAATTTTTAATCGTTTATTACCGGTTCTTTAAAGCAGAAATTTTTGACTATGGTAATCGGGGATAATGTCCTGATTAAATCGGACAAAGTTTTCGCTAAAAAAAAATAACTGGTGGGAACAACCAATCAGTATTAATTTGACGGGAAAATGCATGTCCGAGCTTAGCTCGGGCTGAGCAGCGAGAGGGTTAATACTTATTTCTATGTAAAAATCGATCTCTAAGGCGACAATTGACTGGAATTCAAATTGATGGGCTCTGGTGTGATCGTGCTGAGATTTCAAATCGATGGCGTCGGGCATGTTCAGGCTTTGAAAAAAGATCCAGATCACATCTCTAATATTAATTGTTATTGCTGTGTAAATTATTATGTGTTATAATTTAAAATTACAATTAAATCCTATAATACGTATTTTCAAAATTTTATAAATTAAATCATTATTCGGTTTTTCAATTTGGTTTTTTTTATAATTTTGGAAATTCAATGGAGAAGGTGTTAAGCTATATGTATCATATTTATGTTTTCGTTGCAGAAAACACAATTTTCCAAAAGTAAACCTTTTCTGTTTATTACATTGAAATACTAAACACAGTTTTGAAATCCAAGTAAACAGGCTACAATGTGTTAGTTATTAAGAGGTAATATTTGAAAAAAAAAAAAATTAAACAGACAAAACGATATAAATGTTGAAAAATATTCAGTAATATTATAGAAAAGGAAAGCATTTATTAAAATGAAATTCTTCATTTTTGAGATTTCTTTTTTCATAAGACTCGAAAATGCCGAGGTTTTATAATATTTACATTAGAAATACCTTTTATTCAATACTCTTTTATATTCCATTCAAATAGTGTGTTTTACGTCATGTATCAGATAAACAAACATGTCTGCATATTTTCTTTTCTTTGTAAACGAATAGTATCTTAAATATTTATGTAAATAATACGTAAGCGTATTCCTTTTATAGTTTTGAATATTATACTTACGTATTGCCCTTAAATGCAGTTATTTACAATGCACTACTCCAATTACTTCTTCATTTTTTAGCTTTATGAAACACTCATATTGAATTTTAGAACTTTTATTTTCTAGTGAGTTTAGAGAAGCATGATACAATGTGTATACAAACATGCAAAGTTTAATACAAGTAATTTAATCAAAATGTTATTTAATCACTATTTATCTTTCGCATTTGATATTTATTAAGTTACTCTCGAATTGTTTTTCATTGTTCATTTATTATTTTATATATTTAACCCGTGCGTTATGTGTTTCTAATTTCATTGTATTGTCAAATAAAATTTGTTGTCGTTCACTTTACTTACTGAAGCATGCATTTTAATATTTCTGTAATCTTCTTAGAAAATGTTCGAAATAAAATATAGTTTTTCTTCAGAAAATTAAATTTCGAAATACTAAATGGTATTTAAGTATTATGAACTTCTTTTATACAGGGTTCATAAACCAGTGTTTCCTACTGGAATTTTTCAAATCAGATAATTCTCCGGCACCAGTATTTTGTCATAGAAAATCTCGGTTAAAAAAGAAAAAAAGCGAAATAACGTGCGTATTAATTACCTAGATTTATTTTTCTGTAAAAACATTATGGTAGTTCTCCAGTAAAAATCGTCTGTCCCATACGTACCCTGTTGATGGGTTATTGTTCTCGAATATATTTTCATTTCCATAGTTGTTAATTTACAAATTCTTTGCGTATATTTTGATTTCATAATACAGAAATTGTTATTCGTCGTTGTTTATGAATTTTACTTTTAGATTTTACCACTATCCATCATTGTTGAAAAGTATTTATGAATTTGAATTGACTGCCGTCTGTCTGGCTGAGTGTCCGTCCTCTATCTACTTATATACACTCGTAATTCATATAAATGTTATTAAGGTTTATTATATAATGATTGGTATTGACATTGAAGTTTATAGCGCTTATAGTTCCTTTACAGCGATACACAAAATAATCCTGGTGCATTATGATATATATTGAAAATCGTTTACGGTGCATTTTATTGATCATGCGAAATTTCAGCCATAATGAGACTGATTTGTATCACTGAGACGGATTACAACATACTTGCTCAGTGGTACAGAATTAGTGACATTTATATTTCGTTCACACTCAGGCACAAAGAAATTCCTTTTCCCGTAGAATGTATTCAGAAACAATAGTTTGTGGTACATTTTAATCATGTTAAATATAAGTAAATTAAAAAAGAGATCACAAGGGTGCACTATAACACGATTTGTATAGATTATGGCGTGCAGAGCAATTACAATTCATTTACACAGACGTACAAAATTATTCATTTATATTTTTATAGAAATTAATACAAAAATTAAATAACATTTATGTTAATTATATATAGTGTTTTAATTTCCTATGTTTGTTTCTTAAACATATTCAAAAATTATATGAAAATGAAGGAATTTAAGTTAATTCACTCGATTTAAAGCTATTTTATGTTAACTTAGTATTATAACAATATTAGTCACAAAAATATCATTAAGAATTTTTTAGCTGATATTTAAGACAGGTTTTATAGATGAAAAAAAACTTTCAATAAACCAGACAATTTAGTGCGTGTAGTATTTTAAAATCCATAGGCTTAAAATATAAAATACAACTGCAAAACCTGACTCCTCTTCATGATTCAGCTTGTTAAGGAGGCGTTTCTCTCTGGTCAGACAGCTATACCTGGTTATTGTTTTCTTCTGTTCACATACGACCTCTAACTAAGGTTCTCATGAATTACGTCAACCTGCATCTCCCAAGCGAGTGCCCTCATCAAGGGTAGGACTTCCATCGCCTTGACTGACGAATTCCGATGTCTTGATGATTTCATATTGCTGACAATGTCGTTTCCTGCGAGAAACGTTTGCCCCATGAAACCTGAGAGCGTTCAGTTCTCTGCTTACACTAAAGTCAAATAACCGGGCGAGTTTCAAGAACGTGGCAATCTCTAAAACGAAATGTTCTTCAGCCAATGAGCTAATGACAGCATGCCTCTCCATTTCCTCAGTTAGTCTAGGTTTTGACAAGTTTACATGTAACAGAGAAAGATTTGTAACTATGAAATGCAGGATAAAATTAAAAATTTATAAGAATAGTAGATTTCTAGGTAATAAAATCAAAATATAGTTAAACTTGTAAAAACAAACTTGCTTATGACATAATCCTGTCTGAAACGGAAAAATGTGTTGATCCATGCAAAGTGAATATAATACGTGAGAAAAGAATGTAATACATTTACAACAGCTAGAAAGGGTGTTTGCCTATAACGCATTTTCTTTTCTTTCCTATGTAATTCCGTCTTAGAAGTATATCTGTTTCGCAATTTTCAGATTTTTAAGTCTGCAATACATGGAATATGGATTAACGGCTTTAATGATAACTGAAACATTCACATACAATTTGAGATTCATTAAAAAATACATAAATTTCGCAGCCTAGGGAGCTTCTTTAAAATTGAATATTCTAAACAGTAAAACAAAAAGGTAAACTAAGTATTTTTAGTCAGAACTTCTCATACGAGAAAATTTTTAATCATATAGAAATAAAAATCCACGTTTTTTAGAAAAGGAGTCTTTCCTAGCCAAGTTTTTAACTATTTTCCGGGCAGGTATGGAATCGGGCCGAATTTTTAGCTTGTATACCAGGTCGAGACGGTCTCGGACCGAACTTTTAACTATTATATAGGTCCGGAATATTAATCGTCTTTGCACAGCCGAACGTTTAGCTTTTATAGTGGGCTGAGCGGATAATTTTAATTAATTAATTAATTAATTTTTACTGGCCGAGGCAGTCTCGGTCCGAATTTTTATACCTTTCGGGCCGGACCTGGGAATGGAAATTTCGGCTTGTGCAGACATCTTTAGCGAGCTCATAAGTTTCACTAGTTTCTTTGGTTCATAGGCGAATGATCGCAAAGGTCTTTCCTGAGTTTATTCTCTCCAAACGAAGAAAGTTGTATTTTGTCCCGTGATATGAGAACGGTAAAAATAATATCCAGTACGGTTTTTGCTGTTGTTGGTGTTTTTAAGCTCGTAACTGTTAATCTGCTTGTCTTATCTCAAATCATATGACTTGGACATTTATTCTATTAGATAGTGTAATTTTCAACTTATTTAATCGAAGAAATTTGTCATTTAGTAAGTTGAATATTATAATACTATTCAGAAATATTTAACAAAATCAATTAATCCACTTACACTGCTCTGTGTCAACCAAGTACATGGGTATTGTCAGGGGTTAAGAGTGCACGCGCACTTGTTTACTTTTCAGAGAATGAAAATTTACTGTAACCGGAAAATATCTGCAATTGTTTTTTTAATAAATTTTATAATTTGCATCTAAGTTGTCTCTCACCCTGTGTTCTGGCCAACAAATCAAGGCACTATCTTGTCACTCTTCACTGACATGATATTAAAGAAATTAAAGATGTTCTAATTTGCACATATTTTAATTTACAATTTTGCCTACTGTTTTCTTCAGAAATACCGAAAAAATATGTATGTAAAGCTTCTTGTAATCGCGAAATATTTGTCATTCAGTAAAAGGTAATTTCTTCATTCGAAATGTCTGAATAAAAAAGCAGATTAAGCTGGAAACCTTCATTACTGACCATTTTATTTAGAGGTTTAATCTGAATAACAGTCATGCGTTAGTATGGTGTCGCGGCATTTTTATGTAGAATGTAAGAACACATTTTAATCTGATTTCGCTATATGATGTTCTTTAACGTGATTAAACAAGAATTCACATTTCGTTTGACTAGGTATTTGTAATTTTTAAGAAAGTTTTTTTATATATAATTCTTCCAGCTTTTGCAAGTGCGCTTCGAAAATAAAAACATAAGCCTTATTTGCTATTTGATTTTTTACTATATATGTGGAAGTCTGAATAATTATTTTGTATTTGGTTTTTAAAATATTATGTAGTATAATAGGCTCGAAATAGCAGGAGTCTTTCGGTTGCTTCAGGGCCCCGGGCCCTCCCTTCCCGCTTTTCGTTTTCTTTAATTTGTGTAATTTCCCCTTTAAATTTGTCCTGCTTCAATTTTTGATTTTTTTTTCAACGTTGTTTTCGCTAGAATGTCCTTTTACTCGGGACGTGGCTAGGGGCCTCTGAACCTTGCTTCCGCAAAAGCTTCCGCCGCGGCGAGCGGCCCATCTTCGTCCGCAGCCTTTTATTCATCTACTCTAGCCCCACTCTTTTGCGGAAGCCAGAATGAAAAAAATATATATATAAAAATTCAAAAATTGAAACCGGTTCGGGTGGGCGGGTCAACCGCCGCGGCGAGCGGCCCATCTTCGTCCGCAGCCTTTTATTCATCTACTCTAGTCCCACTCTTTTGCGGAAGCCAGAATGAAAAAAAAAATAAAAATTCAAAAATTGAAACCGGACAAATTTAAAAGGGAAATTACACAAATTAAAGACACCGAAAGGCGGTAAGGGGGGACCCGGGGCGATGAAGCTACCGAAAGACTCCTGCTGCTTCTAGCTTATTATTAGTAATCATTGCTCTGTGTGTGTTCATTTAAAGTTTATGATATATTATTAACAAACTGGCAATTAAACGAAAAAAGGATTATTAATAATAATAATAATAATCCATTTTTCGTGCAAAAAACTAGCAAAACTTCCATGGCAAAAAACTAGTATTTTTTTTAATAATTAGTTGGCAGCTTCCTTTATCAGATGAAAACAATCACATGACAAATATAAGTCAGTTAATAATTAAATAAAAATTGCTTTCAAAAGTCTTTGAAACTTTTCGGGTATCGGTGTTTTTATTTTTTCACTTACGAAAAATAACATCAATGTACGTATTAAATCGCAGACAAGGTAATTTTCTCATCAGACAAAGTATAACTTTCGCACAAAGTATTATGCCTTAATATTATGACTTATATATGTTTCATAACTACTTTTATAACTACTTTAATTTAACAACTAGCAAAAGCCATGCTTTGTTCGGATTCGCGAAGCATTATTTAATAAGATAAATATTTGAAAGTAACAATATTTTGTATGCTATTTTTGCGTCTTTATTAAGGAAAAATGTTATTTTATGTTTTGGCGCATTTAAATTTTAGAAATGTAAATTAAGCCAAATAACTAAGAATTTCCTCGGAATTTTTTATTTATGATATAACGAGTTTAACAATTAATTTTATTTGTTTACAATTCTTTTGTTGCCTCTTTACAAGAAAATCATAATATAATTCAAGAATCCCTTATGTCAACATATATCAGACTTGACAATCCGCAGAAAGTCTATGGGAGTAAATGTACCCGATTATTCCGAAAGTTACGCCACCTGGCGCATACTACTGATAATACTCCGCAAAAAAATGTATAGTGAAAAATGAAAAAAATTGTTTTATTGACATTAATTGTAAAAAAAATATTTTTCTAATTCCACTAAAATAAATTATTTCGCACAATTATTTTCTGGCTTTCAAAAATGTGAAAACTTTTGAAAATGAATATTTAAATGTAAGATTTATTGGTACTTTTTCAGTAAAGATTCATTTGCGGTTTTTTTTTTTTTTTTTTTTTGTAATCTTGGCACAATTCGGGCTTCAGAAAGTGCGATTTGTTGCCAAAATGATACAAACAGTTATGAAAATAAAAATTTATGAACAGTTAGCTTGTTTTATAAGAATTTACATGTATAAATTTAATTTATAGATATTCTTAATTTTTTATATACAATTTACATATGTTTGTATATAAGAATAGATAAATTGCTCTTACATATTATCTGTATATATGTATACTATATATATATATATATATATATATATATACTATCTTAAATATTAAACAAGTTGTATAAATATAGAGAAATGTTGCTTCTTTATATGAAACAGTGAATAGGTTTCCAAAAATTACGTTGCCAAATTTCCTTCTCTCACCAAGGATTGAAAAGTATAGAATTTTTATTATATAGTGTAGTATTAGCAAATTTTATGTAATCTGTTCTACAGCCAAAGTTAGCTGCAAAAAGCGCGATGCTGGAACAATGTGGTATCATTTATACGGTTTGATCAATAAAAAATTTTTGGTCAATAATACGGTTTGGCACATTTGCGCCAAACTACACATACTACATACGCCAATTACACTTACTAAACTACTACATAAGCCAATTCGCTGTAGGGATTAATGAAGAATCCCAAACAACGATTTATAATCACCAAAATCGTAGCATAACAACCCTTCAAAAACACGATTTCTGGCCGCCTGGCGGTTTCGTCGTGGCCAACGTGAGTTAAGGCCATTTGTTGTCAATACTGTAACGTAAGTGACGCACCGCTAATTACGTTAGCTGTCGCGGAAAAGGTTGCGGACCGGCTGCGAAAAAACTGTTGCGTTTATTTTGCAGCAAATAATTGAGGGCCGGTTTCTGACAAACATGCAATGGTGCACCATCATTTAGAAAGTAGGGGGCTAATATTATCTAACTTGCATATTTATTTAAAAAGGGGAAATGTATTTTTTTCTTCATTTTTTTAATGTAAGCTTAACTATTTTAAATGTGGGTTTTAGTAAAAATATAGATACCTTATGATTTATATTTAAAGCAGTAAAATAGATTAGTTATTTTTATTCAGTTTTAAAATATTTTTATAAATAATAAAATAATATTTCCAAAGTATGCTTCGATATCTTTGCATGGATATATTTTTATCGTCACGCTAGAAACAATGAATGTATTATTTTTCAATTTCTACTGATTTTAATTGCTGAAATAAACAGAATACAAATTCATAGTAAATACATTTGAATCGGAACAACATATGGGAATGCATATTCAGTGTTCGTACGTATTCGGGGATTCGGGGGATTTTAGGAGTTTTGATACCAGAAATTTCGTAATGTACTGGTCGCTATATCTGAAGATAGAAAAATTTTCAGTAAATAAAGCAAATATTTATTTACGAAAATTCTTATACAATGTCCTTGAAGCGTACGAACCCTGATATTATACAAATCATCTACAGAAATTTTATAATAAGTGTGAATTTATTTATATTTTTTTTCAAATTCCATGAAAAGAAAATATTTTTCATAAACAAAAGAAAAAAAATACCAGTTTAATTGTTCCAGCAAGCAATTATTGTTGAACGTGAGAGAGTTAAAAAAACGGAAATTAAGCTATTTCTGAAACATAAATTTTTAATAGCATTTGAAGTACTGTACCTTTCCTTCCATTCGTTTTGTCCTTGTTGATAAGTAGATCAGATCAGTCAGTGCGCGAATGAGTCTGAGTGTTCAAAATAATGGTTGCACGATTTGGATTTTTCAAAATATGGGTAAGCCTTATTATGTTGATCCATTAAAGAATTAATTTATTTCATTATAATCTGTTGAGTTTTTTTTTTTTTTTTTTTTTTTTTTTTTTGCATCAATATTAGGCTTGTTTGTTACAGAAAATATAATAGAATGATGTTAGAAATATATTTGTTTTTATGGAATCACACGTATATTTAAATATATTTTAATTTTAGCAAACGCAAGATAATATTTACTTTATACTATGTTATTCACTGACTATCCATTATATTAAAAATTTGTGTAAATTAGGAAAAATAGCCAATTTGAAATTATGAACGCTTTTTGAAAATTGTAAAGTTTGAAAGTTTGTCATATTTTCGAATAACGATTGTTGTTTTGACTGCGCATGTCATTAAAAATATCACAAAAACTTGAATAGTTTAATTTAAGTAAAGTTTATTTTTATTATTAAAGATAAAATGTACTTTTCTTTTCACATATTCAATGTGAGAAAGAGTGTTTTCGTGTATGATCATCGTCCTGTGTAAAATTATACAAAATATCATTTAATAGATGCTTGTTTAACTTTTAAAAAATCTTTCTGAGAGGTTCGCTGAATTATTTTAGATATTATGGTTATTGGTTTCATTTTAGATTCTTAAAATAGCTTGTTTTAGCATAATAATAAAAAATGTGACTGTGAAGGAAAGATTTTTTTCTTTTCGTATTTTTAGCGGAGAAAGTTAACAGTTTACCATCGAAAAAAATTTATTCATTAAACAATTGAAATTCCGAGAAATCAGAATAATATGCGATAAAATTGAGAGAAATCATTCAAAATTTTGATGACATTATTAGTTACTGCAAATATTTCTCATGTATTTTGAAAAGATTAAAGTAATATATTTTTGTAATATTTGACTATTCAACCATGAGAATAAAATCTAAATGGGAAATTTTAATATATTCAAATGATGCAAAAATTATTCAACAGGTTTCTTAATAATTCTTTAATGAAAAAACATAACATATTGATATCAGACATACCATTATGTATAAAAACCAATTAAAAAAAATGAAAAATCACAAACACAAACACGTTCTATATAATATAACATAATAACTTATAACTTGTTGTGTAAAAAATATTTGTTGGAAGATTGCTTAATTGCTTAAGTGTTTTTGCATAAAAAAAAAATAGTAATAATCATGTAGGTACACTTTTAAAAAATATTATACATTTTCTTATCTTGAATTATTTCGAAAGTTTCCCATACACAATGCTTGGCATAGTGAATTAACTGGTAAATCTGCAGATCAGGAGCCTCAACGTCATCTTTGCAAGTCATTGTTTTTTAACACTCATTGCGTAATATTAATCTTCCTACAAATCGCTTTTTAAAGTTTTCAAATTACGTAAATATTTATAAGAATACAAAATACTTCGTAAAGTTTCAGAAATTAAATGTGTTAAACAAGTTTTATACACTGATGTTCTGAAATTCTGATGAGCTGCTTATTCTGGTAACTTTTTAAATCAAAAATTGCATTTCGTCAGGGGGGCTCTGCCCCCCTGAACCCCCCGTAGCCTATTTAAATTTACATTCGTAATTTTTGATTGATTGTGCGGATGGTTATAGTATATCATAGATTTTTTTTTACGCTGTGATTTATAAGGATAAGCATAAGTTTTTTTTATAAATTAATAAATTTAAAATAAAATCCTCATGTTAACCGTACGCAAACCATAAATCTTGAAGTGACGCCAAAAATGTAACCTTAAAATCCGCTACATTCTACCCAAACACAACGGCGTGCTTAAAAAAAGAAAGAAAGAAAAGAAAAATATTTTTAGTAATACAGTTTTTAATTCATAATACGATGAAATGCTACTTTAGAATGCTTAAATATAAGCAGATCATTTTCATTTTACGGAAAAAATGCACGGATGAAGTCAAAGAATTCGGTCCCTGTTCCACGTGCTTGTTTTGTTTGGGCCGAATGAGGGCATTTAAATCTGAGCGGTAACGCACAACATATTGCAAACAGTTTTTACGGCATACTGCATCTCCATCTATCTCTTTCCTCCGTGAATAATAGTTAATTTTATTTTAGCCAAGATCTTTTTATTCCAACATCTTTTTTTTTTTTATATATATATATAAATGACGTCTAATTCACCTGCTATTCGTACTTACTCAAAACCTTTCATCTTGTTATATTACGAAATACTTGAGAGTTTTCTTTTTATTCCCAATATGTCGCCATATTAATTTTTTTATTCTTAATTTTTTTTTTCATTTTCCTGTTTCACGTCAAAATCTTTCAATTGAAAATTGTTCAAGAGAAAATATTGTTCAGGGTTTTGATTTTCTTGGCAACGATTAAAGAAACATTGATAAATTTTATGAAAAAATGTCACATTATTCTCTATGAAAATAATGAACTTTTGTATTTTTAAGCAAAATATTTGAATGAAATAAATAAAATATTGCCTATTTTTATTTCTGGGGCTAAAATCCATCTATATGCAAAAATACAAATGCATTAATTCATCCGTTTTGACGTTGGCTTTACTGAAACATTATAGACGCATTTATACTAATATTATTAAGACCAAATACGTTGCTAGGCAACTGATGAAAGAAAAGTTAAAAAATGAAATATGTATTATGTCAAATTGATAAAACAAAATGCTTTATATTATTGGAAAACATGCTTAAAGTTCCCCCCAAAATTATAAACCTAATTTAAAAAATCTCGCAAATATATTGACATAATTTCAAAATAATTGGAATAATTTAATAATCTTATTTAAAAATTTCAGCATCCAAAATTTACCATTTAAATCCATTTTTTATATGAGCCATTTCTTTCAACAAATGACAATTTGAAAATCGTCTGACTTGCCATAGCAAAGCATTACAGAGCAAAATAAAATGTTCTATATTTCCCGAACGAATGAACCAAATTTAACCAAAAACTATACAGCTAAGTCCGAGTACCTCATCAACAGGCCTAATTAATTTCAAGCCGATCGGATGCTTTTTGCGGCAGTTATCGCGGAACAGACAGACAGACAGACAAACGGAAATCAAAACTTTTCGTGTCTCCACAGAAAGCCTTCACTGACGTTTCGGCAATTAATTATTTTATTTTGCAATTAATTCTTTAAAAATGTACATGAAATGCTACTATTTAAAAATCGCATTACATATAAATTTTTTAAATGTATAATTGGATAAATAAACAAATTAATAAATTCACTGACAAATACTGTGTTTTGGAAATTTTTGAAAACGTTCAAGATAAGTAAACTTATATATATATTTTTAAAAGTACGTAAATGATTATTATTTTTTTTTTTCATGCAAAAGCACTTATCATTTAATTAACATTCCAACAAGTGTATTTTGCAGAACAAATTTTGACATTTTAAAGAAACAAAATCATATAAGGGTTTTTTATGGGCAGCTTTGAGCTATATTTAATTATTGACAACCACAAATGGCAGGGCTATGGCTAGCTTCTGGCTAGCTTTTATTTTTAATGGCCATTAAACCTATTAAGGACTAGAGTTACCATATGGTCACAGCATAACTGTCAACCCTTTTGCTATTTGAATACCAGTAATTTATAACAAGAATTTTCATTTTCTTTAATGACAGCAATTCTGCTATAAAATAATATATATTTTTCTTTCCCAAAAAAGTGGTGCGAAATGCAATTTTTGTATTTTAAAAAGAAAAAAAAATTCCGTCTTTAATGTGTTAAAAGAATAAATGTGGCCAGTATGAGGCTATTTAGCAGTTTCGGTAAAAAGTTAGTGGTATGATTGTGGCCATATTCATGTATTTACGGCCCGTTATATTGAGGCCACATTATGTCCAGTGTGACACTTTTTTGACGGAGCCGTAACGGAAAATGATAGATCAATCAAACACTTGCGGCCAAGGCTAAAGTATCCGTGAGCTCGTGTAAGTTCTGTAAAGTACCCGTATAAGTTCTGTGTTTGTTGGGAATACTTTATCTATTGGGGGAAAAGCTGAGGGACATGTATAAATTAAATTGATAATTAAACTTTTTTATGTTTCCCATTTTTTAAAGTCTTTATGGCTTCAGTCCGTTTGTTTGTATATCTATCCGTGTTCCAACTTTCCTAAAATACTTTGATTACCGCAAAATTTATGTATGTTATTAAGTTTTACTTTTATTATTATTATTAAGTCTAGTAATTGCTGGATTCGAAGTTAGATAAATTTTAGTACATTATAAAGTGCATTGAACTTCTATATATCATATACAGATGTTACTGTGTATATGAGACGTTATGTACAGTCGTGGAAAAATAAAAGTAAACACCCCTACTAACTCCGCAACAAATTATCGTAGAAGAAAGTTACTGTTACCGAACGATTGGAAGTAAAGTCTACTTTTAAATGATGTATATAAAATTTGCTTAAGGGGCCATCTACATATTAAAACGAACCATAACTTCATTTTTTTTCAATGGCAATATCCAATTCTGACAGCATAAATGAACTCTACACCTTTCAATTAGCCTAAAAGCAAATTTTTATGCAATTCGTACCATAAGTTTCGGAGAAATTAATTATTTTAAAATGAGCGCATTTTAAGGGCTGTATCCAAATTGAAGTTGGGTACTCGATTGCTAACCGAGAGAGCCTCCTTCTTGATCAAGGCACCTTAAGCAGTCAATGAAGCCTGTTATATAACAAGGCAGCAGAAGAAATTTCAAAATATCTACGCACTTCTATCATAAACGGCCCCTTAAACCATCATTTTGCCGTTTTTTAAGCATACTTTGAAAACTATTTTGAAGAAAACTGTGAAATTTTGGATTTTCATAAAGCAGGATTTAATAAATCTAAATCCATCAAATAAGTTGTAGGTTGCGATTCATAATTTTTTCGAATATTAATTTCATAATTCATATCATAAAATTATAAAAATTGCAAATTCAGCGTATTTATGTTTGAGCACTTTAGTTTTATTGCTAACCAAAAAATTAGCACATTAGGAGCATAATTTCAGAAGATATTAATGAAAATATGAAAATGTAATTTAACATTAGAAGCACTAAATTTTGAATGCTTATAATTCAAAAACTTATCCTTCAAATGACTTGAAATTTGGTGTCTAAGCATAGTTTGAACCGAAGATTTGAAATAGCTCGTTAAAATTGGGTATTGCCTTTGACAAAAATTAGGTTTGGGTTCGTTTTAATATGTAGATGACCACCTAAGCAGATTTTATATACATCATTTAAAAGTAGACTTTATTTCAAATCGGTCGGTACCAGTAACTTCCGTATACGATAATTTGTTGAAGAGTTGGTAGGGGGTGTTTACTTTTTTTTTCCACGACTGTACATAACGTCTCATATACACAGTAACCCACATAACGCATATGAGTTACAACAGTGATATTAATTTTGTGACAAACCATACGCTAATATATGCCAATTTACTGTGGACCTGATTATGAAACTGTTCATGGAACAGTGAAGCTTGCGTCTAAAGTATGTTAAGCTGAAATGATCCCCCATTGCTTGAAAAATAAAACAAATCATAAACAAATAAATAAATAAATGAAAGTGTGCATTTGAAAAATTGAAGGAACGATATTAAAATAATACTGTAACATGAAATTAACTGTGAAAAGAAGAAGAACACCAGCAATAAAGTAAATGACATACTTGAAAATATAAAAGAGAAAATGTATTAAAATATTTAACTTTTTCGGAATCTAGATGCTATCCATTTATTTCAAAAGCTAATGCAATATCACTGACGAATTTGTAGGAAAATATTTTTCTTTCCTGATTATTATTATTTACATAACGGAATTCAGCAATAACCTTTTTTTGTTTAACAGTTAAATAAGTCCACGTTATTAAAAAAATTTCCAGATTGTATGATTTTTTTAAAATTAACAACTATCATTTCTAAACTACAAATAATCAGCATACCGTAAAAAAATGGGAAAACAGATATGAAAAACAAATTAAATAATATTTCTATTTCTCATGTTAGATGGTGCTAGTAACAGAACAACCATGTGGTCTCTGACCAAGTGTATAGCGGACAAAGGAAACTTAGCGATTGTCAAGTCTGATTTATGATAAGAGAGTCTTGATATAATTTTTATAAAATGCATAAGTATCGTCTGCGTAAATGATTTCAATTAATAAGAATAAATTGTGTATTGGAATTCTTAACACTAAAAAAATACTTTTAAAATTGAATGTAAATAATTGAATTTTCACGAATTTTAATTTATTAAAAATATGCTATATTTTTCATAAAAAAGGTATTTTAAAAATTTCATAATAGAAATCGTGAAACTATTTAATTAATCATGATTCTAACTCCATGATTTATTTTTTCTTCCGAAAATATACGTGTTTCATTTTTTATTTGCAAAAATACGTCCGTAATGGAAAAACATGTAATATAAATTAAAATAAAATAATAAATTTTTGAAGGTTATTCTGTAAAAATAATAATAATATTGTGCAAATCTACATATCATAATTTATTTGTGTTTAATTTCAAGTGAAAATACTGAATAGTTTTTTTGTAAAGTGTGCGACAAAATGTGATTTGTGTAGCCTAGTAGAGGATTCTCTTCCCTCATCCTAATAATTTCTAAATAAGAAAAAAAAAGACCTTCATCCAGTACCTAAGGCATATTCAGGACTGCTCAAAATAATACGTACAAACGTAAAAGGATAAGAGAAAAAACATAATTTCTATGGAAAACAAGTTCGTAATCAATTCATTCGTTTAAAATACGTACAGGAAGCACACGTCAAACATAAATATTGTTCATAACTTTAAACAAAACTAAAGGATATTTGAAAGAATTAAATCGAGAGTTAGTGCGTGTGGTTCTGTTTGTATGCGGATCGTCTAGTGTAGCCAGTTGTCCCCCATAAACCGGTGTTCCAAATGCTTTGGACACCTCTACGTCTCATCTAATAGCAGAATTATCTGCGATTAAAGATGTCGAAATAAATGTAAGAAATTAGTGGTGTCCAGAGTATTTGGAGCTCTGATTTACGCGGGATTCCTTGTAACACTAACCATGTCCAATACCACTACTTCTCTTAATATCATTACTTTTCACAGGAAAAAGACTAGTTCGTTGAAAATTTAGTTAAAATAATTTCGCTATTCTTAAAGTTATAAATAAAAATCAGATTTCGGATCGGAGTTAGACACTCTGTATATTATGTGAATTAATGGACTATAAACATAATTTTCTCATACAAAAGTAGTTTCTTTTACACTCTAACGCTCTATCACACTTTAAAATTTCTAAGACAAATTTTAAATCACTTTAATGTCGTGTGCATGACTATTTAGATTAAGTTTGAGGAATTTTCTAAAGTTTAACTTCTTCGAGTCATCTTGATAATTATCATCATAATAATTTAATTTTTTTGACCAATCTTGACAATATTGTCTAATTATCATTGCTGCAAGTTATATTTCAAAAGCAGACCTGTTTGCTTAATAAAGAAAATTAATATTCATTCAGCTAAAATTTCCCAGTTATATGCCAAGCTACGAATGAAAACAAAAGACTCTGTCCAATGATTAATCGAATACACATTTGCACGTAATTACAAAATGTGAAAAAGACACATTGTTTATTAGAAATCTAAATAACTGAAACTTTGATATGCAGATAATTACGGACGATGGTGTAAAAATTACCATGTTTTTGCAAGCTCTTATATCAATCACTAACGCGATTTCTTGAATATAAAAAGAGCAAATGATATTTCAAAGATTACAATGACGGCATTTTTTTTTCTCATCAAGACGTTAAAAAATATAAATTCGTATTTTGTTTTCATAAAAAGATCTAAAATTTTAAATATATTTTCCTATTATTTTCTTGGGTAACTTTCGAAAGCAGATATTAATAGTTACAGTTCACCATCAGCTGTTTAAATCAGAAACAAATAAACTATTTAGAAAATGTGGGTTCTTAGACATTAAGAGTATTAAAAGGAATCAACTTTTGTCTGAATTTTTATGTTTTAGTTAGCTACCCTTTAAAATTGAGAATAAAAAGTTTCACTTTTCGTTAACATGTTGCCTCTTTAAAGTTTTACCAACACCTAGATAATAGGTTGCAAAAACATGTTACTATTTTAACTTTTAACCAGCGCCTCTTATTTGATAAAATGTTATTTTATTCTCCTTTACGTATTTTTTAACGAATGCAGAATATTGTTATAATTTTTGAAGGATTTTTTTTATAACATGAAGAAAGTTTTTTGGACTTTAAATTAACTGTTTTGCATTTTCTATCTTATTGAAATTTTAAAAAGACCCAGCTATTTACCGAAATTGGCTTTATTTGAAGCTGTCGATATTTTCCTATTATTGAATAAACATTTTCATACTTTCATGTACTCTTGCTGGTACACCAAAAAAAAAAATCGACATATCGATAACTAACATCTGATAAAAAACTAGTCGCACTAGGCAAGATTAAAAAAAAATCCTTTTGTTGATCATTTTTTAACAATTTCCAACATAGTTGAAAATTTTTCCAATTGGGTTTGTCTGTAAGTGCTGTAACTCGCCTAAATAAACTCGAATTGCTATGTAATTGATATGCGTTATGGAAGTTTACAATGGCATGTTCGGTATTGAAATTGAACAGTGTACCATTCATGGTTCACTTACATGGGCAGTAAATTTAGGCACTAATTGCAAGCTTTGTTATCTTTCATTTTAATATTGCGATTAATATTATTTCCACAAAATGAACTCTTGAATATTATTAAATGATAAAACGAATCCGTGATTAGTTACTTACAGTTGTTTTAATAGAAAAAGGAAAATTCAGTATTTCTAGAAAGTTTAAAATTTTCCTGAAGATATTATTTTCAACTATCAAAAAATTCGAATAGAAAGTTAAATCTGAAGCTATCATGTACAATCTATATTATAAAGGACAAACATATCTGTGCGTAACGCATACGTCATTTTGCGAATGGCAACACTTTGAAATTTGAAATAAAATTTTGGTTTTGCAATTTTCTCTACTGCAAATTTTTAAACTTCTAAACATCGCACATTTTAAATTTCTACACCGTCGTATAAGGAAAAAAAATGCAATAATAAATGCAATTTGTTTGAAAACTGTATCACAGTTTATTTTTGAGATATTAATTTTTTTGTAGTTTTTGATACCATTTTTCTTATCGTGGCAACAAAAGTACATCATTTCATTGAAAGTCATTGAAAGTAAACGGAAAATAGTTGAAAATGGGAGATACTGTATTTTTCTGTTGCCATTTTCTCATAAAACCTAAAAAAAAAGTTGAAATTAAAATATGGGCTATGTCAAGAATATTGTCTGTTATTCTGTGATAATGACGTCTTATGCACACTTTTCTATAGACGAAGTTTAAAACTGGATTGCTTTAGCGGATGCAAATGACGTCATTTTATAAAAAAGCGTGTATTTTATTTCTTAAACCTGAATTATGTTTTGTAGAAGTGCGTCATTTTCACAGCCCAGCTGCTTTGAAATTCTTCACAGGTGAAAATGCGTCACATTTAAAAATAATGTAATCGAAATCACACACTGATAAAACGCAATGTTTTACAAAAAATTAGAGTATCTTTATAAAGTATATTTTTCAATCTTCTGACAATTTTAAATTTTCGTCGCATAGAGAAAAAAATTACTTTCAAATGCAATTTGTTTAAAAACTTTATCTTAATTGGCTGATGTATTATATTTTCTAAAATGATTTTTAAGCATGATTTTTTAAAGTTTATCTTATCACGTGCCGGTTTCAATATATAATAATAATAAACATTTTTCACATAAAGCAACAAACATTTTTCAGCATTTGTTTCTGACTATTTTTGCATAACGAAATTAATACTTCCTTTATAAACAAATAAAAGAATAATATTAAAAAAATCACCAATCTAACATATTTGTGAAAGACAAATTAACGAAATTAATACTTCTTTTATAAACAAATAAAAGAATAATATTGAAAAAACAACAAATCTAACATATTTATAATCGTACAATTTAAATTTTTAGATCACCAAATAGGATTTTTTTTAATGGAATAACTTTGCAAAGTCCATCTCAGTTTACTGATTGTCTATAGTTTTAAAAACAATTTTTAAGCATGAAATATTTTTTAATTTATCTATATCGCGCAGAGCTTGATTACGAAAGATTAATCAGTTTGCCATTAAAACAAAATACAGACTTCATCATTTTCTTACGGCTAATATCCATTAAAAAAATTCCCTATGAATAAATAAATAAAATAATATAAATAAAACACAAATTTACCAGACATGTGTAAGCTCTGAAATTATCAGAATATAAAAAGATGCCATAAGTAGCAAAATCTTGGCAAATAACTCTTAGCATGCAGCTAATAAGAAAATATCGCTTTTGACAAATTTCAAAAATTTATTTGATTGTATAATTCGTATTTTCTATATGAAAAATACTTTTTTAATGTAAGTTGTCAATCTAAAAATATTAAGGAATATAAAAAAAAATTATTAGTTTTCAATTTTAAAAAATGATTTCACCTATATTCTTTAACCCGGGAAGCCCGGGTACGTTCCCCTAGTATATATAATAACCAAAGTAATCTACGCGTTTCAGTGTCAAAATGAATTCAACGAAAATGAATTGTAATGTAAATAAATTTAACGAAAATGAATTGTAATGTAAATGAATTTAACGAAACTTGTTATAAAGTATAACGACATATTGGAATTTCGCAAAACCCGTAAGGAAATAGTATATTTAGTTATATGAATACGCATAATACCAAAAATATATTCGTACCTTATGTTATTCTTTTTTAGGAAGAAAATGAGAAATATTCAATTTATAAAACTTTGTATTCTGCCACAAACGAAAACATTCATTAACATTGATAAAATTTGATAGCCATGAAATTCGATACTTACGTTTATTAATCTTCGTAACTTGACAATTTTCAATGTTAAAAGAAATACTTGTATTTTCTTACATTTCTAAATGTAATTGGAATACAGGCATCGACAAAGTGCAGTATTATTTATAAAAGTACGTTTACTCTATGATGAATTATTTATTTAATACACTCATGTTTGTGAAAATTGCAACACCATGAAGGAATCATCTGAATTAAACGAAATTTAATACACAGGCGACTGGTATTGGTACAAACAAATGATTACATCTTCAAAGCAAAACAAAAACAATATTAAGTGTCTGAAAACAGTATTTGGCGTAACCAGCACGCGCGGAAATAAGTGTTGCTATGCGACGTGGAATGGACTCGAACAGAATTTGAATGTCTGTTTGGGGAAGAGCATTACTTATTGTTTGTATTAGTACCCAAAGTTTATTTATAGAAGTTGTAGGACGATGATCATGAGCGAGACGTCAATCAACGAATCACCCACATTTTCAATAGGCGACATATCCGGCGAACATGCAGGCCACGGAGGAATCTGTATATTTTCTGCTGACAAGAAGTATTGAACATTCCTTGCATCATGTGGACTTTGCATTATTCTGTTGAAATATAGCTCCAGGAATGCCTTGCAGAAAGGAACTAACTTCGGGCTCCAGCACTTCACTGATGCATCTGTTGCTGTTCAGAATATCCAAAATTTGTAGCAACTGACATCGTCCATGATATGCAGTGGTACCCCATACCACAACTCCGGTTGTTTGTCCTCTATAACGTTCGATGATGAACTCCGGAAGGTGGTGTTCCCCGGCTTAGCATCCAACATGAATGTGACCACCATGGTATCACAATTTAAAGCGGAATTCGTCAGAAGAGACCCATTGTTGCTAATCTGAAAGCCAGTTTTTATGTTCATGAGCCCATTGCAGCCACAGGCGTTATTGGTTTTGAGTGAGGTAGATCATGTGTAGAGGAGTCCTTGCACGCAGTCCACGGTACTGCAGACGTGAATGAATTGACGAAACAGACACTGATAACAGTATATCAGTTGGCATAATATATCAATGGGCGATTCAAGGTGTATCTTTAGCTAACACCCATTATCGAGTTATACGGACATTTACCCATATAAATAATAGTGTTATAACGTTTTTAAGGAAATCGGGAAAGCGAAAATTTTCAATAAAAGTACTTCATGAGTGTACGATAAAAAGTATAATTTTGAACGTGACCTACTTTTTACGGACATAGTAAAAAATGAAACCGTTCGCGACGAGAGACACATATGTGGCACATAAATTGCTCAGAATCCTTGATTATTCCTACCAGTTAATTCCAAACTTAAAATTTTGGCTTATTTCACCAGAGGAATTTTGAGATTAATTTAAGCAAAATTAATAATTTAACAAAAAAGCGGCGAAAAAAGATTAATATTACCTAAAGATTGCTAATCCCGAAAGGTTTTAATAAAATTAATCTTTTATTGTGTTGTAAAATGCAATTTTCAGAAAATAAATTCAGATAAAATATGATACAATTCCTCATTTCAATGCAATAAAATTACATGGGAAGAAATGTCTTTAAAAATTAAATGTGACTTACTACAACTACTTATGATAAAAATATTGTGATAAAAACTATGACTGTTTATAAAAAAAAACTTAATGTAAAAGAAAATAAATAAATAAAAATAAAAAAAATGAAGTGATTGATTGAAATTTATTATGAACTAGCAGGCTTCGCCCGCTACTCTGGTCTATTTCTCCAAACGAATCTTGAATCAAACAAAATGTGTCAGTGAATTTGACCTTGGGATTTAAAGCAATATGGACCTTTAACTGAATGTCCATCCGCAGTGCTGAATTGATATGAACGCCATTGTGTTATTATATTTTCTAATGTGTAGACGAAATTTCTGCTGTTAAAGTCTAACTATTTTAGTTTATCACTCACAGTAGGATTTGGTAAAGAATGATAGTACAATATAGAATATTTAATTTTGTATTGCAGCATTTTCGTTAAAATAAGCCAAAATGGTGAAAGTTCCGATCACAGAATATCCCTCATCTTTTTTTTTTTCTTTTTCTTTTTTTTTTTTTTTTTTTTTTTTTTTTTAATATTTAAAGAAAATGTACTTTACTGTCTCAGTGCCAACTTTAAGTTGTAAACCAGATAATTTATTTTGAATTGTCAGTGCCCATGTTATATATTATAGCCTCCATGTTGGAATCTAAACGTTTTGAACTTTTCTGGTATTTCAACCCTATTTTTGTCAACCATAATAGTTGGCACCAAATGAAGCATTTGGGAAAAAATAACACTGTTGGCGCGAAAGTTATCATTTAAAAAATGTAACTTTTCAAAATTGCAGAGTTTAGACAAATCTTATATTAAATGCATATAAATATATACTGAAAATAAAAGCAAAAATAAATATTATACGATAAAATATTTTATTTTAATTAGCAATTTGAACTACACACATGAAATGACGTCTCCTAGCAATGCTGTAAACATTTTCATTTTTAAATCAGCAAAAAATGAAGTTATAACTTAAATTTACTTAATAACAAAAACATTTTCGATTCGAAAAATAGCCAATCGAAAAAACGCTGTAGTGCCGAAATCTGTTCCCACAACGGTAACCTTGCAGTCAGGTATTTTTTTTATATTGTTTGGCGGAAACAGTTAGTTCGTTCGGAAAAACAGACTACGTAGTTTTGAAATCAGCATGTGACACGAGTGACAACCCCCAGAAACATTGAAAGTTTCCCCTTCTGTAAGAAGTAGTGTTTCATGATTAATAATGGTCTAGTTGTGCAATCTCGCTCTACCCCCCCCCCCCCCCTCACACACCCTGGGAACTGTGGAATTTTTACAACGAGAAAACATTCTAAATCCAACAGTGATTTCAAGTATATTTAAGGTTATAACCTCTCCGGGTCAAGTATATTTAAGGTCACCCGATCCGGGTGACCACAGGTCTTATCTGATAGTAAAAATATTTCCTCTCTAGCAACAAAAGTATTTTTACGTGAATATTACAAAGAGAAAGAAAACTTTCAAATAATAAATTCCTTTATATGCGTTAAAAGCAGTAAATAGGAAAATTTACGTGATATTTGAAGTGGCCAAATAATAATATTGCAAAACACTTTTAATTAAATAATATACTTGGGCCAGACATTTATTTCATATTTTGAGATGATCTTTTCAACTGTTGTTGTGAATTCTAAGACAGTGTAAATAATATTTCCTTTCTAACAATAAAAGCATTTTTATGTAAAAATTAAAATGAAAAATGAAACTTTGGTGAAAATTCAATGGTGGGATTCAAATAAGTTAACAACCGGTTCGCTTCCCGAATGATTTTTGATGCATAAACACGAAAGAAAACGAAGCAGCGATTTCTGTCAGTGAAAAATTTAAATTATGCATTATTTACAATATAATAAATAATAATAATAAAAGCGAAATGTATTATTCACGTTGTTACCATTGCCAATATGATCTCAGCGTTACTCACGGAAATGTTTTGTTTTATATTATAGATACTTGTAGCTTAAAGGTAACATAAAAGGAAATAGTCTATTAAAATGATTGAAACCAAAAGCAATATATAGAAAGAAGTTTTGACATAAAGGTTTTACAATTGTAATTTGTTCATTGTTTAAATTGGTATCAATCTTGTAAGCAAGTTTGCTTCACGCAGTTTGCATACACATAACAATCGGGTAGAAATACAATAAAACTATAAAATTATTTGCACTAGATGCAGCTTATTGTAAAACACGGATATTTTTATTATCCATTTTACCTTTAACAACACGAACGGTGTAATGGGTACAAATCTCAGTAGAAAAATCACTTACGGGTTCAAAAATAATTATGTGATTAATATCTGCACTTACATTACCCTCTTTCATATGACCTCTAATGTTTTAGAATTGATGTTCGCTACTTTGTTTTTGCTCTCATTCATTATTTTTATAGGTACATCACCGCTGGTGTACTAAATACTTCACCAGTGAATTTGTGTAAACTATTTTATTTTATTTCGTAATTAAATTCTTTTTTATAAATGTGATGTCTATTACTTTTATAACATTACTATACGTTATAGGCTATTCTTCTTTAGTTCTTCATATCTTTTAATCTTGTTAATATTTTATGCTTGAATATTAACATTTCCACAAAATTTTTAACCCATAAATCTCGTTCTTGGGTTTCTTTCCTATAAAACCTTTTTAGTCTCGCTCTCCTGTCGGTCTGTGTGTCACAGAGTTCGTTCTTAGAAATTGTGTAAGTTAGAGACTTGAAATTTTATATACTTACAGCGGAAACTTCCGATCACACGACAACTCATACAATTTTGAAAAAAGTATTAAACAATTTTAATTAAATGGATTAATTTAATGACATCCAACTATTTTTGCGATTTAAATGAAAAAAAAAACTTAATTTCAGTCTTTTCGTGCAGGTTTCATAGCGTCGTGGTAGATCATCTGCCTGTTAATCAGAAGGTTCAGTGCTCAGAGACGGAATTTCAATTTTTTTTGAAAGAGTAGATTTCATTATCTAACTCAATTTTACAGTATTTTTTTTCATTTGTCATTTTAATGGCAAAAGTTGTCGCAAAATACTTTATTATGTTTCTAATAAAAAAAAAAAAAAATTCTCTTTTTTCTCTTTATTTTGAATTCTCTTTATTTTGAAATTTTAAATTGATTATATTCCATTGTCCGATGGATATGAATAAAATAACTTTCGTAGGTGTTTTCCATTTTATGAGTTTAGTTTTATAACTAAAATTAAATCAGATAATTAAATATTATTTTCAGATATACAAAGATATGCCGTTATAATTGTCTGAAAAGCAGTTCTTGAATATTTCTAATTTGATTTAAAAAATCTTCGTTAATCAATAATCTTAAAATTAAATTTAATAGTTCTGCCATCCATGCTCTTATGAAAAAAGGCTATGGATTATAAATTAACGGTCTGTAATAAATAAATATTAACTGGATAAAGTGTTTTGGAAGAAATATTAAATGAAATGCTTTGTGCGATCTTCGATCAAACGCATCCATATGTTTTGATGTCCGCATGTGTCTGAGTGAACACGGCTGCGTCCTATTGTTTTTATAGATCTACAATTTTAGTGAATAATTTACAGGTAATTGTTATGAGAATTACATTCATAAAAAATCTTTCGATGATTTTGTATCCACCTTTTTGACAACAATTTGTTTTAACCATTTTGTGATAATAAGTGATAAAGATTTTTTCTTATATCTCAATTAAATTATTTTTATTACTCACGCTTTTCTTATAATGATATAATAACTATGTTTCACAAAAATGTGACAATGTAGTAGAATTTTTATCTATTTATTTGTTTCGTTTGGTTTTCGAGAGAAATTAATTTTACTAAATAAAATAGTATGGGTATTGATTTATTTTGTGCAAGAAATATTATATTTACAAATTAAAAAAATAAACGAAATACGTTTATCAAAATAAGGTATAATTTATTAAATTGGCCCCTTCTTCCAGAAAAACATAGGTTTTAATTCTCATATTTTCCCCCGAAAGTTATAATATTAATAACATGCTATAGAGTATTGTTTTCAGATTGAAAATATATATATATTTATAATATACCCCGTATAAGTCGAGGAATTTCTGAGAATTTTCGGTAAGCAAATTTGTGGAGTCGACTTATACGCGAGTCCGTTAAAAAAGTAAAAACGAAATCTTCGAATATTACAAAATTATGGCTTTTTATGTGTATCAATAAAAAAATAATATATAAAATATACCAATAATAATAATTTATCATTTAAAGTAATTTTAACGATTTGTTTTTGTTTACTTACTACCTTTTCAAATTTGCAAGTGAAATCTTTGGTTTGATTTTGTGCAAAATTGAAGTAAAAAGTTAGGGGGTCGACATATACGCGGGTTTTTTATTTTTTCTAAAATTTGCCTTTGAAAGTTAGGGGGTCGACTTATACGCGAGTCGACTTATATGCGAGTATATACGGTAGTTTTACGATAGTTTTACGGCGAATATATACGATGTTTTTAGAACTAATATTTTTTAGCTTGAAAAATTATGTGTATTCCTTATTAATATTTCCCTTTAGTTAAAATATAAGTGACGAACCGAAAACACTTAGGTGCTACAGACTTGACGGGTTTGTGATTCATTTTTATACAAGTCTTTAGGTTCGGGTTCATATTTTAAATTTTCATAAATAAAAAAAATGAAAAATATGAACTTGATATTTAAAAATGTAATTTAAGATTTTAAATGTATTTTACAATGTTATAAAAACTAGTTTAAAACGAATTAAATCATTATTGATAACATACGAAAACAAAATGTAAAGTAACGAAATTAAGCCCCCCTCCCCATTTGCACAAAGAAATTCAAATGATTTTAAGCGGGGCTTATACTTGGAGCTTTTGTGAGAAGAATAGGAAAATTGGGAGGCTGGGGGATACATTTAGAATTTATGAAATTTCACAGGATTTTTACAATTTGCAAAGTAAAATAAGATCAAATGAGCATTTTTTTGTTTTTAAAATTATTTTCGATAGAAGCTAAGAAATTTCCATTAATAAAAACAATAAATTAATGAAAAAATGTACATAAAAGCATTTCATTAGATATGAAAGAAATGGCAACAAAAATTATAAAACTTAAACTCAATATAAATATCTTTTAAATCTTAGTGCATAAAAATAAACGAAAACATTAACACAATAACCGCCATTAGGGGTCATTTTGATCCCTGCCAAATTAATAATAGTCGATTCGAACCAAAAATTTCTTTATAAGATATGTTAAATGCATGCAGCAGAAAAATAGGCTAAACGCTTTTTAGAAAACTTGAGTAAAATAGCCGGCGGTTCTAGTGTTAATAGCATAACATAGAGAACATTTGTCATTCTGATACAATGGAAATGGATTATAAAGAGATTAGATAAAAATAAATTGCACAAGATATATTTATTTAAGAGATATGAAAACAAAAAGAACTTAAGGTATTTCCTGAAAAAAAAACAGAATTGAAAGCGTCAGAAAATAAAACTTGAAGGTGATTGTTTATCAATGGCATTTTTTCAAAAAAAGAAAAGTTCACATATTTTGGGGGGGGGGGGAGGGGGGAAGCTTACTTTCGGTACTTTACGGCAGTCTGTCTAATTCAGAATATTATGAGCGGTCAGTATGAGTAATATAAAAATGCTGCGTGGTATATCCCTTTTCAGTCTTTCTTTTCTATTTGAAGTCCATTGCCAGAATTACTCGAAAACATAAGTAATGTGTTCTTGTCTTCGCTTAAGATTGACATCTTAAAAGAAAGTGAATTGAGACTTTTTCAGATTTCTTCCAGTGGTTGGGGGAATATAAATAAACATTTGCTATTTTAAACAGATATTCAAACACATGAAAATCACGAAAATTGTCATTAGTAAATATTTAGGATTAATACTTATTTATATATAAGAAGTGGATTTTAACTGAGGAAATTAATACCCTTAGCATTCGTGAGAGTTATGTTTGCGGAATCCTCCGGAGAATGTTGATACTATCTTCCCATGCATAAAAGGAGTTAGTTTTTATGATTTTTTTAAATGGAAAAAAGCAATTCAAACGAAAAAATATATTTGTTAAACATTAAAAAGTACACGCTGTAAGTAAATTTGAGTAATTATAAACATGTTATACAAGTTTAGTTGATGACTGAATATATCTATTGATATACGATTGTTTGGCAGAACAGATATATTTTGTTAATGAATTTTCATGTAACGAAAAGTTGCGGTCTCGATTTCTCTCTTAAATTTAAGACTGCTCACCAGAGAAGGATTCCATTATTTTCTAAACAAGTTGTTTCTGAAGCTTTAAAATGTCCCTTTTAATCATTGCAGAAAAAAATTTCACTTGCAGTAATAATTATGTATTTTAGAAGATTTGGGATTTTTTATTTTTGTCATCAAGTCATGTTTCGGGTTTCTTGAAATTGCTGATCTATATTTTGCCTCAATACAGGGGATGAAATTTTTGGAACTTAGGATCTACAGTATAATACGGCTTTCCAGTTTCAAATGGTTTATGCAATTCGTAAAACAAAGCGTGTTTACTTTGTAAAAATATATTCTGTACAAAACAAAATTCGCGAATAACCATGTTAAATATTCGAGAATGTTGCAATGTTCTTCATTTTTATTTCGCGAATAATCATAACTCGCGAATGTTAAGGAATTACTGTAATGAAATAATTTAAATATTACTACTTCTACAGCATATGTTCAGTATATGGCTCACATCTGAGCATGATGAAAAATCAGTTTTTTATGCTCTCACTGGCTCTAAAGCACAGTTAGGCAGCTTGATGGAACTGTATATTACGACGATCAGGCACTTTAAAATTTGTTTCATATTAATCATGTTTTCTTTTATATTTTTCCGGTATCTGTTTTTATATTATTTTAACTGCTAATAAAACACATATACATTAAATTGTAAATGTTTCAATATCTCTTTTGAATAACGGGTTTAGTGTATTAAATAAAATTGTCAACCTATCCCCATAGAATGGTTATGAGAATTTCACACATCTCAGACCACGCATGTCAAATCCCTTGTTGTCCTCTGGATAATTTAGGCCTTGGGTTGAGAGTCCGATCAATTTCGATAAATGTCACTTTTAAACATTTCTGAAATATTTCCGTTCATGTTATTTAAAATTAGAATTTTTTAAATTCTTTATGTTCTTTTCATGTATACAATATCTATCCTTATGGGTATAAGTATTATTATTAATGGCAATATCTTAATAGTGTTTTCTAGATCACAATAAATTCAACATTTATTTATTGTTTTGGTAGCTTTTATCATAATCATTATTAAAATAACGGAAAAATTATACTGAACAGGAATCTCCCATCTCTTCATTTTGATATTTTATTTTTTTACTCATGTATAAATTTATCTATATTTATATATTCCTATATTTATGTAAATGGCAATGTAACATATAATTCATTTCTAACTAATTTGGTAAACGTTTATGCATTAATATTAAAAGTGGATAATATTCATAGATTAAGATAATATTCGGGATTAAGATAATACTGAGATAATATTCGTTGGAACTAACTTTTGAGTGATACTATATTCGATACTATTTCGATTTCCTTAAAACTTTTTCGTAACATTTTTTGCCTCTTTAAATTAAAGCAGTTCTGTAATTAAATAAGGTAAAAATTACTATTTGTAAACAGTGTTATTCGAAATTCGGTACCGTATAAGACCTGCGCAGATTTGAAAATTCTGATTTATATGCATTTATATAAAACATCGCCAAAATTTGTCAATGAAAGCAGGACAATGATGACCAGCCCGGGAACATAGCAGTAAGCGTTAGATTTAGAGAGATGGAATCCCGCGTGGCGCAGAATATGTAGATGCATATTAACTCGTACAAAAAAAAAAAAAAAAAAAAAAAAAAAAAAAGAACGGGTTATGTTATTATTTATATCTCAGATAAAATTTAATAGATTACTGATTTAAATCAACCATAAAATATAATTGAACATTATTTCAGTTTTTCGAACATTAATCTTTAAAAACACTGACGGTTTACTGAGAGAGGCACTCGGTTAGACAAACACATCCAAATTCCGAAATAAGTACGTTGTAATATTTGTTTACTCATTTAACCCCTTCCTGCAAAGTCTTCAACTAGTACAACGTGTAATAACCTATTACTACTAGTCACATTTTATAGGATGGTTTGCAAAAGAGTTTGTAGGAGTGATCTTTTTTTCCCAAGACTATACATTCTATCATATAAGGAATGTTATAAAAAACAGAAAATTAAAATACCCTAAGAAGTATAATTTATTTAATTAAACTTTACACCCTGCTTAAGTATAAAATTATATATATCGTTTAATCAACTTTTTAAAATCAGTTCTTTACAATACGGTAAATAATCAATGTACTTCAAAGAATTTTGATAATACATAAAAAGAAATATTAATGTTTATTTTTTTAAAATATTAACTGATCTTTTAAATATACGTGTTTTGTAATTAATATACTTATAGGAAAATATCAATAACCTTTATTTGCATAATGGGAAAACACTTTATTTAAAATATTTAGTGTACAATGCGCGTTTATATGGTCGGAGACATTTGTAATATAATTTTCATTATATATCATCACTTCTCTTTGACCGAACAACATAGCAACCAGTGAGTTCCCAACATAAATGAATAACAGACTAAAGTAAGCATTTGTGTAACAGGTAAAGTCTGAGAATTGATTATCATTGAGATTTGACAAACATGGAAATGTACTTATATGAAACGTAATTACATATAGTCCCTTTATAAGTGTCATCCATAATCAATTATATTGACGTTAAAGTAGTTTATAGTGTCAAATCGGGTAGCACGGAGGTGTACGTTTCAATGGTGAATCGTTTGAGAATTTTATGTATTGGTTCATAAATGACCTTTTAGATATTTCCAAATTAAATATACTTGAAGAAATACGTAAATATATTGTATAAAGCATATGTAAAACATGTAACATGCGTAATAGCAATCATTCTTTTTAAATTTGATAAAAATTTATAAATTAACTTTTGTTATTGTTATATGCTAGAGATGGATGTTTGTAAATCTAAGTTCCAAGTCAATCCCCGAGAGCCAATTTCATTCTTTAATGTTTCTTCCAATGTGATACGCGAAATCAAATGATTTATTAGGTTATTATGTAAGCAAATCGTATGGCTTAAATTGATAATTTTCCGTAATCAGCATCCTAGCAAAGTTTCGTGCCACATAGGACAGCAATACGCAGATTTAAATGTATGAAAGTTGCAACTATATCCCAAAGTGAATTTTTTTCACAGACTATTGAATTAGCCGATAATTAGAAATCTCGAAAAATATGAAATGGTTAACGCCGCTATCACTAAAATAGACGTAGAACGGCTTCAAGGCCATCAAAGTTAAAAAGAAAAGAAAGGGGAAAATATCGCGGTACAACTGTAAAAATACAAAATTTGTTAAAATCACGATGACTACCACAAGTTTGTGTTCTTCGTTCCTATAAAGCAACATAGTATCTGAACAATGCATAAAATTGGTTAATGCTGCGATCAGTTATGTGTGCTTCGAGACCATAGGAAGAAAAAACGGAAATGGATGCTCCATCCTCGCTGTGGACCAATGTAAAAATGCTCGAAAAATGTTCAATTAGCGATAGCGAATGCATGCATGAATGCTTCTTCCTAAGGAAAATTAAATTTACTGGATGGCGGAACTTCAAACTATAGAAATCTGCACGAAATTCGTCAAAGTCGCGATCACTAACACATGTATGAGCATTTCGAGGTCATCGAAAAAAAAAATACTGCTATCTAAATAATTCAAGAAAATCATTAAAGCCACTATCATCATAAAGATGATGCGCGACGATTAAAGCCCGCGTGCTTCAACGCTTTGAGCACATGGAAACAGAATAAAAGGATCATTGAATACAGCAACGTCGTTATGCATCAATCTCAGAACATCATAAAAATCGTTAATTCCGCTTTCATTAATGCATCGATGAGGGATTCGCGTCCGTGAAATCTGGATGCACCAACTCTTTAGTAATCTCCAAAATGCATGAAATTTTTTAAATCTGCTTTCATTAACGCAACTATAAGAATTTCGAACAACCCATCAAAAAAAAAAACAAAAAAAAAAACTGCATTCAGGAAAAATAACCTGTATAGAAATTTCTAATCATTAAATCCATTGTCACATTATACGGGTAACAGCGTCTTGCACTCATTCAAACAACGACAGAAATAAAATCACCTCTGGATCCAACTACGACAGTATGGAAAAAACATTAAAAATAGGAAATATCTGTAAATCCGTAATAGCTAAGCGTTTGTTTGTAAGCATTAAATAATGAAATAAATAATATAGAAGAATAATTTATTTCGATGTATTCAAATCTCAGTTATGTAAAATACATCAAGGCCGCAATCGCTGTAATACTCATAATTTAATTTCTCCCATTTTCGAAACCGTACCCTATGTGAAGGACATTTGTACAGATACGAAATTCTATCAATCTTATGCAACTGTTTTAACACTAGAACATCCTGAAATTTTACCCAATCTTAATAAAACCTTTTAACACTAGAATTTTATTTAAAACAATTTCGTTTATTTATTCAACAGAGTTTTGTATAGTTAGAATTTAATTAATTTTACGAAAAAAATTCTGATTCGAATCGTCATTTTGTCATTTGATCGTTGTCGAATTGACACCACTTGGGCGTTCTAGTTTTAAAGCAGCAGTTTATCTTAAACGACTTTTAAAGCAAGACTCCAATCAGTTTAAAGTAACAAGTTTTACTATTTTAGACAAAAATTCCTTATTTATTTCTGGTATCAATTTCCTGCAAACTTTCTGAAAAAGGGGAAAAAATAAAATGAAAATAAATAACTTTGAACAATCCTTTTATTATCTCCATTAAAAAAAAAATCTTCAAACTGGTAGATGCACTTATTAAGAAACTAATAAATTGTTGTTAAGTCATTGCACATCGTTTTTGTATTATTCGCCACAGGCAAAATATTTTTTTTTTGAAAATGTGGTCGAAACTGACAGTTTCAACTGAATTTCCAGGCACGGTAGCAGAAGAAAGATAAAAAAACTGCATACCCTAAGACAATAACAATTTATCACTCAAGGAACATTTATCGGAAAATTTATAAAAATCGTCGATTGCATTTCAGTTCAACAATCAGGACTGCAAGTGCAATATTTTTATATATTAAAATGTGTAAGAAATATGTGTCAAAAAATTTCGCATAGTCAGTCGGTGACTTTTCTAAAACTTTTTTTGGAAGACGAGAGGGGGATCCAACATATTGTGATGGATGATAGAAATGCTTTACAAGGTATAATGTAAATTTTGTAATACAGTGAAACTTTCAATTTGATACTTAATGTGTAAATTATCTGTAGTATACAGCAAAATATACAAGCACACCAAATTTTACAACAATGTAAAATATACAAGCACACTAAATTTTACAGCAATGTTTCCTGCCATTTTATTTTCGGTTATTAATTTATTTTTTAACTAATATGCCGTTTTCGTTTATTTCTTATTTTATTATCAATATGCCATTTTTTAAAAATAAATATGTATTTTTAAACATTAAAAAAATTGAAAAACGAGATCTAACTGTATACAACAAGGAAATAAAAATGCGAAGATTTCAACCAGAAAAAATATAGAAAACATTTAAATAATATAAAAGTTTTTGCTCTGATTTTATGTTACAAGAGTTTTCGTCTTGCTGTTCCAGATGCAGTTCTGCCCAAGTTGGAAGAATTGATATATTTGTAAATAGAGCAGGCCGATGTTATTGCTGATGATATCGAACGAATTCTAAATGACTGGTTTCGGCTGAAATTTCTTTCTTCGTAAATAAGAAACAGATAACAAAAGAGGTCAACCTCTTTTGAATGAATTTAAAACAAAGATGTTTCTGCGAATGAAATTGCACTACAAGGGGTTTTACATATATAACGTTTTCAACTTTTTGGTAATTTTCGATCCCCCCCCCCCCCCTTTGTGATATCATACTTTATCATCTCTCGACCTTCCTCCCCCTGCTCCGTAATGATATCGTTATCAATGTCTAAAAATTCTTTTCATATATATATATATATATATATATATATTGTGTGACATACAAATATGGTTACATTTATTTTGAGCATACTTCATTGTCAAATGAAGAGAAGTCAATAAAATATAACTTTATATCAAGTAATACTTGAAAGATATTGTAACTATTTAAAAGTAGATAATAATAGCTTTTTTTAACATATTGCTTAAACAGTAACAATGTGTTTTTGCACTTGTCCCGCACCGGGGGGGTGGACATAGAACTGCTTATCATCAAAACAGGTGGACAACATTCTTTCTGCTTTCTTTACTAGTAAACACAGGTATCATTTCAAACATATTTCGGATGTGGTTTCTCGAGCATCGGATTATATATACATATAGATACCACAGAAGAAAAGGCAGATCAAACGTTGGGATATTACATATTTTCGAATTAAATAATTTTGTCATCATTTAATGATTTTAACCCGAGAGTAGTCGCGACATTTTTTAGAACGTTAGTAGTCGCGTTCGGTCCATTTGCCGCCGTTACCAGCAGGCCGAAAACGAATGGGAAACTCGCCGGTGTTATCAGATGATCGAAAACGGATAACGTAGGGTGAAAATATTGACTGAAATTTAAAAGATTACAGAAATTATTCATTTTACAACCTTTTACAGCAAATCATTTATTTCGCTTAAGTATATATTCAGTTGGCATCTAGATATATGTTTTCAATAACTCTTTCTTCATTTTGCATAAATACTTAAAAGTAAATAGTAAATGATTTGATTGAATTTCTGATGTTACTATGAATCAATAATTAGTAGGAAAATATTTACGAATATGAATCTAAATTCGTGATAGGGGTATTTTTATTTTTTTTTGGAAGGACAGAATCAGAGTCACGTAGATTTTTATGATACTCCGGCACTCTATATCCATTTAATAAAATAAAATTAATAAATTTAGCATCAATATATTACACTGACATTAAATTGAACAATTAAACTGAAAATAAAAATGGAACCTATGACATGCAACAGCAAATCAAATACAATACCACTAATTCACCAGCATATTATATATATATTTAGATAATAAAGAAAAAGGTAAAAATTACTTAATTTCGAAATTATAAATGTAAATGTTGTAACTACGTTTTATTTATTTATTTTGTGGGGTATCTATGTGTGTATGAGGGGGGAGAGGATGGGGGGGGGGCTCTCGAGATTTTATGATTAAATCCATTTTTAAAATGAAAATGCACGATTTGTAGTTCTTCTACTTATTTCAGGTTGGGAGCAGCGCCCCTGAATAAAAACTCTGGATACGAACTTCGCTTATATAAACTAAATAATAAGTTATTGAAATTATATATTTAATTTAAATACATTTGCAATTGTAGATTTAAATCCTAAGATGGATAAATTATTTTAATTAATAGAATCACTGAAAGGTTCATCTTAATAGTGATGTATTTTACAGCAACTATTTAATTAAAATAAATATTCAGTTGTACATTTCATAATAAGGTATTATTGTTATAATTTATTGTTTTATAATAACATTCATTAAAATAATAACAACAATAAGAAATTTTTCTCCGAAATTATAAATATGCAGCAATAATTTTATTTCAATGAATTTTCTCTCGTATTCTGAAAAACATTATTCTGAAAAACATTATTCTGAAAAATAGTTTGAACAATTGATGAAGGACAACAAATTTAAATTTGTTAGATACCGTCCCCAAGCCTCTATTGGATTTCAATAATAATAAAATAAAACATTTTCTGCGGCATTGTTAAAAAAAAAAAAAAAAAAAAAAAAAAAAAAAAAACGTGTTTTTACTTACAGTATGAAAATTTAAAAATAGATATATTTTAGAAAAATACTTAAAATATTTTTTTTTAAAATCATAGTATAAATATTCACTGAATTATCCAAAAGAGATTTTTATTTGCGTAATTTCTAACCTACATTATAAAATTCTCATTATTGTGCAAATAAATTATATGTATGTTCTTCGCAGATATACATACTACACTTCTGAGAAAACTGTTTTATCTTTCGAGTTTGTTTTATTGTACAAAAACGATACTTTTCAGATTTTGGAGATACGGTAATTTTTTTACTGATTCCCACGAAATTCTCTTCTCTTTTTTTATGGTTTGGCTGTGTTATTGTCTGTTTTTTTCATTTATATGTTCCGGTAATAAATAGAAAGCAACTTCTTTCAAATAATGATGATGAATTTCCTTTTTTTTTCCATATTTAAACGATTATCAATTTGAGAATTTATTCCCGCAATGTTTGACAATGAAAAAAAAAATGTAAGTGACCAGCAATCAGTTTTTTGTGCGAACTGACTTCACAACTAATATAATAAACAATTTTAAGTAACATTCTAAAAGTAAAAAAAGTACTCTATGAACGGGTAAAATAGCAGAAAGAAGAAAGACGAAATAACGGGGACGCTGATATCTACCCCCTGTATATCTGCCCCCATACGTCATTTTGACTTCACAGATAGAAAGGGACACATATCCAGTGCTGCAGAATTTCACTGTCGTCGAAGGTTGTATATCCGACCCCTGTAATATGTCCCCATAGCAGATGGGGGCACATATCCAATACAGAGCATTTTATTTTCGTCAATAGCTGTATATACACCCCTGTATATATGCCCCCATACGACGTCACAGCTGAAGGGGACACATATCCAGTCCTAGAGAATTTTCCTTTCGTCGGAGGGTGTATATCCAACCCCTGTATATATACCCCCATACGTAATTTTGACGTCACAGCAGAAGGGGACACATATCAAGGGGCAGATATCCAATGCTAGGACTTTTATTTTTGGAGACAGATTTGGATATCCGACCCCTGTATATCTGCCCCAATACGTCATTTTGACGTCAGAGCAAAGGGGATACATATCAAGGGGTCAGACATCCAATGCTAAGGCTTTTACTTTTGGTGAGAGAGTTGGATATCCGACCCCTGTATATATGCCCCCAAACGTCATGTTGATGTCACAGCAGAGGGGTCAAATATTCGATGCTATAAGAATATTTTTAGGTTCGTCGACAGCTGATTATCCGACTCCTGTATATGTGTCCCCCCCCCCTTTTTTTACGTGCATATTTTGATGTTGCTGTGAATTAGTATACGGCCTTGAAGAAATATGTAGGAAAGATTTAGTGTGTAATATAAAAAATAATATCTCGCTTATTTTGCATACTCGGCTTTCAAGGACATACTATGCCGAAACAGGACCGTAGACAGAGACAGCCGGCCCCGTTAATAATTCGAATGCCACCACAAGTATGATAAAGAAATATCTGTTAAGACAAAAACTTAATTTATCAGTAAAGAATTCCGTTTTACACAGGTTTTTAACGTCTGAAGTGGTATAATTGCATGGTATTTTTTGGCAAGAACATGATTTTTCCCGTTTAAAATGAGATTCCGTTACAGACAGGCTTTACTCTATTAGAAAATAAATTTGTGGGCAAGTTTTTTTCTAACGTCTATAAATTTGCTTACAATTATTATTATTATTTTTTTTTACAGCATTACTGTTTATTATAACACTTTTCATCTAAAGATTTTAAATAGAAATATAAAATATTAAAATATAGGCAAACCATTTTCGATTTTCTTGTAGCAGCTCACTGTTACATCCCTTCTTTTCCCCTTCGGTAATCTATTATTTATATGATTAATCCAATTATCATGAATTTCAAATGTATTATTTGTGAGATACAGATATTTGTTGTTGTCAAATAAAAATTGCAAGCAATATAATTTTTTTTCGGAAACGTTATTGTGTTAGCTCTGCTTCTGCATAATAATAATAATGTATTATTATTATTATTATTTAAATAAAAAAAAATGTGATTCTTATATTGTTTATTTATGTGAGCTGGAAACATTCTATTGTGAACAAACTATTGTAATGCAGCCAAGACCTTCTAGGGATAAATTTTGGTTAATGGTATGGGTTTCAAAGTAAAAGAATTTGAGATCTGAGTATCAGCACGCAAGTAAAGAAAAAAAATCTTGATTATAATTCCGAAAGAAAAAAAAAATGAGATTGCGTAATGCAACTTAAAATTTCATTCAGGATGTTGTACAGTTGTCAGGTTTTTTTTCCTAAACATGTGTCATAATCTATGTTTTTATGCTTTAATTAATAAAACTATTATTAGTACTAAAAGATTAAATCAGCAAATTAGTTATTTTATCAGTTAATAATACCATTATGTATGTTAAAATTTTGTAATAATTATGTAAACCTATATTAAATACTGCAGATATTTATATTTATTAAAATTATTAATAACTTAATTTAATATAAAATTGTTAATACTATTTAAATTAATAGTTATTAAACAATAATTTCTGTAGTTAGAACATTACACATTTTACGTTTTGATTAATAAAATTATAATTAATATAATTACAGAAATAATAAAAACTTCACATAAGTAATTTCATCAGTTAACACAAATAACAAATCAAACAAATATCATGGCAAGAATTTTTGCATTTCAACTTATAAAAATTACTGTTAACACCATAAATGAAAATTTACACGCAGGTATATGCTTGCTAATCAAAACAAATTATGAAAATGGGTGGAAACCATTAAATTATGCACACAAAGTAAATATGAGAATGACCAATTTTATATCTGAAGTTATATTTGAAATCCACAAAATAACGGCATTAGATTTAAATATCTTTTTTAAATTGAATGATTTTTACGCCAGATAAGAACTTGCTTTTTACAAACTTATCATATTTATTTTTTTATAAACATAATCATTTAAGCTAAAACATGTATTTAAAGCATTTTTCAGTTATTCATTAAGGCAAAATATCCATAGAAACTTTACAAATTAGGTTCACTTTATATTTCAATGCTTTTTTATACCGTTTTAAAAATCTTTAATTTTTAAACATGATTTAATCATTAATTTTAATTGTCTGATTAAAATCGTTGACATTCTTATTAAAAGTATTAAAATCAAATTTGGAGTTTATTTTTATTTTTTTAGTTGTACTGGTTGCTTTTCCAGTATGAAAAAATACATTTTTTTCTATTTGAGGGTTGTTGTTTTTTTTTTTTTTTCAGATATAAAAAAATTAATCTAGTATGAAAGTATTATAAAAATATAAGTATTTTATAAATTAAAAATTTATTAAATTTAATAATATTTTAATACGAGTTTATATATATTTTATTATTTATAATATTTTGTCTTTGAATGTTGCACTCTGAGTTAAATACAAAAAAATATTTTTCAAATATTTTACATAATGAATACTTTTATCTTTCAAAGCATCCCGAAAAATCTGTGTTTTTTTATTTTCATGAATTTATTTAATTTGTGTATATATAGTCGGTTTCCCCCACAAATTTCAAAAGGTAATATTTATGAACTCTTTATCGCCTTATTTAATTGCAAAGTTTCTGCTATTAAATAAGACAATTTTTAGATATTGAATTAGTGGTAATGCGTCGGCTCACGGTCTTCAGATTAACCCCTTAACTGTCGCATTAAATTACAGTTTAAAAATTCAAATTGCTTATTCGCACCTTTTTTTTTTTTTTTTTTTTTTTTTTTTTTTGAAAAAGAAATATTCACCTTATTTAATAGCAGGTGAAATGATACCATAACAAAACCAATTACACTGTTTTATAAAACTGGTGGGGATTAAACAAACTGAATAAAAGACACAGCCCGTGAATATCACGGGCGCGAGAATTAAGAGGTTAAAGACACCTTAGGAGCTACTACAAGCAAATGTGTAGAAATCTTATATATTTAGCAAAATTTTCGTCTCAAAATGTCCATAATGGACAGAACTTTAGCACATTAAGATTCACAGAAATCATATTGTTTACATAAGTATTGTACTGATTGATGAGTTTCGACATTAAATTTTGACGTAATTAATGAAAATGTGCATCAACAAATTTTTCAGAAGGACATGTTTTAAAAAAAATGGAACATATAAGTTAAAGTTTTTTTTTTAAATTATTATTTTAATTAATTTGCCTTTTAAAGTTTTGTATGTAACGGTTTGCACAAAATAAAATATAAAACTGAATACAGTAGAGCGCCGATTATCCGAACAAGTTGGGACCGACCCTGGTTCGGATAAGCAAAAGTTCGGATAAACGGACAGATAATTTAAGGAATGTTTCTGACTTTACTAAAACCTTCATACCTTATCTAAGCTCAAGTCTGGCAGCACAAGTTAGTGCTGGCACGTTTATTTATTTATTTATTTTTTTTTTATATGTTTACCATTAATTTTTTTTTCTTTCCATATCATTTTCTCAACTCCAGAGATTATAATTTAAGCAAAAAAGCTTTTGATTGTTGCTTACTTAAACGAGGAAATTATTTTCAATGCTGCCCTATTTCTAATTCTTCTTAAATACGTTAGTTGAATACGATCAACGTTCTTCTGCCGTTCGAGCCATTTCATAGCTGTTTCCAAATATTCAAATGCTTCATTATGTGATGGACCTTGGTTATTTCCAGAGCATTCGTTTTCATTATCTACAATTTCTTTTTCATCATGAATCTCATCCACAATCTCATCATCATTTAAAATCTGATATCCAGGGTTATGTACTACTTCACTATCTAACCACTCGTTAATTTTATTTTCTTCATACCTTCTTCCCATCTCCTTTATTGTTTTACATTCCTCATTTCCTGATCCACTATCAGCTTTTTCTTCTTTTAAAATTTTATTTCAAGCCAATGGATAAGTGGGAGTTCGGTTACAAATTTTTTTGGGGGAGAAATAGGCTGTTCGGATGACTGTAAGTTCGGTTAAAAACATTTTTGAGAGAAATAGGCTGTTCGGATAGTTAGAAGTTCGGTTGATTGGAGTTCCGATAATCGGCGCTCTTCTGTACATGGATTAAAATCAACAGATTATAACCATATATATATTATATATATATATATATATATTGTTTCCCGTGAAAATTCACTAGACTATTTAAAAAAAGAGTTGTATATTGTAGAGATCATATTACCTTAAAATGAGTAGATTCATATTTCAAAAAGATTGATATATATGTATATGTAATTTAAATATTTCTGATTATAAAAGAAAATTAAGCATTTTTTTGTTAGCAACAAAATCTTATTATCTTGAAATTTTAAGAGACTAGAGCTGTTTAATCACCAAAATATTGATTTTTCAAAAAATTATATATGAAAGAACATTATAGTAGTTTGTTGCATTTTAAAACATTTTGCATAGAAATATTTCTAGTTTTACGTAAGTTATGACTAAAAAAATGCGTCCACCATTTTACTGCAAACAATGATTTAAAAGACATTTTTAAAGATATTTTTCTCAGAAAGATAAAAACCATTTTTTTTCTGTTAATTGCGCACAAAAGATGTATTTTAGATTAGTTAATATTTTTGCGTTCAATCTTTACGAATTTAGATATTATATCTACAACTTAAGATTGGATTTTAATTTGTACATAATTTAGTAAAATTTCTATTTAAAAATTATTGTTGAAAATATTGTACCCATTAAGATTATCTGTTTTTGTGCCTAGAATTACAAACGAACTTTGGTTCAGTTTTAATATAATTCTTGCGTTGCAGGTTTTATAGCGAGAACATAGCCGATAGTATTTATTTAGAATTTTTTTTTTTATCTTGCTGAAATTCAGAACTGAACATTGGCACTATGCGACTCCTATATCATCCTTTACATTTCCCACTCTAAATGATTTTCGGGCTCAGGTTCTTTCCTAACGGAAGTGCTTGATTGAGTACTTGATTGATGAGTTTTCGGAGAATCCGGAAAGTACGGATTTGATTATCGCTTTCTTTTCGGTATACATCATTAATTTTCCATTTCCTCACACTGGTTTGATGGAACGTTTATTGATCTATTGGTTATTGATCAGTAAAGGCTTAGCAAAGATTATAGCAAAAACCAAGGTTGCCAACAATTAATCTTTGATGTCTTTTAACTATCGCTCGGTTTTTATTGCGCATAGAAAAAGATAATATAATCTGGACAACATGGAGATTCAAAAAAGAGGTAAAAAGAGACATAGAGAGTTACAAGATAAATTGTCTGTAATCTAGCGCTGGTAATTCATATATATATATAAATAATTCAGAGACATAAAACTCAAAAGAGAAGAAAAGTTAGAAAATTTTTTTTTTTTTTAAAGGCTACAAACTTTGTAATATTTTCTTAAAATAAAAAATCTTCATAAAAAAGACTAAATTCAGGGGATCACCACATTTTCAGAAGATATGCCTAAAAAAAAAAAAAAAAAAAAAAAAAAAAAAAAAAAAAAAATCTTATTTAAGATTATTTATTTCACTTAAATTATGATTTTGACATTTTTTAAACAATATTATTCTTCGTATTATTGTTGTTTATTAAGTTTATTTTAATTTAATGTCAAATCATTTAAATCTAAAAGTTAGGCGTATCTGAAGTTTTTTAAGGTTTTCATATAAAAATATATATCGGTAAATAAGTTATATTTTAATCAGAAAAAGAAAAGTTAAGAAGAAAAATTACTAAAAAGACAAAGATTTTATAGGGGAAATGAAGCTTGATTAACTTTGTAAAGTTAACTTATGTTATTTTTTATGTAATAAAAGAAAATTTAGAAATAATTCCATTCAGAGAAAAAGTGCAAAATGCAATGAATTTTATATATAAAAAAAATTGAAATTACTTTGTTATTTTTTTTCAAATTCTGGATTAATCTTTATAATAAATGTACAGTCGTGAAAAAAAAAAAAAAATAAACAGCCCCCACAAATTAAGCAATAAATTATCATAGCAGAAAGTTGTTGGTGATAAACTATCGGAAATAAAGTCTACTGTTAAATAATGTATATAAATTTTGCTTAGGGGGCTATATGTATGTATATGAAAACAAACTCAATCTTTGTTTGTTTTTTGTTTTGTTTTTTTAAGCAAGTCAGAATTTTGACACCATAAATAAATTCTACACCACTGAATTAGTCTAAAAACGAATTTTCATGAAATTCGCACTATAGTTTCAGGGAAATTATTTATTTTAAAATGAGCATATTTGGAAGGCTGTATCAAAATTTTAAATTACACATAATACAAAAGTAATAATAATAATAATAATAATAATAACAGCACACGTATACAAAAATGAAATTTTTAATATGAACACCCAAAATTGACATTATATTTGTATTAATTAAAAAATTGCCCTAGAATACCAAAGACAAAGTCAATGTTAAATTCATTTTTAACACTTTCCAACAAAGTTGAAAAGTGTTTATGCATTCGGTTTGTCTGTCCGTCTGTACGCGCTCTAACTCCCGTAAATATACTCGGATCGTTCTGAAATTTTTGTATGTTAGTGACCTCTACCATAGCACGAACCCTATTTCAAGTGAAGTTTGTAGCATGTTTAGTTCATTTACAGGGACAGTCAAAATTTTCCGTTACATTACGCCCTATGGGAAAAAATCGTTTAAAATGATTTTCAATGATGTTACATGCTTTCAAACATATTAAAATTGATATGAATTTATCAAATGCACTAAAATATGCATTCCTCAGAATATGCGGTGCAAAGAATAATTATAATAATAATTTACAGGGCCACACAAAAGATCTCCGTTACATAATGATATACGGGTGGAGGGAATTTTTTCCGGCATATTTTAATTATGTTAAATTATTTCATGTGTAATGAAATTGATATACGTCGCCGAGGTTTACTATAACTTATTTCATGTATAATAAGAAGTGCATAGCACTTACAGGGACGCAAAAAAGATTTCAGATACGATATAGTATCCGAAGTACTGTACGGTAGCAATGATTGCTGGAGATGCATTTTTAATTATGTTATGTGTTTTTATGTTTCACTATATTTATGCATTGTATATGGTGTGTATAAATGCTGAAATTCATATACAGGGCTACACAAAAGATTTCGTAATGGTTACTGGGTATGATTGCTAATTGCTTAAAGGTGGTTTTTAAATGGGTTATGCATTTTTACGCTGAACTGCATTTTGTTTACTAAGAAATGTTTGTAAAACATAGATAAAATGACATACAGGGTCACGCAAAGAATTGGATACATGGCCGTCTATAAATGATGATTTCTGGAAATGTGATTCCAGTAGTTTTAAGAGTGTTTTACTTTGAATTAAACTTTAGCTAAATAGTGGCGTGTAATAAAGGTACTAGGTTAACTATAGGGTTGTACAAAAGTATACAAGTATGTTTCCACCTATTAGTATAAATTGCTGAAAGAGAAATTTCAACCTGTTATTCGTTTTCTTACTAAACTAAATTTCCCCATTATATAGCATATATATCAACCTGCAGATCAAATACAGATCTGTTGAAAAGAATTGGAATACATATTTGCTATGGATGGTAACTGCTGAAATCAGTTTTTCGAATGTTTTATGCGTTTTCTAAAATGTTTACTTAGTTCTCTTATATACCTTATTTCCCTAAATAATGAAGTTTTGTTAAAGCATTCAGGAAGTGTTGGAAAGTGTTTCATAATCTATGCTTAACCCATGATTTTTCTTATAGTTGTAAACAAAACTGCAATTCCTGTAGTTTCTTTTAATTTTAACTCGAAAACCACTTAATGGAATGAGCTGCAATTTTGGATTCGGATATTTGAAGCTTATAATAATCTTTTTCTCTTAATTTTTTCAAATGTTACATTGTATAATATCTTTTATCATATTTTTAAAAATATTTTATGTATTCCGTAATTAATATTCGAAAAAAAATATATGTACCATAACGTATAAAATTAGATGGATTTGTAATTTTTTTGTTGGTCTATTGCAGCAGGCTGCTATGTGTTAACATTTATTTCTATTTACCTCTAAAATTGTTCAACTAAGTGAAAAAGACAAAATATTGAAAAATTTAATTTTTAATTTAAATTTTTATAATTTTCAGACAAGCACTCTATTAATTTAAAAATAAAAAATCTATTATGTATTTAATTTAAAAAAACCTCATGCAATTTATAATTAAAAAGTGGAAGCTTTTTTTCTTTTTCTTTCATGTTTTTTATAATCATTGGGGAATAATTTAAAAATGTATATGAATGTGTATACACGTGGTGTTGCAACCAGAGCTGTGGAGTCGGTGCGAAAAATGGACGACTCCGACTCCGGGATGTTTTATCGACTCCGACTCCGGGATGACTGCACTAGTACTCGGGCTGGGGTACTAATGTTGCCTGTTGATTTAAATAATGATAGAATATAAGAAAAATAAAGCTCAAATCTCACTATTTCGGCATTGATTATCTTTTTTAGAGGCCTGCACGGGTCGTAATTTCCGGGCCTGGCCCGGTTCATTTATATTTTCACAGTTCATGACCCGGCCCGTACAAAATCAGTGAAATCAGGCCTGGCCGGGGCCGTGGAAAAATCAATTAAATGACTCAATTTCTACAAAAAAATCTAGGTTTTTCTAAACATACAATTAAGATTCTTTTAAAGAATCTGAATGCATACTGCATGCATATTTATGGGATAATTTTACAGTAAATTTTTAAATTAGTATGTATTCGCAAGACAGAGAATACAGAATAGCAACATTAATGATTACTTATAGAGTATTAGATGTTTCAACATTTAAATAAGGATTCGTTAAAAAAATAATGTAGTTCAGAATAAATGGAAAAATGGTGGGTTAAAAACATGATAACTTTTGAATCTGTATAACAAAAAGGAGATTTCTAAAAATATTTCTTTGTCATTTAATAAGGCTTTTCTCAAATACCAAAGAAGCTACTTTCTGATACATTTCTGAATTCATTTCTTTTCGGAAACGCATAAGATTGGTGCCGGTGTTCTTATTCAGAAACTTTACGTTATTACGTTATCCATTTTTTGATAAAGGCAGCATATCTTTGAGAAAATACTGTCAAAATTAAAGTTTTTAATCGAATTTTCAGAAGCGATAGCACGGGAAAGGATAAAAACCTGCAGTCTCGTGACAAGAATATCTTATATTTTATTAATTTATTTTTAAAAAATGGAAAACACTGTTCGATTCCAAATCTCTTCAATAGTCATTAAAATAACATTTTAACAGTCATTAATGGCCAATTAACATAAATTGTCTTGTTTCTACTTACACGGCCTGTTTGAAAAATTCCTTCATTTTCCGGGCTTTGGGTCCTTCTAGACCTTTGTACCTCTGGTTCTATCCGCAAACCCCCAAAATATGAGGGAAGTACTTATTTATATACTACTATGGGGCTCTGCCTGTAGCATAGATTGAAGACCGGGTTCTAAATGCTAAAAAAAACTCCAACTATAAAATTTACTGGACTTACTCTTTATTTAAAAGCATCGTTAGGTGGTTCAGTTAAAAAAATGGGAGAGAGAGACCCCCATAAATACATGGGACGCCGAAGCGCCTTTTCTTTTAGACAACTTTACATCTCGAAAGCTGAAACAGAAGTCCAGTTTTTGCAAGAAGTCAAGAAATCTTGGCGTTGCACAGACTCGCCAATTTACAACTTTTTGGTGACTGCGCGAAAGTGTACAAAGGCATTTGGCGATAAACATTACCGCAAAAATGTGGTGACACAATCAGACGGGGGAGGCCGAGATTGCAAGCAAGCGCTTCTAATACGATGAGAAATGCGTCAGAAAAGCGAAACTTGTTTATACAACAGATTTTACAAAGTAGACCGCTGCCTGAGAAAAATGCTGGAAATCACAGGCATCTGGCTTTTAGCTCGACCACAAAGCACGATAAATACATGCCATAAGATCTGTTCATTTTTACTTTTTTATTGTTAATACATATTCAACCTTCACGTATTAGTAGAGATAAAAATTTCTTATCAATGTGGCGCGCGAAAATCCGATGGAATTAAATGCAGACCTTGATACTAGCAGATGTGCCATTTAATTCTTATTTATTTCTTTGCACTGGAAGCGGTAACTGACAGATAAGGAAAAGGGAAAAAGAAATGAATCTTTGCGGCTGGAAATAAAGATGTTTTTAGAAAGAAGAAAGAAAAGCCTTTTAATAAAAGCTGGATGGTTTTGAGAAATGAATTTAATTACATATTTCAGCATAAGAAAGAGGGGGGGGGGGAGGATAATGTGATTTAAAAGAAAAAATATGTTTTAAATTAATTTTGAATAAAAATTATAGCTATGGGACAGAAACGCTGTCACATAACTCACACCGACCACAGAAGAAAGCTGAAACGTGTACGTTGCAGCTTTATATCTACATAAAATCCTTTGTCCACCTTCGCATATACAGAGTATACAATCTACATAGAAATATAAAAAAAATTTGTATCCAATAACAGAAAAATGTTTGAACCTGTTTCTCTAAAATGCTGTTAGAGCATCATTTCCAGTAATTTAAGTAATAAAATAGAAAGGTAGTATATAAACATATTTGCTTGCTTTCAAATAATTCAAAATAATAATATTTATTCATGACTGAGCGCTCATATTTAAAACAAATCTTATTTATCAATTCAATATGCCACAAGAGAAAAAAAATGTGCCACATTTGACGAAGAGTTAGGATCCTATGCTTTTTATGTGGCTGTTTGTGGCGCTGGTACCAGCTTTTTTGTTGTGTCATGATTCCAAAGAGAAGTATTTACATTAGACATATTTTATAACTTCTCACAATGTGATCTTACAATGAGATCATAATTTCATACGAAATGCAAGCAAATTAAAACAAAACACACCAATAAGAACTTTTTTTTAAAAAATTGGAACACAGAAAAGTATTGTATGTATATATATTAAGTAAAAGTTAAAATGTACTGTACTACACTAAAGATGAATCGTATATGAAAAGAAAAATTTGTGCACCAGGCACAGGACTACCAAAAGGGTTGCATGTAGCACGCTGGCAAACAGGTGTAGCCCTAAATCTTGTGGAGACCACAAGTATTATGGCGTCAGCTTAGGGCTTCTGCCTTAGATAATAAGGGTATATATTTTTTTAGATACCTGCACTATAACCAAGTTCCCGCTGTAACAAGTATAATATAATTTAGCATTTGAAAAATTTACACACTGCCGTCCTGTATTTCTGTGTATTAATTAAAATTTCCCATCTTGTGTTCAAGATTCTGCATGATATGAAGGGCCTGTGTAATCACTAGAGTAATTTTTTTTTTTTTTTTTTTTTTTTTTTTTTTTTTTTTTATTTCTTGCAAGAATATGAAAAAAAGTAAGCAAAATGTATCTAAATGTTATAAAATGTAACAAGATACCTTACTCGATCTGCCACTTTCAAGTAAGAAGTTTCCAAGCAAAGTGTTAAAATGTAACATGTTAAAATTAAACAAATTCGAAATGTATGTGTAGTTTAGTACGTCATGTAACGGATAACTCCTTGTAACTTTAAAATCTTTGTATATAGACAAAGTGATGTTGTCATTGATATATTATGACATTATGCAAACACAAAAAAAAACTGTTAAAAAGATGTATTTTAATATTGAAACATGGTGTAAAATTTAAAGGATAGGAAAGTAAAGGAGAAACTGTATGTGTGTGGAGGGCGGGGTAGAAAAACTCCCAAACTCATGAACTATTTGTAATGCAACACATGAACAAAAGTGTACGCAAGCATACACAACGTGTAAGTAAACACATGAACAAATTGTATAATATCACATGAACTCTATGTATTAATGTCTCAATGAACTAAAATTGTAATGTAATTGCCAACAAAATAAACAGACAGTATATGTGTAATAACCCAAGACACTTACAGCGAGTGAGATTCAATTACATAATTAATGAGTTATCATCAAAATGTAGTGAATAAGGGTTAAAAAACAAATGAACTACTTGTAATGTGTGTGTAAACCCTGGTTAAACTCTAAACCAGCCAGTGTGTATTACTCAATGAACTACTTGTAAGAAAAAAAAACAAAAAGAAATACTGCCGAATAAATCGTTAGCAAAGTACAATGTGTAAAATCAAATGAACAAAATACGTAAATCAACACATGAACTAGTGTAATGTATGTATATGGATGCAAAAAATGTATTCCAAAAAGCACATGTTGTGCACCATAAACAAATATGCAACACATGAACTGCTTGTAAAAATGACTTAATGGTTAACTAAGGGTTAAAATTAAAATAAAGTTGTATCTGCGCAAGTTATTACTGTATTAAGGTAACAAAAGTGTGCATAAAATGCACAAGTGCCCAGTAGATTGCATAATTCTACGCTGAAAATGTAGAAGTTATGCCAAACCAAACATGTTCCAAGTAAAAAGAATGAAAGAGAAAGTAAAAATGCATAGAAAAGAAAGCTAAATTCTTGATGTCATATGAGTGTATGTATCCGTCACAAGACAACGTGAGACTTTCACTCACTAATTAAAAAATTTCAAATGTGAGAAAACGCCAAAGATTTAGTTGAATGACTCTATTTGAATAGCGTTAAAAAAAATAACTAAAGTGTACATAACAGCTAGCATTATGCCTTTGAATAAATTTTTCGAAAGAAACAACATGTAAGGATATCAAATGTCATGTCAGATAAAATAAAATTACCTTATGTTATAAATAAAATAGCAACAAGTCACCAGCTTTGTGTAAACAATGAAATTAAACAGTAGATTAACTGTATGTGTAAAAATGTACAGTCAATTAATTATCTGCTGTATAAAAATATTAGATGTATGTGCAAACCCTGTACAATAGTTAAATTGTGTCATAATTTCTGCAAAACTTTTAAACACCTCAAACAAAAACATCCTACCAAGTATATTAAAAAAATACTTATAAACTGTATTTTACTGTGTGTAGTGTAAAAAGAGACCTTACTTTATATGCCACTTACAAGCAAGGAGTCTATAACAAAAGTGTTAAAAAGGAACTGTTACAGGTTAATTGCCGCAAAATGAATGTGTGAAGTAACAATGTCATGTGAAGGATAATTTCATGTAACTCTAAAAATAAAAACTGTGTAATTAAGAAAGTGGTGGTATCATTAGTAAGTTATGACATTACCCAAACTGAAAAAAAAAATTAGTATATAGAGGGTAAGAGAGAGAAAAAAAAATCTGTAGTGTAAAACGAAAACCTGACATAAGATGTAGAAGTAAAAAAAAATAACGGTACGTGTGTACAAACACAAAACTCCAAAATCATTCTTGTGAATGTGATTTCAATTACATAAGTAATGAATTAATATCACTAGATTATATAATGATACAGAGTTTTGCTTGACACCATGAACTAAGTGTATAAACATATGAACAAAGAGTGAAAGTTTTAGATTATCTCAATGAACAAAGTGTAACAAACTCATGAACAATGTATGATAATATCTTAATGAACAAAGTGTATTCTCACATGAACTAAAATTGTGTAAATATACCCATGAACTAAAATAAACTCACATGAACTAAATGTAATCTCACATGAACAAAATTGTGTAATTATTCTCAAGAACTAATGTATGTTTTCACATAAACTAAATTGTGTAACAAATCACACGAACTAATGTGTGATATCACATGAACTAATTGTGTAAATAATCTCATGAACTAATGTATGATTTCACATGAACTAATTGTGTGTCTATCTAAAACTTAAGTGCAGCACATGAACTAATGTTGTCAAAAGAAAAAAAAAATACCATCAATTTTTAAAATAAATGCTAAGTAAGAGACAAAAATAGAAAATGTTATTAAATTATATTGTAAAAATGTAAAATTCCAAAACCAAAACTGAATGTAAAGAGTGAAATGTGATGTTTCCATCACTTGTATCTATCAAATTACCAAAGTAGAAAAAAAAATCTAAAATTGTTTAAGTGTAACTGGTGAAAAAAAAAAAGAAGACACATCTGTACAGTGTTTGTGTGTACACCTGTACTACCAAACTCTTTACAAGCGAGAATAAAAAAATTGATGACCTGCATCAATGTATTTTACTCTCCCATACAATCTTTTAATCATCCGACCATTCCTGCAGTAATAATCGAATAAGAAAAAGGTATACCTAACAGTACACACATAATTTCTAAAAAAAATATATTTAAATTTGCAGTTAAGTGTTAACTGTGAAATAAAATATCACTAATGCATATGGTGAATTATTAAGATGTACATAACTGTCTAACACAGTGATTTTTTTTTTTTTTAAATGAACTTTCTTTTTAAAGAATCCTTCACAATACAAAATGCAGCAAGAGAAAAAAAAATAATTTATCTTGTAAAGAGGTCTTTTTTTTATATCTATATAAAAAAAATGTGTTCAATGCAATGAATTGCAGTTGTGTAAGGTTTCTCGTTGCTCTTTTATATATCTCTTTACAGTAGGACATCTATGTGAGAAAGCTGTATGGAAAACGTTAAATTTTGTGTTGTTTACCTCATTACATCTAATGCAATTAATGCATTTTGGGCTGTTTGAAGAATGAGGATCTTTATGTGATAAGGCACATACAGGACACCTAATTTTATCTGTGCATGATTTTGCCTGATGAAGAAGATTTTGACATGTAAAACATCTTTTTACCGAAACGTATCTTTTTACAGGGTAACCAGTAGACTGAATTTTGATTTCGCCATGACTAATTAATCTTTTAGCTATCTTTGGGGGCATTAGAAATATCCAATTAAATAACTCAACATATTTCATCTTATATTTTTGTTGAAATTGAATAGAAGGTGTGGATATACCAGTTAAGTCAGAAATTGCCAAAAGAATATCAGGAACATTAAAATTTTCTGGCAACTGACAAATAATAACTGAAATTGGCTTCAAATCATGCCTAAAAGGGGACGAAAAGTTACTATTTATAGGAGAAGTGGTAACGTCTTTTTGTGGGCATTTCAAATCAGAAATAATATTTGAGTTATGCTGCAAGGAATTTTCAGTCAGACTGTTGATTTCACAATTATCTATTTGTGTTGTTTCAATCCGCTTAGGTGATAGTATTTCGCTGTATGCCTCGGATGTGCTTTAATTTTGATAAGACGTCTCATTAATTTCAACTTTATGTTTCTCTTTCACTGTGAGTGCGTGCAATCTTTCCAAAATTTTTGTATTAACAATTTGTAAACATTTGTTCTTATTCTGCAACCTAACATAATCATCTTTTATAACCTGAAAAAAATTACCCAACATTTGAAATTCCCATAAAAATTTCTTATGCATAGAAGATATATTTTCAACTAAAGTGTCATTGTTTTTACTACCAATTTGTTCCTGTAATATAGGGAATTCTGTGTTAACCCTTTCCGCAAATCTGTTAAGTGCTTCCTCAAACATGTACGGCAGAGAACATTTTAATTCAGCCATAGATACTTCTAATTCTGGATGGCTATCGGACTGTGACATTTTTCAAAAATGTTGGAAAAAGGAGCCAAAGAAGAATTTAAAAAATATATAAAAGATGGCACAATAATTTAAAATTTAGTTACCGTATTAGAGCAAAAAGCAAGAAAAAGAATTCAAAACAAATATTTTCTCTCCCTTTCTCTCTTTTTTTTTTGAATGAGCAGATTAAAGGAGAAGAAAAAAAAATTGGAAGTTCTCAAAAAAAAATTTCTGTTAATTTTAAAAGTATGCAGTATCTGAAATATTCATACAGTAAGAAAAATTTATAAACCCTCAGATATTATATAGAAAACAGCACAAAATCACTGCAACATCTTCCAATAATATGCATGCAAAAATAATATTCACTTGTAAATGCTGAGTACAAGCAAAAAAAAATCAATAAATAACTATCAAATAATAGCCAAGAAATTTTTATAAGGCACCTTTGGAAACGAGGGCAATGAATGTTAATATGCCTAGACTATCACAAACACATTTTAACTAAATGACATTTTATTTTCTGTATGGAAAATAATTAATCACCTAAATATCAATATAAAATAAATATGCACTGCAATACTGAATTAAAAAAAAAACCTTACCTTTCAAAATAAAGCAAGAAAAGAGAAGACAAAAAAAATTATAAGTGCCGAATAAATTCATTTAAAATATACATCTTCAATTTCGTAAACTTCTCTGTTCATGCTAACAAATATACTGAATAGTAAGAAGTCATCATTTTATATTTATTTTTTTTTTTTTACCCAAACAGCATGAAAAGTGAAAATTGATAAATCATAACGCATACCTACAGATAAAAATAAAGCAAAATAATAATAACTAATTTACTGTATTTACTACAATTAAAGTTTAAAAGAAACAGTTGAATTTTCCGTGTTCATGCTTATGCAGAGAAAATTAGACACCTTTTTTTTTTTTTTATCAAACTGATATACTTAGCCGTAGAATTTTTTTGTTGTATTATTCGCAGACATACGATGGTACATTTCTGTACGTTTTCACTTTTTTTTTATATAACTTCACTGTACATTTTAGGTGAGATGTAACTTAATTACTTTAAATGATAAAATCAGAAGGTAATAATAACTAATAATATTTATTAACATCTTGGAAAATACGCGCAAACGACATGCACGGAAAGGCAAGCCACACTAATACTCATGGACTGTTGCCAAATTACAAAAGAGAAAAGTTCTTGTGATGATATCAGTTCAGTTCAGATTCAGCCAAAAACGGCTATTGCATGTTGCCACATCACCCCCTTCCCAGTGACGAAGTGGCGTCAAGATAACGGGGGTTGAATTTAACTCGGCGACCAGATTTGGTAACATATGGCTGTTGACTGGTAGATGGGTCAGAAGACAGCGGTTGGCTGGTTGTCAGACCAGAAGGAGACTGTGGTAGGTCAGGCATTGCTGAAGGGAAAAACACAGTCTGTTCTGGAGGCACAGCATCAGGAACTACATTGATAAATGCTGGCTTCAACCGATCAATGTTCACAGTTGAGGTTTTGTTGTGTAACTGGATGGTGAAGGTTTTATCACTGCGGGATAACACCCGAAATGGTCCAGTGTAAAATGGTTGAAGACTTCTACGTGTAGCATCCTGTCGTAAAAAGACATGACTACACGAAGAAAGTGCATTATGCACAAAAATGGAACGACCAGTGCGCAGGCTGGTTGGAACAGGACGGATTGTGGATATGTGGTCTTTCAAGCGACCAACAAATGTAGCTGGATCTATATAGTCCTTGGATGCAGAAAAAAAATTCACCAGGTAAGCGAAGAGTTTCACCATAGACGAGTTCAGCAACACTAGCTTGCAGGTCTTCTTTGATGGATGAGCGGAGGCCCAGGAGAATAGTGGGTAGTATCTCAACCCAGCGTTCTGTGGCATAGCAGCGAATGGCAGCCTTAAGACTTCTGTGAAATCGTTCAACAAGTCCATTCGATGCTGGATGGTATGGAGTCGTGTATATATGATGGGTGCCAATGATTTTAGACAAACTTTCAAACAGCTGAGATTCAAATTGTCGTCCACGGTCTGTGGTGATCCGGAGAGATACACCAAACCTGCAAATCCACTCAGAATAGAATTTGAAGGCAATAGTGTCAGCAGTTATGTCCTCTATTGGAAATGCCTCTGGCCAACGTGTAAATCTGTCCACTAGTGTTAGGAGATACTGGCAGCCTTTCGATTGAGGGAGAGGACCCACTAAATCTAAATGGACATGCTCAAAGCGAGAACTTGGAGTGGCGAACTGACCTGGGCGACTGAATGTGTGCTTGTGGACCTTGCTGCGCTGACACGGAATGCAGGAACGAGTCCACTTGGTAATGTCAGTTTGCATAGACGGCCAACAGAAACGTTGTTTTATCAGCTGCACAGTTGACTTGACACCAGGATGGGAGAGCCCATGAAGACTGTCAAAGATCTGGCGACGCATCACTAGGGGTACAAAAGGTCTGATTTTGACAGTCGAGACATCACAATAAAGTTCAGATGAGGAATCACTTTCTACTGGAAACTTCTTAAGAACTAAATTGGATGAAGTAGGGGTTTGCAGTAGCTCACACAGTTCACTGTCACTCAGTTGTGCTTCAGCCATTGTTTGTAGACCGAGATCCAGGGATATTGCATTTATGCGGGAGAGTGCATCAGCAACACTGTTATCTTGCCCGCTGACATGTTGAATATCCGTCGAAAACTGAGCTATGAAATCAAGATGCCTAAGTTGTCGAGGAGTACACTTATCAGGTTTGTGTGCAAACACAAAACACAGAGGTTTGTGGTCAGTGTATATAGTAAATGACCTAGCTTCAACCATGTATCTGAAGTACTTAATTGCCTCGTAAATAGCTAACAGCTCTCTATCATAAGCCGAATAGCTTTGCTGTGCAGGAGAAAGTTTTTTTGAAAAGAATGCAAGTGGCTGAAGACATTGTTCCGTTTTTTGGTGTAATGCTGCACCAATAGCTGTATCAGATGCATCTGCATGCAACACTAATGTAGCAGTTGGATCAGGATGACATAGCATTGTGGCCTGAGAAAGTTTTTCCTTACAAGTTTCAAAAGCTTTTGTCGTAGCATCAGTCCAAGAAATTTCACGTTTGTCATTCTTTTGATAATTTTGCAGCAAGTGATTTAGTGGCATTTGAATGGAAGCCATCTCAGGAAGAAAACGTCTGTAAAAATTTAAGGCACCTAAGAATCTGCGGAGTTCTTTCACTACTTTTGGTTGGGGAAAGTCTATAATTGCCTTAACTTTATCTGGAAGAGGTTTACAACCATGCTCAGAGACAAGGTGTCCAAGGAACTGGATTTCATCCTGGAAAAACTCACATTTAGATGGATTGATAGTCAAATTATATTTGTCAAGACGACTTAACACTTGCTGAAGGTGTGCTTCATGCTCAGCTGGAGATTTACTGGCAATCAAAATGTCTCCCAGGTATGGAAAACAGAAATTGAGATCATAGAGAACTTCATGAATGTGCCTCTGAAATGTTTGGGCAGCATTCGACAGCCCAAATGGCATAAAAACAAATTCGAATAAACCAAATGGGGTAGTAATGGCTGTTTTGGGAATGCCAGTAGGGTTAACAGGGATATGATGAAAAGCCCGCACAATATCTACTTTTGAGAAAATTTTAGCACCATGCAAATTATGAGTAAAATCTTGAATGTGGGGTATAGGATATTTATCAGGACGTGTTATCTTATTAAGTGCTCTGTAATCCCCGGTGGGACGCCAGTCACCTGAACTCTTACGAACAAGGTGCAAAAGAGATGCCCAATTAGATTTAGATGGCCGACAGATACCCTGTTCTAACATAAATTGGAACTCCCGTTTAGCTGCAGCAAGTTGTGCAGGGTGGAGTCTTCGCGGTTTGCTAAAAACAGGTGGGCCAGAAGTTTCAATGAAATGGTAAGTATTATGAGGAATTTTGCTGTTAAAAGGGCGGGGACGTGTAAGGTTAGGAAACTGGTTTAGAATTTTATGAACGGTTGAATCCTTACAGATACTTTTGACAGATGTAAATATACCCTTTACAAATTGGCCTTTGCTAGTTAATTTCGTTAGCGGATCGATAAGACAGTGGTTTTTAAGATCAATTAATAACCCGAAATGAGCTAAAAAATCTGATCCAATAATAGGACGCTTAACATCTGCCAACGTAAATTCCCACTTGAAGCTACGTCTAAGGTTTAGCTCAACTTCAACAAGTTTTTGCCCATAAGCGGATATCTTAGTATTGTTGGCAGCAAAAAGACAAAAAGTTGATGGGTTTGATTTGGTGGTGTTGGGAATTACAGAGACATCTGCACCTGAATCAATTAAATAATTTGTCTTAGTGGCTGGATCATAAATACATAAGCGACTATTGTGTGGAGGTTGTGTGCGATCACATGCCGCTACTGTGATGCACTCGTGTCGTTTCCCGTTTGGGAAAAAGAACATGGCTTTGTACATTTTCGAGCTTGAGGGCCAAAACGTGTATGATAGTAAAAAGTATCGGCATTATGTCTCCGGCCGTTTGAGAAACTGCGGTTTCTATAAAAATTGCCTCCTCTGTTACGATGTGGAGAACGAGAGCGATTCTCGGACAAAGATACTGTTAATGCTTCGACCTTTTTTGACAATTCAGAAACCTGAAGACGTAGAATTTTTATCTCGTTGGACTCTGACATTGCAGCTATTACATGATCATTGTGGGGGGTGCTGATTTCGGACACTTTATCTGCCAGGACGGCAAGTTTGTCCAATTCATCACCCCCAACCGCTAAAACGGCTTGAATATTACTTGGCAGGCGTTGTAGCCAAAGAGTTCTTAGAAAATCGTCTGTAACTTGGCCGGAGGCAAGGTCCTTCATCTTTCTGAGCAACACACTTGGTTTCTGGTCCCCAAGTGTGAGCTCTTGCAGGAGTGCCTTCGTTTTTTGGGCAGTAGAGTTTTCAAAAATTGTTAGCAACTTTTCTTTTAGAGTAGTAAAAGGGTTTACATCGGGCGGTGTGAATATAAGATCACTAACAGAGGACAGGATATCAGTATCTAAAATGTTGATTAGACAATTATAATTAGTTTTTTCATCAGCGATTTTATTAAGTGTGAATGCCGAATCAAGTTGCGCGAAAAATAGTTTGATATTGTGCTTAGAAAACGTTGGCATTTTTGCCTGCACGGCAAGAACTCCTGTCTCTTGATCGACAGACATATCTTTATTTTACTTTTGAAGGCCAACAAAATAAGGAAATAAAAATTACTAGGTGTGATAAGAATGATTAAAATTAATATACATTTATATTACACAATAAAGTTGTTCCGATTACGATACGATTTGCAACACGAGAAGGGGAAAAAAAAATAAATATTTACATATCAAGGTGCAAGTACAAAACAAAAAAATAAAAATGATCTAACAGATATTTGGTGACAATTAATCTCTTAGTAGAAGTAATACTTGCGATTGACACAAAACGGGGAACAGCCATTACCAGAAAAAAAAAATATATAAAATAAAAAAAAAACTGTAACCATACCTGGAGACAGCGTATTTATTTACACTGTTAGCGTTTTATAATTAAGCAGATACGAGGCATAAGGACATGTTGCGAACTTATCATCGAAATGGAGATCTTGAAAGCACGTTGCTTGAGGTTAGGCCTAAGTAGCCATGAGGCTGATCGATCACGCTGTTTTTTTTTAAATTATCGATGAAACGCGTTCAGAGTCCGTGGTCACCACTGTACATTTTAGGTGAGATTTAACTTAATTACTTTAAATGATAAAACCAGAAGGTAATAATAACTAATAATATTTATTAACATCTTGGAAAATACGCGCAAACGACATGCACGGAAAGGCAAGCCACACTAATACTCATGGCCTGTTGCCAAATTACAAAAGAGAAAAGTTCTTGTGATGATATCAGTTCAGTTCAGATTCAGCCAAAAACGGCTATTGCATGTTGCCACATTCACGTTTTCCTTTTTTTATCAGGTGTACCACTTTTACTATTGCGAGCATATTGGCACTGATTTTTTTACAAGCTAAGATGGCAGAAACCAGCAACAAACAAAAATCAATCTCATGCAAATTTGATGATGAAAACTGAAGCAAATATTTTTTTTTATCTCATTTATGCACAAGACGCGAATAGTTATCTGTCAACACATATTTTTTTATTATTATTGACTTGAAGACAACACATACTTGACGTAACACACGTAAATCATTGACGCAACACTTGGAAAAAAGAAAACTTTTTGAAGACACTTTCCTAAAAAAAATCGTAGCATAAGATTTAACGTACACCTTTGCCGCAATGCACGCGAACCTTTTTACTTTTTCACATTCCACACGATAAATCTGCAGGCACCGTTGAATGCACACGCACATAAATGAGAACACACTAGGTCCCAATATTCTGTCAAAAGGGGAAAGCAAAACGTCGACACAAACACACACAAGGCGAACCGCTGAAGTCACGTTTTTTTTTTTTATGATTACTGACGATACAAGATCAATTCGTCGGATAAATCCGATCATCTGGGGGAGGTGATGGTGAGCAGAAACGAAGAAACAACCGCACCAACATCAGAGGGGGGGAGGAGGCATACAGGCGAAACAAGAGTGGCTCGAAGATGTCCAGCTGGTGAGCGAAGAAACACTAGAATGGGTTCCATTCCATCACTGTCCGTCGGAGAAAATCGCATCCATCCATCGAGCACAATATTATGAGTGCAGGATATCACGGCACACCAAGAAGGCACACTGTCCGGCATGGTTGAAAAAAAAATATCCAGTCTAAGAATTTGAAGAAAATTACTGCAAGAGTACTTGAATGGGGTACTTGAAGGATTTTAGGGGGGGGGGGTGAATTTCTCTCTCTAACGTGCATTTTTTTTTAAACTAAGTTGGAGAAAAATATAGGCGATGCGCCAAAATTATGTAGCATAGATTGAAGACCGGGTTCTAAATGCTAAAAAAAACTCCAACTATAAAATTTACTGGACTTACTCTTTATTTAAAAGCATCGTTAGGTGGTTCAGTTAAAAAAATGGGAGAGAGAGACCCCCATAAATACATGGGACGCCGAAGCGCCTTTTCTTTTAGACAACTTTACATCTCGAAAGCTGAAACAGAAGTCCAGTTTTTGCAAGAAGTCAAGAAATCTTGGCGTTGCACAGAATCGCCAATTTACAACTTTTTGGTGACTGCGCGAAAGTGTACAAAGACATTTGGCGATAAACATAACCGCAAAAATGTGGTGACACAATCGGACGGGGAGGCCGAGATTGCAAGCAAGCGCTTCTAATACGATGAGAAATGCGTCAGAAAAGCGAAACTTGTTTATACAACAGATTTTACAAAGTAGACCGCTGCCTGAGAAAAATGCTGGAAATCACAGGCATCTGGCTTTTAGCTCGACCACAAAGCACGATAAATACATGCCATAAGATCTGTGCATTTTTACTTTTTTATTGTTAATACATATTAAACGTTCACGTATTAGTAGAGATAAAAATTTCTTATCAATGTGGCGCGCGAAAATCCGATGGAATTAAATGCAGACCTTGATACTAGCAGATGTGCCATTTAATTCTTATTTATTTCTTTGCACTGGAAGCGGTAACTGACAGATAAGGAAAAGGGAAAAAGAAATGAATCTTTGCGGCTGGAAATAAAGATGTTTTTAGAAAGAAGAAAGAAAAACCTTTTAATAAAAGCTGGATGGTTTTGAGAAATGAATTTAATTACATATTTCAGCATAAGAAAGAGGGGGGGGGGGGGAGGATAATGTGATTTAAAAGAAAAAATATCTTTTAAATTAATTTTGAATAAAAATTATAGCTATGGGACAGAAACGCTGTCACACTGCCCACTACGAGCTACGCTCGCCAACCCCCCGTTCAGGCACACCAAAATCCAAAAAGCACGCTAATTTGATCGACTTTAAAAATATTGAATTAAAAAAAAAACAGTAGCGATCTCTCTGTAAACAGGTTCCCATTCGTTTACCTTGGATTGGGACTTTTAAGACCAAATCTGCTGCTTTTAAGAGATACAATGGCTGTTTTCGTATTTAATTAAAAAAATTAGTTAAACATTGGAAAATAAGCTAATGTAAAATGAATTAAGTAAACAGTGTCATTGTCTCCCGGTATTTTTTAACTGCGCTATAAGATAGTTCTTTTAAATAATTCATTTTAAATGTATCGTTTCAAATCTGACGTAATTTACACCAAAGTTTTATTTCTCTTATTAATATTCACGTGAAAATACTTTTGTTGTTAGAAGGAAATATTATTTGCGCTGTCTTCGAATTCACGATAATAGTTGAAAAGATTATCTCAAAATATCTCACGCAAATATAGTTTTCAATTTAAACTGTTTTGCCATATTTTGGGGGCATTTTAAATATGACGTAATTTCCTCCCTTTACAAGTTTTAATGCATAATAATGATTTTTTATTTTAAGATTTTGTTTCTCAAATTCAAGTGTAAATATGGTTCTTATGACGTAATTTTCCTGCTATTAACATGTAATCATTTAATTCTAATTTTAAAGTTTTTTTCTGTTTGTAATAGTCACGTGTAAATAAATTTTTAATTTGAAGTAAACATTATTGTTTGCGCTTTTTATACAATTGGCAACAGTTTAAATTAATAACATTTTCTAAATTTTGTAAAAAATATCTCTCGAAATGCTGAAAATTTGAATTTAAAATAGAAATAAAACCTCAAAAAATGGGTCTAATAACAAAAATAAATGCAATATGCACACCGGGAACTTATAACCTATAAAATGATCTAAAAATGATTAAATTCTCATGTATAGCTTTTGCTCGAATAAAACTTTTTTAATAGAACGATTTTGTATCACTTTAGCATTAAATATCTTAAAATAATTCTTCGATTTGAAAACTGTCTGCATCAGCGTGTTTATCAAACATTTCTCTATAATACCGCCGATTTTCATATTTTTGTATAGTATATTTTCAGTTTTTTTAATATTAACGATGAAAGGCCATGCTTAAGCATTCAAATTGGATGCCGATCTACTCGGAATATCTACGCAGATTTTCATTGGTCCATTTCCAAATCAAAACTTTTTTTTATATATAGAAGGAAATGTAAAATATCTACTACAGTTATGAATTAAAACAGTTTTCATCTACTCTGTATATGGGCAATATCTACCTACCCTTGTATCTACTTTGTACACTGCAGTAAATCGGTCATCTTTAACTTGAGTAGCCTGATATAGTCCACAAATAACAATAAAAATTCATTTTATAGATTTCAAATTGCATATAATTAGTTTAATTAGGGTTTCGTTCATCTGACGAAACCCTATTCGTCTCGCTCATGTGTTTGCCCGTCTGTCTGTCTGTCCGTCACAGAGCCCGTTCTCAGAAACTATACATGTTGGAGACATGAAATTTTGGGTACTTATAGCTGAGCACCTCACATCATACGACAAATCATAAAATTTTGAAAATGTCGTACGTTTAACCCTTTGGGGTCCCACATGTGTATTTTAAACAATTCTTTCTAAGTGAGCCCCTAATTATGTTGGAGGCGTGAAATTTTGCATACTTATAGCTCAACAACTCAGATCACACGTCAAATAATAAATTTTGAAAAAGTTTTATGTTTAACCCTTTCAACTCCAGCTTGTGTATTTTAAGCAATTCTTTCTAATTGAGACCCTAATTAAATTGAGATTTGAAATTTTGCATACTTATTGCAGAAGACCTGAGGCCAGGCGACAAATCATGAAATCTTGAAAAAGTCTTACGTTTAACCCTTTGAGCTACCACATATGTATTTTAAGCAATTCTTTCTAAGAGAGCCCCTAATTAAGTTGGAGACATGAATTTTTGCATACGTATAGCTGAATGCCTCAGACCACACAGCAAATCATAAAATTTTCAAAAAGTCTTATGTTATTTACTCCTCCGGGACTTGGGTATTATTTTAAGCAATTTTTCTAACCTCCGCCCTTTTCACCCGGGGAGTACTTTTCCAACTTTTGCTGACACCCCTTTGACCATTCTTTCATATTATGCACCATAGCCTTACATATTTTAGTCCCACTTTTTACCGCCAGATCGCCTTCTTATCTCGGGTGCTATCGGCCCAATCCCCTCGACTAATATATCTGCGGATAGTATGTAAAACGTATTTTCGTTCGGATAGAGGTTTGTTTAGAATCAAGTGCGCCCCTTTGTTGTGAAATGTGGAACTAACAGATTTTTCAAAAGGATAAACTCTTTTGAAAGGAATATTAAACGAAACCCTCTGTACGATCTGTGATCACACTTACCCACTTGTTTCATTTTTAAGATGTCTAACAAAAAAATCTAGTGTCGGAGTCGGCTTGTTTTTTAGCGATTCCGACTCCGACTCTTTTTCTCAAAAAATGGTCCGACTCCGCAGCCCTGGATGCAACTAAATCATTTTGGGGAAGAGAATAATCCCTATTGGAGATTTCGGACTGCCATCGGCCCGTCCCGAAGGAAAAACTTCAGCTCATTTTCCATTTTATGCTTTTGTAGCAGTTTTAGTTTGATTAAACCTTGGCAATTGTAACCAAGAGTTGAAGTCCTTCCAATATACGGCTTTATGTTTCGAGTGCTTTATTTTACGTTGATTTATTTTCCAGCGTTTTATATTCGGGTTGTTTATTTAATTGTGCTTCTTTTTTTGCGGTGTTACATAATTTAATAGTCAACTCTATGGAGCAATTTATTATAAATATCCAGTCAAATATCGTAAAAATTCAGAAAGATATCGGCGTTAGAGTGAGCTAATTTTTAGTTGTTCTCTAAAAGCAGCTGAATGATAAGGGATTTTCCTCAAATTGTCATTTTTTATTAACTGACTTTTAGAAAAAAAAGTTAGTATTTAGTGACTATCAACGAGTAGATTTGGAAAAAATGCTTCGATTTTGATACTTCTTTTGACCGAATCTAGGAAAAAAAGTGAACGGAAAAAACGTGACAAGGAAAAAAAGTGACCCGAAAAAACATGACACGGAATTTATAAATATTGAACTTATTCATAAACAATTACTAAAAACTAACAAAGTAACAAATGTCTGATATTTTCAATACAATGTTGCATCTTATAAAATTGTTTTCATAAGTTACTTTACCATTATGCATTGGGAAATCAACAGAGATTTGCTTACTAGGGCGTGCTGAAATAAATATTTTGTTAAAAAAAAATAGATCCCCCCCCCCCTTCCCTCTGCTCTTTCTTTTTATAATTGTTGCTTGCAACTTTTTTTAAGTCTTCCCACCCTTGAAGAACCGTTTTGTGAGCAAATTTTATTAAAATTAGACCTATTTCTTTTAATAAAACGATTATTTTTAATTTTATGTGATAATGTTATTAATACCTTAATAAATAATTTTTTAACTGACAAAACTAAGCTTTTTTGCATTTGTCTTTTATTATTTTCTTTTAATTACCTTTTTCCTCCATCTTTCCCAGAAAGTAAGTTTAATAATTTTTTTTTTATCTTAGTTTTATTATTAATTATATTAATAGTTTTAAATCTCAGTAACTTTAAATATAAAATAAAAAAGCAGATAAAGGATAAATTTCAGCTTATAGCTAATATTAAATATAATGATAAACTGAATATATAATTTGTAGAAATAGTAGAAATTTGTAATTTATATTAACGTTAATAATTTAATAAATTAAGAATAAATTGAATTAAAAAATATATTTAAAAAAACATTAATTTAATTTTTATATTAAAATTACTAACTATTTTAATAATTAATTAATAGCAATTATTCATCAATTAAAGTTTTTCTTCAAAAGTTTTTATTTATTATCCGCCCCCCCCCCTCCCAAAAAATGAAAAATCAGTCAAAAATTTAAGTCTAAGTAATTGTTTTGTTGACTGATGGTATTATTATTAATTAATGTAGAAGTAAATTCAGTCAGAAGACGAAAAAAGGAACTTCCTCTGTTCAAATGCACACATATTTAATTATAAATTTCTAGGCTATCGTTAAAATACAAACACTTAAGGATTCTTGGCTATAAAAATTATAATGTATACAGGAACACGACATTAAAACATTCAAAAAGGAAATTGGAGCACGGATCTAGTTAGAATCCGTCAAATAAAATAAAAGGGCAACGCCCAATTCAAGATCAGCCAAGAGAGAGCACCGCTCTTCTCCAACGCAGAAAACCATCTCCCCAAAATCCAGCGCTCGGCCTTCCGTTTTTGTTAGCTCATCAACTTCTCGTGAGAAATGGACTTTGACTTCTCCCGACATCTGGTCTGGGCTATTCTTTCGCCACTACATTAATAATAATAATAATGTAATATTGTACAAAAATGTAAAAATATTTTTTAACGATGTTAGGTGATATTATTGTCCACACTGTAAAAAAAAATCTGTGAAGTTACTAAAGTTTTTCTAGGAAACTGGGATTCCTAGAACTTTTCATGTAACGGCAACAACAAAATTTCATGTAACAGACACACTTTTGCGCCGAAAATCAAAAACTCTGTAAGGTTACTAAGAATTTTTTTGGAAACAGGGATTCCGAGAACTTTTCATGTAACTGCAGCCAGGGTTACAAATAAAAGTTTAGTAAGATTACTGAAATTTTAGCAGATTCATTTGTAAAGTTACAGATTTTTGTAGCTTTACAAAAACTAGTTTTGTAGATTTGCAGCTTTTTTCGTACAGTTACAGGTGAAAGTTTAGTAAGCATGTAACTTTACATCTGTAGAACTACAGATTTTTTTTTTACAGTGCAGATGTAGAATTAGATTTTTATTTTTTTAGCACAGTTATGTTATAGTTTGCAATTTAAAAAAAAACTAGATATTATTAATTAATTATACTTAAATAGCAAGAAAATATTATAAACTAAATAATAAATAAATAAACAACATATTTATCGTCAGAATCATTATCATTTTTATATAATCTAATGACAATATAGTAAACGAAAATTAAAAAAAAAATTATATTTGCATTACCCTGTAATTATTATATAGCTCATGTAATATTTTTTAAACAAGTAATTGATAAATTAATTATATAAACAATTAATAATTGAAATAATTTTGAATTGTTACTAATAAATACGTCAATAAAAACAATTTAATTTTTGAGATTTTGTTATTAACAATATAGCTGCTTCCAACAACAACTGCAAGGGACCGAAATGGCTAGGAATCGAAATGGCATCGGGACAAAACGGCGGGACTAAAATATCCTGTTTCCTAATTTACAGATATCAAAAATCAAGTAGTGATGTAAATATGCATTTTCATATGCGAATATGCGGTACTTTTCTCAATATTTGCATTCTTAAACATCGACAGAAAATATTCGTATTCCCGTTCGCGATTGTCAAAAATCAAGTAGAGCTGTAAACAAGCATTCTAGTATGCAAATATTCCACTCCATTTTTCAAAATTCGCATTTGTAGACATTGACTTAAAATATTTGTATTATTTATAACGGTTCCATACCGGACAAAGTACAAGCAGCACCAAACGGTCCCGTTTTTTCAGTGTCCCGTTTTTTCCTGTCCTCTTTTTTCCGGTCACGTATTTTCCTTGTCACGTTTTTTCCGCTGTTGTTTATCTTGTCCCCTTTTTTCCTGTCACGTTTTTTCCGGTCACTTTTTTTCCGGTTACCCTTTTGATCATGGTATAGGCTCTTTCTGGTGGTTATCCAAGAAGAACTAAAGCATCAATAAAAAATGAAATAAAAAAAATAATTAAAATTGACAATTTGTGGGCGATTCCTTATCATTCAGCTAGTCTAATCTAACTTGCTATCCAATCTAATTTGCTATATCAAAAAATGGATGAAACAGAAAATTTCATTTTAAATTATTTTAGTACAAAATAAATTTTAGCACAAAGAAAGTAGTTATAAGGATATTATCAATTGGATATAGACAAACAAAGCCAGAAAATCCTACTTTTCATTTGTTAAAAAAATTTAGATACTATAAGCAAAAGAGCATGTCATATTCTTTATTGCTTCACAGTTTCAGTTTCTTTGATAATTTATCCTCCGTGTTATCTGTCTTAATTAATATATATTTTTGAGAAAAATCTAGAATTAAGTTTAACAACCTTAAAGAAATTAAAACATGTGTATCTAAAATTGTATGTTTAAGTGTATATTTAAATATACTTTTAATAAATTGCATTACTTTTTTATGATGAATTTAAATGGGCATTTTCAGATGCTTTCATTCGTTATGGAATAAATAATACTAAAAGTAATGAAAAAAAGTTTGAAATAAAAGAGACAACATGATATACGAGCGGCTATATTTTGAATGAGTACTGTTAATCGTTATTAAATCATATATTGTACCCTTTCATAATAATATAATGTTAAATTTGTTTGTTTGTTTCAGAGAAACGTAGTAAGATTTATTTCAATGTATGCAAATGAAATTATCAAATCACGTATATATAAATTTTATTTTATTTATTTATTTATTTATATTTTTATTTGACGACTTGTTAAACCATTTATTTTCTACTAAAGGTCTTGAATTGGTAGCTCTAACTAACGCCGCCTATGATTAAAAATAAAGTGTCTACCATTTTTGGCACCTTGCGCCAGGCTATTACTTCTCTTGTGTTTGTGTTTCGATAAAATAAATTAATTCTGTAAAATTATTCGTTAAAAGAGATTTTGCAAAAATTAAGTAATAATTTATGAATTTTTGAATAGCCCGAACACAATTATATGTAGTTCTATAAATAAAATTCACAAACCTATTTTACTAATTATTTTATTTTACTAAAAACGAGGATTCACGAAACTAACATTTTGCTTACATTTTATTTATTTTTATTTGAAACATTTTGTAAAATTCACCTATATTTATTGAGATAACTTAATTATAAACGTTAGTGTGTAATTCCCGAGGTTATCATATAAAAAAAGCATGGTAATAGAAATTTACAATCGAAATTTTGAACTCTTTTGTCTCTTTCAAAGGAAATGTGCCTGAAATTAATATTCGTAAAACTCTGTATTATTTATTTTATATTATTTTTCTTATTTTGTTATGCGATGTAAGCATTATTCTAAGCCCTAAATTTTAAGGGACACATTTGATGAAATATTGCGTTTTTTTATCGTTCAAGTGAAAATATTCTCTAATTGTATATAAACCACAGTTTAGTTGTTCTTGTATATTCTTGTGAATTATAATGTATAATTTATAAAGATATAATAATGTTTTTTGTTTATAAAAATGAATATTTTTTAATGTTTTTTATATACTTTAAAAATTTAGTTTGAAACAAAGTTTTAGGAACTTAACCACTAATTTAAAATTTAAAACAAATAATTACAATTTAAATATCTTATATAAAGTTTTTATTTTGAATAATATACATTTTGAAATTTAACAAAGAGCTTATAAATTTATATTCACTGCAAACCTATTTTAGCACATATCTTTCCATATGTGTCTACGAATTGTTCAAACAATAAAAAAGTATTACATTAAAATTAATATTGTTATTTCTCTTTTGATATTTCACTTTTAAAATAGATATGTATGAAAAATTCACATAAAAATATTAAACCTGAAAATGCTTTAAGTAAATTTTGATGAAATTCAATGCTGTACACAGTTAAACTTACTCGAATTTAAACTAAATTCTTAAATTTTTAAATTTTGAATTTTTTATTACACTCATTTCAAGTATTTAAGATTTACAGTTATTAGTATTATTATTTATTATTTAATAAAGATTAAACATAATTCGGTATTTTTATGAAAGTATTCGTTTTGACTACACTATTGAAGCTTTCTATTCCACTAACTCAAATCAATAACATATTCATCATGAAAAATTACAATTTGAATATCCATCAAGTACGCTTTGACACTTTGAAATGATAATCATTATTTTTCAAACAGCATATGATTTCTTCGGATTTCATTCGGGGGAAAGGGGGGGGGGTATTCACCAAGAAGGGAAGACAGATTCCGGAAACCACAAACAGGTATGCTAATGACATATACCAATAGACCACCCGCGTTAATCACCTTTACTGAAAAGGGGGTGAGGGTGCATACTTTTTAAACTTCTCGTAACTAAGCAACAAATTAAAGTAAACGGGTTATAAATGAGCCAGGAACTGTGCCAGAAAATTTCGCGAGCAGGTCATTTGATAACCATCTTAAGAGGCTACTTCAGTCAAATGAAAAGACCCGTTCGCTAATTCTAATCCTATGGAAGAAATTTATAACGATATCTCGGTTACATTTCAATATTTTTAAATGATTTTTTTTCATTGGATAGCTGAGATCGATCTGTATGCAGGCCTTTTTTTACTTGTTCGATTTTTATTACAGATTTTTTTTATGAGCATGCTTTCAGTTTCGAAACCGGTTCCGAAAATGAAAGCGTCCTCGTTAAAAATATCTGTTAACAAAATCGAAGAATTAAAAAACGGCCTTTGTACAGATCGATCTCAGCTATCCAATTAAAAAAAAATCATTTAAAAATATTGAAATGTAACGGAGATATCGTTATAAATTTCTTCCATAGGATTAGCATTAGCGAGCGAGTCTTTTCACTTGACTGAAGTAGCCTCTTAACATCAGTTTTAACTTTTTTTTAATTATTAATTTCAAGAAAATTAGCAACATAGCTCAATTGGCTTATGTCTCCAGAAACAATTATCTTTCGTTAAGTACATGTCGTAACACATGTTCTCAATATGGGAGGTAAAAAGGACCGATTCGTAGTTCTAACGTGGCATTAGTCTTATTTCCAATTACTTATTTCGACAATTAATTCACTTAACGATGTTTTCATGAATTGTGAGTGATCGATGTGCTATGGGTTTAGGATTTTTTAAAGTTCACACGAGTGTCTCTTTTCTATATGATTTCTTTACGCCTACTAGCTATGGGGAGTTCTTTTCACTGTACGTGACACTTCCTAAAATAATTAGTCAGCCAAATGTGGAAGTCGTATTCGTGTATTTCTTTTTTGCAAACACTTATCAAGAACACACTTACATTTGTCAGCCTTTAAAGAAAGGAGTGATTTTTTGTTCAAGTTCAGATTTTATAGTTACTAAAGCTTCTTATAATTCTAATTTTAAAACGGAAAAAAACATTTTTCGAAGTGCCTGTCGCTAAAAATGGATGATTATTTTCCAATGGTGATGGATTTTTTTATAGAATTAAAGACAAGCCCAGTGCCGGTAGATGGAAACTAGCATGCAAAGATATTAAATGTCGGGGAAGAGCAGTCTTGTTGAACCCAGAGGGGGAGAAAAAAATTGAAGAAAAATCCGCACACACATGCAAACCAGATTTACTTTATAAAGAAAAAATCAATCTTCGTGAGGATATTCTTCATAGATGTAAAACGGAGCTTACACCGAACAGCGAAATTTTCCGAGAAGAGTGTGCGAAAAGGTAAGTGAGTTAATTTTTACAAAAGTATAATAACATTTCAATTTATTTAAACCTGTGAAAACGAAAGCGAAATGGACCAAGAAAAAAAAAATATGTTTATTAAAAGTTTCCATCTTAGCAAGTATAATTGTTTGTTTTCTTTCCGTCGAGACCAGGGCTTTACAAATTCGGTCGCCAGTGCTCGAGCACACTTAAAATTTCAATAATACCGTAATAATTCTATTCTACTTAAAGTTTAATTGCTTTATTTTGTTTTGATTAATTTATGTATCTCGATATAATAATCATCCTTCTAAAAGAAAACAAAATAGTTATTATAAATAGTTAATTATTGAATACGATAATAAAAAATAATTTTGACTCCTATTACCCATAATCTATTTCATTGGTATATTTCGTGTTTATATGAAGAATTATTGTGTGATATATGTGAGGACTGTTCAGTGAGTTTGAATAAACATAGTAAAATAATAGACGAATGCTAGTGTTTCACGTTTCTTGACAAATAAACTATTAATCTATATAAATAAATGCTCAACTATAAAACAAGCAACGCGTTTTGATGGAATAAATCCTTCTTCAGGCATGCATAATTACTACCAAGTGTTTGGACTAAAGTGACACTTAATGCTTTTTAATTCTGGTGTGTTAAAATTTTCTCAAATTAAAATTTAGGAAACATTTTTAAGCGCAGTTTCATAACATTCGGCTTTTTAAAGATCTTATGAAATTACAAGTAACTTTTATATGTCTTTTGAATAACAGAATAGACTGTATTTTCCATTTAACCTCTATAATAATTAATTATTTAATTACATTTAATGCTACTTAAATAGTAAGGAAATTATTCATTTGCGTCTAACACATGATCGATATAATCTTACTGAAATTCAGTTTTCTTTAAAACAATTTAAATATCACGCTTTTTCTTTCTATTTTTTTTTTATTGTCTAAATCCCCCCCCCCTTTCCGAAATCTTGCTTTCCTCCCCTTTTCTTCCCTCTCATACACTACCCATAAAATCATTAAATTTATAATTTATATCTGTAAAACTCTTTTGTTTGTTTCTTTATTGAAACGAAAAAATAACCGACTATCTAAATTTTTACTTTCTTCCATCCCTCCCCCCTATTCGAAGTATGCAAAAGTTTTAAAAAAGTTAAAGCTTATTATTATTTAATTATTTTCCTGTCCTATTTTTAAGCATATAGTAATGATAAATAAGTATTTATTTAATCAAACTCTTTCCCTGCCAGAAGAAGAAGAAGAAAAAAAAAGCCTTTTCTCCATTTCCCCGCCTATCATCTAGAGAAGTTATATATTTTTTCAACTCTTTATTTTATTTTTATTTTGTTGCTTTTTGTAATATTAAATAAATAGCCCTCTAAATCAACGCTCCCCCTTATGAAATTTATATTTTAGTTACAGGGTCACACAAAAGAATTCAGTCACATTGCAGCGTGTGGGAGAAATCGTACGAGGGTCATTTTTCTGCGGTTACTAGATATTAAACATAATTAAATTGATAAATTACTGAAGTTCGGTACAAGATGATTTCTGTACATTATTGGATGCATAACATTTATTAGTCATTTACGGGGACACGCAAAATAATAAAGTTACAGTACTGGCTATGAGCACTAATTAGTAAAAATACTTTTTCCGTTCTATTATGCTTTTTTCACACAATTTTTGCATAATACGAGATGTGTATAGTTCTACATCTGCATAAAATAGAGCTAGATAAAACAATTTGTAAGCGTTATTGTTAAGGGTGTAAATTGTTCAATAAAGGTTTTTCAGTTTGTTATGCATATATTTAGTATACTGTATGATGTTTGTAGAATATAGATAAATTACTGTACAGGCTTACGCAAAGAACAAGATACATTGCTGTCTATGATTAGTAATTGCTAGAAGTTTGTTTTTAGTTGTGTTAAACATTTTTTACTTGGATTATTTAAATTTTAGCTTAATCCGGGGTGTCCATAAAAATCTGTAGATAATATGCAGACAGTATAAGGGAATACGAGTACATTTCCGTTTAATGACAGAAAATTCCGAAGATGATTTTTCACATGTTTTATGAATTTGAACTAACTGAAATGAATTTTAAAATACCTGTAATATATATTGTCGACTCAAAGCAATAGTAAAATATATCAATAAATAATAGAAAATTAGTTGTCTGACTTACTGGTAAGAAAAATTGTATCTGCATCTAGTGGAGCAGTAGGAAATGTTTATTTGAACACATCTGAGTTATATTAAACACAACTCTGTGTTTTAGAAGTGTTCAACGATATACAAATCTGTAAATCATAGCCAGCATAAAAATAATCGACTATATTTCCAACTTTGGACGGAAATTGCTAAAATTAGATTTTTAATATGTTATGAATTTTCTAAATTGTTTCATTAGTTATTATTTTTTTCGCTTCACTGTGAAGTTTCGTGACAATTTTCTGGAATTGTTAAAAGTAGTTTATAATTATCACTGTAAAGAATATGTAACGTTACTCCATATTTTTTTTTAAATTATTCTGCCTGCATTTTATTGGGTATCGATATAACTGATGTTGCGTTACACAGGGGCGTAGCTACAAATTTATTTTCGGGGGGGGGGGGGGGTGTGAAGGGGAAAGTTCAAAAATTTTCCAACTTATAATTCAAAAATTTCACAATGTGAAACAAATTGCTCTATTTTCCAACTAAAATGATATGTTCAATGTGTGTTTAATAATAATAATACTTATACAAAAAAAAAAAAAAAAAAAAAAAAAAAAAAAGAAAGAAAAAGAAAAAGAAAAGAAAAAAAAATCTTTCCAAAGAAAAATGCTGAAACTAAAAACAAAAAAAAAATTATAATTATTGGTTCTTTTAATGAAAGTTTTTGTCTTCAATCGTGTAAGAGTCATAATCGTACTTCATATGAAAATAGCCTCATACTTTTAGATTTTTGAGAAAGGAACAAAGTTTTGGAAGAAATGTATTGGAGACACTGTTGATGGATAACAGTAGAGAAATTCAGGTCTGGTAGAAGTATGATATTTTCGTAGCACAGATAAACATAATGAGAAATTGAGTCTGGCTGCTTTTTGTATTTCTTTTGAAAGTTTAACTATTTTGCTATTACAGAACTCAGAAAGGTAGTCAACAAAACAAGAAAAGATCTATTTTTTTTTTTTTTTTTTTTTTTTTTTTTTTTTTTTTTTTTACTTAAAAAAAAATCTATAATTTCCAATAAGTAATAATAATTTCCAATCTATAATTTTAAAAATCTATAATTTCCCAACTCTAAGCTCAAATTTCCGAAGTTCACATATGTTGGGGGGGGGGGGAACCCCATAGAACCTCTGCACTGATGTGTAATATGACGCCAATTATATCAGGTCAAATTATACTATTATATAAGTTAAATTACTCCATAAAATTGGAGATAGCATGTTGCCACTAATTTCATGGAGTAACGTTATATAATTTTTTTTACAATGATGCATGGTACATGATTTCCCTCTCTCTTTTATTATTATTATTATTATTATTATTATTATTATTATTATTATTATTAAACCTTTTTCAGAAATCTTCGTTTTTCTATTCTTTTCTATTTTTTTCTTACTCTTTTTAAATAACTTTAAATTTCATTTTTTCTTTGGTGGTGCTTATTTTGAAATAACTATGATTAAAAATCTTCTAATTTTCTACTGCTAGGTACCAAAATCTATGCTTGATACAAAACTTCTCTATTTTTTTTTTTTTTTATTCCACCTACATTGCCCCTTTTTATGAAATTTCCGTTTTTCTTTTCCTTGCTTTTCTCTTAACAAATATAGTTAATCTTGAGTTCTTTTAATTTTTGAAATTTATCCGCCTTATCTGATACTTTGCTGTGATAATAACGGGCCAGCTTTACTTCAATAGTTTTGAAAACGGCCCAGATTTACTTTACTTAGTTGCTTAGTTACGGAAAGTTACAAATGCATGAATCCGACTTTTAAGTAAGGCATCGAATAGACTGAGTTTCTTTTCGTCGTAAAGTTTGATATGGTCAGGCGCTCTCTTTCATGTTTGTTGACTTCTGCGGAATTCTAGATGACATAGAACTTCACAGGCTGTCGTTGACGTGTCTCCACTCCTTTCTTTTGTTGAGATTCTCCTTTCTTTGCTTGATGACCACAGAACCATTGGAAAAGAAAGTGCAGGTATTAAGCAAGGGAAAGGGGGGGGGGGCACTCACGGGTCTGCAACCCGCTCGCAATTTAAAGAAAATATAAAGTTTAATTCCAGTAGTATATGTGAAATTTACTTGAAGTAGTTTAGAAGAATCTAACGAAACCTGCTAAGACGGAAACAAAAAATCGAAACGTATTCTGTATTAGACAGATTTATATCTGTGAAAGTGCATCATTTACCAGAAATCATAAAAGTTCTATTACCACCAGGTATCCGTTTACATATATTTCATTTACGCACGTTTTATTATATTTTACATAAATGTATATGAATGTGTATAAATAATAAAATGTATATAATTATTTTATAATAAACATATCATGTTTTATTATATATCATGTTTTAACACATATCATTGTTATTCAGCTTGTTGCAGATTGCGCTATCATGTTTTTTTTTTTTTTTTTTTTTTTTTTTTTTTTTTTTTTTTTTAAATAACATTTCAAAATTTTGAAGAATTTTTTTTTTTTAATGTTTATGTAACTTTTTGCTAAAAATCAGCTTTATTTTATTTTAAAAACCTTAAAAGTATAACTGCATGTTATAAATCGCAAACACACAAAAAATGTCCTTATCAACAATAATTTATGATTAAAAAGTATTCAGAAAATGCTACCAAATTTGACAGTTAAAGCCAACTTTAAGGTGTGATTAACTGCAATTCCAAACGTGTCCTATTTATGAAAAATAGAAAACGTTATTCAATTCTTAAGAGTACTGCGAATGTCATTCATGTATGCTTCAAAATGAGTCCGAAAATGTACGAAAGAGGGAGGTAATTTTAAATATAATTTAAACGCGCATATCTTATTTTCGGGTAACCAGATTTTAATCCGACGATACTTGTGTTTCTATTTGATGCTTTCTCTTTTCGTTGTGGACCAGGTTAACTTTCAATGATTCATGATCATATTGAGTTTTGATTTTTTCGAATTTTCTTCAGACTGAACCAGTTTTTCAAAAATATTTTCAATTAAAAACTATATGTTTGAAAATTAATTATATGTGTTCATTTTAATACATAAAAAGATACAATTGATGACATAACTATTGACTACTTTTCCATAATTGTATTAAAATATGAATTAATTCTTCTTTCATTCCTGGTTCGCGATCGATTCGATTCGGGTTGAAGTGTGTCAGATTTCAAGTTGACTTGAAGCAGAAGTTTTGGTTCTGTTCTGGTACAATCCTACTTGCGCAGGACTCAAATGTAGACCTTACAAACAAACATTCTGTTATATTCTATTATTATGCTCTATCTTCGTTATTCATTATATTTGCTTTTCAGCAATTTACTATATTGTCACTAATGTTAAGTCACTTTCTTAAATAATTGCATCTATGAATTTTGAAAATTATTATTAATTTTTTTTTTTCGACTGAAAATTTCCATTCTTTTATAAATATTTTTATTATTATTATTTATAACAGCAACATAAAAACTGAAAAAAAAAAAAAAAAAAAAAAAAAAAAAAAAAAAAAAAGGGGGCTTAGAAAATCGACAGAAATGTATATTTTATTTAATTTTTATTTTGAATATGTGCATAATATTTATTTGCACCAGAGTACGTGTTTCCAGAGATGATACAATGATGATTTTATGATAAATTTTCCATAGGCATAAAAATTTGAATGTTAATGTGCTAATTCATTTTTTCATAGAGTGTCTCTGAAGTCTAGAATTTCTAAAAGCTTTAATAATTGTAAATACTAACTGAAAAAAGTTTTTTAAAAGGTATTTCGCACTTTTTTCTTAAACACATAATTTTATGCGGATATTTTTACATATTCTGTGATACAAAAAGAGGGGCAGCCACTATGAGAAATGTGACAGATGCAATGTGTTTGACGCCTGCTCTTATAGGGTCCGCACCTATAACGTGATCTAAATACCTTTTTTTATCTTTAATTAAAAAAAATTCTTGCACTTTTTAAAATGGAGGCCAGCACTGTACAAAAGTGTTCAAAAGTAGGTTATATGCTTAAGCTTGTTTTAAAAAAGGAGGAAAATTTCCCACTCGATAACGAGAAACATTCGTGAACTAATTTTTAAATAAATAAATAAATAAATAAATAAATAAAGAAAGAAAGAAAGAAAGAAAAATAAATAGCAGACATCAGCTGTAAAAAATTTGGAATCGAATAACGTTTTCAGTTTTCGATAAATGGATTGCATCTTATGAGATTAATTTCTCACGGTAACGTGGTGACATTAACATTTCTCATTGCATCTTATGTGATTTATTTTTCATTTTACTTTTCTCTGTAAGAGCTTCTGAAAATTTGTTTCAAAATATCATCTTTTCGTATTTAAAACAAAAATATTCTTTGCATTTCTCGAAATATAGAAATCTCTACTCAATTTCCCATTTTTTGAATAAGAGTGCTTGCCAAGTTCGTGTATCTAAGATTAAATTTGACTTCTTGAGTGTGTGAGAAAGTTCTCACTATTAATATGATACTGATTTGGGGTAGTTGAATAGAATGCTGATTAGTGTAACAAATACTTTCATCTATGTATCCAATTATTTTTAATTTGTATTAAATTAAATAAAAAAAATAACTGTAAATTTTAAAAACAAGAAATGGGAAAAAAATCCATTTTCTTTATTTGCATGTTCTTTTAAATTTAGGAATTTTTCAGTGTAATTTGAAATTTGAATAAGTTTAAAGAAACTGTCTATATTGCGCGCATTGAATTTCACTCAATTTCCTTAAAACATTTATGAATCCAATATTTTTGTGTGTACTCTTTATGGATATAATTTTTTTTTAATGAAATACGAAATATTAATTTTATTGAGAATACATTTTTATTATTTGAACAATTCACACGCACATATTGAAAGAAATTATAAAAATATTTTTACTCTGATTATAAGTGTATAAGATCCTCGATAAACTTCTATATGTATGTTTTTTAAAATCAAACCTTCATAATTAATAGTTCAAGTTCTAGTTATCAGTTTTCCATTTTCTATTAGTTCTTGAGTTCCTTACTCTCTGTTTTGAATTGAAATTTTAAAGTATATAACAAGACATATAAAAATATATTTTTTATGAGCATACAATTTTATAAATCTACATTTTGGTAAGCAGATCAAGTTTTTATTTCATTATAAATGATGCTATTTATTTTATAAGAATATACCAACAATTAAATTGCATATATATGCAATTAGAGAAGCAAAAATCTGATATCCGCAGCAGATTTTCTAAAAATGTTACAGCAAAGAGGGAAAATCCCCTATATGCGCTAATTATGCATTTTTTCATGACCTTTTGATGAAATTCGTATATTTCTGCGACCCTTTCACAAAATTCGAGTTTTTTCGCGATACTTTGTCGAAATTCGCTTTTTTTTCTTCTTGTGAAGAAATTCAGGTTTTTTGCGATGTTTTGATGTAATTCGCGTTTTTTTCGCGATCCTTTGACGAAATTTGAGGGATTTTTTGCGATCCTTTAACGAAATTAGTTTTCTTTTTTGCGATGCTTTGATGAAATTAGTTTCTTCTTTCGGGATATTTTGACAAAATCCGCGTTTCTTCCCTAGGCGAAATTGGTGAAATTTGCATTTTTTCCGCGATTCCTTGACGAAATTTGCATTTACTTGCAATATTTTTGCTACATTCATATTTTTCCCCGATCCTTTGACCAAATTGACGATTTTTTCTGTGAACGATTGAAGAAATTGAGTTTTTGGCGACCGTTTGTCGAAATTGGCGATATTGTTGCGTTACATTTTTAATGTCAGAGTTTTGAGAACCGAAAGCCTTAAATTTTCGAAAAATTGGAATAGAATCACCTCTATAATTAGACGGTGATAAGATTTTTTTTTTTTTTTTTTTTTTTTTTAATAATTTTTCTTGTGTGTTCTTGAAAAAAACTGTATTTTGTTTCTTATAATGCAAAATTTATCAAAATATCCCACATTCACAATTTTTTATATGTACTCTTGTGTGACAAATTGAAAAAAAAAAAAGAAATACTGCTTTTCTAATATTCCCCACTACCATGATTGCTTACTTTATACATATTTTTTGTAACATGTATCCTGCTCAGATTAATCTTCTGACCTTACATAGTTCAATATTAATATCACAGTTAATTTAAATCCACGTTAAAAGAATTATGTGATTACAGTACACAATTTTGATGTAATTTGTATGTATTTTGTTGTACATGTGTATATATTAAATAAATTATTTTTAACTTTGTATTCCTGAATTTTTTTCACACATAAACGTTATTACTTTTATGCGATTCTTTCGCAGTTTAGCAACTGGAATTTTCAGATTAAGGCGCCAGTGGACGTTCAAAAACGTTTTCTACAGTTTTTGCTCAATCGTTTTGAAATTATAATACACATATAATTTGTGCAATAATTAAGAAAATTTCTTAATTTCATTAAAAAATATTAATATGCAAATGAGTAATTAATTAATAATATGCTAATTAGTGATACAAATTAAAAATGCTCCATACGCATTAAATTTTGTTTCAGAAACTTGTAATTATTATTATTATTTTTTTTTTGTGATAGCTTTATGATATTACATCAAAAATTGGTATACATTTTAAAATTATACTAAGTAATTTGGCAGAAAATAAATATAAACATATAATATTGTTCATTTCGGATAAAATTCAATGATAAAATATTACTTTTTTTTTTTTTTTTTTTTACACATATTAATAGCAAGTTTTGTAATAAAGTATATCAACAGCAATATTAACAAGTATTATAAAAATTAGTATAAAATTAAGACGAATGGAGCATTTTGAACTTACTCAGTCGGCGAAAATTCTCATTTTGAGAAAACTGGATTTAAAGTTTTATTTTAAGTGCAGATTAACGATTGTTTATGTTAGAAAAACAGCTGTATCTCTGCAAAAAAAATTATCATTTTTGAATATATATATATTGAAAGTAGAAGATTGCTAGAACATTTTTTCGAAAAAACAAAAAATGATTTTTTTAATGTTTTTGGCGATTTTGAACGTCCACTGTCGCTTTAAGAAGCCACTTACTCCTTAAAAATCTCTGAAATCGACACCTATTCTAATATCTAAATAATATAATTTACTTACATCTAAACCACAAACACCTTAATTTGATGGATAAAGACTTATGGAAATGAAAACATGCGTCATCTAATTTAGAAATATAATTTCTCCACTTTTTGTTTCCGAAAACAGTTTTTATTACCGAATTAAAATTAAAAAAAAAATTAGAAATAAAAAGGATGAAAAGTTTTATGTATAAAAAAATACATTCTTATGAAATAGTAATTTAATTTTAATTAATTTACGATTATGCGTTGAGAAATAAAATTTTAAATTCTAAAATAAGAAATTAAATAATCTTTATTTTTTTTCTTTCTAGTTGCCTTATCTTAAAAAAGTGACAAAAAAAAAAATATGTCTTTTTGAAAAAAATTCGTTTGTTTGCGCTTTCTACCAAGTGTAAAAAATCTGTACATTTTTGATAATCGAATTCGATGTCAAATTAATACGGAAATTTTTGGGAAAAACATGAAATACATTAAAAGAATTTTCACGCAATTTTCAAGATGAACATTTTATGTTTATAAAAGAAAGTAAAGAAAAACTATTTTTAATTTCTAATTATAAATGTTATAAATTGATGATGGATAAAATATATAATGTGAACTTAAAAAAGCCCACAGTCTTACTTAAAAGGCGACTAAAGTGATGAAAAAGTTTTTACAAGTTTAAAATATACTTTTTATTTAAAACTTCTTAGTACTTTTAAGCTTTCCAAGTTCATCATCAGAGAATATCTTAATAACTAAATGTTGTTTATTTATACAAATACGTCACTTTGTTTTGAAGATGAGAGAACCAATAATTACCAGAGTTGAAAGTAGAAGTAGCAGCAGCAAAGGAAATATATATTATTATTAATTACAGTTCCATTTTTTTGATGACATCACTCTGTTCTCATACGTCACTTTTCTTGGGTAGAAGAAAATATTTAACTGCCGTACTTTAAATTTTAATAGGTAACTTTGCTCCAGTTTTCAGTATTTATTTTCCGGATATTGAAGCATAAACTGGGGATATTGCACGATAGGGCGTCGTTATATACTTGATTGTTTTTACACAGGTTTTCTATGGATTCTCTTATAGTGGATGCATAATAATTGGATGTTGGGAAAATGATTTTTGCATGATCAAAATCTATTGCGATATTCTGATAGAAACTTAAACGAGAGTGAGTTGTGGGTTGACGACAAAATTTTATCTCTGCTTTATGTTCTTTTATTCTTTCTTTGATTTTTCTTTTGTGTCATTCCGTCAATCGTTTAAGTTTCAATCAGAATATCGCAATAGATTTTGATCATTCAAAAATCATATTCCCAACATCCAGTTATTACGCATGCACTATAAGAGAATCTATAAAAATCCTGTGTAAAAACAATCAAACATGTAACGACGCCCTATCGTACAACATCCCCAGTTTATGGTTCAATATCCTGAAAATATATCTTGAAGACTTGAGAAAGTGACGTATTAAAATTTAAAGTACGGCAGTTAAATATTTTTAGTTACATAAATAAAAAGTAATAAAATTGTTTTTATGTGCATGTATATAATATAAAATTATTTAAAATACCTTAAAAATCAAATTAGAATTCCAAAATGTTTTCGACCAAATTCAGACGATCATCGGAAGTGTTCATTTCATCGTCAGCGTAGAAGTAAACTTTTATATTTTAATGTTTGCGCTTGTACTAAATCTTAAAATTAGTCTTTTTTTCAGTAAATTTCGTCGCAATCAATTTTTTCTTGAATGTTCTAAGCACAAATTTTTTCCTCTGAATGCTTTGAAATGTTCTATAGCTGTTTGCTATTATGCTTGAATTTTTAAAACTAAATACAGATCAAAAGTTAAAGGTAGTTAATTGCAGCAATATGAGCGAAAATTCTGAGAATTTCATAAAATTTAGAAAGTTATTTTTTTCTTACTTTTATATTCAAATATATAAAATTCGAGGCAGCGTTTTATTTGTATATATAAAGCAAACTTGAATAAAAATATTGGGGGTTTTGAATTGATCTGGAATGCTCATTTTGAAAAGTTCTTCTAACACTTAAAACATCCCGGAAAATTCCTTATTTTTCTCAAAAAAAAAAAGTATTTAGTATTTCTTGTGTGATAAATATATATCATAATGCATATAGTGTGCCCTTGATTAGTATTTAAAGTGAAAAAAAAAAGTAAAATAAAAAAAAATGAGTTGTATGTTCCTTGTCGCCTTAAGTGATTAAATTTAAAAAAAAAAAAAAAAAAAAAAAAAAAAAAAAAAAAAAAAAAAATCCGCGTAAATTTAATTTCAAATGGCATGTTTCACAAAGAAACAAAAGGGTAGAAAAGAGAACGTAAAAAAGCTATAACTGCTTTTCAAAATGGCTTTCTCAAAAACGAGAAACTTTCTGACACATTATCTGGCTCATTTATAAACGCAGAGGCAAAACTGGAAAGACTAGCTATTGAAGCAATTTGGAATCGAAATGAGTTTACTATTTTTTGACAAATAAATTACTTATCGAGCTATAAGCGATTTTTGTCTAGTGATGAAAAGTCTTTACCCTTTCTCGCGCTTCCGCGTCGGTAATTTGGTTTAAAAGCCGGCATTGAGAGAATTTTTAAGAAAGGTCTTTTGCTTTTAACAAAAAACGGAAAAGTCTTCCGGTTACACAGTTTCTGAATAAGAACACAGGTTAATTTCATGGTTTTCTGAACATAAATGAATTCAGAAATGTGTCAGAAAGTACCTTCCTTTTATGCGAGAGCAGTGTTCAGCTATACTGCAGAATGTTTCTCAGAGAAAAGAGGGTGTATCTAACAATTATAGTTGTTATAGGGGGCAAACAAAAGAATTGGGATACATTAGAGTCTATAGCAGAAATTTATTTGAAGTTCATTTTGATGGTGTTTTTCTCGGACAAATTCAACGAAATTTATGTAATGTTAAGCATTGCATGAAAGTACAGAGTATTTCGAAAAACTGAAGTTGTATAAATGTAAATTATAAAAGTAGTTGGGAAGTGTTTAATAATCTATACAACTGGCATGATTTATCTTTATCATTTTGGTCACATGTGCTATCTGCAGGAATGAACCTCAGATGGAAAACCAGCAATAATATTTCTTTCTAACTATATATATAGTTTCTAACATAGTTTCTTACTATATCGTAGTAAGAAACAATGTTAGAAACTATATCGTAGTTTCTTAGTATAACATTTATTCGAAGCATAACTGTCTATAACATTTTAAAATGGAAGCAAAATGATTAATTTTTTTTAACTTTATAAATTTTCAATATATATATTTTTATGTATATATGAAGACGTGAGTTTCAAACCTCGCCCTGTCCAGATAATCTAATTTTGGGAAATCGCATAAAACCCGTTGGTTTTCATTGTAAACCAATATTTTACAATGGCAGACATACACGTTAAAACTAGGGTTTTTTTCAGATTATAGTGTTTTTTTTATGCAGGTTCACCTATAAAATAGATTCATAAAGAACACTCGATATATTAAAGTTTGGATAAGGTGAGTTATGAAACTCACGTCCTCGTATATAATTACATAATTCTTGAGTTACATTTTAAATGTCTTTCACAGATTTCTAGATAAATAAGACCTTCGCGGCAACAATAAAATGTATACGTAGAAGGGGACATATATGCAGAATATCCAACTGTCGACGAGCGTAAAAATGTTCTAGCAATGTATATGTGTCCTCTCGACTGTGACATCAAAATGACGTATGGGGGCATATATACAGGTGTCGGATATACAACCCGCTCGCCAAAAGTAAAAGTCCTAGCATTCGATATCTGCCCCCTTGATATGTGTCCCTTTCTGCTGTGACGTTAAAATGACGTATGGGGGCATATATACAGGGGTCGGTTGTCCAACTCTCTCGCCAAAAATAAAAGTCCTAGCATTGGATATCTGCCCCCTTGATATGTGTCCCCTTTGCTATGACGTCAAAATGACGTATGGGGGCATATATACAGGGGTCGGATATACACCCTTCAACGAAAGGAAAATTCTGTAAGACTGGATATGTGTCCCCTTCAGCTGTGACGTCAAAATGACGTATGGGGGCATATATACAGGGGGAGGATATACAGCTCTTGAGAAAAATAAAATGCTCTGTATTGGATATGTGCCCCCTTCTGATATAGGGGCATATATACAGGGGTCGGATATACAATCCTCGAATAAAGTAAAATGGTGTAGCACTGGATATGTGTCCTCTTCTACTGTGACGTCAAAATGACGTATGGGGGCAGATGTACAAGGGGTAGATATCAGGCACCTCACAATAGAAGACAATCCGTCAAATGTGCGCCAGAAGAGTTATTAATAAAATCCACGAATATAAAAGCTATTGCACCAACCTATATTTTTCTCAATATTTCTTTCATAAAGAGCAACCTTTAGGCAAAGAATAAATATTCAATTTATTAAACTGATTTATGAAAAAAGGAAATTATAATTTTTGCTTAAAAAAAGTGAATGCATTTGGAGTTTTGAAAGTACGGTCATTCAGAGTAACTTTGATCCGCATTTTCTCTATTTTTATATGCCACGATCTTATTTTAAGACTATTGTTGCAATTAAGGGCATAAAAGAGAAGAGATGATCCTAAATTATTGTTTGACTATCCAAAATTAAGGAATAATAAGGATAAAATCAATAAAAAATGAATTTTTAACCTGGTTCAAAGTTACCCAGCCATATAGGGTAACTTTGCACCATATGATAAATATTATCTAAAATAATTCATTATAAAAAAAAAAGTATTATAGTTAGGACAACTTTAAATCCCAAAAAATGTTTTCAGATATGTAAAGACTCCGAAATTACATTTCCCAACATCACAAGATTTGTATAATTTATGATATTACAACAAATATTATGCATAAGAAAAGTGGAAGAAGAGAACCATAAATATTTAGAAAGAAAATTAAAATGTTTATTGATCATATAAAACATAAAAATGCAGTGAAAAACAATTTTCAATGTTTTAACTCAATAATATGTCCATAGTTACAATAAAACATACTAGTACTAGTATTATTCAAACAAGAATAAAAAAGGTTGAATGTATGAAATGTCAAATTTGAGTAGCCCCGCCCCGAAAAACGCCTTTAAATGAATTTTATTTATTTGATACATATTTGTGAAAATATTTACATGTTATATCTAATGCACACTTTCGTCATTTATATAACGTGCAAATATGGGAAATTTTTGACAGTAGCACCTGTAATGAGTAAATTATAAACATCAGTATCACTTTGAGCCGGCTCAAAATTACCCTGAAAATGTGGTAAAATGTTAGTGCCTTCTTATTTTACATTTTATTAACAATTAATAAATAAATAATCACAAAATATTAACACATTTACAACATTTAGATAATAATATGTCTTATAAATGAGTATATTGTTACTTACTATGAAAATTTAATTGGATTATAACAACTTCAAAACATTATTCAAAATTAACTTGAAAACAGTACTTCAGAAAAATAGTTAGATGGTGCAATTAATTGCGCATAATGTTGCTAATTTATTTTCTAAAATAAAGAGTAGAAATCCCAGTTTAGAACCTCGCCAACAAAACACAGTTCTGGAGTTTATTTAGTCTTTTGGAGTCAAAAATATTAAAAAATAGCAAGTGGTGCAAAGTTACACCCCATGGTTCAAAGTTACTCTGAATGACTCTAATCGATTTCTTAAAATTAAGAATATTTACTTTTGTGCGTTATTTCTTAAGCAATTTTAAACTGAATATGTTTTTATGTATTAAACAGTGAACAATTTTAATTACGTAATTTCCACATTTTGTCAATTTAAAGCATGACTATAGTATTTCATTAAATTTTGTTACACTTTTCCTGGATATCATAAATAAAGCTTATATTTTTCACAACTGTTACTTAAGATCCGAATTGTTCATATTTGAATTTAATAAATTCCTTAACTAAATATTAATTTGAATATTTTGTGCAGAAGAATCTGACGGTGAGTGTTTCATATATATATAAAATATGCCCGTTTCATGACATTTGATACACGAAGACAGCATATGAGAAGAACGGAAACTTCAGAACATTTTAAATCTTTTTTATGATTTCATATAGTACTACCCAAATTTATAAATAATTGAACATTTCTAATTAGTAAAAACTTTGACTAAAGAATGTATGCAATGTATTCCTCAATATATAACATATGGTTCTTTTGCGTTTTTATTCATTCCGATTATCTGCGTCATAGGTATGGGCCGAATGGGAAAAATGCCTTCCGTTGCGATCTTTCTAATGGAGCTTAATTCGTATTTACTCAAGCTAAGCAAGGTTTGAAGAAATCGACGGAAAACTCGGAACAATTAGACAGACAAGAGCGACAAGTGTTCAAACCCAGCACCTACATTTAAAAAGCATTGAGCCTCTCAGCCGCCTATACATAATCAAAAACAGGCTCGCAGAAGAACGCATAAAAAGCTATAAATAAATCCATGAAAATTAAAACTGTGTACGAAACTTTAATCATTCAGTAATTTCCACATAAAATGTACTTTTTAAAAAAAATAATAAAAATATGGTTTATCAGATGAATTTCTTAAAAACATTTTATTTCATTATGATTTAAATTACACTTAATGTGATGTCGACACTTCCATTTGTATTTTGTTATAAACTCACTTTCCAAGACAAAAATATTTATTAAATTATATGTCATTGAAGAATTAGCTTTTAACCCGACTGCATGCAGAGAATGGGGACAATACTGTTATACAGAGTAAGTTTTCAGAATAAATCGCATATCCTCAAAATGCTTTTACATAGTTGTCACATCAAAAATTTGTACAGAAGGTCTGTCATTTTAACAATTATTCATACCTATCATAATAAAGTTTTACTAAGAAAATAAAAAATAAATGCAACAAACAATTTTAAGAAAAATTAGCACTAATTCAGCATAAAATCACATGACTCTAAATAATGGAATAATTTGTGTAATAAATCTATAGATCAGCAAACTCAATTTCAGTATAAATTTTTACATAATATCTCGCATTTTCTACACCACAACTCTTTTTAAAGTTATATATATATGAACGTATAAAATTTCTCAAATATTCACAAAAGAAATCTTTCAACAATTATTTAATCGTATTAAATATTACACACAACTTCATTGAATGATGTTCTGAAATTGCTTATTCTTGAAATATTTTTTAAATAATATGTCCTCCCCTGATGTTTGACTAATTTTACATTTGCTTAAAAGAGCCGTTCTTTGTGTGTATATTCCTTATACAAATCTTCAAGTTTTGAACGATTTGCAAGAAATTTGATGTATAGATGTTTTAGAACATTGAAAAGGTCCCTTTCAACATAAAAAAATGTCCGACAATTAGTTACCCCATTTTTAATTACCTTCCATAATTCAACATTATAGAAATATCCATGGAAGAAAGAGATAGATGGAGTTGCAGTATGCCTTAAAAAAGGTTTGCAACATGAAACCATTTATCGCTCAAATTTAAACGTCCAAGAAGGCCAAAACAAAACAAGCACGTGGAAGGGATTTTGTATTAATAAGCCGAATTCAAAGAGATGAATCACAGCTGAAGTATATTTAAAAAAAAAAAAAATGGTACATTTTTAAAAGGGCCTTTGTTGTGTTGTTATTTATTAAAATAAATGCTTGCTTTTAAAATAATTGGAATTGGAAAATTAGCAGTAAATAAATGTCAAATTAAGATTAAACAAAATAGTGAAAACATCTGATAAAAACTAAAAAATGTATTATTAAAAGTTTTCTTTCTTTAACCCTTTCCAACATAGATAAAAAATGTTTGTCTTCGGTTTGTATGGCCTTCTGCCGAGCTCTAACGCTTGTAAATGTACTGGGATCACCCTACATTTTTTATATGTTATTGACGTTTACTATAGCGTGATCGCTATTGGAAAAAAAAAAGTGTGGCACTTATAGTTCATTTGGAATGGCGGTTAAAAGTATTCTGTTACACTACGCTCAATGGGAAAAATCGTTTCAAGTGCATTTTAATGATGCTAGACAATTTAAAACATAAAGAAATTGATATGCATTTATAAAGTGCAGTAAAACGTGCATTATGTAGAATATGGGGTTTGCAAAGCATTTGTTATTCATTTTTAGGGCACACAAAAGAATTCCGTTATATAATGATATATGGGGGGCTGTTTACAGCGATATTATGTTACTGAAATATAATGGAATAGACATAAATTACTCAGATTTACTAAAATGTACTTACGGTGAAATATGATGTGCATAGCATTTATCGTTCATTTACAAGGACACACAAAAGATTCGGATACAGTACTGTATCTAAAGTACTTGTCAGTATGTCACACAAATTTTGTGGGCGATCTATCACAAGAACTATTGCACGAAATTTAATAAAAATTTATATTCATGTAGTCCCTAATATACATTGGTGCTGATTAGTTTTTGGTGTAAATCATCCAACAGGTGGCGCTGCATTTTTCGCGATTTAAGCAGTAGCTGTACCTCAAGAACTAATACACGGATTTTCATCAAACTTCAGTTTCAGTTGGTCCTTAATATGAGTTGGTGCTGATTACGTTTTGGTGTAAATCGCCCAACAGGTGGGGCTGCTATGCTGCATTTTCTGCGGTTTACACGATTTTCGCAATAGCTTTATTTCAAGAACTGATGTACGGATTTTCCTCAAACTTCAGATTCAGTTAGTTCTTGATATGACTTGGTGCTGATTGCGTGTTGGTAGAAATCGCCCATCAGGTGGCGGTGCTGTGCTGCCTTTTTCACGATTTCCGCAATACCTCTATCAAGAACTAATACACGAATTTTCCTCTAACTTCAGAGTTAGATGTTAACACAAGTTGTTGCTGATTAGATTTTGGTGTTAATCGTCCAATAGGTGGTGCTGCTACGCTAGAATTTTCATGATTTTCGCAATGGCTCTATCTCAAAAACTAATTCACGGATTCTCCCCAAACTTCAGATTCAGTTTGACGTTGACATATGTTGTTGTTTGGTGGTTTTGGTGTAAAGCACCAAATAGGTGATGCTGCTAGGCTGCAGTTTGCTGGATTTACACGATTTCAGCGATCGTCATATCTCAAGAACTAATGCACGGAATTTCGTATCTTTAGAATTCTCATGATGGGTATAGGCGGCCATTTAATTTTGGCAGTGTCCTAGCTAATTTTGAAGTATTAACATGTATGAGATAGAAGAAAGTTTTGGGATTGGTATAGATGGAATTTTTTTTTTGTTTTGTTTTTTTGTGTCAATTTTCTGAAAAGAAAAAGTTATTCTAGAGAAATGAATAACAATTTTGTGAAAAATAAAACTTTGTATCGAAAGGTCAAGTCCAATTACTAAAATGAGAGCTAAGCATTTATTGATAATAATTTCATTCTTACAGCTAAAATTTTCCTATCAGGTGAACTTATTTTTGGCAAATAATAATGCTTCAAAACTCAAGTAATTCAATCTAATTAATGGAGTTTATTTGATGGAATGAAATTTTATAATTGCGCTTCAAGTAGGCCGCCATTTTTGACTGTATCAATCGCTACTAATTTAATTAAACGTCTTTATTTGTTTTTAACAGCATATTAATAATTGCATGTAAATAGATAAAATATAATGATGAAAGCGTTCTTTTAAAATTATATATGAAAGCTTAAATTACAAATACTAATCAAAAATCTAGATTTTCGAGTGCAAACGATTTTAGGACAATAACGAAAGAATGTTACCCTTTCAAGTAGAATCTTAAAAGACGTATCTGATATTTATATTTGAAATCCATATAATAAAATAATAAAATAATTCTGTGAAGTGATATATTAGTACTTTTGATACATTTTGATCTAGTATTACATCCTATAACAGCGCATAAGTCATTTTTTATCGAAATTTTAATCATATCTTGAATAACAATTTCCGACGGTAAAAAATGAAGGCAAAGAAATACAGGTTTAAACCGGTTTGAATTGATAGGCGTGTCAAAGCACGTGGTTTTGTTTGGGCTTTCTGTAGCGGATTTTAGGGTTACTTTTTGGCGTCACCTTCAACCACCTTACTGCACCTCCATCTATCTCATTCCTCCATGAGAAATATTGCTTCTTTTTAATTTTCTAATTCAATAATTTCTTTCATGTTGCCACACCCTAAATAATGGCACAATAATTAAGAAAAATGATAATACGTGTATTTTTCTTATAAGCCAATAAAAATTCAGATTATTTCGCTATGTTTTTGCATTTTTGAAATCGCCGTCGTTCTAACAATTCGTCGTTCTGCATTTCTTAATAATAGATATGTGGTGGAAAGTTCTATAATCAGTTGGACCCGATTATGAAAGTTTAGCATTTTAAAAAGTTCTACAGAACGAATTTTGATAAGAATTGCATTGTTAGTTAGATACCTATTCAGATATGGTTTTAGTATTTTGCATATTGCTATACATTGCTTAGCTATAAAGTAATGGTGGGAAGTTCCATAATCATATGAAACCGATTATGAAAGATTAGACTTTTCAAAAAGTTCTAGATGCCAGATGTTGATAATACTTGCTTTGTTGATTAGACAACGTTTGGGGAGATTTAGTTTATTCCATATCATTCTACGTTGCTTAGTTATACAATTATGGGGGAAAGTTCTGTAATAAGATGGACCCCAATATGAAAGATCAGTTACAGGATGGATTTTGTCAGTTTCTTTGTTTGCATTATTAGTTAAATATTTTTTTCAAGTGTTGTTTATTATATTGCATATTGCACTATCATTCTTTACCAAATACTACTGCGATTGATCACCTAAAAGAGTTGGACCTTAATAGCTGAAATTTTGTCTGCACATTAGAAAATATAATAGCACAATGGCGTTCATATCGTTTTGAGCAATGCGAAAGGACATTCCAGGTAAGGTTCCATATTGCTTAAATCACAATGTCAAATTCACTGATATATTTTCTTTGATTCAAGGTTCGTTTGTTTGTTCGACCAGCGTAGCGGGCATAGCCTGCTAGTTATATATATAAAATCCAAAAGGAAATTTCGTTCCGAAGGCCTAGACTTCGAGTTCTACTGCATGGATTTTTACGGAACTTATACCGTTAGATAGGTATCGTTTCATGGAAAGTTTTAAGCTATAACACATCATTATACCTATATTAGTTATAGAATTATGATGGAAAGTTCTGTTATTTTGGACGATAAGGTTTACCATTTTATTTCTTGGCGAAATTTATCGTTGATAAAAAAATTGAAACAGCTATTACACCTCGAAACATAAAAGAAAAAACTGTTACTAATTTTACTTTTAAAAAAAAAGAAGGAAGAAAAAAAGAAGAAAAAAATTCGATTTAATGAGTGATAATATTAAACAAGTGGGTAAGTGTGATCATAGATCGCACAAAGGGTTTCGTTTAATATTCCTTTCAAAACGCCCAGTACATTTATCGCCATGGAACATCTTCTAAATTTTGGCAAACCCTTCCTAAACTATCGTAAAGCTTCAAACAGATTCACCTTGTTATATTTCCTAATTTTGTTCGTGCCACCCCCCCCCCCCTCGAAATGCTACGATATATCACATGACAGGTATCTGCCAAATTTAGAAAAGTGCCCCCTTTGGGGGGGGGGGGGTTGAAGTGGGGTAATGGTCACCATGATTTTTGACGCGGCCTGATGTTTAAAATTTTTGTTACTTTTTATAAGCTATACTAAAGTTTCAAACAGATCGTCCAGCTATATTTCCTAATTTTGTTCGCGCCCCTTCCTCACCCTCCCCCCTCGAAATGCGACACGCCATTCTTCTTTATACTTCATTATAATTTAAACTTTAAATACTTTATAACAAAACAGATCGAATTGTTAGATTTCCTACTTTAAATGAAATCGCGGTCTATTTGTTTCACATTCTACCACCAGGGAGCGCACTCTATTCTTAACAAAAGCGTATCTGAACGAAACTCCTTTACACAACCTATCAGTAGATATGTTACTCGAGAGGGTGGCGGTCTTCAGCAAGAATTTAAGATAATTGTTGAAATTACCATTCGGAAATAGTGGTAATTTAACTTTTGACATATTTATATTTAATAAGTACCACGTATCTGAGGACTCCGTAAAAAAAAATGCACCTGAAATGGTATGAAACAAAAAATAAATATTTTGCCCCTCCCCCTCTCTCCACCTGCCCGAAATTTCACGCGCAATTATTTATAAACTTTTTCTTATATGTTATAAACTATGTTAAAGTTTCAAACAGATCACCTTGTTAGATTTCCTACTTTAAATGAAATAGCGGTCTGTTAGTTCCACATTCCACCACGAGGGAGCGCACTCTATTCTTAACAAAACTGTATCTGAACGTAACTCCGTTAAACAACCTATCAGGAGATATGCTAGTCGAGGGGGTGGCGGTCTTAACCAAGAATTCATTATATTTGCTGAAATTATTATTCGAAAATAGTGGTATCAATACTTCTGACATTTTTATCTGGCATAAGTAACATTTATGCTGTATTTTTAAAAATCGGACACCGTTCAGAAGTATACTGCAATGAAACATCACGTAACTGCCTTGTAAAATAAGTATATAATAGAAATAAATCAATTAGTGAAATTAGCGCCCCTCCCCCCCCCCCCTACCCGAAATTTCACGCGCCATTTTTATAAACTTTTTCTTATGTGTTATAAACTATCTTTAAGTTTCAAACAGATCGCCTTGTTATATTTCCTAATTTTAACAAAATCGCGTTATCTCAGTTCCACATTCCACCACCAGGGAGCGCACTCTATTCTTAACAAAACTGTATCGGAAGGAAACTCCGTTAAACAACCTATAAGTAGATATGTTACTCGAGGTGGTGGCGGTCTTAATAAGAAATTAAGATATTTGCTGAAATTACTATTCGGAAATAGTGGTAACTAAACTTTAGACAATTTTATATTAAATAAGTAACATATATCTCAGGACTCCCTCAAAAAAAGCACCTAAAACGGTCAGAAACACTAACTTTTTAAACAGAAATCTAGCGCCTCCCCCCCCCTCCCCGGAATTTCACGTGCCATTCTTTTTTACACTTTATCTTATGTGTTATAAAATATCTTAAAGTTTCAAACAGATCGACTTGTTAGATTTCCTAATTTCAACAAAATCGCTTTATGTTAGTTCCACATTCCACCACCAGGGAATGCACTGTATTCCTAACAAAAGCATATCTGAACGAAACTCCTTTACGCAATCTTGCCGTAGATACATGGGCCCGGATGGTGGCGGTCTGCGGTAACAAACGCTAAGATTTTAAAAATAATTCTAGCTCCCCTCCCCCCCCCCCTCGAAATATCACACTCCATTCTTTTTTACACTTTTTATTACGTGTTATAAACTATCTTAAAGTTTCAAACAAATCGAGTGGCGGTCTTAACCAAAAATTTAAGATATTTCCTGAAATTACTATTCGAAAATAGTGGTATGAATACTTGTAAACTTTCTGATGATGAATGAGTTATACTTATCTCATAGCGCTGTTCAAATATCCCACGCAAATTATTAGATTTTCGAAGCACGTTAGTCTTTATCATAATAATATTTGTCATGTTGACTAACTGGTATATTTAATCAAAAGTAGTTCCCTCCCTCCCCCTTTTCCATTGACACAAACCTAACAAAATAAAATTATGCGATAGCGGGCGAAGCACGCTTTTCAATTTCGCTGGAAGAATGCATCTCATTTTACATCAGCCTCGCACGGACTGAAATAATCCGATAGCGGGCGAAGCACGCTAGTCTTTGTCATAATATCTGTAATGCGAACTTTCCTAATTTTAACAAAAGCGCTTTATGTTAGTTCCACATTCCACCACCAGGGAGCGCAAACTATTCATAACAAAAGTGCATCAGAACGAAACTCTTTTGGGATATTTAATCAAAAGTATTTCCCTCCCCCCCCCCCCTTTCCATTTACCCAAACCTTACAAATACAAATTATACGATAGCGGCCGAAGCACGCTAGTCTCCCCTCGAAATATCACACTCCATTCTTTTTTACGATTTTTCTTATGCGTTATAAACTATTTTAAAGTTTCAACCAGATCGAGTGGCGATCTCAACCAATAATTTAAGATATTTGCAGAAATTACTATTCGAAAATAGTGGTATGAATACTTACAAACTTTCTTATAATGAATAAGTTATACTTGTCTCATAGAGCGGATAAAACCTCACGCAAACTGTTAGATTTCCCAATTTAAATAATTTCATGGTTAAAAAAGCACGTGCCTCCATTTTATTCTATTCATTAGATAGAAATGAAACAGATTAATTAAATAATAATTAATATCTCAGCTTCTAATTGAGTTATCGCTTTGAATTGGATATGTATGAAATCTGCGAGATATTTCCCGTCCGGATGGCAAAAAAATTTATCAAAAAATTTAACATTTAAAAAGTTAAAATTTCGTATTAAAATATTACACTACGGAAAACCGCAAGGACGCCGTTATGTCTGAAGTTGAGCACACCTGCTTTCGCGCCGTTGGAGAAAGTTCATTTGAATCTGCGTTAAAAAGGTGGATTAGTTAATTTTAGAAGTTAATTAGCCCGTAATTCAGTTAATTACCAACTTTTTCAAAATTTTATGATTTGTTGTTTGATGTGAGGTGTTCAGCTATAAGTACCCAAAATTTCAAATCTCTAACATGTATAGTTTCTCAGAACGGGCTCTGTGACGGACAGACAGACAGACAGACAGACAGACAAAGGAGTGAGACGAATAGGGTTTCGTCAGATGAACGAAACCCTAAAAACGAAAATATTTAATTTAAACATGAAAGGGAATGTTCGTAATGCTTAAAAAATTACTCAGTTAAAATACTGCAATAGAAATAAGATTTGGCTCTTTATCTTTTGCATCAGGTTAAGAAAAATGCATCTGAAAAATTGATAGGATGATATCAAGGAAGTTTTCGACAAGTGCATGCTCCGAAATATTTGAAAAAAATTTACAATATTCTTCTCATGAGGAATATATAGAGTATTCTTCTCATGACATATAATATGTTTATAAAAATAATCAACAGAACCTCGATTTAGCGTTCGTAAAAAAATAATGAAAATTTAATTTGCTTGGCAATTTAATGCTGGTTGGCGACACAATAAAATTTTGAATGATACTTTTTTTATGATAAATTATTTTTAAGTAAAACCTTTTTCTACTCTTCATATGAAGTTAGTAAGATTACGTTTAACGTAATAAATACATTTTTATTACTACAGTTTTTCATATACTTTTATATGTGTATATATTAAAAATTTATTATCGTAATTATACGGTTTAAAACAAAATTTCAGTTTATTAAATTTTTTCCAAATTCAAAATTAATGTCCGATTCGGAACATTGGTAATTTGACTTCGATATTGTTAGTGTCAGAAACAAGAAATGAAGGTTATTGTTGCCATGGAAACAAGTATTTAATATAAAATGTTTAATGGTAGCATTTTTAATTAGCCAGCTACTTTAAAAACAAATTTAAAACGGTACTACTTGATTATCCCGACGACAAAATAACTATCGCCAAACTATAAGATAAATGCCAATAATAGCTGATCGTAAATTTTACATTCACTTGACATTAAACATGCACTGTAAAAAAAAATCTGTGAAGTTACTAAAGTTTTTCTAGGAAACTGGGATTCCTAGAACTTTTCATGTAACGTCAACAACAAAATTTCATGTAACAGACACACTTTTGCGCCGAAAATCAAAAAATCTGTAAGGTTACTAAGAATTTTTTTGGAAACTGGGATTCCGAGAACTTTTCATGTAACTGCAGCCAGGGTTACAAATAAAAGTTTAGTAAGATTACTGAAATTTTAGCAGATTCATTTGTAAAGTTACAGATTTTTGTAGCTTTACAAAAACTAGTTTTGTAGATTTGCAGCTTTTTTCGTACAGTTACAGGTGAAAGTTTAGTAAGCATGTATTTTTACATCTGTAGAACTACAGATTTTTTTTTACAGTGTGGTAAACGTGTTTGTTGCGTCATCAAGTGATTTTTAATTTCACTTCTATTTGTAATTTTACTGATGTTTACAAATTTATTTATTCTTTCTTAGTTTAAAATAAAAATTTTGTCAATTTGTATAATTTGGCGAGCAGTTTGGCAATTTATATAATTTGGCGAAGCGTTTGGCAATTTATATAATTTGGTGAAATTGCTTGATAGAATAATCAAATAGTACCCTTAAAACATTTCCAGCCGGTGAAGCCATGTAAAATTAAATAACTACTGCAACACGCAATTTGTATACTTTATATACGCTTAAAGATAAAAAATAATACGCTAATCCTTCGTTTAACCCGGGAGAACTCGCTACACTGTAAAAAAAAATCTGTAAAGTTACAAAAGTTTTTCTAGAAAACTGGGATTCCAAGAACTTTTTATGTAACGGCAACAAGAAAAATTCCTGTAACAGCGTCTGTTACAGGAATTTTTCTTGTTGCCGTTACATAAAAAGTTCTTGGAATCCCAGTTTCCTAGAAAAACTTTAGTAACTTTATAGATTTTTTTTTACAGTGTAGTGAGAATGACCAATTGTTTTTCTTTTACTTTACATTCATATAATATCAACTTTTTTTGGTTGGCTTAGTACTTTTATTCACAAAATAGGTAAAATAATTGTAAAACATTTTGAAATTTTAATTAAAATGAAAAATGATTTAAATAAGAGTCTTAAGGTGTCTCAGGACTCTTAAAGCTTTAAAATTTTCGAAATTTTAATTTTTTTTAGATGTTAATCTACTATCTTTTCTGAACATTTTGGTATAAATGTTTCCTTGAAATTCCTTTAGAACAGAAGTTATGGCTTTTAGAATTATACACGCCCAATAGCTGAAGCGGCGTTTCAGTAACTTTGAAGTCAATTTTCTCCTAATGACGTTATTGGGCGTAACGCGCACGATATCTCAAAAACTTCTAAATTTTTTTTTTCATGAAATTTTCAAAACATATGTTTCATGTTAGTCTGTATAAACTGAACCTAAAATTTCCTTCTTATTATGCAGAAATATATTCTTTATAGGTGATTATACTGTTGAAAATTTCTAAATTTTGCATTAACTAAATACAACTTTGTATTCAAAATAGAAAAATGCTTTAAATACAAATTTATTTATATTCAGAGTAATTATTATAATGTGAAGCATAAGTAGGACTCAAAGTTTTCTTTCTACTTGCAAAATTTATTTTGTAATCGTGCGCATAATCTGTTATGCCGATTTTGCGCTCGTCAAATGTCTGACATTTTGGAGCCCACTGTAAATTCTAATTCTGCATCTTGTAATTTTTCAAATACATGAAATGAAAGAACATATTATATCTTTCATCCCAATATAAAATTTTGTCTTAAAATCAATTACATTTTAAGATATTATATGTTGAAAATGGTCTTTATTTTTCAATTTTTCCAATTTTAAGAGTCCTGAGACCCCTTAAAAAGGTTCGACTGTGAGAGAAAATCTCATGCAGCGAGTTCTCCCGGGTTAAGTTTAAATTCATTGAGTTTTAGGCATTCAAACACTTATTTAACAAGCAATTTCCAAATGCATTTAAATATCTTGCATTTCGATGGAAATGTGTTGGCTAGCCAAATAGCGTGGAACGTTCGTCTTTTTTGCGCCAAATACTCGAATATATATAGATTTTTTTCATATTTTTACTGAGATTCCGCCGTCAAATTTGACTGATCTTTTACTACATACATAAGTAGTTTTAAAATCATTTTTCTTTTCAAAATAATTTGAGTATGCTCTTTAAGGAGACCTTCCTTGTGGTAACAATTTTGTTTTTGATTTGTTCTTTTTCATTTCTAACTCTTCCATCATGTGACTTACAGACGAAACTAGCAGATGTAATTGTAAAAATGATGATACTTATGATTTACATGTTATATGTTTATTGGTGATTTTTGAGTTCACTTTTGTCGCCAAACAATTTGATTTTAAGCCAAAAAGATGTAAGCGTGACATAGGTTCAAGCGAGGTTTACAATAAAGGTGATTTTGCAAGTGTACGAAAGCATTTTTTGAGTATTTTTTTAAATTCAAATGTAATATATGTAAATAGCAATTAATATTTTAAAAATGGAGTCAGATACTTTAATTTTAGTATAAAAGTCTCCCACACACGCACATACATACTGTAAAATAATTTAATTTTAGACATTTAAAAAATTTCTCATCATACTTTACTGCGAAAGCATGTCGGTTTGTTTTCCCCAAATTATTGACATTTATAACCTCGAAGCCAGATTAGCTAATATTATCCATTCTTTTTTTAATAAAAAAACATATCGCCAATTTCCCTTATACAAACGTTCAATGCTTGCAATGTTAGGTAGTAAAGATTATTCTTAAGAAAATGTAAGCAATTATGCGTTATTTCTATCACGAAAAAAGACATTTTGCAATAAAAATTGCTTTCTGAAATCACTTTTCGATATTCCTTTCCATTCGTTTTTTTTTTTTTTTTTTTTTTTCATATCTTCCCTTCTTTTAGAAATGTCATAAAAAGATATTGGATATTGGATGAATCTTCCATAATCAGTCACTTTACAATTGGCGAATTTACTGTATAGTGTTGGAAGATTCGTTTACATTTGAAAGGAACCGTGGACGGTAAATTCGATTTCAGGAGATTACGCGAAATTTGTACTTTTAGTAATTAGCGATTAGTAAATTTATGTTTTTTTAGTATGGAGCAAACGGACAAAAGAAGATTTACTAATAGACATTTTTCATGTGCAGTTATTTTACTATATCATCAAAAAAGCATTAATTTGAATGTGCGAAAAAAGTTTTTGAAATGCCAAAGGTGGCCAATGGAACAATATTTGTTCATTTAGCCTAGGTTTTTTAAAAAGGGACCTCAAATTCAATTAAAATTTCAATCATTATAAAATTTTGGCTGATGCACAGCCCGAGCAGCGGATCGTAGTGAAAAAATTTAGGTTTATTTTACTATCACTAAAAAAGCATTACTTTGAATGTACAAAAAACTTTCAAATGCCAAAGGTGGCCAATGGAACAATATTTGCTCATTTACTCTAGGTTTAAAAAAATAGTACCTCAGATTCAAATAAAATTTCAATCATTATAAAGAAATTTTGGCTGATGCACAGCCCGAGCAGCTGATCATAGTCACAAATTAACGTTTTTTAGTTTCATTTAGGCAACAAACTTATGAATAATGACGTCTTGAAAATAAAAGCATGCTTATTTCTCCGTCTTATTACGCTCATGAGAGAAATGCGAAAAAAATCTTCGGTTTGCCAAAAAGATCACTACTAAAAATTTTGCATAACTAACTTTACTTATCATTTGCAAAGAGTTTTGATAGTGAAAGATCTAAAAATCAATCAACAGCAATTTGACATTATTTAGTGGAATGTAGTTTGGAGCGTAATTAACCCTGTTTTGTAGCTAACTCTGGTACATTTTTAGCCATACCGTTACGAACATTTTTAACGTTTCACATCAAACTTGGTTGTGGATCCGATTACGAATGATTGAGAAGATTTTATTGAATGAAAAATAGAGGTTTAGTTTTCTGTTTGAATTAGTTATCGAGTTATTTTCCTAGGTTAATAGTTACATGATTAAAACTGGTATGTAAAAAGAAACGGCAGTTAAAATGACATTATTTTAATTTTATTCACACAGTTCCTCTTTAAATATCCACTTTTACATGATTCACATATTTTAAAATATAAAAGTTAAATACTGTTTTGATTGTATTTACTCTAGTGGAAATCGAAGATAAGAAACTGTAGAGGAAATCTGCCAAAAGAAGACGTATATTACCAAATATAATGTAACGTAGAGAGATATTGTATTTATGTTATCAGATCAGCACAAAGTACCAAGCTGAGAAGCCCGGAGTAAAAGACCTAACAAACGAAAGTGAATAACCCGAACATTCTTTAAGTTAAATGGTCAATCTCTGCAGTCATTGTAATTCTCTCTTTTTTAGTAGTGTGGTGATATGATCGTAATGGCCGCATTTCCCTCCCAAACTCTACATGATGTACTAAAGAGTTGCTTCTGAATTGCCCGTATTTCGTCTTAAACATCAGATAATATAATAGCGCAATTGCGTCCGATGCGTATTCAGAAAATGCGGAAGGTCCTTCCAGGTGAAGGTCCATATTAATTTAAAATACAAAGTCGGATTTTCCATTTCGTTTGATTGAAGGTTTATTTGAAAAATGGTCCAGCGCAGCGGGCTCAGCCTGCTAGTATAATATATACCGCCGCCCCTTAGCCGCTTGATTTTTGCTCAGGCTTGCAATTTTTACGTGTAACAACACTATTAATACGAATTGAATGAATAAATTCGTATACTCAATTCGTATGATAAATTTACCAATCAGTTTGATTGTGTTAAAATAATAACACTTTTAATGTTTAATTCATGGCGTACTTAATGTATGATCAACTCCGTCTTAAATTTTAGTCTTTGAAAAAATCATTTTTCAAATGATCGTTGTAATTTGTTAAATTGTTTTTATTTTCGTTAATATAGACACACTGAAATAAAAAAATAAATCGTATTTATATAATTGTAATAAGTAAAAAAATCTGAGGCATCGATTGATACCGGAAAAGGTAATTCAAATGTTTTTATATTAATATATTAGCCTAATATAAGCTATCAACGTGGACATATTCCTCAACATAATCCAGTTATCAGTCTGTCTATCCTGACAGCTTTGAAATAAAGCATGATTTGATTACATACTTTTTTCTGAATCGCTACATTTTTCGTCTGCTTGGTGTGTTATTTCTAACAAAATTCTGTTATATAAATGAATTTTTGGAATACAGTTTACTTATGCATACAGAAAGAACCATGAAAACTTTAAAAATGAAAAAAAATTCCGGTCCTTTGTGATTCTGTCTAAGGAGAATTTACAATCTTAATTATAAAGTAAATAAACTGGAGATATAATTTTAATTTTAAGATTAAATGTTTTAATATCCTGATGTCTTTTTCATATCACAGTTTTTTATCATTACCTTTTCTGTAAGCATGGTGTACATACGCCTGTTGGTACGTTGTCATGCGCTGATTTTTGTTAGCGCTCTTCTGTTTGTAAGAAGGTTATTCACCCATAGTTATGAAATGATTCTTTGAGGAAAATATATACCTGGATTTTTGAAGTTTTATTTTAAGATAAATTATTTTTCCCACGATCCATTTAAAAAGGACTAAGAAAATTATACTGCTTGACCTCATTATTTATATATTATAAACTCATAAAACCGTGAATATTATCAGTAACATCTGTTATTTTACTACATAACCCCAACTCCCCCTATCGAACGATAGCTATAACTCTAATTCTAAACACCTCAGATCAAGCTGTTTGTTTATGACTTTCTACGAAACTCTTAAATTTAATATGTCTTGAGGATTCATATTATAGTCCTGCTGGGTCGAGTTTTATCCTAAAATTCCCCTTAAAGTCTGCCCTTAAAGTCCCTTAACTGGGAATCTTATTCCTTGATAAAATTAGTAAATATATTAATTTTGATAGGAACTTTGAAAATCTCAACAATAAGCCTTATATTTCTAAATTTTATTTTATTTTTAATGCCGCATAAATATAGAATATAGAATTAAGTTACTCCGTCTACAAAAACACGAAATAGGAGTTTGAGTGAGTTCAGGATATTGTGTCAATATTATTAATACATTTTAAAAATTGCGTGACATTGCAAATAATTGTGTTGCAATAATAATGTAAAAAGAGTTCGTTAAAGAGAGTGATAGCATTTATCATGAAATTAATAAATATATAAATTAATTTTAACATATTTATTCTAACTGGTAAGTAAATCACATGACTTGTAATTTTACAACAGGGCGAAAAATATCCAAGCCAGGATTTCGAAAAGGGATCTCTTGGATGAAGCTGTCAAAGCTCTGACAACAGCGCTATCTAGGAAGAATTTGGGGGACCTAATTAACCCAGCTAACATTATTGATCATAGAGTCTGGTCTGATATTTGTAACAGCTCAACAGAATAAATCGCTGACAATGGAACTACAGTAAACGTTGGATACGTAATCACACTAGATTAATTTTAACACAATTATTCTAATTGGTAAATAAATCATATGTATTGTAGTTTTCCAGGTGAGCAAAAAATGACTCGAACCAGAGATCTCTTGGCTAAAGCTGCTAATTCTTTCCCATCTAAAATATCCCGGACGAATCTGGAGGACCTTATTCACCAGGGTAATCTTATTGATCACAGTAACTGGTCTGATATATGAATCCGCTCAACGGAATAAATAGCAGGTAATATAACTCCAGTATATGCTGGATACGTAATAACACTAGATTAATTTTAACGCAATTGTTTTCAAATTTTTAACATAATTAATTACAAATAATAACAAATTTTAATATGTTCAATAGTAGCTCCTAATTTTAATATTGTATTTGGATATCTCGGTCAATTTTGCCTTCCGAAACCAAACAGAGTATCATTCGGTCAGATTGATAAAGAATTCTGCAATATTAAAATTTGGAATTCCAAATGTTAAACTAATTATAAATCAATCAAAAATAGATTGTGATGCGGATAACTTTTAAAGTATAATTCAAAAACTACTTGACGGAATGAACTGTGATTTAAAAATATTTGAAGCTTCTAAAATGCGATTTTTGTTAAAATGTGTGTTGGTTAAAATTCATATTTTTTCGAGTATTATTGAGATAATATATACTTTTAAATTCATATGAAAAAAGGAGAATTGAAACTTATTTATTTTCTAGAAAAAAAAAATCTTTTTCTAGAAGCTTTAAATCAACATTAAAAATTTACAGCTTCTTGCGATCTTTAAGATTCGATTTTTTTTTTTTTTTTTTTTTTTTTTTTTTTTTTTTTTAGTTTTAATATTAGTTGAATATCAATTACTGCTAGTTTCAAACCGTTTTCAAGAGTTTTAAATCATGTTTCAAACGTGTCCTCACTTGTTTATATTAATCTAATCTTGCTTCTGAAAGGAACATTCCACACAAGTAGAGTGATTTTTCATCATTATTTAAGATTTTACAAATTGAAATTAAAGTAATAAATTGCTTTTTAAATTTTGAAAATTCCTGAATTTTGCCGCTACACTCTGAAAAAGGCATTTCAAGAAGTTTAGGAATAGTGTTTAAACAACTATTACTATTCTAAACTACTGTTTACCTCTTTAATAACATCATTATTAAATTGAATTTAGTGAAGAAGTATTTAAAAGTTACCTGTAAGCAGCGGTAGGCAATAATGCACTACAAGTAGCGAAACTGCAGTAATCTCTACTTTTCCATTATTTTGTAGTGTAACATTCTACATTTTCCAAAATGAAAAGTTTCGAGTAGCGCGTTGCAAAAAATCATTAGTTTTTGGCGTACAGTGAAACTAATTTTAACGTTATTTCAGCAAAAAAAAAAAATGAACCATTCTTCTAGTCACTTAACAGTGACATACTTCTTTTGTGCAAAATGCGCAATACTTTGTAAATGTCAACCACTCAGCTGCATCGTTTATCAATGCATCGTATGACATCATAAATTTTTCTAAACCAAACATTCAATATCGGGTATATATCGGGTGATTCAAAAATCAGGTGCGAAAATAAAACGCGATAAAAAAAAGAACTATGTGTCGGAGAGAATGCGGTTTGCAGATAAAGATGCAGCGTGGAACGGGACTTTTTATGGCTTTAACAAAAAATTTGTTCAAAATCTCGATAATAGAGGACGCTATTACAGATATTCGCCTGGAATAATTCATATCGCTTACACAACGCAAGTTTTGTGATACCAAAACATTAGGGAATACAGCATATGCACTGTTTTGTATCCAAACCTCACGTTCTGTGAGCAATATGAAATTATTACATGGAATTATTTGTAATAGCGCCGTCTATTATCGATACTTTAAACTAATTTTTTTGTAGGTGCCATACGCAATCCCGTACCACGCTGAATCTTTATCTGCAAACTAATTGTCTCTCCGGCCCATAGATCTTTTTTTATAGCGTTTTACTTTAGCACCGGACTTTTGAATCACCCGTTACCTGTTTACTTCTAAATGAGTGTAAGCGGAATTGGATTTCAAAGTCATGTTGAAGTATATGGAGATTGAACATGAGTAAAATGTGTTCATGTTCAGAGATGATAACATACCAAAAGTTTCAGTATAGGTTCCTAGTGGGAGCCACTTTTACATACTTATGATTCTGGACGCGGCGAACCTTTTCAAAATATACTTTACGTGAACATTACGTCCACTTACCCCACCCCCTCCCCCGCAAAAATAAATAAATAAATAAAATAAAATAAAAAATAAAACAAAATTGAATTAAAAATGGTGCATCAAAATTACTTGATTTTAAGTTTATTAGGTTTAAAAAATATGTAGGTAACACTGTTATTGCACTGAAAGTAATAAAGTAACAATTATATTCTACAAAGTAAAAAAAAAGGAAATGCGATTTCTGTAATTGCATCTTGAACGTCAAATAATTAATATCGGTTTATTCCTGGTTACTTTGAACCGAATGCACACTGAACAGAATCGTTTAACACTTGGTTTCCATTTGAGATTTTCATATCATTCATTTCGGAAAATAATGACTGGCATGGATACGGAGATAAGAAAAATGGTATCATTGTAAAGTTCACAACAGATCGCTATAATTTCTTCTTTGTGATTTTTGCTTATGTTGCCTGGTGATACGTCTTTTCGATAATCAACAAAAATTTTCTTAATTAGTATACCTGCAACTTTCGTTTCTTTATTTTCTTATTATAAAAATATTATTTGAACAGAAATGTATTTAATAAAATATTTCTCCTTTATATGCCGTTATTTAACGATTGCGTATTGCTTTTATTAAATATAACCGGCTTTAATTAATTTAAAAAACTCTTTAAGTTTGACAGACATGACTTTTCATTTTATATTGAACATAAACTTATTACCAAATTAAGATGAATTGGTTAGAATATGCAAAGCATCTGTATACTATATACATTGAATTCCTAATTTTATTTTGTTATATTTTAAACTTATTTTTAAGTTTTATATTTAACATTTTCAGGGTTCGTACAGGTCCTTGAATTTTCAGACTAAAAAATCCTTCGGTACCAGTATTTTCTAATGGAAAATCTCTCCTTAAATAAAGCGAAATTCAACTGCAGCTATACCTACATTTAAATATAACTATAACTTTTGTTTTAAGTACTTAAACTTAACTTTTACTTTTTTTATCTCTATATTTAAAGGACTTATGCTAGTAACTATCTTAAATATTTTTTTTTCACTTTTATAATGTAGTTGTTAAACAACTACATCTTTCTCTTTTCCCCAATGGCTCATTAATTTGTAAGACATCATATCTTCATTCTGGGTGTTAAGATGATTGCAACTAGGAAACCCCTCAACGCTGCTCTAACGTTCAGCACTGTTCCGTTTAAACTAGGTTTACTTTTCTATTAAAAAATATTGATATTTAGCCTTAAAAATAAAGGTAACCGTACGAACCCTGCTCTTATTTCGTTTTATTATTATTATTATTTCTTTTATTGATATTTTCTGAAATAAATTAGTGATATTATCGTCATCTAAAGCAATACACTTTTTTGCACTTGCAATTTTTTTTTACATTCAGGTTTTCTTTGGCAGTATATTTTTAGATTTTTTATATTTAAACACCAAAGAGTCTAGGAAGAAAGCTTTGTTACGAGAATCCACAAAATAGTTAGACAAGAAATGCAACTGAAATGCTTGAACAATTATTAATAAAAAGAAACTATAATTTTGTTACGGTACTAATTATATTATAATAATTTACATAAAAATATTATTATAATTAAAAAAAAAGGTACAAAACATTGAAGTAATAATGTAATATTTCAATTATATACCTGATATAAGACAAACCGATCTTTGACATTGATGACAGACATGTGTCATATGTGTTAGATGCTCCGTGGAGTAGGGCTAATGATAAAACTTGCAATATTTCGTTCGTTGGCGTGGAAAATGTAATTACTACTGATGGAGGCTGTCATGGTAATTAAATGTGTGTGTTTTAACTTTGTAAATTTATCTTATATGAATACATTGTTTATAGTTTCATTGAATGTTTTTAGGTAGATTTCGTAAGAAATACTATCTATTACATTCTCCACTATGTTCGAATTTCTCAAAAAATCTCGTAGGTCTACGCCAGTCCCTAGATAACAAAACCACCCCCGGTTCAAAACTTTATCTTTGTATCTATATACACTGGCCTCCAAAAGTTAAGATACAGGGACTGGATGCTTTCAATTGCACACGTTTTGTCGAATATCTACCAAAATTATTTGCGAATTGTTCTTGAACTTCTGGGATGAAAAGTACATGTTTGATTTCATATTTCTTGGTGAAGATTTAGTCGGGAGGACAATTAGGGGGCTAATAATAAATTTAATAACAAAATAATATTTGCAATCACCTATGTAACAGAAAATGCTGGAAATTGTTTGTCACTATGTTAAATGACTATTTGGGTCTTGTTCAACGTCTGTGTGCATTTTTTAAGCATAACACTCTTATTCATGAAGATGTTATGGTGTCTGTGAAAAATCCAAAAGTTTTTTGCTTATAACATGCAGAGTTTTCAACCAAATTTAACACAACTGTCTGAAAACTTGCCAATGAATAGTAGCAACAGTATACTGCAATTAAAACATGAATATATTGAATATTTGATGAGATTTGTGCATTTTTATGAGATAACGTTTAACTGCGCATGCGGGGAAGATTTCAAAATTTTTATTTCATAATTTGGTAGTCAGTATTTTGGGGCAACTTATATAAAAAGTCCAGTGAAATATCGCGAAAATTCACAAAGATAGGGTCGATATAGTGAGTTGCTTCCTAAAAATAGATTTATTATAAGGGATTTTCCACAACTTTTCAATCAGCTTACTATATCTTTCTAAGTTTTCACAACATTTAACTGGACTTTTTTATAGAAGTTGCCCCAAAATACTGGCTACTAAATTATAAAATAAAAATTTTGAAATCTTCCGCGCATGCGCAATGGGGTGACGATCTGCACCGCACACAGAGTACGTGACAATAAGAGTGATTAGTACATATAGTAAACAATTATCCCGATCCGCGTTGTGAAAAGATCATATGGGATATTGTTAATTAATAAAGTAGGAGAGAGGAAATTTTGAATAATATAAATTTTGTCAGTAACACAAGAACGACTTGTTTACCGTTGAAATGGAAATTCAGAACTGACAGGTTGCTAAAAAATCAAATTAATTTTTTTTGCTAAATTAATAATTCTTAAAGCATAAATTATAAATATTATCTGAAAAGGAACAAAGGAAAGGATTCAAAGAAAAGAAAATATAGGTGTACATATATAAACAATTTTTATTTTCAATAATATAAAATGCATGATTCATATATCATTTGTTATGTTACAATATTATTTTCAGATTAAGATCCAGTATATTTTTTATAATGGTTTATTTTATTTGCTTATTTTATTTTATATTAATTTATTTTATCTTATTCTTGCTTTTGTTCACAGCACCGATCCAGAATAAGGCTTTTGTCAAAACATTAATCGAAAATTTTAAAGGAATGTTATTATTCCAGTTATCATTATAATATTTACAATAATTAATTAAAACATTTAATGAGATAATATTATAGACACAATTAAAATTTTGACTAAAATCAAGTTACGTAAGATCAATTATACACTTTATGAGGAAATATGAAATAACAATAGTCACAAATAAATGAAGTAAATATATAGATTTTCTCACCCAAATAGACTTCGACCAGTTCTGTACTCATCTAATGCACAATAGTCCTTTTATAAAGTTCATAGAGTTCGTGATGAAGCACTTACGAGACGTTCATTAGGAAGCCCTCTGTGACGCATCAAATTTTTAGAGTTCGATCTTCACAACTGTTAAGTGACGCATAAAAATTTTAGAGTTCGATCTTCACAACTGTTAAGTGACGCACATTTCTAGAGTTGACTTCCAGGTGCAATGCTAGCGGTTAGATCATATTTTCTTTTTTTTTAATTCTCTTCTCATCAAAGAATATGTTATGTTATTATCGCTATGACAGGTGGATTCTTCAGGAAAATTCTGAATCAATCATTCGTTCTTGACAAGGATGTCTCTGCTCTCAGCAATCAATTGCAGAAAATTACCAATGCAGAGTTACCACAGTAGCGCCAAATGTTGACCAACTTGGCCAAATATCGCCGAATTTGACGAAATATTGCCAAATTTGGCGACAAAAGTAAGTTATCATATATGATGCCAACTTGGCGATAGCTAGCTAATTTGGCGAAATTCCCATTTAAAACCTTTTTTCAAAATCTTTAATCTCAGAATTTAAAATGTAATATACGAAAATGTATGTATTTACATCTTCATCCCCATGCTACATAACAGCCAGTAGACGGCGCCTGCCCGATTTTAATGTGCATTAGGTACTTTTACAGTATAGGGGCATTGGTGAGATTGGCAAAATGAAATTTGGTAACATATTTTCTTGAAACTTATTCACTGCTTCATATGCACAAATAATTTTTCAATATTTATACAATTTATTTAATATACAGAAGTCATTTAATTATTCTTGTATACAAACTGATGTAAATTGTATATAAAAAACCAGCAATAATATTGAAATAAAATGAAATAATATTGAAATAAAATATAAATAAATAAAATGTTTATAAATTATATAAATAAACTTAAAAGCTCATTAATTTTGTTTTCATAGCTGTTTATGTCATTTGGCAAGAAAATCTCACTTCTGAAGCCCAAATTATGACAAACTTTTAAAAAGTACGCCAAAGCCCCTATATTGGAAAAGTACCGCGCTTTATATAGTCGGATACAAAAGTTAAATTCTTGGTACATTCCTCTTTAGGGGCCTTGGCGAAGAAGGAAAATTGGAAACTTATTTTCTGGCAACCTATTCGCTGTTTCATTTTATATACACATGCATTTTTTTTTTCAATATTTATACATTATACTTAGAATAAAGAAGCCATATATCTAATTTTATAATATAGACATAACCTATGTAATCCGCAAAAAGCCTCAAATCCGCACAACACTTGGAACCAAGCTGTACGGATAAATGGTCTTCTACTGTATTACAGTTTTTTATAAATGAGTTTTGTTTTTAAAATCCGTTATTTTCATCTATCACTGCGGAACAAGTGAGAAAACTCATATTCTTGCACATGTGTTGTGTATATCTTTATATCTCATATTCCGTCATTTTTGACGGGCTACCTTTCTAGTTTCTTTATAATATTCTTCATATCTTAGAAATTATTTAAATGAAAGAAGTTATTTTCGTAAATGTAACAAATCCAAAATTTTGATAAGTTGCTCGAATCCTATAAGTTATATTTAGAAAAATATTTTTTCAGCTCTAACACATGAAAAGACATTGTATGATCTAAACTTGCTCAATCATGATACTTTGTATTTTATGAATTTCCAGCGTTGTCCGGCCTGTTTTTTTGCACTAAAAAAAGGTAAAAATTCCTCAAATTTCTAAATATCATAACGCGAGAAATTTTGGTCGAGGAAAAATTTGTCTCACTTGCTATAACATGGATAATATTTTTCTAAATATGGTATATATACAACTTTCGGTCATAAACATGGGATAATTCTTAAACTTGCATTTCTGCTATTTTTATATTATATTGTTTTCAGAGCTTAATTTGCGCCGGAGCCCATCAGAGCTTAGCTCCGGTATTTCTCTGTCTTTAGTGAATATTTAAATATTGGTTGGAGTTCACAGGAGCTCATAAATACAGGGATACAGAGCCCAATGCAATAGCGCTTCCGAAAAAAAAAAACGAAGTTTAAATTACCCTTTCCTTTCCTTCCCATCTCCAAGCATTTGCATTCTTTTTTATCAAAACACTTATACTTGACGTAAGGAGATGTTTCAACTCAGTTTTTATATCAGTATTTGGGCTTGGGCTGGCTCAATCTGAATTACATTCAAAATTTTATTTATTCATGTAAGGGAAAAAAATTCTCCTTAAAAATTACGTATTCTATTTTATTTTAAATAATTTTAATGCTATTTTGGTCAGAATAAAGGGAAACAGGAATCGTATTTTTCTATTCTACTTGAAAATTTATGTCTGGTATTGATGGCGGTGACGTGTTGATACGGCGCCAATCAAGAAACTGAACAATGAATTTGCTTACCAGTTCATTTTTTGTGACATTACGATAAATTTTAATTGGCTGGTTTATTTTATTTTTTGATTTAGATAGCGACCTGAAAAGAATATTTTCTGTTTTTAGTCAATGGGCATCAGCTTGAGGTTTTGTTTGTTTGAGATCTTTAGTATTCTATTTCGTACGAGTTTATGAATCATGTTTGTGGTTTTTCTGATTATTTTGTAACATGAACGATGTCCATGCTATGGCTCTGCTCTACAGATTTGCGAAGTTTACTTTCATTTGTAAGCAGATATAATTGCCATGTATCGTTATTCTGATAGAAAGCAATTGAGCAGTGTTACCTCTTTTTCTATAAAAGCATCGAATCTTTCCGATAACGGTGTCAAAATTTTCATTTAATCTGATTTTCAGGAACTAACCCCGAAAGATTGCTATGCGGAAGGAATAGATTATTGTTTAAGGTAAGCATATTCTATAGGAAATTGAAAAACGCTGTTACGTTCTTCAGCATATAAATATTAATTTCTGTAAATTTAATTTCTTTTTTTTATAAAAATGCACAGCTGCGAACTATTCTATTTTTCGGTTCACACTATTTCTGAATCATAATCCTTATCATATTTAATCGCAAAATTATTCAATTAACTTTAAGATTAGACAAAGATTTCTCTTCGGAAGGAATGATATCTAAAAACAGAAATAGTTGACATCGAAGTATATGAAGGTAGATATATTTTTAATTTTTATTTTGTTAAAGAGAAAAAAATGCTTTAAATTTTTCAAATAACGTATGAAATATAAATATGTAGATTTGAGTGACGGAGGGGGGGGGGGGGGAGCACGCTACGGATGTTAGCATTGGAGAATATTAGGGCTCCGGTACTTTTTTTGTTTGAAATTAAGCCTTGATTGTTTTGATGCATTTTCTGATAGAAATTATGATCAGGGTTTCATGATTGCCGAATTTTTATTAACGTCCTTTTTTAGGGTAACATGTTTCAGGATTTTTTTTCACTGTACCAAAGGATCAAAGTTTTTTTAACAATGTTCTTATAATATTTGAAAGTGTTTCATAATCTATGCGTGGTGCTTTATTTTTATTTTAATTTTTTACATCACAAATCATTCGAGTAGCGAACCGGTTGTTAAATTATCTGAATCCCACCACTGTGCCTTTCCCAATCTCGGGGGTTGAATTTCAGAAATTGTTAAATGTGTTCAACCATTTTTAGCAGATTTTTTTGGTGCAATTTACGCTCCTACCTAAAACTGCTGGTGAGGCATGTGACCTAAAACTTTCGATGCCCCTTAAGAACTGAATTAAATATATATTAATTATATTAATATGCCATAAATGTAACATTCCACTTTTTTTGGTATTTTATTTAGCAGAGGAAGTTTGAAGATCATTAAAAATTTAATTGACAATATATATTTATCTAACAGACAAATCCTGGAGGGTAAAGGCTTTCGGGAGAAATAAACAAAAATGGAAGAACCCAAGAAATACGGTGATCATTGTAACGGGCTCTGTACATTTCGCGCGCATAAATTGTTAATATGATATCAAAATAACGTAACCCCGTGTGCTTCGCAGCCATAAATCGTAAATACGGCGATCAGTACAATGCGTCCCTTGTGTGATTTGCATCTCATAAGTCACTGAAACAACAGTCACTATAAAGGGGCATTGTGAATTTAGCGCACATAAAGTGTCATTATAACAGTTCCCTGTGCTTTACACGCCTTTAAACAGATAAAAATAATAGCAAAGCCTTGTGCAAACAAAGCTCATTAATTTGGCGAACAATATTTAAATCGTATAACTGTATTTCGCAAATATAGTTTTTGAGAAGAAAAGAAAATTTACAAATTTTTGTATAAATATAGGATCGCTAAAACACTAAAAAGTCAATGTTTTATAAAAAAGAAAGAAAAAGCAGTTTAAATTCCATTTTCTTTAGAAAAATGTCTTGGAATTATTATCTAAGAAAAAATCAACGATAATTGGCTTATTCTTCAAATGTTCCATAATCCGATTTCCTAGCCAATGTCGACGGCAAACATAAGCGATGCTGGCAACAATGTAGTTTCAAGATTGTGAGAGTGACATCAATGTTTACAGCAATAAAATTAGTTTTGCGGCAAATGACGATGCTAAAATACACAAGTTGTATATAGATAAATTAGGGGGAAATGTTTTGTTCGAATCTTCAATGCCATCTTTCACCACCCCTTGGAGTAGCAATTTCTAAAGTATACATGTAACTATACTGGTATTTATATATTATCCGGGCGCAGGTATTGGATCGCTAAATAATCTACCATATCCATTCTTCACATTAGAATAACTTTATTTAAAATATAAAACTTTCACTCATTTCATTTAAGATAATATATTAATTACATTAAAATACACGTTTTTCAACCATTTCATTTTAAAGGATAAAATAAATAATTGCATATATAAGAAATCGTACTTTTATTTTAGCTGTGAGTAAATTTCGCCAATAGCATCTTGCTTTTCTTGCCAGAAGCAGTTTTTATGTTTCGCGTGTGTAAATTAAAAGCATTACTTTGATGTTCAAATAAAATATTTTTCTTTATTGTATTATTTCTTCTTATTTTTTTTTATAAAAGTAGTTGGTGCTGTAGATGAAATGATTAGTTGAAAAATGATTGGTTGTTGGCGCGTTTTGGCTCTTTCAACTTGGTTTTCGATTGTCTCCAGCGCGTACGGAACACTTTTGGCGCATGCTGCTTTAGGTAGCGGGGACGCAGTTCTCAAGGTCGTTCGAAACGAGGTTTGTTGGGAACACACTAGACGCTAGCCCCCCCCCCCCCCCCGGAATCTAGATTCATTAAAAAAAAATTTCAAAAGATATCAAATCATACAAACTTGAGTTTTATTTAAGGTTTTATAACAGGTCCCATGCGACACCGGGTGTGTCAGATCGTTGCATATATAAGAAATTGTACCTTTATTTAAGAGAGAGTCAATTTCGCCAATAGCATTTTGATTTTCTTGACAAAAGCTGTCTTTGTATTTCGCGTGTGTGACTTAAAAACACTACTTTGATGTTCAAATAAAATGTTTTGGTTCATTGAGTTATTTCTTATTTTTAAAGACGTACATGGTGCTGTAAATGAAATGATTGGAAGGATAGCATTTTAAATGTAAAACTAAATATGTATTTAAAACGAAAGTTATTTTTTTAATTAAATGAGTGAAATGCTTACGTTTTAAATGAAATAAATGCAGTATGACAGATGGCAATTTAAAGAACATTTGGAGACCCATCATATGCTGCAGAATAACTTAAATGTTCCTAAATAATACCATAAACCCAAACATTTTATTTCAATATCAATGCGTTATTTCTAATACACATATGCGAAAAATAAACATTACTATTGGCGATAAACAAAAATACTACTGGCGAGATTTGCATCAGTCTAACATAAATGTACCACCATTTTTCTACACTTGTTACGCTCAATTTAACTCTCCTACCTAAAACTGTTTTTGTAATATTGTGAAGTGATCTGAATTTCCTATACTTCATTCAATTCCTTTAGGAGTTATTTAAAAAAATCCTTTCTTATTTTATCCGTATAATGTGTTACAAGTACATAACCAAGGGATCTAGTGCTAGAGTCAACAAATTACTGTGAATTTAAAATTAAAATTAAAAAAAATTACTGTTTGCAGCTGCATCATACTTCGATAATTGCTATATAATGAAATCCACCTCGGCGTCAATTAAAAATGTAGGTTATAGCCAAGTATTTTCCATTCGCCAAACAGCAAAGTAAGTTGTTTTTTCTGCATATGTTCAAATAAAAATAACATACAAACATTTTCAAGTTCAGTAAATAGCGAGCTAACAAGTTTCACTAGTTTCATTTGTTCATAGGTGAATGGTCTCAAAGGTCTTTCCTGATATTATTATCTGCAGTACAACAAAGTTGTATTTCTCGCTGTGGTATAAGCACGGTAAAAATCATAATCAGTATTTTCATAATCAGTATTTTTTTCCTTTTCTTTCTTTCTTTTTTTTTTTTTTTTTTTTTTTTTTTTAAGCGATCAGCTCGTAATTGTTTAAGGTAGTCACATGACTTGGGCTTTTATTATATAGATAGTGTAAGCTTTACCTTTGTTAATCGCAGATATTTTGTAACTTAATAATCCGAATAGGATATTATTGTTTAGAAATAATTATATTATTCAATTACCGCACTAACCCTTCGCCGCGGGTTAAGAGAGTGCGAACACTAATTTCTTTCTAAGAGAAAATAAATTTACTGTTACCGGAAAAGATATGCAATTTGTTTTGTAATTTTTTTTTAAATTCTGTGATTTAAGTACAATTGTATTATAATGTTATCTAATCTTGACACTGTCTTTTCTCCCCTGACGGACTGGTTATTTAAGAAAATAATGAGGTGCTAAGTTGGACGCATTACGAGGTTTGCGCGGTCGATGGGGAAAATGGTCGACTCTGGGAAATTTTAACGACTCCGACACCCATTCCGACTCCGGGGTGGATAATTTACTGGTGTGGCCTGTTGGGTAAAATAATGATGGAATATAAAAAAAAATAAAGTTCAAATCTCACTATTTCGGCATTGATTCTCTTTTTAAGGCTTAATATATATATATATGTTTTCCGCTTCATTAATTTTAAAATTTCGCACCCGCAAACCGAAAAATCTAACTATCGAAGTCTGAAGACACAAAATGGAAATTTTACCATTTTGGATCTGCGAACTAAGAAGAAAAAGCGAAATCGTTACAATTAGTGGTTTATTTTACTGTGTCCTCCAGAATTTTTCTGTGGAAATGAGGAAAAATAAAGATGAACATTTCAATTTTTTTTTAAATAAATCAGATCCTGCAGATTCTAATGACAAAATAAAAAAAATAATACATTTTTTGTGTTAATTTTACAATTTTGGCTTTATTTCGTGTTCTGCAGACCTGAAAAATCCAAAATTTAAATGGTGAAAGATAACAAAAGTTCACTGTTTTATTGTTATTTTGGGTACCGCCGATTCAGAAAAATAAAGCAATTACAATTTCATGTTATTTTGACTCATATGCACAAAAATAAATAAATAAAGGAATGGTATTTTAGAATTTTGTCTTTTGGCCATGGAGACTGGAAAGTTTGACTGTGAAAAACTGAAAAAGACTTCTATTGCATTGCTATACCGTGTTCTTAGCTCTTTTTCGTAAAAAAACAGTACAGGTTTATAATTTTCGCATTTCCTCCGGTTAGAGATCTGCATGAGTCGAAATTTTAAGGCCCCTCCACTAAAATATTCGGCCGTGCCTTTGAATTTGTTCTCACTCCAATAACGCCCATTCTAAATAGTTCCTGTTTTATCACTTAATTTGATTCTTTCAAATTTGATATGTTTAACTTCTCAGCCTGCTCAATTTTTTTATCAGTCTGATCCGGTCCATTAATATTACTAGGGGATTGTACCCGGGCTTTCCGGGTACAGAATATAGGTATCTTTTTTGAAAAGCAATATTTTTTTACATGCAATATATTTTTTAGATTGCCCACTAAAATAAAAAAAGCAATTTTCATACGTAAATTGTGAATTTTACAATGAAATAAACTTTTGAAATTTTTCAAAAGCGATTTTTTCGCATTAGCCGCTTGCTAAGAGTTATTAGCCCAAGATTTTGATGCCTACGGCGTTCTTTTATTTTCTGATAATTTCAGAGCTTTAAGCGCGTAGTTCAATCACATGTCTGTTAAATTTGTGTTTTATGTATTTATTCATAGAGGAATTTTTATTTTTTTATGGAATATTAGTCGTAAGAAAACATTTTATGTTGCTTTAAGTGCAAACGGATTAATCTTTCTTAATCGAGCTCTACGCGATAGATATAAATTTAAGAATATTTCATGCTTGAAAATTATTTTTAAATAATAGACAATCAATAAACTGAAATGCACTTTGCAAACAAATTCCATTTCAAAGTTTGTTTTTTTTCCAATTTGGCTGTTCAAAATTTTTAATTGTTCTATTACAAATATGTTAAAAAGCGTTTTTTTATATTATTCTTTTATTTATTTATAAGAAAGAAGTAATTTCATTATGGTAAATTAGTCAGAAATAAATTCCGAACAATTTTTGTTGCTTTATGTGCAAAATGTTTATTATTATTATACACTGGCCTCCAAAAGTTAAGGTACAGGGACTGGATGCTTTCGACTACACACGTTCTGTCGAATATCTACCAAAATTATTGGCGAATTGTTCTTGAACTTCTGGGACGTAAAGAACATGTTTGATTTCATATTTCTCGGTTAAGATTTAATCGGGAGGACAATTAGGGGGCTAATAATAAATTTAATAATAAAATAATATTTGCGATCACCTATGTAACTGAAAATGCTGCAAATGGTTTGTCACTGTGTTAAATGACTATTTGGGTCCTGTTCAACGTTAGTGTGCATTTGTGCAAGCATAGCACTCATATTCGTGAAGATGTTATTGTGTCTGTGGAAAATTCAAAAGTTTTTTGTTTATACCATACAGAGTTTTCAACCAAATTTAACACAACTTTCCGAAAACTTGATAAAGAATAGTAGCAGCAACATACTGCAATTAAAACATGAATATATTGAATATTTGATAAGATATGGGCATTTTTATGAAATAATTTTTAACTGTGCATGCGCGGAAGATTTCAAATTTTTTATTTCAGAATTTGGTAGCCAGTTATTAAGGGCAACTTATATAAAAACTCCAGTCATCGCAAAAATTCACAAAGATACGGGCGATATAGTGAGCTGCCTTCAAAAAATAGCTTTATTACAAGCGATTTTCCACAATTTTTCAATCAGCTCATTTTGTCTTTATGAGTTTTCACACTATTTGACTGGACTATTTATAGAAGTTGCCCAGAATAGTCGGCTACCAAATTATGAAAGAAAAAAAATTTAAATCTTCCACGCATGCGCAGTTAAAAATTATTTCATAAAAATGCCCATATCTTATCAAATATTCAATATATTCATGTTTTAATTGCAGTATGCTGTTGCTACTATTCTTTGTCAAGTTTCCGGAAAGTTGTGTTAAATTTGGTTGAAAACTCTGTATGCTATAAACAAAAAACTTTTGAATTTTTCACAGACACAATAACATCTTCACGAATATGAGTGCTATGCTTACACAAATGCACACTAACGTTGAACAGGACCCAACTAGTCGTTTAACACAGTGACAAACCATTTGCAGCATTTTCTGTTACATAGGTGATCGCAAATATTATTTTATTATTAAATTTATTATTATCCCCCTAATTGTCCTCCCGATTAAATCTTCAACGAGAAATATGAAACCAAACATGTTCTTTACGTCCCAGAAGTTCAAGAACAATTCGCCAATAATTTTGGTAGATATTCGACAAAACGTGTGTAATCGAAAGCATGCAGTAACTGTACCTTAACTTTTGGAGGCCAGTGTATATTGAAGCCGACACGTGATAAGATAAATTACAAAAAATCATGCTTAAAAGTTATTTTAAAAAGCATAATATATCAGTCAATTATGACACAGTTTTTAAACAAATTGCATTTGAAAGTATATCTTTCCCCTATACGACGAATTGAAAATGCACGATGGTCAGGAGATTAAAAAATTGCAGTAGCAAAAATTTCAAAACCGAAATTAGATTTTGAAGTGTTGCCATTCGCAAAATGACTTTAGCGTTACGCACATAGGCGTTTATCCTTTATAATATAGACACGTAATCAGTAAAATATAATAAAGGTCAGTTATTATGATGAAGATAACAATTGAGGCTCTTATGCTTGGTATTCCGGAATGAAAAAAAGCAAAATGTATTCCATTTGGATACGTTCACGGAATTTTTACCCTATGAAATCTTAAACCCGGCATCATTTTCACATTCTCAAAGTTTACATACGCACCTGCCTCTGATATCCGCATTCGCATTTTTTTTAAAAATTGGTATTTTAAGTTGATCAATTTAAAATCATTTTAACCCAAAACTTGAAGTCACGATTGTTAACGAAATCTTTGAATGTGAACAATCATACACTTAACTCGAGATTCTAATCTCAGTACGGGAGAGTAAAAATTGCTGTAATTAATGTTTTTTAGATGCATTTGTGTTAAAAAGATTATCTAAGAAAATCATTGTTTTCTTTTAAAAATGACGTCATTTTCACTTACCTAAGCATTTCGCCTAGTGTCTGAAACTGAAGTCGGATTGTACAGAGAGCGGTTTCCCACATTGTTTTAGACACTTAATCGTTCTTTGTGTGTTTTTGCCTTGTACAAAAGGGTTGCCAGTTTGATCTCCATTTTTATTTTTAAATTTCACATTCATACCGGAAAATTAAAGAAAAATAATCTTTACTATATGTAATCACAAAATTTCTGTCATTAAATAAAGCAAATAATACTATTTTTAATTTCTGGCAACATTTTGTATTTTCTGAATAAGATGGAGGCCAAGCGAGCAACCCTGTCGTATAACAACATTACCTTTGGTGCCTTCTAGCACATTTGTGTTTGATTTCCGACCATGCATTCTTTTATGAAAGTTGTTTGCTTGGATGTGTACTATCAACTCTTAAACTTTTGCCCATCTTTTATAAAAACACCTTGTATACATATAACTTTCAATTACATTTTTGTATTTCAATCTTGGTATGTTTGTGTGGAAGGGGTTCAGTGAACACGTTAACTGCTAAATGGAACTTCAAATTGAGCTCCCATTTGGCAAGTATATTATAGATCACCAGCGCAAAAACTGTATAGATTTTAGTAAAAATTGGCAGACGGAGTAGGCATTGATTTCATTTACATATTTTTTTCATTTACATATTTAATGAATATTAGAGATCTCTGGATACATTCTTTATACGAAAAAATAATATTATTATTAATGAACTAGCTGAAATACCTGGCGTTGTCCGGGGTTTTAAACATATTTGATTAAAAAAATCAATTTTAAAATTAAATACCATACAGACTACGAATCTCGCGCAAATACGTTCGCATTTTTAATATATTGAAAGCCTTGAGAAATTTTGTTTTTATACCAGTATTTAAAAAAAATTGTTTTCTAAGCCTAAATAGTTTTGATTCTTGAAAAAAAAAATGAAGCAGAAATGCAAATTCATGAAAAGACCTTCATGATATCACTTATTTTTTTGTAAAAGCCATGCATTAACTATGTATTCGTTTTAAATGTGAGATCATACAAGAATTAACCTATGTCATTCACAACTAAAAAGAAACAGCGCATCTAGCATTTGTCGAGAATTAAATAAAAATCATTCACTCATGACATCAGAATTCACTTTTATATTTTAACAGAATAATAAGACTACTATAATTTGAGGCTCGTGGTTTGCCAGCATAGACGTAAGGACACATTGCCGTTATCATTATACTTTTAGGAGCGTTCGTAATTATATAAATACCTAGCACATACAGTCGTCGTTCCATCTGTCTCTCCGTCCGTTCGCATGTAACAGAGCAAAAACTACCGAACCGAATGGTCTGAAATTTTAAATATATGATTTTTGAAACATGTTGTTGAGTTATATCAAATTTTATGGATATCGGATGTATTGTTTAATTACAGGGACAGTGAAAAGTTTTCCGTTACATGACGGCCAATGGGAAAAAAATATATTTCAAGTGATTTTTTATGATGTTACAGCCTTTCGAACAGAATGAAATTGATATGCACCTTTGAAGTGCACTAAAATACACATTCTCTACAATATGCGGTGCAAAGAATATTTATAAAACTAGTTATAGTATAAGTGCACCTGATTTGCCAGGTTTGACGTGCAATTTTCAACTTTTTTATGAAGGTTTCGTCATGGTACTCCATTGTAAAATTCGGTAATTTTTGAAATTCCATATTTGTAAAACGGAATAATTATTAGATTTGAAATTTATATCAAGAAAAATGCAATTTTTTACCTTTCTAACGCAGTTTGTCTAACAATTTTCTGACACATACTTTTCGAGCTATTATTTTTTTCATTAACATCAAATGTTTTATTTTCCGAGATTAATCTGTGGCAACGATTAGCAAAAAACCTAGTCGTCACAGACGCGTAGCTTTTTATTAAAGAGGATTAGTTACCTGTATTGGTCCTTTATTCCATTGTATTTCGATAACAATATTTTTTTTCTTTTGCTATTACTGTAAAAAATATTCTGTGACATCGTTTTGTCGGACAATGACACATTTGTCATTGACTAAGCAATCTTTTCTCTTTGTGCATGTTAAGATATTATATTTTTGAAGTAGAAATACCCTATTATTTTCATAATTGTTAAAAATTACTTGCGTCTGGGGCATATGCAAGAAAAAGAAATGAAAGCCGAACATTTATTTACCTTAGGTCCCATTTCTACTGAGACGAGAATAATATTATGCATAATTACCTTCCATATTATTTCCATAACGCTAACTGAACCGAATATTTTTTGGAAATGAAGAGCGAGCTGTAATGTATTCTGTAGTTTAAAAAAAAATATTTTAAAAATACTAGTGTCAAAAACAGATCGGTGATACATTTTTAAAAATTTTCTGTGTCGAAAAAAGGTGGATAATTCTAACTCAAAAGATTATAATTGCATATTTATTTTATGTTTTTTGATTATCACGGTAAAGACAATGCAAAATTTCCTTTCATATTTATAATTGTGTTTTGGTCACTGTATAGGTATTTACAAATACATAATCACAAATATAGCAATGAATTGCCGCACTGAAGGACTAAAAGTTAGCCCCAGGCATTGATTTCTTATTATTTTTGGGAGTTTTTTCATGGCACATTTGAATGCACAGTTCTGCTTTCGCGACATACTTGAGTTATACTTTCGCTTTATTCAGTTGTACTTTCGCGGTGCACAGCTATACTTTTTGCGCAGCACTGGAGCTTATGGGTAAACTCAAAAAGCTTGTTTTATATAACCGTCTAACACGGATCGTAGAATGCGTTCTAGAAATTCCTTTATGCAGAGAATCCTTATTCATACCAAAAAATCTATATAGTAAATTTCGGTATATTTAATGTCGAGATGGCTATTGTAGAATAGGCGTTGGTTGGTACCTCTTGAAGAGAACAGACGTGTTTTCTGTTCGCTGGTCGTTTTATTCTCAAGAGATCGTATTCGCAGTTCAATGTTTTTAGAACTTGCGGGATCTTTTGCAAGTATCATCGAATGAGTTGTGGTGCTGATAGCGACACTTAATAGAAACTAGTTCGTACGAATAGGTGACTGTTTCCTGAACTTGATGCATCATAGTAGTAATATATAGAGGGTTCACCGACGACAATAATGGGTACTGAGGACCCATTTAAATTTTCTGACAATGCACTCCGCATCCTGAATGGAGAGGAGAAATCTGATTTAGCTGCTGCGTGGATGGAATTTCCTGGAGTAATAAGGCTACCATGGTCGTTAGAGGTTACACACATACGGAAGAAATACAACTTTTAAACATTTTATGAAAATAAGCAGTATGGTCTGTTACAAAATAGATGTTTGAAATTGTAACAAAATGTATCGTATATATATTTTCATCAAACATAAGGTACTTGTACCCAATATGGACATAGCCTCAATATGGACACCCCTAATATCTTTAAAAGTAACAATTTTGATCGAGAGATGGCGTTACATGTCCGTGAAGAAAAGCAGTTGAAAAGGTAATTAAGCCTTGAAAGTGCAAAAAAGTGTGCTGTTCGCCAGGTACAGCAGTATTAGTACAGTGTCTACAGGAATGTGCACATTGATTGTTCAGAGCGTCGTGGATAAAGCATTGATATTTTTTGTTTTTCCAAAGTATGTGTTTGAATTTTCATAACCGTTCGTCAAAATTTTTATAGAATGTCAGTAGTATAAAATATTTTAAACTTAAACGATTTCTCATCAGATACTAACCTAAACTAAGGATGCGAACATCAACAATTCATTTTATAAGTGGCCATGTTTAAATAAAAGGCCGCACAATCTGTCGTACCAAAATAGGAGAGTTTACGCATCTGTTACTTTGGAGAGATGGCGCATTTCCCCATAAGTTTCAATACTAGGAGAGATTACGCAGCTTATTGGTAAATTTGCATTAATATCAAATTATGTGTAAAACATATGAATGAATCAATTTTGAAATAATTTTGAAAAAAACACATAATTATCGAAACTAAAATTGGCAACAAAATACATTGCAAAAAAATAATTTTGCAGATAAAAATTTTGTTAATAAATTAATAATGCAGTTGTTATAAAATTAATTTTATGTTATTATATTTGTTAATAAATTAATAATGCAGTTGTTATAAAATTAATTTTATGTTACTATATTTGTTAATAAATTAATAATATATTTGATAATTAATTAATTAAATATTATATATTTTTTATTTATGAAAAATTAATTTGCTAATAAATTAATTTTGTTAACTAAAAATATTTTTGTAACAACATCTAAAATGTTTTGGAAAAACTTTTACCCATTCCAGGTAGTTTAATACCAACGAAATACAAAAGCAAACAGAGCGCAACTAATGTTATTTATCCACAAAATATGTATGAAAAAAGACTTAAAAATAATACCGCTACAAAAAAAAAAAAAAAAAAAAAAAAAAAACAGCTGAAGATAAGGTGTTTTCAGGAAAAGTGGGATAAAAAAACTGACAGCAAAAAACGAAGGTCAATGAGGATGAGAGCATTGAATGTGTGGAACTGTACCAGGAGACAACTTCGACCAGTGACTGGATTCAATGTACTGCTTGTTGCATGTGATTGCACGAATGATACACGATTTACAGCAATAAGTGCATCGATTGTGGACGACGACAACTTCGGTTAGCAAACAAAATACAATGAAACTGTGGAAATGAAAATGAAGTAATTTTCTAGTTAAGCATGTTATCATTGGAGCAATGGAACAATGTGAGCAGTGTCCTAGGAGTCCCTGGTTGCGTTGCAACTGCACCTCCGGTCTATAAATATTGGGTGTTTCAATGCAATGAGAGCCTTAGAAAAAATAAAGCTTAAACGCGGTTAGTGGCCATAAGTAAAAAATAAAAGTAGAGAAGAAAAAAAATAAAAAATTGTTAGTATAGCAATAAGAGAGAAAAAAAAAAGAAAAAGAAAAAGTAAAAGTTCCATATCATCCAAATAAAATGTCCATGATAGTCGAAAAAGCTACCAAAGGAAGCCCCAGCATAAAAAAGACTCTATTCAGAGACCATAAATTAGTTTAACACAATAAATGCAAAGCAAAGTTCGATAGTATAGAAAAAATTGAAATTTTTACATATTTACAGAAGAAAATGATAAAAGTTTATAAGTTAATGCACAATAGAGAATATAAAACGATAATAAAAAAACATCACTGAGGAGAGTTCAGACTAACACGACTGAAAAAAGCACAAAAAGTATAGGGGGACAAGGGGAAAAGAGGACGGCGCCCGCCCAGTGTGGTAACTCGATGAAAATAGGTGATAAAAGGAGACCATGTTAATGAAATTAAAGCAAAATAAGGTAAGATATATTAAAAACATTATAAGAAATAGAAAAAGCAGTTTAAAAAAGAAAAAGCGGCTTAAAACCAGGTTATTAAATACATTAATGTTATTTTGTAATCTTAGTAGGGCTTACTTTTTCCGGTGTTTTAAAATTCATATTAAATTAAAATTCTTTAACTGTTGTTCAAATTCTTCCTTTTTTATTATTTAAATATTTGGTTGAAATATTCACTCCTGTACAATAATAGTTGCTCACAAAAACCATACAAAAATGTCGATTAAGTGTAAATATTATTGTTAACAATTTTCTTGTAGCTATTATTATTAACAATCTCTTCTACCTATGTACGCAGTCTCTCCGACACATGTGCGCAATCTCTCCTACCTGTAAGGAGAGATTGCACAAAATAGTTTTTTTGGTTTTATTACGCTGTTCTAGTAAATTACAGCATAACAACCAAATAATAATGGAAATGCATAATAAACAAATGAAGTCAAAATTATTCATCCAGAGTTTAGTAAAAAATTACTATTTAGATTTTTTATTATTATTCTTTTAAAATGCGTGCAGACTCTTCTAGCTTTACATTACATATATTTTTTTCCATCGGGTGTGACACTAAATTCTAAAAAAGCAGAATTCCTGTTTTCTAGTTTTTAATCATAGAAGGGGATAAACCCGGACTTTCCTGGTTACAAAATATAGCTCAAAACCATAATCTAAGTTTTTTTTCTTGTCATTATCATTTTTTCTCTGCATATACTAAAGACACACTGATGAATGGGGTATTTTTCGAAAGGATCTTACATATAGTGAAACACGTTGTTTGATTTTTTTCTAAATGTAGTGAATCAAAAATTAATGAAAGAAGTATTAGCAAATAAAGCACTTGTACCCAATATGGACAATGCTCTCAATATGGACACCCCTAATATCTTTAAAAGTAACAATTTTGATCGAGAGATGGCGCTACTTGTCCGTGAAGAAAAGCAGTTAAACAGATAATTAAGCCTAGAAAGTGCAAAAAAGCGTGCTGTTCACCATTGGGAAGGAAACATGTTGTTTCGTGGTGTGCTGATCGTAATTTCAGGTAAGGTTAAATTCTTATAAGATACGGTAAAATTACTTTAAATATTGAAAAGTGGGGTGTTTTAGAAAGCTAATAAGATATATTTTCGATTGCTATTGCATGTATTGCTATAAAATATTTCATTTGTTTATTTATTACAAGAGTTAGTAAAACTATGCCCGATTCCCAATATGGACACCTTATGTCCACATTGGAATTACAGCAAGTGACTCTTCAGATTCACTTGCTGTATGCTCCAATCCTCTAAGAAACCTCCTCCAAGAAAAAAATCCTCCAAAAAACCCTTGCAGAAAAATCAAAAGAAGCCTCCCCTGAGTAGGGTATCTGTTGGCGAAAGCAGGTACCAGCGGTATGACTTCCTGAATAAAGGAGAGCTGGTACTGCTACTTATGCAATATTGATTCTGTTTCAGACATGCGGGTATGCATCATATGCGGCAGATATGTCCATGAGGACTGTGTGAGACATGCCGCCCATGATGAAGAAGTTTTTATACGTCTATCCTGTGAGGACTGAGTAATAACATATGTAAATTCTGCAGACAGATGCAATAGAGCTAAGCAAAACCAACTATATTATTTCATAGTATTTTGTAGTAACTGAGGTGCTTTGTATGAGTCTTCGAAGAGCCACAACCGAAAATGACCCCACCCCCTTCTAAAGTGCATGTTCGGAAGATATTTACTGTGCCCCCCCCCCTTCCCCGCAATGCTTTAAGATATATTTCTTTTATCCCCTCTCCTCTAAAATCCCTTGGAAAAGTAGCTCTTCCATACACCCTGTGTAGTAGGTCAATAAGGAGCCATCTGCCCTAATATGGACATGAATATCCATAATAGGGACAGGTGGTTCCTTAGATGAACACTTGTAAACTTTTTTTTTGTTTTTATCATTAAAATTAAACCAGAATAATTACAAGGTCACTAATTTTAATACTGATAGGCAACAGTCCAAGGATAGTGGTCATATATTTTTGGAGTCCTTTGACGTGTTCACGGGGGTGAAAAAAATCAATTTTCCTTAGGGTGTCCATATTGGGTACAGGTACCTTACTAATGATGATTGTTATAGCATGATCGCTGTTAGAAATGTCGCAAATCTACAAAACGCTGTGGTAAAAAAAGATCATTTGTTCAATGAACGTAAAGAAAAGCGAGATATTAATTAAAGATAAATTATGTAAATATTGCAATTTTTTAACATATCTGTATATCTTGAATAATTTATTCTTTTGTATTAATAAATTGTCTCTAACTTATTTTTCATAAATTAAGGAAAATGTTGCTTATCTTAGCATTAAATTAGTAACCTTTGTAATTTCTGTCAAAAACTGAATTCGATATATTCAAGTAAAGGGATTATTTGACACCATTCAATTGTTTATATCGCCTAATGCGGACATTGATTATACATCTTTTGCTTTAAATTTAGTTTTTATCAAATAGATAGTTATAAAAACCGTAGATGTACAGGGTGGTTATGATTAAAATTGCACTTTCAAAAGGCTGTAAAAATAGAACCACTGGTCAGAATTACCTGATATTTCATCTGCGTATAGGTGAAGCGATGGGAATTTGTTTTGCAAACAAACAAAAGGTCAAAAGAAGAACATCAGATGGCGCTGCACTCGTCATAAGATGCTAATTAAAAGGCGTAACATGCGAACTGCACATCAACCCTTTATGTACTGAATTATGAATTCATGAAAATGTTATCTTCTAAAGCCTTTTTCGTGATTTGTTTAAGCTACACTAGGATTGAAGGATTTAGAAGGATTAATTAAATTTGAATTTATAGATATTTTGTGCAATATTTATAATCCCATTCTAATCTTTTATTTTTAATATTTTACTTAATGTTTTGTAGGATTACGATATGTACAAATATAATGTTCTTACAACAGAAATATAGAAATTCCGAATTGAAAATACCCCTCCTCTTCCACGAACGTCAAGAAAGCTGGAAAAATGCAAAGGCAAAAGAAATCATCCTTTAAAAAATATTTTAGTTGTCTGTAACCAATAATGCTTTCGGAACAAGATAAAGTAATGTGTCTATAACTCATTCTAAACTGTATTACAACTAATCGATGCATTAAATGAATTTTATAACAAATTATTTTAATAGTACTTATAAGTACCGTCAGTAGATAAAGGGTTAAACTTGTGACAAAAGGCGGGGAATGTGCAGTTCATGTTATTCTGCATTTGAGAAGGTGGTCATAACTCTATCATTGAAGGATTGGGCTCTGTTTCTGTAGGTTTTGTACAAGAACGGTGACTGTGTGGCAGTTGCATTGAAGAAATTCCATACATTAAATGGTTTAAGACGCGGCGCTGGCCAAATGACTGCATTCCGTCTGAAGAAGATGTTTGATAAATTCGAAGAGACAAGTTCAGTTGACGTGAAATGTGTGCAGAGGGATGAAAGTAACTGTTTCAACATCAGTGGCGGATGTGGCTACAGCATGATCTGTCAAGCTGTGCTTTGGGAGCGTGCAGTGCACGGAGAATTTCCCGAACTACAGATATACTTTTCAGCATGGTAAATAAAATTTTGCGAAATATCCTGCAATGCTATACATACTAAATTACGTATGTTCAGGAGTTGCTTCCTTCTAACCTGCCAACTGAATAAGATTTTGCCCTGTAATTTTTGGTGCTCGAATGGAATTGGACAAGCAAGGCCAAGGAAAAAATTATGGACAGACAAAGCCCATTTCCATCTTCAAAGTTCTGTCAATACTCAAATTCGCAGAAAATAGACAATTGAGTATCCATTCCAAATGCAAACATTTTCTCTTCTGTCTACAAAGTTGTGAGACATGCTGCTTTGCGCATTCTGCTTGCATGAGAAAACGGTGGATAACATATTGAACACTTCTTAAGTAAGTCGTAACCAACTTCCTTTTCTTGATGGTTTTATCAGTTTTTGGATTTTCAATGGTTTTTGCCCTAGAAACAGTTAAAAACCGATATTTTCCTCATTCTCGTGATGAATAGCTTTGAACGCAGAGTGCTATAACAGCATGTCACGTCCTTTAATTAGCATCTGATGACGAGTACAGTGCGATATATAGGTCAACTTTTAAACTTTTATTCTGTCGCAAAGAAAAAAAAAATCCTATTGTTTTACGTATACTCGGAAGAAATATCAGTTCATTCTCACCAGTGGTTTCTTTTTTACAGTCTTTGGAATGCGATACTTTATTTATAGTCATTCTGTATTTGAAATTTACAAATGTTGTAAATATTCTTTGACTAGGATAAGATGCGCATGTCCTTGAAAGAGATACCTTATCTACCAGGAGGAATACAGCTAAAATGACAGAGTAATGAAACGAAACGCTTCATTTTTAAGAATAACAAGCTTTTTAGTTTTAGGTTGCAGTGCTCATCTTTAAGATTAAATCGATTATTTCAAAGGTACTTGACTCATACGCTAAACAAAGAAGATCCACCACAAGAAGATTATTATATTTTATTAAATTCAATGCGTAATTAATCATCAATTAACAATTGATACATAACAATTTTAAATTTAACATGAAGCTTATATAAATGAATGTTGATTTTAAAGAAAGTACGTACACAAAATATTTTAATGCCTGTAGCAAACAACAATAAAAAAAAATCGGATAAGTCTTGTAAGTACCTAATTTTCTCTAAAAAAAAAAAAAAACTTTTTATAGATAGATAATTAAAAATTAGTGAAAAAAATGTGCACATAAATTTCCGTCCTCAAATTTTTTAATTGTAAGTCGAATTTGCATTATACAAGAATTGTAAGGTATTATTGAGAGTATTCGCTGTGCTATAAGGAAAAATGTCGCTTATTTGGCGCAGGTAATTATAAACAATTGCTTCATTAAAAGAAAACCTAGATTTTATTAGTTACAGATTCTACTGTCCATCTTCATTTCTAAATGGATTTGCTTAGACAGTTATGATTCAGATGCCAAGAAATGGAAGTCGAATATTAAATAGAAAGGCATAAGGAAATCAGTACATAAAATACAGGTTAGTCAAAATTCCTTAATACATTTTAATATTCAATAAAAAAGATCTATTTATTTCATTGCTGCATCTCATGAATGAAATGTTTATTTATATAGATTACAATTTTTTGTTTAAAGATTGTTCAATGATGGTGTTACACCTTCAAAATTGCAAAATAGCATTAAAATTAGGATATATCAGATACCTGAGATTGGAAAGAATAAATTCATGGTGTATAACATAAATGATCGGTAAGATTTATGTTTTAAAATCTTTCACCATAGTTCAACGCTTTTGTAGTTCATCATGCCAATTCCAAACGATACTCAGTTTCTTTCCGCATGTTGAAATATAGTAATAGATTGAGCAAAATAAATGATAAGTAGTTACTTATCCTGCATATACTATGTAGGTAAGTGTCATTCATATGAAATTTTTGAACGGTTTTTTTATTTATTTATTTAGCTTCAGCAAAACTTTAGATCAGGAAAAGAAGTCTTATGCATCAATTATTTGATTTTCTATAGAATTTTAAAATTTGGGAAGTAGTTTTTTATTTTAACCCTATCTGTAGAGAAGATTAAAATTGAATACAAGAATAAAATCCTTTTAAAGGGAAAGGTCTAAATACAGTCATTTCAGTTTTCTAAATAAATTTCGTTAATTAAATTTATAATAACGGCCCAAAACAAGAATTCATTTTATGATGGCACTGAATGTTTTAATTCTCTCAGAATTCATTCAAGGGCAACATTGCAACTATTGGCATCTACTAGTTTAAATGTTTCCGTGTATTGCGTTTCTTGTTTCAAACTATGCAATATTACTGTGTACATCAATAAATATTATATTTTTAGAAGTGAAAAAACTGTGATACAGCAAAAATGCTATATAGTACATCTGAACATGATATACAAAATAATAAAACCCCCAACACTCATTGTTCATGAGAAATGCATAATTATATATTTCCAAACCATAAATCTGATACTTAAAGATATATTTTCAAAACTCAGCTTTCGTAATTCTCTAAGGTACTTCATAAATTGTTTATTACTATACAGAGTTAGATATCTATTACATTTTTTATTCGAAATGACAAATGAAATAATTTAGAAATTTGAAAATACCTTTAGAATCCTAAAAGTCCAAACCTTTCTCCTTTGTAATAGAATTCTGGAATTCTGGAATCATATAAAGCTCTATGATCGAACCATAAATTTTTATAGACATTGAAAACAGCATGAAGAGCTACAATGTGACGCAAGTTTTTTGAAAGAATGCAATAAAACTTTGTTTTGGAAATTACTAAAATGCAACAGTCGAAACGAAATGAGTATGTAAAGATAAATTGCATTTCCAAGAAATTTATATGCGAAACATTATTCCAGAAATCTAAAGGTGAAAAAATCGATGTTTATAATTTAGAAAAAATATATTGTAAACATGAACTAAAATGTACGATAAGCTGTTCCGGGTGACCCTCGATTTCGAAAAGCGTTTTATTAGAAACCGCTGAAAGCAATGTGTTCTAGATATTTAGCGAAGCATATACGAGAACAAAGTTTCATATTCTGCCAGTCATTTCTGAAACGTTTCTGAATATTTTTCATAAAGGATTAATACGTTTTTACAAACCAGAATATAGGTTTCTCGGATGTCAGCAATTCATAAGTAAAGGTTTTCATATTCACAAATACAGTTTTCCGACAAACATAATAAATTGACAGTATTAACATTAATATTAAAATTAATATCATTTTGCTGCTATTGCATGTATAAATTGAATTACGTAGCTAAAAATGTTTCGTTGAGAATGGATAGCATCAGGGTTATGGCTGTTGCTCGCCATTTAGCCAAACAGCGAAAAAATGCTTCATTTGGCGAATAAATGGACAATCAAACTCGCCAAATTGCGAGTGCTCAATTTCTGCTTTTTTGTGTGTTTGGATGTGTGGTGCTCCTATACAGTCGAGATTCTTATCCGCGTTACGGAACAATTTATTTCGCTTTACATGTTCAATCGCACCGTGCCATATTCATTGCTCTATTTATAGAGATACTGACTCAACACCAATTCTGTTTAGCAACAGCCAAAGACACAGAAAAGATTATGCAATAGGTATTTCTCTATTATCAACATATCACTATATATGCGCGGCGTCGCGCCTGCAAAACACAAAGAAAATTACTCGAGTCAACAGCCAAATAGAGAAACCCTTTTCCTGAATGCATTGTTGAAATTGGCTATTTGGCATTCTATTTATTATTTGAATGCAAAATATCATTGGGCGGTCATATTTTTTTCTGCCGGTTAAGTGTCGAAATCGTAGGAATTTTTAGTGTATATTTTCAGAACGGTAAATCAAAGATTGCCGTTTTTAATTTTTTTGTAGACTGCTTAAAAGTGCCTGCAACATTTACACATTTGGGAGACATTTAGAATGTAATTATTTTTAATAGATTCTGTAGCGGGCGGATAGTCGAATTTCTATTTTATAAGAAATTACAAAGATGGTGTTATTTTAGAACATATTGAAAAACAGGTATACGATAACGGGTTAAAGATAGAATTTTCAGTGTTCACGCCGATTCTAACAAATCGCTAATGTTGTTCAAAAGCTAGTGAGAGCCCTGGATAGCATCGTAAAAACCGAAATACCAATTTGAGAAAACGGATTCATACTATAGGAGAACTACTCAGAAAGTATTCTTTAAACCAGACGCAGCAAACGACTATTTTATAAAGCTTTTTAATCCTTTATCTTCTGACGGTACTTATAAGTACCATTAAATAACTTGTTATAAAATTCATTTAATTCATCGATTAGTAGTAATACATTTTAGAATGAGTTATAGATGCATTAATTTATGTTATTCCAAAAGTATTATTTGTTACACAAAACAAAAATGTTTTTAAAAGGATGATTTCTTTTGCCTTTGCATATTTTTAGCTTTCTTCACGTTGGAAGGGGGGGGGGGTATTTTTCAACTCGGAAATATTTCTATATCTCTATCGTAGGAACATTATATTTATACATTTCCTAATTCTATAAAATACTAAGAATTTTTTTTTTAATAAAAGATTTGAGTGAGGTTTATAAATTTCGCACAGAATCCTTATAAATTCACATAATCCTTCAAAATCCTCCAATCCTTCTGAAATCCTTCTAAAATTTATTAAATGATTATGTAAATCGTCTATTGTAGTTTAAAAAATTAACGAAAAATTTTCATGAATTCCTAATTCAGTACATAAAGGGTTAAATCTGAAAAAATATATTGTTTCCTGAGTTTTTCAAATATTTTCGAAATGATGGAAAACTCAAAAGAGGGTATTCTATATTTTCTTTCGTGGTTATAATATTTTTTCATGGATTTATAAACATTTGTCTTTTTATACAATGTGGCTTTCAGCTTTTTGTACAGTTGTAAAGGATAAGGAAAGAAAACTGACTGAATAAGAAATTACTACTAAATTCATCTATATCTTCTTAAGATGTCAAATTAGAAAAAATTTCGGAAGAAAAAAATTGTTTGAACAATTTATCAAATGAACTTGCAAAACAGTTAATTGTAAAGCGAGTTTCATTGACAAAAATTTTTTTTTGTTTTTTTCATCTCTTATTTGGTATCCGATTACTATGATTTGAATAACTAAATAAATAAATAAACAAACAAATAATCTGTAGGCATATAAATATATTCAGATTTCTCATAATATGTCTGCTCTTTATATTTCTGATTTGTAAATCAAACAGTCTTGAAGAATTTATTTTTCTTTAGACATTTGTCTAGTACAGAGGTGGCCAACTGTGGCACGTCCCATACTACTAATATTTTAAAGAAATAGATGACTTCTTGAATCGCAGAGATTCGATGATGAGATAAGACAATTATTTTTTTGAAATTTTAGTGGTGTCAGCGTACCACAGTTGGCCACTCCTGATCTAGTATTATTATTAATGTAAAATTAGAGTCAAATGTATGATGCATAATATGTATAAATATTATTATTTATGCTTTCGACAGAACATTCACCAAAAAAAAAATTTTCTTTGTATTGGAAAATAATTTATATTAGGGAAAACGTTTTGTTGTAGCGGAATTAAATGTCAAGATATTATCTACAATGTACAAAATTCCATTATTACAATTTTTAAACTTGTACCAGAAAATTTATCGAATGTTTTAAGAATTCCGCATCTGGTGAACAGTTTAATCGCTCTAAAATGCATGCTAAGAATAGCAACATGCTACTTTTATTTATAATTTAATTTATTTACTTAATCTTTAGCAAAACGGAAGGACCGAGAAATGAAAAATTCTTTAAGATCATGGCAGCATTTCGTATATTTGTTGATGCTATGCATTTCATCTTTATTGTCAAAAAAAGCATAACTCACTTAGGCATTTTTTTCATGTCCATATGCTTATCAATTGTAATACGTTCACTAATGTGTAGATTTTAACATATTAGGTAATCTTCCGTAATTTTGGCCGTAATCTCCCGTGACATCAAGGGGATTCAGCGCCAGGGTCAACAAAATTACTGTGAATTTATTATTTAAATTGCATAAATTTACTGATAAATGCTTGCAGCCTGCATCTCCGAGAAAATATTTATGTATAATTCCATGTTACAATTTTGATGTAGCTTTTTCATCATCTAATAAGTACTAAATGGTAATATCCAACTCAGAATCAACGGGAAATGTAAGTTATAGTGTAAACAAATAGTACATTTTCGAAATATAGCAAATAAGTTGTTTTGATACGATTAAATAATAATAGTAATAATAAATGATTCACGTTCAATTAACAGCGAGCTCAATTTTAAATCTAAAATTTATTTCTTTGCTTCATACGCCGCCCTCTGAATACTAGGCCTGAGCGCTCACACAAAAATGACACAAAAATGGCGGCTGCCGAAGGCGGATTTCTTTTAGCGTAAATACGGTCCCTTAAATGTTGACACCAGTATTTTATAAAAGATTTCTCTACCTTGTTTATTCTCAGAAAAACGAAGCGGAAAAAACTTCAAAAAATTATTGGTAGGAATATTTAAGGGACCGTACACACGCTGAAAAAAATCCGCCTTCGGCAGCCGCCATTTTTGGTCCAGCGCTCAGGCCTAGTATTCAGAGGGCGGTGGCTTCATAGTTGAATGACGTCACGAACAAAGCTGCATTCTTCATCATGATTTGACAGGTATAAAAATCACAATCATGTTAATTATTTTAAATTCCTCTCTGTAGAATTCGCTTTAAGAAAGATTACCTTCATGGCTTAATATTTTTAATCGCCAAAATGAATGAATCGCTATTGTTTGTTTACTTTGATGGAATGAGATACTGAGTTGTTTTCAGCTCACTTTCAGCTGAAGTTGTCTCAGAATATATACATATTTGAATGTAATTTATCGCTTAAACATCAATTATTTCTGAACGATCTTTCGAAAAATTCAATTTTGTGCAGTTTAATTGGAAAAATTAATTTTGACTAAAAATGCCTGCTTATCGTATGGAAAACGAAGCTGTCAGCCCGTGTTTGGGTATAACAGTCACATGAGTTCAGCTTCTATTATTAGAGATGAAAGAAGTGTATTTTAAATTAGTTTGACATATGTGTTTTAATTGAAAGTAATGTATTTAACATTTTATTAGTCAAATTCATTCCACTGCATTGTATTTTGTCCTGCTAGCTCGCATACATCATGATTTAAAAATTAAAGCTATCAATATCAGTTTCGCTTGAAAAGGAAAGAAAAATCTGCTAACATGTTAAATTAAAGGTTAATAGGAAAACACTTAACTTCTTTTTCAACTACAACTGGATTGTCCGTGGTTCATTTTTTCCTTTAATACCAAATGCAAAACTGAACACTTAATTTTCCCCTTTACGCAGGGAAAGGGAATTCAAACAAAAAAAAGTATTTTCATGTATATTCTACTCCAGCCACTGTTGGAGATGGCGTCCAGAATTTGAGTTTTAAAATTTAGCTATTATAACATAAAATCAACTTTTGCCCTATATTTTTCACTGCATTTGAAAGGACAGAGCCATTTTAATCGCCATAAGGAGTTTCTTTATGCGTAATTTTCAATATAACGCCTAAAACTAATTTCTAGATGCTGTAGTTATACAGTATCTGGAAGCCCCAGTTTTCTCATAATGGTGTAATTTTTTTTTTAACTTAGCTTTTAGTTTCATACATAATTTTCAAAGTGAATTTAAAACCATTCTTTAGATCTTATAATTATACATGTTACGACTCCTCCCACTTGGCTGACATACTGCTGTAATAATATAATACTAGGTAAAAAAGTCGTATGTCTTCAGCATTAGCTTTTTTTTTTACTTCATGCGCAATTTGCAAAATGAAGACAAAACAAAAATCTCATATTTGTTTCGGGGATCTCAATTGGATCTTAATTGCAGTATATTTTAATATACACTATTTCCAATTTTATATAATTTTCAAAGTGATGATAAACGCTGCGTGTTGCGTAATCTGTGGAAAACGTGTTGTAGTCCACCTCAGTGGTCTATATCAATTTCATTATGTTTAAAGTATGATAATATCACTGCAGTTCACCGCAACAGTTTTCCCCATAAACCATAATAATAGCAGCATTCATTTTTGGGCACCGTAATTGAACTATAAGAGGCATCAACAATTCTTTCAAAATAGTACTATATTATGGTATTCCACAATACATTCGTGGCAACAAGGCTATATTTAAGAAAAATAGTGCACGGAGATACGGCAGAGAAATATATCGAAGTCATACACTTTTTTCATCTGCTTTCGAGAAAGATGAATGAGAAGAAACACTTTGCTATTTAGAGCAGTAATCAGGCAACTGATGTGATTCAGCGCCAACGGACGTCATATTAATGAAACATTGGAACTATAGTTTTTCATTATCCGAATTTGCATCACTTCATGTTACAAATAAAAATCATTTTTACAGCAGTGACACATTAAATATGTGTGTTAATGAGTTCATTATAATATTTCATATGTTAACGCTTACTATAATATTTCATATGTTAACGCTTACTATAATATTTCTTTCAATGCTAAAAAATATATTCTAAAAAAGTTTTAGCTTTTAAACAAACAATGGTGCTGAAAATGGTGTTAAGAAAACCTTCTATGAACAAAGATTTCAGGTCAAGTTATATAATATAATTCACGTCTTAGTCGGAGAAAAAAGTCTGTGTTTTGCGCGAAAAGTAGAATAACGTATGAATATAAATTTAAATGAATGCATACTACATTTTTGTACTAAAACAAAATTAAATGAATATCAGAAAATTTATTTCAGTAACATTTTATATTTAAAAAGTTAACCTTTTCATAAATAATTTCTTAATAAATATTCCTATTAATCAAGATATATCTAGCGGTGCCTCCACTGCTAGATAAATTATAATATATAAGCATGTCAATTTTCTTTCCCTTATGCAGAATCCGGCATTAAAATATTTTCGTTGTTGTAATCTTAGTCTAACTTTTTACGCTTGCAAAACTAGTTAGATAATTCCTCTTAATATAATTAAAACGATTTTCAGTGTTAGTTAATATTATACCATAATATTTTGAAACAGTATATGACTTAAACTAGTTTCTGCTTTAACCAGATTGTACTCGGTGAATTATATCTTCTAAGAAACTACTGATACATTGCATGAGGAATTCATTAAAAAGATCAGAAGTAAAAGGTGAAATAATGCTGCCTGGATAAAATTTGACCCGGCAGACGACAAGTAAGATTACTATTTAGCGTACCTTTATTTCAGAAAATGAGAACCCAACTATGCCATTCACATCTCGCTGCTTAGAAAGCACTGGAAAAGTTAATTTATTATATCACTCATAGTTTCAATAAATCTTATCTGTAGTAATTTGTTGTAGAGTAAAGAAACTTTTTCAAATATTTCGTTAATACGTCTTAGAAATGTTGAATGAATTAGTTTTTTCTTGCATCAAATATTTTCTCTTTGTTCGTATTTAAAAAGACAGACAAAATATAATTTTTAAAATGTAGCATGTTTACTTATTCAAAGAAATTACCTTTTATTTATGTGAAGCAGTAGTGAAGTCGGACATTTTTAAGACCATTTTCGTTTCATTAAAGTTTTTATTTGCCTCTTGTTACAGCTCCCAGATATTTTAATTTTCTTCCTCTTGTTACTATAAAAAAACAAACATATTATTAATTATTTTGCTTTTGTACACTGTTAAAGCAAAGATTAATAATCGATCTATTCTTCGGATAAATAAAAACTCCTTTCAAAGATAGTCTTAAACAGATTTATTTATTTATTATGAGGAAAAAATAAAGGTGAAACAGATAATTAGTTGACACAATTACACTGACATAAATTTTAAGTAATTAAAAAAATTTTTTTTAGTTATTAATTTTTATTAATAACCATGTTTGTTTTGTAGTATTCGTTAGATATTCGAACAAATTGCGGAAAATAATTCGTGTAAAATATATTTCCTTTTTTAGTTTAATCGAATTTACAAGTAACAACTCCCACTAGAACCAGTATTGTCAAAATTAGGTGATCGTATATAAATAGGTGTGTTGTATCTGAAATCATGAATTCTAAATATCATCTAATTGACCCATTTATTAGATAACTTGTTTCCTATGCTTATGACATTTTCGCAAACAACAGAATATAAATACAAACATTTATGATTAAAACTGTTTATTGTTTTTAGCTGCGGTATTCAAACAACAAAAAACACGTGAATACCGCAAAAAAATATTCACATAGTTTCTTAATGCAGATTAAATAAAATACAAAATAATCCCTATAAGTTTTCAAACGAAAGTTTTGAAATTTCCAAAGTGAAGAATGATAAAGAGATTCATTAATGAGGTTTATGTTGAAAAAAAGAGAAATGTTAAGTAATACAAATAAATTAATATTCCTTTCTGTCATTGATGTATATTAAAAGATTTTTTCATCTCTAAAATACTTTAGAGACGGTATGATTAAAAATCATATCAGTTGATATGAGAGCAGCGTCATTAGAACAGAAGTAAATTTACACCACTATTAATGAAAAGTAATGCTTGGCTTATTTAAACGCAGAATCTGTCCTAAACAAAGTTAGAATTTCGATTCTGAAAAAGAAATGGACCATTGCCTTCCGGTATAAAAGATCTAGAAAAAAATACATGTTTCTATCTTGTTATTAAAATAATTTCTATAAAGTTATATATGCAATGTGATTCAGAATGTTTTCTGCAAAATTACAGAGAAGCCAAAAATTTAACGTTTACCACTTATCGAAATGCATGCCAGACGAGTAACACGCCGACAAATACATGCAAAGATCGATGCAACGTTAGATAAAGTAGGCCGGATGTTTGTTTCCTGGACGTGTGAAATGACTGTTTCAAGGTGAAATGTGGCGGTCACATTTTGTCACCATTAATACCTTGTCTTCCTATCTTTAATTATCCCGTTTTGAACATTGAAATGGGCATGGGAACCGGTAGACCGAAATCCAGGATTAGGGGAGATTTTGTAATACATGTCTGTGAGATCCTGAATTTTGACCGAGTTAAATATTTAAATAGAAAACACAAATATGAAATAAGATAACTAAGATTTTTTTTTTCTTAAAACTTGGTCTACAACAGCATATTTCAAAAATATCGACATAAAAAATACAGAATTTTAACATTTTAAAACTATAAAATATTTAAAAATGTCTTTCCACGAGTATGCCTTTCCAGAAGAAGAAATAGAACAGCAGTATTTTTTATTCATATTGACCGCTAGGCTCTTTTTAACATACCACTTAAGAAAAATTTTAATTAATCGAACATATAAAGAAGAACAGCTATAAAGGTGGCCTTCCATGGGGTTTCATAGCGAATGAGTTCGCTTGACGAAACAATTTTAGCTCATATTACTCTTTTTTTGATTAGTCTCTTGTTTAGCATAAATTGTACTTTTCTCAAAATAATAATAAAAAAAATGGCTATTAAATTTCAAAACACAAATAGGGCCAATGACCCCTATCCTTTATCTGTTTCCTATGATGGTGCACATGGAAATAAACAAGCATACGAAAAGTCGATTAACCGGAATATATTTTATGGAAATCGATAAAATTTCTTTGCTTATCGAAAGTCGCTGCTACGTAAATGATAATAATAATCCCCTTTGAAAAGACTATGTATCAATACTTTCACATACTCTAAAACTAAATTTACCCATCTGCCCACTTCAAATGTTAGCACGCGGTGTCCATGTGTATCCAAGTTAGTTTTATACATGTGATTGAAAACTTATATATCTATGTAATTATAGCTTGTTTTTATGTACCTGATCTCTTTACAAATTTTGTCTAAGGACTTTCGTATCATTCCAAAATTTACAAACGATATGATTTGTGATTTCAATACGCTACGCTCTATTTAAATTGGATATATGCTACAATATTACCTATGAATATGTCTTTATATGCTTTCATTAAGTAGAAAGAAACTATTTGAGAAAAATATTTCATCGCATTGCATCTAAGGGCTTCCGTATCACACAATGCATTTATTTTCATTATGCATTATCACTGCCTGTATATTATCTTCCATGAAATTGAAATTATGCTGCAATTATATGTGTGGATATGTGCATATCTGATTATATTAGGTAGAAAGAAACTATTTGCAAACAATATTTCATCGCATTGTATCTAAGGAATTCCGTATCATCCGATGCATTTATTGCATTTATGAATTGTCATTCCCTGTATGTTATCCCCATGAAATTGAGATTAGGCTGTAATTATATGTGCAGATGTGTGCGTATATGCTTACATTTGGTAGAAATAAACTATTTACAAGCAATATTTCATCGTATTTCATGAAACTTATATCAGCAATTCAAAATTTAAAATTCCAAAATCTTAAATACCATTCTGAAAAACTGATAAATGTGAATAAATGAAAAAAAAATGAATACGCATGATCTTATTTTCGCTTATCTAGGTGCACACTGACAAACCAAAGACATGCGAACACAGATTTTTTTTTTTTTCTGAATGTCCCTAAAACAAATTTATATGTTAATTTCTTTATGTATATATATATATATCTTTAATATTATTTTACCTCTTAATGATTACTATTTAGTAAATTTACTTGTAATAACATTTGTTTTATTTATAAAACGTTTGAACTGTGTGTTTGTTTGTTCATGTTCGTGTTTTTTCCCTCTATTGTTTAGAGGCGTTGCTTAGAAAATGTTCACAGGTTTTTCTGACGTTTTACTTGGCTCTACGCATTCACGTTAGCTACCTGAGTACATATTTATACAAAAGTTAGCTTGGTTAATAAATTAGGTTCGTATTTATACACCGAGTTACATCAGTCTTTCGAAAAATAAATGTTTGAAAAATATTGCATGATTTGATGTAAAGGAAGAAATAAGCAGATTAGAGAAAATATCTGTTACGATAAAATTAATTTCAATATTTTTTTTTTTCTTTTGCTCACTTATTTTCCATTTATTTGTCAACAAAAGCAAATTCTATATCATTAAATAAGTTTTAAACCGTATTTTTAAATATGTAAATGTTACCGGCCAAACCCGATTTTAGGTCAAACTAGTTTATTCTAACGCGCATCGGATAAACTAGTTTTTCCTAGTCCAAACAAGTTTATCCTAACGACCATAGGATAATCTAGTTTTTCCTAGGCCAAACTAGTTTATCCTAAAGCCCATAGGATAAACTAGTTTTTCATAGGCCAAACTACTTCGGCCTAACGCTTATAGGATAAACTAGTTTAGCCTGCTATTCATTGGTCCAAACTAGTTTATCCTAGGCCGATCTGATTTATCATACGCGAATTCCATTTGGCGTGATTTTATTGATTCCAAAGACCGCCCAGGCGCCAACCTTCCAGTTTATCCTAGAACAATCTAGTTTATCCTGGGACAATGCAATTTGACGTGCTTTTATTGATCCCACCTACCACTCTGGCGCCAACCTTGTGCAAAATAGTATTGCTTCAACCCTGTATAATATATTTTATTCGATGGAGAGTGGGATACTGTCCCCCTATCTTCCCCATTTCACTGCCGCCGGTAGTTACAAAATATGTTCCATACGACAAATTGAGTGCTGGAGGACCAAATAATGGGATGAGAGGTTATCTTAAAATTTAGAAGAGGAAAAATTTAGAGATATTCTTCATTTCTCACATAAATATTATTTGGCTTTGAATTATTCATGAATAAATGTACCATTATGAATATCAGAAGTCCATTTGAAATTCTTCAGAAATCTGGAGTTTTCAAAAATCAGGCGAAATCCCACCTCCGTTGTTCATATTGCATTCATTTCACTTAAAAATATAAATCTTTCTGTCATCTCATTTATAATACACAACCTTCAGTTAAAATAGTTGCCTTTCACTCATTTCATTTAAAATACATAAATAAATATATAAGAACATATACTAAAATATTAGAAAATCAAGCATTGTTTCTAATTTACACATACGAAAGATAATATCTGCTAGTGGCGAGAAACCAGAATGTTATTGGTGAGATTTACGTTCGGCTAATATAAATGTGCCGAAATTATAAAAGTTTAATATTAATATCCCCTAGAAAAATACATTTAAAAAACATACCAAAAGTAGTGATATACGAACAAAAGTTTTGAGGGGAGAAAAAGCGCCAAGTTTACTTTAATGTTTCGGCCAAAAAAAAAAAAGTAGTGATATCTGGAGTTCGTGAAATTTAACAGACAAAAATCCAAAACTTTCATTGAAAATGGCTTCCTGCGACTTGTTCGTTAATGCAGTCTAGAGAGTTTTTCACTTTCTAAAGAATGTGTAAATGATCTACATACCAATTACATTTTTAGAGCATTTTAGGCATTCTCTGGCACAAAGGTACTGAAATATAATACACATTAAAAAGAAAGCATATGAAATCACTTCAGTTTATTTAAACCCTTAGAAGTTAAAAATAACAAAATACCTGTATTAAAAAGGAATTATTCCAACAAAGCTAAATGCTAAAAAGTAATTATCCTTTTTTAACAGTTTAAAGTGAATACGTGCATTCTAACGTCATTCATTGCCTCTTAATACATGCAAACGAACTATAAAAAATGTTCAAATGAAAAAAATCTCTTTCGTATTATTCATTAAATTATAATGTAACACATTGTCAGATTTCAAGAATGTAAATTTTGTTTTATTTCTTGTATTTCGTGTTAATAATTCCAGACCGTACAAAATGACCATTAAACCATAAGTGGACTAAATTATTCTTATTAAAAACTAATGTTTGTTGAAACGGAATGATATTTCTCAGAAATCATTTACTTAAAAAGTATTCATTTAAATCTGACTCTTAACATTATAATATTACTTTTAATATTTAAATAATTCATAAATGTATAATTTCCAATCTGTAATTTGAAAATGTTCTAGAAAGCAGTAACGGCCATTTTCAATGAAAGATTTGAAATATTTGGCTTTTAACTTTTGTGAACTCCACATTTTATATTATCTTTCAGCACATACGAATATGGATATGGACGACTTTCATTATTATATACAGGGTGTTTCTAAACTCATGGTACAAACTTTAAGGGTAGGTAGAGCACACAGTAACAATCATTTATTGTATAGGAATGTATGGGACCAAGTGATGCATTAAGGTAAAAACACCAGGGGGGCAATTAGGCCCCTTTTTTAATTTTCAAAATATCTCATTCATACCAGAAAATTTGTATGCTATCTTTTTGGTAACATTTCATAATTACTTAATAATAAGTTTTTCTTTGAAAATTTTTGGTATTAAATCGAAATTTTTTGAATTGAAAATAGAAATAGAAATTTTTTGAAATAGAAATGGAGTTTTTGGTTGATTCCACTTGCGGTAGAGGGCAGTCAGTGACTAGTTGTCGTTCAATACCATGCATTCAAGTAGAAGAAATCGCCATTTTTAATTGTGTTATCGTTCGTCATGGAGAACTTTATATATGAGGAAAAAGCCGACATGCATTTCTTGTATGGTCGTGCAAAAGGCAACTCCAGAGCTGCCCTACGAATGTACCAAGAGCAGTTTCATCACAGAAGAATGCCTGATCATAGAATGTTTCAGCGCTTACATCGTAAGCTTTCTTAAACAGGTTCTTTCCACGTCACCAGACAGGAAACTGGGCGAGAAAGAGTTGTACGCAGTGCAAGTCTGGAAGAAATTATTTTGAATTTTGTGAGTGAAAGGCCCGGATCAAATACAAGTGTTGCTGCACAGAATTTAGGTGTGAGTCATCCGACTGTTTGGAGAGAGTTAAATGGAAATCGATATCACCCCTTCCATTTTCAACGTGTACAAAATTTGAATCCGGAAGACTATCTTCTGCGGTTTAACTTTTGCCAGTGGGTTTTGCAGCAAAATGTATTGCAGCCAGACTTTACTGCTCATATTCTATTTGCAGATGAGGCAGTATTTACACGTGGTGTATTTAATGCGCACAATTTCCATCTTTGGGCAACCAATAATCCACATGCAACGCGGCCACATGCTTATCAACAACGATTTTCTGTGAAATTGTGGGCTGGTATTGTTAATAATTATTTGATTGGCCCATACGTACTAACAGAAAGGCTGGATGGTCGCTGTTACCTTATTTTTTTTTGCAACAGGTTTTACCTGAACTGCTGCAAGATGTTCCGATCGTCATTCGTAACCTGATGTGGTTTCAACATCATTTTGCACCCGCGCACTTCACCACTGATGTGCGCAGTTACATGAATGCCACATTTGGGACGCGATGGATTGGGCGTGGCAGACCAGTTCCTTGGCCACCGCGATCCCCCGATTTATCGAGCCTTGATTTCTCTTTATGGGGACATCTAAAGAGTCTTGTTTACGAGAATCCAGTTGACTCAGATGAAAATCTAGTATCTCGCATATCCGAAGCTGTTGCACGTGTGCGGGAAATGCATCTTTAGAAGGGTACGCCAATCGTTCCACCGACGCTGCGAAGCATGTATCACAGTGTGTGGGTGCAATTTTGAACACTTTTTCTAATATTAGATGTAAATTTCCACCTGGGCGAAAAATGTCCGGACCAGGATTCGAACCATTTTTCGCCCAGTTGGAAATTTACATCTAATATGATTTGTTTACCAATTAGAATAATTGTGTTAATATTAATCTAGTGTAATTTCGTATCCAGCGACTTCTGGAGTTCCATTACCTGTGATTTATTCTGTTGAGCTGAACCACGTTTCAGACCAGATGCTGAAATCATCAAGGTTAGCTGGGTGAAAAAGTTCGACCAGAATCGTCCGGGATAGCTCAGATGGCAGAGCACTGGCAGCTTCAGCCAGGAGGTCCCGGGTTCGAATCCTGGTCCGGATATTTTTCGCCCAGTTGGAAATTTACATCTAATATGATTTGTTTACCAATTAGAATAATTGTGTTAATATTAATCTACTTATTCTAATATTATTCCATGCATTATTATTTACTTGTAAACTACATTGTAAACAAACATTTTATCTTTTTTATTAATGTATTTCATTTGATAAGTTTGCCAGTTTTGCGCCTTTTTTTCATTCAAAAATTTCGATTTCATACCAACAATTTTCAAACAAGAATTTTAATATTAAGTAATTATGAAATGTCAAGAAAAGGATAGCATAAAAATTTTCTGGTATGAATGAGATATTTTGAAAATTAAAAAAGGGGCCTAATTGCCCCACGTGGTGTTTTTTCCTTAATGCGTCACTTGATCCCATACATTCCTGTACAATAAATGATTGTTACTGTGTGCTCTACCTACCCTTAAAGTTTGTACCATGAGTTTGGAAACACCCTGTATAAATCAGTTCATGAGCTATTTGAGGCGAAATGGACTAAAATATCATCCAAACATATACATTGTAATGTATAAATCTGTTACATACATACAAAAAAATTCTATGAAAGATATAGGGTAAAAACAGTAAAATAACTAAAAAATATTTACTTAAGTTTAAAGTTTTTAGTGTTCCAGACGATTTTGAAAATTTTCAGATAATTTATTAACAACTAAATAGAAAAAAGTTACTACCGGAAAAAAATAATAGAAAATGATTTCTAATATATGAATTTCCCATAGACTGCAGGCACTTATGAGAATATTATACTCATCAAGGAACCTAGCTGTAAAATGCTACAAAAACCAGTAAAAGTAAAGTAGAATGCTATATATGGGAAATAACCACCATGGCTAAATTTCGTAGGAAACAAGAGCGGCGAAAATTGGTGGTGGTAAGGGACGTTTCGTGCACTACTGTCTGTCGTTTCATTATTTTCCACAAAGTTTTCAGTGAATTTTGGAAAATGGAATGTTTTTAGAAAAATCCATTTTCTATTGTTTATACAGTTTTTTTTGTATTTAATGTGTAAATAAAGATTAATAAACGGAATTCAAATGCTTCAGAATTTATATTTAAATTAAAATGAGATGAAATATGTTGAAATAAATTAGGTATTCTAATAAAACTGTAATGTTTTACGGGGGTTGACCGAATGAAAATTTCGTTTTATTTATTTATTTATTTTTTAATTTAACATTACATTTTTTTAAAATTTTCTTATACGCATGAATATCATATTTTAATATTGTTATCAAAACTGAAACGCACGAATGGAGGTAAAACAGTAGCGCGACCCATAGTAGCGTGAATGAGAAACGCTTTTTGCGAATTTACTTTATTTTACTACACCTTTTAAAATCAGTGGACGCTCTAACTCCGTCAATACTTCCTTAAAGCCTTGATATTTAAAAAAAATACGCATGTTTTTCTAATGGAATACGTATCATGTTTCTAAAATAGTCGTATATGGCATTTCTGTTCAACTAAGTAACAAGATCAATGCACATGCTGCATTTTTCACGATTTCCGCAATAGGACTAATGCATGAATTTTCATAAAACTTTAGATTCAGTTAGTCCCTGATATATATTGATCCTGGTAAGTTTTTGGTGTAAGTTACACAGCAGGTGCCAATGCTGTGCAGATTTTTTCACGATTGCACCAATAGCTCTAACTCAAAAACTAATTCACGGATTTTCATAAACCTTCAAATTCAATTAGAAGATGAAAAAAGTTGTTGCTGATTAGATTTTGATGTAAATCACCTAACTGGTGCCGCTGTTATAATGCATTTTTCAGAAAGTATTAATATGTATGAGATAGAAGGAAATTTTGGGATTGCCAAAACCGACAAAGTTAATTTTAATTTAAATGCAAATAGTTGTTTCGAATGATGTGACATTCCAAATGTTATTAATATTATTAACCAAATTGTCAGAAAAAAGATGTAACAATTTGACTAATTATTCCAGGTAAGAAATTTTTTATTTAATATTTGAATCACCACTTTAAAATAACTTCCTTTAGTTGTCGATTTTGTAACGTTTTTCAAGGACAAAAATGACAAACAATTCTGCTAAAAATTGTCGTAATACGCTGTTAGAAACGAAATTTTTGGTTGAAATTTCACATTTTATTTTCATTTGATGTCAACTTACTAAAAATGCATATTTTTAAAAAGGACTACGTTTTAATTAGTTTTTAAATTAAGGAACTAATATGTTATCTTATTTTTCTAAGTTAAGATTACAATGTGTTATTGTATCTACCCTTTCATATTATTTACTCGAAAAGCTCTCACCCATCAGTTCTTTACGCCAGTATTTTCTAAAATCTTATATTAACAAAAGAATGTTTCGCTCTGTCTCTGTGTGCGTGTGTTTGTGCGTATCTGTCTATCTGCAAGGTCTACCGCAATCCATCAAACGTACAATTCGGAAAATTTCGGTGAGGATTGTCCAAGACAGGCCAAAATGCACCTGAATCTCATAATATTATCATATTTTATAATTTGCCAAGCTGTTAATTAAAAACTCATCGAAAACGCATTATTTTTTTCTGAAAATAGGTAAGCAAGCCTACTCATGCTTTTTTTCTTTGCTGATTATGTTAACTCCTTGCGGCTAAAAAATACGAAATACTGAAAAACGAATGAGATATTCTAAAATTTTGATCATATTTTTTTGACGCTGGAATATTTTCGAAATAATATTAACATTATAAAATATAATAGTAATAATTACGAAATATTGAATTCACGTTACGTTTTGTTTTATTTATTACGAACCTCTAATCTGCAAAAAAAACTTTTTCTTTTGGAAAATCACCTACGATTTTAAAAAATATTTATATTAACGGTTGGAAAAAACTGATTTTCCGTAAGTCGTTTTGCGATATTCACGATTTCTGCAATATTTAAAAATATGTATAAGCAAATCTGATCAAACTATGATAAAACTAAAAGTATCAATCTGTGTCTACAGGCCTTCTTACTTCGAATTCGGAATTTAGTTTCGAAAAATGTGAATATTAACACTTTGAAAAAAAAATTATTTGGAAAACTTTCTTTTGCGATTGTCTCTTTTCTATGATTTTTGAAATTGTGCATCAGCTTCGTACATCAAAATAAAAACAAATGAAAGATAGCTGACCACATCAACTTTTAGTTGAGTTTATGAAGAAGTGTTTGGTTTAAAAAATATTTAGATTAACCCTTTCAAATTATTCGTTTTTGTAAGTCACTTTCACGATTTTCGGGGCTTCTGCAATAGTATTTTAAAATCCAAATATTCTTTTCTAATAAAACTATGAGAAAACTGAAAGTACAAGGTGATGCCTGCTTTCGTTTAATTGAATGGAAGTCCATGTAAAAACACTTTTGTACCTATCTCATTAAGAAAGGATGATGAAGAATCATGCGTCCAGCCTAGATTGTGAAACACTTTCCAACACAATCAAAGTACTATAACAAAACTTTGCAGTCTATAAAGGTGAACATTGATAGCCTAAATTAGCAATTTACAATACCAATAACCCATTCGAAAACATCATTTCTTTAATTTTTACCATTAATACTGCGATAAATATTCAATTTTTTTGTTCAGCCCTGTATACGGTCTATAGATTTGTATCTATACTACCTGGTTTGAAAAAAAGTTTATTCAAATAAACTCATAGTTGAAAATTTCCACTCAGCGATTTCCGTCATTAAATTCATCCATAAATCCCTATATACGATCTTGAGAATTTATACACACCCAGTAAAATGCAATAAAAATAATAATATTTAAAATTTAAAACCATTACTGAAAACACAGTCCCAGCAATTATTGTTATGTTGTATTACAGAATTCTTCTGGCTGTCCCTGTAAATGAACCGTAGTTGCTACACACTTCATTTTTCAAACCAAATATGTCATATTAAAGCCCAATAATATATATTAATTACATCGCAATGCGAGCATATTTACGACAGTTACAGCACGGACAGATGCAGAAAACAGACGACAGACAGCAGACAGGCAAACCGAATCCATCAAATATGTGGGAAAGTGTTAAAAACTTTTGTTTTTTCCTTATAAAATAAATAAAATTTGAGATTTTTGAATTAAAAAAATATAAAATTAACAATTTGTATTAAAAAAAAAATATTTCACAAACCTATTGAAACATATGTCAAACATATGTTTGGACTTTCATATGCTGCGCATTAGAAATCCAGCTCGTCACGTTGTTCAGCCTGTTACCCATCTACTCATTTTGTGTGTTCTTAAAGATTAGCTCCAGGTTTCATACCTAATTGGAAAAAGTCTTAAGTAATTACATAACATCGACTGATGTAACATATACCACGCTGCTCTGTGAATTAATCAATTAGAAAGTTTTAACTAATTTTTTACACTTGATTGTTAACATTTAGGCTATATATCGTAGTTTTTTTATGCATTTCAATTTGATTAATATATTTTCAAAATGAATTTTATTTCAGGCGATTACTCTGTAAATAAGGGATATTTCCGAATCTAAAGAAATATAATATAACGGCAAGCGAAAATATTTAATTATCTCTACCAAGTTAACCACTATATTGAAAAGTCTAATTAATAATAATAATAAATCTAAATACTAATAAATTCATTATCTTAAATAACTTCCAAAAGAAATTTATTTTCGTTATTTAAAGCAACGCTTACGAAAATAAAATCCTGTTGTTAAAATCATTTTCGGAAACGCTTCCGAGAGTCTTTTATATTTTAATAATCGTTGTTTACACCATTAAATAGGATTTTGAGATACCATTTATTCACAAGTAAACATTTCACGTTCAGCAAACATGTTTTACACACAGACATGGCATATTTCCAGCTGTGATATTAACATTAAAATTATTACACATTCGCTACACTTGGGTGTATAAAATGTAATTATGCAGACGAAAATGTTTAGTTGAGAATTGATAGTATCCTAAAAGTCGATATTCCTGTTCGATATTATTCGAATTACGATTTTATAAATAAGGTCTTTTGCGGTCATTGATGTTTTGGGACTTAATACTGTTCTTTTTTTCACGGATTTTCTAAATTTTTAATCATTTATAAATTTTTATTTGAAGCCGTTCTCCAAAAATGAAATAAATACATAAAATATATAAATTTTGTCGCACTGTGCACGACCGAAAGCTATTTATTGTAAAATTTGACATACGATTTCCTAGAAACATTGTTTTTCTGCAGGTATCAGACACTTTTGGTAATATATGAACTGATTTTCTCTGATTTCTGTAGTCAAAGTCTCTACGATTTCACAGTCCTCAAATAATTTCATTTTCCTTATTTTCAATTTGATTGTTTTTAATGGTTATAGAAGAATGGCAATAGCATGAAATGGAATAGCAGATTTTTTCGGTTAAAGTTTGATTCTTTTCGTTTGATGGTTCACCATTCTCTCATAAATCCAAAATTTCAAAAAGTTTCTTTAAGGAGTAAACAATTATGTATACTAGCGTATATAACCTTTGCGTCTCGGGTAAAGTAATATAATTGAAAGCTTCAAGCAGCAAGCGATGAAAAATAAGAGAAATCTCACAGCTTCATTTTGTCAATAACATTGATCGTGAAGTGGCATCAAAATCACATAGAATGCCTTATATCCTATAAATAATAATAAAATTCAATTAAAAACTTAGTTTTACAATTTTATAAAACATTTAAGTAAATTTATACTACATTCTTGTTTCTCTAATAGCATGTTTTTTTGTTTTTTTTTTTTTCATTATTCAATTTGTGAGTTATTTTTTTTTCCCTTTGAACCAAAACATTCCCAATTTTGACGACTGGAGCAAGTGTCGTACCGGGCTCGAATTCCGCCTGAGCTTGAACCGTTTCTAGTTTGTACGTCTGCCTTTATCTGTGAGTGCATGGTCTTTCTTAATGTGCACCCACCACTCAATACTCCGTTCTCCTTACTCTATTTTTTACATGTTGATAAGCTATATTTTTATAGTCACTACTTTTTTATAGGAACGATTGGCTTAGTTAATCTCAGAACTGTTTAATGAAATAAGGTGAAAATTGCTATTGAAAATTGATGATAACGAAAAATCAAGACAGTTTAAAGTTACCATCATTATATCATACAACTATAAAAATATATGAGAAGAAGTAAAAAAAAATCAACTAAGTTATCAATGAAAGTTACAATTTCCGATTTATTAGAATGTTTATTACGATTTTGAGGTACACAAACATAAGATTAGTTAAGTATGATTTTAAAAGTATTGTCTTGGCACTTATTGTTCAAACGCATGAAATTATACAATTCAGTTGCATAAATTATCATATATAAATATTATGATATATATATCTGTGGGAATGAGAATGAACAGCAGCTTTTATATGAAAAGTATCAACTAAATGATATTGAACAGTCACTGGCTGTGATAAATTCATAAATGAGTATGTACTCACGATCCACGTGAATGGTATCGGCGCAGTAGAAAAAAGTAATCAAATAGAGTCGGTTGGAAAATGATGGAACACCAGGTTTAAAAAGTTTGCGAAGTCTAATTATTTGATCGAGAAACAAAAGTGCTCTCACCATATATTGTTGTTTAATGAATAGACAAAACCATGTTATCATATTGTTTAGTAATAATCTCTTTATGAATTGATGACCTATCTGTTTATTATGAGTTACATTCAATGGTTGTGTGGTGTGTATGCTTTCATGAGGATCCTTTTTTGTGATAATGTTGATTTATCAATCTTAATCTCAAAGGTATATGGTTATCATAAGCAATTAAAAAAATCATAAATACATGCGAATAGACCGAAAATGCGGCAGTGAAACATACAATCTAAAGTAATCTAGCAAAAATTATTTAGTAATCCTTACACTAAACTACACTAACAAAATATTCAATTAGAATAAAAAGACAGAAATAATTACAAAGACTACAACATGGTCAGAATTGGGTTAATGTCTAAAAAACCCTGCATCCGAACCTGAAAAACAAGTTTTTAAGTGACTTTTTTTAGCTTTCCTCATTTTAAAGCCAGGATATAAATCATTTTGCCTCTTGTGCCAAATTTTCCTCTAAGCTTCATACAAAATAATAATTAATGGTGATAATAATTTCTCATCAGATGAAATCGTTGGATGAATTGTGTAACTACGTGTTGCCAAATAAATTGGTTGAACGACTGCTTCAATAGCTTATTAGTTGACTGGAAACATATTGTTAAAACATTTCCGAATAGTGGGCAATTTGAATACAAACATTCATCAGCGCAATGGTATCATCAAACTGCAGCCTCTTGTACATAATTAATTTTCAGAGCCTTGATTTGTTGTTATGCTTAAGTATGTATATGTGGATAACATGAAGTAAGGCGTGCGAGTTTCCAGAAACCAGTTGATTTTTGTTTCACAAGTAATAGAACGAATGTGAAAATTTTCATTTTTTAATTTGTGGATGGTGTAAAAATTAATTTTGCTCATTTCTATACTAATTATCATTTTTCTGATGATTACGTTGTTTGAGATTATTGGAATATTTTTTAATAAAACCTTAGCGATTACCATTAGTTGCACACTAGAAACTTTACTAATATTAAAAAAATTCTATTCTCTAAAAGAAAAAATAATCCTTTCGGGTGAGATTTTTTTTTCAAACGTTGATAATGTAAATAGTAGCTATTGAAATACATTTACTGCAGTTTAAGTGTCAAGAGACTTTCAAACTCATTCTTAATTTTTTTTAATTGCACCTTAAATACTATTCAAGGGCACACTGTATGAATTATGGTATATATGTATCACACAAGAAATAATATAAAACAATAGCAGAAAAATAAGAGATTTTCTTGAATATTTTAAGCGTTGTCGAGAACATTCAAAATATCCCAACCTTACTCCATATCAATTAAAATCCCCAATATTTTTTATGCCAGTTTTGTTTACATATACAAATAAAACTGTGCTTCGAATTTTATGTATTTGAATATTAAGGTAATATATATATATATATATATACTGATATATATATTTAAAAGATTGCTAAATAATTTAGCGACCTGGGAATATATAAAAATATATATAAGATACCTTAAGGAAAAAATACATCAAAATGAATTGTTGACAATCAAAATGAAAAGATATTTAAAAATATCGTAAAATGCATACATTCATAATTACTTGCGCAATGCATCATAGTAATTTGAATGCTAATATATAACCATTAATTAAACATAACCTACCACCGTCAATTATTATGAATTAAAGCTGTAAGTATTAAAAAAAAAAAAAATATTATAAGAATTATTATGGAAGAAAAAAGAAAAAAGTGGACACCGACAAAAATTGAAAAGCTTATACATTGAATTACGTTATCAAGGGCACAGAATTCAATGATATAAGCAAAATGGTTGTTTTCTGTGGGAAAAATAAGCTAAAGCTAATAATTATTTTCCCCTGTGCCCGAACAACCATTAAAATCAAGTGAATTGATTAAAAATGAAAGCAGAATAGAAACAAATAATATGAAATGGAAGAATCAATAAAACGTATTTAAATATTTATAGGATATAAAATATAAATAATAAACACCATTCCGATTAATATTTCAGTATTTTACAAAAATCCATGCGCACATGTCTACCAGTATATCAAAAAGATTAAGGTGAATAAAACAGTTAAGAAATCACAGTAAATGATACCAAAGGATGCAGTTAATACATTTTGAAATAAAATTTGAAATACCTTGTTAAACACATTTAATCTAATATAAAATAAACAGATATTAATTACATTATTTAAAATGCACTATTAAATTAATTAATAACAGTTTAACAATATCGTCAAAATTTAGCTAAAAATACCCCCTGGTGTATAAATTATAACTGAAATGGAGCTAGAAAAATTAAAAATTAGAGCTATATTAAAGAGACAAATTTGGTGCTGCCATCTATTATTACTTATATTAAACATCTATCGCAAGATAAATATTTGTAAGCATTTGAATGTAAATAACTGTTTAAACAGCAAAACCAAACAAATCCTTATATATAGAGAATTATAAACCTAATACAAACCACACAATGTATTTAAAAACTATTGTTAATAAAATTTAAAAGCATACAATATATTCTATTAGCTAACTTATTTAAACTAAACTAAGAATTTAAATAATTCTAGAACATTGATATTATATAGCATATAGCTATATGCTATAAAACAAAATAAATTCAGTAATAATTAATATAAATAATTATTAAAAATATAAAAATTATTTTTTAATGAATTATATATAAGATATTTATAAAATGAACAGGAAATAAAAAACATGTGGAAGTATATAGAAGGTTAAATGATACTTAAATTCCCATTAATTAAAAAGTACAAATATAGAGTGTGGATTATTTTCAGACATCCATAAAAATCCATAAAGTATGAATGTGGGACATTCAAAAACATTAAACCGATAATAAATATTAAAAAGAATAGAGGAATAATAATAAAAATAATTACCCAATTTTAATGCATACAGTATAACTATATTTATATTAAACATACTTATATGTATATTATTCAATATAAGAATGGCATACTATTAGTAATTAATATGATATTGTCCTTAGTAAATTAAAATTTAATAACAAATAATTGTAAATTAGATTAATCAATAATTAAGCTAATTTTAATATTAATGAAATTCTCCAATTACATATAAAATATCAAATCAAAATCCATATAAAATACGTAACAAAAATATAGTAATAATACAAGAGCCCCCATTTTTTTATTTTTTTTTTTATAATTAACCATTGCGTATTATCCAGACAACACCACCCTCCTCCGTACTCTAACATCTACCCACCCAACCAACCTAATTAACCTGAGCTTTTCAATTTTTGTCGGTGTCCACTTTTTTCTTTTTTCTTCCACAATAATTCTTATAATATTTTTTTTTTAATACTTACAGCTTTAATTCATAATAATTGACGGTGGTAGGTTATGTTTAATTAATGGTTATATATACTGATATATATATATATATATATATATATATAACAGTGGCGTGGCGTGAAAATTTTCGGTGGTCATCGCAATTATTTAAGTTTGTGGTGAAAAATTATTAACTCTAAAATTCAATGGTTGAATGTTCAAAAAAGAAACTTTAAATCTTACCTTCACTTATACATGAACTCCAAATGCTCTGCTAAAACTGGATCGTAGAGTTTTAAAAGCTTATTAAGAGTTTTAAAATATTGCTTGGCCATCGCCGCATCCAGCGATGACCGGAACTCCACTCCACTGATATACATATATATATATCATATGTAGACTCATATATAATTATAACGACTATGCAAAGGATTTGAAAAAAAGTATCGATAATAGTGTTTGCTATTGTCACGAAGTAAAATTCAACGAATATATAAATCCAACATACGGACACGTATTAACGGGTAGTTTGGATATTGTACATAATAAGAATTTGAGTGAAATCATGAGACACGGGACGAGATACAGGATTAAGAGAGTATTAACAAGAAATATGGCAAAAAAAACGCTTGAATATGAATTTAGATATTTTTATTCAAAAATTAGTTTATAGATACAATTTGCCTTCTAGCGTTTTCGAGGAATGGAAGTATTATATTTTAAAAGATTTGTGTAGAAATTTTGAGAGTAACTCTGAGGGGGTTTCGGTAAAGTATTATAAGGATTTGAAAGAATCTATAACAGAATTGCAGAATAAATTTATAATTACGTATATAGATAAAGCTAACACAAATTACGCAATTATTTGTAAAACATTATATGGTAAATTACTCAGGGAGGCTTATGTTAATGAAATAAACTATGAAATTGTCAAATCAAATAAACAAGTTATTAGTAATAGAGTAAAAGCATATTATAAAAAATTTGAAATAAAGCAAAATAGTACTAGTTTTCCATATTTGGTAATGGTTCCAAAGTTTCATAAAGATCCGGTTGTTTTTAGAGCTATTACACGTGGTTTCGGTTCATATTCGGAAAATTGTAATAAAAAATTGTTGAAATTATTAAAAGAGATTTTTGATGAAGTATTGAAAGATAAACCGGCTTGTATAATAAAAAACAGCTTTGAGTTAATTAAACATTTAAATCTAATGAAAAACATTTCAAGTTTAACAGCGTATGATTTTGAAGATTTGTATAATAGTATAGATTTGGACAATCTTAAAATAAAAATTATGGAGTTTTTTAGTAAATATAATTCCTCAACTATCGGACAGGAATGGTTTACTAATTTGTTTAACTTTATAGTGTGTGAGAACTACTTATATGACGGGAAAATTGTTTACAAACAAGTTAGAGGTATTCCAATGGGGAGATGTTGTAGTTCGATTTTAGCCGATATCTACTTATATATGTACGAGGAACAAATTGATATAAATGAGGATATGAGGTGCTTTCGTTACATTGATGACGTTTTAATAGTCAGATGCAATGATGTGAAAAAAGAAAAATTTGATTGCTATCCTAAAGGTTTAAATTTGAAATTGGAGTCAAAAAGTAAAAACATGGTCAATTATTTAGACATTAATATCGAGATAAAAAATGGTGAGATAAAAACAGATATATATGATAAACGAAAAAGCTTTAACTTTGAAACTATAAAAATCTTAAATTTTGGATCAAATGTGCATATCTCAATATATAGAAATATTTTTATTAACGGGTTAAACCGTATAGATAGATTGACATCAAATACTGGGGAAAAAAATTGAAGAACTTTACAAATGGTACATTCTGGCATTGCACCATGGCTATCCTGAGAGATTTTTGAAGAGTCTGCTGCGAAATTTCGTAAAGTGTAAGACTTATCGCAGAGATTTAGAGGTAATGTGGTTGCGAAGAGAGGAGTAACTGTGGCTTTGACTGTTCAGGGTTTGCGTGCACGATTGTTTGGGGTTTCATGTTCAGTTCTTGGTTTTCGATGGGTCTAGGCAGCTCATTCGATTTGTTAGTTTTTTCTTTTTGGTCTTGACAGGTTGTTTGGGGAGCGTTGTGCACATAAAAACTGGTTTTAACCCCGCAGTTGCATGTCGCAAGTGCATGCCGCCTGTCTCCATGGATTCAATTTCTTCTGGTTTTAGTTTAAATGTTTTTAAAGTTTGCCGTTTTTAAAGTATGTTGTTTTTGAAGTTAGTTGTTTTTAGTTATTTTGTTGTTGTCATTTGGTTTAGTTTATTTATTGTTGGATCAGTTCCGTAGTTTCGAATTTTTGGTTTGGTTTTTGGATATATATATATATATATTCTAAATTTTATGAAATTTTCAGCGTTTTTGCATCCTATTTCTGCGTTTAACTTCCTTTAATTTTTCCAGTTATATTTAGTTTTAAAAACTCTGCACAGTGTTATTTGCAAAAACAAACTGGAATAAAAAAATGTTGGGGATTTTAATTGATATGGAGTTAGCTTGAGGAAGTTATTGATAACGCGTGTTTGAAAGTTATTGATAACCAATGGTGGGATTCAAATAATTTAACAACCGGTTCGCTGACGAATGATTTTTTATGCATAAACACGAAAGGAAAATGAAGCATCACACATAGATTAGAAAACACTTTCCAATATTATAAGGACATTGTTAAAAAACTTTGATCTCTTGGCATAGTTACAAAATAAATCCTGAAACATGTTTCCCCATAAAAGTACGTAATTTATTTAATAAATTTTCGGGAAAAAAAAAGTACAGAAACAGATTGCAGTATAATATAATAAAGATAACAGAAAAATAGCAGAAATTTAAACTTAAGAATTAACCCATGACCATGATCATTCATATAATTAATACTTAAATAAAATAATACAGGTTGTAGAAAAACTAGATTATAGTATAGAGAAGAGTTTTAAAATATTAAATAACTTATGTTATTTGAGTTATTTGCATATAGCTTCTTCATAAGAGTCCTCACTTTCAATTTTCTTTGTCTTTACTCGAGCATTATCGGATCTGTGCTTCTTTCTTAATATACATTCACTATAAAGGTAGAAACCCATTCTTTTAGAAGTTTTTAAATCCTTTAGGCTAATCGTCATTATATTTGATACATTAGAAATACAGTAAACCCTCTCTAAGGCGGAATCGATCGGGACCAAGAAAATTTTCGCAGTAGACAATATTCTGCCTCAGACAAATTTTACTCTATGTCTATGGATTCGCAGGGACTTGAAAATCTTTCCGAGTTAGACAGATTTCCGTCTTACACAGAGTCCGCCTTAAAGAGAGTTTACTGTAGTTAATCAGTCGACTGCTCTTTTCTGACCATATTATGTTTATTTTTGAAAACCCCTTTTCCATTTCAGCTGAACTTGCAGCACTTGTTCTGACAACATTTTTAGCTTTTTGAATACTTTTAAAAACTCAATAGCTTTAGAAAAATACTTAAAATATAGTAAAATAACTCTCGATAATCATTAATATTAATTAATAGTGTCATTAAATATAAATAATACACTCCTGGACAAAATTATAAACTCAGAAAATTTTCAATTTGTTAAATCATAATATAAATAAGCTTAGTTTTACATTAATAAAATAAAGATGAATATTTACAAAAAATGCATCTAAATTTAATATAGCTCATAAATAGAATGGAGTAGATAATTTAAATAAGAAAATACATAACTTAAAAAATAACATTGAGTGAGACCTGGACAAAACTAGAAACTCAAAGATATAAATTTCCATATTCTGATATTTTTTAACTGAATAAATGAATTTTATGATAAGAAACTAATTCAGTAAATTATTTTTCACATTGGTATTAATGCAAACAATACTATTTACCGACATTTTCATTTTTCTCGACGGCTTTATTTAAAAAACTTTATCGTCTGCCTTTGAATTACTTTTAGAATGATTTTGAGTCTCTTTTAATACATCTTGTTTATCTTGTCGTGTCGTTGCATGTTATTCTTAGAACAGTGAAAATCAACAAATCCCGAGGAAAGGTTCTAACAGAGACACAAGTTGGTAAAATTTTAGCCTTCGGAGCTTCTGTAAAAACCGAATGCCAAATTGCTTTGTTAGTTAAATGCTCACAAGGAGCAGTAAAAACCGTTTTAAACAATCCGCCAGGTTATGGGAAGAAAATACGCAGCGGTCGACGCCCATAGATAACAAAAAGAAATAGAAGATCTATCTTACGAACAACTAGTGCTGGAGCTTCTTCTAGCCAAATTATAAATGATTTAAAGCTAAATGTCAGCTCTCGAACTGTTAGACGAATTTTTTAACGAGCCTCGAACATGAAATGGAAGAAAATGAAAGTTAAGCCAAAACTTGAGCCTCTTCACATGAAAGCGAGACTGCACTTTGCACAGCAGCACATGTCATGGACAATGAATGGAGCACATTTTTCTGGTCAGGCGAAAAGAAGTTTAATTTAGACAGCCCAGACGGCTTAAGGTACTACTGGCACGATATTAGGCATGAAGAACGGCATATCTTTCGTCGAAACTTTGATGGAAGATCTGTGATGATGTGGACTAGTTTTCCTCAGAATGGTAAAACAGCTTTAGCTTTCCTTAATGGGAAACAAAAAGCAAACGACTAATAATGCTGGAAGATAATCTATTGCCTTAAGCACCGTTGATTGCTGAACTGGGTTTTTGAGCAATATAATCCAGCAATATACTCTTCGAAAAGGACAAAAGAGTGGTTTGAGCGCTGGCATGTGAATGTCATGAAATTTCCAGCCCACAGCACTGATCTAAACTCCATTGAAAATTGTTGGGGAGCAATAGTTCGAATAGTCTAACATGATGGACGTCAATATGAAACACAAATGATTTACAAATGGCTGTACTTTCAGAATGCAGCAGTTGGAAAAACTTGATCAATCTATGCTTAGCCACATATTCGAAGTAATGCAGAAAAATGGCAGTCCAGCTCATTTTTGAATGTGTGCATTAATGCTTAGCACCAGGATTCAAATTATGTTCATTTCTTAAACTCAATAATTTATATTATGATTTAAACAATTTGAAAATTTTCTAAGTTTATAATTTTGCCCAGGAGTGTAGTTCTTCAGCCTCTTTCTATGGAAGCATTACTTCTCCATTATTCAAGTAACGTGAGGCAGAAAAAACTGTAGTTTATTCCTATTTTCAAACTGACTACAATTTCCATTCAAATGTTCAGAATTTAGTAGCCTATCATTTTTTTAAAATTCGTTACATTGTTTTTAAAAACATGTTCCCAAGCTCAGTAAAACATTTATGACCTTCAACAAATCTTTTCATGTTTGTGAAGTAATTAAACCCTCATCGTCTTTCTTTTGTATGTGCTTTTTTCCTCAGAAGTATTTCAAACATTTTAATATTTTTTTTTCATTTGTTTTCATTCTTTATGCTTATACGTCTTCCTCTCAGTGCTTTTCAAAGACAAGCTATTTCATTTAAAATATACAGCCATCAAGGCAATATCAGTTATAAAATGTGTTTAGTTTAAGAAATGTGTTTAACCCTTCCTTATCACTGATCAAGAACTAATTCCTAAAACGTTAAATTTAGAACTTTTAGAATACAAGGATCCTATAAAATTTTAATATTTGTTACTTTTACAAAAATAACTACCTTGATTTAAATTACTTATAAGATATTAAGAACAGTATTTAAAAAAAAGACAGTTGGAAGTATATCACTAAATCTAACAATTTAGTCATTAGCTATTGATTAGCGATAATAGGGAACCTTCCACATATTTTCAAAAGAAGCAGCCAAAGCAAAGTACCTTTTATTCGTATATAAGTAGTCATTGTAATGTTCAATAAGCATATCATATGGCTAGGATTAGGATAGGCTGCTTATTTGTATCCCAAAATTCTTCAAATCTTCAAAATTTTATATATGTATATTTAAGTTAAATTTGCTCCTCACAGGAGTGATGGAGAGAAATAAATATTTTTTGCAAATGGCACATTTTATTAAATGTAACAAATCAGAAATTTTCAGTGTTATGGTTAAAAAGAGCTGTTGTACAGTTAAACATTTAAAAAAAAAGTAAATTAATGTAAATGCAATTTTCGTATTTGAAGTAACATTTTAACAACCGGTTCTACCGAACCGGTACGAACCGGCTGAATCCCACCACTGTTGATAACGCTTAAAATATTCAGGAAAATTCCTAATTTTTCTTTCCCCCCCCCCCTACCCATGTTATTTTAAATTTCTTGTGTGATAAATATATGCCATAATTCATATAGAATTACCTTGAATACCCTTGAATAGTATTTAAGACGCAATAAAAAAAAATTATTTTGACGGTCCGTTCTCCCCTTAATGAACATGTTATTCTCTGAAATCTGACGAATGTAGTTAGTTATTTTGCGTACAACTGAATTCATATTCATATGACGTTTGGAAATATCGTATTCCAACAAGGTTCATTTGATTACTTTGATTTTTTTTTTTTTAATTACTATGATTAGTTTGAAATGTAACCTATATTTCAAATTTAAAGAATGAAATATATATTTAAAATAAAAGGATCGCCAATGGGGCACAGATATTTAAGCAAACGTTTATTATTATTATTATTATTAAGTGCCAAAACATAAATGAAGTCATAATAAGAAATGTACAGACATAAATTACCGTTACTACATGTAGATAATAACAAAACAGAATATTAAGACGAAATGATACTCAATTAAAAGACATGTACTATAAATAGAACATCAAACTCGAACGTGTTAAAAATGCAAAATAATAATAATAATGATGACGAATGACAGACATAACGCAGTAGTGTAACATGCCAACAAAGTGAAACAGTATAAGCTAATTCTTGGAATATTAAATATGTACAACACAAGACTTGAAACAAATTGTTTTGCATTTTCCAAGCGTTTTCAAAAGGAGCCAGGCATATTCTAAGTACGTTAACCTAGCAATTCCTTTGTGTTATGCATATAACGAATTCAACTTCCGTTTTCGTGTACTAGTAAGAATTTTATTAAATTTCGTTAGTGTGCGGAGAGGAAGGGTAGATGACAGCCAGTCTCATTCAAATTCGGCCATACTGCCAAAAACTATTTTAACTACGGAAGATTACCAGATTGCAAAAATAGAAATAAGAAAATTCTTTGAGAAATATTTGTCAAGTACAAATCATCAATGCAGATATATAGGCGTGTGGGTTAACAGTTAAGTCGAATTACAGAATAGGCCAGAGATTAATTTAAACAAGAATGCTTTTGGCTTTAAAATAATTGTAACAAACTTCATTGAACAAATAAAAGATAAACAATGATAACATTTTGCGAATTGATCACATTGGGCATCTCGTGCTCAGTATATCTTATGCGAAGTGCATTCGAATTCTCCTACTTTGCCATATTTTTTATCTGAATGCTCTTAAATCTTCAGAATAAAGAATATTTACGCATACATGTTAGTTGAGCTATATAAATACATTTTTATTTTCAAATTACTTTTTTTTTAATTTTTCGTTTAAGGATACTACCAGGGCTACATATAACAAATTGTTGCTTAATTTTACAATAATTAAAAGAAATCACCCCAGTGATAAATATTCTCCAAGAATTACCATTACCTATATGTTCATAAATAATTGTTATTCCAATCCTTCAAATGTTCCAATATCTTTGCTCAATACTTATATTTATTCTATCATATTACTTACACTCTTAAATCATCATAAATGTACATCAGAAATGTACTTTTAAAAACATTTTGTTTGGAAAGAGTAACTTAATTGTGTCGTCTAGTTGCAAAACCGGCCAACTCCTCAAAAATTGAAAATGTGTTTTTTCAGTTTTTTTAGTTCTAAGTAAAGGTTTCTATCATCTGGAAACGATAAACCATGCAAAAACCTGTCAATCCCTGTGTTATATGCATTTGAAAATAACGATGTGGTGCAAAAGCGGCCAAATCCTTCAGCCGGTGAGTTTCAAAACGGGCCATCTCCATATTCGCTAGCTGACGCTTCTGCTCGACCCCACAATAACTTCTCACTTGTTGATTAGATTAACGTTATCGTGTTTTCTCTCGCCTGTGACTGCTGTCCCTTGGTGCATACAAATTTTCTAATAATTTAGCTTCGTGTTTTCTCAGACTATGGAAGTGTTTCTTGAAGAAGTGTCTACTAATCAACCAAGGAAGCGGCAAAATGGATCTACGACGCGGTAAAGGAAAAAAACCCAAAATTCAAAGGTAATGTACACCTTTTTATAACCAGGTGTAATTTATCATTTTTTGACGCCCTAGCCCAAAATACTTTTCCGTTCCCTCCCCCAACCCCTTCAAACAACTGTAAGTGAATTTTCTTTGAAAAATTTAAGAATTTTTTAATCTATTTAATTAATTATTAATAGAATTAATAATTAATAAATTTTAGTATTTTGAGGATTGTAAATTGGAAATGAATGGGCTTTTGTTGCACTTAAAATCTGACAGAATGTTGTGTTGGTGTATCGAGAAATAGAAAAATTGTTTTAAATGTAATTATTACAAATTCATTTTTTATTTAACACTTTTCGTTAAAATTTTAAATAGTTCTTATTTCATTAAATTTAAAAACTTTAACGTTCTTAATTTTGCGAATCCTACCTAACGTACGCCCCTTGGCCATAGCCTAAGTTGCCTTATGGGTAATCCACTCTGGGGATAATATAATACATAATTAATTGATAACATAATAACATCATAGTTGGCATATTTTGATTAATTAATTATCATGATGCCATAATATTTTATTAATCTAATAACTTGCCTACATTGATTCAGTATTATTTTAACCCTCCAGACCGTGTTTCAGCTTAAATTGAAAGGGGATTGAAGAAAATCGAGTCCCTCATTCAGCCCGCAAAGTATGAAGAAATTTTATCTGAATATGGAACAGTTTTCAAGTCGGGAAGAGACCAACCATGACTGGAAGAAGACCAGCAATGTCTTCCTCAAACCACCTGCACTGTGGCATTTCGAATTTGCTCCAATGAATAAAAACTTTCATAACAGAATATAAAAATAAGCTGTTGGTGCAAGGGGAGGTCTTCTACAAATCTGAGGTAGAAGTCAGAAAGTCTATTGTCAAGAGTAAGAAAAGTATTATGAACAACAAGCTCGAGGACGTGGCTCCAGATACCGTGGTGAAGCTTGTAAAACTTCGGGATGTCCAAAACTTACTGACGAAACATTTCGGACCAAATTGGGATGCTGCAAGCGGTTATTTTTTTACAAAAATATATTGGCATCAGCTGCTTAAAAAGCAAAAAGCAAAGATGATGAAGAAAAAGATTCATGGATGGACCATCATGACGAAATTTGTGAGACTATCGAAAACGATGAGACCACTAAAGTTTTAAATTATATGCACAAAAGAGTCATCAGATATTAAGCTGATAAGAACAGATGGGATACTACGAAAATGTTACAACGTGTGGGTCTGGAAGTTACAATTACGCAGCCTATACTGAAAGTGTGTGTCCATGTAGTCCAAGTCAGTTATATGGTTCTTTATCTCAGAACCTTATATTTATACATATAAAACTTTATTAACAACATAAAAATATACAAAATAAGTCACATAATTAAACAATACCAATCAGAAAAACTGATGAAGTCAAAAGCATTCAAAAAGGATGATGAGAGAACGGTGCAGCAATGGCTAAAATCTTCTGCCCCCCCGAGTCCTGGGGAACCCTTCTCATGTGCTCAGAAAAGATATCTTGTGAGTAAGCGATTGTCTCGCTTACTATTATCTTCCTCATTAGTTTTGCATATTTATCTGAGCAAAGTCGCCTAATGACATTATCGTTTTTAGGGTTCCAGGATCCCAGGGCGCCGACCACGATAGCTTCCACCCTGACACTGGACATACCATCGGAAACGTCTTCAGCAAGTTGACGATACTTCTCTTCCTTAGTTTTTCTGGCGACATCAAACGCATCACCACCATGTTCGATGGGTACCGTGATATCCAGTATCAGGAGGTCGCGATTTTTCTTCAAAATAAGGTCAGGTCTAAGTCTACCATCCCCGACAGCCCTGTCCTCACTGTAAATGGACCACCTACCCATGGCTGCTTTTTTTATCCTGTCAACCACTGCATTGTGCCTTTTCTTGCATAGGGTACTATGTATCATGCAGTGGTCTAGCACATGAGGCAGGGTTTCCATTTCAGTGCATTTACGACATTTTTTATTTGTATGGCCGCGAGCTTTATTGTATGCGTTCAGCTTATTGAAAAGTCCCAATCTTGCTCTATGTACGAAACGCCAATCTTTGAACGTAGTATAGTTTCCGTTTGTGAAAAAATGACTGCTAGCTTTAGCCGCAGCCACACATACATTTGTTTTGCCTTGATGGGAGTGTGCCCGGAGTGATAGTGTGCGCTTCTCCCTCAAATATTTTCTTATGCTACGGAATATCGCTCTTCTGTCTTCAACTGCGTCACCACCCACATTAAGCTCAACTTCATGTAAATCTCCGATGCTCCATCCGATCCCCAGACGATCAGTGGCCGTCTTTCTCTTGACCAGGGAAACTTGTCTTTATCAGATGTCCTGTCTGAAGGTGCGGAATTAGGATACTTGTGTGCGTTCGTAATGCTGGTGGACTGGTACCTCCAGTTTGAGATATCCACCAACTCGTCCCAGGCCAACTTTTGGATGATATGGTCATTAGACATAAGCAACTTGAACCCCCCGTCAATGAAGGCAATGTCTGCATCCTCAGCCGCAAGTGGGATGCCGAATAAACCTGCATCCCTACTGCCATATAAGTATTCATTGGCTGAATTAGACGTAGACGGGAGGCCCAAGGTTTTCTTGATTAAAGGTTTCAGACTATTATCGATCATATTCTAATCAGTTTTAGATATTTGGTCAGTCCGCTGTAGGAATTGTAAAGAGGGATAGAGAAGGTCTTGAGGCAATCTATCCTCTGCCAGGGTGTCAACATGGATGTTAAAATCTTGATGCCCCTCTGCTTAATGCTATCGACCGTGACCGAGTCTCGAGGAAGAAATGCACCGATAGGTTTGCCAAGAAAAATGGCGGGCGTTCCATCATTCAAATGAGGTATCGGAGACCCGGCCAAATTAAAGATGGTAGGTCGACAGCCAGCAGGGGTTTACTGCTGTAATGAAGAGAAATTCATTTATTAGGATTAAATTTAAGGCCTATTTTTCTTGCTAATACATTAATTAAGTGAAGGAGGGCCTGGAGGTCCTCGGCACTCCTAGCCAATAGGAGCATGTCGTCTGCATAAGCTAATATAAAATGGAACAACTCCCGTGTGCCGGGGTCCCTATCCAGACCCTCGCGCTGGATCTTCTTCAGAATGAAATTAATGGCCAGGATGAAAAGCACCCCGCTGAGCGGGTCACCCTGCCTGACCCCAGTGGCTGCCACAAGAGGGGTTGAAAGGCCCTTAGTCGTCTTCTACGATGTTGTTGCATTGTTATAAATATTCTTGATTAGATCCACAAAGTACTCCCCCGCACCCGCATGAATCAGTGCTTCAAATAAAACCCAATGGGAGAGAGACCCGAATGCGTTTGAAATATCAAGAGATGCCATGTATAAATCTTGTTTCTTGGTCTTAAATTTGCGCATAACTAAGTCAAGGATGTAGTTATTTTCAAAAATCCCATCGTGCGGCAAAAAACCTTTCTGGTTGGGCGACAAGATGTTATTTTGCTCCAACCAGAGGTTAAGACGCTTGGTGAGGCAGCTGTAATATAATTTATATAGTGTATTCCCGAGCGCGATCGGTCGCCAGTTCCCAGGATCTGCCTTGTCACCCTTCTAGTAAATTAGTATTGTAGTGGTGTTCTTCCAGGACGGCGGGATGGCTTTAAATTTCATGCAACAATTATACAGTGGTGCTAACACCACTGCATTCGGATGTACGAGTTTAAGATGTAAGTATGTGATTCCGTCCGGAACCAGGGAGATGCTCTCGCAAGCCTTAAGTTTTCTCAACACTTCAAACCTGGTGAAGGGACTCATATTCATTCTATCGTCCGCTGGCTCTCCTTCAACCATAAATTCCGTGCTATGATGTCTATCAGAGGCCTCTGTGTTGTAGTGATTTGCCACCTCCTCCGGATCCAGATTACAGAACTCAGACTCTTCCCCAAATATTAGGCGAAGAGCCTTCTTTCTAATGCGACGGTACAACTTCTGGATTTCAACTGGATTTTTCGGGTCAATTTTCTTGGGTGGACGGACCCCCCCGTCGTCCTCTCTGTTCTTAAACTTGAGCTATTTTTTAATTCAAACTAGCAGGCCATCAGTTAATGAGCAAAATTCGTCAAAATCAGGAATATCGTCAGCAAGTATTTGGTTAAATCTGTTTGCGAATCTTTCCAGAAAACTGGGTTCCGGCGGGACCGCCTCGAGGATAGCATCACCAGCGCCGCTACCACCGGGGTCTTCAAGATCTTCTTCATCATCCTCAGCATCCTCTGATTGTTATCATTCAGGTCATTAAAAGACAGTGTGTTAGTATTCTCCTCATCATCACCACCGTCATCATCACTGTCATGGGGACTATCGTTATTGATGCCAAGGTGACCCCCCAAATCATTCATATCATTCTGAACATTGTCCACTTCCCCTTGATCATTAGCGTTTTTAGACTCAATTAGGGGAATTTCATCACTAACAATCATCATTTCATCATTAACTATATCATTAATCACATCATTAGTTTTACTATTATCCTCAACGGTGTGCTTACTATTTAATTGATTCTCAGCTCCCCCGGGACAAAAAGGCCCCACTGTCTAGGGACATTAAAACTTGGAGAAAACGAATTAAAAATGACTGATTCATTAAAAACGTTCTGCACGTGGCCAGCCTGTAAAGGGGGCTGCAACACTTTTGCATTAAAACCATTTGTAGAAGTTAAAACCACGCTCGAATCTCGAGCCTCAGTATGAGTTAAAACTCTCTCAGAATTAAAATCATTCACCACAGTTAAAATTTTCTCAGGTTTCGGAGCCTGCGTTGAAGTTAAAACTTTGTACTTACCCTCAAACAGATCAATACCAGGGCTTAAGTCACTTATATCACATTATATAGTTTTTAAAATTTAATAATTTTATTTAAAATCATATCATGTCATTTAAATCATTTGTTTAGTGACATTTAAATCAGTTTTAACAGCTAGTCAGTTAGTTTTAACTGTTAGTCAGTTTTAACAATCAGTAACTGTATAAAAGTCGTTTTACGTTATTAAATTTCATAAAGTTATTTTTGTTAAATATCATTAAGTTGAACAAAACATTTTTGTGTATTTGCAACCCCTAAAAACCCAATGTCAGATTAAATTTAGCAAAAATTAATTTCTGGTTTGTTGCAAAACCGGCCAACTTCAAAGTAAGTTGCAAAGGTGGCCAAATCCAAAACAAAGACCTAAATAACCCCTTTCCTTCATGTGCCCCTGCCACCTTATTTCGTGTTTTCAAATATACTGCCCTAATGACTATAAAACTGAAGAGTTTTGGTTCCAAACTTTATTTGGCTAAGTGTGGTAAAAAATCAGCTTTTTCTCAAATTTTTATTTTTTGGAGATGGCCGGTTTTGCAACTAGACGACACAATTAACCTATTTCTGATGGGTTTTTTTTTTCAAATATTTTTCGGGCTGGTAAATAGTAGTTTTTTATCTTGTGACGTGACGATAAACAATTATTTACTAAAATATTTTAAATTATATAATTGTACGGTAACACAAAAAAGAGTTTAAACAAAACAGAGTAGCTGCGCAGAAATGGGAAGGATTACACTATTAAAATATTTTAACCATTATTTTCTAAGTCTTCTTAACTATTTTTGCAATAAGAGATAGATGTATATTTTACATGATATGTTTTGTTATATGCCTTAATACAGATAAGTATGTAAATTTTTGTTTGAAATAATTTTGGTGTAATGTGTTTTTCATCTTTCCTATACTCTACTATAAACCGTTTTAATACAAATGGTCGGAACTTACTGCTTGGAAGTTACTTATTATAAGACAATGCTGCTATTTAATTAATTCTATGTCATTGTACAACATGCTTTTTTCAAAAACTACTATATCTGAAATGACAACAATAAAAATGTGTTTCAATAAATTCTTTTATAAAAGGAAACGCTGGTAAATAAGTAGTCTTAAAATGCAAGGCATTTTAACAATAAGTGTTAAGGAAAAAAAACAATTTTAAAGTAACTCTTGATTATTTTAGATTTTACACATATCTGGAGAATGGAAGTTAAAGAACATGAAAATTCAACTTATATATTTTAATTTAGTAACATAAGAAAGTGGAATTTTTATGAATAGAATGTCTGAATAAAGAATGTAAGGCAAAGTGTATTCCAATAAGACAATCCGTCACATGTGCGCATGAAGAGTTATTAATAAAATCCACGACAATAAAAGCTTTTGTATCGAACTATTCTTTTCCAAATATCTCTTACATAAAGTGAATACCTTTAATACATAATAAATATTCAATTTATCAAACTGATTTATCTAAAAAGAAAGTTATAATTTTGCTTAAAATGAAGTGAATACGTTCAGAATTTTGAAAGTAATGGATTTCTTAAAATTAATACTATATTCTTTTGTACGCTACATTTTAAGCAATTTTAAACTGAATATTGTTTCCTGTATCAAACAGTGAACAATCATAATTATGTAATTTTCATATTTTATCACTTTAATGCATGCTTATAATATTTCATTAGCTTTTGCTATATTTTTGCTGGATATTATAAATAAAGGTTATATTTTTCAAAATCGTTACTGGTGATCAGAATTATTAATTTTTGAACTTATTAAATTTCATGACTAAATATTAATTTGAATATTTTGTTTAGAGTAAGTAGCTACTAATCAAAGATATAAGCATGATTTAAATTGCGTTGATTGTATAATAAATGCAAAAAAAAAAGCCTGTTTCATGACATTTCATATAAGAAGAACGGAAACTGGAGAACATTTTTAATCATTTTTATATTTTAATATAGAGCTACCCAAATTTATTAATATTTGAACTATTACAATTCTAATGAATAAGAACATCGTCTAAAGAAAGCATGTTCAGTGTATTTCTCAATATATTGCAGATGTTGATTTTTTGGGTGGTTTTATTCATTCCGATTATTTTAACTATAGATGTTGGCCAAACGGGATGAATGCCTTACGTTGAGATCTTTCTAATGGTGTCCAATTCGTATTTTCAGCTAAGCAAAGTTCGAATAAACCCACAGAAAAGTTCGAAATATTAGAGAGACTAGCGCGACGAGTGTTCGGACCCATCACCTCTCTTCTAACAGATTTGAGAACAAAACTCCTCATCCGCCAGCACACAATAAAAAACAGACACTCAAACGAACGGATAAAAAGCTATAAATAAAATTTATGGCAATTACTACTTTGTACCAAGCTTTCTTACTCCCGGTAATTTCCACAGAATATGTAACTTTTAGAACAATAATAAAAATATGGTTTCTTATTGAAATAGAGAAAAAACATTTTATTTTATTATGATTTAACTACACTTAATATGATAACAATACGTCCATTTGTTTTTTGTTATAACTTTTTTTTCCAAGACAAAACTGTTTATTAAATTATATCTCATCTTATAGTCACCGTTTAACTCGACTGTATGCAGAAAATTAGGATAGTACTGTTGTATAGCCTAAGGTTTCAGGATATATCAGATTTCCTGAAAATGCTCCATCAAAAAGTATGTACAGAATGTACAGAAGGTGGATCATTTTAACAATTATTCATCCCACTAATAATAAAGTTTAAGTAAATAAATAATAAATATAAACAACTATTAAAGAAAAATTAGCAATACTTGAACATAAAATCGTGGGACTCTAAATATTGAAATAATTTGTGTAGTAAATCTATAAATAGTCACCTCGATATCAAATATGCAATTTTCGTTATATAAAATTTTACTTAAGATATAACATTTTCTACTCAACAACTTTTTTAAAGTTATATATACTTTTGAACAAATAAAATTCCTCTAACATTCCCAAATGAAAACTTCTAAGAACCATTATATTGTATTATGCATTGTACAAAATTCCATGCAATGATGTCCAAAAATTGCTTATTCTTGAAATATTCTTATAATAAAAAGTATTCCCGTATACTTAGTAATTTCACATTCGCTAAATTTCATATAATTGTACTATATCCTGATTGTAGTAAATCATGGGTCATCATCATTTTGTTAGAATACGTTTGGGCGAATATTTCGTGTAATCCAGATATCACAATAGATATTTACCAACCACCAAAACATCTGAAACTCGTGGAGAAGCAGAATAAAATCGTATGTTAGAAATATGCACATGTAATCTAAATTTTCTAGACACGTCTAATTTAGAAATCTCAATTTTTAACAACTTTTCTTTGGAATAAAAGTAGTCATTCTACAATATATAAAAGTAAGTAAAATGCATCTAAATCTACTTCACTACAAATAACATTCTAAAATCATCCAAAAACGGATACATTTGAAGACTATTAAACCTATTGTGAAAACATACATATCCGTGTCCACTTCAAACTGACTAATTTAGCAAACATGATTTTGTGCTATAAAGTTGTTTCGTTACAGTGTTTTAATAATTTTCAAAATAATTACTAATGTATTATTTTAATAATTACTAATGTTACTGTCCTAGTTTATATTTGGCGCAAATCTTACATTTAGATATGAGTATGGAATATTAGTTAACCCTTTATTGTGTTATCCGGGTGTTCTGTTTATTGTATCTTGGTTGAATATATTAATGTTTTTTTTATATATATATATAAAATACAGTTGCTAGGAAACGATTAAAAGAAAAGGGCAACATGAATAATATATGGTGGCAAATATGGACAGTCAGAAAACGAAATTATTTATAGGATGTAAATGTTTCCAATTGAGCGAAACATATTCCCAAGAAGGGAGACGAACTTTTCCGCTCATTTGGAAAATTTTAATTCGTGTGACAACTTTGCCAATAAGTAACAATGGATTTAAAACAATAACAGTGTATCTTCGTACCTATCATATAAATAGAGTTTCATTTCCTGCGTTTTATTTTGTCAAGCTGTCCACGTGGCAGACCATAAGCTATCGCCAATAAGGTTATCTGAACGAAATATGAACTCTGGTTCTCTGTCCAGGTAGCTAAAATGGTAAAAATGTGATATCTTCAAGATTGATTTGTATTTTTGCTTGAACATATGTTAGAATATCTGATAACATGTTTTTTATATAAAAATAAATTTTCAGGAAATGTATACTTGTTATCCTTCTGAGTTCTTTAATCATATTATTATGTTTGTAATTAATGTTTATTATCAATGAAAGAGTAATAATGATGAGAGGTTTAGAAATTATTTAATTGTAGTTTTCATTGGATGTAGGTAATTTTTTTTAAAGTATTATACAAAAGGTAAGCAATTTACAGAAAATATCCACATAAACCAATGTCGAAAGATTTCTGGGTAATTTTGGGTTATAGAGGTCACCCGAAATAAATCGTAAAGTGACAGAGATATATCGACAAATTAGGTTAAAATCTCTTCAGAGGTTTGCAGTCCTAAAAATGCTGCTAATATTTACAGTATCATCATATAAATATGTCTTTGATGTTCCAGAACCAATTCCATATGTTTTTTTTTATTTTTTAAATTGCCTGATGCATTGCTTTGCTTTAATCGTATGCATTTATTTTTTTATAAATATGGAAACAATCTTTTATTTACCAAGTACTCTTATTGATTGAATCTACATTTTCAAAGAAAAGGGCTTTTACCAAAGAAACAATTATGGGAAAATGGTCATGATATGAAACTGTATGTTACCAACGATTAAAGTATATGTACTGTATGCAGCATAAAAGTCTGTAAAAGAAAACCACTGTGTTTCTTGGAAATTGTTGTATTGGTTCGAAAATACCATTAGCGACTGCTTTAAGGTTTATGCACCGCTGGTAGAGTAATTGGCATCGATAAAATTGCGTAAGAAACTGATAGATATGACTGAAAGCTTCAGTTATTGAAATAGTTACATGTGTTTACTACATCTAATATGGAGATTTAATGGAAGAATTGATGTTGCGAATAAAATTGTGGAGATCGATGAAATTTGTTTGTACGTCAGAAAACAACAGCGATAGGATACTTTCACAAAGACAATTGCCAGGAAAATGGCGCATGGATTCTCGTTGAAATCCCAAATAGAAATGCTGGTACTCTAAAGCAATTGTTTTGACATGTAGAAGATTGATCAACAATATACTGTGATTGCCGGAAAAGGTACAATTGAGAGTAGTCTGTGAAAAAAAAAAAAAAAAAAAAAAAAAAAAAAAAAAAAAAGTTACAATCACTTAAGTACCACCTTAAGTACAATTTTGTTTGACATGTACAGCATGGTTAAAAAAATGTTTGGTTTTGCTAACTGTTGCAATAAAAAACAACGAGGCGCAACTCGCCGTTTCCTTGAAACGTATCTATGAAACTTGTGTACTCCATGCGCGCTTCATGAGCTTGGCTGCACTAGTATTTCGCCGCAGACATAACATAACCATACTTAAATTCCATTTCCAAATCGTTTTATATATAGAAGATTTATATCAAAATTAACTATTATTAAAATATTCCATGCATATTATTTTAAAACCAAAAATCAGAAAAAAAAATTCGGATACAGAATATTTAATAATTTCATTTTAAAAATAAATCTTTAATTCCTATTAATATCAAAATTTGCTTTTATTAAAAATATTACATTTATCATGAAAAAAAAATATTTTTGAACAAAAAAGCTGAAAATAAGACCGAAATAAAATTTTCACCAGAAAACATTTTTTTGGGGGTAACCCCGCACCCCGAAATAGAATACTTTAATCAAAAAAATATTTTAAACAAAGATCTAGGGGAAAAAAAATGGGAATAAAAAGAAGACGTGGGATTTAAGCTCTTGCAATCTGGACTCAAATGCTTCGCTGTAACTCTTCAACCAAGAAGCACATATCCGTTCAACAACAAAACATTAAAATAAATAGTGAATTCTGTGACATGAAGGCCGGAATCTAAGTATAGTCACGTGATGTCTGCTGCGAGACACTAAATTTGGCTACGACCATGGCGAAATTTAAGTGCAAAGCGGCGTAAACACAATTATGGAAACGCCATAATACAAAATAGGAATTTCTGTTAATAGCCACACAAAAATTGACACTCCAACTTTTTCTAATCTTAGACGCAGCTTAACATAAAATGTGTACATCTGCTTTAATATTCGCGCATTTCTGCCGATCTCATCGATACAGGCAGGTAGCTTGATTAACCCAGAATATGTTCTACCTGTGATTTAAATAATCAAAATTAAACTATTTTCTTTAACAATTTCTACCATTTTTCTGGTATATATTTTCAATACTTTATTTCCGTTACGTGTAAATCGAAATACATGCATTCTCGTCCGTGGTCATTTTGTGTGTGCGTAAAATCGAGTTAGATGAACCGATGCAGGACCATTATTTTGTGTAAGAAGTAGTGTTGCCGGGTTTCCCGCGTAAATACGGACTCCAAATGCTGTGGTCACCACTAACTTCTTACAATTCTTTTGCCAGTTTTAATGGCAGAATTATCTGCCATTAGATATAGAGAAGAAAATTACTCAGAGCTGCCAAGTCTCCGGCTTTTTGGATACCAGTATTTTAATACAGAAAATGTTCTTTTATTAAATTGGGACATTTGGGCGATTTAAAATAACAACATTTTCTCTAAGATAATAGTGGTGTGCAAAAATCCGGAGACTTGGCAAGTCTGAAATTACTTTAAAGTACTGGTTTCCAGAGCATTTGGAGCCTCTATTTAAGCGGGACACTTGACAATGCTAGTGAGGATATTACTTATTTTTCTGGTCAGTATTTCAAAGGTTTTCTTTCGCATTTGTTATGAATATTATTATACGCATAAGCATAGGAGTGTTTCTAATTGTTTTTATATTTAATACGATTATTTTAAAACTTAAACATCTGTGATACTATGTGGCAAAAGAATATACAACATAAATTTAACACAAAATTTATAGTTCTGAAAAATCAGACCGATTACGCATATTACAAATAATTTCAAAACGATATATTAACAATAGAAAGTTTCACTTTCTGGGATTGATACGTAAAAAGTTACTTAAAAAGTACGGATGAAGTTGGCTTATTTTTTGTGAGACATGAAGTAAGAGCGATATATCAAAAAAAGCGATATAACGAAGATGTTTTCTATTTTAAGGGCGCGGAAATAAAACTTTCATTTTATTATTGAATAAATAAAACATGATTCATTAGCAACATATTAACAAATAACAAATAAAGGACGCTATTTGCTTTTCATTGTTTTATGAGATTATGTTGTTTTGTCACATCAATTTATATAAAAAAAAAAAAAATTATTCACTATAAATTTTACATCTTCGATACATGAATCGAACTTGTTTAGTACAGCAATTACATTTATTATTACGCATTTAAAAGTATATATGAATCGTAAATGCATATAAAACATTAACCCCTTCAGCGTTTGCCCCGGGATAGGTCGGGGATAAAAGCACTATTTCCCTATGCATTTTGCAGGGGTCACACACCTGCTCCAATAGCACCAAACTGCTCCAAACGAAATTATCTGCTACAATCTGCTACAAATGGGTTATTTTGACTGTATCTGCTCCGAAACAGCCATTTCGTTTCATCTTTCTGCTCCTAAATTTGATTTCTTTGTGCCATTATCATGAAAAAACATCGCGAATTTTATCAGATTGTCGGCGAAAAACATTTCGTCAACGGATAGCGGAAAAAACGCGAATTTCGTCAAAGGACCGCGAAAAAAATGCGAAATTTGTCAAAAGATTGCGAAAAAAACACGGAATTTCATCAAAGGATGGCGAAAAAAATGCAGCGGTCTCTTGCTATGAATTTCAGAATTTTTTTTTAAACTCCGAATTACCCCTGTGTGCACTCACATTTTCATTCTCTATGTGTTTTGTATGAAATTGTGCTACATTGTTCTGTTGCAGAAATTTAAACAAAACTGGTGTGAGTCAATGTGAATGCAGATTTTTGAGTGTTAAGTTTTCCGAAAACAACTGATAGAATGCGTCAAATTCAATATAATAAAATAGCATTGAATAAAATGGCGATGGTGATTTTTTTCTCCCTTTAATCTGATTTTATGTTTTATCCCTTTACACTTTTTCTACAGTTTTTTATTTATCTCAATTCAAATTTGTTTTCTGCTATAAAAGTGAATATTTTCCTTGTGTCGTTTATTTTAGCTTGCTATAAAATGTTTTTCTCATTGCAAAAACATTTTTTGTCCGAGTGAGTGCAGGTACAAAAACTGTTTTTTTACCTGCTCCAAAATTTGTGTTTTGCTGCAACAAAATTAGTTTTTTACTGCTACAAAAACTGATTTTTCTGCTACAAAATTCGATTTTCGCTGCTCCAAAAACTGATTTTGCTGCTACAAAATTCGATTTTTGCTGCTCCAAAAACTGCTACAAATTATCTCGAGTGAGTGTGACCCCTGATTATGCCGGTGAAGTAGACAAAAGTTTTATCACATCGAATGCACCGTTATTTCCACACACGTTTTTCATCCCATATTTCATTTTTGTGGCTATTCAAAGTAATGATTCATTAAAAGTATTTTTAAATGGCTTTGAACTTATGTTATACCATGTTAGTATTCCCCGAGATCAGAAAATTTACTTTTCGATAGTACATGTACCTGTCCAGAGATAAAACTAGCATTTCTATGGGAATATACATTTCCGTGAGAAATACTTTTTATACAGGCATTCTTTGACCTTCATTTGGGTAGGGGCATATAAACTCACCGAAATCGAAAATATTGTGAGTCGTAAATAACAGATAAAATATAAAACACGGCTATGCACAAGTAGAGGTTTATAGAGATAAGATTCAAAATGTTAGAAATTATTTTCATCGATAGACACCGGTTATGTTTGCATGCGTCTGGAAATCCTTCGTCCGTCGGTGTCGGCTGTGCAATGACCTTCCCGATCGCAACTTCTAACAATTCCTTCAAAATTGTCTCGTCGTCTTACTTCTGGCGTTAAACTGTAATGTGTTGTAATTCTGCTTTACGTCAAATAATTATTTCCTAAATTTTATTTGCATTTTTGTTCCACTCACGTCATATGCTTCATAACTATTTTTAAGATTTTCTCATACTAAACATAGTCTGCGACCCCATGTTCTGTGGCATTTTTCATTCTCTTGATGCATATTATCAGACTCATAATTTGTAGGTCGAATTCAGTTAACACTGTGTATAATACAATACAATATAATTTATATAATATTTATGTATATAATTTATATAATGCTTATATAGCACATATTATAATTATATTTTTACATGTAGTTGAACATCAGATGTAAATCATACTTTTTCTTATTCTAATTCTAGTTATATATTTTAGGAAATAGTAATCAAACAAGCCACTTTAACTTTTGCTTTAGAATTACAATTTCAGTAATTTAGTAAAAATATTGCAAAATCTCATTTTCTACCATTAATAAAATTCTTTGCATTATTCTAATAAAAATTAAGATATAGTTCTTTGCATTTATCTTTTTAAATGTATTTGTTAATGTCGTTAACAAAACATCATTTAAAAAAATCCCTGTCTACTGGCAGAGGTAGATTTCGAAGTTGAGTACTAAATTCAACAACCAAAAATAAAAATTAGCGATAAACCCAGTTTAACAATTTTATCTGGCCACTTTTGGCGAACTTTAAATTTCATTATTCAGTAAAATACGTTTTTATCAGAATTATGTTAATAGGATAATTTTTTCTCCCCCCCTCTTTTTTTTTCTATAATAGTTGGTCCCATAAAAAACTTCGTTAATATAAAAGTTGTAGATAATATAAGTAGATTTATAATAAATTTAAACGCTTTTGATATCTTCTAAATTAACGAAGTTATGACTTTTTTACTTCTTCAACCACCCACCCCCCTTTTTTTTCTATAAGTGTTGGTCCTATCAAAATCTTGTCAATATAAAAGTTGTAGATATGATTCAGAAAATGTATAATAAAATAAAAAGGATTTCATATCTTGCGAATTCACGACGTTACGAATTTTTTCCTTCTTAAAAACCTTTTTTTTCTTTGCTCCTTGTGCCCCTTTTTAATGATATCAAAAATCTGTTATACATAAATTTTTGTCCTTTTCCTAGAAGTAATAATTGCTTTAAACTGATTTAATATGCTTTATAACTAAGATGTATTGGGGTTTTTTATGTTAATTGTATAATTAATTTTTAATTAATAAAAAAAACACATATTTATCTGCAATTTCCAATCAAATTTAAACATTTTTCGTTATAGATGTTGCCAAAAATAAAAAGTCCCGAATAAAATTCTGACCACAGCAGTTTCTTTTCTATTGCAAGATTTCCACGTGAAAAAATGAAATAAATGGTTTGACGAATTAAAAAAAAAAGGGGTGGGGAATATTACATCATAATTTTTTACTGCAAGATGAATGACGTGAAAAAATGAAAATAAAATGAATAATTTGACGAATTAAAAACAAAAATGAATGTTAGGTCATAATTTTTCTGTTTTATGATTTCCATATGGAAAATTATAATTATTTAATTAATCTTACCAATTAAAACAATTTTAATGTTACGTCATATTGAAAACATAAAGGACGTAGTGAATATGACGTCATATAAGTTTGAAAAACTTACTGTGCTTATTATTATTTTTTTTTAATCTTGTATGTTAAATTTTGACGCCAGGTTACTTTAGCTAGTATATCTATATTAATAAAAGAACAAATCGCTCTGTGTGTGTTTGTGTGTGTGTTTGGAATGCCTAGCGAAATCTACCGCACGTAGAAGTCTGAAATTTTAGTTGAGGTTAGTTCAAGACAGGTCCTAATGCAGCTGAGGCTCAAATTTTTATTTTTTTAAGTTCCGGGTCCCTTGGGCCTCTTTAAATTTTTATGCTCTAAATTGTTAATAACTTGCCCTCCTTTTTATCCGAAATTCTTCGTTTCAGATGACCTTTATTCGTTCAGTTATTCTCGCCTTTCTACTTTCCAGTTATGACCCTGGACCCTTGGGGCCGTTGCAGGGCTCCTTGAAGTTTTTGTGCAAATAAATTGTTGATAGATATCTTTATTTTAATCCGATATTCACTTTTGGGATAATTTTTCCATTTAGTTTTTCTCACGTTTCAACATTCCATATAAGACACTGGGGCCCACTAGGGAACCGTAGTGCCCGGCCAGGGCTCCTTGGACTTTTGTGCGACAAGCATTTTTCACCACCTAATTTTCTCACCTTCTCAGTGGATAATTTGAATGTTTAGTCTTGGACTCTTCTTCAAGGACCAACACCGTCATATTTTCATTGGGGCCCTAAGGTCCTTTTTAAACATTTACCGAATCTTTTGTGCATTTCTTTAAAATATTATTCTTACGAATAATTCATACCCTAAGCTTAATTTTGACTAATTGAAGATCTAAAGCGCTAAGACATTTTAACATGTTTTCATGTTAGTGCCCTGTTTTTAACTATAAGTTGGAACCTTTTGAGCCCCCTATTATAGCTCCCTTAAAAAATAGTCCGATTCCCAAGCTTTATTTTTAACAACTTCTTAGGTCCTCCAGCTCCTACATGAACGACAAAAAAAATTTTTCTCAGACTTCAGCTACACCTAATTTTGAATATTAATCGCCTTTCTTGGGCCCTTGGTGTAGCTTCTTTAAAAATGATCTGAATTCCTTGCAATTTTCTTTAACATTGTTCAAGCGTCCGCCGATTATTTAAAAAAACTACTAAAAATATCTTTATACACAACTACCTGCCACTTAAGTTCCTGGTCCCTTGTGCCCCGATATAGGGCTCCTTAAATTTTTTGCACCATAAATTGTAAATAAATTGCCTCCTCTTAATCCGATCTTCCTTTTTGGAATCCTTTTTCCCTTTAGTTATTGTCGCATTCCTACATTTCAGTTAAGACCCTGGGACCACCTATGGTCCCGTAGGGCACGGCACAAGGCCCTTGAAATTTTTGTGCCCTATGCATATTTTATCCCCTAATTTTCTCAATTGCTCAGTGCATAATTTTAAAGTTGAGTCTTGGACTCTTCTTCCAGGAACAACACCATCATATTTTTATTGGGGCCCTAGGGCCTTTTTTAAAGCATTTACTCAATGTTTTATCGCGATGACAAAATTGTCTCACTTTAATTGCATATATTTTCGATTCTAAATATCGCATATTATCAGACCCTGGCCCCCAGTCTTTCTTTATACCCCAGCTACTATTTTTTTCGAACATTAATCTCCTTTTTCAGCATCAACTTACGTTTACTCACTACAGCCGTAAATTAAAAATCGCGTTACTTTAAAGCTAACTTTGAATGAGGGATTTCCTACGTTTAATAAATAGGGGAGACCGGGGCAAGTTTTCCAACTTTTTATAATTTTGTTTTTATATTTTTTATTTTTAACCATTTTGATATCGACAGGATATCATTCTATTTCCTAGACCTTTCTGTACAAACTGGCACAATTATTTTTCAAAAAACTAAATATACTTTTTCACAAAAAATGGTTAAGTCTAATCATGTTACGTTGGAAAATGTGCCACGTATGCGGAGTAAGTTTTCCAGCCTACTAAAAATGGTTAGGGGCAAGTTTTCCAACCATACTTTAAATGGTAAAACACACGTAATAAATCTTGCTTGTTAATTAATAAGTATTTTTTTATTGTGATCTAAATGCACAGTAACATAAAAAAAACAGTTTAAATCCATTTTACATTTCAAGACGAAGGACCAAACAGCTCCCTGGACGGGATTGGATTTTGTTTTTTCTCACCCCTTTTATTTGATTCCTTTTGCACTTTCCCTTTTTATAAGATGAATCTTTTTTCTTTTTTTTTTGTTGATTTTTAACAGGAGAATCATTCAGTACAATACTTCATATTTTTCTTTCCACGCCGTGTTTGCCTCCTTAGTGCAGCATTCGCGAAAGTCCTAACTTCTTCTGGTGTATCCAAAGTTTGTTTGGATGTAGAATGAAGGCCTTTTTCATAAACAATAGGGACATTTTGAGTAGAACTTAAAGAACAGCTTCTTTCGAAGTGCTAGCCTGCGTTGGTGTAGAAGGATTAGATGCTTTCGGTGTTTGTCTGTCAGAAATGTAGTATGGCATAAAAGGAGAGTCTGTAAATATTTCAGGATTCAGTGGGAAAATTCTCTAACGTTTAAAACCCGCCATAATATTGACTGTGGATTAACGCGTGGAACAGGTCTAAGCACGGTTAATTTGTTTATTGAGGGATCCATACACACTGCGATCTCAGTGTTGTAGCTTGTGATTATAAATGCATAATTAACATAAAATGAATCATTAAATGAACCCATTTTAGAAAAAAATTGACATTTTGTTATATTTTTGAATTTACCTTGCTTTTTATATTGATGGTTCTACTTAAATGACTAAATGATCAAACGGGTTCGTATTATATATGGCTATTTGGCCGATTTTACTACACAATAAATACATTTTTGATACAATAAGACTATCTGATTTAGGAGGGGTGGGGGCGTTTTCAAACGAGAAACATGTTTGAAAACATGCCCCGTGGAAAACCTACCCCGTCGCCTTTGTATTACAGGATTAATATTTTTTGTATAAAAATGTAATTTGTGTTTTCTGCGTGCAGTCTAAGATATATATATTAAATGTGTATTACCGGTATATAATTAAAAATTTTGTTCAACCACGTTTTTGTAGGCCGAGTAATATCTTTTGAAATAGGGAAACACGGGTTAGATCATCTGGTTAAATTAAAATAATTATAAAACTTCCAAAAAGAAAACGGAAAATTTAAACTAATCGGGCACAAAAATTAATTGTTTTTGTTTATCAATCTAAATTAATAATTATCTTTAACAGTTATTTTTTATTTTTTATTAGAATATTTTATAACATATCCTATTGTTTGTTTATATTTTTACTTTAGTAATTATATACATAGTTGTTCTAGAATGAAAGTTTTGTATTTAATTTTTCAATGAATAAAATTTGATACAAAATTTCTTGCTATGAAACATTTAAATGGATTAGAAAAAATTGTAAACTTAGATTATTTTGAAATTTTCTAATTAATATGTAAAATGTGTGACGAAAGGATATGTTTACACAAGAAAGAAAAAACCATGTGCCAAGAATAGATCATGAAACCTTTTCCAATACATTCAGAAAAATTTATCAATGCTGCACTCTATAATATCTTAAAATATTATGTCTAATTCAACCATATGGAAACGCATAACACATTTCAAAACACGATTTCAGCTGTTCCTATCTACAATTGGAAAAATATCAGAATTCTTTGAGCAGCAATGTTTATAATATATAGATTTGTATCCATTAACTTTGTGCATGCCAAAATTTTATTCAGATAATATACACATGTACCTCAATTGAAAATTCCCCTTCAGCAATTTCCGCTAAAAGGAGAATGGTACGTGAATTCTTTTGTACAACTCTGTATATGACGCATAGAATTTATATACAACGAATAACATGCAAAAAGTCGTTAAGTTTAAGACCGCATAACGAATTTTAAACGCACTTCCCTCAATTATTACGCAAAAACAGTTCTGTAACCGATTTCTTTTGTGTCTCTGTAAATGAAAATCAAATGCTATGAATACCTTATTCTATCGTAATCATTTTGTTGTGAAATTAAGTGATGTATATCAGTTTTAATATATTTGAAGTACTGTAATCTCATTAAAATACTCTGCAAGCTATTTTTCCTTATATACCATAAAGTGATGGAATTATTTTTAGTTCTCCTGTAAATGAACTATTAATTCCACATACTTCATACAGAATACCTAACGTGCCTTCGTGGCCCTAAATACCGTATATTGATTGCATGAAAATCCGAATATTTTAAGGGAGTTCGAGCATGGACCGATAGACAGACAAATCGAATGCATAAACACTTAACAAGTGCTAAAAAGATTAACTGCTTGTTCTTACAAGCTAAACATACTTTTTTAAATCTCGTTATCTTAATGTTTAAGTAAATATAAATACAGAGAACTGTTAAACAAAATTTAGAGAATCTAATTTAAAAACTCCTCTAATATCTTATAATGAGATAATACGATAAATTCATGAAAATAGAAAGATCTCTATCATAATATTGTTAAAATTTGCAGATTTTAGCAAATATGGCGCAGGCGTAGAAAGGCGGACAGAAACCGTTACCTAGTGAAAAACATTCATTGGCTGACTCTGAGTTTGTTGGTAGAAACAACGCAAACTGTTTTCAAGTATGATACTTCAGCGACGATATTTAAATAAAAATTCGAGACCGGGTTATCTCTCCAAAAGCTATTTCTAAAAAGGTCTTTTTGCTCTAAGTTCATAAAAGATTCGAACAATAACATTGAAATATTTTATCTCCAAATCTACATTATGTAAATATAAGCTCTAAGGGAATAAATTAATAAATATGAAAGTTTGATTTCATTTTTTAATTTATATTTCTTAAGAACAAATTAACAAAAATAGGCGACTTTACTTCAATTACTTTGTGAATTGGTACGTTGGCGAATATTGCGTCACCTATATACATAGATTTTAAACGCTAAATTATGATAAGAGGCACGTTTTAATTGTTTAATTAATTACAAAATCAGTAAATTGTCTTTGGTGCATGAATACAGACATGTTTGTATCTTCCTACCAAATCGTGTAACTTTATGCGCAGTGGTATTTTCAGGAAACTGACACATAAACACCAAAACAATCGTTTTCATTATTTTAGATTTTATTGAAAAATTATGCATTCTTAAGCAATTTTATTCAAAACTCAAACCAGAAAAAATATGAAATAAAAACATTATAGATAAATTTAAAATCTTACTAAGTGGTTCGTCGCTACATCAGAAATCTACTCATGACATGAAGTTGTCTGCAGCGACGACTTCAAAAGTCGTAAAAAGAAGCAGCATATTCGACCGGAAAATACAGGATTTCTGTAAAAGAATGCCTCAATTATAAATTTTTATAGTATCAATTATAAGCGTTGTAGAGTGCTGGTGCAAGGTCACAAATAAAGAGTAATTAAAATTTTTACATAATCGCATGCACGAGTACTGCTTTGTTATGTACTTACTCGCTTGAGTCCCACATATGCAAAATGGCGACTTCTGAGCATAAAGCGTTATTGCTCGGGAGAAGATTTAGAAGGCATTAGAGTCGAGCAATTTTTTTCTTTAAGGATTTATAAAACATCGTATCTGAGTTCCGCCGCTACCTAATAATTTGCCAGAGATGGGGCACAGATTTAAAGAGGCTATATCTTCCATTACTCCGGACTTGGTAAACGAAGAGCGGGACGAATTGAACTTTTAATTAGATGTGTGTCGTAAAACTAAGAGTTTGAATATCTGAAAGAAAAATTAGGTTAGTTTACCAACAAATACATGTATGATTTGTAGTAAATATTCTAAATTAAACTGTTTTAATATACCATTTAAACTGAGACATTGTTTTATGGTCACCCTGTATAATAATAATAACTTTCCACACATTATAATGCATTAACGCAACACAGACCAGCATGTGCTACCTGTATGCAGTCGAACTTTCTTGAAATAATTTTAAGTAAATTTTGAGATGCGATTTCTTATCTAACATTAATTTTTGCTTATCATATCTACTTTTTCTCTTCTGTGTTAACCTATTTCATATTAAGCCTATGATTCACATAATAGAAGACAAATGTAACATTCATAGTTTATTTTTATTTTCTTGCTAATTTAATCTACATAAATAAAGAATATTATCTTTTGAATAACATTATATAAACTCAAATAGCATTTTGCCTTTTAAATAATAAAATGAAAATATAATTAAAAAAGAAATTAGTTTAGGAAGCTTCTTTTATGGGACATTTTTAATGGACTTGTTTAAGAAAATCTCTTTGTAAGATGACGCACTAACCTGTCATCATATGTATATCTCATCTTCTCTGGTAATGATCACCCCACCAGTGACCAAGAGGTTCTGCTCTCGAAGATGGTAGACGGGAGGAGCTGGGTTCAAACACAATCGCGCCTGTCGGCCTAATCGTTCGGAGTTTTCGTGGTTGTCTTCGAACCTTGGATTTCCATGCGTAAATACGGGTTAGGTTCCCTTAGAAAGACCCCACGGAGGGCCCTCTACCCTCAGACCTATATCCCTCGAGTAGATATTCGGCCGTCAAAAATCAACCCAGCTCTGGTAATGGTCTTCTATTTTTTTATGTCTTTGTGAAACCTTTCATCTTGCTATTCGCTTTTGTTACCCAATTACTCTAGAAATCTGTCCAGGTAACTGCAAATGTAATGAACATTTGGTCTCATATAACAACCAAAGCCTAAAAAAATAATATGCATGCTGCTTACTAGCTTAGTGTAAAACAGTTTTGATCTTTGCGGTTCCCAGAAAACTTCTGACGACCTGGGAGAATAACGTCCACCCATTTCTATCGCCCTCAATCAGAGAATATAAAGATAAATGGAATCTACCACGATAGTTTATGAGTTGTCTTATTAACGGGCCATTATTAAAACCAGCTTTATATTTTCTGTATTTATATCAGACATTCCTCTGCACATTTGTAAGTAAATACACCAGACATATTAACTTCTTAGACTGAATGTCATTGCTTCTATAACATGCAGAATATTTATACAGTACAACATGTCCATCAAGCTAAAGACCTGAGTGGAGTCTATTAGCAGACTCTTAAGATTGCGCCACCAAAGTAAACAAACATCCCGCAGCAACAATAATATCAGGCTGAAGATCGGTTAAAATGGCGAATTGACGCATGCGCGAAAAGTACAGCCGGTTGAGAAAAGCTGTTTTCAGATTTGGAGTTAGCACGTCCAATATAACCAAAATTAGTTCTAACATTCCAGGAAGAAAAAATATTAATTTTTTGTTGCGCTGTGTTACATATTACTATTTCATGAGACTATTTTTAAACATTTCTCTTTATCTGCTTACATATTTACTCAATAAATAAAATGCATATTTGTTACATAGTGCCAACGTGCATATGTTTTCCATTTATTTTTTTCCAGGATTAACATATAATACTAAAGTTTTTTGCAATGAAATAAGTTAATGAAAATTGAAAAATTGCAAAATTTTTATATATATATATATATTTATTTTTTTTTTATTTATTTTTTTAACCACATATTTATACTTTGTAATGAAAGAAAATGTTTTAAAAAGATTAATTGTTAGTTCATTACACGCCAAATATACATTTTTGTATCTCATTTATTATGTAATAATACTTAAATAAATAAAATTTCAAAGAAATGTTAAACAAAATATCGGTGACGCAAAATAAATGATCTAATATCCGAAAATAAACGGTCAAGTACGAGTATTACTCGAGCTCTGAGGTTTCCGTACAATAAATATGTGTATTGTTAACTTTTTTTATAAAAATAATCGTTGCTAAAAACATAATAAGACTGAAAAATACTATACAACGTAGGGTTGGGTATAGTTGGATACATTAGAAAAGTATGAATGGGTATACCATAAAAGTTCAAAGGGATATGAAGCCTAAATAAAATCAAATATTGCTATTCTGTATAACTCTTTTTTTTTTTTTTTTTTACTTTTATCTGAATCTGATTACGAAGAACTAACTTAATTCGGTACTGACAGTAAAAGTAGATCATACTTTAACTTCATTTGGCATTTCATAAAACTAAATTCAGCGTTGTAATAATTTATTCTTTTAACATTGTACCTAAAACAATACACTTGTTTAAAGTTTTATCTTGGCATTGTGCTAAGCTCGCGTCGAAAGGAGGTCGCAAAGATGCAACGCCGCTTTGGTCCGTGCAGCGTTTTTCCAGATAGGTTTTAAATTAACTTTTAAATACACGGGAGGCGTATTAAGAGATCCAATGAATGCAAACAAGTAGTGAATCCCGTTGTATTTAAGTGATTAATTCTAATTAAATTAGTCTGTTTTTAACAATTTGACGTGTATTGCTTTCATACTACTACTGGGAATTGCATTGCACAAATGTATCATTAAAATTTGTTATCTTCGCTTTAAAGCCGATGGTACATAGAGTACGCCGCCCATGTCATTATGTATGTTCAAACCGTCCGTGTCTTTAAGGGTTAATATCTAGGCTAATTACCGACAATTTTTTCGAAAATCATTATTAACAATTATATTGTACTTCCGCTACGAAAGGCACCGTCAGCGATCCTCAACACTTTTGCTGAATGCCCGCAAATTGAAATTTGTGTGTAACGAAAAAATCCGATTTTCTCAAAAACTATGTGATTTAGGGTAATCGCTATAATTTTCCTACAAGCTTTAAGTTAACGTCTACTACCTCTAATTTTTCATAATTTTAGTTTGAGTAGATTCGGAAATACAGGGGGGGGGGACATATTTTTGCACTACATTTTCGACGATATATCTGTAACTACTACTAAAATTTAAAGAAATGCATTTTTCAGTTCAGCGTTACGGAATCTTTCACACCATACCCCACACAATATACAAAGAAAAGCTTTTTTCAAGTAGCTTAATTAGCTTCTGTACACTTACTTTTCCTAAATATATTTTTGAATGTTTATTAATTTATAAATATGTGGGTCAATAGTCTTTATTATTTCCCTATTTGAACTATCCACTTTCTATAGTTTATGAGTAAAATTGCTTTGACAGAAGGACAGACAGACACAGCAGTGATCTTATAATGGTTCAGTTTTTATTTTTAAGTACGGAAACCTAAAAATATGACAGAATTCGTTTATGCTGAAACAAATCATGGAACAAACATATGCTATGTGGTCGTGGGCTTAGTATAGTTCATTAATATCATGACGATTATTTAACACTTACAGGGGCAAGGTACGTACTTGTGTTCGTAAAATGTTCAAATAATTGAATGACAGCACTATTTACAAGAAAATTTATTCGTAAACAAGTAAAAGTATTATTTTTTCGAACACTGTTTACTCGAGGAGCCTGGGACGCTTCTCCCACATCCCCGACACATAAGATGATGGGAGATAACTGATAGGACAAATTCATAGCTGGTAGCATTGGGAATGGCGGGCAGACTTATAAAATTTCATTAGAAATGCAAGGGAAAAGAGCTCATAAAAAATAAATGGCTAAAAGGAAAATTAAGTATAGCGTTAGAATAACAAGATAATTTTTGAATTTTTATAAACAAAATTAAAAAAATTATTAAAAAAATAAGTAGAATAAAAGTAGACTGTAAGGAATGGTTGTAATAAAGTGAGAAAGGGTAGCCTATGTGCCTGTGAAAGTAAAAGTATATTTTCGCGTACTTAATAAAATTTAAATTTTCATAAAAAGAAACTCAGGGCCAATATGACAATTAGGGATTAAAATTATGTGATGCCATAGAGGCCTCATCGCCCTTCAAGGAATTAAGCTAATTAAGCTAAACTCGTGTGATTCTAAATAGCAAGATAATGTTGTGTGAAATCGAAACTTCAAATTAAATCATACATTGTAGTTTTAACTTATAGCTTTTGAGTTTTCTAAAAAGAATATTTCTGGTCTAATGCATAGTCAAGATATTAAATATTTTAATTCAGTAATAGGAGATTTATGTGGGTTCAGCATGGAGATTAATGATATAATATATCCATATACTCATATATAAATGTCATATGTATGAATGCAACATTGCATGTTTTTAATATGTTTTTATTTGATTTTAATGTGTCTTATAGAATTACATTTTCGTTAACTACTGTTTATGGTACCCAACTAATTACAAATCTCACTATATATTAAATCCTGAAATTAAATATAAATAAACTTAAAGTACGGATAATTAAAAAGACATGCTTTTATACGCATTTAATGCTTTTATATGCATTATCTCTAAAAATCACGAATAATCCTGACTGAAATTTATATTGTTCTAAAGAATATTGTTACAATACGTGAATTTGGCGTGAGTCTGCCGATATTGTAAAAAAAATCAAAGCTTTAATTTAGGCGTTGTCGAAAGTGCAGAAACTCCAGAATGTATTAAAAAATTTAAATTTTCGTTCAGCTTTGTTTTAAAATATCCCAACAAGAAATAATCTCAAGTTTATTTTATTGAAAAATTTATATTATTGTAACAAAGAAATATTTTTGCTAAGTCATGTGATAAGATATTAACCCATGAACCTACAATGACGGGCATAGCCCGTGTACGATGATCGAGCCAAATGTAAATTCTTCTTACCACTAAATTTCACAGTAATTATAGTTTAATTTAATCGTCGAAATTCCATGATTAAACAAGGCAAAAATTTCTATTTAATTTTAGTGGTAGCTATGGATTTGCCAAACCGTTGCTGTTGAGATTTAAATTGTAGGTTAAGGGGTTAAAAAAATATTTTTTACTCGTTTAAAAAAAAAAAAAGACAAAAGGAAATAAAATATAACATTAATAAATTAATTTCAAATGCTAAAAGGTGTAAATTAAAACTTTAAAACCAGTAAAAATACGTTTATTTCAACTGTTGACATGTTTCGACTTACCCCGAGTCATTTTCAAAAACAAATAAATAAAGCTATTCTAAATTTGCACGGTCTATGACACGCCATTATTCAGTTTTCCACGTGTTCTTTCATATTATGCTCGTTACTTTTTTATTTTACACGGATGTTTATTTTATTTTATTTTTATACTCATTGAGTAGCTCGAGCCATATTTTTGGTAAGTGAAATGATGCTGCATCGTTACATATTGAGTTTTTGCGCGTTACAATCTCTATGGTTTCTCTTATAATGGATGGATAGTATAGACTGGATGGGAAAATTATTTTGCTTTTATTGAAATTTACTTGGATGGTTTCTTCTTGATAAAATCTTGCTAGAGCTGTGTTTTTTCTATTATATTTAATAGCAGCTATATACTCCTTTCTTCTATATTTATTTCTTTCTAAAGTATAGAAAAATGAGTCATTTTTAAAGTTTGTTTTACTGACGCAGACTTTTGTGCTTTATAATATACGTCATGTGTTTTAATTTTTAATGTCTCGAATCGTTTATCAATTAATGGAGATTTTTTTTTCATATTTGATAAGAACGCTTTTTTACATTCAATTGACCTAAAATTTAGGATAACATCCTGATATTTTCTGACAACATTAAGGCATTTTATAAACATTGAAAATGAATGTGGACATTATTTTTAACAACTTATTTGTCTTATTATGACAGAGTTATTGCAATTTAAATTTTAATGTTCTTTCAGCTTTGCGTACCATAATTTCAGCACATCTTATATATCAAAATAGAAAGATCGAAATTTCAGTTAAGACAGCGTTCTTGAGCCGTATGCGCATGCACCAACTCTTCCGGGTTGACTCTTCCTGTTAAGGCATTCACCCATCAGAGAAATTGCATAGCGGAATCTCTTCTGCTTTAACCCCTTTCGACCAGCTCGGGGAAACAGCCCATTAAGCCCCCTTCAGAATTCATCTCTGGTATACATTATAAAGGTAAGCTGAAATCGTCATATATTTATAAGAATATATTAAAATAATCCCCATTGTACTTAAAAAATGTTAAACGAGAACACTACTTTATTTTTAAAAAATAGTACAGTTACTGTAAAGAATCACAATTTTATGCATTCCGTTCAAATTGAATTTTACTTTATCATTTAATTTCATTTTTTTTAATTTAAACACATATTCATGAAAATAATTCATGGAAATCTATAATTTTCAAATGATCATTTTCTAAGCGTTTTTTTTTTTTTTTTTTTTTTTCAAATTGTTCATGAGAATGCTTGATTTTTTTACCCCCCCCCCCCACCACAAAATCCCGTCTCACCACCTCTACCAATCTGGCTTATTTTTACATGGTAGGCACTACATTAATTATTATTTACCACCTTATCTCATACAGTTTATAAGGCAACAAAATGTCTTAATTTTTAAAAAAATTACATGTTTATCTCAATGTATAGAGACATTTATAATTTCTTGCAGGGTGTTTAAATTGTTTTATTTTATGGCATACTTTAATTTAAACATATATTTGTATTAATGAAATTTGGTTTAATGAAAGATTTTATAAAAGCATGATTTTTGAAAGATCGTTTTAGCGACAATATTAATTTTTATCAAATGGTTTATTTAATGCCAACTGTTATGCTTGGCGGCAATTGTGTGGATAAGTATAAAGTACCCCCCCCCCCTCCCTTGTGCATGTGAGAGTGTTTGAATTTCTTTTTTTTCAGAATGTGTTTATTTCCATTGAGAAAAGTTGGCATTTGATTTTTAAATGATTTATTTAAATTTTCGTTATAGCTACACTCTGGTGTTTTTATCAATATTTTTTATTAGTTGTTTTTTTTTGTCAATATGTGTGTTGTTAATTATACACTTTATTAGTATGAATTACAGATGCACCAAGTACTCCGTATTCAGCCAAATGAAAGCTGTAATGTTTCTAAATATGAGTTACAGTTGTACTGAGTACTCAGTATTTAGCCAAATTTTGACTGTATACTCAGTAATAAAAATATTAAGTTATATTTATCATTGAATCAATTCATGCCAAGTAACGATCAAACAACTTTATTAAAACCATGTGAATGATTTATTAACTCCCTAACCTGTTAAAGCTTTAACTGCAAGCAACTTTATGGTACCATAGGAGCATTATTAACTTTTCTGTTTTACCAACACCATTCTCGCTAAATGTAATAATTTACACCAGTTGAAAAAAAAAATATATTCAAAAGTGATAATTTGAAAATTATAGGTTTTTAATAACTTTTATTAAATCAGTACAAAAAAAATCTTTAAAGTAAAATAAAATAAAATAAAATTCAATTTAAACTGCAATCCAATAGCATCAATTTTTAAAATCTCAAGATACTGCGTTGTCATATACAGTGGTGGAAAATTGGCGCAGAGGAGGATCCTATTGACACCACTAATATTTTATAGTATTCGTCACTTTAATAAAAACTCAGAAATTCTGCCATTAGATAAGCCTTAAAATACTACTAATATTTAGTGGTGTCAATAGGCTCCTCCCCTGCGCCAATTTTCCACCACTGCATATAAACTTTGAGAAAGGGTGGTGGATAATGACTAATAGGGCAATGTTGTCTTATTATTATATAAAATTGTACTGCATATTAATTCTGCATTTATTATTTTTTCAATGATGTGTAAAATAAAAATAAAGTGAAATTTTAAAACTGTATTTGTTAAACTCCGTATTGGCAAAGTAGAGAGTCAAAATATACTGAGGGTTCGGTGACATATATCAGTGGATACATATATTTTTTTAATGTCATGAAGTTTGATATTTTGGATATTTTTATATATTTCATATTTATTTTTGGAAGTATTGTGTATGATATTTTTGACATTTTTCAATCAAAACAAGTGTAAATGAATATTTAACTGCTTCTGTTTTAACTGACTCTGTTTTGTAGATGATGAATTTTTGCTCCAGCAGATTGTTTCACAACCCCCCCCCCCCCCCATATAAATTTAGAATATTGCTTTAGTGTGTTTCAAAGTTAAATGTGATATTACACTAAAGCTTTAGTTTAATTCAAACTATGAACGCAGAAGGCACTCTCACAATCATTATTGCCATGTCAAAAAAATTTAAAATATATTAAGCTAAAGCTTGATTATGTTATTGGCAATCATAATAGTTCCGATTTTTACATTCGCACTTAAAACAATTTCTAATTGTTTTTTTTTTTTTTTTTTTTTTTTTTTTTTTTTTTTTTTGCTATGAATTATTTTATAAAAATTTTAAATATTTTAATCTGTCATGAACATTTTTAGGTGCGTTCGTAATTATATAAATACGTAGCACCTATAGTCGTCGTTCAGTCCGTCTGTCCGTCTGACCGTCTGGCCGTCTGTCCGTCTGGCCGTCTGTCCGTCCGCATATAACAGAGCAAAAACTACCCAACAGAATGGTCTGAAATTTCAAATGTATGATTGGTGTAAAATTTGTCGAGCCATTTCAAATTTTATAAAAATCGGATGTATAGTTTAATTACAGGGACAGTCAAAAGATTTTCTTTACATTACGGCCAATGGGAAAAATTATTGCAAGTGCATTTTAATGTTGTTACAGCCTTCCGAATCATCTGAAATTTTAAATATATAATTGTTGCAAAATTTTGTCAAGCTATTTCCAATTTTATGAAAATCGGATGTATAGTTTAATTACAGGGACAATCAAAAGTTTTTCGTTACATTACGGCCAATAGGAAAAAATTATTGCAAGTTCATTTTAATGGTGTTACAGCCTTCCGAATCGTCTGAAATTTTAAATATATAATTGTTGCAAAATTTTGTCGAGCTATTTCCATTTTTATGAAAATCGGATGTATAGTTTAATTACAGGGACAGTCAAAAGTTTTCCGTTGCATTACGGGGAATGGGAAAAAAAAATGCAAGTGCATTTTAATGATGTTACAGACTATGCACTTATGAAGTGCAAAAAAATATACATTCAGTACAATATGGGGTGCAAAAAATAATTATAAAACTAGTTATAGTACGAACGCACCTCATTTGCCACGTTTGACGAGCAATTTCCAACTAGTTTATATGATACTACCGAGTTATTTGCCTTCAAGTGTTTGTTTTGACGGGTTTCATCTAGATTGGAATAAAAAAGGAATAAAAGTGACATTATTTTATTCTCTATTGTCAATAAATATTTGGTATGATGGATAAATGATGCACATTTTTCTACTAAACGCAACATCACTTTCTCAATGAAAGTTTTTATTCTTCCATTAGGACCATAAGTTAACATTTGAAAACGTTTCTATTTGACTGAACTTTTTATTTGGGAAACTTGCAGAGTTATGAACTGAAAGGATATCAAGCATTTCAACTACTGGGGATGTTTATAAAATATAATTTATATTATAGCTTTATATTTGTGTCAAATATAATTAAACGGTAAAATATTATAAAAATTGGTTAAAAACCATTTAATCTACACATAATAGTAAGACTATAAGAATTCTGAAGCTTAAGGGGAATAATGCATGTTCTGGTGCGGCCACAAGTAAAATACTTTATGTACGAAAATGCCCCTTTTCCTTTAAATATGTTTCCATTTCAATGACGAATTGCCATGTAGCCCGTTTAATTGCTTCACAGCTTCGTTTATACGTAAATTTTAACTAACTCGATCTGGGACTAAAATCTGAGTCTAAAGAGAAAAGAGCATCTCATTTAAACGATCATAGTAATATGTTTTACTTGCATGGATGCAAATAATAATATACTTTTGAATATGTCATATTCTGCGATGGAAGTATTGTGACTGTCTATGAATATTTTTTTGTCATTATCTCCGGGATTATTAATAGTGTATAAAAATCTGCCAGTATTGAAAGCGGAAGTTTAGACCTCGAGAAACATTTCTTACCACCATCAATTTTAGAAGTCTTTGTTAGCCATATAATTGAACTGTGTAGATTCACCCCCAGAAATGACATACTTCATTACTTATTCCAGCATCCATTAAGCGGACAGCTAGGTAGCTTGATCAGGAAATAAAACTTCCAGAAATTCCCCAACAAAAAATATATAACATTAATAACACATTTTCTTTGACATTTTTCCGGTATAGGAAGTTTTACACTTAGTTATGTATAAAGCATAAGCAAAGTTTGCGGCTTTGCACAAATAAAATTTTATGCATTTATACATACATTTTAAAACGCAAAACTTTTAAATATATAACATAATGACATTGGAAAATACTACTTAAATTTTTAAAAAATCAAAAGGCATCGAGTTTCTTTTAATTTAAGTAATCCGCGTACTTTTCTCTTTCCCTGTCATTTATTTGGTGTCGGTGTGAAATAAGGGAATAAAGAATGTAATTTTCTTTGCACATAAGCCATTACAAACGTTTAGTTTCTGCCCTGGCAGTTGGGAAACATGCATAACTTCCAGTAAATATTAATTTGAAGGAAGTTTAAAAGTAAACAAAAAGAAGTTTATGCAAAAGGAAACATTGTCCATTCTCAAACTTTTTAGATCTAACATGCCCCTCTGCCCATGGGTAGTGGAAACTTATGTACTACTAATTTATATTATTTAAACAATGTAAATATATAAAATGAAGAACAGAAGCAGTATGTCAATATTTATTAGCACTTTTAAGTATAGTGATTATATATTTTTTAGACATTTAATGTACTTTATGAAGATTTATTATTTTTAAGTGATTCAATGGATAGCACGAATTTGCGAAGGTAAATTGACAAAATTGGAGAATCTCTGGTTTCTACTGCTCTTTCAGTTGTGCGGGGTTTCTATTTTTTGCTCCGTTAGAGGTAAATCCATATATATGTTTGTAAATATGTATGAAGGCAAAGTCGTTGTTCCTAAATGTGACACGACAAATATTCTTTTTTTTTCCGCCAAAGGTATATATTCTGAAATATATTATCCAGAAAAAAAATTGCATATACAAAATTCATATTTAAATTTTAAATTTAAAAATTTCCCTCACTAATGCGTGAATTAAAATCATTAAGTGCTACGTACATTTTAAAAGCCTAAATTATGCGTATATAAAACAATTTTTGAACAAAATAGAATCATAACACACGTACTTCTAAATGAAAACCAAAACATACACAATGAGATTTGAATAAAGTTTAATTTTAGCACAAACAAAATATAAAATAATTTAAAAATTTTAAAAAATGATAATAAAGTTTTTCAAGCGCAATAAAATAAATAACGAAAATGTGTAATTTTTATTTTGGCTTTAGCATGAACACTATAAAGAAACGCATATTTGGTAATTTTTTTAAGGTGTAGCATATATAGTTTAAATGTAACAGTGCGCGCAAACTTCAAATTTACTAATCTGAGAAAACCCGTTTTAAAGTTTCAGTATCTACGAAACATCAATTGTACTCACCGTCTATAAATGATTATAATTCAAGATATAATACAGGAATAGGGTTGTTTGCATAGTGTTGAGAAATTTTAAACAATTCGTAATAAAACAAAAACCGAAATCTATTTTTTTTTTATTTAAACCTCCTACACAATTCTTAAATCAATATATCTAGACACACGACAGTGTGTCAGCCAAGTTCGTCTGACATACTAGTGTGTTATATAACACGAACCATTTCGATCTGTTTTCTTCAAATTTCGACACTCTACTACTGAAAATCTATGTGATCTATGTACTTGTAATACGAAGTACGTAGTAAGCTCACCCTAATTACCTTGAATCCAAAATTTTATAAATAACGCAAAATTAGTTTCCGAGATAAGGACATTTGAAAATGTCTGATAATCGATAATTTTATCACTAAGTGACTCACTCATCAAAAGATCTCATATATTTCCTGCACTTACAGACTTCAAAATTGGTGCGTAGTTCGTTTACACTATAAAACTAAGGAATAAAAAAAACTATGAATATCGATTAATTACCCACTTCGGGGTGTCCATTTTTACTTGAACATTACGTCTACTAGGAGAAATTATAATTTGCCAAAAAAGCACCAAAGGTTAAATTCGGACTAAACATGCAGTAAACTTTTTTTTTTCCCAACCATGATTTGCCATCTCGTAATCTGATTTGTCAAAGCTTTCTGCGTCAAAGTAACATTTCTTGGCAGGAAGGAATTGTGTTTGGCAAAAACCATGGAAGTAGACAATTTAGATTGTTTGGGTGGGGAAAGAGCACAATCTTCTGTATTTCAAGTGTTTATGAATTCGGTTTGTGTAGCTGTCCGGTCGTCTGTTCGTCTGTCCGCGCTCTAATCTCAATAAGATACGTAAATATACTCTGATTGTAATGACATTTTTGGATGTTATTGACGTTTACCATAGCACGATCCCTATTTCAAATCAAGTTTGTAGCATGTTTATTTTATTTACAGGGACCGTCAAAAGTATTCCGTTGCACTACAGCCAATGGGAAATAATTGTTACAAATGACTTTTAATAACGTTACACGCTTTCAAATATAATAAAATTGATATGCATTTAAGACGTTTACTAAAATATGTATTCTCTAGAATATGCGGTGCAAAGAGTAGGTATTATTCATTTACAGAACCACACAACAGAATTCCGTTACATAACGATATAAGGGGAGGGAGCGATGGCGATTGTTTGCGGCGTATTTTATTTATGTTAAACTATTTCGTTTATAATGAGATTGATGTACATCGCTTAGCTTTACTATAAGTTATTTCATATATAATACAAAGTGCATAGCATTTACAAGGGCACGCAAAAGTTTTCAGATACTATATTGTATCCGAAATACTGTATATTAGCGATGATTCCTGAAAATGCATTTTTAATTATGATGAACTTTTATGTTTCACTATATTTATGCATACCATATGGTGTGTATAAATTGCCGTCAAAATGCACGTGATCGAGTACTGTTCTGAAATGTCGTCTTAACCCGTAGTAGTATGCTTTAATGTGTACGCGAAAACTAGAAACGAAAACAAAAACGCTAGCTATATTATGCATTAACATTTTCACGTTCGAATAGAAACTATATAGTTAAAATGTTTACAATAATTGACATTTAATATTAATATATCCTTAAAATGAAACTTTAAAACAGTTAAGTATTTTACAAATAGTATTTTGTAAGGTGAGAACTTTGTTGTTAAGTCTCGAAAATGCAAATTCCTCACATGTGTACTTTTATGTATGTATACCTATTTTATTATAATAAACAAATACTTTATATCTTTTTCTTTCAACAATATGCAAACAGTACACAATTTGTTATCGAACACTATTTTACGTACATACAGACTTTGTTTTATTTAAATGTTAGTTTTGGGAAATGATATTTTTATGTGATTTATAATTGTTTAATACCATACATATAGATTCTCTTACATGTTTTATTTTTTTAAATGAATATTTTAGCGACTTCTTATAGCAACATGTAATGAAAACCTTTACTTTTTTATGGGATAAAAATGTCTTTCAACAAAAACACGTTTGTATTACTGTCAAACATTTTAATATTCAGATATAATATCAGAAAACAGTATTATTGAATATTCGAAAGAAAAATGAAATGCGTCCAAGAGACACCATATGTTAATGTTTTGTAGAATGTCATACTTTATATCATTCAAAGAATATTTTAGATTTAACTGTTTACCAGAATTCCCAGTGTCTTTTGGGAATTTATGCATTTGATGGTCAGCACATTTAGTAGATTTTAGCAGTAATTATAATATTAACTATTTTGTACTAACGCAACATAGTACACTAATAACATGTGCTCTTTGTGTATTACATTGCGTGTCAATAGGTTAAGCAAAATAATAATTTGAAAATAAAACTTTCACTTTATTTCAATATATGTCAATGTATATGTCAATAAAAGCAGTAATAGCACCATATTTAATAATTTCTCTTTTAAGTTTTATTTCAAAACAAGGAGTTTAACAATAGAACTAAAATAACCATGCTAAAAGTTTAAGCTTAAAAGTATTGTTATGCAAAGTTTACAAACTGATGTACGTTGTTGCGCAGGCAAAACATTTTTGGGTTTATAAGAAGCAGTCAGTTGTTTTGTTTTTTGAGCTAGTACGGAATGCCTTAGTCCAAGAATTTTCAGAAGAGAAGATGATAAATCTGTTAGAGCAAAACATGTCCGTTTCAGAAAATGCAAGTGCATTAAAAAGAGTAAATTAAGGTATTCATCAAGTTTTGGCTCGTGGTAATGATTTCAAACGAAAATTCCGTGACTACTTTGTACGAAGACTGCAGCATCAGAAACTTCGCTTCAACTGGTAATTATACCTCTTTCGCAAATACGAGTAAAACATACAGTTGTAGGGCAAATTTCTAAAAAATGTTCACAGAAGAGTTTTGGAATCGGAATCCATCAAAAAACGTAAATGACTCGGTTACTATGTCTCAGACTACACCATAAAGAAGCTAGATTAGCGGGCCAAATTGCGTATGTCATTTGGTGTAAGAGGTTGAATGTCATATTCAGTGATGAAAAAAATGGAACCTTGATGGCCTTGATGAGTTTACGTACTATTGGCATGATCTCCGCAGAGAACCTAGCATTCATCAGTGGTCGTGAAAACTCTGAAACTATCAAGAGACACTTGGCAATTATTTGCTCTCTGTTGAGGAGGTTTTGGGGTTAGAAAAATGATTATTTCAACATCATAATGCTTCGATCCATACCTTAAGTCAAAAAAAGTATCTGTTTTAAAATGGCCGGCAATTTGCCCTGATTAAAACCCTATAGAAAATAAGTGGGGTATTCTCACTCATGTAGTTATCCAAATTTAAAGCAGTAATCTTCAGTTAAAGATTTGAAAGATACCATTGAGAGAGCGTGATTTAAAATAGAAACTGAAACAATACAGGGCATCATTTTAACGATGGAAGACCGTATATTTAAAGTAATTGAGTAGAATGGAGCAATAATCAAATATTATTTTTCTTTATTCTTGTTCTACTAAAGACTAAAGAGCTACAAATACTGTACTTAATCTTTTGACAGACTCATTTTTATTCTTTTAATAAATTATATTATTTGAGATAAATTTTAAAGCATAAATATATTAAATTTATTTTTAAAACTACAATTTGTAGGTCATGTGAAACGGAAAGTAAATTTTAGTCAATAATAAAATTTTATCTTGAAATTTTATGTTATGCTTAGACTGTTGACACACGCACTGTATCATAAAAACTAAAATATTCATTTTTTATCAAGAAACAGAACAATAAAGTTACATATATGAAGTATTAAAAAAATATTTATCAAATAATAAATGTTTACGTATTAGGTATTTGCAATAATTACAGGGTTGCCACGCTTCAGGGAATTTTCCAGTCATAATACCAATATATGCACACACACACATATATATATATTAAGAAAACAACATCTAGATTAAATGCACGAAATTTTGCCTTATTTAAAGAGAGATTCTCTGAAAGAAAGTACTGGTACCGAAGAATGTACATGTCTGGAAATTCCCTGAAGCGTGGCAATCCTGAATTATTTAACCGCATCCCCTGTAAATTCGGGTCACTCAATTCTTCATTGATTCCTCAATCGTATTTTACTTACAACGACTCACACTCGCGTTTGATTGACAGGACAAAATTTACTCAGGGCTAGCAGAGTTCTTAAATTTTGTTACATTTTCCTACCACTATATCAAATCAAAAATTTTCCTTGTACGTTTTATTTAACATCATCAATAAATGTCTACAATCCGTATTATTGTTTTAATATGGTAATCAGGCAAAATGAGAAAATTTTAGGTAAGTGGCGAACCATGTTTTGTTTTCCTTTCACACATCGAGTCACATTTTGAGGTAGCTTTCTTTACAAAAAGCTACCTATTGCAGCCGTTCGGAGGAAAGCGCTTTCAAAAAATTTTGGTATATTTTCATCGATCATGACCCCCAGACCCGAAACCACCCTCCGTTCAAAATTGATATATATATATATATATCAATATATATATATATATATATATATATCTGACCTATGTCACACTCTAACTCTCGTATTTATGAACGGATTTGAATGTAATTCGGTGTGTACATAGTACATACCAATGTCTCAACCGAGTTCGTTGGCCAGCTTCATCCGCCATTTTGTTTCAAAATGGCGGCCATTTAAAAATTTTTAAAAATTTAAAATTTGAAATGTGGTACCAAAAAATTGAAAATGGAAAAATATTTTTTTCTTATGTATTTGACCTTTATACAAAGACTCCGTAGCAGTTTTTGTTTCGTCTATATCTTAAAAAATGGCTGAGTTATAGCATTTTGAATTTCTAGCGAAGCTGACATTTTGAAACGTCCTGAATTTTGTCACGCGATAAAAGGCGTATTTATGAACCGATTTGGATGGAACTTCGTTTATACATAGTACAAACCAATGTCTCGAACGAGTTCGTTGGCCAGCTTCATCCGCCATCTTGTTTAAAAATGGCGGCCATTTAAAATTTTAAGAAAAATTTAAATTTGAAATGTGGTAGCAAAAAATTGAAAATTGAAAAAATATTTTTTTCTTATGTGTTTGACCTTGATAAAAAGATTCGGAAGCAGTTTTTGTTTTGTCTAAATCTTAAGAAATGGCTGAGTTATAGCATTTTGAATTTCTAACGTGGCTGACATTTTGAAACGTCCTGATATTTGCCACGTGATAACAGACGTATTTATGAACCGATTTGGATGTACCTTGGTGTGTACATAGTAAATACAAATAACTCAACCGAGTTCGTTGACTAGCTTCATTCGCCATCTTGTTTCAAATGGTGGCCATTTAAAAAAAATTTAAAAAAATTAAATTTAAAATGAGATATAAAAAAATTGGAAAATGAAAAAGATTTTTTTTTGTATGTGTTTGACCTTAATACAAAGATTCCGGAACAGGTTTTGTTTCGTCTACATCTAAAAAAATGGCTGAGTTATAACATTTTGAATTTCTATTGTGGCTGACATTTTAAAACGACCTGATTTTTATCACGCGATAACAGGCGTATTTATGAACCGATTTAAATGTAACTTGGTCTGTACATAGTACATACCAATGTCTCGACCGAGTTCGTTGGCCAGCTTCATTCGCCATCTTGTTTCAAAAGGGTTGCCATTTTTTTAAAAAAAAGTTATTTAAAATTTAAAATGAGGTATTAAAAAATTGGAAAATGAAAAAGATTTTTTTATGTGTTTGGCCTTGATACAAAGATTCTGGAGCAGTTCTTGTTTCTTAAAATTTGTTCTTTTGTTTATATCTTAAAAAGTGGTTGAATTATAGCACTTTGAATTTCTATCATGGCTAACATTTTGAAACGATCTTGTATTTGTCACGCGATACCACACGTATTCGCCTATTTCGATGGAAGAAGGCATATGGATAGTATACATCAATATCTCGACCAAGTTCGCTGGCCAGCTTCATCAGCCATCTTGTTTCAAAATGGCGGCCATTAAATTAAAAAAAAAATTATATTTAAAGTGGGTGCCAAAAAATTAGAAATTGAAAAAGGTTTCTTTCTTAAGTATTTGACCTTGATATAAGGATTCAGGAGCATTTTTTGTTTATCTTTATCTTAAAAAATGGCTCAGATATAGCAGTTTCAATTTCTAAAGTGGGTGACATTTTGAAAAATCTGATTTTTTGCCTGCGACAGCACTCGTATATATCAACCGATTCCGATATGAGTGAGCATGTGCACAGCAATTACTAAGGTCTCGACCAAGTTCACTGGTTAGCCTCATCTACCATGTTGTCTTAAAATGGCAGGCACCTTAAGAAATCGCCGAATTTGGCAGCCAAATATAAGTGACTTTAAATAAAAGCAGTTTGGATAAAGCTGACTAATTTCGTGAAATTCTCATTCATAATGATTTAGTATTGATAAAAATTAGTATTGAATCTCCTACATTCGGTTTCCACTTAATTGAGCTTCGTGTGTTTGAATAATATAAGTTGGCTTTTTAAAAATAAGAAATATGAAAGCTACCTCTTCCTCCCGACACTGGCCGGAAGGACTTTTGATAACTGCAACAGGGTTTAATTGAATCATTAACCAGAATTTATTAACTAAATTGTAGATTTTTATTAAAATGTTTTTCTTTCTCAAGGTTAAAAAACAGAACACTATAGATAGCAATAACTTCTATTCAAAATATTTAGTTAGACAGAAAAAAATAAGAGTGGAAACAAACTTATATTACTTTTTCGCTCTTTATAAAATATTTAACTAAATATTAATCAAAATTCCAAGATAAAATAAATTGAAGTAAGATTAAATTTATTTTTACATTATTGAAATTTAAATTGATATCCAGAAACGCATTAAAAGCATTCAGTAAAGATCTCTATAAATATGAAATAGTAACAAAGTAGAAATTTAAATTTACTTTCAAAGTTGTAATAAATCAAATAGGACAAATTTTCAAAAATCTATAGACACACAAAGAAAAATTAAGTTGAAATTTAATTGATATAATAAATTAAAATATTTTTATTTTAAGTTTATTAATTAAACCGAATTTCACGATGCATATAAAACCTAAGAAGATATTTCTGGGGAAATCACAAATTTTTGTTAGCATGAATGTGACTTTAAATTTCTGAATTTAGTTAATGAAAAACATACATGCCTGAAAAGATACACTGAAGGAAATAGTACCACATTAAACAATTATGGGACATTGGCGGAGCAGTTGAGAGATTGTCACCACTAAATTTTAATAGTACACTTCGCCCTGAGAAATCTCAGAAATTCTGTCCTGAAACAAGAATACTATTAGAATTTAGTGGTGACAATTGATTCTCCCGTGCTACACTGTTCCATCGCTGCATAAAATTGAAATAAAATAACAAGTATTACAAATTTAAAACAGCACAATTTAAACATTTTTTTTAATATAACGTTTCTTTTCACTTTTTTAAACTGTATTAATATCGAGAGTCATACTGAAAGCATTCAACGAAATATTTTTACGAGAAAAAAATTAAAATCCTAAAGAAGTAGAAGTATTAAATATATTTTCTGATTTTAGGTTAAATTTCCTTTTAACTATACATAAAACATAAAATGTGCTACTTTTGAAATGGAAATTTTTGTTTTCCATTAAAACAGAAACACAGATTACTGTTTTGGGATTTTATTAGTTGTGGTTAATTATAATATTTTTGGTTATTATAATATATTTTTTTGAGTCACCATAGTTTTTTTTTCATTTTATATGTTTATATCAAATATGTTAACCTATCAACGAAAATTTTGGATATTCGGAGGAAGTAAATAATCTGCACCTCCATTTTCTTCGCTAAATATTTTGTTCAAATTGCCCAAAAGTGTATTTTATATTTGTTTTGAATTTCTGCGTAGTATTAACTTGTTCTTAAATTTCAATAAGCAAATAAATAAATAAAATATTAATAAATAATAATAACTAATAATAATAATAATAATGATAATAATGAGTTTTCAGTAATAATAAATAGGGGGGCGTTTTCCTTTTGACCAATTACTTTGGGAATGCACTCGGCATGTTTATGCCTATGCTTGTTTTACTCCACCACCTGCCTATGTATAGATATTGTTTATTGCCGTTGCTTTTAGGAAAAATATCCAAAGAAAACTAAGCACATGCATTTACATACTCCGCGGTACTTCATGGTATATATAAAGAAAAGAAGAAACAATTTGAGAATAGATAATAATTAATAGAACAAAAATATTTTTCCTTACAATTTTACTTAATGAAAAACTATTAGCTACCTTTGTTGTACTCATACATACTATCAGTATGGAACATTTTTACGCAGTGTTCTCACATAATTTCCACTAACGTTTGCAAATTTGCTCACCACCAAAAAGTATAGCCGAATAAAAATAATGTTAGTAATCGATTAGCCGTGAAACACCGATTCTAAAATCGGTCTTCAAATTCCTAAACTTACTGTTGATGTAACTGATGTAATGTATTTGATGTAAAATGATGTATTTTATTGATGTAACTGAATTGAACTATCGGTAATAAAAGCCAATTCAATAGATACATTATACAATATGCATTTTAACGACAAGAAAAAAAAATAGTTCTATATATTTCTAAATGTTTTTGTGAAAGAGACTTGAGATAACTGTGGAATTGGCGTAGCATGTTAGTGAGGTAAAAGAAAACAAATAAATGTGCAAACTTAAAAATAAGTATGAACGATCTCTGTTAAAGCACGATTGATAAGTTACATAGGAATTTTTTAATCGTGCAATAACATTATTGTAAGTGTCGCAGAAAGAAAACCGAACTCTGAATTTGCCGATTTTAATCTTTCGATATTGAGCCAATTGACGCCATTTTCAAGCATTGCGGCATCAATTTCTAGCATCGGCAAAGAAAGTGATTACGAGCAACTGTACTGTTTCTCCTCTTTGCAACTGCAGCGCCACGACCGAATTAATTATTATGAGACTGAAATGAGTACGTTTGACAGTCAGATTTGATTTTCTATCATAAGCATACGTAGCAAACCTCTTTAAGGCAATTTTATATTTTTTGTACGATACTAGAAATGGACTTGGAAGAGCTTCTGGAACACGAGTTAGTTTAAAAAAAAAAAGAAATGAACAAAATTATTCTTTAAAAGTTGTTGTAGGAATAGTCACCGGAAAAAATTACGGTACACTATAGTACTAAATAATTTTTTTTATATTTTTAAACCGAAGAGTTTCCTCATTTCGTGTGAAATTCAAGTTGTTCTAACTGTGCCTTTCAAGGAGTTAGAAATATTGAAATAATACAGCAAAATACTTATATTTATAAACCAATCGTATATTAACGTCGGAACTACTACACTGCGTCTCAAACGTGTACGCACGCATTAAAACATAATTAAAAACTGAAAAGGAAAATACAATAAATAATTTCCCAACAAATACTGAACATTGTTAAAAATATATTATAGTGTAAAAAAAATCATTGTCTACAACAAAATATTTTATTTAAGAATTCCATCACATTTAAAATTCTTATTCAAGAGTCAGTGTCTGAAAAGCTTAAGCACAATATGAAAATCTCAAAAAATACCGGGATTGTTTGGTTGAAGTGCAGTTTATTATGAATAGTTAAAAAGCAGATGTTCAATTCCCGTTTCGCATTCACAATACTGATGTTACTGAATTCACAATGTTTAACATATGCCCCTAATTAGGTAATGTGTAATATGGCCCTAATAAATATACCTTATTGTACTAAATGAAAGCCACCTTTACAGGGTCCTTCAAAAGTATTCCGTTACATTATGGTCTATGGGCGAAATCATTTGCGGTATATTTTAATCATGTTGTACTCTTTTGAACGTAATGAAATTGACATAAATTTTTGAAATGCACTAGAAGATTATTATCATAGGATACGTTATTTTTTGCATTTACAGTATGTATTCAGGGAACTCGAAATATTCCGTTATATTATGATTCATGAAGAGAAACACTTTACGGCGTATTTTAATGAAATAAACAATGAAATTTACATGAATTGCTATGGTGCGCTAAAACATGCTTGCAGTAGGACATGGGATATAAAGCATTTATCAATCGTTTATAGATCCCATAAAAGCTTTTGTTTAAGTACGGGGGAAAATCTTTTGCAATTAATTATGATGCACAATTTCTAATATGGTGAAATTGATGTACATTGCTGGGTGTCCCACAAGATGCTTGCAGTATAATTTGATGTGCATCACATTTATCGTTCATTTACATATTCGTTTATACAGAAAAGTTTTCAAATACAGTTCTGTATTCGAAGTATTGGCTATTAGAGAAGATTGCAAAAAATCTTTTCAGTTATGGAATGCAGTTTTAATATTTAACTAAATGTTAGTATGCTACATGGTATGTATAATTTTTTTAGACAATATACAGGGTAACAAAAAATATTTCATGAGCAATCCTGAGAATGAGCGTGAATTGTTTGAAGCAGTTTTTAATTTTAGATATGCATTTTTAAGCTCAACAACATTTAGTATTCTAAGAGACGTTTTTAGAATATAAATAACAAAACATACAGGGAACTGCAAAGGGTATATGACCACCTATGGATCATAATTTTTGGAAATACGACTTCAGTAGTTTTAATCGTGTTTTTGCCCGAATTAAATTTTAACTTACTATATTGCGGGTATAAGAATGCATAGAAAAAGTACCGGGCTGTGCAAAATAATTCAAGTAGGTTTTCCTCTATTAATAGAAATTGCTGAGGGTGAACCTTTAACTGTGTTATGCGTTTCCTTATTGTACTAAATTTTAGCGTACTATGTAGAATATAAATAAATCTATAGATTATATACAGAGCTTCACAGACGATGTAAAGTAGCTTTACGACTATCGACAGTAATTAGTGAAATCCAATTTTCAAACCTTCTATGTGTTTTCTAAAGCGTTTTCTTGAATATCTTGTTTACATTATTAACCCCTTGAGGGGCGGTGGGATAAAATATATCCCACCTAATTTAAACAAGACTCTCACCAGAAAATTTTAACTAAATTTTATAGTTTTAACTTTGGAGGAAAATCGTAGAAAAAGTCCTTTTTCCTATTTAAAAATAAACTTTTTCGATTATTTCGGTGAAAATTCAATATTGAGAGACCTTTCTTGCTTGCCTCTCAAGGGGTTAAACGGCGAAGTTTTGATAAAGCATTCTGAAGTAGTGGAAAGTGTTTCATAATCTATGCTTGACACATGAATTTTCTGTCTTCTTTACTTTGCGAATGGTTATTTTCATTCACAATCTCTTCGAGATGAAATTTTAAAATGTTTATTTCAGATTATCGAGAGACGTATACTACACATTTTGATGTTTGCTTTCTCGAACGCCATGGCAATGTTAACAGATTGTGGAATTTCCTTTGTTCAAAATAGCTACCTTTTTTTCAATTCAGTCGTTAAATAAAACGAAGAGTACTATTCTGAAACAGTGGTAGATATTTTGAATTAAAAAATCTTCCAAATTTGCAACAATGCACTTACGCAACTGCAAGTATGTTGGTGCAATGGGCATTTTTTTTTCATCAAATATGAACTGAATAAAACATATAGGAAAAGCTAAAGGCTTGTCGGCCTACAGCTAAATTGTCTGCTAGCCATGTGGTCCTGTTCTACAATATGTTATTTTGACTTCTCTGACTGGCACAAAAGTCACTGCAAGGTAGCTTGATTACAAGTGGGAAACTTTAAAAAAGTTCAAAAATTAACATTTTTTTTTTAATTTCTATTTATTTATTCCGGATATAACTTCTAATTTTTTAAATACAAAAACGAACTATAGATATCTTTGGTCTACTGTTTTCCTTATATTTCGGTATCTTGAGTACGGGTCTAGCAAAGTTTCGATAACAGTTTTCTGCAGTCAGTTCTGAACGGTTATGTACATTGCACATGCTTGAGAACGTGCATGCCAAATTCAATATTATCTGCAGGGTAATTTATTTCTTTAACTGTCAGTTATTGGGAAAATGAGAAGGATTAGGACTATGAAAGCAAAATTTTAACATTATTTGCAAAATGATTATCCATATTGTGCAAAATTAAACTAAAAAAAAGCCATTTATTTTTCATATAAGCAGTAATTGCATAATGTAAAATTTCCGATTAGAAAATCTTTCTTAATGATCTTTCTTAATTTACAACCAAGTTAAACTTTTTTAGCTGGATGGTATCTTAGGATACATAAAAGTAACAAAATAATAATTATAATAAATATAAACTGTTTTTCAGCGGATTTTTTAATTACGTAATTTACATCAGTAGCATTGAGTAAATTTATATGTATTTGTTAAGGAAAGTAAGACAAGTATACCTATTTAATAACTTTTTGTAAAAGGTATATATTTATTAAAAAAATAATAACCAAAATATGCACAGAAAGGGTAGGTGGGGCTAAAGATACGCGCAGGGCAAAAGCACGTACTAGACGATTTAATGTGTAGCAACATTTCTACAATCATAACTGCTAAGTGGTAGTTAAGTTCTTGTTCTAATGTCGCCGATGTGTCACATTCTAGTGTATGCTGGCCATTCTCTATTCCATATAACTATAATCTCAGTGAAAAATTCTAAACTGTTGAGAATTGTTTTATATATGATGCTAAAATTTTATTTATGTAATTGCGTTTTTGAATTAATAAAATAAATGTAATTTTAATGTAGTCAAATGAATATTCAAAGTAACATAAGCCTTACAATACTACAATATTAATTTTTAATTAGCCAACTATTCTGAAGCCTTAAAATGTAAACGTATCATTTCGTGTGTAAGGTTCAAAATAGAATTTTTGTATTAACACTTATGCCTGTATTTACCATCTCCCTCAACTCCTTGTTAAACGCGAATAATTCGGTCGAACTCCCAAAAAGTCGAACAACTCACTATTAGCCTGCTTGTTTTTCGGCTGCAATCAGATCGAATCAGTTGATGGTGAATAAAATTTTGAACTTTCGATCGAGGCTTTTGTGCGAAACCAGAGTTTAGGTAGATGGTGAATATGATCTTTAATTATATAATCAAAAGGTCATAAATTCTCACCTATAATGCAAAATATAATAAAATATAGTACCGCTATTAGATATGACATTTGTTTTACAAGGCGCTGTATCTAATATATTAAAATATGACTATCTTTTCAAATGAAAATCAAATTTCAAATTATTTTTGCTTAAAAGGCGCAGCGACCAACTTAGTGAAAAAGATTCCATGCCGGGAATCGAACCCGGGTCATCAGTATAGCGCACTGACGTTCTACCGCTAAACCACATGGAACGATACCCAGCCTGGAACTTCTCACTATTACAAGTTGGCAAGGCTACAAACGCAGCACAAGATGGAATATTTTCCGTGAGCCACCAACGTGGGGCAAACACAGACACTTAATTAAATCCAGCATCGAATGAATCTATATTAATATTTGGAAATTTTTCACTAAGTTGGTCTCTGCGCCTTTTAAGCAAAAATAATTTGAAATTTGATTTTCATTTGAAATATTGTATTCAAGGCGAATGTTTCTCTCTGGAAAAATTTCCAAATATTAATATAGATTCATTCGATGCTGGATTTAATTAAGTGTCTGTGTTTGCCCCACGTTGGTGGCTCACGGAAAATATTCCATCTTGTGCTGCGTTTGTAGCCTTGCCAACTTGTAATAGTGAGAAGTTCCAGGCTGGGTATCATTCCATGTGGTTTAGCGGTAGAACGTCAGTGCGCTATACTGATGACCCGGGTTCGATTCCCGGCATGGAAAATTTTTCACTAAGTTGGTCTCTGCGCCTTTTAAGCAAAAATAATTTGAAATTTGATTTTCATTTGAAATATTGTATTCAAGGCGAATGTTTCTCTCTGGAAAAATTTCCAAATATTAATATAGATTCATTCGATGCTGGATTTAATTAAGTGTCTGTGTTTGCCCCACGTTGGTGGCTCACGGAAAATATTCCATCTTGTGCTGCGTTTGTAGCCTTGCCAACTTGTAATAGTGAGAAGTTCCAGGCTGGGTATCGTTCCATGTGGTTTAGCGGTAGAACGTCAGTGCGCTATACTGATGACCCGGGTTCGATTCCCGGCATGGAATCTTTTTCACTAAGTTGGTCTCTGCGCCTTTTAAGCAAAAATAATTTGAAATTTGATTTTCATTTGAAATATTGCATTCAAGGCGAATGTTTCTCTCTGGAAAAATTTCCAAATATTAATATGACTATCTGTTTGTATTTCACAACTCCTCCTCCTTGAATATGGAACTTTGGGCGATGAAATTAACACCAGCCATTTACATGGATGCGAGGATGTCATAATTTCGGTATTATACTCGTAATTTAACTAACTCTCATAATTTTGGTATTTTAAATTGCACTTTTAGCTTTCGATGTATTCTTTTGTATTTATTAATGACGATTCTGTAATGACAGGAAAAAAAAATCACTATTTTTTTAAATAAAGAAAGATAATGAGAAATAATAAGATATCGTCTGCTTAAATTTGTTCGTCTTTAATTCTTTCTTTCTGGTTTAGAGTAAAAACAAAAGCTTTTATATATATTCAAGATACACGAAAATGTCTATGTATATGTATAATATATTGCAGAATATCATATGTACGCATTTAAGACTGTATACATTTTTAAGAAGTGACTAATAATATTCATATATTTCTTTTACAGATAACGATGCAAAACATTTTTCATTAAAATTAAAATTTAATCTTTTGAAATGAGAAAAATGTTTTGTTTGACAGGCCGCATTGAGCACAGGTGATTATCACTTCAGGCAAGTTCAAATTTACATATTCATGATTTGTACGAACAGTGATATGCACTTTTCTATACTTTCTTTTTTATATGTTATCACTGTATGCTGCGGCAATCGTCATTTTGTGTGACACGAATTATGGCTACGGATCCGATTACAGGGAGTTAGCCATTTCAACTGTTTGAGAATTTTATATACGATAATAAACTGTCTCATTTCACGTAACATATACAATTTACAATAAAATTATGTGTCATTTTTTTGGCAGATCTTGTGCATTCTTCTGTTTTCGGCTATGTTTCCTAGTCAGTGAACAGAGGGTACATATTGTATTTTGATTGCATTCGCACATGCAATGTGAAACATTTTTTAGTCAACCTGCTTATTTTTCATCTAATTTTTACTATTTTTTAATTCTGATTGCATAGTATTGTGTACAATATTGTTTGTCATATTTTCTGAAAATAACTTTTATTTATATTAAGAACTCTGAAAATTATAAGCAAAAAACTTTTTAAAGCGAAATTTGGGACTGTTTTTGTATGTACCTTAATTTCTCTACGAGTATACATGCTATCCTCATAAACATGAACACAATATATTACAATAAGTCACTTATTAATAATCTCGATTTTGAATGCTTTTGCTATATTAATTTTTACTGGGTTATCCAAAAGATATTCATTCTTTTTCAATTTGTTGACGGTTCCCTATGGGGTTTCCGGAAAAAATCTTCGCGGAAATATATAACGTATAGTATACTGTTTACACACCTGCACTTTCAGGTTAAGTCCTCAGGTATTTTTCTAGGCATTTAACAAAAAGTCCTTAAACGCAAGTGACTGGTCACCTTTGGCTAAATAGTGTAGACACAAAAATAATAATCGTAATTACCTAACGCTCGATTTGACACAGTCGGTTACACCATTTACAATATTTCATCACAAGACTTGTACAACCATACGTAAAGCTCTTGGTTGCTGCATATAAAAAATGCGAATGTAAATTATTAATTTTTAAACTTACAATAAATTATATCTCATTTTATTGAAGAAAGCAACTATTGTCCATTTATTTATTTTACCCTTACCTCCATCAAAACTTGTACTAAAGCTATGATGAAGTAAAGCTTAACCCCACGGGGCGTTTATTCACTTGTATTTCTTTATATATTGTTTGATTCTCGAATCGACTTTAGCAATTGTTATAAATATTACGAATTGGGTTATTTGCATCCAGACATCTTCAATATGTCAAACAGACATATTTAGGAAAAATATTTTTCAAGAAGCAAAAAGATGAGGGTTTGTATCAAATATCTGTTGATTATTGCCACGATAGCTTACACAATACTGCACGTACTACTATATTTGGATACAACCCCTCATCTTTTTGCTTCCTTTTGGAAACAACGGATTTCGAGCTTATTCTATCGACGATAATTTTCAGAATTTTCGAGCTATGATTTTGAGACTTTCACAAAAGTTGCTATATATACTTAGCTAATACATTATGCATATTGTATTTTGATTGCATTCGCACATGCAATGTGAAACATTTTTTAGTCAACCTGCTTATTTTTCATCTAATTTTTACTATTTTTTAATTCTGATTGCATAGTATTGTGTACAATATTGTTTGTCATATTTTCTGAAAATAACTTTTATTTATATTAAGAACTCTGAAAATTATAAGCAAAAAACTTTTTAAAGCGAAATTTGGGACTGTTTTTGTATGTACCTTAATTTCTCTACGAGTATACATGCTATCCTCATAAACATGAACACAATATATTACAATAAGTCACTTATTAATAATCTCGATTTTGAATGCTTTTGCTATATTAATTTTTACTGGGTTATCCAAAAGATATTCATTCTTTTTCAATTTGTTGACGGTTCCCTATGGGGTTTCCGGAAAAAATCTTCGCGGAAATATATAACGTATAGTATACTGTTTACACACCTGCACTTTCAGGTTAAGTCCTCAGGTATTTTTCTAGGCATTTAACAAAAAGTCCCTAAACGCAAGTGACTGGTCACCTTTGGCTAAATAGTGTAGACACAAAAATAATAATCGTAATTACCTAACGCTCGATTTGACACAGTCGGTTACACCATTTACAATATTTCATCACAAGACTTGTACAACCATACGTAAAGCTCTTGGTTGCTGCATATAAAAAATGCGAATGTAAATTATTAATTTTTAAACTTACAATAAATTATATCTCATTTTATTGAAGAAAGCAACTATTGTCCATTTATTTATTTTACCCTTACCTCCATCAAAACTTGTACTAAAGCTATGATGAAGTAAAGCTTAACCCCACGGGGCGTTTATTCACTTGTATTTCTTTAGATATTGTTTGATTCTCGAATCGACTTTAGCAATTGTTATAAATATTACGAATTGGGTTATTTGCATCCAGACATCTTCAATATGTCAAACAGACATATTTAGGAAAAATATTTTTCAAGAAGCAAAAAGATGAGGGTTTGTATCAAATATCTGTTGATTATTGCCACGATAGCTTACACAATACTGCACGTACTACTATATTTGGATACAACCCCTCATCCTTTTGCTTCCTTTTGGAAACAACGGATTTCGAGCTTATTCTATCGACGATAATTTTCAGAATTTTCGAGCTATGATTTTGAGACTTTCACAAAAGTTGCTCTATATACTTAGCTAACACATTATGCACATTATATTTTGATTGCATTTGCGCATGCGCAGTGAAACATTTTTTTAGTAAACCTGCTCATTTTTCATCCAATTTTTATTATTTTTTAATTCTGATTGCAGAGTATTGTGTACAGGGTTGTTTGTCATATTTTCTGAAAAGAACTTTTTTTATATTAAGAGCTCTGTAAATTATAAGCAAAAAACTTGGCGAAATTTGGGACTGTTAGAAATTATCGAATAATATGAAGTTTTATTTATGATGTCATCTACCTCACATGTTCAGTTTTTTGGGGATATGGGACATATGTCTTGGGCTCTTCGGTAAAACTATTCACATAGGTTGGATTTAATGAAAACGTAGGTCGAGATGAGGTAACTCATTATTTGAAGCAGATCATTTACTAGTCTGTGAAAGTTTATAAATTTGTACAGCCGGGTTTCCTCAATACATCGGCATAATAGTCAGTATTTGGGATTTAATAATTATTGGAACTATTTATTCATCTCTCAATTTTTTTAGTATCGTATTATCAAGTCAAATGTCTTAGTAGTATATTTAAATGTATGTCTTCTTTGCTTAGTATGAGAATGAAAAAAAAAAGGTTACAAGGGCAATAAAATATTATTTATTAACATTATACAGAAGATACAAAATATGATTATCAGGCATACTTGCCAATAGCTTTTTAACATAATCACGAAAACTATTTAGGCATTTATTTAAACGCAGAATCAACTAGTTTAACACAGGTTGGTAGAAATTTCATCCCTGCCCATTGCGTAAGTTCTCGGAAGCTGTTTTTACATTACTGTATGAAAAAAAGCTATTCCAAATAAGTGTTTCCTTAAGCTTTGTAATCAGGAGACAGTAAGTATAAATGTTTTTCTTTATTTCTCTTGAAAGAAAATTTTAGTAAATTAAGTAATTACTTACTTTTAAAAAATTGGATGATATTTAAAATATGATGATTTTTCAAATGCATTGATATGAGTTAAGTAAAATGTATCGCAATTACTTTTTGTTTCACAGTAAACAATTTTTAAAAAGTAAACATTTTCCATTTTTTACATTAAAATGCGGAATACCTTTTTGAAATTAAAGCAAACAGACAGCCAAATGATAGTTATTTAGATACAAAATTTGTAAATAAAAAATATTAAGCATACAAAACATTATAAAGATATAGAGATGTTCAGTATATTCTGAAAATGGGAAATATATTTTTAAACAAAATTCATCGTTTTTCAGTTTTATATTTACATGTGTCTAAAAAATGTCGAGACGTAAAACTATTTACATTAAAAATATCTTTTATTTAGCACCCTTTAAATTTCATTCAAATAGTCTGTTTTTCGTCATGTATCAGATAATCAAACATATCTAATTGCTTTGTTTTCTTCCATCCTAAATTATCTTGTGTAAATAATACGAAAACATATTATTTTCATAGCTTTGAAAATCATATTTTACCTATTGTCCTTTAATGTTGTTCCTTACAGTTTTACTTCACCAATTACTACTTCATTGTTTAGCTTTATGAAACACTGATATATCAGTTTACAACTTTTACTTTCTAGCTATGTTAGAGAAGCATGATACAATGTATGTACAAAGAAATGTTTAATACAAGTAAATTATTCAAAAGAGACTATTTATTTTTCGCATTTAATATTTATTAGCTTACTTTCACATAGGTTTTCATTGTTCATAGTTGTTAATTTATGAGTTTTTTCCGCACGTTATGTATCTCTAATTTCATTGTATTGCCAATGACAATTAGCTGTCTTTGATTTTATTTGTTATAGTTTGCTTTTTAATATTTCTTTTTTTCTTCTCGGAAATTTTTCGCAATAGAAATTATTTTTTCTGTACAAAATAATACGTAAAAATTTTAATGGTATTCAAGTGTTATGGACTTTTTTTATCAGTTAGTATTATCGAATAGTTTTTCATTTTCTTAGTTGTTACTTTCCAATTTTCCCTTTAAATTTTCTGTTTTATACAGCATATATTTTGATTTTATAGACCAGAAATTGTCTTTTGTTTTTGTTTATTTATTTGTTACTATTTTAACACCTCCCAACCATTGTTAAAAAGTATTGATGAATTCAGCTTGACTGTGGAATATCTGTGCTCTAACTATTGTAATTATTCTCAGACTGCCATATAATTTTTATATGTTATTAAGGTTTACTATATAATTATTAGAAATGCAAATGAAGCGTGAAGCGTTTGTTTACAGGAATACACAAAATAATTTGGATATATTATTGTGTATATTGAAAAATCCTTTGGAGTGAATTTCATCGGTGTTCTACATATAATGAAATTGATATGCATCATTGAGGTACATTACAATCTGAGTGAATTTCATCGGTGTTCTACATATAATGAGATTGATATGCATCATTGAGGTACATTACAACATAATTTCTCAGCAGTACAGAATTACTAACATTTATAGTTCGTTTACAGGTACACACACACAATACCCCCCCCCCCCCCCCCACCATTAAATTATGATTATGAAAGAAAAATCATTTGTGGGACCTTTTAATGATGTTAAATGTAGCGAAATAAAAAAATTATCGCGCAGGTGCACTACAACACCTTTCTTAAAGATTATGAAGTGCACAGCATTTATCATTCCCTTACAGAGACTCTCTAAATAATTCGATTGCAGGACTAATTATGATCGATAATTTTTGAAAGTAGGTTCTCCGCTGTGTATGTGTTTTTAGATTTACCTACATTTCAATACATTGCATAGTGTGTATGAGTTCTGTAGATCATATACAAGCCTGCATGAAAAAAATCGTATAAAAATGAATATCGTATATAGACAGGAATTGCTAAAAATTGATATGTACTAAATTAATTTATTTAAACAGCTAATAATATAATTATTAATATAGCGCATTACATTGCAAGAACAAAAATAAATATTATCTTAACAACATTCTGTTTATATTGGAAAGTGTTACATTTAAAGGTCACGTGTGAAACCAATTTGTTATTTGCTTTTCAAAATATTTTTTACCAATTTTTTATACACATATACTATTAAAAAATAACAATACTGTTTAAATATAATCTATAGAAAAAACTTGCATAAGCATGTAGAAAATCAATATTAAAATTAATAAATAGCCATTTAAAATTTTATTGAGGGTAAAAAGTGCAAATATATTGTAACAGGGAATTTTTTTTAATAAATTCGGTTTTATCTTCAAATTTTGTATTCAGTTAAAGGAAGTTATTGATATTACAATATTTTCCTTACAAACTTTAATAAAATTCTATTTTAGAAAATTGTATCTTTAAAAACCTTGAAAAATATTTAAAACTAAAACTGAAGTATCAGAAAATAAAACAAAATATAAATACACTTATTTGAAAAACTTCAGATAATCCTTTTGATTTTTAATTTGGGATGCACAATTGTGGAATGGCGCTCGATATCTGTATTATCAAGCATTTTCTGTTATATAGACAAGTCTGTCTGCTGGGAGATACAGTTTTTATGATTTATTATACTAAATGGAAATATAGTAACAGACTGAATTTTTCTCGGATAAATATTAAGTCAATTGTTTCGAGTTCGAAACACAATTTAATGATTCCTAAAAGATATAAAACAACAAATTAACTTATAAAAACAGCTAATAAAAATCAAAAGGATAACAATTGTATTACTTGTAATGTTTAGAAATATAATCTACCAGCAAAACATTCGGTTTGTTCGCGAAATTGTTGAAATTTGACAAGTGGTATTTGTTTACATATTTTTACTAGCAGTTACTAATAAGAATAATTCAATAATTATTAATTAAACCACAATTCAGAAAAACTTCATTATTACATTGCATAGGTAGAGGTATGAGCATAAAATACAGCCTATTTCGGAACAGGACTGTCACCAGAAAATCCACACATTAATTGTGAAATTGATTTGGTATTTCCTGAGATTCCAAAAAATCGTAATTTGGAGAGTTTTAAAAAGGCTTTTCGATCATTTTATCCCTTTAAAATTTGAATTTTTGTCTGTTCTTAGAGAGCATTTACATTATCTATCATGTCAAATTTTACATTTTTATCTTTAACAAATCAATAGAAATGATGATTTAGAGCAATTTTAGAAAGTATTTGCTTATTTCATCCTTTAAATTTCGATTTTTTTTCAATTTTTCTTAGAGAGAATTTACATGTTTAAGTTACTAATACGCCAGATTTCAAGCGTACATGATTATCAATTCCATAAAATTCCAAATTTAGAAAATTTTTCGAACACTTTTTTTCGAATTTCGAACTCTTCACCTTTTTTTAGTTTGAATTTTTTTAGAAATGGTTCTTTGAGAGCTTTTACTTCTTATAAGTCACTAACATGCAAAAATTTCAAGTTTCTTGCCCCTTCAATATCACAAAAAGTGCAATTTTATTATGGTTTTCCGTCCAGCACCCTCCTTTTAGTAGTAGCACCGACAAAAATATACCCTATGTTTGATCAGTGTCTGTCACCATCAATTTGCCACTATTATTTTTGAAACTCAATGCTATTACCTGAGAATTCCAAATGAGTCGTGATTTAGAAAGTTTTTAAACAGCTTTTCACTCATTTCACTCTTTTAAATTTTGAAAATTTTGTAACTGTTCTCGGAGATTATTTATATCTTATTAGTAACTATTGCGTCAAATTGCTAAAAAAGTTTCTATCGTTAAAATATGCATAGAAATCTTAATTTACAACGTTTTTGTAACGCTTTTCGTGCATTTTTACACCTTTAAATTTCGATTTTTTTTTTTTTTACTATTCTTAGAGAGCATTTATATCTTATAAATAACTGCCATGTCAAATTTGAATTTGCTAGCCCCTACAGTATCATACAATTGCAATTTAGAACATTTTTTGCTCCTCCAACCCCCTGGTGTTAGTAGCACTAAAATAAAATAAAGCCTATCCTGGAGCAGGTACTATCGCTAACAAATTACCAACTTAAAAAAAAAAATTGGTTTGGTATTTACTGAGATTCATTATTTATAAGTTGTTAGAGCGCTTTATGCGCATCCCCACCCCCCCCCCCCCCTTTTAAATTCCGAATTTTTAATAAAATGTTTTTTGAGATACTTCAAAGCTTTTGGGCAACTTAATTACCATGACACATTTTATTTTTCAATCTTTAAAAATTCAACAGAAATTGTAATTTAGTAGAATTTTTAGAACGGTTTTTTGCTTATTTACCCTTTTCAAGTTCGATTTTTTTTTCAATTGTTGTTTTGTATCAATATCTTATATGTAACTAATATACGAAATTTCAAGATTTTAACAATTCCATAAAAATTGAAACTTTGAAAATTTTTACAACGCTTTTAGCTCATTTCATATTTTTTAATTTCGTATTTTTTAGAAACGGTTCTTAGAGAACATTTAAATCTTATAAATAATTACTATGCAAATTTTAAGTTTGAATCGTCTTCAATTTATACAAAAATTACTATTTTAGAGCATTTTTCATTCCGGCACTCCCTTTTTGGTAATGTCTCCCACTTAAAATATAGCACATGATATAGCATGGATATGATAGCATATGATAGCATAGCATATGATAGCATAGCATATGATAGCATAGCATATGTTATAGCACTATCATTTGAGATTATTACTTTTGAAATAAGTTTGTATAGCCTTAGATTCATAGAGTCGTAATTTAGGAAGATTTTAGAACGCTTTTTGATCAATTCTCCCTTTTAAATTTTGAGTTGTTTAGGAGCTGTTTTTAGAACAAATTTCTCTCATTTGAATATGTTTTTAATTCTACGAATATTATGAATGAAACCATGCATCATAAAGGTGCATTTTTTATTGTATCAGTAACCGAGATTCGCTGATATACTAAAGTGGTCAAGTATATTATTAATTTCGGTTCCTTACATGATGACTGATAAATAGTTTAGTAATAAGCATCTTGGTAATATATAATAATATCGTGAATTTCTAGTTAATGTTTTCTATAAAGCTAACATCAAAATTAAACAACATAAATGTCGTGAAGTGTTATTTATAATTTTCTGAACTTACTTTAGAACAAGCTATTACAGAAGGTAATTAATGTATATTATGATATTATTTTCATTATCTTTGAGAGAAATGGTTGTGTTGAAATTTTATTTAAGATTATTGATATTTATTGAGATTATATTAATATTGTATAAAAAATGTATTAAAATTAATGATGTCATGATTAATTCTTGTACAATACAATTGGTTAATAAGAATTTTCTTATAATCTCTTACGAAGAAAATATATATAGATTATTTTTCTAAAAACGTACAAAACACTATCGTGATATATTTATTAATAAAGTAATTGGAATTGAAAATTTGTTCTGATGGAGAGTTGATATGATATAGTAGTCCAGTATACGTATACCATTAAATAATACAAAATAATCATCTTTTATAAAAATAATGCGTTCACAGAATGCGTACATCATGTCTATCGTTTGTCACAGCCCTAGTTTGAACAATTTACTAGGTCTATAACGTTGGTTTAAAACTTGTATTCAAGATTAATATTTGTTTTCCTTTCAGTGCATTTTAAATCTATTTTCAGATAAATTCCAAAGCTTAGTCCGTAGAAAGAAAGATTGTAGCTGCTGAATAAGTTAACAGGTGTCATGAAAAATTATTTGGTGTGAAGAGAATTTTGTTTGTAATTTTTAAAATGGCAACACGCTCAAAGCGTTACCTTTCTAAAATATTTATTTATTTTTTAACCAAATACGAAAAAAATCATAAACGTAAAAATCCACCATTTTCAAAGAAATGGTAAAAGCAGTTAAAATTTATAAAATAGGACACACCAGTTTTCATATTTTCCTTATCTGAAAGGTCTCGTTCTGCTCCTGATTTACTAAAATCTACAAACAAAATATTTTACGCCAATTTGTTTTCTTCTATTTTATTAGACTTTATAGTTTTTAATATTCTTATAAATTATCCAGTTGTCCCGAATTTCAAGTACAATGTTAAAAGGACAGTATTATGTACTGTTTTACGTTTCTAAAATAGTGGTCAATGTCGTTCATATATATATATATTTTTTTTTTTTCACAGTGGTACACCAAAAAATGTTTTATATCACAGTACAATGTTGGTCAAAATGAGCGATAATGATAGCAATTGATTTTAAAATGAATGTAGATGACACCGTTGCATCATATCGTGTAACCGAATTTTAAAAGAACGCTAATCATGGTTCGAGTTAGGTTTACGACACGTTTAGGTTTGACTTCAAATATAATTTTCAGATTTGGTTTCTTGTATATTTCGAACTACTCAGCACTTTAATTTGGACGATAATAAATATTTGCTACAAACGGAAAGGAAAAAAAAAACATCTCTAGAAAGTCATTTTTATATCTTTTTCTGAAAATTGCTTGCGTTTATAGAAAGTTCTAAGTATATCATCTAACTTTAGAACTCTTCCGTTTACAATTAAGAAACACTGCTTTAATTCGTTTTAAGATAATTCTAAATAGTGTAATTACATAAGAATGCTAGTGGCTACTTATTAATTATTATTCTTTGGGGTCTTAGTTGTTCTAATTCTTGAAATAAAAATATAAATTCTAAAAAATAATAATAAAAAAAAAAAAAACAGAAAAAACATGTTATTTAAAAAATGCTTATAATATTTTTTTAATTACTATATTCATCGATAAAAACAAACAAGTGTTGAAAATATTAAAACCGTCTTGTTTCTTAACTTAAAATAGATTTAACTCAATAGTAGATTTAACAAGTATTTTCGTAAATAGAGATAATCTTAAAATGAATGAACATAATATCATTTACTTATAAACAGGAATATATCTAATGTTATATGATACACATATACACCGGGAGGCGGTTTCAGAAGCCATCATCTCATCCAGTTGTAGATTGAGATTCCAGGATTAGTTATAACTCGATTCGCATATTAAAATGCAACTGGTCTGCCAAGCAATATCATCAAAGATAATACCTCCAAACCCAATTTCAGTGGTTGACTGGTAGGATTACCATTGTGTTTTCCTGCTCCCAATCCTCCATGTTTTCATGCCTTTGAGTGCAGGAAAACTCAATGATAAACCTACCGATGAACCACTGAAATCGGGTTTGCAGGTATTTTCCACCAATATATGACTTGGCAAGTTGACTTGGAATTCTGTTTAATCCTATAATTTCAGTCGTCAACTCTATGAGGTGATTGTGTGTGCAAACGCCTCCATGCCAAATAGGAAATTTAATAATCATAAACTAGACGGAGGTAGTCCGTTTCTATTAATAGTCAAGGCAATAGATACCGTATAGGGACCCTACCTAGCAAAATTAATGGTAGTACTGGAAATAGGTTTTCTACATTTTTTTGGGGTCGCTGAATCCGAATTTGTAACTTCCCACCAAAATTTCCCCCGGCAACCCACCCCAAATTTTGGTAAAAAGCCCCCTAATAAAGGTTTTTATTAAAAAATTCCATTTTTTATTGTCTTAGGGGAAAAGTAGCTAGAAATTCAGAAAGTAGACAAAATTTGCAACAAATTAGATATATGACATTATGACTTAGGAAGGGGAAGGGGGGATCTGCCTCGGAACATGTGCAGAAGTGCTGCGTGATTAAGTTGCGCAATTGCACTTAATCACTCACACGTTTACATTAGTCCTCCCATCTTCCCTCCGAACTTTCTCTATAAGGTTTACTTTAAGTTTTTTGGGTCGCTGAATCCGAATTTTTAACTAACCCCCAAAATCCCCCCCCCTCCGAAAATCCCCCAAATAGTTGTTTTTAACTTAAATTTCTTATTGTTTTAGGGGAAAAGCATTACCAAATTCAGAAACTAGACAAAATTTGCAATAAATAGGATCTATGACATTATGACGTAGGATAAACGGGGAGAGAGGGGGCTGCCTCGGAACATTCCCCGCGCGATTTTCTCAAAAACCAAATTTTTTTTTAAAATCAATTTTTTTTTTTTTTTTGGGGGGGGGGGGGGGGTGGCGGGTGAAATTTTGGTGGGAAATTTCAAATTCGGATTCAGCGACCCAAAAAACATAAAGTGAGTCGAAATCCAGAACTAGCATTAATTTTGCCAGATAAAATCCCCTATTGCCTGGACTCCATAATTTGGTGCACGTAGCTCCGCAGTGCATGTTCAGAAGCAGCCCTCACCCTCCCCGTTTATCCTAATTCATAATGTCATATATCCGATTTGTTGCAAATTTTGTCTAGTTTCTGAATTTCGTAATACTTTTCCCCTAAAACAATAAGAAATTTAAGTTAAAAACAACTATTTGGGGGAGATCTCGGGGGGGGGGGAATTTTTGGAGGAAAGTTAAAAATTCGGATTAACTGACCCAAAAATCTTAAAGTAAACCTTATAGAGAAGGTTCGGAGGGAAGATGGAAGGGCTAATGTAAACGTGTGAGTGGTTAAGTGGAATTGCGCAACTTGGTTTACACAGCACCGCGCGCATGTTCCGAGGCAGACCCCCCTTCCCCTTTATCCTAAGTCATAATGTCATATATCTAATTTGTTGGAAATTTTGTCTACTTTCTGAATTTCTAGATACTTTTTCTCTAAGACAATAAAAAATGGAATTTTTTAATAAAAACCTTTTTGGGGGGCTTTTTACCAAAATTTGGGGAGGTTGCCGGGGGAAATTTTGGTGGAAAGTTACAAATTCGGATTCAGCGACCCAAAAAACATCTGAAAAGCCGATTTCCAGTACTACCATTAATTTTGCTAGGTAAAATTCCCTATTGCCTGTACTATAATGTAATTGCACTAAACGTAACACACTCTTTTCATATTTAAAGAAATTTTGAAAGCATACGAGGTGCAACTGTGAAACCAATTTCATATGAACTTTTAACGACCAAAACATTATTTTTATTTGTTTGTTTATTATTATTATTATTATTACTTTTTTTACATTTTATATAAATAGAGTGGTAACATTTTGGTTTGTTGGATTGCAGATTGCAAAGAAAAATCTTAATTATATCATTTAAAGTAAATATAATATTAGTTTAAACTAAATATACTTTCACACCATAAAAAATAATAAACATATTTTATTAGTATTAAACATTTTATCTTTAAACAAAGATTCTCAAAGTGTGCTCCGCAAATCCCTTGGAGCTCCGCCTATACTTTTCAGGGGCTCGCGGCGTTCCAGGAAAATAGACAAAACATGAAAGAAACCAGCATATTGCAAAGAAAATTTTTTCGAAAGTGTGTAGGATTTTTTGTGTGTGTGCGCCAAAAATAAATACATTACTAGGTTTATAAATACTACACTTTTCAAAATAATATAATATTTTGCATTATACATGTATCCATTTTCTATATAATATTTTTGGTTATTTTATCTTTCTGCATTTAATGTGTTTTAAAAATTCGATTCAAAATAAGCTATACGAAACTGTATTCTGAATCGAATGCACAACGTGAAATGAAAGAGCAAAGGCGCTCCAGTGCTGTTATCTCTGCTTGCCGAACAATAGGGACAACAATTTTGTTCTTTGAAGCTCCGCCTATTTATATGTTATATTGTGTGTGAATTTACATTTGTGTATATATATTTCTTTTTTTATATAGCTTTAATTTCTTTAAGTTGTTTATGTTATTTGTATATACTGTTTTTCATAGTACAACAATGTTTGTTGATTAAAACGCTTCTTTTTTGTAACATCTTGTGTCATTTAATAAACCCCTCATTAAATTCAATTAATATTTGTATACGTATGTAGTTTTCTTTTTTCTTTTTGCAAAATAATTACTTTAATCTGTTTATTTTATTTTTTATTAATTCTTAGTTATTTAAATTTTCTGTGCTGTTTTAGATAACTCTACTTAATATTTAAAGCGATGTATGTTGCTAAAAAACGCATTGTTTTTAACATCTTGCACCACTTAACAACCCCTCATTAAAATTTTGTTTTAAATGATCTCGGCATTGGCTGAGATTTTTATGTTAGGATGTTACATTTTCCTATCAGAAATAAGCCTGTAGCAATTTTAAAAATATATATGGGTTCTTTACATTTGTCATCACACTAACAATCTAAACTTTTGCTCAGCTCCACCCCCTGCTTAGACTTTTCGTCAATTAGTACCCGCCCTGATATAAATTTAACCCCACCCATATATCCCGTTATGTTAGTAAAGTTTTTCTGCTAGTTGCAGCTCTTTTAACGTGTATAGTTTTTAACCGTATGCCTATTTTGAGGCACAAACTATGGTGAAAGAAAGTGTCTTTCAAAACTATAATTAATAGCTAAATACTTCAAATAAAACATAAAAAAAAGTAAACGTTGCCCCGCCCACTTAAACACTAAAACAATGATCTGCTTCTAAATGTATTTTTATAAAATGGTACAAAAGAAGAAGCTCAGAGGCGATTCATTTTCTTTGCATATTTAGAAGTTCTAGAAGCGTAAACAACGAAAAAAGAATCCTCAATTGCATGATTGTATTACGGATGTTCGGGACTAGCGAAAACGTGTTATATAATTACTCTTGGGCGACTGGGCCTACGCATTTTCTTTCCTTTTGCTAGTAGCCTATTCCAAGGATCGTACAGCTTAAGGCTTTTTTTTTTGGACAAATATCACTATTTTTTTATAGAAAAATAAATCTAGGTTAAACGAGCGAAATTTCTCCTCATTCAAGAAAAGATTTTTCCATAAGAAAATACTGGATCCGAAGAATTTCCTGGTCGTGAAAATTCAGGTCAAGTACGACCCCTGCTACTGGGATTATACAGAAGTCCTTCTTTGTAAACGAAAACTGTATAACTTACTTTTTTTCTGTGTGTATGTGGTTACCATTTTGGTCTTTAATTCCGAGTTCATACGGGAAATCCCGAAATAATATTTTTTATTTTAAAAATGGATGTCATTAAGCTCTTAACACTCTCGCTGCGCAGCCAGAGATTTTCTCGAGGATGCATTTTCCCGTCTAATTTAATCCTCCTTGATTATTCCCACCAGTTATTTTTTTCTTTTCTTTTCTTTTTCTTTTCTTTTCTTTTATTTATTTTTTTATTTTTTTTTTATTTTGTAAAATTTGCCTTATTTAATCAAAGAATTTTCCCGATTAAATTGGACAAAAATTTTTGTTTTTAAAAACCGGTGACAAAGGAAGCTATTTTAATTATTTTGAAGCTATTTTAATAAAACAATTACACAGCGAGAGAGGTTAACGGACGGTGATGACGCTATGGCACACATAATTTTAATCCATAATTGCCACATTGGCACTCGAATTTATTAATGAAAATTTCACTCTTATTAAGTACGAGAAATATACTTTTAATAGTTTACAAATAAATTTTCTTGTAAATGCTGGTGTCATTCAATTATTTCAACATTTACGAATACAATTACCTTGCCCCTGAAAGGGTTAACAGTAATGCTCGAGCGTCGCTGAGGTAAGAAGGTTTCCTCCGTTACCAACAGCTCTCAAAAACACAAATTTTTAACTACAATTTTTGCTGTATTTGGCGAATGTACAAGGCAGATAGTTCAATACAAAAAAAAAAGTGGTTTTTAGTCCTCATTTGTAATTTATTGTTTCCAATAATAGAAAAAAATCATATATTATATAATAACTAGCAGACCCGCCCGGCGTTGCCCGGGTTTTGTAAATAATAACCTTAAATAAAACTTAAGTTTTTATGATTTTATATTTTTGGAAATTCTTTTAAATGAACCTAATTTTGGAGGCTCCATTGCCTTCTGCAGTGTATAATGCGTTCCCACCAATCTTCCTTCTGAACGAACCTGTAATCTAAAACCCAACTACATATGGCAGCATTTACCGGAAGTGCGCGTACGTGCCGGAGACAATCGAAAACCAAGTTGAGTGAGTCAAACCTCGTAGGAATCAAGCCCACAGGAAAAAAAAAGAAAAAAAGAATGCGCCATTAATGTTAGAAAATGTTGGTAACTAAAGTCTAAGATAAAATTTCATAATATAGAAAGTAGCTGAATTGTAATCTAAGTTGAAGGAAGCAAATCCCGTTGAAATTGGACCCTTAAACCCGAGGAAATAATGCGCCACCAGGCGGTGGAAGATGTCTCCTTGTAAATTTCATCAATCACTGTTAGCATTAACACAGTATTTAATAAACGGATGAAATCCCTTATCTAAAGTTACCTATAAAATTACGCGATTTTTAATTTACGGCTGTAGTGAGTAGACGTAAGTTAATGCTGGAAAAGGAGATTAATGTTCGAAAAAGGTGGTAGCTGACGTATAAAGAAAGACCGGTCCCAGGGGGCCAGGGTCTTAACTGGAATGTCGAAGACTAGAATGTATAAGAAAATTTTTTAGGTGTTTTAAAGTAGCTGGAAGACGCTAAAACTATGTTAAAGAAAATTGCAATAGAATAGGATAGGTTTTAAAGAAGCTGCCACAAAGGCCCCATGAAGACGATTAATATTCAAAATTGGTGGTAACTGAAGCCTGCAAATTTTTTTTTGTCATTCATGTAGTAGCTGGAAAACCGAAGAAGTTGTTAGGAAAAAAAAGTTCGTGATTCGGACCATTTTTAAGGGAGCTGTAACATTGGGCCGAAAAGGGCCCAACTGTTAGTTGAGAACAGGGCCCTAACATGAAAACATGTTTAAATGTTTTAGTACTTAGCGTTTTAGATCTTCAATTAGACAAAATTAATCATAGGGTATGAAATAACCATTAAAATAATATTTTAAAGAAATGCGAAAAAATGGGATAAATGCTTAAAAAGGGGCCCTAGAGCTCCAATAAAAATATGAGAGTGATGGTCTAGGGAGAAGAGTCCAAGACACAATTTTAAAATCATGCAATGAGAATGTGAGAAAATTAGGGTGTAAAAAATGCATAGCACACAAAAAGTTCAAGGAGCCCCGGATCGTGCCCTACAGGACCCTAAGGTGCCCCGGGATTTTAACTGGAATATAGAAACTGGAGAATAACTAAATGGAAAAATGGTTCCAAAAATGAAGATCGGTTTAAGAGAAGCAATTTAGTAATAATTTATTGTGCAAAAGCTTCAAGGGGTCTTGTACCGGGCCCCTAGGGGAAAGGAACTTAAGTAGCATGTAGTTTGGCATAAATACACTTTTTAGTATTTTTTCATGTAATCTGAGTACGCTAGAACTAAGGTAAAGAAAATTGCAAGGAATTCGGATAATTTTTAAAGAAGATGCACCAAGGGCCCTAAGAAGACGATTTATATTCAAAATTGGTGGTAGTTGAAGCCTGAAATATTTTTTTTCTTTTTTGTCGTTCATGTAATAGCTGGAGAACCTAAGATGTTGTTAGAGAAAAAAAGCTAGTGAATCGGACTATTTTTAAGGGAGTTATAGTAGGGGGACCAAAAGGGGCCAAATGATAGTTGAGAAAAAGCCGTAAAATGAAAACATGTTACTACGTTTTAGTATTTAGCGTTTTAGATCTTCGATTAGTTGAGATTAAGCATAGGGTACGAATTAATCATTGGAATATAATTTTTAAAAAATGTGCAAAAAATTAGGGAAATTGTTAAAAAAGGGCCCTAAGGCCCCAATACATATATGTGAGTGTTGATCTAAGGAGAATAGTTCAAGACTCAACATTAAAATTATGCATTGCGAAGGTGAGAAAATTAGGGAGAACCTAAGATAATGTTAGAAAAAAAGCCAGTGAATCGGACTATTTTTAAGGGAGTTATAATAGGGGGCCAACTGATAGTTGAGAAAAGGCCCTAACATGAAAACATGTTATAACGTTTTAGTACTTAGCGTTTTAGATCTTCGATTATTTGAGATTAAGCATAGGGTACGAATTAATCATTAGAAAATAATTTAAAAGAAATGTGCAAAAAATTGGGGAAATGCTTAAAAAAGGGCCCTAGGGCACCAATAAATATATGTGAGTGTTGGTCTAAGGAGAAGAGTTCAAGACTCAACTTTAAAACAACACATTGCGAAGGTGAGAAAATTAGGGTGTGAAAAACGCATGGCACACAAAAGATTTAAGAGGCCCTGACCGGGCCCTGCAGGACCCTAGACGGGCCCATGGTCTTAACTGGAATGTAGATACGGGAGTGTAACTAAATGGAGAAAGCATCCCAAAAATGAAGATCGCATAAAAAGAAAGCATTTTATTAACAATTGAGTGCACTAAAACTTCAAGGGGCCCTGTACCGGACCCCTTGCAAGGGGGCCAGGGTTTTAACTGAAATGTAGAAATGGGGTAGAAAATGAAAAGAGAATTCACCCCAAAAACGAAAAAGATCGGATATGAAAGTGGCATGCTATTCACAGTTTAGTGCACTAAAAGTTCAAGGGGCCCTGTACTGGGCTAGGGTCTTAACTAAAATGTAGAAATGGGGCAGAAACTAACAGGAGAATTCACCCCAAAAACGACGAAGACCGGATAGAAAAGAAGCATGTTATTAGCAATTTAGTGCACTAAAACTTCAAGGGCCCTGTACCGGGACAATGGACAGGGTGCCAGAGTCTTAACTGAAATGTTGAAATGAGGTAGAAACTAAAAGGAGAATTTACCCCCAAAACGAAGGAGATTGGATAGAAAAGAGGCATGTTATTAACAATTTAGTGCACTAAAAGTTCAATGGGCCCTGTACTGGGCCCCTGGACAGGGTGCCAGGGTCTTAACTGAAATGTAGAAAGGGGGGTAGAAACTGAAACGAGAATTCACTCCAAAATCGAAAAGATCGGATAGAATAGAGGCATTTTATTAACATCTTTGTGCAATAAAACTTCAAGGGGCCGTGTACTGGTCCCCTTAACAGGGTGCCAGGGTCTTAACTGAAATGTCGAAATGGGGAACAAACTGAGAGGAGAATTCACTCCAAAATCGAAGAAGATCGGGTAGAAAAGATGCATTTTATTAACATCTTAGTGCAATAAAACTTCAAGAGGCCCTGTACTGGGCCCCTTAACAGGGTGCCAGGGTCTTAACTGAAATGTCGAAATGGGAAACAAACTGAAAGGAGAATTCACCCCAAAAACAACCAAGATCGGATAGAAAAGAGGTATGTTATTAACAATTTAGTGCACTAAAACGTCAAGAGGCCCTGTACCGGGCCACTTGCAAGGGTGCCAGGGTCTTAACTGAAATGTTGAAATGGGATTGAAACTGAAAGGAGAATTCACCCCAAAAACGAAGAAGATCGGATAGAAAAGAGACATGTTATTAACACTTTAGTGCACTAAAACTTCAAGGGGCCCTGTACTGGACCCTTTGCAAGGGTGCCAGGGTCTTAACTGAAATGTAGAAATGGGACAGAAACTCAAAGGAGAATTCACCCCAAAAACGAAGAAGATCGGATAGAAAAGAGGCATATTATTAACAATTTAGTGCACTGAAACTTCAAGGGGCCCTGTACTAGGCCTCTTGCAAGGGTGCCAGGGTCTTAAGTGAAATGTAGAAATGGGGCAGAAACTGAAAGGATAATTCACCCCCAAAACAAAGAAGATCGTATAGAAAAGAGGCATGTTATTAACGTTTTAGTGCATAAAAACTGAAAGCGGCCCAGGGGCCCCGGCCCTTAAAAAATTAAAAATCCGAACCTCAGGCCCCCCAGGGGGATACCTTCTTTAGGTATTCACGGGCTTCGCAACCCCGGGTTCCTGAGCGATCTTTCTCTTTTCCTTTTCCTCTTATTTCTCTTGTCTTTCTTTCCTCTATGTTTCACTCTCGTTGTGGTTTCCTCTTCGGAGGTGAGGGCAATTCTGTATGAGCCGATATCATCCTGTATATCGACTTGTGGAGAATTGTAAACCACCCACGTGTTTGCCGTGCGTGGCGACCCGTGTCCCTGGAAAGGGGGATCCTGGTAGTTGAGGGTAACCAACACACTGCTTTGGCCTCTGCTTCAGGTAGACGGGAGGTGCATATTGGTCCCGTATGCATCAATCGGCTGGTCAGCTGACGTGTGTCACTGGCTGGGGATCAAGTGAGCGAGTACTTACTAGCCATCTCGCTAAGGGTGGAGACTGGCATAGGAGTGTCTTGTGACCGTATGGGCCCTAGCTAGCACTGGTGCACGAATGTGCATCCCCTTGTTGGGCTCGGTAGTGGGTGGTGCGGCCGGGGTCTGAATTCTTTTTCTTTTTTTCAATTATGGATGGAAAAACTAACATTCCTTCTATTTCTCTCCCAAGTGGCGAGCAACAAACTGTACAGACGTTATTCACTCGTTTTTTTGTAATTAAACGCACTGATAGTCTCTCAGATAGTTCTTTCAAAAAAACTTCACCTTTTCTAATAGCAAAAACATTTCAGTCTGTTTTGGGTGATGGTCACTCGCTCAAAAAATTGCAGTCTGGGGACTTACTGGTTGCGGTTTCTTCAGCCAGGCAGTCACAACTTCTGTCAAATTGCGATACTATAGGTACTTTTTCTGTCTCTGTTAAAGCACATCAAACTCTTAATACTTGCCGTGGTGTCATATCTGAACCAGATCTTTTATTTTCTACAAAAGAAGAACTTCTAGCTAATTTAAGTGATCAAAATATCATAGATGTTATGTATAACTTTTCATAACTTTAGAGATTTTAGAATTTTTTAATTTAAATATTCTAGTGTTTTAACTATTTTTTGTCTTTTAAAACCTTGTGTATTGTCGCTTTCATTGTGCATTATTTTTTATTACTTGTATCATCACATTGCTTTCTTCATTTTGTTTTGTTTTTTCACTTTTATATCTCTGACAATCTTTTAATGTAACTTTTAATTTTTAACTATGTTTTACTCCTTAACTTTTTCTTGGCGCAGCATGTCCCTATGAGGACTTTGTGCCATAAAACTCTAATCAACCAACCAACCGAACCTCAGGTGTATCAGGACCTGCCTTGGACTAATCACATCTGAATTTTCAGACTTCTACGTGCGGTAGTTTTCGCTAGCCATCGCACACAGACACAAAGAGCGATTTATTCTTTTATTAGTATAGATAGTTAAATAATAGAAAATTTTATTTTCAAAATTTCTAGTATGAATTCAGACTTTCTGTATCAAGAAAAGGGCCAAACTGAAAACCTTGACCCCATGTTGGAAACTACTGGTTCAGACTCACTCTTACTCAGCAGATTTTTCTCTGCTCCATAGGCATAAAAAAAATTAATTTGTAAATCATAGAGTACCGTGGGGCGGAAGGGCTCCGCCTTAGAAATTCTCCCCAAAATGGGCTCCGCGAGCCCAAAAGTTTGGGAACCACTGTCTTAAAGTATTCACTCTCACCTGTGTATTGTCCATCAAGATACTCAGCAATCTGCGTAATGGATGCTAGTAAATGTGAAATAGTAAAACAAAATGTTGTGTTCGAACTGACAATCAACAAAACTCTTGATAAAAATTGGTGGTTATAAGTTGGTATATTTGATGCCTTTTTTTTTTTTTTTTTTTTTTTTTTGGAAGGGGGAGGTTGGTGTTGTAAAGTGATGTTACTTTTTTAACACTTTCCAACAAAGTTGAAAAGTGTTTATGAGTTCGGTTTGTCTGCCCGTTTGTCCGCGCTCTAACTCCCGTAAATATACTCGGATAGTTCTGAAATTTTTGGATGTTAGTGACCTCTACCAAGCATAGTCCCTATTTCAAATGAAGTTTGATGCATGTTTAGTTCATTTGCAGGGACAGTCAAAAGTTTTCCGTTACATTACGTCCAATGGGAAAAAATCGTTTCAAATTATTTTTTAATGGTGTTACACTCTTTCAAATATAGTAAAATTGATATGCATTTGTGAAGTCCAATAAAATATGCATTCTATTAAATATGCGTTGCAAAGAATAGTTATAATTCATTTACAGGGACACATAAAATAATCCCGTTACATAATGGTATAAGGGGGGGGGGGGATTGTTTGCGGCGTATTTGAATTATGTTAAACTATTTCATATACAAATGAAATTGTTATACGTCGCTGGGCTTTACTATAAGTTACTTCATGTATAAAATGAAGTGCATAGCATTTACAGGGACACACAAAAGATTTCAGATACTCGGTTCAGATACTCAGTATCCGAATTACTGTATTTTAGCTTGATTGCCCGAAATGCATTTTTAATTATGATATGCGCTTTTAAGTTTCACTATATTTATGCATACTATATAGTGTGTATAAATGCTATAGTTTATATACAGGGCTACAGAAAAGAATTCGTAAGGATTACTGAGTATCAGCATAAATTGCTTAAAGGTGGGTTTTAAATGAGTTATGCGTTTTTTTTTTTTTTTTTTTTTTTTTTTTTTTTGCTGAACTGAATTTAGCTTACTAAGAAATGTTTGTAGAATATAGATAAAATGATATACAGGACAACACAAAGAATTGGATACATGGCCGTCTATGCGTGATAATTTCCGGAAATGTAATTTCAATAATTTTAAGAGTGTTTTAGTTTGAATTAAATTTTAGCCAAATAATGGCCTGTAATAAAGGTACTAGGTAAACTATAGGGCTGTACAAAAGTATTGAGGTATATTTCCATATATTAGTATAAATTGCTGAAAGAAAAATTTCAAAATGTTATGCATTTTCTTGCTAAACTAAATTTTCCCATTATATAGTATATATATATATAACCTACAGATCAAATACAGGGCTGTTCAAAAGTATTCCAATACATATTTCGCTATGGACGGTAACTACTGAAATCAGTTTTTCAAATGTTTTATGCATTTTATAAAATGTTTACTTAGTTATTTTATTTACCTTATATCCCTAAATTTTTAAGTTTTGTTAAAGCATTCAGGAAGTGTTGGAAAGTGTTTCATAATCTATGCTTAACGCATGATTTTTCTTTCTTGTTTTGTTTTACTGGCGATTATCTATTCGAGGGATATAGGTCGAGGGGGCTGTGGTCTTCGAAGTTGGAACAAAAAATTTTACTTGAGTAAATTTACATATCCAAGACTTTATATAATTTTTATTACATTTAAAAGCAACAAAATTTGTTTCTACCATCTCTAAAAATATAAAATGTAACAACAATTTTTAATTTTAATAAATTCTCTCTCTTACTACTCTCTATTGCAAAGTTTCTTCCTGCAAAAGAAACCGGGTGACATATTGGTTTTCTTCGCACATGCTTAGAATCTAAAACAGTGGCTCTCTCTAAAATGTCGGTAAGAACGGAACTAAAGCATAGAAGTTAGGTCGCAGGCTGTGCTTACATTTTTGCAAACATAAGTCTACACAAAATGTCCCAAAATATTGAAACGAAATTTTGTTTTTTACTTTTTGGAGATACTTGAGTAGTGTAAATTACAAAAAAAGTTCAAAATAGTTTACGATTTTAAAAATGCTAATGATGTAGTCCTGTCTTTAATTTTTCAAAGAATACTCTTTCAATTTTTAAACTGTCCCCTTATTCTGTATGTTATATTAACTAAACTTTTCTGCAAGCACTAAGAAATAGAATAATACAATTTCCATTCTTCTAATACCGAAACTCGCCTCTAGTTGTAATATTTTGAATTATATAAAGCTTAAAAAGCTTAAAAACAATATAAATATGGGAGCTTTTCTACACAAAAAACCAACAGCCTATCTCAGTTTTAAGAAAGAAACGATCAAAAATATGAGAGCTGGCACTATCAAAACTTATTGAAGACTACAACTTTAAAAGCGATTTTCTGGAAACTACATTTTTCAACATGTATAACATGATACCTCGAATAGTTTTTAGCGTCATTGACTAAACTTGCGCTCAACTACTTACAAATAAATTGTCTAAAGGCCATCTAGCCATTTTTGGAAAATTTATTTTTGTGTATTTTATCAAAAAGTTTAAAAATCAAATTTTCAAACAAAAAAATGATTTTTTTTTCAAAATAGCGTAATTTTCTTATTTTTGAAAAATTCAAAAATTTGAGCAATAGCCCTTAGCTACAACCTAATTTTACAAGAAGAAACTGAGATTTTAATATTTTTTTGTTTCTACAGGAAGTTAGGACACTGCCCATCGAGCCCGGATATTATGTACAGATCAACGTGGCTGCAGGTTTCCGACCTAATATGTGACGAGATTTAACAATAAAAACTATTTTTAAATACTTGTAGCAATAAGAAAATAATGCCAAATTATGAAATTCTAAATTAATTATACTCTCCTCCTTAACGTTCTAATGCCTATGGCAACATATATATTGCCACCAGTGATTCCAATTTAGTAGATTTGTTAATTCAAATATTCCAAATCGATATCAGAAAATTAAAATAGCAATATTGGGTTTACTTAATAACAGACATTCAGTCATTAAATAAAGAGAAATGTATTATTGAAAATTTTTGGTACGAATTTCGATTCTCTGAATTACGGAATTTTTAGAACGTATTCTACACTGTTAAAAATTTTGCAGCATTCTGGCAGGTCATTCGACCGTTTTTTGAAAAAACGGTTTCATAACCATAATGTAACTATATTCTGTCCATAAAATGGCCAATAATATGGTCAGAATAGTGTTAAAATTACGGTTGTGTAACCGTTTTCGGAAAAAACGGTCAAATGACCTGCCAGAATGCTGCAAATTTTTAACAGTGTACCATCGGAATTAGAGAGTTAAAGAAAATTCCAAAATATCTCAATTTTTCGCGGTCTCGGTGATATGCAAACCCTTAAGAGAAATATTGTGTACAGAAAAATCATCATTGAATTAAAATATAAACATGAGCGAAAAATCATGCGTCAAGCATCAAGCATTCCAACACTTCCGAAAACTGTAATGGAATTTTACCGTTAAATAAAGAGAAAGAAGACATGTAAGTAAAAATTTTAGAAAACATGTAATATACATTTTAAAATATAGTTTTTACAATTACTTTCTTGCGTGAGAAAGTTGCCAAATTATTTTGTGCAGCTCTGGATATAATCTGTAGATTTGTATAGACATATTATGAAACATGCTAAAATTTAGTACAGTTAGAAAAATTGCTTTATGCTGTTTTGCCAATAAATGGAAATGCCCCCGAATTCATTTGCACAGTCCTATATAACATCTAAACGCTCTTCTACCCACAAGGATAACTTTAAAATGTAACTCAAAAACACCTGACACAACTTAAAATGCATTTTAAAAATTATTAGACATAAACGGACAATCAGAGAACATTTACGTATGTTAGTGAACTAAAAGACGGACAGACGGAGTACATTTACGACAGTTAGTTCGCAGACAGATGGGAAGACTGCCAGATGGACATACAATCCCAAGTAATAAAAATTTTCAACTATGTTCGAAAGTGTTAAAATGTATGAAAAATGCATATTTAGATGTAGACTTTAAATCTTCTATTCTGAATAATATTCAGTATTATAAAGAAACCTTCAAGTATTTAGTTTTAAAAATATCATTATCGACACCGTTTGGTAGTGAAACATTTTGTGAAATGGTGCGATTAAATTTCATCTCGACTACCGCATTTAGGCAATAGAAAATCCTCCTGCAATCCATGAAGTACTCATGCAAGGTGAAAAATGCATGGCAATGTGTAGTTTCGCAGCAAAGTACCGGATTGGCTCTTACTAATGGAAGAAAATATGTCAGAAGTTTTTAAATCCTTCTCTGTGACTGGACTAAGATATCAGGGCATATTTAAAAATTTGTTACGTCGACAGCGCCCTAAACACAAACTTTAAGCATGATGCTGGAAAACTTATATTCTTCAATAAACAAGTTAGCGACAATTTTCGCTGATGCATAGGCAATTCATTGCTGTCTCGAACCAATTTATATGCCTTATTCAGAGATTGAATATAGAGATACAGGGTGTCTCACTTGAATAATTCTGATTTTTGTTCCCAACTTTAACATTTAACGTTCAAACAAATTATAAAAACTCATTTCTTCTTGTTGAATGTATTAATAATTCTATGAATTTTAAGAACAATGCAACATATCATACAATCGAACATTCATAAACGTTCAATTTTCAAAGATTAAGTTTATGAGATGCAGTAGTGTACTAAAGCGGGCAAAGTAAAGGCTATATTATCTTCGCATTCTTACTTCATGATTGTTACATTGACAGAATATAAGCAATGTATGATTGACTTGACAATTTCTAATTAATGATTTCTATAAAGCTAATATCAGAATTACGCAATATAAATACTAAGCAATATGACTTATATATAGAGAGAGAGATATATATATTCTTATTTTACACATAAATTGTAAGGTGAATTAATGAATGTTGACGTGCTATTTTCGGCATCTTCGTAGGTATTCCAATGTAACTAAATATTACATTAATGACAGGAGAATAAAACTTTTGTACAATTTCATTATATATTAAGGATTATTTTCTTATCATCTTTTATGCATAGAATACAGAATATATCCGAAATGATGGCAAAAAATGTAATGTGCATATCAATAAAATAATTTGTGTATAAAAACCAGTCTCGAAAACAATTTTTTTAACATATAAAATAATAGATGCCAAAACTGAGTGCATCACATCGGGGAGGGGGGGGGGAGCACCTCATAATTTAAAAATTATCAGATGAAAAACACTGCTCCGTCAGTTTTCCTATTCTTAAAAATCCTACGGTGTAGAGCCAATATTTGAAAGTTGAAGGTCTCAATGTTCCTGCCTCTTTTTAAATATTTCTATTACTATGATGTTACCATTGTGATACTGTTGGGGCTAGACTTGAAATTTGAGGTAACAACTACTTTTAAAATGTAAATACTCGCTATGTACGGCATCAAAAAAGTTCGAAATTTAAAAAAGCAAACCGAACCGGTACCGTTCTACAAAGGTTATAAAATGTGATTTATTTTTATTTTTTACGTTTAGGAGCTTAAAATTTGACATGGATGTTACTTGCAAGACGTTAATGGTAGTACGAGTAGTTCTAAAAATTTTGAAATCTAAAAATTTGGGAGGATTGTGGGAGCAGATTGGGAGGCGAAAGTTCTAAAATTGCGATTTCTGTGACACTGAAGGGCAGTCGTTCCCAACGTGGGCGCCCCAACGGGGGGCAATTTGACTTTCTTTTTGGGGGGGGCGGGATTTCAAAATTATCATTAGCTGTCAGTTTTATTTTTGGAAAAGTAATGCACACAAAATTTGAAACTAAAATGAAGAAAATAAGTTTTCTTGAATTTATAATAATTTCTTAATCAAATTCAAAAGTACACTGAAATTAGAATAATTATATCGGTATATTTTTTTAAATGTATGTAGCAAATCTCTCCTCCTACTATCTATTATTTCACAATTATAAAACATTTTATAATTTTTCTGGTTGTATTTCTATTTTTAAAAAAATCGCAACTTTTTTGATTAATTGAATGAGCCTTGTATTCCTATTCACTCTTCTACAGGGTGGCTACTAAATACAGTAACACTCCAAAAAATACGAATTAATTTCAGTCCTTTGGTAAAACAATTTATGTCTCTATTTTAGCGTTTGTCAATCTTCTATTAGTGCAGACGAATTTTGTTATAAAGCAAATATTTAATTAAACAGCTCTTTGAACGCAGATTTTCTGCAAGTAAAACCTTTGAGCAATTGAAATGCCTTGTCTTTAATGGAACATTTATATATAGAACTATAAATCGATCATTGGATACTAATAGCTATATAAAGATCGATCTAGGTCTGGTCGCCCATGCTCAGTTCGCACAATAGAGCGCACCAAAAGAATTTGTGAAAAAGTGTGAAGTAATGCACAACGTTCTGCAAATAAAATGGCTTCAAATGAGAACGCGAGTCGTAGAACTATGCAAGTTATTATAAATGAAGATCTGGGTTATTGCTCTTATCTCAAAAGATAAATTCAAGGTTTGGCTGCTGCACAAGGAATAAAAAGATTACAAAGAAGAAAGAAATTGATGATGCGGCATGATAAGAAAAGTGTTGATAGAATAATATTTTCTGATGGGAAGCTATTTTGCACTGAACAGTGTTATAATGCTAAAAATGATGTCGTATATTCAGCAACCCTCGAGGATATACCTGAAACCTTTCGAACTGTTAAACACTTTCAGAACAAGAATTATGTTATGGTTTGGGCTGCAGTGTCAAACAATGGAAAATTGCCTTTGAAGTTTATCGATAAAGGGGTAAAAATTAATGCGAATATTACAAACAGGACATATTCGCTACACATTTATTTCCACATGCTGACAGGTTGTATCCCAAAAATAATTGGATATTTCAGCAAGATTCTGCACCTTCGTTCCGAGCTAAATCAACGCAGGCTTGGCTTCCTGTCAATTGTCCGAACTTTATCATGCAAGAAGATTGGCCATCTTCTTCACCGGATCTAAATCCTTTAGATTATTGCATCTGAGAGATTTTAGAGGCTAAAGTAAATAACAACAAACACAGAAGTTTGGACTCTCTCAAAGCTTCCATATTGCGTGAATGGTACTGATTACCTCTTAAAATGATTCGTGCTGCAGTCGGACAATGGCATAAGATATTATCTTTGGTTTATCTATTAGCTTTCGATAAAGCTGGCGATCAATTCGAGTAGAATTATTTCCCGGTAAACTTTCATAACTGATGTTCATCATATTAGTGTAGTTATCATTTTCTGTTTTATATCTGTAAAATAAACTGGCTGAATATTTGTAACAGTATTTAGTAGCCACCCTGTATTAGCTCACACGAAGAAACTTTCGCACATTAGGCATGTACTTAAGGTTTTGTCTAAATTTGACAGTCTTGCTTATGTTTAACCTAAAAAATATTTGAAATGTCTAAACGAGGTGTTACAAACTTTCTAAAAATTATAAATCTTAGTCCTTTCAGTGGCAATGTACTTCTATGTGTAAAAAGCCGAAATTATTGAATGACACCGAAATTTAAAAACAAATTTATTTGAAAATAAGTAAAAGCTTTTCTTCGTGAACTGGATAAAAGGAAAATTTTCATTCAAAAATTCTGGTGCCAATGTATCATTTAGGAATTAAAATTAAGTGGTCCACCCTTCAAGGGTTAAATAGCATTAGAAAAATAAATGGGTAATTTTTAAATATGTGTAGCTACAGTGCAGGCATCTTACACAATAAGTAAATACAGTGAAGCCTACCTGTGCGACCACTTCCATGAAGCGACCACCTCCCTGAACGACCATTTTTTCATTGAACGAATTTTATTCCCATAAGCTCAATACTAATTTGACCTCCATTCAGAGACCATCCCAGTTGAACTCCCTCCATGAGCGACCCATTTCTTTGAAAAAAATGAAACAAATTCCGTTTTTTCCTGGTCCCTTGAAGAAAGTTTTATTAGAAAAATAATTCCGGATAGTGCATTATTCATCAAACTTCTAAACTAAATTTAGAATTTTTTTTATGTCTCCTTCCGGTAACTTTTAAGTGTTTAAACGCTTTTGTGCCTTTTTAGGCAATGAATTTAACTCTGATGACAAATTAAGAATGACGGTCAATAAACTTCTCTGATCTTTTCTGTCAGTAAACTCTTAAAGAAATAGATAAATTAATGAAATCGTCATTATTTGTTCCCATCCAAAAAAAAAAAAAATGCATTTATTTATTGAACTTCGAAAAGACTTAAAGATAAAAGTTATAAAAGATAAAACCGTAAAATCACAACAAACGTCAATGTACTCATTTTTTAAATTCTACAGTAATTAACTTCTGTAATTAACTTTTGTTTTGATACTTATATTTTCATATTTTTTCTTAATGTGAAAAATAAATTTCAGTAACATTAATTGTTACCTTTTTTCAACAATTAAAATCTAGATTTAAACATGACCTCCAGTAAGAGACCACCTCTCGGAGCGACCCTTTTTGTTGTGCCGCAACGTGGTCGCTTTAGGGAGGTTTTACTGTATATGAATTGTACACAATTTAAAATAGAAATGTACATGGCAGCCTATTAATGATAATGGGGAAGGAAAAACAGAGAAATGTGCCTTAATGGGGAATAAGGACTACTTGAAATTGATAAAGATGAGAATCTTGAAATGTTTCTTAGTATTGTGTTATCCCTAAAGAAAATTCAATATCCGAAGCTTTTTCACCAAACTCTTCATATGTTACTAAAATGAATTATAAAATGTGCCAATGTTACCAATTTTAATGCTAAATTTGAGGGTCTCTTTGAAAATTTTGCGGAGATAACAATGCAGACCAGAGTCTTATGGTTGACACTGAGGTAAGCTAGAAAAGAAAGACATAAAGGGGCATATTCTAAGACCACCACCCCCACCCCCCCCTCCCGAAAGAGAAATCGAAGGACCTCCTCAAGTTTAAATGTCATGTAGCGGGTTGCTAGGCATGTATTTCATCTTTATATAATACACATAACACTATGTAAAATGAATAGGATTTATTTAAATTTTTAGCCACTGACTAGTCTCCCTTGTCAGGGATCATAGCTGCCTCATTGCATTTACAGAATTGTGCTAAAACACATTTGTGACAAATATTCACACCTGTGATAAGTTAAAAAATATAAAATGAATAGTTATTTTTCAGCCTCTGTTTGTCTTCCTTCGTGTAAATAGAGTTCATTATTTAAATAATGAGATATTAAGGAGGATATGTTACAGAGTAGGGGAAGGGGGGGGGGTATCGGGAGTTTACAGCTGATTCGGTGGGGCGCGGCCCATGAAAGGTTGGGAACCACTGCAGTAGGGTCTAAAAACGTGAAATTTTGCATACTAAATACTTATAAAATCAGATGCGAATGCTCATAAAGGACTCTCCCCAGGGATTGCACTAAAACTCTAAAGCATTTGCTGGGGGGTTTCCCTGGGCGGCCATCCTCCTCCTTGCTCATAAAGGGACATTTTCTATAAATTTATAAATTTAATAAAATTTATAACAATTTATAATAAAATTTATAATAAATATAAGTTTGAAAATAGAGAAAATGTTGATAAAACGTTTTATTTTGCGATTTATTTGGAACTGTTAAGACTAGAAGATTGAGACTCTACGGGCTTTTACTTTTTACACATAAATACTCTCAACCGAACAATTTCTTAAAAAATCGCACTGTAAAAAAAATTCAACAAAAAAAATAATTCTTAAATTTCAATTTTTGTGATGCTGGTGAGAGTAAAAATCTGAAATTTCGCATGGATGTTACTTTTAAGATGTAAATATAACAACAGTTTCAGAAAAATTTAGAAATTTAAAAAAGTGAAATGAGTGGGAGAACGTTTTTAAAATGTTCAAAATTACGATTTATTTGGAAATGGGTAAAGCTAGAATCTTGAAAGGTATGGGTGAAACCAAAAATACATGTGCTTTTCATGTCCAAAACTTTAAAAAAAAAAATTTCTCAACTAATATACAATGAAATTCCAATTTTTTATGCCATCTTTTAGAAAAAACTATTCTTAACTGGTATGAAATATGCTCTAGCCAATTTTATTGTATTTATTACACAATTTATGCACTTTATCTATTCTTAGCTACGAAAATTAGCTGTCCAAATGACTAGAGAGACAACTTTAAACAGACTACAATTTTAAATGTTATGAACAACACAATATTTATCGGTTTTTATTTAAATAACAGATATAGTACTTTAATAAATTTGTACTAATGAATTAAGATGTGTATTTTGTAACTGCACAAGTTTAATTTAACATTTGTCCATGAAAATGAAACCTCTGTTACTTTATTTACATTTAGCAGAATAAATAATAAAAATTTTGTCCAACAAAGGGCGCTACTAATTTGTATTGCTCAAAGAACTTTCTGCAATAGAAGTCAAGTGCCATTTTCAGTTTGTCTGCCACATGTTTAGAGTATAGAGCAGTATTATGAAGCTCTAAGGTAAGTGTGTTTTCTCTTTGTAACTTCTGTTACTCCAATTTTAGGTTTAAATATTGTTTTAAAAATAAAATTTCTCTTTAAATCACAAATCACTAAGTAAAATAAGTTTACATAAATAAAAAAGCTATTTTTAGAACATTATTATTTAAGAAAAAAAATTGTTTTTGCTTAAATGTAACCTCTGTTACAACTTTTGGTAACAGATGTTACATATATATAACAGAGGTTACATTTTATCCCAGAATATACATTTCTGTGGTACTTATTGTCATTCTTATTACTTATTTATATTTATTTTTGCAGTAGCACGTATTATTTATTTGTGGTATTTTCCAGATCTAAAAATGTCTCCTAAGAATGTACCTAATGTCCCTAGCTTTCAAGTTCTTGAATCTACTGCTGAAGAAAATTAAGTTATAGAAATAACGCTAAATTAAATAATTAAAGGAACATACATACTAGTAGAATTTGTAACTGAAAAAAAAAAAAGAAAAATGAAGTATTACTACATAGCCGTTACACAAGATGATTTAGAGTGCAAGTTATGGTTTTGAAAGCTTGTGATGATGCATTATCAATTTTTTTAATTAGATGACAATGATATTGCATACATACAGTTCGAACAGTTCCAAAAATGTTACCCATGCCAACTGTAGTACAGAAAGGGGCTGGGTTTAGCCTCTGTTACTGGATGTAACCTCTGTTACTTAAAGAATTTTTCTATTTCATTTTAATAATTGTAAACTGATAATAAACCAAATGTATCTATAACAAAGAATATGTTATTTACTTTAAATACAATTAAAAAAAATATTTTTTCTTTAAAACTAAAATAAGTGGTAATTATTAACTTTAACTTAGTTTTTTTTTTTTTTTTTTTTTTTTTTTTTTTTCTAAACGAGATAAAATTACACATGTAATGATAATTAAATTTTATTATTTATTATTCATCTTTCTAAAACTATTATTTTGAACTAAACGACATTTTTGCTAAAATAATATATAAAAGATATATTTTCTGCTAAAATATTTGTATCATAAATTAAGATAATACTGTCCAGTAACAGAGGTTACATTTTTCACGCTAGATATGACTTTGCAAGGTTATATTTTAATTGTAAAATTGATTTTTTTCTGTGCGGATGCTAATTTTGTGCAGCTTAAATATATATTTAAACAATAATATAGTTATTTAGTAAAATCTAGATATTAAAAAATGACGAAAAAAAATCTTGAAAAGCACAAAGAAAATTGGTTTTACCCGTATACAAAAAGTAGATATGTCTCTTCCTGTCTCCACCCCCAGTCTCTTAGTAGACTAGGAGGTGTTTCTAAGACAACTCCCCTCCCCAAACCGAAAGAAAAATCGAAGGACCTCCTGAAATTTAAATGTCACGTAGCGGGTTGCTAGGCATGTATTTCATCTTTATATAATACACATAACACTATGTAAAATGAATAGGATTTATTTAAATTTTTAGCCACTGGCTAGTCTCCCTTGTCAGGGATCATAGCTTCCAACTTTTACTCATTTTTCTTACCACTTAAATGTAAGAATAAATTTTTTTCTTATATAATCAGTGAACTCCGCGATTGAATATTTCAAAAATTTCTTTTAAATTTTACTGGTAATAAAAAAGGGTAAAAGTTGGCAACTATGTCAGAGGTGCAACCGAGTATTTTACATTTATTTATTTATTTATTTGCAAAACCAGCTTTGGTATATGACATGCTAAGCTATTTAAAATGTTTATTTTTTGCTGTCAGTCGATGTTTCCTTGGTCTTTATATTTATAGACACATTACTAGTATATTTTTTTTTCTGAATACTAATCTTTACCTTATTTAATTACAGAATTTTCTGCAAATATATAATAAGAGGGTTATTATTCATATATAGATGTAGTACAGTGCGTGCAAAAATAAAGATCATAATATCCATTGCGAGAGAAAAGAAATTTTTATTTACTGAAATGAGACTGGTATAAGACTGTTTAAAGAACGCCTATTAAGCAAATGCAACTATTTTTTTAAATAATTAAAATCTAAATTGATATTCTAGAATACGTTTGAATATACGAGTGTCATACAGAAAAGAAGTCTCCCATGGACCGTAAAAATGAAACCAAACAAAATTTCTTGGAAAGATTTATTGGAAAAAATACATCAATTTTTCAGCTATCTCTAAATAAGAATTACCAGAACTGCACAATTAGTACAGCGTGAGGTACATTTTTGTAGTCCAGAGTCATAGAAGCATACCGCCTGTGAATGGAGACAGCTTGTAACAGTTCTCAACTCACATCTCATCACTCGAAAGGATCCTGTTGATGCAATCCTTGCCCTCATCGTGGTATCGCGGAAGAAAAGTTAATATTGCTCCCATGTGTTTGGTTTTGTGTTCGGGTATAAGGATCTTCGGACCCTGGCACACAATTTCCTGAACAATAGGCGTTTCATATTTCATGCACTGCTGAAATTTTCTGCACTTTTCTGAAGCGATAGCACAATGAGGGCAACGAGTACCTCAACAGGATCGTTACGAGTGATAAGACGTGTGTTGACAACTCTGCCAAGCTCTCCATATTCCCAGGCGGCAGAAGTCTGTTACACTGGACTACAAGCTATGACATGTGTTGCATCTCCATGGTTCTTATGTTGCGAAATGGATAAACCATTGCTGTAACTTAGGCAATAAATCTTTCTAGGTAATTATGTTTTGTTTCTGTTTACTGGCGATGGGAAAATTATTTTCTGGATGATCACCTTATATGTGTCTGTTTTCTTTACAAATTTTAAATAAAATATTAAATAGAAACTCATAAATATACATAATGAAATTAAATAAATAAATATTTTTTCTTAGTTAATGGTTTTATGAATGCTTCTATATGCTCTTAATTCTAAAAACTTTCCACCATGGCCCATCGATGAAAATAAGTTGCACTTTAAATGTTTGGGTTTCGATTTAACGTATCTAATATTTTGGCCGTCTATTAAGAACAGCACTATAACTGGATTTTAAGTATACTAAAAGAAACCTAAACAACTGCAGAGAAATTATTAAGATATTAATTTTAAATATTCTTTTATTTTTTCCGGTGTCTGTAATGTGTTTAATTCTTTTTTTGTTACAATTAGCAAATTTAAATACATGATAGTACAGTAAATAAAATATGTTTAAAGTTTCAATGGGAAATAAACTTGGAAAATGATTTTTTATTAACAATTATTTTGGACTATAGCGTATATGGATATTTGAGAAGGTTTTATATTTTTATATAAATTACAATTTTAAACACAGTTTTCAGAATACTTCCCTTTTGCTTCATTGAATATTTGTTTTTATGCAAAAAATATTTCATTATTTAGGCAATAATTAACAGTAAGATGAGTGCGTAATTATGCCGCTTATTGTAACGTAATAAGTCTAAAGTTTTAATTATTATTTTAATGTATTATTGTAGGAAAATTAAAAAAGTTAAATGTGCTTTTATTGATGAAAATTGGCGGAGGATATAAAATATATTATGAAATACAAGTTATTCGAATAGCTGATTCTGATGCATATATTACTTATACAAACGCAATCTAGATTTCATGTTTACTTATAAAATTAAAATTCATGTGGTTTATTTCAATTTAAGTATAATATCCCTAAAGTATACATTATAGTGACATTACCTGAAATGATCGAAGTTGTTTCATAAATTGCATTTCAAAATTTACAAATTGATACATTTTACAATTCATGTGTAAGAAGAAATATTTGTCCTTAGAGAGAATATAAAAATGGTATGGATACCATATTGTTAGATTTTTAACAGTTAGATTGCAGTGGGAAATATTCTTATCCTTCTGCTCTATACAATATCAATCATAAAATTTAGATGGCAAACATTTTAGTTTGTAAAACAACTATTTTCAAAATACTAGTTATTTATTTGTTAAGTAGGCATTATTGCATTACGTTTTAGAAAATATACGTTTTAATAAAACTTTCACAACTAATAAAATTGGCCTCCTCACGCATGCGCGCGAAGAAACGTAGGATAAATTAGTCAGAATGTTTACGAATTAGAATAACGGCGGTCGTTATTTATAAAATTTGAATAAAATACAATAATTTCATTGAATTAGTATTCGATATACTGAGGCATATGCCGTATAATTTATGGATTTTTTTTTTTTTTTTAAGTAACCCTGTATAGTTTCTGTTTCTCAAATAAAGCTATAGCGTATAATCTAGCAATAGACGATATTGATTCAAGTGTATACCCTTTGCTTATAACATATATATTGTAATGTACACGGTTCTTTTAGGACTACAACACTGAATAATTTAAAGGTAAGTTTATTTTATACTTTTCAGTGTTTTTGTTTTTAAGAGCCATTATTTTGAACAAGTGCGATTGTTGTATTTTTTGTTTTGCTTGATATTTTTTTATGTTGAAGTAGATCACATTTAATGAATAATGTGCAATTTTGAAGCCTTGAAAAAATTTTCCCTTCCCTGTAGAAAATGTCAAAGTCCAAGGTTGTGACCGTCATTTTTCATGAAAAGTGAAATGCGAGTATGTTTGCCGTGCTAATGCTTGGGAAAGCAACGACATCCCAAAATTCTTTTGTGATGAAATATTAGTATAATACTACCTGCTTAGTAGACTGTATTCGTTTCCATGGGGCATTGTTATTTTACATTGTTATGTTGCCTCAAAATGCAATGAAAATGACGTTTTTGTCCGTTTTCCGCACGTATTTTTTTATTTAAGCAATAGTACACCAAACTTTTTCTTATAGAATATCAAAGTGTACTACTAGGACAAGCTAAATAATATAAAACTTTACCGGAATATTGCTGCTGTTAGCAGGAATAGTCTGTTAAATATTCAAAAATTTCAAAAAATATGCAGCATTTCAATTAGTATTTTCTCAAAACAGCATTACGGTTCAATAAAACATATATCAAGTAGTAGTCGGAAGTATGTACAAACACATGGAAAAGAAAAAAAAGTGGGGCCTCGTCATATTTTTTTTTTTTTTTTTTAATAACAAAATTTACAAAAATTCACAGTCAAAATATCCCGTTTAAATTTCCCTTTTTTCCATTTAGAACAAGGAAGGGGAAAGAAAAAGGGATATTCCATTTTCTCATAGGGAAAAAACATAGCTAGCGGAAAGAGAAACGGTATGTTTCGTTTTCTGATAGGGAAAAAGTATGATAAATGACAGTCTTTTTCGTGACTTTTGACATTTTTTTTTTTATAAAAATATGACGAGACCCCACTTTTTTTTTTCTTTTCCTTCTTTTTTTCTTTCTTAAAGTTTTTTGTACTATTACAAGTTTAAAATCCTGAATTTTTTAGAGTGAGATATCAATGGTATTTTTAAACAAAAGTTGAAGATATCCACAAATAAATAAATAAGAGAATAAATGATAGTTTGATTATTACTGTATGGTAATTTTCAGTTTGTACCTCATAACTCTTGATCCATTTTAAAAAGTTCAGGACACAAATCATACAATTAAAAAAAAAAAAAAAAACTTTAAAAACACTATCTCATTTTTTAAGGAAATTTCGCAAGAAAACAGAAAGTTTCCGTTTAAAAAATGGAAATTCACTTTACGATGAATCCGTGAAGAGACGTGGAAAAATTCGTTTAAATACGGAAATTTCCATGACGAAAATTATTCTGAAATTCACAGGGGTAAACCGACAACTCTGCTACCAGCAATTTTCCGTTTTTAGACGATTTTTTTTTTGTGAGAGTGTAATCCCGTTTTAGAATTCGTAATTCAATGCCTATATATATATATATATATGCATATATATATATAACATTTTAATTTCTGCAATGTTTGTTTGGATAATTTTAAACGAAACCCCCAATTTTCCTGTAAAGAATGAATTTTCTTATTTATTATTTATGTATAACCTAATAAATTACAGCAAATTGAAATATAATTTTTGTGTTATTTAAAGAAGCTTGCATTAATATTTTAAACAATGTTCAGTCATTCTGCCTGAGTATCGTTATTTTTGTAACTTAAAATACTAAAATAGAAACTATTTGACAAATAATCAAGCTTCAACTTGGAAACAGTTACAAGTAATTAAGTATATACATAATATCGATTGTTTTCCATGCAAAATGCATCAACATAAATCGCATTTATTAACATTCCTTTTTCCATTTAATTTCTAAAATATATTTTTTACAGTTGTTACAGTGTAATATCTACAAGTATGTTTCTTATATTTTTAAAATCCCAATAATAAACTTTCAAGTAATTATGACTTTTTGATCAACTAAATTAGTTTTTAGTTGGGCGTCATAGCTATGAAAAATATACTTTGATTAAAAAATGGCGCGTTGATTTAAAAAGTAAACAAACCTCTGCCATAGGGAATTATCTCTTATGGAATCAAACAAGTTATCGTCTATAGATAATGAACTAATCTCAAAGTTGGTTCAGCGAAAACATGGACTTTTATCTCCTTTGGTTTCGAGCACCCTATGTAATTCTCACATACGGATTCTGTCCTGATTTCCCACGCGTTATTCGAAAATAAGATAAAAACGTACAATGTCAGGAACATTGTATTATAGCAAATTATAGTCAGACATTATTAAAATTATTTCCTGAAATTACTTCTAGTAAAGCTGTGTAGTACGTTTTCTTTAAAATTCCTGAAAAAGTTTTTTTTTTTGTTTCAGTAAAAAAAAACAAGCAGGAGAAACGAATTATATAAGAAACATTTCTTATTACAGTAGATCCTCTTTTATCCGAAACTCTTGGTTAACCAAAATCCATTTTTAAAGCTTCATTTTTTTTTTTTTTTTTACTACCACATTCCTTCTGTGCAAAATCCATTTTGAAAGCTTCTTTTTTTTATTATTATCATATACCGGGTGTCCCAAAAAGGACTGACTGATTTTAAAATTCAATAACTTGCAAACGGTGACAGATATTTAAAAAATTCTTGCAGGAGGGTTATGCATAAGGTCAAAAGTTTTATTACAGTGATTTTCGATTTTAGTTCGAATTACAAACAATAGATGGCGCTGTAAGCAATAGTCGCTAAATACAGGCTCGATTTCTGGTCCTTTCTCTTGTTCCATGCTGAAAAAGGAGATGGAAATGTATTATCCGGGCCACGAAGTACCAAAAATCGAGCCTGAATTCAGCGTCTATTGATCGCAGCGCCATCTATTGTTTGTAATTCGAACTAAAATTGAAAATCACTGTAAAAAAACTTTTGACCTTATGCATAACCCTCCTGCAAGAATTTTTTAAATATCTGTCACCGTTTGCATGTTATTGAATTTTAAAATCAGTCAGTCCTTTTTGGGACACCCGGTACTTTGTGTGCAAAATCCATTTTGAAAGCTTTTTTTTTTTTTTTTTTTATTACCATATTCTTTGTGTGCAAAATCTATTTTTGAAAGCTTTTTTTTTAACTATCATATTCCTTCTGAGCAAGCGGTTCTCTCCGAACCACGAGTACACATAAATATTTTCGATCCCCTTTTATAGAATTCATTTGAACGTTTGAATTTTACTTGAGTTCCCGTAAGCTGTGGAGTGGAACGAATAAATTAGCAATTCTGAAGGTTTTTAATATTTTGCAAAAGGTTTGGCATGGCTGGTACAGCAGAAAAACTATGATACTGGTATAAAATATTAAAAATAGAGCTTCAAAGCAAAGGCAATCGAAACTGCAACAAACAAAAGATCGTTTCAAACCCTTGTGACAGGTACTTAATTTCAAAATTAAAATTCAAGTAATTTATTCTTGTTCTATTTTGCAATTGCTTTATTTTTATTAAGCGCTTGTTACCATATTTTAAAAAATAGCACATATATTTCTACTTAATCTTAAAACTGAAGCATTTTCGATTATCCGAAATTTTCGATTTTCCAAAAGAGGGTCTGTCCCAATTACTTTGAATAATCGAGGTTCTACTGTCTTTGTTAGAATTAATTAAATTCGTAAAACATCAAAAACATGTGATTTAAGAAAATAAATAACGTTCTAAAAATCTTTTTTTGCTAGATCTTAAAACATGTTTATTGAAACATCTCTTATATCTTAATTAAACAAGGGAAAAATTTCTTTTTAAAGCATAACTGTAAATCAAGATCAGGTAAACAAGAACCTTGCAAACAGAACAAGAATTGCAAACAGAACTCATCTGCAAAATCTTACCCGTAATTCAAAATTAAAACTATTTTTATTCTGGCATTGTTTTACATAACGAAAAAAATAAATTATTAGCTTATGCTTTCACATACCTTGTATTATTTATATTTTTAATTTTTAAATGATCTTCACATATTTCTGTTTTTATATTTGACAACACAGTTTTGAAGTGATTTAATAACATAGTATTTACATTTGTTCAAAGATAAATGCTAGGTCATAAACAAACAACATGTTTTTACTTTAAATTTTACATTTCCTTAAAATATATTTATTTCTATTTGTTTTCTTTTTTTTTCATTTACCTTAAAAGCTTGCTAAATTTCAAATGCAACACAAAACGTTGATTAAAACATTCTTTTTAAAATGTAAGTAGCAAATCATTACATATATAACTGCACCATTTTTTTTTGAAGAATTTCTTTAGAATATTTATCAGTAGAGAGTTCATCCAACCATTAAAAAAGCACTTAATGACAATTGATTTATTTTTATTTAAAGAATTAACAGAATGAGCAATGAAAACAACGAAAAGACTATGAACAAACATAATGTTTTTAAGTTCAAAAATTGCATTTTTGTTAAAGATACACAAATCTTAACCTGTCCATCCTAACTTAAACTCGAAACATTCTGTTTTTTAAATGCAAAGAAATATGTTGAATTTGATTTTTTTTTTAAGATACACAATAAATGATAGCATATTTAACCAACATATTTATTTGGAATATATGTTTATAACTTATTTTTTTCTCCTACGTTAAAAAGAGACATCACAAAAGAAAAAGCGTTAAAAAAGTACTTCAAACAAACTTCTAATTTATATTTTCATACTTCTATTTCTTTTATTACTATTTATATTTTAGCTACTAAATATACATTTCTCATTAGTCTTTAGGTAATTAAAAGTATGATTTCAGGATGATTTAAATATGCAGTACGCATTTGTTTTTGTTACAAGATAAAGACATGATCATGAACGTACATGAAAATTCAGTTTAGCTTAACAGACATTTTTTTCTAACCTAATTATTTGTCACTCAACATCAAAGCAAGCATTAATTTAAGAGAAGGGAAAATACTTTTATTATAAGTGTACATTTAAAAATGATTGCACGAAATAACTTGATCTTTAACTACTTTAATCTTTTAGAATAATATATTTCCGCGCATATTTATTTTCATCGCGAAAAAGAAAACTAAAAATATAAATCATGTAATGATATTATGTTTAGTTTTGTTTAAAGATACAAGCGCATGAACATGGAGAAAAACGGGCAAAATCATAAACAAAAGTGTTACTTTTTATTTAAAGTTGTATTTTGAAAAAAAAATCATGAAGTGTGAATTTTACTCGCGAAAAAATAGTTCTGTACAAGAAATATTTTGTACAAAGTTTAAACTTTGCGTTTAGGCAAGTGCGTTTTGAAGGGAAGTTGATAAATTTGCAATACGGAATCTGCCCGTGCCGCTATTTTACATATGTTTGTAATTAATATCTCGGCTAATCAATGACAATTTTATTCGAAAATCATTATCATCAATGGATGTATGATTTCGCTTCGATAAGTACCTCGAGCGTCTTCAAAGTAAAGCTTGTGTGTACCGGAAAAATGCGATTTTTTAAAAAACTATGTGACCTAGATAATCACTATAGTTTTCTTGCATGATGTAAATAATTTATTCATATCCGTAATTTTTTTCGAAATTTTACTTGAAATAGACACAGAAATCGGGGAGAGGCATATTTTAGAGTACATTTCCGTCTATATCTCTGAAAATATAATTCCTAAAAGTAAAACAAATATATTTTTGCGTTCCGTGTTACCAGATCTTGCGCGCAATACCCCATATACGATACAAAAAAAAAATTGAAATAAGTTAATTAGCGCGTTAAAGTTTCACTAAAAATATTTGTGAATGACTAATACTCTGTCAATATATGGGTCGATGTCCTTTATAGCTTTAGCAACTTCAACCTTTCCCTGTTCCGTAGTTTTCGAGAAACACGCCTGGACAGACAGATATATGCGTGATTTTATAATGGTTCCGTTTTTAGGTGCGTTCGTAAGAATATAAATACGTAGCACCTACAGTCGTCGTCTGGTCCGTCCATATGACAGCAATATGTAAGCAGTTTCATCCTTATCAAATATCACTGAAAGTAAACAGTTTTATTCATATGTGATTTTTAAAAAAATAATAATAATAATCTTACATACGGAGCATTTCTGTTATAGAAAACGAAGAGTATTTTTGCTTTTTAAACCCTTTCAGTTTTAATTTGGTGACAGTGTAAAAATGTCGTGATTTATTCTTTTTCACACACACACAAGTATAAAGGGTGTACAGTTCATGAACGATAAACAAACTATAACTTATTTTTATAACAATCCTATTAATTTCATAATATTAATAATATTCATTGATATGTGATAGATGAAGGGTTTTATCCAAATATAATAGTACGTGCAATATTGTGTACGCTATCTTGGCACTAATCAACAAATATTTGATACAACCCCTCATATTTTTGCTTCTTTTTGGGAACAACGGATTTTGAGCTTATTCAATTAACGAATTTTCAAGCTATGATTTTGAGACTGTCACAAAAGTTGCTCTATGTACTTACCTAATACATTATGTGTATTATATTTTGATTGCATTCCCGCATGCGCAGTGAAACATGTTTTAGTAAACCTGCTCATTTTTCATCCAATTTTTATTATTTTTTAATTCTGATTGCAGAGTATTGTGTACAGTGTTGTTTGTCATATTTTCTGAAAAGAGCATTTTTTTTTTTTATATTAAGAATTATAAGCAAAAGACTTGGCGAAATTTGGGACTGTTTTTGTAAAAACCTTATTTTTTCTACGAGTATACATGCTATCCTCATAAAAATGAACGTAATATATTAAAATAAGCCACTTATTAATAATCTCGAGTTTGAATGCTTTTGCTATATTAGTTTTTACAGGGTTATCCAAAATATATTCGTTCTTTTTCAATTTGTGGACAGTCACCTATGGGGTTTAGGGAAAAAATATTCGCGGAAATATATGACCTATACTATACTGTTTACACACATGCAGTTTCAGGTTAATTCCTCAAGTATTTTGAAAGATATTTAACAAAACGTCAAAAATCGCAAGTGACCGGCCATTTTGGCCATATACTGCATATATATCAACAATTTAACGGGGGGGGGGGGGGGGGTTCGGGGTCTGGGGATCATGGTCGCTGAAAATATACCAAAATTTTTCGCAATCACTTGTATCCAAACGGCTGCAATAGGTAGCTTTTTGTAATGGAATCTGCCTAAAAAGATAATCATTTTGAAAAAGTATTTTAAATAAAGTGCTTTTTACTTAAATTTTAAGATATTTTATTTTGTTGTAATATATTGGAAATGATTCTTTATATCTTATCAAGATTAAAGGTTACTTTTTGTGCGTTACTTTTTTAATTTTTTTGAAGCGATATTTATTTTAACTCTATAAAAATTTAACTCTATCTCTAAGTATTTTTGTTGATTTCCACATTTCAAAAAAGTGGACTCACTTTCGTATTTTTCAATATATTAAATAATTGATTAGGCAGTAGTTGGGGGATTTTTAGAATAATAAAATACGCTAAAAATAATTTTACTCTTAATTATTTCGGTCAATTATTGAATATATCTTGCTTTGGTTTGCCCATTTTCTTCCAAAACATGAAACTTTACCACTGTAATTTAAAAAAGTATCTGGAATCCGATGTGTTCATGGCAAATCGCGAGGGTGATAGACAACTTTGATGCTTGCAATATTCTGCTAGTTTAACAGAAATTTTCCATAATCTCCCTTTCCTTAAATTTTAGATACTTCATCACGTAGGCGGCTCAAAATTTCCAGAAATCGTTGAACTAAAGACCTAAAATTTTGTCAAAAAATGGTGATGTTCCAGCAACTCTGCTATTAGTATTTTTATGTTTTTAATGAAATATTTCTTGCATGTACATCTAAATTACGCGAACGATTTTGTTCAGGGTAAAACATTATTATGTCTAGAAAGATATCTATCCTTAAGTAAAAATACCCGTGTACAAAATGGCGAAATATGTTATGGTAATTGGAAAAAACAAAAACTCTACGAGTATTTAAATGAAAAATGTTTAACGGAAAACTGAAAATTGAATTATGTTTACAATATGGAAATAGATCGAATAGGGAATGAAATAAAAGAAAGAAAACCTCTTTCCTTCGTAAAACGAAAAGGAAAACTAAAACAAATGATTTTTGAAAAAAAAAAAAAAAAAAAAACAGAGACGTTTTGTGAAATCTGCTGGTAATACATTTTACAGCAATGCACATACATTGCCATAGATGTATATATATTTCTGAATATTTTTTACTCTTTACCTACATTCAGTTTAGATTTGTCGATTTCCTAATTAAAATGAACTGTACTTTGCATTCATGTGTTACATTTTTAATAAATATGCATGTTCATCATAAAGCAAAATTTCTACACTTCTACAGAAATCACAGAAATCACTCACTCGTGGACAGCCAACCTTGCGGTATAGGAGCTAAATGTCCACGAGGGGAAAAGATCTACACTTCTACAAGTGATTAATAACATAGTGATGCCGTTGATTGTTTATAGAATAATAGACTTTCAGAGCTTAGAATACATGCATTTGTATATGTGCGCCATTCCATACTAAATCGAGTACAATCTACATTTTCGTAATTAACATTTTTCCAACTTACAAAGTTTGCCTCTAGGGCCTGTTGTCAATGTCATGTAAAGCTGATAGTCGTTTTGCTAGTAGAGCAATTCTATGATTATTTGTTCTTTTTTTTAATTTTATTTTGTTCTTTATTTTAAGATAAAGGGACTTTCTTATGCACCCTATAGAGGGCATTAACATACTGTTTGGTAAAAACAATTACACGGGTTCGGAAATTGAGGTATTTTTTTCTAATAGAATATCGGTTTTTGTATTCGAAAGCATTATAGATCTTGTGCGATGAACTAACTGTCTTACAATTGTCAAAATTTTCTAAATAAAGAATAAATTCTGACAGCAATTCTGATGTTAATTTAATCTTTCGAGCTTATTTATACGAAGTAATAAACATTCGATTTTACAACTGTACGACCTCTAACAGTCTAAAAGACTTAGTTAGGTAGCTTGATCGATCATGACAAGAACAAGCGGTTTCTTGCAATACCAATTTTATATTTTTAATAACTTTTTTCCCTATACTTCTTCCGGTTACTAATTACTGCATATTTTCCAGAAACAAAAAGAAAATAAAATCATTCATTGTATTTTAATCCACTTTTCAGTTTCTCCTGTTATGAACCGATTATGTATTTTCCAAAAAAAATTTCACTTTTGTATTTTCCAAAGATAAGATATGGTTTTTTGAAGTTTATCTTATATAATTGGCAGCAGTAGTAGTAGTAAATTGTCAGCCCGTAACAATACGACGTATAGAGATGTAAGACAACAAAAAAGTGTACTGTTTGACACCTCATACATCCTATACATCTAAACTTTTAAATGTATTTTGAGCTTTTCGTCGGGCCCCATTAGCGCATTGCTTGTGTTTGCTTTTTAATAGCTTGTCAGGCTTGTTAGTGATAAGGTCTGAGCAAAATGTTATTTATAGATTCGGTTACAAAATATGCAGATAAAATCCAGTAACATAGCACACAATAAATAATTTAAATTCTATATTAACAGACGCAAAAATACAGTTTTACCCTGGGCATCATTAAGGGTAGCTTCAGTGCCTATAAATCTTTATTATTCTATATACCAGACATTCAACCGTATAACTGGCATTCCTATTGAAGAAAATTCATCTAAATTTACAGTTACTGGTTATACGCCAGATACAAAAATGGAAGTTTAAAATATAATAAAGAGCAAACCAAAATACTAGAAGTTTCTACATTAATGAACGTTGTACGTACCGTAAGTACTTGCTTCTCATTATCTCTTTTTAACGCTTTCCAACATAGTTCAAAAGTATTTATAACTTCAGTTTGTGCATGTCGTCTGTCCATGGTCTAACGTGGGATGTAAAAGTGTAAAGACGCTTTCCTAACACTCGTAAATATGCTCGGATTGCCATACTATTGATATATTTTATTCATGTTGTTCATGAATGTTTGATATTGAAAATTAAGTAAGTAGCTTTTATGTTACTTTACAGGACAGTTAAGAAAATCTGTATACATTATGGTCAAAAGGAAAAGGTCATTTTTGGTGCAATTTAATAATGTTACACTATTTCAACCATAATGAAAATGATACTATACAGGTGGGTAATGAAGGTATCATTCACTAGAACAACGCGTGGAATTTTTCGCGTAATAAATGAAATACGCTAAGTGATATTTGTAATTCTAATTTTTTTAGAAGAAATCATAATTTTAGGAATAATTTAAAAATTATTAATTAAGCCAGAGTTTGACTAAACAACATTATTACACTTCATTAGGCAGAAATGATACTTAAATTAATAAGAAGAACTAAAACAAATTCTAAATAAATGATAATTTAGAAAATATTTTGAAGCTTTTATGCTCATTTCAGACACTCATTTCAGTTTTCATTTGAAGTTTTGAATATTTTAGAAACCGTTTTTAGTACGCTTTTATATCTTAAAATTAACCATCATGTCAAATCTTCTTGTTTAAGGGTCTACCACCTCTCCAGTTGTGGTGGCATTAACATAAAACGCCTATGTTGAAACAGAGACTGTCACCATTAATTTGCCAACATTAATTTTTAAATCGGTTTGGTAATTCCTAATATTCCATAGAAAATGTAATTTAGAAAGTTTTCAAAGACCTTCTTAGAGCGTTTGTTGTTCCTGCTATCCTTAGGTGGTAGTGGCACCGGCATAAAATATACCCTGTGCAGGATCAGAGACTGAAACAATTGATCGCAACCATTACCTTTGTAATCGGTTTATTAATTCCTGATATTGTATAGAAATCGTAATTTAGGAGTTTTTTACAACGCTTTTCGCCGCTTCCCTTCGCTTCACCCCTTTTTAATTTCGAATTTATTTTCGACTGTTCTTAGAACGCATTTATATTTTATAATTACCATGCCATTTTTAAATTTTCTAGTCTCTTCTCTGTGTCACAGAAATCAAAGTATACACCTTTTTTTACTCCTGCAACACTCTGGCGGTAGTGGTACCGACATAAAATATAGCTTATGTTTGAGCAGGTTCTATCAGCACCAATTTGATACCACTATCTTTTAAATTGGTTTAGTAATTTATAAGTTTGCATAAAAATGATAATTTAGAACGTTTTTAGAACGCTTTTCGCTCACGTCATCCTTTTAAATTTGGAATTATCTTTCGACGGCTCTTAGAAAGAACTTGCATAATTTAGGTAATTACCATGCTAAATTTCAAAATGTTACACCCCTCAGTACCACAAAAAATGCAATTTAGAACATTTTTTGCTACCGCAAACTCCTGGTGGTAATGGCAACAACAAAAAATATATCCTATGTTGGACCAGAGACTGTCAATATCAATTTGGAACCATTACTCTTAAAATCGGTTATATATTTCCTGAGATTACGTAGAAATCGCAGTTCAGAATGTTTTTAGAACGGTTTGCACGCATTTTCACCCTTTTTAAATTTCCAATATTTTAGAAACTGTTCTTAGAGAGCATTTACATCTCATAAATAATTACCATGCCTAATTTCAAGTTGCTAGCCCTTGCAGTATCACAAAAACCGCAGTTCTATTTTTTGCTCCTGTAACATCCATGTGGTTGTGATACAATATAAAATGCAGTCTATGTTACAGAAAGGGTTGTCACCATCAATTTCCAACCATTACTTTTGAAATCGGTCTGATACTTCCTGAGATTGCGTAGAAGTCGCCGTTTAGAACATGTTTTAGAACGTTTTCACGCATTTTCACCCGTTTTAAATTTCGATTTTTTTAAAGAAATGTTCTTAGAGATCATTTATATCAATAAATAACTAACATGTCAAATTTCAGGTATCTAGGGCCTTCGGTAACACAAAAATCGCATTTGTAGAACGTGTATTGCTCCTGCACCCCATTTGGAATAGTGGCATGTCTAAAGTGAAATTAATCTATTCCGTGAAATTTTCATTCATTTTCCATTTAATTGCTTAATTAAAAAAAGTAGAAACGCAAGCGAAAATGCAAATTATCTGAAATAAATTCAAATTCCCATAGCCAATTTAAAGAAATAAATGGATATATAAAATTGTTGAAAAGGTCTTTATTGAAAAGTGCATTTAAGTTCCAACCTAATAGACACTATAAACTATTTTATGGTTAATAAAATTGATTATAAATGACATTTTTGAAGCAGTGTTTTATAAGTAAATTTTCATAATTGTATAATTTCAATTATAATCAATCCTGAGACATTATCTGTTCCATAAAGCGGTCTTACTTATGTCTGCTATTGATTTATGTTAAGAACTAACTAGTTGCAACATTGTTCTATCGGAGAAAGCTTGGTGATATATGATGAAAATGAAAATTCAAACTATTACAAATGTCTTCTGGCATGTTACAGCCCAATGTACAGTAAATATTTACGATAATGTATTTTCTCATTATTCAAGAAAAGAGGTCTCGAAAGACAGAATTAATTTCAATACTTAATACAGTTGTATATTAGTCAAGATTCCCATAATTTATAAAGTAAATAATCTATTAATTTAATAGAATTTTTTTCCGTTCAAAGAATTATACTGAAGGCAGTTATTGTTATATTTCTATGAGTATATTAATTACAAAAGAATTAAATTTAAAATTGAAGTGGATATTTAAGTAATTTTTTTTTTGTTCACATTAATACTTTTTTTTCATTATTTTCAGAATACTTTATTGGATACTGGTCATTTACTGTATTATTATAAATTGATTCTTAAAAGCAAAACATTATTAACACTAGAACCACGGGGAATTTTACCCAAGTTTTTTAAAAATATTTCACATCGTAACTTTAAAACTTCTTAATCTATTTCTTTAAATTACTTTTATGGTGCTTATATTTATCCTGTTTTAGTAAGAGTTCTGTAGCAGAGTTGGCATTAATCGATTACTTTTTTATTGATTAGTCGACTAAAGGTTCAATCATTGGAAATTTAATCTTCATTCACTTAATCATCATTGAAATTGAAAATGTAATTGCTCTGTAAAATCTTTTGGGCATTAAAAGAAATAAACCTTCAAAATAATCTCCCGATATTTTTAATAAGTTCTGAAGCAACTTACTATATCAGAAATTCATTATATTTTAGTTTTTCCAGTTTCACTTGCATATCAACAAAGTTGTATTTTGAATGCATTTCAGCTCAAGACACCAAAATAACTTTATCATTGTAAAACCACAAAGGCTAACGAAAAAAAACAGTCTACCGCGGTGCATTCATCATATCTTATTTTACAGATCGCTAGGGTGACGTTATGCTCCTTTCATACACCTGCATTGATGCATTTGAGCATCAAAAGTCCCAAAAAGTAGGTCATTGAGACAAAAAAAAAAAAAAAAAAAAAAAAGCGTGCCAGTGGCTCCTAAATCCGGACATAATAATACATGAAACCTTATTTAAACAGAAGCTGTCTCTAACGTAATACTATCTTAAATGTTAAAATTTTATTTTTCTTGCTGTACAGTTATACCTGCTCAGACAAAATCATGTTTAAAACAAAATTTTTCTTCCCTGACTTGCGATATATAGTCGTTAAACTCTCCGATATGTGGAGACTCTTGACCCATTAAAATCAATCATTTTTCCAATTTCTTATATATTACACTTATGTAGCAATTTTATTTTGATAACTGATTCTATAACGAATAAAATGACGTTAAAACTTTATTAAAAGGAAAACAAAAATGCTATTTGTGAAATAATTGTTTTTGGTGTCGATGTTTTTACTTTCTTGTATCTTTACAAGAAGAAAGTATTGGATTCATGAAAATTTTCGAATTCCGGTTTTTGACGAATTTACACGTTTTAGGGGTCAGAGATTCCAAAAAACATGTTTTTACAAAATGTCTGTCTGTGACTCTGTGAGTCTGTCTGTGTGTATGTGACACAAATTTTGTGGGCGCTCTATCTCAAGAACTAATGCACGGAATTTAATAAAAATTGATATTCAGTTAGTCCCTAATACAAGTTGATGCTGATTAGTTTTTGGTGTAAATCGCTCAATAGGTGGCGCTGCTATGCTGCATTTTTCACTATTTTCACAATAGCTCTATCTGAAGAACTAATACACGGATTTTGATAAAACTTCAGATTTAGTTAGTACTTGATATGAATTGATGATGATTACGTTTTGGTGTAAATCGCCCAACAGGTGGCGCTGTTATGATGAATTTTGCAGGATTTACACGATTTCCCCAATAGCTCTATCTTAAGAACTAACGCACGGATTTTCATCAAACTTCAGATTCAGTTAGTCCTTGATATGACTTGCTACTGATTAGGCGTTGGTGTAAATCGCCCAACAGGTGGCGCTTCTGTGCTGCGTTTTTCACGATTGCCTCAATAGCTCTATCTATAGAACTAATGGACGAATTTTCATCTAACTTCAGATTTAGTTGTATGTTGACACAAGTTGTTGTTAATTAGGTTTTGGTGTTAATCACCCAGTAGGTGGCGCTGCTATACAGGAATTTTCACGATTTTCGCTATAGCTCTATCTCAAAAACTAATGCACGGATTTTCTCCAAACTTCAGATTCAGTCAGATGTTGACATAAATTGTTGCTGATTAGGATTTGGTATAAATCACCCAATAGGTGGCGCTGCTAGGCAGCATTTTGCTGGATTTAGACGATTTCCGCGATAGTCAAATCTCAAAAATTAATGCACGGAATTTCATATCTTTAGAATCCTCATGAGATGCATAGATTGCCATTTAATTTTGGCAGTGTGATAGCGAATTTTGAAGTATTAACATGTATGAGATAGAAGAAAGTTTTGGGATTGGTACATCCGACTAGTTTTAAATGTTTTACAATCGTTTGAAAATCTATTATAAAGGAAGTGGATTATTATTTATGGAATATAAGGTAAAATTTTCCATCTGATTCTTCAAGAAGACATTCGATATCTTTTCCTTATCCTAGCAATCTCATTTTAGCCATTTTTTTTAATTCCTTTAAAAAAAAATGCAAGTCAATCTGTCATAGCTGTACAATAATGTTTTAAGAAAAATAAGAATAGATTTCCGCTTGTGTTTGGGTATACACAAAAAAATGCCATTTTAAACAGATTATGATTAAATGATTCTATGTGAGAGAAAATTTAAAAAAAGCGAAATTGAATCTTAAAATAGTTTTTAAATGTAATTAATAATTTTCAACTGTGAACATTAGATATTGATCTCAGGCTGTGATGCCGCATAATATTCTGGTTTATTTCAGTTTTAGAGTAATCAGGATCTGACAAAAATGGCTTAAACTCCTCTGTAAATCTACCATGTTTTTAAAAGTTATTTATTATTAATTAAAATCATAATGTTCTATTAATTAACATCTAGACATATTTTTTTAATCCAAGGATTACATGCCTGAACTTGGGTGTTAGGTAACTGTGTTACGTATAACATTGTTCAGTACAATAAAACATTGCATTTTGGTATTAAACTTTATTCGATCTTTATCTTATACTGTCATTCCAATATACAAACTAAACGTAGAAAACGGACGAGATCAAAATCATATTTCAAACAATGATACGGCAACAAATTTTCTGCATTAATTATTTCATACATTCAATAGTTGCAGCATTTCCCTTTGTAGTTAATTCGAAGATATTGTTTGGTCAAATGATGTGAAATAGTCTTTAATTGCGGCTAAGCATGACCCTGAAAATTATATTTTATGAATAGCTAGAGGTACTTGGAGAGTTAGAATCATCTTTTAGACAAATATAGATAGTTCGACATTAAAGGTGTATAATTCAAACAATGTTACGGTCATTAAAATGTTGCATTAATTAATTTAGATATAGATACTTCGTGAATTTTCTCAAATGGCTGCGAACCTAGTGGTTATTTGTAAGTAAAAAAGCGCACACGGTCAGCCAGAAAAGTAAAGGGAATGTTTCTTTGCAATGCATATGGCGCCAAGTCAAAAAGTCACAACTGTCGAGAAAAGTTGAAATTCTTTTTAAACGGTAAATGTTTGTAAATACTTTTCATTTGTTTTGTTATACATCGAGAAAACTCACATACCTTTCAAAATATTTAATAATCTAAATTTCTTTAAAAGCATTTCTGAGTATTAAGTATACTTACGAGTATACAGTGGCGGTCAAAAGTTTCCGGCCAGTTAGTTTATTTGATTTGTTTGACAGAACGTTTCAGTGAAGTAGAAGCGCACTTGCTCCAAAAGTTAGGAATATGCAAATAACGTCTTATCACATGATCATTTTCATTGGATACCCAAGACACTTTATGCAAAGTGAAGGAATCCGAAATTCGCGTGTCCAAATGTTTCCGGCCATTCGTCAATTGTTATTTTTTTCTGTCGGTAAAGTGCTTTGTTGGCCGTGTTTGTTAATTAATCAACTTGAAGAACGTAGTTGAAATTAAAAAATGAAAAGTTCAACAATTATCGTTCGTAAGCAAGTGACTTGTTTGTCGCTAAAGGGCCAATCCTCTCGTGAGATTGCGGCAAAGTTATCGGTCGGAAAATCTACTGTGAACGATATTTTAAAAATATATAAAGATGGGCATGGCCATTCAGAACTTGCCACGGTCTGGGACAGCCCGGAAAACGGCTATTCGTGTGGACATAATTATCAGGAGAAAAGCGGTTAATGACCGCATAAAAATGCCGCTGCAATATCCCGCGATTTACGGAGCGAAAATATTGCTGAAATAAGTCTGTGTACCGCGTCAAAACGTTTACGTGACGTAGGACTTTATGGATGAATCAGTTTTAAAAAACTTTTTAAAAGTAAAAAAAAAATCAGAGGGCCCGACTAGCATTTGCCAAGGAACACAAAGACTGGTCAAGGGAAAACTGGAAAAAAGTACTATTTTACGATGAAAAGAGGTTCAACCTTTTTGGGAGTGATGGCAGATACTACATTCGACGACCTAAAAACATTAAGATATGATTCTAGATATGTTATTTCTACAATGAAGCATGGCGGAGTACACGTTATGGTGGGGGGGAGCAATTCCTGGAAAAGGTGTCGTGCTGTTAGTTGAAATCCGCAGCAAGATGAATGATGCATTGTATAAGGATATCTTGCAAGATCATTTTCTGACTTATTGAAGAAAAAATTGTGATCGCAACTATTTGTTTCAGCATGATAACGACCAAAAGCATGCATGCGAGCTCGTCAAATACACTGTTAAAAATTTGCAGCATTCTGTCCAGTCATTTGATCGTTTTTTTCTTTAAAAACGGTTTCATAACAAAAATTAAACTATATTCTGACCATGAGATGGCCAAAAATATGGTCAGAAAAATGTTAAATTACGGTTATGTAACCGTTTTCGATAAAAACGGCCAAACGACGGGGCAGATTGCTTAATTAACAGTGTAGTAGCTTTCGCACAAAAAAATTTAGCTTTTGAAATGGCCAGCCGAATCACACGATCTGAATCCAACAGAAAATATTTCGAGGGAACTTGACAAGCGTATGCGGAATTATAACATAATTATAAATGTATGTTCCAATTCAGCAGGATTTCCCTAAAAATTGCAAGAAGAGTAAAAAAAAACTCACCATGCACGAACTTCAACCGTTCATTGATTCGATGCCAAGTCTCTGCGCCGCAGTACTTATTGCTAAAGGTATGACAACAAAATACTAATTGTGAAAGTAGTTGATCACTGTTACTTTCTATTATAACACCATTTCTTTACAAACTAGCCAAGATGGTTGGAAACTTTTGGGAATATGCGTTTTCCTTTTCAATTAATTTTGCCAATTAAATTTATTGATAATTATTTGTTATTCCATAAATAAGTTCCTCACTAATATGTCAATAAAATGTACAAGTTTCACTTTGAGATTCCTCTTCGTACGGGTATACTTACAATTTAACCAAAACAATTTATCCTAGCTGGAAACTTATGATCGCCACTGTAAGTAAATATAGATTAGCTAAATTAATTATGGAATAAGATCTGTAAGTAAAATTATAGAGGGAGATGAATAAAACATTTTCCGTTATTAAATATTTATGGCATATTCGTACGATGATATGTGCTATACTATAAGAGAGTAATTATAAATATGTTTTAGAAAAAGTAGAGCAAATGTACTTTTATAATATGATCTTCGCTGTAATTTATTTTCTTTTTTTTTACGTAAAATACAGTGGGTTGCCAAATTATTAGGGACAGTCATGAAGTATAGGTTTTTTGTACAGTATTAGGATATAATTTGAAAATAAACACTGTTTTTAAGTTTTAAAAGCTTTATTGTTATAGTTTAAGTATTTACGTAATATTAGTATATGAAAAAAAGCCAACAAAAATGTAATACGGTCAATTTACCAATGTTAAGTAAAGAATATTAATATTTGGTGACATTTCCTTTGGCTTCGATGAGTGCTTCGATGCGTCTCGGCATCCTTTCTATGCAATATCTGGCACTTTTTATTTTTTAGGGTTGTGATGCCATACATTTATTAGTTTTTAGATGAGTTGTAACTTGGTTGTAATCATATCTTTGGCGATTTCCGGCGTGTGATCTCCCATAAGTTTTCTATGGGGTTCATGTCAGGAAAATTGCCAGGCCAAGGTAAAACTGGGATATTGTGGTCTGCCAAAAACTTTGTAACAGTTCTAGCTTTATGACAAGGCACTGAATCATACATAAACATGAACTATTCACCACTTGGGAACCATTCTTCAATTTGCGGCAGCAGCTGAGTTTCCAGAACTTGCCTGTACTGGTCTTGTCTCAAGGTTCCCTGGGCAATGTAGAGGCGTCCAACCTTTTTAGCGCTTATGACAGACCACACCATTATTTTATCAGGGTGTTTAACACTTTCCACGATGCAGTCAGGGCGACATTTTTCGCCTGGGCGTCGCCTGACAAAGCTGCTTTTATCTGCTAAAATCTCAAAGGTTGATTCATCTGAGAAACACATCTGAAAATAATGAAATATATTAATAATTAAGAAATAAATGATTTTAAATGACATAAATAATAATTATCTTAGCAACGGACATCATTCCAGTCATCAACTGTCTTCTGGCGGTGTTCACGAGCCCAGGCAAGGCGCTGCTTCTTCATCGCTTCTGTTCTTGGCTGGACGATGAGCTGTCAACCCTTCCTCCAATAATCTCCACTGCACAGTTCTCTTAGAAACTGGTATTCCAGATTCTTGAATGATCTGAATAAGGAGTCCCATACTTATCTTTCTGTTTCCTAAGCAGATATTCCGGATTTTCCTATCGATACATGGAGTTGTAATGCGTTTTCTTCCACTTTTACCTTTTCGTTTGGGCGAATGTGGCTGGTTTTTGTTCAGATTTATTTTTATCCTGTTGACTACTGACTTGGAAACTCCAGCAAGTTCTGCTATCTTCCTTTGGGAATGATTTGTATGCAGAAGAAGGGTTTTTACCTCAGATTGTTTTCCTAGGGGACAAATCAACTCCTCGACCCACACTGAAATCAATAAAAATAAAAAATAATTAAAATCGTAAATAATTTCGCAAAAAACAAATATTTAATCAGTAAAATAAAGATAATACTTACATATAATTCTTAACTTTCCCAAAAAAACCTAAAGAATTTTGTTTAAATTAAAGAAAAGAGTATTCCACTATTGCGTGTGTAAAAGACTCAGCGTCTCTCCCGTTATTAAAATATTTATAGAAAGCGAACAAACCTTTTAACATACCAAAAGTACTTAAAAGTTGAATTGTAGAGAGGATGAAAACGGTAAAATACATTCCTGCAATACTTGAACCACTTAGATCCGCAGTCAAGTGCAACCAAAGTAGAAAACTAGCAAAAAATATGACTATCCCTAATAATTTGGCAACCCACTGTAATATGATTTTAGTCATTTAAGTATTTTTATTCATATTTTAACGAAATGTAATTTAATGTTATTCAGGGCTCATTGTTAAAACTTTTTATGTGTTAGAGATTGTGTAAAAAATATGTTTTTGTATAGGAAATCCGGATTGCAAACAATTCACGATAGAAATGGGAAGTGTTTCCCTACAAGCATAACTCATATTTCTTCTCATAATTTTAACAAGAATGATGATATTGTAACGAAATTTCCAACGTGTTATATTATCTTTCTGAAAATTGTGATGACCTAAACAGGAACACCGTTCTTCTCAAAAAAGTTCCGAGTTAGACGCTAAGTAACTAGACATGTAGGGGATAGTACATACCATGTCACTGTCTGAATGAGCTGCACCCACAGCTCTTCCGATACTACATATCATATTCTATATCGCTTGTTCAACCATTGCAAAAATAAAATAAGAATCACTAGAATGCAAGATTTCATTGCAATAGCAAACAGCTGTCGTTGAAATACCATAAAAAAGGTCAGATTTTTTTTTCAATTTTTGTACACATTAGTATAATGGAAGTTCTCTAATGTTCACTTTAGGATATGCTTATTGTCTTATATCGATTCATAGATTAGCTCTCTTTATATACTAAATATAATCAAAAACTATTATCAATATTGAACCAAGATTGATTTAAAAAGTGTACTTTCAATCATTAGCATCTAACTTATGGGTAAATTGGGACAATTTATCTGCAAGTATATATTATATAATATTGTAGGTCAGTCAGTACGTCCAGAGAATTAGATGCCCTCCCTAAAAAAAGTCAGTGGTTCGAAAAAGCAATTAGGGACTATGTGAGGAGCTCACAATCATAGTAGACTAAGTCCATTTTGAAAAAAAAGAGATAGTCCATTTAGAATGTTCATAAAATCTATTTTATCCACTCACACAGTAAGTCAAGTCTGTTTTCAAATGCTTGCTCATATATGCTGTCTTTTTACAGACTTGTTTTACTGTGGGAGTGCAGAACACAGATTTTATGTACCTTCTAAATGGACTATCTGAGTTTTTTTCAAAGTGGACTAGGTCTACTATGATTCGTCACATTGTAAGTGTGACTTCCTGCGCGAATGATTAAGGGGAAAAAAGTGAAACGTGAAAACGGAAATGTCTGTTTTATATGGAAAATGTCTAATTCAAATTATGAAATATATACCGGGTGTTTCATAAGTTCGGTGCAAAAGTAAAACGCGATTAAAAAAAAAAAAAAAAAAAAGATCTATGGGTTGGAGATACACGTAATTCGCAGAGAAATATGGGAATGATACGGGATTTTGTATGATACCAAAACAAAAATTCGTTCAAAATCTCGACAATAGAGTGCACTGCTGCAGATATTTCCATGGAATAAATCCATATTTCTCACACAACGCAAGATTTGAATACAACAACATTCGAGAATACTGCATATGAAAACATTTTGTAACCAAATCTTGAGTTGTATGAGCAACATATGGAATTATTCAAAGGAATTAACTACAGTAGCGCCCTCTGTTGTCGAGATTTTAAACGGATTTTTTGTTGGTGTTATACAAAATCCCGTACCACGCAAAATATTTACCTGACTTGTTGCCACAGGGTCGATAACTGAACTGTCGCGCCGCTCTAATCTCGGCATAATATATAGATAAATTTTTATCTTTTTTCGGGACCAAACCTTGTTGGGGACGGATAAATTAGGTTAAAATGTTATTCACTAGAATAATCCAGAATCGCTACATCATAGTTGGAACAGTACCGAAAACTGGCGATAAATCACAATTAAAATAATAAAACTTTATATAAATCACCGGATAATCATAGCAATTCACAGGACATGTTTCGAGTCGTAAATATAACAGCCCGTTATCAGCTACTGTAAACACGTGCCCGTAAGGAGAATATGTCATAATTTTTTTTAACTTTTTATGTCCTTGTCCCCTTACGGACACATGTTTTCAGTAGCTGATGACGGTGTGTTATATTTTCCTCTCGAAACGCGTCCTGTGAATTGCTTTGATTATATGGTGATTTACATAGAGTTGTATTATTTAAATTGCTATAGAATAGCTGTAAAAGTGCTATGGTTTTATGTTGCAATAAATAATTGTAAATTTTATTTTGTCTCTACTGCAGGGATGGGCATTATTTAACGTATTAGGATAAAAAACACTGTTACTATGCTGGAGCCTAATATTACATTAATATGTTACCGAAAAGTCCCTGTTAATTAAATAACATATGGTTTTAAATAGCAACGTCTTCATTCATTTGCCTTAAGTCAAGAATTCAGTTTCGTGCCTCTAAAATAGTACAATATTCACTAAAAACGTCCTCAATCGTTTCTTTTGAGACGTGCGCCCCTAGTTTGGCCCATATTCACCCTCTCGTTATGGGCAGCTCTGTTAGGTGTGTGGTGCTAAAAATTTATTTTACATTTAATCAATCCCTTGTGCATGAATAGTAACAACTTGCAGCACTAATTAAACACTTTTTCGGCTTGGTGCCTGGTGCAGGGTCATCAGCATCACCGTCACATACTTTCGCTGATTCTGTTGGCGCAAAGTAGAGCATAAACGAAACACTGGCACACATAGTAATCAGGAAAACATCTGAAAATTTCTAAGAAAAAAGCTCATGCTTGACATGTTTTGTACTCATAAATCGCATATATTGTGTTCATTTAGCATTTCCATAACAAAAAGTCAAGTTTGACTTATAAAACCCAGCAAAGTTTTGTCTAATTTTAGATCTGAGCAATTTTTTTTTTCAAGTAAAAATATTTTTTCGTGCATTTTTTTTTTTTTGGGGGGGGGGGGGGTGGAGGGGGGCTTGCTTCTAATTTTCAACGAGTGACTTTAAAAATCTATATCTGAATTATATTGCCAAACATATAGCTCTGTTACACATTAGCGATTTTAGGAATAGGAGTTTCAATGCATAGATGTGCTTAGGACATCATAAAACCTGCAAATCCATTAAAAGTCTGAAATTTTCATAAACCATTATTTTTTAGTAAAAATATGAAGGAGAAATATGTGAATAATTCTACGTTCAGTATAGCTAAAAAAATTGCCTTTAAATGCAATATTTTCATGTTTAAAAAAATTAAATAATTAAGTGCGTACAAACTACATTATTAATTCTAAATATTTTTCCTTTGTACACTTATATTACAAATGCATTTTAAATTAATAGAGTTTAAGATTTCTTTTTTTTTTTTACACTTTTCATTCCTTTAAATACTGTATAATGTGAAATATATAATTGTTGCATTTTCCAATATATTTAATTTATGGTATGTAAAAGAGCTTTCATTTCACCCACCCCCCCCTTTAAAAATGCAGCGAAACATGAGTTCAGATTCATTAAATTTATAAAAAGTATCTTTTTGCAACATTTAAGTAAAATACATTTATTTATAATTTTATCTCTTAAAAATTTTAATTCTCGATTTTGAATAGAAAATCTTTTAAAAATAAAAAACATTGTTTTTCTACATTCAAATGAAATCGATGAATTTATAATTTTTTATTTGATTAGCGCATTTAAAATGGGTACATTAAAACTTCAATTGGCTGCAACTGAAAGCAGCTGCAAGCTACAACGATTGGAAACCAACCACAGATAATTATTTAATTTGTTCTGAATTATGCTATCAGTAAAACGTAGTTCTTAACATATAAAATAGCAGTTTATAGCTTGGTAAGCAGAGATAATAGAACATCTTTGCAATTATTTATATGTTAAAATTTTCTTCGGTCAATATAACATTTCCTTATTTTGAAACATCTGTTACGAAAGTGTTTCAAATTAAAGAAAATACGCTGAAGGATAATTTTTTCTCAGTGGGTGACTTTTGATTAAAAGTATCTTCATGTTTTTGAGAAGGAATTTTGCGGTTGTTTGTTTGAATATTTAAAAGGATTATTGCTACGTGCTCATGGAGATTTTTTTAGGTGGCGGGCTGGGGCGAGGGAGATTCTGGCACTATAAATTTTGTTTTTTGGTCAAGCGGTTCGATTATTTTTATTTTGTCATTGTTTAAATTTGCTGAAAAAAAACATCCTATAATTTGTGAAAAAACATAATTTTAGTACAGTTGCAATTAATTTGAAAAACATATTTGTACAAACGAAATTTGTTTGGATGAATTGCATTTGATTAAAAGTATATAAATAAAATTTTTGTGTTCTTGTGAAATTAGCTTTGAATATGCGTTGATATATATGGCTGCTATGAAGTTGAGAACAAATTCCTCTTTTTTTTAAATACTTTCCAACGTAGTTGAAAAGTGTTTATGAATTTAGTTTGTCTGTCTGTCCTTACTTTAACTCGCGTAAACATAGTCCGATTGCCATGAAAGGGATATATGTTATTTGGTTTTAGTATGGCATGTTCGGTATTGTAAAGAAAGTGAGTATACCATTTTTGGTTGATTTCGAGGGCCACTCAAAAGAATTGCATTACATTACGGTATATGGGGAACAATCGCTTGTTGATATAAATCACTGAGGTGTACTACAAGGTTCTTACTATAGAATATGATGTGCATATAACTTATCGTTTATTTACAGAAACACACACAATATTTTCGCTATAGAAGAAAATGATCAGCAATTAAACTATTGAAGCCTACGAACAATAATTGCTGGAAGTGCGTTTTCAATTGTGGTATGCGTTTTTAAATTTAACTATTTTTTAAATTTTACTTGGTGTGCATAAATTCTGTATCATAAACAAAAGTTCTCAACAACTTTGTTAAAATTGCTGAGCGTAAATTTTAAAATGTATTATGCGTTCAACTGAACTGACTTTTTGCATACTGTGTAGTATGCATACATATCTGTAGATAATATACAGGGCTGCAAAAAAAATCGTACATTTTAACGACTGTTCATGTAATGGCAAAAATCGTGTTTTCAAAAGCATGAATTTGCGTGAATTTACATCAAATGCGTTTTCCAAATTGTTCATTAAGACGTCATCTTCCACCTTTGTAAATTGTGAGGTTTTGTTATAGTATTCTGAATGTTTTGAAAAGTGTTTCATAATCTATGCTGTATGCATGATTATTAGGAAGTTAGAAATCATGTTGTTAAAACTGTGTTAATTATTATACAGGGCGTCTTTTATCGTTTACCAATAACTAATTTCTAAACCGTTAGTTTTAGAGATATAGTTCCAACTGCAAAAATGTTTCGAATTTTCTTCCGCATCACATAAAAATCTATTTACATTAGAATAATTACTTTTCAAATGGATAAGAAATTACAAATTTTATACAATGCCTGGGTCCTATAAGTTTTATTTAGAAAGAGTTTTCCATGTTCTAACAAGTGAAACAACAAAAATTTATTCTTGTATTGTAAAAACTTACTGAGTTATGATACTTAGAATTTTATGAATTTTCAATTTTTAATCACCATAAATGGAAAAACGCGTTTTTCGTGTCAGAAAATGCTAAAAATGCAAGAAATTCAAAGTATCATAACTAGGTAAATTTTTTTTTTGCAAAAATTATGTTTTTAATCATAAACTAATTTTGATTCAACTCAATAGTGAACAGCATTTATATTTACGCCAAAAAATTATTCCAAACATTTTTCTTAAAAGACCTTATTAAAACATCCGTTGGCCGCATACACAGCGATTAGTTATATGTTATAAAAATAACAGGTTGTTGGAACCTGTTACCTGTACAAGTGTTGAACGATGTAACCTGTTAACCAAAAATAACTATATTTCCCATCTCTACTCTACTGTGAAATGTCGTAATTTTCAGTTGTGTTCCTATAATAGCGGATGAGCGTTATGTGACATGTTAACAATATGGAAACACCGCATTTAATAAGTCGTGTTGTGCACGCACCAGAGCTCCACGCTATCTCTCCTCTACTTACAATCATATAATATGTGTGTTATATATTTTTAATGATGCGCGTTTTTCTGAAATATGAAATTGAATTTTAAATTAGTCGAATTTATTTGTTCAGTTAAAGAACAGATGGTGCAACTGCGCATGCTAGTATATTTTTGGTTTTGACTTGATCGAGTCAGTTTAGTTTCTGTTTTTTTTTTCTTTTTAATTTGCAGGACATAAATAGAGTATTCTTGTTTCTTTACTATTAATCTTTATTATTGTCGACCAATTTATTTAATATGAAGCAATTTTTTTCAGGATATGCCCATATTTAAGTTCAACTGACAATGTGACGTAATTGTATAAACAAAAACTTTGGCCTCTTACATTTTTTATCTGTAAAACGGAATTAGCTAGATTTATGCTGTGAATGTCTGTAATAAACAAGTTATGCGTTTTCTCACTTTTAAAATGCTCTGCGTACTAGAGTTTATAAAATAATTTAACCACTTAACAATTCCGTACTTACACCATAAGTGCAAGTAGAATTTGTTTCCTCCTTTATTCAAGTTTTTGTATATCATTAATTTTCAATTGTATTGTTCACTTTATTTAAAGACCAACAATTATGTCATTAAATTAAGCGAATAATTTTGTTTCGAAAATGTGGTGCTTTGCCACAGTTTTAGTTTATTGTGTCAAAAAGAAATGTTTTTATTGCAAATGGATGAATAGTATGCATACTATGAAAAAAAAGTATTAGCAATAAATGACAAGGTCACTTCCGCGAATACAGGAAAAATTATTCAAACAGAAATTAAATATGCGATTTATTTTAATTATTAACAAATGTATTTAATGAAATAGTAATCGTCTTATCAGGCTATGTCTTATCATGTAAATGTTTTGCACCAAACTTCACAATATACTCAATCAATTATAATTAAAACATAACTAATGTGCTATAACTAATTAAATACCATATAAAAAGAATGGAAATTTTAATTGTTTAAAATCGTGTCGCGAGCGGTGTCCACAAAAAAGAACACCTATCTTTAAGTTTACTCCCACCCAGAATATTTAATTTAAATTTTCCTTTTATACCATAAGTGAAAATAATTAAGTATTTATTTTCTTATAAATTCATTTGTAAATTTTGGTGCCTCTCCGGAAAGGGTTAATGCATTCACTTAGTGTGCATTAAAAAAAATGTGTTACTATCTTTTAAATATAAAGTGATTGGTTGATAAAAACAAAACTGTTAGCTTTTCGAATTTCTTGCGGATGTACTATTTGCGATTACTATTTTGCATATATTATAAGGATAAATTGTTGATTTGCAAGCGAACTCCTGTTGCATACAGATCCCTTTTAAGGCTTTTTTAAATACGATTTGGCTTATTTCTGTCTCACTTTATAATGTATTCTTGTTTTCAAGAGTGCAGTTATTACGCATCAGGGGATTCAAGTTATTTCAGGTGTTTTATACCAGAAATTTCTTAAAGTATTGGTCGCTATATTTGAAGATTGAATTTTTTTTCAGTAAATAAGCTTTGTATTACTTTACGAAAATTCTGGTAAATGGTCCTTTAAAATCCTTAAAGTGTAAGGACGCTGTATTAACAAACTATTAATTAATCGTTTTTCAGTTGTATAGGTAAAATGTTTTTTAGAAAATGTGGTCGAAGTTAACAATTGAACTGTATTCTAGACATGGTTGCAGAAGGAAGTTAAGAAACTGACACCCTCAGACAATAATAATTTATAACTCAAGATGCAATTAATTAATCTTAAAATTTATAAAACTGTTAGATTACATATGAGTTTGTTAGCCATGAGTACAAGAATAATATTTTTATATTTAAATATGTGTGATAAATTTGTGTCAGAAAAATTCGTATATTCAAACGGTGTTTTTTGTGGGTGTGGGCGCAGGGGGGAACCAACTTCTTGCTATGGATGCTAGAAATGCTTTTCATGGTATAATGTAGATTTTGAAATACAGTTTAACTTTCAATATGATCCATAATGTGAAAATTATCTATAATATTCGGCAAAATACACAAGCACATCAAATTTTATAGCGATGTATAATCCTGCAATTTTCGATTATTTATTTATTTTTTCATTAATATGTAATTTTAATACTTGGAGAACGTTAAGAAACGAAATCTAACTGTTTAGAACAAAGAAATAGCATTTTAGGCCCAGTTGAAAAATCAAAACCAGGATATTCGCATGAAGATTTAAACCAGAAAAAAAGAACGCTTATTTTAAATAATATAAAAAAAATTAGCTAGGTTTACATCTACTAATCCGAGTTACGTTGTAGTTCAAGATGCAATCTTGCCCTCGCTGGAAGGATTGATATGTTACTGTGAAAGACCGAAATCTGGAGAATGTCGATTTTCACCGGTGAATGTCAACATTCACATAGTCGCTTGGTGTATGTCTGAAATATTTGTTAAATATCCTTATTTCTGACTTAAACCGGTGAAAGTCGACATTCACCATACAATAATGGTGAATGTTGAATATGTCGGAAATTAGCATTTACTTCTCCGTGTTTCAGCCTCGATCATTAATTTTTAAATCATAAAAACATTTTAATCGTCTGTAATCCAAAGGTATGTTGTACGCATATTCACAATGCCTACTCGGTTCGGATTCGACACAGGTATCTCCGTATATTTTTCTGGTATGAAATTTTGAATATTCAGAAACACATATACAGACGATTGCTATCTCACACAAGCTTTGAATTATTATTTAACCGGTTGAGTGCGGAGCAGCGTGATAACTCTCCGATTACGTATCAAAATTTCAGGAAGTGCGATAGCGCTACTCTTGTTATGTACCACAATTGCGAGAACCGCGATAGCGCTCATTTTAGTTTATGCTAAAAATGCGGAGAAAGTGATAGTGCTCCTATTTGCTGTCTCAGTGCAGTGTGCATTTATGTTGGTTGCACTAGCGAAGCGTGCGATTTCTGTATATATCGTCGAATTACAAGTAATTTTTTACTATACAACCCATACACATTTGCATTTTTGGCATATATCCACAAGATTTGTTCCGCACTCAAACGGTTAATCCATTCGGGGCCTAACGTTCTATGAAGAGGTCTCAGGACTCTTAAAGGTTAAAAATTTTCGAACCTTTAATTTTTTATATGTTAAACTCGTATCTTTTCTGGAATTTTTGATATAATTGTTTCCTTGAAATTCCCTTTAGAACAGAAGTTATGGCTTTTAGAATTATACCTGCTTAATAGCTGAAGCGGGGTTTCCAAAACTTTGAAGTCATTTTTCTCGAAATGACGTTTTTGGGCATAATGTACACGATATCTCAAAAACTCCTGATTTTTTTCATGACATTTTCAAAACACGTGTTTCTTATTAGTCTGTATAACCTGAACCTAAAATTTCCTTTTCACTGTTCAAAAAAATATTTTTAAAGTGATTATACTGTTGAAATTTTCTAAATTTTGCATTAACTAAATACAACTTTGTATTAAAAATATAAAAATGCTTTAAATACAAATTTGTTTATGTTCAGTGCTATTATTATAATCTGAAGTGTAGGCACCAAAATTTTCGTTCTAGTTGTAAAATTTATTTTGTAATCGTGCGAGTAATCTGTTATTCCAATTTTCTGCATCTTCCATCTCAATAAAAATTGTGTCTTAAAATCAAATAGGGGAGGTGGGGGATGAATGGGACATTTTCACAAAAATATTTTTTTATATTTTTTTATTTAAGTTACTATCAATATTATATATCACATTTCATACATTAGGTATTTGCCAACATATATGAACAATATTTATTCTAGATTATGAGTTATTCATAAAAATATTATGAAATCAAAAAAACGTTCCTGCCTGTCCCAATCATCCCCACAGCAGGGGTGAATGGGACACTAATAGGGATGGATGGGACACAAAGATTTTCCTCCCTGTATTCAATTTTACCAAATTAAAATTTATAATTATAACCTTATATGAAAATTGTATTTGTAATGCATGATTTTACAGCACGAATCGATATGTTTTTTTTCAATAACTTCTTTTATTGCAGTTTTGACTTTTAATGCGGACTTCGGCTATCAACCTGTTCTTTTTTTCCACTTATGAGGCATTTTAGATTTGAAATGAAAGTGCAAAATGTCTTTTAAATATAGCATAGCTATTAATTTTCAATCATAACTTATTAATTAATATTAATTAAATGTATCGCAGAAACATGCAGAACGGAAATTATTGAGTCGATTCGAAAGTCATGTCGTGTTGGGAAAATCAATTCGTACCGGAAAATTCTACCCGATTATTATTAGACATTATATATCGGAATCAATGTCTAATAATTAAATGATTGAATTTTCCTGTACGAATTGATTTTCCCAACACGACCCGACTTTCCGATTGACCCAATATGTTAGGGGTGGATATTTATTTGTGCAACAATTCAAAATTCAATATAATTTCCCCCATTTGATCAATACACATATACTATTTTTATCAATTTTATCTATTTTGATTAAGTTTTAGTACCAATTTTTTGATAATCCATTAATAATTATTACAATACAATAAGTAACACTCAGAAATTTTAATCAATAACAACTCATATAATACTATTTAATACTATTAATTGACGTAAATTATTGATTTATCATCCTATATAATACTATTTAATTAATAAATAAAATTTTCAACATCTCTAGGGAGGAGTGAGAATGTCCCATTCATCCCCATTTGAAATGTGCCAATCATCCCCATGATACATAATATCCCTTCTCAGCCATTTTACCGCAAAAATTATTTTGTCACAATGGTTACTATTCATTCATTTTAATTAATGATATTGAACCTTAAAATAAATAACTGCAACATAGCTTAATTTTTTATATTGTATAAGATATTTCACATCTTCAAATGTAAAAAAAAAACTTGCCCTTAAGCAGAGATTTCAGAAAATGCAACTTTGAAGGAAAATGAAAACAGCAATGCGGTGGTCCTACTTTTAGTTCTGAAGCACACTGTGGTAGAGTTACATGGTGTTAGGAAGCAATTTAAAATAAATGTTTATTGCCTGAAATATTGAGAATGTCCCATACATCCCCTAGCTCCCCTACATTTTAAGATATTAAATTTGAAAATGGTCTTTTTTGTTTTCATTTTTTCCAATTTTAAGAGTCCTGAGACCTGAAATGATCATGTCTTTCCACTGAGTATTATTTTGTCTTAACAAGTAGTTTGTTATTATCTGCATGTAATAATGATAGAATCCTAATTCTAGTAATGTATCCATTATCCGTCCAATTCTGTCTCTCTTTTTAAAAAAAAAAAAAACTATTTGGAAAAGTGGTTATTGTTCTCTGTCAGGGTAGGAAATCAAAAGCATATCTGAAGGTTTTTATTGGTTTAATCCGCATTTTATTCGTGTTCTGATTGGTCTATACAGTAGTCGTATTTCCCTTTACATTCAACAACGATGGATACCTTCTGTTGCCACTATGACAAAAAAGTAATAAAAACTGCAAAAAAATTTTATAACTCAGAAACAAATTGAGATACAGCTTTCAAACAAATTGCATTTAAAAGTACATTTTTTTCTCTATCCGACGGTGTAAAAAGTAATATTGATGTTTAGAAATTTAAGAATGAAATTTCATTTAAAATGTGTCGTCAGATTTCCAAGAAATCTGACGATGGAAAAGTCTTTTCCCGAACAGTCAATGAAATGCTTGGATGATCCGTAAGTTTCAGGTGGATAATACGTAGTAATAACACTGTTAATGATTAATTCATGGCGTACGTAATGTAGGATCAACTCGGTGTAATTTTTTATGTCTTAAATTTTAGTCTTTGAAAAAAATCATTTTCCAAATAGTCGTTGTAATTTGTTAAATTGCTTTTTTTTTTTTTTTTTATTTTACAATATAGAAATAGTTTACTCTTAAGTTTTATAAAATTTACATATATAATGGAGTAATTGTGTTCATGTTTTTTTTTTTTTTTTTTTTTTAACTACTGTTTCCTTCTAACAGTATTTTTGCCATAAGAGTTCTGATAACAAATAAGGCAAAGATTACCATTTGTTAATAAATATTATAAAAATCTAGAAACGTAATTATCCAAAAAAAACTGTTTCAGGTATATTGGTTATATTGGCCAATATTTTTAGTCATCGCTAACAGAGTTGGCAATTTAGCGGAAATTCTGGATTCAACCTATCTACCACTATTTTTTAAATGGCAATTTTCATTGTATTTATTAAATGAAAGTCTGCCATTGAACAAAGCGAAAATTATTATTAAAGAAATCAGGTATGTTTTTAATATAAAATAACTCTTAGTTTTCAATACGAATCGCTAAAATTTGAACTGAAATACCAATATTGATAAAATATTAGGTTTACTTTGGAAATATTTTAGTGAAACGTGAATGCTGCATAAAGGTTTTACATTGTAATAATCTCTCACAAAAGGTCAATATTGTAAAAATACTTACTCTATGTTGGAAATATTAATAGTGAAAACGCAAAATATTTTTTGAAAGCACTGCACAAATATGTACTAACTATAAGTTGAAACATTTGACTGAAAGTAGGTTTTATCTATCTATCTATATTATAAAGGACAAACATATCTGTGCGTAACGCATACGTCATTTTGCGAATGGCAACACTTTGAAATTTGAAATGAAATTTCGGTTTTGCAATTTTCTCTACTGCAAATTTTTTAACTTCTAAACATCGCACATTTTAAATTTTTACACCGTCGTATAAAGAAAAAAATGCTGTTATAAATACAATTTGTTTGAAAAATACAATTTGTTTGAAAGCTGTATCTCAATTTATTTTTGAGATATTAATTTTTTTTAGTTTTTAATACTATTTTTCTAATCGTGGCAACAAAAGTATCCCGTTTCTATTGAAAGTAAACGGAAAATAGTCAAAAATAGGATATTACTGTATCTTTTTGTTTCCATTTTCTCATAAAACTGAAAAAAAAGTTTGAAATTAAAAGACGGGTTATGTCAAGAATATTGTCTGTTATTCCGCGGTAATGATGCCATATGCACACTTTTCTATAGACGAAGTTTAAAACTGGATAGTAAAAGTGGATTACATTAGCGGATGCAAATGACGTCATTTTATAAAAAAGCGTGTATTTTAATTCTTAAAACTGAATTATGGTTTGTAGAAGTGCGTCATTTTCACAGTCCAGCTACTTTGAAATTCTTTACAGGCGAAAATGCTTCACTTTTGAAAATAATGTAACCGAAATTACACAGTGTAAAACGCAATGTTTTACAAACATTTAGAGTGTCTTTATAAAAGAGAGGTGACATGCAAATAATAGCGATTTATATTACAAAAATTGATGATTCGCCTGGATGGATTTGGTTCGCCAAGTTAGGCAAGCGAACAAATAATTCGAGGTTTAAAATTTTTCACATCTTTATATAAGCTATATATTTAAAACAGAAGTGTGTTTTTTATTCATTTGCCCTGATCTTTCTCCTGAACCAATTTTACTAATATATATATTTTTTTAATTGAAAGCTGTTCATTTGTAGATGTGATCGCACTATCTGTTTTTTTTATATATATATGTATCTCCACTTTTATATCTTAATTTTAAAAGCATTTTATGAAATATCTTCAAAATGATGAAAATTAGATAGCTTTCATTATTGTAGACTAGAGAGAAATAATGACGTATTTTTATCTTTATTCATGCCATTTTCTGATAAAAATTCAAAATTGTTGTATGGGGTTTAGTGGCGCAAAATTTCATTAGGAGCCATTATATTATATTGGGGGAATTATATAGCGGAAAATGAAATACTGCATTTGAAAACACGCAATTTTACTCATAAATTTTCTATATGTATATATTTTTTTTCTGCATGTGTACTGATTGTAAGTTTCAGACACTAGGCGAAATGCTTATTTAAGTGAAAACGAAGTCATATTTAAAAGAAAACGAAGCCAAATTTAAAAGAAAACCATCATTTACTTAGATAAAACTAAACATTTTAACACTTATGCGTCTAAAAAATATAAATTACGGAAGTTTTTACTCTCTGGAACTGAGATTAGAATCTCAAGTAAAGAGAGAGTCTGTTCACATAAAAGCTGTTGCTGACAATCGTGACTTCAAGTTTTGAGTTAAAAGGATTTTAAAATGATCAAACAAAAAATATATATATTTTTTAATTGATGAATATGGATATGAGAAGTGCGTATGCAGATTTTGAATAAGTGAGTTTTCAAAGTGAGAAAAGTTGCTGTTTTTCATTCCGGAATACCAAGCATAAGAACCTCAATTGATAACCACATCCTAATAACTGATCTTTATTATATTTTACTGATTATGTATCTATATTATAAAGAACAAACGTATCTGTGCGTAACGCTGACGTCATTTTGCGAACGGCAACACTTCACGATCAAATTTCGGTCTTGAAATTTTCGCTATTGCAATTTTTTAATCTTCAGACCATGCTACATTTTCAATTTTCGTCGCATAGGAAAAAAATTTATTTTCAAATGCAATTTGTTTAAAAACTGTATCTTAATTGACTGATGTATTATATTTTCTAAAATAATTTTTAAGCATGATTTTTTTTTTTTTAAGTTTACGTTATCACGTGCCGGTTTCAATACATAATAATAATAAACATTTTGCTCATAAAGCAACATTTTTCAGCATTTGTTTCTGACTTTTTACATAACGAAATTAATACTTGCTTTATAAGCAGATAAAAGAATATTATTTAAAAAGAAACACCAATCTAACGTATTTGCGAAAAAGAAATTAACGAAATTAATACTTTTTTTTTATCAAAAAATAAAAGAATAAAGTTAAAAAAACACAAATCTAACATACTTGTAATCGTGCAATTTAAATTTTTAGATCACCAAATAGGATTTGTTTTTTTCAAATGGAATTTGTTTCCAAAGTTCATCTCAGTTTTCTGATTGTCTATGGTTTTAAAAACAATTTTAAAGCATAAAATATTTTTTAAATTTATCTATATCGCGCGGAGCTGGATTACGAAAGATTAATCCGTTTGCCCTTAAAATAAAATGCAGAGTTCATCATTTTTTTACTGCTAATATCTATAAAAAAAACTTCCCTATAAATAAATAAATGAAATAATATAAATAAAACACAAATTTAACAGACATGTATAAGGCCTGAATTTATCAGAATATAAAAGGACGCCGTAGTAGCAAAATCTTGGTCAAATAACTCTTAGCATGCGGCTAATAAGAAAATATCGTTTTGATAAATTAAAAAAAATTATTTGATTGTATAATTCCTATTTTTCATATGAAAATTATTTTTTAATGTAATTGGGAAATTAAAAAAATTGTTGCATATAAAAAAATATTAGTTTTCAATTAAAAAAAAAAAAAAAGTTTTCTCCTATATTCTGTAACCCGGTAAGCCCGGGTACGATCCCCTAATTTTTATAAGTTTTATTTTATCTCATAGAAACAAATAAAATATGTAAATTTCAATAACTTAAGCGAAAATTTTGCACACTAGGAGAAAAATGAATGTAACGGATAATGAAGTAAAATGCATTTAATCATATGTTTTAAGGTTGGCTTCAGTCATACCTTTTCACCCTTTCACATGTATAATATTATTATAAGTAGAATGCTGTCATTACTACATGGAAATAAAAACAAAAATAATGGTTAAGGCAAAATAATACTAAATGAAAAGACGTGTTCTCAACCGCTTGAGGGGCGGTGGAATATATTATATCCCACCTAATTTTAATCAAGATTTGCACCAGAAACATGTAATTACACATTTATTTTATAACTTTGATGGAAAGAAGTTGTAAAATAGCCTTTCCTTGGTTTGAAAATTTTTTTGTATATTCCGGTGTGAAATCCACATTACGAAAACACAATTTTTTGTCCTTGAAAGGGTTAATGGGACACTTCACCCCGAACGAGTCAAATAACAATTTCATGATTCCATGAATAGCGATCGGCTTCATATCATAAGTACTTCAAAATATTCAATATTTAATACCAGAAAAATAAACTGAGAAATACATGTGTCCAATCCAAACCGATTAAGTATTGTGAATATGCGCGCTGCACTTAGTTTTAGCAGAAAACACTTCAGAAAGTATTTTAGAGGAAAAAAAAAGTTTTCTCTCACTTAATGTATTTAATTAAAAAAAAAAAAGTAAATAAATAAAGATTACGACTTAGTGCAGTATTTATTCGATATAAATTAAGAATACTGAACAAAAAAATAAAATTTAAGAAAACGTAGTGCGCACCATCAAACCTAGCATAAAACTGACAAAGCTGACTGATTCGCAGTAGAACAAAGAATTTGGCGACAGACTGTAACCTCTGTGTTAAAAACCGCTTCTCTTTTCGACCTCCACCAGAGCATATGTATGATTGTCGACATTCACCAGTGATAGTCCGAGTGTATAAGAATATAATCAAATATTCGGTCTTTCACCGACATTTTTGGTATATGCTGACATTCGCCGGTTTAAGTCGATCTTCTCCAATTTCGGTCTTTCACATTAACAGATATACTATATCTGATCAGAGCAGTTCCGATGCATTATTGATGACATCGGACAATTTCTAAATGGTTTCGGCTTCGGCCAAAAATTCCACCTTGCTGCTCTTCGTAAATACGAAACAGATGACAAAAGATGTTAGTTTCTATGCTTTAAATCAGAGTTGGGCAAATTCGCAATCTGATTAATTTGTAATCTCATTACAATGTAATTGGCATGTAAGGGATTATAATTTCAATTACATGTTAATTAAAATCTGAATTGGAGATTCAATTAGCATTATAATCGTAACTATAAATGCTATGTTTAATTTTATATAATTGTAATTATAATTGAGAAAAATATAATTAAGATTATGTGTAATTATAATCTGAATTTAAAGTTCAATTAGCATTGTAACCGTAACTATAAATGCTATGATTACAATTATAAAATTTCAATTATAATTGATAAAACTATAATTACGATTACAAGTAATTATAATCTGAATTGTAAATTCAATTAGCATTGTAATAGTAACAATAAATACTATAATTATCATTATATAATTGTAATTATAATTGAGAAAAATATAATTAAGATTATGTGCATTTATGATTTAAATTTGAAATTGAATTAGCATTTTGTAATCGTAACTATAAATGCTATGATTATTATTATATAATTGCAATTATAATTGAGAACTTATAATTACAATTACATGTAATTTCAATAGCAATTTTTTTATTAAGATATAATTGTAACTGTAATGCAGAAGGTTATGATTTTCATTACGGTGCTGTAGTGTTATAACTGTAAAATTTTAGTAACAATTACTTGTAATGTGAATGGTAAATTTAGATTATTGATTTGATTTCAAATGTACTTGAGATGATTATAATTACCATTACATTGTTGTAATAGTAACTAATAAATTTTAGTTACAATTACGTGTAATGGAAAAAGTAAAATTTCCAATTAGATTTTATTCCAACTGTATTTGATACTGTACTTATTAATGATTATATATTCTTTTGATGACAATTAAAAAATTTCAGTTACAGTGACATTATAATAAGGGTGATACATTGTTATACATTGCAGTTAGTATTTTAATAATAACGGAAAATTTTCAAACCCGGATAATCTACCATTTTTTTATTGAAGCCCCCCCCCACCCAATATTTTAGTGCGTCATAAATAAAAGGGGTGGTAACTTAAAACTCTTATAACTCAAACTGTAATTATCGTAGGACACTCATATTTTGTATGGTAAAAGTAATCTTTATGAAAAGGGGGGAAGGGGGTGCATTTTTTTAAACGGAGATTAGTAAATTTCAGAATAGCGCTTGTAACTCTTATATAAATTGTCATAATCTAGACAAAATCGGTATGGTAAACGCAATAGTTTTAAAGGGTAGGGGCTTTGTCGATTTTTTATAGAAACCCACCATATTTTAGTATATTATAAATATAAGTTGCTGACAACTTAAAACAGTTATAACTCTAACTGTAATCTTCGTAGAACACTTATATTTTGTAAACTAAATCTTTATAAAGGGGGAGCAGTGTGGGCGTTTTTAACCCCGGATTTCGAAATTTTTGTATAGTGCGAATATTAGGTCTCGATAACGACAAATACGTGCAACTCGAATTCAAAATTCAACTTGTCACATCGCATCTCACACAAATTTCGTTTAATTTCTTAATCTTTTTAAGAGGGGGAGGGGGTTATTTTCTATAGCAGTTCTTCCATATTTTAGTGCATGAAGTACTGACAACATAAAACAGTTATAACTGGAGCTGTAGTTATTGTAGAGCTCTCATATTTTGTAAGGTAAACGTAATCTTTAGAAAGGGGAGACATTATCTTTATTATTATTATTTCTCAGTTTAAAGTTCATTGTCGGTTTAAAGTTTAATACTAGTGCATTTTTCTGTTGAAAAATTAATTTTTCACATGTAATACTTGAATAGTTTCTTTTATTTTCTAATATTCTGTAATTAGTTAATACACTTTAAAGTACAGTCTTATAGTCTATCAGGTATTCTGATAGTGCCGCAAATAGCATATATTTTTTGTTGTCCTTTTTGCAATTGCCATTATTTTTCTGAAATTGATTAGCAATTTAGTATTGAAAGTTAATAAGAAAAGTAGAGTTTAATACATAAAATCAAAATTCATCGAAATTTTGTTTATATGCTAATGCATTTTTTTTTGAAAATTTATATTTTACGTGTTTTGGTAATATTTGAATATTTTTCTATTGTTTTTATTATTCTGTAAGACAAATTTTATATTTTACACGCAATCGTATTAAAAGAGGAGGAAGGTTTTTTTTTTTTTTTTTTTTTTTTTTTTTTTTTTTTTTTTTTTGTATGTGTTTGTGGTGGGGTTCTGTTTGCAATATTTTGTATGGTAAACGTAATTTTTATAAAGGGGAAAGGGACATTGTCGGTGTTTTTAACAGAAGACCCAAACTCTTAGTATAAGGCAAATATAAGGACCCAATGAATATAAACGCTTACAACTCTGATCCAAATTGTCGCAGAACATGTACTTTTTTGTGTCCTGTTGGCAATTACGATTGCTTACTGAAATTGACATAGTGTTTATGGGTAAAATAAAATTTTGATATTTAAAATACTGGTTCGTCGAATTTCAGTTCATATTTTTATGCATTCATTTAATGTAAAATTAGCTTTTCGCATATTCGGGTAATATTTGAATGTATATGTTTTATTTTATATTGTTATGTAATTAATTAAAAATACTTTAAATCAGAGTTCTTCATTGAGGTTGGTAGTCCGATTTTGTCAGTGGAATCGACATGTCTATATTAATGGAAACTCATCCATGAAATTTTTTCGCAGATCTGCAATCTCTCTCTCTCTTTTTTTTTCTTTTTTGTCATTTCCAAATCATTAAAAATTAAATATATCTTATTACTAATCCTACAGGTTGTAAACGGTCTCTATAAATTCATGAATTTCATAAATTGAGTGCTCCGAGGCTCACATTTTAATCCTGTTCCATGCACTGGCAGAATTTTTGTTAAACAAAACTTATTATAATCTGAAATGTAAAATGAAATAAAACTGCAAAATATTGCTATTGAATATTTCTTAATTTGGTAAACAAATGGTTAAACACTTCTGTATTACAGCAACAACTTTTGAACTCTGTGTGACTTAAAAGAAGTTTTTATATGTTGTTAGTACTGGGGTGCAATTTAAGAGGGCTAGGAGAACCTCCCCTTCTTTAAAGAATTCAGATTATAGCGGCCATCAGAAGTAATACAAAATTAAATCCGCTTGGTTTATATATTTCTTAAAGAATAAATTTATCAAATTTATTTTAAAATTCCACTAATCTTTAAAATTGAAGAATCTGAGTGCCTTTGAGCTTTTTTACTTATTTATGCGTAAAATTTACCTCCTTTGAAAGTTATTTTGAAATTTTAAAATTATGTATTCCCTACAATACAGAAGGTACGGGGAGGGGGCTGAATTGCGGATCCAAGGGGAGGTCACGGGGGTTCATGACCCCACTCTGAACACCAACAAAAATAATCTAAAGATCATTTTTAAAATGAAATATACAGTAGAGTCCCGATTAACCGAGATTCCACTTTAACCGAGTTACTTTCTTCTGATAGACTGATGGCTTCCATTATTAATTATGAAACAGCCGTTATAAGTGGAGTGTTAGATGAAGATGAATGAGCTGTCGTAAAAAGTTAGAAGCCTGATTTTCGGAGTTTTTTTGAAAAAAAAAATTTGGCGATTTTTTTTCCTATTCTGACCAGAAAATCAAATACGACTGCTCTTCCATCTACACCTAGCACTTCATTTATAACGGCTGTTTCAAAATAATGGAAGCCATCAGTCCATCAGAAGAAAAGATCCATTCCAAAGGTACAAGTTCGATTGAAAAAAACTATTTAATACTTTGAGCTGAAAGAAGAGGCTGCACCTGCAATTTTCATAACACTAATAGAATCACATAGCTGCCAATAACTATATGATGCCTCGCTGTCCGGTGGGCCAGTAGGACACTGTATGTGATTAAATAGTGTTTTCCATTTTTCGATAAAAGCAAAGGATCTTACAAAAAATTCTGTAAAATTTGACTTTTTAAACTGAATTTCCGGAAGTGGCTGACAATTTTTCCTTTTGACGGCATTTCTGCGGCTGTCAACTCGTAAAACGTGGCTAAAAATGCTAACTTTGACAACATTTTCTAAATGAATCTTTGCCTTTGTAAGAAAATGGGAAACTCTTTATTTTCTTGGTATCTGAACAATATCGGTACATTTTGTATTTTTACTAATATTAATGCTATTTTTTTTTTGTATTTACGAATGAAATTGACTTCGCGAAAGTATCAGAAAAGTAGTTAGTTTGGATTTCGGAATAACTTTCAATATAAAAAAATTTCATAAAGAGATGTGATACCCTCCCACCCCATAAAAGGGCATTCATGACCCCTGAAACGGGATCGGGCTAAATTTTATTTATTTACAAATTGAAAAATGAAAAAAAATCGATTGCTAGTTCAAAAACAGAAATGTAATGTAAGTTTTTAAAGGCATTTTATAATCAGCTAAAAACCAAATTGAAAGAGATTGAATTGCTATTAGCCGGATATAAAGAGAAACATTCTATCTGATTCTGAAGACTTGGCACTATCAATCTTAACATAAAGAAGTTGAGGAATGTCCCTTGTTTAGCATTTGTTTCTGTTTGAAGTCTTTCTTTTGAATTACTGGAAATAGAACTCGTGTCTTTCTGTCATTGATGAATAATGTTATTTTAAAATAATAAGAAGAGTTACTTTTCATATTTCTGTCGTTGGTGGGATATGAGTTTCAGGGACGTGAAAATTATGAAACATCATTAGGGGCAACTTTTTAGAATTATTACTTATTTTTATACAATAAGATACTTTTAAATCAGAAAATTACTCTTGAAACAATTTTTAAATAATATTAATTTATATCGCGTACTTTCTTTATCCAGTTCGGGTTCTGATGACACAAAATTTTTCAGGCTCGAATTTGAAATCGATGGTCTCTGACTTCGAATAAAAGGTCCCGAACATATCTAGTCACAGACGCTGAAGATCGTTAAATAAGGGGAAGATACGAGGCGGCGAAATAAAATCGTTCATAGGGCGTATGTGCGCATCATCGTTCATATGTGTGTTTAAAAACGATTTATAGCTGAAGATTGCATAAAGCTACTGAAGTTTTTTTTTTTTTTTATGTGAATCTAGTTGGATGTGCATATCCCAAAACTTTCTTCTATCTAGTACATCTTAATATTTCAAGCATACACTGATGGATCCCGCACGGAATCGGGTGTGGCGTCAGCATTCTGCGTCATGCGGAACGATGTGGTGGTCCATTAATGGGCCTGTAGAATCGGAGATGATAACTCTGTATTCCAAGCAGAACTTTTTGCGATTCTGCGGGCACTAGATTGGATCTCTTCTCAACCACCTTCCTTCACCAGGCTGTACAGTGATAGTCTTTCAGGCTTACAGTCAATCTTCGCGCACAGAACTAAGAACCCTTTAGTCCTTGACATAAAAATTGACATAAAAACATAAAAGTTACTCTCTTATACACAAAGTCGTCCTGGGCCACGTATCGGCCCACATTGGCATTGAGGGCAATGTGCGGGCTGACAGGTTGGCGAAAGAAGCAACGGCTAGAACATCAATAGATTTTACCCTTCCCCTTCCCACCTCACACATTCGCAGAAGGTTGAATCAAAAAATCATCTCAGAGTGGTAAATTTATTGGGATTCGTCTACCAAAGGTAGATACACATACGATCTCATACATATAGTGTCAAGAGAAATGTACTTTCTCTCACCAGCAACTACAGCATTCCTCTCTGGCCATGGACCATTCAAAGAATACTTGAAACGTTTCTTTCGGGCAGCCACCCCCTTCTGCGAGTGCGGCGAGGTCGGCACTCCAGAACATAGCTACTATCACTGCACGCTTACCCAAGCCTGGCATATTAAACGCCCCCGCATCCTTTCCAAAAATTGGCTTTCCAATATTCTAACAAGACCCCTTCTTATAGGCAAATTAAATAGAATTTATAAATTTCAAACGGAACTAACAAACCTCACCTCATAGACCTGCATGGTGCTGCAACTTACCCATCAACCTTGTGGCTAATCCTCCACAATTAACTGGACTTATTGTGTGATCCAGCACACTCCACGCTCACTCACTCTGCTCATCCGCCCCTTGTCGCGAGGGAGCAGCCTGTGCTCCGACGGGAGGAGCATGTATTGCACATATTATTATTATTATTATTATTATTTTCTTTTTTCTTTTTTTCTTATTTTATTTTATTTTATTTTATTTTTAATTTTTTTAATTTTTATTTATTTATTTATTTATTTATTTATTTGTTAACGAATCCCCGCGTGCCGGGGAGCACTCCGGGTGGGGCAAATAGAGTCTACATCGGACCCTTGAGGTCTGGTGATTCTGTCCCACTTAGGCAATAAATAAATAAATATAGTTACAAATGTCAATAAAATAACATTATTAGTTCAATATTATACCAACTTTGACTTTCATCTTGAATTTCTGTTTTAGTCAAATAATCGGAGTACAAACGAGTTCATCTCGATCATGATATTTATTAAAACCAATAGTTTTCCGTTATTCTGTTGTAGATCCGCTGCTCGCAAATAGCCGGCTTATCATGATGCGAAGCTCCTGTCGCTTTACGAGCCGCCTCTGTACAACAGAACTACGAAAAATCAAGAAAATTATACAAAAATCGCTATTACAGTGCTCCCTTTCGGCGGAATATTTCCAGCTTCAAGGAAAACCTGCTTGGCATAACAAAAAACATGCACAAAAAATTTGGTTCACTTTTATGCATAACGTCATACATTTTTCGATGGTACAATAATCAAAATAGCACAAAAATCGATATTGCAGCCCCCCTTTCGTCGGAAATTTCCCAAATTAAGTGAGGACCTGCTTGCCATAGCCAAAAACTAAAGAAAAATTGGTTCAATTCTACGCATAACTCCATACACTTTTTGATGCTACAATAACGACATACGGACAAACGGACATGGGGACACAAGGACAGACAGACATTTACTATATACATGTTTTCTGGGACCTCTGACCCCTAAAACGTGTACATCCGTCGAAAACCGGAAGTCGAAAATTTTTTTAATTACAATTCTTTCTTCTGCTGAAGATATAAGAAAGTAAAAACATCACGTCTTTCTGTCTGTGTTATACCTCGCATAAACATACTCGATAACTTATATATATTACTGAACTTTGCCATGGCAGGTTCGGATTGAAAATGAAGTGTATAGTTCGTTTACTTGGTCACTTAAAATAACACCATTAAATTATGGTCTATGGAGAGAATATTTTGCAGTGTATTTTATTGATGTTACAGTATTTAATTTTTTTTTAAAATTTATATGCATCCCTGACGTTTACTGAAAGATGCTTGCTACAGAATATCTTATTCATTTACATTTCATTTACAGGAACACAGAAATGCATTCGGTTACAACACTGATTAAGAACAATAATTATTCGAAGTATGTTTTGAGTTGTGGTATGCGTTTTTATATTTAACTGATTTTGTGCATATTATACCTGGTGTGTAAAAAATTTATAGATTATATACAGGGATACACAAATAGTTCGAGTGCAATTCCGCTCATTGACGGAAACTGCTGAAGGGAGATTTCAACTGTGTGATGCGTTTGCTAATTTAACTGAAATTTTCGCATATTATGTAGCGTATATACAAATCGAATACACTGTTGCGCAAAAGAATTCGCATATTATTCCGACTACAGGTGGCATTTGTTGAAAATGAGTTTTCAAATGCTATATGCGTTTTCCATATTGTTTTCATTATCTTTTACAAATGAAATATCTATGGGGGGGGGGAGAAGGGACCATTCTTCCCTTGAGCCAAAATAGGGTTTCCAAAACGACATTAGATATCTTCGAGTGAAAAGACTTAGGAGGCAATTCAAGCATGGCACCCGCGCCGCTACAGTTTTAATTCACGAGACTCGGACTCTCTCCGATCTTTTCTCTTTCAGAGCTGGGTCGGGTTCGGGTGTTAAATTTTTCTGATGATTCAAGCCGTGCCAGACTTGTTTAAACGTTCTGTTCGTGTCCAACCTATCCAGTATGAAAAGCGTTATTGACCCGACCCATGCAGCTTTCTAAATTCTTCCTCCCGAGTCCACGTTGGGCTTGTTATCTTGCTTATTTATTTTGGTAAAAATTATGTGAATGTTTGCTTAGCGGATTCTTAAAAAAATTTAATTTGGTTCAATAAATTCTAGAGATGTCTTTTTAAAAATAAATTTTTTTTCTTTGTAGAGCTTTAAAATTTTGTTTTTCTTTAACCACCCGTTTCTTTCATTCTAAATTACGTTGATTTTGTTACCGGATTTTTTTTTTTATGTAATTGTTTATTTCTCACGTGGTGTTTATGTACATAATTAATCTAAGTCTAAGTAGCCATCGATATTGTTATTTTTCTGTATTCATGAATTTCGAACATATTCTGAAAGTAGAATGTGTGCAAAGTCAAAGTAAGTGTGCTTCATGAATAATTTTAATTGTAGTATCCAGGCAGAAATTTTTGTTTTTATATCTGACCGAGTCAATTAATTTTTTGGCTCAGGACAAAGTTTCAACTTTTATACCGGGGCGAGACAATAATTCTTTTGGTTATTAGACCTGCGCTTAGGTCGGGAAATTTTATCCCGTGTAAATCTCTAATTGGCATATCTAAGCCAGCTTCAATTTTTTAGGTAGCTTTCTTTACAAAAAAGCTACCTATTGCAGCCGTTCGGAGGAAAGCGATTTCAAAAAATTTTGGTATATTTTCATCGATCATGACCCCCAGACCCCGAAACCACCCTCCGTTCAAAATTGATATATATATATATATATATCTATATATATATATATATATCTGACCTATGTCACACTGTAACTCTCGTAATTATGAACCGATTTCGATGTAATTCGGTGTGTACATAGTACATACCAATGTCTCGACCGAGTTCGTTGGCCAGCTTCATCCGCCGTTTTATTTCAAAATGGCGGCCATTTAAAATTTTTACAAACATTTAAAACTTGAAATGTGGTACCAAAAAATTAAAAATGGAAAAATATTTTTTTCTCATGTATTTGACCTTTATACAAAGATTCCGGAGCAGTTTTTGTTTCGTCTATATCTTAAAAAATGGCTGAGTTATAGCATTTTGAATTTCTAGCGTGGCTGACATTTTGAAACGTCCTGAATTTTGCCACGCAATAAAAGGCGTATTTATGAACCGATTTGGATGTAATTCGGTGTGTACATAGTACATACCAATTTCTCGACCGAGTTCGTTGACCAGCTTCATCCGCCATTTTGTTTCAAAATGGCGGCCATTTAAAATTTTTTTAAAAATTTAAAATTTGAAATGTGGTACCAAAATATTGAAAATGGAAAAATATTTTTTTCTTATGTATTTGACCTTTATACAAAGATTTCGGAGCAGTTTTTGTTTCGTCTATATCTTAAAAAATGGCTGAGTTATAGCATTTTGAATTTCTAGCGTGGCTGACATTTTGAAACGTCCTGAATTTTGTCACGCGATAAAAGGCGTATTTATGAACCGATTGGAATGTAACTTCGTTTATACATAGTACATACCAATGTCTCGACCGGGTTCGTTGGCCAGCTTCACCCGCCATCTTGTTTAAAAATGGCGGCCATTTAAATTTTTAAGAAAAATTTAAATTTGAAATCTGGTACCAAAAATTGAAAATTGAAAAAATATTTTCTTCTCATGTGTTTGACCTTGATAAAAAGATTCGGGAGCAGTTTTTGTTTCGTCTATATCTTAAGAAATGGCTGAGTTATAGCATTTTGAATTTCTAGCGTGGCTGACATTTTGAAACGTCCTGATTTTTCTAACGTAATAACAGGCGTATTTATGAACCGACTTGGATGCACCTTGGTGTGTACATAGTACATACAAATATCTCGACCGAGTTCGTTGGCCAGCTTCATCCGCCATCTTGTTTCAAAATGGCGGCCATTTAAAAAAATAAAAAAATAAAAAAATTTAAATGAGATACCAAAAAATTGGAAAATGAAAAAGATTTTTTTTTGTATGTGTTTGACCTTATTACAAAGATTCCGGAACAGTTTTTCTTTCGTCTATATCTAAAAAAAAATGGCTGAGTAATAGCATTTGGAATTTCTCTTGTGGCTGACATTTTAAAACGACCTGAATTTTGTCACGCGATAACAGGCGTATTTATGAACCTATTTGGATGTAACTTGGTCTGTACATAGTACATACCAATGTCTCGACCGAGTTCGTTGGCCAGCTTCATTCGCCCTCTTGTTTCAAAAGGGTTGCCATTTAAAAAAAATTAAATTTAAAATTCAAAATGAGGTATTAAAAAATTGGAAAATGAAAAAGATTTTTTTTATGTGTTTGGCCTTGATACAAAGATTCCGGAGCAGTTTTTGTTTCTGAAAATTTGTTCTTTTGTTGATATCTTAAAAAATGGTTGATTTATAGCACTTTGAATTTCTAGCATGGCTAACATTTTGAAACGATCTTGTATTTGTCACGCGATAACACACGTATTCGCCTATTTCGATGTAAGAAGGCATGTGGATAGTATACATCAACACCTCGACCAAGTTCGCTGGCCAGATTCATCAGCCATCTTGTTTCAAAATGACGGCCATTAAATTAAAAAATATATATATATTTAAAGTGAGGTGCAAAAAAATTAGAAATTGAAAAAGGTTTCTTTCTTAAGTATTTGATCTTGATATAAGGATTCAGGAGCATTTTTTGTTTGTCTTTACCTTAAAAAATGGCTCAGATATAGCAGTTTCAATTTCTATTGTGGGTGACATTTTGAAAAATCTGATTTTTTGCATGCGACAGCACTCCTATATATTAACCGATTCCGATGTGAGTGAGCATGTGCACAGCAATTACTAAGGTCTCGACCAAGTTCACTGCTTAGCCTCATCCACCATGTTGTCTTAAAATGACAGGCACTTTAAGAAATTGCCGAATTTGGCAGCCAAATATATGTTACTTTAAAGAAAAGCAGCTTGGATAAAGCTGACTAATTTCGCGAAATTCTCATTCATTATATTGATAAAAATTAGTATTGAATCTCCTATATTCGGTTTCCACTAAATTGAGCTTCGTGTGTTTGCATGATATAAGTTGGCTTTTTTTAAATAAGGATTATGAAAGCTACCTCTTCCTCCCGGCACTGGCCGGAAGGACTTTTTTTTTTATGCATCTTTCAGCCAGCATCCCTTAGCTACTGAATATATGTTTCTTTAATAAGTTTCAAAATATTCTTTAATGAATTATAACTGAGCTTAGAGATAAAGAGACAAGCAGTCTTATACCAAGTTGGTACTTTTTAAATAATTCTGAAATCTGGCGAAGCATCAAAGCGTAAAATTGTCTCTATTAGTATACTGAAGAGAAAGTAGTTAGCTTTAAAAAAAATGAGCCTTTATGCAACTTCGGGTATGTAACTTACTCAAGTGCTCGGAGATACACATCTCTTTTAAAAAAGATCTTGTATGAATGCTTTGTATATTTTTCGTCTTGTGCCTATGTAAGGTAATTGTAAGAAAAATCGGAGCGACGTTTTTGCTTTTATTGTATTGTGCTAACGCTCTTCCCTACAGCTTTATTTCCGAAGTGTTCGTTATTCTTTTGGACATTTTATCACAACGTACATTGAATCGTACGTGATGTTACAGAGATGAGAGCTCACTCTACCTCATGAATGTTCGATTAAATTATGCATTAATGCTGCACCTATCTCTACCTCTGTCTGATTGGGGACATCTTTAAAGTTCATATCCCTTACTATATCTTAACTAACTCTCACTCCCACACCCAATAGTTTACTTGGGATGAGAGTAAGGAAAATCAAGTGATATGCAATTGCTTACATGTGCAATGCGCTAAATAAGAGGTATTTGCTGTTAAACTTTAAGGCGTTTGTTGTGAAAAGCAAGAAAAACTGGCGACTGAGAGGAAAAATAGAAGGAAAAAACAAAAATATTTATATTTTGTCTTTTCCTAAAAAAATTAGCATTGAATGCAATACCTAAAATATCAAGTGTTAAAGAATAGAATAAATTTTTTTTTAATTTTAATTTGCATCTTAAATTACAATTGATTATTATCTCATAACTATCTTTTGCAGAAATATGAAATATTACCAATGTTTAATTTTAATTTCATTAAAGAATGCATAGTCAGAATTAAAACGCAAAGGCTCTGTCGCATTTGGAAACTTGGTCCATGCAAACGTTCTCCATTCCTTTTGTGAGTTATCTGGAGAAGAACGACACTAATATCATACAAATGTGATATGAAGAAGGAGGACAATGCGTATGGAAAATTTTGCCTCGATTAATTCATACAGGTGGCTGATCCAAGTGTGCAACTGTGAATTGCGGTAGTAACCTATCAGAAGATGTTAACCTTTAACCGGTCTCACAGACCGCTGCTTTTTTCAATTTTTATAGTTTAACTTGTAACTTTCAGTTTAACTACAGACACTACCAAAATTCTCTTTCTTTTGGAACTTTAATACTATCACAAGAGACTGTTGAATATGTGAATTTTAATTATAACAGCCCTGTACAAAACGTTAAGTACAAAAACACCATCCTATGAATTAATCGCGCCTTTTATTCATCTTTCCATGGTACGGTCTGACAGACCACTTCACAGTAGTTACATGACAATTTCTGTCACATTAGTCAAAGATTAACTTTCACTAATAGGGAAAAGGCTTTGATATGCATTTTATTTATGGAACTGCAAATGGAAGTCTCATAGGCTCAACGATTGTAAGAAGACGTGTCATTAAACTTGCTTTTGTTAATTTATCATTCTTTGCCTCGTATAACAACATCATATTCAGCACCTTAGCGTTTTAATTCCTACCATGCATTCTTTGATGAATGTTGTTTGTTTGGATTTGTACTATAAACTTTTGAAGTTTTACACATCTTTTATGAAACATCCTGTATATATATAAATGAAATCTTTCTCTCTCCGCTAAACAATGCGCGACTTTCCGACACATTTACAGATTCCTTTTTAAAAGTACAAAAATTCCTGCCGGCCCGGCCTACAGGCGCAGGTAGATTTCGAAGTTAATTGCTAATTTCAACAAAAAAAACTAAATCATTATTAGAGATAAAGCCACTTTAACAATTTTATTTGGCCGCTTTTTGACGATTTTTTATTTCATTTTTATATAAGAGATGGTTTTACAGAATCATGTTAAGGCGGTATTAAAAAAAATATTTTTCCATGCACAACTTAAAATTTTTTGGCACATTTTCACATTCATTTTTAAAATAAAAAATATGAAACTTGTTGACGTTGTTTTTGCAGAGATTTATAAGCGACCTGTGTTTTTATATTTTGTTCAATTAATTAAAACTTGATTTATAAACAATTATTTTCTCAATAAGACAATATTTTTCATTTTCAACACAATCGCTTCGGGAAATTCGGTTCAAAATGCCCAATTTGACATCATTTTTTGAAATATATTCTGCCTCTATCAAAAAGTCGACCATTACGGTACATTATAGAGTTTCTGAATAAGAGAATCTACCAATTGGATGCGTTTTAGAACAAAAATAAATTTAAAAATGAGTCAAAAATAAGCAGTTTGGATTTGAATATGCCCTTAATATGATGATTTTTTTCTTCAACCACTATGTAATTTTAATTTGTTTTTGCTGTAAGAATTGGTCCTACTTGTCAATATAAATGTTGTAGATATATTAACAAGATATATGATAAATTCATGGGGATTTTATGTCTTGTGAATTTACGAAGTTATGGATTTTTTTTCTTCCACCTACCCCCCTCCCCCCCTACCCCCACTTTTTTTTGTTTTGGTTTTTAATTTTCTTTGCGCTACGAATTGGTCCTATCAAAAACTTGTCAAATATAAAAGTTGTAGATAATATTCAAGGAGATTTATAATAAAATTAATTGTATTTGATATCTTAAGAATTGACGAAGTTATGAATTTTTTCTCCTAAAAACCTTATTTTTTGCGCCTTTTGACCCCATTTTTAATTTTATCAAAAATCTGTCATACATAAATTTTTGGTCATATTTTTAGAAGTAATAAAAGCTTTAAACTGATTTGATATGTACAAAAATTAAGAAGTTATGGGGTTTTTTCGGTTTTCACAAAACCCCTCCCTATTTCCATCCCCTTGGTCTGATTTTGCCCATTAACGAGCTTGACCGAGATTTTATGCCCCTTGATTTTATGTATCAGTTTGGCAGAGATTTGGGAAGAATTACGGAAGTTATCGTGTCCATAAAAAAGTGATTATATATATATATATATATATATATATGGTTTTTTCTGAGGGTGGTTTTGAGTTCTAGGGGTCATGATTGGTGTAGATCTGCAAAACTTTTTCAGAAATTCCAACATAGGGGAAATGTAATAGTAGTTCATACGAAATCTACCTAAAAATAACTTTTGACGTGATTTGGAAACGAATGGATTTTTTTTATTTCAATAGCTTTTTCTGTGTTTTTCTTTTATTTTAGAATTTCCAAAAAATTCTAGTTTATTATTGTCATCTAGCAAGCTTCTACAGTTTCGGCATGTACTAAAACAAAAGTTTTGCCTTCACTTTTCAAACATCCCACCTAAAAGTTTTGTTTTACCCCACTTAGTGTCCTAAACAGGTAGGATTGTCCAGACACGAACCCGAAAATTCCATTAAAAGTCAAACTGAAACCCGGCCACAAAAGTTTCGTCGACCCGAAACCAAAAGGAAGGAAAAATAATTCATATTATAATGGTATTATATAATGAAGTCTACATTTACATCTTTAATATAAATTTTAACTTTTATATAGGAAAATAAACCTCTAGTATATACTCGATAGTATTAAAATACACTAGAACCTCTAAACAAGGGTCACCGCTGAACAGGGCTCTCGAATTTGTCACTTATTCGGACGTGTGCGCTATTCAGAGACAAATATTTGTGTTGGGAATTGAAAAGTTACGCTAAATAGAGGTGCCCACTATTCGGGAGCGTCCGTATGGAGATTTAACTGTATATGCTATTAATTATGAATAACGGACATATTTCACGGTTCGGAGGCGTCCACTCTCTATATATTTTACTTTGCAAAATATTAACAATTATTCCCTAAATAATTTTTTGGGAGTGTCTGGAAGTGTTTTGGGAGTGTTTGCTGAGTATAGTTTACATCGGGAAAAATATTTAGACTTCCTTTTGAAAAATCGGGTCAAACCGAACCCTTCTCGCAAGAGTGAAAACCCAATTCGACACCAACCCGAGCCCTAAATAAAGTAAGTCAATCTGACCCGAACCCTAAACTGCAGCAAAAAAGTCAACCCGGCCAAACGCGGATCGCAGCAAAAAAGTAGAAGTTAATCCGGCCAACAGCAAAAAGTAGAAGTCAACGGACCCAAACCCGATCCGAACTAAAAAGTAGAAATTAACCTGACCTACAATGAAAACAAACTAGCTTCCGAACAGCGGGTCAAATTGGAACCTGCAAACTTCTAAAACAGCTCCCCCCCCCACCCCCCTAGTATACGGTAAAGTTTTGTTACAGTATTCTGAATGCGTTGGAAAGCGTTAAATGGTATCTGTCTCAGAGACCATTTACAGCAGTTAAATATTAACATTTAATTTCTGTGAGCAGTCTCATAGACCGCTGCTTTTTTCAATATTTAGCTTGTAATTTTCAGTTTAACTACAGATACTAGTGAAACTTTGTTTCATTTGGATCCTTAGGAATATCGCTAGAGTCTTCTGAATAGGGGAATTTTAATTATATTTGACTTGACGATAAAGTTTAGTACAGAAACAGCATCCTATGAGTTAAAGGACCTCTTTATTCATCCTTCGATTTAGCAGTCTCACAGACCGCCTCACAGTAAATATGCGCCAACTTTTGTCACAGCAGTTAAGGGTTAATATGCCAAACTATTCAAACATCTTTTTACAACTGTACATTTATAATTAAATAAAAAAAATATACCATGATAAAAAATAAAATAAATAAAGGAATGAAAAAACCATTATCTTCAAAATATAAGGTTAGTTTCAATGAAATCAAATAAAGTTGGATACTTTTTTTTCAATTAAATGATTTAACTTTAACTTCGACAAGAATTTGCCATTAACTAAATCTACAATTTTAGATTAATCTTTAACTGATGTCACAGAAATTGTCACATAACTACTGTGAAGAGGTCTGTGAGACCGCTTCATCGAAAGATGAATAAAAGTCACGATTAACTCATAAGATGTTTTTGTACTAAACTTTTGGACAGGAGTGTTATAATTAAAATTCACCTATTCAAAAGTCTCTGGTGTTAGTACTAAAGTTCCAAACGAAACAAAATTTTAGTAGTATTTGTAGATAAACTGAAATTTTCAAGTTAAACTATGAAAATTGAAAAAAGCACCGGTCTGTCAGACCGGTAACATCAGTTAAATATTAATTTGCATTGCAAACAGTTAAAAAAAAAAAGGTTTATCATAGTTACTAATTTGATAACATTTTCTCTTTTTCTATAATAAATAAATACGTTTTATTTATTAAAGAGTTTTATTTTGAAACTTATTTGCACAGCTAAACCCTTAAATTTCTTCACTTGTGAATATCTGAAAATCATAACCCACAAAAAATAGACTCATGCAAGCAGCATTGGAAAGTACATTTAATTATATCTTCTTTAACACTTTTTTTTAATGTCAAATGACACCTTTTAAAAGTTTTCGATTTATGATTTTTCATTTGTAATTTTAGATTGAAAGAATTACAAGTTATTTTCAATACATTGAAGACATTTTTATGCTTATTGCATTCAAAAACTACGAGCAAAATAAACACAAATCAAAACTTTGAAAAGGTGTCATTTGACACCGGTAAAAATAGTGTTAAAGTAAACACTCTTCGTTTTAAAATGCAATTAAAATAAATTAAGGATTTTTCCCGTTCTTAAAAGTTTGTATTTAAAAATTTGATAGAAATAAATTATTTGCATGAAGAGATTAAATATAAAGGAGAGTGCTCCAAAGATAGCTAGTTGACTCAGCCCAATCATAACCCCCCCCCCACTCATGTCCTCCTCCCCCTTTTCTAGTCAGGTTAGTTTTTACGAGCACATGTAGGATTCTATTACTATATAACTTATAGTTACCATAATAAAACTATGAAAATTTAAATTTCAGAGACATTGATATTTTAGTTACAATTACATTTATTTAATAAAATTACAAAATTTCTTTCTGAAATTAGACATAATTAAACCATATAAAAAATTAAACAAATTTACAAAATTAGAAAATGAAGCAGTAACATACTTTGTTATTAAAAAAGTCAAGTACGAAAATATACGCTGAAAAGGTACGATTATTACTTTTTAACTTTGAAGGAAACATTTTTCCTTTTGGCATTAAAATATATTTCAAATTTTTATAAGCATTCTTCGTTATATTTAAGATTGGCTTTTAAAACAACACGTTTTTCAAACATTTCGTCAGAAAGCCTATTAGCTTTACAATAATTTGTAATAGTTGCAAAAGAAAATAATCTTTCTACAGATGCCGACGAGGGTAGCGGTGTGTTATATTTAATGAAGATTTTTTTAATCTCTTTATAAGAATTCAATACACTTAGATCTTTGTTTTCCTCCAAACAGAAATGCGCGTACAATAGTTCTGCTTTCCTTTTAGGGTCTTGTTTTGCTTCTTCATGATCAGAATCAATAAAGAAAAAGTTATCTCTTTCTTCACTATTGACAGAACTCATTATATCCAGAGATTCGTTAGATTTCATTTCTTTTGTCAATTCAGTAATAAACAACATTTTAATTTTTGTATAAGCTGAATCGCTAATACAAGACAGCCACTTGAATTTAAAAAAAAATGGATGACATAAAGTTGCAATTACGGCTATTTCTGCTTGGCGAGATGAAATATCAAAATACTGACTAAACCTGTTTTCTATACTTTCTAAATAAGCTTCGGCCAAAGGTCGGCAATACATAAAATCTTCTGTCAATGATTTTTGTAATTTATGTCGTAATGATAACAAAGTTGATAACAAAATCCCAAAATACGTTTCTTTTTCTCCTTGAAGGATATCTAAAGCCGCGGCAATATGTTTACTACATTTAACGTATTCTTCTATATATGTGAAATCCTGATCTTTAAATGAAGTTTTCAAATCTAATTCCTTGCTCAAAATAGCAGATTTTTCTTTTATCGATAGAAATTGTTTCATGGCGTCAAATAAACTATTCCATCGCGTTGCGTTAGGTCGACTAAGAGTATGTCCCAAAATGGAGATGATAATTTCTGAAGATTTAGGTCGACATGCTGCTCTCCAAAAAATATTACATTTTTTCATCACTTGTTCGTGTATTTTTGAAATTTCTGTGTCTTGGCTTTCCAGAACATTGTTAGAATCAGTAGTTGCACACAAACTAAGTGTATGAGACGCACATCTAAAATGTAAAGGTAAACACTCATTTAAATCAATTACATCTTCTACATCATCATCTATGCTAGACGTAGTGTCAGAATCACATTCCGTACTACATGAATTGTATTGCGCATCTAAATCACCAGTATCTTCTAAAATACATTTTTCTTCAATTCCAAAAATTTTAAATGCTTTCACAAAATTACCACCATTATCAGTAATCGCAGCTATTACTTTTGCAGAATTCAATTCAACCTTTTTGTAGATGTTCATAAGATGGTCATAAATTTTGTCGTAACTATGAGTTCCTTTGAATCTTTGACAAGCTATAGCTCTAGAAATCCGTTTTAATGTCTCCGGATGAATCCAGTGAGCTGTCACTCCTAAGAAACTTCTTCGTCGCCCTGACCATATGTCTGTGGTTATACAAACGAATTCGATATCTTCCATCTCACGTTTAATATTTTCTACTTGTTCATCGTAATATATTGCAATTTTTCGGCCGAGGGCCCTACGACTCATTATGTTAAAAGATTTTGAACAAGAATTAATGTTTTTAATTATATTGTGGAAATAAATATTATCAATGCTTCTTAATAAAATCATCGAATCAATAAAATAATTTACTACATCTTTGTCAAAATGATCCTGCAAATATACGTTTCGACTTGATTGCCCAGAAACATTTGATGATTTTCGTTGTTTTTTTTACTCCTTTAAATAGGCACGATATTCTTCCAAATAATTGATTCCATGCTTCCTTTTGAGGTGGGTTACAAGATTGGAAGTGCAATTATTTGAGGCTTTTACCTCACTGTTACACTTGGTGCATTTTGCTACAATTCTACCACCTGAAGACTTATTTTCAAATTTTTCGAAAAAAATTCCATCTAGTATTGTAGGTTTATTTTTACATATAAAGTCAGAAATATCAGAAGCAGTTTGTAAATCACTACTGCATATTGGAAATGAACTAATGGCTTGCATAATAGTTTTCGAAGAAATAAATTCTCATTCAATTTTTTAAAATTTTATAAATAATTTAAAAATGTGCATTCACATGAAAAAAAATTATAAAGGCATTGTAATATAATTTGGTTCACCAAAACACTCGCGTACCTACCATTCGGCAAGAATAATTTTTATAACGTGACAGCACTAAATTGCATGTGAATCACGTGATTTTAAAATCACCGCTTTATTTGCATAAGGTGACAAGTTGAAAGGTATTTTTCTACAGATTATGCATCTTCTTTACTTGATTTCAAGCAGATAGAGCATTTGGTGTTTTATTTTGTTCCATTTCGCACATTGTTTGCTAACATAATTAATTAGATTATGTACATGATTTTTTGTTGATAATATTTATTTTAATTGTTTAAAAAAAGGAAAGTAAAAAAAGGAAGATATGGGATATTTGCAAATGACGTCACAAATCAACTGTTGGAGGTAAAACAATCTTGGAGAAAAGTTTTGATTGGTAGCCGTTAGGATTGTGGCTGTTGTGGAAGTCAACTGCACAGTCGTGATTGGCGGATGAGAAGGTTATCATTTGAAAGAAACCTCCCTATTAGTCTGACAAAAGTGAGCCGACGAGCAAATGGTCAAAAAACAACCTGTCATTTATAGATTATACATTATATGATAGAGTTACAGACAGGAAAAGCATAACAACAGTTTGTTTGGAACAATAAAAAATATTGTAAATTTTGGAGTTAATAAAATCCATGACCACTTTCCCAATGTCTCGAAGTATGATGTTTTGGCATCCGCGTTTCGGTCAATATACCTTCCCCCACGCCCCCAAAACTCCGACTGTAATTCTAAACCTGCCAAATATAGTGTGGTTCAACATCATAAGGTGCCATTATCGGGTAACTCAAAAGGGTTTTTTATAGAACTATCTAAATTTTATATAAAAAAAAAGATGAATTAAGGCCACTAAAAAGTTAAACTATCTTAATACACGTTAAATTGTAGCAGTACGTTCAAACTGTGCTTTTGCAAACTGGCGAAATGTAACCGAGGACTTTGTCCGTTTTTTAAATTGGAGCTTCCAAAATTTTAGTGCAGTGCGAATATAAGGGCCTGATAATCACAAACACTTATAAACTCGGATAGAAATTGCCGTGGCCTGCTCAAATTTTGTATGGTAAACGTTACAGTTTTAGCGGGGGCTGGGAGGGGAGTTGATTTTTGTTTTATCTAAGCCTCAATATTTTAGTACGCCATAAATATAAGCTATTTACAACTTAAAACACTTATAACTCGGAATGCTTTTGTCGTAGCGTGTTCATATTTTGTATGGTAAACGCAATCTTTATAAAGGACGATGAGAGATTTTTTGTTTTTTCAGCGAAGCTCCTTAAATTTTAGTGTAGCGCGAAAATAAGGGCTCGATAAAAAATAAATAAATAAATAAATAAATAAATAAATAAATAAATAAAAAAACGCTTATAACTCGAAACCAGATTGTAGCAGATCGCGCAAATCTCGCATGGTAAGGTGATTCTATTAGAGGTGGAGAGGGGGAGGTGTCTCTGTCTATTTTTTATTGAAGCCTACAATGTTTTTGTATATACAAAAAAGATTCTTAAAATTGAAAATACTTATAATTTATAATACTTATACTTATTTAATTCTCACAGCACATAAGTTTTACAAAGGGATGCTCATGAGGGGGTCATGTCATTTCGTTTCCTTCTTATAACTCAGGCTGTAATTGTCGTAAGACCACTAAACGTTGTTATGATTAATATCATGAGTGTATATTTTCAGGGTCCTTTATCTTTTTTTAACAACAGCTAAATTTTATAAAACTGCGAATATATATATATATATATATATATATATATATATATATATATATATATATATATATATAAGGCTGAGAAAATTAAACTCTTATAACTCGTGAACAAATTGACACAGAAATTTTGTGTGCTTGATCAATGGGACATAATTGAATCTTAGACATTGTTGGATTTTTAACCACAGCTTACTAAATTTCAGTATAGAACTCGATAACCATATACACTTTTAAATCGGATCCAAGTAGTAGCACATCGCACAAATGTCTTACATTACACGTAATAATTTAGTGGTGGTGGCTCTATTGATATCTTATCAAAGCCTCCAAATTATAGTACATCATAAATATAAGAAGCCATGAAAATTATAACTTGGTTTGTATATGTCGTAGCACTCTCATAATTTGTATGGTAAACGTGATCATTATAAAAAGGGAGGGAACTTTGTTGGCATTTTTAAAACCCGAGTTACAACATTTTAAGTTGTGAGCATGTTTTGTTTTCATCTACAAAAATATATGGTGCAATCATAAAAAAAATCAACAGAGCCTAACTCCCTTAAAATTTTTATCATAAGAAATTTGTGTAGGCTGCAAAAATTTGCATCCAAGATAAAAGTGTTTGTAGTTATCATGGCCTTAATATACTTCTATATTAAAATTTAGGGGTTCCTGTTCAAAAAAAGAAATAGCTCCGGCTTTATAAAGATTACACTTCCCATACAAAATATGAGTATCCTACGATAATTACTGCTCGAGTTTTAAGTGTTTGAAGTTTCCAGCATCTTATTTAGGAATGGATGCTGTAGAAATTTCTTAAATCGATTTATCATTTATGTAATATTGCGATTTTTTAATCATAAATACATTTAACAGTGACTTTACCTTTAGAATAGGGAACCCATTTTTTAATTTATAGTGATTAAATAAGGTCTTTAATCGTCATCCCCCCCCCCCCTTACTGTATTATATAGGGTGTCCGGTCTCAACGGTGTCCAATGGCTAATTCCTAAACCGTTAGTCATAGACTTATAGTTCCAATTACAAAAATGTTTTAAATCAGGTAAAGAAACATTTTAAAAGCGATTTGGGTCAATAAAAACATTTCTTAAAAAATTACGAAATTTAATTTTTTATACGGTCCCCTGGTCAAGTTATATTTAGTAATTTTTTCCTATTACACTGACAAGTAAGACAAAAAAAGTCCCATTCATATAACGCTAAAATTGAGCGAGTTATGAAACTTTAAAAATGCATGACTTATGCCACTTTTCTACTCTGAAAACAAATGAGTTCGGCTTGGATTTGAGGGATCATATGCCAAGTGTTTAAAGTATTCGAAGGTCTTACTTCATGTGTATCTGTGCTTTGAAAAAAAATCCTACAAGTATTATGATTAAGTCTCAAATTGGCTAAAATAACATAGGTTATATTTTGTCAGGATTTGAGACTGTTTCTCTTATGATTTCTTTTAACAAAAATTATGTTTTTTTATAAGTTTTTATGTTACTTCAACAATCATATGTATGTTTTTGCAGTTCAAAATTTGTACTCTAACTTCAACCCACTTTTAAATATCCGATCGAGATTGCATTTTACATACTGGCGCAAATCCGATAACAATCTAATATTATTAAGATTTTCGGTGGTTACCATTTATACTTATTTTACAGGATAACACAAAACATTTTGGATAAATTTCTGCCAATGTGTTTAAGAAAAAGTTTTAGATTAGATAATACAAGACTGCGATTGTTGGGTTTTTCACATTTATGCATTTTTTAGCACTGAATCCGAAAATTACCTTAATTTTTAACCGTCATGTCAGGATATTTCGCAAATCATAAATTTACAAATTTAAAGAATAACAAAAATCGAATACTATAAAGTAGCGGAGATGGTTGTGTTTTTTAACTTTTGATAACTGATTTTTACGCACTTTTTAGCACTCAATCTGAAAATGACCTTCATTTTTAACCATCATGATAGATTTTTTTTTTTTTTTTTTTTTTGCAAATCGCAAATGTGTAAGTTAAAATATAGCTAAAATCTCATACTATAAAACATATGTAAAACATTTTTTATTTTATTTTATTTTATTTTATTTTATTAAAAAATTTATTCGATATTTTTGCTTATCCTAGGATTCTTACAGCTAAACAGCTGAGTGGTCCGATGAGATGGGGGAGGAAATTCAATTTTAACGTTGAACTCCTTAACTTTGAAATTTGCAATGTGCGAAAAATCCTGATATGATAGTTAACTAGTTGGATGTGCCAATCCCAAAACTTTCTTCTATCTTATACATCTTAATATTTCAAAACCTAGTTACACATGTTAATACTTCAATATTATTAGTTCAATACTATACCAACTTTGATTTTCATCTCAAATTTCTGCTCAAGTCAATTAAACGGATTAACAACGAGTTAATCTATATCATGATATTTGTTAAAATTATTAATTTTTCCTTATTCTGTCGTTATCAGCTGTTTGCGAATAGCCGGCATAGCAGGAAGCGAGTTCCCGCCGCTGCATGAGCCGCCGATGCACAATAGAACTACGAAAAATCAAGAAAAGTATACAAAAATCGCTAGCACGGAGCCCCTTTACCGCGCAATATTTCCAAATTCAAGGAGAACCTGTTGGCCAAAGCCAAAAACAAGCACAAACATTTTGGTTCAATTGTATGCATAATTTTATACGCTGTTCGATGGTACAATAATGAAAATGGCACAGAGATCGGAATTATAGCGCCCCCTTCTTTCGGAATTTTTTCAAGTTCAGGGAGGACTTGTTTGCCATAGCCAGAAACATGCACATAAAATTTGGTTCAATTATATGGATAACTTCATACACTTTTCGATGGTACAATAATGAAAATGGTACAGACATCGCAATTATAGTGCATCCTTCCGGCAGAATTTTTCCAAATTCAGGGAGGACCTTCGGGACATGACCAAAAATAAACACATAAAATTTGGTTCAATTCTATGCATAACTTCATACACTTCTCGGTGGTACAATATTCAAAATGGCACAATAATTGTACAAAAATCGCTATTACAGCACCCTCTACGAGCGATTTTTTTACAAGTTAAGGGAGGACTTCCTTGCCATAGCCAAGAACTTAAATTTTTTTTTTGGTTCAATTCTATGCATAACTTCATATACTTTTCGATGGTGCAATATTCAAAATCGCACAAAAAACGCATTTACAGCGCCCCCTACCGGCGAATTTTTTCCAAATTCAGGGAGGACCTGCTTGTCATATCCAAAAACTTAAACTAAAAATTTGGTTCAATTCTATGCATAACTCCATACACTTTTGGATGGTACAATATTCAAAATCGCACAAAAATTGTTATATCAGCGCCCCCTACCGGCGAATTTTTTCCAAATTCCGGGGGGACCTGCTTGCCATAGCCAAAAACTTATAATAAAATTTTGGTTTAATTCTATACATAACTTCATACACTTTTTGATGGTACAATGGCGACAGACAGACAGACAGACGGACGGACGGACAGACGGACACACAGACAGACAGACATTTTCTATAAACATGTTTTTTGGAATCTCTGACCCCTAAAACATGCAAATCCGTCGAAAACCGGAAGCCGAAAAAAATTTCGATTACAATACTTTCTTCTATTGAAGATAGAAGAAAGTAAAAATGAAGGTCAATTTCGGATTCAGCGGTACAGAGTATACAAGAATCAATTATCATTAGCTAAAAAACATGACATAACCCAACTTTTGCAGGTTTGTGCAATCTAATAATATTTTAAAATACGTATCATTTTGTAAAGAATTGAGGCTGTTAATTTAGAATCATTTTATTTAAGAAAAATTCTTTTTTTTCTTTCTTCTTAAGTGTTTATTACAAATTGTATATGTCCCATTAATATGCCAGAATGATTAAAGATTTCAAATTTATATTGAATTGTTAATTTTACTCCCAGATATTTTTTATATCTGACGAAATTATATTTCGACTAAATTTGTGAATGACCCCCAATTTGCAGCAAAAAATATGCTCCAACGTTAAACAGCTATTACTCGGTCAATTTTAATCGTAGAATAACAGGACTTTTTTTGTATTACTTGTCAGTGTAAAAGGCAAATTTCACTAAATATAACTTATAGGACCGGAGGACCGTATAAAAATTTAAAATTCGTAATTTTTTAAGAAATGTTTTTATTGACCCAAATCGCTTTTAAAATATTTCTTTACGTGATTTAAAACATTTTTAATTGGAACTATATGTCTATGACTAACGGTTTAGGAATTAGCCATTGGACACCGTTGAGACCGGACACCCTGTATAGTATAGTAAGTAGTTTTTAATTTTCCAAGTAACTTTGATAAAATATATATTTTAAGCTTAAAAAAGTTCGTATGACCTCGGGATTCAGCACTTAAACAATAAATCAATTAAATTTAAAAAAATCAAAATACCCGACTGCTTAAAAGCGAACCAATTAATTATTTCTATCAATGTGAAACTATTTTTTATATTATTTACGTATTTTGTTTTATTTATTTGTATTGGTGACTTTTAAATTGCGTTTAATTGTTAGTTCCTATCTATAAACACTGTTTTGATGAGGCCTATAGATGTCTATGATGGTTAGAGTTGCAGTAAAGCTAAAAATCCTACATACACAACTTCCAGGTTGTGTAATATTTAAACGAAGCTTCTGACTGTAAAATAGTCAATGAAACATTGCCTTCAATTTGAAAGACCTATCCAATGATATGCCATTCAATAGGGTGCGTATTTTTTTTTCTTCGCTACCGCCATTTTGTATTTTACGGCCTCCATTTTGAATTTATAAAAACAAAACCTAGCCTATAACCATCGGACGATTAGGACGAATCGATAGAGACCTCATTCATTAAAATCCATCCAGCCGTTGGGATGCTTCGAGGGTATAAAGAAATCCACATACCCAGGTACGCGTGAAACACATAACCCTTCTTTTCAGTCGGGTAATTAATGAGCTATTTTGAAAATTTTGATTAGTTCAGTAAAGAAATAATATAAAATAAAAGGATTGTGTTTTTTCTAACTTCTGATGGCTGCTGAAATCTAAATTCAATAGTCTGTAGTGGGGGGGGGGGGGGGGCTCCCATAGTCTTCTTAACTTGCACTACAGTTCTAAAAACATACAAAAACATTTTTTATTTTATTTATTTATTTATTTATTAACTGAAAAATGATTAAAAAGATATTGAGGAAAAACAGAAACATATTCAATGAATCTAATACTGAATTTAACCAATAACCTTCCGTGATGAGAAATAAAGTTAAACTAGACAACAGGAATTCTGCTTTTTCAGAATTTAGTGTCGCCTCCGGAATTTCCATTACTTCATTTTCTTCTTATGGAAATTTTCTCTTCTATTATTATGAAACAGCCATTATAAATGAAGTGTTAGGTGAAGATGAAAGAGCAGCCGTAAAAAGTTAGAACTCTGATTTTCTGGTCAGAATTCTGGGAGGGGGGGGGGGATGGCCATGATTTTTTTTATGGCTGCTTTTTCATCTTCGCCTAACACTTCATTTATAATGGCTGTTTCATAATAATAGAAGCCAACAGTCCATCAGAAGAAAATTGGTTAAGCGGGACTCTACTGCAGTACAAAATATATTTCAATTTTAAGACTTAAAGCACACGTTTTATTTTATGTAAAATGACGTCATTTGCATCCGCTTAAGAATTCCACATTTACGGTCTACTATTAAACATCTACAGTAAAGCATGCATAGCACGTCACTATCATGAAATAATGTACCAATGCAGCAAAAAGATGCCGTTATTCAAGAAAATCGAAAAAAAAAAACGGCTATCCAATGATTCATAGATACTTACAATTAAATATACACTGATCAAAACAATTAAAGGATATTGCAGTTTTAGGTGGATTTTGTATCTGGTAAACTGTTTAGCTGATTGATACATGGTCGACAGACATAGTAGGTTATATGAGAATAAATTACACATGTTTGGCAGAAAAAAATGCATTTTATTGCGCATTTGTGTACTAAAGGAAAAAAACACAATTTGTGCATATGAGAAAAAAAGAATAAGAAAAGGTGTTTTCTTTAAAGAAAATCATTTTCAGTAGGGGGTATGGTTTCCACGGGCGGCCAGCAACGTTGAACACCTTTGAGGCATGGACTCAATGAGGCTATTAATGACGAGTTGGGGTATTCTGCCCCACTCTTCCAGAAGAGCTCTTTCCAGTTCTTTGAGAGTTTGTGGGGGTTGTTGGCGGCCAGAAACTCGTCTTCCTAGAGCGTCCCAAACGTGCTCGATTGGATTCATGTCTGGAGAACACGCTGGCCATTCCATCGAACGATTCCTTCCTCGAAAAGGAAATCCTCCACCAGGTTTGCACGATGTGGCCTGCAGTTATCGTCCATTAAAATGAAGTTATCTCCGATTGCTGCAGCGTAAGGGACTACAATAGGTCTGAGGATCTCATCCCTATATCGGCGACCAGTCAGAGCTCCATCTCGAATGATGTAGAGGTCAGTGCGCCCGTCAATGGAGATGCCACCATACACCAACACTCCTCCACCGCCAAATCTGATACTTTCGTGCACGAACGCAGGATTATTCCTACTGCCACGGTCCCTCCAGATGAAAATACGCCTATTATCCGGATGCACAGAAAAACGGGACTTGTCAGAAAAAAGAATATTGCTCCATTCATTTCTCCTCCAGTTGACATGCTCGGTTGCCCACTCCCCGCGGTCGGGACGATGCCTTGATGTTAATCTAACACATACCATCGGTCGGCGAGCATACAGACCTACAGCATGGAGCCGGTTTCGGACAGTCTGAGTTGAAATCGTGGTGCCTGTAGCCGAGCGAAGGTGTTGTTGGAGAAGAGTAGCGTTCGTGGTTCGGTGTCTCCGAGCTGTTAACGCTAAATACCGATCTTCATTGGGCTTGTTGCCCGTCTACGACCTTGCCCTGGTCTTCGGCCTGCGCATCCACTCTCGAAAAAACGGTTCCAGATCCTGGAAATGACACTTTGTGACACTCCAATGGCTTGCGCTACTTCGGCTTGAGTTTGGCCCCCTTCTAACCTACCAACAATTCTCAAAGCTTCTGAATCTGTCAAATGACTTCGCTGAGACATCGTACTCATCGAAACAAAGCAATCACTGAATGCCGATCATCCTTGTCTTCATTCTCTTTTATCCAGTTGAAAGTCAAATTTCATTCGCTGCCGCTGAAGCGACGTTGTTGACGTCGAACTCAAAATTTGCATACTCCACAGTTTGAAAACCAGAAAAATTTGCATTTGTGATTCTCTTCTATTTTCGGCAAAAAAAATTTAGTTTATATCTTTATTTTATATAAAACTTCAAATATCCTTTAATTGTTTTGAGCAGTGTAGTATATAATAGCTGCATTGTTTTAACAGAAATCATGCGTTTATATTTTTTTTTTTCAAAAAAGCACATATTTTAATTACATTTTCTCTCGGTTGTTACGAGAAAATGGCAACACAAATATATAATTTCTATTTTTAAACTATTTCCCCTTTACTTTCGATATAAATGGAGTACTTGAGTTGCCAAAATTAAACAAATGGTGCTGAAAACTACAAAAAAATTAATGTTTCAAAAATAAATGGAGATACAGTTTTCAAACAAAATGCATTTAAAAGAACTTTTTTTTTTCCAATACGACGGTATAAAAAGTGAAAACGTGCGATGCTTAGAAGTTTAAAAAATTGCTAAAGAATGTTTAATCGTAATGCTTTGTTTTTCGGATAGCTTCTGTAAGCTAACGTTATTTTTTGGACACAAAATAAGCTGGGAGAAAGAAATAGCATACCGTACCGGAGGCTAATAAAAAGATAAAACAAAGATGTGTAAATCATACGCCGCTGTTTTATTTCCTTTTAGGTTTTAGATTATAATAAAATGTGTTTAACATAAATGCTGACATTCATGTAGTTGATGGAGAAGGATTGAAAGTAGGAGCCTCGGAGCACCCGGCTGCTGAAATTCATGAAGTGTTTGTGGCGGTTTGCTCCTGTAGGATTTGCAATAAAATATATCTAATTTTCAATGATCAGAAAATGACAAAGAAACCTAAAATTTCAGATAACCGGAAAAACTCATAAATGTGTCCTCACCCCTCTCACTTTCTTTCCTTTTGCAAGAAATTGGGTTACCAATTCAGAACTATGATTTAAAGTATTTTTTTTATATTAATTTCAAAATAATAATATATTAAAACTAAAATATTTAAATATCTCCCAAACATATGAAAATTAATTTTTAAGGTAAAGAATGTATAAAAGTACAAACAGAAATTCGATGTATTTGTATCGTAACCCGAAACCGCTGTTAGCGGTCTCAGAGACTGCTCTATTTTTCCATTTTCACAAATTTTCCGTTTAACTATAGATGCTGGTTAAATTTTCTTTTATTTGGAGTCCCTTTATCTTCACTACTAACTTTTGAGTAGCTGAATTTTAAAAATAATAGCTGTGTACATGAAGTTTAGTAGATAAATAGTATTTTGAGAGTTAATGTAGCATTTTATTCATATTTAGATTAAGCGGTCTCACAGACCACTCACGGCAGTTATGCGACAACATTTGTCACTCCGGTTACTGGTTAACCGGTCTGACAGATTGCTCACGGTAGATATGCGACAATATTTGTTACTTCGGTTACGGGTTAAATATAAAATTTTAATCTTTTTAACCATAAATACTGAATAAATTTAGAAATGTATTCGTAATTGTAAAAAATTTAAAATAAAAAATCTCTCTATTCTAAAAAAAAATTAACTACCGCTGTCACCGCCGCCGCCGCCGTCTGCATAAACACGCTGATGCAGACAGTTTTGAGATCGAAGAATTATTTTAAGAGATATTTAATGCTAAAATTGGACAAAATCGTTCCACTAAAAAAGTTTTATAGGAGCAAAAACTGTTCATAGGAATTTAATCATTTTTAGATCATTTTATGCGTTAGAATTTGCCGGAGTGCAGATTGCATTAATTTTTTTATTTTGACTAGTTTTTTGAGGTTTTATTTCTATTTTAAATTCAGATTTTCAGCATTTCTAGAGATATTTTTAACAGATTTTAGAAAGTGATATTAATTTAAACTGTTGCCAACTGTATAAACAGCGGAAGCAATAATGTTTGCTTCAAAAAAAATTTATACGTGTAAATAAATTAAAAATTTATTTACACGTGACTATTATAAACAGAAAAAAACATTTGGAATTAGAATTAAATAATTATGTACAAAAAGCAGGAAATTATTAAAAATTATGTCATAAAAACTATAATTACACGTGAATTTTAAGAGAGAAAGGAATTTGTAAAGCAATAAATTTATTAACATGCGTTAGAAGTCTTAAATAGGAGAAATTACGTCATATTTACGTCACATTACATTTATTACATAAAATGAACACAAAATAATATTGCAAAACGGTTTAAATTTAGAAATTGCGCTAGACATTTATTTGATATTTTAAGAGGATACTTTTCAACTATTTTTGTTAGGAAAGCGCAAATAATATTTAATTTCTAACACAAGTATTTTCACGTGAATATTAAAAAGAGAAAGAAATAGTTCGGTCAAAATTACGTCAGATTAAAAACGATTAATTTAAAATGTCTCATTTAAAAGAACTTTCTTTTCACTTTGTTAAAAAATACCAGGAGACAAAGACTCTGTTTACTTAATTCCTTTTATATTAGCTTATTTTGAAATGTTGTTACACGTGTCTACGTCATCAAGTTATTTTTATTTCGACGTTTTATTTGTATTTTTATTAATGTTGTACTAATTTATTTGTTTTTTCGTTATTTAAAATAAAAATTATGTCAATTTGTATAAATTGGCGAGTGGTTTGGCAATTTATATAATTTGGCGAAATTGGTCGACGGGATAATCAAGTAGTACCGCAACGGATTTGGCGTTAAAATTCCCCAATCAAAGAGAAATGAATAGAAATCCGTTTATAGAAAGATCGCCACTGTTTTTTAAATTATAATTCAATCTTTCGAAATCTTTTTAAAGCCGATCAAATTAGCGTGCATTTAGAGTCTACGGTGTCTGAACGGGGGGTTGGCAAGCGTAGCTCGTAGGGGGCCGAGCCCCCTAGTGCGTTAAAAAAAAATCGTCGTCGACACCGCCGAAATACGATGTCTAACCCGATGCATGATTCTACTTCAATGTATTTTAATTAATTAGAAAATATTAATAATAAAAAAAAAAAACGTATACATTCCAATATTACCCAAGCATGCGAAAAATTAATTTTCCTTAAACTAATGCATAAAAAGGTAAACTGAAATTCGATGAATTTGGATTTTAAATATACAATTTTTTGTTTTGTTTTTACAACTATAAAAACGGAATCAATTTCAAGAAAAGATTCTCAATCGCAAACAGGACCAAAAAATGTCTTTCTCTCCCCCTTTAAAATAATTGCTTTTATCATATGAATTTTTTATATTCTGTGACAATTTGGATCTGAGTTATAAGTGTTTATGTTTAACGGGTCCTTATATTTATGCCATATTGAAAGTTGGGGGCTTCTGTTAAAATACCGACAATGTCCTCTTCCCCATTATAAAGGTTACGTTACTATACAAAGTGTTTTACGATAATTGTAGCTTGAGTTATAATTATTTTAATTTGTCAGCCGCTTATATTTTTGATACACTAAAATATGGAAAGGCTTTTATGAAAAATCTATATAGCCTCGCCCTCCTCCCTTTAAAACTGTTACGTTAATCATATGAAACTTGTGTCGACAAATTAGATTTGAGTTATATGTGTTTTTGGATATCGGGCCCTTATATTCGCGCTATAGTAAAATTTATGTGGTTTTGGTTTTTTTTAAAAAAGACAATCAATGTCTTCTGTAAAATTATGTCACTTTTTGCACCGAAGTAACTAGGAATTGAAATGGCATTGGGACCGATGTGTCGAGATCGAAGCCCTATGACCTAAACAGCAGGAACAAAGTCTCAGAACCGAAATGTACTCATGAATGATTAAATTTGAGTTCCTTCATTTTTAACATTGCATTCTCAATCATCAGATAATCTACAAAATTTTAAATACATTGTATGTATATTACTTATATCACAGAGATATTTAAGATCTATATGTTAAAAATAATGTGACATTGTCCCTTCGAGCGCGATAAGCAATTTTTTATATTTCGTAATAATTTAAACCTTATATATTAACTTTTTTCTGGGTATAAAACTTACTTAAAAAAAAAATAATAATCGTTTTGTAAAATTATGGTGTATGCACCTCTGTCTCATGACACCTCTCGACATCAGATTCTGTATAGCGCGTTTTTCGGGTCTGAATTAAAAAAGTAAAAAAAAAAAAGGCGTATTTCCAGAAAACGATTAATTACGTAAAAATAACTAGAAAATTAGTAAATATGCAATTCTGCTTAAAAAATTCTATTATGTTTTTATAACATTATAAATTAATACTTACTGACATATAAATAGTTACTTATAATTTAGTTACATTCTTATAAACGTAACTGGGATTAACTTGCATTGAATTACAAGTAATTTTCATATCAATTTTAGAAATGCAATTAGAATTAGCTCGTAATTGATTGCAATATAATTTAAATATATTTCATAGAATGTAACTTAGATTTAGTTATATTACATTACACGCTAACCAAATTTCATTCTGAGCAAACATAACTGAGATTAACTTGTAATACATTAGAATTTAATCTAAATTATATTTTAAAAACTGCAATTAGAATTAGTTCATAATTCATTGCAATTTAATTTAAATACAATTCATAGAATGTAATTTAGATTAAGTTGTATTATATTACACGTTAACCAAACTGAATTCTGAATAAACGTAATTGACACTAACTTGTAATACATTAGAATTTAATCTAAGTTATATTTTTAAAGATGCTATTAGAATTGATCTATAATCCATTACAAGTTAACTGGATCCTATAATTAAAAAAGTAATCGATTACAGGCTAATTGGGTTATATAATTAAAATCGAATATGAGTCATCTTGTAATATAGATTACATGTTAATTGAATTATACAATTAAAAATGTAATCTGAATCATCTTGTAATCCATTACAAATTAATCTAATTAAAATTTAAAAGAAAAAAATGAGAATTGGTTTGTAATCTATTACACGATAATCAGATTATGTATTTCAAAAGAGTACTTGAAATTACTTTGTAATGCCTTACATGTTAATCAATTGCATTGTGAGGGAATTATAATGTATTTTAATCTATAATTTCATTACTTTGTAATCAGATTCTGCCCAACACTGCTTTAAATTGCACATTAAGTCATTTCTTATAGAGGCACCAGTTACTCAAAATACAATAATAATTGTTACTTAGTTTTTATTTAAAATATTTTTTTTTATTACTTTTAAATTTTTGTGTTTTAAATGTATATGTTTGGAGTATTCATGTTATACCCAGGAAAACAAAATACTGCCTTCAGAATTAAAAAGAAAATGAATAAAATTTTAAAAAATGAATTGTAATAATGCATGCAAAAATATCATTTAAGTTTATTCTTATTTATTTAAAAATGTATTTCGTGAATTAAAAATCTCAATGAATTTCTATTTACGTTCTATTTCAATGTGTTTTGAAGCAATATAAGGTAAGCTGGGGAAACTGGGCCATAGTCTATTTTATAAAAAAACGTTAATGTTTTTTAAGTTTTAGCTTTTGTGAAGAATGCACCCTAATCTGTACTTCCTAAAACAGCGTGTTTCAACTCAATCGTAACTCTGTTTTTGCTGTGATATGTTGTCGAAAATTTACGTTTAAAAAAAAAAAAAAAAAAAAAAAAAAAACCTCAATTTGGTTGAACTTCCTAGGCTTTTTATTAAAATACTGTAAGTAATTTTATTAAACAATAATTTTTTTTAGATTAGGCATATAACTATATTAATATTATGAGGTATCTATACATATATTTACTTCATGTTTCAAATGTAAGCCCTGTGACCCAGTTACCCCATAAATTTTTCAAGAATGGGGTAACTGGACCATGTGTGATCTAGTTACCTTAATAGCTATAAATAATTTATTTTAAGTTTGTCTTACATACGGGAAATTAATTTCTCCATTGTTTTTTGCTTACAACAACGAAAATTTTAGAATACCTTATTAAAATTAAGTAATAAAATTTTAAAAAAGCATTTGGGAGATATTAAAACAAATTTCTCAAGTGAGATAGCCAAAACTTGAAATTTTACTACACTGATGAAGAGGTGTACACGAGACGAAGTGACATTATTAGGAAATTATCGAAATGAATAAAAAATAGCTCTCTTCAATATAACAATATGGTTACATTATCCACAGGTTCATTGGAGATATCGAACATTCATTGCGGTAAATAAAAAAGAGAATGAGATACGTAAGTACTTAAGTAGCCTCTTGTTCATACATTTACTTTTTTTTTCTTTTAAATACCCATTTAACTTTTATACTTATTGCCTATACTAAAGTAAATAAGTACTTAGGGGAGAGTAGCCTAATTTGGACCACTTCACTTATTTTCAGTCGTAACTCACTTAATTCTTGGAATATCTGCAAAATATCACTACACGGGGTCAAACAATCCATCTACTAACTAAATAAAACTTTAGATCATTTTCTTTTTGAAAATCTTAAATTTTATTTTAATTTGAAACAATTTTTAAAAGTGGTCCAAATTCAGAAACTGGTCGCCTAATTTGGACCATCAGTCTCCTAAATTGGACCAATAAAATCAGGTTGTTTTAATGACGAGCGAATATAACTAATTTTATTAAAAGCAAAGTTTGCGGTTACTGAAAAAATCAAACAAAATTACAGCAATGAAATATAACGAAATCAAATATCTGAAAATAAGAGTAATTGTTTTAAATCAAAATGTATTCAAAATATAAATCAAAGTTATCAGTAATTAAGAATAGAAATTATGAAACTAATTGCCTGTTACTTGAATATCATGTAAGGAGTGATGCAAAGCTTACACATGAATTTCGTTTATTGATTTTTTTCTAGCGCACATAACATGGAACCGTATTTGGCAGTCTGAACACTGAATCCTTTCTGCTGTTTTATTTTCTTACAAATTAGGCAAAACCAATCATCACTATCTAGATTTTTCTTTTTAGATTCTGAATTATTATAGTTTTTTTGCAACAGAAGTTTTCTTTACATTATGATTGTAGTTCTTCCCTTCCATCATTTTCTTGCTAATTTCAATACGCCTATTTTTTTTTAACTTGATGTTCCAATTGCTTTTATGCTGTGATAGCTTCTTTTTAGTCGCTTTTTTGTGTTTTTTGTTTGTTTGTTTCAAGATTTACTTTATATGGCGAAGTTGTTAACACAACTGTTTTATGGCTCCCTCTGTACTTTTATTTAACTAAATTTAGCAAAGGATATAACATTTCTAATGATTTTTTGGCTTTTGTGGAGGATTTGTAGCTGCTGCCTTATTGCAGGTCAGTTTCTTCACAACTTACTTTCTCCTTCTTGTTTCCTATATCTTTAACAGCTTTTGCTCTCACGTATTTGTTTTTTTATTCCAAACAGTTTGTCTGTGTCTTTTTCAACATTATGTTATAAAAGTATTAAAAAAATAGGCTCTATTGAAAAATACGCTACGATTAATTATACGCAAACATTATATATTCAAACAGTGTTGAATTCAGGCCCCTCCCACCGGAAGGTTTGAGGTTTTATGCGTTTTAATGGCAAAAAAAATGTAATTCCAACCTGCAGAACTGTAAAAAGTCTGCCCTTCCTCACGGAATCGCAAATATCATCCAGGAGGAAAATGTTTGAATTCAACTCTGTAAACCAAATACGCCATAGGAATAAAGAATTCAAAGAAAATAAATACAAATACATACAAGATAAAAGAAATTGAAGACATAAAATTTAATGCATAAACATGTAAAAATATTTTTATATTTATATAGGCCTAAACTGTATAAAAAAAATAATCCAGATATACAAAAAAAAAAAAAAAAAAAAAAAAAAAAAACTTGCATAGAGATAGTAATCCATTATAAAAAAATTAAAAAAATAGTGTACAAAGCGTACCGTCCACGAAATTCATTACTTACTTTTCAAAATTTATGATCACATATCTGGTCCAATTTAAACAACTTAATTTGGTCCAATTACGGCAACTGCGCCCTTTTTTAAAACAGATAATCTCAAGACTAATAACAAAAACGAAATCAAACAAATCCGCTTGAAAAATATGCGCAATAAACAGATGAATTTATATATGTATATGAAAACATAACAACTTACCTTAGTTTTAAAGTATTCACTTACGTTTAGTAGGAAAAAAGTAGATCAAAACAGCTAACTTTAGGTTTTTTTAAATTGTCTGAAAACAACACGTGGTAGGCGGTTGCTTCTTCTAATCATGAGTGACGTCATTCTGATGAGTAGGATTTCACGGTCGATAGCTGCTCCTCCTGTAATTAACGGCAGAATGGCAACGGTGCAATTAAAGAGGCGGTCCAAATTAGGCTAATCTCCCCTACTTAATTTTTATGTTTTTTTGTATAAATAAAGCTAATATTTTCACTTTTAGTGCTTTTTTGCACATCAGCAGAAAAGGTTTTCTTACAACGCGCTTTTGTTGATATATAATTTACATGACCTGCCTCGTTTAAATTTTTTTAAGTTGCTTGTACTTTTAGGATCTGATACCTCAAAAAATAAATAAATAAACGCGTGTGGAACATCTACCCTCCTGGTCCACTTACCCCATTTTTATGGGGCAACTGGACACTTGAGGAAAGAAAGATATGAAATATATATATATATATTTATTTTAGATATTAAAATGTAATTTTGAGCATTTCTGCCCGATAGAGGGATCCTAACTGAACACATTTACAAAAGTTCAGACTTTAATTGAAATGACATTAGCTTTTTGAAGCTGAATTGCCAGAATCTCCACATGGCCCCGTTGCCCCACATAAACTTATATATTTCAGAATAGTGGTATCGCAAATTTGTTCCCATAAGACATGGTGACGTCACGGCGACGTCGTTGTGAAGTCACACTGTGATATTGTGACCGTCGATGTGACGTCACGTGACGTCGATGTGAAGTCATAGTGACTAGAGTGTGAAGTCGTTATGGCCGTTTTAGAGATCGTTTGTGACGTCACAATGTGACGACTTTGTGAAGTCACGGTGTGATAAATTTGTGAAGAGTGTGTCATTTGTGACTATTTGGTGTTAACTTTGTGACGAACTTGTGACAAAAATGACAATGCTTTGAAGTCACATTGTGATCAATTTGCGAAATATGTGTCATTTGTGACGAAAATGTCTTTAAGACTGTTATGATTCTGTGACGACAGTGACAATGTTGTGAAGTCACATTGTGACAATTTTGTTTGAAAATTGTGTGATTTGTTACGATTTTGTCATTAACGTTGTGGCGAATGTGTGACTATAGTGGCAATGTTGTGAAGTCACACTGTGATATACTTGTACTGTTGTAAACACTTATGCATGTTACACATAGTCACACTTATGCATGTTATAAAATCATATACATCTATAACGTTAATAAACTTCGGCGATACATCGAAATTAAAACTTGAGGGCCACTATAACAAGGGTATACAAAAAGAATTGTGCTTAATAAAAATGCAATACCCCTCAGACTTCAATTTTTGTTGCATATTTTTTTTCCCATTGCAATAAATGAGAATATTGAAGACAACTGAAGGATCGATCTATCACAATTTTTTCAAAATTAGCTATTTGTTAAAAGCATTAAAATTACGAAAGAAACATTTTTGTTTAAATTTTCAATTCTTTATTAAAATAAAATTTGTATTAAAAATATAATATCATATAATGTATACAGTACTTTTTATATTTTTAAACTATAGAAAATACTCAATGAAATTAATTTATCTTATTTAATACGCATTATGAACTGGAAGTCACTGGTGAAGGTGATTTTATTTTATGACACAAAATTTATAAAAAAAAAAAAAAAAAAAAAAAAAAAAAAAAAAAAAAAACAAAGATAAAAAGAAATACCGATATTAAATAATTAAATTTTATATGTTTTATGATATTGATTACCATAAAAAAGTCTATACATGATTGTAATTCAAACAAGTTGGGACAGACAAAATAGTGTTCTACTTTGTTATAGAGGCCCCTATAAATTTGATTATACACAAATTGCAGTTACGATCTTTCTAAGATCATCGTAAAATTTATGCATGCGTCATATACATATACTCGAAACGCTCATCGTGCCATATAGTCATTATATACGTATTGTTTACGGCTTTTATTCTACATATATGAATATATATTACATATATATATTTATATATGTCATATACACGCACATATACATGTATGTATATGTATATATATATATATATATAGCACACTATGTTTTAAATGCGTTTGTCGGACCCAGAATCCTGCACCATAAATAAACTAAGTATAACCATAAAACATGCAAGAAATTTAAACAGATATAACCTGAACAAGAAAAAACAACAAAAGGCTGTGGCCTCTTCAGCGGTGGGCATTATAGAAAGCACAGCAATGTTTCAGATTAATTACAATTTACAACAAACTATTATTCAGTAGTGGCAGTGGGTTTCGGCCAGAGTGTCGCAAAGCATAAATCAAATGCATAAAAACAATTGACAGCATATCGCGAACACTCCCCCACCGGACCCGACGCCACAATAAACAGTGCATCTCGAAGATACCACTGATTCAGAACGTATGTTTAATGTATACTGAAACAATAAAATTATTTTACCCAAATCCGAGCAACACAGCCACAAAAAACAATAACTAAATTCCAGTGATCCATAATCTGTCCATAAACGTTCCATGTCTGTTGCCACACAATTGCAGACATCCTTGTAAAACCGTCCAAAAAAGGCTTTAGGTTATACAAATCATTAACTGTCAATCGCATAGCAACTCCTCAAAAATGAAGACTGTCTGTAAAACTAGTATATTTATTAATGAAATTCAAAGGTATATTGTTTTTATAATACAAAATGCTGGTTAAATTAAAAAGTTCTTTAAAAAATAAATTTTTATTCGAACAGAGTTTATAGTAGCGAAAAATCTGACCTATTATGATATTGACGTAAACGCGTTTATGGATATTTGAACTCCAATTAACTAAATGGTTAACTTCAAAATTAAATTTATCCCGTTTATTATAAATTGATATGTGTATACCGTTTGAAATGTTTATTTTCAAATCAAGATAATCGGCAGCACTATTATTTTCATTTGTTTTTTTCAAAACCAGCATATCGGGATAAATGTTACATGATATCCCCAAAAAATCGCGATCACAGTTCAAAATTATCAAATCATCGATATATCTAAAAGCCAGAAAATTAACATCTTTATTGACACTACAAAATTGAAATTCATAATAAAATAAAAATAAGTTAGCTGCCGTTGAAGAATAACTTGTTCCCATTCCCATTCCATTATTCTGTAAATATATATTTGAACCTGTATAAACATAGTTGTTATATAAACAAAAATTACATAATAATTTAAATAAATTAAAATCTAAATCTGTGTCAGCTATAATTAAATCGACAACCTTTAAAAGGACATCATTTGATATGCATTTGATTTATGCTTTGCGACACTCTGGCCGAAACCCACTGCCACTACTGAATAATAGTTTGTTGTAAATTGTAATTAATCTGAAACATTGCTGTGCTTTCTATAATGCCCACCGCTGAAGAGGCCACAGCCTTTTGTTGTTTTTTCTTGTTCAGGTTATATCTGTTTAAATTTCTTGCATGTTTTATGGTTATACTTAGTTTATTTATGGTGCAGGATTCTGGGTCCGACAAACGCATTTAAAACATAGTGTGCTATATATAATCTGTGTGGTTATATGCAGCTGTAGCGCTTATCGCATGGATTTTATTTTTATTTTTATTTTTATTTTTTACTTTTAGTTTTACTTTTGATCTTTCTGAGCTTATATATATATATATATATATATATATATTTCATGTACATCTTAAACACATGTCATAAATATAAATGACTACAACTGGGCATTTTATCACACAAAATGCTGTTTGTATCATATGTTATCATAAAATCATATATGCTTTATAATATGGTAATTCATAATCAGGATCCACTATATCACAAAAATACAAAAACAAGTTCAAACTATTTCGATTCTAAAATATACAATGATTTCTCATGCTAGCGCTTTCTGAAAAAAGGGAACAAACTCTGCTGCATTTCTAATTGCATTGTTAAATTTTGACTATATTAAGAAATCTTTGGTATCTGGAAATATGAAAACTGTTAGTTTTATTTCAACATGTATGATAAACATGTTGAAACAGTTTTTAAATGGAATAAATATTTTAAGTACTATTTAATGTTGATAGTGCAAATATTTATTAATGTGATTTTTGGTATGTAAGAAAAAAGATTTAAAACATAAAAATAACAAATTATTGATATTTTTTTATATTTCCAATAAGTAGAAAATCACATACTTCGGCTCAATATTGTCAATTTACAAATACAAAATTATAAATATACAAGCTGACCTTTGTAACTATCTATTGGTGGTTATCTCTATTCGTGGTTTAATTTTACAAAATTTCCGAAGTACATTTTAGCAATAACGGTCTGAAACTACTCAAATGAAAAATACAACTTTGGTATAAAAAATTAACTGAGTATCGCCAGTATCACTATGTTGAGAATTCTGAGAACAATTTCGGCAACAATCGTTATGTTAGAAGATAGCAGCAATAAATAAAATCGTATTTTTAAGCTCGCTGTGAAAGTAAGTAAAACTTTTGGGTATGTACAGAACGGTGATACAAAGGGTTAATTTATTTTACATCAGGTTTTGCTTGCAGTAAAATACATATTTAAAATAACCTCTTCATTATTAAAAATAACTTTAATAATTGATTGCCAAAATTACATTTTCATTTATGAAATTATATATTACTAGCTAAAGTAAATGGCGTTGCCCGGGATTTTAAGAATGTTTGTTCGGTAAAACCAAATTCAAAATTTAACATACAACATAAAAAAAAATAAATAAACAGTCGAAGTGTTGTACACGTGAATCAAATAAAAACCCAATATAAAAATGTATAAATTTATATAACATACGCAAATACAGCTAAAAATTGATGTAGAGTTATCGTCAGATAACCTTACAGGAACTTCTAATGATTGTTTTATACATTAAGTATTGTCTTTATACTGCTATTATTATTATTATTCTTGCTATTGTTATTATTATTATGGTGGATATAAAATGTTTATTTAATAAGCATATATATTGTAATATGAGTTAGAAAGAAGGTTGTTGTTTTAGTAATCATGTCGACAAGCATGGTGGTCTGGAGGGGAGCTACTCTTATCGCTGTTTACGAATCTTTATGATTCCAGTTCCAGTCTGGGTGGCGCATCTTGCACAATATGATGGACAGTTTGTGTCAACATGATTTTATGACCAGATATAGTAGTATACAGTAGGCAGGTGGTGTTTTCATCAGGAGAGGTCCAGGGACTGCATGCAGCCTCACATCGGAGAGGAGTCATCGGTGTATCGACAGGAGGGTCGCTTTTCGAATCACAGAGCGTTACGATAATGAGAAGGCAATGCTAGACGCACAGTGGCTGGAAAATTAACATAGGGTTCGAGGGTCGATTCTTCTCTTTACGTAAAAAAATATAGAGAGATATGTTTTTTCAGTAGGGAGTATGAAGTTTGAGGTGAGCATGAGGAGAGCCGAGAAGCAGTTAGCTTAAGTGAGAAGAAGTTGCTCGTGTAAATCCGGAAGGTAGTGTTACCCCTGATGTCCCGACGTTGAGTGGATGACGGCGATTGTATCCGGCTCGGACTCGGTTTTATGGTCCGGAGCAAGAGGCTAATAGATCGTGCTTGAACTGCAGCTTTTGATCTTCTGCCTTAAATTATTAGTGGGGGAGAGTAGCCTAATTTCGACCGCCGCTTTAATTGGACAGTTGCCATTCTGCCGTTAATTACAGGAAGAGACGTCATCTACCGCTGAAATCCTACACATCAGAATGACGTCACTCACGATTAGAAGAAGCAACCGCCTACCACGTGTTGTTTTCAGACAATTTTAAAAAACCTAAAGTTACCTCTTTTGATCTACTTTTTTCTTACTAAACGTAAGTGAATACTTTAAAACTAAGGTAAGTTGTTATGTTTTCATATACATATATAAATCCAACTGTTAATAGGGCATATTTCTCGCGCGGCTTTGTTTGATTTCGTTTTTGTTCTTAGTCTTGAATTTATCTGTTTTAAAAAATGGCACAGTTGCCATAATTGGACCATTTTAAGGTGCTTAAATTGGACCAGATATGCGACCATAAATTTTGAAAATTAAGTAATGAATTTTGAGGACGGTACACTTTGTACACTATTTTTTTATATTTTTTAATATTTTATAATAGATAACTATTTCCATGCAAGGGTTTTTTTTTTTTTTTTTTTTTTTGGGGGGGGGTATATCTGGATTATTTTTTTTATACAGTTTAGGCCTATATAAACAAAAAAAATATTTTTACATGTTTATGCAATAAATTTTGTTTGCAAATTCTTCTATCTTGTATGTATTTGTATTTATTTTCTTTGAATACTTTATTCCTGCGGCGTATTTGGTTTACAGAGTTGAATTCAAACATTTTCTTCCTGGAGGATATTTGCGATTCCCTGAGGAAGGGCAGACTTTTTACAGTTCTGGAGGGTGGAATTACACTTTTTTGCCATTAAAACTCATATAACCTCAAACCTTCCGGGAGGAGGGGGGTGAATTCAATATTGTTGAATATATAATGTTTGTGTATAATTAATTGTAGCGTATTTTTTAATAGAGCATATTTTTTAAAACATTTTTATAATATAATGTTAAAATGTTGAAAAAGACACTGACAAGCTGTCCGAAAAAAAAAAAAAACAGGTGACAGCAAAAGCTGTTAAAGATATAGGAAATAAAATGGAGGGAGTAAGTTGTGAAGTAATTGACCTTTAATAAGGCTGTAGCTACAAATCCTCCCCAAAAGCCAAAAAATCATTAGAAATATTATATCCTTTGCTAAATTTAGTTTTAAAAAAGAACAGAGGTTGCCAAAAAACAGTTGTGTTAACATCTTCGCCATATAAAGTAAACCTTGAAATGAAAAAACACAAAAAAATCGAAGAAAAGGAAGCTATTACAGCATAAAAGTAATTGGAACACCGAGTTTTAAAAAATAGGCGTAATGCAATTATCAAGGAAATGATGAAAGGGGAGAATTACAATCATAATGTAAAGAAAACTTCTGTTGCAAAAAAAAAAGTCTAATAATTCAGAATCTAAATAGTAATAATTGGTTTTGCCTGATTTGTAAGAAAATAAAACAGCAGAAATGATTCAGTGTTCATATTGCCAAATACGGTTCCAAGTTGTGTGCGCTGAAAAAAAAAATCAATAAACGAAATTCATGTGTAAGCTTTGCATCACTCTTTAAATGATATTCAAGTAATTCTGGCAGTTAGTTTCATAATTTTTGTACTTAATTGCTGATAACTTTGATTTATATTTTGAATACATTTTAATTTAAAACAATTACACTTATTTTCAGATATTTGATTTCATTATATTCCATTGCTGTTATTTTGTTTGATTGTTTCAGTAACCACAAACTTTGCTTTTAATAAAATTAGTTATATTCCCTTGTCATTAAAACAACCTGATTTTATTTGGTCCAATTTAGGAGACTGGTGGTCCAACTTAGGCGACCAGTTGCTGAATTTGGACTACTTTTGACAAATTTTTCAAATTAAAATAAAATTTAAGATTTTCAAAAAGATAATGATCTAAAGTGTTGTTTAGTTAGTGGATGAATTGATTGACCCCGTGTAGTGATATTTTTCAGATATTCCAAAAATTAAGTGAGTTACACATGAAAATAAGCCAAGTGGTCCAAATTAGGCTACTCTCCCCTATATTGCATCAATGGACTTCGGTCCTTATTAATTATAAGTATAAAGTGGAGCGAGATGTCACGGAAATGTACGCTTGTGCAATAAGGATATACTACAGACTTTGTGATTTCATGCCCTCAGACCATCCAGTATGATGACGTACTTGTCTTACGAGTGATGATTTACAGGTATTTTTATTTACTATTAATGTTTCATAGTATTTTAAATTTTAAATGTACTGAAGTACATAGGGTTTGTATGTCCAATTTTAAGATTAGTAATGAATGGTCAACTGATTATGTTAAAAATAATTATGATGAAATTTAGTAAATATAATTTAACTATACCTCGCAGGTGTGCGAGATTGGCAGTAACTTGTAATTTAAATTGTAAATAGGTAATGTAAATAAATATTGTGGTAATGATAATTTTAGTTCACCTTTTCGTCATGAGTATTCTCTATTTATTAATGAATATGCTTTTCTTTCAGAGTAAATATGATTTTAACTATTGAGAACTTTAGCGATTTTTTAACTAGTGTACTTAGAGTATTGAGATCGGTGCATTTTTGATTAAAAATGCACGCGTTTGTTGTGGGATCTAAACGTCCGTCTTTTCACGTAAAATCATACAACGCAACTGGGCTGTTGAAGCATGGCTTTGCACCTTATTTTTGAGATAACGGGATTGGTTATTATCTCCAAAGACTGACCACTGACCAGGGTCACGACGATCACGTATTTTATATTTTAATCCTTGTTTTCACTTACTACTATGAACACCAGGTATTCGAGGGATTAATTTATGAGCTTTAGTTAATCTTCTCATTGAGAGTGGGTCTTCTTCATCCCCATTAAAGTAATTACTCTCTTACTCTCTCCCCACATTTACCCACCCCCCCCCACACACACACACACACTCTGTATTGATGGGTTGGACATTAAACAGTTAAGTTAGGTTCTCAAGTGAGCCTAGATCCTCCCAGCATTCAGTTGTTTAAAGCTATTTGGTGATACGTGGCTCTACGTGTTTGTACTACATGACTACGTTCATATAGCGCATTCACTAAGGCTACGTTGTATTATATCTGAAGACTCTTAGCGTGTTATACTACACAGCACTAAGGCTATGTTGTTTCATATCAGAAGATTTTTTCTCACGGTCATAGTTTGTGACTACATTCTAAGAATGCAGTCACTAAAACTACATTGCATCATATCTGAATTGTTTCTATGTGGTTGTACTAAATGCCTGTGCTCAAAGAAGGCATGTACTATTGCTACGGTGCATCATATCTAAAGACTTTCTACGTGGTTGTACTACATGGCTACGGTTAAAGAAGACATGCACTAATGCTACGTTGACTGTAAGTGTAGAGTTCTACGTGTCGACACTACGAAGAAATTTATGTTTGCAGCATACAGAAGAGTAGACCGTGTAGATTATATTATGGACTTCGATAACGATCTGGTAACGGTCATTTTAAAGAGATACTGTAATCGGTAACATTAATCAATATGAGTGATTCAAAATAAAATTATCTTTTGTTGTTTAAAATATGCTTTACATACGCTAATATAATATTTTATTAGTTAGAAATTGAGATCAAAATTGAAAGAATAATTTGGAACTATACAAATAGAGCGTACTAGAACTATACAAATAGAGCGTACTAGAACTATACAAATAGAGCGTACAAGTAAACAGTAACGAAAAATTTAAGTGCATATATTTCAGAACAACTTTTTCAAAATCAGGGAAAACCTAGATTCGTCAATTTTAAATAACTTGTTCTTTCTGCAAAATAATCGTCACACTTATTCCTAATGAAATATATAGGATTTTTTCTATTGATGTATATTTTTTCTCAGTAACTTTAAGTAGTAATAAAATATTTGATTGAGAATTAGCATTTTATTTTGAATTCATGTAATTTCACTAAAAATACATATTTTAAATAAATAACTACGCATTCGCGAAATTTTTGCTTAAAAATATTTTTTTCTTTCATTATTCTAGATTGTGTATACGAAGAGTCATCGTGCCTCTTTTATACAAGCACTTCTGATCATCATATGTCTAACTACCGTTTTTAAATTATATCAAATAAAATAAAAATAAAGTTTTTTACATTAGTGTGTGTTAAAACATTTAAAATAAATGGAATTTTAAAAACACTTCGATTTTTTTTAAAAAACCCAAAACATTTAAATTTCAGAGTGTCGAAATGATGTTACTCTTTAATAAAAAATACTCAATTACGACATAAAATATCCATGTCACAACGCGATTTCAGTAATATTAATATAAACAAGATTTATTTGGATGTTTTGGTTATCACACTAAATTTAAAGCACTGTGTAAATGTCCTTTCTTAATCCGTATTATTTCATATTCTATCTGCAAATAACTATAAATACTCCGCCTCCAAACCATTCTTTATACATTGTGTCAGATTTACACATACAAAGAAAAATAGTGGTTAGAAATAATCTGCAATTTTTCTATAAATGTTATTTTATTATGAGATGGGTTTATAAGGTAAAAGAAAGGTTTATTATCCTGCGTTAATCTAAATCTTATTTATTTTAAAGTAATAGGCTTATATCCACTTCCATTATATATAAAAAAAAGTTTCGAATTGGAAATGGACCAATGAAAATCTGCGTAGATATTCCCGGCAGATCGGCATCTAATTTGAATACTTAAGCATGACCTTTCTTCGTTAATATTAAAAAAACTGTTGCATATAAAAATATGAAAATCGGTAGTATTATAGAGAAATGTTTGATAAACACGCTGATGCAGACAGTTTTCAAATCGAAGAATAATTTTAAGAGATATTTAATGCCAAAGTTGGACAAAATCATTCCATTAAAAAAGTTTTATAGGAGCAAAAACTGTACATAGGAATTTAATCATTTTTATATCATTTTATGCGTCAGAATTTCCCGGTGTGCAGACAGCATTTAGTATTTTAATTTGACTCATTTTTTGAGGTTTTATTTCTATTTTAAATTCAAATTTTCAGCATTTCGAGAGATATTTTTTACAAAATTTAGAAAATTGTTTTAATTTAAACTGTTGTCAACTGTATAAACAGCGCAAACAATAATGTTTGCTTCAAATTAAAAATTTATTTTATACGTGACTATTATAAACAGAAAATATAAAAAGCAAAAACTCATTGAAAATTACGTCATAAAAACTATACTTACACGTGAATTTTAAAAGAGAAAGAATACTCTGAAATAATAAACTCATTAACATACGTTAGAAGTCTTAAATAGGGGAATTTACGTCATATTTACTTATTACGTAAAATGAACAAAAAATAATATTGCAAAAAAGTTTAAATTTAAAAATTAAGATGATCATAATATTTCATTTCTAACAAAAGTATTTTTACGTGGATATTAAAAAGAGAAAGAAAAGCTTGGTGAAAATTTCGTCAGATTATAATTGTCAGATTAAAATTATAATTCAATCTTCCGAAATCGTTTTAAAGCCGATCAAATTAGCGTGCTGTTAGAGTCTGCGGTGTCTGAACGGGGTTGACGAGCGTAGCTCGTAGGGGGCAGAGCCCCCTAGTAATGTAAAAAATATTTAATGGCAAGAGCTACTTTCGAAAGAAAATGCATCGTAACATATCCTAATTACGATACGTATAATATTCATAATGGAGAATAAATAAAAGACTTTTGGATGTAGATGAAAAGAGGACAGAAATAGAGTTACTTAAGATAATTCTTCAGAACAATTTTCATTTGCTATAGCAGACGCAGTGGAATATATTGTAAGATAATGTGTCTCAGGAAATGCTTAAGAAGTTCATTTCAAAGAAAGTGTTATATAGAAGCTATTTACCTTTGAAGTACATAATGAAGAAATTGAAAAAGGAGAGAATTTGTTTTAAATGGTGAAATAAAAAATGGAATATGATTAAATCTGAATAAAATAGAATAACATTATATTGTAATTATATAAAATAAATGTATTCAGTATTTGTTAAAATATGAATATTTGTATGAAATAATACATTATTGGACTTTGGCGATTGATAAAATAATTTTTCTTCATTGAGTCAATTGTCACTTCTATAAGGCAACTTATATAAAACGGCTAGTATAATATTACGAAAATTCACAAAGTTATCGGCGATGAATTGAGGTAAAATATTTCAGTCGTTTTCTAAAACTGGTTTGATGGTAAAGGATTGTTCATAAACTGTATTGATATAATATTATCAATAATAAATATCAGTAATATTTTTAGTCATATAAACATATTTTGAATCAGATAACTAACTAACTAAATAATATATTTCCCACATAGAAATAAAACACATCCTTAAATAATTTTATTGATTTTTTTGTAATTTATGGTTTTTGACTTGGGGGAAAAACCCCGGAAGGGAGGCTGCTATTTATTATAAAACATTGTAATGTATTAAATACCAATTTAGGGTATATGAAATATATTTTTCTTCAATTACAAGTATTTATGTGTATTAAGAGCATTTAAATTTTCATGTAATTCAGTGTAATTATTCTCTAATTTATGATGGAAAAGTCTGTTTGTGAAAATCCCTTGTCGTGGAATCATTTTTATAAATTAATCGAAACATAAGTTCACTTCATAACCGACAACTTTTTTATTTTTTTATGATATTTGACTGGCCATTTAATATAAGTTGTCCTATATTGTTGAATACACAAAAAAGTTCTGTTACCTGCACATTCGCAGTTTAAAATAATTCTTTAAAGCCCCTCATTTTTTTCGAAATATTCAATACATTTATTTCGTAATAGCAGTAGAATGTGTATCCTGCATTTTGTCGTGTTTTCTTTTAGTGCCGATAAATGTTGTTCAAAATTTATTTATTGATAAAAAAAAGCATGCCGAATGTTTTTTGAATTTTTAAAAGAAAGGTTATATTTTCATGAATATACGTACCATTCCTACACAAATGACGATTAACAGGCGATTTCAAATATTATTTTAATGCAATTTATTCTTGCTCCCTTAAGTGTCCTAGCGAATAAATCAATATTAAAAATATGAATTAAACATATTTTTTAATCTCCAAAATTGACGATTAATTCCTCAAGTATTTCATTTTAATTTTGAGCCTAAAATCGAACGTTTCCGAGTATTTTTAACCAGTTATCTTATATAGAGAGGATTCTTTGTGTTCGTTTGAGCTTAAATAACCAGTGAACCGAATAGTCTGAAACCAGGAAAATTGTATCGAAGTATACCAAAACGGTCATGTGTTGCACGAGGAGGTACCTGTCAGCTCCGACTACCGGAAAAATCTGGAGTTAGCATTTCTATCACGAAAACTTGAAGAAATTTCAACTCCAACAGCGGAGTACAAAGTTGAAGAGATTCATAGCAATAGAATGAAATGATGACATACAGAAACCTTTGTTAGAAAATTTGAAATGAAATCTTTTTATATCCAATCACCAGCTTAAAATAATCTATTACTTCCTTGCAAATGTGCAGCATTGTAAGGCAGATTGACATTGACTAATGCAACTAAGGCATCAAACAAAATACTACTAATCCAATCCTGTTTATGATCACTTTCCTTTTTCTACGAATGTTAACTATTCCAATTTTATCTTGACTCGGTCTAAATCTGTTATGGTCAAGCTACTGATAGAATTTCACTTCACTCACAATTTTTGTTGGAGCATTCATTTCTCGAGCGAATTCTCATTGCTTCTTTTCTTCAAAATGTAATGTGAAAATAGCATTTTTTCTTATAGGCCACTATCGCAAATCATAAACAAGATGTTACAACGACAATCAAGGTTTATTCTTCATGTACAAATAATAAAATTTTAGCGCCGAAGTTTAGTATTTTTCTTAATCTCAATAAGAACTACGTTAGGGTTCGCTCTGTATTCATTTATTTATAATATGTGAGTTAAGAAAAATTCGAATGTCCCACCAAAGCACCTAATTACTACTGCAAGCGTCGAAAAAAAAATAAATATCGTACAAATAAATCGCAAAAAAATTAATGGAATAAATAAATAAATATGCTGTCAAAATTAAGTGCTCTTATTGAAAGTTTCTGAGCTTGATGCAATTTCTACATAAAGACGATCCATTAGGTTTGTTTTTATTAAGAAGAAAATTTCCATTCGAATAGTTAGTTCCATTTCCTTTGGAAAAATTTGTTAATTAAAATATATGTGGACATCTGTGGTGTTTTCTTTTTTTCTCTTAAGATAATAAAATGAGTTTACAGAGGCAAAAAAAAAAAGAAATACGAATAAAAAATGAAGGATTGGCAACAAAAAATCATTTATTTAATAACAGAAAAATATTTTATAACCTTTATATGAATGTTATCATTTTTTATAAATAATGTAAAAGTTCTTTTGAAATTAAACTTTATTTTAAAAATATAAAATGAGAAAACTGATACATTTTATTTTACTTCAGTATCGAACCTTAATGAATAATTCTACAGATACGTATTATACAATCTTATAACGTAATCTGCAAAAGATAAAAGCTTTCAAAAATTATTCAAATTAGTTCGGTAAATAGACTGATTTAAAATTAAAAAGAATGAAAATGTATGATGCTCCATGAATGAAAATGAATGCATGGATTATTTTAGCAATTTATGGAAGGAAACATTTCTTCCATTGCTTAAATAATAATGTATAATGATATGTAAGAATGTAATAATCTTCTGTGATTTTTTAATTAACTTTTAAAACATTGGTATGTTACTTATTAATGTTAAATTAAAAGTAGAATATCTAAAATGAAGACAAAGCATATTTTTAACATAACTTTTGTGAAAATATGCATGATTTAACAATTTAATTATTATCTCTTTCATTTTATTCTACTACCCTTAAATGACTTTATTTTTTTTTCATTTTACAACTATTTTAATTGTGCCAAAACATTATTACAGAGATGACAGTAGCACATGCACCTTGAGTTTTAATACCTTTTTAGAGGTAAAAATGAATATGAGAAAAAGTTTTCAAACAGATATTATTCGAAAAAAAACTAACAATTATTAATTATACTATATATTAATTACAAAGTATTGCTTCATATTTCTGTATAGTGATTGAGAAAAAGGCCATACAATCATCATATACAGAATTAATGATGACATAAAGAAAGGGAAATAAAAATATAAAACTGATAATAATGCATAATTACCTTAAGGAATGTTACTTGAAGCAAATGCTGAACTTTTTTCATCGTTTAAAGTCCCAAACGGGTTAATATTCCGTAATCGAGCTGCATGCGATAACGATAGGTTAAAAAAATCTATTTGAAATTATTTTAAAAAACACAAAAAATAAGTAAATTGAGATACAGCTTTCAAACAAATTGTTTTTGAAAGTACACTTTTTCCTACTCGATAATGTAAAAATTTAAATTATGCGATGTTTATAAGCCGTTAAAATTTTGAAAAAAAATAAAGAAGAAAGAAATGGATTGCATACATTGCCATTGACGAAATAGTATCAGTATTACTCAGAATCATGTTTTTCTTTAGAATATAGATATTTTTAGAAAAGTGCATTTTTATATACCCTGATATATAAAGAATTTTAATACTGATTTTACGACTGATTTTAATATATTAATTATAGGATAGATTTTCACTTTTTTTGGTCTTAATGAAGCATTTTGTTGGTGTTGTAAATAAATGTAAAGTGATGCACATTATTTAAATAAGTTTTCTCATCATCACTATTTTATCGTGCCTGGAAGTTTAACCATTTGTTTAAGCATACCATTATAAGCATACCATTATAAGCATACCATTAGGTAAACAAGAACGACAAATCATGCGTCTAGAAGAGATTATGTAACACTTTCCAACACTTTCAGAATACTCTAACAAAACTTCACATTTCATTAAGGTGAAAGATGTCTAAATAAATTTTTTGTAAACTCATAATGCATGTGGAAAACCCAATTACTGCTATAGCATCAATAGTCTGAAAAAATATTCGATTTTTCGGTTCATCCCCGTAGATGACCTATATATTTATATGTATACGACATAGTATGATACAAGTTAGTTCAGTTAAATAAATAGCACGTTTAAAAACTTCCATTCAGCAATTGCCGTGAAAAAACGGAAATTTTCTTAAGGGGACCGGAAAAGAAAAATTCAACCAAAAAATCGATTTTTTTGTATATCCTTAAATAGTTTAAACTTTTATCTTTCCAACGATGTGTCATAAATGTTTATATGTAAAAGAAAATAAGCGTTGAAATTATTAATTCTTTCCAAGAGTACTTCACAGCTTAATAACCATTTAAATCTTTAATTGACTTTTTCTCAAAACTTGGATTTTTCATGTTTATGTTCCTTTTTTTCGATATCTATTAAACTTAAGAACTCAGATTTTTTTAATACTTATATTATGTTACATTGTATACTTTAACACATGGATTTAATGATTTGTTGAGAATTATTTATTTTAGGCAGTGAAATCTTACCAAAAATGCTAATTTAAAAATGACTTTCAATAAATAATTAATAATTAATTTTGAGTTTCACTTAGAAAGAAAATGGTCTGTTAAAATACGTAAATCGTGTTATTCTAACTACTCTAAAAAAATCTAGATCCCTATCGTTCACCATTTTTCAGAAAAAGGTACACAAAGTTGGTGAAATTAACATGGCGGAGATAGGCCTTTCCCGGTCCCCTTAAGAATTTTTGTTCAGCCCTGTATATGATCTGTATAATTTATACCCGTAAAGTAATATTTTTATAAAATAGTTCAATTTTGAAAAGCGGAACACAAATGAAAACGCACATCGAGCAATTACTGTTCAAAGGCTTCAATAATTCAGTTATTATTCTGTAACCAAATTCTTTTGTGTGTCCCTGTAAATGAGTGATAAATTATATGCACACCCTATTCTACAGTAAGCACCGTGTAGTACACCTACGTAACATATATTATTGAATAATAATCATATAGTCCACAAGTTTCACTTTATAGCACAGTTCATGAAAATTGGTGGTAGAGCAAATTTCAAGAAATCAGGTATCTATATAATTTTACATTAAAAGCAGCATACTTCCACGTATTATGTTCTGACGCAATATAAAATGGAAATGTTTTATTTTTGTGTTCTTCATTTAAGAATAATCACTAGCAAGAGACCCTTTTGTAGATTATTATTGGCAATCCGACTACATACATAATTTACATTTATGCATCATATTTATAGGTTTTAGAAAAATCATCTTACATTTCTGGAACTATCCAGCCTACCTTGATTTCATAACAGATTAAAAATATAAAATGATTTTCTTCTCCCTTTAGAAGACCAAGACAAAAAAATACAGTCTTGCACGCCGTGTTCAAATTTTCATCATTACAAAAAATATAATGAACAAAAATGTTTTAATAACAATTCTCTAGTCAAATCCCGCGACTATTGGCACCGTTTCAGCCTACCTAAAAGAGGCCCGCGTAGGGAATTGTAAAATATTCCACTAACTCCCCACGATGAACAAGTTTAATCAAAAAGGGGATTCTAAATAATTAAAGTAAATAAATATATATATATATATACATATATTCTAATAGAACATCAATTACACTAAACACAAATACAATACAAATCAAAATATATACTTACATACTAGACTTTAATAAAAAGAATAAGATTAAATTATATCAATTTAAATATTTGCTAACAGATGTCTGCTACTAAAAATAGAAAAAAAAAATTAATCTATACAAATTATTATAAAATAATTATAAAATAATTCAAGAAAAAAATTAAACAAAAAATTAGAAATTTAAGAAATATTTAGCAAAGAATATATATATATTTTTTTAAAGACAAACGAATAAAAAAGTTTTGAGTCTGATTCAATTAATTTTTTTTAGCCTCCGGTACGGTATGCTATTTCTTTCTCCCAGCTTATTTTGTGTCCAAAAAATAACGTTAGCTTACAGACGCTAGCAATAAACAAAGTAGATGTATCATTGTACAATTATATACTCTGTAGCATTTTTTAAAATTTCTAAACATCGCACATTTTCAGTTTTAATACCATCGTATTGGGGAGAAAAAAGTACTTTTTAATGCATTTTGTTTGAAAACTGTATCTCTATTTGTTTTTGAAATATTAATTTTTTTGTAGTTTTTAGCTACATTTGTTTCATTTTGGCAACTCAAGTACTCCATTTATAATAGAAGGTAAAGAAAAAAATGTTTAAAAATAGAAATTATATCTTCTTGTTGCCATTTTCTCATAAAAATTGAAAAAAAAATAATTAAAATACGTGCTACTTTGAGAAAAATATAAATGAAGGATTTAGGATAGAACAGGGAGTTGTTATAAAATATATTTAATTTTAAGTTTCTATATTAATGTAAATGACGTCATTTTACATCAAATAAAATCGTGTGCTTTAAGTCATAAAATTGAAATATGTTTTGCAGCAGAGTCCCGATTATCCGAGTCCCGCTTAACCGAGTTATTTTCTTCTGATGGACTGGTGGCTTCTATTATTATGAAACAGCCGTTATAAATGAAGCGTTAGGTGAAGATGAAAGATCAGCGGAAAAAAATTAGAACTCTGATTTTCTGGTCAGAATAGGGGGGAAGAAATGGCCATAATTGTTTTTTACGGCTGCTCTTTCATCTTCACTTAACACTTCATTTATAATGGCTGTTTCATAATAATAGAAGCCACCAGTCCATCAGAAGAAAATAAAGTAATGGAAATGCCGGGGGCGACACTAAATTCTGAAAAAGCAGAATTCCTGTTCTCTGGTTATGAAATTTACTGTTGGTCGTCTAATTTTTTTTTTTTTTTTTTTTTTTTTTTTTTTTTGTTAGTTTTCAGGTTTTAAGTTGTACCGCGAATTTATAGACCTTTTAATAAATGAATAATTTCTTTTCAATTCACAAGACGTTATATGCATAATAATTAATTAATTATGCGTATTTATGAAATATACATAATTATTTATTAATTATACGTATGGCCCAAGTCTCTGTGCCTTAGATTCAAAACGTTTGTTTCGTTTAAAATAAAACTTAATTAATTCCTCAACGACACAGAAAGATTTTCCAATTATACGAATTTCATTTAATAAAAAAATAGTTTAGTTTTATGTATACACACCTCGATTTATCTTTTATAATGATTTCTGTAAATGATCATCTGTTATACTTGAACTTTCTCAAAGAGTATTGGAAACTCTTCTGCGGTTTCAAACTGAAAATTTTCTATTACTGCCATGTCAGCAGCTTTTAATGAGCACGTGAAAAAGTCTAGTTATATATCATTGCTTGCTTTATAATTTGCATTCAAGTCTTGAGTCAGTCATGACTGATAATTACAAACAACGAAGTTCGTAGCAATAAATAATTTCATTTGAGCCGGCCGATAAAGCTCAAATCGATGAGAAATGTTAAAAAATTCCGACGTAAGAAACGAGATTTTCGGAATACTGATATTTTCGGTTGAGTTTCGGTCCAAAATCTGAGTTTCGTTTTCGGCGAAACTCAGATTTTGGATCTAAGGCACAGAGAGACAATTTGGGCAACACGTATAATTAATTAATAATTATGTATATTTCATAACTACGCATGATTCAATTATTATTATGCATATTTAATAAATAAGCATAATTAATTAACGATATGTTTGTGTATTTATTAATTACTATAATACATACAATTTAATTATTTAAAAATAGTTTTTGGACATATTCGTTTTCGTTTTCGGTCGAAAATAGGAAGATCTCCAAAATTCGGTTTCGCTATTAAAAACCTGTTTCGGTCGATCGTTAATAATAATTAGATATACCATTTCAATAAAAAAAAAAATACAGGTGTCATTAAAGTGTTTACACAGTCAAAAATAGCGTTTTTTTACATAATTATGATTTTTCGCAATAAAAAGGACACAGATACATTCTGTTGACTTTTATATTAGCATTTCTACTTTAGGGTCAACATTAAATTACCATTTTACTTGTCGCATTTTCAATTTATCAAAATTTTTACAATTTTTTGTTGTCCTTACAGTATTTACACGCCCAGTAGTTATTATTATGAAGAAATATTATAAGTAATATATATTTTAAAGAATTATATTTCGGAACGTAAATTAAGAGTGTTTACGACTGTTTGTCTGTATGGTTTTACGTCTGTTTGTCTCTATGGTTTTACGACGGTTTGTCTGTATGTCTCTTCATCCGTCTGTCTATCTGTCCACCAGCATTGTAAATTTCATAAGTATACATTGAAATGAAAGTATTGATATATGTTATTCAGATTCATTATACCATGATTTTCGTTGAAGATGATGCAGATGTAGCTGTTGCAATTCAATAACAGCAACACACCATTTTTTAGTTATTTTATTGCGACCTCTCAATATGCTATTCAATATGCTTTTAGTGTCAGAAAGTGTTTCATAACATAAACATAGTGCATTTATTTTTCATCAGGAAAGATGATTTTTGGCTGGTGATCCCTTTTCAGTTTCATTAGAATCGAAAAATATGTTTTTTCCAGTCATTTTTTGACTTAATGACATTTAACGTTTTTAAAAATTAAACGATCATCGAAAAGTTTAAACATGCTGTTAAGGCACTAATTTAAGTTCTACTTTATGCTTCTAAAGTAATCGTCGTATCGCACCGTTGTTCACTTTGAAATAGGAGCTATTTTGGTATTATTCAAACTTGAATTTAAATATCTCAGTAGCAAAATATAACGAAGAGCCTGATCCGTTTCAGGAAAGCATTGTCGAAAAATTGCAGTAAAATAAGAAAAACATTAAAAATCGGATTAAAAAATTAAGAAATTGCAAAGAATAAAAACTCCTATACCGGTATAAAAGATTGAAGACGATTTCTAACCCTTCAAGATCCAGCCCGCACGACCATGCGTATTAGTCATTCATTTAAATTTTTGCTTCTGACTCGTACGTAATAAAAACAAACCATCGAACTATCTTTCTGGTTTGCAGACAGAGTAAAATATCATTTTATATCAACACATAGCGTTTGTATTACATGTTTTCTTTTCAGCCGGTAACACTAGTTTTATTTACAAGTACAATGTATACAGCTCATTGGGTCTTAAAGGGATGCGGATGTCAGAAACTTTTCTCAAAAAGCGATATAATGCTAAAAATTCCATTGAAAAAAATCGCTGAAAATTAAAACAAATGAAGAGATTGTGACCCTTTACTTTTGGTTTTCTAATTGTCTGCAATGTATACTGTGTTTGAAAATGATAAATTTTGATAAGAAAATTTGCTGCTGAGATCAATGATAAATGAGTGACTCAGTGAACGGCAAATATCCGTGATTAATAAAGGTTAAGTGGTCTCAAGGCTCTTAAAATTGGGGGAAAAAAAAGACCATTTTCAACAATTCATATGTTAAAATGTATTTGATTATAAGACACAATTTCAATTGGGACGGAAGATATAAGTACGTTCTTTCATTTCATGTATTTAAAAAATTGCAAGATGCAGAATTGGCATTTACAAGGGGCTCCAAACTGTTGGACATATGACGAGCAGAAAATCGACATAAGAGATTACGGGTATTGGTATAACAGCTTACACGCAGGATTACAAAATAAATTTTTCAACCAGAATGAAAATTTTGGTGCCTACTTATACTTCAATTTATAATAATTACACTGAACATAAATAAATTAGTATTTAAAGCATATTTTAATACTTTTAATACAAAGTTGTATTTAGCTAATGCGAAATTTAGAAAATTTCAACAGTATAGTCACCTAAAAAATATTTTTTGAACAATAAAAAAGATAATATTAGGTTCAATTTATACGGACAAACATGAAACATAAGTTTTGAAAATTGAATGTAAAAATATTCAAAAGTTTTTGAGATATCGTGTCCATTATTCCCAAAAACGTCATTTGGTGAAAAATGACTTCAAAGTTTTGGAAACGCCCCATCAGCTATAGAGCGCGTGTAATTATGAAAGCCATAATTTCTGTTCTTATAGAATGTTCAAGCAAACAATTATATCAAAATGTTCAAAAAATGTAGTGGTTTAACATCTAAAAAAAAAAATAAAACTTCGAAAATTTTAAATCTTTAAGAGTCCTGAGACCCTTTCGGATTATATTTCGAAAATAGTGATACTCAAAATTAGTAAACACTGCGTATAATTTTCACCTCTGGAATTAAAAGCTTAAACGAGATATTGAAAAAGAGATAGTAGTAAAAAAAATTAATTTAGACTGTATTTTTCGTTGAAAAATAAACAGGAATATGTCACCGGAAAAAAGTATAAAATAAAATATTTAATTAAAATCGAATTTTTATGAAGCACAAGGTGGACAAGTAATATTAATTTTATGGTCTAGCTACCTAATTGTCTTATTGAGATGATTAGGTAGCTAGACCATAATATACCGGATGTCCTATAAAGGACTGACTGATTTTAAAATTCAATAATTTGTAAACTGTGACAGATATTTAAAAAATTCTTACAGGAGGGTTATGCATAAGATCAAAAGTTTTATTACAGTGATTTTCGATTTTAGTTCGAATTACAAACAATAGATGGCGCTGCGATCAATAGACGCTAAATTCAGGCTCGATTTTCTGTACTTTGTGGCCCGCATAATACATTTCCATCTCCTTTTTTTTTCTGCATGGAACAAGAGAAAGGACCAAAAATATATTGATAAGGCGACTACTTTTTAATTCTATCATGCACTATTCTTTAAAAGCAAAAAAAAAAAAAAAAAAAAAAAAAAAAAAAAAAAAAAAAAAAAAATCACATACACTTTGACAACATCTGCAAGAGAAATAAAATACAAAATTTATTTTCTTAAAGAAGTAGTGTGAATATAAAATAAAAAATAGTCGCCTGCGACAACGCTGTATTGAGGATCCTTTTTCAGTTTCATTAGAATCTATATCTGATATTTATGTCTATATAACTATTTTCTTGTATTTTTCTGACTTCATGAACTTTAACATGCATAAAACTTAAACGATCATAGCAAAGTTTAAAACTTCTGTTAAGTTACAACTTTAAGTTCTACTTTCTGCCTTTAAACTGGTCGTCGTATCGCGTAAAACTCTTATTCAAATTAAAATTCACATTGTTCGATGTTTTCAAATGCGTATCCTGATTGGTAGACTTTTTCTTCAAAACAAATCCACGCAATTATTTCTGTTGACAGATTACATAAAACTGCTACATATTCACCACATTCGTAAGAGGAATATGGCTTCAATTTTTTAGCGGGATATAGTAAGTTTTGTTATTGGCGATTTTTGAATTTTCTGTGCTATTTTTAATGCTATTTTTAGTGTATTTTTGCATTTCGAGGCAATTTCTAATGTTCGTAAAAAAATCTGTTTTCAATATTTCAATCCCCATATAGTAATTTTTGTCCTCTAAAAATTTTAACGCTATTAAGCGCTGCTTGGTATTTCGTGGGAATTGTTTAGCATTCGTAAAAATAAACTGGTTTGTATGTAGTAAATTTTGCCCTCAGCGGATTTTTGAATTTTTACCGATTTGTTCATGGGATTTTAAATATTTGCTGCGTTTTGTGGATACATTTAGACATTTTTTCCCCCCTCAAACTGATATTATTGCTGAGAAAATCTCTCTTGACGTGGCAAAATTCAAATTCGAAGAATGCTAGATCAGTTCCTACAGCAAAGTCAACTAAGATGCTACAAATTTGAATTTAAATTGGATTGAAATAAAAATTTCTCATAACTAAAGTTTCATTTGATTCGAGACGTAACGTGCTTAGACTGAATAGGGATACGCTGACTAAAGTATTGGCCTGTAGTCCACAACCATAGGCTCATTTAATTCGAGATTCGTATAGGAAAAACCATTCAAAGAGAGATTCAAAGAGAGAGTTAGTTACATAGATAAGTTATAGATAATTTAAAACAGTTTGTTTTCTATACTTGCAATCCGTTGTGGATTCTATTTTTTTCTTTTGGGATTCGGGTAGATATTGCGTTCAATTGCTTCGTGTTCAGGTTGTGTTTAGGGTTTATATTAAATAGATTTTTCGATATCACATGAGTTATATCCATAACGGTAAAGGACTTTATTGGTGATAACAAAAAAAGCGTTGCCATTTATAAACACGAAAGTAAAGAATAATCTTTTGAAGTCGCATAATTTACTTTTATATTTTAGAAATTTTTCTCAAGATTGTTGAAAATTTAATAAACATATTTTCAACTAAAAATCTGATTACTTAACCGCAAGAAAAATGATACTTCTCGACAAAAATAAATTTCACAGGAGATGCAAAAGAAGAATCGTAAGTTTTTACTGTAACATGGAATTATAGTACTTACTCTGCACGCAACAGTAAAAAAGTGCATAAAAATACATCTGTGTGACTAAAATTTGTCCCACAACTGATGCGATGCGGTCTCTCAAACTGCTCGAATAAAATAAAAAAAAAATAACTTAAATATTTGAAATTACATAACTTTCGTCCTAACAATATCGTTGTATTACTCTTAAGAGCATGTGAATTAAATTGCATAAAAAAAGTATTTTATTCACATTATTTAACTTCAGTACAGAAAAAAATTACTTTTTTTTTCAAAATAAAAGGTAGTTTGTTAATTTTGCTAATTAAATATAAAAATTAATCGTGTACAAATTTCTTTTACAAATTATCGGTGCAACAAAGTATGAAAATTGAAGTGAAGTGCTTATTTAAAAAAAATAATATTTACCCTACGAATATGCAGGAGTCAATTTACATCATCATTAGAGTCAATACATATTTTTCGTGTACATTCAATGTATACCGACTTTTGGCATAAAAAGCACTTATACATGGCTGCCAACATCTTACGCTTTTTTGTACTAAAAAAAAATATATAATAAATTTTACCTTTCTAAATCGCCGTAATGTGCTGATTAAATAAAGCAAAATTTTCTATTACATTTTTGTGGTACAAAAATGCGGAAGAGTTGGCAGCTATGCTTATAAGATGTTTTTATCTAAACTACTGTTTCGGTAATAAATATCATGTTTAACTGCATCAGAAATATTTACATTTTCACCATCGGAAAATTCAGAATTCGTATCGTGATCTTTTCCGTCAGTAAAATCTCCATCGTCAGAACACTCAATATCAGAAAATTCTTGTTCTGACCAATTGTTCATAATATCTTCTATTACCTTCTGGCTGAGGAAAGTGGAACGTTTTCGAGGTTGCGACTACATCATATCACAAATAAAAGACACCAAAGAAATGAAAAAAAACTTTAAGTACAACTAATCACGAGTATTGTATTACAGTTTCAAATAATCACACAACTGGTGTGATACGGTTTGATAGAAACCAGCGTAACGAATAACTTGTTTAAAATCTACCTACAGAATTCTCGCTTTCTGTGTGACCTTGGCAAGCTAGTAGAAGAAGGTACTGGAACGGGCAAGTAATATTTGCACTTTTAAGGGGTGGAAGTGTGTATAGCTGAGAGTCGCAGGGTCTGTGAGACCGCTTGACATCAGTTAAAGGTTGAGAAGAAAAACGTAGATGTGGATTCTAGGGTCGAATAATGTTGCTTCCCAACACAAATTGTTGGGATACCACCTTATTCCCCTACTGTTCAGGAATTTACATATAGCATAATAAAGCGATTTTCCGGATAACTGCCCGTATGAATTTTTTGCTGTAGCATAACGCACCTAAGACAGACCTGTAAAATGAATAATACACAAAATGAATTTTCGCCAGTTGTTTCACTTTTCTGGCAGATGAGCAATATATATTAAAAGGATGAATTAAAAATCATTAATCAAAGGTTAGGGAAATACATAAATTTTTGTTCAAAAGATACTAATCTATGTTAAAAATCAGAAATCGATTTTTTTAGATATTACTGGAACAGATTTAAATGTTATTGTTATGATAAAAGTGAGTTTGAAGATTTGAAAAAAGTACTACTTCTTAATGAATTCTACAGTAAACCTTGCTGTATCTTTTATTCTTCCACAAATATTAAGTACAGTTACTGCTATAGAAATAATGTGTAAGGTAATTAATTGCATGTAATTTTATTATCGCCAAAGAAAAATAGGCTAAGGAAAATAATTGTTGAGGTTTCATTAATTTTTTTGCTGACTGTGGATAGATGCCGCGTGCAAATAAGTTTCTCTATTGATGTTATTCCAGTGCATGAATAAGTTAATGGAAAATAAAAAGTGTATTCTTACTTCAAAATCACAATCTGTTTATATTATTACATAGTTAACATATATAAAATATAAAACAAATATTTAGATAATTACATACAGCAATGAAATATACATTTCATAAAATTTAACAGATATTATAAATCGCTGCAAAGTTTTTATACAATATTGAAACAAACTGATCCATTTAAACAAATGATTTTCAACTGGCTTGCTTCAGCATGCTGATGATTCGTGATAGAATCTAAGGTGTGCTTCAAAAATGTAACTTAATTTATAAAGAGATTGGACAATATAAATTAACATAAACTTGTTTTGAACGAAATATTTAAATTATGTGATTTACATTTAAGATGAAATTTAGTGTAACAATTGAGTATAATAACTATATTTTAAAGCAAGATCATGTCCACGAGTAACGCTTGAGCTCATATTTGACGATGGCAATAACTGACCGATAAATTTCTTTTTTAAGGCAATATTTCTTATTTCTGAATACCGTAAAATTCAAATTTCTACACTCCCTCATATGTTTTGATACAATTTCAAACATCGTTTTTCAAACAGAACTTACTGTTTCTGTTCAAAAATAGCTTAAAAACTTGTATTTATTCTGTATGTTTTTATTTACCATAAATAAAAGGTGCTTTCAAAGTTGGCTCCTGTGCACCGCGGAGGAATAACTGAATTCAAGTATTCCGCGAAAGCGCAACTATTGATTCTAGTTTGCCATGAAACAAACTAACTACATTAAAATTAATGCTTCAGACAATATTTTAGTTCTTGAGTGTAGCTATTCATTGTCATATTCGTGATTATGTGGTTTTTAAAAAAACTATACAGTAATTAAAACACCATTATAAATATAAAAAAGGAATTTTGCATTATCTGAACAATAATAATTGACTAAAATAAAACACATCTGGGTCAATACCTAAAAACCGGACAATTTCATTCCAATTTTTTTAATTAATATACAGTACATACTACCACATACAATTACATACTATGATACATGTTTTATCATTCAAATACTGTAGTGTTTTGAGATCAAAGATGCATTTTTTGCGTAGGATAAACTTTTATGGAGAAAGTGTCTGTTAACATCATAATCAGTGTCTAATAATTGGGAATGAGATAATCGGGACTGAGGTGATGTTTTTATATTAACAGCTGCACAGCCATTTTGTTGAACCCTTTTGCGCACATGTAAATTATTAAATATGTCATGTGACATTTGTGCGTTACATAAATAAAATTGCAATAAGCTTATTTTTAAAATAAAAAGTTAAATATGGGGACGTGAATGATGCTATAAAAAATACTCGTCCCTATTCAGAACAAAAACTAAATATTTCTAAATATGGAACAAAGAGAACAACTTACTTTCATCTATGGTGGCTACTTGAACTTTAGTTGTTGTTGCAATGGACATAATTCTGCCAGCCCCAGCTATTATCTGTTAACCTAAATGTGTATTTAGAGGGGGTGAGGTGATGGTCAATCTCAGAGACAAATATATTTACTAAAATATCTTACTATGCAATCTATATTAATAAAGGAGAATTATATTTTCCCATACTGTATTATACACTGCTCAAAACAATTAAAGGATATTGCAGTTTTAGGTGGATTTTGTATCTGGTAAACTGTTTAGCTGATTGATGCATGGTCGACAGACATAGTAGGTTACATGAGAATAAATTACACATGTTTGGCAGAAAAAAATTGCATTTTATTGCGCATTTGTGTACTAAAGGAAAAAAACACAATTTGTGCATATGAGAAAAAAGAACAAGAAAAGGTGTTTTCTTCAAAGAAAATCATTTTCAGTAGGGGGTATGGTTTCCACGGCGGCCAGCAACGTTGAACACCTTTGAGGCATGGACTCAATGAGGCTATTAATGACGAGTTGGGGTATTCTGCCCCACTCTTCCAGAAGAGCTCTTTCCAGTTCTTGGAGAGTTTGTGGAGGTTGTTGGCGGCCAGAAACTCGTCTTCCTAGAGCGTCCCAAACGTGCTCGATTGGATTCATGTCTGGAGAACACGCTGGCCATTCCATTCGAACGATTCCTTCCTCGAAAAGGAAATCTTCCACCAGGTTTGCACGATGTGGCCTGCAGTTATCGTCCATTAAAATGAAGTTATCTCCGATTGCTGCAGCGTAAGGGACTACAATAGGTCTGAGGATCTCATTCCTATATCGGCTACCAGTCAGAGCTCCATCTCGAATGATGTAGAGGTCAGTGCGCCCGTCAATGGAGATGCCACCATACATCAACACTCCTCCACCGCCAAATCTGACACTTTCGTGCACGAACGCAGGATTATTCCTACTGCCACGGTCCCTCCAGATGAAAATACGCCTATTATCCGGATGCACAGAAAAACGGGACTCGTCAGAAAACAGAATATTGCTCCATTCATTTCTTCTCCAGTTGACATGCTCGGTTGCCCACTGCCTGCGGTCGCGACGATGCCTTGATGTTAATCTAACACATACCATCGGTCGGCGAGCATACAGACCTACAGCATGGAGCCGGTTTCGGACAGTCTGAGTTGAAATCTCGGGGTGCCTGTAGCCGAGCGAAGGTGTTGTTGGAGAAGAGTAGCGTTCATGGTTCGGTGTCTCCGAGCTGTTAACGCTAAATACCGATCTTCATTGGGCGTTGTTGCCCGTCTACGACCTTGCCCTGGTCTTCGGCCTGCACATCCACTCACCAAAAAACGGTTCCAGATCCTGGAAATGACACTTTGTGACACTCCAATGGCTTGCGCTACTTCGGCTTGAGTTTGGCCCCCTTCTAACCTACCAACGATTCTCAAAGCTTCTGAATCTGTCAAATGGCTTCGCTGAGACATCGTTACTCATCGAAACAAAGCAATCACTGAATGCCGATCATCCTTGTCTTCATTCTCTTTTATCTAGTTGAAAGCCAAATTTCATTCGCTGCCGCTGAAGCGACGTTTTTGACGTCGAACTCAAAATTTGCATACTCCACAGTTTGAAAACCAGAAAAATTTGCATTTGTGATTCTCTTCTTCTATTTTCGGCAAAAAAAAAATTCGTTTATATCTTTATTTTATATAAAACTTCAAATATCCTTTAATTGTTTTGAGCAGTGTATATATATTGGTATAAATATATAATAGCAAAAGTTATTAGTATTTATAGAAATGTTTACAGCACACATTTAATATTGGATATTTGTACCTGGGGTCAGGGACTGAAATGATGATTTACTTTGTTTAAAGCTTAAAATTAATTATTTATACATTTTCTATGTCCAATTATCATTGGTAATTGTTATAATAAATGTTGCAATATATTACATTTTTCAGTTTCTGGTTTTAATAAAATTAATGAAATATTATTGGCAGTGGACGCAAATTGTCCAATTTTCAGATATTGACCCATCTACATTTATTCTCTTTTCATTCAGAATTATTCATTTTTTATTGACTTAGATAAGGAAAAGAATATTAGATATTAATACATTTGTTTATGATTCAGGTTTTTTTTTAATATTTTTTTTTTCAATACAGCATATAATATAGCTCGCACTTACTTTCCAAAAAATATCCTGTGTAGTTAGCATTATGGAAATAATATGGAAGGAAATTATGCATAATTTTATTCTCGCCTCAATAGAAATTTGGCATAAGGTAAATAATGGTTCAACTTTCATTCCTTTTTCTTGAATATGTGCCAGACGCAAGCAATTTTTATGCATTAATGTTAGTTTATACTTAAATAACTATTAAGTAGTAATTAACTATTAAGTAGTAACTAATAACTGAAACGAATGATATATTTTCACTGCAAAAACATAATATATGAAAAGTGACATACATGCATACATAAAAAGAAAAGATTGCTTAGTGAGTAACAAATGGTTCATTCTCCTAACGAAAGGTTTTCACAGATTTTTCTTTAAGTAATAGTAAAAGACAAAAGTATATATTCTAATCGAAATACAATGCTATATAGGAACGACATACGTAATTAATTTAATAATAAGAATATTAATTTTTCATATAAATAATGTATCCATAGAATCTTACAATTTATACGCAGTCGAAAAAAAAAGTAAAACACCACCTACTAAGTCTGTGACAAATTATCGTAGAAGAACGTTACTTCTACCAAAAGATTGGAAATAAAGTCTACTTTTAAATGATGTATATATCATTTGCTTAGGGGTCATCTACATATCAAAACAATCCCGAGCTTTGTTTTTTTAATGGCAATACCCAATTCTGACACCATAAATGAATTCTATACTGTACAATTAGCCTAAACTTAAATTTTCATGAAATTCCTACGATTAGTTTCAGAGATATTAATTATATTACAATCAGCATATTTCAGGGGGGGGGGGGAGGGAATTCAAATTAGAGTTCGATAATCCATTGTTGAAATGCTACAGAATGATTATGTCACTTTTATTATTGTATTATTTCTTGAAAATATGGTAATTTTTCTCACTTAATATGTTTCGGCTAGTGTTATATACGATAAAACCCTCTCCAATTTTCATTTTATAATGTTTATAAGTGTTGAAGTATCCGATTTTTAAAAATAGTATAATTCGCTGTATTCTGCCTTTCCTTGTAATAAAAAAAAATAAAATTACAAACCGAAAACAAACCCACACGTAACTAAATATTCTGGGATGTCCTTAGATGTCGCATAGCATCCGACACTGCTAAAAATATAACCTAATAGCATTTTAGAGCAGGACTCTATGGATAACTGTGGGTAGAAATGTAATTGGATATATTTTAATAGCGGAAAATTTTAATGATAACTATTTCAACTTCTATTTTAATCCTTTTGGGAATGTCTGATGTCAAAGGTCATTTAAATTTTAACCCACTGTGTGTCAATTCTCTAAAAGTACAAGTTTTAATGTGTTGTATTGTCATGCAAATGATATAACTTTAAACTTTTAGAATACCGGAGTTTTGAAATACCATTTATTAAGTATAATCTAGTTAACCCTTTAATGGGCTCTTTAGATGAATTAACCTCCAGAAATGTTTTGTTTAGATTTTTAAAATTATTTTTCTCCCTGTGTCAGTTATTTCAAATAATAAATTTCGGAAGTCAGCATTTTTAGCTTAAATATTGCTCAGAAAGGCTATTTTTTATGTTTTTGGGGATGGTCCATCGAAGGTGGGGTCTATTTTGTCCTAGCTATCTCGAGGGGGGTTCTGGGGGCAGGAAGGGGAAATTAAAACTTTATCCTAGTGGGTCATGTGACATATCGTAGATAGGTCTTGATCTAAGCTCCCATTCTCCATTTTGCAATCTAAAATATACTGCATTTTTTAGCCTCCACGGTGCGATTTTTTCATTCTTCTTTCTTAAACCATCCTGTAATACCTTAAATTAAAGGTCTTGATCTGGACTCTTTACTCCTATTCTTTACTTCTAAATAACTTTCATATATTGCCTGTAAAGGGCGTTTTTAACTCATTTTTTATCATATACTTTGAGTAAGATAACCATTGGTAGGTCAAGACCTGCACTATCTATTTTTAAATTCTACCATAAATTTGGCTTAAATTTACGCCAATAGAGCGTAATATTTTTAGCTTTATAGCCATTTTTTTGTAATTTTTACATATTAACTTTATGAAGTTGTTACACTAAATCAGTTCCTGGAAGTGAACTCATGTAGGTTGTCTTGCACCTCTCCCGGATTTCGCCCCACCCCCCGATATCTTTTCACTTCCCAGTAAAAGAATTATTGTTACAGTATCACCTTTTCTAATAAAGAAGTGCAGCAAGGAACGCAGACTACAGGGAGTGAGTACTATAAATTTACTTAATGATTTTTTCAGTTCTCACTCTATCTTTTGGGCTCTGGCAACAATTTAACACTGCGAAACTGGTTATACTTTCCTTTACAGGTCTATATTTCCGTTATGGTGAAACTCGTATATGGAACATGCTCTAATTCTGTGTAGAAGTACGGTTTGCGCAGTTGTTCAATCAAATTAGGAAGTCAATTTTATTGTAAATACATAATACAGTCGAACTTCCCTTTAACGAAGTTTTCTACTTAACGAAATTTTCTGCTGAACTTTGACTTTGAACACCATTAACATGTAAATTAATCTGCATATTACAAGAAATGTATTCTATATAACGAAGTTTATCTACTTTCGTGCGTGTACAGCAATCAAACGGGGTTGTTGCTGTTGCGACGGATGTGTGAATTTATTTCAGCGGGTTGTATGAAAATGAAATTATTTATTTAATCATTTTCATTCAAAACAAGAAATTTAAAAGGCCTTCGATACAATAAGAAGGGGATTGCAGTTTAACGAAAATGTTACAGATAAATTGTTCTGATACTTATAAAAGTGCGAATTTTTTTTATAAAATGTGTATTTTTTTTTTTTTAAGAAACTTATAATAAAGAAATATTAAAGACATTTTAAAAGTTAAAGATTTGGAATAAGAGAAAAAAGAGAAAAGGTAGGCTACGCTTCAGATTTTTTTTTAACATCTCTTTATTTTGTGATAATTTTTACATTATTCTAATAAGTTTTTTCGCAAGTGTCTACATTGCATAAAAAAAAAAAAAATACTGTCTAAATTAAAATACGTTTTCCCAATATTTCCATTTTATGTGTATTTTTCATTTAATGAATATGCATTCTATTATACAAATTTCATGAATTTTTATTTAACGGATTTTCTTCATAACGAAATATTTAAGTGCTACAACGAGACTTCGTTACATGGAAGTTTCACTATAATTTATCATAGTAACTATTTTTAATAAGTCATCTTACTTTTTTTGAGTAAAGGTGTGTGAGACTGCAGGATATCCATCAGCTCACTCATGTATGGTAGATTTCTTCGCTTGTATTACGCTGATTTATCAATGAGTGTAACACTTATACAAATTAAGACATTGTATTAAAAAATATAATGATTTTTCTAAGCCTAACTTTTATTTTTCCTAATTAAATATTTAGGAAAACAATTTCTTTATAAAAGCTACTCCATGTATTTAATTTTAATTAAGAGCATTGAATAAAAACACATGTTTTGAAGCCTTTTCTAATACGAATTTATTTTGCATTTTTGACTCTACTAATCCAAATGTAGAATATATTCTTTCAAAACTTGTAGACCGGGAGGCAGTAGCACAGGCAACCACCTGATAGAGTTCACGGATGAAATTCTAGGATTAGTTCAATCTTGATTCGCATATTAAAACGCAATCTAACTGCCAAATCATATCATACTGGTGAAAAATACCCGGACACCCGATTTTAGCGGGTTGACTCGTAGGTTTACCATTCTGCTTTCCTGTTCCCAGTCGTCCATGATTTCATATCTTTGGGTGCAGGAAAACACAATGGTAAACCTACGAGTCAACCACTAAAATCGTGTTTTCAGGTATTTTCCTCCAAGATATGATTTGGCAGACCGATTGCGTTTTAATATGCGACTCGAATTTTAACTAATTCTGGAATTTCAGTCATAATCTCGATCAGGTGATTATCCTTGCTGCCGCCTCCCGGTATTTTGGCCGCAGAGGTTTTTGCTGTTATTAGTAGTTCAACTTCAGTTATCAAAGTTTTTGCTGTTAAATTTATTGATTTTAAATTGCTGACTCTTCCACCTCTCATATGGGGTTATTTCTCTTACTCTATTCTGTGCTTCAAAAGGTGAAGATTTTGTGTTAAATTTTACTATCAATGCAAGCATAGAGTTGCAAGGATATTGTTTTTCAAAATTTAATGAGTTCTTTTTTTCTTGCTGAGGCAGTTCACTCTGACTGTTGTACTATAGCAATAAAACAATTATTACTTTTCATGTTATCCAAGGCAAATGCAATATAGGCTTTAACAGTTCAAAAATATTTGCAACATTTCTTTTTAGGTTAAAATTAGACGCGGAATTTTGAAAGTTTTTAACAATGACATTCCTGTTTTCTTCATAAGTTTTAAGTAAAATGGGCTTAATTTTTAACTTACACATTTAAAGCATCTAAAAAAGAATTCCATATAGTATTTTTTAAAATAAAAGGCTTAAAAAGTGTCCATAAAATAGTGATAGATATTACGCATATTCCTCATTTTTTATATTATCTTCCAAAGTTATCACTAAAATTTTAATTATTTGGTTAATTAATCTTTAAATTCGTTAACTCTCTTCCGTTATTTACTTAAAATTATTAACTTTATCACTCAATTAAAATAATAAAAAATCAACTTATTTCTCAAAAAAAAAAAAAAAAATCCAAATTAAAATATCACTATTTTCTCATTTATTGCTTAAATTTTAATAATTTTCTTAATTAACATTTAAATTCATTTATTACCTTCTGAAATTAAAATTAATTACTTGTTTTTTCCTCCCCAACTAATTTTAGAAAAAATGGTCTGTCATGTAGATTTATAGCTTAAGAAAAGTTGAATTGATTAAAGATGTTTGTTACTTTACAAATTAATTCTGTTTTCTAAAGCAATTCCTTGTAGCTTCTGATGCATATCTTGGATTGGCATAGATGTCATATATGCACCACGTTGGCGCGATTTTTTTCTGACGCCAATGTCACATACGTACCAGGGTACTTAACTGGCACAAAAGTGTCGTTATTTTGTTTGATATGGTAACCCGGATGTTGTTGTTTACTTATTAATAAATTGCATCTTTACTTTCAGTTCCTTTTTCTTTTAATTATATAAATTGTTTTGTTCTATACTTATTATTTAAACTTTTTTTTATATTTATTGTTATTCCCTTTTTAAAAATATTTATGTAACTGGTATTCGAAAACGAGGTTTTCGCCAAATTGGTGTCAGAAAAAAATTGCGCCAACCTGATGCGTATATAACATCTGTGCCTTGGATTTTATATTTTTCAGTATTGTGTAAAATAAAGGAAAACGTTAAGAAAACAGAAAAAAAAACCGCATGGTTTTAAAAAAGCATTCAGTTAAACCATGGTTTAAACGAAACAACCTTGTTGCTAGTTGTCACGAATGTCCAGAAAACACACCGGTAGTTTATTTATAGCACGTTGTGATAGATAAAACGTCATGCTAAGTCTCCTGTCCTTGTATAAATATAAATAATTTAAATTATTCCGGCTCTATGAAAAAAGGAGGCTTTATAGACCGGACGGCGGCAACACAAATGACTACGTCATAGAGTTACGACATGAAATTATGATGTAGCACAAGATTATCAGGAGCAGATTAAGGAATGACTTGTCTGCCTTGATATTTCTTGGTACGATATGAGCAGCAGCGGGTGCCAACTCGTCATTTTGCCGTCACTGTCGCGTCATCGAGTTACGGGATGAAACCGGTGCTAAATTAAAGGTAAAATAAAGTATTTTAATAATATTTTGGTCTGCCTGAGCATGTCCTGGTATAAACCCCCGGCAGACTAAACTTTATAACAAAAAAGACGTCATAATGCACAACTGAAACCATATAAACATAACATTTTACCTCACATTGCAATATATTAGGTTGTAACGAAAGTTTTCCGCCAAAAAAAGTTCTTAATAAAGTTAGAAAAAAAGCATGATAGCAGTGCCTTTAGTGAGGGTAGTAATCACCACCCGAATTTATGATTTTCTGCCAAGGTTTTGGTAGTTTTTCAAAGCCTTCGGCCCAGAAACTTGGGGGCCGGGGGACCAAAAGCAGATCAACCTCATTTCGGGCGTCCTGTGCAAAATTAAAGATAGCACCAGCAAGATGTAGCTGCATGTGTGAAAAAATGTAGTAGTCTGAAGAAGTGATGTTGGGGCTATATGGTGGGTGTAACAAAAGATCCCATTTCAGTCCATACAGAGCCCAGCCGGAGAATGCAGACATATGTGATCTAGCATTATCTTGATGAAACATTATCTTCTTGCGCCAGAAGTCATTTTGATATTTTACCCTGTTAGCAGCGTCAACACGGACTAGCATCCTGCTGTACACCATACTGTCCATGTTTTCACCCTTTTCCAGATACTCTTTGTGGATAATACCACTTCAATCCCACCAGATACAAAGCATTATCTTTTTGTTAGTCAAATTGCGCTTTGCGACAATGCCGACGGGCTCACCGGGCGTAGAACAACCCCTTTTTCAGCTTGTGTTGTTGAAGTGAATCCAGTTTTCGTCACAAGTGACGAAAGGTCGAGAGTTTTGTCCTTGCGTTGATATTCGAGCAGATTAGTGCAGGCCTGAACACGTCTGCACTTATGTGCTTGAGTCAGCTCATGCGGCACCCATCGATTGAACTTGTACGTGAAGTTTATGCAATGCATAGGGCGGCTAATGGACCTGGCACTAACGTCTAACTGCTTAGCTAGCTCTTGAGTGGTTGAATACTGATATTCTTACGCAAGTTCTCGCAGGCGGGCCTCATCAACATCAGTAGGCCGGCCAGAGCGCTCTGCTTCTTGAATGTCATAGTCCTTGTTTTTGAACTTTCGGTACCAAAACTTTACAATGTCATATGATTCAACAGTAGTGCCTAAAGTTATACACATGATTCGGTGACATTCTGTAGCTGACTTTTTGCAATAGAACTGGAAGTAAATGCTGGTTCTAATCTGGTAGCGTGATAGTTCCATTTCAGACTCCCTGTATTTAATGTTAACGATATTGTTTTACAAATTTCACAACACTGTGTTATAAAGCAAGTCTCTTTCTTTCAAATTCCGAAAATCGTTTGACAAAATAGGAGCAAATACGACAACGCGAGCTGTTTGAAAGGACGATATTAGCTGTGGCGGGAAACTTTCGTTATAACCTGATATATTACTTCGTCATAGACTTTCAGGATGAATTAATAGTTTAGGGAAACCTTATTAGCAGTACGTAAGAAAATGACTGATTCGGCATAACTTAGTACAAAGTGAGACGAACGCGGCGCCAATATCCTACTAATCTACCTTTAATAATCTTGCACTACATCAAGAGTTCATGACGTAACTCAAAGAAGTGTTAAAACCGCCAAAATTAACAATTGGCGCCCGCTTTGCTCGTCTCCTATCAAAATATGGAGAAGCAGACGGAAATATTCTTATTGTACTGATATGTACCTTTAATGTGCCAAATTTTCAAGTCGTAATTCGGTGACGTGGTAATACCACCAAAATTAAGAATTGGCCCTCTACTCATCTCCAAACAAGATATGACGAGGCAGACTGAAATATTCGTATTGTACTAATCGGTATCGTTAACGTGCGAAAATTTCAAGCCGTAACTCGATGATGTAATAGTACTCTCAAAATAGGGAATTGACACCTCGTTCTTCTCGCTTTGTACCAAGTTATGCTGAATCAGTCATTTTCTCACGTACTGTTAATAAGCTTTTTCTAAACCACTAATTCATCTTGATAGTCGATGGCAAAATTAATATATATGGCAATGCAACGTAAAATATTATGTTTATAGAATTTCAATTGTACATTATTTCGTCTTTTTTTGTTATAAATTTTAGTCTTCCGGGGTTTTTTACCAGGATATCCGGAGGAAGAACAAAATATTCTCAATATACTTTATTTTACCTTTAATTTGGCACCGTCTTCATACCGTAACTCGATGATTTGATAGTGACGCAAAATGATGAGTTGTCACCCGCTGCTGCTCATATCGTACCAAGAAATGTCACGGCAGACCTGTCATTCCTTAATCTACTCCTAACCCCCTTATTCAAAAAAGAAATTGTGAATTGCGGAAAATTGCTAGCTGCGTCAATTGGTTTTCCTAATAATATAAGATTTTACAAAGACAGAAATACTGGATAAAACTAGTTTTTTTTTTAAGGATTGCTGTATTTTTACTATTTCTGGTGTATTTATATCGAAGTAAATAAACTTCCTAGTGCGAAAAACATTGTTATACAATCTTCTCTAAGCTCAAACCAGATGCACAATGTGTAAACACAAATCAATCCCTGCCATCGAGATTGCATCTAAAATTAAATTTTTCCCGTCTGACGATAATTTTAACAGAAAAGAAAAATGTATTTATTGTCGCGAAATAAGTTTTAAAGCATTGAAATATTATAGTAGACGTCTTGATATTTTAATAAAAGAATTATTTTAAATTAATAGGTTTTTTAGACGGAATAAATTATGAATTATGATATTTTAGCAATTATATAAAGAATTTAGAGGGGTGTGATATACCGGGAAGTAATAGTGAATTTTAATAGGGATTTAAAAAATAAAAGTGTTTTATTAATGGAATTTTAAAGGAATATCAGAAGTCAGCGCCATTTTTAGATTTACACAATTTGGAATAATATTATTAGATGGATTAAGATCTTATACCTTTACATATGGAGATTAATAGATTAGTTTAAGTATAGGGTTTTAATTTAATAAGTTGAAATAATATATGGAATATTATTAAAAGGGAAATATATATAGAATAATGTTAACCTTGGCGAAAAAGTTTTAAATTTTGTAATATATATCAATATACAAGGTGGCCATAATTAAACTAGCAGTACTCAGAGTGTTGTGTAGCGCGATCTAAATGTCAGAATGACGCCGAATTTTGTATGAAGATTAACAAGACGGGAACGAAGGATTTTTGTGAAAAAAAAAATAGTTCCAAAAGTCACAACTATGGGAATATGTGGCGCTGTGTAACAAAAAAGAGAGTTTTAAAAATATCAGAATCAATACTGAAATAAAATTACGTTTTATTTAGCACATTTAACGGTTTTTGTATTGATTCTGCATTTTTTAAAACACTGTTTTCAGTTACACAGCGACACATAATCCCTAGTGGTAACTTTTGGAACTAATTTTTTTGCGTAATACTTCGTCTCCCGGCTTCTTTATTCTTTTTAATAAATTTGGCGTCATTCTCTCAATTACTTTGTGCTAGAGGACACTCTGAGTACTGTCAAATTAATTATGGCAACCTTGTACAAGTTTTTCTAAAATGAACTAAGCTTTCTTAAAAATTAATATTGAGTAAACTGTGTCAATTTTTCTAGATGGAGAGTAAAGTGTGTAGTCGAAAACTCGTTCGAAATATCTAAAAACTTAATACAGAAACTAGGATTAGTATTGTCATTATAAGGTGCCAAGAACATCTCCGAAAATGGATTATTTTAACACAGCTATGAGCAAAACTGAAGAAGGTACACAAAATTATGCTTTTTACATGCGTTACAATTGCTATATCTGCAGCATCCTCTAATCTTCCTAAAAATAAAAAATATAACCACCTAGATCGATTAGTTTGAAAAATTAAGGGATGAATTAGATTCCTAAAGGATTTATCATGCCTGTACGCAAATAGCAGATAAATCTCCTTAACAGAAGCACACTAAAAGCAAAGATTAATAAATTTTCGAAATATAGAAATGTATTCAAAATGTTTGTTGTCATCAATATCCAGAACTTAACCTGAAGAAAGAATAAGAAAACTGAACAACAATCAACCTAATAACAAAATTTGAAACACCTTGAGGAATGAACTTAAAATATATAGAAATAAATTTTTAAAGCAGTAATGAGAATCAGCAACTAGAAGTTTTTGCCTCTTGAAATATAACATAATAAAAAAAAAAAAAAAAAAAAAAAAAACAACACGATTCTTACAGAAATATCTGGATACTGGACTGCAATGTAATAAATGTGTGCATTGTTTAAAATTTGGATTCGTGTTGTACGTAAATGTTGAGAAAAAAGCGATACTTCTGAAAAAGCCGATTTCAGGAAAAGAACAATTGAGGAATATTCCAGAAGAATCATTCAATGGATAATAGAAAACCGCCACAAATATATGCTTACATACTCACAAACACGTGAATATTTGCTGAACCAAATGTTTCATTAGAATAGAAATTTCTACTAATAACACCTAATCTGGAACCCCAATGAAAAAAGCAAAGCGTCGCTTCCTCCTATAGGTATGTAAAAATGATAACATTACTTAAAAGTCAGTAACAATATTTTTAACTAAAATCAAAAATTGAAAATTATAAATACCAGAAAATGATAACAGAATTATTTTATAGAATAAATAAATAACTTCATTAGCGTATATCAGTTGCAATTCCTGTATTAAATTCATGCTTCCTACCAATGCCCATGAGGCCGGTAGAGTTTCTATAATATGAAAGCAGCTCACTTTAGACAAAAATTGTTGACTATTTTATCGGAGATTTTACTTTAGCATTTCCTTACTACCAATCGTCACGTTTTAACGCTTTAGAAATATGATATGCTCCGTAACTAAGGTGTGTCCCACCGAAATAAAGCCACCGTGATTGTGTGCTGTAATTGGACATGAAACAAAGCAATAAGAACGAAACAGATGCACTAAGAAATTCTATAGGGGAGACTAGGGAGGGTTGACCTACTTTTTACAAAATTATTTTTTTAAATATTGAACCCAGAATAATGTTTTATATATCATTTTATTCGTTTTACAATCAGTTATCAAAATAAAACTGCTACACCAGTGTAACATATAAGAAATTGGAAAAATGATTGATTTTATTCATGAAAAAATGATGGGCCAAGGCTCCCTACATATTTGAGGGTTGACCCACTATATGGGAGGCTTGACCCACTTTGTTTTATATTGCACTATTTGTGAAGAGAAATAAAATCAGTTTAAAAAAAGCAAAATAACATTATTCTAGATGCTTTAATTATTATAAAAAATATTTTTTTAAATATGAGGCTTAAACAAACCTGTTAAAACGCAATCGCAAGTCAATGTGACAACTTCTTTAGATCAGTGTCCACTGCAGTTTTTAACAAGGTTAAACTCTGGGATTTGTGTATGGTGGCAGGGTTTTCAACTGTTAAATATAACTGACTTTGTGAGCAAGAATCCTTTTCTTCTATCTAATATTTACAAATAGGTTTGTTAAGGAAAAATCTTTCAGTGAAAAATGGTTCATGATAATCATCAAAATTAAACATTATAGCCGGCGGCATGCATGGAGGCTAACATCTTGGGTCATAGACGGCATCTTTTACCGTACTCAGTGTACCGTTTACCAATCCTCACTCCATCTAGATATTGGTATGTAACATAACTCTACACCCAGCTTCTGAGAAAAGTCCAGCTTGAAGTCTAGTCGCATGATCACCTTCACTCCATCTGAATATTTAATTTCTGTCGTCTGCTAATATTCTTGTCATTGGCCATTTTGATTTAAGAAATAATTATTGATTATGTTCTTTAGTTTGCTTGTTTTTGAGACAAACAGATATGGCATCTTGAAAACATTTAATTTAAGCTGGAATTAGTATAGCTTTGCGGCGTTGCATAAGTAAACAGTGGTCATCTGAAACTTGACCCATGGAAAGCGAATTAAGAGTCTTTCGAAAGTGTCTTTGCTGATCGTTGTTTTGTCTCATTGCCTCTGTTAATGTGAAACATTTTTAAAAAGTTCTAAGCATTTTTTGTTCCCGTAGGACCAAAATTTCTTTTATAGAAAGTCTCTTACATAGAGGGATGTCTTTTACGAGCTGTAACTTCCTAATATCTCCAAGGATTTAAACAAAGAGTCCTCTAAACGGTTGAATGCTATCTGCTTTAGATATAACACTGAATACATGCTGAGCTGCAGATTTCTTGCTGCCGAGAGCAGAATTTTTAAATTAGTGAACCATTTAAAATACGTTTGTACTTTCATCGCAGAGTGAATTGCCTCCGACATTAAATGCAGAAGTGCCACTTAGTGCCATAAGCATGATTACATCTGATTATCACTTCTCAGTGTCTATTTTACTAATTTCTTTCATTATCGTACTTTTTCCAGCTCTAGTTTTTACAGTAATAGAAGTTGACTTAGGGAAAGTTATAATTTTTGTTGTCAAAGAAGAAAGCTTTTCTGTGCATAACTGAAGTATCTTCTGCTGTTCATGTGTAAATCTGATTTCATAATTATTATAATTTCCATGCAGTGCAATTTGTTGTTCTTTACAATAATTAAGAAATGTTAAAAATAAAGGGAAACCACTGGACAAGAGAGTCTACGATAAAGAATAACCACCGGATGTATTTGAGCGATTACGGTTCATTCAATGTAGCTCAGATCTTTTGAGACAATCAAAAACTGGGTCTGGATCCATAGACTTAGAGGCAAAAAACTAAAACTCTTTTAAAGATTTGTATATCTGAGAAATCCCAGAAAAATTTAATATGATATCAGGGAATGATTTGTAACACATATTACAGCACACATAGTTAGTCTGCCATTCTCGGCTATCGAGCTTTGTAGCTTTATTCATATGAAATGATTTTGTATCGTTACTCTGCAAATACTCGGAAGGCATCTGGCTTATTGTTATGCGAGTTTTCCTCAAATAATTAGACTGAATAACTCTTTCATCTGAATTGATTTCTTTTAACCGGTATTTTCGCAAATTCTGTATATAAAGTTACACATATAAAAATATGTACATTATTAAACTGTACACTAAATATAGGCAACATATTTAAAAAAACCATCAGCGATTCATTTATGAGTTTTAGTGAACGTAATTTCTCACAAATTATCTTTCATTGTTGTAACCATTTTCCCAATCATAAGCATAAAACTATATATTCATATACATCAGACATGTCAAACACATATCGCCCGAGCCACAACTGGCCCGCCTATAACTTATCTAAGTCCCGGGAAGACTTTGTCATTTCACCTGTGTTTAATTTAATTGTTAGAACGCACATGCTGAAAGCACACTTTAACCAACCGTGGTCTTAGAAAAGACAAACTTCCGAAAAATATGTGTAACAGTGTTACTAGTTACTTACCAGTCATACGGAGTATAAGGTAATCCTTGAAATCGTTTTAAACATAGAAAATTTTTTTTGACGGATTTAGACGTTTCAGACACTGGAGATTCCTAAAAACATATTGCCGTTCGTCTGTCTGTGTGTGTTATTATCGAAACTATCTTTTCGGGATTTCTAAGGGCTAATTCCATGGGTCTTTGGAATGTAAGTCAGACAGGTGATAACTGCTATTCTTTCTGGTCACCGTTATTTTCAAAAAGTTTTTTTTCGCTTTATTGAATTAATGAGATATCTCCGATAAAATGGTCACATTTTCATTTCTAAAATACTGGTAGCGGAACATTATAGCAATTTCACATATGTGACTTACACTACAAGTACTTAGTACTGGTTCTGGAATTAGCCTAAGCTGTTGTTGGAGCTTATAATGTTCAATTAAAAAGCAACTATTACTTGTTGATAAATTTCTAAAAATACGAAAATATTATATTGTCTTTGGTTACACAAAATTACTCACAATTTTTAGAACTATAGAACATTATGAAGACTTCGAAAAATGAATTTGAAAAAACCTACCTTTACATTTCATGGAGTTTTTACGGTACAGTAACTTAAACTTGTCTAAATATGTACATCAAATGTGGCAAATGAAGTGCGTTCGTACTATAACTAGTTTTATAAATATTCAGATCTTGGTGTAATAGCTGTTACATTCTAATGCAAAAATACACAAATACAAAATTTATTACGATTATACATATTAAATTCAGTAATATGAAAATTATATGACTCCTTATTAAATTGGACGTAATCACCTTATCAACCTTGAATCGTTACCTATCATGATATATCATTAAATGTATTACGTATGATAGGATTTAATATAATGAAGAAAACTTTTATTAAAATCTTTTAAAGTTTTTATTCGATTTTTATAAAATTTGAAATGACAAAATTTTGCAACGATTATATATATTGTATTTCTAACCATTCGGTTGGGTAGTTTTTTCGCTGTGGTATTCGGACAGACTGACAGACAGACTGACGGACTAAACAACATTAAGGCGCTACGTATTTATGTAACTATGAAAGCACCTAAAAAAGGGTAAAAATAGCCTTTTCTTATTATTTAAATATTAAAACACTTTTATTTAAACTGCATACAAGAGAAAATGTCTTAATGAGATTAGAGGGTACGTATTATCTTACATTTCCAGTACTACAATTTTCGATTAGGAATTATGGATAATAATTTCTACGATTAATGTAATAACTGTCTATGATGTTCGAAAATAGTAGCCTGATACTAGTAATATAGGATAAAATGCATGCTAAATTAATCGTTACATTCCAAAAGCTTAAACATGCATTTTTAAACCTCAATAAAAGTGTCAAAGAAGTAGGAATTTAACCCGGGAGAACGCGCGCCCTTAATTATGGCACGAGCACGCGCGATGGGCCTGCGACACCCGTAAACACTTTTCTTTAAAAAACATTTAATTACTCATGATTAACATATAGTTTTTGCTGCCACATTTTATAAAATATAAACAGGAATAATCAGAAAACCTGCTTAATGAAAAAGCATCTAAAGAATGGAAAAATATGTATTTGAAAAAACAATACTGTACTTATTTAAAATATATTTTAACTTGAAAAAAAAACAAGATTACATAAATAATACTGTTAATTTGTCACATCAATTATAATAATATTATATTATTGATATTTATGAAATTTCTACACATAAAGTTCAAAAGCCTTATTACAAAAACACAGGTTATTGGCACAAATTGCATATAATGAAGCCGTATACCTTTTTTTCACATATTCTACTTGTTATTTTGTGTTTTCTATCCTTCGCAACAGGGCATATGTGACTGTTGGAGCTCTTAATATCAAACTGTTATCTAATTCTTCCATCTAAATCCGGTTCTTCTTCTGAAGAGGATTCAGGAGCACTAAACTGCTCCTCGTCAGTTATATCTTAATCATTATTTTCATTTATCGATTCTTCATCTGTTGAAACTTCAGCAAGCAATTTTTCGAAACGTTTCATTTTATCTTTATAACTCAGAGAATGATACATTTTGAATTTTTCACAACAATGTGTTTCAGTAAAAATATAAATAAGAGAGCGGGCACCGGGTCTCTGAGGCCCGGATATCCAGTTTTTCGATAAAAATATCTCCCCGCAATTTAACATCCTAAAGCACAAAAAAAAAATGTCCTTGGGAACAGGTACTGGTAGTCTGACCATTTTCACCTATTGAAAGGTTTTTTTACACAACGATTTAAAAACGCCCTGTCCTATGAGACCCAGCGCGCGTCCTGGCGGATTGATAATTATTAAAAATGATTGAGACGGCACAGTTAAATTATCCCAAGGTGCGTCTTAATATTCTGAAATATATTTAATGAAAATTGAGACTGAAATGTAAAAGCTGAAAGGAAGGAAAATTCATGATATTGTTGTTATTTTATGCAGTTTATTACTGCCAAGAAGAACGTTTGAATTATGTTTAAAACTTTTAAAAACATGGTCTGTTTGTGAAAACTTAAAATAACGCCTAGGCATTTTGAATAAATAAAATCTGTTAATTTAGAGTCCCTGTAGATATACTTGTTTTGAATTCATCAAAATCGAATAATTTAATATGTACTGCAAATAATGATTTGCTGCTTACGAATAATTGGTATTACTAAATGTTATGTACAGATTGAAGTCTTTAGCACATTAATTGGATTACCATGACAGTTAGGAAATTCACTATTAGTGCAATTTACTGAATTATAAAATAAATATATAATATTATAAATGATGCAGAACGTATATTCAAAAATTTAACTTAAAAATTCATAATGTATTCTGAATTTTTTGAATTTATAAATTCTAAAATACTGTTCAATTATTTTTTCAAGATACAATACCACTTTTTAAGATACAATCATCTAAAACAGAAATTCTCTAAATAGCAAAGTTTAATTAGAGTAATTACTATTTCTCTTGAAATCAGTGTCACGCATTAGAAAAAAATATCACTTGTAAAGTGTATATGGGATTAAGTGTATGTCACTTCCCTTATTAATTTTCTCTCATACTGAATTATTTAACGAAGAGACATTTCTACTTCCGTCTAATTTTGCTTACTCTGCGTTTTTATCCGTTAAATAAAGAGACGGCTGATTAAATAGCGTCATGAAATAGATGTAAGGAACAGGTATAATTATCTGGAAATAAAAATTTCTCCCAATGAAATTATCAAAGGAAGACCTCTCTGTTGAAAAAAGATATCAATGTACTAAACAAAATTCTGAGGTATGTTTAGAGCAATCTTTTCTAAATTATTATGCCTGGCCTACCACTTGAAGAATTACATGTACCTAACGTACCCGCGACTTTATTTATTTTTACTTGTAGGAGTCATGAATTGAAAAAAAAAAAAATCCAAACAGAAAAAATAGATACAAATGAATATATTTTTAATTACATTTAATGTAGCTCTACATGCAGGAACCCCCTTTTTTAATACGACCGTTTCAATTGTTTAAAATTAAATATTTGTTGAATTTTTGTTGTTACTTTGCTAAAGTACAATTTTAAGTCATTTTTAAAAACTAGTTCGAGTGTTTTCATAATATTGGTTCAGTTAATAAGCTGAAGAACGCTTTCCACTGACCACATTCCTGCACCAAGTCGTTGGTTGTTGCCACAGATTTTTTGCGTACTTTCAAGTCAACGTCATATACCTGCAAAAGGAACAAGTACCTCACATTGAGAAACCCTGATTTAAAGGGTTCAAATGTGATATTTTAACAATTAAAACTGAGCACGAGATTAAGTCGTTTATCATAAATAAAATATGTTAATACTTTAAGATTCTTTAGAAAGCGATTCTTACACGATTGAATTTTTTGTAACACTATATCTAGCAACATCAAAGGGCACCTTTTAACTCGCCTACGAATGCTTCTCTCGCGCTAAACTTAAGACAAATTTATTTCGAAATAATTCTGGATATAAAAATGATTCAAATTCCATTAAAAAAGTACATATAATTTATATTGTATTACTTGAAGAAGGATTTTACAACTATTTTCATTATGCGTAATCCCATCGTTCAAAAAATATATAAGACACTATTCTTATAAAATAATATAGAAATGTTTAAAACATTCTCTACGAGTAAAAGATTAAAAGTCCATTTTTCTGGGTCGAAAACACATTCATATATGCTATTTTGAATTTTTTGAATGGCGGAGCATTCCGGCGCTGAAAAAAGTCTGTTTTTGTGTCGGTGAGCTCAGAAAGTTCATTAAAATGAACGTATCATATCTGGGTAGTTTCTTTTTGTAAAATAATGTGATTTTATTTTTTTACTGGTCAAAAGATGTTTAAATAATATCCAAGTATAACTTATAAGACCCATTGAAAGTACAAAAATTAAATTTTATATTTTAACAGGTTTGGACAGGTGAAATGAACATAAATATACCTAAAACTACTGTTCAACTAAGATCATTTTCCTCCGGTACGGATTTAGTGTTGAAAGTCTTAATGCATTCGACAACATACACTATTGAATTTATATGATTTTATATTTTTAAACGAAAATGTATCCAATCGAACAGAGAGCTGAGGGCCACACGGAATTCGGCAGCGTTCTGACGGCCGTTTTTTCCCCCCCTTACATCGAATCTCGAATTTTAAGATATAATGTTTTTAAGCGAAAATCTTTTCTAATCTCTCTACATCTTTTTAATCGCGAAATTATATATCCCATAATCTTAGATATGCTTCCGAGAGAAATAATTCTCGAGAAATACCTTCTAATATATCAATCCGCCTCCCCATGTAAAAATGAATGAATTACATCGGCGAACTTATCTTAAAATGCGAAATGATATTTCGAAAGGCACTGGAAAATAAAGAAGACACCAGCGATTGCTATGAACGACTTCCAGAATATATCTTTTTGGAAATAATGAACATTTATAATCTTTTAAATGAAAGCTACCTTCGAAAAGATAAAAAAAAATCTATAAGTTGGTATTTTTTCTCTCTTTTTTTGTTATTTTTATTCCATCATGGAAATAGAAATTTAAAACAGAAGAAAATACTGAAAACACGAATACAAATTGGAACTTCAGAAAATATTTTTGTAATCAAAATACATGGTTATAAACAGGAAATACTGGAAATAAGTGTATTTTTTTTAATCGTATTTCAAGTTGGTATATCGGAATGGCAGTTTAAAATAGCAGAAAAATGGAAAATATAAAAACGAATGTAAAATGCACCAACAGAGTTTGTTTTTAATTATATAATAAATTTTACTATATTTTAATCAGAAAATACCCTTAGAATCGAAAATGTACCGCGAAAATATTCGAGATTTTTTTTTTTTTTTTGTAACTACATAGGAAACTGGCGTTTCTGACTATAAAATGCAGAAAAAATTTACCACGACTATACTTCAAAATTTTCTTATTATCTATGATTTCGGAATATACCCTGAGTCCAGCGAACTGCCTAAAATGATTTTTATTCATTTGGGTTTTAATTAATATCTAGGCAATTAAAAAAATAAAATTCTCAGTGCCAGATGCATTTGGAATTGCATTCGTCTGTTAGTATCCAAATTTTTAGACCTCTATTTGCTTTGATTTTTTCTAGTCATTGCCAACAAACAGTCAAATGCAAAGATACAAAAATAAACATATATCAATTACTATCTAAGCAATTTAAAAAATTGAAAATATCAGTGTCAGATGCATTTGGAATTGCCTTCTTCTGTTCGTATGCAAACTTTCAGACCTCTATTTACTTTGAATTATTCTTTTCATTGCCAACAAACAAACAAACTCAAAGATACAAAAATAAACATATTTATATTATTAATACAGATATGCATATAGCCCGTAGCAAAATAAACGCCACAACTTAAGGCTATATTTGTTTTCCATAGTTTTGTATTTGGAAGTATGTTTATATCATTAGCTGTTTAACAGATAATAATCTTAATCTATATTATAGCACTGGTATATAGATGAAAACAATAAAAGAAGTTAATAAATTGAGCTGAAAACTTAATTGGAGAAAATCTTAGATAGGGAATATAAAAAACATCAGTATTACATCTAGAAAAAGTAACCCTTTTTATATATGATATTATATTTCTGAGAAATCTCCAAATAGTTCCCTCTTTTACTGATTCTCTTACAGTCTAGGAAACTTTTCTTACTTCAAATAAATCCACGTTTTTTTTTCTCAAGAGAAGTTTGATGAAAGAAGACCAGTCGGTAAATAGGGGGCATAGCCATCTTCTTGAAATCAAAATGTCTTCTATCGAAATTGGCCCGGGTAATCCTTCAGTTGAGATAAGATGTCGGCTATCCAAATACTCAAACATATATACTACATATAGAGGAATTAGAAATATGTAATTTGTTAGCTAGAATTTGAACACGAGTTGAAATCGCTAGATATAAACACAATAGTAAAATACATTCAAATATTTTTGAAAATAATTCATTTATAATCAGAAAGACTTTGCAAGTAGTAAACTCCATTCAAAGTAAGTACTTGAAGATCTCTAGCCTGTTTAAAAATTCCCTGCCGGCTCGGCTTACAGGTGGAGGTAGATTTCGAAATTAAGTAATAATTTTGCCAAAAAAAAAAAAAAAAAAAAAAAAAAAATCAAGGTTAGGGATAAACCCAGTTCAACAATTTTATCTGACCGCACTTTACGTATTTTTAATTTTCTTTTTTCTGTATGAGATGGTTTTATCAGAATCATACTAAGGCGGTATTCAAAAACATATTTTTCCACGCTCAACAACTCGAAAATTCCTGACACATATTCAGACTCATTTTTAAAAGTTAAAACATGAAACTTGTTGATGTGATTTTTTGAAGCGATTTATAAGCGATCTGTGCTTTTATTTTTCGTTCAATTTATTTGCACTTGATTTACAAGGAATTATTTTCTCAGTACGACTATTTTTTTTTTCGTTTCCAGCACTATTGCTGCAAGAAATACGGTTCAAAATGCCCTCTTTGACAGCCATTTTTGAAATATATCATGCCTTTCTCAAAATATCAAGTCATACTGCACATTATATAGTTTCTGAATAAGAGAAACTGCCAATTGGATGCGTTTGAGGGCAAAAATGAATTTAACAAGAAAGAAAAATGCATGCGTCAACAATAAACGCATGCGTCACGAATCGGCATGTAGCCGATTTAATTGTTTGAAAGCTTCGTTTATACGTGAATCCTAACTCACTCGATATGAGAATAAAAACTTAGTCTAAAGAGAAAAGAACATCTAATTTCAACCACCATAGTAATATCTTTTACTTGTATGGATGCAAATAATAATATACTTTTCAATCTTTAATATTCTGAGATGGAAGCATTGTGACTTTCTGTGAGTATATTTTTGCTACTATCTCCGGGATTACTAATTGTGTATAAAAAACCTCCCGCTATTGAAAACAGAAGTTTAGCCCTCGAAAAACATTTCTTAGCACCACCAGTTTTAGCAGGCTTTGTCAATTACCCATGTATTCCAATTGGGTCATTCCATGCAAAATGAGCAAATCAGCTGTGGCACACATGTCACAGATTTTAATCAAAATCAGTCTATAAGTAGATCATATCTATTTATGAGTAAATGTAAAATAATAGATTTCTGGATTGTTAATATAAGTATTAAAATTTACATTAAAAGTGAATGTAAAATCGAGGTATTGTCTATGTGCTTAAAATTTCATTTTCGATTATTAGCCTTAGGAATGGAAAGAATATATTAAAAATTATTTATAATTAGGAATGAATGATAATTAACAGACTGGCGTAAGTTAGTAATTGTATTTTTATTTCGTATCGAGAAAAAAATTATTTTAGAAAATTTTTGAGGGGAAAAAAGCAATATTTCTATTAATCCTTTACACACGAAGGACAGCCTTGACAAGCTGCAAATTGCTACACCTTATAGCTAAAAGTATATATTTGAAATATCGAAAGTTTCATTCTTGCCTTTTTTATTCCTTAATGAGAAAAAAAATAAATAGTAAAAAATGTTGAGGGTAAAATGCAATATTTCAATCACCTTTTTTTAAGTCAAAGAAAGCTTTATTAAACTTTTAAAATATTTGATATTACAAATAAATGTGTATACTTTAAATACAGAAACTTTTATTCTTGCTTTCAGTTTATTTTTGCCTCAAGAGAATTTTAAATTAGAGTAGAAAAAACTGGCTAAGCTAAACAAAAAACTATATATCAATTCTAAATTCAACTAAAAATACTAGATGGCAGCACTAAATATGTTTTCCCATGAAATCGTGCAATATTTTAAGATACGCGGGCGAATTCAAAGAGGTATAGCGAATGGAATCTAGAAAACATTACTATTTTGAACCCATTTTTCTTATGTTAGGAGTCAAAAGGCAATCTTGAATTTTTTTTAACGTATCATGGACTTATTAATCTTTATGTCTGTGCAATATTGTTACTGTCGGGCCTGTCCTTTTTTTTATTTTTGACTTATACAGAAGAGGAAAAATCCTGATTTTGTAATTTTTTTTAAAGTTTCTAAGTTTTTTTGAAGATCAAGGAAATAAATGGCCACTTTAAAACTTGGGGAATTCGATCTGTATATGACATACTACATCAGGCATTAATTTCACAGAGGTTTTTTAATTCCTTTGATTTTTATAACGATTCTAATTTTCTCAAAATTCACAAATTTTTAATTTTTGCAACCAATTTATAAATAATCATGGTGTTACTAGATTATTATTACTCAGTAAATAAGAAGATAATTTTTCAGAGTTTACAAAATTACAAAAAAAAATTCATTTCTGTTAAACAGCTTTCAAGATACAGAACTTCAAACTTGCAACTTTGGACGATTGCGCACATGCCATTCTGTATCACAAGTTTTTTAAATGTCCAAAACTGCTAAAAAAAATTATTTTTTGTCAAGATATTTTGCAGAGCATTACTTGAATATGAATTGAACCTGTGCATCGAATTTTATTAAAATTGGTTAGTATGTGGCCACGACTTTTTTTTTATTTTTGCTCATTTTACGTGGAATGACCCAATTACGTAGAATTACCCCCAAATATCACATACTACTTTACTTTTCCCAGCATCCATTAAAGTGGACAGCTAGATAGCTTGATTGTTAAGATGTATTTTAGACAAATTCCTTAACGATAAATATGCAATATTAATAATACATTTTCTTTGACTTATTTCCGGTATAAAACGTTTTAAACTTAGTTTCGTATAAAGCAAGAGTAAAGTTTGCGGCTTTGCACAAGTAAAATCTTAAACATTTATACGTACATTTTATATGCAAGACTTTTAATAATATGCTAAAATGTTATTGGAAAATACATAAATAAAAAATATTCAGAAGGTATCGAGTTCCATTTAATTTAAGTAATCCGCGCACTTTTCGCTTTCAATTGAAAAAACAACTATTTTCTGTAACATACTCAGTAAAAATACACAAAATTTTCCGAAAATATTATTGAATTAAGGAGGTTCGGGACACATTTAAAAATATTTTTTTTTATATTGAGTTAAAATTCTAAATTTTTTTGTGATGGTTAACCATATCATTTGTAAACAAAATCACATGATAAAACTTCTCATATTTAAAAAAAGATATATAAATAAATAAAATAAAATTTATTTTAAAAGTGGGGCAATTTAAAATCGTTATAACTGGGAATATTATTAATAGAATTTAATTTTTTATCATTTAAATAAACAGAAATATATAAGTTTTAATCTAGACTCAGCATTTTTAAAAATATTAATTAAAAAAATAATTAAAAATATTTAGCGAAAATATTTCAAAAAAAAAGAATGCAACTTTAACAAAAAATGTATTTTCAAAAGTAAATATTTTTTTCAAATATGCTGAATCAGAATTCAAGTAAAACAATTGAAAAATACATGTTCCAAGTTTGAAACTTTTATCTTTAACGTTTCTTGAGTTATAACGATTTAAACACGACAAATGGTGAAAAAAGCCATCATGAAGAAAAACGCGTTTTCACCAGAAATCGTTCCCATGACAACCATCGCTTGAAAGCTAGATTTTGAAAGCACACCAAAACGAAAAATTTAATATTTTCTGTTCTAATTAAGATAGAAACATGCTTTAAACCTCATTTTAAGCAGAAAACATAAAGAAATGTTTAATGCAATAAAAGTTTTTTAGAAAATTTGGAGATTTTTGTGTCCCGGACCCCCTTAAATAAGTTTAAGGAAAAAATAATATAACCTGAATAGAGTTGGTCGCGAATCTAAAAAGCGTTCTATATCTTCAGAAATATTAGAAACGAATAGTTTTGTGAGTTTTAAAGAAGTATTTCTGAAAAAAAATGTTTTTTTGCAGCCCTTGATTTTCAGATCGTTTATGAATAGTTTTTACAGTGTAATAGCCAGTTTTCTCAATGTGAAATATCGGGTTTTTCATAATATCAATTCAAGTAAACATTTTCAGCTGCAATTTTTATTGAAAGAGTAATAAAAGAGGGTTAAGGTTAATATTAATACTTTCAATTTGGCATGTCTGTCTGTTGAATATGATTGTTCAACGTGGAAATATTTATTTGAGGATTTATATCATCCAAGTAGTGTTACAACTGGGTTTAGAGAACTGATTAAATTCCAGTTCTTTTGTTTCTAATTGAAAGAATGAATTATAGAAATAAAAATTTTAAATTCTATACGGCAAAAATGTTTTTTATTATTTTTATTATTATTTTTTTTTTTTGAAAGCGCGGAAAACTTTCAGAATATTTTTCTCACTGTTTGTTAAAATAGTTATAAATAAAACGTCGGTTTTACTTTTGCCTTCATATTTTAGACACATTGAAGCTTATCGAGAGAAAGGCAGTGTTCTTTTTTAAATCCCTGTACTACATACAAAATTTCTTTAGTATTCTAAGTTTCTTTTACAATAAGTACAACAACAACAACAACAAAAATACATACCAAATAATATCTTAGGTATTAAATGTGAATCATTTTTTAAACATCGATAAAGAAGTTCTATTGGCAAACGTGAAAACTTTCGTGAATCAAGAACTTTATGAAAATCCACAAACCAGGTCATGTTAAGTAATATATTTTCTTTTATATAGAAATTTTACTCTATAGAAAATTGAACGAAATGGCAATGCTATTTTTTTCACTACCATTCAGAGCAATACTGCACATTCTTTCCTGGATTTCCTTAGATAAGAATTTATAAAATTTGTTCAGTTTACAAAAGGTTTTTTTTTCTTTCCTTTTAGCAAAATCATTGAAATTGAATAATATCTTAGCTATTAAATGTGAATCATTTTTTAAACATCGATAAAGAAGTTCTATTGGCAAACGTGAAAACTTTCGTGAATCAAGAACTTTATGAAAATCCACAAACCAGGGATCCACAAATGCAAAGACATTGAAGAAATCCAATTTTAGTGATTTGCTTCAATTTTTGTGATTTATATCTTTTCATTTTGGCCGCCTGATATAACAAAATACATATACTTTTGTTTTGTATTTAAAAATACTTTGATTACAATCCGCATATAATATTGATGCTACACTTTAAAAAAAGACAAATGTTTATTAATGTAAAATAACATAACCATGAACAAAAGAAATTCAATAACCCCTTCCAAGTTATCCATGATTCCAAAAAGTGTTCTTTATATTTAAAAATCTCAAAAACAATATATTTTCGAGATTTAAAGAAGCGTCTACTATGCATATATAAGGTAGATATAAATTTCTTTTAGGCTGGGTTCTGCTGAAGGGTTTTTGATGGGGCTTACATTGTTAGATAGATGCTTTTCCAGAGAAAATTTTAGTTTATTGCAAATCGTTCTATGCTGCTTAGTTATAGATATATGGAGGAAAGTTCTATAAGCAGGTGAACCCGATTATGAACGATTAGTCTTTTTAAAAAGTTGTACTTGAATTATTTTGAAGAGACTTACATTGTTAGTAAGATAATTTTTCAGGGATAGTTTTAGTATATTCCATACAGTTTCTATCGGCGCTGAGTTATATTTATGGGGAGAGATCTATAACAAGTGAACTCTTTTGCGAAAAATTAGCCTTTTAAAATAGGCTTACTGGACAGAATTTCAGGCACCTAACTTGCGTTGGCAGTTAGGAATTTTTTCAGGGATAGTTTTAGTATAATGGGTATTTTTCTGCGTTGTTTAGTTATAGAATTATGCGAAAAAGTTCTACAATCGGATTAACATGGTTATGAAAGATTGACTTTTTAAGGGGGCACATAACCTTTAAATTTGTAGAAACAATCAAAACATCGCCTTTCTTAAAGTACCAAAAACACATGCAATATGGAATTAAGATATTGTTTTTTTCTTTCTGCCCAAAGAATATAACCTTAACTACATTATCCAAAAAATGAAATGCTGTATGTATAAAATTAGTATTTGAATTTTAAATTTAAAAATTCATCTGACTAACGCGTGATTAAGAGCTGTGGGTATGACAAAATTTTAAACTATGTATATAGGAAACAATTTTTGAACAAAATAGAATCATAGTACACCTACTTCTAACCTAAAACAAAAATACAAAAAGTTTAACTTAAATGCACCAGTAGAACTAAGATCAAAATCAAAAGCGATTTAAATACAAAACATAAAAAGTTTTTTTTTTAAAATTTTATTTTAGCAAAAAAAAAAAAAAAAAAAAAAAAAATCAAATTTACCAAACATTTTTCATTTTTTTCAAGTGAAAAAAAAAAGTGATTTTTTTTTTTTTTTTTTTTTTTTTTGGTTTTAGCATGTAGATTATAAAGAAACCATATTTGGTTAATTTTTTAAGCTGTAGCTCTCATAGTTTAAAAGAAACATCGCGCGTAATCTCCAAATTTACTAATTTGAGAAAACGCTTTTTTAAGTTTCAATATCTACGGATATCGAGTTGTACTGACCGTATATAAATGATTATTACTCAAGAAATATCACAGATTTTTAACGGAGTTTTTTGCACATTATTGAAAATTTTTAAAACATTCCGAATAATACAAAAAGCGAAAACTGATTTTTTGAAAGTTTAAAGGACTTCTGCCTCCTTAAAAAGCACTACAGGACGGATTATGAGGCTTGCCATGATATTTAGATAATTCTTCAGGTTTTAGTATGCTGCGTGTTGATGAATCGTTCTTTACCAAAACATACGGAAAATGATCCACTAAAAGTGTAGGTCCTTAACAAGACAAATTTTGCTTGACCCATTACAAAATATATTAGCACAATGGCGTTCAAATCGTTTTCAGCAATACGAAAGGACATTCAAGGTTAACGATTCAAATATACTTCGTTTGTTTAAACGTTCATTTGAAAAACCTATCAGCATAGAGGGCGAAGCCTGCTAGTTTATAAATATAACGTTTAATTTGTTGCCACACATTTTCGGATAAATTTCCAAGATGTTTTTATAATGTGTTAATCAGTTTTCTCAACCGGACGCTATCGGACGATGTTTTTCGGACGCTAACAGTTTTGAAGTAAATATTTTCAGTTGTGCAAATGAATTTATACATTCAAGAGTAGCAAAGTAATCAGTACTATATATTTTAGATTTTAACTTTATTCTAATATTTTTAATTTATCATGTTTGTCTGTGGAACATAAAAGGCTTACTTGAGAAATGTTAGTATCCGAAAAACTTATATTCTGGTTTCAGAAAACTGTATACAAAATACAGTAAAAAATACTCTGAAATGTCTGTGAAAATCAGTTTTTTAAATGCTTTTATAAAACTCGAAAATGTTTTAATTTCTGAAGTTGCAAAAAACAAAGTGCGCGTTTAGTGTTACTGTATATTTAGAATGTAAGAGGTTGCTGTATATTTTTGTTCTAAGTTATATTTTAGTTCAATAGATTAAGAAACATATTCAAGGCTGGAGTAGCACAGATGATTTAATTTGAATATGATTTAATCCAGTTGGAAAAAATATTCGTTCCCTTCATTATGATTAAGAAACATTTAAAAAAAAATAAAAAAAAATAAATAAATAAATAAACGCACAACCTTAAATGGGGAATTATAGTAAAGGTGTTTAAACAGGATTTTGATGTAGCACACTCCCATTTTCTTAAAACAATTTTTTTGGATTAAAACATGCAGTTTATTCAAAATTAATTATGTTTTCAATGCGAAAGCCTGGCGCGTGTCTTCTGATTATAATATATCATAAAATTATTTAATCTGATATACAATTATTCTTTTGTAACCGGAAAAAAACCATGAGTTCTTCTATTAATATTTTTTTAGTATAAATTCAATTTTGAGCAAATAACAATGTAAAATAATTGAATATGTGAGAATTAGAACCTGTCCAAGATGTAAAAGAATTGGATATGTTAAAATTAGACCCTGACCAAATTAATAACTTTTATGCCGTATTCTAAAAGATTAGGGTTTCAATGAAAATACATTTTAAAAAGTCGCACATTTTATGAAGGTGGATACAGAACATCATACCTTCTGTATTTTTACCAATATTCATCCAAATATCAAAGATAGTCATTACTCGCGTAATTTGCGCTCCTTCGTACTTTACGCATTCTGTACATTTCAAGGAAAATTTGGGGAAAAAATAAAGACTCGCCTAAATTGCACGTCAAGTTATGAGATAATTAGAGCTAATCAAACCTCATGTATTCTCGCCGATTCCCTATAGAATAACATAGTGATTTTAAGTACAGTAAAACTATTAGGTTTTCGCCGAAAATTTTCATTAGTCTTGTTGTGGAGCTTCACGTTTCTGATTGAAGAATAGTTTTGACATATAAATTTAGTTTTAGAAATTACACTCATTTATTATATCATCTTAAGATATTAAGGGGACCCGGTAAGCGAAATTCAACCAAAAATTCGATTTTTACTTTTTTATATCATTAAATAGTTTATACTTTTATCTTTTCAACGATGCATTAAAAATGTTTATATATTTAAAAAAAAGATCGTATTTTTTATTCATTCTAAGAGCAAGTCACAGTAGTAGCCTACTTTTTAAAAATACAGATTTCTTGATTGGTACCACTTTTTTGAAGGGGTAAAATTCCCATTGTTTTCGCCATAATTAATATGTTGTTAAATAAGGCGAATTTTACTATTTCAAGAAAGTGGTGCCAATCACGAAATCAGAATTTAAAAAAAGTAGTCCACTGGCATCACTGCTTCACACTTTTAATTGACTTTTTCTCAAAACTTCGATTTTTCACGTTTGTGTTCCTTTTTTTCAAAATCAATTAAACTTAAGAACCCAGTTTTTCTAAATACTTATATTATGTTATAATGGATGCGTTAACACAGGAATTTAATATTTGGTGAGAATTATTTATTTTAGGCTGTGAAGCCTTACCAAAAATGTTAATTTAAAAATGTTTTTTAGTAAATAATTAATAATTAATTTTCAGTTTCACTTAGAAAAAAAATGGTCTGTTAAAATACGTAAAGCATGTTATTCAAACTACTCTAAAAAATCTAGACATCTGTCTTTCACCATTTCTGAGAAAAAGGTACATAAAGTTGGTTTATTTTAACATGGCCGAGATAGAGCTTACCCAGTCCCCTTAAACTATTTAAACATTTTTTTAAAAATCTGAAATCTGTGTGCAAGTTCTTGTACTACACAATATGGTTATGCAGTGATTCCATATCATAAAATGGATTATAATCGATGGTTATTTCTTGATAGGTGATAAAATCGTTTTGTACATCTTTGTTATAAAAATGCCATTCCGTGTTTTATGAAATGCTTTAAGAAACTATAGTACTACTGAAAAAAATATTGTTATGTAATGTATTTATGTATTGTTATGTAAGCATACCATGGAGATAACAAAGTGTTTTAATATAATTGATTTTCACTTTTCAATAAGAATTTTTGGATTTTTCTGTTCAATTTCTTCTAGCTAAATGCCTTTACTAGCTTAAAATTTCAATTTCTTTTTTATATCCTCGCATACTTCCTAACCAAGTGGAAATGAAGATTAATTAATGGGAACTAATTTTTATATGAGAAGCATAAAAATAAAAAGCAAATTTTTCATCTAAAATACAGGTGTTGAATAGGTCACACTATATGTGTCTTAAATCATTTCTTATCATTCCTTATTCTACCTGGCAACATGCCAAACAATACTCAGTTTTTTAGAATAATATTTTATAATATTTACTACAAAAATTTATTGAAAAATCTGAGGAAACTTTAAGAAAGTTTTAATAATTAGTGCCTTCGTTTTTACTTTCTACTTTCTAAAAAAGTAAGTACTGTAATCGAATTTTTTGACTTGAGGTTTTCGACTGATCTACACGTTTTAGGCTAGTGATACCGAGAAACAAGTTAAAACAAAATTTCTGTCTAACCATGTGTGTCCTATTTGTATCATAGAGACGTGTATAGTACCTAATTTCATATATACGCTTTTGGCTATGACCAGCAGGTCCCACTTGAGTTTGGGAATATTCCTAACGAAGCTGTAATAGCGGTTTTTGAATCATTTTCATTACTATATCATCGAAAGAAAATATATGAAAAATGCAAAGGATTGAATGAAATTTCATGTAGATGTTTTTAGCTATGGAAGCAGGCCAACGTTGAATTTGGAGATATTATGCTGGAAAGGGCCACTGTGATATCAATTTTTGTGCGACTTTCTCAATTTTTCGTAGTTCTGTTGTAAATCGGCTGTTCTTTCTTTCTTTCTAACAGATGACCACACCTCTACTTGCCGGCCCACCCGACGTTGCAAGGGCTTGTACTAAAATTCTTAAATAAACCTAAAATTTCTATTGTAGGTCCGTACAGTAGGGGGAGACGGTACACACGGTGCAAATTTCCAGGGCCCGACTATTGTTTAGTTCGAAAGTTGTGTAAAATGACAGCTTAAAGTTTTGGATTTTCATTTGTCTCACACTTAAACTCTTTTATTCAAAATTAATTGATGAATTCAATTAAAATTTAATTAGGTTTTCAATATTTTAAATTTTTATTTAAAACCTTTAGAGGAAAAAAGTAATTACACATACATCATAAACTGTAATACTGAAAAAGAAATAATAAAATTTCAAGCAAATACTATAGATTTTTATAAAAATTCCTTTACAGCAAATTTATTTATTAATAGAATAATGTCTGCTTATTACGAAATCGTGCAAATAACAGGAAAAAAAAAACAGATTTCTGCTCTCCCTCCCCCTTCCTAAACAAATGTAATTATGCCTTGTTCAATTTAAATAACCTGCATAAAACGGAATTTATCACTGGTCGTTTGCGTTTCCGTCTAAGCAGGTTTTATGGTATGTTACTTCTGGTGGGGGACCTGTAGTGGAATTATTACCTTAGCGAGCAAAATCTTTGTACGGCCAAATATGTATCATTTTATATCTTTAGACAGTTTTCTTTTGGCGCCATCTAGCGAGGTTTTTTATAAGTGAAATAATTGTGTTTATTAGTATAGAAGTACAGATAAAAAACCTTACTGTCTGCCTAAGCGGCGCGTACGGCAATAAACCTGAAGAGCGCCTAGATCGTATCGACAGTGCCTACTTCTTAGGTGTGAACATTGTTTTGTTGGTTACTTAACATTTATATCTTGTTGTTTGACACCTGTACATTGCTATTCAAGTTGATCTCGTAAATTATAACCTGTAAATCGTCTGTTCATGAAGGAACGGGAAATTCGCAACCAGGTAACCCGACGCGGCGCGCAAATTGCGGCGGCGATTCTGAAGCAGCTGATGTATAACAGAATAACGAAAAAAAAAAAAACATTCATTTTATTAAATATTATGATTGAGAATAACTCGTTTTTACTCCGATTAGTAAAATAAAAGAAACTTAAGATAAAAATCAAAGTTGGTTATTATTCAAGTAATAACACTTAAGGAATAACATGTGTAACAACTTTTTGAAATATTAACGTGCATGAGAAAGAAAAAAAGTATTCGGACTATCTCAGTCGACTTTTGACCACTAGATTCCAAGCGTTGGCGATGTGGAAAATTTTACGAATTCTGAACATCTGTTTCTGAAATAATTAATTAAACTAATGTATTCTTGTAACATTATTTGAAATATACAAGTTTAATATCGAAGGATGGATACATATGTAATACCTTTTTTAAATATTAACATATATGAGAAAGAACGAAGTTTTGGGATTATCACATCCGACTAGTTTTGTAACTGTAAAAACTATAAAAATACACATTATTATTTTTTTTATTCAAAGTGGCAGATTTCTGGAAATCTGAAATCAATTTCTTGTGTAGTTTTTGATCGTTGAGGCAGACGAAAAAACCAACTGCTTAATGCAAAGGATAACACTCTATCGAAAGTAAGAATTTTCGCATTTATTTTTTTTTTCTAAAAAGTATTTTAAAATAATATTTTGAATTATGTGCTAGAAAAGATTTAGTAAAATGTTTCAGAAAGCCTCGAAAACTTCTTACATACAAGGTGATTCAAAATTGATCGTTCAACCATTAAGGGGCGGTAGGTCATACAACAGTAAACAATTTTTGAATATGAAAGACGGGTCGTAATCCATATATCCACTCAAAAATAGAAGATGTCTGAATTCAAACAGAACATAACTATTGCTCCTAACTTTAATAAATTTAAAGATATTTAAAAAGTAAAATAACAGAAACACCTTGTTTCATGTGAAATGCAATATCACAATAAAACGTTTTGTACAGTGTGTGGTGATAAGTGAATCTTTACAGTAATTCCATTAGTGAAATAAGAGTTCTTTTCAATAAGTGAAACTTTATGATATGTGAATTATATTCGTAAATATAGAAAGTCCAGTTCAGCGTTATTTGGATGTGGATAGTGACAACTTCTAACGCTTATTGGAAGATCATACTTTTCAAACAAAGAAAAATTAATCTATTGCAAATTTCGTTAAAATATTTTCATTTATTATTAATGTTTTGACCAAAAATCCGGATATGGTTTCAAGATGGAAAACCTTCTATTTTTGATTAAATAAATCGATTATGACACTGATTTCCTAAACAAAACATGGTTAATGTTGTTGTTATATCTCACACTTAAAGTTCGAACAGCAATTTTCAAATCACGGTTGAAACAAAATTGTATATCTATGTAAAGAACGAAAATGCTCATGAATTGTTATTTGTGTTTGATCTTGAAAACTTTTTGAAAAATTGATAGCAGTTTTCTTTGTGCCGGCTAGCCAATGTTAATAGAGTTGAAAAATATTCATTAAAAATATTCATAATAGAGTTTAAAAAAATCATAATACACAAAATAACATGTTATGCAAATCGATTTAAAATATTCATTTATTTGGTTTAATTCAAGAAAATAAATTGAGTTTTTATGTTTAAAAAAAGATATCTTTATTTATACAATTTGCTGCTGAAATTTTTTCCACAATTTCAGACGTAAAATAGCATAATACAACTTCATTTACGAATCAGTTAATTATGAAAATGTTATTCGCAGTCAAAGACGAATGATATGTGTATTCCATAACAGCATCAATCCATCCACATTTAACTGAGCAGTCGTCGGTTTCATCCAAAACTCCCCCAAGTGTCTGATTATCGATATTCTTTAATGGACATCAGTATTTACAACCTTTTAAAAATAATTGATTTTTGGTAATTATACAGTCGAACCTCTATTTAACGAAGTCACTAAATACCGGAAAAAAGTTCGTTATATGGAAAATTCGTTAAACAGAGATTCACCTTTTAAAATACCTTAAACTACATAAAACAGATTTTAAATTCATAAACACATAATATTTTTACTAAAATTAATTAATCACATTTTTTTTTGATAAATTATATCGATTTGTTTTATTTATTTTACCCACCAATATCCATCATCAATTCATTTTTTCTATGTGTTTAAATCTTTGAAATCTGCAAGGACAATAAAACATTGTCCGGGAATACACTGTATTTTCTGTTTAAAGTAAATAGTTTTGCATTAAAATTAACGAATTTTAATGACATTATCGTGTTTATTATTATCATAACAAATAATTTTAACCATACATTAACATATGCATCCTTAAATATAATTTCTGAAAAACTGTGTTAACTTTGCCTGAGTTATTCTTTTAAAAAGTGTTTTCTCTCATAATACGTCTCGCATCTTTGCAATGCACCAAAAAACGCTTCATGCTCTTCTAACTATAATCCGCGTCGGATTGTTTCAAATGATTTTTGCATTTCATCATACGAAGTTTTGTTAATTCCTGCATAATGATCATTTCCATAATCATCGTATTCGTCTTCATCGCACTTCATTGCTGTATTGTTTTTATTTTTCACACTGCCGAAAATATCCAATTCGGATAGTGTTTCCGAGGTCTCAATTTCAGAATTAAGTGAAATACAGTCATCAATCGGCACATCATCGTTAATTTCTTCTTTTTTTCTCACTGTATCCATATTTTTAAAAGTTACTCTAAGAGATTATCGTCTTCGTCCTCCGTACTTGCCGAATTCTCATTGCTGAAAAAGAAGGCGCCGGGTAAAACCAGTTCAAGGCCATTGAATATCATAAAATGTGTTTAAAGAAAGAATAAGTTTGAAATGCCCAGAAATATTTCCAGAAATGGGGAGAAAAAAAAAATTGATCACAAGAAAAAGTTCGTTAAATAGAGAATGCACTTCGCTATCTGGAGGTTATTTTACGAAGAAATTCGCAAAATGTTCTTGGTTCCAAGGAAAAGTTCGCAAAATAGAAAAATTCGCAAAATAGAGGTTCGTTAAATAGAGGTCCGACTGTACACTGAAATGTTATCGGTTTAAAGGTGATAATGATAACAATGTTTAACATCATTAACATTTTAACATTTTTTTCTTAATTGAAACTCAAAATGTCGGTGCTGCAGAAGTAGCAACATGGTTATGTCAAAAAAAGTAGCCATCAGCGGCTTCCAAAACAAGTGTTCTCCAATTAAATTCCGAACAAAAATATTTTTTCTGTGAATTTACATCAATTGTATGAGAGAAGTAAATAGAATCATTAAAACTAATTGATATTTGTAAAAATGGCAAACATGGAAAATACAATTACGAATTTTCGTACAAAAATTTGATGTTTTGAAACACATAAATATAAAAATATTTGATCACTCATAATAATCTTGCATATTTTTTTAGACAAAAGTGTTGAGAAAATGTTGTTAAAATTTGGTCACTTCCTATGAAACTTCTAAAGTTATGCTGTTCGCCAACATTTTGGCTCCAGCATGTTCCCATAATGTTGCCGCAATTAAAAAACTGCAATTTTTATTTTTAAAAAAATATTAAATATATATTAATGATGTCAAAGATTGATGTAATAAATAACTTCAAACCAATTTTCTTTTTGGTTTACTGTTTTCTCAATAATAATAACAATAGTAATCGTTTTTTTTTTTTTCAATGCCGTAAGTAGCGTTTTTAAAGAAGCTTCTGGCAGTTGTTCTGTTATAAAGAAAAATTCACCAGCATTGAAAGTATCACATTTCTCGTTGAGGTTGTGAGGATACTTACTACTGTAGAGAAAAAATCTTTGTCAACTAACTGCGTTTCCATCTGAAATTTATCATGCTAGTCATGTATTAATGGTATTTCCAATAACATTTGAGAAAATGTTCATCTAATTGGGCTGGGTTTACAACCATTGACCATGGTTTCATAGGTTGTCAATAAAATGTCTTTCTTTTTTTAATTTTTTCTTATTTTCAATTTTTTTATTTACTTTTTTGTGTAAATTTTAGACTCCATATGAACAGGTAAGTACACTGACTTGTAATTTTTTATCCCTAGAAATTTTACATGGAACCAATGTAGGAACAAATTGTCAAAAAAAGATTTTTTGTCAGTTGTCAAAATCTGTGCACAAATTTAAAAGTTACGTACAAGCATAAAATTATAACATTAAATATACAGTATGTCCGCTGAAGGCCGTTGTTACCCCAATAATTTCAAAACGGCAGGACTCATAAAAGTAGGATCTAGGTATGGAAAAGTTGCCATTAGCTACTGATTGAAATCATCTATTGCGCCACCTGGTGGAAAATTGCAGAGTTAAAATTTCTGTCTTGAAAAAGGAAAGATATAGGGTAAAAAGTGATTTACAAAGTTGTAGACATCCTCGATTAGTACGAAAAGACACCTTGTAGACATTAATGCGAAGAATAGAATGGTTAAAACGCGGATTTGTTTTTTCGTGATTTCCTACACTGTGACGTCACGAAACTTGAACGTTTCGGACAAATGTGCATCCAAATGTGAAATTGCAGCTGACGGTGGGAAGTTTGAATACCTCACATAAAAGTATATTGTTATGACTACTTTTTTCTAAGATGGTTTTCCCACGTCGCATTGTAAGTAGGTTAAGGCTTAAGGCTTAATATTTTCATGAAACAATAATATTGATTCTTAAAAGTAGGTAGGTAAATACCTACGTTCATTATTTAAAAAAACTTAATTAGAAAAGAGAAAAGGTAGTTAAGTAGTTATGTACTTTATGCAATAGTAAGTTAAGAAAAAATATAAAAACTTCCACAACGTAATTACTGAAAATCTTTGCATCTCGCTAAAACGGTGAGGGCAAATCTTAAAGGGCATCTTAAACACTCTGCAGCACTGTACGTATCTCTCAACAAACCGGCTGCGTGTTTGTACCACATTCTGCAGTATTTTGTTTAACCGGCTACATGTAAGTTTTAAAAAATGCGATCGACGTAAATTACACGGCATTTACAAGCTAAAGAGCTTTTGTTCTCCAATGAATTTTTGGATTTGTAAGAATTTGAGGTATTGTCAGCGAAAACATTTTTAAAATATTACATTGGAATTCAAAAATTTAAACCTCATTTTCTTGGTATAGAGCGGTACTTTCTTCACAAGGTTTGAACACAAATACTACACTTGAAACCTAACCTCCAGCTAGCGGTCTCGATTGAAGAAATGTTGCTTTATATTAAAACAGCCATTGCGTGTTTTTGCCCATTGCGTATAAGTGCCCTCATCTACCCTATCTGCGCATATGTTCGTTATTAATGTATATAAATACATATATATTACAAAAAGTTATTAAAAGTGTATATATTTATTTTACTTTCTTTGACAAATACATGTAAATTTATCCTTTACTACTGATGCAAATTATCTAATAAAAAATCCGCTGAAAAACAGTTTTTATTTATTTATTTACTTATTTATTGTTATTTTTTTATGTTTTAAGATAACATGCAGCTAAAACATGGTTGTAAATTAAGAAAGGTGATTAAAAAAGTTTTTCTAATCGTAAATTATACATTATGCAATTATTACATATATGGAAAATAAAATTATTTTTTTGTTTCCTTTCGCATAGCATGGATAATTATATGCAAATAATGTTAAAATTTATCTTTCATGGTCTCAATCGTTCTTTGTATCCCAGTAATTGGCAGTTAAAAAAATAACTTACCTTTCAGAAAATAATGAATTTAGCATGCCCTTTCACATGCAACCGTTCATGGTTGATGGCTGAAAAACTCTATCCGGAACACTTTGCTAGTTCGGTACTCAAGATAACGAAATATATGTAAGGACCAAAAGCATATCTTTCGTCCTTTTTTATATTACAAAACAGTGAAATTAATAACCGGAATAAGTATATAAAAAATATTTATTTAAAATTAAAATGTTTTAATGGACCGTCCAAACGTTGTCCCGTTCTTATACTCAAGCTATCTAGCTGTGCCCTTAGCGCGAGTTAGAGAAGTCAAAATAACATATTGATGTAGATCAGGACAAGGTGGATCAGGAAAACATGGCTACTCGAGAATTTAGCTGTAACTCGCAACTCTAGCCTTCTATATATGTTTGATTCAGTTCATATTTGATAAAGAAAATACCCATTGCACCAACATACTTGAAGTTCCATAACTAAGCGTAACTGGAGTGTTGCCTGGTTAGAATTTTTTTTTTAATTTAAAATATCTACCACTGTTTCAGGCTAGTATTTTTCGTTTTATTTAATCACACAACTAGTCCTGAATAATTAAGAGAAAATTAATCGGGGAAAAGGTAGCCTTTGAATAAAAAATATTCTACAATCTGGTAACACTGTCGCTTACGAAAGTAAACGTTATGTGTTTTATGTTGAAATAATACTTTATTTTATTACTCTCTTTAATTTTCATCATATTATAAAATAATGCGCAGTATTTATTAAGTACTAAAAAAATACCAAAAAAATATTAAAGTACAGCGCCAATTAATATTAAATAAGAGTTTTTTTTTAAAAAAAATAGGCCTTAAATTAAGGTTTGAAAAGTGATACGAATTTCTGCCTTGTTTTCATGAAGAAAAAAGTGCTACATTTTTATTTAAAGCACGTATAGTGTAGCACCAGAACTTTGGATTTGAGCTTTTTAATTAATTATTTAAGCTCGTAAACGCATACTTAATGATCCTTAAATAGTTTTCATATTTCTTCTTCTTTCTTTTAATTTTTTCAGATGTTTTCGACTTACGCACGTTTTAAATTGTTTCAAAATTATGTTTAAACTCTCTATCCTTGTGCATAAACTGAAGATTGACAAAAGTCAATTTACGACCCTTTTATACGCAAGTAAATTCTGAATTTTAATTATTATTATGTAGAAATAATGCTTCATTTTGCAAAGAATGTACGGACAAATATTTAGAAACACTTCGGGAAGATAAAGTGTTAGGCTTGAAACTTATATTTCATTAAAAAAGTGTATTCAGAAAACCTACTAATGGTAATTTATCAGGAATTTAAGAAAATAAAAACATTGCATGCAATTTTACTCAAGTCGAAATCATTCACACTGTAGTAAGAGAAATGATATGCAAAGAAGTTAAAGGAAATCAAAAATAATATGAGCTAAAATATACGTGCTGTTGATAGAAATATGCATGGTATTCCTTTAAGACCGGAAATTAATTTAAATCTAAATTTCACTTCTTTTTAGCTATTAACTAGATATTGAGCTCAAAGTCGCTGAAAAAATAACTATAAAAAAAAAAATCAAACAATCCCCTTGAAGCATGAGAAAAAGCCACAAGATCAAGCGAGTTTGGCTCTTACTCGTTAAAAGTTAATTCAAAAATAATGGTTTAACACTAGAACTCCCGGGAATTTTACTCAAGTTTCATAAAATACTTGATACCAGAATTTTTATTTAAAATTATTTGATTATTTATTTAACGTAAATCTGTGTGGTTTAAATGTAACTTACTTTGTAAAAGAATTTCTGGTTCCAGTTGACATTTAATCATATGGTTGGAGTCGGATCGACTCCTTCCGGGCGTTCTAGTGTTAAATCACTGAAGATGTAGAAAATATGTAAATTAACATATTATTACGATTTTATCGAATATTTATTTACAGTGAAAATCTTCGAAGCATGTCTTAATCTTCGAGAGGAATAAATATACATTGTATTTTTCACAACGAGTTTTTGATTAACTTTTACAGTTTTCATAGCGGCACTTGCGAGGCCTTGAAATGTTATCACAAGATGGAAAATGGCTATATCCATCGATATTTTATCTGCACATGGCATTTTAGCATTCGAATTGAAATATTTCGACCTTCTTACTGGTGGAGCTTTGCCTTTGTCATCTTCTTTGCCGTCACTTATGACCATTCTATTAGCATATGGAGCTGCGAGAAAAGCTTCAGTAATGTCTAGTTTAAATTGTAGTAAATATTTTTTATTTTTTCTTAGAATTGTATTTGCTGTAAAATCCCGAATGCCATGAATGCATGAAGGAACCATGAATGCACGAGCAAGAAATGCACAGTAAACTTTTAATATCCATTTCCTGGTTTTAAATAATGTTCTATAGTTTTCATTTTGCTTGCTCCATGTCTACACCCCTATTGAATTGATTGTATTTCCGCACTGCAGAAGGACATGGTAACCCAATATATTTAAGGACGTGAGTTTCTAAACATGCCTTATCCAGAAAATGAAATTTCGGGAAATCGCGAAATACCGCTGACTACGTCCACTGGTTTTCTTTGTAAACCAAGATTTTTCAATGTTAGAAGTGTACGATAAAAACATTTGTTTTTTTCAGATTGAAATGTTTTTTGATGGAGGTTCACTAATAAAATAGATTGATAGAAAAAACTCGATTTTTTAAAAACTTTGGATAAGTCGAGTTTTGAAACTCACATCCTCATATATCTAATTATTTTATTATATTTTATTTTTTGGCCAACGTTTCACATTTTCTTTTGGTTCAACACCGCAACAATTCAACGCCATAATAGCTTTGTTGTTATCCTTACATTCTGCAATCACTATTTTTTTTTTTAAATCTTTCATAACATAATGTATAAATATTCTGCGATCCAATATAATCGAAATTAGTTTGTTTTAAACCTCTAATGCTGTGGATCCTAACATTTTATTGACCACGCCCCACCAAATATGTAGTCACTATGCTCCCTGCCTCACTTTGCAATTTATGCCTCTTTTTATTTAAAAAAGTTAGCTCAATACATACGGTAAAAGCTTAATAGAGCCTAATCAATAATTAATGATTCCACATTTTTAACCTATCAGAGGTAAATCTTCTGTTACAAACATGTTTCTGTTAAAATTCTATGAATGCAATGACGGTATACATCTTAGCCTGTGTGCCAAAAAATGTTTTATATTACTTTTGGAACTTACCTCATCGTTAAAGAAATGTGTAATACGTATCACAATATATATTCCAAACGGAAAAGTCAAAACATATATAAAATATTTATTTCCTTAAAAAACGTTACTAAAAACACATTAAAAGTAAATTAAAAACGTATATTGACATGTTTCAACTCCTTCACTGAGTCGTCATCAGAATGTATAACAGAAATTACAAATACAATGCACATGAAAAATGGAAAAAAAATCATCAAATATAAACACATAAACATAAAAACGCCCCCTACATTTTCACCATCGCACGTGTTCCCTTTATGTTACGATTCCGTAATTTGTCCAACCATTCAACCCATATATTTGGGATGCGAAAAGATAACGTGCCGTTGCAAACCCCTGAACCTCTTAAATAAATTTCGATGGACTCTCTTATAAATATATATATATCTTAAAAATAAAAGGTTCAGGGTTTTGCAACGACACGTTATCTTTTCGCATCCCGAATATATGGGTTGAATGGTTGGACACTAGGGTGGAACTAAAAAACGAAGTTTCGAATTTTATATTCTAATAGTGATTATTTTTTTCCTTTTTAACTCCATAAAAAGAAAATATTTTTCTTTTAATTTTAAAATGATATTTTCCGGTTCCTCAAAGCACCTGATTTTCCATAAAAAACGAAAAAAATCCAATAATTGCATGAAAAGTTTTTTAAGCTTATTGTTAAATTTATATTTTGCAAAATTAAATTAATTAAGTGTTAATGCCCTGTAATAAAGAGAATAATTTAGTTTGAGTGCCTTAGAAAAGTTAGCCCCACTTTATTTGACTTTTGTAGAAGCCAGCGTCGTGGGCGTCGGCTTTCATTGTCTCTGATTTATTTGGCTGCGACACATAACAAGTTAGTCCGATTTAACGGGTGTTAACAGTTTCTTTAATTATTTTTCAATAAACATTCGGTGTCAAAAGTGACAAAGTCTGTTAACGTACCTAAATCTAGATAATTGTTGAAGTGTCCTGTATTTCGTGAACCAGAACAATTAACATTAGACTGTCATCTTTGACGAACATATGAAGAAGTTATGAAACATTATTTTTGGGTTCAATTTAACTTAAAATCTGACAGCTGGAATCTGGTACACACTATTTCTAAAATATCTAAAGCTGTTGATGATACAATTAAAAGTGTATTGCTGAGACCTACAATTCCAACGGTTTCTGATACACAAATCATAAAAAATGATTACAGACTAGTGCGAGAAATGTCAAAATTTGAAGAAAAATATTAAGATTAGAAAGAATAGTTCCACATCCAATATAAAATTGCAAAATGTTAGGTAATCCTGTAAAAAACATTTCTTTGTGTAAAAGCACTAAATATTATCGTGTATCCGAACAAGAACGTCACTTTCTCAAAGACCAAAGAGAGATGGAGTGATGACAATAGGATCAATAGATATAAAAACTACAAAAAATGTGTAGCAAGACTGGAAATGGAAATATCAAGGAAAAAAGTTATTTTAAAACAAAAAAATGATGTTTTGATTGAATGATCGTCAAGTGTAAAAAACAGTTCGGAAGGAAGTAGTTCAATCGGTTGTTTTTCTAAACCTGAATTTGATAATCAACACAGTGAAAGAACCGGGGTATTAGACAGAACTGCAAATATTATTGCAAATGGCACCTTAGAAGATATGGGTATTTCTGATGATAATAAAGAAAAGGTAACTGAAAGAAGGACTTGAAGATGACAAAGAGAAAAGAAAAGGAAGAATTTGAAAGAACAGGAAAGACGAAATGAGTTAATTTTAGGAGGTTAGTATTTTTATGGCAGAAAGGATAACGCTATGATAACTGAAGCAGAGGGAAAAAAGTATAAAGAATCATTAAAGACGAACATCTGGTCTCAGTTCAAAAACCAGGATAAAAATATATTGGTCATATTTCATTGACATCTTCTTCTTATATTAATATAGCCACTGGAATTTTGGTGTATTTTCAAAATAATAATACAGACATTTCAAGTTTGAGAGTTATTAGGTGAAACAGAAACGCCTTTAATGCAGGATGCAAATCTGGAGTTGTTAAAACATCGGAAGCAATACCCTAAAATTAATATAATGGATAATTTGATTATTACATGCAAATGAACTTTTTTCTTAGGTACTTATTTCAACATCTTGCTGAAAAACTACGGGTACAAAAGGATTTTCTGGACCAGTAGGAAAGCGACTTGAAAAAATGCGAACATATTGAAATTATAGACTATAAAAACATTGATCCTATCTTGACGGTCTGATCGGATGAAGAACTTAAAAAAAGTACAAACAGGGGATACACCTGAATTTTAGATTTTCCTTGTCATACTCAAACAGTGGAAACGTGTGTCAAAATTGTCCCGCTAGCTGCGTCAACCGTCTTTAAATATTAAGCAAAAGACGGCTTAATCTTGGGAAAATTGAATTCCCACAATGTAATGACAAAGTTTGCCTAAAAAGACAGTAGGTTGAATATCCAATTTAATTAATTCATAACAAAGGGAGGTAAGGAGGGTGGAAGTCGATATTTAACCACCTCCTCGTGGTGACTTCTGGATAGTATTTGCTAAATAAAAGTAGATATGAGCTAACAGCTACGTTGTTTACTTTCAGTTACTTTATACTGAAATTTCAAAACTTTGACCTCCTTGAGGAACCGGAAAACAACTTAATTTGAAAAAAACTTTTCAGCCAAAAGTTTAGACATCCAAAAAGGAAAAAAGTTTTCACTATTACACATTAAAATAAAAAAGTTTTTTTTTTTACCCTATACTTAAGTTCCACCCTATTGGACACCTTACGGAATCGTAACATAAAGGGAACACATGCGATGGTGAAAATGTAGAGGGCGTTTTTATGTTTACTTTTTTATATTCGAATATTTTTTTTCCATTTTTCTAATGCATTGTATTTGCAATTTCTGTTATACATTCTGATGACGACTCGCTGAAGGAGTTGAAACATGTCAATATAAGTTTTCAATTTACTTTTAATGTCTTTTTAGTAACGTCTTTTAAGCAAATAAATATTGTAATATATGCTTTGACATTTCCGTTTGGAATATATATTGTGATATGGTTATTAGTGAACGTAATTAAGGCGTAGTACTCGTACTTTCTTACATGTGTTATACGTTCTGCATTTTTATCATCACAAAATACCTTGAAGAATACTTTAGGTTTAAAATTCATAACATACACACATTTTATCATTCAATTATGTAACTATTTAAGAGTTGGTAGAGAAAAGCTTTGGATACTATGTTATGCTATATTATCATAATATAACATAAAAAGTATTAAAAACCCACTATAGCTATAACATTTTAGTGTTCCGTACTTAAAAAATAAAAACCGAACTTTTATAAGATCTCTCCTGTGTTTGTCTGTTTGTCACAGGCATTTTACTCGTAAACTATGGAAAGTGATAAGTTCAAATTGGACAAAGTAATAAATGCTATTCACGCATATATTTACAGATTATAGACATTCACAAATATATTTAGGAAAAATGTAGAGAGGCTAATTAAGTTACTTGAAAAAAAAAATTCTTTGTATATCGTATGGGGTATCGTGTGAAACATTTCGTAACGCTGAACTAAAAAATACATTATACTTTTAATTTTAGGTATTATATTTTCAGATATATCGTCGAAAATGTACTGAAGAAATATGCTCCCCACCATTTATTTACGAATCCACTAATACTAAAGTTATGAAAAAACTAGAGGTAAAAGACGGTAATTTACCTTATAGGAAATCTATAGAGATTATCACACATAGTTTTTGAGAAAAGTGCATCACTCCGTTACACACAAATTTCGATTTGCAGGTTTTTAACAAAGAAGTTGAAGAACGCTGGAATATATTATCGTAGAAGAAGTATTAAAGCCTTTTTGATAATGATTTTCGAAAAAAAAATCGTCGATAATTAGCCGAGATATTATCCCTTAAAGACACGGATGGTTTGGACATACATAATGACAGGGGCGGGTTACTCTATGTACCGTCGACTTTTATAGTACATATAATAACTTTTAATGATATATTTGTGTAATTCAATACCCAGTATCAGTATAAAAGCAATAAAGGTCAAATTGTTAAAAATAAACTAATTTAGTTAGACTTAACGACTTAAATACCATGGGAACTGCGACTAGTTTGCATTGAGTGGATATCTCAATACGAATTACGTGTCTTTAAAAGTTAATTAAAAACTTAACTGAAAAAACCAGGCACGGACCAGGCGGAGTTGCTGATTTGCGACCTGCTTTTCAGCCACGCTCACCACAATGCTGAGTGTAAACTTTGAACAAGGGTTTTGTTTTAGCTACATTGTAGAAAGAAAAGATTATTACTACGTTACATTTAGTTTTAAGAGATGCGAAATGAATTTTAAATATGCACTACTTTTATTGTCAGTACCGAATTAAGGTCATCATAAACAGATTAGGCTAAGAATATAAAAAAGAGAAATAAAGAATAGTAATATTTGATATTATTTAGGCTTTATATCTCTTCGAACTTTTATACCCATTCATACTTTTCTAGTATATACAGCTATACACAACCCTACATTGTATAGCTTTTTACAAAGTCTTATTATTCTTTTAGCAACGATTTCTTTTATAAAACACTTAATATGTGATAAATTTATTGCACGGAACCCTCTAAGAGCGAGTAATACTTGCACTTGACCGTTTAGTAAATTAAAAAAAAAAAGAAAAAAAAAAGATTTTTTTTTTTTTTTTTTTTTAACTAACAATTTTAAAATTGCTCCTTCTTTTTTATTTTTCATATTTGGAAATATATTTTTTATCAGTTATTCAGAGTACATTTTTCTATAAATTTATGTATCGAATTTTTGATTAGAACATTAGATAAGAAGAAAAAAAAATTAGTTAATATATATTGAATAAACGTGGAAAATAGCACTTTTTAAGTTAATAATTTTCTTTTTTTTTAATTACAAACATATCAGAAATCGGATAGTTAGTTATCACATACAGGTTCTAAAGATACTTTTTTTTTATTATTTCAGACAATTTGCTTAATTATTATAGATCTGTTAGTATTTCGATCAAAATGAAAATTTAAAAATTGCGAACTGAGAAAAATGAGTTTAGACATTGACTTTTAAAGGGACGTTGAACGGGAAGTTTAGTGGAAATTAAGTCTCTTTTTAACACATTCCAACAAAGTTGCACTCTAAATCGAAATGTCTTAAATTCAGACACTTAAGTGTCTGAAACGGAGTGTTCAATTTTCAGACATTTTAAAATGTCTGAATTTTTTCAGACACTTTTTGCGTCTGAATTTTAGACACTTCAAACGTCTGAATCGCAGCCATTTTTTTAAAGCATTATACGTAGCCATGTTTGACCACGTTGATCCTGGAAAAGTATATGGCCATTATTCTGCCCTACTCTCCCCCGCCCCACACACACACAGCCTAATTTTAGGGGCTTCAAAATATGGTATGCAATTTTCATAAAGCTGATAATTGAAATCTTTTTCGACTTTGTACTGATTATAATCAATATTTTGAATTTATAGAGTAGAATAAGATTAAAAATTAAAATATTTGTCACAATACAGTAAAACCTCTCAATAGTAGGCACCTTAGAACCGTGGAATTTGTTCGCCATTCGGAAGTGTCTGTTTTTCTGAGGTAAAAAATATAAAATATGTGCATATTGTTAATAAAAAATGTGCTTCTTAAATAGTTGTGTCCTCTATGTAGGAGTGTCCGTTATGGAGATTTTACAACAAAACTTTCATAGGACAATTTTCTTCAGCGAACACTGACCTTTTTCAAGATAAATACATTTTTTTTACCTCATAAAAGCGAACACAATCGAATAGCAGGCAAATTCAACGTTCCAAAACGCGTTCAATTCGCGAGATGGCCGCGATTGAGAGTTTTTACTGTATTTATTTTTTTATTTAGTTTTTAATCTAATTCTACTTTTAAAGTTCAAAATGCTGATTATAATCAATACAATGTTGAAACAAATTTAAAATATAAGCTTTAAAAAAAATCCATTTCGAATTTGGAGCACGTAAAATCGTAGGGGGGGGGGGAGTCTGCCCATGCTTTAATCAGGCCCTCCTTCTGGAAAAAGTCCAACCCTGTATTATGATTCGATAAATGTACGTGTCAGTTTTAAGTGCAAAATCTAGCTATATGCAAATAAATATTTTATAAAAATCTACCTCTTTGTATTCATTTTTAATTTGAAATTACTTTTTAACTAAAAGTAATCAAAAAATCAATATTATATAATTATTTCAAATGAAATATATCTGTATATTTTTACCGCATTCTTACAATTACGTTAACGGTACATGATTACATGAATTTAAGAATCTAAAAATAATCATTAAAATTTAACAAAGTGACTACAGATAACGCGAGATCCTTTTTCTAAATCTTTGTTGACATCAACAAATTTTTTTCTGATTCAACGTCTACATTAGTGACGTCAATTTCCGTCCAAACAATCAAATCATGAAGCTGTGGTTTTGACTTTTGAATCATAAAAAGATTATATGTTGACTATTTTCAGTATGGCAAATGGGATATTTCTAAAATACTCGGAAACACTAAAATTATAGCAAAGGGAAATCTTTTAATTAGAATGACCGGATTTAATGAGTTTTATCAGTCAAAACATTTTAAAATAAATAAATGAACACAAGTAATTCGCTGTATTAAATATATGGGGGAATCAATGAATGGAAGGATGTTCGAACTATATTCTTTTTTAAAATTTATGATGTACACACTATGAGGCAGAAGAAAACTTCATTAGACAAGAAAAGCATAAATAATAAATAAAAGCAGCTATTAACAGGAATGTTTACTATAAATGCTTTTGAATTCCAGTACATAACACATAATAAATCTATCAGAAATGTAAAAATCGATGTAAACATTACAAATGCTGCCGCATTAAATGCTTATAAAAATATTGTATACGTAAATAAATAATTAAAAAGGGTACTTCAGAGTAATAATTACACCAAAAAATACTATTAAGGTAGTCTTGATGGTAATTAAGAAGTATGAGCCAATCAACAGGCGATGTCACTGCGATTTTTAAAGTAATGGCTACATAAGAAAAGGCTTAGGAAGGTGTAAAATTAATAAATTCAGTAACCGCTAATATACACCATGCAGAGACACCAAAATTTATTTTAAAGATAACATTGGATAGAAAATAATACAGAAATATGATTGCAGATGATTTGAAGAGTAGAAATTTAAATATTAGCAAAATAAAATTTTAACATGGAAATACCATAGGCAAAATGCTTTGAACATATTTTGGCATAACTCAGGAACTAATAAAGCTATAGACTCGTGTGAGGTCTTCATTTAAAGAGAAAACAATCACAGAGAGTTTTAAATACATAGTTAAGACCCCACTTACCTGGGAAAAGGTCTGATTATTCCAAAAGCACATTCGCCCAGAGGACGTCCGGATTGGAGTCTACGTTAGTATCCGTTAGTTAGGCAGACTTGGATATTTAAAAAATAAAATCCCCTTGCACATCCGGCTAGCTCTGTTAAAAGGATGGAAAATTTCCATCCTGAAAACATAGCCCGCCAGACAACAGTTCTCTTTACAAATTTGACGAGATGAAGAACACTGTATTAGTTTTATAGATAAATATTAATACGGAGTACCACTATGTCGATAGAAATTAAATCCCGGAACTTCACATTCCGCAAAAAACAATCAAGTCAAAATAAATTATTAGTTAAAATGCGCGTACATAAAAACAAGCATTCAGTTTGAATTACAAACGAACATCGAGTTCGAAAGGAAGACGCATGCGCAACTGAGAGTGCCCCCTGGTGAATGCGGAGCGGAGTTACAAAGTGTCTTAAAATTAGACACTTGCAGATTTTTTAGACACTTTTATCAGTTTGTGTACACTATGATCATAGTAAGACACTTAGGTGTTTTAAATTAAGACATCTATTGTGACTGAATTTTCAGATTCAGACACTTAAGTGTCTGAAATTCTTTTTCAGTCACATATGTATCTTAATTTAAGACGCCTTTATTTGCAGTGTGAAAAGTGTTTACGCACTCGGTTTGTCTGTCCGTTTGCCCACCTGTCCACGCTCTAACTCCCGTAAATAGACTCGGATTTTCATGCAATTGATAAAGGTTATTTAGGATCATCACAGCATATTTGGGATTGTATATGAAGTATGTAGGAATAATCGTTCATGTACAGGGGCACTCCAAAGTTTTCCATTACATTATGGTATAAGGGAAAAAATCGTTTGCAGAGTATTTTAATGACATTATGCTATTTAAAAGGTATTGAAACTGATATAAATAACTGAATTTCGCTGTGATCACGTTTAAACAAAGCATTCATAGCATTTTTATTCATTTACAGGGACACACAGAAAAAATCGTTTCAGTACAGTACGGTCTTTTAGTAATAATTGCTGGAGTGTACGGTTTAAAATTCGGTATGCGCTTTTAAATTAAGTTAATTTTTGCATCTTACTCGTTATATATAAATTGCATACCTCAAATACAGGGCTGAACAAAAGTATTCACTTACCGTTCTCCTTATTAGAGGAAATTGCTGAAGATAAATTTTCAGCTGAAGTACTATAACTGAACTAAATTTTGTCATGCATGTAGTTAATAGATTCATATCTGTATATCATATACAGGGCTGCTGGAAAAATTCAGATAATTTTCCAATTGTGGATGGGAACTGCAGAAATTGTATTTTGCATTTCCATATGGTTGAATTAGACATCATATTTTAATTTTTTTTAAGCGGTGTAGTTTTGTTACATTATTGTAAACGTGTTGGAAAGTGTTTCATAATCTATGCTTGACGCATGATTTTTTTCTTACTTGTTTTATTTATCGAATCGTTCTAAAATTTATCAAATGGTCTAAGAATACCAAAGAACATTTTAAAATAAAAATCTGTAACTCGAATTTTTCTTTCATTTTTTTATTAAAATGACAGGTACTACGTCCTCTTAATAGTTTTTCCTAACACAGAATCTGTACTTGAATGATCAAATGCAAAAATATTCTGTAAAATTTAAAATATTCCATTCTTTGAAATAGTTTTTATTGCTCCTTCGGCATTTTTCGAAATCGTTAGACTTTCAAAAAATATTTTCTGCGAAAAAAAAAAAAAAAAAAAAATCGAATCATTGAAATTTCTTTTGTTTTTAAAGAACTTACCGATAAAGTAAATTAATCGTGACATTTAATGAAGAGCTGAAGCATTTTAATGAATTCACATTAGAAATAACTATGGAAAACTTTCCTGCATTTATATTATTAATAATTTGGCAGAAAATTATTCCATGAATTTACTACATAACGCAGTAAAATGAAACCACTTTTCAATTTATTTATTTTGTCGTTGGAGTTCATGAAGGCAGTATAAATTATTAAAAAGTTGAATTTTGTAAGCTCTTTAGAAAAATGTTTAGATTTAAAAACATTCCTTTTTCTTTCACACAAGACTCAAGTAATATAATTGAAAATATCTTTTACGCGAAACTACTTGCTAGAAAATTATTTATCAGCAACTTCATTTTTTTTAATCTGTATTTAATATGTTTTCTTAACACAAAATGTTTATTTGACTAATCAAAGTACAAAATAAAAAGAATTCGAATCATTGAAACTTCTTTATCTGTAAAGGAACTTTCTAAGAAATTCGAAGTTCTCGTAACATTCAACGGAGGATTGAAGTAGGTTAATAAATTAATTTCAAATATAACCTTATAGAACTTTCATGTTCTTATACTTTAATTCTATTGATAAAAAGTTCCTTTTTGAACATATTACAGAGATTTATGCGATGGTATATTTTTACTAAGAAGTAAACGCTTAAAAATATAAAATAAAATTGAATTTTTGTTCTGAAAGACTCTTGTAAGGCTATTTCCACGGGTACTTGTAGTGTAAGTCATATGCTACGATTTTTGTCTACCAGTATTTTAGAACGGAAAAAAAATGTAACTTATTTTATCGGAGATATCTCATTTATTGAATGAGGCCAAGCAAACTTTTCGAAAATAACGGTGACCAACAAGCATAGCCGTTATAAGCTAGGTGACTTACACTACACAAACCCAATGGAATTAGCCGTAATAAATTTAAAAATAATTAATAGTTTTTTTTTGTGATATATTCATATGACAAAGAAGAATTGAACATTTAAAAGATTTAATTATGTAAAAAATAATTTAAATTGTTATGTCGAATTATATTTTATACATTTTTACTTTTACAAGATTAATCAACTTGATTTCATAAGAGGTGTATTTAATCTCTCTTCTTAACATAAAATCTTTACTTAAAAAATCAAAGTACAAAATCAAAAGAATTCGAAGCACTGAAACTTCTTTATCTGTCAAAGAATTTTCTAATAAATTAAAAAATCTCGTTGCATACAATAGAGCATTAAAGCAGGTTAATAAAATAATTTTAAAAATAACCACGTAGAATTTTCACGCGCTTATATTTAATTATTTTTGTTTAAAATTATTTTATATTACATAACTATATTACAGAATGTTATATGATGCATTTGTAATAACATTTAATCTTTTAATATATAAATTAAAATTGAATTTTAATTTTGAAAGTCTTTTATAATAAATTTGTCAAATGATTTTAAAAGATTTATCTGCATAAATTTTTGAACTGATGTGTCATATTAAATTTTATGCATTTCTATTTTTACAAGATGAATATAAGTAAGTTTCGGACTCTTTAATTTGTGAGCAATTTTATTAAACTCACACTTTTTTCATAAGATTCAATAATATATATATGTGTGTGTGTGTGTAACATATTTTAATATTTAATTAATTGCTTAACATATTTTTTAAAATATATAATTAACTTTTCCCCAGTTCTATTTGCTATTTATCATCTTAAAATATTTTTTCCTCATTTACAAATTCCAATGGCTTTGACGACTCGTTCTTCTCTTATCCGTTTCATTTCAATCCATTTCGAAAACCATAGACAAATTTTACGCTTCCGCCAAATGAGTTTCGAGCGCGGTTTTTCAGGTTTCAGAACCTTTGTCGCATTTCGCATTTTGCATATCTACGTGTTAGCTATAAAGATTTAAGTTTACGTGGGGCAACTGGGCCATGATTTTTCAATTTGACTCTGGAGATTCAGGGAATTCAGCTTTAAAAAGATAATGTTCATTTGAATTAAAGCCTGAACTTTTGTAAATGTGTTCAGTTAGGTTCCCTCTATCAGACAGAAATGCTCAAAATTACATTTTATATTTAAAAGTAAAAAAATATGAATCTTTCATCTTTCTTTCCTCATGGGTCCAATTGCCACATAAAAGTGTTGTAAGTGGACCAGGGGGGCCTAAGTTCCACACGCATATATATTTTTTCATATGGGATATCAGGTCCTGTTTGAAAAAGTGTAAACAACTTAAAATAATTTAAACCAGGCAGATCATGTAAAGTAATATCAACTAATAAGCGTCGTAAGGGAAGCCTTTTCTGTAATTGTGTCTAAAAAAGCACTAAAAGTGAAAATATTAGATTTATTTTTACAAAAACATAAACATTAAGTACACTGTTAAAAATTTCGTGCTACTTTGAACCAAAATTTGGTGCTCAGTAGCTATCACTAGCTGCCGCTATAGGATGGTTCAACCGAAGCTCCGAATCTTGCAACGAGATTTCACCATCTTATTTTAAAAAATAGAACTATGGTTCAACCGAAGCTCCAAATCTTGGAACGAGATTTCACTATGTCATGGTGGCAGCTACTAAGCACCAAATTTCAGTTTAAAGTAGCACAAAATTTTTAACAGTGTAAGTACTTATGCACTTGAATATAGGTAATGTATAAAAGTCACATGTGTATTTTAAGGAAAAAATAACAAGGTAAATTTATGAACAAATGGCTACGTTAAGTACTTTAGTACTTCATCTGTATTGTACAATTTCAAGATTTGGCTATCTCGCTTTCAAGGGCAAGATACTTGTAATCGTAAAATGTTGAAATAATTTAATGACACGAGTATTTACAAAAGAATTTATTTGTAAACAAGCAAAAGTATATTCTCTCGTATTTAATAAAGGTGAAATTTTCAATATAAAATTCCGGTGCCAATGTGGCAATTAGAGATTAAAATTATGTGATGCCATAACGGCATCACCGCTCTTCAAGGGATTAAGAAATTTGGTTTGATACCACCCAATATGCTTTATTTAAATTTTATTACCTAATTTTAATAAGGTATTCTATAATTTTCTTTATTGTGAGCAAAAAACAATGGCGAAATTTATTTTGTAGTAAGAGTAACTCAAAAAAATTATTTATAACTATTGGGGTAACTGGATCCAACATGGTCCAGTTACCTCTGATATATGTCCCAGTTACCCCGTTCTCGAAAAATTTAATTGGTTACTGGGACACCGGGCTTACATTTGAAACATTAAGTAAATATGTATAGATACCGAATAATATTAATGTAGTTATATGCCCAATATATAAAAAAAGATTGTTTAACATCCTTAATTCTCGCTCCCGTCATATTCACGGGCAGTTTCTTTTACTCAGATTGTTTGATTCCCACCAGTTTTATAAAATAGTGAAATTGGCTATATTTTAGTATTGCTTTACCTGACATTAAATAAGGTGACTATTTCTATTCCATAAAAGTGGTGCCAATAAGCAATTTGAATTATTAAACCGTAAATTAACTCGAGCATTAAGGGGTTAATAAATGTACTTACAGTATTTTAATAAAAAGCCGAGGAAGTTCAACCAAAAGGACGTTGTTTTCAAAAAAAGAAACGTAAATTTTCGACAAATTACCACAGCAAAGAGAGAGTTATGATTGAGTTGACACACGTTGTTTTAGGAAATACAGATTAAGGTGCATTGTTCCCAAAAGCTAAAGCTTAAAAAAGTCAAAGGATTTTTATAAAATAGTCTATGCCCCAGTTACCTCGTGTGTCCCGTTACCACAACTAACCCTACGTAAGAGCTCAGAAGTACAGTCGAACCCGGTTAAGACGCGTTTCAATGAGTGGACAAAAGTTGCGTATTAAACGAGAACGCTTATTGAACGTAATTTGTATAATGTTGCAGGAACTTTGCTTATTTACACATTTAATCTTCTAAATGATATTTAGAGCTTTAATTTATATGTTTACGGTCTAAAATTGTGAGTTTTAAGTATATCTAGTTTGTAATATCACGTATTTCACTTGATTTCATTGTTTCTTTTATCGAACTGATTGGAATAATAACGGAAAACAAATACGAATTACAGCATGGCTTTACCATCGATTGATACGTTGTAACGAAAAATAAAACAAAAAAAATAATTTTCCTACTAAACTATTTTTTTAACAGAAAGAAAAAAATTATCTTTGATATACAATCCAGTTTTTAAAATCATACTTAGTACACGTAATAATGTGTACCATTATAATCTGTCCTTCTTTTTAATATAAGAAAAAACAATCCTTGTTAATCTTTTCGTAAAACATATTGTTCGCATAACAGAAAGTAAATAAAACACAAAAGAATTACCCAACCGCAGGCTTATTTGTTTAATCTGTACGAGGTGCTTTTTTTTGTTTCCTATAATATGCATTATAAAACATAGCAATGATATAACATGCTTTAAATTAAAAATAACAGGCATGATCATCTCTAATTATAACACTTTTTATATTATGTATCTGAATAACCTGAATTTGTCTATATTTATTTAATGCAGTAAACACATATACGAAGCCAGAGCCATAGAATAGGAGGCGGGACCAAAGAAAAATTGCAGTTTTGCTAATTTAACGGCTTTTTGTTCTATTCAAATATCTACCTCTATTTCCGACTAGCATTTTTGCCTTAATTAATTTGTAATTAAATAAAGGAAATAATACTAAACGGAAACAGTGTTTACTATCTGAATAATAAAAAAATCCGATAAATTGTCAACATTCGAGAAAAGAGAAGTAATTCCTATTTTGATCAATGAATTCGCGTCTTAAGCTTGATTTTTTTCAACAAATGACTAAAATTTATCCCGTATTAAGGGGGGTCACAGAATAACAGTTTGCGCATTAATTTTTTTGCATTAGACTAATGGGCGATGTTCAAGGCATCGGAATAAATCCGCATATTAAGCGAGAATGTGTATTAACCGTAAGCGTCTTGACCAGGTTCGACTGTGGTTTTTTTGTCCTTTGCAGGTTTGTTTTCATAATATGTTGACATAGGCGAAAAGTACAGTGATATTCAAAATAAAATTTAACTATTATCCTGGCAACTTTGGTGAAGAGTAAACAGTTGAATTTCATTGAAATAATGGGATTTGCGTTATAATATTGTTACCGGAATAATGGAATATCATCCATAATATTTCACAGAATGTTTGGTAAAGTATCTTTTATTGCATGTGAGAGTCCTCCGTATACATAGAAGGAACTGCACCATTAAAGTATTTCGTTCGACATGAAGGCAGATTTACGTGGATTTTTTTTTTTTTTTTTTTTTTTTTTTTTTAACGGTATTATTTCCGGAGAGTTGAAGGCATTGATGTCTGTACTTGTTTCGCTGAGTGCACATTAAAGATTTTACTTCGATCTCTTGAATTTGTGTGAACCAAGTAATTATACCAATGATCACTGGAAGTTAAGATATTACCTACTGATTTTTATAAAATTTGTGCCATTCCTAACATCATAACAAGACATCATACATCCGCCATAATTTTGTGTTCGATTTAACAGAAATGTGTAGCGAATGAATAAATACTACATATATACATACAACTTTAGCGTAAAGAGCTATTTTGCATATTAAAACTTCACTTCCAAAGTTCATTTGTAAAGCTTTATTTTAAAAACGTCACCTTTTAATTTCTACTTCTAATCTTGCGTTAACAAATGCATATAATGAGTTGATTGTCCCCAAAAGGGAATTTACATCACATATTTGTCATTGGGAGCAGTGGGTTTCACCTCTCAGTTTCGATTATGGCAGTAATAAAATATGTTAATAAATAACGTGTTTCTCTGTTAAACCGTTCCTTTTATTTTGGTGAAAGCATACTAAAGAATTCCAGTTCCTTAACACTTAAATGCCGAGTGTTGCCTTTCGGCAACATACCCAATTTAGGCTTAATACTATTAGAATAATATTGAAGCTATAATGCCTAATGTTGCCAGCAAAATTCTGAAAATATTATTAAATCGATTTTCAAAATTTAGATGGCAACACTTGTGCTGTTTATGAATAAAGATAGATTTATTTTTCTTTATTGTTGATACATGTTCATTTTGTTTTGTTTGGAAGCTTGCGAAATACCCTATTTCGTTCTGCAGTGAACAAGTAAAATTTATTTCTTATCATAGTTCTCAAAATTCTTGTGTGTTTAATAATATAGAATTTTATCAAGGAGAATTTTTTTTCAATTAAAGACCAGTATTGCCGATTAGTAACAAACAGTTTTTTAGCCGTAAACCATACTTAAAACAAAATATGATTTTTTAAAGTATTTTTCCATGATTTATGTAAAAAAAGGAAGCCGAAAAACATTTTTAAAATGATTTTTGAAAATTCAGGGTTTAAGGGTTAAACCTTTAGTGCGCAGATTTACATATATGCAAACATCACTGTTTTGAATTTAATAGATTTTTTTATTCGCATTTACCCAATTCACATCAGAAAATTAAACTAGCAATATTTGCTTTAATTAAAAAACAGACATTCCGTATTTAAATAAAGCGAAAATAACCATTGAAATTTTCTGGTGTAAAGTCAGATTCTCGGAACTACGTAATTTCTAGAACGTATTCTATTATGGGAATTAAAGAGTTAAATGTTAAGTTTTATAAAATAAATAATTATACAGGGGGTTTCTAAACTCATGGTACAAACTTTAAGGGTAGGTAGAGCATGTAGTAACAATCATTTATTCTAGAGGGATGTATGGGACCAAGTGACGCATTAAGGTAAAAACACCAGGGGGGGGGGCAATTAGGCCCTTTTTTTAATTTTCAAAATTTCTCATTCATACGAGAAAAATTTTATGCTATCCTTTTCTTCTGAACAGGTACTGAACAGGTAATCAGCATTGAGGGGTTTCCTAGCTGATAACAGCTTAACACCCAGACTAGGAAATTGAAATGTCTTATGTTTTAATGAGCCATTGGGATTAATTTAAACTGTAGCTAAGCTACTAGAAGAGTAAAAGAAGTTAACAAGAGAAAATAAGGAAGTTTAAGAAAAAAAAGGAATAAAATTGAATTTTAAAGTATAAACTTAAGATGAAAGAAAGTTAACGATAAATCTTAATAATACAAGAATCTTAAAATATGTAAAGTCAAACTGTAGTTGTATAACTACTATAAGGAATTTAGAAAGTTAAAGTTACTGTTCAGAGAAACTCTCGCCAAGCATGGGCAAGAAAAGCTAGGGTGGCAAAGACCACATTATCCTACCAAAAAAGGGACTAATCAGGGCCATACATTTTATTTTTAAAAGTTTTATAATTTTTTTTTTTTTTGCTCTCTATAGTATATAGAAAGGTTTTTTTTTTTTTTTTTTTTTTGTATATAAGATAAGAAAAATATATAAGAGGCAAAATATAGCGTGGTGAACTCAGATGTTACTGAGTGTCCATAATTATGGAAAACCTGGGCCGTTTCCGATGGTGGGGTTCAAAAGCGTCATAATCCGGTAGCTCCGCTACGATTTCATTAGGGAGGTCGAAAATTTTTTCATAAAATTTTTTGGCTAAGTCGTTTATGCGCTTACGTAAGGTAGTAGTTTTTAGGTCTCTTCGGACCGTGGAGTTGCAAAGATATCGAGATGCGTTACGGACAGTACGCAGGTTGGAATAGTGCAAGCGATTAAAGTTGTCCATAGTGGTCTTACATGTGAAGCCTCAGACCGGACTGGCATAGGTTATGATGGGAAGGATGCATGAATTATAGAGAATTAATTTATTGTGGACAGACAAAGTTTTACTGTTAAGGAGAGGTTTTATAGAGTTAAAGGCTCCAGCGACTTTACCTCTAATGGAAAGAATGTGCTTTTTCCAAGTTAAGCGGCGGTCCAGAATGACCCCAAGATACTTAGCTTGGTCTGACAAAGGGATAACAGTGTTATTAATAATGATTCTGCAAGGGAATGTTAGTTTGCAAGAGAAATATACTGCAGTAGTTTTAGTTTCATTTATGACAACGCGCCAAAGCATACACCAGTTCATGAAGTCATCAATATGTGTCTGTAGGTACCTGTATAGAGTATATGGGTGGTGTGCCGAAGCATAAATACAGGTGTCATCCGCATAAAGCGCGAGTTGAGTGCGCAAGGAGCGTGGGATATCGTTAAAGAAAATGTTAAATAAAAATGGGCCCAACACGCTCCCCTGGAGGTTGCCCGCAAGGATAAGAAGAATAAGAGAAAGAATGTTGTTTATGCGGACTTGAAAAGAGCGGTCGCAAAGGTACGAATATATTAAATGTATGAGTCTGGGATGAAAACCGAGCTGAATGAGTTTGTAAATGAGGCCCACATGCCAGACCTTGTCAAATACCTTTGCGACATCAAGAAAGATGGCAGCTGCGGGAATTTTTGCATTGAGTTTCTCGCTGTGAAACTCAACAACCCTAAGAAGCTGGTGTTGTGTCGAGTGTTTTGGGCGAAAGCCAAACTGCTCGGGCATGAGAATGTTGTGTTGTTGAATGAAATCCTGCAACTGGGTACGAATGACACGTTCCACTACTTTACTAATTGAAGGTAGCAAGGAGATCGGTCTGTAATTAGTGGGGTCTGAAAGGTTAGTTCCAGGTTTTGGAATAGGAGAGATTATAGAAAGTTTCCAAGGTTTAGGGAAGTAGTTATATTTTAAGATAGCATTAGTGAGGTCAGTAATATAGATTATGCAATTAGGAGGAAGGTTTCTAAGAGCAGAGATAGTAATTTTATTGTATCCTGTGGTTTTACGCTTTTTGAGTTTTTTGATAATATTGTGGATAACTATAGGTTGAATTTTAGGGGGGGATCTTGAGGGGGGGTAGCCAAAAAGTTCCGAATTGTCTCGTTAACATGATCAAGGTGAGCTTGGTTTGCAAGGGTAGGATTAGGAGAAAATTGCGTGGCATAAGAATTAGCAAGCATGTTAGTTTTTCTTGGTCAGTGTAAGCAGTAACATTATTAGTTGTGAGGGGGGGGAATGGGAGTGTAATGTTTATTCAGTTTGCGTTTAAGAATCCAAAGAGAGTTGTCCTCGCAAGATAATGTTTTGTGAAAATTGTTCCAATTTTTCTGTTTTTCTTTGCAGAGACTGTTTTTAATTTTATTGTTTAACCTATTGAGAAGGGGTTTAATGGAGGGGTCTCTTGAATTTGGAAATTGTCGCCGGAGCTGATTACGCTGTTTGATTAGATTGTAAATATAGCGGGGTGGGACGAAGGCAAAATTATTTTTGAAGGTATTAAATGTTGAAAAATTTTGAGCATTAGTGATGTGAGAGTTGAGATGTTCAACAGCCGCATCAATGTCATCGGTATTATTAATATCTGGGAAGGTGATGTCCTGAGAATTAAGGTAATTAGTGAATTTATTCCAGTCAATAGCCACGGAAGGGGGGTGTGAAAGAGGATTAATAATATCAATTTTAAAGCAGACAGGCAGGTGATCAGAGGAGAGATCATTAATAACTGTAGAGTAGATAGGGTAGGGAAGATTTTTGGAAAGAGCAAGATCAATGATAGAGTCCCGGGCACCAGGCACCGTGGTAATGTGTGTTGGTCTGGGTGGTGCATGAAGATTTAATTTTAAGTTTTGGACTAAATTGTGAAGAGAGGCACCCCGCCCAGAATTGCCATGGCAATTCCAGTGTCTGCATTTGGCGTTGTAATCGCCTACGAAAAAGCAGTGGTGATGTTGAGAAAAAAGCTGTGTAAGACTATTAACAGGTAAGTTACCAGTGGGTTGAGCATAAATAGAAGCTAATTTAATATTGATATGAGGAAGTTGAAGATTTATACTGGTATACTCAAGGTCATTAAAGGTGTGGTTGTGCGATTGGTAGTGTGGAAGATGGTTTTTGATGTAAATAGCGGTGCCTCCTCTGTGCGTACCATCCGCACGAGGTGTATGGAATAGCCTGTACCCAGGGATGTTAATATTGAAAGTGGGGCTGAAAGTCTCTTGTAAGAAAATAACATCAATTTGGGGATGTTCGTGAATAAAGAGTTTAAGTTCGTTAAGTTTATTCTGCAAGAAGTTACAGTTCCAGGAAAGAAAAAATAGTGAGGAAAAGGTAGAAGAGGAATTACTCATCATTAAATGTGTTAAATTCCGTGGCTAAGGTTTCTATAGCATTCATAAGGATGAGTATTTTTTCTATTGGGTCTTGTATATTTTTAGTTTGGTTAGCAATATTTTTGAAACATTGGATGAATTTGCTAAATTTCAGGAGCTCTTTCATCTCCTTGAAGGTCTTGAATATTTCTTTTAAGTCATTAGCATAATTAGAGCTAGTGGGTTGTTCTGGTGTTGCATTTTGAGTGTCATTTGGCTTATTTGGTGTAGTGTTTTCGGAGTTTGGGTCTTGGGTGGGAGAAGGGAGCGGAGCCGGGGCTTCAGTAGGTATTTCTTCTGGTTTTTTGGCCTCTGTCTTACGGACATAGTTATAAGTAGATAAAAGTTCCGCCATTGCATTCGGAATGATTTTAGGATTATCTTTACGGACGGTTTTGGAGTTCTGCTGTTTTTTGTGAAACTGGGGGGTTTTGGGGCAACCGCGGTAAGTAGCCACGTGCTCACCATAACAATTTGAACATTTGGGGATGATCTTTCCAATTTTATTGCACTGGGGAGTTAGATGCTCTTCCGAACATTTGGCGCATTTTGGCGGCAGGCGGCAAATCTCGCTGGAATGGCCAAATTTCTGGCAACGGTAGTATTGCTTTACGATGTTAGTGCCTTTAAAACGCTCAATATCTACTTTAATGTAGCAAATTTCGTGGATTTGGTAGATTTCTTCGAATTTATCACGTGGGAGAACAATGACGACGTAGAGGGGCATTGGTCGACCGGTTTTTCTACTTTTCATGATCGAGGCTCTATTGGCCACGAAATTATGTTCTTTCAGAGCTTCAATTATGACCTGGAGGTCGGTATATGGGGGGAATTCCCCTAATGACGACTTTCCTAGGGCGCTGTTCCGCGGGGCTCAGGGTTGTATAAGGAATTGTTTTAGAATCAAGATAGTCTTGGGTTTTACGGAAATCTGCATCAGTTTTACAGTGGATTTTAAGTAATTCTCCGTCTAGTTTAATCAAAGGATTGCTGTCATTAAGTTTTTTAATCTCACTTGCAAGCTCTGTCCACTTGCCTTTGAGCTCAATAGGGAAGGGGTGAACTTTTAGTTTTTTAGGGACTACTTCAGTAGTGGAGCTACCGGCTGACTCTCCTTGAGGGGGCTCAGAAGAATCCATGTTATTTTCATCTAGATATTTTTCTGAAATATTGGCATATTTATTCTTTAAGGGAATAGTAGATGTAAGATTATTTCTTCTACGTTTTAGTGTATTAGCAGGGGTGAAGCCATCATCTGAGTTCACCGCAATTGCCTTGAGTTTTGTTAAGATGTCAATCATAGTCATGATCATGGATAAAAGTTTTAAACTCCCTTAGCTCACTTAATTTAAGGGGTCAAATGGCTCATTGAACAAAAACATAAAATTATTGAGAAGATTACTCACGCTAGTCTTGTGTTGAGGATTTGTCAGGTAGTCATCTTTGCTTAAAAGTCTCATTATGAAGTTGTCACAATCTTGCAGGAATTGCTGTACAATCAATCTTTGTACTTCATCCGCTACTCCGGGAAATTCCATCCATGCAGCAGCCAAATCTGATTTTTCTTCCCCATTCAGGATGCGAAGTGCATTGTCAGAAAATTTAAATGGGTCCTCAGTACCAATTATTGATGTAGGTGAACCCTCTATCGTTCACTACTATGATGCATCAAGTCCAAGAAACAGTCACTTATTCGTACAAACTAGCTACTATTAAGTGTCACTATCAGCACCACAACTCATTAGATAATACTTGCAAAAGATCCCGCACGTTCTTAAAACATTGAACTGCGTCTACGATCTCTTGAAAATAAAACGATCAGCAATGAGAAAACAAGTCTGTTTTTTCTAAAACCTACCCCGATATTCCTTCTTTTCACATTCCATAATTACTTAATAATAAAATTCTTCTTTAAAATTTTTTGGTATGAAATCGAAATTTTTTGAATTGAAAATTGAAATAGAAATAGAAATGGAGTTTTTGGTTGATTCCACTGTAGGTAGAGGGCAGTAATAAGTGACTGGTCGCCGTTCAATACCATGCATTCAAGTAGAAGAAATCGCCATTTTTAATTGTGCTATCTTTCGTCATGGAAGACTTTACATATGCCGATATGTATTTAATGTATGGCCATGCAAATGGCAATGCCAGAGCTGCCCTACGAATGTAATTGGAGCAGTTTCCTCGCAGAAGAATGCCTGATCATAGAATGTTTCAGCGCTTACACCGTCAGCTTTTTGAAACAGGTTCTTTCCACGTCACCAGGCAGGAAACGGGGCGAGTAAGAGATGTACGCAGTGCAACCCTGGAAGAAATTATTTTGAATTTTGTGAGTGAAAGGCCCGAATCAAGTACAAGAGCTGTTGCACAGAATTTAGGTGTGAGTCATCCGACCGTTTGGAGACTGTTAAGTGAAAATCGATTTCATCTCTTCCGTTTTCAACGTGTACAAAATTTGAATCCGGAAGACTATCTTCTGCGGTTGAACTTTTTCCAGTGGGTTTTGCAGCAACATGTATTTCAGCCAGACTTTACTGCTCATATTCTATTTACAGATGAGGCAGTATTTACACGCGAGGGTGTATTTAATGCGCACAATTTCCATCTTTGGGCAACCAATAATCCACATGCAATGCGGTCGCATGCTTATGAACAAAGATTTTCTGGGAATTTGTGGGCGGGTATTGTTAATAATTATTTGATTGGCCCATACCTACTACCAAAGAGGCTGGATGGTCGCTGTTACCTTATTTTTTGCAACAGGTTTTGCTAAAACTGCTGCAAGATGCTCCGATTGCCATTCGTAACCGGATGTGGTTTCAACATGATGCAGCGCTCGCGCACTTCACCACTGATGTGCGCAGTTACCTGAATGCCACATTTGAGGCGCGATGGATTGGGTGTGGTGGACCAGTTCCTTGGCCACCGCGATCTCACGATTTATCGAGCCTTGATTTCTTTTTATGGGGACATCTGAAGACCCTTGTTTATGAGACTGTAGTTCACTCAGACGAAAATCTAGTATATCGCATATCCGAAGCTGCTACACGTGTGCGGAAAATGCATGACATCTTTAGAAGTGTACGCCAATCGTTCCATCGACGCTGCGAAGCATGTATCACAGTTGGTGGGCGCAATTTTGAACACTTATTGTAATATTATTGTATGCATTATTATTTACTTGTAAACTACATTGTAATAAAACATTTTATCTTTTTTATTCATGTATTCCGTTTGATAAGTTTGCCAGTTTTGAGTTTTTTTTTTTTTTTTTTTTTTTTTTTTATTAAAAAATTTCTATTTCATACCAAAAATTTTCTAAGAAGAATTTTATTGTTAAGTAATTATGAAATATCAAGAAAAGGATATCATAAAATTTTTCTGGTATGAATGAGAAATTTTGAAAATTAAAAAAGGGGCCTAATTGCCCCCCTGGTGTTTTTACCTTAATGCGTCACTTGGTCCCATACATTCCTGTAGAATAAATGATTGTTACTGTGTGCTCTACCTACCCTTAAAGTTTGTACCATGAGTTTAGAAACACCCTGTATAAAATAAGGTATATGGAGACATACTTATTAAATTATTTACCAATTTGCAATCTTTTAGCGTAAAACAGCCACAGACAGTACTTTTTACTTGTATTGCAGATGTGCAACAGAAGAAAAGATTGACGTATTATATGAAAAATATATCTCTGATTTTTTTTCATTATTTTTCCTGTGTAATAAACCTTTCAGAGTATCATACATAATTTTTTCGAAACAAAATAAAAAATCGCGCATTAATTAAAAGCAAGGGATGCTAGAAAAGCAAAAAAAAAAAAAAAAAGCAACTGATGGTAGAAATTTAATGATAGAATAGCAATAAAAAAAGTATCTGTTGCTTGTGAATTACTACTAGAATAGCAGAAATTACAAGTAAGTGGTGGTCTTGATTGGTGCTAGGCCAGAAACATATTCAAGCAACACAAGCTGGAATATGTATGCTGGCCAAGCAGTAAAGTGTTCCAATACACACCATGACTTGCTGGTAATTATGGTGGAACCAGCAAATATATTATGGTAGTTTATGCTATTTTACTTTGCTGGGATACAGCATTTAATGCTTGTCTAGCAAACAAATACCAGCATGAATTTTGACCTGGGAAGCTAGGTCATGACTCGATCGCATTTTTGTGGATACGTCTGCAACCATGTTTACAGCGAATTTTCAACTGAAAATTAAATGTGTCTCCAAATCATCCTATAAAAGGATATATATTATGAATCGTGCTGTAAAACCCCTTTGTATAAACACAGTGATAGTTTCTTATTTTAAAATTTCCCTCTATTGGGTTTAAATTTTTTGATTTATTTTCTATTTATTTTTACACCATGTGAGTTCATTTCAATCATATATTAAGATATAATTTTCTAAAAAACCTTCAAGGAAGGAAGTGCTGCGCCAAAAATGTCTGATTGCTACCACTAAATTCTTATAGTAATCCACACCTTTTTTAATGTCAGAATTTCTGAGATTTGATAAGACGAAGAATACTTTTGAAATTTAGTGGTTAAAAATCAGCCATTTATGTCACAGCGCTTGCACGCCTGAACTTGATTCTAAATTACTCATAATTGCGTAATTTTCATACTCTAAACGCACCATCATTGCGATTCTTTTTATCCCACTATTGGGTGATATTTTGTTTTCGTAAGCATGATAAAAATTAATGTTTTTTCATCCGCAAATAATTTCAGACTTATAAAAGTAAACGATCATCATACTATTCTTAATGCAGAATGAAAGAAGACGGGAAAATATTTTATGCAAGTTTGAAGCTTGTTATCGAAATGTTAGGGATAAAATTTTAGTAAATATATTTGTATTAATACATGGAAATTAATCCAGAGGGAAACATTCGCCTTGCATACAATATTTCAAATAAAAATCAAATTTCAAAGTAATTGCTTAAAAGGCGCAAAGGCCAACATAGTGAAAAAAAATCCAAGCCGGGGATCGAACCCGGGCCATCAGTATAGCGCACTGACGTTCTACTGACTAAACCACTTGGAACGACACCCAGCACGGAAAATTTCTCACTATTATATGTTGGCAAGGCTACAAACGCAGCTCAAGAGGGAATATTCAACGTGAGTCACCGACCTGGGGCAAACACGGAACATAATTACATCCAGCATCGATAGAAACTATATTAATACATGGAAATTAATCCAGAGGGAAACATTCGCCTTGCATACAATATTTCAAATAAGAATCAAATTTCAAAGTAATTGCTTAAAAGGCGCAAAGGCCAACATAGTGAAAAAAATTCCAACCCGGGGATCGAACCCGGGCCATCAGTATAGCGCACTGACGTTCTACCGACTGAACCACTTGGAACGACACCCAGCACGGAAAATGTCTCACTATTATATGTTGGCAAGGCTACAAACGCAGCTCAAGATGGAATATTCAACGTGAGCCACCGATCTGGGGCAAACACGGAACATAATTACATCCAGCATCGATAGAAACTATATTAATACATGGAAATTAATCCAGAGGGAAACATTCGCCTTGCGCCTTTTAAGCAATTACTTTGAAATTTGATTCTTATTTGAAATATTGTATGCAAGGCGAATGTTTCCCTCTGGATTAATTTCCATGTATTAATATAGTTTCTATCGATGCTGGATTTTTCTCCCTATTTTTCGTAGAAACTTAAAAGACAACGCGTCTAAATTAAAAAACCGTCTAATCCGTCAAAAATTTCAAGGTATCTGTATCCAATGCGAATTCTTATTTTTGTCAATAACTTTACAATAATAAAGATATTTTTACGAAACTTGCAGAATACATATATTTTTGTTGTAAAATGTAACGATATTACGAGAATGTTTCAATTGTAGTACAAAACTAATCCATGAAAACACTGTTCATTAAATATAATAATAAATACATTAAAATATTTATCCTGATGCCTTTAAATTAAAGCAGGATTTGGAAGCATTTTAACTCTTACTTAAAACTGGAATTCAGTTAGAAAAATTATTTCTTATCTAGACAAGACAAATGTTTCTTTATCTACGAAAATGTAATGTAGCCACGAACAGAAATGTACAATAACCTATTTCGAGATAACCAAGATTCCGAAAAATGTTATTTATCCTTACATTCTAAAAAAAACAGATATTTCTTAATCTAGGAAAATAATATACGAGGGTGGATCCAACAAAGTTTAGGCACAGGCTGATTTGTTCCTTATATTCAAATTATGGCCTGACATGTTGAATAATGGCTTCATCCTCTGAGACGAAAATCCCAAGCGCCATACTGCTCGCTAATCTCAAGAATTTCTGTAAAAGTTCAAGTTGGAAGTCTGGATTTACAGCCCGTACAGCCCAGATTTGACACTCAGTGACTATTTCTTGTTTTCCGAAATTGAAGAAACACTTATATACAATCTCTTCGGACAGTAATGGGAATTCAGATGCCGTAAAATGGCTCAATGGGCAGGGACGTGATTTCTACCAAACCGGGTTAAAGAAAGAGGTTTGTTCCTTATAGGCAAATTATGGCCTGACATCTTGAATTATGGTTTTATCCTCTCAGTAGAAAATCCCATGCGCCATACTGCTCGCCAATCTCAAGAATTTCTGCAAAAGTTCAAGTGGGAAGTCTGTATCTACCGCCCGTACAGCCCAGATTTGACACTCAGTGACTATTTCTTTTTTTCCTAAATTGAAAGAACACTTATCTGGTACAATATTCTCTTCAGGCAGTAATGTGAAAACAGATGCCGAAACTGGCACAATGGGCAGGGACGTGATTTCTACCAAACCGGGTTAAATAAAGAGGTCCTTCGTTCAAATAGATGACTAAATATTTTTGGAGAATATGTGTAAATGATATCGGCAAGGATGCCTCTTAATTTATTTATGTATTAACTGTCCATTGTTAATAAATAGTTTCTTATTACACTTGTAACCTTTTTTTCGATCTATCCTCGTATAAACACGAATGCTCATTATAACCTCTTCCGAATTACTAACGAATCCAAAAAAGCGTTCTTTATCTTTAGAAATTACTGAAAAGAATATAGTTTCGTGATTTAAAGAATCATTTATAAAAACGAGGATTATTTTCTAACAAAGGTTTAGGAAAACGTTTGTGAGTAATTTTCATTCCCATATTAAACATTTTCATGTTCAACAAACATGTTTTACAGACAAACATCATAAATACAGAGCTTTGATATTAACATTAAAATTTATATTATTTTGTTACTATTACATGTATAAATTAAATTATGGAGCTGAATATTACTAATCGTGATTTAATAGCATCTTGAAAACTAATATTCCGCTTTGAGAAACCAGATTCAAAGGATATAAAAATATTGGAAACGTTTTAAAAAACCAGTAGCAACAAAAATATTTGTTTTTATAAAGGTTTCTTTAAATCTTGAAACTATAGTGATTAGTGACATTACTAACGTGAATAGCGCTGCTTGTATGTTAAAAAAATATATGGACACAACACACTTTAAATACACCCTCTTGATTTACATAACTATTTTTAGAGTTTCGTAACGTGTCCACACATTGATTTGAAAGACCTGTAAACGGTACTATTAATCATCATTTTGTTATCGCTATTCTGTCTTTGGAGGAACATAGATCCACTAACTTCTCAAGTTTAGGATGTTGTACAAGCCAGTACATAAAAAATGAACAGTCTATCCCTCATTCTCGTTTCATATTTAAGCTGTCCAGTCTGAAAGAGTTTAATCGTTGGGGTACATCAAGAAATATGCCTTCCGATAATTCACTTAGCAACTAATATTCATTTTTATCAAATCTAACAACTTGCTAAGCGTAGTTACTGCTTTCATGAATTAATAAGTGGTCTTCTAATTATTACCCTTATTTTCTTAAAAAATGTTTTGTAATTTTATATTTTACAATAAATTATTATTATTATTATTATATATGTATATACTAGTTGACCCGCCCGGCGTTGACCGGGTCCGTGATGAACGACCTTTAAAGAAAACTTAAACTTGCATGATTTTATTTATATCTATAACTCCATTTTGTCTGAATTGATATTTTTAATTGATAAAAATTGCGAAAAAATATTGTATTGAAGGTATATGCTATTTGGTATTTTATTTTCTGCGTAATTTGATTTTAGAAGTCTATGCGTACCTAAAATGAGCAAAACCTTGCGAAACACTCAGGTTTTTATTGATTTCGTCGACATTTCCCCACATTCTATTTTCTAACAAAATATTTCTACCAGTCAGAACGTTTCAAATTTTTTGAAGGTGATGCAGTTCTAGTCTATTGAAATGCTATAATAAGATTGTGTTAAAATACGGACTCTAAGTTACTTTTAGTTCAGAAAAAATATCGTCTGTGTTAGGCGCGAAGTGACCTGCGTTCACTGGTGTATAATGAATAGTTCAAATTCATATTTTAAAAAAAACGATTTCACCAACGATTAGAAGAATGGTTCAGCTTTAAGATCATATTTTTGGAGAACTCTCGTTTAAGTTTAACATCGGTGTATGAGTGTCTTCGACTGACTTGTGTAGTGTCTTAAGAATCACATAAAATCTCTTGTACTACTTCGCTATTCCATGAGAAACGGACAAAATGTCCCACACGTGACGCTTACATGTATACCTATATCAATTAACTTACAAGTTGTTAAAATGTAAACTTTACATTACAATTAACAAAATAACCTATATTTTCATATTGCCATAGTTGTTTTATTTTGAAGATAAAATATCATTGTTAAAACATCAGTAATATGTAGGAAAGCTGTTTCATACGTGATATGGAGTGGCCCTTTAATAGGTTTTAAAATCTTCACATTTTAAAACTAAGACTTTCGTAAGCTGCCCATTTTAATAATAAATAAATAATAAAAATACTACAAAATAAAAATCTCCACTTTTAAATCCTAGAACTAAGAAATCTGCCAGTTTTAGAGCCATTCCATAAAAAACTAAAAAATGTCTTGCGCGGGACACTTACATAAATATCTATATCTATTGACTCACAAGATTTTAAAACATAAAGTAAAAGTTAATAATAACAAAAAAATTCTAGATTTTCTTTTAACATGCTTGTTTTAATTTGAGGATATACTAACATTGTTAAAACATCAGAAATATTTAGAAAAGATGTCCCATATTTGACATTGAATGATCCTACTAAAAATTAATCAGTTAACTATAGTATCACATGCAGCCTTATGCTAAAGCATCAACTCCTTTTACATTTCTTGACGGGTCCTTATATGCCTATTATAACAAGCATTACAATGATCATTTGATTATAAGAATTTATATTTCACAAGAACATAATTATTTTTATATTGTAACGCCAGAAAAATATTAAGAAAAAAATAAATAATATTTTAAGCTTTTCTTAAGTGCACATTTATCGCTTGTTTCTGTTTCTCTTCAAGTAAGTTAGCTGTATAAGCTAATTATCTAATTATATACAATCCAAGTCTCTGTTTGTCCCTCACAATTTCTGTAGGACCGCCTCATTGAAAGGGGTTGCAGGGTTGCCACAGTAGCGCCAAATGTTGGCCAACTTAGCGAAATATCGTCAAATTTGGCGATAAAAATAAGTTGTTATATATTAAGCCAACTTGGCGATAGCTGGCTAATTTGGCAAAATTCCCATTTGAAACCGTTAATCTTTCATAAAGGAGGTCACCGCAATTTAATTTAAACTCCTCTCTTTTAAGATTTTTTTTTTCAAAATCTATGGGTGAGAATTTAAAGGGTAATATACGAACATGTACGTCTTTACATCTTCATCCCAACGCTACTGATAAAATAACCACCAATAGACGACGCTGTACTGTCTGAGCTCCTAACTGCGTGATTTTAATGTGCTTTTGGTACTTTTCCAGTATAGATGACTTGGCGAAGAAGGAAATTTGGTAACATATTTTCCGCTAATCTATCCACTGTTTCATTTTATATAAACACGCATTTTTTTCGATATTTATACGATTTACTTAACATAAAAAAGTCATTTACCTAATTTGATACAGAAACAGAAAAATTGTACATAAAAAACATCAATAATATAGATATAAAACACATTTATAAACAAACAAAAAAACTCATCAAGTTTGTTTCATAGCTGTTTATATTATTTGACAACAAATCTTACTTTCTGATGCCCGAATTACACCAAGCTTTTTAAAAATCGCCAAAGCCCCTATAATGGAAAAGTACCAAATTGTCTATTATTTTGCGATATATGCGCTATAGTTTGTACTATATGCAGGGGGGGGGGGGGAGCGAAAAGTTTAAACATTCAATATTAAAGTTTCTATAAATCAGTATAAGACTAAAAAATTAAGAATAAAATAAATGCAGAATAAGACTGAACAAAAAAGAAAAAAATCATGCGTTAAGCATAGATTATGAAACATTTTCCAACACTTCCTGAATGCATTAACAAAACTTCATTATTTAGGGAAGTAAGGTAAATAAGATAACTAAGTAAACATTTTAGAAAACGCATAAAAAATTTAAAAAAATGATTTCTGCAGTTACCGTCCATCGTTAATAGTACCGTTAATACACGCCACTATTTAGCTAAAATTTAATTTAATCTAAAACACTCTTAAAACTACTGAAATCACATAACCAGATATTATCATCCATAGAGGGTTATGTATCCAATTCTTTGCGTGACCCTGTATATCATTTTATCAATATTCTACAAACATTTCTTAGTAAACTAAATGTAGTTTAGCGTAAAAATGCAGGATTCCTTTAAAATCCACTTTTAAGCAATTTACTCTCATACATCAATTCTTAAGGGTAATCCTTACGAATTCTTTTGAGTAGCCCTGTATATGAACTATAGCATTTATACACACAGTATAGTATGCATAAATATAATGAAACATAAAAGTGCATATCATGATTAAAAATGCGTTTCCAGGAATCATCGCTTATGCACAGTACTTCGGAAGTTTCGCAAAATATCTTCTGACAACTTATTTACTGCTTCATACTCACAAGCAATTTTTTACATATGTATACAATTTATTTAATATAAAAAAAGCTATTCAACCATTTTTATAAAGAAACAGAAGTAAATTTTGCACAGATGTCATATACGCATTGGGTTTGGTGTGATTTTTTACGACGCCAATTTAGCAAAAATATCGCTTTCGAATACCAGTTATATGTATATTTTTAAATTATTTGCTATTACTTTGAAAAGGAAATAAGAAAAAATAAATAAAAGTTTAATTAATAACTATAGAACAAAACAGTTTATATAATAATAAAAAAAAGTAAATAAAAGTAAATAAACAATTTATTAATAAATAAAAAACAATGGCCGGGTTACCATATCTGGCAAAATAACACATTTTGGTGCCAGTTAGATACCCCGGTGCATATATGACATCTGTGCCGTAATTTGCATATAAAAAATATTATATATATTTAGAAATGATTTTGTATGTAAATATATATACATATATAAACAAAAATAAAAGTTCATTAGATATGTTTTCATAGCTGTTTATATATTTTGGCAACATATCTCACTTTCTGATGCCCGAATTGCGCCATTTTTTCTAATGAAATGTGCCCTATAGTGGAAAAGTACTTAAATAAATAATTAATAATAATAAATATATGTATAAACAAAATAAAAATTCATCAGGTTTGTTTTTATAGCTGTTGATATAGTTTGGCAACATATCTCAATTTCTGAAGCCCGAATTTCGCCAAGCTTTTTTAAGAAATCCGCTATAATGGAAAAGTACCTAAGTAAATAATTAATCGAAATAAGAAATTATACAAACTAAAGCATTTTATTTAGATATCAAAGCATTGTTTTTAATTTCGATTAAAAGGCACATATATCCTAGAATCACTTCAGTTGAATTTAGGTTGACAACTTAATATCTCATTACATAAACTTAAACAAACACGAGTGATTCATTCATCGTGAACCGTAAAAAATATTAAACCATTGAAGAAATCATTCACAAAGTAAGTTCTCCAACAATCAATGGACAATATTCTTATGATGATATAGTAGGTAAAATAGTGGCGGTATCGTTTGTTTATGGTTTGAATTCACAAAGATTTTATTTGGCAATGTCTCTTAGTTACATTACTTTATTTTCATATTTATGAGTTCAGAACAAAAGCATATTTTTTCATTATTTAGTTATTAAATAATGAAAATATTAATAGGGGAGACTGGGGTACAGTGGACCACTTTTGCAGTTAACATTGTTTTTCTCTTTAACGGAGAGACCAATCTACCAGAAAATATTTTTGAATATTCTTTAAACCTTTCTACAATCCTCATAATTTTCGCAGAACATACTTCCCAATACATTTTTAATACTACTATTAGTTATTGTCTAAAATACAATATAAATCCATTTATAATTAAATACTTCTTTTTTATTTCCCCTTTACCTCCAAAATAATATAATAATACATATTAGCATGTAGCATTTTGAAACAAAAAAACATAACTAAAGAATTATAAAAAAAAATTATTATATTTTGAAAATAACAATATAACATACAGGAGTGATTGCAAATAAGTTATTAATATAGTAAAAAAAAACAGAAAACATTAAGACAAATATGATGATGAATAATTTATTAGAAACTCGAAATAGTCAGAATAAAATAGTTCATTATGAGCTAACCAAGTGCTCTGAAGCTATAAATAACCAATCCAGTGGGGTCATCTATATTACTTATTAGGCTACAGTTATATTTTTCAAAGGCAGTAAATAGAAAACAAAATACAATATATTCCCTCAAATCCGCAATCCTAAAATACGCAAACGCCTGAAATCCGCACACCATCTCAGATGTAAACAGTGAAACTTTCAGTTCAGATGTAAGGACAAAATTACAGAATTTTTAGTTTTATATCATTTCGTTTGTGTTTTAATATGTAATTAATTCTCTATAATATGACTGAAGTCATGGTTTTTCATGAAGGAAATACAATTTATTTCTGGGAAAAAAAAAAAAAAAAGATAATGCTGATATTTTTGCTAATCTCATTTTTTTACCAAATCTTTTTATGAATTAGTCGAGATTTTTTGGTTATTAAGACTGACTAAACCAGAAATAAAACTTCCTTACTTTATGATTTGGATGTGAATTAATAGGGTACCATTATGAAGCAAGTTTCATTTAATAATTCAAGAAAAATGTATGTATATTATGCAGATTTAATTATACATTATTAATTACTTACTTGCCCTTTACTTTTAATAATTTAATCATTTTTTAAATTATCTTACTTCTTATCGTTTTACACTGCTCAAAACAATTAAACGATATTGCAGTTTTAGGTGGATTTTGTATCTGGTAAACTGTTTAGCTGATTGATACATGGTCGACAAACATAGTAGGTTATATGAGAATAAATTACACATGTTTGGCAGAAAAAAATGCATTTTATTGCGCATTTGTGTACTAAAGGAAAAAAACACAATTTGTGCATGTGAGAAAAAAAGAATAAGAAAAGTGTTTTCTTCAAAGAAAATCATTTTCAGTAGGGGGTATGGTTTCCACGGGCGGCCAGCCACGTTGAACACCTTTGAGGCATGGACTCAATGAGGCTATTAATGACGAGTTGGGGTATTCTGCCCCACTCTTCCAGAAGAACTCTTTCCAGTTCTTGGAGAGTTTGTGGGGGTTGTTGGCGGCCAGAAACTCGTCTTCCTAGAGCGTCCCAAACATGCTCGATTGGATTCATGTCTGGAGAACACGCTGGCCATTCCATTCGAACGATTCCTTCCTCGAAAAGGAAATCCTCCACCAGGTTTGCACGATGTGGCCTGCAGTTTTCGTCCATTAAAATGAAGTTATCTCTGATTGCTGCAGCGTAAGGGACTACAATAGGTCTGAGGATCTCATCCCTATATCGGCGATCAGTCAGAGCTCCACCTCGAATGATGTAGAGGTCAGTGCGCCCGTTAATGGAGATGCCACCATACACCAACACTCCTCCACCGCCAAATCTGACACTTTCGTGCACGAACGCAGGATTATTCCTACTGCCACGGTCCCTCCAGATGAAAATACGCCTATTATCCGGATGCACAGAAAAACGGGACTCGTCAGAAAACAGAATATTGCCCATTCATTTCTCCTCCAGTAGTCATGCTCGGTTGCCCACTCCCTGCGGTCGCGACGATGCCTTGATGTTAATCTAACACATACCATCGGTCGGCGAGCATACAGACCTACAGCATGGAGCCGGTTTTGGACAGTCTGAGTTGAAATCGTGGTGCCTGTAGCCGAGCGAATGTGTTGTTGGAGAAGAGTAGCGTTCATGATTCGGTGTCTCCGAGCTGTTAACGCCAAATACCGATCTTCATTGGGCGTTGTTGCCCGTCTACGACCTTGGCCTGGTCTTCGGCCTGCACATCCACTCTCCAAAAAACGGTCCCAGATCCTAGAAATGACACTTTGTGACACTCCAATGGCTTGCGCTACTTCGGCTTGAGTTTGGCCCCCTTCTAACCTACCAACAATTCTCAAAGCTTCTGAATCTGTCAAATGACTTCGCTGAGACATCGTACTCATCGAAACAAAGCAATCACTGAATGCCGATCATCCTTGTCTTCATTCTCTTTTATCCAGTTGAAAGTCAAATTTCATTCGCTGCCGCTGAAGCGACGTTTTTGACGTCGAACTCAAAATTTGCATACTCCACAGTTTGAAAACCAGACAAATTTGCATTTGTGATTCTCTTCTTCTATTTTCGGCAAAAAAATTTCGTTTATATCTTTATTTTATATAAAACTTCAAATATCCTTTAATTGTTTTGAGCAGTGTAGTTTATTACTTTACTTAATTATTTTAATATTTTACTATATTGCAAGGATTCTTTATAATTTTGATTGCATTTTTACTGTTTAAAAAGTGTAAACAAAGCAATGACCAGAAATCCGCAAAATTCTAAAATCCGCACAACGTCTGGTCCCAAGCTGTGCAGATTTGTGGAAGTGTACTGTATTTCTTACTATGTTAACACTACAATGCATGATTTTCATTTCTCTCCTTCTCCCCCCCCCCCCTTCCCAAAAACAACAACAACAAAAAAAACTGTTATATTGAACAAGAAAACTTATTTTAAAAATCACACATAAACTGTTATCCATAATTTAGGAGAAAACTAAAGTGTCAGATGGCTACATTATAAACTGAACAATATATAACATGAAATTTAATGTGTACCAAATGCTTACTCTATGCACTGTAGGGCTAAATAAATTGTCATTTTTCTTTGGATACTCTATTTTATAGTTAAATAACTATTTTAAAACAATATTTCTTTATAGAGAATAAACAATTATTAAATATTTTGGATATTCTTCATTACAGGAGCAGTATTCATTGCGCTCCTTTGTACTCTATCAGTGGGCAGTCCACTGTGCCCCATGTTGAAGTTCAATACATACTCATAAAAATAAAATTTAAAATTTTCTTTTAAGCATATAAACTTTTTAATTAAATAAAGACCAGTGTCTTGCATTTTCAAAAAAGTTGTTTTATCTTATTTATCCATAACCTTTAATTACTCAATAAAGAAACGTGTGATGATGAAAAATTTTACTTTTAGGATCTCAAAACAACCATGAGCTAACGATGTGTTCTAAAGGCTATAAGTAATCAATCTAGTGCTGTTTTCAATTAGCCTAAAAGAAAAGATTTAAAAATTTAAAAATAAGTAAAACATAAGGGGTGGTCCACTGTGTGCGTAGGTCCACTGTACCCCGCTCTCCCCTACATGATTTGAAAATTTTAAATAATTTTCTTTCTTAATACTAAAAAATAACATTGAAGTAACAGCAGGTTTAAGTTAAATATGCTTAATTGTTTAATTCTGTTGTAATATTCAAAACAACTGTGTTTATTAGATTTCAGTAAACAACATCAGGGTCCGATTAAACTTTGAAGTTAGAGGAATTACGACGCCATTTCAGGACTTTTCTTTTGGAGAAGGTTTTCTAAATTCCATATATACATGGAAACTCTTCAGTGTTACAAATATTATTCCTAGGACCGACATAACATCAGAACGGCCGGCAATTTTACACAAGCTTTTAAAAAATACTTTATATCAGACATTTTATTAAAAATTGGTTACTTCTTTGTTACAGCGGCTCACACAATTATGATTATGACAAGTTGCAGCCGATTTCGCCAACGTCGTAACCAAGATCGTGAAGCACACACGTATAATACCTTATAATACCATTTCATTAAATCGTATACGATAGTTTAATAGTTTTTTCCTTACTACAAGTGTGTAATTTATTTATTTTTAAGAATTAACAATCTGTCCAATATATCAATTAAAAAAAGGTGTAAACAAAGATTGAACAGACATGACCGCAAAAAGCCTCAAATCCGCACAACACTTGGAACCAAACTGTGCAGATTAGTGGTCTTCTACTATACACAGTTTTTCATAAATTTGTTTCGTTCTTAAAATGTGTTATTTTCATCTGTTACGGCGGAACAAACGAGAAAATCTCATATTCTTGCACATCAGTTGTATATGTTACCAGCCAAACCCGATTTTAGGCCAAACTAATTTATCCTAACGTGCATCGGATAAACTTATTTTTCCTAGGACAAACTAGTTTATCCTAACGCCCATAGGATAAACTAGTTTTTCCTAGGCCAAACTAGTTTATCCTGACGTCCATGGGATAAACTAGTGTTTCCTAGGCCAAACTTGTTTGGCCTAACGCTCATAGGATAAACTAATTTAGCCTGCTATTAATTGGTCGTAACTAGTTTATCCTAGGCCAATTCAATTTGGCGTGCATTTATTGATCCCATCGACGGCAATCTATTAGTTTATCTTAGGCTAATTCAGTTTGCTGTGCGTTGATTGATGACAACCAGTATTGAGCACGCTCACAAAAATAAATAAATGAATAAAAAGACTAACTAATTTAAACTTAAATTCAATTTCTCAAAAATCAGTCAAGTTCACGCTCAAATTCAAAAATTTTCAAACGAATCCATTCAACTCAAACACATCTATGGAAGTGAGCAAGTTCACTAAAAACTCGTTTTTTTTAATTTATTTATTTATCTATACTAATATTATAAATAAGTATAAAGTTTGTTTGTTTGTTTGTAGGCGGTAACCTCTGGAACTACCAAACCGATTTCAAAAATAATGGTATCAAAATGACGGTGTTAGTCCGAGTTCTAGTATAGGCTATAACTTATGTCGGGGCCACTACCTCAAAGTGGGTGTAGGAGCAAAAAACGTTCTAAAAATGCGATTTTAGTGTTACCGAACTACCTAGAAACATGAAATTTGGAAGGATAGTTACTTATAAGATATAAATTATCTCTAAGGATATTTTTTCTTAAAACATTCGAAATTTAAAAAGGGGTGTAAATGCGCAAAAAGCGTTCTAAAACACCTTCTAAATGGCAATTTCTACGCAATCTCAGGACGTACCGAACATATTTAAAAAATAATGGTGTCAAAATGATGGTGACAGCCCTTGCTCCAACATAGGCTATATTTTATGTCGGTGCCACTACTCCATAGGGTTCAGGAGCAAAACCTTTCTAAAAATGCGATTTCTGTGTTACTGAAGGGCCTAGAAACATGAAATTTGGAATTTTGGTTACTTATTAGATATACATGATCGCTAAGGACATTTCTTTAAAAAATTCGAATTTAAAAAGGGTGAAAATGTTCTAAATTGCGCTTTATACGCAATCTAATGAAGTACCAAAACGATTTCAAAAGTAATGATTGAAAACTGATGACATCCCTTCAACATAGGTTGTATTTCATGTTGTTTTCTCTACAATCTGGGGGCTATAGGAATAAAAAACGTTCTAAATTGTGATTTCTGGGATACTGAAGAGGCTAGAAAATTTAAATACGGAATAAAATATAAATAAAATATAAATAAAATACATAAAATATAAGTGCCCTCTAAGAACTGTCGAAGATAAATTCGAAGTTTAAAAGAGGTGAAGCGAAGGGAAGGAGCGAAAAGCGTACTAAAAAAAGTCCTAAATTGCAATTTCTATGCAATCTCAGGAAATAATAAACCGATTACAAAAGTAACAATTGCAAATCAATGGGGATAGTCTCTCATTCCACACAGGCTATATTTTATGCCACTGCCACTACCACCTCGGGTTGGCAGGAGGAACAACAAATGTTCTAAAAAAACCTTTAAAAAGTTTATGAATTAGCATTTCTATGAAATATTAGGAAATACCAAACCGATTTCAAAATTAATGTTGGCAAATTAATGGTCCCAATTTCTGTTTCAACATAGACATTTTATGTTAGTGCCACTACCACCAGAGAGGTGGTAGACCAATTGGCAAGAAGCTTTGAATTTGAGATGATGGTTAATTTTAAGATGTAAATGCGTACTAAGAAACGGTTTATTCAAAACTTCAAATGAATACTGAAATGAGCGTATGGAATGAGCATAAAAGTTTCAAGATACTTTCTAAATTTGGAATTTGTTTTAATTCTTCTTATTAATTCAAGTCGCGTATTTACCTAATGCAGTGTGATAATGAATTTCAGTCAAACTGTGGCATAATCAATATTTTTTTAATTATTCCCAAAAGTATAATTTCTTCTAATAAAATTAGAAATACAAAATCACTTGGCATATTTCAACTGTTATGCGAACAAAGCCGTGGGTTTTGCTAGTTTTTAATATAATGGAAGTTTAGCGTCCAAATTTACAAAATTTTGTGAGCTAGTCTTTTGGCTATTCGATGTAATGTAGTCGATGTGTGCTTTTCCAATTTGCTTTCCCGATACTCGGTCTGGGCTTGGTTTGGGGATTACTTTTTCGAGAGGTTAAGACCGAGATGGACCGGGACTTAATGTTTTCCGGCTTATATCGGGACTGGACTGCATTCTTCTTGAGCTCTGCACAGGCAGAAATTTTCAGTCCAATTTCCAACCCAGTTCATATGAAAATCACTTGGACCGGCAGGATCTCTGGCCTGTTCAGTAAAAATATTAGCAAAATTTCGCACTGCCCAACTTTTTTTTATTGCACACATTTTTAAATCGCTATTATTAGACAATTAAAATTTATAAATTTATTATTATTATTTTTTTATTTTTTTAAGATGAACAGCTATATGTTTAGGTAATAAAATTAAAGTACGGTATAACCAGAGAAAAATAACCTGCCTATGACGGAATCCCGTGTTTAAGAAAAATATATGTTGATCTATGTTAAATGAGGATATTAATACTTGTAAAAGAATATAATGCATTTACAACAGACGATGAACTTTCTAATAAAGAAACCTGCCTATAACGGATTTTTCTTCTTTCCTGTGCAATTCCGTCTTAGAAGATTCAATTGTATAGAATTTTATAATATTTTAAATCGTCAAGCCAGTGAATGTGGACTAACAATACTAAGGATTCTTTTGTAAACTATATTGATTTCTTAATGAATCCCTATTTGTATGTAACTATCTGAATAATTACTGATACCATTAATTTTTTTTACACGGCTTGGAGACCTGAAAATCAGAAACAAATTATGTAGAAAAACCTTCTAAGACAGAATCACATAGAAGAGAAAAAATTATTTTTCGTAAAAAAATTTTTAGTAGTCCCCGTTGTCTCTAGCAAATGCATTATGTTTTTTTCAAACGGATTATTATATCCAATTTGCGCCGTTTAAAAAAATAAAATCTGTTTAAAGCAGGATTTCGTCATACACAGATTATTCTAACAGGTTTTACAGTACGGTATCCCCATCCGTATAAATGTATATGTACTATTCTTAAGATTATTTTAATTGTGGAATAGTGGTAGCTTAAAAATATATGTATTTTAGGCCAAACGGGGACCGTGATTTTGGAGGATTTTGAAAATACTAGATTTCTCAAAGAATATCAAATGTCCTTCTGATACTTTTAATGGTACATTTATTGATAATTAATTAAAATCCAAGTGATATTAATGTAAGGAAAAAAATAAATATTAAAGAAAATCAACGTTTTTTCTTTTAAATATTTTTTTTCTCACATAAATATCACTTTGTTTTGAATAAATTATGAATAAATGCACCATTAAGAATAACAGAAGTACATTTGATATTCTTTCAGAAATCTGGAATTTTCAAAAACTCGGCAAAGTCCCGGTCCCGATGATGCCGGATTTTCGAGATTATAATGTACATTATTAATCAATCCTCTCAATTCTTCCTCTCCTAAATTTTATGATAATCTTTCATCCCATTCTTTGGTTTCCAGCACAAAATTTGCCATACGGAAGATTTTGTAACTACCAGCGGCGGTGAAATGGGGAAGATAGGGGAACAGTATCCTACTCCACATCGAATAATATGTATTATATTATACAGAGGTGACAGGAATACTACATTGAACTTGATTGGCGCCGGAGAGGTAGTTGGGATCAATAAAAGCACTTCAAATTGCATTGGCCTAGGATAAACTCGATCGGCCTAGGATAAACTAGAAGGTTGGCGCCTTGGCGGTCTTTAGGATCAATAAAATCACTCAAAATTGAAATGGCCTAGGATAAGCTAGATCGTCCTAGGATAAACTAATTCGGACCAATGAATAGCAGGCTAAACTAGTTTATCCTATGAACGTTAGATCAAACTAGTTTGGGATAGGAAAAACTAGTTTATCCTATGGACGTTAGGATAAACTAGTTTGGCCTAGGAAAAACTAGTTTTTCCTATGCGTGTTAGGATAAACTATTTTGATCTTGGCCAATCTAGTTTGGACTAAAATCGGGTTTGGCCGGTAACATATATATCTTTAATTCTAATTTTCCGTCATTTTTGACGGGCTACCTTTCTAGTATTAAATAATTAAACAATATTAATAGGTATTAAGATGTCGTAAAGCAAGATGAAAATCCCGAAAAACAATTTTTTGCAACTGATTTAGGAAATCAGCCTAAATATTTACTATATCTACTCTACATAAATTAAAAAAGAGCTTAAAAATCTAGCAAAATAAATGTATAAAATACTTTAACTCTAAACTCACACATGACATAAAATATGAAAGGTAACTACAAATAATTTTATATTTTAGCCAATGAGGACGGACCGAACGACGACTATAGGTGCTACGTATTAATATAATTACGAACGCACCTAAAAAGAAACTAATATGTTGTGGCTATCACAAAACTTTCTTCTATATAAATCACATCAATTAAATCATTTAAATAGTACAAGAAATTACATGAATTTAGCACCAATTCATATCAAAGTATATCTGAATTTGAAGTTTGATGAAAATTCGTGCATTAAGATCTTCCCTTTTTTCTCTATAGCATAAAAAAATAACTTTTCCTATTTAATGTTTAAATTACAAATAGTGTAACCACCTTTTAACTTAGTTACACAGAAAAGGCAATTAAAAGTATTTTGGAAACATCCTACGTATTTCACTGAAAAAAGTGTGAAGAATTATCTTTAAAAAATATCAAACTCTTTGATTGAAATTTGTCGAAGCAATATTATCCACTGATTTTTAAAATGCTATTCTAAAAAGCAAATAAAGAAATAAATAAAGAAATAAATAAAGTGCTTAACGTTTCATTTCTATAAGGCGTTCCATTTTTTACAAAATTCTCATTCCCCTATGATATGGATTTCTAACTAATAAAAAATGTGATCTTTACGTGCATAAAACGTGCTTTAAGTGAAAAAAAAATAGAAATTTTTAACCAGTTAACCATTTAAAAGAAAAATATAATTTTGTTAGATTATCTGATTCTTTTAATATTATTGAGACCTTCTAATTGCAAATATACAGTCTAAAGGTATTGATTCCTCTTACAAAACTTCATTTGCATGTAAAAAAAATCACATAAAGAAACCATAAGAAAAATTGGAATGTAATATAATTTTTGCAAAAATTGCGTCATTTTACAAAATCATTTTGAAAAATCGAGCTGCGAAAACCATACAACACTAGTTAACTAATCATAACTTAACAACTCAAATTTTTGACACCCTCGCCTACGTGTTTTGGCAGTGCTGATTGTCGGCCCTAAAATAACACTGCACCAAAGCGATATAAGTAAGCGTCCTATCTTAAATGGGAGAGGTAACCGCAAGATTAAAGGCGATGTCACATTAATCAAGGTCGCACACCACGTAGCGGACGAGGTGAAGTACAGAAAGATGCCAAACTGTTTTCTTCTTTATGGATAATCTATTAATTGCACATCTATGAAATAACTGCGCAAGCGCAAACGTCGTGTTTTCATTTGTTTGTAGCATTTATATTCTGACAATAATAGAATATTCTATTAATTTTTATTCGTGTTTTTTTTTACTTATTTATTGTAGTTAATTATTTAAGTAAAAACAGTTCTTTTTAGAAAAAATATTATTTGGTAAAATGCAAAATGTTGGTCATCGAATAGCGGTAGTTTTTGAAATTGTAAGAAAATTCTCTTTCTTATAGAATTCATATCTGTCTTTTTCCAGAGAGTAAAACAAGTTAGTTACGTAATTTAACTTTAATTTATTTAAAAAAAAGATAAAATATTATTTAATATATATTATCAAATGTTGTTGATTTAAATACGCTCGATTTTAATTATTTTCTTTTAATGAAATGAAAAATGACGTATAAAAATTAGTAAGTAGTTAATGTGTAAAGATTAAATTTTATAGTCTTATTTTTTAATCAATTCTTGAGGTGCTAAAGTAACAAAAAATGATTTACACTGTTGAATTCCCGTAATCCCGATGAGCAACGTTTATGAATGTTTCGAATATGTATATAATTTAATTATAAATAAAATATTCAATTTTAAATACTTTTGTTCACTTATTCAGAAAAAACGATAAATTTCCAATATTCTCTTAATCGCCTTGCAATCATCTTATTTAACTAACAAATATTTCATTCATTTAATTTAAAACTCATTTCATATTATATTCGGGATCACTTTAATAATTTAAAATGCTTGTATTAAATGTTGTACTATTAAACGAACAAGTGTTGTTCATTTATTTGTTTAAATATTTTGCAAGTCTAGGCAATAACTTCAATAATTTTACTAAAATCGCCAGATTAGATTTTTTTTCTTTTTTTGAAACAGACAAAGTTATTTAGAGAATCCCTGTTAAAAATTCAATTACGAATTTCAGATTGTTACTTAGTCACAGAAGATGATTTTGTTTGCCAGATTTATTGCAAAATATTTTTGTTACAACTTGCTTTGATAAAAATATGTGTATTTAAAAAAAGTCGCAATGCCATTTTCGTTTAAGGGCAAAAGGTAGTAATACTTTCGTAGCATTAATGCTTTTCTCCCGAAATTGAAAGGGTATTGCGACTATTTTTTTAATGTACATAATTTTATCAAAACAAACTACAATAAAAATATTTTGCAATATATCTGGTAAACAAGATTCATCTTCCATAAGTGAGTAAAGACTCAGAAAATATGAGCAAGAAATGCGTAGATAGTAGATTGTCTGTCATATATGGCGTCATACTGAACACCCGCGTATTTGCATTATTCACCCCGTCCACCATATGGCGCGTATACTCCAGATTCCTGTATGGACATTGCACGCTTAATATATATGCAGTTTTGCACTGTACTTTGCTTTTATGAGTCTTCTAGCATTTTAGAGCTAGGTAACTCTATTGAAATAAACGTAATTGACAATAATCACAAATAAAGTTTGGAAAATTTAAATATAAGAGAAAATATGTTACTTTTCCCGGTATTAAATTTAGCTTTTATTCACTCATTTACAAAATTTCAATGTTTCAATCTTCACACTTAAAATTAAGTACATATTTTGATTTATATTTTGTAATATTTGGTAAATAAATAAAAGTCTTGCGCATTTAAAATATTCCCAGGATGCAGTTAAACAGATTTAGCTGACAACTAGAATTTTTTTATGTATGTAAGTTACCGTATTTTACACCAGATGTGTTCAAATAATTGTTTACTTCTCTTTTATACTATTAATCAATATCCTAACTTGATTCATACATTAACGTAATTACTTGTTTATTACCAATATCAACGGAACAAACTGAATGCGGTTGAAGTATAACAAAAGATTGCTTTTATGCTATTTAACAAATTAAGAGATTTATTTTTTAACCATTTGGAAAAATGGTTACTGTCCTCGTCAGGGTAGGAAATCAAAAAGCGTATCTGAATCTTTTTATTGGTTTAATCATCATTTTATTCGTTTTCTGATTGGTCTATACAGTAATCTGTATTTCCCTTTGCTTTCAACAGAGATGGACAACATAGTGTTGCCACTATGACAAAAAGTAATAAAGACTACAAAAAAAATTAATAACTCGGAAACAAATTGAGATACAGCTTTCAAACAAATGGCATTTAAAAGTACATTTTTTTCTCTATACAACGATATAAAAAGTAATATTGTGGGATGTTTAGAAGTTTAAGAAATAAATTTCATTTAAAATTGGCCGTCAGATTTCTTGGAAATCTGACGATGGAAAAGCCTTTTCCCGAACAGTCAATGAAATGCTTGGATAATACGTAAGTTTCAGGTGGATAATACGTACGAGTCGCAGGCGATTTCTGTCGCTTGCAATTTTTACGTGTAATAACACTATTAATGTTTAATTCATGGTTTACGTAATGTATGATCAACTCCGTGTTATTTTTTATGTCTTAAATTTTAGTTTTTGAAAAAATCATTTTCCAAATGCACTCTAAATTAAAATGTCTGAAATTCAGACACTTAAGTGTCTGAAATGGAGTGTTCAATTTTCAGTCATTTTAAAATGTCTGAATTTTTTCAGACACTTTTTGCGTCTGAATTTCAGACACTTCAAACGTCTGAATCGCATCCATTTTTTTGTAAACATCATACGTAGCCATGTTTGACCACGTTGAATCCTGGAAAAATATTTGGCTGTGGTCCTGCCCCCCCCCCCCCCAATACAGCCTGATTTTTTTGGTGCTCTCAGTTTTGATATACAATTTTCGTTACGTTGATAATTTAAATCTTTTACGACATTGTACTGATTATAATCAATATCTTGAACTTCAGGAGTAGAACAAGATTAAAAAACAAAAAATATTTATCTAAATATTAGATTTTTTTAAATTTATTTTGTTTTTAACCTTATTTTACTTTAAAAGTTCAAAATATTGATTATAATCAGTACAGTTTCGAAACAGATTTAAAATATAAGCTTTACAAATATTGCACATCAAATTTGGGGGCACTACAGTCGTAGGGGGACGGGGCACTTCCCAGTTTGCCCTTCCTTTAATCAAGAAGTACTTTTGCAAAAAACGCAACCCTGCATTATAGTTGTCTAAATTGAGATGTCCGGTATTCGGGAGTATCCGTTGTGGAGGTTAATGGACATTCTCGAATAGCGAACACCTCTATTTAACGAATACTTTTTTAATCAGCAGACATACATATTTGTATATTTTTACCTCAAAAAAGTAGACATCTCCAATTATCGGACAAATTCCGCGGTCCCGAAGTGTTCGCTATTAAGGGCTTTTAAGGTACATAGATAAATATATATATATATTTTATAATCTTGTCCTACTCTAAAAGTTCAAAATATTTATTATACTCGGTTGAATGTGGAAAAAGATTTAAAATATCAGATGTACGAAAATTGCAAAAATCCCCCCCCCCCCCACCCAAAAAAAAAAATGAAAATATAAAAAAATATATTGCCACATAGGCAATTTTACATATACATCACTTGATAATCACAACAGCCATTTAACTATGAATAATGAAAATAAATAAATAAATATTCTACTTTAATAACATTGGGGAAAAAATGACTTTGGTATTTTGTTAAATATATTTGCGTTTTTAAACTTGTCCTACTCAAAAGTTCAAAACTTTCATTATAATCAGTGCAAGATTTAAGATATCAGCTTTACAAAAATTCATGCAAAATCCCCCCCTCCCCCCCCCAAAAAAAATGAAAATACTTATTTAAAAATTATGTTTTTAAAAAATTTATATTTCCACATGGGCAAGTTTTTATGTAGATCAGAGGGTACTCACAAAAGCTATTCAACTATCAATAAAAACAAATAAGTACATATTCTATATTAAAAACATGAGGAAATAATAACTTATGATTTCCAAACTTCTTTCGTCTTAAATATATACAGTAACATCTGTCATTTTTGTATTTTTCGTATAAGTGCATATAAATAAAGTTACCACAATTTTAAATACGAAATCTAGTTAGAGGTTTTTACTTTTTCCCATTATAAATTTCAAATTACTTTTTTATTAAAAATAATAAAAAAATCAGTATTAGAGTTGATTGCAAATCAAATACATATGTATATTTTTACAGGCAGCTTCATATAATAGACCAGTCTCATTTACTTTATTTATCTTTTTTTAATCTGCGGTTTTATGCCAGGAAGTAAGAAAGCATTAGGTCATCTTTCAAAGTTTTTTTTTTTTCTTTACTTCCTTGTGGCCGTCATTTACTGCGAGATAAAAATATATCCATTGAAACTAAGAACTGACATTGAATATATAATTCGTAATAAAAAAGAACGTCATAAGTTTAAAAATATATACTTCTAGAATTAGTGGGGGGTTTTGCGAACAGATTCAAAACTAATTAAATTCCATGCAGGATTTTGTTTAGTACAATAAATAAAATCATAAAATACACTAATTTTACTACTATAAAGAAACTTACTTGAGTTGCTGCAAGAGGTAAGAAATATTCCTCGATTTGAAATTTTAAAAACTACCACAACCACAGTGAGGGAGAAAGACTTTCATTAGTTTAAAAGGTAATCCCATAATACATCCGACTAGCCATATTTAAAGAATGAGATGTTTCATCCTAAAAACAGGACCCGCCAGACAAAAGTTTCTTTTTTTTTGCCAGTTTCGACAGGACGAAGATGAATAACACAATATTATTGATATAAATTGATACGAGTTAACACTAAGCACATTGCACACGCTTTGTAGAATTTCCGGGTGTAATCTTCAACCGTCGTCTACTTCTGTTCTGTGTCTATCCCGCCCTTGTATCGACGACAGCTTCTAAGAGACATTTGATGTCGAGCACACACGTCAGATGTATGTATTCAATAAATAAATAAACCAAGTTAATACGAATTAAAATCACAGTACTTCACATTTCGCAAAAAACGAATTAAAATACACGCGTACATAAAAACAAACTTTGTTTGAATTACAACGTATACCACTTCAAACGAAGACATCTAAAACGCATGCGCAACTGGGAGTGCTAGTGCCCCCTGGTGGTTATTGCGTCGGAGGAATCAAAACGTCTTAAATTAAGACACGTTTAAAGCAATGAAGTGTCTTAAAATAAGACGTTTGCGGATATTTTAGACATTATTCTCAGTTCGTTTACACCATGGTCATAGTAAGACGCTTATGTATCTTAAAATAAGACATCTATAGTGTCTTAATTTTCAGATTAAGACACTTAAGTGTCTAAAATTCTTTTTCAGTCACATATGTGTCTAAATTTAAGACGCTTCTATTTGCAGTGTGGTCGTTGTAATTTGTTAAATTGCATTTTTTTTATTACTGTTGCTGTTTTCTGGCTGAAACAAACATATTTAGGTTATATTACTTTTGTTTAAAAGGGAATTAAAATCGACAAAACAATGCGGCACACATTTTTTAAAAATAATTTTTGCGTCGAATTATGTTTGTTTGTTGTACGCATGAATATAAAGTAATTACTTGAATTGTATGAATGCCTACAAAATACGATGAAAGCTGTTACAGTATAAGTAAATTTTGTTTTAAGCATATAATGCATTCAATGTCTATTACGATCTGAATTTATACACCTGTAATGTTTTCGAGAAGCTTAGATCGAATTAAACACAATGGTTGCATTTGTTCATTACAGGGACATACATAATAATTCGGTTACAGTTAATGTATCTATAATTATTGGAAATGCGTTTCCAGTTGTGGTATGCATTATTAAATTTAACACTTTTTTTCCATATTACTTGGTGTGCAAAAATGCTATAGATAATATACTGAGTTATACAAGATAATTCAAGAATATGTTTTTTTAATTAACGGAAATTGCTGAAGGGTAATTTTCACCCATACTATCCATGTCCTAGCTGAAATCAATTTTGCCCTACTATGAAGTATACATACAGATCTATAGATCACTTACAGAATTCAAATACGTTTTGGACTGTAGACGTTTATTGTTTAAAATTGCTTTTCTAAATGTGTTTAGTATTTTCTATATTGCATAATTAAATACCTTGTTTCACCTTACTGAACGGTGAAGTTTCGTTACAGTTTTCGGTATGTGTTGGAAATTGTTTCAAAACTATTATTTACGCATGTTGTTTTTTTTCCTTTTTTTTATTTAAAAATTTTATATAAGCAACATAAATTTTATATACTGACATTTAATTCATATTCATTTAAAGTACTGTTTCATGTAAATGATTAAGTAGCATTAATTGTTATATGATATTATTTTTTAAATGGTGAATTGTTTTGTTACACATTAAATTTGATTCTGTAGTAAATCCCTAATTAACAAATTAAATGAACAACACCTTTTGCCGTTTTGCATATTTATAAGAAACTTCTAATTGCTGATATGCAAGAAAGAACATCTAAAACATTAAATAGATTAAAAGTAATATGGTTTAATTATATATCCAATTGCGTTTTTTCATCTATTTAAATAAACATAATCTGCGAAACTTATTTCCTTAATAGTTTTAGGTATTACTTATGGGCTTTATTGCAATTATACAGATTTTTTTTTTATGATTAATTTAATAATGATTGCAGAGCTAATCAAAGCAGAAATTCGTAATGGGATTAAATAATAAAGATACTTGTATGGCATGTTTATTAATGCTATTTAAAAATATGCATCATTATTTATTAGATCATTGCTCATGTACTTTGCAATTATTTTTATTTATTGCGTTTATATTGGAAGAGTTGGAGAAAATGTTTTACTATGAAATATAAAGAAGAAAATAGATATAAACTGTCCTTAGTTTGTTGTCATAAATGTAATTTCTGGAGAGTTAAAAAATAGAATTTTCATAGAAACAAAATAAATTCATGTAATTTGTTTTTCACTTTATTTCACAGACATTTACTTATTTTTACGCAACTCTATGAAAGTTCAATTAAAAAATTTCGGCATATCCCTTTACAAAACTATACACGACAATACGCTTTTTTTACCAGCATAGACTATAAATTGAGTATCTTAACAACATATTCAAGTTCCGTGATAATTGGTCAATTTTTACGACAGGTAGTTCCTACATAGTCGCATATTAGAAGCGAAAGGCGTACCTCACTTTCAGAAATCCTGGTCTAGTCCGAATAGTTATACAAGATTTGACGCTTTTAGTATTTTACATTATCCTTACCAGCAATTTCAATTTCGTTTTTCATTTTTTGTAAACAGATTTTTCTCGAAAAGGCCAAAAGTGCATTTAACGGAGTTTTTTTATTTTTTTTAATTTTTTTTTTTGGCCTCACTGACAGGAAACCTTTCTTATAATATGATATCTTTAAATATTTTTTATCTATTACTTGCTAACAAGCCTATAATAATATTATTAAACGAACCTTAAATTTGTATCTTTTTTCAATTTTACATGAAACGTGAAATACTTGCAACAGGAAATGGGTAGAGAGTATATCTTCCCGACGATTGTGTAATTTTGGTTCTGAAATATTGAAATATAACAGAAAAATACTGTTTATGCTTAAATTTTTTTCACATCGAAACCATGAGTGAATATTTTGGATTATCGAACTAATTTGTTTTCGCCCTTCTATTATTTGCTAACAAGCCTATAATAATATTATTAAACGAACCTTAAATTTGTATCTTTTTTCAATTTTACATGCACTGCAAATAGAGGCGTCTTAAATTTAGACACATATGTGACTGAAAAAGAATTTCAGTCACTTAAGTGTCTTAATCTGAAAATTCAGACACAATAGATGTCTTAATTTAAGATACATAAGTGTCTTAGTATGATCATGGTATATACGATCCGAGAAATATGTTGGAATTATCTACGAAGTGTCTTATTTAAAACAGTAGTTGAACATTTCTTTTCTGTACTTTTCTGAACAGCCAATCAGAGCATTGATTTCCGCGCATGTCATCTATGGTTCCTTCATGATATAGAAAGAATCACATTTTAAGCGTCGCCATTGCTTGGATTAAAAGAAATGCGTAATTATGGAGTATTTATCGAATGAAAGTGTAAGTCATATTTAATTTTAACTTTTTATTTCAGTAGGCTTGTATCTTATGAATATAAATTAAATAGTTTTTAAAGATTGATCTCTTTTTTTTGTAGTTTAATGTTAGTTTTTTGATTTCACAAGCTGTCGTCTGTTATACCTTCTTAATGTAACAGTATAGAATATAATTGTTTTGATAATTAAATTGCAATGCTTTAATTCAGCGCGCTTGTCTCCTGTGAATAAACGAATGAGTGATAACTTGTTTAATCTTCCTTTTCAATCCTGTGATCAAAAATATCCTAATTTGTCGTTGCCCAAAAGCAAAACGTGCAACATAAACAGATTTGAAAAGCTGAATGATTCATAGTTCCATTAAAGGGAGATAAAAACATTAAATTGAAGCCGTTTGAAACTGTATTTATTCTATGTTCTGTTTCTTCTGATTTTTACTGTTTATTGATTATAAACTCTTGCAGTTTATGTATCAGTACTTATTGTATTTTTTTGTGATTATTATTTTGGAGCTAAATATGATATTCATTTATGATTATGATATTCGGAAAAGTTTTCAGATTGAAAAAAAGCATTAATACTGTGAAAATTTTCTTTACATGTCACCGTTTTTAATCACAGTACTGAAACTTTTTAAAGATTTATTCTTATTATTGATGCTTTAATTTATTATTGAAAATCGGAAATTTTGATAGTCAAAGTTTCATATTTAACATTTACCAAATTTCTAAAAACATAATAGGTATTTCTTATACTATCATTCCGTAAGATTTTTTAAACATAGAACAAATGCAGAAACATTTTATTCATTAACTGCAATTTCTGTTCTTGTTTAACGGTATATTTATAAAGTATTCATTAATATTTTTTGAGTTTTTTTAAATTGGTACCTATATTATTTTTTTATTTATATGTAAGCCTTTTTCTGCTATGTTTTGTTCATGATTTTAAATTTTCAAACCTGAGAAATATCAGAAACAATTATGAAATTTCCCTTTATTGCAATCGCATATGCAACGTTTCTGATACAAACAATTATTAGTACGAAAAAAATTAAACATGATAATTTAGGCATAAATAAAAAGTTGTTTATGCTTGATATAAAGTTTATAGATAAAACTGAAATAGTATATATTTTTAAAAGTTCATATTTACTTATATATTATATATCTTTTAAGCGATTAATAACTACTTTTTTTATATTCAAAGTATTTTCAAACAACTAAAAACAGTACATATTCTGTCATTTCTTTTCCTTTTCTTCTGTTTTCTAGGTTAATTTTTTCTTATCAAATCTGTAAAATTTATGTAACTCATATTCATAAGATACAAAGTTTACAGGAATAAAAAAATAAATATGACTTATATCCTGTTGTTCCATAACAGCTAAGGAATATGTTTAAAAGAAAAACTTTTACATATTCCACAGAATGTATAAAATTAGACACCAAAGTTCATTTTTAATTAAACAATAACAAAGCACCGTATATTCAAAAAATATTATGACACATGTTCACTACTTATAGTGACTAAACTTGTTTATTTATATGTACTACTTGAAATGTATATTTGAGGCAAGTTTTGAAACTAGCAGTAATTATTTTCTGAATGTTATTAAATTAGAGTATTTATTTATTATTTTGTATTTATAGTTAAATAGATCTTGTGATTATCTGATCTGTGTAAAACAATGCCTATTTGCCAATATAAATTTTTAAAAGATCTAGTTTTTAAATTGCATGAATTTTCTTTTTTTTTTTTTGAGGGGGGGGGGGGATTTTCTTTGCAATTCTCGAACATCTGATATTATAAATATCTTTATTTTTATCCACTGAGTATAATGAATATTTGAATTTTTAGAGTAAGTCAAGATTACAAATATATATATATATTTATCCATGTACCGTAAAAACCGTCAATAGGGAACACTTTGGGGCTGGGGAATTTGTCAGATAATCGGAGATGTTTCCTTTTGTGAGGTAAAAATATACAAATATGCATACATTGTGTATTAAAAAAGGTATTAGACATCCACTTTTCAGAAATGTTCATTAACCTTCACAACGGACACTTCCAAATACCGGACACTCCTATTTAGTAAAAGATAATGCAGAGTTGCATTTTTTTGCAAAAGGACCCGATTAAAACATGGGCATGCTGGACAGTGTCCCGTCCCCCTACGATTTTAGGACTCAAAAATTTGATGTGCAATTTATGTATAGCTTATATTTTAAATCCATTTCGAAATTGTACTGATTATAATCAATATTTTGAATTTTTAAAGTAAAATAACGTTAAAAACTAAACAAATAAAAGAAATCTAATATTTAGATGAATATCTGTTTGTTTTTAATCTTGTTCTACTCCTGAAATTCAAAATTTTTAATATAATCAGTACAATGTCGTAAAAGATTTAAATTATGAGCTTTACAAAATTTGCATACCAAATTTGGAAGCTCCAAAATCAGGCTGTGTGGCGTGGGGGGACAAGACCACAGCTAAATATTTTTCTAGGATTCACCGTGGTCAAATATGGCTACGTATAATGCTGACAAAAATTGGTTGCGATTAAGACGTTTGAAGTGTCTGAAATTCAGACGCAAAAAGTGTCTGAAAAAATTAAGACATTTTAAAATGTCTGAAAATTGAACACACCGTTTCAGACACATAAGTGTCTGAATTTCAGACATTTCAATTTAGAGTGTGAAATATGTGCCAGATAACTTTGTAAAAAGTCTGTAAAAAAAAAAAAAAAAAAAAAAAAACGTGAAATACCCGCAACGGGAAATGGGTAGAGTGTATATCTTCCCGACGATTGTGTAATTTTTGTTCTGAAATACTGAAATATAACAGAAAATACTGTTTATGCTTAATTTTTTTTCACATCGAAACCATGAGTGAATATTTTGGATTATCGAACTAATTTGTTTTCGCCCTTAACTCCGATTATACCTAAACCAAATCAATACTCGATCATTTCTTAAAACGTTAGTATATAGTAATAAAAATTAAATCTATTTTTTGTTTCAAAATGTATGTAATGCTAATCCAATGCAAAATGCGCGTGAAAAATGAAAAGTGACTTCGGGAAATTAATTTTGTTGAAGGGGTTTATTTTCATGTATTTTTAACTCTTTGCACTGTTCCAAAGGTAATTGAAAGCGTATAATGTTTTATATTTTCTTTTTGAAAATTTTGTTTTTCGGTGTCAATATGTGTAATATTGAAATATGCTGAAAAAATTGAGGAAGAGGCGTATTTCTCGTATTTTTAATATTTTCTTTTTAAAATAGTCATAATTGTCCAACTTTGAAATTTTTAGGAGTTAAAATATAATGTTTACTTAGCCTGTGTGAAACAATCCATGAAAATAATATTATTTAGTGTAAAATAGATCGTAAAACAACTTTTTTTTCATTTGTCTTTTTTATGTAGTTGAAAACAAGTTGTCCGGGTTGTCTGAGCTCTTTGAGATTTTCAGGAGTCATAAATGAGACTATTATGCACCAAAGTAGAAAGAATCGCGAAAAAATGTCGATATATACTTGAAACAAAAATCTGTTTTCTTTTCACTTTTATTTCTTGCTTTTGGCTCAGTTCCTTTAGCATAACAAATAAAAATTAATTCCTATCGTCCGATATCTATAACATGCCAATAGGTTGTAAATATAACTGTATCTAAGTCTTTTTTTTTTCATTTTGGGGGGAAAAATGTGCATATTTAGTAATGAAAACGTGTGCCTATTTCGAGTACACAGGCGCCGAAACACATCGGGTTTTAATGTTTTCGTCAAAATGTTCACACATTTTATTTTATAAAAAATTCTTCTACTAGTCCGAATGTTTCAGAATTCTAGTTGGATGTGTAATTCCAGTTTACAGAGAATCTTCCAAAAGATGGTGTCGAAATATCAAGTTTCAGGCTCTTTTACCGTATACAAAATATCGTCTCCGTAACGCGCAAAGTGACCTGTGGTTGAGAATGTTTCTGAAAGAGTTAAAATTCATATTTTTAAAGACCAATTGTACCTTCGAAAAGAAGAAGTATTACGCACATGGGGCATTCTCAAAATCTTTTCACTTTCATGTCCCTGAATAATAATTTTTTATTTAATACACTTTTTTGTGTTTTTTTTTCATATACTTGGGAACATCCCAATGCATGATTGCACAACAATATTAACGAGATAAATAAGTTTTGGACGATGTTGGGGACCCAAACACATGAAAAACTCATCTACCGTCCCGTGTCCCTGATACTGATTTTGAAGTTTGGAGCTGTCTGGATAAAGCTGTTTCATTAAAAATAATTCGATGTAATTTTTTTCTAAAACTGGAACTATTGTGTTATATAAATATGTAGCTAAAAATTAACCTGCACACATTTTTAGGGGATATTATTTTTTTAACTCTGTCCCTGGGTTTTAGATCTTTTTACCATCCTTCTTTTAAAATGATACAGAAAATTACTTCAGATGCAGCGACGGATTTTTTTTCAAGTTTTTGCTCATGCAGAAGTATGCTAGAGAAAGAATATCTAAAGTTCTTTGACACGAAATTTACTGCAGAATATAAACCAGCATTTAAATATCAATTTCAAGCACCGTGGCTTTATTGGTAGTCTTAATGTCCCCAAGGTTTATTCCTGCACCTTTCGAGGTAAATTTAAAAAAAAAAATTAATCTAATCCAATGTTAACAACTGTTTCTAAAAATCAATGAGCATTGTGGCTATCACTTAGTCTTAACATGATTTTCCTAAAAATAGGTGGTAATTTTTCTTACCGTTCCATCCTTACCGTCTCTTTTTTTACAATTTCGTCCCTTTTTTTTATCTTACCGTCCCTTCTGTAACACTCCTTTAACACAATGTTATACAAAATTCTGTATTAAAAGTACTACATTTGTATTATTTCTTATTTGAATGTCCTGTGGGTACTATGCAAATTCATTATAAGTAAAAATTTAGAAGAAAATAAAAAGTTATAGGGGTAAAATGGTAAGGAAAATTGAATTCGCGAGTTTAACTTAAACTTCGGTTAAATAAAATATTTTTCGCTGCTGACCATTTTTTCTTTATTTTGAATCATTAAGGCATTCGTCTATCTTGGTTAAATTGTTATTGTAGCATGTTTAATTTCGCCAGATTTCTTCCCCCAAAAGTCAAAATTTTGTGAGAATGCCCCACGTATCTTTCATTAACCGGTACCTTCAAAATTGCGACATAATGATGCGATGCCGTTTGAAAGTAAAAGAGAACAGCGACAAGACATATTTTGATTTTTTTTTTTTTTTTTTTTTTTTTTTGGTCAGAGGTATAACATGGGTGTTTCTTTAAAGTGATTAAGACATAGCAGTACGATCTTTCAAAATATGCCACCCATTTTTAACTTTACTAAGCGTTTTTGCGGAAGGAGATAAAAAAAAAAAAAAACTAGAAGTCCTGATGGCCATTCTTCATTTTCAACCCGCTTTCATCAGGCTCTGTAAATCGGGCATGCGCCAGCTCTCGGAAGGAAAGATATGAGTGTTTTTATGCGAGTTCTTCCTGATTTCTAATTAATAACTCAGCTAATTATCGGAAATTTAAAATTTTGAATGTACTGGCCGTTCCCGAAAATTCCAGCCTTGTACGTGAGATATATTTTCCTAGACATGTCACACAGACACTCAAACACACACACAAAGAGACATTTCCTGTTATTAGTGCAGATAGAGTTATTTTTACACAAAAACTGTGAAATATTATTTATGAATATCGGTCATTTTGTCAAAATACATGATTTTAAATAAATATTTCTTTAATATTTCAATGCACCAGGAGATGTGTAGAAATTACTCAGAATGTAGATTAGAACCCTTTTCGAGAAATGTAAATGCGCTTTTTTTGTCAAAATTAAACAAAGACGTATTTACTATCAGGAGTTACGGCGCTGTTGTATCTGTTAGCTAACAAAAGGATTATGCAATGGAAAAAACGAGTTTTTTTCTTCTTTTACAGCAAGCAAGCATTATGTAAATTTTCAATCTCTGGAAAATAATTGAGCTGTTTTCGCAAATTAATGCTCTGCATGGGGCGATCTGTAGAAGCAACGTTTGTTAAAATCTGTGGGTGCACAAATATATCAAAGAGTAGTGCTTCTAAAAGTACCTCGACTGTTTCACTCAATATGGATGATCACTGACATGTTGGAAACGACCTTGTGGTGGTTTTCTGCATAGTCTGAGAGTTTTTGAGTCAATGGTTTGTTAAAATTTATTAATTCTTGCTTCTAACATTCACCATTAATTGTCTAAATAATTGCCTGAAACAATTGATTCTAGTCTGCAACATTTTCGTCCCACCAGATGTTGGTCCATAAGGCCATTTAAAAAGTTTAGAAGAACTTTGAAGTGTTGCATAGCATTTTATATTTACTGAATGTTTTTCCCTCAGGTAAAGTGGTATGTTGCTGTATGTAGAGCATGCATATAATTCTTATGCAGATATTTGAAAATGGCTTGGTGACCCTATTGCTTCAGAGCAGAAAAATAGTTCTTCAATAGCAAATTTCGCATATTATTTCACAGATTAAAATGGAAGCAGCTCTTTAATTGAACATACTTTAAATCGTTCATTCTTTTTATAAGGTCTTTTCATTACTCTAAAAATAGCAGTATAATGTTTATACACTTTATATATATGTCCTTATGAGTTTAGAGAATAATACATTATGAAGTAGCACTTTATATTTCACTAATTTCGGTTCTATCATAATTAACAAAGACCATTTATTTTAAACATTAATTATTGCACGGAGTCCGCATATGTTTGACCATAAAAATAGAATATATATTAATGAAGGATAAAACCAGTTATTAGTACACTGCTCAAAAAAATTAGTGGAGCAAGCAAAAAAATGAAGAGAACATTGCAAGACAGCCATGTATTGTCATAAAATGGATAGTACACCTGTATCAATGCACAATATCAATACACAAAAAAAATAAACAAATAATTTGTAAGGGAGCTTTTATTCTTTGAAAAGATGGCAAGAACATGAGAAGGTGGTTTAGGGCAACAATTTGGTTTCATGTAAATGATAAAAAATAAATTTGTTTAGAAATGATGCAAGATTTTTAATATGGCGTGTGATCTCCTTGAACAGCTAGCACTGCTGCACACGTGTTTTCCATGGATGTGATGAGGTTATCGATAAGACTTTGGGGAATACTGTTCCACTGCTCAAGAATTGCAATCTCCAAGTTCCGGACAGTAAAAGGAGGCCTTGGTATTGCAGCAATGCATTGTCTGAGTATGTCCAAACATGCTCGATCGATTCAGCTCAGGAGAGCATGCCAGTCATTCCATACGCTGTATTGTTTCAGCTTCAAGCATGTTTTCCACAAGACGAACTGTATGAGATCTGGCATTATCATGCATGGAAAAAAAAGAAATTGCTAATTTCTACAACATAAAATGCGACAAGAGGTCTCAGTATCTCGTGCGTATAACTTAGGGCCGCCAAAGTGCCATTCAAATGATATGCAGGCCCGTACATCCACATAAGCTGATTCCAGCCCATAGCATCAAACCACCTCGTCTGTAATGTGATCTTTCACGAACGAATGTGGTATTATTTTGAGTGCATCTTTCTCTCCAAGCAAAAACACATCAGATTGTACAGTCGTGGAAAAAAAAAGTAAACACCCCCTACTAACTTCTCAACAAATTATCGTAGAAGAAAGTTACTGGTACCGAACGATTGGAAATAAAGTCTACTTTTAAATGATGCATATAAAATTTGTTTAAGGGGCCATCTACATATTAAAACGAACCATAACTTTGTTTTTTCAATAGCAGTACACAATTCCGACAGCATAAATGAACACTACACCTTTCAATTAGCCTATAAACAAATTTTTATGCAATTCGTGCCATAAGTTTCCGAGAAATTAATTATTTTAAAGCGAGCGTATTTTAAGGGCTGTATCCAAATTGAAGATCTGAACTCGATTGTTAAGCGAGAGAGCCGCCTTCTTGATCAAGGTACGTTTAAACGTCAATGAAACCTGTTTGATTACAGGATAGCAGAATAAATTTCAAAAATTTACTCACTTCTATCATAGACGGCCCCTTAAATCATCATTTTGCCGTTTTTTAAGCGTAATCTGAAAACTACTTGGAAGAAAAATGTGAAATTTTGGATTTCCATAAAGCAGGGCTTAATAAATCTAAATCCATCAAAAAAATTCTATGTTGCAATTCATAATTTTTTCGAATATTAATTTCATAATTCATAATTCATATCATAAAATTATAAAAATTGCAAATTCAACGTATTTATGTTTGGGTATATTAGTATTATTGCTGCACAAAAAATTAGCTCATTAGGAGCATAATTTCAGGAGATATAAATAAAAATATGAAAATGTAATTTAACATTAGAAGTACTAAATTTTGAATATCTATAATTCAAAAACTATTCATTCGAATGACTTGAAATTTGGTTTCTAGGCATATTTTGAATCAAAGAATTGAAATATCTCTTATAAATTTGGGTACTGCCATTGAAAAAAATGAAGTTTGGATTCGTTTTAATATATATATGGCCCCTTAAGCAAATTTTATACACACCATTTAAAAGTAGACTTTATTTCCAATCCTCCGGTACCAGTAACTTTTGTCTACGATAATTTGTTGAGGAGTTAGTAGGGGGTGTTTACTTTTTTTTTTCCACGACTGTACATCCAGGCTGAATCGGGACTCTTCTGTAAGCAGAATTTGACTCCAACAACGTTGCCTCCAAATTCGATGTTCAGTTGCCCACCTTCTTTTGGGCCGCACAGTTGCTTGAGTTCAACGGAATACAGACCATTGGCTTACGTGCATAGAGACCACTCTGATAAAACCTATTTCAGACTCGAAGCAACACGCGCACAGTATTCTACGATCCTTGCGCCTACTTTCCATTAACAGTACCATTGTGTGATGTTGCTTCGCTCTGTTTTTATATAAAAGTTTTTCGCATTTGTGTGCGTGATTGTAACAGAAATCAAAGAACTGGACAAAGAATCAAAGAACAAAATGATGTTCACGATGTATGTAAAGAGAGAAAATACCTTCTTAATTTACGTGCTCTTGGATGCAAGATTGGCTTTTTACTATCCGGATTATTATTCCTTATTATGATTAACCCTTATTATTCCGGAAAATCTTGAACATATGTATCAGATAGTTTAGTACAGATCTCCTTTTGCGTGCACATTGCACAGAAGATGTTATTAATCTTTCTCTTACATTGAATTATGTTGACAGAACACCATTATCGAGACCAGTTCTAAGTTTTACAAGCTCAAAAATATATTTAAAATCACACATGGATACACCCATGAGAGTATAATAATCGGACTCGGAAAACTGTTTCGGTGTGTCAAAATCGCGAACTCGCTTCTTTGCTACTATTCAGATATTGTTTAAAAGACTTTTAATATATTTTTCATACATTGATGTATTCTCATTTACAGGGCGTAAATCTTCCAGAGTGAACTCACTGAATACTAATCCCATAATATGAGTTTTACTGCATCGTTTTCCCGAGGAAATATAGATTCCAGTTTCTATAAAGGCTTGAGTTTGAGCTGCTTTTGGTACAGTCACTAGGACATTCTTACACTTACATATTATACAATATGCGTTAGAGTTGTGGCAATGAGGAAGTGATAAATTTATATAAGGTTCCTTATTTGTGGTGTCGTCGGGAGTGGTCGTTGATGCACGATGTCTTTTTGTTACCACAGAAGAAGAAATAGGAGCATTTCGAGGCCGAAGCATACGAAATGCATATGATATGCATTTAGAACACAACTTAGAAACACTCTGTACATCGCAGTTTTTAGAACTTTTAAGTTCCGACATAAGTTTTGTGTTGGAAAAGATACGAAAATCACTATTTGTTTTTCGCCACGATTTACAACAATCACACTGACTTCCAGGAGTTATGTATAATTAAATTTTTCAATAAATAATTACAACAACAGTTTTAGAACACAACATTGACATCTGAACTATATAAATATTTTTTGAGTGCAGCAAAACAAATCTGAACACGCTCGCGCATTAAAGCAACTGATAATATCCTTGAGAAGTCTATGATACTCGCACGAAATAAATTTTTCTCTAATAGGTACAAGCGCACACAGAACCAAAATAAAATAATCCTCGTATGAAAGCTTCACATCCAAAAAGAATGTCTGGATACAATGCATAAGGAACCTGAAGTGGTTCCATGAAACGTGTACAAATTATCAAGACCTTTGCCAAACATGCGGTAAGATTTTACGAAAAGTAAAGTATTGGAATTATACTTCAAATTTTGTTTATTCGAGTTTTCTTCACTCATTTTCAATCATGTCACTGCATCTTTACAAATTGATGTATGTTTTTCATGATTAACTATATGAAATGTGTTATATTTTTTCTATTTAAATTAACTTTTTTTTTTTGTATTGGATGACCATCTCTCCTCGCTTTAAGGAGAGATGGCCATCTGCCATTTAAATTTCAATTTTGTTTAACACTTTTTGTTTTCAATATTTAATTATTTTTTACATAAAATGTTATTAGTATATGTATAAGAATTTTAAATAGGCATCAATACTTCTTGTATTTGCATTCTAAGAATTTTTATTTTAATCTTTAAGAACTATGGCCATCTATCCTAGAGTCACCATATATATCATATGAATCTAAAGTTTCTGTATATATGTATAAAATATGAATGTAAGTGCATTACATTCATGTAAATATGTAAGCATATAAGAAAATAAATGGATGGATGTATTGGCGATGAGATTGCCACAGCCAAGGGCCTGGGTTACAAACCTGGTACCCAAACAGTCTCAAGCTCAATTTATAAACCAGTCTTCGAGCTCGTACTCAATATGAAAGTCTGATTTATTCGCAAATTGAACAGAAGATCTCGACTTGTAAGATGCTTTTAGTGACACAAGGAAGTAGTCTAAATTTTCTTATATGTTTTACAGCCCTCTAAAATACAGTTTTAAAGGGAATGGGATTGTTATTGAGTGCATGTAAAGAGAAATAATCTATCTGATTCTGAAGCCTTGGCAAAGTCAGCATCAGTAAGATTTAAAAAAAGGCTCCTGAATTCTCATTCAGTAACTTGCACTGTTACCCTTTAACCCTTTCCGGCACAGTGTGCCCAGGTCGGAATACTAAATTTTAATTCCAAACTTACGAACGGCACCAAGAAAGTTTTAGTAAAATTTTGCTTTACAATGAATAGTTAAAATAACATGTTTTTAATTTCTAAAAAAGGCATTCTAAAATTCCGGTGTCAGTCAATCATTTCATCATTTTACAACAAAAATTGCCCGTCCCGGAAAGGGTTAAACTGCCTTAGGCGAGGAATGTGTTTATATTATACCTATTAATATTTTTAAATATATTGTTGAAGTACGTACCGGATATATATACAATATTTATTTGTGAGATATAATCCTGTTTTAAATATAACTACAAGATTTGCGATCTGCTATTTTTGACAAAAATTAACAATGGTAGAATATTTCCAGCTGAATACTTGAAAAGAAAACATTATCTATTCGTGTATTTCACAAGCACTATTTACTTCATTCGAGATTTATAGTTTAGTTTTCTAATACAGCATCATATAAGTTTTTTATGAATGACAGAGCAAAAAGATTTTCTACAATAACTTTTTTAACTTAACTTGTTTCATCTATGTAAAGATAAAAAAAGTTTTTCGATTTTAACACCCTTTCTGCTGTGATAGAATTATAAAAATGAAGTACTCAGGTGTGTTCCGATGACAGAACAATTTTTTAATATTTTATAATAATAAATAAATAATAATTTATAAATTTCTTTTAAATCATTTTCCGTTAGCCAAGTGCAAGTGATGATACAATACACCAAAGATTCTTCACGGTTGCAAATGTATGTGAGTTACAACAACACTGTAAAAAAAAAAAAATACTGCCCGTTTTCCGTTAGGAATCGGAAAAATAGTTGCCCTTATCGTACCGGAATAATTTCCGACACAGCTCGGAATAAAATCCGTAAAAATAAGGAAATAGTCAGTAAAACGGTTTTTTATAGATTTTATTCCGATTTTACGGATTTGATTCCAAGCTGTGTTGGAAATTATTCCGGTACGATAAGGGCAACTATTTTTCCGATTCCTACCGGAAAACTGGCATTTTTTTTTTTTTTAACAGTGAACAATGTATGTGATTTTTCGTCAAACGTCAAACTACGATCGCTAAAATAGGACATTTCCCGGTGAAATTGCAACAATGGATATTTAACGATAAAAAATGTAAAATACATGTAATTATGTGTAAAAAGAGTAGTGGTTTTTTTGATTTACGAACTTTTTAAAAAAATTTAAACGAGACGCGATAACTTTGAAAATAGCATTTTACGTAAAATTATTTATATAAAAATACACATGTATACTTTATAATAATGTTCGCATCACAAAATCTTTACTTGAATATTCTAATGCTGAACTACACTTTCTAGTTCAATTTTTTTCTCCATTCTATGAAACTGTTTTTATTACTCCTTCTGCATTTTTTTGAGATCATAAGAACTTCAAAAGATACTTTCTAGAAAAATTAAAATAATTTGAATCATTGAAACTTCTTTAGCAGTTAAAGAATATTCCAAGATATTAAACTAAAAATCGTAGCATTCAATAAAAAATTGAAGCATTTAAAAAAAAATTATTTTAAAGATAATGAGAATGGATTTTCTTGCCTATTTATTTTAATTAATTTGGTAGAAACTTTTTGTGGGTGTTTTGTAGAATTATATAGAATGATACGTATTTATATGTATTATCACTTCTCTTATTTGATTAGTAGCGATCACGAGCGCTCTGTATATTTTCAGATTGTCCAGTTTAATAACCTCTTTCGAAATAATTTTTGTTTCAAAAATATTACTTTTAATTTCAAATATAAGTGACATGATGTTATCGAAGAGAACATTTTGCATTAACGTGCTTGCATAAATATATTTACGTAGAATATTGATCATCTGGAAGCTCCATTTAATAATTTTGTATATAACACAATATTTACATCAATATTCTAAAAGTAGAATTATTCCTTAAAATTGTATTTCTTTTAAATTCAACGAAATAATTTTTATGTATTGTTCAGTATTCTCCGAGATCATCTGAACTTCAAAAAGTGTTCTGTACAAAAACCAAAAGAATTTAAATGATTGAGACTTCTTATGCTCGGAAGAAATTTCCAAGAAATTAAAAGTTGTCTTGGTATTCAACTGAGAGTTGTGGCATTTTAATGGCTTTATTTTAGCTATCACATTATGCATAAGTAATTAATGTAATATTTAACTATTTTAAAGTTTAAAAGTGCATTGAACAATATTTATATATAATTAAAAGAGTGTTTCACAATTGTTAAAAAAATAATTTATATTAATGAAATTTCGTATTAAAAAAAATAACTTATTTACTAACATATTTTGTATTCCAAAATCACATAAAATACATTCTAATTGTTTAGATGTATCCTACCATAAGTGCAGTTTTGCCTGTAGCAGGACGGAAAAAGGGTGTTTTTAGAAATGCGTTAAATTAATCGGAACGAACATTTCAAATCACGGTTTTTGCATGTTATTTGTTATCATTTGAAGAACAGTAAAAAAAATTAAATAAAAAATGTATGATATGTCTTGAGTTACGCGGGTTGAAGCCCTAGCATGCAGCCGTACACTCCCGATCGACCGAGATCCTATAGATCACCAGAGGCTTTTGCAATCAATTTCCGTTAAGGATTATGAAGGTAGATAATGTTATCTGGAGCTTCAACAAATTTAAGATGAAAAAGATATAAATAAACTAGTTAGATGTGCCAATCCTAAAACTTTTTTCTATCTCATATATTTTAATATTTCAAAATGTTTTTACAGATGTCAATATTTCATTTTTATTAGTTCAATACTATATATCAACTTCGAAAGAAAATTACACAAAAATTGTTATTATAGTGCCCCCTTTCGGCGGAATATTTCCAAATTCAGGGATGACTTTCTTGCTATGGACAAAAATATAGGCAAAAAAATTGGTTCAATTCTATACATACACTGTAAAAAAAATACTACCAGTTTTCCTGTACGCATCGAAAAAATAGTTGCCCTTATCGTACCGGAAAACGTTCCGACCGAGCTCGGAATAAAATCCATAAAATACCGTTTTATTGACTATTTCCCTTTTTTTACGGATTTTATTCCGAGCTGGGTCAGAAAATGTTCCGGTACAATAGGGGCAACTATTTTTTCGATTCCTACAAGAAAACTAATCGTATTTTTTTTTTACAGTGTAACTTCATACACTTTTCTATGGTACAATATTCAAAATGCCACAAAAACGCATAAAAATCGCTATTATAGCGCCCATATTGGCGGAGTTTTTCCAAATTAAGGAAGGACCTGCTTGAAATAGCCACAATCTTTAAAAAAAAATGGTTCAGTTCTACGCATAACTTCACACTTTTCGATGGTACAATATCCAAAATGCCACAAAAATCGTTATTACAGCGCCCCTACCGGCGGATTTTTTTCCAAATTAATGGAGGACCTGCTCTTCATAGCCACAAACTTTTAAAAAAATTTGGTTCAATTCGATACACAACTTCATACACCTTTAGATGGTACACTGTAAAAAAAAAAAAAAAAACGACCAGTTTTCCTGTAGGAATCGGAAAAATAGTTGCCCTTATCGTATCGGAAAAATTTCCGACCCAGCTCGGAACAAAATCCGTAAAAACCGTTTTATTGACTATTTCTTTTTTTTACGGATTTTATTCCGAGGTGGGTCGGAAATTTTTCCGATACGACAAGAGCAACTATTTTTCCGATTCCTACAGGAAAACTGCTCGGATTTTTTTTATAGTGTACAATGGCGACATACGGACACACGGACAGACAGACATTTTCTATAAACATGTTTTTTGGGATCTCTGACCCCTAAAACGTGTAAATCCGTCGTAAACCGGAAGTCGAAAAAAATTTCGATTACAATACTTTCTTCTATTGAAGATAGAAGAGAGTAAAAACAGTGACAGCGATTTGAAAAAAAAGTCTACTTCTGACCCCCTTTTTTCAAACTTTGGTGTGCTTGTAAAAATATTTATTTTTTTATAAAGATGAATGAAACTGGTACAGGCTCCATTAAATTGTATCACTATTAACAAGATCGGTTTAATAGATTTTGCGTTCTGATCCACCTAGCTTGAAAAAAGTCATTTTGCGCAAATTGTGTTTATATTGCTCCAAAACAGTGTAGTAAGTCTACGGACGCGTTGCGCTAAAATACTAAATAACTAATAAAGTACTTGAAATTCGGCAGTAAGTCTACGGACGCGTTGCGCTAAAATACTAAATAACTAATAAAGTACTTGAAATTCGGCCAAATCGTTGTACACGGATAATCTACAGACTTTAGGCATTACAAAGATGTAAAAAAAAAAAAAGGAAAATCGATTTTTTTTCAACCGAAAAAAAAACACCCCTCTCCCTCTTAATGTTTTATTGAAATCTATGTTAGGTAATGAACAAGCATTGTTTCGATTGCTTCAGCCTGCATTCCTTGTGAAGATGTATGTGTTATCCTTTATAAACTCACTTTTAAAAATTTTGTACCAGAAAAAATACAGTGGAAATATTTCAATGTTTTTTTAAGTTTTTGAGAGTAGTAATCCGCGTCAAAAGTCATGATGAAATTCTCGCTCCAATCATGTCAGATGGACGGATTGTGAATTATTTCAGATTTTACCCCTTCTTACCCACCTGCAATACGGAAGGAGGGCGAGTGAGATTTATTTTTATTTTATTTTCATTCCAAGAAGTACAAAATTCATCCCTTCGTCTTTTTATGTCGAAATTATGTTGAATGCTACACTGTAAAAAAAATACTGCCAGTTTTCCGGTAGGAATCGGAAAAACAGTTGCTCTTATCATACCGGAATAATTTCCAACCCAGCTCGGAATAAAATCCGTAAAAATAAGGAAATAGTCAGTAAAACGATATTTTACGGATTTTATTCCGATTTTATGGATTTTATTCCGAGCTGGGTTGGAAATTATTCCGGTACGATAAGGGCAACTATTTTTCCGATTCCTACCGGTAAACTGGCATTATTTTTTTACAGTGTAGGCTTTAATTACTATATATATACATAAAATTTTGTTATTATAGCAACAGAATTAAACGGCACTTAAAAAAGGATATGTAATGTTCTTTAATATAATTCGAATATACAAGTGCATATACGAATATACAAGTAGCAAAATAAATGAAATAATGTGAAGAAAATCTAAATAATTTATTAATATGTCGTAGGAGAAGAAAATATCGCTTGTATTCATATAGGAACGTAATTTTAGGAATTTTCTATCCTGCTTGACTGGTAAAGGCAGGAAAAGTGTACAATAGCAAGTGATGATAGAATAATTAAAAGACTGCGCATCGGTGACAGAAGAGTATCATTTCGTGTTTACAATGTGAAATGGCGCAAGTCAATGCGATGTTCAATGCAAGGACTTCTTAGCAGACTGTGATAATTTGGTTTAAATGCAAGAGTTGCACGAAAAAAGCCAATTTTAGGTGCGTTCGTAATTACATAAATACGTAGCACCATAGTCGGCATTCAGTCCGTCCGTTTATCTGTCCGTCCGCATATAAGAGAGCAAAAACTACCCAACCGAATGGTCTGAAATTTTAAATATATAATTGTAGCAAAATTTTGTCGGTTGATTTCAAATTTTATAAAAATCGGATGTATATTTTAATTACAGAGACAGGTCAAATGTTTTTCGTTACATTACGGCCAATGAGAAAAAATGATTTCAAGTGCATTTTAAGGATGTTATAGCCTTTCGAACAGAGTGAAATTCCTATGCACTTATGCAGTGCACTAAAATATACAATAAGTACAATATGCGGTGCAAAAAATATTTATAAACTAGTTATAGTACGAACGCACCTCATTTGCCACGTTTGACGGGCAATTTCCAACTTGTTATTTCGACAATAAATATTGAAAACAATAAACTAAGCTAAAACGCATGTTAACAGGACACCGGGACAATAAGACTGTTGTATTTATTTTGATGAGACCAAAATCTCCCAGTTTAATTTTTATGGGATAAAACACACAATGAGAAGAATCGAAGAAGGTTTGCTCCTAATCGGATAACATGCATCCTAAAATATCCAGTCAGTGTTATAGTGTAGGGTTGTATGTGATCAAAAAGGGTGGACAGAATTTTTATTACGAATGGAAATAAATATATCGGAAAAATATGTCAAGGAATTACCTCAATCCCAAATGAAACTTTCGGTTTGCGATCTTTTCGAAGGTAAAGAAAGCTTTTATGTTCCAATGTGATTGAACTCCATATCCGTTAAGAAAAGGTGCAAAAAAGTTAATTTCAATATAATCATATGACAGTGTTGTAATGACAAGGTAATAGCTCATACCTTATTCGAAATGAAAATATCTGGATGTTATAATTATCTTGTAAATTACCATACTCTTAGGAAAACAAGGTTAAGGAAGGTTAACACATACCGAAAACCTCGAAATGGTGGCGGGAACAAATATTAACAGGCTCTGTGTCTTCTGGTGTCAGAGGTAATAAAACATTACTTATCATGCACAACTTCGGAAAACTGCAAGTAGTACTTCGTCTGATAAAATGAAGTTTCTTCACACATCGATCGAATAAAATTTTTATTCGCAAGTTTAGATGAAGTTTTGCGGTCATATGCGCTGCATGTTGTTTTAGAAATGTTACTCTATCATTTTCTTTTTAAAGATTTATTATTTTTTTATGGGAAATGTTTGATAAAGTAAATTCGCAGGTTGAGATGAGTTGTTTGACTTGAGACTACATGATGTGAAAAACCGTTCTTTGATGCACCGTTTTGATGTTCTGATACAACAAACATATCGAAACATTTAAAAAAAAATCCCTGAGATGCACTAAAACATGGTTTCTGTAGATGGATTAGTGCGCAACGGGCATCTCCGTTTAAAGCGTGTCACAAAAAAGAATCCTTTTAAAAAACGGATTATGATCAGTTTTAGTGTATGAAAGAAAGAAATTTCATAAATATATTCTGTTATTCTGGGAAAGCGTTTTATAATATATACCTGATGCATGCTTTATCGTACTTGTTTATCCTTTTTTATATAAAAAAATTCATGAAAATTATAATAAAGCATAAAGAAAATATTTTTTAGAATTTTTAACTGATTACTTTTTGAAAATTTTCATAAGTACAAATTGAAAGGAAAGCTTTTTGATATGTTGTACAAAATGCAGACATATTATATCCGCAAAGGAAAGGGAATGATCTATAAAAGCCTACAATGAATGCTTCCTTGTTATAACAATGAATATACTTTTGAAGAGTCTTTTTAATTACAAGATTTTACTCACTTGCATGCTTTTCTAAAAATCGAAAAAATGCTTTGGGAAACGAAAATTTTTATTCATTGTATAATCAACTATTGAAAGATGGTTTCGCTTTTAGATAAATTTTTTAAAAAAAGTGAAGAATGTGTTTATATAAAAGATAGTTTTAGTAAGTGTTTTATGCTCTGACTTCAATTGCCTTTTGGAAGCTAAACGCGAATGTTGATAAATATGTATTGTAAAATAATATAAACAAAGTTGGATATTAATGGAAATCGTGAAACTTATGAATGGTGCGTTAAAAAGAGTAATAATATTTTCTTTTTACATTTCTATATAGGAAATAAAATAGATCGACTATTTACACAACCAACTTTTAAATTATATTTTTGATAAAATCAAGTAATTTCGTATAAAAAAATTTAATAATCGAAAGAGTTTTACACTTTTTGATTATTTATGGGGGATATTTTACGAATATTGTATGGGGAGCTGAAATATACACACAAAATTTAGAAATTACTTTTGAAGATTTCTGCTACAAAACTTAAATACGTATATTGAAAATATCTGTTGAAAATATTGTTAAACCTTTGCACTCGAGAGGTGACTCTTACTCACCACTAGTGCTGCCATGTGTATTATGTAAATCGGCGTTCCAAATGCTCTGGACACCAGTATTTTAAAGAAATTTTCTTAGTCTTCTCAAATGGCAGAATTATTTGCGATTAAAGATGTCGAAAAAAAGTATAAGAAATAAGTGGTGTCCAGAGAATTTGTAGTCCTGATTTACGCGTGAAACGCGTGAAACCTGGCAACACTACTGGTGAGTGAGAGTCACTTCTCGAGTGCAAAGAGTTAATGAAAGCTACAAATCTCGGTTAGCGAAATATGCTATATTAGCTATACAATACATGTTTGAGATATTAGTACTTACTATCATGAAAACTAGTATATAATATAATCTTATACTAGGACTTCCCTTTGAGGGATTAGTCTGAGCGATATTGCTGAGAACATAGATTTAATAATAACATGTGGAAGCAAAGAAAGTGAGATGTTATTTTTAATTGTCCATATACTGCGATAAATTGAGATGATGAAAATAAACGAGTCGTAGAATTACAAAATCTTATATATAAATTCGTATACACTGTTTAAAAAAATGGTAAAGCAAACCGTGCAAAACAGACATGCATGGATATAAAATTGTAAGTACGCAATATATTAAAAGTAAAATAGAAAATGAAACTCTAAATTATTTTATATCGTAATTGTAACTGTATAAAATGATGTCAAAAGCACAATCAGACGCTCCGCACCAATTTGAGTAACTTTAAATGACAAATATATGATGTTTGAAAAGAATGGACCATACTTTATATAGTGTGTGCTCTCCCGGAAAAGTTAATATTGTACAACATCTGTTTTCCACGCATGCAATGAAGATGTGGATAAGAATTAAGGAAATCTCTTCTAAATCTGATGTAGAATCAAAGTACCGAACACATCAATAGTGGAATGTAATGCATCATTAGAGTCTGTTTTAGATATGCTCGATCGGATTTAAATTATGAGTGCTTGCTGGCCACTACATACGCTGTATTGTTTTGTTTTCAAACATATTCTGCACAAGTTGAGCTGTATTTAGCATGTATTAAATAAAAGAAATCGGCAATGATTGCAACATAAAGTATGACACAAGATCTGAATATATCGTCTGCATAATCTTTGAGCTGTCAAAGTGTCATTTGAAGTAATTTACAAATCCATACATATTTTTTCAGCAAATCATGCAAGCTAAAATAAGCCCCTATGAACCCGATTACGAAATTTCACCAGAATAAGTTAATATATAAAAAAATCTACTAATGACAATTGAGAATATGACCTTATGATAAAATCTGTAGAAAAATGAATCAGAAAAAAAAATTAATATCAAATTTAAAACGGCACTTCCCGCTGTTAGTGGCCTTGGCGAGAGAGAGAAAAGCCTTGAGAAGGAACACTTTAACAAGCACTTTCGGGCAACCTACTCACTGTTTCATACAGGTCTTTATTTAATATTTACACAATTTATTTAATGCTAGGTGGGTATCTATCTGTTTTGTTGCATTTAAATTGCATGTTTTGTAGAGGAAATGCGGCATTATGAAATAGTTAAAGTTTCTATACTTAATAATTCCAAATTAATGTTAATTGAGAACGCTTTCCATTCAAGTTTTTTAGAAACCATTCACAGAGACAATTTTAAATTTTAAAACAAACCCGAAGCAAAATTTCAAGGTTTTGGATTCAGCAGTAACACAGAAATAGAAAATTTTCGAACGTTTTTTGTTTCTGCAGCGTTCTATATAGCGACATTTTAGAAACTGTTCTATTGCGAGAATTTACGTCATGATAAATACAGCCATGTCAATTTTCATGTTTATATTTCTAAGAATTCCATGTACTTTGTTACTTAGATCATCTTTAGATCTTTTTTCTCGATTTGTTTAGTCTTTCGATTTTTTAGAATTCATTCTACAACGAGCATTTACATCATATAAATTACTGCCATGCCAAAGTTCTAGTTTCTAACCCCAACAGTATCCCAGAAATTTCCGTATTCCAAATAAATCATAATTTAGAACCTTTCTAGAAATTTTTACGTTTATCTGTCAAATTTAATTTTCGAACCTTTTAGAGAGCGTTCATAACGAGTATTTACATCTTAAAAGTAACCATCACACCGAATTTAAAGTTTCTAACCTAATCACTATCACAGAAATCGCAATTTTAGAATTTTTTTGCTCCTGCAGTGATGTAGGTTGTTGCACTGACATAAAATATAGTCTTTTTTAAGTTGGCTATGTAGTTTCAGACTCAACACCTCACAAACGTGCAAACATTATTAATATTATACACTTTATAATATTATATCGCTTTATAATATTAGCATAGATGTACACATACAGAAGACATTTATCTGTTACAAACTAAAGTTTCCGGCGTTGCCCAGAATTTCAAGAATGTTTGTTCTGAAAAATTAATTTCAAAATTTAACATGCAACATAAAACAAACATTAAAACAAGTAAGAAAAATCATGCGTACAGCGTAGATTATGAAACACTTTCCAACACACCCTGAAAGCTCTAACGAAACTTCGTTACTTCGGGAAATAAGGTAAATAAGATAACTAAGTAAAGATTTAAAAATCTGATTTCAGTAGTTACCGCCCATAGCCAAATACGTATTCCAATTCTTTTGAACAGCCCTGTATTCGATCTGTATGCTGATATATATACTATATAATGGGAAAATTTAGTTTAGCAAGAAAATGCATAACAGGTTGAAATTCAGCTTTCAGCAATTTATACTAAGAGATGGAAACATATTTGAATACTTTTGTACAACCCTGTAGTTTACATAGTACCTTTATTACATGCCACTATTTAGCTAAAATTTAGTTCAAACTAAAGCACGCTTAAAACTACTGAAATTACATTTCCAGAAATGATCACCCATAGGCGGCCACGTATCCAACTCTTTGCGTGGCCCTGTATATCATTTTATCTCTATTCTACAAATATTTCTTAGTACACCAAATTCAGTTCAGCGTAAAAATGCATAACTCCTTTAAAACCCACCTTTAAGCAATTTATGCTCGTACTCAGTAACCTTTACGAATTCATTTTTGTAGCCCTGTATATGAACTACAGCATTTATACGCACTTTATAGTATGCATAAATATAGTGAACAAGTAGGTAAGTGTGATCACAGATCGCACAGATGGTTTCGTTTAATATTCCATTCAAAACACTTTATCCTCTTGAAAAATCTCTTAGTTCCACATTTCGAAACCAGGGGCGCACTCTATTCTAAACAAATCTCTATCCGAACAAAAGTCCGTTTTATAGACTATCCGTAGATATATTAGTTGAGGGGATTGGGCCGATAGCACCCGAGATAAGAAGGCGCCCCTGGCGGTAGAAAGTGGGACTAAAATATGTAATCCTATGGTGCATAATATGAAAGAATGGTCAAAGGGGTGTCGGCAAAAGTTGGAAAAGTACTCTCCGGGTGAAAAGGGCGGAGGTTAGAAAAATTGCTTAAAATACCCAAGTTAGAGCCCGGAGGAGTAAATAATATAAGACTTTTTGAAAATTTTATGATTTGCCGTGTGGTCTGAGGTATTCAGCTATGCGTATGCAAAAATTCATGTCTCCAACATAATTAGGGGCTCTCTTAGAAAGAATTGCTTGAAATACATATGTGGTAGCTCAAAGCGTTAAACGTAAGACTTTTTCAAGATTTTATGATTTGTCGCCTGGCCTCAGGTGTACTGCTATATGTATGCAAAATTACAAATCTCCAATTTCTCTATTAGAAAGAATTGCTTAAATTACGCATGTGGGAGCCCAAAGGGTTAAATGCACTCTTTTTTCAAAATTTTATTATTTGTCGGATGATATGTTGTGTTCAGCTAGCAAAATTTCACGCCTCCAACCTAAGTAAGGGCTCACTTAGAAAGAATTGTTTTGCGGGAGCTCAAAGGGTTAAATGTACGGCTTTTTCAAAATTTTATGGTTTGTCATTTGATGCGAGGTGTTCAGCTATAAATATGCAAAATTTCACGCCTCCAACCTAATTAGGTATTCACTTAGAAAGAATTGCTTAAAGTACCCATGTGGGAGCCCGAAGGGTTAAATGTACGACATTTTCAAAATTTTATAGTTTGTCATTTGATGTGAGGTGTTCAGCTATAAATATGCAAAATTTCACGCCTCCAACCTAATTAGGGCTCACTTAGAATGTATTGTTTAAAATACACATGTGGGAGCTCAAAGGGTTAAATGAACAACTTTTTTAAAATTTTATAGTTTGTCATTTCATATGAGATGTTCAGCTATAAGTATGCAAAATTTCACGCCTCCAACCTAATTAAGGCTCAATTGGAAAGAATTGTTTAAAATACACATGTGCAGCCCAAAGGATTAAATGTACGACTTTTTCAAAATTTTATGATTTGTCGTATAATATGTGGTGTTCAGCTATAAGTATGCAAAATTTCAAGTCTCCAACATGTATAGTTTCTGAGAACGGGCTTTGTGACAGACGGACAGACAGACAGAGGAGCGAGTCGAATAGGGTTTTGTCAGATGTACGAAACCCTAAAAAATAAAGAAAATAAGAAAAAATGATGCTATAAAGCAAAATATTTTATTAAACATCATATAATTGTTTCTAATTTTCACACGCGAAATATAAAATATTTTTTTGGTGATTAACTATTGAAAGATCATCGCAAAATCTCAAATCAAAGTTTTTATGTCTTTTTTCTTTTTAATGGAATAACAAACAGATTTCATTTCCTGTTTGATTAAATTAAATTTTTTTATGGCACTTCATTATTACTGCGTGCGTTTTTTTTCCCTATTATTTACTCCATGTGTTCAAACCAGTTGTCTACGAAAATATCTACCAGTGAAAGTGACGCACAACAAATATCTGTGACGTATGCAGATAATTTTGCTTTTTTTATCAGTTTTTTTTTAATATAATTTTTAGGCGGTTTGGAACTTATTTTTCATAGTAGGTGCATTCAGTAGGCGACTCTTATAGGTACCTTCTGGTGCAATCAGAAACGAAATCCGGCAAATATTTTTTGAGTTATGCTTGACGAAAGTTTTTATTGGGGCTTTTTTTTTAGTAGGACATGGCCTTAATATCAATCGTAGCTGTAATATTGCGTTGAGTATTAGCCTTCGCTTCGCTCAGACAACTATAATGCGATTAAAAATTGTGTGTGTATGTATTTGCGTATGTGTATGTGTGCGTATGTGTGTATGTATGTAAATTTTATCTTAAAAACGGCTCAAATGATTTTGACGAAATTTTGTATTTTACCATTTTCGGGCATGATAAGACCAGTGGGCCAGGTCCCGTGTTTGAGAAAAATTTTTTAGTGGGTCATTTTGGGTCATAATTGGTCATGTTCAAGCTAATTATATCTAAAAAATGGCTCAATCGATTTTGACTAAATTTTATATCCAACCGTTTTTCGGCACGAGAAAACTATTGAGCTAGGTCACATGTTCGAGAAATTTCGGTTAGTGGGTCCTTTTGGGGTCACTATGAGTCAAGCCAATTTTATCTAAAAAACGGCTCTAACGATTTTGACTAAATTTTGTATTCTGTCGTTTTGACTTACGAGAAGACCAATGGGCTAAGTCACATATTAGAGAAAATTCGATTAGTGGGTTATTTTTGGGTCACCGTGGGTCAAGCTAAGTTTATCTAAAGAAAAGCTTTAATGATTTTGATTAAATTTTGTTTTCTATCGTTTTCGGATTCGAGAAGATCATTGGTCTAGGTCGCATGCTCAAGAAATTTCGATTGACCAGTCATTTTGGGTTACTATGGGTCAAGGTTTATCTAATTTTATCTAAAAAATGGCTCAAACGATTTTGACAAAATTTCTTATTACACCATTTTCTAACACGAGAAGACCATTGAGATAAGTGACATGTTTGATAAATTTAGATTTGCATGTCCTTTTGTGCTTACTGTGGGTCAAGCTAATTTTATCCATGAAATGACTTTAGCGATTTTGACTAAATTTTGTATGCTATCGTTTTCGGGTTCTACAGGAGACTTGGTTATGTCGTGTGTTCGAAAAATTTCGGTTAGGGTGTCCCTATGGCTTAGGATCATGCCAATTATATGTAAACAGCAAGAATTATACAATGAGAATGAAATGTCGAATTGAGCACAAGGCTAATTTTGACCGAGCTTAGCTCGGTCATTCCCGCTAGTATATTTGAAAGACGTTCGGCCCACATTTTGAAAATAATAAGTTTTTATTAGAGAATGGTATATATTTATATCCTTCCAAACGTGCGAATTTAATCACATAGAATGTATTATTTTGTTTATCATTATTATTTTTAAAAAATAAGTTCTTTATATTTTAATAGGCTTTATATGAAATTAGTCTAGTCAAATGTTTCACAAAAACGAAATCTAAAGCGTACTGACAAAAAATATTTTCGAATTTACGGAAAAACGTCAACACCAAAAAATAATTAAAAGCATTTACTGGTGTCGTATTGAATTTCAACAGCAAGATCTAGACATTTAACATCAAAAGTTCTAGGTTCGACATATATTTTTTCAATGATTGAAGATTAAAAAAAATTCAGATTTTTCTTTTCAATTTTTCAATAATTTATTATTTGAATATGTATTGATCATGATATAATTAGGTTGACTGCAATTTGGAAAAAGAACATTTGGGGCAGCCAAACTTTTTTTTTCGTACATTTTTGCTGATATTTTATCATTTTATGTATATTTCTCACATAGAGCAAACAATGTTGCCCACTCTTACGATATTTTGTTCCATAAAATACAATACAATTTTATGCTTTATTTAACCGGCTGAATAGTGCTAAACAGTAGAGAAGCGTTGAGGGGTTACCTAGCTGTTATCAGCTTAACACTCAGTCTGAAAACTTAATGTCTTACTAATTATAAGTTAACTCTTTAAACAAAGATAAAGATATAAGTATTATATAAGATATGGGTGTAGCTGTAGTTGCAAGATCTACTGAACAGTGCTGAACAATGGAGCAACGTTGCGGGGTTATCTAGTTGACAAACAACTTAACACCCAGTTTGATGATTGTGATGTCTTATATATTAAGTATGAGCCACTGGGAAAAGAAAAAAGGTGTAGTTGTTAAAAAACTACTAAAATTTTAATGTATTTCAATTAAAATTATATTTCTATAATATCAAGATATAATATTTCTGTAGTGGCCATAAATAAACTATTTTAAATGACTTTAATACATATTTTGAATAATAAATTTAGTGTTGTTTTAAATAATTGTAATCGCGTATTTTTAAATAAGAACCGATGTATCATGTACTTTAAAATTGCCATGAAAATCACAATGATCACTTTTGAAACCTTATCAATCCCTTTATTTTGCCAAAATAAAAATAAAATTAATACTTTAATAATTTTAATTCAACAAAGTTTCATTCAAGAATTTTACAAAACACTGTGACACACTGTAAAAAAAAATCTGTAGTTCTACAGATGTAAAGTTACATGCTTACTAAACTTTCACCTGTAACTGTACGAAAAAAGCTGCAAATCTACAAAACCAGTTTTTGTAAAACTACAAAAATCTGTAACTTTACAAATGAATCTGCTAAAATTTCAGTAATCTTACTAAACTTTTATTTGTAACTCTGGCTGCAGTTACATGAAAAGTTCTCGGAATCCCAGTTTCCAAAAAAATTCTTAGTAACCTTACAGATTTTTTGATTTTCTGCGCAAAAGTGTGTCTGTTACATGAAATTTTGTTGTTGCCGTTACATGAAAAGTTCTAGGAATCCCAGTTTCCTAGAAAAACTTTAGTAAATTCACAGATTTTTTTTTACAGTGTAGTTAACAACATGTATTATTAAAAGCTATAACTCCAAGTATATTTTATAAAAATGTAGGTTGTTATGAATAACAATGATTTCCTTTAAAAGGTTGTTTGCAGTTTTTCAATGTAAAATTAAAAGTTACATTTTAAAAATTGCATGAACAGTCAATCCTATTCCAATCCACTAGTTGGGATGTTTAGAAAAAATGAAAAATTAAAGATTTCTTAAATGATTAATTAACATTTGAAGTCCACTGAAATGGGGACTACTTTGGGACCTATATCTACAATGGTTGTCGCCTCGAATGATCATTTCTTTTATACGCAGAAATAATTACACAAATCAGAAATAGCAATTTCGTCAATATATAAGGACAATATAACAGGGAAATTAACAACACCAGAGACTTACAGATGGGAGCTCCACAAAGAGCCTGCAACTGAGCCAGCGGGAGTCGAATACATAAACCTCCTACGCTCTGAAGAGATTACCGGCGTGGTGCATTAACCACTCGGCCACAGAGACCCCGATTGTTTAATTACAATAATCGTAATGAAACCCGAATAAAGAAATGGTAGAATGTTGTCATTCTTAATTTTCCAATACTTGCACACGGGAAAATAACAGTAGATAATAATCTCACTGGAAAGTCAATTGCCTTTACATGAGCATAGGAAGATAACAGATGTAAAATTTCATTCGTTCAGGTAATTTTTGACAAAAGATCGATTATGGAAATACAGAATTATTAATATATTAAATCATAATCAAACCAATTATTTCTTAACGCATCAATCACTATATCGCATTTATTAGCGCTTCGCGCACATGGAAAACAATCAGTGGATGAAATAACATCGTTGTATTGCAGTCCGAGAAATTCACAAATATCGTTAATGCAGCAATCACTATATTACGTATATGAAAGCTTCACGCACATGAAAAAAAAAGTATCACTGATTTCAGCAACTCGTTACATTGGAATACGAAAAATACACGAAAATACTTATGTCGCCATCACTGTATCGCATGTATGAGCGCTTTGTGCTCTTGTAAACAAAACAAAATCACTGGATGCAGGAAGCTCAATTTAACGTATTTCCCTAAAACAACACGGAAATCGTTAATTCAGCGATCACTAAAACGCCAAGTATCAGTAACTTTGATCAATAAAATTTATAATATATTTAAAAAAAAGGAGAAAAATAATAATGTTAGATATTTATTTGCTTACATTATTTCCTAGATATTAAGTTACGAGCGTACATGTAGACTCCTAGATTCGGCGCTGTGCGTCTGTTAGGAAATTGTTATTAGACCCCTAATTAACTCAATTCAAATGCTCTTAAAGTGATATGTAACCTTCATTAGAACACACAAAGACAGAATATTCGAAACTTTATTAAATAAAACCTCATTTGTAAACCTCGAAAGAAAAAAAAAGTATACATAAGGCCTTTTACGATTATTCCAACTGAAGATTAATCATACCTCTCGACTGGTGGATAATGTTCTCTATTGGTTTCTATGAATCTTGCCAACGTTTCGTTTGATATTGAGTGGCGACCATGCGACTTTCTCTACATATATTAGCCTAAATATTGATATGAATGTCCCTACCTGTATTTAGGATAGTTTCGAATGAACCTTTTGATGCCAGACCAAGTCCCTTTAGCAGAATTAGTGCGCACAGCCGTGTCTGGATCTTTAAAATATAGAGAATGGTTGACACGGATATGACTATACACTTTGTCTCCGAGGAAATTATATGACCTAAATGTCGTAAGGAAATAAATTTACTAACATATCGTTTTCGTGATATCGATTCCTCATTTATTTATTGTATAATTTGTTTTGTTAATTTATCAATAAAATGCGATAAGTAAGAAAGATTGGCTTACTTTTTCTTATTCAGTGCTATCTGGTGGTACTCGGTACTGGTAATATCCATTGTATAATCCATCGGCATCCTAAGCTAATAATACTAAGTTTAAACTATACATAATTCCATATATAGTTCATATAAAGTGTTAGCGTATACTGAACTGTGTTCAGGAGGGGGGTTCAAATTTCAACACATGGACACAATTCAGTTTGCGCTACTTAACCACTCACAACGATTCAGATTTTGAGCTCAAAATTTAAGTCTAAACTTTTGAAAGCATGTAATGAGATACAAAAAATAACGGTAAAAAATAGTTGTTCGTTACTCCAAAGTCTAAAGCGCCCTCTATCGGTATTTTTTTAACTTTATCTTTAAAATTTATTTTCAAGACAATACTGACATAAAGAATAGTTTTAGTGAAAATCGCAAACGAATCGACCAATTTTTCCATTTTTTATAATCATTTGAAATTTTGGACCCTAAACGTTAAAGGCGCCTATTTCCTTCGGATTACGTTTGGGACCATTGGTTTCCTATTTACTATTACTCGTCTTGATGTGTTCTATCACCCCCTAGCGTATGTACCATGACTTTAGGGACACCCTGTATATGCACATTCTTATATAACATCGTGGGATCGATTTTTTTATTTTATTTACCTTTAATTCAACGAGAAAGACCACTTTTATGAGGAGGATTTTCTAAGTAAACATGTAATAATCATTTTGAGTTTGAAAATAATAATAAAAAATAAAGATCATATGAATATTACTAACAATGCACCTAATAATAGGTGTTAACTAAAACCTGATAATAGACGTTAACTAACTTGATCTATAGAGATTTCAAAATCCCTTTTGGTCAGTCCGGAAAATATAAACTAGACGGAGTACTAAAAAAATGTTTCAAAATCGTTTGGCATCATTTGGCAGAAATTCCTTTCATTTACGGCTCATTGCGCTGTTGTTTCTTTTGCTTGACGAGAAACTCTGTCGAGTTTCTATGATAAGCTAGCCAGAGTACTAAAAATTTTTTAAAAATTCGTTTGGCATTAATTGGCGGATATTTCTTTTATTTACTGTTCATTGCACTGTTGTTTCTTTTGCTTGGCGAGAAACTGTGCCGAGTTTCTAGGATACATTTTAAATTTCAAATTACCTTTTTTTTTAACTTTTCGCTTAAGGATACTCCCAGAACTACATTTAATAGATTGTTGATTAATTTTACAATAAATATATTCATCCCAGTGAAAAGAAAATCACCAAGAATTACCATTATCTATATGTTCATAAATAATTGTTACTCCAATCCTTCAAATGTTCCAATATCTTTGCTCAATAATTGTATTTACTCTATTATATTACTTACACTCTTAATTTATATACATTACAAATGCTTAGATACTTGGAAAAGTAATTTATTTGTATAATAAGATAATTGATAAAACACAGTGATAACATAAAAACCAATAGCATAATTTCAGGTTTAAATTCTGTGTAAAACACAGTCGGAGCTTTAGATATTGTTGGACATTTTCTTATTAATTCTAACTCACTAATAATGTGAATTCATGTGAGATTTGAAGAAAAAATAAATGCACTAAATACGTAAAATACACAGAATTTCAAACCCTTCTCAATAGAAAATTTAAAAGGCGTAACAACAAACATCATTCGCTTTTATTTCCAGTCTTCGTTTCTTTTTCAGGTCTTTACGGCCCCAAAAGTTTGGATAAAACTGTACTAAGTCCTTTAAAAAAATCTATTTAACCATGCGTACATCAATTCAATTTATTGAGAGAATTGATATGTTTTGTAATCAACATTATCCTACAGATATAATTCTTTAAAAAAAATTATATGTATACATATGCGAATAATTTAAAGTTTAACATTTTTTTAAATTATGTGTTCGCAAGCCATGTGATACAGATTAATAACGTAAATACTTATGTAGAAAACTGCGTTTAAACGACGACTCGGAAAAAAGAAATTTAGTTTAGAATGAAAGAAATAGATTGTTAAAGAAAACCAAAACTTTAAAACTCTACAAAAATAGGTGTATTAAAAAATGGTCTTATTTATATAATTAAAGTAAATTTCGAACGATTTCGTTTTACAAATATGCAATATAAAAATTATTTTTCAAAAGAAAGCCACTTGGACAAAACTCGGAATGATAGCAAATCAGGTTTACGCCCGGGAAGTCTAATAAAAGAAAATTGGAAAGAATCCATACAGGCCTGAGTTTCCATTTCACGTATCTAATATTTTGAAGTGAAATAAGCTGCAAATTTCAATATGTTTGAAAAGTTATATTTTCTTATAAAGCTTTGGTTTCACAAAAGGATTTTCTTTCATTTCTAAAAGTTATTCACGAATGCCAAATTACTCCAAGTCTCCGAGTTAATGGATTTTATGGAGATGTTACGTCAGTAAATATTTTTGTAGAAATACGTGGTTGCATGTGCATACAAAATAATAATTAAAATTGCGTTGACTCATACAATTTTTTTATATATATTGAAGCATAAACATGTCCGTCATTTTTGCTAAGCTAAAGAATATCAATAAATGTCTTATTCGGCGCTATACCTTTGACTGCATGTAATCATCCTTTCTAAAAATCGCATAACGTTAATATTTACCCCATCGAATAAATCATAAATGTACTTTTAAAAACATTTTATTTGGAATAAGTAACTTAATTAACCTATTTTTGATGGGGTTTTCTTAAAATATTTTTCGGGTATGTAAATACTTATTTTTTTATCTCGTGACGTAACAATAAACAATTATTTAATAATTTTTTTAATGTATATAATTGTACCGTAATACAAAAAAATCCCTGCCGGCCCGGCCTACAGGCAGAGGTAGATTTCGAAGTCAAATATACTAATTTCACAAACAAAAACTAAATCATGATTATAGATAAATCCACTTTAACAATTTTATCTGGCCGCTCTTGACGAGTTTTTATTTCATTTTCATATAATAGTTGGTTTTATCAGAATCATTTTAGGGCGGTATTCAAAAAAATACTTTTCCATGCTCAACAACTCGAAATTTTCTGGCATAATTCCAGATTCATTTTTAATTTTAAAAAAATATGAAACTTGCTGACGTGATTTTTGAAGAGATTTATAAGCGACCTGTGTTTTTATTTTTTGTTCAATTAATTAAAACTTGATATATAAACAATTATTTTCTCAGAAGGACAATATTTTTCGTTTCTAACACAATCGCTTCGGGAAGTTCCGTTCAAAATGCCCACTTTGACATAATTTTTTGAAATATATTCTGCCTCTATCTAAAAATCGATTATTACGGTACATTATATAGTTTCTGAATAAGCGAATCTACCAATTAAATGCGTTTGAGAGCAAAAATGAATTTAAAAACCAGTCAGAAAATAAGCAGTTTGGATTTAAGCGCATCCTTAATACAATGATTTTTCCAACACAATCCGCTTCGGTAAATTCGGTTCAAAATGCCCTTTTTAACAGCATTTAAAAAAATATATTCTGCCCCTATCAGAAAATCGACCATTACGGTACATTATATAGTTTCTGAGTAAGAAAACGTACCAATTGGAAGCCTTTGAGAGCAAAAATGAATTGTAAAATGAGTCAGAAAATAAGCAGTTTGGATTTGAAAACACCCTTACTAAGATCATTTTTTACTTCAATCGGTATGTATTTTTAATTTGTTTTTGCTCTAAGAATTGGTCCTATCCAAAACTCGTCTATGTAGATGTTGTAGACAATATTAAGAAGATATATGATAAATTCATGGGGATTTTATATCTTTTGAATTGACGGAGTTATGGATTTTTTTCTTCTTCAAACCATCTTTTTGTTTTCGTTTTTAATTTGTTTTGCGGTACGAATTGATCCTATCAAAAACTTGTGAATATAAAAGTTGTAGATAATGTTAAGGAGATTCATGATAAAATTAATTGGATTTGATATCTTGAGAATTGACGAAGTTATGGATTTTTTTCTTCTTCAAACGCCCTTTTTGTTTTCGTTTTTAATTTTTTTTTGCGGTACGAATTGTTCCTATCAAAAACTTGTGAATATAAAAGTTTTAGATAATGTTAAGGAGATTTATAATAAAATTAATTGAATTTGATATCTTGAGAATTGACGAAGTTATGAATTTTTTTGTCCCAAAAACCCTATTTTTTGCGCCCCTTGAGCCCATTTTTAACTTTATCAAAAATCTGTGATACATAAATTTTTGGCCCTATTTTTAGAAGTAATAAAAACTTTAAACTGATTTGATATGTACAAAAATTAAGAAGTTATGGGGGGTTTTCTGTTTTCACAAAACCCCTCCCTATTTCCCTCCCCTTGGTCCGATTTTGCCCATTAACGAACTTGACCGAGATTTTATGCCCATTGATTTTATGTATCAGTTTGGAAGAGATTGGTGCAGAATTACGAAAATTATCGTGTCCAGAAGAAAGTGATATATATATATATATATATATATATATATATATATATAGATAGATAGATAGATAGATAGATAGATAGATAGATAGATATATAAAGTTTTTTACTGAGGGTGGTTTTGGGTTCTAGGGGTCATGATCGGTGTAGATCTGCAAAAATTTTTCAGAAATTCCAACATAGGAACGATCCCAATAGGTAGTATTTCATACGAAATCTGCCTAAAAAAAGAGATTAAACAAAACATGCGTAACTGAGCAGGAATGGGACGGTTTAAACTACTAAAATATTTTAGCCATTATTTCATAAGTCTTCTTAACTATTTTTTGCAATAAGACATGGATGTATATTTTACATGATATGTTTTGTTATCTACCTTAATACAGATAAGTATGTAAAGTTTTGTTTGAAATAATTTTGGTGTAATGTGTTTTTCATCTTTCCTATAATCTACTATAAAACGTTTCATACAAATGGTCGGAACTTACGGCTTGGAAGTTAGTTAAGTCATCAGACGATGCTGCTATTTAATTCCATGTCATTCTACAACAGACTTTTTCAAAAATCACTATATCTGAAATGAGAACAATAAAAATGTGTTTCAATAAATTCTTTTATAAAAATAAATTCTGGGAAATAAGTGGTCTTAAAATGCAAGGCATTTTAACACTAAATGTTAAGGGAAAAAAATAATTTAAAAGTGATTCTTGATTATTTTAGATTTTACACATTTCTGGAGAGTGGAAATTAGTGATACCCAACTTTATCAAAACATACAAAAGTGGAATTTTTATGAATAGAATGTCTGAATAAAGAATGTAAGGCAAAGTGTATTTCCCGACATAAGTTAATCCGTCACATGCGCGCAAGAAGTGTTAATAATAAAATCCACGACAATAAAAACTTTTGTATCGAACAATTTTTTTCCCAATATCTCTTACATAAAGTGCATACCTTTAATACATAATAAAGATTTTATTTATCAAACTGATTTATGTAAAAAGAAAGTTATAATTTTGCTTAAAATAAAGTGAATACATTCAGAATTTTGAAAGTAATGGATTTCTTAAGATTAATACTATGTTCTGTTGTACGTTACGTTTTAAGCAATTTTAAACTGAATATGTTTTTCTGTATCAAACAGTGAACAATCTTAATAGCGTAATTTTCATATTTTATCACTTTAATGTATGACTAAAGTATTTCATTAATTTTTGCTATGCTTTTGCTGGATATGATAAATAAAGGTTATATTTTTCATAATCATTACTTAAGATCCGAATTATTCTTATTTGAACTTAATAAATTTCATAACTAAATATTAATTTGAATATTTCGCTTAGAGGAAGCAGCTACAAATCTATCGATGTAAGATTGTTTTAAATAGCATTGTTTAATATATGTAAAAAATACGGCTGTTTCATGACATTTACATATAAGAATCTTCATATAAGAAGAACGGAAACTGGAGACCATTTTAAATCATTTTATCTTTTAATATAGCATTACCCACTATTTACCAACTATTACAATTCTTATGATTAAAAAAGTTTACTAAAGAATGTATATTTAGTGTATTTCTCAATATATAACTGGTGTTCTCTTTTTGGTGTGTTTTTTATTCAGGTCGATTATCTGCGTGGTAGATATGTGCCAAATGGGATGGATGCCTAATGTTGCTATCTTTCTTATGGAGCCTAATTCGCATTTATCAAGCTAAGTAAGTTTCGAAGAAACCCACGGAAATGTTCGAACAGTTAGACATATGAATGCGAACCCAGCACCTTACTTCTAACAGCTTTAAGTACATAACTTCTCAACCGCTATTACACAATTAAAAACAGGTTCACAAAAGAACGCATAAAAAGCTACAACTAAATATAATCCATGGTAATTAAATTTTGTACCAATCATTTTATCTCCCAATAATTCTCACATAAAATGTAGTTTTTAGAAAAATAATAAAAATATGAGTTTCAGAAGAAGTTACGAAAAATATTTTATTTTATTATGATCTAAATTACAGTTAATGTGATAACAAGACTTTAATTTTTATTTTATTATAAACTCATTTTCCAAGACAAAGTATTTATTAAAATATATGTCATTTAGGCGTCGCCTCTTAACCAGACTTCATTCAAAAATTCGATGTTTTATGTTTTAAATTGCTTTGAATGTGAAAAAAATTAGCATTGATTAGCATTGATTTGAAAAAAATTAGCCTGTTTCATGAAACTTCATATAAGACGAACGGAAACTGGAGAACATTTTAAGTCATTTTTATATTTTAATATAGTACTAACCAAATTTATTAATACTTGAACTATTACGATTTTTATGAATAACCCCATTGACTAAAAACTGTATCTTAAGTGTATTTCTCAATATATAAACTGTATTTTTTTATGTTTTTATTTATTCCTATTATCTTCACTATACATGTTGGCCGAATGGGATGAATGCCTTACGTTGACATCATTCTAATGGAGCCTAATTCGTATCTCTCCAAACTAAGCAAATTGTGAATAAACCTACAGAAAACTTCGAAATATTAGAGAGATGATCGTGATACGTGTTCGAAACCATCACCTTCCTTCTAACAGATTTGAGAATAAAAACCCCTCAGCCGCCAATACACAATCAAAAACAGGCTCTCAAATGAACGCATAAAAAGCTATAAATAAAATCTATGAAAATTAATACTTTGTACCAAGCTTTTTTTTTTCCCGATAACTTCCACATAATATGTAGATTTTAGAAAATAATAAAAATATGATTTCTTATTGGAATATAGAAAAACATTTTATTTTATTATGATTTAAATTACACTTAATATGATAACAATATATTCATTTGTTTTTTGTTATAAAGTATTTTTTTCCGCGACAGAACTGTTCATTAAATTATATGCCATTTTGGAGTCACCGTTATAATCGTTGTATGCACAAAACGAGGATTATATTTTTATATAACCTAAGTTTTCAGGATATATCGGATATCCTTAAAATGCTTTTACATGGTTTCTCCATCAAAAAGTATGTACAGAAGGCGGATCATTTTAACAATTATTCATCGCACTACTAATAAAGTTTAAGTAAATAAATAATAAATAAATATGAAAAACTATTAAATAACAATTAGCAATACTTTAACATAAAATTGTATGACGCTAATTATTGAAATAATTTGTGTAATAAATCTATAAATCAGTCACCTCAATATCAGAAATGTAATTTTCGTTGTATAAATTTTTACATAATATAATACATTTTCTACACAACAACTTCTTTTAAAATAAATACTTTTGAACATATAAAATTCCTCAAACATTCACAAAAGAAAACTTCTAAGAACTTTTAAATTGTAATAAGTATTATACACGATTTCATTCAATGATGTCCAAACATTGCTTATCCTTGAAACATTTTTATAATAAAAAGTATTCCCGTATTCTTACTAATTTTACTCGCTAAATTTCATGTAATTGTGCTATATCCTTATTGTAGTAAAGCTTGGGATATATTTTACCCTGTCATTTTGTTAGAATACGTTTGGGCGAATATTTCGTGTAATCCATATATCACAATACTTACTTATCTGCCAACCACCCAAAACATCTGAAGCTCGTGCAGAAGGTGAATAAAATCTCATGCAAGAAATATGCAAATGTAATCTGAATTTAGTAGACACGTCTAATTTAGAAATCTAAATAGTAAACAACTTTTCTTTGGAAAAAATGTAATCATTCTACAATATATAAAAGTAAGTAAAATGCGTCCAAATCTACGTCAATACAAATAACATTCTAAAAACATCCAAAAACGAATACGTTTGAAGACTAATGGAGTTATGAATAAAAAGGAGGAGACATATAGTGCATTGTCTACCAGTTGCGAGTGAAGTAACGGAGGAGGTTGTCACAATATGGCGGCTGCTTTTTTAAAATCTGTTGTTCAGTTTCTGATTGCCGATAGGTCAGATATCCCACCAGTAAAATTGAATAGAAGATTTCGTCTTAAAGAAGCGTCTTATTCATGGAAATTTTTTTAAAAAATGTCATAAAAATTTCTATTTGTTGTTACTGGTTTCAGTATGCCTTATAAAACTGTCAGTTTGTTTCCATGGTTGTCACAATATGGCGGAAACGCAGGGCTTAACTACCACCAAAGAAACCTCCTACCAGTAAAAATGAAAATATGTTTCTACCACTATTTATGACTGAAATTTTGTAATAATAAGGCGTTTGAATACGTTGAAAAAATATATATAAACCTACTGGTGGGAGTTTTCACCGTCGATAAACAACTCCTGTGATAGCGGTTACAGTTGAAGCTTCACTATTTTAAGGATATGTCAGTTCCTCTTTATTAGTAGTTCCATGTGAAGACTATTAAACCTATTGTGAAAACATCCATAACCGTGTCCACTTTAGGTTGGCTAATTTAGCAAACATGATGTGGTGATTTAAAGTTGTTTTACGACAGTGTTTTAATACTTTTCACATTCAATTTAATTACTAATGTTACTATCCTAGTTTATATTTGGCGCAAATCTTACATTTAGATATGATTACGGAATATTAGTTAACCTTTTATTGTTTTATCTGGAAGTTCTGTTTATTGTATCGTGATTTTGTAGGGTTCCGTACTTAAAAAGTAAAAACGGAACCATTATAAGATCACTCCTGTGTCTGTCTGTCACAGCCATTTAACTCTTAAACTATGGAACGTGAAAAGTTCAAATTCGGGGAAGTAATAAAGACTATTGACCCACATATTTTCAGATTACGAAATATTTACAAATGTATTTTGTAAAAATATAGAGGGGCTAATTAATTTACTTGAAAAAAAAACTCTTAGTATATCGTGTGGGATATCGCGTGAAAGCGTTCGTAACGCTGGGTTCCAAAATACGTTTCTTTTAATTTTAGGTATTATATTTTATAATATATCGTAGAAAATGTAGCGCAAAAATATACCCCCCCATCTAATTCCAAATCTACGGAAACTAAAATTATGAAAAATTTAGTAGTACACGTTAATTTAAACCTTGCATGAAAATTATAGCGATTACCCTGGATCATATAGTTTTTGAGAAAATCCTATTTTTCTGTTACACACAAATTTCGATTACGGCCATTTAGCAAAAGTGCTGAACAGCGCTAGAAGTACCTATCGTAGCATAAGTATAAAAGCATTGTTGATAATGATTTTTGAAAAAAAAATCGTCAGTAATTAGGCGATATATTATCCCTTAAATATACGAACGGTTCGGCCATACATAACGACAGCGACGACGTACTTGATATACCATCGACTTTTAAAGCCTAGGTAAAACCTTTTAATGATATATATGTGTAATGAAATGCCCAGTGGCAGTATAAAAGCAATAGACGTCAAATTGTAAAAAAAAAAAAAAAAAAGACTAATTTTATTAGAATGAATCGCATAAATACTATGATATTCGCGACTATTTTGCATTGGGCAGATTTCTCAATACGCCTCCCGTGTCTTTAAAAGTTAATTAAAAACCTATCTGGAAAAGCGAAGCTCGGACCAAGGTGACGTTGCAACTTTGTGACCTCCTTTCGAAGAGCGCTTAGCACAATGCAAATTTAAACTTTTAATAAATGTTTCGTTTTAGCTGTACTGTAGAAAGAAGGTTATTACTACAGTGAATTTAGTTTTATGAAATGCCAAATGAAGTTTAAATATGCAGTGTCAGTAAATATTGTCTGTACCAAATTAAGTTCATCATAAACAGATTAGGATAATATTAAAAAATGAGCTACACAGAATAGCTATATTTGATATTATTTAGGTTTTATATCGCTTTCAACTTCCATGGCATATAAATTTATACTTTTCTAGTATATACAGTTATACCCAACCCTACGTTGCATAGTTTTTTACGAAGTCTTAGTATTCTTTTAGCAACGGCTTTTTTTAATAATACAATTGCTAATTCATAATTTTATTCTACGGATCCTTCTATATGCGAGTAATACTCGCACTTGATCGTTTATTTTTTAATAAAATACAGTTACTAGGAAACGATTAAAAGAAAAAAGGGCAACATGAATAACATATGGTGGCAAATATGGAGAGATAGAAAACGAAATTATTTATAGGATTTAAATGTTTGCAATTTAGCGAAAAAAATTCCCAAGACGGGACACGATTTTTTTCTCTGTGTTGGAAAATTTTAATTCGTGTGATAGATTTCAGAATTAGTAACAATCGATTTAAAACAATAACAGTGTATCTTTGTACCCATCATATACATCACCCATCATATACATCACCCATCATATATACCTGCCCATCATATCACAACCATCATATTCATCACCTGCGTTTTATTATGTCATACTGTCTACATGGCAGGCCATAAGCTATCGCCAGTAAGGTTATCTGAGTGAAATATGCCCTCCGATTCTCTGTCCAGGTAGCTAAAACGGCAAACATGTGAGAACCTCAAGATTAATTTGTATTTTTGCTTGAACATATGTTAGAATATCTCATAACAAGTTTCATATATAAGAAGAAATTTTCAGGTAAAGTATACTTGTTATCCTTCTGAGTTCTTTAATCATATATTATGTATATACTTCATGTTTATTTTCAATGACAGAGTACAGTCATTCAGAGTAACTTTGATCCACATTTTCTCTATTTTAGTATGCCACAGTCTTATTTTAAGACTATTGTTGCAACTAGGGGCATAAAAGAGAAGAAATGATCCTAAATTATGTTATGACTATCAAAAATTAAGGAACAATAATGATAAAAGCTATAAAAAATTATTTTTTATCGTGGTTCAAAGTTACCCAGCCATTTAGAGTAACTCTGCACCATTTGATAAATATTATCTAAAACAATTCATTATAAAAAAAAGTATAATAGTTAGGACAACTTTGAACCCCAAAAAATGTTTTCAGATATGTAAAGACTCCGAATTTACATTTCCCAACATCACAAGATTTGCATAATTTATGATATTACAAGAAATATCATGCATAAGAAAAGTGGAAGAAGAGAACAATGAACATTTAGAAATTTAAAAAAATACTGTTTATTGTTCATATAAAACATAAAAATGCAGTGGAAAACAATTTTCAATGTTTTATCTCAATAATATATCCATAGTTACAGTAAAACATACAAGTACTAGTTATAGCATAGATTGAAGACCGGGTTCTAAATGCTGAAAAAAACCCCAACTATAAATTTACTGGAACTACTCTTTATTTAAAAACATCTTTTTAAAAGGTGGTTCAGTTAGAGAAAAACATGGGAGAGAGAGACCCCCATAATACATGGGACGCCGAAGCGCCTTTTCTTTTCAGACAACTTTACATCTCGAAAGCTGAAACAGAAGTGAAGTTTTTGCAAGAAGTCTAGAAATCTTGGCGTTGCACAGAATCGCCAATTTACAAACTTTTTGGTAACCGCGCGAAAGTGACCAAAGACTTTTGGCGATAAACATTACCGCAAAAATGTGGTGTCACTACCGGACGGGTGAGGCCGAGATTGCAAGTAAGCGCCTCTAATTACGATGAGAAAAGTAACAGACAAACCGAAATTGTTTATATTACAGATAGGCCTTTTTCCAACTAACTGTTTTCATAAAACTCTACAAAGCAGACCGCCGCCTAAGAAGAATGCTGAAAGTCACAGGCATCTGGCTTTTAGCTCGACCACAAAACACGATAAATACATGCTTCCCATAAGATCTGTTCGTTTTTACTTTTGTTGTTAATATAATTTCAACGGTCAAATGTTAGCAGAGATAAAAATTGCTTCTGACTGCGGCGGGCGAAAATCCGATGAAATTAAATGAGGACATTGCTACTAGCAGCTGTGCCTTTTAGTTTTTTATTTATTTCTTTGCACTGGGAGTGGAAACGGACAGATAAGCGAAAAAGGGAAAAAAGAAATGAATCTTTCAGCGGCCTGAAATAAAGATGTTTTTAGAAAGAAGAAAGAAAACACTTTAATAAAAAGCTGGATGGTTTTGAGAAATGAATTTAATCACATATTTCAGTATAGGAAAGAGGGGGGGGGGATAATATGATATAAAAGTAATAAAATTATGTTTTAAATTAATTTTGAATAAAAATGATAGCTATGGGACAGAAACGCTGTCACATAACTCACCCCGACAACAGAAGAAAGCTAAAACGTGTACGTTGCAGCTTTATATCTACTTAAAATCCTTTGTCCATCTTCGCACATACAGAGTATCCAATCTACATAGAAATAAAAAAAAATGTATGCAATAACAGAAAAAAATGTTTGAACCTGTTTCTCTAAAATGTTATTAGAGCATCATTTCCAGTATTTAAGTAATAACATAGAAAGCTAGTATATAAACATATTTGCTTGCCGGGGGAGGATAATATGATATAAAAGTAATAAAATTAAGTTTTAAATTAATTTTGAATAAAAATGATAGCTATGGGACAGAAACGCTGTCACACTAGTATTATTCAAACAAGAATAAAAAATGCCGAACGTATGAAATGTCAAATTTGCGTAGCTCCGCCCCGAAAAACGCCTTTAAATGTATTGTATATATTTTACACATATTTGTGAAAATATTTACATGTTATATCTAATGTTCATTTTCGGAATTTATATAAAATATACGTGCAAATATGAAAAATTTTTGACAGTAGCACCTAGAATTAGTAAATTATAAACATCAGTATAACTTTGATCAGGCTCAAAGTTAACCTGTAAATGTGGTAAAATGTTATTGCCTTCTTATTTTACATTTTATTAACTATTAATAAATAAATAATCGCAAAATATTATCACATTTACAACATTTTGACAATAATATGTCTTATAAATGAGTATATTGTTACTTACTTTGAAAAATTTATTTAGATTACAACAACTTCAAAACAGCATTCAAAATTACCTTGAAAACAGTACTTCACAAAAATAGTTAGATGATGCATTTAATTGCGTATAATGTTGCTAATTTAATTTCTAAAATAAAGAGTAGAAATCCCAGTTTAGAACTTTACCAACAGAGCATAGTTCTGGAGCTTATTTAGTCTTTTGGAATGAAAAATATTGAAAATTAGGAGGTGGTGCAAAGTTACACCCCATGGTTCAAAGTTACCCTGAATGACTGTAATAATGATGACGTTTTTAGAAATTACTTAATTGTAGTTTTCATTGGATGTAGGAGAATTTTTTAAAAAGAATTACACAAGCGGTAAGCAGTTTACAGAAAATACCCCACATAAACTGACGTCGAAAGATTTCTGGGTAATTTTGAGTTATAGTGATCCCCCGATATGAATCGCAAAGTGACAGAGGTGTGGACTATTCTCAAAAGGTGAGTACTGGACACACGTCATAACTGTAAGCCTTTCAAACATAACTTTAATTATCGTTGACTTTAATTTTTTTTTTTTTTTTTTTTTTTTTTTTTTTTTTTTTTTTTTTTTTTTTTTTACACTGATTTTTTAGTTTTATTCAGAGACAGAAAATGACATAATTTATTGTAAAAGCTTTGTATAAATATCTTAAAAATTTATTATTTTATGCTAAAGAGGCCAATTTCGGACATTCATAACGTTAACTGATCCAATGTACCACCAAGATAAAGAGTTTTAACTTGCTTCCAAGTGGTTCTAATGGTAAACAACGAATGCATAAAGGAAACGGATGATTTTTTGATAATTTCGTTAAGAGATGGCAGGCTGATTTATTGCTTTTTTGAAGATAGAAGTACTTTTCTATAAAGAATTTTTCTGTATTTTGTTATGTCCGAAAGTAACGTACGCGACAAAGCTATCATTTCCACAAAAAATACATCAAGTAAGTACTTTAAACTCTTTTATCTATCTTTAAAATTATTTAAAAAAAATTAAATTATTTGTATGTGTTTTTATAAGATTTTGTTTGCAATAAATGCACTTTTCTCAAATAAGATAGTGGAATTTCCGAATCGTGTAAGGATGGAAACGCCGATTTTATTTTCGGTAAATATTTTTTTAAAGATGATTTGGTGTCCTGAAACGTATAAAAAAACTTTTATTATAATGTTTTATCGTAAATAATTACCATGTTTTGCATAAATAAAGTGTATTTAGTATGTGTAATAATATAACTTGACTTGAAGCATGCTCAACTAATGTGTGTAACGATGGACACAATATAGCGAACGCTGCGATACTTACGAAATTTCGGACATGCTTATTTAAAAGTATGATTTAAAATTAATAGTAAACTTCTTTTTTTATTTCAAAAGTAATTCTTCAGTGATCTTACGTGTTTTTATGTATTTTGCAAAGTTTTCTTTGTGGCAAATGTACCCCAAAAGATTATTTAATAACAATGTCCAAATCGTGGAACGATCGAAATATTAATAATTTTAATTTTCTAAATACATAAATAAATATATTATAACAGAGTCCATTGTTCTAACATACATCTTCAAAAATAAAATAAATATTTTTTTGTTAAATTATTGTGCTTGAGTTCTTTTTTTTTTTTTAAATTCAAGGCTTAAGAATCCCATCTCCTTAAAATTCCATTCTTCCTACTTGCTTCCCCACCAAAATTCAAGGCAAGTAAAAAGTTTAAGCCACTTCGTGCTGTAACTTTGGTAAAAAAAAAAAAAAAAAAAAAAAAAAAAAACAGAAATTGACAGTATTCAAAGTATAGAAGACAGCCAGCGAAAACTGTTAAAGGTACTCAAAAGATTCACTCCGTACACACGACAAACAAATTTGGTACTATTCAAATAAGAAATAGATCTGGTTTTTACAATCTCTGTAAAAAACAATCAAGAATGCATTACCAGTGATGCTGGGGAAAAAAATATTGTTTCTACAATTAAAACTCCTCACAGTTGAAAATAGATTGACATTGGTGACTGGTACTTTGTATTAATTCATGATCAAAACTTGTGGCCAGATATTATTGAAAAGATCAGCATTGATAATGGTGAACAAATATTTTCTATAAATTTTTTGACTCCTCAGGCAGACATTGATTTTAACAGGTTTCGTTATCCATCTAAAAAAGACAGCACAAATTAAAAATATGAAGATATTTTGTTGAAATCACCAAATCCACCCCACCCGGTGACAGCAAGAGGAAACTTTTCTTTTGATAAAGAAATTATAGATATGTGCATTAAAAAAATGGCAGTATAACTTGTTTTTTTTTTTTTTTTTTTTTTTTTTTTTTTTTTTTTTTTGAGGAAAAAAAAAGAATAAATTAAATGTTGGATACTTCTAATATTATGTATTTTTTTTTTTTTTTTTTTTTTTTTTTTGCATAATGTGTAATTCCTATAAAATTAAGATATTACTTCTAAAAAAGTAGTAAATATTTCAATATCAGAGATTAACATTTGATTTTATTATTATTATTACTGGATAACAAAAAGTTAATTATACATATATATATGTATACATATACAATTATAGGACAAATTTACTACATTCTTAGTTTTAAGAATTTTTTAAATAGAACTAAGCGCAAAGTCCAAAATCTGTCAGCAATGTCCAAAATCTGTAACGTACGTGCGAAAAAATGTCCGAAATTTGTAACGTACACAACTGCTAATTAAATGCTTTAATAATTAATTTTCCAGAATAGTTGCTTTCTTTTAATGTTTGTGTATAATTTTGTAGACTTATATACTATACTATTAAAAAAAAATGGCCTTAAATTGGAAAATTTTAAAAATTACATGTAGCTAACGTTTAATGATCCCACCTTTTGAGAATCTCCCATATATCGTCAAATTACTTTAAAATCTCATGAAATGTTTGCAGTCCTAAAAAATCAGCTGGTATTTACAGTATCGCCATAGTAATACATCTTTGATGTTCCAGAATAAATTCCATGTGTTCGTTTGTTTTTTTAATTGGCTGCTGCTATGCTTTGCTATAATATTCTGTTTTTTTTTTTATAAATATGGAAACAATCTTTCATTTACCGAGTACTGTTATTGATTGAATCTACTTTTTTTCAAAGAAAAGTTCTTTTACCACAGAAACAATTATGCGAAAATGCTGATGTTGTGAAACTGTACGTTATCAACGATTAAAGTATATGTACTATGCAACATAAAGGGTTGTAAAAGAAAAGCCCTGTGTTTGTTGGAAATTTGTTTATTGGTTCAAAAATTCCATTCGGAACTGCTTTAAGGTTTATGAACCATTGGTAGAGTAATTGACATCAATAAAATGTCGTAAGAAACTGATAGATATGAATGAAAGCTTCAGTTATTGGAATAGTTACATGTGTTTACTACACCTAATATGAATATATAATGGACGAATTGATGTTGCGAATAAAATTGTCAAGATCAATGAAAGTTTGTTTGTACGTCAGAAAACAACATCGATAGGATACTTTCTCATCTTTAGATTTTTTAGACAATTGCCAGGAAAATGGCGCATGCATTCTCGTTCAAATCTTAAATAGAAATGCTAATACGCTATTGCAATTTTTGTAACATTTAGCAGATGGATCAACAATAAACCCTGATTGCTGGAAAAGATACAATTGAGAGTAGCTTGTAAAAACAGGTTCCAGTCACTTTACTGAGAATCACCTTCTCACCGCCGCGAACTGATATATCCGTTCACTAAGCTGTAGGTTTCACTGCAATGGAAGCATAATTTAAATTAATATAATTATGCAGATATAATACAGTTTCAAAAAATAAGGTTATGATTAATACTGTTAAGGGTTATACACCTATGCTTAATAAAATAAATTGTATCATGTTGGAAAAAAAAAAACTTTTTTATCATTAAAAAAACAAAATTGCAGAGAAAGTAACATTACAATTTTGCGCTTTTGCTCGGTGGTCAGGGGGTTAAGTACAATTTTGTTGAACATGCACAGAATAGTTAGAAAATGTGTGGTTCTGCTAAATGTTGCAATAAAAAACAACGAGGCGCAAATCGCCATCAGCTTGAAACGTATCTATGACGCTTGCGTGCTCCGTGCGAGTTACATGAGCTTGGCTGCACTAGTATTTCGAGGCCGACATCACATGACCATACTTAAATTCCTGCTGATTTACATCTTTAAATGCGCTTTGATTAAAAAAAAAAAGGTTTTGAAAATATTACACTGAAATGAAACTTTAAATATTGAAAGACTCTTTAGTGTAAAATTTTATGCACATATCATCGTATTTAAATGCGTATTTTATTGTATTAATAGGAATAAATTTAATTGTTACTAGGGAGGCGGAGCCCCCTTCTCGCTACGCTCCCCCCTCCCCCCTACATAATCGCTTCGCGATTCCATTCGGTATTACGAAGCAATCCCTATTTTCAGACATAATTCTTTCGCGATCCCTTATTTTCTATGCATTCAATTTTTAGATTCCACTTGGTAAAAATTCACTCCTCGCCAACTCCTGACAATTTTATTCCCTATCTGCGACCACATAATCATTAAAGCTTACAGAGTTTCATAATTATAAGAATTATTAAATATGAAATTATATATATAGTTGTTACGAATATTGTAAATAGTTAGTATTTGTGCTTAAAAATAATGTAAATAGCTCAATTAAGCTTTATTCATAAGATTATATTAGTTTTTGTGGCATTGAAATATATCAATTTGTTGATTTTATGCAAACAAGTAAACCCTATTGGATTTCAATAGCAGTCAATGGAAATTTGGCGTAATACTGGAAATAGCGCCAAGTTGGCGTCACTTTTGACGACTAATTTTGGTCTCCAAATTTGGCGATATATCGCCAAGTTGGCGACAAACTTTGTGACGTTTTGGGAAGAGCCGGTCCCCCTCTTGGTGACCCCCCTCATACCGCCAGAAAGCTCTAACCAATCAGATGCGTTTCACGGTATCCAAGCAGATTTTCAATTGTCCATTTCTAAATCGTTACTTTTTAATATATATAGAAGGATTAATATCAAAATTACCTATTATTAAAATATTCCATGCTTAACATTTTAAAACCAAAAATGAGAAGAAAAATTCTGAAATATAATATTTAATTATTTCATTTTAAAAATAAATCTTTAATTGTTATTAACATCAAAATTTGCTTTTATTAAAAATATTACATTTATCATGAAAAACATATAAAATATTTTTGAATAAAAAAGCTGAAAATAAGATTGAAATAAAATTTTCACCGAGTAAACATTTTTTTTTTTAAAAAGGTAACTCTCCTCCCCCGAAATAGAATATTTTAACCCATAAAATATTTTAAAATAAAGTTCTAGAAGAAAAATTGGATAAAAAAAGAAGACGTGGGATTCAAGCTCGGGCTATCTGGGCTCAAATGCATCGCCCCTATTCTTCAACCACCAAGTACATAGCCGTTCAACAACAAAACATTAAAATAAATTCTGGGATCTGAAGGCCGGAATCTAAGTGCGGTTACGTGATGTCTGCAGCGAGACACTAAAGTTGGCGACGGCCTTGGCGAAATTTGACTGCAAAGTGGCGTAATCGTAATTATGGAAACGCTATAATACAAAATTACGAATTTCTGTTAATAGCGACACTAAAATTGCAATTCCAACTTTTTCTTTTCTTAGACACAGCTTAACATAAAATGTATACATCTGCTATAATATTCGCGCATTTCTGCCGATCTCATCGATACAGGCAGGTAGCTTGATTGGCAGTGAATCTATTGACATAATGCCTTCAATTATCAAAATTAAACATTTTTATTTAACAATTTCTACTATTTTTCTGGTATGTATTTCCAATACTTTTCTTTCGTGACAAGTAAATCGAAATACATGCATTCTCGTCCATGGTCATTTTGGGTGTGCGTAAAATCGAGTTAGATGAACCGATGCAGGACCATTATTTTGTGTAAGAATTAGTGTTACTAGGTGTCCCATGTAAATATGGGCTCCAAATCGTGTGGTAACCACTAATTTCTTACAATTGTTTTGCCAGTTTTAATGGCAGATAATTCTGCCATTAGATATAGCGAAGAAAATTACTTTAAAGTACTGGTTTCCAGAGCATTTGGAGCCTCTATTTAAACGGGGCCCCTGGCAAGGCTAATGAGAATATTACTCATTTTTCTGGTGAATATTTCAAAGGTTTTCTTTCGCATTTGTCATGAATATTATAGTACATATAAGAATAGAAGCATTCCTAATTTTTTTTTTTAATACGATTATTTTAAAACTGAAACATTTCTAATACTATGCGGCAATAGATTATGCAACAAAAATTTAACACAGAATTTATAGTTCTGAAAAAATCAAAAGGAACGATTACGCATATTACAAATAATTTCAAAACGATATATTTAACTATAGAAAGTTTTACTTACTGGGATTGATACGTAAAAAAATACTTAAAAAGTACGAATTAAGTTGGCTTATTTTTTGTGAGACATGAAGTAGCAGCGACATATCCAACAAAGTGATAGAACGAAGATGTGTTGTATTTAAAAGGGAGCGAATTTAAAACATTCATTTAATCTATGTGATGGAAAGAATAGGTCTTTCCAACAAACTTTAACTTTTATCTATAAACTATGATGTTATTATATACAAGGCAACATATAAAAAGAAACATTGGTGTGACTATAAAATAAGCTGAACAAGATTAAATGCCTATTTTGGTAAAGTATCGTACAGATAAAATTTACGACAATAATAAATCTATAAAAGTCATCGAAATTACGATTTATAGTTGTGTAGGACATCATGAGGGAATAACAACGAAATTTACAGCTGACCTTTGACCAGAAGGACCACACAGACGGAATAAAGTAAAAATAAATATAACTGGGTACAGCAAAAAAAAAAAAAAAAAAACTCAACCTATAAGGTTGCGCCACATAAATTCAGAGTCGACCAATGATATTCGCATGTAAAGATGGGTGGCAAATCTATATGCAAATTTTCTAGCTATATGGTATAATTTTATGTTTGCATAAATAATGTAAACAGGACAATGTCCGTTTTTTTTTTTCAGAGTAAGAGACAGACTTCACTTGCAAATTTTATCCCAATGCTGTTGGCAGCAAAAAAAAAAAAAAAAAAAAAAAAAAAAAGATGCTGCGGTTGGATTTTAGCAGATTGCTGTACCATGGATAACATATAAAATATATATATAAAAAAATAAGTTATCCCAATATTGGCTTAAAAATACATGTGATGGCCGATTAAGGATTAATATTTTGTGTCAACATTTTGGAGACCTTTCGTGCTGATGTGTGGAATATTTCTGGAGCAACGAGAATTCTACATGCTGCCAGGGCCAGTGGATAAGGTAGTCCATTATGATATTATTCCATTGTTTTTTACCAGTAATAAGCATTACCTATGAAAGTAACGGACTATGGTGATTTTCACGTGTTATAAAATTAATTAAATAGTAAATTAAAATAGGTAAATATATAGATAAAGATGTGCATCAGCATTACTATTAAAATTTATAACCCACAATATGTAAATAGCTTTTTCTTTATTGTAAATTTTCTACTATAAAAAAATGTAATCAAGATGAATATGAGTAATCTTTTCTTTGTTTTAATTCCTAATTAATATTTTTCTCTTATAGATGTGGGAATGTTAAATAAATAATCTATTTATCTATATGATTTACTAAAAAAAATTATTATATGAAAGAAATTACAGACTTAGAAGGTAAACGATCTCAAAAAAAAAAATGACACAGCGCATTGATTAATTATAATTTTAATATTTAATACATTAAATTTTCTTTGGATTTCCCTGAAGGGAATTGTTAATTATATCGCTTGCCTAGAGTCATTTGGTGCTATCACTATACGAATAGTAAGAATCATAAAAATCAATCTCCTCATATAAATTAATATTAATCAACATCATTACCTGTGTTGCAATGTATTAAAGTTATGGATACATTTTAGCAAGTATACAGGGTGATTCAGCTCGTCGGTGACAAACTTTAAGGATCGATAGAGCACACCTAGACGAACATTTTTGAATAGGGAATGTAGGGTCCCTGACGCAATGGTAAGGCGCTAGGCGCTTTCGAAAATTTGGGTGCCGAAATTCGAAACGTCATAAAAACTAGGGAAATGGTTAGATTTTCTTGCTTGTTGCGTCGAAATGATTCTGTTTGTTTAGACTTTCTTCAGTACCAATTTGATAAGCGTATCTCTTAAAACATGGATAGGGGGCGCTGCAGACTTTGGAGAGCTAGACAACAACTTTAAGCCCGTTATTTTGATAATTTAACACATGCTCGCCAAAGTTTATACTCTAACTTAAAGTTTGAACCCAAAAGTAAAGCCCTGCAAAAAGCCTAAGAGCCGGAATAAAATGTCAAAGTACAGGGTGGTCGAAACTCGAAGGCTCCTAAGAGATAAACAAACAGATTTCTTGACTTATGGCATGCATTTTCATGATTCTGTTTGCTGGGGCTCTCTGAAACTCAGTTGAACGGTACAAAAAGAAACATCGATAGGGGGCGCTTTGGGCAAAAAACATAATTCGTTGACATTTCGGACGCTAACTGGAAACGGGGCGCTACGATCAGTTAGTAATAATGAAAACACATTTTCTACCTCTGCTCAACACTTCTGAATAAATTTAGACCAAAAACATCAATGATACTGGAAATTTATTTACAAAAAGTAACACTACAGAAGATGCTCGAAATTTCGACCTTGGGCCATGATGCAGGCTTCGCACCTCCGTCGCATTGAGGAGTGTGTGTTTCCAACAATGCCAGGAGTATCTCTGATCTGCCCTGCAGCTGCCACAATGCGCGCCACAAGTTCTTCAGCACTGCTGACAGGTGTATGGTATACCTCGGCCTTCAGGTAACCCCAAAGGAAGAAATCCAAGCAGGTGAGGTCTGGTGATCGGGCAGGCCAGTGAACTGGACCCCCACGCCCGATCCACCGCTGGCCATACCTTGCGTTTAGATGGAGACGCACGTCGTTCGTGTAATGGGCCGGAGCTCCATCGTGCTGGAACCACATCTGGCGACGCGAACCTTCGGGTACGTGCGCCTCATCCAGAAGCTGCGGCAGCACTTGATCCAGGAAAATCAGGTAATTTCCACCTGTCAGCCGTTCAGGTAACAAATAAGGGCCAATGAGGCAATCCCCCAGAATGCCGGCCCACACATTTACTGAGAAACGCTCCTGGGCTGCTCGGCTTCTGGTTTCATGTGGATTTTCATCACACCACACATGACTGTTGTGGGCGTTCCACATTCCCTCCCGGCTGAAGGTGGACTCGTCCGTAAACAAAATGCTGTTTACAAAACGGGGATCCCTGGATCTCATCGCCAAGTACCATCTTGAGAATTCCACTCGAGGGCCAAAATCCTGCTCTCTGAGCAACTGCACCCGCTGGATGTGGTAGGGGTGCAGATTCCGGGAACGTAAGATGCGCCACGCAGTTGCTTGCGAAATGCCAACATGTCTGGCGATATCTCTCGTGCTAAGACCTGGGTTGTCCTCAACCAGGTTAAGCACAGCCTCTTCGTTGTCGGGGGTGCTCACTGATCGCTCCCGTTCAGGCCTGCCTCCGTCGAAAGATCCCGTTGTGGACAACCTCTGGTGTACTCGAGCGAAGAAGGCATGGCAGGGGATTTGTCTGTTGGGGTAACGCTCGGCGTACAACCGCTGAGCGGCTCGTCCATTACAACCAGCAGCGCCATACGCCAAATGCATGTCAGCCAATTCAGAGTTTGTGTACCGTTCCATCCTACTACCGATCTGCAGACAAGTAACCCGAAGCTTAAGTAGGTACCGCACGTTCAAAAGACGTGTCTGCGCATACAACTACGTCATCTCGCGTTGTCGTCTACGCATTACGTATCTTTTGCATATCGATATGGTACGATATCTTTTGCATAAATCAGCAAAAAGCACCTTATGTAAATTTTATTGCGCGCATTGTGCATGATTGAAACCAGCTATGTTTGTTAAAAAAAACAAACAAACTGCAGTTTTAATAGCTTCTTATGATAAGTAAATTACTCTCTTGTTTTGTTTCTAACTGATCGTAGCGCCCCGTTTCCAGTTAGCGTCCGAAATGTCAACGAATTATGTTTTTTGCCCAAAGCGCCCCCTATCGATGTTTCTTTTTGTACCGTTCAACTGAGTTTCAGAGAGCCCCAGCAAACAGAATCATGAAAATGCATGCCATAAGTCAAGAAATCTGTATGTTTATCTCCTAGGAGCCTTCGAGTTTCGACCACCCTGTACTTTGACATTTTATTCCGGCTCTTACGCTTTTTGCAGGGCTCTACTTTTGGGTTCAAACTTTAAGTTAGAGTATAAACTTTGGCGAGCATGTGTTAAATTATCAAAATAACGGGCTTAAAGTTGTTGTCTAGCTCTCCAAAGTCTGCAGCGCCCCCTATCCATGTTTTAAGAGATACGCTTATCAAATTGGTACTGAAGAAAGTCTAAACAAACAGAATCATTTCGACGCAACAAGCAAGAAAATCTAACCATTTCCCTAGTTTTTATGACGTTTCGAATTTCGGCACCCAAATTTTCGAAAGCGCCTAGCGCCTTACCATCGCGTCAGGGACCCTACATTCCCTATTCAAAAATGTTCGTCTAGGTGTGCTCTATCGATCCTTAAAGTTTGTCACCGACGAGCTGAATCACCCTGTATATCATTCCAGCATAGGGGAGTGAGCTAGTTGTAATGGTGCCTCAGTCTTTTCCTAATTATATTAATTTAATTAATTTAATTTTAGGAGACCGAACCATAGGTTATTAATAAAAAAAAATTCTTTTTCTCTCTTTTTTTACGTGTATCACCATAGCCGTTTTAGTAGTACATATGAATCGGCAAACAGAAATTACTATACTACAAGAGAAAATATTATTGTGCTCATTATATAAAATTATTATACATATATATGTTTATGTAACTTACAACAAAAATCGAAAAACAAAATTTCTTTGTGTTTTCACTGAGTAATGAAAATATCTTATGTACATTGTCTACTTCAATAATAATAGTAATTATATGTTTGATGAAAACAAATGAATAAATTAATATGATAAATACAATCACAGTACTTAATAAATAAATAATTTTGGTCATAATTATTAAATCACTGTGTATAAAATTTGCAAATTTAATGCAGTTAAGCGAAATTAACAGTTCGCTATTTTATAATACTGTAAATTTTTTTTAAAACCCTTTTCACTATTTCGCAGTGTTCATGTGTATTACTATGTTTTAAAATTTTATTTACATGGATAAAATTGATACTAATAACTAGGCGTTATTTTTGATGGTATATTGTGTCGCTCTTGATATAAAAAAAAATATTATTTAGTTTACATTATAATCTTATTTAATGAGTAATAATTGTAAACGTAAAAGTCATACAGATAATACAAGGGTAAGTGGAGTTACAACTAGGAAACAATTAAGAGAACTGGCAAATACAAAGAAAGAAAGTAGTGTAGATTAAAATAATAATAAAAGTAGTAACAAGAATATAAATAATAAAAATTGTAATAAGAAAACTACTATTACGATTAATAATACACCCCAGAAAAACATAAATATCATGGCCACTGACAAAATAACTGCTGAGAGTGTAATCGGTTTACTACCTAATTAGGATGGAAAAAGAGAATCTAACATAAATTCCTTTTTTATGACAATTTGATAATTTAATCAATCAAACTGAATTAAGCCTAATTTCTAAATTAACGACTCTAAAGGCAAGAATCGTTGGTCCCGCTAAAGAAAAATTAATGAGGGATGAAAAATTATTTTCGGAGAGTAATTTAGACAATTTCAAAAAGAAATTAAAAGAATTATTCGAAATTAAATGTAGTTTTAGTGAGGCACAAACATTTTTTTTTCCCTAAGCAGAAACCGTATCAAAATATGGCGGATTTTATATTAGAATTTAAAGCAGCAGCGGACTTATATATTAAAAAAAGTGGACAGTATATTGGGGATGATAATGACTCCAAATTTACGCAAATGGTAAAGTTGTCTAGATTTCTGGATGCAATTAGAAGCGATTTTAGCTTAGAAATTCGTAAGGATTCTCCGAAGGATTTCAACACTGCGTGTGAGATGGCATTAAAATTAGAGAGAGCTTTTGCACATGTCGATGTTAAAGATCTCAATAATATCGCTGCAAATAAGGACCCTGAATTAGTGAAGGAATTAGTAAAAATTAATATGGAAAGTGCAGAGAAAATTAAAATATTGACTAGTGAATTAAACAACATTAATGTACATATGAATTCGAATGCAAATAATGTAACTAAATATTGCGATCATTGCAATTCTAAAACGCATTCCAATCAAAATTGCTGGTTCCAAGGTGACAAAGACCAAAATAAAAGTAATGCCGCTGAGAGAAACAAAACAACCCCTCATAACGAGCAGAATTCAGATAGGAAATTCGGAAGAGATAACAGTTACCAGTATCAGGGAAATTTCCCACAAAATTCTAAATATATGCATCAAAATTTCCATCCGAACCCTATGCATTATGCACCTCCTAACTACATGTATTACTCCCCACCACCTCCCCACCTAAACTTTATGCCCCCACACTACCCCAATTTAGCTAATTACAACTATGGTTATAATCAGGACCATTACAATTCATATAACCAGGGTAATGGGTATGGAGGATATACAAGTGGAAATTATCAGAGAAACTACCATAGAAATAATAAAAATTCAGAAGAGGATAAAAACAATTCTCACAAAAACAAATATAAACAAAATAAAGATTATGAACAGAAACCTAAGGACAAACAGGGAAATTAATTGAGGGACTTACAGATTCAAATAAAAGGTACCCGCGTAAGTCTCTCATGGACGGGTCACACAATTCTTACAAATTGATTGCTAGCGTGAAAAGTAATAATATAGAAAGCCTTCCAATTATTAGTTTTGAAATAAAGGGTATTAAAATCACCGCTTTGGCAGATTGTGGGGCTGCGGTCAGCCTGGCCTCACCCTCCTTATTTGAGCAACTAAAGAATGCAGAAGTTAAATATATAAATTTATGTAATCATGTAAAAATCCAAACACTCACTAATTCGACAATTGCTTTCAAACAATGTATCAAATTAACCTTCAAATTGGAAAATGTATTCGTGTCAGGTGCATTTTATATCACAAATTCAGATTTTGGCAGTGATTATAATATGCTACTCGGTTTTGATTTTCTCAAAACAAACAAAATTATTTTGGATTTTGAGGATAAAACCATGAAATTAAAAAATAAGAACATTACACTGAATTTTCTCAGAGACACATCTCATGGGCAGATAAACAATTTAACTCCATCTCCCATTAGTACAAATGACAATCATGAACCACAGGAAATTAACATTAAGAAACAAAGAAATAAAAACAAAAAAAAGAAAAATATCACGTAAAAATATTATTTCGGCTAAGATATCTCAAAACTCAGAGATATGTCCAGGTGAGGGAGTAATTACTTAATTAATATGCCCAAATCAATTTATTATTAATGACACTATAATGTTAGAACCAACTAAACATAACATTAAAATACATTATGACACATCAATTCATGAAATTGGCAAAGATAATAAAATTAACATAATTATCAGGAACGACTCACAGCAGAAATTAAATATAGTAGAAAGGATGAATATCGGAAGAATTTCCAAGCATTTTGAGATAAAGTCAGAAAATGACAATAGCAGTCAAGAATCAGATCCAATAGTACAAATTAACAACATTTCTTTAGAGGAAGTTCGTGAACGCAGAAAGGCGGAACTCAGTCCAGAGGATTTTAATTACATCATCTGGATACTGATACAGAAGCAAAATTACAAGAATTATTACTAAAGAATGCTTATGCATTCTCCAAAAATTATTACACTCTTGGAAAAACATCTTTAGTTGTACCCAGATTTAATTTAATGCACAATTATCCTATACAAGCAAATCCATATAAAACGGCACATAGTGTAAAGGAGTATGCTAAGTCAGAAATTGATAAGCTTTTGAGAGCTAATATAATAAAGAAATGTAACTCTGATTACGCGTTTCCAGTTATTTTTGTAAAAAAAAAGTTACACAGAAAGGCGAAAACGTAGAAGAAGTTAAGTATCGTCTCGCTGCTGATTTTCGTTTGCTTAATGAAATTACAACTAGCTCACTCCCCTATGCTGGAATGATATATACTTGCTAAAATGTATCCATAACTTTAATACATTGCAACACAGGTTGATTAATATTAATTTATATGAGGAGAATAATTTTTATGATTCTTACTATTCGTATAGTGATAGCACCAAATGACTCTAGGTAAGCGATATAATTAACAATTCCCTTCAGGGAAATCCAAAGAAAATTTAATATATTAAATATTAAAATTATAATTAATCAACGCGCTGTGTCATTTTTTTTGGAGATCGTTTACCTTCTAAGTCTGTAATTTCTTTCATATAATAATTTTTTTTAGTAAATCATATAGATAAATAGATTATTTATTTTACATTCCCACATCTATAAGAGAAAAATATTAATTAAGAATTAAAACAAAGAAAAGATTACTCATATTCATCTTAATTACATTTTATTATAGTAGAAAATTTACAATAAAGAAAAAGCTATTTACATATTGTGGGTTATAAATTTTAATAGTAATGCTCATGCACATCTTTATATATATATTTACCTATTTTAATTTACTATTTAATTAATTTTATAACACGTGAAAATCACCATAGTCCGTTACTTTCATAGGTAATGCTTATTACTGGTAAAAAACAATGGAATAATATCATAATGGACTACCTGATCCACTGGCCCTGGCAGCATGTAGAATTCTCGTTGCTCCAGAAATATTCCACACATCAGCACGAAAGGTCTCCAAAATGTTGACACAAAATATTAATCCTTAATCGGCCATCACATGTATTTTTAAGCCAATATTGGGCTAACTTATTTTTTATATATTTTTTATATGTTATCCATGGTACAGCAATCTGCTAAAATCCAACCGCAGCATCTTTTTTTTTTTTTTTTTTTTTTTTTTTTTTTGCTGCCAACAGCATTGGGATAAAATTTGCAAGTGAAGTCTGTCTCTTACTTACTCTGAAAAAAAAAAACGGACATTGTCCTGTTTACATTATTTATGCAAACATAAAATTATACCATATAGCTAGAAAATTTGCATATAGAGTTGCCACCCATCTTTACAGGCGAATATCTTTGGTCGACTCTGAATTTATGTGGCGCAACCTTATAGGTTGAGTTTTTTTTTTGCTGTACCCAGTTATATTTATTTTTACTTTATTCCGTCTGTGTGGTCCTTCTGGTCAAAGGTCAGCTGTAAATTTCGTTGTTATGCCCTCATGATGTCCTACACAACTATAAATCGTAATTTCGATGACTTGTATAGATTTATTATTGTCGTAAATTTTATCTGTACGATACTTTACCAAAATAGGCATTTAATCTTGTTCAGCTTATTTTATAGTCACACAAATGTTTCTTTTTATATGCTGCCTTGTATATAATAACATCATAGTTTATAGATAAAAGTTAAAGTTTGTTGGAAAGACCTATTCTTTCTATCACTATGAATAAAATATGATTCATAAGCAATATATTTACAAGTAACAAATAAAAGACGCTATTTGCTTTTCATTGTTTTTATCACATGAATTTAAAGAATTATTCACTGTAAATTTTACTGCTTCGATACATGAATCGGACTGGATGCATTATGCTGGTGAAGTGGACAAAATTTTTATCAAATTGAATGCACCGTTATTTCCACTCCACACGTTATTTCATCCCGTAAATCATTTTTGTAGACATTCAAAATAATGATTAATTAAAAGTATTTTTAAAAGGCTTTGAACTTAAGTTACATCATGTTAGTATTCTCCGAGATCGAAAAATTTACTTTTCGACTGTACATGTACCAGAGGTAAAACTAGCATGCCCATGGGAATGCACATTTCCCTAAGAAATAGTTTTTATACAGGCATTCTCCGACCTTCATTTGGGTAGGGGCATATAAACCCACCGAAATCGAAAATATTGTGAGTCGCAAATAACAGATAAAATATAAAATGCACTATGCACAAGTAGAGGTTTATAGTGATAAGATTCAAAATGTTAGAAATTATTTTCATCGATAAACACTGGTTATATTTACATGCGTCCGGAAATTCTTCGTCCGTCGGTGTTGGCTGTGCAATGACCTTCCGGACCGCAACTTCTAACAATTCCTTTAAAATTGTCTCGTCGTCTTACTTCTGGCGTAGTACTGTATTGTGTTGTAATTCTGTTTTACGTAAAATAATTATTTCCTAAATTTTATTTGCATTTTTGTTCCACTCACGTCATATGCTTCATAACTATTTTTGAGTTTTTCTCATACTAAACATAGTCTGCGACCCCATGTTCTATGGCATTTTTCCTCCTCCTGATGCATATTATCAGACTCATAATTTGTCGGTCGAATTCGGTTAACACTCTGTATAATACAGTACAATATAATTTATATAATATTTATGTATAAAATTTATATAATGCTTATATAGTACATATTATATATATTTTTTTTTACATGTAGTCGACATTAGATGTAAATCATACTTTTTCTTATTCTAATTCTAGTTTTATATTTTAGGAAATAGTAATCAAACAAGCCACTTTAACTTTTGCAGTAGAATTACGATTTCAGTAATTTAGTAAAAGTATTGCAAAATCTCATTTTTTACCATTAATAAAATTCTTTGCATTATTCTAACAAAAATGAAGATACAGTTCTTTGCATTTTTCTTTTTAAATGTTTTTATTAATGTCGTTAACAAAACATTATTTAAAAAAGTCCTTCCGGCCAGTGCCGGGAGGAAGAGGTAACTTTCATAATCCTTATTTAAAAAAAGCCAACTTATATCATGCAAACACAGGAAGCTCAATTTAGTGGAAACCGAATATAGGAGATTCAATACTAATTTTTATCAATATAATGAATGAGAATTTCGCGAAATTAGTCAGCTTTATCCAAGCTGCTTTTCCTTAAAGTAACTAATATTTGGCTGCCAAATTCGGCAATTTCTTAAAGTGCCTGTCATTTTAAGAAAACATGGTGGATGAGGCTAAGCAGTGAACTTGGTCGAGACCTTAGTAATTGCTGTGCACATGCTCACTCACATCGGAATCGGTTAATATATAGGAGTGCTGTCGCATGCAAAAAATCAGATTTTTCAAAATGTCACCCACAATAGAAATTGAAACTGCTATATCTGAGCCATTTTTTAAGGTAAAGACAAACAAAAAATGCTCCTGAATCCTTATATCAAGGTCAAATACTCAAGAAAGAAACCTTTTTCAATTTCTAATTTTTTTGCACCTCACTTTAAATATATATATTTTTTTTAATTTAATGGCCGCCATTTTGAAACAAGATGGCTGATGAATCTGGCCAGCGAACTTGGTCGAGGTGTTGATGTATACTATCCACATGCCTTCTTACATCGAAATAGGCGAATACATGTGTTATCGCGTGACAAATACAAGATCGTTTCAAAATGTTAGCCATGCTAGAAATTCAAAGTGCTACAATTCAACCATTTTTTAAGATATAAAAAAAAGAACAAATTTTCAGAAACAAAAACTGCTCCAGAATCTTTGTATCAAGGCCAAACACATAAAAAAAATCTTTTTCATTTTCCAATTTTTTAATACCTCATTTTGAATTTTAAATTTAATTTTTTTTAAATGGCAACCCTTTTGAAACAAGATGGCGAATGAAGCTGGCCAACGAACTCGGTCGAGACATTGGTATGTACTATGTACAGACCAAGTTACATCCAAATAGGTTCTTAAATACACCTGTTATCGCGTGACAAAAATCAGGTCGTTTTAAAATGTCAGCCACAAGAGAAATTCAAAATGCTATTACTCAGCCATTTTTTTTTAGATAAAGACGAAAGAAAAACTGTTCCGGAATCTTTGTATTAAGGTCAAACACATACAAAAAAAAAATCTTTCTCATTTTCCAATTTTTTGGTGTCTCATTTAATTTTTTTTTAATTTTTTTAAATGGCCGCCATTTTGAAACAAGATGGCGGATGAAGCTGGCCAACGAACTCGGACGAGATATTTGTATGTACTATGTACACACCAAGGTACATCCAAGTCGGTTCAAAAATACGCCTGTTATTACGTGAGAAAAATCAGGACGTTTCAAAATGTCAGCCACGCTAGAAATTCAAAATGCTATAACTCAGCCATTTCTTAAGATATAGACGAAACAAACACTGCTCCCGAATCTTTTTATCAAGGTCAAACACATAAGAAGAAAATATTTTTTCAATTTTTAATTTTTGGTACCACATTTCAAATTTAAATTTTTCTTAAAAATTTAAATGGCCGCCATTTTTAAACAAGATGGCGGGTGAAGCTAGCCAACGAACCCGGTCGAGACAATGTATGTACTATGTATAAACGAAGTTACATCCTGGCACTCAGGCTGCCAAATTCGGCGATTTCTTAAAGTGCCTGCCATTTTAAGACAACATGGTAGATGAGGCTAACCAGTGAACTTGGTCGAGACCTTAGTAATTGCTGTGCACATGCTCACTCATATCGGAATCGGTTGATATATACGAGTGCTGTCGCAGGCAAAAAATCAGATTTTTCAAAATGTCACCCACTTTAGAAATTGAAACTGCTATATCTGAGCCATTTTTTAAGATAAAGACAAACAAAAAATGCTCCTGAATCCTTATATCAAGGTCAAATACTTAAGAAAGAAACCTTTTTCAATTTCTAATTTTTTTGCACCTCACTTTAAATATATATATATATTTTTTAATTTAATGGCCGCCATTTTGAAACAAGATGGCTGATGAAGCTGGCCAGCGAACTTGGTCGAGATATTGATGTATACTATCCACATGCCTTCTTCCATCGAAATAGGCGAATAAGTGTGGTATCGCGTGACAAATACAAGATCGTTTCAAAATGTTAGCCATGCTAGAAATTCAAAGTGCTACAATTCAACCATTTTTTAAGATATAAAAAAAAGAACAAATTTTCAGAAACAAAAACTGCTCCAGAATCTTTGTATCAAGGCCAAACACATAAAAAAAAATCTTTTTCATTTTCCAATTTTTTAATACCTCATTTTAAATTTTAAATTACATTTTTTTTAAAAAAATGGCAACCCTTTTGAAACAAGATGGCAAATGAAGCTGGCCAACGAACTCGGTCGAGACATTGGTATGTACTATGTACAGACCAAGTTACATTCAAATCGGTTCATAAATACGCCTGTTATCGCGTGACAAAAATCAGGTCGTTTTAAAATGTCAGCCACAATAGAAATTCAAAATGTTATAACTCAGCCATTTTTTTAGATGTAGACAAAACAAAACCTGTTCCGGAATCTTTGTATTAAGGTCAAACACATACAAAAAAAATCTTTTTCATTTTCCAATTTTTTCGTATCTCATTTTAAATTTATTTTTTTTTTAATTTTTTTAAATGGCCACCATTTTGAAACAAGATGGCGAATGAAGCTGGTCAACGAACTCGGTTGAGTTATTTGTATGTACTATGTACACACCAAGGTACATCCAAATCGGTTCATAAATACGTCTGTTATCACGTGGCAAAAATCAGGACGTTTCAAAATGTCAGCCACGCTAGAAATTCAAAATGCTATAACTCAGCCATTTTTTAAGATATAGACGAAACAAAAACTGCTCCCGAATCTTTTTATCAAGGTCAAACACATAAGAAAAAAATATTTTTTCAATTTTCAATTTTTTGCTATCACATTTCAAATTTAAATTTTTCTTAGAATTTTAAATGGCCGCCATTTTTAAACAAGATGGCGGATGAAGCTTGCCAACGAACTCTTTCGAGACATTGGTCTGTACTATGTATAAACGAAGTTACATCCAAATCGGTTCATAAATACGCCTTTTATCGCGTGACAAAATTCAGGACGTTTCAAAATGTCAGCTTCGCTAGAAATTCAAAATGCTATAACTCAGCCATTTTTTAATATATAGACGAAACAAAAACTGCTACGGAGTCTTTGTATAAAGGTCAAATACATAAGAAAAAAATATTTTTCCATTTTCAATTTTTTGGTACCACATTTCAAATTTAAAATTTTTAAAAAAATTTTAAATGGCCGCCATTTTGAAACAAAATGGCGGATGAAGCTGGCCAACGAACTCGGTCGAGACATTGGTATGTACTATGTACACACCGAATTACATCCAAATCGGTTCATAAATACGAGAGTTACAGTGTGACATAGGTCAGATATATATATATATATATATATATATATATATCAATTTTGAACGGAGAGTGGTTTCGGGGTCTGGGGGTCATGATCGATGAAAATATACCAAAATTTTTTGAAATCGCTTTCCTCCGAACGGCTGCAATAGGTAGCTTTTTGTAAAGAAAGCTACCTAAAACAACGCGTTTTAATAAGACATAATATTATAAAACGAAAATATTTAATTTAAACATGGAATAAATATTTGTAATGCTTAAAGTATAAATTATTGTGAAATTTAACAATTGATACAATATTAGGCGAATTATTGCTTGCGGTAGGTTAAAATAATGAATCTGAAAATTTCATTTGACAAATTTTAATGGCATTTTTTTTTTCTTTTTAGCTCTATTATCGCTTGTGCCAGGTTAATAAAAACGTGTCTGAAAACTTGATGAAATAAAATCTGGGTTACATTCTTTAATCTTTTTCTTTTTTTTCTCAATTTAATTATTATTTTTATATAATTCTCCCATCATATGATTTACAGGAAAAACTAGAAGTATTTGTAAAAATGGCTGTATTAGTGAGTTACATGCTATTTATTTATTACCTTCGTCGCAAAACAATGCAATTTTAAGCCAAATAAGACAAAAGTGTGAAATAAGTCCAGAGAAGAGCATTTCGGAGTACATTTTTGTATTCAAGCGTAAATTATATAAAAACCAGTTAAAATTATAACTATGTAGTTAACCATTTAAATTTTAGTATAAATGTCTGCCATATACACACATATTCTAAAATAATTTACTTTCAAAGATTTAAAATATTTTTTTACCATACTATGGAATACCATTACTATGGAAACATGCGTTTTGTTTTCTTCAAGCATGTGATTTTTATATCCTCGAATTCAGATCATTACTTATTAATTGAATATTGTGTATTATGTTATTTTTTAACATGCCGAACATATTGTCGATTTCACTTATAGGAATATTCACTGCTTTAAAAGTTAGGATATAAGAATATTGTTAAGAAGATTTCTGCAATTATACGTTATTAATATAAAAAAATAAATAAATAAACATTTTACAATAAATATTGCTTGCTAATTTGTCATTTCATTTTAGCTTTTTCTGCATAACTTTCCTTTGCTTAACCATTGTTTAAAAAATGTTTTATTGAACATATTGGACTAATCTTACGGAATCGTGTCACACGCTAATTAGCATATTGAATGGCGTATCAAAATTCAAAAGATTAGACAGATTTTGAAATTAGCGATTACTAAATGTTGAGAAATGGAATAATGCTCGTGGACTTATCATTTCAGCCTAGATAGAATTAAATTCCCTGGAATTTCGATCAGTATAAAGCGACTTGTCCTGACGCTAACTCTAGCAGCTAAACACAGCAACAAATTAAGAGTTATTTTCATAATCTGGGTTATTTATACAACAGACAAAAGATTAATTTACTCTTAAATATAAAGAAAATAGCAATCTTTTTTGTTTGTTGTGTTATTATGCTCTTTAGCAAAATGCAAAATAAATCTTCGGTTCAGGTATTCACCAAAATGCATATTGCTAAAATTTTTGTATAACTAACTTTATTTATCATTGTCAGACCCTGGTACATGTCCAACAATATTATTGCATCTGTTTTAATGTTTGACGTCAACCCTCACAATAACGTCGATTACGGATGATTATAAAGATTTTATTGGATGCATGAGGTTTATTTTTCTACAAGATTAAGTTATCGAGTTTTTTCCCGGGTTAACGGTTACATGATTTCAGCTGGTCTACAAAATGAAAAGACAGTGAAAATGACGTCATTTTAGATTTATTCAGGTAATTCATCTTTAAAAACACAAATTTTTATGTTTCACTTTTCTTTTAAATATGAAAGTTAAACAATCTTCTTTGTCTGCAAATAATTTATTTTTTGACAGTATTTACTCTGCTAGAATCCAAAGACGGAAAACAGTAGTAGCACAAGAGGACGTTTATTAAGAAATATAACTAACATCCGAACTGAGAGGCCAGGAGATCAAGGACAAACAAAAGAAAATAAACCAACCGAGCATTATTCAAGTTCAATGGTAAATCTCTGCAATCATTGCAATGCATCTCTAATTTAATATTGTCAGATATGAGAACATTTTAATTCCTATTGTCATAACGGCCTCATTTCCCTACCAAAAGTGCACAGTGAATAGTCAACAAAAAGAACTGCTCCTTAATAGCTAAATTTTGTCCAACGCATAAGGTAATATAATATCGCAATGGCGTTCGCATCTTTTCAGCAACGCGGAGGGACATTCAAGCTAAAGGTCCATTTAAAAAAAAATAAAAGTTCGAATTCACTATTTCGCTTAATTCAAGGTTTATTTGGAAATACTGACCAGCGCAGAGGGCATAGACTGCTAGTTTATAATAAATTTAAACGGTTTTGATATCTTGTAAATTGACGAAGATATGAATTTTTTACATCTTCAACCCCCACCCCCCCTTTTTTTTTTGCTATAAGTGTCGGTCCCATCAAAATCTTGTCAATACAAAAGTTGCAGATATGATTCAGAAAATGTATAATAAAATGAAAAGGATTTCATATCTTGTGAATTCACGAAGTTACCAAATTTTTTCTTCTTAAAAACTTTCTTTTTTTGCTCCTTGTGCCCATTTTTAATGATATCAAAAATCTGTTATACATAAATTTTTAGCCCTTTTCCTAGAAGTAATAATAACTTTAAACTGATTTAATATGCTTTATAACTAAGAAATATTTTTTTATGTTAATTGTGCAATTAATTTTTAATTAATAAAAAAACACATATTTATCTGCAATTTCCAATCAAATTTAAACATTTTTCGTTATAGATGTTGCCAAAAATAAAAAATCCCGAATAAAATTCTAAACACAACAGTTTCTTTTCTATTGCAAGATTTCCACGTGAAAAAATGAAATAAATGGTTTGACAAATTTAAAAAAAGGGGAATATTACATCATAATTTTTTACTGCAAGATGAATGACGTGAAAAAATGAAAATAAAGTGAATAATTTGACGAATTAAAAACAAAATTTAATAATACGTCATAATTTTTCTGTTTTATGATAACGTAAAATATATGGAAAATTATAATTATTTAATTAATCTGACCAATTAAAACAATGGAATATTACGTCATATTGGAAACATAAAGGACGTGGTGAATATAACGTCGTATAAGTGTGAAAAACTTGCTGGGCTTATTTTTTTTTTATCTTGTATGTTAAATTTTGAAATTGGTTTTTCAAAACAAGCATTCTTAAAATTCCGGACAACGCCGGGTTACTTTAGCTAGTATATCTATATTAATAAAAGAACAAATCACTCTGTGTATGTTTGTGTGTGTGTTTGCGATGGCTAGCGAAATCTACCGCACGTAGTAGTCTGAAATTTTATTTGAGGTTAGTTCAAGGCAGGTCCTTATGCAGCTGAGGCTCAAATTTCCGGGAGCTCAGAGGTCCGGGGCCCCTGGACCTCTTTAAATTTTTATGCTCTAAATTGTTAATAACTTGCCCCCTTTTTATCCGGACTTCTTCGTTTCAGACGACTTTTCTCCATTTTGTTATTCTCGCCTTTCTACTTTCCAGTTATGACCCTGGACCCTTGGGGCCCGTTGCAGGGCTCCTTGAAGTTTTTGTGCAAATAAATTGTTAATAAATTACTTTTTTTTTATCCGATCTTCATTTTAGGGGATAATTTTTCCATTTAGTTGTTCTCACGTTTCAACATTCCATATAAGACACTGGGGGCCACTAGGGAAGAGTAGTGCCTGGTCAGGGCTCCTTGGACTTTTGTGCGACAAGCATTTTTCACCCCCTAATTTTCTCACCTTCTCAGTGGATCATTTGAATGTTTAATCTTAAACTCTTCTTCAAGTACCAACACCGTCATATTTTCATTGGGGCCCTAAGGTCCTTTTTTGACATTTACCGAATCTTTTGTGCATTTCTTGAAAATATTATTCTTACGAATAATTCATACCCTAAGCTTAATTTTGACTAATTGAAGATCTATAGCGCTAAGACATTTTAACATGTTTTCATGTTAGGGCCCTGTGTTCAACTATAAGTTGGAACCTTTTAAGCCCCCTATTATAGCTCCCTTAAAAATAGTCCGATTCATAAGCTTTTTTTCTAACAACTTCTTAGGTCCTCAAGCTCCTACATGAACGATAAAAAAAAAAAAAAAAAAATTATCAGACTTCAGCTACCCCCAATTTTGAATATTAATCGCCTTTCTTGGGCCCTTGGTGTAGCTTCTTTAAAAATGATCCAAATTCCTTGCAATTTTCTTTAACATTGTTCTAGCGTCCGCCGATTATTTAAAAAACTACTAAAAATATCTTTATACACAACTACATGCCACTTAAGTTCCTGGTCCTTTGGGGCCCGGTATAGGGCTCCTTAAAGTTTTTGCACCATAAATTGTTAATAAATTGCCTCCTCTTAATCCGATCTTCCTTTTTGGAATCCTTTTCCCCTTTAGTTATTCTCGCATTCCTACATTTCAGTTAAGACCCTGGGACCACCTATGGTCCCGTAGGGCCCGTCACAGGGGCCTTGAAATTTTTGTGTCATGCATATTTCACCCCCTAATTTTCTCAATTGCTCAGCGCATAATTTTAAAGTTGAGTCTTGGACTCTTCTTCCAGGAACAACACCCTCATATTTTTATTGAGGCCCTAGAGCCTTTTTAAAAGAATTTACTCAATGTTTTGTGCATTTCTTTAAAATGTTATTCAAACCAATAATTCATAATAAATGCTTAATTTTGTCTAAATGAAGATCTAACGCACTAAGTACTAAAACGTTTTAACAGGTTTCCATGTTAGGGCTTTGCTCACAACTATTAGATGGCCGCTTTTGGGCCCCATATTATAGCTCCCTTAAAAATAGTCCGATTCACTAGCATTTTTTTTTTCTAACAACTTCTTAGGTTCTCCAGCTACCACATGAATAACAAACAATTTTTCAGACTTCAGCTACCACCAATTCTGACTATTAATCGCCCTCTTGGGGCCCTTGGTGCAGCTTCTTTAAAAATTATCCGAATTGCTTGCAATTTTCTTTAACATAGTTCTAGCATCACCTGATTACTTTAAAATCTACTAAAAAGTATCTTTATACCCATCAACATGGCATTTAAGTCCCTGGCTTTTTGGGGCCCGGTACAGGTCTCCTTTAAGTTTTTACACTATAAATTGTTCTCTTAATCCAATCTTTATTTTTGGAATCCTTTTCCATTTAGTTATTCTACCGCTTCTTTATTCCAGTTAAAATCCTGGGGCAATCTAGGGTTCCATAGGGCCCGATCCGGAACCCCTTTTACATTTTACGCAGCATGCATTTTTCATCACCTAATTTTATCGCATTCTTAATGCAAAATTTTAAAATTGAATCTTGCACTCTTCTCCCCGGACCAACATCCTGTTATTTTTAGTGGGACCCTAGGGCGATGTTTTAAGCATTTCTTTAAAATTTTATTATAATGGTTAATCCATACTCTATGCTTAATTTTGACTAATTGAAGATCTAAAGTGCTAAGAACATACTCCTTTTAACAAGTTTTAATTTTAGGGCCCTGTTCTTCAGTATCAGTTGTCACTCTTTGGGCCCTTTGTTATAGGTCCATTAAAAACGGTCCGATTCACTAGCTTTTTTTAAACAACTTCTTAAGTTCTCCTGCTACTATATGAATGAGAAAAAAAATTCTCAAGCTTCAGCTACCAACAATTTTGATTATTAATCTCGTTTTTGAGACCTTTGTTGCAGCTTCTTTAAAAACTATCCGATTCTATTACAATTTTTTTAACATACTTTCAGCGTCCTCCGGCTACTTTAAAACTACTAAAAAAGTTTCGTATACCCAACTACATTCCAGTCAAGACCCTGGCCCCCAGTCTTTCTTTATACCTCAGCTACCATTTTTTTTCGAACATTAATCTCCTTTTTCAGCATCAACTTACGTTTACTCACTACAGCCGTAAATTAAAAATCGCGTTACTTTAAAGCTAACTTTAGATGAGGGATTTACTTCGTTTAATAAATATCGTATTAATGTTAAAAGTGATTCATGAAATTTACAAGTGGAGGGAGCATTTCCCACCGCTTGGGGGCGCATTCTTTCCACGGATTCTAAGGATCCAATTACAACGAGATTTGGTTCATTCAACTTTGATTACAATTCAACTATTTCTGCATTATGAAATTTTATCTTAGACTTCAGTTACCAGCATTTTCTAACATTAATGATGTATTTTTTTTTTTTATTCTATCGCTCACTCAACTGATTGTCTCCGGCACGTGCGGAGCACTTCCGGTACATGCTGACCGGTACATCCGGTACATCCGGTAGCGGGGATCCAGGTTCTAGGTTCGTTCGGAGAGAACACATGAGACGCTGTAGAAGGGAATGGGGTCTCTGAAATTATGTTCATTTAAAAGAATTTCAAAAGATATAAAATCATACTAACTTGAGTTTTCTTTAAGGTTATTATTTACGGACCCCGGGCAACGCCGGGCGGTCTGCTTGTATTACAATAAAACGTAAAAGTACGCGCCCGTATTTAAAGATCAAAAGTAGCATTAAAATGTGCGTTCTGCTCAATCACTTTAATTGCATATATCTTCGATTCTAAATATCGCATAATGTCAGACCCAGGGTCCCCAGTCTTTCTTTATACCTCATCTACCTTTTTTTTCGAACATTAATCTCCTTTTTCAGCATCAACTTACGTTTACTCACTACAGCCGTAAATTAAAAATCGCGTTACTTTAAAGCTAACTTTAGATGAGGGATTTACTTCGTTTAATAAATATCGTATTAATGTTAAAAGTGATTCATGAAATTTACAAGTGGAGGGAGCATTTCCCACCGCTTGGGGGCGCATTCTTTCCACGGATTCTAAGGATCCAATTACAACGAGATTTGGTTCATTCAACTTTGATTACAATTCAACTATTTCTGCATTATGAAATTTTATCTTAGACTTCAGTTACCAGCATTTTCTAACATTAATGATGTATTTTTTTTTTTTATTCTATCGCTCACTCAACTGATTGTCTCCGGCACGTGCGGAGCACTTCCGGTACATGCTGACCGGTACATCCGGTACATCCGGTAGCGGGGATCCAGGTTCTAGGTTCGTTCGGAGAGAACACATGAGACGCTGTAGAAGGGAATGGGGTCTCTGAAATTATGTTCATTTAAAAGAATTTCAAAAGATATAAAATCATACTAACTTGAGTTTTCTTTAAGGTTATTATTTACGGACCCCGGGCAACGCCGGGCGGTCTGCTTGTATTACAATAAAACGTAAAAGTACGCGCCCGTATTTAAAGATCAAAAGTAGCATTAAAATGTGCGTTCTGCTCAATCACTTTAATTGCATATATCTTCGATTCTAAATATCGCATAATGTCAGACCCAGGGTCCCCAGTCTTTCTTTATACCTCATCTACCTTTTTTTTCGAACATTAATCTCCTTTTTCAGCATCAACTTACGTTTACTCACTACAGCCGTAAATAAAAATCGCGTTACTTTAAAGCTAACTTTAGATGAGAGATTTCCTCCGTTTAATAAATAGGGGAGAAAGGGGCAAGTTTTCCAACTTTTATAATTGTATTTTTTTATTTTTAACTATTTTGATATCTACAGGATATCATTCTATTTCCTAGACCTTTCTGTACAAACTGGCACAATTATTTTTCAAAAAACTAAATATACTTTTTCACAAAAAATGGTTAAGTCTAATCATGTTACGTTGGAAAATGTGCCACGTATGCGGGGCAAGTTTTCCAGCCTACTAAAAATGGTTAGGGGCAAGATTTCCAACCATACTTTAAATGATAAAACACAGGTAATAAATCTTGCTTGTTAATTAATAAGTATTTTTTATTGTGAACTAAATGCACAGTAACATAACAGTAACATAAAAAACAGTTTAAATCCATTTTACATTTCAAGACGAAGGTCTAAACAGCTCCCTGGCCGGGATTTGATTTTGTTTTTTCTCACCCCTTTTTTTTATTCCTTTTGCAGTTTCCCCTTTTTTTAGATGAATCTTTTTTTTCCATTTTCAGTTGATTTTTAACAGGAGAATAATTCAGTAGAATATGTCATATTTTTCTTGCCACGTCGTGTTTGCCTCCTTAGTGCAGCCTTCGCGAAAGTCCTAACTTCTTCTGGTGTATGGAACGTTTGTTTGGATGTAGAAGGAACGCCTTTTTCATAAGCAATAGGGAAATTTTGAGGAACAGCTTCTTTCGAAGTGCTAGCCTGCGTTGGCGTAGAAGGATTAGATGCTTTCGGTGTTTGTCTGTCAGAATTGTAGTATGACATAAAAGGAGAGTCTGTAAATATTTCAGGATTCAGTGGGAAAATTCTCTAACGTTTAAAACCCGCCATAATATTGACTGTGGATTAACGCATGGAGCAGTTCTAAGCACCGTTAATTTGCTTATTGAGGGGTCCATACACACTGCGATCTCTGTGTTGTAGCTTATGACTATAAAGGCATAATTAACATAAAATGAATTCATTAAATGAACCCATTTTAGAAAAAATTGACATTTTATTATATTTTTGAATTTACATTGTTTTTTATATTGATAGTTCTACTGAAATGACTAAATGATCAAACGAGTTCGTAGTATATATGGTTATTTGGCCGATTTTACTATACAATAAATACATTTTTGATACAATAAGACTATCTGATTTAGGAGGGGGGGGGGAGTTTTCAAACGAGAATCACGTTGGAAAACATGCCCCGTGGAAAACCTGCCCCGTCGCCTTTGTATTACATGATTAATAATTTTTGTATAAAAATGTAATTTGTGTTTTTAGCGTGCAGTCTAAGATATATATATTAAATGTGTATTACCATATAGTCGTTGAGCCAGAAGCCAAAATTAGTGATTTTGGTTTCATCTCTGAGGACTTGATGATATATACTTTTTTGGATTCACAATGGTCTAAGGATTTTATTTTATGATGATACTATGAAATTTGTGGTAACTTATAGACGCCATATTGAAAAAATTAGCGCCATCTATCGCACATGGATACATATGATTTTTTTTGCCAGTATCACATAATTAAATGGATTTCAATGAAAAAATGGAAAGAACAAATATTGTTAAGCATAAAACGTTATACAAATTATATATTTATTAAGATTTTATTTTAATATGATGCTTATCTTTGCATTTAACTTTATGTTTATTAACATTTTCTATGGAATAAACATCTTGTTTTGCATTTTAATGCATATTATATTCATGTGGTAATACACAGCAATTCAAGAAAAAAATAATGGTGAAACTATTGTTCTTAGTCTGTTAAGAATTAACCCCTTTGGGACCACGGGTGCATGTATGCACCTTCGGAAACGTGTTTCCATCCCTTTCTTTTGATACCACTAAAAAAGAAAAGTAAAATTTTCCTTAGTTAATTAAGAATTGTCTTGATGGCTAATTAAATTTAATTGTTTGACAAAAAGTGGTGTCAACCGAATAAAATTCATGTAAAAGCAGCATCATCGGTTGACATTATTGCGTCTAAATAACTTCTATCGTCATAGAACAGTTCTACATTCTTCATATGCTTGTATATCTGAGGTTATTAAAAAGACACGCATATGATGGTGATACACATGTTCTTGAACAAGAACATGCCATCAGTTTCAAAATAGCTTCAGGAGCAGGAGGACTGCCATTCCACTGGACCTTTAGATAGCCTTTTCCTTCACTATCTGTTCCAAAAATTCAACCATATTTATCTGGGGATGGAAGATCAGGATCAGCCTGTAGGCACTTCATCCAAACAAGACCGTGGTAATTAGCTCGCGTTACCTATAGATAGAGTGTATTATACATGGCAGAAGGCGATGCGACTGCACAGACTCCTACAGAAAAAATATATAGAATATAGTGCAATTCATTGATGTCTGAGTATTTGTGCTTTCCATAATAGAGATGGCAAACTTACGACTCAAGCTGTTTGTTTCGTCTGCTATATCAGCGTCAGTATCAAGTGCATTTCGAAATTCAGTGTTCTGAATCATCATTTTCCCTTGCAAAAGCACTTACTGTATCGCACCCGACAGGGAATGCGTTTTAGGTAATGCATTACATACTGCTTTACCTAGAAGTCCATGCATCTCACTCAAGTTGTAGTACTTTACTTTACCCTGTCATTGGATCCACATTTTACAAATATTAACCCTTTCTAGTTTTTCAAATCATTTTCTAAAAAAAAAAAAAAAAACAGTGTGATAACTGCTACATTAGTATCTACAGATATAATAATAATATTTCTAAATCCAGACGCTAAAGTAGGGTGTGAACGAAATAAAAGTCGCGCATAACCTATTCTTAGAAGCAGGTCAATTTAGTGTATTCTTCAACTAGTTATACCATGAATTTATAGCATTTGTCTCCGTAGATAACATACATCATTCGTATATTCAACTATTTCAGATAATGTTCACTTTCCCATTCTTGAGAAATGAAATGTATAAGTTCTTTCTTGTTCTCCTCTTTAGATAGAAACTGCTTCCATTTTCATACTGGGTGTCCAAGAGTATATAACTTTTATCGCATTACCAACAGTTCATATTTTTTGTTCATTTCGTTTTATTGGCACCTGCCCGTATGCATCAAATACATCCTCTATTCTTTGAGAGGATTAGAATCTTTTATTATTTTAGAAAACAGATTCTTTGCTAGTTGTCCAAGTGATTGTAGCTCGTGTGGTAGGTTTGAACAAAACACATTCCAACAATGATATTAACATTACTATCATTTGCATTCTTTCAGCAGTCACAATTTTGTCCTACATCCATGCGTTTGATTTTTCAGTTTTTCGCATTAAACCATCAAGTGTTGCTAAAGACTATGGAAGAGGCCCTATGTGGTAGGAAAAGACAGTTCTCATATCGAAATTTCTTCGCTCTGCAATAATTGTCATCTGAGCAAACATATTTCTTTCTCCCTAGGCAACAAACTCTGATTTATTAAATTTTACACTCTGTTTCTTCTTAAAGTCGGAAAATGTCTTTAGCTTTTTTATTTTTAGAGGTTTGGAAAACCCGTCTGGCTTTGAGTCTTCAGACAGATATTCTCTTTTGAAAGTTTGGTAAGCTTCTTCACCCATCTCATGAGCTTTGACCGGGTCTTCAACAATTTCTAGATTTGTCATTGCTCCAGTTGATTCTATTACCGTGCCTACATTTATCCATTCATTGGTAATCATGTTCTGTAAATATGAGATATCACGTTCGTCTTTCTGGATCCTGCTCAAAGACAGATCTGGATGTAGAACTAATTTTGGTTCTTTCACGAATCATGTGAAGAAATGCTGCCCTGATATCAAACGTATCTCTCGACTGTGGCAGATCTTTGACCCCTGCATTTCTTTACTTATTGTCTCTTCAATCGCCCAATTAATTTAATAGCATGTAAAACCAAGAAAATCTTTCAATCACCCTGTTTATCGGCGGCCATTTTCCAATATGGCGTTCATTAGCTACTCTGTTTTTGAATGTATCACGGATAAATGTCATTCTGATGTTGTAGTGAATTCAAAAATGTGTGGTTTACCAAGTCAGTGGCTGACATGAAACCACTCAACGACGGCAGCCATTTTCCAATATGGCGCCCATAAGCTACCCTGGTTTTGAATGTATCATGGATAAATGATATGTTGTTGTTGTGGTGAATTAAAAAATGTATGGTTTAACAAATCCGCTGACATGAAACCACTCGAACCCCTGACTCAACGACGGCGGCCATTTTTCAATATGGCGTCCATAAGCTACCCTGGTTTCGAAAGTATCATGGATAAATGAGGTGCTGTTGTTGTGGTGAATCCAAAAATATATAGTTTACCAAGTCCGCTGACATGAAACCACACGAGCCCCTGGCTCAACGACTAATAATATAATTAAAAACTTTGTTCAACCACGTTTTGTAGGCCGAGCAATTGGGAAACCCGGGTTAGACCATCTGGTTAAATTAAAATAATTATAAAACTTCCAAAAAGAAAACGGAAAATTTAAACTAATCAGGCAGCAAAAATTAATTATTTTTGTTTATCAATCTAAATTAATAATTATCTTTCTCAGTTATTTTTTATTAGAATATTTTATAACATATCCTATTGTTTGTTTATATTTTTACTTTAGTAATTATATACATAGTTGTTCTAGAATGAAAGTTTTGTATTTAATTTTTCAATGAATAAAATTTGATACAAAATTTCTTGCTATGAAACATTTCAATGGAGTAGAAGTAAACTTAGATTATTTTGAAATTTTCGAATTAATATTTAAAATGTGTGACGAAAGGATATGTTTAAACAAGTAAGAAAAAACCATGTGTCAAGCATAGATTATGAAACCTTTTTCAATACATTCATAAAAATTTATCAATGCTGCACTGTATAATATCTTAAAATATTATGTCTAATTCAACCATATGGAAACGCATAACACATTTGAAAACACGATTTCAGCTGTTACTATGTACAATTGGAAAATTATCCGAATTCTTTGAGAAGCAATGTTTATAATATATAGATTTGTATCCATTAATTTTGTGCATGCCAAAAATTTATTCAGATAATATACACATGTACCTCAATTGAAAATTCCCCTTCAGCAATTTCCGCTAAAAGGAGAATGGTACGTGAATTCTATTGTACAACTCTGTATGTGAGGCATAGAATTTATATACAACGAATCACATGCAAAAAGTTCGGTAAATTTAAAAGCGTATACCGAATTTTAAACGCATTTTCCTCAATTATTACGCAAAGACGGTTCTGTAACCGATTTCTTTTGTGTCCCTGTAAATGAACATCAAATGCTATGAATACCTTATTCTATCGTAATCATTTTGTTGTGAAATTAAGTGATGTATTTCAGTTTTAATATATTTGAAATACTGTAATCTCATTAAAATACTCTGCAAGCGATTTTTCCTTATATATAAAGTGATGGAATATATAAAGTGATGGAATTATTTTTAGTTCTCCTGTAAATGAACTATTAATTCCACATACTTCATACAGAATACCTAACGTGCCTTCGTGGCCCTAAATACCGTATATTGATCACATGAAAATCCGAATATTTTAAGGGAGTTCGAGCATGGACCGATAGACAGACAAATCGAATGCATAAACACTTAACTAGTGCTAAAAAAATTAATTGCTTGTTCTTACAAGCTAAACATACTTTTTTAAATCTCGTTATCTTAATGTTTAAGTAAATATAAATACAGAGAACTGTTAAACAAAATTTAGAGAATCTAATTTAAAAACTCCTCTAATATCTTATAATGAGATAATACGATAAATTCATAAAAAATAGAAAGATCTTAATAACAAGCATTGCGCGGAATAACCAAACAAGTTATTCCGCGCAATGCTATTATTCGTGAATCTTTAGAAATTCGTCTAAGAAACCATGAAGTGTGTAATGATAATGTTTCCTTTCACATACCAGAAATATGGCTTTCAATTTTGAAAAGTCAATGAAAATTCCATTTTTTCAGCTAGTCTTTCTTCGTTTGCATCTTTGATTAAAAGATGGCGCCACTGAACTCTTTATTTGGGAGTAAGAGGTTTCCGTTAGAGTGTTTTGAATTTTGAATTGATTTCAAAATGTAGCATGTAAAGAGTTTGTTGTCGATTTATATTTCAGAAAATTTTTCTCCTGATGAAGGTTTTAAAGAATAAACCGAAACGTAGAGTTTTATGTTAAACTTGTGTATAAATTGTACGTTGGATAGCAACACCTATTTGTTTTGTATAGAAAGATCTTTATCATAATATTGTTAAAATTTGCAGATTTTAGCAAATATGGCGCAGGCGTAGAAAGGCGGACAGAAACCGTTACCTAGTGAAAAACATTCATTGGCTGACTCTGAGTCAATGCAGTTTGTTGGTAGAAACAACGCAAACTGTTTTGAAGTATAATACTTCAGCGGCGATATTTAAATAAAAATTCGAGACCGGGTTACCTCTCCAAAAGCTATTTCTAAAAAGGTCTTTTTTTCTCTAAGTTCATAAAAGATTCGAACAATAACATTGAAATATTTTATCTCCAAATCTAAATTATGTAAATATAAGCTCTAAGGGAATAAATTGATAAATATCAAAGTTTGATTTCATTTTTTAATTTATATTTCTTAAGAACAAATTAACAAAAATAGGCGACTTTACTTCAATTACTTTGTGAATTGTTACGTTGGCGAATATTGCGTCACCTATATACATAGATTTTAAACGCTAAATTATGATAAGAGGCACGTTTTAATTGTTTAATTAATTACAAAATCAGTAAATTGTCTTTGAGGTGCATGAATACAGACATGTTTGTATCTTCCTACCAAATCGTGTAACTTTACGCGCAGTGGTATTTTCAGGAAACTGACACATAAACACTAAAACAATAGTTTTCATTATTTTAGATTTTATTGAAAAATTATGCATTCTTAAGCAATTTTATTCAAAACTCAAACCAGAAAAAATATGAAATAAATATATTATAGATAAATTTAAAATCTTACTTAGTGGTTCGCCTCAACATCAGAGATTTACTCATGACATGAAGTTGTCTGCAGCGACGACTTCAAAAGTGGTAAAAAGAGACAGCATATTCGACCGGAAAATACAGGATTTCTGTAAAAGAATGCCTCAGTTATCAATTTTTATAGTATCAACTATAAGCGTTGTAGAGTACTGGTGCAAGGTCACAAAAAAAGAGTAACTAAAATTTTTACATAATCGCATGCACGAGTACTGCTTTGTTATTTACTTACTCGCTTGAGTCCCACATATGCAAAATGGCGACTCCTGAGCATAAAGCGTTATTGCTTGGGAGAAGATTTAGAAGGCGTTAGAGTCGATCAATTTTTTCCTTTAAGGATTTATAAAACATCGTATCTGAGTGCCGTCGCTACCTAATAATTTGCCAGAGAGGGGGCACAGATTTAAAGAGGCTATATCTTCCATTAATCCGGACTTGGTAAACGAAGAGCGGGGCGAATTGAACTTTTAATTAGATGTGTGCAGTAAAACTAAGAGTTTGAATATTTGAAAGAAAAATTAGGTTAGTTTACCAACAAATCCATGTATGATTTGTAGTAAATACTCTAAATTAAACTGTTTTAATATACCATTTAAACTGAGACATTGTGTTATGGTCACCCTGTATAATAATAATAACTTTCCACACATTATAATGCATTAACGCAACACAGACCAGCATGTGCTACCTGTATGCAGTCGAACTTTCTTCAAATAATTTTAAGTAAATTTTGAGATGCGATTTCTTATCTAACATTAATTTTTGCTTATCATATCTACTTTTTCTCTTTTGTGTTAACCTATTTCATATTAAGCCTATGATTCACATAATAGAAGACAAATGTAACATTCATAGTTTATTTTTATTTTCTTCCTAATTTAATCTACATAAATAAAGAACATTATCTTTTGAGTAACATTATATAAACTCAAATAGCATTTTGCCTTTTAAATAATAAAATGAAAATATAATTAAAAAAGAAATTAGTTTAGGAAGCTTCTTTTGTGGGACATTTTCTTCTCTCGAAGCTGGTATAAGGGAGGTGCTGTGTTCAAACACAATCGCGCCTGTCGGCCTAATCGTTCGGAGTTTTCGTGGTTGTCTTCGAACCTTGGATTTCCATGCGTAAAAACGTGTTATGTTCCCTTAGAAAGACCCCACGGAGGGCCCTCTACCCTCGGGCCTATATCCCTCGAGTAGATAATCGGCCGTCAAACATCAACCCAGCTCTGGTAATGATCTTCTATTTTTTATGTCTTTGTGAAACCTTTTATCTTGCTATTCGCTTTTGTTACCCAATTACTCTAGAAATCTGTCCAGGTAACTGTAAATGTAATGAACATTTGGTCTCATATAACAACCAAAGACTAAAAAAAATAATATGCATGCTGCTTACTGGCTTAGTGTAAAACAGTTTTGATCTTTGCGGTTGCCCAGAAAGCTTCTGACGACCTGGTAGAATAACGTCCACCCATTTCCCTCGCCCTCAATCATAGAGTATAAAGGTAAATGGAATCTACCACGATAGTTTATGAGTTGTCTTATTAAAGGACCATTATTAAAACCAGCTTTATATTTTCTGTATTTATACCAGACATTCCTCTGCACATTTGTAAGTAAATACACCAGAGATATTAACTTCTTAGACTGAATGTCATTGCTTCTATAACATGCAAAACAGTTATACAGTACAACATGTCCCTCATGCTAAAGACCTGAGTGGAGTCCATTAGCACACTCTTAAGATTGCGCCACCTAAGTAAACAACCATCCCGCAGCAACGATAATCTCAGGCTTGAGATCGGTTAAAATGGTGAGCTGACGCATGCGCGAAAAGTACAGCCGGTTGAGAAAAACTGTTTTCAGATTTGGAGTTAGCACGTCCAATATAACCAAAATTAGTTCTAACATTCCAGGAAGAAAAAATATTTTTTTTTTCGCTGTGTTACATATTACTATTTCATGAGACTATTTTTAAACATTTCTATTTATCTGCTTACATATTTACTCAATAAATACAATGCATATTTGTTACATAGTGCAAGGCGTACATAAGTTTTCCATTTATTTTTTTCCAGGATTAACATATAATATTAAAGTTTCTTACTATGAAATAAGTTAAAGAAAATTGAAAAATTGCAAAATTTTGATTATGTTTTTTTTTACCACATATTTATGCATTGTAATGAAAGAAAATGTTTTTAAAAAGATTGATTGTTAGTTCATTACACGCTAAATATACATTTTTGTATCTAGTTTATTATGTAATAATACTTAAATAAAATTTCTAAGAACTGCTAAACAAAATATCGGTGACACAAAATAAATGATCTAATATCCGAAAAATAAACGGTCAAGTGCGAGTATTACTTGCGCTCTGAGGGTTCCGTACAATAAATATGTGTATTGTTAACTTTGTTATAAAAATAATCGTTTCTAAAAACATAATAAGACTGAAAAATACTATACTACGTAGGGTTGGGTATAGCTGGATACATTAGAAAAGAATGAATGGGTATACCATAAAAGTTCAAAGGTATATGAAGCCTAAATAAAATCAAATATTGCTATTCTGTATAACTCTCTTTTTTTTTTTTACTTTTATCTTAATGTGATTACGATGAAATTAATTCGGTACAGACAGTAAAAGCATATTTTAACTTCATTTGGCATTTCATAAAACTAAATTCAGCTTGTAATAATTTATTCTTTTAACAGTGTACCCTTGTTTAAAGTTTTAACTTGGCATTATGCTAAGCGCGCGTCGATAGGAGGTCGCAAATCGTAACGCCGCTTTGGTCCGTGCAGCGTTTTTCCAGATAGGATTTTAATTAACTTTTAAATACACGGAGGCGTATTGAGAGATCCAATCAATGCAAACAAGTAGTGAATCCCATAGTATTTAAGTGATTAATTCTAATTAAATTAGTCTGTTTTTAACAATTTGACGTTTATTGCTTTCATACTACTACTGGGTATTGCATTACACAAATGTATCATTAAAATTTGTTATCTTCGCTTTAAAGCCGATGGTACATAGAGTACGCCGCCCCTGTCATTATGTATGTCCAAACCGTCCGTGTCTTTAAGGGTTAATATCTCGGCTAATTACCGACGATTCTTTTCAAAAATCATTATTAACAATGATATTGCACTTCCGCTACTAAAGGTACCGTCAGCGATCCTCAACACTTTTGCTGAATGCCCACAAATTGAAATTTGCGTGTAACGGAAAAATGCGATTTTCTCAAAAACTATGTGACCTAGGGTAATCGCTATAATTTTCCTGCAAGCTTTAAGTTATCGTCTACTACCTCTAATTTTTTCATAATTTTAGTATGAGTAGATTCGGAAATAGAGAGGGGGGGGGGCATATTTTTGCACTACGTTTTCGACGATATATCTGCAACTATAATACCTAAAATTTTAAGAAATTCATTATTCAGTTCAGCGTTACGGAAGCTTTGACACTATACCCCACACAATATACAAAGAAAATCTTTTTTTCAAGTAGCTTAATTAGCCCCTGTACATTTTCCCTAAATATATTTGTGAATGTTTATTAATCTCTAAATATGTGGATGAATAGTCTTATTATTTCTCCCATTTGAACTTTCCACTTTCTATAGTTTATGAGTAAAATGGCTTTGACAGTCGGACAGACAGACACAGCAATGATCTTATAATGATTCAGTTTTTATTTTTAAGCACAGAACCCAAAAAATATGACAGAATTCATTTATGTTGAAATAAATCATGAACAAACATATGCTAAGGGGTCGTGGGCTTAGTATAGTTCATTAATATAATGACGATTATTTAACACTTACAGGGGCAAAGTACGTACTTGTGTTCGCAAAATGTTCAAATAATTGAATGACAGCACTATTTACAAGAAAATTTTTTCGTAAACAAGTAAAAGTATTATTTTTTCAAACACCGTTTACTCGAGGAGCCTGGGACCCTTGTCCCACATCCCCGACACATAAGATGATGGGAGATAACTGATAGGGCAAATTCATAGCTGGTAGCATTGGGAAGGGAGGGCAGACATAAAATTTCAACAGAAATACAAGGGAAAAAAGCTCATAAAAAATAAATGGCAAGAAGGAAAATTAAGTATAGCTTTACGATAAGAAGATAATTTTTGTATTTTTATAAACAAAATTAAAAAAATTATTAAAAAAAAATAAGTAGAATAAAAGTAGAATGTAAGGGATGGTTGTAATAATGTGAGAAAGGGTAGCCTTTATGCCTGTGAAAGTAAAAGTATATTTTCGCGTACTTAATAAAATTTAAATTTTCATAAAAAAAACTCAGAGCCAATATGGCAATTAGGGATTAAAATTATGTGATGCCATAGAGGCATCATTGTCCTTCAAGGAATTAAGCTAATTAAGCTAAACTCGTGTGATTCTAAATAGCAAGATAATGTTATGTGAAATCTAAACTTCAAAGTATATCATACATTGTAGTTTTAACATATAGCTTTTGAGTTTTCTAAAAAGAATATTTTTGGTCTAATGCATAGTCAAGATATTAAATATTTTAATTCAGTAATAGGACATTTATGTGGCTTCAGCATGGAAATTAATGATATAATATATCCATATACTTATATATAAATGCCATATGTATGAATGCAACATTGCATGTTTTTAATATGTTTTTATTATATGTTAATGTGTCTTATAGAATTACATTTTCGTTAACTTCTGTTTATGGTACCTAACTAATTACAAATCTCACTATATATAAAATCCTGAAATTAAATATAAATAAACTTAAAGTACAAATAATTAAAAAAACATGCATTCATATGCATTATGCGCTTTTATATGCATTATCTCTAAAAATCACGAATAATTCTGAACGAAATTTTTATTGTTCTAAAGAATATTGTTACAATACGTGAATTTGGAGTGAGTCTGCCGATATTGGAAAAAAAATCAAAGCTTTAATTTAGGCGTTGTCGAAAGTGCAGAAACTCAAGAATGTATAAAAATTTTAAATTTTCGTTCAGCTTTGTTTTAAAATATCACAACAAGAAATAATATCAGTTTTATTTTATTGAAAGATTTATGTTATCAAAGAAATATTTTTGCTAAGTCATGTGATAAGATATTAAAAAAATAATTTTTACTCGTTAGAAAAAAAAAGACAAAAGGAAATAAAATATAACATTAATAAATTAATTTCAAATGCTAAAAGGTGCAAATTAAAACTTTAAAACCAGTAAAAATACGTTTATTTCGACTGTTGACATGTTTCGACTCACCCCGAGTCTTTTTGAAAAACAAATAAATAAAGCTATTCTATATCTGCACGGTCTATGACACGCCATTATTCAGTTTTCCACATATTCTTTCATATTATGCACTTTGCTTTTTTATTTTACACGGATGTTTATTTTATTTTATTTTTATACTCATTGAGTAGCTCGAGCCATATTTTTGGTAAGTGAAATGATGCTGCATCGTTACATATTGAGTTTTTGCGCGTTACAATCTCTATGGTTTCTCTTATAATGGATGGATAGTATAGACTGGATGGGAAAAGTGCTTTTATTGAAATTTACTTGGATGGTTTCTTCTTGATAGCATCTTGCTAGGGCTGTGGTTTTTCAATTATATTTAATATCAGCTATATGCTCCTTTTTTCTATACTTTTCTATAATTCTTTCTTTCTGTCTATCTATGAGTCTTTTCTATGAGTCATTTTTAAAGTTTTTTACTGACGCAGACTTTTGTGCTTTATAATATAGTTCATGTGTTTTAATGTTTATGTCTCGAATCCTTTATCAATTAATGGAGATTTTTTTTTCATATTTGATAAGAACTTTTTTTGCTTTCAATCGACCTAAAATTTAGGATAACATTCAGATATTTTCTGCCAACATCAAGACATTTTATAAACATTGGAAATGAATGTGGACATTATTTTTAACAACATATTCTCTTATTATGACAGAGTTATTGCAATTTAAATTTTAATGTTCTTTCACCTTTACGTACCATAATTTCAGTGCATGTTATATATTAAAATAGAAAGGTCGAAATTTCAGTTAAGGCAGCGTTCTTGAGCCGTATGCGCATGCTCCAACTCTTGCGGGTGGACTCATTCTGTTAAGGCATTCACCCATCACAGAAATCGCAAAGCGCAATCTCTTCTGCTTTTACCCCTTTCGACCAGCTCGGGGCAAACAGCGTTTGCGCAGACTCTGTAAGCGACAAAGGGAATTTAAAGACATTCCTGTCTAGTGACACGCGGATAGACCAAATGTGTTATACTACGAAAAACATATTTCCACGTATGTAGTTTAAAAAAAAGAAGGTATTTATTATATTTTATTTATTTATCATAAGTTGTAGATATATCCATCTCAAAGCTTTATTATTTTAATCTTTGCAATGCTCTAACGAATGATATTTCTTTGTTCATTTAAAATGCTGTTAGTCAGAAGATCAGATTTGATACTTGTGTAATAGTCCAGGCAATAGAGACCGTATAGGGAGTCCACCTAGCAAAATTAATGGTAGTACTGGAAATCGGCTTTCTAGATGTTTTTGGGTCGCTGAATCCGAATTTGTAACTTCCCACCAAAATTTCCCCCGGCAACCCCCCCAAATTTTGGTAAAAAGCCCCCAAAAAAGGTTTTTATTAAAAAAATCATTTTTTTATTGTTTTAGAGAAAAAGTATCGAGAAATCCAGAAAGTAGACAAAATTTGCAACAAATTAGATATATGACATTATGACTTAGGATGAAGGGGAAAGGGGGATCTGCCTCGGAACATGCGATGCAGTGCTGCGTGGACTAAGTTGCGCAATTCCACTTAACCACTCACACTTTTAGATTAGCCCTCCCATCTTCGCTCCGAACTTTCTCTATAAGGTTTACTTTAACTTTTTTTGGTCGCTGAATCCGAATTTTTAACTTACCCCCAAAATTTTCCCCCCGAACCCCCCACCCCCAATAGTTGTTTTTAACTTACATTTCTTATTGTTTTAGGGAAAAAGCATTACAAAATTCAGAAACTAGACAAAATTTGCAACAAATAAGATATATGACATTATGATGTAGGATAAACGAAGAGAGAGGGTGCTCCTTCGGAACATTCCCCGCGCGCTTTTCCCAAAAACCAAATTTTTTCAAAAAATCAATTTTTTGGGGTGTTGCCGGGTGAAATTTTGGTGGGAAGTTACAAATTCGGATTCAGCGACCCAAAAAACATCTATAAAGCAGATTTCCAGTACTACCATTAATTTCGCCAGATAGAATCCCCTATTGCCTGGACTTCATCATTTAGTGCACGTAGCGCCGCAGTGCATGTTCCGAGGCAGCCCTCACCCTCCCCGTTCATCCTAATTCATAATGTCATATATCCTATTTGTTGCAAATTTTGTCTAGTTTCTGAATTTCGTAATGCTTTGCCCCTAAAATAATAAGAAATTTAAGTTAAAAACAACTATTTGGGGGGGGAAATTTTGGGGGTAAGTTAAAAATTCGGATTCAGCGACCCAAAAAGCTTAAAGTAAACCTTATAGAGAAAGTTCGGAGGGAAGATGGGAGGGCTAATCTAAACGTGTGAGTGGTTAAGTGGAATTGCGCAACTTAGTCCACCCATCACTGCGGCGCATGTTCCGAGGCAGATCTCCCCTTCCCCTTCATCCTAAGTCATAATGTCATATATCTAATTTGTTGCAAATTTTGTCTACTTTCTGGATTTCTCGATACTTTTTCTCTAAAACAATAAAAAAATTGATTTTTTTAATAAAAACCTTTTTTGGGGGGCTTTTTACCAAAATTTGGGGAGGTTGCCGGGGAAATTTCGGTGGGAAGTTACAAATTCGGATTATTGCATCGTGGCAACAGCAAAGAAATGATTGAATTATAAAATTAAATAAGAGACATTTCTATAATGTTAAATTATGAATGGTAGTAGAAAAAAGGGATAAATATTGGTCTGATTATCTTTTAAAGTAGACAGTGATCTTTTCCACGGTCTAAAACGTATGTACATGGAGTTTCGTGCAAATCGGCCAAAAATTGAAGATTTGTATAAAGGACATACACACAAAGAACGACTTTTATCATACAGCACGGTCGTGCTGTATAGTAGCGCTCAGCTGCATCTTTTACGTTTTGAAACATGATGAAAAGACAACAACTCAATTACAATCCAAACTAGAAAACATTCAGTGATAAATAATGGCTTTTTAGAAAGGTCTTAATTTTGGGATGTGCCTTTCGAAGGTCGGGTCAAAAAATATCCAGTATTAACGGAATGGCACCCATTTAAACTTTACATAGCGTTCCATAATTTAACATTATAGAAATATCTCCTTCAATCTTTCTTTCCTGTTGCCAAATCCTAGAAAGCGGCACAATAATTTTAAAAAAATGATAACACGCGTATTTTGTTTTAAATAAAAATCCGATATCCTCTTTATATTTTTGCATTTTTCAAATCGACGTCATTTAAATCAGAAAATGATAATGTTTCCTATATATATGTAAAAACTTTAACTAAACACGTGTTAAAATGACGCAGTATCTTCATTTGAATGATTTTAATGTTTAAAAATCTATTTTAATACAGGAGTTTTAATTAAAAAAAAAAACTATTTAGGAAAAGATAATAATAAAAAAAATCGTTTGCTAGGTATGACGTCAATTTCTGTTTAACTGACATAACTTTGTAATGATGTTTTATTCTGAAAAGAGGCTCCTGATATTCTGAAATTAATCCTTATTATTATCATACATAAAACGAAAGATTTTTTTTTAAGTCATACGAAAGAAATTTTCGGTAAATGCTAGTTCATTTGGTTGTATTTATTGCATTTTCCTGCGTATTGTCAAGGAATTCGTATACTCCTATTGCACACGCCAAAGAAAACATGCATTTTAATTTTAAAAGCCGAAACACTTTAGTATAATTACGTCATTATTACGACAAATGAAATTCAGTTTCGCGAGTTAAAAAAAAAATTAATATTGTTGGACGAAAGTAATAATCTAAGACAAGGACGGCGAACATATGGCACGCTGCAGATTATTTTTGGCATGGCATAGATTTAAGTTTTACATCAAAATATACTAGAATTTCACGAAATGCATTAATTAATATATAGATGTCACTCACTGTGTCACTTGATTCCGTTTAGTTCGGTTGGTTGTGATTGTCACACAGATTGAAGAAATTGAAATATAACTTAATTTATCCGAATCTAGCTCAATATTGGCTCAGAAAATTTTGAGAATTAGAAGATTATCGCTAAACAAAAATTAAAAGTGTAATAAGCAAAAATGCTGATTTTAAAATTATAACAACTTGGAATTCAATTCCAGACACTAAATGCTATAGTTTCTGGCGCTTGCTATTTTGACAATTTTTTCTGCAAGACATTTTTTTCGTAAAAAAATAAAAAAATAAAAAATGCAATTTAACAAATTACAACGATCATTTGGAAAATGATTTTTTCAAAGACTAAAATTTAAGACACAAAAAATAGCACGGAGTTGATCATACATTACGTACGCCATGAATTAAACATTAATAGTGTAACACGTAAAAGTTGCAAGCGACAGAAATCGCCTGCGACTCGTACATATTATCCACCTGAAACTTAAGTATTATCCAAGCATTTAATTGGCTGTTCGGGAAAAGGCTTTTCCATCTTCAGATTTCCAAGAAATCTGACGGCTAATTTTAAATGAAATTTATTTCTTAAACTTCTAAACATCCCACAATATTACTTTTTATATCGTCGAATAGAGAAGAAAATGTACTTTTAAATGCAATATGTTTGAAAGCTGTATCTCAATTTGTTTCTGAGTTATTATTATTTTTTTTTATTACTTTTTTGTCATAGTGGAAACACTCTGTTGTCCATCTCTGTTGAAAGTAAAGGGAAATACATATTACTGTATAGACCAATCAGAAAACGAATAAATTGCAGATAAAACCAATAAAAACCTTCAGATATGCTTTTGATTTCCTACCCTGACGAGGACAATAACCATTTTTCCAAATGGTTAAAAACAAAAATGAAAAATTCAACTAAAAACGTGTTATCAAGTGAGTGCAATTAAACTTGCATTCTATCGAAAATAACTAAGTACAAAGCTGATATAAATAATTTGGCATTTAAAATGAGACAACAGAAATAATATTTTTTAAATAAATTTCTACAGTATAACATTAAATATCACCTGTATTTTTTAATGCTAAAAACAAAATTTTAAGTAGTTTTGATTCATTATTATTTGATCCATTAAATTTTTTTTATTGTGGGCACGTCATGATCAGGTAAAGTATATTTTTGGGAAAATTTGGTACGTGGACGTGAAAAGGTTCGCAATCCCTGGTCTAAGAGCTAGCAACGTTTTCGTCACTTGATTTTAACAAGGCTCATTTTTCTATATGCTCTTCCGTTTTATGGTGCAATATGTATGCGAACGGTCTGGCTGGCGGCAGACGTTACGTTTACCTGCGGGAGAAGGGGTTTTGCAGATGAAAAAAATTCAAAATTACGTCATTTTAGCAAAGCTAATTTTTCTATATGCTCTTCCATTTTATGGCGTAGTATGTATGCGGACGGTCCAACTGGCGGGAGACGTTGCGTTTACCTGCGGGAGAAGGGTTTATGCAGGTGAAAAAACTTCAAAATTACGTCAGGAAACACTTCTGACCTTCCTTGTACCTTTCAAGGCCAAGGTTGAGAAAGGTTGTATGAAGGAATGTCTTTAGTTTGTTGGCTAGAAAAGTAGAAATATGGCTTTTGGGATTAAATAATCCCGCGCGTGCACAAACGTTACATTTCGATATGTTCATTCGTTACGGGATAATACGCACTAAAATAATTTTACTGAAAGAGTGAAATAAAAACTGCCTTCATATGTTGCTGAAAGTGTATTAAATGTAATTACTGTAAATTTTATAAAATAATTCATGTTTTAAGAGGTAAAACAAATCGTTGCATATTTTCTAAGGAAAAAAACCGCCATTTTTACAGAAACTGTTATAAAAGCGGAAAATAAATATGAAACGCTATATTTTTTCCCTAAAAAGAAGTAGTACTGATGCATTTTACAATATAGAGTAGTAGAATTTTTAAAGCGCATTTAGTCAAAAATATAATGGGAGAGAAAGTGAGGTGAGATTTCACCCACGCGTGTGTTAACGTTACAAAACTAAGTGCCTGCGATTACGATTAAGTTAATTATGCCCTAAACGACACCCGGTAACATGCGCCAAATGTTTGTAGGCTCAATTATATAATTTATCCGTACCAAATACACCATTTGTCAATAGACTCGTTTACGTAATTTATCTCCTTAATTAATGCATACTTTACAAAGGACACCTACTTTCCAATTTTCCTGATTTTTTGATCAATGGTTACAGTTAGATGTAAATATGTTAGTCATTATCGTGATATTTTAGTTTGAACTCCGAAATATTATTATAAATATCCAATATTAGTAATATTTCTGATATTATTTACAGGTGTATTGTATAATATTTTCAATCACTTTTGATCATTTTTCTGCATTCAGTCGTTTTTAGACTTTTTTTAATTTTAAATTTCTATTAAGTTCCAAAGACAGAAATTTTCCCTTTTTATAGTTTTTTCGCAGTTTTAATTCATTTCTTATGACTGTTTCTTTCCCTAGCTTTTTGTGTGTTTGAGGGGTTGGCCTAGGATACTGCATAGTCCCTTAAACCAGAGGAGCGTAGGCACACAGCAGAAAAATTCAAGCGATCACACTATGTATAAAACTTAGTCTAAGGACTAGTCTGGCGGTCAGTCCTGAGTAAAGTATAGGTCAATATCCCAATATGGGGTTTAGCAATAAGTATGGGGTCATCAGAGCTCTTAAAATACACTGGTTTTTGATTGGGACAATTGGTTGGGCCGGTTAATTGGGATCATTGGTTGGTTAATTGGGCGGTTGTTTGGTTAGTTGAAGTTGGTTGATTAAGTTCCTGAAAGGATCTGAAAAATATATGAAATGATATAAAAAACTGGTGGAACCAGAGAGAAAAGTAAAGCTCGATCTAAAAAAGTTACAGTAAAAAATTGTCAAATAGCTTCAGTTTAAAAAAGTAAGTAGTGCGTAGAAAAGTAGTGGAATCAAATTATCTGTAAAGCTCATGAAATTACTCAAATTTTTGTTGATAGCTGAAAATGTGGACTGAGCTTTACTGGTGCCTTATTAGCCCCCGGTATGCTATTTCTTTCTCCCACCTATTATGTATCGTCTCCAAAAAATAACGTTACGCCAGCCGTTAAACAAAGCCGATGTATCATTGCACGGAATAATCTCTGCTGTAATTTTTTTAACTTCTAAGCATCGCACATTTTCAATTTTTAAACCGTCGTTTTAAGGAAAAAAGTACTTTTAAATGCAATTTTTTTCAAAACTGCACCTCCATTTATTTTTGAGATATTAATTCTTTTGTAGTTTTTAGCACTATTTGTTTAATTTTGGCAACTCAAGTGCTCCATTTCTGTGGAAAGTAAAGGGAAAATAGTTGGAAAATAGCAATTATATATTTTTGTTGCCATTTTCTCATAAAAACTGAAAAAAAATATATATATATAGTTAAAATACGTGCTATTTTGAAAAAATATAATTGAATGATTTTTGATAAAACATAGAGATGTTATAAACTAAATTTAATTTTAAGTATCTATATTAATATTACAAACACATGAAGGCCTATGAATCATGAAATAGCCGATTTTTTTTTTTTTTTTTTTTTTTTTTTTGTCCAGTTTCTTGAATGACGAAATCTCTTTTTTTAGATTTGCGTATTATTCAGCGATAGTCACGTCCTATGCATATTTTACTGTAGATGTTGTTTAAGACTGGATCGTAAATGAGGAATTCTTCAACGGATATAGATGACGTTATTTTATATAAAATAAAAGCGCGTGTTTAAAGTCTTAAAACTGAACTATCTATATTTATATACAATTTTTTTTTTCATCGGGGGCGACACTAAATTCTGTAAAAACAGAATCCCTGTTTTCTAGTATTCAAAATCATATTATCCACTCAAAATGAGTACTGAGTATAGTAAACAGAATGTATAGTTATGAACAAAAAAATTCTGTCAGGCCCAGAATTGTGGACATGATTGCATCAAATCAAGCTAAACTCCACAAAGATGAAAGAATGTAAACCATGAAGTAATATTTTAAGTATAACATTAATATAGTCAAGTTGTTAAGGAATTGTCATTAACATTTCTGACATAACGCATATAGCTTAATAATTTTTATTTCATGTAATTACTGTGAAAAGGGAGCCTTATGTCAATGGACTAAAGCCAGACAAGTAGTTAGCATATGGTTGAATCGTACATGCTTAGGGTTTTGGGCTTATTTTGGACTTTGATCTTCCAGGCTTATCAGTGACCCTTGGAATGGAATTTGGTCTATACTTCGTACTGAACGATCTCTCGTGTTCTCGATACCTCTCATGTTCTCGCTCATTTCTAAATCAACCTCTAACCTATTCTTATGAGCCCAAATTTTTAAACTGGTTATGAATGATTGGAATTCAGAATGAGTTAAAAATGCCTTTACTTCCCTGATTGATTTTAAGGCACCAGTAAAGCTCAGTCCACATTTTCAGCTATCAACAAAACTTTGGGTAATTTCATGAGCTTTACAGATAATTTGATTCCACTACTTTTCTACGCACTACTTACTTTTTTAAACTGAAGCTATTTGACAATTTTTTACTGTAACTTTTTTAGATCGAGCTTTACTTTTCTCTCTGGTTCCACCAGTTTTTTATATCATATATATAGATTAGACTGCATATTAATTCTGCATTTATTATTTTTTTAATGATGTGTAAAGCAAAAATAAAGCGAAATTTAAAAACTGTATTGGTAAACTCGGTATTGGCAGAGTAGAGAGTCAAAATATACTTTTTCGGTGACATATATCAATGGATATATATATATTTTTAACGTCATGAAGTTTGATATTTTGGATATTTTTTATATTTCAAATTTATTTCCGAAGTATTGTGTATGATATTTTTGACATTTTCAATCAAAACAAGTGGAAATGAATATTTAACTGCTTCTGTTTTAACTGACTCTGTTTTGTAGATGATGAATTTTTGCTCCAGCAGATTTTTTCATCCCCCCCCCCCTATATAAATTTAGAACATTGCTCTAGTGAGTTTCAAAGTTAAACGTGATATTCCACTAAAGCTTTAGTTTAATTTTAGTTAAATTTTAATGTTGAATTTAGTTAAATTTTAATGTTGAATGTAAACTCAAATGTAATTTAAATCCTGAGATGTACCTAATTCAAACAAACTTTTTAAATTGTAAATTTTCAAACTATGAACGCAGAAGGCACTGTCACAGTCATTATTGTCATGTCAAAAATATTTAAGATATATTAAGCTATAGCTTGATTACTTATTTTATAAAATAAATAATGATTTAATTGAAAACTTCGAATAATGATTTTCTGTACACTAGCTTAAATAACAAACGGAATTTTTTTTAATAAGCTTATGGCTTGCTAAAATAAATGAAAATTAACAAAATTGTGAGCGTTGAAAATTGACGATACTACAAATTATAATAAATTAATAAGTACTTTTTTCTTTTCAAAGAAGTAGTTACAGTTTACTTTCCACTTAATATGCTTACCAGACATCACTATGAATAAGAGGCATTTAAGAATTATTGTTTCATATGTGGAGGGAAAATTATTTATTTATTTGAATATAATATAAAAGAAGGTAATTTTAGTATGTGCATTCATGCATGTAGCGTGACTTGCCTGGTGCATATATGCATGTACTTCAATTCGAAGAATTTAAAATCAATATTTTGTTTAATAACACTGCACAGGAAAATCATGCACAATTTTTGGTATGTGATTTAGGTACATGCAAAATTGCATTCATATAAACTATGTTCTGTTTCAAATAACGAATTAATGATGTTATTGGTAAGCACAATTGTTGAGATTTTTACTTTCGCACTTAAAACAATTTCTAATTGTTTTTTTGCTATGAATTATTTTATAAAAAATTTTAATATTTTAAGCTATCATGAACTTTTTTATATGATACCACCAAGTTATTTGCCGTCAAGTATTGACGCGTTCCATCTAGTGTGGAGTAAAAAATGAATAAAAGTGACATTATTTTATTCTCTATTGTCAATAAATGTTTGGTATGATGGGTAAATAATGCACATTTTTCTACTAAATGCAACATCACCTTCTCAATGGAAGTTTTTATTCTTCCTATTATTAGGACCATAAGTTATATTTGAAAACATTTCTATTTGACTGAACTTTCTATTTGAAAAACTTACAGAGTTAGGAACTGAAATGATATAAGCATTTTAACAATTGGGAATGTTTATAAAATGTAATTTATATTACAGCTTTAGATTTGTATCAAATATAATGAAACGGTAAAATATAACAAAAATTGTTTAAAAAATCATTTAATCTCCACATAATAGTAAGACTATAAGAATTCTGAAGCTTAAGGGGGATAATGCATTTTATGGTGCGGTCACAAGTAACTATTACAAGTATACTTCATGTACGAAAATGCCCTTTTTCTTTTAAATATTCACCATTTCAATGACGAATTGGCATGTAGCCCGTTTAATTGTTTCATAGCTTCGTTTATACGTAAATCCCAACTCACTAGATCTGGGAATAAAATCTGAGTCTAATGAGAAAAGAGCATCTCATTTAAACGATCATAGTAATATGTTTTACTTGTATGGATGCAAATAATGATATACTTTTGAATATGTCATATTCTGCGATTGAAGTATTGTGACTTTCTAAGAGTATTTTTTATTTTTGTCATTATCTCCGGGATTACTAATAGTGTATAAAAATCTGCCAGTATTGAAAACGGAAGTTTAGCCCTCGAGAAACATTTCTTACCACCACCAATTTTAGCAGCCTTTGTTGCCCATATAATCGAACTGTGTAAATTACCCCCTCCCCCCCCCCCCAAAAAAGGGATATACTACATTACTACTACATACTACATTACTTATCCCAGAATCCTTTAAGTGGACAGCTAGGTAGCTTGATTATCAAATGGAACTCAAAGAAATTACTTGACGAAAAATATATAATATTAATAACACATTTTCTTTGACATTTTTCCGGTATAGAACGTTTACACTTAGCTATGTATAAAGCATGAGCAAAGTTTGCGGTTTTGCACAAATAAAATTTTATGCATTTATGCGTACATTTTAAAACGCAAAACTTTTAAATATATACCATAATGATATTGGAAAATACTACTTACATTTAAAAAAAAATCAAAAGTCATCGAGTTCCTTAAAATTTAAGTAATCCGCGTTCTTTTCTCTTTCCTGCTATTCATTTGGTGTCGGTATGAAATAAGATAATAAAGAACATAATTTGCTTTGCACATAAGCCATTACAAACATTTAGTTTAGGCTCTGGCACTTGGGAAGCACACATAACTGCCAGTAAATATTAATTTGAAGGAGGTTTAAAAGTAAACAGAAAGACGTTTATGCAAAAGGAAACATTGCCCATTATCAAACTTTTCAGATCTATCAAGCCCCTCTGCCCATGGGTAGTCGGAACTTATGTACTACTGCAAATTATTATAATTTTTATTATGTATACAATGTAAATATATGAAATGAAGAACAGAAACAGTATGTCAATATTTATTAGCACTTTTAAGTATGGTGATTATACAGGGTGCAATATGTTATCTATCGCCGACCTTCAATTTCTCAACCGTTGGCCGTAGACATATAGTTCCAATTACAAAAACGTTTCAAATGAGCTAAATATTCATGTTGTGGTGTTATTTAAAGTAAAAAATCAGTTTTATAAAAATTACGAAACCTAACTTTTTATGCGGTCCCTATAGTTATATTTAGTAAAAGTTTACACATATCATAACAGATATAACACAAAAAGTTTGACAACTGTACGGCAAAAATTGACATAGTTATTAAATTCCAAAGTTTGAGATGATTTTGTCTTTCCTTGGGGGATCAGTTAAAAGATGAATTAAAGTAATTCGAGATCAAAGTCAGGGTGCAATGTCCTTTTTACGGCGAATGTATCTTTAGCCGGTATCGCCTAATCGGGGAATCACCAAAGAGGGTTATTTCATCTAAAAATTTGAGCTAACTTTTATGGGTCGAACAACATTCAAACGTCAAAGTAGGTAGAATCGACAACCGGAAAACAAAACACACTTACCATGGACTAGATAAATGGCAGCGGAATTGCACTCTGATTTTCATCTCGAATTACTTTAATTCATCTTTTAACTGATCCCTCAATGAAAGACAAAATCATGTGCAAAAATCTCAAACTTTGAAATTTAATAACTGTGTCAATTTTTGTAGTACAGATGTCAAACTTTTTGTGTTATATCTGTTATGATATGTGTAAACTTTTACTAAATATAACTATAGGGACTGGGGGACCATATAAAAAGTTAGATTTCGTAATTTTTATAAGATTGATTTTTTACTTTAAATAATGCCACATCATGAATATTTAGCTCATTTGAAAGTTTTTCTAATTGGAACTATATGTCTACGACCAGCGGTTGAGAAATTAAAGGTCGGCGATAGATAACATATTGCATCCTGTATATTTTTTAGACATTTAATGTACTTTATGAAGATTTATTATTTTTAAGTGATTCAATGGATAGCACGAATTTGCGAAGGTAAATTGACAAAATTGGAGAATCTCTGGTTTCTACTGCTCTCTCAGTTGTGCGGAGTTTCTATCTTCTACTCTGTTAGAGGTAAATCCATATATATGAAGGTAAAGTCATTGTCCCTAAATGTGACATGACAAATAATTTCTATCTATTAATTAATTTTTTTTTTACATTCCGCAAAAGGTATATATGCTGAACTATATTATCCAGGGAAAAAAATTGCGTATACAAAATTCATATTTAAATTTTAAATATAAAATTCCTCTCACTAATGCGTGAAATAAAATCATTAAGTGCTACGCACATTTTAAAAGTTTAAATTATGCGTATAGAAATCAATTTTTGAACAAAATAGAATCATAACACACGTACTTCTAAAGAAAAACCAAACTATACACAATGAGATTTGATTAAAGTTTAATTTTAGCACAAACAAAATATAAAATAATTTACAAATTAAAAAAAAAATGAAAGTTTTTCAAGCGCAATAAAATAAATAACGAAAATCTGTAATTTTTAATTTGGCTTTAGCATGAAGACTATAAGGAAACGCATATTCGGTAATTTTTTAAAGATGTAGTTTATATAATTTTGTGTATTGCATTGCGTGACAATAGGCTAAGCACAATAATAATTTGAAAATAAAACCTTCACTTTATTTCAATATCTGTCTAGTATATGTCAATAATAGCAGTTTTAGTACCATATTCAATAATCTCTCTTTTAAGTTTTATTTCAAACCAAGGAATTTAACAATAGAACTAAAATAAACATGGTGGTCAGTACATTTAGTAGATTTTAGCAGTAATTATAATATTAACTATTTCTACTAACGCAACATGGTACACTAATAACATGTGCTCTTTGTGTATTGCATTGCGTGACAATAGGTTAAGCACAATAATAATTTGAAAATAAAACTTTCACTTTATTTCAATATCTGTCTAGTATATGTCAATAATAGCAGTTTTAGAACCATATTCAATAATCTCTCTTTTAAGTTTTATTTCAAACCAAGGAGTTTAAAAATACAACTAAAATAAACATGGTGGTCAGTACATTTAGTAGATTTTAGCAGTAATTATAATATTAACTATTTCTACTAACGCAACATGGTACACTAATAACATGTGCTCTTTGTGTATTGCATTGCGTGACAATAGGTTAAGCACAATAATAATTTGAAAATAAAACTTTCACTTTATTTCAATATCTGTCTAGTATATGTCAATAATAGCAGTTTTAGAACCATATTCAATAATCTCTCTTTTAAGTTTTATTTCAAACCAAGGAGTTTAACAATAGAACTAAAATAAACATGGTGGTCAGTACATTAAGTAGATTTTAGCAGTAATTATAATATTAACTATTTCTACTAACGCAACATAGCATACTAATAACATGTGCTTTTTGTGTATTGCATTGCGTGATAATAGGTTAAGCACAATAATAATTTGAAAATAAAACTTTCACTTTATTTCAATATCTGTCTAGTATATGTCAATAATAGCAGTTTTAGCACCGTATTCAATAATCTCTCTTTTAAGTTTTATTTCAAACCAAGGAGTTTAACAATAGAACTAAAATAAAAATGGTGGTCAGTACATTTAGTAGATTTTAGCAGTAATTATAATATTAACTATTTCTACTAACGCAACATAGTACACTAATAACATGTGCTCTTTGTGTATTGCATTGCGTGACAATAGGTTAAGCACAATAATAATTTGAAAATAAAACTTTCACTTTATTTCAATATCTGTCTAGTATATGTCAATAATAGCAGTTTTAGCAACATATTCAATAATCTCTCTTTTAAGTTTTATTTCAAACCAAGGAGTTTAACAATAGAACTAAAATAACCATGCTAAAAGTTTAAGCTTAAAATCGTTTTTATCCAAAGTCTACAAACTGATGTAAGATGTTGCGCAGGCAAAATATTTTTGGGTTTATAAGAAGCAGTCAGATGTTTTGTTTTTTGGGCTAGTACAAAATGCCTTAGTCCAAGAATTTTCAGAGGAGAAGATGATAAATTTAAGGACTATGAGAGCAAAACATGATTGTTTCTGAAAATGCAAGTGCATTATAAAGATCAAAATGAGGTAATCATCAAGTTTTGGCTCGTGGTAATGATTTCAATCGAAAATTCCGTGACTACTTTGCACGAAGACTGCAGCATCAGAAACTTCGCTTCAACTGGCAATTACACCTCTTTCGCAAATACGAGTAAAACATACAGTACAAGGGCAAATATCGAAAAAATGTTCACAGAAGAGTTTTGGAATCGGAATACATCAAAAAACGTAAATGACTTGGTTACCATGTCTCAAACTACACTATAAAGAAGCTAGATTAGCGGGCGAAAGTGCGTATGTCATTTGGTGTAAGAGGTTGAATGTCATATTCAGTGATGAAAAAAAATGGAACCTTGATGGCCTTGATGAGTTTACGTACTATTGGTATGATCTCCGCAGAGAGCCTAGGAGTATATTTAGCCGACAACATGGTGGTGGTTGTGTATATGGCATGTGGGTCTATTTCTTTCAATGCTCAGACATCTCTAGCATTGATCAGTGGTCGTGAAAACTCTAAAACTATCAAGAGACACTTTCCAATCATTTGTTCCCTGTTGCGGAGGTTCTGGGGTGAGGAAAATGATTATTTTAACATCATAATGCTTCGATCCATACCTTAAGTCGAAAAAGTACCTGTTTTGAAATGGCCGGCAATTAGCCCTGATTAAAACCCTATAGAAAATAAGTGGGGTATTCTCTCTCATGCAGTTATCCAAATTTAAAGCAGTAATCTTCAGTTAAAGATTTGAAAGATACCATTGAGAGAGCGTGATTTAAAATAGGAACTGAAACAATACAGGGCATCATTTTAACGATGTCAGACCGTATATTTAAAGTAATTAAGTAGAGTGGAGCAATAATCAAATATTATTTTTCTTTATTCTTGTTCTACTAAAGACTACAGAACTACAAATACTGTACTTAATCTTTTGACACACTCATTTTTATTCTTTTAATAAATTATATTATTTGAGAAAAATTTAAAGCATAAATATATTAAATTTATTTTTAAAACTACAATTTGTAGGTCATGTGAAAAGGAAAGTAATTTTTAGTCAATAATAAAATTTTATCTTGAAATTTTATGTTATGCTTAAACTGTTTACACGCACTGTATCATAAAAACTAAAATATTTATTTTTTATCAAAAAACAGAACAATAAACTTACATATATGAAGTATTAAAAAATTATTTATAAAATAATAAAAGTTTACGTATTAGGTATTTGCAGTAATTGCAGGGTTGCCACGCTTCAGGGAATTTTCCAGTCATAATACCAACACACACACACACACAACACACACACACACAGACATATATATATATATATATATATATATATATATATATATATTAAGAAAACTACATCTATATTAAATGCACGAAATTTTGCCTTATTTAAAGAGAGATTCTCTCTAAGAAAGTACTGGTACCGAAGAATGTACATGTCTGGAAATTCCCTGACGCGTGGCAATCCTGAATTATTTAAACGCATCCCCTGTGAATTCGAGTCACACTCTTCATTGATTCCTCAATCGTATTTTACTTACAACGACTCACACTCGCGTTTGATTGACAGGACAAAATTTACTCAGGGCTCGCAGAGTTCTTAAATTTTGTTACATTTTTCATCCACTATATCAAATCAAAAATTTTCCTTGTACATTTTATTTAACATCATCAATAAATGTCTACAATCCGTATTGTTTTAATATGGTAATCAGGCAAAATAAGGAAATTTTAGGTAAGTGGCGAACCATGTTTTATTTTTTTTTTCACACATCGAGTCACATTTTTGATAAATGCAACAGGGTTTAATTGAATCAGTAACCTGAATTTATTAAGTAAATTGTAGATTTTTATTAAAACGTTTTTCTTTCTCAAGGTTAAAAAACAGAACACTATAGGTAGCAATAACTTCTATTCAAAATATTTAGTTAGACAGAAAAAAATAAGAGTGGAAACAAACTTATATAAACTTTTTCGCTCTTTATAAAATATTCAACTAAATATTAATCAAAATTCCAAGATAAAATAAATTGAAGTAAGCCTAAATTTATTTTTTCATCATTTAAATTTAAATTGATATCCAGAAACGCATTAAAAGCATTCAGTAAAGATCTCTATAAATATGAAATAGTAATAAAGTAGAAAATTTAAATTTACTTTCAAAGTTGTAATAATTCAAATAGGACAAAATTTCAAAAATCTATAGACACACAAAGAAAACTTAAGCTGAAATTTCATTGATACAATAAATCAAAATATTTTCATTTTAAGTTTAATAATTAAACCTAATTTCACGATGCAAATAAAACCTAAGAAAATATTTCTGGGGAAAGCACAAATTTCAGTTAGCATGAATGTGACTTTAAATTTCTGAACTTTAGTTAATGAAAAACATACATGTCTGAAAAGATACACTGAATGAAATAGTACCACATAAAACAATTATGGAACATTGGCGGAGCAGTTGAGAGATTGTCACCACTAAATTTTAATAGTACACTTTGTCTTGAGAAATCTCAGAAATTCCGTCTTGAAATAAGAATACTATTAGAATTTAGTGGTGACAATTGATTCTCCCGTGCTACACTGTTCCATCACTGCATAAAATTGAAATAAAATAACAAGTATTACAAATCAATAACTGCACAATTTTAACATTTTTTAAAAAAAACGTTCTTTTCACTTTTGAAAACCGTATTAATATCGAGAGTCCTACTGAAAGCATTCAACGAAATATTTTTACGACAAAAAATTAAAATCATAAAGAAGTAGAAGTATTAAATATATTTTCTGATTTTAGGTTAAATTTCCTTTTAACTATACATAAAACATAAAATGTGCTACTTTTGAAATGGAAATTTGTATTCCATTTAAACTGAAACACAGATTAATGTTTTGGGATTTTATTAGTTGTGGTTAATTATAATAGTTGTGGTTATTATAATGTATTTTTTTTTTGAGTCACATAGTTTTTTTTTCATTGTAAATAATCTGCGCCTCCATTTTCTGCGCTAAATATTTTGTTCAAATTGCGCAAAAGTGTATTTTATATTTGTTTTGAATTTCTGCGTAGTATTAACTTGTTCTTAAATTTCATTACGCAAATAAATAAATAAAATATTAATACATAATAATAACTAATAATAATACTAATTATGATAATAATAATGATAATAATGAGTTTTCAGTAACAATAAATATGGGGGCATTTTCCTTTTGACCAATTACTTTGGGAATGCACTCGGCATGTTTATGCCTATGCTTGTTTTACTCCACTACCTGCCTATGTATAGATATTGTTTATTGCCGTTGCTTTTAGAAAAAAATATCCAAAGAAGAGTAAGCACATGCATTTAAATACTCCGCGGTACTTCATGGTATATACAGTAAATTATCGGTAAGTCGAATTCGAAGGGACCGGCAAAAATATTCGAGTTATCGTAAGTTCGACTTATCGAAAATCCTTAAACGTATACAGAAAAAATATATAAAATAATTCAATCTTATAGATAGGAATTGCAATGATACTGTAATAACGGAGTCTGATAAAATGAGCACTAAAGAAAAATACAATTTAATAGTACATAATATAAGTTACTTACAAACTCGAATTTTGTAAAAAAAAAAAAAAAAAAAAAAAAAAAAAAAAACCTGTTAATGATGACAGCTTGAAGGCACATCTTTGTCTTTCACTGGTTAGAAAGTCGCTCACATTTTGTAAACAAAGGAAAAGACCGTCTCTGCTTCGAGATATTGCTGTAGTGTCGTCATTGCCTGAATCACTAAGTTTTTCTCTAACTGCAACATTTCCGTCAATATTCAAAAACTCAGCATTGTCATCTTCAGAAATAACTTGATCTTGTAGATTTTTATTCACAACACATGAGTCCGCATTGCTTGCAAAGAAGCCATATCTAGTGAAGCAATTTTTGATAGTGATTTGTTTCACACCGTTGTTCCAGGCACTCGAAATTAGTCTAATTGTTTCTAACACATCACACTTTTGATTTATTGCATTTTCGTCATCCTCGATTGCCTTCCGCAATAGAAGTTTTCTGTAGGAATACTTTAAACATTTAATTATTCCCTGGTTTGTTGGTTGTAGCTTAGAAGTTGTGTTAGAAGGGAGCAATTCTAACTTGGTAGGTTTCAAGTTCAAAAGTTGACAATGAGCTGTACATTGATCTACGGAGATGAGCACTTTATGCTTTTTTGCATGAAACACTACATACAAATTTCTGACGTATTCCTCGAAGAACATTAGCCTCATCCAGGATTTGTGATTAGATCTGTACTGTACGGGAAATTACTTGTTATGTTTGAAACAACGAGGATTTTTGTATTTACTGATGACCAATTAAAGTAGTTTTTCTGTTCCAGAAGCATTTTCTCCGACAAGGACAGTTAAACGTTCTTTACTTAGCTTTCCACCGGAACATGATTCCCTCTTAAACATCATCGTCTACATTTGTCAAAAAATCCGATTTCATCCATATTGAAAAAGTCGACCGCACTATAACCTGCAAGAAGTTTGGGTTATGAAACTGTCTTTCATTTATCACACAGTGCATCAAACACATCTTTTGCTTCACCGTGTAATGTCCGAAATAGGATGTTTTGTCTGGCTATAAACTTTTCAAGCAGCCTCGTGCTTGCAGTGAAGCCTTCCACATTCAATAATTTTGCGAAATCCAAAGCTTTCTCACATAACATCGTACAACTTAAAGGAATTACACTCTTCTGTGCCAGTAATATGCAAACCATTTTACGAGGGCTTGTTTCGATACCTGTGAAGGCACACGTCTTCATCCTTTTGCACTTTGGATTGACACTTGACTTATGTCTTTTGAAAATGCTTTCTTTATCTTTCAGTATGGTAGATAGCGTGTTGGGAGGGATACTATATTTTAGGGCTATATCTATTTTCTTTAAATTAGGATTGTCTTCAATATCTTTTATCGAATTTACTTTTCCTTCTAAAGTAAGAATTTGTAATTTCCGCTTCGACATTTTGAAAGACTAAATTGAAAACGTATCACGATGTGAAAGCAATAAATGACAAGACTCGACATTAAAGTAATTAACTTCAATGAAATCTCAAATCCTTGCATAAAAGCGTGGGAAATTTGACCAATTAAAATTCACTTAGCCACCTGCCCTGTTTCCAAAGAATACCTGTTGAGGAAAGGGAATGCGTAAAAGAGAAATTAATGTGGTGGAGTCAGGAGTGGGAGGATGGGATGATTTAAGCTGAAATTCCAAGCTCGCAGGGGCTCCATACCACAGTGACTGATGTAGGAAATAAAGATAGCGCCCTTCAAAGCCGGCGAAGGAGTGCAGAAAAGGTTTATCTAACAAAAAGTGACAGTATTTTTCAGCTGTGGCTGAAAAATTAAGAAATTAGTCGAATTACTGTTTTTTCTCTATCAGAAAAAAAATCGATTTAAAAGGTGTAGACTTCGACAGAACGAGAAATTCTAATATTGAATTGTAACAAAGGGGCAGGTACTTCGTGTAAACTTCGACTTAAACGAATATTCAACTTATCTGACTTCGACTTATCGAGAATTCACTGTATAAAGAAAAGAATAAACAATTTGAGAATAGATAATAATTAATAGAACAAAATTATTTTTTCTTACAATTTTACTTAATGAGAAACTATTAACTGCCTTTGTTGTACTCATACATATTATAAATACGGAACATTTTTACGCAGTGTTCTCACGTAATTTCCACTAACCTTAGCAAATTTGCTCACCACCAAAAAGTATAGCCGAATAAAAATAATGTTAGTAATCGATTCGCCGTGAAACACCGGTTCTAAAATCGGTCTTCAAATTCCTAAACTTACTCTTTAGTTTGTCTTTTCAATATATTGCAAAAATTGTTTCTATTTTTTTTTTAATATTTATTGATGTAACTGAATTGAACTATCGGTAATAAAAGCCAATTAAATAGATCTACACTCATATCCAAAATTAAGGTCACAAACATAAAATCTATGAAAACTAATGAACTATTTACTGCTTTGTCACGAAATTTGGCACAGAGGTATATTACAATGGGAGAAAGAATATAGAAACATAACAATATGGAAAAGATTTTAATTGTGAATTAAGATAAAGGTTATATGAAGAAGTGTTAAATCATGAATCGGAGATAAAGCATTTATCTCAGGGAAAATGTGTCTAATAGAGAGTGTGACGACAGTGCACTACTATACAAGTCTCACAACGAGCTCTCATGCTGTTTACGAGAGTGTCAATAAATCTTTGTGGCAACAAAACCCATTCTTCCAAAACCGCGGATTTTAACTCCTGCCGGAATCTGAGAGGGGTGTTACGCTGTGAAATGGCTCTTCCTAGGACATCCCAAACATGTTCAATAGGATTGAGGTCCGGAGACCTCCAGGGCCAATTCATATGGCGAATATTTTCTTCTTCAAGAAAATTATGTACAATGTGAGCTCTGAGTGGCTTCGCATTATCGTCCATAAACATGAAGTCCGGGATTACAGCACCCGGAACAACCTCACATAGGCTTCAAAGACCTCATCCCTAACGTCCGGTGTCCAGTCGTGAGTATCCCTTTAACTGCATCCAAAAGAAGAACCCGGTTGTTGTGGAACCGAAGACACCAGTCTTGGACACAGCAAGAATGGAGTCATGTTCTTTCCAGTGATGAGTCGAGATTCACCACGCAGAGTGATTCCCGCCAAATCTTCATCTGGAGAGAACGTGGAGCTCGCTATTATCCCTCCGACTGAAAAGAAATCGACAGATTTGATGGCAAAGGAATCCTTGTCTGGGGCGGCATAATGTTAGGCGGTCGCACACCGCTGCACGTCTTCGATGCGGTTACTGTCAACGCACATCTCTGTAGGAATGAGGTCCTTGAAGCCTATGTGAAGTTTTTCCAGGTTGCCGTAGGCCCGGACTTATGTTTGTGGACGATAATGCGAAGCACACAGAGCTCACATTGTTGAGGATTTTTTTGATGAAGAGGATATTCGCCGTATGAATCGGCCCCGAGGTCTCCGGACCTCAATCCTATTGAACATGTTTGGGATAGTCTAGGAAGAGCCATTGCACAGCGTAAAACCCCTCCCAGGATCTGCCAGGAGTTAAAAGCCGCACATTTGAAGAATGTGCTTTGTTGGCACAAATACTTATTGACATCCTCATAAACAGTATGAGAGCTCTTTGTGAGGCTTCTATAACAGTGCACGGTGGTCACACTCCATATTAGACAGATTTTTACCGAGATAAATGCTTTATCTCTGATTCATGGTTTATCACTTTTTAATATACCCTGCATCTTAATTCACAAATAAAATCTTCTCTATATTGTTATATTGCTATATTATTTCTCCCATAGTAACATACCTCTCCGCCAAATTTCGTGACAACACAGTTCATCAGTTTTCGCAGATTTTATGTTTGTGACCTTAATTTTGGACATGAGTGTATTATACATGCATTTTAATGACAAGAAAAAAAATAGTTCTATTTATTTCTAAATGTTTTTGTGAAAGAGACTTGAGATAACTGTGGAATTGGCATAGCATATTAGTAAGTTAAACGAAAACAAATACACGTGCAAACTTAAAAATAAGTATGAGCGATCTCTGAAAAATATTAACGCACTAATGATAAGTTACATAGAAATATTTTAATCGTACAATAACATCATTGTAAGTGTCGCAGAAAGAAAACCAAACTCGGAATTTGCCGATTTTAATCTTTCGATATTGAGCCAATTGACGCCATTTTCTAGCATTGTGGCATCAATTTCTAGCATCGGCAAAGAAACTTCGTACATTAGTGATTACGAGCAACTGTACTACTTCCATAGCTGCCAACTTGTACGGATTTTTCTTACCACTAAAATTTAATAGAAATTTATTACATTTTAAAACGTTAAAATTGCTTGAAATTCGGTGATTCAATTAGCTAAAATTTTCTATTAAATTTTAGTGGTATGAAAAATCCGTACAAGTTGGCAGCTATGTATTTCTCCTCTTTGTAACTGCAACGCCACGACCGAATTAATTATTATGAGACTGAAATGAGTATGTTTGACAGTCAGATTTGATTTTCTATCATAAGCATACGTAGAAAACATCTTTAAGGCAACTTGATATTTTTTGTACGATACTCGAAATGGACTTGGAAGAGCTTCTGGAACTGGAGTTAGTTTTAAAAAAAAGAAATGAACAAAAATTATTCTTTAAAAGTTGTTGTAAGAATAGTCACCGGAGAAAATTACTGTACACTATAGTACTAAATATTTTTTTTTATAATTTTAAACAGTAGCGTTCCTAATCTTGTGTAAAATTCAAGTTGTTCTAACTGTGCCTTTCAAGGAGTCAGAAATATTGAAATAATACAGCAAAATACTTAATCCTTTGACCTTTAAGGTATAAAGCGTCCGTATATTTATAAACCAATCGTATATTAACGTCGGAACTACTACACTGCGTCTCAAACGTGTACGCACGCATTAAAACACAATTAAAAATTGAAAAGGAAAATACAATAAATAATTTCCAAACAAATAATGAAAATTGTTAAAAATATATTATAGTACAAAAAAAATCATTGTATACAACAAAATATTTTATCATAAACTCCATCATATTTAAAATTCTTGTTCAAGAGTCAGTATGTGAAAAGCTTAAGCACAATATGAAAATCTCAAAAAATACCGGGATTGTTTGGTTAAAGTGCTGTTTATCGGGAGTAGTTAAAAAGCAGATGTTCAATTCCCGTTTCGCAGTCACAATACTGATGTTATTGAATTCACGAAATAGTAAAAATTACAAATTCCTTGTTTAGAGATATTTAAAATTGAAAGTGTAACATATGTCCCTAATTAGGTAATGTGTAATATGCCCCTAATAAATATACCTTATTGTACTAAATGAAGGCCACCTCTACAGGGGCCTTCAAAAGTATTCCGTTACATTATGGTCTATAGGCGAAATCATTTGCGGTTTATTTTAATCATGTTGTACTCTTTTAAACGTAGTGAAATTGACATAAATTGTTGAAATACACTAGAAGATTATTATCATAGGATGAGTTATTTTTTGCATTTACAGTATGTATTCAGGGAACTTGAAATATTCCGTTATATTATGGTTCATGAAGAGCAATACTTTACGGTGAAATTTAATGAAATAAACAATTGAAATTTACATGAATTGCTATGGTACACTAAAACATGCTTGCAGTAGGACATGGGATATAAAGCATTTATCAATCGTTTATAGATCCCTTAAAAGCTTTTGTTTATGTACAGGGAAAAATCTTTTGCGATTAATTATGTTGCACAATTTCTAATACCGTGAAATTAATGTACATTGCTGGGTTTCCCACAAGATGCTTGCAGTATAATTTGATGTGCATCGCATTTATCGTTCATTTACATATTCGTTTACGCATAAAAGTTTTCAAATACAGTTCTGTATTCGAATCATTGTCTACTAGAGAAGATTGCAAAAAATGTTTTCAGTTATGGAATGCAATTTTAATATTTAACTAAATATTAGTATGCTATATGGTATGTATAATTTTTTTACACAATATACAGGGTAACAAAAAATATTTCATGAGCAATCCTGAGAATGAGCGTGAATTGTTTGAAGCAGTTTTTAATTTTGGATATGCATTTTTAAGCTCAACAACATTTCGTATTCTAAGAGATGTTTTTAGAATATAAATAAAAAAAACATACAGGGAACTGCAAAGATATATATGGCCACCTATGGATAATAATTTTTGGAAATACGATTTCAGTAGTTTTAATCTTGTTTTTGTTTGAATTAAATTTTAACTTAATATATTACGTGTATAAGAATGTATAAAAAAAGTACCGAGCTGTGCAAAATAATTCAAGTAGGTTTCCCTCTATTAATAGAAATTGCTGAGGGTGAACCTTTAACTGTGTCATGCGTTTCCTTATTGTACTAAATTTTAGCGTACTATGTAAAATATAAATAAATCTATAGATTATATACAGAGCTTCCCAGACGATATAAAGTAGCTTTACGACTGACGACAATAATTAGTAAAATCCAATTTTCAAACCTTCTATGTGTTTTCTAAAGCGTTATCTTGAATATCTTGTTTACATTATTAAACGGCGAAGTTTTGATAAAGCATTCTTAAGTAGTGGAAAGTGTTTCATAATCTATGCTTGACACATGAATTATCTTTTATCTTAACTTTGCGAATGGTTATTTTCATTCACAATCTCTTCGAGATGAAATTTTAAAATGCTTATTTCAGAGTATCGAGAGTATCGATACTACACATTTTTATTCTTGCCTTCTTAAACGCAGTGGCAATGGTACCAGATTATGGAATTTCCTTTGTTCAAAATAGCTACCTTTTTTTCAATTCAGTCTTTAAATAAAACGAAGAGTACTATTCTGAAGCAGTGGTTGATATTTTGAATTAAAAAATCCTTCCAAATTTTCAACACTGCACTTATGCAACTGCAGGTATTTTAGTGCAATGGGCATTTTTTTTCATCAAATATGAACTGAATAAAACATATAGGAAAAGCTAAAGGCTTTTGTCGGCTTACAGCTAAACTGCCTGCTAGCCATGTGGTCCTGTTCTACAATATGTTATTTTGACTTCTCTGACTGGCACAAAATTCACAGCTAGGTAGCTCGATTACAAGTGAGAAACTTTGAAGAGGTCAAAACTAAAATTTTTTTATTTAAAATTAATATTGTTATTTACTTATTCCGGTTATATCTTCTAATTTTTTAAATACAAAAACGAACTATAGGTATGCTTTTGGTCTATTGTTTTTCTTATATTTCGGTATCTTGAGTACGGGTCTAGCAAAGTTTCGATAACAGTTTTCAGCAGTCATTTCTGAACGGTTATGTTACATTGCACATACTTGAGAACGTGCATGCGAATTCAATATTATCTGCTGGGTAAGTTATTTCTTTAACTGTCAATTATTGGGAAATTGAGAAGGATTCGGACTATGACAGCAAAATTTTAACATTATTTGTAATATGATTATCCATATTGTGTAAAATTAAACTAAAATAAAGCCATTTATTTTTCGTATAATCAGTAATTGCATAATGTAAAATTTCCGATTAGAAAAACTTTCTTAATGATCTTTCTTAATTTATATCCAAGTTAAACTTTTAGCTGGATGTTATCTCAGGATACATAAAAGTAACAAAATAATAATAATAATAATAAACTGTTTTTCAGCGGATTTTTTAATTACGTAATTTACACCAGTAGCATCGAGTAAATTTATACGTATTTGTTAAGGAAAGTAAGAGAAGTATACCTATTTAATAACTTTTTGTAAAAGGTATATATTTATAAAAAAAAAAAAACAATAACCATAATATGCACAGAAAGGGTAGGTGGGGCTAAAGATATGCACAGGGCAAAAACACGTACTGGCCGATTTAATGTGTAGCAATATTTCTACAATCATAGCCGCTAAGTGGCAGTTAGGTTTTTGTTTTAATGTCGCCGATGTGTCACATTCTAGTGTCTGCTGGCCATTCTGTACTCCATATAACTATAAGATCAGTGGAAACATAGCTAAGTGAGCTCACTGAGCTCATAACCGCTAAGTGGCAGTTAAGTTTTTGTTTTAATGTCGCCGATGTGTCACATTCTAGTGTATGCTGGCCATTCTCTACTCCATATAACTATAAACTCAGTGAAAACATAGCTCAGTGAGCTCATAACTGCTAAGTGGCAGTTAAGTTTTTTTTAAATGTCGCCGATGTGTCACATTTTTGTGTATGCTGGCCATTCTCTATTCCATATAACTATAATCTCAGTGAAAAATTCTAAACTGCTGAGGATTGTTTTATATATGATGCTAAAATTTTATTTACGTAATTGCGTTTTTGAATTAATAAAATAAATGTAATATTAATATAGTCAAATGAATATTCAAAGTAACATAAGCCTTACAATACTAGAATATTAATTTTTAATTAGCCAACTATTCTGAAGCCTTAAAATGTAAACGTATCATTTCGTGTGTAAGGTTCAAAATAGAATTTTGGTATTAACACTTATGCCCGTATTTACCATCTCCCTCAACTCCTTGTTAAATGCGAATAACTCGGTCGAACTCTCAAAAAGTTGAACGACTCACTATTAGCCTGCTTGGTCTTCGGCTGCAATCAGATCGAATCAGTTGATGGTGAATAAAATTTTGAACTTTCAATCGAGGCTCTTGTGCGAAACCAGAGTTTAGGTAGATGGTTAATATGATCTTTGATCATATAATCAAAAGGTCATAAATTCTCACCAATAATGTAAAATAAAATAAAATATAGTACGGCTATTAGATTTGACATTTGTTTTACAAGGCGCTGTATCTAATATATTAAAATATGACTGTCTGTTTGTAATTCACAACTCCTCCTCCTAGAAGATAGAACTTTGGGCGATGAAATTAACACCAGTCATTTACATGGATGCGAGGATGTCATAATTTTGTTTTATACTCATAATTTAAATAACTATCATAATTTTGGTATTTTAAATTACACTTTTAGCTTTCGATGTATTCTTTTCTATTTATTAATGACAATTCAGCAATGACAAGAAAAAAATCACTATTTTTTTTTTTTAAATAAAGAAAGGTAATGAGAAATAATGGGATATCGTCTGCTTAAATTTGTTCGTCTTTAATTCTTTCTTTCTGGTTTAATGTAAAAAAAAAAGCTTCAAGATACACGAAAATATCTATGTATATGTATAATATATTTCAGAATATCACATGTACACATTTAAGACTGTATAAATTTTTAAGAGGTGACTAAAAATATCCATATATTTCTTTTACAGATACCGATGCAAAACATTTTTCATTAAAATTAAAATTTAATCTTTCGAAATAAGAAGAATGTTTTGTTTGACAGGCCGCATTGTGCCCACGTGATTATCACTTCAGGCAAGTTCAAATTTACATACTCATGATTTGTAGGAACAGTTATATGCATTTTTCTATACTTTCTTTATTATATGTTATCACTGTATGCTGCTGCCATTGTCATTTCGTGTGACACGAATTATGGCTACGGATCCTATTACAGGAAGTTAGCCATTTCAACTGTTTGAGAATCGGATATAACATAATAAAATGTTTCATTTCACGTAACATATACAATATACAATAAAATTATGTGTCATTTTTTTTTTGGCAGATCTTGTGCATCTTCTGTTTTCGGCTATGTTTCCTAGTCAGTGAACAGAGGGTATTGCTTGAAAAATATTTTCCTAAATATGATAGTTTGACATATTGAGGATGTCTGGACGCAAATAACCCCAATTCGTAAATTGCTACAGTCGATTCGAGAATCAAACAATACATAAAGAAATACAAGTGAATAAACGCCCCGTGGGTTTAAGCTTTACTTCATTACAGCTTTAGTACAAGCTTTGATGGAGAGCAGGGGTAAAATATATAAATGAACAATAGTTGCTTTCTTCAATAAAATGAGATATAATTTATTGTAAGTTTAAAAATTAATAAGTTACTTTCGCAGTTTTATATGCAGCCACCAAGATCTTTACATATGGTTATACAAGTCTTTTGATGAAATATTGTGAATGGTGTATCTCTTAACCAACTGTGTCAAATTGAGCGTTAGGTAATTACGATTATTATTTTAGTATCTACACTACATAGCCAAAGGTGACCGGTCACTTGCGATTAAGGACGTTTTGTTAAAAATCTAGAAAAATACATGAAGACTTAACCTGAAACTACAGGTGTGTAAACAGTATAGTATAGGTCATATATTTCAGCGAAGATTTTTTCCCAAAACCCCATAGGAGACCATCAACAAATAGGAAAAGAATGAATATCTTTTGAATAACCATGTAAAAATTAATATATCAAAAGCGTTCAAACTCAAGATTATTAATAAGTGGCTTATTGTAATGTACTGTGTTCATGTTTATGAGGATAGCATGTATACACGTAGAGAAATTAAGGTTCTTATAAAAACAGTCCCAAATTTTGCCAAGTTTTTTGCTTATAATTTGCAGAGTTCTGAATATAAAAAAAAGTTCTTTTCAGAAAATATGACAAACAATATTGTATGCAATACTCTGCAATCAGAATTAAAAAATTGTAAAAATTAGATGAAAAATAAGCAGTTTGACTAAAAAATGTTTCACAGTGCATATGCGAATGCAATCAAAATACAATATGCATACTCTATTAGCTAAGTATATCGAGCAACTTTTGCGAAAGCCTCAAAATCATAGCTTGAAAATTCTGAAAATTATCGTCGATAAGTTATGCTCACTATCCGTTGTTCCCAAAAAGAAGAAAAAAGATGAGGGGTTGTATCGGATGTCTGTTGATTATTGCCACGATAGCGTACACAATACTGCACGTACTATACAACAACTCATCTTTATGCTTCCTTTTGGGAACAACGGATTTTGAGCTTATTCTATCGACGATAATTTTCAGAATTTTCAAGCTATGATTTTGAGACTTTCACAAAAGTTACTCTATATATTTAGCTAATGCATTATGCACATTATATTTTGATTGCACTTGTGCATGCGCAGTGAAACATTTTATTTAGTAAACATGCTCATTTTTCATCCAATTTATATTATTTTTTAATTCTGATTGCAGAGTATTGTGTACAGGGTTGTTTGTCATATTTTCTGAAAAGAACTTTTTTTATATTAAGAACGCTGCAAATTATAAGCAAAAAACTTTATATTATACATAATTATAAACAACAAACCTTACTTTCTCTACGAGTATACATGCTATCCTCATAAAAATGAACACAGTATATTACAATAAGCCACTTATTAATAATCTCGAGTTTGGACGCTTTTGCTATATTAGTTTTTACAGGGTTATCCAAAAGATATTCGTTCTTTTTACCCTACTGCCAAGAAAGGGTTATGTGTTTCACGCGTATCTGGGTATGTGGATTTCTTTATGCCCTCGAAACATCCCAACGGCTGGATTGATTTTAATGAATGAGGTCTCTATCGATTCGTGTTAACCGTCCAATGGTTATAGGCTAGGTTTTGTTTTTATAAATTCAAAATGGAGGTAGAGACGAAATATTTTTACGCACCATATTGAGTGGTATATCATTGGACAGGCCTTTCAAAATGAAGACTATGTTTCATTGACTATTTTACAGTCAGAAGCTCCGTTTAAATATTACACAACCTGTAAATTTTGTAGGTAGGATCTCTAGCTTTACTGCAACTCCAACCTTCATAGACATCTATAGGCCTCATCAAAACAGTGTTTATAGATAGGAATTAACAATTAAACACAACTTAAAAGTCATCAATACAAGTAAATAAAAAAATAGGTAAGTAATATAAAAAATGGTTTCGAACTGATGAGAAATAATTAATTATTTCGCATTTTACGCAGTCGGGTTTTTTGATTTTTAAAATTTATTCAATTTGTTGACTGTCGGGAAAAAAATATTCGCGGAAATATATGACCTCTACTATACTGTTTACACACCTGCAGTTTCAGGTTAATTCCTCGTGTGTTTTTCTAGATATTTAATAAAACGTGTAAAATCGCAAGTGATCGGTCACCTTTGGACAAATAGTGTAGTATTTTTGCAAACAATATGCTATTGATATGCTAAATTTTTAAATTCAACATATAATTTTCGTGTTAGACATTGATCTATTCCAATATTATTATTATGCAATGGAAATAATACAAGATTTGTTTTTATAAATGAGAAGGATACCGTTTTAGCATTCACATCAATTTTTTTTTTCTATTAGTGATTCAATTCTCATCTCCAGTGTTTAAATACTCTAGTTATTGGAAATGAATCAGAATAATTTGGAAACATTAACTGAAAGAATTATCGGAATTGCCATAGTAACAAATACGTTAACTTATCACAAACAATTTTCAAAATATATAAAATATAATTTTATAGTAAAATAGTAAAGCTTGTACGTGCACATTTGTGCTTATATTTCCAGTATGTAAGAGAATTAAATATTGAAATAATTTTTCAAAGTGAGCTATTTAATCACATAAACATAAAAAACTAGGAGTAGAAGACTATAGAAATTATCGAATAATATGAAGTTTTATTTATGAAATGTCACTGGCTTAGCATCCAAACATTTAATTACAATATAAAGTGGGCCTCCGTTAGTCTGCACTAAACGTTGTCATTAACAGTAAATAGAACATGATGCGTAAACGAAATTACCCGTATTAACTTGAGATACGTCTTAAGCGGAGGAGCATTTATGAGAGTATGCATCACAAATAACTAACAAAATCTCTCCATTATTTGAACATTTCATCGAGAAGCATTTTTTTTTATAATATGCGTGTATGAATTTTATTGTGTTTATAATCCAAAAGTTGTCGGAAACGTCAAGCATCCACAGATTGTATATTCTGAAAGTCACAGGTGCGAAGGAAAACCTGAGATGTCCTATATATACCAGAAGAATAATGTATTTTGTTTTTATATAAAAGTTTGTTTTAGTGAGTGCAGATTTTAAGATCTAGATTCGAATGGCTCGGATCATTTCTCGTCCTGCTGTCGATGCGTGTTCTAGTCTTTGCTTTAAAGACGAAAGGCCCTTTTCACGGTCATGATTCTAGTCATAGGCTGGGATTGCGCGGAGTGGGTGCGCTGAGACTTCATCCCCATTTTCGGGCATTTTTTATTTTAATATTTTTTTAATTAAAAGTCTTAATTTTTTAGCCACCGCCGAAATATTTCTTCTCAGTTGTTGTGACCATGTTATGGTGTTGCAAAGAGTCTTTTTCAAGACATATTTCAGTGAGCACCCGGTGGAGGTTCAGCTGTTTAGAGTAAAAGGCAAAGGCATTTTTGTTTTATTTTTACCTAATTTATGCAAAACATTTTCTGCTCGTAATTTTTCTAAAATTTAGTCAGTTAATACGCCTTTTTTCCTGCTTTTTTTTTCTTTTATTGAACTCAAGAACCTAAGTTCTTGTCTCCCTCACCCCTTATTTTTTATTTTTTACTGCTGCCGCAAAGGAAGCACATCTTGTCATCTACCTCACATGTTCAGTTTTCGGGGATGTGGGACATAGGTCTTGGGTTCCTCGGTAAAAAATCTTCGTATTGGTAGTGTCGGATATAATGAAAACGTAGATCTAGATGAGGTAACTCATTATTTAAAGCAGGTCATTTTTAGTCAGTAAAAGTTTATAAAAATTGTACAGCCGGGTTTCCTCAATACGTCGGCATAATAGTCAGTATTTGGGATTTAGCAATTATTGGAACTGTTTATTCATCTCTCAATGTTTCAAGTATCGTGTCACCAAGTCATCTGTCTTAGAAGAATAGTTAAATGTATCTCTTCTTTGCTTAGTACGAGAATGAAAAAAAAGTTACAAGAGCAATAAAATGTTATTTATTAACAATATACAGAATATGATTAACAGGCGTACTTGGCAATAATTTTTTCACATAATCACAAGAACTATTTAGGCATTTATTTAAACGCAGAATCAACTTGTTTAACACAGCTTGGTAGAAATTATGTCCCTGCCTATTGCGTAGGTTCTCGGAAGCTGATTTAAATCATTGTGTGAAAAAACCCTATTACAGATAAGTGTTTCTCTAAGTTTTGTAATCAGAAGATAGCCAGTATGGATGTTTTTCTTTAATTCTCTCGAAAGAAAATTTTGGTAAATTAAGTAATTATTTACTTTTTTTAATAATTTGGATGTTATTTAAAATATGATGATTTTTCAAATGCATTGGAAAAGTGTTAAGTGAAATGTATCGCGATTACTTTTTTTTTGACAGTAAACAATTTTTAAAAAGTAAACATTTTTACTTTTTACAGCAAAATACGGAATACCTTTTTGAAATGAAAGCAAACAGACAAGCAAAGGATAGTTACTTAGAGACAATATTTGTAAATAAAAAAAGATTAATCTGACAAAACATTATAAAGATAGAGAAATGTTCAGTATATTCTGGAAATAGGAAATATATTTTAAAACAAAATTCATCGTTTTTTAGTTGTATATTTACATGTGTCTATAAAATTGCGAGATGTCAAAATATTTATACATTAAAAATATCTTTAAAATTTCATTCAAATAGTCTGTTTTTCTTCATGTATCATATAATCAAACATATCTGATTGCTTTCTTTTCTTCTGTAACGGGCTTTTGTAAAAAAATGTCATCCTAAGTTATCTTGTGTAAATAATACGAAAACATATTCTTTTCACAGCTTTTAAAATCATATTTTACCTATTGTCCTTTAATGCTGTTCCTTACAGTTTTACTTCACCAATCACTTCTTCATTGTTTAGCTTTATCAAACACTGATAATTCGGTTTACAACTTTTACTTTCTAGCTAAGTTAGAGGAGCATGGTACAATATATGTACAAAAATGAAATGTTTAATACAACTAATTTATTCAAAAGAGGTTATTTATCTTTCGCATTTGATATTTATTAACTTACTTTCGCATAGGTTTTCATTGTTCACAGTTGTTTATTTATGCATTTTTCCCGTACGTTATGTATCTCTGTGTCGATGTGGGATAGGATTAACTCGTTCGACACTTAAACAATCACATTTTAATAACAATCACACACAATATATATACAATTCGCATAAAAGCGCTATTATCTTTGAAACATACATATTTCCATAAAAATATCTCTAGGGGAGATACATTTCGAACACACGCCGAAAACTCTACTTTAACCCGCGCAATCATGATTACATACATTCACTTCACTTCATCACTTCATGTTTGGCAAAATATCTCAGGATATTTTGCCGACAGTGGCAACAGCGCCATCTATATGCTGTAAAAATAAGGGAAGGCAGTCATTTTGTTACAACCTCCCCCTCTGGTTCCGCGGACGTCCCGGTGAGGAACCAGTAACTTTTTTAGGTGGTCTGCCAAGTTTCCTAATAGGTGCAACAGGCACAATGCCAGAGTCATTACACAGTTTCAAAGCTGAAGTATGAGATGCAGCAAGAGGTTCATTTGGATTGTCCATGCTTGCTATAACAAATGTGGTGGGCGATTTTTGAGTTAAAATAATGTATGGTCCGTCACGTTTAGGCATGAACTTTGCAGTCTTATTGCTAGAGGCTTTACTTACTGGATGTAAGTCAACCCAAACCTTGTCTCCTGGAGCAAAACAATGTCCTGATTTTCTTTTACGGTCAGCGTATTTCTTTCTTTGATCTTGCTTGGCTTCAACTTTGTCCTTAATGTCTTTGGTGAAGTTTGCAAATTTCTTGAGGTATGGTGTAATTTCAGGTACAAAGTTGTCATTGTGAGTTACAGGACGAATGTCGTGTTGAACCTCGTCTGTTGTTCTTAATTCTCTCCCAAATTGTAAAAATGTGGCTGTTTCTCGAGTGGTGTCACACTTAGCAGTATTCATTGCAAAACGTATTGTTGGAAGTTTCTCTTCCCATGAACAGTGGTCATTCTCTACTAATATAGCCAATCTCGGCTTGAGATCTCTATTTTTTCTCTCCACAGGGTTTGCCTGAGGATGATATATGGGAGTTGGGTTTTGTTTGATACCTAAAAGAAAACAAAGTTGTTGCATTACACTACTAACAAATTGTGGTCCGTTATCACATATTATACGTCTGGGTAGACCATATCTAAGGATAACTTCTTCGAGCAACTTAGTTGCACAATGTGCTGCAGTAGCTTCTGTAAGGGCAAATAGTTCAACCCATCTTGTTGCACAGTCTTCTACTATGAATATCCATCTTTTACCATTCTTACTTTTTGGTAAAGGGCCAAAAAGATCAATTGATAGAACTTTAAATCGTTGTAAGTACACTGGTGTTTGCAACAAACCGGATGGTTTTTGATTAGAAGGTTTATACCTATTACATTCAGCACAATGTTTGACGTAATCTGCAATGTATGAACGCATTCCAGTCCAATAATATCTTTTTCATATTCTATTTAATGTACCTTCAGCACCGTAGTGACCAGCCGTAGGTGAGTCATGGTGCTCTTTTAAAATTTTCTCCCTTTCATGTGAGGGGACTACTAGTTGTGCTTCTTCTGATTCCGAAGTTGGGGAATACCTGTATAAAACTCCTTGGTTCATAATATAACCACGTTCAGTCCAGTTAGTGTAGTCTATAGTTTTTCTTCATCTTCGAAACTTTTAATAATTTTGTTTAATTCTTCATCTTTCATTTGTTCAGCCCGTAGATCACTAGGCATTTTAGCAGGGATATCAATCATTATGGTGCAAATATCACAATCTTCTTTACTGATATGATCACACGCAGGACGAGAAAGCATGTCAGCTATGACGTTCGCTTTACCTGGAATGTATTCTATTTTCACATTAAATTCTTGCAACTGTAAAGCCCATCTGGCAAGTCTTCCAGAAGGGGACTTTAAGCTGATGAGCCATCGGAGAGGCTGGTGGTCGGATGCCACAGTAACTTCTGTTCCGTCAATGTAACCTCTGAATTCATTAAGAGCCCAGACAACAGCAAGAGCTTCCCGTTCCGTGGTGTGATAATTGCGTTCTTCAGGAGTCAGTAATCTACTGGCGTACTCAATCGGATGCTCTTCCGCACCTTTACCCTGGAGAAGTACTGCTCCAAGAGCATAATTGCTTGCATCTGTTCGAATGGTGAAGGGTTTTGTTTCATCAGCCTGTTTCAATATTGGTGCTGAAACCAGGCATTGCTTCAAGGTTTGAAATGCATTTTCTTCATCGGCACCCCAATGCCATTCAACATTTTTCTTAGTGAGGTTACTAAGTGGTCTGGATATTGCTGCAAATTCTTGTATAAAACGGCGATACCATGAACATGTCTGCAGAAACGATTGCAGTTGTTTTATATTCTTGGGAGGTGGGATCCTCACAATAGCATAAATTTTCCCAGGATCAACTTCTAGGCCATTTGGAGTGATCCAGTGTCCCAAGTACTTTACTCTGGTACATACAAAGTTGCATTTTTCTCGATTTGCAGAAAGTTTCCATTTGTCTAATCTTTGAAAAACAGCTTCAAGATCAGATAGATGTTGCTCAAAACTTGATGATAAAGTAATGAGGTCATCAAGGTAAGAGAGAATATTTACATCTGGGAGTCCGTTGCGAAAGTTATCCATCGTCCTCTGAAACGTTGCAGGAGCGTTACGGAGTCCAAAAGGCATTCTTCGAAAGCGGTATGTTCCGAGAGGACATACAAAAGCAGTTTTATCATGATCAGGCCCATAGACACTCACCTGATGGTAGCCAGCATTCAGATCCAGAGTGGTCATGAACTGGGCAGTCTTTGCCTGATGTAGAAGATCGTCCATACGAGGGAGTGGATAGGTATCCGGTATAGTCACCTCATTGAGCTTCCTGTAGTCTACACATAGACGTACACTACCATTTGGCTTAGGAATGAGCACGATTGGTGCAGAATATGGAGATTCGCATTGCTCAATAATTCCTTTGGCAAGAAGATCAATTTCTGTTTTCAACAACTCTTTCTTAGCTGGTGATAACCTGTAAGGTGGTAATGATATAGGACGATGTTCTCTAGTGTTTATGTGATGTTCGACGACGGGTGTTATGATGGCTTCTTTGCTAGAAGAGATGGCCGTTTGCGTTTGTAAGATTGCGAGAACTAAAAAACACCAGGTCCTATTAAAAAAAAACTCCAATTCGGTAAACGAAGACTTATTTTATTTTCATGATGAAAGTCCAAGGGAGAGGTACAGGGGAGAAGCAATAAGGAGCCTCTTTTAAAACGTCATCACGAGGCTAGAGAGAAAGCAGGAATGGGGAGAATATACAGTTACAACTTTCTTGCTTGGCGGGCTACAATATCGCCAATCTAAAAGTATTTTTGCGCCATGCACAGGGGGTAATAGAAACATTGGCTGGTATGTTCGCCAAAAATGTACGGTAGGCTTCTACCATATTAATTGTGTAGGGGGGGGCAGATTGTGGGCTGCATACATTCCTGAGTCATGATAGACTGAGCCTCATCTGTACATTGATACAGCTGCGGTTAAATGTAAAAATAAAAAGTGTTATCTGGAAAGGGCATAGTAACAGACAGAGTTCGTTAGGCTAAAAAGCATGAGACTGTATTTTTCTAGACCAGATGTTAGATCAAAGATACACCGCTTTACCACAAAAAATGTAGAAATGCCATACATCTGAACAAAAGGGTGTGAAGCGAAAATAATTCTAATAAGTAGATTGCATGTAAAGTGATTTTGAATGATGAGTTATATTCATGCCCAAATAAGGAAATGACCGAAGTTAAAATGCGTTTGAAACTAACAGTCAGCCGTAACGAATTTTGTACAAGGTTAAAGCGTATGTGTGAAAGAATCAGAAAGTGAAAATAGAAAGTGATTCACTGATTTTATTTTATTAAAGAGATGAGTACCTAGAATAATTTAATTTAAATGTGAAGGGCTGTTAATACAATCGATTTAGTTTTTAAATGTTGAATTTAATTTAGGGGCTGCACTGTTTGACTGTAGTGCACAAAATAAATAAGTTATTAAACAGAATTTTAATTGAAACTGTCTGGGGGAGGGGGGGGGGGGAATGGAATGTAAACATATATAACGAGATAATCGTTATATATATCACCTGGGACACCGCAAAAAAAAAACTTTTGTTGACCCGTGTGCATGGGCAAAACAGCAAGAAAAATAGTTACACATATAAATATATCTTCAAAACATAAAAGTTTTTTTTTTTTTTTTAAACAAGTTGCTGTCATGAAAACAAAAAAAAATCTCTTTCATCAATAGTTCAACAGTCCTAAGAGATTTTATGAATTAATATTTTCTAAATTAAGTTTATGGATCTCCACCTTCAGTAAAATTTTCTTCAAAATTGCATACCATGGTATATTTTTTTGACTGAGTCGACTCTGACAGCAAATATTTAAGCAGCATGTAACTAGACCCTTGGCTGCACATCATCAAAATATTGATCCTGATTCGGATCATTTTATGAAAAATACAAGTACTAACAATAAAATATATATATAAACACAAATGCAACACTAGAAGTAAAGAATAAGTAATAATAAGTGAAATGTGTAATTGTAAACTAATAATCAATTGTAATATGATTTTAAAAGAAATTGGACATGGTTTAAAAAAATGTAATGTTCATGCATGCAGCATAGGATGACAAAAAAAAGAGGTGCCTGAAGCACGCCCATGAAAAAGGTTTCACCCTGAATCTTGTGTAGACCACAAGTATTATGGCGTCAGCTTAGGGCTTCAGCCTTATGTGAGGAGGGAGTTTTTGAGACTCATACAGCGCCCGCTTATATGAGCCCCTGCTCCTCCGAAGACACTAGCGGTCCTCTAAAGGAGCACACGTCGGTTTACAAGCAAAAATTGATTTTTTGTGAATTGGAACACCAATTCCAAGGGGTTGTCTCTCAACACAATGAAGTTTTGGACCCTAAGGGCAATAATTTTGAACGGGAACAAAACATTCGAAAGGGAGAATTAAAAAATAAAAAAAATAGATATATGTCACATATATATCAAATCAAAAAGGGGTAGACAATCCTAGAGTGAAGAGAGACATAAAAAATGAAAAAGTCATAATCAGGTTGAATAATGCACAAGTCGTATAATTAGAAGGTAACTAACTGGTTGCCTTACAGAAAATGTTATCAAATTACATTTGAAAAAAAAAATTTTTTTTTTTTTTTTTTTTTTTTTCAATTATTAAATGTGTTAGCTATCAGTTTTAACTGAAATGTAATCGTAAAAGAATGAAATGTAAAATAAATGTTAAACTGTAAATAATGGTTAAGTGTATGTAAATAACATAAAAAGTGTACCGTAAAATGAAATGAGTGTAAAGTGATTCAAAATATTGTTCACAAGAGATCTTCGAAGAAAACAGTCATGGGCCAGCCATAATGTTGTCAAAGATCTGTTGTAAGCAACATACATACAACCTAGGCCTCTGGTTGTACACTTAGCTTCACAATACATGTCATAAGAAAAAAAATGTAAACAGAAGTATATTATTTTCTGTTTCTTAAATTATATGTATGTGGTTGATAAACATTAGGGAAGTTGTGATTGTTTAAGTGACTTGTAGCATCGAATAAATGTCCATATCGAGGTGGTGCAAGAAGTAACCTATCAATGTGCACCCGAAATGCTGTATTATCAGCAGCATACAATCTCTTGATCGAGAATGACACAGGTGAATGTTTGAAAGTTACAATGTATGGTCCAGTGTATTTAGGTTTGAATTTATCCACAGACTTTAAGTACACAATATCTTTGAGACAAATGGTTCTTAATTTAGCTTTCTGACCGTAATGTTTATATCTTTTATCCTGTGCTGTTTTAATGTTATTGTAAGCCTTGTCATATATTTTGTGTAAATCTTCAAGTAGTTTATGTATTTCAGTATGTTTGTCTAGAAAAGGTTGATTGCTATTCTGATCAAAAGTGTCAAAAATTAATGAAAGTTCACGTCCAAAGTGGAGAAGATTAGGAGTGAATAATGTAGTTGAATGTTTTGAACCATTATAGAGCGACTTGTGTATAAATATTGCATTTTCAAATGAGTGACCTTCTTGCAAAAGTATATTAACAGAGTATTTGATAGATTTATTTATTCTCTCCGAAAGAGCATTGCTTTGTGGTCTCGAAACAGAGCTGTGAAGTACCTTAATACCTAGAGTATCATTAAAAATGTTGTATATTTGAGATGTATATTGGGGTCCTAAGTCTGATAAGTCAACAGAAGGTCTCCCAAAGGTGGTTATGTAAGAGAATAAACATTTAACGACTTTAGCTGCAGATGTATCATTAAGTGGAAAAAGTTCAACATGTCTTGAAAAGTGATCTGTAATAGTTAAAATATGTTTACCATTAGAAAAAGGTCCAACAAGGTCTGTACTAATAGTATGGCCAGGATATCTGGGCGTGTAGGTGGGTTGTAAGGGTGCAGGAGGGGTTTGATGATTTTTACATTGAAGACATTTGACACATGAAGCTACAAAGTTTAAAGTGTCAACATACATGCCTTTCCAAAAATATCTTGATGATAGAAACTCATAAGTTTTATTAAAACCAAAGTGAGATAAATGAGAGATTGTTAAAACTTTGCTTTTAAGAGAGTTAGGAACAACAATGTGATATGAAAAAGTGTTATTAAGATTGTTTTCTTTTTTTAACATTAAAACTTTCGAATCAGGGTGTATGAAGTAATTAGGATATTTTTGAGAAGGTCCTTTCTTTAGAATATCTTTGTAAACAGTGGACAAGGTGGTGTCATTTTTTTGTTCAGTGCAGAAAGTTTCATTTGAAATTTCTAATAAAGGATCTGGATTTGTTTGTTTACCAGATACAAGATAGTTTACATATTTCTTAGTGGCGCTTGAACATGAATTATTACTGTCTGGTGTATCATAGTCAACAATAGGTAATGGTTGAGGGTCATGGATCAGTTCAGGGTTAGTATCCAGAGTTTGTTGATTGTTTTCAAAGGTACAGCGAGATAAATAGTCAGCAAGAACATTTTTCTTACCAGGGATATGTTTAAAAGTGTATGAGTACTCTGAAAGCTCCATGAGCCAACGAGAGATAATATCAGCTGGATTAGTAGTCTTGTTATATTTTTCTAAGGGTTTACTGTCAGAAAGAATTACAAATTGTCTGTTATATAAATAATATTTGAAAGCGGTTACAGATTTATAAATTGCCATGAGTTCTAATTTAAGTGCAGGGTATTTTTTTTCTGATGGCTTAAGAGATTTAGAAAAATATGCAACTGGTAAAAGTTGTTGATCATGTTCTTGTAATAAAACACCAGAAATAGCAACATTTGACGCATCTGTATTTAAATAAAATGTCTTGTTCCAATCAGGTAATCTAACCATGGGAGAATTAAAGAAAATTTTCTGTATTGTGTCCATGATTTCTTGATGTTTAACTGTCCATTTAAATTTTACTTTAGGAGTAGTTAGGTTTATCAGTGGTTGTACTAACTCAGAAAAGGATGGAATTAGACTCTTATAAAATGTAATGACACCAATGAGTCTTTTTAGTTGACGTTTAGTTGTAGGTGTGGGAAAAGATGTTATTTTTATGATATTTGACTGAATCGGGGAAACTGACTGATTTTCTACATGAAATCCCAAATAGTCAATACTAGATTTATGAAAAGTACACTTGCTAGGAGACAGGGTTAAGTTGTATTTGGTTAGGATAGAGAGAATTTTTTTTAATTTATTACACATTTCATCAAAAGAGTTTGCACCTACAATGAAATCATCCTGATATGTATATACACCATCTAATTGTAACTCATCAAGCAAAGAGTCCATTAAAGCTTGGAAAATAGAAGCACTGTTTTTTAATCCGAACACTAATCTCTTGTATCTAAAAGAACCAAACATAGTAGTAAATGTCAACTGATTTTGGAATTTTTCTGGCAAATCAATTTGATGATATGCCTGATGAAAGTCAAGAGAAGAAAAATATCGATACTGAGAAAGATTTGAAATGATGGTTTGAATTTTAGGTAGAGGGTAAGATGATCCTTGAATTACAGTATTTACCATTCGAAGATCTAAGGCGAGACGAAATTTTTGTTTACCAGTTCCGTCTGGTTTCTTTTTGACTAAAAGCATGGGGCAAGCCCATTCTGAACAGTGGCGTTCAATAATTTTGGCATCAAGCAGATCTTTAATTTGTTCTAAAGTACCTTTTTGCAAAGATTGGGGAAGGGGAAATGGAAGAGTTTTTATAGGGTAGTCATTAATAAATTTCAAATCAGGTACAATCTTATCAGTATGTCCAAGTGTATTTAATGATTTTGAAAAGGCCGGGTAGTAATTAAGTAATAATTTAGTCATTGTATTTGCTTCATTAGAACTTAAATGTGTAAGATCAAAATCGGTAGCTGCCAAATCCTCTTTCCTTTTTTTTAATGTTTCATTAGATGCCTGTATAAAATTTAGGAAGTGTTGTTCTGAGTTATGATGCTTGTCCAAATTATCAGAGGGGTAGTCAAGAATTTCCTCAACTTCAGATAAATGTCCAATTTTTGTGTGTTTAGGGAGATGAATGGTAGTGTCAGAATTATTTGTAAGTGAAATAGAAAAGAAATGATTTAATTGTACAGGCTTCTTTTTGCGTTTAGTTTTCTTATTCATTTGAATAATGGCATCATGACTTATTACTTCTTTTTTATCTGCCACATATTCAAATAGATAATTTATGTCATGTTTGATATTATTGTTTGTGTAAACTGAGCACCATGTTTGCTCTTGGGGTTCTAGAATGACTTTACGGGTTAAGAAAACTTTTTGATTTGTCACTACATCACACAAGGTGTTACATTGATTACTTTCACTGACTTTAGACTTAGTGTGTGATGTTTCTAGTGGAATAGTCAAGTTGTTGTTAATGTGAATGCATTTATTGAAAGTATCAATGATAATGTTAAATTTACTAATGAAATCAAAACCAAGAATGCCTTCAAAACTGGAGGATTCAGGAATATCCACTATATAAAATAGGTGCGAGAAGGATTTTTTTTCTAATTTAATGGATGCTCTAATACATGAAGAAAAAGAAACATCCGAATTGACGGTTTTAATATTTATGGCTGTTGATAGTCTCTTGTATTTTAATACAGGTTTAAGTTCATTAAATAAATTTTGTGAAAGTAACGAAATGCTACTTCCAGAGTCAGCCAATAGGGTGATTTTATGGTTTGCAATAGTGGCCTTTACAAGAGGGAGTGATGGAGAATGCGTATTAACACTACAAATGATGTGAACAATTTTATCGCCTTCATTTTCTGTTTGAGTAGTGATATTTCTTGCAATTTTAATGTGATCAGAAGTTTGTGACCCGGTTGAATTGACTAATCTTTCTTTAGAGATCTTTGGTAATGTAGGGTCAATAGGAAATGTTGCTGATGTTAAGTCACATGGTTGAGACACAAAATCATCAGCATAAAAATTGTGTCTCTGTTCTAGTTTTCCTGAACCTGGTAATTGTTGCGTCTGTTAAAATTTTCCCTTCTCTGTGTATTAACTCTTTTCCATTTAAAACACTGATGTGCCTGGTGGCCATTACGGAAACAGAGTTGACAAGTCACAACTTTTCTTTGTGTAAATTTGTGAGGGGAAAAACGTTTTGGGAAATTTCGCGTTTTGAAATTTTTCCTATAGCGCATCGCATTTGCGTTATACTTTGGGCTACCTTGCATGTCATTTTTTTTAGTTTCAGTTTTGGGTCCAGGCGGTGCGAGTGTTAATGCATTTATTTTTTCCGAGAGTTCCTTCAATTGCTCTTCAATGTTATTTTGAGATTTACTGACAGAGGGTAAGGAATGTAGAATCTTTTCGTTATGCAGAATTTCGTGTAATATCTGTGCTCTTTCAACAGCAGCACGATATTCATTCACGCCTTCTTCTTGTAACTTTATTCGTATGTTAGCTGGCACAGCTTCCATAAATTTCATAAGTTTAATCGTGTTACGGGCATTTTCGTCTTTAATATCTGAATAGACAGTTGCGGCTAACACGTTTAACCGATGTGCCAGGTTTTTAATTGACTCCGCTGGCAGAAGAGATAAGCTCGAAAGTTCAACGCCAGCCACGCACTTGCTGGGGGGTGAGAAAAATGCGGCAAATTCTTTTTCAAGCGTATCTAGATCATTAATTTTTTGAATTTCCGGATTCTGAGCATAAAATTTTTGAGCGGGACCAATTAACTTGCCTACAAGTACAGCAATGGTAGTCTGAGGGCTGTATTTGTTAATTTCAGCGACCGACCTAATTTGGTTAAAAAAGAATTTAAGCAAATCCGGATCTCCGTCAAATTGGTTAATGTTGATTTGAACTTGTTTAGCGGACATGGTCAACGTTTTACCTAAGACAAATTCTCTAATCAAAAATTGTTACTGAAATTCTGCATACATATCTAAATATAACACACATAAACAGATAAAAATGCAAAGCACATAAAATAATGAAATAAAATAATCACATAAATAATCACATTAAAAAACTAATACACAACTTAAAAATAAACAAAAGGTCTTATTTTTTTTTTTTAAACCTTATATAAAAAAAATAGAGAGAAAGAAAACTTATCTAGGGACAAAATTGTGTTTCCCAAAGGAAAAATAATACCGTTGCTTATTTTAAGCAAAAGAGAAACAAATATTTCGCAATAGCTCCTATTTTATTTTTTTTTTATTTATTTATATATATATATTTTTTTTTTTTTAAATGAATGAAACATGTAAGTCTTTCAAAATAAAACTGGTAGGAGCAAGCAACTGAAATAAAAAACTTATTTTATCCTTTTTAGCAGAGAAAAAAAAAACTTGCTATCTGTCCTTATTTCTCTAAAAGGACGGAAATTAAAAATATTTCTCAAATTAAAATATTTTCAAGCCAAAAGGCGAACCAGAAAAATATATGGGACAAAATATAATCTTCGTTAACTCTTTTTGAGAGAGAAAAAAAAATTTAATATATTTTAATATGCATTAAAAGTTAAGCAAAGGTGAATGTGTATCTTAATAACTAAAGATATTGGAACATTCAATGCAATGGGAAAAAAACTACTTATATTATATTTATAAATATTATAATAGACAATACAAAATATGAAAAATAGCAATATCACTGTGTTTTCGTATCCTGTACAACAACACAATAATATTAATAAAGTCAAATAAGAAGTACTTGTGAGTACTTATGGAGTAAGAAAGCATACAAATGGAATGAAACAACTTTAAAAATTTTAAAACAAGGTTTCCAGAATTAACTGAAAAGAAAATTAAGCGAAAGGAAAGCAATTAAATGGGGGAATTAAAATATGCTTTCGTACTCTAAAAACGTGCTATTTAAGGGAATTAGCACTATATATTTTCACTTTTTTTTGCACCTTCATGATCTCTTTGTCAATATCATACACATTTGCTAGAACTTTATGTATGCGTGAGAGTGAATCACTAAAACGATTCTTTGGCAGCAAATGACTTTTTTGGAGAGATTTTTTTTTTATCGCAAACTGCCTCTTGAATAAAGATGAACAACTTATAAAACCTCACAACAGAACGTTACTATCTAATTGAGCACTTCACAAAATTATTTCACAAACTGGTTGTAGTATGGAGGAAAGAAACAAAAATCAACACACTCTTGAGAATTTTGAGGAGGTTGGAGAGCGAGATTCATTCATTCACTCGCTGACTCGCTCGGACGTTCCTTTCGTTTTTCGTAAACAGAAAGTAAACAAGGGAAATTTTAGCACTCGCTAAGGCGAGTATTCTCTTATCACCTTTTCTTTACATATGAGGGGGGTAGCACACGTTTTTGCAGGGTTTTTTTTTTTTTTTTTTTTTTGGTTTGAAATTAGTGTTTCACTGCACTTCACTGATGAATAATTTGTAGTCTTTTCACACAGATTCGAAAGGTTTCTCAACGCACTGTAGGATTGCAGAGCTTGTCGGACTTATGAAAACAAAAGTATTGCGATTAGAAGGAAGTGAACACGTAGAGGAGCACTTTGAGCACACTAACTCGCACAAATATTTACACACACACTGAGCTGGTTTGTATTTTAGCACACTGCACAAAACACGCAGGACACTTTCACAAGTGCAATGCGATGACGGGCAGGAAGGATGCTCCGAGAGATAAGTTTGCACGCGGGCAGAAATCTTCGGTACAGGAGGATGTACGGCAGGCAGATTTCTTAGGCGACGGGAAGGGAGCAGCTGATTCCACAACTCCGGGGGTTGGCAAAGGGGAAAAGCAGAGAAGCAGGCAGGCACAGATATTTTACGGCAAAGAGCAGTCGTCCAGGGCGAAAGTTCACTCCATGATGAAATCCACGTAGCGGGCACGGTGTGACAGCCGGGGGGGATCCATTGCTGCCAGAAATCCATGCAGAAAAAAGGCTTAGAAGCAAGTACCTCTCCCTTACATTTTTTTTTTGTTAATGGAGAAAAAAAGCTGGTCACGGAAACCAATTTTATATGATGACTTTTTGCTGGAAGAGATGGCCGTTTGCGTTTATAAGGTTGCAAGGATTAAAAAAACACCAGGTCCTATTAAAAAAAACTCCAATTCGGTAAACGAAGACTTATTTTATTTTCATGATGAAAGTCCAAGGGAGAGGTACAGGGGAGAAGCAATAAGGAGCCTCTTTTAAAACGTCATCACGAGGCTAGAGAGAAAGCAGGAATGGGGAGAATATACAGTTACAACTTTCTTGCTTGGCGGGCTACAATATCGCCAATCTAAAAGTATTTTTGCGCCATGCACAGGGGGTAATAGAAACATTGGCTGGTATGTTCGCCAAAAATGTACGGTAGGCTTCTACCATATTAATTGTGTAGGGGGGGGGGCAGATTGTGGGCTGCATACATTCCTGAGTCATGATAGACTGAGCCTCATCTGTACATTGATACAGCTGCGGTTAAATGTAAAAATAAAAAGTGTTATCTGGAAAGGGCATAGTAACAGACAGAGTTCGTTAGGCTAAAAAGCATGAGACTGTATTTTTCTAGACCAGATGTTAGATCAAAGATACACCGCTTTACCACAAAAAATGTAGAAATGCCATACATCTGAACAAAAGGGTGTGAAGCGAAAATAATTCTAATAAGTAGATTGCATGTAAAGTGATTTTGAATGATGAGTTATATTCATGCCCAAATAAGGAAATGACCGAAGTTAAAATGCGTTTGAAACTAACAGTCAGCCGTAACGAATTTTGTACAAGGTTAAAGCGTATGTGTGAAAGAATCAGAAAGTGAAAATAGAAAGTGATTCACTGATTTTATTTTATTAAAGAGATGAGTACCTAGAATAATTTAATTTAAATGTGAAGGGCTGTTAATACAATCGATTTAGTTTTTAAATGTTGAATTTAATTTAGGGGCTGCACTGTTTGACTGTAGTGCACAAAATAAATAAGTTATTAAACAGAATTTTAATTGAAACTGTCTGGGGGAGGGGGGGGGGAATGGAATGTAAACATATATAACGAGATAATCGTTATAGGTGTTGCTTCTCCCCCTGGTTGAAAGGTATTGGACAATTTTTCAAGCAAGTCATTAAGTCTCTTTCGTTGTATTGCAGATAGGTTTTGACCTTCATTTTCTCTTAACATAACTGTGTTAACTTTGACATTTGGTGTTGAGATTTCAGGTGTCGTTTTGAAAGGATCATCAACAAAAGGAAATTTATATCTTGGATTGTTCTGGAAATACCAACTTTGGCTTCGCATATCCAACACAATCCCCATTTTATTCAAAACAATTTTGCCTAACAATGTTCTATTTCCGGTGGCTCGGGTAACGCAAAAATCGGTTTATTAGTTCTACGACCTTCTATTTCAACAGTGATTGTTGCTTGAAGAACGTTAGTTTCTTTTCGTATGCCATCAGCGAGCGTTATGTTTACACTGGTCTCTTCGAACGAAGTTCCTTGGTCACGGAGAAGCTTGAACAACATTTCCCCAGCAATGGAGTGAGTAGCTCCGGTATCTGCGCAAGCTACCCCTGTAATACCATTTACCTTTATATACAACATAGGTGTTGCCTGTGTATTAATATAACAAGACTGGAGATGTAGGGAACTAAAATTTGCTGATTTTACTTGCGTAGATGGGGAACAAATAGGACATTTTGCTTTGACAAAACCTTGTTTCCCACAGCCATAGCAGCTTATAACTGGACGCTTATCATCGTTTACAAAGCGTGAATTCGTATATTTTGAGGTAGAAGTATTTTTGTAATTTCCAAAATGTTCGCTAGCTTCATTTTTGGTTACCTGATTTTTCCAGAATTCCTGACCATTTGAATTTTTAGATAAAACATGTTTCTGTGTTTCACGCGATTTTGAATTTTTCAGCAAAGCTTGTAGCTTAAGTTTTTCTAGCTCATACGCTCTTTCATCAGCGATACGTTTATCTTTAACTTTTTGTTCTTCTATGCTCTCTTGTTTTTTCCTATTTTGTTCTTCTATGCTCTCTTGTTTTTTCCTATTTTCCACGATAGCAATTAATGCCTCTTTTACAAATTGCTCGTCGTTTTTGAAAAGTACGCACTTCATAATTTTTTCACGCAAGGCTACTAGTTTATCATCTGAAGTTCTAATCTCCTGAAGTTCTAATTCGGTAGCCAAATTATATAAATCGATTTTTTTCCCTTTAGAAAGAAACGCCATTTTTCCTCAAATCAGTTAAATTTATGCTTAAATTACAAAATTATATGCAATACTTTACCCATTAAATAATTAAGTACCAAAATAACTACCTTCCCCTTACAGGTAAATATAAACAGATAAATATGCATAAACTTTATAAACAATTGATAATACATACAATAAATAATTTAATATCATACTAAAATTTATCTCTGATTAAACATGAGCTCATGTAAATATTAATGCAAAAATATTGTAATCAATTAATATGCAACTTTATTTTTAACCAATATAACTTACCGTATAAAACTGTCATAAATGTTTAAATCATAAAATTTAAAGTATATCAAATACCATGGATAATTTGATGCGAAAAAATTTTTCATTCACAAATAAATATGAAAGCAAGAAAATATCAAAATAAAGTACTTACTTACTTCTTTAAAATAAACAACATTCTAAATAATTATTGACGATTACTGAAATCACTTTTCTTTTCTAATATACTGCGCTGTGCACAGTTAAAAGAAATAATCATAAAATTCACTTACTCAAATAATATTGAATTGAGAAAAAAAATTACCAAAAGAAATTCTATAAATCCCTCTTTCAGAAAATTACTCTTTCATAATACTCAAAAGAACAACAACAACAAAAAAAAAAACATACATAAAACAGCATTTAAAAATACATAAATCACCAGCTGGCCAGAAATAAACAGAAAAAAAAATTTCAACTTTTTACCGGTAAGAAAACAAAATTTATCTTTAGATAATCATTCTTCGGTGGTCACGTGACAGTTTCAGATTTCTTTTAAACACACAGAATATCGGCGATAGCTGAACACTGAAAGTTATTCCGAAAACATTTTAGAATTGCGTAACGAATATTCGATGATCACAAACGGCAATTATGTAACAAACTCAAAGATATTTTATGATTTTAAACAGCACACTTTCACCTTGAGAACTTTGAAGCTTGAAGCATACCCCACAAATAATTATTCCATAAGATGATTTCACAGAATTACGAATCTAGCTGATTCTAGCATACCTCACACAGAATTATTCCAGGAGATGGAGAATGGAACTAATGATTTATTATAAAAATTAGGCACACTTTAGAACCGAAGCGGTTCTTTTTTTACTTTAAACTATTGAAAAATCTAGGTGATTCTTTTTATTCATTTGCCAGGGCGGCAATACACTATAGAAGGAAAACGCTTTTCTTGAAATTAGGCTTTCACATTCACAGAATTGAGAATGGTTTCTAAAACTTTAGAATTTGGAGATTCTTTTTAATCACTTACTTTGTCAGGATGACAAATACACAATTATCCACTGTCATTATTGTCCGGATGACAATATTTTGAACCTGGTATAGCGGTTCCTTTTTATTTCGTTTTTGAAGAAGGAGATTTTTTCAACTTTGGGCGTCATTTTCTTTATCGTCAGGATGACGATTTCGTTTAAAGAACATTTTTTACGTTGGGCGCCATTTTGTGTCGATGTGGGATAGGATTAACTCGTTCGACACTTAAACAATCACATTTTAATAACAATCACACACAAAATATATACAATTCGCATAAAAGCGCTATTATCTTTGAAACATACATATTTCCATGAAAAGATCTCTAGGGGACATACATTTCGAACACACGCCGAAATCTCTACTTTAACCCGCGCAATCATGATTACATACATTCACTTCCCTTCATCACTTCATGTTTGGCAAAATATCTCAGGATATTTTGCCGACAGTGGCAACAGCGCCATCTATATGCTATAAAAATAAGGGAAGGCAGTCATTTTGTTACATCTCTAATTTCATGTATTACCAATGACAATTTGTTGTCTTTGATTTTATTTGTTGTAGTTTGCTTTCTAATATTTCTTTTTTACTTCTTGGAAATTTTTCGCAATAGAAATTCTTTTTTCTGTACAAAACAATACGTAAAAATTTTAATGGTATTCAAGTGTTATGGACTTTTTTTTATCAGTTAGTATTATCAAATAGGTTTTCATTTTCTTAGTTGTTAATTTCCAATTTTCCTTTTAAATTTTCTGTTTTATACAGCATATATTTTGATTTTATAGACCAGAAATTGTCTTTTGTTTTTGTTTATTTATTTGTACTATTTTAAAACTTTCCAACCATTGTTAAAAGTATTGATGAATTCGGTTTGACTGTGGAATATCTGTGCTCTAACTATTATAATTATTCTCAGACAGCTATATAATATTTATATGTTATTAAGGTTTAATATAGAATTATCTGAAGTGAAAATGAAGCGTGAAGCGTTTATAGTTTGTTTACAGGAATACACAAAATAATTCGGGTATATTATGGTGTATATTGAAAAATCCTTTGGGGTGAATATTTTTGGTGTTAAACTATTCCACATATAATGAGATTGATATGCATCACTGAGATACAATACAACATAATTTCTCAGCAGTACAGAATTACTAACATTTATAGTTGTTTAGAGGTACACACACACAGCCCCCCCCCCTTCCATTAAATTATGAGGTATGAAAGAAAAATCATTTGTGGGGCATTTCAATGATGTTAAATGCAGCGAAATTAAAAAAGTATCGCGCAGGTGCACTACAACACGTTTTTTAAAGATATTGAAGTGCACAGCATTTATCATTCCCTTACAGAGACTCTCTAAATAATTCGATTGCAGGACTGACTATGATCGATATTTTTGAAAGTAGGTTCTCCGCTGTGTATTTGTTTTTAGATTTACCAACATTTCAATACATTACATAGCGGGTATGAATTCTATAGATCATATACAAGCCTGCATGAAAGAAATCGTATAAAAATGAATATCGTATATTGACAAGAATTGCTAAAAATTGATATTTACTAAATTAATGTATTTAAACAGCTTATTAATATAGCGCATTACATTGCAAGAACAAAAATAAATATTATCTTAATAATATTCTGTTTATATAGGAAAGTGTTTTCCTGTCTACGCCTGGCTCATCATTTCTCGTTCTTGTTACTCTTATCACTTCTGCTATTTTTTGAAAAGTCATTTCTGAATTAAAACTAACGTATTATTTAAAAAAAAAAAGAAGCTCTTGATTTCTAAACAGCATCTAAAACTACATTTAGAAGGTCACGTGTGAAACCAATTTGATATTTGCTTTTCAAAATATTTTTACCAATTTTTCATACACATATACTATTAAAAAATAACAATGCTGTTTAAATATATGTTTATAGTCTATAAATAAAACTTGCATTAGCATGTAGAAAATCAATATTAGAATTAATGTATAGCCATTTAAAATTGTATTCAGTGTAAAAAGTGCAAATATATTGTAACAGGGAATTCTCTATAATAAATTCGGTTTTATCTTCAATTTTTGTATTCAGTTAAAGGCAGTTTTTTATTTTATAAGATTTTGCTTACAAACTTTAATAAAATTCTATTTTAGAAAATTGTACCTTTAAAAATATTGAAAAATATTTAAAACTAAAACAGAAGTATCAGAAAATAAAACAAAATATAAATACACTTATTTGAAAAACTTCAGAGAATCCTTTTGATTTTTAATTTGTTATGCACAATTGTGGAATGGTGCTCGATTTCTGTACTATAAAGAATTTTCTGTAATATGGACAAGTCTGTTTGCTGGAAGATGTAGCTTTTAAAATTTATTATACTAAATGGAAATATAGTAACAGGTTTAATTTTTCTCGGATAATTATTAAATCAATTGTTTCGAGTTCGAAACACAATTTAGTGATTCATAAAATATTTAAAAAAAAAACTAACTTATTAAAACAGCTAATAAAAATCAAAGGGATAAAAATTTTATTACTTGTAATGTTTAGAAATATAATCTATCATCAAAACATTCGGTTTGCTGGCGATATAGTTGAAATATGCCAAGTGGTATTTGTTTACATATTTTTACTAGCAGTTATTATACTGATACGAATAATTCAATAATTACTAATTAAACCACAATTCAGCAAAACTTCATTATTACATTGCATTAGACGAAAACGAGGCTTAAATAAGTAAAAATAATTAAAACTAATTCTAAATCAATCATAGTTTAGATTTTTTTTTTTTTTTTTGTAACCATTTGGAAAAATGGTTATTGTCCTCGGTCAAGGTAGGAAATCAAAAACATATCTGAAGCTTTTTATTAGTTGAATCCGCATTTTATTCGTTTTCTGATTGGTCTATACAGTAATCTGTATTTTCCCTTTACTTTCAACAGAGATGGATACTTCTGTTGCCACTATGACAAAAAAGTAAAAAAAAAAAAAACTACAAAAAAATAATAATAACTCAGAAACAAATTGAGATACAGATTTAAAACAAATTACAATTAAAAGTGCATTTAATCTCTATACGACGGTATAAAAAGTAATATTGTGGGATGTTTAGAAGTTTAAAAATGAAATTTCATTTTAAATTGGTCCAGGAATATTAATGTTTAATCCATGACGTACGTACTGTATGACCATCTCCGTAGAAGTTTAAAAACTTACTGTACCGTTTGCCTTATAAATGTAATCCATGGCGTATGTAATGTATGATCAACTTCGTGCGATTTTTTATGCATTAAATTTTAGTCTTCGAAAATATCATTTTCCAAATGGTCGTTGTAATTTGTTAAATTGCATTTTATTTATTTATTTATTTATTTTATTTTTTACGCTTATTTTAGTTTTTATTTGAAGTTTGAACTTTTTTCAGAAACCGTTCTTAGCACGCATTTACATCTTAAAAGTGGACATCATGCCATATACCAAGCTTCTCTTCTATCGGTCTATAACTCACCTGAAAGTAGAGGCATGAACATAAAATACAGCCTAATTCGGAACAGGACTGCCACCAGCAATTTCACACATTAATTGTGAAATCGGTTTGGTATTTCCTGAGATTCCATAGAAATCGTAATTAGGAAAGTTTTAAAAAGGGTTTTCGCTCATTTTACCACTTTAAAATTTGAACTTTTGTCTGTTCTTAGAGAGCATTTACATTATCTAGCATGTCAAATTTTACATTTTTTTCGTTAACAAATCAATAGAAATGATAATTTAGAGCAATTTTAGAAAGTGTTTGCTTATTTCATCGTTTAAATTTCGATTTTTTAAAAGTTTTCTAAGGGAGAATTTACATGTTTAAGTTACTAATATCCAGATTTCAAGTTTACATGATTATCAATTAAATAAAATTCCAAATTTAGAAAAATTTTCGAACTTCGAGCTCTTCACCTTTTTTTAATTTGAAATTTTTTAGAAACGGTTCTTGGGGAGCTTATACTTCTTATAAGTCACCAACATTCAAAAATTTCAAGTTTCTAGCCCATTCAGTATCACCAAAATTGCAATTTTAGAATGGTTTTCACTCCAGCACCCTCCTTTTAGTAGTAGCACCGGCAAAAATATACTCTATGTTTGATCAGTGTCTGCCACCATCAATTTGCCACCATTACTTTTGAAACTTATTGCTATTACCTGAGAACTCCACATGAGTCGTGATTTAGGAAGTTTTTAAACCGCTTCCCACTCATTTCACCCTTTTAAATTTCGAAAATTTTGTAACTGTTCTAAGATATTATTTATATCTTATTAGTATCTACTGCGTCAAATTGCTAAAAAAGTTTCTATCGTTAAAATTTGCATAGAAATCTTAATTTACAACGTTTTTCCAACGCTCATCGTGCATTTTTACCCCTTTTAAATTTCTATTTTTTTTTCTTACTATTCTTTGCGAGCATTTATATCTTATAAATAACTGTCATGTCAAATTTCAATTTGCTAGCCCCGACAGTATCACAAAAATTGCAATTTAGAATATTTTTTGCTCCTCCAACCCCCTGGTGTTAATAGCACCAAAATAAAATAAAGTCTATACTGGAGCAGGTACTATCACTAACGAATTGCAAACTTTAAAAAAAAAAAAATTGGTTTTGTATTTACTGAAATTCAATAGAAATCGTAATTTATAAGTTGTTTGAAAGCTTTACGTGCATTTTCCCCCTTTTAAATTCCGAATTTTTAATAAAATGTTTTTAGGGATACTTCAAAGCTTTTGGGCAACTACCATGACACATTTTATTTTTCAGTCTTTAACAATTCAATAAAAATCGCAATTTAGAACAATTTTTTGAACGATTTTTTGCTTATATCTCCCTTTTCAAGTTCGATTTTTTTTTCAATTGATTTTTTGTATCTATATCTTATATGTAACTAATATAAGAAATTTCAAGATTTTGTCTTTAACAATTCCATAAAAATTAAATTTTGAAAATTTTTACAATGCTTTTAGCTCATTCATATTTTTTTTATTTGGTATTTTTAAGAAACGGTTCTTAGAGAACATTTAAATCTTATAAGTAACTACTATGCAAATTTTAAGTTTGAATCCTCTTCAATTTACCCTTTTAGAGCATTTTTCACTCCAGAAGTCCCTTTTTACCTGACTGAAAAGAAGGGTTATGTGTTTCACGCGTATCTGGGTATGTGGATTACTTTATACCCTCGAAACATCCCAACGGCTGGATGGATTTTTATGAATGAGATCTCTATCGATTCGTCTTAATCTTCCGATGGTTATAAGATAGGTTTTGTTTTTATAAATTCAAAATCGCGGTAGAGACGAACATTTTTTTTACGTATCATATTAAGTGGCATATCATTGGATAGGTCTTTCAAAATGAAGACGATGTTTCGTTGACCATTTTGCAGTAAGAAGCTCCGTTTAAATATTAGACAGAATGGAAGTTGTGTACTTTGGAACTCTACCTTTACTGTAACTCTAACCTTCATAGTAGACATCTATAGGCCTCATAAAAACAGTGTTTGTAGATAGGAACTAACAATTAAACACAACTTAAAAGTCATCAATACAAGTAAATAAAAAAAAGGTAAGTAACATAAAAAATAATTTCATATTGATGAGAAATAATTAATTAGTTCGTTTTTTACGCAGACGGGTTTTTTGATTTTTTTAATTTAGTATATTTTTGGTAATGTCACCCACTTAAAATATATATGATACAGCATGGACTGTCACCATCCATTTGAGATTATTACTTTTGAAACAGGTTCGTATCGCCTTAGATTCCATAGAGTCATAATTTAGAAAGTTTTTAGAATGCTTTTTGATCACTTCGCCCTTTTAAATGTTGAGTTGTTTAGAAGCTGTTTTTAGAATTAATTTCTTTCATTTGAATATGTTTTTAATTCTACGAAAATTATGAATGAAACCATACATCATAAAAGTGCAGTTTTTATTGTATCAGTAACCGAAATTCGCTGATGTACTAAAGTGATCAAGTATATTATTAATTTCGGATTCTTACATGATGACTGATATTTCGTTTAGTGATAAGTATCATGGTAATATATAATAAAATCTTGAATTTCTAGTTAATGTTTTCTATAAAGCTAATCTCAAAATTATACAACATAAAGGTTGTGAAGTGTTATTTATGATTTTCTGAAATTACTTTAGAACATCCTATTACCCAAATTATTAATGTATATTATGATATTATTTTCATTATCTTTGAGAGAAATACATGTGTTGAAATTTTATTTAAGATTATTGATAGTCATTCAAATTATAATAAGATTATATAAAAATTGTATTAAAAATAATGATGTCATGATTAATTCTTGTATAATACAATTGGTAAATAAGGATTTTCTTATATTCTCTTACGAAGAAAATATATAGATATTATTTTTCTAAAAACGTACAAAACACTATCGTGATATATATTTCTCAATTAGCCTACAACATATATATTAATAAAGTAATCGGAATTGGAAATTTGTTCTGATGGAGAGTTGGCGTGATATTGTAGTCTAGTTTACGTATACAATTAAATAATACAAAATAATCATCTTTTATAAAAAAAAATTGCGTTCATAGAACTTTATACATCATGTCCATCGTTTGTCACAGCCCTAGTTTGAACAATTTACTAGGTCTATAACGTTGGTTTAAAACTTGTATTCAAGATATCTTTTGGGGTACATTTGATACAAAGAAAACTTTGCAAAATATGTAAAATCACGTAAGATCACTGAAGAATTACTTTTGAAATAGAAAAAGAAGTTTACTATTAATTTTAAATCATACTTTTAAATAAGCATGCCCGAAATTTCGTAAGGATCGCAGAGGTCGCCATATTGTGCCTATCGTTACACACATTAGTTGAGTATGCTTCAAGTCAAGTTATATTATTACACGTACTAAATAGACTTTATTTACACAAAACACGGTAATTATTTACGATAAAACATTATAATAAAAATCTGTTTATACGTTCCAGGACACCAAATCATCTTTAAAAATTAATTTTCCGAAAATAAAATCCGCGTTTCCATCGTTACACGATTCGGACATTCCACTTTCTTATTTGAGAAAAGTGCATTTATTGCAAAAAAATCTTATAAAAACACATACAAATAATTTAAATTTTTTTAAATAATTTTAAAGTTAGATAAAATAGTTTAAAGTACTTACTTGAGGTATTTTTTGTGGAAATGATAGCTTTGTCGCGTACGTTACTTTTGGACATAACAAAATACAAAAAAAAAAAAAAAAAATCTGTATAGAAAAGTCCTTCTATCTTCAAAAAAGCAATAAATCAGCCTGCCATCTCTTAACGAAATTATCAAAAAATAATCCGTTTCCTTTATGCATTCGTTGTTTACCATTAGAACCACCTGGAAGCAAGTTAAAACTCTTTTTCTTGGTGGTACATTGGAGCAGTTAACGTTATGAATGTCCAAAATTGGCCTCTTTAGCATAAAATAATAAAATTTTAAGATATTTATTCAAAGCTTTTACAACCAATTATGTCATTTTCTGTCTCTGAATAGAATTAAAAACTCAGTGTAAAAAAAAATAATAATAATAAAGTCAATGATAATTAAAGTTATGTTTGAAAGGCTTAAAGTTATGACGTGTGTCCAGTGCCCACCTTTTGAGAATCGCCCTTTAAGATAATGCTAAATAGTGTAATTACATGTTGATGCAAGTGGCTACTTATTAATTATTATTCTTTAGGGTCTTAGTTGATCTAGTTCTAGAAATAAAAATGTAAATTCTAAAAATATATATATAAAAAAAGAGAAAAACGTGTTATTTAAAAAATTCTTATAATTTAATAACTATATTAATCGATAAAAGCAAGCAAGTGTTAAAAATATCAAAACAGTCTTGTTTCTAACTTAAAATGGATTTAACTCACTAGTAGATTTAACAAGTATTTTCGTAAATAGAGGTAATCTTAAAATGAATGAACATAATATCCTTTAATTATAAACAGGAATATATCTAATGTTATATGATACACATATACACCGTGAGGCGGTTGCAGAAGCCATCACCTCATCCAGTTGGAGATTGAGATTCCAGGATTACTTATAACTCTATTCGTATATTAAAATGCAACTGGTCTGCCAAGAAATATCATTAAAGAAAACACCTGCAAACCCGATTTTAGTAGTTCACTGGTAGGATTACCATTGTGTTACCCTGCTCCCAATCCTCCATGTTTTCATGCCTTTGAGTGCAGGAAAACACAATGATAAACGTACCGATTAACCACTGAAATCGGGTCTGAAGGTATTTTCCACCAATATATGACTTGGCAAGTTAACTTGGAGTTCCGTTTAATCCTTTAATTTCAGTCGTTAACTCTATGAGGTGATTGTGTGTGCAAACGCTTCCATGTCAAACAGGAAATTCAATAATCATAAACTAGTCCGTTTCTATTAATGTAATTGCACTAAACGTAAAACACTCTTTTCATCTTTAGAGAAATTTTAAAAGCATACAAGGTGCAACTGTGAAACCAATTTCACATGAATTTTTAACGTCCAAAGCATTATTTAAGTATTGCGTGGCAGCGCAATACTTATTTATTTCCAGTGTCACTTCTCAATGTTAATTTAACATAGGAAAGTCTATGGAGATCATAACTATTTCATTTTTTTCTTCCCACCTTTTTGTCCCTGATGCCACTCAATTTTTATTCCTTACTAATTCTAATGATATTATAAATTTAAAGTGTAAAAACGCTTGCCTGATGTCAGGGTCAAAACGAATGGTAAAATGTCTTTGCATATGGGTGAATTATAATCCAGATAGAAACATTGGCCAATTTTTTTTTTACATTATTCAAATATTTTTCTTAATAATTCCAATTTTCGCTTTTCTTATTGAAAATCAACGGACATTTTTCATAGAAAGTGTAACATTTTAACTTCATTGTTGCAAAAATTTCAAGAGCCGTAATAATAATTTATTTATTTTTAGTTGAAAGATTTTCACGTGAAATGTTAAATTGAGCTAATTTTTTTTTTTTTTTTTTTTCAAAAATTAAAAAGGTGAATATGGCGTCATAGTGAAAATAAAAAGGATATTTTCAGAATAAATTTTTGCTTCGGTCAAGTTTATATTTTAGTAAAAAGTTTCTAGTGGATAGCTATTTTTACGTAAGTAGCGAACTTAGTGGGTAATTACATAACTTAAATTTTAAAATGTATTTCTTTCCGAGATGAGAACGATTTATACCCCAAGTTAAACTTTCTGATGTGTTTACATTACCTCTAGGGAGAGAATAAGGTTTAAAAATTTAAGTAAAACTTTTATTTTTTTTATTTTTTACTGTATCACAGCTATAATATTGCTAAATATTAGCAGTAAGGATTCAACACAATTTACATTTACATTCATAGCGTTCCTGAGTGGGAAATAGGGTATCTAAATTTAAGTGAAGTTAATTTTTTTATGTTTTGATTATAGATTTTTTACGTTCAGATTAGAAGTTTTTGTCCAAACTACCGCAACGTGCATTATTACAGTGGTGAAACATTTTGAATTACACATTGGTAAACTGCATCCCACATTGTGATGCAATACCGCATACATCAAAGCCTGATGATGGTACTCTCTATTAATTTTGAAATGCGTTCGTCTGAGTGCATTAGTTATTAAAAAACTTGACATATTAAACAAAAACGTAATTTGAAGAACAAATTAAAAAAAAAAAAAAAAAATTATTTCCTACATTGTTTAAGCCCGAGAAGGGACATATATTAGGTTATTTCATTCAATTAGTTCTACATTTAATGTTAATTTTTTGTAACAAATTAGTTAAGCCAATTGAAGATTAAATAATAAAAATAAAATTCATACAATATGATTCTTAAAACACCCTAAAAATTAAATTCCGTTCAAATCGAAATAAATCTTAGACTTCTTCCATTTTTAATTGAAAATATTTGTATTGCAGATTTTGTATTATGTTTATGACAATAGTGCATAAAATGATAAGATGTATGCAAAATACAAAACTCTAAAAAGAAAAAGTCTAAGATTTATTTCGATTTCATTTGAACGGAACCTAATTTTTTAGTGTGTTTTAAGTATCATATTGTATGAATTTTATTTTTATTTTTTAATCTTCAATTGGCTAAAATAATTTGTTACAAAAATTTAACATTAAATGTAGAACTAATTGAATGAAATAACCTAATATATGTCCCTTCTCGGGCTTAAACAATGTAGGAATTTTTTTTTTTTTTTTTCCTTCAAATTACGTTTTTGTTTAATTTTTATTTGTTTGTTTATTATTATTATTATTATTATTTTGCATTTTATGTAAAGAGAGTGGTAACATTCTTCTTTGTTGGGTTGCAGATGGCAATGAAAAATCTTAATTATATCATTTAATGTAAATATAATACTAGTTTAAATTAAATATACTTTCACACCACAAACAGTAATAAGTTCTTTTTATTAGTTTTAAAGATTATATCTTGAAGTATTCGCTGCAATTTGTGGTATTGTCGATCAAGATACTTAGCAATATGCTTAATGGATGCTAGGAAATGTGAATTAGTAAAGAAAAATGATGCGTTCGAACTGACAATCAACAAAACTCTCGACAAAAATTGGTGGTGGTAATGTGGTATAACTGATGCCTTTTTTGGAGGGGGGGGGGGGGTTAGGGGTTGTAAAGTGATGTTATGTTTTATTGTCGATTATCTATTCGAGGGTGCGGTGGTCTTCGAAGTTGGCGAAAAGAACTTTACTTGAGTAAATTTACATGTCCAAGACTTTATATAATTTTTATTACATTTAAAAGCAGCAGAATTTGTTTCTGTCATCTCTAAAAATATAAAAAGTAATAATTTTTTTTTTTATTTTAATAAATTTTCTCTCTTACTACTGTCTATTGCAAAGTTTCTTCCTGCAAAAGAAACCGGGTGACATATTGTTTTTTTTTTGCACATGCATAGAATCTGAAACAGTGGCTCTCTCTAAAATGTCTGAAGAACGGAACTAAAGTATAGAAGTAAGGTCGTAGGCTGTACTTACATTTTTGCAGTCATAAGACTACGCAGGATGTCCCAAAATATTGAAACGAAATTTTGTTTTTTACTTTTTGGAGATACTTGAGTAGTGTAAATTACAAAAAGTTCAAAATAGTTTACGATTTTAGAACATGCTAATGATATCGTCCTGTCTTTAATTTTTCAAAGAATACTCTTTCAATTTTTAAGGTGTTCCCTTATTCTGTATGTTATATTAACAAAACTTTTCTGCAAGCACTAAGAAATAGAATAATACAATTTCTATTATTCTAATACCGAAACTCACCTCTAGTTGTAATAATTTGAATTATATAAAGCTTAAAAACAATATAAATATAGGAGCTTTTCTACACAAAATACCAACAGCCTATCTCAATTTTAAGAAAGAAACGATCGTAAATATGAGAGCTGGCACTATCAAAACATATTGCAAACTACAACTTTAAAAGCGATTTTCTGGAAACTACATTTTTCATCATGGACAACATGATACCTTGAATAGTTTTTAGCGTCATTGACTAAATTTGCTCTCAACTACGTATAAATAAATTGTCTAAAGGCCATCGAGCCATTTTTTAAAAATTATTTTTGTATATTTTATCAGTTTAAAAATTAAATTTTCAAACAAAAATAACGATTTTTTTTTTCAAAATAGCGTAATTTAATATTTTTTGTTTCTACAGGAAGTCAGGACACTTCCCATCGAGCCCAAATATTATGTACAAATGAACGTGGCTGCAGGTTTACGACCTAATATGTGACCAGATTTAACAACAAAACCTGTTTTTAAATACTTGTAGCAATAAGAAAGCAATGACGAATTACTAATTTTTAAATTAATTTTACTCTCTTCCTTAACTTTCTAATGCCCATGGTAGCATATATGTTGCCACCAGTGTTTCCAATTTAGTAGATTTGTTAATTCAAATATTCCAAATATTGAAGAAAAATAAAATAGCAATATTGGGTTTACTTAATAACAGACATTCCGTCATTAAATAAAGAGAAATGTATTATTGAAAATTTTTGGGTATGAACTTCGATTCTCTGAATTACAGAATTTTTAGAACGTACTCTACCATGGGAATTAGAGAGTTAAAGAAAATTCCAAAATATCTCAATTTTTCGCGGTCGCGATGATATGTAACCCCTTAAGAGAAATATTATGCATAGAAAAAACATCATTGAATTGATATATAAACATGATCGAAAAATCATGCATCAAGTATCTGTTATGAAACACATTCCAACACTTCCCGAAAACTGTAATGGAATTTTACCGTTAAATAAAGAGAAAGAAGACATGTAAGTAAAAAGTTTAGAAAACATGTAATGCATTTAAAAATATAGTATTTACAATTACTTTCTGGGGTCAGAAAGTTGCCAAATTATTTTGTGTGGCTCTGGATATAATCTGTAGATTTGTATAGACATATTATGAAACATGCTAAAATTTAGTACAGTTAGAAAAATTGCTTTATGCTATTTTTACCAATAAATGGAAATGCTCTCGAATTCAATTGCACAGTCCTATATAACATCTAAACGCTCTTCTACCCACTATGTTAACTTTAAAATCTAACTCAAAAACGCCTGACACAACTTAAAATGCATTTTAAAAATTATTAGACATAAACGGACAATCGGAGTACATTTACGTATGTTAGTGAACTAAAAGACGGACAAACGGAATACATTTACGACAGTTAGTTCGCAGACAGATGGGAAGACTGCCAGGTGGACATACAATCCAAAGTAGTAAAAATTTTCAACTATGTTCGGAAGTGTTAGAATGTATGAATAAACGGTCAAGTGCGAGTATTACCCGAGTACAGAGGGTTCCATACAATAAATATATGAATCAGTAATTGTATTATTAAAAAAAACCGTTGCTAAAAGAATACTAACACTTTGCAAAAAAATTATGCAAAGTAGGGTTGGGTATAACAGTATATACTAGAAAAATGTAAATGGATATACCATGAAAGTTCAAAGAGATATAGAACCTAAAGAATATCAAATACAGCTATTCTGTATAACTCATTTTTACTTTCTTCTATCTTTACAAGAAGAAAGTATTGGATTCGTGAAAATTTTCGAATTCCGGTTTTCGACGGATGTATACTTTTTAGGGTACAGAGGTAATGAAAAACATGTTTTTACAAAATGTCTGTCTGTGAGTCTGTCGATCTGTGTGTGACACAAATATTGTGGGCGTCTTAAGAACTATTGAACGGAATTTAATAAAACTTTAGATTGATTTTGTCCCTAATGTAAATTGGTGCTGATTAGTTTTTGGTATAAATCGCCCAACAGGTAGTGCTACTATGCTGCAATTTTCCCGATTTCCGCAATAGCTGTATCTCAAGAACTAATACATGAATTTTCATCAAACTTTAGATTCAGTTAGTCCCTGATATGAACTGATCCTGATAAGTTTTTGGTGTAAATTGCCCCAAGAGGTGCCACTGTAACTCAGAACTTTTCACGATTTCCGTAATAGCTCTATCTCAAAAACTAATACACGAATTTTCACCAAACTTCAAATTCAATTAGAAGTTCACGAAAGTTGTCCCTGATTAGATTTTGGTATAAATCGCCTAACCGGTGGCGCAGCTGTGCTGCATTTATCAGGAAGTATTGACATGTATGAGATAGAAGAAAGTTTTGGGATTGACACATCCGATTAGTTTAATATTATTTTAATTTCTTTATAATGAACTTAATTCGGTACTGACAGTAAAAGAAATGCATATTTAAACTTCATTTGTCATTTCATAAAAATTAATTCATCATAGTTATAACCTTTCTTTCTAAAGTGCAGCTAAAACAAAACATTCGTTCAAAGTTCACATTTGGCATTGTGCTAAGCGCACTTCGAAAGGAGGTCAGAAATTTGCAACGCCTCCTTGGTCCTCCCAGATAGGTTTTTAATTAACTTTTAAAGCTACTCTAGGCATATTGAAAGAGCCATTCAATTTAAATTGTCGCGAATCCCATAGTATTTATGTAATTCATTCTAATTAAGGGGTCTCAGGGTTCTCAAAAATTGGAAAAAAATGAAAAAAAGAGACCATGTTCAACATTAAATATCTAAAATGTATATGATTTTAAAACACAATTTTTATTGAGATGAAAGATATAAGTACGTGCTTTCATTTTATGTATTTAAAAATTTGCAAGATGATGAATTAGCATTTTCAGGGTGCTCCAAACAGTCAGACATTTGATAAGCAGAATATTGGTATAACAGCTTACGCGCACGATTAGAAAATAAATATTGTACCTAGAATAAAAATTTTGGCGTCTACGTATACTTCAGATTATAATAATTACCCTGAATTTAAATAAATTTGTATTTAAAGCATTTTCATATTTTTTAATACAAAGTTGAATTTAGCTAATAGAAAATTTTGAAAATTTGAACAATATAATTACTTAAAAAATATTTTTTTGAACAATAAAAAGCAAATCTTAGGTTCTGTTTATACAGATTAATATAAAACATATGTTTTGAAAATTTCATGAAAAAATATTCAAAAGTTTTTGAGGTATCATGCGCGTTATGCCAAAAAAAAGTTAATTGGAGAAAAAATAACTTAAATGTTTCGAAAAGGCCGCTTAAGCTATTGAGCGGGTATAATTCTAAAAGCCATAAATTTTGTTCTAATGAGAATTTGAAGGAAACAAATATATTAAAATGTTCAGAAAAGATGGAAGATTAACATCTAAAAAAATTAAAATCAAAAAATTTTTGAAGCTTTAAGAGTCCTGAGACGCCTTGAATAAATTGTTTTTAACAATTTGACGTTTATTGCTTTTATAGTGTTACTGGCCATTGCATTACACACATATATCATTAAAAGTTGTTATCTAGGCTTTAGAAGCCAATGGTGCATAGGGTACGTCGCTCCTGTCATTATGTGTGTCCAAACCGTCCATATCTTTAAGGGTTTATATCTCGGCTAATTACTGACGATTTTTTTCAAAAATCGTGATCAACAATGCTTTTATCTTCTGCTACGATAGTTACCCCCAGCACTGCTCAACAGTTTTGCTGAATGCCCGTAAATCGAAATTTGTGTGTAACGGAAAAATGCGATTTTCTCAAAAACTATGCGACCTAGGGTAATCGCTATAATTTTCGTGCAAGGTTTAAATTAACGTCTACTCCCTCTAATTTTTTCATAATTTTAGCTTCAGTAGATTCGGAATTAGATGGGGGGGGACATATTTTTGAGCTACATTTTCGACTATATCTTTGAAAATGTAATACCTAAAATTAAAAAAAAATGTATTTTTTAATTCAGCGTTACGAAAGCTTCGCATGATACTCCACACGATATACAAAGGAAATATTTTTTTTCAAGCAACTGAATTTGCCCCTATACATTTTTACTAAATATATTTATAAATGTTTAATAATCTGAAAATATGTGGGTTAACAGTCTTTATTACTTCCCAGAATTTGAACTTTCCACGTTCCATAGTTTACGAGCAAAATGGCTGTGACAGACAGACAGACAGACGGACAGACGGACAGACACAAGAGCGATCTTATAATGGTTCCGTTTTTACTTTTTAAGTACGGAACCCTAAAAATGTATACGGAGATGTAGACTTTAAATCTTCTATTCTTAATAATATTCAGTATTATAAATAGACCTTCAAGTATTTAGTTTTAAAAAGATCATTATCGACACCGTTTGGTAGTGAAACATTTTGTGAAATGGTGCGATTAAATTTCTTCTCGACTACCGCATTTAGGCAATAGAAAGTCCTCGTGCAATCCATGAAGTACTCTTGCAAGCTGAAAAATGCATGGCAATGTGCAGTTTAGCAGCAAAGTATCGGATTGTCTCTTACTAATGGAAGAAAATATGTCAGAAGTTTTTAAAACCTTCTCAGTGATTGGATTAAGATATCAGGGCATATTTACAAATTTGTTACGTCGGCATTGTAGCAAAGCCATAGCGCCCTAAACACAAACTTTAAGCATGATGCTGGAAAACTCATATTCTTCGTTAAACAGGTTAGCGAAATTTTCGCAGATGCATAGGCAATTCATTGCTGTCTCGAACCAATTTGTATACCTTATTCAGAGATTAAATATGGAGATATAGGGTGTCTCACTTAAATAATTCCGATTTTTGTTCCTAAATTTAACATTTAATGTTCAAAGAAATTATAAAAACTCACTTCGTGTAGTTGAATGTATTATTAATTCTATGAATTTTAATAACAATACAACATATTATACAATCGAGTATTCATAAACGTTCAATTTTCAAAGATTAAGTTTATGAGATGCAGTGGTGTACTAAAGCGGGCAAGGTAAAGGCTATATTATTTTTGTATCCTTACTTCATGAGGGTTACATTCACAGAATATAAGCAATGTATGACTAACTTGAAAATTTCTAATTAATGATTTCTATAAAGTTAATCTCAAAATTACGCAATATAAATACTAAGAAATATGACATATATATATATATATATATATATATATATTCTGGCTTCGCACATAAATTTAAGGTGAATTAATGAATGTTGACGTGCTATTTTCGTCATCATTGTAGGTAATCCAATGTAACTAAATATTAAATTAATGACAGGAGAATAAAACTTTTATACAATTTCATTATATATTAAGGATTACTTTCTTATCATCTTTTATGCATAGAATACAGAATATATCCGAAATGATGGTAAAAAATGTAATGGGTGATAATAGATACCAATAAAATGTATAAAAACCAGGATCGAAAACAATTTATTTAACATATAAAAAAATAGATGCCAAAAAACTGGGTGCACCAGATCGGTGGGGGGGGGGGGGGGGAGCACCTCATAATTTGAAAATTATCAGATTAAAACACTGGCCGGTCAGCTTTCCTATTCTAAAAAAAACCTTCGGTGTAGAACCAATATTTGAAAGTTGGAGGTCTCAATGTTCCTGCCTTTTTTTTAAATATTTCTATTACGATGTTACCATTGTGATACTGTTGGGGCTAGACTTGAAATTTGGGGTAACAATTAGTTTTAGGATGTAAATAATCACTATGGACGGCATCAAAAAAGTTCAAAATTTAAAAAAAGCAAGCCGAACCGGTAACGTTCTATAAAGATTATAAAGTGTGATTTATTTTGATTTTTTACGTTTAGGAACTTAAAATTTGACAGAAGGGTTAAAATTTTTATAAAGGTTATAAAATGTGATTTATTTTGATTTTTTACGTTTAGGAACTTAAAATTTGACATGGATGTTACATGTAAGACGTTAATGGTAGTACAGAATAGTTCCAAATATTTCGAATTCCAAAAATTTTTGGAAGATTTTGGGAGCAGATTTGGATGCGAAATTTCTAAAATTGCGATTTGTATGACACTGTAGGGTCTAAAAACGTGAAATTGTGCATACTAAATACTTATAAATTGAGATGCGAATGTTCATAAAGGAACGTTTTCTAAAAAATTATAAATTTAATAAAATTTATAAAAATTTATAATAAATATAAGTTTGAAAAGAGCGAAAATGTTGAAAAAACGTTTTATTTTGCAATTTATTTTGAACTGTTAAGACTAGAAACTTGAGACTTTACGGGCTTTTATTTTTAAGACAAAAATACTCTCAACCGAAAAATTTCTTAAAAAATCGCACTGTAAAAAAAATTCAGCAACAAAAATAATTCTAAAATTTCGATTTTTGTGATACTTGTGACAGTAAAAATCTGAAATTTCACATGGATGTTACTTTTAAGATGTAAATATAACAAAAGTTTCAGAAAAATTTCAAAATTTTAAAAGATTAAATAATAGTCCAGGCAATAGAGACCGTATAGGGACTCTACCTAGCAAAATTAATGGTAGTACTGGAAATCGACTTTCTAGATGTTTTTTGGGTCGCTGAATGCGAATTTGTAACTTCCCGCCAAAATTTCCCCCGACAACACCCCGAAATTTTGGTAAAGCCCACCAAAAAAGGTTCCAAAAGTCCTTCCGGCCAGTGCCGGGAGGAAGAGGTATCTTTCATATTCCTTATTTTAAAAAAGCCAATTTATATTATTCAAACACACGAAGCTCAATTAAGTGGAAACCGAATGTAGGAGATTCAACACTAATTTTTATCAATACTAAATCATTACGAATGAGAATTTCGCAAAATTAGTCAGCTTTATCCAAGCTGCTTTTATTTAAAGTAACTTATATTTGGCTGCCAAATTCGGCGATTTCTTAAAGTGCCTGCCATTTTAAGACAACATGGTGGATGAGGCTAACCAGTGAACTTGGTCGAGACCTTAGTAATTGCTGTGCACATGCTCACTCACATCGGAGTCGGTTGATATATACGAGTGCTGTCGCAGGCAAAAAATCAGATTTTTCAAAATGTCACCCACGTTACAAATTGAAACTGCTATATCTGAGACATTTTTTAAGATAAAGACAAACAAAAAATGCTCCTGAATCCTTATATCAAGGTCAAATACTTAAGAAAGAAACCTTTTTCAATTTCTAATTTTTTTGCACCTCACTTTAAATAAATATATTTTTTAATTTAATGGCCGCCATTTTGAAACAAGATGGCTGATGAAGCTGGCCAGCGAACTTGGTCGAGATATTGATGTATACTATCCACATGCCTTCTTCCATCGAAATAGGCGAATACGTGTGGTATCGCGAGACAAATACAAGATCGTTTCAAAGTGTTAGCCATGATAAAAATACAAAGTGCTATAATTCAACCACTTTTTAAGATATAAACAAAAGAATAAATTTTCAGAAACAAAAACTGCTCCAGAATCTTTGTATCAAGGCTAAACACATAAAAAAAATCTTTTTCATTTTCCAATTTTTAGGTAGCTTTCTTTACAAAAAAGCTACCTATTGCAGCCGTTCGGAGGAAAGCGATTTCAAAAAATTTTGGTATATTTTCATCGATCATGACCCCCAGACCCCGAAACCACCCTCCGTTCAAAATTGATATATATATATATATCTATATATATCTCTGACCTATGTCACACTGTAACTCCCGTAATTATGAACCGATTTGGATGTAATTCGGTGTGTACATAGTACATACCAATGTCTCGACTGAGTTCGTTGGCCAGCTTCATCCGCCGTTTTGTTTCAAAATGGCGGCCATTTAAAATTTTTAAAAAAATTTAAAACTTGAAATGTGGTACCAAAAAATTAAAAATGGAAAAATATTTTTTTCTTATGTATTTGACCTTTATACAAAGATTCCGGAGCAGTTTTTGTTTCGTCTATATCTTAAAAAATGGCTGAGTTATAGCATTTTGAATTCCTAGCGTGGCTGACAATTTGAAACGTCCTGAATTTTGTCACGCGATAAAAGGCGTATTTATGAACCGATTTGGATGTAATTCGGTGTGTACATAGTACATACCAGTCTCTCGACCGAGTTAGTTGGCCAGCTTCATCCGCCATTTTGTTTCAAAATGGCGGCCATTTAAAAATTTTTTAAAAATTTAAAATTTGAAATGTGGTACCAAAAAATTGAAAATGGAAAAATATTTTTTTCTTATGTATTTGACCTTTATACAAAGATTTAGGAGCAGTTTTTGTTTCGTCTATATCTTAAAAAATGGCTGAGTTATAGCATTTTGAATTTCTAGCGTGGCTGACATTTTGAAGCGTCCTGAATTTTGTCACGCGATAAAAGGCGTATTTATGAACCGATTTGGATGTAACTTCGTTTATACATAGTACATACCAATGTCTCGACAGGGTTCGTTGGCCAGCTTCACCCGCCATCTTGTTTAAAAATGGCGGCCATTTAAATTTTTAAGAAAAATTTAAATTTGAAATGTGGTACCAAAAATTGAAAATTGAAAAAATATTTTCTTCTTATGTGTTTGACCTTGATAAAAAGATTCGGGAGCAGTTTTTGTTTCGTCTATATCTTAAGAGCTTTATGGCTGAGTTATAGCATTTTGAATTTCTAGCGTGGCTGACATTTTGAAACGTCCTGATTTTTCTCACGTAATAACAGGCGTATTTATGGACCGACTTGGATGTACCTTGGTGTGTACATAGTACATACAAATATCTCGACCGAGTTCGTTGGCCAGCTTCTTCCGCCATCTTGTTTCAAAATGGCGGCCATTTAAAAAAATTAAAAAATAAAAAAAATTTAAATGAGATACCAAAAAATTGGAAAATGAAAAAGATTTTTTTTGTATGTGTTTGACCTTAATACAAAGATTCCGGAACAGTTTTTCTTTCGTCTATATCTAAAAAAAATGGCTGAGTAATAGCATTTTGAATTTCTCCTGCGACCTGATTTTTGTCACGCGATAACAGGCGTATGAACCTATTTGGATGTAACTTGGTCTGTACATAGTACATACCAATGTCTCGACCGAGTTCGTTGGCCAGCTTCATTCGCCATCTTGTTTCAAAAGGGTTGCCATTTAAAAAAATTAAATTTAAAATTCAAAATGAGGTATTAAAAAATTGGAACATGAAAAAGATTTTTTTTTATGTGTTTGGCCTTGATACAAAGATTCCGGAGCAGTTTTTGTTTCTGAAAATTTGTTCTTTTGTTGATACCTTAAAAAATGGTTGATTTATAGCACTTTGAATTTCTAGCATGGCTAACATTTTGAAACGATCTTGTATTTGTCACGCGATAACACACGTATTCGCCTATTTCGATGTAAGAAGGCATGTGGATAGTATACCTCGACCAAGTTCGCTGGCCAGATTCATCAGCCATCTTGCTTCAAAATGGCGGCCATTAAATTAAAAAATATATATTTTTTTAAAGTGAGGTGCAAAAAAATTAGAAATTGAAAAAGGTTTCTTTCTTAAGTATTTGATCTTGATATAAGGATTCAGGAGCATTTTTTGTTTGTCTTTACCTTAAAAAATGGCTCAGATATAGCAGTTTCAATTTCTATTGTGGGTGACATTTTGAAAAATCTGATTTTTTGCATGCGACATCACTCCTATACATTAACCGATTCCGATGTGAGTGAGCATGTGCACAGCAATTACTAAGGTCTCGACCAAGTTCACTGGTTAGCCTCATCCACCATGTTGTTTTAAAATGGCAGGCACTTTAAGAAATCGCCGAATTTGGCAGCCAAATATAAGTTAATTTAAAGAAAAGCAGCTTGGATAAAGCTGACTAATTTCGCGAAATTCTCATTCATTATATTGACAAAAATTAGTATTGAATCTCCTATATCCGGTTTCCACTAAATTGAGCTTCGTGTGTTTGCATGATATAAGTTGGCTTTTTTAAAATAAGGATTATGAAAGCTACCTCTTCCTCCCGGCACTGGCCGGAAGGACTTTTTAATACCTCATTTTGAATTTTAAATTACATTTTTTTTTAAAAATGGAAACCCTTTTGAAACAAGATGGCGAATGAAGCTGGCCAACGAACTCGGTCGAGACATTGGTATGTACTATTTACAGACCAAGTTACATTCAAATCGGTTCATAAATACGCCTGTTATCGCGTGACAAAAAGCAGGTCGTTTTAAAATGTCAGCCACAATAGAAATTCATAATGTTATAACTCAGCCATTTTTTTAGATATAGACGAAACAAAACCTGTTCCGGAATCTTTGTATTAAAGTCAAACACATACGAAAAAACTCTTTTTCATTTTTCAATTTTTTGGTATCTCATTTTAAATTTAATTTTTTAAAAAATTGTTTAAATGGCCGCCATTTTGAAACAAGATGGCGGATGAAGCTGGCCAACGAACTCGGTTGAGTTATTTGTATGTACTATGTACACACCAAGGTACATCCAAATCGGTTCATAAATACGTCTGTTATCACGTGGCAAAAATCAGGGCGTTTCAAAATGTCAGTCACACTCTAAATTCAAAATGCTATAACTCAGCCATTTTTTAAGGTATAGACGAAACAAAAACTGCTCCCGAATCTTTTTATTGAGGTCAAGCACATAAGAACAAAATATTTTTTCAATTTTTAATTTTTTGGTACCACATTTCAAATTTAAAATTTTCTTAAAATTTTAAATGCCGCCATTTTTAAACAAAATGGCGGATGAAGCTGGCCAACGAACTCGGTCGAGACATTGGTTTGTACTATGTATAAACGAAGTTACATCCAAATCGGTTCATAAATACGCCTTTTATCGCGTGACAAATTTCAGGTCGTTCAAAATGTTAGCTTCGCTAGAAACTCAAAATGCTATAACTCAGCCATTTTTTAAGATATAGACAAAACAAAAACTGCTGCGGAGTCTTTGTATAAAGGTCAAATACATAAGAAAAAAATATTTTTCCATTTTCAATTTTTTGGTACCACATTTCACATTTTAATTTTTTTTTAAATTTTTAAATGGCCGCCATTTTGAAACAAAATGGCGGATGAAGCTGGCCAACGAACTCGGTCGAGACATTGGTATGTACTATTTACACACCGAATTACATCCAAATCGGTTCATAAATACGAGAGTTACAGTGTGACATAGGTCAGATATATATATATATATATATATATATATCAATTTTGAACGGAGGGTGGTTTCGGGGTCTGGGGGTCATGATCGATGAAAATATACCAAATTTTTTTGAAATCGCTTTCCTCCGAACGGCTGCAATAGGTAGCTTTTTGTAAAGAAAGCTACCTAAAATTAGGGGGGATCTGCCTCGGAACATGCGCCGCAGTGCTGCGTGGACTAAGTTGCGCAATTCCACTTAACCACTCACACGTTTACATTAGCTCTCCCATCTTCCCTCCGAACTTTCTCTATAAGGTTTACTTTAAGTTTTTTGGGTCGCTGAATCCGAATTTTAACTTACCCCCAAAATTCCCTCCCCCCGAACCCCCCCCCCCAAATAGTTGGTTTTTAACTTAAATTTCTTATTGTTTTAGGGAAAAGCATTTACGAAATTGAGAAACTAGACAAAATTTGCAACAAATAGGATATATGACATTATGACGTAGGATAAACGGGGAGAGAGGGGGCTGCCTCGGAACATTCCCCGCGCGCTTTTCTCAAAAACCAAATTTTTTCAAAAAATCAATTTTGGGGGGGGGGGGGGGTTGTCGGGTGAAATTTTGGTGGGAAGTTACGAATTCGGATTCAGCGAACCCAAAAACATAAAGTGAGTCGAAATCCAGAACTAGTATTAATTTTGCCAGATAAAATCCCCAATTGCCCGAACTTCATAATTTAGTGCACTTAGAGCCGCAGTGCATGTTCAGGGGCAGCCCTCACCCTCCCCGTTCATCCTAATTCATAATGTCATAGATTTTATTTGTTGCAAATTTTGTCTAGTTTCTGAATTTCGTAATGCTTTTCCCCTAAAACAATAAGAAATTTAGGTTAAAAACAACTATTTGCGGGGGAGGGGTTCGGGGGGGGGGGTATTTTGGGGGGGAAAGTTGAAAATTCGGATTCAGCGAGCCAAAAATCTTAACGTAATCCTTTAGAGAAAGTTCGGAGGGGAGATGGGAGGGCGAATGTAAACGTGTGAGTGGTTAAGTGGAATTGCACAACTTAGTATACGCAGCACCGCGCGCATGTTCCGAGGCAGATTTCCCCTTCCCCTTCATCCTAATTCATAATGTCATATATCTAATTTGTTGGAAATTTTGTCTACTTTCTGAATTTCTAGATACTTTTTCTCTAAAACAATAAAAAATTGATGTTTTTAATAAAAACCTTTTTTGGGTGATTTTTACCAAAATTTGGGGAGGTTGCCGGGGGAAATTTTGGTGGGAAGTTACAAATTCGGATTCAGCGACCAAAAAACATCTAGAAAGCCGATTTTCAGTACTACCATTAATTTTGGTAGGTAAAATTCCCTATTGCCTGGACTATAAGCGGGAAAATGTTTTCAAAACTTTCAAAATTACGATTTATTTGGAAATGGGTAAAGCTAGAATCTTGAAACGTATACAAAAACTAGATATCTCTCTTCCTGTCTCCATCACAGTCTCTTAGAAGACTAGGAGGTGTTTCTAAGGCACCGCACCCCCCCCCCCCCCCCGAAAAAATATCGAAAGACCTCCTCAAATTTAAATGTCACGTAGCGGGTTGCTGTGCATATATTTTTTTAGCCACTGACTAGTCTCCGTTGTCAGAGATCAAAGCTGCCAACTTTTACTATTTTTTCTTACCACTTAAATGTAAGAGTAAAATTTTTGTTATATAATCGGCACTTTATATTCATTTATTTATTTATTTGCAAAACCAGCTTTGGTATATGACATGCTAAGCTATTTAAAATGTTTATTTTTTGCTGTCAGTCAATGTTTCTCTGGACTTTGTATTTATATACACTTTACTAGTATTATTTCTGAATACTAATCTTTACCTTATTTAATTGAAATATTAACTGCAAAAGATCATGGTATCCATAGCGAGAGAAAAGAAATTTTTTGTTACTGAAATGAGACTTGTATAAGACTGGTTAAAGAACACCTATTAAGCAAATGTAAGCATTTTTTTAATAATTAAAATTTATATTTATATTCTAGAATACGTTTGAATATACGAGGGACATACAGAAAAGAAGTTTCCTACGACCTGTAAAAATAAACCAAACATAATTTCTTGAAAAGATTTATTGCAAAAGATACAGCAATTTTTTAGCTATCTCAAAATAGGAATTACAGGAACTGCACAATTAGTACAGCGTGAGATATATTTTTGTAGTCCAGTTTCATAGAAGCCTACCGCCTGCGAATGGAGACAGCTTGTAACAGTTCTCAAAACACATCTCATCACTCGATAGGATCCTGTTGACGCACTCCTTGCCCTCATCGTGGTATCGCGGAAGAAAAGTTAATATTGCTCCCATGTGTTTGGTTTTGTGTTCGGGTATAAGGATCTTCGAACCCTGGCGCAAAATTTCCGGAACAATAGGCGTTTCGCATTTCATGCACTGCTGACCTTTTCTGCAATTTTCTGCGGTGATACCACAATGAGGGCAACGAGTACCTCAACAGGATCGTTATGAGTGAAAAGACGTGTATTGACAACTTTGCCAAGCTGTCTCCACTCCCAGGCTGCAGAAGTCTATGACACTGGTCTACAAGCTATGACAAGTGTTACAATTCCATGGTTCTTATGTTGAGAAATAGATAAACCATTGCTGTAACTTAGTCAATATATCTTTCTAGGTAATTATGTTTTGTTAATGTTACTATTAACTGTGACTATTTACTGGTGATGGGAAAATTATTTTCTGTATGATCCTCTTATATGCGCCCTCTTTCATTATAAATTTTAAAAAAATATTAAATAGAAACTCATAAATATACATAATGAAATTAAATAAATAAATATTTTTCTTAGTTAATGGTTTTTTGAATGCGGCAACGGTGTTCAAAGTTAGTAAATGTATTTAATTTATATCTTTAAAGATATACAGGGTGTCCTGTCTCAACGGTGTCCAATGGCTAATTCGTAAACCGTTAGTCTTGGACATATAGTTCCAATTACAAAAATGTTTTAAATGAGGTAAAGAAGTATTTTTAAAGTGATTTGGGTCAAGAAAAACATTTATTTAAAAATTACGAAATTTAAATTTTTATACGGTCCCCCGGTCCTATAAGTGATATTTAGTAAACTTTTGCTATTCCTCTAACAAGTACGGCAAAAAAAAGTCCCATTCATATTACACTAAAATTGACCGATTTATGGCATTTTCAATTTTATGACTTAAACCACTTTTCTGTAACTGAAAACAGATGAATTGGACCAAGCTTTCAGGGGTCGTACGCGAAGTGCTTAAAGTATTATAAAGGGCGTCCACTCCAAACGATGTTCAATGGCTAATTCCTAAACCGTTAGTCAAAAAAATATAGTTCCAATTACAAAAAGGTTTTAAATAATATAAAGAAGCATTTTTAAAGCGATTTAACAGAAGGGGCTTCCCCCGTATAAATATCACGGTAGTGTTAATTTTTAGAATTAACTTTCAGATTTGTTAAAATAATTGAAGAAGTGAGATTCTAACTCGCCTTATCGAGAAAATCAAATTTTGGAAAATCGCGTAAAACCTTTAAATGCGCCCATTGGTATTCATTGAAAATTTGGAGATTGTAGTGTTTGATTGGTACAGTTATACCAATAGAATAGATTGATAGAGAAACACGATTTTTTAAATTTCGGATAAGGTCAGTTTCGAAACTGACGTCCTCAATAATTTAATATATGTTTTGATTTAACAATATTTTTTCCCTAATTTTTAATTAAAATATAATTAAAAAAATAACTGATCTAATAAATATTTGCTGAGGGGAGAGACAGTGGAATTTTCAGAAGGGGCAGGGGTGTAAAAATAATAATAATAATTATTATTTTTATCGTTACAATAAAATGACAAATGGAACAAAATCTTAAAATAAGAAAAGTTAATTAAAAGAGAGAATGTGGGCTATATGGGGAGAGAACGTATATGATGTCCGACCTTTAATGGATAAATCTGTGCTCTATTAGAACAAAATATTAAAATATTGTAACGATTTTGTTATGTTTATTTAAATCATTGAAGTAATCGCACAGGTTGAATCATGTAATTCAAATAATTGATGTTTATTTTAAAAGAAAATAAAAGTGATACGAGGATCATTTTCAAAAATGGACATATTAATTTCCTTAACATATTCAGAGCAACCATTCAAAAGTTATGTATAAAAATATAGGCATACAAAAAAAAAAAGAAAAAAAAACCATTACGTTGGTACAAACAAATTACTTACAAATTGAGCTTTCTTGTGTCTATGCTTGGGACAGGAAGGATGGGGGGGGGGGGCGGAGGGAGATGTAACAAAATTTGGAGCGGAGAATTCAGGGAGAATTGATACGGCTGTTTAGTGTTCATTTGTACAACATATATTGCTGCATAAAAAATGTTGATTTCAAGATTATAAACTTTGTGTGTATGAGAGCCAGTGAGGGAAAAGTTTAAATTGCAATTTCAGGTTGGAATTTAGATTATAGATTACTTATTAATTGTTGCAGCAATAAAAACAACCTTTTCCCCCAAGTTTTACAGCGTGACAATTCTTTGCACATCAGTAGATTTTCGCTTTTTTTTTTTTTTTTTTTTGAAGACTTTATCTAAATTAATCGGCCCCTTAAATTTCTACTTCCCCACTTTTTGCTTCACCTGCACGCAAATTTAAAAATATATAGAGGTTTATATATATTTTTTTACTATTCTACTCTATTTGTCTAATTAAATAATGCATCTTCTAAAACTCCACGCCCGTTAAAAATTTTATTTGCTATTGTCTTAATTACAACACTTAATTATTAGAGCATAAAGAGGTAATAATTTAAAAAAATTATTAAATTTAAAATCATTAAAAAAAGATTCAAATTTATAATTTATATAAGCAATTATAGATTTCAATTACAATTTATTTAAGTATAAATTACTGATAAAATTAAAAATATGCAGACACACTCTTAAATTAAAAAATATAAAAAAAGTATATTAAATTTAAAATTATTAAAATTAATAACTTTATTAAAATGTTGGAAAAATTTTCTACTTTGTCTTTGTAGTTAACCTTTACTTTATAGTTATAGTAAGTTACTAATCATCTCAATCTTCCCTAAAATTTATACCCCCCCCCCCCAACAACTTTTGCTCGGCCAATACATACTGTCTAAAATTATGTATGTATTTTTCCCTATACTTTATTTTATTATGCAAGAAATAACTAACCAATCTACCACATCAAACCCCCTGAAAATTCTACTCTCTCTTCCCCCAACTCACGCGAAAACACCCGTTCGCTATTGTTAATCCCATGGAAGTATTACTTTAAGATAGCTCGTCGCAGAATATCCCCCCCCCCTTCCGTTGTAGATGATACAGATTACCATTTTTTTTTTGTTGTTGTTCCAGCGCGGAGCTGATATTTACACATTAAAAGTTCAAATAACGCAATTTAATATTTAGAATTGATTGATTGGATAAAAAAAAAAAAATCCAAATAGAAAACTAATTTAATATAAATCTATTAATTCTAAGATAGTTTACTTTTTCTAATTCTCCTGGTCCTCATACGAATCACTTTTTTTATCGAAACTCTGTCCTCTGATGGCTTTCGTCAAGCACGATTCCCGCCAAGAATTGTCACTTTGATGCTGAAACTCTGACCAATCAAATTACGAGATACAGCATAAATGGTAAAATGTGGTTGGGAAAAAAATATTTTGTTTTAATATGTGAGAATAATCAAAAATATCAAAATATATTTGTTATGTTAATTTACTATCAATGTTTAATGTTAAATTTTATATCTGACGAGTATTTTTATTTCTAGTAAATTTGTGACTGACCTCTATTTTGCAGCAAAAAAGATACTCCAACTTTAAACATCTATTACTCGGTCAGTTTTAATCGCAGAGGAATGGGACTTTTTTTTGTCTTACTTGTCAGTGAAATAGGATATTTTTACTAAATATCACTTATAGGACCTGGGGACCGTATAAAAATTTAAATTTCGTAATTTTTTTAAAAAATGTTTTTCTTGACCCAAATCGCTTTAAAAATACTTCTTTATCTCATTTGAAACATTTTTGCAATTAGAACTATATGTCTATGACTAACGGTATAGGAATTAGCCTTTGGACACCGTTGAGACCGGACACCCTGTATATTGCCTCTATGTCTATACTCCTCCACGTGATTTTTTTCAATGATAGTAATTGCCGCATTATACGTTCGTTGTCTATATGTTCTTAATGCTAAAAACTTTCCACCATGGACCATCGATGAATCTAGATTGCATTTGAACTGTTTGGGTTTCAATTTAACATTTTTAATATTTAGGCCGTCTATTAAGAACAGCACTATAACTGGATTTTAAGTATACTAAAGAAAACTAAGCAACTGCTCAAAAATTATTAAGATATTAATTTTAAATATTCTTTTACTTTTTCCGGTGATATTAAGGTGTTTTAATTCTTTTTTGTTATAATTAGCAGATTTAAATACATGATCGCTCAGTAAAGTAAATATTTTTAAAGTTTCAATGGGAAATAAACTTGGAAAATGATTTTTTATTAACAATTATTTTGGACTATAGCGTATATGGATATTTGAGAAGGTTTTATATTTTTATATAAATTACAATTTTAAACATTGTTTTAAGAATATTTCCGTTTTACTTCACTGAATATTAGTTTTTATACAAAAAATATTTCATTATTTAGGCAATAATTAATTGTAAGATGAGTGCGTAGGTATGCCACTTATTATAATGTAAGAAGTCTAAAGTTTTGATTATTATATTAATGTATTACTGTAGAAAAACTAAAAAAAGTTAAATGTGCTTTTAATGATGGAAATTTGCGGAGAATATAAAATATATTATGAAATACAAGTTATTCGAATAACTGATTCTGATGCATAGTTTACTTTTACAAACGCAATTTAGATTTCATGTTTACTTATAAAGTTAAAATTCATGTGGTTTATTTCAATTTAAATATAATATCCCTAAGGTATACATTATTGTGACATTATCTGAAATGATCGAAGTAGTTTCATAAATTGAATTTCAAAATTTCCAAATTAATGCATTTTACCATTCATTTGTAAGAAGAAATTTTTGTTCTTAGAATATAAAAATGACATGGATATCATGATGTTAGATTTTTAACAGTTAGATTGAAGTGAGAAATATTATTATCCTTCTGCCATATTCATTATCAATCATAAAATTTAGATGGTAAACATTTTAGTTTGTAAAACAACAATTTTCAAAATAGTAAATAGTAAATACAGAACTTGTGTGGAAATATAGATCACTTAAAAACAACGTTTAAACTCACAATAAAATACATAAGGTTTGAACAAACGTATACGCTTCGTGAGTTCCAGGACTCACATCATCAGTGTATAAAATCTATAAAAACAATATCCCCCCCCCCCCAACTATATGTACGGTGAAAACACAAATGTCAAAACACAATACCAAAAGACCATCAAGTTCCACTAGCCAATGAAATTAAAGCGGAAGTGAAGTGCCATGACACAACAAATCCACCCAGAAAGTTGAGATGTATGGTACACTAGACAAATCATTAACCAAGGAGTTTTTAAATCTATGGATATATACAGCTTCAAAAAAGTCTAAATCTAGAGGAGCATTTCTTGATGATGGTAGCTGAGTCAAAATTGAAATTATGTCTTTTCCCCCATCAACGAGAGGCGATAGAGGATTTTTGCAATTACTTTTTCTTTACATAGTTTATGTGTTCTTTGACTCTGTAAAGGAGTTTTCGTTTACTTTGTCCAATATAGGACAAACCACATTGGCATTGAATGTTGTAAACAACCCAATAATTCTGAGGAGGAATTTGATTCTTAAGCTGTGAAAAAGTTAATTTATTAACTGGTTTAAAAAACCACGTTAAAATCATAATGTCTAGATATTAGCTATTTTAATGTTAATACTATTACAAAATGGTAAAATGATAAGGATAGAAAAAGAAATATTTATTAGTTAAATAGGCATTATTGCATTAGGTTTTAGAAAATATTACTGCGCTATGATAGGATTTCTTAATAAGTTTTATTAATTTGTAAATAATGCTCAAAACGTTAAGAAAAATTAATTCAAAATTTCATAATTAAGAGATTTAAGTTCAATTCCTTCACTTGTATTTTGACGATGTAATGCATACCTTTTTTCATATGTTTTTTATTGATTTTAGTTTATTTGTCACTAACATCCTATGTATTGAAAAATAACCACTGTCTTTTTTTAACAGTATTCAAGATGTATTATTCATTTGATGAATAAACAGACAATTTAAAATTCTATGTTGTTTAAGATATTGTTTTACCGTCGACAAATTGTAAAATTTTCGATTACATCATAGATACAACAATGAACAGTAGTTTAAGTTATGGAAACATTATATTAACTAGTAAATCTGCAGATCAGGAGCCTCAACGTCAGCTCTACAATTCATTGTGTTTAGCACCCTTTGAGTAATATTAATCTTTCTACAAAAAACGAAATTTAAAGTTTTGAAATTACATAAACATTTATAAAACGAAAAAATATTTCGAAGGTTTCTGACATTAGAAACGTTAAATTAAACCCCTTGTTATGTAATGGTATTCTGAAAATCACATGAGCTACTTATTCTGGTAATTTTTAGATAGTAAAGTAGATTTCTTCAGGGGGCTCTGCCCCCCTGAACCCCTTCGTAGTGTAATTTAATTTACATTTGTAATTATCAATTAATTGTGTTAATGTCCTTTAGTAAATTCTACCAATAGACGGAAACGTACATGAATTCTTTTCTACAGCCCTGTATATTACGTGAAGATTTTTACTCGTCGTCTATAACATTTAAATTTAATGCAGACAAAAAACCCTCTTAAAACTGCTCATATCACATTTCCGGGAATTAGTATGCATAGTGTGCACCATATATCCAGTTTCTGCGGAGTCCTGTATATGGTTCTATTTAAATTCTGCAAACATTTGTTAGTATACTAAATGTAATTGGGCTGGGAAATACATAACTCAAAAAAAAAAAAAAATCCCACTGTAGCAATTCGCGCTCATTTTCATTTATACTTACGAATTCATTTGTGTATCCCTGTACATGGTCTATACAATATTTAAGCACTACTTATTAAGCACAAATTTACTTAACGTTAAAACGCACACCATAATCGAAAATGCTCTTCAGCAATCATCCCTAATAGACCAGAACTGTATCCGAAATTTTTTATGTGACCCTATAAATGAACGATAAATACGATACAAATCATATTCAAGCTTCTTGTAGTCAACCACAGTAATGTAAATTAATTTCATAATGTTTGAATTAGTGCAACACAACTAACGCACTGACGACAGGCAATTTAATTAAATCTGGGTTTAAAAACAGTAGAAGCTCCTCCCTCTTCTGAAAGTGTCTCGGAAATTGGTTTCTGAGATATGCTTTTCATGTTTATGCAGCAGTAAATATCTTTCAATGTACAGATGTAATATATAATGTCTTACAATCTATAAAAAATATGGACAACACAATATAAATGTCTTTTCTGTAAGGTAGAAGTCACTCCCTTAGTCAATGATGTATTCTGAATAAAAACGAGAATTCTCGTTTCCCGTCGCTAATGTGTTAAAATAAGCTGTGAAGAGTTTTTTTTCCCCCGTAGACCACATTTTAATTGACCACTTTTGTGTGACCCTGAAAAAAACATATGCTTTGCACCCCATGTACTACAAAAATGTTTCAAAAATACATATCAATTTTATTATTTTGTAACAGAGTAACATCATTAAAAAACGCCACAAAAGGATTTTCTTCAAAGATTGTAATATTATGAATACTTTTGAATTCCCTGTACGCATGCTGTAAGTGCTACACATAACATATTTTATAGTAACCAGGTTCTAGTGCACCTTAATAAAGTATATAAATTTCATTACGTTTAAAATTGTATAACACTATTAAAATACACCGCAGACGATTTTTCCCAAACACTATAATGTAACGGAATAGTTTTGAGTGCCCCTGTAATTAAGCTATGAATGCTACACTCTTCATTTTTAATACCAAACATACTTTGGCAAACCTCGATAACGTATATTAATTACATGTAATCCCGACTATATTTACGCGAGTTAGAGCACGTAGAGAAACACGGCAGGCGACAGATAGAAAAACTGAAGTCATAAATACTTTTCATCCATGTTGGAAAGTGTTAAAAAGGATTTACATGCCTTTAACTGTACTTTTTTTTCAGCATGGTTAAATATTAGTTTAAACATCCTAATCCATGCGATAGCAATAACATATTAAAAGCCCCCCCAAATATGCATATCTGGAGATCTATAAATCTACTGGAAAATAATTCATTATCGTGTCCACTGTTAATTGCATAAATTGCATCGATTTGGCGCGATAAAATATTTTTTGTGATAGCCTTTTAATAGTACCTGCAACAAAATTAACGTAATTTACTAACTTCATTCATATTTGACGCAATGATAGGCTACGAATAACAGTCTCTAGGCAACGAAGAAAAGGAAAAAAAAAAGAAATATGTATCATGTAAAACAAGAAAATTAATTTGAAAATTCTTTATATTATTAGAATACATGTATAAATGTCCTCAAAACATTATACACGTAAATAAAAAAATCTGATAGATATATTGATAAAACTTCAATATAATAGGAATAATTTAAAACCCTTATTTGGAATTTTAGTATCCATAATTTGACATTTAAATCCATTAATCAAACGTGCCATTTTCTTTCAACTAATCGAAATTTGAAAATCGTCTGACTTGCCGTAGAAAAGCATTATAAAGAAAAATAAAATCTTCCATATTTTCCGAACGAATGAACGAAATTTAACCAAAAACTATACAGCTACGTCCGGGTATCTCACGAATATGCCCAATTAATTTCAAGCTGATCGGATGCTTTTTGCGGCAGTTATCGCGGAACAGACAGACAGACAGACAGACAGACGGACAGACAGACAAACGGAAATCAAAACTTTTCGTGTCTCCACAGTAAGCCTTCACTGACGTTTCGGCAATAACAAAATTGAAATTTCATTCAATTTATGCTAGCATTTCACCATAAATTTATACACAATTCCGCTTTAATATATTTAAAAATAGAATTTCACAAGAATTCCATTTGAATCATTTATTTCGGAAATCGCTTAACTGACCAAAAATTCAAAAATAAATTCGGGAAAGTTTTTTTAAGCGTTTGGAGACCTCATTTACGCGGGACACCTGGCGACACTAACTAAGAGCAACATTTGGTTAAACTTAGAAATTATAGACTCTAATCATTATAAAACAGTGTCGTAAATAACATAGAATTTTAAATTGTATGTTTATTAAGAAATTTTGCAAGCATTTCTCGACGACCGTCTCGTATACGACCATTCATAACTTAAAAGTTGTTCAAAATCCTTATTTATTCTGAACAGTAGCATGAAACAAACAATTTCGATATTCAATCACAGCATATCTGCTCATATAAAATAAAAAAAATAGTAATTATCGGTGATAAATGATTAAAAATTAGTTAATGATGCTCGTTGAGAAAGGGTTAATAAGCGTATCTTTCCGAGCACATGTAGGGTTTTGTTTTTTTATCACACCGTAATATTATTTTCCCCATTTTTTCTAGGGATAACTGTAACTGTTTCCATCTAGATATTTTGTACAGCTTGATCTATTTCATAGAATTGACTATACGAACGCCTATACATGAATATAGGTATATAAAGTGTCCCAAAAATGCATACACAGTTTATTCAATAATATCTAGCATGTCCATCTTTTCTTTCAGGTTTAACTGCTTGAAGTAATTTTAAAAGCATACTATGATTTAAGTAACCGAAATTTATCATAAAGTTTTACTGTAATTTCTAAAATGCAGCTGAATTGAAGAGACAGTCTGGTATAGAATTAACAACATATCTCCTTCCGAGTCTTACAAATGATGGAATTAGCGATAAGTTATGAGGTAGATGGGACTCTTAATAAGATTAACCACCAACGTTCATGAAGACCGTGATCATTAAAAAACAGGACAAACGAATAGAAGGTGGTGTGTCAATGTATGCTTATCCATTGCTTCACATTATTAGTAGTGCGCAGATGAGAAATGTCACAAGTTTAAATACAGACATCAATTTTCTAAAACATTCTTTAACGTACACTCTCAAAAAAGTCTGTGAATTGAAGCCCTTTTTTCCGTTAATTTTTCACTGCTATTTGTCCATTTTTCCCCAAATCACGGAAAAAATTCCTATCGTGGATTGCTAAATTCAGGAAATATTCCATAAAACTTTCACAACTAATAAAATTGGCCTCCTCACGCATGCATGAGAAGAAACGCGGGATAAATTAGTCAGAATATTTACGAATTAGAATAACGGCGGTCGTTATTTATAAAATTTGATCAAAATACAATAATTTCATTGGATTAGTATTCGATATACTGAGGTATATGCCGTATAATTTATGAATTTTTTAAAAGTAACATCGTATAGTTTCTGTTTCTCAAATAAAGCTATATAGCGTATAATCTAGCAATGGACGATATTGATTCAAGTGTATACCCTCTGCTTATAACATATACCGGGTGTCCCAAAAAGGACTGACTGATTTTAAAATTCAATAACTTCCAAACGGTGACAGATATTAAAAAAATTCTTGCAGGAGGGTTATGCATAAAGTCAAAAGTTTTATTACAGTGATTTTCGATTTTAGTTCGAATTACAAACAATAGATGGCGCTGTAAGCAATAGTCGCTAAATACAGGCTCGATTTTTGGTCCTTTCTGTTGTTCCATGCAGAAAAAGGAGATGGAAATGTATTATCCGGGCCACGAAGTACCAAAAATCGAGCCTGAATTTAGCCTCTATTGATCTCAGCGCCATCTATTGTTTGTAATTCGAACTAAAATCGAAAATAACTGTAAAAAAATTTTGACTTTATGCATAACCCTCCTGCAAGAATTTTTTTAATATCTGTCACCGTTTGGAAGTTATTGAATTTTAAAATCAATCAGTCCTTTTTGGGACACCCGGTATATTATAACGGACACGGTTCTTTTACGACTACAACACTGAATAATTTAAAGGTAAGTTTATTTTATACTTTTCTGTGTTTTTTGTTTTTAATTAGCATTAATGAATGATGATTGGAACTAAAAAATTAACGCCTGATTTTTGCCTTTTACGTCTGTTCCTTAGAAGGTACAAATTATACATATGTTTTTCAAAATTTAAGCTAAAATTGAATAAATATAAATCATCAAGGAACATTAGCGATGGCATAATTGGATAAGTAACAATGTTTATGTTATAATAGATTGCAGACACTAGTAACTTTTTGTCTCTTTTGGAGCCTTAGAACTATTGCTAGAAACGCCTGAATAAGTGAACTATAAATATAAAAATCCTCTGAATAGAGTTTAGTACAGAAGTAATGTCTTATGGTTTAATCGAGCCTTTTATGCATCATTCGATTAAGTTGTCGATATTGGGTTATTTTTCTATTTTTACCTCAGCTCGGGAGAGTGGGGATCATGTGACATGGTTTTTACATTATTTTTTTCATATATCTCTTTGCATTAAAGCTGATCGTTTTGTTCAATATTATTTATTGATTATCATAATTTCTCTTTGTAAAATGACAACAATTTTCCATTGTACTTTTTGTTTATTAAGAAATATAAGAATGTTCTGAGTCAGTTGAAGTAGAACATGTACGGTAAATACGTGCAGTGTTTAATAAGTATTCTCTGGATTTCTTTTTGTTACAATAAATGTTTTGTTTGTTTTGTTAATTAAAGATTTTATCTGAGTTATTAAAACAAATATTAGCATCGGGCAGAGGCTTTGAATCTATCATTGCTTCTGTTTATCTTTTAAATCAAATTCGATTAACTTCTTTTATTCTTCTGCAACAGTCTCAGAGATAGCTCACGGTGGCGATATGACAGATTCTGTTGCAGTTAAAGTGGTAAATATTTTAAGCCTTCTTATTAACCTACAAAAGTGCTCAATGGGAAATAATATATCGTCATAAAGCATATCGCTTACCCTCAATAAAAGTGACACATCTCTCAAAAATTTATTTTGCGTTTTATTCCTCAAACAGGTCTGTCATAAGTGCGTCTTACTACACAAAATGTTTCATGGATGTCGTTATACGGAAAATCATTTTATTATGCTATATGTCCATTTGTGACCACAGAAGTTGGGTGGGTTGGGTAAGAAGGTAAAATTATTTAACCTTCCAAACCTCGTCCTACGTCTTCAATCTTAAGGGTTTTATGCTTTTATGAACGTTTTTTATTCCTACATGCAGAGCTAAGTTCTATAATTTCACATTTCAGTAAATTCATGCAAATTTTCTTTTACCTCACTGAAATTTACATTTGCCGAGATATGTAACTTCTTGCGGTTGATCGATATGCTCTTTGACAGCATTTCCTGAAATATCCTTTATTTTTATGGACAAATGAAGATGCTATTCGATTTCGTAGTTTCTGACTAAGGAAACCTGCTAATTTCGTGGTCTTAATATTCTGTCCGCAAAAATAACATAGTTAAAACGTGCCAGTAGGAACTTTCAGTGCGAATACATCCTCCAGTCTAACAAGATTTCTGGATTTTGATTCTAGTTCATTAAAAGATTTTAAGATATACTGCCCGTGGTAAATTTTAAAACTTCATCATTTATTTCGACTATTTATTTATTCGACATGCAGTTTGCTCTTATTTGAAACTTTTCATTTTCTATCTTTCCGAAACATACTTAGTAATCTTCAAATTTTAATTTAAAAAAATTTATACATTACTAAAATATTTTAAGAACATTTTTCATTATACTTTTTCTTGTTCGTTCATATTTTTTTCCTTTAATTTATAAAACTCAAAACCAAACACCTGTTTTCCGTCATTCTATCTGAAGGAAATCTCGTGATCTATTTTATATTATGAATATTTCTATCTTCTTTGTAGCGATTAGAGTCATACGTATGGCTGGTATGCTGACTTGCTATCCTAAACCTGACTTCATGTTCTCCTTCTTTTATCGCTAAGCTTGAATAATTATGACTCTAAAAAAAATATTCAAATTTTGTTTACAGAGCATCATTTTATGTATAGTTATATATATATATATATATATATATATATATATAATAAATACTTGCAATATAAGGCTAATTTTCTAAATACTAAATATTTTAATGTTATTTCATCTGCTTTGTTTTACATTCGTATTTTTAATACCATATTGTATAATTTAAAAATAATTTAGGCTTAAAGAAAAAAACTAGCTTTTTAAAATTTTAAAGGAAAACGTGAGTCTTATAATAGATCCCCGTATCATGTCAGGTTTATCCGAATTCGACACGACCCGTAGGTCTTGTTGACATTATTTTTTTTTTTTTTGGTTTCAGGTCGGTTAACTTTGAATGGTTTAATTGTTAGGCTTTGACTCTGGTTCGAAGAGACAGAATTTTTTGAAAATCCTGAATTTTTTCAAGTGAAAATAATAATATATTTGAATATTATTAAGTGTATACGAGTTTATCTTTTTACAACAAAGATAAAATTGATATTAGCGAGCTCATTGTAAAGTACTTTTCCGTTATTACATTAAAATATGGAATAATTATTTTTCACAACAAATTTCTTGCATAAATTATTCTCCCTCATGATTACATGAGAAAATATTTTTTTTTTATTATTATCAGCTTTTTATATAATTATTTTTTTTTCTATTTCAAAAAATCATCATTTTTTTACTCTTTTACTTTCATAAGCGTTTTAAATTTTGAATTTATCAAGTTTTATCAGGCGTAGAGAACTGCTTGACCCCTTATTTTAAACAGAATTTCATACGGCTTGATTTCATATGCAATTTGACTATGATTGGTTAAAAAGATAATTTAAATTTGAAATAAAAAAAATAAGATAGTGTTTTTTAAAAAATTTGAAAAAATATTGTATGTTTTTTTTGTAATATTACAAGTTTAAAATCCTGAATTTTTTAGAGTGAGATATCAATGGTATTTTTAAACATAAGTTGAAGTTATCCACAAATAAATAAATAAGAGAATAAATGATAGTTTGATTATTAATGTATGGTAATTTTCAGTTTTTATCTCATAACTCTTGATCTATTTTAAAAAGTTCAGGACACAAAACATACAATTAAAAAAAAAAATTAAGAACACTATCTCATTTGTTAGGGAAATTTCGCAAGAAAACAGAAAGTTTCCGTTAAAAAACGGAAATTTCCATTACGATGAATCCGTGAAGAGACGTGGAAAAATTCGTTTAAATACGTAAATTTCCATAACGAAAATTATTCTGAAATTCACAGGGGTAAACCCACAACTCTGCTATCAGCAATTTTCCGTTTTTAGACGAATTTTTTTTGTGAGAGTGTAACCCCGTTTTAGAATTCGTAATTCAATGCCTGTTTATTATATACAGGGTGATTCATAAAAGATGGGCAGAACTTTAAGGGGTTATAGTACACTTAAAGACAAATAATATTAAATAGGAGACTAAGGGCCCCAGACGTATTCCCAAGGAGATAGGGGGCATTAAAGTTTAGGGTCCGAAATTTCAAATGATTATAAAACATGGAAAAATTGGTCGATTCGTTTGCGGTTTTTGCAAAAAATTTTCTTTATGCCAGTATTTTCTTGAAATAAAATTTTAAAGTTCAATTTCAAAAAATGCCGATAGGGGGCGCTTTAGACTTTGGAGTAACAAACAACTATTTTTTAACGTTATTTTTTGTATTTCTTTAAATGATTTTGAAAGCTTAGACTTAAACTTAAATTTTGATCTAAAAATCTGAGTCCTAACGACTAGTTAAGTAGCATAAACTGAAATTTGAAATTTGAAACCCTTCTCCCCCCAGAACAAAAATCAGTTATTCCCGATCTTTGTGTCGTAGATTAGGCTCTAACTACTGCCGCGTTTTGCTAAAATTATTCTTTATGTCAGTATTTTCTTGAAAATAAATTTTAAAGAAAATTTTCAAAAAATTCCGATAGAGGGCGCTTTAGACTTTGGAGTAACGAACAACTATTTTATACCGTTATTTTTTGTGTCTCATTAAATGCTTTCTAAAGCTTAGACTTAAACTTAAATTTTCAGCTCAAAATCTGAATCGCTGAGCGTGGTTCAGTAGCGAGGGGAGGGGGTTCAAATTTCAACTTCTGAACATAGTTCAGTTTGCACTACTTAACCATGCCCAACGATTCTGTGCTGTGATACGAGGCAAAAATACAACTTTCGTCAAGGACTGCATAGTCGGAATTCACTCATAAAGGCACTGGCACAGTTGGAAACGTCGCTCATGCAAACGTTAAAGCTCCATTCCTGATGCTAGTCACCGGGTGAAGAAGGAAACAGAAAGTATGCAAATGTCAAATGGGGAAGAAGAAGAACACGTATGCAAAATTTCGACACGATTCAGGCATAAAAACCACTGAACGGTGAGTCAAGTGTAAGTCGCTGTAGTAATGAATCGGAAGATGGTGCCCTTCACGAATAAGGAAAAGGCTGAGATGCATTTAATTTACGGAGCGGCAGATGGAAATGGTGCAGAGGCACAACGAATGTACGGAGAGCGATTTCCCAACAGGCGGTTGCCTAACCGCAAAACTTTCGAGCGCTTGCACAGACAGTTGTGTGAGACGGGATCATTTCTCGCTTCCCGGTCGAATGCAGGTCGTGCAAAAAAGGACGAATCAGTAGTTGTTGCAGAAGCCATTCTGGATGTAGTAGCGGCGCAGCCAAGTACAAGTACACGAACAGTGGCTAGGCAGGTGGATACCTCACAGTCCATGACTTGGAGGGTACTGAAGGATGAACATTTGCTCCCGTTTCATGTGCAACGTGTCCAGAAACTGTCTCCAGGGGATTATCCAAATCGTATTGAATTCGCCCGCTGGTTTCTGCAGCAGAACGCGCTAAATCCACATTTTGGACGAACTGTGCTTTTCACCGATGAATGTACCTTCACACGTGAAGGTACATTTATCACACACAATGCACATGTATGGGCGGATGTCAATCCACATGCTACGTATCCACATGCTCATCAGAGACGCTTTTCCATCAATGTTTGGGCAGGAATCCTCGGAGACCACCTAATCGGACCGTACCTTCTTCCTGAACGCCTCAACGGTAAAACATACCTCACATTTCTGCAACATGTGCTGCCAGACCTGTTAAACGTTGTTCCTCCACGCATCCGGCGGGTCATGTGGTTCCAGCACGATGGAGCGCCAGCCCATTACGTACGAGACGTCCGCAACTATCTGGACATCACATTTCCGAACAGATGGATTGGTCGAGGTGGTCCTGTTGCTTGGCCTGCTCGCTCGCCAGATCTTTCACCCCTCGATTTCTTTTTTTGGGGACGATTGAAGGCTCTTATGTATGAGACACCCATTGAATCCCCCGAGGAACTGGTCGCCAGACTTTCCGCCGCTGTAGGGGAAGTGCTCGAAAAGCCTGATGTTTTCGCGAATGTTCGCCGTTCCATTCTTCGCCGTTGTTCTGCGTGCATAACCTCTGGTGGTCACAATTTTGAACATTTATTGTAATTACATGTTAATAAATATGCTTTGGTAACATAATCCTAATTTGTGTCTTTTTACCTCGTATCACAGCACACAATGTGTGGACATGGTAAACTGAACTGTGCTCAGGAGTAGAAATTTCAAACCCCTCTCCCCAGAAACTTAACCACGTCTAACGATTCAGATTTTGGGCTGAAAATTTAAGTCTAAGCTTTAGAAAGCATTTAATGAGACACAAAAAATAACGGTATAAAATAGTTGTTCGTTACTCCAAAGTCTAAAGCGCCCTCTATCGGAATTTTTTGAAAATTTTCTTTAAAATTTATTTTCAAGAAAATACTGACATAAAGAATAATTTTAGCAAAACGCGGCAGTAGTTAGAGCCTAATCTACGACACAAAGATCGGGAATAACTGATTTTTGTTCTGGGGGGAGAAGGGTTTCAAATTTCAAATTTCAGTTTATGCTACTTAACTACTCGTTCGGACTCAGATTTTTAGATCAAAATTTAAGTTTAAGTCTAAGCTTTCGAAATCATTTAAAGAAATACAAAAAATAACGTTAAAAAATAGTTGTTTGTTACTCCAAAGTCTAAAGCGCCCCCTATCGGCATTTTTTGAAATTGAACTTTAAAATTTTATTTCAAGAAAATACTGGCATAAAGAAAATTTTTTGCAAAAACCGCAAACGAATCGACCAATTTTTCCATGTTTTATAATCATTTGAAATTTCGGACCCTAAACTTTAATGCCCCCTATCTCCTTGGGAATACGTCTGGGACCCTTAGTCTCCTATTTAATATTATTTGTCTTTAAGTGTACTATAACCCCTTAAAGTTCTGCCCATCTTTTATGAATCACCCTGTATATATATATATATATATATATATATATACTATATATAATATTTTAATTACTGTAATGTTTGTTTGGCTAATTTTAAACGAAACCCCAAATTTTCCAGTGAAGAATGAATTTTCTTATTTATTAATTATGTATAACGTAATAAATTACAGCAAATTGGAATATAATTTTTGAGTTATTTAAAGAAGCTTACATTAATATTTTAAACAAGGTTCAGTCATTCTACCTGAGTATCGTTATTTTTGTTACTTAAAAAACTAAAATAGAAACTATTTGACATATAATCAAGGTTCAGCTTGAAAATAGTTACAAGTAATTAAGTATATACATAATATCAATTGTTTTTCCTGCAAAATGCATCACCATAAATCGCATTTATTAACATTCCTTTTTCCATTTAATTTCTGAAATATAATATTTACAGTTGTCACAGTATAATATATAAAAGTATGTTACTTACATTTTTAAAATACCAATAATAAACTTTCAAGTAATTTTGACTTTTTGATCAACTAATTTAGTTTTCTAGTTGGGCCTCATAGCTATGAAAAATATACTTTGAAAAAAAAAAGGCACGTGTATTTAAAAAGTAAACAAAACTCTGGTATAGGGAATTATCTGTTATGGAATCAAACAAGTTATTGTCTATAGATATTGAACTAATCTCAAACTTGGTTCAGCGAAAAGATGGACTTTTATCTCCTTTGGTTTCGAGCACAATATGTAATTCTAACATTCTGACCTGATTTCCCACGTGTTAACGAAAATAAGATAATAAATAACGTACAATGTAAGGAACATTGTACGTATTATAGCAAATTACAGTCAGACATTATTAAATTATTTCCTCAAAACATTTCTAGTAAAGAATGTAGTACGTTTTCTTTAAAAATCCTGAAAAAGTTCTTTTTTTTCTGAAAAAAACAAAACAAAAAACAACAACAAAAAAAACTAGTTGGATATACCAATCGCAAAACTTTCTTCTATCTCATGCATGTTAATACTTGGAAATTAGCTATCACACTGCCAAAATTAAACGGCAATCTATGCCCATCATGAGGATTCTATAGATATGAAATTCCGTGCATTAGTTCTTGAGATATGGCTATCTACGAAATCGTGTAAATACAGCAAAATTCAGCCTAGCGGTCCCACCTATTGGGTGCTTTACACCAAAACCTATGTTAAACAAAACTACCAAGCAACCACTTACGTCAAAGTCTAACTGTATCTGAAGTTTGGGGGAAATCCGTGCATTAGTTTTTGAGATAGAGTTATTGCGAAAATCATGAAAATGCCAGCATAGCAGCGCCACCTATTAGACGATTAACACCAAAACCTAATCAGGAACAACTTGTGTTAACATCTAACTAAATCTGAAGTTAGATGAAAATTGCATTAGTTTTTGAGATAGAGCTATTGCAGGAATCGTGCAAAATGCAGCACAGCAGCGCCACCTGTTGAGCGATTTACACCAACACGTAATGAGCATCAAGTCATATCAAGGACTAACTAAATCTGAAGTTTGATGAAAATCCGTGCATTAGTTCTTAAAATAGGGCCATTTCGGAAATCGTAAAAAATGCAGCGTAGCAGCGCCACCTGTTGAGCGATTTGCATCAACACGTAATCAGAATCAAGTCATATCAAGGACTAACTGAATCTGAAGTTTCATGAAAATCCGTGCATTAGTTCTTGAGATAGAGTCATTGCGGAAATCATAAAAAATGTAGCATAGCAGCGCCACCTGTTGAGCGATTTACACCAACACCTAATCAGCATCAAGTCATATCAAGGACTGACTGAATCTGAAGTTTCATGAAAATCCGTGCATTAGTTCTTCAGATAGAGCCATTGCGGAAATCATAAAAAAAGCAGCATAGCAGCGCCACCTGTTGAGAGATTTACACCAACACCTAATCAGCATCAAGGCATATCAAGGACTAACTGAATCTGAAATTTCATGAAAATATGTGCATTAGTTCTTGAGATAGAGCCATTTCGGAAATCATAAAAAATGCAGCAGAGCAGCGCCACCTATTGAGCGATTTGCACCAAAAAGTAATCAGCCTCAATCTGCAACAGGGACTAACTGAATATGAATTTTTATTAAATTCCGTGCATTAGTTCTTGAGATAGAACGCCCACAAAATTTGTGTCACACACAGACAGACAGACTCACAGACAGACATTTTGTAAAAACATGTTTTTCGGGTTCTCTGACCTCTAAAACGTGCAAATCCGTCGAAAACCGAAATTCGAAAATTTTCATGAATCCAATACTTTCTTCTTGTAAAGATAGAGGAAAGTAAAAATAGAAGAAACTAATTATATAAGAAACATTTTTTATTTCTTGTTAGAATCAACTGAATTCGTAAAACACCAATAAAAATGTGATTTAACAAAATAAATGGCATTCTAAAAATCTTTTTTTTTTTTTTTAGAGCTTAAAGCATGTTTATTGAAACCTCTCTTATATTACAAGGACAAAATTTATATTTTTAAGTATAACTGTACACCAAGATCAGGTAAACAAGAATCTTGCAAACAGAACAAGATTTGCAAACAGAACTCATCTGCAAAATTTTACACGTAATTCAAAATTAAATTTATTTTTATTCTGGCATTGTTTTACATAACATAAAAAGTACATTATTAGCTTATATTTTCACATATCTTGTATTATTTATATTTTTAATTTTTAAATGATCTTCATATATTTCTGTTTTTCCATTTAACAACACGGTTTTGAAGTGATTTAATAACATAGTACTTACATTTGTTCAAAGATAAATGCTAGGTCATAAACAAACATCATGTTTTTACTTTAAATTTTACATTTCCTTAAAAGATATTTATTTCAATTAGTTTTCTTTTTTTTTTTTTCATTTACCTTAAAAGCTTGCTAAATTTCAAATTCAACACAAAACGTTGATTAAAACATTCTTTTTAAAAAGTAAGTAGCAAATCATTACATATTTAACTGCACCATTTTTTTGAAAGAATTTTTTTACAATATTTATCAGTAGAGAGTTCATCATCCATTAAAAAAGCGCTTAATGACAATTGATTTATTTTTATTTAAAGAATTAACAGAATGAGCAATGAAAACAACGAAAAGATCATGAACAAACATAATGTTTTTAAGTTAAAAAAATGCATTTTTGGTAAAGATACACAAATCTTAACCTGTCCTCCATAACTTAATCTCGAAACATTCTGCTTTTTAAATGCAAAGAAATATGTTGAATTTTGAATTTTTTTTTAAGATACACAAAAAATGATAGCATATTTAACCAACATATTTATTTGAAATATATGTTTATAACTTTTTTTTTCTTCTACATTAAAAAAAGACATCACGAAACAAAAAGCGTTAAAAAAGTACTTCAAACATTGGAAAACTTCTAATTTATATTTTCATACTTCTATTTCTTTTATTATTTATATTTTAGCTACTAAATATACATTTCTCATTATTCTTTAGAAGTATGATTTCAGAATGATTTAAATATACAGTACGTATTTGTTTTTGTTACAAGATAAAGACGTGATCATGAACGTACATGAAAATTCAGTTTAGCTTAACAGACATTTTTTTCTAACCTAATTATTTGTCACTTTACATCAAAGCAAGCATTAATTTAAGAGAAGGGAAAAATACTTTAATTATTACTGTGCCTTTAAAAATAATTTCTCGAAATAACTTCATCTTTAACTACTTTAATCTTTTAGAATAATATATTTTCGCGCATATTTATTTACATCGCAAAAAAAAAAAAAAAAAAAAAAAAAAAAAAAAACGAAAAACATAAATGATGTAATGATATTTTGTTTAGTTTTGTTTAAAGATTCAGGAGCTTGAACATGGAGAAAAACGGGCAAGATAATAAACAAAAGTGTTACTTTTTATTTAAAATTATATTTTCGAAAAAAAAAAAAAATCGTGAAGTGCGAAGTTTACTCGCGCAAAAATAGTTCTATATAACAAATTTTTTGTACAAAGTTTAAACTTTGTATTTAGGCAAGTAGTGTCGAAGAGAAATTAATAAAGTTGGAATACGGAATTGGTCCGTTCAGCTATTTTATATACGTTTTTAAATAATATCTCGGCTAATCAACGACAGTTTTATTCGAAAATCAGTATCATGAATTGTTGTATGATTTCGCTTTGATAAGTACCTCGAGCGTCCTCAAAGTAAAGTTTGTGTGTCAAGGGAAAATGCGATTTTTAGAAAAATATCTGACCTAGGATAATCACTATAGTTTTCGTGCATGGTTTAAATAAATTCTTAATATCCGTAATTTTTTTCAAACTTTTAGTTAAAGTAGATACATAAATACGGGCGAGGCATATTTTTGAGTGCATTTCCGTATATATCTATGAAAATATAATTCCTAAAAGTAAAACAAATATATTTTTGCGTTACGTGTAACGAGATCTTACGAGCGATACTCCAATACAAAAAAAAAAAAAAAAAAAAAAAAAAAAAAAAAAAAAAAAACCTTTTTTAAATAAATTAATTAACGTCCTTAAGTTTCACTAAAAATATTTGTGAATGACTAATACGCTATCAATATATCGGTCAATAGCCTTTATAACTCTAGCAACTGAAAACTTTTCCTGTTCCGTAGTTTTTGAGAAACACGGCTGTGGCAGATGGACAGACACATACACGAGTGATCTTATAATGGTTCCGTCTTTAGGTGCGTTCTTTCGTCGCCTGATCCCGCCGCATGTCAGCAATATGTAAGCAGTGTAATCCTTATTAAATATTACTAAAAGTAAACAATTTTATTCATTTGTGATTCATAAAAAAAATATTAATCTGACATACGTATAATTTCTGTTATAGAAAACGTAGAGCCTTTTTGCTCTTTAAATACTTTGTTTTAATTTGGTCACACTGCAAAAATGTCGTGATTTTTTCTCTTTCACACACACGCGTAGAAGGGTATAGAATTTATTTTTATAACACATATAAAACAAAATAGCATTAATTTTTATAACAATCATATTAATTTCTTAATATCAATATCATTCATTGATATGTGATATAACATCATTTCTTACATTGTATACTGTAATACGAGTAAAAATTGTGTGTGTATTAGAGATGAGTTTAGGCTCATTTTTTGGAGCCGGGGCCCGCCCGAGCCCGACCATTTTAAATCCGAGCCCGCCTGAGCCAGAAAGATTTTTTGTCATCATAGCCCGTGCCCGATATAAAAATATACATAAAAAAATTGCATGACATTAAAAAATTGTTTCTAAAGTGTTATCTCATTTTTAAAAACTTCTTACATAGAAATAACTGTTTAATGGAAATTTAAATTTAATCTTATCAAAAGAGCAGTTTGGTATCAAATAAAAATATACTTTATGATTAAAAGGATTCTCATATTTTTCCCACTTAACACGCAAACTTGATGGACACGTTAAAAAAAAAATGTGTTTAAAGAGCCGCTGCACTGAAACTCCCCAATCGCGAAATCCCATGTTAACCTATGGGAAAATTTTGAAGCGCTATTACTCATTGCCTAATATAATTATTAAAGTACAATTTTCACCATCAGAAAGTAGACATCAGATGCTGATGATGTGCGTTTTTAAAAATTGTCTACCCTTAAATTTTAAGTATTTTTAAGAAGATGATAAAATTTAATTAAATGGAAATTTCAGAGTTTATAGGGATTTTTTATGTACTTAAAATTTACGGAGATAATTTTTAAAAACGCACATCATCGGCATGTCACGTCTACTTTCTGATGATAAAAACAGTATTTTTTAATTATATTAGGTAATGAGTCATCGCGCTTCAAAGTTTTCCCATAGGCTAACATGGGATTTCGCGATCGGGGAGTGTCAGTGCAGCGGAGCCTTAATAAAGAAAGGCATGAAGTTTTCGGAAATTACTATTTGTATGCTGAAGAATCGAACAAAGTTTTTTAATTTCCTATAAAAGATGTACATATTTTACTATAATCGATTCCTTTCTCATAACAGTCTTCCGTGATTGACGTGAACCGGAAAATAAACGTAAATTACAAAATTGACACCGTTATCTTAAAGGTCCGATGCTTTTATATTAAATGAGGAAACACTGACTGATTGCTTTCTATCGGAATAACAGTGTAATTATATTTACTTACGAAGGAACATGACCTCGTAAATCTACTACAGAGTCCATGACAAATAGATATAATAACCAGTAAACTTATTTTCACATAACGAGCGATTATAAGATTAAATAATTTGCAAAACTCAAGCTAATTCTGGTCTATTAAAAATCGTAGAAAACATTCACTTCGCGTTAGATAACTAAATAAAAAATAAATAAACGATCGGATTAAAAAATATTTTATGTCACAAACGAAAATCCTTCTAAAAACAAATTCATTGTTTGTGCTTGTTTTGATTGGCGCCATTTTAATTGATCGTCCTCGGAAATGCCGTAGACATAAATCTGAAAACATGACAAATTTTCTTTTGAAATAGCAATCAAATACTAAAATTAATAAACACAATTTTTGTTCCCCTTTCATTTTGATCAAAATAACATTGAAAAGACTTGAAAAGTAATTTTAAGCGGGGGAAAAGAGTTCTTTCAATCTTTTCTATGCATAAATAAATAACATTTTCCGGTTTCAGAAAGAACGAGCCCGAGCCCGAAGACTAGAATAAGAATAGAGCCCGAGCGCCTGTTGAACCCGGGTTCGGGCTGAGCCCGTCTCATCTCTAGTGTGTATGTGCGTGTGTGAATGTGTGTGTGTGTGTATGTATGTAAATTTTATCTTAAAAACGGCTCTAACGATTTTGACTAAATTTCGTATTTTACCATCTTCGGGCACGAGAAGACAACTGGGCTAGGTCGCATGTTCGAGAAAATTTAATTAGCGGGTCATTTTGGGTCATAATGGGTCAGTTTCAAGCTAATTATATCTAAAAAACGACTCAATCGATTTTAACTAAATTTTATATCCACCCGTTTTTGAGCACGAGAAAACTATTGGGCTAGCTCATATGTTCGAGAAATTTTGATTAGTGGGTCATCTTTGGGTCACTTCGGGTCAAGCCAATTTTATCTAAAAAACGGCTCTAACGATTTTGAATAAATGTTGTATTCTCTCGTTTTGTATTACGAGAAGATCAGTAGGCTATGTCATATGTTAGAGAAAATTCGATTAGTGGGTCATTTTTGGGCCACTGTGGGTCAAGCTAATTTTATCTAGAAAACGGCTCAAATGATTTTGATAAAATTTTGTATTACAAAGTTTCCGGGCACGAGCAGATCATTGGGCTAGGTCCCACATTTGAGAAGTATTGATTAGTGGGTCATTTTTGGATCACTACGGGTGCAGCTAGATTTGTCTACAAAACGGCTCAAACGATTTTGATTAAATTTTGTATTCTATCGTTTTCCGGGTCGAGAAGACCATTGGGTTAAGTCGAACGATCGAGAAAATTCGATTAGCGGGTCATTTTTGGTCATAATGGGTTAGGGCCAAGCTTATTATACCTAAAAAACGACTCAATGGATTTTAACTAAATTTTATATCTAACCGTTTTGAAGAAAGCGAGATCTATTGGCTTAGGTCACATTTCGAGAAATTTCGATTAGTGGGTCATATTTGGGTCCCTTTGTGTCAAGCCAATTTTATCTAAAAAACGGTTCGAACGTTTTGACTAAATTTTGTATTCTATTTTTTGGATTATGAGAAGACCATTGGGCTAAGTCATATGTTAGAGAAAATTCGATTAGTGGGTCATTTTTGGGTCACTGTGGGTCAAGTTATGTTTATCGATTTATGTTTTAACGATTTTGACGTAATTAATATTCTACCGTTTTGGGGGCACAAGAATGCCATTGGGGTAAGTCGCATGTTCAAGAACATTCAATTAGTGGGTCATTTTAGGGTCACAATGGGTTAGGATCAAGCTAACTGATCTCAAAACGGCTCAAGCGATTTTGACAAAATTTTGTATTATACCGCTTTCGGTCTTTAGAAGACCGCTCGGCTGTGTCACATGTTCGAGAAAATTAGATTAGGGGGTCATTTTGGAGTCACTGCGGGTCAAGCTTTTTTATCTATTAAACCGTTTAAATGATTTTGACTAAATTTTGTATCCTACCGTTTTGGATTAGCAGACAATTGACTTTAAGTCATGAGCAAGTGTTCGAGTAGATTTCATTAGTGCTGTCATTTTGAGTCACTACGGGTCAGGGTCACGAAACCGCGAAGTTGGCGAAATATTGGCGACATTTTGCCGAAAAATTGACTTTCAGGATTATGAATACCAAAACACATACTCGGCATAAAATGCAAGAATGTCGCCAAATGTGGCTATATTTGCCGAAAAAATAGGCATTCAAAATGTGAGAGAAATTTTCATAAATTCTTAATAGGACTCGAGAGACATGGTTAAACCAATCAGAGTTCACCTAAAAATGTAATTTGGAAGGACGAATGATACAGTGAGAATATTATATCGATTGGAACACAAAGCTAATTTGACCGAGCTATGCTCTGTCATTCCCACTTGTAAAGTTTTTAAACAAGCTGAGCTTCTAATATGTAATTGACATTACTTCACAAATATAGCCGCGGCTATCGCAACAGGTATATGGCATCGGGAGTCGCAGCATCACTCAATTAAAAGAAGATGGATAGAAACTCAATTATGGAAGATTAGCTTTCATCGCGGGAACATCAGGCTGCTATGCTGCATTATTTACGATTTTCGCGAAAAGTATTTATCAAAAACTAATGCAGGGATTTTAATCAAACTTCATATTTTGTTAAACTTTCACATAAATAGATTCTGATTAGCTTTGGATGAATACTGTCCAACATGTGTCATTTGTCATCATCTGCCCTTTGTTTTGCGAATTTTCGTTGCAGACGTCTAAGAGGTGGGTGCCGAAATCCAATGATTTGTTCATAAAATCCGATGCTGATAACTCCCTTTTTAAAGGCACACAATTCAACGAACTTATAATCGTTGAATACCTACGATGGACATAAATTCTCCTTTAATTTTCCCACTGAAAAAGCGATTTTTTAAGTATTAACATCTATGAAATAGAAGAAAGTTTTGGGATTGGCATACCTGAGTAGTTAACTATGACAATTTTGTGATTAAAATGTATGGATCTTTTTCTTTCTCATTTATTTTCTTTGTCCAAATGTGCTTGTTTTTTATCACAAAGAATTTAAAATACTGTTCTTTATTGACGGTCGCTTACTCTGCAGTTTCAAGGAACTCTTTCATAGTAACAGAGATAATTTAAATACTTTAATATTGTAACTTTAATATTGTAAATTAAATATTGTAAAACAGTAATTTGTTTTTAAGCCATTCGTTCAAGATTTCAAACATTGAAATTAAGATTCAACATGTCTTATTTAAATATGTCGGTCATATTCATGTACATGATATCGTAAGTTGAACTGAACTGTTATAAAACACTATCATTGTGGCTAATTAATGTGTCAAGTGAGAAATTTCTTTTTTAAGCTTTTTTGTTTTAGTTCCAAATATTATCGATAGATGAAAATGGGATGTTTCAAATTGAAGTAAAAAAGGGATCGAGATTCCCTTAGTTTTTTAACTCCATTCTCTTGAAGAAATCGAATTACCTTTTATAATTGTGAGGTTTTTGTTTGAAATTCTTGAAGTTGGAGACACTGCAATTCCATCTATCACTAATATTTGGAGAAAGAAAAAGGAATCATAATAAAGAAATTCCCATAAATAGAGACTTCATACACTACTGTCTTCCGAGCATAAATACAATATCATCACAACTTACCTGTTTTTCAATTTTAAAATAGCTCATTTTAAAAGAGCCTATATTTATTTAAAATTATATTTGTGGACAGATGTAAAAAAGGTGTTTGTTTTGTGATAATTTGAGGTATTTATTTCATAATTTTCCATATACTAGTGTTTCTACAGAAACGCAATAAGAATGTACATCAATCTTTTAAAAAAGTTAATCATTTTAAAAAGTTATTTTAAATAAAGGGCTTTTTACATAAATTTTACAATATTTTATTTTGTTGTAATATTTTGGTAATGATTATCTAGATTTTATCAAGATTGTAAGCTACTTTTTGTACGTTATTTTTTTTATTTTTAGAAACGATATTATTTTTAACTCTAGTATTTTTGTGGATTTCCACAATTCAAAAAAGAGGAGCCAATTTCGAATTTTTCGATATATTAAATAATTTATTAGGAAATAGTTGGGGGATTTTTAGAATAATAAAATACTCTAAAAACAATTTTACTGTTAATTATTTCGGTCAATTATTAAATATATCTTGCTTTGGTTTGCCCATCCCCCCCCCCCCAAACACGAAAACTTCACCACTGTCATTAAAAAAAGTATCTGGAATCCTACAATATGCACTGCGTTCTGGCAAATCGCATGGGTGTTAGACAACTCTGATGCTTGCAATATTCTGCTCGTTTATCAGAAATTTTCCATAATCTCCCTTTTCTTAAATTTTAGAATATTCCATCATGTAGGCTCAAAATTTCCAGAAATTGTTTAACTAAAGACCGAAAATTTTGTCAAAAAACGGAGATGTTCCATCAACTCTGTATACTACTATCTGTATTTATATATTATTGATTAAATGTTTTTTGACTGTGCATCTAAATTAAGCGAATGATTTTGTTCAGGGTAAAAATGATTATGTATAGAAACAAATAAGTCCTTAAGTAAAAATACCCGTGTACAAAATGGCGAAATATGGTATAGTAATTGAAAAAAAATATATATATACGAGTGTTTAAATGAAAAATATTTAACAAAAAACTGAAAATAGATTTATGTTTACAATGTGGAAATAGATCGAAAATAGAATGAAAAAAAAAAGAACGAAAATACCCTTCATACAAGCGAAAAGGAAAACTGAAATTGAAAAAAAAAAGCAATTTAACAAATTACAACGACCATTTGTAAAGTGATTTTTTCAAAGACTAAAATTTAAGTCAAAGAAATCGCACGGAGTTGATCATACATTACGTACGCCATGGATTAAACGTTAACATTCCTGTACCCATCATGAACAAATTTTAAAAGAAATTTCAGTTTTACAATTTTCGGTACTGTAAATTTTTAAACTTCTACGGAGCTGGTCGTACATTACTTACGCCATGGATTAAAGATTAATATTCCTTGATCAATTTTAAATGAAATTTCATTTTTAAACTTCTAAACATCCCACAATATTACTTTTTATATCGTCATATAGAGAAAAAGTGCATTTTCGATTCAATTTGTTTGAAAACCGCATCTCAATTTGTTTCTGAGAAATTAATTTTTTTTTGTAGTTTTTATTACTTTTTTGTCGTAGTGGCAACAGAAGTATCCATCTCTGTTGAAAGTAAAGGGAAAATACGGATTACTGTATCGACCAATCAGAAAACGAATAAAATGCTGGATTCAACTAATAAAAGGCTTCAGATATGTTTTTGATTCCCTACCCCGACCGAGGACAATAACAATTTTTCACAATGGTTAATAAAAACAGAGAAGTTTTGTGAAATCTGCTGGTAGTACATTTTACAGCAATGCTCTTACATTCCCTTAGATGTAGATGTATTGCTGAATATTTTTACTCATTGCCTACATTGAGTTAACCTATGCCGATTTCCTTATTAAAATGAACTGTACTTTGCTTTCATGTATTACATTTTCGATAAATATCATTTTCATCATAATGCAACATTTCTACAACTGATTAATAACATATTTGCCGTTGATTGTTTATAGAATATAGACTTTCAGAGCTTAGAATACAGACATTTGTATATGTGCGCCATTCCTTACTAAATCGAGTACTTTCTACATTTTCGTAATTAAGATTTTTCATTCGATATGTGTCATAGTTTTTCAGTTTTGGTCGATAGCTTACAAAGTTTGCTCTAGGGCCTGTTGTCGATGTCATGTAAAGCTGATAGTCGTTCAGCTAGTACAGCAATTCTATGTTTATCTGCTCTTTATTTTAAGATAAAGGAACTTTCTTATGCACCCTATAGCGAGCATTAACATACTATTTGGAATAAACAGTTACACGGATTTGGAAATTGAGGTATTTTTTCGAAGAGAATATCGTTTTTTTTGTTCGAAAGCATATTATTTCTTGTGCGATGAACTGTCTTACAATTGTCAAAATTTTCTAACTACTGAATAAATTCTGACAGCAATTATGATGTTAATTTAATCTCTCGTGTTGACTTACACGAAGTAATAAACATTCGATTTTACAATTGCACGATCTCTAACGGTCTATAAGACTGAGTTAGGTAGCTAGATCGATGATGTCAAGAAATAGTTAGATGGTACATTTCCAATTTTATTTTTTAAATAACTTTTTTCCCTATACTTTTCTCCGGTTGCTAATTACTGCATATTTTCCAGAAATTAAAAGAAAATAAAAGCATTCATTTTATTTTTATCCACTATTCAGTTTCTCCTGTTATGAACTGATTATGTATTTTGCAAAAAAAAAAATCACTTTCGTATTTTCAAAGATAAGATATTGCTTTTTGAAGTTTATTTTATATCATTGGCAGCAACCAGTAGTAGAAACTTGTCAAGCCCGGACAATACGACGTATAGAGAAGTAAGAGTGCAAAAATGTGTACTATTTGGCACCTCATACATCTCTATACACCTAAAAATTTTAAATGTATATATGGTTTATTGTCCGGCCTCATTAGCGCATTGCTTTCGATTGCTTTTTAATAGCTTGTGAATGATAAGGTCTGAGCAAAATGCTATTTATAGATTGGGTTACTAAAGGTACAGATCAAAATTTAGTAGCATAGCACAAAATAAATAATTTAAATTCTACATTAACAGAGTTTTACTCTGGGCTTAAGTAAGGGTAGCTTCAGTGCCTATAAATCTTTATCATTCTGTATACCTGACATTCTACCGTATAACGTCCATTCTTATTGAAGAATATTCATCTAAATTTACAGTTTCTGGTTATACGCCAGATACAAAAATTGAAGTTTAAAATATTATAAAAACCAAACCAAAATACTACAGGTTTCTACATTCATGAACATTGTATGTATCGTAAGTACTTGCTTCCCATTTTCTCTTTTTAACGCTTTCCAACATAGTTGAAAAGTATTTATGACTTCAACTTGTGCGTGTCGTCTGTTCGTGCTCTAACGTTCGATGTAAAAGCATAAAAATACTTTTCTAACACTCGTAAATATGCTCGGAATCCATACAATTGATATATTTTATTCATGTTTATTATGAAATGTTTGATATTGAAAATGAAGTAAGTAGCTTTTATGTTTCTTTACAGGGACAATTAAAAGAATCCGTATACATTGTGGTCAAAGGGAACAGGTCACTTGCAGTGTAATTTAATGATGTTACATTATTTCAAACATAATGAAAATTGTACTATACAGATGGGTAATGAACGTATCATTTATTAGCACAACCCGTGGCTTTTCTCGCGTAATAAATTAAATATGCCAAGTGATAGTTGTAATTCTAATTTTTAGTAGAAAAAATTATAATTTTAGAATTTTTTTAAAAATTACTAATTAAGCCACAGTTTGTTTAAACTACATTATTATACTGCATTAGGCAGAAAAGACACTTAAATTAATAAGAAGAACTAAAATTAATCATACATAAATCATACATGATAATTTAGAAAATATATTGAAGCTTTTATGTTCATTTCATGCGCTCTTTTCAGTTTTTATTTGAAGTTTGGAATTTTTAAGAAAACTTTTTTGTTAAGCATTTATATCTTAAAATTAGCCATCATGTCAAATCTTCTTGTCTAACGGTCTGCCCCCTCTCTGGTGGTGGTGGCGCTAACAGAAAATGCCTATGTTGGAACAGATACTACCATCATTAATTTGAAAACAACAATAATTTTGAAATCTATTTGGTATTTCCTAATATTCCATAGAAAATGTAATTTAGAAAGTTTTTAAAAGATTTTTTAGAATGTTTGTTGTTTCTGTCTACCGTAGGTGGTAATGGCACTGGCATAAAATATAGCATGTGAAGGATCAGAGACTGAAACCATTGATTCACAACCATTACTTTTGTAATCGGTTTATTATTTCCTGATATTGCATAAAAAACGTAATATAGGACTTTTTTAGAACGCTTTTCGCCCTTTCCCTTCGTTTCACCACTTTTAAATTTCGAATTTATTTTCTACTGTTCTTAGAGCGCATTTATATTTTATAAGTAACTATCATGCCATATTTAAATTTTCTAGTCTCTTCAGTGTCACAGAAATCGCAATTTAGAACGTTTTTTGCTCCTTCAACAATCTGATGGTAGTGGCACCGATATACAATATAGCTTATGTTTGAGCAGGTTCTATCACAACCAATTTGGAAACAGTTATTAAAAATCGGTATGGTAATACATAAGATTGCGTAAAAATTATAATTTAGAGCGTTTTTAGAACGCTTTTCGCTCACTTCATCCTTTAAAATTTGAAATTTTCTTTCTATAATTCTTAGATAGAATTTGCATCTTTTACGAATTACTATGCAAAATTTCAAAATGTTAGACCTCTGAGTACCACAAAAAACGCCATTTATAACATTTTTTGCTACTGCAACCCCCAGGTGCTAGTGGCAACAACACAAAATATAGATTCTGTTGGAGCAGGGATTGTCACCATCAATTTGGAACCATTAATTTTAAAATTGGTTTGATATTTCGTGAGATTGCGTAGAAATCGCAATTAGATCATTTTTAGAATGCTTTTCGAGACTTTTCACACTTTTTTTTAATTTCGAATTTTTTAGAAACTGTTCTTAGAGAGCACTTACATCTCATAAGTAACTACCATACCTAATTTCAAGTTGCTAGCCCCTGCAGTATCACAAAAACCGCAATTACGGTTTTTGCTCCTGCAACCACCAGGTGGTTGTGACACCGATATGAAATAGAGCCTATGTTAGAGCAAGGGCTGTCACCATCAATTCCCAAACATTACTTTTGAAATCGGTCTGATACTTTCTGAGATTGAATAGAAATCTTCATTTAGAACATGTTTTAGAACGTTTTTCGCGCATTTTCAACTGTTTAAAATTTCGATTTTTTTTAAGAAATTATCTAAGAGATCATTTATGTCCAATAAGTAACATGAACATGCCAAATTTCACGTATCTAGGCTCTTCAGTAACACAAAAATTGCATTTTTAGAACGTTTTTTGCTCCTGTGCATCCTTTGGGTTAGTAGCATGTCTAAAGTGGAATGAATATATTCCGTCATATATTTATTCATTGTCCATTTAATTGCTTAATTAAAAAAAGTGGAAACTCAAGGGAAATTACAAATCATCTGAAATAAATCTTACTCTAAGTTCCCATAGCCAATTTAAAGAAATAAATGAATACATTAAATTCTTGAAAAATGCTCTATTGAAAAGTGTATTTAAGTTTCTCCCAAAATAGGCACTATAAACTATTTTATGGTTAATAAAGTTCATTATACATGACATTTTTGAAGCAGCGTTTTATAAGTACATTTTCATAATTCTCTAATTTCAATGATAATCAATCTTGAGACATTACCTGTTCTATAAAGCTGGCTTACTTACGTCTGCTATTGATTAATATTGTTATGCTCACTGGTTGCGACGTTGTTCTATCGAAGGAATCTTGGTGATATATGATGAAAATGAAAATTCAAACTATTACATATGTCTTCTAGCATGTTACAGCTCGTTGTACAGTAAATATCTAAGATAATGGATTTTCTCATTATTCAACAAAAGTGGTCTGCAAAGACAAGATTAATTTCAGTACTTAATACAGTTGTATGTTATGTTAGTTATGATTCCCATAATTTATATAATAAATAATCTAGTAATTTAATAGAATTTTTCAGTTCAAAGAATTCTACTAATAGCTGTTACTGTTGTATTTATACAGTGGGATTCATAAATATCGAAACAATAGGCTCCTTAAATATCCTTATATATCGCCTTAAATATTGCCCTTGGCGCAAAGTTTTATTAAAAAAGGTGCAAAACTTGATGAGCTAAGTTGAAACTCCATGGGGGTCTATTTCAGACAATACAAAAATTATATTTTTTATATGGCCCCCGTAGAGTAAAATTTCAATTAGGAATTTTTTCTTCATCCACTCCTGAATTAAACACAGAAAAATTCATCTCGATATCTCCAAAATTCGCTGAGATATTGAAAACCAAAATTCGTGACTAACACCATTTACGCATGTCTCTAAGCGACGAGTTATTGACTTATTTTGAATGCAAGAAAGGGATCATCCACAAATTGCACGTTATTAGACGTCGATTTAAGACAGCGCGTCCCCTTTGGACCTAAAATAGCAGCGTACAGATTTTACTTTAAACTTGCTTTCAAAATATGCTGGAGGCCGGCATTAGAGGTCTGCACGAGTCGAAATATCCAAGCCTGTGCCCGGCCAAGTCATAGAAAAAAAAGTTTGGCCCGGCCTGGAAGAAAAGATAAAATCTAAGCTCGAGCTTGGACCGGCCTGACTGAATAATTTTTCAAGCATAATTTTTCTTACGCGATATGGTTAAAAATTGTTTCATATGAGGATTTCCGACCAAAATTACTTACTATAGCTTTTATTTTTCATGTTTATAATGTGAACTCCATAGTGAACTCTCTACTACCGAAAAATCTTTTTTTTTTCTTTTGTAGTGTAAAATTCGTTTTAATTTTTAAACAAGTTGGAAATTGCACGTCAAATGTGATAAATGAGGTTCGTTCGTACTATTACTAGTTTTATAAATATTTTTTGCACCGCATATTGTACTGAATGTATATTTTAGGGAACTTCATAAGTGCATATCAATTTCATTCTGTTCGAAAGGCTGTAACATCATTAAAATTAACTTGAAATAACTTTTTCCCATTGGTCGTAATGTAACGGAAACTTTTGACTGTCCATGTAATTAAACGATACATCCGCTTTTCATAAAATTTGAAATGACTCGAAAATATTTTGCAACAATTATATATTTTAAATTTCAGACCATTCGGTTGGGTAGATTTTGCTCTGTTATAAGCGGACGGATGGACAGACAGACGGACTGACCGAACGACGACTATAGGGGCTACATATTTCTATAATTGCGAACGCACCAAAAAGAGACTCAGTTAAAACATGATAGTTTATCTAGTTTCGAGGTAATAAAACTACCTATCAAGAATAGCTTTTAAAAATGTGATAAGAAAAGTGCACTTAATGTGTAGTATATTATTTAAAAAATTAAAGTCATGGACTTTAATTTATTCTGAATGTAGAATAAAGCCTTTAGAAAACGTTCTGTGAAATATCTAATGTAAAACACGAAAGTGTAAAATAAATAACTTGGTTAAAAGATGTGATACGATTGTAGGACATAACTAGGTGAAAAACAATTATTTCTTATGTCTGATATATAGTTCTCATATTATTGTAGTTCGGGTGTGAAAAATTTAATATCTCTAATACTTAGAAAAGTAAATATAGGCCGTCCTGCTAAAAAAAAAAAAAAAAAAAAGGATACTGATGTTTAAAGTTAAATATTTTTCTTTGACAAAATGTATATTATCGAAGAAACATTCTAAAACCTTTAGTGATATTTCTAAAGTTATTCTTTATATTTGATCCAATATTTTGTGTCACCCAATATAGCTACATACTATACAGGGTGATTCAGCTCGTCGGTGACAAACTTTAAGGATCGATAGAGCACACCTAGACGAACATTTTTGAATAGGGAATGTAGGGTCCCTGACGCGATGGTAAGGCGCTAGGCGCTTTCGAAAATTTGGGTGCCGAAATTCGAAACGTCATAAAAACTAGGGAAATGGTTAGATTTTCTTGCTTGTTGCGTCGAAATGATTCTGTTTGTTTAGACTTTCTTCAGTACCAATTTGATAAGCGTATCTCTTAAAACTTGGATAGGGGGCGCTGCAGACTTTGGAGAGCTAGACAACAACTTTAAGCCCGTTATTTTGATAATTTAACACATGCTCGCCAAAGTTTATACTCTAACTTAAAGTTTGAACCCAAAAGTACAGCCCTGCAAAAAGCGTAAGAGCCGGAATAAAATGTCAAAGTACAGGGTGGTCGAAACTCGAAGGCTCCTAAGAGATAAACAAACAGATTTCTTGACTTATGGCATGCATTTTCATGATTCTGTTTGCTGGGGCTCTCTGAAACTCAGTTGAACGGTACAAAAAGAAACATCGATAGGGGGCGCTTTGGGCAAAAAACATAATTCGTTGACATTTCGGACGCTAACTGGAAACGGGGCGCTACGATCAGTTAGTAATAATGAAAACACATTTTCTACCTCTGCTCAACACTTCTGAATAAATTTAGACCAAAAACATCAATGATACTGGAAATTTATTTACAAAAAATAACACTACAGAAGATGCTCGAAATTTCGACCTTGGGCCATGATGCAGGCTTCGCACCTCCGTCGCATTGAGGAGTGTGTGTTTCCAACAATGCCAGGAGTATCTCTGATCTGCCCTGCAGCTGCCACAATGCGCGCCACAAGTTCTTCAGCACTGCTGACAGGTGTATGGTATACCTCGGCCTTCAGGTAACCCCAAAGGAAGAAATCCAAGCAGGTGAGGTCTGGTGATCGGGCAGGCCAGTGAACTGGACCCCCACGCCCGATCCACCGCTGGCCATACCTTGCGTTTAGATGGAGACGCACGTCGTTCGTGTAATGGGCCGGAGCTCCATCGTGCTGGAACCACATCTGGCGACGCGAACCTTCGGGTACGTGCGCCTCATCCAGAAGCTGCGGCAGCACTTGATCCAGGAAAATCAGGTAATTTCCACCTGTCAGCCGTTCAGGTAACAAATAAGGGCCAATGAGGCAATCCCCCAGAATGCCGGCCCACACATTTACTGAGAAACGCTCCTGGGCTGCTCGGCTTCTGGTTTCATGTGGATTTTCATCACACCACACATGACTGTTGTGGGCGTTCCACATTCCCTCCCGGCTGAAGGTGGACTCGTCCGTAAACAAAATGCTGTTTACAAAACGGGGATCCCTGGATCTCATCGCCAAGTACCATCTTGAGAATTCCACTCGAGGGCCAAAATCCTGCTCTCTGAGCAACTGCACCCGCTGGATATGGTAGGGGTGCAGATTCCGGGAACGTAAGATGCGCCACGCAGTTGCTTGCGAAATGCCAACATGTCTGGCGATATCTCTCGTGCTAAGACCTGGGTTGTCCTCAACCAGGTTAAGCACAGCCTCTTCGTTGTCGGGGGTGCTCACTGATCGCTCCCGTTCAGGCCTGCCTCCGTCGAAAGATCCCGTTGTGGACAACCTCTGGTGTACTCGAGCGAAGAAGGCATGGCAGGGGATTTGCCTGTTGGGGTAACGCTCGGCGTACAACCGCTGAGCGGCTCGTCCATTACAACCAGCAGCGCCATACGCCAAATGCATGTCAGCCAATTCAGAGTTTGTGTACCGTTCCATCCTACTACCGATCTGCAGACAAGTAACCCGAAGCTTAAGTAGGTACCGCACGTTCAAAAGACGTGTCTGCGCATACAACTACGTCATCTCGCGTTGTCGTCTACGCATTACGTATCTTTTGCATATCGATATGGTACGATATCTTTTGCATAAATCAGCAAAAAGCACCTTATGTAAATTTTATTGCGCGCATTGTGCATGATTGAAACCAGCTATGTTTGTTAAAAAAAACAAACAAACTGCAGTTTTAATAGCTTCTTATGATAAGTAAATTACTCTCTTGTTTTGTTTCTAACTGATCGTAGCGCCCCGTTTCCAGTTAGCGTCCGAAATGTCAACGAATTATGTTTTTTGCCCAAAGCGCCCCCTATCGATGTTTCTTTTTGTACCGTTCAACTGAGTTTCAGAGAGCCCCAGCAAACAGAATCATGAAAATGCATGCCATAAGTCAAGAAATCTGTTTGTTTATCTCTTAGGAGCCTTCGAGTTTCGACCACCCTGTACTTTGACATTTTATTCCGGCTCTTACGCTTTTTGCAGGGCTCTACTTTTGGGTTCAAACTTTAAGTTAGAGTATAAACTTTGGCGAGCATGTGTTAAATTATCAAAATAACGGGCTTAAAGTTGTTGTCTAGCTCTCCAAAGTCTGCAGCGCCCCCTATCCATGTTTTAAGAGATACGCTTATCAAATTGGTACTGAAGAAAGTCTAAACAAACAGAATCATTTCGACGCAACAAGCAAGAAAATCTAACCATTTCCCTACTTTTTATGACGTTTCGAATTTCGGCACCCAAATTTTCGAAAGCGCCTAGCGCCTTACCATCGCGTCAGGGACCCTACATTCCCTATTCAAAAATGTTCGTCTAGGTGTGCTCTATCGATCCTTAAAGTTTGTCACCGACGAGCTGAATCACCCTGTATATGTTATATTAAATACACATCAATGGAACTTCAATAATTTTTCGAAGGTTTGAAAAGGTATGTCCAAAAAGAAAATAGTATGTACCTTTCTCATACTATTTGCTCACAGCTTAATTTAATAACCCTGCACTTTTTATGAAACTTAACCGTTTTAATGACAAAGTATTTCTAACTATAAAAGGCTGAAATGATTGAATGGGACGTTAATTTACAAAGAAATATATTTGAAAATGAAGTTTTTTTTTTTTCTCTTACATAATGAAATGAAAATTTTCAGTTCAAAAATCTGGAGCATTGTGGCATTTAGGGATTAGAATTAAGAGACCCAAAAATGAACCAACTTCCGTCAAGGGGGTAAATAAACAAAGAAAAAAATTAACACTATTTTTGAACGAAAATTTATGTAAAACAAATATTTTAATAAAACATGCGTATTTTTCAGAAGATGCATCTATGGAAAAGTAAATAATGTAAAAGATTTTAAATTACTGTAGACGCATACTTTCTATTTATTTTAATGTTATAACATAACCTTATTTAAAGCCAATTCGAGTTTACCTCGGACTATCCAAAGGAGCATATTCCGGTTAGAGTGTTGCCGTTCGGTGTCCAGTTACCCGCTTTTGCCCGAACACGACCTGACTCGTGCAGAACTCTCAATTCGGTATATATATTTGCATTCTACAGTTTTAGGTTTCCTTTTCTTTTTCCAAGAATGCGTGTGATTTTATGACCCGTGAAAAGGTGTGTGATATATAAGTACTTCTTCTCAGAAATTAAACAGTCTAAGTTAAGAAAAGTGATCATATTGTTCTTGCTGTAAAGACAACATTTTTAAAAACAGACGTTAATTTTAAGTCCCTTTTACGAAAATGTAGAGCAGTAAGGCCTGGAATTCTGCTATTGGTCTCTTGTTGTATTTCTTATTTGTATCGCAGCATACTCCTGAAAATTGAAAAAATATGACTCCTTAGTTTTCATAAAATAATTTAACGATATTGTTTATAATATGAAACGATATTAGAAATTTTATGGTAATTGAAACATAAAACAATAAAATAAATAAATTAGTTAATAAAGCAGGCTTCGCGGGACAAAATTGGAGGAACGGTATTAGGTTAAATATATTTATTATTTCTCACGTCAAAAGTCGAAAAAAGTGTTTTAGCAAATGTAAGAATGTGTCATATATAACTGAAATTCTTGGTTTGGCGGGGGGTGGGAGGGAGGGGATTTGGAGGGGAAAACCTATTTGAGTTTAGCTCAGAATACCTAAAGGGGCATATTCCATCTTTCCATCCTGAGAAATACTCTGTCGATGGTGCAAAGTAATTTACAAAATCGCATCAGCTAATTAATTGCCTTTTAATTTTTATAACGTATTCATTAAAAAAAATATATAAGGTAAAGCTAGGAGAGTCTACGCACATTTCAAAAGAATAATAATAAAAAATCTAAATATGTTTTTTTTTTCCTAAACTATCGATGAATAATTTTGGATTCATTTGTTTTTTTATGCATTCCATTGTTATTTTGTTGTTAGGCTGTAATTTAATAGAAAAGCAGTAATAAAACAAAGAAAACTATTTTGCGCAATCTCTCCTTACAGGGTGGGTAAGACTGCGCACATGGTTAGGAGAGATTACGCACATGGGTAGAAGAGATTGTTATTAATGAAAACCACAATTAAATTGTTAACAATAATAATTACAATTAAATGACATTGTTGTCAGGTTTTTGTGAATAAATATTATTGTATTAGGAGTAAATATTTCAACCTTACGTTAAAAAAAGAAAGAATTTTAATTTAAGAAGAAGATTAAAATATCAGAAAAAGCAAGCACTGCTATGATTACAAAATAACATTAATCTACTTGATAATATGTTTAATTTGAAAATTACTTCATTTTCATTTCCACAGTTTCAATGTTTTTTGTTTGATAACCAAAGTTGCCTTCGTCCACAATCGATGCACTTATTGTTGTAAATCGAGCAGCTTTCGTACAATCATCTGTCACAAGCGATAGATTGAATTCAGTCACTGAAGAAGTTGTCTCCTGGTAGAGTTCCGGACATTCAATGCACTAATCCCCATTAATCTTCGTTTTTTTCCCTTCAGTTTTTTATCCCTCTTTTTCTGGAAGCAACTTTAGCTAAAGCCTACTTCTGAAGGTGGATTCAGGAAAAATGAATTCCCTGCCTGCTGTACGCATTTTAAGTGGGCTATTTTGTATTGGCTCGACGGTAGACAGGTTTTTTTTCGGTACATTAACCTTTCTCCTTCGATTTTCGCCTGTAAATATTTGGCATTGTGACCTAAAAAATCTATTAAAAAATCCAACACGCGTTAGTAAAAATAAATAAATAAATAAAGTAAATCATTTATTAGAAAATGCATTTTAGTTAGCAAAATTTATTTATTAGCAAATAAATTGTTCATAAATTTAAAAAATATATAAGTATTTAAATCATTTATCAATAAATATATCATTAATTTATTAACAAAAATAATTATATATAATTTACTGAATAACAACTGCATTATTAATTAACAGAATTTTTATCTGTAAAAGTAATTTTTTACAAAATAATTTGCTGCCAAATTTAGTTTGGATGATTATGTGTTTTTCTAATATTATTTCAAAATTGATTCATTCATATATTTTATACGTAATTTGCAATTCATGCAGATTTACTAATAAGCTGCTTAATCTCTCCTACCACTGAAATTTACGGGGAAATGCGCCATCTCTCCTAAGTAGCAGATGCGCAAACTCTCCTATTTTGTTAGGAGATACTGCGCGGCCTTTCATTTAAATTTGACCACTTCTAAAATGAATTATTGGTGTTCGCATCTTTAGTCTAGGTTAATAGCTTACAAGAAATCGTTTAAGTTCAAAATATTTTGTACTAAAGGCATTCTATAAAATTTGTGACGAACAGTTATGAAAATTCAAGCACTTACTTTGGAAAAACAAAACAAAATAGCAATGCCTTATCCAAGACGCTCGGAAAAATCAATGCGCACATTCATGTAGACACTACTCTAATGCTGCTGTACAATTACCTAGAGTCGCTGCGCGATCACTCTACTACTTCCCGTCGAATCTCTCCTTGCTTTACCTTATATATTTACACAGTAAAGGAAAGTTTTGTTTTATGATAACTATAAGATCCAACCCGGACTTAGAAATGCTTAACATGCTAGCAAAGAGACAGTGTAATACTGACATACAGGAAAAAATGCAAATAATTTCTAATTAAAAACTGTAATAGATTTTTTTGCATTTAACGCATTTTCTTATATTGCACTCCAACTAAAGAAAAATCATGTTCGATATTTTCGTGTAAGCCGCATTTCAGTTGTAAATCACCATATATATCACTATTTACAAGATACTTTAAAATTCTGATTATTTAAGAGTTTAACGGCGTAGTTCGAATAAATATCTGTTAATTTTTCTTTTATTTATTGTTTAAATTCCTGTGAAGTTGTAATTTCTTATTGCAAATTACTGATGGTATGTTTCATGAAAACAAACAACTGCTGAGTAACTTGCATTGTTTTAAGTGTAAACGTATTAATCTTCCATAATCGAGTTAAAGTCATGCTTGTAAAATATTTTAACATCTTTAAAAAAATCCTTAAATTTAGATACATTTTTTAAACAAGTTGCATTTGAAAGTATGTATTTTTCTCCCGTCGTCGGTATAAAATGATATTGTGTGACATTAGTAAGTTAAAAAAAATTAAAAAAATTAAATTCATAAAACAAAATTTATTTATTAGGCCTTTGCCACCGTCACTGCGGCATGTTTTTAGGTGCGTTCTTAATTATATAAATACGTGGCACATATAGTCGTCTGTGTGTCTGTCCGTCCGTCAGCCCGCATATAACAAAGCAAAAATTACCCAACCGAATCGTCTAAGATTTTAAATATACTATAATTGTTGCAAAATTTTCTCGAGTCATTTCAAATTTTATGAAAATCGGATGTGTAGTTTAAATACAGGAGCATTCAAAATTTATCCGTTACATTACGGGCAATGGGAAAAAATTATTTCAAGTGAATTTTAATGATGTTACAACCTTTCGAACAGAATGAAATTGATATGCACTTATGAAGTGCATTAAACTATACATTCGGTGCAATATGCGGTGCAAAAAATATTTATAAAGCTAGTTAAAGTACGAAATGAATATAAGTCATTTGCCACGTTTGACGTGCAATTTCCAACTTGATTCTACTCAAGATAGATTTTTAGGTAGCTTTCATTTCAAAAAGCTACCTATTGCAGCCGTTCGATGGAAAGCAATTCCGAAAAAAATATAAAACATTGTCGCTAATAGTTACTAAACTGAATTATTGCATGCTACTGAATTTTTTAACGGGAGAAAAGCACTTATTTCATTACATGTCGAATAACTCTTACAAGTCGAAAAATCTCAATTTATCTAATAATAAAAAGGTACAACAAATTTAGACACTTCGACATTCACTCTTATATACTTAGTTATATGTGAGTTAGGAGTTACGTGATCTTTTTTTGTCATTTGACGATTTCTATTGTCTTTTGGTCAACTATTGCGTGTTATATACATGTGATAACATGCAAATAAGGTCGTGAAGTCTGTGTTTGTTCTGATTTGTAATCGCGGAGAAAAAATTACATCTTTTGTTAATACTGCTTGCAATATGCTCGACTGACGTTTTTCTCTAAATTTATAAGGTAGTAATTATTAATTCTTTGAAATATTAAGGGGTCTCAGGGCTCTTGAAGCTTAAAAAAATACGAAATAGTAATTTGTTTAGATATTATGCTCCTATCTTTTCTGAACATTTTGATATAATTGTTTCCTTGAAATTCGCATAAGGACAGGAGCTATGAGTTTTAGAATTATACCCGGTCAATAGCTGAAGCGGCGTTTCCGAAATTTTAATGCCATTTTTCTCCAAATAACGTTTTTGGGCATAACGCACAGGATATCCTAAAAACTTTTGAATGTTTTTTCATGAAATTTTCAAAACATATTTTTCATGTTAGTCTGTATAAACCGAACATAAAATTTCCTTTTTGTTGTTAAATATATATATATATATTTGTAGGAAATTATATTGTTGAAATTTTGAAAATTTTGTATTGGCTAAATATAACTTTGTATTAAAAATATAAAAATGCTCTAAATACAAATTTATTTAGGTTCAGGGTAATTATTACCATCTGAAGGTTTATTAGGCATAGAAAATGCATTCTAGTCTCAAAAGTTATTTTATAACCCTGCGCGTAAGCTGTTTTATACCAATTTTATTCTCAACTAATGTCTGACAGTTTGGAGTCCCCTATAAATATTAATTCTGCAGTTAAAAATTTTTTAAATAAATGCAATGTAAGAACAGAGTTATATCTTCCATCCCTATAAATAACGTGTTTTAAAATCATATACATTTTACGATATTAAATGTTCAAATTTTTCCTTTTTTTCATTTGTTCCAATTTTAAGAGTCCTGAGAACCCTTAAAAACATTATAAAAATTTTAATATCGATCAAAGTTGTTGCTGTGAAGTAAAAACACTTTAAAATAAGTATATAATTTAAAATGATAAATTTTGAACAATTTTAGTTATGTAACTCAGGAGTGACATTATGTCCAACAGAAAGAGAAATAATTTTTTTCTCTATTTTTCTAGTGGATAATTAACAAAAAATAGACTCAAATATCATTTATCGAACAAGACAAAAAATCATACATTAAAGGAATAAATTTATATTTTTGTTTCCCCCGCAACTTACGAAAAATGAATAGTATTTCTTTATTATTCAGGGAGCTCTAACTTCTCACGAAGACAAGAGTTAGGCATCAAGATTTCCACATAAAGTTGAAATTGCATCGGCAGTTTATTTTTTTTTATTAATATTAATATTACGTTACTTTTGTTTTTTTTCTGGTTTGTGATTTCATTTTTTTATTACAAGGAAAAGCACGATATAGCGAATTATAGAGTTTTTAAATATAGCATACTTCAAAACTTATAAACATTATAATATTGAAAATTGGAGAGGATTTTATCGTACATAACAATAGCCGAAACATATAAAGTGAGAAAATTATCATATTTGCAAGAAATAGTAGAATAATAGAAGTGACATAGTCATTCTGCAGCATTTCAACAATCGATTACCGAACTCCAATTTGGAGAAACCTCCTACATTATGCTCATTTGTAAATAATTAATATCTCTGAAACTAATCGTAGGAATTTCATGAAAATTTAAGTTTAGGCGAATTTTTTAGTGTAGGATTTATTTAGGGAGTCAAAAATGTGTATTCCCATTGAAAATAATAAAAAAAACCTCAAAGCTAGGGTTTGTTTTTATATGTAGGTGGCCCCCTAAGCAAATATTATATACTTCATTTAAAATTAGATTTTATTTCCAATCTTTTGGTACCAGTAACGTTCTTCTACGATAATCTGTTGCAGACTTAGTAAGCGCTGTTTTACTTTTTTTCCCCTTCGACTGTACATAAGTTGAAATACACTACGGATACATTATTTACATGAAAAATTAGTATTTTTATTATTAAATTAGTTACGTGTATTTTTCCTATATAGCATTGTATTTCATTACAATGTGTATATATATATATATATATATATATATATTTGTTTTTACTGTTACTTAAGAAAACTCTCTGTGATAACCTTTTGTTAGGAGAATGAACCATTTGTTATTGACTAAGAGTCTTTTCTTTTTATGTATGTTTGTATGTCACTTTTAATAGGGGTGCACAACCTTTTTCTGAGAAGGGCCACTTACAAAAAATGTCTGGGTTGTCGAGGCCCACATCAGTAAGACGGAGAGAATTCTATTTTGAGGAGGTGATCTGTGGACTATAATCAGATAAAAAATATGGTTTCAGAGGGGGGGGGGGTACCCCTCTACACTTTCCTACTAAGTCAACATATCCAATTCAGTTGGTAAGGATACATCAACAGTGTTTACGTTTGCATATACAACAGATATAGCAAGGATTATTTTCAAGAAGTGATAATATTCCTTATTCAGGAGAGAAAATTTTGTTTTATTAAAAGTGCTAAAAAAAACATAGGCATGAGAGTGGTTAGTGCCGAAGAAAAATGGGAACTTTATGAACGAAGTGGGAAGGAGGAGCCAATCAGCGAAATTTGCGAAAATTCCATTTGTGAAAATTCAATTATTTACATTCAATTATAAAAGTATTTTTCAGTGTTAAGAATTCGAATACACAATTTATTCTTATTATGTGAAATCATTTACGCAGACGATATTTACGCATTTTAACCCCCTAACTGATTTGCTCCAACGGCGTTCGGTCAAAAAGTGTTTGATATCTTCAATACAAAAAGCTTTCGGATACCACTTAATTTTAACTGTAATCTTTTGTTTGTTAAATGGCATAACTTTTTCGATTGTACAAAGGCAAATATTTTAGTAAACAAAAAGTGGTGCCGAGTCCTTATTTTTAATTTAGCGTGTCAAAAAAAAAAAAAAAAAAAAAACAGTTAAGGGGTTAAAAGAATTGTATTATGATTTTTTTTTGTAAATTGGCAACAAAAGAATTGTAAATAAATAAAATTAGTTTTTCTAATTAATAAAATGTAAAAACAGCTTTAAAAGAGCTTTTAGTTACTTACTTATGCATTTTAAAAGAATTATATTATGAAGAATTATAGTTACGCATTTTAAAAGAATTATATTATGAAGAATTATAGTTACGCATTTTAAAAGAATTATATTATGAAGAATTATAGTTACGCATTTTAAAAGAATTATATTATGATTTTTTTTGTAAAGTGGCTACAAAAAAATTGTAAACAAATGAAATTAACTGTTGTAATTAATAAAATGTAAAAACATCTTTAAAAGAGCTTTTAGTTGAAAATTTAAAAATATTTTGTAAAATTTTACTTCGAAAATATTTTTATTTAAACCAGTCTTATAGCATAAATAAAATATTCCGAGTAAATTCTTAGTTATTTGGCTGGATTTATATTTCTAAAATTAAAATGCGCCAAAACATAAAATAATGTTTTTACTTAATAAAGATGCAAAAATAATATAAAAAAAATATTGTTACTTTCAAATATTTATCTTATTAAATAATGCTTCGCGAATCCAAACAAAGCATGTCTTTTGCTAGTAAGTATATAAAATGCAAATGTAAATTTCGTTCCGGGTTCATACAACTTGAGTTTTTCAGAACGGATTTCCATGCGACTTGCACTATTAGTTTTTCATAGAATGTTCTAGTGCGTATCAAATTGTTTTCCGTAGCTTAGTCATTGAAAAGTCATACGGAAAATTTATGTAATCATGTGAACCCAATTATGAAAGATTACTCTTATTACCTGAATGAAAAATGCAGAACTATTTTTATCTCTTTAAGTGGTGACGGGTTAACCTTCTGTAACCGAGCTGTGCGCTAGTTGGCGTATTCGTATTTTAATGACTGTGCCTGACACCTATTATGGCATGCACTTTTGTTTAAAACAATATAGCATCGCTTATGTTTTAAGCGAATATTTGGCATGCAACTCGATTAGAAAATACTAACCTACAATAACGCTTAAGATGGCTCCCCAGCCCCTGCTCAATAACGCAAAACTTTCTGACTCATTTTCTAACCCATTAAACGTGAAGGCTAAAAAATTGTAGCTTTCCATATTTATTTATTTATTTATTTATTTATTATAAATAAATTTCTTATCGAGCTACGATCAAGTGTGGTCACGTGACAACCGGTTTTTCTCTTTTATCGCGGTGTTGCGTCCGAAATTCAGTTCAAAACACAAACTGAAAGATTTTTTGCCTTTACCCAAAATAGAAACTATCCTTCGATTACATAGTTTTTAAATAAGAACTCCTGCCAATTTCATGCGTTTCCGAACAAAATTAACTAAAAAAATATGTCAGAAAGTAGCTCCTTTGGACTTCAGAACAGCCTTAACTTTATGAACAAACTTAACTTGATATTCATGAAAAAAACTCACCTTCAGAAAAAAAAGGATATTCTTTTGACAAAATTTTGGTAATTTTTTTAACTTTTAAAATTAAATTACCTGTTTTCTTTGGCACGCGTAACAGAAGTATACGATTTCTCACAATACGGGAAAAAATATAATAAATGCATCCAAATCAATTAGCAGTTACTGAAATTTTATTTGGAAAATTTGAAATTTTATTTGCTTAAAGCTAAAACCTTTACGTGTAAGTATAAGCTTTAATTAAAGTATTAGATCAAGAGGGTTTCTATTCAAAATAAAACATCGATCTTAAACATAAGCTTAAATTTTTCATTAATAGAAATTACATCTACAATGATTAGATGAAAATGTTGTAATTTTCCACAAATTATAAGTCGTGACATCAGTCAAGAATTTTTTCGAAAAGGGAAATAACTTCTCTCTTTTTACTATAAATCCCAGAAAATGTTGCCACTGAATCTAAACCAATAAAATACTTAACTATAACGTATAGCTATAAGATATGGCTGTTGTATACAATCGAAGTAATAAACAAAATATAGGAGCCATTTATTTGCAGTGAGTTTGACTACACTTTGAAAAGATTTGATAGAATGTGACGTCATAGCTAGCCTTTTGTTTCTTTTTCCCAAATTGTTTTCCTGAAATTTGACTGTCCGTATTAAATTAGATGCGTTTTAATTTAAAAAAAAACAAACATTCAAATTAAGGTGCTGTTTCGATTTACCGCTCTTACAGTTAAAGTTTTTATTATATATATATATATATATGCATTTTCTGCTTAGAATGACGTCTATTTAAAAAATGCAAGAAAAATGCGTGGCGTACGTGATACGTATGTCTCACATTTCAGTAAATATTTCATTCTTTGAATAAGACATTCATGATTTTTTGAAGAAAACATTTTTATATGTATAATTTCTAACTTCTGAAATAAATTTATTGTAGCTTCCTCATCATCAGATAACTGCCAAATGATAAAATCTATGTCAGTATCTGTAATAAATGTAAGATAATTAATAATAAATATTTTCTATTAAAAAAATAACAAATTAAAACGTTTCACCAGATCACGATGGAATAATGCTCATAAAAAATATTCACGTTCAATAAATGACAAATGTTAATGTTTGGCACGGTTTCCAATAAAAATTGTTTGCACGTTAGCGTTAAAATAAATGGCACGATACCATATATTTTGGCATGATGTTGGTAGAATGAAAAAGTACAATAGTTTTCTGTTTGTTTTAGTTTTTGAGACTTTTGTATTTTCCTTCCTAACTGACATAGTTGTTTTAATTATTTAACCAAAAGAATTGATTAAAAAACTATTCAATTTGAATTACTTCTCCTGCTATAGTAACAGAATGAAGAGAATGCGTTTTTAGAAATTATAACTTGAAAGATTGAGATTTTGGCGCCAAAGACAATGCAAAATTAGAAAAATATGAAATATCTCATGAACTATTAGACTTAGAAGTATTTGGTTAGTACCATTCGATTCAGCATACAAAAATACACCAACATATGTTATCAGTTGAAAAATACTAAGATCTAAAATATAAAATATAACTAGTAAATCTGCAGATCAAGAGCCTCAACGTCATCTCTGCAACTCATTGTTTTTATCAAACTTTGCGTAATATTAATCTTTCTACAAAAACAAAATTTAAACTATTTAAATTACACAAACATTTATAAAGGGAAAAAATATTTCGATGGTTTCAGATATTAAAAGCGTTAAATTAAACACGTTGTTATGTAAGGATATTCTGAAATTCTCACGAGCTACTTATTCTAGTAATTTTTATATAATAAAGCAAATTTCTTCAGGGGGCTATGCCCCCCTGAACCCCCCGTTGTGTAATTTATTTTGCATTTGTAATTTTCTACTGATTGAGTTAATGATTACCCTATATCTTAGATTTCTTTTTACACTGCGATTTATAAGAATAAGCAATAATTCGGTCAAGCATTTTACGTTATCCTAATATCCATACAGCAGTATTTATTTGCCTGCTAACCACAAATACCTGTATCTAATGGATAAAGAACTTTTGGAAATGTAAACTAAGACATCTAATTTAGAAATCTAATACCTTTATAAATTTTGTTTCCAAAAAATAATTTTGATTACCATTCTGCAATATTTATATCTAAGATCTAATCTAAATATCAAAAAATGTACTCGATAGCATTAACTTACTAAAATCACCCTAAAGTAGGGGAGCTTCTAAACCTAACGGTTAATAATTCATCATCGTTAAATAGATAAACGTGATTTGGCGCCTTTAAGTATTTTTGTGATATTCTTTTAATAGTATTCACATTTAATTTAAAATCGTGATGTTACAAATACCATTGAAATTTGACGCAAACCTATGTTCAGGTCAAATTATGAAAGGTTAACTAACATTTCATTTCCCTTAGCCGGACTTTCTGTTTCATTTTTCGTAATAAGGATTATTTTAATAATTTAATTTATTTTACACTCTACAAGATGTTACACGGGACGTTGTTCACGTAGCATTAAAATAGAGATAAATGCATTAAGTAAAACATTTCACTCCCACCAGACATGCCAAGTCTCAAGCTTTTCGCACATCACTATTATCTTAGAGAAAATGTTCTTTTAAATCGCGCAAATGTTTTAAGTACATAAAGTAACATTTTCTGTATTAAAATACTGATATCCAGAACGCCGGAGGCTTGGCAGCTCTGCCCCTCTTAATAAAAACATATATGATTAACCAACACGTTATCACATTTTATAGGAGACAATACGGAATTTCTTATTTGTATGGCCTTACATATATCTCAGTCATAAAAATGTAAAATTTTGTGCCAATTAATGCACGCAATTGCGAAAATGAAATCGCAAACAATGAGAAAAGGAAGGCCAAGTAAAATCGTGTAAATCGAAGAATCTTTCTTCGTAGTGCTGGGAAAATACTGCTACAAAAACTATTTTAGGTGGTATTTGGTGTCAAATGTTTATATGTATTCATTCCTATCCTATATACTTTTTTTTTTTTCTTATTCCATTTTTCTTTTGCACGTGAAAATCTTACAAATTAAAATTAACTCTTTGGGAGAAATTGTTATTCATTTTTTTTTTTTTTGGCAACAATAAAGTTTATAAAATTTAACAGAATAATGTCAGTTTATTCTGTATGAAAATAACGAACTTTTTCATTTATAATCAAATAATTGAATAAATAAATAAAAATATTATTCTATATAGTATATAAGTACTATTTTCATTTCTGCGTTTAAATCAATCTGTATGCAAATATCTATACAAAGGCATTCATTAATTCATTCCTTTTGCTTTGATTTGATTTCAAAAAAATCCCTGCCGGCCCGGCCTACAGGCAGAGGTAGATTTCGAAGTTAAGTATACTAATTTCACCAACAAAAACAAAATCATTATTAGATATAAATCCACTTTAACAGTTTTATCTGTCTGCTTTTGACGAGTTTTTATTTCCTTTTTATAAAATAGCTGGTTTTATCAGAATCATGTTAAGGCGATATTAAAAAAAATATTTTTCCATACTCAATAACTCGAAACTTTCTGGCACATTTTCAGATTCATTTTTAATAAAAAAAGATATCAAACATGCTGACGTGATTTTTGAAAAGATTTATAAGCGACCTGTGTTTTTATTTTTCTTTCAATTAATTAAAACTTGATTAATAAACAATTATTTTCTCAGTAGGGCAATATTTTTCGCTTCTAACAATCGCTTCGGGAAATTCTGTTCAAAATGCCCACTTTGACATCATTTTTTGAAATATATTCTGCCTCTATCAAAACATCGATCATTACTGTACATTATATAGTTTCTGAATAAGAGAATCTAGCAATTGGATGCGTTTGAGAGCAAAAATGAATTTAAAAATGAGTAAGAAAGTAGACAGTTTGGATTTGAATGCACCCTTAATAAAATGATTTTTTTCTTCAATCGCTATGTATTTTTAATTTGTTTTTGCTGCAAGAATTGGCCCTATCAAAAACTTCTCGATATAAATATTGAAGACAATATTAAGAAGATATATGATAAATTCATGGAGATTTTATATCTTGTGAATTGACGGAGTTATTAAAATTTTTCTTCTTCAACCCCCCTTTTTAGTTTTAGTTTTTATTTTATTTTATTTTATTTTTTTTTTTTTGCGGTACGAATTGGTCTTATCAAAAACTTGTGAATATAAAAGTTGTAGATAATATTAAGGAGATGTATAATAAAATTATTGGATTTGATATCTTGATACTTGACGAAGTAAGGAATTTTTTTCTCCCAAAAACCCTATTTTTTGCGCTCCTTGAGCCTATTTTAAATTTTATCAAAAATCTGTGATGCATGAATTTTTGGCGCTATTTTTAAAATTAATCAAAACTTTAAACTGATTTGATATGTACAAAAATTAAGAAGTTATGGGTTTTTTTCTGTTTTCACAAAACCCCTCCTATTTCCATCCCTTTTGTCCGCTTTTGCCCATTAACGAACTTGAGCGAGATTTTATATCCCTTGATTTTATGTATCAGTTTGAAAGAGATTTGTGCAGAATTGCGGAAGTTATCGTGTCCAGAAGAAAGTGATAACACAATTGCTTCGGGAAATTTCGTTCAAAATGCCCATTTTGACATCATTTTTTGAAATATATTCTGCCTCTATCAAAAAATCGATCATTACTTTACATTATATAGTTTCTGAATAAGAGAATCTAGCAATTAGATGCGTTTGAGAGCGAAAATGAATTTAAAAATGAGTAACAAAATAAGCATTTTGGATTTGAGTGCATCCTTAATGCAATGATTTTTCCAACACAATCCGCTTCGGGAAATTCGGTTCAAAATGCCCACTTTAACAGCATTTTTTTAAATATATTCTGCCTCTATAAAAAAATCGACCATTTCGGTACATTATATTGTTTCTGAGTAAGAAACCGTAACCATTGGAAGCCTTTGAGAGCAAAAATGATTTGTAAAATGAATCAGAAAATAAGCAGTTTCGATTTGAATACACCCTTACTTAGAATTTTTTTCTTCAACCGTATGTATTTTTTTTTTTTTTTTTTTTTTTTTTTTTTTTTGCTGTAAGAATTGGTCCTATCCAAAACTTGTCTATACAGATGTTGTAGGCAATATTAAGAAGATATATGATAAATTCGTGGGGATTTTATATCTTTTGAATTGACGGAGTTATGGATTTTTTACTTCTTCAAACCCCCTTTTTGTTTTCGTTTTTAATTTTTTTTTTTTCGGTACGAATTGATCCTATCAAAAACTTGTGAATATAAAAGTTGTAGATAATATTAAGGAGATTTATAATAAAATTAATTGGAATTGATATCTTAAGAATTGACGAAGTTATGAATTTTTTTCTCCCAAATACCCTATTTTTTGCGCCCCTTGAGCCCATTTTTAACTTTATCAAAAATCTGTGATACATAAAATTTTGGCCCTATTTTTAGAAGTAATAAAAACTTTAAACTGATTTGATATGTATAAAAATTAAGAAGTTATGGGGGGTTTTCGGTTTTCGCAAAACCCCTCCCTATTTCCATCCCCTTGGTCCGATTTTGCCCATTAACGAACTTGACCGAGATTTTATGCCCATTGATTTTATGTATTAGTTTGGAAGAGATTGGTGCAGAATTACGAAAGTTATGGTGTCCATAGGAAAGTGATATATATATATATATATATAGATAGATAGTTTTTTACTGAGGGTGGTTTTGGGTTCTAGGGGTCATGATCGGTGTAGATCTGCAAAAAGTTTTCAGAAATTCCAACATGGGAACGATCCCAATAGGTAGTATTTCATACGAAATCTACCTAAAAACCATTCATACTTTCACATTTATGATATTTTTAGATGAGATGCTGTTGCTACGCAACGGTTAAAAGAAAAAATGAAATATAAGTAAATTCATAAAATAAAATATTTTATATTGTTCGAACACATGTATAAAATTTCATCATAAGTTATACACCTAATTTAAAAGCTCTGACAAATGTTTTGACAAAATTGCAAACTAATAGAAATAATTTAATACTCTTATTTAAAAATTTCAGCATCCAAAATTTACCATTTAAATCTATTATTCATATGAGCGACTTCTTTCAACAAATGAAAATTTGAAAATCGTCTGACTTCCCATAGAAAAGCATTATATCACAAAATAAAATGTTCTGTATATTCCGAAAGAATGAACCAAATTTAACCCAAAACTATACAGCTAAATCCGGGGAGCTCACCAATATACATCCTTAATTTCAAACTAATCGGATGCTTTTTACGGCAGTTATCGCGGAACAGACAGACTAACTAACTAACAAACAAACAGATGGAAACCAAAAAATTTCGGGTCTCCACAGTAAGCCTTCACTGACGTTTCGGCAAAAATATAAAATATAAAAATATAAAATCTGATTTTTAAGGAATTTTTTTAAAGTTCGTTCTATTTTTTACCTACCTTAGAGAGGAATTTAAGAAAATCCTTTCTCCGCGGCACTCTATGTCATAAGAAGTATTTTTACCCCTAATTTCAAGATTTTAGGTTCAGTAGTTTGGGCTGCGTGTTGATTAATACAAAATCCAGACTTTCTTTTATATAGATAGATTGTACATGAAAAGTTTCAATTTTTTTAAATATAATTTTTTCTTTATCTGAATCTATCTTTTGTCTTTTTCTATGTCGTTACTTAATGATTGCTTGTTGCTTTTATTAAATATAACAGGTTTTAATTGATTTGAAAAAATTTTGAAGTTTGTCAGGTATGAATTTTGTAGTTTATTAAGTCCATACTTGAAATAGACTGGAATTCAACAAGTTGCATTTCAATTTCTTTAAGTTTAGAAAAACTAAAAACAATTCCAAAACTTCATTTTTTAAAGTTTTTTAGTATCATATCTATTTTGTTTTAGAACCTCAATCGACGCCGTGCCAAAAATGTGCTGTCACGTGTCACAGGTTCGTCGCCCCTGTGCAACCGAACTCCTTCTTCAACCAAAAGACAGATTTTTATTATATATTGAACATAAACTTATTACCAAGTTAAGAAGAAGTGGTTAGAATATACTTCGCATCAGTATCTGCTTTGAATTTTTATATTAGTTATATTTTTAACTTTTATATTTAACCTTTCCTTTCGTTTTTCTTACATTTCTTTTTTCGACATTTTCTGAACTAAACTGATGATATTATCGTGAGCTAAAATAGTGCACTTTTCTTTATCTGAAATTTCTTAATATTCATGTTTCTTCGGTTGCAGATTTTTAGACACTTTTTACATTTAAACAACAAAGCGTCTAAAAAGACAACTTCGTTATTAGAATCGAGAATCGAGAACGAACATGACAAAACCGCCAAACTATCAACCAGCGTCTAAATCGCGCCCCTCACAACGTCTCATATCACAAATGCATCCGCGAAATTCCCTGTGCTACTGAGAAAGTCCCTATTTAAAGGGAAAAGGGGATTTTCTTTGTTATCTGCGGAAATGAGTTAAATTTAAATGCATTTTCTCTCTCTCTCTTTTTTTTTTTTTGCATGTGTGTGTGTGTGTTATTGGCGTAGGAAGCAAAATCATTTTAAATAGATTTGATAGTAGTGGGATTAAATTTTCATTTATTGATTCTGAATAAAATAAATACTAGATGAATGTATATTTCTGGATTCAAATGTTGTCTTTTAGATGTTAAGAATACGATTTTTGTTAATTTTGTTATTTCTTTACTTACCAAATTTCTGGTTGTTTCAGTATTTAAAGGAAATTATAAATAGTATATGAATATTAGTTTTTAAAATGTCTTTCTTAGGTAAAGGGTAAAGGTAAGCAATCAGATCTTAAATATTTGGAATTAGAGATCAGAGAATAAGCGACTAACGAGTTGCGCAAGTTTTAGAAACTTTAAGTGTAGATCGACCGAAATATTTGTTACGTTTTCGGTCTAAAATCTGAGTTTCACCAAACATTCGTTTTCGGGGAAAATGGTGCTGAAAATTTGGCCGAAACTATCTGTATTTCAAAAATTTCGTTTGTTTCTTCGGAAATTTTCTACATTACTCATTGATTTGAGCTGTATCGGCTTAAATAAGACGCTCTTCATTTATTGCTGTGAACTTCACTATTTATAATTATCAGTCATCAGGGACTCCAGATGTGAGTGCAAAGTATAAAGCAAGAAATGCATATATGATTAAACCTTGAACATGTTTTCCACGTGCTCATAAAAGCTGCAAACTTAACAGTAATTATTATTATTATTATTATTTTTTTTTTTACTGATTAGCAAATGTTACAGATTATTTTCTTTAAATAAAGAATTTTAAAAAACTATTCGGTTTACTTTCTGTCATGTTATCGATTTGCATAGATTTCATTTAATTTGGCTACTATGACGCAAACAAAATATTTACACAAGTTTTACTTATGATTTTTGAATAGCTTGACACAAAAGATAATTCAATCGATTGAAATAAATACATTTCAATGTATGATATAGGCTCAGTGAAGATGTGATATATTTAACAGTGAACTGGAAAATTAAAAATATCGTTTGGATGTGAAAATATTTTTAAAAAGACAAACCAAAAATAATTTTTATCGAATTTTAAAACAAACCTTTTAATGTCCTATAAATTCGCCATTCAAATTTTCATATCATCCCATTTAAAACCCATATTTTGAATTTATGAGAGACCTGAATAAAAAAGCATTAGTGAATAAATTATATATATATCAATTAATGTTGAAAATACTGTTTGCACTTGTGAATATAAATAGAAAAAAGAAAATGATGATCAATTTTTCTTTTAATTAATAGCATAGCGTTACCCAAATTTTGATATCATTATTTTTAAGACCTATATTTCATTTTTTTTAGAGCCCTAAGGTAAAGTGCGGTGTCACAAACGTTTAACCCGTTGATGGTTTTTGTGCTGATTTTAATTACTAATAAAAAATGTAAATAAAAAATCTATGTTTACCATTTTTACGTTCGTTTTCGTTTTTTTCTTTACAAGAAAAAATTAGTTGGATTCGGGAAAATTTTCGACTTCCGGTTTTTGATGGATTTATACGTTTTAGAAAATCATGAACACGATTTAAAGGTACAAAACAAATAGGTGTTGCTATCCAACGTACAATTTATTCACAAGTTTAACATAAAACTCTACGTTTCGGTTTAATTTTTAAAACCTTCATCAGGAGAAACAAAATTTCTAAAATATAAATCGACAACAAACTCTTTACATGCTACATTTTGAAATCAATTCAAAATACAAAACTTTCTAACAGAAACCTCTTACTCCCAAATAAACAATTCAGTGGCGCCATCTTTTAACCAAAGATGCAAACGAAGAAAGAAATGCTGAAAAAAGTAGAATTTTCATTGACTTTTCAAAATTGAAAGCCATATTTCTGGGATGTGAAAGGAAACATTATCATTACACACTTCATGGTTTCTTAGACGAATTTCTAAAGATTCACGAATAATAGCATTTCGCGGAATAACTTGCTTGGAAATAACTTTAGCATGGTCAAAGTCTATAAATGAAATGAGTCCTTTATGGTAGCTTCTTGAGAGTGCTGTAGAAAATTTACGAAACTTCAAATCGTTTTTATGTGAAGTTTCGTAAATTTTCTACAGCACTCTCAAGAAGCTACCATAAAGGACTCATTTCATTTATAGACTTTGACCATGCTAAAGTTATTTCCAAGCAAGTTATTCCGCGCAATGCTATTATTCGTGAATCTTTAGAAATTAGTCTAAGAAACCATGAAGTGTGTAATGATAATGTTTCCTTTCACATCCCAGAAATATGGCTTACAATTTTGAAAAGTCAATGAAAATTCCACTTTTTTCAGCATTTCTTTCTTCGTTTGCATCTTTGGTTAAAAGATGGCGCCACTGAACTGTTTATTTGGGAATAAGAGGTTTCCGTTAGAAAGTTTTGTATTTTGAATTGATTTCAAAATGTAGCATGTAAAGAGTTTGTTGTCGATTTATATTTTAGAAAAATTTTCTCCTGATGAAGGTTTTAAAGATTAAACCGAAACGTAGAGTTTTCTGTTAAACTTGTGAATAAATTGTACGTTGGATAGCAACACCTATTTGTTTTGTATCGATATTACAACGTAAAGTCCTTTATTATTATTACGATTTAAAGGTTTTTAGAAAATGTCTGTCTGTCACTCCACCTGTGAGTCTGTCTGTATGTGACAAAAATTTTGTGTGCGCTCTATCCCAATAACTAATACACAAAATTTTACAAACCTATAGATTCAGTTAGAACTTGACATAAACTGGTGCTAATTAGTGTTTGGCTATATCGCCCAACTATAATTTAATTTTATAATTAAATTATAATTAAATTATGATAATAATTTAACTTTCTATTATTTATATAAAAATATTATTATAATTATAAGAAAACGTTATAAGAATATTATTATAATTATAAAAAACGTGTGCTAAACAGTAAAATAATGGATTGTTTCAATCATATAACTGAAATAAGACAAAACGATATTTTTCATTCATGACAGCCATAGAAAGGGAAGCAGACAAATATCATATGTGTTAGGTGCTCCATGGAGTAGAGCTATTGATAAAACTGGCAATATGTGACTTTGTGGCGTGGTAAAGGTAATTCGTACTAAACTTTTATTTTTATCGATTGCAATTTTGATTTTCTTCTAAGCCTATGTTTTTCTTCTCACTTGAATTAGAAGTATGTTTTCAAATATAGTATTTTAAGACATATAGATATTTATGAAAGTCCAGATTACGGAGTGATGAATACTATTTTATGCTCAGCTTAAGAAGGCAATGACATTATTATATTAAGCACGGACATCAAATATAAAACAAATATATATATATATATATATATATATATATATATAAACATTTAAATGTCTTTCTAAGTAAATCTTTCTCTAAACATTTCTCTGATATTTACTTTGACCTTATTATGAGTAGGGTTAATATTTTAAATATTAATATACAAAAAAAACACAAAATTCAGAACATGAATACTCAAATGATAATTACTTTTTCAAATCACATTTTTAATAAAATTAATATCAATTCTATAATTAATGATAAAAATTGTTTTTTTCCTATCAATAATCTTCATATATCAAAAACCTTTAAATATCCGAATACAATTGGGAGAAAAATTTTTAACTACAATACATTTTCAAAAAATACATCTGCTGCAAGTACATTTCCGTGTAACTGCAAAGACCCCACTCTAAAAAAATACATAAACAATGATCATGGACATATAATCACTGGAAATCTTGATATTGTTCATGATTTTAAATTGAAACAACTAATGGGTTATGGTATTAAATATAGACTTCCATCTAAATTTAATGTTAAATCTATTATCAAACAGTTTACATATGATATTGATATTTTTATTTATAAAATTTCTATCTCTTATAATAAGCCTATTGAATATTTTAATCAATGGAAGATATTAGTAATTGAAAAATTAACTATGGCTTTAAAAAATAATATTGCTGATTTGGTTTCTATTAATACACAGCATTATTTCCAACAAATTACTAAATTACAAAAAAACATCGTTATTACATATGTAGACAAATCTCCTAACAATTATGCTATTATATGTAAATCATATTATCACCAACTTCTTACAAATTCTATTTCTTCTAATAAGTCTTTTAAAAAAACTAATGAAAATGTAATTGTAAATAATCGTAAAATTCGAAGTTATTATAAACTTTTAAATATTTTATCTACTAATTTTAATTATCCATATCTAGTTCTTATTCCCAAATTTCATAAAACTCCTATTAAATTTAGGACTGTTACTATTGGTTGTAATACATATAATAATAAAGCCAATACACTTCTCTTAAAAATTCTTAATCAAATATATGTACTTACTACAAACAATGATAATACACATTGTATAAAAAATAGCTATCAACTTGTTAATATTTAAAAAAATCTTCATTCTGTTTGTAATATAACGACATATGACTTCAAAGATCTTTTTAATAATATAGACCTATTAGATTTACATAAAATTATAAATGCATTATTTAAAAAGTATTATAAAAAACTGGAATTACCATCTAATATAGATATTGCATATTTTAAATCTTTAACTAACTTCGTTATCTATAATAATTATATATTGCAAGATAATACTTTATATTTACAGCATGTCGGTATACCACAAGGCGGTTGTACTTCCAGTTTACTCTCAGACTTATTCTTATCTCATTATGAACGTAATTTTACTAATAATAATCTACATTTATATTGTTATATTGATGACATCATTTTAATTGAAACTGATCAATCTGCAATTACTCGATTTCCAGTTGATTATCCCACTAATTTGGGATTAACGGAAAACCTTTTATCTAACAAAAATTAACTTCTTAGATTTTAAAATTACAATAAAAGACAATAAAACAATCACAGATTTATATGACAAACGTAAAGAATTTAAATTCACAGTTAATACATTTACAAATTTTAAATCTTGTCTACATCATTCAGTATTTCGTAATATAATACTTAATCATTTATATAGAATAAAATGTTTATGTTCTTCTCCTCTAATTAACAATAATATTAAAAAACTAATTTATGATGCATTAAATCATGGTTTTCCAAAAAAATTCATATATTCATTAATATACAATTAGTACTTTTCTTACATGATCTATAAACACAAATTAACACATGCGTAAACAAAATTACAAAAAAATTATAAAATAAAAAAATATCTATAAAAAATTAAAAATTGTAAAATAATATAAAAAAAATATTATAGGTTGGTTGGGTGGGTAGATGTTAGAGTACGGAGGAGGGTGGTGTTGTCTGGATAATACGCAATGGTTAATTATTTATAAAAAAAAAAAAAAACGGGGCTCTTATATTATTACTATATTTTTGTTATGTATTTTATGTGGATGTTGATTTGATATTTTATATGTAAATTGGAGATTTTCATTAATATTATAATTAGCTTAATTATTCATTAATCTAATTTACAATTATTTGTTATTAAATTTTAATTTACTAAGGACAATATCATATTAATTACTAATAGTATGCCACTCTTAGTTTAATGTTTTTGAATGTCCCACATTCATACTTTATGGATTTTTATGGATGTCTGAAAATAATCCTCATTCTATATTTGTACTTTTTAAGTAATGGGATTTTAAGTATTATTTAACCTTCTATATACTTCCACATGTTTTTTATTTCCTGTTCATTTTATAAATATCTTATATATAATTCATTAAAAAATAATTTTTAAATAATTTTTAATAATTATTTATATTAATTATTACTGAATTTATTTTGTTTTATAGCATATAGCTATATGCTATATATTATCAATGTTCTAGCATTATTTAAACTATTAGTTTAGTTTAAATCAGTTAGCTAATAGAATATATTGTATGCTTTTAAATTTTATTAACAATAGTTTTAAATACATTGTGTGATTTATATTAGGTTTATAATTCTCTATATATAAGGATTTGTTTGGTTTTGCTGTTTAAACAGTTATTTACATTCAAAAGCTTACAAATTTTGATCTTGCGATAAATGTTTAATATAATTAATAACAGATGGCAGCACCAACTCTCTTGTCTCTTTCAGATTGCTCTAATTTTTATTTTTTCTAGCTCCATTTCAGTTATAATTTATACACCAGGGTGTATTTTTAGCTAAATGTTGACGATATTGTTAAACTGTTATCTATTAATTTAATAGTGCATTTTAAATAATGTAATTAATATCTGTTTATTTTATATTAGATTAAATTTGTTTTACAAGGTATTTCAAATTTTATTTCAAAATGTATTAACTGCATCCTTTGGTATCATTTACTGTGATTTCTTAACTGTTTTATTCACCTTAATCTTTTTGATATACTGGTTGACATGTGCACACGGATTTTTGTAAAATACTGAAATATTAATCGGTATGGTGTTTATTATTTATATTTTATATCCTATAAATATTTAAATACGTTTTATTGATTCTTCCATTTCATAATATTTGTTTCTATTCTGCTTTCATTTTTAATCAATTCACTTGATTTTTGTGGTTGTTTGGGCACAGGGGAAAATTAATTTTAGCTTTAGCTTATTTTTCCCACAGAAAACACCATTTTGCTTATATCATTGAATTCTGTGCCCTTGATAACGTAATTCAATGTATAAGCTTTTCAATTTTTGTCGGTGTCTACTTTTTTCTTTTTTCTTCCATAATAATTCTTATAATATTTTTTTTTTTTTTTTTAATACTTACAGCTTTAATTCATAATAATTGACGGTGGTAGGTTATGTTTAATTAATGTAATATATTAGCATTCAAATTACTATGATGCATTTGCGCAAGTAATTATGAATGTATGCTTTTTACGATATTTTAAATATCTTTTCATTTTGAATGTCAACCATTCATTTTGATGTATTTTTTCCTTAAGGTATCTTATATATATTTTTATATATTCCCAGGTCGCTAAATTATTTAGCAATCTTTTAAATATTATACGCTTAGATCATTGCTGCAATTAGCGCACAATCTATGTGTATTATCAATAAGATTTCTACTATGTAGTTATCTGATACCTATTTTAGGATTCCATTAATTTTTTCATTCCTATCATTGCAACGATTTATTTAATGTTTTTTAATTTTCTAGATATGATTTTATCTGAATTTTCTTGTAGTTAGTGTATGATATTGTCCTATATATTTTCTATTTGTGCTATAGCTTTACATAATTCTGTAGAGATAATCATTTTATATATACATTAATATGGTAGCAATAATTGTTTCTATTCATAGATTTAATGTTAATTTGCTTTAGTTTAAATTCATATTACTTTGATCTGAGTAGTTAGTTGGGTAAGCGTTATGGTTGTCTTTGCATGGTTATAGTTGTTCTAGGATTTGGATGTTATGCGGATCTTTTTAGACTTATTTGTTATAAAATAGTCTAGTGGTTTCTTGCTATTATTAATCTACGTTATTTGGGTTATCATAGTTTGGTTTTGGATAATTTGAAGATTGTTTCTGCGTTCTGCTTCTATGATTGTAAATATTGTATATATTTTTTCATACTCAAGTTTTATTATTTAATCAAGGCTGATTTAATTAATTTATTAATTTTTATTATTAAAATTTCTTATTTTTATGGCAATTATTGCATTTTCCATACATAATTTTTATATGGCAGTTCTTAGTAAACATCTCGATACTGGCAAGATACACTTAGCATCTATGCAGTGTAGTGCCCGGTACAGGAATAATAATTGGGTTGTTCCTGGATCGTCATCCAGCGACCATTTATACTCTCCCCCTCGTCCTTTATTTTTTCGTAAGTGCTATGATTCTCGGTGCAAGACATGTCCATACGCTGCTCAGACACAAATTGTCTCAGATCCTAATTATTCAAGTTTTTGTAAAGCATTTAATGTTATTTATAGTATAAAGTGCAACTTATGTAATATGAAATATATTGGTGAAACATCAGGTCCAATTCATAAACGAATCAATCATCGTCGATCAGACTCTAATAATAACAAAGCAAAAAATATACAATCTACAGCTGAAATTCAACATTTTCATAAACATCTATTTAAAAATACGACAATTGAAATCCTTCAAATTCTAAAAAATAAATCAGAACGTCTTTATATGGAATCATCATATATGAAATATTATAACACAATTTATCCTTATGGACTTAACAGTGAAGTATTTAACAGACCTGTCAAAGTCTTCACATCTATAAATAACAATATTGATTATTGTCCAATTTATCCTACTCTTAATCATAATTTAAATGCTAAAACAATACGTAATAAACGCGGAAAGGGTTCATCATCAGTTGTAGTTTCCAAAAAATCTATCACAAAACAAATTAATGATCTTCAACGAAATTACTTAGAGAATTATAACTGGTTGTTAATTCGTAAAAACATCTTTGCTATTAAAAAGAAACAGCTGGTACAACATTTAAATGTCTTTCTAAGTAAATCTTTCTCTAAACATTTCTCTGATATTTACTTTGACCTTATTATGAGTAGGGTTAATATTTTAAATATTAATATACAAAAAAAAAACACAAAATTCAGAACATGAATACTCAAATGATAATTACTTTTTCAAATCACATTTTTAATAAAATTAATATCAATTCTATGATTAATGATAAAAATTGTTTTTTTCCTATCAATAATCTTCATATATCAAAAACCTTTAAATATCCGAATACAATTGGGAGAAAAATTTTTAACTACAATACATTTTCAAAAAATACATCTGCTGCAAGTACTTTTCCGTGTAACTGCAAAGACCCCACTCTAAAAAAATACATAAACAATGATCATGGACATATAATCACTGGAAATCTTGATATTGTTCATGATTTTAAATTGAAACAACTAATGGGTTATGGTACTAAATATAGACTTCCATCTAAATTTAATGTTAAATCTATTATCAAACAGTTTACATATGATATTGATATTTTTATTTATAAAATTTCTATCTCTTATAATAAGCCTATTGAATATTTTAATCAATGGAAGATATTAGTAATTGAAAAATTAACTATGGCTTTAAAAAATAATATTGCTGATTTGGTTTCTATTAATACACAGCATTATTTCCAACAAATTACTAAATTACAAAAAAACATCGTTATTACATATGTAGACAAACCTCCTAACAATTATGCTATTATATGTAAATCATATTATCACCAACTTCTTACAAATTCTATTTCTTCTAATAAGTCTTTTCAAAAAACTAATGAAAATGTAATTGTAAATAATCGTAAAATTCGAAGTTATTATAAACTTTTAAATATTTTATCTACTAATTTTAATTATCCATATCTAGTTCTTATTCCCAAATTTCATAAAACTCCTATTAAATTTAGGACTGTTACTATTGGTTGTAATACATATAATAATAAAGCCAATACACTTCTCTTAAAAATTCTTAATCAAATATATGTACTTACTACAAACAATGATAATACACATTGTATAAAAAATAGCTATCAACTTGTTAATATTTTAAAAAATCTTCATTCTGTTTGTAATATAACGACATATGACTTCAAAGATCTTTTTAATAATATAGACCTATTAGATTTACATAAAATTATAAATGCATTATTTAAAAAGTATTATAAAAAACTGGAATTACCATCTAATATAGATATTGCATATTTTAAATCTTTAACTAACTCCATTATCTATAATAATTATATATTGCAAGATAATACTTTATATTTACAGCATGTCGGTATACCACAAGGCGGTTGTACTTCCAGTTTACTCTCAGACTTATACTTATCTCATTATGAACGTAATTTTACTAATAATAATCTACATTTATATCGTTATATTGATGACATCATTTTAATTGAAACTGATCAATCTGCAATTACTCGATTTCCAGTTGATTATCCCACTAATTTGGAATTAACGGAAAACCTTTTATCTAACAATACAATTAACTTCTTAGATCTTAAAATTACAATAAAAGACAATAAAACAATCACAGATTTATATGACAAACGTAAAGAATTTAAATTCACAGTTAATACATTTACAAATTTTAAATCTTGTCTACATCATTCAGTATTTCGTAATATAATACTTAATCATTTATATAGAATAAAATGTTTATGTTCTTCTCCTCTAATTAACAATAATATTAAAAAACTAATTTATGATGCATTAAATCATGGTTTTCCAAAAAAATTCATATATTCATTAATATACAATTAGTACTTTTCTTACATGATCTATAAACACAAATTAACACATGCGTAAACAAAATTACAAAAAAATTATAAAATAAAAAAATATCTATAAAAAATTAAAAATTGTAAAATAATATAAAAAAAATATTATAGGTTGGTTGGGTGGGTAGATGTTAGAGTACGGAGGAGGGTGGTGTTGTCTGGATAATACGCAATGGTTAATTATTTATAAAAAAAAAATAAATAAATAAAAAAAAAACGGGGCTCTTATATTATTACTATATTTTTTTTATGTATTTTATGTGGATGTTGATTTGATATTTTATATGTAAATTGGAGATTTTCATTAATATTATAATTAGCTTAATTATTCATTAATCTAATTTACAATTATTTGTTATTAAATTTTAATTTACTAAGGACAATATCATATTAATTACTAATAGTATGCCACTCTTAGTTTAATGTTTTTGAATGTCCCACATTCATACTTTATGGATTTTTATGGATGTCTGAAAATAATCCTCATTCTATATTTGTACTTTTTAAGTAATGGGAATTTAAGTATTATTTAACCTTCTATATACTTCCACATGTTTTTTATTTCCTGTTCATTTTATAAATATCTTATATATAATTCATTAAAAAATTATTTTTAAATAATTTTTAATAATTATTTATATTAATTATTACTGAATTTATTTTGTTTTATAGCATATAGCTATATGCTATATATTATCAATGTTCTAGCATTATTTAAACTCTTAGTTTAGTTTAAATCAGTTAGCTAAAAGAATATATTGTATGCTTTTAAATTTTATTAACAATAGTTTTAAATACATTGTGTGATTTATATTAGGTTTATAATTCTCTATATATAAGGATTTGTTTGGTTTTGCTGTTTAATCAGTTATTTACATTCAAAAGCTTACAAATTTTTATCTTGCGATAAATGTTTAATATAATTAATAACAGATGGCAGCACCAACTCTCTTGTCTCTTTCAGATTGCTCTAATTTTTATTTTTTCTAGCTCCATTTCAGTTATAATTTATACACCAGGGTGTATTTTTAGCTAAATGTTGACGATATTGTTAAACTGTTATCTATTAATTTAATAGTGCATTTTAAATAATGTAATTAATATCTGTTTATTTTATATTAGATTAAATTTGTTTTACAAGGTATTTCAAATTTTATTTCAAAATGTATTAACTGCATCCTTTGGTATCATTTACTGTGATTTCTTAACTGTTTTATTCACCTTAATCTTTTTGATATACTGGTTGACATGTGCACATGGATTTTTGTAAAATACTGAAATATTAATCGGTATGGTGTTTATTATTTATATTTTATATCCTATAAATATTTAAATACGTTTTATTGATTCTTCCATTTCATATTATTTGTTTCTATTCTGCTTTCATTTTTAATCAATTCACTTGATTTTTTTGGTTGTTTGGGCACAGGGGAAAATTAATTTTAGCTTTAGCTTATTTTTCCCACAGAAAACAACCATTTTGCTTATATCATTGAATTCTGTGCCCTTGATAACGTAATTCAATGTATAAGCTTTTCAATTTTTGTCGGTGTCCACTTTTTTCTTTTTTCTTCCATAATAATTCTTATAATTTTTTTTTTTTTTTTAAATACTTACAGCTTTAATTCATAATAATTGACGGTGGTAGGTTATGTTTAATTAATGTAATATATATATATATATATATATATATATATATATATATATATATATTTAAAACAAATAATAATGGAAGACCAAAAAATGATTAGTTGTCCTTTTCTATAATAGTTAAAAAGCATGAAAATTGATAACTCACGAAATTAAGTACATTCAATGGCTGACAGTTGTTCAAAAGAAGAAAATTGAGAAGAAAAACGAAAGAAAAAAATGCCTTGTTCACCAATACGAAAGTTGCTGAGGAATTCACCGAACCCTTTTTATACGAAATGCTTTTAATTTAAAAATACTGTTAATTGTTTCAAGTATTTTTGTATAAAGTATCCTTTTTTGTAGTATATTTAAAGTCAAAGTCCATTGTACTCAGATGAAGACATTTCTTTGGGTTCCCTGTATCTAAAATCGGTTACTTTGACAGCAGTACCTGGAAGTTCTTTTTTTAAAAAGAGAATTGCTATTCGGTTTTTTAAGTATTATTAAATAACACAGCAGCAGCAGTAACCTATGAATATAGGTTAGAAAAAATTACTTTTTCAATAAAAAAAAAATGCTAATTTGGATGAAAGAAATGCACACTGAATGTTACTAGGTTAAATTAGAGCTTTGGGGTTTTTTTTATGTAAGCTGCACTATATTATGTACGGTATCTTAACACACGCATGTATATCTACGTATATTAGATAATGTAAAGATGGCGCAGCCAACCCCATTCTACGGTAAAATAAAAAACTTTAAAATAAAGAAATAAAAATAACATTTTGCATATTTATTATTAAACATTTCGCAGCTTTATTTATATTATGTAACATAGGATGTGAATGCATAAAAATGTTATGAAACAACTAATGCAAATGTTTTGAAATGTAGAAGGGTCTTAGGAGCAAACGGGATTTTTACCTGGGAGATATTGAGATTCATTATTACTCAAAAAGTAATAATTAACTTGTTGCGCATGCTAAAAAAGTCATGGGTGAACACAAGATTGTCATTACGGGAAGGTGAAATGGGTACCTCGTTGGTACATCACTTTAAAGTTTCAAGTTATATATTACTATTTTCAAAAATTTACTAAGCAGGTCTCTTCTGCAGCCCTCTTGCGCGACGTTCATTCGTAAAATATTTGTATTATATATAAGTGACCCATAATAACCGTCATATTTTAGTAAGAAATGTTTTATTTTAATAAAAAGGGAAGCTAACAACAGTTTCAAGGCTTTGTAAAGAAACTTGCTCATCAACATTCAGCTTAAAATAAAATATATTCAAGGCTGGAGTAGCACAGTCGAAGTTTATTCCAACAGAGAGAAAAATGTCCAGACCAAGAATCGAACCTGGATACTTGGCGTGCTGTGCCAATGCATTACCTGTTAAGCTATCTGAACAATACCTGGCTTAACAGCTGTCGGATAGCTTAACAGGTAAAGCACTGGGACGGCACGCCAAGTATCCCGGTTCGATTCCTGGTCTGGACGTTTTCTGCTCTGTTGGAATAAACTTCAACTGTGCTACTCCAGCCTTGAATATACTTTAATCCAGTTATAAAAAATATTCGTTTACTTCATTATTATAAAACAAAATAGTTTAAAAACAGCAGAAGCAATAACGCATGCATAGTTTGCTGTTGTTCCTCAACCTATATGACATTCCTTTTTTCACCGAGGAAGAGACCCCGATTATGAAATCTTGAAACAGTTGTATGCCAAAAGTGTTTAGCTCTTTATGCTTTCCTTTACGATATCCATTGCACTTTATATATGCTTCTCAACACAACCGCTTGTATATGCATCGTATTTAATTTTTTGGGGGGAAGGACTTTAAAATTTTATTCCTCACTACGTTATTCTTGGCACCAGGTACAATAACAATTAAGAAAATGAAATTTACTTTAAAAATTATTTTTCCTTAACATCACGAATATATTTTTTGAATTTAAGGAACATTTACAGTAAACGAAAATGTGTAAAAATATAAAACACGTATAGAGAAGGAAAGTTACAAATTGGCTCAAAAAGTTTTTCCAAGATTAGAATAAACCTTTTAAATTGTTTAAAGACATAGTATTAAGATTATTACTTTAAACTTTTTTTAAACACACATCCGATGAAAGTACATCTATTAAAATAAACTTTTTTGTTTAAAAAATTGACATGGTTCAAATACTGTGCAAAATGCCAACCAATATAAAATTCTGTCACTGCTATACAGTGTGATTCATAAAAATCGAAATAATAGCCTATTTCCTTAAATATTGCCCCTAGACTAAACTTCCAATTACAAAGATTCATAAAAATATGTGTAAAATTTGATGACACATAAGTGGCAACTACATGGGGGGGGGGGACTATTTGAGAAAATACCGAAATTTCCAGCCCTGGACACGGCCCGACCCATAGAAAAAGTTCTGTCTGGCCCTGTATAAAAGTTAAATGTTCGGCCCGAGACCTGCTCGGAACGGACAAAGGTTAAAATCACGGCCTGAGTCCGGCGCGACTTAATTTCTAGAAAACTAGGCTTTTTATGTCAATATTGTTAAAAAAATATTTCGTACCAGAAGTTCTGAACAAAAATACTTATTTTAACATTTTTCATGTTTATAATCTATATTTTTAAAGAAGCGCTCTCATATCAGTAGTGGGAAAAGGAGAGTTCGATTGCGGCGGTGGAGGTGGAGTGAGGAGAGAGGAGGAGGAGGGAGATCATACTATAGTAGGATGAGGTTTAAGAGAACTTTTTTTTGATTGGAAAGGAAATTTTTTATTTAATCGTCTTACAGCAGGAAGGGGTAGGAGGGGTTAATTTTTTTGAGGGGGCTTAATGTTTTTTCGAATCGACTTAGAGTAGGATTGGAAATATCATACTATAACACGAGGGGTTAGCTATTTTTGAGAGAAAGTATTAAGGGCTAAACTTTTAGTGGGGCTAAATAATTGAGGGGGCTTATTTTTAGGGGGGGCTTATTATTTTTTGAAGTAGAGAATCGGTTTTGGAACACTTTAAATTGTGGAAACCGTTAGTGGTTCGGCTGCAGCTCTCTCTACCCCCCTGCTACCCCCCCCCCTTGCCCCCCCCCTACCCCCCTGAAAAATAAGGATTTTTAAGGATTTTTTTTTTAATAGTGTCGGCCTCTCTCGATGAGAAAGTTTTCATGTGTTGTAACATATTTAATTTTTCGTTTGTTTTGAACTTTGTCAAAAATAGTAGGTTAGTTTTAATGAGATTAAACTGGAATTGTATTATTAGATGAGAGTTCTTTTATAAATTTAACTTGTATTCTTATTGAAAGGTTTTTATGAACAACTCTGTTTTTGGAAAAACTTTAGTGAATCTTTGATAAAAGGAGAAAAGTTATGCTTTGCATTATTGAAAAAAACAGTAAAAAAATTAGTAGTCTCATCAAGTTTTAAGTCATTTGATGAAGATCTGATTGCAGTGGAAAGGATTAAACACAGTTTAATTTTGCAACGTCCTGTATACGTTGGGTTTGTTATACTAGTAATGTTTTCAATACGCGTTTCGAACCCTGAAACCCCCCATTATTCGAATTTCTGTAATGAGAATCTAGATGGAAGTTTGAAAAATTTCATTTAGAACTGAAAATTGGTAAATTTCATCCTCTTGTTGCAAGTACATACATCTCTTTACCTATTCGCCTGGTTTCGAACCTACAATCTTCCCATTATTAGGTTATTTCTATAACCATTGGGCTGGGCGGGCCCCATTGTTTTTTCAATTGAATTTGCTTTCTTTCAGTTTTGTATCGACTTCTTTTTAAAAATCAGTGGGTTAATGATTTTACGTTTAGTAGAAATTTTAACAAAGTGTTGCCATTGAATTTAGAAAAAATGAGAAATAAACATTATATATTTTTATTATCGTGCACTTCAAGAAATTATTTAATTTTCAGATGAATAGGTTTTGCTAACATTTATTCATTTTAGTATTTATTTCAACATTAAGGAAACTATTAACAGTGTGTTGCCCCTGTATTACGTACTAAACGATATTAAAGACTGTTGCCATTGAATTTAGAGAAATAAACATTCAATTTTTATATATTATATACTTCGAGAAATTAATTCATTTTCTTAGATTTAATAATGCCTTCTTCAACTTCGGGAAAGTATAGTAATTTGAACGAAAAGATAAATTATAATCTGGATTTTAGGAAAGTAATATAATTTTAGCGTAATAATATTTTTTCAATCAGGATTTTCTTGTGCAGTTAATGAACTCTTTCATTATCACTCACCCAAAATGTTTCTTTTTACTTATACTGTAACAAAATTTATGGATTTTAGTTTAAAAATTAAAATGATATACAATTAAACCAAAACAAGTTTATTCCTAAGCTTTTAAAAACTAACCAGTTCTTCAATTTTCAAAGATTTGCGGTCATATCTATTTGTGTGCTTGTTGTTTCGATCATACATAAACAGGATGTACTGTTTCTAATCTGGATATAATGATAAAGCGTATTTCCGTACTATGTGAAAAACAAGATAATAGTTCTTTTATTCCATTGTATTAGGAAAACAAATTTTCTTAATGGGTCACTATTTTAATTAACTAACAATAAAGAAATGAATCAGATTTTTTTTTTTTTTTTTTTTTTTTTTTTTTTTTTTATAACACTCGCATTTCAGTAGGATTCACAAAAAAGTTAATCATTTAATGATAAAAACATGTTAATTCAAAAAGAAATGAATTTTTAAAATGATTCATTTTGTACACTTGCTTATTAAATGAACACAACAGTTAATATTACAGTTAATATTACACAACAGTTATATGTATTAAATAGTTATCGCGTGATCTTCTTTTTTCTGATGCGCCACCTACATTGATTTAAGTGTAGTTGGTTTTCATTTCACGTCATTATTCTGCTTTCTACTGTTTTGAATACATGTGGTGTATTTTTCGTCCTCGCACAGTTAAAACAGTTTTTAAATGAATATGCATGTTATTAATGATACACAATCGCCTATTGTCGTCAATTCGGATAAGATGAGTGAACAGGAGATAAAAGATGTGCCCGTTTCGATTAGTAAAAGTATTCCTGCTTCATCACAAATGTTTAAATTGCCTTATATTTGTGGAAAATGTAAAGAAGAATTTTACGAGAAACATGAGTTTTTAAAACATATGAACATTCATTTAGAAAAAAAACTTTTTAAGTGCGACGTATGTGGAATGTTGTTTTTTCGAAAGAGTTCTTTAATGGAACATATGATAATTCATCGCATGACATCTACCATGTACCAATGTGAAACATGTGGTAAATCTTTTTCAAGAAAGAGTGTGTTCACCAGACACGCAAAGTTTCATTTAGAAAAAAAGCCTTTGAGTTGTGACAAGTGTAAGAAAATATTCGTTCAACAATGTGATTTACGAAAGCATTTGTTAATTCACATTAAAGACGGGAAATTTCATAAATGTGAACAATGCGAAGAAACGTTTTCGAGAAAGATGGACTTAAGGAATCATCTTAAAATTCAAATCATTCCGAAGAAAAGTGAGCTTTCCAAGCAATTCAAATGTGATGATTGTGACCAAGTTCTTTCTGATAAATTCGACTTAGCTGAACACAGAAAAATTCATCTTTCACCCATCCAACTTAAATTGGAACAGCGTAATGGATTGATTAAGCAATTAGAAGAATTAACACTTCAATTAAGAACTTTGCAAAATGAAATATCTTCTTCAAATATCGAATTTTCCGTGACTTGAAATAGACATATGTTTTCATTATACATGTGTAATCATTTTTGTAACTAACGAAAAATAAAATTTTTCTGAATTGGAAAAACGTGTATGTTTTCATTTTAACAAGATGTCTTAGTATTTTATTGCTCCCGCTACAAATGATCTTGATTTTTTTTTCTAAGTGAATGAAACTCTAATAATATTTTGGAAATACATTTTTTTTATTTTTAAGTTTTCTTCATTTAACTCACTCTATTAATTTGAAACCATTGCAAAATTAAAGTATATTTTAATAAAGTTAAAATAATAAAGTTCTAATAATAAAGTTTTAGTAATATTAATGAGTAGCATTACTAATAATTGTAAATGAATTTAATCATCTACTAATTAATTTAATCAACTATCAACATTTTTGAGGGGATATATTAAAGGAAGTATGTATCCACTCATTATTTTATTCAATTTCACATGAGTATGACTACATCGTAATAAAAACTTTTTTAAACAATCAACTTCTATTACTTTTGTTTAGAGGGATTAGAAAATGAAGTTATTTAAATTATTGTTATCTTTATTACATATTTTTTAAAGTTTAATTAACAAATAATTAATTTAATTAATTCGAGTATAATTATCATTTTGGTATAATTATCATTTGATTATATTTATCCCCTCATTATTTTAATTATCCACACACTATTTATTTTAATCAATTTCATGAGAAAAAATATAATGAACTTGCATTTCATTTTCCATGTGTTGCCATTCACAAGTTTAAAAAATAACTATCATAACGAAATATTCATGCTAGCATTAATCATGCTTTTCGGTTTAATCATCAATTTGAAAAATTTACTTGATACCGATTTTTAACTGAAACCGTCACTGATTTGAATTCATATAAATATAATTATTCACAATTTTAATCAATTTCATTTGAGTCTAATTAATTTAATTTGAGTATAATTATCCACTCATTATTTTAATCCATTTCATATAAGTATAATTATACATTCCACTATATATTTTAATTAATTTCATATGAATAAAATTATTATTTGTACTGAACTTGTGATTCACTCATCGTGTGTTGCCATTCTCAATTTTGAAAAATATCTAACATGATGAAATATTCATACTAGCAATAGTCGTGCATTTCGACTCAGTCAGCGATTTGAAAATTTAGTCGCTCACGGTTTTTTAATTAATACGATTGTTTCTAACTGAAACCGTCACTGATTTGAACTTATGTTAATAATCGTTTCGAAATCATCTCAATCAGTTTACTGTTTCCTTTTGATCAGACTACACCACATACTGTTTACTATAATGGCTTGTGAATTAAATGCGCTGAAAAGATCTCCCATAGAAATGAATTGCGTAGCAAAGTATCAACGTTTAGAATCATCTTTGGATACTGATATGAAGGAATTAAATCTCCCAAGTTTAGAATTTTGTAATTCAAACGAGAACTGTTCAACATTACCCCCAAACAAGGATTTACATGCTGCAGAACCCAAGTTCTATATGGATTCGACGACCCCAATATTCACTCATAATAATGACGACGCAACTTCTACTATGAGTTTTTTGGACACTATTTTTAATGACGTAGACTTTAAAAATTTGGAATCCTTCATTTTCACAAGTACCTCAATTTCATCATCACAAGAACCAACAAATGCTGTTTTGAATACAATACAAGATCCCCTTATGAAAGACATTCCCAAAAGCAAACCACGCAATTTTAGCGTGATTGAAATCAAGTTGAGTGATTGTGTTTATTTCATTTTAAAACATCGCATCAAACGATTTTATGTGTATATCGGGGAGTTTAAACGCAATGTGATTAGAAATGAAGAAATGATGACGAAAAATAGACTTTTGATGGGCATTAATACCTGGTATGAATTTCAATCGAAACATTTTGCTTATTAATTTGAAATATAAATCCTCATCATTTATTGCTAATAATACTCTGTTGGCAATGAATCACAATAATAGCACTATGCGAATTAAAACTTTGATGAATTTTTCACATTTTGACTTAAACGATTGCCAATTATTAAATTTGAAGGATAAAGTTCATCATTTTAACAAGAAGCTTTTGCAACACATGTATACAAATTATCTACCACGTTTAATTAAGCATAAATGTACACTAGGTGACGTAACCATCGCAAATGAATCTGCTTTATTTTCAAAGCTCATCAAGTGTATTGAGAGTAATGTAGTGACTATTTTAAACCAAATTTATGAGTGCGTAGGATGTATTTTTGAACACGAAAGCATGAGTCTTCATACATGTTTCACATTTAATAATCGCGAAAAGTTTAATCGACTAGCGGACACGGTATTAATGTTAGTGAATTTCGATTGTGTTGTTTCTATGTTTTTAAACGGAACTGGATGTGTTAGTAAAAACTTTTTATGTAACATCAATGTAGAAACTATACAATATGTATTGTTTAAATAATAAATTTTGTTGTTTTTGTTTGTTAAATGTATATGTTTATTCATTTAGTCTATCTTTTAATTATGACAATCTATATTGGAAAAAAAGAAATTAACAATTACCTAATAAAAATGTGTATATACAAGTTTTTATTTTTTGAATTTAAAATGAATTCCAAGTTATTAATATTTTTAATAATGAAAATAAAAGTTTTCTACTTTTGCAATTTAATAAAATTATATTTACAAGTTAAAAAAAATATTTTTTGAAATAAATTTTAAATCTAGTGGAAATATATTTTTCAAGTTTTACAATTTTAGAATAAAGTTTTCACTTCAAGTTAAAAATATATTTTGAAATAATTTTTTTCAATTCAAGTCAAATTTTAAATTTTACAATTTCAGAAATAAAAAAGTTTTCAATTAATCAAAATTTTTTTTTAAATTAAACTATTCGTTGTAAATTTTTTTTTTTATCCATGCTTTTATGTTTGCATACTACATATAGATAAGTAGTATGTTTTATATAAGAACAATTATTTAATAGTTCAAAATTATTTACAAGTTAGAAAAATATACTATGTAAGAACAAATATTTTATTAGTTCAATTTATATTTACAAGTTAGAAAAAAAAATACTAGTTTTCAATTTAAAATAAGTTTTCTAAAAATTACAAAAAATATTTTATCAGTTTTAAAAAATTATATAATTTTTTTTTTATTTTTTTACGTTTTACAATTTAAGAAATAAAGTTATAAAAGTTTTTAAAAATTTTCATTAGTTAAAATTTTTTGTTTGTTCAATTCATTGTATAATTTTTTTATGTTTTCTAAAAATTACAAAAATATTTTATAAGTTTTAAAAAATTATAAAAAAAAGTTTAAAGTTTTACAATTTAAGAAATAAAATTATAAAAGTTTTTAAAAAATTTTCATTAGTTAAAATTTTTCGTTCATTGTATAAATTTTTTAAACATGCTTACATACTACACATAAATATGTAGCATGTTCACAATGTAATATATTGTATACTATGTAACATAGTATATACTATGTTTCATATAAGAACAAAGATTTTTCTAGCTCAAAATTATTTACAAGTGTAGAAAAATGTTTTATTAGTTTTTGAATTTAAAAAAAGTTTTCTAAAAAATATTTTATAAGTTTTACAAAAGAAAAAAAATTTCCATTAATTTTTCTAAAAAATATTTTATAAGTTTTACAAAAAAAAAAAAAATAAGTTTTCTAAAAAATATTTTATAAGTTTTACAAAAGAAAAAATTTCAATTAAGTTTTCTGAAAAATATTTTATAAGTTTTACAAAAGAAAAAAAAATTCAATTAAGTTTTCTAAAAAAATATTTTATAAGTTTTACAAAAAAATAAATCAATTCAGTTTTCTAAAAAATAATTTAAAAGTTTTGAAAAAAAAATCAATTAAGTTTTCTAAAATATATATATATATACACACATATATATATATTAGTTTTACAATTCAAAAAAGAATATATATATATATATATATATATACCGGGTGTCCCAAAAAGGACTGACTGATTTTAAAATTCAATAACTTGTAAACGGTGACAGATATTTAAAAAATTCTTGCAGGAGGGTTATGCATAAGGTCAAAAGTTTTTTTACAGTGATATTCGATTTTAGTTCGAATTACAAACAATAGATGGCGCTGTAAGCAATAGTCGCTAAATACAGGCTCGATTTTTGCTCCTTTATCTTGAGATAGGTATATATAATTATAGAGGTATATATAATTATATATACTAGCTATATATATATATATATATATGCTAAGTATGTATATAATTTTATATACTAAGTATAGATAATTACAAATTATGTTAGATAACATAATATATAATCAACCTAAGATTATATAGATGATGAAATATTCTTTTTCGCTTTCATAAGAAAATTATTTCTATAAAATAATAGACAGTTAAGTAAAACTTCTTAATAAGAATTTCGATTACATCATCTAATTAAAAATAAAAGATCTTTCAACTAAACATACTAAAGGATGATGATTTTATTCGGTAATGAAAGTTTGCAGATATAAAAATATAGGTTTTTAAATTATATTAGATCTTCCCAATATCAAACGTGTAAAGAAACTATGTAGTTCTTTTCTAATATGAAGTAATATAGAGATTAAAACTTAACGAACCAACACAGTTGAAGACTGAGTTGGAAATGAGAAACTTGCTATCGGTTTATCAGATGTTAGAGGAAGTCACGTGATGATATAAACATCCGGTCAGTTATCTGCAGTGAGCATTTCATCTGTAGGAGCGAGACATGCCAAGTTTCGTTTTAAATCAATGCTATTTGTAAGTAGATATTATACTAATATTTGAATATAAATGAATTTGTATTAAAATGTAGATGTAAAAATTAGAGTTTGAAGAAATAAGGTAGATAAGGATAAGATGAGGGGTTCATCTTCCGGTCCCAGGCCCTTGCAGGCCCATGTGTCTACGTGCGGAAAGACCCCCGTTCCAAACCCCGCGGCGCGTCCCGAAGGTCGCCGCCAGGAGTGGCCCGTCAGGGCCGATCCACACGCAAACTCCGGTCAAGCCGATGCACTGCACAACGCACGTCACACCGGTTATTCCCAAGAGGATGATTGGTCGCGTGCGACAGATCCCCGCTAGAGGAGCCAAATGGTTCCTTCTCTTGGTTCCCTACCCGGGACGCCCCGATAGCCCGCAGGAACCGAACACCTATAAAGGAGTCGGGCCCACGAACCGGTTCGAGGTTACCGAGCCGGAGTTGATGTACGGAGGGCCCTCAAGATCAAATACCATTCTACGGCAAAGACATTTATGAGGGACAACCGAATAAAGGGGTAGGTGCCGCTCGCGAGCCCTGGAGAGTCGCGGAAAGTTTCTCCATGAGCGCATAGACACGCCCTCGCTAGCGGGTGGGCTGCGGGGTCGGACGTATCCGGCCCCCAGACCACGGGTACCTTACCTACATGTTTATTGCACTACACATATTATACACTACGACATATATACACTACGACATATATACACTACGGCATAAATACACTACGACATATTATTCACTACTAAATGCAGAATGTCCCGAACCTGAGAACTTCATGCACCACCACCTCCAGTACCGCGCGTACGACGGACTGGTTGATTTGCGTTCGACTGCGGCGCTTGACCGCGAAGGGCTCTGGTACCACGACCATGCCTTTGGCGACCCAGATCTCGATCCAATGTCCGCAGGAGGAGATCATTTACAATGGCCTTCACTCCCTTCCGACAATAGCCATCTAGACACAGATCGAGTAGTGTTCGAGTATGGCAGTTCCATGGGAAGAATCTTTCCCGGATGGACCGCCATAGGGGACAAGAGTAGAGACAGTGTCTCCTGTCACTTATCCCTATCCCACAGAAACATGTGGGATCCTTCTGAAAGAAGCGAGCCTGGTGGTCACCAAAGGTGCCGTGTCCCGTGAGAACTTGGTTGAGGTAGAAATCACCGTGCAGCCTCCGTAGGCGGACGCGCGGAAAAAGTTCGTATGTCACTTCGCCTTTGCCCGAGGCCACCCATTTGCTTTGCCATCTTGAGATGGCACGGGCCAAGAGCTCTCTCTTGGCCTGGCGGCGGGTGGTTTTGACTACCACGTCCACTGTCGAGCGGGTCGTAGCGGCCTTAGCCAGCTCGTCCGCACGCTCGTTGTAGACGTGTCCTACATGGGCTTTGACCCAGTGCATGTGAACACCGATTCCACTACTCTTCACCAAGTCCCTGATCTCGGAAATAGATCTGTGCCTGGGCACAAGACTATTTAGGGCTTGAAGCGCCGATCTCGAATCTGAGTAGATGTCGAGCTCACCGAGATCCCTATGATGGGCATCCGTTATCGCCTCCATGATCGCGTGGACCTCGGCTGCGAAGACTTCTGTACCATCTGAGAGGCGGAACTGACCCTCACTGACTGTTTGTCCGTCGATCACGGCAGTAAACGCGCAACCTACGGGGCGGTCTTGCTGCCTGGATCCGTCCGTGTAATAAGAACACGTCGTCCTGGGATTGAGGTCCCTGGTCCACGGAATCCGACCGAGGACTTCTCGCCGGTAAGTTGGTCGCCAGAGATCGAGTGACTCAGGGTCGAGCCCTGTACCGTCAATGCCCCTGCCCCACCTGACAAGGGCCGTGAAGTCCCTGTCCATTTCTGCGCGCAAGTCAAGGGGCAGAACCCCCGACAAGACGTGCAACGCATCGTTCGAAACCGTGCTATAACACTTTGCCACGCACAGGAGGAGTCCCCTTTGTACGCTGAGCAACCTGTTTGCTTCTGCTACCTTGCCGGTGTACCAAATAGAAGCCGCATACAAGATAATTGGCTCCGCAACAAGGCGATAGAGCATCTTGCGTAGAGGCGGCTTGATGCCCCAGTTGGCTGCGGTGAGACGGTCAATTTTATGCAGCAGCTTGAACGCCCTCTCCTGAACTACGTTCAGGTGGGGCATCCAACTTAGATGCATGTCGTTAGTCACCCCCAAGTAAGTCAGGCGCTGCTCGAATTTGATCCTGTGACCGTTCATGAGAATCGGCCTGGAAGGAGCATAATTGAGCCTTCCTCGTGGTGGGACCACCGTGTAGTTGCACTTAGCGTAGCTGAACTCCAGGCTGAATTCCGAAGCCCACTGATGGATCCTGTTTAGAACCGGATCCAGGATTTCGGCGAACCTGAAGACCGCCCTGCTTCGTGCCGCTACAAAAACATCATCGGCGAAGGCTTGGATCAGCCACGCCTCGTCTATATGTGACCGCCTCAACAAGATGTTGATCACAACCAACCATAGTATCGGACCAAGACATGATCCCTGTGGAACACTGACATTAAAGTAGTGTTCCCCGACGAAGAGAATGATCGACCGATACCACAGGTAATCATCAATCAATCCGAATAGATAGGGTTCGATGCCGAGATCCGCAAGGCACCGGAGGAGGTCCGCTCGGCGAACGCTGTTAAAGGCGCTCTTGATATCAAAAGTGAGCAGACACGTGAATTCTCCGCCTGCCTTTGATTCGGCTATGTAGTCCAGCACTCTGCGTAACGCGTCCACCGTACTGATGTTCTTTCGAAATCCGTACTGTCTGGCGTCGAGCAGTCCATTGGTCTCAAGGTGGAGAGCCAGTATCGTTGCGCACATCTTATCCAATACCTTCCCTAGGGTTGGTAGTAGACAGATCGGGCGGTAGGATGCGGGGTCGCTGCGGGGTTTTCCCGATTTGGGAAAATACACCGCTACAGCCCTTTTCCAAGTCCGCGGGAAACAAGATACTCTCAAGCAGTGGTTATAAAGTGCCAGTAACCATTGAGGAGGGAACTGGAGAACCTTTCGGACGATCTCAAGGCTGATCCCATCGTGGCCAGGTGCCTTATTAGGCGGCAGTGTCTCTACTGCAAGCTCTAGCTCTTCGATGGTAAACCAGTCTGGTTCGCCGGTTCTGTTGTGCGCGACCTGCGAAGCTTCATCGGCTTGCAGGAAGTGGTGTCTTGCAAGTTCATCCTGAGAATCCTCACAGGTGGAGACTTCCTCCCCTGAGGGAAGAATCAGGGAGACTGGTGCCTCCCTTCTCCACTTGCCTCGCACCACCTCGACTGCGCAACCTAGCTTGTCCGTGACCAGTCCCTCCGAAATGAATCGTCGGAACGATGCACGTTTGGTATGCAGGATCACCTTTTTATAGTCTGCTCGCTTTCGCTTGTAGAGAGCATCAAGTCTCTCCCTCTGTGGCTGCTCCAGCGTTCGCTGGTAGAGCCGCCTCAGCGCACGCAAACGAGATCTTTGGCTGGACAGTTGACCCGTCCACCAACACGCTCCCTTGCGTTGTGCAGGTATGCGCTTTTTGTGCCTTTGACACAGCCTCACCAGGATCGACATCAGGTGTTCAACACCTTCATCGGGCGTTTCGAAGCTGTACCGACCCAGATCTACCGTGCGTAGATCGTGTAGGAACTCGTCCCAGACCAAATCCCTTTGTCTCCACCTGCGGTGGACGTTCCGGGGAAGGCGAGGGCCCGGTCTGCCTTGATAGGCCCACGTCATGAGTCGGTGGTCGCTGAGTGTTTCGATATCGGACATCATCCAGTCTTCAATGCGTGAGGCGCAGAACCGAGCCAACAAAATGTCGACCCAACCTTCGCCCTGAGGGCCTTTGAAGGTCGAAATGCTGTCCGGATCGTTCACGATTTCGAGATTCGCGTTCGAGGCAAAGGTGATCATGGACCTCCCTCTGACGTCAGTGGGTCGTTGCCCCCAAATCGTGGATTTTGCGTTGAAATCCCCAACCAAGATAACATTGTCACTCGGATGAGTACTCAACAGCTACTCCAACGAGTCGAGTACGATCTGGATGTCTTCCGAGGGTGCGCAATAACAAGTTATTATCAACACCTTCTCGTTAGACAGATCGCAACGGATGGCTACCACATCAGAGTGCCGTCTGACCGTGCAGAATGAGACACGGCGGCTTACCCAGAGGGCTGCTCGAAAACGGCTGCCCTCCGAACTCACCTGCGCGTATCCCGGCGGAGTTCCAAGTATTTTACCCTCGCTCACATATGGTTCGTTCAGAGATACGATGTCATATCCGGCGGACGAGACGTCCTGTGAGAGCTGGTTTGCCACCACGATCGCGTGGTGACAATTGAGGTGCGCAAATTTCAGTGGAATACTCCCCATTATTGCTCTTCCTCAATCGTTCTATCTCCAGCTTGTGGATATGACACTCTTTCGAGCCTGCGGAGTGATTGGTAGGTAATGATTTACTTCCCGGTCTCCGGCGGTTTTTCAAACTGCAATTAGGGCAACACGCGTCGGCGGTGCACGGAATTACATGGTCAGAGGCGCCGCAGTTTCCGCAAATTTGCGTACCGCGGCACACTGATTGTGTGTGGCCGTACCTCCAACACTTATAACAAACCAAAGGTCGTATATTAGGTCGGAAATCCATTTGGCGCCAACCCACATTTAGACGTCGGAGATTTGCGATGCGGTCGAAAGTCCTCTCGTCTACCGCCAACACCACGTTGCGCCCTCTCTCGCCCACGAACGAGGTTCGGAGCTCGAGAGTGGATCCATTCAGGTTCTCGTTTTGTTCGTGCAGCGCTGTAGTGATGTCGGTGGCCGGCAAACTCGAGTCCACTCCAAAGAGCACTATCTCTGGAGCTCGACGTCGCGGTCTCATGACAAGGAGGTCCTTCGTCAGTTCGGCCTTCTCCAAGGCGGCCTCAAGCTTCTCCAGGTCCGCTGGATTATTGGCCAGGAAGAAAATACCTCCTCCCGAGATGTCCCGCGTCCCCCGAATCGCTATTTTGGCCTGGATGGGGTTGACTTTACTGACTACTTTTTGGTATGTATCATTGGAGGAGACAACGGCATGTTCGTCCTGCCCCTTCGGACGAACTATGACTGCTATTTCCTCTTTCGGGGCTGGTCTCGCCTTTGGCTTGACGCTGCTACCCCGATGGGACTGGGCCTTGTTTTTCCCTGTCCCTTGCCGTGCGGAAACATGCGGAGATTTCTTTTCAGCCGCGTGGCCGTCTTTCGGGAGTCCCATTCTCTCCTTCCTCCGCAGCCTCTTCCTCATACTCTTAGTAACCACCTTCGCCCAGGACTGATTCTCCACGTGGTCAGCCGCTTCTGATTGGGTTTCAAGGTTACCCTCGGTAGGCCTCTGTCTCGGTTTCACTGGCCGAGACTCTTCCTTCTTTGGGTTCCCTCTACTTCCCTGCTGAGAGCGGTTTTCAGTAGGCTTCATACCCGGTTTCACTAGCCGGGACTCTTCCTTCTTCCGACTACCCTCAGACTTCTTGGCTAGTACGTTCGTCTGCTTGGTGTCCTCAGAACATGCCCTGCCCCTCCGGTTTCGACTGTCCTCCGAGGGAGTCCGTCGCGAGTGCTTTGGCGCGACTACTTCTACCTCGGTCGGACCGTCTCCGCCTTCGTTGCCTCCCGAGCCGTTCCCATTCGACTTCGCTGACGTTCGCAGGTCGGTCTGGTCGCCCGGTGACTGCTGAGCTCTGCTCTTTCGACGTCGGCGCCTCTTGCGTGGAACTTTCTGAGTTTCCTCAGGCAGCTCAACATCACATAAGTCGCCATCGTCTCCTTCGCCTCCTGAGCCAGCCTTCTCCGTTAAACCTGACTTATGCGTTTCAGCCAGTCCATCCTTCCGGTCTGCAGCCCTGCCCCTCGGGTTCGAACTATCAACTTCCCGAGCAGAATTTTGTGGTTTCATACCTCCTTCTTCAGGTGGATCCGAATCCTCATTTCTCCGCTCAAAGGAAGGACCATTCTCCCCTCCGGCGCCTCCCGGGCCACTCTCTTCCGTCTGGACCGCCTTACTTTTCAACTTAGGGGATCGACGGGACGTCGACCCCTCTACATCATTGCCAAGGTTTGGTCCCACCTCGTTCCGAGTTCCCAGCGATAGTCGCGAGCGGTTTTTCGAAGAGTAGGGTGTGTTTCCTACTCCAACCTCTCTGCAAACCACCGGCTGTTCACCCATCTGCGAGGCTTTCCCATGGAAGAGACAGAGCCAAGAGTGCTGTCTGGTCACGAAGTCCATGAGCGAACAAACGTGTTCGCCATACTCATTCTTCTTCGCAACCTTCAAGCTCTTGTCCCGCTCGAGCTTCTTGAGGAATATCGCACCTATCGAGTGCGCGTCCTCTGCGAAAACAGCCGAAAGCTCCACCATCTCCGCAAGGGAGATATGGGCAGAGTTCGGGTTGATTTCGACTTTAACCTCCGCATCCGTATGCCTATCCTTAAACGGAGCATCAATTGGGGGAATGGGGGCGTCCGAACTCGAGTTTTGGCGTTCACTGGCCTCCACCCGGCTCGACTCGCCACCGCTGCGTTCGAGAGTAGACGTGTGATTGATTACCTCTACTGATCCCAGCATCTCCTCTGGACTCTTGGCCAGCCCTCCCTCCTGAGCCTGCCGGGGCCGCACCGCGTCGAGGTGGTCCGGAGAAGGAGGACTTTCCGCCCTGAGAAGGGCGCTTTGCAAATCTTTGTTTGCGTCAGCCATCCTCAAAAAAGAGCAAATGTCAAGGACGTTTTGCAGTAAATGAATAATAGAAAGTATCTCGAAAACGCAAGAACTGCGCTGAAAGACTTTGTTGCTTTGATATACTCTAGGATTTTGTCAAAGCCAATCTCTCAAAAATAACTTTCTAGAACGCCCCGGGACCGCAAGTTTGCTCTAAGCTGGGTGCGGTCCCGTAGATAACGATAAAGAAAAGTTTCATTAAAAATAATTTTATAACTTATAATTAACTTATATTTTAGACTAAAAAAATGATTATTCTTAAGTCGACCATAGTATACAATTAGTCATATATACACACATTATGTGATATATAACTATATACTTTGTTATACATACACATTATGTGATATATACTATGTGATCTATATTATGAGATATATAAATACATACTATGTTAACATCAATAACTCATATTTTCCAACTTGTATACAACTGAAAACTAATAACACACACACACACACACATATATATATATATATATATATATATATATATATATATATATATATATATATATATATATATATATATATTCTTTTTTGAATTGTAAAACTAATATATATATATATATGTGTGTATATATATATATATTAGAAAACTTAATTGATTTTTATTTTTTTTTTGCAAAACTTTTAAATTATTTTTTAGAAAACTGAATTGATTTATTTTTTTGTAAAACTTATAAAATATTTTTTTAGAAAACTTAAATGAATTTTTTTTTCTTTTGTAAAACTTATAAAATATTTTTTAGAAAACTTAATTGAAATTTTTTCTTTTGTAAAACTTATAAAATATTTTTTAGAAAACTTATTTTTTTTTTTTTGTAAAACTTATAAAATATTTTTTAGAAAACTTAATTGAAAATTTTTTTCTTTTGTAAAAGTTATAAAATATTTTTTAGAAAACTTTTTTAAATTCAAAAACTAATAAAACATTTTCTACACTTGTAAATAATTTTGAGGTAGAAAAATCTTTGTTCTTAATTGAAACATAGTATATACTATGTTACATAGTATACAATATATTACATTGTGAACATGCTACATATTTATGTGTAGTATGTAAGCATGTTTAAAAAATTTATACAATGAACGAAAAATTTTAACTAATGAAAATTTTTTAAAAACTTTTATAATTTTATTTCTTAAATTGAAAAACTTTAAACTTTTTTTTTATAATTTTTTAAAACTGATAAAATATTTTTGTAATTTTTAGAAAACATAAAAAATTTATACAATGAATTGAACAAACAAAAAATTTCAACTAATGAAAATTTTTAAAAACTTTTATAACTTTATTTCTTAAATTGTAAAACGTAAAAAAATAAAAAAATATATATAATTTTTTAAAACTGATAAAATATTTTTATAATTTTTAGAAAACTTATTTTAAATTGAAAACTAGTAATTTTTTTTTTTCTAACTTGTAAATATATAATTGAACTAATAAAATATTTGTTCTTACATAGTATATTTTTCTAACTTGTAAATAATTTTGAACTATTAAATAATTGTTCTTACATAAAACATACTACTTATCTATATGTAGTATGCAAACATAAAAGCATGGATAAAAAAAAATTTACAACGAATAGTTTAATTTAAAAAAATATGATTAATTGAAAACTTTTTTATTTCTGAAATTGTAAAATTTAAAATTTAACTTGAATTGAAAAAAATTATTTCAAAATATATTTTTAACTTGAAGTGAAAACTTTATTCTAAAATTGTAAAACTTGAAAAATATATTTCCACTAGATTTGAAATTTATTTCAAAAAATATTTTTTTTTAACTTGTAAATATAATTTTATTAAATTGCAAAAGTAGAAAACTTTTATTTTCATTATTAAAAATATTAATAACTTGGAATTCATTTTAAATTAAAAAAAATAAAAACTTGTATATACACATTTCGATTAGGTAATTGTTAATTTCTTTTTTTCCAATATAGATTGTCATAATTAAAAGATAGACTAAGTGAATAAACATATACATTTAACAAACAAAAACAACAAAATTTATTATTTAAACAATACATATTGTATAGTTTCTACATTGATGTTACATAAAAAGTTTTTACTAACACATCCAGTTCCGTTTAAAAACATAGAAACAACATAATCGAAATTCACTAACATTAATACCGTGTCCCCTAGTTGATTAAACTTTTCGCGATTATTAAATGTGAAACATGTATGAAGACTCATGCTTTCGTGTTCAAAAATACATCCTACGCACTCATAAATTTGGTTTAAAATAGTCACTACATTACTCTCAAAACACTTGATGAGCTATGAAAATAAAGCAGATTCATTTGCGATGGTTACGTCACCTAGTGTACATTTATGCTTAATTAAACGTGGTAGATAATTTGTATACATGTGTTGCAAAAGCTTCTTGTTAAAATGATGAACTTTATCCTTCAAATTTAATAATTGGCAATCGTTTAAGTCAAAATGTGAAAAATTCATCAAGTTTTTAATTCGCATAGTGCTATTATTGTGATTCATTACCAACAGAGTATTATTAGCAATAAATGATGAGGATTTATATTTCAAATTAAAAGCAAAAAGTTTCGATTGAAATTCATACCACGTATTAATGCCCATCAAAAGTCCATTTTTCGTCATCATTTCTTCATTTCTAATCACATTGCGTTTAAACTCCCCGATATACACATAAAATCGTTTGATGCGATGTTTTAAAATTAAATAAACACAATCACTCAACTTGATTTCAATCAAGCTAAAATTGCGTGGTTTGCTTTTGGGAATGTCTTTCATAAGGGGATCTTGTATTGTATTCAAAACAGCATTTGTTGGTTCTTGTGATGATGAAATTGAGGTACTTGGGGAAATGAAGGATTCCAAATTTTTAAAGTATACGTCATTAAAAATAGTGTCCAAAAAACTCATAGTAGAAGTTGCGTCGTCATCATTATGAGTGAATATTGGGGTCGTCGAATCCATATCGAACTTTGGTTCTGCAGCATGTAAATCCTTGTTTGAGGGTAATGTTGAACAGTTCTCGTTTGAATTACAAAATTCTAAACTTGGGAGATTTAATTCCTTCATATCAGTATCCAAAGATGATTGTAAACGTTGATACTTTGCTACGCAATTCATTTCTAGGGGAGATCTTTTCAGCATATTTAATTCACAAGCCATTTTAAATAGCAAACAGTATGTGGTGTAGTCTGATCAAAAGGCAACAGTAAACTGATTGAGATGATTTCGAAACGATTATTAACATAAGTTCAAATCAGTGACGGTTTCAGTTAGAAACAATCGTATTAATTAAAAAACCGTGAGCGACTAAATTTTCAAATCGCCGACTGAGTCGAAATGCATGACTATTGCTAGTATGAATATTTCATCATGTTAGATATTTTTCAAACTTGAGAATGGCAACACACGATGAGTGAATCACAAGTTCAGTACAAATAATAATTTTATTCATATGAAATTAATTAAAATATATAGTGGATGTTATAATTATACTTATATGAAATGGATTAAAATAATGAGTGGATAATTATACTCAAATTAAATTAATTAGACTCAAATGAAATTGATTAAAATTGTGAATAATTATATTTATATGAATTCAAATCAGTGACGGTTTCAGTTAAAAATCGGTATCAAGTAAATTTTTCAAATTGATGATTAAACCGAAAAGCATGATTAATGCTAGCGTGAATATTTCGTTATGATAGTTATTTTTTAAACTTGTGAATGGCAACACATGGAAAATGAAATGCAAGTTCATTATATTTTTTCTCATGAAATTGATTAAAATAAATAGTGTGTGGATAATTAAATAATGAGGGGATAAATATAATCAAATGATAATTATACCAAAATGATAATTATACTCGAATTAATTAAATTAATTATTTGGTAATTAAACTTTAAAAAATATGTAATAAAGATAACAATAATTTAAATAACTTCATTTTCTAATCCCTCTAAACAAAAGTAATAGAAGTTGATTGTTTAAAATAGTTTTTATTACGATGTAGTCATACTCATATGAAATTGAATAAAATAATGAGTGGATACATACTTCCTTTAATATATCCCCTCAAAAATGTTGATAGTTGATTAAATTAATTAGTAGATGATTAAATTCATTTACAATTATTAGTAATGCTACTCATTAATATTACAAAAACTTTATTATTAGAACTTTATTATTTTAACTTTATTAAAATATACTTTAATTTTGCAATGGTTTCAAATTAATAGAGTGAGTTAAATGAAGAAAACTTAAAAATAAAAAAAATGTATTTCCAAAATATTATTAGAGTTTCATTCACTTAGAAAAAAAAATCAAGATCATTTGTAGTGGGAGCAATAAAATACTAAGACATCTTGTTAAAATGAAAACATACACGTTTTTCCAATTCAGAAAAATTTTATTTTTCGTTAGTTACAAAAATGATTACATATGTATAATGAAAACATATGTCTATTTCAAATCACTGAAAATTCGATATTTGAAGAAGATATTTCATTTTGCTAAGTTCTTAATTGAAGTGATAATTCTTCTAATTGCTTAATCAATCCATTACGCTGTTCCAATTTAAGTTGGGTGGGTGAAAGATGAATTTTTCTGTGTTCAGCTAAGTCGAATTTATCAGAATGAACTTGGTCACAATCATCACATTTGAATTGCTTGGAAAGCTCACTTTTCTTCGGAATGATGTGAATTTTAAGATGATTCCTTAAGTCCATCTTTCTCGGAAGCGTTTCTTCGCATTGTTCACATTTATGAAATTTTCCGTCTTTAATGTGAATTAACAAATGCTTTCGTAAATCACATTGTTGACGAATGTTTTCTTACACTTGTCACAACTCAAAGGCTTTTTTTCTAAATGAAACTTTGCGTGTCTGATTAACACACTCTTTCTTGAAAAAGATTTACCACATGTTTCACATTGGTACATGGTAGATGTCATGCGATGAATTATCATATGTTCCATTAAAGAACTCTTTCGAAAAAACAACATTCCACATACGTCGCACAGAAAAAGTTTTTTTTATAAATGAATGTTCATATGTTTTAAAAACTCATGTTTCTCGTAAAATTCTGCTTTACATTTTCCACAAATATAAGGCAATTTAAACATTTGTGATGAAGCAGGAATACTTTTACTAATCGAAACGGGCACATCTTTTATCTCCTGTTCACTCATCTTATCCGAATTGACGACAATAGGCGATTGTGTATCATTAATAACATGCATATTCACTTAAAAACTGTTTTAAATGTGCGAGGACGAAAAATACAGCACATGTATTCAAAACAGTAGAAAACAGAATAATGACGTGAAATGAAAGCCAACTACACTTAAATCAATGTAGGTGGCGGATCAGAAAAAAGAAGTTCACGCGATAACTATTTAATACATATAACTGTTGTGTAATATTAACTGTAATATTAACTGTTGTGTTCATTTAATAAGCAAGTGTACAAAATGAATCATTTTATAAATTCATTTCTTTTTGAATTAACATGTTTTTATCATTAAATGATTAACTTTTTTGTGAATCCTACTGAAATGCGAGTGTTATAAAAAAAAAAAAAAAAAAAAAAAAAAAAAAAAAAAAAAAAAAAAAAAAAATCTGATTCATTTCTTTATTGTTAGTTAATTAAAATAGTGACCCATTAAGAAAATTTGTTTTCCTAATACAATGGAATAAAAGAACTATTATCTTGTTTTTCACATAGTACGGAAATACGCTTTATCATTATATCCAGATTAGAAACAGTACATCCTGTTTATGTATGATCGAAACAACAAGCACACAAATAGATATGGCCACAAATCTTTGAAAATTGAAGAACTGATTAGTTTTTAAAAGCTTAGGAATAAACTTGTTTTGGTTTAATTGTATATCTTTTTAATTTTTAAACTAAAATCCATAAATTTTGTTACAGTATAAGTAAAAAGAAACATTTTGGGTGAGTGATAATAAAAGAGTTCATTAACTGCACAAGAAAATCCTGATTGAAAAAATATCATTATGCTAAAATTATATTACTTTCCTAAAATCCAGATTATAATTTATCTTTTCGTTCAAATTACTATACTTTCCCGAAGTTGAAGAAGGCATTATTAAATCTAAGAAAATGAATTAATTTCTCGAAGTATATAATATAAAAAAATTGAATGTTTATTTCTTTAAATTCAATGGCAACAGTCTTTAATTTCGTTTAGTACGTAATACAGGGGCAACATACTGTTAATAGTTTCCTTAATGTTAAAATAAATACTAAAATGAATAAATGTTAGCAAAACCTATTCATCTGAAAATTAAATAATTTCTCGAAGTGCACGATAATAAAAATATATAATGTTTATTTCTCATTTTTTCTAAATTCAATGGTTCAATTGTTAAAATTTCTACTAAACGTAAAATCATTAACCCACTGATTTTTAAAAAGAAGTCGATACAAAACTGAAAGAAAGCAAATTCAAGTGAAAAAACAATGGGGCCCGCCCAGCCCAATGGTTATAGAAATAACCTAATAATGGGAAGATTGTAGGTTCGAAACCAGGCGAATAGGTAAAGAGATGTATGAACTCTCAACAAGAGGATGAAATTTACCAATTTTCAGTCCTAATGAAAATTTTCAAACTTCCTTCTAGATTCTCATTACAAAAATTCGAATAATGGGGAGTTTCAGGGTTCGAAACCCGTAAGGAAAACATTACTAGTATAACAAACCCAACGTATACAGGACGATGCAAAATTAAACTGTGTTTAATCCTTTCCACTGCAATCAGATCTTCATCAAATGGCTTAAAACTAGATGAGACTACTAATTTTTTTACTGTGTTTTCAATAATACAAAGCATAACATTTCTCCTTTTTTCAAAGATTCACTAAAGTTTTTCCAAAAACAGAGTTGTTCATAAAAACCTTTCAATAAGAATACAAGTTAAATTTATAAAAGAACTCTCATCTAATAATACAATTCCAGTTTAATCTCATCAAAACTAACCTACTATTTTTGACAAAGTTCAAAACAAACGAAAAATTAAATATGTTACAACACATGAAAACTTTCTCATCGAGAGAGGCCGACACTATTAAAAAAAAAAATCTTAAAAATCCTTATTTTTCAGGGGGGGAGGGGGCAGGGGGGAGTAGGGGGGTAGAGAGAGCTGCATCCGAACCACTAACCGTTTCCACAATTTAAAGTGTTCCAAAACCGATTCTCTAGTTTAAGAAAAAAATAATAAGCCCCCCCTCAAATATTTAGCCCCCACTAAAAGTTTAGCCCTTCATACTTTCTCTCAAAAATAGCTAACCCTTCGTGTTATAGTATGATATTTCCAATCCTACTCTAAGTCGATTCGAAAAAAAATTAAGCCCCCTAAAAGTTTAGCCCCTCAAAAAAAAACTTAACTCCTCCTACCCCCTCCTACTGTAAGACAATTAAATAAAAAATATCCTTTCCAATCAAAAAAATTTCCCTTAAACCTCATCCTACTATAGTATGATTCTCCCAACTCCTCCTCTCTTCTCACTCCACCTCCACCGCCGCAATCGAACTCTCCTTTTCCCACTACTCATATCATTTCGTCTCAGTTATCATTAATATCGTTAATCCATATTCCATGTATTGGAGATTTTTAAAAATGCTATATAGTAATCTATTCTAAGGCGGAATCAAAATGCAGACAAAATGCGTTATAGAGAAGTTCCCTTCTTATCTGGTGTAAATGTATATTCACTTTTTTCACAAATTATTATATTAATTTTGCATAGATATACACATTTTAATTTTAATACAGGATTCCGTCGTAGGCAAGTTCTTTTCACAGGTTTTACTGTATTTTAATTTTATTGTCTAGAAATCTACTATTCTTAAAAAAGAAAAAAAAAAAATGTTTCATTGTAGAATAATGTTTATTTAAAAATATATGTATTTTTTTCATTAATTTCTATGTCGGGCCAAATTGTATAGATTTATTTACAGACCACGCCATGCCGAAACGATGATTTTCATACGGACTGAGTAGAGACCTGTACTGAAAATTTAGGCCGGTGCAGAATTACGAAGAATGAAGGCAGTTATGGGAAAAATGCTCTAGTCCGAGACCAGCCCAATCCTTCATAACAAATTAAGGCCTGAGCTTAGGCCAGCCCGGGAAGAGTACTTTTTAGGCACGGCTCGGACTAAGCCTTAAGAAAAACCTAAATCCCGGCGCAGCCCAGCTCGGTCCGAGTGTCGTGAATGAAAATAAGCTCCAGATCGGGAATAGGCTCCGTACCTGGGCTGGGTCAGCAAAATATTAGCAAGCATTCAAACAAGCTGGACCGTCAAAATAAAGACATCTTTTTAACATGCCGAGTCTGCAAAAAATCTGAAGGTGTGACGGCTGAACTTATGAAAAAGTTCGAAATCAGCATGTTAGAAAAAGACATGTTTAAATCAACTGAAACATTTAAGCAGGCAATGGCAAAGTTAGACTGAAGAAGGTGCAATGGCAAATGTTAAACTGAATCAGAAGTGAGACAACTTCAGTTACGGGAAGAAAGGAAAACGCTAATGTTAAGTCTGTGGGTGAGTTATTTTCAAATTTCTCGCTTTTTGTGTGAGTGTAATAATAAAAAATTTCGCCCTTTTTTCTTAATTAAATTATTCCAAATTATTATAATATTAGTTTTTTACATAGGTTTAATAATATCTTAAAAATATTTTATCTTTTGTTTCCCATGCTTTAAATCCAGCGTATTCTTTTATTATTTATTATTCTACAAACCTTAATCTGATAATAACTATACTTCTTTATAAAACCCACTAAATTACCCCCTTTCTTTCTTTTTAATCTGAGACTAAATTCCTTTTTCTTTCGAATGTGTTTAATATCATTTGCTCTATTTTGTTCTATATCCCATAATGCTTTGTAAGTTACCGCCAGCATCCTAATTACGTAATAAGCTATCGCTGGTAGGTATTAAGTTCGATTATCTACGTCATGCCTCTGCGCCTTATCCTATTGCGATGCGTGTTCTTCTGTCCCTTACTCACGTCTTTCCACGAAATTGGTTCATTGCGATGTAATGTAACCATTCGAATCTTTTTTTTTTAGTATTTAACCTTTTACATTCACTTGGAGAGCTAGATTTTTACGATTATTGTATTGCTGAAAAAACCCGTTGTCACCTGGAGAGCTATTTTCCTGTATTTTCGTCAAGCTGTTCTAATGTTTAACATCTAGCGGTTTATATTTACGACGTAACAACGACCCGAACATGGGTAGCACGATTACTAGTGGAATTAGTACATTTTATGATCATCTAATAAATAATTGATGAATCTAACAGCTTCAGTTGTTACTTCTAGGAAAACTTCCAAGGGATGTAGGTCTGATCGGGATGCACTACGTTTGTTTTTACTATATACTTGTAATCAGAATTTAATTATATCATTGTCAACTAAAAAGTATAATATTGTGCATCAATTATGATTTTAACCTTTTTTTTCGGTATCTAAATAGTTGTATAAAACATCATAAAACTGTTGCTATTATTTATTTTAAATTTCTTTTAAAATGTATTTCATATATTCTTTATCTATAAAATGGCATTGAACAATCATGTCAATTCGAAATTTTAAAGAAACAACATTTATGCATTGCCTTAACATATGAATGGAATACAATGATAATATTACTCTGTTTTTAAAGTAAGAAGCATAGTTTTATTACAAATTAGCATAAGCATTAAATTACAACCTATTTTTTGCCATATTAAAGATTTTTAAATTTGTAAAACGTATGATTGCGCTTTAAATTATTTTACTCTCCCATTTATGTTCTTTCTGCAATTATTGTTATTTTATTTAAATATGTTTTATTTTATCATATCTAGAGGACACCACAACAGATTTTTAATGATTACGGAATTTTTATTAGTCAACAATAGATCCAATTTTTTTAAATTCATTTAAATGATGAGAAATGTTTAATAATGGTTTAAAAATAAAAAATGCTAAATTTAAATTTAAATATGTTAACTTTATGATTAATGTACTATATTATAATTTTTAAATCAGATTTTTAAATTATAATTAGAACTATATTTATAAAACAAAGAAGGTTTTGTTAATTTCAAAATAATTGACACAGATCGCAAAATTTAAGTTTTGTTAATTTCGAAATAATTGATACAGATCGCAAAATTTAGGAAGAAATGACACTTCTACAGCTAATAGTGGATATGAATATATCTGTGTGTGTGTATGTTGAATTTCCTTTACAATAAAAGTTTTATCTGAACGCAGTCTAAATAAGTTTTTACTCATTTTGCCGAAGCAAAATGAGGAAAACCGTCTTAAAACAATACAGAGGTTCTCCATTTGACGCGTAAGTATTTTTTATCTTTTTTATGTATGTTCACTGAGATTGACCGAAAATTCGGTTTCGTTTCCGTTTTCGTCACAAATTCTGTGTTTCACCGAAAATTCGTTTTCGGCGAAAATACTGCTGAAAATGTGGCCAGGCCGAAACTATCTGTATTCCAAAAATCGTCATTCTTCCTTTGTAAATTTTCAACAATACTCATTGATTTCAGCTGTATCTGTTTAAATGAGATACTCTTTATTTATTGCTGTTTACAATTATCTGCCATTCCTTACTCAAAATGTTAGTGAAAATTATAAAGCAGGAAATGCATGTGTGATTGAACTTTGAATATGTTTTTCACGTGCTCATTAAAAGCTGCAGACTTAATAGTAATAGAATTTTTTTAGTTTCAAACCACAGAAATGTTTCGAATACACTCTGAAAATGTTTTATTATAACAGATGATCATTTGCAAAAATCATTATTAAAGATAAATCGAGGTATGTATTAGGGTGGGTCGAAAAAACTGAAGTATTTACAATCGAAATGTAATAGAGCGGAAAAGTTGCCTTTTGTAATAAAGAATAAAATCGTAAAATATTATACCGATCGGTTAATATCTTTTACCGCCGCAAAGTGGGCCAAAATTTCAAAAAATTGCAAAAAAACATGTTTTTTTAATATATTTTTTTTTAATTATCCAAATGTACGAATACAATTTCTAATAGGACGCAATACCTACATGAAGATATAAGAAATGTCCCGGTAAATGTTCATTATGATAAAATCATATCTTTTACTGCCGCAAAGGGACCATATTTAAAATAAAATCGTAAAAATTTCAAATTTTCATTTTTTCTAAATTTTTATAATTTTTATAATATGTCTAGAAGTAAATAAATTTACTTTGTATCTATTAATATGTCATAAATTTTGTTAAATATTTGTCATAGACTGGAAAATAAAAACGGTAATCATTCATTGTTCTTGACGATCGTTTCATCTACTGCTGTTTTACTGCATATCAGCAGTTCATATACCACAAATCACAAAAATGATATAAAATGAATGAAATGTTTTAGCATTTTATTAATTAAAATACAGAGATGTTTAACCGAAAAGGATTAAATAAACTTAAAATGAAGAAGTATTAAAACTAAACGAATTTTATAATATGACTTGCTTTCAAACAAAGCCATTGTTCTTCGAGAGGCCGAAATTGATTATATGTGGCCCTTACTCTGTTCTGGTCCACAAACTTTACCTGCACTTCAGTGACTAATTTCATGCATCTTCCTACTAATTGAGTTTGACAAGGAAAGTTATAACAGCTGGTATCTTTAATCGAACATTCTAAATTCGCCAGCGTTGTTAGATCGTCAGTTGATAGACAAACCGTAACAGGTGGTTTCGTTAGTTTACAGTTTTGCCTTTTGTCTAAAGCCATACAATTTTAAACTTGAAAATTCAAGTCTGTAATGACGAAATAATGGATGCCGCTATTCGTGTCCACAGAACTTCGTGCTTTGGAAATTTTCAATTTTGGCAATCGGCTGATGCAGTACATTTTCAGGATGTACTCAATGAGTACATCCTGAAAGTATACTGTATCAGTTGGTTCACAATTAAAATGAATCCATCATGTTTTTCAGATTCTGTGGACTATAATTAGTAACCCCCGTTACTTGCCATATCATCTACGAAAACATATACTAGTTCCTGTAATTTCACGAAATGCCTGTTTCGCAAATCATCAAAATAGCCTCACTGGAATGATAGCATATGAAGAAGAGGACATCAGGACCCCAGCCATAAAGAAAATTGCCAAAGCACGAAGTTCTGTGGACACGAATAGTGCCATCCTCCACTTCGTCATTCCAGATTTGAACTTTGAAGCTTAAAATTGTATGGATTTATTCGAGTGGCAAAACTGTAAACCAATGAAACCACTTGTTACGGTTTGTCTATCGGCTGACGATCTAACGACTTTGGGACTTTAGAATGTTCGATTAAAGATACCAGCTATTATAATTTTACTTATTCCACTCAATCAGTAGAAAGATACTTGAAATTAGTCACTGAAGTGCTGGTAACGTTTGTGGACCAGAACAGAGGTAGGATCACATATAATCAATTTCGGCCTCTCGAGCAACAGCGGCTTTATTTGGAAGCAAGTCATATTATAAAATTCAATTAACTTAAATACTTCTTCATTTTAAATTTATTTAATCCGTTTCGGTTAAACATCTCTGTATTTTAATTTATAAGATACTAAAATATTTTGTTCATTTTATATCATTTTTGTGATTTGTGGTATATGAACTGTTGATATGCAGTAAAACAGCAGTAGATGAAGCGATCGTCAAGAAAAATGAATGATTACCGTTTTTATTTTCTAGTCTATAACAAATAGTTAACAAAATTTATGACATATTAATAGATATGAAGTATATTTATTTCTAGGCAAATTATAGAAAATATAAAAATTTAGAAATAATGAAATTTTTACAATTTTTTTTTTAAAATATGGTCCTTTTGCGGCAGTAAAAGATATGACTTTATCATAATGAACATTTACCGGGACATTTCTTGTATCTTCATGTAGCTATTGCGTCCTATTAGAAATTGTATTCGTATGTTTGGATAATTAAATAAATATATTGGAAAAAACATGTTTTTTTGCGATTTTCGGAAACTTTAGGCTCCATTGCGGCGGTAAAAGATATTAACCGATCGGTATAAAATTTTACAAATTTATTATTTATTACAAAAGGCAACTTTTCTGCCCTATTACATTTCGATTATAAATATTTTGGCTTTTTCGACCCACCCTAGTATGTATACTTAAAGTATTTTTTAATTAGATGAAAATCGTATAATTTGAAAATCATTTTGAGCCGTTGAGGAATTAATTACTTTATCTATATCAAATATAAATACAATCTAATATAATACAAATATAATATAAATATAAATACAATACAAATCTAATACTTTATCTATAGCTTAATAGTTGTGCATATAATATTTATATTACGCAAATCAAACTAAAGTAAATAAAATTTATGAACAGATGTCAACAGTAAAATGAGTAGGACGACCAAAAACTGCGAAAATTTCCTTTTCGAAATTAATCTGTGGAAAATGAACTAGATTCCGAAATGTAAAAATTCAATTATTTATGCTCTCGGAATATAATAATATTAGAAATGTCTTAAATATTAGTTTAACATTTTATTCTTATTTTTAGAGTACTTGCTGTAATTTCTAGTGAATGCGCCGGTTAATTAGTTAATTAGCTTAGTTAACTCTTTTTCATACAGGAAATTTTATTGAAAAGAAAAGAAGTCAAATAAGTGCTAAACAGAAGGATGTCACATATTACTTAAAGTACACTGGTTATCAAAAATTAAGGAAAAGTCACAAAATGCTTTTTTCAAATACGCGAACACTCAAAAGGAAATAATATAATTCGAGTAATTACTATCTCTACAACACAGCTAGCCCATATAACATCTCATTCATGTCACACATGGTCACAAGTGTCACAGTCACTACGGTGAAGCAAAAAAATAGGAAATTCCATACATCTCATTATGAGTCTCAAATAATCACTATATTTGACTCCACTGAGAAGTCAATGTGACTGCTGCTTTGTGGCGAGTCACTAGGTGACTTTACAATGTAGTTAAATTGTGACTCTCATGTGACTGTCATTTTGAGATTCAATTTCATAGTCATCATGAACGTTGCATTATGATAAGTCACCAAATAATATCATATTATACACTGCAAATAGAAGCGTCTTAAATTTAGACACATATGGGACTGAAAAAGAATTTTAAACACTTAAGTGTCTTAATCTGAAAATTAAGACACTATAGATGTCTTAATTTAAGATACATAAGCGTCTTACTATGACCATGGTGTAAACGAACTGAGAATAATGTCTAAAATATCCGCAAACGTCTTATTTTAAGCCACTTCACTGCTTTAAACGTGTCTTAATTTAAGACGTTTTGATTCTTCCGACGCAATAACCACCAGGGGGCACTGGGGCACTGCCAGTCGCGCATGTGTTTTAGATGCCTTCGTTCAAAGTTGGTATAAGTTGTAATTCAAACGAAGTTTGTTTTTATGTACGCGTGTATTTTAATTCGTTTTTCGCGGAATGTGAAGTTCTGTGATTTAAATTCGTATTCACTTGGATTATTTATTTATTGAATACATACATCTGACGTGTGTGCTTGACATCAAATGTCTCTTAGAAGCTGTCGTCCATATAAGGGCGGGATAGACACAGAACAGAAGTAGACGACGCTTGAAGATTACACCCGGAAATTCTACAAAGCATGTGCAATGGACTTAGTGTTAATTCGTATTAATTTATATCAATAATATTGTGTTATTCATCTTCGTCCTGTCGAAGCTAGCAAAAAAAAAAAAAAGAAACTTTTGTCTGGCGGGTCCTATTTTGAGGATGAAACATTTCATTCTTTAAATATGGCTAGTCGGATATATTATGGAATTTCGTACTAAAATGATGCAAGCCCTTCTCCTTCACTGGGGTAGTTTTTGAAATTTCAAATCGATGAATTTTTCTTACCTCTTGCAGCAACTGAAGTAAGTTTATAGTACTAAAATTAGTGTATTTTATGATTTTATTTATTGTACTAAACAAAATCCTGCATGAAATTTAATTAGTTTTGAATCTGTTCGCAAAAAAACCCACTAATTCTAGAAGTATATATTTTTAAACTTATGACGTTGTTTTTTATTACGAATTATATATTCAATGTCAGTTCTTAGTTTCAACGGATATTTCTTATCTCACAGTAAACGACGGCCACAAGGAAGTAAAGAAAAAAAAACTTTGAAAGAAGACCTAATGCTTTCTTACTTCCTGGCATAAAACCGCAGATTAAAAAAAGATAAATAAAGTAAATGAGACTCGTCTATTATATGAAGCTGCCTGTAAAAATATACATATGTATTTGATTTGCAATCAACTCTAATACTGGTTTTTTTATTATTTTTAATAAAAAAGTAATTTCAAATTTATAATGGGAAAAAGTAAAAACCTATAACTAGATTTCGTATTTAAAATTGTGGTAACTTTATTTATATGCACTTATACGAAAAATACAAAAATGATAGATGTTACTGTATATATTTAAGACGAAAGAAGTTTGGAAACCATAAGTTATTTTTTCCTCATGTTTTTAATATAGAATATGCACTTATTTGTTTTTATTGATAGTTGAATAGCTTTTGTGATTACCCTCTGATCTACATAAAAACTTGCCCATGTGGAAATATAATTTTTTTTAAAACATAATTTTTAAATAAGTATTTTCATTTTTTTTTTTTTTGGGGGGGGGGGGGGAGGGAGATTTCGCATGAAATTTTCGTAAAGCTGATATCTTAAATCTTGCACTGATTATAATGAATGTTTTGAACTTTTAGAGTAGGACAAGTTTAAAAACGCAAATATATTTAACATACCAAAGTCATTTTTTCCCCAATGTTATTAAAGTAGAATATTTATTTATTTATTTTCATTATTCATAGTTAAATGGCTGTTGTGATTATCAAGTGATGTAAATGTAAAATTGCCTATGTGGCAATATATTTTTTAAAAAATATAATTTTTAAATTATGAGTTTTCATTTTTTTTTGGGGGGGGGGGGATTTTTGCAATTTTCGTACATCTGATATTTTAAATCTTTTTCCACATTCAACCGAGTATAATAAATATTTTAAACTTTTAGAGTAGGACAAGATTATAATATATATATATATATTTATCTATGTACCTTATAAGCCCTTAATAGCGAACACTTCGGGACCGCGAATTTGTCCGATAATTCGAGATGTCTACTTTTATGAGGTAAAAATATACAAATATGTATGTCTGCTGATTAAAAAAGTATTCGTTAAATAGAGGTGTTCGCTATTCATGAATGTCCATTAACCTCCACAACGGATACTCCCGAATACCGGACATCTCAATTTAGACAACTATAATGCAGGGTTGCGGTTTTTGCAAAAGTACTTCTTGATTAAAGGATGGGCAAACTGGGAAGTGCCCCGTCCCCCTACGACTGTAGTGCCCCCAAATTTGATGTGCAATATTTGTAAAGCTTATATTTTAAATCTGTTTTGAAATTGTACTGATTATAATCAATATTTTGAACTTTTAAAGTAAAATAAGGTTAAAAACAAAATAAATTAAAAAAATCTAATACTTAGATAAATATTTTTTGTTTTTTAATCTTGTTCTACTCCTGAAGTTCAAGATATTGATTATAATCAGTACAATGTCGTAAAAGATTTAAATTATCAGCGTAACGAAAATTGTATACCAAAACTGAGAGCACCAACAAAATCAGGCTGTATTGGGGGTGGGGGGGGGGGGAGGGGCAGGACCACAGCCAAATATTTTTCCAGGATTTAACGTGGTCAAACATGGCTACGTATGATGCTTACAAGAACATGGATGCGATTCAGACGTTTGAAGTGTCTGAAATTCAGACGCAAAAAGTGTCTGAAAAAATTCAGACATTTTAAAGTGTCTGAAAAAATTCAGACATTTTAAAATGTCTGAAAATTGAACACTCTATTTCAGACACTTAAGTGTCTGAATTTCAGACATTTTAATTTACAGTGTAGTCACATGAAGACTTTTCCCAAAAGAGCACAATGGTGACTTAACAGTAGTCTCTCTGTCACCTGAAAGTCATCATGTGACTTTAATGTGACATTATTTGGTAACTTATCACAATGCAGTGTTCACGATGACTTTGAAATTGAGTCTACAAATGACAGTCACATGAGAGTCACAATGTAACTACATTGTAAAGTCACATGGTGACTCGTCACAAAGCAGCAGTCACAGTGACGTCTCAATGGAGTCACATATAGTGATCATTTGAGACTCGTAATGAGATGTATGGAATTTCCTATTTTTTTGCTTCACCGTAGTGAATGTGACACTTGTGACCATGTGTGACATGAATGAGATGTTATATGGACTAGCTGTGTTGTAGAGATAGTAATTACTCGAATTATATTATTTCCTTTTGAGTGTTCGCGTATTTGAAAATTAGCATTTTTGACTTTTCCTTAATTTTTGATAACCAGTGTAAATTCTAATAGGAAAATGAGTTATTTAAGTGCGGCATTTACGCGGGAAATTATGTTTCTTGAAAATCTATGATATTTTAAAAGTTTTAATATGGAATTTCCATTGGTAGAGAAAAGCATTGGTTATAGAGGAATAGAGAATAGAGAGAAGATCACTTAGAAAGAAAAATAGTTCTCTGAGATGAATTATTTTGTTATGTCAATTACTAACTTAAAATAAATAAATATTTGAATAAATATTTGAAAAGTAATGTGATTAATAAAAATAACAAATGTTTTGGTAACAAAATAAAGGAAATAATTTAGTTTAACTTTTTAAAATATTTACGAAATAACATTTGTGTACTTCTACAGTGAAAAAAAAAATAAAAAGGATTCACTCATTTTTTTAATTTATGCAAAATCTAACAGTGTGTTTGTAATATTAATATTTTTTTCGTATATTTCAGGAGACAAACTAAGTATGCCATTCATTTAGGGATATTTCTATAAATTAAGGTAACAATAGTATGAAAATATGCCAACATTAAAGCTTTCAATGTTTTAAAATTTATAAATTCTTAAGTGTTATGTTATATAATATCAGAAATTTATCAACATTTAAAAATTTAGTTATTCTTGTCTCTTTTTCTTTCAATTCAAAAACCAAAGCTTACTTTCTAAACGTGAATTTGTCAACGTATAACCACGTTATTTTAAATGAAATTTTGTCCGTAATTTTTCAGTAAGATTCTTAAACCAGATAGTGTTTCTCTTTTTTAGACTTTTCGTTAACCGTATATATTTTAAACTACTCATTTCAAGACTTTAACTTATTCCAAAGAACTTCTTTAAATACTGATTAAAGAGTTTTCATTGGAAAATAGAGCCATTTAATTCATATTTTCACACAAAAACTTGAGCAACAGCTTACATAGCATTCATCATCCAAATGTCTGTTCAAGTCTTTTTTTAAACTAGACAGTTTGAATCCTGTAGAAAATAACACATGTGTTAGTGAGCAAAATAGTTTTCTGAGGTGGATGATATATTTTATAGAAACATTAACTGAAAAACAAAAACAAATAAACAGTTTTAATATATTAAATAATTCTTCTGTCTCATTTATTTTCCTAAAACATAATAAAAGTTAAAGTGTTTTATATAATAATTATTTTTTTAAGAAATGCAAAATCATCGTATTCTTTTAGGAATATTATTCTAAATAAAGATAGCCAAATTTCATAAATGGTTAAGCTTTAAAGATTTTAAAATTTCAAAATTCATAATTTCTTAAACGTTATGTTTCTTTAAAACTTCATAAATTATCAATATTTAAAAACATGAATATATTTCTTTTAAAAAACTGAAAGTTTCCATCGAAAATTGTTAATGTTTGGCAACCTTAGTTTAAGTATAATTTGTTTTACAATATAAGGCATTTAAAAATGCTTTTACATTAAATTTTGTACTTTAGTCTCACCTTATTTATTTGAAAATAAAAGTTCCATTAAAAAAATAAATTAATAAAATAGAAAGCATGCTATTTCATTTCTCACTCAAGGCTTTTGAGAAACATATGTTACATTACGTTCAATATCTATACGTCTATTCTTTTTTTATGAAACAATGTTCCTTGTGGTGCCGAGAGAGTCAAACATAATTTATTAATCAACATCTTTTATTTTCAGATAGATGATGTTTTTTAAAAGAATATAGTGACTTAAAAAAAATAAAGAAATTAAAATGTCAGCAGTAATCCAGAAAAATCAAATAATAAATACCTTATAGAGTAAATTCAACAAAAACAAGTAAATGATTTTGATCAAATAATTTAAATGTTTCAAAGAACTTAAAAACTTTGCAAAATTCTACTTTTACATATTAAAAATATTTCGTAATTTTCCCAGATTCGTGAAGTATAAAAAGTTTTCTATTTTTAATATATATGTTCATATATTATTCAAAACAAAAGCATATTCCATTCAAAATATTATTTAAATTTAATTTTAAAAATTAATATTAAATTTTAAAATGATTTTTTTCAGCCAGTATGATTAATATATAATATTTTCAACTATATATTTCAAAACTTTTAAATCGATACAAAGAATACTTAAAAGTTTCATAATGGAAATTCTATTGACAGACAAACACATTTGCTTCGATTTCTTCCATAAAGTTCATGCAATATGTTACATCTCATTAATCATCTACACGCCAGTACTTTTCTTTTTTAAAACCAAACAGTTTGTAGCTCAAAAAGAGTCGGACATTATTTACCAGAGAAAATGGTTTTCTGGGATGTATGATATTTTTTGAACAAACATAGATTTAAATTAAGTAAAGAAAGAAAAGTTGCAGCAATAATCCAATAACATGAAATAACAAAATACACCTATCTCAAAATCAAAGGAAATGAGGAAGGAATTTTGCATCAATCAATAAAATGTTTTAAAAGTATATAACAGTTTGGAGTTCTAAATTAAAAAACTTTAAAATAACTCACTTACCTTCAGAATCTACATTTTAAAGCCAAAACATGGTCGTGAGTAACGCTGACGTTATATTCACAGTGACAACATCTGACCTAAAAATTTCGCATTTTACTGCAAGTTTTTTTTAGTTTCTGAACATCGCATATTGACAATTTTCACACAGTCGAGTAGAGAAAAAGGTTTTTTCAGATTTTGAAAATTGTATCTGAATTATCAAAGTGATTTTTTTGGGTTTGACTTAAAATAATTTGAAATAATTTTCAAGCGTGAATTTCTTTTAAAATTTATTTCCATCGCCAGCTGACCCATTACGAAGGAATGACCGGTTTTCACATAAAACAATATAAATTGTTTATTTGTTACTGGCTCATATACCAAAATGCAATTACAATTTCGCATTTATTGCATTTTTTTTAGTTTCAGAACATGGTATATTTTCAATTTTTACATCTTCAAAAAGAAAAGAAAAATAAATGTTCTTTCAAATTTTGAAAACCTTATCTCAATTATCAAAGTGATTTTTGGGGTTTTAATTAAAATAATTTTAAATAATTTTTCAGCAATTACTTCTTTTAAATATATTTCCATCGTAAGCTGGCCGATTACGAATGTTTGACTGGCTTGCACATAAAACAATATAAATTGCTAAATATTTGTTACTGACTAATATACCAAAATGCAATAAAAATTTCATCAATAAAAAAATATAACCATATAAATGAAATACAAATTTACCAGACATGTAATGAAACTAAGAACTTAAACAACTGAAACCGTCAGAATCTAAAAGTTTGTGAGTACTGAAATCTTTTGTGATTTTTTTGAACTATTAACTTCTGTCTAGCGTTTAAAACTAAAGAATTGCTGTTAATAAATTTCAAAACTAAATGAATAATTTATATGAATATATTATTGATCTTTTTTCTTAAAAATTCATTTTGGTGTCGTTAGTCAACAATCTAACAACATGAATGAAATTAAAAACTCCTATTAGATTTTTATATACAGAATATTGTTTTCACGAAAGTTTTGTATCCCGGGATGCGTATGTTGGGTCCCTTAGTATCTGTAAAGGTTAAACGTTTTGTTTTCTATGAGTAATATATTTTGCAAGTTTTCCGCAAGAGAAACGTAAAATCTCATATTATTTTCGTTACAATCTATTACTTACGTCAACGTCATTTTGTATTTTTTACCCTGGTCTCCCACTAGGTCGCAAATCGTCACACTTCTGTAACACCTGTGTCGAAGTTGTGTCTTTACTTCGGTTGAAACTGTTAACTTTTAGCTAATGAGCTAATTTTATGATAAAAAATTATATGCGATCTATTACCGACTGATATACCTACTATTAGACTGTTAAGATCTTGTATACTTTTGCTTCAGGGAGTCTAAATTTAAACCAAAGGAAATACTATTTAATTAGTAATACACACCGTAAAAAAAATCCGCAACGTTCCTGGGAAAAAATGGGTAGCTGAGTTGCCCATTATTTCCAAGAAACATTTCTTGAAAATGACTGGAACTTTACTGTATATGTTGAAAACTTTCCTGCGAAATACCAGGAATATTTCTGTTGACAGCAAAACATTACTGACATTTCACAGGAAGCTTAAGTTATTTTCTACGGAACGTTTCAGAAGTGTTCAAAACGTCTTTAATATTCAACAATTTCAAGTGTAATTTCACTACTGAAAAGTAGTTGAAAAATTAAATTAAAATTGGTTTCTGTTATTTTCCAGAAACACTTCGCATAAGTAATGGGCAGCCCAATTGCCCATTATTTTCAAATAACATTTCTGGATTGCTTCTGGATTTAGCTCACTAAGCTAAAATAAATAAAACTGTACAACTGCATGTTATATAGATAGAGTGAAAATGAAAAAAAAATAGAAAACAATAGCGTATATGTGGTTTAACTAATTTTAAATCTTAGACATAAATATATAACTCTTAAATGCAAACCCATTAAAACATAAATAATATTAAGGCGCATATTTGTTAAAAACAAATTTGTTCTAAAAATAATACAGCACATAGAAAATATTAGCGGAACAAGATAGAATATTATATTTATAGCATCTTACTCTTTTACGATTATCTTTTTCTTTTAATTTATAATCCTTTAAATGGGAGAAAAAAAAACTTTTTATGTCCAACAAGGATGTTCTATATAATTAATTAATTTATTTTTCATTTAAATTAACCAAGCTCACATAGAATCCCTAGTTTTAGACTAAAGATTTAGAATTAATATGTAGTCTTATAAGGGTACCACCAAACATGATGCTCACCAATTTTTATAAATTCAAAGTATATTCTAGAGTTCTTATCCCTAATTATTCTGGTGAAAGTATTTCTTCAAATGGGTCTTAGATTCCCAGAAATTGGGGGCCGAAGTTCAGCATACGTTTCAAATACGAATTAGTTTGCAACTTTCGACGAGTATTACGTGGAGTGATCTCAGAGTGTTCACCCGCCAGCCAGAGGAACCGAGTTCGATGCTACCTCCTAACTGTTTATTTTTTATATTAATTTCATATTTTTGACACTTTACAAATTTTAATCAAAGTTGTGAATTTTTACAGCTTCGAAATTTTGATATTTTCAAAATCGATTTATGTTTTTGATCTTTCACGAAAACTTCTATTTTTTCTGTAATTTTTAAACGAAACTTTCCGTTGACGGAAATACAAATTAGTATGTGCAGAAATTTTGTTTTCATAATATTATTATTATTTATCTTTTTATATTTTAAATACAAGTCTCAAATAATGCACAATATTTTATTAGAAAAAACAAAAACAAAATAAATATCTTTTTAATATTTGGTTTGTTCAATATATTAAAATATGACAAATGATGAAATACAAAATTGTTTGCTATTATTGACTTTGACATTTAAGTTTAGTAAATATACAATTAATCGAGTGACATATATTGTAGAGATATTCAAAACGGAATATTTATACGAAAAAAATTTCTATAATAGAGCATAACTTCTTACCTAGTACTTGTATTCAAAAGAACATAAAATATATCAATATATTTTTTAAAATCTATTCTGATATTATTATGAAACGCTATCTAACGATTTCTTTAAAAATATATATCATAAGTTATACGTCATGCGGGATCCGCAGACGATTTTTACATTTCCAGTTGACAATTTTCGCTTTGTTATCATTATTTGTTAGAATGAAAAAATATTTTGAAATTGACATCAAAATTATTATTTATAATTTACACGATAAAATAAAGTTTCAGTTAAAATTCAATAAAGTAAATATATATATGATATATTGTTTCTGAACTTTGCTTAAAATATAAAAATATATAAATGCAAATAATAATTTTTAAAAAAAAAATCTAGACATAAAATATTTTGGATTTTCGTCAGTAATTATGTTAGTTTACAAGTTAGATAAAATACATATAAATTTTCATGAAAAAAAAAAAAAAACATATCCTAAACGTAATTGTATATTTTTTTCCGAAAATAATAAAAAATTCAAATTTGCAGCAATTTAAAGTGTCAAATATATATCAAATTTAAATCAAATTGTAAAGTGTCAAAATATAAAATTAATTAAAAAGAAAAAAAAAAGTCAAGAGGTAGCATCGAACTCGGGCCGTACGGGTAGTGTGCGAGCCCTCTGCGTCCACACGACGAAAGACACGTTGAGAGCTGCAAACTAATGGGTATTTGAAACGTATGCTAAACATCGGCATCCAATTTCTGAAAATCTTAGGCCCATTTGAAGAAATCCTTTCACAAGAATAATTAGAGATAAGAACTCTAAAACATACTTTAAATTAATCAAAATCGGTAAGAATCATGTTTGATGGCCCCCTGTTTAATGGAGATCCAAATAATAGCTGTATTTTTTTTTACACGGGCTGCTCGTTAAACATTCCACAGACAAGTACGAGGGATAATCTCTTAGCGATGTCACAGAGGTATTGTATTTTCATCTGAATGGTCTTGACATAAAGAGACGTAAATGATTATGTCGTCTATTGATTTATTTGCATTCCATATTGATTTTTTTACATTCATTTAAGGAATTCGTTTTCGACACTCGCGCGCAAGCAACGGATTATAACAAAAAAAATAATAAATGGCGGCCGCAGCTTTTCGCTGTTTCCAACTTTTGTTCAGGAACATTTCAGATAAGAAAACCAGAATTTCACAGGAAAGAGCTAAATTATTCTGAAAACCTGAGAAAAGGCGAAGCGTTCCTGGATTTTACATGGAACGTTACCACTTTTTCTTACAGTGCATGAATAAATAAAATATTTAAAAAATATGCATTATTATGCTGCTAGTAACCAATTTTTACACAATTGTTTCCATATTTGTTACGTCATAATGTGATAACCCTTTTTCTCCTCTGTTACACTATATCACACCGTGTGAACGCCGACGTACAATATAATAAATGGTCTTTTACAAGTATCGCTTCATAACATTGAAATTCAATTTTGTACGTTGTTGAACATATTTCATTTATTTTGTTTTATATTTACAGCTTTTAAACCTGTAACATTTACAATTTCTTAAGGTTTCTCTTTTTCTAAAACAACATAAATGTATAATTTTTTTAGTAATTACTAAATATTTTAAATTGATGTGCTCAGGTTTACTTCCAAATGTGAAATGTATCATTGTAAATCTGTTGAAGTTTGGTGGTTTTACTTTAAACACCATTTTCTCAATCAATATTAAAGTTAAACATGGCAGTATATGAGTATTATTAGAATGATTTTTTTTTTCAGTCTCGTTTGAAGATATTTATAAGGAAAAACATACTTCACAACATTAAAGTCATACAAAGAATTTCTTTAAAATATAACAAAACTACCAATGACAGAGAAACCCATTTCTCAAACAAATTTCAGAAAAATATGTTACTGCTTATTCATCCATCTTGTCACTTGTACTTTTTTCTTCTTCCAAACAGATAGCTTCAAGCGTGGATAAAGTGCAACATAATTTACTAAACGGGATGTCCTTCTGAGACGGATGTTAGTTTTCAAACAACCGTTGATTTAGAAATAAATAAATGGACAAAATAAACTAAAATATAAATGTATATAACTCTGTCTGTTAAATACAAAATGTAATAAGCTAAGGTATAAATATCGGACAGATATCTAATACATTTAATATTACATCAAAATATTCAATTTAACACAACATTCTCAAGAAATATTAAAGTTAAAAATATTTTGGTATTATCAATGTAATCACAGGAACATAGTGTTTATTGAACGAATATGATAGGTACTCATTCCAATATTAAGTGGGTAAAATTTCAAAAAAGATTAAACATCATTATTTACTTCTTAACTATAAATTTATTGTCTCTACTCCGAAGCAAGTCATAAAGAATCAATGTATGTGCTAAAGCGATATCAAAAACTTACAATCACAAATACATTAACGCTCAGCCTCAATTAACGGTCTTAATTATCCTTAAATTTGTATCATAGGTACCTTTTATAAGGTAAACAAACACTAACAAACATATTGTGGAACTTTTAAAATAAAAGAATGTGGAACTTTTAAAATTTAAATTGAAACGAAAGTATATGTATCTCTACTAGTCTCTATGCATAAATAAGCTTCTTTGTGAAGATTTTAAGCAGTAAGACACAAATCACACTCATCAAAAATAGCAAAATAAAGAATTAGCATGCATTTTGCATAAAATATACTATAGTACGAAATGTGCAATATTGACAATTAGCACTATATTTTCATTGTATATTTTTAATATGTTCAATAGTAGTATGTTACAATCCCTTTAAAGCAAAAATATTTTTTGTTTATTGTATCGGAATTTCAACTTATACTAAATTCCATAAAGTGTATGCTTTATATTTAAAATTTAAAATTAAAAATTAAATCCATTGAAAAGTGCAAAGCATGAAAATTTTGCAGTATTTTATAATACTTCTAAATACGGGAAACATTTTAAATAATTAATTATATTTTATGCAATTGCAAATTGCTTAGTAAAGTCGAATTGAAATAACGTCTCCTGTTATAATAAAACAAAATATAAACATAATACATTACTAGAAATATAAAATTAATTTAAGTATAACCTTCTCTTTTTTAACCTCAAAGGACTTCCTTATATTCATTTTCCATTTATTTACTCCAGTGAAAGATGGCTATGAAAAGATATATGTTAGCAATATTTCCCTTACGTACATCCTCTGCAATTAAACGAACCTTAAAAGTAAACCTTCAGGTTATTACTATCATTAATTTTGAAATAGCATCTACAGCATAAGATCGAAAACAAAGGTTCTAATTCCATTTTATCGTAATAAATATTTCTATCTCTTTAGGAGCCTTATATTATGCTATCTAAATTTCCCACTGGGCGATTAATCGTACATATTCCAAGAAAATATTCAGTCACCCTAATTATTTTTAAACCCTTCTGAAATACATTAATTTTAGAATTAATAATATATATTAATATTATCATGTTGTTTTCTACATCATTGAGATGTTTTGTAATAGAATTAAACTTTTGGAAATGGATTTTTAAATTCAAGATGGCCACTTCAATATAGAAAAGTTTTTTTTTTTTTTTTTGGTATTTTATAATGCTTATATCAAAGGTTTTGTTAAGAAAATAACTATTCTTTGATGAGAAAACTAGTATACAATACTTTTTAAATTTGTATACATTGTGTTAAATTAATATGACATAAACGGGTATTCAGTCTAAATAAATTTTAGTATAATTTATTCCATTCCTTTAAGACAAACATTAAAAAGAGTGCATCAGGATGAAATATATATTTAATGAATGTGTGTATTTCAAATAATCATCAGTCTAAATACTTATAATATGTGCGCGCGATGTAACAGTTTTCTATCTTAAAACAAATAATAATGATAAAATAAAAATAACTAGTAATTAACTTTACTAGATTATTTAATAATATTTTTCTGATACGAGTATAGATAATTAATAAATTTTATTGAAACTGTTGTAGTTACTCAAAAATATATTTACAGCATTGTAAACCGAGTGTGATAAAAGTCCATTTCAATTAAAAAATATATGAAATTTTCTTATTTAGGGTTCCGTACTTAAAAACTGAAAACAGAACCATGATAATATCACTCCTGTGTCTGTTTGCCCGTCTGTCACATCTATCTTACTCGTAAACTATGGAAAGTTGAAAGTTCAAATTCGGGAAAGTAATAAAGGCTATTAACACACATATGTACAGATTATTAAACATTCACAAATATATTTAGGAAAAATGTAGAGGGGCTAATTATGTTACTTGAAAAAAAATTTCCTTTGTTTACCGTGTGGGGTATCAAACGAAAACTTTCATAACGCTGAACTCAAAAATATATTTATTAGGTATTATATTTTCAGAGATATCGTTGAAAATGTAGTGCAAAAATATGTTCATCTCATGTATTTCCAAATCTACTGAAACTAAAATTATGAAAAACAATTACGTAGTAGACGTTATTCTAATCCTTTCAGGAAAATTATAGCGATAACCCTATTACACATAGTTTTGGGAAAAGCACATTTTTCCGTTACACGCAAATTTCGATTTGCGAACATTCAGCAAAAGTGTTGAGGAGCGCTGTAAGTACCTATCGTAGGAGAAGTATAAAAGCAGTGTTGATAATGATTTTCGAAAAAAAGTGTCAGTAATTAGCCAAGATATTATACCTTAAAAACACGGACCGTTTGGGCATACATAATGACATGGGCGGCGTACTCTATGTAACATCGGTCCTTAAAGCCTAGATAACAACCTTTAATGTATAGTTATGTAATGCAATTCCCAGTAGCAGTATAAAAGCAATAAACGTCAAATTGTTAAAAACAAACTTAATTAATTAGAATTAATCACATAAATACTATGGTTTGGTTGGTTGTATGGCGTTTAATGGCGCAAAATCCCTTTCAGGACATGCTACGCCAAAATAAAATAAATAATATGGGATTCGCCACTAGTTTGCATTGTGTGAATCTCTCAATACGCACCCCGTGTCTTTAAAAGTTAATTAAAACCCTATCTGGAAAAACGCGGCACGGACAAAAGGGGCGTTGCAACTTTGTCCGAAACTGAGACCTACTTTCGAAGCACGCTTAGCACAATGCCAAGTTTAAACTTTGAACAAGGATTTTTATTTTGGGTGCTCTGTAAAATGAAATGACTATTACTGAATTTAGTTTTATGAAATGCCAAATGAAGTTTAAATATGCACTATTATTAATGTCAGTATCTAATTAGGATCATCATAAACAGATTAGGATACGTTTTAAAAAAGAAGAGTTATACAGAAGAGCAATATTTAATATTATTTAGGCTTCATATTCCTTTGAACTTTTATGGTACCCAAACTTTAATAGTATATACAGCTATACTCAACCCTACGTTGCATAGTGTTTTATAAAGTCTTATTATTCTTATAGCAACGATTTTTTAATAATACAGTTAATAATTCATAAATCTATTGTACGGAACCCTCTGATTGCGAGTAATACTCGCACTTAACCGTTTATTCTCCTTTAGGGGCCGGACATTTAGGGCCTCCTGCTTTAAAATATATATGGTATGATGTTAAATTTTAATTGATTCCTACATGCATCAGTAGGAAGCATACATGTTAAGTTAGTAGACACATCATTAATTAGTATACGTTATGACTAATCGAGTCGTTCAAGTTTTGTATAATGATTTTCTGATGGCGGAAGATTTTCTGGCAATTCCTTTTTTTTTTTTTTCTTTGTAAATCCTATCATATAGAAATTGTTAAAAAAACAGAAAATGAATGTTTTCTGACACGTTTGATTTATTTAATTTGATTTATTTAATAATATTTATGTGCTTTAATTAATTTTATTTATTAGTGTTTTTTTTCATACTCCGATGAAGTTAAGGCTCTACATTCTTTTGCATATCAAGCATGCATGTTAATTAACGTTTGAAATCACTCTTTTGTATTGAATCACATTTATTGCTTAATAACATTCTACTTTTGATAAATCAGGTCTTATAGGTATGTGATATATGATCAGTATTTTATAAACAATTCTTAAAATAATGAAAGAAATGTCTTAATGTTTACATTAGAATCATTTAAATACTCACTACTATTTTAACTAATTTAAATGTACATGCTTTGTAATTAATATACATAAATCTTAATCCTAAGACTAAAAAAGTAAATAAATCAAAACAACAAAATAAAGACTAAAATCAGTGAAAAGTACAAAGTTAAAGAAAAAAAGATGCAGTTAGTTTGCGCTACTCCCATGTAAAGTTGTCTATGGCGCAATATATACTGAGATTTCGGTTTCATTGGACGCATTTTGTTCTGCTTACGGGAGCTAACTTTCTTCACGTAGATTACAAGTTTATCAATATTGCTTTGTAATTATTTCTCCTAGTTTAATAAGCGAGATAAATTAATTGTGGCTAATTTTCTTTCTCTTTGAATAATTACATATTTTTTCTTTAATGTTTCAAGATGGAAGTATGAATTTCCGGCGATAATAATTTGATATCTTAGAACATTGAATGAAACAGAATTTGTAGAGTTTGTAGAAATTAATTTACTAAAAAGATACTTTAACTAATTTTTAAGATTGTAAAAAATACACAGAAATTAATTATTATATATTATAGTTCTTATTGTGTAATATCTTAATTTATGTAATGAATGCATTTAATTTAATTTTAGTGGATATAATTGAGAAAATAAAGTATTAAGTCTCGTTCAAAAATCGGATAAAAGAAATAATCAGAGTTAAGTTTTACAACATAAAATTTTGATTCTTCCGTTAATTGGTGAGTATAACAAAATGTGAAAAAAGTTATATGCCAAGAACATTGAGGTAGAAGTTTCTTACCCAAAACTGATTTGGTTATTTTGCTAGCATATGGAAAATAACTTATTAAATATTTTTAAACATGTTGAATAAGCTTTATTATTCCATGCCTTAGCAAACCCGGGCGAATGAGCTAGTGTTAGCTGTTTTAAATATAAGTTTTTTTAAATTACATTAAAACTTTAAACAGTCATGTTGGACTTGAAAAGTGCAAAAAAATTAATGTGGTAGAAATAATTACACAATCTTTCAAATAATATAAAACTGGTATGTTGTGGCCATCACAAAACTTTCCTCTATATAAATCACCTAAATTATATCATTTAAATAGGACAAGAAATTACATCAATTTAGCACCAATTCATATCAAAGTATATCTGAAGTTTGATGAAAATTCGTGCATTAGTTATAGAGATAGAGCTACGGTGGAAATTGTGCAAAATGTAGCATAGCGGCGCCAGCTATTGAGCAATTTGCACCAAAAAATAAACAGCACTAATTGATATCAAGGTATACCTGAATCTGAAGTTTGATAAAAATTCGTGCGTTAGTTATTGCGATAGAGCTATAGTGGAAATTCTGAAAAACGCAGCATAGCAGCGCCATCTGTTGAGCGATTTGCACCAAACCATAAACAGAAATAGTTCATGTCAAGGTATACATGAATCTGAAGTTTGTTGAAAATCCAAGCATTAGTTCTTGAGATAGATCTATTGCGGAAATCGCAAAAATGCATAAAAGCAGTGCCACCTGTTGAGCGATTTACACCAAAAGGAATAAAACGTCAATTCCTGTCAATGACTAACTGAACCTGAAGTTTGATGAAAATCCCTGCATTAGTTCTGGAGATTGAGCTATTGTGGAAATCGTGAAAAATTCTGTATAGCAGCGCCACCTGTTGAGAGATTTAGACCAAAAACTAATCAGCATGAATTTATATCAGGGACTAACTTAATATTAATTTTTATTAAATTCCGCTCTTTAGTTCTTGAGATAGATCGCCCACAAAACTTGTGTCACACACAGACAGACAGACTCACCGACAGACATTTTGTAAAAACATGTTTTCGGGTTCTCTGACCCCTAAAACGTGTAAATGCGTCGAAAACCGGAATTCGAAAATTTTCCTGAATCGAATACTAAGTTAGAAGAAAGTAGAATAAGTTAGAAGAAAGTAATAATATCAAACTTTTATTTAATTTTTATTTCTACTACTTTTTCATATTTTAGCTTTATATAACATTTCGAATTATACGATTTTGCAAATAATATTTATATGAAATTCACTAAAAAAATTGCAATACTATAGTTGCGCAATAAAGCTTATGAAAATATATGGATATTGTTAAAGATATTTTTTTTTAATTCAATTCAATATTTAAAACATAATTTAATTATACATATTTATGATTCAAAATTAAACTTATTTCAAAAAGAGAAAATTTGTTATATAAAACATTAATTAGAAATATATTCCATATTCAATATGTTAAAGCCTATATTACTTTCTTGCATTCTAATACTTTAAAACATAAAATGGAATTTCAGGTCTGCCGCACACATCTTGTACTATAATACGAGCAAAAATTGTGTGTGTGTGTATATATAAATTTTATCTTAAAAACGGCTCTAACATTTTTGACGAAATTTCGTATTTTACCATTTTCGAGCACGAGAATACTTTTGGGCTAGGTCACATGTTCGAGAAAATTCGGTTAGTGGGTCATTTTGGGTCAAATGGGTCAGGATCAAGCTAACTATATATAAAAAAAGGCTCAAACGATTTTAATTAAATTGTATGCCCAGCCGCTTTTAGACACGACAACACTATTGGGCTAGGTCATATGTTCCAGAAATTTCGACTAGTGGGTCATATTTGGGTCACTATTTGTCAAGCGCATTTTATCTAAAAAACGGCTCTAACGATTTTGACTAAATTTTGTATTCTATAGTTTTGGATTACGAGAAGACCATTGATCTAAGTCTCCTGTTCGAGAAAATTTGATTAGTGGGTCATTTTTAGGTCACTGTGGGTCAAGCTAATTTTATCTATAAGACGGCTCTGACGATTTTGTCGAAATTTTTAATTTTTCTATTTTCGAGCACAAGAATACCATTCGGCTAGGCGGCAAGTTCATAACATTCGATTAGTGGGTCATTTTGGGTCACAATGGGTCAGGGTTCAGCTAATTGTATCTAAAAAACGGCTCAAACGATTTTAACAAAATTTTGTATTCTACCGTTTCAGAGCATGAGAGGATCATTGAGCTAGGTCACATGTTCGAGGAATTAGGATTAGTGAGTGATTTTTGGGTCACTACGGTTCAAGCTAATTTTGTCTAGAAAACGGGTCTAAAGATTTTGATTAAATTTTGCATTCTATAGTTTTCGGGATGAAGAAGACCATTGGGTTAGATTGCATATTCGAGAAAATTCGATTAATGTGTCCTTTGGGTCATAATGGGTCAAATTAATTATATCTAAAAATTGGCTCAAATGATTTTAACTAAATTTTACATTCAACCGTTTATGGGCACGAGAAGACTATTGGACTAGGTCACATGTTCGAGAAATTTCGATTAGCGTGTTATATTTGGATCACTATGGGTCAAGCTAATTTTATCTAAAATTCTCTAAAGATTTTGATTGAATTTTGTATTAGATCGCTTTCGGTCTTGAGAATACCACTGGCCTGGGTCACATGTTCAAGAAAATTATGTTAGTGAGTCATTGCGGGTCAAGCTAATTTTATCTAAAAAACGGCTCTAACGATTTTCACTATTTTTTTTTCTATCGTTTTTGGGCTCAAGAAGAGCATTGGGCTAGGGCGCATGTTAAAGAACATTCCATTAGTGGGTCATTTTGGGTCAAGTTAATTGAATCTAAATAATGTCTCAAACAATTTTGACAAAGTTTTGTGTGATGCCGTTTCCGTGTACAAGACCATTGAGCTGTGTCACATGTTCGAGAAAATTAGATTAGTGTGTCATTTTGGAATCACTGCGGGTCAATATAATTATATCTATAAAACGGCTTAAATGATTTTGACTAAATTTTGTATCCTACCGTTTTTGGTTACCAGGCCATTGAGGTAAGTCACATGTTCGAGCAGATTTGATTAGTGCATCATTTTGGGTCATTACGGGTCAAGATCTCGAAACCGCGAAGTTGGCGAAATATTGGCAACATTTGGCCGAGAAATCTACTTTCAAAATTGCGAATGCCAAAACACATTCTCGGTGCCAAATGCAAGAATGTCGCCAAATTTGGCTATTTTTGTCGAAAAAATAAGCATTCAGGATGTGAAAGATTTTTTTAGAAATTCTTAATATGACTCGAGATATATGTTTAAACCAATCATAGTTGAGCTAAAAATGTAATTTGGATTGATGTCCCTTCTTTGTAAATGTGTAAAATTTAGAAGCATGCACTACATACTTTTCATATTGATTGCTTTTGTAAGTACTACTGTTATAATGTAACATGCTTTATAGCTATATTACAGAAGGAATGATGCAGTGAGAATATTCTATTGAGTTGAACATAAAGTTAATTCTGAACGAGCTATGCTCGATCATTCCCGCTTATGGAATATAATAGTAAAAACTAATCAATTTAGAACAGTGCATAACGTTAATAATTTCTATAAAAATATTATTTTTTAATAGCGAACAAGTGCATTTATAAATAAACACTATAGAAATTATTTGAAAAGTGAATATAGGAATTTTAGCAAGATTTATCCATTAGAATTATCCTGAGGATGGAATAAACAATGGCAAATATTGAACTATGGGATATGTTAGCTGTTCCGAAAGAGAATGCGAATTGTCATATGGATGAGCGTGTCTAGACGAAATCAATGAAATCAAGATTTCACAATCAAGAAGGACGCACATATAAATTTTCGAAATGCGTTTCAATATTTGTGTAATCAGAATGTGAAAAAATTCTTAAAATGCGAATCTGAATCGAATCAATGGCACGACTAATCTTAATAACCGAGAACTCTAGTGCATTGCTAAACAAATAAATGATATACTCTACAGAATGCATGCTTAAATGTACTTGATAAACACACATCATTTTCATTATGTTTGAAATAGTATAACATCATTAAATTATACCTCAATTGTTTTTCACCCTTTGACCATAATGTTTTTGCGGTGTACCTGCAAACGAAATAGAAAAGCTAGTTGCCGAAACGTCAGTGAAAGCTTAATGTGGAGACACGAAAAGTTTTGTTTTAGTCTGTTAGCCTGTCTGTTCCGCGATAACTGCCGCAAAAAGCAACTGATTAGCTTGAAACTGAGTGGGTATGTTAGTGAAGTACCCGGATTAGCTGAATAGTTTTTTGCTATATTTGGTTCATTCGTTCGGAAAATATAGAATATTCTATTTTGCGCAATAATGGTTTTCTATAGCAATTCAAACGATTTTTCCATTTTTATTTGTTAAAAGGGAATGGCTCATATGATTGAAGGATTTAAATAATAAATTATGGATGATGAAATTTCCTAATTAGAACCATACATTATTTATATTAGTTTGAAATTTTGTGTATACATTTGTCAGAGTTTTTCAATTCGGTGTATAACATATGGAGGGAATTTATATATGTGTTCCAATAATATAAAATTTTCTCGTTTACAAATTTAATTTTTTTAAATGCACATATTTCATTGTTTTAATTTTCTTTTAACTGTTACCTAGCAACGGAACTACACCTAAAAATATCGTAAATGTGAAAGTATGTGTAATTGTTTGAAATCAAATCAACATCAAAAGGGATAAATTAATGCCTTTTTGTCTTTACATGTAGATGGAATTTACCCCAGAAATAAAGAAAAGCTATGTTCTATTTATTTTGTCCAAATGTTTTTCTTTTAAATTAGAAAAGTTCAATATTTTCATAAGAAATAAATTGACATTTTGCTATAAAATTTAACAAACTTTTTTTTACCGTTGCCAAGAAAATCAGATCCCGGAATAATAATTTATCCTAAACAGTTAATTTTGGTTTGAAAGATTTTCATGTGCAAGAGGAAACTGAAAAAAAATAGACAGGAACACGTCTTCATATTGGAAATAAAACGAAAATACGAAAAGAAGGTCAGTTTGACCTCATATATCAAAAATAAAACGAATACGCTTTGAGGTTGAAATAAAAGGGCCTTGTGTTATGATATTAATTATTATTATTTTTTTTTTTTTTTTTTTTTTTACCAATATCTCACTGTTTATCGTCTGCACACGGCTAACAGAAATGTTAATTTTTAATCGAAAATTTCAATGAGTAAAAAAAAAAAAAACTTTTGAAAAGCAAATATATAGTAAATGTAAAAATTATGCACCGCAAAATGATCTCTGTCAAATGACGCCATTCTTAAAAAGCAAACATTAACTAGATTGCCTGAAAAAATATTTTTTTACGAGTGTTACTACTTAATGCCGCCTCATTTCAGTAAATATGAATGAACATTATTTTATTTTTAAAAGGAAATTACATTTTCGTTCATAAAACCTAAACTTTGCCTCAATATAAATCATTTTCTGTCCACCGGTATTAAAAAATAAGGCTCGGAAGTGTAAACAGAAATCAACAGATTTACAATAACCATTAGCGCAATCAATAAAAAGTTACATATGTACATTTAATGAGACCACGGGGGGTTCAGGGGGTCTCCGCCCCCCTGAAAAAATCTACTTTATTATCTAAAAAATACCAGAATTAGTAGCTCATGAAAATTTTAAAATATCCTTACATAACAACGTTTTTAATTTAATGCTTCTTATGCCTGAAAACTTCGTACTTTTTTGTTTTTATAAATAATTGTTAAGTTGTGAAATGGAACTGTTTAAAAAACTTGACTATGATTATATTGGATTTTAAGCTTGTAATAATTAAAAGACGGTTGAGAAAAAGTTTATATGGAGTAAGAGTTCACATTAAGTTGACAACGTGATCGTATTAGTGGTGGTTCGTGATTCACCATCATTTTAAAGAATAAATCAAAACTACTACCTGTAGAACTTGACATGGGTATGTTGGAGACAGATAAAACAAATAGTTTAGCTGGAACATATTTTTATTTCAGGATGAGCAGATCTTTATGAGGAGAGTGCATGGCTTGAAAACTGTAGGAACTTCTGATAAAATTGTGGACGCGATATTTAGTAAAAAGAACATGTCTTAATGAAAGGGATGCTGATCTGGTGTATGATTAAACGTTATTTAGGAAAAGGTGGAACATGAGTGCCTTCCATAGCACAAGATTAATCCTGGCACTGAGACCACACGTGGTCCGTGCAACATAATGTGTCCGCGTACTGCGTAAAAACACAGCTATACGCTACGAAGCGAATCCATAGACTGACTTTTTCCCGTGCGAGCGTTTTCAAAATCGCCGCGGAAAAAATACGCCAAGCAAGGCCAAAAACGATACTGCGCCAAAAATGGAACTCACGGCAAACCTGCTTTCGCCAAGGAGTCACCAGGGGGAGAAAGAGCGCTCGCAATGATGAGAAACCTGATCATTCAGAAAACTGAACGTACGCTTGAAAAGAGTTGGCATTTTGCCAAAACGGTACTATTGATAAAAGGAAGATGCATAATGACTGAATTTAGAAATTAAAACGATAAAAGCTGATAAAAAGTTGATCGATTGATCAAAACATAAGATAATGAATTTTTAAAGGGAAAACTTAAAATGGATTAAATAAGATACATTAAAATTAAAGATTGAATAAATAAGACTAAGGATTAAAGATATTAAATTAGAGATATTGAATTGGGAATAATAAGAGACAATATATCAACACGATATATTACTCCGCCAACAATAGGAGAAAAACTTGAAAGAACCAAAAAAGAACAAAATAAAAACTTATGACACACCGATAAACCAGGAATTCTAAAATAAAATTACGAAAATTAACTGATCAATCGAAAACATGTGAATTAAGAACACTTACTATAATTATATAACGATTGAAAACAGAATAAGGAAATTAAAAAATGAATGAGAAAATCAAAGATTAAACGAGAATACAAAACATTGATCAAGAATACCAAATATGTATGAAAAAACACTAAAATTGATCCAAGATTCTCATATTAAAAAAATACTAAAGGCTGAGAAAAAAAACATGAATGAAAAGAGTACTTAAAACTTACATACCGAATGAGATACTATAATGTTGATCAAAAACATCACTACGATATTGAATCTAAAAGAAAAAACTGACATCACTTGAATGCCTCAAAAAGAGAACTCTCACACTTGTCCAGATGCTAAAAAAATGAAGAACAAGGTCCAAAAGTCAATAAAGCCAGCACGGAAATACATGGGGTTTACAAAGACATACCCTACAGGTGGGTACCTGAAGTTTGTATATACCATATTGTAAAATACACCTTGTACTGTTGAAATAAAGTTACAGAATACATGAACACACATTACAAAAGTTATAAGCTTACAACAAAACCCTAAAAAAATTAAACCCAAAATAAAAAATTAAGAAAAATACAAAAAGTGGGGAAAAAATAAAGAGTGTGGTACCACAAAAAAATAAGGACAAAAATAAAAATATGTATTGTAACTCTGCAACATTATATAAACATACTTACTGCACAAAATAAATTGTTCCAAAAATTTACATGTATAAACACAAAATAAGAAAACATGATCATGAAAAAAAAAAAATTTTTTTTAATTAACTTGGCATGCATGCACTATATTACCAACACCAACAGCAGGTGACAGCTATATTTATACTTTCATATGTATGCTTATCGCATACCTTATATTTATATATATCCTTAATAATTATCCATAACCAAGGATATAAGGTATAAAAAAAAATTGTTAAAGGTTAACGGATATATTATATGAATTTTGTTGACGTACACAATACATAAAGTTTTACCAAAATTTTCAAAGGAGTACAGTGCAAAAAAACAAAAAAATACCATATATTTTGAAATATGTCAACAAAAATTACACATTACCAAACATATTCAACTATTATTTATCCACATAAAACTTTGAAATTTAGAAACTGTTGTATTTTTGATGATTTCAAATTTGAAAATGCTTATAATTAAAACAATAGAAAAAGTTATGAAAGAAAAATCTATCATAATGTAAAAAACAATCGTTTAAAGTCTGAAGGGACTGAAATGTGAACTAAATCACAACTAGGATAAAATACAAATTCATTGCTTAAAATTTAAAGTTAAGTAATAAAAGGAAAAAAAAAACAATGATTAACTCTAATAATAAATGACAATAATTCCAATGTTACCACACAACACAATAATTCCAATGTTCCAATAATTCCAATATACTCCACAGCATAAAGAGAATGAAAAAATTAAATGAAGCTTGATACCTAAAAAAATTTTCAAAACAAACGAATTGTTGAAAAATTTAGGTTAGAAAAAAAAGCTTAAAAGTTTAAATTTAGATGGAAAAAAAAAATTTAAATACACCACATGCTTTAAAGCATGAGATTGTAATTTATAAAATACAGTAAAAAAATATATGATGCAATTGAAACAAAATTGTAAAAGGTAAATGAAGAAATTAATCTAAGTAAATACTGAGCATAATTTTAAAATATTACATGTTGCAAACCATATTGGGAGAAAAAAACACTATAATCTTGCAGACACATGAAATAACAGTTATGTATAAAAAAATTTAAAAAATGAAAATTAGTTCCTTTTGCTAAAAAGGTAATGTACAGTTTTCACAAGCATAAGAAAAAATGCATAGCTAAAAAGGAAAATATTGCATAGACTGACATAAAAAGATAAGAAAAATTATGGTTATTACTATTGTTATTAAAAAGTATGAAACTTTGCATCATTTTGACAAGAGTTAATGAAGTGTCAAATAGTTTGACAGTACCGCTCCATTGGGTACTACATATAACTCTGCCAACAAGAAAAAAATTACACATTAGAAAAAATTACTTATAGAAAAAACTTATAGAAAGAAAAAAAATAAATTATGGTAAATGTATCAGCTTCAAACAAAATGTTAAGAAATTTTGTAGTTGAGTTTAAGCCTCAACTTTAAAATGTTGTATTTTCTTGACTCACAGTCTTTCGAAAATGCTGGGTGATGCGGATCAAAATTGTGTCCTTTAGAGTTATTATATGCACAATTGCTACAATGAGCATTTTTGTGACAATGTCCTTCTTCATTGTTTTCACCACACCGTACACATAAACTTGGTTTTGAAAAGTGTTTTGCTGTGTGATTAAAGGAATTGCAGTTAAAACACCTAATGATTCGAATGAAACGCTTAGCAGAATAACGGATATCACTAATACATAGAGATCTATGTTTTAAAATCAAGTGAGCAATGTCACCAGGGACGTCGATCACATGATTTTATCTATTACCATCTTTACTTCTAAATTTCTTCATTAAGGTGACTGCTGGAAAGTCAGTATTAACAGTATTTCCCATGGCCTGGATTACTTGATGATCATTAATAGAATTAGGAATATTGTAGACTATTACTTTAATTTTCTTGAGTTTTCTTGAATTATCGGATATGTTTGAGAGATTAATTTGATCATTAGAGATAGATGTATTAGCTATTGAATTATCAAAAACGGATGTGTTGAAGGATTCATTTACAGGAACGATGGGATCTTCGAAATCTGTTTGTGTGTCTGTATCACACGTTGAAATTTTTACTTTTTCTGTAGATGTACTCTGTTTTAATTTTTCGAGGATTTTCCTGTTAACTTCTTTTAGATTTTCAGTGTCCTGAATGACTTCTTTAAACTTATTTTCTATGAACTGTTCATGCATCTCAATTAAATTATTTGCTTCAAATTGAAAAGTTTTAATTATCATATTTATTGCTGCATCATCTATTGAAAATTTACTATTGTTGGATTCAAGTAAGTATTTTATGGTTCCAGGAATAGATTTGTGAAAATCCTGCAAAGCAATGCTAAAAAATTGAGCACTGTTCATCTTCTGATCCATAATTGATTTAAATTAAATACTGAGTATACTTAAAAAGGTAAAGAAAAACTTATGTATGGATCTATTCAAAACTTCAGAGAAAAAAATACAATTCTTCAAAATACACATTTAAAAATTTTCTTATATATATATATATCCAATTGAATTTGAAATCTTCTGTATTTTATTCTAAAGAATTAGTATTTCTTCAAATTTTATAAAATATGCACATTTATTACAATTATTAACTATTGATATTAAAACTTAGAACAGAGAAAATTTATAAAAAAAAAATGCCATGTGCAACCATATTGTAGAAAAGAGCATATCTTATAATCTAATTTCATCTTGAATTATTTTCATCAAAAATGACCAAATTTTGCTTCAAATGGGTTATCATCTTCATATTTTAAATAAAAGTCACTTATTGTGATAAAACACTGTATTGGAGAAAAGTTCAAAACAAAGAAATCGATGGCGAACCAATGCACTGTTTGTGCACTGGCACGTGCACCATTTGTTAAGTTGTGATATGGAACTCTTTAAAACTACTTGACTATGATTATATTGGATTTTAAGCTTGTAATAATTAAAAGACGGTTGAGGAAAAGTTTATATGGAGTAAGAGTTCACATTAAGTTGACAACGTGATCGTATTAGTGGTGGTTCGTGATTCACCATCATTTTATAGAATAAATCAAAACTACTACCTGTAGAACTTGACATGGGTATGTTGGAGACAGATAAAACAAATAGTTTAGCTGGAACATATTTTTATTTCAGGATGAGCAGATCTTTTTGAGGAGAGTGCATGGCTTGAAAACTGTAGGAACTTCTGATAAAATTGTGGACGCGATATTTAGTAAAAAGAACATGTCTTAATGAAAGGGATGCTGATCTGGTGTATGATTAAACGTTATTTAGGAAAAGGTGGAACATGAGTGCCTTCCATAGCACAAGATTAATCCTGGCACTGAGACCACACGTGGTCCGTGCAATATAATGAGTCCGCGTACTGCGTAAAAACACAGCTATACCCTACGAAGCGAATCCACAGACTGACTTTTCCCCGTGCGAGCGTTTTCAAAATCGCCGCGGAAAAAGTACGCCAAGCAAGGCCAAAAACGATACTGCGCCAAAAATGGAACTCACGGCAAACCTGCTTTCGCCAAGGAGTGACCAGGGGGAGAAAAGGCGCTCGCAATGATGAGAAACCTGATCATTCAGAAAACTGAACGTACGCTTGCAAAGAGTTGGCATTTTGCCAGAACGGTACTATTGATAAAAGGAAGATGCGTAATGACTGAATTTAGAAATTAAAACGATAAAAGCTGATAAAAAGTTGATCGATTGATCAAAACATAAGATAATGAATTTTTAAAGGGAAAACTTAAAATGGATTAAATAAGATACATTAAAATTAAAGATTGAATAAATAAGACTAAGGATTAAAGATATTAAATTAGAGATATTGAATTGGGAAGAATAAGAGACAATATATCAACATGATAATAATTACGTAATTCGAAAACTTTAAATTGCGTTTTGCAGGAAATTGAATATTACCAAATTTTGTTTAAAAACAATGACTTCCAGAGCTCACGTTGAGGTTCCTGATCTGCAGATTTACTAGTTACTTCATTTTCAATAGAAAATATTACATAGTTAGCATGAATAAATATATCAATTGTATGGCAATCGGAGCATATTTACGAATGTTAGAGCACGGACAGACGGCATACAAAAACTGAAGTCATAAATAGTTTTCGGATATGATGGAAAACGTTAAAAAATTGGAAAACAATTACGATCCGTACGACGATTATTTATGTAGAAACATCTAGCTTTTTGGTTTGTTTGTCATTACATTTTAATCTTTCATTTTTGTACTCGGTGTATAACGTGTAGCGGTAAATTTGGAAGAATTTCTTTATTCCGAATTGAGCGTTCTACGATGGAATATCCTTGTATATAATAATACAGATTTATAGGCACTGAAGCTACTCTTACTCATGCCTAGAACAAAACTCTATTTTTGAGTCTGTTAATGTAGAATTTAAATTATTTAATGTGTACTATGTTACTCAGTTTTGATGTGCATTTTCAGTATCCGAATCTATCAATCGCATTTTTCTCAGACCTTATCATTGGCAAGATATTTAAAAGCAAATACAAGCAATGAACTAAAAAGGCCCAACTGAAAGCTCAAAATACTTTTAAAATTTTAGATTATAGAGATATATCAGGTTCCAAATAGTATACCTTTTTGCACTCTTACATCTCTATACGTCATACTAGTGATGGACGATTCCGGAAAATTCGGGAATCGATTTAAATCGACATCGTATAAAACTGAATTGATCACAATAAGAATCGATTTCCAATCGATACTTTAATCGATATTTCGATATTCACAGATTCACACAGATAAGATAAAAAATATTATTATCAAAACTTAGGGAATCAGCAGAGCCGTAGCTACCACCTCCCATATCTTCCATTTAGGACGGGGGGGGGGGGTAGACATAGGTGCCCAGTCGTAAGCTATTACAGACATTTGAGTGGAATAATAATGTTTTTTAACATTTAAAATTATTAATTTTAAGATGAAATTTTATTAATCTTGTAATTTATATTTTATTTAAATTTATTTTTTAAAGAAGACCTCGGTCAGATTAAAACAAAAGGGACTTAAGGATTTTTTATTATTAGGAAGTAATAATTTCATCCGGAACAGCGGAACTTTCTATTCTTACTTCCTTCAACCAAACAGATGGGGGCTTACTTTCTATAATCCTAAACCATTTAAAAAATGCCCAGATGGACAAAATTTACAGATTCAATTAGTTTTTAGGTCTTTTTTGTAGGGCCCCCTATAAGCATGGGGAAAGGTAGGTCCAATGTTAAAAATTTTAGGCTCCCAATTTTTTTTATTCTAAGATATACGAGTACACACACACACACACACACACACATATATATATATATATATATATATGTGTGTATAATGCCGTTGGAGGCTAATATAAGAAGAAACCATTCGCCGAATATCCGCTTATGTTCGGCCTTTTTTTTACCAGTTTCTCTTATATCCATAAATTACTGATGCTAATCACATAACTTAAATTTTGTATTACTTATTTTTTCTTATGTACTTTTCAAGATCGAATTTCAAAATTAAACGAACCTGGAGTTGGGGCTCCTGCTGCCCTCGCCAGCATAATCCATGAGGTCTACATCTGTTCCGTTCATGAAACAAACGAACTTTGAATTATTGTGATTTTCTTCCGGCCTGAATTAAAATTAAATTTTTCAGAAACATAATTCACGTTGTCATAAGAACCGGTTTAGTATTCTTAGAATTTGAGTTTAATCATGTAACTAGCGAAATTTACCGAAATTCCTTTGTTAAAAAAAAAAAATCCTCGCTGCGAGGCGTGAAAATTTAATTTTCCCAGAAGAAAAAAAATCACTTATTTTTTCTGTCTTAAAAGGATAGTGGACGTTTATTTATTAACATAAAATTATTGATAAAAATATGAGTAATAAAACTGTGCAACTATTCATTAACTGAACTTAAAGTTTCATGTTATACATATAATTGTATATTTGTATCTGTGTATGTATTTTACTGCTTAAAACTTTATTATTTATTCGAAGTTCTATATCTAAAATTTGTTTTACACATGTATATTGCTTGGAAATCTGTAAGATTAGGGCTATTAATATTAGCAGAAATTCGATAACAAAATTTTCTCTGTGATTTAAGAATATATAATCTCAATACATTATCTAAAATTCATTTACTTTTCCGGAATAACTATTTATCCAATATTTGCCGAATGTTTTCCGTATAATATTCTTTTCTAATCCATTTAAAATTAGCGATTCTGTAAAGGCTTTTATTTTTATTTAGTTTTATAATGTTCCTATATACAAACTTGATACTTAATTGAAACATCCTCAGATGCATTCATTCTTCTGTATACATATATAGGAATAAAAAAACAGTACAAAATTCTCGGAGGATCACTTTGTTTAAATTTTTAAATATATTATTTGAAGAAATAATTTTAAAAGCATTTTAGCACGTATTTTCACACCTATACACTTGAAAAATGTTAATAATACACAGAGGATCGTTTAGTGTCGGAAAGCTCCGAAATTTCATAAAATTCAAAGTATCATAACTCAGTAAGTTTATTTGTAAACGACTGGAATTTTTAAAATACAACTTACACAAACACTTTGACAAACTTGTGAAATACCACGTAACTAACCACTTAAAGTACCTCGAGTAACGTGGCTTTATACCAAGAATGATAAGATTAAATTGGAAAAGAGCCGAAATTTGTTATTATTGTTCATAAATAGTGCTCACCAAGAGTTGCAGATATAATATCACTGTTTAGTTGATAAGCAAATGACTCTGGGAAAAGGTTAAAAAATGTGCCATTGAAATCGGAGCTTAATTAAGAAAATTGGGATGGGGGGAGGGGGGGTGCGGCGTGAGGTGGGAATGTGATTGTTGACAAACTAGAAAAGTACAGCTTAATAAACTAGTAACCCAAATGACTTGGCTTCTAAACTAAAAATATAACAATTTAACTTAGAAAGAAAAAAAACTGTTATGAGAAATTCGACAACAGTTCTCTCTTTAAACTAGTAAAACCGAAAGAATAAATAAATATATGAAGTTACTGTAAAAAAAAAAAAATCGATACAAAAGTTAGAGTATTGTTGACCCCTACCAAAAGGAAGGAAGGCTAGGGACAGAAAATAAAAGATATCATTAAAAGCTTCCGAGCGATATGTTACACGATATGGTTTGAAAGAAACAAAAATTATGCCCCCCCCCCAAAAGGGGGCAGGTAAGCCTCAAACGGTCGGATGGGAAAACTCAAATGCATCTTTTTTCAAGTTTCAAAATGTGGCTTTATAATAAAATAGAACAAGAATAGGATATTTTAAAAATTGTCTGAATATTTTAAACGGCTCTGTAAATTAAGTTTGTTTGTTTGTTTGTTTGTTTGTGTTTTTGACTGCCAGTTATCAACACTAGGGATATAGGCCCCCTGTAAATTAAGACTAGAGAGGAAGGGTTGGGGAGATTAGAAGGGATGAACTTGAAAAATACAACATAAACTAGTTACCCGAATGACTAGGCTTCTAAACAAAAGTATAACGATTTAACCTAGTGTTGAATTCAGGGGGTGGCCCGGGGGAACATTGAATGTCCCTCCCGAAAGTTTTCAGATTTTATGCTTTTTAATGGACAAATGTGAGCCCCCCCCCCTTACGGAACTATAAAATATCACCCCCCCCCCCCCATCTCGACCGGAGTCGGAGAAATCGCTTCGGCCATTCAAAACTGAACCTAGAAAGAAAAAAAAAGCTCTAATATAAAATTTCACAGCAATTCTGCCACTAAAATACTAAAATTGGAAGAATCGATTCAATCTGAATCTTGGATCGAACGCGATGCGATTTGAATTGAAGTAAATCCAAAAATAACGATTCCACCCGCATCTAAAGTATTGAAGTAGATAAAAAAATAAAGATTCTACCCGCATCTAATGAACTGAAGTAAATCAAAAAATAACGATTCTTCTCGCATCTAAAGATCGACATGGAATCTGTACTGGATTGGTTCGCCTTTTCTGATCCTACGTTGCGGTTAGTATCGAATCGTTCACTTTTTGTTGCTTTCTTTTGTCTTTAGAAAAAGAAAGTGTTGGATTCATGAAAAATTTCGACTTTCGGTTTCCGAAGGATTTATAGTTTTAGGAGGTCTTGTCTGCAATACGATTTGACTATTTTTATAAATTGTCTGTCTGTCAGTCTGTCTATTTGTTTGTCTCTGACAAAAAAATTGTGGGCGGTCTATTTCAGGAGCTAATGTAGGAATCTGTTGAAACTTTAGATTCAGTTAGACCTTCATAGAAATTGGTACTGATTACTTTTTGGTGAAAATTGCCCAACAGCTGGCACTGCCATGCTGCCTTTTTCATGATTTCCCCAAGATCGCTATCTCAAGCACTAATGTAAGAATTTTCACCAAATTTCAGATTCAGTTTGATTAGGTTTTGATGTAAATCTACCGGCAGCTGGTGCTGTTATGCTGCATTATCCCAGATTTTCCTAAAAGCTCTCTCTCAAGAACTAATGCAAGGATTTTCATCAAACTTCACATTCAGTTAGACGTTGGCATAAATTGTTGTTTATTAGTTTTCGGTGTAAATCGCCAAAGAGGGGAATGATGCTATGGATGATCCAGGGCTGATTTTATCAGCAGTGTTGAATTCAGACATTTTTCTCCGGGAGAAATTTCTGCGGAACCAGGAAGGGACAGTTCAGCGGGGGAGGGGATCGGGCTTTTGTACGTTAAGCATAAAATTTCAAACCTTCTGGGGGAACTTTTAATAATGCGGCTGGGGGGGCATGCCCCCCCCCCCCCTGAAATCAACACATTTTTTAGGATCATACCTCATGAACTAATGAACGGAATTAAATCAATCTTAATATTCTGTTAGCCATTGCCATAAGTTGTTCATGATGAGGTTTTCATGTAAATGATATAACAGGTTATGCTGCTATGCTGCTTTTTTCAGCAATGTTGAATTCAGTCATTTTTCTGCGAGAGTGATTTCTATGGCTCTGGAAAGGGACATATTAGAATTACGGGGGTGTGGGGCTGGACTTTAGTCCATTAAAAAAATCTCAAATCTTCCTGGAGGGCATTTCAGTGTTCCGGTTGGGAAAGGGGTGTCAATCCGTACCAGTTCTGAATTTAAAACTGTTTTTCAGGATTTACACGATGCCAGCGATAATATCTCAAGAATTAATGAACGGAGTTTCATCAAACTTAATATTCTATAAGTCATTGACAAAAGTTGTTCCTGAGTTTTTCGTGTTAATCATGTAACAGGCTGCGCTGCTACGCTACTATTTTCATGATATTCGTGCCAGCCATATTTCAAAGCTAATGCGAGGTATTTTGCTGCCTTACGAACTGCCTAACAGGTGTCGCTCTTTTGCTCTTTGAATTGGGAATTTCCGTTGCGGACATCTAAGAGGGTGTGGGTTGAAATTCAATGATTTGTTAGGAAAATACAATGCTTATATTTTCTTTTAAAATACACATACTTCAACGAGCCTATACTTTTTTTAATCATCATGATAGGCATAAGTTATTATTTAAATTTGACACTGTGATAGCGAATTTCGAAGTTTTAACATGCATGAGACAGAAGAAAGTTTTGGGAGTGGCACATCCAACTACTTTACGTTCAATTTTTGAAGGAAAATGAAAATGATATTACCTTTAGAGGCATCGATTAAAAAATTTATAGTATCGATTAAATCGAGTTGGCCATAGTATCTATTAAATCTATTAAAAAAATCGAAATCGCCATCACTACGTCATACTCTACGTGCTGCCATTGATACAAGTTAAATTTCATAAACGTATGTTTTGTCTTTGGAAAATAAGAAAGTAAAGATGATTTTATACACAATACATAATCGGTTTATAACAGAAGAAACTGATTAGTAGAATAAAATTAAACAAACGCCTTTATTTTCCTTTAGTTTCTTGAAAATATACAGTAATTCATAACCAGAAAAATTATAGAGAAAATATTATATTAAAAAGAATTAAACTTGTACCTTTTAATTATTCTTAATGTGTGTAATGTTGATCGAGCTACCTAATTGAGTCTTTTAGACTGTTAGAGAGCGAGAAATTGTAAAATCGAAGTTTATTACTTGGCGTAAATCATCATATCCAAGATAAGGATATAACTACAAAGGGAATAATTTTTACCCGAAACAAAATACCGAATAATTTATGCGTACAGTCAATAGCACAGTTGCTGGAACCTCCCCGCTTTTTAACAGGATTTTCGGTTTTTAATACAACAATTTCTGGAAATATTGAGTCTACATGATGAAATATACAGGGTGCAAAGGAAAGTCCCTTTAACCTGAAAATACTTGCGAACGGAGAGAACTACAGCTATGCAAATGAGGTAACGGTATAGTAAAGCAACTACGCCCGACCTAATGCAAACGACAGCAGCCCCCCTAGTGGCGAAATTTAGAAGATAGGCATTGCAAATCGAAAACGAAATAAGATAGAGAAACTTTCCAATTAGAAAGTTTTAGAGCATCAACTAATTAGTACGAAACGTCATTTGGGTCCCACGGATAAGATAAATCGTCACCTGTATACCCAAAAATATCTGAAATCGATAAGCGACAACTCTACATTGCATATTCACATTTCGGAAATATAGCAGTGCGCAATTGCAACTTGTGACGTTGTACTGTAATGTCTGTAAAATTTTAATTTCCAATGCATTTAAAATTTTAGTTTAATCCTTTCAGGACAGAAGAATTCTGTTCGTAAAATGATGAAATAATCACCAAACTGACACCAGAATATTCAAGCGAATTTCTTAAGTCATAAATCAAAATTTATTGAGAGAAGTACGTATTTATACAATAAATTGTGCGACGAATAAATACGATTTCTGCATCGATTTCGAACATTTTTGGGTGTACAGGCGAAGATTTATCTTATCCATGTAAACCAAATGTCGTTTCGTACTAATTAATTGATGTTCTAAAACTTTCTAATTGGACATTTTGCTCTATCTCTTTCCGTTTTCGATTTGCAATGGCTATTTTCCAAATTTCTCCTCTAGGTGTGCTGCTGCCGTTTGCATTAAATCGAAAGTAGACGCTTTACTACACCGTTACTTCACTTGCATAGCTGTAGCTCTCTCCGTTCGCAAGTATTTTCAGGTTAAATGGAATTTCCATTGCACCCCGTATAAAATTTAATGGAGATAGAGCAATGTTGCCTAGCACCCTCGTCATTTGCCAGAAACGTAGCTCATGTAGGTTTGTAGATACTTGTTTAAATCACTCTGTTAAATTTCCGTGTCTTGGAGGAAAATGGGCAAACCAAACCAGTAACTATTTAATAATTGACCGAAATAATTAACAGTAAAAGAGTTTTTAGAGTATTTTATTAATGAAAAAGTAACTCATCTATTGCCAATGCAATCATTAAATATATTGAAAAATTCAAAATTTGGTGCACTTTTTTGAAAGGTATAAATCAACAAAAATACTAGAGTTAAAATAAATTTCATTTCTAAAACTCAGAAAAGTAACCTACAAAATGTACAATCTTGATAATTTTATTTTAATTTTTAATGAATAAATTTTACATCAATAACTTACATCAATAACTAATAATAAACGAACAAATCGCTCTGTGTGTGTGTGTCTGTGTGCGATGACTAGAGAAAACTAATGGACGTAGAAGTCTGAAAATTTAGATGTGAATAGTCCAAGACGTGTCCTGATGTATCTGAGGCTCAGATTTTTAATTTTTCAAGTTATTAAATAAGATTGGACAACTATGAAAATGCATTTAATTTGAACGCTGCTTGTTAAATACCATGTATCGATTCCAATGTTATGTGTTTAAATTGTTATTTGCTTATTTGACTAGATTGTAGGTATGAATTTTTATATACCGTCCTCTAAGAATTTCAAATATCTATTTCATTTTACGTAGAATTCGCTCAAATAAATAATGCTTCACGAATTTCCCGTTTTTGTTTAGCTTAATTTTTCTGTATTTTTGTGTAGTCGTTTTTTAAATTCGGTAAATAAATATAATTCAGTAAAAATAATTCCTTCCGAAATTTTACTTAACCAAATGCTTTAAAGAATGCTCATAAATACAGTAGAACCCCAGTTAGCCGAATCCCGGTTATGCGAAAATCGGCTTAACCGAAAGACCTTAAAGTTCCTCAAAGACCTTTTTAAATGGGAATTTTTTTTTACCAATGTCAAATGACAACTTTACTCATATTTTGATTTATGATTACTATTTTATTTGTAAGTTTTACATCAAAACAAATTCGAATCATTTTTAATACATTGAAGAGTTGTTTAAATACTTGTTAGCTTTAAAAATTGGAAACAAAGTAAGTAAAAATCAAATATTTGAAAGGTGTTATTGCACACTGGTAGAAATAGTGTTAAACAAGCATGTTCTTTATGAAATAAATAAACAGAATCATATTACTTATTTGGTCAATTGCGTAATTCCAAGCACTTTATTAGATAGACGCGTATGGCACCTCATTTTTTTACATAATATGTTGTGATTATTATGCTGTTGGGGCGACTTGTAATTTTAGTTTCTCATTCAGGGTGCTTTGAATACGGTACCACAACATTTTTATTACAACGGTGTTCTAAATTACGATCACAGCTTTTCTTCAAACAAGTTTTCACCATAAGCCTCCTGGTTATTCAAAATTCGTATGGAAACCCGGTTATCCGAAAATTCCTATGGAACCACGGTTAACCGAAAATGCTTTGGTCTCATGCTTTTCGGATAACCGGGGTTTTACTGTAATTCCAAATAAACCATAAATTCTCACCTATACGACGGTGTAAAGGGCTGATTGAAAATCATACATAAACAAGAGAGAGACGCATCAATGAAATTCAAATAAAAATTAACTCTGAAATAAATGTTTAGGCAGTTCAATTTTTAAATGGTTAAATAACATGCAAATGAAATTTTAAAAAATACGATTTATTCATATTGATAAAGATTTACTAATTGAAATCTAAAATATATGTATCTCAAAATTTTTATTACATACCTTATTTTTAAAAATAGCCTTAAATGGAAGTTTGGTTATGAGGTTGATGTCTGTCCCTAAAATTTTTTAAGTTGAATATGTTGAACGAGATGCATCAATTTGTTGGATGTAGTAAAGGAGAGTTTTCACGGAATCTATAGTTTTTGCAAATGTTGATGATGTCTTTCTACGTTTCTTTCGTTATCTGATTCATATTCATTGGTATCATCTGGAACTTATGGTACGAGTTTCATAGTCACCCATTTCTGATGTTACTACATTTTTACCAATACCTACAAAATTGTTAAAATTACTCATTTCCTCAGAAACTGCATTACATTCTTCTTCTAATAGTGATTGGTATTTTTAGCTCATTTACTGCGCTTTTAAAAACGAGTAAAACATGCATTCTCCGAATCAAAGCATTCAGTAAATACCTTTCACACAACGAATTATTCCTAAATCCAGAGGCTGAATTTTACTTACGCAGTTTGAAGGGAAGTAAACAACTTTTTTAGAGCAAGCTTTGAAATGAGCGACGGGTGAGCAGGGAAAATGGTCAAAGAATAAAATAACTTTCCATTTTTGTTTTCATCTTTGCATCAAATCTCTGAAAAGCTTACAAAAAGATGTTTCATTCATCAAAACTTTACTTCTATTATGGTACTCACATAGAAGAATTTTTACGTTTTTGAAACAACGAGGATTTTTTGATTTTGACTTAATATAAAGGAGTAATTTTTCAGAACCATATGAAGTAGAACTATGTAAGTTCTGCTTTGAAGTATGTTCAAAGTAGAACTATGTCTCTCTCTTTACTTTTTATACCGACATGATACACTTCATCCTTGATAAAAAAGAGTTTTATCCGGCATCAGTTTGAAGAAAAGTCCAGTTTCATCGCAATTAAAGACGTCTCAATGTTTATAATCTTTCAATAAATATAGCAAATCACTTAACTAACGCTCAACATTAAGATATTCAATGCTTGCCCTTTCGCCACTTTTCATTCAACTTACTATTGGACTCCATCCCTATTTTTAAGTTTTTCTATCCATTACTAGGACACAGAAAAATTTTATATTCCAAAAGTTTATGCCAAGGCAAATCCCTTTTCTAGTAATAACTGAAAATTGACTGGTATATTGCAGGTACGAACTTTAGAGCACTGCTCAAAAGTCTTTTCTAGTTGATCAAATTTCCCATTTTGTATTTTCCTTTGTTTTATAGAATTAATTCCATATTCCGTGTTGTCTGAATTAATTGCGTCATTGTTTATGGAAACGTCTTTCAAAGTTGTGACAGGAGTTTTCGCCCAATTCATAAGTTAATAATTTCGGTTGTAAGCTACCAGTTAAAAGACAGAATAGTAGCATTTTAGTATGAGCTTTGGAATGTATTTCTTGCCCCACTGCTTAAGGCTGCTAGTCACTCAACTTCCGAATTCCCTGCACTAATGATACTTCATTGGCCACGTGATGCATTCGCATATTTAAAATATCTCCTCTGGGCATTAATATTTTTAACTTATATTTTTCTGTGTACTCTTCAATGATGTCTCTTTTTCTTAGATTCCAAAATATTTCTAAAATGTATACTTACGAATGTATACTGTACGAAGTGTTAAAGTCTTACTTTCAGTTAGATATAAAAATATAAAATAATTTACTTTAAAATACTTTTAAGATATAAAATATCAAATAATTTAGCATAGATTTTAGAAATATTTTGAGAACTAATGAAAAAAGGAGAGATGCTCTAAGAAGAGTACATAAAAAATGGTTAAAAATATTAATTTTCCGAGGAGATATGTTAAATTTACAAATGGACCATATGGCCAAGGACTTTACATTATCGAAGAGAATTCGGATGGAATTATGAAGGAATTAAGAGATCTTTTTTTCAAAAATTTTATTTTTTAAATTAAAAATATCGTGTTTGTTTCCTATCTTGTCAATTTTTCGCCATATTCACGCTTCTGTATGTTTAAACAAAATTAAAAACAGTATCATTGTATTATGTATTTTGTTTTTATTTTATGATGAATCTAAATATTTAAGAAAATATTCCAAAATATTATTGTAATTAAAGATGTTTATTTAATGCGACTACTTTTAAAACCATACTTATAATTCAAGTTCTTCTTTCTACCGCTATTAAAATATTGCATGCTTTGAAATAAAGTGACAAAATTTTAGATTAAAAATAAGTATATGTTAAGTTAAGCAGAATTTTTATGTTTATTCATGATCTTGCATTTATCTTTTAACAAAAGCAAATATGTTAAATGATTTTGAAATCGTATTTTTAACTATCTAAACAATAAGAAGAAATACTTATTAATTAGCTAAAAGTAGAAATAACAGTACAAATAGAAGTATGAAAGTTTAAATTATGCATTCTGCAATGTTTGATTTTTCCCCGTGATATCTTACTTTAAACGTAGAATGAAAAACAAAAGTCGTAAGAAAACATTTTATATGAATATTTTAGTTTAATATGTCCTCATGTATTGCTTATATTAATAAACAAATGCGAAATTCTACGTATTCCTTTACATTTGAAAAGCAAAAGGTTTTGTGATTAAGTTATAAAGACCAGTTTTGAAATACGGACCTTTCTCGAAAATGCAATTTTTTTTAACTTAAAAGTATTGTGTTTTTTCCTCATCTCTTCCTTGTTCATAATGAGCATTATGATGTATCATTCAGTAAAAATAAATGCATGGTCTTTAAACTACTTGTCTTATTTTTAATGGATGATGAACACAAAGAAATGCTGCAAAGAAATACCCCCCCCCCTCCCCAAATATTGTATTTAAATATGTAGTTAGTTACTACGTACATTGAAATAGAACATTTTTTATTTCCGTGTTTTGTAGTTTTTCAAATCTAGCATGTTTTGAAGCAAAATAAAAAAGAAAAAATGAAATAAATATATTTTTCAAAAATTCAATATTTAAACTAAAAACCTCATGTTTGTTGATGATCTAGCATTTATCTTTCAACAAAAGTAAATAGCATGTTTTAAAGCATTTCCAAATCCTTATTTTTAAATGTATAAACAAACATGAGGGAAGTTTATTTGCTAATTCAATGTATAAATGTTACAAGAAATAAAACTGTAATCATGCAAACTAAAGATCCAGTTTTTTCGTTAAGAAAAAAATAATGCCTGAAATGAAATAATTTTAAATATCATGCACTGCTAATTTTTTATAAACAGCCGAGATAATTCTTGTTTACTTTTTTTCTTCATTTACAGATGTGGTTAATAAGAAAGAAACTTTGTGAATGTTTACATTAAGATGTAGGAGTTGTTTCAATAAAATCATTCTTAAGAACCAAGAAGACAAAAGAATTTTAGAGTGTCCTTCATTTTCCTAAATCATGATTTTTTGTGTGTGTTTTACAGATTCAATTCTAACAAATAATAATAAGTCTTTCTTAATGATTTTTTTTTTTGTTTCTTTGTTTTTTCTTTACAAGAAATAAAAATTCAACTATTAGTCCAGGCAATAGAGACCGTATAGGGGCTCTACCTAGCAAAATTCATGGTAGTTCCAGAAAAAGGCTTACTATATGTTTTTTGGGTCGCTGAATCCGAATTTTTAACTTCCCACCAAAATTTCCCTCGGCAACCTCCCCAAATTTTGGTAAAATGCCCCCAAAAAAGGTTTTTATTAAAAAAAATCTTTTTTTTTTTTATTGTTTTAAGGAAAAGGTCTCTGAAAATTCAGAAAGTAGACAAAATTTGCAACAAATCAGATATATGACATTATGACTTAGGAGGAAGGGGAAGGGGGGATCTGACCCGGAACATGCGCTCAGTGCTGCGTGAACTAAGTTGCGCAATTCCACTTAACCACTCACACGTTTACATTCGCCCTCCCATCTCCCTTCCAAACTTTCTCTATAAGGTTTACTTTAAGTTTTTTGGGTCGCTGAATCCGAATTTTTAACTTCCCCCCAAAATTCCCCCCGAACCCCCCAGCCCCCCAAATAGTTGTTTTTAACTTAAATTTCTTATTGCTTTAGGGGAAAGGCATTACGAAATTCAGAAACTAGACAAAATTTGAAACAAATAGGATACATGATATCATGACGTAGAATGAACGGGGAGGGGGAGGGCTGCCTCTGAACATGCACTGCGGCGCTACGTGCACTAAGTTATGAAGTCCAGACAATAGAGGATTTTACCTGGAAAAATTTATACTAGTTCTGGATTTCGACTCACTTTATGTTTTTTCGGTCGCTGAATCCGAATTTGTAACTTCCCACCAAAATTTCACTCAGCAACTCCCCAAAAAATTGATTTTTTGAAAAAATTTGGTTTTTGAGAAAAGCGCGCGGGGAATGTTCCGAGGCAGCCCCCTCTCTCCCCGTTTATCCTACGTCATAATGTCATATATCCTATTTGTTGCAAATTTTGTCTAGTTTCTGAATTTCGTAATGCTTTTCCCCTAAAACAATAAGAAATTTAAGTTAATAACAACTATTTTGGGGGGGGTTCGGGGGGGGGGAATTTTGGGGGTAAGTTAAAAATTCGGATTCAGCGACCCAACAAACTTAAAGTAAACCTTATAAGGAAAGTTCGGAGGGAAGATGGGAGAGCTAATGTAAACGTGTGAGTGGTTAAGTGGAATTGCGCAACTTAGTCCACGCAGCACCGCGCGCATGTTCCGAGGCAGACCCCCCTTCCCCTTCATCCTAAGTCATAATGTCATATATCTAATTTGTTGAAAATTTTGTCTACTTTCTGAATTTCTAGCTACTTTTCCCCTAAAACAATAAAAAATTGTTTTTTTTTTAATAAAAACCTTTTTGGGGAAGCTTTTTACCAAACTTTGGGGGGATTGCCGGGGGAAATTTTGGTGGGATGTTACAAATTCGGATTCAGCGACCCAAAAAACATAAAGTAAGCCTATTTCCAGAACTACCATTAATTTTACTAGGTAAAATTCCCTATTGCCTGGACTATATTTCAAAGAAAAAGTACAACGCAGATTTAGTAAAAATCTTTTGAAGCAAAATTTTATAATATCTGAATGTATTTTGCGATAACAGTGTGCACGTTAAACATTACATTTTTAGTTTATTTTGAAATGAAATGAGAAAAGTCTGGTCAGAATCGTTGTGTTAAAATTATACAGGGCGGTCGGAATCAAAGGAGATAATGTCCATATTTTTGTCTAACTGAATTTGAGATAATTTCATTCTATATAAAGAATAATATATTTGATTCCATAATAGACCCTTCTCTAAACATAGGTTGGAAATTTGAGCAATAGATAGCACTGAATGAATTGAAATGAAGCCCACTATCTTAACCATTAAATATTTTGTGGACTTCATTTAAATTCAAACGTTTCATTTATATTTTATTAAAATATGAGTTTGTTGAGGATTTGAGCAATAGGTAGTACTAGTGTTTTACGACTCTGAATGCAATGAAGTGAAACACATTATATTTATCTTTAAGTATAACTGGATAATATTTCATGACTTTTAACCACCGCTTCATATATATTTTATCGAAATGTAGATTTTTAAAGCGAAACATTCATCCACGTTATTATATGACCTTTTACTAAAAAAATTAACTCTGTAATTAAGTGGTTCATCCCCTTTTTTTTTTTTTTTTTTTTTTTTTTTTTTTTTTTTTTTTTTAACTTGAACAAGTAAAGAAATACTGCATATTCTGGCGTAAGACGCGCTATGGTTCTAACACTCACCTAAGCTTTCAAACTTCATTTTTCTTTTTTTAGATATTTTCCTATATAACGCGCAATTCCTTTATTAAAAATGAATCTTAAAGATATACATATAACAGAAAATAATAGAAACATAATTGTCAAGATTAATAACTACTATAATTTTTCAGGGCAGGGAAATGTTTTCGTATATAGATTGCATAATTATTAAATTAAAACTATTAGTTTTTTATAACCATCTCTTTTTTACCCGACTGCCAAGAAGGGTTATGTGTTTCACGCGTATCTGGGTATGTTGGTTTCTTTATACCCTCGAAACATCCCAACGGCTGGATGGATTTTAATGAATGAGGTCTCTATAAATTCGTCTTGACCGTCCGATGGTAATAGGCTACGTTTTGTTTTCATAAACACAAAATGGCGGTAGAGACGACAAAAAAATTACACACCATATTGAGTGGCATGTCATTGGATAAGTCTTTCAAAATGAAGACGATGTTTCATTGACTATTTTACAGTCAGAAGCTCCGTTTAAATATTACACAACCTGGAAGTTGTGTAGGCAGGATCTCTAGATTTACTGCAACTCTAACCTTCATAGACAGCTATAGGCCTTATCAAAACAGCATTTATAGTTAGGAACTAAAAGTTAAACGCAACTTAAAAGTCATCAATACAAGTAAATAAAAAAAGTAGGTAAGTAATAGAAAAAAAATAGTTTAACATTGATGAGAAATAATTAATTAGTTCGGTTTTTACGCAGTCTAGTTTTTTTATTTATTTTATTTATTTTTTATTATATTTAATAGTCTATTTATATAACCAGCGTATAGCGTGTACCTGTAAATTTTGATTAATTTTCTGTTAATAAAAGTGTGCATAATCCATCGGAATATAAAGTAATTAAAAATATTATTTTGGATAAATGTACAATAATTGGACATTTTGGACACATGTTCATAATTCAATCGGAATGCATGTTAATTTTGTTGTTACAGTTGTTGTTTTCATTTAAAATTGAATTGTTTAAAGTAAAATTACAAAAATTCCGGTAAAAAATACATGCATTTTTTTTCTAAAATTAAAGTGTCGTCTTCAAAAAAAAAAAAAAAAAAAACATTCCATTTATAAGCCAGCCATAAAACAAAGCAGATGTATCATAGTACTTACATAGAAACAAGGTACTTTTAAATGCCATTTGTTTGAAAACTGCATCTCCATTTATTTTTGAGATTTTTTTTTTTTTTTGTAGTTTTTAACATCATTTGTTTATTTCTGGCAACTCATGTACACCATTTCTGCAGAAATCAAATAGTTGTCGGAAAATAACAACTATATATATATATATTTTTTTTTTTTTTTTTTTTTTTTTTTTTTTTTTTTGCCATTTTCCCATAAAAACTGAAAAAAAATGTGTACACAAAATACTTGCTATTTTGAAATAATAGTATAAATGAATGATTTCTGAGAAAACATGGAGCTATTATAAACTAAATTTAATTTTAAGTATACATAATAGTATTACAAACAAATGAAGGCATATATATCATTAGCTAACCGATTTTTTGTTTGTTTGTTTGTTTGAGTTTTTTGAATGACGATATGTCTTTCTGGGGATTTGTGTAATATTCAGCGATAGTGACGTCATATGCGTGCTTTACGGTACTTTACTGTAGATGATGTTTTCTACTGGATCACAAATGAGGAATTCTTGAGCGTATGCGGATGACGTTCTTAGGCATTTTAATACGAATCAAATACATCTCGGTGAACAACTTCATTTAATGAGACTTTTTTTATATATTCGTTCTCATTTGCAATACTTATTCTAAGATATTTTACTCCTCCATATTTTCCAATTGTAGCATTTGGATTTCGTTTACGGTGCCACACAAAAGTAATCTGATACATAAGGTTCTATGGTTATAATCGTTTACTGTGCATCATGTGCAATTAACACCTCATTGTTGAATTTCAGGAATGCCACCACGATATTTGATTCATTTGAAAATATAATAGCTTTTAAAGATTGGTAAGATTAACAAGAAGTAAATATTAGATTTATTATAAATGGTAATATTACATTACGTTGTTTGTCTTATAAATGAAATATTCTTGAATAGTTGTAGAACATATAATTTATTTTATCAGAAATAGTGAAAGTTTCAGAGTATGTCCCAGATTTTTGCGGAATGCATAAATTTTAAAATAGTAGATATTCTCTGCAAAACTTATCCGAGCAACCGAAATGATGAACTCGTGGGAAGATATAATTTTTCATATCGAGGCACCAAGACCTGTAACGAATGGTTTTTATGCACTGTTTTCCCTGATCATCTTTGTTTTTAAAAAATGATTCCTAACCAATTTTAGATTAATATAAAATTGGGTAAAAAGAGTTAGAAATATACCTTTTTAAAAATTGTTTTACGTTTTGGCATTAGCTACTGTTCTCACGTATACATAACTTATAAATAAGAAAATTCAGTCTTAACTGGAAAACTGGAAAATTCTTTTACAATCACCCCCAGCTGACGCTTCATAATTTAAATTATTATAAAAAGTGTTTTTTTTTTTTACCAGATATAGAATTATGAATTGTAAAATGGAACTACGTTAAAGAACGTTTTATAAAATTAAAGTCTATATTCAAAATGATGGCTCTCTCAGGCAGCCGTAGCTAATAACGTTTGGTAATAGAACAGAAAACATAATCCATCATGCTGCCATCGTTAGAATGCTTCTTAATGACTGCAATCTTTTCTAATATTGCTGGTGAACGTTATGGACAATTGAGTGTGCCTCAAAATTATCACTAATTCCATGGGTTGTAAGTCCCGAAGAGCGATCTGTTGTGCATTTCCTCCGCGATGTCTGATCGTCAGTTACATTATCGAACTTCCAGTAACATTTCGTGATATATTTCCAGTACTCAAAGACTAGTCTGGTTTCAGTTTTCCATTTCAGAGACTAACTGATATGCTAACTAACTGACTTGCTAACTAATATGAAATAATTCTGAAACAGGGATAAATGCGCTGCGCCACAGTTGACTCATTGCCACCATTAAATTTTAATAGTATTCTTCGCTTCAAAGCATCGTATTTCTACGATTTAGTAAGGCGGAGAACACTATTAACATTTAATAGTAACAATCGGCCCGCTGTGACGCAGCGCTTTCATCCCTGTGTCAGAAATATTTCAAGTTCATTAAACCTGAAAATAAAACAAGAACATTGCAGATATTGTAGAACTAATTGTGAAAACATTTTTGCGATACCCTATATATGTGTAGACACGTATAGGTATAATCTATGCTGCGAAAAAGTTAATTTTCGTAGAAAGCACATATGAAAACAGCAACGGTTATTCCCAGTGAAAATGATACGACTAATAATATTGCGGTGTAATACAAAAACATTATCTTCTATTGCACTGCGTGGAAAGATATGATTATTAAACATTTCGCGATTGTCAGCCGTTGCAAAATTTTTAATCATTTATCAATTTTACTTCCGAACATTATGTTGTCTTTTTAATTCGGGGAAATGCGATTAAATAAGACAAAATTGAATATTCAATGTCAGTGGCAGGTATATGTATTTTTTTCTGAACACCTTATAAGTAGCTTCTTATTTCCTAAGTATACACATCACATGTCGCAAAGAGTTTGAAATGTCTTATCAAACATACAGTTTAATAAACAATGCTGCTGATTGCAATAAAAAAAGAAGTCTACACATTTTGAGTTTTAAATCATGAGGGATTTAAATCAATGAGAGATTTTTAACAAAATGTCGCTCTGTACTATATCTGTAATAAATCACTGTTTTCATTTAATTTCATTTAGTTTTTAAATGGTTATATATAAATTTAGTAAGAGTTTTTTTTTATCATTTAATGTGTTATTATATAGTTCTCCTTAAAAAGAAAGAATATCTGATCAACGGAATGGTTTATCTGCAAACCACTAAAGCATTTCTTGTAACATATACTAGTTTGAGAATCGTTAGAATACTGGTTACTATTAAAAAAATGTTTTTTTTATGAGAAAAGTATTTAAAATTGATACCAGAAAAAATCTACAGAATATTTTTTAAATAAAAATTTGCCACTCTCATTTTGCAGTTGACAAATCCACTCCTTCAACGTTTCTAACTGCTGACAGTTGGAGTTTCCAATGTAAAAAAAAAATGTATACTGACTAGTGTCAGATTGCTTCTGTATTGAAATTATAGCTGAAAGTTCCTTATTGCCTCCCATTAATCACATGCAATTTTACAATTTAAAAAGTTTGTAGATATATAGATCCTATACAGGATTACTCAAAAGAATTCGAACGCTTATCGTCTACGGGCACTAATTGCTGAAGTTAATTGTTCAACTCTCTTATGGATTTTCTAAATTGTTCATTCAAATATATTTTTTTTTACTTAAAAAATACAGTATTTTCGTCGAAATATTCTGGAAGTGTTGGAAAGTATTTCATAACGTTATGCTCGAAAGTTGAACTTTTTTTTCTTGTTTACAATTTTTCTACAGAAACAGCTTTTCATTTCTTGAATTCTATGATTCCGTAATTCAAACAGCAGAAGTTTGTGTTTCGATTCACTAAACAAATTCTCTAACGAAGCTAAAATTTACTACGACAAAATTCGAGGACCAGTTATTTAGCAATTAGTTCCAGTTAAATAGTAAATTAATTTACTTAGTAGGATTTATTTAGAAAACATTATTGCGAAAAAAATATTTTGTTTATGAAAGAAATATCACTCAGCAGTTCTAAAATATACGTTGATCCTGTTTTTTCACAACTTAATATGTAATCTAAGTTAAAAAATAAAAATTACTGGACTTTTAAGTACCCTTCAGTAAACCGCAATTATTTTTCTAAATTAAAGAAGAAATTTTTTTAGAAAATTTTCATATTCATTTACAATTAAACAATCGTTTACAAACAACATAACAATTGTATAACCATGTAATTGAATAAAATGATTGATGCACTTTTTTAGAATACGGAAATATAACTATGAGAAAAATACATTAACAAAATATTAGCTTTTTGTAAAATAACAAATTTAAACAATTCTAAAATAAAAATTAAAGCTAATAATATTCGCCTCTAAATATTGTCACTCTTCGGGTTTCGGTTCTAATGAATATACTAAGGACGCGAAACGAGGGTATATAGTTAAACTGCAATAATTAGGCGATTGTCTATAAATTTAAATTAACCATTATTAGAGCAATTTTGAATTATTTGTCAGCTATGCTGTTTCTTAAATAAACTATTCAAATGAACCTCACAAGAGATTCTATTTTTAAAATTAGAACAAAAATGTTTCTTGTTTTAGAATGCTAGTTTAATTTGAATGCCGTATTCCGGTGGTTTTCCATATCAGATTTTACCTACATAGTTTTTTTCAATATATGTCGTCTTTTTGGTCACAATTGTATGCATGATTTAATCGGACATTTCCCAATTTTATTCATATGTATATTTATCCATACCCAGGCACACATGCACGCACGCGCACAGTCATACATATAAATGTAAAATGAATTATTAAAACGGAAAAATATCTTTCGAACGCCGAATAAATCTAAAATAATTTCTTTCAAAATTTGTTACAGATTATTTACCGTTTATTTTAAATTATACTTCTGGTAACTAAGCAAGATACCATCAATTTATAGATTTACGATAATTCGGAGAAAAAATATGTTGACGATTGAAGTATTAAGCTTCTCAAATTAATGAATGTTAGGCATTAAAGAATTAGATTAATTACGATACTAAAAGAGTTAAGTCCAAATAGATAATTTAGATTATTGACAAGAAAACACAGTATGAAAAATAACTGCAATGATATTTTTATCGTCTGCAAAGAAGTATCTTTATCAAAGTGTTAATCTATAATTTTTGCAAATTCAGCTATTTATCAATGTTTTTTCGTTTAATATATTTTGTTCAAACACCTGAGCCATTTTTTAAAATTTTAATTAACTTTTTTTTAAGTCCTGTACAGGCCTTTAAAAGTAATTAAAATTTTTCTTTTTATAAAAGAAGGAAATATATTACTAATTTTATAATACCAATTAAATAAAGTGAAGTAACCGTGGTATATATTTAATAAATTACAAAAAGAAACTGTAATTTTTTTAAAATGTTGTTTTAAAAAATTCTATTAGCACTTTTAGAAAATAATTTCACCTGTACAAAATTTTATTTTTTAAATTCGTCATTGCAATTGTATCTTTATTTTTACCAGAAAACAATTTTAAACAAAGTATATCACATTGCATTTGATATCAGTAGCACATCTACTGTTGAACATTTTTAAAACATTTTTATTTGATGTTAATTAGCTAAAGGGAATAATTTTCATATATCAACACTTTTACCCCAAAATTCAGGCCGATCCGTTTGATTGTCTTCTGTCACAGCCATTTTACTCGTAAACTACGGAACGTGGAAATTTCAAATTGACTCAAGTAATAAAGGTTATTTACCCACATATTATAGAATATTAATAATTCATTAATATATGTAGGAAAAATACAGAGTGGCTAATTAATTTAATGGAAAAAATATCTTTTTCTTTTCGTTTATATATATATATATATATATATATATATATATATATATATATATTGTGTGGGATATCGTGTGAAATCTTTCGTAACGCCGAACTCAAAAATACATTTCTTTTAATTTTAGGTGTTCTATTTTCAGAGGTATAGACGAAAATATAATGCAAAAATGTACACAAACAATATTTGATATTGTTAGGCTTCATATCTCTCTGAACTTTGATGGCATATCCATTTATACTTTTTTAGTATATACAGCTATACTCAACCCTACGTTTAGTTTCTTTACAAAGCCTTATTATTCCGTTAGCAATATTTTCCCCTAATAATACAGTTACTAAGTAATATACTTATTGTTCAGAACCATCTGTGCGCGAGTAATACTCGCACTTGACCGTTTATTTTTCTAAGATTCGAAACATTTTTTTAACATCTTACATTTTTTTCTTTTTTTGCCATTTGAGTAAGTATTAAAAATCATTTAAAAAAATCATTGAAAGCATGGATAGTGTACTCTTAAAAGGCGTGAAACAACTTAAGTAACTTTCATTAATTTCAAAAGCATTAATAAAAATGAAAAAAAAAACAACAACAAAGAAATTACACTTCTAGAGCTAATCATGGATTTTTATGTATGTCTAATTTCCTTTGACCCTTTCAGTAGCAAGGTACCTATAGTCATAAAAATTTTGACATAATTAAAGGACAGCAGTATTTACAAGACAACTTATTTGTAAACGAGTAAAAGTATATTTTCGCGTACTTAATAAAAGTGAAATTTTCATTAAAACATTCGGGTGCCAATGTGGCATTTAGGGATTAAAATTATGTGATGCCATAGCTGTATCACCATCCTTCAAAGGGTTAAAATACAAGCATTATTTTGAAATAGTGTAATTAGATTTATTTTTGTTCCCTTTACGTTTGATTAATGATAACGTATGATACAAATTTCTTTAGTATACACAATTATATCTTAATTATTGACGTACATTTTTTTTTTCACAGAAAATTCAATTAAGCAATTGTATTAATCAAGTAATTATAATGGCTTCGTTTCGAATATGTACAGATAACAATGAAACATTTTTGGTATAATTAACGAGAATATTTATAGATCAAATATGTATTATTTTTCGTACGCGGCTCTTTTATATAAGAATGTTAAATAAGATACTTAACGTCAGTAATCAAAGGTTTAAAATTTTCACACTTAATTAAGGTAACATTTAAATTGTTTAAGATTGTGGAAAAATTACAAAAAATAGTATTTAAACATCACAAAGGTTATTGAATAAATAAAAGTTTTGTAATTAGTATTTATTGTTGTTTGAAAGAAACAGCAGTTTATCTGTAAAAAAAGCAAATAAGCCAAACAAATGTTATAAAAAAATTTATTTTTTGTAACAACGTTTGTTACATTTAGTAAATTTTATAACATTTATTATCATTAAATATTATTATTATTATTTTGTAAATACACATTGGATTTGTAATCCTTACTAAAAACAATAACATTAAAATATATTTTTATAACAATTGTAAAGGATAAACTTTACCATGAAATGTATCCGAAATATTTCTGATACTTTTCCTTTTAATAAATGTTGCATATTAAACATCAGCAATTAGGAAGAAGAAACAGCTTTATATTAGGTAATTTGGAATTTTTCCAAGAAAAATGAGAATAAAGGGAATACTATTTTTGGACTCGTAAAATAAATTTTGTATCAAAGAAATGCTTCATAAAGATTGCAAGTTTTACTAATGATCCAATAAAAGAATAAATAGATTTTTATAACAAAGATCAAAATGCGCATTTGTTGAGAGAATGATCAATGGAATTTTCTCGTGGTAATTTAGCTTTAAAAAATACAAGTTTAAATTTATGAAGTAGTTTTATTTTAAAGTAAGCCATAGATGTAAAGCTAAATATAAATGTTTAATGTAAATTAAAATTTGTGAAAATAGATAAGTAGGAAACACGTTTATCTACCAAGTCCGTTTTACATAATTTTTCGTCTTAGGAGACCAAATAGTAGAGTATTCTTTCGTTAAGGAGATTGTGAAAGCTTTTTTAATAGTCAACTATTCACTAAAGACAAATATATCTATTTCTAATAATAATTTCCCGGTCTCCAAAAAATCATCTTCAGGAATAGAAATTTATTTTTAACTAGAATTTCAAAAATTAACTTTTCTTAATCATATTCTGATAGATTTCATGTTTCGATTTTGTAAACATTTCTTTTCGTGGGGATTTAAAATGTCTTTAATTTGTAGAATATTTTTAACGAACATTTATAAGTACTATTTATTTAGAAGTATTTATAAAATTACGAACGCACCTAAAAAAGGAATTTTTCCGTTAGCCTGGCACATGGAATAACTCATCAAAAATTCTTTATTGTTAAACTCTATACGAGTTACAATAGCAATTGGGTTAATTAAGCACCCATGTCAGGCTTACTATATTATGCTATCTAGTTTTGAAATATCAAGAAAAAATATTTCAAACATTAAAAATTAGAAAACAAATTATAAATAAAAGAAGAGTAATAATCCATTTTCAAAGAACTAGGGGACTCTCGACTCTAGGAGGTATGCCCGCCAAGCTCCACTAAGAACCCACAGCCTGCAAAACATGATAAAATTATATCTTAAAAACAATAACCGATTATGAAAAAATGATTGTATCACGACCATTGGCGATGTTCTGTAATCTGGCTATTATTCATCACATGTAAGCATCCATCTAATATTGTCGGATCGTCTACTTTTACACATTTATTTTTCGATCTTTTCGGACGGATGTCTTCGAGTAGTTATCGGTTACAAGGCCGAATCGGCAGCTGTCGCGACAGGTGATTAAGTAAGATAAATGACACATTTAAAAATTGCTTTTATTAAATCATTAAGTAAAAAATGTAGTTACTTCTCTCACTTTTTAAACGTCTGGCTAAAACAAGATATTTTTTTTTAGCTGTGTGCAGCATTCTAAAATACGCACGAAATTCACGAAAGCCACGAGCACAAACCATAAAAAATTGTTAACGTTGCAATCGCTAACAAACGTATGAGGGCATAAAGCTCATGAAAAGCAAAATAATCAATGGATGCAACAAATGCGTCATGCTGCAGTCTGAAAAATGCACTGAATTCGCGAAAGTCGCAATCACAAATAAAGGAATTTCGTTAACGTTGCAATCCCTAACAAAGCTGAGAGCGCACACGCTCATGAAAACGAAAGAAAAAATCAGTGGATGCTACAGCATCGTCGGTGCAAATATCTCAAGAAGTACTAAATTCGCGAAAGCCGAGATTACAAACGAATGAAATTCCTAAACGCCGCAATCATTAACAAACATGTGAGCCCGTACCGCTCATAAAAACAACTGGATGCAGCATCTTGCTTATGCTTTTACATTAAATGCAAATCTTATTTATTATTTCAAACTATTTCATAGCCTCTTATTTGCATCATCTAAAATATTTACGGATTTTCTCAAAATGTTTCTTTTACCTAAATTTTCTTTCAAAGATAACACAGGGGAATAATTTTTAACATAATTTCTGTTGACTTCTATATTTCACTTGTTTTTAAATCAAAAGAGCGTACTGATATCAAAACTGCAATTAATTTTCTCCTATCACGTCAAGTTTTTTCTCTACAGCTTATATTAATGTGACCACTCTACGCCGAATCGGGCGTGAGTCATAGGGATATAAAAGCTTCAGAACTCTTAGCATCAAGACTGCGCGAGAAAAATTTGCTTAAAAGGGAGCTAAGCTATCCTACTTTTGATCAATAAAAAGGGAATTTATTCAATACTTTCGAAGTGACGGTCGATTTGTTTATTGTTATAACGTACATGGTTTAATGGAGGAGTTGGGAATTCCATCCTATACCGCATCTGAATGGCGACTGTCCATCGATAGCTGAAAGAGGAGCTTAAACTGCGTGCTCCTTTACAATGGAAATCTATTTGGAGAGAAGGTCATTCAGTTTATTTGCGCGAAGAATATGAGGAGGAGAGAAGCATTGATTTATTTTAATATGCACTAATGAATCATCTGTGTTTACCTTAAAATGGTCTACTTCCTTCTTGGCCAGCACGATGGATATACCAAGTATCCCTGTTTTGTGTACGTGGGACAGCAAAGCTCGTGAGAAGCATTGGTTCCAGTTGAATTGGCGTCCAAGATCGGACCTCAAACCTGGTGGTCCAAACATTTTCCATCAGCCACTTGTCGACAGAAATAACATTATATTTCCATTTCTGCATTTAAACCTGGGTCGATTGAAGCAGTTCGTGAAAGCTCCGTCAACTGAAGGAGACTGTTTCAAGTATCTCATTTCGAAATTTCCAAACCTGACTTTTGAAAAGTTAAAGGCTATGTTTTACGTGTGTGTGACGTTAAAGTGTGTTTGACGGTCCACAGATTTGACAGATCATTAGAGATGAACATTTCATCTGAAAAATGCAGAACTCCAAAAGAATGCTTGGTTGGTATTCAAAAACCTTGTCAAAGAATTTCTTGGAAATACTCGAGTAGAAAATTACACGGAAATTTCCCAGCAACTTTTAGAGAGCTTCAAAATGTTTCGTTACAACATAAGCATCAAACTTAATTTTCTTCATAAGCATTTTGATGACTTCCTGGGAAATCTTGGTGCAGCCAGTGATGAGTAGGGTGAGCAATTCCATGAAGATTTGAAGCTCATGGAAGGGCGGTATCAAGGTAGATGGGATGAACATATGATGGCTGACATTTGTTGAAGTATCAAACGAGACTGTCCACAAATTGAATACTCCAGGTAAAGCTACAAGCGAACATTTTTACCTCAACATGTACTTTTTTTAGTTTTGTAAAATGATTTTACTACTTGTATGAACGCAATGTAGCTTATAGTAAGTATATACAGCCGTTGTATGAGTAATATATTTCGTAATTTTTCTTTATTTTCCTTTGTATCTACATTAAGTATGATTTTTGGTGTATCCTGTAGCTTAAAAAGTTGACGTGATAGACAAATATTGTTGTCATTTTTGGAGTTTAATGCCAATAATTAGTCAAAAACAAGTGCCAGATCTAAGTCTGTAATATATCTATTTTTAACACTTTCTAACATAGTTGAATAGTGTTTATGAATTCGGTTTGTCCGTCCTCCCACTAACTCGAGGAAATATACTCGGATTATCATTCAACTGGTGTATGTTAATGACGTTTACCATAGCATCTTCGGTATTCAGTAAGAAGTATGTAGCATTAATAGTTCATTTACAAGTTGCACCCAAACGAATTCCTTTACATTATGGTCAATTGGGAAAAATCATTTGCAGTGTACTGTAATCACAATATCCTACTTCAATTCCATTGAAACTGATATAAATCGCTGAATGTCACTATAAAATGATTACTATGCATTTATAACATTTATTGTTCTTTTACAGGTACACACAAATTAATGGGTTACAGAACTGCCTCTGAGCAATAACTGCACGAAGTGCGTTTTCAATTTCCGTGTGCGCTTTTATATTTAATTTTTTTTTTCATATTGTTCGTTGTATATAAACTCTATACCTCGTATTCAGGGCTGCAGAAAAGAATTTACGTACATTTCCCTTTATTAGCGGAAATTGCTGAAGAGGAATTTTCAACTCATGTATGTATATCTTAACTGAACTAATTTTTTGAATGCATGTAGTTTATAGATATAGAATTGTATACATCATATGCAGGCCTGCTCAAAGAGTTCCGATATTTTTCTGAATGTATATGGCAATTGCTGAATTTTGGTTTTCAAATGTATTATGCGCTTCCAAATGGTTTATATAGACATAATATTTCAACATATTAAACTATGAAATTTTATTACATCATTGTGATTAAGCTGGAATGTGTTTCATACTTTATGCTTGAAGCATGGCTTTCTTTCTTTTTTTGTTGTTAAAGTTTCATACGGTCGGGGGTGCATAAATTACCAGGGGTGCAAATAATGTAACACTTTTCTTTTTGGATATACCTTTTGCAAACTTTCTAAAAATTATCAAAGTTAGCTGGAAACTCCAATATTGGTTCGAGTAAAAAAATGACCTACATACACACACACATATGTATATATATATATATATATATGTGTGTGTGTGTATGTATACCTTTATTGACTCTCATAAAAGATTGAATCAAATATAAAGAATAACTATAGAAATAATAAAAATAGTTTTAGAATGTTTCTTTGATAATACATATTTTATAAAATAAAAATGGTTTACTTTGAACATATCAGTATTATAAAATATTTTAGGCTGTCTTATATTTTTTAAGTATTAGAAGAATTCGATTTTCACCCGAACTTCAATAATGCCCGAAAACGAATTACACTTTTAATAAAAACTTTATGTCGCTTTCTAACACAAGAAATAATAAATATATCTGACCTGGTTCTGTTTATGCAATTCTATCGCTCATCAATTGCATCACGTCTTTTAACTATTTTATTTATTTTTTACTGTCATGTTTTACTTTAGATGTTTCACAAAACTTTTTCAATAGGCTTTTTTCTACACGCAGAATAACTTGCAATCGATGACTTTATATATATGTATATATATAAAGTCATATGTATATATATATATATATATATATATATATATATATACAGGGTGCAATATGTTATACATCGCCGACCTTTAATTTCTCAACCGTTGGTCGTAGGCATATAGTTCCAATTACAAAAACGTTTAAAATAAGGTAAATATTCATGTTGTGGCATTGTTTAATTAAATAAAACAATTTTATAAAAATTACGAAATCTAACTTTTTATACGCCCCTCCTCCCACTCCCTATAGTTATATTTAGTAAAAGTTTACACATATCATAAGAGATATAACGCAAAAAGTTTGACTTCTGTACTACAAAAATTGGCAAAATTATTAAATTTCAAAGTTTGAGATATTTGCACATTATTTTGTCTTTAATTGAGAGATCAGTTAAAAGGTGAATTAAAGTATTTCGAGATCAAAATCAGGATGCAATGTCCTTTTTACTGCGAATCCACCTTTAGCCGGTATCACCAAAGAGGGTTGTTCCATCAAAAAAATTGGGTGGGGGTGGAGGGTTAGGGGTCGTATACAAAGCGAAGACTTTTATGAGTCGAACAACATTCAAACGTCAAAGTAGGTAGAATCGACATCCGAAAAATAAATCACTCACTAAGAACTAGAACTAGATAAACGGCAGCGGAATGCAAACGACCTGCCGAGCTATAACGTGCATGAAAGTTGGGATTATGCAAATTACAATAGTACCGCAGAGACGGGATAAAACACGAGCCATCTAGCATTGGATATGCTAGTCAGCGCTTAGATCGTCAATGTAGGCTACCCATACATGCAATATACAGAAATGATACTTATTTATGGTGAATGTCAAAGGAATGCCAGAGAGGTTGCGAGTGTTTATTCAGAACGTTTCCCTAAGGACCTATATCCACTTATGAAACTATAACTCATGCATTTCACCATCTTAGAGAGACCGGATCTGTTGTACCACGACCCAGAACAAGTAGACGGACAAGGTGTAATATTCGAGTGACACCGGAGGAGGTGCTAGCATTCGCCCTTTTAATTCCACAACTGAACACGGTGGAAATAAGCGAGGCATGTGGTCAGAGTGTCTGGCATTTTTTACATGCGGCATGATGCGCAGTAATACCATCCGACACTGATGCAAGCATTGATGCTGGGTGACCAAGCACGACGATTTGATATTGCAATTTCATGCTCAATACCTTACAAGGGAACCACTTTTGGTGTTGCTCGCACCTAGCATTGAGACCTGGTGCATTTTAAAGCCCTATATTATGAAGTTTGAGAATCGATAAAATTTTTCTGTTAAAATAATATTTCTTGATTATACAGCAGCATAACTTTCTGAAAATGATATTTTCGAGACCTCTTTTCGAACTATTAACATTGAATTTTTTTTAAAGAAAAGCATTTACAAATAAAAATTAGTTAATAATAAGTATAAAATATTGAAAAAAGTTTGAAAATTCCTCAAAAAACCCACGAATTTGATTTTCAAAAATTTCAACTTTATGTTCATATTTTTGGCGGGGAAACAGTTGGCGTTTATTTTCAGAAGTAGAGCTTTCCGGCAACCCTAGCCAAATGTCGTAGCTGAATTTGTGATAGGTAGAATTTGCAATGTCCGACCTATTTCGCCACAGTAATTTTTCTAAATTGTGTAAAAACATTAATTTACTTTACGATTACTTTTACCGAAGGACCATTTAATACAGCAACATTTCATTTTAAACATTCGAAACTATATTTCATTCGATTTCAAAAGAAAATATTTTGCTTATTTTGTATTTCACTAAAAAATAGTTTCAATGATCTTCGAAGCTTTCATAGAATCATATTTATTACTTATATATTTATCGTCTGCATAGAAAAAAATATATAAAAACCTAATATTTGTTTCTTATGCTATCAATTATAAAAAAAAATCGCAATCTAATATAATTCTAGTAATATGTTCAGTATATTTTCTCTTTGGATAAAGCGGGCGGAAAAATTGTAGCGCCATATTTGGCGACTTAACTCACTTTTGGCGTGAAATAAACAAATAAATATGTAATAATAAAAAATGAAAAGTATAAAAAAAGTATATAAAATATTATTTTAACAGAGAAATTTTTTCGGTTCTCTAACTTTTATGTATAGGGCTACAAAACGCACCAGATCTCGATGCTAGGTGCGAGCAACACCAAAAGTGGTTCCCTTGGTAGAGGAAAAATCCGCCGCTTCTTTGTGACATTCTGTGGACTGATGGTTCAACGTTTACACGGAGTGGCATGACTCTCCGACATGCATACTGGGTGTGGTTTCAACAAGATGGGGCTCATCCGCATAAAGCAGTAAACGTCCGTGAGTATGTGGCCACCGAATTCGGTCAATACATCCTTGAATATGGTGGTCCGGTAGAGTGGACACCGCGTTCGACGGATTTGACTCCCATGGACTTCTACCTCTGGGGTTACATCAAATCATAAGTCTATGTGATTGAGACCATTTCACTGGTTTAACTGAAGCAGAAATCATCCTTGAATGTTGCACAGCTTGCACATCTGCAATGCTCTAACGTGTCCAGGGCTCAGTACTGTCACGCATTCAGTTGTGCATTGCCACCAATGGAGAACACTTTGAACAGTATGTCTAGTAGATTTCGGCGTTTGATGCATTCATATTTTATAGTAGACCATTTTCTGATATTATAATAAATTGATATTTATTTTTCTGTTTAATTTCAATATTTCATTATTCGCTTTGTATACGACCCCTAAAATTCAGTTCCTATTTTTAGAAGAAACAACCCTCTTTGGTGATACCGGCCAAAGCTCGTTTCGCCGTAAAAAGCACATTGAACCCTGATTTTGATCTCGAAATACTTTAACTCATCTTTTAACTAATCACTCAATGAACGACAAAATCATGCGCAAAAATCTCAAACTTTGAAATTTAATAATTCTTTCAATTTTTGTAGTACAGAAATCAAAATTTTTGTGTTATATCTGTTATGACATGTGTGAACATTTACTAAACATAACTATTGGGACTGGGGGACCGTACAAAAAGTTAGACTTCGTAATTTTTATAAAATTGTTTTACTTTAAATAATTTCACAATATGAATATTTACCTCAATTGAAACGTTTTTGAAATTAGAACTATATGTCTACGACCAACAGTTGAGAAATTAAAGGTCGACGATAGATAACATATTGCACCCTGTATATATATATATATATATATATATATTTTTAAATCACGAATATTTACTGTTAATCAAATTTTATTTTTAGACAAATTTCATCACAGATATTTTTTCCACTTGGACTTTAACAAATTTATCGCATTTTTACCTGAAACTATTTTTTTTATTTAAAAAGCTCTTTATAATGCGAAAAATGATTATTTTTATAAAACACTTCTAGACTAGCGTACTTTACACAAATAGCAATCTGTTATCAATTCTTTTTATTTTTTGCTTAACTAGGGGGCTCTGCCCCCTAAGAGCTACGCTCGCCAACCCCGTTCACGCACACCAAAATCCAAAAAGCACGCTAATTTGATCGGCTTTAAAAATACTGAATTAAAATTAAAGCAGTAGCGATTTCTCTGTAAACGGGTTTCCATTCGTTTTCCTTGGATTGGGGATTTTTAAGGCCAAATCTGCTGCTGTTAAGAGATACAATGGCTGTTTTCATATTTAATTAAAAAAAATAGTTAAACATTTGAAAATAAGCTAATGTAAAGTGAATTAAGTAAACAGTGTCATTGTCTCCCGGTATTTTTTAATAGCGCTATAAGATAGTTCTTTTAAATAATTCATTTTAAATGTATCGTTTCAAATCTGACGTAATTTACACCAAAGTTTTATTTCTCTTATTAATATTCACGTGAAAATACTTTTGTTGTTAGAAGGAAATATTATTTGCGCTGTCTTCGAATTCGCGATAATAGTTGAAAAGATTATCTCAAAATATCTCGCGCAAACATATTTTTCAATTTAAATTGTTTTGCTATATTTTTTGCCACTTTAAATATGACGAAGTATCCTCAAATTAGAAGTTTTAACGCAAAATAATGATTTTTTTAATTTTAAGATTTTGTTTCTCTTTTAAAATTCAAGTGTAAATATGGTTCGGCACAGATGTCATATGCGCCTCATAATTGCCCCATATTGGCGCAATTTTTTTCTGACGCCAATTTCATATACGCAATCGGTACTTAACTGGTGCTAAAGTGTCGTTATTTTGCTTGATATGGTAATCCGGATTTTGTTGTTTATGCTATTGATGTTTTCGCCAAATTGACGTCGGAAAAAATTGCGCCAATATGAGGCGTATATGACATCTGTGCCTATTGTTGTTATGACGTAATTTTCCTGCTTTTAACATGTAATCATTTAATTATAATTTTTTAGTTTTTTTTCTGTTTGTAATATCACGTGTAAATAAATTTTTTATTTGAAGTAAACATTATTGTTTGCGCCGTTTATACAATTGGCAACAGTTTAAATTAATTACATTTTCTAAAATTTGTAAAAAATATCTCTCGAAATGCTGAAAATTTGAATTTAAAATTGAAATAAAACCTCAAAAATGAGTCAAATAAGAAGAATAAATGCAATCTGCACACCGGGAACTTATAACTTATAAATTGATCTAAAAATGATTAAATTCTCAAGTATAGTTTTTGCTCCAATAAAATTTTTTTAATGGAACGATTTTGTCCAACTTTAGCATTAAATATCTCTTAAAATAATTCTTCGATTTGAAAACTGTCCGCATCAGCGTGTTTATCAAACAGTTCTCTATAATACCACCGATTTTCATATTTTTGTATGCAACAGTTTTTTTTAATATTAACGATGAAAGGCTTAAGCATTCAAATTGGACGCCGATCTACCCGGAATATCTACGCAGATTTTCATTGGTCCATTTCCAAATCAAAACTTTTTTCTATATATAGAAGGATTTAATTGCAAAAATGCTTTAATTAAATATGGCAAAATTTCCAGTTTAAAGTTACTGGCAAGAGTAATGAAGGATTATGAGCAATTTTTGTGTTCCTTGTACGGTGTGCTAGTAGTGATGTAAAAAGTAATACAAGATCAACACTGCGAACAATAACTACCATAACTGAACATTTGTTCAAAATTTTCTTTGTTCTTTGGATTAAACTTAAGAGTTCTTAACAATGTGAATTTCTTCAGGGGTTTCCGAGTTGTCAACAACGTTACGCCCAGTCTTCAGTTGAATGTCTTATTAATAGTGAGCCATTGTGAAAAATAAGGTCTAACTGTTATTTTATAACTACATAAATAATTCAAGTCTATATAAATGGTTAATATTAAATAAAAAAGTAGTAGAATAAGAAATTTAAAGAATAATAGAAAATTATAATGTTTTAATTTATGTAAAATTAAAAATGAATAAAAATTTTAATAACTGAAAATTTAAGTTAAAAATATTTAAAGCTGAATAAGAGCAGACAAGTTAAGGAAGTGGGAAAAAATCACAGGTATACAAAAATCTATTTTCTCCTTAATAGAATGTAAATTTTCATTTCAAAATTCTGTTGCCAATTTCACATTGAGAGATTAATTGCCCTTTCTATGTGATTTGTACATGTTCGATTTATATTTATTAAGACAATTTGTTGAGTTATAAAAAAGACGTCAGATAGGCATATCATAAGTTTTACCTTTTCATGCATTTTTTTTTCTTTTTAGAAACGTCCTGAAAACAGAAGCAGATCCTTAATGATATTTACGAATAGCCTGAAATTTAGAATATAATGAAAAGCCTTTGCAAGTTCGCCCCTAAAAGAGATTGACCTTTTAAATAATAGCTATGACATTAAAATTATATTTTGTAAAAACCAGGGGCATTTGTCACTAAACCTCGTCTTGTCCTCTCAGGTTTGAAGAATGTGCTATATATATATATATATATATATATATATATATATATATATATATATATTACTCTGTTATGGAGGATTAAATAATATTACTATAACAAGTGGCAATCTTCTGTAATCGGTTTCCCATCCATTTCTCTTTGGATGGAGAATTTTTCTGTTTTCCAAGGCCGCATCCACCGCTGTCATGATAGCTGAGGGCTGTTTTACACATTGATTAGGTAAGATTTACAGATTTGAAAATCAACTTGTATAAAATAATTAAATAAAAATTGCTGCTGCAGCCTGGATTATTATAACGTCTAGAAGAAAAGTTTTTTTTTTTTTTAATACTCTATAAGACGCTATAAAAAATGTTTTTATTTAACGACATTAGGAATATATATGAGCGAAAGCTAGATATGTCATTAAACAAAGTATTAAAATATATAAATCTGCAACGGGATGGGTTTTATTAGATTACCCAGCTAAATTCTTTATTTCGGTACTTTGTATAATTAATTTAATACATATTTTATAAAAGAAATGATCAAATCCGTCTAAATTTGTTTTTGATGCAATTTTTATAATAACAGTTTGAAAAAATTATTTAATTTACCCAGATAGTACCATTGTACCATTTTACACTTATTGAATTAATTTTTAGAACAATATCCTGAAAAATATTTGAGAGCTTGCATATAAAGTCTTTAAAATCGTTGCTACATCATAACAATATTTTCAAATAAATATCATCACAAACTATCTGCTGATAACCTGAATAAGTAATTATGCATGTTGTCAAATTGACAAGTTATACATATTATGCAAATCAATATTGCACATTTTCAAATATAAATTTTCAAGATGATTAAATACATTTCATCTCCATAATTATCCATCATTTAAAAATCGACTTCTTATTTAGTGAAAAAATCTTTCTACATAAACCACAGCAATTCCTTTAAACACTGCTTTAAAGATCACAAATTTAATTTTTCGAAAGCATTCTACTTTATTACGGCAAACAGTTTTAGGGCAATAACGACGATGGAGCAGAAAAAAATACTGTGTCGTAAAAAGCACTTTTAACATACTACTTCGAAAAATAAAAACTAAAATTCTTTTTATATTTTCCGCCTACTGAAACACGTTAAGAGTGATAGTACACATACATAAGCTGAGCCAATAGATCTATGCGTTTTATTCATATATTTATTATATCTTTTTATAAACGTTGAATCTGACAGAAATTTAAAAGTTTGATAATTTTTCATTGGGATGTAATAAATTGAGTTTTAAAAGAAACACCGAGTTTTTAAAAGAATATGGATGAATAAAAGTATTAAAGATAATTTAATAAAAAATAGTCTTTTTTGATAAAAAAAAGGAGTATAATCCGATTTAATGTTTAAAATTTTCATATATTCGGTATACATTGTGACTAAATGGTGGAAAATATTTTAAGAAATCTGCGATTATGTGTATCAGAAATAAAATATACTTTTTATGAAAATTGAACAATATGTGAAACAAATTCTAGAATTTTTTTTTTACGTACCTTAGATAATACCATTTTAAATAATTAATGCATATATTTTTTTAAAAATCAAATTTCTTATCACATTTTTTTAAAATAAATTAACATTTAAAAAAATATATTTGATAGGATTTGTGTTAATAAATAAAATATGTACTTTTGAAAACTATTGTATGTTCTGAAACTAAGTAACGACACACAACTGAGAAGAATTAAAAACTTTAAACTTTTATTTATTTTCAGATTTATGAAGCAAAATAATATTTCGGAAAAACGTTAAAAAGAACTCCATAGAAATATCGCTGTGCAAATATGCAAGGGAAGCTTGTTAGGCAAAAATGCGGAGTGTTTTTTTTTTTTTTTTTTTACAGTATCTTTCAGCACTGTTTTCAACATTGCCGAATTAATCTCATGCAATGCAACATTGGATATATCAGTTATTTTTTTTCCATTTTAGAAAAAGTATTTCGAAAAAAGTCATGTCACACAGTTTTGTTAAAAGAAGAATTATTTTAGAGCTTCCTGATTACGAACTGAAAAATGTAACAAATGTTATCAATTTTAATATTTTAAATAAAGGAGCAATTTTAAAAAAAAATGACAAATGCCTTTTAATCTAGAGAAATATAATAAAACCATAAGCAAAAATAACCTCGTCCGAGTTACCCATCACACCTAAAATGGTTCTTTATATTTACAAACCTCAAGCACCAATATTATTTCGAGATTATAAAAATCATTTATCAAGACGTATTTTCTCATGCTGCCGCTGATTTTCCTAAATGTTTCCAATAACATTTATAGTGTATTAATCAGTTTTCTTAAACACTTATACCAGTTTTTAGGATACTAATCAATGTCGATTATACATTTTAAGCATCGTAGTTTAATTGATACGTGCAAAATGAAGTAATGTTAATTTTACTGATAATACTAATACTATTAATTTATTATGTCTGTCTAAAACCTGTTTATTGAACATTAAAGCATTTATTTCAGATTTGGTAGCATTCGAAAAACCTATACTCCGGTTTAAGAAAAGTGAATAATATACTACGAGAACTACCTGGAAAAGTTTTCGAGAAATGGTGGCAGCAAAATTACCTTTCTATATTATAAAGGACAAACATATCTGTGCGTAACGCATACGTCATTTTGTGAATGGCAACACTTTAAAATTTGAAATATGATTTTTGATTTGGAATTCTCTTTATTGCAAATTTTTAAACTTTTAAACATCGCACATTTTAAATTTTTACACCGCCGTATAAGGAAAAAAATGCTCTTTTAAATGCAATTTGTTTGAAAACTGTATTTCAATTTATTTTTGAGTTTTTTTTTTTTTTTTTTTTTGTAATTTTTAATACCATTTTTCTTATCGTGGCAACAAAAGTACTCCATTTCTATTGAAAGTCATTGAAAGTAAACGGAAAATAGTCGAAAATAGGAAATACTGTATCTTATTGTTGCAATTTCCTCATAAACCTGAAAAAAAAAGTTGAAATTAAAATATGGGCTATGTCAAGAATATTCTCTGTTATTCCGTGATAATGACGTCATATGCATACTTTTCTATAGACGAAGTTTAAGATTGGATTGTAAAAGTGGATTGCTTTAGCGGATGCAAATGACGTCATTTTATAAAAAAGCGTGTATTTTAATTCTTAAACCTGAATTATGTTTTGTGCGTCATTTTCACAGCCCAGCTGCTTTGAAATTCTTCACAGGTAAAAATACTTCACTTTTGAAAATAATGTAATCGAAATCACATACTGATAAAGCGCAATATTTTACAAAAATTTAGAGTGTCTTTATAAAAGAGAGGTGGCATGCAAATAATAGTGATTTATATTACAGAAATTGATAATTCTCGCCTGGATGGATTTGCTTCGCCAAGTTAGACAAGCAAACAAATAATTCGTAGTTTAAAATAATATCATGTTCCTGAAGTTTTTGTCCAAAATTCTCTCGAATAATAAAATTTTAATGCTATTCTTTAGGACATTCTACTATAATTATATCAAAATAACATAATTTGCTTAATTTAATTTTTCTAATTTTTTATAATCTATAGTTTTAAAACGCAAGTGTGTTTTTTAGTCATCTGCCCTGATCTTTTCTGCTGAATCAATTTTACTAATATATATATATATTTTTAACTGAAAGCTCTTCATCTGTAGATGTGATCGCACTATCTGTTTTTTTTTTAAATATCCCCATTTTTATATTTTAATTTTAAAAGCATTTTATGAATTTTTTTTTCAAAATGGAGAAAATTAGATAGCTTTCATTATTGCAGACAAGAGAGATATAATGAGGTATTTTTATCTTTACTCATGCTATCTCCATACTCATGATAAAAATTCAAAATTGTTGATAAAGTTGATAGAGTTAGTGTCGCAAAATCCCATTGGGAGCAGAATATTATATTAGGGGCATAATAACGGATAATGACATACTGCTTTTGAAAACACGCATTTTTCCTCATAAATTTTTTATATTGTTTTTCCTTCTGCATGTGTACTGATACTAAGTTTCAGACACTGGGCGAAATACCTATTTAAGTGAAAATGAAGTCATATGTAAAAGAAAGCGATAATTTTTTTAGATTAAACTAAACATTTTAACACAAATGGGTCTAAAAAAGATAAATTACGGAAATATTTACTCTCCGGAATTGAGATTAGAATCTCAAGTAAAGAGTGCGTCTGTTCACATAAAAGATGTGACTTCAAGTTTTGAGTTAAAATTATTTTTAAATGATCCAACAAAATACAATTAAAAAAAATGATGAATATAGATATGAGAAGTGCGTATGCAAATTTTGAGAAGGTGAAAATTGCTGTTTTTTATTCCGTAATACCAAGCATAAGAGCCTCAATTGATAACCACATCCTAATAACTGCTGTTTATTATATTTTACTGATTAAGTATCTCATAAAAACAAACGTATCTGTGCGTATCGCTGACGTCATTTTGCGAATGGCAACACTTCACGATCAAATTTCAGTCTTGAAATTTTCGCTATTGCAATTTTTTAATCTTCTGACCATCATACATTTTCAATTTTCGTCGCATAGGGAAAAATATTATTTTCAAATACAATTTGTTTAAAACTGTATCTTAATTGACCGATGTATTATATTTTCTAAAATAATTTTTCAGCATGATTTTTTTAAGTTTATCTTATCACGTGCCGGTTTCAATACATAATAATAATAAGCATTTGCACATAAAGCGACAAACATTTTACAGCATTTGTTTCTGACTATTTTTACATAAAGAAAATAATACTTCCTTTATAAACAAATAAAAGAATAATATTAAAAAAACCACCACTCTAACATATTTGTGAAAGACAAATTAACGAAATCAATACCTCTTTTACAAATAAAAGAATAATATTGAAAAAACACAAATCTAACAAATTTGTAATCGAACAATTTAAAATTTTAAATCACCAAATAGGAATTTTTTTTTAAATGGAATTTATTTGATTTGATTTGATTTGATTTGATTTGATTGCAAAGTTCATCTCAGTTTACTGATTGTCTATGGTTTTAAAAACAATTGTAAAGAATGAAATATTTTTTAATTTTTTTATACTGCGCGGAGCTCGATTACGAAAGATTAATCAGTTTGCCCTTAAAACAAAATAAAGAGTTCATCCTTTTCTTACGGATAATATCCATTAAAAAATAATTCCCAATGAAAGAATAAATAAAATAATATAAATAAAACACAAATTTAACAGACATGTATAAGCTCTGACATTATCAGAATATAAAGGATGCCATAAGTAGCAAAATCTTGGTCAAATAACTCTTAGCATGCGGCTAATAAGAAAATATCGCTTTTGATAAATTTCAAAAATTATTTTGATTGTATATAATTCGTATTTTCCATATGAAAAATGCTTTTTTATTGTAAGTGGGCAATCTAAAAAATTTATTGCATATAAAAAAAAAGATTAGTTTCCAATTAAAAAAAATGTTTTCACCTATATTTTTTTAACCCGGGAAGCCCGGGTGCGATCCCCTAGTGTTTTATAAATGCTTTTTTCAAAAATCTCGAATGTGTATTTGTTTCTTAAGTTTCTAATGATAGTGAACGCTTTTCGTAGTGGAAAGTAATCCGGAAGAGGCTATATATATTCATTGGCGGTATAGGTCAGACTTACGATCGCCAGTTGCCACGTGGCGACTAAAGTTTTTGGTATGGCGACTAACTTTTAGTGTGTTAGTCGTCAGAGATCAATTTCCAGTGTTCCCAATCCCCGTCTCGGAATTTTTATATATTTTTTTTCTTTTGCAAATAGAAAAGCACCTTCTCTTTTCACTGGTCGAGATCAAATATCACCTAGATAATAAGTCAGGGAATTTTTGTCATCTCAGTTACCGTCGTGAACGCTGCCCCTGTGATGTACTGCTGTCTTGCCGAATATTATGTTCGAATATAATTCTGCGCATGTCCGCTCAACTACAAAGCTTAGCAGCTGTGAAGCTCGGAACATGAGTGCGCTAATGGTGAAGCTTCTCCTTTCGACACAAGCGGAAACAAGCATTTCTTCGAAGGTTTCGTCCGCAATCCAGTGCAGTCGCGAGGATAGAGGATTCCGAACTCTGAAGAAAAAAGAACAAAAAGAAAAACAAACTCTCACGAAAAATACTTAATGCGAGGTATATTCTTGCTCTGCAAATGTATTCTGCAAGTGCGAGATTTTTATAGTGCAAAAAAATTTTACACATTCCTTTTTTTTAGGTGTATACTTTTATATGAATATTTCAAAATAAGAAATAAAGTTTTCCTAATATTTCCATTATCATGACTGCTTAGCCTATACATGATTTGCTATTCAATTTTATCTTGCCCAACTTTATCTTCTGATTTTTTTCGCATTTATATTATACTTTTTTAATATCAAAATTTTAGGATTAAATTAAATATACACATTTGTTTTTTGTTTTCATTAGTCTGTGTTTTGTTGCAAATGTGTGTTTATTAATTAAACTATTTTTCATTTTGAATTCCTGAGTTTTTTTGTTAAGTTTTTTCCATGTAGCTCTATTGTTTTATGAGTTTGTTTCACAAAGTGGCCAATAAATTTTATTTAGGAGCTGAAGTGGCGACTGGATTTTTGAGGTTTAGGAGCCACTGGCTCCTTAAAAATTTTGAGAATCTGCACCTATAGTTCGCGGTTAAAATATATTTCTGGTTATTATATTTCCGGCTTGTGAAAACTGAATAATATACTGCAAAAACTTCTGTGAAACGTTTTCGAAAATTAGTGGCTGTAAAATAATCTATATTTTGAAAAATACTTTTTTAAATCTCGAATAAAATATTGACTTGATAGGATTCTAAAGATAAAGAACACTTTTTGTAGTCGTAAGTAACCCGGAAGAGAGTATTATACATTTTCGTTTGTGATTATACTTTATTTTTCAAGATTAAAAACATCTGTCTCTTTTTACAGTGCACATTCTTCATGTCTTAAAAAAAAATCTGTCAATAATCCTGTGTATTGAAGCAATATCAATGTCAGTTAAATACCTACTTATCTTAGATAGTTCATTACTTAATTATTACTCGTATTACGTATCTGTTATAAAGTTTTTCATAAACGAATTTTTAACCAATCCTTAATTTAAAATTTATAATTGTTTTTTTATCTTTTAAAAAGATATTTTTAATAATTAACTTAAAACAAAACAAAATATTATTTATCAATGTCTTATCTTTTGATACACACTAAGTAAGAAAAATTCAAACTTTTATATTTTTAAATATTCCCTGACTTCTGAATCAAATTACACTGGTCACCAAAATTAAAGGATAATGCGTAAAATTATGCTCACTAAGTTAATGTTGCAACCAATGTTCAATGCTGCAATTATTTATGTTAATTAAATATTATTGAATACAAAATTGCACTTCCGCGCATACGTTAGCGTCAGCAATATGCATATTAGGTGATTGCCAGTGTGGTGCGCAATGGACGTATGTAGGAATTCTGGTCTATAGTGCTGTTTAAAGGGAATGCGGTGCCTGAGGGTGATCAGTATTCATCAGTTATGGCTCAAAGGCATCATTTAAGTGAAGGTCAAATGTGGCGAATAATTGGCAGAATCGAGGGAGGCCAAACACAAATGGAGGTTGACCAAGATATGAATATTCTTCAAAGTGTCATATAAAGAGATTCGAGAAGCTTTTTAAGCAATGGATCCATTGATAGATAGCCTGATCAAGGGAGACCAAGAGCAACAACTACATCCTAAGACCGTTGTCTGTCAATGTCGGCTCGAAGAAACGGCAAAGCGACTACAAGAGGTTTGGTTTCAGACCTTCGGTCTTCCACAGGAACTCGAATTAGCCATTCTACTGCCGCACGAAGCGTTAAGGAGGGTAGACTGTATGCGAGAAAACCAATAATTTGTGTCCCACTCACTACGTCTTCCAAAGGGGGCGTTCAAACTGTTGCCGTCATGATGTTCAATGGAGCCAAGAAGACTGGGCTCGAACCGGGACATTTCACGGACAAGGAAAGGCAAGCTGCGTGTTTCTTCCTCTGTCCAGATCAAAACACGTCTAGAATCAGTGTCAGACTATATTTTGAGCCGTCAGTAAACAATTGTCGAGTCTAGTTTCTTCGCTTTATTGAACATAACGACGGCAACAGTTTAAACGGGGCTCTTTGGAAGCTGGAGTGAATGGGACACAAACTATTCGTTTCCTCGCACACTGTCTACCCTCGCTAAGACTTCTTGCAGCAGTAAAACGACTGATTCGAGTTCCTCTGGCAGCCTGAAGGTCTGAAACCAAAGCTCTTGTAGTCTCTTCGCGGTTTCTTCGAGCCGACAATGACAGAAAACGTCTTCGGATGCAGTTGTTTTTCTTGGTCTCCCTTAACCAGCCTGTCTATCACCGGATCCAGTGCTTAAAAAGCGGCTCGAAACTCTTGAGACTACACTTTCAGGGATATTGATATCTTGGGCAACCTCCATTTGTGTTTGATCTCCCTTGATTTTACCAATTATTCGCCACTTTTGACCTTCACATAAATTAATGCCTTTGATCCATAACTAATGAATACTCATCACTCACAGACATCACATTCACTTTAAACAAAATTACAGACCAGAATTCCAACGTACGTCCATTGCGCACCAAATTGTCAATCGCCTAATTTGCATATTTCGGACGCTGACGTATACGTGGAAGTTCAATTTTGTATTCAATAGCATTTAATTAACTGAAATAATTGCAGCATCTGGCATTGGTTGCAACATTAAGTCTGTGAGCATATTTTTCTCATTATCCTTTAATTTTGATGATAAGTGTAAGATGTCTTTAAAAAAAAGAAATGCTGTCAAATACCACCAACAAAATAACCAAAGGAATATTGTATAAAAATATATGTATATATATCAGAAATCGACTATGTTTTTGCTTATATTTGTATTCCATGTACCCCTGAAGAAGTGAGTTGCTATATAAGCTTCCTCCTACATCCATACATTTGATATATTATTCGTTTACGATACGTCTTTCAATGATTCAACAATATTTCGCTGATTATTTGTATCTTTTGTCTTTAACAGGTTATTGTATCAAAATATGGTGTTTTTTCATATGTATTATATGGATTTATCGTCCGCAATGTACTAGTGAATTGGTGGTATTGTGCTTGATTTTGTATTGCAAGTTAAAGGTTCCATCTTTATTCTGTATAATGTCAGTGTTATGAATTGAAGCTAAATTAATTAATTTATTAATTTAATTTTAGTAATCGGAAATAGATGATTAATTGTAATTATATAATGGTTATATATATATATATATAATATGTTGCAGCAAATATTTTCCGTTATGTACAGTACTCTGTCTAATGCGCAGTGTTCCCCTTTATATAATATCTTTTTACATATATAAAATTTTTTGAATTTTTTTTTCTTTAAACATCTTTTATAACGAGGTGATTTACCTATTTATAATTACAGTCGCAAATAAAAACCAACGCATTTTTAAGCAACAAATTTTCCGAAGCATTCAGAGCACAGTATGAGAAGTTCTTTATTTAAACCTCTAATTCCCATTACAAGAAATTGCTAATGAAAGCATAATGTTTTAGTCTTATTTATGTTATTGTGGGTCAAATAAAGTAAAAATATGAAAAAATGCGATTTTATTATGTTTTATAGGATTTCTGTATGGTATCATATATGCTACCACGGGTAGATTAGATTGAATTATGAAGATTTTACTATATTTCAAAAGTATTTTATTTTGTGAAAATAATTACATTTTTACATGTTGCGTGAACTAAAATAATTTATTTCTTAGTTTATATATACCTCTTCCTATATAAATACTAGTATACAACTCGTCAAAAATGACGGAATGTTGATCTGCGTTCCATTTTTATAAGATTTCGTACAAACAAACAGAATAAAGGTCTTATTATTAAAGGTCTTATTATTAAAGGTCTTGTATTATAGAAAATGACAAAATCAAAATTATTTTTTTTTTCGTTAAATTTTAGTTTAATTTTATCAATGTTTAAGAGCTTAGCTTATATCCATTTTAAGTTTGCTTGCATTGAAAATAAAATTTATATTTCTTATCAAATGTAATTAATATGAAAGGAAAATACAATAGGGTGGGCCGAAAAAACTTTTTTTCGATTTTTGATGATGGGTAGTGCGAAAATGTTGATACTGGTGGCACTAAGTTCACACAAAAAAATTGATATTTTGCGGACAATTTCTTCATTTGCCACAAATGGTTTGAAGTTTTGTTAAAATGCTGATTTTTGAACTTTTTTAGCAAAAATTTAAAAAACGTTAAATTTAATTTATTTTAGCTGAATTTACTTGAAATGCCATATTTAGTGTACGAAATGTTTAAATAAGCTTTGGTTACTTATTATTTAATAGTTATGTGCATTTTGAATTAGGTGACTTTTATAGGTTTTTCGCGTATAAGTGAGCAAAAATTGCAGGAGTTGTGACAACAGGGACTAAGGATCTCGTCATCGATAAAGACTTGGTCAGGATGCAGAAAAAGAAACTTGGAAAGAAGATACAGGAGGAGGAAGATCTTGGAGGAAGAAAATTTACAAATATCTTTTTTGATAGTAGAAAAAATAAAACGATCTACATAGAAAAAAAGGGGACTAGCAGCACCGTCGACAGAAAGACGAAACAAATATCACCATGTTGTCTGAACGTGGTTCGGAATATTTGGGTCACTTTACACCTCCTTCTGGTCACTGCGGAGAAATAGCAAAATCATTATATAATTTTCTAAGCCAGAATAAAGTCTGCTTTGGGAAAAAAAATCAAGAAGAGAACTGCAAAATTCGTTATCTATTCTTCATATGAACCAAGATAGCTAGAAGAGAGAAGGTAGGTCCGTCCGAGAGGGATATTCTATCTGAGGGAACAGGGGTGTGGGATGTGACGTCATTGGTGCGATGTGTTCTGTGAGTGTCATTGCTTAGTATGCTACTTTGCTTGGTCTTGTCTTAAATTGTCAGTTTAAATATATAGATATTGCATTTTATTACTTTTATTTAATATAATTCTAACATGTAGTGATTTCAGCTGGACGATCTCAAAATTTTAATATCGCAACATGTTGGTATTGGTGAGATATCGCGCTACTGTGATGGAGCGTAAGGCCATTTCCTAATTTTGAGAAACAAATTATGTAGTACCAGAAATTTAAACACAAAACAGGGAAGAAACAATGAATCAAAGTTTTTATATCTATTTGCTCATACAATGTAATTTCATTTTTTTAAAAACAAAATATAGAAAAAATGAATCATACACCATTGCTTTCATAAAGCTTTTCTCTAAAGATAGTATTTTCCTATTTATTCTTATTTTATTGTATTAACCTTTTTTTTTTAAGTCTAATTTTCAGCGCTATTTAATTTTCGTGATATGATTAAATATATGATTTTAAAAAATTTCATTTAATAAAATAAAATTCAAAATAATCTGCATAAAAAAGTATAAAATATCCTTTTCATAGAATTTTAATTGTAGACGAGTGTCTGTTAAAAATATCTTTTTTTTTTTTTTTTTTTTTTGGGTGGGGGGGGGGGGTTCAAATTGGATTTAGCTCGACTGAGCCTGATTTCAATTATTTTGTACACTGCCTGTGCAGAGTAGAGTCCTGCATCAGGTCGAGTAATCTGACTTTTCCCAAACTCGGCCCGGTCAACTCTATTTATTTTTCAGTTTGGGTTAGGTTTTGATCCTAGCGAGTCGGGTTCGGGGCCGAATTAACTCGACGTTTAAAAAACAATCCAGTATATTTTTCAGATGAAAATCTATTTATTTCAATACTAATTACGTCCATTTTTTCTGTATAAAAAATAAAATCGATATGAAAGATATAGCAGTAGACTAGTTTTAATAATTGCATTCAAATATGGATTAACTTTCTTTTATTTAAAACTCGGGTCGGATATACGAAAATCATCAGGTTCGTGTTGACTTGAAATAAAATTTTCGGCTAAAATTTGCTTGTGTAGAAACCTAGAGCAAACCTTTACTTTGAATACGTTTAAAATATCAAGATGAGAATCAAATTACTTGAATTGTTTTTGACTGGTATTCAGCTTTTTAAATTAATATTTTTTAAACCAGTTTTTCAAAAGAAAGTCCAAAATATTTTTTTAGGTGAAAAACGTAAAAAAATTTCATATTAAAAATAAAATTGTGAACTATTTTCCCATGAATGTATTTAAAAAAAAGATAAATTGTTAAGAATGTTATCTTTATGATCGTGAATATAAATATTCATTCACTTTAAAAATTTGACTAAAAAGTTTATCAAGCGAAAGAAAACGTAAAAAAATATAATTTTCAGTCAATATTCCTTTTAGCAAGCAACCTTGAAAGGTAACGAAAAAAAAATATTTCGTTTAAAATTGTTCTAATTTTTTCACCCGCCCAAAAATGTTAAATACTTATAAATAACTTATACACAAACTCATTTTGGCCTCTAAATTCGTGAAAATTTCATGTAATTTACATGGAAAAAAAATTGTACATTTACATGGAAAATAAGGGTGCGTTTACGTGGAAAATAATAGTGCATTGACATGAAATATTAAGAATCGAGTAACTTTTTGATTTTAACATAAATGAAATAAATCTTGAATCATAATTCACTACTCCCCGATGACGATCTCTCCCCTACTGTCACGTCACCATAATCTGCTTAAAACGCTAAATTTCTTAACATTTTTTGAAAGATCATTTGCTTTTGTGGAAAAGTAGAAAACGCTACTTGACTTCTTAGTATCTCAATAAGAAGAGCTGCAAATTACACTAATTTACAAATGAAAATATATTTGGGAATGCGTTAGAAAGTAGCGAGATTGGATTTGAGAACATATCGCTCACCCGCAAGAAAAGTGGCACACCTTGCAAAAATTCATTTTGCGTTTTATTTCACGAATAGGTTTGCCGTAAGTGCGGCTTGCTACACAAAAATTTCATAACTGTAGTTATACGGAGAATCACTTTATTACGCTATATATCCATTTGTGACCACAGAAGAGGAGGGAATTGTGTGGGGAGGTAAAATTACCCAACCCTCCAAACCCCATCCTACGTCTTCATTCTTAAACGTTTTATGCTTTTATGCACATTTTTATTCCTGAATGCAGAGCTAAGTGCTATAATTTCATGTTACAGTGAAATCATGCAAATTTTCTTTTGCCTTTCCTGTGAAATTTACTTTTTTCGAGATGTGTCACTTTTCTTGCGGGTGAGCGATATATGCATACCATAAGGGATATGGCATGCTTCATATGGTATGATTCATATGTTAATATTTCATAATTTTCTACCACACATCATTTGTTTACGCATGAATACTTAGTTTTTATATGATAAATTTAAGTGTCATTTTATGTTTTGTTATTTGTTTCTATTTATTAATTCATATATTTTAAATACACCATAAAAATGTTTTTGAAAATTACTATAGGTTTGTAACTATTTTCCATATAATTATTGTATCGGTTCTATATTCATAATTAAAAGAAAATGTTCTAATAGTTCTAATAATAATTTGTCATACCTTTAATCAGTAATTTTATTCTTTAATACTTTCATGATTTTTTTTTAAAAGTGTTTATATACATATACATTATATATATATATATATAATATATATATATATATATATATATATATATATATATATATATATATATATATATATATATATAATATATAATATTGTAATAATTGTTTTAGTTACAGTTTGTTAGATGTTTTTTCGTGTAATAAATTATGTGAATTTGGATTTTTCAATATATAATATATATATATATATATATAATATATATATATATATTATATATATAAACCAGTATAAGATTATATTTATCCTGAAGCAGCACACACACCCCTCACAGAACAAGAAAAATAACTATGTAAACATTAAAACTATAACAAAAACTAGGAAAAAATAGGCTGCGGCCTCATCGGCAGTGGGTTATGTGATATGTTACGATGAGGCCGCAGCCTATTTTTTCCTAGTTTTTGTTATAGTTTTAATGTTTACATAGTTATTTTTTTTGTTCTGTGAGAGGGGGAGGGGGGTGCTGGTTCAGGATAAATATAATCTTATACTGGTTTATATTTAATTTATGTGTTTTACTGCAGCTGTTTGGCGCATTTCACATGAATTTATTTTGTTTTCTGTTGATGATTACTATACTTTATGTTTATATATATATATATATATATATATATATATATATATATATATATATATATATATATGAAAAAATAGTTCCATGTAAATAATCCATCGTTTATAAAAGAAAAAAATATTTAAACTTTATATGGGAAGGAAAGTGTATAAAAAAGAAGTACATGATTAATAAAAATTAGGTCGTTTTAAAAGAATATATAAGAAGGGAAATCCCCACAAGTTTTAATCTTTAATACTTATAAAACTGTTTCTGTTACATTATTTTATCTATTTTTATTTTCCATTCTTGTTTTAAATACAATGTGTTAAGTTCAAAAGAAAAGGGTTTTGTTTGTCTCATGTAAAATACATATTAACCATTAATTAACTGAAGGTTACATTTTATTTCGCACCTATTTCCTTGCTAAACTGAAGAGCGACAAGATTCCACTTCGCACCACTGACGTCAGAGGGTTGAGTTCCTATCAACCAATACACGGAGACCCGCGGATGGACCTACCTCTTTATTCTACGTATCTTGCATATGAACGAGCTTCTACTCTGACAGCGACATTAACTGTCTAAACTAGAGGGTAGAACCACTTGACCACCTTTACCAGCTGAAACAGAACTATATTAATAGAGTAGTCAAACCTGCAGCTTTTTGCATTTCTGATGTCCATGAAACAGGAATATGTTCATGGAAATGGACGCGTACATTTTCGCACGCCATTAGTGATATGTGCTTCGTACTTCTCTCGACGGTGCTGCTTGTTTCTTTTTTCTATGCAGATCGTGTTATTATTTCTACCTTCAAAAAGTATGGTTGTAATTTTTCATCCTCCAAGATATTCCTCCTGTATCTTCTTTTCAAGTTTCTTTTTCTGCCTCCTGACCAAGTCTTTTTCCATGACGAGATCCTTATAACTGGTTTGGACAAACCTGAATCCTGAAGCACAGGTGAAGCTCTTAATGCAATTTACCTATATGATATACCAGTTCTAAATCCGGTGAACGCTGTGTGAGAAAGGGATATGCGTTTGGGATTGTCTGCTTTTGAAGGCCCTGGTTCAAATTCCGATTCTGACGAACTGCCTGCTTCAAAGTTCCCACTTTTTGAATCTTCTGACAATAACTGCATTATAGAGCAGAAAAATAACTAACATCTCAACTCGCAGTTACTCCCATCTATTTCCTCCCTCATCCTCAAGATGACTGATTGCGTTTTCATTGGTTTCTACTCCACATTCTCCTCTCTTTTTAGAATTGCTGTCAAGATATTCTGAAGTCCGACATTCAAATATGTGACTCTGAACCCATCGAAAAACCAAAGGAAGAACGAGGAACATAATAAGGACAAAAGCGAGAAACCAAGAAACGAACCAAACAATACTTACAATTTTTGCTCACCTATACCCGAAAAGGCTTTAAGAATCACCTAATTTAAACTACACAGAACTAATAAATAATAGATAATCAGAGCTTATTTAAACATTTTTTACAGTAAACATGACATTTCAAGTAAATTCAGCTAAAATAAATTTAATTTAACATTTTTAAAATTTTTGCTAAAGAGTTCAAAAATTAGCATTTGAGCAAAATTTCTAGCCATTTGCTGCAAATGAAGGAATTGTCCGAAAAATCTCAAATTGCTTGTGTGCCACCAGTGGCAACTTTTCTGTACTACCCATAATCGAAAATCGGAAAAAAGTTTTTTTCGGCCCACCTTAATATACATAGCCATGTACTACATACAGTTATTAACATCATTGCAGGTAAAATTTAGATTTTTAACATTGTAAAATTTGAACACAACCTTGGAGTGAAAACAAAATTGTAATTTAGTAAGAGAATGTGAAAAAATAATTTTCTCATACTAAGGCAATCATGGTAACATTTTATGTTTCATAATACCTGGGGCAGAAAAAATCATTTTATTTATAATGCAAACAAAATTCTTAAAAAGGCTGATAAATGTTAACCTTTTAAAAAATTAATAAAACAAAATTAAAATTTTATAAAGATATCATAACAAAAGAAAATTTCATTTTATTTATATTGAACAAAATTTTAAAATTACAAAACGAAAACATTTAAAAAATGATCTCGAATTACATCGTAACGTCCTGTATTTTTTTTAATAAAAAACAATAATTTCATTGAAAATTTCCATCATTTACATTCATTGCCGAGAGATGGCGCCAAAACAGCGTTGAAATAAAGCATAGTTCATGCATGGAACCACTGTCTTGTTTTATAATGTCTTGTTTAATAATCAACTCCGTTTTTTCACAAAAGTCGGTATATAAATCTGGAAAACGCATTTCAAAATATTTAAAGGCTTTAATACGCTTTTACAAAAATTTCAAGAGCTAAATCGGATGTTAAACGGTATCTAAATTATAAAGGACAAACATATCTGTGCGTAACGCATACGTCATTTTGCGAATGGCAACACTTTGAAATTTGAAATAAAATTTTTGTTTTGCAATTTTCTCTACTGCAAATTATTAAACTTCTAAACATCACACATTTTAAATTTTTGCGCCGTCGTATAAGGAAAAAATGCTCTTTTAAATGCAATTTGTTTGAAAGCTGTATCTCAATTTAATTTTGAGATATTAATTTTTTTGTAGATTTTAATACCATTTTTCTTATCGTGGCAACAAAAGTACCTCATTTCTTTTGGAAGTCATTGAAAGTAAACGGAAAATAGTCGAAAATAGGAGATACTGTATCATTTTGTTGCCATTTTCTCATAAAACCTGAAAAAAAAGTTGAAATTAAAATATGGGCTATGTCAAGAATATTGTCTGTTATTCCGTGATAATAACGCCATATGCACTCTTTTCTATAGACGAAGTATAAGACTGGATTGTAAAAGTGGGTTGCTTTAGCGGATGCAAATGACGTCATTTTATAAAAAAGCGTGTATTTTAATTCTTAAACCTGAATTATGTTTTGTAGAAGTGCGTCATTTTCACAGCCCAGCTGCTTTGAAATTCTTCACAGTTGAAAATGCTTCACTTTTAAAAACAGTGTAATCGAAATCACACAATGATAAAACGCAATGTTTTACAAAAAATTTAGAGTGTCTTTAGAGTGCAAATAATAGCGATTTATATTACAGAAATTGCCTGGATGGATTTGCTTCGCTGAGTTATACAAGCAAACAAATAACTCGTGGTTTAAAATAATATCGTGTGCCTGAAGTTTTTGTCAAAAATTGTCTCGAATAATAAAATTTTAATGCTATTCTTTAGGACATTCTACTATAATTTTATCAAAATAACATAATTTGCTTAATTTAATTTTTCCTAATTTTATATAATCTATATATTTAAAACACAAGTGTATTTTTTAGTCATCTGACCTGATCCTTCTGCTGAACCAATATGGCTAATATTTTATTTAAACTGGAAACGCTTCCTTTGTAGATGTGAACGCACTTTTTTTTTATATCCCAACTTTTATATTTTAATTTTAAAAGCATTTTATGAAATTTCTTAAATGATGAAAATTAGATAGCTTTGATTATTGCAGACAAGAGAGAAATAATACGGTATTTTTAACTTTATTCATGCTATTTTCTGATAAAAATTCAAAATTGTTGATAAAAATTGTTGTATGGGGTTTAGTGGCGCAAAATCCCATTAGGAGCAGAAAATTATATTAGGGGTATAATAATGGAAAATGACATACTGCTTTTGAAAACACGCATTTTTCCTCATAAATCTTCTATATTGTTTTTCCTTCTGCATGTGTACTGATACTAAATTTCAGACACTAGGCGAAATGCTTATTTAAGTGAAAATAAAGTCATATTTAAAAGAAAACGATAATTTTCTTAGATAAAACTAAACATTTTAATACAAATGCGTCTAGAAAACATAAATTACGGAAGTTTTTACTCTCCGGAATTGAGATTAAAATCTCAAGTAAAGAGTGCGTCTGTACAGATAAAAGTTGATGCGGACATTCTTGACTTCAAGTTTTGAGTTAAAATGATTTTTAAATGATCAAACAAAATACAAATTTTTTACAAATGATGAATATGGATATGAGACGTGCGTATGCTAGTTTTGAGAAGGTGAAAATTGCTGTTTTCATTCCGGAAATCCAAGCATAAGAGCCTCAATTGATAACCACATCCTAATAACTGATCTTTATTATATTTTACTGATTACGTATCTATATTATAAAGAACAAACGTATCTGTGCGTAACACTGACGTCATTTTGCGAATGGCAACACTTCACGATCAAATTTCGGTCTTGAAATTTTCGCTACTGCAATTTTTTAAACTTCTGACCATCGTACATTTTCAATTTTCGTCGCATAGGGAAAAAAATTTCCTTTCAAATGCAATTTGTTTAAAAACTGTATTCATTGTCTGATGTATTATATTTTCTAAAATAATTTTTAAGTTTATCACGTGTCGGTTTCAATACATAATAATAATAATCATTATGCACATAAAGCAACAAACATTTTTCAGCATTTGTTTCTGACTATTTTTGCATAACGAAATTAATACTTCCTTTATAAACAAATAAAAGAGTAATATTAAAAAAAACACCAATCTAACATATTTGTGAAAGACAAATTAACGAAATTAATACTTCTTTTATAAACAAATAAAAGAATAATATTGAAAAAACACAAATCTAACATATTTGTAATCGTACAATTTAAACTTTTAGATAACCAAATAGGATTTTGTTTTTCAAATGGAATCTGTTTGCAAAGTTCATCTCAATTTACTGATTGTGTATGGTTTTAAAAACAATTTTAAAGCATGAAATATTTTTTAATTTATCTATATCGCGCGGAGCTCGATTACGAAAGATTAATCCGTTTGCCCTTAAAACAAAATAAAGAGTTCATCATTTTCTTACGGCTAATATCCATTAAAAAAACTTCCCTATGGATAAATAAATAAAATAATATAAATACAACACAAATTTGCCAGACATGTATAAGCTCTAAAATTATCAAAATATAAAAGGATGCCATAAGTGGCAAACTGTTAGCATGCGGCTAATAAGAAAATATCGCTTTTGATACATTTCAAAAATTTACTTGATTGTATAATTCGTATTTTCACTTGAAAAATGCTTTTTTAATGTAAGTGGTCAATCTAAAAAAATTATTGCATATAAAAAAATTATTACTTTTCAATAAAAAAAAAAAAAAAAAAAAAAAAAAAAAAAAAAAAAATGTTTTCACCTATATTCTTTAATTATCCCGGGTACGATCCCCTAGTTTTTTTAATGAAACAATCAAAGAGTCGTTCATTTGTTTCTAGATTTGGAATATGTGCTTATGAATGGCAACGGTATTCGTTTGTTTATATCGATAATTTGTTGTTTGTAGCTGGGTACTTTTAAATTAGAACTTAAATTATTATAATTGTATAGTTTTTGAAGCGTTTAGAGAAAATGAAGAAGAAAAAATGTGATACAACGTGGATTATTATAAGTCGAACAATTGCCTTATTCACGGGATCGGAATGCTTAAGCCTAACAAGGCTGCGATATTAGGTAGCTTTCTTTACAAAAAAGCTACCTATTGCAGCCGTTCGGAGGAAAGCGATTTCAAAAAATTTTGGTATATTTTCATCGATCATGACCCCCAGACCCCGAAACCACCCTCCGTTCAAAATTGATATATATATATATATATATATATATATATATATATATATCTGACCTATGTCACACTGTAACTCCCGTAATTATGAACCGATTTCGATGTAATTCGGTGTGTACATAGTACATGCCAATGTCTCGACCGAGTTCGTTGGCCAGCTTCATCCACCGTTTTGTTTCAAAATGGCGGACATTTAAAATTTTTAAAAAATTTTTAAACTTGAAATGTGGTACCAAAAAATTAAAAATGGAAAAATATTTTTTTCTTATGTATTTGACCTTTATACAAAGATTCCGGAGCAGTTTTTGTTTCGTCTATATCTTAAAAAATGGCTGAGTTATAGCATTTTGAATTTCTAGGGTGGCTGACATTTTGAAACGTCCTGAATTTTGTCACGCGATAAAAGGCGTGTTTATGAACCGATTTGGATGTAACTTCGTTTATACATAGTACATACCAATCTCTCGACTGAGTTCGTTGGCCAGCTTCATCCGCTATTTTGTCTCAAAATGGCGGCCATTTAAATTTTTTTTTTAAATTTAAAATTTGAAATGTGGTACCAAAAAATTGAAAATGGAAAAATATTTTTTTCTTATGTGTTTGACCTTGATAAAAAGATTCGGGAGCAGTTTTTGTTTCGTCTATATCTTAAAAAATGGCTGAGTTATAGCATTTTGAATTTCTAGCGTGGCTGACATTTTGAAACGTCCTGATTTTTCTCACGTAATAACAGGCGTATTTATGAACCGACTTGGATGTACCTTCGTGTGTACATAGTACATACAAATATCTCGACCGAGTTCGTTGGCCAGCTTCATCCGCCATCTTGTTTCAAAATGGCGGCCATTTAAAAAAATAAAAAAATTAAAAAAATTAAATGAGATACCAAAAAATTGGAAAATGAAAAAGATTTTTTTTGTATGTGTTTGACCTTAATACAAAGATTCCGGAACAGTTTTTCTTTCGTCTATATCTAAAAAAAATGGCTGAGTAATAGCATTTTGAATTTCTCTTGTGGCTGACATTTTAAAACGACCTGATTTTTGTCACGCGATAACAGGCGTATTTATGAACCTATTTGGATGTAACTTGGTCTGTACATAGTACATACCAATGCCATCTTGTTTCAAAAGGATTGCCATTAAAAAAAATTAAATTTAAAATTCAAAATGAGGTATTAAAAAATTGGAAAATGAAAAAGATTTTTTTTTATGTGTTTAGCCTTGATACAAAGATTCCGGAGCAGTTTTTGTTTCTGAAAATTTGTTCTTTTGTTGATATCTTAAAAAATGGTTGATTTATAGCACTTTGAATTTCTAGCATGGCTAACATTTTGAAACGATCTTGTATTTGTCACGCGATAACACACGTATTCGCCTATTTCGATGTAAGAAGGCATGTGGATAGTATACATCAACACCTCGACCAAGTTCGCTGGCCAGATTCATCAGCCATCTTGTTTCAAAATGGCGGCCATTAAATTAAAAAAATATATATATATTTAAAGTGAGGTGCAAAAAAATTAGAAATTGAAAAAGGTTTCTTTCTTAAGTATTTGATCTTGATATAAGGATTCAGGAGCATTTTTTGTTTGTCTTTACCTTAAAAAATGGCTCAGATATAGCAGTTTCAATTTCTATTGTGGGTGACATTTTGAAAAATCTGATTTTTTGCATGCGACAGCACTCCTATATATTAACCGATTCCGATGTGAGTGAGCATGTGCACAGCAATTACTAAGGTCTCGACCAAGTTCACTGCTTAGCCTCATCCACCATGTTGTCTTAAAATGACAGGCACTTTAAGAAATTGCCGAATTTGGCAGCCAAATATAAGTTACTTTAAAGAAAAGCAGCTTGGATAAAGCTGGCTAATTTCGCGAAATTCTCATTCATTATATTGATAAAAATTAGTATTGAATCTCCTATATTCGGTTTCCACTAAATTAAGCTTCGTGTGTTTGCATGATATAAGTTGGCTTTTTTTAAATAAGGATTATGAAAGCTACCTCTTCCTCCCGGCACTGGCAGGAAGGACTTTTTTTTCCGAGGATGAGTGCATAGATTTCTCATATAACTTCTTATCTTTACTCTGAGGATAAGTGCGATTATCGGGGTTCGGATCAATTAACTCCGGAACTGTTATACACTTAGCGCTATTATATATATAATATATACAGTAAATGTTCGATAATCCGTCATTCACGGGACCGACAACGGTTTCGAGAATAATCTAAAGGCAGTAGAAGACAGTTATTAAAATTACATTTCAATATGTTAATTTATAAAAAAGAACAGTTAAAATATTTTCTTTATCCGTTGTGTACTTTTGTTTATGAAAAGCGTAACTGATAATAAGGAATCTGTTTATCTGGCAAATGTAGGATTTTACTAAATGCCTACATTTTATGTAATACCTGTTTTCATTCAAAGTAATCCGTTATACATTTTTGTTTGCGTTTTGTTTGGGATTTTACTGCAACAAGATTACGAATTCTACGTAATAAAAGTACTTGGGTTGCACATGCTTCCTTTTGCATCGCAAACTACTTAATACATTTACAGAACGTAGTCTACATGACTGGCTCCTGGTTGATAATTTCTCGATTTTTCATATTCACCCGCTTCATGCTTCACTGGATATAAAATATTTTCAATAATTTTGTCATTCGTTAATTCTTCATAACCAATAACATTATAGCTACTATTAAGCGAGTCTGCAATTTCATTCGCAGAAACATTTTCTAGTTGTTGTACTGGCATGAGACAAGTATTTTACTGAAAACAGCATTGTCTCACTGTTGTTTTTGTGCATTTAAATTTTCGTTGTTCGTTTCTGATTAAAAAAAAAAAAAAAAGTTGATAGAGTGGAGGATAATCGGAAGTTTACTGTATATCAAATTTTTTCATATAATTTTATTTTTCCACCATTTATTAAATTTTAAGCAATAATAACTTTAAAAAATACCTCATTTTACTTATTGATTTTGTGGATTATTACATATATAGAACACTAATGTGGTATGCAGCGGTAAAAAATAACTGTTCTTTTTTTGCAGATGGCAAGGAGTGGTTTGTTTATCTAACACATATAAAAATAAAATGTTGTAACTCTGTCTATCTTTCTAAAAAGATACACAATTAAAATGTTAGAACAATAAAATTTTACATACAGGTGTATTAAAATATTGCGGAGTCATATAAAACAATCGTGATTTTAAATAAACTATAGTTCATTTTTAATTAATAATTCCCAAAAATTCAAAACACACAATAAATTTTAGCGCACAATAAATACAGCAAATAATTCAAAATATATTAAACTATAGTTTAGTTGATCTGCGCGGGATCAGCTGTAGTGCAATATATACAACATAGTACAAATATACTAAATATAATATACTTGATTGATACGGCTCAATAAAAAACGTTTGCTTATATTTGTACTTAAACATATAAAGTTCAAAATATTAATTCCGATTTATTTCATGATTTTCTCTATTTACATATTAAAAAGGAATTTTAATATTTGGCTCAAAAATGTTAATAATAATAATAATAATAATAATAATAATAATAATAATAATAATAATAATAATAATAATAATTTCATTTTATTGTATATGGAAAATATAAATTTCATTTAATTTATTCTGGATTTATTTAATAACATGAGATTGTGAATTAAAATTAAAGCAAGTATCTTAATTACAAAGGTAACACTAAGAAATACAATTTTTTAAAAAAAATAATATGGTAGCAAAAATGCTACCATGGGCTCATAATCACTAACGCCCATGGTAGCAGATCTGGCACCTTGATTTTAATTACTCAGTTTATCATTAAAAATTAAACTTATATTGAACTCCTTTTTTTTGCAGAATATAGAAGTAACTTTTTTAAACCTATATATTATATGTATTTGGTTTTATTTCAATGCAATTTTGGCCTGTTTCTTAAACATGTTGCTTCAAACTTTTTTTTTTTGTTATTTAGTGCTTCATTTGCATTCAAACTATAACTAATATTACAAAAAGGTCCAATTATTGTTGCAATGGCTTAAAATATACATTATTTGTGAAATTTCGTGCTAAAAATTAAAACTGAACGTATGATAGCAAATATGCTGTCATGGTCATTAGAGGGTAAATAACTTGGAGTATGATATTTAAATAAATGTATAACAAAAGTGGAAACATTTTTTCAGTGATTACCATACATATCCCTAAAATTATTTAAATTATTTTATTAAACCTTGTATATCATGTATTGATTTTTGTATATAATTCATAGTATACTATAATTTAGTACATATAGGAAACGCATAACACTAGTTGAAAATTTCCGTTCAATAAAATAATTCTTTTGCGCAACCTTGCATATGATCTGTAGAATTTATAAATTATATTCAAAAAATTAGTTGCATTGACAAACGCATACCAGTACGGAAATTGTTCTTCAAACCAATATAATCGCACGCAGATAATACTGTAATGTTTAATCTAAAATCGCGTACCGCAACTGACAATGCCCTTCCAGAAATTAATATTGTCCGAAGGCTTGAATATTGGTCATATATTTTTAGCCAAATTAGTTTGTGTATCATTGTAAATGAACGATAAATTCTATGAACATGATATTCTACAGTAAGCGCAATGTAGAACACCGCAGTAATCTACCCTATATATTTAAAATCCTAATGAAACGAATTTATGAAACGGAAGTATAAATCGACTGATTAAACAACTGATTATGTTTCACGGCGATTTCTCCTAAAATAGGGAATAATTTCCGATGAAATTAACACCAAAAATCAATATTGATCCGCAGATTTCAAAACTGGTATTATAATTTTTAAATTCGAATTAGTTTTCGAAATATTAATTTTTTTCTAATTTTATATACATTTTTCTAATGATGGCAACTCAAATTTTAATCAAACATATATATATATATATATATATATTAATATTTCAGAAAAGGTTGACATGGTGACCCGGCTATTGTTGTTTATTTGATAATAAATATTTATTTACTTTTATTTCTTTTTACAAATTACTAGGGAAATATTGAATTTAATGAGTTAATATTTCAAACGTTCGAAAAAACCAGGAAAATATTGTAAAGTGGATAAAATGGAATTTTGTGGATTGAAATTTCTTTTCTTTTTATTCTTTATATAAATTCAATAAATTCAATATCTCCCTAGTCGCAAAACCTTTAATGAAATTTAAAAATATATAGTAGGCAAGAAAATAGATCCAATAGAGTCAAACCAGTTATAAGGAGTATACGAAATACCTTTCACCAAAGAAGATGGAACAAAGCAGTTTAATATAGGTATGACAAGTAGAAAACTCAAAACCAGAATCAAAGAACATATAGCAGACATGAAATACAACAGAAGAACCACAGCTTTGGTCAGATTATGCTGCGAAGAACCTTTACACATCAATTTTAAAAATAGCAAGTTAATTTATACATCAAGATTTTATTTACCATCCATAATCCTAGAATCAATAGAGATGTTTGTAAGCAACAAGAATATTTGCAATGATTCAGTGTCCCATGATTTACCTAAAACTTGGAAAGAGATGCTATGTAATTTTAATAAAAATTGTAAAAATTAATCCACGCTCGCAAATAGCCAAGATAATTTTATTTTATTTTATGTTTTGCAATGTTTTTCATTATGCTTGTTGTCGTTTTTCGACTGTTTTTCGTTATGTTTGCTTACCATGTTATTGTTTTGTTAAACTAGGAGGGCTCCGCCCCCCTGCTTGCTACGCTCACTAACACCCGCGTAATCGCTTCGCGATTCCGTTCAGTATCGAGAAGCAAACCCTATTTTCTAGCCAACCACAGAATAAATTGTTTCGCGATTCCTCATTTTCTATGCGTTCAATTTTTAGATTCCACTTGGTATAACCGCGCTCCTTCCAACTCCTGACAATTTTATTTCCTTATCTCCAAGCAGATAATCATTAGAGCTTACAGAGTTTCATAATTAAAAGAATTATTAAATATAAAATCATTAAAAAAGGTAAAATTTATAATTTATTTAAATAATTACAAATTACATACAAATTACATATATAGTGTTACGAATATTGTAAATAACTAGTGTCTGTTCTTAAAAATAATGCAAATAGTTCAATTAAGCTCTAGTCATAAGCCAATATTAGTTTTTTTGCATTGAAGTACCTGAATTTGTTGATTTTCTGCCAGCAAGTAAACCCTATTGGATTTCAATAAAAGTCTATGGATATTTGGCGAAATACTGGAAATAGTGCCAAGTTGGCATCACTTTTGGCGACTAATTTTGGTCGCCAAATTTGGCGATACATCGCCAAGTTGGAGAGAAACTTAGCGATGTTTGGAGACAGAGCCGGGAACCTTTCTTTGGTAACACCTCTTATAGCATCAGACAGCTCTGACCAATCAGGTGCGTTTCACGGTATCTACGCAGATTTTCATTGGTCCATTTCCAAAGCGTTACTTTTTTTTATGTAGAAGGATATAAATTATTTTGTTCTATGATTATTAATTATTTTTTTGATATTTCCTTTGGAAAATAATAGAAAATAATTAAGAAATACAGTACTACATAGTTATTCCATCGACCAATTTCGCCAAATTATATAAATCGCCAAAACACTCGCCAAATTATACAAATTGACATAACTTTTATTTTAAATATCGAAAGAACAAATAAATTAGTATAACATTAATAATATACGAATAAAACGTCGAAATAAAAATCACTTCATGACGTAAACATGTGTAACTTGCTCAAAGTCAAGTGAATGTGACATTTACGATCAACTATTATTGGCATTTAATCTTATAGTTTGGCGATAGATTTTTGGTCGTCGTGATATCTAAGGTATACTAAAAATGCATATGTAACTGGCATTTAAAAACGAGGTTTCCGCCAAATTTTCGTAAAAAAATAACTGGCCAAATATTACCACTCGAAAACAAAATGCTAACTGGCGAGTTGAAAAAAAGCTATCAACGAGATTTGCATCCTGCTAGTGTAACATTACCTAGGATTCTTTGCGACCATGGCAACTTTTATGTAGTTTTATTCGAAAAAAAATGATTTTTTAATCAAAATGAAAAACTTACGGTCCCATATTGGTGGGATTTTTTTCTGACGCCAATGTCATATACGGAACGGGCATATAACTGGTGCCAAAGTATCGTTATTTTGCTTGATATGGTAAGCCGGATGTTGCTGTTTATGCTGTTGATGCGTTCCCCAAATTGGCGTCGTTAAAATATCACGCCAATATGGGACGTATATGACATCTTTGCCAAACTTTCATATGAAAGGCGAAGGGATCAAACCGTGTTTGTTTACGGCAGTTGATGATTCAACTATTATAATATAGATGAAATGATGGCGATAGAATAACATTTGGCGACTTATCACCTGTGCCTGGCTAACATTAAAGTACCAAAATGGCACCTAGCGTATAAAAAGCGAAGTGATCCGCCTGGAACTGTTGATGATAGTCACATGACTTAGGCTATTGTTATAGAGATTGTTTTAAAATACCGAGAGACAAAGACTCTTATACTTAATTTATTTTATTTTAGCTTCTTTTCAAATGTTTAACTGATCCTCTTTAATCAAAAACGAAAACAACCATTGGATGTCTTAACAGCAACTGATTCGCCCTTAAATTTTTGCAATCAAAGGAATTGAATGAAAACCCGTTTAGAGGGAGATCTGCACAGCTTTTTTCAGTATAATTCAATCTTCTCTAATATTTTTAAAACCCATCAGATTAGCGTGTTTTTAGATTCTGCGGTGTCTGAACGGGGGTTGGCGAGCGTAGCTTGCAGCGGGCAGAGCCCCCTACTATATATATAAATATTTTAGTATATTTATTCAGTGTGATATCTTTAAAATACAACTCAAACGATTTTCCCCTTTTGCCGTAATGTAACGGAATTATTTTGAAAGTTCTTGTTATTGAACCGTAACTGCTACACCGTTTATTTTCAATAACAAACATGTTATAGCGATTCCCAATATTATCTATGAATTTCATAGAAATCAGACAATATTTACGCAATTTAGAGCACGGACAGTCACTCAGGCGGCAGACAGACAGACAGACAGGAAAATCGGATTCATAACCACTTTTCAACTTTGTTTGAAATTTTTAAAAAGGGATGCAAACAAATATTTCAAAAGCTTACCGTTTCGAAAAAATGCAAAGATTTCATACATTTAAAAACTTTTTCATAAGTCTTGTCAAATAACTACCATTTTAAATATGATTGCTTTGAAATAAAATAACACAAAATCAGTTTAATTTGTTTTAATTTATTATATTAATTATTAATATCAAATGCTAAAATGAATAAATTAAAACTTTAAACCCAGTAAAAATACGTTTATTTCGACTGTTGACATGTTTCGACTCACCCCGAGTCATTTTCAACAACAAGTAAATAAAGCTATTCTAACTTTGCATGGTCTATGACACGCCACCATTCAATTTTGCACGTATTCTTCCATATTAAGCACGTTACATTTTTGTTTTATATGGATGTTTATTTTATTTTATTTCCATACTGATTGTGTAGCTCGAGTCATATTTTTGGTAAGTGAAATGATGCTGCATTTACATATTGAGTTTTTGCGCGTTATAACCGCTATATTTTCTCTTATAATGGATGGATAGTATAGACTGGATGGAAAAATTATTTCACTTTTATTGAAATTTACTTGGATGGAACCATCCAAATAACCTTTGAAAAACAGCATTGTTTAAGCACGTCTGAGTAAAAAAGAAGAAAAGTTCATTGCCTAACCCAAGAAATAATGTGTGAAAAGGTAAATTTCTAATTCGGCAGTATTTCATTATTTAAAAAAGCTGTGAAAAAAAACAAATAATTTTCATTTTAATTTACATCAGAAATTCAAATTAGACAATTATTTGGTCTTGTTGAGATATTTAACATATATTTAGATTACATATAAAATATTTAAATATTTTTATTCTTAAAAACAAGCTCCAAAAAAAGTTTTTTGATTTTCCTTCATTTCCCTGAATCATGTTGTTGTTTGTATATAACAGACTGAACACTTTGAAATTGTAAAAAGTCTTAAAAGATTTTTTTTAATTAAAAGTTTTTCAGCCATAATGAACAGAAATATTTGGTTATAATTATTTTAATGAAACTGGTTTGAAAATATAGTTTTTTTTAATGTTTGAAAGTTAATTCTGTGAAGAAGGTTAAATATTACTAATTTAATAAATTAGTCAGGGAAAAATGTTTTTTTTTTTCCTATTTTAACTCTCTAATGATAAGCATTGTTATAAATACTTTGTAGTTGTGTCCTATTAATAATGTTTCCCCTTTAAAAATTAATTAAAAATATGATTTTTTTGCTCTTGTTCTTTATCTTGCATTTATCTTGAAACAAAAATAATTACTCTGTCATCATATCGTTTAAGTTATTTTTAATGTATGATGACAAAAATGTAAAATCAAATGTGCAAAGAACTTATCTTACTTAAATGTGCAGTTATTTACCACATACATATCAAAAGTTTGTATGAGTTTCTTTGTTTTGAAATGTGATCGCTTTGAAATAAACTGAAAAAAGAGTTAAGAATAATTTTCTTTGAAAAATGCTGATTTCAAAATTTAAAATACCATGTTCATTCATGAATTTGCAATTACCATTAAACAAAAGAGAAAATTGTATGGCATTAAAAAATTACAGAACAGTTAAGTGTTCCAGCAATTTTGATGGATGTTAATTTGCTGACTTAAAATATAAATAATTCAGAGAATAAAAAATAATATCGAAATTTCAAAGCCTGCAGTGTTCATAGTATGTAGAAAAAAAATTAATATGATAATAATAATATTAATTTTCCTTTTGATTCACAACTAATTTGTAAGACAGAATTCGTTCTTGTTTACGTTATTTTGATTCATACATTTTGGTTCAGATGAATTTAAAGAAGAACAAACTTTTTGCTTCTTTACCTTAAGTTGTTAGACTGTTTTATAAAATATATTTATGTTTAAGAAGAAAAAATGAGAAAAGTTTTTGGTTTTTCTTTTATGTTACAATACAATATGTTTATTTGTTTATTATTAAAGATTCTATTTGAATAAAGGACAAAAAAAATCTTCCTTATTTGATTTCAACGTTATTCTTTTACATAAAAAACCTTTTTTAAGCTATGCTAAAAAGAAATGGTATGACAATAAACATTTTAACGAAATTGTTTTAATCAAAACTTTTTAAGGATGATTGATCCTAATATATACAAGTATTGTGTGCTATAACTGATATTGTAGTAATAAACAGCAATGAAATGTTAACTGTTTTCTTTTTTTCGTGAGATTTACTTTAAATTCTTTTATGTAAAGAAATAAATAGTATTACTAGATTATTCTAATGATAAATAGTATATCTAGCTAGGATTCTATAATATGTTAAGAACATTCATATTTTATATTTAAATGCAGTGAAATATTCTACCGTTTTAAATTATTTCTTTGTATAGTGATACAAAAGTTTTACAAATTTATTTCAATGGCACATTTAGCGCACTATCCGCTCAACTCAATTTTGGGAATGCACTAGTATATGGTATATTTTTTAGCAATTTGTAAACTATCACATTAGCTCTCATTTCGTACATAGTTGTATTAGCACATTAGCTCCCATGTCACTATTTCTAAATGGTGACATTAGAGCATATATAGCTAAGAGTTTCAGAAAGGAAATGCAAGCAACAACTACAATAGCCAAAATTATGTGTTACAGGAAACAGACAGATTATTCTTGCACGAGAAACAGACTATTGTATGACAAAAATAAATGGAAATATTTTAATCATTTTTGTGTGAAAAAGTGCTTTTCAGTCACCAGAAAACATATATCTGAAAATATGTAATTTAAACTTAACACTAGAACGGCGGGAAAATCTTACCTACTAGAACGGCGGGAAGGGGTCATTTTGACCCCTCGATGAAAATACTGAAATAACAACGCTAAAACAATTTTAAATGCCATAGATTGGCAAAAATATGTAATTTCCTTGTATTTCATAATTTATATTTAATATTACTCGATAATTTATTGAATTTTAGAAGTACTGTATATGTAACGCCTACATGGCGATTAATTGGACCATACTACAACTACTCAAAAAACTCATTAATTAGATATAAAAATCGATTTAAAATTAATGTTTTCACAAATTAAAACTAATGTTAACTAACATAAAACACAATTTATAAAATAATATATATATATTTTTTTTCATCTAACTTATTCGCCGAATGATTCACTCTCTAAATCCATAAATGAGAAATTTGTTCTGTTGTTTCCGTTATTTCATTATAAGTGTAGCTGAATGGTTAATATGTTAAGCATTCTGTTTCAATTTTATTTAATGCTTATAATACTCCAAATTGTGCACACGTATTAGGAATTAATTCAGTTGTAACCAAAAAATAGCAATTTTTCCAGTACATTTTCTGCACACAACTTTGAAACATGGTGCGCAAAATTCTTGAGATTTGTTTCCATTGCATGTCTGTACTTGACATTTTTTCTCTTCATATCTATTTTATTTTCGTGTTTTTTTTTTCTGAAGACTCAGAAAAGATCTTTGGGAGTTTTGAAACCCTAAGATCCATTCTGAACACATCCCCTAAATTTAATAGAAAATCTCTTCTACTGATAGGCTTTCCTGTTACACTTTTATAAATTATCCAGGTGTTTAAATCTGCATGATCCAAAATATTGAAAAATATATGTACAGGCCATCGTCTAGAAACCGATTTCACGGAGTACTTTTGGCACATCTGATCATGGATATCCACACCATACTTCGTTGCGTTGTAATATTTTATTGAATCGGGCAACTTCTTGAGACCGTCGTCAGTTTTTATAGTAGAATGTAATGAGCTCAGTAGAAAAACACTTTTTTTCTTCTTTTGGCTTGATAGATGGTAAGTGTCATATTATCACATTCCACTATCTTCGATGAATAAAGAGTACTGCACATATTTTTCAATGATATAGGAATTTCTCTTCTGTTCTTTTTCATTGTGCAACCAAACTTGTATTTTTATCTTTTAACATTTCTGCTACTTTGATGCTAGTAAAATAGCTATCTGTCGTAATATTCCTCCCTTCGTTTAGATGAGGATCTGTTAATTTCATGACAACATTTTCCGATAAACGTAATTAAGGATTGGCTGTTTCATCTTTTTCTAGATAAATAAATTCATTCAAGAGGTATTTAGTATCAACGTCAACAGATCACCAAAATTTTATTCCAAATTTATCAGATTTATTTGGCATATATTGCGTAAATTTATATCTATTTTGAGATGGGGACAATTGTTCATCAACTGTAATATTTTGTCCTGGTCGGTAGCATGTTTTGCAATTTTCAATAAATTTATTCCACATTTCAGATGCAAGAGCAAATTTATCAGTCTGTAGTTTGCTAGATCTCGTTGTCGTTTCATCAAACCTAAAAAATCTTTTTCTTTCTTTGAATCTATCTCTTGAGATAGTTTCTTTGCAAAATAGCATTCCTCATGCCTTGAACGACAATGAATAAAAATCTAAACCCTTTTTTTTATTGCTCCTCGAACATATAGTATAGCAACAAAAGCAGCTTTGAGTACAAAGAGTATTTTACTAAAAGGGTCAAAATGACCCTCGTCCGCCGTTCTAGGAATAAAAGTCAATATTTCAAACACTAACAAATCTAGAAAGCTGAATTTTTTTTCAGAAATATATGTTATCTATTTAGGAAAAGTCAAAAAAATTCAAATGATTTTGACCAAGCAAACAAAAGTAATCAACGGGCGAAAGTACTCAGGTGTCAAAATGACCCCTCCCGCCGTTCTAGTGTTAAACAAGTAGTACATTGATAATTTGGTTTAGCAAAATTATATCCACTGAGCAGTCTAACAGTGCCGGCAGTTAGAGCAGTCAGAAAAACTAGAAATATTGAAACCGTTACGACATTTCTTGGCGCTGTGTTTTACCATTACTAATATACAATTGAGAAATGAACAATGGTAACATTAGAGCATATATAGCCAAGAGTTTCAGAAAGGAGGTGCAAGCAACAACTACAATAGCCAAAATTATGTATTACAGGAAACTGACTGATTATTCTTGCACGAGAAACAGAGTATTGTATGAAAATAATAAATGGAAATAATTTAATCATTTTTGTGTGAAAAAGTGCTTTTCAGTCACCAGAAAACATATATCAGAAAATATGTAATTTAAACTTAAACAAGTAGTACATTGATAATTTAGTTTAGCAAAATTTACATCCACTGAGCAGTCTAACAGTGCCTTATAGGTAGCAGTTAGAAAAACTAGAAATATTGAAACCGTTACGACATTTCTTGGCGCTGTGTTTTACTATTACTAATATACAATTGAGAAATGAACATCATGGTACCTAAACGTCAATGTTCATAAAATGACCACATTCTATGAATGTTTTATTTACAAAGTATATGTATATCATACTGTTATAGTTTCATCAATTTTTTTACAGAAACAAAAAGTCAAACAGAATAGAAAACATTATACTGTATAAGATTATATGATTTATTACAAAAAAAAATGTGAAATGCATTAATGGATATACAAATATTCAATTTTCTTGTCAAGTTCTTGGAATGGTCTTCGAATTACGTCATACAATTTACACTTACGTAACATACTTTTTTGATATTCAAAATAAAGTAGTTGACTATTTAACAACTAAAGAAAACAAATTGGGAATATTTTTATGAAAATTCCATTAAAAAGAAAATAAAAGATGGAATAAAATCAATCATTTTCACTATATATTCTTATTCAACCGAATAAATTAAAAGCTGTAACAGATAAATCAACAGATGATATGAGGTATCTAGAACATGAGGTATGTATAAACTATTCAACATTATTGTAAAAAATGAATCTGAAGTGTTAAATCATTGTATTCCATACCAGCTATTGACGGTATAATGTATTTTATTAATTTCGAAAGTCTTTAAGTGATAGTACCTGTTCAACAAATGGCCCAATTTAATTTGAATATCAAGTGCACGAGTGGATCAAGTTGCTAGGACAACTCTGGTGCTTCCAATTAAATGTCTTGTCTGGTTCTGTTAAAACTGGCCTACAAGAGTTTTGCAAAAATTAGTACAAATTTTAGAAAGCATTTTACTTAAAATCACAACTGGCGAGGTTGGCCCATTCTGGTTCTGAACTCCTCAAATACTGTTTACTCTGATTTGATCAAACTATAGATAAAGAAATGCAAATTATATTTAAAATTATAAATAGTAATGCAATGCTGGCATATAAATATACGCATGCTACACTTTCATTTTTTACGTGATATTTTATTTTGAGTGAAATCGATATTATCCTCTAAGGACAACGTTTGAAACTTGATAATTCGAGAAGAAATTTTCATTTTCATCTTGTTACATATTATTAAAGCCCAATTCGTTACCTCGTTTTCAAAGCCTCAAATATTGTTTACTCTGATCTGAACAAAATATAGATAAAGAAATGCAAATGATATTTAATTAAAATCAGTAATAGAATACTGACTTATAAAGTATGATCATTTTTTAAGTATACTACACTTTCATTCTTTTACGTAATATTTTCTTTTGTGTGTAATAGCTATTATCCGTTAATGCAAAGATGCAGTTTTCTAGTACGTTTCATGGAATCGTCTTCGAATTATGTGATACAATTTAATACTTACGCAAGATACTTTTTTGAAATTCAGTATAAATTAGTTGGGTATTCATTAGTTTAAAAGTACAAAATTGTTGATACTTTTTTTAAAATACCATTAAAATGACCACGACTACGCTACAAAATTGTAGTTAAATAATTGACTTCGTTTAAAATATGATTTTTGACCGAAATTTGCATTTGCATTTTATTACATTTTATTAAAACCTCATTATTCGTTTATTATTATTGTACCATAAATAAAACCTTAGTTATCGTTATTTAAAATCTACTTGACAGTTGTGGATGAAACCGGATTTGCCTAACAAATCAGTGCTTTTTTTTTTTTTTTTTTTTTTTTTTTTTTTTTTTTTAAACTTTATATAAAATTTGTAAAAAATAGCTTCTGGAAATAGAATAAGGCTCAAATCCAACGAACGCGCCATGAATTATGAAAGCAACGAATTTTAGAAGCACATAATTGTAACTAATTTTACTAAAATATAACAGTACACTTTAAATGCGTTTTATTGAAAATGAACTTTTCAGTGCAAATACCACATCAAAACATGATTTTTTAAAAAATTATTAAAATATGACTATTAAATTACAACTAAAAGGGATTGACGCTGAAGCGAAGGCAATGAACTAAGCATTTAATTTCTGAAAAAGCATTTTTATAGTTGTTTTTGTGGGATGACAAATATGAATTTTCAAAAAATTGTCATTTAATGACAATAACATTTAAACATAATTGTAACTAATATAGGTATAATATAACAGTGCACTTTAAATGCGTTTTATGGAAAATGAACTTTTCAGTGAAAATACCACATCAAAACATGATTTTAAAAAAGTTATTAAAATATGACTATGAAATTCCAACTGAAAGGGATTGACGCTGATGCGAAGGCAATGAACTAAGCATTTAATTTCTGAAATACGATACACCATAACTCCAAAGAATATATATATGTGTGTTCTCTCTTAGAATTTAGTTTACTAGCTTCACCACTGTAATACAAATTATTAAAAGACATAAAATGCATATATATATGCAATAAAATTTCCTGCACAGCGTCAAGCGTATTGGATTAAATTTCACCAAATTTTAACATAAATTCCTGAATCTACTAAAAATTACTCAATGTATGAACTATTTTTTTCTTTCGTCGTTTTAGCTCACATCCTTCTTAAAACTAAGTTTACTAAGTTTAAACCATAATTAAATAGCTTATATAAAAAAAAAAAAAAAAAAAAAAAAAAGGTGCCCTTCACGTAGTCAGATACCTTAAAAGGTATCTTGTAATTCTTAAAGAATATATTTAATTTTAAGTATGTTAACAAACAATAAAAAAATAGTAATAGCTCTATCGAAAAAAACATATAAAATTTTTGCAACAACTTAAGTGCTATTGCTATAAAAAATCACTATATTGAAAATAATAATTTTTATTTACTACGTAATATGAAAACAAATTGCAAATAGTTATGCAATTGTTTAAACTCAATAAAGCAGCTTTATTTAATTTGTTAATATTGCACGAAGCGAAACCTTCAATAATCAACGTATTTAATATGATTAGACTTACTTTAACTGTAGAGAATGAATAATACAGTGAATATTCTGGTTATCCTTGAAATTTTCCAACTGAAATGCATCCCTATTGTAACTCACTCACCACTAAATTATCATCGAAAATTTATTTCAAATTTGTATTATCACATTTACCTTTTCATTTGTAAATTATATAACCACTAATAAAAGACAATATTTTTTTATAGCGGATTAAAACATCAATGCAATAGATTGTCATAAAATAGAAGAATTGTGTCAATGAGCGTAAAAATGTATTATTTTTGTTAAATAAAATTTTAAAAATATACATGCTTTCTTTAAAAATATTAATTACACGCTGAATAGTTAAATGAACTAGTATGTTATTGATTTGTTTTGCTCCACTCCGTCCTCGATGAGCTCTGTCTTGACACCAATGCCGCCACAAATGGCAAGGGTTTAGAGTCAGTGCAATGCACGCTATAGGGCACCTGGCACGAAGCTGGTCTTGAAATTACTGATTTCTAATAGTTCATTGTGTCACTGTGATACCAACTGAAGCTCAAGTTTTTGCCTCAGACGCAGTACGTTGCGCCACAGCCGTACGTCGAATACGGCGGTATTCTCTCTCAGTAGTGCACGTGGTCGCCCGGAACCTCACCTTCTTGAGGCAGTACTATCCCTTGACCCTGCTCCCAACAATCATGCACAGTGGATACATTCCGGACTATTCTTTCTGCAATATCGCGGAAAGAAAACCCACCTTCTAGTAGCCCTATTATACGACCTTGTTCCAACTCGGTGAGTTGTTGATAATGGTTTTTTCGTCTTCTTAAATGCATTCTTGGCTAACATCAACTCAATACGTCAAACTTTGTAGACAAATAACGCTCACGAACTTTACAACATCCATTTAAAGCAGATCTGATATGCAAGTTTTGTGCGGAGCTACTAGCGCCACACTTATGCGCTAACCTTGAAATTTGAAACGGTGTTATCTTTCATACGTATAAACACGCCAACCAAATTTCGTTTATCTAACACAAATCATTCTTGGTGTTGGGATTTTTTTCCGTCAGTGTAAGTATCTTAAAACAAACAAAATGTACTGTAACATACATTATACATATTGTAAATACATTATACAAAAATATTAACAATAATTAAATGCGAAAGTTATTCCTTTATAAGCATGAAACCCTTTTAGAAGTATTAGTTGTTAGCCTCTGGAAATATTTGACAGACCTAAGAATTAATGTATGTATCACTATCTTAAAACAATGACATAGAAAATATGATTTAAAAAATTCAAAGCACATGGTGCTTGTCTAATTTTCTGTCTAACAACAACAAAACATTTTCACACGTGAAATTTAAGAAGGAATTTTGAAACAAAAGCCATTTCGATTTCAGGAAAGTGTTAAAATTGAAGTACAGGGTGGTTATAATTAAACTACCCCTATAAACAGCACGCTACAGCGCAAACGGCTGCACGGAATGCAACGAAATTTGGTATATAGACTATACACGAGATGCGCTCACGGAATTTTGAAAAAAAAAAATTATTTCCAAAATATCCATCAGAGGGCGCCTTTTCCGGGAAAAACATTAAATTTCACACAATAAACGGCCAAAATTGAATCCAGAAGCAATATTAACATTTATTGACAATTCTGGATTCTGTTTTCGCTGTTCATTGTGTTAAATTTAATGTTTCTTCCGGAAAAAGCGCCCTCTGGGGGACATTTTGGAACTAAAAAATTTTTTTTCGAAATTCTGTGAACGCATCTCGTGTATAGTCTATATACCAAATTTCATTTCATCACGTTCACCCGTTTGCGCTGTAGAATGCTGTTTATAGGGGAAGTTTAATTATAACCACACTGTATAATAATATAAGAAATTGTTATGGAAACAATAACTCATAAAACACTATATAAACTACAATCTTTGACAAGTTGAAAATTTCATGTCACAAGATGTAGAACAGAAAGAGTATATTTTATCAATAAAATAAAAAATATGTATTTTTTTATGCTCTTGATTTCTAAAACACAAGCAGCCAGATTGGAAATAAAAATAGCTTTTTTGAAAAGCTCTTCTGTAAAGATTCAACGTTCATCTTGAAAATCACGCCTAATTTGTTTCACTTCATTTCATATTTTCTCCAAAATTTCAATTACAATACATTAATTTTGCGTGGGAAACGAACACAAATATGAAAAAAATACTGATTTTTTTTTTCGCGCTTTGTAAAATGCGCTATCAAGTGAATTTACTAAAAGATGTATAATTTCTACTCTGTTACTTTTATAAGATACGACAGCAGAAAAAATAGAAATAAATGTTATTTAAAATTTCTTTTTAGAATTTCTATATCGATTTATCAACAAATAAACATAAATTGCTTAATATTAATCTATTAACTAATAAAAACGTGTTTTTTTTATTTTTTTCATTTTTCGTTTTCCATTTTTTATTTGTAATTGATTTTCTACTTTTATGTCTTTAAATTGTTTCATTATTGCAGTTTCAGAGCCATTCGGCATATTTTGGAATGAGTTTATCGCCGCATCATGAATAACATTGTTGTTTCAAAATCCATGCAGTTGAAACTGTTTCAGAGAGTATTTGGCGTTTTAAAACATGTAGCGGACCTTAAAAATAATGTATTGATTTATAAATTTGTTCTAAAGTTTTAAAATATTATATATTCGTTGAAAGCAGGCCTCTTACGATAAATTTTATAATTTCAACTTATCAGTAAGTAAGTAAAAAATCGATTAAAAAATTGCATATTTTCGTAATAAAAACAGGTTGAGTTAAACAAATGAGTGTAAACAATATTTTAGTCCTGCACCCGTTCAAGGTAATGATAATTTTTCTTAATTTGAGAGTCGGATTTGGGTTGATACCATTTTTCAGATAATAAAACTCAAATATAATTTCAAAATGTAAAAAATTGTGTATTTTAACGATAATGAGTGTATATCTGTTCTTAATTAAAACTAAAAGGTCAAATTGATATTAGAAATATAATTGCAGACTATTTTCTGGTAATTATTTTTTAATATAAATTTTTTTCTGCCATTTCGGGATCGTGTCCTCATCAAAGAATTTCGTATCAATGGTTTTCTTTAAGTCGGGTTTAGGTCTTTTATAACCCGACTCTCTCAAATGGACACGAATAGAGGCTCAATTATTCTAGTTAGAAAGTTTTCTGTGGGCGAGTTATGTGATGTATGGCAAACAGTTCATTGAAAAAATTTTAAAGTTTATCAGAGGATGTTTTAATATCATCATGCATACCATCTGCAGTTTTATTTTATTTTCCCTGTTTAAAATTTCAACAAGATAATGTTATTTTATAAACATCTAAATTACTCAGATTTAGTTTCAAACTGGTGCAAAAAATGTTTTGAAATTATCCAATTAAGGATAATATTTTATTTTAATAATGTATTTTTTCAAACTTCTGCGAACAACACAGTTTTTTTCTGCTATTAAAAAAATTGTGGTTATCAACAAATGGAATAATATTATGGATAAATAAATTCCAAACGTACAATATTCAATAATAAAAAACCAGAATGTTCGATATTACTATAAAAGATGGCGGTTAGTTTTCCAAGTAACTGAATGAACAGAAATTGCAAGTCATTTTTCAGAAAATTCCTTTTTTAACAGACAAGTGGTCTTAAAAATGTTTAAAGTATCTTTTGCGCAGATTTCTAATTATTTTTAATACTTATCTACAACGGCATTAATTAAATAAAGTTTACGATTAATATTAATTTTATGATTAAATTAAATACTTGGAATTAAAGTAAATAATAAGGATTAGATACAGATTTGAAAAATTAAAGTGGCCTTACAATTTCCTAATACCGTGTATCTTCCTATCGTACTTATATTTAAAAGCTTTTTCTTTAGAAAACATTTTTAAGTCAACATTTTATTATTATTACTTTGAAGGCTTCTTATTAGAAATACAGTGAAATCTTTTAAAAACATTTTTTTTTTTTTACGTTTCAAATTAAAAACAAAAATTTGATAAATTAATATAATTCTGACAACAATTTAAATATAATTTTGTGGCAATGTGTGCTTTCTTTTATTTGAAAGGATGTCGACTTAATTAAAATAATATCTTAATTAAAATGTGTGGCACTATCTGTTTCCCTTTATTTAAAATAACGTAGACTTAATTAAATTATTATCTTTACCTATCTTACGTTCTCTGAATGGCAGATATTTAAGATTATATTTTGAATATAAGAATGTTAATTATTTTAAATTTTAAATACATTCTGATTCTTTTGGAATAAATATTTCAAAAGAAATTTCTATATTTTAATTAATAATAGTTTTACATTCTTCATTTATTTTCGACATAACGAGGAGACGCTTTTATTTTATTTATCCTGTCTCCGTGCACTGAAAAAAAAATTATGTAACTTTACTCCATAAAATAGATGGCAACATGCTGCCTTCAATTTATGTAGTAATATAACTTAAATAATGCTGTACTTTAAGCTGTTATACCTAGTGTAATGTAAAACCAATTACATCGGTTAAATTACTGAATATAATTAAGGCATGAATTCTACCACCCATTTTATGGAGTAACGTTACATAAATGTTTTACAGTGTAAACTATTGACGGTGATGGATCACAAAATTATTTACTTAATCATGTCAGCGGCCAAAATATTTATTACCCAATAGTAATTAATCAAGATTACCTGCACTTTATTATTATGATTAAAAAAATAGGGTTAACATACATGCAGTTTTTACATTTTTGAAAGGTATAGAAAACTTAATGTGATATTTGTTGCAACGTTTTCGATGTCAAACAATTGATATCAAGTTAATTGTTTGTTGCATTTTAGAAAAGGGTACTGAATCTGGAATCATCTCATATGAAGCATCTTTATGGGTTTTCCTTATTTTTGTCATTCCGAAAATTATGACTGGTTGGCATAGCTACCAGGAAAAAAATGTCAAAAAAATAGACACCAGCTCCATTAAACATCTGTATGTGTTTCAAAGTAAATTCTATGTTGCCAGAAATTTATCAAATTTTTTTTTTTTTATATTGATTCTTAATTTTTCATTTCTAAAATACTTTTAATCTTAAGTTGCTAAATATTATAGTCTATATTGAATTACGTTGCAATATTATCGAATTTTAAATGAACTTAGTCTAATTAAGAACGAGTCAGACACAGAAATCATGCCACACACATAGATTATGAAACACTTTCTAACACATTCAGAGTACTATAAAGAACTTCACTGTTCAATAACATGAAATGAAAGATATCTAAATGAAAAAAATTAGAAAACGCATAACTCAGTTTAACACTCAATTTCAGAAATTAGTGACCATATTCAATAGATATTTGAATTCTTTTGAGAAGCACTGGATATTAGGGTGGACCGAAAATTTTTTTTTCGATTTTCGATCATGGATAGAGCGGAAAAGTTGCCACTGGTGGCACTAAATCCACACAAAAAATTTGAGATTTTACGGACAATTCCTTCATTTGCCGCAAATGGGCTGGAAGTTTTGTACAAATGCTGATTTTTGAACTTTTTAGCAAAAATTTAAGAAATGTTAAATTTTAAGTTAATTTAGCTGAATTTTCTTGAAATGTCATGGTGTACCAAATGTTTAAATAAGGTCTGATTATGTATTATTTAATAGTTGTGTGTCTTTTGAATTAGGTCACTTTTACAGCTTTTTCGCGTATATGGAACAAAAATTGCAGGAATTGTGACAACTGTGAATAAGGATCTCGTCATCGATAAAAACTTACTCAGGAGGCAGAAAAAGATACTTGGAAAGAAGATACTGGAAGAGGAATATCTTGGTGGAAGAAAAATTACAAGCATTTTTTTATAGTAGAAAAAATAAAAAGATCTTCATAGGAAAAAACGGGGCTAGCAGCGCCGTCTACAGAAAGACGAAATAAATATCACCATGTTGTGCAAACGTGATTTGGAATATTTGGGTCACTTGATACCTCCTTCTGGTCCCTGCGGATAAATAGCAAAATCCTTACATAAATTTCTAAGCCAGAATAACGTCTGCTTTTGAAAAAATCAAGAAGAAACAGCAACATTTGATATGTATTCTTCATGCGAATGAGCTTCCATGTGACAGCGACGTCAACTGTCTAAACTAGATGGTAGAACCACTTGACCTCAGACTTTTACCATGGAATGGTGCTAGATTAACAGAGTACTCAAATCTTTAGCCTTTTGCATTTATGATGCCCATGAAACATAAGTAGGCTCTTAGCAATGGACACGTACATTTTCTCACGCCATTAGTGATATGTGCTTCGTATTTCTCTCGACGGTGCCGCTTGTTCCCTTTTTTCTATGAAGATCATGTTATTATTTCTATCATCAAAAAACATGGTTATAATTTTTCACCCTCCAAGATATTCCTCCTCAACTATTTTCTTTTCAATTTTCTTTTTCTGCCTATTGACCAAGTCTTTATCGATGACGAGATCCTTATTCCTGGTTGTCATAATTAATGCACCCTGAAGCATAGATTAAGCTCTTAAAGCAATTTACCTATATTGTTACTGATCGTAATTAAAATCTCCCGTACGAGGGCGCTGTGTCAGCGCCGTAATTTTATTTATTATTCCAATCGTCTGCGTGTTGACGATAGATTGTAATTTAGTTACTAGTGAGTGGAAACACTGAATTTTTTGTTGTTGTTGTTATTGAGATAATGGAATGTTTGATTTGGAAACGGCCAGAGAGACTGTTTCACTCTTAACAATTATTGTTTTAAAATAAAGAAATATACAGTTCACTGCGAAGAGTTCCTTAAAAATGGTGTCATTGAGTAACTTATGTTTTATTCTTAACATAAATTGGTCCTTCGAGGCCAAAGTAAACGGATTTATCGTTTGCTTTTAGAGTCAAGAATCAGCGACGAGACTTGGTTTCTTCGAATAAGGTAGGACTTTTTCTTTAACATGGCTACTGAATTAAAAAATATTTTGACAAAAAAAAGAGTTTTAAAATGTAAAATTACTAAATTTGTGAGTGAAATTAAATTAAGTGACTCTGATGAATGTTCTTTAGAACTTGTAAATACGAAATGTGATCAATTCAATACAGAATTGAAAGAAATGTTTGATAAAATTTATTCATTGTGCGATGAGGAGGAAATTGATAAATATATCGATGAACAATCATCGATTGAAAAAGAGTTAGATGAAACTTGGTTAAAAATTAAAAGAGCGAAACAAAAACAAATAAATGTTCTTAATGAATCAAAGCCGAAACAAGAGAATAGTGTAACGGAAGTTCGACTTCCCACGATTAATCTACCTTCTTTTAGTGGAAACGTACAGGATTGGATATATTTTAGTGATCTTTTTAAATCTAGCGTTCACAATAATAGCGCACTTTCGGGTGCTCAAAAGTTATCATATTTGAAATCTTCGCTTCATTCTGAAGCTGCAAAAGTTGTACAAAGTATAACGATTTCACATGGTAATTATCAAACAGCGTGGTCCTTATTAGAGGAAAGATATTCCAATAAAAGACAACAAGTGTTTGCTCACATTAAAAAATTAATGTCCATTAATTCAATACAAAGTGAAACACCTAGTGCTATTCTTAATTTAGCAGATACCGCCAGTGAATGTATCAGATCTCTAGAAATTCTCGATCAAAAAATTGAAGGGTTTGCGGATACAATAATAACTTATATATTGTGGCAGAAATTAGATGGGTCCACAAAATTATGGTTTGAACGTGAACAAAAAAAAGACGAGCTACCAAAATTAAAAGAATTAATCGAGTTTTTAAAAAGACAAGCGAGAACACTGCAAGTTTCCAAACCTCTTATAAATAATGTAACTCCTAAACGCAATGCTCAACAACGAATCACTAGTATGGTATCTACATCTAATGGTAAAAACTCAAAAACATTTAAATGTGTTAAGTGTCAGAGTAATGAATTCCACGGTTTGCACAAATGTCCAGAATTCTTAAATCTTTCACTGGCTTCTAGATATGAATTCGTAAAGAAAAATAATATTTGTTTTAACTGTTTAAAATTCCACTCGGTTAGAAATTGTAAATCTACTTATTCTTGTCAGAAATGTATGAAAAAACATTCGAGTTTACTGCATTTCGAGAATGAAAATGAAAAGCAAATTCAAAACAGCGATAGAAAAAATGAATTTATTTCAAAACCCGAGGTCAGTGATTGCAATACCCAAAACCAGAATCAAATCGTAGCGCATTCAAATCTAGACCCGAATGCTGCAACATTTCACATTTCTAACGAAAGAGCATTTTCAGGTACATCTGTTTGTGAGATGAATTATTTAAGTTCTGGCAACTTATCAACTGTCATTGTTTATATTAAAAATAAATTTGGTGAATTTAAGCCGTTAAGAGGTTTGATTGATGCTGGATCAATGAGTAATTTCATTACGATTCAGTGTGCTGATTATTTAGGAATTAAGAAAGAAAAAATAAAAGTTGCGGTTTCAGGATTAAATGGCATCTCCGTGAATATTAACTCCAAGGTAAAAGCATTAATTTCGAACAATTCAAATTTTAAGGCGGAAATAGAACTTCTTTGTGTACCAAAAATATCGGATACTATTCCAGTAAATCGGATTAACGTTCCAACAGAACAATACCTTAATAACATTAAATTAGCGGATCCAGAATTTTACAAACCTGGAAAAATTCATGTTCTTTTGGGAGCTCAAATATTTTATGATCTTTTAGAAGTCGGTCGAATTGAAGTCCCCAATTCTAATTTAAAATTCCAAAACTCGGTATTTGGATTCATTGCCTGTGGAAGCGTATTAAATCCTAACAATCAAATCACGCAAAATACTCATTGTGGGCTTGTTTGTAACTATAAAGATTTGACAAAAGAAGTTCAAAAATTCTTTCAGTTAGAAACATTAGGGATAAAAGACGATCCCACATGTACTGACGAAGATAGAGCATTAGAAATATTCGAAAAATCTGTATCTTATAAAAATAAACGTTACGAAGTTACCTTACCATGGAAAAAAGACTGTCGAGAAATGAACGACAATCTCAAAATAGCCAATAATAGACTAAACTGTCTTAAAGTGAAAATGAAGCGAAAATTAGAGCTTCGTGCTCAATATTGTGAGACTTTGAAAGATTATGAAAATAAAGGAATCATAGAAAAAATAACGGAAACGCACAAGCCAGTGGAGAAACCACTTTTTTATCTTCCACATCAACCTGTCTTTAGACAAAGCCTGACAACGAAAATGAGAGTAGTCTTCGATGCCAGCTCACACGATGTTGGCAAATTATCGTTAAATGATTGTCTTTGGCCAGGTCCAAATCTTAATCCAAACTTATTCGATCTACTTATTAATTTTAGATTAAACAAAATAGCATTGATATGTGATATAGAAAAGGCCTTTCTGCAGATATCCCTAGCGGAGAAAGACAGAGATGCAGCGAGGTTTTTATGGATTGGAGATAGAGGTATAGAAATATATCGCTTCAACCCAGTTCTTTTTGGTATGAATGCTTCCCCGTTTCTTCTTGCTGCTACTCTAAGAAAACATATCAAGAAATTTCAAGTTAGATATCCTACAACAACAAAGTTATTAGATAGGTGCCTCTACGTTGATGATTTCATCGCTGGTGCTGACAACTTGCAAGATGCGTTAGAAATCTCTCGAAATGCTGTTTATATTATGAGCGAGGCAAGTATGAAACTCAGAAAATGGTCAACTAATGATAACGATTTGATGGAGCAATGGAAACAAGAAGGGTTTGATACTCAGCCTCTACATAACCCAATTGAATTAGGATTTGACTCAACAAAGGTTCTAGGAATGTCTTGGCATACGAGTGAAGATTGCTTTATCGTAGATGTAAAAGGCTTATTAGAAATTTTATCAAAAAATGAAAACACCAAGCGCTTCATCCTGCGTGCTATTGGAAAAATATTCGACCCTCTTGGCTTGCTCACCCCTTATACTATTCGCATGAAATGCCTATTTCAAGATCTGTGGTTGAGGAAAATTGCTTGGGATGAAGATCTACCAATAGATGTTAAAGAAAAGTGGCTTCAATGGTGTTCTGAGATCCCACGCCTCTCCGACCTAAAAATTCCAAGAATTGTGCTAAATTCAACGAAAGAAGAAAATTCAGATGTGGTAGAGATTCACTGTTTCTGCGATGCTAGTAAGAAAGCCTTCGGCACTGTCATATACCTCAGAATTGTAAAAGAAAATGCTATTGAAGTTAACCTTGTGACTTCAAAAAGTAGAGTTACACCTCTTAAAAAAATCACTTTACCAAGATTAGAGCTATTGGGAGCTTTACTTGCTGCCCGACTAGGTAATGCAGTCAAGAAAATAGTAGATCATAAGAAGCCATCAGATGTGTTCTTCTGGACAGACTCGAAAATCACTTTGTACTGGATTAGAGGTTCTAGTAAAAGATGGAAATCATTCATAGCGAATCGTGTCAACGAGATTCAATCTTTGACTGACTCCAATTCGTGGTTTCATTGTCCGGGAAAGTCTAATCCAGCCGACCTCCTTACCAGAGGCGTCAGTGTTGATATGCTCTTAGAAAAGGATTTGTGGTTTAAAGGTCCCCCCTTTTTGAGAGAAACTGTTCTCCCAACTAATGACTGCAACATCCAAAATTCGCCAGATGACTATTCTGATGAACTAAAGAAAACAGTTAAATGTGAAAATGCTAACTCTTTAGTTACTCTAGCTATTTATGATCAAAATTATTTATTAGATTATATTATTAGTGTTAGTAATAATTATATAACTATCATTCGTATTTTATGTTATGTGCTTAGATTTATTCATAACCTTCGAAATGTTAATAGAGTGAAAGATCATCTTACTTCTAAAGAATTGAATGCTGCAGAATTATCACTGATAAAGATGGTTCAACAAAGTGAGTATCAGGAAGAAATAAAATGTCTTCAGAAAGGTAATTCAGTACCAAACAAAAGTAAACTAAATTCTTTAAATTGTTTCTTAGATGAAAGTAATATTTTAAGAGTTGGGGGTAGATTGGGTAACTCATATTTGACAACAAATGAAAAACATCCTATGATTCTGCCAAGTAAGCATCCCCTTACTTTAATTATTGTAAGATATTTTCATTTAAAGTATTTACATGTAGGATCACAAACATTGTTGTACCATATTCGTCGTAAATTTTGGATAACTAATGGTAGAAACATCTGTCGCAAAATAACATATGAATGTGTCACTTGTTTTAAAAACAAGCCTGTATTAGCGAGTCAAGTTATGGGTGACTTGCCCAAAGAGCTTGTTACACCTTCATTTCCATTTTCCATTATTGGAACTGATTATTGCAGCCCCTTTTACATTAAATTCAAAAATCAAAGGAAAGGTACATATAATAAAGTGTATGTATGTATATTCGTTTGTCTCTGCACCAAAGTTATTCATCTAGATTTCGTTTCAGATCTCACTTCTGCAGCCTTCATTGCTTGTTTTAAGCGCTTTGTTAGCAGAAGGAGAAAGTGTTCAAAAATATTTTCTGACAATGCAAAAAACTTTGTAGGGGCAAACTTAGAATTGAAAAGGCTTCACAATTTGGTTAGACACCCAGATGAAGCATTAGCTGATTATTTTGCAAGGGAAAATATCGAATGGAATTTTATTCCTCCGAAAGCGCCGAACTTCGGTGGTCTTTGGGAGGCAGGGGTTAAATCATTCAAATTCTATCTAAAACGTGTAATTGGTAACGCGCACCTCACTTTAGAGAAATTTCTGACAGTAATTCTAGAAATTGAAAGTGTTTTGAACTCAAGACCTCTGTCCCCATTGTCATCAGATTTCGACGATTTCGAGACTCTGTCACCGGGTCATTTTCTTATAGGTAGGCCCTTAACGTCTATTATTGAACCCCAGCTCACTGAAATTTCGGAAAACAAACTTAGCAACTGGCAAAAAATAACAAAATATAGCCAGCAAATATGGAAATTATGGAAGCGGGACTATCTGAACACCTTGCAGCAACGTAATAAATGGCAAATAAATAAAAACAATATAAATGTTGGTTCTCTCGTATTGATCAAAGATGAAAATATGCTCAGCACAAAATGGGCAACAGGTAGGATTTCCGAGATATTTCTCGGTAAGGACAAAAAAGTTCGAGTAGTGAACATTCGTCTGCCTAACGGTACAATAATAAAGAGAGATGTGAGAAGTATTTGTCCTCTTCCAATTAATGGAAACTAAATTCTTTAATGTATATATTTGGTATATTTTGAATATATTTTGTTGTTTAATTTCTATAGTATGTTTTATTGTATTCAAATGTAAAGTAAATTAGCCATTTTTCCTTTGTTATTAATTATATCTTTGCATTGTTACATGTAGTATTATGTAATTTTATATTATATATTAGAGTAGTTTTGAAACCTGCAGGTTTCAACGGTCGGGAGTATGTTACTGATCGTAATTAAAATCTCCCGTACGAGGGCGCTGTGTCAGCGCCGTAATTTTATTTATTATTCCAATCGTCTGCGTGTTGACGATAGATTGTAATTTAGTTACTAGTGAGTGGAAACACTGAATTTTTTGTTGTTGTTATTATTGAGATAATGGAATGTTTGATTTGGAAACGGCCAGAGAGACTGTTTCACTCTTAACAATTATTGTTTTAAAATAAAGAAATATACAGTTCACTGCGAAGAGTTCCTTAAAAATGGTGTCATTGAGTAACTTATGTTTTATTCTTAACATAAATATTAGATATTGATATATCCTCTGAACGCATCGAAAAACCATAGGAAGAATGGGGAACATATTAAAGACAAAAGAGAGAAACCGATGAACGAACCAAAGAATACTTACAATTTTTGCTCAGTTATACGTAAAAAGGCTATAAAAATGCACATAACTAATAAATAACGGATAATCAGAGCTTATATAAACATTTCGTAAACTAAACATGACATTTCAAGTAAATTCAGCGAAAATAAATTTAACATTTTTAAAATCTTTGCTAAAAATGTTCAAAAATCAGTATTTAAGCAAACCTTCAAGCCATTTGCGGCAAATGAAGGAATCGTCCGAAAAATCTCATTTTTTTGTGTAAACTTAGTGTCACCAGCGGCAACTTTTCCGCACTACCCATAATCGTAAATAAAAAAAAAGTTTTTTTCGGCCCACCCTACTGGATATAATCTATAGATTTCAATACGCACTACATGGTTTTCTAAAATTTAATTCAGCTGTAAAATGCATAACACATTTGAAAATATATTTTCCGCCTTTAAGACACGCAGAATGTAACTGGGCATTTTTTGTGGATCCCTGTATATGAACTATAAATTTTTAGCCGCAACAGATATTAAGTTAAAATGTGATCGCACAAGAAACTATATTACAAAGCTTATAGTGCACTTCTAAAAATTACAATCCTTAGACGACAATATGTACAGTTTTTGTTATATATATTTAGCATCTAATATTCATAACACAACTAAAAAACCTCTATAAGAAATTCACGCCCATAAACAGTAACGCTTTTAAACTGTTGCGTAGCCCTGATCGGTAGGACTTATGCCGCCATGTAATTACTAAAACTTGTAAAAGATTAAAAACGCATAAAGCATCTGAAAACGCACTTCGGGCGATTATCGTAGACATAGACATTAGATCATAGACAATATTGTATTCGGATTCTTTTTTGATTCCTTGTAAATGAGCAAATGAATTCTATGCACTGCATTTTCTATAGTAAAAATAGTTTAATACACTGCCGTAATACGAATTGATTTCATTATCGTTGAAATGGTGAATGAATGGTTATTTATTAGGGACAAGGCTGTGTTAATACATGTCAGTTTCATTGTGTTTGAAATTTGTTAACTTTTACTAAAATACACTGAAATGATTTTTCCTATAAAGACAGACACAAGAGTGAACTTATAACGGTTCCGTTTTCACTTTTTAAGTACAGAACCCTAAAAATACAATATGTACATATATTCTATTAATTATTACCTTAAAATCATTTTGGGATTAATAATGTTTTAATTTAATATTTACTTACCATCTAAACTGTAAAAAACTTATTTTATAAAATAAGTCGTTTTACAGAAATATTTGTTAAATTGTTTGAGTTAAATTGTTTTGGAGGGTTCTCAAAATTTGGAATTTTTCAACTCTTATTATTGTTAATTATGTCTACTTGAAATATTATTATAACTTTAAGAGAACACGCCTACAAGCTGTAGCATTTTTGTTATTTTTTTTAACCCGGGCGAACTCGCTGCATGAGATTTTCTCTCACAGTCGTACTTTTTTAAGACTCTTATTTAAATCATTTTTCATTTTAATTAAAATTTCAAAATGTTTTTCAATTATTTTACCTATTTTGTGAATAAAAGTACTAAGCCAACCAAAAAAAGTTGATATTATAGGAATGTAAAGTAAAAGAAAAGCAATTGGGCATTCTCACTAGCGAGTTCTCCCGGGTTAAAGAAGTTACATTATAGTAACGCGAAGACATTCGTAAGAAGTTATTAAACAAATGACAGTAAGCAGAAGAATATTTTTGCAAGGTAGTGATCGAGATTTTAAATAACATTGCCCAGAACATTCGATATTGAAAATGGATTATGAGACCTTTTTACTTCAATTACAGGTGCACGGAAAAGAATTCTGTTACATTATAGTTTATCTGTTACATTTTCAATATTGAATGTTCTAGGCAATGCTATTTAAAATCTGGATCACTACCTTGCCGAAAATATTCTTCTGCTTACTGTCATTTGTTTAATAACATCTTACGAATGTCTTCGCGTTACTATAACGTAACTTCTTTAAAAAAATTTAATAAATATACTACAGCTTTTAGGCGTGTTCTCTTAAAGTTATAATAATAGTTCAAGTAGACATAATTAAAAACAATAAGAGTTGAAAAAATCCAAATTTTGAAAACCCTCCAAAACAATTTAACTCAAACAATTTAACAAATATTTCTGTAAAACGACTTATTTTATAAAATAAGTTTTTTACAGTTTAAATGGCAAGTAAATATTAAATTAAAACATTCTTAATCCCAAAATGATTTTAAGGTAATAATTAAAAGAATGTATGTACAAATTGTATTTTTAGGGTTCCGTACTTAAAAAGTGAAAACGGAACCGTTATAAGTTCACTCATGTGTCTGTCTGTCTGTCACAGACATTTTACTCGTAAACTATGGAACGTGGGAAGATGAAATTTGAGGAAATAATAACGATTATCGACCCACATATTTACAGATTATTAAACATTCACAAACATATTTAGGAAAAAAGGCAGATCGGCTAATTAAGTGACTACAAAAAAAAAATCTTTTCTGTGTATATCGTGTGGGACATCGTGTGAAAGGATTTGTAGTGTTGAACTCAAAAATATAGTTCTTTTAATTTTAGGTATCATATTTTCAGAGATATCGTCGAAAATATAGTGCAAAAATATGTTCCCCTCCCATCTACTGAAACTAAAATTATGAAAAAAAATAGAGGGAGTAGGCGGTAATTTAAAAATTGCAGGCAAATTATAGCGATTACCCTCGGAGAAATAGTTTTTGAGAAAAGCGCATTTTTCCCTTGCACACAAATTTCAATTTGCCGGTATTCAGCAAACATGTTGAGGAGCGCTGGAAGTACCTATCGTAGCAGAAGTATAAAAGCATTGTTGATACTGATTTTTGATAAAAAATGGTCGGAAATTAGACGAGATATTAACCCTTAACGGTTTGGACATACATAATGACAGGGACGGTGTACTCAGTGTAGCATAAGCTTTTAAAGCCTAGATAACAACTTTTAATGATATATTGGTGTAATGTAATGCCCAGTAGCAGTATAAAAGCAATAAACGTCAAATCGTTAAAAACAGACTAATTTATTTAGAATTAATTACATACATACTTACTTGCGACTACTTTCCATTGAGTTAATCTCAATATACACCACCTGTGTCTTTAAAATTTAATTAAAAACCTCTCTGGAAAAACGCGGCACACACCAAGATGGCGTTGTAACTTTTCGATCTCCTTTCGAATCGCGCTTAGCATAATGCCAAGTTTAATCTTTGAACAAGAGTTTTGGTTTAGCTACAATGTAAAAAGAAAAGATTATTACCACGCTAACTGTAGTTTTTTGAAATGCCAAATGAAGTTTAAATATGCACTACTTTTTGTCAATACCAAATTAAATTCATAAAAAAAAAAATCAAATTAGGAAAAAAAACAAATCCCTGCCGGCCAGGCCTACAGGCAGAGGTAGATTTCGAAGTTAAGTATACTAATTTCACCAACAAAAACTAAATCATTATTAGATATAAATCCACTTTAACAGTTTTATCTGTCTGCTTTTGACGAGTTTTTATTTCCTTTTTATAAAATAGCTGGTTTTATCAGAATCATGTTAAGGCGATATTAAAAAAAAATTTTCATACTCAACAACTCGAAATTTTCTGGCCCATTTTCAGATTAATTTTTAATAAAAAAAAATATATGAAACATGCTGACGTGATTTTTGAAAAGATTTATAAGCGACCAGTGTTTTTATTTTTCTTTCAAGTAATTAAAACTTGATTAATAAACAATTATTTTCTCAGTAGGGCAATATTTTTCGTTTCTAACACAATCGCTTCGGGAAATTCTGTTCAAAATGCCCACTTTGACATCATTTTTTGAAATATATTCTGCCTCTATCAAAAAATCGATCATTACTGTACATTATATAGTTTCTGAATAAGAGAATCTAGCAATTGGATGCGTTTGAGAGCAAAAATGAATTTAAAAATGAGTAAGAAAATAGACAGTTTGGATTTGAATGCACCCTTAATAAGATGATTTTTTTCTTCAACCGCTATGTATTTTTAATTTGTTTTTGCTTTAATTGGCCCTATCAAAAACTTGTCTATATAAATGTTGAAGGCAATATTAAGAAGATATATGATAAATTCATGGAGATTTTATATCTTGTGAATTGACGGAGTTGTGAAAATTTTTCTTCTTCAACCCCCGTTTTTTGTTTTCGTTTTTTTTTTTTTTTTTTTTTTTCGGTACGAATTGGTCCTATCAAAAACTTGTGAATATAAAAGTTATATATGATATTAAGGAGATGTACAATAAAATTATTGGATTTGATGTCTTGAGAATTGACGAAGTAAGGATTTTTTTTCTCCCAAAAACCCTATTTTTGGCGCCCCTTGAGCCTATTTTAAATTTTATCAAAAATCTGCGATGCATGAATTTTTGGCGCTATTTTTAGAAGTAATAAAAACTTTAAACTGATTTGATATGTACAAAAATTAAGAAGTTATGGGGTTTTTTCTGTTTTCACAAAACTCCTCCCTATTTCCATCCCCTTTGTCCGCTTTTTCCCATTAACGAACTTGACCGAGATTTTATATCCCTTTATTTTATGTATCAGTTTGGAAGAGAATTGTGCAGAACTGCGGAAGTTATCGTGTCCAGAAGAAAGTGATAACACAATTGCTTCGAAAAATTCCGTTCAAAATGCCCACTTTGACATAATTTTTTGAAATATATTCTGCCTCTATCGAAAAATCGATCATTGCGGTACATTATATAGTTTCTGAATAAGCAAATCTACCAATTAAATGCGTTTGAGAGCAAAAATGAATTTAAAAATGAGTCAGAAAATAAGCAGTTTGGATTTGAGTGCATCCTTAATGCAATGATTTTTCCAACACAATCCGCTTCGGGAAATTCGGTTCAAAATGCCCACTTTAACAGCATTTTTAAAAATATATTCTGCCTCTATCAAAAATTCGACCATTACGGTACATTATATAGTTTCTGAGTAAGAAAACGTACCAATTGGAAGCCTTTGAGAGCAAAAATGAATTGTAAAATGAGACAGAAAATAAGCAGTTTGGATTTGAATACACCCTTACTAAGATGATTTTTTTCTTCAACCGCTATGTATTTTTAATTTGTATTTGCTGTAAGAATTGGTCCTATCCAAAACTTGTCTATATAGATGTTGTAGACAATATTAAGAAGATATATGATAAATTCATGAGGATTTTATATCTTTTGAATTGACGGAGTTATGGATTTTTTACTTCTTCAAATCCCCTTTTTGTTTTCGTTTTTAATTGGTCCTATCAAAAACTTGTGAATAAAAAAGTTGTAGATAATATTAAGGAGATTTATAATAAAATTAATTGGAATTGATATCTTGAGAATTGATGAAGTTATGAATTTTTTTCTCCCAAAAACACTATTTTTTGCGCCCCTTGAGCCCATTTTTAACTTTATCAAAAATCTGTGATACATAAAATTTTGGCCCTGTTTTTAGAAGTAATAAAAACTTTAAACTGATTTGATATGTACAAAAATTAAGAAGTTATGGGGGGTTTTCTGTTTTCACAAAACCCCTCTCTATTTCCATCCCCTTGGTCCGATTTTGCCCATTAACGAACTTGACCGAGATTTTATGCCCTTTGATTTTATGTATCAGTTTGGAAGAGATTGGTGCAGAATTACGAAAGTTATCGTGTTCAGAAGAAAGTGATATATATATATATATAGATAGATAGATAGATAGATAAAGTTTTTTACTGAGGGTGGTTTTGGGTTCTAGGAGTCATGATCGGTGTAGATCGGGAAAAATTTTCAGAAATTTCAACATAGGAACGATCCTAATAGGTAGTATTTCATACGAAATCTACCAAAAAAAAAGAGTCATGCAGAATAGCAATATTTGATATTATTTAGGCTTAATATCTCTTTGAACTTTTATGGCATACCCATTCATACCTTGGGGCTATTACATGTGTAACGTTACGATCAGTTTGCTAATTTTGGACCCCTCCCCCCCCTTTACAATATCATGCGTTATCATTCGTCACCCCCCCCCACACACACACACACACTCATGCATCCAATGATATCGTTATCAATGTCTAAAAATTATTTTATTTTTAGATTCTTTTTCTTTATTTTTATACGCTTACAGTGATGTCACATATGATTATACATTTATTAGTCGCATACTTTACGGATTCATGAAGTCAATAAAATATCAATAAATGATTTTTTTTTTTTTTTATCAAATAACATCTAAAAGAGTTAGTTACTTTTTAAAGGGAATTTAATAATAACACATTGTTACATAATGTATTCAAAAGTAATATTGTCTTTTTGTATTAGTCCCCTGCCCAGGGAGGTTAAAAGCAGGAATTACCAATACAAGGCTGACACAGGCGACTAATGTTTTAATTCTACCTCACACCGCTTTCTCAAAAGAAAAATTATTGACATACTGTTCGAGAATATTTGCAAGAGAAATATACTATACAAAATCTGTTTTTTTTTTTTTTTTTTTTTAATAGAGGTGCGAACAATATAGAAAAATAGTCGCCGGTGGCAGCCCTATCAATAAAACAGTGGACAACATTATTTGTCTTTCTTTACTGATAAACACAAGTATTATTTCCTACATATTATGTTCCTGATTTCTCTAATAACGAATTACATGCGCATATTGCAGAAAAACAGGAATGCCAAACTTTGGCGTATTCCAAATGTTGGAATGAAATGATTTTATAAGCATTTAATGTCTTTAATAATAGCTTTGTATTTTCATAAACACATATAAAAAAATTAATAATAAAGGTAACAGAATATTTGGATGTAAAGTGAAAGTTTCTGAAAAAAGAAAAGTTTGGTTAGATCAAAAATGATAACGATATGAAAAAGCAACCCCCCTCCCCCCAGAGATATCTTACGAAAGCAAGTGCCAGAACACTCCTCCTTCCTAAAGTGATAACGTTGTATATACACAGCCCCTTTTCTAGTATATACTGCTACAGTCTATACCCAGTCCTACATTGTATAGTTTTTTACGAAATCTTATTATTCTTTTAGAAACGATTTTTTAGTAATACAGTTAATAAATCATATATTTATGGTATGGAATCCTCTAAGGGCGAGTAATACTCGCACTTGACCTTTTATTTATTAAAACAATGTCTGAATCTAAATGCTACTACTGTATAAGACTTTTGGGCTTTGCTAATAATCTACACTGTCAGAAAAGCTCGTCCTTATACACCAAATTATTCCCAATTTTCCAACTAATAATTTCCGTACACCAAGAAAACATGCTTTTAAAATTATTCGAAATTTCTTTTTAAAAGTTATAAAAAATATTCGAACTTAAAATGTATTTTAAACAAACACGTTTGAAGAATGTATAATTGTTAAATGAAAAAAAAAATCGATTTTGCTCAAAAACTTAAATAATTCTTCTCGTATTTAATTACGAATATAATATTCATACTTTACATCTAACAATCAAATTAAAAATGTCTAATTCAGATTTTTATCCTCTATTATCCTATATGTATTGAAACTCCAACCATTATCTCACAACGACAAAATTTTACTGCAATTAAATTGTTGGCGTAAAGGTTAAGATACAGAACTCCACCAGTAGGGTGTCAGGTTCAACTCCAAGGTCACTCAGAGAGAAAGAGAGAAAAAGGTTTTTTTAATTTCTTTTTTTAACCCCGTTTCTTAAAATAATGAATTTTTTTTCGCCTACAACGAAAAAATATGACAAAATTTTCTTCAATTGGCTGATATTTTTTTTCTCTTGTAACAAAGAAAAAAGAAACTGGAATCTTCTATTTCTTAGGAATATTTCCGTGATTTCAAGAACGTATTTATGAGAGTGTACTGATAAATGTAACCTAATAAGAGAAATGTGTTTCTCTAAAGATAACATGTATTTATAGATATATGAATATGTTATCAATGAGAATATTCCTAAGTTATTTTATTCAGTGCAAATATTTACATATGAATAGTTTAATTTCAATTATTTTTTTATGTATTAAGCCTTTGTGGAAAAATTTAAAGAGTTCTATACCAAAAAGATTTCAACATTACAAAAATTATATTGTGCTTCATAAGTGCAGAATTTAGTTTACTTTATAGTAAATCGAGGAGAGTTCGCGCGGTAGGAGAGATTGCGCACAAAGAGATTCGACGGGAAAGAGTAGAGTTCGCGCGGTAGGAGAGATTGCACACAAAGAGATTCGACGGGAAAGAGTAGAATTCGCGCCCAGCGACTCCAGGAAGTTGTAGAGCAGAATTAGTGCAGCGTCTACATGAATGTGCATATTGATTGTTCCAAGCGTTTTGGATAAAGCAGTGCTATTTTGTTTTGTTTTTCCAAAGTAAGTGCCTGAATTTTTATAACTGTTCGTCAGAATTTATATAGAACGTCAGTAATACAAAACATTTTGAACTTAAACGATTTCTTATAAACTACTAACCTGGGCGAAGTATGTGAACACCAAAAATTCATTTTAGAAGTGGCCATATTTAAATAAAAGGCCGCGCAATCTCTCCTACCAAAATAGGAGAGTTTGCGCATCTGCTACTTAGGAGAGAAAATGCGCATTTCCCTATAAGTCTAAGTGCTAGGAGAGATTACACAGCTTATTGATAAATTTGTATGAATTGCAAATTACGTGTAAAACATATGAATGAATCAATTTTGAAATAATTTCGGGAAAACACATAATTATCAAAACTAAATTTGGCAACAAATTAATTTGCAAAAAAAAATACTTTTGCAGATAAAAATTTTATTATTAAATTAATAATACAATTGTTATTAAATAAATTTTATGTAATTATTTTTGTTAATAAATTAATAATATATTTGTTAATAATTTAATTAAATATTTATATATATATTTTTTAATTTAAGAGCAATTAATTTGCTAATAAATTAATTTTGTTAACTAAAATAAATTTTCTAATACAATGTTTTGGAAAAGCTTTCACCCATTCCAAGTAGTGTAATGCCACCGAAATCAAAAGGAAACAGAGTGCAACTAATGTTATTAATCCACGAAATATACATGAAAAAAAGACTTAAGAAGGATGCCGCCACAATTAAAATAAAATAAAGCTGAAGATAAGGTGCTTCCACAAAAAGTGGGATAAAAAACTCAAGGAGAAAAACCGATGGTCAATGAGGATGAGTGCACTGAATGTCTGGATCTGTACCAGGACACAACTTCAACAACTGACTAGATTCAATGTATTGCTTGTTGCAGGTGATTGCACGAAAGATGCACGATTTACAACAATAAGTTCATCGATTGTGGACGACGGCAACTTCAGTTAGCAAACAAAATACAATGAAACTGTGGAAATAGAAATGAAGTAATTTTCAAGTTAAACATGTTATCAACTAAATTAATGTTATTTTGTAATCTTAGTAGGGCTTTCATTTTCTGATATTTTAATCTTCTTAAATTAAAATTTTTAACTGTTGTTAAAATTGTTTCTTTTATTTATTATTTAAACATTTGGTTGAAATATTCACTCCTAATACAATAATATTTACTCACAAAAACCTTTCAACATTGTCGGTTAAGTGTAATTATTATTGTTAACAATTTAATTCTAGTTATTATTAATAACAATCTCTTCTACCCATGTGCGCAATCTCTCCTACCCATGTGTGCGTTCTCTCCTACCCTGTAAGGAGAGATTGCGCAAAATAGTTTTCTTGGTTTTATTACTGCTGTTCTATTAAATTACAGTATAACAACAAAATAACAATGGAAATGCATAAAAAACAAATGAAGTCAAAATTATTCATGCATGGTTTAGCAAAATATTAATATTTAGATTTTTTATTGTTATTCTTTTGAAATGTGCGCAGACTCTCCTCGCTTTACTGTATATATATTTTCAAGAAAACGTACATCTTAAACCTCTATATGAAAATATTCATGCATGAAACTGATAAGACACAATAATGATTAACCCCTTGGGGACGAGCGACCAGTGTTCGTGCCGCGTAAGGTGTTCAGAATCAGTGATCATTCTCACCAGTAAATTTGTATTGTCAATTTTGCCTCATTTAATCTGAGCATTTTCCTGATTCTAATTGGGCAAAAAATTCTGTTTTTAAAAGCCGACGATAAAAGATTAAAAATTCTGTAAAAGACTCTCATCCCGAAGGGGTTAATGTAGTTATAACTTTTGTCACTGGAATTTATACTAGCATACAAATATTTTCTCGTAGATTTCAATTCCTGGTAACTATCTCTCTACAAGCAGTTTTTTTCCCCTCAAACATATTTTTAACATAGATAAATCTTGATGTAGATTATTATTTCAAAAATCACTTCTGTGCACTGTAAAAAAAAATCTGTAAACTAAAAACTAAAAATCTAAACTGCTAAAAACTAAAAATCTAATCTGAAAACTAAAGTTTTTCTAGGAAACTGGGGTTCCTAGAACTTTTCATGTAACGGCAACAACAAAATTTCATGTAACAGACACACTTTTGCGCCGAAAATCAAAAAATCTGTAAGGTTACTAAGAATTTTTTTGGAAACTGGGATTCCGAGAACTTTTCCTGTAACTGCAGCCAGGGTTACAAATAAAAGTTTAGTAAGATTACTGAAATTTTAGCAGATTCATTTGTAAAGTTACAGATTTTTGTAGCTTTACAAAAACTAGTTTTGTAGATTTGCAGCTTTTTTCGTACAGTTACAGGTGAAAGTTTAGTAAGCATGCAACTTTACATCTGTAGAACTACAGATTTTTTTTTACAGTGTGCCACTCCGTCCGCTGAAAAATAACGCAGCCCTCCATTTTTTTCGCATTAATATATACTCAATAATGCAATAATGCGTTATTCCAATGAAATGAAAATTCCGATTACGAAAATGATAATATTTTATTCCATTATTCACGTAACACAGTGTAATGGTTTCCGAGATAATCATCGTTAAATGTTATAAAGTAAAACCAAGTTTTTTTTTATATGGAATCTGTAATTCATACTGCTTAGAAATGAAAATTATCTTAGTTTTTGCTGGTTTATCTTCACTGTTATTTGTGTAAAAAATTTGTGTATTTTGCAAAAAATCTCAATGTACTCGATATAGGCAGAAGACACAAATAAATTAACACCTAACTGGCAAAAAGAAAAGTAAAAACGTTTTAAATAACGGAAAGTGGGGTTATTTTCAATAGGATAAAGTGCATTTCGTCCTTTATCTAATGAAAGTACTATCCTTGAAAAGTTAAGGAGCATATAAAATATTACTAGGAAATATATTAAAAGTAGCTGAAGATTACCCAGATAGTTTTGGAATGCATAAATTTTAAAATCGTGGAAATTGTTTATAAACCTAAATTATGCACCCAATCGAAAAGATTATTGGTCACATTACGGCAAAAAAAAACTGTGTCCAATAATTATTGATATGCAATGTTTCTTTTATCTCCTTTGTTTTTAAAAAAGGCTTTCCAAATCAATTTGGGATTTAAAAAGGTGAGTAAAAAGGGTTATATATAAATGTTTTTTATATGTCATTTTACTTCATGGCATTAGTTACTGTATTCAAGTCGTATATTTCCGTGTATAAGCCGAGCATTTTGGGGCATTTTTTGGCTCCAAAGTGAGGGACCAGCTTATACACGAGACTAACAAAATTTTCAAAATTGATATTTTAAAATAAAATAAATGGTCAAATGCGAGTATTACTCGCGCACAGAGGGTTCCGTAGAACAATATATGAAATAGTAACTGTATTATTTAAAAAAACCGTTGCTAAAAGAATACTAAGAATTTGTAAAAACTATACAACGTAGGGTTGTGTAATCGTATAGCTCTATATACTAGAAAATTATATAAGGATATACCATGAAAGTTCAAAGAGATATGGAACCTAAATAATATCAAATATAGCTATTCTGTATAAGTCTTTTTTTAATCTTATCCTAATCTGCTTAAAATGAGCTTAATTCGGTGGTGACAATAAAAGTAGAGCATATTTAAATTGGCATTTCAGAAACCTAAATTCAGCGTACTGATAATCTTTCCTATATCTCGGCTAACTGCCGACAATGTTTTTCGAAAATCATGATCAGCAATGCTTTTATACTTCTGCTATGATGGGTACCTCCAGCGCTGCTCAACACTTTTGCTGAATGCCCATAAATCGAAATTTGTGTGTAATGTAAATATGCGATTTTCTCAGAAATTATACGAGATAGGGTCATCCTGCAAGATTTAAATTAACGTCTACTACCTCTAATTTTTTCATAATTTTACTTTCAGTAGATTCGGAATAAGATGGGGGGGGGGGGACAAATTTTTGCGCTACATATTCGACGATAACATTGAAAATGCAATACCTAAAATTAAATTAAATGTATTTTTGAGTTCAGCGTTACGAAAGCTTTCACACGATATACAAAGAAAGCATTTTTTTTTTCAAGTAACTTAATTAGCCCCTCTACATTTTTCCTAAATATATTTATGAATGTTTATTAATCTGTAAATATGTGGGTCAATAGTTTTTATTATTTCCCCCAATTTGAACTTTCCATATTGCATAGTTTACGAGTAAAATGGTTGTGACAGACACAAGGGTGATCTTATAATGGTTCCGTTTTTACTTTTTAAGTACGGAACCCTAAAAATGATGGTAAATATAAAAAAACATAACAAATACTTACAAATTTCGAAAAATACTTTGATACTCCATCCTTTTATATTGAAAAAAGTTACCAATTATCATTCGCTATCCAAGTCATTACAATATTTTCAAGAAAATCTTTAAAATCGCTTTTTTCAATAGCTTTGTTCTTGGTACATGAGGATGAAAATAGTTTCTTAGTCATCTTTATTAGCATCGCTATTTTCTTCCTAAATATCTTCACTCCCAGTTTCATCTATCACATTACTACTGCAACCTCTTTTGAAAGATCGGACAATCATTTCTTGTGGTAATTCAAGCAAAGCTTCTTTTAATATAAAGCCTGCTTTATAAGCCATGCGCTTAAGTACAACCATCTTTCCTTAATCCAATATAACAGTTAGAAGTCACGTGAAGTAGAGAAAGTTTTTCTCATATACAAAAATAGGAGCTATAGTTTTTAAGAACGAGCAAGCCATAACAGGTTGAGCGGAACGCAATTAAACAGGTTTAGCTGCATCCCAAGATAGGAAGTCAGCAATCAATAATTTCGGAGAACGGTTTTTTTCTATTAGCTATGCACATAAAGTGTAGTTTCTAAATTTTTGTTCGCTGAATTTTTAATCACCTTTTTTTTTTAAAAATATCGGCTTATATACGGGTTTCGGATTTTGGGCGATTTTCCCCTCAAAACTCGTATATTCGGCTTAAATACGGAAATATACGATATATAGAATATTTTTTCATGGCCTACGTAACTTCAAAAGCTGAAAAATAAAAAGAGAAAGAGGAAACACTTTAAAATACTGGTGCCCAGGGCATATGGAACCCCGATTTACGCGGGACAACTGACAACCCTACTCTTAAAACAAACTTTAATAAATCATTGTTTTAATTTAATTTAATTTATTTTCTTTTATTGTTTTTTGTTTGTTTTTTTACCAAGTTATCTTGACATTATTTTCCATTTATAGATGTAAGAAAAATTTCCAGTTTTTAAAATAAAAAGTCCATTTATGATGAAACGATGAATATTTCAGCAAACCACTAACACATTTTCTGCAACCACTATTTTGGCAGTCGTTTGAACAGTGGTTATTATTGCAATTGCATTTTATTTCAATTAAAAGAAGTATTCAGACCAATATATACCAGAAAAAAAGATATAAAATATTGTTAAATAAAAAAAATAAATGAAGGAGATCTGTTGACATGACCGTTAAGTCTATAAGCGAGACATCTAGCTGTGCTTTTGCTTACAGTTTGAGTTTCCGAAAATAATCGAAATAAATAAAAAATTGTAATTTAATAGATTACAACGACCGTTTGGAATTTTCTTTTGACTTAATATTTACTTAGTTTTAATTTTGGGGCATTTCGACAAGAGAAGCCGAGAAAGATAAGGGGTTAAAAATCGAAAGCAGTTCCACCGAATCATCCACAGATCGCGACAAATCACCTTCGTAACAAAATTTAAACGAAAAATCTAAATTTCGTCCACCAAATTCCGTCGCATCCTCTTCAACAACAGATCGCAAAGATCAAACTTCAGACGACAAAAACCTTCATCGATAAACTCCAAGTCCCGTTTCGAGAAGAAAAGCAGTTTACAAATCGAAAGCAGTTCCACTGAATCATCCACAGATTGCGACAAATTACCTACGTTGAGCTCAATTTTTCACTGTTAAAATCGATCAATTGTAAAACGCCGAGGCTAGTGGATTGGAGCCCCTCGAGACATGGCCTTTTACTATCAATCGATTAAACATTAGATTGTTTCCTTTTTCGCGTTCGTCTTTTATTCTGTAATAGATTTTCATGGGCTACATAATCAGTTGAAGACTTTGATTTTTTGCTTTGCAAGAAGATTTTCATTTCGGCGTCGCTCTTTGGCTTTGGATTTTTCCATATCTGGTAATGGCGCATACCCATTTATTAACTTTTTCATTTTTTTAACGATTTTATGCCTTACGATTACCTATTCAAACAATTTTTAACGATTTTATGCCTTTCGATTACATATTCAAATAAAAATTCTTCTAAAAGTAAAGAACATCGTTGAATTTCGTTAAAAAAAAATAAAATGGGAGCATCATTTGGCCCCATCCTCGACGGAAAACAACAACCATTTGAAATGGTTAATAATGTTCGTTTAAGTCTGTTAGTTGCATGGTTGTCTTCATGGTTCGAAATTAAAGTGCAAGTTCTCTGATTGCCTCTTATCTGATTACATACAATTTTGCTATTTATTATGGTTTTTTTCTATAGATGGTATACAGGGCTGCACCATAAATTATGAATATATTATTATTTTTGGTCATCATTATTGCAATTGACAGATCAACTACGTTCTGCATTTTATAAATTATTTATATAATAGTGAGGTTTCGACTGAGTCTTCTGGATATGTTGGAAAGTGATTCATAATGTATTCTTGAAGCAGTATTTTTTGCTTTTCTTCTATTTTTCCAAATAAAATATTTTCCATTCTCAAATGCCATGACCCCGTAATTATATCGTCTATTTAATAAACCGCATTAGTGCAGAAGTTTGTGTTTCAAGAAATTTAAGAAAAATTGTCCTAGGAATCTACAATTTACCTACGAAAAAATCGAGAATGGAAAGGATACTATTCCAACTCAAATGGTAAATTACTTTATGTAGTAGTATTTAGGGGATATTATTTAAAAAAAAATACTCTTTAGCAGTTATGCGCTTTTTATACCAAAATACGAAAATCTTCTGATTTTTTTTTTAATCATTTCATATTATTATTAATAATCCAATCTAGGTTAAAACTAAAAATTAACAATACAGAACCTTTCAGTAAATTAAAGTCAACGTAATTTTTTTGGACAGTTACAAAAAAGGAAAAAAAAAATCCTAAAAAGTTTAGAATACTTTGTAATTGAAGCATACCATACAAATTGAATAAGATATTTGTACTTTTAAAATTCGGAAAAAATATCTCCGTTAGAAATTTTATGAATAAGAGATGTTTTGTAAAAAAAAAAAAAAAAAAAAATGAAAGTTCTGAAATACAAGTATAAATACAAATTTAAGACTCTAAGTAATTTCACTCTTGTTTCAGCACGAATCGAATGTTTAAGACGCAGAATGATGGTATACAGAGTTTCATTTAAGTCTGTTTTATACTAATTGAAGCGTCTGTATATGTATATATATATATATATATGTTTAAGAAAACCGGTCTGAATTAATTTTTGAATTTTTTACCAACTAAACGGATTCCTAAATAAACGACTGAACTCATCTTTATGTTAAATTCTATTTTTAAACGTATTACAGTATGATTTTTTTCTAAATTTGCAGGGAAATGCTAGTTTTAACTGAATTTAAATTTCTAATTTTTATAATGTAATGTTGTCATAAGTTAGAGTAGAGGTCATTTTTACTCGACTGCCAAGAAGGGTTATGTGTTTCACGCGTATCTGGGTATGTGGATTTCTTTATATCTTCGAAACATCTGAACGGCTGGATGAATTTTAATGAATGAGGTCTCTATCGATTTGTCTTAACTGTCCAACGGTTATATGTTAGGTTTTGTTATTATGAATTCAAAATGGCGGCCGTAAAATACAAAATGGCGGTAGATTTAGGAAAAAAAATTACGCACCCTATTGAGTGACATATCATTGGATAGATCTTTCAAAATGAAGACGATGTTTCATTGACTATTTTACAGTCAGAAGCTTCTTTTAAATATTATACAACCTGAAAGTTATGTAGGTAGGATCTCTAGCACTACTGCAACTCTAACCTCCATAGACACTATAGGCCTCATCAAAACAGTGTTTATAGATAGAAACTAACCATTAAACACAACTTAAAAGTCATCAATACAAGTAAACAAAAAAATAGGTAAGTAATATAAAAAATAGTTTCATATTGAGGAGGAATAATTAATTAGTTCTGTTATAATTAAAGCAGAGTTATAAATACGCAGGTTTTAAGGTCATTTGGTGTGGCGTTAAAGTATAAGTCGACGAAACAGTTCATTTCAAAATAACAGTTCATTTATTAAATTCAACTTGAATTTTAAAAACTTAAATAATAAAGATATATACATACACCTCCAGCTTTTGCTGGGAATCATATTGACATATTATAGCTATAGCAAGGAGTAAGCTTAAACTCCATCTCCGTGGTCCTTCCATTACATTACTTCCATCACTATACATCATACTCCATGGAGTTGTTTCACACTAAATATACTTACTGAGTACATCAAAACTGGAATAAAAATATGCATACAGTTACAGTTAAAAGAGAGTGCCTTTACGACCGAAATGGAAAAATAAAAACTGGTTCGGAACGATATAACTTCCGAACAAACCAAACGACAAATTTTGGGGGACAAAACTTTGTCCAGATTTCCAACATGCGGCCCCATCGGTCGTAAATACCTCCTCTTTCTTTTCATAATCAAAATCAAAGATATTACAAATAGCTCTTTGAAACTTTACATACAGAAGAGGTTTTGTCAGAAAGTCTGCCTTATTATCTTTAGAACTTACATGTTTTAACTCAAAAACATTTTCATTAATTAACTGACGAATAAATTGACATCTTATGTCAATGTGTTTCGTTTTAAAATTCTCTTGGCTATTTTTAGAAAAATAAATGGCAGATTCATTATCACAGTACTGAATTGGTTTTATTCTATCGTATAAATTAAGTTCATTTAAAACTCTTGAATACCAAGCTAGTTCCTTTACACTTTCCGTTAATGAGATAAACTCAGATTCCATAGAACTTAGTGCAATACATTTCTGCTTCGATGATTTCCAAGCAAACGGAACGTTACTGAAGTAAATTATATAACCACTACTTGAATGTCTTTTAGTAAGTTGACATCCCCAATTAGCATCAGAATATGCACACAAACTTAGTGATTTTACATTAGACAGATTTATTTTAAAACTTTTAGTAGCAAAAACATAATTCATAATATCTACTACTATTAACCAGTGTTTATATGTATACCCATTACAAAACTGTGACATTACATTTACAGAAAAACTAATATCGGGTCTTGATCTATTTGACAAAAATGACAGACACCCGATTAAAGATCGGTATGGAAATTTTTTCATTAATTCATTTTCGATAATTTCATTTTCGTTAACTTTATCCGGTAAAACAGAGCCAATTTTAAAAGGTAATTTAACATAACTTTTAGGTAAATCTTTATATTTTAATTCTAATCTTTCAATATAAGTTCTTTGATGAATGAATAATGAATCTTTAATCTGTTCAAAGTTAACACCTAGCAAATACTTTGTTAATCCTATTTCAGTAATTTCCAAGCTATTTTTTAACATATTAGTTACAGATCGCAATACATTTTCATCTTTAGCAAACAAAACTAAATCATCTACATAGACAACTAAAATTGCGTTACTATTCAGTTTATACACACAGTTACACCATTTTAATTTACAAAATCCAAGATTATGTAATATATTATCTAATTCAGAATTCCATTCGCGTCCACTTTGTCTTAATCCATAAATTGATTTATTTAACAAACAAACTTTATTCTCAGCACACTTCATTTCAAATCCCGGAGGTTGTTTCATAAACACAGTTTCTTTTAAAGAACCATATAAATATGCTGATTTTACATCCAATTGAATATGATACCAATTTAACATAGAAACTAACAAAATAAACATTAGTTTTATAATTGAAAAATTTACAACAGGTGAAAATATATCATTAAAATCAATACCTGGTTTCTGTTTAAAACCTTGAGCTACGAGACGTGCCTTGTACTTTTTACCATTTTCTTCCGTGTTTTTTATATTATAAACCCATTTACTTCCTATTATTGTGGAATTTTTCGGTGGATCAACCAACCGCCAAACTTTTCTCTTACTCATCATCTCAAGTTCTTCCCTCATCGCGGCATTCCATTTCCCCCTTTCTGGATTTATTTGTGCATCCTCAAATGATTTAGGGATTTCGGTATTGTAAAATTCATGTTGAAATAATTCAGTTAAATATGGATCGTCCGAATCACTAGTTGAGGGTTCACTTAAAGTTTCAGTATTAGTATGAGTAGTTTTAGGTTTAAAGTCAAACTTATCTGGCTCAAACTGGATTTTATTTTCCTTACAATATTTTTTAACATCATTTAAAGATCTCAGTCTCGTATTTGTTATCGGGGTATAATAATATACGTCAATTCTCTTACATTTCGTTCTCGGTCTTTCAATCCTTTTCCACTCTGAAATATTTATAGAACTTACAGTTACCTTACCCCCCTTTTTCTCTTCATCTTCGTTTAAGCTATCTCCTGGTAGTTCATGATCAAGATCTAAAGTTGCATTACTTAAACCGTTTGTTTTAATTTGAGATTCATTAAAATTCAATATCAAATCCTTATATTTGTTTTCTCCCCCAAATAATGTTTCTACACCCTTTTTGGATTCATCTATACGCACATGAATAGTCTCTACAATTCGCCTTTCTTTTGGAATGTAAATTCTATATCCTTTAGTTTTCATGGCATAACCAACTAAGATACCTAGTAAAGCTTTCGGTTGAAGTTTATTTCGCTTAACTTTAGGAACATGAACAAATGCTAAAGAACCAAAAATTCTTAAATGTCTTACCGAAGGTTTGAATCCCGTCCATAATTCTTGCGGTGTAAGACCTTGGGTTAAACTGTGTTCAGTCCTATTTTTTGTATGAACAAACGCCAAAAGAGCTTCCCCCCAGAATGACGGTTTTAACCCGCTATCGTGTAGCATTGCTCTAACTGCATTCATTGCTACTTTATTAAAATTTTCAGCAACACCCACCTGCTCTGGAGTATAAATGGAGGATCTTTCGATTCTTATACCTAAATCGGTTAACAATTTCTCAAATAATTTATGGGTAAATTCCAGCCCATTATCAGTTCGTACACATTTTAACTTTTTACCAGTTTGTCTCTCAGCTTTAACTAAAAACTTTTTAAAGCATTCAAACACTTCCGTTTTATCCTTAATTATATAAACCTCAGTCCTTCTAGAATAATCGTCATTTACTGACAAAAAGTATTTCCCCCCTCCTAACGAGTTAACAGGGCTAGGACCCCACAAATCCATATACACTCTATCGAGGATTTGATTAGAAATGCGTTTATACAAATAATTTCTTTTAAACGATTTTCTGTTAGATTTTGCAATTACACAAGTTTCACACATCTTATTTTTGTTTTTACAGTTAATATTTTCAATACCTTTAACACAATTATTTTTACTCATTTTTTCAAGTAAAGGTAAGCTTGTATGACAAAATCTACGATGAACAATCTCTGAATTTAAACTAGTAGAATAAGCAAAATTTTCACATTTTGAAGCATAACCTTTAACAATATACAATTTATCAACTCGAGGTACAGTAAAACAATATCTATGAAATTTATCATACACAATCATTTTATTATTTCCTCATTTAATTTGGTTTCCTGCAATGTCTATATTAGACCCACCAATTAAATTTCTCCTCATGTTAGGAGCATATAACACATTTTTTAAAGTTATTTCTACATTACCTGTTACATCTAGAATGGTAAAGTCAATATCACCAATACCCAGTATTTCCGACGAACAGTCCTTGTCTCCTATCAGCACTTGTTGAGGGGGGAGGTTCCTATATGTTACAAATAGACTCCTGTCATTCGTAAAATGAGAAGTAGCCGCCGAGTCCAGAAGAAATTCCACGAACTTTCTACCATTTGAAGATATTAGGGCGAATTCAGATTGCTTTGTAGGTTCACTGTAGAAAACTTGCTTTTTCCCTCTAGAGTTCTTTTTGAAACACCTCGTATCTGTGTGACCAGGTTTCTTGCAGTAACTGCATATTAAACTCGGCCCCATACGATTAGCTGGTGAAGTATACGATCGTCTGGTAGTGTCCAGGTCGCTTCCACTACGTGAAACCCATGGCTTTTTACTGCTTCCAAAATTCTCTGCTGGAATGGTTGGTTTAACGGTAGGGTTTTTAAACTTAGTTGCATAAGCATCACCTACAGCGACAACATCTTTACTTTCATCTTTTCGTTTTAAACAAATTCTGCCATATTCAGTTATTAACTGCTTAGATACATTTTCTAATTTAAATTCTTTATCTTCTAATCTATATAACACTTGAACTAGATTATCATATTCCTCAGGTAATCGACGGATTAGTTGAAAACATACTAACAGTTCTGGCATCTCAAATCCAGCATCTTTAATCTGAACTTTCTTTTCTTCAATTTTTTTACAAAATAAACCTATAGTTTCTTCTTGCGAGTTTAACTTCATCTCGAAAAATTCATCGACTAATCCCGCTAAGCGTGCTCGTGAAGTTGGTTCGAAGTTTAACTTTAAAATATCCCAGGCATCTTTGCCGCTTTCTGTTTGAGCAATTAGTATCTGGAATTTCCGTTCGATGGATTGGTAAATTGTTGTATAAGCTCTTCGTTTACGCCATTCAAAATCGCTTTTCTCACGATCAGAGGCATCCGATTTACATGCGATATCTGGCTTTGTAATAAACTCCCAGCAATTTCGGTCAATCAATACACATTTGACGTCGAGCTTCCAGGAAGGATAGTTATAATCCGATAGTTTCGGGAAGGAATAAGTTAACTCTGGAACGTGTGCCATTATGCAGTATATGTTTCATCTAAATCACACCATATTTTATCTATTTGACCTTTAAATAGCATGACATGGCCCATAACCATGTTATAATTAAAGCAGAGTTATAAATACGCAGGTTTTAAGGTCATTTGGTGTGGCGTTAAAGTATAAGTCGACGAAACAGTTCATTTCAAAATAACAGTTCATTTATTAAATTCAACTTGAATTTTAAAAACTTAAATAATAAAGATATATACATACACCTCCAGCTTTTGCTGGGAATCATATTGACATATTATAGCTATAGCAAGGAGTAAGCTTAAACTCCATCTCCATGGTCCTTCCATTACATTACTTCCATCACTACACATCATACTCCATGGAGTTGTTTCACACTAAATATACTTACTGAGTACATCAAAACTGGAATAAAAATATGCATACAGTTACAGTTAAAAGAGAGTGCCTTTACGACCGAAATGGAAAAATAAAAACTGGTTCGGAACGATATAACTTCCGAACAAACCAAACGACAAATTTTGGGGGACAAGACTTTGTCCAGATTTCCAACAATTTCGCTTTTTACGCCGTCGGGTTTTTTGATTTATTAAATTTAATTTTTACTTGTTGTATCTATGTTTCAGTCGAATGTTTTGCAATTTTAATCAAATGAATTAATGATACAACTTGAATACCTTTAAAAGTAGATAGTGATTTTTTTATATACATGGTAGTTCAGAACTATATGTCAAAAATGTAAAGGCAAGTCGCGGGGACCTAAATAAGCAGATTTCGTATAGGAATGTGGGTGCGGAGATGCAGCGTTTTGGTAGTAGAAGGCGCCGTTGAATTCGGCGAATGAAAGCACTTCGCTGAATTGAATCGTCATTCCCTGCATATATTTCAAGCAAAATGCATCATTACACCAATATAGAGCTTGTCAACGGCCTTTTATGTATGGGGCTGCACAAGGAAATGGCTCACACACACTGCATGTCTAAAACCTCTCGAGCCTGTTGAAGGATTATCCTCTACTGTGCTTGATACTGCTTCTTTCATAGCAAGAATTCTGCGATATCTTCCAGTGCCTTATCACGCTTCGAAGCATAAAACGGTCTACTCGCGCACAACTCCCCGCGAAAATGCTCAAATGTTTTGCGATCCAGCGGATACCTACCCGGGAATCGTTCCATGTACAACTTCTGAGCCAGCGCTACATTTCCTTGGGCAGATCAATACATGAAATGCATTTCGGCAAGCTCCGCATTCGTGTAACAACGCATGTTGCTCGAAATCCGTGCGAAGAATGATTATTCAAGCCAGCGAAGTGCTTTTATCCACTGAACTCAACAGTGCCCTCTACTGTCTCAACTCTGCATTTCTGAATCCTAAATCCTATACGAAATCAGCTTATTTAGGTCCCTGCTACCTGCATTTACTTTATTGACATATAGTTCTGGACCACCCTGTAGATAGAATTTTAGTCACATGTAAATTGAAATCAATAAAAAAAATTAAGGAAACCGCTGTGCATTACATCTTCGAAACCCACGTAAAGGATTTCAACTTAAAATTCTTATTTAAGAAATATTAAAACGGTACATTAATAGGAAAAGAAATAGTGAAAAAATACTCCAATGTTTACATTGTCTTTTTATTTCAAACTTCGTGTTATTAAAAATTCATTTCAGGTTTTATAAATTCGGTTTTATTTTTGCAATCACCACTAAAAAATAAATTATTTTTAGAATAACAATTGTTAACTGAATTAAGCAAACTACTAAAAGAATTATTTCTGTGAAAATGGTCCTTTCAACGTACACTGTTCAAAATTTGCAACAAACTGTCCCAGCCATTCGACCGTTTTTATAGAAAGTGATTTCTAAATGAACTCTATTCATACCATAACGAAGGTAATAATAAGGTCAGAATAAACTTAAATTACGATTATGTAATCGTTTTCAACAACAACAAAATAATAATATATAAAAATAAAAATAAAATGACAAATGGCTGTACAGTTTACTACAAATTTTAAACAGTGTAGGCCGTGTCCGTAATCAATTATCTTGATATATTGAAGTTTATAAATAGAATTCTATTAATGTTGAATAATTTTGTAAAAAAATCCGAACAGTTAGCAAAAGTAATTGTAAAGATGGCATTTTTTAAAATATTCCAAATGTATTCATGTAAATCGCAATACACTACTTCTTAAATAAAAAATCTCATAATATGTGTTTATAAAGTCCCGGACCCATTTTGATGTTCAATAACTCATAAAATAATAAAGATAGATTAAAATTAATAACATAAATACATAAATGGTTAGAGTGAAAAAAAGTTTCATGACCTTTGTCAATGAACTTCCACATGTGCTCCCTTCGTCGCACGGAGAATATCAAGTCGATAGTCAATTTCAGGCCAGGTAGCGGCAAGCAAGTCGGCATCCACAGAGGCTATTGCGGTTGTAATTCTGGCTTTTAAGTCATCAATGTTCGACACTCTCCTCCTGTAAACATTGTCCTTTACAAATCCCCAAAGGAAAAAGTCCAGCGGCGTTATATCAGGTGGTGACTTAAAAGCCAGAATTACAACCGCAATAGCCTCTGTGGATGCCGACATGCTTGCCGCTACCTGGCGTGAAATTGACTATCGACTTGATATTCTCCGTGCGACTAAGGGGGCACACGTGGAAGTTCATTGACAAGGGTCATGAAACTTTTTGAGTCTATCTAACCATTTATGTTATTAATTTTAATCTATCTTTATTATTTTATGAGTTATTAAACATCAAAATGGGTCCGGGACTTTATAAACACCCTGTATATTAAATAAACAAATAGACAAAATATTAAAATAAATTATGGAATCAGGAGATATGAAGCTCTTTTAAAGAGAAGGTATGAAGGGAGTGAATCAGCTATTTAAAAATTAAGGATATTCAATGTGAAACTCCTCACATTCGATGTGTCTGAAGGTACAGTTATAAGATAACACATTCATTCATATTTAATTGTTGTACGCTAGAGAAATTTTTACATGAGGAAAAATATTAATTCAATCTTATTCAATATTTTTACTTTATTAGAAGTAAAAAAAAAAAAAATATTTAGCAGATTGTTTAATAAAAATATTCAAGTTAATCTTCAGAAATGTTTTCAGGATATTTCTTTAACATTTGACATGTAATGTTTTTTTAGATCTTACTTTCGGTACATCATTTTTTTTGTTTTTTGTAATATAAAACAGATTTAATCATTTATGCAATGACGGTTCATTAAAGTGCCATTAATTTTTTTTTTTACGTGCATTTATGTAGTATATATTACAAAGCAAAATCTTGTCCATAAGTAACGTGAATATCATGTTGATGATGTCAAACAACTCAGCAGATAATTTTGCTTTTATCGGAAATTTATTCAACTGTTACCACTGCAAAATTTCAATTTTTAAATCATTGAATTTGAACAAAAACCTCTTTCTAATGCAATTTGCTTGAAAAATTTATCTGCCTTTATTTAATTTTCTTTCGGTTTTAAATACTTTTCAAGTAAAATTAAAAGTAAAATTAAGCATTGAGTTTTGACTCCAGTAAATATAGAACAAGCCCAAATACCACATTACTATTTGCTAATGTTATTTTATCAGTTATATATCTTAAAACAAAAAAGTACTGATTAGTACTAGCATTTCTCACCTTTACCACTTGTTCCACACGGTATACACATTTCTGATATAAATTTCTGCTTCCCTTTTTCATACGCCATATTCGTGTTCAGATAATGCATCTCAGGATATTTGTCAGTATAATATAAGTAAAGACCCCCCTCAACTATTAAATCAATCTGAACATTTCATGTTTCTCTTGGTATCCCCATAACTTTTAGGCTCCAGACTGAAAAAAAGGTGTTTTTCGCTCAGAAAATATCTAATACTGTATATGTAACCAGAAAACAAGTGTTTATCTGTTACTTGTTTCAGAATAGTATCTCCAAAGATATTAATAGGACACACAAGTTTCCAAATTTTACTTTTTCACAAGTCGTCATTAAATTTAAAACCCTGCTGGGAGACATTGTATTGACTATACAAAACGAAGTCACAAAACATTTTTCTTTTACATTAAAAAGCGCTACAGCAGTAAAATTACTGTGCAGAAATTACAGACTAGGTCCCATAAAAGAACGGGCATTGCCTCATGATAGGTGGCCTTTGCCCCTAGATAAATGGGCTCTGCTGGAATTTACTGGATTCAAATTAACAGGATTTGGACATTTAACTTGAGAAAGTCACATTTTCAGAAATTTTACTGAAACAAATCAAAGTAAAATACCCGTGAATTTATATTTTTATATATTGGGGGACACACATGTCTCTACACCTATTATACCAGTAGAAGCAGATGCTAATAATTCCAAGATATCGTGAAAACGCAGTATCGATAAACAACAGAAAAGCAAAAAAAGCCAGATGTTCAAGCAAAGAAAACGAATGTATAAGATTTTTGACTAAGAAAAATAAATTAATTTAAATTTATTTTAATGCATTTTATGTGAATACGTATATCTGTGTATAATTTTTACAATAAAATTGTTCCAGATTATTTATTTACATTTATTAGTTTTAATAGCTTTTACATCAATCCCACCGATGTTGACGCGTATGCTTGAGGTTGTAAGGAATATGTACATCAATCCCACTGATGTTGACGCGTATGTTTGAGGTTGTAAGGAATACAATTACTCGTTATGTGTCGGTCTAGCTTATTTGTAGGTACGTTCTTAATTACATAAATACGTAGCAGCTATGGTAGTCGTCTGGTCCGTCCATCTGTCCGCATATAATAGAGCAAAAACTTCTCAGCCGAATGGTTCGAAATTTAATATATATAATCGTTACAGAATTGTGCCGAGTCATTTCAAATTTTATAAAAATCCAATGAAAACATAAAAATATATTAATAAAAGTTTTCTTACTTCTATTAAATACTATCATATGTAATTAATTCAATGCTATCCCATGATAGGTAATGATTACATGTTGCCATGGTGAATACGTGCTATTTAACATGGAGATATATTATTTCCTTATTACTGAATTAATTATATAAAATCGTAATAAATTTTGAAGTCATGCATTTTTCCATAAGAGTTCAACAGCTATTGCACCAAGATCTGAATATTTATAAAACGAGCTATAGTACGAAATCACTTCATTTGACGCGTTTGACGTATAATTTCCGACATGTTTTTGCTTGAAAAAAAAAACGTTTGTGGATTTTTTCATGCACGCATGTATTGTATCATCTGTTTTAATCCTAATCTACACTCTGTCGATGTTCATTACAAAGCTAATATTGCAAACAGGAGCCAAATATTTACCAAATATAGGAGCTAAATATTATATATACAACATTTTCGAAATTTATTTCTTTTACACACACACACGCATATACAGGGTGTGCAGTTAAAGGAGGAAATACAAAACAGAAAATATTTTTACATCGATAATATTAAATTAATAATATTAATAACATTCATGTATATATGATACAACAGCATTTTTTTACCTAAGTCTATTAAACAAGCTGATCTTCGAATATGTAATGATCTTATTTAACAAAATCAGCTGCGGCTATTACAACAGAGGTGGATGTGTGATCGGGGATCACCAACATCCCCCTCCCACTTAAAAGGAAAAGATTGCCAATCCAATAACGGAAATGATCACACTTCGCTGGAATATCGTGCTGCTATACTGCATTATTTATGATTTTTGAGATGGCTATATCTCAGAAACTAATGCACAGAATTCAACCAAACTTCATGTTCTATAACACTTTAACACAAGTAGATACTTATAAGTCTTGCATATATACTTCTCAACAATTGCCGCTTTTATGCCCTTTGCGTTGTGAATTTTGGTTGCAGATATCTAAGAGGGTGGGGGCCGAAATTCAGTGATTTATTTTTGAATTGCGATGGCTATATCTCCTTTTTAAATGCACACAATTCAACGAACATATACTTTTTAAATCCTAATGATGAACATACGTTGTCATTAAATTTTGGCATTGCGATAGCGAAATTTGAAGTATTATTATGAATGAAGTAGAAGAAAGTTTTGGAATTAGCACACCAGATTATTTTAGTATGATAGTTTGGTGATTAAAATGTATGGAGCTTACTTTTTTTTTTTTTTTTTTTTTGACCGAATGTGCTTGTTTTATCACAAAGCATTTCTAAAGACTGTTTTTTATTGGCTGTCGCTAACTTTGTATTTACAATTGTACTCATTCATTGTAACAAAATAAGTTAACCGCTCAAAATTCTTACATTATTTGAATGTATTTATAATTAATTAGAATTGTACCATGCAGAGAATATTCTTATAACCAATCTTAATTCATAATGCAAACTGTATATCCACAACATGAAAATTATGGTAAAACAGTAATACGTTTTCAAGCTGTCGAGCTTAGTTAATATTTAATATTGAAATTAGTTTTAAGCATTTATTATTTAAATATGTCGATCATATTCAGTTACACGATGTCTTAAGTTGGACTGAACTGTTATAATACACAGTAAAAGTAAACACTGCCACTACGGCAAAATAATATGAGAAGTTAAGATTTTCTTTATTAACCTTATTTATTTTAGTTCCAACTATTACCCATAGATAGAAATGAGGTGTCTCAAACTGATAGAACGCACAAACTAACATTATAAAAAAGAATCAAGATTCGCTTCGTTTTTAGCCTCCATTTTCTTAAATTTGTTTACGCTTGAACATTATTTTGAAATTCTTAAATTTTGAGATGATGCAATTCCATCTATCAGTGATATTTGGAACAAGAACAAGGAAGAAATTCCAAAAATTAACCACACATTACTGTCTTCCAAGTGTAAATTCAATATCGAACATATCTTATTTATTTTTAATTTTTTTATTGTAAAACAGTTCGCTTTATTTTAAAATGTCCTGTACCTAAGAGGACAATTATCATTGTGGTCATAAATAAAAACAAGTGTATGTTTTTAGATTATGTAAAATATCTATTTGATAATTTTCTACTCACTAGATTTTTTTTTTTTTTTTTTTTTTTTTTTTTTTTTTTTTGTTACAGAAACACAAAATAAACTACAGATCGATCATAAAACAAGTAAGTCAAAATATTGAAAATATCTTAAATAAAGCGATCTTTTGACAAAATTCGCGCTCTTTAACTGTGACGGTCTGGAGAAATTTGCAATTTTTTTCTGCGACCGGATATCAAAATCTGTGATTTATTTCGCAAACCAGTGATGATATTCGGGATATTTTTCGCGGTTAGTTATCGGATCCATTTTGCCGAATTTCACAAAGAATGAATAATTTACCATGAATTCACATGAACGGGACATAATTTAATGAGGGGTGGCGAATACCGCGAAGCATTCTTTATTATGTGCTATTTTTTCTAATATTTTGTGTGCGGATTCGTATAATACTGCATCCTTTCTTAAACCCTGGACTATTAACGCACACGCAGATTCATTTAATACTTTGACGGGAATGTAATTATGCTGTTGTAATGTTGATTTCACACCAGAAGTTTCTAAAAAGTTCATTTCAAAATAAGTAAATGAGAATTTCAAGCTTTTTTACATTGCGTAAACGGTAAAAATAAATTTTTTTTCACAAATTCTAGTACAAATTTCCATTAAAAGTGAGTATTATTTAAAATAAACCATCGTATATTCAAGGTGTTAAAGTATTCGCTCTTCGTAATATGATACAACTGTACAACAGTATATCTTCAGAAAGAAGGGAAATGAATTGGAATATTAATTTCAAATGTTACAAAAACTCTTGCCGGAATAACTAAAGTACGTTCTCGAAACTTCTAGAAGGTGAATTTCAGGATGGAAAACGAATAAATAACAGAAAACTTTTGTGTGCTACTCAAACTATTTCTGTCACAATGCAATCGGCTGGATTCGAACCGAGAATGTTCAGTGGGCAATTGGAGAGTCTACCGCTGCTTAATACTGGCTTGTATATTCGTGGCAATATTTGGTTTTGTAGAACAACTGATCGTTAATATTTCGAGATGCACTCCAGGGAAAAATAGACTACATGTTTATATTTAAAAAGATGTTTATATGAGAAGCTACATTCTTAATTCTTCTATAACTACAAACATTTATTCTTTCATTGTGTTAAAACAGCCTGGAACAAGCAGCTTTTTTTTTTTTAAACGTAGAATAATAATTTTTAACATGTCTTTGAAATTATCATGGTACAATTTTATACAAAAATCTTAATTATATCTATATTCTGGTAAGTTATATAAATACAGCCTATAACATGCATGGAGCAAAAACAAACATATGGGTACCGCGTGTATTAAAATGCATCCTCTCGTTTACATTTACCAGGGAATATTATGATCTTACTTTGTCCACAATTAAAAACATTACCAACCAGCCTTGTTTTCTAAACAGTCTTATAATTAAAGAGCACAAAATTTTTAAAATTCTTTTAAAAAATTTTAATAGTAATATTTTAATACTAACTGAATGTTTTTAATTTTCAAGATTAATTTTAGAGGTATAATAATAGTTTTAAAAATTATTTATTATTTTTATTAAACCCTTTTTCAGAACGTTTGTAAGAAAGATATCTACCGGAAATAATTAATAAAAATTGTTTTAAATAGTAAAACTTGTTTCGTGGAACTGATTAAAATCTAATTTATATTAAGTTGTTTAAAATAAACTGCTATTTTAAAGCAGTTGCATAAGAATGATGGATGTAAATGTCTGAACCAATTCCCTTCACATAGGCTACGATTTCAAAAATGAGAGAAATTAAAAATGAGTATTACAGCGATTTCAGCCGTGTTGCATTTTATATTTTTGAGATTTGTATACAGCGAAAAAAATTATTCTATAGATATCTTTATAAATCGTTAATTTTATGGAAATAAACATACTCTTAGCGATTACGGATTTACATATACTTCGCATTTTTAACGTTCTTCCCATGATGTTGTAGTTGGATCCAGTGGTGATTTTTGTTTCCTTATTTCAATGAATGCAAGCCGTTTTTATACGCATCATGTCATGTGATTATGGCTTTAATGAAATAGAGATTTCTATACCGTTTTTTTTTTCCTTAATCTAGTGTCAGAGTGCTTTTTCGCTTTGATAAGTGGTGCAAAGCCATAAAATTGTGTTAATGAATTCAGATTTAACAAATGTTAGGATTTTCTGAGATTATACAGAGCAACGTTGATGCATCCAGATATCACGGGCTCAAATTCCTCATAGATGCATTAATGATTGCAAGATTAACGAATTTTATGCAATTCTGAGATTGATGCACAACGATGTTGCTATATTCAGTGATCTTTTTGTTCTGTTTTCATAGGCTTAAATCGTTGATGATCGCTTGCTTTAATCGTGGTGCACGATCGTATTGATGGTCATCGCTATGCGTTATTGATCACGGACTTAACAATTTTCGAGTATTTTTTACATTAGTCCAAAGCGAGAGTGGTGCATGCATTTACGAGTTTTTTTTGTTTGTTTGTTTGTTTTTGTTTTTTGGTTTCCGCAGCTCGAAGCGCAAATGCATGATCGCAGCTTTAACGTATTTTATGGCTTTTTAAGATACTATACAACGAGGTTGCTGTATTACGTGATGAACTTTTGCTGTTACTTGTCTTTATGGCAAAGAAGAGCTCAAATCTTTCGTAGTTATCGTGATTTTAACATATTTTATCTTTTTATAGTTGCTCCGCGATATTTTTTTCTCTGTCTTTTTAAACATTTTGATGGTTGTGAAGCGGCATTTTAGCTATCGCGGCTTTAACGATTTAATATTTTTCGAGAATTCTAACAATCGAGTCCACAGAACTGTTAAAAAAATCCACTTTTGTGGTTATTGTTGCAACGTTCATTCATTTAAATTTGCGTATTGTTTTCTTGTTTAGCAGTAAACTTTGCTATGATTCCCATTACGGAAAATTATCTATTTAAGCATTGGATTAGCGTACATAACATAATAAATCATTTTATTTCGTACAATACATGAAAAGAAAAAATAAAGAAGGAAATTTGCTTTCAAAAATACCCACTTAGATTCATAAACATCCATGTGATACATAAGATATTTTATAATTTTGATCAAAATAAAAAAATAATTACTTTTACGCGTGTTATATGTTTTGCATATGCTTTATGCAATATATTTATGTATTTTTTCAACTATATTTAATTTGGAAATACTTAAAAGCTCATTTGTAAACATTAATTTTTGAAAGGACCATTTTATCTGTGTACGTTTTTTTTTGTTCAATTACAATTTAAGGGGTCTTGTACCTTTTAAACGCGTCGAAAATTAACGAAAAACTTCAAAGTTTGAATTAGTCTATCTTCAAAGCCTTTTTATGTATAAACATGAAATTTTGGATATTGTTTAAAAAGATTGTTCTTTGTAATGTGCTACTATTAGAAATTTGTTAACCCTTTACAGAATGTGTGTATTGTTCAAATCAAAATAGCTCTTTTTTTTACCCCATAAGTCATTGCGCGCATGATATCTTGAGAAAGTATGTATGGATTCGCATGAAATTCGGTAAAGACACTAATCATATATGTGTGTTTAAAATGATCTACTCTTAGGCTAAAATTATTTCATTAACTATATAAAAAAAAAATATTTTCGTTAAAAAAAATAGAAATTTTGTATTTTTAATGAATAAAAATAGTCATAACTAAAAATATTACCATTGTAAATACTTAAAAGTAGATCATTTTAAACACAGATATTTGTTTAGTATATTTACCAAATTTCATGACAATCCATACATACTTTCTCAAGATATCATGCGCGCAATGACTTATGGGGTAAAAAAACAGCTATTTTGATTTCAATAATGCACAAATTCTGTATAGGGTTAATAAATTTCTGTTGGTAGTATATTACAAAGCATAATTTGTTTAATCTATATCCAAAATTTCATGTTTATACATAAAAAGGCTTTGATGATAGACTAATTCAAACTTTGAAGTTTTTCGTTAATTTTCGACGCGTTTAAAAGGTACAAGACCTCTTAATTGCTTAATAAATTAAGCGGTAAACACAACAAAAATACACATCAACCGAAACAAAACATAAAATACTTACAGCTAATCAAAATAAATAAATGAATGCATAAAATTCTCGAATGACCCATGATTGAAACGTAAATCTATGTTCTATCCGATTTGACACTATAAACTATTTTATGGTTAATATAATTGATTATAGATGACATTTATGCAGCGACATTTCATATAAGTAAATTTTCATAATTGCCTCAATCTCAATTATCATTAATTCTGAGGCTGTACCTATTACATCAAGGCTTACTTAAGTCTGTTATTCATTTATATTGGGAACTCACTGTTTTCTACGTTGTTCTGTTGAAGAGAACTGATGACATATGATGAAAAGGAGAATTCAAACTATTACAAATGTCTTCGACCGTTACAGAGCATTGTACACTAAATATGTTGATTAAAGGGTTTTCCCATTATTCAACAAAAGAGGTCTGGGATTACAGAATTAATTTCAATACTTAATATAGTTAAATGTTATGTAAGTTAAGCATCTCATAATTGATAAAATATATAAAATGATATTTTAAGGGAATTCTTTTGGCTTAGAGGATTCTACTATTAGCAGTTATTGATATTTTCCTATAAGTATATTAATTACAAAACACGTATATTTAAAAGAGCATTTGATATGCATTTAAAAAATATATTTTTAAACCTGAATATCTCTATTTAGTTATTATCATAATTAGTTATTATGATTCTGTAATGTGCATTGGTCATTTCCATATTAGTAAGATTTGATTTTAAAAAGTTGTTTAATCGATAAATATAATAAATAAGAATATATCCGTTAAAAATACACAAGCTTGCTCATTGGTATACAAAAACAAGAACTTTAATATGAACTTTTACCTTAAAAAAGCTATACTATAAAATCTACGTTTCGAGCTGCTTCTGCAGCCGTACTCAGAATAAAATATGATGGTGAAATGGCTAAAAGTTCAGAGATGAAGGCTTCCTGTGCGAGAGACAATTTGTCAAATTTTGACCAATGATATGAATGCAAAAATGCAGTGGCGCCACCCAGTGAGAACCCTAGGATATTTTTAATGAAATGAGCTCGAAATGAATCAAATGTTCGATTGAAGAACAACGAGTGTCGTCATCTACGCATGAGGGAAAGAAACACATTCGAACAAGTTCTTGGCAGAAAAAAGAGTTTTTGGCAAACATGATTCAAGTTTAAACTGAAATATTGCAATCAGATACAGAATTAGAACTTCATGACATTATGCCAGATTTTTGGAATATTATAGGATAAATTATTGTTACAAGGTTTATTCTCAAGTGCAATGATTTCAACTGATTCTCTAATTTTACTTTCAAAAGGATTATTACACGGAACTATAATTTTTGCCTCATCAAAGTTAATATAGTAGCCTTGGTTAACCAAGTAAAACTTAGAAAGAGCTGCATTCTGTTTATGTTGTTTAATGTCCCTGCGATACTCCATAATCTTACTGAAAACCTACGTTTTGTCATGCCGATATAGACTATTTCAACATTATTCGATAAAGTGATAGGAATTTCATATATACCAGATTTTTCATCCATTGGGATTTTGTCGACCTTATCACTGACGATATCAATCAGGTAAGGGGATGAAATTGCGACCAACGTTATATTATATTAGTTCGACAAATTGTCTCTCGCACCGGAAGCCATAATCTCTGAACTTTTAGTCATTTCACCATCATATTTTATCCTGAGAACATCTGCAGAAGCAGATCGAAACGTAGATTTTATATTTTAGTTTATTTTTCATTGTAAAAGTTCACATTAAAGTTCTTGTTTTTGTGTAAAAATTTTGTGTAAAACCCAATCAGAAAGGTTGTGTGTTTTTAAATAATACATTCTTATTTATTATATTTTATGGTCCAGTATGTGTTAACGATAAATATAATTTCATACAAATGCAAGGAGCACCGTTTCATACAATGCGGATATAAAAATATTAAATAGATTAAATCATACTTCTTAGAGGATTTTCATTTTCTGTTTCTTAACATTCTTTATATGATAGAATGTATATTGTATAGTCTTGGAGAAACAATGATAACTCCTACAAACTCTGTTGCAAATCACACTATAAAAATGTGAGTAGTAGTAATTACACACTGTAGATGAAAACTCTTTAGGACGAGGTTAAATGAGCCAACAAATGCCTTACTTATTTCGGACTTCGTATTTGCTTGTCGAACTGAGTGGCTCTGTCAGTAAGCCGGCAGTGTTTCTAAAATTTAATTTCTGAAAAACTGAATTAATGCGCAATTATATTTAATGGTGATTTAAAACAGCAATCTATTAAATTTTATCTGTGATATAAATCATAATATAACTAGGAATATTTTCACTTTATGTTTTTTAACATTATTTGTATGATAGAATGTATATTGTATAGTCATGGAGAAACAATGATAACTCCTACTAATTGTGTTGCAAATCACCCTAAATTAATGTGATTAGTATAATTACATACTGTAAATGAAAACTCTGTAGGACGAGGTTAAATGAGGCAACAATTGTTATACTTATTTGGGACTTTGTAGTTGTTTGTCGAACTGAGTGGCTCTCTCAGTAAGCCGCCAGTGTTTTTAAAGTTTAATTTCTGAAAAACTGAAGTAATGTGCAATTATATTTAATGGTGATAGCAATCAGCAATCTATTAAATTTTATCTGATATATAAATGATAATATAACCCGGATTTTATTACAAATACATGTGTCTATATGCATTTGTGTATCCTGCTCCTCGTGATTGCATCTCTAAATCTAAAGCTAACCGCTGTGTTCCTGGGGCAGACAACATTGTCTGCCCTCCATTTACAAATTTCGGCTGCATTATATATAAATGCATATAAATCAGAATTTACAAATCCGAGCTGTTCTTGCACGGTAAAGAATTTTGAAAACCGCTGTATACAAATAGTAATTTTTACCTTATTTATTTACAGAACTAATGTAATTGCAGAAAGGCAAAATAATGTTACGAAAAAAGTATTAATCATATCGTATCGAAAAAAGTATTATTCAAACATAGACCCAGCTCAAGGTCTCTGAATATTTTCCACTTTTAATATGAATCCATAAACATTTATCAAATTCGTTAGAAGCGTCTTATATCTTGCATTGCCAGTTATATAAATATTGGAACGTATATATAAATATATGTATGAGTACAAATTAAATATATCTAAATGAAGAGATGGGAGGTTCCTGTGCCATAGAATTTCCTGTTATTTTAATAATATTTAAGATAAAGCCCACTAAAAAATGTTGAATTTAATTTTTATCTAGAAAACACTATTAAGACATTGCATCTCTCATCACAAGGACTAAGTTATACAGAAGACTGCAATGGATTTGACATACGCGGCATGTGTGAAATTTTCATAAACACTATATGCGCAAAGCTTGACAATTTTATTTAATACGCTAAATCCGTTCTTCAAAAGATATATTGAAACATTTACAATTTAAAGTACAGTCAGTATCGGCTATATGGTCAGCTCAGCGATCCAGAAAACTTCAACCATATATACGGACCATATATACGAAACAATACTAAATTTATTACACTATTTAATTACATTGTTCGTACGCGTCAGAGGATTCAGGAGATTTTAAGTGTTTTAGTAACAGAAATTTCGTGCATGACCATATATGCGGAACAATACCAACATTATTACACTATTTAATTACAGTGTTCGTACGCATCAGGGGATTCAGGAGATTTTAAATGTTTTAGTAACAGAAATTTCGTACAGTACTGGTCGCTATATCTGAAGATGCTCTACCACGAAACTATACCTGCACGAAAAAGACGCTAAAATGGGCCTTTTTTTAAATTTTAAATCGCAAAAGTAGTCCGATGTCATAAATTAAATACTTTAATTAAAACAGTGTAAGACTTTTTTCAAAATTGTATGACCGATTTTTTGCTATGGGATAGAAAGTTTCCGATGTAAGTATACAAAATTTCAAATCCTTAACTTATACAGTTCCTACGAAAGAACTCTGCATCGGACAAACAGACAGACAAGTGAGACTAAAAAGGTTACGTCAAATGAACGAAACTTTATAAACACCAAAAACAATCTTTCTGGACTAAAAAATTGAGGAAATGCTAAATTACAAGCATACATACAGTTTACAATTTGCATTTATATGCATATTGGATATGTTTATAAATAGCGAAAACTAATTCAAAAGACTTCGAAATAGAAAACAAAGAAGCCGCTATTTCCATGATCGGGTTTTCACATCATGTTTACCATACCTTTCTTACACTGCATGCGTATGGATAATAATTGTCAATTTATTGCAAGTAAAATCTATGTTGTTTATTGAATTAATATTTTGGATAAATTGGTTCTTTTTAACATAATACATCATTCAAAAGTGCTTTACGTAAGATTGTTCAAATGATATTTTCTGAAATTTGAATGTTCTGTCACTCGTTAAAATTGTTTTTAACATTTAATGACAAAACTGCTTTTTGCTATTTCCTTTTTGTTAGATGAGTGACGCTTATTTTTAAGAAAGCGAATTTTACTAAAAGGATTTTAAAATATGATATTTTTCTTACATTTTCTGATTTATTACAAATTCTTTTGCATTCATAAAATAAGCCCAAAATAGAGCAGAATGTTCGTAGTAGACTGCTATATTTAAAAAAAAAGAAAAAACTACGTTAAATAGCACAAATAAAATTGCTGCATAGAAACCGCATACAGCTGTTTCAAAACATCTGAGCCTTCATCATCAATGCAATCCTCGCCCTTTTTTTTTTTTTTTTTTTTTTTTTTTTTTAATAGACTGCTATATTCTTCATTCTTCAATGTCATATTTTGAATGGTCTTTAAAACAAAGCAAGAACAGGTCTGCTGAAAAACGATAACATTAAAGGAAAATTGATTACACAAACCAATATACTTTACAGCAGAACTAAATATAGGCGTTTGTTACTGATTTCTATGACATTAAGTTTAAATACACGGGAGAGTTTTTTGTAACATAAAAACACATGTAGTGTTTTGTATGCGTAAAGGTATTTTAAAGTCTAAATGACAATTTTTTATAATATCCATGTTGAATGGAATGTCCAGTATTGTATAAAAGTAATGAATACCATATTTTAAAACTAGTCAGATGTGGCAATCCCAAAACTTTCTCCTATCTCATACATGTTAATACTTCATGATAAATGCTGCCAATTAGATTATTTACACCAAAATCTTATCTGCAACAAACTTATGTCAATTTCTAACTGAATCTGAAATTTCGCGAAAATCCGTGCATTAGTTTTTCAGTAGAGCTATGGCGGAAATCGTAAAAAAATTCTTCATAGCAGCACCACCTGTTGGGCGATATATACCAAAACCTAATAAGCAACTACTTAAGTCAACTTGGTAACTGAATCTGAAGTTTGATTAAAATCTGTGCATTTCTTCTTGAGATAAAAGTATTGCGGAAATCAGGTAAAATGCAGCATAGCAACGACACCTGTTGGGCAAATTACAGAAAAACTTAGTCAGCGGCAACTCATATCAAGGACTAACTGAATCTGAAGTTTGATAAAAATCTACGCATTAGTTCTTGAGATAGAGGCATTGCAAAAATCGTGAAAAAGGCTGTATAAAAGCGGCACCTGTTGGGCGATTTACACCAAAACGTAATAAATTTAACTTGTATCAAGGTTTAAGTAAATCTGAAGTTTGATCAAAATCATGCATTAGTTCTTGAGATGCATGAAGTGTCAAGTGCATTAGTTCTTGAGATAGAGCCGTTGTGTAATCGTAAAAAATTCAGCATAGCAGCGCCAGCTGTTGAGCGATTTGAACGAAAAACTAATCAGCATCAACTTATATCAGGAACTAACTGAATATAATTTTGTATTAAATTCCGTGCGTTACTTCTTAAGATAGAACGCCACAAAATTTGTGTCACATACAGACAGACAAACGGTCAGACAGACATTTTGTAAAAACATGTTTTTCGGTATCCCTGACCCCGAAAACATGTAAATCCGTCAGAAACCGGAATTAGAAAATTTTCATGAATCTAATACTTTCTTCCTGTAAAGATATAGAAGAAAGTAAAAATTATGAATTTAATTAGAATTAATACAAAGAACTCGGACAGTTTGTAGCAACATAAAGTCAGTGGTCTGAAACTTTAAATAGATAATTGTTGCAAAATTTTGTCGAGTAAATTCAAATTTTATGAAAATTAGATGTATAGTTTAATTACATGGACAGTCAAAAGTTTTCAGTTACATTACGGTCAATGGGAAAAAAAATATTTCAAAGGAATTTTAATAATGTTACAGCATTTAGAACAATATGAAATTGATATGCACTGATGAAGTACACTAAAATATACATTCAGTACAATATACGGTGCAAAAAATATTTAATAGTAGGAAAGCGCTTCATTTGACATGTTTCACGTACAATTTCCAACTTATTTGTTGTTGATGTTGTTTTCATAGTTGTAAAATTTAACTAGATTCTTTATTTAGATTTTGAACTTAAAAAAATTATTTAGAATAAAAATGTTTTTCCAAATGAGTTAATTACTCGCGCACCAAAGAGACTTTCTTAAGTATTACTTTCCGTACGTTCTCCTTAAGTTACCCATTCATGATTTGTTTGAATTGGTTTCGTAATTTAAAGAAAACTAGTATGTTGTTGTCATCACAAAACTTTCTTCTATGTAAATCAGGTCAATTAAATCATTTAAATAGTACAAGAAATTACATCCATTTAGCACCAATTCATATCAAAGTATATCTGAATTGCAAATTTGATGAAAATTCGTCCATTAGTTCTTAAGATAGAGCTATGGCGGAATTTCTGAAAAATGTAGCATAGCAGCGCCACCTGTTGAACGATTTACACGAAAACATAAACAGCACTAATTTATATCAAGGTATACACTGTTAAAAATTTGCAGCATTCTGTGCAGTCATTTGACCGTTTTTGAAAAAACGGTTTCGTAACCATAATTTAACTATATTCTGACCATAAAATGGCAAATAATATGGTCAGAATAGTGTTAAATTACGGTTCTGTAACCGTTTTCGATAAAAACGGTCAAATGACTGGACAGAATGCTGCAAACTTTTAACAGTGTACCTTAATGTGAAGTTTGTTGAAAATCCAAGCATTAGTTCTTGAGATGTTTCTTATGCTATAGCGGAAATCGCAAATAATGCAGGATAGCAGCGCCAGCTGTTGAGCGATTTACACCAAAATGTATAAAACGTCAATCCATGTCAAGGACTAACTGAATCAGAAGTTTGATGAAAATCCGTGCATTAGTTATGGAGATTGAGCTATTGTGGAATTCGTGAAAAATGATGCATAGCAGCGCCACCTTTTGAGCAATTTACACTAAAACGTAAACAGCACAAATTCATATCTGAATCTGAAGTTTCTTAAAAACCCAAGCATTAGTTCTTGAGATAGACCTTGAGATAGATAGCTGAAATCGCAAAAAATGCAGCGCCGTCTGTTGAGCGATTTACACCTAAATGTACAAAACATCAATTCATGTCAAGGACTAACTGAATCTGAAGTTTGATGAAAATCCGTGCATTATTCTTGAAATAGAGCTATTGCGAAAATCGTTTAAATCCTGCAAAATGCAGCCTACCAGCGCCATCTGTTGGGCGATTTACTCCAAAACATTACCAACACTAACCCATATCAAGGAATAAATGAATCCTAAGTTTGATGAAATTAGAATTAGAATTTAGTTAGTGAATTAGTGAATTAGTGAATTAGTTCTTGAGATCGAGCTATTGCGGAAATCGCGAAAAATGCAGCATAGCAGCGCCACTTGTTGGGCGATTTACACCAAAAACTAATCAGCATCAATTTATATTAGGGACTACTGGAATATAAAATTTTATTAAATTCCGTGCGTTGATTCTTGAGATAGAGTGCCTACAAAATTTGTGTCACATGCAAACAGACAGACTCACAAAACCACAGACTTACAGAACAATAGACTCACAGACTCACAGACAGACAGTTTGTAAAAACATGTTTTTCGGAATCTCTGTGCCATAAAACGTGTAAATCCGTCAAAAACCGGAAGTCGAATTTTTTCATGAATCCAATACTTTCTTCTTGTAAAGATAGAAGAAAGTAAAAATATTCTCTAAAGATTAATTTCGGAAAATTTAAGTAAAAAATTTTTGTTGTATTAGGTAGCTTTCTTTACAAAAAAGCTACCTATTGCAGCCGTTCGGAGGAAAGCGATTTCAAAAAATTTTGGTATATTTTCATCGATCATGACCCCCAGACCCCGAAACCACCCTCCGTTCAAAATTGATATATATATATATATATATATATATATATATATGACCTATGTCACACTGTAACTCCCGTAATTATGAACTGATTTCAATGTAATTCGGTGTGTACATAGTACATACCAATGTCTCGACCGAGTTCGTTGGCCAGCTTCATCCGCCGTTTTGTTTCAAAATGGCGGCCATTTAAAATTTTTAAAAAAATTTAAAACTTGAAATGTGGTACCAAAAAATTAAAAATGGAAATATATTTTTTTCTTATGTATTTGACCTTTATACAAAGATTCCGGAGCAGTTTTTGTTTCGTCTATATCTTAAAAAATGGCTGAGTTATAACATTTTGAATTTCTAGCGTGGCTGACATTTTGAAACGTCCTGAATTTTGTCACGCGATAAAAGGCGTATTTATGAACCGATTTGGATGTAATTCGGTGTGTACATAGTACATACCAATCTCTTGACCGAGTTCGTTGGCCAGCTTCATCCGCCATTTTGTTTCAAAATGGCTGCCATTTAAAATTTTTTTAAAATGTAAAAATTGAAATGTGGTACCAAAAAATTGAAAATGGAAAAATATTTTTTTCTTATGTATTTGACCTTTATACAAAGATTTCGGAGCAGTTTTTGTTTCGTCTATATCTTAAAAAATGGCTGAGTTATAGCATTTTGAATTTCTAGCGTGGCTGACATTTTGAAACGTCCTGAATTTTGTCACGCGATAAAAGGCGTATTTATGAACCGATTTGGATGTAACTTCGTTTATACATAGTACATACCAATGTCTCGACCGGGTTCGTTGGCCAGCTTCACCCGCCATCTTGTTTAAAAATGGCGGCCATTTAAATTTTTAAGAAAAATTTAAATTTGAAATGTGGTACCAAAAATTGAAAATTGAAAAAATATTTTCTTCTTATGTGTTTGACCTTGATAAAAAGATTCGGGAGAAGTTTTTGTTTCGTCTATATCTTAAGAAATGGCTGAGTTATAGCATTCTGAATTTCTAGCGTGGCTGACACTTTGAAACGTCCTGATTTTTCTCACGTAATAACAGCGTATTTATGAACCGACTTGGATGTACCTTGGTGTGTACATAGTACATACAAATATCTCGACCGAGTTCGTTGGCCATCTTCATCCGCCATCTTGTTTCAAAATGGCGGCCATTTAAAAAAATTAAAAAATAAAAAAAATTAAATGAGATACCAAAAAATTGGAAAATGAAAAAGATTTTTTTTGTATGTGTTTGACCTTAATTCAAAGATTCCGGAACAGTTTTTCTTTCGTCTATATCTAAAAAAAAATGGCTGAGTAATAGCATTTTGAATTTCTCTTGTGGCTGACATTTTAAAACGACCTGATTTTTGTCACGCGATAACAGGCGTATTTATGAACCTATTTGGATGTAACTTGGTCTGTACATAGTACATACCAATGTCTCGACCGAGTTCGTTGGCCAGCTTCATTCGCCATCTTGTTTCAAAAGGGTTGCCATTTAAAAAAAATTAAATTTAAAATTCAAAATGAGGTATTAAAAAATTGGAAAATGAAAAAGATTTTTTTTTTATGTGTTTGGTCTTGATACAAAGATTCCGGAGCAGTTTTTTTTTTCTGAAAATTTGTTCTTTTGTTGATATCTTAAAAAATGGTTGATTTATAGCTCTTTGAATTTCTAGCATGGCTAACATTTTGAAACGATCTTGTATTTGTCACGCGATAACACGCGTATTCGCCTATTTCGATGTAAGAAGGCATGTGGATAGTATACATCAACACCTCGACCAAGTTCGCTGGCCAGATTCATCAGCCATCTTGTTTCAAAATGGCGGCCATTAAATTAAAATATATATATATATTTAAAGTGAGGTGCAAAAAAAATTAGAAATTGAAAAAGGTGTCTTTCTTAAGTATTTGATCTTGATATAAGGATTCAGGAGCATTTTTTGTTTGTCTTTACCTTAAAAAATGGCTCAGATATAGCAGTTTCAATTTCTATTGTGGGTGACATTTTGAAAAATCTGATTTTTTGCATGCGACAGCACTCTTATATATTAACCGATTCCGATGTGAGTGAGCATGTGCACAGCAATTACTAAGGTCTCGACCAAGTTCACTGCTTAGCCTCATCCACCATGTTGTCTTAAAATGACAGGCACTTTAAGAAATTGCCGAATTTGGCAGTTAAATATAAGTTACTTTAAAGAAAAGCAGCTTGGATAAAACCTACTAATTTCGCGAAATTCTCATTCATTATATTGATAAAAATTAGTATTGAATCTCCTATATTCGGTTTCCACTAAATTGAGCTTCGTGTGTTTGCATGATATAAGTTGGCTTTTTTTAAATAAGGATTATGAAAGCTACCTTTTCCTCCCGGCACTGGCCGGAAGGACTTTTTTCTATTAATTTTGTTTATTCTTTGTAAAATTTGTTTACAATTTTTACGGGTGTTACATAAATCTCTCAGAAAAACATTTGTTGTTAAATGTGATTTTTAAAAATTATTAAAAACTGTTAAACACAAAGTGAAAATGTCTCATATTATCAACATTAATCGTAGTTTTCGTTTTTAAATTTATCGTATGATAAATTACTTCCGAATACAATCATGCTTAAAATAAACAATATTTCAGAAAAATACGATGTAATATGTTCATCCTTTTTACTTTCTTCTATCTTTACAAGAAGAAAGTATTGGATTCGTGAAAAATTTCGACTGCCGGTTTTCGACGGATTTATACGTTTTAGAATGCCCAGAACACGATTTGATGGTTTTTAGAAAATGTCTGACTGTGAGTCTGTCTGTCACTCTGTCACTCTGTCACTCCGTCAATCTGTCACTCTGTGAGTCTGTATGTGACAAGAACTAATCCACGGAATTTCACAAAACTTCATATTTAGTAAGACCTTGATATAAACTAGACCTGATTAGTTTTTGGTGAAAATCGCCCAACAGGTGGCGCTGCTATGCGGCATTTTTCCCGATTTCTGCAATAGCTATATCTCAAGAACAACTGCACGGATTTTCATAAAACTTCAGATTCAGTTAGTCCAAGATATAGTTTGGTGCTGATTACTTTTTTGTAAAAATCGCCCAACAGGTGGCGCTGGTATGCTGCATTGTTCATGATTATCGCTATAACTCTAACTCAAGACAAAATGCACCAATTTTCATCAAACTTCAGATTTAGTTAGTCCCTTATATAAATTAGTGCTGTTTAATTTTTGGTGTAAATCGCCCAACAGGTGGCGCTGCTGTGCTGCATTTTCACGATTTCCACAAGAGCTGTATCTCAAGAACTATTGCACAGATTTTCATCAAACTTCAGTTTTAGTTAGTCCTTGACATGAATTGACGTATAAATTAGTGCTGTTTAATTTTTGGTGTAAATCGCTCAACAGGTGGCGCTGCTATGCTGTATTTTTTGCGATTTCCGTAATAGCTTTATCTCAAGAACTAATGCTTGGATTTTCAACAAACTTCAGATTCAGGTATACCTTGATATGGTTTAGTGCTGTTTACTTTTGGTGTAAATCGCTCAACAGGTGGCGCTGCTATGCTACATTTTTTCAGAATTTCCGCTATAGCTCTATCTCAAGAACTAATGCACGAATTTTCATCCAACTTCAAATTCAGATATACCTTGATATGAATTGGTGCTAAATCGTTGTTATTTCTTGTACTATTTAAATGATTTAATTGACGTGATTCATATAGAAGAAAGTTTTGTGATGGCCACAACATACTAGTTTGCATTTGCATCTGCATGGCTAGTTGAAATACAGCTCTCCATTTAATCATGTGCAAAAATAATTTAACTTTATTTTCTTTAATCTAGTTTACTTAATATAAAAATGTACATTAAAGTTTATGTTTAACATTAATTTTGCGTTTTCCTATTATGTGATAATCTAGTCACTTTTGCCAGGTTGTCATGTCGCACGTAGGCAAGAAGAGCGACAAAAGTTTAATATTATTATATTTTACACAAGAGGCAAGTGAGGATTTGCATTCTTAATACTGTAACATACAACAATAGCATTTACCTGTGTATATAGCTGTGAAAGCGAACATAAGATTTTTTTTTTTTAACATTTAAAATGTAGTTTAAATAGAGTAGATTTAGCAAATTTATCTCGTCCGCCACATGAAACGGCAAAGTGACATGTAGTGCAATCTAGCGGTAAATCCATCTCGGTATAATTACACGTATACTCTTCCTACAGCAAAACGCACCTCAGTTAGACCTATTAGCAGAATAATACGTAAAACGGTTTTTTTTTTAAGAATTGTCTCGCATTTCTGACCAATGGATTGATATGTGTTATATTATAATCAGAGATAGGATCTAATATAATCAATGCAGTTCTTGCCGGGTAATTTCTTTTTCTATGACAAATACAAAACGTCAGTTACTTTCTTTATTTTCAATACTAGGCGCGTTCCAGACGAAAATATATCCGAACACTCTCAATATACATCTTATAAAAGACTTTTTAACCGTAAAAAATATTTAGTAACATTTACAGTAACTCCACTTCTGTAATTTTACGCGCTTAAATCGCATTCCTTCCCCAACCAACCACCCAAATGTAAACCCATACTTTCATTAATTATACAGGTTATTCAAAGCCACAAATAACTAATTCCTTAGCAGTTAGTTTTTCAGATTCGGACCACAACGATAAATTAATTGCTGTTTTGCATATTGTTAGACTATTTATGTAAAAATAAAAGTTATTAAATTTTTATTTTTATACTGGCGAGCAAGGAACAGTTAAAATACCATAATTAGTTATCATTATTTTTCGACGGAAATTAGTCTTTTTGTTTTTAAAGGTAGAAAATGTTAAGAATTCAAAGTATAAAAACTTTTCAATGTTTAGTGTACAAAAAATATTTTTATTTTTGTTGAAATTTTATTAGCACGTAGATAAAGTTTGATATTTATAAATACCAGTCATTCCTAGATATACTACTCGGTGTTATGCACGTACTTTGGTTGTAGATTTAAATCCACTTTAATTGAAAACTCCAATAGATGTTTTACATTCAATATATTTTTTTAGACTAATAACCAACTCTAGCAAAACGTATTTTTGGTACGTTTCGTATTAGCAAATTTCATAACAGCGGTCAATCGATAAAAAGAAAAACCTTATCATTGCATATTGTGTTATTTTCGATTATTTAATGTTTAAGAGCGTACTTCAATTCACTATCTATTAAATCGGGGATTTATTAATTTTGTTATTTAAAAGCATAAAAAAAATCAGTAAATTGATGTAGTTTTCAAACAAATTTCATTTGAAAAAAATCATCAAAATGTAATTTTTTTTTTCTTGACGGTGTAAAATTTTAAATTGTGTGAAGTTTAAGTTTTTTAAAATTTCAGAAGTAGCGAAATTTATTGTCCTGGTCGTTGCTAACGCCAGTATGAAGTCAGCGTTACACACGAACATGCTTTGTTTTCTTTATATTTAAAAGAGCCACGGATCGTATAAGAATATAAACATAGTAAATTTTACGAAAATATTTGCTGACTAAAATTTGCTTTTCATGTCATGGAAAAGAAAATTTTAAACGTTTTAAGAAGGAATTTGAGTTTTTCGGTTGAATAATATAGTTTAATTTTTTTAATTTTTCTATGTTGTTATTGGTGCACAATAAACGCATTTTATGCAAAATGAATCTTTTTAAATAGGGCGTGATCACAACACAAAACCTATTAAACCGAGTTTTTTTTTTTTTTTTTTTTTTTTTAATTAAGGGTAATATAACTTATTCGAGCTTCGACCTCTTTCAGCCATTTTTATAAAAAATAACATTTCTTAGAAGCACGCCAAAGTGAGAATAAAGGGGGTCAAAAATAAACCTTATTTTTAAATGGCTGCCACACCCTTGACCACAAAGTGGATATTTTTAGATCATACAAGGCAAATATCATAGTACGAAGAAGTGGTGCTTGACATTATTTTAACTTTTTTGTTTACAAAAAATTAAACATTTAAGGAGTTAAAAGTACGCTACAACATTCTAAAAAAATACTTTTTTATCTTAAATTGCTCAATTAAGTAATTGCTAAATACACTTTTTTATCTTAAATTGCTTGAAGCTCCAGAAAATATAGTCTACTTTCATAATCCTTAACGAAAACTGATTACAGAAAGATTCTGGTGACCTATCGGATCACGCCGGATTGGAAGGAGAATGCACGGATGCTATTACACCCACCCACGTAATTCGAAGCAGATCATCAGGAAACCAAATCTTAAGATAAACACTTTTTTCCCCTTCTATATGAAATCTCTCCTTAACCCTTTAGAGTGCGGTGTCCACAAAAAATGAACCTAATTTTAAGAGTACTGGAACCAAAAATATTTATTTAAAATTTTCCTTTAAAAAATTACAAGAAAATTAGCAAGTTGTTACTTTTCTACAAATTCGATTTTAAATTCTGGTGTCCATCATTTCATCATTTTACAAACAGAATTACTCTGTGATGGATAGGGTTATCGCAATAAGCATTCTACTCAAACTTACTGCATAGATACTAACCTCCCGATTTTATTTAGTACCAGTAAATTATTACAAAAACGTTATCTTTATTTAATTGCAGAAATCGTGCGATTGTATAAAACAAGTATTTTTTTCATAAATATATAGTTATTAAACAAATCGGGAAGTTTGCAACTATGTTACTGTTTAGGATTAAGCTAATGGCCATCTATGTGACAAGACACCGATGGCCATCAATGTAACTTTATGGGTTTGGATATTTTTATATTTTTTAAAAATTACTTTTTATGGAAAATTACTATTTTTCGGTATCTTTTAATGATATTTCTTACATAATTGTATAAGTACAGTATTTTGCGCCGATATAAAATTGCAAACATACTCTTATGGGCCGAAAGAAAAACAGCTGAGTATAGCTAGCCTACTTCAAAGCTATATGGATGCGTACGAAGACCACTTTCTATTCTTCGTATATCTTTTAACAACACACAAAGTAAATTAACCTGGCTGAACGATCCATTATACATATTTTCGTTACTTTTAAGTTTTAAACAAATATCCCAGTTCGAATTGGCATGATAGACTATATTTTAACAACAAAATATGTTTGCGTCGCTGGTTTCCTCTATAAATATTATTCGTTGAAGTGTGGCTTTTTTACTTTATAAAATATTCCAGCTATCAGCTATCAATCACTAAGTATATCAAGTAGGAAATACCTACTACATGAAAAATCAAATCTTTTGTGATTGACTAAAAGATATCAAGCATTACAAAGAAAAAATTAGAAATGTCTTGGCAACACACCTTTTATGCACTATAAGAATAATTTATTTAGACAAAGGGAAATTTTTATTTCTTGAAAACAATATATACAGGGTGCAATATGTTATCTATCGCCGACCTTTAATTTCTCAACCGTTGGCCGTAGACAAATAGTTAAAATTACAAAAACATTTCAAATGAGGTAAATATTCATGTTGTGGCATTATTTAAAGTAAAAAACCAATTTTATAAAAATTAGTAAATCTAACTTTTTATACGGTCCCCCAGTCCCTAAAGTTATACTTAGTAAAAGTTTACAGATATCATAACACATATAACACAAAAAGTTTGACATCTGTACTACAAAAATTGACACAGTTATTAAGTTTCAAAGTTTGAGAATTTTGCACATGATTTTGCCTTTCATTGAGAGATCAGTTAAAAGATGAATTAAAGTAATTCGAGATCAAAGTCAGGGTGCAATGTTCTTTTTACAGCGAAACCACCTTCAGCCGGTATCGCCAAATCTGGGAATCACCAAAGAGGGTTATTTCATCTAAAAATTTCAGTTAACTTTTATGGGTCGGAAAACATTCAAATGTGAAAGTAGGTAGAATCGACAACCGGAAAATAAAACATACTCACAAAGGACTAGATAAATGGCAGTGGAATCGCACCCTGATTTTTATCTCGAATTACCTGAATTCATCTTTTAACTGATCCCTCAATGAAAGACAAAATCGTGTGCAAAATTCTCAAACTTTAAAATTTAATAACTGTGTCAATTTTTGTAGTACAGATGTCAAACTTTTTGTGTTTTATCTGTTAAGATATGTGTGAACTTTTACTAAATATAAGTATAGGGACTGGGGGACCGTATAAAAAGTTAGATTTCGTAATTTTTATAAAATTGTTTTTTTACTTTAAATAATGCCACAACATGAATATTCACCTCATTTGAAACGATTTTGTAGTTGGAACTATATGTCTACGGCCAACGGTTTAGAAATTAAAGGTCGGCGATAGATAACATATTGCACCCTGTATATATATATATATTATTTTTTTAAGAAATATTTTTTTTTTTTTTTTGTCAAATATATTCGTACCGTTAGAAATTAAGCAATAAAAAAAAATAAATAAAAATAAATAACAACTCCGAGCATATTCAGATAAACCTATCTTTTAAGCAATTTAATTTTAATTAATTTGGTTTTCAAATAAAATGAAAATATGTCTGTTTGTTGGTAGATTTGTAGGTAACACCAAAGTGCGATATATGGTGATCTGTTCTTTTTTTTACTCTGAACAAACAACCTCCAATAGTTAGTTTTCATTCATTTATTGTAAAAATAATATATATATATTGTTTTAACCATTTGGAAAAATGGTTATTGTCTTCGGTCAGGGTTACGTAATGTATGATCAACTCCGTGCGATTTTTTATGTCTTAAATTTTAGTCTTTGAAAAAATTATTTTCCAAATGGTCGTTGTAATTTGTTAAATTGCATTATTTATTTATTTATTTATTTAAAATATCATGCTTGGAAAATATTTAAATATCTACCGAATTAAATTACAGTTTTTAATATAATTTCTTTCGAAAATATATTTTCCCTATTCGATGATGCAAAAATTGAAATTATGTGATACTTACAAGGGATGAATTAGTAATAAAAATAATAACCGTTTTTCCCGAGACGTATAGAAATGGGCAACACACTTCAACTACAGAAAAGTTTGTAGTGAAAGAAATAGAACTATGTCGCTAATAATTGTTAAACCGAATTATTGCATGTTACTGAATTGATTAATACAAACACTTACCTCATTGCCTATCGAATAGCTCATAAAAGTCGAAAAATCACAATTTATCCAATAATAAAAATATACTGTAAAATTAGGCACTTCGACAGTCACCCTTGGGTACATACTGTAACTTGGGAGTTACATGATCTTTTTTTTTTCTCCATTTGGGGTTTTCTATTGGTCTTTTGGTAGCAATTGTCTGTTACTTATATGGCATAACATGATTCTAAGTTCGTAAAGTCTGTTTTTGTTCCGATTTGTTTTTAATTGGATGCTATTAAATATTTTGTTGGTATTGTTTCAATGTGCTAGACAGGTTTTGTGTATCTTTATTGGTTAGTAATTATTATTTCTGAAAACTATTAAAAACATTATAAAAAATACTATAGCTTTGTTAAAAAGCAGAAAAACCAACGTTTAAAATGCACAAATAATATATGAAAAGAAGCAAACAGCTGTTTCGAATCTACTAGCGAGATTCTTCTTCAGTGCAAAAGGAACAGCGTGCTAGAAAAAGCAAGGCTGAGCAAAATCATAGACAGAGACGCGCTGGCTTTTATACCCTATGCGGGTGGCGAAGGCGCCGAAACAACCAATGAGAGAGAAGCAGTGGAAACGACTGGGTGGACAAGTAGCGACATCTACCGGAGAAGTAGAGAAAAGAAACCAAAAAAGGGGGAATTAAATTAACGCTTTCCAAATACTTGGAAAATCTGGAGTACTAGATAAGTCATTGACTACAGAGTGAGAATTTTTAATGATATGGTAAGCTTCCCAAAAATCAAGATCAAGGTTAGAAGAACATTTCTGGATAATGATGGCTGAGGAAAAATCGAACCTATGTTGAGAAGACCAAGAATGTTGAGCAATAGAAGAACGTTTGAGCTCCTGATTTTTAACATAACCTTCATGTTCTTTTAAACGAAATCTAAGAGCACGTTTAGTCTGACCAATATAAGAAAGACCACACTGACAGGAGATCTGGTAAATGCCCCAATTATCTAGGCGATCAACGGGGTGTTTGAGATTTGAAAAAGGTATTTTATTAACAGGAGAAAAAATAACTTTAAAATCAAACCTTCTTAGGATTTTAGCAACTTGCTGACTGATTTTAGGAAAAAATGGTAATACAACTGAAGTATTAGAGTTGGAATTAGAATGCTTTTCAGAATGGTCGGATTTCGTCAATTTCTTATAAATAGAATCGATAATATTAGAGGAATAACCACGATCGACAGCAATAGCTTTGAGGTAATTAAGTTCAGCACTAAGTAACTGAGGAGTGGAACAAATATTAGTAGCCCGAAAAACAAAGGTATTGAAAGCAGCGAACTTCTGGTTAGGGGGATGAGAAGAATACCTGTGAGGTGGGAGACTGACAGCAAAAGGTTTACGAAAGACGGTAGTCTGAAAGCCATTTTCACAACGAATAACAAGGACATCCAGGAAAGAAAGACAGTTATTGGTCTCAATTGGTCCAGAAGTTCGCTGCTTTCAATACCTTTGTTTTTCGGGCTACTAATATTTGTTCCACTCCTCAGTTACTTAGTGCTGAACTTAATTACCTCAAAGCTATTGCTGTCGATCGTGGTTATTCCTCTAATATTATCGATTCTATTTATAAGAAATTGACGAAATCCGACCATTCTGAAAAGCATTCTAATTCCAACTCTAATACTTCAGTTGTATTACCATTTTTTCCTAAAATCAGTCAGCAAGTTGCTAAAATCCTAAGAAGGTTTGATTTTAAAGTTATTTTTTCTCCTGTTAATAAAATACCTTTTTCAAATCTCAAACACCCCGTTGATCGCCTAGATAATTGGGGCATTTACCAGATCTCCTGTCAGTGTGGTCTTTCTTATATTGGTCAGACTAAACGTGCTCTTAGATTTCGTTTAAAAGAACATGAAGGTTATGTTAAAAATCAGGAGCTCAAACGTTCTTCTATTGCTCAACATTCTTGGTCTTCTCAACATAGGTTCGATTTTTCCTCAGCCATCATTATCCAGAAATGTTCTTCTAACCTTGATCTTGATTTTTGGGAAGCTTACCACATCATTAAAAATTCTCACTCTGTAGTCAATGACTTATCTAGTACTCCAGATTTTCCAAGTATTTGGAAAGCGTTAATTTAATTCCCCCTTTCTTGGTTTCTTTTCTCTACTTCTCCGGTAGATGTCGCTACTTGTCCACCCAGTCGTTTCCACTGCTTCTCTCTCATTGGTTGTTTCGGCGCCTTCGCCACCCGCATAGGGTATAAAAGCCAGCGCGTCTCTGTCTATGATTTTGCTCAGCCTTGCTTTTTCTAGCACGCTGTTCCTTTTGCACTGAAGAAGAATCTCGCTAGTAGATTCGAAACAGCTGTTTGCTTCTTTTCATATATTATTTGTGCATTTTAAGCGTTGGTTTTTTTGCTTTTTAATACTGTTGCACAAAGGCTTTATTTGCTATTTTTATGTATTTGGCGTTAACGGGCCTTTATTCTTCTGCATTTTTTTTTCCGCAATGTCTCAAATCAATAGGTTTTGTAATTTACGATTAAAAAAGTACAGGTTTTTGGAACACTTACATTTCCTACTTGATTGTAGGCGTAAGAAGGTTATTCCTAAATTCATTTCCATTCGTTGTAATTTATTTTCTTCAAATAGGATTGAGAAGGTCTTATTTCGTTCTAAATTAGCTCTTTTAAGAGCTTTGATTCAAGAAACTCGCCACAAAATTGCTCATATAGAGCGCGAGTTATATTCTTTACATATCAGCCTCGCTAATTCTACTCCTGATTTTCAGTCCATTGACAGAAGATCGTGGAGCAGAGTTCTCACAGCTTCTTCTGTTCATTGTTCGGTTTTAAAGAAGAAATTTAATGCGCTTTGTGGAAGTTCTGTCGCTAATAACTGCAGTAATTTGCCTCTTGTTAACCAAAATGCTGTTGTCAATCTTTCTAGTGTTCCATTAAGTAACAATCAGCTCGATGCTCTCAAATTGAATAACAATTTTTCTGTCTCTGCTATTCCTTCTTTACCTAATCTTATTGCTCCTATTGAAAGAGCCTTTAAGCATAGCGCTCTATCTTCTTCTCAAAAAGAGTCTATTAGGCATCTCATTGCCAATACTGTTGATTTCAATTCTAATGTTTATAAACCCAATCTTAAACATCCTGTTAAACAATGTCTGAAAAATTTGCGTTCTGATCCAAACTTAATTATTACTAAGGCCGACAAAGGAGGTCAGATTGTTCTTCTCGACAAATCTACGTATTTGGATAAAACCCATAAATTAATTAATGATGGTCCGTATGTGGATATCCGCAAAGACCCTTCCACTAGTGAAATTAACTCTATTAAGTCTGCCATTAAGTCTTCTTCCATTATTCCTGCTAACTTTAAGAAGTCCCTTATTCCGTCTATTGCGCATTGTGCCAGGTTTTATGCTTTACCTAAGGTCCATAAACCTGACATTCCTTTTTGACCTATTGTCTCTAGTATCGGTACAGCTTCTTATAAGCTTGCCAAATATTTAGTTTCTGTTTTTTCCCCACTTTTGAGCAGTAACTGTTTCACTGTTAAGAATTCTTTTGATTTTGTTAAAAAACTTCATAATTTTAAGCCGCAGGGTCACATGATGGTTTCTTTTGATGTTAAATCATTATTTACAAACGTTCCGGTTGAGGGGGCTTTAGATTGCCTCAAGAAAAGGCTTTGTGAATTCCATTTCTCTTATTTTGAAATCGAGGAACTTATACTTCTCACTCGCGCTTGCTTGTCGCAAAATACTTTTGTTTTCAATGGTAATTTCTTCCGTATGATTGACGGTTTGGCTATGGGTAATCCTCTTAGTCCAATTTTATGCGATATTTATATGCACTATGTTGAGGTCAAGCTTTTTGAAATCTTAAATTTTCCGTTCTATGTTCGTTATGTTGATGATGTTTATGTCCTGATTGAAATGAATTCGGATATTAATCATATTCTCTCTATTATGAATTCCATTGATCCCTGCATTCAATTTACCTCTGAAATTGAGACCAATAACTGTCTTTCTTTCCTGGATGTCCTTGTTATTCGTTGTGAAAATGGCTTTCAGACTACCGTCTTTCGTAAACCTTTTGCTGTCAGTCTCCCACCTCACAGGTATTCTTCTCATCCCCCTAACCAGAAGTTCGCTGCTTTCAATACCTTTGTTTTTCGGGCTACTAATATTTGTTCCACTCCTCAGTTACTTAGTGCTGAACTTAATTACCTCAAAGCTATTGCTGTCGATCGTGGTTATTCCTCTAATATTATCGATTCTATTTATAAGAAATTGACGAAATCCGACCATTCTGAAAAGCATTCTAATTCCAACTCTAATACTTCAGTTGTATTACCATTTTTTCCTAAAATCAGTCAGCAAGTTGCTAAAATCCTAAGAAGGTTTGATTTTAAAGTTATTTTTTCTCCTGTTAATAAAATACCTTTTTCAAATCTCAAACACCCCGTTGATCGCCTAGATAATTGGGGCATTTACCAGATCTCCTGTCAGTGTGGTCTTTCTTATATTGGTCAGACTAAACGTGCTCTTAGATTTCGTTTAAAAGAACATGAAGGTTATGTTAAAAATCAGGAGCTCAAACGTTCTTCTATTGCTCAACATTCTTGGTCTTCTCAACATAGGTTCGATTTTTCCTCAGCCATCATTATCCAGAAATGTTCTTCTAACCTTGATCTTGATTTTTGGGAAGCTTACCATATCATTAAAAATTCTCACTCTGTAGTCAATGACTTATCTAGTACTCCAGATTTTCCAAGTATTTGGAAAGCGTTAATTTAATTCCCCCTTTTTTGGTTTCTTTTCTCTACTTCTCCGGTAGATGTCGCTACTTGTCCACCCAGTCGTTTCCACTGCTTCTCTCTCATTGGTTGTTTCGGCGCCTTCGCCACCCGCATAGGGTATAAAAGCCAGCGCGTCTCTGTCTATGATTTTGCTCAGCCTTGCTTTTTCTAGCACGCTGTTCCTTTTGCACTGAAGAAGAATCTCGCTAGTAGATTCGAAACAGCTGTTTGCTTCTTTTCATATATTATTTGTGCATTTTAAACGTTGGTTTTTCTGCTTTTTAATACTGTTGCACAAAGGCTTTATTTGCTATTTTTAACTATAGCTTTGGATAGTTGTTACTGAGAAGGGCAAACACTTTAAAGTAAGTATATAATTTAAAATTATCATTTTTGAGCAGTTTTAGTTATGTAACTCAGGAGTAACATTATGTTCAACAGAAACATAAATAATTCTCCCACTATTTTTCTAGTGGATAATTAACAAAAATAGACTCAAATATAATTTTTCCCGAATAAAATAAAAAATCACGCATTAAAGGGTTAACTTTGTATTCTTGTTTCACCTGCAACCTAATACGAAATAAAAATTAAATTTAAAAAATCAAAAAACCCGACTGAGTGAAAAGCGAACTAATTAATTATTTCTCATCAATGTGAAACTATTTTTTTATACAAGGTGAGACCGAAACGTGAGGTGACTGACGTCATAATAATCACTGTATTAGATATTTTCAGATTAATACCTCACGGTTGTTCAAAGTAGTTCTAGCTGTCTACAGTACACTTATGACAACGTTAATACAAGTTCTGGAAACTTTTGAAAAAGTCCTCCTTTGAGACTGTTTTAAGTTCCTTGGTAACAGCAGCTTCAATGTCTGAGGAGTTTGAATATCAGTGTCCCTTCATTACCAATTTTAGTCCTGGAAAGAGGAAAAAGTCTGCTGGCGCAAAATCGGGGGAATAAGGAGTCCATTCCCAACAAACACCGAACTTGTAGGCCACTGATGGGTTCGTTAGCCTTGGCCAAAAGTGTTCGATGGCGGCCCGCTATCATTGTCCGTAACGGCTTCGTCAAAAAAGTGTCACGCCGGACACAATAAGGCAGGAAGGAAATTGGCCGCAAGTACAATGCCCACAAACGCGCCATTAACGGTCATCTGAAACTGATATTTAGCCGCAAACTGGCCACAATTATACATTTAATGGCATTCCTGACTAAAAGTTTGCCACTGCTATGCCATTAAGGGTCATTTTAAATAAAAGCTAGCCTCAAGCCAGACACACTTATGCCATCAATGGGCATAATTAATGAATGCAAGCCGGAAGCTAGCCACATTTGTACCATCAATGGGCATCATTAATGAATGCAAGCTAGAAACTAGCCACATCTATGCCGCTATTGGTTATCATGGACGAAAACTAGCCAGAAACTGGTCGGAATTATATTGTTTAACCCCCCCCCCACACACACACACACAAAAGTTCAGTAAATGATTTTTTTTTGGGGGGGGGGGCAGAAAAATTTTCTTCTAAAAAATATTTTCATAAAAATTATAATCTAAATTTACTGGTTTTGAAGTGTTTGTCTGAAAACAGTTTATATTATAAACTGTTTTCACATATTATATATTAAATTATACTATGTAAAATTTGGAACAGGTCTAGGAAATTTTATTTTTTTAAATATGTTCTCATAACACCATCCTGACTTTCATACATGTTTTACTTTAACATACACTTAAGTTAAAAACAATTTTTATTAAAAGTCAAATAATAATTAAAAAAGAATAAATTTTACAGAACAAAGTGCATTTAGATCCTAAATTTTATCAAAATATTTAAGACTGTTCTCAAATCAAAAGGGTCAACTTTCTGACATAAGTTTTAATTCATTTTTGTTCGGATGCGCATGAAACTAGAAGGTGTTCAGAAACTATGCTATCGAACTGTTTTTTCCGTTTTCTTGTAAACGCCATAGATCTTTCTGAAAATACTGTCACACTGGGCATTTTGAACTGAACTTCCGAACGAAAGAAGAAAATCCAGTCAGTAAGGGGAGAAAAATGCCGTGTCACGTGATCAAAATCGCTTATAACACAATAGGTAATCGATTGATCAAAAAATCGAAAACACAGTTTGATTCCAACGTTAGGCTTTCCAATTTTATATCTTTCCGTTAAAAAAATGAATTTGTAAATATGTCAAAAGGTTTTGCGTTTGTTGAGCAGAGCAGTTGAGAACAGCCTTAAAAGATAATTCCAATGGAGGCATAACTGAGCCTTATCTGCTCATCACCTTTGAACAGAAATTTCAAATTTGCTGTTACAGTAAATGAACGTTCAACAATATTCAACCTTAAATATTTTTATAGAGACATATTCTCCTAAAAAATTTCTTTTTTATGGTTGCTTTAGTTGTTATAAATGTTGAGATTCCTAAACAGCTGCAAGAGCCAAATTTACAGTTAACAAAGAAAATTCGATAACAAAGCCTTTAATGTATTTTTAAAAAATATTGAACATATGCTAGCCAAAAGAGCAATTTTTTAACTAGTTTCTTCATTTCCATTCAAATTGTTATATAACAATTATATCCGACGCTTTTATAGTACCATGTTTCACACAGAATTTCTTACCTGGATGATGTTTCTTTTAATTATCTGGAAAATAAAATACAAGACCACAGGAGTTTTATTTTTGTAAACTAAGAAAATGTTAACTTTATTGATCATTAGAATTTAAAAACGATTTTTTAAGATAGATTATTTATGTAATTTGATACTTTAAATTATAGTTGAAAATATGCCACTTCACTACAATAATTTCTTTAGTGTATAATTAATCGGGGGGGGGGGGGAATAAAAGTGTGTCTATAATGTAATATGATGTTGTTGTAGTCTGTTAAGGTCTTACCCCCCCTCCCCCCCCCCACACACAGAAAACCCATCCTTGACATACCTCATTTGATGAACTATAAAAGAAATTAATTTACAACATACATTCAAAGTTTTTTTTTTTTTCAAAATTATTATGAATTGACAGAAGGCCAGTTGGCACCACTTTTAAAGTTTTTTTTTTTTTTTTTTTTTTTCATTATTCAATATATAACCGCCACTCATGCACTAATCGTTCATGTTTTTTTCCAAATGAACCAAAACTTCATAATGAAAATATATCTTTGTTTTTCTTACTCTATAAGGATCATTAAGTAATGAGCACTTTATATTTCATTTTTTAACAATATTACCTAGACTATCAAAAATTCAAATTGCACTATATAATATTATCCATATTAAAATTGTAATTTCAACACTCATTATAGACAAACTTTCATTTAAATCATAACAGTTTTTGAAGAGCAGTTAATATTTAATGTGTCATCTCCAAGCAATACAAATGTATAATTTGTAGCATATTAGTTTTTCAGGCCGTCAAAGTTTAAAATATATAATCTACATAAATCCAGATATTTATTGAATTATACAAAATATATAAAAACTATTAATTATTATTTAACCCCCATTTTTGTTATGAAGCAAAGAAGGTGGTTTTCTTAGAAGGAAAAAGGAGAAACGCTTTATTCTTTTATTTCACTTTCCTAAAAACAAAATATATTAAAACACTAGAACTGGATGCCATTTTGTCACACAATTTTATTTTTCACCAAAAATGTAAAGCAAACAAAAATAATTTTTTAATTTATTTACAAGTTGATCAAATTTATTACAAATACATTACAAGTAAAATTATTCCTGTTAGAATAGTGCTATTAGTCAACAAACGTTGATAAAAGAGCTGAAAATCCACAGCCATCTTCTTAAAGAACTTTATTTCCAGATTTTCACATTTTTCTGTAAAACAAAAGAAAAAACAGAAATGAAAAATGAGTTTTGCAGAACAAAATTCAAATGTTTTTTAAAAAATCATATTGAAAAATCAAATTATGGAGATACACTATTTATCACTTATATTTTCTACTTTCCAGTACTTGAAATAATTCGGTCTTGCAGTTCCACCACAAGGGAGAGCCTGGTTTGAAGCATAATTAACTCTATTGTTTTTGTAACTCATAAATCGTTATAATTATAAAAATTATTTGGTGATTTATTACCTGTACCTGGCTAACAAAAAACTGCTTTTAAAATTATTAAGTTAAAAAAATATTAAAATATTATATTGCCATTGGAAACATGCCTATGTACATTGTTTCGTTAATTTTAGTATATCAGGAAGTGAGTGAAAAATAGAATGCAAAATTTCATCTTAATACAGAGATCAAGTTAAATAAAAGAGTGCAAGAAACAACAAAGCTGACACTATCTCAGAATTAAATTTTACTCTAAATACTGTTAATTTAAAAAAAATGTGCTGCACTTTATAACTTTTTATGGACTTGGGGGGGGGGGGGGAAGGCCATTGTTGCAGAGCAAAACCAGAATAGTCAAATGATTAGGAATTTATGCCTAAATATCTTTAAAGAAATGTTTAGCGAGCCATTGTCATACTAGTAAATGAACAAAGTTTTAATGATTAGTTTTGAAGACATTCAATATTAAAAACCTAGCTAATTTTGGATATCATCTAAAAGTGAAATTAGTTGCATTATAATTCAGATTACATACACATTTTATTAATTACTTTAACACTAAATATTATTAGTTCTTACAAATTAAACTATTTCTTTTTCAATGACTATGTAAGTTCCTGCTATAGTAACAGCTTAAGACATTTTTTCATACATTTTAATAAATTGCAATTTTAATTGTTTAAAACTAAGTTCATAACTGAAGTTTTTTACGTTTCTTTTTAAAAAAGCAATAAATAAAACAAAAACCAAACCCTATTGAATGTTAGTCCTTAACTCATTTGCAATGATGCACACATACAGAAATGCACTTCTGATGACACAGCGCAAAAGTTTAATTTCATCTTCTCAGGGTGTCTATTCCAGCTGAGCTACAAATTTCTTTGACTTTTCCAGGTTTTCCATACCAAAAAAGAAAAAATTCCAGGTACCGAGATTTAGTGATGTTACACACAAAAAGTCTAAAAGGTTGTGAATTTGAGAAGAGAACTTTCACAATTGATTCTGAAGCACAAACTATTGATTTTTTAAAAGATTTTTTGTAAAATGTACAAATTGTCGAATACCAATATATTTACTTCATGGTTAATGATTGCTTGACATCTCTATATTTCTTACATTTTGCAGCAGGGTTCGTAAAAAACCTGGGTTTAAAAAAAAACTGGGTTTTTTGGTTTAAACCGGGTTTTAAAAAAAAATATTTTTTCCTATTACATACACATGCATATTTATTGATAAAAATAAACATTGTTGGATATATAAGTAATATAACTTCATTTAAAAATAATTTAAATTAAATAATTACAATCAATTATGTAGAAAATTGAAATCATTTAGAATTTAAACATTTATAGTAAAAGTCTTAGGTTCCATCCTTTAGTCTTATGTTCCATGAATAAAATGTTCTACATAGTGAAACATTGTTTATTAAGATTTTCGAGGTATCAATCTTTTGATTACTAATACTATAAATAAATAATGGTGTAGTTTCATAAATATAATATGCTTTCCCATGGCTATTCAAAGTATTTTCTTTGAAATATTTGCCATCTGAGATATCTGATTTTTCTGTTAGAACACCAGGGTGTCTACAAAAAGTTCTAAAAAAAAGTTCCCTGATTTTTCTATGATTTTCCTGACTATCTTTATCAGACTTCCCTGATTTCCATTATTAACAATACGCATATGGTACTTTTTCATGTATGCCGATTCCTTGTATACCACACTTATCCAGCTTGCTAATATTTCATTTGGGAGAAAAAACAAGAGAAAAACATAAAAATTGCTTAATATGCATTAAGTATTGGTTGACAGTTTTATAAATCTGAAATCAAAATTTAGTCCAACAACCTCATATAGTCGCCAATCGATATAGGATGACCAGAAAATTTCCTCATTTTCTGAAAAATATTCTATTATAAGACTTATCTACATGTGATAGGATAGCTAATTGGGTTAAGCTAGACACTTGGTCAGGTAATGCTAATGTATCATTTAAAATTTTCAAAAATGGGTTAAATTGTCTTCAATATAAGCGCTATCTACAGAAAATGAGGACATATCACCTTAATTTGCGTTAAATATAAAAAACTCTTACCATGTGCATCTTTTTTAATATATTGGGAAAGACTCATCAGGATGTGAAAAAATATGGTATATAAAATAGATGAATCAGTCTCGTTGGCAAGGTGAAAATGCAAATATTTTCGCATACAGACAAATTTCCCTGATTTTCGAGTATTTTTACAAAGTTCCCTGACATTTCCCTGATTTTTCCAGATTGATAAACCTCCCTGATTTTTCCATGATTCCCTGATTTCCAGATTCTGTAGACACCTTGAACAGGGTACACGACATTTCGGTCCCGACACTTCGGTCCCGCCATTTCGGTCCCGCCGTTTCGGTCCCGAGACATTTCGGTCCCTGGCCATTTCGGTCCTGAGACATTTCGGTCCCTGGCCATTTCGGTCCCGAGACATTTCGGTCCCTGGCCATTTCGGTCCCGAGACATTTCGGTCCCTGGCCATTTCGGTCCGGAGACATTTCGGTCCCTGGCCATTTCGGTCCCTGGCCATTTCGGTCCCGAGACATTTCGGTCCCTGGCCATTTCGGTCCAGAGACATTTCGGTCCCTGGCCATTTCGGTCCCGAGACATTTCGGTCCCTGGCCATTTCGGTCCTTAGCCATTTCGGTCCCTTGTCATTTCGGTGCCCACCACCTTATAACTCGTATTCTAATTGTCGTGGGCCGCCAAACGCTGTGATTTAAACATTATTTGGGACCTTTTTAAATTTTTTTAACACCCCCCACCCCCCAAATTAAAAAAAAGCTGAATATAACAGTCCGATAAATTTAAACTTTTATAACTCGTGATAATGAAATCACAGCGAGCTGAAAATTTGTTTGATTGAACAATGTGATATAATTTTACAGGGGACATAGTCTTTTTATTATTATTATTATTTAACAAAATGGATTTTTTAAGCTTTATTATTTGTTATTAATATTAGGTATTTTATATATACTATAAACTGCCATAGATGATTTTTTGGTTGTTTTCATACGTTTTTTAGAACCTTTAAATTATCATCATTAATTAAATAATTTAAAAAACTGTTCTTATTTTTTCCCCTTCTTACAATTAGATTAATAATAAATGTCTTCAATAATTCAATTGGGCACTTATAAGCTATTGTAGGTAAATATTTCCTCAAATCATTCTTCTACATCCTCTCCTTTAATAATTCAGAAATGAGATATATTTATTGAAGCAAAAATATTTAATTTTTCTTATTACTTTTATAATACAAAGTTATAATTTTGTTTTCATAAGTTACTTTACCATTATAAACATTGGGAAAACAATAGTGATTTGGTAATTAGGTGTGCCAGGAAAAATATTTTGTTGTCAGAAAACTCGACCCACCGCTTCATTTTTTTAAAAATAATTATTGGTTGCATTTTTAACAGTCTTCTTACCCATTGCAGACGATTTTTGTGAACTAATTTTATTGAAACTGGGCCTATTTCTTTGTAATAAGATGATTATTTTTTATTTTATGTAATAGTGTAAGTATTATTTTAATTAATTTTATTTTCAATTTTTAACTTACAAAACTAAGGTTTTTAGGTGCGTTCGTAATTATATAAATACGTAGCACCTATAGTCGCCGTTCAGTCCGTCTGTCTGCCCGTCTGTCTGTCCGCATATAACAGAGCAAAAACAACCCAACCGAATGGTCTGAAATTTTAAATATACGATTGTTGCATAATTTTGTCGAGCCATTTCAAATTTTATGGATATCGGATGCATAGTTTAATTACAGGGATTGTCAAAAGTTTTTCTTTACATTGCGGCCAATGGGAAAAATTATTGCAAGTGCATTTTAATGATGTTACAGCCTTCCGAATGGTCTGAAATTTTAAATATATAATTGTTGCAAAATTTTGTCGAGCCATTTCAAATTTTATGAAAATCGGATGTATAATTTAATTACAGGGACAGTCAAAAAATTTCCGTTACATTACGGCCAATGGGAAAAAATTATTGCAAGTGCATTTTAATGATGTTACAGCCTTCCGAGTGGTCTGAAATTTTAAATATATAATTGTTACAAAATTTTGTCGAGCCATTTGAAATTTTATGAAAATCGGTCTATAGTTTAATTACAGAGACAGTCAAAAGTTTTGCGTTACATTACGGGGAATGGGAAAAAATTATTGCAAGTGCATTTTAATGATGTCACAGGCAATGCACTCATGAAGTGCAAAAAAATATATATATTCAGTACAATATGGGGTGCAAAAAATAATTATAAAACTAGTTATAGTACGAACGCACCTCATTTGCCACGTTTGACGAGCAATTTCCAACTTGTTTGTATTTGTCGTTTATTTATTGATTTTTAATATTACCCTTTTCCTCCCACTTTCCCAGAAAAAAAATTAATATTTTTTTTTTATTTTTTAGTTTTATTATTAATTATATTAATAGTTTTAAATTTCGGTGACTTTAAATATAAAATAAATAAACATGTAAAAGATAAATTTCAGTTTATAACTACTATATGATAAATTGAATATAAAATGTATTATGTATTGAGTTTATTTTAAAGTAAAAAAATTTAATGTATATTAATAATGTTATTAATTTAATAAATTAAGGATACATTAAATAAAAAAATAATATAGGAATTTTTTGAAAAAACAGTCAAAAACATAACGTCTAAGTAATAATTAATTAATTAATTAAACATAATAATAATAATAATAATGCAACATTGTACAAATACGTAAAAATACCTTTTAACAGTGTTAGGTGATATTATGCAGATTTTAATTTTTTAAGTACAGTTATAATTTACAATTCGCAAAAAGTAAGAAATTATTAATTAATTATAATTAAAGAGCAAAAATAATATTATAAGCTAACTAATAAATGAATAAACAACATGTTTATCTTCAAACCCTTATCACTTTTACACATCCTAATGAAGTTAATAACGTTATAATAACCGAAAATTTAAAAAATATATATTTGCATTTACCCTATAAAAACTATTATATAGTTCATGTAATAGTTTTTAAACAAGCAATTGATAAATTAGTTATCTAAACAATTAATAATTAAAATAATTTTGAATTGAAAAATACGTTTAATAAAAACAATTTAATTTTTGATTTTTTTTTTTTACTTAACAATATAACTATGAGTGTTTTCAACTTGTCGTGCAAGTTAAATTCATGCTGTATCAAATTTATTGCAAACTAACGGCAAACAAATAATCAAAAATACTGCAAACTTACTGCAAAGTAGTAATCTTTCCATATCACACTATAAGTTTAACCCCTTCGAAGGGGTCAATAGACCTGATCAGGTCTATTGATGCGAAAGCGCCGTCAGAAGGCGCATGCATAGGTTTTATCATCATAAACAAGTTTAGGTAATATTTGTACTTTTCATTTCGAGCATTTTTTGGTATTTAATAAGTATAGCGTTTAGAAAAAACGGTGCCTACCGAATAAAATTTCTGCAGTTTCTGCGTATATGCTGATTCTCATTGTTGTTGAGTCTCTCAACAGAGGGATCTTTTGCTTTCGTCACTTTCGTGAATTAAAGACAGTCTTGCCATCAGTTTCACAACAAACTATTCATGCAAGTGGGTGATGGTATACCTTGCGGGAGATTTGCTCCGAATTTCTCAATTCAAATTTGTCACGGCAAGATAATATCAGAAAAAATCAAACTTTCTGCTAATGTTCATGCTATCTGGGTTACCTCAAAAATTTCCATGGGGAGCGCGGCGGATCGTATGAACGGCTCATGCGATTGACACTTATGTGAAATCATTATCCAATATCTATTACAGCACAAATTCTTAATTCAATGGCAAGAAATTAAACATGAAGATTGCTGTTTTACACTTAACCACTTGGCCCTAACTTTATTGTAGGCAAATGTTATGTAATATGAAACTTGATTTAACCCATTCGCTGCCAAAACTAAGAATTTTCAAATTTTTTGTTGAAGGTCGTTTGCCAGCACAAATTCAGAAAGATAAATTTCGCTTTACTAATACAGCGAAATTTCTGCCAATAAATGAGGCATTTTTTTTTAATTCTAAAATAGTGGTGACAAAGTAATCAATAAATTAAAGCAACGAGTATACTCGTGAATGACAGCGAATGGGTTAATTAAATTTAACTCTTCAGTATGCGCTCAGCTTTTTACATCATAAGTGAATCTTTTTCACTGGTAAATATTAATGTAACTTGAATGTATTATTAGTTGCAGTTATAGAGATTGGCCTTATATTTTTTATCCATGCTTTTTTTTTTTTAAATTAAGAAATTAAATAAGGATATACCTAAATTCTTAAAGTTACTCGAAATACTTCTATCATATATACACAGTCAAGACAAGATTCCAAGGACTGGTAAAAAGCTCCATTTTAGACAGGCTTCCATGTAAAGAAATGTAATTAATTATACTTCTAAGATACACTACCTCAATAAGATCTATTGTTCGTTTCGCAGGGATTCTGAAACTCTTCCGTTTGAGACAGGATTCCGTTATAGAAAGATTCCGCTTTCACAGGTTTCACTATGCTTCACTAAAGAAGGGTGAAAATCCCCTTTTCAGTCAGGTTTTCAGCAAATTTAATTGTATCGCAATTCATATTAAGATCATGTAACGCTTACGTTAAAGACAGGATTCTGTTATAGACAATTACTATTTTGACAAGTTTTATTCTATTCATATGATATAAATAAGTATATTTATATAAATACACAAAACTTTTAAAAATGGAACCTGCCTATAACGGAGTTCTGTCTTAAACATAAATGTTCCATAGTGCTACGGAAAAGAATACTATACAAATACACCAAATAACACGGAAACCTGTGTAAAACGGAATTTTTCACCAATATTTACAATTTCATCTTGACAGGGTTTACTATATATATAACATGATGGAAAATTCTGGACCCCCCCTACCCCCGAAACGAAATCCTGGCTACGCCACTGCATGTCGTCCCGGTTTTTTTAAGCCATTAAAGATAAAAAATGCCGTGTGGCCACAAAAAAGCGCCGGCTGACTAGAACAAAGAGAGCGCGAGTAGAATAATTCTTCTATCTGGATCTTTATTTAGCATAATCAAATGGGGGAAGCCAGGACATCTACACTTGACATATATATATACATGTATAATATTCTTTTGAATGAATAACATGTAGATATCAAGAAAAGCCAAACATGTTTTCTAAATTTCCAAATTTCTTCATTGTGATATATTTATAAAATTTCTTAATTTAAAATGAAATTTTACGTAAAAGTGATTCACTATACAATATTGTTTTGAGTTTTTATGTTATTTTTTTGTATTTTCATTTTTATTTTTTATTTGTCATATTAAAACATGTAGTCTGCTTTAATTCTAAGTATATAAGTCAAATAAATAACAAAGAAATATTTGAAATACAGAATTAATTTTAAATACGAAAAGAATATTTTATGACAATAGAAATTTTTAAATTATGATTTATGTTTATTGTGCTCATAGTTTTTTAATGTAATAAGCATATAAAAGACTTAAATATATTAAAAAGGATTTGTAATTGTTGCAAACCACTTCACCGTCGACAGGTATGGGGGAAAAAGTGCTTTTATCCCCGAGTTATCCCGGGGCAAACGGTGAAGTGGTTCAAAATTAAAAATATTTTTAAACTTGTCATTCGACACCGGTAGAAATAGCGGTAATATTATTGTTACATGTAAAAAGATTAATGCAAACTTTTAAATAGTTTTTCAAAAAATAGTAAATTAAAATAATTATTAAAATAAAATAGAAAGTTCTAGTCTGTTCCGGTGCAGAATTTAAAAAATAATGTGTCTTTATCACAATTTCATGTTAAGAACCCCCTTTTTAAAAAAATATGTAAAATGCAATACATTTAAAATTGATGCGCCGTTAAATAATAGGATAAAATAAAGATTTGTAAAAATATTTGCAGATTTTTTCATTATTAATCACATAGTGTGCAAATTATATACAATTGAATATGTGCATTTTCGCATGGGCATTTGCATATGAAAATTAAAGCTCGACTTATAAATATTTTTAAATTGTCTGGACTTTATATTTATGATAGACTAAAATATGAGGAGCTTCTATAAAGAATCCACAGAGCTCTCCTTTCCTCCACTCCTGAAAACGATTACTTCTACCATATAAAATTTGCATGGGGTGCTACAATTTGATTGCGAGTTATAAGTGTTTGCGGTTTTCGGGCCCTTGTATTCGGTTATACTAAAATTTCAATTGTTCAGTTAAAAAATCTTATAATGTACCTCCTTTTTTAAAGATTACGTTTACCGTACAAAATATGAGTGTGATTACGATAATTACAGAGAGAGTTATAAATGTTTTAATTTATCAGGACCTTATACTTAAGATACACTAAAATATATAAAAAGTCAACAGAGACCCCTCCCCCCCTGCCTTATAAAACGATTATGATTATCTTAGGAAATTAGTGTGGGCTGCGACAATTTTGATCTGTGTTATACGTGTTTGCGTTTTCGAGTCCTTATATTCGAGTTATACTAAAATTTAGGGAGTTCAGTTAAAAAATTTCATAGTGTCCCTCCTTTTATAAAGATTACGTTTACCATACAAAATATGAGTGTTTTGCGATAATTATAGATCGAGTTATAAATGTCTTAATTTATCAGACCCTTATACTTATGATACACTAAAATATAGAAAATGTCAATCCCCCCCCCCCCCACGTTGTTTTTTAAAATGATTACCATACGAAATTTGTGTGTGTTTACTAAAATTTTGAGGCCTTTATTTAAAAAACTCTACAATGTCCCCTATAAAATTGTCACCTATTTCAAGTGCACAAAATTTCAGCTTGCTGGAGAAGGGACCGAAATATCTCGGGTCCGAAATGTCTTGGGACTGAATTGTCTCGGGACCGAAATGTCTCGGGACCGAAATGTCTCGGGACCGAATTGTCTCGGGACCGAAATGTCTCGGGACCGAAATGTCTTGGGACCGAATTGTCTCGGGACCGAAATGTCTTGGGACCGAATTGTCTCGGGACCGAAATGTCTTGGGACCGAAATGTCTCGGGACCGAAATGTCTTGGGACCGAATTGTCTCGGGACCGAAATGTCTTGGGACCGAAACGGCGGGACCGAAATGGCGGGACCGAAGTGTCGGGACCGAAACGTCCTGCTTCCCCTTGAACACTACCTGAATAATTATCTTTTATTGAAAGAAAAACTTTTTATAAAGAATTCCCGGAATGATTTGAATTTAGCAGTAGAGTCTTTACACGTTTCAAGAGGTATTGTGTATTGACATTTGACACTTCTCCTGAGAAACTGCCAGATAAAAAAAAGGCAACAGTTAATAAACAGAAATACCTTTTTACCAGATTTTTAGACTACTGAAAACATTGATCTTAAAATGGAAAGTATATTTATAAAAGTTGTCATCCACTAACACTTTTAAACAGCCATCAGACTTAATACTCAGGCTTTTTTTCTAAGCTATGTTATAATACATATTACTTTTTAAATGTCTAAACTAAAAATTGATAATATATCTTTTTAGGCATTTTTATGAGACTTTTTTCTATTATGTCTCAAGCGAACCTTATCTCGATTTCCCCCCAATTTTTTGTCAGATCTAAATTAGTGGATTGGATTATGCAATAGATAATTTAAATATATGTCATTGCATATTTAAGTTAAAAGTAAACATGTGCTTCGCTACCACACAATTTTTCAATGTCCTTTTATTCGACTTCATATCTTGAGTTTCTTTTTTATTCTAAGGTTGTTCTCAAATCCGAAAGGGCAACTTTATTGCATAAGTTTTATTTATTTTTGTTCGGAAATGCATTAAACTAGCAGATGCTGTTGTTCAGTAACTATGTAATAGAACTGTGCTTTCAGTGTTTTTTTTTTTTTTTTTTTTGCAAACCAATAGATTTTTACCAGCGTGGTTTAAACCAAACAACCCTGTTTTGCAGACACACACTTTTAGCACCAGATTCCATCTATTTTGTGCAATCAGAATACTTTTAGCACCAGGTTCCATCTATTTTGTGCAATCAGAATTAAATTCTTTCTCACAGTAGTCACAATTAAACAGAAATTGCTCTAACATATATTGTACAAAAAAGACCTTTTTTAAAAGAAATATATCTGCTCTGAAACTAACCCTATTTAAGGATTATAAATATTCAACTATTAAGCTAACAAATGTTCAGTTCCGAAACAAACTTAAGTAAGCAGATTGAATCATCTAATCAATCCTACAAAATTACGCTTCACTGAAGGTGGTACTGATTGAAACTAGAGTTATAAAGGACTGAAAGGTAGTAGACACAAGAAATTGAATAACAGGTTTAAATACTCTTTACAGTACTTATGAAAAACAAAGTCAGATTCTTATGGTACTGCAATTTCAAATCCTTAGTTTTAAGAAATTTTACTGAATATTTGCTTGAAATTTCAAATTTCTCTGACTTTTCCAGGTTATCCATGTGGCTAGACACCCTGTCTCCTGCACAATTACGCCTAACTCTTGTACAACATTTATTTTAAAAAAAACTTTTTTCCACGACAAGTTTTGAAATTTACATATATAAAATATTATTCTAGATATTCATCGAAAAAATGAGGTATTGTTCGGATATTTTAATATAAAAATACTTTTAAAAAATAGAAAATGCATGTTTTTAACAAAGTTTTTTGTTCAAAATATAAGCATACAGCATTTTCCAAACCACTTTATGCGCCATGTAGTCCTTTACTGCAATTTTTTATGTACGCGTTCGGTTATTTCCTAGCGAAATATGGCAATTGCCTGTAAGAAAAAAAAAATGTGAAGTTTGTCAATCAGCCGAGAGAGAAGAAAAGGTGAAATTTGTCGAGGGAGATGCGAAATATGTTAATAGGTTGCAGGGGAAAAGAAAATGAAATTTGCCGATTGCTCACAAGGAAAAAAAAATTCCGAAATTGGTCAATTCTCAGAAAAACAGACCAAAATTCGTCAAATCACTGAAGAGGGAAAAAAAAGGAATTTGTCGATTGCTCACAAGGAAAAAAAAAAAAATCCGAAATTGGTCAATTCTCAGAAAAACAGACCAAAATTCATCAAATCATTGAAGGGGGGGGGGGATGAAATTTGTCAGTTGCTCACAAGGAAAGAAAAAAAATTCCAAAATTGGTCAATTCTCAGAAAATCAGACCAAAATTCGTCCAATCATTGAAGGGGGAAAAAAATCACGAAATTTTTCAATTGAATGTTGGAAAAACATAGTAAATTATGTCTATCAGTCGCCAGATGAAACGGCAATCCATTCACAAAAAATAATGCAAATCTGATAATAATGGGGAAAAAAATCCTGAGATATCAGTCAATTGCTGGGAAAAAATTTGTAAATTTAGTCACTTGGTTGTACGCGCTAACTTTGTGGGGGAAAGGGGGGGGGGGATAATGAAATCCGTCTATCACTCGCCAGAAGATATTGTGAAATTTGTTCATTTGTTCATTTTGGGAATATATCGCAAAATTCAGCAATCGTCCATGAAAGTATCACAGAATTCTACTGATAACAGGAAAACCAGTTCGAAGTATGTTTTTTGAACAGGACACAAAGAGTACCTTTTGAGAGCAATGTGCCCTCCCTTATTCTTTTAATTAAATTCCAGGCCAGCAACCATTTTTTTGAGTACACTAATGATTGCAAAATACTCACTAGTCTTTAATATATGAACATATATATAAAAAAAAAATACTCAGCTATAGAATTATTTTGTTAAAAGTTAAAATTTTGTTACTTAATTGATAATGTTCACTTTCAGTAAACAAAATAAATATTTTTAATAAGCAGATTTATTCAGAAATTAAAATAAATAAAACTTGCAAAGAACCAGCAGATGTTACCTTATAACACTTATTATACAGATATACTACATAAAAAAAGAAAGTTTGTTTTAATTTTTATGGAAAAAAAAAACGTATATAGACAAAGTCAAACACAGTATTGAATAATTAACATTAATCATGAGTAAAACAGAAAAATAGCTTAAAATATGAATTTCCACAATGTTATTGAAGCTAAAATATTTTTACAAATGAAATATGTATAATAAAACTGATTAAATAAAAATTATTAGGTAATGTGTATAATATAATGCTAACTTAAAATATATTCTTCAAATATTTCATTGGTGAAAAAAAATCTTTAAAATTTAAAAAATACATATTTAAATTTATAAAGAAATATTTGAAGTAAAAAGTAATGAATAAGAATGAGTATAAAAACTAAACCTGTGACTTTATGATCCATTAAGGGGGGTCTACATTGTCCATCCCTATTTACTTGACCCTGGGGCCCAAAGGGCTATACAGCATATGTCCCGGTCAAGCGGACAGACTAATGCAAAAACTTCAGTGTTTAGTTCCAAATAGCTTGGTACTCATTTTATCGGCCGCAAAGGAATGAAAACGCCAAGTTACCTTTGCATGCTGGGAGTCTAACATTCGACCAGTAGCGTGCTGACTAATATGCTATTAGGTTTAATAATGGGTATAACTCAATAAAAATGTAAATATACTTTTAAAAAAATTTGTTGATGCTAAAAATGTTTTTAAAATTGCAACTTTATACATATATATATACATATAATAAAACATTTGAAATAAATGAATTATAAGAGATAAAACCGACTAATAATAATAATTCTACATATGCACTTTATTGCGTGTCACAGCTTTTAGGACTCTTAAAAATATTTTTGGGTTTAATAAATTCTTAAGCAATTCTCTGTACAAAGACCCAGAATTGATTTCAGAACTTTTTGTTTACTGCCCAACAATGATTATTCTTATCAACAAATTGCATCTGTATGTATGTAATTTCTGGCCTATAATCTGTGGATCAAACAATTATGTTTCTTTCCCGAAATCCCCAGTAGCAGAATTTTCGGTGTCTGTCAGCAGCAAACTAAAATTTATATGCGACCAAACAATGGTGAACCAAGCTACTACCATAAATACTTACAGTAAACCATAATATAAGCAAAAGTTGTATTTTACAAAGAAAATGCGCCAAGAAACACAACTATAAAAACAAAGTAAATTTTTAGTGAACTTATTAAAACCAAAATTTATTTTTAAGCTGGTAGATTAATCTGCAAGGTCTAAAATAATCTGCAGCACTGCTGCCGTGCTGCACAGTTTCTGCTACGGGGATGAAATCTTATTTTCATCAAATGTAACTTAATGAATCATGGTAAATATTTAACTCCAATTATTAAATAAAATTTATGGGTCGAAACATGATTGTTTGATCTGCGGATTACAGCTCAGAAATTACGTAATAAGAAATGATATTTAAAAAAAAAAATAAACAGTTAATAAGTAAACTGAAGAGAACACTACTAGTGTTGACTCTAAGCCAATTTGACAGGATACAACAGCTGGCAGCCTTTTTTTGCTATTTTAAGCACCCGAAGACCCCTTTCAAAACTATGCACCCAATGGTCTGTACCTACTACTCTTTTTAACATATCCTTTTGGTTAATTTCCTCTCAAGATAGATCATCGTCCGTAAAAAAGAATTGTGAATTTTATCAATTGGTCAAGGTGAAATTTGCCTATTGGTTGTGGAAGGAAAAAAAAAAGTTAAAATCCACCAATCGATTAAAAAAAAAAAAAAGAAATTTGTCAATCAGTAAGAGCAAAAGGTAATTAAAAAAAGTGGGGGGGGGGGGAGACTCATACAGCAGTTGCATAAAAAAAAGTTTCACCAATAAGCCGCAGGGACAAATCCTGAAACTATGTTGTGAAATTTTCCAGTCGTTTGAGAAAATATCACAAAATTCCATGATAAGAGGAAATTCTAAGCAGATCAATTCAAAATATGTTTTTGAACAGGACAGGATTGCCCCTCCCTTTCTTTTATTAAACTTGGGGGCTCTGGCCCCAAAGAGCTACACTCGCCAACACCCCCCCCCCCCGTTTAAACACCCCAGATTCTAAAAGGACTCTAATTTGATCGGCTTTAAAAAAATTTAATTACAATTTTAAAAAACAGTGGCAATCTTTCTGTGAACGGTTTTCCATTTGTTATCCATTGATTGCAGATTTTTAAGACCAAATCAACTGCTGTTAAGAGATACGATGGCTGTTTTTGTCTGATTAAAAAAAATTAGTTAAAAATCAGAAAATAAGCTAATGTAATGTAATATGACTTTTAACGCATAATAATGAATTTATTTTAAAATTTTCTTTCTCTTTTAAAATTCAAGTGTAAATATATTCTTATGATGCAATTTTCAATATTTTCCTGCTTTTAACATGTAATCATTTAATCCTATTAATATTCACGTGAAAATACTTTTTTTGTTAGAAAGGAAGTATTATCTGCACTGTCTTGGAATTTACAACAATACTTGAAAAGATTATTTCAAAATTTGAAATAAATGTCGCATGCAAATATATTTTTTAATTTAAACTGTTTTGCATTAATATTTGGCCATTTTAAATATGACGTAATTTCCTCCATTTATGACTTTTAACGCATAATAATGAATTTTTTATTTTAGCATTTTCTTTCTCTTTTAAAATTCAAGTTTAAATATAGTTCAATGATATAATTTTCAATATTTTCCTACTTTTAACACGTAATTATTAATTCTAATTTGAAAGTTTTTTTTCTGTTTATAATAGCCATGTGTAAATAAATTTTTAATTTGAAGGAAACATTCTTTCCATGGTTTTTAAAATTGCCAACAATTTAAAATAACACTCGTTACTAAAATATGTAGAAAATTATTCTCAAAATGCTGAAAAATGGAAATAAAACCTCAAAAAATGAATCAAATAAAAAAAAAATAAATGCAGTCTGCACATTGGGAACTTCTAATGTATAAAATGATCTAAAAATGATTCAATTTCTTATGTATGGTTTTTGCTCCTATAATTTTTTTAATGGAATGATTTTGACCAACTTTAGCATTAAATATCTCTTAAAATAATTCTTCGGTTTGAAAACTGTCTGCATCAGTGTGTTTATGAAATATTTCTTTATAATACGACCGATTTCCATATTTTTGCATGCAGCATTTTTCTTAATATTAACGAAAAAAGACCCCCGGTCACAAAAAATAGCAGTGGTGACAGTGTTAGTTACTTTCTAGTAATAGAGATATTCCTGCATTGCTGCCCTTTTATTCTAGAGCTAACACTAATTACTGCACATACACACAAGAGGAAAATTCCCTAATAGTATCAGAACATCATCGTGTGAAAGATTTTAAGAAATACTTGGTAAAATTGGGAATCACAGAAAGCGGTAATATTATATATCAAACATGCAATTTAGCTTTTTCCTCCCCTTTCATATTTTTACTATAATTTCTCAATCTATCTTGGAAACACATAGAATATCCATTTAAAAAAGTAACTTTCTGAGAAAATATAGAAAATAGCTATGCCTGCCTATGAGAAACTACACAAAACGAATGTTAAAATAAAACCTTTGAACAAAGAACTGACTGCATGTAAAGAAAAACAATATTGTAACATACATAAACATAACTTTGTGTTTTGACAATGAAACTGAACTCGTTACTGTAACAATAATAAATATTCCACCTACATTTTAGTATTTTAATATATTTATCCTTATTTTAACCCATTTATGCCTAGCGTCCTATTTTTGGGACGTTTCAAATTTTAATGCATTTACATAATTTTCTTCTTCTTTATAACATGAAAATTGCATGAAATCATTATTTATAAATGTCTTTATCTATAACCGAGAGATGACAGCACAAGGTGGATATTTATTTGCTTAAATTAAGGCTTTTTTCGGTGTTTATAGATTTTTAATTTTTCAAGAGGGCGAAATGTAAAAAGTAAGTTTATTTGTATTTTTTCTATCATGGACCCAAAATCGCAAGTTATAAACTTAGCTTGTGGACTTTTTTGAAATACGTATTTTTTTAAATTGCGAAATTAAATGTAAAAGCCTATTTTTTATGAATTGTTGTAATGCACAAAATATAGGGTTCTAGGCACAAATGAGCACACATTTTTGTTAGAAATTTAGGAGACAGTTATTTATGCCATCTCCTTTCGAAGATATTTATGAAATAAATTGTTATTAAGTCTGCAATACGATTATTCTTATTTTATTATTAATAATAGTTATAACGTTATTAGTCTCTGCAAAGAAATAAATATATTTTTTTAATTCATTAAAATACTAATTATAGTACATAATATACAATTTAAAAACATTTTAAATATAAATATAGGCAAAATATATAATTATGCATATTATTCTACTAGAAATACTCATATTTAGTTCTTTTACATTTTATCAAATAAAAACAAAAAAAATTAAGCTTAATTTTTTTTTTAGTATTTTTCCAGTTCATTTTGCAACATTTCAAAGTGATTTTACCAAAAAATTTAAGAAAACAAAAATTCAGGCACAAATGGGTTAAACAACTTTAAAGTAATTTATAATTTAAGGAAAGAAAAAAGAAAGTTTGAGAGAAACTTTGGAAAAGAGTGTAAAGAATAAGTATTCTAACTGTATAAGTGTAAAAAATGGTCAAAAAGTGTACATTTAAATTCAGCAAACATGGTAAAGAGTTCCAAAGTTCACCAATAGCCAGGCGTGTGGAATTTCTAGTAAATCTTACCAGCCAGCAAGATGCAACATACAGTTGAAAATTGTTATGTCAAAATTTATGCGGCTGCAAAAATAATTTCTGTTTCTACAATGCATTTCCATTTTTCTATAAAATTAAGAAATATATACAACAGAGTAAAGTTTAATATAGGATAAAACTTAGTATCATGTTTACATTGCAGTAATTTGTAAAGTTGCAAAATATAGTTAACTAATAAAAAAAATAAATAAATAAAGTTTTTGGCATATCTCTATAGGTTGCAGTTTTCAAAGACTAACTAAAAATTCACTCATCCTGTCAGAAAATTCATTTATTGATCATTATGCGCCAGTTGCAACTAAAATGATGAATTTCTCCACCCTTGTTCGCCTACGATATAATACAATAGTGACAGTGCATTTCCATTTTTACATGCAAAAAATTCTATTGACATTATAAATATAGAAAATTGACAAGTATATTTACCTTTGCTTGAATGCCAAAAGAGCTGAGTAAGGTTCACAACCCTCTCTGAATTGATTTAAAATCATTGCACTCCCCTAAAATTCATGAAAATAAAAGTTACAATATTAAGTATTTATCATGTTCAGCTAGGAATTTTGAAAAATATAAATTTGAACATTTATAGCCAGAATATTATTATTATTTTTTTTTTCTTCAATTATTTTGGATTTGAGAACTTTAACCATGCAATAAGAAAAATATTCTTATTTATAATGCTATTGTATTTGCACTTATTTAGAACTTTAATAACCTCAACTTATATAAAATTTATAATGAAAATTAATACTAAGAAATGTTTTAATAGTATACTGAAATTAAGTACAATGTTTTGCATTAGATTATGGATTTCACAGGCTTTGCTTTGTATAGTCCTTAAATTGTGATACCACAATTTCCAAATAATAACCCTTGGACTACTTTAATAAATTTCAGAATTCTCACGTTAAACAACATTTACTCAAAGAAACTAACTAGATCTATGTAACTACTACCTCAGCAGGGATCTGTTTAGGAAGAGTGAGCAATAACTCATTAGGTAATTTATTTCAATTTGTACCAGTTTTAGCCACCCCTACACCCGTTATGGCGATCTCTATGCACCAGTTTTGGTCATTCCGTTATCATATAATTTAACAAATATTTTAATTGATAACAAGTAAAAATAAAGCATGCAACATCTATTTTACCACACATTTATTTGTTTGCTGCATTAAGAGAATTTTACAAATTTCTTTATGAATTGATAAAAACATTAAGTAAAATATACTTATATTGAATTTAACTGAAAATTTCAATTAAAAAACAAAATATATATTTGAATTTGATTCATAAAAGGGACAACAGTGCCTTATAAGACATAAACTATTTAATCAGTTTTATAATTATCCATGGATTGTGGATTGTTTAGAACACTTGAATCTTCATCAAAGAGTTATATAGCAGTCCAGGCAATAGAGACCGTATATAGGGGGTCTACCTAGCAAAATTCATGGTAGTTCTGGAAAAAGGCTTACTATATGTTTTTTGGGTCGCTGAATCTGAATTTTTAACTTTCCACCAAAATTTCTCCTGGCAAACCCCCAAATTTTGGTAAAATGCCCCAAAAAAGGTTTTTATTAAAAAAAATCAATTTTTGTATTGTTTTAGGGAAAAAGTATCCAGAAATTCAGAAAGTAGATAAAATTTGCAACAAATAAGATATATGACGTAGGGTGAAAGGGGAGAGATCTGCCTCGGAACATGCGCCGCGGTGCTGCATGGACTAAGTTGCGCAGTTCCACTTAACAACTCACATCGTTTACATTCACTCTCCCGTCTCTCCTCTGAACTTTCCCTATAAGGTTTACTTTAAGTTTTTTGGGTTACTGAATCCGAATTTTTAACTTCCCCCCACAATCCAATGCAAAATAGTTCTTTTTAAATTAATATTTTTATTGTTTTAGGGGAAAAGTATGTAAAAATCCAGAAAGTAGACAAAATTTGCAACAAATAGGATATATGACATTATGACGTAGGACAAACGGGAAGAGGGAGGGCTGCCTCTGAACATGCACTGCGACGCTACGTGTACTAAATTATGCAAATTCAGCCATTAGGGGATTTTACCTGGCAAAGTTAATGCTAGTTTTGGATTTCGACTAACTTTGTTTTTTGGGTCGCTGAATCCGAATTTGTAACTTACTACCGAAATTTTACCCGGCAACCTCCCCACCCCCCAAAAAATTGACTTTTTGAAAATATTTGTTTTTTTGAGAACAGCGCGCGGGGAATGTTCCGAGGCAGACACCCCCCCCCCCCCACACACACACACACACCCGTTTATCCTACATGATAATTTCATATATCCTATTTGTTGCAAATTTTGTCTGCTTTCTGAATTTCTACATACATTTCCCCTAAAACAATAAAAAATTTAATTTAAAAACAACTATTTTGGAGGAATTGCCGGGAGGGGGAAGTTAAAAATTTGGGTTCAGCGATCCAAAAAACTTAAAGTAAACCTTATAGGGAAAGTTCGGAGGGAAGACGGGAGGGAGAATGTAAATGATGTGAGTACCTTATTAATGTATACTGCTTCTTTGCAAGTTATTTTAGGGTGTGATTTCATAACGGAATCGTACCATTTCATGTCTGGTCTTCCATCTTGAAGGCTACAATTTTCTGAACACAGGGCTTGAATTTCAGGGTAGGATGGCGGGATTCAGGCTTTTAAAATCCCGCCCAAAAGAATATCATGGGCGCGAAGTTCCCGTCCAAAAAAATTCAGCTTTTTCTGGAAAGTTTGCATTTTTAAACTACGATCAACTCCCGCGAATGCCTAGCAAATTTCGTGGTATTTTTGAGCGACCGATTGACACATGTTGCGAGTTTTTTTACTGTGAAAGATCATTAAAATTTAAGTTTTTTTCTGTGACCGATAGATAAATTTCATTATTTTTTCTGCGATATCAGTTGACAAGTTTCGCGTTATTTTTCGTGACCAATTGGTGAATTTAGAAGTGATTCTGGTCCAAATGTTCCGAAAATTATGAAAAGTCGATCATCAGTTCGAAACGCGAATTTCATCAAAGGATCGCAGAAAACAGCGTGAATTTCAGCAAAAGATCGCGGAAAAAAGCAAATTTCGTCAAAGGATTGCGAAAAAAAGGCGAATTTCATCAAAAGATCGCGAAAAAACACAAATTTCATCAATGGATCGCGTAAAAGCGCAACTTTCATCAAAGGATCGCGTAAAAACGCAAATTTCATCAAAGGATCGCGTAAAAACGCAAATTTCATCAAAGGATCGCGTAAAAACGCAAATTTCGGCAAAGGATCGTGGAAAATAACCCGAGTTTCGAAAAAAGGATCATGGAAAAAAAAAAGCAAATTTCATCAAAGGATCGCGGAATAAACGTGAATTTAGTCAAAGTTATCCCTATAGCAGGGGCGATTCTGAGTAAAAAAAAAAAAAAAAATTCTGAAATTCACAGCAAATTTTATGAATGGTTAAGGCAGGAGGGGAGGGGAAATCCCTCTGTACTAATTATGCTTTTTTTTTCCATTAGTATATAAAATTCTAAGTTTTCTATTGCTACTACAAAAACATTCAAATTTTGCAAGAAAATAAATAATATATAAATTAATTAAACGAAGCCAGCTCTTAGCCTCTTCATCAAGATTTTGACAGAAAAACAGAAAAACTTTGAAACGTTATTTTCTGCTTCCTGATTGGTTTGATTAAAAGTGTCAACAATAACACAGTTTTTTAAAACATGCAAGAGGGAATTATATATATATATATATATATATAATAATTAAAGCTAAATATTTATTAGTTATTTTTTTTATGAACCAAAAACATCAAGGGGTGTCCATTACTGGCACATCTACCCTATATGTATATATAACACTGGTGCCCGGCTAACCGAAAAGTACCTTTTTTTTCCACAAAAATATTAAAGTACTATTACTAAACTAAATTTTAATTTACTAATTTTGTTATGCAATTCAATTATGTTAGTAGAACATAGCAACTTGCAAGAACAAATTTTCTATTCACAAAACAAAACATTTTATAAGTAGTAAAGTAATATAAGTAATGAGGGAAGTTAACAAACTGAACATTCACTGTTAAAGAAAAAGGGGAAGATTGAAGTATTAAAATATTCTCTTTCCAAAGCCGGGTTGCCAGCTTTTAGCCAAGCCCCAAAAAGCCGGCTGACTTTTTTTTGGTTTTGAGTTTTGACCACTTAAAAAAATACACTACTTTTAAAAAAGGTGGTTTACAGCTAATTCATATTAAATTTGGATTTATGGATTGGCAAGTTTCTTCCAAAATGGAAAAAACCAAAATTTTCTTCAAATTTCAGCAAGTTTCTTCCAAAATGGAAGAAATAGGTTTCTTCCAAGCGGAAGAAACTGCTATTCTTGCCAAAATCGCACACCTGTCTAAAGCTTTTCAATGATTGGCTGCTTCGAGAAAAGAAATTTTGTCCAAACTATACAAAATCAATTAAAAGTTATCCATTTCAATTTAACTAGCATATTTTTTTTAATTAATTAGACTTCTGAAACTAGTAGTAAATAGTATCTAGATCATTTACGAACAGCAGGCAGAATGAAACTAATAAAAGACAGTGCTTTTAATTTACATTAATTTTATTAAGGTAAGTAGTAGACTCGCTTAAATCTGCAACCCTAAAAAACCCACAAATGCCTAAAATACACACATCATTGCAGATATAAACAATGAAACTTTCAATTCAGATGTAGAGACAAAATTACACACTTTTTTATTTTTATATCATTCTGTACGTATTTTAATATGTAATTCTCGTTAATATGACTGAACTCATGCTTTTTTATGATGGAAGTATAAATTTATTTCTGAAAAAAAAAAATATATATATATATATCAAGATATTGCTGATATCACAGGTAATTGCAATATTTTTACCAGATATATTTATGTATTAATCAAGCTTTTTCAGTTATTAAGTCTGGCTAAACCTGAAATAAAACTTCCTTGTTACTTTGATGTGAATTAGTAGGGTACCTTTATGAGGGAAGTTTCATTCTAATAATTCAAGAAAAATGTATCTCATATATATTATGCATATTTAATTATATACTATTAATTATTTACTTGACCTCTGCTCTTAATAATTTAATCATTTTTAAAATTATCTTAATTTTTGTTGTTTTAATTTATTACTTTACTTAAATACTTTCATATTTTACTATATTGTAAGCATTCATTACAATTTTGATTGCATTATTACATTCAAACTACTGCTTAAAAATGTAAACAAAGCATGACCAGAAATCTGTAAAATTCTAAAATCTGCACAACCTGTGGTCTCGATCTGTGCGGATTTGAGAGAGTCTACTGTAATACACAATAATAACTGTATTTAAAAATTTCATTAAAATCCTTATTTTTCTTGCAACCTGGTATAACAAAACAAAAGATTTTTAGCAGTAGGATTAGGTTGCTGCAAATGGTTTCTCATTTTAGAATAGATGAATGCAAAAGATGAAAAAAATTCTTTCAAGTTTTACAGAACTTAAGGAGTATTTAAAAGCATTTCAACATACGTACAGACATTTTTAGAAAATTAGCCTTTTAAAATCAGCATTGAGATATGCATGCTAGATGCTAGCAGGGGTGCAGAATATATCCGATCCGGCGACCTAGGATTGGGGGAAATTTTAAACACCTGGGGAAATTTTGCAGAAACATATACAATTGATTTCGATTTTAACAACAAATTCCATAATTTCCTGAGATAGGAAAATTTTACTATAAATAAAAAGATCCGTATGGTGAAATTCACAAAATCGATCTCAGAATAATATGTACCGTATATCGGGTGATTCTGTTCTGAATTTTCCAAAAAATTAAGGCATGCAGTTCCGAAAATTTAAAAAATCGTCCATCAATCTGAAAATTCGGGCATAAAAATAACGCGAATTTTGTCAAAGAATTACGGAAAAAAGGCGAATTTTGTCATTAGATCGCAAAATAACCGCAAATTTCACCAAACGATCGCAAAACAACTGCATTTCGTCAAAAGAGCGCGAAACAACCGCGAATTTCATCTAAAGCGGAGAAATGACCACGATTTTCGTCAAAACGTGGCGAAATAACAGTTAATTTCGTCAAAGGAACGCGAGACAAACTCGGAAATTTCGTCAAATGTTCGCGAAATAAACGCAAATTTCGTCAAAAGATCGCGAAATGAAGGCAAATTTTGTGAAAAGATCACGAAAAACCGCACATCACATTTCGTCAATAGATCGCGAAAGAAGAAGAAATTTCGCCAAACGATCACAAAACAACCGCGAATTTCATCAAAAGAGCGCGAAATGAACGCTAATTTCATCAAAAGTTCGCGAAACAACCGCAAATTTCGTCAAACGATCTCAAAACAGCTGCGAGTTTCGTCAAAAGAGCGTGAAACAACTGCGAATTTCGTCTAAAGGGGCGAAATGACCATGATTTTCGTTAAAACATGGCGAAATAACAGCGAATTTCGTCAAAGGAACACGAAAAAAAAACCCGGAAATTTCATCAAATGTTCGCAAAACAATGCAAATTTCGTCAAAAAATCGCGAAATGAATGCAAATTTTGTGAAAAGATTGCGAACAAACCGCATATTTGGTCAAAAGATCGCGAAAGAAGAGCAAATTTTGTCAAATGATTACGAATTTCGTCAAAGAGCGCGAAATGAACGGAAATTTCGTCAAAGATCGCGAAACAACCGCATATTTCATAGAAGGGCAAAATAACCGAAAAACTCGTTAAAAAGAAGGCGAAATAAACGAACATTTCGTCAAAAGATCGCAAAAAACAACAAATTTTGACAAAAGATCGCAAAACAACCGCAATTTCGTCAAAAGATCACGAAACAATCACAAATTTCGTCAAACGATCGCAAAACAACTGCGAATTTGTCAAAAGATTGCGAAAAAAACGCAAATTTCGTCAAAAGGGACAAAATAACCACGATTTTCGTCAAAACATAGCGAAATAATTGCGAATTTCATCAAAAGAACGTGAAAAAACTCGCATATTTCGTCAAAAGATCGCGAAACAACCGCGTATTTCGTCAAAAGGGACGAAATAACTGCAAAACTCTTCGAGAAAAAAACGCAGATTTCGGCGAAAGATCAAGGAAAAACTGCAAATTTTACCAAAAGATCGCAAAAAACCACAATTTCGTCAAACGATCGCAAAACAACCACGAATTTAAACGAAAAAAGCGCTAATTTCATCAAAAAGAAGGCAAAATAACTGCAAATTTCGTCAGAAGATCGCAAATTTCATCAAACGGCCGCGAAAAAAAAAAAACATAGTGCTGGGAGTGGATCTCCCCCCCCCCCATTTTCCCCCACTGTGCTGTAACCTTTCAGAAAATTTGCTGTGAATTTCAGAATTTTTGATTTTCACTCAGAACCACCTCTGCTATATATACTCGCTCATAAGTTGAGAAATATTGGAACTTACGATAATACAGCATTTACCTCCAACATACCGTAAAATTTTGGGGAAATTTTCATGTGGATTGGGGGAAATGTTGGGAGTAGAAACATTTTCTGCACCCCCGGATGCTAGTATAAATATGTACAAATTCAGTTATTTACTGGGCTGCATAGTAAAATAATGTATAAACAAACACTTTTGAATAACACATTTTTATATGAAAAATAAAGAATTTTACAGAATTGGCATGAATGTAAGATTGTCTGCTTTTTTCATTCCCTAATCTGTTGTGCAGTTTAATTTTCAACAGTTGTTCTAGGTAAATAATTTCCCACAACATTGTTGAATGTACTATATTTAAAAATTCCAACTTCAAATGTAAAACTAGGAAATTTTATGTACAATTGTCATAAACATAATACAAAATCTGCAATTCAAATATTATCAATTAAAAATGGTAGAAGTTTAAGATTTATTTCAGTTTTATTTGAATGGAATCTAATTTTTTAGGGTGTATTAAGTATCATATTGTATGAATTTTATTTATAATTTTTAATCTTCAATTGGCTTAACTTATTTGTTACAAATTTAACATTAAATGCAGAACTAATTGAATTAAATATCTTAATATCTGTCCCTTCTCGGGCTTAAGCAATGCAGGAAATAAAAGTTTGTTTTTGTTTTTAATTTGTTCTTCAAATTAGGTTTCTGTTTAATTGTTTTTGATTGTAGAGAATTAGAATGAAATTCTTAAAAGTTAAATTTCCTGAAACTGCTTGATATATTAATTGTAATAATTAGTAATACACATAGTATGGAGGAAATGAAACTGCACGTTTTCGTTTTTAAATACTTAAAATTATATATAATAATAAAGCTGCTCCCATTATGTACATAATTAGTTTATCATAGAAAAATAATCTAACAAAGAATAGCTTTGAATAACTCGTTTGACTTTAATAAAATTGTCTATTTTAAAAACATGAGCTTTAGCGCACTTAAGCGTACTCATGCCGAAAGTTCCTCATCGATACGTGATTGCATTGCTTTAGATTAAATACAAATCTGTCCCGTAGAATGATAACTAATTTTAACTAACTGTAATAAACTTATTGAAATAATATATAAAAATAATCTTACCTTTTATCTTGATGATAAAGCTTTTTACTTCAGAAACATGACGTCGCCGGCGAGGGGCGAGAGGCAGAGCGGAGTGATTTAATCCGATTCTTTCACTTGAGAAGGAATGTGCAAGTAAACAAGTTCATAAATCCCTAGAAGTCCCCACAAATCAAAAGTTGCACACCTTTCTAAAAAACTATCTTTTAATATAATTGAATTTTCAATATTTTTATAACTCTAAAATTTCATATATAATTTAGAAATAATTTTAAAAGCTGAAGTTTTCAATACAAAGGCGAAAACATTTTTAAATATATCTACGAAAATCCCCGCTGGGGAAAACAATGTGTCGGAAAAGGTAAACCTCGTTTCGTTTTTCCCTAGCTTCCCTAACTACTTTGGTCTTTGGTGGGCCGGTAAAGGCAGTATTTGTTATTTTGGATTTTTTTTTTATCTACTTTCAGGGTTTTGAAAAATGTCAAATAACTTATTTTTTGAAACTGACAACTAGTCACAGTCACACACACACAGAGAAAAAAAAAATAATAGTTCGTTTGACTTTAATTTCTTATTATACAGAACATTTTGAAACAAGCATATTTGCACATAGACAACTTTAAGGGCAATGTTTACTTTTCCCTGCCCCCCCCCCCCCCGTTCTTAAAATCCATAAGGATTTCATGGAACATTTGTGAAACCCTTTAACAATAAATCTAATCTTGTTTTTGTTTTATGCATTATAATTAGGAATTTAAGGTGTGCAGTATATATATTTTAAACATTTTGATTCTCAAAACATTCTATTTTATTTATTTATTTTGTTACATTTTAGATTATAATTTTTCTTTACACAGAAAATTCTATTTTCAGTATTGTACTTTAGACTGAAAATGTCTCAAATGATACTGAATAAAATTTTAGCAGCAGTCTTTTCAGTACAAGGTTTATTTACATTTAAAAATTTATTTTTTAGAAAAATAGTTTTAAACTAAATAAAAATGTGTAATCTATTTTACTGCTTTAAATATAAATCTCATGACGTATTTATATTTTTACTAAAACCAAGATTTAAAATAATTAAGCTTACATTGAAAGAAATGAAGAGAAAAATACTTTACCTCTCTTTAATTAAATATTCGGGTTAGCCGATATTAGCCCTCTACTTTCTAGACGATGACGGACCATTACATTTTTGCCGGAAACCACCCATGTACATTTTGAGGACAATTTTTGATTTTTATAAAATATTTTCAAACTAAATAAAAATATTTAATCTATTTTACTGCTTTAAATATAAATCTCACGACATATTTACATTTTTACTAAAACCCAGATTTAAAATAATTAAACTTACCTTGAAAGAAATGAAGAGAAAAATACATTTCCTCTCTTTAATTAAACATTCGGGTTAGGTGATATTAGCCCTCAACTTTCTAGACAATGACGGACCATTACTTTTTTGCCCGAAACCGCCCCTTAAGAGTTGCCGGGCAAAGTAAATGCAACAGTTCTCTCAACGCCGAAACATTAGCGGTTCGGCAATAGCTGCCGCAACTGGCGGCGGGTCATTTACGGCACAACATTGTTTGGTTACAAATGGCTTTAACTCCTTTTGGCCGCGACATATACGCCTTTCGGCCGTAAGTTGAGTGTTTGTTGGGTTCGCTGCTGTTTTTGTTCATCACTTAAATAATGAGGAACAAACGTCGCACAAAGTTTCCGTTTACCCAAATCCTTCGTCAATATTGTTCGGGCGATTTCACAAGGAAGAACAAATTCGTTCGCCATTATTCGGACGGACAAACAGCGATCTTGCAGCAATAACTTCCTAACTCTTTCAACATTTGCCGTGGTTCTGCGTGTCACCGGTCTTCCACTGCAATGCTCATCCTCTACGCTTTCACGACCTTCACGGAAACGCTTGAACCACTGAAATACTGTCTTGCGAGATAACGTTTCTTCGCCATACACACTTCGAAGCATTTGGTTTCCGTAGAAGTTTTACCCATTTTAAAACATAATTTCATATTCGTTTTCTGCTCCATTACTCAATGCACTTCCACCTCTTATGTTTAAGCGTCTACTGCACGAACAAACATCAACCAAGAAACTTTGCAAATGACCCTGAACTTTACGTTACATGATCGTAATGCGCAAGTGTCCGGTATTTTGGGCTGTTCTCATTTTCGAAAGGAGGGGTGAGTCACTTCACTTTTCGGTCTCACCTTGTATTACATACCTATTTTTTTTATATTTACTTGTATTGATGACATTTAAGTTGCGTTTAATTGTTAGTTCCTATCTATAAACACTGTTTTGATGAGGCCTATGATAGTTATGATAGTCTATGATAGTTAGAGTTGCAGTAAAGCTAGAGATCCTACCTATACAAATTCCAGGTTGTGTAATACTTAAACGGAGTTTCTGACTGTAAAATAGTCAATGAAACATCGTCTTCATTTTGAAAGACCTATCCAATGCTATGCTACTCAATGCGGTGCGTAAATTGTTTGTTTCGTCTCTACCGCCATTTTGAATTTATATATATAAAAAAAACCTATCCTATAACCATCGGACGATTAAGACGAATTGATTGAGACATCATTCATTAAAATCCATCCAGCCGTTGGGATGTTTCGATGGTATAAAGAAATCCACATACCCAGATACGCGTGAAACACATAACCCTTTTTTTCAGTCGGGTAAAAAACAATATTTTTGTGTTTATGACTTTGGGTTGTCTGTCCGTCTGTCCGCGATCTAACTCCCGTAAATATACTCGGATCGTTTTGAAATTTTTGGATGTTAGTGACATCTACCATATCACGAAATCTATTTCAAATGACGTTTGTAGCATGATTAGTTCATTTACACGGACACTCAAAAGTTTTCCGTTACATTGCTGCCTATGGGAAAAAATCGTTTAAAATGATTTTTAATGATGTTACATGCTTTCAAAATTGATATGCATTTATCAAGTGTACTAAAATATGCATTCTATAGAATATGCGGTGCAAAGAATAGTTATTATTCATTTACAGAGCCACACAAGAGAATTCCGTTACATACTGATATTAAGTGGAGGGAATTTTTTCCGGCGTATTTTGCTTATGTTAAATTATTTCATGCATAATAAAAATTTGTATACGAGGATGAGGTTTACTATAACTTATTTCATGCATAATACGAAGTGCATAACATTTACAGGGACACATAAAAGATTTCATATACTATATTGCATCCAAATTACTATACAGTAGCGATGATTGGTTGAAATGCATTTTTAATTATGTTACGTGCTTTTATGTTTCCCTATATTTATGCATTGTATATGTTGTGTATAAATGCTGTAATTTATATACAGGACTACACAAAATAATTCGTAATGGTTACTGGGTATGATTGCAAATAGCTTAAAGGTGGTTTTTAAATGAGTAATGCATTTTTACGCTGAATTGAATTTAGTTTACTAAGAAATGTTTGTAGAACATAGATAAAATGATATACAGGGTCACGCAAAGAATTGGTTACATGGACGTCTATAAATGATAATTTCTGGGAATGTGATTCCAGTAGTTTTAAGAGTGTTTTACTTTGAATTAAACTTTAGCTAAATAGTGGTTTATAATAAAGGTACTATAACTACAGGGCTGAACAAAAGTATAAAAGTATGCTTCCATCTATTAGTATAAATTGCTGAAAGAAAAATTTCAACCTGTTATGTGTTTTCTTGCTAAACTGAATTTCTTCGTTGTACTATAGTATATATATCAACCTACAGATCAAATACAGGGCTGTTCAAAAGAATTAGAATACATATTTGCTATGAACGGTAACTGATGAAATCAGTTTTTCAAATGTTTTATGCGGTTTCTAAAATGTTTACTTAGTTCTCTTATGTACCTTATTTTCCTAAATAACAAAGTATTGTTAAAGCATTCAGGAAGTGTTGGAAAGTATTTCATAATCTATGTTTGACGCATGACTTTTCTTACTTGTTCATTATTCCTCTAACTTGTTACAAAGACACAGTTAGACATCTTGATTAGTTTATCATCAATTTTCAAACCATAGATATCAAAATATTCTTTTTAATAATATTAATATTAAGTTACACTTTCTTTTTTCCGGTATATAATTTCAATTTTTTTTTTAAAACAAGAAAAAGCAGGATACAATGAATTACGTATATTATATTATCTACTATTCAATTAGTCTTGCTAGTATACAATCCTACGTTAGAGAAAGAGCACCAATGACATTATTTTTTATTTTTCTCAAAAACTGTTCATTATGAAGGATTATTTCTGGTTCCGTAAACTGCGCTAATTATGGCCAACTTTCTCTGGCTCATGGAATGTTCAGTATATCTACTCTCAAATTTTATTAAAAAAGAATTTCTTGTTAATTTTCTTTTTGTTATTAACATATGGAGCCATACCATTATCATAAATTTGCCGACATGGAATTTTTTTTTCGAAAAAGTGTTTTTGAAAGTTTTGGAATTTAATAAAAATCGGCAGACGAATTAGATATTTAATCCATTTATATACATATATATATATTTATATCCAAGGGATTTATAGTAATTCGATAATTTTATTCCAAAAACTCGAAGTTATGCTATTTTAATATTTATGAAATTTGAGAGCTTTCAGACATTAAAAAATCTTCTAGTTGTTTTTAGTGCTGGAGAGCTCTGAAATTTCAGAATCTCTTAAGAAGGAGAACTTGGTGATTTTTGGTCATAGAAAATGGGTTTTTAATTGCTGTAATTTTCGTAGCGTAGAATTTGTTTTTCTAAATATAACATATGGAATACGTTACTTTTAACATATTTTAATTTTATATTGTCTACTTAGTTCCAACAGGTAAAAAAATGAAGCAATTTCAATCTTTCCAGTCACTTTGGTTGTTCTTTTAAAAAAATCTATTTTTTTAATTAAGGGTAAATATAAATTATATATGGAGTTGTTTAACAGCACTGCCAATATTTGCCTGATTGTGAAAAATATTTCAGTATTTTTTTTTTTTTTTAATAAAACATTTGTAATGCTCTAGATATTAGATTGAACGGAATGATACTCCTAATTTAAATCTTCTATAATTCATATTATGGTTGGTTGTGTTTATGACGGCCAATTATCAACACGAGGGAAGTGCCCGCCGTAAGGGTCTTTCTAAGGGAACCTAACCCGTATTTACGCTTGGAAAACCAAGGTTCGAAGATAACCACGAAAACTCCGAACGATTAGGCCGACGGGGGCGATTGGATCCAAACCCAGCACCTCTTGTCTACCAGCTTCGAGAGCAGAAACTCTCCGCCAGTGGTGGGGCAATTCATATTATGATCATAGTTTTTAAATTATTTACAATACAGTAAATATTAGATTGAATTAATTGATACTGCTGACTTAACTCTCCTGTAATTTATGTTACATGTTATTCTATTCTATTTTACTTGTATGATCCTTACCTGATTTAATATTGTCTACGGAATTAGGGTTAGGAATGTAATGATAAAAATTTTTAAATGCATAGATGTTTTTACGCAGATAACACTTACAATGATTGAAAGTTTAAATTTACAAGCAAACTTCTCATTCATAATAAATGCTCTTTTTTTCCCTTCGGTTTATGCATGTATTTCAATGTTACTCATCTGTGGCAGGAGCGTGACTAAGTTTCTCGTTTTAGCAATTATGTATCATATAAGACTAAAAATAAACAAAATTGGCGTTTGTAATTAGATTTGAGATCAGGTTTTGAAAGCTCAAAAGAAAAAAATGCAAAAATATATATACTATATATATAATCATACATTTTGCAAAATATTGCAACGTTTAAAATGGCTAAAAATATTGTGGTCATGCTACTTTTCTTTTTCTTTCTGCTTAAATTTTTTGAGCTTTGAAGCTATTATTTTTCCACCCAGGAACATGGCTCAGTGTCTTCTGATAATAAATACTTATGACGAAACGAATGTGTACATATGATTAGCTTTTGAAATTGACAACGTTTTTAGCTTTACAAAGCATCGAATAAAAAATTATTAATGTAAAATGAAAAAAGTTTGAGTTTAACTTTGTATACACAGCAAGTGGCATAGATTAAACCGTAAAAAAAAAATACAGATGTTTCTTATTATAGAAACAAAAAAGCATAACCATGAAACAAAACTGTACAGAAATCTCTTCCAAGTTACCCACGATTCCGAAAAGTGTTCTTTATCTTAAAAAGACTCGGAAAGTAATATATTTTCGAGATTTAAAGAAACGTCTATAAAAGCAAAGTTTATTTTGCTGTCACCGATATTCGAAAATGTTTCCGAGTTTTGTGCATTAATTAGTTTTCTAAACTTTTCAATTGCTATCAATTCTCAATTAGTTATTTTCAAGTTCAGAAAATATGCTTTACACACAAATGTGATAACATTAACATAACTTTAAAAATGTTTTTTCACTGTTAAATGTACAAATTCACTTACTAGGCAAAAAAGTTTCATTGAGATTAAATACCATCCTAAAAACCGATATTGAGGTGTGAGAAGATAGATTAATATAGTGTAACAGTGCATGGGAACATTTTCAAAAATTTGCCGCAATAAAAAAAATAAAAAATAAAAAAATAAAAAAAACTTTTATAAATGCGTTTTTAATTCTCTTAAGGTTTCTCATGATAAAACAGGATTTTTGGTAACTCGTAGAAGCATGTTGTACGTTTCCGTTCGTTGTTGTGTTAAAGTTTCGTATATTAAGAAACATATGCCTCTTTTTACAGAGTAAGGCTTTGATGGGCAACGTACATGAATTAATTATAAGGCTCTGTGGATGCATTCTTTATATGAAAAATTAATATTATTATTAAAGAATTGGTTACGTGCATTGTTCCTATGTAGCCTTATATTTCAATTACAATATTGTTTCTTTTTTTCTATTACTTAAATATATATATATATATATTCTGAATATCGTCTTGTAGGAGAATGACCCATTTGTTATTGACTGATCAATCTTTTCTTTTTATGTATGCATGTATGTCAATTTTCATTTATTATGTTTTTGTAGTGGAAATACCCCATTCCTTTCATAATTGTTATTTATGCATCAAACTAACATTAGTGCAGAAAAATTGCTTGTGTCTGGCACATATCTAAGAAAAAGGAATGATAGCCGAACTATTATTTGCCTCATGCCCCATTTCTTCTGAAGTGGGAATAAAATTATGCATAATAATATCTATATTAATTCCAAAACGCTAACTGTTACGAATATTTTTTTGGAAAGAAAGTGCAAGCTATAATATATGCTGTAGTTAAAGAAAAAAATATAAAAAAAATACTTGTGTAAAAACAGATCTATTAATCTGTAATACATTTATTTTTTTAATTACCTAAGTCAATAAAAGGTGAATAATCCTTTTTAAATTAAATGCATAAGCATAACTAACACATAACTTGTTAATTTCAAACTTTTGATAGTTAAATTTATTAGACTAATAAGCTGAATCGAATTTCAGGGAGATACAGTGCGTTAATCGCTTGAGGGGCGGTGGGATATATTTTATCCCACCTACAATTAATGAAGATTTACACCAGAGAAAGTTTATGAAATTTTACTTTTGTAAATTTGGTGAAAAAAAGTCGTAAAATTGCTTTTCATTATTTTGAAATAATTTTTTTGTATTATCCGGTGAGAATTCAGCATTACACAAATGTAATTGCTTGCCCCTCAAGGGGTTAAGAAATTCTAACACGACTTTGATTTTAGAAATTATGAAGTAAATAAAGGTTCTAATTATAGTTTAAATACATGAGATATCAAAATACAAGATATTTATTAAAATTATTTTGCAATAAATTTGAATAATGTAATAAATGAGTATGTTAAAAAACATATAAGCAATGATTGAAAAATACACTGTTAACAAATTATAAGACCACTTGTCTAAAAAAAAAATAATAATATGTAAATTAATACGATATTGGACCTCCATTTTTTCCTTATAACCTCAAACACTCTGTTTTTGATAGAAGTGGCCAGGTGATTAAGTACAGATTCAGAAATATTTTGCCACTCTTTTAAAATGGCTACTTCTAGTTCATTGACAGATAAAAACTGATTATTATTAGCATAAGCTTTGAGACTTAATACACCCCGAAGATGTTCCAAGGAGTTCAATTTGGGCTTCGACTTAGCCATGGCAAAACATGATTTTTTCTTTTTTTTTAAACCATTGCTGGGTGGATTTAGACACATGGCAAGAAGCATTGTCCTACTGAACATCCAGTTAGCACCACCTAAAAAAAGTCCAAACGGTATTAAATGATCATCTAACATAGCCTAATATTGAGCAGACTTCATACGTTCCGGAATTCGGGTTAAATTGCATAATCTATCATGACTAAAAGCTCCCCAAGCCATTACACATCCTTCTCCCATTTCTCGACAGAAGCATTCTTTCGGTTCCTTCCTCAAATCGTGCCAATAGTGAAAACCATCCGTACCGTCAAGGTTATTTTTTTTTCATCTGAAAATATCACTTGTTTCCATTTCTTGTCCCATGACATTGCACTTTTAGCCCATTTCAGACTTTCTTCATTATGTTGTTTCATTAACGCCGGTTTTGTCAACCGTTTCATACATTTTGCATTACTATGTGATTTCAGACTCTTCCAAACTGTTACATATGGTAGGTTCTTTTGCTGAAATCGCTCGAAATTTCCAAAGTTAAAAGACCTTTTTGAGTTGATGCTCGAAATATTTGTCGATCAACCAATGCTGTCAAAATCTTTTTTCTTCTAGATCGTTTAATTTTATTTGAATCCGTTTTTCTAATTATTTCATTGTGGATGGCAGTTTTAGAACGCTTCATTAACAGAGCTTTATCCCGTTCAGATTTACCAGCACCGTTATAAAACCAATTTTTTCTTACTTCGGTCACAGACAACTAGTAGGAGAGCTGTTGAACATTTTTGAGTAAGTATTTGAGGCACCCTGAAACTTTGTGCAACACTTCTTTTGTAATGCCTGAATACAAAATCGAATGTCTGGCTGAAGGATCGTGGCTCAAAAACTGTGCCAGACACGTGTCAAGTGCCATTTGGCACTTGTCACGTGTCTGGCACAGTGTTTGTGCCGACTAAAGTGTCTGTAATTTTCAAAATATTTTTTTCTAAGCATAAATATTATTCTGCCTCAATATCAGCGTGCCTCAAATACCTTTTTTGGGTAGTCAAAAAATGGCACTTGACACGTGTCTGGCACAGTTTTTGGGCCGACTAAAGTGTCTGTTGTTTTCAAAATATTTTTTTCTAAGTATAAATATTATTCTGTCTCAATCTCAACGTGCCTCAAATACCTTTTTTTTGGGTAGTCAAAAAATGGCACTTGACACGTGTCTGGCACAGTTTTTGGGCCACGATCCTTCAGCCAGACATTCGATTTTGTATTCAGCCATTACAAAAGAAGTGTTGCACAAATTTTCAGGGTGCCTGAAATACCTTCCCTAAAATGTTTAACAGCTCTTGGACTAAACTCTTTACCCCGCGACATCGTCAAATATATCGTAAATAACACTATCTAAACATGCACCTTTGCTTTTCGGGAATACTTTCACGATATACAATCGCGTACGTTTTATAATGATTCTGATGTGACGTATAATATGCTAATTTTCTCAGGTGGTTTCTTAACTGTCACCTTATTTAATCTTTAAAAAATTTAGAAGATTTTAATAAAATGTAACTTAAATTTTAATGTAGCAATTATAACAGAAAACATTCTACGATCCATTTTAAAAACACACGCTAAAAATTTGCATATTGTGTCTTCTTCTTCGAAAGTGCATCAATTCGTTAGTGGTCGTAAAATTTGTTAACGCACTGTAACTGTGCGCCTTCGTAATTTCTAACAAAATGCATATTTAAAACAAAGCTTGAAACCAGGCATAAGAAAGAAAAACAGCTTATATATGTTTAATCTTTTAACTTGTTATTTCACTGTAAATAGTATACTTTTAAAAAAATGAATCTCAATGTATGAAGAAACTAAAAACATCATGAATGGTGCATATATATCTTTCTTAATTGTGTTTACAACATGGGTTTCCATCTTTGATTAGTTTCACTAATCCGTTCATGGAGAAAATAATTGTGTTGCTTAAATGTATGAATTACTGATTGAAACCAGAATTTACTTAGAGGAAATATTTATTTGTATCTTAATCAGAGTATGGTTGCTTTGGTGTATATTCTTTAATAAGTATGTCTTATAATTAAACGATATATTTCCTGCATTACCCCAATTTCCCTTTAAAAATTAATTGTTTTAATGAATTACGTTTAAAACTGCGTTAAAATAATAATCTCTTATAAATTCCCTACTTTGATAAGTATTTAATATTAATAAAATGTCAAAATTACTATTGCCAATACAGATTTTAAGTAAAAGCTTTTTTTAATTAAATGTAACAAATTCAAGGAACATACGAGTACTTTAAAACTCATGAATGTTAACTTTATTAAAGAAATAAATATAGTACTTCGAATTTCAGCATCAAATTTTGGCTTCTATCCAGTTTCAAGTAAAATGCACTCTTAAATCCCGCTCTTATTCCACAGATTGATAAAATAATCAGCTTATTTGCATGTAATCTTCTACTCGTTTTTCAATATTATGAGGAAGGGATTTTAGAACATTTAAAATTAATATGTTGACATACTATTTAAGCGTCGTGAGTGGTATTGTATATTTATAGTAGATTAATTTTTGAATTTTAGTTTAGCTTAGTCGTTATCTCAAAAACAACAACAACAACGTATAGGCTATCTATAATGTATAGCTATTTATAAGGAAAAATAAAGGAAATGTATAAGGAAAAATATACAATAAGAAATTACTTGACGCGTTATAATATAAATAAAAAACAACGTTTAAAACACCAAAAACACTTTATTGCTTCTTGCAAACTAGTTTCAGTAGCCATAGCGTACCGTTATCAGAGCAAAATATGATAGCTCAGAAAAGAAAATTGCTGAAATATATTTAGGAAAAGCAGATTTAGCGATAAAGTTTATTAGCCAATAAAATTACAGGAAACAGCCATTGAAAAAAAAGTGGATTCAAATATAAAGTTTTTTTCGCCAATAGAATTACGATACGAAATTTTAGGACACGGGACATACAAGCGGATTCAAAGATCAAGTTTCTAGGCCAATAGAAATTCAGGGAAGTTTAGAGAACAGCCAATAAAATATAATAAATGTAATGTGAAAACATGCAAGTGGAATTTATGAACAAGAGGTTTTTATATAATTTTCCCAGCAATCTGACAACGGAGGAACAGCTAAATCACAATTAACAAAATTTTTAAGTTTTTTATAAATATGGAATGCTTCAAGAAACACAAGTTCAAGAATGGAAGTGGGTTTTTGACATAGTTTTTGCGGCGCTAAAGTCAAAAATGTGATTCCTTTTGCTGCAATGTTTAGCAATGGCAGATTTGTTAATTTCTGCCCTCTGAACTTGTGCCCTTTAATTCGAAACTTTAAACTGCGCTTGGTTTTTCCATTATAAGAAAGACCACATTGACAACTTCTACTATAGATACAAAACTCTCTCCAAAATGAGTCAATATTTAAAATAATATTGTTGATGAGGAGTGTTTTAATTGAAAGTTTTTTAACACTTTCCAACATATTTGAAAAGTTCTTAGAAATCCGGTTTATTTGTCTAGCGTTTGTCTCGCTGTACTAAAATGTACGCAAATATAAACACATTACAATACAATTTATATATGTTGTTTAGAATATATAGGAAATGTTTCTTATTCAAAATGAAGTGTATGGAATGTATAGTCGGTTTAAATGAACACTAAAAGTAATTTAGTTGAATTACTGTCTATAAGAAAATATCTTTTGCAATGCATTTTAATGAGGTTACACTATTTCATACATATTCATATGTATCCCTGTAGTGCACTACGAAATTTTTAGAATATAACATTGTGTGCATAGCTTTCATTGTTCACTTACAGGGACATAGAAAGACATTCTGTTATATTAGTGTCTATAAGCAATGATTGTTGTAAATACGTTTTGATTTGTGGTTGCATAGTACCCGGGGTGCAGAAATTCTATACCATCTTATAAAGATATATAAAAAAGGTATCGAGTAAATTTTCTTTTATTGGCGGATATTGCTTAAGGGGATTTTCAACAGAAAAACATCTAGCATTTACAGTACAATGAAATATTTCATTTTTTATTTCGCTTTATATTTTAAATATAATTTTATTCATTTAGTCCGATTTTATTTCTGAATTAAGATAACGAATAACCAGCGTAAAATTTCCCTACATAGAAAGTAATTTAGTATTAAAAAATAGAGGTACTGATAAGAAAATTTTAAATCACTAATTAAAAAAAAATAAATAAAACGTATTTTATAAATTTAAAAGAACATATACCATGCTAATTTCAGATTCCTGAAGGTTTGCTTCATTAAAAATTAACTACATAAATTTTAGCGTTGTGGTTTGCTTCTAGCTAGTTTAAAATAAAATACGGACTTAAATCATAATTTAATAATAGGTACTTAAAAAGAAAATTATCTTATTAGCCCGTAATATTAAACTCGTTATTTTGGTGTCAATTGAAAAATATTTTATAAGAAATGAAAGTTGATATAGAGAGATTAAGTTTAACATTGTGAATATTATCTGTATCTCAAAACATTATGCTTTTAATTAAAAGTTTTCGAACCAAGTAAATTTCTCTCAATTTAGGAAAACACTCGAGCATAACTGTAACAACAAGAGTGTCTAGAACTAAGAAAATTTGTATTTCGAAGAAACTACTGTAAAATGTATTCATTTTAAACAAATAAGAGAAAGATATTTTTCTTACTTTAATCTCTATAGTTATATAGATATATATATTTAATAAAATGATTTATGGTTAAATGAAACTATGAGAGCCGACTCGGTCTTCCCGCGATAAATTTTCTTTTCTTTTTCATTGAAAAACCCAATGGAATTTTTACAATTAGACAATTGTTTTGTATTTTCCAGCATCAAAACCAAAAAGCATTTTTAAATAAAAAATATTAATTATGTATTCAAATAAAATCTGGAAATTATATTAAAACGATACCTTCGTATTACCCACATCCCAGAAATTAATAAAGTAATGATGTATATTAACATACAACAAACGCTGATTCTATTAATTTGAGTAGCTTAAGAAATAACTTCATTAGCTTGGTAACATAAAAGTTAAATTTGTATTTAATTTATATTATTTTATTTACTTATGACGTATTAATCTCGTCATGGAATATTACTCGAAAGCATTTGCCGAATTAAATTTTTATACTTTTTTTTTCTTTTTTTAATAGTCTAAAATGGAAATTTGGTTATGAGCTTGATGTCCGTCTCTAAAAAGAGTTTTTTCAAGTTCATTGAAACATGAATACATTGAACGAGATGCATCAGTTCCTTCGATGTAATGACGGAGAGTTTTCAGAGCATCTATTACCTTTTAAAAAGTTGATGGACGTATCTTTAGGTGCGTTCGTAATTATATAAATATGTCCACCTATAGTCGTCATGTGGTAATAGTCATCGAAGTAAATTTTGCATTCATGCATTTTCGCATGAGAGTGCAAAAGCTATTGCACCAACATCTGAATATTTATAAAACAAGTTACAGTACGAACGTACCTCATTTGCCACGTTTGATATAGAATTTCCAACTACTTTACGATTTCTTCGTTATCTGAGTTCCATTCATTCTCATCATCTTGGATTTATGCGTCTATTATTTGATATTGTTTACATTATTTTACTTTAAAGCGAAAGCTAAGGGAAAAAAATCTATACTCTTCTTTGCATTATGATGTTAAAAAAAAATTAAATAATTTTATTCTTAAAAACAAGTTACGAGAATAGTATTTGATTTTTGTTCATTTTCCTAAACCATGTTTTTGTTTGTATCTAGCAAACTGAACTCAGACAAATTGTAAAAAGTCTTAAAATATTTAGTCTCTTTCAAAGTTAAAACTTTTTGAGCCATAATGAGAACAAAAATATTTGGTTATAAATATTTTGATATAACTGCTTGTAAAAATAGTTTTCATAACGGATGAGAGTGATTTATGCGAAGAATGTAACTATTACAACTTTAATAAATGTGTCAAGGAAAAATGTTTTGCTTTTGACATTTTTATTTTAATTCTCTAACGATAAGCATTGTTATAAATATTCTATAATTGTGCGATTTAATAATGTTTCCCATTTAAACATTAAATGAAAATGTTATGTTTTTTTTTTTTTCTATTACTGTTTTCTTGTAATTATTTTGAAGCAAAAATAATGACTATTTCGTCATATCCTTTAACTTATTTTTATTGTATTATGACAAAATAACATAATCAAATGTGCGAAGAACTTATCTCAAATATGCGATTATTTAATGCATAGAAAATTACTGAACAGTTAAGTGTCTGAGCAATTATGATGGATGTTAGTTTACTAACTAAAAATATGAATAATTGGGAAAATAAAAATTTACTATCTAAATTTCAAAGCCTGCAGTGTTCATAGTATTTAGAAAAATATGTTAAAATAATAATAATAATTTTCTTTTTCATTCACATGTAAGACAAGTAAAAATTTATTATTATAAAATTTATTATTGTGTACGTTATTTTAATTCACAGTTTGGTTTAGATGGAGTTGAAGAAGAGCAACCTTTAGCTTCTTTTTTAACTAAAGATGTTTTAATATTTTATAAAATATATTTATGTTTAAGGAAAAGTAATGAGAAAAGTTTTTTGATATGTCGTTTATGCTACAAAATATTATGTTTATTTGTTTATTATTATTATCTTCTATCGGAATAAATGACATAAAAAAGTTCTTCACATTGTTCCAAAGTTGTTCTTTTTACATAAAAACGTTTTTCAGCTTAGCTAAAAAGAAAGGCTATGACAATAATGATTTTAACGAAATTATTTTAATCAAATCTTTTTTAATAATGATTGACAATGATCGATACAAGTGTTGTGTGCTTTAACTTAAAATTGAAGTTATAATGAGTAATCAAATGTTAAATTCTTTTTTTTTCTTAGTCATATTTAATTTAAATTCTTTTGAGTATAAATTAGTATTACTATATTATTATAATTATAAATAGTATATCTAGCTATGATTCTAGAATATGATAAGAATATTCATATGAAATCTGCAAATGCAGTGGAATATTCTACCGTTTCAAACTATTTCCTTATAGAGTAATACAAATGTTTTCAAAATTTAATTCAATGGTACAATTAGCGCATTATCCGTTCAATTAATTTTTGGGAATGCACTACTAGTATGCAGTGTACTTCTTAGCAATTACGTAGAAAATGTGACATGAGAGCATCTATAATAAGAAGTTTTTGAAAGAAAATGCAAAAACTGCAATAACCAAAATTTTGTTTTACATGAAACAGACAGATTCTACTTTCACGAGAAATAAGAGTATTTAATGACAAAAATAAATGCAAATAATTTAATAATTTCTTCATGAAAAAAATACTTTTCTGTCACCAGAAAAGCTATATTAGAAAATATAGAATTAAAAGGTGAACGAGTTTATAGGAAATTTTATTCAAAAAAGGCTTTATGCATCAAGTAGTCTAACGGTGCCATATAGGTAGTTAGAGAAACTGGAAATATTGAATCGGAACCACATTTCTTGAAATTAGTCCAAGCAATACGGAATTTTAACTAGCAAAATTAATGGTAGTTCTGGAAATCGGCTTACTTTATGTTTTTTGGATCGCTGAATTCGAATTTGTAACTTCACACCAAAATTTTCCCCCGGCAACTCCCCAAGTTTTGGTAAAAAGCCCCCAAAAAAGGTTTTTATTAAAAAAAATCAATTTTTTTATTGTTTTAGGGGAAAAGTATCTAGAAATTCAGAAAGTAGACAAAATTTGCAACAAATTAGATATATGGCATTATGACTTAGGATGAAGGGGACGGGGGGATCTGCCTCGGAACATGCGCGCGGTGCTGCGTGGACTAAGTTGCGCAATACCACTTAACCACTTTCGGGGGGGGGGGATTTTGGGGGTAAGTTAAAATTTCGGATTCAGCGACCCAAAAACCTTAAAGTAAACCTTATAGAGAAAGTTCGGAGGGGAGATGGGAGGGCGAATGTAAACGTGTTGTGAGTGGTTAAGTGGAATTGCGCAACTTAGTCCACGCAGCACCGCGGTGCATGTTCCGAGGCAGATCCCCACCTTCCCTTCATCCTAAGTCATAATGTCATATATCCAATTTGTTGCAAATTTTGTCTACTTTCAGAATTTCTAGATACATTTTCCGTAAAACAATAATATATTTTTAATAAAAACCTTTTTAGGGGGCATTTTAGCAAAATTTGGGGGGTTGCCCGGGGAAATTTTGGTGGGAAGTTAAAAATTCGGATTCAGCGACCCAAAAAACATATAGTAAGCCTTTTTCCAGAATTACCATGAATTTTGCTAGGTAGAGCCCCTCTACGGTCTCTATTGCCTGGACTACATTGAATTCTAAGTATTCTGCAGAGAAATGAATATCACAGTACCTAAACGTCACTGTTTACAAAATTAACACATTCTACGAATATTTTACTCACCTAATATATATTTGCCATTTTATTGTTAGAATTTCTAGAATTTTTAGGAACAAAAACTCAAACAGAATAAAAAACATTATATTATATTGTGTGAGTGCAAAATTTCTACCCGTTTTGAGCCTATGTAAATGTCAAGTGGAATACAGTCGTTACAGCTTATGTTTCGAGGACAGGAAAGGGGATAATAACGCGTGGAGGAGCAGAGTATGTATAGGCGCAACATTTGTCAGAATAACTTTTACGGAACGGGAAACAACATAACAAGCAAACAAGACCACGTCAGATATTGTTTACGGTACGAGTATGATTAAGCCTTTACTGTAACCGGAACTTACCGCAGCATTTGTCATGTGTATGCAGAAGATGTTGACAATATCACCTACTACTTTTGGTTTAGTGAAGTCCGGGATGGAGACAAGAGCTTTAAAGATCGTGCCTATTTTGGACGTTCATCAGTGGTTTCTGACGAGAATCTGGACACAGCCATAGCAAATTCCCCACATCCAACAGTCAGAAAATTAGCGGAAACGTTCTCGGTACACAGAATAATGGTCAAAAGACGAATGCATGTGCTTGGCTTCGTCATCAAATTCCATCAGTGTCTAGCACACCATCTTACAGTAAGGCAGCGATAAGAGAGGATCAGCACCTGTGTTTCTTTGCTTCCCTGTAACAGTAGGGAATTATTTTTGAACTGAATTGTAACGGGTGTGAGAAATGGGTACTGTACCGTAATGTGAAGCGTCAAAGGAACATGTGCCGATGTTGCTGAGGGTACTCCATAGACCCAAGCAGGAGGACTCCATTCTAAAAATGTTTTGCTCAGTGTATGTTTTAATGCCAGGCAAATAACCAACTAGGAGGTCCTCGCACCAAACTAAATGATCAAGGCAGACCTCTACTCCCAACAATTGGACAAATTGTGAGCAAATCGCACGTCTAAGCTGCCAGTATTCATCAATCGCAGAGGGGTTCTCTTTCAACACGATAAAGCCATCCCTCATGTTTCTTTAAGGACTCGGCAAAAATTACTGGGCCTTAGTTGGGAACTTTTACCTCAACCGGCGTATAGCCCCAAACTTGCACCTTCGAGTTATCACATTTTTTTTATCGTTACACAACCCCTTTGTTCACGAAACCTTCAACGATATGGAGACTGTAAAAACGGCGTTAAAACAGTATTTTGACAGTGAAACAGGGGAGTTTAATCGTCATGGGATTAATTTACTGCCAGACTAGTGGCAAGAGGTCATACATGAGGACGCATGCGTGAATTCATAGGTGCTTAACTTTTTGTGTTCTCCTCCTTTCTGTTTTCGCTAAAAAAACGGGTAGCACTTTTGCACTCACTCAATCCTACATAAAATTATCTGATTTATAATTTTAAAAATGTGAAATACATTAATGGATGTACATATAAAGATTCAGTTTTCTTGTCCGTTTCAATAAATGGTCTTTGAATTATGTGGACAATTTATACTTGAGCAAGAAACTTTTTTAAAGATTCAATATAAAGTAGTTGAGTATTTAATAATTAAAGAAGAAAAATTGGGAAGACTTTAAAAATACCATGAAAAAAAGGTGAAATAAAATCGAACATTTTCACTATATATGCTTACTCAACGGAATAAATTAGAAGCTGTGAGTCATAATTCGATAGAAAATAAGGTGTTTAGAACCAGAGCGGACTATCCGACTTGTTTTGTGAAAAATGAGTTTGAAATGTTAAAACATTGTATGTCATGCCAGATAATGACTGTATAACGGATTTTGTTAATTTCGAAACTTTTCAAATGATAGAGCCAGTTTAACAGATGATCCAACTTAACTTAGATAATAAATTGCCAGTGAGAGAGGGGTTCAAGTGGATTGGACAGCTCTGGTACTATAGATTTAACCACGGTATGCCTACTAAAGAAGCTTTGTTCTTTTTGTGGTTCTGGCAAAACTAGCCTACAACAGTTTTATAAGAATTGTAACATATTTTGGAAAGCTTTTTTCTCGAAATCAACTGCCGACTGGTTGGCCCATTCTCATTCTCAACGACTCAAATATCGTGTACTCTGATTTGATCAAACTGTAGGGAAAGAAATGCAAATGCTATTTAAAATTAAAGTTAGTAATGCACTACTGACACATAAAATATATGCATATTTTTATGTATGCTACATTATTCTTTTACGTGATATTTCATTTTCAGTGGAATCGACATTATCCCAGAAAGTATTTATGTCTGAACTGCGAATTTCGAGAAAGAAATTACATTTTCCTTTTAAGGACAAGTACAGCGTTAAACAATTGCAGTTACATAATTGACTTCTTTTAAAATGTGATTTTCGGCGTTTTTTTATTATTGTATTATAAATAAAACTTTAGTTACAGTGATTTTAAAACTATTGAAAGTTGAGGATGAAACCAAAAGTTCAAAACATTTCAGTCCAAAATGTTTTTTTTCTCTTCTAGAAATAGAAGCCACAAAATTAAAAAAGCGCCATGATTCATGAAAGCAATAAATTTCTATGCACATAACTGTAAATAATTTTACTAAAACGTATCACTAAACTTTAACTGCGTTTTATGGAAAATGGACTTTTCAGTTAAAATTCTATACGCAAAACATGATGTTTTTAAAATTTATTAAAATATCCGTATAAAAGTCAAACTGCTAGTGATTGACACTGATGTGAAAGCAATAGACCCAGCATTTAAATTCAAAAAAATATTTTTTTAAAGCTGTTTTCGTGGAATGACAAACAACCATGAATTTTCAAAAAAATGGCATTTATACAGATACGATATACCCTAGCTCGTGAAAATTTTATTATATATATATATACTAGGGGGCTCTGCCCCCTGCAAGCTACGCTCGCCAACCCCCGTTCAAACACCGCAGAATCTAAAAACACGCTAATCTAATCGGTTTAAAAAATACTATAGAAGATTGAATTATACTGAAAAAAGCTGTGCAGATCTTCCTGTAAACGAGTTTCCATTCAATTTCCTTTGATTTCAAAAATTTATGGCCGAATCAGTCGCTGTTAAGACATCCAATGGTTGTTTTCTTTTTTGATTAAAGAGGATCAGTTAAACGTTTGAAAAGAAGCTAAAAATAAAAGGAATTAAGTGTGCAGAGTCTTTGTCTCCCGGTATTTTAAAACAATTTCTATAACAATAACCTAAGTCATGTGACTATCATCAGGAGTTCCGGGCGAACCACTTCGATTTTTATATTCCTGGTGCCATTTTGGTACTTTAATATTAGCCAGGTACAGGTGATAAGTCGCCAAATATTATTCTATCGCCATCATTTCATCTATATTATAATAGTCCAAGTCATGTAACTGCCATAAATATATACGTTCTGATCCCTTCGCTTTTCATATGAAAGTTTGTCCAGATATCATATACGGCCCCATATTGGCGCGATTTTTTTCCGACGCTAATTTGGGGAAAAGATCAGCAGCATAAACAACAACATCCGGCTTATCAAATCAAGCAAAATAACGATACTATGGCGGCAGTTAAGTAGCCGTTGCGTATATGACATTGGCGTCAGAAAAAAATAGCGCAATATGGGACCGTATGTGGCATCTGTGCCGAAAGTTTTCCATTTCGATTTAAAAAAATTTCCAATTCGATTAAATATTTTTTCGAATAATACTACATAAAAGCATTGTCGCAAAGAATTCTTGGTACTGTTACGCTAGCCGGGTGCAAATCTCGCCAATAACTATTTTTCAATTTTTTTTTCTTCGAGTGGTAAATTAAAACATTGCTTTGAAATTAAAATTAAGTGTCATCGTTTGTTACATCATTTAATATTTGGCCAGATGCCATATACGCACCCGGTTTGGCGTGATTTTTTTACGAAAATTTGGCAAAATCCTCGTTTTCGAATACCCGTTACATATGTATTTTTGGTACTACTTAGTTATCCCGTCGAACAAAAATCTATCACCAAACTGTAAGATTAAATGCCAATAACGGTTGATAAATGTCACATTCACTTGACTTTAAGCAAGTTACACGTCTTTACGTCATCAAGTGATTTTTATTTCGACGTTTTATTTGTATATTTATTAATGTTATACTATTTTCTTTGTTCTTTCGTTATTTAAAATAAAAATTATGTCAATTTGTATAATTTGGCGAGTGGTTTGGCGATTTATATAATTTGGCGAAATGGGTCGATGGAATAACTAAGTAGTACCGTATTTTTTAATTATTTTCTATTATTTTTTATTTCTAAAGGAAAATACCCCCCAAAAAATAATTAACTGTAGAACAAAACAATTTATGTAATTTAAAAAAGAAAATAAAATAAATAAATACTTATTATTAAATAAACAACAATAGCCGGGTTAGCATGTCAACCAAAATAATGCCATTTTGTCGCTAAATAGGTACCCCGGTGCGTATATGACATCTGTTCCTAATATTTTTCTTTTCATTTCGTTTAAAAAAAAATAAAGAAGTGAAAGCCATTTTTTTTAAATGTTTCTGTTTGTATTAAATAAAATGATAATGAAATACAAATTGAATTATGAATAAAAGTAACATGATAGCATACATTTAAGGGAGGCCAAACTTCTCGTCAAATTAGTTTAAAATAGTAACCTTTTCTAAAATTTGAAAAAAAATATATCTGTTTGATTAAAATTTGAGTTGCCATCATTAGAAAAATGTGTATAAAATTAGAAAAAAAATAATATTTGGAAAACTAATTCGAATTTAAAAATTCTAATACCAGTTTTGAAATCTGCGGATCAATATTGATTTTTGGTGTTAATTTCATCGCAAAGTATTCCATATTTTAGGAGAAATCGCCGTGAAGCATAATCAGTTGTTTAATCAGTCAATTTAAAGAATCGGTACATTTCAGCCGTTTCATATATCCGTTTCATAAATTCGTTTCATTAGGATTTTATATATACTAGGGGATCGTACCCGGGCTTCCCGGGTTAAAGAATATAGGTGAAAACATTTTTTTTAATTGAAAACTAATAATTTTTTATGTGCAATAAATTTTTTAGATTGACCACTTACATTAAAAAAAGCAATTTTCATATGGAAAATACGAATTATACAATCAAATAAATTTTTGAAATTTATCAAAAGCGATATTTTCTTATTAGCCGCATGCTAAGAGTTATTTTTCAAGATTTTGCTACATATGGCATCCTTTTATATTCTGATAATTTCAGAGCTTATACATGTCTGGTAAATTTGTGTTTTATTTATAGTATTTTATTTATTTATTCATAGGGAAGTTTTTTACAATGGATATCAGCTGTAAGAAAATGATGAACTCTTTATTTTGTTTTAATGGCAAACGGATTAATCTTTCGTAATCGAGCTCCGTGCGATATAGATAAATTTAAAAAAAAAATTTCATGCTTTAAAATTGTTTTTGAAACCATACCCAATCAGTAAACTGAGATGAACTTTGCAATCAAATTCCATTTGAAAAGAAAATCATTAATATTCAAGAAAATCCTATTTGGTGATCTAAAAATTTAAATTGTACGAATATGTTAGATTTGTGTTTTTTCAATATTATTCTTTTATTTGTTTATAAAAGAAGTATTAATTTCGTTAATTTGTCTTTCACAAATATGTTAGATTGGTGGTTTTTTTAATATTATTCTTTTATTTGTTTTTAAAGGAAGTATTAATTTCGTTATGCAAAAATAGTCAGAAACAAATGCGCAAAATGTTTGTTGCTTTATGTGCAAAATGTTTATTGTTATTATGTACTGAAACCGGCACGTGATAAGATAAACTTGAAAAAAATTATGCTTAAAAATTATTTTAGAAAATATAATACATCAGTCAATGCATACAGTTTTTAAACAAATTGCATTTGAAAGTAATTTTTTTCCCTATGCGACGAAAATTGAAAATGTACGATGGCCAGAAGATTAAAAAATTGCTGTAGCAAAAATTTCAAGACCGAAATTTGATCGTGAAGTGTTGCCGTTCGCAAAATGACGTCAGCGTTACGCACAGATACGTTTGTTTTTTATAATATGGATACTTAATCAGTAAAATATAATAAAGATCAGTTATTACGATATGGTTATCAATTGAGGCTCTTATGCTTGGATTTCCAGAATGAAAACAGCAATGTTCACTTTCTCAAAATTTACATACGCACTTCTCATATCCATATTCCTCATTTTTAAAAATTTTTATTTTGTTTGATTATTTAAAAATTATTTTAACTCAAAACATGGTCACGATTGTCAGCAACATCTTTTATGTGAACAGACGCACTCTTTACTTGAGATTCTAATCTCAATTCCTGAGAGTAAAAAATTCCATAATTTATGTTTTTTAGACGCATTTGTGTTAAAATGTTTAGTTTTATCTAAGAAAATGATCGTTTTCTTTTAAATATGACTTCATTTTCACTTAAATAAGCATTTCGCCTAGTGTCTGAAACTTAGTATCAGTTCACATGCAGAAGGAAAACAATATAGAAAATTTATGAGGAAAAATGCGTGTTTTCAAAAGCAGTATGTCATTTTCCGTTATTTTGCCCTTAATATAATATTCTGCTCCTAATGGTATTTTGCGCCACTAAACCCTATACAACGATTTTGAATTTTTATCAGAAAATAGCACGAATAAAGTTACAAATACTTCATTATTTCTCTCTTGTCTGCAATAATGAAAGCTATCAAATTTTCATAATTTTGAAGAAATTTCATAAAATTATTTTAAAATTAAAATATAAAAGTGGGGATATTTAAAAAAAAAGTGCGATCACATCTACAAAGGAAGAGCTTTGAGTTAAAAAAATAATAATAGCAAAATTGGTTCAGCAGAAAGATTACGACAGATGACTAAAAAACACACTTATGTTTTAAATGTATAGATTATATAAATTTAGGAAAAATTAAATTAAGCAAATTATGTTATTTTGATAAAATTATAGTAGAATGTCCTAAAGAATAGCATTAAAATTTTATTATTCGAAAGAATTTTCGGCAAAAACTTCAGGAACACGATATTATTTTAAACCACGAATTATTTGTTTGCTTGTCTAACTTGGCGAAGCAAATCCATCCAGGCGAGAATCATCGATTTCTGTAATATAAATCACTATTATTTGCATGTCACCTCTCTTTTATAAAAACACTCTAAAATTTTGTAAAACAATGCGTTTTATCAGTGCATGATTTCAATTACATTATTTCCAAAAGTGAAGCATTTTCACCTGTGAAGAATTTCAAAGCATCTGGGCTGTGAAAATGACGCACTTCTACAAGACATAATTCAGATTTAAGAATTAAAATACACGCTTTTTTATATAATGACGTCATTTGCATCCGCTAAAGCAATTCACTTTTACAATCCAGTCTCATATTTCGTCTATAGAAAAGTGTGCCTAATACGTCATAACCACGGAATAACAGACAATATTCGTGACATAGCACATATTTTAATTTCAACTTTTTTTTCAGGTTTTATGAGAAAATGGCAACAAAAAGATACAGTATCTCCTATTTCCGACTATTTTCCGTTTACTTTCAATGACTTTTAATAGAAATGATGTACTTCTGTTGCCACGATTGGAAAAATGGTATTAAAAACTACAAAAAAAATTAATATCTCAAAAATAAATTGAGATACAGCTTTCAAACAAATTGCATTTAAAAGAGAATTTTTTTCCTTATACGATGGTGTAAAAATTTAAAATGTGCGATGTTTAGATGTTTAAAAATTTTCAGTAGAGAAAATTGCAAAACCAAAATTTCATTTCAAATTTCAAAGTGTTGCCATTCGCAAAATGACGTATGCGTTAAGCACAGATATGTTTGTCCTTTATAATATAGATAGGGAAGATATATATTTGTAGGAAGATTATATGTAAAATATTAATTTATAGATGACTTGAATAACTAGACGTTGGAATAACAACACATAACACTTTAATACAATTCTATAAATATAATTTTACACCACTTCGTTGATACCATCTTTAAATACAGTACATTTCTCACTTAAAACCTGTAATATACTTCTTTCGAACAATATGGTTAGGCGTAACAGTGCCTTCCTTGGCATCTCGTAAGCCGGTTCTTCATGAACAATATAATTTTATGGACTGACTCTTTTCTAATTTTGAATATGTACAAACCTTGATCTCATGAACGTGGATTTTCATAACTCGTGTTTTCAAATCATGGATAATAAAAATACAAGAGCGTCAGTTAATTTTTTGATCATGCACGTTATAAAGAAAATAAAGCCTGTATAAATTGAAATCCTACACACATATATATATAACCATTATAGAATATTACAATTCACCATCAATTTCACACCCATATATAAAAACATAGCAAAATAGGATAAAAAATATATAATGGAAATTTGTAGAACGAAGGCAGATTCGTCATATATATTCGTACTGGACTAAACTGCACCAAGTTTGTACATACATTCCTGAGTATACCAAAAATGAATAAATGTATGGACTATTTTGATGAATTCGAGGTTTTCAGTCACACTCTTCCTAAAACTACGTTTAAAGTATAATTAAATAGCTTTTTTTTAAGTTTCTTCGCTGGTAGTCGAATACCTTAAAGGATAATTAAAACATTTATGTAGCTTGTAATTCTTAATGAATATATTTAATTTCAAATTTCTTAACAGAAATAAAAATCTTATCAATTAACGCTCTCGAATTTACTTTCGAAAAGACATGAGGCATTCGCACAATCTTTTGACTTTTATGTCCCTGAATAATAATTTTTATTTTAATACACTTTTTTGTGTTTTTTTTTAATTTCATATACTGGAGAACATCCCATTGCATGACTGCACATCAATATTAACGAGATAAAAAGTTTTGGGGGATGTTGGGGGTCCAAACACCTGAAAAACTCCTAAACCGTCCCGTGTCCCTGATGCTGATTTTTAAGTTTGGAGCTGTCTGGATAAAATTGTTTCAATAAAAATAATTCGATGCAATTTTTTTCTCAAACTGGAACTATTTTTTTATATAAATATGTAGCTAAAAATTAACCTGCACACATTTTTAGGTTTGTTATTATTTTTTAAACTCAGTCCCTGGGTTTTAGATTCCTTACCATCCCTCTTCTAAAATTATACAGAAAATCATTTCAGATGCAGCCACAGAATTTTTTTTCAAGTTTTTTCTCATGCAAAAGTATGCTACAGAAATAATTTATAAAATTCTTTGGCAGGAAATTTACTGTAGAATTTAAATCAGCATTTAAATATCGATTTCAAGAATCGTGGCTTTATTGGTAGTCTCACCGTCCCCAAAGTTTATTCCTGCACTTTTCGAGGTAAATTAAAAAAAAAATAATCCAATGTTAACAACTGTTTCCAAAAATAAATGAACATTGTGGCTATCACTTAGTCTTAACATGATTTTCCTAAAAATAGGTGGTAATTTTCCTTACCGTTCCATCCTTACCGTCCCTTTTTTTACCATTTCATCCCTTTTTACCACCCCTTTAAGACAATATTATACAAAAATTCTGTATTAAAAGTACTACATTGTTATTATTTCTTATTTGAATGTCCTGTGGGTACTATGCAAATTCATTATAAGTAAAAATTTAGAAGAAAATAAAAAGTTATAGATGTAAAATTGTAAAGAAAATTAAACTCGCAAGTTTAACTTAAACCTCAGTTAAATATAAAAAATTTCGCTGCTGACCATTTTTTCTTTATTTTGAATCATTAAGGCATTCGTCTATCAGATTAAAATGTTATTTAAGCAAGTTTAGTTTTGTCAGATTTTTTCCCCCAAAAGTCAAAAGATTGTGAGAATGCCCCACATATACATATTTTTGCAATCATTTAGGTGCTATTTATAAAAAAATCCACTATATTCAAAATAATAATATTACTTATTAATTAATCTAGAAACAAATTGCAAATATTTATGCAATTGTTTAATCTCCATAAAGAAACTTTATTTACTTTGTTAAACGAGACTAAATATGTAATAATCAACGTATTTACTATCATTAGACTGACTTTGACTTAACAAAATGTATAAGACAGAGAATATTCTGGTTAACCTCGAAACTTTGCAACTGAAATACAGTTCTATTGTAGCTCACTGACCACAAATTATCCTGAAAAATGTTATTTAAAATTTGTGATATCGTATTGACCTTTTCATTGAAGAATTAAATAACTACTAATCAATTACAATTTTTTCTATTAGCGGATTAAAACTTTAACAGAATTATAAGCAGTCATAAATTGCGAGACTAGTGCCAATGAGTGTAAAAATTCATTATTTTTGTTAAATAAAATTTAAAAAATATGCATGCTTTCTAAATAAAATTTAATTCCATGCTGATTAATTTAATGAACTAGATTATTGATTTATTTTCATATGTCAGCAATTTGATACAGGCAGAAATATTTCTAGTTATTTCAGAATTAATTCAGAATTATTATATAATGCTTATCTCATGAAAAGCGCCCTACGATTTATAGCAATAACATTAGTACTGAGTTTCTTTTAACCAGTTAAAATCAATTTTTCCAAGATTTGTATATAGATAGGCTGTTTGCTCGTGTTCAATTTAGTAAAAAAGGCAAATTTCCAAAAAAATTGCTAGCGTTCTCTTAGGGGTCATCCTTAATCGTGTCGATATCAGTGACCAAGATTATTGACGAGAATTTCGATTAATGAAGAGTAATAATAAAAATTGCTTAAACCTATCAAAAGAATTTTTCCAAAGAGTAAATATGTTAGCGACTTAGACAGTTTTCGCGTATTCGAATAAGGCTTATTTCATGAAAATTTCATGACAATTGTTTTAAATTTATAAGATCATTTTCGATGCTGAGTTTGTTTTACCCTCTCAAAATAAATTTTCTCAAGGAGACACATAGGTGTTCTCCATGCGCTAGAATCGGTATAGCCCTTTAAGACCCGATGTATTTGTAAACAAAGCTAGTCATGGCTGCAGAAAGTAAAACATGGACTGCAACCACTACCTGTTGATAAAAAATTATACTTTACTCTATCTGCAAACCATAACCATCGTTCGATTCGAGTTTTTATTACATACGATTGAGAAACAAAAATTTAAATGAATGTCTAACCCGCACGATCGTGCGGGTTGGGTCATAAAGGGATAGGATGCAAGCACATTTCATGAAATATGTTAGAGACGTTTTAGCAGAACTTCCATTGCTAAGATTGTTTTAACCTATAAATACGAGCTTTCTAGAACTTGAGATGTAGCTAGATCGTGATTTCGTGCCCCAATTAGTTTATCCCTTTAGAGCGCAGCTTTGCTTATATGCAAACAACACTGTTTTGAATTTAATAGTTTTTTATATACTTGATTGACAACAGAAAATTAAAATAGCAATATTTGATTTAATTAATAACATACATTCCTTATTTTAAAAAAAAGCGAAATTAACTATTGAAACTTTCCGGTGTAAAGTCATATTCTCTGAACTACGTAATTTCTAAAACATATTCTATCATCAGAATTAAAGGGTTAAAGGTTAAGTTTTATAAAATAAATAATTGTATAAAATAAGGTGTTTGGAAACATACTTATTAAAATATTTACTAATTTGCAATAGCGTAAAACAGCCACACGACAGTACTTTTTTACTGTAAGTAAGACAGTAGTTTTTACTGATTAAGGAACGAGCCAATTTTACTTGCACATACGGTGTACGGACGAAACAGTTAAGTGGTTAAATTATCTTATACAATCTAGTACGTAGAGAATTTTTAAAATAAGAAAAGGCATAACTTCAATTATGCTCTTTATTATAGACATCTTGACATTTCACTACATACGTTTTACAGACAAAAAACGTAAGAAACCACAGTTCTTATTTAGAGTAATGTAAAAATGGCTCTGTTCAAGTTGGACTCGCACGCAGTGCGCGCGCTCAAAAGACAGGGAAATGGTGTGGATCTTTATCGAGGGTGGAATAAACTTTCAGTGCGTTAGAAACAGATCATGGATTTAATTAATTATGCTGCTAATTGTAATGATAATGTGTTGCGATCGAACGGCGAGCTTGATGGACGAATGATTAGAGCATTGACCTTGAGGCTGGGGGCTATGGGTTCGAATCCTGCGCACCCAAAATGGTATTCGTAATTTTTAATTTTGTTGGAAACTCTATATTTTTCGTGATAAATAAGATATTTTTGATAAAAATATAATGTTATATTAATTACACAAGCATATGTACTTCTATTATTATAATAAAACATTTATTTTAATACGAGAAAATGAGGTATTTCGCGATGAAAATTTTACATTAGAACGCCTTTTAGTATTTAAAGTTTCGTTTTAAAGTGATACACACACACACACACACACACATATATATATATATATATATGTATATTAAGCAAATGTGAGAAACAAGTATTGTTCGAAAATATCCGTTTGCACGTAGGATAATTTCTGGGATTTTTTTTTTTTTTTTTAGAGTACATTAGGAGGAGATTTTTATTAAGCAAGTGATATTTTACGGTTTTAAAATTAACATGGAAAATATTATAAAAATAAACTGTAATAGATGTGCAATAATTTAACTCAAAATATCTGACATATATTTTTTAATGAGATAAAATACATTGGGTTTTCTGTCTAGTTTTGTTGTGAATAAAGTATGATTTTAATAAAAATAGCAAGCAAAACCTTTATGCAAGAATATTAAAAAGCAAAAAAAACAACGTTTAAAAATGCACAAATAATACGTAAAAAGCTGCAAACAGCTGTTTTGAATCTACTAGCGAGATTCTTCTTCAGTGCAAGATGGAGCAAGGCACAGCGTGCTAGAAAAATCAAGGCTGGACCTAGTAGCCCAGCCTTGCTTCCTAAAAAAAGTGTCATATTAAAAAAATAAACCATAACAAAATATCGACAGCTAACTATTGACCAACAATAAAGAATGATAGTTTAGAAACAAGAATTCTGTGTTTATGTCCTGTAAATTTTAGAAAAACAACTAAACTGACTCTACATGTAAAAATCAAAAACATTCTAGTATGCGTAGTAGCACAATCTGCTTTTTAACTGAACAACTAAATGATTAATAAGATCATTGTGCATAAATGAGACGCGATTTTCCATAGTTATGTCGCATTTAGAGTATATTTGGCGTTCTGTTAAATAAATAAATATTTTATTAGGCAGAAAATTATCGAATAGAGAGCTTTAAAGTCAAAAAGTAACTTGTTTTGTAGAAACGGAATCTATATTTGTACACTGTCAAAAATAACTCTGTAAAAAGAAAAAAATCTATGCCCATCATTTTGTGTGGCTCGTAATTTTACGAAACAATGGTATAATGGACTTTAAAACACTATAACAGTTTACATACTGTTCCGTAGCACGTTAGATGATCATCACAGAATCTCTTTTTTGTCTGGTTAAAAAATATGTTACGGTCGAGGTTAAGTGACATTATTTTTCGAAACACAACTAAAATGAAGGGTTACATCCTAGCGGAGGAAAATTAATGGGATCGTACCGTATTTTTGCTAATGATAGGCTAGAACTGTAAGAATATGTGTATTGCCCTTAATTTTCTAAGTGTCTTAGGGATAAGGCTCCTTATTTAGTGGATCAGACCTTTTTTCATCGAATAAGACTGTTGCCCGAGAAAATTGAAGGGCAAATGCTCATAAATTTAGTTTTTTTCTGAGGGAGCAGTATGATTCCACAAAATAGGACTGTCACAATTACTGCAGTTCAATCACAAATGAGACGTCCAAAGTCCTAAATGTGTCAGTGCATTTTATACATGCCAATTTATCTGAAAATATTTATTTAACCCTTAACTGCTATGACATAAACTCTTCCATGTCGTTCTCGCATAGTGAATGGTCTCCGAAGCCGCATGATGAAAGATAAGTAAGAAGCGTCATTAACAAATAGGATGCTGTATATGTACTAAACATTATGTGCAGGACTGTTATAATTTAAAACAATTTATTCAGAAGTCTCTAGCGCTTGTAATATGACTCCAAACGTAACAAAATTACTGAAATATTTATAGTTCAACTGAAAATTTCAAGTTAATCCATGACAATTTTAAGAGGAAGTATTCTGTGAGACCGCTAACAACAGTTAATGGTTAAACACTGAACGCTAAAAACATCGTTTCATACATCACGAGTGTATATTACCCCGTAAACTCGTAACTTAATTCCGTAACTTAAATCGTAATATAGATGATTTTGTTGGCAACATAGTGATAATAAAATACAAAACACGCTTCTTATACGAAATTTAATAAGGAATCGAAATGGAATATTTATTTTTATCAAAATTCTTAATTTGTTTATGAAAAATATAAGGCGCAGTTTAAATAACGCCGAAATTTTAATTTTATTCGGCTCGAAAGATGCGACAACCACTTTCTAGAACATGCCAGTTATGTATCGATGTTCTTGGTGGCACTTTTGAGCACTTACTGTAATTATAATGTTAAAAAAAAACTGCTTGTTTTTATTTCCTCCACATTTCTTGTTTTTCGCCTAAACTTTTCATTTCCGACCCAACATTACTATACAAAATTTGCTTTTTTATGTGCACTTTACCTTCCCTTACAGTTTGGATCACGAATTCGGGGACACCCTGTATTAGATATTAGATTGTTTATATTTATTCTTCTAAGCATGTGGCAGTATGTTTGCGTATTTGTTTAATGATTCATAATGTAAGTATAAAATTTTATCAATATATTACACAGTCTACAGAATTCAGACATTACAGAAGAAGCCATTTAAAATCCTTAGAAGGAACAGCAATAAAAATTTTCAATCTCAACAAGCTAACTCAACTCGTCTCAAGAAGCTAATTAGCTAGTCTAAACAAGTTAATTAGAACATTTTTACAGTTTGAAACAGTAAAGTGCAATCTTTGGGTGACATTTAATAAACTATTCTAAAACAAATCATTCCTTACGCATTATTTTCCTGAAAACAGAGCATGAATAACTGTAACCGTTTTCTTCTTACTCCATTTAAAATCCCTAGAACAAATTTTAGCACAAAAACACTGAATAAATATAGTAAGTATTAAAAAACAAATAAATAAAAAACACATTTTTTTTTGTTTTTGAAATTTCAAAGTATAGCAGAATAAAAGTGTTTTAATTCGATATTTGTACTATTATTCACAGAAAATCTTCAATTACAAATCTGAACTAAAAACAAAATATTATTAATAAACATAACACGGTGCGTAAATAAATGTGATAATAAACATTTGAGAACAGATATTAAGATTTATTTAAAAATGGAAAAAATATAAGTAATCTAGTTTGTTAAGTATGTAATTTTTTTCCTCCGGAGAACAACTTCAAGTGAATATTTCAGTAGATATAGAACTTGATTACTATCTTCAGAAAGACAAATCATCATCTACCTATACTGTCAAGGATATTAAAACATTCTGTTTATTCGGAGATAAATCACTTACCTGAATACGGAGTTCTGTGTCTCAAAGACATTCAGAAGATTTGGGGAAACTCTTTTAGGATACATAATTAAATATTGCTTTGCTAATAGTACAGAAAATTTTAGCAGTGTACTTTCTGGATCGTACAAAACACAAATGACAATTTATAATTTTAAATACTTGTTTCGATAGAAGTAGCACCTTTAATTAAAAAAAGTGGAGTATTCTGTTATAATAATAGTTTTGAAATTGGCGAAAAAAGTATATTGAATAAAAAACTCAAATTTACATGGATTTTTATTATTTTTATTTTTAGAATTTGACAAAGAACTAAAAGACGGATATTTCAAAATTCATTGGACTTTTTTATTTTTCATTTTATTCATTGTTTTAACATTCAGAAAACTTGTTAAAATATTCTTTCAAAAGAAAAGTAAACTAGTCGTATGTGCTAATCCTAAAACTTTCTTCTATGTCATACATGTTAATGCTTCAAAATTTGCCATCACAGTGCCAAAATTAAATGACAATGTGTACCCGTCACGAGGATTCTAAATTTCCGTTGAATTGTGTGCATTTAAAAGGATATATTAGTAGGGCCGCATTCATACATGCACAACTCTTTTTTTTTTACAAAATATTAAGGATGGCAAAATGTAACTGATAGTGAAACATGGTAATATTTTTTTTCCTAATGAAATCCGTCACATATCAGTAATCTCATACTGAGATTGTTTTCATAGCATTAATACATCACTTCTATAAATGTATTTTTCAATACAGCTGACAGTACAGGACTGTTCATTTGTGATACACAAGTATCTAAAATCTGAAATGGCTGTAAAATTAGACTAAATCATGTTCGAATTACGTTAATTAAGCTAGTTCAAAGATCCAAATCAGCTTAGCTGGATCTAAAAACAATCTCAAATCAGTGGATGCACTAGACTCCGGGTATTGTAATTTGAATTGGAGTACAACTATGTAATATTAGAATTGTGTCTCCTATTCATCAATATTTTTAAATGGCAATTTTTGCCTTATTATGAAAAAAAATATGCGTTACATTAGACCATTCGAAATATTTTGGTTTTCTTGTCTAGGGCTTTTGTCCCTACAACCACTGATGTTTGCGTGTCAAACAAAGTGCTAGGATCGAAATATAAATTTGATTCACCTTGTTTTGATTAGTACAAAAACTTATTTATGTACTTTAAAATAGCAAAAAAGCAGGTCATATGAGTATATCTTGACTTTGAAAGTTTTGTACATCAATACAAAAAACATAGATTAAATTTACTATTTCGCAAAAAAAGTCACCGAATATTCTAATAAACTCACTCATCTCAACAGACGATATAAAATCGTAAACACTCCGAAAAAATTCTTTTTTCTTTCTCTAAAAAACAAAATCAGATGCCAACTTTGTTTTCCTAAATTTTAACCTACACCCGTGAGATAAAAAATACACGTAAAAGAAAAGAAAAAAGTAAAGCAATAGCAACAAACCCTGTCTACCAAAGTCAAAGTTCACAGAGGCATTTGGCAAAAAACATGCGTTTAAATAAAATAATTTACCATCTTCTAACACCTGTCTTCACTATGTCAGTTAAGCTGGATAAATAGTGTAGTTTAAACGTGGTATACGGAGAAATTCACAATTAATACAACGAGGGCGTAGAGTATTTGAGAGTCTATCGCATAAATATCCCTATTACCTGGAATCGAAAAACCACTGCACAGAACAATAAAATCAGATGTTCAAAATATACAAGTTCTTTTTTTGCATATATTGCTGTCCATTATTCTGCATCCAGTTTTAAAAATATTATAAAATGAAAAAAATAAATACATATATATTTTACCTTAAGACCACGATATCTCTATGAGTTTTTTAACGAATATTTTCGTAGCAGATTGTTATTTTAGAATAAGAAGGAATGAATGAAAATATTGCGAGCATTGTATAAAACTTCCAATGCATAAATACTTGTTGCATTTTTGTGTATTATACATAGAGATTTTGATATTAGAAGGGCGCAATTAACCCCTGCAAGTTTTCTTTTAAATAATGTCACATTTACTGTCCAGTTAAATTGTAGAGAGAGCAGGCAGTGCGATGTTGTACATGATCAATATGTTTTTTTGTTTTTTTTTCTTAATGTTACGACAAAGATTATAAAACTACTGTGAATATCCAATTGAGGCATGGAACATTTTGGATAAATATTTTTTTCTGAAAATAATACATTGCAATTATTATCAACAACTTGATTGTGTGGGCGCGGTGACGCTTGTAGAGAAGGCAAATTGAAGAACAATTTACAAACTGCATTAAGAACAATTCCAGAAAATGAAAATGTTAGAATTAGATGTGTAGCTGTGAGTCTAAAAATATGACAGAGTATGGATAAAAACATTTCTGACATCAGTGTCATGTTGGAATGTGCATCAGATTGGAAAATGAATGACAAGCCTATAAGCCATTAATGTGAACATTTAAACTGCGCTTGAAATGTCCGCATCCTCTTTTGTTACGTTTTAACAGAGACACAGGTCCCTCTCCCTAAAAAGGAGAGGCAGGGGAAGCAATATATTTTTTTAATTATTTCTTCCCGTGCATCTCCCTCTCACTTGGATTTTCATGAAGCGTATTTTATTTCTAAAAATTCTGCTAATCTTGTCAATGATCTCTCATCATCTCCTTTCCTAACTCCAGCTTGGAAATTACTTTTGTAATTCTTTTCCCTCTTCACTTGTTTCTTTTCTTTTTATTTCGTTAAAAGGAAATGCATATTTTTGTTTTTTCTTGTTTTATTCTTTTATATTTTTTATTTATTATTATTATTTATATTTTTTAATTTACTTCTTTTATTTTATTTTAATTTTGTTTATTTCTTTTATTACCAATTATTCCCATCAATTTCTCTTCTATCATTTTGGCAACACTTTTCTCTTTTGCATGTGCTCCTTTCAGCTAGCGCCATCTGTCGCATTCTTTGCAACATTCTCTACCTTTCAGTTCATTTTTGACCTTGTCCCCTTACGGACACGTGTTCACTGTAGCTGATGACGAGCTGTTATATTTTTAGCTCGAAACGCGTCCTATGTTTTGTTTTTATTTTATGGTGATTCTTACAATGTTTTATTATTTTAATTGCTCCATATCGCCAGTTTTCGGTGCTCTTTCGCTAATTGGTTTCATATTCTTCAAATGATCATCTTTCAAGATAAAATTGTGAAAATAAACATAACCAATTTTTTAATGAATAATCTAGGTTGGGTTAAATGCCGAATCAGAAATTCGAAAAAAAGAAACAGAATTAGGCTGCCTTAAATATGCCGACGAGGTTTGGGCAAATGTTGCATAAAAACTTCATGCCATTTTCAATTTCGACATAGATGGAAGATTTGTTGAACATTCATTTTGAAATGTATTTTCTGATCTATGGAAGGAGCAAAACAATGACATACTGTCATGTCTTCCATTTTCGTGCAGTATGTTAGCTTTAAAATACATTAGTGATGTTTATCGATCTATGTACACTGCACTCTATATTTACAAGTTTGCTTAGGATTCATGTTAGATTTTTTACTATTACTAACCGGGCTCGGATTGTTTCGATTTTTCAAAAGAATGTCCTTACTATATTTCAAATGAAGAAAACTATACATGACTATAATGAATGTATATGTGCTCACTTTTATACATACATTATAAAATTGATATCTACTATATATACATAATCTTGACGAAATGATTTGATGATGCGAATTCGTGAGAAGAGAGTTTATAAAAATACGGATTAAATGATTATTTAAATTATTATGATTAAACATATTTCTGTAGATGACAAAATTAAAATATGGATATTAATTTATTAAAGTTACTCAAAACAGCCATTGGCTATGTTTGATTATTTTCCGTGTTACAAGAATAAAAACTACATAAACATCTAAAAATAAAAATTTCTAAGAAACAAGAAATCGCATTCGTAAACCGTAATAGGTAGACTAAGATCTAACTAAAATAAGGTGGTAAAATAAAAAATTAAATCAATGAAAAGAACAAATGAAAAGAAAACAAGAAAGAAAATATCATGCATCAAGCAACGATCATGAAACACTTTTCGATACATTCAGAATAATATAACAAAATGTCAACGTTTAATTGTCTGAGCGAAGCGAAGGCTAATACTCAGCGAAATATTACTGTCCGGACACTTTACTACTACGATGGATATTAACGCCATGTCCTACTTAAAAAAAAAGCCTAATAAAAACCTTTCGTCAAGCATAACTCAAAAAATATTTGTCGGATTTCGTTTCTGATTGCCCCAGAAGGTACCTATGAGGGTCGCCTACTGAATGCACCTACTATGAAAAATAAGTTCCAAACCGTTTAAAAATTATATAGAAAAAACTCTTAAAAAAGCACAACTTATTTGTATACGTCACAGAAATTTGGTGTGCGTCACTTTCACCGGTTGATGTTTTCGTAGACAACTGGTTTGAACACATGGAGCAAATAAAAAAAAAAAAAAAACGCGCGCAGTAATATTGAATAGATCAGTTTCAACCACGTGATCACAAACCTTGCAACAACCCGTGGTAACCAGTTTTGGTGGGCAAACAAATAATAATACAGTATTCCGTACCACGGTGACCGTTTTTAGCCTGTTGTATAAAATCTGGCATGTTGTATGACATACAATTGTGGATGATTAAAACAAAAGACATGAGTGTTTATTGATCCGGAGGTTATCTTTCTCTGGATGTCTGTCTGTCTATCATACAGCATGCAATTTTCTTGTAAAGGATGATATTATTATGCAGTAAAACCTCCATAACGGACACACCCGATTAGTGGACACCTCTATTTAGCGGGCATTTTTTCGATTACCAACCCTTAAATAACTGTACATTTTTTACTCTCAGTAGCGAACACCTCCAAATAGAGGACAAATTCTGCCCTCCCGAGGTGTTCGCTATTCAGATGTTTTACTGGTAAAACCTCCATAGCGGACACACCCGATTAGCGGATACCTCTATTTAGCGGACATTTTTTCGATTACCAACTCTTAAATAACTGTACATGTTTTACTCTCAGTAGAGGTCACCTCTAAATAGAGGACAAATTCTGCCATCCCGAGGTGTTCCCTATTCAGAAGTTTTACTGGTAAAACCTCCATAGCGGACACACCCGATTAGCGGATACCTCTATTTAGCGGACATTTTTTCGATTACCAACTCTTAAATAACTGTACATGTTTTACTCTCAGTAGCGGTCACCTCTAAATAGAGGACAAATTCTGCATTCTCGGGGTTTCCGCTATTCAGAGGTTTTACTGTATATAATATTGATAATTATTTTACAGGGCCGCACAAAAGAATAAGAATATATGAAACGAATATAAACAAAATTCGGGATTGGTAGATCGCTGATGGTAATGTAATTTTAGGATGTTGTTACAGTCATCCGCAGCATGTTTTTAGAGTTTCGTTCATCTAACGAAACCCTACCTGTCTCACTCCTTTGTCTGTATGTTTGTCCGTCTGTCACAGAGTCCGTTCTCAGAAACTATATATGTCGGAGACTTGAAAATTTGCATACATATAGCTGAATACCACACATCAAACGGCAAATAATAAAATTTTGAAAAAGTCTAATATTTAACCCTCTGGGCTCAAACTTGTGTACTTTAAGCAATTTTTCTAACTCAGCCCCTAATTTAATTAAGTTGGAGACATGAAATTTTGCATATTTATAGCTGAACATCTCACATCAAACGACAAATAATAAAATTTTGAAAAAGGCTTAATATTTAACCCTTTGGGCTGTAACTTGTGTATTTAAAGCAATTTTTCTAACTCAGCCCCTAATTAAGTTGGAGACATGAATGTTTGCATACTTATAGCTGAACACTTGAGATAACACGATAAATCATAAAATTTTGAAAAAGTCATATTTAACCCTCCGGTCTCTAACTTCTGTATTTTAAGCAATTTTTCTAACTCAGCCCCTAATTAAGTTGGAGATATGAAATTTCGCATACTTATGGCTGAAATCCTCGCATCAAACGACAAATAATAAAATTTTGAAAAATGTCTGATATTTAACCCTCTGGGCTCTAACTTATGTATTTTAAGCAATTTTGCTAACTCAGCCCCTAATTAAGTTGGAGACATGAAATATTGCGTACTTATAGCTGTACACCTCACATCAAACGGCAAATAACAAAATTTTGAAAAAGGTCTAATATTTAACCCTCTGGGCTCTAACTTGTGTATTTTAAGCAATTTTTCTAACTCAGCCCCTAATAAAGTTGGAGACATGAAAGTTTGCATACTTATAGCTGAACACTTGCGATAACACGATAAATCATAAAATTTTGAAAAAGTCATATTTAACCCTCCGGTCTCTAACTTGTGTATTTAAAGCAATTTTTCTAACTCGGCCCCTAATTAAGTTGGAGACACGACATTTTGCATACTTATAGCTGAACACCTCACATCAAACGACAAATAATAAAATTTTGAAAAAGTCTATTATTTAACCCTCTGGGCTCAAACTTGTGTATTTTAAGCAATTTTTCGAACTCAGCCCCTAATTAAGTTGGAGACATGAAATTTTTCATACTTATAGCTGAACACCTCACATCAAACGACAAATAATAAAATTTTGAAAAAATCTAATATTTAATCTCTAATATTTTGTCTCGCGTAATTTTTAAATTTAAACTGTTTTGCAATACTATTTTTCGTTCATTTTGCATAAAAAGTGTAATGTGACGTAATTTGTTCTATTTCATATGTCTAACGCATGTTAATTTATTTATTTTACAATATCCTTTCTCTTTTAAAATTCACATGTAAATATAGTTTTTATGGCGTAATTTCCAATAAGTGCCTGTTTTTTATACCTATTTATTTAATTCTAATTTGAAGGTAGACGGGAGGTGCTGGGTTCGAACCCAATCACGCCCGTCGGCTTAGCCGTTTCGGAGTTTTCGTGGTTTTCTTCGAAGCCTTGGATTTTCCATGCGTAAATACGGGTTAGGTTCCCTTAGAAAGACCCCACGAAGGGCACTCCCCCTAGGGCCTATATCCCTCGAGTAGATAATCGGCCGTCAACAATCAACTCAACCCAACCTAATTTGAAGTTTTTTTTTTTCTGTTTATAATAGTAACGAGTAAATAATTTTTTTATTTGAAGCAAACATTATTGTTTGCGCTGTTTATACAGTTGGCAACAGTTTAAATTAATACATTTTTCAAAAATATGTAAAAAATATCTGTCAAAATGCTGAATATTTGAAATTAAAATAGAAATAAAACCTCAAAAAATGAGTCAAATTAAAAAAATTAATGAAATCTGCAGACCGGAGTCTTCTATTGAATGAAATTATCTAAAAATGATTAAATTCCCATGTATAGCTTTTGCTCTTATGATTTTTTTTAATAGAACGATTTTGTCCAACTTTAGCATTAAATATCTCTTAAAATAATTCTTCGATTTGAAAACTGTATGCATTAGTGTGTTGATCAAACATTTCGCTATAATACCACCGATTTTCATATATTTGTATGCAACAGTTTTCTTAATATTAACGAAGAAAGACCTCCGGTCACAAAAATTCAAAACCGGCGGCGGCGGTGACAGCGTTAGTTACTTTTTATAGAATAGAGAGATATATAAAAATGAAAACTTGTCTATCTGTCTGTTTGTAATTCTATAAAAATTCCACAATTTGGAGGCCAAAATTGTGAAGAGATACGTACATGTGTATTAAAACATGGCCGAGACAACTAAAGTAATCCGGAATCGAAATAACATATAGTTAATTTTTAATTAATTAAAAACCACCAATTTAACAGCAATTTCTTATCAAATTTAAACATTTTTCATTATAGCAGTTGCCAACAATTAAAAAACACAATAAAATTATTACTACAACAATTAATTTTCTACTGGAAGATTTCCACGTGAAAAATGAAAATGAAATAAATAGTTTGCCGAATTTAAAAAAAAAGGTGAATATTACGTCATAACTTTTCTATTGCAAGATATTCACGTGAAATATGAAAATGAAATAAATGGTTTGACGAATTTAAATGAAAGTGAATATAACTTCATAACTTTTCTATTTCAAGGTTTCCACGTGAAAGAGGAAAATATTACGTCATATTGGAAATATAAAGGGCATGGTGGATATAGTACAACGTCATATGAGTGTGAAAAATGTATTGAAGCATGATAAAAACCAGATTAGGGAAATATTGGCGTATTTTAACATTATTGCTCCAATTATAAATTGAAATAAGTTCATTTATAGCTGTATTCTTTTGCGTCTGTTATATACATTTATACATTTTTATATAGCATTTTCATATGATTCATTCTACAACATTTTGACTGCTTTTTTATGTTTGTTTTGTGTTGTATGTTAAATTTTGAAATTGATTTTTCAGAACAAACATCCTTCAAATTCTGGGCAACGCCGGCACTTTAGTTTGTAACAGATAAATGGCTTTTGTATCTGTACATCTAATGCTAATATTATAAAGCGTTGTAATATTATAAAGTATATAATATTATTAATGCTTGTACGTTTGTGAGGTGTTATCTCTGAAACTACATAGCCAACTTAAAAAAATGTTGGTGGCCATCTCAGCTCCGAAAAAGAGACTATTTTATGTCAGTGCAAGAACCTACATCGCTACAGGAGCAAAAAAGTTCTAAAATTGTGATTTCTGCGATATTGATTGGGTTAGAAACTTTAAATTTGGTGCGGTAATTACTTTTAAGATGTAAATACTCGTAATGAACGCTCTCTAAAAGATTCAATTTGACGGATAAACGTAAAAATTTTTTGAAATTTTCTAAACTATGATTTATTGGGAATACTGAATTTTTTCGGATACTGTTTGGGTTAGAAACTAGAACTTTGGCATGGTAGTAATTAATAAGATGTAAATGCTCGTTGTAGACGAATTCTAAAAAATAGAAAGACTAAACAAAGCGGAAAAAGATCTAAAGATGATCTAAGTAACGAAGAACATCGAACTGTTAGGAATATAAACATGAAAATTGACATGGCTGCATTTATCATGACGTAAATTCTCGCAATAGAACAATTTCTAAAAATGTCGCTATATAAAACAGTGCAGAAACAAAAAACTTTCAAAAATTTTCTATTTCTCTGTTACTGCTGAGCCCAAAATCTTGAAATTTTGCTTCGGGTTAGTTTTAAAATATACAATTGTCTCTATGAATGGTTTCTAAAAAATTTAAAATTTAAAAAGATGACATTAACGGAAAGCGATCTCAATTACCATTAATTTGGAATTATTAGGTACAGCAACTTTAAATATTTCATAATGCTGCAAAACATGCGATTTAAATGCAACAAAACTGATAGATACCCACCTAGCATTAAATAAATTGTGTAAATATTGAATAAAGACCTGTATGAAACAGTGAGTAGGTTGCCCGAAAGTACTTGTTAAAGTGTTCCTTCTCTAGGCTTTTCTCTCTCTCGCCAAGGCCACTAACAGAGGGAAGTGCCGTTTTAAATGTGATATGAATTTTTTATCCGATTCATTTTTCTAGACATTTTATCATAAGACCATATTCTCAATTATCATTAGTATATTTTTTATATATTAACTTATTCTGGTGAAATTTTGTAATCGGGTTCATATTGGCGTATGTTAGCTTGCATGATTTGTTGAATAAATATGGATGGATTTGTAAACTACTTCAAATGACACTTTGACAGCTCAAAAGTTATGCAGACGATATATTCAGATCTTGTGTCATACTTTATGTTGTAATCATTGCCGATTTCTTTTATTTAATACATGCTAAATACAGCTCAACTTGCGCAGAATATGTTTGAAAACAAAACAATACAGCGTATGTAGTGGCCAGCATACACTCATCATTTAAATCCGATCGAGCATATCTAAAACACAATCTAACGAATAATTGCAAGCCACGTTTGATGTATTCGGTACTTTGATACTATATTAGATTTTGAGAAGAGAATTCCTTAAATGTTATCGACAACCTCATTGCATCCGTGGAAAACAGATATTGTAATTATTAACTATTCCGGGGGAGCACACACCATATAAAGTATAGTCCATTCTTTTTAAACATCATATATTTTTCATTTAAAGTTACTCAAATTGGTGCGGAGCGTCTGATTATGCTCTTGACATCATTTTATACAGTTAAAATTCCGATATAAGTAAATTAGTGTCTCATTTTCTATTTTACTTTTAATATATTGCGTACTTTCAATTTTATATCCATGCATGGCTGTCTTGAATGGTTTGATTTCCCATTTTTTTAAACAGTGTATACGAATTTATATATAAGATTTTGTAATTCTACAATTCGTTTATTTTTATCATTTCAATTTTTCGCAGTATATGGACAATTAAAGATAACATCTCATTTTCTTTGCTTCCACATGTTATTATTAAATCTATGTTCTCAGTAATATCGCTCAGACTAATCCCTCTGAGGGAAGTCCTAGTAAATTAAAATAGGATGTCTAATTGAAACATTTATAAACGCATTAACAAACTTTAAAAACAAAATTCAGTAATTTCCTTCTACTGAAATTGAACACGCACTTTTTGCAGTTATTGATCAAAGACAGTACTCTAAACAATTTCGTTAGTGTGCCCCTGAAAATGAACAATAAATGCCTTGAAAGCCCTATTCTATAGTAATCATTTTATATTGAAAATCACTAATTTATATCCATTTAAATAGATTTGAAATAGCGTAATGCCATTAAGATACACTGCAAACGAATTTTACCCATTGACCATAATGTAACGCAATTATTTTGAGCGCCCCTGTAAATGAAATATTAATGCTAAACACTTCATATTCAATGCCGAACATGCCATTGTAAACAACATTAACATATATCAGTTGCCTGAAAATCAGAGTATATTTACGGGTGTTAGAGCGTGGACAGGCTGTCAGACGGACAGAATTCACAAACACTTTTCATCTACGTTAGAATCTGTCTATTCTAAAAAAAGTAACTACCGCTGTCACCGCCGCCGCCGGTTTTGAATTTTTTGTGACCGGAGGTCTTTATTCGTTAATATTAAGAAAAATACTGCATACAAAAATATGAAAATCGGTAGTATTATACAGAAATGTTTGATAAACACGCTGATGCAGACAGTTTTCAAATCGAAGAATTATTTTAAGAAATATATAATGCTAAAGTTGGACAAAATCTTTCCACTAAAAAAGTTTTATAGGAGCAAAAATTACTCATGGGAATTTAATCATTTTTAGATCATTTTATACGCTTGAAGTTCCCGGTGTGCAGATTGTATTTCTTTTTTTAATTTGGCTAATTTTTTAAGGTTTTATTTCTATTTTAAATTCAAATTTTCAGCATTTCTAGAGATATCTTTTACAGATTTTAGAAAGTGATATTAATTTAAACTGTTACCAACTGTATAAACAACGGAAACAATAATGTTTGCTTCAAAAAAAAAAAAAAAAAAACGTGTAATAAATTAAAAACTTATTTACTCGTGACTATTATAAACAGAAAAAAAACATTTGGAATTAGAATTAAATAATTACGTACAAAAGCAGGAACTTATTAAAAATTACGTCATAAAAACTATAATTACACGTGAATTTTAAGAGAGAAGGGAATTTGTAAAATAATAAATTTATTAACATGCGTTAGAAGTCTTAAATAGGAGAAATTACGTCATATTTACGTCACATTACAGTTATTACATAAAATGAACACAAAATAATATTGCAAAACGGTTTAAATTTAGAAATTGCGCTAGACATTTATTTGATATTTTGAGAGGATACTTTTCAATTATTTTTCTTAGGAAAGCGCAAATAATATTTCATTTCTAACACAAGTATTTTCACGTGAATATTAAAAAGATAAAGAATAGTTTGGTCAAAATTACGTCAGTTTAAAAACGATTAATTTAAAATGTCTCATTTAAATGAAATTTTCTTTTCGCTTTGTTAAAAAATACCGGGAGACAAAGATTCTGTTAACTTAATTCCTTTTATATTAGCTTATTTTGAAATGTTGTTACACGTGTCTACGTCATCAAGTTATTTTTATTTCGACGTTTTATTTGTATTTTTATTAATGTTGTACTAATTTATTTGTTCTTTCGTTATTTAAAATAAAAATTATGTCAATTTGTATAATTTGGCGATTTATATAATTTGGCGAAATTAGTCGACGGGATAATCAAGTAGTACCGCAGCGGATTTGGCGTTAAAATTTCCCCAATCAAAGAGAAGTGAATAGAAATCCGTTTATAGGGAGATCGCCAATGTTTTTTAAATTATAATTCAATCTTTCGAAATCTTTTTAAAGCCGATCACATTAGCGTGCATTTAGAGTCTGCGGTGTCTGGACGGGGGTTGGCGAGCGTAGCTCGTAGGGGGCCGAGCCCCCTAGTGGGTTAAAAAAGAGTCAGTTTGTTTGATCGACTCGATTACACTGTAAAGTTGTCGTAGTGTACTACAAGATATTAGTGGTATTTAACAATTTCCAACATAGTGGAAAAGTAAACGCTTTCGGTTTGTCTGTCTGCCGTCTGCCTTCTCTCAAGCGACTGTCTGTCTATGCTCTAACCAGCGTAAAAACACTCGGATTGACGTGTAACTGATATACTTTATTAAGGTTTGCTATGGCATATTCGGTATTGAAAATGAAATGTGTAGCATTCACAGTTCATTTACAGGGGCATTCAAAAGTATTTCGTTGCATTATGGGTCCATTGGGAAGAAATTACTTGCGATGTGTTTTATTAGTGTTACTCAATTTTAAACATAGTGAAATTATATTCATTATTGAGATTATCTAGAATATGGTTACTGTAGAATATTTTACGTATAGTACTTACAGTAAGCGTGCAGGAGAACTCAAAAATATTCCGTCATATTCTGGTAGATAAAGAAAAATCATTTGAGGCGTATTTTTATAACGTTACTCTATTACAAATATAATGAAATTAATACGGATTGTTTAGGTGCACTAAAACCATGCAATCTATGCAAACTATGGGGCACAAAGTTTACAGTGGCACATAAAAGATTTCGCATACAGTACTGTATTCAAAGATCTGTCAATTAGGGAAGACTGCTGAATGTACGCTTGCAGTATGGTATGCGTTTTAAGTTTAACTAAATTTTTGCACAATACGTGCTATAAATAAAATCTACAAACAACATACAGGGCTACACAGAATTATTAGTAAGCATTATTTAGAAAGAGCGTGAATTGCTTAAACATATATATATATGTTTTTTTTTTTTTTTTTTGAGTTATGCAAAGCTCAAATACATTTAGTATACTAAGGCATGTTTATAGTACATAAATAAAATTATATACAGAGCTATTAAAAAATGGCTGTATGGCCGCCTATAGATAAAAAATCCTGTAAGTTTGATTTCAATAGTTTTCAGCTTGTTTTTGCATGAATTAATTTTCAGCTTAATATGTGGCGTGTATAAAAATCTTTAGATAATATGCAGGGTTGAACAAAAGGATTCAAGTACGTTTCCGTCTATTGGCAGAAATTGTTAAATAGAATTTTCAATTTTGTTATATATTTTCCTAACTAAACTAAATTTCAGAATACTGTGTAGAGAATGTATAAATCGGTAGATCAGATAAAGAGCTGCAAAAAGGATTGGTGTATATGTTATTCTATATGTAGCATTTATTGAAATCTACTTTTTAAATGTGTTATGCGTTTTCTGAACTTGGTTATCTTCGTTATCTTTTTAAACGGTGAAGGCTTCTTAAACAGTTCAGAGTTGGAAAGTATTTTGAAATCTATGTATTTTTCTTTTTTGTTATAAACATTCTTTTAGAATAATTAAAACTACAAAATTATATAAAAATATAAAGATTTTACGAAACACTGGATTTGTTTATAAAGCTTATTAGTAATACTAAAAAGTAAATTAAGTAAGGCAATAAAATGAAGAGTAAAATCAGGGAAAAATACAAAGTAAAAGAAAAAAAAGATGCATTAGTTTGCGCAACTCCCATATATAATTGTCTATTGAGCAATATATAGTAAGAGTTTGGTTTGAATCGACGCATTTAGATTAGGCCTATTTGAGATAACTTCCTTCACGCGGAGTAGAAGTTATTTATCGATGTTGTTATAATTTCACTTACTTCAATTTGCGGAAAAAAATAATTGTGCCAAATTTTCATAGTGTTTGAGTAATCAAATGTATATTCTTTAATATTTCAAGATGAAAGCATGAATTTCCAATGATAATCTTTTGAAATAAGAACATTGAATGAGAGAAAATTTATAGAGTTTGTAGAAATTAATTTAAAAAATATATGGTTTAATTTATTTTTAAGATTAAAAAAATATACGCTGAAATAATTATCATATATTATATGTTTTATTGTGTATTTATTTGAATTTATGTAATGAATGCATTTAATTTTATTTTAGTTGGCATAATTGAGCAAATTATTAAGTGTATTTCGAAAAACCGATAGAAAAATTAATAAGAGTTACTTTTTACAACATAAAATTTTTATTCTTCTCACTTAATACAATGAGAAAAAATATATGTTAGGAATATTCAGTTATAAATTTCTTAGCCAAAACTGTTTTGATTAGCTTGCTAGCATAATGATTAATACGTGGTATTAAATATTTTTTTAATATTTTTTTTAATAAGTTGGATAGGCTTCATTATTCCATGCGCATGAATCAGCTAGTTGCGTAGCTAAATGTGTGTGGGTTTTTTTTTTTTTTTTATTTTTTTTTTTTATTGAAAGTTTTAAAAGGTACTTACTGTGGTTGAAAAAATTATAAATTTTTTCAAACAATATGAACTATAGGGATTATTTTCAGTGTCCCTGTAAAGGAGCTAGAAACGCTACTTACTCCATTTTCAACAGCGAACATTCCATAGGGAACATGAATAAAATATATCAATTGTATGGCAATCCGACTATATTTACAAATGTGTAGAACGGACGGTATACACAGACTGAAGTTATAAAAGCTTTTCAAATATATTGGAAAGCGTTTAAAAGAGAAAATGAGATATTACTATATTATATAGTATTTGCGATTCGTACAACTTCCATTAGAGTAGAAACCGCAAATATTTTGGTTTGTTTTTCATTGCACTTTAAACTTTAATTTTTGTACCTGACGTATAATCCGTAATTGTAAATTTATTGAATTTCTTCAATCAAATTGAAGGTTATATGATAGAAATTTCGGTATACATACTAATACATATTTATGGGCCTTGAAGCTGCTCTACTGATGCCTATAGCAAAACTCCCTTTTTGCGTCTCTTAATATAGAATTTAACTAATTTATTATGTACTATGTTACTCCATTTTGATCTGCATTTTTAGTACCCGAACCTATAAATAGCATTGTGCTAAGACCTTAGAAGTGACGAGCTATTAAAAAGCAAACGGAAGCAATGCGCTAATGAGGCTCGACAGAAAGCCCAAAATACAGAGTGATCATTTTTAATGTGACAATGTTTGGAGCACCCTGTAGCGCGATCTAATAGCCGAAATGGCATTAAACTTGGTATTTAGACTAATCAAGACATGGGAAAAAGGATTCCGTGAAAAAAAATTGTTCCAAAAATCGCCGCTAGGGCATTTTGTGGCGCTTTGCAATGTATAAAATATGAGAAAAGAAAAATACTAACACGTACAATCGTACAGTTAAATTATTAATGTTTATTTACTACATTAACTTCCCCGGTGAGGAATTAGACCACCTTCAATTTGAGCACCGTTCTCAGAAATAACACCGTGCATTCTGTGCACAACGTTCTCCACAGTCGTACGTAACATATCACGAGGAATATTCCGCACTGTCTTTGTTATGTTGTCCTTTAGAATAGACAAATTTGATACTCCACTAACATAAACTTGAGATTTCAAATAACCCCAGAGCGAAAAATCGCATGGCGTGAGGTCAGGGGAACGAGGCGGCCATGAAACTGGAAAACTCCGACTTATGACTCTATCATCAGTGAAGTTTTAGCGCAACAGCTGCTTTACCTTATTACTAATGTGTGGCGGACCACCATCCTGCATAAAGATAATCTGTTGGAGACGGTTTCTTTGCTGAAATCGTGGAATAACAAACGTTTGCAGCATTTCGTGGTATCTTTCTGCATTTATGGTGCACGTTTCGGGTCCTGTCGGAGTGATGGTCTCAAAAAAAAAATGGCCCAATTACGAATTCGGCTGTGAAACCACACCAAACAGTGACTGTTGGGGAATTTAATGGGATTTCATGCACGCTGTGGGGCTGCTCAGAAGCCCAAATTCGGCTATTTTGTGTGTTTACGGACCCATTGAGATAAAAATGGCACTCATCTCCCGACATAATGTGCCATGGGAAAGAATCATCAATTTCTACCCTGGCAAGAAACGATAGAGCGAATGTCATTCTCTTATCATAATCACTTGTTTCAGTTCGTGCAAGCGGCTGATTTTGTTGGGGTAAAATCCAATAACGCGCCGCAAAACTCTCCATACATTCGAATAATTCATGTCCAATTGTCGAGCTACACCCCGGGCGCTGCTAGTACCAGCAATGGTTCCCTGCGATCCTTCGACAATTGCGGTTGCCACATTAGTTATTACATCTTCTGATACTTGTTTACGTCCTCTCCCAGTGCAATTGGTCAGTGACCCCGTTTCCTCGAACTTCTTAATTATTTTCTTAAGACCATTCAGCGATAAAGGCCCCTTTCGTAATTTTTTTCTGGTTCGAAATTCCCGAAGAGCTGCGGATGCATTACATTGATTTATACAGGGTGTCCGGTCTCAACGGTGTCCAATGGCTAATTCCTAAACAGTTAGTCATAGACATATAGTTCCAATTACAAAAATGTTTTAAATCAGGTAAAGAAATATTTTAAAAGCGATTTGGGTCAATAAAAACATTTCTTAAAAAATTACGAAATTTAAATTTTTATACGGTCCCCCGGTCCTATAAGTTATATTTAGTGAAATTTTCCTTTTACACTGACAAGTAATACAAAAAAAGTCCCGTTATTCTACGATTAAAATTGACCGAGTAATAGCTGTTTAGAGTTGGAGCATATTTTTTGCTGCAAATTGGGGGTCATTCACAAATTTAGTCGAAATATAATTTCGTCAGATATAAAAAATGTTTGAGAGTAAAATTAACATTGCAATATAAATTTGAAATCTTTAATCATTCTGGCATATTAATGGAAAATATACAATTTGTAATAAACATTTAAGAAGAAAGAAAAAACAGAATTTTTGTTAAACAAAATGATTCTAAATTACCAGCCTCAATTCCTTACAAAGCGATACGTATTTTAAAATATTATTAGATTGCACAAGCCTGCAAAAGTTGGGTTATGTCATGTTTTTTAGCTTTTGATAATTGATTCTTATATATTCTGTACCGCTGAATCCGAAATTGACCTTCATTTTTAACTATCATATCAGGATTTTTCGAAAATTGCAAATTTTAAAGTTAAGAAGTTCAATGTTAAAATTGAATTTCCTCCCCCATCTCATCGGAACACTCAGCTGTTTAGCTGTAAGAATCCCAGGATAAGCAAAAATATCGAATAAATGTTTTAATCAAATAAAATAAAATAAAATAAAAATTTTTTTACTTATGTTTTATAGTATGAGATTTTCGCTATATTTTAACTTACACATGTGCGATTTGCAAAAAAATTCTAACGTGATGGTTAAATATGAAGGTCATTTTCAGATTCAGTGCTAAAAAGTGCGTAAAAATCAATTATCAAAAGTTAAAAAACACAACCATCTCCTCTACTTTATAGTATTCGATTTTTGTTATTCTTTAAATTTGAAAATTTATGATTTGCGAAATATCCTGACATAATGTAATTTTCGGTTTCAGTCCTAAAAATTACATAAAAGTTAAAATACCCAACAATCGCAGTCTTGTATTATCTAATCTAAAACTTTTTCTTAAACTCCTTGGCAGAAATCTATCCGAAATTTTTTGTGTTATCCTGTAAAATAAGTATAAATGGTAAACACCGAAAATCTTAATAATATTAGACTGTTATCGGATTTACGCCAGTATGTAAAATGCAATCTCGATCGGATATTTGAAAGTCGGTAGTTCGAGTACAAATTTTGAACTGGAAAACATACATACGATTGTTGAAGTAACATAAAAACTTATAAAAAAAACACAATTTTTGTTAAAAGAAATCATAAGAGAAACAGTCTCAAATCCTGACAAAATAAAACATATGTTATTTTAGCTAATTTGAGACTTAATCATAATACTTGTAGGATTTTTTTTCAAAGCGCAGATATACATGAAATAAGATCTTCGAATACTTTAAACACTTGGTATAAGATCCCTTAAAGACAAGCCGAACTTATTTGTTTTCACAGTAGAAAAGTGGCATAAGTCATGCATTTTTAAAGTTTTATAACTCGCTCAATTTTAGCGTTATATGAATGGGATTTTTTTTTTGTCTTACTTGTCAGTGCAATGGGAAAAAATTACTAAATATAACTTATAGGATCGAGGGACCATATAAAAATTTAAATTTCGTAATTTTTTAAGAAATGTTTTTATTGACCCAAATCGCTTTTAAAATATTTCTTTACCTGATTTAAAACATTTTTGTAATTGGAACTATATGTCTATGACTAACGGTTTAGGAATTAGCCATTGGATACCGTTGAGACCGGACACCCTGTATAATACAACTTTACCAGTAACGCACGTTCCGGGAACGTGAGAGGCATGTTCACTGGAACTCGTTTACTTCAGCTGAGATTATTTGTCGGAGCTGTCTACTACTTGCTTTTATAGCTCCTATTACTGGCGCTGTCATCACAAAACATTTGCATTTTTCTTTGATACCCGTGTTTTATGCTAATTCTCGTCATTGTAAGCTACAGCAGCGCCACAAAATGCAATAGCGGCAATTTTTGGAACTAATTTTTTTTCACGGAATCCTTTTTCCCATGTCTTCATTAGTCTAAATACCAAGTTTGGTGCCATTTCGGCTATTAGATCGCGCTACAGGGATCGCGCTACAGGGCGCTCCAAACACTGTCACTTTAAAAAAGATCACCCTGTACATTTAAAAATTTTAGATGTGCAGAGATATATGAGGTGCCAAATAGTACACTTTTGTACGATCTAACATCTCTATACGTCGTATTGTTCAGGGCTTGACAATTTACTAGTACTAGTGCTGCCAATAATATAATGTATTTAAAAAAACTATATTTTATCTTTGGAAAATACGATATTAAACATTTTTTGCAAAATACATAATCGGGTCATATCAGGAGAAACTGAATAGTGTATTAAATTAAAGCAAATGTTTTTAATTTCTTTTAGTTTTTCGAAAATATACAGTAAATAAATACCGGAAAAAGTACAGCGAAAAGAATAATTTAAAAGCAATTAAAATTGGTTGTTTTAATTCTTCTTTGGAAATTTCAGTGTCAATCGAGCAACCTAAGTCTTTTAGACTGTTAGGATTTGTGAAAATATAAAATCGAATATTTATTACTTAGCGTAAATCATCAACAAATATTAAATTATCATCAGAATTTATCCTTCATTTAGAAAATTTCAACAATGGTAAGACAGTTCATCGCACAAGATCTAAGATTCTTTTGCAAACAAAAAACTATACACTCTTAGATAAAATACATCAAATTCGGAACCTTTGTAACTGTTTGTACCAAAAAGTATCTTAATGGGCTCTACAGGATGCATAAAGAAGACCTTTTATTTTGAAATAAAGAACATATAAACATAGAATTATTTTAATAATGAAATGTTTATCAGTTATATATGACATCAACAGCAGCGTTTCAAGAGGTACAATTTGGAAATTTGTGACCTTAACTTAAAAACTATGACACATATAGAAGAAGAAATTTAAATTACAAAAATGTAGAACATACTCGATTTAGTATAGAATGGCGTAGATATACAAATGTCTGTACTATAAGCTTTGAAAGTCTGTTTGTATAAATATTGCATACTGAGTAAAATGCATATTTATCAAAAATGTAATGCATGAAGGCAAGATACAGTTCATTTTAATAAGGAAATCGACGTAAGTAAACTCAGTGCCTTTTTTTTAAACAAAAAGTTTATTTTAGCAATAACGATGCGAGACAGATCAAACGATAAGTAAAACTTCGCCATAAAAAATTAACTCAGTGTAGACGTCTGTTGAGAATTCATTTAATAATATTAATAGCTATTTTGGGAGAAAGTAACAATAAATAAATTCCTCTTTTAAAGACGACTAGTTTAAATAAAATTGACGTTTGCATAGGTTGCAGGTAAGTAACGCGATATAACAAAAGGTTTAAATTTAGAAAAAAATTAGGCAAATATTTAACAATTATGGCTTACCAAAGTAGTACATAGCTCATAGAAATATCATCCATCAATCATAGATTATGAAACATTTTCCACCACTTCCAGATTGCTGTGAGGACATTTATCTGTTTAGAACACGAAAGATAATAACTATGAAAAAAATTAGAGAACGCAAATCACATTTCAAAATCTGATTTTGACAATTTCTTTCCCAATCCAGAAAGGTTCTCACATCCTTTTGAGTATCACTAGACATGATTCGTAGATACATTCATCCGGTATTTATTAAGGTAATACTCAGCTTAAAATTTAACAAAACGCATTGTGCAGTTGAAAAATTCACCTTTAGAAATTTCTGTCAATTGAAGTAAATACGCTCAAATAATTTTATAAAATCCTGTATATTATATACAGATTTTTATACATGTTAATTTAAAAATTAATTCCTTAAAAAATGCATAACATAACTAAAAGCATAGTTTAGTAAATTACTATCTATGGACAATAGTCTACCCGGTTTTTTGCGTAGCTCTATTTATGAAATTATTTATATCTATTGATTTGATTTGTTTCGGAAAACATAGACTCTTATCATAAGGGGGAGTCATTCCATGTCAGTTTAAGCAGGCATGTAATCCACCAGCACAGATTTTGATGAAACTGCGTGTTTGTTCCTATTACTAAGATATGATCACCAGAATTTTGTTTTGCTCCTTGGAGAAAAAGTTTCTGAGAAAACAAATTGTCAAAATTTTGAAAAACTGCCGTTAGTTGGCATTCTTGAATGCTCGATTTTCAAATGTAGCATGTCATAAGTATAATCATATTTCAATATCAACTCTACAGATCATCTTCAAATAATTTATGCATAATATATAGGGTACGCGGATTATGAAAAAAAAATACTGTTACCCTTATAACATTTTAAATGTGTCTAAAAAAATGTTTAAACTTTGAAGTCATGGATTTCTTATGAAAAATAATGCATTAACAAAATATGAATTATCAACAAAAGGCGGTATTTTTATTAAATTTATTTTTCATGGGAGATATACTTAAAGGTATCCTTTACCTGATTCTGAAATAAAAATAGTGGGATTTTGGGTGGTTTTAGTAGTATTTCCTATTTAAAAATATTTTGAGGTGCATTTCAAATCAAATCAAGCAGAGTCATTCCATGTCAATTCCCCTAAGCCATTTAATTCACTGTCACAAATTTCAGTGAAACTGGGTATGTTTATAGCTAATTTTAAGACGTAATCACCTTTAATTTTCTTGATCCTAAGTAAAATATTTTTTGAGGTAAAAAAAATATCAAAATTTTGAAAAATTGTTTATAATTTTTTTAATGACAGTTCTATATTCAAAGACTGCATTAAAAAAAGTCATTTCAATATAAAATCACTAAATAAGTTTCAAATAATATATGTGACAAATAACTTAAGCAGATTATTATTTTTTTTCTCATGTTGAAACACTAAGAGTGTTTTTAATCGTGTGAATTTTTCAAATCAAGAATTTTGTGAAAAATTATGTGTTAATCAAAAATTTATTATTAACCGAAGTAGGGTGTTATTACTTTTATTAATTGCTCGTAAAAATAACTTTTAAATTGTTATGAAAAAAATAGTGAAAATATGAGCAATTTTAACAAAATTTTCATAAAATGTGAATTTTAATCATAAATATTGAAGCTTTTCATGCTAAGATTTACTATAATGACTAAGCTATCGTGTAATTCACTATTGCTTAAATATAATATATACAATAATAAAATACGAATTTCGATTTTTTTCTGACGCCATTGTCATATACGGGACGGGCACTTAACTGGCGCCAAAGTATCGCTATTTTGCTTGATATGGTAAGCCGGATATTGTTGTTTATGCTGCTGATGCGTTCCCCAAATTAGCGTCGTTAAAAAATCGCGCCAATATGGGACGTACATGAGATCTGTGTCAAACTTTCATATGAACGACGAAGGGATCAAACCGTATTTGTTTATGGCAGTTGATGACTTGAACTATTATAAGCGATGATAGCGATAGAATAATATTTGGCGACTTATCACCTGTGCCTGGCTAACATTAAAGTACCAAAATGGCACCTAGAGTATAAAAAGCGAACTGATCCACCTGGAACTGTTGATGATAATCACATGACTTAGGCTATTGTTATAGAGATTGTTTTAAAATATCGGAAGACAAAGACTCTGTATACTTCATTTATTTTATTTTAGCTTCTTTTTAAATGTTTAACTGATCATCTTTAATTAAAAACGAAAACAACCATTGGATGTCTTAACAGCAACAGATTCGCCCTTAAATTTTTGCAATCAAAGGGAACTGAATGGAAACCCGTTTACAGGGAGATCTGCACAGTTTTTTTTTTTCAGTATAATTCAATCTTCTCTAATATTTTTAAAACCCATCAGATTAGCGTCTTTTTAGATTCTGCGGTGTCTGAACGGGGGTTGGCGAGCGTAGCTTGCAGGGGGCAGAGCTCCCTAGTACATATATATATATATATATATATATATATATATATATATATGTTGAAAATCAATTTTTCAGCAATATTGTGATGAAATAAATCAAATTAAATATCATTAGAAAGTGAATAAAATTGCAAAAATGCATCTCATTTAGTTTTAAACAGTTTTTTGGATATAGTTATTTGAAGGGTATAAATATAATGGAATTATGCATTTTTGCATATTTTCAAAGACAATATGTCAAAATTTCCTTTAAAAGAGTGAAATTTGGTATTACAACTTAAAATTAAAAATTAGTCATAGAAACTCTGCCTTTGATTGATAAAGCTTTTTTAATAATTTCATTATTTTTTGTAAAACATTTTTGATTTCAAAGATTATACAATTTTTTAGACATATTTAAATACTTTTAACATTACAGCAATATCTGTTTCATAATCTACATACATTATTTACCTTGCCTAAATTATTTGAAGACGATTTCTTTATTAGTTATTGAAATATGATTTTACATATAAAATGATGTCTTTGAAAATTAAACAATCATTAATGGCAACTCGTGGAAAATTTCCAAAACTTTGATAATTTTTTCTCATATTTTCACTATTTTTACTTTATAACCATTTAAAAGATATTTTTACGTACAATTAAAAAAGTAATAACACCCTGCCTTTGGATAATAATAAATTTTTATTAACACATTATTTTTGCCAAAATTCTTGCTTTTTAAAAATTCACAAGATTAAAGACACTCTTAGTGTTTAACCCGGGAGAACTCACTTCATGAGATTTTCTCTCACCGTCGTAATTTTTTAAGACTCTTATTTAAACAATTTTTTCACTTTAATTAAAATTTCAAAATGTTATTTCAATTATCTAACCTCTTTTATGAATAAAAGTACTAAGCCAACGAAAAAAATTGATATTATATAAATGTAAAACAAAAGAAAAGCAATTGAGCATTCTCACTAGCCAATTCACATGACAAAAAACAAAAAACAATAATCAGCCTGTATTATTTGTCACATATACATTATTTGAAACTTATTTAGTGATTTTATATTGAAATGTTTTTTTTAATGCAGTCTTGGAATATAGAACTGTCATTAAAAAAAATTAAACAATTTTTTAAAAAATTGATATTTTTTATCTTAAAAAGTATTTTGCTTAGGATCAAGAAAATTAAAGGTGATAAAGGCCTTAAAATGATCTATAAAGACACCCAGTTTCATTGAAATTTGTGACAGAGAATTAAATTGCTTAGGGGAACTGACATGGAATGACTCTGATTGATTTGATTAGAAATGCGCCTCAAAATATTTTAAAATAGGAAATACTACTAAAAACACCCAAAATCCCACTATTTTTATTTCGGAATCAGGTAAAGGATACCTTTAAGTATATCCCACACACAAAAAAAAAAAAAATAATAATAATAAAAATACCGCCTTTTGTTGATAATGCATTTCTTGCTAACCCATTATTTTTCATTAAAAAAATCGCGACTTCAAAGTTTAAACATTTTTTTTAGACACACTTAAAATGTTATAAGCGTAACAGTATTTTTTTTTCATAAACGGCGTACCCTATATATTATGCATAAATTATTGGAGATGATTTGTTGAGTAGATATTGAAATATGATTATATATATGACATGCTACATTTGAAAAACGAACAGTCAAGAATGCCAACTGACGGCAGTTTTTCAAAATTTTGACAATTTTTTTCTCAGAAACTATTTCACCAAGGAGCAAAACAAAATTACTGGTGATCATCCCTTAATAGTAAGAAAAAACACACGCAGTTTCCTTAAAATCTGTGATGGTGGGTTACATATTGATATTTTACTGCCTGATTTGATGTGGAATGTCCCGAGAATTATTTTAGGTATCTTCTCTAGTAGCACTTGTTTTTGATAGTAGTTGAAAAAATTGTATCATGTGTTAAATATTCGTACCAATGTATTTTGAACAATAGTAATACCGTTAGTTTGGGTTACTTTGTGACAAACGGTGCAGTTTTAATATTTCGAATAGTCCGCTCTGTCCGGTGCGGTAGCAAAGCAAACAGCATTACCATTTCCTAGTCCGGTGTGACATATCACCTAACGACCATTTCCCGAAGCACTACAACGAAATATGCAAATTGACCAGGTGTCACAAAGCTACCCCACCAGTCACAAAATAACCCCATCTTACAGTATTAGAAGATTTTTCTAATATGTATAGTTAGAAAGCAAAATCTCCATTATGCGGTTTCTTGCGTAATCTTCTGGATTGCATGTCCTCGAGATCCAAGTAACCGAATATACCTTTTAAAATGGATTTCCAGAGTTTACATAATTTAAAGCGGTATTTAAACCAGATATACCTAAAACATCAGCTGAATAAACAAGTAAGGAAATTGGAAATTTGCCAGTTAATTTAAAAAAGAGATACATGAACCAAAGGGCGTTTATGAGACATGTAAATTTATATATCAAAACTATATAATTACATACACAATTATGCATATAAAGATAATTTCTATTTTACCTAAATGTAATTTGATGGAAAGCCATTTTTAAATATTTTAAAGGATTTCGTTTAGATAAAGCGCAGTCTGCTATTCTTTAAACTCTAAATGAAAGTTTCCCTGAAGACTATTATAGGTAAACAGAAAAGAGCCTTCCAAAGAAGAACATTCCCTCATAAATAATAATTAAACACTAGTCATTAGTTTTTTATAGTTAAAGGATTAAAAACGAATCGTTATAAAAAGATTTACAAAGTTTCTAGGAATATTTCAATAAATCTTTTGAGAAACGTAATACAAAATGTGATTTCATAAAAGTAGGCTGACGGACCTTTTGCCAGTCGTACTTTACGTTTTGGACACAACAAGCGTTTTACACACACTCAGTGTAACCTATAGCGCGCCTAAGTGTTTGATGAAAAATTGTGATATTCACGCCTGCTTTTTAACAATGAATCCCATAAAAATGTAATTAATAATAAATTATTAAGTACTAGCAGAACCACCCGGCGTTGCTCGGGCCCGTGATGAATGAACCTCAAATTTGTATGATTGTGTACCTTTAATTCCCTTTTGTCTGAATTTATATTTTTAAATATAAAAAATTGCAAGAAAAATATTAAATTGAAGATACGTACTATTTTGCGTAAGTTGATTTTGGGAGTCTATGCCTACCGAAAGCGAGCGGAACTGCGACAAAGCACTCAGGTTTTTACTGGTTTCGAGGACATTTTCAGACATTTTGTTTTGTAAAAAATATTTCTACCCCTCGGAACGTTTCAAAATTTTTATAGGAGATGTAAATCTGGTCTATTTAGATGCTTCGATAAACATTGTGTTAAAATAAGGACGTTGAATAAAATAATAAAATAATTAATTTGCTTAATTTACTTTTCGAAAATAGTGGGTAGTGCAACCTTCCACCGACAAGAAGCGTCATATGTCCTATACAAATATTGCTCTACGAAACAGTGGTCAAAGTGCTGTTATAACTTACGTGAAAATTTCAAGTGGATCGGTTAGTTCGTTTTCCAAATTTTAACGAATTCGCGTTCATTCTCTAAAAAGCGTTTCTTTTTCTTTTTAAAAGTCGATTTTTTTCCATTTCGAACAAAAAGTTCTGAATCAATTTTTTTTTCAAATTTACATACTCTTAATTAGTCTACAAATATAAGCCGAGAAACTAAAGTTTAAAATCTGTAAATGCTGTATTTTTAAAATTTTGGTTTAAATTTGAACTCCCATTAAAATTTTACCTTATGGTTTTTATCTACTCTCCAAAATAAAAGTAGGTGTTTTTCAAAACAGAGATCATGTCTGTAACTTTTAATAAGTAGCATATATCTCATGACTCACTCCAAAAACGGCATATAAAAAGTCAGAAACGCTAATTTTTTAAAAATAAATCTACAGCCCCTCCCTCCCACCCTAGAATTTCACGCACCATTCTTTTTCAGAATTTATCTTTTGTGTTATAAACGCTCTTAAAGTTTCAAACAGATCACCTTGCTAGATTTCCTAATTTTAACGAATTCGCGTTATGTTAGTTCCACATTCCACCACCAGGGAGTGCACTCTATTCTTAACAAAAGCTCCTTTACACAACCTATGAGTAGATATGTTACTCGAGGAGGTGGCGGTCTTCAGCAAGAATTTAAGATATTTCTTGAAATTACTATTCGGAAATAGTGGTAACTTAACTTTTGTCTCATTTATATGTACTAAGTAGCATGTATCTGAGGACTCCGTCAAAAAACCGCACTGAAACGGTATGAAACGCAAAGGTAAAAAAAAAGAAATATTTCGTTCCTCCCCTCTCCCACCCACCTGCCTGAAATTTCACGCGCCATTTTTTATAAACTTTTTCTATTGTGTTATAAACTATCTTAAAGTTTCAAGCAGATCGCTTTTTTAAATTTCCTGCTTTAAATGAAATCGCGGTCTCTTAGTTCCACTTTCCACCACCAGGATTGCACTGTATTTTTGACAAAACTGTATCTGAACGTAACTCCGTTACACAACCTATCAGTAGATATGTTACTCGAGGGGGTGGAGGTCTTATGCAAGAAATTAAGATATTTTTGAAATTACTATTCGGAAGTAGTGGTAACAAACTTTTGACATTTTTATATTTAATAAGACTCATTTATCTCAGGACTCCGTCAAAAAACCGCACCGGAAATGGTAAGAAACGCAAATGTTAAAAAATAAATCTATCGCCCCTCCTCCTCTCCCCACATTCCCGAAATTTCACGCGCCATTCTTATATAAACTTTTCTAATGTATTATAAACTATCTTGAAATTTCAAACAGATCGCCTTGTTAGATTCCATACTTTAAATGAAATCGCAGTCTGTTAGTTCTACATTCCACCACCAGGGAGCGCACGCTCTTCTTAGCAAAAGCGTATAGGAACGAAACCTCTTCACGCAACCTACCCGTAGATACATGGATGGGGGTGGGGTCTTAACCAAGAATTTAAGATATGTGCTGAAATTACTTTTCGAAAATAGTGGTATCAAGACTTCTGAAATTTTTATCTCGTTAAGTAACATTTATGCTGTATTTTTACAAATCGCACGCCGTTCTGAAGAATACTACAATAAAACGTAACGTGACTACCGTTTAAAATAAGCATATAAAAGAAATAAACCAATTAGTGAAATTAGCGCCCCCCACTCATAAATTAAGGGTGCAAAAAGTTCTGTACGAAAATCCCACATGAGTTCCCACTGCCTGCGGCACTGTATAGTTGGCGGGCGATAAATTCGGAACACTTTTTTCTGCATTTAAAACATAAAAAAGAGAGCAATTAAAAAATGCATTTAAAAATATCTTTAAAAAGACACTTCTGAAAAAAAATCATTATCCAAAAATGAGAATTTAAATTCTATTAAAACTGTTGCTACCCGCTACAGCAGCAGAAAGCATTAGAATGCAAGGACTTATTGTTGCCAATTTCTAATTTCTAGTAGTAAAAGAGCGAGTAAGGAGTATTCTAATCTTTTATTTAACGTTTAAAAAACACATTTCTTGCTAAATCAGCAACAAACAGGCACCTCCAATTTTCCGTAAACCAACCAAAATTGCCGATATTTTATGAGATATTATCGCTCAACCAATCAAAGTAGAAAAAAAAAAACAGAAAACAGTATAGCAAACAAAAAGCCTGCCATATTGTCAAGTTCGTTGCTAGGTAAAGACGTCATTTGAAACTAATCCCTTCTCTTAAACGCTCATTATTATTAAATATGTTTTCAAAGCATGTGTTTCACCTTCATGCTAAAATTTAATGTTTAGTTGAAAAAACGGTCACTCTTGAAACATTATGCACACAAATTGGTTTATTTAATTGTATCCCGGTTTACTTAATTTCTTAATTATTTCTGAGAAAACATTATACAACCAACCAACCGAAAGCAAGCGGAAACAAAGAAACGTATTTTTGATGAGCGATGCTTTATGAACCAACCAACCCAAAGTAATCTGAGGGAAAAAAGGCGTACTTTTGATGAGAGTGATGTCCTAATATTAATTAATTACTCAGCTAATAATTAGAATATTAAAATTCTGAGGGTATGGTGCATTAGAAGAGGCCTTGGACACTTTTCAAAAAATTTTTGAGCCTCGTACGTGCCGTAGATTTTGCTAGCCATCGCACGCTGACAGACACACAGACAGACAGAGCGATTTGTTCTTTTATTAGTATAGATTGTCATGAACACTTTCAGATCTTTTCAAAAACATAAATAAGCAACCTTATTCTGGACAAGTAAGAAAAATAAATATAATTTAAATAATGATAATGAAACCACATTAGAAAAATATTAACAGTTAAATAAAATTGAATGTAATAAAATGGATATTTAAAGCCTTTTTTAGTGTACTAAAAATCAGAATATAAATTTACTACGAAGTAGCTGGAAATCAAATGAAAAATCTTAAAAGCATTAAGCATTAAAAAATACAACAAAATGAATCATTAAAAATATATGAAAAGGAATTTAAGTCACAATGTATATCTCATGAAAGATAATTCCAAATGAGTCATTAAAACATTTTACTAATGTAATTAAATTTCTATTTTATTTCGAGTAGTATAAATGAAAATATAATTACAAACTACAGAGTATGAACTTTTAAAAGCAGTCTGTTTAGTTAAAAAGGTGACAGATCCTAATAGTGCAGATGTTATAAGTTTAAGATATACATTTTATTTAAATGTCCTGGTACTTTCGGTCTGCAAACCTGAAGCCGTCATCAGGGAGAATTTTCATTAATTATCTTTCTATTAATTTCAAATACGCCATTTCGTTTGAAATGGAAAAAATCTAAAATTCTTAAGGTAGCTGGAAGTAGAAGTACTAGTGTTCTGGATTAAACTGTTGTTGGGGAAAAACATTTAATTTCTGATCCGTTCATTTTAATACGTCACTATGTTCATATAAGACATTTTAGTTTTTAAATGCGTAGTTGGACCGTGGTAAAAGTAGCAGTGTTTCGGAGTAAATTTGTATGGAGGAAAACATTTCATTATCGTTTTATTCATTTTGAATACGTCATTTGCTTCAGACATGTCACTTCGTTTTAAATGGGAAGTAGTAGAAGTAGCTATGGATTAAATATACGTATAAGAACATTATTGGGTGTTTAAGTTTTCAGGATTTATTTTCAGGAAATTTAACCATTTATATGGTATATTCAATGATAGTCCGTTTTTACATACTTGATTGTTTTTACACAGCACGATATGCATTTCAGCTTATGATTTTGTTTAAAAATATAATTATTAATAAATTTTGAATAATTTTCGAGAGAACTTCCAGATAGTCGCAAAAACAAAAAAGACAAGTATCTGCGATACAAGTAAAAAAAAGTAAATATAAAAATGAAACTACATAAAAAAAAATATTAACAATTAATGAAAATTAAATTAAATAAACAAGAACAAAAAATAATACGTCCACCATAGATTACGAAACAAACACTTTCCAACATTCAGAATAAAACGCAATTTCAGAAATTGTCATCAATAGTCCATTTTTTTTAAACAAAAAATTATTTTAGTAATAACGATACGAGACAGTTAAAACAATATATAAAACTTTGGCACAAAAAATTAACTCATTGTAGACGTCTGTTGAGAATTCAATTAATAATATTAACAGCTATTTTGGGAGAAAGCAACAATAAATAAATTCGTCTTTTAAAGACGACTAGTTTAAATAAAATTGACATTTGCATAGGTTGCAGGTAAGTAACGCGATGTAACAAAAGGTTTAAATTTAGAAGAAAAGAAAATTAGGCAAATATTTAACAATTATGGCTTACCAAAGTAGTACATAGCTCATAGAAATATCATCCATCAATCATAGATTATGAAACATTTTCCACCACTTCCAGACTGCTGTAAGGACATTTAGCTGTTGAAAACACGAAATATAATAACTATGAAAAAACTTGGAGAACGCAACACACATTTCAAAATCAAATTTCGACAATTTCTTTCCTAATCCAGAAAGATTCTCAAATTCTTTTGGGTATCACTAGACATGTCTCGTAGATCCATTCATACGGTATTTATTATGGTAATACTCAGCTTAAAATTTAACAAAACGCATTGTGCAGTTGAAAAATTCACCTTTAGAAATTTTGTCAATTGAAGTATATACGCTCAAATAATTTTATAAAATCCTGTATATTATAGATAGATTTTTATACATGTTAATTTAAAAATTAATTCCTGAAAAAATGCGTAACAAAACTAAAAGCGAAGTTTAGTAAATTACTATCTATGGACAATAGTCTACCCGATTTTTTGCGTAGCTCTATTTATGAAATTATTTATATCTATTGATTTGATTTTATTTCGGAAAACACAGACTCTTATGATAAGAGGATTATTTTAGGTATCTTCTGTAGTAGCACTTGTTTTTGATAGTAGTTGAAAAAGTTGTATTATGTGTTAAACATTCGTACTAATGTATTTTGAACAACAATAATACCGTTAGATTGGCTTACTTTGTGACAAACGGTCTAGTTTTAATATTTCGAATATCCCGCTCTGTCCGGTGCGGTAGGAAAGCAAACAGCATTACCATCTCCTAGTCCAGTGTGAAATATCACCTAACGCCCATTTACCGAATCTGTAACACGAAATCTGCAAATTGACCAGGTGTCACAAAGTTACCCCACCAGTCACAAAATAACCCCATCTTACGGTATTAGAATAGAAAGCAAAATCTTCATTATGCGGTTTCTTTTGTAATCTTCTGGATTGCATGTCCTCAAGATCCAAGTTACCGAATACACCTTTTAAAATGGATTTTCAGAGTTTACATAATTTAAATAGGTATTTAAGCCAGATATACCTAAACCACCAGCTAAATAAGCAAGTAAGGAAATTTTAAATTCGCCAGTTAATTTAAAAAGGAGATGCATTAACCAAAGGGGGGTTATGAGACATGGAAATTTATATATCAATACTATATACATACACAATTATGCATATAAAGATAATTTCTATCTTACCTAAATGTAAATTGAATGAAAGCGATTTTTAAATATTTTAAAGGATTCCGTTAAGATAAAGCGCAATCTGCTATTCTTTAAACTCTGAAGGAAAGTTTCCCAGAAGACTATTACAGGTAAACAGAAAAGAGCCTTCCAAAGATGAACATTCCCTCATAAATAATAATGAAACACTAGTCATTAGTTTTTTTTGTAGTTAAAGGATTAAAAATGAATCGTTATAAAAAGATTTACTAAGTTTCCAGGAATATTTCAATAAATCTTTTGAGAAACGTAATACAAAATGTGATTTCATAAAAGCAGGCTGACTGACCTTTAACCAATCGTACTTTACGTTTTGGATACAGCAGGCGTTTTACACACACTGAGTGTAACCTATAGCGCGCCTAGGTGTTTGATGAAAAAATATGATATTCACGCCTACTTTTTAACAATGAGTCTCATAAAAAAATGTATTTAATAATAAATTATTAAGTATTGTCATGAAAACTTTCAGATCGTTTCGAAAACATAAATAAGCAAATTTATTCAGGGAAAGTAAGAAAAATAAATATAATTAATGAAACCATATTAGAAAAATATTAACAGTTAAATAAAATTGAATGTAATAAAATGGATTTTTAAAGACTTATTTAGTGTACTAAAAATCAGAAGATAAATTGACTACCAAGTAGCTGGAAATCAAATTAAAAACATTAAAAGCATTAAGCATTAAAAAATACAACAAAATGAATCATTAAAAATATGGGAAAAGGAATGTATATCTTATGAAAGAAAATTCAAAATTAGTGATTAAAATATTTTACTAATGTGATCAAATTTCTATTTTATTTCGAGTAGTATAAATAAAAATATATTTACAAACTACAGAGTCTGAACTTTTAAAATCAGTCTGTTTACTTAAAAAGGTGACCAATCCTAATAGTGCAGATGTTACAAGTTTAAAATATACATTTTATTTAAATGTCCAAGTACTTTCGGTCTGCAAACCTGAAGCCGTCACCAGGGAAAATTTACATTAATTATCTTTCTATTAATTTCAAATACGTCGTCATTTCGTTTGAAATGGGAGAATCTAAAATTCTTAAGGCAGCTGGAACTAGAAGTACTAGTGTTCTGGATTAAACTGTTGTAGGGAAAAAATATTTAACTTCTGATCCATTCATTTTAATACGTCACTATGTTCACATAAGACATTTTAGTTTTTAAATGCGTAGCTGGACCGTAGTAAAAGTAGCAGTGCTTCGGATTAAATTTGTGTGGAGGAAAACATTTCATTATCGTTTTATTCATTTTGAATACAGTGCTCAAAACAATTAAAGGATATTTGAAGTTTTATATAAAATAAAGATATAAACGAAATTTTTTTTGCCGAAAATAGAAGAAGAGAATCACTAATGCAAATTTTTCTGGTTTTCAAACTGTGCAGTATGCAAATTTTGAGTTCGACGACAAAAACGTCGCTTCAACTGCAGCGAATGAAATTTGACTTTCAACTGGATAAAAGAGAATGAAGACAAGTATGATCGGCATTCAGTGATTGCTTTGTTTCGATGCGTACGATGTCTCAGCGAAGCCATTTGACAGATTCAGAAGCTTTGAGAATTGTTGGTAGGTTAGAAGGGGGCCAAACTCAAGCCGAAGTAGCGCAAGCCATTGGAGTGTCACAAAGTGTCATTTCCAGGATCTGGAACCGTTTTTTAGAGAGTGGATGTGCAGGCCGAACACCAGGGCAAGGTCGTAGACGGGCAACAACGCCCAATGAAGATCGGTATTTAGCGTTAACAGCTCGGAGACACCGAACCATGAACGCTACTCTTCTCCAACAACACCTTCGCTCGGCTACAGGCACCACGATTTCAACTAAGACTGTCCGAAACCGGCTCCATGCTGTAGGTCTGTATGCTCGCCGACCGATGGTATGTGTTAGATTAACATCAAGGCATCGTCGCGACCGCAGGGAGTGGGCAACCGAGAATGTCAACTGGAGGAGAAATGAATGGAGCAATATTCTGTTTTCTGACGAGTCCCGTTTTTCTGTGCATCCGGATAATAGGCGTATTTTCATCTGGAGGGACCGTGGCAGTAGGAATAATCCTGCGTTCGTGCACGAAAGTGTCAGATTTGGCGGTGGAGGAGTGTTGGTGTATGGTGGTATCTCCATTGACGGGCGCACTGACCTCTACATCATTCGAGATGGAGCTCTGACTGGTCGCCGATATAGGGATGAGATCCTCAGACCTATTGTAGTCCCTTACGCTGCAGCAATCGGAGATAACTTCATTTTAATGGACGATAACTGCAGGCCACATCGTGCAAACCTGGTGGAGGATTTCCTTTTCGAGGAAGGAATCGTTCGAATGGAATGGCCAGCGTGTTCTCCAGACATGAATCCAATCGAGCACGTTTGGGACGCTCTAGGAAGACGAGTTTCTGGCCGCCAACAACCCCCACAAACTCTCCAAGAACTGGAAAGAGCTCTTCTGGAAGAGTGGGGCAGAATACCCCAACTCGTCATTAATAGCCTCATTGAGTCCATGCCTCAAAGGTGTTCAACGTTGCTGGCCGCCCGTGGAAACCATACCCCCTACTGAAAACGATTTTCTTTGAAGAAAACACCTTTTCTTATTCTTTTTTTCTCATATGCACAAATTGTGTTTTTTTCCCTTTAGTACACAAATGCGCAATAAAATGCATTTTTTCTGCCAAACATGTGTAATTTATTCTCATATAACCTACTATGTCTGTCGACCATGTATCAATCAGCTAAACAGTTTACCAGATACAAAATCCACCTAAAACTGCAATATCCTTTAATTGTTTTGAGCAGTGTACATCATTTGCTTCACACATGTTACTTCGTTTTAAATGGGAAGAAGTAGAAGTAGCTATGGATTAAATCTGCGTATAAGAAAATTAATGGGTGTTTAAGTTTTCAGGATTTATTTTAAGGAAATTTAACCATATATTTGGGATATTCAATTATAGTCCGTTTTTACATACTTGATTGTTTTTACGTAGCATGATATGCATTTCAGCTTATGATTTTGTTTAAAAATATAATTACTAATAAATTTTGAATATTTTTCGAGAGAACTTACTGATCTTCGCAAAAACATAAAAAACAAGTATCTGCGATGCAAGTAAAAAAAGTAAATATAATAAATGAAACTACATAAGAAAAATGTTAACAATTAATGAAAATGAAATTGAATAAACAAGAACAAAAAATAATACGCCCACCATAGATTATGAAACACTTTCCAACATATTCAGAATAAAACGCAATTTCAGAAATTATCACCAATAGTAAAAAAATATCCGATTTCTTTAGTGCAACACATATGCATATACACTTAAAAATATTTTCAAATTTAGTTAATTTATGAAACGGATAGCACAGTCAATCACAGTCAACAGTTTACTTCAAAACGTAGAGATATACTCCATGACTTTTTATGTAGCCCTTAATATAATCTAATGAATTTAAGCACAGTAAGTAATATTTTAAAAAAATAGATATCACATGGCAGTCCAATACTAACGTTTAAAAAAGTACCACAACTGAACACATACTTCCAGCAATTATTCTTCGTAGACAGTACTGTAACAGCAATTTAATTTTGTAGGAACTGTAGGACAAATGTTTAACGTAATGTCAATTTTTGCATTATACGAAATGTCCGTAATTTTCAAACTATAATGTAGCCACCATAAATACTAATTTAATTAGAATATGCTTTTTTCCTTCTATATTGTTTTAATATTGGAAATTTCCTCATGCGTCCAATCTTTTAAATTAAAGCACATTAGACGAAATAATTGTTATTTGTAAAGTGAATCGAATAATATGCGTTATATATACCACAGCGAAGCAAGTTTTATATGCCGTAGTCAAATTTCGTTCTTTCTCGTTTTTCGACAAAAAATTAAACTTTCTCAATTGAAAATTTTAAGCTATTAATATTTACATACATGCCAGAATATAATCAATTAATTATTTATAAACACACTTATATATAAACAGGTGCACTTATGCATATGCGTGGATGTGGATGTATTTGTTTTCCTAAAAGCGGAAACATTGTTCAAATATATATTTTTTAATTTTATAAGAAAGCATTTGAAGCATATGCACATTTGAAACTTTTTTGTTATGCATAAAGTTAACAGTTGGACAAAAAACCTCAAAGTCATTAATATTTATCTTTTAACATGTTCAAAAGAAATTTTTAAAACACGATATTTTAAGATAATAAAAGCACAATGTAGACTTAGAAAGGGGAAAAATTCTTTTCTTTTTATAATTAGAGAGATTACAATTATTGATATTGAGTACTGATTTAAAAATCTATATGCATAAATAAAAATATTTTTATATTACAAATAGCATAAATGCTAAATATAGCTAAGTTGTTACGGATGTTTCTATTAGTTTTAGTGCAGTAACCTCTCACTTATGGGCGTTTCAAGGAATGTACTGAAAACACAGCCGACAATTAACTTAAAACAACGTATTTCTGAGAGTTTGTGCAGTTTTAACTATTTAATCCTCCAACAACGGGAAACGCTATTTTCGCGTTCCAGCGGGCTACTTTTTTCAAATTCAGATTGTTTGACTGCCACCACTTTTTTAAAAGTATATAATTCGGCTTATTCTCGTATTATTTAATCTCTAATTAAATAAAGTGGCTATTTCTAATTCAAATAAGTGGTGGGAATCAATCAATCTTAATTTTAAAAAAGTAACTCACTGAAAAATCCGCAGTGCGGCTGGGGGGTTAAACACACATTAAACATATAAAATAAAGAAAACTCATTTGTAGGACATAACATTAAGGACAAAAAGTTATTTTATTGATAAATCTATAGTATTTTTAAAATATAATTGACCTATTTCAATTATTTTAAGTGTAATAGCTAAATGTTGGAAATCCAGTTGGGCCAAAAATCCGACCAATAGCCAAAAATATAACGTTTTGAGCGTTTTGTTTAAAAATTAAAAGTTTACAGTTTTTGAGTGTTGTTGAAAAAAATCTCACAATTTGACTTACAAGCAGCCCCTAAAATTATTGAACGTAACAAATGCTGATTAGTAAAAATCCCATTATCATTTATTTCATCAACTTGTAAATCGTGTGCTTCCCGCTTTTCACATAGTCCTAATGAGTTTGTTTTCCTTTTCTCAAAGCTCATACAGAGATTTTGAAATATATCAGAGGCTTCTTTACTTATTTTAAATGAATAATCAACATTAGATTATCTTGCAATAAAGACATGAACCTATAACGATGAGATTAAAATTGAGATATTCAGGAAATAGTTTTTCGTAAGTTTTAACTGACCATTTATAGTAGCTGTTAGAAAGAACGGACGTGATTTAACATTGAAAGGAAATATGCTTAATCTGAAGTTCTTACATTCTTTATTGGATCTTCAACCTATGACTCATAACCTTCAAAAAATCTAATCAAGTATCTGTATCTGTCATTAACCCAAATCTCTAAAAAAATCTGTATGTCAGTAGAAATTGCAACAGAAATGTTTTTAAATTTGATCAAAAAGCTTAACAATTTGTCTCTTAACGCTGTCTAAAACACAAAATCCTAAAATTATCATTTTTTTTTTTTTTTTTTTACTTTTTTGGAATTAAAAATACGACGTAAACCAAATACATATATATACTGTAAATGAAAATGTCTGAAACAGAGTGTTCAATTTTCAGACATTTTAAAATGTCTGAATTTTTTCAGACACTTTTTACGTCCGAATTTAAGACACTTCATAGTCTGAATCGCAGTCATTTTTTTTGTAAACCTTAAACGTAGCCATGTTTGACCACGTTGAATGCTGGAAAAAATATGGTCATGGTCCTGTCCCCCCCCCCCCCCCCCGCACACACACACAGCCTGGTTTTAGGGAACCAAAATTTTGTATGCAATTTTTATAAAGCTCATAATTGAAATCTTTTTGGACCTTGTACTGATTATAATCAATATTTTGAATTTCTAGAATATGATAAGATTAAAAACAAAAAATATTTTGTCTTGATACACAGTAAAATCTTTCAATAGCGGGCACCTCGTAATCGTGGAATTTATCCGCCATTAGGAGGTGTCTGATTTTCTGAGGTAAAAGTATATAAAAAATATGCATGTTGTGAATAAAAAAAAATGCTTTTTTTAAATAGTGGTGTCCTCGATTTAGGAGTGTCCGTTATGGAGATTTTACTACAAAATCTTCATGCGGACAACTTTGTTTTCTGAACACTTTCCTATTCAACATAAATATATATAATTACCTCAATAAAGTGAACACCTTCGAATAGCAGACAAATTCAGCATTTCCGAGGTGCCCGCGATTGAGAAGTTTTACTGTATTTAGATTATTTTTTAGTTAGTTTTTAATGTTGTTCTACTTTAAAAGATCCAAATATTGCTTATAATCAGGCAATGTCAAAACAGATTTAAAGTAAAATCCTTACAACAATTGCTTACGTAATTTGGGACCCCCAAAATCATAGGGGAAGGTAGGGGACACTTCCCAATTTGCCCATGCTTTAATAAATTCCTTCTGCAAGGTATTTAAACCTGTATTCTGGTTCGCTAAATAGAGGTGTCCAGTATTCGGGAATGTCAGTTATGGAGGGACTTTTCTTAATGCACAACGCACGCATTTGGCAAAAAATTGTTGGAAAATAAATAATGTATGCAAAAGTTGTATAAGTTAATTTGCGTTTATCTGTGAATCTCAGTCGTTAAATGCACTAAGAGAAAATAGCTTTCTTTGTAAAGGGAAAAAGTAACTGATAAACATTTGAACGGAACTTTCTTTTGATTAGGCTGGCATTTTTTGCTCTGCTCGAAGTAGGTCAAAGGACATGTGTTATCAAATCATTAGTCATTTATCTTGATCACTTGTGATTCATCTGTTTAGAAATAAACAATCGTAACAGAAATGCGTAAATCGCTCATATTGTATTATATTTAATCCCGTTACTGCCTACATATTTGTTTATTTTTTATGAAAAATATATAAATAATGTTATACAAACATCAATTTTAAGTGCAAAATCTAGTTATGAAGTAAATATATAAAATTCTAGCTTTTTACTGATATCCATTTTTAGGTGCGTTCGTAATATTATAAATGCGTATCATCTATAGTCGTCGTTCGGTCCGTCCGTCTGTCCGTCCGTCCGCATATAGCAGAGCAAAAGCTACGCAACCGAATGGTCTGAAATTTTAAATATATAATTGTTGGAAAATTTTGTCGAGTCATTTAAAATTTTATGAAAATTGGATGTGTAGTTTAATTACCGGGACAGTCAAAAGTTTTCCGTTACATTACGGCAATGGAAAAAAATTATTTCAAGCACATTTTAGCAGCCTTTCGAACAGAAAGAAATTGATATTCACTTATGAAGTGCACTAAAATATACATTCAGTATAACATGAGGTGCAAAAAATATTTATAAAATTAGTTATAGTACAAACGCTCCTCATTTGCCACGTTTGGCGTGCGATTTCAAACTTGTTATTTTCAAATAACTTTTTTACTAAAATTAACCAAAAATCAATATTATAATTGACTTCAAATTAAATATATATGAATCTAAAATAGAACATTTAAACAAAAACTTACTTGAAATGCTTCGCAGATGGTAAGGAAAATTTCTGGATTTGAAATTTTAAAAACTCACAGAGGGCGAGAACGACTTGCATCTTTTTAAAAGAAAATCCTTTCATACATCCGGCTAGCTATACAAAGAGAATGTTTTTCACCCTCAAAATATAACCCGCCAGACAAAAGTTTTTTTAACCAGCTTTACAAGACGAAGACGAATAAAACAGAATTATTGATATAAACTAATACAAATAGCACTGAATCCGTAGCATGCTGTGTTTGTGGAGTTCCCGGATGTAGTCTTCAAGCGTTGTTACTTCCTTGTATCTATCCCGCCTTTATATCGACGACGGCTTATTAGCGGCATTTGACATGAAGCACTTAAGTCCATATATGTAATAAATACATAAACTAAGTAGATGCGTACTGTAATCACAGAAGTTTACATTACACAAAAAATGAAACCATTCAAAATAAATTAATTAATTAAAATCTATGGGTACATAAAATCAAACAACCGTTTGAATTACAAACGACTATCACTTTAGAAAAACAAATGTAAAACGCATGCGCAACTGAGTGACCCCTGGTGCCTAATACGAACAGCAGAAAGAAAACGTCTTAAAATAAGATGCCTGTATATATTTTAGACACGTATTTTAGTTCGTTTATACCATGATCGTAGTAAGACACTTATATGTTTTAAATTAAGACATCTATCATGTCTTAATTTTCTGATTCAGTCACTTAAGTGTCTGAAATTCTTTTTCAGTCACATATGTGTCTAAATTTAAGACGCCTCTATTTGCAGTGTAAAAATATTAGATAAAAAATATGCTGTAGGTTCTCGTTGGCTTGGATATAACGGCTCTGTATCATTTTCCCTAAATAAGCAAAGTTATTAATGTTTTTGGATTTGGTTTTCAATATTTTTATCAGAATTAACGGCTTCTCCAATTAAACGGATTCCTAAATAACCAGAATCTATTATAACACTTTTTATGTTATACTAGTATATAATCCCCGTCAAAAATGACGGAAAGGGAATGATAAATCTTCAAAACAATAATTAAAAAAATATTTTTCTGACTTAAAAAAGAAAAAAAAAAGATGCCTCATGCATTTTGTTAATCAAAAAGTATTATCCTTTGTTTTTGTTTTTTTATGATTAGAAAAATGAAATTATGTAAAATACAATTTAGTCACCAGCGCTTAAACGCATCATTTCTAGCTACACATTATAACACAAAAATACTTGTTTAGGTTCCCTCTGCATTAAATTTTGTTGTTTAGCGGGACTTTGTTTTTTTGCTACAAACTATGTTAAAATTCATAATTTTTTCTGCAAGATAATTAAAATATTTTGTACCGATAAGAAATATTCATTTTATTTGCAATGTCTTCAAATCTGATAAAATGCATTGTAAAAAAAAAGTACTATTACAACAGAAAGTTGACGCCAAAGGAATTAGCAAGAAACATAAGCTCTTGATTTATTGGGAATTAACACGGCCTACAGAGGCGCTGCTCGCAGCCTTCGGTACCGAAAGAACTGTCCCTTTAACCCTTTATCTACTGACGGTACTAATAAATACCATTAAAATAACTTGTTATAAAATTAATTTAATACATCGATTAGTAGTAATACAGTCTAGAATGAGTTATAGATTCATTACTTTATCATGTTCCAGAAGCATTATGGGTTACACAAAACAAAGCTATTTTTTAAAGGATGATTTCTTTGGCCTTTTATATTTTTTCAGCTTTCTTGGCGTTGGAAGGGGAAGGGGAGGATTTTTCAATTCAGAAATATTTCTATTGTAAGAACATTATATTTGTAGATTTCCTAATTCTGTAAAATACTAAAAAAAATATTTAAATTAAAAGATTTGAGTGGGGATATAAATATTAAACAAAATCCCTATAAATTCAAATTTAATTAATCCTCCTTTTAAATCTTTCAATCCTTCTAAAATTTATTAAATAATTATATAAAGCTTCTAATTTAGTTTAAAAAATTCACGAAAAATGCTTGATGAATTTTTCATGAATTCATAATTCAGTACATAAAAGGTTAATTTCCCTTTAAATAACGCTAAAGTACCATTGAAATAATTCTTAATTGTAAATGCATTTGGAAGTTTTGGATATTCAAATTCGGATAATTTTTACTTTGTCATATAAGACAGAAAACAAATATCACAGGAAATCGAAATTGTGCAAAAGAATAATCATTCTGAATAAATTAAAAATACATGTAATGCTATGTGCTTGCACGGACGTTTTTAGAGCGAAGGTTATATCTTTTCTCTACCAGATGCCGATAGTTATCCGTTATTTTTAATTTAGAACTTGTTGTTGGTGTTGTTGATGATGATTTGACCCTTAAATTTAGAACATAATTGGATGTTTTTGAAGGTTTTAAACAAAGTTAAATTATTTAAAGGTTTAATATACTATTACAAATATTTTAAGACCAGCATCGGCTTTAACCTGCATTTTTTTTATGAAACGTTCAAAGAGTCATTCATTTGTTTGTAGATTTGCTGGAATTCGAATCTGAATGACAACAGTATCATTTGTTTAGACCTGATTTCTATGCTTATAATAGCTTAATTTTAATTTAGAACTTAATACATTATAAATGGTCATGATACACATGTTTTATGTCAAAATATGCTGAACAGACATGATTTCAAGTAGAAAAAATATCATTTACCCTTCATATGCAAGGATATGTTTTTCATTAAGCCTAACATGGCGTTTAGCTACGGTCGATTCGCAGACAGGGTTGTTCGCACTGGCATGGTTACGACAGTTTCCTGCACTCAGATTGTATTATAAGTAGATTGTAAGTGGTTGTCTAATTCATATTTAAAACTTTAAATCCATTTACCGCAGCTTGTACTTTTTCAAGTTTCGTTATATTTAAATCAATATACTGAAGATACAGTTTTTTTTGGGACACTTTTTCAGTTAAATTGATTTAGCCGTTTACGAGTATATCAGACAAAATGATAGAAACCAAATCGATAGATAATTATAAACTTTATTTCTGATAATTAGGACAGTTGTTTAATCGGGGAATATTTTCTTTCCAATGCATGGTAAAAAAAGAAGATTATTTTATGTAAATTTTATATGAAAAATTCATTTATATGACGTCATATAATTGTTTACAGTTATATACTAATTAAGTTATATCCAAATTGTTTCTTTGCTTTGAAATTTTTTTTTGAAAATATGATTATCATATAAGAAAAAATAAATTTTTTACTTTGAAAAATTTATATTTTTAAAAGGTTATTTTTTAAGAAATACTTTTCTAAATCATGGAGGCAATATTTATTTATTTTTTACTATACTTTTTCTGCAAACGTAAAAAATAAATAAAAAAGCAGAGCAAAAAATTATTGAATCAAAATATATCAATATTTTAAAATGACTAAAAGTGGTATTTTTATTGTAATTACTTTAAATTTAAATATTTCAAATGGGTTGACATGCGAGAAAGAATATGTATGTAAATATGCATTTCGAGAAAAATAAAGCAAAATGATTTACAAATAAAAAATAATAACAGTTTGTGTCCCTTTTATGTAAAACTGATCTACAAAATAAAACAATGTTTTCCGTTCGTTGTCTGTGTCAAATTATATTACATAAAAAATAAGCAACCCCCCCCCCCCAATATATATATATATATATATTTATTTATTTATTTATATTTGCATAACAGAAAACACTGTATACAAGCATAAAAGTTATACCGAAGTGAAAATATTACATTCTACTTTCGTTACTTATATAAATTGCGATAGTATTCCATTAAGCTGCTGAAAGATTACATGTATGCAAAGTTGATTTGCTTACGAAATTCGATAAACTGTTTCAGTTCGATTATTCATAATAAAAAGTGCATTATCGAGCTAGAAAAAGACTTTGTCTCAATGCATAAAACGTTAACGATCTGTATGAAATATTGGTTAAGGACTGTTATATTCCTAAAAGATATTTGTGAATGAACTATTGATGACTATTTCACTATAATAGTAAAATATTTATCAGACACCTTAACCTTTAAAAAAAAAAGGACGTTTTGACTTTACATAAGAAGGCATAGTCTGTACGACAAAGCATTTAAAAGCCTAAATAACATTTTTTAGTGATAGCCTTATTAAATGAAATGGCACATTTTTGTATTGATTATATTATCCTTTAATGCCATGTCTAGTAATAGTATAAAAGGAATGATCATGAAATTAAAAAAAATAATAATTTAGCACGAAAATGGAATTAAGTATACGAGTACACGTGCGGCGTATTCCGTGCTCTAGTAATGACTAAGAAGAAGAGAGAAAGAAAGTGAAATCTTTTAGAAATCTTTGGGAATTTTAAAAATTGATTGTACACTGTAAAGCATTTGGGAAGACGATAAATGAGGTGTAGTTGTTAATCATATAATTATTTTGGAATTTGCAACTGTGATTTCAGTGAGTTGCACACTCAGAACGTCTTCCATGTTTTTAAAGGTTAATGCGTGTTTTTAAAACTAACCAATGTTTATAATAGTTTTTTCTTCGGGTTTAATGTCACATTTTCTTCAAAGAAAATGAAAAAAAAAGTCATTATGGAATTAGTTAACGATAATTTTACGATTAAAACGGTTAACGATTAGAACGGGACAATTTTTTAACGATTAGAACGGGAAAAGTTAGAAAGAGAAGAAAGGGTTGATCGGGAAAAGTTAGAAAGAGAAGAAAAGTTATAGCGGCAAAAGTTAGAAAGAGAAGAAAAGTTAGGGCTCAAAAAGTTAGAAAGAGAAGAAAGGGCTGAAAAGTTAGAAAGAGAAGAAAGGGCTGTAAAGTTAGAAAGAGAAGAAAGGGCTGAAAAATTAGAAAGATAATAAAAGGCTCAAAAGTTAATAATGGAACATGAGTTAGAAATGGAGAAGTTAAATATTCAGAGATCGGCAAATTACACTAATGGGGCTAGGGAACCTAATAATGAAAGAAGCATATAAAAACTGACCAAAAGTGTTAAAACCCTGACAATCAAAGTACCAGAAGAGACCGAGTGATGGAATTTGTTTTTTAGCAGTTTAGGAAGGGCATTCAAACTAAAAATGTACCGAAAAATCAGCAGGCTGAAATTCTATTAAATATGCTTGAAGATAAGACGGATAATTTGTTAATTTATAGGAACTTAGGGACACTTAGGGAAAAATTGAGAGATACGAGGAATTAAAGGAATTGGTTCTAAGGTAACACGAACCGACACCAAAAACATGTTTGGAAAATTTTAAGAAGACTAGAAGAAACCAAAATGAAACTCATGTATTATTTGTATCGCGTTTAATGGCAGCGTGAGAAAAATTATTGTAAGATTAGGGGTGCAGACTCGTATGAAAATGTTAATCATTTAATCTTAAATGATAAGTTATTAAATACTTTAGATGTGGAAACCGCGGCATATATTGGATTAAATCTGCAGAGTAATTGGTTAGAAGCTTCTAAAATTGCGAAAGAATATAACAATTACTTTGACGCTAAGCACAAATCTTATGCGGTTACGTATAAAAGTTTCAAGGGTAAAGAGAGATATGTAAACCATGAGAAATAAAGGGTGAATGAGGGTAGTACATTTAGTGGTAATTGGAGACAAAACAGGAGTAATTAGGTTAATTCTTTTTCGGTTAGGAAAACGGATTCTGAGAAACCTAAGGATGATTCAATTCTATGATGTTTTAGATGTTGTTTAACAGCTCATTACCACCGTTATTGTAATAAAGTTAATAATGAGGGAAATAATAATGCTAATAAATGGCGAGAGCCAAAGTGGGTGTAAATGGGGTCTCCGTGAAAAAAATAAAGAGTTATCTAAAGGAGCTATTGTGGCAATAATATCGGCAGATGTCGAACGGCGGAATAGTGTTATTGAAGAAAAATTAAACAAACTCGAGAAAATTGAGGTTACAGAAAATGGGCAAAAAGCGGAATGGTTGGTAGATTCAGGATGTGAAAGAAGTGTCGTTCATAAAGATTTGATACTGGAAGAGAAATTAAAAGGAGTTGGCAGTATTTATTTAAAAGGACTGTTTGGTGAAGTATTTCAATCACCGTTTGTTAAATTACCATTAACTATTTCGTAATTCGGACAAACTAATGTAATTCTTCAGGCAGTACTTTACGTGGTAACCAATAATATCAATGAGCAAGTAATTTTATATCCCGAGGTGATTAATGAGTTGTCGATGATCAATCGCGTAGAGTCATTCTTATAATTGCAAGAATGAGAAAGTTCAAAAATTAGTATTGATAACTTGAGCGAAAAGGAAGGTATGAGTCGCGATAATTGTATTGTTTACGCAGTAGAAATGAGATCAGGAAATTTACAAAGTCATGATGAAGAAAAGACAGAGGTAGAGGAAAATGAGAATGGTAATGTTACAATAAGTAATTCAGATATATTTAAGAAAGTCCAATTGGAATATAAAAAGATTTAGAGAGAGCTTGGGAATTAGCTAAAATTGGTAAAGGCGATTATTATATTGTAAATGGTCTATTGTATCATAAAGAGAAATTGGAAGGAGAAATTAAATTCAGTTAAATTAGTGACACCCAAGATAAAAAGTAAAGGAATCTTAAAGTCACCGCATGTTTATAATGATGGAGAGCATCACGCAGCAAAGAAAACCTTAGAGACGATTAGGCAATCTTTTTATTGAGAAGGTATGGCTAAAGAAGGTAAAAAAATTGTAAATCATCTCTTGAATGTCAATTATCTAGAAAAGTGAAGTGAGTGATAGAGTCTTAGTTGAGTTGCGGATGGTAGCAAAAAGTAGGTGTATCAATATAAAGGCGAAGTTATTGTAACCTTTCCGAATGATCCAATAAAAGAAGAAATAGAAATTTATTACAAAGATTAAAATGCGTATCTATTCAAAAAATCTTATTTTTGAAATTTTCTTGTGAAATTTAGTTTAAAACAAATACAGATGTTTAAGGTTTAAGAAGTAGTTTTATTTAAAATTAAGCCATAAACGGATAACATAATATTTTATTATAAATGAAAACAGATTTTTAGGAAACCATGAAAAATGCGTTCTACACAAGTTTCCGTCTTAGCACAGGAATGGGAAGGTATTGTTTAGATCCGAATTTTTAAATTTTCCTCTGTGTTTCACAGTTTTTTTTTTTTTTTTTTTTTAGTTTTCTATTGCAAATAATTATTATATTCAGAATAAATAATTGATAAAATAGAGCTGATAATGGAAAAATATTTCTATCCATACTTTGTCACATAATGTTACGAAGCAAAAAAGTTTTAATGGATACTTATATTGAATAAACATAATTATTTTTATTTAAAACATAGACTTAAATATCCATATTAAAATATCTGTATGGATAATGTTTCCAAGGACGTAATAATTTTTCATTTAAAAGTTAATATAGGGATACATATTACCTGGTACAATTCATAAGTTAACAATTTCGGTTGTAAGATACCAGTAAAAAGAAAGATTATTAGTATTCTATTAAAAGCTTGGGGATATATTTCCTGCTTCACTGCGTAAATCGCAGCTTAGATTGTTGGTCTTATTCCGTGGCTATCACGATCATTAGAGTTAGTAACTACGTGGAATATTTGTAAAAAAAGATATATTAGTGAGTTTCTCTGTGATCTGGTTTCTGACGTTTAACAATAAAATTAAACATATTAAAGCGGATTTTTTTCAACCAGTTTATGTTTATCTTTTTTTTTTTTTTTTTTTTTTTTTTTTTTTTTTTTTTTTTTTTTTTAATAAAGCGGAACAGTATAGGTTAAATTAAATAGATTAAATATTGCGAATGAAATAGAATTAAACGTAATTTTTTTATCTATTTATTATTAATTATGAATTAAAATAAGTTAACTTTGAAATACAGTAAAAATAATATTTCTATTCAAGAAATTATTTCACGTGTAATATATGGACTGATTCCTTAATTCCGTTTCACTTCAAATAATTGGTGATGCAACGGAGTTAGCTACAACCATGAACAGAGCATATTCGTGTTTAGGTATAAGAAAATGAGTATGTGCTGTACGATTAGGTATTCGTCTCGGATTCAGGTTCCCAGATCTTTTGCGGTGCAAAGCCACATATAAGGAAGCTAAGTTTTAAAATTCACAGCCGGCTTTGACCACAAGTACACAACTTACACGAAAAAAAATTTTTTAATTGAAGACGATATATTTTTTCCGCATTTAGTACTTTTTTCTTATATTTACCACCAATGCACGAAAAGAACATTATTAGTACTCCCTAGTGTGAGATACAGTTTTCCAAACAATTGCATTAGAAGTACTAATTTTTTCTTCATTTGACTGTCCAAAAATATAAGTTACTCAATGTTTACAAAAAAAAGTGGTAATATATATTATTTGCTTAAATGATTGCCACGGTCAATATAACATCCACATTGCTCAAAAGTATGCTTTTATCTTATAATACAGATTATAGCAGTACACAATTTGAGAACATAATGATTTCAAACATCATTTAAAAGGTATTGTTGTCTATGGTAAAACTAAAGGGACGGACTCTGTAGTCTGCCTAGACCGGCACTACGGCAGACCGACTAGAAGTACTTATCATATACATCTCCAAAAATTTGAAATCTTCCGTAGTTGAAGTGTTGATCAATTTACAAATAGGCATTGCTGGTATTGATCAATGACAAATAGGCAAAAATTTGATTACGAAAGATTAACGACAAACAAATCGTTTATACTCTATCAAATAGCATGTTTTTGAAACCCAAATCTAATAAGATGATTTTCCCGTTCGGAAATTAGTTTAAAAATCTTATCTCGTGAAAATCGTTGAAACAGTTTTCGATTTATAGCAGCAATTCTAGTACTGAGTTTGTTTCAGCCTGTTGGAAATAATTTTCCAAATTTGGGACCTGGGTAGACAGTTTTTTGGTGTCTGATTAAGCAAAGAAGGTAATTTTCGGACAGTCGTTACCGCCATCTTAGAATCATCCGGAATCGTCTTGATATCAATGACAAATAGTATTACCGATAACTTCTATTACGGAAGATAAATTATATATATATATATATATATATATATATATATATATATATATAATGCTTAAGCTGACAGATCACGTTGAGCAGCCATAAAATGACCTTATTTAAAGCAGTACGAAAAATTCTGTAGTTTCTTAACCAATGAATGAAACGCCGCAACAGTTTTTTCTTTACTTTCACACATTCTTGTGGTTAGATGAAATATTCAAATATACATATATTTAGTAATATTAATTGATTAAATTATAACGACAAAACTGGCTTTTGAAAAATATGAATATTGAAATATGCAGTTTGGGCGCACCATTTAACAAATGCTACTGTAGATATATGTTTAATGTTTCATATTTTCTTACTTATAATACTATATTTTAAAGTAAACCTAAATTTGAAAGTATATTCAAATTCTTTAGCATAATTAATGACTTATCTAATAATATTCACTAACATTCAGCGAAAAATGTATACCTATTTATCGATCCACAATTTTCTCTGACAAAAATTAGATTAAATTTGGGTTCAGCTTAAACTAACACAAACTAAGAATATAAAAAATTTCAAGGTTTTACGATAATTAGTTTTTAAATTAGAGTGCGCGCAATACCAAAAACTAAATTTATAAAAAACTTCAAACTTGGCTTATAACATTACAGCAAATGCTTTTATGCAACATATTTTTAGACATAACTTCTGTTCTATTTGGCATTTTTGTAAAATTCTCTTTGCAGTAGATTCGTAAATTTTCAAGGTATCCGTTTTGAAATGTGTGAAACATCATTTTTTTTAAACCGTCAACGCTTAAACCAATCTGAACGAATTTCTCGAAGTCGCTACTTAGTTGTTTTTCTTGTAAACGAATAAGGATTATTTAATGAAAATCATCCGAATTGTTTTCGATTTATGGAATCATGTTCTGTTCTGAGATTTTTTTTACCACGTAAAAACGAATTTTCTAAAATTAGGAACCCAGATAGATTGTCTTCTCGAGCTCGCTTAGTAAATCGCCACATTCTGAGGAAATAGTTAGAGCCGTTTTCGATTTTTGTGCTAATTTTACTTTAACATGTCAAAATAAATTTCCCGAATTCGAGATTAAGATCATTGTTTTCGGGGTCGAATTAGTATAGGAGACACATACCGGGAAATTCGATTAAGAGTTTTTCGTTTTACAGCAAGCACCGGGTGGGAAACTATCTGGCGTTTTATGAGTACGTGAACTCTAGCTTTCAAGAGATCTATTAGCGGATTTGGTAGTGCATAGACCCTCTTACGGTTCGCCTTTCACTTTACGTGATAACCGTAAAGGTCACTAAGAGCAAGTTGAGAAGTGTGTAAAATCCACTACTTTCATTTTTTTTTTATTATTTTTGTAGATCTCATTCCTGTGTTCAAGGTTTCGAACTCTGTTCGAAACTCTTATTTTTTAACTTAGAAATTTTTCTAAGTTTTACACGTACCATAAAATAGGACGAGTTGCGGCGCCTTGGCGTGGCCACCCGGCTCCTCGACGTAGGAGAAGCGTTGAGGCTAAGTCCGTCTCGTCGTCCCGGTCTTCTTTAAATTCCGGGAAGCCAGAGTAGCCAGTAGTGGTAGTGCGACCTGTCAAGGAGCTTAAAGGATTTGAGTTAAAGAAGTTGGGATTTAAAATGGCTACTAATGATAGTAGCCAAATAGTGGATCTGGATGAGTCCACATTGAGTTCGGACCGAAGGCTGGCCGCCAAAGATTTAATTGGTAAACTGAAAGTGCAGATAATGGCGGTCGTGCCAGGCGGAACTCAAAAAGCTAGAACGCAGCTGGCGGCGATTAATGCAGATCTAGACGACGTCTACGAGCTGTTCGTTGAGCATGCTCTGGAGTTGGCTAAGGCCAAGCATGAAATAGAGGGCTTAAAAGTACAAGTGGCTGAGCGGGACCAGCGAACCTCGTTCGCGGACGTCACTCGGACGTCGGTTCCGGAAGAAACAGTGTGTGGACACATGAAAAGTAAGCGTTCGGTTGGGAGTGGTAGGAAGACCCGTGCCGCAGGTCCGTCCACAGACCATGTCCTTCTGATCTATCCACGCGATGGAAAGGAGGGATGCAAGTCTGTTGAGAAGAGAGTGGTGGAGGCCATAAAGCCTGTCGAGCTTGGAGTAGAAGTCCTCGGGAAAAGGCCGACCCGCTCAGGTGGCCTGTTGGTACGCCTCGGCTCCCATAGTGACGCCGAAATTCTGGAGAAGGCTGTGAAGGAGGCGGAGGGGCTGAGGGAGACAGTGCAATGCTCTGTTCCGAAGCTCCGACGCCCCCGGATTGTTATTTTTGATGTCCCTAGTGACATCAAGGGGAGTGAAGTGATCGCAGCTGCTGCAGAGCAGGCTGGTGTGGAGGCGGATACCATGTCAGTTAAGTTCTCAATGAAGGGACGAGAACTGAATAATTGGGTGCTGGAATGTGCCCCTTCTGCCTTCCACCGGCTATTAGATCTACGCCGGCTTGTCATTGGATGGTCAAGGTCGAAGATAAGCGAGCATTTACGTGCTACGCAATGTTATAAATGTGGTCGATACGGCCACATCAGCTCGTCTTGCAAAAATAAGGAGGTCTGCCTGGAATGTGGGAGCGCCAGGCATAAGGCAGGTAAGTGTAAAACCTTGTCCTGCCTTAATTGTAAAGTGGTAAACAAGTTTTACCCGGAACATCAAAGAGCTAATCTAGATCATTCTGCTCTAGACCCCTTCTGTCCTACACGTGCCTTGGAGTTGAGCCGTTTACAACGGAGAGTTGACTATGGTTAAGTTGACCATTGGGCAACAGAATGTGAGCAAATCCATAACGACCATGAACACTTTACAGAAGGATCTCGATGACTATGACATTTTGTGCCTTCAGGAGCCGTACATCCTGGGGAACGGGAAGTTAGGTGGACTTCCCGATGATGTAGTAGCCCATTACTCGTCGAAGCGGTGCAGAGCCGCCATAGCCGTTATAAACAAATCTCTCCCGGTCATGGAGATTATGACGGCAAGTAATGTGGTTGCAGTGTCAGTGGACCTCGGCCCTGAAGTTTCTATTCTGATTGTATCAGTTTATATTCCGCCCAGGGGCGAGATCTCTGTGGAGCTGGACGTGGTCAAGGATTTGCTTGATAGAAACACAGGTAAGTCAGTACTTGTAGTTGGGGATTTTAACTCTAAGAGCACGGTGTGGGGCAATTCGTTGCAGACGTCTGATGCCCGTGGAGACCAGGTTGTGGAGTTTTGTTTGGAGAACGACCTGCTTATAATGAATGATCCTCTTAGTGAAGAGACATTCAGGAATGCCAATGGCTCGAGCTGGATTGATCTAGCTCTTGGGCGGTTTGTTGATCCCACGAGAGTGCTTGCTTGGCAATTGGAGCCTCGTGAGTCGAGCACCCAACATAGGCGAATAAGGACGGTTCTTTCCACGAAGATGCCGTCTCCCCGGCCCAAATACCGGGTGAAAGTGAAGGATCTGAACCTGCGAGACTTTCGAGTGGCCCTGTCTCACGAGATAGGGAGCATGTCTATCGACTGGCTAAATGGGAAGTCTGTCGACGAATGTGTCGATTCCCTGACTGAGATCCTTCAAGGACTCAGTAATTCATGCAGTAAGAAAAGGAATGTTAAGAGAAGAGCTGTTCCGTGGTGGAACTCCGATTTGACCGTTGAACGTAAGATGGTCCAGGCGGCACGCCGCAGGTACCAAAGATGTGGGGATGTGGAATTAAAAAAGGAGTACGACATTTTGTATCGTAAGCTCCAAGGTAGATTTCGGCGGTCGGTCCGAAGGGCTAAATGGGTCCATTATCGTACGATTCTCGAGGATATCGATCAAAGCAACCCGTTTGGCCCGCATTTTGACTGGTCACGGGGTCGATCTTCTAATCGACTCAAACTTTGTGGAGTTGAGACACGGTCCGGGAGTAAAACTGCGGATTACAGCTCGACAGTTGAGGAGTTACTGCAATACCATTTTCCTAGAGAAAATGGAGTAAACCGCCTTGTTCGAAACATCACTGGGGAGTCGGCACATAGCCTCGGAGACGACGACCCGGAATTCACTCAAAAGGAGGTCGAGTCAGTGTTCAGGGTTTTGAACAAAGGAAAGGCTCCGGGCCTGGATGGTTTGCCTCTCGAAGTGATAGAAATGCTCTTCAGGGCCAATCAACCCCTATTCATAGGACTACTGAATAAATGCCTCAGAGAAGGCGTCTTTCCATCATCTTGGAAAAAGGCAGATTTAGTCCTTTTCAACAAAGTGGGCAAGGATCGTTCGGCCCTTGGTTCATATCGTCCGATATGTTTATTGCCGGCTTGGTCAAAAGTGTTGGATAGATTGGTGACCAATAGGCTCACTTTTCATGCCAGGTCCCATAACTTCCTTCACAGAAACCAATTTGGTTTCATGGCTGGTGTCGGAACGGAGAACGCACTCCATGAATTGCGTACGACAGTAAGAGACTGTCATAATCGGGACAAAGATTGTTGTCTCGTCATGTTGGACGTAAAAGGGGCTTTTAACAACTTGTGGTGGCCGTCGATCTTTAAAGCCCTAATAAGAATGGGGTGCCCGCGTAACTTATTCAATCTAGTGAGGAGCTTTCTGTCTGCGAGGAGGGTTATATTTCGAACCGACATTCGGGCCTACGAGCATGAGTATAATGTTGGGTGTCCGCAGGGCTCTAATTCCGGGCCCTTCTTTTGGAACTTGGTCGCCAACGCACTCCTTGAGCTGGATTTGGGGCGTTTTGTGAAGTTGATAGCCTACGCAGACGACTTCGGGCTTCTGGTTGAAGCCCCAAACGCTTACCAGTGTGGTAGGCGCGCTGATGTGGCACTTGCAAGAATAGCGCAGTGGGCAAGGGAGCACAGGCTCATTTTCTCTCCGGAGAAAACAACCTCCATCTATTTTCGTAAGATGAGACGTAGAGGGAGGAGGGCAAACCCGCGGGCCCCTCCTCGTATCCACTTTCTTGGAAAGTCGATACAGCCAGTGAAGCAGGCCCGATACTTAGGTGTCGTGGTCGATGAAAAGTTAAATGGTTTGGGACACGTAGCGTACATTAAGGAATCGATCGCTAACTACGTTAGGTCACTACACTCGCTCAGTCGGCGGGACTGGGGTCTAAGAGGAGAAGTTCTGAAGAAACTTTATAAATTGGGAATTGAGAGACTTGCAACATATGCCTGTAGTTTCTGGTGGACGGGTACGAAGTGCATGCGTGATAGACTGGTCTCGGCTCAGAGACCGGCAATTCTTTCCATTACCCGGTGTTTCCGTACAACAAGTACGGCATCGGTGCAGGTACTGGCGGGTGCTCTTCCACTGGACTTGCAGGTCGAGAAGGAGAGTCTTCTCGCGCGGTCTCTCAGGCTAAATGAGGATCTTAATTATGGTCCGATTCATTTTAGTGCAGATGAAATACAAAGAGATGTTGTCAGATTCAGAACGCATCCCTCGAGGGCTCTGGCCATTGCCTGGGCTGAGGCTCCTCAGAACATCGAGGAGTTTGACCTTTCAAGAGTGACGGTCTACACAGACGGCTCTAAAACAGACCAAGGTGTCGGGTCTGGTGTAGCGATATTCGATCATGGTGTCTTGGTTGCGGAGAGGTCATACGGCCTCCCGCCGTACGCAACGGTGTTTCAGGCGGAGTTGACTGCAATTTTGCGGGGGTTGGAGCTGTGCGGCTCACTGTATGAGAAATTCTCGGTGCTCAGCGATTCAATGTCGTCGCTTGTGGCGCTGTCTAATCCAAATAGTAGAGATCCGCTCATTGCGGAGATCCACGAGGCGGGGGAGGATCTTGAGATTGATTGGTTTTGGGTCAAGGCTCACGTGGGAGTCCGAGGCAACGAAGCTGCCGATACACTCGCAAAGGCGGGTGCGGAGCTTGACGTTGTGAGTGCCCATGTTGATCTCGCACCTAGTGTAGTGAAGCACTTCCTGTCCAGGGAAATAGTAAGGACCTGGCAGGAGAGGTGGGAGAGGAAGACTCTAAGCCGGAGCGTCTACCGAATATTGCCAAGGGTTTCGGAAGGACGAGCTTGGACTTCTCCTCTTCTCAACTGGGCGGTAACCGGACATGGCCCGTTCCCATATTACTACCGGAGATTTCGAGTGAAGCCTCTGCCTCGTGCGTGCCCATTTTGCACGTCCCCACGCCCAGCTACTAGTGAACACCTTATTTTGGAGTGTGTAGGTTCTCGGCCACTTAGAGACAAATACTGTCCGAGGCTCTCTCGAGCCTCAATTCGGAACTATTTTACGGTCCCGAAATTGAAACGGTCTCTCGAGACCCTTCTCAAGGTAATGGAACCTCATCTGTGGTAACATTACGACAGTGGTCTCTTCATGATTATGGAATGTGGTGAGATGTCGTCTGGTGGTGTTGATCGCTCAGCTGTGGTTAAATGAAATAGTTGATGTTGGGGAAAGAAGAAAGAAGTAAGAAGAAAGAAGATAGAAGAAAATGTTGGCGATGTAAATAAACTCATTAATTTATCCTTGATAGTCTAACATGTGTTTTGGCTGTTAAGCCGTGTATATATGTATATAGTGTGTAAATCCGCACTCGTGCGGATCCCACCCATATCAAATGTGCTCTGTATGTTGAATAATAAAGTGGTGATTTTTGGTAGTTGAGTTTTTATTTCACAGGGCACTAGCCCAATTTGAGGGTGGGGTCGACGAGCTAGGCAGGCCCTCCTTCAGGAGTCTCGGCTCTTGCTATGTATTGACGAGTACCATGGATGCGGGCCCGTTGCAGGGTTAGAATGTGCCAATGTTCGAAGTCTGTCGTGGCGGTGAGAGGTCAAAGTAAAAATAATTTAGGGAAGTGAAGTTGACCCACGCGGACGTGTGGGTCCGATGCTTCCCAAAATTGTGCAATACCGGAAGGAAGCCTAAGGGGGGTCCCTGCCTTGGCGATCTCATATCCGGGTCTTGACCCGCTTACTCGGTGGGCTGTGAAACTCACGTCACATGCCCTAAGGGAGGTAGCGACCCTTTGTAGGCGGGTCCGAACGCATATGAAAGATGGTCCCCTCGGTAGCGTGGACGCCGTGGTGGCCCTTTCCTGGTGCACCGTGTGATGATCAGCAGTGATCACGTACACGTATGTAGTTGCTTTACAGCAAGCAGTGGTTCTCGGACCTCCAAGTGATCTCGAATCAATCCGGCCTTGGCGCGGAAGGATGACCGAGAGCTTGGCCGAGGTCGCCGTGGCGGTCCTTTTCCATTTTCGGAGAGGAGACTAAAGCGGTGTCCCAGACGGGTCCAGGTGGCCGATGGAGTTCTACGTCCAGCGACCGGACTACGTCCGAGGGCGCAACGTGAACCCTGGTTAGCTTGTCGCTGGCATGTCATCGTGTGGAGACGACTGCTTTGGGGACCGACGAGCAGTAACCGGCTTGGCCGAGGTGAATGGGGCGAGTGCGGTCCAGCTTTTCTGAGCGAGCATGTGGGTGGGGCTCGGAGCTGCCTTGATGTGAATTTTCAAGGCTGTCGAGCGGTGCGGTGTCTCAGAGGAGCTCGACTTAGCGTCGTGACCCTGTGCCTCGGAAAACAAAGGGCTTGCGAGTCGGAAACCAATGTACCCTGTCTGGTCTTGGGTGCAAATGTCCATGGATCGTCGAAGCAGGTGGATGTGTTGGCGGCAGGTGAGCGAACAGAACACAGGCGGTCACCAAAGGGTCCGGTCGGACCAAAACTTTTTGCTTTTTTCTCTTCGTTCAACACCCGGAAATAGATTGTCCACTGGGTGGGCTGTTGTCCTTGGGTTTCCTTGGATGATGGTCCTAGGGGATTTAGCGACCCCTTGTGGACGATCCGATCGGGTGTTGGACTTTTAATTTTCCTTTTTTTTATTTTCTATCTACTAACTCTGTGTTGTGTGTGGAGTCCTCGGGATCTGGACATAGACTGAAGTGGGCCCTTGAACATCTGGGAGGCTTTGCACCCCTCCGTGCCCAACGAGGTCCGATCAGATCCCGAACCCTTTTTGCTTAATTCTCTTGGGTCTCGTTCGGTGGTCTTAGGGCAGGACGACCGTACTGACACGTCACTCGGTCCGAGGCCTTACGGGACTCTAACTTTCCTAATTTTTGTCTCTATCTACTAACCTACGACCCGACGTTGACCAGGAGGTGGGAGGGTCCCTCAGGGGACGCGAAGCCTTTAGGTCCGAAGGGTCGCCTTTGGGTCCGGGCCCAAGCTTTGACTAGTGAGCATCGCTACCTACGCGCCCCTCAGGGTGTGTAGCTCACGGGTCCTCATGGGCACGGACTCGCTTAGTAAATAGTTTATTTTATTTAAAGTGTTTTATATTATGTTGTCTTCCTGTGGGTTCGGGTCTTCCTCGGTGGAGTCAAGGGGTGGACTGGGCATGTGCGTCGTGTGTGGTTCGTCCCCTACGCACGCTGTCTCGGTATTCTGCCTTGACTCTGCTTGGGACTTCTTGGGCTCTAAGGTCTATCATTACACCGAAGTAGACCTCGTCCGGGGTCGTGAGGTATCGCCCCTACTTCCGTTCTTGGTCCGATGGTGTAATGACGTGTTTATGTTTAGATTAAGTTTATGTTGTGTAATCTTTTCCTTCTCCCTTGGCTCATGGCTAGCCACCCTCTCTCAGCCAACGAGTTGGCTGTGGGCTAGCTATGGGTTGAGTCTAACTTTCCTGTTTTTTACTTTCTACTAACCTTTCATCCGCGGGCTGAAATCGCAGAGATAACCTTTATAGGAGTTTCTCAGTTTCGGCACGCGGTAAAGCAAGCTGGTGTGGAGTCCCCCTCGCTAGTTTCCGAGCACGGGCTCTTCCTATGAAGTGTCCCGCGATTAGGAATCGATGATGCGACGGTGGCTCTGCATCAGGTCGAACCTGTTCCGACCCCTCTTTCGAGTTATATTGATCCGGGTTGCTTGGTCAGCGTTCGGACGTTGGTGTATGGGATTTTCGGGGGGCCGTCATTGACCAACGTGAGTGTTGGTCCGTGGTTCCCCGAGTGTGCAACGCTCCAGAGGAGGCTAAAGCGGGACAATCCTGCTTGGGACCCGATTGAGGAATTCTGGTGCCGGTCAGAATGACTGGCCCGTCCTCGTAGGTCATTCCCTTGCAGTGGGTGCCGTGGCGGTCCTTTTGGAGGGCACCGTGTGATAATCAGTAATGATTAAGTACACGTACGTAGTTTGCCTTACAGCAAGCATAACCTTTATAGGAGTTTCTCAGTTTCGGCACGCGGTAAAGCAAGCTGGTGTGGAGTCCCCCTCGCTAGTTTCCGAGCACGGGCTCTTCCTATGAAGTGTCCCGCGATTAGGAATCGATGATGCGACGGTGGCTCTGCATCAGGTCGAACCTGTTCCGACCCCTCTTTCGAGTTATATTGAGCCAGGTTTCTTGGTCAGCGTTCGGACGTTGGTGTATGGGATTTTCGGGGGACCGTCATTGACCAACATGAGTTTGGTCCGTGGTTCCCCGAGTGTGCAATGCTCCAGAGGAGGCTAAAGCGGGACAATCCTGCTTGGGACCCTATTGAGGAATTCTGGTGCCGGTCAGAATGACTGGCCCGTCCTCGTAGGTCATTCCCTTGCAGTGGGTGCCGTGGCGGTCCTTTTGGAGGGCACCGTGTGATAATCAGTATTGATTAAGTACACGTACGTAGTTTGCCTTACAGCAAGCAACATTTTCATTGCTGAATTTCTTTTAACCAGTCAGAAAATATGTTATCATTAGTATTATTTTATTCGTGACATATCTTGTTCAATTATTAACTTTTTAAAACTTGTATACAAATTAACCTGACCGAATATGAAGAAAACTCTATTAGAAAATGTACACTTTTCAAAAAACCCTTCAAAATTACAATTTATTCTTTGATATTCCACCTAAAACTATCTCTAAATCCGTAAAAAAGTGCTTCGCTTTTCAAAAAGCACTCGAGTGTCACTATCAAAGATTTAGGTCTGTGAAATTTAAGTACACTGTAAACTGAAATGCCTGAAATTCAGACATTTAAGTGTCTGAAACGCAGTGTTCAATTTTCAGACGTTTTAAAATGTCTTAAATTTTTCAGACACTTCTTACGTCTGAATTTCAGACATTTCAAATGTCTTAATTGTGGCCATCTTTGAGCCGCCTTTTTTTTTGCTAATATGAAGCCATCTTTGACCACTTTTCTTTATAAGCCATATACGCAGCCATGTTTGACCACATTGAATCATTTTTTATAAATGAGAATAATTTGTTACCATAAAGCAGAGCTGACTGAAACGTGAGAAAACTGGGCTGTTTCTATGGACTTTTAGCTTTAGGGCCCCTAAATTTAGTAGGAAATTACCATAAAGTTGATATTTTAAATTTGTTTTGATCTTCCACTTATTTTAATAAATATTTCGTCCTTTTAGAACATGATTAGGCTAAAGAAAATGATATATTTATACAAATATGTGTTTGACGACATTGAATAGGCTTAATTTTTTAAGGAGGTTTTACTGTATTAAGACAAATATTTTTTTTGTTTTTAACCTTATTCTACTCTAGAAATTCATAATATTGGTTAATAATAAATATTGATTAATAAATATTACAACATAATACTCATATACTGCAAATTTTATGAAATCTAGTTATTTCCTTCAGAAAGAATCCCATCCCTGCTTTGTTGTGCAAAAGCATTTTTTTGCATTTTTATTTCTGTGTTAAATAAAATCTAACACTAGATTCCACAAAATTTGCAGTATATGAGTATTATATTGTAATATTTATTAATCAATATTTATTATTAACCAATATTATGAATTTCTAGAGTAGAATAAGGTTAAAAACAAAAAAAATATTTGTCTTAATGCAGTAAAACCTCTCAATAGCAGGCACCTCGGAACCTTGGAATTTGTCCGATGTTCGGAGGTGTCTGCTTTTCTGGGGTATAAGCAGGGTTGCAAAAAAGCCGGCTGAAATTAAAAAATGCCACGCCGGCGGCTTTTATTGCTTTTAACCGGCTTTTCTTGGCCAAAATTGGCCTTTTTTGGCCATAATTGGCTTTTATACAATGAAGCATCGTAATTATAAACTACACATTTTAAAGTGTTTAATTAGTTTTAAGGACTTGTAATTGATTTATAGTTTAATAAGTAACCCAATTTCTCAATAATGAAGACATCAATACTAGAATAAAACGTAGATGGTTTTGTTAGTATTTGTAGTCAGAATTGAAAATATGTCAGTTACATTTTAGCGCCATACCAACTGCTTTATCTGATTTACAATCTTTAGCCCCCCTCCCCCCACCACCACCAATTTTTTCATTTTTACAGCTTTATAAAATTAAAGTGGAAAATGGTTACTTAGTTACGTTTTATTACTTAATTTATTTTAAGAGCTATTAATATACAAGTCTTATTTTATTTTTAGTAAACACTTAAAATTTCACATAGTCACATAATAAAAACATCATTTCTCACTATTAAAAGCATTATCAATAGCATATGCATGAATATGCTTAGCAACAGGCTTTTCGAAATTTTTTTTTTTTTCTCGTTTAAATGCTTGCTCTATTTTTATGCACTTATGTAAAAACTCTCCTCAAATGTCATATCCTTTCTAATTTCTCTTTTAGCATTTATAGCTTAACTCTCCATATGGACACATAAGAATGTTTCCATTTTGATGTGCTACATTTTGTCATTGTTTAATTAAATATAATCTTTAAATAAATCTTTAAATCGTGTAGTAAAAGTGGAGCTATGTAATATAGAATTTCAAAACACCAGTTTAGAGTCTAACTTACATTTTTTCAATATTTAAAAAAAAAAAAAAAAAAAAAAAAAAAAAAAAAAAAAAAATCCGACATAATGCTTTCACAGTTGTTTTCTAGCAGTTATAAAGACTTATTTATTTGACAAAATTTAATAGAAATTTATAATTTTCTTAGTAGAAAATATTTATAAGTGTATTATAAATTACTTAATACAAATTTAAAACGAATTAGCTATAAACCAACTTTTAAAAATAAAAACCGGCTTTTTTTAAGTTGTGAAAACCAAAAAAAGCCGGCCGGCTTTTTTTGGCCTTTATAAAAGCCGGCAACCCTGGATATAAGTGTATAAAAATTGTGCATATTTTCAATAAAAAAAAATGTGTTTCCTAAATAGTGGTGTCCTTTATTTAGGAGTGTCCGTTATGGAGATTTTACTGCAAAGCCTTCATATGAATACTTGCCTTTAGCGAACACTCACCTTTTTCAATATACATATATTTACCTCATAAAAGCTAACACAATCCAATAGCAGACATATTCAGCGTTCCGAAGGTGCCCGCGATTAAGAGTTTTTAGAGTATTTAAATTTTTTTGTATTTAACTTTTAATCTTATTCTACTTTTTAAGTTCAAAGTACTGATTATAACCAATATACATTGTCGAAACACATTTAACGTATAAGCTTTTTAAAAAATTGCATATCGATTTTAGGAGCCCCAAAATCGTAGGTGGTGGCGGGGAGGGGGGGTGGATGTCAAAGTTTGCCCGTGCTTTAATCAAGTCCTTCTTCTAGAAAAAGTGCAACTCTGCATTGTGATTCGGTAAATATCGATGTTAGCTTTAAGTGCAAAATTTAGTTATGCAAGCAGTGTTGAATTCAGGGGGTAGCCCGGGGGGGACCCCCCCCCCCGGAGCAATGAGATGCCCCCCCGGTAGATTTGAGATTGTGTTTTCAATGGTCAAAAAAGTGCAATTTCCCCCCGGAACTCTATAATCCCCCCCCCCGGAGCCACAGAAATCCCTCCCGGAGAAAAGTGTCTGAATTCAGCACTGTATTCAAGTAAATATAGTATCTTTTTACTGATATTCATTTTAAATTTCAAAATTTCTTTTTTACTAAAAATAATCATAAAATCAATATTATAATTTATTTCAAATGAAATATATCTATATATATTTACCGTATTTTTACAGTTAGGTTAACAGCACATAATTACATGAATTTAAGAATCTACAAATAATCATTAAGTCCAATAAAGTGACTAATATAAGAGATAAAGCGAAAACATTTTCTGAATCATTAATCTATTTACGACGCCAGCAAAACTTTCTCCTCTGCTATGTCTACAGATTTCAGACGATTTCTGATGAGTCTTGAAATTGTGGTTTGAATTACCGGACTTGAAAGTGAAAACATCAGAAGTTTATTACTTTCAATATAGCAAATAGAATAGTTCTAAAATGCGCGGAAATAACAAAATTATAGCAGAAGGAAAAAAACAGAGATTCCATGACTGGATTTAATGAGTTTTATCAGTCAAAATAGTTTAAATTAATAAATGAAGACAAGTAATTCGCTGTATGTATGGGGGAATTAATGATAAGGATGAATGAAAGGATATTCGAACTATATTATTTTAAATAAAATTTATCATGGTGTATAATATATTAGACGCAAAAAAACGTCATCAGACATGAAAAGCAACATAATAAAAAAAATTAAATAAGGATGTTTACTATAAAGAGTTGGGAAATTCAGTACACAGTCTCACATATTAAACCTATGGGAAATGTAAAGCCGATGTGAACGTTACAAATGCTGTCGTATTAAATGCTTATAAAAATATTGTATACATAAATAAAACCCATATAAAAGGTACTCCTGTGTAATAATTACTCTAAGAAAATGCTGTTAAGATAACCTTGATGGTAATTAAGAAATTATGAGCAGATTAACAGGTGCTGTCACTGCTATTTTTAAAATAATGGCGTGCGAGTAGACAGAGAAAGAAGACTTAGGATGGTGTATCTCAATAGGTTCAGTAACAACTAATACACCATGCAGACTTGCCAAAAGTTATTTTAAGGATAACATCGGATGTAAAATAATACAGAAACATGATTGCAGATGATTTGAATAGTAGAAATTTAAATATTAGCAAGATAAAATTTTAACATGGAAATCCCATAGGCAAAATGCTTTAAACAAATTTTGGCATAACTCGGGAACTAATAAAGCTATAGACTGGTGTGAGGTCTCTATTTAAAGAGAAAACATTCACAGAGAGTTTTCAATACATAGTGAAGGGCCCACTTACCTGGAAAAAGGTCTGATTATTCCAAAATCACGTCCGTATTGGAGGCTACGTTAGTATTCGTGAGTTAAGCAGACTTGCAGACTTTGATATTTAAAAAAGAAAATCCCTTTACACATCCGGCTAGCTCTGTTAAAAGAATGGAATATTTCCATCCTAAAAACATAGCCCGCCGGACAATAGTTCTCTTTACCTGCTTTGACGAGACGAAGAACACTATATTATTGTTATTGCTTGACACCTTTCATTAATATGGAATATCACTATGTCGATACGGATTAAATCCTGGAATTTCACATTCCGAAAAAACCGAATAAAGCCAAAATAAATTATTAGTTAAAATGTACGCGTACATAAAACAAACGCTCAGTTTGAATTAGAAACGAACATCCAATTCGAACGAAAGGCATCTAAAACGCATGCGCAACTGAGAGTGCCCCCTCGTGGTTAAAGCGGAACGGAGTTACAAAGTGTCTTAAAATTAGACACTCACTTGCAGATTTTTTAGACACCTTTCTCAGTTCGTTTACACCATGATCATAGTAAGACACTTATATGTTTTAAATTAATATATCTATCATGACTGAATTTTCAGATTCCGATACTTAAGTGTCTGAAATACCTTTTCAGTCACATGTGTGTCTTAATTTAAGACGCCTATATTTGCAGTGTACCGTTGGATTCTGATAAGTGTAGTGAAAAATGTAATGCTCTCATATAAGGAAATAAACAGAGATAAACTGAGTGGTATCATTTTTTTTAGATATTTTCATTCATTTGAAATAATGAAATTGTTTGGCAAAGTATTTCCCAATAACATCAGGGAAAATACTATAGAAGACATGGACATTTGTATTATTACTTTAAAAAATCATTGGGAATAGAAATATGTAAATAAATAATTTTTCGCATAATAAATTTTTACAACCATTTAAAAAATACTCGAATGAATTTCTTAATTTTAGATTTATTACCAGTGTTCAAGATAAATTATAGATTATTAGCAAAACACGTGACTTTGAAATCTGACAAATGGGCTTTATGTGCCTACTAGTATTAGGAGAAATTTTTACTGCTTCAGATAAACATAAATATTAATAATTAAGCCGTATTTTGAGGAAATTTATTTCTTGTCGCATTAGGTGACCGTGAAAATGGAAAATTAATGAGAAAAGCTTCGTTCTACTGATTTAAAGCAATATCCTTCCAAAAATGAGATACAATGCAGTCTACATACAATCTCAATGTATCGTACTGTAAAATAAATTTTAAAATCGGTTAAGTAGTTTCAGAGTCTATATCCTACAAACAAACAAAGGTTTATGTTTTACAGTATTATTATAGCTTTAGTTAGACAAAAAATTAAAATACGGTAAAATAATTACTTGTGAAACATTGGTATAATATATAATGATCATTTTTATGTGGCGAAAAGCTAAATTTGAAACACTTTATTACGAAGTAGATTTTCTTTCTTCTATCACGTTTCTGATCACTATCATTTTAAATAATTATAAAAGTTTCGGATGTTTGCGTTTTATTTCATTACTCAAAAAACTTATATATAACAAGGATATCAAAAATAACTGATTTTGCATTTTTTAAAGGTTACATTAAATCAAAAACACTGTCTGTGGGCATCGACGTTTTATTTATATCGTTACAAAACGTAACGTTCTAGACTGACAGCTTCAGAAATATCATAGTAAAAATGTAACTGTAAAACATTTTCCTTCCATTTCACATGTTTCAGACTAACTTTTTTTTCGAAAAATTTCTATGGGAGCATGAAATCCTAACATAAAACTGCATGTGAAATTTTAAATTTCTAAGCCGATTACTTTCAGTTTACTCATGATTATAAAACGTATTCTAATAATTTCATTCAACAAATATTGCAGCAAATTCAAAAAAACTTACTTTGATTATTACATTAATAAGGTACTCCAATTTGAACTTAAAAAACTACTATTTTAACCGACGGAAATGTCCTTTGTTCATGTTTGAATTGTCAAACTCAACCGCATTAACGCTTTTACAATTAATCTAACTCACCCGCATCCACGGATAAATCACTGTTATTATACGTATTGTCATTAAAACCGCATTATTTTAGGAAATGTAAAATTTCATTTTTTTAAAAACCGCTCTAAAAGAACATTTGCATCTTAAAAGTATCCACGATGTGAAATTTTATGTTTCTAGTCTCAACATATTTTAAAAAAATCACAATTTTAGAAAGTTTGTTCCTCATGCATCCATTTGAGTAAAATGCAGAGAGATAAAACATAGCCCAGTTTTCAATAGAGACTACCACCCGTAGTATCGTGAAATTATTTTTAAATTGGATAAGTAGTTCCTAAGTAATCGTAAATTTGAAAGTTTTCACTTTATTATTCTCTTTTAATATTCGACTTTTTATAAACTGTCCTGACAAAGACTTTACGTCTTAATTGCAACAGCCATATTTTATTTCAGGTTTCTAGCTCTAAACATTATAAAAAAAAAATCGTAATTGAAAAAGTGTATAGAACGTTTTTGTCTCGTTTCACACTAATTTAAGTTTCCATTTTTTTTTTGAAACAGTTCTTTACATTTCTATTCATTATCCATCATTTATTACATTACATTACATTATCTCTATCTCAAAATGTATTACAAAAATCGCAATTTTAGAACGCTTTTTGCTCCTGCACCCTTTTTAAGAAAATGTACTCTGCAAGTATTTATGTTTCAAAAATAAAAACCATGTCAAATTTAACGTTCCTAGACATAATAATTCTATTCTAATAATATTTAGAGCCTTTTTAGAATGTTTCTTCTAGTTCCATCCTTTTAATTTTTAAATGTGTTTTAATCAGTTTTCAGGGATCATTTACTTCTTAAAATTAACCACCATTCGAAACTTTATGTTTATTTTTTCAAACGGTATAACATTAACCGCGATATTGGATTTTTTTATTTATTTATTTTATTTTATTTTATTTTATTTTATTTTATTTATTTTATTTTATTTTATTTTATTTTTTGCCTCAGCTCTTGTTAAATTACGAATTTTTTTAGAAACTGCTCTCTCAAAAGTCATTTTCAGTATTTACGTCTAAAAAGTAACGACCGTCTGAAATTTAAAGTTCCTAGCCTTAAAATTATAAATAAAACGTAGTTTAGAACGTTTTTAAAGAGTCTCCCGGTCGTTTCAGTCTTCTAAATTTCGATTTTTTAATAAGCAATTCTTAACAAGCATTTGCATCTTAACCGCGATATCAAATTTCATGTTTCTATCCCCAACAGTATAATAAAAATCCTAATTTTAGAAATTTTTGCTAATGCATCCTCTCGAGTATAGTGATAACCACATAAAATATAGCTTATGTTAGAGCGCAATCTCTCACAATCATTTTGAAGATATTACTTTTAAAATCGGTTCGGTAATTCACGAGATTTCACCCTACAAACACACAAACTTTACTTCTCGTATAATTATTTCAGAGATTATTTTTTTTTTTTAGTTATCTATTCTTATTGTTAAAATGTAGTTGTTTTTGAGGAAGTTACATTACATAAATAATTGAAATACTTTAATAAAGTGCCATTGTTATACCATTAAACATTTCGAAAAACATTATATATGATCTAGAAAAAAAAATAAAGAATTCAATGAATAAATCATTAATTGCAACATTGCTAAAAAATAACTTCTAAAAATACCTTTCAAGAATAATATTTTTTTATATAATTTTTATTATACTTTTTTTCAACATATTTCACTTTACGTTGATTTTTTTGAAAAATATTTTCAAATCTTAATGTTATTTAATATTGTAAAAACATTTTGTTATATATAATTCAGTGTATGTTCAAGAACGTTTAAAAAAATGAACTCTGAAATTCCATAATAATAATAATTACAACCAATTTAAAAATATTAAGGAATTCTCTTTTTTATATTTAAGTTCAGAATAATTTAAAATTATCAACCGTAGTTTGTTAATAAAATATTTATAATTTTTATTTTTATATTCCCGTTTTCGTTGCAAATTCATGGAATTTTTTAATTATTTTATGTGTTTAAATATGTTTTACCAATATATTAATTTATATCATTAAATAAATGTGCTGTTTTAATTCTAATGACATTACAAGAATGTTTGTTAACGTTAAGTTAATTAGTTTTTATTCTTTAAAAAATCTTTTAATATTTCTTCATATTTTCATTCTAGTGAGCTTGTTTGTTTGAAAGACTAATAATTTTTATTTTCACGATTGTAAAAAAATATGTCTTTTAAAATTTGAAACCAGTAAATTGTCATTAGGAATCGTTGAAAAATTCTTTCAAATCGCTTTGATTCTATTTTTTAAAGTAATATTTGTTTGAATAAATATACAATTAATCAATATTCACGTGGTTTTTATTTTTCGGAATAGTTTCAGTATATGGGTTAATTGAGATTTAGTCAATTTTATTTGAATTTACAATTAACTTTGCATGAAATTGTTATAAATATACAATTATTTTAAAACACTTTGATTAGTATTAAAAATACAAGACACAAATAAAATGGCTAATAATAATAATTTGACATTTTGTTAAGACGTACTTCAAAAATATGGATTCTTTAAAATTAAAGATGCTTATAATAATTTTATTTTTCAAATAGATAAACCGTACAAGTAATATTTATATGAATTAGTACTTCAGCGTCGTGTTAAGAATACTCTCAAATACAAAGTGTCCCAAAAATGTATGCACAATTAAACATATTATGACGCACCCTTTTTTTAGTAAGACACAGTTTATTCCGAATTATGAAATATATGTACAACAATGAACGCATTATATAATTAACACCTGTACTGAAACTATTATTGGTCTTTCTGGTCAAAACACTGCTGATGACGGGAAAGAATGAAATCCCAAAACATAGTCATAATTTGCTGTGATTGTTCATGACTGTGGTGTTACCGAACATTAGTTGTGAACATTTTAAAGAATTCCATCTTTTTTAAACTTATGTCTAAATCTAACTATTGTAGATTAAGTAGGAGGATCCTTTGAAACTGTTTAATAAACAGCCTTTCCGCTTCAGCTAAATTTTCATACTTCTGTTAGCATTTTATGAAAAGTTTGTTTCGTTCAAAACTTAGTTTGTTTTCAGCCATTATTTTAAGTTAGTTAAAAAAACTGAAAGGGAAAAAAGGACATGTTAGTTATTCGAAACTTAATTGTGTATTTAGTTTTTAGACGCCCTGGAAAAATGGTTATTGTTCTCGTCAGAATGGGAAATCAAAATCATATCTGAAGGTTTTTATTGGTTTAATCCGCATTTTATTTGTTTTCTGATTGGTCTATACACTAATATGTATTTCCCTTTACTTTCAACAGAGATCTGTTGCCACTATGACAAAAAAGTAATAAAACTACAAAAAAATAATAACTCAGAAACAAATTGAAATACTGCTTTCAAACAAATTGCATTTAAATGTATATTTTATTCTCTATACAACAGTGTAAAGAGTAATATTGTGGGATGTTTAGAAGTTTAAGAATGAAATTTCATTTAAAATGGGTCGTCAGATTTCTTGGAAATCTGACGATGGAAAAGCCTTTTTCCGAACAGCCAATGAAATGCTTGGATAATACATAAGTTTCAAGTGGATAATACGCACGAGTCGCAGGCGATTTCCGTCGCTTGCAATTTTTACGTGTAATAACACTATTAACGTTTAATTCATGGCGTACGTAATGTATGATCAACTCCGTGCTATTTTTTATGTCTTAAATTTTAGTCTTTGAAAAAATCATTTTCCAAATGGTCGTTGTAATTTGTTAAATTGCATTTTTTTTAATATAGTTGTTTTGTCTGCCACTAATTTTCGGAAACGTTTACGAGTACCTATTATGGTTTATTAATAAATTTTCTGAAACTAAAATATTCGTTTTTAGAAAGCTATTAGATCTCAATTAAACCTTTTCAGCTGCGTAATTGAATTTGTGCAGGCAAGAACATCAAAACGTGTTTTTTTTTTATGTTAATATTAATGCTCCCAATTTACCATATTTCTTAGTGAGACATGTTTGTTGAACATGAAAATAATACGTACTTTATAATAAAAATAGCAACAGGATAATCTATATGCCGGGTTAAGCAAACTGATTAAAACACATAAAAAAACCACTCGGACCGCTCAGTGGAGAAATATAAAACAATTTTCTATCTCAATTTTTACAAATATTAAAATGCATTTCTTCTTTTCCACCCTATTTAATTTAATTGGTGCTTCGCAACTAACTGCATTTCAAAGCGTAACAGAAAAATGAAAATTTTAATAAATCGCAAAAAATAAAAAAATAACAATATTACGAAAATAATTACATTGGGTAATAAAATAATTAATTGCTGTGAAATGTTTTTACAACAAAATAACCACCATTTTTTTTCTGGTAATTATTTTAATTACGAACTATTTGTCATTAAATAAAGCGAACATACATTTTGAATAATACAATTTTAAAAATCTCCAACTTGGCAACACTGCAACCGCGGTATCCATATGCAAATTTCAGATTTATGATTAAAACTTTTCAACAGTTAACTTGTAAGTTAGAGTTTTGTTTAAAGAAGAGGATAAAAAAAAAGTGGCAATTCCTCACCATACACCACGTGAATTACAGCCGCTACACCTCTGTTTTTATTCCTCTAAAATTGCTCGAAATATTGACTGTAATGCTTTCATGAAAACGCGTAAAAAATATAACAGCAAATGACACGGATTAATTTTTCAATAAAGCATGAGACGAACATTCAGCTTAAAGTCACTGCAGTCGCCCAATAGCTTCAGGTTCGTGTATTTTCTGCATGAAACTGTTGACACGAGTTGAATAAAATAATGAGAAAATGCCCAAAACTTGAAGGACTACAGATAAGTTGCTAATGGGCCAAATTTGACGCACGGGGCACGCGTTATTACCTAAAGTATATTACCTAAAGTATATTAGGTTGAAGGTATTTTTGCTCAGACATTAGTAAACTTGTAAACATCTCTAGAAAGATACTTTTACAAAGAAGAAAGAAGTAAAAAACTCAGATTATCCGGTGAAAAGTTATGTTTCGTATACAGAGAATAAAATTATATAGTAACGAACTGTATAATCTTCCTCTTTGAAAATTGGTTAAATAGAAGAAAAAATATTAAAAACTTAATTGCCGAAACGTCAGTGAAGGCTTACTGTGGAGACACGAAAAGTTTTGGTTTCCGTTAGTCTGTCTGTCTGTTAGTCTGTCTGTTCCGCGATAACTGCCGTAAAAAGCATCCGATTATCTTAAAATTACGGATGCATGTTGGTGAAATCCCCGGATTTAGCTGTATAGTTTTTGGTTAAATTTGGTTCCTTCGTTCGGAATATACAGAACTTTTTATTTTGCGACTTAATGCTTTCCTATAGCAATTCAGACGATTTTTCCATTTTTACTTTCTTCTATCTTTACAAGAAGAAAGTATTGGATTCATGAAAATTTTCGAATTCCAGTTTTTGACGGATTTACACGTTTTAGGGGTCAAAGATTCCAAAAAACATGTTTTTACAAAATGTCTGTCTGTGACTCTGCGAGTCTGTCTGTCTGTCTGTCTGTCTGTGTGTATGTGACACAAATTTTGTGGGCGCTCTATCTCAAGAACTAATGCACAGAATTTAATAAAAATTCATATTCTGTTAGTCCCTAATACAGATTGATGCTGATTAGTTTTTGGTGTAAATCGCTCAACAGGTGGCGCTGCTATGCTGCATTTTTCACGATTTCCCCAATAGCTCTATCTCAAGAACTAAGGCACAGATTTTCATCAAACTTCAGATTCAGTTAGTCCTTGATATGACTTGCTACTGATTATGTGTTGGTGTAAATCGCCCAACAGGTGGCGCTTCTGTGCTGCCTTTTTCACGATTGCCTCAATAGCTGTATCTATAGAACTAATGAACGAATTTTCATCTAACTTCAGATTTAGTTGTATGTTGACACAAGTTGTTGTTAATTAGGTTTTGGTGTTAATCACCCAATAGGTGGCGCTGCTATGCAGGAATTTTCACGATTTTCGCTGTAGCTCTATCTTAAAAACTAATGGACGGATTTTCTCCAAACTTCAGATTCAATTAGTCCTTGAGATGACTTGCTACTGATTATGTGTTGGTGTAAATCGCCCAACAGGTGGCGCTTATGTGCTGCTTTTTTAACGATTGCCTCAATAGCTGTATCTATAGAACTAATGAACGAATTTTCATCTAACTTCAGATTTAGTTGTATGTTGACACAAGTTGTTGTTAATTAGGTTTTGGTGTTAATCGCCCAATAGGTTGCGCTGCTATGCAGGAATTTTCGCGATTTTTGCTGTGGCTCTATCTCCAAAACTAATGCACGGATTTTTTCCAAACTTCAGATTCAGTCAGACGTTGACATAAATTGTTGCTGATTAGGATTTGGTATAAATCACCCAATAGGTGGCGCTGCTAGACAGCATTTTGCTGGATTTACACGATTTCAGTGATAGTCATATCTCAAAAACTAATGCACGGATTTTCTCCAAACTTCAGATTCAGTCAGACGTTGACATAAATTGTTGCTGATTAGGATTTGGTATAAATCACCCAATAGGTGGCACTGCTAGGCAGAATTTTGCTGGATTTATACGATTTCAGAGATAGTCATATCTCAAGAACTAATGCACGGAATTTCATATCTTTACAATCCTCATGAGATGCATAGATTGCCATTTAATTCTGGCAGTGTGATAGCGAATTTTGATATATTAACGTGTATGAGATAGAAGAAAGTTTTGGGATTGGTACATCCGACTAGTTATTTGTTGAAAAGAAATGGCTCATATGATTAAAGGATTTAAATGCTAAATTAAGGATGGTGAAATTTCCTAATTAGAACCATACATTATTCATATTAGTTTGAAATTTTGTGTATACATTTGTCAGAGTTTTTAAATTCGGTGTATAACTTTTATGGAGGGATTTTATATATGTGTTTCAATAATATAAAATATTTTATTTTTAAATTTTCGTTTTAAGCACATAATTAATTGTTTTTATTATCTTTTAACTGTTATCTAGCAGCGAACTACACCTAACTAGTCGGATATACCAATCCCAAAACTTTCTTCTACCTCATGCATGTTAATACTTGAAAATTCGCTATCACACTACCAAAATTAAACGGCAATCTATGCCCATCATGAAGTTTCTATAGATATGAAATCCCGTGCATTAGTTCTTGAGATATGGCTATCTCCGAAGTCGTGTAAATCCAGCAAAATTCAGATTAGCAGCGCCACCTATTGGGTACTTTACAACAAAACCTATGTTAAACAAAACTACCAAGCAACCACTTACGTCAAATTCTAACTGAAATTTGGGGAAAATCCGTGCATAAGTTTTTGAGATAGAGCTATTGCGAAAATCATGAAAACGCAAGCATAGCAGCGCCACCTATTGGACGATTAACACGAAAACCTAATCAGCAACAACTTGTGTTAACATCTAACTAAATATGAAGTTAGATGAAAATTCGTGCATTAGTTTTTGAGATAGAGCTATTACGGGAATCGTGAGAAATGCTGCACAGCAGCGCCACCTGTTGAGTGATTTGCACCAACACGTAATCCGCATCAAGTCATATCAAGGATTAACTAAATCTGAAGTTTGATGAAAATCCGTGCATTAGTTCTTGAGCTAGAACCATTGCGGAAATCGTAAAAAATGCAGCATAGCAGCGCCACCTGTTGAGCAATTTGCACCAACACGTAATCAGCATCAAGTCATATCAAGGACGAACTGAATCTGAAGTTTCATGAAAATCCGTGCATTAGTTCTTGAGATAGAACCATTGCGGAAATCATAAAAAATGGAGCGTAGCAGCGCCACCTGTTGAGCGATTTTCACCAAAAACTAATCAGCATCAATTTGTATCAGGGACTAACTCAACATGAATTTTTATTAAATTTCGTGCATTAGTTCTTGAGATAGAGCGCCCACAAAATTTGTGTCACACACAGACACACAGACAGACGGACAGACAGACAGACTCACAGACAGACATTTTGTAAAAACATGTTTTTCGGGTTCTCTGACCTCTAAAACGTGTAAATCCGTCAAAAACCGGAATTCGAAAATTTTCATGAATCCAATACTTTCTTCTTGTAAAGATAGAAGAAAGTAAAAATATCGTAAATGTGAAAGTATTTGTAATTGTTTGAAGTTAAATCAAAGTCAAAAGGGACGAATTAATGCCTTTGTGTCTTTGCATATAGATGGAATTTACCACAGAAATAAAGAAAGACTATGTTCTATTTATTTTGTTCAAATATTTTTTTTTAAATTAAAAAGTTCATTATTTTCATAAGGAATAAATCGACATTTGCTATGAAATTTTACAATCTTTTTTTTTTTCTTGCCGTTGCCACGAAAATTCAATCCCGGAATAAAAATTTATCCTAAAGAGTTAATTTTGATTTGAAAGATTTTTGTGTGCGAGAGGAAAATGAAATAAAAAATAGACATGAATACGCCTTCATATTAGAAATAAAGTGAAAATACGAAAAGAAGGTGAATTTGATCTCATATATCAAAAATAAAACGAATACGCTTTGAGGTTGAAATAAAAGGGGCTTGTGTTATGATATTAATTTTTATTATTAAAAAAAAAAGGTTACTAATATCACATGGTTTGTCGTCTGCACACAGCTAACAGAAATGTTAATTCTTAATCGAAAATTCCAATGAGAAAAAAAAACTTTTGAAAAGCAAATATATAGTAAATATCAAAATTATGCAAAGAAAAATTATCGCTGTCGAAAATGACGTCAATGTATCGGGAAATAAATATTTTCATCCTTAAAAACCAAGCATTAACTAGATTGCCTGAAGAAATGTTTTTTGACGGGTGTTACTTCTTAATGCCGCCTCATTTCAGAAAATATGAATGAAAATTATTTTATTTTTAAAGGAAATTACATTTTCATTCATAAAACCTAAACGTTTAATATAATTACGTCAATGTAAATCATTTTCTGTGTTACCAGTATTGAAAAATAAGACTCGGAAGTGTAAAAAAAAATCTAAGATTTGCGCTAACCATTAGCGCAATCAATAAAAAGTTACGAATGTAAATTAATAAGATCACGGGGGGTTCAGGGGGGCTCCGCCCCCCTAAAGAAATCTACTTTATTATTTAAAAAATATACCAGAATTAACAGCTCATGAAAATTTCGAAATATCCTTCCATAACGTTTTTAATTTAATGCTTCTAATGTCTGAAAACTTCGTATTTTTTATTGTTATAAATAATTACATAATTTGAAAACTTTAAATTGCGGTTTGCAGGAAACTGAATATTACCAAAGTGAGTTTAAAAACAATGACTTGCAGAGCTGACGTTGAGGCTCCTGATCTGCAGATTTACTAGTATATTTCAAAATTGGGTACAATCGAATAACAGGTAATCAGAACACTCCGATAATAATTTCACACCATGCAGGAACCTAACACAAGAGAGAAGACATTTTATTATTGCCGAAACGTCAGTGAAGGCTTACTGTGGAGGCACGAAATGTTTTGATTTCCGTTTGTCTGTCTGTCTGTCTGTCTGTTCCGCGATAACTGCCGCAAAAAGCATCCGATCGGCTTGAAATTAATTGGGCACGTTGATGAGGTACTCGGACTTAGCTGTATAGTTTTTGGTTAAATTTGGTTCATTCGTTCGGGAAATATAGAACATTTTATTTTACTCTGTAATGCTTTTCAATGGCAAGTCAGACGATTTTCATATTTTCATTTGTTGAAAGAAATGGTTCATATAAAAAATGGATTTAAATGGTAAATTTTGGATGCTGAAATTTTTAAATAAGATTATTAAATTATTCCAATTAGTTTGAAATTATGACAATATATTTGCGAGATTTTTTTAAATTGGGTTTATAATTTTTGGGGAACTTTATGCATGTTCTCCAATAATATAAAGCATTTTGTTTTATCAGTTTGACATAATACATATATCATTTTTTACCTTTTCTTTGATCAGTTGCCTAGCAACGTGTTTGGTCTTAATAATATTTGTATAAATGCGTCTATAATGTTTCAGTAAAGCCAACGTCAAAACGGATGAATTAATGCATTTGTATTTTTGCATATAGATGGATTTTAGCCCCAGATATAAAAATAGGCAGTATTTTATTTATTTTATTCAAATATTTTGCTTAAAAATACAAAAGTTCATTATTTTCATAGAGAATAATGTGACATTTTTTCATAAAATTTATCAATGTTTCTTTAATCGTTGCCAATAAAATCAAAACCCTGAATAATATTTTCTCTTAAACAATTTTCAATTGAAAGATTTTGACGTGAAACAGGAAAATGAAAAAAAAAATTAAGAATAAAAAAATTAATATGGCGACATATTGGGAATAAAAAGAAAACTCTCAAGTATTTCTTAATATAACAAGATGAAAGGTTTTGAGTAAGTACGCATAGCAGGTGAATTAGACGTCATTTATCAAAAAAAAAAAAAAAAAAAAAAAAAAAAAAAAAAAAAAGATGTTGGATTAAAAAGATCTTGGCTAAAATAAAATTAACTATTATTCACGGAGGAAAGAGATAGATGGAGATGCAGTATGCCGTAAAAACAGTTTGCAATATGATGTGCATTATCGCTCAGATTTAAATGCCCTCATTCGGCCCAAACAAAACAAGCACGTGGAACAGGGACCGAATTCTTTGACTTCATCCGTGCATTTTTTCTGTAAAATGAAAATGATCTGCTTATATTTAAGCATTCTAAAGTAGCATTTCATCGTATTATGAATTAAAAACTGTATTACTAAAAATATTTTTCTTTTCTTTCTTTCTTTTTTTAAGCACGCCGTTGTGTTTGGGTCGAATGTAGCGGGTTTTAAGGTTACATTTTTGGCGTCACTTCAAGATTTATTGTTTGCGTACGCTTAACATGAGGATTTTATTTTAAATTTTAAATTTATTAATTTATAAAAAAAAAACTTATGCTTATCCTTATAAATCACAGCGTAAAAAAAAATCTATGATATAATATAACCATCCGCACAATCAATAAAAAATTACGAATGTAAATTTAAATAGACTACGGGGGGTTCAGGGGGGCAGAGCTCCCCTGACGAAATGCAATTTTTGATTTAAAAAGTTACCAGAATAAGCAGCTCATCAGAATTTCAGAACATCAGTGTATAACCACTTGTTTAACACATTTAATTTCTGAAACTTTACGAAGTATTTTGTATTCTTATAAATATTTATGTAATTTGAAAACTTTAAAAAGCGATTTGTAGGAAGATGAATATTACGCAATGAGTGTTAAAAAACAATGACTTGCAAAGATGACGTTGAGGCTCCTGATCTGCAGATTTAATTGTTGCCGAAACGTCAGCGAAGGCTTACTGTGGAGACACGAAATGTTTTCGTTTCTGTTAGTCTGTCTGTCTGTTCCGCAATAACTGTCGCAAAAAACATCCGATGAGCTTGAAATTAAATAAGCATGTTGGTGAAGTGCCCGGAATTAGCTCTATTATTTTTGGTTACATTTGTCCCATCTGCTAGGAAAATATAGAACATTTTATTTTGCATCATAATGCTGTTCTGTGGCATTTCAGACGATTTTTAAATTTTCATTTCTCGAAAGAAAATGGCTCATTTGATTAAGGGATTTAAATGGCAAATTACGGATGCGGAAATTTCCCAGTAATGGTCTTTAATTATTCCTATTATTTCGAAATTTTGTCAAGACATTGGTAAGATTTTTTTTTTAATTATGTGTATATCTTTTGGTAAAATTTTATACATGTGTTTCAATAATATAAACCACCTTGTTTAAAAATTTACTTATTTGAAATAAACGTATTTATTTTTTTCCTTTTCTTTCATTAGTTACCTAGAAACTGTATATTTCAAGATTTATCGTCTGCGTACGGCTAACGCAAATATTTGATTTTTAATTTAAAATTTATTATTTTTTTAAAAACTTTTGAAAAGCAAATAGATAGCAAACCAATATCGCAACATTCCCAATATCGAAAATGACATTATAATTAGCGAAAAATAATTAGTTCCATTCTTAAAAACTAAAAAAATAACTAGACCGCACGAATAAGAACGTTTTTGACAAGTGTTAATTCTCAAAGCCACTACACTTCAGAAAATATTAATGAAAGTTACTTTCTTTTTAAACAGAAAATTGCACTTTAGTTCATAAAACCTAAATGTTTAAGATGATAGCATTAAAGTAAAATCATGTTCTTTTGTCAGTATCGAAATGAAAGCTCGGTAACTCGAAGTATATTGAATATACGTTTGTAAATCGTAGTTTGGCAACATGATTTTAATTTCACATTTCTTTTAGCTTTAAAGTTGTAAAATTATTTTGTCATTTTTAATAAAAGCTTTTTAAAATAGTTTTTTTACAACATATTCTTGTAAAGTCTGGGAAGATATCCACATCCTATTCTTTTTTTTTGGCGATAAATATTTCAATCTGGTTGTTGCGATCTTCAGCATTTGGGGTTGCTTTTTTTATTACTTGAATGCTACTGGTGGAAAAATAATAATTTTAGATACATATTTTTTTTATAATTCATTTTTTTAATTTATAATTTTCTGGCGTGTTTTTAAAGTATATATATATATTTTTTTTTTGTAGATGGAATTTTGAGTAAATATATTTTTTATGCATTTTTACATATTTATGTATAAAATTGTTAATATATATATAGGTATAAAGTACTTATACTTATATATAATATGTATTTATGTATGTTCATCTACATAAATAATTACATACATAATATATATACAAATAATACATATGGAATGTATGTAATACAAAAATAGATGTTTACAAAAATTTAAAAACCATTTTTTTCTGCCATCTTGAAAAAATATAAGATGCTAAAACGACCTTTTGGCGCCATTTCGGATTCCTTCGCCAACCGTGCCGACCAGAACAGGATACGGAACTCTTCCCTAGAATTCTCCCAGCCTCGGTTTTTTCATCTTATGAAGAAAAATTCGTCGATTTCTACGATTTTACTTTGCCCGCATTTTTTTATTGGTTGCAATTTCATTTTGGCAAATGTTTATATTATTTAGCACAAAATTTGCCACTTTTTATGGCTGTGTTATGTCAAAACCCCTACAAATAAGCAATCCCTTATTGTTTCCTATAAAACGTGACAAAGAGTTATTCAATTTTGATTTTAATTATTGAGAGTGCTTGTTTTGCTTAATTAATGCATGCATATTTCTTTTAAAGCTACGTGAACGAAGTCAATGTTAACAACTAGTGGTCTAAAAAAAAAAAAAAAACATTCAAATAATCCCGATTACGAAAGATTAAGCAGAAAGTTCTGCTTGGAGAAATAAAAGATTAATTAATCTTTCGCAATTTGGTCTGAAACGTAGGTTTGCGTCAAAAATGAACAATGTTAGTAAAATTGTGGTTTTAATTTGAATGTGGATACTATTAAAAAGCTATCACAAAAAATACTTTATAGCGCTAAATCACGTTTGTCATTTAGTAAAATAACACAGACACGATGATGAATGATTACATATTAGGCTTAAAACTCTCCAAACATACCTATTTTTGCGTGATTTTAGTAATCTTATGCTATCGAGTATATTAAGATGTATTTAAATACGATCTTAGATCTAAATATTACAGAACAACAACGGAAACTATATTTGGGAAACAAAAATTGTAAAAACATTAGAGTTCTAAATTAGATGATTCAGTTTACATTTCCATAAGTTCCTTATCCATCAGATGCAGATATTTGTGGTTGGCAGGTAAGTAAATATTGCTATTTGGATATTAGGATAACATGAAATATTTGTCCAAACTGTTGCTTATCCTTAAAAATCACTGCCTAAATAGAAATCTGAGATATACTATAATCGTTTGCACAATCAATAGAAAATTACGAATGTAAATTTAAATAAACTAGGGACGGCAGGGGGGCAGGCCCCCCAGAAGAAATGCACTTTTTTATCTAAAAATTTACCATAATAAGCAGCTTATCTGAATTTCAGAATATCATTGCATAACAACGTATTTAATGTAACACTTTTAACCCTTATCACTCCCTGGCTCTGCTGCGGAGACATAAACTTTTTTTGCAAAATTTGTTTTTGGCACCAGTAATAAAGGAAAATAAATGTTACCTCATTTAATCAGAGCATTTTTGAAATTGTGTACTTAAAGGAAACTTCTTTTAAAAAAGTGGTGCCGCTCGAATAAAATTTGTGTTAGAGACGCCGGAGCTTTAAGGGTTAATTTCTGAAACTTTTCGAAGTATTTGCTATTCTTATAAATATTTATGTAATTGGAAAAAAAATGAATTGCGATTTGAAGGGAGTTGAATATTACGCAAAGTGTATTAAAAAGAACAAGTTGCAAATCTGACATTGAGGCTCCTGATCTGCAGATTTACTAGTTATTATTATTATTATTATTCCCGGAACTCTAACTTACCGCAAGGGCAGAGTTAGGTACCTTGATTTGCACCATATGAATCGGATTACAAAATCGAGAACTTTTAAATTTACTTATTATGTTATTTTTTATATTTATTTTGGTGTGTGTTTTTTAACATTTAGTTTTATTATAAAATATATCCAAATATTTTATAAGCAAAATCCACAGCTTTGAGCGCGTGATTGTAGAAATATCCGAAGTGGTTTTTGTATGACTACTAATTATCGAGCTGCAAGTAATTTAAATAATAGAAATTAAGTCCCGTTTTGAGAAAATTTCATTACTGAACTACATTAAGTAAGTACGAGACTTAAATTAATGAGGAAATTTTCATTCTGCTAATATGCAGATACCCCTGCAAAAAAAAAAAAAAAAAAAAAAAAAAAAACTTACAAACACGCTGCTTGACAACTTCATTTATTACCTATCATACAACGAAAGAATTTTTAAAATCGGTTCTGTAATTTCAGTGTCTATTTCCTGCAAACAAACATCTTTTCTAAAAATCGTTTTCAATATAAATATACCTTGATAACCGAAAAAAAAAAAAAAATCCAAATATCGTAAAGTCTATATAATTAATTAAGATGACATTGGTCTAGTATATTTAACTATCATTTTTTGGGGCAAAAGGTTGAATATAAAGTATTTCTTTATCTAGTTGGCAATTATATTTCTTTAATACTATAATTATAATTAATTATAACAGTTGCTGATATTTGCGTTTTTTTCAAATTATTAATTTAAAAAGTAATATATAACACTGGTAAGGCAAATAATTGATTTATGCTATAAGAAAAATAAAGAAAAGAAAACATTGATTGTGCTTATCCCCGTCTTAAAGTTATTGCTATGCCAAATTTAAATTTTCTAGGCTGGATGTTTTTAAAATAAAATTGTAAAATTAAAACTGTAAAGCTTTTTCCTCCTATTTCACTTATCACTATTTTCACTCGATTTCTTTTTTTAATGTTTTTTGGAGAATCGCCACGAAATAGAAACCTGCATGTAAAATTAAAAAAAAAAAAAAAAATGTCACAAAAGAATTTCTTTTAATTATCATTATAAGGCATTCTCCAATCATTTCACCCTTTTAAATCTTCAAAATTTGAACAAATGTACTTACCAAGATTTACGTGTTAAAAGCAACTACTATATCACATTTAACTTTTTCCTCTCAACAGATTAAAAAAAAAAAAATCGGAATTTTAAAACATTTTTTTACACTTGCCCCCATTTATGGGCAGTTTGTACAGACATAAAATGTAGCATATATTTAAGGAGAGATTGTTATTAGTATTATATTTAGAGTAAATTTGGAATCAGTAGTTCCAAATCAGATCGTGATTTCAGAATTTTTCTACTCATTGCTCACTTTTAAATTTCAAAAATACACAACTTGTTATTAGCGAGTATGTCCGACTTAAAAGTAAAAACTATTTTAAATTTCATGTTTCAACACAGAAAATTACACAGAAATTGTAGTTTACAATATTTTTAGGTTGGTTGGTTATGCTTATGACGGCCAATTATCAACACGAGGGATATATGCCCTAAGGGGTTGGTGCCCACCGTGGGTGTCTTTCTAAGAGAACCTAACCCGTATTTACGCTTGGAAAATCCAAGGTTCGAAGAAAACTCCGAACAATTAGGCCGACGGGCGCGATTGGGATCGAACCCAGCACCTCCCGGCTACCAGCTTCTATGGCAGAACCTCTCGGCCACTGGTGGGGCTACAATATTTTTAGAGTAGTTTAGACTTATTTAACATGTTTAAATTTCAATGGTTTGAAAGTTAGGAACTTTTACATCTTAAAGGTAATTATCATATGAAATCTTATGTTTATATCATTATCATATTCAATGAATTTGTAATTTTAAAACATTTTTGTCGCTCTTGCACTTTTTTCAGGGCAGCTGCACAGAAGTACAAAGCCACTCAGTTTTAATAAGTCCCCGACATAAAGAGAAAAAAAAAAGAGTAACCACAAACAAAAATTGTAACAGTTTAGCAGTTCGAAAGTAATCGTAATTTTATAAGGCCTTCCGCTCATTTCGTTCGTTTAAATGCCGATTTTGTTTTCTTTTAATGCGCTGTCAGAAAGTTTATGTTTACAAAGAAAAACCCATAACAAAATTCAAGTTTCTATGAACAAATATTGCAAAAAAAATAGTAATTTAGAATGTTTTCTACTCTTTCCACTCTTTTAAATTTCGATTTTTTATATCCCTTTAAGACCGGGAGATTTTTTAGTAGTAATTGAAAGTTTGGGTAGTTTCCCCTTATCGATAGGACCGTATTTGATTAAAAAAAATATATAAAAAAATACCCGATGTCAGGTTATGCCAAGGGAGGACCCGCACAATTGTGCGGGTTCGGGCTTAATGCAGCCGTTTTTGGGCTAAATCTACACAATTGTGTAGTTTGAGATTATGTGTGCAAATATCTAAAAATAAAAGTTTAAGCAAAAAAAGTTGTTGTTTATTGATTTGACCTATATAATGATAAAAAATCATTATATAGGTATAACCCAACGAAAATTCAGTATCAGTTGTAAAGAACATATAGCGAACATAAAATACAATAGGGGTAATACTGCTTTATCCCGGCTAAATCAAATAGAGAACATTAACATACTTTTTAACGAGAGTAAAATCATCTCCAGGTCTAATTTCTATTTACAATTATTCATAAGAGAGTCCATTGAAATTTATTTAAGAGGTTCAGGAGTTTGTAACGATACTTTAACCTTTCGTATCCCGAATTTATGGGTTGAATCGTTAGATAAATTACGGCATCGCGGCATAGAGAGAACACAAGCAATCGCGAAAATATAGGGCACGTTAAATGATTACTTGTTTATTTTCGATGATTTTTTCCATTTTCCATTTTAGGTAGCTTTCTTTACAAAAAAGCTACCTATTGCAGCCGTTCGGAGGAAAGCGATTTCAAAAAATTTTGGTATATTTTCATCGATCATGACCCCCAGACCCCGAAACCACCCTCCGTTCAAAATTGATATATATATATATATATATATATATATATATATGACCTATGTCATACTGTAACTCTCGTAATTATGAACCGATTTCGATGTAATTCAGTATGTACATAGTACATACCAATCTCTCGACCGAGTTCGTTGGCCAGCTTCATCCGCCATTTTGTTTTAAAATGGTGGCCATTTAAACTTTTAAGAAAAATTTAAATTTGAAATGTGGTACCAAAAAATTAAAAATTGAAAAAATATTTTCTTCTTATGTGTTTGACCTTGATAAAAAGATTCAGGAGCAGTTTTTGTTTCGTCTATATCTTAAGAAATGGCTGAGTTATAGCATTTTGAATTACTAGCGTGGCTGATATTTTGAAACGTCCTGATTTTTCTCACGTAATAACAGGCGTATTTATGAACCGACTTGGATGTACCTTGGTGTGTACATAGTACATACAAATATCTCGACCGAGTTCGTTGGACGGCTTCATCCGCCATCTTGTTTCAAAATGGCGGCCATTTAAAAAAATTAAAAAATAAAAAATTTAAATGAGATACCAAAAAATTGGAAAGTGAAAAAGATTTTTTTTGTATGTGTTTGACCTTAATACAAAGATTCCGGAACAGTTTTTCTTTCGCCTATATCTAAAAAAAATGGCTGAGTAATAGCATTTTGAATTTCTCTTGTGGCTGACATTTTAAAACGACCTGATTTTTGTCACGCGATAACAGGCGTAATTATGAACCTATTTGGATGTAACTTGGTCTGTACATAGTACATACCAATGTCTCGACCGAGTTCGTTGGCCAGCTTCATTCGCCATCTTGTTTCAAAAGGGTTGCCATTTAAAAAAATTTAAATTTAAAATTCAAAATGAGGTATTAAACAATTGGAAAATGAAAAAGATTTTTTTATGTGTTTGGCCTTGATACAAAGATTCCGGAGCAGTTTTTGTTTCTGAAAATCTGTTCTTTTGTTTATATCTTAAAAAATGGTTGATTTATAGCACTTTGAATTTCTAGCATGGCTAACATTTTGAAACGATCTTGTATTTGTCACGCGATAACACACGTATTCGCCTATTTCGATGTAAGAAGGCGTGTGGATAGTATACATCAACACCTCGACCAAGTTCGCTGGCCAGATTCATCAGCCATCTTGTTTCAAAATGGCGACCATTAAATTAAAATATATATATATATATATTTAAAGTGAGGTGCAAAAAAATTAGAAATTGAAAAAGGTTTCTTTCTTAAGTATTTTAAGTATTTGACCTTGATATAAGGATTCAGGAGCATTTTTTGTTTGTCTTTACCTTAAAAAATGGCTCAGATATAGCAGTTTCAATTTCTATTGTGGGTGACATTTTGAAAAATCTGATTTTTTGCATGCGACAGCACTCCTATATATTAACCGATTCCAATGTGAGTGAGCATGTGCACAGAAATTACTAAGGTCTCGACCAAGTTCACTGCTTAGCCTCATCCACCATGTTGTCTTAAAATGACAGGCACTTTAAGAAATTTCCGAATTTGGCAGCCAAATATATGTTACTTTAAAGAAAAGCAGCTTGGATAAAGCTGACTAATTTCGCGAAATTCTCATTCATTATATTGATAAAAATTAGTATTGAATCTCCTATATTCGGTTTCCACTAAATTGAGCTTCGTGTGTTTGAATGATATAATTTGGCTTTTTTTAAATAAGGATTATGAAAGCTACCTCTTCCTCCCGGCACTGGCCGGAAGGACTTTTTCATTATGCATTTGTAATTTTCTATTATACATTCTGACGACGACTCAGAAAAGGAGTTGAAACATGTAATAAAGAGTTTTTAATTTACTTTTAATGTGTTTTTATAACGTGTTTTAAGCAAATAAATATTTTAATATTATGATATGATTAGAAACGGACGTAATTTGACTTCGCACTTATTTACTTTTGTAGCTTTCATTTGATTAAAAATTCTAAAAAAAGTTCCATCACTATATTTTTTCGTATAACACCGTAAGTGTATGCACATTCAATGCTAGGCTATAATATTCACCTACATTCATCCATTCCAAATCCTTTTGTTTTTAGTAAGTATCTTCAATAACCTTCAGATATAACACATGAAATATAACATTTTTATCTAATATAAATATTATTTACAATACAATTACGTAAGACATATTCATTCAGTATTATTGTAGAATTAACTTTGAACCTGAACTTGTTAAAACAATTTAACCCCTTGGGGACGAGCGACACGTATTCGTGCCGCATGAAGTGCTCAGAATCCATGTTTTTCATCACCAGTAAAATTTTACTGTGAAATTTGTGTTATTTAATCAGAGCATTTTCTCGATTCATGCAGACACAAATTTCTGTTTTTAAAAAACGGTGACAAAAGATTAAAAATTTCCTAAAAGGCTCCCGTCCCGAAGGGGTTAAGAATGTTTATTATAAATCCACCTCGAATTTAAAATATTTTAAAATAGCGTTTAAATTTGAAATGACAATAATATAAAATAATTGTTGTCGATTAGAGATTATATCTTCTGATGAATAAATACATGTATTTTTAAATATATTGTTACTAGGAAAATAATTATCCTCACTAAACACGATACTCATAAATGAACCTTGCGCAGTATTTATTTATCTCTGAAAATGTTACCTATTTCAAAATAAAATATATTTTGGAATTATTTTTCAAAAACTATATGAACTGTAATCCACGAATATGTAAATAAAAATTAGTTTCTAGAAGCTTCAAATATGCGAATAATAATTTGAAAAAGATCAATCCAAGTAATTCTGAGTTATAATTAAAAACTACCTGTATTGCTATTTTTATTTTAACGTTTAAAAAGAAGCTTAATATTAAGAGCTCCAAACGTTATTACTATTTTATTGCTACCAGTCATGTTTTTAAAGCATGATTTTCTCCAGATATAAAATGGATTCTTCTTTTTTTTTTCAGAACTATACATAGAATAATAACTATTTCACAATATCACAGCTAGAATCACCAGTGAATTAAAGAGTAATTATATGCATTCATAATAACTTAGTTATTCTGTATATTAAACAAAATAGAGGTTGGCTACCCAACGTATAACTTATCCATAAATTTTTGGATGATGTAAAAATTGACACACATAAATAAGATTAAACTCTATGTTTCGGTTTAACCTTCAAAACAATCTTCAGGAGAAAAACTTTCTGAAAACACAAATCGGCAGAAAACAAGTTATATGCTTCATCATCAAAAATTAAATTGAAACTCGGAGAAGCAACGGAAACTTCAAAAGTCCTTCAAAACAACCTTGCGCCATCTGTTATTCAAAATGAATATAAGAAGGGAGGATGGAAAAATATGGAAAAAAAAATTGCATTCTACATTACTAATTATTGTTTTCTAACATCCATCAAGCGGATAGTTAGGTAACTCGATTAAGATTCACTGTCTTCGTCAAGTGATACGGTTAAAAAATTAAAGTTATACATAAAAATATATTTCTGTTTTTTTTTTTTCCGGGATAAAAGTTTTATTTTATTAGTTTTAAATGAATCATTTAAGATTTTTCATTGCCATTTTCAACACAACAAACAAAAATGCTGTCACACCTTTATATATAATGAAGTAAATATGTAAAGTTTTTCATATTAAAAACTGCCGTCAAATTGGTTTTAACATCGAGCCTTTAATAACTTCAAAATTTATCACAATCCTAAAGCATGTTTTTCGTTTCGTGCAATTTTTTTAATGAAAACGAACTCCCTCTATTTAAGATTTGTGATTATAAAATTTCTTAAGTTATCATCTAACACCTTTTTAGGATTTCGTTCATCTGACGAAACCCTATTCGTCTCGCTACTCTGTCTGTCTGTCTGTCTGTCTGTCCGTCTGTCCGTCTGTCCGTCACAGAGCCCGTTCTCAGAAACTACACATGCTGGAGGTTTGAAATTTTGCATACTTATAGATGGCCACCACGCATCATACGACAAATCATAAAATTTTGAAAAAGTCGTAAATTTAACCCTTTGGGCTCCCACATGTGTATTTTAAACAATTCTTTCTAAGTGAGTCCCTAATTAGGTTGCAGGCATGAAATTTTGCGTACTTATAGATGGACACCTCATATCAAACCACAAATAATAAAATTTTGAAAAAGTCATTCATTTAACCCTTTGGGCTCCCACATGTGTATTTTAAACAATTCTTTCTATGTGAACCTCTAATTACATTGGAGGCGTGAAATTTTGCATACTTATAGCTGAATACCTCACATCAAAGGACAAATCATAAAATTTTGAAAAAGTCGTACATTTAACCCTTTGGGCTCCCACATGTGTATATTAAACAATTCTTTCTATGTGAACCTCTAATTAGATTGGAGGCGTGAAATTTTGCATACTTATAGCTGAATACCTCACATCAAAGGACATATCGTAAAATTTTGAAAAAGTCGTACATTTAACCCTTTGGGCTCCCCCATGTGTATTTCAAACAATTCTTTCTATGTGAGCCTCTAATTAGGTTGGAGGCGTGAAATTTTAAAAACTTATAGCTGAACACCTCACATCAAACGACAAACTATAAAATTTTGAAAAAGTCGTACATTTAACCCTTTGGGCTCCCACATGTGTATTTTAAACAATTCTTTCTAAGTGAACCCTAATTAGGTTGGAGGAGTGAAACATTGCATACTTATAGCTGAATACCTCACATCAAACAACAAATCATAAAATTTTCAAAAAGTTGTATATTTAACCCTTTGGGCTCCCACATGTGTATTCTAAACAATTCTTTTTAAGTGAGCCCCTAATTAGGTTGCAGGCATGAAATTTTGCGTACTTATAGATGGACAACTCAGATCAAACGACAAATCGAAAAAGTCATACATTTAACCCTTTGGGCTCCCACATGTGTATTTTAAACAATTCTTTCTATGTGAACCTCTAATTACATTGGAGGAGTGAAAATTTGCATACTTATAGCTGAATACCTCACATCAAAGGACAAATCATAAAATTTTGAAAAAGTCGTACATTTAACCCTTTGGGCTCCCACATGTGTATATTAAACAATTCTTTCTATGTGAACCTCTAATTAGATTGGAGGCGTGAAATTTTGCATACTTATAACTGAATACCTCACATCAAAGGACAAATCATAAAATTTTTAAAAAGTCGTACATTTAATCCTTTGGGTTCCCCCATGTGTATTTCAAACAATTCTTTCTATGTGAGCCTCTAATTAGGTTGAAGGCGTGAAATTTTACAAACTTATAGCTGAACACCTCACATCAAACGACAAACTATAAAATTTTGAAAAAGTCGTACATTTAACCCTTTGGGCTCCCACATGTGTATTTTAAACAATTCTTTCTAAGTGAACCCTAATTAGGTTGGAGGAGTGAAACATTGCATACTTATAGCTGAATACCTCACATCAAACGACAAATCATAAAATTTTCAAAAAGTTGTATATTTAACCCTTTGGGCTCCCACATGTGTATTCTAAACAATTCTTTTTAAGTGAGCCCCTAATTAGGTTGCAGGCATGAAATTTTGCGTACTTATAGATGGACAACTCAGATCAAACGACAAATCGAAAAAGTCATACATTTAACCCTTTGGGCTCCCACATGTGTATTTTAAACAATTCTTTCTATGTGAACCTCTAATTACATTGGAGGCGTGAAAATTTGCATACTTATAGCTGAATACCTCACATCAAACGACAAACTATAAAATTTTGAAAAAGTCGTACATTTAACCCTTCGGGCTCCCACATGTGTATTTTAAACAATTCTTTCTAAGTGAACACTAATTAGGTTGGAGGAGTGCAAATATTGCATACTTATAGCTGAATACCTCACATCAAACGACAAATCATAAAATTTTCAAAAAGTAGTATATTTAACCCTTTGGGCTCCCACATGCGTATTTTAAACAATTCTTTTTAAGTGAGCCCCTATTTAGGTTGCAGGTGTGAAATTTTGCATACTTATAGCTGAGTACCCCACATCAAACGACAAATCATAAAATTTTGAAAAAGTCGAACATTTAACCCTTTGGGTTCCCACATATGTATTTTAAACAATTCTTTCTAAGTGAACCCTAGTTAGGTTGGAGGCATGAAATTTTGCATACTTATAGTTGAATACCTCACATCAAACGACAAATCATAAATTTTCAAAAAGTCGTACATTTAACCCTTTGGGCTCCCACAAGTGTATTTTAAACAATTCTTTTTAAGTGAGCCCCTATTTAGGTTGGAGGTGTGAAATTTTGCATAATTATAGCTGAACACCTCACATCAAATGACAAACCATAAAATTTTGAAAAAGTCGTACATTTAACCTTTTGGGCTCCCACATGTGTACTTTAAACAATTCTTTCTAAGTGACACCCTATTTACGTTGGAGGTGTGAAATTTGGCATACTTATAGCTGAACACCTCACATCAAATGACAAACCATAAAATTTTGAAAAGTCGTACATTTAACCCCTTGGGCTCCCACATGTGTATTTTAAACAATTCTTTCTAAGTTAGCTCCTAATTAGGTTGGAGGCGTGAAATTTTGCATACTTATAGCTGAGCACCTCGCATCAAACGACAAATCATAAAATTTTCAAAAAGTCGTACATTTAACCCTTTGATCTCCAATATGTGTATTTTAAACAATTCTTTCTAAGTGAGCCCCTAATTTGGTTGGAGGCGTGAAATTCTGCATACTTATAGCTGAGCATCACACATCAAACGGCAAATCATAAAATTTTGAAAAAGTCGTACATTTAAGCTTTTGGGTTCCTACATGTGTATTTTAAACAATTCTTTCTAAGTGACACTCTATTTAGGTTGGAGGCGTGAAATTTTGCATACTAGCTGAACACCATCATGCGACAAACATAAAAATTTGAAAAAGTCGTACATTTAACCCTTTGGGCTCCCACTTGCGTGTTTTAAGCAATTCTTCCTAACTGAGCCCCTTATTAAATTGGAGATTTGAAATTTTGGATGCTTATTACAGCAGAACACCTGAGGCCAGGCGACAAATTATAAAATCTTGAAGAAGTCTTACGTTTAACCCTTTGAGCTACCACATATGTATTTTAAGCAATTCTTTCTAAGAGAGCCCCTAATTAAGTTGGAGACATGAATTTTTGCGTACATATAGCTGAATACCTCAGACCACACGACAAATCATAAAATATTCAAAAAGTCTTATATTATTTACTCCTCCGGGCTCTAACGTATATTTTAAGCAATTTTTATAGCCTCCGCCCTTTTCACGCGGGGCGCACTTTTCCAACTTTTGCCGACACCCCTTTGACCATTCTTTCATATTATGCACCATAGCCTTACATATTTGAGTTCCACTTTTTACCGCCAGGGGCGCCTACTTATCTCGGGTGCTATGGGCCCAATCCCTTCGACTAATATATATACGGATAGTATGTAAAACGGAGTTTCGTTCGGATAGAGATTTGTTTAGAATAGAGTGCGCCCCTGGTTGCGAAATGTGGAACTAACAGATTTTTCAAAAGGATAAAGTGTTTTGAAATGAATATTAAACGAAACCCTCTGTGCGATCTGTGATCACACTTACCCACTTGTTTTAAAAATTAGAGACTTCTGCAACCTTCCATTTTAAGATAATATCCATCATCCTTGAAAAAGCTAGTGCGTTAACGGTATTTTAATTTATATATTGCATTCGGAATACTTTATTTATTGTTATTTTTTATGGACAAGGCGCTAGAAGTATAGAAAATATGAAAACCGTCAACTATGTTCCGATTCGTAAACCTGAGACCCTAAATAACTTAAATATACAGCAGTTGTGGTTATTTCACCACCATTGCCATCCCACTCAAGCGCCCTATTTAATAGCATAGCCCCTGCAGCATATAGTCCACGCGCGAGAAAGGAGTGAGCGCGCAAAATATGAGAACCGCATTTTCCCAAATGCTATAATTTCAGAAGATCTCAAATATTAATATTATCGATGGTGCCAGTCTATTTTATGGCCCAATTTTTTTTTCTAGGCCACCCCCGTTAAGGTTTTGAGCGCATAATGGGAAGGCGTTTAATATTTGTTTTAAACGACAGTTATTAGTTATTTCAATGGAAATTAGTAATTATAGGTTATTATATCAAGTAACAACCAAGGTAAAGTTAAAATTATTTTTTTTTCTTAAAAAGTAAATCTGCAAATCAATCTGTATCGACGTCAGTTTTGCATATTATTGTTTTTTATCCGAAGTTATATAACATTTTTTATCCTACAATTTCCAATTTAAATCTACCCTATATATATAAAATCCTAAATAAACGAATTTATGAAACGAATATATGAAACGCCTGAAATGTATCGATTCTTTGAATCGACCGATTAAACAACTGATTTTGTTTCACGCCGATTTCTCCTAAAATATGGAATACTTTGTGATGAAATTAACACCAAAAATCTGTGTTGATCCACGCATCTCAAAACTGGTATTAGAATTTTTAAATTCGAATTAGTTTTCGAAATATACATTTTTTTCTAATTTTAAATACATTTTTTCTAATGATGGCAACTCAAATTTTAATCATAACAGAAATTTTTTTTTCATAATTCAGAAAAGGTTACTATTTTAAATTAATTTGGCGACAGTTGGGCTTCCTTTCAATCTATGCTAAGAACAATGCTTTTTTTTGTATTCCGTTATCATTTTATTAAATACAAAATTTTCATTTAAAAATGAAACAATTAAATTGATGGCTTTCACTTCTTTAAAAAAAAAAAAAAAAAAAAAAAAAAAAAAAAAAAACGAAAAGGAAAAGGAAAATATTAGACACAGATGTCATATACGCACCGGTTACCTAATTGGCGCACAAATGGCATTATTTTGATAGACATGGTAACGCGGCTATTGTTGTTTATTTAATAATAAATGTATATTTACTTTTATTTCTTTTTTAAATTTATATAAATTATTTTGTTCTATAGTAATTAATTATTTTTTTGCTATTTCCTTTTGAAATTAACAGAAAAATAATTAAAAAATACGGTACAATGTAGTAGTTATTCCGTCACCCAATTTCGCAAATTATATAAATCGCCAAACCATTCGCCAAATTGTACAGATTGACAAAATTTTTACGTTAAATAACGAAAGAACAACTAAATTAGTATAACATTAATAAATATAAAAATAAAACGTCGAAATAAAAATCACTTGATGACGTAAACACGTATAACTTGCTAAAAGGCAAGTGAATGTTACATTTACGATCAAGCATTATTGACATTTAAATCTTATAGTTCGATATAGAATTTTTGTCGACGGGATAACTAAGTTGTGCCAAAAATGCATATGCAACTGGTATTCGAAAACGAGGCTTTCGCCAAATTTTCGTAAAAAAAAAAAAAAATCATGCCAAACATGCGCAAACATGTACATGACATCTGGCGAAATATTAAATTATGTAACAAACCATGACATTTAATTTCAACTTCAAATCAGTGTTTTAATTTAGCACTCGAACAATAAAAAAAATGCTAACTGGCGAATTGAAAAAAAGATATTGGCGAGATTTGGACCCGGCTTTTTTTCTTTCGGCACAGATGTCATTTACGGCCCTATATTGGCGCGATTTTTATCTGACGCTAATGTCATATACGCAACGGGTACTTAACTGGCGCCAAAGTATCGTTATTTTGCTTGATATGGTAAGCCGGATGTTGTTGTTTATTCTGTTGATGCGTTCCCCAAACTGGCGTTGGAAAAAAATCGCGCCAATATGACATTTGTTCCAAACTTTCATATGAAAGGCGAAGGGATCAGATCGTATTTGTTTATGGCATTTGAAGACTTGAACTATTATAATATAGATGAAATGATGGGGATAGAATAATATTTGGCGACTTATCACCTGTGCCTGGATAACATTAAAGTATCAAAATGGCACCTAGAGTATAAAAAGCAAAGTGTTCCGCCCGGAACTGTTGATGATAGTCACATGATTTAGGATATTGTTATAGAGATTGTTTTAAAATATCGGTTGACAAAGACTCTGAATGCTTAATTCATTTTATTTTAGCTTCTTTTCAAATGTTTAACTGATCTTCTTTAATCAAAAACGAAAACAACCATTGGATGTCATAACAGCAACTGATTATCCGTTAAATTTTTGCAATCAAAGAGAATTGAATGGAAACCCGTTTACAGGGAGATCTGCACAGCTTTTTCAGTATAATTTAATCTTCTCTAATATTTTAAAAACCCATTACATTTTTAGATTTTCAGATTCTGCGGTGTCTGAACGGGGGTTGGCGAGAGTAGCTTGCAGGGGGCAGAGCCCCCTAGTTTGTTATATATTATTATTATTATTATTATTATTATTATTATTATTATTATTATTATTATTATTATTATTATTAGTTTATAATGATAAATATGTAGCTAACCATTGTTATTTATTGAAAATATTATATTTGTTATAAATGAATAAATAAATAAATATATATTAGATTGATAATTCTAAATATGTAGCTAACCATTGCTATATACTGAAAATATTATATTTGTTATGTATATATATATATATATATATATATATATATATATATACCGGGTGTCCCAAAAATGACTGATGGATTTTAAAATTCAATAACTTCCAAACAAAGACAGATATTAAAAAAATTCTTTCAGGAGGTTTATGTTTGATGTCAGGAGTTTTTGTACTGTGATTCTTGATTTTAGTTCGGATTTCAAACAATATATGGCGCTGAGAGCAATAGTCGCTCAATCCAGGCCCGATTTTTGGTACTTCGGGATCCATTCAATACATTTTAATCTCCTTTTTTCGCATGGAAGAAGAGAGAGGCCGAAAAATCGAGCCTTGATTTAGCGGTTATTGATTGCAGTGCCATCTATCTATGCTATTTATAACTAAAACTGAGAATCGCAGCATAAAAACTCCTGACATCTTACATACACTTCTGCAAGAATTTTTTAATATCTGTCACCGTTTGTAAGTTATGGAATTTTAAAATCTATCAGTCATTTTTGGGACACCCGGTATATGTATGCAGTATAAGACTCTTCAAAGCTTCCAGAAATTACAAACACCAGATTAAACATGGTTTTATGAAATAGTATTCTGATACTGCTTATTCTTGTAATTATTTTCAAAGATGCATTTCTTTAAGGGGGCTTCTGAACTCCCATAGTCTCATTAATTTTATTTTCGAAATTTTATTTCAAAAATAATTATAATTTAGTTTCGATAACAAAATTAAAACATGTTAAATAAAAACAATTAAATGTTTAAAAATAATAACGACTTGTTCCTTAACTTAATAACTAATATATACTTATGTCGCGCCGCCAGTAGGCAAAATTTAAAGGGAATAGTGCTGCAACACTGCGAGATTGTTTTTTTTTATAAGCCTTTATTAACCGCTTTTATTTAAATTACCTCCTTTCATGTTTGTAAAGGTTATTTTTTAAATATATATTTCAATATCGTTTGATATGCTAGAATTCAAGGAATTATTCAAAGTTGTGTGTTTTCGATGACAATACGATTTTTTCATATTTTGAGAACTTAATAATCAATTAATACATTAAATTTATTAAATATGTTTGTAAATTGATACATTAATTTTATATTATTATATAACTAAATTATTATATTAATTTTATGAAATCAATTGGATACGGTACTTTTTACTAGCAATAATTTCAGGAAGTTTGGTTTCAGTTATAGTATGCGAACATAAGTTTAATTAAATTTTTGCTTACATCTCGGTGCCTATAAATTCTGTAGATTATAAACAGGGTTACATTATAGAATTCATAATCATTGTTAACTCCTATTTTCGTTTACTATTAGTGCATCAAAAAATATTACACTTTATTGAGAAAAGCGACTGAATCAAGATTTATGCAATTAAAGTTACAGGCGACAGTACACAATGTATTTTTACCTGTTTTTAATACATTCCAACATAGTTGAAAAGCGTTTATGAATTCGTTTTGTATGTCTGTCTGTCCGTCTGTCCGTCCGTGCTCTAACTCTTGTAAATATAGTCTGATTGCCATGAAATTGATATATGTTATTGTAGTTTAATATGGCATGTTTGGTATCGGAAATTAATCGTGTAGCATTTGAGGTTCATTTACAGAGACACTCAAAAGGATTCCATTACATTTCGGTCTATGGAGGAAAATCCTTTTTGATGTATTTTAATGATATTGCACTGTTGTAAACGTATTGATATTGATGTATGTCACTGAAGTGTACTACAAGTTTGTTAGTATAGAACGTGATCAGTATAGAATTTATCGTTTGTTGTGGTTACTTAGAACCACTGCCATATATTTATTTAATTTCATTTAGAAAATATTTTTATTAATCTTGTATTCATTTAATTTTAATATTCGCATTCCAAAACTATTTTAATTCCCTTTTTTTTTTTAACTTTCCCCTGTAAGTTTTTCTTTCTGGTATAGCATTTCATTCATTTTAAAATCATAAACGTCTTTTTGAAAGCTGTACTTCCGGTAAAAGAATTATCGGAAAGTTCCATATCTTTCTAATTGTGAAGTCATATCCTTTTGAAGCTCCACCCCTTAGCCAATAATATTAAAACAGTTTAATTCGTAATTTCAAAATTTCTAACTCTTTACTACTGTTTGGCATCTTATCTCAGTGAAATCTATCAAATTTCCTTTTTTGAAGCAGTTTTTTATATACTTTAGCATTGCATTTCATGCCAATGCAAGGCGCCTGTGTGTTCGTTCAGTCAAAGTTGGCGTGTTTCAAGGATTATAGCAACCCCCTTTACTACCCTGCTCGGAGAGCTGGTGCGCATTCAGTAGTGCAGTTGAGTTGGGATTCCAATACAGAATGGCTGCCTTTTTGCCGTTCTGTCAAGAATTATGTCCACGCCTGCATGAGTGTTCTATTAACGAACGCGGAGAATGGGTGGATGCCTCTTCCCCTTCTACAAAAAATAATAAATGAATTTCGTATCTACGGTAAGAAATGTTAAATGTGCAAGAATATTTTGGCTGCATAGTTTCGTCTTTTTTTTATGGCGAGATTCTTTGATCAGTTACTTCTTATTCTTCAATAGGATGTGGATAAAAACTCTGTTGACGGCATTATTATTATTTTTTATTCAAGTGTTGCTTTTATTTCGAGTCGTAGAATTATGATGCTATAAAAATCATCTAAATGCCTGTGCCTCCATACTCCCCAAAGGAAAGAAATTATTTTATTTTCTTTAGTAAGAACGTAGAATGAACGTAGATTTGTATGTGTCGATCATAAAAAAGTACATCTAAAAGAATAAGATATGTACTCTATGATAATGCGCTATGTTCTGCAAAAAAAATTGCTTCATAAATAAAAAAAATTTCAAGAAAGATTTCTCATTTGTTTATTTTCTTTCTGCAAATGTCTCCATCATTTTTCTATTCTTTCGGGTCAATGCAGGTAATGCTTTTACCTTTTATTTTTTTTTTGTTCTTAATTTCCAAATGTATGATAAGTAAATTCAGATTTTCTTTAATTAATGACTGTTATGTCAAAGTGGTCTTTTGTGGCCACAACAAAATGTTAAATATAGACTATACGATCGATCCTAAAAAATGATTTGGAATTTCAATATCCAAAATAACTTTACAATATTATTCTATCACCTCCTACCTCCAAAACACAACAATCGTTCAAATGCAGGGACACACAAAAGAATTTGGCTACAGAGGGACAATGATAAAAAAATTCATCTATTGAAGCTTACGGGCAATGACTGCTCGAATTGCGTTTTCCGTTGTGGTATGCGTTTTTATCTTGTCCTTTCAAATGATGGAGGGAACTTAACTTACATGAATTTTCCAGAATTATTTCAAAAATAAATAAATATTTGCGACAAATGACACTTTGAATGTATATTTTTTTCATTACCAACAGGCGTTTGTTTCATATTCAAGATTTTTTGAAGACATCTGTTAAACAATTTAGCAGCTACCAACCAGCAGTCCACGGACACTACTCAATCTCTTATGTCAATTGTTATTTGTCAAATAAAACTATAGGGTAATTCTAGGGTAGATGATTACACAGGAGAGATGGCCAGTCTGAATATTTCAAAAACTATATCATAGATTGCAGCATAAACTTTGTTCGTAAAAAATAGTTCAGCGTGTTTATTCCTTGCGATGCGCAGCTGTGTTTTTCCATTGTAAAAAGAAAGTGTAATTTAATGTTTTTAATGCAATTTAGTGATTGAATATTTCTGTTGAGTTGGGTGTTTGAACATTTTGTAGTGCGTATGTTACATTTCATTTTACTATAAGGACATTTAGTCCGTATATAAACCAATCTTTGCTTTTAAGTGTGTAACAAAGATGTAAAGTGGTGGAGTGTCGCTTTAAATTGGGTGGCAATCCGTCCATCAATTTTAGGAGAGATAGCCACATCAAATCGAGAAGAGATGGCCACCTATAATCAATAATTCAAAATTTTACAGAGTGAGGTTTTTAACTAAACAGAATTACATTTTAAATAATCATATAATTTTTATTTTTATAAGTATATTAATTGACATAAATATTTAAATTTTAACTATTATAATATTTTAATAACAATGATATAATAGAGTCTAACGATGTATTTTTGTTTCATAAAATATTGAAAAACGTTGGAAACGTTCATCCCAGAAATAGATAAAGTTGATACATAAACTTAAACTCTTGTAAATGTCTAAAATCAACGCTAGAAAAAAACAAAAACGCGACATTTTTAGCAGTGAGGAAGATGAAATTCATTTGAAATTCTTAAATTCTACAGAGTCCGAAGGAATAAAATTGGACGAGGATCCCTGTCTTTGTTGTGGAAACCACAACCAAAAAGGATGATTGGATACAATGCACAAGGTACCAGAAGTGGTTTCATGAATCGTGAACAAACTATCAAGATCTTATCCGAAAATGTGGTAAAACTTTACGGAATGTGATGGTTTGAAATTATACTTCAAATTTTGTTTATTCAAATTTTATTCACTGATTTTTGGTAATATAATTGCATCTTTAAAAATTTATATGTGTTTTTCATGATTAACTATATGAAATGTGATGTTTTTTGCTATTTTAACTACATTTTTTCCCCTTGTATTGGATGTCTACCTCTCCTTAGCTTGAAGGAGAGATGGCCTTCTGCCATTTTAATTTCAATTTTGTTTGCGACTTTTTGTTCTCGATATTTAATTATGTTTTGCCCAAAATATGATGAGCATATGTATAAGAATTTCAAAAATGTATAAATATTTCTTGTATTAGCATTCTAAGACTTTTTATTTCAATCTTTATAAACTATGGCCATCTATCATACAGTTACCCTAAATATGCAAGATTATTCTTTGAAAATGAATGTGAGATTACTTTTTAATCGCACTGAATTGAAAAAAGAATAATGTAAAAAAAAATTTCTATCAACTTAATTGATATTGTAAATGGTACAAACTAGATCTCTAACAAACCATGGCATGATCCGTATAGTTTTGTGGGCACATAGTTTTTTATGAAAGATTTTTATATATTTTTTTATTATATTCATGTGCCACGCTATTATTTTACACCTTTCTACTACAAAATACTTTCAATTACAATTACTTTTGAAATAAATATTCCTGGAATTTTTTTGTACATTTCAAGTAAAATCACCTGTACGTATTTTCTTCATAAAATATTGTTAAAAATCCCTACTAATTAATTATATTATGCAAAAGTTTTAACAACACCCTTAATTTTAATACAGCCTTAATATAATTTAATATAATCTCGATTTATGTAATTAATCTTAAGTAAAATTACACTACGGCATGCTTCTCCTTGAAAAATAGTGAAAATAATACTGGAACGTTAATTAATTTCCTTGACTACTTGTGTACATGTACGTTCATGAAATTGTAAGTGGCGTTTTCTTTATAGCTATGACATTTATATTATAATTTTGAGATTAGCTATATAGAAGTCTTCAACCAGAAATTCCCCATACAGACATATTTCGCCTAAATTCTTCCTGTTAACTCATTAACCGCCGAAACTATAAGACAGGGATCTTCAACTGTTTTGCTGAAAAACGTTTGACACCACAAATTTTTAAAGATAATCATGTTTTATTTAATTTTCAAAGTTTATGTTACTAAATAAGGCAATTTTTTTAATTCAAAAAAGTAGTGGAAGCTTGATAGTTAATTTCAGCATGCGCATTTATTTTTACCATTACGCCAACGCAACACCAGTGGGTAATGTGTTAAACTATGAAACAATCATGAAGTAATGAACCGAAATTAATAATATACTTGACCGTTTTAGTGCATCAGCTAATCCCAGAAACTGATTAAGTGAAAGAATGAGATTTTATGAATATTCACTCTGAAGATGCGTCATTTCATTCATATCAATGCTAGAACTTAAAGACATATTTATATACGAGAAATGGGTTTCTTCAATTCGCAGTAACATTTATTTCAATAAATAAGAAATAAAGATAAAAGAATAGTGCATGGGAATGCTATTTAAAATACTTTTTAAGAGTAAATTCTGGTATTTTTAATTACTTAATAATATTGAGATCAAAAAGTGTACAATACTTCAAGTCCGTTGAAATATAGATAAAAACTACTATGTAAAATGATTTTATTAAAGTTTTATTTATATCTTTTTGAAAAAGTCTGTGCGTATGTCGTTTCGTTGTTACATAATGTAAAATGTACAAGTACTTCTTAAACATGTTTTTTTTCATAAACATGGAAAACGGCTGGTTTGAGTTGATGTAGTTTGTCATCTAACAATCGCTACTTATTTGTTCACATACTTTGTGCTTGATTAAATGTTTGTGATGGTTGTGGAAACAGAACACCCAGTTCAACCATTTTCTGGTGATGTTATTATAGCTTTTTTTTAACTCCACACTAATGTCCTTTATTTCAGCATGTATAACTATTCGATGCAATTAGGTATAATTTTTGGTCGTTTTTTATATTTTGTTTAATTAAATTTCGTCAAATCTAATTTCCTGTGCAAACAATAACAGATATACTACATACTGCCTTGGAGCGAAATGTTTTAAAAATTTTTGTATGTACCCCATGGTTCTCCCAAACCCTTTTTAATTACAAAACACTCTGTGCGTTCACAGTTAAAATTTTACGTCAAACGCTCATGGCATTAAGACCAATGTCAGACGGACGTCATTTGCACGCTTTTTTACTTATGTATTATCCATTCACAATACTATAGCATTGTGAATGGATAATACGTAAGCAAACAAGCGTGCAAACAGGCGTTCGTCTGACATTAGCCTTAACCGTATAATAATTTAAATAACCGTAATTTATCTCTATTTTTACAAACGGAACGTTTCAAATTATGGTGAAATAACCGTTTTTTTTAAGAAACGGACAAGTGAATGGACAGTTTGCTACAGAATTTTAACAGAATATCGCAAAATGATATAAGTTTGTACAAAAATTATGATCTTGGCAACCGCATAACACACCTGATACCTAGTGTCTTCAGGCAGCGCATTTTTTTGTCCATAATGCTAAAATAATATTCCTAGAATCAAGCTCAAGCACATCTATTGGCTCCGTGGGGAATTATTGCAAATGTTGCTATCTAATTATAACCTGCTTTTATAATAAGAAATTTCTTAAAAGTTTCTCAAAATCATCGTCCTTTTTATACTCCCAAGATTTTCTAATTGTTTACGTTTTGAAGTTACCGTTATTTATAAGAGACGAGCGCTTATAAATGTATCTACGATTTAGATTGTACGATAGTTTTGGAAGAGAAAAGGTAAGAAATTTGTCAAAACATTATTGTTCCAGCGTCCAATGCACACTGTAGTAAGTGATTTTAGCCACCACCATCCCCCCCCCCCCCCCAAAAAAAATGAATATCATATTTATGATGCCAAGATAACATTTCTATGCATATAGAAAACGCACAATGATTAATGACGTATAATAAAGCATGATGTATACGAAAGATTCATGAATAGTCTTTTACATAGTATATTCAAATTTCAATAAAACAGGTTCTTTATTTCAGCTAGTTATAAATGAAATAAAATAAGTATCAGAAAAAAAAAATCTCAAATATGAAATTACGAAAGCATTGCAAAGGTCCGTTAGTTGCATATATTATATACTTGGTACTTGCTATTTTAAAGAACAAGAATGTAGTCTAATATTTTTAAAGTAGTTTCTAAAAAATCAGTTTGAAAGGAAATTCAATTGCTACTGATGGAATATAAGAGGAAATATTCTATCTCATTCTCTATCTCATCTTGGAATAGTTAGTAATACGAAGGAATCGTGGCGTAGTGCTTCTCTGTCTGTCGTTCTGTTAGAAGTCATGTTTAAGAAATACTACAATATAGAAATCCTATATTTCTGTCATAGTTGTTCAGTGATCATTTAAAAGAATATGATTTTTAGATTTCTGTCAGTGGCTGAGTACGGAAAACAAATTTTCTTTTTTACACAGATCTTCAAAGAAAAGAAAATAATGACGTCACGGATAGTGTTTAACACTTTATCTACTGACGGTAATTATAAGTACCATTAAAATAACTTATTATAAAATTCATTTAATACACCGATTAGTAATAATACAGTTTAAAATGGGTTGTTGATATATTAATCTATCTCGTTCCAGCAGCATTTTTGGTAACACACACAAAAAATATTTTTAAAAGCATGATTTCTTTTGCTTTGCCTCTTTCCAGCTTTCTTGGCGTTGGTGTTTGGGGGGGGGGGGGGGGTATTTTTCAATTCGGAAATATTTCCATATTTCTATTGTAAGAACATTATATTTGTACATTTCCTAATTCTACAAAATACTAAGAAAAATATTTAAAATAAAAGATTTGAGTGGGGTTATAAATATTGCACAAAATCACTATAAATTCAAATTTAATTAATGCTTTTAGATTCAATCCTTCTAAAATCCTTCTAAAATTTATTAAATGATTATGTAAATCTTCTGATGTAGTTCACGAAAATGCTTTAGAAGACAAACTTTTCATAGAATCATAATTCAGTAGATAAAGGGTTAAGATTAATATATATTTCCGTGTAACAAGAGGTTTTAAAATGTAATATTATCTTTTATATATTAGCTTATACAATGTGAACTATACTTGAAACTATATTTTAAATTTTTATGAACAATTTTCTACTGGGTACATCGGGCATTGGGATCGAGCTTTGATGATGAAAAATTTTTCGAGTTCACGCGAGCTTGAATTTTGTATCGTCAGACATTTGCGGGATCGAGATCCGAAGGAAGAACCAGAGCTCCATCTCAAACTTACAATACACAATATTATTACCAATATAAAATATAAAGTCTATATCGGAATATACACTTTAGAATACATATATTTCTTAAATAATATCTTAATACTAGTACTTTTATGCTGATATATCTGTATTTTACTTTTCAAGAAAGTGTAATCGCAAAGAAGTACTATTTCTCTATTTTGTTGCCTTTAAAGGAATCGAGTGCCATTATTAAATATTTAAATTTCTTAAAATAAAAGTATATCTCCTACCATTAACTATCGTGCAAGTTCAGCCAAAAGATTGTGAGCTTATTTATTAAGAAACAGTATCCCCAAGAGAAAGCCAAAACTAAAGATAGCAGTTTCATTTTACTTTATTAATTATTTCTGTTCTCTTAGAAGATGTAACAAGATGTACTTACTAAAGTACCTCTTCAAAGGTTTTAGAAAACACTTTGTCGAGAACGTCCCAGATATCCCGTTACTTTCGAAATTCTTGACAAATGTACATGTTGAGCGAATGGAATTTACTGTGATTACAAAATTCTTGTAAATTTTTAAAAATAACTATCTAAAATATATATTTTAAAGGCATAATATAATTTCTTGTTTTACTGAAACTTTGAGAAAGAATTTGTTTTAAATGCAACATTTTATTTTTGCATATTTTTGAAATTTGAACACAATATGTAATCTATATAATCTATATAAGGAAATATTCTCATACTGTATACATTTGACACGTGTGCGCCGTAGCTCAGATAACTCAATTTCCTACCAGAATTTGTTTTAAATAAAATGTGACTTACTTTTGCTTAGCATTTATTTTACTTCATTTTTTAAATTAAATTTCCGTATGATAGAGCTAACTAAGAGATTAACTAAGCCGCGGCACATACACGAGAAATTACGGTAATCCTTAGAGAGATAATAATCGCCCAGACGAAAAGTTGTTGCATTAGAAATAAGGGTCGCACTTACGCAATAAAAATTACTTTCTGTTTGACTGCAAACTTAACTCAGATTTCCATTTCTAACTTTAAGAGTAATTAGCAGACTACAATAAATTTCAAAATACATTTTTTTCCCTTCAAAATGTTATATCATTATCAGAGGCGCTTAAAATATGCACTCAACGCAATCAAGCAGCATTGAGCTACAGGCATTATAATTATAAAAGTAGTTCACAGCATATACATGAGTTACAGTGTAATGAGTTGCAACTGAATTATTGTGTAAGTCAGCGATTTCATGTGATGCCATAACGTAAGTCCATGTTCAGAATATAGTTAAATATCGACGATTTTAGATTGAATAAGTTAATTAAAACCCTATTTTTTATTCAATTCCTACTATTAGTTCACATTCTCCCTATATTTATTTACATATCTTGTTCAAATTTTCAATCGTTAATAAAATACTTATTATTCATCCTATCAAGTTCAAATAATTTTTTTTTAACTTGAACTGGATGACAACTAATGTTAATACAGATTTTTCAAATATTAGTTCATTAATTAAATTTTAATTAACTAGGACGGCTCCGCCCCTCTACTCGCTACACTCACCAACCCCCCGCGTAATCACTTCGCGACTCCATTCGATATCAGGGAGCAATAACTATTTTGTAGCCAATCCCAAACGTAATTGTTTCGCGTTTCCATTTTTCATCGCCTCGCGATTCCTTATTTTCTATGCATTCAATTTTTAGGTTCCACTTGGTAAAAACGTGATCCTCCCCAACTCCTGACAATTTTATTTCCTTATCTCCAAGCCCGTAATTATTAGAGCTTACAGAGTTTCATAATTATAAGATTATATAAAATCATTAAAAAACATAAAATTTATAATTTATTTGAATAATAACAAATTTATTAAAGTTATTTTGATTTTTCCCCTTATCTTTGTAATGAAATTTTTAATTTGTAGTTACAGTAAATAATCTTATCATATAAATCTCCTCTCCTCTGAAATTTTCACTTCACCGTCTTTCCTCCGCCAACATATATGTGTAAAATCATATATACAGTGTTACGAATATTGTAAATAGTAGTGTTTGTGCTTAAAAATAATGCAAATAGCTCAATTAAGCTCTATTCATAAGCTAATATTAATTTTTGTTGCATTGAAATATCTCAATTTGTTGATTTTCTGCACGCAAGAAAACCCTATTGGATTTCAATGGGATTCTATGTAAAATTTGGCGAAATACTGGCACCAATCAGGTGCGTTTCGCGGCATCTACGAAGATTTTCACTGGTCCATTTCTAAAGCGTTACTTTCCTTTATATATAGAAGGATTAATTTTAGTTTTACTAGGAGGGCTGCTCCCCCCTGCTCGCTACGCTCACCAATCCCCCGCGTAATCTCGAACAAACCCCTATATCCTAGCAAACCGAAGAAAAAACTGTTTCGCGTTTCCATTCTGGATCGCTTCGCGATTCCTCATTTTCTTTGCATTCAATTTGTAAATTCCACTTGGTATAAACGCGCTTCTCCCCAACTCCTGACGATTTTATTTCCTTATCTCCAAGCAGGTAATCATTAGAACTTACAGGTTTCATAATTAAAAGAATTATTAAATATAAAATCATTAAAAAAGGTAAAATTTATAATTTATTTGAATAATTACAAATTAAATAAAAATTATTCATATAGTGTTACGAATATTGTAGAGAGTTAGTATTTGTGCTTAAAAATAAAGTAAATAGTTCAATTAAGCTTTATTCATAAGCTAATGTTATTTTTTGTTGCATAGAAAAATCTCAATTTGTTGATTTCCTGCAAGCAAATAAAAGTATTTCAATGGGAATCTATGGAAATTTGGCGAAATACGGGAAATAGTGGCAAGTTGAAGTCACTTTTGGCGACTAATTTTGGTCGCCAAATTTGGCGATATATCGCCAAGTTGGCGATAAACTTGGCGAAGTTTAGCAACAGAGCCGGGTCTCCCCTTTGTAACCTCCCTTATAGCGTCATAAAGCACGATTAATGGTTCACCGTGCGCATCTGAAGGTAATCCCTGTCGCACAATTTGTTATTATTTGTTATTATTTGTTATCATTTGTTTTTCCCACAAAAAAATAAATATATAAGTTAAATGTGGATAAATATAATGCAAAACGTTTTAAGTTGGTACATCGTTTCTTTGTAATCGAAAAAACTTCCAAAAAATCGCGAGAATTGTATTCCAAAGAAGAAGAAAAGCCTCTTAAAAGACATGCATAAATATGCTATTCAAAATTTAGAAAATAATATGTTTACATACCTGTATTGCAGAGTACTAGATTGGGCACACTTTCTAAAAAAAACCTGCATCCAATATTGAAAAATTAAAATATTGCTCGTTTGGACGTTGACCTCAGCTATCCTATGGGAAAAAATCATTTACAAATATTAAAATGTAAGCGAGAAATGTTAAAATAACGTTCCATAGATATAACATTACGTTTTGAGTGTTTGTGCCGGACAAAAACATGCTCTTAAGTGGATACTCCATCTTTAAAAGTCTCGACGGGACATTAAATACCATTGTATTAAAAAATCTCTAAAATTGATATAAACATCTAAAATTGATACAACATTTTTTAAATGTTATATTTTAATCTCTTTATGACTGCGTAACTTTCTTTGTATTAAAAGACATGCAGTGGGAAGTTTCAGTTATTAGAATAGTAGACCGTATGTGTTAATAATACTTATTTTATTCAAATATATTTGAGTGAAATCGCTATTTCACTGAAAATCAATGGGCATTTCTTTTCTTTATTGCTTTAATGAAAAAAAAAGTTCAAAAGCCATAATAATGAAGCCCAAATCTATAGCAATTAATTTTGAGTTAAAAGATTTTCACTTGAAAAATGAAATTGAAGTAATTTAAAAAGAATTATAAAAAAATGAGTATGGCGTCATAGTAGAAATAAAAATGACCTTTTCAAAAATTTTTGGTAAAAGATGATTTCAATATGACGTGATTCATGAATTTTTTGTTGGAAACTGGCTCCAAACAAACGGTTTTTATGTTTCATTCATTATTAAATTTAAATCGTAGAAAATGTACTACTGAATATGAAATATTAAAAGAGTTAGCTGTGATGTGCAGCTGCAAGATATAGCAATAATACACAAACACATTAGAAAATACAACATAACAACCGTTTGTTTGGAGTCATTTTACAGCTAAAGCGTCATAACTCACGTCACCACTGAAAGCGTCTATACAAGAAACATTAATATGAGTAAATACAGAAAGGAGGTGAATATGACGTCAAAATTTGAAATATATTTCACCAATAATACTGATTTTTTAAAACTGTTTTTTTTTCTTTTCTTACGTTTTACTGTTTTACAGCTATACTGTTGTTAAATATTAGCAGACAAGATGTTAACATTATTTTTTGAATTTATACCTTTCCCGAGTGGAAAATGGGGTAACTAAACTTAAGGAAAATTGATTTTCTATTCTTTTTTCTTATTATAGATCTTTTATGCTCAGATTGGAAGTCTTTGTGCAAACTACGACAGCCTGTATTACTGGAATGATGAAAAGTTTTGAATATTGGTAAATTACACCACAACTTGTGATGCGATACCTTGAAAATCAAACCCTGATGATGATATACATTCCCTTAATTTTAAAATGAGTTCGTCTAAATGAAGTGCTTATAAAAAACTTGACATGTTAAACAGAAATCATATTTGCAGGAAGAAAAAACAAAAAAAAAACAATTTATTCCGTACATTGTTTAAGCCCGAAAAGGGACAGATAGTAAGATGTTTCATTCAGTTAGTTTTACACTTAATGTTAAATTTTTATAAAAAAATAAGTTAAACCGAATGAATATTAAAAAAATAAACATACAATTTAAAAAGTATGATATTGAAATGCACTATAAACTTAGATTCCATTCGAACGAAATCGAAATAATATATCTTAGACATTTTCCAAATTTAATTTACAAATATTTGTATTGCAGATTTTGTATTATGTTTAAGATGGGTGTAAACAAAACGATAATACACATCTAAAATAGAAACTTAAAAAAAAGTCTAAGATTTATTTCGATTTTGTTTGAACGGAATCTAAGTTTTTAGGGTGTTTAATTATCATATTTTTTTAAAGTTTATATTTATTTTTTAATGTTCAATTGGTTTAACATATTTGTTACAAATATTTAACATTAAATGTAAAACAAACTGAATGAAATATATTAATATCTGTCCCTTCTCGGGCTTAAATAATGTACGAAATAAACTGGGTTTTTTTTATTTGTTCTACAAATTATGATTTTGTTTAATATATATTTGTTCCATAATTAATAGTATTTGAAAATAAACGTTTAATAAATTATTTTTAAAATTTACATTATATAGTTGACAAATCATTGATAATAACTATTTAAATTATTGAAGATTCACCATACAAGTTCTATAAAAGTAAGTAAATAACTGACAAATATTCTAATAGAGATTCAAAATTAAATAAAATAGAGTTTTTACTAGACAACAACGATTCAGTTGATTGCAGAGACATAAAATTGACATTGTCGGATAAAAAGCAGGCGGTATTAAAAGTATTAAAAAATGTCGCTTTTTATATACCCAGTATCAATTTTGAAACATATTCTAGTTTAATGGATGTTAAGTAAACAAGAGTATAACGCAACAGAAAAATACTTTAGCAAGCGAAACTTGTTTCATCCTAAATTTAGGACATGAAGCTTGAACTTTATATACTTGAGTTCTGAAGCACAAAAAGCATTCCTTTTATTTAAAAAAAACGTTTTATAAATTCATAACTCTTCATGTAAAAAATATTTATAAAACTTATGTTTTATGTTTTTATGAAACTTACTTATGAATATATGCACGGCGAGATCAAGCCAAGTGACCCGCCTAGAAAATCACAATAAAAATAATAGAATTGTGGTTGTTAATTTATTATAACAGGGTTCGTATGGGTCCTTGAATTTCAAGACTATGGAATTCTTCGGTAACAGAATTTTCTTATGGAAAATCTCGATTTAAATAAGTCGAAATTTCGTCCGTTTAAACTAGATTTATTTTTCTATAAAAAAAAAAATACTGATATGTTGCCTTGAAAATAAAGGTAGCCGTACGAGCCCTGTGGTAAATGAACACACACCAACACGGATATATATATATGATATACTTATTCTAGTTTCATTTATGACCCTGTGCTTCGAAACTCAGAATAAAATTTTCCACATTTGAACGTCGTTTGATTTTATATTGAAAATTCACAATCGAACATCTATAAATGGTACATGATAAAAAAGTAAAATATGTCCATTTCCCAATATATATATATATATATATATATATATATATATAAATATGCGGTTTTTACCAAATATATATTTTTCTGTGTTTACGTGTACAGAACCTATATAAAATCAATTTCAAAATAGAAAAAGTCTTCCGGCCAGTGCCGGGAGGAAGAGGTAGCTTTCATATTCCTTATTTTAAAAAAGCCAACTTATATCATTCAAACACACGAAGCTCAATTTAGTGGAAACCGAATATAGGAGATTCACTACTAATTTTTATCAATATAATGAATGAGAATTTCGCGAAATTAGTCAGCTTTATCCAAGCTGCTTTTCTTCAAAGTAACTTATATTTGGCTGCCAAATTCGGCAATTTCTTAAAGTGCCTGCCATTTTAAGACAACATGGTGGATGAGGCTAAGCAGTGAACGTGGTCGAGACCTTAGTAATTGCTGTGCACATGCTCACGCACATCGGAATCGGTTGACATATACGAGTGCTGTCGCATGCAAAAAATCAGATTTTTCAAAATGTCACCCACAATAGAAATTGAAACTGCTATATCTGAGCCTTTTTTTAAGGTAAAGACAAACGAAAAATGCTCCTGAATCCTTATATCAAGGTCAAATACTTAAGAAAGAAAACTTTTTCAATTTCTAATTTTTTTGCAACTCACTTTAAATATATATATATATTTTTAATTTAATGGCCGCCATTTTGAAACAAGATGGCTGATGAATCTGGCCAGCGATCTTGGACGAGATATTGATGTATACTATCCACATACCTTCTTACATCGAAATAGGCGAATGCGTGTGTTATCGCGTGACAAATACAAGATCGTTTCAAAAAGTTAGCCATGCTAGAAATTCAAAGTGCTATAAATCAACCATTTTTTAAGATATAAACAAAAGAACAAATTTTCAGAAACAAAAACTGTTCCGGAATCTTTGTATCAAGGCCAAACACATAAAAAAATCTTTTTCAATTTCCAATTTTTTAATACCCCATTTTAAATTTTTAATTTAATTTGTTTTTAAATGGCAACCCTTTTGAAACAAGATGGCGAATGAAGCTGGCCAACGAACTCGTTCGAGACATTGGTATGTACTATGTACAGACCAAGTTTCATCCAAATCGGTTCATAAATACGCCTGTTATCGCGTGACAAAAATCAGGTCATTTTAAAATGTCAGCCACAATAGAAATTCAAAATGCTATTACTCAGCCATTTTTTTAGATATATACGGAACAAAAACTGTTCCGGAATCTTTGTATTATGGTCAAACATATACGAAAAAAATCTTTTTCATTTTCCAATTTTTTGGTATCTCATTTATTTTTTTTTATTTTTTAATTTTTTTAAATGGCCGCCATTTTGAAACAAGATGACGGATGAAGCTGTTCAACGAACTCGGTCGAGATATTTGTATGTACTATGTACACACCAAGGTACATCCAAATCGGTTCATAAATACGCCTGTTATTACGTGAGAAAAATCAGGACGTTTCAAAATGTCAGCCACGCTAGAAATTCAAAATGCTATAACTCAGCCATTTCTTAAGATATAGACGAAACAAAGACTGCTCCCGAATCTCTTTATCAAGGTCAAACACATAAAAAGAAAATATTTTTTCAATTTTCAATTTTTTGGCACCACATTTCAAATTTAAATTTTTCTTAAAAATTTAAATGGCCGCCATTTTTAAACAAGATGGCGGATGAAGCTGGCCAACGAACCCGGTCGAGACATTGGTGTGTACTATGTATAAACGAAGTTACATCCAAATCGGTTCATAAAGACGCCTTTTATTGCATGACAAATTTCAGGACGTTTCAAAATGTCAGCCACGCTAGAAATTCAAAATGCTATAACTCAGCCATTTTTTAAGATATAGACGAAACAAAAACTGCTCTGAAATCTTTGTATAAAGGTCAAATACATAAGAAAAAATATTTTTCCATTTTCAATTTTTTGGTACCACATTTCAAATTTTATATATTTTTTTAATTTTAAATGGCCGCCATTTTGAAACAAAATGGCGGATGAAGCTGGCCAACGAACTCGGTCGAGACATTGGTATGTACTATGTACACACCGAATTACATCGAAATCGGTTCATAAATACGTCTTTTATCGCGTGACAAAATTCAAGACGTTTCAAAATGTCAGGCACGCTAGAAATTCAAAATGCTATAACTCAGCCATTTTTTAAGCTATAGACGAAACAAAAACTGATCCGGAATCTTTGTATAAAGGGCAAATACATACGAAAAAAATATTTTTCCATTTTAAATTTTTTGGTACCACATTTCAAATTTTAATTTTTTTTTTAAATTTTAAATGGCCGCCATTTTGAAACATAATGGCGGATGAAGCTGGCCAACGAACTCGGTCGAGACATTGGTATGTACTACGTACACACCGAATTACATCGATATCGGTTCATAATTACGAGAGTTACAGTGTGACATAGGTCAGATATATATATATATATATACAAAGTGTTTCACTACCAGACCGACAAACGTTGAGGGATTATAGTAGACATGAAGACAAACATTATTAAATAGGAAACTGTGGTGCGCAAACGTCTTCTGTAGGAGCTAGGGGCCATTAAAGTTTAAGGTCCAAAACTTCAAACGATGATAAAAAACGGAAAAAGCAGTCGATTCGTTTGCGGTTTTCGTTAAAATCATTCTTTATATCACGATTTTCTTAACTTTTTTTGTTTAAAGGTTACGTTCAAAAATTGTCGATAGAGGACGCTTTAGACTTTAGAGTAAACAACAACTACTTTTTACCGTTATTTTTTGTATGGGGTTAAAATTGTTCTAAAGAATAGACTTTAATTTAAATGTTAAGCCCAAAATCGAAAACATTGGGATCGGGTAACTAGCGAAAATAGAACTGTAAACATAGGGGGGGGGGGGTTAAACGCTCATAAACATTGAACAAACTAATCGATTTTGTTGCGGTTTGTGTTTAGGCCATTCCCTTGTTAATTATTTTATTCAAAATGATGTCCAGCTTTGGTGTTCTCATTTTTTGATAGAGGGCGCTTCCGGAACAAAATAGACTTGGCATTCAACTTGTTACTGTTGTTACTCGCACTCTATATCGGAATATCTTTTATATGGTAATTTATTTTACTTTATAGGTACTATCCTTTATGTAATATTTAAAGTTTTATCTTATATACTTATTTTTAAGTCCTAAAATTGACTTTTTAATAACATTTCTACCTAAAAACTTCTGTAAATGAGGAAAAGTATCTAAGAAGTTTAACAGAAATATGTGAAGTTTGGAAGAGCCAAAGTTTGGAAACAGAGAGAAATTTAAATATGAACCAACAAATTAATTACAATGCATTTTTGTAGATCAAACATCTAAATTTTTATCATTAAAAGCATGCAAAGGCAACAACACAACTGTTATACAAATATATATGTATAAGTAAGTGTGTTTCAGTGCTAATATATTATTTCGAAATAATTTTAAATTTTATACTGTAAACGTAAACAACTAAACAGCATAGATCAAAAAATAAATATAAATGTAAGAAAATCACACTTAAATTTTCTTTATTGTTAGATTGCTTAATCATTTCAAGGATGGTTATATGTTTATGAAACCACTTATTTTAATTCCTAAATGCCACAATGGCACCAAAATTTAAGTAAAAAATTTCCGTTTATTATATATATGAAATAAAGCCATTTTTCTCATCTCCAAATAAATATGTTCGTAAATTCTTAAGTCATTCATTCATTTCAACATTTCAGCAATGGAAGTGCTTTCTTTGTCTCTGAAAAGATTAAAACATTGCTTAGTCTTTAAAAGCATGCTACTTCGCCTTTGTCTAAAAAATGAAATTAAATAAAAAGTAAGAAAAATATATTTATTTAAATTTTATGTTTAAAATATTTACCTTTTAATTAATTATAAATACGATATTCGTAACCATTTCAGCTTTATCATTACTCATTGAAAATAATAACAGGTAATTCTGCGAATTAATAATTTTCATAAACAAATTTCATCGTAACAATTTGTGTTTTAAGACGCTAGAATTTTAACAAAGCAATTATATATGCTACTCTAATTCCTGTTGTTACTAACACGTTGTAAATCTGGAGCTTTTTTCAAAAATGTAGCGTTGAAATTAAATTATATTCTTCATAAAACGTTGATAGAAAAAAATGACATCATTTGCAAATGAAATATAAAATGTATAACACTACCCCCTGTTGAGTTTTTAACACTCATGTTTCTAGGTAGAGCTTTCCTATTCGTGCTAGCGCTTGCGTGAATGTACCTCATGTGTAATATCATGTACTTGAAAGTAATCAAGAATTTACTATTATTCATACCCTTTAACTTTCTTTAGAACCTGTGCTTCTGTTTTACTCTTTCATATTACATAAATGTTTCCTAAACACTTTCATAAATACTTAAAATAAATCATCCTTGCAGTCATTTGTATGGATTTTTTTTTCAATCTTTAATCTGGTTTCCCAAATTCCTTTAAAGATCTTTAAGAACATCATATTTCCATACGAAATTTTCATTTAGTGAACATTGTTTTTTTTTATATCGCCACATTCTTATTATAACTAATTACTCTTAACTAAGGAAGAAGGCATAACTATAATATATTACTCATAGTTTATTATTTACATTATTTACAGCGGCTGCTAAACGCAGCTCTCAGAACAAAAGACATCTTACAACTGCGCAGAATATTCGGGGCTACGTGCAAAGCCTTACAATTCCAGACTGACCGTGTATGGTGCTGCCATCTATTAAAACAGATCGCTGCTAATTGTTGGTTTGCGATATGACATCCCTCCCCTCATAGTTCAAACGAACTACAGGCAATCTTGCTCTTTGGTTTCTTCGAATTGGAGCACTTTTCTTACATTCCTCGTCATTGTTTTTAGTCAAATAGTCTTTTACAGTTTTATCTGTCGTAACATCATTTTTATTACTCACAACTGTACCTGCCACAATATCATGCGAAGGCTGAGATTGGTTTGGTTCTATAGTATCATCATTATTAAGCTGTTCTTTTATTTTTCCATTAATTCCCGAAAAACGGGTAACCCTTTCATGCCTATCATAATTACTGTAATTTTTACCACTATGTCCCATATTTTCAATTTTGTCTGAGATTAATTTATCATTTCGATTCATCTCTACAACTCTCTCTCGTATTTCATAACTTATCTCACTATTTCGTCTCAACTGATCAACGTGACGCTTACACATTATTCCGTCACATCTATTTACTAAAACCCATCTACTCCCCAATAATTTCATAATTTTTCCATTTATCCCCTTTTTCAAAATTTTTAACAAAAACTAAATCATGAAGTTTATATTTGTGCAGGGGTTGTTTTGATGGTAATACCAAGTGAAGGGCTGTTCGAACTGGCCTTCCAAACATTAATTCAGCAGGAGTTTTACCAGTCACCGAATGAGGAGTGGAATGATTTTCTAACAAAAATCTTGAAATTGACAATGTTATGTCACTTTTATCTAGTTTTTTAAGACACTTTTTCACAGTTTGCACATATCTTTCTGCTTGTCCGTTCGAAGACGGATGTAAGGTGGAACAGGCGTATGCTTAATTCAATTATTTTTAAGAAATTCCTCAAATTCATCACTTGTGAACGCGGGATCATTATCACTGACCAATTCAACAGGTAATCCAAAAGTAGCAAAAATTCTTATTAATACCTTAATTGTAGTTTCACTATCAGACCTGGGTACTACCTCTACCTCCAACCATTTAGTATAAGAATCGACTACTATTAAAAACATTTTACCTTCAAATGGAACGGCATGATCTATATGGATCCTTTCCCAGGGCAGTTCAGATTTCCATTTCAAGGGTTCCATTTTGGGACAATCCCTCGCAAACATCTGACATCTATTACAAGAATTTACCATTTGTCCAATTTCTTTATCCATATTTGGCCACCAAACTACCCCCCTGGCTTTCGCTTTCATGCTCGATATACCCTGATGGACGGAATGCAGTAATTTTAATATATATTCACGGCCTTCCTCTGGTACGATCACTCTATGTCCCCACAATAGACAATTTTCTAGACAGGAAATTTCCTCCCTTCTACGAAAATATGGTTGATATTCTTCTGGTTTTACCTTTCGCGGCCACCCATGTAACACCCACTCTAAAATTTGTTTAGTTACAGGATTATCAATTGTCCACTTTGCAATCGTTTTAGAAGTAACAGGCCAATTACCATTATTTGAAACAAACATTATTTCCGCAGAATTATTTACTACATTTACAGTTTCTGGGAGAGGTAATCTACTTAATGCGTCAGCATTTTTACTATTTTTACCTTCGCGATACTCAATTGTATAATCATACCCAGCTAACATTAACGAACATCTCAGCATTCTAGGTGGTAATGTATCAGGTACCTTTTTAACAGGATCAAATAATCTAATTAAAGGTTTATGATCTGTTATATTTTTAATTTTTTTTCCAGCTAAATATTGGTGAAATTTAGTGACACCAAACATTACAGATAAAGCTTCTTTATCAATCATTGCATAATTTTTTTCACTTTTATTTAAAGTTCTCGAAGCATAAGTAATATGTTTCTCTTTACCCTCAACAATGTGGCTTAAAACTGACCCTATACCATATTCAGAAGCATCACAGTTTAAAACTATAGCTTTGTTAACATCATATAAATCTAAAACAAGAGATGTACATAATAATTGTTTAACTTTTTGAAACGCTTTTTCATGCATTTTGTCCAGTTGACCATGTCCAGTTTACATTATTATCTAATAATCTATGTAAAGGTTCTAAAACATCTGAAATATTAGCCAGGAAGTTTCTATAATAAGAAATTAAGCCTAAAAATGAATGCAATTGTGATACATTATTTGGAATACGAGCATTCAATAGCATTAACTTTTTTTGGAATAGGTCTAAATCCTTCCTGGGATATTTTATGTTCCAGATAAGAAACTTCCGAAACCATAAATTTTAATTTTTCCTTATTTAATCTTATACCATGCTCAGAAAAGCATATCAGAACACTTTCAACTCTTTCAGAATGTTCTGATGCATTATTAGCACTAATAATAACATCATCTAAAAATGCACCAACATATTCAATTTTTTTTAAAAATATGTTCAATTTTCATTTGGAACGTTCCAGGAGCACATTTTACCACAAATGCTAATCGTAACACATTAAACAAACCTTTATGTGTATTTATAGTCAAAATTTTACTACTTTCGATATCTACAGGTTGTTGTAAATAAGCATCTTTTAAATCAAAAACAGTAAAAAATTTACCACCTGATAATTTAGAAAATACCGTACTCGCGTATAATTCGAGGAATTTCTGACAATTTTCGGTAAGCAAGTTTGGGGGGTCGACTTATACGCGAGTCAGTTAAAAAAGCAAAAACAAAAGCTTCGAATATTGCAAAATTATGGATTTTTATGTGTATGAATAAAAAAATAACATACAAAATATAGAAATAATAATAATTTATCATTTAAAAAATTTTAAATGATTTATTTTTGTTTACTTACTACTTTTTCACATTGGCAAGTGAAATCTTTGGTTTGAATTTGTGCAAAATTGAAGTAAAAAGTTAGGGGGTCGACTTATACGCGAGCATATACGGTAATTCTTGCATTCTAGGAAGAGGATAATTATCATTTTCAGTATTAGCATTAACTGTTGCTCTATAATCACCACATATTCTAACAGAACCGTTAGGCTTAGGAACAATTACTATAGGACTATCCCATTCTGAATGATCAACAGGTTTTAAAATAACCTCATTAGTTAATCGTTCCAATTCAACATCAGTAGCTTTCCTTAAAGGAACAGGTCGAGACTTAAGAAAAACTGGTTTTGCATCTTTTTTCAATTTAATTGACACGGGAGGACCCTTGATTGTCCCGATCCCGTCAGCAAAAACATTAGGAAAATTTCTAATTAAATCATCTTTCGAAATACTTTTAATCATATTTACATTAGGCGAAAATAATTTTGATGCTTTTAACCAAGTTTTTCCGATTAGACTCGGACCCTCCTCTTTAATTACCAATATTCTTGAATCAGGTATAGAATATTCATCAACAACAGCGTTTACTTTTAATTCCCCCCAAACAGTTAAAGAGTCTTTAGTATAAGATTGTAATTTAATATTAGGTTTAATTAAAGGCAGCTTACCTGAGAACGATTTATGACCAACACTTTTACTTACAATAGTATGAGACGCTCCACTATCAATTTCAAATTGTATATTTACACCATTTATTTTAACCAGTTTTATCCATGACACCTTATTGGAGTTGTCGTCCATGAAATTTAAACAATATTCTTCCTGAACAGTTTTAATTTTCCTGTTCTTAAAAGGTTTCTCACTTTTCATTCCAAATTTTCTATTACGACAACAAATTTTTAAATGACCCAAGCGATGGCAGAAATGGCATTCTGCAGATTTAAAAGGGCATAATTTTGGATTATGATTTTTAGAACATCTGTAACACGGTTTCTCAGGCGCGAATTTATCTTCTTTAGGCTTAGGTGCATGAGCGAACTTCTTCACTTTCGTTTTCTCTCCTACACGCACTTGATTGACAATAGTATCTCCGATGTGTAGGGATTTCACTCCAGCCTCAGCAATCTCAAATGACTCAGCTATTTTTATCGCTGTTTGGAACGTTAAGTCTCTAGAATCCAGTAATTTTTGCTGTATCTTCTCATCCTGAATCCCAAATACCAACTGATCACGGAGGCGGTCATTAAGCATATTTCCGAAGTTGCAATGTTCGGATAAACCAGGTAATTCTCTTGTGAAATAGGCTATATTCTCTCCTTGCTTCCTTCGTCGTTTCTGGAACTTAAATCGTTCGACAATTTCACTAGGGCGTGATGAAAAATGATCTTTAGATTTCTTTAAAAGATCCTCGTAACTGATTTCTTTCAGCGTATTCGGAACAATAGTATCTCGTAAAATAGCAAACGTTGATGTTCCAACCGAACTTAGTAAAATATTCTTCTTCATATCATCATTTTTGATGCTATTCGCTGAGAAATAAAAATCAATTTTCTCGACGTAAATAGTCCAAGGAACATTTGCTTTATATTCTTCTAAGCGTCCCAGAGAAATTATTTCTTTATCGACCATTTTCCGTGCCACTTTTTCTTTTTCTTTTTCTTTTTTTTTCTTTCTTTTTTCTTTTTTTTTTTTTTTTTTTTTTAATCACATCATTTCAATTTGGGTTAAATCCATCCTAGTCGCCACTTTTATATCGCCACATTCTTATTATAACTAATTACTCTTAACTAAGGAAGAAGGCATAACTATAATATTACTTATAGTTTATTATTTACATTATTTACAGCAGCTGCTAAACGCAGCTCTCAGAACAAAACACATCTTACAACTGCGCAGAATATTCTCGGCTAAGTGCAAAGCCTTACAATTTCAGACTGTCCGTGTATGGTGCTGCCATCTACTAATACAGATCGCTACTAATTGTTGGTTTGCGATATGACAGTTTTGGTATAATTATTTTTTATATTCGTTTTGAATTTTAGGCATTTCTTTTTTAATTAACATAAAAAATAAGTAATGTAGAATGCTTTTTATATGAACGGTGTCTTTTTTATTCAGATATTAACAAAACATGCTACCACTTTTAAAGCAGGAAGAAGACAGAAACGAAGTGGAGGCAACAGGCAAAAGACAATACATTTGAGGGTGATACCTAGTTGCAATGAAACTCCACTTTCTGTGCGTGCATAATTGTGTAACAGATCTTAGAGGACCCATATAAAATGTGTACAGCCTTAGTACAATTAATGAACTATAATATATTTATGAAAGAAATAGGAAAAAGCGTCTTTATCACGAGAGGTAGAAGACGAATAGAGGTTTCAAAAGTATAAGAAATTGATAGAATATAATTTTAAAATTAAGTATAACTGATAAAAGTTTAAAAATAAGTATGTTTAACAGGAGATTAAAGATTTACACTGTTGCAAACTGTTAAAAAGCACGACATAGCCGGAATAAGCAAAAAGGACTAAAAGTTAAGTAAAATTGCCCATCCCCATTATATGAAAAATAACCAATTTTCATTTACATACATTTATATAAAACGGATAAATTTAAGTACAGCAAACTTTACTGACGTATATATACGTATATTGTAAGGAAAAAGAAAAAACAAATATTATTAGCCGAAAAGCGCGACTACTTTTCTAATACAGTAGTTTAACGGTAATCTGGGAGTTCATAGACTATTTGGTTAAGTATTTTATATTTCAAACGAAATAGGTAAATATGCACTTTAGACATGTGGCCAGTAGCATTATATTTTTTTAGGTGTTTTTTAAGAATTTTTTTATTCCTGTAATTTTAAACTGCTCAATTTTTTGTAACATATTACATTTTATTTATTTCATTCTTTTGTTATTTTTGGAAAATATTAAAAGAAATATTCTTTAAATAAAATATATGATAGTTTCGGGAAAAACTATCGGAGTCAGAATCACAGTGAGAAAATTATTAAAGAAATGTTTATTAAGTAAAACTTTCCCTAATGTTGTGACTTTAGAGTTATAAACCCAAATATTTAGGTTGATGAATAGTCAGCACTTTATCAGTTGTTATTCTTTTACAATTTGAACATTTATTTCACCAGATTGCAGCTAATAGCTGCATAAAGGCATTAACCCTTTCGAGGGAGGTGTCCTTTTTTAAGGACACCTAATTTTAATTCCAAAACTGACAAACGGCAGCAAGGGTATTTAATTAAAATTTTCCTTTTATAATGTACGTGAAAATAAGCGAGTTTATATCTTCTAATAAAGACGTTTATAAATTCTGGTGTCAGTCCATTATTTCATCAGTTTATAAACAGAATTACTCCGCGCCGGAAAGGGTTAAAAAAAGTATGCGGAAATGCAGAGCTATTAATAATTTGACAGAATTCAAATAAGTAAAAATTTAAGATGTTCCCACTTTTAGTCACCGAATGTCAATTTCATCTTCTCAGAAAAGCTGGTCTAAACAAATTACAGCTTTTTTAAATGACTTATTGCTCTGAGTTTTTTCATATGCATTCCACGATCCCTTTTAATTTCCATTAACATACATTTATGTAAAACGAATAACTTTAAGCATAGCAAACTTTACTGACGTATAAATACGTATATTTTACGGAAAAAGAGAAAACAAAACATTATTAGACGAAAAGCGAGACTACTTTTCTAATACAGTAGTTTAACGGGGTCTTTTACGTTTAGTTGGACAGAAAACATCATAACTTCGGAGTTTATAGACTGTTTGGTTAGTTATTTTATGCTTGAAATATAGGAAAATTTGCACTTTAGAACATGTAGCCAATAGCATTATGTTTTTTGAGGTGTTTTTAAGTTTTTATTCCTATAATTTTGAAATGATGTTTTTGTCACATCTTATATCTTATTTATTTCATTCTTTCATTGTTTTTGGAAAATATTAAAATAAATATTCTTTAAAAATATATATATGACAGTTTCGGGAAAACTATCGTCGTCAAAATTACAGTAAGAAAATTATAAAAGAACATCGAACGAATCACTGGTGGTTCTCTGTATAACGGAATTCTGTCATAAACGGAACACATTCGTGATCCCGTCGATTAGAACACTATACAGTTACATCTGCTAAAGTGAAAACCGGCCTGAAACTGAAATTTTTACTTTACTTTGTTATTCTATTTTACAAGGTTTTATTGCATTGCAATATTGCTTATATCATGAATGACTGTAAACAAACAATATACGGAATTTAAGGATAAAGATAATTTTAATTTTTTATAAGTAGCGACAGATTAAATTTAAAAACGTATATAAAATCTCTCTCTCTCTCTTTTTTTTTTTTTTTTTTTTTTTTTTTTTGGCGTTTAAATTTATGACAAAGTTTTAGAGTCAACGAAGTTAGTTAAGTAACTGATTGTTTATGACGGACTGCTAGAAAACCGGCAAAGGTAAATTTCGATAAACTTTACTTTTTAAATATTTTTTCTTTTTATATGTTTACATATTTTTGTAAACAGTAATGGAATAATTTCTTATGAAAACGACGTTGATTATCTAGAAACTTGAGAAAATCCACATCCGATGCAACTATATGCAAGATACAAAGAAATACTTTTATAAACCGCATGTTTATCTTTGAGAAAAACAATATAAATTTGTTACGAAATTATTTGTATAAATATTTATAAAATTATTTATTGAACAGTTATAATATTTTTTATTATAGTTGAAATTGAGGGTTAAAAATATTAAGCTATAAAAAAATATATTTCGCTTAATAAATACTATCACACACATCTTAAATGAAATATGTCCTCCATTAAAACTAGGACTTCCCTCAGAGGGATTAGTCTGAGCGATATTGCTGAGAACATAGATTTAATAATAACATGTGGAAGCAAAGAAAATGAGATGTTATCTTTAATTGTACATATACTGCGATAAATTGAAATGATGAAAATAAAGGAATTGTAGAATTACAAAATCTTATATATAAATTCGTATACAACGTTTAAAAAAATGGGAAATCAAACCATTCAAGACAACCATGCATGGATATAAAATTGAAAGTACGCAATATATTAAAAGTAAAATAGAAAATGAAACACTAAATTACTTATATCGGAATTTTAACTTTATAAAATGATGTCAAGAGCATAATCAGAGGCTCCGCACCAATTTGAGTAACTTTAAATGACAAATATATGATGTTTAAAAAGAATGGACTATACTTTATATGGTGTGTGCTCCTCCGGAATAGTTAATATTATACAATATCTGTTTTACACGGATGCAATGAGGTTATCGATAACATTTAAGGAATTCTCTCCTCAAAATCTGATATAGTATCAAAGCACCGAATACATCAACAGTGGCATGCAATGCTTTGTTAGAGTGTGTTTTAGATATGCTCGATCGCATTTAAAGGATGAGTGTATGCTGGCCACTACATACGCTGTATTCTTTTGTTTTCAAACATATTCTGCACAAGTTGAGCTATATTTAGCATGTATTAAATAAAAGAAATCGGCAATGATTACAACATAAAGTATGACACAAGATCTGAATATATCGTCTGCATAACATTTGAGCTGCCAAAGTGTCATTTGAAGTAATTTAAAAATCCATATATATTTATTCATCAAATCATGCAAGCTAACATACGCAAATATGAACCCGATTATGAAATATCACCAGAATAAGTTAATATATAAAAAATTTACTAATGATAATTGAGAATATGACCTTATGATAAAATGTCTAGAAAAATGAATCGGATAAAAAATTTATATCACATTTAAAACGGCACTTCCCTCTGTTAGTGGCCTTGGCGAGAGAGAGAAAAGCCTAGAGAAGGAACACTTTAACAAGTACTTTCGGGCAATCTACTCACTGTTCCATACAGGTCTTTATTTAATATTTACACAATTTATTTAATGCTAGGTGGGTATCTATCAGTTTTGTTGCATTTAAATTGCATGTTTTGCAGAGAAAATGCAGCATTATGAAATATTTAAAGTTGCTGTACCTAATAATTCCAAATTAATGGTAATTGAGGTCGCTTACCGTTAATTTTATCTTTTTTAAATTTTATAGAAACCATTCATAGAGACAAATTGTATATTTTAAAACTAACCCGGAACAAATTTTCAAGATTTTGGGCTCAGCAGTAACACAGAAACAGAAAATTTTCGAAAGTTTTTTTTTTTGTTTCTAAACTGTTTTATATAGCGACATTTTTAGAAATTGTTCTATTGCGAGAATTTACGTCATGATAAATACAGCCATGTCAATTTTCATGTTCATATTCCTAACAATTCCATGTACTTCGTTGCTTAGATCATCTTTAGATCTTTTTCCGCTTTGTTTAGTCTTTCGATTTTTTAGAATTCGTTCTACAACGAGCATTTAAATGTTATTAATTACTACCATGCCAAAGTTCTAGTTTCTAACCCCAACAGTATCCCAAAAATTTCAGTATTCCAAATAAATCATAGTTTAGAACCTTTCTAGAATTTTTTACGTTTATCCGTCAAATTGAACCTTTTAGAGAGCATTCATTACGAGTATTTACATCTTAAAAGTAACTACCGCACCAAATTTAAAGTTTCTAACTCAATCAATATCGCAGAAATCGCAATTTTAGAGCTTTTTTGCTCCTGCAGCGATGTGGGTTCTTGCACTGACATAAAATAGTCTTTTTTTCGGAGCAGAGATGGCCACGAACATTTTTTTAAGTTGGCTATGTAGTTTCAGAGATAACACCTCACAAACGAACAAGCATTAATAATATTATACACTTTATAATATTATAACGCTTTATAATATTAGCATTAGATGTACACATACAAAAGCCATTTATCTGTTACAAACTAAAGTGCCCGGCGTTGCCCAGAATTTGAAGGATGTTTGTTCTGAAATATCAATTTCAAAATTTAACATACAACACAAAACAAACATTAAAAAAAGTAGTCGAAATATTGTATGAATGAATCATATGAAAACGCTATATAAAAATGTATAAATGTATATAACAGACGCAAAAGAATACAGCTATAAATGAACTTATTTCAATTTATAATTGGAGCAATAATGTTAAAATACGCCAATATTTCCCTAATCGGGTTTTTATCATGCTTCAATACATTTTTCACACTCATATGACTTTAAACTATATCCACCACGTCCTTTGAATTTCCAATATGACGTAATATTTCCCTCTTTTACGTGGAAACATTGAAATAGAAAAGTTATGAGGTTATATTCACTTTCATTTAAATTCGTTAAACTATTTATTTCATTTTCATTTTTCACGTGAATATCATGCAATAGAAAAGTTATGACGTAATATTCAGCTTTTTTTTAAATTCGGCAAACTATTTATTTCATTTTCAGTTTTCACGTGGGAATCTTGCAGTAGAAAATTAATTGTTGTAGTAATAATTTTATTGTGTTTTTTAATTGTCGGCAACTGCTATAACGAAAAATGTTTAAATTTGATAAGAAATTGCTGTTAAATTGGTGGTTTTTTATTAATTAAAAATTAACTATAAATTATTTCGTTTCCGGATAACTTTAGTTGCCTCGGCCATGTTTTAATACACATGTACGTATCTTTTCACAATTTCGGCTTCTAAATTATGGATTTTTATAGAATTACAGCCAGACAGATAGACAAGTTTTCATTTTATATATCTCTCTATTCTAAAAAAAGTAACTAACGCTGTCACCGCCTCCGCCGCCGCCGGTTTTGAATTTTTTGTGGCCGGAGGTCTTTCTTCGTTAATATTAAGAAAACTATTGCATACAAAAATATGAAAATCAGTGGTATTATAGCGAAATGTTTGATCAACACGCTGATGCATACAGTTTTCAAATCGAAGAATTATTTTAAGAGATATTTAATGCTAAAGTTGGACAAAATCGTTCCATTAAAAAAGTTTTATAGGAGCAAAAACGATACATGGGAATTTAATCATTTTTAGATCATTTTATTCACTAGAAGATCCCGATGTGCAGATTTCATTAATTGTTTTAATTTGACTCATTTTTTGAGGTTTTATTTCTATTTTAAATTCAAATATTCAGCATTTCGACAGATATTTTTTACATATTTTAGAAAGTGGTATTAATTTAAAATGTTGCCAACCGTATAAACAGCGCAAACAATAATGTTTGCTTCAAAAAAAATTATTTACACGTTACTATTATAAACAGAAAAAAACTTTCAAATTAGATTTAAATAATTGGGTATAAAAAACAGGTACTTATTGGAAATTACGCCATAAAAACTATATTTACATGTGAAATTTAAAAGAAAAAGGATATTGTAAAATAAATTCATTAACGTGCGTTAGAAGTCTGAAATAGAAGAAATTACATCACATTACTCTTATTATGCAAAATGAACAAAAAATAGTATTGCAAAGCAGTTTAAATTTAAAAATTGCGCGAGATAAAGTATTAGAGGTTAAATATTAGATTTTTTCAAAATTTTATTATTTGTCGTTTGATGTGAGGTGTTCAGCTATAAGTATGCACAATTTCATGTCTCCAACTTAATTAGGGGCTGAGTTAGAAAAAATCTTTAAAATACATAAGTTAGAGCCTAGAGGGTTAAATATTAGACTTTTTCAAAACTTTATTATTTGTCGTTTGATGTGAGGTGTTCAGCTATAAGTATGCAAAATATCATGTCTCCAACTTAATTAGGGTTTGAGTTAGAAAAATTGTTTAAAATACACAAGTTAGATCCCAGGGGGTTAAATATTAGACTTTTTCAAAACTTTATTATTTGTCGTTTGATGTGAGGTGTTCAGCTATAAGTATGCAAAATATCATGTCTCCAACTTAATTAGGGTTCGAGTTAGAAAAATTGTTTAAAATACACAAGTTAGATCCCAGGGGGTTAAATATTAGACTTTTTCAAAATTTTATTATTTTTCGTTTGATGTGAGGTGTTGAGCTATAAGTATGCAAAATTTCATGTCTCCATCTTAATTAGGGGCTGAGTTAGAAAAATTGCTTAAAATACAGAAGTTAGAGACCGGAGGGTTAAATATGACTTTTTCAAAATTTTATGATTTATCGTGTTATCGCAAGTGTTCAGATATAAGTATGCAAACTTTCATGTCTCCAACTTAATTAAGGGCTGAGATAGAAAAATTGCTTAAAATACACAAGTTAGACCCCAGAGGGTTAAATATTAGACTTTTTCAAAATTTTATTATTTGTCGTTTGATGTGAGGTGTTCAGCTATAAGTATGCAAAATTTCATGTCTCCAACTTAATTAGGGGCTGAGTTAGAAAAATTGTTTAAAATACACAAGTTAGAGCCCAGAGGGTTAAATATTAGACCTTTTTCAAAAGTTTTATTATTTTTCGTTTGATGTGAAGTTTTCAGCTATAAGTATGCAAAATTTCATGTCTCCAACTTAATTAAGGTCTGAGTCAGAAAAATTGCTTAAAATACATAAGTTAGAGCCCAGAGGGTTAAATAGTAGGCTTTTTCAAAATTTTATTATTTGCCGTTTGATGTGTGGTGTTCAGCTATAAGTATGCAAATTTTGAAGTCTCCGACATGTATAGTTTCTGAGAACAGGCTCTGTGACAGATGGACAGACAGACAAAGGAGTGAGACAGGTAGGTTTTCGTTAGATGAACGAAACTCTTAAAAACATGCTGCGGAGGACTGTAACAACATCCTAAAATTACATTACCATCAGCGATCTACCAATCCCGAATTTAGTTTATATTCGTTTCATATATTCTTATTATTTTGTGCGGCCCTGTAAAATAACTATAATAATATATACAGTAAAACCTCTGAATAGCGGACACCTTGAGAATGCAGAATTTGTCCTCTATTTGGAGGTGTCCGCTACTGAGAGTAAAAAATGTACAGTTATTTAAGTGTTGGTAATCGAAAAAATGCCCGCTAAATAGAGGTGTCCACTAATCGGGTGTGTCCGTTATGGAGGTTCTACTGCATAATAATATCATCCTTTACAAGAAATTTGCATGCTGTATGATAGACAGACAGACATCCGGAGAAAGATAACCTCCCGGAGCAATAAACACTCACGTCTTTTATTTTAATCATCCACAATTGTATGTCATACAACAGGCTAAAAACGGTCACCGTGATACGGAGTACTGTATTATTATTTGTTTGCCCACCAAAACTGGTTGCCACGGGTTGTTGTAAGGTTTGTGATCACGTGGTTGAAACTGATCTTTTCAATATTACTGCGTGTGTACTTTTTTTATTTGCTCCATGTGTTCAAACCAGGTGTCTACGAAAACATCCACTGGTGAAAGTGACGCACACCATATTTCTGTGACGTATGCAGATAAATTGTTCTTTTTTATCAGTTTTTTAATATAATTTTTAAACGGTTTGGAACTTATTTTTCATAGTAGGTGCATTCATTAGGTGGCTCTCATGGGTACCTTGTGGTGCAATCAGAAACGAAATCCGACAAATATTTTTTGAGTTATGCTTGACGAAAGGTTTTTATTAGGCTTTTTTTTAGTAGGACATGGCGTTAATATCCATCGTAGTTGTAATGTGTCCGGACAGTAATATTTCGCTCAGTATTAGCTTTCGCTTCGCTCAGACAATAAACTTCGTAAAATTAATAAAAAAAATATTTAACAAAGTTTAATTTGTTTTAAACAAAAGTTCTCTTTTTTCTGCACTCATTTTTAAGCACCGAAGTTTTCACTATAATAGCATCTCTTCCAGCAATAGCCCAGTGGTAGGGAAGCAAAAAAAGGCCGAATTCGGAATTAATTAGGGGAAAGCTGGAAATTGTTTTAATCCCTTCAGTTTAGGTCTAGAATGAATATGCTATGTTTTCCCCCTAGTACTAGGTAAGCGTTAGGAAATATGTGTAGAGTTATTGTCAAAAAGCACGTTTTTTTTGCATACCATAACAATATCTCAAAACACTAACTCTGTCAAAAACATTGTCAATACAAATGTTGTAGAGCTTAAAATTCTGAGTAAAATGAGTACCTACACTCAATACTTATCTTGAATATTAAGGTCACAATTCTACTTCAAAGTTTTAGACACATCATCAGGGGGATGACCTCAAAATTAATTAGGAGAAAACTGGAAATTGTTTTAATCCCTTCAGTTTAGGTCTAAAATGAACGTACTATGTTTTCTTCCTCGTACTTGGGTGAATGTTAGAAAATATGTACATATTTATTTTCGAAAAACACGTTTTTTTTTAGTTTCCTTAACAATATCTCAAAACAGCTAACTCTATAATAAAAATTGTCAATAGAAATGTTGTAGGGAAAACAAATCTTATATTATAATCACATAACTGTATTTATAACATTAGGTCGACGTGCAAATTTATTTCTTTACTTATAAAACTATTTCCTAAATTTTGTTATTTTTTAATTATTTCTATAAAAATTAATGAAATTCTTAAATTGTGTTTAAATGTCAAATACATTAAAGCTTATAAACCGGACGTCGGGTCACAATTGACTACGTCATCGAATTACGAGAAGAAATCATTCTGTAGGACAAGATTATTACGTGTATATGAAGGAATGACTGGTCTGCTTCGACATTTCTTGGTACGATATGAGCTGCAGCGTGCACCAAATCGTCCATTTGGCGTCACTATCACATCATGGAGTTACGAGATGAAATTGCTGCCAAATTAAAGGTAAAACAAAATATTTTAAGAATATTTTGGTCTGGCTGCGCATATCCTGGTACAAAAACCCGCCAAACTTAAAAAAAAAAAGACGTCATAATGCACAATTCAAACCCAATAAACATAATATTTTAAATTTAAATGCCATATATAATTCTTTGACATCTATTTTCAAGATTAATTAGTGGTTTAGGAAAAGCTTATTAACAGTACGTGATTTAGCATAACTTAGTACAAAGCGAGAAAAACGGGGCACTAAATCTCTATTTTGAGGGTACATACACGTCATCGAGTTCCGAAATGAAATCATGATGTAGGACAATATTATTAGGTGTAGATGAAAGAATGACTGGTCTGCCTCGACATTTCTTGGTACGATATGAGCAGCATCGGGCGCCAACTCGTCATTTTGCATCACTATCACGTCATCGAGTTACAAGATAAAAATGGCGCCAAATTACAGGTAAAATAAAGTATTTTAAGAAAGTTTAGGAAAATATTATTAACGGTATGTGAAAGGATGCCTTATTCGACATAACGTGGTAAAAAGCGAAAAGAACGGGGCGCTAAATCTCTATTTTGAGGATATTATCACGTCATCGAGTTACGAGATCAAATCATGATGTAGGACAAGATTATTAGGTGTAGATGAAGGAATGTCTGGTCTGTCTCGACATTTCTTGGTACGATATAAGCAGCAGTGGGCACCAACAAGTCATTTTGGCGTCACTATCACGTCATCGAGTTACGAGTTGAAATTGGTGCCACATTAAAGGTAAAATAATTTATTTTAAGAATATTTCGGTCTGTCTGCGCATATCCTGGTAGAACAAACCGACAACTAAAATTTATAATGAAAAAAGGCGTCATAATGCACAATTCAACCTCAATAAACATAATATTTTACATTACATTGCCATTTATATTACTTCGAATCGACTTTAAAGATGAAATAATGGTTTTGAAAAATCCTATTAACAGTTCATGAAAGAATGACTAATTCGGCATAACTTGGTACAGAGTGAGAAGAAAGGGGCGCCAAATCCATTTTTTGAGAGTACCATCACGTCATCGAGTTACTGTTTGAAATTTTCGCACTTTAATGATACCGATTAGAACAATAAGCACATTTTAGTCTACCTCGTCATATCCTGGAACTTGTTGAACAGAGCAGGCGCCAATTCCCCATTTCAAAGCTACTATCGCGTTATGAAGTTACGGTATGACATTTTGGCACATAGAAAATACCAATAAGTACAATAAGAATATTTCAGTCTGCTCTACACTTCTCGAACCAAGGTATGACGAGGCAGACTGAAATTTTGTTATTGTTCTTATCTGTGTAATAAAATTTTCTGCTGTAACCCGATGACTTCGGTCTGGTGAGACCAATTGAAATATTCTTGTTGTCCTATTCGGTATCTTTAATGTGCCAAACTTTCGAGCTGTAACTTGATGAGCAGATAATACCGCCAAATTTAAGAATTGACGCCCCTCTCTACTCGTCTCGGACCCAGATGATGACTAGGCAGTCTAAAATATACTTATTGTTCTAATCGGTATCTTTATTGTGCTAAATTTCAAGCCGTAACTCGATGACATGATAATACCGCCAAAATTAAGAACTGGCACCCCGCTCTACTCGTCCCATGCCAGGATATGAAGATGCCGTCTGAAATATTCTTATTGCTCTTATTGGTACTTTTCATGTCCTAAAATGCAGGCCGTATCTCGATGACTTGATAATACCCTCAAAATGGGGAATTGGCGCCCCAATCTCCTCGCTTTGTACCAAGTTGTGCTGAAATAGTCATTCTATCACGTACTTTTAATGATGGGTTTCAAACCATTAATTCATCTTGAAAGTCGATGGCGAAGTAATATATATGGCAAAGTAAAATATTGTGTTTGTTGGGTTTGCATTGTGCATTATGGCGTCGGCTTTTGTTATAAATTTTAGTCTGTCAGGGGTTTCTACCAGGATATGTGGAGGCAGACCAAAATATTCTTAAAATACTTTATTTTACTTTTAATTTGACACCAGTTTCATCTCGTAAGTGAATGACTTGAAAGTGACGCCAAAATAACAAATTGGCACCCGCTGTTGGTCATATCCTACCAAGAAATGTCGAGGCAGACCAGTCATTCCTTTATCTACGCCTAACAATCTTGTTCTACATCATGATTGCATCTCATAACTCGATGATTTTGTCATTCGTGTAGCCGCCGATAGCTCTAATAGATAAGTCACTCTTAAATGACCATGGATTTTTTGCAACTTAAAAGACATAAGTATCGATTTCCAAATTTATTAGCAGTATTATATCCGAAATTTTGTGTCTGTCCCTGTTAGTAAACGATAAGTGATGTGCGCATCATATTTTACAACAAGTATCTGTAGTAATCCTCAGTACCATTATGTAATGAAATACTTTTGAGAGGGCCTGTAAATAAATAATAAATGCTTTGCAACTCATATTCCACATAAAGAATGTGTTAGTTAACTTCAAAAATTGCTTCCAATTTCATAACGTTTGAAATTTCGTAACATCATTAAAATGAATCGAAACGATTTTTCCCGATTTTCCGTAATATAACGGAATGCCTGGCCTTATAAATGAACTAAAACCGCTACAGTCGTCATTTTAAATATGGATCATGCTATAGTAAATTAAAATAACATATTAAAAATACAGAGTAACCCACGAGTATATTTGCATGAGTTACAGCAGAGACGGACGGATAGACAAACCGAAGTCATAAACACTTTTCAAGTCTGATGAAAAATCTTGAGAGACGCGAAATCGGCGTTCTATTAAGAATTTTTGACTCTGTTATACATCTTTTATTACTCCTTTTAAATTAAAATAATTGAAAATTCAGATATCGGTAGTTTAGTAGTCTATTTTTCTTAATCAGAAACGAAAAATAGGAAAAAGTTTTAACCATTTGAATCCTGTCTAATTTTCAACAAACATAGAGAAAATATTTATCTTGTCATTTTTTTCCATGAGGTCCTGGTTATCCTACCGCCAGGGCTTAATTTGCGCCAGAGCCCACCGAATCTCTGCTCCGATACTTCTCGGTTTTTAGTAAATATTTAAATACAGTAAAACCTCTGTTATCTGACACTTTTTAAACCAAAATCCATTTTAAAGCTTTTTTTTTTTTTTTTTTTTTTAACTATCACAATCCACGTGTGCAAGCGGTCCTTTCCGAAAAACGAGTACAGATAAATATTGTGGATTCCGTTTCTTAGAATTCCTTTGAATTTAATTTGAGCTCCGGTGCGAGATTTTTACTAGAGTAAAAATTTTCATTTCTATCATGTGTAAAAAAAAAAAGCATTTCTTTAAGTATAGCAAGAAAAATTCAAATAAAAAATCATATAGAATCGTGTGATAGTATGACAAAACTAGTATGTTGTGGCCATCACAAAACTTTCTTCTATATAAATCACGTCAATTAAATCATTTAAATAGTAAAAGAAATTACATCAATTTAGAACCAATTCGTATCAAAGTATACCCGGATTTGAAGTTTGATGAAAATTCGTGCATTACTTATTGTATAGAGCTGTAGGAGAAATTCTGAAAAATGCAGCATAGCAGCGCCACCTGTTAAGCGATTTGCGCCAAAACACAAACAGCACTAATTCCTATTAAGGTATACCAGAATCTGAGGTTTGATAAAAATAGGTGCATTAGTTCTGGAGCTAGAGCTATTGTGGAAATCACAAAAAATGCAGCACAGCAGCGCCACCTGTTGAGCGATTTACACGAAAAGGTACAAAACATCAATTCATGTCAAGGACTAACTGAATCTGAAGTTTGATGAAAATCCGTGCATTAGTTCTGGACATTGAGCTATTGTGGAAATCGTGAAAAATGCTGCATAGCAGCGCCACCTGTTGAGCGATTTACACCAAAACATAAACAGCACTAATTCATATCCAGGTATACCTGAATCTGAAGTTTGTTGAAAACCCAAGCATCAGTTCTTGAGATAGAGCTATTGTTTAAATCTAAAAAAATGCAGCATAGCAGCGCCACCTGTTGAGCGATTTACACCACAAGGGGCAAAACGTCAATTCATGTCAAGCACTAAATGAATCTGAAGTTTGATGAAAATCCGTGCATTATTTCTTGAGATTGAGCTATTACGAATATCGTGTAAATACTGCAAAATGCAGCATAGCAGCGCCATCTGTTGGGCGATTTACACCAAAACGTTACCAGCACCAATTTATATCAAGGATTAACGGAATCTGAAGTTTTATAAAAATCCGTGCATTAGTTCTTGAGATAGAGCTTTTGCGGAAATCCTGCAAAATGCTACATAGCAGCGCCACTTGCAAGGCGATTTACACCAAAAACTAATCAGCACCAATCTATATCAGGGACTACCTGAATATAAATTTTTATTAAATTCTGTGCATTAGTTCTTGAGATAGAACGCCCACAATATTTGTGTCACATACAGACAGACAGACGGACGGACAGACAGACAGACAGGCAAACTCACAGACAGACATTTTGTAAAAACATGTTTTTTGGAATCTCTGACCCATAAAACGTGTAAATCCGTCAAAAACTGGAATTCGAAAATTTTCATGAAACCAATACTTTCTTCTTGTCAAGATAGAAGAAAGTAAAAAGCTCAAGAATACGCATTGGTATGGCAGCGGTTAGTGTTAGAAAGAGAGATGCTGCAAAAATGAAAAAGTTTTATGAAGTTAGCAGCAGAATGACTGTGATAGTGGTGAGCCAATAGTAATAAAAAAATGTCATGATAGAACTGCAAAGCAAAGGAAATCGAAACTGCAACAAACAAAACTTTGTTTCAAACCCTTGTATAATATATAAAAGGTACTTAATTTCAAAATTAAAATTCACGTAGTTTATTCTTGTTTGTATTTTGCTAATGATTTATTTTTATTAAGCACGTGTTACCATAATAAGAAATAGCGCACATATTTGCCCCTAATCTTAAAATTGAAGCATTCTCAATTCTCCAAAATTTTCGATTTTCCGAAACATGGTCGATCCCAAATATTTCGGATAATTGAGGTTCTACTGTATTTATCAGAATTCACAGAAGCTCATAAATACAGGTCTTTGGAGCCCAGTGCAATAGCTCTTCTAAAAAACGAAGCCTAATTTACCGTTTCCTTTTCTTCCCACCTCCAAGTTTTTGCATTCTTTTTTATCAAACAGTTATGTGTGACGTAATGTGTCGCACACATAGGAGACTGATTCGAGCTCAATCTGTCAATTCAAAATTTTATTTATGCAATTATAGAAAAAAAATTCCTTCTTCAAAATTACGTATTATATTCTATTTCAAATCATTTTAATGCTATTTTGATTAGAATGAAGGGAAAACAGAGATTATGTTTTTCTGTTATAGTGATATTTGGTAATTTATGTCGGCGACCAATTTATACGGTGCCACTCAAGAGACTGAACAATGAATTTGCTTTCAGATCGATTTTCGTTTGTGGCAGTAGGATAATTTTTAATTTTTTTTTTTTTTTAGATATCTAACCTGAAAAGAATATTTTCTGTTTTCAGCCAACGAGCATCAGCTTGAAGTTTTTTGTCTTCTTTTGCGTACGAGTGTAAAAATCACGTTAGTGATTTTTCTATTTATTTTTTATCATGAACGTAACCAATTCTAAGGCTCTGCTCTGCACATTTCCGAAGTCACTCTCATATGTAAGTACATATAACTGCCATGTATTGTTATTCTGAAAGAAAGCAATCGAACAGAGTTCCCCCCTTTTTCTATAAAAGCATCGAATTTTTCCGATAGTGGTGTCAAATATTTAATTCAATCTGATCAGGGACTCACCACAAACAATCATTATGGGGAAGTATTCGATTATAGTTTAATATATCTAACTTTTATAGTAAATTGAAAAACATCGCTCCATTCTTCAGCATATAATTATTAATTTCTGAAAATTTGATTCGTTTTTTCATAAAATTGCTTAGCTGCGAACTATCACTTTTTTGTGTTTACACTATTTCTGAATCATAATCCTTACCATATTTAATCGTAGAATTAACAAAAAATCGCAATTAACATTATAATTAAGCAAAGATTTCTATTCGGAAGTAGTGATTACTAAAAAGTGGAATAGTTGACAGCTAAGTATATGTGGATAGATGTATTTAAAATTAATATTTTGCTAAAGAAAAAAATGATTTCAATTTGCAAAAAAATTACAAAATATAAATATGCTGATTAGAGTGACAGGTGGGTACAAACGTTAGTACCGGTAGCGCAGAATATTAGAGCTCTAGTACTTTTTTGTCAGAAATTAAGCCCTGCAACTGGCACATTAAGCACGAACTTCCCCTCTACAATTTAACAGTTGTCAAATGACTGTAAATTAAGCCCTCAAATTTCCATTTTTATATTTTACATTGCTTTTTTTTAAGTTGAGAGGAAAAGTTATGCTATGCAAGAGAACATCAACACTATTTTAGGAAATTTATCTAAAGGTGAAATATAACTGAACATACAGAAATAATTGCATTACAAATATATTTAACGTATAGATACAGGGAACATTAAAAATAAGCTGTTTAATTAAATGCAGTGGACTCTCTCTATCTGAACACTCTCTAATGTGAACACCCCGGTATTATGAACACATTCTGACTATCCCGACGAAACTCCATAAACTTAACAAAAGATGAACTCTCTGTATTCTGAACATCCTCTAATCTGAACACCCCGCTATTATGAACGCTACTTATGGTACCCACCTCTCTATAAACTGAACGTGTGTTTGCATTCGGAATCCGGGAAATTCGCCCATCATGGAAATTCAGAAAACATAGTTGCAGAAGAATAAAAAGGTTCAACAAACTCGTTGAAAGAAAGACTTGCCGCCATGTTCTTTGCCAGTTTTACGGGTGCGAAGCTCAAACCACTTGTGATCAGAAAAAGTGAAAAACCACGATGCTTCAAAAATGTGAAGATCGCATCATTGTCTGTGCACTATAAATGGAATCGAAAAGTCTCAATGACAGTCACAAGTTCTTCCAATGGCTGGAGAACATTAACGAGATGATGAAGAAGGAAGAAAAATTCTTCTTTTTGTGGATAATGCCAAATCACATACAAACATGCAGCTGAGCAACGTGACCCCGAAGTTTCTGCTACCGAACTGTACTTCTATAATCCAACCACATGATCAAGGAGTAATCGAGAAGTTTATAGCTCACTATCGAATCCATTTTCTGAAGAAAATGTCTCTGGGGATAGAGGAGGCAAATTCGGCAACCGAACTAACGAAGAAGATCAACGTCATGGATGCTGTCCATTGGATATCAACGGCTTGGATGAAGAAACCCCCCACACCATCCACAGATGCTTCTGCGAAGCTAGATTCCCGTGTGAGAGTCAGAAATCAAGAGTAGAGGGCCAAGAAGCAACAGCTGTAAGGGATTTTTGGTCAATTCTTCAGGAGCTGCATACTGAAATTGAATCTGCAGCTTATCTCGAAGCCGACGGAAGCCATCCGGTTTGCGACAACAACATCGTTGAAGAGGAAGAGGATAGTGAAGAAGACACAGAACTATAATTGACCAATGAAACAAGAAGTACGATTGCATTCAAACAATATGGCCACGGAATTCAAGACCTGTTGAAGTATTTAGCTGAACATCACCCGGAAGCCTTTCAACTTCTTAAACAACTAGATAACATCTGCACTGCACAAGTAAACACATTGCAAAATCAGACTAAAATTACTCACTTTTTTAATTAATGTACCGATTATGTTTTCAGGTAATGTATTGTATATATGCAATTGTATTTTTTGTAAAACTTTTTTAATAAAATAAACAAATGAGATGTTAGAGTTCATGTCCAACTGAATTTAGTTTGACATTGCACTAGCCACCAAATCTACACACATGTTCTAAATTTTAAAAAAATCGCATATTTTTCCGAATATCATGAAAAATACCAAAAGAAAGGTGAAACTATTGCTTCGAAACATTGATGTAACTCTTTAGTGTGGAATACGTAAGCGTACACATGCGTATTGGCGGAACAAGTAAGGACACAAAATTTATAATTGAGCGTGGAAATTTTCGCGTTTTGTTCGCTCGCACACCTCACCGAATATCTTGGTCTTTTTTTATACATCCACGAAATTCAAAAGCAAACAGAAAGAATGAGTAACCACCAACGTTTGGGTGGTGGAATGAGGAGAATGGAAACAGGGGGGAGAAACAGGGAGAATGGAAACAGGGTAGTCTCAAGTGCAAATTCCTAATGACTTCAAGATAATATCCAGTGTCGTGTCGACATTTTGCTAACAGTTTAAGGATACTGGATCCTTAGAGAGAAAGCTTAGGCAACGTCGTCCAAGAGCCACGTCGTCTAATGAAAATCACTATTTGTCCATTACAAGAGTGCAACAACTTCTCAGCTCTCTCATCACCTTTATGCGGCCACATGAAGCCGAGTTTCAAAGGTTACTGTTTGCAGAAACATGACAAACGTGTCATGTTTACATGACAGAGTGCTATTTACAATAACACCTGCTGTTTGCGTCCTGCTCACTTCTGCACACAGGAGAACCCGTTTATCTTGGTGTAGAGATCTTCGACTTTGAAGCAGGTATCAATGGGAAACGTTTTATTCACTGATGAGTCTAGGTTAAAAATAAACACTAATTCCCGAAGTATTTTCATCTGGATAAAACCAGGGATCCTTTAAACGTACGATAAGAGACTACTATGCCAGGGTAGGTTTGATGGTCCAGCCAGGCGACATGTCTGATGGGCGCACACCCCCTATCTTTGTTTGGCAAAGGCTCTGTGACTGGTGTGAGGTTTAAGGATTATATATCTTGGACCTCTATGTTCGGATTTAAGGAATGCAGTTGATTCTGATTTCATTACAATGGACAACAACGCTCGCCCAGATAGCGCTCATCTAGTCGACAAATTTCTGGAAACTGAGGATATTTGCTTGATGGATTGGCCTGTCAGATCTCCGGACCTAAACCCTATAGAGTATGTCTAGAACGCTCTGGGGAGGATAATTGAAACTCGCTTTCCACCTCCCAGAATTACCAAGATCCTGAAAACAGCGTTGCTGGAAGAGCGAGACTAGCTGCCACAGATTCTGATAAACTGCCTGATTTCTAGTATGAATTCGTTATGAGAGCTGCATACTGTGAAAGCTGTGTAGAAAGGACCATACTACCTATTAACCCATTTTCTAGGTCATTATTGTAAGCTCTGTTTTATATCTTCTGACACTGATGAGTCTTACGCACGATTGCGTGTTTATTATAACTGTTGAATGTTTTTTTTTTCATTACATTAACCTATGTACATACCTAATTTAATTAAAATCTGTCCAGTAGTTCTGGAGATAATCGACCAAATCTAAAAATTCTCTGAATTTTGAACATGAGAGTAAATTTAGCACCTCCATCTCATTAACTGGCATGGCTATACAGGCTAAGTGTTCTATATAGTCTATAAACTCAGTGCATAGTAGTCGTTTTCAAACTCCCTCTATACTGAACACCCCCATAATCTGAACATTTTTGGTCGGTCCGATGAGTGTTCAGAATAGAGATAGTCCACTGTATATGTAAACTCGGCTAAGCCATTCCGTTGAATATTATTTGTAGCATTGATTAACTTCCATGCATGTAAAATTTAGAAAACATTCCCTAATTAAAAGGGTTGCAAACTGTTCTTCTAGTTTCAAATGTTAATTGGCCCCTGATTGCCATTCAGTACTATGATATATCCCATGCGTAGAAAAACACGCACGCAAAAATTACCACAAATTTCAAACTGTCGCATGTTTTATTGTGCCAAAGTTGCAACGATCATTATTTTCCAAAAACTAAAGAATACACAACGTTATATAAAAACCTTCTGTGTGAAAAAGAAATTACATATAACATAATTTTCTAAAGAATAAAAGAAAAAAAAAAGATTGGCGCATTATATTAATCATTTCACGACCTTATAACATTAAATTCCAAAGATTAAATGATATCCATTATTATGGGATATGCTACATGTATCAAGACACTAAACCCAAATTACTGCTGCTTCGTGCTTAAGTTGTGTCACACATTCTTCGTGCACTCCTATCAATCTATCCTTTAAAAATACATAAAGTTTCAATACATTTTATATAATATATAAGCGCAAACAATTAAATATACTTCTCGAATAAAAAAAGAAAGATGAAGTATTAAGATGAAGTATTAACCATTTCAATACTCTGTAATTTCCAATAAATAAAGCTACAAGATGATTGATGACTTCTGCAACTTTTCATTCTTTTATCATTACAAACATAAAAGTAGTCAACATATTTCTTGCAGATGGATTTAAAGGTCGATAAATAGGATCAAATCCGCTTTTTCTTTCTCTTTTTTTTTTTTTTTTTTTTTTTTTTTTGTTGTTGTTGTTGTTGTTTCTATTTAGTTTCTTTTTATATCATTGATTTATTTTACAAAATCAGGTACTGCAAATGTAGTTTTAAAAAGATCTTAAAGATGGCAAAAGGATAGTTAATTTCGATAAGTTGTAAATATCCGTATGTGCATTTTGACTTTCTAATACAAAATTTTCTACAAATTGTTTAATTCTTTAAATGGCGAGATTTGTTTTAAATGAAATTGTGTTCTGCATTTTGATACTAGTAACGGGATTTATGATTCATTAATATCCTATTTTCATGGTCAAACAAATGTCGACTGCCTGCATTAATTAATTTTTAACATAACGGGACTTTATTAATTATGAAAAAAACGAAATTAGTGTAATATACATACATGCGTATTTTTCGATCTGTGTTTGATGGGGAATATTTTACGATATATAATTGTGGGTAGCTGATGTATATAAACAAAATCTAAAAATTATTTCTGAAGAATTTAGTAGTATTATCACCACGAAAAAAAAATTATTTAAAAAAGGAGCCGAATTTTTATGCAAAGACTGCAGAAGCAGCATTTTTAGCATGAAAACAAATAATTATAGAAGGAAATGTATTTTTATTTTGAACAAAAAAGGATTGAAAGGTGGATATATTTAACACACACACACACACACACACACAAATGCAATAGCGGTATTTTTATCAAACCAATTTTTACAGGAAGAACAGCTATATATATATATATATATATATATATATATATTATAATTTATAAATAGTGGACTCAAATACTGTTTATGATGTATGTATATATAAACCTGTAAAAATATTATATTTAGTTTTATCTGCCCCTCTCCCCTCCCCCCAAAAAAAAAGAAAAGGAAGGAAAAGAAAAAAGAATTAAGAAATTAAAAATTAAATTTATAAAGGGATGGGCAGTGTAGTATTATTATATTATTTATTTATTTTTCTAATATTATTATTTACTTACTTAATTTCTTCTGAATTAGAATTTAAAAATAGTTATGAAAGCATTGATGCTAATTATCTGTTATCAATATTCTAATTAGCTGATTTAGAATTATACATGTTGTGCTGTTTTTTTTTTTTTTTTTTTTTTTTTTTAAATTAAGAATAAATCTGGATTTAGAATTTGCAAACTTGCATTATAATTCTCCATACTTAATTTCAATAATCTACGACAGATGGCAGCACTATTATATTTTTACTTAATATTAATTTAAACTAGTTTATAACTTGAAGAATCATCAGTAAAGGGCAGCACTATAAAATTATTTACTTTCTTTTTTATTAAAATTTTGTGTTGCCAAGTTATATAATTTGTGTCATTCCCATCTCTCAATTTAATCTGGGGGCACGGCAGTGCCCCTGCCAAGTCGAGAAAGCACAGCCGTAAGCATCCTTTTCTGGAAGCAACTCAGGGTACTTTTGACTTACCCATATCTTTGTGCTCGATTTTCCCAGGAACTTGAAACTTTGTTTTTCTAAAAGTACTCTTCAAACGGAACCAAATGCTCAAATTTCCACGTTTCTATCTTTTTTAGTTCAGAAAATATAGGAACTCAAAGTTTCGCTTTTTTGACACTGACTGACTCACCGATCATCAAAAATCTGAGGTACATTCGATAGCCCTAGAAACTTGAAATTTTTTAAGAAGGTAGTGTTTGGGATAGAAAGAAAGGAAAAATTTAAAAATTCGGAAAATTCGAAAAAAAAAAATCAAAATTTTTTTATCTTCCGTAATCGGAATTCTTGCCAATACTGTTAGTCACTGATTATCAACACGATAAAACGCATCATTATCGGTTCGCTGTCTATACTAAATCGAGCACGAAATAGTTGGGTCTTGAATACAGTAAAATTCATTTTAAATGACTAGAACATCTAAAGGTACTACTTGATTATAAGGTCATTCCACGTAAAATGAGCAAAAATTAAAAAAAAGTCGTGGCCACATACTAACCAATTTTAATAAAATTCGATGCACAGGTTCAATTCATATTCAAGTAATGCTCTGCAAAATATCTTGACAAAAAATAAATTTTTTTAGCAGTTTTGGACATTTTAAAAACTTGTGATACAGAATGGCATGTGCGCAATCGTCCAAAGTTGCAAGTTTGAAGTTCTGTATCTTGAAAGCTGTTTAACAGAAATGAATTTTTTTTGTAATTTTGTAAACTCTGAAAAATTATCTTCTTATTTACTGAGTAATAATAATCTAGTAACACCATGATTATTTATAAATTGGTTGCAAAAATTAAAAATTTGTGAATTTTGAGAAAATTAGAATCGTTATAAAAATCAAAGGAATTAAAAAACCTCTGTGAAATTAATGCCTGATGCAGTATGTCATATATAGATCGAATTCCCCAAGTTTTAAAGTGGCCATTTATTTCCTTGATCTTCAAAAAAACTTAGAAACTTTAAAAAAAATTACAAAATCAGGATTTTTCCTCTTCTGTATAAGTCAAAAATAAAAAAAAGGACAGGCCCGACAGTAACAATATTGCACAGACATAAAGATTAATAAGTCCATGATACGTTAAAAAAAATCAAGATTGCCTTTTGACTCCTAACATAAGAAAAATGGGTTCAAAATAGTAATGTTTTCTAGATTCCATTCGCTATACCTCTTTGAATTCGCCCGCGTATCTTAAAATATTGCACGATTTCATGGGAAAACATATTTAGTGCTGCCATCTAGTATTTTTAGTTGAATTTAGAATTGATATATAGTTTTTTGTTTAGCTTAGCCAGTTTTTTCTACTCTAATTTAAAATTCTCTTGAGGCAAAAATAAACTGAAAGCAAGAATAAAAGTTTCTGTATTTAAAGTATACACATTTATTTGTAATATCAAATATTTTAAAAGTTTAATAAAGCTTTCTTTGACTTAAAAAAAAGTGATTGAAATATTGCATTTTACCCTCAACATTTTTTACTATTTATTTTTTTTCTCATTAAGGAATAAAAAAGGCAAGAATGAAACTTTCGATATTTCAAATATATACTTTTAGCTATAAGGTGTAGCAATTTGCAGCTTGTCAAGGCTGTCCTTCGTGTGTAAAGGATTAATAGAAATATTGCTTTTTTCCCCTCAAAAATTTTCCAAAATAATTTTTTTCTCGATACGAAATAAAAATACAATTACTAACTTACGCCAGTCTGTTAATTATCATTCATTCCTAATTATAAATAATTTTTAATATATTCTTTCCATTCCTAACGCTAATAATCGAAATTGAAATTTTAAGCACATAGACAATACCTCGATTTTACATTCACTTTTAATGTAAATTTTAATACTTATATTAACAATCCAGAAATCTATTATTTTACATTTACTCATAAATAGATATGATCTACTTATAGACTGATTTTGATTAAAATCTGTGACATGTGTGCCACAGCTGATTTGCTCATTTTGCATGGAATGACCCTATACCAACTGTCGATCAAAAAACTATCGCCAAACTACAAGATTAAATGCCAATAATGGATAATCGTAAATGTCACATTCACTTGACATTAAACACCATATACGTGTTTGTTACGTCATCAAATTATTTGTAATTCGACTTTTTACTTGTATTTTTATTAAGGTTTTAGCTGTTTATTTGTTCTTTCGTTATTTAAAATTAAAATTATGTCAATTTGTATAATTTGGCGAATAGTTTGTCGAAATTGGTTGACGGGATAATCGAGTAATACCCAAGTAAAATTAATTTATTTTACCAAATTTTGATTTGGTGATTTTAAATATTTTATAAACATTCTGCAAATATGCTAACATTTCTTTATAGATGACTGTTCTTATACTGTTTCTATATTTAAAATCACTACCATATTATTATACACACGATATAGTTTGATTCCATGGCGATACACCATGTCGCAAAATTAGCAGCTATTTTAAAATTTTTAAAGCGATTTTTTTTCTCCAAACTTACCCCATATTTAAAAAATAGTTCACTTTTTATACCAAACTATTGACGTAAACAACAATTGTTGAGGAATAATAAATTTAATTTTTATAAAACATGGAGAGTGACACTCAGGATATGACTAATATAATTGCATACGTAAAAGAAAAGTTTATTTTTTTAAATAACAATACAAACTGCCTGCCATGTACAATATTTTTAATATGTTTTTTAGGCACACTACAAATTAACGTTTTGGAATTCAAAATCGTAATTCTACATTCCCCTCTCCCCCAGAAAAAATGACATTATATTTAAAAGAAAACAGCTATTTTTATATTTGAAAATTAAACGTCATCACTTTTGCACCACTATGACATCATTTTCACTGACTTTTCACTTTCGACCGTGCTAAGACTATGATCGGTAGATATAAATATACAGTAAACAACCGTTAGTGCGGACTTCCAAGGAAGGCCATTTTTCATCTGCACTAACCGAAATCCGCAATAAACGATGCCTTTAACATTAATTTAAATATGATGAAGAAATGAAACTGTCACCATTAACCGGATATTTATTAACGAGAGTCCGCTATATTCTCAATAACCTATTGATGTTTTGAGAGTAGTATCTATCGCTTTTCTACCTTTACTGAAGGAAAATAAATAATGAAGAAAACTACAGAGCGAGGCTCCGTCTACTGGGTACTAAAATCATTTACATAAAAAACAATATTACGATTTACTTTAAATTCGAAAGTATGAAGGTTTGAAAGTTTATTGTAAAATTCTTTTACTTACTCGTTTCTAAAAATAACTTAATTATAAGTGCTATATATCGATAAGTGAAATAACTGAATTTTAAATTTCGGCGATACATTGTTTTATTGTGTAAAGTTTGTGTACTAGATGTCACTGTGCATCTGCAAAATTGCTGAAAAGATGAGGTAACGTAGGGAAACGCGAAATTGTATGACATTCCAACAAAATACATTGTTGATCGAAGAAAGTTTGAAAGGAAAAAATTTAAATACTATATTTTGATCACAGAGAAGAAAGTGCTCATCGAGTAGTTCCTACATCTGGAGATGGTTCGTGTCTGCTTCATTCTATATCTTATTTTCTGTGCTAGGTAACATAGCCTCGTCGTATGATATCAGATGTGCTATAGTTGAGTATGTGGTTGCGCACCGGGATTAGCTGGAAGCGTACACTTGTGATGAGCATGGAAATGTTTCCCCTAACACTGAACTGTAATTGAAGCTTATGATGAATACTACTATTTATGGGTCGGTTTCGGATCTCATGGTAGCCGCCAAACTGTATTCTGATACGTTTGAGGTCTATCAAAATAGCCTTCAGAGGCACATTTGGTGATAATTCTCAAACTCTAGTGAGACGTTTACTTTTTTCTGGTAGTTTCTTAGGAGGTTACTATGATGTTCTACTTATTCTTCTTAACACTTCGCAAGAACTGTTATTTTTCCAAACGATTATCTATCACACAGAGAAATCAGCTGCAGAAAAAGAAAGATGGAAGGTCGAAAGGGGAAGGCCTAAAAGTTCCTAGAACTCACGCTCTCAACAGTTCCAAGAAGTTAGAGCTCTTTATCGTAAAAACCATCTTCGAAAACAAAAGCATACATTAAAACGTTCCAGCGATTCACACCCTGAAATGGGAAGCCGTAGCTCGCTACAGTTCTTTGCATCCTAAAGTCCATTGGGAAGCAGTCGCGCACTGTACTGTTTCACACCCTGACATGAATGTCGGAACTCTCCGACGAAAAAGGTTTAGAGGTAAGCTGCAGTTTAAAATAAACACTTTAGAAAACATTACGAAGGCTGTAATAACTAAAAAAATGGGAGGTAGACCGGAAGCAGACAAAGTTATAAAATGGACTCTGCACAATAGAAATTAACTTTGGAGGATTTTGATAGAACAGCTGATAAACTGAAATTGAAACAAAAACTAATATACTTGAAAATTTGAATGAATGCATTTGAAACAGTAGCACACATGACAAATTAGAAGCATTTTAGGAAAAGAGGAACATAGAATCAATCAGGAGCCATTTTATGCCCGTGAAGATTATAAAGTTTATGAAGGTAAAAATATGGTAATTGAAATCGACGCTACTGGAAAAGATTTCGTTGGCTTTCTCCTTACAAAAAGAAGTGAAATCCCATCAAAAACATATCATGTAAAAAAAAAAGCCAAGTCTCGTGACTCTTTGACCGTAAAAAGTTCTGAGATCATGTATAGAGCAAAGTTTAGCTCTCTTATTAACTCTGACATTTTAATTTACAAATTACCCCTAGTCTCTACACCTTTAGTTGATGATTATTTTGTGACTTGGCAATTACCCAGCACGAGAATGTAAAGGCTGTTTTTTTATATTTTAATAGTAACGTTTATTTATAAAGTATTGCATAAAATAGTATTTATAAGAGCACTGAACGTATATATATATTTGTACCATGGTCATAATTTTACATAACATTGTAAGCCCGGGTGCGAAAACTCTCTTCTGGTCGAACTTGATGTCCGGAGTTTTGGAAGATTTTCTTCCTATTTAACGTGAATACGAGCCACACCCCTCTTTTACAAAGACCCCCAAACAGTGCATCCCCCCTTTAGGCTTCTATCCCTTGCGTTCATATTCAGTTTTAATCAAATCATCCCATCCCAACTAAAAACATAGTAAAGTGTTGACATAATAAATTTCTTGTGCTGCGTAATTGCCAAGTCACAAAATAATCATTAACTAAAGGTGTAGAGACTAGGTGTAATTTGTGAATTAAAATGACAGAGTTAATAAGAGAGCTAAACTTTGCTCTATACATGATCTCAGAACTTTTTACGGTCAAAGAGTCACGAGACTTGGCTTTTTTTTTTACATGAGATGTTTTTGATGGGATAACTGTACTTCTTCAGTCCTATTTTGTAATGGATTTACTCTGGGATCATTTAATAAGCATATAAAGTAATTCATAATGTTTAGATTAATTACGATAATGATTTATAATTGTAATATTTATATTATTAATATTATTTATTACTTGGTGTGATGATTTTGAAATGTCAGAATTCGTTTTTAACTGCAACCCATTAATATGCAGGGTTTTTTCTGTGATTGTGGGGATACATGATTACGATTCAAATATGGTATTTAAAAAAATGTATGATTCTATTGCTGGGTAAGTTTTTAACTAACGTGTTTCATTTTTATTTCTATTGCGCATGACATTGTTCTGTCCCGGTCTTACATAATGATTAATTATATATTTCTTTCATTTTTAGGGTTCCGTACTTAAAAAGTAAAAACGGAACCATTATAAGATCACTTCTGTGTCTGTCTGTCTGTCTGTCTGTCACAGCCCTTTTACACGTAAACTATGGAACGTGGAAAGTTCAAATTCGGGGAAGTAATAAAGACCATTAACCCACATATTTTTAGATTAATAAACATTCATAAATATATTTAGTAAAAAAGTAGAGGGGATAATAATGCTACTTCAAAAAAAATATTTTCTTTGTATATCATGTGAGGTATCCTGTGAAAGCTTTTGTAACGCTGAACTCAAAAATACATTCCTTTTAATTTTAGGTATTATATTTTCAAAGATATTGTTGAAAATGTAGCGCAAAAATATATCCCCCCCCCCCATCTAATTCCAAATCTACTGAAACTAAAATTATGAAAAAATTAGAGGTAGTAGCCGTTAATATAAACCTTGCCGGAAAATTATAGCGATTACCCTAGGTCACATAGTTTTTGAGTAATTAGCATTTTTCTGTTATACACAAATTTCGATTTAGGGGCATTCAGAAGAATTGTTGAGCATCGCTGAATATACCTATTGTTACAGAAGAATAAAAGCATTGTTGATAATGATTTTCGAAATAAAACATCGGTAATTAGCCGAGATATTAACCCTTAAAGGTACGGTCAGATTGGACATACACAAGGGCAGGGGCGGCGTACTCTATGCCTAGTTAACAACTTTTAATGATATATATGTGTAATGTAATGTCCAGTAACAGTATAAAAGCAATAAACGTCAAATTGTTAAAAACATACTAATTTAAGGTGCCTCGGGACTCTAAAAAGTGGAAAAAATGAAAAAAAGACCATTTTCAACATTTAATGTCTTAAAATGTATATGATTTTAAAACACAATTTTAATTGGGATGAAAGATATAAGTATGTTCTTTCGTTTAATGTATTTAAATAATTGCAAGATACAAAATTAGTATTTATAGGTGGCTCGAAACCATTAGACATTTGGCGAAAAAAAATTGGCATAACAGTTTATGCGCAGGATTACAAAATAAATATTGCAACTAGAATGAAAATTTTGGTGCTTACTTATACTTCAGATTGTAATAATTTCCCTGAACTTAAATAAATTTGTATTTAAAGCATTTTTATATTTTTAATGCAATGTTGCATTTAGCTAATACAAGATTTTGAAAATTTCAACAGTAAAATGACCTAAAAAAATATTTTTTTGAACAATAAAAAGGAAATTTTAGGTTCAGTTTATACAGACTAATATGAAATATACATTTTGAAAATTTCATGAAAAAATATTCAGAAGTTTTTGAGGTATCCTGCGCGTTATGCCCAAAAAACGCCATTTGGAAAATAATGACTTTAAAGTTTCGGAAACGCCGCTTCAGCTATTGAGCGGGTATAATACTAAAAGCTAAAACTTCTGTTCTAATGGGAATTTCAAGGAAACAATTATATCAAAATATTCAGAAAAGATAGGCGTTTAACATCTAAAAAAATTAAAATTTCTTAAATTTTGAAGCTCTAAGAGTCCTGCGACCACTTAATCCTTTCAGGCACGGAGTAATTCTATTTATAAACTTATGAAATAATGAACTGACACCAGAATTTATAAATGAATTTATTAGAAAATGTGAACTTGCTTATTTTCACGTACATGATAAAAGGAAAATTTTAATTAAATGTTCTTGGTGCCGTTTGTCTGTTTTGGAATTAAAATTAGGTGTCCGTTTTTTAAGAGCATCGCCCTCGAAAGATTTAATTATAATGAATCGCATAAATGCTGTGAGATTCGCGATAGTTTGCATTGATTGTATCTCTCAATACGCCTCGGGTGACTTTAAAAGTTAATTAAACTCCTATCTGGAAAAACGCGGCACTGATCAAGGCGGCGTTACAACTTTGAGACCTGAATTCGAAGCGCGCTTAGCACAATGCCAAATTTAAACTTTGAACAAAGGTTTTGTTTTAGCTACACTGTAGAAATAAGATGTTATTACACTATGACGCAAAAGTTTAGACAATGAAGAAATACTTACATACTTTGAAAAATATTTATTCAATTTTCAAATCACTGCTTGAAATTAATGTGTTGTACATATAAACAATATTTATAACAAAGAAAAGTGGAATTGTGCATATTGCAATAAATTAAATGGTAACAAAAATAAACTGCTGTCTCAAAAGTTTAGACACAAATTAAATAAAATCGAAATAAACAATTTTTAAAACCTGGTTGCGCATCCATGCTTATGTATTACGTCATATACACGAGATTGCATGGAAGAAACTAAATCTTGCATAGTTTGTGGATCGATATCGTACCATGCATTCTCAATAGATGTCTTAAGTTCCTTTTCAGAAGAGTATTGTCTAGCGTTGCTATAAACTTTGCGACACATGATGCTCCAAAGGTTTTCTATAGGGTTATGATCTGGGCTACATGCTGGCCAGTCGAGAACTCTTATATTATGGGAATTAAACCAAGATTTTGAATGTTTTGCAGTGTGAATTGAAGCATTGTCTTGCTGAAATTCCCACTGAGGACCCCCTAGAAGCTCAGCAAATGGCAGTAGGTTTTCTTCTAATGTCTGTGTATAATGCTGTGAAGTTTGACGACCACTGGTGAAGGTCAGAGATACTTATCCATTATAGCAAAAGGCCGCCCAAACCATCACCGAGCCCCCTCCTTGTCTGCGACTAAAAAAACGTCGAGGTTCCTTCCGCAAGTCATGCCAATACGATAAACAACCATCTGGACCATCCAGATTCCACTTTTTTCATCGCTAAATATGACTGACTGCCATTTCTCTCCATATGACATATGCTTTCGAGCCCACATAAGTCTTTGTAACTTATGATATGGTTTCAGAGCTGGTTTCTTCTGCATTTTGCTATAAACGATTGTTCCTTTTTCCAAAATTCGTCTACGAATCGTATCCTTTGATACAGAGATTCCCGATGAGCTTTGAACTCCACGTACGCTCATTTGTTGAGTACTCGCTAGTCTTTGTATCAGGCGATCCTCTCGTACATTTGTCACACGTGGCCTCCCAGACCGACATTTTGCTTTATATTCGGAACCACTCGATAAAACTCGATAAATAGATTTTTTTGACCTATTAATAATAGCAGAAATTTCAGAAACGCTCTTCCCTTCACCTTTCAACTGCCAAATCCTTGAAACCTCATTCACTTGAATTTCTTTAGCTCTCGGCATGTCGACTATGAAGCGCAATCGTTTGCAGAACTTAAGTACTCCAAATTTGTGACATCATCGATTCTAAATTTGCATATGCCAGCGAATATTCAAAGAAATTTAGAATAGTGTCTAAACTTTTGCGACATGCACATTTGAATTTTTATGAAAAAAATTAGTATTATAGCAAATAAAACGACTGTCTTTTGTACATAGCATTTTAAATCAGTTTTTGAATATATTTATAGGTTTTTGTAATTCTGACGTCATAATTCTACATTTTAAAGCTGAATGACGTCATTGTCTAAACTTTTGCGTCATATTTTACTACGCTGAATTTAGTTTCATGAAATGCCAAATGAAGTTTAACTATGCACTGCTTTTATTGTCAGTACCGAATAAGTTCATCATAAACAGATTAGGATAATATTATAAAAAGAGTTATACGAATAGCTATATTTGATATTATTTAGGTACCATATCTCTTTGAACTTTCATGGTATACCCATTTACACTTTTCTAATATATACAGTTATACCTAACCCTGCGTTGTATAGTTTTTTTTTTACAAAGTCTTAGTATTCTTTTAGCAACTGTTTTTTTTTTTTTTATATAATACAATTACAAATTCATATATTTATTCTACGGAACCTTCTGTACGCGAGTATTGCTCGCACTTGACCGTTTATTATGGTAGTGGTTAATCGGACAATGGAGTAAATAAGCATTTAATCTATACCTTATTATTTCTTCCTCAAAAATTAACCGCTTTTTACTAATGATTTCGTAATATTGACATTGAAAACGAGTTACGAATCATTAATTCCAATTTTATTCATAACTTCCTCTCATTTTAAGTTCATTTTGTAGTTTTTCTTTTTGAATTAATGAATTTTAAATTTTGAGATCATACATTTCGTGCAAAGGATTTGTTGATGCTAACAATGATTCAGTACTTCAGGTCTCTTTTCATTGGTTAAATTGTTTTAGTTACAAATAGTTTAAAAAAATATTTCAAATATTTATGATTTCCTACATACATTTCTTTATTTACGTGTTCTTCTTATGAATTCTCCTTCCAGTTTTTTTTTTCCTTTCGCCAGTCTTGAATGTTTTAGTTTTTAATAATTCATATGTTGATTATTAGGATATAGGTTTATTAAAAAAATTCATTAATGATTGGTTAAATTAATAATAGTTGATCCAGATATATTATGTATAATGTCAGTGTAATGTAATGATTCTCAATTTATTAATGTTAATTTTTTTAAAAAGATGATGTATTGTAATATTAAATAATGGTTATATATATATATATACTTTTTATTCCGTAAAATGTTTATCTTGTGCCTTTTATAGTATGCCGGTTATTTAATCATTAGTTTTATAAACTATCATCCGTAAAATAATCCTATTCCAGAAATTTAAATAAAGAAATTAGTACCTAAAATGTATCACATATTCATGTTTACTTGTCAAATTTTGCAACTTAGGATTGAATATAAATATAAATAATGTGTATAAAACATATGACTCTTGCATCGTATTATTGAAATCGGAAATAAAGTCAAAGAAGTGGGAAATTGTACGTTAAACGTGGCAAATGAGGTTTGTTCGTACTATAAATTGTTTTATAATTATTCAGATCTTGCTGCAATAGCTGTTTTTTACTTATGCCAAAATGCGTGAATACAGATTTTATTAGGATTATATATATATATATATATATATATATATACATATTAAATTCATTAATACCGAAATAATTATGACTCCATCTTCAATAAGATCTAATCACAATGGTAACCTAGAATCATTACCTAACATGGGACATCATTAAATTAATTACGCATGATAGGATTTAATAGAATAATCATCATGGCAACCTAGAATCATTCCCTATCATCGGATACCGTTCAATGAATTACGTATCAGAGGATTTAATAGAAAGAAGTAAACTTTTATTAATATCTTTTTAAGTTTTGTTTCGATTTTCGGAAAATTTGAAATCATTCTACAAAATTCTGCAACGATTACATACATATTAAATTCCAAACAATTCGGTTGGGTAATTGTTGCTCTGTTATATGCGGACAGACGGACAGACAGACCGACTGACCAGACGATGACTATACGTCCTACGTACTTATATAATTACAAACGCACCTAAAAAGAATATATATATAAAAAAATTTAAAATAATTCACGCTTATTCTCAGTAATACTTATGATTTCTTTTGAATAGCCCTGTATATGGTCTATAGAATTTATGCACACCATGTAGTGAGTTAAAATGTAGTTAAACTTAAGACACTTACAATAACTGAATACTCACTTTCAGCAATCATGCCTAATCGACAATACTTTCGATACAGTATTGTATGTGTCCCTTTAAGTGAACGATAAATGTGATTTGCATCATGTGCTTCATGTCCATTCTATTGCAAGTATGTTGTAGTAAACGTCAGCAATTTATATACATTCCATCATTTCTGAGATACTTCAATATAATTAAAGTACTCTGCAACCATTTTTCGCCGTGGAATTTTATTGGATTTTATTATCTCTGTGAGATTTGTAGCTATCGAGATGAATTTTTTTGTGTTTAATGAAGGAATGGATTAGGAAAATTTTCATAATTGGAAATTTCACCCTACGGGGACCGTATAAAATTTAATTTTCATATTTTTTCAAATAGACACCCCATGGAGTTGCAACTTATGTCATCATATTTTGGACATTTTAATATGAAACTTTGTAATTGCAAGTATAGGTCTAGGGGAATTATTTATAGCCTGTTGTTTCGATCTTTATTAATCACGCTGTATATATATATATATATATATATTATTTAATAACAACATTTTAAGTATATAAAGATTAATTTTTGTATGAATAAAATTACCGAAGAAAGAATGAATGACAAAATGATTTCACTCAACTTAAAATAAAAAATAATTTGTTAAATGTACGACAAGAAAAATCCAAAAAAACGACAGTTTTTGTACCGCCTTATTTTTATCACAATAATTCTCTTTTAAAGTGATATTCTACAGCCATATATTAAAAAATTAATCTGTGGAGTTGATTTAAGTCCATTGATATTTTATTGCTTATAAAAAAGGCGCTGTATTTGAAGTTTTCAGAGTAAGAAATATTAATAAAACGATTTTCACAATCTTAGTACTTAATATATGGGTCGCCTAAATGCAAGTGGCATTGTTGTAATAAATCCGCCATTTGAAGGGAAAGATGACAGCGCATGCTCCTATAGAGAGTACTGGGATAAATACTGGGAATACTTAAATACTGGGAATGCATGCAATATCGTCAGATCCCATCAGATGCGTGTTTGATTGGGAATTAAAACGGCCTATAGAGGCGCTGCTCCCGGCCTTCGGTACAGGAAAATCGTCCCTTTAATTTTCCTTTAACTAATGTTAAAGTGCCATTGAAATAATATTTTATTGTAAATACAATTGAAAGTTTTTCTTATTCAAATTCGGATAATTTTTACTTTGTAATGTAAGACACAGGAAATCTGAAATTGCGCAAAAGAATAATCATTCTGAACAAATTTAAAATACATGTAATGCAACGAGCTTACACGGCAGTATCTTGAAGCGAGAATTTATATATTTTCTCCACCAGATGGCGTATTCGAGCGCTTGAATTGCCAATAACATGGGAGCAGGTTAAAAGGCATCCTTTTCATCATGGATACCTCCAAATGGTGTCAGCGCGGGGTCGTGTAATTTTTAACAGCGGAAAATGAAAGTCCTACACTGTAAAAAAAAATCTGTGAAGTTACTAAAGTTTTTCTAGGAAATTTGGATTCCTAGAACTTCTCATGTAACGGCAACAACAAAATTTCATGTAACAGACACACTTTTGCGCCGAAAATCAAAAAATCTGTAAGGTTACTAAGAATTTTTTTGGAAACTGGGATTCCGAGAACTTTTCATGTAACTGCAGCCAGGGTTACAAATAAAAGTTTAGTAAGATTACTGAAATTTTAGCAGATTCATTTGTAAAGTTACAGATTTTTGTAGCTTTACAAAAACTAGTTTTGTAGATTTGCAGCTTTTTTCGTACAGTTACAGGTGAAAGTTTAGTAAGCATGTAACTTTAGATCTGTAGAACTACAGATTTTTTTTTTACAGTGTAATGAAATTTATCGTCGAATTTGAAATGTGTATGGCACGGAGTGTATGTCACTCAGATCGGTATTCCGATGGTGTAGGAATTTTCGTAGTGGAAGTAGTAGTACTGGCGACAGGTCACGACCTGGTTACACGCATGTGGTCTTCTTCCACTACGAAAATCCCTACACCATCAGAATACCGATCTGCGTGACATACACTCCGTGCCTAGAACGTTAAAAATTGCACGACGGCGCGTTGACACAGTTTGGAGTCATCCATGATACGAACGATGCCTTTTAACGTGGGCCCACCCTATCCCACACGGATTTGGCAGGACATGACGATATCGCATTCATTCCCAGCATTCTGCGCGCTCTATAGTAGTATGCACAGTGATTTTTCTCTTGAAATGTTGGAGTTATTACAGCAATGCCACTTTCATTTGGAAGACCCTTATATTATAAGCAATTTTTACATGATTACGTTATTCTGAAACGCTCATTGAACAGCATTTAACGCATAATTCCATAGATCTAGTTATTTTAAAGTTTTACTGTCGTATATATTTAAATACATAATTATCAAACAGGGTTTATTTTAAACTTTTTTTCACAAAATAGAATTTTCTAAGTTATTAACACAAGTTAGTTAACAATAATATCCCCAGTAGCAAGAGATATCGGCTAAATTTAGGCCTAATACCAGAATTGTCGGCAAATGATGAGTAGTCGAATGGAGAGCTTCGCATAATATCGTCTGAACAAAATCTAGCGATTTATCTAGACAATGTCGGCAGGAAATTGCATTATTACTACAAGTCAATTAATCGGAATATATTCTTATGCACGTAATCGGCCGGCATTCGGAAAATAATGGAAAATAAATCTTTTTACTGAGGTGTTATTGTTTGTTTCCGCTGTATAGATACCCCCTGCAGTGATGATAGGGGTACGTGTCATGTGAATAAACTGTCCAATGCCTTGCAATATCTTATCTCCCTCCCGCTCAAAATACGTTTATTTACGTTTTTCTAAATGGACAATCGAAGGAATATAATGTAAAAAAATATTTTCCAAGAAATGCTCTTTGGTGAGAATACATTATTATTTGCAAATCACTAAACTTAAATCTCTTAAAAACTTATAGATAGCAGGGCAATTACTGTAAGAGTAAATTAACAATTTAAAAGCGTTTGTTCGTTCTTTGTTTCTTTTTTTTCAATAATAACGTATAGACATTCATACTTAAAATTATACTTAATAAAATGATTAAAGATATTTGCTGTTTTGTTGATTTAGATAACTAAGTTAAAAATTATAAGATCTGAAATTCAGATTATATCAGGATAATATCTGAAATTTAGACTATTACAACAACAAACTATTTGCTCTAAATGTATTTTCTTAGTTATGAATTAGAAATTTTTGATTTTAAAATTAATTTATTTAGAAATACTTCAGGTAATGTTATTGTATAAATTATAATGAAGTTGATCATCTTTTTTTACCCAAAAAAGTAAAAAAAAAATATTTTATACCTTTTTAAAAGTTTTAAAAAATGTCTGAACATTTTTTTTAATTAAAATTATTATTAGATAAATAAATTGAAAATTATGAGATCTAAAATTTAGATTATATCAGAAATTTAGACTATTACAACAACAAACTATTTCTTCTGAATGTATTTTCTGAATTATGAATTAGAAATTTCTCATTTAAAAATTAATTTATTTAGAATTAGTTCAGATAATGTTATTGTATAAATTATAAAGAAGTTGGTCGTGTTTTTTTCCCCAAGGTAGTACGAAATTTAATTTTATACATTTAAAAAGTGACTGAACATTTTTTTTTAAATTAAAATAATTATTAGGTGGATAAATTGAAAATTATAAGATCTGAAATTTAGATTATATCAGGATAATGTCTGACATTGTCTGATAATGTCTGATAATATTTGAAACTATTACAACAACAAACTATTTGCTCTAAATGATTGTTTCGTAGTTGTGAATTAGAAATTTCTGATTAAAAAATTAATTTATTTAGAAATAATTCAGGTAATGTATTGTATAACGAAGCTTCAGCTTTGAACGTGTATAAATGTAAAAGCCATAACTTCAGTTCTAATAGGAATTTCAAGGAAACAATTACATCAAAATGCTCAGAAAAGATAGGAGTTTAACATCTAAAAAATTTAAAATTTCGAAAATTTTAAAGCTTTAAGTGTCCTGAGACCCCTTAAAAACTTACAGATAGCAGGGCAATTAGTGTTAGAGTAAACTAACAATTTAAAAGCGTTTGTTTGTTCTTTATGTCTTTTTTTCAATAATAACGTATAGACATTCATACTTAAAATTATACTTAATAAAATGATTAGAGATATTTGCTGTTTTGTTGATTTAGATAATTAAATTAAAAATTATAAGATCTGAAATTTAAATTATATCAGGTAACAAACTATTTGCTCTAAATATATTTTCTTAGTTATGAATTAGAAATTTTTGATTTAAAAATTAATTTATTTAGAAATACTTCAGGTAAAGTTATTGTATAAATTACAATGAAGTTGATCATCTTTTTTTTTTTCCCAAAAAAGTAAAAAAAAATAATTTTATACCTTTTAAAAGTTTTTAAAAATGTCTGAACATTTTTTTTAATTAAAATTATTATTAGATAAATAAATTGAAAATTATAAGATCTAAAATTTAGATTATATCAGAAATTTAGACTATTAAAACAACAAACTATTTCTTCTGAATGTATTTTCTTAACTATGAATTAGAAATTTCTGATTTAAAAATTAATTTATTTAGAAATAGTTCAGATAATGTTGTTGTATAAATTATAAAGAAGTTGATCATCCTTTTCCCCCCTAGATAGTGAGAAATATAATTTTATACATTTAAAAAGTTAAAAAAAAAGATGACTGAACATTTTTTTTTAAATTAAAATAATTATTACATGAATAAATTGAAAATTATAAGATCTGAAATTTAGATTATATCAGGATAATATCTGAAATTTAGACTATTACAACAACAAACTATTTGCTCTAAATGATTGTTTCTTAGTTGTGAATTAGAAATTTCTGATTTAAAAATTAATTTATTTAAAAATAATTCAGATAATGTATTGTATAAATTATAAATATGTTTATTATCTTTTTTTTTTCCATGTAGTGATAAATTTAATTTTATGCATTTTTAAAAAGTTAAAAAAATGACTGATTTTTTTTAATTAAAATAATTATTGGATAAATAAATTGAAAATTATAAGATCTGAAATTTAAATTATATCAGGATAATATCTGAAATTTAGACTATTACAACAACAAAATATTTGCTCTAAATGTATTTTCTTAGTTACGAATTAGAAATTTCTGATTAAAAATTTAATTTATTTGGGAAAAAAAAATCAGATAATGTTATTGTATAAATTATAAAGAAGTTGATCTTCTTTTTTTTTTCTCCAGATTCCATAAATTTCATTTTATAGCTTTTAAAAGTAAAAAAAAAAAAAAAAAAAAAAAAAAAAAAAAAAAAAAAAAAAAAACTGAAATTTTCTTTAAATTAAAATAATTATTTAGATATTGAAAAAAAAGAAAAAAAGAAATTTTTTCCATACATAACCAAAATTTAATGAGACGCTTTAAATGATGGAATTTTCACAGCTAGAACGCAATTTTAAATGAGAATGTTTTACATTGTAAGATGCAAAAATTATCAAATTAAAATGTATCAAAGTTCATTTTAATTCAAACAATAAATATTGCTAGACGGAAATATTTTCCACTATAAAATACAAAAATGTTTTCATATCGAGGGCGTAATTAATTAAAAGGTAAGACATTTTGTTTAATTTAAATTCTAAATATTGCTGATCTCTGGATGAATATTACAGTTAATTATTCTTTGTAAGATACAATACTATTTGTATATCAACAGTGTGAGACACTTATAAGCAAGAATATAATTTTTAAATTAAATGTAATTTTATTTGTATATTACAATAGAAAATTAATTGTAATTTTAATTGTAAAATTATTTAACAGCAATATTTTGACTTTAAACAAAACAAGATTTATTACATTTCAAATAATTACATCCTCGATATGGAAATATTTTTGCATCTCGTAGGGGAAAATGTTCCCAGTTAACAATATTTATTATTTGAATTAAAACAAATTGTTTTACGTTGTAAATACTATTTTTGCATCGTACAAGTTCTTCCATTCGATATAAATAGCTAATCGGCAAAAGATCATATGATATTGAAATGTACTCGGTAAAAGATTACCAAGTGACCAAATTATCGAAAACTAATACGCAAAGGCTTCAAAAACGACACAATTCTAGTCGAGAGGCGATGCTCGATAGGTGATTTGCCTTGCGGACAAGAAGTCATATCTGCCGACCCCGGAAAATGAGATCGTCAGGACGAAATATAGTCGAGTTAGGACTTTCGACGGAAGTTCGGCCAAGGATTATCTCTCTATTCTAAAAAAAAGTAACTACCGCTGTCACCGCCGCCGCCGCCGCCGCCGCCGCCGCCGCCGCCGCCGGTTTTGATTTTTTTGTGACCGGAGGCCTTTCTTCGTTAATATTAACAAAAATAATGCATACAAAAATATGAAAATCGGTGGTTTTATACAGAAATGTTTGATAAACACGCTGATGCAGACAGTTTTCAAATCGAAGAATTATTTTAAGAGTTATTTAATACTAAAGTTGGACAAAATCGTTCCACTAAAAAAGTTTTATAGCAGCAAAATCTATACATGGCAGTGTAATCATTTTTAGATCATTTTATGCATTAGAATTTGCCGGAGTGCAGATTGCATTAATTTTTTTTATTTTGACTCATTTTTTCAGGTTTTATTTCTATTTTAAATTCAAATTTTCAGCATTTCTAGAGATATTTTTTACAGATTTCAGAAAATTGTACTAATTTAAACTGTTGCCAACTGTATAAAAAGCGAAAGCAATAATGTTTGCTTCAAATTAAAAATTTATTTACACGTGACTATTATAAACAGGAAAAAAACTTTCAAATTAGAATTAAATAATTACGTATAAAAAGCAGGAACTTATTAAAAATTATGTCATAAAAAGTATACACGTGAATTTTAAAAGAGAAAGGATATTGTAAAATAATAAATTCATTAACATGCGTTAGAAGTCTTAGGAGAAATTACGTCATATTTACGTCACATTATAGTTATTACATAAAATGAACACAAAATAATATTGCAAAAAAGTTTAAATTTAGAAATTGCGCTAGACATTTATTTGATATTTTGAGAATTAATTTAAAATGTCTCATTTAAAAGAACTTTCTTTTCGCTTTGTTAAAAAATACCAGGAGACAAAGACTCTCTTTACTTAATTCCTTTTATATTAGCTTATTTTGAAATGTTGTTGCACGTGTATATGTCATCAAGTTATTTTTATTTCGACGTTTTATTTGTGTTTTTATTAATGTTGTACGAATTTATTTGTTCTTTCGTTATTTAAAATAAAAATTATATCAATTTGTATAATTTGGCGAGTGGTTTGGCAATTTATATAATTTGGCGAAATTGGTCGACAGGATAATCAAGTAGTACCGCAGCGGATTTGGCGTTAAAATTCCCCAATCAAAGAGAAATGAATAGAAATTCGTTTATAGGGAGATCGCCACTGTTTTTTAAATTATAATTCAATCTTTCGAAATCTTTTTAAAGCCGATCAAATTAGCGTGCATTTAGAGTCTGCGGTGTCTGGACGGGGGTTGGCGAGCGTAGCTCGTAGGGGGCCGAGCCCCCTAGTTTGCTAAAATTTTATAATAAAATATCATTGTGTATATTTTATGCAAATCAAGTAGAAATCAAATGGCAAGTTTCATTACGCTTTATCACTAAGTTCAATATATAAATTACAAAATTGCAAGAACAATTTTCGAAAATTCAAAAATACACAGATGGACACTTTTTAATTTTTTTATAAACTACTATTTCAATGAAAAAAATAATTAATACATTTTCCGTTGGATTTTATGTCTTCGAAACATCGGAGTGAAAATAATTTGAAACTATCGAATGACTGCTAAAAAAACAAGTAGAACATTTTTTGAAATTCTTTTAATTCGAATAATAACGGCTTTTACCAATTTTTTTTTAAAGAAAATTCTAAGAAAAATGTGGCTTGTAAATGTAACATTATTTACCTTGTTTTGTTAATGAAGTACACTGTGGCAAATAATCCGTATAAATTTAATAAATATTTGCATAAAAAAAAGAGAACAAATAATGTTATGGAATCTCATTTTGCACTAAAAGCATTTGGAGAGGGGAGTTTTATAACAGAAAAAGTAGTTCAAAATGGCTGAAGTAGAGAGCGCTGATGCGAATCCATTTCCTACAAGTGTGTAAATATGGACGATTATTTAAAAAACTGAGTACTGGGTGGCAACGTTATTCCATTCATACTACTATGTATCTAATTTATTTAAAAGAACTGATAAACGATACATCGGATATCTTTTAACATTTTATTTTAAAACAGTGACTGCAATTGTCCGCTAGTTAGTAGCAATCGGCTGTACATTTTTTTTTTTTTTTTATAATATGCAGGTAGCATAAATTAATATGTAATAAGTGATCTATTTCAGACTAGTAAAATTAATCTTAATAATCCAATATAAAATAACACAAATGATTCTCTACCTAAAAGATAATTTAAACATTTTAAAATATGTTAAAAAATGAAGTCCTTTCGGCTATGTATTTAGCCACGAGCGCTACTTGCCACGTCACTTACTTGAGTGAGATATGGACATGTGTTGTTCATAAAACCAGTTTATATCTTGAATTCTGATGAAGGCTAGAGGCATAGACGAAAGTTCAGAATATCCGAAATGTATCTTTACACTTTAAAAATGTAATTTCATATAAACAAACCACGACATCCAATTTCATTATTTTATGTTCGATAAAATAAATATCCATTTTTTCCCATTATTTCCACAATTTCAAATACGCGCATTCTATGAAGCATTGCAGAATCAGCAGTTTGGATGGTGCTGTAATTTGACATTGAAAAACATTGTTTACCAACTCGTAACACTGAAAAGTCGAATTACAGCGGCATCCAGACTGTTGATTCTGGAATAATTCATACAAGGTGGATAGAAATCTCGTATAGACTCGATGCGGGTGACTAATGGTGAGCATATCGAAATCGTGAAATAAAACATTAAAAAACATATTTGATATTTTCTTTATGAAACATAAAAAGCGTAAGTATATATCACTGTTTGTTTATTTTAAATTATGTTTTTAATATGTAAAGGTATATTTCGGACACCATGTACTTGATTTTTTAACATCTTTTAAACTGTTTTAATCATCTTTTATGTAGGATATCATTTGTGGAATTTTTGTATTGTAATAAATATAAATAAATATACAATTGAATTAATATAATTAATTTAAGTTAATGCACAATTAAAGTAAATCAGTGTGTAATTATACATAATATTCTTTAAATAACACTATAATCTTAAGATAAGGAAATGTTTCAATTGATTTTTCTCTTTTGAAAATCCTGATCACGGTTCCGCATTTGAAATTTTTTTTTTTTTTTTTTTTTTTTGGGGGGGGGGGGGCTTAATACTGGTACCGGAAAAATTATAATAAAACTGGTAATATTAAAAAATTATATATTTCAAAATTGATTTCATATGGGGTTGCTCCGTCATCGAGTTGCCTAATCGTCTTAGACGAATAGATGCCGTAATTTTAATAAAGAATAGTCTTCTTAATTTTAATTTCTAAAATTTCAAAGAGACATTTCGATTTTTCGATGTTAATGTAGTATTTGATTTGTGTTCAGTTGTTAGTTCAGTGTGTTAAATGGCTCAGAAAGGTTTGGAATGACGAAAAAATGTATTTATTATTATTTTACCAGATAATACATTTAATTTACAGTTTAGCTTATCCACTAACAACACCAAAAATCATTTTTATATGTACAATATTAATTATGTATACAAAATGTACATTTGAAGACAAAAACATATATCGTTGAAATGTCACATTCACCTTGAAAACTATATCGAAATAAAATTAAAAACTTGCTAAATATTTCCATTGGTAACAGAAACACAAAAAGAAAAGGTATATATTGGGATGGCCGGACGTAAATTCGAGGACAGATTGAAAGAACACGTAAGTGATATTAAGTATTGTAGAAACCACAGCATTAGCAAGACTTAACCTACAGCAAAATTTAAATATTCTTTTTAATGAAGCGAGAATCATCATTCACATATCCCATTATCATATTTGATTAATAAAAGAGTCCATAGAAATTTTAATAAAAGATAATAAGGCTATTAATGATAATATGTCATACAACATTCCGATTATATGGTTAAAATTTTTAAAATAGATGCTTTTTTTTAAAAGTTGGATAGAAATATTCGGTTACTGGCTTCCCTCCACAACCTTTCCCCCTCCTCTGTAAAGTAGACTCACCTGGTTGCCCAACCGAGACAGTGCACAATTAGGAATTTTCATATCAAAGCGGCCCTGAGGATGATCTTGGAGTGATCGAAAGCATTCGGCATGAAATCTTGGAAGTTTTTAAGTTTTTAATCATGTAACAACTATTTTATTTATGTTTGTGACTTCTGTTTACATTTGTGACATTAACCCCTTAACCTATGAGTTAGTCTCAACAGCTCCACGGTTTGGCAAATCCATAGCTACCACTAAAATTTAACAGAGATTTTTGCCTTGTTTAATCATGGAATTTCGACGATTAAATTAAACTATATTTACTGTGAAATTTTAGTGGTAACAAGAATTTACTTTTGGCTTGGTCTTCGTACGCGGGCTATGCCCGTCATTGTAGGTTAAGTGGTTAAATGCACCCTTTTAGCAAGTTTTTAAATTTATTGTGATATCAATAATGTAGTCAAATATCGTTTTGAATTTGATTAAATACAAAACTATCGTATTAGCAGCATGCCCGAGATTGATTGCTAGAGAATTAGTGAAAGATTTTACTATTCACAGCCACTTTTGTGATTCTACTTATCCAAATTAGATCATATTAAAAGCTTAATTTAAGAAATAAACATAATTTTCAATTTAACGTATAAAAGGATTATTTTGGGAGAAATCTGAAAAATGTATGTAAAAGAGAAATGTGCATGGAGCACTTTGCAAAACGTTAGTTATTCAGGAATTTCGAAATTTATATATGTGGCATTTTCTCAAAACATGTCGTGTGAATCGTGGCATTGTAGTTGTAGTCTACTTATATAATCCACAACTCGAGATTATTGCAGATAGACAATAGGCAATATAAGAATCACTCGTATAGATCACCAACCAGAGGTATTAAAAATTCAGTCGTTTCGTCATAGTCGGCAGGAAGGCAATGATGTTATGAAATCTTAGGAATGTTTCTATAAATAACAATAGAAGCCTGATATCAATAAATAGTTTATTGACGACAAGTAAATTTCTCCAACTCCACTACTCTAGGAGTATTCATTTCAAGTAAGGTCACATAGCTTAAGATGGTACAAGGATCGGAAGCGTCATCGCGACTAAAAGACAAACTACTCTCCAAGTGACGTGGACTTTTTAAGCAAAACAAAATCGTACAAAAATCTGCTCTCCAAGAGAATGCAACGCTATAAATAGTGGCACAAACAAACGCGTAATCATAAAGACGCTCAAAGTAAGGCCAATCCAGCTAAGTGAAAGGGGAAAGAGAGGGGTGGCTGCGCCAGCGATTGGTTAACTCCGTGGCGCGTTTCGGGATAAACGTGACGTGCGGACGGGACTTATTACTAGTTTTATAACGTAAAACGTCCTAGACCGTGAATTTCTTGCAAAGCACTTTTGGATATGGAATGATTTAGTAAAATAAAATGGTATCGATAACCTTAGAACGAGAAAATAAAACAATTTAAAGTCCCAGAATAAAATGAAAGAAATAAAGTAGTTTGGTGGGTTTTAAAAAAGAAGTATTGTCATGAACAGATTATAAGGTTTTTAGAATAATAAGTAAAAGAATACGCTCGATTAAAGGCATGGGATAAAAAGGATAAAAGATATTTAAGATATTATTAAAGACAGGTAAAAAATGTAGATATTTATTATAAGAATTTGGAATAGTTTAACTAAGATAAAAGGGGGAAATTTTTATTATTACATATTTATTTTTATTATTACATATTTATTTTTATTATTACATATTTATTTTTATTTTTATTTCCAGAAGTATCAACACACTTTAACCGCAATTTAAATACCGATATCTAATATTACTATAAATATTTTCTGTAATTCTTAAAAAATCCTTGGTGAATAAAAAAGCTGATATTAATGGTCCATTATGACCCTTAAACATTTTTCAAGAAAATTATATTTTCAGGAAAAATACATACATATCTCTTGATATCGGTTATATCGGTTGTCTGCCCAGGAGATCAAACGGTAGAGCAATGGCAGTGTAAGTCAAGAGATCTGGGTTCTAGTCCGAGCTTGGAATTTTTTTCTCGCTCAGTTGGAATGAATTAGTATTAAATTAACTTAAATATTAAGCACGATTTTATGCAATGAATTTCCAAAATTGTTTATCCTTGTAACATTTTTAGAATTAAAAGTATTTCCGTGGTCTCACTAATTTAACATTATCAACTTCTTATGATTGTGCTATGTTATGTTTACTGTAAATCTTTGAATGCATTCTACAGTGTGCTTTTTAAGGATAAGCATAATTTTCACAGGGATTTAATTCTATCCTAATATCGCATTACTTATTCAACACCCAAGTACGAAAAAAAAATGTCAGCCACGTTAAATAAAGTTACATGTCAGATAGATGTTTACGCAAATTTACACTGTATTTACTAGACATATCTAATTAAAAATATATCTATATTTTTTTTTCTGTAGAAAAACCTTTTTGGGTAGTTGTTATGTAACATGAGAAAGCAGGAGCATATCTAAATGCATCCAAATCTATTTTGACACAAATAATGATTCTAAAATCACACAAAAATAGGCATATTTCAAGATTTTAAAAATTATACGGTAATCATCGATAATCGTATGCAACTCCAAATGACTAATTTAGAGAATGTGACTTTTTAAATGTTTTTGTGACTGCCTTTTCATAGTGTCCACATTTGATTTAAATCTTATTGTCGGCTAGTTCTACGTGTACTTGTACTTTTAATGTAAGTCACATACTACGATTTTTGGCTACTAGTATTTTAGAATGGATAATGTGACTTATTTTATCGGTGATATCTCATTAATTGAATCAGGTGAAGCAAACGTTTCGAAAATAAAGGTGGCCAACTAACATAGCAGTTATCATTTATGTCACTTACACAACAAAAATCCATGGTACTAGTCTGTCATCATCATCGTTCATATTTAACGCAAACTTTAGCTGTAGACTTGACTACGGAATATTTGTTAATCTTTTATCTCTCTGATCCAGATTTTATGTTTAATCTTTAGTGTTTTGAAATGTTTTAATGATTTGTTTTATACGCTATAGAGTACAGTTGCTCGGTACTTATAGAAAGAAAAAGGGAAAAGAATGAAATATGTATGATGGCAAAAAATTTAAGTGACGAAACAAAGTACTTTATATTTTTCAAAAATATATGTTAAATTTCATGAAAATATATACACACAATTTAAAAATTCTAAAAAAATGTATTGAAAAAATTTCAAACTAGTCAAAATAACTCAACCTTCATTGATAAATTTTAGCATCGAATAGTTGTTCTATTAAAACAAATATTTTCACAGATCTACAAGACTGTATGAAACAGCAGTATACTCTTCAACTGCCCAGTGAACATTCTCGCTTCGAATCCAGCCGATTTCATTGTGACAGAAAAAGTTCGAGTTATAAGAAAAGTTTTCTGTTAATCATTCAATTTCCATTCTGAAATTCCCCTTCTAGAAGTTTCCAGAGCATTCTTTAGTTTTCTCAGCAAAAATATTACAGGGCAAAAATATTACACTTTTTTTATTCAAGAGATTCAAGAAGGAAAGTCTTCACAATTACATTTTCTCCAAATGATGGAGTATTAGCAAGAGTACACATACACTTTCGCCTATTACGTATGCTATATGGCGAGAATACCATGAGAAAAGAGATGCGGTCAGAGGTTGTTAATTGTATTTGAAAGGGAAATGTAAAAGAGTAATATGAAATATTTACCGTCAACTGATTGCGTAGGAATTATAGCTCATAAACAGTGAAAGAACATTCTATAGAGGATTGCGAAAGATCTCATGGAATTGAGGCGGCAGAAAGCGCACGTTAATAAACTAAAACAAAATAAAGACAGGGTTAATAACTGAAATGACTAACATATTGCATCTGGACCAACGGTTAAAATGTAGAAGTAATATGTCTGACTAATTTCTGCATATCATCAAAACTAAGGCAGAAAGATGAAAACTTAGAACGCTGTTGCTAGGCGGAAAAAGGAAATTGTTTCTTTTCTTTTAAATGCAGTGCACCGCGGTTAAAATATTACAGGTACAGAAAAATGACTGCTTAATTTATGAAAGGAAAAGAGCGCTAGAAAACGAATTTAATCCAAATGCAGACAGATAATTAAATTTAAGAATTTAAAAGGCATAATTTTAAAGGGGGGGGGGGAGGAAACCATTAATATTAATATATGAATGACGCCTTCACAGGCAACGCATTTTTCAAATAAGTTATTGAATTTTGGCACCCACCCACTTAGGTCGCCGTACAAATTATAAATTGTCCAATTCTGATAGTTTAGTTACGTAATTTTAAATGAAGAAAGTTTATTTAGCCATGGTAAATTCTGTTGTTTAATAAACTTTCTCTTAAATAGATACATATCACCAGAGATTATCATATTCATATAAGTAATCTGGTCACAATCATACTCAAAATGTTGTTATATTTAGTCATGTATGTTGTAATTTCAGTAGCAACGATAGCAAAATAATAAAAAATAAAAACTTTTTTTATATAAGAAATGAAATATACTAAGCCAAAAAAAATAAAAATAAAATAATTTACTGCAAAATTATAGAAGCAAGAAATCTTAACAGGTGTTATCTCCAATATAATTAGCATTTTCAACATGTGGCTCGTTATAGCATCATCATATTTACAAAAAAAAAAAAAAAAAAAAAAAAAAAAAAAAAGAGAGAGAGAGAGAGAAAGATAAAATTTTGGTGAAAGTAGGACACTTTAATAATCAGTTATTATCAGAACAATTTTATGAAGTTTGGTATTATATGATAGTTATTAAATAACTGGTATCTTAACGCATTAATCGCTAATAAGCATGTAACTGTATTTTATATAGTGAATATTGTATTTTAGTGATAAAAATTGATTTTTTTTCTGACATAAATTTGTAACATTTTTTTTTACAAATGTCTTATTATTTACTGATAGCATTAAAATATTATTAATTGATTCCATTTGAAATAATCAAAGTATACAGCAACTAAGATATTTTTTTTAATTAAAGCTATCGTATTATTATAATCGTGCCAATTTCTCACACTATTCACTCTTATGTGTGTTTAAACAAAACTAATCACAATATCATTTATTTTGTTCCTTTTTTATGATAAAACTAAATATGCGAGAAAATATTACAAAATATTTAGTATAGTTAAAGACAAGACTCACTGTGATTACTTTTAAAACCATACTTAAATTTCAAGTTTTTTTTTCCGTTTAATACAGTAGTCCCTTAACATTTGCCAGAGTTAGGTTCTCGGAAAATTTCGCGAATGTCAAAATCGCGAATATTGAGACCGTCGTCCCGTGCATAAAAGTGGATTAGGTTTTATGATTTTTTTAAAATGGAAAAAAACAATTGAAACCATATCACAATATATATTATAAACGGAAAAGTCAAAATATATATTAAAATATTTATTTGCTTAAAAGACATTAGTAAAAACACATTAAAAGTAAGTTAAAAACCTATATTGATATGTTTCAACTCCTTCACTGAGTCGCCATCCGAATGTATAACAGAAATTACAAATACAATGAATATGAAAAATGGAAAAAATAAATGATCGAATACAAACATGTAAACACATAACGCGCCCTACATTTTCGCATTATATGTTTATTTGTTTGTATTAGATGATTTATTTTTTTCCATTTTTCATATGTATTGTATTTGTAATTTCTGTTATACATTTTGATGACGATTAAGTGAAGAGTTGAAACATGTCAATATAGGTTTTTAATTTACTTTTAACGTGTTTTTAATAACGTCATTTAAGCAAATAAATATTTTAATGTATATTTTGACTTTTCCGTTTGGAGTATATACACTGCTCAAAACAATTAAAGGATATTTGAAGTTTTATATAAAATAAAGATATAAACGAAATTTTTTTTTGCCGAAAATAGAAGAAGAGAATCACAATTGCAAATTTTTCTGGTTTTTAAACTGTGGAGTATGCAAATTTTGAGTTCGACGTCAAAAACGTCGCTTCAGCGGCAGCGAATGAAATTTGACTTTCAACTGGATAAAAGAGAATGAAGACAAGGATGATCGGCATTCAGTGATTGCTTTGTTTCGATGAGTACGATGTCTCAGCGAAGTCATTTAACAGATTCAGAAGCTTTAAGAATTGTTGGTAGGTTAGAAGGGGGACAAACTCAAGCCGAAGTAGCGCAAGCCATTGGAGTGTCACAAAGTGTCATTTCCAGGATCTGGAACCGTTTTTTGGAGAGTGGATGTGCAGTCCGAAGATCAGAGCAAGGTCGTAGACGGGCAACAACGCCCAATGAAGATCGGTATTTAGCGTTAACAGCTCAGAGACACCGAACCATGAACGCTACTCTTCTCCAACAACACCTTCGCTCGGCTACAGGCACCACGATTTCAACTCAGACTGTCCGAAACCGGCTCCATGCTGTAGGTCTGTATGCTCGCCGATCGATGGTATGTGTTAGATTAACATCAAGGCATCGTCGCGACCGCAGGGAGTGGGCAACCGAGCATGTCAACTGGAGGAGAAATGAATGGAGCAATATTCTGTTTTCTGACGAGTCCTGTTTTTCTGTGCATCCGGATAATAGGCGTATTTTCATCTGGAGGGACCGTGGCAGTAGGAATAATCCTGCGTTCGTGCACGAAAGTGTCAGATTTGGCGGTGGAGGAGTGTTGGTGTATGGTGGCATCTCCATTGACGGGCGCACTAACCTCTACATCATTCGAGATGGAGCTCTGACTGGTCGCCGATATAGGGATGAGATCCTCAGACCTATTGTAGTCCCTTACGCTGCAGCAATCGGAGATAACTTCATTTTAATGGACGATAACTGCAGGCCACATCGTGCAAACCTGGTGGAGGATTTCCTTTTCGAGGAAGGAATCGTTCGAATGGAATGGCCAGCGTGTTCTCCAGACATGAATCCAATCGAGCACGTTTGGGACGCTCTAGGAAGACGAGTTTCTGGCCGCCAACAACCCCCACAAACTCTCCAAGAACTGGAAAGAGCTCTTCTGGAAGAGTGGGGCAGAATACCCCAACTCGTCATTAATAGCCTCATTGAGTCCATGCCTCAAAGGTGTTCAACGTTGCTGGCCGCCCGTGGAAACCATACCCCCTACTGAAGATGATTTTCTTTGAAGAAAACACCTTTTCTTATTCTTTTTTTCTCATATGCACAAATTGTGTTTTTTTCCTTTAGTACACAAATGCGCAATAAAATGCATTTTGCATTTTTTTCTGTCAAACATGTGTAATTTATTCTCATATAACCTACTATGTCTGTCGACCATGTATCAATCAGCTAAACAGTTTACCAGATACAAAATCCACCTAAAACTGCAATATCCTTTAATTGTTTTGAGCAGTGTATTATAATATGTTTATTAATGGATGTAATTAAGGCTTATTACCCGTACTTACTTACATTTGTAACAATTGAAAAGTAAAAATATATTTATTAATCATTAAAAAGTACATGCTGCAAATACATTTGAATAATTATAAACATATTGTACAAAGTTTAGTTCCTAGTTGATAGCTGGAAAATTTAGTGTATGCAATTTTTTGGCGGAGCAGATCTTTTGTTTATTAATTTTTACATGAGGAGAGGTTGCGGCCTCGATTTTTTCGACTCCTCACCTGTGAAGAATCGCATTTGGCTGCTTTCTCAACCAATTGTTGTTGAGGTTTTCAAATTTCCCGTACAATTTTTGCAGAAAAATTTGCATTTGCAATAAAAAATTTTAATTTTATTAATGTTTTTTTGTTGTTGTTGTTGTTTTTTAGCCAGTAATCTTTCAGTAATCTTTTGGGTGTTTCTCCGAATTACTGACCCATAATTTATCTCGGTACGAGGGTTAAAAATCTCAAAAATTACACTATACAGTACAATGCAGCTGTCCAGTGTCAAATAGTTTATAGATTTCGTAAAAAAAATCGAGTTTACTTTGTAAAAAATATTCTATATAAAACAAAATTCGCGAATAACCAAGTTAAGTATTCGCGATTGTTGAAATGGTCTTCATTTTTTATTTCGCGAATAATCGAAACTCGCGAATGTTAATACTGCACTCTTTGAAATAAAAATTTCATGTTTCTTCATGATCTGCAATAAACGTCTAACAAAAGCAAATACTATAATTGACTTTGAAATCTCATTTTTAAATATCTAAGCAATAGTATGAAATGTTTATTTATTAACCAAACATATAAATAACAGTTGAAATAGAAGTCTTCACTGATTTTTTGTGTGTGTGTGTGTGTGATATTTTACTTTAAACGTAGAACGAAAAAACATTGTCGTCAGCAAATATTTAAAATTAATATTTTGGTTACATATGCCATCATTTGTTGTTTACATAAAAAAAAAAACCGAAATTCATCGTATTTCTTGACATTTAAAAAGCAAAATGTTTTGTGGATAAGTTATAAAGACCAATTTAGAAATGTGCATCTAATACAAAAATGAAATTTTTAGCTTAAAAATATTGTGTTTTTTTTTCTGATCTTTTCCAAATTCATAGAGAACATTATGCTGTGTCTTTAAATAAAAAGAACCAATTTGTCATTAAACCGTTTGTCTTATTTTTAATGGATGATGAACACCAACAAATGCTGAAAAGAAATATTCCAAAAAAATATTGTAGTTAAATATGTATTTAGTTACAAAGTGCATTTCATGAAGAACTTTTTAATTCTCGTGTTTTGTTGTATTTGGAATTTAACATGTTTTGAAGCAAAATGGAAAAAAAAAAATAAATATCGTTTAAAAAAATGCAATGTTTAAACTAAAAACCTCATGTTTGTTATGACGTAGCATTTATCTTTGTACAAAAGTAAATAGTATGTTATTAAATCATTTCAAAATCCGTATTGTTAAATGTATATACAAAGTTGAGGGAAGTTTATTTACTAATTCAATATAAATGATACGCGAAATAAATTTATGAATATGTAAGCTAAAGATCCAGTTTTTTCAATACACAAATTAATGCCAGAAAGAAAATAATTTTAAATTTGATATACAATTAAATTTTTACAAACAGCAGAGTTAATTCTTTTTTACTTCTTTTCTTTATTTTCCCTTTTGGTTAACGAGAAGGAAACTTTGTGCCTGTTTCCATTAAGATTGAAAAATTGTTTCAATGAATTTATTCTTAAGAAACAGGGTGATAGAAGACTTTTAGAATGTCATTCATTTCCTTATGTTTTGAAAAAATCAATTTAACAATGTCTGAATGCAGCTTTCGATAATAAGGTATGTCTAAAACATTACTTTAGTTTATTTTGAGATGAAAAGAGGAAAGTCATTTAAGAATCGTCGAGTTAGAATTATATAGGATGATTGGAAAGAAAGGAGATAAAGCCCACCTTTTCACCAATCGAGTTTGAGATTAGTTTTTTCTCTATAGAAAAAAATTATTTTCGATTTCATAATAGACTATGTCCTACACATCGAGATCTTTTGTTCATTTTTTCATACCAGCGCACACAACATGGACCCATATTTGACAATCTGCACACTCAATCATTTATGCGATTTTTGTTTCTTACAATTTAGGCAAAACCAATCATCACTGTCTTGATTTTTCTTTTTAGATTTAGAATCATCAGACTTTCTTTTTAAAAAGAGGTTTTCTTTATATTATGTCTGTAGTTCTTACCTTACATCATTTTCTTTCCAATTGAATTACTCCTATTTTTTAAAACTTGATGCTTCAATTCGTTTTGTGCTTTTAGAGCTTCCTTTTGCAGTTTTTTTAAAATTAAATGGTTCCTTTTATTTTGCGAGGAAGTTAAAACAGCTGTTCTTTGGCTCCCTCTGTACATTGAGTTAAATGATTTTGGCAACGAAGATAACATTTCAAATTATTCTTTGGCCTTTTTAGGAGGGGGGGGGGAGTTGCAGCTGCAGCTTTCTTGCGTGACAATCTCTCCACAACTTACACTTTCCTTTTTATTTCCTATATCTTTAACAACTTTTGCTGTCACTGATGTTGTTCTGCCAGAATGTATGTCTGTGTCGTATTCATCAGGTTCATTTTCTTTTACTCTCTTAATATTAGTAGTTCCTCCCGGAGAGAAATGTCTGAATTCAACACTGTAAATCAAATCGTAGGAATCCCGAATTCAAAGAATACAAATACATACAAAATAAAAGAAATTTCAAAAAACAATTATTGCGTAAACATGTAAAATATATTTTTTATTAAATTAAAATATGAATGCATTAAATGATTCACAGCTTTATTACTAAAATATATGTAAAGCAATTGAACCACCAATTGGAAGAAGGGAATAAATCCAATAAATAAGAATGGAGATAATTAAAAAAAAACTTTATAACTTTTTACTTTCAACTTAGGCTCATGTGATATCAATGATAATGAAGAAAATATAAATTCTGATTTATTTACTAATAGAGCTGGCTGAAATATATATTATTCATTTTTGTATGTGTATATGTAAATGTGTTGGATTTATTCCCTTCTTCCAATTTATCAGATACTATACAAAATAATTTGAAATAATAAACAATATAATTACAAAAACTATTTATTTATTAGAAAAAAACGTAAAGACACTCTATTATTCATATATTTCTTCACTTTCGGATCTTGTAGTTGGCCAGGTCAGAATAATATCGTAAAAATCTTTGAATTCGTCACGAATATATTGGATTATATTTTGTATGTCGTTCATTTTTTTCTCATTTATGGGTATTTTAGTAACATATGCCGGGGTTTCTGGTATTTTCGGGTTTGTAGAAGGTTTTGGAGCAAAAATATAGCTTTAATGAAACCATCGATAAATTCGGAAAATGTCAAGTAACCTTTATGACTTGAACTATACTCAAAGCTTCTATATTGCGAAATCTTGAATGTTGTTGCTTTAGAGAGAATGGAGCCGATGAGATACGAACCACGGGTCTCATGATCAGGAGGCGAGAACGTTAGCGTCGAGCAAAAGGCCAAGCCAGTTACTCTAAACTAGTAACTCGCTTTATACTGATCAAGTGAGATGAGATCCCTACATTGCCTTGTCTAATGACTTACAGCTTTTCTTGGAACATCGCTGCCATGAGTTTTTAAAATCAAGTATGTCTTTAGAGGTAATGGGTTTAACTGAAAAAACCCCGGTTTTTGCTGCCAAAATAAGATTATTATATTCATTTGGAACGTAAATTCTGTCCTTTCTCCTAATGAGTCTTTTAGCGGTCCCGAAATTTCTGTCACACTGTCAAAACGAATGGCCATGCACAGGAAAGTATTGATATATTTTCTCAAAACGATTCACTGCAGGAAGAGTGAGAAAGAATCTCATAAGGGTGTTATTTCTATTTTGTCCCCGCAAGCATCGCTAAAAACGTGTAGTTCCTTGACAGGGGGATCCATGTCCTGTGTAATTTTCCACAATAAACTACATACTTCATCCGGGACCCGTTTAGCTTCACCCTCATGTTAAGTCTAGCAATCAGCTGAGTTCGTCTTTAAGTCATGAACACATACAGCCATAGTTTTCTTAAATAAAACATGTCTTGAACTGGGATCTTAGGAATGCGCAGATTTTGCTTGTAATCAAATACAATGGCTCCTACATCTTCTTTTTCCTTACACAAGGCCAAAATTTCTTTCTGTTTATTATAAGCCTTTTTAGCAAGTTTAAGATGTATCATTTTTTCCGCAACCGCCACTCTCCTCGCATTCTCATTGAGAGATGGACTTTCCATTTTTTCCTCGAGCTCTTCGCAAGTCGAGAAAACGTCTACGTGTGGCCGACCGAATCTGTAGCCATGATTATCATTCAAATATTTTCTGTAATAGCCATATTTTACGCATTTGTATTGGGGGTATTTTATTTTAAAGTTCATGCATTATTTTGACGTTTAGGTTTGCTTCTAAATATTGCATAATTTTGCTGCTGTAATGAGATGGATTAAGGGGAAATGACCGGATATGTTCATCAGTAGTCCTAATTGCTTCGTTTGTTAAGACATTACGTCGATTACGATGCTGCCCTCGTTTTTCTTCAGGTAGTTTTCCCACCTATTTAATGCAGGTAAGGCGAAAAATGGCCTTATTTTATATAGCGTATAAAATGGAGAAAGCTTGACGGCATACTTGAATTTTTTCATTTCCTTTCATAGCAAAATACGTGAACGTATTGCCACGTTTTTTAGTATTTTCGCGTTTTGAAAGGCGGCGATTAACCTTCGCGTATTCAATGAGACTCATCATATATATTTCATGTTCATTTTTCGGTCGCCCATTGTAAACGAATTCAAGCAACTGCTGTTTTTCTTAACTACTAAACTGTTGAGTGTAGTGTTTTACAGACACAGTCACTATTACTGTTAGATTTAGCTGACACTAACCTCCCAGAACTTGTACTTACATAATATTTACCAAGTAGACACTGTGACTTCCGTTTTTCTATTTTTGTACAAATGGACATTTCAAACACCTCTTCTCTTCTTTTTCGGAGTCTCAGCGTCTGATTCATTATCAGATGAATCGTTACAGCTACTTTAACTGGTCATATTCAAACTTTAATAATGAAATAATCAAATTTATATGTTAATAATCTCCACGACGCGACGCTAAACGAATGCAGTCTCAAACACAACAAAGAGCGCGTTCAGCAGACCTTACCAAAGCTACCAAAGTTACCGACCAATTGTAACGCAGTATGAAATAAAAATCAATGCGAATTGTGACCCCAGCTACAGTTCAAGAGGATAGCTTTCGTTGATGCCATTGTTGAATTGTAGCTGACGTCCAATTCTTCTTGATTTTTATTTCATACTGCCCTACAATTGGTCGGTAACTTTGGTAGGTTTGGTAAGCTCTGCTGAACACGCTCTAAAATGGCGGCTATTAGATCGCTAGTATCGCGTCCCCCACCAATAGCGATGCGTTTTTGTTTATCGAAAAGAAAAAAAACAGGCAAAAAGAAACACTATTTCTATACTCGTACAGTTGATAGTTGGAAGAAGGAAATAAAGGAAGGGTTTGTTTCCTTCTTCCAACTAACTATTTTTATGGCCACATGAATCTATACGAAGAGATTGGTTTTTGTTCTTTTCTTCGAACTCACAACTAAGCGCGACGTCTAAAGAATGTAAAAGTGTAGAAAAATGAATGTATCAAAAGGTGCCGTTTATTCTTTTCTTCCAATTGGTGGTTCAATTAACGTTTAACATTGAAACCAATTTTCAGATGTTAAAATAAAATAAAATTTCCCGAGCGCTTTCGACCAAGCGCTAGGCATCATCAATGGGGTGAAATGAGAAGAAACTCAGAATTAGAAGAAGTGATTTTCTTCTCATTTCACCCCATTGATGATGACCAAGATTTGTTCGAAAGCGCTCGGGAATATTTATTTTATTTTAACATCTGAAAATTGATTTTAATATTTAAAAATCCCTGTCGGCTCGGCCTGCAGGCTCAGGTAGATACTAATTTCACCAACAAAAACTAAATTAGGATTAGAGATAAACCCACTTTAACAATTTTATCTGGCCGCTTTGATGAGTTTTTTATTTAATTTTTATATAAGAACTGGTTTTATCAGAATCATATTAAGGCAGTATTCAAAAAATATTTTTCTATGCTCAACAACTCGAAAATTTCTGACACATTTTCAGATTTATTTTTAAAAGGAAAAATATTTAACTTCCTGACGTGATTTTTAAAGAGATTTATAAAAGACAAATGTTTTTATTTTTCATTCAATTAATTAGAACTTGATTTATAAACAATTATTTTCTCAGTAGGATTTATATTTTTCGTTTCCAACACACTCGCTTCGAGAAATTCGGTTCAAAATGCTCACTTTGACACCACTCTTTAAAATATATTCCGCTTCTATAAAAAAATCAACCATTACGGCACATTATATAGTTTCTAAAAAAGAGAGCCTACCAAATGGGTGCGTTTGAAAGCAAAAATTAATTTAAAAATAAGCCAGAAAGTAAGATGTTTGGATTTGAGTACATCCTTAATATATTTTTTTTTCAACCTCTATGTATTTTTAATTTATTTCTGATGCAAGAATTGGTCCTATCAAAAACTTGTCAATATAAAAGTTGTAGATAATATTAAGAAGATATATAATAAATTCATGCAGTTTTGATATCTTGTGAATTGACGAAGTTATAGATTTTTTTTCTTCTTCCACTCCCCCTTTTTGTTTCCGTTTTTATTTTTTTTTTCGGTTTGAATTGGTCCTATCAAACACTTGTCAGTATAAAAGTTGTAGATAATATTAAGACTATTTAATAATAAATTTAATTAGATTTGATTTTTTGAGAACGTACGAAGTTATGAATTATTTTCTCCTCAAAACCCTATTTTTTCGCCCCTTAGGTCCATTTTTAGTTTTATCAAAAATCGGTCTTACATAAATTTTTGGCCAATTTTTTAGAAGTAATAATAACTTATGTATTATAATTAAGAAGTTATTGGCATTTTTCGTTTTTCCCAAAAGCTCTCCCTATTACCACCCCCTTGGTCCGATTTTGCTCATTAACGAACTTATGCGAGAGTTTATGCACCTTGTTTTTATGTATCAGTTTGGGAAAGATTAGTTCAGAATTATGGAAGTTATCGTGTCCATAGAAAAGTGACACATATAGGTAGATAGATAGATAGATATAAAGTTTTTTACTGGGAGTGGTTTTGAGTTCTAGAGGTCATGATCGGTGTAGATCTGCAAAGTTTTTTCCGAAATTCCAACACAGGACAATTTGTAGTATTTCATACGAAATCTACTTAAAACCTTTTAATCGTTTTTACACCAAATTTAGTAATAAAGCTGTGAATCATTTAATGTATTCATGTTTTAATTTAACGTATTAAGGTGAATTTGACGTTCTCTTACATGTAGATTTCTATATATTTAATAATGTATTTTTTTATGTTTATATAGGCCTAAACTGTATAAAGAAATTGATCCAGATGTGCAAAAAAAATTAATTAAAATATTCAAAAACTTGCATGTGTATAGTAATCCATTATAAAACATTAAGGAAAAAAAGTATTGTTTAGAGCGTACAGCCCTCGAAATTCATTACTTAAATTTAAAATTTTTGATCGTATATCTGGTCAAATTTAAGCAACTCAATTGGTCCAAGTGTAAGAGCGAAAACGAAAGCAAGCAAATCCGCGTGAAGAATATGAGCAATAAAAAACACGAATTTAGATATGCATTTGAAAACATATCAACTTACCTTAGTTTTAAAGTATTCTGTTACGTTTTGTTGTAAAAAATTAGATCTAAAAAGCTAATTTTCGGTTTTTAAAAATTGTCTGAAAACAGCACATGGAAGGCGGGTGCTTACTCTAATCATAAGTGACGTCATTCTTATGTGTAGAATTTCAGCGTTAGATGTGTAATTAATGTCAATGCTTTGTGTAATTAACGGCAATATGACAGCGGTCCATTTAAAGCGGGCTCCAAATACGGCTACTCTCCCAGTACCGAATAGTTTTTGAGTTATATTTCATACTACAGACATTGCAATCTATTTTTCAACGTTTACAGATGAAATTGAGATTGAAAGTTACAATGCTTATAATCTTAATAAATTCAAAACTACTTCATCGAATGACTTTTATTTATTTTGCTAAGTTAAAATTCAAAGAAAAGCCAAACATAATGTCAAAGTTGGTGTTCGTAAAGAAAATTTCAGAGTTTGGTACGATTTCTATATGAAGAGGAGCCCTAAGCTTATTTATTTTTTAACATAAGTAGAATTAAAACATAATTTAATTACAATTTTCAGAAATTATAACACAAATATCGGATTAGATATATCATATTTAATATTTAAATCACAAAATTTGCAACTACTTAATCAAAGCATTTAAAATGTTTTTCTGAAATAAAAAAAGCGAAAAATTCCATTTAAAAATTTGTTTCAGTACTGTACTAAATCTGTGAGTTATTATAATATTATCAATTTTATTTTTGTTAATACTACTTGTTAAATTTAAAGTTATCTATATTTCAGCTTTTTTAAAAATGAAGTTTAAAATTTATTATTATTTCTTGCAGATTCCATTTAGGCGAGTCATGTGATTGAATGTCAAATTGATATTTTTCTCATGGAAAAAAAATTAAGACAGCAGTGCTTATAAAGAAAATTTAAAAGACAAATAAAAATGGAAACCTTAATTATTATACTGCCGAATTTTAAAACTGAAAGATTTATGCGAGATATTTTTTTTTTTGAAATTCAGAATACTATACTTTTAAAAATAACCCTCAAAAGTATTATTTAAAATTATGTTTTAATGCTGTATGGCGATAAAATTGTATAAAATTATTTTAATACTAATTATAATATAGATTCTTATTCTCAAATTAATTTTATCCTTTTTCAGAATTACTGTCTTCAAATGGTCGAATCTATAATATAAATTTTTTACTTATAATTGAAATACAAATATTAGCTTCGATAGATATGACATTTTAAATATTTCAGTTATTAAGTTTTTATATTATCATGTAGCATAAGCTAAAATGCATATGAACATCTTTAACTATGGTAGCTAACTCTTCAGGCGAAATGGACTAAAAAATCCCCTGTAAATATGTATATTGTAATGTATAGTTCTGTACAGCTACACAAACAGTAAAAAACTTGTTTTCATTAGGGAACACATGACATAATAAATGAAATAACTAAATATATATATACTTAAATTTAAAGTTATTAGTACTCCAGACGACATAAAAAAAATTTGTAAATGATTTATTAATGGCTAAAAAAAAGAAAATTGTCATACCGGCAAAAAAATAATACTTTTTTTTTAAATTATTATAATGAGTTCAATGACAGCAAATTATCTGTTCAAATTATTTCGTGGAGGTGTCTAGCTGTAAAATGCTAGAAAACCCGTAAAAGCAAAATATGATAGAGTGCAATTTTATGGGCGATAACCAGCACACCCAAGTCAATTAGGTATTGCTCATTGGCGCAAAAAAATTGGAGGTGGTAGAAACATTTTGCTCACCAAGATTTATCGTGAGCACAATATACCACTACGTTTTCAGTAATGTTGTAATATGGCGTGTTTTTAGCAAAACTCCTTTTTTGTGTGTATGCACTGCAAATAGAGGCGTCTTAAATTAAGACACATATGTGACTGAAAAAGTTATTCAGGCACTTAAGTGTCTAAATTTGAAATTTCAGACATCACAGGTGTCTAAATTTAAGACACATAAGTGTCTTACTATGATCATGACATAAATGAACTGATAAACATGTCTGAAAAATGGCGATATGTCTGAAATTAAGACATTTAGAAATTTAGACACTTAAGTGTCTAAATGCGATACAATTGTATCATATGTGTGATGACTGTATGTATAACTGTATTGCAATATGTATGCCAGCACCACCAGAAAATTGTTTTCGAATGGATAACAGATGTTTAAAATATTTTTATCCATTAAATTTGGTATTTTATATTTTTTTTAAAAAAAGTAATTTGTTTAGATTATGGGACGTCTGGAAAATTGAAATAGTTAGCTTACTAAAGTTTTGGGACTTAGTTATTTTTGGCGCAATAAATAAATCAGTAATTGCTTTTCATGAAAAATATTTATTTTCAAAAATTACTCGCAATCATGGACGTACGTACGTATGTCCAAGGAAGAGCCACACCCTCCCGTTAAATACTAAGAGATGTACCGGTGGAAAGAAATTTAGGGAGGGACAAGATTTTGGAACAGTTGGGTCTGGGGTCAACAGCATAATCCGCTTTTCTAAAATGCAGAACATAAACATGAAATAGGCAAACTAAGAATATTTTGACAGAACTCCTCGGGCAAGAAATGTTTAAAGATACAAACATAAAAATAAATATAAAAATTAATCGTTCAAAAATAAGTTTCAAACGACATTTTTGAAAATAAAACTTTTTTTTTCTCAATAGACTCTTCCCCCCCCCCCCCCCCCCCGACACACACACACCGTTTTGAGATAAATTTGAAATATATCAATATCAAAAGAAGAAAAGAATTAAAATTGTCTTCTACGAAGTGTTCAAAGGAAGGTGGATTTCTCTGAAGCAAAATTTTTAGTAACATTTTCCTTAACGTAAAATTATTCTATAGCCATTTATAAGAAAAGAAATATCATATATTTTTAATTATCAGACATAAAGAAAGGATAATTGATTAAATTTCACTATACTGGGAGGGAGAATGTATCCACCAGGGGGCACTGTAGTTGCGCATGCGTTTTAGATGTCTTTCGTTGGAACGTACGTTGTAGTAACTGAAAGTTTGTTTTATGTACGCGTATTTATTTTTTTGCGAAATTTGAAGTTCTGTGATTTTAAGTCGTATTCACTTAGTTTATTTATGTATTGAATATATACATCTGACTTACGTGCTTGACACCCAATGACTCTTATAAGCTGTCGTCGATATAATTCGGGATAGAGGCAACACTTGCAGATTACATCCGGGAACTCTACAAAGTGTGTGGCAAGGTGTGTGTGGTGTGGAACGTACTTAATGTTAATTTGTATCGAGATTTAGTGTTATTGTACTTCGTCTTTATAAAAGCTGGTAAAAAAGAACTTTTGTCTGGCGGAGTATATTTTGAGGATGAAGCATTTCATTCTCTGAGTATGCTTAGTCGGATGTATTAACGTCTTCCCTTCTAAAAAGATGCAAGTCTTTGCTCCTCACTGTAATAGTTTTTAAAATTTCAAATCGAGGAATTTATCTTACTTCTTGCAACAGGATTAAAGTAAGTGTCACAATTTTTCTTTTTAGTACTAAATTTAGTGTTCTTTTTTATGATTTTCTAAATAGCACTGATCAAAATCTTGCATAAAATGGTATTAGTTTTGAATCTGTTTGCAAAAAGCCCGCTAATTCTAGAAGTATATATTTTTTAACTTATGAAGTTGCCTTTTATTACAAATTATATATTTTAAATTCTCATATGTTTCCCCTAATTTAAAGTAATAATATCACATTTTAAGTTAAATTCATTCTCTTGTTTTCCATGGGAGTTCTTAGTTTCAATTCTTATCTGTTTCAATTCTAATTCTTATCTATCACTAAACGACCACAATGATATAAAGAAAAAAAAAGCTTTGAAAGATATCCTAATGCTTTCTTACTTCCTACATAGGGATTACAATCCCGTATCCTGGGATTCCGGGATCCCGCTCTATTTTTAATCCCGAAAATCCCGGGATTTTTTCTGTCAAATCCCGGGATTTTCGGAGTTTTTTTTTTTTTTTTTTTTTTTTTTTTTTAACAGAATAATATTCAACTGAAATAAAAAATATATATATATTTATAGACTTTTGCTTTTGGAATAAAAATCAATTTTTATAAATTTATGTATATATGTATCATTAAAAAAGAATGTATATCTCGAGTATTTTTTACATATATTTATAAGCGATTAAACATTTTAACGTGTAAATCTTTTGACCTGCTAACAGACGTCACAGCGATGAGTCAGGAAAAACGAAATCATTTCTTTATTTCGAATTCGCTGCGTGTAGAAAGATCTTCCATTCCATGAGTCATTTTGAGATTAACGTTTACTGATAAGCGTTTGTTTCTTTTCGTGCTTTTAAATTTATTTTTCTTTGAAGATATCTAATGAAAAGGATTTTCTATCGTAGAATTGTAATCTTTAATTACATGGTTATGAGAATAATGTAAAATTTAATTTGTCATAATAATTACTTTTTAATATTGTAAATATTTAGTCATTCAAAAACTTTTTTAACAGGAAATAAAAGGAAGTATGTAGAAGATAAAACATAAACTTATACGAAAAATACAAAAATGACAGATGTTAAGATATATATTTAAGACAAAAGAAGTTTGGAGACTATAAGTTATTTTTTCTTTATGTTATTAATATAGAATATTTATTTATTTTTATTGATAGTTGGATAGCCTTTGTGATTACCCTCTGATCTACAAAAAACTTGCCCATGTGGAAATATAATTTTTTTTTTAATCTAATTTTTAAATGATAAGGATTTTAATTTTTTTTTTTTTTTTCTGGGAGGGGGTCGGGATTTCTTTGAAATTTTCGTAAAGCAAACGTCTTAAATCTTGCACTGATTATAATTAAAGTTTTGAAGTTTTATAGTAGGACAAGATTAAAAACCCAATATATATTTAACAAAATACAGAAGTAATTTTTTTCTCAATGTTATTAAAGTAGAATATTTATTTTTTTATTCATAGTTAAATAGCTGTTGTGATTATCATCTGATGCATATGTAAAAGTGCTTATGTGGCAATATAATTTTTAAAAAATCTAATTTTAAAATTATGAATTTTCATTTTTTTCTGGGGGGGGGGGGGGTGTTACTTGCAATTTCCTTACATCTGATATTTTAAATGTTTTCCGACATTCAACCGCCGAGTATATTAAATATTTTGAACTTTTAGAGTGGGAAAAGATTATAAAATATATATGCATATATTTATCCGTGTACCTTAATAGAGACACTGCGGGGCAGCGGAATTTGCCCGATAATCGAAGATGTATGCTTTTGTGAGGTAAAAAAATATACAAATATCTATGCCTTGCGGATTAAAAAAGTATTCGCTAAATAGAGGTGTCCGCTATTCGGGAATGTCTATTAACATCCACAACGGATACTCCCGAATACCGAACATCTCAATTTAGATAGCAATAATGCAGGGTTGCATTTTTTTCAAAAGAACTTCTTGATGAAAGCATGGGCATACTGGGCAGTGCCCCCCCCCCCTACGATTTTAGTGCCACCAAATTTGATGTGCAATATTTGTAAAGCTTATATTTTAAATCTGTTTCGAAATTGTACTGATTATAATCAATATTTTGACCTTTCAAAGTAAAATAAGATTTAAAAAAAAAATCTTAATATTTAAATAAATATTTTTTGTTTTAATTTTGTTCTACTCCTGAAGTTCAAAATATTGATTATAATAAATACAATGTGGTAAAAGATTTAAATTATCATCTTAACGAAAATTGCATACCAAAATTAGGAGCACAGAAGAAAATCAGGCTGTATGGGGGTGGAGGGGGCAGGACCACAGCCAAATATTTTTTCAGGATTCAACGTGGTCAAACATGGCTACGTATGATGCTTACAAAAAATGGGTGCGATTCAGACGTTTGAAGTGTCTGAAATTCAGACGCAAAAAGTGTCTAAAAAAATTCAGACATTTTAAAATGTCTGAAAATTGAACACTCCGTTTCGGACACTTAAGTGTCTGAATTTCAGACATTTTAATTTGCAGTCTGTGCATATAGTTTTTTTTTTTATTTATATGGTAAATAAAGTTTTATAAACAATATCCAAAAGCGTCAGAATTTATATTTGTATTAAAAAGCTGTCAATATATAAGATAAATTAGTTCATCTCAAATAAATTACTTTTTTTTTTTTTTTTTTACATTGTTGATCGATAGAAACTTTCAAATTTTTAATTTTGTCACTTAAAGTACTCCTTATACACACGGAAAACATATTTTGTTATCAATATCAAAAGTGAAAAGCACGTTTGGAAACAACACAGTGATCTACTATAGCAGAAACGTGTAATACTTTTAATTTTTATTTTACTTCATTTTCAGAACAGCATTTTCGAAATCAGTGGGCAGTATACCTCCACCAAATTTTCATAAAAAAGCTTGATTTTTTACAAAATAAATCGTTCCATGTTAATCTAATGAAATACATAGAATGTTTTCAACATATTGGTGTAAACCATTTCTGTGTAACTAAGTAAGAAGGTGGGTAAACTTTTTAAAATTTCCACCAAGTCATGCATATTTGGTATTTGTGGTATTTCAGATAAGAAACTTTCTATTTAATATTTCAATGGCAACATTTAAATATTTTTTTAATAAATTAAATAAATATTATTAAATTAATATTATTATTAATAATATTGTTAAATTAAATAAATATTATTAAATAAATTTGCTTATATGTATATTAGATTACATGTTTGTTTTTTTTTCAATTTCGGTTGCAGATTAGTTTAATAAAGTTAGTTTCGCTTTTGGCATTGGTTTCTAAACTGAAAGCACCTTTAAAAAACAATCTGCAACCAAAATAAAAAAAGTAAAAATTTGTCATATTAAAAATTGAGCTCAGCTATCCTTTGGTAAAAAAATCCTTTAAAAATATTCAAATTTAAACGAGAAATTCGAGAACAACCTGCCTATTGGTTTAAGATTACAGAGCGGGTGTTTTCACGTGAGTAAAGAGTCACGTGAGTAAGCTACGTAAGAGCGTTTAATTATAATTAATGATAGAAAAACGTTTAGAACATTGAAATATGCTTATAAAACTTCGGTTACTTTATATATATATATATATATATATATATATATATATATATATGGTTTGGGACCGAAATGTCTTACGTCCATCTCCTTTTAAATGGTTTCTTACAGGTAACTCTGATAAAACTACTGTTGAGTTCAAGACAATAACTTTCCTGAAAATGAAAAATATAGAAGTAAAAATAGCTTTAAAAAACACTTTCTTATAAGCATTCAATGTTTATCTTAAAATCTAAATCTAATTTCATGACTGCTATTCACGTGTTGCACCAAAAGAATTTCAAAACAATACGTAAATCTGGCGTGTGTCCCGATAATTGAAAATTCACCACTTCCATTTGCGATTTGTAGAAAGCGCAAACTAACAAAATTCTATAGAAAAACAAAGGAAAGGAAAAATCTCCCCGTTTCTCTTTTCTGATAGAGAAATTAAATAAATAAATAAAAAACTAACTAATCAGCATATCTAAATTGTTTCTCGAAGTATAATCATAATTTAAATTATTAATAGATGAAAAGCGTATTAAACGAATTACAATCTTTATACAAGGCCAATGTAACTAAATGTGATGACCCCTAAATACGAAAATGATCTTTTACTTAAAATCTTAATGCAAGAATCGTAAATAAAGGCTATATAATGAGACATCCGATCTTAAGGAAAAAACAAGAAACATTTTTCTGCATTTAAAATGTTAAACAAAATTTCCTTTTAAAATACACACCGTTCATTTTACAGCACCCGCATCTTCACTAAATGCTTCAGAAAAATCCCGAAAATGGCTCGCAGTTGTTGTTTTTTTTTTAATTTTGAAGATCAAATAACTTCATAGACGTCAAGGACTACAAATTCTGTTTCATTTACCAGAGGCATAAGCTTAAGAATAGGCGACCAGTTTTCAAACTAATCATCTGTATGACTAGATTGATAAATTGTGTTCCTGTGAGCTACATTTAAGGCGCAACTCCTCTCTTGCATTCAGTTAAGAAGTGAGCAATTTCAATTCAATATAACTGTCTTCTTCTAATTTATGCTAAATTCAAAATTTAAGAAAATTAAAGTAATTCTGTAAAAAATTGCTGATTCAGTCGTGATTGATTCCTCATGAGTTTCTTCAATGAGTTCATCACAGCTCATAGTATCACAGCTCATTTCTAGTGAGAGACTTTGCAACAACGCAAAATGGTGGTCTGTTGGATTGCATTACGGAATGCGCAGATAAATGTTGCAAAACGGAATAACATTAATTTATCACATAATGAATAAATTTTGTTTGCAAGAATTTTCTCTGAGGTCGTCGAGAATGTTTTTTTTTTTTTTTTTTTTTTTTTTTTTTTTTTTTTTACTAAAATTTATTATAAGTTAATTACTTCTTATAAAATTTATTTTGAATAAAGTAATTTCTTTGTTTTTGGATAAAAGAAATATATCAATTTACAGAAAAAGAATAAGCTAGCAATACTCCATTTTCATCACCGTTTAATATTAGTGTATAAAGTAACATTTAACTATCTGCAATCGTTACTATCTTCGTTACAAAAACGTCTAAATACGCACTTACAAGTTCATTCGATAACATGTTAAAGAGAATGAAAATCTGCTGAAAATAACGAAATGATAAAAAGAAACTTTAAACTAAACAATCGGCTGAACTAATATTATAACGCGCTTGACAAATATTTAACGCTATGTAGAAATTTAAATAAACTAGATTTTATAAAACATCAAAGCATTACTTACAGCAGGACGCCCTTGCGCCAACTTACCATTTTTGTTTCCCCACGAAATCTTTATAAATACTAACAGACCCAACCCACTGATTCTTGGTTACAGAACATAACTGAAAATCATTTTTTCCTTAAATGTAAAATATTTTTTAACTTTTAATATATTTTTAAATTGCCAATTAGCAACAAAAATATTAATTCCGTGTTTTATTTAAATAACATTATTTTTTTATTTAATTATTGAAGATGTTTAATTTAGTTTTATAATACCAGATGAAAACAAATACTGAACAATTTATATAGTTTTAAGTAGAAGGGAATTAATCCTTCGCAAGAGCTGCGCGTGATAGCAATAGAATTTTAAAAAATCATGCTCGAAAATTTTCTTTAAAAACATAAGCAATCAGAGCTGAGATACAGTATTCAAACCAATTAACTTCAAAGTACAATTCAATTATTCGGGGTGTCAAAAATTAAATTCTTATAAATTTTTCGATTTGTATATTAAATATGTGTTTTTTTTTAAATTTAATATTATTTATTTATTTATGAAGTTTTAATTTCTTATGGAAAATTAATTAGAGACAAATGCTGAACTATTGTTATTGTTTTAATTGCGAATGGGATACTATTCTTTGGTGATGGTGCCTGTGTGTGATGGAGATAAATTACAAAAAAATCATGGTTGAAAATTATATTAAAATCACAATAAATTAGTAAATTACGATACATTTTTCAAATAAATTATATTTTAAGTAATTTTTTTACTGTATGATGGTAAAAAATTGAAAAATGTAAGATGCTTTCAAATGTAGCGAAAATTACAAAACAGAAATTTAATCGTCAGGTTTTGTCAAACTCAAAATGACGTCAGCCTTACTGAAGGCCATACTTATCGTTTATAATATAGATCTATACAAAGTTATTCAAAAGTCATACACGAATTAAAGCTTTAACAACTCGAAATTTATACGAAGTATCATGATGCGATTTTAACTGAATTGTGTTGTATAACATGAGAATTTATTAATAATGAAAATTTTACTGTCAGAATATTTCCATTTGACAACTACAAGCGGAGCTTCATGTGCGTAGTGCGTGCTTCATTCAGTAGTTTCTAACAGTGTTGCCAGATAGTCGATAGTCAATTTCCCCAAAATTTCTGAAATTTTCCCCAAATCAGTGTTATATTCCGAAAAATTCCCCAACGCAGTTTCTACTCAAAACAGTAAATTTTCTATTTTCCAGTATAAACAATGTTTAACTAATTTAAACTTAATTTTTTTCCTTAAATCAAGCCTATTTTTTGGGAAAAAAAAATAACTTGGAAGAATTTTGCATGCATATTTGCAACAAAACGAAGAGAATGAGAGATACATTTTACAACGACAAGACCGGTTACACTTCTTTTTAAATTGTTGCATATCGATGATGCTGGCCTATCATTACGATAGCTCTATGCTCTATCTACGTTTATACCAATAAGTTTTTCAAGGTTTAGACAATCTCTAGTCAGTTGAGATTTGAATTAATCTACGATGGTGTTGGCATCATCTGCTTCTATATGACAACCTATAAAACAACGGAGCTTTCCCTTCTTTACGCTAGAAGTTTTTGCTTTGACCACGTAATCATAACGCAATTGGAACATCCTCCATTAATTTTTAAAAAAAAACACGGCAAAAGAACGTTTCGGATAAGACCTGAAGATTTAGTAATGGAAAGGTTTATACCATTTAATACCGCAGAGTTTTCATGCAAGTTTCATATAACGAGAAACAAGGGGTCTGCTGCATTCATTGAGCAATGTTCAATTATAAACGTAGAAATGTGAGTCTATTATGCAATTACATGTGTTACAAAAAGCTCTACTGTTATTCTACGAAGCATAAATTAACCACCTTAAACAAAAAATAAAGTTAAATAATTTTTTTTATTACTTTTGTATAAATCTATACTAATAAAAGAAATGAGTATATGTCTATCTGCGATGACTAGGAAAATCTCCCGCACTGTGATCTGGAAATTCAGGTGGGGATAGTCCAAGGTAGGTCGTAAAGCACCAGTGATATGTGTAAGCTATAACGTTATAAACGATGAGAACGTCCACGAAAATAATGATTGATATCTCAGATTTCTGTATTTTATTTTCGTTTTCCAAATCAAAATCGAGTTCGAAGCAGATCCAGTGCTGTCAGATGACTTTCGTAAATTTTACGTGAAATAGTGAAAAAAATTCTCCAACTTTTTCCCCAAAAATTTTAATGTCCCCAAATATTTCCCCGCGAACTACTTGTCCCCAAAAAATTCCCCTGGAGGTTCAAAATTCTCCAAAATGGGGACAAAATCCCCAATCTGGCAACACTGATTTCTAAAGACGTGCAACGAACTTTTTACGGATTCCATTAGAGAGATTAACTGCGAGATTTGGAAAGACATTATGCAGAGCAGGTAAAAGTAATTACTGCTACATGATAGCATAAAAATAGACAGACTGGAGCTTTGGAACTACTATAGTACTAACGTTCGGAGATTGATGAACGTAAAACGACTTTATTATTATTATTATTATTATTAGTTTGATATAAAAAACACTATGTTCTTTCTGTGTATTTATATGAAAGCTGTATCGTACTACTGTCCATACCTTTTGGCTTATTGAATGTTTGTCTGTTTTGCGACCGCCTTGTACCTAATCATGTATTTCGTTTATGTCCGAAAGTTTCAGTAAGTGTTTTAAAATGTGGTGAAAAGAAATAGTTTTCATATTTAGGTGAAATCTCCTAGTATTACATATACTTTAAAGAAACAAATACTAGCTAAACATGTATATCTTACCTTCTTTTAATGCCAAAATAACAGGAAATTACAAGAAGAACTAAAAATTATATATAGAGAAATATATAGTGTTTTTATCACTCTTTAAACTGGAATGAAAATAGAAATGTCTGCTAAATTATATGTGGATTCCTATTTCTAAACGTGTAAGATTAAATTGAGAGCATAAATGTAATACGTTAGTAGAAACACAAAGTTCTAAAGACAAAAATATGTATTGTTACATAAAAATACTTTTTTGTTGCATTACTTTACATAAAATGAGGTATTCCTTAACCTAATACTAAAACAAATTTAAATCATTCTAAAGTCTTGACGTTTTATTTAGCCACCAAAACATACTATATTCCTATTTTTTCAACGGCTTACAATTCAATAATGCCTAAAAAATGATAAGTGCATTAAAAATGGAGTAATAATGAGTAAAAAAGAACTAATATGGAGTCTTATGTATAAATACAGGTAGCAAAAAATAACTACTCCTGAACCTAATATAAAAAATTATTTTGTATTTACAGGAAAACTTTCAGAGAGGTCAAACATCTGTAATTTATGTTGACATTGTTTACAATTTTTACAATTGTAAACAATGGTGCCAAGAATGTCAAGTCTTAACTTAGACTGGTGTAAGCAAACTAACAAAAGATAAAAATGTAAAATAAGGCGACTTTACTTTTTAATTACATGAAGTTCTTTCATTTTCACCCCTATTTTAGGGTATCAGTTTTAATGGAAAAGAAGAAAAGATTTCAATTTGGTTAGTCTTACTGTAATATATTGTAGTAAACAAAATATTGAAACACTATTTCCGACTTTGGGATCGGGCTCTGATGATAAAAAAAATTTTTGAGCTCACGCAGACTTGAATTTTGTATCTCGTCGGACACTTGCAGGCTCGGGATCCGAAAGAAAACCAGAGCTAATCTCAAACTTACAATACAGAATACAGTAAAACCTCCAAAAAGGGACCACGTTCCGTACCAATAAAAACTGGTCGCCCGAGAGGTGGTCTCTTAATGAAGTTGATGTTTAAATCTAGATTCTAATTGCAGAAAAAAAAGATAATAATTAATGTTACTAAAATTTATTTTTCACATTAGGAAAAAATGTAAGTATCAAATCAAAAGTTAATTACATAAGTTAATTATTGCGGAGTTTGAAAAATAAATACATTGACGTTTGCTTCAATTTTACGGTTTTATCTTTTATAACATTTATTTCCACGTCCTTTCGAAGTTCAGTAAATAAATGCAATGTTTTTTGGACGGGAACAAATAATGACGATTTCATTAATTTATCTATTTCTTTGAGAGTTTCCGACAGAATAGGGCAGGGGATTTTATTGACCGTCATTCTTAATTTGTCATCGGAGTTAAATTAATTGCCTGAAAAGGCACAAAGGGGTTTAAATACTTAAAAGTTACCGGAATAAAAAAAAATCTAAACTTAGTTTAGAAGTTTAATGAGTAATGCGCTCTCCGGAATTATTTTTCTAATAAAATCTTTTCAAGCGACTAGAAATAAACGGATTTTTCTTTAAAGAAATTAATCACTCATGGAGGGAGTTCAACTGGGATGGTCACTGAATAGTGGTAAATTTAGTATTGAACCTTTGGGAATAAATTTCGTTCCATGAAAAAATGGTCGGTCAGGGAGGTGGTCGCACAGGGAGGTTTCACTGCATTATTATCAATAGCAATGATAAAGTCTATATCCCAAAATATATTTTAAAATACATCTATTTCTTAAATAATATTTGAATGCTAATACTTTAGTACTGATATTTCTCTATTTTTACTTTTCAAGTCAGTGTAATAGCAAAGAAGTACTATTTCTCTATTTCGTTGTCTTAACAGAGATCGAGTGCCATTATTAGATATCTACGTCTATACATCGTCTGCCATTAACTATCGGGCAAGTTCAGCTAAAAGATATTGAGCTTATTTATTATGAAAGAGTATCCACCAAGAGAAAGCCCAAACTAAAGATAGCGGTTTCATTTTATCTTATCGGTTATTTCTATTCTCTTAGAAGATGTAAAACGATGTACTTTCTAACATACCTCTTGAAAGATTTTAGAAAACACTTTGTAGAGAACTTCACAGATATCCCATTACTTTAGAAAATCTTGACAAATGTATTTCTAGGGTGAGTGGGATTTACCGTGTTTACAAAATTATTTCTTCATGTAAATTTTTAAAAGTATCATTCGAAAATATGTATTTCTAAAGGGAATAATACAGTTTCCTGTTTTACTCAAACTTTGAGAAACAATTTGTTTTAAATGCAAGATTTTTTATTTGTATATTTTTGAAATTTGAACACACTATATAATCTACATAAGGAAATGTTGTTATACCATATGCTGAGATAACTCGATTTCCTACCAGGATTTGCTTAAAATAAAATGTGAAGTACTTTTTCTTAGCATTTATTTCAGTTTATTTTTTAAATAAGATTTCCGGCATGAAAAACAGTTAACTAAGCCGCGGCGCATACGTGGGAAATTATGGTAGTTCTTAGAGAGATAATAATCGCCAAGACGAACAGTTATTGCATTAGAAATGAGGGTCGCACTTACGCAATAAAAATTACTTTCTGTTTGACTTCAATCTGTACTCAGATTTCCATTTCTAACTTTAAGGATAATTAGCGTACTACAATATTATTTTTTTTCTCTTCAAAATGTTATATCATTATCAGAAGCTCTTAATATATGCACTTCACTCAATCAATCAGTTTGAGCTAAACGCATTATAATTTAAATGTAGTTCACAGAATATACATGAGTTACTGTGTAATGAACTACCCTGAATTATTGTGTAAGTCAGCGATTTATTTTGATACCATACCGAAGGTCCATGTGCAGAATAGAGCTAGCTATCGAAATTCTTAGTTTGAATAACTAAAGTTAAACCCTACTTTTTATTTTATTTTATTTATTTGATTATTTTTTAGCATATATTGTCATTTCTTAAATTTAGGATATTTTGCCATGTTACCTAATATATTATTTGAACGCAATAAAATCATTTAAAAAATAAAATATTATATCATCCCCCCCCCCCACACACACACACACAAAAAAAACACAAAATTAAAAATACCAACCCCTGAGTAACATACACTATCCTAAAAACGCTGAAAATTTTAATTATTTTCGTTTAATTTCGTTTTTAATACGTTTGTCGATGTAGTATGCTACTAGTTTATAATAGATAAATTGATTCAGTTATGAAAACGTTATACTGAAAGTAAACTGTTTCAGTACATACGTTTAATGTTGTTATTTTAATTTGCTTAATAAATATCAAATGCGAAAGATAAATAGTCTCTTTTGAATAAATTACTTGTATTAAACTTTACATTTTTGTATGTACCTTGTATCATGCTTCTCTAAACTTAACTAAAAAAAAAGTCATAAAATTAAAACAGTGTTTCATAAAGCTAAAAAATGAAGAAGTAATTGGAGAAGTGCATTGTAAGGAACTGCATTAACGGACAATACGCAAATATGACATTCAAAAAGAATATGTTTACATTTAGATAACACATTTAGAATACTGTTTACAACAAAAAGAAAAAAAACTCGGACATGTTTGTTTATCGGATACATAACGTAAAGCGCACTATTTAAATGGAATTTAAAAGAGTATTGAATAAAAGATATTTCTAATGTAAATATTATAACGTCTTAACTTTTTCAGGCTTATCTAAATAGAAATCTTAAAAATGAAGAATTGTGTGTTTAAGATAGATTAGTGTGGTTAAGATTTCTAGAATATAATGAATGCTTATTAGCATTTATATTCTTTTGTCTGTTTAATTTTTTTTTCAAATATTATCTCTAAATAACTATAATACCGTAGTCTGTTTACTGGTATTTCTAAAAGATATTCAGTATTTCAATGTAACAAAGATAAAATGTTTACTTTTTGAAAATCGTGTTTTCTGCTACAAAATATAAATATGATACATATAACTAAACATTTTCTCCATTGAATTTCTACAATTATCACATTTAAAATAATACCCAAATTAAAGAAAAACTAAATAATCAATTTATTATAAATTATTTTACACACATAAGGAATCACGAAATTAAGTTACAGTTTAAAAAAATTTCCATATGAAAGTAAAATTTCCATGTATACGATGGTGTAAAAATTTAAATTATACAATGTTTAGAAGAAACTAAATTTGCAAGTAAATTGAAATGAATTGTTTACATCATTTCCACCATAAATTTGACGTTAGTGTGTACTCATGGACATGTATTTGCCTTATAATACAGATTCGGGAAATATTATTTCATTCAGATTAAAAATAATGAAACATTTAAGCTTTTTAGGTGCGTTCGTAATTATATAAATACTTAGCACCTACAGGGGTGCAAGCGCTGCGCCAGAAATGGCTGATTGCTACCACTAAATTTTCACAGTATTCTTCACCTTATTCAATGACGAAATTTCTGAGATTTAATAAGGCGAAGAATACTGTTAAAATTTAGTGGTGAATATCAGCAATTTTTGGCGCAGCGCTTGCATCCCTGCACCTATAGTCGTCGTTTGGTTCGTCTGTCTGTCCGTCCGTCTATCTCTCCTTCTGTCTGTCTGCCCATCCTCCCGCATATAACAAAGCAAAAACTACGCAACCGAATGGTCTGACATTTTAAATATATAATTGTTGCAAAATTTCTGGAGTTAGCACAAATTTTATGAAAATAGGATGTATAGTTTAATGACAGGGACAATCAAAAGTTTTCCGTTACATTAAGGCCAATTGGAAAAAATTATTTCAAGTGCATTTTAATGATGTTGCAGTCTTTTGAAAGAAATTGATATGCACTTATGAAATGCACTAAAATATACATTCAGTACACTATGCGGTTCAAAACATATTTATAAATCTAGTTATAGTACGAACGTATGTCATTTGCAACGTTTGACGTGCAATTTCCAACTTGTTAATGATAATTGTAGTAAGTGTGGCAGTAAATCACATGAATATTTCTTATATTTCATTTTTAAATACAAATGTAAACTAAAAATCATTCAATTGATTTGTTAAAATAAAAGAAACAAAAATCCTCCAAAACAAACAAATCTCAGCATAGTATATCCCATTGTTTCCCTTTGTCTTTTTTTATTTATTTAAAAAAAATAGGGATTGTTTTCTAATTTTTACAGACTTTTTACATAACGACAAAATAATATTTTTAATAATAATGCATCGGAAGCTAATTAAAATTTTTAAATTATGAGAGTTAGGATCCATGAAAATAACTGTTGTAGATTTCATTGCCCAATGTTCTAAATTCTAGGAGGCGGAGTTGTGAAATATAAACATACAATCGCATTTGAATACATTAAGTAGAACACCTTGTAAAGCAAATGTCAAATCTAATAGATATGCTATAATTTATTATATTGTATATTATGGCTTAACTTTTGGGACCTTGTGATTATATGATTAACATACGTATTCACCATCTGCATTAACTCTGGGATACGAACACGAGACTCAATTGGAAGCTCAAAATTTCATTTACTATCAACTGATTCGACCTGATTACAGACGAATACAAAGCAAGTTATTATTGAATACCTTTTGAGCGTTCGACCGAGTTATTCGCATTTAATCAGCAGTTGAGATAATTGGTGATTTCGAGCATAAGTGCATACAATAATTCTATATTGAAGCTCACACACGAAATGACACGTTTACATTTGATTAAATCAGAAATGTAGGCAAATTAAAAATTAATACTGCGGTATTGCTAGGCTTATGTTACTTTGAATAGTCAGTTGACATCTATATAATACATTGAAATTTAAAGGTATTTATTTAATGCAAAAACGAAATTACATAAATAAAGTTTTTGCATTTAAACAATTACCAGAAGTTTGGGATTTTTCACTGGGCTTATATTTATATGGAGCAGAGAATGGGAAACAGTAAAAAGAGACATGAGCGACATGAAAACAAAATTAAATGTTTAAATATACTTTTTGAATTGAAAATTTGGTAAAAATACTTATACCGGAAAATAATAATAGCAAATATTTATTTAAAAATTTAAAAATAGGAATAGGCAGCAGCATGCAAATTCTCTAACTTATATCGAGCTACCTAATTGTCGAAAGGGATTAGAGAGGACTTAACATCATAATAGAAGGCTCGTTTCATAAATGAATTAGAATTTCATAGAAGAGAATCAGAATAGGGATTTTCTCCCTATTTTGAAGAATTTTTGGGGGTCAAGTATTAATGGAGATTGTTTTGTGAAAGATTTAAATTTTGCATAAAACTTCAAGCATTATTAAATTATTTTGCATTTTCAGGTTAAAATTTACTTTCAGTTACATGGCAACACTGGATCTCGATTTGACGTTTCGGAAACAGAAATTGCTCAATTATCAATCACTATCCTTGTGTCTGTCTTTTACAGTCTACACGTGATAATTCGTGTAACTTTAGACACATTATTTTTAAATTCGATGAAATAACTTGCCTAATTGAAATAAAGTAGATTCGTAATATTTAATATATTTCATGTTAGAAATTTATAATTTCCATCATGGATTGGATCATTATAATTTGTGTCTTTAAGTTGCAGTTCAGTTTCCAATATTTTTCGTTTTCACGGCGTATTGGGGAAGTATTAAGTTGATAAAAAAACAAAATGCTTTTTTTAAGTTTTTGCTAGACTAACACTAAGAATTCTTCAGCTAGCAGAAAAATGAAAGATTATTCCTATAATTACATGACATTAATATAACAAAAGAGCTTTCTTTACTTGATATCATTTTGTATATATTTTTTGAATTCAATACACTAAAAGTTAAATGAATAATGTTCAAATACTATTTTAAAAACTAGAAATATGATACATGAGTTTAGATGCGCGAGTTTTATTATTGATAATTTAAAGTATTGCATTTAATCACAAGGAGATAAAACAATCATCAATTGAAAGGAATTCGAATTCTAATGCCTAATTTAATGGCCTAAACATTCAGGGATTTAAGTAAGAAATTAATGTTCATTGTTACATATTCCTGAAATTTCCCTTCCAAACGAAATCCCGACGTTTTCGCAATAATTAAGTAAAAATAAAATGAGCTGAATTTAACTCTCCGAGTGTCTTGCAAAAGGGTAAAATTGTAATGTTGTTTTCTTTGCATTTTGTTTTAAATACTAAGAAAATATGATTCTTTCAACACTATAAAAAAAAGCTCAATTACAAATATGAATGTAATTCTTGAGTGTATTAATCATTCTTCAATGAATTTAAAATTCATTAAATCTATAGAATTATATTATCTTAAATATTCCTTGTATTGATGAAACCTGGAGCTTAGTGACCGGAATATTAAGCCCCAAACACTTAGAGGGTTAAAAAGTAAAAAAATCATATAAAATTTAAATAGAAGGTAAGGAAAGAATCTATGAATTTAATGGAATTATATCTAAAAACTTCGTACATACTATATTAGATACACAGATAATGAATATTCATAAATGTGTTTGAATAAGGTCACAGTTATATGCAAAATTTTCAATATCTAGTCAGCAATTTAGTTACTCTTTATCTTTGCCCATACCAGAATGCTCTTACCATAATGCTCTTGTAGAGTACATCACAAAATATGGAACAGTTGAATCAAAAACAGTCCACTCAGGTGAATTTTAAAAAATGAAAAATAATCTGTCCACCTAATTTTAACTGCCCATCTATTATAAGATAAACTATCCTAATTGTTACACATACATCCACAATATTTTTTTATCTCATTTATGTAATTTCATCTTTAACCTGTAAAATGTAAGACTAGAATTACTTTAAAAATGTTATTGTATAAATAAATTTCAGACACAAATTAATAACGAGAAATTTCCAAAGTAGGCGTTTGAGAACAATACATAATAGACCATGCAACAGTAAGATATTCTCAGTTCTTCTCGAGAGAGATTTCAATGATGCCAAAAGAGGTTTTAATGTTTATAGAACTTTTTAAAGTACTATTTGCGGTTTTGTGAAACCTCTTTTTACTCGTATATCACAGTTGCATGCAATTTTTTGCGATTAGAAAATTACTTCCGAAAGAAAATACAGTAGATCGACTTCACCTTTGTTGGGTGGTTACTTTCATTTCCTTTTATGCATTAGTAGAAATAATCGGTGCAGAAAACAAATCATATTTGTAACAAAATTTTTCAAGCGCGAAAACAAAACAAAGAAATGAATATATTTTACGTGAAAAGTTATAAAAATTTATGTGATGTTTGTTTGAATAAAATACACAATTTTTAAGAAATTGTTGGATTTTATGTGCTTCGAATAGATTTCTATTAAGAACAGAGAATATTAGTCTATGAATGCAACTTCTTATAATAAAAAATTCGTCGAACATATTCAAACACATATAAGAATCTAGTGTATTAACACTAGAACGGCGGGAAATTTTACTCAAATTTTATAAAATTGTTTCACATCAGAATTTTTACCTAAAACTATTTAACTTATTTAATTAAGTTATTTATGTGTAGTATTTATTACTCTTATATTATAAAAAGTTTTCTGGTTCGAATCGACATGTATTCATTTGGCAAGGGTCAAAATGACCCCTCGCCGCCGTTCTAGTGTTAAGTAAGCGCAGCAAAAATATTGCTCTGTTAAGCTTCATTCTCAATTAATACCGTTCTTCACTGAAACTCAGTTCTCTTTCCGGAACACTGCCTCATATATAGCTTCTATGAATGATGGCATCACACATGTGAAGACATACGTTTTTCCAGTATTTTCTGGGTAATATCCCTAATTTCCAGTATATAGCCTAAATATCTCAATTTTCAAGGTAAGTGACTGACGATCCAAAATAGTCTTAAAATTGACATGAAAGTTGTTGTCATTAAGATCAACCGGTAAGTAGTATAGTATGTATATAATCTTTTCCGTTTATAATGAGATTCTCATTTTCATTGATCGACATACCATTCCTTATACTTAAGGACTTTTATAACATTACACAAGCTTCTTTCTGAATACCATCAATATGAAACCATACTGAATCATGCCTCTCATTGCTGTAGTGCATGACAGTGAGGCAGTTAAGATATTTTACAGCACAGTAAAACTATTAACATTACAAATTTATTGCTCTAATTAAAAATTCAGTACTCATTGGGATCTATGTGTAAAATTATTATTGATTTTCGTTTTAATTTGTCACAAAATTTTGTTTTCTACTTTAAATCACTTTAACCCTTTATCTACTGACGGAATCTATAAGTACCATAAAAATAACTTGTTATAAAATTCATTTAATTCATCGATTAGTTGTAATACAGTATAGAATGAGTTATAGATACATTACTTTATCTTGATGCAAAAGCATTATTGGTTACACAAAACAAAAATATTTTTTAAAGGATGATTTCTTTTGCCTTTGAATCTTTTCAGCTTTCTTGATGTTTGGGAAGGGGGGGGGGGTGTAATTCCTAAATATTTCTATATTTCTATCGTAAGAACATTATAATTGTACATTTCCTAATTCTGCAAAATACTAAGAAAGATATTTAAAATAAAATATTTGAATGCGATTATAAATATTGCACAAAATCCCTATAAATTCAAATTTAATTAATCCTTCTAAATCCTTCAATCCTTATATATTCCTTCTAAAATTTATTAAATGATTATGTAAATCTTCTAATATAGTTTAAACAATTCACGAAAAATGCTTTAGAAGATGAAATTTTCATAAATTCATAATTTAGTGCATAAAGGGTTAATTTCAAAAGTCAAATATTCTAATAATACATTTTTTAAATCGGTATTTTCACAAATGAATGCCATGTCAAAGCCTTTTGCCAGATAAATTTATATTAATGGATGCGTAATATAGCTAGATTTAACTGGGAATAAAATCGCCATTTTTTAAAACAAAAAAATACATATATTTTTCGTTCAATTATCATTTTCATTAAGAAAATCAATAATTTTTTCATCTATCCGACTTCATAAAAAAATGTATTCAATGCCATTAATTTTTGCCATTGAACACTTTTCTTCAATACATTTTAAAAGCTGATTCTAAAATATCTAATGAACTGAAATGGTATAAATTCATTTAAAGTTTCGTTCAAATTCTGACATTAAATATAGTAATATTTTTGAACTAATTTAAATAATAAAAGAAATTTTATAGAAATTTCTTGATTTTGCTTTTCATTAAAAATATTTCTTTTTAGTTGTCAAACTGGAATGATATAAAATAAATAGCCATGTGCTGTTTAAAATTTATTTCTCTCAGAAAAATCTTAAGAATTTTAATGACAAATAAGAAAGCACATTAAAAGACAAAATTTAGGAGAAGTGTTGCCAGGTTGAGAATTTTGAACCCATTTTGGGGAATTTTGAACCTCTAGGAGAATTTTTGGGGGACAAGTTGTTCATGGGGAATTTTGTGGGGACGATCAACATTTTTGGAGAAAAACTTGGGGATTTTATTTCATTATTTCACTTAATGTCTACTTTTAGTCATCTGACAACACTGGAACCAAGACGATTTTGGTTTGAAAAATGAAAATAAAATGCAAAAATTGGAGATATCAATCATTATTCTCGTTGTCGTCTCCGTCGTTAATAACATGACAGTTTACACGTATCACAGGCACGACTTTATTTGTATAGATGTATACAACAGAAATAAAATCAATTTTATATATTTTTTTTTGCTTAAAGCTGGATAATTTGTGCTTCATGAAATGGCAGTAGAGCTTTTTCTAAGACATGCAATAGCATATTACAATAACATTGCGCTGTTCATAACTGAAATTGCTCAATGAATGCAGAAGACCCTCTAGTTCTCCTTATAAGAAATTTCAATGAGAACTCTGCATTCTTAAGCGGCATATACCTTCAGATTATAAAATTTGCTCTCTCTTATTTGAAATGTTCTTTTTAAAAGATTTCGTTAAATTTGTGGAAAACAGCTATTTTTCTTTTATTATTTATGGAAGCAAAGTATTTGATACTACAAAAGTTCTTTGAATTACGATTAGGTACTTCAATAGGGGTGACAAAAAAATTAAAACAACGTTTAAGCCAGATAGAAGCAGGTGATGCCAGTACCATCTCAGAGTCATTCAAATCTCAACTACTTAGAGATGGTCTAAACCTAACCTTGAAAAACTTATTGGCATAAGTGCAGATGAAGCTAATGTAATAACTAGCAAGCATCGTCTATTGGCAACAATTTAAAAAACAAGCATAAAATAACTTGTCGTTGAAATATGTAACTTTCATTATCTTCGTTATATACCTGCAAAATTCTGCCGAGTTTAAATGTTTAATTTGTATAAATGGGGAATTTTTTCAAAAAAAAAAAATGCTTGATTTGGGGAAAATTTTTGAATTTAAATTAGTTAAACATTTTTACAGTGGTAAATTGAAAATTAAAAATTTACTTTTTTGGGGTAGAAACTGAGTTGGGGACTTTTTCGGAAAAAGACACTCATTTGTGGAAAAATTCAGACGTTTTGGGAATATTGACTTTTGACAATCTGGCAACACTGTTCGGGAGATTCTGGCAATTCAGCTTCCAAAGGCTAATATTTATTTGAATTAAAGTCTGAAATTTTGTAAATGTGTTCAGCTAGGTTCCTTCTAGAAGACAGAAATGTTCAAAGTTACATTTTAATATGTAAAAATAATATATATATATATATATGTATGTATGTATTCACCTTTCTTACCTCATGGGACCAGTTGTCCTATAAAAATGGGGCAAGTGGACTAGATGAGTCTATGTTCCACACGCCTTTGTTTTTACTAATATTGGGTATCAGGTCCTGTTTGAAAAAGTGTAAACAACTGAAAAAAATTAAACCAGGCAGATCAAGTACGTTATATATCAACTAAAGGGCGTTGTAAGGGAAACCTTTATTGTCAAAGTGTCTAAAAAAAGCACTAAAAGTGAAAATATTAGATTTATTTATACAAAGATCATAAAAATTAAGAAAATACTTGTGTACTTTAGTATAGTTAATAAGTATAATAGTTGCATGGGTCTTTTCAGGAAAAAATGGCAAGATAAATCTATGAACAAACCGCTACGTAAGTACTTAAGTATCTCATTCTCTTTTTTATTTATCACAATGCAAGTTCGATATGTCCAATAAACCTGTGGAGAATGTAACCATATTTTTATACCGAACAGAACTATTTTTTATTCGTTTAGATAATTTTTTAATAATCCCACTTTGCCTTATGTACTCCTTTTCATCTGCATTGTAAAATTTTGAGCTATAGCTATCACACTTAAGAAAATTAGTTTGATACATCCAACATGCTTTTTAAAAATTTTATTATGTCATTTTAATAAGGTATTATGTAATTTTCTTTATTGCAGGAAAAAAAACAATGGAGAAAATAGCTTCCCGTAGTGAGAAAACCCATATGGTTCAGTTACCCCTCATACATGTCCTAGTTACCCCATTCTTGAAAAATTTATGGGGTAACTGGAACACCGGCCTTACCTTTGAAACATGAAATAAATATGTTTCTATTGTGTAGCAATATATTTTGTTTCCTTTCCCCAGGCAGTTTAATTAATCTTACTTTTAAGCATCTCTTATTTATTTAATCTAACCTTTTCTGTTTTAAATTTACTGGTTTCATTTCCCATTTCAGTTTAAGCACTGTTTTCAGTTCAACACGCGATGTTTAATAAATCTCATTTTGCGATCCTCGTTGCGCCGTTTTAGCGAAGTCGTCTCGCTCCTGGCTTTTCTTGGCGCGCTCTCGCCTTTTTACGGCAACCCTTTAGCTGCCGCGCGCGAGTTTAAAAGCGTTCTCTCTCTTTCTCCTAGCAGACAGTCATAGTGCAGTTACTTACTGGTACAGCGTCATACGGTTTTAGCTCGCCGCGCATTCCGCGGGCCTCGTGCCCCGGATGTGCCGGTAATGTCGGAAGTAAATGCCGTGTTTCTTTTTGCTAGAGAATATTTTTATAACGAGGCTAAGTCTCCTTTCCTAAGGACCTCTTCTTAGTGTTTTATTCAACTAGTTTTAGCGTATATCCACATGAATTATTAAGAAGATCCTTTGTGAAAATCAAGATTGATTTCTAGCCTCACAGATGCTTCATGATCATCGGATGCCGAGCAGTGGACCCCACCTTTCACCTGCATACCTTTTACTGAAAGAATAAAAGTCTTCCTTGTTTAAAACATATACAAGTGTTAGTTTTTCATTGCAAGAGTGGAGGTACTGTATTTTATTTCCTTTTTCTTCTCAGCTTGATCACCCACTAGGATCGGGTTATTAGTGTACATTCACAGCGCATATGTAAGTGATTGAGGCAACTGGACGATCACGTTTTATTCTAATAAATCCACTTCTAGTATGCAAAAGACAGTAGTGAACCTTTTTTTAGAAATATTATAAGCACCCATTAGAACAATTATTACTTCTTAATAAATGGTGCTAGTGCCAGGTGCACAGATAGTGCATTTGAGTGATCGAGCAGAAATATAGAAATATAAGTTTTTCAATGACTTTTCTGTAAATAACAAGTTTTTTCTTTAATGTTTTTATATTCAAGCTAATTTTTTCAACTACTTTGTGTTTCCAATATATAGATTCGAATGTTATAGCGATTGCATCGTTTTATTTTCGGCGACCACGTGCTCCAGTTTTTTTTCCTCTTCAAAAAAAAAAAAAAAAGAATTTCGAACAATAGTTTAAGTAAAAAGAATAAATAAAATAATAATGTGGCAGTTTTGTGAAAATATAGAAATAAATACATGACAAGGATTGCTGAATAAGATGAAATGTTGTGCACGTGTAGTATTTGTTCTAAGTTCATTTTTTCTTTCAAATATTCATTTGCAATGAAAATTTTAGTGAATATGAGAAAATATGATGTCTCTTACGACATTTATAATGCTTTTTTCAAGATTTAATAGTTTAAATGATGGATGTTAATAGATAGAAATGTAATACAAGATTATGCCTTATTTTAGCACGTTGTGCTCTGTCAAGAAGTGATATAACAGTTTTACATTTTAAGAAATTGTTTTTGCCTCAAATAAGAAGAATTTGTTTTTTAAAGAAAATTTTAATAGTGTTGCTTTGTATTGTGTAATGTGGAGGATTGACAAAATTCAAGTGTTTTAAAGCTATTTTAGAGAGCAGTCAGATCTTGTCACAGCATTCAGTGCAAAGTTTTAATTTTCATGAATTTAAGTATTAAATGTAATTATTTCTCAAGATTTTTTTTAAGAATGCTTATAAAAGCAGATATAAAAGTAGAAGAATTCAAGTTTGCATCAAAATTTCACATACATATTTGGTGTCCATTTCATATGGAACTGTTTTCTTCATGTTTAGCACTATTTGGGCTTATGTGCAGCATGAAATTTTTTTTTTGCATTATGAGGTTACGTGCAAAAATTCTTCCATTACAATAGAAAATAAGAGTGCTGTATTTTAATACAGAATTTACATGGTCTGTGTATTCAGCCATTATATGATGCAGTTTGTTTTCTTCAAAACATATCCATGTTTATAGCAAAATTTTAAATAGTCAATTTTTATTTTAAGGAATGGTATAAATAATTTCAAGTTTTTTTATATTTTGTGTCAATGTTGAAATTGTATTTCAAAAAGCTGTATTTTATTATACAGATTTATAGTGTGTATGGAACCATTATGACACAGATTTAATTACTTGAATGTTTTATCCATGTTTATAAAAGTTAAATAGTGATTACAAGTTTGTGAAAACAGAAGAATACCAGTTTAGTGAAATGCCTTTACAGCAGTGTATCATGTCATGTGGAACAGTATCCAGTTTTTTTTTTCTTTACGAAACCATACAAAAAAAGTTGACTCTAGAGTGTTATAATTTTATCAGCATATTCAGGTGTTTTCATCATTTTTTTTCTACTCATCAGTGTTATGTCACCATGCTATTTCATACTGTTCGCAAAATTAACATTTCAGAGAAGACATAGAATTGTGAAAAATTCAAGTATTTTATAAATAATTCGTTGTGTGATAAAATACAGAACAAAATTAATAGAATGAAACTGTTGTGACTTTTACGTCCAGTGTTTAGGTTGAACTCTTTCAAGCAGAATAGAACATTTTCTTCGGCATAAAATCTTACATGCAGTGATACTATCTTCTGATACCAGCATATTTTTACAGCTACAAGATTAGGACATCTGTCTTATAATTTTAATAGTTCTTTTGTTTTTTTTCAGCTTTTTATGTTTGACATAGTTAAAGATGCTGTTCAATACATCCAACATCTGCAGGCAGATGGTGAATTTTTTGTCAAAGTATTTCTTTTAAATTAATTTATGTTCTGAACTCTTTCAGTTTTTTTAATATATATGTATACATTGTTGTTTTATGTTTATAATGCATTTTTTTCAACAGGTTCTAGTGGTGACTTTGTCACATTTCAACTATAGCGTAGTGTTATAAGATTCAAATGCATTTTTAAACTTAGCAATAATTGTTTTTAAATTTTTACAATATTCCAGTGGTGACTATAGTGGTCACACCGTTTTCCAAAAATTGTAGTGAAATGCAATTTTTTTGGGGCACATTTAAAAAAATTTTGACTCTTTTTCGAGTTTGCACATTTTTTTTCAATATACTAGTGGTGACTATGTGTCATATTTTGAAGTACAAAAAGAATAAAATGAAAATTTTTTGTACGTTACATTTTGACTTTTTTTCCAAAAAGTTAATTTTTCCAATAAATTTTTTGTGGTGACTTCATGTCACATTGTTAGTTATTTAGGAGGCTGTAAATTTTTTTAATGCATTTTTGGTATCATTCTCAATTTTTAAGATTCAATTTCTAGCAACATTCCAGTGGTGACTTCATGTCACAATGTAGTCGTTAGACTAATATTTCATGAAACAGGTTTGTTTCACATTTTCCACTTTCTTTACATTTTTTAAATTTTACAATAGTTTACGGGTATCAATTTTTTTTCTCAACCATTCTTTGCGAATGACTTTGTCATTTTTTTATGTATCATGTCATGGATACTTAGACATAATAGAATGCTTTGAGTATTGTAATAATATTTTAGAATTTTTTTACCAGTGATTGTCTGTTGACAAAATTTTAGTGAATTTTCAAAACCTTTTTGAATTTTCAAAATTTTCTTGATTTTTTTTCAGAAAAAAAGGAAAAGTTAAAATTTTTCTTTTATGTGTCTATGTTCTTCTCATGTTATGTTATGTTTCTTCTCTAGAATGTACTTACAAGAAAATATTCAAATTTGTGTTTAAAAAAAAAAGATATACTTACATTTTACAAATTTTTTCAGAATAGTAACATGCTAGCAAAATCTCAAAAGAGATGTAAACAAAAGTAAGAATATTCTATGTGAATATTTATTTTCATGTAAACATACATGTTTACAAAATCTTTTTTTAGTCTATCAATTTTTACCATGGTTTAATAAATTATTGTGTACGTACGTATTTTTTCAATTTGTGAGATCACACACACCTTTTTACTTTTGATTATCACTTTTTGGTGTTAAATTTTATTGCTATAGCAGTGTGAAAACATGAAATAAATATGTTTCTATTGTGTAGCAATATATTTTGTTTTCTTTCCCCAGGCAGTTTAATTAATCTTACTTTTAAACATCTCTTATTTATTTAATCTAAACTTTTCTGTTTTAAATTTACTGGTTTCATTTCCCATTTTCAGTTTAAGCACTGTTTTCAGTTCAGCACGCGATGTTTAACAAATCTCATTTTGCGATCCTCGTTGCGCCGTTTTAGCGAGGTCGTCTCGCTCCTGGCTTTTCTTGGCGCGCTCTCGCCTTTTTACGGCAACCCTTTAGCTGCCGCGCGCGAGTTTAAAAGCGTTCTCTCTCTCTCTCCTAGCAGACAGTCATAGTGCAGTTACTTACTGGTACAGCGTCATACAGTTTTAGCTCGCCGCGCATTCCGCGGGCCTCGTGCCCCGGATGTGCCGGTAATGTCGGAAGTAAATGCCGTGTTTCTTTTTGCTAGAGAATATTTTTATAACGAGGCTAAGTCTCCTTTCCTAAGGACCTCTTCTTAGTGTTTTATTCAACTAGTTTTAGCGTATATCCACATGAATTATTAAGAAGATCCTTTGTGAAAATCAAGACTGATTTCTAGCCTCACAGATGCTTCATGGTCATCGGATGCCGAGCAGTGGACCCCACCTTTCACCTGCATACCTTTTACTGAAAGAATAAATGTCTTCCTTGTTTAAAACATATACAAGTGTTAGTTTTTCATTGCAAGAGTGGAGGTACTGTATTTTATTTCCTTTTTCTTCTCAGCTTGATCACCCACTAGGATCGGGTTATTAGTGTACATTCACAGCGCATATGTAAGTGATTGAGGCAACTGGACGATCACGTTTTATTCTAATGAATCCACTTCTAGTATGCAAAAGACAGTAGTGAACCTTTTTTTAGAAATATTATAAGCACCCATTAGAACAATTATTACTTCTTAATAGTTTCTTTTTCTGTTTATATTTTTTTCAGTTTTTTTCATGCATTTGCCAGTATATTTAATTTTCAAAACTTTAAAAAAGTTGAAAAAATTTCTTTAAAGTTTCGTAACAGCATTTCTATCGACAGATAAATCGATTTGAGTCGATTTCTCAAACAAAGTTTGATGTTATTGTGTCTGTGAAAAATTCAATTTTTTATTTTTTTTCCCTTGCATACAGAGTTTTCAACCAAATTTAACACAACTTTTTGAAAACCTGACAAAGAACTGTAGCAACAGTATACTGCAATTAAAACATAAATATATTGAATATTTTATGAGATATGGGCATTTGTATGAAATAATTTTTAACTGCACATGCGTGGAAGATTTCAAAATTTTTGTTTCATAATTTGGTAGTCAGCTGTTCTGGGCAATTTCTGTAAAAAGTCCTGTCACATATTGTAAAAACTCAGAAAAATATAGTGAGCTGATTGAAAAGTTGTGTAAAATCCCTTATAATAAAGCTATTTTTAGAAAGCAACCCCTATATCGCCCCTATATTTGTGAATTTTCGCGGTATCTGACTGGACTTTTTATATAAGGTGCTCTAAATAGCTGACGACCAATTTATAAAATAAAAATTTTAGGATGTTCCACGCATGCGCAGTTAGAAATTATTTCATACAAATGCCCATATCTCATCAAATATTCAATATATTCATGTTTTAATTGCAGTATACTGTTGCTATTATTCGTTGGCAAGTTTTCAGAAAGTTGTGTTAAATTTGGTTGAAAACTCTGTATGATATAAACAAACAACTTTTGAATTTTTCACAGACATAATAACATCTTCACGAATATGAGTGCTACGCTTACACAAATGCACACGGACATTGAACAGGATCGAAATATTCATTTAAAACAGTGACAAACTATTTTGAGCATCTTCTGTTACACAGATGATCGCAAAAACTATTTTATTATTAAATTCATTATTAGCTCCCAATTGTCCTCCTGCTAAATCTTCAGCGAGAAATATGAAATCAAGCCTGTTCTTTACATCCCAGAAGCTCAAAAACAATTTGCCAATAATTTTAGTAGATATTCGACAAACCGTGTACAATCGTTATACAATCAGTTATAAAATCAGTTATCAAAATAAAATTGCTACATATGTGTAATAACAAATTTGAAAAATGATTAATTTTGATCTTGAGAAAATAATGGGTCAAGTTCGAATATGGGAGGGTCGACCCACTATATGGGAGGCTTCACCCACTTTGTTTTATGTTGAAATATTTGTGAAGAGAAATAAATAAGTTTTTAAAAAGCAAAATTACTTTATGCTACATGCTTTAATTATTTAAAAAAGTTTCTTTTTGAAAATATTATGCTTAAACAAACGTGTTTTGACGCAATCGCAAGTCAGAGGAGAAAATTTTAGTTTTAAACAGGATTTTGTCTGATCAGGTAAAATTGTACAGCAGGGAAAATGAAATTTTAACATTTAAGACAGTATTCCATTAGATACAGATTCCGTTTTCATAGGGTTTTATGTATTACTATGTCCAGATTTAGGAGCCACTTTCCCGCTTTTTTTTTTCTTCTTTTCCTACTTTTTGTGACACTCGAACTGACAACTCTATTTGTCACATAGTGTAGTTTCATCTCACTGTATTCATCCTGGTGAAAAACCCTGGTGTTTACGTACGTTCTTTAAGTGTCTCGTACACTGCTATGTTCTTTTGTAGTTGCATGAGCATTTAACTTATCATTAACATATTTTAAGCCTTTCAGGGGTAAAGTTCCTTCAGTACTAAAATGTTGAAATAAATGACTGGCACCGGAATTTAAGATAAAAATTATTTCGAAATAGTAAAAGGGCATATTTCACATACATATTAAGTGGAAAAGATTTTAGCGAAATTCTGATGTCATTGCGGCGTTTGAGAATTAAAATTAAGTTGTTTCATAAACATACTACTGCCCCTGAAAGGGTTACGACTGCTGCTTTAATACTTTCTGGTCCTTCCTAATCTTTTCCACTGCTTCTATCTACCTATTGTAAATAATATTTACATAGTGAAAAAAATTCTTATCAACTTTCCCATTTATATTTCATTAAATGTTTTCTTGCGGATACTATAGCCATTTTTCACATCTTTCCTTAATCAGTATTAAACATTTACCTTTCCATCACCCCATTTTACTGTAGTTTTACAGAATAAATTTACATTCTTTTTTATACATAACAATTAACCTTTCGTTATGCACAGTGTATAATAAAAAGATTTCCAAAACCACTTAATTAAGAGAGCGTTGAGCATCTAGTCAACCTTCCCTGACATTGATTGGGTCAAGCCTCCCCACATAGTCCTTTTCTAAAGAATAGCACAGTGTTATGTTAAGTCTAATTTACTGTAAAATCTTTATGCCTGGAATGAAAGCTTGACATTTCAGCATTATTTAAAAACTTAAATTTTTATGATATATTTTATCTGAAAAAAACTTACAAAATATTTCTTAAAAACACAACTTTTAAGTGGAAAACACCTCAAAATTGATTTTTTCTACACCTATTTCGATTATCAGTATGAAACAAAGACTGTTGTTTGAGCATTCCAGTAGCTTTGGTTGACACCTATTGATAAAACTCGGAAATTCTTTTAAATATGAAAAGTGATGATTGGATCAAGCCTCCCGTATGGTCAACGCTCCCTAGTCTTCCCTATATTTTTAACACTAGAACCGCCGTAGCGGTCATTTTGACCGCTACCAAACAAAAATATTTCGTTTATCACCAGAAATGCCTTTCTAAAATAAGTTTAAAATGTACCCCAGAGAAATAAGTTAAATAGTTTCAAATAAAAATTCCGGTGTAAGATATTTTTTATAATACTTCAGTAAAATTTCCGGCGGTTCTAGTGTTAATATGTTCATTGGAAGTATGTTACAGTCGCGTTAAAGAAAAAATCACTTGTGTTTAAATGAGTTTTACTGTCCCGTCTAATGCGGTTCAAATAAATATTGAGGGAAAAGTACATGTTTTACGACGGGTCGACAGAATATAAAACTTTATAACGGTCGACGTGCTTGCTAAGAATATAAACGGATTTCCTTCGGACCGCTTTAATTCCTTTTTCACGGTTTTTAATGCATTTATATTGTATCGAAATTTCAACTTATAGTAAATTCAATAAAGTGTATACTTCATATGGAAAATTAAAAAATAAAAATTAAATGTATTCGAGTGCGCAAAATATGAAACTTTTGCAGTATTTTATAATCTTTCTCAATACAGGAGACACTTTAAATAATTAATTGCGTTAATTCAATTGCAAATTGCTCAACTAAAAGTCAAATTGAAATATCGCTTTATGTTATAATAAAACGAAACGTAAACATAATGCATTCCTAGACATATAAAAAAGAATTTAAGGATAACATACTGTTTTTTTATCTCAAAGGACTTTCTTATATTCATTTTCAATTTATTTACTCCAGTGAAAGATGGCCATGAAAAGATATATGTTTGCAATATGCTCTTAAGTACATCCTCTATAATTCAACTAACTTGGAAAGTAAAGCTTAAGGTTATTGCTATCATTAATTTTGAAATAGGGTATAAAGCCTGAGTTTCAAAACGAACGTTACTAATACCATTTTTATCGTATTAAACATTTCTATCTCATTAGAAGTCTTTATGCTGTCTTAATTTCTCACTGATAGACAAGTATATTTTAATATTTTTTAAATTCGCATATCAAAGGTTTCGTTAAGAAATTACTATTCATTGTTGAGAATACCTGTATACAATATATTTTTTTTAATTTGTCATCACTCTAAAAACATTTATTTCAAATTAACGAAGAATTTCTTTTTAGCCCTACTAATTACATATTATTTTATTTCCGCAAAATATACAGTTGTATAATATCTTGGTCATTAAATTGATTCTACACTATCAAGTCCCTTTTGTTGATTAATTGGAAAACTCGATCATTGTAGTATTTATTGCAATATATTGTAAACTTCTCGTAGGCATTACTAATAGTTGCAGCAGAATTCTCATTCCCATCATCTATCATTATGATTCCTGCGATTGAACAATAGAGCAATCAATCAGTTATCAACATCATTCAATAAAAGACTCAAGAAAGTCCGTTTTATTTCAAAAATAAATAATCAGAAGTGCTATTAAATAAGATTGGATAACTATGAAAATGCATTTAATTTAAATGTTGCTTGTTAAATATCATGTAGAGCAATAATCGATTCCAATGTTATAAGTTTAAACTTAAATGTGCTTATTTGGCTAGATAGTAGATGTGAATTTCAATAAATATTCCTTTAATAATTTCGTGTTTCCTTTTCATTTTACATACATTTCGCTTAAATGTGAATAAATAATTCTTTAAGAATTTTCCGTTTTCAAGTCGCTTTTTCTGCATTATAATTTAATTCCTTTTTTCAATTTGGTAAATAAGTATGACCCAGTAAAAATAATTCATACAGAAATTTAACTTAACAAAATTGTTTAAAGAATGATTATAAATAACTCCAAATATACTATGAAGAAATAAATAATCTCTCACGTTCAAAGTATAAATAAATATTATGAACAAACATATGATTTTAATTTTATGACAAAACATGTTTCGTACAAAATTGTTAGAAACACATTCAGATTTTGTGTTATTTTATTTAAAAGAAATCATATTTGAAATGGTAGTTATTCGACAGTCGTGTGAAAAAGTTTTTAAATGTATGAAATCTTTCAATATTTAACAAAAATGTAAGTCCTTCGAAATATTTGTTTGCATTCCTTTTTAACAAATCAATGACGATTGTTAACTATTGTACGACGATGTACACAACTTGACGATTGAGTATGTTGACGATTATACTTTGAACTGTTGAATTCAGGCGTTATTTATGTGTGAATGTGTGTTTTAATATATATTGTAGTATGTGTGTTTATTATTATTAATCTCTCACGTAACCGTCTGAGTAAGGGACTGATTAAAAACTATGCATAAACGAGAGAGACGCATAATTGAAATTCAAGTAAATATTAACGCTGAAATAAATGTTAAGGTAGTATATTCTTTATATGGTAAGATAACACGGAAAATAGCAAAAATACGATTTACTCATATTGTTATTAATTTACTAATTAAAATCTAAAATATATTCGTCTTAAAAAATTGTATACATACTTTATTTTTTTTAATATAGTCTAAAATGGAAATTTGGTTATGAGCTTGATGTCCGTCTCTAAAAATAGCTTTTTCGAATTCATTGAAACATAAATACGTTGAACGGGATGCATCAGTTTGTTCGATGTAATGATGGAGAGTTTTCAGAGCATCTATTGCTGTATCAAATGTTCATGGATGTGTTTTTAGGTGCATTCGTAATTATATAAATATGTAGTCATAAATATGTATGCCGGCCGTGGTGTGATCCGTCCGTCTGTATATCCGTCTCTCCGCATATAACGCCGCAAAAGTACCAAACCGAATGTTTTAAAATGTAATATATGTAATCGTTGCAGAATTTTCTCCAGTCACTTCAAATTTCATGAGAATCTAATCAAAACTTAGAAAGATATTAATAAAATTTTCTACATTCTATTAAATCCTATCATGCGTAATTAATTCAATGATATCCCACGGTAGGAAATGATTCTAGTTTGTCATGGTCATAACGTCATATTTAAGATGGAGAAACACTGTTTTCGTATTCCTGAATTCAATATAGGTAATCGTAATAAATTTTGTAACCATACATTTTTGCATACGAGTGCAACAGCTACTGCACCAAGATCTGGATATTTATAAAACTAGTTATAGTACGAACGTATCTCATTTACTACTTTTGACGCACAGTTTCCGACTTTTTTACGTTTTCTTTGTTATCTGATTTATACTCATTGTCATCATCTTGAATTTATTTGTCTATTTTTTGTATGTCTCACATTTCGTCGCTTGTGACATTTCTATCAATGCCTGCTAATTTTTTTTAAATAATCATTACCTTAGAAACGGGGAGTCAGTCATGTGGCAGATAGATACAGTGACAGACAATCCGAATTCACGAACATTTTTCAAATTTGTTGGAAAATATTAAAAAGGAATGGAAACAAATATTTCAAAGGACTTACATTTTTGTTAAATATTGAAAGATTTCATACATTTAAAAACTTTTTCACACGACTGTCGAATAACTACCATTATCAAATATGATTTCTTTTAAATAAAATAACACAAAATCTGAATGTGTTTCTAACAATTTTGTACGAAACATGTTTTGTCATAAAATTAAAATCATATGTTTGTTCATAATATACTTCATTCGAAATGTACAAGGGTCAATCCATTTCAAGTGGTCCAGAAAATGTCATATTCGTTGCTCGACCATTTTTAAAAAATCTGAAATTTTTTATACAACAACCCTAACATGATGGAAGTTCAAAATGGCTATTATTTTAATTTTATTAATTTTTGTTTGTGCATGGCGGCCATCTTTGTTTCATCGTCTGCAGCAATTTTCTCACAAGAAGGGTTTACGGAATTGTAAATAATTCATCGTTTATTTATCCAATTCAATTGCGGATTAAAGTAATTTGTACAGAATACATTGGGCTAAAAATCTGGTAATGGAGTAGTTTCCGAAACTAACTGCTTAATGGTAAAATTTAAGCATAAAGTTTCCATTTTTTTTCCAAAATTTGTCCGTTTACAAGAGGAAATTTTTCTAGCAAGGAATACTGTCAACGTGACATAATATTTTTTACAAATAGGCTGAAAGTACTTGTACTCACACGCCGAGTTCCAGATCTGGGACTTGCTTTCTCTTCGCTAAAAAAAATCCCAAATTTTTCAAAAATGACAAAAATCGCACTTTTCAGGCTTTGATATCTCTGGTGGGGCACGAGATAAACATCTGAAAATTTTTTTTGTAAGAGTATTGTATGGTAGTGTTATGCACAAGAAATTTCAGGATGGAGATTTGACTACAAGCTAAGATATGGCAAGGGCAACATGTCAAAACAATACTGCCAAACTATTGTTTTGTTGTAGTCACAGCTAAGTATTTATCTCAGAGTATCATTTAAATTTATTTTTTAGATTATCTTTAAATAATAGTAACAGAAAATAAATCTTTTGTAATTAATTTAAAAAATAATTATGTCTAAGGCTTACATTTTGTATGGTATCAGTAATTTTTGTTGTAATTTTAGTAACTAAAAGAAACCTGAGCACTTTTACATTGTCTTGTATATATATATACAAGACGTGAGACAAAAACAGAATAGGGAAAGAGAAAAGCTGTTAATATTGGCATACTTGTTGAGACATGATCAAACGTGTCAAAACACATTCCTGCTTGTTGGTTTAAAAACCACAATTTTAATGCTGCTTGCCAGTCCCTGAAACTTGTTACTACCATAAGTATGTTCCTGTAAATGAAACATTATGTGATGTTACCATGCATCAGCCTCAAGTAATTTTCAGAAAGTAAAGATACCCAAAGCCTTTTCAAAATTTATACTGCAGAAAAATCACATTTTTTCATAAGTAAGCTAGGAATTATTTCAAGAAGATAATGTTATTTCATAAACATAGAAATTACTCGCATTTAGTTCCAAACTGGTGCAAAAAAAAAAAAAAAAAAAAAAAAAAAAAAATGCTTTGAAATTCTTCAATTAAAGATAATATTTGATTTTAATGAAGTATTTTTTTTTTCAAAATTCTACGAACAACACAGTTTTTTTCTGCTATTAAAAAAAAATGCGGCTATCAACAAATGGAGTAATATTATAGATAAACAAGGTACAATATTTAATAATAATAATAATAATAATAAAACAGAATATTCGAGATTACTATAAAAGATGGCGGTATCCAAGTAACCGAATTAACGGAAATTACAGGTCATTTTTTTTTCAGAAAATTTTTAAAAGTACTTTTTTCACGGATTTCTAATTATATTTAATACTTATCTTCAACGGCATTTATTAAAGTTTACCATTCATATTAATTTTTTGATTACACTAAATACTGGGAATTAAAGTAAATAATAAGGATTGGATTGAAATTTGAAAAATTAAAGTGGTCTTACAATTTCCTAATCCCGAGTATCTTCGTATCATATCTACATTTAAAAGTTATTTTCTTTAGAAAACGTTTTAAAGTCAATTTTTTATTATTATTATCTTGGAAGGCTTCTTATTTAAAATACTATGAAATCTTTTAATAACAATTCATTTTTACGTTTTAAATTAAAATCGAAAACTTCATAAATTAATATAATTCTGACAACAATTTAAATATAATTTCATGGCAATATCTGCCGTCTTTTATTTGAAAGGATGTCGATTTAATTAAAATAATATCGTAATTAAAATTTGTGGCACTATCTGTTTCTTCTTATTTGAAATAACGTAGGCTTATTTAAAATATTATATTTATCTTAACTAAATGCCATCTTACGTATCTTTAAATAGCATATATTTAAGATGATATTTTGAATATTGAAAGGTAAATTATTTTAAATTTTAATTACCGTCTGATTCTTTTGGAATAAATATTTCAAATGGAATTTCTATATTTTAATTAATAATAGTTTTACATTTTTCATTTATTTTCGACTTAACGAGGAGACGCTTTTATTTTCTTTGCAACATGCTGCTAACAATTTTACAGAGTAATTTAACTTATACAATGGTCTACTTTAAACTTATATACCTGGTTTAATATTACACATTTGTGTAATTTAATACCAGTTACATCGGTTAAATTACTCAATACAATTAAAGCATGAAGTTTGCCACCCATTTTAGATAGTAACGTTTCATAAATTGACTGTTAATGGCGATAAATTTCACATCCGAGTGCCCCATGTTTCTCAGAATTATTTACTTAACCATGACGTGTCAGCCACCAAAATATTTAATTTTCAATAGTAATTAATCAAGATTACCTGACTTTTATTATTATGATTTAAAAAATGTATGTAACAAACTTGCATGTAGTTTTCACATTTTTGAAAGTAATAAAAAACTTAATGTTATGTTTGTTGCTACGTTTTCGAATTCAAACAACTGATATCAAATGAATCGTTTGTTACTTTTTAGAAAAGGGTACTGAATATGGATTCATCTCATAAGAGACATCAGCATGGGTTTTTCTTCTGTTTTGAATATGAAAATAATGACTCGCAGGCATAGCTAAAAGAAAAAAAAATGTCAAAAAAGCAAACATCAGCTCCATTAAATATCTGTACGTGTTTGAAAGTAAAATCCATGTTGCCAGAAGTTTGAAGAAATTGCTGCCTAATTTTCCATTTCTAAAATTCTTTAAATCTTATCTTAAGTTGTTAAATATTGTAATCTATATTGAACTAGGTTGCAATATCATCGAACTTTAAACAATCTTAATCAAGATACAAAAATCATGCCACACGCGCAGATTATGAAACACTTTCTAACACATTCCGAATACTATAATGGAACTTCACAGTTCAGTAATGTGAAATAAAATATACCTACATTTTAAAAAAAATTAGAAAACGCATAACACAGTTTAACACTCAATTTCAGCAATTAGTGACCATAGTCGATAGATATTGAAATTATTTTGAGCAGCACTTGATATAATCTATATATTTCTATACGCACTACATGATTTTCTAAAATTTAATTCAGCTGTAAAACGCTGAACACATTTAAAAATATATTTTCCGCCATTAACACCCACCGAATGTAACTAAATATATTTTGTGCATCCCTGTATATGATCTATATATTTTTACACAAAACAGATATTAAGCTAAAATGTAATTGAGGAAGAAACTACATTAAAAAGCTTAAATTGCTCTTCTAAAAATTAAAATCCTTCGACAAAAGTATGTACATTTCTTTTATATATTTAACATCTAATATTCAATACACAACTAAAAAATATCTATAATACATTCACGCCCACTGACATGCTTATAAACTTGTTTTGCGTAGCCCTGATCTGTAGGATTTAAACACACCATGTAATGTACTAAAATTGTAAAAGATTGCAAACGCATAAAGCATCTCGAAACGCACTTCCGGGGATATCGGAAATAGAGAGTATTGCTGTAGGATTATTTTTGATTCCTTGTAAATGAGCAAGTACATTCTATGCACTCCCTTTTCCATAGTAAACATAGTTTAATGCACTTCAGTAATACACATCAATTTCGTTATCGTTGAAATGGTAGATAAATGCATATTTATTAGGGAGAATGTTGTGTTAATACATGTCAATTTAATTATGTTTGAAACTTGTCAACTTTATTAAAATACACTGAAAATGATTTTCCCTATAAACAATAATGTATCAGAATTCTTTTCCGTGCTCCTGTAATTGAAGTAAAAATGTATCATAATACAATTTCAATATCGAATGTCCTATGGTAAAGCTATTTAAAATATGGGTCACTATCTTGCTGAAAATATTCTTCTACTTGCTGCCTTTTCTTTAATAATATCTTACGAATGCCTTCGCGTTACTAACGTAATCTCTTAAAAACTTATTAATAAAAATACTACAGCTTGTAGGCGTGTTCTCTTAATGACATAGTAATACTTCAAGTAGACATAATTAACAATAATAAAAGTTGAAAATTTCCAAATTTTCAAAACCCTCCAAAACAATTTAACTCAAAACAAATATTTCTGTAAACGACTTATTTTATATAACAAGTTTTCTACAGTTTAAATGGAAAGTAAATATCAATTTAAAACATTCTTCACCCCAAAATGCTTTTAATGTAATAATTTTTAAAATATATAATATAATGGTACTTTTTATATAAACAATCTCTGAATTTAAATACTACTGCATAAGACTTTTGGACTTTGCTAATAATCTACACTGTCGGAAAAACTTGTCTTTACACACCAAATTATTCCCAATTTTCCAACTAATAATTTCCGTACTCCTAGAAAACATGCTTTTAAAATTATTCGAAATTTCTTTTTGAAAGTTATAAAAAATACTATCACTTAAAATGTATTCTAAGCAAACACGTTTAAATAATGTATAATAGTTAAATGAAAAAAATCGATTTTGGTCAAAAACGCAAATAATTCTTCTCGCATTTAATTACAAATATAATATTCATACTTTACATCTAACAATCAAATTAAAAATGTCCAATTAGATTTTTATCCTCTATTATCCTATATGTATTAAAACTCCAACCATTTTCTCACAACGACAAAATTTTACCGCAATTAAATCGTTGGCGTAAAGGTTAAGGATACAGAACTCGAGTAGTAGGGTTTCAGGTTCAACTCCAAGGTCACTGAGATTAAAAGAAAGAGAGAGTTTTTTTTTTTTTTTTTTTTTTTTTTTTAACCCGTTTTTCAAAATAATGAAAGGTTTTTCGCCTACATTGAAGAATATGACAAAATTTTCTTCAATTGGCTGATATTTTTTAACTTGTATCAGAGAAAAAAAGAAACTGACATTCTTCGGAAATACTCCTCTGCTGCCAGAAATATTTCCGTGATTTCAAGAACGTATTTATGAGAGTGTACTGATAAATGTTATATAATAAGCGAAATGCATTTCTCTAAAGATAACATGAATTTATCGATATGTGAACATGTTATCACTGAGAATATTCCTAAGTTATTTAATTCAGTGCAAATATTTATATATATGAATAGTTTAATTTCAACTACACTGCTCAAAATAATTAGGGGAGCACATGGTTTTAACAAAATTATTCAAATATTTACACCGATAAGTAACGTAAAATAAAACATCCATAATTTAAAGCGTAGTAGAAAACACATAAAGAAAACTTCACATGAAAATTAAAGTTTATGACGTCAAAAAGTAGAAAAAGGAGATAAGTGTAGAAATCAGGATTTTGGAGAAACGTCTGTTTCAATATCTCAGTTTTGAAATTCAATTGCTGAGCTTGTGTTTTCAGAAAAGATGTCTTGAAAATGTCACAACCATGTGATTTAACGAAATCCAATGCTTGATGTGTTATCGGGACTGTTGAATCTGGATAAACACAACGAGGTGTAGCGGACGCGGTTGGGGTTGCAAGAAGTGCCAATGCAAGGATGTGGATTCGATTCCAAGACACATGGAATGGTAGACATCGTCAAGGGCAATGTCGGCCATGTGCTACCACAGAAACTGGTGACCGATATATCCTGTTAACAGCTCGTCGAGACGGAACGGGCAGTGGTACTCTGCTGCAAATACAATTGTTCTTGGCCACAGGACGAACGGTGTCCAGCCAAACAGTCCGAAATAGGCTTCATTTGAGTGGTCTCTATGTACGTAAGCCAATGACCTGTATTCCGTTGATCTCAAGCAACTGTGCAGCCCGAAGAAGGTGGGCAACTGAACATCGAGTTTGAAGACAACGTTGTTGTTGTCCAATTCTGTTTACAGACGAGTCCCGATTCAGTCTGGATGGGACATCTAATGTGTTTTGACACGGAGAGAAAGAGGCACTCTAAATAATCCCACATTCCTTCGTGAAAGATCACATTACAGACGAGGAGGATTGATGCTATGGGATGAAATTAGCATAGGTGGACGTACGGGCTGCATATCATTCGGAATGGCATTTTGACGGTCCAAAGTTATACAGACGAGATACTGAGACCTAATTTCGTATTTTAATTTGCAGCAATTAGTGCTTTCATTTTTTTCCATGCGTGATAATGACAGACCTCATACAGATCGTCTTGTGGAAAACATGCTTGAAGCTAAAACAATACAGCATATGGAATGACCAGAATGCTCTCCTGACCTAAATCCGATCGAGCATGTTTGGGACATACTCAGACGACGCATTTCTACGAGACCTAGGCCTCCTTTTATTGTCCAGGACTTGGAGATTGCAATTCTTGAGCAGTGGAACAGTATTCCCCAAACTCTTATCGATAACCTCATCGCATCCATGGAAAACAGGAATGCAGCAGCCTTAGCTGTTCAAGAAAACCACACGCCATATTAAAAATCTTGTATCATTTAAAAAAAAATACTTGTTTTTATCATTTACATGAAACCAAATTGTTGCCCCAAACCATGTTTTCATGTTCTTTCCATCTTTTCAAAGAATGAAAGCTCCCTTACAAGTTTTTTGCGTCTTTCTTTCTGTATTGCGCATTGATACACGTGTTATATCCATTTTAGGCCCATACATGGCTGCCTTGCACTGTTCTTTTCATTTTTTTGCTTGCTCCCCTAATTTCTTTTTAGCAGTGTATTTATTTTTATTCACTAAACCTGTGTGGAAAATTTTTTTTATACCAAAAATATTTCAACCTTGCAAAAATTATATTGTGTTTCATAAGTGCACGATTTAGTTTACTTTATGTATTTTTTTTTTCAAGAAGATGTACATCTTAAGCCTCTGTATGAAAATATTCATTCATGAAACTGATTGGACACAATAATGATTAATGAAGTTATAACTTTTGTCACTGGAATTTATAATACTAGCATACAAATATTTTTTCGTAGATTTCAATTACTGGTAACTATCTCTCAACAAGCAGCTTTTTTTCCCTCAAACAGATTTTTAAGATAGATAAATCTTGATGTAGATTATTAATTGAAAAATCACCTTTTTGCCACTCCATCCGCTGAAAAATAATTCAGCCCTCCATTTTTTCGTATTAATATATACTCAATAATGCACTCATGCGTTATTACAATGAAATGAAAATTCCGATTATGAAAATGATAATAGTTCATTCTGTTATTCACGTAACACAGTATAATAGTTTCTGAGGTAATCATTGCTAAATGTTATAAAATAAAACCAAGGTTTTTTCTGGAATCTGTAATTGATATTCTTTAGAAATGAAAAAGATCTTAGATTTGCTGATTTATCTTAATTGTTATTTCTCTAAAAAATTCGTGTATTTTGCGTGTATAAAAATCTGAATGTACTCGAGATAGGCAGAAAACATAAATAAATTAACACCTAACTGGAAAAAGAAAAGTAAAAAGGTTTTAAATAACGGAAAGAGGCAGACGAAGTTGGGGTTATCTTCAATAGGGTAAAGTGCATTTCGTCCTTTATCCAATGAAAGTACTATCCCTGAACAGTTAGGGAGCATATAAAACATTACTAGGAAATACCGGGGGTCCCAAAAGTGGCTGATGGATTTTAAAATTCAATAACTTGCAAACGGTGACAGATATTTAAAAGATTCTTGCAGGAGGGCTATGTATGAATGTCGGGAGTTTTTTACTGTGTCTCTTGTTTTAGTTCGAATTTGAAACAATAGATGGCGCTGAGAGCGATAGGTGCTCAGTCCAGATTCGATTTTTGGTACTTCGGGATCCATTCAATACATTTTTGTCTCCTTTTTTCTCATAGAAGAAGAGAGAGGCCAAAAAATCGAGCCTGGATTTAGCGGTTATTCCATGCGGCGCCCTCTTTCGATGCTATTTGTAACTAAAACTGAGAATAGTAACATAAAAACTTCTGACATCTTACATAACACTCCTGCAAGATTTTTTTTTAATATCTGTCACCCTTTGCAAATTATTGAAATTTAAAATCCATCAGTCATTTTTGGGACACCCGGTATATTGAAAGTAGCAGAAGATTACACAGATAATTTTGGAATGGATAAATTTTAAAATCGTGGAAATTGTCTATAAAGCAAAATAATGCACCCAATCGAAAAGGTTATTGGTCACATTTCGGCAAAAAAAAACTGTGTCGAAGAATTATTGACATGTTGCTGACACATTATTGCAGTGTTTCTTTTATCTTCTTTGTTTTTAAAAAAGGCTTTAGAAATCAATTTGGGATTTAAAAAGGTCAGTAAAAAGGGTTACATATAAATATTTTTTATATATCGTTTTACTTCATGGCATTAGTTACTGTACTCAAGAATATATAGAGTATTTTTTTCATGGCCTACGAAACTTCAAAAGTTGAAAAATAAAAATATAAAGACAAAACACTATAAAATACTAGTGCCCAGAATATTTGGAGTCCCGATTCACTTAAAACAAACTTTAATAAATCATTGTTTTAATTTAATTTATTTTCTTTTAGTTTTTTCACCTAAATATCTTGACATTTTTTTCATTGATAGATGTAAGATAAATTTCTAGTTTTAAAATAAAAACGTCATTTTATGGTGAACTTGTCAATCTTTCAGCAAGCCGCTGAAACATTGTTTACAACTCATAATTTGGCAGTCGCTTGAACAGTGATTATTAAAAAATAATTGCATTTTATTTTAATTAAAAGAAGTATTCGTATCAATATATACCAGAAAAAACATATAAAATATCTTTAAATAACGAAAAATAAATATTCTTCAACCTGATTTCAGTATTGATGGCAATCATGATACCTAACTGTGCTTTTGTTGACAGTTAGAGTTTCCGAAAATAATAGAAATAACGTTTACGTTTATGTCTATTAGTTGAATGGTTATCTTCATGGGTTGCAGTTAATGAGCAAGTTTTCTGATAGCCTCTTATCTGATTGCATGCAATTTTGCTAATTATTAAGTTTTTTTTTTTATATCTATAGATGTTAAGCAGGGCTGCACCAAAAATTTTGAATATATTGCTATTTTAGACCATAATTGAATGATCAACTATGTTCCGCATTTTATAAATTATTTACATAATAGTGGGTTTTGATTGAGTCTTCTGGATATGTTGGAAAGCGTTTCATAATGTATTCTTGACGCAGTATTTTTTCCTTTTTTTCTATTTTTCCAAGTAAAAGAGTTTTCATTCTCAAAAAACTCATGACCCCTTAATTAAATCGTCTATTTCATAAACCGCATAAGTGCAGAAGTTTGTGTTTGAAGAAATTAAAAAAAAATCTTCCAACGAAGCTAAAATTGACTTACGAAAAAAATGAGAATGGAAAGGATAGTATTCCAAATGAAATGGTAAATTAATTTATGTAGTAGGATTTAGAGGATATTATTAAAAAATACCCTTTCGCAGTTATGCGTTTTTTATACCAAAATACGAAAAGCTGTTTTTTTTATATCGTTTCACATTTTTATTAATTATCCAATCTAGGTTAAAACCAAAAATTAATAGCACAGAACTTTTAAGTAAATTAAACTTAACATAAATTCTTTGGACAGTTACAAAAAACGAAAAAAAAATCAGAAAGAGTTTAGAATACTTTGGAATTGAAGAATAACATACAAATTGAATAAAATATTTGAAGTACTTTTACAGTACGGAAAAATATCTCAACTAAAAATATTATGAGCAAGAGAAGTTTTGTATAAAAAACATTGAAAGTTCTGAAATACAAGTATAAATAAAAATTCAAGACTAAGTAATTCCACTCTTGTTTCAGCACGAATCGAATGTTTAAGACGCGGAATGATGGCATACATAATTTCATTTAAGTCTGTTTTCTGCTAATTGAAGCATCTGCATATATATATGTTTAAGAAAAACCGGTCTGAACTAATTTTCTAATTTTTTTTTTCAGCTAAGCAGATTCCTAAATAAACGACTAAACTGAACTTTATGTAAAATTTTATTTCTAAACATATTACCTCATGATTTTTTTTCAGTATTTCCAGGGAAATACCAGTTTAAACTGAATTTAAATTTCCATTTTTTTAATGTAATGTTGTCGTAAGTTAGAGCAGAGGTAATTTTTGAATCTATGTTTTAATCGAAGGATTTACAATTTTAAACACATTAATGATGCAACTGGAATACCTTTTAAAAATAGATAGTGATTATTATTATATACACGGTGATTCAGAAATATTTGTATGTGTTAAAAATGTAAAGACAGGTAGAGGGGATCCAAATAAGCATATTTCGTATAGGAATGTCGGTTCGGAGATGCAGCGTTGTGCAGTAGAGGGCGCTGTTGAGTTCGGCTGAGATGGAAGCGCTTCGCTGACTTGAATCGTCTTTTCCCCCATGCATTTCAAGCAAAATGCACCATTACACCAATATGGAGCTTGCCGACATGCCTTTTATAGGGCTGTACAAGGAAATTGCACACATACACTGCACGTCTAACAACTCTCGAGACTGTTGAAGGACTATCCTCTAAGTACTTAATGCTGCAAGCATTCTTTGACAGCCAGAATTCTGCGATATCTTCCAGTGCCCGTATCACGCTTCGAAGCATAAAACTTTCTACTCGCGCACAACTCCCCACGAAAACGCTCAAATGTTTTGCGATCAAGCATATTCCTACCCGAGAATCGGTCCATGTACAACCTCTGAGTCGCCGCTACATTTCCTTGGGCAGCTCCATACATGAAATGCATTTCAGCAAGCTCCGCATTCGTGTAACATCGCATGTTGCTCGAAATCCATGCGAAAAATGATTATTCAAGCCAGCGAAATGACTTAACCACTGAACTCAACAGGGCCATCTACTGTCTCAACACTGCACTTCTGAATCCTCAATCCTATACGAAATCAGCTTATTTTGGTCCCTGCTACCTGCCTTTACTTTATTGACATATAGTTCTGAACAACCCTGTAGATAGGATGTTAGTCACATGTAAATTGAAGGCACTAAAAAAAATTAAAAAAAAAAAAAACTTGTGCATGGCACCTTCGAAATACGCTTAAAGGATTTCAACTTAAAATTCTTATTTATGAATTTTTAATACGGTATATTAATAGGCAGAGAAAATAGGGAAAAAAAGAACTTCAATGTTTACGTTGTCTTTTTAATTCAAACTTCGTGTTATTAAATATTAATTTAAAGTTTTATAAATTAGGGTTTTTTTTTTTAATCACCACTACAAAATAAAGTATTTTTAGAATAACAACTGTTAACTGGACTAAACAAATTACTAAAAGAATAATTTTAGTTTCAACATACACTGCTCAAAATTTGCAACAAACTGTCCTAGCCATTCGACCGTTTTTATAGAAAGTTATTTCTAATTTAACTCTATTCATGCCATAACGAAAATAATAATAAGGTCAGAATAGACTTGAATTACGATTATGTATTCAATTTCTACAAAAAAATAAAAAAGAGACAAATGGCTGTTAAATAAAAAACAGACAGTTTGCTGCAAATTTTAAAAGTGTAGTCAGTGTCCGTAATCAATTATCTTGATATATTGAAGTTGATAAATGGAATTCAATTAATATTGAATAATTTCGTAAAAAATCAGAATAATCAGCAAAAATAATTGTAAAGATGACTGTTTTCAGAATATTCCAAATGTATTCATAGAAATCGCAATACGCACCAACTTCTTAAATAAAATATCTTATAATATATTAAATAAACAAAATAAATTAGGGAATCTGGAGATATGAAGCACGTTTAAAGAGAATGTATGAAGAGAGTGGATCAGCTGTTTAAAAATTAAGGATATCCAAAGTGAAACACCTTACATTAGATGTGTCTGAAGGTATAGTTATAAGATAGCACATTCATTAATATTTATTATTGTATGCTAGAGAAATTTTTACGTGAAGAAAAATATTCGTTTAATCTTATTCATCATTTTTACTTTATTAGCAGTAAGAAATTTATTTAGCAGATTGTTTAATGAAAATATTCAACTTAATATTCAGAAATGTTTTCAGGATATTTCTTTGACATTTGACATGTAATGATTTTTTAGATCTTACTTTCGGTAGAAGAAATGAAAGATCTTCTTAAAACATAATCAAAAACTTTTAAATGAGCTAGGCCTTCGAAAGATCTTAGTCTTTATTCGTCAGGCGCAAAGAAGACATGCTTTTAGTATGAAATTTTCAAGAAAAAAAATTTTCTTAAAAAAATTAGATATTAATCGTGAAAAAAATTAATCGTGAGGTTACTGTTAATGATAAATCTGATTCCACAATGCTCTCTGAAGCTTGGAAAACCCTTTTCAGTACTACCATAGAATTTATTTTTTGTATTAATTAATATTAGTCTGTTTTTTATATTTATTTATTTATTTATTTTTAATTTCATGTGTTCCCATATTCTAATATATGTGTGTCTTTTCATTTTATTATAATTTTTTTTACTAATTTGACTCATTCTACTCTGTGTTCTTTTGTTTTGACTGTACTCTTCTGTGATTGGCTGTTGTCTTCTAATTTCCTATTGGCTCTTGATTTCTAATTTCCTATTGGCTGTTTCTTCAGCCTGTTTCCCTTCCCTTATCTCTCATTTCAGTCTTGCTGCTGCTTTCATAGTAGAAGCATGTCTTCTTTGCGCCTGACGAATAAAGACTCAGATCTTTCGAAAGGCCTAGAGTATTTAAATGTTTTCGATGGTGTTTTAAAAAGATATTTTATTTATTATATATTCACACCTGTTGCAACTTATTTCTTTTACTTTCGGTACATCATATTTTTTTATGTTTCGTAATATAAAACAGATTTAATCATTTATGCAATGACGGTACATTAAACTGCCTTTAAAAAATTATGTACATTTATGTAATATATATTACAATGCAAAAACTTGTCCATGAGTAACGCGAATATCATGTTGCTGATGCCAAACAACTCAGCAGATAATTTTGCTTTTATCGGAAATTTATTCAACACTTACCACTGAAATTTTCAAATTTTACACCATTGAATTTGAACAAAAAAGCTCTTTCTAATGCAGGTTGCTTTTTATCTCACTCTAATTTTCTTTATTTTTAATATATTTTTCAAGCATCTCTCTTTTCTAAAAAAAAAAAGTAACTACCGCTGTCACCGCCGCCGCCGCCGGTTTTGAATTTTTTGTGGCCGGAGGTCTTTCTTCGTTAATATTAAGAAAAATAATGCATACAAAAATATTCAAATCGGTATTATTATACAGAAATGTTTGATAAATACGCTGATGCAGAGTTTTCAAATCAAAGAATTATTTTAAGAGATATTTAATGCTAAAGTTGGACAAAATCGTTCCACTAAAAAAGTTTTATAGGAGCAAAATCTATCCATGGGAATTAAATCATTTTTAGATCATTTTATACGTTTGAAGTTCCCGGTGTGCAGATTGTATTTCTTTTTTTAATTTGGCTTATTTTTTGAGGTTTTATTTCTATTTTAAATTCAAATTTTCAGCATTTCTAGAGATATTTTTTAAAGATTTTAGAAAGTGATATTAATTTAAACTATTGCCAACTGTATAAACAGCGGAAACAATAATGTTTGCTTCAAAAAAAATATTTATGCGTGTAATAAATTAAAAATTATTTACAAGTGACCATTATAAACAGAAAAAAACATTTGGAATTAGAATTAAATAATTATGTACAAAAAGCAGGAACTTATTAAAAATTACGTCATAAAAACTATAATTACACGTGAATTTTAAGAAAGAAAGCAATTTGTAAAATAATAAATTTATTAACATGCGTTAGAAGTCTTAAATAGGAGAAATTACGTCATATTTACGTCACATCACAGTTATTACATAAAATGAGCACAAAATAATATTGCAAAACGGTTTAAATTTAGAAATTGTGCTAGACATTTATTTGATATTTTGAGAGGATACTTTTCAACTATTTTTGTTAGGAAAGCGCAAATAATATTTCATTTCTAAAACAAGTATTTTCACGTGAATATTAAAAAGAGAAAGAATATTTTGGTCAAAATTAAGTCAGATTAAAAACGATTAATTTAAAATGTCTTATTTAAAAGAACATTCTTTTCGCTTTGTTAAAAAATACCGGGAGACAAAGATTCTGTTTACTTAATTCCTTTTATATTAGCTTAGTTTGAAATGTTTATCTTATTTTACTTAATCAAAGACGAAAACAGCGATTGACATATGTATTTTTGGTACTACTTAGTTATCCCGTCGACCAAAAATCTATCATTCGCCAAACTATAAGATTAAATGCCAATAATGGTTGATCGTAAATGTCACATTAACTTGACTTTAAGCACGTTACACGTGTCTACGTCATCAAGTTATTTTTATTTCAACGTTTTATTTGTATATTTATTAATGTTGCACTAATTTATTTGTTCTTTCGTTATTTAAAATAAAAATGATGTCAATTTGTATAATTTGGCGAGTGCTTTGGCGATTTATATAATTTGGCGAAATTGGCCGACGGGTTAATCAAGTATTTCCGCAGCGGATTTGGCCTTAAAATCCCCCAGTCAACGAGAAATGAATAGAAATCCGTTTATAGGGAGATCGCCATTGTTTTTTAAATTATAATTCAATCTTCCGAAATCTTTTTAAAGCCGATCAAATTACCGTACTTTTAGAGTCTGCGGTGTCTGAACGGGGGTTGACGAGCGTAGCTCGTAGGGGGCAGAGCCCCCTAGTAATTAAAAAAAACAACTCTATAGCGTATAGCTCTATTACGGAAGATTAACAACGTTTCATTTAAAACGAATAAATAGTTCAGCATTTGTTTCCGAGTAAAATCGCGTAAAGGAATTAAATGCCACATACGCACCAAAAAAAAAAAAAAAAGTGTAAATTTATACATTAAAAGATATAAAAACGATTTGTCTATATGTGTGAAAAATGTGTAAATTGCCAAATGGACGCTCAAGTGTGTCAATTTCAAAATACACATTTTCCTGTCCAGCGCATTAAGCGACTTAAGTATGTAAAATATTATCCGGTAAAATATTATTATGTAAAATATACACAGTTTAACGTTTAAATTGCACATAAGTACACATAATATACACAACCTGTGTAATATACACAAAAGGTGGATTTTGTGTACGTAGTACATAACCTTGTAGTTTGGGATATAAATGTTGAACTAAATACTTTTATTGTCGCAAAACAAATTTGCATGAAGAACAAACACATGCGCTCAGTATGTTTGTTTTCTTTCCAGAAGATTTGATTTTGTATCATAAAATAATGTGTCCTTAATTTACAAAAAACCGGATAGTCTGAAATTATATTTACTGCATGAAATTCTCTGTTACAGTTGTTTTGAAGCCCTAAAATAGTATAGTCTTTATTTATGAATCGAATCTGTATAATCTGAATAAATATACTGTAAAATAATTTTTTGAAAAATACTGAAATCGTGACGATGTAATTATTTCTGTATTATGTCCGATTTTTCCCCCTATTAGTTTCAGTCAGAAGTTTTGAAAGACTAACTACAAAGAAGTACAACATGAAGATAATATTTTTACTATTTAATTCAATCTACAGTAAACAAGCAATACTTACCGAAACGGGATTTGAACTTACGATCTGCGACTTTCTAAGCCATTAACAACTTGACCATTCAGCCGCGATTACACAAGCCAAGTTTTCAAGGATCGCTATTTATTGTGTTCACATAAGTACACATTATTCTGTGTAATTTTCTGTTCTGACATGTATTGCTGCGTAATATTGTTACACATATAGCCTATATAATACTCCGTTCTTATACATATGGCTGTGTAAAATTAGTACACATACTTCTGAGTAATATTCTGCTCTTAGGCATATGTTTGTGTAATATTGTTACACATATTTCGTTGTAATATGCAAAATACACAGATATTTGTGTAATATGCAAAATTTGTAAATTATATTAACACACTAATTCGGGTAAATTCAAAATATTTTCTACCGTTTACACACTTGTTTGTATTTTTGAAGGAATAAAAAATTACACCCTTACATTAAGCCAATAAACACACATAAATACAGGTAAATTTTAACAAGTGTATACATTTTATGATAAAGGTATTTTAAATATTTACACATATACGTATGTAAAAGTGACTATTTTACACATTTATTCTTTAGAGTGCATCAATAAATGATAATATAAAAGAATCAGTAATCATCATATATGTTATCAAACTACGCTCTTAAACCTAGAATCAAAAAGGTTCCAATAAGTAGAAAAATCTTTGAAGATTTTATCGGCAATTAAACTCTGTCATGAGGCTAACAAGAAAGTATCACTTTTAAAAAATTCCCCCCAAAAAAATTACACAATTGAAATTTTTCGAATAAGATTCTTTTTGGTGTTATTAACGAACAATCTCAAAAAATGCAACATATCAGCAGAGTTTTTAATAAACAAAATTATTTTCTTCTAGGTTCTAAACACCGGACAGTATGTTCTGCAAACTGGGATGCCCGAATTGGATCCCCTAGTAATAAAAGAATATTTATCTTTCAGGCAGAATGATTTTTATTACCATGCTTAGTAAACGTAACCAACTTTAAGAAGTCAAAAAAAATTAACATAAATTTCTATCAACCATTTACATACATTACATAAATTTCATAATGTAGAAGGATATGCAGTGGGAAATTTTAGACCAAACAAAAACGCTCTTTTATTGATAAACTCACTTTATTATTAATTAAGCATTGAGAGATTTGAAAATATAATATTATCTGTTGATTAATCTATGCATTGTTTAAAAATGTACAAAAAGTCAAGAAATGTTCAAATTATAAGATATTTTTAATGAAGAAACATTTTCTAAATTCCATATTATTATTACACAAACTTTCTAATCTATCATGAGAAAATGAAGTAAAAGAATACTACTGTGGTATTTCAATTAACGATCGATTCTCCCGGAAAACTAATAAAAAATCGTTTTTCGTTCTTTTTTTTCTTGATTTATTAATTAATTTTGTCTGCCTGTCTGCTCTCTAACTCAAGTAACTGTACTTGGATTGTCATAAAATTCATATATGTTATTGGTGTTACAGCACGTTGGGTATTGAAAAGGAAGTTAGGAGCACTTTCAGTTCTTTAGCTGGTACGTTCAAAATAATCCCATTGCATTACAGTCTATAGGAAAAAATCGTTTGCAGTGTATTTTAAGGGTGTTATACCATTTCAAATATATCTAAATTGATATATCTCACTGAGGTGCACTACAAAAGGCTTACTGGAGAATTTCGCGTTCATAGCATGTATCATTCATTTACAGGGGTACACAAAATAATTCCGTTTCAGTATGATCTATTAACAACAATTGCTGGAAATGCGTTTTCATCTGTGGTACGTTTTACAAACTTTAACTAATATTTTACGCATTTTACTTGCTACATATAAATTCTAAAACAGATCATATACAGGGCAGAACAGAAGATTTCGGACGCATTTCTTTTTATTGAAGGAAATTTCTAAAGAGGATTTTTCAACAATGATATGCGTCCCTATTTGAACTAAATTTTAGCATACTATGAAGTGTATGTGGGGCATTTTCACAATCTTTTGACTTTCGGGAATAAAAATCTGGTGAAAATTAAAGTTGTTAAAATAACATTTTAATCTGATAGCCGAATGCCTTAATGATTCAAAATAAAGAAAAAATGGTCACTAGCGAAATTTTTTTTATTTAACTGAGGTTTAAGTTTAACTTGCGAGTTTAATTTTCATTACAATTTGACCAGTATAACTTTTTATTTTCTTCTAAATTTTTACTTATAATGAATTTGCATAGTACCCACGGGACATACTAGTAAGAAATAATAAAAATGTAGTACTTTTAATACAGAATTTTTGTATAACATTGTCTTAAAGGGATGTTAAAGAAGGGACGGTAATGTAAAAAACGGGGATGGTATAGGAAAAAAGGGACTGTAAGGATGGAACGGTAAGGAAAATTACCACCTATTTTTAGGAAAATCATGTTAAGACTAAGTGATAGCCACAAAATTCATTGATTTTTAGAAACAGTTGTTAACATTGGATTATTTTTTTTAACTTTACCTGGAAAATTGCAGAAAAAAACCTTGGAGATGGTAAGATTACCAATAAATCCGCGATCTTGAAATTGACATTTAAATGCTGATTTAAATTCTGAAGTAAATTTCCTGTCAAATAATTTTAGACATACTTTCTCTAGCATACTTCTGCATGAGAAAAAACTTGAAAAAAATTCTGTGGCTGCATATGAAGTGATTTTCTGTCTAAGTTTAGCAAGAGGGACGGTAAGGACGAAAAACTCAGGGACAGAGTTCAAAAAATAATATCAACTGTAAAAATGTGTGAGGTTAATTTTTTGCTACATATTTATATAAAACAAATGTCCCAGTTTCGAAAAAAAACTACTTCGAATTACTTTTATTGAAACAATTTTATACAGACAGCTCCAAACTTAAAAATCAGCATCAGGGACACGGGACGGTATAGGAGTTTTCCTGGTATTTGGACCCCCAGCATCGTCTAAAACTTATTTATCTCGTTAATATTGTTTATGTAATCATGCAATGGGATGTTCCTCAGCATATAAAATTTAAAAAAATGTATTAAAATAAAAATTATTATCCAGGGACATAAAAGTCAAAAGATTGTGAGAATGCCCCATGTATGCAAATCGATAGATCATGCACAGTGCTTCATATAAGAATTCCGATGTTTTCCCGTCTATTGGTGTAAATTCTTGGTATTGGGTTTTCAAATGTGTTATGTTTTTTTCAGATGGTTTACTTAGAAACTATCTATCTCCTTATTAATGGCAACGTTTTGTTAAAGAATTCAGGAGGTGTTGGAAAGGGGTTTTATAACATATGCTTAATGCGCGATATTTCTTTCTTATTTTTTATGCATTTTGTAAATCCTTAGTATCATGTTTGTCTTTATGATTACAAGCTGTCATTTTTCTCTTGTAAATTCTGAACTAAATATATTCGCAGAATAATAGTCACAATTTAGGAATCTGCGAGTCCCTCTATGTAAATTGTTTAGAAAGTAATTTTAATTGGAAACTAGGCTTTATATATGACATCGTTTACGTGTAAAGATTCGATGTCACTAATTAAGCAATAAATTCGGCTTTCACCTCATCCCCTCTGTTCGAAAACATTTGCCGTACACGTTTTTCGAAAGAGTTCAGAAACGAACGATACCTGGATAAAGAAAACTTGACCTTCGCAGTCGCTTGTGAATCGGAAAGGACTCCGTAACTAATCTTCAGTTTTTCCTGCATCCAAGGACATTTCGCAGTTTGAACGTTATGTTCTTTTTCTCTTTTTCTGTTTTTCTTGTTAACTGTTAAAGTGACTGTTTTATATTGTGAGTTCAATTGAGAGCTGTGAGCTCGTGTGTGTCTTTTAGACGGCGTCGCTGTCAAGTGTGTAACCAAGAGGGTTTTTATCGTTTTAATTAAAGGTTTTACAGTCCACATGTTTAGAGTTGTGTTTCATGAGGGAATACATAATTAAGAGTGAACCAGTCGCGGAAACATGATGGTCCGTTGCCGGAGTTTTTTTTTTTTTTTTTGAGAGGGAAAATAAAGATAAATAAGTGATTGACCAGATTTTAAGGTGGTTTGGTGTTCAAGATTACGAATTTGAAGCTAGCGCTGGCGAAGTTTGGGTGCATGGTTGGTTGGATTCTAATACCGCTGCATTGTTGATCAAGGCGTTTTTAAAGTTTGGTGAGTTCGTTCATTTATTTAGATTTTTATTCATTATGGATAACTTGAGTGATTTTTTGGTTAAAAAGAAGGGATTAAGATCTAGTATTACAAAATTGGAGAATAAGATTAATGATTGTATTGGCGAAGCAGATGTTAGTCAAGTAACATTGTTTGAAAATAGAATTGAAAAGTTAAATGATGAATTGAGTGAAACATTTAATGCGATTTTTGTTAAATGTGATAAAAATGATATTGAGGCGTACATTGAGGAACAACAGACAGAACAGGATAAACTTGATAGTATGTGGCTTAGTGTTAACCGGAAAAAGTCGGGGTTACATTAAACGAAAGTAGTCACAATGCAGGCGTTTTGAAAGCTCAAGCATCTGAAATTAAATTGCCGAAGCTTACACTCCGCACGTTTAGTGGTAATTTGGAGGAGTGGTTGTCCTTTTATGATTTATTTAGGTCTAGTGTAGATTGTAATGAAGGTTTATCAGACTGTCAAAAGTTACAATATTTAAAATCAGCATGCAAAAATAGTGCACTTAAGATTATCCAGTGCCTTCCAATTTCCGATTCAAACTATAAGATAGCGTTAGAACTATTGAAGGAGTGATATTCAAACAAACGTGAATTAATTAATGCATTGATAAAGAGATTTATTGGAATACCTTGTATTTCGGATACTGCACAGTCTCTTGTAGAAAGTGTAGACGTTATAAATGAATGTGTGCGTTCATTAGGAGTACTTAAACAGGATGTTGGCGGTTTTTCAGAAGTATTGATGGTTTATTTAATTACAGAGAAATTAGATAAAAATACGAGATATTGGTGGGAAAGATCACTTAAAAAGGAGGAATTGGGAACACTCGAAAATTTATTGTCTTTCTTGAAGGATCATGCGCGAACACTTCAAAATAGTAAATCTTCGGTAAAAGAAATTAGAAAACCTAAATTCACTACATTGTTGTCTGCTAGTAATAGTTGTGTTTTATGCAAGGAATCGCATCCACTTTACAAATGTCAGCGATATTTACAGTTAAATGTACAAAAAAGAATAGAGATAGCTAGAATAAATGGTTTGTGCTACAACTGTCTTGTGTAAAAACACTATGCTAAAAGGTGTAGGAATGTGGCTAAATGTAAGGTGTGCCATAAGCCTCATCATAGTCTCTCGCATATTTCACGAGACATTGGTCCTCAGGTGCAGAGTGCGGCTGAAACACCGTTTGCTCCTCTTTCCCCGAACGCAACAGAATTTCGACCGAAACAAAATGAGTTATTAAATCAAATTTCTTGCACCGGCACCTTTGAATTTCGAAACAATTCTGGGTCGGGAATACAATTTGTGAATAGAAAACACTTTACTTTGTACAGCAATGATAAGAGTACTTGATTCGAGCGGTAATCTTGTAAATTGCCGAGCGTTGCTGGATAGTGGAAGTGAAGCCTCTTTTATAAGCGAAAATTGTATGCAAAAACTGTGTTTGCCAAGGCGAAAAACTAGAGTACAGGTTACATGCCTAGGTTCTTATAGTGCTGAAACAAATGGAGAGGTAAATTTGAATTTTACTCCTCATTTTAATTCTGAAATAAAATTTGTCACTAAAGCATTTGTGATAAAAAGAATAACATCAAATGTGCCATATAGTTCTATTCCTTCAAATATTGTAAATAATTTTAATGATTTAGTCCTGGCAGACCCACTATTTTTTGAATCAAGACCAGTGGATATTCTACTGGGAGTTAATGTATTCTTTACATTACTAAATGGGAAAAGTGTGCAAAGAGGGGAAGCTCTGCCCTTCGCTGTAAATTCTAAACTGGGATGGATTATTACGGGGACTACCTCATTTGATACAACACTTTGTACATTTGCCGTCAATAATATTCAATTAAAATTAGATAGCTTGGTGCAACAATTTTGGTCTTTGGATTCTGTTCCGGAAGTGGTTCAGATTTCTAAAGAGGAGCAGGAGTGTGAGGATCATTTTAAGCGCAATTATTTTCGAGATGGGTCTGGAAGATTTGTTGTGAAACTCCCATTTAAAGAGTCTCCATCTCGATTAGGTGATACTAGAGAAATGGCTATCCGGAGATTTCTTTCGTTAGAACGCAGACTTTCAAAACAACCGTCTATTTATGAAGATTATAGAAAGTTTATGAGAGAATATTTTGAATTGGGTCACATGGAATGTGTATCAAAGTCGGAGGGTGCTCCTTCAAGTGAGGTTTATTTACCACATCATGCAGTAATTCGGGAATCGAGCACAACGACAAAATTGAGGGTTGGTTTTGACGCTTCAGCTAAATCTACTTCGGGTGTATCTTTGAACGACATTCTTATGGTCGGTCCACGTATACAGCAGGAGCTTTTCCCAATTCTTTTAAGATTTAGAATCTTACCTATAGTTGTATGTGCAGATATAGAGAAAATGTTCAGACAGGTATTGATTAATCCTGAAGATAGAGATTTTATGAGGATTCTTTGGAGAGAAAGTTCCCGAGATTCTATAGAGGATTACCGTTTAAAAACAGTTACTTACGGTACTGCATCTGCCCCGTTTCAGTCTACTAGAGCTCTTCATCAGCTTGCCTTGGATGAGAATAGTGAATTTCCATTGGCATCTGCGGCAGTATTAAGATATTTTTATGTAGATGATTTATTGTCTGGAGGTCAGAAGGAAGAGGAAGTTGTGGAATTAATCGATCAATTGACATTGTTGATGAAACGAGGTGGTTTTAAGTTGCGAAAATGGATCTCTAATGTGCCTGGAGTGTTGAAAAACATTTCGGAAGAATGTAAGGAAAGTGCGGAGTCATTGTTCTTAAAAAATGATAGTGGAATAAAAATTTTGGGAATCCAGTGGAATTTTCTAGGGGATTTCTTTTGTTTCACTACTTTAGACCATGAAAAGAAAAACAGATATTCTAAGAGAGATATATTGTCAGAAGTCGCAAGGGTGTTTGATCCATTAGGCTTGCTATCCCCTTGCGTCGTTTTCATGAAGGTACTGTTGCAGGATTTATGGGAAACTTCACTTACCTGGGATGAGCCCATTAGTGAAGAGTTTGGTAGACGGTTGACGTCGTTTAGGGATGGCTTAGGGGCAATTTCTCAGTTGAAGATTCCTCGATTTGCATTGGCTGTAGATAAAACAGGACTTCAGGTTCATGCCTTTTGTGATGCGTCTGAAAGGGCGTATTGTCCGGTAATATACATATGCGTTCAAGTTCTAATGATGAACGAATAACGGTAAATCTTTTGACATCTAAGACTAAGGTAGCACCGATTAAGACTCAGTCCATACCACGACTTGAATTATGTGCGGCTCTTCTTTTGGTAAATTTGCTAAAAATTGTTTTACATCATTTGAACTCTACGAATACTGAAGTATTTGCCTGGACTGATTCTAGGGTTGCATTGGCATGGCTTTCTTCAGAGCCTCATCGATGGCAAACATTTGTAGCTAATCGTGTTTCAAAAATCCAAGAGACAATTCCTAATGTTCCGTGGAGTCATGTTCCTGGACTTGACAACCCTGCTGATTGCGGAACAAGGGGTATGTCGCCGTCGGAACTAATAAATTGTGAATTATGGTTTAGTGGTCCTCAATGGTTAAGAGAGCCATTGAATAGCAAGCAGCCTAATGAATCATTTAACGGTGAAGACATTCAGGAGATTGTTTTAAAAGAAGAAAAGCGAAACTGTGTTGTAAATGTGGTTGAACTTAGTGATGTGATTTTCAGATATTCCACTTGGGATAGACTGATACGAATCGTTGCGTGGTGTCTGAGATTTGTGGACAATGCAAGGAAGTTATCTAAGCAAACAAACGGTTTACTCTTGACGTCAGAGCTTTCGAGAGCAACGACGATGATTGTGAAATTGATACAAAATCAGTGTTTTTCTGGGGAGATCGTTGCTTTAAGTCAACATAAATTGCTAAACCGTTCGGGTAAACTTTTAACATTAAACCCGTTTCTGGACTCTAACTGTATTTTGCGGGTTGGTGGAAGGTTGAGACATGCTAATGTTTCTGAAGATCAGAAACATTCAATAGTGTTGCCTAAGTCTCATCATGTTACGGCATTGCTTATTAGGCATTATCATGTAACTTATCTGCATGCTGGTCCTCAGCTTCTTTTAGCTGTACGTCGAACAAAATTTTGGATTCTAAGTGGTCGAGATGCAGTAAGAAAAATTGTGAAGGCATGCCTAAAGTGTTTTCGTGCTGCTCCAGCTATTAGTACCCAATTGATGGGTGACCTGCCCGCCATGCGTGCCTTGCCCGGTCGTCCGTTTTCGAAGACAGGAGTTGATTATGCCGGACCTTTTATGTGTAAAGAGAGAAATCGTAGAGGCATTAAAGCGTTTAAGAGTTACGTGGCCATTTTTATTTGTTTTTCGACGCGTGCTATTCATCTTGAATTGGTCTCGGATTTGTCAACTCCGGCGTTTTTGGCTGCACTGAAAAGATTCATTTCCCGTAGAGGCAAGCCAGCCGAACTATCCAGTGATTGTGGTACAAATTTTAGGGGTGCCAGTAGGGAATTGACAGAATTATACGAATTTATCTCCTCCACAGTTAAAGATCAATCCTTACAGAACTATGTAGCGAATGAAGGCATCGTTTGGAAATTTAATCCTCCATCGGTTCCACATTTTGGTGGGCTATGGGAAGCTAACATAAAGTCTCTGAAATATCATTTGCGTAGAACAATGGGAAATTCGTTGTTCACACTTGAAGAGTTCTCAACATTATTGTCACAAATTGAAGCCTGTTTGAACTCGAGACCTCTGTGTCCGTTGTCAAATGATCCAAATGATTTACAAGTTTTGACACCAGGTCATTTTTTGACAGGTGCTTCTTTGACAGCTATTCCAGAGCTTGATGTTACTGAGGTTCCGCCTTCACGACTTCGACGTTGGCAACTGACGCAAAGGGTGTTTCAGCACTTTTGGAAGCGCTGGAGTGTAGAGTATTTGTCTCAGTTGCAACAACGCCCTAAGTGGTTACGTACAACAACAAATTTAAAAATTGGTGACTTGGTGCTCATTAAAAATGAACTTATGCCACCGCTTCAATGGAAACTGGGAAGAATTATCCAAACCTTTTCAGGTAGTGATAGCTGTGTTAGAGTGGCCATAATAAGGACTGCCACTGGAGAGCTTAAACGTCCTATTCACAAACTTTGTCCTTTGCCCCTTGATTGAGACTATTTAATTGCAACCCTTGAAGGTTTCAAGGCCGGCGGTGTATGTTCGAAAACATTTGCCGTACACGTTTTTCGAAAGAGTTCAGAAACGAATGATACCTGGATAAAGAAAACTTGACCTTCGCAGTCGCTTGTGAATCGGAAAGGACTCCGTAAGTAATCTTCAGTTTTTACTGCATCCAAGGACATTTCGCAGTTTGAACGTTATGTTCTTTTTCACTTTTTCTGTTTTTCTTGTTAACTGTTAAAGTGACTGTTTTATATTGTGAGTTCAATTGAGAGTTGTGAGCTCCTGTGTGTGTTTTAGACGGCGTCGCTGTCAAGTGTGTAACCAAGAGGGTTTTTATCGTTTTAATTAAAGGTTTTACAGTCCACATGTTTAGAGTTGTGTTTCATGAGGGAATACATAATTAAGAGTGAACCAGTCGCGGAAACACCTCTATTTTTTAAAGATGCCATGATTATCGAAAAGCACAAGAGAAAAGCCAATAACAAAACCCTGGGTACGGTAGTATCCCTGTAATAATCAGTAATAATAATCAGTTTTCATCTTCTGAAATTTCTTTCGATTTTAAAACATCTAAATCTACAGTTTAAAATATCTTTGAAAGATACCCTTTGCCCCCATTGGAGCACATTCCTGCAATTTTCGAATCTTCCATAATCTTAAATTCCAACACAACAATCTATATGAAATGTTTACCTATAATCGGGGTGATTTTTCCGCGCTTTAAAACAATAAGCAACTCTAATGTTTAATAAATAAGAATCTAGGCTTTGAGAATCTTTGGCGCGTGATAAACATTTTGAATTCTAATCATCAGAATGTTTCTATTATAAAACGGATAATTATATATGTGATAAACGGATAATTGTATATGCTTTAAATTAGCGAAATTTTTGTTTACTTGATGCATTTATTCTTTTTTAAATGTTACGTGAACGAAGTCACGGGTAACAGCTAGTTAGAAGTAATTATAACAAATGTAACAAATTTATAAAACAAAGAAAGAGAGAAACAATTGTAGCTTATTTCGGTACCGAACCCAAGGAACAACGTGGAAACGCCGTGACAACAGAGCTACAGCCAGCGTTGACGTTTCCTTACAAAGTATTTAAATTGTGTTATAATATTAAACACCCCCCACCCCCTGTTTCTCAAGAACTAAAATCCGTTGAAACTAAGGCTTAGTGTTTCTACCCTAACTTAGGGTATCTAACACTGAGTAGGGTCTCCACCATACAACATATGTTAAAATAATAAAAATCTGTGTTTACCAAGCTTTGCCCTGTCCTTGTGAGTAACCTTAATTTTAGATTTTAGATTTCATCGTATAGGAAAGAGTTCTAATTGTTTAGAGAACCTGAAATTTTGTGAAAAATGGCAGGATTTCTTTTCAGAATTTTAATATGAACACTTTGATATGATTCTAAATGCTCATTAGAATGCTCTGAATGTCTTTCAAATTGCTAAATGGGCTGAATGGCTTTTAACTGAGACTAATGTAATACATTATTAAAAATTTTTAGCAAACTATCTCGTCATATTTATTGAAAACGATTATATAACCTTAAGTAAACTCTATTTTGAACATTTTAATTTCTATATAATGGTCAGGTTAGAGTTAAATTATGGTTTTGTAACTGTTTTCTATAAAAACGGTCGAATTACTGGAAAGTTTGGTGCAATTTGTTTACTGTGTACAGTAGACGTTATCTCGTTTAAACCTATTTCGTCAGTTAGACACTTTATGGCAGGGCAACGATATTGCAATTATTTAAGCGCTCATAGAATCTCATACTTAAAAAATCTGGAAAAATATTTTTAGACATTTTTTTTAAATCCTGTTATTAAATCAGGCGAGATTAGAAGTAATGGAATTTAAAATTTGTAATAGAGCTGGGCATCTAACCAAAACAAATAAACTCCTCGCGGGAAAAAAGCCATATATTTATATATCAGTCCATTTAATAGAATAAACAGTAGATAAAAATCTTTAAAAATCGTCAATAGTTGCCCTATAAACTGTTGACATTTAAAACGTTTTTATCTGAGTAAAATTAGCTAATATGGATGTTGTTCACACGTGACCCTTTCCCCCTACATTCAAAGGGAATCGTTTGATTAAAAATATATATTCAATGGATATGCTTAAAGTATTTTCTTTCAGAATATAGGTGTATTATTTATAAAATGCATTAGTACCTTTCAGGCAAATAACTATTTTGATTCTTTTTAATCATGAGGAACAGTTATTACGAATTATTTTTATTTTATTTGAATTTCGACGTGTTATTAAAGTACTTTTATTGGAAGCATTTCTGTAATTAATTCATTCTATAGTTTGCAGTTGTGGAACAATTTAAAAATATTATATGTTAGTACAAATAATCTAAATTTTAGAATGTTATGGATCGCAATAGAAATTTAAAATTTTCATTAAAAAAATCCTTTATAATATTTGTATTGCATTTTCTAAAAATTTAACTGTTTTATCTGTTATTCTGAGATTTAAAATAGACTTTTAAAATCTTATAATTTTTTTTTACCATTACGATATAAATATTGAAATCACTTATAATATAAAACGAGGCGTTTTTGATGCCTTGTGAATTCTTAAACGGTAAGAGAAAGCTTGTGTAAGTTTTGTTAATTTCAAAGAAATTGATACAGATCGCAAAATTTAGGAAGAAATGACACTTCTACATCTAATAATCGATATGAATACATATGAACATACGTGTGCGTGTGTGTTCAATTTCCTTTACAATAAAAGTTTTATTTGAAAATACACTAATTAGGATTTTTACTCATTTTACTTAGAACTAATGATAATGTACAACAAACTTATTATCTGACTTTTAAAAAAGTAGGAGGTTATCAATTTAACGCGTAAGTACTTTTTATCTTTTTTATGTATGTTCATTAGAGATCGACCGAAAAGTCGGTTTCATTTTCGTTTTCAACACAAATTTTGAGTTTTGATAAAAATACTACTGAACATGTGGCCGGACCGAAACTAACTGTATTCCTAAATTATACTTTCTTCCTTTGGAAATTTTCAACAATACTCATTGATTTCACCTGTATCAGTTTAAATGAGACATTCTTTATTTATTACTACGAACTTCGCTGTTTACAATTATCAGTCATCTCTGACTAAAAATGTGAGTGCAAATTATAAAGCAGGCAATGCATATGTGATTGAACTTTGAATATGTTTTTCACGTGTTCATTAAAAGCTGCAGACTTAACAGTAATAGCAATTCTTTAGTTTGAAACCACAGAAATGTTTCGAATACCCTCTGAAAATGTTCTAGTATAACAGATGATCATTACATAGTGCATCATTACATGATCTAGTATAACAGATAATCAAGATAAATCGAAGTATGTATACTTAAAGTATTTTTTAATTAGATGAAATTCATATAATTAGAAAATCATTTTGTGTCGTTGCGGAATTAATTACATTTTATTTTATGTGAAAATATAAAAATTTCATCAGAGGCATAGAGATTCAACTTTTGCCATACGTACACTTAATTAATAATTATCTATATTCTTTGTATGTATTAATTAAAAAATGACATTTTTATTTTCGTTTTCGGCGAAAATTAGGAATATTACTGAAATTCTGTTTCGGTTTGGTTTTCATCGTAAAAACCTGTTTTGGTCAATCCTTAATGTCCACCGATTACTCCCTCGACCGATTCATGTGATCTTTCATTTAATTGAAAGAGAATATTCTTGAATTGGTCCCATTTCAATTTTAAATAACCATTTGTAAAATATTATTTGAAGTCTAATCTTTTTTCTTAAAACGTCAATATTTATACTGCACACTTATGCCTTATTATTTGAATAATATTTTTGTATTTTGGAAGAAATTTTAATTAAAGCGTTATCGTCACCAAATGATTACAAGGACTTTGATTCGAATGTACATAGGTAAGAGTGAAACATTATTGCTATAATTAAGGAGAATATCTATAAAATTGTTATCCATTTTTTTTTTCGCAAAAGGCTTATTCACATGGGAGGTCCAGTTAGATAAAGGCAATAAACGAAAATTTAAATATACAATCACAAGGAAAAAGATTATTTAAACATTATTTATTCATTATTTAGAAAAACATCATTTAAACTTAACTAAGCTTATAGAATAAATGAAAGTTTTGTAATTTAGTGTTAACTGTTGTTCGAAAGAAACAACAATTTTGTTTTGAAAAAAAAAACATATAAGCAATTTAAATGCCATTAAATAATTAATTTTCTGTTAAAAAAATTGTTAATTTGCTTTTTAATTTAATAAGAGTTAAGATATTAAATGTATTCTATCATCACCATACAAATATACATTTGATATGGAATTCTTCTTTAAGCAACAACATTAACATTAAAATACATTTTTACAACAATTGCAAAGAATTTACAGTATTCATCATATGTACCATGAAATGTATTAGTGCCATCAAAGTATCAGAAATGTTTCTGATACTTTTTCTTTTAATGAATGACGCACATTAAAATATTAGCAATTAGAAAGAAGAAACAAATTGCAATGGGGTAATTTGGCATTCTTCCAAGTATAGTAAGCATAATTAGAGGTAGCAAGCAAGAGTAATTAGAATGTGATTTTTAGGGGCAAAAAATGTCTATTTTTATCAAATAAATGCTTTATAAAGTTTGTAAGCTTTTCTAATGATTCAATAATAGAAGAAATAGATTTTTATAACACAGATCAAAATGTGTATTTATTGAGAAACTTTTATCGTTGAAATTTTCTTGGCGCAATTTAGTTTAAAAAAAATACGTTTATTAAAAGTCATGATTTTTCATATTTCATAAATAAAAATCTAAATGTAAAAGTTTAAGGTAAATTAAATACTATGAAAATAAATTAGTAGATAACAGAAATTTCAGTTTACATAAGTCTGCAAAACAGAAGTTTCTGTGATAGCAGAGAAAATAATAAGATATACTTTTGATCGGGAATTTTCGATTTTTAGCTTGATTTTGCACAAGTTTTCCGTTACAAATAATTATTGTATTCAGTAAACATTTTTTTTATAAAGAAAGAAAAATGAAAACAATATTTGTACGAACTTTGTTACTTAATATCACCGAGCAAAAGTTTTATATGGATATGTATTTTTATAAATAGATTTGCTTTCAATTATACTTTTAAATATTAATTTAAAAATATCTTTAAGCGTAAAATTTTGAAGGGCATAAAACTTTCATTTAAAGGTCAAAATTATTCAAGCAAAAGTTATTTGAACAATTTCATAACTGAATAATTCTGCAAATGTTAATTGTCAGAAACCAATTAAAATACAGAAAATACAGATTAAAACATTTTTGGTATTACAAAATAATAATTTTAACACCGGAAAAATTAAGTCAATAAAGTTTTATATTAAAAACTTAAATTTCTTTGTAAGATGTAGCAAATTTTATTTTGACCTAATCAAGTTATCTAACAGTACCTGTGGGACAGTTAGAAAATCTATAAGTGAGACCGAAACGAGACCATAAAAGATCTTCGAGAATCATTCGAATTTCAATTCAGTCTAAGGAAAATCTTAAAGCTGCTAGTCACTCAGCTTCCGAATTTGCCTCGGTAATGTTAAATCTGTGGGAGTTTGATGCATTTTTATATTCAAAATACCTCCTCAGGAAATTAATATCTTTAACTTATTTTTTCTGTGTACTCTTCTTAAAGGCTGTCTCTTTTTTCCTTAGTTTTCAAATTACGCTTAGATTTTAGAAATATTTTGAGAACTAAGGAAACAAAACTTACCCTATACTACGTATGATGGGTAAGTAAAAAGTGACATCCCTTAAGAAGAGTACAAAAAAAAAAAGAAGTTAAAAACATTAATGTCCCGAGGAGATATTTTGAATACAAAAATGCATCAAATTTCCATATACTTAACATTACCGAGGGGAATTCGGAAGCTGAGTGACTAGCAGCCTTAAGGGAGTGCATTTTGTGCTCAGATATTTTCTTTAAAATATTTCTAACGTCATAAAAATGTACTTATTTTCTATTTCGCTTTTCTCTTAACATTCGAATTTCACTGTTAAAGATATACGTCTCTAAATTTCAAGTGAATTGACTACCGTTTGATTAAGATAAGTAAAAAGGAAATGTATTGCACTCATTTATCATGAAGTAGTATCCAAAAAAAAGGAGCAGATATAGTGTGGTTTCATTTTATCTTATAAATCGTTTTCATTGTATTAGAAATACCGAAATTTACTTGCGAAAGAGATTCTGTAATAATAAACGAATGATCTTTTCACACGATTTTGTAATATGGCTGTTATTTATTACTTTTTCATATATTCTAGATTTTTGGGTTACTATTTTTGTGAATTTAATTTATAAAAGAGAAAAATGTAGGGCCCTGGCGATCTTTCTTTTCTCCCTAACCTTCATCTTGTTCCGCTACCAATTCTAATGCCCCGGGATCTATTTATGAAATTACTTATCTTTAATTTATGTGTATTTAACAACTCTTATATAAACACTTGTAAATAGAGAACTTTCAACAATTGTTAAATAATATTGTATTTTTTTTTAATAAACTAGCAACGCGGGATCTGGAAGCCTATGCCAATGGTGGGTTATTCCGCGTTGCAGAAACTTGTTCAACATCTATGTAACATGCTACTCCGACCGATCACCTTCCATGATATGTGAACTAATGCGTATAGTCCATTGAAAGCGATAATGAACAAGTGCTGAACTGGTGAGCAACATTGAGGGTTTTCCTACCTGTGATCATCTTAGCACCCAGTCTATTAATGAAATGTTTTTTTGTTTTTGTGAGCCATTGGGAAAATAAAAAGTATAGTATTAAACTACTTAATACATAAGAAAAGAAAAGAAATCAAAAATGAAAAATATAAAGTTTATGGATAAGATTAGAATTAAATATTAAGTATTTAAACTTAAGTCAAGTGAGTTAGTAGAAAGGAATCTTAATTTTAGGTTTAGCTGTAGTTATAAAGACTACTATATAATAAGAGAAAGATAGCACCTATTCAGAAGTCACTCTCACCAAGTTTGGGCAGGGGAAGGTGTGAAGGAGGCATCAAAAGCCACTTAACACAAAAGCCCGTATTATCTGCATTAGTTTAGAGAATGAAATATGCGTAATAAAAGTGGTTTTAAGTTGTTAGTGATGTATGGATGGTGCATAGATTTAGTCAGTATAGACATTACCATTTCTTCACCACTTTTATCTCTAAATAGTGTCAAACACGAACTTTTTATAATATTTTTTTTAACGAAAGTATGAATAAGATCGCATGAAATACTACACAGGAAACAGACTCGGTTTCATAAACTAGAAACCGAATAACTGAGTACCATAAAATAAATTTATTTTAATCTTAATCCGTAGAAAACGAAATCTGAAATTTTGTACCAGAAAATGTAAAGAAGAAAAATCATTAAAAATTTTTAATAATTACATCGTTTAGCAGCTGATTATTAAAATCAATATGGTCATATAATCATGCCTTAAGAGCGGTTAGAGAACCGTAATTAATATAAAGTACTTGTATCTGACGATTAAGCAACGTCAGAATTAAGCTAGCATCGTATCTATATAATCTTGGTGCCTACTCTTGAGAAATAAAAAAATATTCTTGTTTATTGCTGTTAGCAAATCGCATGCACATTCTAACAAATTTCTTTTTTTTCTTATGCCGGGTCACCTTTTTCTTCGTACATTACGAAACGTAATATGATTAATGACGTTTAATACGAAAGGTTCATGAACAGTCTTTTACCATAGCTCGGGCTTCGAAGAAAAAAAACCGCGCTGATTAAAATCCGTTATTTGATAAAATATTTCAGTTAGTTAAGAATTAAAGAAAATATGTCAAAAAATAATCTTAAAGATTGCAGTACGAAAACCTCGCAGGGGTGTATTGGTTGAATATGGTTGCATTGGTTGCACTTGGCAGATGCTTTTTGAGAGAAACAAGAATGTAATCTGTTTCTTACAACAAAAATCAGACTGATATGAAATGCAATTATTATTCTTGAAATATATGCGGAAACACTCTATCTCATCTTGGCGTAGTCACTGTTAGCAACATAAGGGATCAGTGGCAAATTTCTTGTTTAACCCCTTCACGCTCGAATTAAATTACGGTTGAATATTTCAAATTGCTTATTGGCACCACTTTTATGAAAAAGAAATATTCACCTTATTTAATGATAGTAAAAACGATAATAAAATATAGCCAATTTCACTATTTTATAAAACTGTGGGAATCAAACAATTTGAGTAAAAGACACAGCCCGAGAATATGACGGGAGCGAGAATTAAGGGGATAATATGCAACTGTTATTTATCTGCCATAGTTGTTCAATGATATTGTAAATGAATGAAATTAGTAAATTTGTGCCAGTGATTGTGCATGGATATCAAATTTTCTATTTTACACAGATTTTCCAGGAAATGAAAATCACTAAATTTCATCATGGGAAGTATGTAAGATTGATATTTATATCTGTGTAAGAAGAGTTTTTAAATAAAATATTATCTTACGTATATTATCTTATCTAGTGTACACCGAAAGGGAATCTTAAGTACTACTGGAAAATCTATAGGCAACTGGGAATCCGTGAACTTTTCTAGTAATCAATATAGATTCTTCTTAAGTAACATTGCTGCATTAAACTTAGTAAACAGCACATATAAACACACATATTTCACAGCACCTCATTGAACATTCTAAGAAATCGTTCGTAACCATTGTAGGTGCTTTTCTAGTATGTATACTATGAAATGGTTAGTAGTATTACAGATACTTCTCTTGTAACTTCACTAAGAAATGGTTAGTAGTATTACGGATATTTCACTTGTATATCTTCACAAAGAAATTGTTAGTAGCCGTTACAGGTCCTTTTTTAGTATGTTTACCAAGTAATGGTTAGTGGTATTACATACTTCTCTTGTATCTTCACTAAGAAATTGTGTGTACTGAATTGTGTATAAAAAGTGAAAAAAGACGATGGTGCCGTCATCTTTGGAGAATTTCGGAAGCACCTATATTTGCTAGTGGGGGAGATTTATGTCAGTTTTTTTTTCCTCTACGGATGAGAGAACTCGCTATCTGGAGTTTGTGGGCCGAGCATTCTACATACATTGCTACTGGGGCCGTGTTTGGAAACTATTTTAAATGTGAGCAATGGGTGATGAATCTGATTCTACTGTGTGTTGATATATATTTTTTTTTTGGACAGCGTAAATTTATTGAGGCTATTATAATTCCTCCAAGTTTCAATTAAGAAACTTAATTTATTATTAGGGTTTTTCTATGGTTAATAGATTATTAGAATATGGCTTAATTAATATAATTCTTTACTGGAATTTTCTTTGTTTAATGAATGGTTTGAATATGTTCTGAATTATTTGTTGCAGAGAAATAAACAATTTTGAAGTGTATTTTGGATAGAATAAATTTCATGTGGGGGTTAAGATTTTATGAAACATTGTTATGAACATATTTTTTAAATTAAAACGTGCTACTTGAATTTTGTAATTTAACTGACTATATTTTCGTTTTAACCGACTTAACAAAAACACAAAATATTTTTAATAACTTAAAATAATTAAACACTAAAAGAATGGACATCCAAGAAATTTACGATAGGGGAAGGGGGAGGGAGAATTAATCTGAAGTGGGTGGTTTAAGACAGCCTTGAATTCAGGTGGTGGTAACACCTCTCCCCGCGGATTTTAAATTTCAATGAACGAAATTTTCTTTTCTTTAAAAAAAAAAAAAAAAAAACTTATTGCATTTTTTTGTTCTTTTCGAGTAAGATATAATATTTAAAATACTAAAAAATAAAGAAAGGAAAATAGTCATTTAAAGGTTGGGAGTGGGGCTGCCCCGCTAGGAGCCTCCCAGAGAAGTTAAAACCCGCAAAGAATTTGATCCCCTCCCCCCCCCCCCCAATAGAAGTTAATAAAAAAAATAGAAATTAATTTTTTCATGTTGCAAAATTGCAATATACAGTAAAACCTTCATAACGGAAACTCCTGAATAACAGACACCTCTAATTTTCTATTCTCAACGTCCATATAATTGTACATTTTTAGCTCTCTAAAGCAAACCCCCCTGAACAGCGGACAAATTCCGCACTCCTGAGGCAGGTTTTACTGTACAGAATTTTTTATTCATAAAAATGCACAGTTTTTGCAAACATAGAATATGCACTCATTTTATTCAAAAATATGTGGACATATTTTGACAACATCGAATATGCATTTATTTTAAGCAAAAAATGTGCTCGGTTTTTGAAAACATAAAATAAGGAGTTTTGTGTATGTATAAAAAAATGCAGATAATTTGCACAAAATATAAACATATATTTTTTTAATATTCAAAAATATTCACTTTTAATGCACAAATTGTGTACAATCCATCATTTTTTGAAAAGAAAAAGTGCAAACTTTTTTTAGCTGGAGTAAAATATATTTCGGGTATTTACAGTGCACGGTTATGGAAGGGAAAGGACAGAGAAGGACGTATACGCAAAAAGCATTCAGTTACAGCTATTTTCTTTGTAATATTACTAGCAGTGAATGGTTATAAGTGATTTTCTAGTAACTTCTATAATATCTGTAATGATATTAAGTATTTTTCAGTATAATCACATAATTTTTTTTTACAGTGTACATTACCTTGAAACTATTTTTAAATGTTATTAAAATTTTTATACTCCATACTTTTGTCATCGGGCTTGGGATCTGATGATGGGAATTTTTTCGAACTCTGTTTTTGTGTCGTCGAGCACTTTTGGTCTCTGGCTCCGAAAAAGATCCTGTCCTTATCTCTAAGTTACAGTACTTGATATTGTTATCAATAGAGAAGATAAAGTCGATATCCAACTGTATATTTTAAGATGCATCCCATTCTTAAAAAATATTTAGATTCTGATCCTTTTCTCGTAATATTACCCTTAGAGTATTTCTCTATTTTACTTTTCAAACAGTGTAAACTCAAAAGAGTGCTATATCTCTATTTCGTTATCTTAAAAGGGATTGAGTGCCATTATTAAATATTTACGCGTATAAAATAAAAGTACATATTCTACCATTAACTATGGGGCAAGTTCAGATAAAAAAATATTGCTTTTATTTATTATGAAACAGTATCCGCAAGCGAGAGTCCAAACTAAAGAGAGTGGTTTCGTTTTATCTTATTAATTATTTTCAGTCTAATAGGAGATGTAGCAAGTACCCAGTAACGTACCTCGTTCAAATATATAAGAAAACTCTTTGTACAGAATGCCACATATCTATCAATACTTTCGAAATTCGGACAAATGTAAATGTTGATCTAATTGGATTTACCATGATTTCAAAATAAATTTCATCTTTCTAAAATTGTTAAATATATAACACAGTTTCTTGTTTTACTGAAACTTAGAGAAACCGTTCATATTATAACGCTACCAATCAGTTTGATTGTGTTAAAATAATAGTTTATCTACGTACCGTCGTTTATATGGAGTTCCTTTACCTGCGGTTTATTCTGATGAACTGTCTATGACAGACCAATAAGATTATCTGAGTGAAATAACTCATTAGGCCCTGTATACCAAGGATCTAAGTTCGAATCCCGGTCTTGGCATTTTTTCGCTCAGTTGGAAATATTCAATTCGTATAATATGTCCATTTCTTTAAAAGAAAAAAGGTGTTTTTTTACAGCAGGGAAAAGTACATTTAAAAAAACATAATTACAGTACTAAAGAGAAACTTGGTAACCAAAATTAGAAATTGAAAACTGGAAAGTTTCCAACTGATTGAAATAGTGACCATGTCGGGAATCGAACCAGGAGCCTTTGGCTTACATATTAAACTATCTAGAACAACAACCGGCCAACTGTGAGTGCAATGGAAATTTAAGTAAAAAGCCCTGTGTTAGATTCTAAGCCTGAATACTTTTACACTCTATTGAAAAATATTTAGATTGTGTGATATATTTCGCAGTCAGTATGACTGCTTAAAAATGATAAAGTTTTGCCAGAATATTGTATGCGTGAGTTATGTCGGTCAGTAGCAGGTAGCTCAAGTAGAAGAACAATGTCTATTTAATCCAAAAGTTTCGTGTTCGATTTTCGGTATGGATATCTCTGCTTAGTAGAAAAAGTTTTATGAGTGATTATTTATATAAAAATATATTTGCTTTGAACAACAAATAATGATATTAGAACATAATAAAATTTTAATTATCGAAGTCTTTCTGAAGTATATTATTGTCAATCAATATGTTAAGTGAAATGTAAGATGAGTTTTTCGGATTTTACTTTAATCTAGTGCCCGGAATAAAGGATTATAATTTGTTTTTCCATTACTTCTCTTTTTCCCACTCTTTATATATATATATAAATGCTAATTAGCCAATTAATATGAATAATTTAAAACAGAAAATTATTCGTCCAAAGGATTTAGCTGCTTCACTTGAAATAGCTTCTTGATATTGAGGAATTTATTTATTTATTTATTTTTTAATATTAAAATTTTTGAAGACGAAGTGAACCATTGTAATTAGTATGTGTAAGTTATTTTTCAATTTCCAATAGTTTTCTTCTTACACAAGCGTATCGGAATAGGATTAAGATGAAGAAAAAAAAAGAAAATTCTCTTAACTTTCGGTAGAATAATTCTAATAGCAGAAAAATGAGGGTTTTTTTTTCAATAAATACATGAGATTAATATCAAATGTAAACCATTCTTTAGTGATTTCATATAGATCAGTTAATATATATATATATATCTTTTGGATCTTTCTTTTTTCGATTTCCCCTCGGATAGATGGAATAAAAAGTCAGTGAACATTAAATCGTATTGATGCATTTTGTTGTGCAATATGTCAAATTTGTGAAATAAATTCCACCTTTACTTTTAAACGAATGTCATTTTCAATTTAAAAAAGTCTCTACATTCTAAAATCTGGGTTCCGTGTTTTCGGGAGTTCAGTGTTGTTTTAATGTTGTTATATAATGTATTCGCTTGTCACATAGTTTTTTTAATGCTGAGATTAAACTCTTTCTAGATGCTAAACAATATGCTATCGTCTGAATGAAATGTGCGGAAAATAAATGTTAACGCCAATCGTAACATCGTCAAGATATTTCAGTTTTATGAATTTAAATACACATTGCCTTAAAATATGATAAAACATGTTACCTAATTCATATAAAATAGATCTGTGATATTTAATTTATTTGAAGTTCAAATTTTATAATTTTTCATCGCGTACCATTATAATTTGTATGCTTGAGTTGCTGTTCAGTTTCCAATAATTTTCGTTTACACGGTAGTATTGGAAAAGTATTAAGCTGATAAAAAACAAAATCATTTTTTAATTTTCAAGTTGAATAATTCTAAGAAATCTGCAGATAACAGAAAAATGAGAGATATAATTCCAATAATTCCATACCATTAATCAAAAAATGCATGCTTTTGTCACTTGCTATCATTTTTTATAGTTTTTTTTATTTGTTGCAGTGAAAATTAAAAAAAAATAATAATGTTTAAAATTTATAATAAAAGTAAATGTCTAATATATTAAAGCGAAAACATGATTCTTTAAGACCACGATCAGTAAGACCAATATTGACACATTTGCGCATGCGTCAACTTTTTTTTTAAGCTCTTTAACTTAGAGGAATATTGAGCGTGTTCCTGGTAGCGCAGTGGTCAAAGGCAGCAGTTTAAAGCTCTGAATTTTTGTAGAGGACGTGGGTTCGAGCCCAACGTCCGGCAAAATGATTTCTGCAATATTTTTGGCGATGATTCGGTTCAATAATGACATGTTTTATTAGCAGGAGAAGTTGTATGATTTTTATTTTGTTATTATTATTATTATTTGAATGCTTTATAATTAAATATTATTATTATTTGAATGCTTTATAATTAAATATTATTATTATTTGAATGCTTTATAATTAAATATTATTATTATTTGAATGCTTTATAATTAAATATTATTATTATTTGAATGCTTTATAATTAAATATTATTATTATTTGAATGCTTTATAATTAAATTTAATTTAATACGCAACAATATTTTTAAAAATAATTATTTTTTACTTAAAATATTTTGCATGTAATTATCAATTAAATAAATTGAGCTGATCTACACTTTTTGTTATATTTTCTGACCATTATCAAGAATTTTATACATACATACAAGACATACATATGTATGTGGCAGAAAGAAAAGTTTGTCATTCTTTTCCGTAAAAAAGAAAACGGAAAGAAAGAAAAAAATATTCATATAAGAATTATAAAAGAAATTACCTTGATATCCGTGATTTAATATTTAAAAAATATATAAAAATCTAAAATAAAATTCGAGTAAAAAAGAAATTATATTATAAATTGTTAGCTGCATAAAGTTTCAAATTTAGGTTTTAGAGGAATGAGACTAATAAAAATAAAATTCATGGCAGCTTTTAATGGTTGTGCAGTTTAAAATAAATAAATAAATAAAAATAAACATCGCTATTTGTTTGTTTTTTTTTTCAAAAAAAAAAAATACCCTTATAAAATAAATTAGACTGGCAGCGCCCTCTATCGCCTTAAAGAAATAGGAATCACTTATGCAACATAGAAATTTATCACGATTTCAATAATTAATTAAAAAACAACTAAATTAAAAATTCAAGAATTTTTCTAATGAAACATTTAAGTTATTTACCGTCAAATCTTTACGGGCATTATCTAGTAATCACTATTATCTAGTATCACTATTTTCATTCTTTTTAAGTTTAGAATATTGCTTTTAAACTCAAAGAGATAACAGAATCTACAATAATAAAAAAAAATCAGAATCTAATGTCTAATTTAATGGTCCTTATATTCAAAGATATAAGTAAGAAATCAATTTTCATTGATTCAAATTCCATATACAGTCGAACCTCGTTATCCCGACACTCTAAGGGCCAGAACAAAGTGTCGTCATAAGCGGTGTGTCGCGGTAACCGGAGTTATAGAAAAAATTGTTTATAAAAAGCTGTATTTTTAAGTAATTTAAGACAATTTCAAATTCATAACTGTTCTTGCAGATTTAAGCAATAAAACATTATTATTAAACAAAATAAACACAAAAACAAAATTGAAAAGAATAAAAATCAGATTTATGGTGACATGTTTTTTTATTGTTACATGAAATATTGATGAATTAACGTTTGCTTATGCCTAGATGTGCTTCCTACAATTATTTTTTCAATATTATACAATGAATTGTAACCAATATTCGTTGTTTCAGAAACGGATGTTCGATAATTTCTGATCGTTTTAATGCAATGCAAGGCTTCGGTTGTAGTCGGATGAAAAATGCCTTGCAACCAAAAGAAAGCGCCACCTGACCAGAACAAAAAGACCGCGAATCTATCTGAAGCTTAAGTGAGTCATTCATAGAGTTTGGCTTTACTTATTCAGATAAAGGATTGAAGTAAAATTTCTGATTTATCTCAATGGGTATTTTAGACACTTTTGTGAAAAGTTCGGCTAAGACATTTCTTACCGCTTAATTTACGTGCTTATGAGATGGATTATGAAAAATGGACAATTTTCCTAAACCGTCGGGACATCTGGAGTTGAAAATTATACAACGACGTAAAATCCGCAGTTTATTTACATTAAAGTCATACGCAGAAAATCGGGACTTTGAAAAACTGACATGATAAGCGGAGTGACGTGAAAACCGGGTATCGGGATAACGAGATTCGACTGTATGTACCATCCTGACAAAATCAAATGGTTTTACAATAATTAACTAAAAATCGAATAAGTTCAATTAAAAATTACTGAATCATATAAATTTTAAATAGAAGACAATAAAAGAGTCTGTGAATATAGTAGAATTAAATCTAAATGTTTCGTACATAATATATTAGATGTACAAATAGTGAATATATACATATAGCTTTTATTAAATTCACAGTTATAAACAAAAATATGAATATCCAGTCTACAATTTAATTACATACTTGTCATAGCATTATTTTAGTATATAAAGATGTAAACCTTTTTTGACCTTACAAGAAATTTAAAATGAAAATAATCACCAACGGTTTAACCAAAATAGGATACAATTGTAGATAAAAGAACATCGCTTTATAAAGTTCAACAGAAAAATAGCCCACTTGCAAGGTTAAATAAAAAAGATGCCATTGAACTATATTTTAGAGAATGCAAAATAATATGATCACCTAATTTTTACCATTTATCAAAAGAGAAACTATCGTAAACGTTACACGTAAAGACACAATCTTTAATAACTGAACATCTATTAACTTGCCAAATATATGGTTGGAATAATTTGAAGAATTTGATTACATAAATAAATATCAGAGATAGAATAATAATGAGAAATTTTTAAAGAAGGTGAATCAGAATAATACATGATAGATCATGCAGCGGAAAAGTATTCTCGCTCGTCTTGAGATATCCTCCGATAGGTAGTGAAAGTTTTATAGATTTTTTTTTAACTATTTGGAAAAATGATTATTGTCCTCATCAGGGTAGGAAATCCAAAGCATATCTGAAGCTTTTTATTGGTTTGATCCACATTTTATTCGTTTTCTGATTGGTCAATTCAGTAACCTGTATTTTCCTTTACTTTCAATAGAGATGGATACTTCTGTTGCCATTATGACAAAAAAGTAATAAAAACTACAAAAAAAATTAATAACTCAGAAACAAATTGAGATACAGCTTCCAAACAAATTGCATTTAAAAGTACATTTTTTTCTCTATACGACGGTGTAAAAAGTAATTTTGTGGGATGTCTAGAAGTTTAAGAATGAAATTTCATTTAAAATTGGTCGTCAGATTTCTTGGAAATCTGACGATGGAAAAGCCTTTTCCCGAACAGCCAATGAAATGCTTGGATAATACGTAAGTTTCAGGTGGATAATACGTACGAGTCGCAGGCGATTTTTGTCGCTTACAATTTTTACGTGTAATAACAATATTAATGTTTAATTCATGGCGTACGTAATGTATGACCAGCTCCGTAGAAGTTTAAAAATTTACAGTACCGAAAATTGTAAAACTGAAATTTCTTTTAAAATTTGTTCATGATGGGTCCAGGAATGTTAATGGCGTACGTAATGTATGATCAACTCCGTGCGATTTATATCTTAAATTTTAGTCTTCGAAAAAATCATTTTCCAAATGATCGTTGTAATTTGTTAAATTGCTTTTTTTTTATGAAACTTTTGTTGACAAAAATTTACATACGCGGCTTCGCAATTATAAAATTACTTCCAAATGAAAATACAAGACCTAGGATTCTCTTTTAAGGGGTTCTTACATTCATCTTATTAAGCATTACCAGAAACAACCGGTGCAGAAAACACATCCAATGTGAAACACAAAATGTTTCAACCGTGAAAAAAAAAATTATATGAAGTGTATAAATATTTATGTAATGCTATGCTGATTAATTTTACACTAATGTATATCTGGCTTGCACAAGTTTTAATGGTGTAAAACTCTGCAATTATCTTAAATAAATAAATAGATATCTTTGTCGTTCAGTTATCGTTTTGATTAAAGAAATCGATAAGATATTTAAACTATACAACTTTATATATAAAACAAATCAGGACGATAAACATTTGTCATTGAATATGTATCTTCCATACATTTTAAAAAGTCATTCTAGTACGTATAATGATAAGAATTTGAATAAAATGGTTCTATGTGTAAAATGTGTCCCATTTCAACAAATCTATTTTTTAAAGATATTATGTATTCATTTTCTCAAAAACAAATCAATCAATAAGTACTTTCCCAAACTACGAAGCTGCAGAATAAATTCATTTAAATTTTTGTTCAAACTCTCTCACATTAAATATTGCATTATTTATAGAACTAATTTAAATAATGAAAGGAGTTTTATTGAAAGTTCTTAGTTTCTTAGTTTTGTTTTGCATTCAAAATAATTCATTAAGGTTGTAAAACTTGAATGACATAAAATAAATCGCCATGTGCTATTTAAATTATTTCTCCCAGAAATATCTCAAAAATATTCATAAGAAATAATCAAAGGAGTTCAAAAAAATATCTTGCGTAATTTTTATTTCAGCTTAACACATTTATCCCTTCCGGGCATGCGAAAGAGCAATTTCTGATTTTTTTTACCTTTCATGCAGGTAAAAATGCACTTTAAATTCGGCAAAGAGTTTAAAAGTGTTTTTCTTTTTGGTCATAAATTGTATGTTTCTGTATACTATGATTTAACTATATCAATAAATGATCTTTTTTTTTAAATTAAAATTAAAATCAGTTCTTTAATTTTATAGAGTCACATATTTAAATTGTTTGGTTGTTCTGTCCCGGTCTTACATAATGATTAATTATATATTTCTTTCATTTTTAGGGTTCCGTACTTAAAAAGTAAAAACGGAACCATTATAAGATCACTTCTGTGTCTGTCTGTCTGTCTGTCACAGCCCTTTTACACGTAAACTATGGAACGTGGAAAGTTCAAATTCGGGGAAGTAATAAAGACCATTAACCCACATATTTTTAGATTAATAAACATTTATAAATATATTTAGTAAAAAGGTAGAGGGGCTAATTATGCTACTTCAAAAAAAAAATATTTTCTTTGTATGTCATGTGAGGTATCTTGTGAAAGCTTTTGTAACGCTGAACTAAAAAATACATTCCTTTTAATTTTAGGTATTATATTTTTAAAGATATTGTTGAAAATGTAGCGCAAAAAGATGTCCCCCCCCCCATCTAATTCCGAATCTACTGAAACTAAAATTATGAAAAAACTAGGGGTAGTAGCCGTTAATATAAACCTTGCCGGAAAATTATAGCGATTACCCTAGGTCACATAGTTTTTGAGTAATTAGCATTTTTCTGTTATACACAAATTTCGATTTAGGGGCAGTCAGAAAAATTGTTGAGCATCGTTGAATATACCTATTGTTACAGAAGAATAAAAGCATTGTTGATAATGATTTTCGAAAAAAAAAAAATGGGTAATTAGCCGAGATATTAACCCTTGAAGGTACGGTCAGATTGGACATACACAAGGACAAGGGCGGTGTACTCTATGCCTAGTTAACAACTTTTAATGATATATATGTGTAATGTAATGTCCAGTAACAGTATAAAAGAAATAAACGTCAAATTGTTAAAAACATACTAATTTAAGGGGCCTCGGGACTCTAAAAAGTGGAAAAAATGAAAAAAAAGACCATTTTCAACATTTAATGTCTTAAAATGTATATGATTTTAAAACACAATTTTAATTGGGATGAAAGATATAAGTATGTTCTTTCGTTTCATGTATTTAAAAATTTGCAAGATACAAAATTAGTATTTATAGGTGGCTCGAAACTATTAGACATTTGGCGAACAAAAAATTGGCATAACAGTTTATGCGCAGGATTACAAAATAAATATTGCAACTAGAATGAAAATTTTGTTGCTTACTTATACTTCAGATAATTTCCCTGAACTTAAATAAATTTGTATTTAAAGCATTTTTATATTTTTAATGCAATGTTGCATTTAGCTAATACAAAATTTTGAAAATTTCAACAGTAAAATGACCTAAAAAAATATTTTTTTGAACGATAAAAAGGAAATTTTAGGTTCAGTTTATACAGACTAATATGAAATATACATTTTGAAAATTTCATGAAAAAATATTCAGAAGTTTTTGAGGTATCCTGCGCGTTATGCCCAAAAAACGCCATTTGGAAAATAATGACTTTAAAATTTCGGAAACGCCGCTTTAGCTATTGAGCGGGTATAACACAAAAACCAAAACTTCTGTTCTAATGGGAATTTCAAGGAAACAATTATATCAAAATATTCAGAAAAGATAGGCGTTTAACATATAAAAAAATTAAAATTTCTTAAATTTTGAAGCTTTAAGAGTCCTGCGACCACTTAATCCTTTCAGGCACGGTGTAATTCTATTTATAAACTTATGAAATAATGAACTGACACCAGAATTTATAAACGAATTTATTAGAAAATGTGAACTTGCTTATTTTCACGTACATGATAAAAGGAAAATTTTAATTAAATGTTCTTGGTGCCGTTTGTCTGTTTTGGAATTAAAATTAGGTATCCGTTTTTTAAGGGCATCGCCCTCGAAAGATTTAATTATAATGAATCGCAGAAATGCTGTGGGATTCGCGATAGTTTGCATTGATTGTATCTCTCAATACGCCTCGAGTGACTTTAAAAGTTAATTAAACTCCTATCTGGAAAAACGCGGCACTGACCAAGGCGGCGTTACAACTTTGAGACCTGAATTCGAAGCGCGCTTAGCACAATGCCAAATTTAAACTTTGAACAAAGGTTTGTTTTAGCTACACTGTAGAAATAAGATGTTATTACTACGCTGAATTTAGTTTCATGAAATGCCAAATGAAGTTTAACTATGCACTGCTTTTATTGTCAGTACCGAATAAGTTCATCATAAACAGATTAGGATAATATTAAAAAAAGAGTTACACGAATAGCTATATTTGATATTATTTAGGTTCCATATCTCTTTGAACTTTCATGGTATACCCATTTACACTTTTCTAATATATACAGTTATACCTAACCCTGCGTTGTATGGTTTTTTTACAAAGTCTTAGTGTTCTTTTAGCAATGCTTTTTTTTTATATATAATACAATTACAAATTCATATATTTATTCTACGGAACCTTCTGTGCGCGAGTATTGCTCGCACTTGACCGTTTATTATGGTAGTGGTTAATCGGACAATGGAGGAAATAAGCATTTAAGCTATACCTTATTATTTCTTCCTCAAAAATTAACCGCTTTTTACTAATGATTTCGTAATATTGACATTAAAATCGAGTTACGAATCATTAATTCCAATTTTATTCATAATTTCCTCTCAGTTTAAGTTCATTTTGTAGTTTTTCTTTTTGAATTAATGAATTTTCAATTTTGAGATCATACATTTCGTGCAAAGGATTTGTTTATGCTAACAATGATTCAGTACTTCAGGTCACTTTTCATTGGTTAAATTGTTTTAGTTACAAATAGTTAAAAAAAAATACTTCAAATATTTATGATTTCCTACATACATTTATTTATTTACGTGGTTTTTTTTATGAATTCTCCTTCCAGTTTTAGGTAGCTTTCTTTACAAAAAGCTACCTATTGCAGCCGTTCGGAGGAAAGCGATTTCAAAAAATTTTGGTATATTTTCATCGATCATGACCCCCAGACCCCGAAACCACCCTCCGTTCAAAATTGATATATATATATATATATATATAACAATATATATGTATATATATATATCAGTATATATATCCCCCCTTCACTTGGCGAGTGAAGGGGGACGTAGCATGCGTAAAGTCTGACTTAACCCTGCAGTGTATGTCGTTAGCCATACCGCTCGCCTTCTGTTCTGTTCTGTTATGTCTTGCAATTATATATATTTTCTTTAGTTTGGTTATTCAGTTTGATTTTAAGAGTTAAGTTTATGTTGGTTATTATAATATTTTCGATGTGAGTTTCAATGGAGCTATGGTGAGTGATGGATTTTGATATTTTGTTTGCGGTTTTAAATATAATTTGTCACGTGTATTCGGTGGCAAGTCTACGTTTACATCGGGACATTCTTGTAATTTAATATTTGGTGTTTATGAGTCATCTGGATTAGTATGGAGGACTACTGTAGGCTTGAGTCAGGTATGTCTTTTATGCTTTATAATAAAATTTCGGTATATGATCATGCTTACCATATTATAGCTAATTGATGAGCGGGTGGATGGAGTTGATGAGAATTGGTTGGTTTAGTTGATTTATTTGGATTTATTAGTTTTTTATTGATTTTTGCCTAGTTTGTTGAAGATTTTATGCTTGTTTAATTTAAGATTTATATTAGTTCTTTCGGGTTTATGTTATATTGTTATAAGTTTATTTAACTTTCTTATAGTTGTACATTTTTTAGTACACATTTAAAATATTTGGAATTGCTTATATTGTATTTACATAGAATAATTAAACATTTAATATGAATAGACAAAATTATATTGTAAAAGGTACCGGCAAGATACGGAATTTTTATGAATTTCGTAGTGCTCGGTCGGCTCCAGAAACCATGGTGGGGAGCGGATCGTCAAAAAGTTACCATGGACCAAATGTATTTAAAAATGTGGATGTATTGGAGAGTAAAGCTTGTGATTATGGCGAGATATGTGAGAGGAGGGGAAAAGGTCATGTATGCAATTTTTATAGTAAGCAGAGTTGTATAGATGAGAGTTCGATAGATGATTGTTTAGTAATGAAGAAAAATTGTGAATTGTGTTATAAGTTAAATAAGGACAAGGGTGTTTATAGAGATACAGAAGTTGTTAGGTATCGGACAAGATATGTTTATAATACAAATTTAATGAATAAACATAAGAAAAACATAGATTGCATCTATATAGTGAAAAGGTATAAAACAAGATTGTTTTATAATAGGGGTATAAATATTGGAAAATATATCAATGGAATAAACTTAATAAAATGTAGTGACAAAAGATGTAGAGTTTGTATTTGTGCCGATACGGATAATGGAGACAAAGTGATTGAAGAAAATTCTTTAAAATTTTGTAAGGTATATAATTGTGTGTATTGTTTAAGATGTAATGTGTGCAATCAAATGTACATAGGAGAGACTTCTACTCCTTGAAATAAGAGATTCAATAATCACAAATCAGACATTAGAAATCTTAAGTATAAAAAAGAGGATCAAGAAATAGAAATTTCACATTTTTCAGAACATGGCATAGATAACATTAGGATTTCTATATTGTGTATTATACCTAATAAAATGGAAAGAAAGATTCGTGAAAAGGATATGATGATAAAGTTTGGTACGGTATATCCATATGGACTTAATGTTATGTTTAACCACAGTAATATAATTAAAAACTTTAAAACTGATTTTTTTTACCTTTCATGCAGGTAAAAATGCACTTTAAATTCGGCAAAGAGTTTAAAAGTGTTTTTCTTTTTGGTCATAAATTGTATGTTTCTGTATACTATGATTTAACTATATCAATAAATGATCTTTTTTTTTTAAATTAAAATTAAAATCAGTTCTTTAATTTTATAGAGTCACATATTTAAATTGTTTGGCGAAATTAATAGGAGATTTGAAAATAAAATAATAATAATAAAAATAAATTAAACCCAAGTACTTTTTTAACGCAACAGATGCTTGTTTTCTTAAATAAAATTTAGTTAGATTTAAGTTTAAATTTTATATTTATCTTATTCAGTTATGATCGATTTGTACTCTATGTCGTTGTAAAAAAAGTAAGATAAATCCTATTTATATATGTGTGATTATGTATAAATATAAGTACGGTTAATATATATACATTAACAAATTCATTTAATTTAAAGTAGAAGTGGACTAATAACAAGTATTTCTGAAAATTAGAATGGGTTATAAATAATTATTGTTATGGATTTGAGATAAATACGAATTTAAATTTAAATATTAGAAAATCATATGTGTAGAATAAAACCATAATTACGGATTTAACCTATTTTAAATCAGATTTATTCAAATAATAGATAAATCTACATATCATACTGCACGATAGTGCTATATAGTAGAGTTCAGCCGCATGCAATAATTGAAACGATGAAATAAGCCGAGATATAATGTCTGACTTTTTTAATCAAGAAAATGTTTTTCACATTGTATTGTGTAGCAATATATTTTGTTTACTTTCCCCAGACAATTTAATTAATCTGACTTTTAAACATCTCTCATTTATTCAATCTAATTTTTTCTGTTTTAAATTTACTGGTTTCATTTCCCATTTTCAAATTCAGCACTGTTTCCAATTCATCACGCGATGTTTAGTAAATCACATTTTGCGATCCTCTTTGCGCCGTTTTAGCGAGGTCGTCTCGCTCCTGGCTTTTCTTGGCGCGCTCTCGCCTTTTTACGGCAACCCTTTAGCTGCCGCGCGCGAGTTTAAAAGCGTTCTCTCTCTCTCTTGGCAGTCAGTCATAGTGCACTTACTGGAGAAATCTTCGTGATAGCAGTACGCTGGTGCTTCCGAAGGCCTCGCGGCCTGAGGAGCGCACGCGATTCCCGTTTAGCGATATGTTCGTAATTTGAACTAAGTGTAAATAAATTATATCGGTACTCTGGTGGCTTTCTTCAAATAATTAGTGAGTGTTTTTTACTTCTTTGAATTGTGTTTCAACATTTAGAAGAAATCTTCCTATTTTTATAACGATGTGCCGAGATCGTCAGATGCCAAGTAATGGACCCCACCTAAAGCTGCAAACAACATCAACTGGGTTGGGTTGAGTTGATTTTTGACGGCCAATTATCTGCACGAGGGATATAGGCCCGGGGGGAGTGCCCTCCGTGGGGGTCTTTCTAAGGGAACCTAATCCGTATTAACGCATGGAAGATCCACGGCTCGAAGAAAACCAGGAAAACTCCGAACGATTAGGCCGACTTGCGCGATTGGGATCGAACCCAGCACCTCCCGTCTACCAGCTTCGAGAGCAGAACCTCTCGGCCACTGGTGAAGCTCAACATCAACTGCTAATAAAGTGTATTTCCTGCCATGATTCGTAGAGTTTCTAATTACTTCCATTTTCAAAATTAACAGGTACTGTTTTTTAATATTGTTATATGTAAGTCGAGTCCAGAAACATGTGAAAAGAACTTTGGGATATTGCGTGATAACGCCAATAACTTTATTGTTAACGTACGATCACCTTTCAATTTTAAAGAAAAGTAAACGACTTTATTCCTTTTTAAAAGACATTATTCCTTTTTAAAAGACATTATTGATTGTTAAGTCAGAGGTTCCCTTATGAACAGTACTACGCAGTATAATTGGTGCCGATGCCTTTTGCACGTGTAGCGCGTTTGCATGTTTCTGCATTTCGAAGAAAGACTTTTTAAAGTGGAAGTTTATGTAATATTAAAAAAAAAACAAGTTTTCTTTCATGTTCTTATATATTCAAGCTAATTTTTTTGCAACTATTTTGTGTTTCCAATATATTTCTAATGGATGCATTTAGATTCGAATGTTATAGCGATTGCATCATTTTATTTTCGGCGACCACGTGCTCCAGTTTGTTTTTTTTTTACCTCTTCAAAAAAAAAGAAGTTCGAACAATAGTTTAAGTAAAAAAAGAATAAATAAAATAATAATGTGGCAGTTTTGTGAAAATATAGAAATAAATAGATGAGAATAATTACTGAATAAGATGAAATTTTTTACACGTGTAGTATTTGTTCTAAGTCCATTTTTTTTCTTTCAAATATTTCATTTGCAATGAAAATTTTAGTAAATATAATAAAATATGATGTCTCTTACGACATTTATAACTCTTTTTTCAAGATTTAATAGTTCAAATGATGGATGTTAATAGATAGAAATATAATACAAAATTATGCCTTATTTTAGCACGTTGTGCTCTGTCAAGAAGTGATATAACAGTTTTACATTTTAAGAAATTGTTATTGCCTCAAGTAAGAAGATTTTGTTTTTTAAAGAAAATTTTAATAGTGTTGCTTTGTATTGTGTAATGTGGAGGATTGGCAAAATTCAAGTGTTTTAAAGCTATTTTAGAGAGCAGTCAGATCTTGTCACAGCATTCAGTGCAAAGTTTTAGTTTTCATGAATTTAAATATTAAATACAATTATTTCTCAAGATTTTTTTTTTTAAGAATGCTTATAAAAGCAGATATAAAAGTAGAAGAATTCAAGATTGCATCAAAAGTCACATACATATATTAGGTGTCCATTTCATATGGAACTGTTTTCTTCATGTTTAGCACTATTTGGGCTTATGTGCGGCATGAATTTTTTTTTTTTTTTTTTTTTTTTTGCATTATGAGGATACGTGCAAAAATTCTTCCATTACAATAGAAAATTAGAGTGCTGTATTTTAATACAGAATTTATATGGTCTGTGTATTCAGCCATTATACGATGCAGTTTGTTTTCTTCAAAGCATATCCATGTTTATAGCAAAATTTTAAATAGTCAATTTTTTTTAATTTTAAGGAATGGTTTAGATAATTTCAAGTTTTTTATTTTTTGTGTCATGTTGAAATTTATTTCAAAAATATATGTGACCTTACGTATGAATTTATATATGTTCAGGTATCACGATAGGGCTTAGTGCAGTCTGAACTCTAGTTTGCATGCTATTGCGAGATGTATGCAAATATTCAAGAAAACGTAATTTATCACATAAAGCTGTATTTTGTTATACAGATATATGGTTTGTGTTGTATATGCAACCATTATGACACAGATTTAATTACTTGGATGTTTTTATCCATGTTTATAAAAATCAAATAGTTATAGTTTGTGAAAACCTAGGAAGAATAACAGTTAAGTGAAAACCATACATATCATATCATATGGAACTGTATCCAGTTTTTTCTTTACGAAACTACACATTCCAAATTTTTTTAAGCTACAAGGTGACTCTACAGTGTTAAAATTTCATCCCAGCATCTTCAAGTATTTTCATCAATTTGTGTTTTTTTTCTACTCATCAGTGTTATGTCACAGTGTATCTTCCATGCCAGTTCATAGTCATCATTCAAAATTAACATTTCAAAGAAGACATAGAATTGTGAAAAATTCAAGTATTTTATAAATAGTTTGTTGTGTGATAAAATACAATACAGTATTAATAGTGAAACTATTGTGACTTTTACGTCCAGTGTTTAGTTTATCTTCACTGCATGAACTCTTTCAAGCAGAATAGAACATCTTTTTCTTCGACATAAAATCTTACAAACAGTGATACTATCTACTGATACCAGCATATTTTTACAGCAACAATTTAGGTCATTTGTCTTATAATTTTTAATAGTTCTTTTGTTTTTTTCAGCTTTTTATGTTTTGACATAGTTAAAGATGCTGTTCAATTCATCCAATATCTGCAGGCAGATGGTGAAATTTCTTGTCATAGTATATATTTTAAATGAATGGTTCTGAACTTTTTTCAGTTTTTTAATACATATGTATACATTGTTGTTTTATGTTTATAATGCATTTTTTTTCAGCAGGTTCAAGTGGTGACTTTGTTACTTTTCAATTATAATGTAGTGTTATAATATTCAAATGCGTTTTTAGACATAGCAATAATTGGTTTTAAATTTTTACATTTAAAATTCCAGCGGTGACTGTAGTGGTCATACCGTTTTCCAAAAATTGCAGTAAAATGCATTTTTGGCACATTTTAAAAATTTTGACTCTTTTTCAAGATTGCACATTTTTCAATTACTAGTGGTGACTTTGTGTCACATTTTGAAGTACAAAAGAAAAAGAATAAAATGAAAATTTATTTTTGTGCGTTACATTTTGACTTTTTGTTTCAAAAAGTTAACTTTTTTCCATTAAATTTTAGTGGTGACTTTGTGTCACATTGTTAGTTATTTAGTAGGCTGTAAATTTTTTTAATGCATTTTTTGGTATCATTCTCAATTTTTAAAAGATATAATTTCTAGCAACATTCCAGTGGTGACTTCATGTCACAGTGTAGTCGTTAGACTAGTATTTCATGAAACAGGTTTTGTTTCACATTTTCCATTTTCTTTACGCTTTTTAAATTTTACAATAATTTACGGGTATCATTTTTTTCTCAACCATTCTTTGCGAATGACTTTGTTATTTTTATGTATCATGTCAATGATACTTAGACATAATAGAATACTTTGAGTGTTGTAATAATATTTTAGAATTTTTACCAGTGTTTGTCTGTTGACAAAATTTTAATGAATTTTCAAAACCTTTTTGAATTTTCAAAATTTTCTTGATATTTTTTTTTTAAAAAAAAGGAAAAGTTTTAATTTTTCTTTTATGTGTCTATGTTCTTCTCATGTTATGTTTTTTCTCTAGAATGTACTTACAAGAAAATATTCAAATTTGTGTTTAAAAAAAAAAAAAAAAAGATATACTTACATTTTAGTTTTTTCATTGTACAATAGTAACATGCTAGCATAATCTTAAAATAGATTTAAACAAAAGTAAGAATATTCTATATGAATATTTGTTTTCATGTAAGTATACATATTTACAAAATTATTTTAGTATATCAATTTTTATCATGGTTTAATAAATTATTGTGTACGTACATATGTTTACAATTTGTGAGCTCACACACTTTTTACTTATTGATTATCACTTTTGGTGTTAAATTTTATTGCTATAGCAGTGTGTTTATATTTGTATGTGTGTAAAAAAATTTTAATAGGAAGTATGTTCTTAGGGTTATGCAGTTTTGGCCATGTTGTGAGTAGTCTTTTGCATGTGATTAGTACTATGTGTATAATGTTTTGACATTTCCTATTTTTTTGTGGTACCACTCCCCCTTTTCTTACTTTTAACTTATAATAATGTAATTTTTTATATAGATTTAATAAGGTATAAATGTAACTTTCTCAACATTTGTGTACATATACTAATTGTTTTTCAAAGCTACCCACCTGTAGGGTAACGTCTGTTCCCCGTGTAGTCCTGGCGGCATCTGATGATCTCCGGTATTCTCTCAACTTCACCTAATTTTATTTTCGGGTTTGTTTATTACCTTCTTTTGGGTAAGTTCTTTTTCAGTCATTTCATTTAATTGTTTTCCATTTAATTGCTTGTCTCCTTTAGTTCAATATCAGTCACTTTTAGTCTTTTTTGTTCATTTTTGCATCTTGTTTGGAATTCTTAGTGTGAAGAAATCAACTTTATTTCTGCAATAAAGCATTGGAGTTTCAGACCTTGCTTCAGCTCTTATAGCTATGGACTAAAAGTTCTTTTTCAACGTTTGTCGGGGTGTAATATATTGTGTAGCAATATATTTTGTTTACTGTCCCCAGGCAATTTAATTAATCTTACTTTTAAACATCTCTTATTTATTCAATCTAACCTTTTCTGTTTTAAATTTACTGGTTTCATTTCCCATTTTCAAATTCAGCACTGTTTCCAATTCATCACGCGATGTTTAGTAAATCGCATTTTGCGATCCTCTTTGCGCCGTTTTAGCGAGGTCGTCTCGCTCTTGGCTTTTCTTGGCGCGCTCTCGCCTTTTTACGGCAACCCTTTAGCTGCCGCGCGCGAGTTTAAAAGTGTTCTCTCCCTCTCTTGGCAATCAGTCATAGTGCACTTACTGGAGAAATCTTCGTGATAGCAGTACGCTGGTGCTTCCGAAGGCCTCGCGGCCTGAGGAGCGCACGCGATTCCCGTTTAGCGATATGCTCGTAATTTGAACTAAGTGTAAATAAATTATATCGGTACTCTGGTGGCTTTCTTCAAATAATTATTGAGTGTTTTTAACTTCTTTCAATTGTGTTTCAACATTTAGAAGAAATCGTCCGATTTTTATAAGGATGTGCCGAGATCGTCAGATGCCAAGTAATGGACCCCACCTAAAGCTGCAAACAACATCAAGTGCTAATAAAGTGTATTTCCTGCCATGATTCGTAGAGTTTCTAATTACTTCCATTTTCAAGATTTACAGGTACTGTTTTTTTAATATTGTTATTTGTAAGTTGAGCCCAGAAACATGTGAAAAGAACTAGAGTTCAGCCGCGTGCAATAATTGAAACGATGAAATAAGCCGAGAAATAGTAAGTCTGACTTTTTTAATCAAGAGAATGTTTTTCACATTGCTAACCAGGAGTAAAACTAACAGAGTGAAAATATATCCTGGTCAAGGTTAAAACCTGAGTCTTGGGCTCAGCTGACCAACGCTCAGATCGTATAGTGCTGCTGCGGCGAACCAAACACGCCTATAATGCGAAATAAACAACGTAAAGAAAAGCATAAACAGCCAAACATTTGTCGCATACAGCGGTTTCGTGATTTTATAATGGTCACTTCATCGGTGAAAAAAGGAATGTCATCTAGACTGAGGAACAACAGCAAAATATACATGAGTTACAGCTTATGCTTTTTCTTAAACTGTCTAATTTTAAGCTGAATGTTGAAGAACAAGCTCCTTTTACGAAACAATGAAATGTTGATAGCTTCCATTTTTATTATGTAAAAAAATATTTCTTAATAAAATATAAAGGTTATATACACTGGTGTGCAAAAATTAAGTCCAATCACAAAATGCTAATTTTAAAATACGCGAACACTCAAAAGGAAATAAAATTCGAGTAATTACTATCTCTATAACACAGCTAGTATATATAACATCTCATTCATGTCACACATGGTCACAAGTGTCACAGTCACAACGGTGAAGCAAAAAATAGGAAATTCCATACATCTCATTATGAGTCTCAAATGATCACTATATGTGACTCCACTGAGACGTCACTGTGACTGCTGCTTTCTGACGAGTCACCATGTGACTTTAAAATGTAGTTACAGTGTGACTCTCATGTGACTGTCATCTGTAGACTCAATTTCAAAGCCATCGTGAACGCTGCATTGTGATAAGTTACCAAATAATGTCACATTAAAGTCACATGAAGACTTTCAGGTGACAGAGAGACTACTGTGAAGTCACCATTGGGCTCTTTTGGGGAAAGTCTCCATGTGACTATAATGTGATATTATTTGGTGACTTATCATAATGCAACGTTCATGAGTACTTTGAAATTGAGTCTAAAATTGACAGTCACGTGAGAGTCACAATTTAACTACTTTGCAAAGTCAGCTGGTGACTCGTCACAAAGCAGCAGTCGCATTGACGTCTCAGTGGAGTCACATATAGTGATCATTTCAGACTCATAATGAGATGTATGGAATTTACTATTTTTTTGCTTCACCGTAATGACTGTGATACTTGTGACCATGTGTGACCATGAATGAGATGTTATATGGACTAGCTGTGTTCTAGAGATAGTAATTACTCTAATTATATTATTTCCTTTTGAGTGTTCGCGTGTTTGAAAATTAGCATTTTGTGATTGGTCCTTAATTTTTGCACACCAGTGTATATATATATATATATATATACTAAGAAATATTTTATGCATGAGCGTTACGCAAGAGAGCTTCAAAAGAACCTTCTTGAGAGTAGGAATTACTTTTACCACTAAAAAGACTGAAATTAGCCAGTTTTATCATCAGCATTACAATACGGAGCATCTAAAACATGTGACATAAGTCTACTTCCCATTGCGTGACTGCCGTCGATGGCAAAAATTGGTGTATCTTATTTGAGATGTATGATTGAAAGAATCTATTATTTTAATGTTTTGTACATCTTTTTTCATAATTATTACGATAATTTTATATAAATTATAATAATATTTAGTACCGTAAAAAATATACAGTTTTTCTGTTAATTTATATTTACTCCAGCGAATTACTTTGAGCAAAGCGTTATAAGTAAGCGAACAAACTTAATGCTGGAATCAGTCGTAAATTAGCACAGTTGCGCCACCTTGTGGATGGAGTGATAATTCACATACCCGGGATTATAGTGTGGCGCGTATTTTCTAAATCTTTAGTCACTCATGGAAATGAGATTTGTTTGCCACATTTAATGCAAAATAATGGCGTAGCGAGAGGGGCATCCAGATGCACTTGACATCACGAAGTTTTCTTCGCCTTACCACAGGCACTTCAGTTATTAATCAAGGTGACAAAAACTTTACAATTTTAGTGGTGCGAGTAAGAAAACAGTTAGGTAGTTCCTGTAGTTCACACTCCATCCGCTACGTGGCGCATGACCTTGATTGATGTGACCTCGCTTTTAATCTTGCGGTTATTTCTCCCATTTAAGATAGGACGCTTACTTATATCGCTTTGCTTTGAGCCTTAGCTGCCTATTTTTTTATTCACATAGCGAAGTTGTCTTTAGAGTCGCTTCTTTGTTTAAATAAAAAGTCTCTGAAATTCCGCTATCAAATAAGCATGAATTTTAAAACATTACAGGTTTTATAATTCCACGGTCACGTGTGGGACAATTAGTCTAAGTATTCATGAAAACTTTTGCAATTATGGAACTCATTTAAGGTTTATTTGCTGACACAGAGTAAGCACTCTATTTATGTAATATTATAAACAAATTTTTCATTCACGTTTTTAAATGAAAAACATAAAAATGAATTAGAGGCGTCACAAGCAGGACACATTATTGCACACGACTTTTCAAATGCTTGGCTTCTAACATGAAATCATCTTAATCTGCTGTGGTTATAGAACTGTATTTTTTTTTACTGTATGCTCAAACTCCTTACAAAATATTTACTATGTTATTTGTTTGAAAAAGTAAAATTTAGTACAAGTAATTTTTCTAATAGATGCAACGTGGAGGACATCCTTGTCACGTGTGGGACACCGTTCGAATTCCTAATTTTAAGCAAAATGAAATCAATTGCTCATTAATTGAAAAAGTTAACTTAACATTTATTTAAGAAAGTTTCTACGTTAATATGAATATACAGGTACAAAGTACAAAATATGTACTTTTAAAATTAAATTTTCATGAATTAATTTAAGGATGTTTTTTTAGAAAAAAATTTTACGAAAAAAATTACAACTTCAACAAAATAATAAAAGCACAGTATTAATGACAAAACAAATTTTGTTGTTTTATTTTAGAAAATTGGATACATAGTTCTACATACCTTCAAATTTATAAGAGACTTTACTATTTTGCAACAATTTTCACATAAATAGCTTCTACTATTTCTTCATGTTTTTATGCAATTTCACCGCGATGTTTGGGGCGTTTGAAATAATCTCAGACTTTTTACACTTCAATGGTATTTACAAAAAAAAAAGCTACCATTTATTTATTAATAATTTTTCATGGATAAAGATTGATCTCATAATTTAAAACAATCCATTTTCCGAAATTTAGATCTTCATTGGGAATTAGGATTGTTAAATTTGTTTGATTCAGATTTTTTTTTCATTTGACAGGTAGTGTTTGTAACAAACTATGTTCTTTTCCTTGTGCTCAATGATATGGAAGTTTGATACTCCTTTGATTTTAATTACATTTTCCCAGTGATTTTTTTTATGTATTTTTTTTTCAAATTCTTCTTTTCCAAAGTAGAATATTTTCGTGCTCTGTGAAAGCTAGCCTGTTATGTCTGATGAAATCTTTTGCAGATTGAAATGTGCATTTTGCTCTACTCATCATCTTTTGTAGTACAAGTGTTTTTATATTACCCCCCCCCCCATCAACTGCCCCTTTTGCATGTGATTGATTTTCATGTATATTTTTTCTGAAATAGAATTTTGCTATGGATTTATGTTTAAACTTAGAAGATATAGACTTACATCGCTTCATATAATTTCATTCTGTAGATGCTTTTTCTCTAAGTGAAACTTTTCTTGATAAAGGAATTCTATAAATTCAAAAATAATATTTTTGTCTTAATTTGTGGTAGTTAAACATATGTGATAAATCATATACTTACCATCGAAAAATGTTTCAGCAGTGAGCAAAAACGCATCTGCCCACGACCACAAAGCACTGTGTACTTTGTGATACTTGAAGGAAAATGACATTCCAAAGTTAATTTTCTAAATTCAAATGTATTTCCTTTATTATTCTTTACAAATTTCATGCAATGGTTTTTTTTTCATTTAAGTGTTTGATCATTTGAGTCATTTTTAATTATTTTCATATTCATTTCTAGTTCTACATCATCTAGTTTGTTGTGTAGGCAGTTGAGTTTTACTATCCATATTTTCCAATGTTTCTCACAAAACAAGTTTATTTGAATCAATAGGATTTGCAAATAGCTTTCTCTCACAACATTTATCACACAATATATATACACCTGTTGACTAAGCAAAAGAAAATTCTATAGAACTGTATATTAATAGCATTCATGTTCATTATTTAGAAATATTTTTATTTCAAATGTCGCACACGTTACGTTTGGAGAGCATAAAATATTATTTTACTAATTTATAAATTGATATTATTTAAAAATATATTTGGGAAATGTGTTTCATATTAAAGATCTTTATAAGCCACAATCATTTTAAAATATAATATTTGGTTCAGTGCCAATTTAAAAAATTACCAATTGTTTATCCTTTCACGTGTGGGGCATAAATTTACAGAAAATTTAATTGGTAATAACGTAACTGATATTATAGCATAATTCCCAAAACAATGCGTAAAATGGAAAAGGTTTGTAATTTATGTGCTTTGGTACTTGTATGTATTAAACTAAAACAGAAAAAATCTCAATGTCGAAAATAAAACAAAATTAGGTTCTTTTGAAGTCAATGCTTTTTAGCCGCATGGTATTCAGCTGATGGCGGATTTCTTTGAAGCACTGTTGCCGCTCTCTAAAAGTGTGATATTGAAAAAAATATTCCTATATATGCATTTTTGGACTTTGAAAAATAACTTCAGTAACATACAAAATTATTTGTACAATATGTTTTTAATGGACTATGGCAATATTTTAAATAAAGAAAAAAAATCGTATAAGAAAACCGCACATACTCACGCTTATATTTTCTTCAAAGAATGATTTCATAACTATGGGTGCATAACCTTTTTCCAAACAGAAGTTCGCAAACGAAAATAAGAGTGTGATAACATACCGTCAGACGTAGTACAACTTACAGAAAGATTATAAGAAAAATTTGCATTTTGAAAAAATAGGGTTATTTAAAACATAGTTAATCTTAAAACGTAAAGTTATATCTAAACTTTACATTATTATTAGGACAGCAAATTCTCCTCAGAAGGAATCGCAAAAAAAAGGGAAAAATTTTTATTTTTAAAGAATTTTCGTCTTAGCAAGTCTAATTACTATATGGCATTATTTTACTTGAGGTCACATAATTTCTACTTTTGAAGCAGGATAGTGATGTACAAGTAAAGTTTTCATGGTCTTTACTGTATAGTCTATATAAACTTTATTGCAAAAATTCATTTACACAACAGTTAATAAATAACAACCATAACAGAAAGAAAATAAACCTATTCAGAAAACTGTATGCGAAAGTATTATTGTGTTTTCTTTAAAAGCTGTCAGGATAGATAGCTTCGTAACTTGATTTGAAATAAGCACTTCAACAGAAAGTAATTCACATAAGGCTAAGATTTAAATATAAGTCTATTTGAGTTATTTTTTCCGGTATCAGTCAACATATCAAAATTATATTTTTTACTTATTATAATTACTCAAAAGCGAGTTATTTTTATTCCAGTTTGCATATATTAACGATACAAATAATAATAAACGAATAGAAATGCTTGGTTGGCGTCCACTTTTTTATATTTATTCGTTTCAATGTTCATTCAATAATAATTCTCACTGTTATGTGCCTCGATTGATTAAAAAAATAAAAACAGTTCCGAGAATTCTCTGATACGAAACTTTTTTTAGCTCATGACACACTTAAACACATGGTTGAACATCCCCGGCACATTAAAATGGTGATGGCGAGAAAACACAATAAGAAAATTGTATCATGTTAGTTTTACGTACTAACACTATGCTTCATTAAGACCAAAGCAAGGCAAAATCTTTCCTATCGTTAATGTATTAAAACTTTCGTATATCAGGTTGCATAAAAATTCATCATTCTAAAGATATCTATATTATAAATCACAAACACGTTCCTGAGTAACGCCGACGGCGATAGCCGGACTTTTTCATTAGCTTCGTTCAATGACAATTTAAGCAAGCCATTTCATTTTTTTGTAAATTTAATTGCTTCTAAATATCGCATAATTTAAATTTTTACACCATCGAATAGGAAAAAGCGAATTATCAAATATAATTTGTTTGAAAACTTTATCTCAATTTACTTATTTTTTGAAGTTTTATAAAATAATTAACAGGTCGATATTATGTTTTAATCTATCGCATTCCGCAGCAGAATAATCCGTTTGTCCGTAAAATGATATAAAATGTTCAGCGTTTATTTTCACCTAATAGTCCTTAATGAATGAGAAAATGAATATTAAATTCATAAGATATATCTTTATAATATTCACAATTTATTAATTCACAATATATATCTGTCGTTCAAATTGAAATATAGTTTTTCTGTATTTATTTATTTTTAGGCCTTAATGAAATTAATAATTTAGCACTAAATACAGTTGTTTATTTCCATGTAATGTTTCAAACTAAGTTGCCAAATGAAATTACACTAACATCGCAAACAAATAAAAAAGAGAAAAATAAAACCCGAATTTTATAGATTTGTAATAGAACTACTCAGGTTAACATTGAAATAATCAGAAACAAAAAGATTGTTATAAATTGCTCCATCGTTAATTGAAACCACTGACAGGTGGATAATCAGAAGTACCAAACATGCTTTTTCAACATCTTGCAACAAAGTTGAAAAGTGCTTATGAATCCTGTTTCTCTGTCTGTCACTGGCTGTACTTCGATAGTAATATAGATAATATATATGCATAGTAATACAGATAGATAAATATAGTGCGATTACCAGGAAATTTATATACATTACTTCAGTTTGCTGTAGTATGTTCGGTTCTGAAAATGAAGTGTGTAGATCAAACGGTTCGTTTACAGGAACACTCAAAGTAATTCGATTACATTACGGCCTATGGGAGAAAAATTGTTTACGGTGTATTTTAAAGATATTACATTATATTAAGCATTTTGAAAATTATATATGACATGGATGTGTACTACAAACATTTACTGTAGAATCTGGTTTGCATATAATTTATCATTCATTCAGGTATTTTTCTACAGTTCTGCCTATGAAAAATAATTATTGGCAGTGCATTTCAGTTGTGTTTAACAAAGTTAATGCTGTGCTTACACATTTTAATATTTAACCATTTATTTGCACACTACTTGGTGTGTATATAGTTTATGGATAATATACAAATATACATAAAGAATGTAAATTTTATTGACGGAAATTGATGAATGAGAATTGTAAATTGTGCTATGCGTTTTATGGAACTAAATTTTAGCATAATATGTAGTGTAAATACAAATCTATAGATCATATACATGGATGAACAAATGTTTTTCCAACTACTGATATGCAGTATTGTGTATGTGATGGAAAGTGTTTCATATTCTATGCTGGACGCATGATTTTTTTATCCTGTTTGTTGTTTGTTTGACCGTTTCCAAATATTTCGGCATATCTATGTTATGTTTCACTAAATTATAGCCATCGAATGAAAAGTATGAATAAAAAGATTGGCCTTTAAATACCTTGCATATATATCTATCTTATACAGGGGTGAAAATTGTCATATATTTTCCACTTTTGTCAGACCAGCTTTTTAATTCTTTAACCCTCCGATAATCCTAAGGGCTTTCCAGCATTTTTATAAAAGCCCTTATAAAAATAATCTTAATTTATATTTTGTTTCCTTGTTTCTTTCTAAAATACACTTTATGCCCCTTTATTTCACACACATTTTAAAATGCAATTATGTTTAAATCATTTTCTCTATAACAGATTTAAGTTGTTTTGGGGAAACGGAAAAATACGAGCAAACCGCTCAGAGGGTTAACAACGTGACGAAAAAGGATAAAAATAATCTTCGGTGCATTTTTCTATGACGTTTTTTGTGCAAAAGTAATTTAATTTGTGCACATAAACATTAAAAAAATATTTCAGTATTTTGTAGATTTTTTTGTGAAATCAGAACTTATAATTATAATTAGTACCATATAATTAGTAAGTTTACTTACTAAAAACTTACTTACGCGTTTAAATAAACATTTTAAAAAAAACGACACAGTATTTTTTCGTATATGCTGCGCTGTAACATGGTAATTATTTTCAAATATTTTGAGTGAATTTGGTACATGAGGACTTGAAATTTGAATTCCTCCACTGTGCTTGGAGCATAATACAGTAAAACCTCTAAATAACGGACACCTCGGGAGCGTGGAATCTGTCTGCTATTCGAGGTGTCCGCTATTGGGAAAATCTCAGAGATTCAAAATTGCTAAGAAATGCTTAATGTTTCATTAATTGTTTTTTATATGTCCTAAAATCTCCATTATATGATTAATCCGAAATTAAAATTATTTTTTTAAGCAATAAAACTGAAATAAAATTTTGCATACATTTACCTATTGTTTATTACATTCTTACGAAAAAAAATCCGTTACAAAAGTTTGCTTTTGCTTGCGATTACATGTAATTTGTTTTTCAATGTGAAGTTTTAACTCTGACAAGAGTTTTAATCCTTCTGAATAGTCTTTTTTTTTTTACAAATAATTTGTGTAACTGCTCACTATATTTTGAAACTTATTGGAAATTCTCGATATTGCAGAAAGCATCCCCAGTTTCAGTATCTGTTTCATCATCCCTAATAGCGTCAGCTTTTGTCGAAAATTCTGAAGAAATATAATCGCATACATCAACTGATTCTTCTTCAGTAGGCAACTCAGGATCAATATTAATGAAATTTTCAACAGTTTTTTCATTCCTGATACATTTCCTTAATTCACTTATTTCGCTTAATTCTTCATTTGTGTCGGAAATGTGTGTTTCGTTTTCTTTTAATATAAAGCCTGCTTTTCTGAAACATTGCTGTACGCTTTCCGGTTTTATGTTTTTCACAGCTGAGGAAATCCAAATTATAGCATCGAGAACATTAACTAATTTTAGACAGTTCTCAAGTGTATTCATAGAATCTAACTTTGAAAGAATATGGCGTAATAAAAGCTTTCTGTACCAGGCTTTGAAATTGTGTATTACGCCTTGACCAAATGGCTGGCATATTGATATTGATGATTGTTTGGGGGGGAAAAAACACAATTTTAACGTTGTTGAATTTCAAACGTTTTGGATGAGAACTTGCATTGTCCAAAAACAAGAGATCTTGTCTTTGTTGTTTTTCATCCTATCATCAAAGGAAGTTAACCATTCGATCATTAAAGGACTGGTCAGACATGCTTTCTTATTCGCTCTCCACACAATACCAAATTTATTAAATGGAATGTTCTTTGGGAAACATCTGGTTTTCAGAGATTTTCCAATAATAAGAGGGATTTCAAATTCTCCTAACACATTGCAACATAATAAAATAGTGAGTCACTCTTTTGACATTTTTTCCTGCCGATTCTGTCATCCTTTTTAAAACACAAAGTCTTATTCGGAAAAAGAGCCCGGTTTCATCGGCATTAAAAAGGTTTCTCTCCTCATAATCTTCACAAATTGATTGCAGTTGTTCATGCCAATCCTCCACTTCTTTAAGATCTATAGATTTTGCTTCTCTACATATTATTCTGAAAGAGGTGTTGTGCCGAAATCGGAACTTTTCCAGCCATCCACTGGAAGCCTTAAAATCTTGAAATCCGACTTCTTTAGCGACTTCTAAAGCCTTTTCCTGAGTCAAAGGCCCACTGATAGGAATGTTTTTTGAAAGAACTGAAGTCAACCAATTCAGAATTATAGAATCAATTTCAATGGAATTAATATTTCTCAATTTCCATTTTTGGTATTCTCGTTAGAGTTAGTAATCCACAAATTTCTTATTTCTTCTTTATTTCGTAAAATCTCTCCCAACTGTGTTTTACCTATTTTAAAACGTTCAGCAGATATCCGTAAACTCAATTTCTCTTTCTCAGATGTACTTACAATTTCAAATTTTTCTTTTAAAGTTAATTGTTTTCTTTTTGAGGTCATTCTCGAAATATTGATCACAAACAAGAATCAAACAGTAATCGTCATTGTGAAATAGTTTTTTTTGCCCTGCTCTTGTCGCATTTTTGGCGCTTTTAAGAGAAAATGTGTATGTATTATGGAACTCTGCGGATCAAGAAATTTGAACTTCTAGACATTAATTAGCAGAAAATCCTAAATCTTTCAAGGAGGGACGTATTCTTTCTCAGACGCGGGCAGCGTTGAATTCAGACATTTTTTCTCTGGGAGGGATCTCTATGGCTCCGGGGGAGGGGGAGATTAATACGGAGTTCCGTGATGAGGTAATTGCACTTTTTGACCATTAAAAGCATAAAATCTCAAACTTTCCGGTGGAAAACAGTTCAATGTTTCGTGGAATGTCCCGCCCTTCCCGAGCCACACTCTGAATTCAAAACTGGACGTAGAAGGAGGGAGTTTCCCCAGCCCACCACTTACATTTATCTGTGATCACAAAACTTGTGAACAAGGCGTAGAAAAAACACAGTGGAAAATATCCAGGCCTGGATACTTTTTTCAATCTGTTGGTTTTACGGCTTGTTGGCAATTTGAATAAAAATCCACGTATTAATTAAATTTATATTTATTATTTCATGTTTTCATTGTATTTTCCCAACGCTTGTAACATTGATCTAGTTTATCTAAGGTAAATTGAACTTCTTAAAAATACCATAAATATTTTAAAATTATATAGTTGAATGTGTATGGAATTGGATCGTTGGAAGATCTTCTTCTAATTTAATGTACAGAAATATATTTCTGTATATTAGAGCATGTATGAAGCAATACTTTATAAATAATGTGCAATATTATTAATAATGTTAGATATTATTGCTAAGAATTCTGCTTGAAATCTTTTTCCATATTTATTTTTCGCCACCATAAAAGGTATTAAAAATTAGGCTGAACGTGTTAGACAAAAAATATGCTCTTTAAAATTACCTAACATAAAGAATAAAGATTTAACGTTCATTTAATATAATTGTTTCAGTAAAATAAAACATGCATGCTAAAAGTGATTACAGTACATATACAAAAAAGATCTTTAAAATATTTTAATAATAGCATTTACTTCAAACGGTGCCATTCTCAAAGTTTGCAAACATAAAATAAACTATTCACAGATTACAGTGAACATTTAAACTGATAAAAACTGAAAAAGTTTTGAAATCATATGAAAAAAGTCCTTCCGGCCAGTGCCGGGAGGAAGAGGTAGCTTTCAAAATCCTTATTTAAAAAAAGCCAACTTATATCATGCAAACACACGAAGCTCAATTTAGTGGAAACCGAATATAGGAGATTCAATACTAATTTTTATCAATATAATGAATGAGAATTTCGCGAAATTGGTCAGCTTTATCCAAGCTGCTTTTCTTGAAAGTAACTTATATTTGGCTGCCAAATTCGGCAATTTCTTAAAGTGCCTGTCATTTTAAGACAACATGGTGGATGAGGCTAAGCAGTGAACTTGGTCGAGACCTTAGTAATTCCTGTGCACATGCTCACTCACATCGGAATCAGTTAATATATAGGAGTGCTGTCGCATGCAAAAAATCAGATTTTTCAAAATGTCACCCACATTAGAAATTGAAACTGCTATATCTGAGCCATTTTTTAAGGTAAAGACAAACAAAAAATGCTCCTGAATCCTTATATCAAGATCAAATACTTAAGAAAGAAACCTTTTTCAATTTCTAATTTTTTTGCACCTCACTTTAAATATATATATATTTTTTTAATTTAATGGCCGCCATTTTGAAACAAGATGGCTGATGAATCTGGCCAGCGAACATGGTCGAGGTGTTGATGTATACTATCCACATGCCTTCTTACATCGAAATAGGCGAATACGTGTGTTATCGCGTGACAAATACAAGATCGTTTCAAAATGTTAGCCATGCTAGAAATTCAAAGTGCTATAAATCAACCATTTTTTAAGATATCAACAAAAGAACAAATTTTCAGAAACAAAAACTGCTCCGGAATCTTTGTATCAAGGCCAAACACATAAAAAAAATCTTTTTCATTTTCCAATTTTTTAATACCTCATTTTGAATTTTAAATTTAATTTTTTTTAAATGGCAACCCTTTTGAAACAAGATGGCGAATGAAGCTGGCCAACGAATTCAGTCGAGACATTGGTATGTACTATGTACAGACCAAGTTACATCCAAATAGGTTCATAAATACGCCTATTATCGCGTGACAAAAATCAGGTCGTTTTAAAATGTCAGCCACAAGAGAAATTCAAAATGCTATTACTCAACCATTTTTTTTTAGATATAGACGAAAGAAAAACTGTTCCGGAATCTTTGTATTAAGGTCAAGCACATACAAAAAAATCTTTTTCATTTTCCAAATTTTTGGTATCTTATTTAAATTTTTTTATTTTTTTAAATGGCCGCCATTTTGAAACAAGATGGCGGATGAAGCTGGCCAACGAACTCGGTCGAGATATTTGTATGTACTATGTACACACCAAGGTATATGAAAATCGGTTCATAAATACGCCTGTTATTACGTGAGAAAAATCAGGACGTTTCAAAATGTCAGCCACGCTAGAAATTCAAAATGCTATAACTCAGCCGTTTCTTAAGATATAGACGAAACAAAAACTGCTCCCGAATCTTTTTATCAAGGTCAAACACATAAGAAAAAATATTTTTTCAATTTTCAATTTTTGGTACCACATTTCAAATTTAAATTTTTCTTAAAAATTTAAATGGCCGTCATTTTTAAACAAGATGGCGGGTGAAGCTGGCCAACGAACCCGGTCGAGACATTGGTAAGTACTATGTATAAACGAAGTTACATCCAAATCGGTTCATAAATACGCCTTTTATCGCGTGACAAAATTCAGGACTTTTCAAAATGTCAGCCACGCTAGAAATTCAAAATGCTATAACTCAGCCATTTTTTAAGATTTAGACGAAACAAAAACTGCTCCGAAATCTTTGTATAAAGGTCAAATACATAAGAAAAAAATATTTTTCCATTTTCAATTTTTTGGTACCACATTTCAAATTTTAAATTTTTAAAAAAATTTTAAATGGCCGCCATTTTGAAACAAAATGGCGGATGTAGCTGGCCAACGAACTCAGTCGAGAGATTTGTATGTACTATGTACACACCGAATTACATCCAAATCGGTTCATAAATACGCCTTTTATCGCGTGACAAAATTCAGGACGTTTCAAAATGTCAGCCACGCTAGAAATTCAAAATGCTATAACTCAGCCATTTTTTAAGATATAGACGAAACAAAAACTGCTCCGGAATCTTTATATAAAGGTCAAATACATAAGAAAAAAATATTTTTCCATTTTTAAATTTTTGGTACCACATTTCAAGTTTTAAATTTTTTTAAAAATTTTAAATGGCCGCCATTTTGAAACAAAACGGCGGATGAAGCTGGCCAACGAACTCGATCGAAACATTGGTATGTACTATGTACACACCGAATTACATCGAAATCGGTTCATCATTACGGGAGTTACAGTGTGACATAGGTCATATATATATATATATATATATATATATATATAATACCGAAAAACACACACTACACATCCAATCCCAAAACTACTGAACTACAGAGAAAATTAACAAAATAACCATGGAAAAAACTTACTAACAAAACCATGAACGAAAAGAAAACATTCAATGGAGACAGATTGCAAGGCTAAAGATTTGCATGCTGGGTTATACCGGCAATTACTCATGAAACTTCCCCCATATCTGTCGAGATCATACTGGCCAAAGAAAACTTTAAAACTGGCCATCCAAAGCAGTAACCGAATTCGAAAAGAACACTTTAAAACTGTCCACCCAAAGCAGCAACCCAACTCAAAAAGAACGACACATCCAGACAGAGCTCCTTATAAAGCCTACGATTATTTGGCGATGCTTTTTATCGCCAAAAGTAAAGCATCGCGGTAATCTTTATCCTTGGCGAAATTGTATGCCAAACTATTTAACAAACTAATAGGAAAATTCTGAACCATTGCATCTTGATACAGATTTATAATGTCATTTATTATACTATTATGATTAGAATTTAACTTTGCTATCCTTATTAAACTATTGATAATGATATTTCTGAAAATGGAAATATGTACATTGGAATTAAAATTTAATAACTTAATAGTTTCAAAGTTGTAATCATTTCTCTTATCATAAATGCAAGTCCGTAATCCACCCCTCTCAATGTCGATAGTGAGATCCAAATAATTTACATGCTTTTCGTCATATGAAGTTTTTTTTTAATGTCAAACCTTGGGGATAGTAGTCTAAATTTAAATCGCTATTGGAATCGTTAATCCTTACCAACAATACATCATCAATATATCTGAAACTTAAAAAATCCTTATCCGTTGTCTCTTTAACCTCGTATAAAAATAAATAAATATCTGCAAGTACCGAACTGCAACTACCCCCCATAGGTATACCCCTTATCTGCTGAAACACATGCTTACCATCGAATAAATAATTTTCATTAACTACGAAATTAAATAAATTTGTCAAATGATCCAAATTTTTACCCAAAATATTGTACCTCTTAAAAAATTCAAATATTTTATATTTAAGGTCATTTAAATCAATACTGTTATATAAATCTTCAAAATCATAAACATATAGACCTTTAATATTACTCAAAACTTTCAATCTATTAAGTAACTCAAAACTATTTTTTATAATACATGTGTAATTTTGTTTTAATGCCGCTTCAAATAAACTCTGCAAAATCTCCAAAAACTTTTTATTAGCTACTTCCAAATAAGTGCCAAAACCACATGTAATTGTACGAAAGGCAATGGGGTCCTTATGAAATTTAGGAATCAAAACCATATAAGGCAATTCCTTACTACGTTGTGTGTATTTTAACCTTTTATAAAAAGCAACAATTCTACTTTCTGTCTCTTTTACACTGGTATTTAACAACCTGTAATTATGTGTATTGTTATAACATTGTCTTAATTGATTACAGTATAGCTCTTTACAAATAATAGCAATATTTGTATTTGCCTTATCAATATATGTTATAACAAAATTACTCTGTAAATCCTTAATAGAATCTTTTAACGCTTTATATTCTTCCAACGAAATCCCCCCTGTTTTACCACAGTAAATATATATATATATATATATATATATATATATATATATTTACTGTATATATATATATATATGTATACTGTATATATATATATATATATATATATATATGTGTGTATATAAATTTTGAACGGAGGGTGGTTTGGGGGTCTGGGGGTCATGATCGATGAAAATATACCAAAATTTTTTGAAATCGCTTTCCTCCGAACGGCTGCAATAGGTAGCTTTTTTGTAAAGAAAGCTACCTAAAACTGGTAGAACCAGAGAGAAAAGTAAAGCACGATCAAAAAAGGTTGCAAATTTTTTTATTTTTTTTACATGGTTAAAACGGTGTATTTTAACTTCTGAGTAAATATTTTACAAATCGAAGTTGTTGAGTTACAAAAAGTTAAACCTTAATAACAATTAAATCAAAATAATTTATTTTTTAAATAAATTTATTATATTATAACCTATTTACAGTAGCGCTCAAAAGTATTTTGACAACCTTATATTCTCTCTTATTTTTTTTAATATAAAAATGTAAAAGAAAATATATTCCCTACAATTGAGAACACTATGACTGCAGTTGTTCAAATGTATCAAGTTTCAACTTGTTTGTTTACATTCGGCGCCACCGAAGAAATATGACTCCTCCTTAGCTCAAAAGTATTTTGACAATTAGTTTGCATTTAATTGTTGAAGGTGTCAGTGGCGCTATAGCTTCGATTACTGTTTATCAAGCAGGTCGGTTGTTCTGCCAAGCCAAGCTGAAAAAAAATGCTAACCTCGCCAAACAAACAAACGCCAAGAATAAAACGCAAGACACCGTAACTGCTTATTATACTGAAGACAGCTTCTCCATGTTAAATCGACCAAACATGCCATCGTAAAATTTCTCATATCAAAAGAACCGATCATCGCAGAAAAATAAAACCAAAACCAGAAGGACCTAATGGAAAAGATCTTCAATTTGAGACCAAATGCATCCTCATAAATTAATTATAAACAGAGATATAGATTTTTTAAAATAACGTCGAGATACTGAAAATGACAAATTTATTTTCTTCGTCACACCTTATGCTTCAATCGAGGTAGAGACTTAAATAATGGACATAAAAAAGTAAGGATTGCAATTTTGGACAGATATTTACTCAATCTACTTGCTTTTATAAAATTCAGCTTTAAAAACACAAATTTTCTATTCTTAATTAGCGAAAAACTGTTAATTAATTCTAAAGTTTATAAATTATGGCAAACAGCGATAAACCCGCCAAACCATTTTAGAAGCCTTATACTATTCTTTTATATTTTCCTTTTGCATTGATTTCATCGAAGAAAACTATGGTCGAGATCCAGATAGATTTTCCGCTGTTAGCGAAATGAGTTTGACCAATCAGAAACCAGAATGTTTGAGAATTTTTGCTGTTTCTGGATCCCGGCCTATGTCATAAAAATTTTGAGTCATTTTCTTAGTGCCATGGATGAAGTGCAATGTTTACAGAAATCTAGGCTGGGATCCAGATAGATTTTTCGCTGTTAGCAAAACGAGATTCACCAATCAATAGCCTGCATTGCTGCAAACAGCGAAAAGTTCGCAAAAGTGCAAGCTTCTGATTGATGAATCTCGTTTCGCTAACAGCGAAAAATCTATCTAGATTGCGGCCAATTATGTTGAACACAATTTTGCATTTCCACATCCAGGAAGGGTATTGATGTCATAACAACAGTGCATATTCGAAACTATTTAAGGCATTGATTCTATACTTTCAATATATCCTTTCTATACATTTCAATATTAAAGAAGTTGTTGTTTCAATAATTTTAGTACTTTTCTCTATTGCTCACTCTAAAACACAATTATCGAAATTTAACCAACAGCGCTCAGAAACTATAGCGCCTAGAATATATAGTGCTGAAATCGGCTAACCCTGTAGTACTTAAAAAAGCACTAAAATATTGTATCCCTTAAATCTGCAATGATACTGCTGTAATATGCAGATCGTAGCGACATCTGCAGGATATTTTCTACAACTGCAAGAAATTGCTAGTCTATACAGTGTAATAATAGTAATCGAAAATCCCGCAGATGTCGCTGTGATCGACACTTGAAATTTTAGCAGTATCGTCGCATATTTAAGGGATACAAATTTTTAGAACTCTTTGGATAGCATATTTCCACACTAGGTATTCTAGGCGCTGTATCAGAAACAACACCATAACAGACAGCCTTTATACATAAGAGTGGTGATATATGCACAGGAGGCATGCTCATTTCAAGTTTTTGTCGAAAGTACGGCAATCCGCTTTCTTAAATAGAGGATATTCAATCTACGTTATGATCACATGGTCAAGGCAAGAACGTCTAGCGTAAAGAAGAGAAGGCTCCGTCTACGTAATGTAAATCCCTGCTAGCCAATGAAACAGTTCATGGGAGAAAGCAGTAGTACACTGTTAAAAATATCGTGAAAAATTACCTCTGTTTTTAAAGTCTATCTGTATTATGACCAATGAGAACGCTTCATAGGCGTTTATATAGGGTTCTCATTGGTCAGAAAATAGAGAGCCTTTAAGAACAGAGGTAATTTTTCACGATATTTTTAACAGTGTAGTTTCCTGATTCCCTTCTTATCAGTTAGAAATTCTTTGGGTAAATTACCGGTACCACGTGACTTTTTCAGTCTCTAACCCATATTTGGAATATCCTCCATTAGAAGATACGCGCATGGACGATCTCTATTAGACTAGGGAAATAATTCAACATGCATTAGCCTGACGATAATGGCATGCTCACAAAGAACTTTAACGATTTGTTTTTATCACTTTTACCAATAAACTTTTATTGGCCGTATGTCGCTACTTCGTTATAGAGACACACCTGTTCCTAATTAGATCCAGACCTTAATGTATCAAAATACGGAGTTTGCTTTCTGTACTATTCCTGAGCTCAGTTATAGCGGCTAGAAATATAGGCCGGGATCCAGGTACATTTTTGCAAACAGTGAAAAGTTAGCAAAAATTCTGGCTTCTGATTGGTCAATCTCGTTACGATAACAGAGAAAAATCTACCTAGATTACGGTCATAGTGTGGAAACCGGCTTTTCCAGTAATGTTTTAAAAAGTTCTAAAAATTGAATCCCATAAATATTGAAAAATACTGAATGACAAATGTCGATAAGAGAAACATTTTTTAGATCTTCTCTGAGCGAAACGTTTTCTTTTGAAATAGTTACGTTGAAATTACCATATGTCGCTGTAATCGACATTCGTCGTTCAGCCTCGTTCAACGTTTATGGGATACAATTTTTTAGCACCTTTTTAATAAGCCGATTTTTAAACTATATCTTCTAGAAACTATAGCTCCGTTATAGCGCTTAGATTATATGTTGTAGAAATCGACTATCCCAGCAATACTTAAAAAGGCGCGGAAGTATTGAATCCCTTAAATGTACAACGATGTCGAATTCCAAACAGTCATTTGCATCGACATCTGCAGGATATTTTTTAAAGAAGAAAGAGACATGTGTAATGCACCGCTACAGCGTCTAGAATACATAATGGGGAAATTTGCTATCCAAGAACCGCTAAGAAGTGTATCCCTTAAATGTGCACTGACGCTGAAATCCAGGGAGATGATCGCAGCGACATCTGCGATATATTTTCAAATTTCAACGTAAACATGGTATTATTACAGCGGGTTTGACGCCAAGCACACAGGTCAGATGTATCTTAATAAAACGTAAAATAATAATAATAATAATAATAATAATGTTACAGCGTCTAGACCAAATTGGCTTGGAATTTTGGGAAATATCCTGCAGATATCGCTGTGATCGACTGATTGGATTTCTACACTATATATTCTAGACGCTGTAGCACCGCGGTAGCCTGTCTTTTCCGTTTTTCTCGAAGTAGATATAGATGACGTCATTTGAAGCTGTTCCTAAAGTGTGGCCAGCTCATCACGTCACACGGAGTTGATTATCTGTACACGGCAATGGACACAAAAAAAATTGGCGCACCGCTTTGTACTAATCTTCGTGTAAAGATGATCCAACTCCGTGTGACTTTTAAACGTCATGAACTGGCCTATTATGTCATTGGTCACGCTAACACACTCCCCCTTGCGTCCGCCATATATAGCAGCATCTTGCACTGGAGAGTGCTAAATGGGCTGCTATCGGTCAAAATCAAGAGAGAAAAGGGAGAAATAACTCGTTTTTTTTTTGGTATGCAGTTTTTCACACGGGAAGATTGACATGTCTGCTCCTCTACTTTCAAATATTCATGATGGTGAAATAAACCAACGCCCCCTAGATATTTGAGAAAATCTTGACACGCGTCACGAAAACATCACACAAAGCAGGCAAAGCAAAGGAACAAAATCATTCATTGGCTCGTGGATATGAACGAGCCAATGAATGATTTTTCTTCTTTGTTTTGCCTGCTTTGTGTGATATTTTCCTGACGCGTGTCAAGGCTTTCTTGAATATTTAAAGGGGGCTGAATAGGCCGGAATCAAGATAGATTTTACGCTATTAGCGAGATGATATTGATCAATCAGAAGCCTGCATTTTTGAAAACTTTTTTATGTTTGCAGTAAACACCGAACAGCCTGCAAGGATGGAGGCTACTGATTGGTCAATCTAATTTTACTAACAGAGAAAAATTTATCTGGATCCCGGACATTAACTTCGGTTAGTTGAGACTATTTTGAATAAAATCAAATCAGAAAGCCAATGTTTTTTAACTTTTCTGGTTACTTTAATCGAAATAATCCACGTCTATTACTGAAAACTGAATTACTGTACTTTGGACAAAAACTTGAATATGAGTACACGACTTGTGCATATGTCACCACTCTTACATATAAATGTACTCTGTTATGAGCATAATTATAAGCGCATCTGGTTAAATTTGAGTATCTGGGTATTAGAGAAAGCAATTGTGGCCCACCGTGGCTGAGTGGATAAGAAAACAAGCCGCTAATCGCTTGAGAGCGTAGGTGGGGGCGGGTTCAAATCCCGCCGTGATTCCCACGTGATCTGATATATATGTGTTCAATAAAACAAACAAGCAATAGTGAAAGGTACAGTTACCATTGAAACAACGACTTTAATTCGTATAGAAAATGAATGAATAGTTGTAAATGACTTAAGTTTAAAATGTAGGCAAATGCTCTGAAAATATCAATGGCTCCCATCTAGTATTTTACAAAAGTAATTTAATATATTCACGTGATGTATAAGTTGATGCAACTCTTAGTTAATGAAAATTCTGCAACAAGACTTATGTAGATAGATCTTTTCAATCATTAATTGAGAATTCTAAGAACAAAACGAAGTTCTTAAGCGCCTTCCCCCCCCCCCCCCCCCGCCTCAAAAAAGAAATACGATAGAAAGATATAAGTATTTGGATAACTTCAGTATTTCTGTGATCTTTTGTCACAGTTTAGAAAAGGTGTCTGGGTATTAAAAAAAACGTAAAACAAATTTGACGAACGATAAGACTATAGACTTCAGGTAACTTTTAACTGGAAAAAATTTAATTCTAATGTTTATGCGGCTTTAATAATAGACTATTAAAGATAATTTACGGGAATTTTTATACGAAATTATAATCTCATATTTATGCAAATAGGTAGGGATAAACAGACTTGAGTAAAATTACATATTTATTCTTTCTTCTCTATAACACGATCTAAATGAAGATAAAGTTATATGTACAGTATATATCTTTAAATTTTCAGATTTTTTTTTAATCAAAAATGTTTCCTCATCATGTCTAGAATTGCTAGATTTACTTCTTTAGACAGATCTTCGATTCTTTAGATGCCTGCGGGGCTTCATTCTCGGATTATTCGTAGGTATTTCTAAAGGTAAATTTATTTTGCAAAACCGTCAGCAAAAAAAAAGTTAGAACTAACAATTAAGTGACAGACTAACTGTAAACATATATTTTATTTTGACTCTATTTGATTTTTACTAAATTTTCACCCTTCATAGAAAATTTTAAGGAGATATAAATTGAGAAAGACTGATACTTTGAAAGAAGAAATTGACTTTCCTTACTTTTAAATTATTAATTACTCTAAAAAATGAATGATAGGTAAAAAAAAATTATACTATTGTGTTTGTTCCCTGCTGATAAAGGCTATACAAGGACTAATTTTAGCGAGTAGAATTATTTCAATTATATATAATCTGTTTTAAAAAAAGGACTGGTATCTACTAAAACACAACTTTTCAAAAGTAAAAAAAAGCCAAGCAAAAAAAAGAAAAGAAAAAAGGGGAAAGTTGTGGCTAAAAAATAGTGTGATATCAAATTTCCAAGCTTATATTATGGTACTTATTTAACATTTTTTATTAAAAATTTACCATACGTAAGTCGAGTACCTAAGTATGCGTTGATAGAAATCCTTTTCTCCTTTACTAAATACATCATAACGTGTTTCTGAAAATTATTTTTTTAATTATGCATGATGGGCTTGGCGGCCATCTTTCCATATTTTACACAAATTTCTAAGCAGACAAGCTCGTAGTATGTTTGCATTATTAAGAATTTTGAACTTCTAGTTTTGGCTACAGACAGATAAATTAAGAGTGTCTTTTATTTTGAAAAAAAAAACAAATTGATTTTTACTGCTTTAACTAATTAATTAACCCCCTCCGAAAAAAAAAGAATCATAAGATGAAACCTGAAGTTACTTCAACTTTATTTTAAGACACAAATTTCTAGGCACTCATTTCCATAAATTAAAAGCATAAAATGTTTGCTTTAGCAACAATTTCGAATTTCCGATCTTATCAATGTACTTGTGTGATTAGAAATTTGTGTAAAATACGGAAAGATGGCCGCCAAGCTCATCATGCATAATTTAAAAAAAAAATAATTTTCAGAAACACGTTATGATGTATTTAGTAAACGAGAAAAGGATTTCTATCAACGCATACTTAGGTATTCGACTTACGTATGGTAAATTTTTAATAAAAAATGTTAAATAAGTACCATAATATAAGCTTGGAAATTTGATATCACACTATTTTTTAGCCACAACTTTCTCCCTTTTTTTTTTTTTTTTTTTTTACTTTTGATAAGTTGTTTTTTAGTAGATATTGACTTATTCTGATTATTTTTAAGGATCAGGAATGCCGAAATGTAAAAAATATTGAAGCGATTCTAGAACAGCCGCTGTAAATGCACTTAAGAAAGGTAGACTGCAAGCAGAACTAGCTCATTCTTTTAACGTGCCTCGGCATTTTTTATTACATAGAATAATGTTTTTATAAACTGAAGTACATCGAAAATAAGCCTCAAAGTGGCCATCCGAAAAAAAACAACTTGCAATGTTGACTGTATTACAAAAATGATATCTAAAAGTGATTGTCGTAAGTCCGCTGTAATAATAAAAAATGAATTGAAAGAAAATTACGGCAGAGACATACACGTTTCATCAGTCAAACGACGCCTAAACCTCTTTGGTTTACATGGCAGAAGACCAGCAAAAACACGTTTGTTATCTACTAAGAATAGGAAGGCTAGAGTTGCATTTGTAAAACGGCATAACCCTTTCAGGGGCAAAGCAATTCCATTGCTAAAGTGAGGAAATTAATGACTGACAGCGGAATTTGAAAACAAATTTATTTGTAAATATGAAAAAGCTATATTTCATACACATAATAAACCGAATTTTTTTTAACCAAAATTCTGGTGTCAATCATTAATGTCAACACTTCAGCAATGGAATTGCTTTGCCCCTGTAAGGGAAATGCCGTTTTACAAATGCAACTCTAGCGTTCTTATTCTTATTAAATTAGATACGTGTTTTTGCTGGACTTCTGCCATGTAAACCATAGAGGCTTAGGCTTCGTTTCACTGATGAAACGTGAATGTCTATGCCGTAATTTTCTTTCAATTCATTTTTTATGATTACAGCGGACTTACGACAATCACTTGTAGATATCATTTTTATAATACAGTCAACATTGCAAGTTGTTCTTTTCGGATGGCAACTTTGAGGCTTATTTTCGATGTATTTCTATTTATTAAAAACTTTATTCCATGTAATAACAAGTTGCCGAGACACGTTAAAAGTCTGCTTGCAGTCTACCTTTCTTAAGTGCATTTACAGCGGCTTTTCTAAAATCACTTCAATATTTTTTACATTTCGGTATTCCTGATCCTTAAAATTAATCACAATAAGTCAATATAAACACTAATCGAAGCTATAGCGCAACTGACACCTTCAACAATTACATGCAAACTAATTGTCAAAATACTTTTGAGCTAAGGAGGAGTCATATTTCTTCGGTAGCGCCGAATGTAAACAAACAACTTGAAACTTGATACATTTGAATAACTGCAGCCATAGTGTTCTTTATTATAGGGACTATATTTTCTTTTACATTTTTATATTAAATAACATAAGAGAGAATATAAGGTTGTCAAAATACTTTTGAGCGCTACTGTATTATTTTTTAAATACATTTATTTTAATAGAGTCAAAACACTACATTAAAAAACTAGTGTCGTGAAAGAATTTTCACCTTGTCATTAATAAACTTTACAACATACTTATAACTACTTAAAAACAGACACAAACATATAAAAGTATTATTTAATACAACCCTGAAATCTTTCGAAGACACACGCGTTCATTTTCAAAGGGAAAAGATGACTGACTGAATAGAAAACAAATTTTAAAAACAAAAACAAAATACTACGCATACGGAAGCGGAGTTCAGTCCATTTCTCTGCAGAGGGGTGAAAAGATCAGTTCATATTTTTAGGCGTTCTTGAAATATTTAGGATATTATACCAAATCGCGGGAATATTATAATAAAGGACATCGTTATAAACAGTATCACTCCTAAGTAAAATTTCAGTGGACTCACGGATTATGGAAGAGTACTGGTTAGATGTTGAAATGATCATTTTAGCTTTTCGAAATTTATCTTAATATTTTCTTTTTGATCAAAGATTGCATAAAAAAGTATTAAAATAAACTGTAATAGACGTTTTAAGTTCTTCATCTATGATAAAGTTCGCCAAGAAATAAAATGATAACCTTATCGTCCAAAATAACAGAACTAATTCTGTAACTAATCTACGTAGAACGATGTGTTATATACTAAAACCTTCCCTGAAATAATATCTATCTAACAGTCAAGTTCCATCAAAATCCATTCAGTAGAACTCAAGTTATAAGAAGTCGGAACGAAATTTCCGTTTTGCTGTAGCACAGTTACTCGATGTTATGTCCCGTTGGCGTCGAAAATGGTCAAAAGTGTCACCGTCATTACTGTGAACTAAAACGTGATTTTCCTTTTCTATATAGTTTCAAATGATATTTAATACTTAAATCATATTTCTAAATAATATAATAAAATGCCTTATTTATCTATAGTAAATAAATAGATGTATTATTATAGCCTTCTTTATAGCTTAATCATGTGAATTTCAAATTTTATTAATATATTAACATGATAATAAGTATTTTACAGGAAAGCGTTTTCTAATGTGCCATATCATAAAACTCTATCTGTAGTAAAGTTTTTATATATTTGTATTTTTAAAGTGTACATGTACATATAAGGAAAAATATTCTCTGAACATAAAATATGTATTTCTCAATGTACTCCTTTTTTGATTTTGTTTCTCAAAATGTATTTAAAAATTGGGGACTCGTCTTGCATGAGTATTTGCTATTTGATTAGTCGTATATACAAGGTGTCCCTCAAAGATTAAAAAGCGCTTCAGTTTTAACCTGTTCTTAATACGCAGGTAATGTAATTACAATTTAATTGTAAGTTATTAATTAAAGATAAAATTACATGCCGTAAAAAGTTCTTGCAGCACTGCGGCCGGAACCGCTCCCTTCCCATTATTTGACGAAATTTCTGTGTTTGAGTGTTTGTAACTATAAACAATTACATGCAATTAACTTGCAATTTCATTGCGGATAATTGAGATTACAAATTTGCCCAACTCTGAGTAGAACTTAAAATTATGTTGATAAAATAATCTTGAGGATAATTTTCATACAGTTACATTTTTAATATATATCTATGATCTTATAACTTTAATTTAGAAAACATTTATCCTTACTCAGAAAAGTATAATGGTAAAAATGTCATTTATATACTACCAAGGCTCATCTAGTTATGATACTTTGAATTTTATGAAATTTCATAGCTTTCCTAAACTAAAAAGGAGGCAGACAATTTGCTAGCGCTGGAAAGCTTTAAAATTTCATAAAATTCAAAGCAACATAACTAGGTGGATTTTTGGGTGGTGCAAAAATTGAAATTTTGCTGTTGTATACATCAGAGCATGGAGAAATACAATAAATGTAAGTTGTAGGACCAAAAACCGAAAGAAATTTAAAAAGTGTAACTTTTTCTAGTTAGTCACAGGACTATTTCAACGACTTAATTTTAATTATTCCCTTATATCCCTTATAATTTTTATTATCCCCTTATAGACATTAACTTGATCGAGTTCACGGGTGAAATTCAGAATTCATTAAAACTCGATTTGCATATTAAAACGCAATCGGTCTGCCAAGACATATATTGTTGGAAAACACCTGAAAACCCGATTTTAGCGGTTGACTCGTAATTTATATTATTGTGTTTTCCTGCTCCCAGTCCTCCACGCTTTCATATCTTTGGGTGCAGGAAAACACAATTGTAAAACTACAAGTGAAGACCTAAAATAGAGTTTTCAGGGGTTTTGCACCATGATATGATTTGGCAGACCAGTTGAATTTGGATATGTTTGAATCAAGTTTTGGATCAAGTTTTAACTAATTCTGGAATTTCAGCAGTGAAGTCGATGAGGTGATTGTCTGTGCTGCCGCATCCCGGTCTATTATTCTTCTTACACTTTCGCAATTAACATTGCGTACGTATCCCCAACAGGTAAAAATTTAAACGGGTTTCAATCTTTTTGGAACACCCTGTATACATGACTGTTAATCAGTGCATGAACTCGTTGCGATGGAATTTTCACTCAAACTTCCATCCCTTTGTGTTACTAAAATGAATATGAAATTTGGTTGGGAACTATACACTGGTTATCCTGCGTTTAGCGGATCACCTGATAGGGATATAAACTGTATAAGTACCGCCAGCCCCATGGTCAAGAAATCAGAATTCGGGATAGTTGGCAAGGAATTCTAGCGTTTAGAATAACATCTAGAGGGAATGTAGCACCACAAAACTTAGTTTCTCCTCCTCACCAATACACACGCACACTCACATATTGCAAGAAAACGTGGCATAAATGAAGAAACATAATATTTATAACGTTAAACGAAATTATACAAATGGGTGTTATCATCTTAACCTATTTTTATATCAAATATATATTTTTTTTTCATTTCATTAGCTTAAATGATAAAAACTGTTCATTGCTTTAATGATAAATATAGCTCTCCGAAAGGGATCTGAATAGAATTCGGTTAAGGCAAATTATAAGTTTCTATTACAAATATGAAGGAAATATATTTAGGGGGAATTTGGAATATTTGAATATAGGAGAATTTTTTCTAATTTCTTTTATTTGTAAAAGGAAATAATTTCTAAATGGAGCAAGACGAATGTATAAGTAGTCACTTCTACCAATTGATTATTATTGCTGGTTTACATTGACCAACTGTAACCCCTTTCGCTAATTGTTAAGTTAATGATTTCGATAAAGTTAATGAAGATATTTCAGCTTTAAAGTGCCTTTTAGATTATAATTTTTCCATGGGTGTTGCCATACATGGTTACACTTTTTATAAAAAATGAAAACCGTGGAATATTTTAGCCTCTGCACATTCCTCTTATTTTCCATGTAGTGAAATTTTCCTAATTTAATAAAAATTTTCACAAAAACTTTTTCGGAATAATATGGATCACTTTTAAAATGATAAAAATAGAATTAAATTAAGGAAAAATAATTATTAGCTTTGTCAGAAATTATTATCAACACTGATAATTAACTTGGACCAATTATATTTAAACCTAAACTGTAGTATATTATAGTAGTATAATATTTAAATTTTAACTTTCTACGAAAATACCAATCAATAGAAGATGAGAAAAGTAAATTCAAATAAAAATGTTTTACATTTTTGAAAAAAAAAATATTTAGATCACAAATATATTGTTCTTCATATGTACATTTATGCACTTTATACGTGCAGCGGAGCTTGTGTTATTATTACTTTTGAGATCTGTTGCATATTTCTTCTACTACAGACTATGACTTCCAGTGGTAAATAAAATGAGAATTTCAAAATGAGACGATTTTAATTTCCTTCATAAAGAAATTTTTTATTGATTTATAAAATCTTCTATGCGAGAGATCGATTTGAATTTCTAATCTTTGAATGAAAAATATAATAATAAAGTTCTATTTTAATATATAAATTAAGATTTTTTTGCAAAATTTTGGAGTAAACGATGCAAATTAATTAATGAAAATTAAATAATGTTTATATTACTTATATATTTAATTTCATGTAATTTTCTGATTTAGAGGTCAAATCTTCCTAATATATGTTTTTTCAACATAATCAAAAGTGTTGTAAAAATAAAATTTGTAGCATTATTTACTGGCAGAACAGTAAAATTAAACGGATAATAATGAAATTGCTAATCATGGATATTTTTACAAAAGTGAGGTTACAAAGTATGCTTTGTTCTTATTTTTGGTATGTATTCTATATTAAATTTAACAATTAATCAGTGAAATACCAAAGTTTTAAAAGTTAATCTAAAACTTCACAGAAGATTGCCCAAATTCTTAAGTATCGTTATATATTCATTCTTTTAAAGCAATGGAATAATTATTCTTTTCATAAATTGCTAAAATTGATCCACGAATTCGTTTTCATTCATGGAACTATTTCTTTTTAATTTAAAATAAGTCTATTTTTCGAACTAATTTGAATAATTTCTTGTAAGCTTTTATCTTTTACAGATTTAGTTATAAATTTATATAATATATGTAGAATTATTCATTAAAGTTTTGGTATTGATGTAAAATAAAATGCATCACATTTCTCATTTTATATTTTGAAAATAACGTTTAATTTCAAAAGACATTTTAAATTAGCGATAAAGAAAATAAAAAATACATTCATATAAAGATTAGAAAATATTTTTTGTGTTGTTAACCATGTGGTCTGTGTTTTCAATCCTTTGTCTCTTATTCATGTCTTTTTTTTTTTTCATTTTTCAAACTCACTTTTTTCCTCTTAAGGGAATAAAAAGAAAATATCCAATACATTTTAATTACAAAATTTTTCCAAAGCAAATGGATTTAACCATTCGACTGGAAATTCTCTAAGTAAAAAAATAAACTTAAGAGGTTGCCTATATACAGAAATTGTACCAAACTCCGATATTTTCAATAAGAACACTTATTTTTGACAGCATATTTGTTCTTTTAATCGATTCTATTCTTTTCGATTTTTATTTCGACGGTTTCGATAAAAGTCATAATATATTTCAGTGAGATATTCGAACTTTAATTTCTAAAATATTTAGCAAAAAACAATAAATACAGAGCGACAAAAAAACCCGTGTAATGTTCTTATTGAGATTAAGAAAATACAAATCTTCGGCGTTAAACTTTTATTATCTGTACATGAAGAATAAAATATGGTTCTCGTTGAAACATATTATTAATGGTTTTCTGATAATGGGCCTCTCAGAAAAATGTTATTCTCACATTACATTTTGAAAACAAGAAGCAATACAGAGCGACAAAAATAACACGGGTAAAATTCTTATAGAGATTAAGAAAAATATTAAACTTCGGAGCTAAACTTTTATTATCTGTAAATGAAGAATAAAATATGGTTCTCGTTGAAACATATTATTTATGGTTTTCTGATAATGGGTCTCTCAGAAAAATGTTACTCTCACATTACATTTTGAAAACAAGAAGCTATACAGAGCGAAAAAAATAACCCGTGTAAAGTTCGTATTGAGATTAAGAAAAATACTAAACTTCGGCGTTAAACTTTTATTATCTGTAAGGTTAGTTGGGGCAACTGGGCCATGATTTTACAATGTGACTCTGGAGCTTCTGACAATTCAGCTTCAAAAAGTTATGTTAATAAAGAGCGGTGTAAGGGAAACCTTTGCTATCAATGTGTCTAAAAAAAGCACTAAAAGTTATAATATTAGATTTATTTATACCAAAAATATAAAAATTAAGTAAATACTTATGTACTTTAGTATAGGTAATAAGTTAAAAGTCACATGGGTATTTTAAGGGGAAAAATAGCTAGGTAAATCTATGAACAAACGGCTACGTAAGTACTTAAGTACTTTATCTGTATCTAGGGGTCGCATTATATAGAAAAAAAATTATTGTTCCTAGCAGAACCCTTAATGAGTTACCTTCAAGATCATTTTATTTAACATATTTCAAAGAAAGGTTCGATGAAGATATTATTTTCAAAAGAGTGGTAGGAACAATAAAAGTTTCCCTATAGAATGCGACCCCTGTGTATCGTACAATTTCAAGGTTTGGCTATCTCGCTTTCAGGGGCAAGGTACTTGCATTCGTAAAACGTTGAAATAATTTAATGACACCAGTATTTACCAGAGAATCTATTTAAAAACCAGTAGAAGTATATTTTCGCGTACTTAATAAAGGTGAAATTTTCATTATAAAATTCCGGTGCAAATGTAGCAATTAGGAATTAAAATTATGTGATGCCATAACGGCATCACCGCCTCTCAAAGGGTCAAGGATTTTGGTTTGGCGCTACTCAATATGCTTTTTTAACCCTCTAAGTGTTTGGGGCGTATTATTACGTTCACTAAGCTCCAGGTTTCACTGCAATACAAGCAATATTTAAGATAGTATAAGTCAATAGATTTAATGAATTTTAAATACATTGAAGAATGATTAATACTCTCAAGTATTACATTCATATTTGTAATTGAGTTTTTTTTTATATAATGTTGAAAGAAACACATTTTCTTAGCATTTAAAACAAAATGCAGAGAAAACAACTTTACAATTTTACCCTTTTGCAAGACGCTCGGAGGGTTAAAATTTTATTACGTAATTTTAATAAGGTATTCTATAATTTTCTTTATTGTGAGCAAAAAACAATGGAGAAATTTACTTCCCGTTGTAAGAGAAACTAAAAAAAATTATTTTTAATTATTGGGGAAACTGGATCTAGCATGGTCCAGTTACCCCGGATACATGCCCCAGTTACCCCATTCTTGAAAAATTTTTGGAGTAACTGGGACCCCGGACATATATTTGAAACATGAAGTAAATATGTATAGATACCTAATAATATTAACGTAGCTATATGCCTAATCTTAAAAAAAAAGATTGTTTAATAAAAGTACTTACAGTATTTTAATATAAAGCCGAAGAAGTTCGAGCAAATTGACGTTGTTTTTTTAAAAAAAGAAATGTTAATTTTCGACAACCTATCACAGCAAAGAGAGAGTTATGATTGAGTTGACACACGTTGTTTTAGGAAGTAGAGATTAAGGGGCATTGTTCACAAAAGCTAAAACTTAAAATACATCAACGGTTTTTTATAAAATAACCTATGGCCCAGTTACCTGGTGGATCCAGTTACCCCAACTAACCTTACATGAAGAATGAAATATGGTTCTTGTTGAAACATATTATTTATACTTCTCTGATAATGGGCCTCTCAGAAAAATGTTATTCTCACATTACATTTTGTAAACAAGAAGCAATAAGCGTTCGCCTGGGTGATGAAAGTTCCAAGAAAGATTGTACCGGATGTCCAAAATCGCAAATGGTTTCAGTAGCTTGATCATAATAGATGCAGACCAGTTCAAGATGAAATTTGAAATGTAAAATTTCCTAGAAAAAGCAAAGTGATCATAAAGTGGGCTAAATCTGTAAATTGTATCTTGCTTAATGTCTTATGCATTAGTCTATCTGCATTTTGCCTTACAATGCCGCACTTTTGAGTGGATATAAGCGGTCTCAGGAAATTTTAATTTTTTTATATGTTTATCTACTATTTTTTCTGAACATTTTGATATAATTGTTTCCTTGAAATTTCCATTAGAACAGAAATTATGGCTTTTTGAATTATACACGCTGTGTTACATGTTTAACCACGCGAATAAATAACGCGAATTTTCTATAAGTAAATACTGGTATTTTCTATTTTATTTGATCGTGATTTTCCCTGATCTGTAGGCACCCTGATAGCTGAAGAGACGTTTCATAAACTTTGATGTCAGTTTTCTCCAAATGACATTTTTGGGTATAACGCACAGGATATATCAAACACTTCTGAATGTTTTTCCATGAAATTTTCAAAACATTTTTTTTAATGTTAGACTGTAAAAACTTAACCTACATTTTCCTTTTTAAAGTTGAAAAAAAATTTACGTGATTATACTATTGAATATTCGAAATTTTATATAAGCTAATTACATTTCTGTATTAAAAACACCTAAAAATGCTTTACATACAAATTTATTTAGGTTCAGCGTAATTACTACAATCTGAAGTACAAGCAAGCACCAAAATTTTTATCCTAGTTGCAATATTCATTTTTTCTGATTTTAAGAGTCCTGAGACCCTTTAATGGAATATTTTAAACTGGTGATTGGATATAAAATTACTACATTTAGGGTTTTCTAATAAACTTAATTTTACATGTATGGCATCATTTTATACTATTCTGAGGACTTTCTACAACTTTGTATTTGACTCTTTTTCTCATTTCTTCCCGTTTTTGAGATAAGAATGCTAACACATTTTTCCGCCAATGATACTGACAGGTAACTCATCGCGCAATGTATAACGGTTTTGCTATACTTAGACATCCACCACATCCATGGCTGAAGATAGTTTGGTTCACCAGTTATTTAAGTCGAAACTGATTCAAGGAATCCTGTATACATATATTATCCGGTAAAAAGTATTCTGACATTTTCGTCAAAATTAAAGTCAAATACTTGACTAATTAGTCGTCAATTTTTGAGATTAAAGGATATGTTTAACTCATATTTTTGAATGTCATTTATTCGCAAGGACACTTAGGGGAACAACAAACAATTGATTTAAAATAATATTTGCAATCGCCCTGTGAATCGTCATTTGTGTAGGAATGGTGCGTATATTCATAAAAGTTTAACCTTACTATTAAAAATGGAAATACTTTCGGTATGCTTTTTTTCAATAATATACAGAATTTTCAACCAAATTTATCGCCACTTTCAGAAAGCCTGAGAAAATGCAGGATAAATATTAGACAGCAATTATGAAACAGATGTATTGAATATTTCACACAAAATCAGCATTTTTAAAGAATTCTATTTAACTGCGCATGTGCGGATACCAGAACATTTTTTTTTAATTCAGTAGTGAGCGATATAAGACAACTTATATTAAATGACCAGACAAATATCGTAAATTTTCAAAAGTTATCCATGATTTCGTGAACTTATATTTCAATAAATTTATAAAATGACTGGACGATAAGGGTTTTTCAAAAACTGTCGTTTTCATCATAAGTCAGAGAATACGAACACTGAATTACTTAAGAGGTACTCTGTCCGCACCCCACATACAGGCCGAACACGCCATGAGTCCACAGAACGCATGGTCCGCGTAGTTGAATTAAATGATCGTATTGAACTGGACTCAGAGTAAATGTCTTATTTCAAACGTGGGCGTAATAAGATAAATATTAAGCTACAAAAAAAGTAATGGGACTGTGAACCTGTCAAAAATTGTTAATACCATCAATACACATACATTACATGTAAATGAAAAAATATGTATTTCATATACCGTATTAAATTGTATTTAATAATTATAATGTTTTATTTTAAATAGCTGCCAAACTTCCGGGTTTTTTTCCAAAATCAAAAATCATACAGGTAAATAAAATAAAATACATACATGTAATTAAAATAAAATTCAATAACATTATTTAAGAATTGTCTTGTTTCTATGATGCAATTATTTTATTAATTTTGTTACTTAGATTTCTTATTCAAAATATATTTATATGACAAAAATATTATTGATTTTTATTATTGATAATATTATATGAATATAGTTTATGAACAATCCCTTATGCTCAAGTCAGTTTTAGAAAATAACTGAAATAATTTAACTCAATTCATTACCTACACCTTCTTGAATTTCCATGATATTTGACTAGTCTTTTTATATAAGTTGTCTTATACAGTTGAATTTGACTTCTGGAAGAAAAATTGTTTTATCAGTAGCTAATGCGTAGAAAAACATTATGTCATACAAATGCTCATATTTTATCCAATATCAATTAAATTTATTTTATAATTCTAATATAATGTTAATCTATTTTATTCAGATTTAATCATATTCCAATTATGATTTCGCCATTTAAAACAAATTCTCTCACTTTTTCTTTTTCTTCATTGTACGCTTCAAAGGTCATGGCTTCCACTTTCTTTGAAAAGAACTTCTTAAGCATTTCATGAGACACAATATCCTTCAATATATTCCATCTTCTTTGATAATGCAAATGCAAAATGTTCTGAACAATTATCTTAAGAAACTCAATTTCTGTCCTTCTTTTCTTCTACGTCCAAAAGTCTTTTATTTATTCTGAATTATGAATATTATATATACGGTAATTAGGTGACATTAAGACATATTTTCTTTCGAAAGTATGTCTTGACGCTAAATATTTTTTCTCCATTAAGTGGATATTAGATATAGTTCTTTGAAATAAATAAGTTTTAGATTAACACAGAACAATAACCTTTTTTTTTTTTACTTTTTAAATTCATCAAATAACAAAAATGCATTTATATAAAACTTGCAGAATATTACTAATCATTATTTTTATTTGTGCCTGTAAATGTCATACTATGTATAAAGAATGGTATAGAGGCGGAATATCTGCAGTTATATGCGGTTAGAATATGAAATAATACGATTTAAGCAATGACATTTTACACAGTGCTTTAAATTTATTATGACAAAAAAACATTAAAATAAATATTTTTATAATAAGAAGACAAACCATTAAATTGCGTCCCAGCAACTTGACATAGCTATTTTATATAGCAACTGACAATTTTTTTAATTAAAGAGCAACACCGCTCACAAATTTAAACTTTTTTGGGCATTGTCCAAAAAAATGAATGTGTTTATAATATTTCGTTTATATTAAATTATTATACATATACAGTATAATCCGACATATATACATATACAGTATAATCCATAAAAATCCGGCATCATCGGGACAGAGACTCTGCCGGATTTTTGAAGGAATGTCAAAAGTAGTAACTAGGAATAGCGAAAGCAGTACTATGTTCTTAATGGTGCCCTTAGCCGTAATTTAATTCATTATTAAGTGATAATTATGCAAGAAATAGAGAAAATTAAATATAAAAATACTGATATTGAACTTTAATTGATATTTTCTATGTCACAGAAAAGAAACCTAATAAAGAGTGAAATTATTTCTTCTAGTGTAATTTCGGAAACATCGATGTAAATTTTGTTTGCCTCATGTTTTTGGCCTTTCTTTAACAAGTTTTTCTTGTATTTTATACAAATAAGGAATCTCTATTTTGGAAATACAGCCTTGTTCTCTAAAGCAAATATTAATTCTCCAGTCAAATTTATGCATTTTTCTAGTGACACCTTTTCTTCTGGCTGTTGTTCATCCTCGTCTTCGGAGTTATTACTAGCGTTATCGGCAGTTCTATTTAGCACAGCGTTACAATAGAGACTACAAAGAACTTGTGTACCTCCACGCCGTTGCTGAGAAACGGTGTAGCTCCCAGAAAATTTCTTTTGAAAATAATCGCCTCTGACAAATGAAAAAATGTCAAATATTATTTTTTTGCATTTTTACTTTCTTCTAACTTCAATAGAAGAAAGTATTGTAATCGAAATTTTTTTCGACTTCCAGTTTTCGACGGATTTACACGTTTTAGGGGTCAGAGATCCCCAAAAACATGTTTATAGAAAATGTCTGTCTGTCTGTGTCTCCGTCTGTCCGTCTGTCTGTCGCCATTGTACCATCAAAAAGTGTATGAAGTTATGCACAGAGTTGAACCAAACTTTTATTGTAAGTTTTCGGCTATGGCAAGCAGATCCTCCCTGAATTTGGAAAAACATTGCCGGTAGGGGGCATGTAATAGCGATTTTTGTGCGATTTTGAATATTGTACCATCCAAAAGTGTATGAAGTTAAGCATAGAATTGAACGAAATTTTTATTTTAAGTTTTCGAAAATGGCAAGTAGGTCCTCCCTGAATTTGAAAAAAATTCGCTGGTAGGAGGCGCTGTAACAGCGATTTTTTTGCGATTTTGAATATTTTACCATCCAAAGTGTATGAAGTTATGCATAGAATTGAACCAAAATGTTATTTTAAGTTTTTGGCTATGGCAAGCAGGTCCTCCCTGAATCTGGAAAAAAATCGCCGCCAGGGGGCGCTATAATAGCGATTTTTGTGCGATTTTGAATATTGTACCATCGAAAAGTGTATGAAGTTATGGATAGAATTGAACCAAATTTTTATTTTAAATTCTTGGCTATGGCAAGCAGGTTCTTCCTTAATTTGGAAAAATAATCGCCGGTAGGGGCCGCTGTAATAGCGATTTTTGTGCCATTTTGAATATTGTACCATCGAAAATTGTATGAAGTTATGCATAGAATTGGGCCAAATTTTTTGTGTTTGTTTTTGGTCATGGCACGAAGGTCCTCCCTGAATTTCGAAAAATTCCACCGGAAGGGGGCGCTATAATTGCGATGTCTGTGCCATTTCATTATTGTACCACCGAACAGTGTATGAAGTTATGTATATAACTGAACCAAATTTTTTGTGAATGTTTCTGGCTATGGCAAGCAAGTCTTCCCTGAACTTGAAAAAATTCCGCCAGAAGCGGGCGCTATAATTGGATCTCTGTGCCATTTTTATTATTGTACCATCGAAAAGTGTATGAATTTATGCATAGAATTGAACCAAATTTTTTGTGTATGTTTCTGGCTATGGCAAACAAGTCCTCCCTGAATTTGAAAAAAAATCTGCTGGAAGGGGGGGACGCTGTAATAGCGATGTTTGTGCCATTTTCATTATTGTAGAATCGAAAAGTGTATAAAATTATACATGCAATTGAACCAAATTTTTTGTGCATGTTTTTGGCTTTGGCCAACAGGTCCTCTTGAATTTGGAAATATTGTGCGGTAAAGGGGTTCTGTGCTAGGAATTTTTGTATACTTTCTTGATTTTTCGTAGTTCTATTGTCCATCGGTGGCTCGTGCAAAGGCGGAACTCGCTTTCTGCTAAGCCGGCTATTCGCAAACATCTGATAGCAATAGAATAAGAAAAAACTATTAATTTTAACAAATATCATGATATAGATTAACTCGATTTTAGTCCGTTTAATTGATTGAAGCAGAAATTTAAGAAGAAAATCAAAGTTGGTATAGTATTGAACTAATAATATTGAAGTATTAACATGTGTAACTACTTTTTGAAAAAATAAGATGTATAAGATAGAAGAAAGTTTTGGGATTGGCACATCCAACTAGTTACTTTCGAATTTGAAGTTTTTAAACCATAAACAATTGCTATTTTTCTGCTACCATAACGAAAAAGTGTAAAAGAAAGAAAGGTAAAAGATGGTTTTGATGCCAGATTTTTGTAGTTGCCGGATTTTTGAAGTCTCATTGTATATATCTATTCTAAAAAAAAAAAGGGTAACTAACGCTGTAACCGCTGCTCGAAATGATTTTTCGTGAGCGGAGTTCTTCGCTAATATTAAGAAAACTACTGCATAGAAAAATATGAAATTGGTCGTATTATAGAGAAAAGTTCGATAAACACGATGAAGTAGACAGTTTTTAAATCTAAGAATTATTTTAAGAAATATTTAATGTTAAATTTGGTCAAAATCATTCCATTAAAAAGGTTAGATAAACGCAAAAACTACACATAGGAATTTAATCATTTTTCGAAGACTGTACATTACAAATTGCGGTGTGTGGAGTGCATTTCTTTTTTTAATTTGGCTAATTTTTGGGGATGAGTTTTTAATTTTTATCAAAATTTTTAGCATTTCAAGATATTTTTTTTTTCATATTTTAGAAAAGGTTGTAATTTTAAATTGTTGCCAACTGCAAAAACAGCGCAAATAAAACTATTTCCTTCCAATTAAAATTTATTTATATGTGAATATTAAAAATAGGAAAAAACTTTAAAATTAGAATTAAATGATTACGTGTTAAAAGCAGGAAATTATTGAAAGTTTCGTCATAAAATATGTATTTACACTAAAGGTTTTAAGAGAAAGAAATCATTAAAATAATATATTCATTAATATTCGTTATAAACAGCGAATTGGTAAAATTACGTCATATTTAAAATGGCCAAATAATATTGCCAAACAGTTTAAGTTTACAAACATATTTACACGAGGCATTTATTTAATACTTCGAGATGATCTTTTTAACTAACTTTGCCAATTCTAAGTTAGCGCTAATAATAATATTTCCTTTCTAACAACAAAATGTCTTTCACGTGAATATTAAAAAGATAATGAAAGTTTTGGCGAAAATTACGTCAGATTTAAAATGTCTTATCTTAAAGAATTTTGTTACACCATTGATAAAAGATACCTGGAGGACACTCTGTTTACTTAGTGCATTTTATATTATATTATTTCCAAGTGTTTAAAATATATTGTTTAAACAATCGCGAAAACAGCCATTAGATATCTGAAAAGCAGATGACTTGACCTTAAAATTCCCCAATCACAGCGAAAGATATGGAAACCCGTTTACAGGGAGATCGTCACTGATTTAATTATAATTAAATATTCCGTAATCTTTTAAGAACCTATCAGATTAGTGTGTTTTTGGAGTATGCAGTTTCTGGACTGGAGTTGGCGAATGGGGCTCATAGGGGCAAAATCCTCTATTTAAAGTAAAAAACTGCATTTTTATTTTAGTTATCATCATTTAAAAACGGCAGCTAGAAAAATGATAATCGAAATAGTTTTTATAACACAGCCTAGTTAATAAACAACCTAGAATAATGAAACTAAATATTTTTTAAGCAAAACTTTAGTGAAATACGTAGTCATTTAAAAATATATGCATTTTTAGTGAATGCCATCAATTCAAAGTAAAATGTAAATTTTCAACCAAAAATTTTATTACTTAAAATTACTAAGAAAAACAGGGGACCGATAAAGAATGCCCTGTGTAATTCCATTATAAATATGCGCGAGGATTACTTTTCAGAAAGATAAGTTGATAGAAAAATTGCGGAACTAGAGCATCCACCAATTTTGAAAATGCTGTGATGAAATAAACGAGCTTAAAGTTTCGTCACAATTTACTTGTTGTAGCATGCTCCATTTCTATACTTCCGAAATCGCTATTTCATTTTTGGTATCGATTTCTAGTTAATAAAATATTATATCCGTGTGTGTAAATATTTATTTTTGTGCATGCTTTCTTTGAATGTAAACATGTAGCACAACCATTCAAAATTTCTTCAGATATGAAGAAACACATCCTTAGTGCATGCCGTTTTTGAACGTGGTCATCTGGTACAGCCGCATTATGAGTCATCAGGTTCATTGCAACGTAGCCTTATTTCATGCTTTTTTTTAAACGTAGCCATATAGCATAAAAGGTAGAGAGTCTTCAAGGGAAACTCAAGAAAAAAATTATTTTTCAATGTATATTTTTAATAATGTATAGAAAGTAGTTTTAAAACAAAAAATTTGTAATCCATGTGGTTTTATCTGCTCCTATACGATTATGCCTCGGAATCAAAATTTCTATTAGAGGTTCAAAGAATGTGTTACGTAAATTATCGACAGTTGATTTAAAGCTTTTAAGCTAACAATAGTCCTTAAATTAATAAAATCATTGTTTCCAGAATTTATATTTATTTTTTAACGTTTTAAGCATCGTTTGTATCACACGAAGTTCGCAAATTATATTACATATCTTTAAATTAGAAATTTTTTTTTTTTTTTTTTAAGAAATGAAATATTTTTTATTTTAATTCTTTAAAATAAATTTATTTACTGAAAACTAAATAATGTGTATTTTATTCAATTTATGGAAAATTGAATACTTTTGATCTTTATAACTTATATTGACAAAATAAATTTATAAAATCAGTTTAAAATTACAAAAGCTTTCTCTATTTTGTATGTTCTATAATGTACAAACTTGTGTGAATTTCATTAGAAAATTTTCCTCTCTAGAATAAAGTCATAAAACTTTTTAAATTACTTTCAATTTATTCGATGGATATATCATGAAATGATTAACGGCGTACTCTGTGAAAGTTCTTAAACTTGAATAATAAAATACTACATTTTGACATTATTTCTTTTTTATGGTAGGATAAAAATTTTCAATGACATATTTTTATTTTTTATTTTTTATTTTATATTTACAACTTTCTTTCTCCATAAGTACAAGAAACCTTTCGGATAAGCATGAAAACATTAACAAAAAATAAAACAAACTTCAAATGATTGTTACTTACCTTTTTATTTTTGCAGTAATTTTGTATCCGCAGCCACTTTATAGTTTTGCACGGGTCGGGTTATATCGAACCAAGCGGAAAATTCTGTTTTAAATCAACCCAAAACCCGACTTAAATCCTATGCACTTTATGCAGTTTAAGGACATGTATTAATCCAATTATTAAATAATGCGCTGAAATTATGTTTTTAATGTCAATTATGCCTTTTATGATGAAAAAGGAAAACATATATTCAAATGTATAGTTTTTTTCCCCCTCTTAAACGATATTAACATATGGACATTCTTTATGAACATGTTGTCTAGCCCAACTGGAATCTCAAACAATAAAATTTAACTGCACTGCACGGAAAGAACTTATTACCAAATTACCACGACGTATTCTAGTGGACATAGGGTAAAATCGGCTTAGTCGACCTTATGCAGGACTGTGTTCACATTCTCCCCATTGTTGACAACATCACTTATTTTGATGCGTAGTAGGTGATGGTATATTACATTTTTCGGGTGTACCTGAAAAATAACTCTACACGATATGACTACTTTTAACAAAAACGGAAAGTAGTGCTGTTTAGCTGAACACCATATCAAATTTCATAACGATTAGTGATTTTTACGAATGTTTAAAGCCTATAAAGTAAAGAAAATAAACACATTAAATCAGACAGGCAGACAATCTGATCATTTTTAGACCCCAATGATAATGAAACGAGATCATCTGCAGACCAAGACTTTTCCAACAGCGAGAAAAATATATAAATAAAAATAGTGAATCAAGCACAGATTATGAACACGTTACAACACATTCCGATTAGTGTAACAAGACTTCACTTTTGAATAAGGTGAAAAATTATATCTTAGTGAATAATTTAGAAAACGCATAGCACACATGAAAATCCAATTTCAGCAATTACCAACAATAGTTGGAAAATTATCCCTTTTCTTTTGTGAAGTCCAGTATAAGGTCTACAGATTTGTATATGAAATAAGTAGTATGGTAATTTTTAACGCAGCTAGGAAACGCATAATACAATAAAAAAAAATCTGTTAAGAAATTTCTGTAAATAAAAGGAAACGTATTTGGGGAGCCCTGTATATGGTCTGTAGAATTTAGTTACAAAAATTAATATTAATATTTTTGTGAAATTTAAAAACACACCATCAGCAGTTATTTCTCACTGACAATACTTAACCAAATTCTTTTGTGTGGACCTGTAAATGAACAATAAAGTTTATACTCAACCTATTCCATCACAAACATTTTGTGGTGCATATTATTGATGTATATTAATTTCCATATGTTTGAAATAGTATAGCATGATTTAAACACAATGCAAATGATTTTCCGCATAGGCTATAATGCAACGGAATTATTTTGATTGTCCCGGTAAAGGAAATGTAAATGCTTCACATTTAATTTCCATTCCCGAAAATGCCATGTTGAACCTCAATAACGTATATCAATTACGAGGAAACCCGGGTATATTTATGAGAGTTATAAAACGGACAAACAGAACCACGACCAGACATAGAGACAAACCGAATTTATAAACATTTTTCAACTATGTTAGAAATGTAAATAAAAGGATGAAAATTGGAAGATCTGTTATGGTTGGACATATACACCGAAAAAAAAAAAGATTTAAAGGAATAAAAAAGCGATCTTCTTTGAAAGTCGGCTACTTAATAATATTTCCTTTATCACAGTTAGATTCGAAAGATTTCAGAATATTCCATTAGCAAATATATTTTATGCGGAATGACTAAAAAAAACATTGCCTAACTTTAAGATATACTAAAGTAATAATGCATACTACAGGAAACAATTTTTGCGTAGTAACAAGAGTCAATATCCAAATAGTCAATAAAAAATCCAAAGTGTGCCATTTGGGTGCGAATTCGAATTTTCACTCATAAATTTTGCAAAAAAAAAAAAAAAAAAAAAAAAAAAAAAAAGCAATGAAATTTGAAATGGACTGACCTTTCTTTGTGCGAAATAAAGACTAAATTATACACATGCCTACCATACTTATACAAATGGCGCTAAACTCAGAGCACATTTAAATTTGTCAGGGGACCAAGACCCAGCACGTTATCGGTGTCACCATCAAACCAAAATAGTAACTAGAAATGATTTTCGGAAGTATTCGAAGGCATTACTGCATTGTATAAATTTGCTCATGAAACTCGGGTTAATTTAAATTTTGTTGTTTCATGCCCATCACCTTAATTAATGTCGGCTTAATTTTTTTTAAAATAAAAGCAAATATTTCCTCTACAGCATGTAATGTAACAAAATTCAAATGTTTCCGAAAGTATTGCGGAATTAAATACGGTTATGGAAAATGTAGTATAACCTCTTCAGAGTTGCCCGCGAATCTAAAAAGTGTTTTTTATTATCTAAAACTTTAGAAACAAATAGCTTTTTGAATTTTAAAGCTGTATTTCTGATACAGGAGCTTCTTTTGTAGACCGTGATATTCAGAAGTGCTTCCGAATAGTTTTCGCAGTGTAACAACAAATTTTCTAAATACGAAATATGATAGTATCAATTCTCAAAATTTTTTATTTATAAGAGTAATAAAATAATGTTATTTTAATACTTTTAATTTAGCATGTTTGTCTGTTAAATATGTTTGTTTAATCCATTAACCGCCGAAACTAAATGATAGAGATTTTTAACTTTTTTTGCTGAAAGACATTTGCCACCACAAATTTTGAAGGATAATATTTGCTTTATTTAACGGACAAAATTTCCGTTCTTAAATGAGGCGATTTTTTTTTCAGAAATATTGGTATTTTGAGAGCAAATTTAATCATGCGATTTTATATTTACTGTTGCGTCAAAGCAACACCAGTGGGTAATGGGTTAACATGGGTAATGGGTAAACTTGATAGCATCCGATAAGAATTGCATCTGGATTTAGAGAATTCATTAAATGTCTGTTCTTTGGGCGTTAATTGAAAGCACTATAGAAATAACATTTTAAAATTCTACACGGCAAAAACTTTTTTATTATGTCTATTTATTTATTTTATTTTATTTATTTATTTTAGTTTTTTGAAATAGCGGAAAACTTTCAGTATATTTTTTTCACTGTTTATAAAAGATTTATAAATAAAACATCGGTTTTATTTTGGAATTCATGTTTTAGGCACATCAAAAGTTATAGAGATAAAGTCCGTGTTCTTTTCTAAATCACACTATATTATATACAGAATTTCTTTAGAACTCTAAGTTTCTTTTATAATAAATCCAACAAAAAAATTCATACCAAACCTTATCTTACCAAATGTGCAATCAAATACAAGTCTTTTATAAAACATCGATAAATAAATTGTACTGTCAAACACGAAAGCTTTTTGAATCAAGAACTTTAAAAAAATCCCCAAACCAAGTCGTGTTGAGTAGGGTTTTTTTAATGCAATTTTTACCATACGGAAAATATTAAAAAAGTTATTTTTTTTACTCGCATTCAGAACGATATTTCACATTCTTTCATCGATTTATTTAGATAAGAATTCGGAAAATTTGTTTAGTTTACAAAAGAAGTAATTTTCTTCTTTTTAGAGAAATCAGTCTTTACGTAACAGAAATCAAATTTTAATGATTTTTTTTTAGTTTTGTTCATTTATCCCTTTTCAGTTTAACGACTTCATAAAAAGGCATGCCTATACTATCATTTTGTCTTTAAAAATACTTTGTTAAAATCCGCATGTAGTAGTGATTGTAGAGTGTAAAAAAAGACAAATATTTATTAATCTATAATAATATAACGTAAGTATAAACAAAAATATACAATTACCTCTTCCAAGTTATCCATGATTCCGAGAAGTGCTCTTCATATTTAGAAATTTCAGAAATAATATATTTTCGAGATTTAAAGAAGCGTCTACTATATATATAAAATACAAATATAAATTTCATTCCGACTGCTTATAACTTCAGTTCTGCTGAATGGATTTTGATGGAACTTACACGATTAGTTTGAGAAACGTCAGTGAAGGCTTACTGTGGAGACACGAAAAGTTTGGGTTTCTGTTAGTCTGTCTGTTAGTCTGTCTGTTCTGTGATAACTGCCGCACGGTGGAGTATTTAACCCAAAAACCTGGCCAAAAATGCAAAAATTAAAATTTCGTCAACAATTGTAAAAATAATATTTTTTAATAGCTAACTAATTGTTGCATCGATCTATGTTTATTTTAGGAACCTGTGTTATATCCTGTGGCTCCTGGTCTCAGCTAAAGAGGAAGTTTCTTTCTGAAAAGACGTGGCTTTTTGTTGTTTTTTGGCATTGTTGTTATGTTTAAATATAATTTCTTTGTGGCTCAATGAATTGTTCAATTGAAACTAAACGGGACTTACGTGTTTAACAAAGGTCAGAGCTTAGTGTTAAACTATGTGTTAATTTAAATAGTTTCGTTTTTAATGTAATGAAAAAACATTAAATGTGTGAAAGGGTTATTTTTAAAGCGTTTTTGGCTCTAATTTATACATATCGAAAGCTTTTTAAATATGTGCCGCGCTTTGCCCAGCCATGTTTGAATTATAATCTTATTAGCTATAGTCTTGAGTGTCTATTTCTGAAAAAAAATCTTCCTCATATTGTTGCCATTTTTTATATTTTTTTTTCGGGATTACTATTTAAATGCTCTGTTTTGCGGCAAACCGAACTGAGATAAGAGCTATACATTTACTGTCCTATTGCAGGTTTTTAGCTCACAGGATATTACCGGAGAGCTTTTGCACCTACATATTCTGTCTGTATGTAGGTACGTACATAAGCACGCAACTCGACATCTTTTGACAGAAATATCCGATCGCCTTCAAATTGTATATACTTATTTCTTGAAAAAGGTTTCCCTAATTAGTTCTTGGGGCTCATGTGTGTAACATAAGGAGAGAAAGGAGGGAATTACCCCTTTCGAGGGCGGTGTGTTTAAAAAGGGACACCTAATTTTAATTCCAAAACTGACAAACGGCACCAAGAAAATTTAATTAAAATTTTCCTTTTATAATGTACGTGAAAATAAGCAACTTCCTATTTTCTGATAACTCCGTTTATCAACTAAAACGAGCAAGCCATACAGTAGCGAGACCCTACAACCTCTTCTTCCAGAAACGTCTGTTGGTAGTCCCGATAAAAGCCAAGAAGAGAGTGATGAAGAATATGAAGAAGAGTTCTGAAGAATCATTTTGAAACTGGTAATATATTAAATACATTCAAAAACTAGCAATCCATACTGTATAGACTCCACTTTACTGAACCTACTATTAAATATAACACTATTAAACATAAATTAAATGCAATAATTATTATTAAATGTAATTTAAATGTAATAAGCATTATTAAATGTAAATAATAAGTTTTATATATAGTAAAATTAAATACATTTAAATAAACATTAATAGTGAATAAGACAAACCTATCAACAATTATTTTCCTATTAAAAACAGTAAATAGTTACGATTACAAGTCGCTCAATTTCCAATCTCCCTTCGCTAATGTTAATTCAATGGACATGTAATTTATTCGTATTTTTAAAATATCTACTAGGGAAATTATTATTTTAACTTCTTTTTTCTTTGTGCTCTTCTTAAATGATGACTCTTTTTTTTCTTAATTGTCAAAATATTTATAAAATGTATGTTTATTATTATGTGAAGTGTTAAAATCTTACTTACACTTCGTCAGCTTTTAAGATATAAAATATTAAACTAAGCTATGGATTTGTATGTATATTTCGTAGTATGCTAAAAGTTAGTTCAGTGAAACGCATAACACAGTTAAAAATGTCCATTCAGCCATTTCCGTGAATAAACGGAAATGTACTTGAGAACATTTGTGAAGCCCTGTATATGATCTATAGAATGTATCCACGCCAAGTAATATTTAAAAAAAAATGTTCTATTTTAAAACGCCTATCAAAACTACAAACACACTTCCAGCAATTATTGGTTAGTTACATCAGTTAAAAATGTCCATTCAGCCATTTCCGTGAATAAACGGAAATGTACTTGAAAACATTTGTGAAGCCCTGTATATGATCTATAGAATGTATCCACGCCAAGTAATATTTTTAAAAAATGTTCTATTTTAAAACGCCTATCAAAACTACAAACACACTTCCAGCAATTGTTGGTCATAGACTTCAATAATTAAATTTATTCTTCAGCCATATTCTTTTGTGTGTCCTGGTAAATGAACGATTTATCCTACGCACACCATGTTCTACAATAAGTGCCTTAGTACACCTTAGTGATGTATATAAATTTCAGAACGTTTACAAGTGTGATATCATTAAAATACAGAGCAAACGATTTTTCCCCCTAGACCATAATGTAAAAGAATTCTTTTGGGTGTCTCTGTGGCTATAGGCTTCATTTACAATACCAAACATGCCATAGAGATACCCAATAACATCTAAGAATTTCAAGCCAATCGGACTATATTTACATCGAAAAATATTTTTGACCAGGATTTCGGGTCAAATACTCCACTGTGTGCCGCAAAAAGCATCCGATCAGCTTGAAATTAACTGGGCATGTTGATGAGGTACTCGGACTTAGCTGTATAGTTTTTGGTTAAATTTGGTTCGTTCGTTCGGGAAATATAGAACATTTTATTTTGCTCTATAATGCTTTTCTATGGCAAGTCGGACGATTTTCAGATTTTCATTTGTTGAAAGAAATGGCTAATACGAAAAATGGATTTAAATGGTAAATTTTGGATGCTGAAATTTTTAAATAAGATTACTAAATTATTCCATTTAGTTTGAAATTTTGTCAATATATTTGCGAGAATTTTTTAATTAGGTTTATAATTTTGGGGGGAATTTTATGCATGTTTTCCAATAATATAAAGCATTTTGTTTTATCAATTTGACATAATAGATATTTCATTTTTTTCCTTTTCTTTCATCTGTTGCCTAGCAACGTATTTGGTCCTCATAATATTAGTATAATTGCGTGTATAATGTTTGAGTAAAGTCAACTTAAAAACGGATGAATTAATGCATTTGTATCTTTGCATATAGATGGATTTTAGCACAGAAATAAAAATAGGCAATATTTTACTTATTAACCATTTAGAAAAATGGTTATTGTCCTCGTCAGGGTAGGAAATCAAAAGCATATCTGAAGGTTTTTATTGGTTTAATCATCATTTTATTCGCTTTCTGGTTGGTTTATACAGTAATATATACAGGACAACAGAGTGTTGCCACTATGACAAAAAAGTAATAAAAACTACAAAAAAAATTATTAACTCAGAAACAAATTGAGATACAACTTTTAAACAAATTGCATTTAAAATTGCATTTTTTTCTCTATACGACGATATAAAAAGTAATATTCTGGGATGTTTAGAAGTTTAAGAAATAAATTTCATTTAAAATTTGCCGTCAGATTTCTTGGAAATCTGACGATGGAAAAGCCTTTTCCCGAACAGCCGATGAAATGCTCGGATAATACATAAGTTTCAGGTGGATAATACGTACGAATTGCAGGCGATTACTGTCGCTTGGAATTTTTACGTGTAATAACACTATTAATGTTTAATTAATGGGTACGTAATGTATGATCAACTCCGTGCGATTTTTTATGTCTTAAATTTTAGTCTTTGAAAAAATCATTTTCCAAATGGTCGTTATAATTTGTTAAATTGCATTTTTTTAATTCAAATATTTTGCTTAAAAATACAAAAGTTCATTATTTTAATAGAGAATAATGTAACATTTTTCCATAACATTTACCAACATTTCTTTAATTGTTGCCAAGAAAATCAAAACCCGGAATAATATTTTCTCTTAAACAATTTTCAATTGGAAGTTTTTGACGTGAAACAGGAAAATGAAAAAAAAAATTAAGAATAGAAAAAAAATGCAATTTAACAAATTACAACGACCATTTGGAAAATGATTTTTTCAAAGACTAAAATTTAAGTCATAAAAAAATAGCACGGAGTTGATCATACATTACGTACGCCATGAATTAAACATCAATAGTGTTATTACAAGTAAAAATTGCAAGAGCCAGAAATCGCCTGCGACTCGTACATATTATCCACCTGAAACTTACGTATTATCCAAGCATTTCATTGGCTGTTCGGGAAAAGGGTTTTCCAGCGTTAGATTTCCAAGAAATCTGACGGCCAATTTTAAATGAAATTTATTTCTTAAACTTCTAAACATCCCACAATATTACTTTTTATATCGTCGTATAGGGAAAAACATGTACTTTTAAATGCAATTTGTTTGAAAGCTGTATCTCAATTTGTTTCTGAGTTATTCATTTTGTTTGTAGTTTTTATTATTTTGTTGTCATAGTGGCAACACTCTTTTGTCCATCTCTGTTGAAAGTAAAGGGACATACAGATTACTGTATAGACCAATCAGAAAACGATAAAATGATGATTAAACCAATAAAAACATTCAGATATGCTTTTGATTTCCTACCCTGATGAGGACAATAACCATTTTTCCAAATGGTTAAAAATTAATATGGCTGCATATTGGAAATAAAAAGAAAACTCTCGAGTATTTCTTAAGGGGTCTTGTACCTTTTAAATGCGTCGAAAATTAACGAAAAACTACAAAGTTTGAATTAGTCTAGCTTTAAAGCCTTTTTATGTATAAACATGAAATTTTGGATATCAATTAAACAGTTTGTGCTTTGTAACAGGCTACCATTAGAAATTTATTAACCCTTTACGGAATTTGTGTATTGTTGAAATCAAAATAGCTCTTTTTTTTACCCCATAAGTCATTGCGCGCATGATATCTTGAGAAAGTATGTATGGATTTGCATGAAATTCGGTAAAGATACTAATCATATATATGTGTTTAAAATGATCTACTCTTAGGCTAAAATTATTTCATTAACTATATTAAAAAAATATTTTCGTAAAAAAAAAAATAAAAAATTTGTATTTTTAATGAATAAAAATAGTCATAACTAAAAATATTACCATTGTAAATACTTAAAAGTTGATCATTTTAAACACACATATTTGTTTAGTATATTTACCAAATTTCATGACGATCCATTCATACTTTCTCAAGATATCATGCGCGCAATGACTTATGGGGTAAAAAAAAGAGCTATTTTGACTTCAACAATACACAAATTCTGTAAAGGGTTAATAAATTTCTGTTGGTAGTATATTACAAAGCACAATCTGTTTCATCAATATCGAAAATTTCACGTTTATACATAAAAAGGTTTTGAAGATAGACTAATTCAAACTTTGAAGTTTTTCGTTAATTTTCGACGCGTTTAAAAGGTACAAGACCGCTTAATATAACAAGATGAAAAGTTTTGAGTAAGTACGCATAGCAGGTGAATTAGACGTCATTTATCGATAACAAAGATGCTGGAATAAAAAGTTCTTGGGTAAAATAAAATTAACTATTATTCACGGAGGAAAGAGATACATGGAGATGCAGTATGCCGTAAAAACAGTTTGCAATATGATGTGCGTTATTGCTCAGATTTAAATACCCTCATTCGGCCCAAACAAAACAAGCACGTGGAACAGGGACCGAATTCTTTGACTTCTTCCGTGTATTTTTTCTGTAAAATAAAAAATGATCTGCTTATATTTAAGCATTCTAAGGTAGCATTTGATTGCATTATGAATTAAAAACTGTATTACTAAAAATGTTATTTTTTTTTAAGGACGTCGTTGTGTTTGGGTCGAATATAGCGGATTTTAGGGTTAGATTTTTGGCGTCACTTAAAGATTTATTGTCTGCGTACAGTTAACATGAAGATTTTATTTTAAATTTAAATTTTATTAATTTATAAAAAAAACTTATGCTTATCCTTATACATCACACCGTAAAAAAAATCTAAGAAATACTATAACCATCCGCTCAATCAATAAAAAAAATATGAATGTAAATTTAAATAGACTACGGGAGGTTCAGCGGGCCAGAGCCCCCCTAAAGAAATGCAATTTTTGATTTGAAAAGTTACCAGAATATGTAGCTCATCAGAATTTCTGAACATCAATGTATAACCACTTGTTTAACACTTTTAACTTCTGAAACTTTACAAAGTATTTTGTATTCTTATAAATATTTATGTAATTTGAAAACTTTAAAAAGCGATTTGTAGGAAGTTGAATATTACGCAATTAGTGTTAAAAAACAATGACTTGCAAAGATGACGTTGAGGCTCTTGATCTGCAGATTTACTAGTTAGATAATTTTTCAGAGAAAGTTTTAGTATATTACATATCGGTCTACGTTGCTTCGTTATAGATATATGGGGGAACGTTCTATAATCAAGAGAATCCGATTATAGATGATTAGCCGTTTTAAAAATTTCTACTGGACGGATTTTAATGAGACTTGCGTTGTTAGTTAGATGATTTTTCAAAGATACTTTTAGTATATTCCATAACTTTTCTACTGGTGCTTAATTATAGAATTATAGAAAAAGATCTATAATCGGGTGAACCTGTTTGGAAAAAATTAGCCTTTTAGAAAAGATCTACTGGACTGATTTTCAGGAGATTTGCATTAACAGTTAGGTACTTTCTCAGGGATAGTTTTAGTAAATTTTGTATTGTTCTATGTTGTTTAGTTATAGAATTATGCGGAAATGTTCTATAATCAGGTAAACCTGATTATGAAAGATAGCCTTTTTAAAAAGTACTACAGTACGGATTATGGGACTTGCAATTTTAATTATATAAGTTTTCAGATTTTAGTATAATGCATAGTGTTGTACCGCTTTTTACCAAATCATACTACATAGGATCAACTAAACGTGTTTGTCTTTAACAGCACAAATTTTTCTTGACACATTACAGAATATATTAGCGCAATCGCGTTCATATCGTTTTCAGCAATCCGAAAGGACATTCCAAGGCTTGTATCAAGGTCAGTGATTCCAATATACTTCGTTTGATTCAAGGTTCGTTTGGAAAAACCCATCAGCGTAACAGGCGATGCCTGCTAGTTTACAAATACAAATTTTAATTTGCTGCCACTCATTTTTGGATACGTTTTGGAGATATTTTTATAATTTACTAATCAGTTTTCTCAAGTAGCAATATAATTTTTTACGGGTACTGATGTCAAGCACACAAGTCTGATGTATGTGTTCAATAAAACAAACAAACAAACAAAAATATACATTTTTCGGATGTTATCCATTTTGAAGTAAACATTTGAAGTTGCGTAATTAGAATTTATATATGATAGAGTAACATAATAATCATTACTATTACTATTAATTTTAATGTTGATTTTTATATGGTTAATTTATCAAGTTTATCAATAAAAGATGTTTATTGAACATGAAAAGTTTACTTGAGAAATAATAGTTTCCGGAAAACCTATATTCCGGTTTCAGAAAACTGATTAACACGCTATAAAACACGCTATAATGTTTCCGGAAAGCAGTGGAAACAAAAACAATTTTTGTTTTCATAAGTGCTTCGTTAAACTGCGGAAATGATTTAATTTCTGAAATTTCTAAAAAAAAAAAAAAAAAACGCGTTTTGGAATCATGAGTAACTCAGAAGAGGTTACTGTATACTTTCGTTATATTTTATATTATATTGTTGAAATGTAAAAATAACAACGTCAAAAGCACCAAATTTTTTCAAATTTTAAGCATACCGGTTTCGGTAGCACGTAGCATACCTCTCTCAGTGCTCATGCTATATGCTACCGAAACCGGTATGCTTAAAATTAAGAAAATTTTGGTGCTTTTAACGTTGTTATTTTTACATTATTCATTATTTTTACATCCATCTTGATAATCATATTACATTATCCTAGATTAAAAAGTATTTGTCTTTTTTACAGTATATTCAATTCCTTTATATTTCCTGTTTTCACGTTTGAGCATCTGTAATATATATAGTATCTGTACATATAGTATATATGGTATCTGTAAATTTAAATATTTATCTGTGTTTTTGTCTGATGTGTCCTGCTGTGATTTCTACACGAAGAGCTACAATATTTGACAAGAATATACCTCTATATCTGTAGTTATTCCTCAAAGACAGTTTTTTGAATTTTTGATCAGAATTTTTTTGTCAATTTTTAACATTTCTCTTTTTTTTTTTTTCTTCCCATCTCGCGAACATATTTTAACATTAATAAAACGAATCCAATTTCAATGTTTTGGAAAAATATTTATAATTTTGGTCTTTTTTCGATAAAATTTTTATTTGAGATTCGTACAGCGATTTTTGAGTTTTTCGAGAATTTGTTTTATGCGAGTTTCTTTCGCATTTTGTGGCGATTTTTTGACATTCATAAAAGGCATTCGGTTTCAAACTTTTAGTCTAATATAGTAAGTTTCTCACTCGTGATTTTTGGATATTCAGCGATGTCTGTTGCGATTTTCAAAATCAATGTTCGCGTTTTTCGCGTTCCGCTGCGATTTCGGACATTCCGGAAAGAATACCACTTACAATGTTTTAGCACGTTATAATAAATTTTCTCCTCTGCGATTATTGAATATTTAGAGAAGATTTTTCGTAATTTTTAGCTTATCTTTTTGTATTTCGTGAAGATTTTTTCACATTAATTACAGTAATTAGGAACAGCAAATAAAATTTTAACCCAATGTAACGTAACATGCATGCTTGAGTTATCATTTTGCAGTAACGAAACGTTACAGCTGCATTTAGAAAACCGACCACAAACTGAGAGCGGGTAAAAAAGATATATTTTATTAATACTATATTATAAAGAGCTGGAAACGGTCTACGTGAAACTTCTGTAATCATCACGATACTTTTAGAATGCAACTAAAATGCAGCACAATATATCAAAGATATGTTACTAAATATTTTTAAATATTCAAGTGGAACTTTAGAATATTGCCTTTTTTGTTGTCAATAAATGTTTTAAAGGAAAAAGTCTTTTTTTTTTTTTTTTTTTTTTTTGCACTCAATAAATGTTTTAAAGGAATTTTTTTTTGCACCTGCGCAATTAGAGGTGTAAATTTTTATTAATATCTACACGTCATCGGATATTTAATGCATTATTTCTAATTTGAACATAATGTTTCCCTCGTTCGTTGTTAAATCTTCTGATTACGTTTAGTGAAAGTTGTTTGAAAATTCTACAAGTTATAAGCAAATAACATGCGAAGAAATTGATTTTTTTTTATAAAACATTTGTATACCCTTGTATATATGTTCCATTCTTATAAAATGTATGCAAACATTCCGCCTAATATGTAAAATGGTTTGAAATTTTTACAGATGTTTTCAATAAATTTATAACAAGGTAACGATCATACGACTAAATATTCAGTTTTTTTTCTTATTGTAAATTTACTTTAGTGTGAACCCTTCTTTTAAACTGCGATTTCAAGCAAGTATTATACTAATATTTTATAGTTCTGCATTACTGCAATAGAAAATCATGAAAATCACTTTAGGTAAAAGTACGTTTTAAAAAATCATTTATATTATTTGGGATGTCAAAATCTTTCTATCTATGCATATACAAAATGCACAACGATTAATGGGGACTTATATTAGATACTAGCAGCCTTCGCTCGCTACGCTGGTCTGTTTTTCTAAAGAAACCTTGAATCAAATAAAGTATATCGGTGAATTGTATCATGCCTTTTAAAGTAATATGGACATTTATCTGGAAAATCCAACCGAAATGCTGAAAGCAATATAAATATCATTACGCTATTGTATGTTTTATTGAGTCATACAAAAGTTAGACTGTTAAGGACAAATTTCTTTAGTTGATCTTTTAGTGTAGGATTAGAACAGTATGTAATACTATACTAAAAGCGTTCATGAAAAATTATCAAAGCAAGTCTTGTCAGAATCTGTTAATTGGACTTATTGAAAAGGCTAATAGTTCATAATAATTGGGTTCGCCTTATTCTAGAAATTTTAACATAATTCTACAATCAAGCAACCGGACGACCAAGCAACACCAAACAAATGATATGTGCTTTATACTAAACTATTCAATGAAAAATTAACTATCCGATTAACATCCATCGAAATCCACTTAGCAGAATCTTTTAAACAGGAAAATGTACCGAAACCTTCCCTAAAAAAGGTCTAATTAACAGTTTAAATCCCATAAAAATTCATTCAGTGGAACCTTTAAAAAAAGCAAATCTTTCAAAATTTGATTCATCTGATTCAGAACTTTCCCCATAATTATTTAGCTAAACAACATAGACCGTTATGTTTTATACTAACATCTTTTCTGAAAAATTATCTAACTAACAATGTAAGTCCCGTCAAAATATATTTAGCAGAACTCAAGTTATAAGAGGCAGGAATGAAATTTCTCTTTGCATTTTATATATATTGAAATAGTTAAATATAGCTTTCATAATTGCATTAACCTGTTTATAGAACTCTCTGGTAGGTACGGATAAGTATACACTGCATCACTTCTGGAATTTTAAGTAACTCAGCTCAACTTCCATAACTATAGCATATATACTCTCTAGAATACCCTCTGTCTGTAGCGTATATCTTCCAATTTTCTTTCCCGTACCACTGAGAACTTTTTCCGCATAGCTCCGTAACTAAACAACACAGAATGATATGATAAATATTGAAAAAATCCCTGAAATATTATCTAACTTACAGTGCAATTAATTAGTTGACTTGAAATCTTTCATAATCGAGTTCATCTAATTTTAGAACACCCATAGCAACTTAGAATGATGGTTTTTACATTGAACCATTTATAAACCAAAATTACTATTTAACAATATAAGTTTTTTAAAATTCTGTTCAGTAGAATCTGGGTTATAATCATATTTACAATATTTATATCTCATTAAACCTGTTTTCTTTACATTTGGAATAAAATCAGTAACTGTTTTGGTATTTCCCCGTTATGCCAACACCTTTGTCGCCAAGCGTAATAGTTGGCGCAAAATGAAATGAAACATTTGAAAAAAAAAAAAATTGTTGATAAAAAAAATGAACATTTAAAAAATATAATTTTTGAAAATTACAGACTTTGATCTACCATTTTTTAAAATCAATAAAAATACTGTTACTACTTGGTTATCCCGTCGACCAAAAATCTATCACCAAACTGAAAAAATAAATGCCAATAATGGTTGATCGTAAATGTCACATTCACTTGACTTTAAGAAAGTTGCACGTATTTACGTTATCAAGTGATTTTTATTTCGATGTTTTATTTGTATTTTTCTTAATGTTATACTAATTTATTTATTCTTTCGTTATTTAAAATAAAAATTATGTCAATTTGTATAATTTGGCGAGTGGTTTGGCGATTTATATAATTTGACGAAATTGGTCGACGGGTACCAAAATAAGTACTTAAAATATAAGAATAAATAAATATTTTGCAAGTAATAAAATATAGTCAATTTAAACTGCAATTTTGAAATTGTAAGTCTGACATTGCAGTAAACATTTCATTCTTTCAATGAAGACATTCATGGTTTTTTGAAAAATACATTTTTATATGTATAATTCCTAACTTCTGAAATAATTCTGTTGTAGCTTACTCATCATCAGGTAACTGCGAAATAGTAAAATCTATATCAGTATCCGTAATGAATATTTTCTATTCAAAAAATAACAATTTAAAAAGTTTTACGCGATTATGATGGAATGAAATAAATTCCATCATAAAAAATTCCTGCATAAAAATATTCACGGTCAATAATTAGCAAATGTTAATGTTTGGCACGATTTATAATGAAAATCGTTTGCACGATTAGGGTTGAAATAAATGGCGCGATACCATACGTTTTGGCATGGTGGTAGATTGAAAAAGTACCGCAGTTAATTAATTTATTTATTTTTAGTTTTTTAGGCGTTTGTAATTTTTTTTTTCTGACAAAGTTGTTTTAATTATTTAACCAAAAGAATTGGTTAAAAAATTATTCAATTTGAATTATTTCCCTTGCTGAAGAAAGAGAAGGAGTTTTTAGAAATTATCACGAGGAATTTTCAGGTTTTGGCGCCTAAGATAGCGCCAAATTAGAAAACTATAAAATATGTCATGAACTATTAGACTTTAAAAAATTTTGTTAGTACCATTCGATTGTTTTAATCATTTAACCAAAATAATTGGCTAACAAAATTACTCAATTAAAATTTTTCCGTTGTCACAGTAACGGGTGTACTTTTAGAAATTATCACTTGAAAAATCGAAGTTTTGGTGCCAAAGACATCGCCAAATTAGAAAAATATGAAATATCTTGCGTACTATTGCGCTTAAAAGAATTTAGTTTGTACCATTCGATTCAGCGTACAAAAATACACCAAAATATGTTATCAGTTGAAAAATAGCTATAAAATCAGATTTTTAAGGAATTTTTTTTTTAAGTTCGTTTGATTTTTACCCCCCCTCGCCCCCACCCCTTAGTAGTAGAATCTTAAAAAATCCTTTCTTAGCGGCACTATATGTCATAAGAATTTTTACTCCAAATTTCAAGAATTTAGGTTCAGTAGTTTGGGCCGGTGTTGCCAGATTGGGGACTTTTCTGTCCCCAGATTGTTGATTTCCACCGTTTTTTAAATAGAAATATACGGCCTATTTAAAAATAAGTTAAAACTTCTGAAAAATGAGGCGAATTATACTATTTTTAAAAAGTGGTGACTGTCAGATAATCTGAATTTAAAAAGTCCCATATCTGGCAACACTGGTTTGGGCTGCGCGTTGATTAATACAAAATTCAGACTTCCTTTTATATATATAGATATTTAAAAAGGCTTTTTAATTACTACATTCCAATTTTTTTAAAGCATGTTTTTCGATTAAAACAGGCAGTTAGTTCAAAAATAATGATGACATCAATTATGACATCAGTGCGAAGACTAGTATGTGTCTTCTGTAAAATATAGAATTATTTAATCGACATACAATTTTTTTTTTTATACCGGAAAAAAAGTAAAATTTTATTAATATTTGTTAGTGTTCATTCGCTCATATTTCTGATAAAAATTTAGAAAAATTCTCGAAAATCTGCTTTGTTGGGCAGAAAGTAATGATGTAAATGATTACATTGGTCAGAATTATAACACTGACCCACTTAATATCTTTTATGACGTATTCTACAGGATTAGGCTTTCAATGAAAACACCATATAGAAATTCACACATTTTATGAAGGTGGATACCCAAACTTGCTCCTTTTGTTTATTTATCATTATTCACCCAAATATCAAAGGTACCATAGTTAATCGCGTAATTTGGGCTCCCATGTAATTTCTGCTACCGCGTATTTTACACACCCTGTACTTTTCAAAGAAAATTTAGAAAAAAAACAAACATTAGTATAATTTTCAAATCAAGATTATGAGATAATTTCAGATAATAAAAACACATTTATCCTCATAATTTCAGTGTATGGTAACCTAATTATTTTAAGTAGAGTAAAATATGGGTTTTTCGTTGAAAAAATTCATTAGGCTTGTTGTTGAGTTTCACGTTTCTGGCAAAAGATTATTTTTAGCTTATAAATTTAGTTTCAGAAATTATATACATTTATTGTATCTTCTTATCATATTAGACTATTTTAAAACCTTTTACATATATGAAAACCGAGTTCAATTTCTTTGGAATAGTACGCAATAAAGGGGGGGGGGGATGTCGGGTGGTCGTTATAGTATGTCTCCACATCATAAAATGGATGATAATAGCCCATCCCTTTCTTGATGGGTGATAAAAAGCATTTGTACATCTTTGTACACATTTATGTTATAAAAATGTATTTCATTGTAGTCGGAAATATTTTAAGAAACTACATTACTACTAAACAATATTGTGACATACCATAAAAACACACCATGTATATAAAAACTTTAATAACACAAATTTTCACTTTTCTAAAAGAATTTTTGATTTTTCTGATCAATTTCTCTTTGCTAAATAGATTTCCTAACTTAAATTTTAAATTTCATTTTCATATCCTCACATAATTCCTAACCGAATACGAATGAAGATTAATTAATGTGAACTTTTTTTATGACAGTTATAAAAATAAAAAGCAATTACCTATGAGGTTCATAATTTTTCATTGAAAATATAGGTGTTGAATAGGTTACACTATGTGTGTCTTACATCATTTCTTATCAAAGAATGCCTAGCAGCAGGCCAAACAAGACTCAGTTTTATAGAACAATATTTTATATTTTGCACTACAAAAGATTTAGTGAAGGCCTGAGGAAACTTTGAGAAGCTTTTAATAATCAATGCCTTCGTTTTTACTTTCTTCTTTCTAATGAAGAATGTACTGTAATTGACATTTTTTTTTATTGAGGTTTTCGACGGATTTACCTGTTTTAGGGGGCAGAGATCCTGAGAAAGATGTTTATGGGTCAATCCATTTCAAGTGGTCCAGCACTGGTTGCTCAACCATTTTTAAAAAATCTGAAATTTTTTGTACAACTACACTAACATGATGGAAGTTCAAAATGAATATTATTTTAATTTTATTAATTTTTGTTTGTGCATGGCGGCCATCTTTGTTTCATCGTCTGCAGCAATTTTCTCATAAGAAGGGTTTACGGAATTGTAAATAATTCATCGTTTATTTATCCAATTCAACTGCGGATTAAAGCAATTTGTACAGAATACATTGGGCTAAAAATTTGGTAATGGAGTAGTTTCCGAAACTAACTGCTTATTGGTAAGATTTAAGCATAAAGTTTCAGTTTTTTTCAAAAATTTCTCCGTTTACAAGAGGAAATTTTTCTAGCAAGGAAAACTGTCAACATGACATAATTTTTTTACAAATAGGCCGAAAGTGCTTGTACTCACACGCCAAATTCCAGATCTTGGACTTGCTTTCACTTCGCTAAAAAAAATCCCAAATTTTTCAAGAATGACAAAAATCGCACTTTTCAGGCTTTGATATCTCTGGTGGGGCACGAGATAAAAATCTGATTTTTTTTTTTTATATATATATAAGAGTATTGTATGGTAGTGTTATGCACAAGAAATTTCAGGATGGAGATTTGACTACAAGCTGAGATATGGCAAGGGGAACGTGTCAAAACAATACTGCCAAGCTATTGTTTTGTTGTAGTCACAGGCAAGTATTTACCTCAGAGTATCATTTAAATTTATTTTTTAGATTATCTTTAAATAATAGTAACAGAAAATAAAGCCTTTTGCAATTAATTTAAAAAATAATTATGCCTAAGGCCTACATTTTGTATGGTTTCAGTAATTTTTGTGGTAATTTTAGTAGCTAAAAGGAACCTCAGCACTTTTACATATATATACATATACATACAAGACCTGAGACAAAAATAGAATAGGGAAAGAGAAAAGCTGTTAATGTTGGCATACTTGTTGCGAAATGATCAAACGTGTCAAAACACATTCCTTCTTGTTGGCTTAAAAACCACAATTTTAATACTGCTTGCCAGTCCCAGAAACTTGTTCCTACCATAAGTATGTTCTGTAAATGAAACATTATGCGATGTTATCATGCATCAGCCTCAAGTAATTTTCAGAAAATAAAGATATCCAAAGCCTTTTCAAAATTTATACTGCAGAAAAATCACATTTTTGCATAAGAAGTAAGCTAGGAATTATTAATGAATTGAGACTTGCACATAGTGATTTTAAAGTATATTTCTATGAGCCAGCAGGACCAAGATCTTCAATCAAGTTATCAAGAGCTGACAAGACTTTGTTCCTACAAATAAAATTTTGAGAAATATCAAGATTGTGGTTTTTGAACCAACAAGCAAGAATGTGTTTCGACACGTTTGATCATGTCTCAACAAGTATGACAACATTAACAGCTTTTCTTTCTCCCTATGTTGTCTTTGTCTCAGGCCTTGTATAAAAATATTTTTTTCTTTATGTAAAAGTACTGAGGTTTCTTTTAGTTACTAAAAGTACTTACAACAAAAATTACTGAAACCATACAAAATGTATGGCCTTAGGAAAAATTATTTTTATAATTAATTGCTAAGATTTTCAAAGGGCTTTATTTTCTGTTACTATTATTTAAAGTTAATCAAAAACATAAATTTAAATAACACTCTGAGATAAATACTTAGCTGTGACTACAACAAAACAATAGCTTGGCAGTATTGTTTTGACATGTTGCCCTTGCCATATCTCAGCTTGTAGTCAAATCTCCATCCTGAAATTTCTTGTGCATAACACTACCAAACAATACTCTTATAAAAAAAAATTCAGATTTTTATCTCGTGCCCCACCAGAGATATCATAGCCTGAAAAGTGCGATTTTTGTCATTTTTGAAAAATTTGGGATTTTTTTTTAGCGAAGAGAAAGCAAGTAACAGATCTGGAACTCGGCGTGTGAGTACAAGTACTTTCGGCCTATTTGTAAAAAAAAAAAAAAATATGTCATGTTGACAGTTTTCCTTGCTAGAAAAATTTCCTCTTGTAAACGGAGAAATTTTCTCAAAAAACTGAAACTTTATGCTTAAATTTTACCAATAAGCAGTTAGTTTCGTAAACTACTCCATTACCAAATTTTTAGCCCAATATATTCTGTACAAATTGCTTTAATCCGCAGTTTAATTGGATAAATAAACGATGAATTATTTACAATTCTGTAAACCCTTCTTATGAGAAAATTGCTGCAGACGATGAAACAAAGATGGCCGCCATGCACAAACAAAAATTAATAAAATTAAAATAATAGTCATTTTGAACTTCCATCATGTTAGGGTTGTTGTACAAAAAATTTCAGATTTTTTAAAAATGGTCGAGCAACGAATTATGGATTTTCTGGACCACTTGAAATGGATTGACCCTTATACAAAATGTATGTCTATTCGTGTGTGTCCTATTTGTATCATAGAGACGTGTATGAAGTTATACTTAGAATCGAACCAAATTTCACGTACAGTAAAATACGTTTAACGCGAAATTGACAGGGCCGAAATTTTTATTCGTGTTAAAAGAATTTCGCGTTAAAAGATTCGTAAAAAAAAAAGAGCAAAACTCACAAATATTTTCGACGTCGTCAAATTTCATTTCGGTTTCCTGATAAACTACTAGTAAGTTGCATCCATTAAGATAAAAAGCAAGTAAAAAACAATATTGTTTTGTTTTTTTTTTTGAAAAAAATCAGATATTTTGTTTTTGAAGTGTCTTTCTCAGCATTCTGAGATCTAGTTTGTTTGAATCAAATAAGCAAAGCTGTCTCTAAATCTTTGTGCTTAGCGGTTCTCATACGTCTTCTCTCTGGCTTAAACATACTGTGCTCAAACATTAACGTAATGGGATACCTGTTTTTTTTTATTATTATCGTTAATAAGGTAAAATTGGCAATGCCAAACTCTTTGTAGATTTCTGTTTTCGTCCAACTTTTCATCAACAGTAGTTTCATCTTCATATGAAGCGAAATAGCAGTTTGAAGATGATGAATCGCACCGGTTTCTCAGCCAATTTGCTCAGAAAACAAAAGCTAATTTACAAAAAAAAAAAAAAAAAATTCGCTGATTTTCATACAAAATTCATTGGTTTTAACACAAAATTCATCAATTTCAACTCAAACTATCTAGATCGAAAGCGAATTTGTATCGTGTTAAGCGATTTTTGTTTCGTGTTAAAAGAAAAAAAAAATATTAAATTACATAATATACTGTCCGTTGTTAAATTTCACTATATATGTTTTTAGCTAAGACCAGCATGTCCCACTTGAGTTTAGAATATTCCACCTGAAAGAGACGCTGTAATAACGGTTTTAGAATTTTCATTACTGTAACATCGAAAAGTGTATTAGGCTATGTATAGGGTTAAACGAAATTTCATATATATGCTTTTGGCTACGAAAACAGATCCAAGTTGAATTTGAAGTATTCTGCCGGAAGGAGACGTTGTGATATCGATTTTTGTACGATTTTCTCAATTTTTTGTACATCTGTTGTAAATCGGCTGTTCGTGAAAGAATAGGCAATTCGCATCCAGCTAACCTGGGCGATTCTCAATCAGCTGATGTGCAAAAGAATAACGAAAAGTAATGATTTTATTAAATACTAGCAGGCTACACCCTCTTCGCTGGTCCTATTTTTCCAAACGAACCTTGAATCGAACAAAATATGTCGATGAATATAACGTATTTTAAGGCAAAATAGATTCCTACCTGTAATGTATATCCTGATTTTGGGAAACGATGTGAACGCCATTGAGTATTATATTTTCTAATGTGTTGGACAAAATTTGAGTTATTAAGGAATAACTATTTTAGTTGATCAATTGCAGTAAGGATTAGAAGGAAAAAGAAGCTGTTATGACAAAAGGTGTTCTAGTCGCTAGACAACTGAGATGGCATGTATTACAATGATCGCAGCGATTGTCCGTAGCATTAAAATAATGTGACATTTACGATCATCCATTATTGGTATTTAATCTTATAGTTTAGCGATACTTTTTTGGTCACGGGATAATCAAGTAGTACTAAAAAAGGCTTGTGTGTTTGTATATTTTTCTAACTGGTTTAGAAGTTTAAAATTTTTATGTCGTAAAGAAATTTATCGTTAGTTAGTTAATAATTGTTCCACATATGCAATATATATATATATATATATATAATCTATATATATAATATATATATATATATATATATAATCTGAAACCTTCTTGAAATTGATGGTGTAATTCGTTTTTAAAAAATATGAATTTTAACCCACTCAAATACATCGTCAAACGCAGGTCACTGTGCGCCTCATATAGAGGATATTTTTTCTATGCTAAAAGTAACTGAACGTCCTTATTGTAACACAATATTTTTAGAGCATCTCGATAGATCAGATTTCCATCACCTACAAAGATTTCGTAATGTTAGGACAGGCAGAAATATTTTTTTACAAAATAAAATATGTGAAAATTTCGACAAACAAAAGTTAGAAACCGGGTCATTTCGGTGAAACGTTTTCCCTTCTAAATATGCATATTATTTATGAAAATTTAAAAAGGCTTGGTTTTAATTATATTTCAAAGAATTCGGACAACAATAACCGTATATTTTGTTATGCTAATGAGAAAAGCAACAACAACAACAAAAAAGAAACGATTTGCGCTTTGATAGGGAACCTTAATTTACAAAATTCATCACATTTTTTCTAGCTTAGTCGTCTAACGCGTTAGTTTTCTATGCGAAAGAACTCTAGTTCGAAACTCAGTAGGATTAACGCTTGTATTCACCAACTACTTCGACCCCGAGTTATACGCTCAAACGGTATGCACTTTTAATCCTGATTGGAAGTCTCCTTGATAATGTCCAATCAAATATTATCGTGAATTTCATTTGACCGTTCGACCGAGGTTTTCTGGGTCGAGGTAAATGGTGAATAGGAACATAAGTTGAAAATTTAATTTGTACATTTTTGCTGTTTTAAGCATTTCATTTTTATTTTAAGAGTATCTAAAGTGAAAAATTTCCGCATTTTCGAATATTAATCGAAAAACATTTCTTATTTTGCATTATCTATATGCGGGGATCAGCGTCAGAAAACAGGGTGCGACTAATAACGTTCTCAAAAAAACAAGAAGCGACTACTCTCGAGTTAAGAATATTATTACGGGCCCGGGGCGCAGCTAGGGCGGCGCAGCTAGTAAATTTATAAATAATTGTTAATTATTAAATCGACTCAACTTCTATGATCTGATTCATCATCAAGAAATCTCTTCGGCATGGGTGATGCTAGGAACTATTTTATTTATACTCCAATTGGCAGGGAATTCAATTACGGAAGACTGGCTAAAAATCCAATAGTTACCTATCAGAAAAAAGGATAGAGTGATACGCAGTTATACTAAAAGTAAATGAAATAAAGGAATATACAAAAGGCAATAAACAAAAAGCTGTATTTAGTCGTTTTCATATAAAAGAACATTGAAAATTAAATCCGGAAAAAATATATGAAAAAACATTAATTTAAAATTAAAATGTCTTTGAAAACGTTTCGAATCCCGCACCTTTCTTCTCAAGCTACTAACTTTGCCTTTTGCGCCAGTTAGAGAAGCAAAAATGATATACTGTAGATCAGGTACGTCAAACACTTGACTAGCCGACAATTTAGCTGTAGCCCGCAAAGCCTTTAGCATTTTCTGTATGTTTGATTTAGTTTATATTTGATAACGAAAATACCCATTGAACCAAATATATGCAGTTGCACTACTATGCGTGACTTCAGTATTGCTAAGCCGGAAGAATTTTCTTGTTTAAAATATCTACTACTGTTTCAGAATAGTATACTTTGTTTTATTTAATGACAAACCAGTCATAAATAATTGAAAACAAAATTAATCTGAAAAAAGGGTCGCTATTTTGAATAGAGCTGTACGATATCAGAAATTTAATATCGCAATATATCAATGAGTTAATAATGATATTTGTGATATATATTGCGATAACTACCTTAAAGTGTGTGGAAATTTCGAAAGATAAAAGTTAGGTAGCAGCGATTTGTGTGAAAACAGATGTCGAAAGACGATTAAATGTTTTATAGTTATTTGCTCACACAGCATCCTTTAAATGCACATGTATTTATACAAAATAGAAATATCTTAGAAAAAGGAACCAATGTTCGATATATATCTGCACTTATACCATTGATTACACAACGTTTTTCTTTAACCCATTAAACGTTGACGTTGCGTTCACGCAACAGTCAAAATAATTGCTCATGTAATGAATTAATTACATTGGCACCACTATTTTAGAATTTAAAAAAAATGTCTTATTTATTGGCAGGAATTTTGCTATTTTAGTAAAGAGAAATTTATCTTACTGAATTTGTGGTGGGAAACTACTTTCAACAAGAAATTTGAAAATTTCTACCGTAATCGTTTTGGCGGTTAATGGGTTAAAAACAGTACATTTTACATCCTTTCTAATTTATACATTATTCATTAATAATATTATAAGTAATATTTAATTTTCTCATGCATGACAGGTAATAGTATGAAAAATAAATTAAAATAAAATATTCTTAAGGATGTTGAGTACTTTAATATTATTAAAATAAGCGAAAACAAAAGGCAAAACTGAAGTAATTAATGTCACATGTAATCTTAATATACATATAATGAGATGGCCTACATTTCATTAGATTGCATTAATTTGGATGGCAGATATAGCAGAAATGAAGTTTCTCAATCTTTTTCTAAGTTATCAATGCATTTGTAATATAAATGAATACACAAGCAGGAAGCAGGAACTCTGCGTTTCCAGAATTTAGTATCGCCCCCGCTGAGGGAAAAATTATATTATTACTATTACGTGGAGGAACTTGTCAAGTTTTGACGAAAGAAAATGTTTAAGAAGGAGCTGTTTTATTAATTTACAACAAATCTGCAAAATTAGTTGCAATAAAAAATGCATCTTCCAATGGGTAGTCTAACTCTCAAACAAATATTATCTTAAAGTAAAAGTCCCAACTGTTCTATAAAGACATTCTAAATTTTTGTAAAACTTTGCGTTTTATCAGTGTGTGATTTCAATTACGTATTTTCAAAAGTGAAGCATTTCTACCTTCGAAGAATTTCAAAACCACTGTAAACCACTGTAATCACTGCAATCATAAAAAAATCAACCAATCAATTAATTTATAACAGAAGAGACAACAAAGAAACCGAAACTAGAAAACAGGAATTCTACTTTTTCAGAATTTAGTGCCGCCCCCGATGAAAAAATGTGTATATATAAATAGTACAAAATATATTTCAATTTTAAGACTTAAAGCATTTTATTTACGCTTTTACAAAACGCTTTTATTTAATGTAAAATGGCGTCATTCGCATCCGCTTAAGAATTCCACATTTACGATCCACTCTTAAGCATCTACAGTAAAGTAGGCGTAGGACGTCATTAACGCGAAATAATACACAAATGCAGCAAAAGGATGCCGTCATTATAGAAACTCGATCAAAAAAAAAGGCTGTATAATGATTCATAAGCCTTCATTTGTTTGTAACAATAATACAGATACTTAACCCTTAAATGCCTGATTTTTCAAAAATCACTGTAATAGTGTTTTTCGGCTTTCATTTTTTAAATAAATCATGGGAAAAATACTTAAAAAATCATATTTTCTTTTAAGTATGGTTTACGGCTAAGAAACTGTTTGTTACTAATCGGCAATACTGGTCTTTAATTGAAAAAAGAATTTCCTTGATAAAAATCTTTAATGTTAAACACACAAGAATTGTAGAAACTATAATAAGAAATAAATTTTACTTGTTCACTGCAGAACAATATAGGGTATTTCGCAAGCTCCCAAACAAAACAAAAGCACATGTTGCAACAATTTAAAAAAGAAATATATCTTTATTCTTAAACAGCACAAGTGTTGCCATCTACATGTTGAAAATCGATTTAATAATATTTTCAGAATGTATTTTATTGGCAACATTAGGCATTATAGCTTCAATATTATTCTAATAGTATTTTAGACCCTAATTTGGGTATGTTGCCGAAAAGCAACACTCGGCATTTAAGGGTTAAGTCATTTTTACATGTTTTGGACAGTAGTCGTAAATTTATTGTTCCAATACATTCGAGACGTTACAATATTAGTTCATAATAGCTCCATGTTTTCACAGAAATCATTCGTTTAAATTTTTTCAAAAAAGCACGTATTATAATTACATTTTCTTTCGGATGTTGTGAAAAAATGGCAACAAAATATATAATTAATATTTTACAACCATTTTCCTTTATTTTCTACAGAAAAGGAGTACTTCCGTTGCCAATAATAAGCAAATAGCTCCAAAAAGTGCAAAAAATAATTACTATTTCAAAAATAAATGGAGATGCAATTTTCAAACAAATTGCATTTAAAATTACTTTTTTTTTTTTTGCCTATACGACGGTATAAAAATTGAAAATGCGCTATGCTTAGAAGCTTAAAAAATTGCTATATAGTGTTTAATTGTACTGCTTTGTTTTACGGCTGGTTTTGGTAAGGTAACGTTATTTTTTGGAGACGACACAAAATAAGCTGGGCGAAAGAAATGGCAAACCGTACCGGGGACTTAACAACAAGATTAATAGGTGCGCGAGATGAACAGTACTTTGTACTGTAAAATTTTTTTTGGACTGTATGTAATTGAACTATTGAATTTTTCATATTTAAAATAAAACTTTAATTATAAGTGCTTTGAAATGACGTAAAACATTCATTTAAATTGGCTTTCGGAGTTACCATAACATAGGCATTTGTATTTCAAGAAAAAAGTCAGAAAATGATTTACTAAACATAACGTCAATTTCTATAAATATATTGTTATTTCAAATACAAATGACGTCAATGTGATTTAAAAAACGGATGCAACGTTTTATTTCCTATTTTGTTCCCATGATATATCTTTTATTATACAAATAACTATGTGTTTTAATACCTTAAATGCAAAGAGAACATTCTGTGAGTTTTATTAAATACGACTGCACAAAAAACAAAATTTCTACGATTTATATTAAATAGAAAACGAAATATAGCAAATGTTCCCTAAGAGTTAGTCCCTTCGCTGTTTAAACAAAGCTTTAAGACTGACATCAGGTCTGAAAGCTTCTGGAAAGTGATGCTTTTTTTAGGTTACTCGCTGTAGATTTACTTTTATGAATAAAAGTTTCGTTTAAAAAAATCAGGCAATCCACGCTGGAATATTCATGGTTAAAGGTTACCCACATACTGACCGTTCATAGAACAGAAAAACAGTATATTTTCATTAAAGCACAAAAAGGCTTTTACATTTACTATATTCCCAATATATACTATATAATACCCTATATATATACTATAGTCCCAATATATACTATATTTAGAATTCCCAACAGCTACAGGAAATAGCATCTTTCATACTTTCGTATTAACAAGCGGTTAATCACGATTTTTACTATTTATACCAACCTTTACCAATCTGATAATTTTAAATAGTTCGACTTGGTATCTGTTTTTTTTTTGTTTTTTTTTTTTGGGGGGGGAGCAGGGGGTGGTCGTTGGGTATGTAATTTTGTTTGCCGATATAGTTATGGAATATTGCACGAAAAAAAAATTGCGTTGTTTTAAGAGCAATTGGGTTTATCTTTCGTAATATGGTTGCACGCATATTTAAAAAATATTCATGTTTAAAAATTACTTTAAAGTACATAAACAATTGCACATTGAGGTACATTTTTCGAATAAATAGCATTGAAAGTTCATTTTGTATTCCATTCGATATTGCAAAAATCGAATGTGATGTGCGATGTTACTGGTTAAAACAAATAGCAGTAAAAGCAAAATTTATGGGTGAGGTCATTGCCACCAAACACATGATGCCAGCCTTACTCAAAAACTTTTTTCCCTTATAATATTACGTTAACAGAAAACGGGTCCATCTAACGTAATTTGGCTGCACGCAAATGCAAAAAAAATATCACTGTTTCGATATTCCTTTAAAATCCATTAAAAATCAGAAAATTGAGATACAATTTTCAAACAAATTTCCTTTGAAAGTTTTTTTTTTCCTATTTGACAATGTAAAAAATGAAATTGTGCGATTTGAAAAAATTAAGAAAAATTGGAGTAGAAGCACGATTTATGGTTTAGATCATTGCTACCATCAGTCTGTTACAGCGTTACCCAGTACTATGTTTTTGTTTTATAATGTAAATAAATAGATGACATGCAAACGAGCATTTCACTAAACTGTAAACAAAAATCCATTTGGTTGTTTTTCTTTTTTCGAATCGCCTTTAAAATCATATATTTTCCTATTACAATCGCCATAGAAAACGCGCATTCTGATATTTAAAGCTGAGGGATTTTACTACGGTTGCGGCACAGTATCGTCAAAATTATTTATTACTTTTTTAATCTTTTATTGACGAGAATGCACAAAGTTCAATTATTGTTATTCCCGTATTATTTAATTTTACTTTATTTTACCTGTAAGTTTCCATAAATGAAACTGGCAAAGCCGGGCAGATATGCTTGTTTTTAATAAATAGCTTCTTTTAAAATCTCATTATTAACTTTTGTGTTGAAACTGTTTTGAAATAAAACATGATCTTATATAAAAAAAAATCGAATAACTGAGGCGCAAGAAATAGTGGAAATTAAAATATTTAAAATCAGATGGAAGATGTTATTGCCTCACTTATAGTACAAGTATTGTGAACAGATTTTAAATCATTTTTACATGAAAGTCTGTTCTAAAGTAATTTATTTTCTTCTAAAAAGAACCCTGAACTGATAATTCATTTTAAAGAAATTTTCTGTTCTCAATTTCGGTTACATTTTGCTAGATGCTTTTGGCAACAAATACTTTCCTTGATCTTTTTTATGTAGATTTTCTCATTAACAAACTTTTGTGTCCTCTCGTTGGAAAAGTTTTTCTAAAACAAAATTTAATTTTTCTTCCAGACTTGTAACCATTTTAGTTCTTACCTATATAATTGAGAAAATACACGTGGTTTTAAATTACTTCCGTTTAATTTATTAGGTATCTTGTTCTATCCCTATTCATCTATTTATATTACATTACATGTTATGTAAATCTTATATTTTTGTATTCTAAATAATTGGTAGAAATTACATATCCTTTTCTAGCCTTTAAAACACTCCCTCACAAATTCTAATTTTTATGTCTGCGCATGAAATCAACCACGTTTTCACGCTTAATAAAATATAATAACATATGTACTGTATATTTTAGAATATGTTATACTTTTTACTTAGCTTTATAATATTCGAAGTAATGCAATTATGCCGGATGCCTCAGCATACCAGAGACAGACGGTACAATTTCCCTGTAATTGTGCTCTGTATTGTCGAAATTTTGAAAATTAAAATGTATTCTCTCTTATTCATGATCTACTCTTCTCTCCAAGTATGTCCTTGTTTCCGCATTTGATTTTAAAAAGAAATTAATATTACACTGAGATTATTTTACAGACAGATAGGGCTTTTATACTATCCTTAAATATGATGCAAAAATGAATAATATAGCAATAATATAGCAATATTTCATGTTATACATGAACGGAACGTTCAATAGTAAGAATCGTGAGATTTTTACAATTTTTACAGTTTTACGCACAGTAAGCCTAATTGCAACCACCTATTAAATTGATAATGGTAAGGATAAAATGGTTGATAAAAAATTGATAAAATGGTAAGGAAAATTAAACTCGCAAGTTTAACTTAAACCTCAGTTAAATAAAAAAATTTTCGCTGCTGGCCATTTTTTCTTTATTTTGAATCATTAAGGCATTCGTCTATCAGATTAAAATGTTATTTTAGCAAGTTTAATTTTGTCAGATTTTTTTTCCCAAAAGTCAAAAGATTGTGAGAATGTCCCATATATACATGCAAGTTTCTTCTCTTCAATGAATTTTAACTTGATAATCTTGATGCAAAAACCATAAGAATTTTTGGCAGAAATTGAATTTCTCTAGGCTAGGCAAGAGGACCTGATAAAAGGTATTTGAAAACTGTAGGTAGAGTCTGAGACTAGAAATTTCGAGTGTAAAAAATCTATACCAAGAACGTCAATTAGAGGGAAAAGGAACAGACGGTTAATGATATGTGTTTTTAATTTTCTATAAGTTAAGGTTCTAAATTCCGTTTGTTCAATATATTTCTTATTTTTTTCTTTAAAATCTTACATGATTTGAGGTTAATAGCTAGAAAGCAATAACTTAATAAGAATCCCCCAAAATATTCAAAGTTTAGACTGTCTTGACGCGAAATTTAAATCCATAAATCATTTAATGGGGTTATATTAGGATTTCAAGGTTACCAGATTCTCAGTTGAATTATGATTTATAGTACTCAATGCAACTTTGATGCAGGATTATATATACTATACTGGAATAAATATAGGAGTTAAACTGGGATAATACAATCTATATTTAAAATTGTTGGAATATTAGTCCTTCCATGAAAATATAGACTATGGTAATTCATGGCGAACTACTGCCAGTAAAATGAATTTCGTTTAATTATTTTATAAATGTACAACAGTTTATTAATCCAGTTTTACTTTTAATCGACAGAAATAAACCGGATGGTGGAGAAAAAATGTTGTAGGAATCTTTGGGCTAAAGACTTGATTTATAGAAGATTCATCATCAGTCATTATTACATTAATTGAGAATTGTTTAACTAACTGTATATATTGATCCCAAATATTAGAAAAGGGTTGGGTTGGGTTGATTTTTGACGGCCAATTATCTACACGAGGGATATAGGCCCGGGGGGAGTGCCCTCCGTGGGGGTCTTTCTAAGGGAACCTAATCCGTATTAACGCATGGAAGATCCACGGCTCGAAGAAAACCACGAAAACTCCAAACGATTAGGCCGACGGGCGCGATTGGGATCGAACCCAGCACTTCCCGTCTACCAGCTTCGAGAGCAGAACCTCTCGGACACTGGTGGGGCCTAGGTAGTAAAGAAAACACTTATTAGTTTTAAGAACTTAGGTTGTAATATGAGACTAATTGTTCATTACTTACACAGTCACATAGACACAGAACCTCTCAGCCACTGGTGGGGCCTATTAGAAAAGGAACAGAACATTTGTTGAAAAGGTTCCATAGTTATCTGTCTCAATGCTACGTCGGTGTTTTCACGAACAAAGTTAAACATCTTTATGTAGTGATTGGATTTAGACTTATTGTGATATTTCTGATGCAAACCATTGGACAGCAAATCATGTGATACGTTAGCAACTGACAATTAAAAAAACATTAATATTCATTTTAAACTTATTATCTAATCAACCACGAAATGTATGCTATACACATGTTTTATATACTCGCAAAAATAAGATTCTGTTGAACTTTTTTTAAAAAAGAGAAATTTCAAAATTAAAAAGCATTTATATGTCTCAAGCACTCTGTGCTCGTGCACATTTTCATTCTGCAGATTTAAGAGCAGTCAGATACAAATCAGACTCACTGAAGGATAATAAAGTACAATAGTTATCATTAATAAGATATACTGAATGGAGAATGCCCTTTTTCTTATTTGTAATTTATTATCATTGTATATTTCGTATATTTTCAAAAGGAATTGTGTTAGAGTCTGATGGCAGAAAATATTCTTGATTAAATTCAGGAGAACTCAAACTTTTTCTATCACTATGAAACCAGCTTGATTAGAACCGATATGTTCACTGATCAGCCTAAGAGGCTACCGCTGCGTCAGACAGGCATTTCGACCCGTGGCAAAATTTATTTTAATTGAACAAATATTCGTTAACATTTTGAGATATACTCCAGGAAAAATAGCATAATTACAGCCTAAAAGATGTTTATATGAAATCTACATTCTTAATTCTTGTGTAACTAATAGCATTTACAGACATGCTCTTATTTCATTGTCTTAAAACTGCCTTAAACATGCAGTTAAAACACGCAGTTAAAAAATATAGAATAATTTTTTAACATGTCGTCGATATTACCATAATTATTTCTTCAAGAAATCTAGCCAGCTATGTAACTACAGAATGTAATATTTATGGAGCAAAATAGACATCTTACTACCAAATTCAGTAATATGCATTATCCCGTTTGAATTCAGCAGTTTCAATTCTTCGTTTTTCCACAATTAAAAATCCAGGCTTACAATTTAGGAATTTTTAATATCTTTTAAAAAATTAAGTAATATTTTAATACTGCCAGACATTTTTTTCATTTTCAAGATTTGTTTGGATGGAGATATTAGGACTTGGACGTACAAGATATAGAGAGGAGTAGCGGGAATCAAAGACTCTGCACCTCCAGTAGGATCGTTTGGTAGAAACATTCAAACCATAGCCAACGTCCTGAATATTTGGAAGCGCGTAAAGGCGGACAAACCACCCAATTATAAAAATTAAATTTAAATGCAACATACATTATATATAAATACCAGATACAAGAGTAGGTAAGAAGTAAAAGAGAATTAACAATAGAATTTAATAAAAAAATATATACAAAGGTAATATGAAGATAATAATATTTTAAGTTATTAATATTCTTATAAGGAAGATTAAAAAGCAACATTTCAGAACTTTTTCCAAAAAGAGGGCTACCAGAAATTATTAAGAAATTATTGCATTAAATAGTAAATCGTGTTACTCTTAACAAGATGGCATTTTATATCGTAAGTCGTTTAAACAAAACTGCAACTCAAAAGCAGTTGCATCAGAATGGCAGAAGTACGTGTCTGAACAAAGACCCCGTTCACCGGCTACGATGGACCCGGCTCACCGGCTATGATTTTAAAAATAGAAGCCATGGAAAATACATTGGTCGTCAAAATTAAAGAATAAGGAGAAATAAACGGTCAAGTGCGAGTATTACTCGCGCACAGAGGGTTCCGTACAATAATATAGGAATTAGTAAGTGTATTATTAAAAAATTACGTTGCTAAAAGAATACTAAGACTTTGTAAAAACTATACAATATAGGGTGGAGTATAGCTGTATAGTATACAGGGTGCAAAGGAAAGTCCCTTTAACCTGAAAATACTTGCGAACGGAGAGAGCTACAGTTATACAAGTGAGGTAATGGTACAGTGAAGCGACAACGCCCGACCTAATGCAAACGACAGCAGCAACCCTAGTGGCGAAATTTGGAAGAGAGCCATTGCAAATCGAAAACGAAAAGAGATAGAGCAAAATTTCCAGATAGAAAGTTTTAGAGCGTCAATTAATTAGTTTGAAACGACATTTGGTTCACACGGATAAGATAAATCGTCGCCTGCATACCCAAAAATGTCCGAAATCGATGAGCCACGATTCTACTTTGCCTATTCACATTCCGGAAATGTAGCAGTGCACAATTGCAGATTGTGACGTTGGACTGTGCTGTAATGTCTGTAAAGATTCAATTTCCAATGCATTTAATATTTTAGAATAACCCTTTCAGGTCCAGAAGAATTCTGTTCGTAAACTGATGAAATAATTGACTGACGCCAGAATATTCAAACGAATTTCTCTGAAAACTAAAACCCGCTAATTTGCACTTTCATTACAAAAGCACAATTTTATTAAAATATTCTTGGTGCCATTTGTCAGTTTTGGAATTAACATTAGGTGGCTAGACCGTCTAGCCGACCTTGAAAGGGTGAAATCTATGCCATCGTATTGAAGAGGTTTGCAATAGACGTTCCTTGCTAAGAAATGTGCATGCAGAATTACTCTCACGAATACAAACGTGTATCGTGAAGAAATGGCGAACTTTTCGAACATACTGAATATTAACTTTTTATCACTGTGAGACAGTTTGTCTTTTTTTGTGTGTGTGATGTTATCAAAATGTATTGCGATAAGTAAGTATTTATAGCATAAATTGTGCGTATTTCTTCGTACTTCTAACTATTTTATACGAACTTTTACACAAAATGGAGTGCATCGATTTCGGACATTTTTGGGGCAAACAGGCGAAGCTATATCTTATCCATGTAAACCGAATGTCGTATTCTATTAATTAATTGATGCTCTAAAACTTTCTAACTGGAAATTTTGCTATATCTCTTTTCGTTTTCGATTTGCAGTGGCTATCTTCCAAATTTCGCCACTAGGGGGCGCTGCTGTCGTTTTCATTAAATCGGGCTTAGTTGCATTATTATACCATTACCTCACTTGCATAGCTGTAGCTCTCTCCGTTCACAAGTATTTTCAGGTTAAAGGGACTTTCCTTTGCACCCTGTATACTAGAAAAGTATAAATGGATATACCATGAAAGTTCAAAGATATATGGAACCTAAATAATAACAATTATAGCCATTCTGTATATTTGTTATTCCATATAGGTTTTTAGTTAACCTTTAAAGACATAGTAGGTGTATTGAGAGAGCCACTCAATGGAAACTAGTCGCGAATCCCATAGTATTTATGTGATTGTTTCTCATGAAATTAGTCTGTTTTTCACAATTTCACGTTTATTGCTTTTATACTGCTACTGGGCATTGCATTGCATAAATATATCCTTAAAATTTGTTATCTAGGCTTTAAAAGACTACGGAGCATAGAGTACGCCGTCCCTGTCATTATGTATGTACAAACCGTCCGTGTCTTTAAGGGTTAATATCTCGGCTAATTACCGACGATTTTTTCCGAAATTCTTGATCAACAATGCTTTTATACTTTTGCTACGATAGGTGCCTCCAGCTCTGCTCAACGCTTTTGCTGAAGGCCGTAAATCGAAATTTGAGTGTAACGGAAAAATGCGATTTTCTCAAAAACTATGTGAACTAGGGTAATCGCTATAATTTTCCTGCAATGTATAAATTAATGTCTACTACCTCTAATTTTTTCATAATTTTAGTTTCAATAGATTCGGAGTTAGATGGGGGAAACATATTTTTGCACTACATTTTCCACCATAACTTTGAAAATATAATACCTATAATTAAATGAAATACATTTTTGATTTCAGCGTTACGAAAGCTTTCACACGATATACAAAGAAAAGATTTTTTTTCAAGAAACTTAATTAGCCTCTCTACATTTTTACTAAATATATTTATGAATATTTATTAATCTGTAAATATGTGGGTCAATAGTCTTTATTACTTTCCCGAATTTGAACTTTCCACGTTGCATAGTTTACGAGTAAAAAGGGCTATGACTGACAGACAGACACAGGAGTGATCTTATAATGGTTCCGTTTTTACTTTTTAAGTACGGAATCCTAAAAATATGCTCACTAAGTTAATGTTGCAACCAATGCCCAATGCTGCAATTATTTATGTTAATAGAATACTATTGAACTCAAAATTTCACTTCCGTGCATACGTTAGAGTCAGAAATATGCAAATTAGATGATTGATAAAGTGGTGCGCAATGGACGTATGTTGGAAATCTGGTCTGTAGTGTTGTTCAAAATGAATGTGATCAGTATTCATTAGTTATGGCTCAAAGGCATGATTTATGTTAAGCTCAAAAGTGGCGAATAATTGGTAGAATCGAGGACGGTCAAAAACAAATGGAGGTCACCCAAGATTTGAATATCCTTCAAAGTGTCATATCAAGAGCTTCGAGCCGCTGTTTAAGCACTGGATCCGTTGATAGACAGCCTGGTCAAGGGAGACTAAGAGCAACAACTGCATCTGAAGACCGTTTTCTGTCATTGTGGCTCTAAGAAACCTCGAAGCGACTAGAAGAGATTTGGTTTCAGACCTTCAGGCTGCCACAAGAATTCGAATTAGCCGTTCTACTACTGCACGAAGGCTTAACGAGGATGGACTGTATGCGAGAAAACCAAATGTTTGTGTCCCACTCAAACCAGGTTCTAAAGGGGCCCGTTTAAACTGTTGCCCTCGTCAAGTTCAATGGTGTCAAGAAGACTGGGCTCAAATGTTGTTTAAGGACGAGTCCAGATATAGTCTGAACACTGATTCTAGACGTGTTTTCATCTGAAAAGATGAAGGAAGGCGTAACTTGCCCTTTCCTTGTCCGTGAAATATCCCGTTCGAGCCCAGTCTTCTTGGCTCCATTGAACATGACGACATCAACAGTTTAAACGGGCCCCTTGGGAAATTAGAGTGAGTGGGACACAAACTTTTAGTTTTCTCGCATTTAGTCCGTCCTCGGTAAGCCTTCGTGCAGCAATAGAGCGGCTAATTCGAGTTCTTGTGGCAGCCTGAAGGTCTGGAACCAAATCTCTCGTAGTCGCTTTGCGGTCTCTTCGAGCCACAATGAATAAAAAATGTTCTTCGGATGCAGTTGTTGCTCTTGGGCTCCCTTTATCAGGCTGTCTATCAACTAATCCAGTGTTTAACAAGTTGGAAATTGCTCGTCAAACGTGGCAAAGGTGGTGCGTTCGTACTACAGCTAGTTCTATAAATATTTTTTGCACCGCATATTGTACTGAATGTATATTTTAGTGCACTTCATAAGTGCATATCAATTTCATTCTGTTCGAAAGGCTGTAACCTCATTAAAATGCACTTGCAATAATTTTTTCCCATTGGCCTTAAAATAACGGAAAACTTTTGACGGTCCCTGTAATTAAACTATACATCCGATTTTCAGAAATTTTGAAATGACTCGACAAAATTTTCCAATAATTATATATTTAAATTTTCAGACCATTCGGAAGGCTGTATAATCATTAAAATGCACTTGCAATAATTTATTCCCATTGGCCGTAATGTAACGGAAAACTAATGACTGTCCCTGTAATTAAATTATACATCTGTTTTTCATAAAACTTGAAATGACTCGACAAATTTTTGCAACAATTATAAGGTAACTCCGGGAGAGTCGCCGCATACGGGATAGATGCCGCACCCCTTGTATTTCTGGTAATTATCGATAGATGGTCGTCAAATGCACAGTATAGGTGAGCAATGAGATTATTTTAACCGGTGTATAGCGTGAATACCATTTCGATGTTTACTTGTAGAAGTACAATCCTTAATTTGACGGTAGCGCATGATTTCACTGTCCAAACTTTTCAACACGTTATGTTTAAATACTTTTCATACACTAATTACTAATTGCATGCATGATTTCGAAGTCAAAACTAAGTGTAGCGTTTGTATAGAGTACTGTGTGTATGGTTACGCCATTTCTATTAGCGATGGCAGGTAACTGTGATGGCTGACACCTTCACCATGCAAAATGAGTTGCCTGCTGCACTGCTATTCCGGTATACATCCCGCAGTTTCTTTTGTACGGGATGATTAAGCGTTATTAACTATTCCTTTTCTTTTTGCACAGACTAACCAAGTTAGGCATGTTATCAAGTTTACCAAAGGAGAAAAAGGGGGACATGAAAAGTAAGAAGTGCAAGAAAGATGCAAATCAAGATGATAATAATGAAAAATTGGATTGCGTGTAAAGCAGACGTTCTTTACAAACTACTCCAAAAAAGAGGAAGTGTAATTGGCTTTGTGCATGATGTGTTTAAATGTAATTACATAAAGACTGTATTTTTTCGACATTTTTTTCTGTAGATTGTAGTCGAAAAAACAGGTCTCTTAACCCATTCGGGACCATAGGTGCATGTAAGCACCTTCATAAAGAGTGCTTACAAAATTTGTTTCTGGCATCAGTAAAAAAGAAAAGTAATATTTGCTTTGTTTAATTAGGGCATTTTCATGATTATTTAAGTAAAGGTAACTTCTTTTTAAAAAGTGGTACCAAATGAATAAAATTTGTATAAAAGCCACCGGTCCGAAAGGGTTAACAAATAAGTTATGTAAACACAATTTTACTTTTTTTTCTTTCCCCTTTCTAATACATTGATGTTACGTTGTTGCTGAAATAACAATTAAATTTGAATGTAAAAAAAATAAGTCGATAATTTTGATAATGAACGTAGGCAACAATTATTAATTTGAATCTATTAATTCGTTTAATTGTACTCATTTAGTTTTATTTTGTTATTACATTGCTAATTATAGTCCAGATATGAATATTGTTTTATATTTTTATTTATAATTTCATTCTCTTCTTATTGCAAGCGCGGCATAACTACCGCACAAGTGCGGCGTCTCAGCCTGAATGTAAGGGTGACACTCCGCTGTGTAATGTTTTACAAAAAAATTGATAAAAAATATCAATAATTTGTTTTGAATTTTTTTTTTGTCGCAGTACATGCGTTGTATATTTAACATTAAATAGCACAGCATGATTTTTTAAATTTTATGTCCGCCATGGGACTTTATATACAAATTCAAAAAAAATGTGCAGCATAATTCCCGGAATTACCCTATATTTGAAATTTCAGACCATTCGGTTGGGAAGTTTTTGCTCTGTTATATGCGGACAGGCGGTCAGACGGACGGACAGACAGACAGATGGACTGAACGACAACTATAGGTGCTATATATTTATATAATTACGAAAGCACCTAAAAAGCGGCTCGAATCTCTTGATATGACACTTTGAGGGATATTCAAATTTTGGGTGACCTCCATTTGTTTTTGACCTTCCTCGATTCTACCAATTATTCGCCACTTTTGACCTTAACTTAAATGAAGCCTTCGAGCCATAACTAATGAATACTGATCACACTTAGACACCACATTCACTTTAAACAACACTACAGACCAGAATTACTACATACGTCCATAGCGCACCACATTGTCAATCATCTAATTAGCATATTTCTGACGCTAACGTATGCGCGGAAGTGCAGTTTTGCGATCAATAGTATTTAATTAACATAAATAATTGCAGAATCGGACATTGGTTGCAACATTATCTTAGTGAGCATATTTTTTTCTCATTATCCTTTAATTTTGATGACCAGTGTAATTATTAGAAGGATTACATCCTTGATGTACAATATTTCTGCGATTTGTATGCAGCGAAAAATATTATTCTATCGATATTTGTTTATTTAATTAATTTTATGGAAGCAAACATACGATAGTGATTACGAATTTACAGATATTTCCTTTTTTAAAGTTTCTTCCATAGTGTAGTAGGTGGATCCAATGGTGATTTTTACTTTCTTCTATCTTTACAAGAAGAAAGTATTGGATTCATGAAAATTTTCGAATTCCGGTTTTCGACGGATTTAAACGTTTTAGGGGTCAGAGAACCCGAAAAACATGTTTTTACAAATGTCTGTCTGTGAATCTGTCTGTCTGTCTGTGTGTCTGTGTGTGACAGCTCTATTGCAAGAACTAATGCACGGAATTTAATAAAAATTTACATTAAGTTAGTCCCTGATATAAATTGGTGCTGATTAGTTTTTCGTGCAAATCGATCAACGGGTGACGCTGTCATGCTGCTTTTTTATGATTTCCGGAATGGCTCTATCTCAAGAACTAATCCTCGGATTTTTATGAAGCTTCAGATTCATTTAGTCCTTGATATGACTTGGTGTTTACTACGATTTGGTGTAAATCACCCATCAGCTGGCGCTGCTATACAGCATTTTTCACGATTTCCGCAACGGTTCTATCTCAAGAACTAATGCACGGATTTTTATAAAACTTCAGATTCAGTTAGTCCTTGATATGAGTTGGCTCTGACTACGTTTTGGTGTAAATCACCCAACAGGTACGCTGCTATTTATGAGATTACTACAGAGCGAGGTCTACAGAGCGAGGTTGATGCATCCAAATTTCACAGGTGCGAATTCCTCTTAGTTGCATTAATGATTGCGGGATTCATGAATTTAATGCAATTCTGAGATGGATGCACAACGACGTTGCTGGATTCAGCGATATTTTTGTTCTGTTCTCATATCATCAAAGCATTGATGCACGCGTGCTTTAATTGCGGTGTACGATCGTAATGATGATCATATTTTCTGGTATTTTTTAGATTGTTATGCTCACAATTTTTTTTATTTGTTTGTTTGATGACTGAGAAATGCTCATACATGCGTTAGTGATTGCGAATTTTGAGAATTTCGTGAATTTTTGAGATTTTTATACACTGACGTTCCGCATCGAGTAAAATTAATTTTGATTAGGAAGAAGTATTGATACATTCGTCAGTGATCGCACATTCACGATTATCAAGCATTTTTTACATTGGTCCACAACAGGGATGATATTTTTTTTTATTCATATGACCTAGAAACGCACATACAGCATCGCAGCTTTAACAAATTTTATGCATTTTTGAAACACCATAGTTTGGTGTATCCCGTGATGAACTTTTGTTGTTTTTGTCTTTATGAGAATGAAGAACACAAACCTATGGTAGTGATCGTGATTTTAGCAAATTTGATATTTTAACAGTGATACCGCAATATTTTTTCTTTCTTTTTTAAAATTTTTGATGGCAGTGAAGTGTTTCTACGTCTTTTCAAGTTAACGAAGCGTTAACGATTTCATATTTTTCGATATTTCTAACATTCGACTAATTCAATATAACTGTGAAAAAAATTCACTTTCGTAATTATTGTTGCAACTTTCATGCATTTAAAATTGCGTATTGTTGTCTTGTTTGGCACCAAACTTTGCTATGGTGCCGATTACGGAAAATTATCCATTTAAGCTATACGATTTGCGTACATAACATAATAAATCATTTTTTTTTCGCATAGCACATGCGAAGAACAATTAAAGAAGAGAATTGCTTTTCGAACATGGCCACTTAAATTGATAAACATCCACCTCTAGTATGTGATACATAAGTTATTTTATAAATTTGATCAAATTTAAAAAATATTATTATTATGCGTGTTATTGGTTTTGCATATGATTTATGCAATATATTTATGTATTTCTTCCAGTATATATAATTTGGAAATATTTAAAGGGTCATTTTCAAACATTAATTTTTTATAGTTGAATTTTATTCTGGTATTTTTTTAATTCAATTACAATTTAATTGCTTAAAAAAGAAAAGCGGTAAACATAAGTACCGCGTACAATCGTTATACAATCAGTTAGTTATACAATCAGTTATCAAAATAAAATTACTACATATGTGTAATATATAAGAAATTTGAAAAATGATTGATTTTGATCTTTTGAAAATAATGGGTCAAGGTCAAATATGGGAGGTTCGACCCACTATATGGGACGCTTCACCCACTTTGTTTTATATTGAAATATTTGTGAAGAGAAATAAAATAAGTTTTAAAAAAGCAAAATTACTTTATGCTACATGCTTTAATTATTTAAAAAAGTTTCTTTTTGAAAATATTATGCTTAAACAAACTTGTGTTGCGCAATCGCAAGTCAGAGGAGAAAATTTTAGTTTTAAACAGGATTTTGTCTGATCAGGTAAAATTGTACAGCAGGGGAAATGAAATTTTAACATTTAAGACAGTATTCCGTTAGATACAGATTCCGTTTTCATAGGGTATCATGTACTACTATGTCCGGATTCAGGAGCCACTTTCCCGCTTTTTTTGTCTTATTTTCCTACTTTTTGTGACACTCGAACTCACAACTCTATTTGTCACATAGTGTAGTTTCATCTCATTGTATTCATCCTGATGAAATATCCTCGTGTTTACGTACGTTCCTAAAGTTTCTCGAACACTTCTATGTTCTTTTGCAGTTGCATGAGCACTTAACTTATCATTAACATATTTTAACCCTTTCAGGGGTAAAGATCCTTCAATACTAAAATGTTGAAATTAATGACTGGCACCGGAATTTAAGAAAAAATTTATTCGGAAATAGTAAGAGGGCATATTTCACATACGCATATTCTGATGTCATTGTGGCGTTTGAGAATTAAAATTAAGTTGTTTCATAAACTTACCACTGCCCCTGAAAGGATTCCGACTGCTGCTTTCATACTTCCTGGTCCATCCTAATCTTTTCCACTGTTTCCATTTACCTATTGTAAGTAATATTTAAATGGGGAAAAGTTCTTATCAACTTTCCCATTTATATTTCATTAAATGTTTTCTTGCAGCGGATACTATAGCCATTTTTCACATCTTTCTTTAATCAGTATTAAACATTTTCCTTTAAATCACCCCATTTTACTGAAGTTTTACAGAATAAACTTATATTTTATTTTATACATTACAATTAGCCTTTCATTATGCACAGTGTATAATAAAAATATTTCCAAAACCACTTAATTAAGGGAGCCTTGAGCATCTAGTCAACTTTCCCTATCATTGACTGGGTCAAGCCTCCCCACATAGTGCTTTTCTAAAGAATAGCAGAGTGTTATGTTAAGTCTAACTTACTGTAAAATCTTTATGCCTGGAATAAAAGCTCGACATATCTGCATTATTTAAAACCTACTTAAATTTCTATGATATATTTTATCTGAAAAAGAAGGACTTTCTTATATTCATTTTCAATTTATTTACTCCAGTGAAAGATGGCCATGAAAAGATATGTGTTTGCAATATGCTCTTAAGTACATCCTCTATAATTAAACTTACCTGGAAAGTAAAGCTTAAGGTTATTGCTATCATTAATTTTGAATTAGGATATAAAGCCTGAGTTACAAAACGAACGTTACTAATACCATTTCTATCGTATTAAATATTTCTATCTCATTAGAAGCCTTTATGCTGTCTTAATTTCTCACCGATAGACAGTAGTATATTTTAATATTTTTTTAATTAGTATATCAAAGGTTTCGTTAAGAAATTACTATTCTTTGTTGGGAATACCTGTATACAATATATATTTTTTTTTAATTTGCCATCACTATAAAAACATTTATTTCAAATTAACGAAGAATTTCTTTTTACCCCTACTAATTACATATTATTTTATTTCCTCAAAATATACAATTGTATAATATCTTGGTCATTAAATTGATTCTACACTATCAAGTTCCTTTAGTTGATTAATTGGAAAACTCAATCATTGTAGTATTTCACTAGATTATTTTAACACAATTAGTGCAATTGGTAAACAAATCAAATTAGATGTAAATTTCCAACTGGGCGAAAAAAGTTGTAGTATTTATTGTAATATATTGTAAGCTTCTCGTAGGCATTACTAATAGTTGCAGCAGAATTCTCATTCCCATCATCTATCCTTATGATTCCTGCGGTTGAACAATGGAGCAGTCAATCAGTTATCAACATCATCCAATAAAAGACTCAAGTAAGTCCGTTTTATTTCACAAATAAGTAATCAGAAGTGCTATTAAAAAAGATTGGACAACTATGAAAATGCATTTAATTTAAATGTTTCTTGTTAAATATCATGTACAGCGGTAATTGATTCCAATGTTATAAGTTTAAACTTAAATGAGCTTATTTGGCTAGATAGTAGATGTGGATTTCAATTAATATTCCTTTAGAAATTTCATGTTTCCTTTTCATTTTACATACATTTCGCTTAGATGTGAATAAATAATTCTTTAAGAATTTTCCCTTATCATGTCGTTTTCTCTGTATTATAATTTAATTCTTTTTTTCAATTTGGTAAATAAATATGACCCAGTAAAAATAATTCATACAGAAATTTAACTTAACAAAATTGTTTAAAGAATGATTATAAATAACTCCAAATATACTATGAAGAAATAAATAATCTCTCACGTAACCGTCTGAGTAAAAGACTAAAAAACGAGACTGAGTAAAAGATTAAAAACGATGCATAAACGAGAGAGATGCATAATTGAAATTCAAGTAAATATTAACTCTGAAATAAATTTTAAGGTAGTATATACTTTAAATGATTAGATAACACGGAAAATAACAAGAATAGGATTTACTCATATTGTTATTAATTTATTAATTAAAATCTAAAATATATCCGTCTCAAAAAATTTTATACATACTTTATTTTTTTTTAACTAGGGGGCTCTGCCCCCTACCAGCTACGCTTGCCAACCCCCGTTCAGGCACACCAAAATCCAAAAAGCACGCTAATTTGTTCGGCTTTAAAAATATTAAATTAAAATTTTAAAAAAATCAGTAGCGATCTCCCTGTAAACGGGTTTCCATTCGTTTTCCTTGGACCGGGGATTTTTAAGACCAAATCTGCTGCTGTAAAGAGATACAATAGCTGTTTTCGTATTTAATTAAAAAATTAGTTAAACATTTGAAAATAAGCTAATGTAAAATTAATTAAGTAAACAGTGTCATTGTCTCCCGGTATTTTTTAACAGCAGTATAAGATAGTTCTTTTAAATAATTCATTTTAAATGTATCGTTTTAAATCTGACGTAATTTACACCAAAGTTTTATTTCTCTTATTAATATTCAGGTGAAAATACTTTTGTTGTCAGAAGGAAATAATATTTGCGCTGTCTTCGAATTCACGATAATAGTTGAAAATTATCTCAAAATATCTCGCGCAAATATATTTTTTAATTTAAATTGTTTTGCTATATTTTTTAGCCATTTTAAATATGACGTAATTTCTCCATTTACAGGTTTTAACGCATAATATTCTCTTTTTTTTAACATTTTTTTTTCTCTTTAAAAATTGAAGTGTAAATATGGTTCTTATGACGTAATTTTCCTGCTTTTAACATGTAATCATTTAATTCTAATTTTAAGTTTTTTTCTGTTTATAATAGTCACGTGTAAATAAATTTTTAATTTGAAGTAAACATTATTGTTTGCGCTGTTTTTACAATTGGAAACAGCTTAAATTAATAAAGTTTTCTAAAATATATAAAAAATATCTCTCGAAATGCTGAAAATTTGAATTTAAAATAGAAATTAAACCTCAAAAAATGAGTCAAATAAAAAAAAAAAAAAAATGCAATTTGCACACCGGGAACTTATAACGTATAAAATGATCTAAAGATGGTTAAATTCTCATGTATAGTTTTTGCTCCAATAAAACTTTTTTAATGGAACGATTTTGTCCAACTTTAGCATTAAATACCTCTTAAAATAATTCTTCAATTTGAAAACTGACTGCATCAGCATGTATATCAAGCATTTCTCTATAATACCACCGATTTTCATATTTTTGTATGCAACAGTTTTTTTTAATATTAACGAAGAAACGCCATGCTTAAGGATTCAAATTGGATGCCAAACTACCTGGAATATCTACGCAGATTTTCATTGGTCCATTTCCAAATCAAAACTTTTTTTTCATATATAGAAGGATAGTCTAAAATGGAAATGTCCGTTTCTTAAAATAGCTTTTTAAAGTTCATTGAAACATGAATACGTTGAACGAGATGCATCAGTTTGTTCTAATAATGTAATGACGGAGAGTTTTCAGAGCATCTATTGATTTATCAATAACTGATGGATGTGTTTTTAGGTGCGTTCGTAATTATATAAATATGTAGCACCTACAGTCGTCGTGCGATCCGTCCGTCTGTATATCCGTCTCTCCACATATAACGGTGCAAAAGTACCAAACCGAATGTCTTGGAATGTAACATAAATAATCGTTGCAGAATTTTCTCCAGTCATTTCAAATTTCATGAGAATCGAATCAAAACTTAGAAAGATATTAATAAAATTTTTCTACATTCTACTAGATCCTATCATGCGTCATTAATTCAATGATATCCCATGGTAGGAAATGATTCTAGGTTGTCATGGTCATAACGTCATATTTAAGATGGATCAAAAACTGTTTTCGTATTCCTGAATTTAATATAGGTAATCGTAATAAATTTTGTAATTATACATTTTCGCATACGAGTTCAACAGCTACTGCACCAAAATCTGGATATTTATAAAACTAGTTATAGTACGAACGTATCTCATTTATTACGTTTGACGCACAGTTTCCGACTTGTTTACGTTTTCGTTGTTATCTGATGGGGTCAGGTAACCTTTGAACCAATAAAGCACATGGAAAAGTGACCTCTGTAAGAATTGCAGTCATTCTTTAACGAATTAACTTTTAATTATAAAATTAAAAACACATGTTAGGAAGGATTTATTTTACCAATCAAAGTTGTTAGAAAAGGTATACACATGTATAGTTTTTTTTAAATTTATTTTTAAAGATAATACAATTTTTACGAAAGAATTATTCTTGCATGCATTGCGCGCATGATTTTTCCCATATCAATGGCTGAAACAAGCCAAGATTTTTTTAATGTGTACAGATATAAAGTGTTTTCAAAATGACCTACAATGAAAAAAATAAAACTTGTAGATCTCGAGAAAAAAATTTTTTTTTTAGAGAAATTCGAAATATCGAGATTTTTTTTATACAAAAGTAGCCGTGAATTCTAAACTTCTTACTTGAGAAACATAATAATAGGTCATTTTGGGCTTCTGTACGTTTAATACATCCACCAAAAACTTCGTGAAATTCTAGGCAACTGTTTTTCAGAAATCGTGCGCGCAATGATCAAAATCGCTGTTTTGAGAAAATTGGCTTTAAAGAATGAAAAACCCGTTGATCATATAGCAAAAGCTCAAAGTGTTTTAGACATAACTTCTTTTCTAATGCGAATTTTTGTATGGGGTTTGATTTTAAATGTTCCCAAAGAATCATATTTAATTATAAGCTATTTGAAAAAAAAAAAATCGATTTTTGGACGCTTCAAATGTTACCTGACCCCTTATACTCATTGTCATCTTGAATTTACGCGTCTATTTTTTGTATGTCTCACATTTCGGCTGTTGTGACATTTTTATCAACTAAATGTTACTGTCTACTAAAGTTGTCTACTAAATTGTTAAAATCAATCATTACTTTACAAACGGGGAGTCAGTCATGTGACAGACAGATACAGTGACAGATAATTCGAATTCAGGAACACTTTTCAACTTTTTTGGAAAGTGTTAAAAAGGAATGCAAACAAATATTTCAAAGGACTTACATTTTTGTTAAATATTGAAAGATTTCATACATTTAAAATTTTTTTCACAAGATTGTCGAATACTCATCATTTTAAATATGATTTCTTTGTAATAAAATAACAGAAAATCAGAATGTGCTTCTAACAATTTTGTACGAAACATGTTTTGTCATGAAATTAAAATCATATGTTTGTTCATAATATACTTCATTCAAAATGTACAATGAATTCATAATGTACAATATATCTTAATAATTGCTACGCTAATAAATCATTTTAAAAGAGCGTTGTTAAACGTCTAAATAAAGAAGAGGAAAAGTTCGTTGCCTAATCTAAGAAATAAATATGTGGAAAGGTAAAATTCAAAACCTGCAATATTTCCAGTACTTTTCGGTTAGCCGGGCGCCGGTGTTATATATAGATATTTATATGCATACATTTTATATTTATATACATGACATCATTCCTGCTAGTATTGTATATATATACACACATATATATGTATACACATATGTATATATACATATATGTATGTATATAAATATGTATATGTAACACTGGCGCCCGGCTAAACGAAAAGTACCATATTTCCTTATCTTATACTATAATACGATAAAAAATTGTGTGTGTGTGTGTGCGTATGTAAATTTTATTTTAAAAATGGCTCTAACGATTTTGATTACATTTTGAATTTTACCATTTTCGGGCTCGAGAAGACCATTGGGCTAGGTCACATGTTCGAGAAAATTTAATTAGTGGGTCATTTTGGGTCATAATGGATCAGGGTCAAACTAATTATATCTAAAATACGACTCATTCGATTTTAACTTAATTTTATATTCAACCGTTTTTGGACACGAGAAAACTATTGGGCTAGGTCACATGTTCAAGACATTTCGATTAGTGGGTCACTTTGGGTCAAGCCAATTCTAACGATTTTGACTAAATTTTGTATTCTATCGTTTTGGGATTACGAGAAGACCAGTAGGCTACGTCATATGTTAGAGAAAATTCGATTAGTGGGTTATTTTTGGGTTACTGTGGGTCAAGCTAATTTTATCTAGAAAACGGCTTTAACGATTTTGACGAAATTTTGTATTCTATCGTTTTCGGGCACATAAATACCATTGGGCTGGGTCGCATGTTCAAGAACATTTGATTAGTGGGTTATTTTGGGTCACAATGGGTCAGGATCAAGCTAAATGTATCTAAAAGACTGCTCACATTATTTTGACAAAATGTTGTATTATACCGTTTCCGGGCACGAGAAGATCATTGGGCTAGGTCACATGTTCGAGAAAATCCGATATGTGGGTCATTTTTGGTTCACTACGTGTCAAGCTAATTTTGTCTGGAAAACGGTTCTAACGATTATGATTAAATTTTGTATTCTATCGTTTTTGGGGTTTAGAAGACCATTGGGTTAAGTCGCATATTCGAAATAATTCGATTAGTGGATTATTTTGGGTCATAATGGGTCAGGGTCAAACTAATTATATCTAAAAAAATGACTCAATCGATTTAACTAAATTTTATATTCAACCGTTTTTGGTCACGAGAAAACTATTGGGATAGGTCACATGTTCGAGAAATTTTGATTAGTGCGTCATATTTGGTCACTTTGGGTCAAGCCAATTTTGTCTGAATATGGGGATAATGATTTTGACTAAATTTTGTATTCTATCGTTTTGGATTACGAGAAGACCATTGGGCTAAGTCATATGTTAGAGAAATTCGATTAGTAGGTCATTTTTGGGTCACTCTGAGTCAAGCTAATTTTATCTAAAACGATTTTGACGAAATTTTGTATTGTACCGTTCTGGGGCACAAGAATACTATTGGGCTAGGTCGCAAGAACATTCGATTACTGTGTCATTTTGGGTCACAATGGGTCATGGTCAAGCAAATGGATCTAAAAACGGCTCAAACGATTTTGACAAAATTTTGTATTATACCTTTTTCGGTCTTTAGAAGACCATTCGGCTGTGTCACAGATTCGAGGAAATTAGATTAGTGGGTCATTTTGGAGTTACAAGCTAATTTTATCTATAAAACGGCTTAAATGATTTTGACTACATTTTGCATCGTACCGTTGTTAATTAGCAGAACATTGAGCTTAAGTCACAGTTTCGAGCAGATTTCATCAGTGCGTCATTTTGAGTCATTACAGGTAAGTGTCTCGAAACCGCGAAGTTGGCGAGATTTTGACGAAAAATCGACGTTCAAGATTACGAATGCCAAAACACATACTCGGCGCGAAAAGCAAGAATGTCGCCAAACTTGGCTAAATTTTTCGAAAATATACGCATTAAGAATGTAAGAGATTTTTTTAGAAATTCCTAATACGACTCGAGATACATGGTTACACCAATCAAAGTTGAGCTGAAAATGTAATTTGAAAGGACGAATGATACAGTGAGAATATTATATCGAGTTGAACACAAAGCTAATTTTGACCGAGCTATTCTCGATCATTCCCGCTTGTTTAAAAAATCTGTGAAGAAAAAATAATTTTCATTTTTATTTATATCAGAATTTCAAATTAGAAAATTATTTGGTTTTGTTTACATTATTTTACTTTACGGTGAAAGCTAACGAAAAAAATAAAACATTATTCTTCTTTGAATTGGGATGTAAAAAAGAATTTAAATATTTTTATTCTTAAAAACATGTTACGATAAAAGGTTTTTGATTTTTGTTCATTTTCCTAAATCATGTTGTTGTTTGTATCTAGCAAACTGAACTCTGTCAAATTGTAAAAAATCTTGAAAGATTGGGTTTCTTCCTAAGTTAAAACTTTTTGAGCCATAATGAACAGAAACATTTAGTTATAAATGTCTTAATAAAACTACATGAAAAAATAGTTTTCTTAATGGATGAGAGTGCTTTGTGCGGAGAACATAACTATTACAACTTTAATAAATGAGTCGGAGAAAAATGTTTTTCTTTTGAAATTTTTATTTTAATTCTCTTACATTGTTCTAAATATTCTGCACTTGCAACCAATTAATAATGCTTCCCATTTAAACATTAAATAAAATTTTACTTTTTTTGCTGTTGTTATCTAGCATTTATTTTGTAGCAAAAATATTTACTATGTCGTTATATCCTTTAACATATTTTTTAATGTATAGTGCAAAGAACTTATCTTAAATGTGCAGTTTTTTAAAGTATTCATTTAAAAAGTTTGTACTAGTTTCTTTGTTTTGAAATATGACTATTTTGAAATAAAAATGACAAAAAGTTAATAATAAGTATTTTTTGCTAAATTGCAGATTTAAAAAATTAAAATATCATGTTCATTCGTGAATTTGCAATATCTTTAAAGAAGAGAAAATTGTATGGAATTAAAAAATTACAGTACAGTTAAGTGTCTCAGCAATTTTGATGGATGTTAATTTGCTAACTTAAAATAGAAATAATTGAGAAAATAAAAGTTGAATATCTAAATTAAAGCCTGCAGTGTTAATAGTATTTCGGAAAAAATGTTAAGACAATAACAATAATTATTTTCATTTTCATTCGCAACTAAGATGTAAGACAGAATTTGTTCTTGTTTACGTTCTTTTTATTCATGCTTCATCTTGGTTTAGATGAAGTTGAAGAAGAACAAATTTTTGTTTTTTTACCTTAAGTTGTTAGAATGTTTTATAAAATATATATATATGTTTAAGAACAAGAAATGAGAAAAGTTTTTGGTATTTGTTTTATATTACAAAACAATATGTTTATTTGTTTGTTATTACATATTCTATTATAACAAAAGACAAAAAAATGTTCCTTACATGATTGCAACGTTATTCTTTTACATAAATAAAACTTTTTCAGATATGCTAAAAAGGAAGGATATGACAATAAGCATTTTATCGAAATTGTTATAATCGAACCTTTTATAGGAATGATTGAGCGTAAACTACACATATATTGTGTGCTTTAACTTATATTGTAATAATAAACACAAATGAAATGCTAACTGTTTTTTTGTGTGTGTGAGATTTTCTTTCAATCTTTCTGCGTAAAAAATAAATAGTATTGCTAAACTATTACTATATTATTCTAATGATAAATAGTATCTAGCTACGATTCTAGAATATGATAAGAGCATTCATATTTTATCTTTAAATGCAGGGGATATTCTACCTTTTGAAACTGTTTCCTTGTAGAGTGATACAAAATGTTTACAAAATTGTTTCAATGGTACATTTAGCGCATTATCCGTTCAACCCATTTTTGAGAAAGCACTACTGGTATACAGTGTACTTTTTAGCAATTAGTACACTATCACATTAGCTCTCATTTTGTGCATTAGCTGCATTAATACATTAGCTCTCATATTACCATTTCTAAATGGTGATATAAGAGTATCAGTAACCAAGATTTTCAGAAAGGAAGTGCAAACAACAACTGCAATAGACAACACTTCATTTATAATGGCTGTTTCATAATAATAGAAGCCACCAGTCCATCAGAAGAAAATAACTCGGTTAAGCGGGACTCTACTGCAGTATAAAACATATTTAAATTTCAAGACTTAAATCACACGTTTTATTTTATGTAAAATGACGTCATTCGCATCCGCTTAAGAATTTCATAGACCGACAATAAAGCATGCATAGTACATCACTATCGCGAAATAATGCACAAATGCAGCAAACAGATATCGTCATTCAAGAAAATCGAAAACAAAAACGGCTATGTAATGATTCATAGATACTTACAATTAAATATAGTATATAATAGCTCCATTGTTTTAACAGAAATCATTTGTTTATATTTTTTTCAAAATAGCACTTATTTTAATTACATTTTCTTTCGGTTGTTATGAGAAAATGGCAACAAAAATATATAATTACTATTTTAAAACTATGTTTCCTTTGCTTTCTACAGAAATGCACTGCAAATAGAGGCGTCTTAAATTTAGACACATATGTGACTGAAAAAGAATTTCAGTCACTTAAGTGTCTGAATCTCAAAATTCAGACATAACAGACGTCTAAATTTAAGACACATAAATGTCTTACTATGATCATGCTATAAACGAACCGAGAAACGTGTGTAAATTATCCAACAACCGTCTGATTTTAAGACGATACGCTCCAAGCGATAGTTAAACATCATCTTTGGTACTATTCTTAACAGCCAATCAGAACGCTGATTTCCGCGCGTGTCATCTACAGCACCTTCCTGAGATAAGAACAGAAAGAATTAAATTTTCACCGCCGCCATTGCTTGGATTAAAAGGATATGTGTTAATCTGGGTATTTATAGAACGAACGAGTAAGTCATATTTAATTCTAATGTTTTATTCCGATAGATTTTTGTACCTTTTGAATATGAGTGAAATCGTTTATAAAAATTTATCTCTTTTCTGTAAGTTTAATGCTAAATTTTTGATTTCACTAACGGTCGTCTGTTATATGCCTTCTTAATGTAACGGAATGAAATATAATTGTTTTGAAAATTAAATAGCAATGCTGTAATTCTATTTGCTTGACCTTTGTAAATAAACGAATGAGTGATAGTTTAATCTTCATTTTCGATAGGGTGATGTGAAATAATTATAATTTGTCTTTGCTCAAAAACAAAACTTGCAACATAGGTTTGAAAAGTTGAATGATTCATCGCTTCATTTATCAGAGATAAAAACATTAAATTGAAGCCATTTGTAACTGCGTTTATTCTATGTTTGTTTTTTACTGTTTACTGACTATAAACGCTTGTAGCATATGACATCAGGCATTTATTTTATTTTTTGTTATTATTATTATTTTGGAGCTAAATATGATGATTCATATTATTATGATATTAGGAAAAGTTTTCAGATTGCAAAAAAGCATTAATATTGTGAAATTTGACTGTATATATTGCAGTTTTTAATCACGGAAAGATTTATTCTTATTGATTTTTTAATTTATTATTGAAAATCGTAAATTTTGATATCCAATGTTTCAGATTTAACATTTACCAAATTTCTAAAAATAATATGAATTTTTTATATCATCCAGTAAAATTTTCGAAACATTAAACAAACGGAGAAACATTTTATTCATATTTTGCAGTTTACGTTGCTGTTTAGCAGTATAATTATAAAGTTTAATTAATATTTTTTGTGTTTTTTAAATTGGTATATTAATTTTTGTAATTTATATGCAAGCATTTTTTTTTTTTGCGATATTTTGTTCATGATTTAAAATTTTTAAAATTGAGTAATGCGAGAAATAATTATTAAATTTCCTTTTACTGCAATCGAATTTGCAACGGTTCTGGTACAAGTAATTGTTGGCACTAAAAAAAATTACACACGATAATTTAGACATAAATAAAGAGTTGTTTATGCCTTGATATGAAGTTTATGTATAAAACTGCCTTATATTTTTAAAAGTTCGTATTTACTTATATGATACAGTATTAAATATATTTTTAAGCCATTTAATAACTGCTTTTTTATGTTCAAAACGTTTTTCAAACAATTAAGAATAGTACGTATACTGTCTGATGTTTTTTTTTTTTTTTTTTTTTTTTTTTACTTTCTATTTTCTTCTGTTTTTTTTTTTTTTTTTTTTTTCTATTTCTTAGATCATTATTTTCTTATCAAATATATAAAATCTATTTAGCTCATATTCAAAGGATACAAATTTTACAGGAATAAAAAATAAAATAAATTAAATATGACTTATATCGTGTTGTTCCATAAAAAAGAATAATAATGATATACATTTTTAAGCAATAGCGGGTGAAAATTTTAAATTGAATACGGAATATGTTTAAAGAAAATTATATACATATTCCGAAGAATGATATATAAAATTAGATACCAAACTGGTGTTTACTTTTAACTAAACATGACAAATTACCACATATTTAAAAAGAAAAAAAAATATTACACATGTTGACTACTTAAAATGACTTAACTATTTTATTTATATGTACTTAAATGACAAATACAAAAATGGCTAAGTTTTGAAATTAGAAGTAATTTTTTTTCTCAATGCTTTAAAAATAGAATATTTATTTACTATTTTATTATTTACTCATGGTTATATAGCTGTTGTGATTATCATCTGATGCATATGTAAAATTGCCTATGGGGCAAAATCTAATTTTCGAATTATATGAATTTTCCTTTTTGGGGGGGCGGGACGGGAGGGGGATTTTCTTGCCCATTTTCGCGTACACGGGATTTTTTAAATCTCTTTCGACATTCCACCGACTATGATAAATATTTTGAACTTTTAGAGTAGGACAAGATTAAAAAATATATATATATATATATATATATATATATCCATATACCTTAAAAACCCTTAATAGCGGACACTTCGGGACCGCGAAATTTGTCGGATAATCTGAGATCTTTTGTGAGGTAAAAATAATACAAATATGTATGCCTTGCGGATCAAAAAAGTATTCGCTAAATCGAAGTATCCGCTATTCGGGAATGTCCATTAACCTCCATAACGGATACTCCCGAATACCGGGCATCTGTATTTAGCTAACAATACTGCAGGGTTGCATTTTTTGCAAAAGGACTCCTTGATTAAAGCATGGGTAGTGCCCCGTTCTCTTACGATTTTAGTTCCCCCAAATTTCATGTGCAATATTTGCGAAGCTTATATTTTAAATCTGTTTCGAAATTGTAGTGATTATAATCAATATTTTGAACTTTTAAAGTAAAGTAAGATTAAAAACAAAATTAAAAAAAAATCTAATATTTAGATAAATATTTTTTCTTTTTAATCTTATTCTACTCCTGAAACAAAATACTCATTATAATTAGTACAATGTCGTAAAAGATTTAAATTATCAGCTTTATGAAAATTGCATACTAAAATTGGGAGCACAAGAAAATCAGGCGGTATGGGGGTAGAGGGGGCAGGACAACGGCCAGATATTTTCCCAGTATTCAGCGTGGTCAAACATGGCTACATAAAATGCTTACAAAAAATGTCTGCGATTCAGACGTTTCAAGTGTCTGAAATTCAGTCGCAAAAAGTGTCTGAAAAAATTCAGACATTTTAAAATGTCTGAAAATTGAACACTCCGTTTCAGACACTTAAGTGACTGAATTTCAGACATTTTAATTTACAGTGTGGATAAAATGTCGTTGCCAATATTAAGCAAGTGGCTCCCAAAACTACAAAAAAATTAATATTTCAAAAACAAATGGAGATACAGTTTTCAAGCAAAGTGCATTTAAAAGAACTTTTTTTTTCGAATTATAAGAACTGAAAGTGTGCGATGCTTAGAAGTTTAAAAAATTGCTAAAGAGTAATGATTTGTTTTACAGCTAGCCTTGGTAAGCTAACGTTATTTCTTGCACTCAAAATAAGCTGGGAGAAAGAAATAGCATACCGGACCGGAGGCTAAAAAACTCCTAATTAAAACTTATAATGAATAAATTCTGAATTATTTTAATTGTTTTATTCCTCAAACGGGTTAATCTTTCATAATAGAGATGTGTTGAGATAGTGTGAAATTTCTTTAAAAAGTCTTCAAAATTCCACAAAAAAACATTAATATGAAATACAATTTTATAATTAATTACACTTAAAAGGCACCAGTGGCTGAGAGGTTCTGCTTCGAAGCTGGTAGACGGGAGGTGCTGGGTTCGAACCCAATCGAGACCTTTGGCCTAACCGTTTCGGAGTTTTCGTGGTTTTCTTCGAAACCTTGGATTTCCATACGTAAATACGGGTTAGGTTCACTTAGAAAGAACCCCACATAGTGCACTGCCCCATCGGGCCTATATCCCTAGAGTAGATAATCGGCCGTCAAATGTCAACCCAACCCATTTGACGGTATAAAAATTTAAGTTAAGCAATGTTTACAAATTAAAATATTGCAATAAAAACATATTACTTGGTCAGATTATTGACACGGCCGATATGACATCACTGTCACTCATGTCACCGCCCCCTGAATACGAGGTCTGTATGCTGACTCAAAAATGCTGGCTGCCGAAGTCGGATTTTTTTTTCAGCGTGTGTACGGTCCCTCGAATTTTAGTACAAATAATTTTTCAAAGTTTTTTTTCGCTTTAATTTTCTGAGATTAAACAAGACAAAGAAATCTTTTATAAAGTACTAGTGTCTAAGTTTAGGGGACCGTACTTAAGTTTAAAAAAAAATCCGTTTTCGGCAGCCGCCATTTTTGTGTCAGCGCTCAGGCCTGTATTCAGGGGGCGGTGCTCAAGTACATGTTGTTGCTTTATACGTCAGATTGTGTTAGACCGAAAAGCTACCATAGAGTGTCTTCGGGGATCATTTGAAGGATGATGTCTAAGTAATTACTGAAAAAGCGGTCCGTCTAAAACAGCGACATACCGAACTGAAGTTCAACTTTCATTACGTATCCTATATAGCAGAAATCTTTCATAGTCATGGAGGTGATCAACGTCAAATAGTATTGGCGTGAACTTTGATTATGGAAGAATAGCCACAAAATTTTTTCTTAAAGTTTATTAAAGCGCATGTTTTTGATGTCGTGGCTTAGTTAGATAATTTTCTAGAGTTGGGGCTATTATACAATGCTTATATCATGAAAATCGTTCAAACCTTTTTCGATTTATGGCAGTCATTTTAGATGTGTGTTTCTTCTGACCAGTTTACCTTAAATTTTTCCAAGATCTGTTCATAGATAGGCCGTTTCTAGTGTTCAACTTAGTGAAGAAGACAAATTTCCTGAAAAATGTGACCGCCGTTTTAGGAATAAACTGGAATCGTGTCGATATCAGTGAACAAGAGTATTGCCGAGAACTTCGATTGCTGAAGATTAATAATAAAAATTGCTTAAGCCTATCAAAATGATTTTTCCGACTCAGAAGGTTTTCCCGTATTCGAAAAAAGCTTATTTCATGAAAATCATCGCCATTGTTTTCGATTTATAGGATCATTTTCAATACTGAGTTTATTTTACCCTCTCAAAATAAATTATCTCAAAATAAGGACATAGATGCTAGAATCGGTATAAGATGCACATTTCATTAAAATAATTTTAGACGATTTAGCAGAATTTTCATTGCTGAAATTGTTTTAACCTATCAGAAAGCTTTCTAGAATTTGGGACGGAGCAAGATCATGTTTTCTTGACCCAATTAGTTTAGGAGACACGTGATGTCAAAATCGTCGTTTAAGCATCTTTCGATTTATAGTAAGCAGCATTTACAGTTCAGAGCTTGCTTTAGCCTGTCATAACAATTATTTTCTAATTTGGACATAGCTAGATCGTTTTCAAGTGATCGATTCTGTACAGGAGTAAGTTTCGTAAAAATCTATCCAGCTGTTTTTAAGATCGTAGATCACACATATTTTGTTTTCATCTTTTAATATAAAAAAATAATAATTAAATAAGTTAAAAAAATTAATTAATCAAACAATTTTTAAACGTAATTAGAAATAGAAATAACTATTTATAATAATAATTATTATTAAATTATGAGTTATATTTTGTGTTTTGATATTTCCCATAAATTTTTTTCTGAAATCATAAAAAAGTACATTCTTTCTATTTCACTTTTCTGAAAGCCCTCTATTGTGACTATTAAAGATTTACATCTATGAAATCTAAGTGAATTCACTCTAAATTAAAATGTCTGAAATTCAGACACTTAAGTGTCTGAAATGGAGTGTTCAATTTTCAGACATTTTAAAATGTCTGAATTTTTTCAGACACTTTTTGCGTCTGAATTTCAGACACTTCAAACGTCTGAATCGCATCCATTTTTTTGTAAGCATCATACGTAGCCATGTTTGACCACGTTGAATCCTGGAAAAATATTTGGTTGTGGTCCTGCCCCTCCCCCCCCCCAATACAGCCTGATTTTTTTGGTGCTCTCAGTTTTGGTATACAATTTTCGTTACGTTGATAATTTAAATCTTTTACGACATTGTACTGATTATAATCAATATCTTGAACTTCAGAAGTAGAACAAGATTTAAAAACAAAAAATATTTATCTAAATATTAGATTTTTTTAAATTTATTTTGTTTTTAACCTTATTTTACTTTAAAAGTTCAAAATATTGATTATAATCAGTACAATTTCGAAACAGATTTAAAATATAAGCTTTACAAATATTGCACATCAAATTTGGGGGCACTACAGTCGTAGGGGGACGGGGCACTTCCCAGTTTGCCCTTCCTTTAATCAAGAAGTACTTTTGCAAAAAACGCAACCCTGCATTATAGTTGTCTAAATTGAGATGTCCGGTATTCGGGAGTATCCGTTGTGGAGGTTAATGGACATTCTCGAATAGCGAACACCTCTATTTAACGAATACTTTTTTAATCAGCAGACATACATATTTGTATATTTTTACCTAAAAAAGGTAGACATCTCCAATTATCGGACAAATTCCGCGGTCCCGAAGTGTTCGCTATTAAGGGCTTTTAAGGTACATAGATAAATATATATATATATTTTATAATCTTGTCCTACTCTAAAAGTTCAAAATATTTATTATTACTCGGTTGAATGTGGAAAAAGATTTAAAATATCAGATGTACGAAAATTGCAAAAATCCCCCCCCCCCAAAAAAAAAATGAAAATATAAAAAAATATATTGCTACATAGGCAATTTTACATATACATCACTTGATAATCACAACAGCCATTTAACTATGAATAATGAAAATAAATAAATAAATATTCTACTTTAATAACATTGGGGAAAAAATGACTTTGGTATTTTGTTAAATATATTTGCGTTTTTAAACTTGTCCTACTCTAAAAGTTCAAAACTTTCATTATAATCAGTGCAAGATTTAAGATATCAGCTTTACAAAAATTCATGCAAAATCCCCCCCTCCCCCCCCCCAAAAAAAATGAAAATACTTATTTAAAAATTATGTTTTTAAAAAATTTATATTTCCACATGGGCAAGTTTTTATGTAGATCAGAGGGTACTCACAAAAGCTATTCAACTATCAATAAAAACAAATAAGTACATATTCTATATTAAAAACATGAGGAAAAAATAACTTATGATTTCCAAACTTCTTTCGTCTTAAATATATACAGTAACATCTGTCATTTTTGTATTTTTCGTATAAGTGCATATAAATAAAGTTACCACAATTTTAAATACGAAATCTAGTTAGAGGTTTTTACTTTTTCCCATTATAAATTTCAAATTACTTTTTTATTAAAAATAATAAAAAAATCAGTATTAGAGTTGATTGCAAATCAAATACATATGTATATTTTTACAGGCAGCTTCATATAATAGACCAGTCTCATTTACTTTATTTATCTTTTTTTAATCTGCGGTTTTATGCCAGGAAGTAAGAAAGCATTAGGTCATCTTTCAAAGTTTTTTTTTTCTTTACTTCCTTGTGGCCGTCATTTACTGCGAGATAAAAATTATCCATTGAAACTAAGAACTGACATTGAATATATAATTCGTAATAAAAAAGAACGTCATAAGTTTAAAAATATATACTTCTAGAATTAGTGGGGTTTTTTGCGAACAGATTCAAAACTAATTAAATTTCATGCAGGATTTTGTTTAGTACAATAAATAAAATCATAAAATACACTAATTTTACTACTATAAAGAAACTTACTTGAGTTGCTGCAAGAGGTAAGAAATATTCCTCGATTTGAAATTTTAAAAACTACCACAACCACAGTGAGGGAGAAATAGTTTCATCAGTTTAAAAGGTAATCCCATAATACATCCGACTAGCCATATTTAAAGAATGAGATGTTTCATCCTAAAAACAGGACCCGCCAGACAAAAGTTTCTTTTTTTGCCAGCTTCGACAGGACGAAGATGAATAACACAATATTATTGATATAAATTGATACGAGTTAACACTAAGCCCATTGCACACGCTTTGCAGAATTTCCGGGTGTAATCTTCAACCGTCGTCTACTTCTGTTCTGTGTCTATCCCGCCCTTGTATCGACGACAGCTTCTAAGAGACATTTGATGTCGAGCACACACGTCAGATGTATGTATTCAATAAATAAATAATCCAAGTTAATACGAATTAAAATAACAGTACTTCACATTTCGCAAAAAACGAATTAAAATACACGCGTACATAAAAACAAACTTTGTTTGAATTACAACGTATACCACTTCGAACGAAGACATCTAAAACGCATGCGCAACTGGGAGTGCTAGTGCCCCCTGGTGGTTATTGCGTCGAAAGAATCAAAACGTCTTAAATTAAGACACGTTTAAAGCAATGAAGTGTCTTAAAATAAGACGTTTGCGGATATTTTAGACATTATTCTCAGTTCGTTTACACCATGGTCATAGTAAGACGCTTATGTATCTTAAATTAAGACATCTATAGTGTCTTAATTTTCAGATTAAGACACTTAAGTGTCTAAAATTCTTTTTCAGTCACATATGTGTCTAAATTTAAGACGCTTCTATTTGCAGTGTTGCCTACCGTTAAATTCTGGTAAGTAAAGGGAAAGTGCATTGCACTCATTTATTATGAAATAGTATCCAAAAGATATAAACACAAATAAAAAGAGTGGTTCGTTTTATTTTATGATTATTTTCATTTTAATTCAAATAAGGAAATTTGTTTGTCAAAGCATTTCGTAATAGTATTTCAGAAAAAAACATCGTAGAAGATATGGCAAGTTTCTTTATTACTTTCGAAGATCAATGGACCCTTATGCAGGTGACATCAGACGCCGGCGTATAGTATCCAAAATAAAATAAACACAAATAAAAAGAGTGGTTCGTTTTATTTTATGATTATTTTAATTTTATTTTGAATAATGAAATTTGTTTGCCAAAGTATTTCTTAACAGTATTTCAGAAAAAAAAAAAAAAACATTACAGAAGGTATGGCAAGTTTTTTTATTACTTTCAATGGACATTATGCAGGTGACGTCAGACGCCAAAGCTGGCGGTATGTTGATCTGTTATTCTAACCACTGCACAGCCAGAATGCCAATGTGCGCAGGCGCAAACACCGTAAGCAGACGACTTTAGCCTTGGCCCAGGTTGAGTGCATGTATTTTAACTGAAAATTGGCAAACTTAGGGAATTTTCTCGCCTTGAATTTATATTACAATATATTAAGTATATGCTAGTACAACAAGAAATATGTTTGCGGTATTTTTAATAAACAAGCATTAAAAACTCACTCTCCATAGACTACTATGCTAAATACCGCCAGTAAATAACGCCAGCAGACGAATATTAGCCTCGACTTCAGGTCGCGTACACAACATCCCTTGAAATACATTCATTTAAAAAAAAATAACCTGACGTAAAAAAATTCTATTTTAATTTTTTTTAATTCATGATTTTATTCGGTATTTATAAAGAAATATTACCATTGTTCAAGATATTATTATATATATATAGATAAATTATTTAAAAAATAAATTTATTTATTTATTTATTTATTAAAAGGGAATTATCTTTGTTGAAGCTAAGATGTTTCAATAGTTGAAATGCTTCAATAAAATAATTTCCCTTTTGATATGCAATTACACATAAAAAATATAGATATAAGGAAAAAAATAGAATTTAATGATTAATTCTATTAAAAGTTGCAATGTTCACAAAATAAGCTTCCTAAAATAGTATTCAAGAAATATCAATAATTTTTTTCAATAACATATTTATCACATTTTGTTTGAATCATATTCTATTTTGTGTAGAAGTGTTTGAAAAAAATATTTTCGAACTCTGATATAATTTAATTATTTAATATATATATATTAAATATATACATTTAATATATATAATATATATATTTAATATATATTTTCCGTGGGCAGAAAATATGTATAACTTTAAGTAAACTCTTAAATACCACAATAAAAACTGCAGCGAATTTAATAATTATATCGGACATTATATATTAGTTAAGTAAAGTTTTAAAACATCAGATATAGAGTTTTAAACAAATTATTTGTATTTTTCCCCTTTATAAATATGTTTTCAGCACAACTTCATATTTTTTTTATGCGTTTAAATATATGTTTACGATTTATCAATATATTAATTTATATGATTAAATAAATTTGTTATACTTAAATGATGTAGGAAAATATTTGTTGACATTTTTTTAAATTATTCTCTTATCAAATCAGGATAGATTAGGAATAATAGAATTTAAAATTTGCACTAGAACTGGGAATCTAACCGATACAAATAAACTCTACGTGAGAAAAAAAAAAAAAAAAAAAAAAAAAAAAACAAAGAAAAAAAAACACCGTAAGTCTATATATCTGTTTTATTTCTAAAACTGATTGGAAAAAAGGGTGGCACACATGAATAACGTGGCGGATGTAAACAAAGTGAATTTCACCTAATTAACAGTAGATAAAAATATTTAAAACTCTTCAATAGTTGACCTATAAACTGTTCACAGTTTTTAAAACATTTTTATCTGAGAAAAATCAGCTAAAATAGATGTTATTCACACGTGTCCCTTTCCCGCTACATACAAAGGGAATCGTTTGATTTAAATCATATATTCAATGGATATACTTAAAGCATTTTCTTTCTGTGTATGGTTCAATTATTTGTAAAATGCATTAGTACCTTTGAGGCAAATAACTATTTTGATCATTTTTAGGGTTCCGTGCTTAAAAAGTAAAAACGGAACCATTATAAGATCACTCTTGTGTCTGTTTGTCTGTCTGTCACAGCCATTTTACTCGTAAACTATGGAACATGGAAAGTTCAAATTCAGGGAAGTAATAAAGACCACTAACCCACATATTTTCAGATTAATAAACATTCATAAATATATTTAGTAAAAAAGTAGAGGGGCTAATTATGCTACTTGAAAAAAATATATTTTCTTTGTATATCATGTGGGATATCCTGAGAAAGTTTTTGTAACGCTGAACTCAAAAATACATTCCTTTTAATTTTAGGTATTATATTTTCAAAGATATTGTTGAAAATGTAGCACAAAAATATGTCCCCCCCCCCCCCTCCCATCTAATTCCGAATCTACTGAAACTAAAATTATGAAAAAATTAGAGGTAGTAGACGTTAAAATAAACCTTGTCGGAAAATATAGCGATTACCCTAGGTCACACAGTTTTTGAGTAATTAGCATTTTTCTGTTATACACAAATTTCGATTTACGGGCATTCAGAAAAATTGTTGAGCCTCGCTGAATATACCTATCGTTGCAGAATAATAAAAGTATTGTTGATAATGATAATTAGCTGAGATATTAACCCTTAAAGCTACGGTCAGTTTGGACATACACAAGGACAGAGGCGGCGTACTCTATGCCTAATTAACAACTTTTAATGATATATATGTGTAATGTAATGCCCAGTAACAGTATAAAAGCAATAAACGTCAAATTGTTAAAAACATACTAATTTAAGGGGTCTCGGGACTCTAAAAAGTGGAAAAAATGAAAAAAAGACAATTTTCAACATTTAATGTCTTAAAATGTACATGATTTTAAAACAGAATTTTAATTGGGATGAAAGATATAAGTATGCTCTTTCGTTTCATGTATTTAAAAAATTGCAAGATACAGAATTAGTATTTATAGGGGGCTTGAAACTGTTAGACATTTGTCGAACAAAAAAATGGCATAACAGTTTACGCGCAGGATTACAAAATAAATATTGCAACTAGACTGAAAATTTTGGTTCTTACTTATACTTCAGATTGTAATAATTTCCCTGAACTTAAATAAATTTGTATTTAAAGCATTTTTATATTTTTAATGCAATGCTGCATTTAGCTAATACAAAATTTTAAAAATTTCAACAGTAAAATCACCTAAAAAATATTTTTTTGAACAATAAAAAGGAAATTTTAAGTTCAGTTTATACAGACTAACATGAAATATATGTTTTGAAAATTTCATGAAAAAATATTCAGACGTTTTTGAGGTATCCTGCGCGTTATGTCCAAAAAACGCCATTTGGAAAATAATGACTTTAAAGTTTCGGAAACGCCGCTTCAGCTATTGAGCGGGTATAATTCTAAAAGCCAAAACTTTTGTTCTAATGGGAATTTCAAGGAAACAATTATATCAAAATATTCAGAAAAGATAGGAGTTTAACATCTAAAAAAATTAAAATTTCTTAAATTTTGAAGCTTTAAGAGTCCAGCGACCACTTAATCCTTTCCGGCACGGAGTAATTTTATTTATAAACTTATGAAATAATGAACTGACATCATAAACGAATTTATTAGAAAATGCGAACTTGTTTATTTTCACGTACATGATAAAAGGAAAATTTTAATCAAAAATTCTTTGTGCCGTTTGTCTGTTTTGGAATTAAAATTGGGTCTCCGTTTTTTAAGGGCATCGCCCTCGAAAGATTTAATTAGAATGAATCGCATAAATACTGTGGGATTCGCCATAGTTTGCATTTATTGTATCTCTCAATACGCCTCGAGTGACTTTAAAAGTTAATTAAACACCTATCTGGAAAAACGCGGTACTGACCATGGCGGCGTTGCAACTTTGAGACCTCAATTCGAAGCGCGCTTAGCACAATGCCAAATTAAAACTTTGAACAAAGGTTTTCTTTAGCTACACTGTAGAAATAAAGGTTATTACTACGCTGAATTTAGTTTCATGAAATGCCAAATGAAGTTTAACTATGCACTGCTTTTATTGTCAGTACCTAATTAAGTTCATCATAAACAGATTAGGATAATATTAAAAAAAGAGTTATACGAATAGCTATATTTGATATTATTTAGGCTCCATATCTCTTTGAACTTTCATGGTATACCCGATTACACTTTTCTAATGTATACAGTTATACCCAATTCTACGTTGTATATTTTTTTACAAAGTCTCAGTATCCTTTTAGCAACTTTTTTTTTTTTTTAATACAATTACAAATTTATATATTTATTCTACGGAGCCCTCTGTGCGCGAGTAATGCTCGCACTTGACCGTTTATTCATCATGTTGAAAAGTTATTACAAATTATTTATACTGTATTTGAATTTCGATGTGCTATTAAAGTACTTATACTCGAAGCATTTCTGTAATTAATTCATTCTATAGTTTGCAGTTGTGTAACCATTTAAAAATATTATATGTTAGTACCAATATTCTTAATTTTTGAATATTATGGATCGTCATAGGAATTTTAAATTTTTGTTCAAAAATTTCTTTATGATATTTGTATTGTATTTTTTTTTTAACTTTTTTATCTGACATTCTGAGATTTAAAATAGACTTTTAACATCTTATGTATTTTTTTATCATTACGATATAAATATTGAAATTCCTTATAAAATAAAACGAGACGTTTTTGATGCCTTGTAAATTATTTAACGGTAAGAGAAAGCTTATGTAAGTTTTGTTAATTTCAAAATAATTGATACAGATCGCAAAATTTAGGAAGAAATGACACTTCTACATCTAATAATCGATATGAATACCTATGAACATATATGTGCATGTGTGTTAAATTTCCTTTACAATAAAAGGTTTATTTGAAAATACACTAATTAGGATTTTTACTCATGTTGCTTAGAACTAATGATAATGTACAATAAACTTATTATCCAACTTTTAAAAAAGTAGGAGGTTATCAATTTAACGCGTAAGTATTTTTTTTATCTTTTTTATGTATGTTCACTATAGATCAACCGAAAAGTCGGTTTCGTTTTCTTTTTCGACGCAAATTCTAAGTTTTGGAAAAAATAATGCTGAATATGTGACCGGACTGAAACTAACTGTATTCCAAAAATATACTTTCTTCCTTTGGAAATTTTCAATAATACTCATTGATTTCACCTGTATGTAAATGAGACAATCTTTATTTATTACTACGAACTTCGCTGTTTACAATTATCAGTCATTCCTGACTCAAAATGTGAGTACAAATTATAACGCAGGCAATGCATATGGGATTGAACTTTGAATATGTTTTTCACGTGTTCATTAAAAGCTGCAGACCTAGCAGTTATTGCAATTCTTTAGTTTGAAACCACAGAAATGTTTCGAATAATCTCTGAAAATGTCCTAGTATAACAGATGATCATTACATGTGCATCATTACATGATCTAGTATAGCAGATGATCAAGATAAATCGAAGTATGTATACTTAAAGTATTTTTTAATTAGATGAAATTCATATAATTAGAAAATCATTTTGTGTCGTTGAGGAATTAATTGCATTTTATTTTATATGAAAATATAAACATTTCATCAGAGGCATAGACATTCAACTTTTGCCATACGTAAATTTAATTAATAATTATGTATATTCCTTGTATGTATTAATTAAAAAATGACATTTTTGTTTTCGTTTTCGGCGAAAATTCGGAAGATTACTGAAATTCGGTTTCGGTTTCGGTTTTCATTGTAAAAACCTGTTTTGGTCAATCCTTAATGTCCACCGATTGCTCCCTCGACCAATTCATGTGATCTTTCATTTATTTGAAAGAGGATATTCTTGAATTGGTCCCATTTCAATTTTAAATAAAGATTTGTAAAATATTTTATTGAAGTCTGATTTATTTTAATTTGTTGAAACGTCAATATTATCTAGACTACACTATTATATCTTATTATTTGATAATATTTTTGCATTTTGGAAGAAAATGTAATTAAAAAGTTATCTTCACCAAATAATTACAAAGACTATGTTTCGAATATAGATAGATAAGAGTGAAACATTATTGCTATAATTGAGGTGAATATCTATAAAATTGTTATCCAATTTTTTTTTCGTAAACGGATCTTTCATCTAGGGAGGTAGAGTAAGATAAAGGCAATAAACAAAGATTTAAATATACAATCACAATGAACTAACATTAGATTTAATTTATTAAGATTATTGAATGTTTTAGAAAAACGTTATTTAAACTTAACTAAGCTTATAGAATAAATGAAAGTTTTATAATTTAGAGTTAACTGTTGTCCATAAGAAACAACAGTTTTGTTTTGGAAAAAAAATATAAGCAAGTTAAATGCAATTAAATAATTAATTTTCTGTTAAAAAATTGTTAATTTGTTTTTGAATTTAATAAGAGTTATGATATTAAATGTCTTCTATTATCACATACAAATACACATGTGATACGGAATTCTTCTTTAAGCAACAACATTAAAATATGCAATAATAAAATTTTACAACAGTTGTAAAGGATATAAAGTATTTATTATATGTACCATGAAATGTATTAGTGCCATCAAAGTATCAGAAATGGTTCTGATACTTTTGCCTATTAATGAATGACGCACATTAAAATATCAGGAATTAGAAAGAAGAAACAACTTGCAATGGGAGTAATTTAGAATTCTTCCAAGTATAGCAAGCATAATTAGAAGTAGCAAGCAAGGGTAATTAGAATGTGATTTTTAGGGGCAAAAAATATGTTTATTTTCAAATAAATGCTTTATAAAGTTTGTAAGCTTTTCTAATGATCCAATAAAAGAGGAAATAGATTTTTATAACAAAGATCAAAATGTGTATCTATTGAGAAAGTTTTATCTTTGAAAATTTCTTGGGGCAATTTAGTTTAAAACAAATACATTTATTCAGATATCATGATTTTTCATTAGTATTTAATAAATAAAAATCTAAATGTAAAAGTTTAAGGTAAATTAAAATCTGTGAAAATAATTTAGTAGGTAACAGAAATTTCAGTTTACATAAGTCCGCACTACAGAAGTTTCTGCGATAGCAGAGAAAATAACAAGATATTCTTTTGATCGAGAATTATCGATTTTTAGTTTCTTTTTGCAAAGTTTTGCGTTACAATAATTATTGTATTCAGTAAAGGTTTTTTTGTAAAGAGATAAAATGAAAAAAATATTTGTACGGACTTTGTTACTTAATATCAGCCAGCAAAAATTTTTAAATGGATATGTATTTTTATAAATAGTTTTGTTTTCAATTATACATTTAAATATTAATTTAAATATGTCTTTAAGCGTAAAATTTTGAAGGTCATAAAACTTTCATTTAGAGGTTAAAATTATTCGAGGAAAAGTTATTTGAACAATTTCATAACTGAATAATTCTGCAAATGTTAATTATCAGAAAACATTTAAAATAAAGAGTATTAAAGCATTTTTAATATTACAAAATAATAAAATTAGCACCGGAAAAATTATGTTAATAAAATTATAAATTAAATACTTAAATTTCGCTTTGATGATTAAGACCGTTTGTATTTCTTTTAATCAAGTTATCTAACAGTACCTGTGGGACAGTTAGAAAATCTATAAGCAGGGCTCGCAGCATTCCTAAATTTTTTGCACTTTGTTACCACTATTTTAAAACGATAATCTTTATTGTATAATTTTATTACAGATGTTAAAGGAATCTACCACGGAGAATTCTTATTTAAAATACTGGTAGCAAAGTGCGAAAATTTTAGGAACGCTGCGAGCCCTGTATAAGTGAGACCGAAACAAGACCATGAAAATCTTTCAGAATGATTTGAATTTCAATCCAGTATAAGGAAAATCGTAAGGCTGCTAGTTACTCAGCTTCCGAATTCGCCTCGATAATGTTAAATTTGTGGGAGTTTGATGCATTTTTATATTCAAAATACCTCCTCAGGAAATTAATATCTTTAACTTATTTTTTCTGTTTACAGTAATACCTCAACTTACGTCAGCAATTCGCTCCAAGACTAGCGACGTTAAGTCGAGATACATTTAGATAATCAAAAAGGATAAGTAATAAAAATTTTTGATAGTCTAATAAACATATTCTATTATATTTAGGTATTATATACATTTAACAGTAAAAAAAAAAAAAAACGTTTGCAGTACAAGAATTTAAAATAAATCAATAAGTTGTTAACTTAGAATTTATTGTTCTTCTAGCTGTCCCGTTCGAGTTTTTGAGGATGTGAAAAAAATCTTGCAATGAAGTTTGAGCGTTTTTTTTCTTTTTTTACTTTTAGAAGCCCTTTGTAACAACAGAGTGTTTTTTCCAAGCTTTTCAAAGTAACTTTTTTATTTCTTTGTCACTATCACTTGACAGTCGCGGGAAAGTTCACCTCCATGGAACCAAACATCTTCAAAAAAGTTCAAAGTGCGTCTTAATTAAGGAATTTTATTTTCCAGGTCAGACGACGTAAATGCGGGGTGACGTAAGTCGAGGGGCCGTAAGTCGGAGTACTACTGTACTCTTCTTAAAGGATGTCTCTTTTTTTCTTAGTTTTCAAATTAAGCATAGATTTTAGAAATATTTTGAGAACTAAGAAAAAAATGACATCCCTTAAGAAGTGTACACAGAATAAAGAAGTTAAAAATATTAATGCCCTGGGATAGGTATTTTGAATACAAAAATGCATCAAATGCCCATATAGTTAACATTACAGAGGGAAATTTGGAAGTTGAGTGACCAGCAGACTTAAGGGAGTGGTCCGCCGTAAACTGCGGCAGACCGACTTGAAATTCGATTTATATTGAATCTTTCTTAGAGTTTGAATCTTCCGTAGTCGTGCTGCTTATTTGATAAATACTATTGGAGAGTACTTTGATTACATAAAGGTTAGCGGTAAGAAAAATTGAAGGTCATCAAAGCGCATGTCTTCGAAATCAAGACTTAAATAGCTGTTTTTACTTATAGCACAATGAGTACATAAGGATCCTATTATTAAAACTGTCCAGACCGTTTTTGATTTATAGCAGCAATTGCAGTGCTGTGTTTATTGTAACATTATAAATCAAATCTATGTAGCTAGAATGTTTCCTTGTGCTTAAATTAACATCGAAGGCAAATTCTTGGAAATCGTTCGCGCCATCTTAGAAATAATCCTTTATTCTATTGATATCCTTGATCAATACTACTGCCGAGAACTGCGATTAGGAAATATTAATTTGGAAAAATATATATTAAACCTATCGAAATGAATGTTTACAAAGACTATAATTGATTAGATGATTTTCTCGTGTCCGAATAAGGCTTTTTTCATAAAAGTAGTCGGAATTATTTTCGACTTCTAGCATCAATATCAAAACAGTGTTTGTTATACTCAGTCAAAGATGTTATAATCGAATTAAGGACATAGCTAGATCGTTTTCCTTGGTCGAATAAGTATCAGAACAACGTTTTGTGAAAATCGTTTAAGTCGTTTTCGAAAGATAACAGTACTTTCTTAACTTTCTTTTAACCGGTCAAAATGAAATTTTACGATATCAGGATATTTCTAGATAGTTTTCATTGTGCTCAAACTAGTACACGAGACACGTATTGTGAAAATCGTTATAGGAAATTTTCGATTTAAAGAAACTGGTCTTCTAAGTACTCAGTTTGTTTTAACTTGTTAGAACAAACTTTGACTATTTCGAGATCTAGATAGAACATTTTATTGTGTTCGATTTAGTATAGAAAGGATGTTCATAAAAATCTGTTCAGCTGATTTAGCCCTTTAAGAACGGACTGCTTTTTGAGTTTTTTTTAAACAATGATATAACAGAAATTTGTAACTAATAATTCACTACCTGTTGACAAAATTCATATAGTATAGTTTCTATGAACCAGCACAATCACTCAATTCCGCCATTCATGGAATAGATAACCCAGGAAGGTAGAATTTTAGTTAATGCCTAACCCGTACAATCGTGCGGTTCCGGTCTTAAAGGGTTATAGATTATTCGAACTCACAAAAGTCCTTGCTCGTTTCATGAAAATAGTTTACACCAGAACATCCAACAAATTAAACTAAATGACGTATAACTTTTTAATTATTATTAAAAAGCTCATCACAATAAAAGTATTCCTGCAATTAGAAACAGAAATATACAGTTATAATTCTAAATATTATTGAAAAATGGATTCGAAATTGTAACTAACTAACCAGTAACTGACACTTCAGAAAAATGTCTAACTAAAATTAAGTATCCTCTTATAACATTCCGCAAATTAATGCTGTCTAGGTGTAACTTATTTTTCCTAACTGTTATAAATTATTTTTCAGTAACTGGTTTTTAAAATAAGCATGGTGTCAGTTACCGCAATTTTTGACCATATTTAGGAATAAAGTTAAATTTTAGTAATGAAAAGTATCATTTTTCAGGATTTTTTGGCAATAATTCTTAAATATATCTGATACACTTTCACTAATACAAAAAAAAAAAAAAAAAAAAAAAAAAAAAAAAAAGATTTAAACCTTTGTAACAGTGATTTGAACAAGAAGGATTCCTTAAGGTGTCCGTTACTGCAGGTTTCAGGTTGCATATTTCTTAAAGACGGAAGTTGCATTTTGTGCTCAGATATTTTCTTTAAAATATTTCTAAAGTCATAAATATGTACTTCTTTTCTATTTCGCTTTTCTCTAATCACTCGAGTTTCTCTGTTAAAGATTTGCGTCTGTAAATTCCAAGTGAATTGACGGAAGTTGCATTTTGTGCTCAGACATTTTCTTTAAAATATTTCTAAAGTCATAAAAATGTACTTCTTTTCTATTTCGCTTTTCTCTAATCACTGGAGTTTCAGTGTTAAAGATTTACGTCTGTTAATTCCAAGTGAATTGACTACCGTTTGGCTAGGATAAGTAAAAAGAAAATGTATTGCACTCCTTTATCATGAAGTAGTATCCCCAAATAAATTTGCAGATGTATTGTGGTTTCATTCTATCATATAAATTGTTTTATTGTATTAGAAATACAGAAATTTGTTTGCAAAAGTATTCTGAATAAACGAAGGATCTTTTAACATGATTTTGTAATATAGCTGTTATTTATTTATTTTCGTATTTTCTAGATTTTTAAGTTATTACTTTAGTGAATTTAATTCATAAAAGAGAAAAATATCGAGTTCTGGCGCTCTTTTTTCCTCGATGGGGAAAGGAGAGGAAGAACTAATCTGAAGCGAGTGGTTTAAGACAGTCTTGAATTCAGGTGGTGGTAACACTTCTCCCCGCAGATTTTAAATTTCAATGAACGAAATTTTCTTTTTCTTCTTTTTTTAAAAACATACTGCTTTTATTTTTCTTTTCGAGTAAGTTATAATATTTAAAATACTAAAAAATGAAGAAAGGAAAAGGTCCATTTAAAGGTTGGGGGTTGGGGGCTGTCCCACTACAAGCCTCCCACAGAAGTTAAAACCCGCAAAGAATTTGACCCCCCCCCCCACACCCCAATAGAAGTTAAAAAATAGAAATTATTTTTTTCATCTTGCAAAATTGCAATATACAGTAAAACCTTCATAACGGAAACTCCTGAATAACAGACACCTCTATTTTTCTATTCCCAACGTCTATATAATTGTACATTTTTAGCTCTCTAAAGCAAACACCCCCGAACAGCGGACAAATTCCGCACTCCTGAGGCAGGTTTTTATATACAGACTTTTTTATTCATAAAAATGCACAGTTTTTGCAAACATAGAATATGCACATATTAATTCAAAAATATGTGGACATATTTTGCAAGCATCGAATATGCATTTATTTTATGCAAAAAATGTGCTCAGTTTTTGAAAACATAAAATATGCAGTTATGTGTATGTATAAAAAATGCAGATAATTTGCACATTTTTTTTTTTTTGAAATATTCAAAGTATTCACTTTTAATGTACAAATTGTGTACAATCCATCTTTTTTTTGAAAAAAAAAGTGCAAACTTTCTTTAGCTGTGGTAAAATATATTTCGGCGATTTGCAGTGTACTGTTATGGAAGGGAAAGGACAGAGAAGGACGCATGCGCAATAAGCATTCAGTTACAGCTATTTTCTTTGTAATATTACTAGCAGTGAATGGTTATAGGCCATTTTCTAGTAACTGCTACAATATCTGTAATGATATTAAGTACTTTTTAGTATAGTCAGATATATTTTTTACAGTGTGCATTGTCTTGAAACTATTTTTTAAATGTTATTAAAATGTTTATACTCCGTACTTTTGTCATCGGGCTTGGGATCTCATGATGCGAATTTTTTCGAACTCGGTTTTTGTATCGTCGAGCACTTGCGGGCTCGGGCTTCGAAAAAAGATCCTGACCTTATCTCTAAGTTACAGAACTCGATATTGTTATCAATAGAAAAGATAAAGTCTATATCCCACTGTATATTTTAAGATGTATCTCGTTCTTAAAAAATATTTAGATGCTGATTCTTTTGTGGTAATATATCCCTTAGAGTATTTCTCTATTTTACTTTTCAAATCAGTGTAATTGCAAAAGAGTACTATATCTCTATTTCGTTATCTTAAAAAGGATAGAGTGCCATTATTAAATATTTACGTGTATAAAATAAAAGTACATCTTCTACCATTAACTATAAGGCAAGTTCAGCTAAAAAAATATTGCTTTTATTTCTTATGTAACAGTACCCGTAAGTGAGAGTCCAAATTAAAGAGAGTGGTTTCATTTTATCTTATTAATTATTTTCAGTCTAATAGGAGATGTAGCAAGATGCACCTAGTAACGTACCTCGTTCAAATATATAAGAAAACTCTTTGTACAGAATATCACATATCTATCATTACTTTCGAAAATGGGACAAATGTAAATGTTGATCTAATTGGATTTACCATGATTTCAAAATTATTTCTTCATGTGCATTCTTAAATGTATCGTTCTGAAATTGTTAAAGGTATAATATGATTTCTTGTTTTACTAAAGCTTAGAAAAACAGTTTATATGATAACGTTACCAACAGTTTGATCGTATTAAAATAATAGTTTATCTACGTAACCGTAGTTTATATTCTGTTGAACTGTCTACATGACAGACCAGATGTTATTACCAATAAGGTTATCACAGCGAAATATGCTCACCGGTTGTCAGCTTAGTTAAGCTTAAACGGTAAAGCATTGGCCCTGTAAGTCAAGGATATGGGTTCGAATCCTGACCTGGGGATTTTTTCGCTCAATTGGAAATATTCAATTCGTATAATATGCTCCTTTGTTTAAAAGAAAAGGTGTTTCTTTACAGCAGGGAAAAGTATATTGTAAAGAGTCCATCATTACAGTATTAACGAAAAAGAAGGTAACCAAAATTAGAAGTTGAAAACTGGAAAGATCCAACTGATTGAAATACTGACTATGCCGGGAATCGAGCAAAGAGCCTTTGACTTTCATATAAAACTATCTAGAACAACAACCGGCCAACTGAATAGTGACAGCGATGGAAATTTAATTAAAAAGCCCTGTGTCAGATTCTGAGCCTGAATACTTTTACACTCTATAGAAAAATATTTAGATTATATGATATATTTCGCAGCCAGGATGACTGCTTAAAAATGATAATTTTTGCCAGTATGTGTGAGTTATGTCGGTCAGTTCCAGGTAGCTCAAGTAGAAGAGCAATGTCTATTTAATCCAAAAGTTTCGTGTGCGTTTCTCGGTATGGATACCTCTTTACTTTGTAGAAAAATATTAACTTCTAAGTGATTATTCATATAAAACATATTTGCTTTGAACAACAAATAATGGTATTAAAACATGATAAAATTTTAAGTATCGATATCTTTCTGATGTATATTATTGTCAATCAAATATGTTAAGTGAAATTTAAAATGAGTTTTTGTGTTTTTTACTTTAATCTACCGCCGGGAATAAAGGATTATAATATGTTTTTCCATTACTTCTCTTTTTCAATTTATATATATATATATATATATATATGTTAATTAGCCAATTTATATGAATAATTTAAATCAGAAAAATATTTGCCTAAAGGTTTAGCTGCTTCACATAAAATAGCTTCTCGATATTCAGAAATTTATTATTATTTTTTTTTAATAAAATTTTTGAAGACGAAGGGAACCACTATAATTAGTATGTGTAAGTTACTTTTCAATTTCCAATAGTTTTCTTCTTACACAAGTATATCGGAATAGGATTAAGATGAAAAAACAAAAAAAAAAGAAAATTCTTCTCTTAACTTTCGGTAGAATAATTCTAATAACAGAAAAATGAGGGTTTTTTGTTTCTATAAATACATGAGATTAATATCAAATGTATACCATTCTTTAGTGATTTCATATAGATCAGATAAAAAAAAGGAATATCTTTTGAAATTTCCTTTTTTTCATTTCCACTCGGATAGGTTTAATAAAAAGTCAGTGACCATTAAGTCGTATTGAAGCATTTTGCAGTACAATGTGTCAGTTTTGTGAAAGAAACTCCACGTTTAATTTTAAACGAATGTACTTTTCAATTTAAAAAAGTCCCTACATTCTGAGATTTGGGTTCCGTGTTTTCGTGAGTTCAGTGTTGTTTTAATGCATTTATATAGTATAGTCATTTGTCACGAAGTTATTTTTAATGCTGAGACTAAGCTCTTCTAAATGCTAAACAATATGTTATCGTCTGAATGAAATTTGGGGGGAAATAAATGTTAACGCCAATCGTAACCTCATCGAGATATCTTAATTTTATGAATTTGAATACACATTGTTTTAAAATATGATGAAACATGGTACCTAATTCATATAAAAATATATCAGTCATATTTAATTTATTTGAAGTTAAAATTTTCTAATTTTTCATCGCGGAGCATTATAATTTGTATGCTTGAGTTGCTGTCCAGTTTCCAATAGTTTTCGTTTACACGATAGTATTGGAAAAGTATTAAGCAGATAAAAAAAACAAAATCATTTTTTAATTTTCAGCAAGAATAATTCTACGTAACCTGCAGATAACAGAAAAATGAGAGATATGATTCCAATAATTCCATAACATTAATAAAAAATATATATGCTTTAGTCACTTGCTATCCTTTTGGATAGGTTTTTTTTTTCGAATTTGTTACATTGAAAATTAAAAAAAAAAATAAATGATTAAAATTTATAATAAAAGTAAATATAACGTATAAATATAAATACACTATTTTCAATCTTTTTAAGTTTAGAATATTGCTTTTAATCTCAAGGAGATAACACAATCTACAATTAAAAAGGAAAATCAGAATCTAATGTCTAATTTAATGGCTCCTATATTCAAAGATTTAAGTAAGAGATTCATTTTCATTGATTCATATTCCAGATATGTACAGTCGTGGGAAAAAAAAGTAAAACATCCCTTACTAACTCCTCAACAAACTATCGTAGAAGAAAGCTACTGGTACCCAACGAATGGAAATAAAGCCTACTTTTAAATGATGTATATAAAATTTGCTTTGGGGGGGCATCTACATATTAAAACGAACCATAACTTTGCTTTTTTCAATAGCAGTACACAATTCTGACAGCATAAATGAACTTTACACCCTTCAATTAGTCTAAAAACAGATTTTTATGCAATTCGTACCAAAAGTTTCCGAGAAATTAATTATTTTAAAACGAGTGTATTTTAATAGTTGTATCCAAATTGAAGTTCGGTACTCGATTGTTGACCAAGGACTTGTTTAGCAACCATGACCACTTCGCCCGGGCGCGAAGGAGACAAATGCATATGGAGTGGGATATATTTTAAACGTATAGTTACTGTGAACTTGTGAGCTAAATACTCAGCACGTTTGTGTTACCCTCAGAGTAAAGATAATAAGAGATTATATGATAAGTCTGTGGTATTACCTAACATTTTTATTAGATAAAAATATTGCAGTGTTCCGCAGAGTGTTTTAAAAAGAGAATAGCAATATATGCACAGAACGAATGTTCAGTTCCAAAGTTTTTGTCCAATCTATGGCAGCCTGGCAGAGCTTGGTGATAGCCTAGTCTTTTACTTCGCTTGAAAAATAGTGCTTTTTTACAATTATAACTTTCATTTTGATGCATTTTCTGATAGAAATTTTGATGAGTACTTTGTAATTGTTGAATATTTGCTAAATAAATTATGTCCTTTTGGTAGTAAACTGCATATTAAAGCACATATTTTTCTTTTTCACTGTATTTAAAGATAAAACTTTTTTATTCATTATTTTATAACGCTGGAAATTATTTTTTAAATTTATGTGTGGCACATTATTTTTCTTGAAACTTGAGAAAAAAGTCATTAGGGAGTACAACTGCTTGTTAAGTTATTTGAATCCCACCACTGTTTTTTTATGATGTAGTTTGTCTTTTGTCGAGCTGTTCAAGCGAATCAGTCAACCCACCAAAACGAGAGAAAACATAAACAAAAAAAGCCCAAGCACGTGATCATAACGACCACAGATTTTTTGTGGGTCAAGTGAGCGAAAACCGGGCGTAAAATTTGCTGCTGATCGGATTTATATCAGATCACGTGATACTTTTCATGAATGATTTTGAATTTTGTCTGAGTGCATATAGACATGTATTACGAGAGACATTGTTTGGAAAGATAAGAAGATTTAATCATTGGTTTCACCTGTTTCGAACCATAAAATTACAAAATAATTAAATTATTTCGAAATTCCTTACTTTTTTAATGCCTACCACATGAGGTATATCTCCCTGCGCTCGGGCGGTCCGATTTGCGTCGCTGAACAAGCTCCGAGAGAGCTCCCTTCTTGATCAAGGCACCGTAAGCAGTCAATTAAGCCTGCTTGATTACAGGGTGGCATAAGAAATTTCAAAATATTTAGTCTCTTCTGTCATAGATGGCCCCTTAAACCATCAGTTTGTCGTTTTTTAAGCATAATTTGAAAACTACTTGGAATTGAAATGTGAAATTTTGGATTTCCGTACAGCGGAAGTTAATAAATCTGAATCCGTCAAAAAAATTTTAGGTTGCAAATCATAATTTTTTTGAAAATTAATTTCATAATTTATAATTCATATCAGAAAATTATAAAAATTGCAAATTCAACGTACTTATGTTTGGGTATGTTAGTATTATTGCTACAAAAAAATTAAAACATTAGGATCATAATTTCAGAAGTTATAAATAAAAATATGAAAATGTAATTTAACATTAGAAGCACTAAATTTTGAATGTTTATAATTCAAAAACCTATCATTCAAATGACTTGACATTTAGTGTCTAGGCATAGTTTGAACGAAAGATTTGAGATATCTCGTTAAAATTGGGTATTGTCAATGAACAAAATTAAGTTTGGATTCGTTTTAATATGTAGATGGCCCCCTAAGCAAATTTTATATACGTCATTTAAAAGTAGACTTTATTTCCAATCTTTCGGTACCGGTAACTTTCATCTACGATAATTTGTTGAGGAGTTAGTAGGAAGTGTTTAATTTTTTTTTTCCACGACTGTACCTTCCTAACAAAATCAAATAGTTTTATCCAGGGCTTAATTTCTAACAAAAAAAGTACCGGAGCCTAATATTCAACAGTACTAAAAACGTAGCGTGGCCACCTCCCCCCCCCCCCCCCCACGTTGCGCCATCACTCTAATCCACATTATTTATATTTCATACATTATTTGCAAAATGTAAAGCATCTTTTTTTTTTATCTTTAACAAAATAAAAATTTTAAATATATCTGCATATACTTAACTCTCAACTATTCAGCTTTTAGTTTATCACTCCTTCCGAATAGAACTGTTTGCCTAATTTTAATGTTAATTAATCGCAGAATTCTGAAATTAAATAAGGTAAGGATTACGAATCGTAAATAGAGTTTGCAAAAAAGGAATTGTTCGCAGCTATGCATTACAACTAGCAAAAACATTTATAAGAAAAATTTTCAGAAAATCTGACGCACCGTTTCATCTCCATCTCCTACGTGTGCGGCACACTACATCACATATAAGTTTTGACAGAAACTTGGAAATGGGGGTGAAAGGAAAGGTTAATTTAGGCTTCGGTTTTTAGGAATAGCTTTTGCACTGGGCTCCAGAGCCCTGTATTTATGAGCTCCGGTGAATTCCGAACAATATTTAAATCTTTACTAAAAACAGAGAAGTACCGGAGCTGAGCTCCGGTGGGCACCGGCACAAATTACGCCCTGGTTAGCAATTATTAACTAAAAATCGAAAAAGTTCAATTAACAAATTAGTGAATCATATAAATTTTAAATAGAAGACAATAAAAAAGTCTGTGAGTATAATAGAATTAAATTTAAATACTTCGTATATAATATATTAGATATACAAATAATGAATATTTACATATAGCTTTTATTAAATTCAAAGTTATAAACAAAAATATCAATATCTACTCTACAATTTAGTTATTCCTTGTCATAGCATTAGTTTAGTTTATAAAGTTGTAAACATTTTTTGACCTCACAAAAAAATTAAAATAAAAATAATCACCAACGGTTTAACTGAAATAGGATACATTTGTAGATAAAGGAACATATTGCTTTTAAAGTTCAACAGAAAAATAGCACCACTTGCAAAGTTAAATAAAAAATATGCCATTCAACTAAATTTTAGAAAATGCAAAATAATATGATCGTCTAATTTTTACCGTTTATCAAAAGAGAAACTGTCGTAATCGTTACACGTAAAGACACAATCTGTAATAACTGAACATCTTTTAACTTGCCAAATGTATGGCTGGTATAATTTGAAGAATTTGATTTCATAAATAAATATCAGAGGTAGACAATAATGAGAAATATTTAAAGAAGTTGCATCAGAGTAATACGTAATAGATCATGCAGCGGAAAGTATTCTCGCTCGTCTTGAGATAGCCTCCAAAAGGTGGTTAAAGTTTTAAAGAATTTTATTTTAGATCCCGGTATGCTATTTCTTTCTCCCACCTTATTTTGTGTCGTCTCCAAAAAATAACGTTACGTTACAGAAGCCAGCCGTAAAACAATGCAGATACTCTATAGAAATTTTTTTTAACTTCTAAGCATCGCAAATTTTCAATTTTTATACCGTCGTGTTGAAAAAAATTTACTTTTAAATGCAATTTGTTTGAAAATTGCTTCGCAATTTATTTTTGAAATATTATTTTTTTTTTTTTTTTTTTTTTTTTTTGTAGTTTTTAGAGTCACTTACTTAATATTGGGAACGGAAGTGCTCCGTTTCTGTAAAATGTAAAAGAAAAATAGTTCTAAAATAGTAAATATATATTTTGGTTGCCATTTTCTCATAACAACCGAAAGAAAATGTAATAGAAATGCATGCTATTTTGAAAAAAATATATATAAACGAATGACTTCTGTTAAAACATGGAGCTATTATAAACTATATTTAATTTTAGGTATCTATATCAATGTTACATACAAATGAAAGCCTGTGATTCATTAGATAGCCTTTTTTGTCGCAATTGTAAAATGACTTCCAAACGAAAATACAAGACCTAGACTTCACTTTTAGGGTGTTCTTACATTCATCTTATTATGCATTACTAGAAAAAACCGGTGCAGAAAACACATTCTATGTGAAACACAAAATGTCTCAAACGTGAAAAAAAATATTTTATATAAAATGTATAAAATTTATGTAATGCTATGCTGATTAATTTTACACTAATGTATATCTGGCCTGCCCAAGTTTTACTGGTGTAAAACTCTGCAATTTTCTTAAATAAATAAATACATTTCTTTGTTGTTCAGTTATCGTTTTGATTAAAGAAATCGATAAGATATTTAAACTATCCAACGTTACATATAAAACAAATCAGGACGATAAACACTTGTCATTGATTATGTATCTTCGATACGTTTTAAAAAGTGATTCTAGTACGTATAATGATAAGAATTTGAATAAAATAGTTCTATGTGTGAAATGTGTCCCATTTCAACAAATCGTTTTTTTTTTTTTTTAAGATATTATGTATTCATTTTCTCAAAAACAAATCAAACAATAAGTACTTTCCCAAACTACGAAGCTGCAGAATAAATTCATTTAATTTTTTCTTCAAACTCTCTCGCATTAAATATTGCATTATTTATAGAACTAATTTAAATAATGAAAGGACTTTTATTGAAAGTTGTTGTTAGTTTTGCTTTGCATTCAAAATAATTCATTAAGGTTGTAAAACTTGAATGACATAAATTAAATCGCCATGTGCTATTTAAATTATTTCTCCAGAAATATCTCAAGAATTTTAATAAGAAATAATCAAACGAGTTCAAAAAAAAAATATTTTGCGTAATTTTTATTTCAGCTTAATACATTTATTACGTCCGGGCATGCGAAAGAGCAATTTTTTATTTTTTCTACAATTCATGCAGATAAAAAATGCACTTTAAATTCGGTAAAGAGTTTAAAAGTTTTTTTTTTCTTTTTTTTTTTTTAACCCCCGGTATGAGTTCAAAAAAAATATTTTGCGTAATTTTTATTTCAGCTTAATACATTTATTACGTCCGGGCATGCGAAAGAGCAATTTTTTATTTTTTCTACAATTCATGCAGATAAAAAATGCACTTTAAATTCGGTAAAGAGTTTAAAAGTTTTTTTTTCTTTTTTTTTTTTTTTTCTTTTTTAGCCCCCGGTATGCTATTTCTTTCTCCCAACTTATTCTGTCTCCAATAAATAACATTACCTTGTTTACGCCAGCCGTAAAACAAAAGCCGATGTTTCATTGTGCGATTAAATACTCTACAGAATTTTTTAAAACTTCTAAGCATCGCACATTTTCAATGTTTATACCGTCGTATTGGGGGAAAAAGGTACTTTTTAATGCAATGTGTTTGAAAACTGCATCTCCATTTGTTTTTGAAATATTAATTTTTTTGTAGTTTTTAGCGACATTTGTTCCATTTTGGCAACTCAAGAACTCCATTTCTGTAGAATGTAAAGAAAAAATTGTTGAAAATAGCAATTATATATTTTTGTTGCCATTTTCTCATAAAAATTGAAAAAAAAATAATTAAAGTGCGTGCTATTTTGAGAAAAATATAAATAAAGTATTTATGATAAAACATGAAGCTATTATTAACTATATTTAATTTTAAGTATCTATATTAATGCAAATGACGTCATTTTACATAAAATAAAAGCGTGTGCTTTAAGTCTTAAAATTGAAATATGTTTTGCAGTAGAGTCCCGATTATCCGAGTCCCGCTTAACCGAGTTATTTTCTTCTGATGGACTGATGGTTTCTATTATTATGAAACAGACATTATAAATGAAGCGTTAGGTGAAGATGAAAGAGCAGTCCAAAAATGGCCATTTTTTTTTTTTTTTTTTTTTTTTTTTAATTGGCCATAATTTTTTTATTTAAAAAAAAAATTATGGCCATTTTTTTTCCATTCTGACCTGAAAATCAGAGTTCTAACTTTTTACGACTGTTCTTCGTAGATAAATCTACATATATAGTGCTATATAGTAGAGTTCAGCCGCGTGCAATAATTGAAACGATGAAATAAGCCGAGAAATAGTAAGTCTGACTTTTTTAATCAAGAGAATGTTTTTCACATTGCTAACCAGGAGTAAAACTAACAGAGTGAAAATATATCCTGGTCGAGGTTAGAACCTTGAGTCTTGGGTTCAGCTCACAAACGCTCAGATCGTATAGTGCTGCTGCGGTGAACCAAACACGCCTACAATGCGAAATAAACAACGTAAAGAAAAGCATAAACAGCCGAACTTTTGTCGCATACAGCGGTTTCATGATTTTATATTGGTCACTTCATTGGTGAAAAAAGGAATGTCATATAGACTGAGGAACAACAGCAAAATATACATGAGTTTTAGCTTATGCTTTTTCTTAAACTGTCTAATTTTAAGCTGAATTTTGAAGAACAAGCTCCTTTTACGAAACCATGAAATGTTGATAGCTTCCATTTTTATTATGTAAAAAAATATTTCTTAATAAAATATGGCGGTTATATACACTGGTGTACAAAAATTAGGGACCAATCACAAAATGCAAATTTTCAAATAAGCTGACACTCAAAAGGAAATAATATAATTCGAGTAATTACCATCTCTACAACATAGCTAGTCCATGTAACATCTCATTCATGTCACACATGGTCACAAGTGTCCAGTCACTACGGTGAAGCAAAAAAATAGGAAATTCCAAACATCTCATTACGAGTCTCAAATGATCACTATATACGACTCCACTGAGACGTCACTGTGACTGCTGCTTTGTGACGAGTCACCATGTGACTTTACAATGTAGTTACACTGTGACTCTCATGTGACTGTCGTCTGTAGACAAAATTTCAAAGTCATCGTGAACGCTGGCAAAAATTGGTGTGTCTTATTTGAGATGTTTGATTGAAAGAATCCATTATTTTAATGTTTCGTACACCTTTTTTCATAATTATTACAAATATTTTATATAAATTATAATAATATTTAGTACCGTAAAAATATATATACTTTTTCTATTAATTAATATATACTCCAGCATGTTGCTTTGACTAAGAAAAACTTGCCATGATGTTTTTACTTTGCTTGGGGAGCCAACCCATGATAATTTGTTAAATTCAGCTATCTTTAGTTTTTTTTTGCTCTATCAAGTATAAGAAAACTCTTAATTTTTTTCTTACTAATACTAGCCTTAAAAACGAAATTTTCAATGCAGTTAAGAAAGGCGTTAAGCGTCCTCTTTCAGAGGAGAGTTCACCTATCCCTCTACGTAATAAATATAAGAATATCGCTAATGAAGTTACCCTTACTGAAAATATAGAAATGGATGAGTCAAATGTTAGTGATAATACTCAGAATACTGTCAAAGTTAAAAATTCTGTTAACCCTTTCTACGTCGAAGTCGACAGCAATTGGGCGGCGGTAGCTCATGAAATTACGGTGTTAAACTTGGAAAAACCAAAAATAACGCTAAAAGGCGAACGCATTGTTATACAATGTAACTCTGATAAGGACTTTAAATCTACTCAGAAATGGCTAGACCAAAACAAAAAGAAATATACCACTCTTGATCCTAAAGAACTTCGACCCAAAAAAATATGCATTAGGGGCCTCCCCTGTTACACCGATACTAAAATTATTGAAGATAGTCTCAGGGAGCATGGTTTCGCAGTCACTAGGTCTGCCATGCTTAAAAATCGTAAAACTGGCCAACCAATGCCAATATACATGGTAAATGTTATTCCTCGTAAGAACTTTGAAGAAATTTACCAAATTAACAATATACATTATATTTCTGTTAAGATTGAAGCTTTTACTACCAAAAATCGTGTAAAACAGTGTTACAAATGCCAGGGTTACGGTCACGCTTCAGAAGTGTGTGGCTTCGATGCTAAATGTGTAAAATGCGGAGATCAACATTTAAGTACAGATTGTCACCACAAGGGGCGTATTAAACCCACTTGTGCCAATTGTGGACTGGGGCACCCAGCGAATTTCCGTGGTTGTCCAAAAAATCCTTATAGACTCGAAAATAAACAGAACCGAAAAACAAGTAATAGCGTCAGCAATCTATCCCAAGAAACCCAAATCTTAGCGGATATATTTAAGAATTATAATTATACCAAAAATACTAAAGACTCTGAACCCTCTACAATTAATGTAGAATTAAACTCTGATAACAATGATAGTACTACCGCAAACACCCATTCCTCCCCTACTATTGAAAATTCTAATGCTCCTACTAATTACACCAATGATATTAAAGACATTCTTAATACTTTCAACGAAGTCAAACAAATCTTTCAAATCACTAAATTCCTAAAATGTATAAAGAACATCTCAACTCAGACTAAGAACCTTGATAATCCGATGCAAAAATTGATGGTTATACTAATTGAATTTGATAAACTTGCTAGTCAGATCAACATTAACGAAGATTAAGCTCTTCATTTGTTAAACTTTTTTCCTTCTTTTTGTCTGTGTTGTTGTTTAAAAAGTTATAAAAAAAAAAACTTCTTTTCTTGTATTTTATGCTCTTCTCATGATATTACTCTTACTCCTTTCTTTTTCATGTTTTTTTCTCCTCAAATTACTAGACTGGGTGGACGCCGTCCTCTCGCTGTCGTTTGATCCCCTCGGCTTTTGCATTTAACTGTTTATTTGGTTTGAACTCTCCTCACTGTAGCTTTTTCTTACATTATTATTCTTTTTTACTTAAAGTAATTTAAATTCTCTTGTAAATATGTAAATATTTAGTTTTGTTTCTTTTATTCACTGTGTTAAACTTTTTTACTCAACAAGCTATATTAAATGTATGGTCTCTGAATTGAGTCTTTTTTTTTTATGGGGCTTCCTTTGGTAGCTTTTTCGCCTGTCCTGGACATTTATGTGGATCATATGGAACTTTTTTTTTTTTCCTACTAGTTCTACTAACAATTTTTTCTTAAAAATTGTCTATCTCTTTAGCTTTTACTCTCCATTTTTTCGTGGCTACTAGCCGCGTTTAAACGCTCTTTTTTCCAAGGCTCCCATTGCATTGTAACACAATATACTCTTAGCCTGGATGTAAAGTTGCCATGCAACTAGGGAATCCACACACCTGCTTGATTGTTCCATTGTTGCTTTGACTCTTTAACGAAACATTTTTCGAATCTCGTAACAAAGTTCTCTTTAGAGATGCTTTGTTGTTTAAATGTAAAGTCTCCAAAATTCTGATATCGAAAAAGAATGAATTTAAAAACATTACAGGTGGGCAATTCCACGGTCACGTGTGGGACAATTCGTCTAAGTATTCATGAAAACATTTGCAATTATTGAACAGCAAAAATCACAATTTGGAAAATAAAACAAAATTAGGTTATTTTGAAATCAATGTGTTTTAGTCGCATAGTATTCAGCTGATGGTGGTTACCTTTGAAACACTCTTGCCGCTCTCTAAAAGTGTGATGTTGAAAAAATATTCCTGCATTTTTGGACTTTGAAAAATAACTTCAATAACATATATAATTATTTTTACAATATGTTTTTAATAGACTGTGGCAATATTTTAAATAAAGAAAATATTTCGTAAAAAAAACGCTCATACTCACGCTTATACTTTCTTCAAAGAATGATTTCATAACTATGTGTGCATAACCTTTTTCAAAACAGAAGTGCGCAAACAAAAATAAGAGTATGATAACGTACCGCCAGACGTAGTACACCTTGCAGAAAGATTATAAGAAAAATTTGCGTTTTTAAAAAATAGGGTTATGTAAAATATAGTTAATCTTAAACGTAAAGTTATATCTAAACTTTATTTACTTTATTATTATGACAGCAAATTCAACTCAGAAGGAATCGCAAGAAACGGGAAAAATTTTTATTTTTAATTTTCGTCTTAGCAAGTCTAACGTTATAGACGTATAATTAGCGTTATAGACTATATGGCATTATTTTACTGGAGGTCACATAATTTTTACTTTTGAAGCAGGATAGTGATGTACAAGTAAAGTTTTCATGGTTTTTACTGTATAGTTATATAAATTTTATTCCAAAAAATTCATTTACACAACAATTTTTTTTAATAAATAACAATCATAACAGAATGCAAATGAACCGATTCAGAAAACTGTATGCGAACGTATTATTGTGTTTTCTTTAAAAGCTGTCAGGGTAGATAGCTTCGTAACTTGATTTTAAAGAGGGATTGCGCCAAAAAGTAATTAGCAGAAGGCTAAGATTTTAATATAAACATATTTGAGTTATTTTTTCCGGTATCAGTCGACATATCAAAATTATATTTTTTACTTATTATAATTGCACAAAAACGAGTTATTTTTATTCCAGTTTGCATATATTAACGATACAAATAATAATAATAATAAACGAAGAGAAATGCTTGTTTGGCGTCTACTTTTTTATATTTATTAGTTTCAATGTTTATTCAATAATAATTCTTATTTTTATGTGCCTCGATGGATTTAAAAAATAAAAACAGTTCCGAGAATTCTCTGATACGAAACTTTTTTAGCTCATGACACACTTAAACCCATGGTTGAACATCCCCGGCACATTAAAATTGTGATGATAAGAAAACACAATAAAAAAATTGTATCATGTTAGTTTTACGTACTAACAACAACTATGCTTCATTAAGACCAAAGCAAGGCAAAATCTATCCTATAATTAATGTATTAAAATTTATAATAAAATTAGTTTTAAAACTTTTGTATATCAGGTTGCTTAAAAATCATCATTCTAAAGATATCTATCTTATAAAGCACAAATATGTTCCTGAGTAACGCTGACGCCATTTCTTCAATGACCGAGGCTAACGAAAAAGACAGGCTACCGCGGTGCATCCCAAGTGTCTTTTTTTATAGACCGCTAGAGTGACGTGATGCTCTTTTCGTACACTGCATTGGTGCATTTGAGCATCCCGTGACTCTAGCGGTCTGTAAAAAAAGATGCGTGGAATGCACCGCGGTAGCCTGACTTTTTCATTAGCCTCGTTCAATGACAATTTAAGTTAGCCATTTCATTTTTTTGTAAATTTAATTGCTTCTAAATATCGCATCATTTAAATTTTTACACCATCGAATAGGAAGAAGCATACTTTAAAATATGATTCGTTTGAAAACTTTATCTCAATTTACTTATTTTTTATAGTTTTATAAAATAATTAACAGGTAGATATTATTTTTTAATCTATCGCATTCCGCAGCAATAACCCGTTTGTCCGTAAAATAATATAAAATGTTCAGCGTTTATTTTCGCCTAATAGTCCTTAATGAATGAGAAAATGAATATTAAATTCACAATATATATCTTTATAATATTCACAATTTATTAATTCACAATATATATCTGTCGTTCAAATTGAAATATAGTTTCTCTGTATTTATTTATTTTTAGGCCTTAATGAAATTAATAATTTAGCACTAAATACAGTTATTTATTTCCATGTAATGTTTCAAACTAAGTTGCCAAATGAAATTACACTAACATTGCAAACAAATAAAGAAAGAGAAAAATAAAACCCGAATTTTATAGATTTGTAATAGAACTACACAGGTTAATATTGAAATAATCAGAAACTAAAAGAGTGTCATAAATTGCTCTATCGTTAATTGTTAACCACTGTTACGTGGATAATGCGAAGTACCAAACATGCTTTTTCAACACTTTGCAACAAAGTTGAAAAGTGTTTATGAATCTTGCTTGTCTGTCTGTCACTGGCTGTAATTCGATAGTAATATAGATAATATATATGCATAGTAATACAGATAGATAAATATAGTGCGATTATCAGGAAATTTATATATATTATTGCGGTACACTGTAGTGTGTTCGGTTCTGAAAATGAAGTGTGTAGATCAAACGGTTCGTTTGCAGGGACACTTAAAATAATTCGATTACATTACGGCCTATGGGAGATAAATCGTTTGCGGTGTATGTTAAAGATATTACATTATATTAAGCATTTTGAAAATTATATGTGACAGTGATGTTTACTACAAACTTTTACTGTAGAATCTGGTTTGCATAAAATTTATAGTTCATTTACATGGGACACGTGAAAGTATTTTTCTACAGTACTGCATATGAAGAATAATTGTTGGCAGTGCATTTCAGTTGTCTTTAATAAAGTTAACGTTGTGCTTACACATTTTAATATGTAACCGTGTATTTTGACATTACTTGGTGTATATGCAGCGTCCGATAAACCCAGGTCGCCAGGTCGCCCGGGAGAGTAAAAAATTCCTCTTGGCGACTAACTTTTTTACCTACTTATTACTTTTAACTTTTTTCCTTTAACCAAAAAAAATTCTATGTGCGAAAATATTTATTTTTAATAGCGTAATTATTTGCAGTGGAAGAAAATACACCATACTATTGCAATAACTCTCCCTAATTTTTCAAAAGTCAGGGTTTCTGCTAAGCCAAAATAAAGTGCATATTGAAAGAGCACTGTTTAGATTAGAAATTCTTAAAAATACTCCAGCAGAAAATGAAAAAAAAATAAATGATGTTTCATTAAGTGGAATGTACCAAAATGTGTAGTTGTCAGATATATCTCACAAAAATGACAAATGGTATTTCAAATCAAAATTTCGAAGGCATTGTTAATTTATGTACATGGGAATTAAAGGTAAGGATATCAATTTGTCTACTGTTTTAATGTTTAATTTCATAGTTTGTTTCTATTTAACTTTTACAATGTAAAAGTGGTATTATCTCAAAATTTTTGCTCAGTTTGATTTTTTTATTGAATAGATAACGTGTTCACTGCAAAATGACGCATAGATTACTCAAAAATAGCCGAATACGATTATGAATAGCCAGTGTTCCATTTTGCAGTGAATGCGTTGATGTCAGAGAAATCATTCTTCAAGCTGGCTCCTAAGAATTTTTCCTGGCGCCTAAGAATTTTCAAATTTTGTCAGTCCCTGTGTATATGTATTTTATAGATAATATATCGGGATGCAAAAAGGATATAAAGTTTGTTAACAGAAATTGATGAATGAGAATATTAAACGGTGCTATGAGTTTTACTGAACTAAATTTTAGCATAATATGTAGTATAAATACCAATCTATAGATCATGGATGAAGAATTTTTGTTCCAACTATTGATATGCAGTATTCTGTATGGGATGGAAAGTGTTTCATATTCTATGCTGAAAGCATGATTTTTCTATTTTGTTTGTTGATCGTTTGAGCGTTTCCAAATATTTTGGCATATCTGTGTTATGTTTCATTAAATTATTGCCTTCGAATGAAAAGTATGAATAAATAAATTGGCCTTTGAATAACTTATATATGTATCTTATACAGGAGTGAAAATCGACATAAATTTTCCACTTTTGTCAGACCAACTTTTTAATTATTTAACAACATAACGAAAAAAGATAACAATAACCTTCAGTACATTTCTCAAAGACATTTTTTATTTAAAAGTAATTTAATGTATGCACGTAAAAATTAGATAATATTTCAATATTATGTGGTTTTTTAACGAAATCAGAATTTTCATATAATTAATGCGTAAGGCGTTTAAATAAAGAAATGTTTTAAACAACCGATAAATACAATATTTTTTTGTATAAGGTTATTCTCACAATCTTTTGACTTTTATGTCGCTGAATAATAATTTTTATTTTAATACATTTTTTTGTGTTTTTTTTTTTTTTTTTATTTCATATACTGGGAAAAATCCCATTGCATGATTGCATAACAATATTAACGAGATAAATAAGTTTTGGACGATGTTGGGGGTCCAAGTACCAGGAAAACTCCTATACCGTCCCGAGTCCCTGATGCTGATTTTTAAGTTTGGAGCTGTCTGTATAAAATTGTTTCAGTAAAAGTAATTCGATGTAATTTTTTTCCGAAACTGGGACAATTGTTTTACATAAATATGTGTAGCAAAAATGAACCTGCACACATTTTTACGGTAGATATTATTTTTTTAACTTTGTCCCTGGGTTTTTCATCCTTACCGTCCCTCTTGCTAAACTTATACAGAAAATCACTTCAGATGCAGCCACAGAATTTATTTCAAGTTTTTTCTCATGCAGAATTATGCTAGAGAAAGAATGTCTAAAATTCTTTGACAGTAAATTTACTGCAGAATTTAAATCAGCATTTAAATATCAATTTCAAGATCGTGGCTTTTTTGATAGTCTTACCGTCCCCAATGTTCATTCCTGAACTTTTCGAGGTAAATAAAAAAAAAAAAAAATCCAATGTTAACAACTGTTTCTAAAGATCAATGAACATTGTGGCTATCACTTAGTCTCAACATGATTTGCCTAAAAATATGTGGTAATTTTCCTTACCGTCCCTTTTTTCCTATACCGTTCCCTTTTTTTACCTTACCGTCCCTTCTTTAACACCCCTTTAAGACAATGTTATACAAAAATTCAGTATTAAAAGTGCTACATTTTTATTATTTCTTATTTGAATGTCCTGTGGGTACTATGCAAATTCATTATAAGTAAAAATTTAGAAGAAAATAAAAAGTTATAGTGGTAAAATGGTAAGACAAATTAAACTCGCAAGTTTAACTTAAACCTCAGTTAAATAAAAAAAGTTTCGCTGCTGATCATTTTTTCTATATTTTGAATCATTAAGGCATTATTCGTCTATCAGATTAATATGTTACTTTAGCAAGTTTAATTTCACCAGATTTTTATTCCCGAAATTCAAAAGATTTTGAGAATGCCTCATATGCCGCGCGGTAACACCAAAATTATCTTCAAATATTTGGAATGCATTTGGTACATGAGGATTTGAAATTTGAATTCCTCCACTGTGTTTGGAGCATTATATAATATATACGTATTTGCCTAATAACAGCATTAATAATACTAGTTGTAATATTATTAATTATTAATATTATTAATATTAGAATAATTCTAATATTATTTCATATTTTTATAATAATTCAAACGATGACATACGCCCGAGAAATAATAAATCTGAATATAATTACTTGAATTTTAATTCACATTTGTAACAATTCGTAGATACAACACAGGGAAAAATTATCCAGGCCTGGATACTTTTTCATTCTGTTGGTTTTACGCCTTGTTAGCAATGTGTATAAAAACACACGTACTGATTTATTATTTCATGTTTTCTTTCAATTGTACCAACACTTGGTAAGATTGATCTTTAGTTTATGTAAGGTAAAAAGAAATTCTTAAAAACACCTTAACATTTTAAAAATTATATAGTTAAATGGGGATGGAGTTGGATCGTTCGAGGGTCTTTTTGTAATTCAATATATAGAAATATGTAGCAATACTTTATAAATAATGTACAATATTATTAATAATGTTAAAATTTATTGCTATAAATCTGCTTGAAATCTCTTCCATATTTATTTTTCCCCCTCCAAAACATGTATTAAAAATTAGGGTGCACGTGACAAAAAACATGGTGCTTAAAATTACCTAAAATAAAGAATAAAAATTTAAAGGTCATTTTATATAATTGTTTCAGTAAAATAAAATATACATGCTAAAAGTGATTACAGTACATATACTAAACAGATCTTTAAAATATTTTAATAATATCATTCACTTCAAACGGTGGCATTCTCAAAGTCCGCAAATATAAAATAAATTCTTCCTAGATGACACTGAACTCTCAAACTGATAAAAACTAAAAAAGTTGTGAAATCATATGAAAAACTGGTGGAACCAGAGAGAAAAGTAAAGCTTGATCTAAAAAAGTTACAGTAAACAAATTACAAATAGTTTCATAGTTTCAGTCTAAAAATGCGTAGAAAGGTAATGGAACCAGTTTGATTATAAAGATCATAAACCTATGTTTAATGGTTCCGGTCTAAAAGTAATGGAATTAGATTATCTGCAAAGCTCATGAAATTACACAAATTTTTGTTTATAGCTGAAAATGTGGACTGAGCTTTACTGGTGCCTTAATATCGATCTGGGCAATAAAGGCATTTTTAACACATTCCGAATTCCAATCATCCATAACCAGTTTAAAAATATGGGTTCATACGTATAGGTTAGAGGTTGAATTGGTAATGAGCCCGAACCTGAGAGATCAGTTCAGTACAAAGTATGGACCAGGTTCCATTCCAGGGATCCTGATAATTCTGGAAGATTAAAGTGGGTCTGGAAGATGTACCCAAAACCCTATACATGTACGATTCAACCATATGCTAACTATTTGTTTGGCTTAAATCCATTGACATAAAGTTACCTTTTTTACACTGATTACTTTAAATAAAAATTATTGTATTAAATGTGTTCAGAAATATTAATTCACAACAGTTTCTCAACAACCTGACTATATTAATGTTATACTTATTACTTCATGGTTTATATTCTTTGCCGTTGTGGAGCTTAGATTGACTTGATGCAGGCATGTCCACAATGCTGGGCCTGGCCGAATTTTTTTAGAACTTAACTACACATTGGAATAGGATTCTGAATATAAGACACCAGTCCACATTTTCAAAGCTCAGCCCACATTTTCATCTATCAACAAAAATTTGGGTAATTTCATCATCTCCCATTACCTATAAACATGATTGCTATGAGCTGTATAATCAATCTACTTCCATTACTTTTCTACGCACCTATTTAGAGTGAAACTATTTGCAAATTTTTCTATCTAATTCTAAATAAATGATAATTTAGAATGTATTTTTAAGCTTTTACTCTACGCTATATACCAGGTTATTCAAAAGAAGTCGATTCGTTGATTATGCTTTTATTACGCATATATATCTAACCATATACGAATAATGAATAGATAATAAAATCTTGAGGGTAATTTAATTTACATTGCGACCAACATTATCTCGTGAAAAGTTTAAACATCAGTTTAAACGTTCAGCTCTATGTGAAGTACTTTTAATCATTTGCAGACCTTCAGAATGTCACCATTAAAAGTATACGAAATTAGTTTGTGTTTAAAAGGAGTTGAAGACATTTATTTTTTAACATGGACTGCAATAACTTTTAGCAGGAAGATGTATTTTGTATTAGTGATAACTATCATATCCTGTGTTTTTGCTCATATAAATGTTGAAATATGCCAAGTGGTATTTTTGTGCCTATTTTTTAAAGAAATTATACTGCTACGAATAACTCAAAAATTACTAATTAAGCCACAATTTGACTAAACTTCATTATTACCGTGCATTAGACGAAAATCAGATTTTCATTCATGGGAAGAACTAAAACTATTTCTAAATAGATAATAATCAAAATGTATTTTGAAGTTTTTGTGCTCATTTCAGTTTTCATTTGAAGTTTTGAACTTTATAGAAATCGTTAAAATAATGAGAAGAACTAAAGCTATTTGTAAGTAAAGGGTAAATTAGAATGTCATTTGAAGCTTTTACGCTGATTTCAGTTTTCATTTTATTTTTTGTACTTTTTAGAAATCGCTTTTAGCGCGCATTTACATCTTAAAAGGAACCACTATGCCATTTTATAAGCATCTAGTCTAATGGTCTATCACCCACTTGGTGGTAGTGGCACCAACATAAAATAAAGCCGAAGTAGGAACAGGGACTGTCACCATCAATTTGCCAAGATTAATTTTGAAATCGGTTTCGTATTTCCTTAAAAACATAATTTTGAAAGCTTTTTTGCTCGATTTACCCATTTAAATTAAGAATATTTTATAATGTGTTTTTAGAAAGAATTTATGTCTTATAATTATCTAACATGCTAAATTTTAAGTATCTATCTTTAACAATTCAATAGAAATAGTAATTTAGAAAATTATTTGAACACCCTTCGCTTATTTCAGCCATTTAAATTTCATTTTTTTCCATAGAGCGCATTTATAAGCATCTTATAAGTAACTACCATGATAAAAAAATCTTTAAAATCTTTTAATAATAAATCGTCTAGTTTCGTTCAATTCTAACAATGACATTATGAAAGTCTGCAAATAAAAAGTAAACTATTTCCACATAAAACTGAAAAACATTCAAACAGATTCAACAACATTCAAACTGAACATTCAAACAGATAAACATTTATCATGAGACATTATTGGTCATTGTGGCTCTTTTCATGGCAATTCAACAACCTAATCTTCATTAAAAGTGATTTAATTTATACTGTCTTTTTTTTAAGCTTACGCAGTATCTCACGCCATATATAAGTTTCTATTTTTAACTATTCCATAGAAATCGAAATTTAGAAATTTTTTTTAACGCTTTTCGCTCATTTCAGCTTTTGAAATTTGGATTTTCTTAGAAACGGTTCATTTACATCTTATAAGTAACTACAATGTAAATATCAAGTTTTTAGCTCCCTCAATATCATAAAAACTGCAATTTTAGAACGTTTTTCTCTTTTGCAGTCCCAGTGGCACCGACATGATTTATAGGATGTGGCGCAATGACCTCTCAGGTTTTAAGTATCTATAATTAGCAAATTTTAGATGCAATTCTCTTTCCAATAGTTTTACGTTAATGCTGGATATCGGAAACGTATTTAAAAGGGTAAAAGTAATACGCTATGGCTTAACTTTGTTAGAAAAATATAAAGAATGCTTCTAAGGATGAAAAATGGGATTTTCTTCCAATAATTACACGGTGTCAATATAAGAAAGAGGAAAAATGAGTTTTTGATATAACAATTACGCTGGGTCAATAGATAAATTTTAAATTATGTATGTTTTATTTATTACCCTACATTGAAACTCAACATAACTTACAATATTTTGAGTAGATAATAGAGGTTTTAATTGGTTTGTGAAAATAAAAATAGTTTGATTAATATTTTCTTAAATATGAAATTTTAGCAAAAAATTTGAAACAATGTGGATTTTACGTTCATTTTAAAACTATATGTATCTTAACACATGGAATAGATTAATAAAAAAAACATAATATTCTTCTTTTATATGTATAAACCAATATTTCCGTAATATTCCTCTTTTATATAAAAAAAAGTTCTATCAGAATGAAAACTAATTGATGAAAAATTCCACTTTTCAGCTCTTTTAAATTTTTTTGTCGTATTCTACTTCACATTATCTTCTTACTTCAAATATTCTGAAATTGCATATTTCATGTTGTGAACTGCACATGTGTTTAGATTTTCTTTAAGCATATTAAAGTTTCTTTAATGTAACTATTTCATGTGAACTAAATTAATGATGTCTGGAAATTGATTCTATTCACATCTTATGTATCAATAATTAGTGACTTTCAGATGTAATTCTCTTTTTTATAATGTACTATTAACATTTAGCTTACGGGGAACTAACTTCTAAAAAGTGCCTTGACTACGGGAAAACTCTGATAGTTTTACCCCCTTTCTTAATACTAGATATCGACAAAAACATTAAAAAAGATCAATTCAAATAACAGTCTTAATTTTTATTAGAATAATGCGCAGAATTCTATTAACGCTAAAAAATTAGATATTTTTTTCAATAAGTGTATGGAGCCAATGTAAAAAAAGTTATATTTTTTTTCACTTGTATGATTTAGTTTTTTTCTCGACATTGAACATTAATTACAATATTTTGAGTAAATAGCTGAATTCGTAATTGGTTTGCAAAACTGAAAGTAATTTCTTTGATTAATGTTTTCTAAAATATCTATTTATATAAAATCCAAGTCTCTGTGTGTCCCTCACTATTCCGGTAGGACCGCCTCACTGAAATGAGTAATCGTTGTAAAATATTAATGCAGGGTTACCACAGTAGCACCAAATGTTAGCCAACTTGGCAATAGCTGGCTAATTTGGCGAAATTCCCATTTAAAACCATTAATCTTTCATAATGGAGGTCACCGAAATTTAATTTAAACTCCACTCTTTTAAGATATTTTTTCGAAATCTATGGGTGAGAATTTAAAGTACATCTTTACATCTTCCTCCCGATGCTACTAATAAAATAACCGCCAATAGACAACGGTGTACTGTGTGAGCTCCTAACTGCGCGATTTTAATGTTTTTTAGGTACTTTTCCAGTATAGGTACCTTGGCGGAAAAGGAAATTCGGTAACATATTTTCCGGGAACCTATTCACTGTTTCATTTTATATACACACGCATTTTTTCGATATTTATACGATTTATTTAACATAAAAAAGCCGTTTCTCCAATTTTATACAGAAACAGGTGTAATTTGTACATAAAAACATCAATAATATACCATATAAAACAAGCAAAAACGCTCATCAAATTTGTTTTCATAGCTGTTTATATGATTTAACAACAAATCTCGATATTTTTCCGTTATACGGACACCATGCCAAAATGTATGCTAATGCGCCAATTATTTCAAAATGCTAAAAGATATTTGTAATTTTATGCCAGCAGTTTAATATGAGTTTTATTTTATTGCTTTATTTTATAGCAGTTATTTGTTCACTTATTTTAAGTATATATTTGTGATTTGATGAAATAGTTCGTAAAAGTCTGGAATTTTCAAATGTTATATTTTTTAAATGCTCACTTTAGTTTCGACAATGACTTTTCTTTTATTTTTCAAATGCTTGAATTCACGATTTTGCGCCAACTATTACGCTTGGCGACAATGGTGTCCGCATAACGGAAAAGTACCAAAATCTCACTTTCTGATGACCAAATTACACCAAGCTTTTTAAAAAAAAAATGCCAAAGCCCCTACAGTGGAAAAGTACCAAACTGTCTATTATTTTGCGCTATCCGTGTTACAGTTTGTACTATATGCAAGGGGAGTGGAGCGAAGAGTTTAAACATTAAATATTAAAGTTTCGGCACAGATGTCATATACGCCCCATATTGGCACGATTTTTTCTGACGCCAATGTCATATACATAACGGGTACTTAACTGGCACCAAAGTGTCGTAATTTTGCTTGATATGGTAATCCGGATGTTGTTGTTTATGCTGTTGATGTTTTCGCCAAATTGGCGTCGGAAAAAAATCGCTCCAATATATGATAACGTATATGACAACTGTGCCAAAGTTTCTATAAAGCAGTATAAGACTAAAAAATTAAGAATAAAATAAATGCAAAATAAGACTAAAGAAGAAAGAAAAATCACGCGTTAAGCATAGAATATGAAACACTTTCCAACAAATCCTAAATGCTTTAACAAAACTTCGTTATTTAGGGAAATAAGGTAAATAAGATAACGTTACTTCTTAGAGATCCCGTGGACCAATTTCGCCAAATTATATAAATCGCCAAATCAATAGTAAAACATTAATAAAAATACAAATAAAACGTCGAATTAATGGTTTTATTGGCCATTATTGGCATTTAATTAATAATTAATGGCAACCATTATGGGCAATTAATCTTACAATTTGGCGACAGTAATTTGGTCAACGGGATAACTAAGAAGTACCAAGATAACTAAGTAAACATTTTAGAAAACGCATAAAAAAATTTAAAAATTGATTTCAGCAGTTACCGTCCATAGCCAATAGTACCGTTATTACATGCCACTATTTAGCTAAAATTTAATTTAAACTACTCTTAAAACTACTGAAATCACATTTCCAGATATTATCATCCATAGACGGTTATGTATCCAATTCTTTGCGTGACTATGTATATCATTTTATCTATATTCTACAAACATTTCTTAGGAAACTGAATGCAGTTCAGCGTAAAAATGCATAACTCCTTTAAAAACCACCTTTAAGCAATTTACTCTCATACTCAGTAACCCTTACGAATTCTTTTGTGTAGCCCTGCATATGAACTGTAGCATTTATACACACAGTATAGTATGCATAAATTTAGTGAAACATAAAAGCGCATATCATAATTTAAAATGCATTTCTAGCAATCATTGCTTATGTATAATACTTCGGAGAAAGGTTTCTTGGCGAGAAAGAAGTTTGCCAACGTATTTTCTGGCAACCTATTTACTGCTTCATACTCACAAGCAATTTTTTCCATATGTATATAATTTGGCACAGATGTCATATCATATTGGCGCGATTTTTTTCCGACGCCAATTTGACGAAAACATCAACAGCATAAACAACATTCGGGTTACCATTACAAGCAAAATAACGACACTTTGGCGCCAGTTAAGTACCCGGTGCGTATATGACATCGGCATCAAAAAAAAAAAAAAATCGCGCCAATATGGGCGTATATGACATCTGTGCCGACAATTTAATATAAAAAAAGCTATTTACCCATTTTTATAAAGAAACAGAAGTAATTTTTGCACAGATGTCATATACGCATGGGGGTTGGCGTGATTTTTCTATGACGCCAATTTGGCAGAAATCTTGCTTTCGAATACCAGTTACTTATATATTTTTCAATTATTTGCTATCATTTTGAAAAGGAAATAACTATAAATAAATAAAAGTTTGAGTAATAACTATAAAACAAAGCAGTTATATAATTAAAAAACAGAAAATAAAAGTAAATAAACAATTTATTAATAAATAAAAAACAATAGCCGGGTTACCATATGAGGCAAAATAACACCATTTTGGCACCAGTTAGGTATCCCGGTTCATATCTGAAATCTGTGCCGTAATTTGCCTATTAATATATATATATATTTAGAAACGATTTTTTATGCATATAAGTGCATATATAAACAAGGATAAAAGTTCATTAGATTTGTTTTCACAGCTGTTTATATATTTTCGTAACATATCTCACTTTCTGATGTCCGAATCACGCCAAGCTTTTTTTAAAAATGCGCTATAATGGAAAAGTACTTAAATAAATTATTAACAGAAATAACAAATTATACAAACTAAAACTTTTTTATTTCGAGATCAAAGCATTGTTTTTAATTTCGGTTAAAAATACATATATCCTTGGATAACTTCAACTGAAATTAGTTTCACAGCTTAATATCTCATTCCATAAACCTAAACAAACATAAGTGATTCATGCATCATGAAACGTCAAAAATATTAAATCATTGAGGTAATCATTCACAAAGTAAGTTCTCCAACAATCAATGGACAATATTCTAATGACGTCATAGTAGGTAAAATGGTGGCGGTATCGTTTGTTTATGGTTTGTAATCACAAAGATTTAATTTTGCAATATTTCTTAGTTACATTATTTTATTGTCATATTTATGAGCTCAGAACAAAAGCCTATTTTTTCATTATTTAGTTATTAAAGACGGAAAAAAATCATAAATGCATGATTTGAAAATTTTAAATAATTTTCTTTCTTAGTACTAAAAAATAACATCGGGAAGTAACAGCGGGTTTAAGTTAAATAAGTTTAACTGTTTAATTCTATTGTAATATTCAAAATAACTGTATTTATTAGATTTCAGTACTCAACATCAAGGCCCGATTAAACTTTGAAGTTAGAGGAATTACAATGTCATTTCAGGACCTTTCTTTTGGAGAAGCTTTTCTAAATTCCATATATACATGTGAAATCTTCAGTGTTAGAAATATTATTCCTAGGACTGACATAACACGAGAACGGCCTGCAATTTTACACAAGTTTTTGAAAGCTACTTTATATCAGAAATTTTACTAAAAACTGGTTACTTTTTTGTTATAGCGGCCCACACTATTAGGATTATGACAAGTTGCAGCCAATTTCGCCAACGTCGTAACCAAGATCGTGAAGCACACATATATAATACCATATAATACCATTTCATGAAATCGTATACGATAATTTAATAGTTTTTAACCTTACTTCAAGTGTGTTATTTATTTATTTTTAAGGCTCAACAATCTAAATTGTCCAATATATGAATTTAAAAAAATGTAAACAAAGATTGAATAGACATGACCGCAAAAAGCCCCAAATCTGCATAACACTTGGAACCAAACTGTGCAGATTAGTGGTCTTCTACTGTACACAGTTTTTCATAAATGTGTTTCGTTCTTAAAATGTGTTATTTTCATATATCACTGCGGAACAAGCGAGAAAACTCATAGTCTTGCACATGAGTTGTATATATCTTTATACCTAAATTTCCGTCATTTTTGACGGGCTACCTTTCTAGTAAAATTATAATTAGTAGGAGACAATGTATTTTTTACATTTAATGTGCAACAATATATATGTTACCGGACAAACCCCATTTCAGGCCAAACTACATTGGACTAGGCCAAACTAGTTTATCCTAACGCGCATAGGATAAACTAGTTTTTCCTAGGACATACTAGTCTGGCCTAAAGCACTTAGGATAAACTACAGGGTGGTTATAATTAAACTTCCCCTGTAAACGCATCCTACAGCGCAAACGGGTGAACGGAATGCAACGAAATTTAGTATATAGACTATACGCGAGATGCGCTCACGGAATTTTGAAAAAAAAAAATTAGTTCCCAAATGTCCACCAGAGGGCGCTTTTTCATGAAAAAACATTAAATTTAACACAATAAACGACCAAAACGGAATACAGAAACAATATTAACAATCCAGAACAAGAATTATCAGTAATAAAATGTAAAACTGTCTCTTTTGGCCTTTTATTGTGTTAAATTTAATGTTTTTTCCGGAAAGGGCGCCATCTGATGGACATTTTGGAAGTAAATTTTTTTTTTCGAAATTCCGTGAGCGCATCTCGTGTATAGTCTACATACAGTAAACCCCCGACTATCCGGCCTAATGTGGCGGAAGGGCAGGCCGGATAACAAAAAAGCTGGCTAGGCCGGAGTTCTACAAATATTTACTAACTTCGTGCCCCCCCCCCCCCGCAAAAGATATTAAAAACACATGTTATACCCATATTAAGACAAATTTTACATGTACAGTACGTACAGTTTCAAAATAAGCAAAACATTAACATAAAATGCAATCCTAATTCGTAAAAAAATGAGTAAATCTTATTTTACTGATTATTAATAAATGATTGCACAAATATGAAAAGTTATGCATAAGATGCATGCTAAACTTACAGCTTTTAGTTTTTAAAAAAGTCCTTAATAGAGCATTGCTTCTCCCTGTTAGCCCTCTTCCGCGACACACTCTCCCTCCATTTAGGCAAGTAGATGATATCAGTTGGCGTCGATTCCTGCTGACTAATGTATTACAGTACTGCCCAATCGTCTTAAACTCTTACGAATGTGGGATGAGATTTTTCCTAGAATCCTTTTAATCTTTTTCTTCTGATATTTATCGCTCTGTCAACACTTCTACGATATCGTTTTCAATTAATTCATTGACTTCGTCGTTTGCCATCCATTCTGTAATATCTTCGGCACTACTTCGTCAGAGCCCGGTATATTTTTCAGCAATGGAATAAGCTTATCTTTCTCATCTCCCATTACAGTTTCCCACACAGGTTATGTCTACCGTTTTGGTGCAAAATAATGTTCCAAGACATTGCAATTACTATGTTTGGAATTTTTTCCCATGCTTTCGACATCCACCTGGACGGAAACTCTACTAATCTCTGGTCTGAACTAGTTCAGACAAGACCAGTCTAGGCCAATTTAATTTGACGTATTGTTATTGATCCAAACGACCGAAACGGTGGCTTTTGCAGGAAGGCTCACGTTCTAGGTCCCTGCTTGGGAAGTTGGCGAAAGAGAGAGAGCGCTGTCAGTTCTCTCGGCAATTGTCGTAGATCATTGTTGTCCCCAGGTGGTGAGCATTTCAGAGGAGATTTAAATAATAGTTTTTTCCCTCCAAAATAACATATAGGATTTAAGTAAGTTTAAAAAATGAAAGAATTTTGTACTTTAAAATTCGTGAACTGTGGATGGGAAAAATTAAGAATATAACGTAGGAGGGCGATATTTCCGTTATTGAGCTTTCATTTATTGTAACGTCAATATAACAAATATTGCAGATTTTTTTTTCTTTTCAATGAGAATGAAAGATTTAAACTGTGTGTTGGTGAACCAGTAAATGGTGGTGATGTTATCATAAATTTGAAGTGAGAGAAGAATTTGCAGGTTTTATTAATTATATATTAGAATTTCAGAGTAAAAAAAAAAAGCATCTAGGGCGAAATAGTATAAAACTAGCAAACGCCCTGCTTTGTTTGGATTCGCGAAGCATTATTTCTACCCTATATATATAAAATCCTTATGAAACGAACTGATGAAACCACTTTATGAAACGATTTTATGAAACGACTGAATAAATAACTGATTATGTTTCACGGCGATTTCTAATCAAATGTGGAAGGAATGAAATAGTTATGCAATGAAATTAACACCAAAAATCCGTATTGATCTGCAGATCTCAAAACTGGTATTAGAATTTTTAAATTCGAATTAGTTTTCGAGATATTAATTTTATGCTAATTTTAAACACTTTCACTAATGATGGCCACACATATTTTAAACATAACAGATATTTTTTTTTTCATATTTTAGAAACGGTTATTATTTTAAACTAATTTGGCGACCAATTTGGCCTCCCTTAAATGTATGCTAAGAAATGTATCATGTTACTTTTATTCATAATTCAATTTACTTCAACAATCTTTCGTTAAACTGGAAGATTCTGATAGAAAAATCAAGAACTCGGAATTTTTATGTTAGCGCGACGGAGGTAATAAATCTCCAAACATTTCTTCTGCCGTCGGATATTTTTTTCATTGTTATTTTATTTAAAATACAAAATTTTCATTTAAAACTGAAACATTTAAAATTAATGGCTTTCACTTTTTTTTTAACGAAGTGAAAAGAAAAATATTAGGCACAGATGTCATATATGCACCGGGGTACCTAATTGACGTTATTTTGCCTGGCATTGAAACCGATTATTGTTGCTTATTTATTGATAAATATTTATTTACATTTACTTTCTTTTTATTAAAAAAAAAGTTATAAATTGTTTTGCTCTATAGTTATTAATTAAATTTTTTATTTATTTATTGTTATTTCATTTTAAAAATAATAGAAAATAATTTAAAAATACATATATAATTGGTTTTCGAAAACGGGGTTTTCGCCAAATTGTCGTAAAAATCCGGTGCATATATGACATCTGTGCCAAATCACTACAATAATAGCCTAAATCATGTGACTGTCCTCAACAGTTCCGCGTTGACCACTTCGCTTTTTATATGCCAATCGGTCATTTTGGTACTTTAATCTTAGCCGGTCGCAGGTGATAAATCGCAAAATATTGTCCCAATGCCATCATTTCATCTATATTGTAATAGTCCAAGTCATGTAACCATCATAAATAATTACGGGCCGACCCATTCGCCTTTCATATGCAAGGTGGCTATTTTTAATCAAAATTATTTTTTCAAGTAAAACTACATAAAATTTGCCGTGATCCCAAAGAATTCTCGGTACTTTTATGTTAGCCGGGAGCAAATTTCGCCAATAGAATTTTGTAAGACTCCTGTTAGCCTTTTTTATTTCTCGCATGGTAAATTAAAACAATGCTTTGATGTTGAAATTGAATGTCATGCTTTATGGTATTATTTTTCTTTTTCTTTTTCTTTTTCTTTTTCTGTTTTTTTTTTTAAGAGATAAAGGAAACTCATGAATTTTAAATGATTCAGTTTAAAATTAAAGTTAAGTGTTTCAAATAAAATGAGTGAAAGGTTTATATTTTTAATGAAATACGAAAAAATGCGACGAGAACATAGTTTGGCTATTTATCATCTGCGCCCAGCTAACATAAAAATACAGAGTTCTCGATTTCTCTAACAGAATTTCCCGATTTGTAAAAGGACTGAGACGGTAAATTAAAATATGAATAAAAGCAACATGATACAAAGCTTAGCATGCATTTAAGGGAGACCAAATTGGTTGACAAAAGCGGCTAGTATTAAATAATGCAACAAATCAAAACATTTAATTTCAACTTCAAAGCAATGTTTTAATGGTACTACTTAGTTATCCCATCGACCAATTTCGCCAAATTATATAAATCGCGAAACCACTCGCCAAATTATACAAATTGACGTAATATTTATTTTAAATAACGGAAGAACAAATAAATTAGTATAACACTAATAAAAATACAAATAAAACGTCGAAATAAAAATCACTTGATGGCGTAAACAAGTGTAACTTCCTTAAAGTCAAGTGAATGTGACATTTACGATCAACCATTATCGGCATTTAATCTTATAGTTTGGTGATAGATTTTTGGTCGACGGGATAACCAAGTAGTACCGTTTTCATTTACCACTCGAAAAAAAAATATACTAATCGGCGAGTTAAAAAAAAAAAAGAAAGCTATTCGCGAGATTTGCACCAGGCTAACATAAAAACACTAAGAATTCTTTGCGATCATGTCAACTTTTATGTAGTTTTATTCGAATAAATGATTTTGATTCTTTAATCAAAATGGAAACCTTTCATATGAAAAGCGAATTAAAGCTCGTAATTGTTTATGGCAGTTACATGACTTGGACTATTATAATATAGATGAAATGATGGCGATAGAATAATATTTGGCGACATATCACCTGTGGCTGGCTAACATTAAAGTACCTAAATGGCCGCCTGGAATATAAAAAGCAAAGGGATCCGCCCAGAACTGTTTATGATAGTCACATGACTTAGGCTATTGTCATAGAGATTGTTTTCAGTTCTAAAACCAGCGCAAAGAATAATATCCACTTGCGATTAAAAATTTATTTACACGTGACTATTAAAAACATATTTTTTTTTTAATTACTATTAAATGAGTACGTGTTAAAAGTAGGAAAATATTGAAAATTATGTCTTAAAAATTGTATTTACACGTGAATATTGAAAGAAAAAGGAAACTTTAAAATAATAGATACATTAATATGCGTTTAACCCTTTTAGGGGCAAGGTACTTCTGTTCGTAAAATGTTGAAATCAGTGAATGGCACCAGGATTTAATAACACATTTATTTCGAAATACGAAAATGCTTTTGTTCACTTACTTAATAAATGGAAAATTTTCATTCCTATATTCTGATGCCAATGTGGCATTTAAGAATTAAAATTAAGTGGTCCAAAAATCAACCACCGCCCTTGAAAAGGTTAAAGCAGTAAATTGTAGTAATTGTAGTAAATTGTATTATTTTAATCGTATTATAACGCTGTTAAAAAATATCGGGAGGCAAAGACTCTGTTTACTTAATTCACTTTATTTTAGCTTCTTTTCAAATGTTTAACTGATCTTCTTTAATCAAACACGAAAACTCCCATTGGATGTCTTAACAGCAACTGATTCGGCCTTAAATTTTAGCAATCAAAGGAAAATGAATGGAAACCCTTTCACAGGGAGACCGCTACAGGTTTTTTCATTATAATTCAATTTTCTCTAATCTTTATAAACCGATCAGATTAGCGTGCTTTTAGATTCTGTGGTGTCTGAACGGGGGTCGACGAGCGTAGTTTGCAGTGGGCAGAGACCCCTAGTAATAAGATAAATATTTGTAACAATATTTTTTTACATTATTTTTGCATCTTTATTAAGCAAAAACGTTATTTTATGTTTTGGCGCATTTTAATTTTAGAAATGTAAATTCAGCCAAATAACTAAGAATTGCCTCGGAATTTTTTATCTAATATATAAAAATGAAAATTTGTCTGTCTATCTGTAATGCTATACAAATCCACAGTTTGGAAGCCAGAATTGTGAAATGTTATGTGCATGTTTATTAAACACGGCCGAGGCAACTAAAGCAATCTAGAATAGAAATAATTTATATTTTAATTTTGATTAATAAAAAACCACCAAAATTTCAGCAATTTCCAATCAAATTTAAACATTTTTAGTTATAGCCGCTGGCAACAATTAAAAATTCACAATAAAATTCTTACCACAACAATTACCTTTCTATTGCAAGACGCATTGCATATTACGTACGCCACGCTGCAATATTAAAAACCTGTAGCGGGTATTACGATAATTCTTTTTCCTCACATGCAATGAATTAGAGATATACATATTACGTACGCCACGCTGCAATAATAATAAGCTTTAGCGGGTATTACGATAATTCTTTTACCTCACATGCAAATAATTAGAGATTATTTAATTACGCTTAATTACTGCAAATTTTTAAAAATAAAGAAACACATTTTATCATAAACATCAACAAAATTTTTTATTCCCTTATTCCAAAGATATCATTTTTATCGTCTGCTGCCTTAGTAACATGATAAATTTAATTTCATTTTTAAAAAAAGGCACAGTAGTAGTTAAAGATTTGACTAAATCGAATAGTTATTTTTAATTGTGTTTTTAGAATTAAATTCATGAACTCCTGTGCATAGAACGGGTTAAAAAGCTAGTTTGTGATATAACGAGTTTAACAATTGATCTTACTTGTTTACAATTCTTTCGTTGCTAATTTACAAAAAAAAAAATCATAATATAATTCTTTTAAAATGCGTAAGTATCGTCTGCGTAAATGTTTTCACATAATAAGAATAAATTGTGTATTTGAGTTCTTAACACCGAAAAATACTTTTATTATTGAATGTAAATAACTGAATTTTCACAAATTTTAATTCATTAAAAATATGCTATAATTTTCATAAAAAAGGAATTTTAAAAATTTCAGAAAAAAATCTTGAAACTATTTAATTAATCATGTTTCTATCTATAATGACTAACTCCTTGATTTATTTGTTCTTCTGAAAATATACGTGTTTCATTTTTTATTTACAAAAATGCGTCCGTAATGGAAAAGCATGTAAAATAAATTAATTAAAATATTAAATTTTTTCAAGTTATTCTGTAAAAAAAATAATACTGTGCAAATCTACAGGTCATAATTTATTTTTATGTTTAATTTCAAGTCAAAATACTGAATAGTTTTTTTGTAAAGTGTACTACAAAATGTAATTTGCGTAGCCTAGTAGAGGATTCGCTTAGCTCATCCTAATAAATGGTGCAGAATAAAAATAAATAAACTTAAAATTTGAAAACATTTTTAATTTTGTCTGCTGGGAGATGGGGGATTTTTACTGAATAAACACTAAAACGATGCTGATAAATGTGTAACGTCGTTGTAATGTTATCGTAATTCATTTAAATGCGCGCTTCAAATACCACATAATTCAATTGCAAATATTTTAACTGCGATAGATTTAATTGCAGTACACAACTAAATTGTAATTCAAGCTTATTTGTAATTCAAGCTAATTGAAGTTGAATTCAACTGAACTTCAATTAGTTGCAGCTTACTTTTAATCCTTTGTATCACCGTGTTGCATATATGCAACATACTCAAAAGTCAATATTACGTATACAGTCGTCTTTAAAAGACGATTTTATTTATTGCTGCTATCTTCCAACACAGCAGTTAATATAAATTGTTTATAAAATTCTCAACAGACAGCGATACGGAGTTAATTTTTCATATCAATGTTTTATTTATAATTTGAGCAGTTTTAAAACGTTATTGCTAAAATGAGCATCATAAGTTCTGTAAAATTAAAAAGACAGGAGACGTAAAAAGAAGATTTTTGACAAAGATAAATTCGTCCACTTTGCAAATTTGTATTAGAAAATTGACAATATTTATGAGGAATATATAATCTTTTGTTTATTGGATACATGAAAAAAGTACCCTTTAGTAATTTTTTTTATGTTCCAATTTTTTTCTTTTTTTTTTACATAGTTAAAATGATGTGTTTTAACTTCTGAGTAAATATTTTACAAGTCGAAGTTGTTAATTTATAAATGGTTAACCTTTAGTAACAATTAAATCAAAATAATTTATTTTTTAAATAAATTTATTATATTATAATCCATTTATTATTTTTTAACCCCCTGACCGCCCAGCAAAAGGGCAAAATTGTAATGTTTTTTTCCCAGTAAAATTTTAAAAATTCTAAAAAAAGATTATTTTTCCGACATGATATAAAATATTTAATTACTTATGGGAATATAAGCCAAGAGAGTATTAATCATTACAAAATGTTTTAAAACTGCATATTTTTTGTAGAGTTATATTAATTTAAATAATGCTTCTACTACAGTGAAATCTGCAGCTTCGTGAACGGATATATCAGTTCGCGGCAGTGAGGAGGTTAAATAAATTTATTTTAAATAAATTTATTATATAAAAAAGTGTATTATTTATATTAAAAGATCAAATATACTACATAGTAACTTCCTTTTTTAAAGTTTTTTCAAAAGATTTATCTTCCCCTTTAGATGAGAATTTAACATATCGCCTCTGTTTTGCAATAAGGGCATAAGGCACATATTTTTCAAATTGTGTTAAGTGCATATGTAGAGTGAGGAAGCAATATTTTATAATAACTAAAAAGGGCGTACATGTAGTAACTCTATTAATGAAAGAGTTCATAGGGCTTAAGGTGCAGGTACTATCCATAGGTGTAAGAAATTAAGGGCGTAAGGAGCCCCATGAGCCCTTATTACCAATCATAAATTTTTGCAGGAAAAAACCGGATATGAAATATACGCAAAAATTAAAAAAAATACTCTCACGGGTTCTTACACAGTAAGCAATTATAAAGTAAAGAATTTTTTAATTTGGCTCTTCTGATGAATAAATTTGGCTCTTCTGATGAATAAATCATTTGTACCGTATTCTCTTATTGCAAAACACAGCCGATATGTGCACAGAAGTTTTTGTCGGGCGAAGAAGTTGTCAAAGACAATGAAATTTCTTTGAGGAGTGCTGCAATAAACATTTGGTTGGTACGTGTCAAGAATTCGTTCGCAGCAGTTGTACGAAAATGTGTGCATCCAAGAAATGTCTCTGTAAGTAGAAATAATTACTTTGAATTACGAAGCGCCATAGAAGTTTAGCTTCGAATAATCAGTAAGAACGTATTAACCTCTTCATGGGCAGTGGTTCATTTTTGGACCACTTAATTTTAATTCCTATGTCCCACACTGGCTAGAGTATTGGAATCAAAATTTTCCTTTTATTAAGTACATGAATAAAAGCTTTGGCTTATTTTTAAAAAATATATATGTTTATAAATTCTGGTGTCACTCCTCATTTCATAATTTTACGAGTAGAAGTAGCTTACTCCTGAAAGGGTTAAGAAGTGTATAACTTTATAATAAGCGCCATAGCAGTTTAACTTGGAATAATCAGTAAGAACGTATTAAGAAGCAAGTAGCTTTATTATATGTACTAAGTTATAAATAAAACGTTGCTTGTTAATGACGCATTTTTCTTTTGTCATTTTGCTTTGCTATCCTTTCTTAAAAAGACTGTACTGATAGGTGATTGTCAGTTTTGCCTTTTGAAAAAAAAAATTGCAGCTGTTCGCTCTTATTAGACATAACCTAACACATGTGTCAATGTCTGTCACCTTTAGTCAAAATCTAGTAGTTACATGCTAGAAGGCTCAATAGATTGCTCCACAAAGGGAAACAAATATTTTTAATAATACTAGGGGTCTTTGCTCCCTACGAGCTACGCTCGCCAACCCCCGTTCAGACGCGTATTACATTAACTATTTACATTAACGTATTACATTAACTAATATTAAGAAAACTAACATTAATTCTATGGAACTTATTTTGTTACTAAAATGGCCTAGGATAAAACTAGATTTCCTAGGCTAAACAAGTTTATCCTATGTGATTTAGGCCAAATTTCTTTAGCCTAGGAAAAGCTATTTTATCGTATGTTCTTTAGGATAAACTAGTTTAGACTGGAAAAAACAAGTTTATCCTATGTGCATTAGGATAAACTAGTTTTTTCCAGGCTAAACAAGTTTATCCTAAAGCACATACGATAAAATACCTTTTCCTAGGCCAAACTTGTTTGGCCTAAAGCACATAGGATAAACTTGTTCAGCTTAGAACAATATAGTTTTATCCTAGGCCATTGAAATCGGGTTTGGCCGGTATCATATATAAATATAAATATTATATGTACTATGAAAATATTATGTAACTAGTATAAATATTATTTGTACTATAATGTATTGCGCTATATATCAGTAATTACTTATATTTTTGTTAGCATGGACTGCCTTTATTATTTTCTTATTTTTCGCGGAAACCTGTAGTTAAGATTAAAATTATCGATATTCATTAAAATATCGTATATAGGATATATAAAAAAAGGAGGTATATAAAATAAATTACAAAAAATGCAAAATATGAACTATAAAAATTACTAAATGGAAAATAAATCAGTTACATAGTACTTTTAAAAAATTCCTATTTACGTTACTCGTATTACTTGTAACATTTCTCTCAGACTTTGGAGGAGAAAATTTTTTTATACTGAACGTGAGACATCCGCGGACGTTCTGTAGATAACTTGTGTACTTCTTGTGGGCCGCAGTTAGTGCAATCGCCCTCTGTTATACATCCTTCTTGATTCCACGTGCAATTTTCTTGGACGGGGAAATAAATTAATATTATGTTAATTAATTTATAATCATATTCTTTTTGTTCTTCATACTGGATTTAAAATATGTGACATCAGAAAAACGAGATTAAAATTTAAGATAAGAAATGTTAATACTCATATTTTAAGAGTAATTATTAATTTTATTATTTTATTAAACTGGCATTTCTCGTTCATTTTTAGAAAGATAAGAGGGTAATCTGGATCCATATGCGTCAACAGATTTTAGTATTAAGTATTCTTGAAGTCATTTTTAACTTATTTAATGAAGGAATTCTGTGTTTAAATATAGCTTTAAGAAAAAATTTATTTTCAGGTTCCCTGAGGCTTACGCTCTTTGTGAAGGATATGAAATAACACATTCTTAAAAAAGTACTGATATTTCTATTAATTTATGTTTACAAAAACAAAAATGCTATATTTCTATAATTAACATAGTTCATAAAAATAACATCGAGAAAATCTTTGAGTAATTTATTAATTTATTGCATTAAATAAAATGAAAATCAGAACTATCGTTTAGTTAATAAAAGTCTTAAATAAACCAGTACTTCTTTTGTTAGCGTGATTTTTATTTTAATATAAGTTTGTGGAAAAATAACAAGAAAGTAAAATCATGCGTAAAGCATATATTATGAAACACTTCGCAATAGACTCAGAATATTGTAATAAAATTTCACCGTTTAATGAGATAAAACGTGAAGTCTAAATAGACAATTTGTATAACGTACAGAACATTTATTAATCCAGTTTCAGTAATTACCAAAAAGGAATATAAATCCAGGCTGTATTTTGTATTTTAATTCAAGACCACGAATAGGATTTCCGGAGAGCATTAGTAATCAAATAAATAAAACAATAATTATTTCAAGTCAAGCGTAGGGTAGACCGAGGCTAGTTGGCCCGTTTTTACTTCTAATAATTAAAAAAAAATTGCAATTCAACATTTTAAATTTCTTTTTATGTAACCACTATCAGTGTACTTTCAAGAAGGAAGAAGTCACAATAGTAAAACTTGAAAATATTAACTATAAGTATTACTTTAGAAGCTCAAATTGACACCAAGTTGCTTGGGCCAACCTGCCCCGATTGCGGGGTAAGTTGGCCCACGTCACTTTTTAATTTTCTAATAGTGTAGAAGTTTAAGAAACGATCAAAATTTTACCAAATCTTAATTTTATTTCTTGCGAACGAAAACACAATATAGTCTCCTAAATTAAAATAAAAATTTTAAATATTAAAATTGTGAGTTATTCAATTATTAACTTCGATCAAAAATTGCTTTAAAAATTGCTTTTATTTTCTCATAAAAAAATGTCTTTAATACATTACGGAACAGTAATAAACTTTAATAAACGCATGCTAGGTGTTAAAAAACCGTAAATCTTAGAGTACAGTAATTTAAGAAATCATTCATGCTTAATTAAGTTATTTATTATCAACACCAGATGTATCAAGGCCTCTGTACATCTGTAATAATTCTTTTTTTTTCGTTAATTATGTTTTTCTAACGCATTATTCCCTTCAAATTTCTGTCAGTAAAATGTAATATAGCTTCACGATGCTTTGGATAAGCATCGAAAGGAGTAAGCTTTAGGTAAGCTTTGAAATAATGATAATTTTCGTTTATATAAAACTTTAATTCCTAATCAGTATTTAAAAACCCAGTTTGTTTATCATGAAATATTATTGATGACATTCATGATTTATTATTGTTATAATGAGATTTAAATAATCTAATAAGTTAGGATATAGAAATGTGCTTGATATAATTATGTTGGATGAAATCATTTTTTTATATTTTTTGTTTGAACTGCTGATCTTTATTAACGGTTCAGGAAGTGTAGTTCTATTCTGTCTGTAGAAGGGACAACATGTCTCTTAAAGGGAAATATATTTTTTGATTATTAAAAGATTGTTTCATGAAACTGCCCTTTTTATGGATTACGAAGACAGAAAGGATTATTTAATTTCAACGAATAACTACCCAGGTAAGAGGTTTTCACTGCATAAAATAGGATGTTATTAAAGCATTATTTGTGCAAACTCTTCTCCGGGCGGGGAACAAAGGAATTTTATTAATAATTGAAAAATATCAGAGTCGGGTAGATTTCGATAGTTAGATTTGTTACTTTTAGCGGTAGTATGTAACACTAGGAGGCCGAGCTTTTAGGTAGATTTCGTAAGAAATACTATCTATTGCAATTTCCCATATGTTGGAATTTTTGCAAAAACTTTTGTAGATCTACACCGATTATGGCCCCTAGAGCCCAACCCCCCACCCAGTTCAAAACTTTATCTATCTATCTGTGTATCTCTCTATATATTTTACTTTTCTATGCACACGATAACATATCCAATCAGTTTAAAGTTTTCAAAACTTGTAGGAAAAGGACCAAGAAGTTATGCATGAGAGATTTTTTGATATAATTAAAAATGGCTTCAAGGAGTGCAAAAAATAGGGTTTTCAGAAGAAAAACTTCATAACTTCGTCAATTCACAAGATAGCAAATTCACTTAAATTTATCATAAATCCTCTTAATATTATCTACAACTTTTGTATTGACAAACTTTTGATAGGAGTAACTCTTACAGCAAAAATAAATTAAAAATAAAAAAAAGTGGGTGTGTGTGGTGGTGGTAGTAGGGGTGGTGGGGGTGGGGGTTGTATAAAAAAAATCACGTTTCCCTTAATCCGTTAAATTCTTGGTGAAATTAGTACTTAACTTACTTGACTTCGAAATCTACCTGCGTCTGTAGGCCAAGCCAACAGGGTTTTTTCTATAATTATGAAAGTTATAAATGTTTTTGTACAACAGGATCAGCTGATTTAATTTGGGGAGGAGGTAAACAACATTATAGCTTCATTTTTTATAAAGATTGACTGGAATAACCAGGAATTCAATTAATAAAATAATTCCTTACTATTAATTAATAATAAATTAATTAAAATAATAATAAATGTTTATTAAAATAATTCATCTAAACTATCAAAATTCCAATACCCCAGAGCCAGATTCCGCCGTGCCAAATGGGCCAACTAACACCGTATCGCCTTTTTTGTTTTTCGTGACTGTAAGAAATTATTCTGAAAGTATTTCAATAAAAAAAACATGCCCTACAATAACTACGAAAAATTATTTTTCTGAATTATTATATATCAAAATCTAAAATATAATCTACAAACAAATATAAAACGATTTTTTATAAGAGAGGAAATTTACTCCCCTTTGCAGAATTTTGAAGATTCTCAATAATTCTTTAACGGACGCTCCGACTTCAATGGTGCTGATGTTGAAGGAGGAAAGCGAAGCAACGCATACTTGACTGGACTGACAATGTCATCTAACGAAAAGTTTAAAAAATATCGCGACTGGGCCAACATGCCCCTATGACCAAATAGCCCGGTCTACTCTACATCTTGAGATAAATAGGTAAATATAGTTTGTACCTATGTTTCGTGTATCAGGTATTCAAATAACCAAGCCAAAAAAAATAATAATAATAATCGGGATTGCAATTCACATTATCAATCTTTACACTATTTACAAATTTGAAAGATATAAGAAATATGTTTTTCTTCAATGGAAACTAAGATAAATTTTTAAGCAATAAAAAATTAAATAAATTTTGTTCCGCTTTTAAAACCACATCTGCAAAAAATTTTTATTCTTCATAACTAATGTAAAAGTAGTAATATTGTAAAACCAAGTAAAATTAAAATTTTAAAGTAGATGAAAGAAATTCCAGTGTTATTTTTTATACAAATATTGATTTATAAATATTATTTATAAATTTTGATACATTTAACTTTTTATTCACGTGATGGAATAAAAAACAAGAACACTAATTTACAATAATTTTGCAACAAACACAAATAATAACTGAACAATAACTGAGCAATAAAATTAATTATAAGTACTCGAAATGCTGTAGCACAATTAGTCGATGTTATGTCCCCTTGACGTCAAAAATGGACAAAAGTGTCAAAGTCATTACGGTGTACCAAAATGTGATTTTCCTTTGCTAGATAGTTTCAAATGATATTTAATACTTAAATGATATTTTTAAATGATAGAATAAAATGCGTTATTTATCTATTTTAATCAGTCCCATCAATAATCCAATTTAACAAAAGAGTATATGCAAAGAGTATGTAACTGAATATTTGATACATTTTCCAAATTTATATAATTATTCATTACACTGAAGTATTTGAAGAATCTGAATAAGTTTTATAGCAAATAATTAGATTTGTTATCAGAGGCTTTCTTATAGATTAATCATATATGAATTTTAAATTTTTTTAGTATATTAACATGTTAATAAGTATTTTATAGGAAAGAGCTTTCTAATGTGTCATAGCATAAATTCTATGTGTAGTAATTTTTTTTGTATATTTGTATTTCAAAAGTGTACATATAAGGCAAAATATTTACTGAACATAAAACATGTATTTCTGGTGTACTACTTTTTTTATTTTGTTTCTCAAAATGTATTTAAACATTGTGTACTCTTCTTACATGAGTATTTGGGATTTAAATGGTCGTATATATACAAGGTGTCCCTAAAAGATTAAAAAGTGATTCAATTTTTAACCTGTTCTTAATACTCAGGCAATGTAAAACAGCAAAAGTGCTAAAAATAGGGTAGAACCACTGTTGGGCAAATTTGTACTTGCAAATACAAGCAATGTAATTAAAATTTAATTGTATTCAATTAATTATAATAAAATTCCATGCCGTAAAAAGTTCTTGCAGCACTGTGGCCGGAACCAACCCCTTCCCATTATTTGACGAAATTTCTGCGTTTAAGTGTTTGTAACTATAAACAATTGGATGCAATTAACTTGTAATTTCATTGCGGATAATTGAGATTACAATTTTGCCCAACTATGTGTAGTACTTAAGATTATGTTGATAAAATAATTTTGCGATCAATTTTCATATAGTTACACCTTTAAAATCTTTCTATGGTCCCTGCGTCTTATAACTTTTATTTAGAAAACATTTATCCTTACTCTGAAAGTATAATGGTAAAAATGCCATTTATATACTACCAATAATCACCTAGTTATGATACTTTGAATTTTAAGAAATTTCATAGTTTTCCAGAACTAAAAAGGGGGGCAGACGATATGCTAGTGCCGGAAAGCTTTAAATTTCATAAAATGTAAAGTATCCTAACTAGGTGGATTTTTGGGTGGTACAAAAAGGGAAATTTTACTGTTGTATGTGTCAGAGCATGGAAAAAATTTTAAAATGTAAGTTGTAGGATCCAAGAACAGAAAAAAAATTAAAAAGTGTAATGTGTTGATAGTTACTCACATGACTATTTCAATGACTTAATTTTAATTATCCCCTTATAGACCGGAAGCCGGCAGCACAGACAATCACCTCATCGAGTCCACGTCTGAAATTCCAGAATTTGTTAAAACTCGATTCGCATATTAAAACTAAATCGGTCTGCCAAGTGATATATTGGTGGAAAACACCTGAAAACCCAATTTTAGCGGTTGACTCGTAGGTTTAGCATTGTGTTTTCCTGCTCCCAGTCCTCCATGTTTTCATACCTTTGGATGCAGGGAAACACAATGGTAAACCTACGAGTGAAGAACTAAAATCGGGTTTTCATGTGTTTTCGACCAAGATATGACTTGGCAGGCAAATTGCGTTTTAATATGCTAATCAAGTTTTAACTAAGTCTGGAAGTTCAGTGTGAACTTGATAAGATTGTCTGTACTGCTTCCTCCCGGTCTATTATATTTCTTACACTTTCGCAATTAACATTGCCAACATATCCCCGACAAGTAAAAATTTAAAACGCGTTTCAATGTTTTTTGGAACACCCTGCAAATACGACTATTAATTAGCGCATGAAATCGTTGGGAGGAAATTTTCACTGTGCAAGGTTCACTTAAACTATCATCCATTCGTGTTCGATAACGAGTACGAAGTTTGGTTGGGAATTATACACTGGAGATCCTGCGTTCAGCGGAATACCTGATAGATATATAAACTGTATAAGCACCGCAGGTCCCATGGTCATGAAAACAAAGTTTGGGACAGTTGGCCATGATTTCTAGCTTTCAGAATAATGCCCAGAGGGGCTGTAGCGCCTCAGAACTTAATTACCCCTCCTCGCCAACACACACACACATTCACGTGATACAATAGGATGATGCATAAATGAAGAAACATATTTATAAAATTAAATGAAATTATACAAATGGGTGTTATCATCTAAACCTATTTTATTATCAAACATATAATTTTTTGATTTCATTACACTGTTAAAAATTTGCAGCATTCTGGCAGGTCATTTGACCGTTTTTTTCCGAAAACGGTTACACAACCGTAATTTAACACTATTCTGACCATATTATTGGCCATTTTATGGCCAGAATATAGTTAAATTATGGTTATGAAACCGTTTTTTCGAAAAACGGTCGAATGACCTGCCAGAATGCTGCAAAATTTTTAACAGTGTAGCTTAAATTATAAAAACTGTTTATTGCTTTAATGATAAAATAAAACTCCTCGAAAGTGTTCTGAATAGAATTCGGTGTATGGCAAATTATAACTTTCAATTACAAATATGAAGGAAATACATTTAGAAGGAATTTGAAATGGAATATAGGAGAATTTTTCTAATTTCCTTTATTTCTGAAAGGAAATAATTGCTAAATATAACAAGATGAAAGCATAAGTAGAAGTCACTTCTACCAATTGCTTATTATTTCTGGTTTACATTGACCAACTGTAACCTCTTTCGCTAACTGAAAATAAAGTTAATGAAGATATTTTAGCTTTAAAGTGCTTTTTAGATTATAATTTAAAAGATAAGGTAATTAATTAGATTTTTCCTTGGGTACCGGCATACATGGTTACACGTTTTTTATAAAAAATGAAAACTGTGGAATATTTTAGCCTATGCACAATCCTTTTATTTCCCATGTAATGTAATTTTCCTAATTTAATGAAAATTTTCACAACATTTTTCTCACAATAACATGGATTGCATTTAAAATAAGAAAAATGGATTTAAATTAAGGAAAAATAAACGGTCAAGTGCGAGTATTACTCGCGCACAGAGGGTTCAGTGCAATAATATATGAATTAATAAGTATATTATTAAAAAAAATACCGTTGCTAAAAGAATACTAAGACTTTGTAAAAACTATACAACGTAGGGTTGGGTATAGCTGTATATTATAAAGAATGCAAAGGAAAGTCCCTTTAACCTGAAAATACTTAGGAACGGAGAGAGCTACAGCTATAAAAGGGAGGTAACGGTACAGTAAAGCGACTACGCCCTACCTAATGCAAACGATAGCAGCACCCCTAGTGGAGAAATTCGGAAGATAGCCATTGCTAATCGAAAACGAAAAGAGGGGAACCAATTTTCCAATTAGAAAGTTTTAGAGCATCCATTAATTAGTACGAAGCGACATTTGGTTCACAGGGATAAGATAAATCGTCGCCTTAATACCCAAATATGTCCGAAAACGATGAGCGACGATTCTATTTTGCCTATTCACATTCCGGAAATGTAGCAGTGCACAACTGCAGATTGTGACGTTCTACTGTGCTGTAATGTCTGTAAAAATTTTATTTACAAAAGCATTTCAAATTTTAGATTAACCCTTTCAGAAGCAGAAGAATTATGTTCGCAAGCTGATGAAATAATTGACTGACACCACAATATTCAAAGGAATTTCTCAGAAAATAATAACCCGCTTATTTGCACTTTTATTACAAAAGCAAAATTTTATTAAAGTATTCTTGGTGCCATTTGTCAATTTTGGAATTAAAATACGGTGGCTAGACAGTCTAGCCACCGCCCTTGAAAGTGTTAAATCTATGTTATCGTATTGAAGAGGCTTGCAATTCCAGGCTGAGAAATGTGCATGTTGAAATACTCTCACGAATTCAAACGTGTATCGTGAGCAATGGCAAACTTTTCGAACATACTGAATATTAACTTTTTATCACTGTGAGAGAGTTTGTCTTTTTTTTGTGTTTGATGTTATCAAAATGTATTGAGATAAGTACGTATTAATAGCATAAATTGTGCGTATTTCTTCATACTTCTGGCTATTCCTTTCAAACGTTTACACTAAATGGAGTGCATCGATTTCGGACATTCTTGGGTAAACAGACGAAGATTTATCTTATCCATGTAAACCAAATGTCGTATTCTACTAATTAATTGATGCTCTAAAACTTTCTAACTGGAAATTTTGCTCTATCTCTTTTCGTTTTCGATTTGCAGTGGCAATCTTCCAAATTTCGCCACTAGGGGCGCTGCTGTCGTTTTCATTAAATCGGGCTTAGTTGCTTTATTATACCATTATCTCACTTGCATAGCTGTAGCTCTCTCCGTTCGCAAGTATTTTCATGTTAAAGGGACTTTCCTTTCCACCATGTGTACTAGAAAAGTATAAATGGATATACCATGAAAGTTCAAAGATATATCGAAACTAAATAATAGCAAATATAGCTATTCTGTATATGTGTTTTCCATATAGGTTTTAGGTTAACCTTTAAAGACCTAGTAGGGTATTGGGAGAGCCACTCAATGGAAACTAGTCGCGAATACCATAGTATTTATGTGATTAATTTTCATTAGATAAGTCTGTTTTTAACAATTTGACCTTTATTGCTTTTATACTGCTACTGGGCATTGCATAACAGAAATATATCCTTAAAATTTGTTATATAGGCTTTAAAAGCCGGTGGAGCATGGAATACGCCGTCCCTGTGATTATGTATGTCCAAACCGTCCGTGTCTTTAAGTGTTTATATTTCGGCTAATTACCGACGATTTTTTCCAAAATTCATGATCAACAATGCTTGCTTACTTCTGCTACGATAGGTACCTCTAGCGCTGCTCCACACTTTTGCTGAAGCCCGTAAATCGAAATTTGCGTGTAACGGAAAAATGTGATTTTCTCAAAAACTATGTGACCTATGGTAATCACTATAATTTCCCTGCAAGGTTTAAATTAATGTTTACTACCTCTAATTTTTTCATAATTTTAGTTTCAATAGATTCGGAATTAGATGGGGTGGAACATATTTTTGCATAACATTTACCACCATAACTTTGAAAATATAATACCTAAAATTAAATGAAATATATTTTTTATTTCAGCGTTACGAAAGCTTTCACACGATACCCCACACAATATACAAAGAAAAGATTTTTTTTTTCAAGTAACTTAATTTGATCCTCTACATTTTTACTAAATATATATTTATAAATGTTTAATATTCTGGAAATATTTGGCTCAATAGTCTTTGTTACTTCTCCCAATTTGAACTTTCCACGTCCCGTAGTTTACGAGTAAAATGGCCGTGACAAACAGACAGACGGACAGATACAGGAGTGATCTTATAATGGTTCCGTTTTCACTTTTTAAGTAGGGAACCCTAAAAATTATTAGCTTTATCAGTAATTATTATCAACACCAATAATTAATTTGAACCGATTGTATTTAAACATAATCTGTAGTATATTATAGTAGTATAATATTTAAATTTGAACTTTCTACGAAAATACCAATCAATAGAACGTGTGAAAAGTAAATTCAAATAAAAATGTTATACATTTAAAAAAAAAAAAAACTTAGTTCACAAATACATTGTTCTTCCTATGTACATTTATGCATTTTATAGATTGTTTTTATTACTTCTGAGATATGCCCTATATGTCTTCTACCCCAAACAATCAACTCCAGTGGTAAATAAAATGAGAATTTCAAAATGAGACGATTTTTACTTCTTTTATAAAGATTTTTTTTTATTGATTTGTAAAAGCTTGTATGGGAGAGATTGATTTGAATTTGAAATGTATCAATAAAAAATATAATAATAAATTCTATCAATATATAAATTATGATTTTTTTTTTCAAAATTTGGGAGTAAAAATAATGAAAATTAATGAATGACAATTAAATATTGTTTATATTACTTTGCTTATATATTTAACTTCATGTAATTTTCTGATTTAGAGGTCAAATCTTCCTAATATATGTTTTTTTGACATAATTAAAATTATTGTAAAATTAAAATTTTTAGCATTATTTATGAGTACTACAGTAAAATGAAACGGATAATAAAATTATCTTAATGGTGAAATTGCGAATCGTGAATATTTTCACAAAAGTGACGTTAAAAAGTATGCTTTATTCTTATTTTAAATATTCTACTTTAAATTTAACATTATACAGTAAGATACCGAAGTTTTAAAAGTTAATCTAAAATTTCACAGAAGATTGTCAAATTCTTACGTATCGTTATATATTCATTTTTTAAAGCAATAGAAGAAATTACTCTTTTCATAAATTGTTAAAATTGATCCATGAATTTGTTTTCATTCATGGAGCGATTTCTTTTTAATTTCAACTCAAACTATTTTTTGAACTAATTTGAATAATTTCTTGTAAGATTTTATCTTTTAGAGATTTCGCTGTAAATTTATGTAATATATGTAGAATTATTCATTAAAGCTTTGATATTGATGTAAAATAAAATACATCACATTTCTCATTTTATGTTTTGAAAATAACATTTAATTTCAAAAGATTTTTTTTAATTAATGATAAAAAAAAAACATTCATATAAAAGTTAAAAAATATGTTTTGTGTTATTAACCATATGGTCGGTGTTTTCAATCTTTTGTTTCTTATTCATGTCTTTTTATTTTCATTTTTCAACTCATTTCTTTTTCACTTAAGGGAATAAAAAGAAAATACTCAATATATTTTAATTACTAAATTGTTCAAAAGAAAACGGATTTAACCATTCGACTGGAAATTGTCTGAATAAAAAAATAAGTTTAGAAGGTCGTCTTTATACAGAAATTGAGAATTTTTATGTAGAATCTTTATGCAAAATTTTCAATAAGAACACTTATTTTTGACATCATATTTGTTCTTTTAATCGATTCGATTCTTTTCGATTTTTATTTCGACGGTTGCAATAAACGTCATGAGGTATTTCGGTGAAATATTCGAACTTTAATTATTTAAATATTTAGCAAAAATAATAAATACAGAGCGACAAAAATAACCCGGGTAACGTTCTTTTTGAGATTAAGAGAAATACTAAAGTTTTATTATCTGTGCATGAACATTAAAGTAAGGTTCTCGTTGAAACCTTTTGTTTATGGTTTTGTGATAATGGGCCTCTCAGAAAAATGTTATACGCAAATTACATTTTGAAGACAAGAAGCTATAAGAGTTCTCTCGGGTGATGAAAGTTCCAAGAAAGATTGTACCGGATGTCCAAAACTGCAAATGGTTTCAGTAGCTTGATCATAGTAGATGTAGACCAGTTCAAGATAAAATTTGAACAGTAAACATACCTAGAAAAAGCAATGTGATCATAAAAAGGGTTGGATCTATAAACTGTATCTTGCTTGATGTCTTGTGCGTTAGTCCATTTGCATTCTGCCTTACAATGCCACATTTTGAATGGATTTAAGAGGTCTCAGAACTCTTAAAGTTTCAAAATTTTCGAAATTTTAATTTATTTATGTATTTATCTCCTATCTTTTCTGAACATTTTGATATAATTGTTTCCTTGAAATTCTCATTAGAGCAGAAGTTATGGCTTTTAGAATTATACATGCTCCATAGCTGAAGAGGCATTTCCTAAACTTTGAAGTCATTTTTCTCCAAATGACGTTTTTGGGTATAACGCTATATATATTTAATACTTCTGAATATGTTTTCATGAAATTTTCAAAACAATTTTTTAATGTTAGTCTGTATAAATTGAACCTAAAATTTTGACCCCAAGTCAAAAAACATACATGTAAATAAAATAAAATTCAATTACATTATTTAGGAATTGTCTTATTTCTATGAAGCAATTATTTTATTTATCTTGTTATTTAGATTTCTGATTCAAAATATATTTATATGAGTAAAATATTATTGATATTTATTATTGATAATATTATATGAATATAGCTTATGAATAATCCCTTATGCTCAAATCAGTTTTAGGAAACAACTGAAATAATTTAACTCAATTCGTTGCCTATACCTTCTTGAATTTCCATGATATTTGACTAGCCTTTTTATATAGATTGTCTTATTCAGTTGACTAATGACTTCTGAAAGAAAAATTGTTTTATCAGTAGCCAATGCGCAGAAAAACATTATGCCATACGAATGCTCATATTTTATCAAATACCAAATAAATTTATTTTATAATTCTAATATAATGTTAATATATTTTATTCAGATTTAATTGGATTCAATTTTTATTTCGCCTTTTAAAACAAATTCTCTCACTTTTTATTTTTCTTCATTGTACACTTCAAAGCTAATAGCTTCCACTTTCTTTGAAAAGAACCTCTTAAGCATTCCCTAAAACACAATATCCTACAATATATTCCATCTCCTCTGTTAATGCAAATGTAAAATGTTCTGAACAATTATCTTAAGAAACTCAATTTATCTCCTTTTCTTCTACGTCCAAAAGTCTTTTATTTATTCTACATTATGAATATTATATGTTATATAATTAAGTGACGATAAGATACATTTTCTTTCGAAAGTATGTCTTGACACTAAATATTTTTTTCGCCATTAACTAGACATTAGACATATTTCTTTGAAATAAATAGGTTTTAGATTAACGCAGAATAATAACCTTTCTTTTACGTTTTAAAATCATCAAATAATAAAAATGCATTTATGGAAAACTTGCATAATATTGCTAATCATTTTTATTTGTGACTGTAAATGTGATACTATGCATAAATAATGGTAAAGAGGCGGGCTATATGTAGTTATATGCTGTTAGAATATGACATAATACGGATTAAGCAATTGCATTTACACAGTGCTTTAGATTTATTATGACAAAAAAAAAACATTAAAATAAATACTTTTTATAATAAGAAGACAAAGCATTAAATTGCATCCCAGCATTGTGACATAGCTCTTTTATATCGTAACTGACTACTTTAATTTATGAGTAACACCGCTCACAAATTTAAAACTTTTCAGGCATTGTCAAAATGAAAGTGTTTATAATATTTCGTGTATACTAAATTATTATTATATATATCTCTATTCTAAAAAAGGGTACTTAACGCTGTCACCGCTGCCAGAAATGGATTTTTTATGACCTGAGTTCTTTCTTCGCTAATACTAAAAAAAAAAAAAAAAAAAAAAAAAACATAGGAAAATATGAAATTGGTCGTATTATAGATATAAGCTCGATAGACACCGTGAAGTTGATAGTTTTTAAATAGAAGAATTATTTTAAAAGATATTTCATGTTAAAGTTGATCAAAATCATTCCATTAAAAAGGCTTTATAGGCGCAAAAACTATGCATAGGAATTTAATTATTTTTACTAATGATATACACTACAAACCTGCGGTGTGTAGGCTGCATTTCTTTATTTAATTTAACTAATTTTTGAGGGGTTTTTAATTAAAATTTTTAACATTAATGATTATTAAATGATTATTAAATTAATGTTAAAAGCAGGAAAATATTGAAAATTACGTCATAAACTATGTATTTACATGTGAACATTTAAAGAGAAAGAAATCATTAAAATAATAAATTCATTAATATGCGTCAAAAACAGTGAATTGGGAAAATTACTTTATATATAAAATGGCCAAATAATACTGCCAAACAGTTTAACCCCTTGGGGACGAGCGACCGGTATTCTTGCCCCGTAAGATGATCAGAATCGGGGATGATTCTCACCAGTAAATTTTTATTGTAAATTTTGCCTTATTTAATCCGAGCATTTTCCCGATTCAATTAGGCAAAAATTTCTGTTTTAAAAAACAGGTGATTAAAGATTAAAAATTCTGTTAAAGACGCTCGTCCCGAAGGGGTTAAGTTTTAAAATATATTTACACGAGACATTTATTTCATATTTCGATTTGATCTTTTTAGCTAACGTTGCCAATTCTAAGGCAGTACAAATAATAATATTTCCTTTCTAACAATAAAATTTCTTTCACGTGACTATTAAAAAAAGAATGAAAACTTTGTTGAAAATTGCCTCAGATTTAAAATGTCTTATGTAAAACAATTTTCTTACATGGTTGTTAAAAGATATCTGGAGGATACTCTGTTTACTTAGTTCATTTATATTAGCTTATTTCCAAATGTTTAAAATAACTTGTTTAATCACAGCCATTAGATATCTTAAAAACAGATGATTTGACCTTAAAATTCCCCAATCACAGGGAAAGAAATGGAAACCCTTTAAAGGGAGATCGCGCTGGTTTAATTATAATTCAATCTTCCACAATCTTTTAAAAACCGATCTGATTAGCGTGTTTTTATAGTATGCGGTTTCTGAACTTTAGCTGGCGAGCGTAGGTACTATGGGGCATAACCCTTAAAGTAGCATTTTTATTTTAGTTGACATAATTTTAAAAAGGCAGCTAGACAAATGATAATCGAAATTGCTTCTTTAAAACAGGGCCAAGCGGTAGACAAGGTAACTCAACGTAGACACAACATAGAATAATGAAACAAAATATTTCTTAAGCCAAACTTTAGTGAAATACGTGGTCATTTAAAAAAATATGCATTCTTAGTGAATGCCATCAATTCAAAGTAAAATGTAAATTTTCAGTCAAACATTTTGTTTCTTAAAATTACTGAGAAAAAAAGACTCATCGATAAAGAATGTCATTATAAATATGCGAGACGATTATTTTTCAGAAAGATCAAGCTAATTGAAAAATTGCGAAATTAGAGCATCTACCAATTTTGAAAACGCTGTGCTGAAATAAACGAGCATAAAGTTTCGATACAATTTACTTGTTGTAGAATGCTCTATTTCTATAGTTGCAAAATTGCTCTTTCATTTTTGATATCGATTTCTAAGTAATAAAATATTATATTCGTGTGTGTAAAGATTTTTTTAGAGCGTGCCTTCTTTGAATGTAGACATATAGCAACACCATGAAAAATTTCTTCAGATATGAAGCAACACAGCCTTAGTGCATGCCGTCTTTGAACGTACATAGTTATGTAGTACAACCACTTTAAGAGTCATAAGTTTCATTGTAACGTAGCCTTATTCCATGCTTTTTTGAAACGTAGCCATGTAGTATAAAGACGTAGAAAATTTCAAGTGAAACTTAAGAAAAAAATTATTTTTCTATGTATATTTTTAATAATGTATAGAAAATAGTTTTGAGTCTAGATAGTCTGTTATCTATAGAACTTGTGTTGGTGTCGTTGCTTTCCTTTTTTTCCAGTGGGCTTTCTATCACGACTGAAGCACAGAAAACAGAATCGGAAAAGATGTCTGAGTTCTTGGTATAGATTCTATTTTTCAGAAACCGGCATGTTATTTTCCACAAAATCGCCATATTGTACATACAGAGGCAGTATTCGAGAACACATACATTTATAAATATTTGCCTATGAGGCATTCTCACATATTTCTGACTTTTAAATCCCTGAATAATAATATTCATTTTATTACATATTCTTGGGGTATTTTTCATTTCTTATACTGGAAAACATCCCATTACGTGAGTGTATAGCAATATTACAGAAATAATAAGTTTTGGACGATGTTGGAGGTCCATATATACCACGAAATTCCTATACCGTCCCGTGTCCCTGATGCTTATTTTTAATTTTGGAGCTGTCTGTATAAAATTGTTTCAATAAAAGTAATTCTATGTATCTTTTTTCCAAATCTGGTACTATTGTTTTATATAAATATGTAGCAAAAAATCAACCTGTACGCATTTTTATGGTTGATATTATTTTTTTTAGTCTGTCCCTAGATTATAGATTCCTTATTGTCCCTCTTGCTAAAATTACGCAGAAAATCACTTCAGATGCAACCACAGAATTTTTTTTTAAATTTTCCATGAAGAAGTATGCTAGAGAAAGAATGCCTGAAATTCTTTGGTAGAAAATTTACTGCAGAATTTAAATCAGTATTTAAATATCAATTTTTAGCATCTAGCTTTATTGGTAGTCTAACCGTCATTAATGTTTAGTCCTGCTTTTTTGAGGAAAATTAATTTTAATTTAATTTAATCCAACATAAATAACTGTTTCTAAAAATCAATGAACATTGTGGCTGTCACTTAGTTTTAATATGATTTGCCTAAATTTGGGCGTAATTTTTCTTACCGTCGCATCATTACCATCCCTTTTTTTCCATACTGTCCCTTTTATCCCTTACCGTCCTCTTTTTTCCCTTACCGTTCCTTCCTAATATCTCTTTAAGACAAAGTTATGCCAAAATTTTATACTAAAAATACTACATTGTTATTATTTCTTATTTGAATGTTCTGTGGGTACGAAGTAATTTTATTTTTAAGTAAAAATTTAGAAGAAAATAAAAAGTTGTAGTGGTAAAATGGTAAGCAAAACTAAACTCGCAAGATTAACTTTAGCCTCTGTTAAATAGAAAAATCGTCGCTGCTGACCATTTTTTCTTTATTTTGAATCTTTAAGTCATTAAGTCTACAGTTTAAAATATTATTTTATTAAATTTAATTTCACCAGATTTTTATTCCTGAAAGTTATAATTTTGTGATAATGCCTTATATACAGAAAATAATTTAAACAGAAATAAGTCCGCACCTTGTACTTCAGATGTGGAATAATTGAAATGAAACAGACATGAATAAGCACCGAAAAATAGTCCCAAGAAAGTTTTGCGAAAATGTAAACAGTTTCTTAGTAAATAGTGAAACATACAATCATTAAACCTTCGCCATTCAATGCTTATCGTTGCTGATTGATTTCACAACATAACGTAATATCGCTTAGTGGTGTCTTCCAATGACAATATCAAGAAACATAAGGTATGTCATTTTACCTAAGTATGCCATTTAGGGACAGTTTCCCCTTACACGATAAGACTACTTTTAAAAACAAAACGTAAAATAGTGCTGTTTAGCTTCACACAATATCAAATTTTATAAACATTTGCGAATTTTTACGAAAGTTAAAGCCTTTAAAAAAAGGCATTAAAACAGATAGACAGACAAACTCATCATTTTTCGACCCTAATGACCTAATGATATTGAAACGAGGTCATCTGCTTACCGTGACTTCTCCAACAGCAAAAAAATATATATGTATGTATATATCTATATACATATATAAATTGTGTATGAAGCATGGATTGTAAGCACGTTACAACATATTCCGATTAGTTTAAAAAGTCTTAACTGTTTAATAAATTTAAAGATAAATTTAAATCTGAGTACATAATTTCGAAAACGCACAGCACACTTAAAGATCCAATTTCAGAAATTACCACAAATAATCGGAAAATTATTAATATTCTTTTGTGAAGTCCTGTATATGATCTACAGATTTATATATGAAATAAGTAGAATGCTGAATTTAAAAACAGATATGAAACACATAAGATAGTAAAAAAATTCTGTCCAGAAATTTCTGTCTATAATAGAAAATGTTCTTGAATAATTTTGGGAGCCCTATATAGGAAATGTAGTATTTAATCACAAAAATAATATGAAAATTTTTGTTAAATTTAAAAAAAAACACTATCGCAATTACATCTATTTGGCAATACTGTTACAGAATTCTTTTGGATGTATCTATAAATGAACAATAAAAGTTAGGCATACCCTATTACATCATAAGTATTTTGTAGTGCAGATTAGTGATATACATTAATTTTCATATGTTTGAAATAGTATAGAATCATTTAAATACAATGCCACTTTTTTCGTATATACTGTAGTGTAACGGAATAATTTTTTTGCTACGGTAAACGAATTATAAATTCTACAAACATCATTTTCAATCCCGAAAAGGCCATGGGAAACCTAAATAACGTATAGCAGTTACATGGGAGTTCGAGTATATTTATGAGAGTTATAACACGGACAAACAGACAGACGACTGGACAGAGGGAATTTATAAACTTTTTTAAACTACGTTACAAAATGTCAATAAAAGGATGATAAGTTAAGCGTGGTCATACATAGAAAAAAAAGATATAAACGAATTATAAAGCAACCTTCGTAGAAAGTCGGTTACTTAATAACATTCCCTTAACCAAGAATTCAGATCTTTGCAGAATATTCCATTAGCAAATCCACTTTACCGGTATTACTAAAAAAAATATTGCCTAAATTTAAGAGATAGTAGTCCTTATTGCGCGGAACAATTTTTTGCGTAGTAACAAAAGTCATAATACAAATAATCCATCAAAAATCCAATGTGCGCATTCCAATTTTCTTTCATAAATTTTGCAATTTTGAAAATAATTTAATGAAATTTGAAATGAACCAACACCATTCTTTGCGAAAAAAAGAATAACAGAATAAATTATAGACATGTCTACCATCCTTATCCAAGTGGTGCTAAACTCAGAGCACAATTAAATTTGCCAGCGTCACAAGGCACAGCACCTTTTCGGTGTACCCATCAAACTAAAATAGCAACTAGAACTGTGTTTCGGATTATAAATATGTTTATTGTAAATATGCTCAGAAAACTCAGGCTAATTTAGATTTTTTTGTTTGTGCAACACCTTAAATAATTTCGGCTTAGCTATTTCTTTCAATATAATTAAAAAACAAATGTTTTCTCTAGCATACACTGTAAAAAAATACAAATATTTCTTAAAATATTACGGAATTAAATACGGTTAAGGAAAATATAGCTTCTTCAGAGTTGGTAGCGAATCTAAAATGAGTTCTTTATCTTCCAAAATATTAGAAACACATAGCTTTTTTAGTTTTAAAGAAGTATTTCTGAAACAAAATCTTCTTTTGTAGCTCTTGATTTTCAGAAGTGTTTTAGAATAGTTTTTACAATATAATAGCCAATTTTCTCAATACGAAAGATTAGGTTTTTGGATAATATAAATTCATAATTAAAACATTTTCAGCTGCATTTTTTATTGAAAGAGTAATAAAAGATTTTTAAGGTTAATGTTAATACTTTTAATTTAGCATGTCTGTCTGTTGAATATGATTGTTCGACGTGAAAATGTTTACTTGAGGATTCATATCATCCAAAACGTGTTGCAATGGAGTTTAGAGAACTGATTAAATTCAATTTATTTTGTTTCTAATTGAAAGAATAACCTATAGAAATAACTTTTTAAAATTTTACACGGCAAAAAATTTTTTTATTATTTTTATTTATTTATTAATGTTTGAAATAGCAGAAAACTTTCAGTATATTTTTCTCAGTATTTATTAAAATAGTTTTATATAAAACGTCGGTTTTATTTTTGCATTCATGTTTTAGACCCATTCAAGCTAATCGAGAGAAAGGTCACGTTCTTTTTTAAAATCTCAGTACAATATACAAAATTTCTTTAGTATTCTAAGTTTCTTGTATAATAAGTACAACAATAACAAAAAAAAAAAAAAAAAAAAAAATACATACCAAACAATATCTTAGCTATCAAAAGGGAATCATTTCAAAACATCGATAAAGAAGTTCTATTGTTAAACTCAGCAACTTTCGTGAATCAAGAACTTTAAAAAAATCCACAAACCAGGTCATGCTAAGTAATGTATTTTTTAAATATAGAAATTTTACTCTAGAGAAAATTGGATGAAAAGGCAATGTTATATTTTTTTTCCAGTCCCATTCGGAACGATATTTTTCATTCTATCCTGGATTTTCTAGATAAGAATTTATAAAATTTGTTTAGTTTACGAAAGTTGTTTTTCCATTAAGTGAAATCATTCTTTACATTGAAGAAAGTCAATTTTAATTATTTGTTTCGTTTTTTGTGATTTATATCTTTTCAGTTTGGCCACCTAATAAAACAAAATGCATATGCTTTTGTTTTGTATTTAAAAAAAAAATTATTACAATCCGCATGTAGTACATTTTAAAAAAAAGTTTATTAATCTAAAATAATATAACGTAACCACGAACAAAAGAAATACAAAAACCCTTTCCAAGTTATCCACGATTCCGAAAAGTGTCCTTTATATTAGAAATATCAGAAACAATATATTTTCGAGATTTAAAAATATTTCCTTCCAGCTGCTTATAACTTGAGTTCTGCTGAATGGATTTTGATGGGAGTTACATGGTTAGTTAGGTACTTTTTCAGAGAAAGTTTTAGTTTATTGTATATCGTTCTACATTGCTTTGTTATAGGTACAGAAGAACCTCTTTTATCCGAAACTCTTTTAACCGAAACCTTCTGTTAACCGAAATCCATTTTTCTTTTCCTTTTTCTTTTTTTTTCTTTTTCTCTTTTTGTTTTATCGCATTCTTCGTGCGCAAGCGGTCTTTTCCAAACCACGAGTACAGATACATATTTGGATCGTCTTTCTTAGAATTTCTTTGCATTGAACTTCAGCTCCCGTATGAGATTTTTACTAGAGTAAGAATTTTCATTTTTATCATGTAAAAAAAAAAAAAAAAAGAAGAAAAAAGAAAAAGAAAAAGAAAGAAAAAAAAAGAAAAAGAAAAAAAACATTACTTTAATTATAGAAGAAAATATTCAGATCTTAAATCATGAAGAATCGGGTGAGAGTATGACAAAATAAGCTCAAGAAGACGGCATTTTGGTATTGCAGCGGTTAGTGTTATACAGAGAGGTGCTGCAAAAATGAAAAAGTTTTATGCAGAAAGAAACAAAATGACGGTGATACTGGTGAACCAATAGTATTAAAAAAACTTCATGATAGAGCTGCAAAGCAAAGGTAATCGGAACTTCAACAAACAAAACTTTATTTCAAACCCTTATGAAATATGTAAAAAGGAGCTTAATTTAAAAATTAAAATTCAAGTAGTTTATTCTTGTTTTTATTTTACTATGCCTTTATTTTTATTGAGCACTTATTACCATAATAAGAAATAGCGCACATATTTGCCCTTAATCTTAAAATTCAAGCATTCTGGATTATCCGAAAATTTCGATTTTCCGAAAGGTGATCGGTCCCAATTACTTCGGATAATCGAATTTCTACTGTATATGGAGGAAAGTTCTATAATAAGATTAACCCGATTATGAATAATTAACCTTTTTAAAAAGTTCTACTGGACGAATTTTGATGAGACTTAACATTGTTAGTTAGATAATTTTTCAGGGATAGTTTTAGTATATTCCATACCGATTCTACCGCTGCTTAGTTATAGAATTGTGGGGAGAGAGCTATAATAAGTGAACCCTTTTGCGAAAAATTTGCGTTTTGAAATAGGCCTACTGAACAGAATGTCAGGAGACTTGCGTTGGCAGTTAGGTACTTTTTCAGGGATAGTTTTAGACTTTTTCAGGATTAGTATACTGGGTATTTTTCTACGTTGTTTAATTATAGAATTAAGCGAAAAATTTCTACAATTGGGTTAACCTGATTATGAAAGAAGACCATTTATAGGGGCACAGAACATTGGAGTTTGTCGAAACAATCAAAACATCGCCTTTCTCAAAGTACTAAAAACACAAATAATATGCAATTAAGATCTTTTTTTTTTCCTTTCTAGATATTCCTTTCCTATGCCTTAAGTATATAACATGAACTACATTATCCGGAAAATAAAATATTATATGTATAAAATTAATATTTAAATTTTAAATTTAAAATTTCAACTGACTAATGCGTTATTAAGTGTTGCGTGTATGATAAAATTATAAATTATGTATACAGAAAACAATTTTTGAACAAAATAGAATCATAACACACCTACTTTTAATTTAAAACCAAAATACAAAAAGTTTAATTTAAAATACAAAAGTAAATAATATAATATAAAAGTAATATAAAAGTAAAAACAAAATCAAAAGTGACTTAAATACATAACACGTAAACTTTGTTTAAAATTTAATTTTAGTACCAAAAAAAATCAAAAAATTCCAATAATTTTTCATGTTTTTCAAGCACAAAAAAATAAATAACCAAAATATGCCAAAGTTTTTCGTTTTAGCATGTAGATTATAAAAAAACATATTTGGATAATTTCTATTAAGCTGTAGCTCACACAGTTTAAAAGAAACACTGCGCGCAATCTCCAAATTTAGTAATTTGAGAAAAAAATTCTTAAAATTTCAAAACCTACTTACATTCAAGTGTATTCACCGTCTATAAATGATTATAACTCAAGAAATAATGCAGATTTTTGAATGGGGTTTATTGCATATTATTGAGAAATTTTAAAACATTCAGAAAAATACAGAAACCTAAAACTGATTTTTTGAAATTTTAAAGGTTCTGTGACTCTTTCAAAAAGTACTACAGGAAAGAGTACGAGACTTGTCATGCTAATTAGGTAATTTTTCAGATTTTTATAATGCTGCATGTTTTTGTATCTTTACCTAAGCATACTGAAAATGATCCACTAAAAGTGTTGTTCCTTAACAGGACAAATTTTGCTTGACCCATTACAAAATATATTAGCACAATGGCGTTCAAATCGTTTTAGAAATCCGAAAGGACGATTCAAATATACTTCGTTTGTTTCAAGGTTTATTTGGGAAAATCTATCAGCGTAGAAGCAATGTTCTCGCTGGCTTTTGACCAACATTGGCGATTTAGCGAATAAGAAATAAAAAACACTAGCCAAATGAAAATAAATGTTAGCAAAATAGATTCGTCGTGAACCACTGAAAAATCTATCTTTAACCCCTTATTGTATCCAATGTTCTAAAATAACCTAATTTTTTTGTAATTATTCAAAAAATTCAAATTCAACTATCCGCTACAGAAACTATTAAAAATAAATACATTCTAACTGCCTCCTAAATGTGTAAATGCTTCAAGCATTCTTTTAGCAGTCTGAATAAAAGTTAAAAACAGCTATCATTAGTTTACAGTCGTGAAATTATACACTAAACATTGCTATGAGATTTCAACCGACAGAAAAAAAGTGACCGGCCATTGATACTTTACGTACAACTAATAAATAGTATGGTTATTTTCAACACCACATTCCAGCAAAACCTTTCAATATTTGTGTGTTGTTGTGAGTAATTTACCGTAGTTTTTACCGCGACGCCCTCGCATAGACAGTGATTAACTGACAAAAACCTATCATATAATCCTTTTTGTGCCTTTGACTGTTGCTAAACTGAATTGATATTGAGTTTGTATCTCTATTAAATATAGCAATGTAAATGGCATGGTGCGATTGAACCTCTAAAGCTACATCAATCGTTCAGAAAGGCGGATAAGTCTCGAGTGTATTGGCACACACACAAACAGAGTAGAAATTGAGCACTCGCAATTTGGCGAGTCTGATTTTTAGTTTATTCTCCAAATGAAACATTTTGTCGCAATTTGGCGCAATGGCGAGCGGTAGCGAGAACCCTGCGTAGAAGGTGAATCTTGCTAGTTTATAAATACAAAGTTTAATTTGCTGCCACTCATTTTCGGATAGGTTTCCGAGATATTTTTATAATGTGTTAATCAGTTTTCTCAACCGGTAATGTAAGTTTTTCGAATGCTATCAGTTTTGAAGCAAATATTTTCAGTTGCGTAAATGAATTTATACATTCAAGAATAACAAAATAATCAATAACATTTATTTTAATTTTTAACTTTACTTTAATATTTTTAATTTACCATGTTTGTCTGTTGAACATGAAAAGATTACTTGAGAAATGATAGCATCCGAAAAACTTATATTTCGGTTTCAGAAAATTGAATACTAAATGCAGTAAACAAGTAATATAAAAATTTTGTTTTAAAGACAATTCCTGCTTAGGTCATCAAAGAAAAATTTAATATAACCCCGTAAGCTAATATTAGTTTTTGTTGCATTAAAATATCTCAATTTGTTGATTTCCTATAAGCAAGTAGGTTTACAATGGAAGTCTATGGGAATTTGGCAAAATATTAGAAATATGGCCAAGTTGGCGTCACTTTTAGCGACTCATTTTGATCGCCAAATTTGGCGATATATCACCAAGTTGGCGACAAACTTGGCGGTATTTGGCGATCGAACAGGGTCCCCCTCATGGTAACCCCCTTATAGATATGAAGATGCATTAAATGCTGTTCAATAACCGATGGCCCCCATTTTTTCTCTCATATAAAACTAAAATTAATTAATTAAAATTTAATTAATGAATTAATATTTGAAAAATCTGTATTAACATCAATTGTAATCCAGTACAAGTTCTAAAAATGTTATTTCAACTCGATAGGATGAATAATAAGTATTTTATTCACTATTGAAAATTTGAACAAGATATATAAATAAATAAATATAGGAAGAGTATGAACTAATAGTAGGAATTGAAAAATACTCTGAAATGTTTGCGAAAATGAGTGGCAGCAGAAACAATTTTTGTTTTTTTAAGTGCTTTTTTTAAACTCGAAAATGTTTTAATTTCTGAAGTTTCAAAAAATCAAAGAACGCGTTTAGTGTTACCGTCTATTTAGAGTGTGAGAGTTTACTGTATACTTTTGTTCTAAGTTATATTACACTAGATTAAGAAACATTTGTATTTTTTTTTTTTTTTTACCGACAAAACGCACAACGATAAATGGCGAATTATATTAAAGGTGTTTAAAAAGGCTTTTGAAGTAGCAAACTCTCATTTTCTTAAAACACGTTTTTAGATTAAAATATGCAGTTTATTCAAAATTCATTATGCTTTCAATGCGAAACACTGGCACGTGTCTTCTGGTTATAATAGAACATAAAATTATTTAGTCTGATGTGCAATTACTTTCTCATACCGGAAAAAATCTCAAGAGGTGTTTTATTAATATTCTTTTAGTGAAAATTTGCTCTATGGAGCAGGTAATGTAAAATGATTGAATATGTGAGAGTTATAAACCTGAAAAAATTATTAGCTTCTATGGCGTATTCTACAAGATTGGGCTTTCAGTGAAAACTCAATATAAAAAGTCACACATTTTATGAAGGTGGATGCTGAATCTCGTACGTTCTGTTTGTTTTTGTTTTTCTACCAATATCAAAGATACTCATTACTCGTGTAATTTGCGCTCCCGCGTACTTTAAGCACTCGGTACATTTCAAAGGAATTTTGGGAAAAAACAAAGACTCGCATAAATTGCGCGTCAAGTTTATGAGATAATTGATCTAATAAAACTTCATGTATTCTCATAGTTTCACTGTATGATTTTCACCTAATGATTTTAAGTACAGCAAAACTAATAGGTTTTTCGTCGATAATTTTCAATAATCTTGTTGTGGAGCTTCACGTTTCTGACTGAAGATTATTTTTTAACATATATATTTAGTTTTAGAAATTACGCTCATTTATTGTAATATCTTAAGTTATTAAGCTATTTAAAAAACTTTTACAGTTATGAAATCTGTGTGCAGTGTCATCTACTACACAATACGATTATGGGATGATTCTATGTCATACAATGGATGATAATAAATGGCCATTTCTTGACTGGTGATAAAAAAAACTTTTGTACATCTTTGTACATATTTATCTTATAAAAATGTCTTTCCGTGTCGTCGGAAATGCTTTAAGAAACTACAGTACTACTGAAAAAATATTATTGTGTAACGTATTGTTATCTAATGTATGTATTTATGTATTGTTATGTAAGCATACCATGCAGATAATAAAAAAAAATTAATATCATTGATTTTCACTTTTCAATAAGAAATTGTTTCGTATCTAAAGTTTATCATGCCAGTCATGTATTAATATTTCCGACGATTTTTGTGAAAAAGTTCATCTTGCTGGGCTAGGTTTACAATCATTGATGATGGTTTCATAGGTAGTCAATAAAATGCCTTTCTTTTTTAATTTTCTTTCTCTTTTTTATTTTTTTATTTACTTTTTTGTGTAAATTTTATAGTTCAGATGAACAGGTATGTACACTGACTTGTAACTTTTTATACCTATAAAATTTACGCGGAACCAATGTAGAAATAAAATGTCAAAAAAAGATTTGTTGTCAGTTGTCAAAATTTGCGCACAAATTTAAAAGTTACTTGCGAGCATATATTAAATATACAGTGTGCCCGCTAAAGTTCATTGTCAGCCCAATAATTTCTGAACGGCAAGAGCTATAGTCAGAAAAGAGAGGTCTAGGTATAGTAAAGTTGCATGCGATACTGACTACAGCCGCCTATGGTGCCTCCTGGTGGGAATCTGCAGAGTTAGCATTCCTACCTTGAAAACGGAAAGATATATGAGAAAAGTGATTTACAAAGTTGTAGAGCCCTTTTTATTTAGTACGAAAAGACACCTTGTAGATATAAATGCGAAGAATAGAACCCGTTAAAACGCGCATTTATTTTTTCGTGATTTCCTTCTCCGTGACGTCACGAAACTTGAACGGAAGGAGAAATGATTATCTTTAGGACAAATGTGCATCCAATTGTGCATTGCAGCTGACGGTGAGAAGTTTGAATATCTCAAATAAAGATACAGTGAAACTCGTTTAAGATACGAATCAAGGGACCGAGAGCATTTCGTATCTTAAGCGGGGTCGTATCTTATCCGGATTTCATAGATTCTCGAATAATAATGAATATAAAGCCAGTGCACATTGTTATTAACGCATTTTAGCCATTTATGACTCTCATTTTGCCCATTTCTAACGATTTTTAGATATTCTAGGAAATTTGAGTTTAAGATTTTGAAATAAAGATTTTATTGAGTCACCGTTTGTACAATAACAAAATTAAAACGCCTTTATGCAATACTCTCTACCAATTAAAAAAAAAAAAAAAAAAGAAGGTGATAAAACGAAATTATTGTTAATCATTAGAAAACAGAAACTAAAATACACTACATATTTAAAGAGGAGAAATAATAAATTTTCATAATTTATTTTTAGAAAGACAAACTAAATGTATGCAAGGAACAATAATTATTTGATGCATTATCAAAATTAAAGTACATGAAGTAGTTTTAGTTCGTTGAAAAATGTCGTTTACCTTGGTTTGGTTCAACGTAGGGCGAAATTTTATCACTAAGTTTTCTGCCGTGTTGATGTGGTAGAAAAAAAATCTTCGACAGAAGGACCAGCATCCATTGAAGAGGCGTACAGTGGAAGTAAGCTGAACGAGCTCATTACAGATGCGAATGATGGTATGGCTGGTACATCCGTTTCTTCATCCGCGCTGTCTTCTGCTTTTACTGAAGGCCTAGGTTCATCGGAACTTTTGACGTCCGCGATTATATCCACGATAGAACGAACTTCAGTTGTTACAGCCTGATCGTCAATTTTGACAAATGAGTCCTAATGAGCATCCTTCTTGATGCTGCTCTTTTTCTGCGATGCCAACGTTTTGCAAAGTGCCGTCGACGTCAAAGGCTTTACAGAAGCATTTCTCAATGGTGGTTGATATTACGTCTTCCCATGACGCACTCAGGAAATACATGGCGTCCAAGCGGTTAATACGCTTACAGATTGGACAGGACAGATCCTTTTCGCGATGATCCGTTTGGTGTAGATGACGTACAAAGACACGACATTTGTATTTCTTTTTTAGAACACGGATTACGCCTTGATCCATGGATTGAACCACGTTAGTCACATTGGGTGGTTAAAAAGACTAGTTCGATGTTTCGTAAGCTGGGGATATCCTTCGGATGGGCGAGACAGTTGTCGGCGAGACACAATGCTTTCCTGGACTCCTTTTTCATTCGTTCATCGAACTTGCGGATCTACTTAACGAATATATCGCTTGTCATTCACGCTTCGGCTTGTCTTTCATAATCGCAGGGGGCAGATTTTTAGCAGTTTTAAAACAGCGATGATTCCGCGACTTGCGGATGACAAGGGGTTTTGATTTATCAATTCCGCTCTTATTTGATCCACTTAAAACTGTAATACATTCTTTTTTCAGTTTGCCTCCAAAACATTTCTCACCCTTAAACGCCATTGTTTTATCAGGCATTAATATAAACAAGTTAGAAATTGCATGTCAAACATGGAAAATGAGGTGCGTTCGTACTATAATTAGTTTTATAAATATTTTTTACACTGCATATTGTACTGAATGTATATTTTAGTGCACTTCAATAAGTGCATATCAATTTCACTCTGTTCATCATTAAAATTCACCTGAAATAATTTTTTACATTGGCCGTAATTTAACGGAAAACTGTTGACTGCCCCTGTAATTAAACTATGCATCTGATTTTCATAAAATTTGAAACGACTCGACAAAATATTGCAACAATTATATATTTAAAATTCCATACCATTTGGTTAAATAGTTTTTGCTCTGTTATATGCGGACGGACGGACTGAACGACGACTATAGGTGCTACGTATTTATATAATTACGAACGCACCTAAAAAAGGCCCATCTCTTCGATATTGTAAATATCGCATCTTGAGTACTTTTTCCATAGCGGGGCGAACACGTTATTTTCCCAACAATTGACATTATCTACATTCACAGCTGTCGACTCTCTTCTTACTTTCCTATTAAACTAAGCCGCATCTTTGAAGCGCTCTAGTCAACCGCAGCTAGACGTGAAATCCACTACAAGACGTGTAGCAATTTTGTAGGCCAATGATATGTTAGTTGGGATGTTCGTCGATCGGGTTTGGGTGAACCACTCCAGTAAAATGTTCTCCAATTCTTCGAATTTGCCACCTTAATATTCTTTCTGCCAGAGCCTCCAGCTGATGCACTGTTTTCCAGGTTCTGTCTATTTTTTTAACAGAGCTCGAAGTGTTGACTGGTGTATTTCCACAGATTTGGGAAAGATAGTCTTGCTTAACATTCTCAGCGTCGTATTTCCTTAAGACATTCAACTTTTCAGTCAAAGAATGTGCTTTTCTTTTTACTTTCAGTATTACATAAGCACCATTTCGTACATTAAGCAGGTTTTTCGACATCAATGGACAAATTTTCTTCGTATATTAAGCGGGATCGTATCTTATGCGTACGTATATTAAGCGGGTAATTTTACACAGGTTTAATAGGCATTTTTCAAGGGACCGAATATAATTCGTATCTTAAGCGGGATCGTATCTTAAGCGGGCGTATCTTAAACGAGTTTCACTGTATATTGTTATAACTAGTTGTTGTTGTATTTTCTAAAATCGTTTTGTCACGTCACAGCGTACGTAGGTTAAAGTTTAAGGCTACGAACCCGTAGTCAGTTAGAACCCGTTAAAACGCGCATTTGTTTTTTCGTGATTTCCTACTCCGTGACGTCACGAAACTTGAACGTAAGGAGAAATGATTATCTTTAGGACAAATGTGCATCCAAATGTGCATTGCAGCTGACGGTGAGAAGTTTGAATATCTCAAATAAAGATATATTCTTATAACTAGTTGTTGTTGTATTTTCTAAGATCGTTTTGTCACGTCACAGTGTACGTAGGTTAAAGTTTAAGGCTTAAAACAAAAGCGTTTCATGAAACAATAATACTGATTTTTTAAAGTAGGTAGGTAGATACATCCGTTCATTATTATAAAAAACTTAATTAGAAAGAGAAAAGGTAGTTAAGTAGATTATGTTAGTTAAGTAGCTATGTACTTCATACAATAGTAAGTTAGAAAAAATTATAAAAATTTACACAATGTAATTGCGCAAAGCTTTCCGTGTACCTAAAACGATGGTGTAAAGACCAACATCTTAAACTCTTTGCAACACTGTACATATTTCTCCAACTAAACGGATGCGTGTTTTTAGCACATTCTGCAGCATTTTGCCTAACCGGCTACATGCAAGTTTAAACAAATGCGATCGACGTCAATTATACGACATTTACAATCTAAAGAGCTTTCGTTCTCCACTAAATTTTTGGATTTTTTAGAATTTGAGGTAGTGTCAGCTAAACCCTTTTTTTTTTTAATATTACATCCGAATTCAAAAATTGAAACTTTTGTCATTTTCTTGGCATGGACTGTTATTTTCTTCACAAGGTTTGAACACAAATACTACACTTGAAACCTAACCTCCAACTAGAGGTCTCGATTGAAGAAATGTTGCTTTATATTAAAACAGCCATTGCGTGGTTTTACCTATTGCGTATATGTACCCTCAGCTACCCTATCTCCGCATATTTTCATTATTATTTTGTATAAATACATAAATATTACAAGAAGTTATTAAAAGTGTATATATTTCTTTTATTTTATTTAACAAATACATATAAATTTACTCTTTGACTTACTTTTCATTACTACTGATGTAAGTTACCTAATAAAAAATCCGCTGAAAAACAATTTTTATCTATTTATAAACTTATTTATAGTTATTTGGTTGTAAATTAAGTACGATCATTAAAAGAGTTTTTCTAAGCGTAAATTATACATTATGCAATTATTACGCATACGAAAAATAAAATGCTTTTTTTTAGTCTTATTTTGCATAACATGGATAATCATACTACAAATAATGTTAAAAATCATCTTTTATCGTATCAATCGTTCTCAATATCCTAGTAATTCACAGTTAAATAAATAAATTATACAGCAGAAAATAATGAATTTGATATGCCCTTTCTCAAACATGTGCAATTTATGAAACCGTTTAGGGCTAATAGCTTAAAAACTCTATCCGGACCACTTTTCTTTTCCTGTACTTAAGATATCGAATTTATATCTAAGGCAATGAACCAAAGGGATATCTTTAGTTCGTTTTTGTATTAAAAAAAACACTGAAAATTACAACCGGAATAAATATGTTAAAAGAATTTAATTTAAAATTAAACTGTTATTACAAATCGTCCAATTGTGATTCTTTTTTTGTAATCAAGCTACCTATCTGTGCCCTTTGCGCCAGTTAGATAAGTCAAATTAACATACTATATGTAGATCACGACTACATTGATATCCTCTATATCAGGGTCGGCGAACCTTTTTGTTGTCGCGTGCCAAATTTGATCAAAAAATATTTTATGTGACCATGACGTGCCAACTAAAAACAAATTTAGTAGGTGGAAAAATAATGGAATAAAATTGCTTAAAATTTTCTGTAAGATTTTAAAAATATTAGGAACATACATGTAGGTATTCCACTGTAATAATTATGACAACAAATACATTAAAAAAAATAATGCTATGTAATTTGATTTCTGTTGTTGCATATTAATATCAGGTTAATTTTAATGCAAACTAAACGCCGGGTTTATCTGACAAGTGCTTTCAGTATGAGTTTTGATATAATTCATTTGTGAAAACAGTGGCTTGAAAGCATAGATAGGCAGAAAAACTGTTAAAATGGCAAACACCAGTTTCTTTAAATAGCTTTGAAATAAATTCAAAGTTTCCAAAACTTTATCATTAGAATTTAGTAATGTCTAATAACCAATTCTTGTCGATAGTTTTCAAATATCGTCTTTGTTTGAAAATTTTTTGAGACCATAATTAATTAGATTGGAATATAATATGCCGCAATTAAAATTTTTCAATTTCCATTTAATCGAATTTAGAAAAGATCAGACGCAATTTTGTGTAATCTCACTTTATTTTGATTTAGAGCCACAAGAAATGCCGTGCCAAAATTATTCATTCGCGTGCCAAAAGTGGCACGCGTGCCATAGGTTCGCCGACCCTGCTCTATATGTTTGATTCAGCTCATATTTGATGAAAAAAGTACCCTGCATTCAGTTTCACTTCTAAGCTTAACTGCAGTGTTGCCAAGTGGGAAGAAATTTTTTATTCCAAATATCTACCACTGTTTTAAAATGGTATTCTTCGTTTTATTTAATGACAGACGAGTCATGATTAATACTCAGAACTCGAGTCTCAATACTCAGAACTAACTCATTTTAAAATTTCAACTCCGAATCAAAATTCCGACAACAAGCATAACAGTTATTGGCTATGTGACGTACACTACAAAAACCCATAGAACTAACCCCAAGTAAGTTTTGTTTTCTGCTTTAACATTCTTGACTATAGACAACATTTCAAAGAAAAATGTGAACACACAAGTAATGTCATATATATTTATATGGTTGTTGGTAGGGGCAGGAAGGAGACATTTCCCCATATTTTGAAATTTGTTTTTAAAATGAGATATTATAATATTATTTTTAAATATGAGGTATTTAAATTTAAAAATTTCAAAACACGTTTCGTCATTGTTAATAAACTATTAAGCTATTTTTTTTTGCAGAAAATGCATATTAATCTAATAATTTCAGATGTCTACGATGTTGAGAGTTAAAAATCCAACTCAAGAAAGATTCTTCAAATGTTAGCCACCTCTGATTCTGAATTTAGTAACCTGTCAGATGAGGATGACTCGTCTTGTTCTCAGACCAATAAGACAAACGTACTACATATATTGGAAGGGGAATCGAGACCAGATAAACATGATGTAGAAACTTATTTAACTACACACATTTCTGCTGAAAAGACAGGTTTCAATTCAGATTGCCGTTCGTGATCAAAATCTCCTGGACGAATTCCCCAGAGTTCTAAAGATTTTCAAAAAATGAAAACAAAGGGAAACATATCAATGGAATGTGAAACATATGAATGGAAGAAACATGTGAAACATGTGAATGAAACATATCAATGGAAGTATGAAATTTAAGTCGGTACCTCATCTAGACATTTGGATTTTACCAAATTGTTGGTATTTTTCTTATTCTTATTCATATTGTCCATTTCTTCTTATTACTTTCAATAATATTCCGAGTATTAAAATTCTTAATTTGTTTCAGAATCCAGAACCAGTGAGTACTCCTCGCGATATTTTAGTCAGTACTTTCCGGACCAACTTTTCGAATACGCTGCTTGTTTTACTAATCAGTATTCCATTTTAAAGGCAAGAAAGTCCAAGAAAACTGAAGCGTGAGAGTTAACCCTTTTAGGGGCAAAGCATTTCTGCTCAAAAAGTATTTAAATAATTAATTCACACCGCAATTTAAAAACAAATTTATTTGAAAATAATCAAAAGCACTTTTTCACGTACATAATGAGATCGAAATAGTAGTAAAAATTTACTGGTGCCAATTTGCATTTTGGGCAGTAAAATTAACCGTTTGCAGACTGCTAAACGGCGCCCCTGAAAGCGTTAAAGGTATCTTTTGAAAGAAATTTGACTAAGATGTGTGTATCATTTTCCCTATTGCGAATGTCCTTGCAAGCCCAATACATGTATCCTCCAATATTTGACATTATTTCGCGAGACACATTCTTGGCCTTTAGAAATGATTTTCATGTTGTGGACATTACTAATACCCCCAAAAAGTAAATGAAAATAAATTGTGGAAGATTCAACCCTATTACTGATGCTTGTAGAAACATGTGCTTAAGTTTATCACATGCTAATGGAATATATTCCATGGATGAGCAAATCATATCGTTTACAGGTCGTTGCTCTATTAAAGACTATGTAAAAAGCAAACCTCGACCTACTGGACTTAAGAATTTCGTGCTTTGTGCATTATAACACTCGGCTTAATACTGGATTTTGAAATTTCAACTCCATTTATTCAACCAGAACTCCGACTTGGTAGATCAGTAATACAAACAAGGAGAGGGCACGAGGTTGTGGACACAAAATCCATCAACCATTTGTGCAATGATAGAGTATAGTTAGTAGATAAACATATCACAAGTATAAATTGCAATATGCAAGGGAGTCTTAAAAAACAAGCTCCAAAGTCAGCTTTAGTACATAAACGGATAAATTACACACGTTTCTGAGCGGCCGGAGCCTATACCTGGCAGCGCGAAAGTCTTCTAAATTTTCAGTTTCGGAACTTTGTGAGTCCGATACAAGAGTTGTGATAAACGAGAAGATCTTTTTCTTTCGCTATGAATTGAGTCTTCTGAAGTACATTCTTCAATACTTGTAAATATAGAAACTTCTTCGCTAGAAACCTTCTTTCTTTTTAATTAAAACTTTAACAGAAACAAGAGTAAACATTCTAAACCCATCCTTTTATTTTCAATAGTGTATATGTTTTGCTAAAAACCATCTGAAGATCTACCTAATTAATAAATATGAATGCCCATGAAAAGATTTTTATTGTCGAAAACAGTTGTTCTAATTCCAAACATAAGATCCTGAGATTAAAAAAAAAAAATCCAACATTTATAAAACTTTTAAGTTAAGTATTAGAAAACAGTTTTATTCGTATAAAAAAAAATTAAATAAATGTGAATAAAATAAACATTTGGCCGACTGAGCAATTCAATTTATGTATCTTTTTTTTTTCTTTTCATTACATCCCTAAAACTGCCATAAAATTGCAATTTCACTGTAAATAAATAAGTAGAGGAGAAGGTCCAAATACCGGCTATGGTCCAAACACCGGCTACTAGGTGTTATGAAAACTAAGTGCAGCGCAGCCTAGCGCTGATAGGCAGAGTTTGTAACTTTAATTGAGAGAAGAAAGTTACGAAAAGTACGTCGCTGAAGTCTGTGTCATTTACAAATAGTAAATGCAAAAGTGTCGAATCTACGTAATCTGGTACATCAAAAGTTTTTCAGATATGTGTTTCTCATTTTTTAAAAATATATTGATCGTATATTGGCTTAAATTGTTGATTTAGATATTTTCTAGACATATTTAGCTCTCAATTGCCACGCGCACAGTATTCAGGGCTCGCACCGTTCCTAAAATTTTCGCACTTTTCTACCATTATTTTAAATAAGAATTATTCGTGGTAGATTACTGTAACATCTATAATAGAATTATCCAACAAAGATTACAGTTTTAATTTAGTGGTAGTAAAGTCCGAAAATTTTAGGAACGCTGCGAGCCCTGAGTATTGGTATTTTATTATATGAATGAGTAATACCGATTTTAACTTAAACACAGCAGTGGTCCGAATACCGGATATCTAGAGTGGTCTAAATACCGGCTAGCTGGTATTTGGACTTCTCTCGGTTGCTCTGCTTGAAGGGGAGGAAAATAAATTAATTTAAATAGTTCCATAATTAATAAATTAATTTAAATGGTTCAGAAATAGTCCCCGTCCCATTTCGCAATATTAAAAAAGCAACCATGACCGCAATTCTTCAGGACCGGCACTGGTTACGGGATCACTTTCCAAAAAAGAGCTGTTGGACACTGCAAAATTGCATGTAATAAATGTGAAGAGAACAAAAAAAAAATGACGGAGTAAACCAGGCGAAAGAGGTAGAAATTTGATTTTAACCCTCTGTCTGCTCAACCCGAGATTTCCTTAGGCATCGTAAAAGAAGCAAAATTTGCGCAACCCGAGATTTCCTCGGATGCATTTTTTTCCGTCTAATTAACCCTCCTTGATTATTCCCACCAGTTATTTTTTATAGTAAATTATTCCTTATTTAATCGGAGCATTTTCCCGGTTAAATTAGACAAAAACTTTTGTTTTGAAAAACCGATGACAAAAGAATAAAAATTCTTAAAAGACGCTCGTCGCGAAGGGGTTAAATACGCAATTTTTGAAGCTATTTTGATAAAACAATTACTCAGCGAGAGGGCTAAAAAAGTGAAAAAGGAAAATATCCAACTGAGGAATATGATAAATGTGTGTCTTCTGCATGGGTGCTTTCCCTGCGGACAAGAATGGGGGAGGGGATTCTGGGTTCAATGTTAAGAATGCGATATGTGGGCTGATAGGGACTATACCGACGCAGAGAGTCATATTATGCTTTTGATTTTTTCAGATAAAATAATTCTCATTTCAATCAGCAAGCTTTTTTTTTTTTTTGCTTTACACATTAAAAAAGAAAATTAGAAACATAATGGGAAGAAGACTGTGAGAGATAGTCTTAAAGAATTTTAGAAATTTGACAAAAATACTTATTTATTAAAAATTGCGTATTTTTTCTGTATATAAGAAATGTTATTAATCAATACAATTTATTAAAATAATATTCTTATTGCTTAAAACTTGTTATTAGCTCTATTTGTGTCATCTTTTGGAAAAAACTTAGGTAGCCGGTATTTAGACCCCATTTTAAAAACTCAAAATTTGAAGACTTTCGGAATTTTGCTTCTTATAAACAGAAAACGCCTTTTAAACTGATATTTTTCTCTAAACAGGTGTAAGACGTGTCAAGGTACCCTGCTGTCACTTTTTAATTTATTAATTTTGAAAATCGTATGATCTAGATTGAAAACAAAAGTGGTAGACGGTATTTGGATCTTTTCTTCTATATATATGTGTGTGCAGAACTATGTTTTTATTTATATTTAGCTTAAATTTAAATAATTATATAAATGCAGGCGGTTTATAATTAAAGTTTCACTTTCAAAAGGCTGTAAAAAAAGAACCACTGCTGAGAATGAACTGATATTTCATGCGAGTATACGTGAAGTAATGGGAATTTGTTTTGTGGAAAAAAAGTACAAAAGTTGACCGATAGATGGGGCTATACTCGTCATAAGATGCTAAAAAAATGCATGACATGCGCACTGATTACACTTGGGATAAAAGGCGGGGAACATGAAGTTCTTCTTATAGAGCAGGGATGACAGGGATGACCGCCCCGGGAACCCAGCTTTCGCTTTAGAGTATAAGTGCAATCCCGGGTTCACATAACGTGACATTTACCGGAGAACAATGAAAAAAGCTGTAGGACACACAAATAGAAAAAGCATTGATAAAGGTAGCGATAGCTATCCTACAGCAACAGCAAAAACCTGTTGGTGACATCACCTTGCACAGCTCTATTCTGCGTTTGAGAAGGTAGTCATGACTCTATTGTTGAATTATAGTGCTCTGCTTGTGAAGCTTTTTTTACAAGAACGGTAACTCAGCGGCAATTGAATTGAAGAAAAATTCCGAACATTAAGGGTTTTAAGAAACGGCTCTGGCCAAGTGACTGCATTTGGTCTAAGACGTTTATTGATAAATTAGAATATACAGGCTTCATTTGACAGGCTCATTTTCGTTTTTGCTATTCCACGTGTTTCGGTCTAGGGTAAATTACAAAAACATTTTTTTTTCTGTCGGCTGTGGCACTACCTTGTGGTGGTGGATATTCTTTGAACAAAGTGTGCTACAACAGCACGTCACGTCTTTTAATTAGAATCTTACGACGAGTACAGTGCCAACTTTTATATTTTTTGTTCTTTCGCGAAACAAATTCCCATTGCTTCACGTATATTTACATGAAATATCAGGTCATTCTGACGATTGGTTCTTTTTTTACAGGCCTTTGAAAGTGATACTTTAATTATAATCACCCTGTGTATATATATATATATATATATATATATATATAAAAGGAAAGAAAAAAGTCTTGTCGAGGTGATTGAACCCACAAATTTCGAAAGTGAAAATTTACAAGTCTGGCGCTCTGACAACTGTACCATTCAGCGGCTCAGAAATTTGTGTCATTTATCCGGTTATGCACTAAAGCGTCAAAATTGGGTTACTTTGGGGCTTGTATTTTAAAACCCCCTTGCATATTGTGTTTTATCCTTGTGATATGTTTATCTACTAACTATATTCTATTATTACACAAAGGGTCGCTGGATTCTGTGCCCCTAACCTCGTCCTATCTTCTTGTAAGATTAGTTCAATGTTTTCCTAAACAAGTATTGTTAAAAGTTTTTTGCCTATCGTTACTTTAGTACAAATTGAGTCAATTTAACCTTTGTGGACTAGAGGTTTAAAACAAATTAATTTCGGTAAAATGGAACGCGGAACATGCATAGAACATGTTTCGAAAGATAAAAAAAATTGTGATTATATAAGACAAGGATAGCAACAAAGTTATTATAGCTTCCAATTCTTGTGGGCTTTAACTAAAAGACACGTAAAACGCTGGTCAAAATAAATAAATAAATATATTGAAGTATCATGTCTTTCTATGGTCAGGAAATACAATCTGTTCATGAGGGCTGTAGACATTTGCGATCAGCAAATGGAATGTTACTGAACATGGTTTAAAACAAGAAAGTGGACATGTTAACCCTTAAATGGCTGATTTTTCAAGAATCATTGTAATAATGTTTTTCGGCTTTCATTTTTAAATAAATCATGGGAAAAATACTTTAAAAAATCATATTTTGTTTTAAGTATAGTTTACGGCTAAAAAAAGTTTGTTACTAATCGGCAATACTGGTGTTTAATTGAAAAAATAATTTCCCTTGATAAAATTCTATAATATTAAACACACATGAATTTTAGGAACTATAATAAGAAATAAATTTTACTTGCTCACTGCAAGTCAAAATAGGGTATTTTGCAAGCTTCCAAACAAAATAAAAAGAACAAGTAGCAACAATTGAAAAAATAAATCTATCTTTATTCTTAAACAGCACAAGTGTTGCCATCTACACGTTGAAAATAGATTTAATAATATTTTCAGAATGTATTTTATTGGCAAAATTAGGCATTATAGCTTCAGTATTATTCTAATAGTATTTTAGAGCCTAAATTGGGTATGTTGCCGAAAAGCAACATAAGGCATTTAAGGGTTAAGTCATTTTACATGTTTTGGACAGCGGTCGTAAATTTATTGTTCCAATACATTCGAGATTTTACAACAAATAAAATTTCAAGCAAAAATCAAAAAAGATTTACTAGAATTTAAACTAGACATTGCTGAGGCCGCTCCACCGGATAATAAAATGCTCATAAATGACGGTGCAGAATATGATAAAGGCCAAGCTCTTCCAATGAAGAGGTCGAAATATTTCAACCTGCCTGCTCAAATGCAACGGAAAGACAAAAGATACGATGAATATGGCCATTTTCCATGTTGTGATGGCATTTCAAGGCCTCGCAAGGGCTGTTATGAAAACTGTAAAATTCAATCAAAAACTCGTTGTGAAAAGTGCAATGTATATTTATACCTCTGGAAGACAATGACATGCTTCAATAATTTTCGCTGTAAATAAATATTCGATAAAAGCATAGTAAATTGTTATTTTACATATTTGCAATAACTTCAGTTATTTAAAGCATTATTTTTGCAATTAACTTTGAACGAGAAAGAGTCCAACCTGGTTGATATTGCTGATTTTTCCAAATGCTCCAGGGGGGCTGTTTAATTTTTAATTGATTTTATCAGTAAAATTGGGGCCAATGTCTAGTTAAGAACTAAAAAGAGGTAAAATTTAAATAAGGAATAAATTCCTGTCTTAAAGGGATATCATGCATATTTCTAGCAACGGCATATATACTCGTATTTCAGCTTATATTATTTTCAATTTCATGTAACTGTTCTAGACATCATTTCTTGTACTTAGTAGTGAATGATTTTGACACGTGTAAAATTGAATGTAGGTATTTTTTTTTCTTAAATTGCTAATTAATTACCTTTAATAGGCATCATGAATACACTTTTTTTAAATGAAATATGAGTTTCAAACCTAACAATTTACATTTCCGAAAATTTTCTAAATATGCACAGCTCCGGCTTCCCTTCAAAAATTACACTTATTGTTAACACGATAGCGTCCAAAATATTTGACGCATCAACACAAAAAATGAGCTGGACGTTGGTAGGGCCAAAATCTCGGCGCGTATTGAAAATCATAAATATTCGTAAACCCTAACAGCCTGAAATGTCGGCTCAAAATTTCCCCATAGAGATAACATTACGAGTTTAATTCTATATATTTAAAAGATAAGGCTTTCTTTTTTTAGTCATGTACCTTGAGCCTTTTTTTTTTGCACCAATTTTAATAATTCTTTTTTTTAATGAAAGCTGTTTCTTTGTAGATTTGCCCGCACTAGCTATTTTTTTTTAATATTCCCATTTTTTTATTTAAATTTAAAAAATTTCTATGAATTTGTTTCAAAATGGTAGCAATTGGATTACATCCATTGTTGTAAAGAAAGGAAAAATAATAAGGTTTGCTTATCTTTATTGATGCCATTTTCTAATTAAATTCAAAATAAACTTTCTGAAAAAATTGAACAGAAAATGACGTCATGCTTTAATAAAATACTCATGTTTTCCGCAAAAAGCTATTACAATTCAATTCTTTTTCATTCATTTGAGACGCTTGGTGAAATGCTTCAATGAGGCAAAATGACATAATATTTAAATGAAAACGATCATTTTCTCTGATAAAAGTAAATATTTTACTACGAACGCCTCTAAAAGATATAATTTTCTGGAATTTTACCCGCCGATACAGAGATTAGAATCACAAGTCAAGAGTGCGAATGTTCACATGCAAAGTCGTAGTTGACAAACTTGATTTCAAGTTTAGTAATATATGTATTAATCACATATTGCGCATTGTAATATTTTTGAAATGATGAATGTAAATATAAGAGATGCGTATGCAAATTATGAGACGATGAAAATAACATAAAGTTTACATTTTACGCGAAAAATAATTCCATGATTAACTTAAGGTGAAATCATTTTTTTTTTAATTTTCAATCGGCAATTTTAAACGGCACAGATGTCATATATGCACCATATTGGCGCGATTTTTTTCTGACGCCAATGTCATATACGCAACGGGTACTTAACTGGCGCCAAAGTGTGGTTATTTTGCTTGATATGGTAAACCGGATGTTATTGTTTGTGCTGTTGAAGTTTTCCCCGAATTGGCGTGGGAAAAAAATCGTGCCATTTAAACATAAGAGCCTCAATGGGTAATTTCATCAAAATTACATATCTTGATTAGGTATAATAAATAACGCAGTTTAATTTTTTAATATTTTGAACAGTCAGAGTGTATGGAATTAGTATTTTGGTAGCTTTAAGTTAAAAATAATATTTGTTTTAAGAGACTAAGTAGTAACCTATGTATGAGTTCGTTTCTAAACAATTTCTTTCGTCGAAATTCGACGAGATTCAACCCGTTATTAATTAAAACATTAGCTTCATTGCTGTAAATTATGCATTTTAACCTCATACGGATCATTATGGAGTCGAATGTTGAAGTCGATGTTCATACATTGGTGACCTGAGATATAGATTGACCCCCCCCCCCCTTTCAGAAGTTTTACGTTCTACCTATGTAACAACCACTATTTTTTTCGAACTTTTCATTCTTTGTAAGCTTCCAAATCGATGCAATTCATTTTGAATTTTAAATTAAGAGAAACGAAAAGAAAATCGAATACGGAAAATACGATTTTGGGCATTAGTCGAATGGCTACGAGTGATACTCAAAGAAATCGAGTAAAATATAATGGCATGTATGCATTACTCATATGTATGTATTCTTATGTATGTATGTTTGTATTCAGACGAATGTATGTTTCTATTGGGAAATTTTCGTAATCGGGTTTGTAGACAAATTCATAATTTACTGAGTATTGTTTGATGCGAAAATTTAACAATTGGTAGCTGTCCCAATTACTGACGATTACTCAATTTTTTTTTAATTCTTCGTAGTTGAATATATTTCAACTGAAATGCAAGTGAACATTCTGAAGTAAATGAGATAAGCATTTTTTTTTCAAGATGTACACTAGAAAACAGAAATAAATAGATTACAAAATAAAAAATACCTGTACGGGTTGGGAAAGGTAGCTTCCCTATTTCTTGGTTTTAAGATTTTAGCTAATTTTACTGGAGAACACGAAGTTAAAATGCCTTCGCATTTTAAACCCGGTTAGAGAAGAATCACCAGTACTGAATTTCAATGGAAATTTCGCCAAATTAGTCAGATACAGCCAAATTGGCTTAATTTGTGACGACATATTTTTGGTCGCCAAATTTGGCTATATTTTGTCACGAAGCTTAGCGATAAATGCGACGTTAATGTATATGACTATAATCGCTTATGCTTATGATCGGAGAAATGGATACAACAATGAAAGATAATTCGTGAGAAATCATGTTTACTAAAAGTCATAAATTAATCACTGATTTTTTTTAATCTGCTGCCTAGATTTAGTGTACATTTTAAGAAATATACATATTTTATATGTGCAGCGTTATACACAGAAGTTTAGAAAATGACGGTTAAAAGAAATTAATTCAAATGTATAGAGTTATTCAGCTTAATTCTACGTGGAAAAGTCGCATAAAAATAACCCAGATGCTTCCTAATATTTTAATAATAACGATATAACAACAACTCAGATGAATAAAGGTATCAAGTTTGATAGAGGAGTATAGCAGACTATCTATGAGTGTGTGTTACATACGTGTTACAAACCTTTACCTGTTGCCATATTAGATAAGTGTGGGCTGTGCCAGACGAGCAAGTCTTTGAAGGATCTTTGAAGTTTTCTGCCGCTAACTCGATGGATCAAGTTCTTAAAGATCTGAGCTAAATTAAAAAAATCGAAATCTCTCAAATACATCCGGGGGTAATTCTTTATATTTACCGTAGATTCTCTTATCCAATGGTTTTTCTTTACTTTTAACATTTCTGAATTATTATAAAGACAACAAATTATGCTGCTTCCAGTTATGCGCTGAACAGCTTTTGTCTTTGCAAACAAAGGTTACAAATTTCCCTAAATCAACTTTTATTACTGGAAAAGGAAGAGCTGTAATCATAGAGCAGTTAGGATCAGAAGCTATCATTCTTTTGGCACTAACAGGTACTGCTGCATTTAATGTCAAAGACAAGGTAACTCACTCAGTGTTTAACGAACCAACGTGTTTTAAATAGTTCGCTAATTTAAAAAGTCAGCAATACATCTACAGCTCAGAATGGATACAGTGTTATTTCTCATTATTGACGAATTTTCAATGATAGGATGTCGTCTTATGGCTGACCTTGAACAAAGATATCGCGAAGGTAAAATATATAGCATTGAGCCTTTTAGAGGCTTATTTGTTTAAATCCTTGGACGTATTAGATAGTTACATCGCGTAAAAGACATCCCTCTATATAAGGGACATTCTTTAAAAGTCATTTTGATTCTTCGCGGACAAAAAATACTTAGAGCTTTTAAAAAATGTTTCATATTAACAAACTCATTGAGACAAAACGACGATCAGCAGACACAATTCCGAAAGACTCTGAACTCACTTTGCGTGAGTCAAGTTTTTGACTACCTCTCACCCCTTATGCACCGACGCAAAGATATACTGCTTTCGGCTAACTTGAATGATTTGAAGGTGCCATATGTCTTTCTCTCAAAACCAAGCAAGCTAAAGAATACAATCAAGAAGTACTTCTTAAATCACAACGTGGACCAATAAACAAGAATTTTAGCAAATCACAATGATTAAACAGCAAGATAGAGTGAAGATGATCACGCGTCTGGACTTCAGTCTAGACTTTCCTCAGCAGTTCGATGCAGGATTTTGCATTATGCTGCTTACCAATATCTGAACGGAGTGAGAATTGGTAAATGTAAGTACGATAAAAGATATTGCCTATGGCCCACTTTTTCAACCTCGAGGTTTGCCACAGGCCATAATAGTTCATTTTGTTGAGTATCATGAGCCATTTCTAACTGTAATTTTTTTTATCAAACCTATTTGTAAATATTGGAAAGAAGAAAAAGCCTCATTCACATGAAGTTAGTTACCTTTAACTGTTGCATACCTTGCCACCATACATAGATCCTCGAGTTTAACAATGTTAAAAACTGCTGTAGATATCCATCTAAAGGTGTTGTCACATAAAACAACTTATGTCATTTTTACTGTAGTTTGTCATTTAGAGAAAGTTCTAATGGAAGCAATTTTCGCTAAGGATAGGCTTTACCCAAATTAGAAGTATGGAAGCACTTGCTGACAGATTAGAATTTGTGCATTACCCGAGGCAACTGACGACTGAGTTAAACACTTTAAAATGAGGTATCAAAGATTGTTATTTCAAGCTTACTTTTATACTATTAAACAGCAATCTAGAAAATAAAACATTTCTTTTAATAATATCTTTTAAGTTTACGCGCCTCCATGCTCCGACATTTCGGCCTGACGGATACTAGTTGGCCACCGTTATTTTCGGAAACTTTGCTTCGCCTTATTCAATTAATAAGATATCTCTGGTAAAATAAGTCACATTTTTCCGTTCTAAAATACTGGTAACCAAAATTCGTAGCATGTGACTTGCACTACAAGTACTCATGCAACTAGTATTGGAAGAAAAATCTTACCTTTATGGCAAAGAACTTAATAAGCGTTAAAGCCCAAGTAGCAGGATCGTACTGGTAAAGAAATATCACTCCCTAAGTATTATATTGATATTTTGTTGTAGTGAAGATGATTCTCGATGATATTTCAGCAACATCAGAGTTCAATTAACTAAATATTAATTATCCGAATAAAGTACAGGAGGCCGTTTCAATTCAGCACACGAAGAACGAAGTATAGCTGAAGAGTTTTATTAATCACCAGGTTCTTTGAACACACTTCGAGATTTTCGGCCACAAACGCCGATACTGGAGGGTAGACAAAACACGCTTATATTATCAGTACAATCATCAGGGGAAGAGAGATCTCATTACACTTTCTCGAAGTCCTCGAGTATTGGCGGAACTGCATATACACAAATATAGCCAATAACGTATGATATGGCGTGAATTGACTGAGGGGATGCATGTGTTCTTTTTTATTTTTTTTAACGCCAAATGATAAGCGGAGAATTACGGAGTTCCGAAAGTCACAAGACTAAAATTCTACAGGAGTTGCCAAAAATCTCATCGGATTGAAGGACTGAAAATGAACGTTAATGAAAATAATAAGTTAAAGGCAGAGTGCCAATAATGAAATAATTTATAAGTTGCAGAAAAGAAAGCCATCTGGATTAACGGCTAAAAGCGTAGATGTAAGGTGCTTGCGTAAATTCTGTATAGCAACGTCAACATTGGGCATTAGAATGAAATATGAAAAACGCTGCTAGGCAGATAAAGGATATTATTTCTTTTATTTTAATGCATTGTGCTGCGGTTAAAAATTACAGGGTGAGAAATAAAAGTGATTGCTTAATTTTATGAAAAGAAACGATCGTTACATAATAAATTGAATCCAGATCCAGAATGATAATTAAAGTTAAGAATATATAAAAGACATAATTTTAAAATAGGGAAAGGGGAAAAACCATTAAAAATTAATATGTAAAGGTAAACACCTTCACATATATCACCCATATATCTCCCTTCCCGTTAGTTATAACTCAGTGGCGAGTGTGAAAGTGCAAAATATGAATTTTTTAACGCCAAATGACAAGCGGAAAATGACGGAGTACCGAAAACCGCAAGACTAAAATTCTACAGGGTGTTACCAAAAGTCTCATGGAATTAAAGGACTGAAAATGAACGTTAATGAAAATAATATGTTAAAGGCAGATTACCAATAATGAAATAATTTATATGTGGCAGAAAAGAAAGCCATCTGGATTAACGGCTAAAAGCGTTGTGCTGGGTAAATTCTAAGGTGTTGGGTAATAAAATAAGATGTTGGGTAAATTCTGTATAGCATCACCATTAGGTATTAGAATGAGATATGAAAAAATTTACTAGGCGTGTAAAGGATATTATTTATTTTATTTTAATACTTTGCTCTGCGGTTAAAAATTACAGAGAGAGAAATAAAAGTGACTGCTTAATTTTACAAAAGGAAACGATCGTTACATAATAAATTAAATCCAGATCCAGAGTGATAATTAAAGTTAAGAATATAGAAAAAGACATAATTTTATAGAGCGGTAAAGAGGCAACTATTAAAAAGTAATATGTGAAGGCAAACACCTTCACATATGCGACCGAAAAAGTACATCGTGAACCGTGGGAAAGAAAAAAACGTAACCCATGCCTCTTCTCAAGTACATTAAACGTAAAGAAATAAGTAAAATAGTTTCTAGTGCTTGGGCAAATTCTATATAGCAACAACATCAGGCAGTAGAATCAAATATGAAAAACGTTGCTAGGCAGGTGAAGGATATCTACCCTATATATATAAAATCCTAGTGAAACAAATTTATGAAACGACTTTATGAAACGATTTTATGAAGCGACTGATTAAATGACTGATTATGTTTCATTGCTATTTCTCCTAAAATATTGAATATTACACCGTGAATTTAACACCAAAAATTCCTATTGATTCGCGGATCTCAAAACTGGTATTAGAATTTCAAAATTTGAATTAGTTTTCGAAATATTAATTTTTTTTCTAATTTGAATTTAATTATTCTAATGATGATAACCAAATTACTCCATTTTCGTGAAAAAAAGGAGAAAACTGATAACGATAGGCATTGTTAGATTTCTTCTTTTTCGCCATTTTCAAATTAAAATTGAAATTATCTTTTATTTCAATCGGTAGTGAAGACAATATTGTTGAATTATGTTCTTCAGGAAAATTTGAAAAAATAATTCATTAAATATTAATAATAATAATAATAATAATAAATAATAATTTCTTATTTAGTTTAATTAAATTTTCATCATTTTAAAAGATACTTTTTACATATTTTAGAAAGGTTATTATTTCAAATTGTTGACAATCCTTGAAAAAATGCATAGAATAAGATTTCCATACGATTAAAAATTTATTTACACGTGACTATTTAAAACAGAAAAACTTCAAAATTAAATGAACCCATGTTAAAAGCAGGAAAATATAGAAAATTACATCAGAAAATCGTATTTACTATGACTATTAAAATAGAAAGAAAACTTTAAAATAATCAATTCATTGAAAGCCATTAAAAGCAGTAAATGCCGGAAATTAACTAATATGCAAAATGGCCAAGTATTAATTCTGCCAAACAGTTTAAATTTAAAAATATATTTACGAGACTGTTATTTCATATTTTGAGATGCATTTTTTAACGTTTGTCGTCAATTCTAAGGCAGCGCAAATAATAATACTTTCTTTCTAACAAAAAACTATTTTCACATGAATATTAAAAAGTGAAAGAAAACTTTAAAATGATGAATTCATTAATAGCGTTAAAAGCAACAAATGGGAGTAATTACGTCGTATTTAAAATAGATAGATGGTAATATTGACGAAGAGTTAAAAATTAAAAATATATCTATGCGAGACTTCAATTCCAAAGCTATTATTTTTGTGTCTGTGTTCTCCCATAACAACAAGATGAATTAAATTTCAATAAAAATAATAACGAGTTTTTACAAGTTCATGGAGGCTACACACTTTTAAATTAAATAATGTATGTACTCGTGAATCTTAAAAGAGAAAAATACTTGAAAATAAATAAATTATTGCATGACAAATGCATTTAATAGTGAAAATTACGTCATATTCTAAAATGATACATTTAAAATTATTTTCATTTCGGAGAATTTTAATGTGACGTCACATGGTGTAAAAGAAATGCGGCTAGCAAATTTATTTATATATTACATCACTTGATGCAGCATAAATACAGGTAAATGTATTCGCAAAATACTCTAAATTAAAATTTGATAAATACATATTAGAAAATTCGGATATTCATATTAATTAATATAAACAATATGCAATATAAAAAAAAACATTAAAATCTGTATGATGGTGTATCAAAATAGAGAAAAGAATTCATGAATAAGCTATATCTGTTCATGAAAATATCCAAAACTCGACCAAAACATATAATATAAGCGCAAACACAATGGTTTTCAATACCGTGGTTCTTGAAAGCTATTCCCAAGCAGACGGGATTTTTTAACCTCGAACCTAAAGCAAGAATATTGTCCATAGCGTCTTTATAAAAGTCATTTAATGTACTGTCGTGGAAAAAAAAAGTAAACACCCTTACTAACTCTGCAAAATAATTTGGTAGGAAAAAGTTACTGGTAACACACGATTGGTAATAAAGTCTACTTTTAAATGATGTATATAAAATTTGCTTAGGGGGCCATCTACATATTAAAAGGAACCATAACTTTACTTTTTTCAATAGCAGTACACAATTCTGACAGCATAAATGAACACTACACTCTTCAATTAGTCTGAAAACAAATTTTTACGCAATTCGTATGATAAGTTTCCTAGAAATTAATTATTTTCAAACAAGTCTATTTTAAGGGCTGTATTCAAATTGAAGTTCGGTACTCGATTGTTCACCGAGAGATATCTTGTTCAAGGCATCTTAAGCGCCACTCAAGCAGTCATTGAAGACTGCTAAATTACAGGATAGCATAAGAAATTTCAAAATATCTAGTCACTTCTATCATAGATCACATCATTCTATCTTAAACCATCATTTTGCCGTTTTTTAAGCATAATTCAAAAACTACTTGGAAGACAAATATGAAATTTTGGATTTCCATAAAGAACTTAATAGATCTAAATCCATCAAAAATATTGTAGATTTCAATTCATAATTTTTTCGAATTTTAATTTCATAATTCATAATTCATATCGTAAAATTATAAAAATTGCAAATTCAACATATTTATGTTTGAGTATTTTAGTATTATTGCTACCCAAATAGCACATTAGGAGTATAATTTCAGACGATATTAATGAAAATATGAAATGTAATTTAACATTAGAAGCACTAAATTTTGAATCTTTATAATTCAGAAACTTATCATTCAAACGAATTGAAATTTGGTGTCTAGACATAGTTTGAACCGAAGATTTGAAATATCTGGTTAAAATTGGGTATTGCTATTGAAGAAAAAGTAGTTTGGGTTCGTTTTAATATGTAGATGACACCCTAAGCAAATTTTATATACACCATTTAAAAGTAGACTTTATTTACAATCGTTCGATACCAGTAACTTCCTTCTACGATAATTTGTTGAGGAGTTGGTAGGGGGTGTTTACTTTTTTTTCCACTACTGCACCATTTTATAGAAGCTGATTTTCAAATGTGTATTTGATCTTACTTATCAGCCCCACAGCCATCAGTTGTTACGACAATGATGGATGAAACCATGGTAACAGAAACATACCCCATTCAAACGCAGAAACATGGCAACCCGATTATAGAAGATAGCCGCCTCTATGGTGATAATATCATTCAGTCTTCCGTAACCTGCTAATATTTTTTACACAGGACACATTACCATATTTTCAGAAGTTGCGAAGTCTGAACGGCGGTTGGCGGGGGAAGCTCGCAGGGGCTGAGCTCTCTAGATATTTCTTTTATTTTAATGAATGGGCGGTGGTTAAAAATCACGATTACGGCTTTTATTACAAACGGCTATGCAGGAAGATAAAATGATATTTAAAATCTAGTCCACACGATCATATGGGCTCGAGCTTAAATCAATATGGACATATATTTCAACTAGTTGGATGTGCCAATCCCAAAACTTTCTTCTATCTTATACATCTTAATATTTCAAAACCTATTTACACACGTTAATACTTCAATATTATTAGTTCATTACTATACCAACTTTGATTTTCATCTTAAATTCCTGCTTCAGTCAATTAAATGAACTAAAAACGTGTTAATCTATATCATGATATTTGCTAAAATTAATAGTTTTTTCTTATTCTGTTGTTATCAGATGTTTGCGAATAGCTGACTTAGCAGGAAGTGAGTTCCCGCATTTGCACGAGCCGCTGGTGGACAACAGAAGTACGAAAAATCAAGAAAAGTATACAAAAATCGCAATCACAGAGCTCCTTTACCGCGCGATATTTCCAAATTCAAGGAGGACCTTTTGGCTAAAGCCAAAAACATGCACAAAAATTTTGGTTCAATTGTATGCATAATTTTATACACTTTTCGACTGTACAATAAAGAAAATGGCACAAACACCGCTATTACATCGCTATTACCCCCCTTCCGGCAGATTTATTTCAAATTCAGGGAGGACTTGTTTGCCATAGCTAGAAACGTACACAAAAAATTTGGTTCAATTCTAGGCATAAATTTATACATTTTTCGATGGTACAATAACGAAAATGGCACAGAGATCCAATTATAGCGCTTCCTTTCAGCGGAATCTTTCCAAATTCAGGGAGGACATTCATGCCATGACCAAAAAGAAACACAAAAAATTTGGCTCAATTCTATGCATAACTTCATACACTTTTCGATGGTACAATATGCAAAATCGCTATTACAGCGCCCCATAGCGGCGAATTTTTTCCAAATTCAGGGAGGTCCTGCCTGCCATATCCACTTAAAATAAAAATTTGCTTCAATTCTATGCATAACTTCATATACTTTTGGATGGTACAATATTCAAAATCGCACAAAAATCGCTATTGCAGCGCCCCCTACCGGCGATTTTTTTCAAAATTCAGGGAGGACCTACCTGCCATATCCAAAAACTTAAAATAAAAATTTGGTTCAATTCTACGCATAACTTCATATACTTTTGGATGGTACAATATTCAAAATCGCACAAAAATCGCTATTACAGCGCCCCCTACCGGCGAATTTTTTTCCAAATTCAGGGAGGGCCTATCTGTCATATCCAAAAACTTAAAATAAAAATTTGGTTCAATTCTATGCATAACTTCATATACTTTTGGATGGTACAATATTCAAAATCGCACAAAAATAGCTATTACAGCGCCCCCTACCGGCGAATTTTTTCCAAATTCAGGGAGGATCTGCTTGCCATAGCCAGAAACTTAAAATAAAAATTTGGTTCAATTCTATGCTTAACTTCATACACTTTTTGATGGTACATTGGCGACAGACAGACGGACAGACGAACACACGGACAGACAGACATTTTCTATAAACATGTTTTTGGGGATCTCTGACCCCTAAAACATGTAAATCCGTCGGAAACCGGAAGTCAAAAAAAATTTCGATTACAATAGTTTCTTCTATTGAAGATAGAAGGAAGTAACAACGAAATTACATGTATGGTTTAAATTTTTGTTGCCTATTATTTAACTATTCATGAAAATGTAATTGCGCAAAATTTCATTCAGTGTTTAGTTTTTATTACCAAATACGATGAAAAAATTCGATTAAAAATAGTTAAGGAGCTTCTGGAATTTTTTCCTATGCTCGGTATAGCCAACTTAGCTTCTATTATAAACTGAATTAAGAATCTTCTGTCGGATTAAAGATTGTGGTTTAAAATTTTAAGTTCATATTACAAAGAATAATGCCCCTACAACGTTTCCTTGTATAAAAAAGGAGAGATTGCAATTTTTAAAAATATTGCTAAGATTATGGTAATACTTTTTTTTATCATTTTCTTTGCGATTTAAATTTTTAAATGCCAGATATGTGTTTAAAATTCTTTTATATTTTTAACTATGTTTGACAACGTATTTTTTCTTTGACATCTTTGCTATTAGTAACTTTATATAATAATAGGTATTACAAAACAGTGAGCAGTCGAATTGTTTCCGAGTTTCACGTGCTTGCTAGTTGACGCGGTCTTTTCGTCCTATATAGCAGTGTCTGTATTTCTAAAATTAAAAATTGGTACTAAACAATGTGAGTAGCTGGATGAGCTCTCTAGTTTATGTCATTTTCACTCCCAGTCGAAACAAGAAGCGTCTTTCCAATGTATGAGTCCGTAGGAAGAGAAATAGTCGAACTCTGGAAAGATTTCTACATTTGAAAGGAAAAGTCGATGAGAGAAAGGCAGCTAATTTGCAATTGGTCGAGGCCCTTCGCAATCGGAATGGCTGCAGAATAAGGAGATAAAAAAGACATAGTCGATTAAATGTAATAAATATACGGTCAAGAAAAATGAAATTCGGACTAAAAATTTAAAAAAGTAGAAAGTAAAATAAAGCGCTACTTTAGCTGGTGATGATAAGATGTACTTTACAAAAATATAGGTGGTGCAAAAAGCCACTGAAGCAAAAAGTGGCACAATTCAGGTACATATTACATTTTGCATTACATTTATTATTTACATTATATTTAAAAAATTTTATAAAGGTTTTTCAGAAAAGAATTTTGTTAATTGCTTTATAAAAAGAAAAAGATAATAAGTTTTATTAGAATAGATATTTTTCTTTTTTTCATAGATAAGAATTAAAAGTTGTTATGAATATTGGTAGGAATTGAAATCCTCTCGTTCAATGGGAGAATTTTAGAGTATACAGCTGTTAGCAGATTCGTTTTTGGGGACACTATTGAGTCTTTCAGTAATTTCTCCCACTGATTTGATTTGCAGGTATTCTTTCATTTTTTGCACGATTTCGGTAATTATAGGGATTTCTTTGGAAAATTCACGAATCTCGTAAAGATGTTAAAAGACGGTGGGGGGGGGGGGGGGCATTTTCATTTGGAATTTGCAGGGAAATTATCTTAATTTTTTAAATTAATGTATTTTTAGATTTAGGAATAGTTTCGGTAAAATGGTTTAGTTGTTAATTTTGCACCATCTTTATAGTTGGAACGGTGCGGGAGACCAAAGTTTACACATTTTGTGGGATTTGTGTAGCTCGGCAGTGGCTTTTAAGGGATAATCTTGTGCAAAATTTTCTCCATTGCATGCTACATTAATTATAGACATAATAAATAATTGAAGAACTTAGTGAGGGATCATGCTGTAATGTACTTTCTGAAAGTTTCACCTTATATATAAGATGTTATGAGGTATTCTAACATATGGTAAAGCTAAAATGCAAATTAGTCATGAAGATCTGAGACATTAATTTATAGTATTAAAATAATATAAATATTTTTTAAGCTTGAAAATTAACTGTTAGTATGTTCTACGGTGAATGTTTGATACCACAAGTGAATATTTCAAACATGTGCTCAAAAAAGTTACAGTAAAAAGCTTTCACTACAATTTTCTCAAGGATTATTTTTTCGATTTCACGAATTATTTTTTCTCTATATTAAATTTTCTGTCCACGAAATTATTTAATTCAGATAAGACATAAATAAACAGTATATAAAATTTTATGTACAGAGTGTATCAAAAATGTATACCGAATTTATTTGTTAATAACTGACATGTTCTTTACCTTTCAAGTTTGACTAACTTTGAATAATGGCTGAAACGAGATACGTTTTGAGGGAATGAAATTCAATCGAAAGTGTTATTAAAAGTTTTAAGGCCTAGCTGAAGTTTAAAGACGGTTTAAGAGAGAGTTGAGTTTTAAATAAAACGTACTATGTGCCATTTAAAATCTCTACCATTACAGAGGACTTTGGGACAATTGGAACTGTATAAAATGCTGTGAAGAAACGTTCGAGAATACCGCGTTCATAAACAACGCTCCCCACTCCCCTTACACATACAGAAAGTATGGTATAAACCTTTCTCTAGAATTCAAGAAAATCTCTTCGACAGGCGACCCGCGAGTCACAACTTTCCAATCGTCAGGCTCGGACTCCAAACAAGAAGAGGCCGAACTCATCTGTGGTATATATGCGACGTACCATTTTCTTTCATTGTTTATACTTGAAAATGTCATTAAGAACAGAGAATCGGTACTTAAATAACCGTATTTATTCGAATTTAAAATGCACTTTTGCCTGCAAAATGAAACATATTTAACTAGGCGCATCTTGCAACTGAAACAACCGATTTAACTGTGCAAATTAAAATGATGTGGTATATGTTAGGAAACTCAATTCTTATACCGTCTTCCTCTTGTATAAGCTACACGAATTCGGAAGTTTTTCTTAGCTGCCTGATTTTATTTTTTTATTGGCTTGTCTAGGATTTTTTGTTTATGATTTTTATTTCATTTTCATTTAATGGGGCTTGTAGCTGACTCTCTGAAAGCTTGGCATTGAGCAAACAAAAATGATTTTTTTGAGGTGCCTGAATGAATTACTTGCTAACTTCAATTGCTTCATGCATGCACAAGTACAACTTTAACACTAGAACTATAAACAACAGTTAATTAGACTGCGACAGACGGATAACTTATTGATTGAAATTTCTTTTTAAAATTCAGATATATGTGGTATATGTTAGGAAAGTGAATTTTTGCCTTATTTCCCTTGTACTAGCTACATGAATTCGGTTTTTTGTTTAGCTGTCTAGCTTTCTTTCTTTACTAGCTTGTCTAGGATTTAATTTTGATTTCATTTTTATATATATATTTTTTTTTTAAGATGACTTGTAACTGATTCTGTGAATACCGGGCATTGGGAAAACAAAACTGATTTTGTTGTGGTGCCTGGTAGATTTACTTCCCAACTTCTACCACTTGATGCATGGTAAATTGAACTTTTATGTTACAACGATCAGCAGCGATAAATTTGACTGCGACTAAGCAAATACTAAATTCAGATCAGAAATTTCTTCTTAAAATAATTTAATTATATACCGTACTGAGAAAACTTAAATAAAGTGCATTGTTTTAAATAATAACTGTATCGTAGAATATTTGTATGACACTTGAGTAAATTTCCTGTCGTCCCAGTTTTTATTCATATGCGTCCGTTTTTTTTTTTCCTTTTTGTTTTATTATAACTGCTATATATGTATAAAATACAATAATTATTACATAATACTAATCTGATTGTTTCCTTTGTAAATTGTGTAAAATAATTGTAAAAAACAAAAGAAGTTATCTACAAAGACGTATTTATTTGTTTTCGAAAATCAAAACCTACTAATTTTGGGACACTAGGAATAAAAGTTTAATAGCAGCAATTGGTTCACTTTAGGTGCAGGTCTTATCTCTGGAAACGTAGAACTACGAAAACTAGACGCATAAAAAAAATCCATTCGTTGTAATATCGCAGTAGATTTGATTTACGTGGAATTTCAATGCTAATGATTTTCTAAAGATTCAATACTAATGAACACAAGTGTGACATTTCTAATTCATCGAATCTATTTGAAGTTGATACTATGTCCAAATAATTCAGCAATGAAGCTACAACGGAAATACGGGCAATGACGATTCATGCAATGAATTATTTCAGAATATAGATGAAGAAATTAATTTATGAATACTGAATATCTATTTGGGAAAATATAGGTAAATAAGTAAAAGTAGGTTTTAACCATAAGTTCCATATTTCTTTCGTTTTATTCAATTTTACTTGTGTATTGTGTATAACAGTTTCAAAGATAAATCTTAACTTTTATGGCTAAGAAATGAGACCCATCTTAGACTCCGAGTCATCTTAAATTCGAATATGTACTTTATTTGAATCTTACAACCTATGGTGGATATAATATTTTGATTCGATTTTATTATTAATAATTAATATTTTGGTACACAACATTATCTATGTTTTTTTCAATATTTTAATTGAGAGCGCTAGTAAACAGGTTGCACGTTATGTTTGAAAATTCCTATACATAAATAAATTCAACTTTAATTTAATATATCTAATTTATCTGTAGGGGAGGTGGGGGAGGTTAGATACATAGGACAAGGGGAGGTTTGATACATATTGGGAGGGGAGGTTTGATACATATTGACAATTTTTCTCAATAAATGACATTAACAGCCATTGTAACAGATGTAAAGGCTTCTTTTATTTGCAGAGGCTATCATTAGATGGACTTAGCAGTGAAGAGCTGACAACGTTTTTTTACTTTCTTCTATCTAAAATAGAAGAAAGTATTGTAATCAAACTTTTTTCGACTTCCGGTTTTAGACGGATTTACAGGTTTTAGGGGTCAGAGATCACAAAAAACATGTTTATAGAAAACGTCTGTCTGTCCGTGTGTCCGTCTGTCTGTCGCCATTGTACAATCAAAAAGTGTATGAAGTTATGCATAAAATTGAACCAAATTTTTAGTTTAAGTTTTTGGATATAGCAAGCAGATCCTCCCTGAATTTGGAAAAAAATCGCCGATAGAGGGCGCTGTAATAGCGATATTTGTGCGATTTTAAATATTGTACCAACCAAAAGTGTATGAAGTTATACATAGAATTGAACAAAATTTTTATTTTATGTTTTTGGCTATGGCAAGTAGATCCTCCCTGAATTTGGAAAAAAATCGCCGCTAGGGGCGCTGTTATAGCGATTTTTGTGCGATTTTGAACATTGTACCATCGAAAAGTGTATGAAGTTATCTATAGAACTGATCCAAATTTTTATTTTAAGTTTCTAGATATAGCAAGCAAGCCCTCCCAGAATTTGGGAAAAAATTGCCGGTAGGAGGCGCTGAAACAGTGATTTTTGTGCGATTTTGAATATTGTACTGTCCAAAAGTGTATGAAGTTATGCATAGAATTGAACCAAATTTTTATTTTAAGTTTTTGGATATGGCAAGTAGGTTCTCCCTGAATTTGGAAAAAAATCGCCGCTAGGGGCGCTGTTATAGCGATTTTTGTGCGATTTTGAACATTGTACCATCGAAAAGTGTATGAAGTTATACATAGAATCGAGCCAAATATTTTGTGTTTGTTTTTGGTCATGGCACGAAGCTCCTCCCTGAATTTGGAAAAATTCTGCCGGAAGGGGGCGCTATAACTGCGATGTCTGTACCATTTTCATTATTGTACCATCGAAAATTGTATGAAGTTATGCATAGAATTGAACTAAATTTTTTGTGTACGCTTCTGGCTATGGCAAACAAGTACTCCCTGAATTCGAAAAGAATCTGCCGGAAGGTGGCCGTTGTAATAGCGATGTTTGTGCCATTTTCTTTATTATACCATCGAAAAGTGTAAAAAATTATGCACACAATTGAACGAAATTTTTTCGTGTATGATTTTGGCTTTGGCCAACAGGTCTTCCTTGAATTTGGAAATATTGCGCGGTAAAGGGGCTCTGTAATAGCGATTTTTGTATGCTTTTCTTGATTTTTTGTTGTTCTGTTGTCCATCGGCGGCTCGTGTAGAGGCAGGAACTCGCTATTTGCTAAGCCGGCTATTCGCAAACATCTGATAACAACAAAATAAGGAAAAACTATCAATTTTAACAACTATCATGATATTCATTAACTCGTTTTTAGTCCGTTTAATTGAGTGAAGCAGAAATTTAAGATGAAAATCAAAGTTGGTGTAATATTGAACTAAAAATATTGAAGTATTAACATGTGTAACTAGTTTTTGAAATATTACGTATAAGATAGAAGAAAGTTTTGGGATTGGCACATCCAACTAGTTTTCTTTTAAGTTTGAAGATTTTTTGAATGTCAATGTGATTTTTTTTTAAATACTGATTTTCTTTCATAATTCTTATTACAGTGAAGATAATATCTTGTAATTATTTTTTATTTGTAAAGCACATTGTTAGGGTGAGTTTTACTAGAAAGCAGATTGGCATTTTGAAACTGCATTTATACAAAGTGATTGAAAATCCAATAAGGCATGATAAGGAGAAATGATACATTAGTGCTGGGGAGAAATGATACACTTGTATATTTAAAATTTAATAGTTTTTCTTTAAACTTTTAAACTAATATAATACTATAATATTGATTATTTTTTTACAGCAAGAGCTACTGAAACTGGTAAGGAAGAACAAAGAGACTATTCATAGACATTATGTAGGTTGCATAGAAAAGCAGCGCGATGATAGATGGTTAGTTCGCTTTGCTCGTCATGTAGAAGAAAAAAAGTTTAAATGGCCTGAAAGGGAAAATGTTTCTATAACTCACGAAGGGAAAACTGAAAAAAACATTAAATCTACCCGATTTTACTTATCAAAATGATAGAGTTATTACTTTTTTTTTAACCATTTCAGTGGTGGTGGTATGTTTATGAAAACACTTAATTTTAATTCCCAAACGCCACATTGGCATCATCATTTTGGTAAAATATTTTCCATTTACTATGGGAGTGAAATATATGACTTTTCTTATTTCCAATTAAATTTGTTGGTAAATTCCGGTGCTATTCATTTATGCAACCCTTTAGCATTATAAATGTTTTCCCCCTGAAAGGGTTAAAGGAATCTTAAATATGCTAAATTTAAGTTAAATTGTTTGCAAATCAACAATGTTCACTTCATTTTTCCTTGCAGCTAGATCTCTAGGGGTTTTTTCATTATTTATTTTCTGAAAAGTGTGTTAATAGGATTGTTTAAATAATAGCATTAGTTTAAATATTTTTGTAAAAAACATTTCTGAAACAAAAATATGTCAATATCATTTCGTTTTAAATTTTACTTAAATATTTCAAGATTTATCATAAAAAAATGTATGACACATAAATTGAATTATGTGCATTTTTTTTTCCAATTTACCTAACACTGTATCAAACCTCCCTTGCTAGTGTATCAATCCTCCCCAGTAATGGGGAGATTTGATACAGTAGTAACCATTCAAAATAATTGGGATATATTTTTTGAATGACTATTTTTTAAATTCAGAATATTTTTAATAAATGAATAAAAGGTCACTTTATAAGAAAACACGAAAAATGTGTTTAAAAATAGCTTTATAAGGGTTGTAAAAAATTAGTAAAAAAAAAAGTGTATCATACCTCCCCTACCTCCCGTACTTGATAATGGTATAAAATGTTTCATCAACAAAATCAGAAATGCGTAATGAAAATTTTTAAATAATATTTAATATGATTCATATATTACTCATAAACCGAATTTTCATTATATTTATAAAATCTAAACAATTAGAATTGTATAATGTACAATGCAAAATTGGTATAAAAAGTAAAACAGTTTTTAGATTGCACATTACTTAAAAATAAAATGCGCATTATGTTGCTAAAAAAAGGCCTTACTGATTTCTTCTCGAAAAAAGATGACGAATTATACCCTCCCTTGTGCAAATTTATAGTTTTACGCGATAATAAAAGAACATTTTAGTTGCATTAAAAATAGCACAACAGCAAGGAAAACTGATTTGGTTGGCTTAAAGCCAGTTTTGTTACAAGAAACAGATTAAATGTGGAGCTAGCTTACCGAAATGTATTCAGTCACGGGACCTATATTTTGAAAGATAAAGAATTGCTCTTGAAAGTTACTTAATTGCCTTAGATATCCTTTCCATAATACTAAATTCGAAAACATATTTGTTAAAATAGATGAAGATAAATCCATTTACAACTCTCTACGTCAGCTTTAAAGTTTCAAAAGTATGTGCAAACAGAGAAAGTAAATTATACAGTGTGTCTCTTCTTATCTTCGACAAATAGCTAATTTTTTAACATTTAGGTTTCCAGGTATATTTGAAATTGCAATAATGAATGTATATGTTAATTTCTTTACCTTTTTAAAATCCTTCACATTAAAATATTTATTTTTGAAATAATTACGAAATTTATACTTTGATATGGTCCCCGGAGAGGTTTATTTTTGTAAAGTCCGTGAGTTATATTTAAAAAAAATATTTCTATGGTTTCTTTACGAGTAAAACAGTAAAAATTTCTATTCTTCTGCGGGCAAAACTTATCGCGTTATGATATTTTAAATTTTATAAATTTTCACCCTTTTTGTACATTTGAAAAGGAAAAACGCGTTTTCGGAAAACGCTGAAAATTCAAAGTATCATAACTCGGTAAGTTTGGGGGTAGTACAAAAATGGAATTTTTAATATTTTATATGTTGGAGCATCGGGAGAGTTTCCCTAACTGTAATTTATAAGACTCAAAGACAATATAAAAAATTTAAATTTTGTAATTTTTCAAAAAATACATAACAATTTTGACGTAAATGTATTTTTATATGATAAAGAGAATGCATGTTTGTAATTAGAACTATATACCTAAAATTAAATACGTAGGACTTATCTATTAAGCAACGATAGAAAAGAACACCTTATATTTCAGTCTTTTTCCATGAAATAGGGTAAAACATTTGAATTAAATACAGAAAACTGAAATGATTCAAGTTCTCTGGGGTTTTAAAATTGAAATGTCAAATCTAATAATTAAAAAAACACATTAGCATTAGCAGTTTTAAAACTATATACAAATTTTTATTTCTATATAGTTTCATGCAAATACACTGCTCAAAACAATTAGGAGAGCACAAGGTTTTAACAAAATTACACAAATATTTACACCGATAAGTAACGTACAATAAAACAGCCATAATTTAAAGTGCTGTAAAAAACATATAAAGAAAACTTCACATGTAAATTAAAGTTTATGACGTCAAAAACTGGAAAAAGGAGATAAGTGCAGAAATCGGGATTTTGCGGAAACGTCTGTTTCACTGCCTCAGTTGTAAAATTCAATTGCTCAGCTTGTGTTTTGAGAAAAGGTGGCTTGAAAATGTCACAACAACATGATTTACCGCAATCCATGACTTGGCGTGTTATCGGGACAGTTGAATTTGGGAAAACACAACGAAGTGTAGTGGGCGCTGTTGGAGTCGCAAGAAGTGTCCATGAAAGGCTGTGGAATCGACTCCAAGACACATAGAATGGTAGTCATCGACAAGTGCAAGGTCGAAAATGTGCTAACACAGAAACTGATGACCGATATATCCTGTTAACAGCTCGTCGAGACAGAACGGGCAATGCTACTCAGCTGCAAACACAGTTGTTCTTGGCCAAAGGACGAAGGGTGCCCAGCCAAACAATCCGAAACAGGCTTCATTAGGATGGTCTCTATGCACGTAAGCCAGTGGTCTGTATTCCGTTGTCCTCAAAGAACTGTACGGCCCAAAGAATGTAGGCAACTGAACATCGAGATTGTGAACATCGAGCGTGGATAGTCAAATTCTGTTTACAGACGAGTTCCGAATCAGTCTGGATGTGACATCTGATGTGTTTTGGCATGGAGAGAAAGAGGCGCTCAAAAAAATCCCACATTCGTCCGTGAAAGATCACATTACAGACGATGTGGATTGATGCTATTGTCTGGAATCAGCATAGGTGGACGTACGGGCTTGCATATCATTCGGAATGGCACTGTGACGGTCCGAAGTAATACAGACGAGATATACTGAGACCACATGTCGTATTTTATGTTGCAGTAATTAGTGATTTCTTTTTTTTCCATGCATGATAATGCCCGACTTCATACAGTTCGTCTTGTGGAAAACATGCTTGAAGCTAAAACAATACAGCGTATGGAATGACCAGAATGCTTTCCTGACCTAAATCTGATCGAGCATGTTTGAGACATACTCAGACGACGCATTGCTGCGAGACCGAGGCCTCCTTTTACTGTCCGGTACTAGGAGATTGCAATTCTTGAGCAGTGGAACAGTATTCCCCAAAGTCTTATCCATAACCTCATCGCATCCATGGAAAACAGGTGTGCAGCAGTCTTAGCTGTTCGAGGAGACCACACGCCATATTAAAAATCTTGCATCATTTCTAAACAATACTATTTTTATCATTTACATGAAACCAAATTGTTGCCCTAAACCATCTTTTCATGTTCTTTTCATCTTTTCAAAGAATAAAAGCTCCCTTACAATTTTTTGCGTCTTTTTTATGTATTGCGCGTTGATACACGTGTACTATCCATTTTATGCCCATACATGGCTGTCTTGCACTGTTCTCTTCACTTTTTTGCTTGCTCCCCTAATTTTTTTGAGCAGTTTAGTTCTATATAGTGTCATACAAATGTTCTACGACACAGTTATTATTTAAAACTATGTAATTTATTTAACTTTTCTCAGCATGGTATTTAATTAAGTTACTTTAAGAAGAAATTTCTGGTCTGAATTTAGAATTTATTTGTTTAATCGCAGCGAAATTTATCGCTGGTGATCGACATTGACATTGAAGTCCACCGTAGTGGAGATTGCTTTGGGGCCTATATCAAATATGGCTGCTCGCCTCGAATGATCCTTATTATTATACACAAACAAAAACCACAATTTTTATTTCCTTTTTCCAATATATACAAGGACGAGATAGTCACAAGGAAAATTTACAACACCACAGAATTACAACCGGGAACTCCACAAGAGTGTGAAACGGAGCCAGCGGGAGTTGAACCCGCAGACCTCCTACGCTCTCAAGCGATTAGAGGCGTGGTGTCTTAACCACTGGGCTACGGACGCTCCATCGCTGGTGATCATTGTAACATAAAAGTTCTATTTACCATGCATCAAGCGGTCGAAGTTGGGAAGTAAAGCAGTGTTACCAGACGAATACTACAATTTTATTTTGAATACCACTATTTTCATAGAGAGTTAGTTGCCTTATTTATTTAAAAAATATTTGCAATTAAAGCAAGCGAATAATACCATACGAAAATAGTGGTGTTCAAAATAAAATCTTAGTATTCGTCTGGCAATACAGAAATAGAGAAAATAAATTATGTATCAGGATGTTTTACTATGAATATTATAAACGATGTTCCTTAAATATACAAATATTATCCTCCCAACTATAAATCAAAACACCTAATTGAAAGTATTCAATTTCACAAATCAAATACCTAAAAATATTAGCATTAGAATTAGTGGTTTCAAAAGTATATCCAAATGGAAAAGGTTAATTGTGTACCAGAATATTTATATTAATTATCATAAAAGATCTGGATTAAATATACAAATATAATCCTCTGAAATATACATAGAAGCTCTGTACTGAAAGTATTCACTTCCTCTTGTGTTTTAAAGTTAATATGTAAAAACTTATATTTAAAAACATTAGCATTAGTTCTTTCAAATGTATATACAAATAGGAAAGATTAATTATGAATCAGAATTTTTGCAAGGAGTACGGTAAAGGATGTGGATTATACACAAGTATTATCCTCTCGTGTAAATCTCAAGTAAAAATAAAACACTTCATTGGAAGTAATAATTTCTCTGGTGTTTAAAAATAAAGATGTGAAATGCAATGCTTAAAAGAACCTTTCTATTAGAGTGTGTTCAGAAGTACGTGCTAATAGGAAAAACATATTATGCATCATAATTTTTTCATGGAATATTGGCAAATGATGCGGATTAGGTACTTAAGTATTAACCTATCAGAATTCATAAGCCTCAGGGGAGTTCAATGCTAGATTTTTCGTAAAGTAATGTCCCATTGAAATATAAAATTTCTTCGATAATAAAAGTGAATATTAGTTTTCGAAAACCTGATATTGAAATAATTTTTCCCTTTAAAATTGATATGAAAATGCTTCACTGAAATTACTCATGTTAAAAAATTAAATATATGTAAATACGAATTCTAGTGCGAAATAACTTTATAAAGCTTGAGTAAACTTTCCGGGCGTTTTAGTGTTCAAAAAACATTAACATTAGCATTAGTGTATTCAAAAGTACATACAAATAAAGAAAGTAAATTATGTATCAGATTTCTTTTCTCTGAATTTGATAAAATATATAAATTAAAAACTCCCTCTAAAATATAAATAAAACCCTTTGGTGAAAGCATGCAGGGTCTCTGAAGTTTTGAAACTAAGACATTAATTTTAAAGCTATAAAAACATGTATGGCAAATAAATCCGCGGAAAAAAAATTTAACGAATGCTTAAAATATTTTAAATATGTTAAACAAGCTTTAAGAGTGATTGAGCAACAGTAGGGCAAACGATTTTTGACTAAGAAATCCTAATTCTTATTTCATTTTTTGAGTCAAAATTACTCGGTGTATTTCTCCGATCCGAATATAACTAATCTTCAAAACATTAATAAATATGAAGATATTTTAACTAAATTTTCAGCATACTTGACTCATTTTGGATGTAATTACGTGAAATCACGAAAAATGTTGAAAGCGTACAATATTTCGGTCAGTGAGACTGCAAATAAAGGAATGTGTAGATTAGTGCTGTTTAGAGAAGAGTTTAACTAATGACTGCATTTTACTGTTACAACCAAGGCCTTATTTTCAACAAAGGTACGTCGCTGCTTCTGCTATTTCTACAGTTTTTTCATAAGTTAGATGACAATTTTTAGTAGATTTTTACTGATTTGTTTCATGAATTTCATGAATTTTGTTTTACTTCTAAGCATCGAAATTGCTGCATAAAGGGATTTTTTTTTATTTTGTTACGAGGGAGCGAAAATCATATGTTCAATGAAATACATACGTTTTATACATGCGGCGTTATCGAATTTCAAGCATATTTATGATCTTATCGCAACGAGGTGCTGCATCCAGTGATGTTTTTTGTTATTATGTTCATGGGCGCGAGCACAAATACTTGTGTTTTAGAACACCGGCATAACCGAATTTCACGCTTTATACTTTTCATTATTTAAATTACTACTTTTGTTGTTATCATTACTGTTATTTTCATCTTTTATTCAATAATATGCCCTGTTCATTCACTCCTTTAATTTTAAATACTTAAGAATAATTTAAAGTGAATATCTTACATACATTTAAAATACCTATACATACCATTAAAATTACTATAATAATTAGGTATACATACCCTATAATACCAATTAAAACCTTCTACCTAAGCAGCGACCTACCTTTTTGTTGTAGAAAACAATACCTTAGTTGAAACATTTCAAAGTTCCCTTCTTTCGCTATTTGGATATGGATAAATGACACTTTTATTACTTCTAATTTTTTTCACATACACCCGTACACCTGTTAAAAATTTCTTTAAGATACCTATATTCCCACTATTTATTAAAAATTAAAAGTTCTTTATTTTTTATCGCAATCATTATGTTGCATAAATAAAACCTATCCATAAAGTAGTGTTTTCTATTCTTCTTGCATAAACCATCTTTTCAATTTTTCAATTTATATATTTTCTTACTATCAAATATTGAGAACGTAATTAATACTAATCTTAATTTTTTACCTATGTACCTTCTATTATTATTATAATAACTGCATCTATATGCTTAATTGCACTTTTAGTAGAAAAATTAAGGATTAATTATCATATATGTAGACCTTTAATATGAAAGATGATGCCGTAAATATTTCCCTCGCCCAAATACTTCAAATATGATATAAGGAAATATCATTTTATTATGCATTAGAACTAACACAAAATAGAGGAATATTTTTTGGTGCTGGCTTATAGCCAGATTCTTTAAAAGAAATGGCCTAGTAATGAAGTTTACAAAAGAATATTCAATCAGCGAACTAAGGATGCGAAAGGAAAAAGAAATCTCCTTTTGACACCTTATTACCTTGCATATCATTTCCATAACATTAAAAATGAGTAAATTGCTTTCTAAGATTATGCTAAGCGAAAGAAACAAATGATGTTAGTCATAATAAATCTATTTGTAACTTTCTGCATTACCAACCATTAATAGATATGGAAATATATATTATTAGACGTCATTAAATACATACAGTTCATCTACAAAATTCTTGGGTTTATAAACCTATTCCTGCAAATATTCCTAATGATACTTGATGGCACTTATTGCGATGTCATCTCAACTTTCTTTTCAAATGACAGAGTTGTTTCAATAACCAGAAAACCATCGTTATGTTTTATGGTAAAATACTACCAATCATGGAAAAAAGAATATTGTTTTAAATATTGTTCAATTTCTGATTAGTTATTACGGAACACTCAATATTATTCCCACTTAATTTCATTAATTGAAAAAAGAGTTATTATATCTAGTGTACGTATTGAAAATTGAATATGTAAAAATTTCATAACTATCTTCTACTGGATGACATTCAATGGTATTTGCAATGTTAATTATTTCGTTTACAGATGAATCTTTTAATATATTGTACATCTTTCTGTTGAGTGTTACAGATTTGTGATTTCATGAGCAAGGCGAATCTAGATGCATCATATAACTGGCATGTTAACATATGATGATGTCAAACATACTTATGCTCTATCTCAAAGCTAATCCTAAAATAATGAAAATTGGACGATGAGTATTTTTGTAACGTTAGTAACCATAAAGGAAGGATTTTGAACAATGCTTTTGTAAAAAGAACATTTTCGAAATTTTATCAATAAGCATCGCGTAGCTCACTGCCCAATAACACTCTACAGGCAAACATCGAGGGACGCAATATTTCTCGATCTGTAGCAGAATCTTAGTTGCAACTGCATTCTTCTTGTCTTCATTTTTTAACCAATCAATCGTGGTGGAAAGAAGGAGGGCCTCTTTTCCCTCGAGTGCATCGAGTAGCATGTGGTCAGCTCGTCCCTTTTTCTGTTTAGTCAGACTAGAATCCCTTCACTGGTCAAGTGATGTGTAGTTTGCAATGTTGCCGAGTTCTTTCAGCAATATAAAATAAAGCTAATTAAAAACTTAAAACTTTATATTTATGTTAACTACTCTGGGGCTAAATAAATTTAGCCAATAAAATCTTGGAAGAAAATGTGAACATCAACTATTAATTCTGCCGCTTCGTATTAAAACATACCTGATACCAATCTATTAGTAATAAAGCCTAAATAATCAATACTACACTTGAATTTTTCTTACGAGGTAGTCAAAAATAGAATTTGCACCAAACTGAAAAATGTTAATACTCACATCTAATTTTGCTAACATACTTGGTTTCATCAGTAAATTTTATTTTTAGATACCAAACGTGAAGTCGTTTGGTCAAATAACTGAGAAATTCTGGATGTTTAAAGCTTGTAAATTATAATGCTGAATTTATAAATCGTTACAAAATAGATTGCAATGCGGATGGTTTTGATGTGGGACTCGTAACCTACATGATGGAATAATATGCAGTTTTGGAAATCTGTTTGAAGCTTCTGAATCATAATTTCTGTTAAACAAAATATACAGAGAAATAAAAATTCAGCCTTGTCTCGAAGATTAATTTCGAAAAAATATATATCTTGAAATTAACATTCAAAAGATATGGAAATCGTAATCCACAAACTTTTTAACAGAAATTGATTTCCGGAAACTTCAACTATTTAAATCGAAAATTGTAGCTCATTCCGCCAAATAGTTTTTCATTTGTGCTTAAAAATTATCCGCATTTTATCTATATTGTAAAGATTTAAAAATAAATTTAGCATTAGAACTTCCCAACTTAAAACATGCATAATTCCTAACTACTTGACTGAATTACTTTCCTTTTGGTAGCTTAAGGTAAAATTTACAGAACAAAATAAATATGATTTTAAAATTAGGTCTTAGCGTTGAACATTTTTAAGTTTAGTACAAATTCTATTTTTGGACGACTCCGTAAATAAAATTAAGTATAACTTTAATTATCAGCTAATTCTTATTATTAATAAATTGATTGACCTATCATACACTGGTGTCCAAAATTAAGGACCAATCACAAAATGCTAATTTTCAAGTACGCGAATACTCAAAAGGAAATAATATAATTCGAATAATTACTATCTCTACAGCATAGCTAGTCCATATAACATCTCATTCATGTCACACATGGCCACAAGTGTCACAGTCACTACAGTGAAGCAAAAAAATAGGAAATTCCATACATCTCATTATGAGTCTCAAATGATAACTATATGTGACTCCACTGAGATGACACTGTGACTGCTGCTTTGTGGCGAGTCACCATGTGACTTTACAATGTAGTTACATTTTGACTCTCATGTGACTGTCATCTGTAGACTCAATTTCAAAGTCATCGTAAACGCTGCATTGTGATAAGTTACCAAATAATGTCACATTAAAATCACATGATGGCTATCAGGTGACAGAGAGACTACTGTGAAGTCACCATTGTGCTCTTTTGTGAAAAGTCACCATATCACAATATTGTGATATTATTTGGTGACTTATCATAATGCAACGTTCATGATGGCTTTGAAATTGAGTCTAAAAATGACAGTCACATGAGAGTCACAATGTAATTGCATTGTAAAGTCACCTGGTGACTCGTCACAAAGCAGCAGTCACATTGACGTCTCAGTGGAGTCACATATAGTGATCATTTGAGACTCATAATAAGACGTGTGGAATTTCCTATTTTTTGTTTCACCGTAGTGACTGTGACACTTGTGGCCATGTATGAGATGAATGAGATGCTATATGGACTAGCTGTGCTGTACAGATAGTAATTATTTGAATTATATTATTTCCTTTTGAGTATTCGCTTACTTAAAAAAATAGCATTTTGTGACAGGTCCTTAATTTTGGACACCAGTGTATTTTGTATGCAGTGATTTGTAGTAGAATTAGTATGAGGTAATCACTTTTTTATTTCTAAGACTGTACTTCTATGTCCATTCTTCTATGAAGTTTCGTTGGTATTTAAAACAAGAAAGAAAAAATGATGCGTGAAGAGAAATTATTAAACACTTTCCAACACATTCAGAATAATGTAACAAAACTGCACCGTTTAAAAAATTAAAATATTACGTTTAATTCAACTTTATGGAAACACATAACACATTTCAAAACCCAATTTCAGCTGTTCCCTTCCACAATCGGAAAAATATCCGAATTTTTTTCAGCACCCTGTATATGATATATAGATTTGAATCTATTAACTACATGCATGCCAAAATTTAGTTCACTTTAGAGATACATATACTTCAGTTGGAAATTTAACTTCAGCAATTCCCTGTAATAAGGAGAACGGTACATGAATACTTTTGTGCGGCCCTGTATATGAGGTATAAAATTTATATATAACGAGTAAGATGCAAAATATTAATTAAATTTAAAAGCGCATACCGAATTTTAAACCGTATACTCCAGTAATTATTACTCAAAAACAGTACTGTACTGTAACCGATTTCTTTCGTGTGTCCCTGTAAATGAATGAAAAATGCTATGAATGCCCTGTTATAACGTGATCATAGTGAAATTCAAAGATTTATATCGGTTTCAATACATTTGAAATAGCATAATGTCATTAAAATACTTTGTAAACGATTTTTCCCCATATACCATAATGTAATGGAATACTTTTGAGTGTCCCTGGAAATGTACGATTAATCCTACATAGTTCATATGCAATATCAAACATTCTTTGGTGACTCTAAATAACCTTTATCAATTTCATGAAAATCCGAGTATATTTACGGGAGTTAGAGTGTGGACAGGCGGACAAACGGGCAGATGGACGGACAGACAAACCGAATGCATAAACACTTTTCAACTTTGTTGGAAAGCGTTAAAAAGGACTAATACTGACGACTAATTAATACGTATTTCATATGGCTTTTATTACTTCTACCAATACTGGATGTATAGAAAAGTATGTTTGAATGCATTTTAAATAGAAAAGTTAACGATTAATTATCTCATTTTTGGAAACGTTTATACCTCTATATAAAAGACTATTAATTGACTTTTGCTCATGCAAATATTTCACATTAAAAAGATATTTTTATGAAGATGATTTTTTTATTATGCATTGTAACTAAAGCAAATTAATGCAATTAGTTTTGTACTGGCTAATAGCCAGTTTGTTTTAAAAAAATTTGGCACGAAGACTTAACATGAAGTTTGAAAAAGACCATTCAATCACAGAATCAAACATTCAGAAACAAAGAATTGTTCTTTTGTAATCTAATTACCTTACATATTATTTCCACATTAAAAATAAGAAAATTGTTTTTTAATTATATGTGAAGCAAAGAAATAAATGACGTTATACATTATGAATTTATTTGATACTTTCTGCGTTACCATTAGTAGATACGAAGATATTAATTAACAGGCGTCATTAAATATTTCTTTAGAAAATTTTAGGATTGTAAAAAGTATTTAATCAAAATTAGCCTAAGAGTAGCTGATAATGGATTCATTGCGTTGATATTTCAAAATTTTTAAACAGCAGATTTGTTTATACGCTTTCATTTGTCAGAAATAGGTTGAGCCATTTATGATAAAATACAACTGATCGTGGAAAAGGTAATTCTTGTAGCAATTGTTGTGCTGTTTATTTGTATTATGGAAGACTCCATGTTACACATTGTTACTTTTATTCGTTGAAAATGGAACTACACTCGACTTTTTGGAACACTTTACAGAAAATTATGTTTTCAAATAAAAACAAAAGTAGAATCAATTAAAATGTAGATACCAATTTTACAAAGGAAAAATAAGTTCAGTGATGAAAGGGACCCTATGTAATAAAGAAAACGTAAACTTTCACACAAAAAGCTGAAACACTGTTCCAAAATTATGTCGTAATTTTCAATGAATTTTCATTTTGGGATTAAGACACGCAAATTAAAATAAATATGGAAAATTAATGTACATAATTATGCTAATGTGAGTTTTACGCAGTTCTATATGTAGATATTTTGTCGTTTTTTTTTTCTCAAAAAAATTCAACAATGAACTTTCCATACGTTTTTATCAGACTAATAAAACTCAAAGTAATTTATTTCTTTGGGTTTTTATAATGAAAAAAGTTTTAATAAATTCAGTCATATTCCGATGAAATACCATTGTTGTATTGACCCAAGATCAGCAAGAGAAATGAAATACTCAATACTGAATAATTGAGTTTAAAAAAATTCTTAACGGTTTTCTCCGAGGAGAAAGAGATTAAAAAATGATTTAAAACGTCTTATATCAGCGCTCTTTAAAGCGGCGCCCTTTCACACGTTTCTTTGTTCATTTCTTTTTTATTATTGTTTTGCTTTAATACTAATTCAGTTTTATATTATTTTTCTTTAAAATCAATAACATTTGTATGCTTTTGTTGTCATTGTTACTATTACAGGTACGATTAAGGTTCCTGGTTCTTTCTCCTAGAAAATGTTTTCAGAGAAGATTATCCTATTCAGAGTAATGTAATTCTTAACTTAATAGGGATTATGATTTTCCTGCAATATTTTTACATGGAATTCCTCAATCATAGAAGCCTTATGGATACAACAGTGATGTATATACGCAGTGTAAAAGATGTGTGTATGCTGCCGTCACTATTATAGTCAAATAATATTGTTCCATGTTTCGAACCATGTGAATGATATCATCCGTCAATGTTTGCAACCAAGAGAGGTGCGCCGCAACTTTCTAAAAAGCTCGTGAGACCTGGTTTAAATATCAAATTATTTTTCTAATTTATTCAGAAATGTATACAGTTCCCCTTGCAGAGACCTTTTAGATCTGTTTATATTGGAACTATATATATTTGCGAATGATGCAATCATTGCTATCACATTTTGCGAAAGAGAATTCAATCGATAACACCATTTTGTCACTTTCGTGTTCCATTACACACACACACGCATATATATATATATATATATATATATATATATATATATATATATATATATATATTGAAACACACACATTGGAGTAACTATTGGACGCATTGAAAGCTGGTCAACAAAAATGGCCATATAATATTTCTTAACAACTATTGAAAGTGTTTAAAGACTATTTAAAGATACTTGAACTATCTGTTAGTCAAGTTTGCGAAATACATGGAATATGTATATATATATATCATCATCATCAATTAAAATCATCAATTAAAAATAATTGTAATAACTATTGTGCGTAATGAAACTTGATAAACCAAAATAGAAATAACTTATTTTTAACAACCACAGGTAGGATTTCAAAGATACTTGCACTATTTGTTAAGTAAGTTTGCGAGAAATGTTTACTATAGTTAATATCTTTTTTGAGAGCTTAATCGAATAGATCGCTTGGTCCCAATTACGTTCAATCTCTATCTCTCTATTTCTCTTTCTCTCTCTCTCTCTCTCACACACACACATATATATATATAGGCGTATGTGTCTATGTATACCTTTATTACAATACATTTCTTATAATTTACATGCATCCAAAAAGTAACAATCATTGTAATATTTACTGTATGCATTGAAACCTGATTAACCAAAATGTACATGACTTACTTCTTAACAACTACTGAGGGACTTCCAAAGATGCTTGCACTATTTGTTTAGCAAAGTTTGCAAGAAACATTTAATGTGGTTAACATCTTTATGTGTTGGTGTAAAAAAATTATAATTTTATTGGGAAGCAAAATGTACATAAGTTATGCAACTGGCATGTTACCAAATGACAATGTTGAATTTCAAAAGATAGGCCTAAAATCAGGACATTTTGAAGTTAAGTAATTTTTGTAATGTATGTACCCGCAGTGAGGAATGTTAAACCATATTTAAAATAAAGTTGATTAATAAATGAAAATGTTTTTATTTAAGTTAACGACACTAATGCGCAAAACAATTCGGCAAATTAGATAATTTATCTCCATTCTTGTACAAAGTTATGCCAATTTCTTTTTCCGATATGCATTAGATTCCCATTAATCAGAACTTATTGATCTTGATTTGATTTGTCCAGATAAAGCCGGCAGCCACTCCAGTTATCAGAAGTTAAGTTAATGACATTTTTCTATTTTATTTCTGACATTTTGACTCAAATAAACGGTGTCCCAAATAACCAGAATATTCTTAAGTTAAATATTAAATCTTAATTAACATCTGTCTTATCTCTCTCTGTGTGTGTGTGTGTATGTTTTTATTATTATTATAAAAACTACAAGTATTATAAATTCTACTACTATTATAATGCAATGTATTCGATTGGATCTTTATTTAAAAAAAACAAAACAATTATTGATTTTCACATTTCTGAAAGCCATTTATAATCTTTATATCCAAGATGATGTATTGTATTTTCCCTCGTCGAAATAATTCAAACCTTACATAATAAAAGACATTTTCATTATGCATTAGGTCTAACACAAAAGAAAAGAGAATGGTTTCTAGGTGTTGGCTTATAGCCAGCTTTTTATAAGAAAAGGCCTAAGCATGAAGTTTCCGAAAGAATATTCAATCACAGAACTATGAATTTGGAAAGAAAAGACATTCCCCTGTGATACATAACTACCTTACATACAATGAGTAAATTGATTTCTAAGAATGTGTGAAGCGAAAGAAATAAATGGTGTAATACATAAATAAATTTGATTTTTCTTTTATGCCATCATTAGACGATACAAAGACATACAGATAGGAAGACATATATGAAGATATATACACAGTTCGTTTACAAAATTTTAAGACAGATTTTTTTTAATTGTTTCTGGTAACGGTGCCAAATTATAATTGGTGGCATTAATTACAATGACATCTAAATTTGCTTCATAAACTGTAAATAAAAGACAAACGTTTGTGAAACTAGGAAAACATAATACTGTAACAATGAATGGAAAATTAAAATAATGTCTTCTGAGTTAACCATGACAGTGAAAAGCGTTCTTAATCTTTAGAAATCTTTGAACCTAATATAGTTTCATAAAGTAAGGCATTTGTCTCAGAGAAAACTATACGACATTGCTTGTTAATGAATTTCAAAATAATCACACAAAACAGCACAACCCAGTATTAGTCAAAAACAAATAATTTATTGCATTTTGCTAAATATTTCTTTACGAAATACATAAACTAAATTAATTTGGGAAAAATCTTAATAACATTTAGATAGTAAAATTCATAATTTATAATGGGTATATAAACAAATAAATATATGTTTATTGGTATCATTTCGTTTGTAGAAATATAAGGTTTACGAATATCTAATGTATTCTGTAATGTGGCCAATAATTAAAATTTTTATAATATTTTATATATATGAAAACAGAGTGATAAAAACTCACAAATACTTCAAACAAAATAAGTCAATAAGCACAATAAAACGCACATTGTCGCCATATCGAGACAAGCGAAGAATAGCATCAGTCACAAAAATTTACGAGGCTCTTAGCATGAAATTTATGACACACAGGGGTACATCTATTGGTCTTCATCGTGTGTGGTAGTGATCCCACGTTCCCATGCGACGTCATAACCTCTGAAGTCAGGGCGAAAATTAGCTATGCGAAGGGAACGTAAGAAGACGCCCACAGGGGGGCTGAGAAAAACGAACCAGATTCAAGAGACTAAGTGTACAATTAAAAAAGAAGCATCAAGCGACGAATGGGAAAAATCATATTGTCTAATAAAGATAAATCCTCCCACATCTTTCATTATTGAAGAAGAGTGAGTTTTTTCAAAGGGACAATCAATTCCTTTTTTATTCTCTCTACAGAAGGATGCTCTCGAACTAGTCTTGAAATTTCGCATAAATATGTTAGTCCACAGAAATCCAGAGGTTTTCGCAACCCTTCCCTATAGCGCTTCAAGGAGACCAAACTTGTTGAAATCTCATCACCCTGAACCGATGAAGATATCGAAAATTCAGAAGTGCAGAATGACCGTCGAAGGAATCCACAGATTGTCAGAAAATTTGATGGCGATTTAGAAGATAGTTCTGAAAGATGAAAATGCACCTATGAGCATTAACCAGCATTTAAGAGTGAAAGAACATCTCTGATGACCATAAGGGGCTGTGATTAAAAACTAAACTAAAAGACTCACTGACTTCAGAACGAGAAGCGATCCAGCCATCATTATGACCGAGTAAACGTGAAACCCAAAGAGAAAATTTAAAACTTTCATGCGTTATTGGACTGCCGATTAAACGTAAAAAACCAAAGAGACAATTTAAAACTTTCATGTGCTATTGGACTATAAATACGTGCATTATATGGACTATCAGTGATCGACCGGAGGGGCTTCATCCCCTGTTTGACTAAAGTATTTGGTGGGGAAAAAATTTTTGTCACTTCTCATATTTAACCATTAATTTATTTTGTACTTTATAATGCGTATATTTAGCAATTTCATTGGCTAGAATTTCATACACAAAATTTTAAAGTATATATAGATAATTAGCATTATTAAGGATTGAAAGAATCATAATAATAAAAAAAAGTGTTGATATTCGAGTTTATTAATATCTTGGCCAAGTAGCCCATTTTTTCGATCTGTGTTGTGAGAAGTTTAACTAAGAATGATAAGGAAAACCAAAATTCACATGAATATTGCATATAAAGAATTGTATTATGAAATTTAAAGAGATTGTTAGTGATTTGAAATAATGTTGAACCAATAGAATAACTATTTGAAGCATGAATACTATATGTGTTTGTAAATAAATTTTGAGTGTATATATGTACTTATGTCTTTTTCATTGAGTCTTTCCTCTATTTTAGATTATGATTGATTTTATGAATATTTAAAATTTAGAAGTAAAACTATTTCAAGAATTTTTTTCAAATATCTTAGTAATGACAATTTGTAGCGTTAAACAAGTCGCTCCTGTGTTATTGACATTTTAGTATTCCAAAATTTCTCTACCTTTATTTTATTAATTAATATTATCCCATAAGTTCTTTTCACAACGCGGGATAATAGTTTCTATCTTTGTACTAACCATTGCATTGTCGCGTAACCCTGTATGGATGTGTCAGTTCGTCACCACACATTTATAAAAACAAAGTTTTTTTTCTGGCTCTGAATTTCATAGTCGTTTCCGAGTAGTTTTTATAGCGCATTGATCTGTTTTTCTCAACCTACAATATATATATCGGTTCTCAAATAAACAATTTGTTTTCAACACACACATGTTCTACAGACAAAAATGCTAAATTAACAGTATTAACTTTTAACTTAGGAACTAATATTACTTTAATTCACAACTGAAAAGGCTTAATTGAGGAATGATCGCTTCCTAGGACGCGATATTCTGTTTTGGAAAAACTGATTAATACACTATACAAATTTCTCAAAAACGTTTCCAAAAATCAGTTGCAATAAAAGAAACTTTTTTTTTTACGTTTTTCTTTAAATCTCGAAAATATATAGTTTTTTATCTTTCTAAAAATAAAGAACGGATTATTTGGAACTTTTCGCAACATTTGGTACCTCGGAAGAGGTTATTGTATATTAGAGTTCTTACTTACATTATATTTTGGTAGGGTAAGAAACATTTGTATTTCTTTAGTCAGCAAGCGACAGAATTATATACTACTTTTAATTGCTGGAAAAATGTCTGTTCATTTTGATAAAAGAACCCAAACCAAACGAACAGAATTGTTTTATTTTAGAAAAATCCATTTTTGATTAGTTTCCGTATTCTATTCATATCAAATAAAAATGTTAATTAGTCATTTATTAAATTTGTATTGAATGCAGTTTAAAATAGATTTCACTATGACTTTCTTGATTCAATGAAAAAATTATGGTTATAGCTATTGTATGGTTTGAACGTTTTTGTACAGAAGTATAAAAGGCGAATTGTAAATTCTTTACATGATTGGAAGCATGTAAGCATATAAGAAAATGAAAGATGTATGTTTTGGCAATAAGATTGCCGCAGCCAAGAGCCGGGGTTACAATAAAAGGCTGATCCTCAGACTGTCTCAATTTGTATACCAATCTTCGGGTTCGTACTCAAAGTGAATGTTTTATTTATTCGCAAATTCGGAAAAGAAGAAACAGACTTGTAAGATGCTATTTGAGACACAAAAAAGTAGTCTAAATGTCCTTAAGTGTTTTACAATCCTCTAAAAGACAGTTTGAAAGGGAATCGGATTGTTATTGAGCCTGTTATTGAAGCCTTAGCAAGATCAGCATTAGTAACTTAAAGAAGCCGCTGAAGTATCTTGCACCATTATTACCCTTTAAACTCACTTAGCTCATAGAATGTGTTTCTGTTCATATTATACCCAAAAACTGTTAAAAAATATATAGTTTAAGACAGATACCGGAAAAAATATACAATATTTATTTTTCTGATTTATTTGAGTTGTAAGTTCGTTTTTAATTGGATATTAAGTATTGGTTTACTATGAGGTCCCTCCAGTGGCGCACCCAGGGAGGGTTGGCCCCCTCCAAAAGAAAAGGGGGAAAACACTAGAAAAATATTTAAAATATTTACGAGACCAAAGTTCGTTTTTTGCCTGTGTGCGTTTGTGTAAAAAGTTAATTGACGCCCTATAAATACGCGGGTCTCCCCAGCCAATTTCAAAGATGCACAACCACAGAAATGCGTTTGCCTGAGACCACATTTCTATATATCATTGGTAATTCTCATTACACGGCTGGCTATTCTTATACGTATTGTGAAAAAACTGCAATGCTACCATTCAGTTAAAAAAAAAGAAAAAAAAAAGACTTCAACAGTTTTTTTTTTTTTTTCCATATTGCATGTAGTTTTAGAAAACTTTTTTTTTAATTGCGAGAATGAAAACAGAAAGTTACAAAGAAAGCTATCACCGCCAAAAAATGACATCCTTTTGGTGATTAAAGCTGAATCATGTTTGTTTCAAGCTTGTCCCAGTCGAGCAATTGAGATCCAGCGTCTAGATTCAGAAGGTCGAGATGTAATATAGTGAACTTCGGTTTGGATCATTATAGTGCAAAACCCTCAGTTGGTTCGGTTGCATCCTTACCCATTCCTTTTCCTTTTGCTTGGACTTGCAATACTATACAGAGTTATATGCGAGTACACAAAAGTTACACAAAAATTTCTTTTGTATTTTACACGGCTATTTTGCAGTGACTTTATTGACAATCATATATTAATCTTCAAACAAGTTTTTCAGCTGTTAAAAGTAACCTGCATGGAAACTCTTCAATGACATTTGCAAATTAAATTTGTAAAATATTCTTTTGAAATTGAATTATTTCAAATTATAAAAAAGGATGATTTAAATGCTAATAGTAATGACGTTATTAACACGATAAATACCGATTTGGATTGCGTTTCCCTAGTCGCAAATCAGCCAAAGCCATCGAATAAACGTGAAGAATAATATTTCCTTAGATGATAGCAATGAGCAAGACATCGTATTGTTGAAAGAACAAATATTCAATACTGACGATAATTTAAATATTATGAAAAAGTTGTGGAAACCAGAAACAAATTTTAATTTTCCCGCAACCTGTGCTACAGCTGCAAATCACAAACAAAGTTTCGAATATACATGGTTTAAAAAATATACTTGGCTTGTGTATTCTCAAGTTGAAAATAGTGCACGTTTTAAATACTGATTATTTTTTGCACCTCCTAACGTTGGAAAATCTAAATCGGAAGTAGCTGAGTAGTTGGTCACGCAAAGTTATAATAATTGGAAGAAAGCCATTGAGAAATTTAATAATCAACAAAAAACAATATCATTTCAGGGCTATTGCAACTTACGAAAAACTACAGAATATTCGAGAAGGAAATACATTTCAGTCCATAGAAAAATTCATGTGGGTCAGGCATCACAAGTTGCAGTAAATCGGAACCGATTAGAACCTATTATAAAAATTGCAATTTTATGCGATTAAGCAGGTGGGAATCGCCAATGAAGCCAATTTTCGAACTTTACAAAGAACAAGAGTCGATGCGGGGAATGAAAACCTCACTAAACATTTTAAACATTCTGCCAAAAACGCTACCTTTATTAGCTGGAAATTACAAAAACAAACTAAAAATGCCAGTAAAGATATCATCTTGAATCGTTTGGTAAGAAAAAATTAATTCGGCAAAATGTTTCTCATTTCTTGATGGTGAAACTTGTGACATTCCTACTACTGAATATCTTTCCTTGTGTGTCTGATATATTGATGAAGAGAATGACAAAAAAATTTGTGAAGAATTCTTACAATTTATTCCTGTAGCAAGCACTGGAGAAAAAACTTGCCAGGCAAAATATTAGAAGGATTAAAGACATATCATATCGATTTGTCCTATTTACGTAGGTTACGTAGGCCAAGGTTATTATGGTGTCCCATCGATGAGCGGAAAGTTTAACGGATTTAGGTCTGTCTCACGTATAAGTACATATTCGCAAGCTTTATATGTTCATTGTGTCTCACATAGTTTAAATTTAGCACGTGAAATGTTGTATCTGTGATAGAAATAAGAAACTGCATTGGCATAATTGAAATGACATACAATTTTTTGATACTCCTAAATAGACAAGACGTCCTCCTCAACAATATTTACAAACGTACACCGGAAATTAATAACCAAAAACTACAAAAAGTTTGTCCAACTAGGTGGGTGGGACGCCATAAAGCCATCATGACCATGGTAGAATTATATGATGCAGTGATTGATCGCTTTGAAACAATCGCATCTTGGAAAGACAGAGATTCGTCTTCTAAGGCAAAACTTTTTTAAAAATTCGTTATGTAAATTTGGTTTCCTAATTTCTTTACTTAGCTTAGAGAATATATTTGCATACACTTTCCCATTGTCTAAATTATTGCAAAAATCTGCCAGTGACCTCTTAATTGCCTGAAATTTCGTTAACGATGTTGTGGCTCACTTAAACACTATTCATAAAGTCCCAGATATTTCTTTCAAGGATATTTATCATAAGCTTGTATGAAAGACAATAACTTTCATATTGACATTAAAATGCCAAAAACTGTATCAAAACAAACACAAAGATCCAATGTTTCAGCCGATTCTACAGAAGAGCATTTCAGGAAAAATATTTTTATCCCATTCGTTGATCAAACATTCACTCAAATTAATGGACGTTTTACTCGGCACAGCAACATTTTGATTTTTTCGACATAATGAAAAAAGTGCTCCAACAGCTAGTGAAATTAAGGATTTTCGTCAATTGTGTGAATTTTATATGCATGATTTACTTTCTACAAATTCAGAAATTTTGAATGCCGAATTCAAGTTCAGCTACAGAAAATTTGAGAAATAGCTTCTATAACTCGATGCAAGAATGCCATTGAAACAGTTTCGAAATGGGACAAAATGTTGTACCCCAACACCTACAAATAACTAAAGATATTTGTAACACTTCCCGTTACAACTTGCCTCAGCGAAAGGTAATTTTTGACATTACACATTTTAAAAATTTATTTAAGATCCATAATGACAGAATCAAGATTAAATGGGCTGGCTTTGTTATATATACACAGAGAGATTAATGTAACTGAGACTGGAGTAATTCAAGAGCTTTGTAAAAAAAAAAAAGATTTTATGTGTAACAATATTTTTAATTGAATTTTATTGAATTTTTTAAGTAATTTTTTATCCATTTAACTCGACCCCATAGTCGGTTAAGTCACGGACACTATAGGGGCATCTACCCTTTTCACGACTAGAGATGACAATGCTTCTACAAGAATTTACTGCCATACCCCACAAGAAAATAAATTCTGTATTAGTTTATTAATTCTCATACAATTCTGAGTGGCGAGTTAAATTTAAATGAACTAGCCCAAAAATTTGCATCCAATAATTCATCTCGTCAAAGCTATTTTGGATATTTTTCTTAAACTACAATATGTCTCACAATCAGATAGATATAAATAGGAAATTCTATAAATGTTTATTTATGAGGCCTTTAAATGTTTAACTTCTGCACATTCAAAAATTAGTACTTTTTTAAATTATTAATAAAGTTAAACTTTAAGTATAATAATTTTAATTAAAATAAATAACCAATTAATTGATACTGAATTAATTACGGTAATTTTATGATTAATTAGTGTCTCCTTGTAATTTCTTACTGTAATCAAAACTTGAGAAATTTTGCCCCCACTAATTTTATTTTGTTTCGCTGCCAATGTTCGGCCCCCTCCAAGATAAAATCCTGGCTGCGCCACTGGGCCCCTCAAACACTGTAGAACAGTTTCGCAACTATTTCCGAAGTTGTAAGTTCTGCAATCTATTATTTTTTACGAAAATTATCAAACCACAAAATGGCAAGCATTTAATTTTTTATTAAGAACTATTAAATAGTTTTTTTTTTTATGACTGAAAGTTTGATGCATTAACACCAAATGAAAAAAATTATCACATTATTATTTAGAACTATGGTCAGAAATTTTTTGAGATTATTTCCTCTCACGCGAAAGAGAAAAGCGTTTGTCAAAAGCAGGATATTTCCAGCTGAATACTTGAAAAGAAAACAGTATCAATTCGTGTATTTCACAAGCATTATTGTTCTTCATACGAGGTTTATAGTTTAGTTTTCCGATATAATAGCATATGAGATTTTTATACTTGACAGAGCTAAAAGTTTTTCTTCAATATTTTATTTAACTTGCTTCATCTATTTTGTAGTCAATTTTTCACTCACTTTTTCACTCATATAAAAAAGTGTCACAACACTTTTTTATATAATAGAATTATAAAAATTAAGTATGCAGGTGCGTTTCGGTGACAGAACAATGTTTTAATATTTTATAATAATGAATAAATAAATAATAATTTCTAAAATTATTTTGAAGCTTTTTTTTTTTTTGTTAGCCGGACGGAAGTGATGGATCTTCAAAGATTTTTCATGGTTACAAACGTATGTTAGTTACAACAAAAATGGGTGTAATTGTGGGTCAAACAACGACAGCATAAATGGACCTGTAACATTGCAGCAATTTAATATTTAACAATAAAGATTTGAAAATCAAATATAAGTAAATCATTAAAAGTATAATTTCTTTTAGCTTTAGAAGCTTTTTTTTTTTTTTTTTTTTTTTTTTTTTTTTTTTCCGGACGAGACCCGATAACTTTGAAAATAGAATTTTACGTAAAATTTTTTAGATAAAATTACTTACGTATACAACTTTCCTCATCGAAGCTCTATTTAATAATTTTCACAACACAAAATCTTTACTTGAATATTCAAGTGTTGAACTACACTTTAAAATTCACTTTTTTCCGCAAATTTATCAAATACTTTTATAACTTATCTGCATTTTCTGAAATCATAAGAACTTCAAAAGATATATTCTACAAAATTTAAAATAATTTGAATCATTGAAACTTCTTTAGCAGCGAAAGAACTTTCCAAGAAAAAAAAAATCATGGCATTGAACGAAGAGTTGAAGCATGTTAAGAAACTTGTTTTGGTGATAATTCGAAGAATTTTTTATACCTTTTTAGCTGAAGTAATTTGGAAGAAAATACTTTTATGGGTATATTACAGAATATTATAGAATGATACGTATTGGCGTGTATTATTGCTTCTATAATTTGATTAGTAGAGTTCACGAACGCTCTGTATATTTTCAGATTGTCGAATTCAATAACATCTTTAGAAATAATTTTTGCTTTAAAAACATTTCTTTTAATTTCAAATATGACTGATATGATATCACAGAGAATAATAATTTACTTAAAAGTACTTGCATAAATTTATTTACGCACAATATTGATCAGGTCAAAGATCTATTTAATAATTTTTCATATTACAAAATGTGTACGTCAGTAACCTAAATCTTTAGAACTACTCTTTAAAATTATATTTCTTTTAAATCTCGTGAAGTAAGTTTTATTTGTCGGTCTATATTTTCAGAGATCATTAGAACTTCAAAAGACTTTCTCTGCAAAAATGAAAAGAATTTGAATCATTTAGACTTCTTTAGCTCGGAAGATCTTCGCAAGAAACTAAAAGTTACTATGGTATTCAACTGAAAGTTGAAGCATGTTAACAAATTTATTTTAGCTTTATTAACAGAATATTTCCATGCGCTTATACTACATTAATTTTATATATTAATTAATTTCGTATAAATATCTTTTATGAGCGTTCTATAGAATATTTTAAGATGATATATTTGTAAATAAATAGAAATCTGCTATATATATGTATCGGATGTCCTAAAAAGGACTGACTGATTTTAAAGTTAAATAACTTGCGAACGGTGACATATATTTAAAAAAATTTCGCAGGAGGGTTATGTATGATGTCAGGAGTTTTTTATTTACCGTGATTCTCTAATTTAGTTCGAATTACATACAATAGATGGCGCTGCAAGCAATGGGCGCTTAATTAAAGCCTGATTGTTTCACCTTTCTTTTCTCCCATACCAAAAATGGAAATTAAAATGTATTGAGTGGGTACCGAAGTATGAAAAATCGGGCCTGGATTTAACGCATATTGCTCGCGGCGCCATCTATTGTTTGTAATTCGAACTAAATTCATTAATCAGAATAAAAAAGCTTCTGATATCATACATAACGCTCCTGCAAGAATTTTTTAAATGTGTGTCACCGTTTGAAAGTTATTGAATTTTAAAATCAGTCAGTCCCTTTTAGGACACCCGGTATATATATAATATATAAGGGGCAGTGAAATGAAAACCGATCCCACACCAAAAAATGAGTATGGAAATTCTTTATTCAAAAATAATTGTCAAAACTGTTAAGACATTTATTCCACTGGGAGACGAGGAGATCGATTCCAGTCTTGTAGAAAGAGTTAGGTTGCTGACAGATCCACAACCTCACCCGCTCTTGCATTTCCTCATCCGAATAAAACCGACGTCCACGCATGTCTTTCTTCAAGGGGCCAAATCAGCGGGTATGTCAGTGACATGCAGATTTCGCGAATGATAGCAGACATGCGACGATAAATTTTGCATGTTCCAGCACCCTCAGCCACTAAAAACCAACCACACCTTTCTGATCTTCTTTGCTTGCCTTCCATTTCTAATGCTGGAACGAGCTCAGTTTTTACTACGCTCACCTACAAAGAAATAAAAAAAAAAAAAAAAAAAAACGTGAGTTCCTGTAAGCTCTGTTATGCACTTTTATCAACACTCGAGATGGAAGTTTCGATATTTTACTGCAATGATGCTAACTTTGGCGTGAAATGTGTTTTATGGTGGGTTTCTATTTTCATGACTGCCCTCACATATATGTATGTATGTATATCAATTAATATAAATTATAACATAAAACAATTATATCAATGCGGTCGTGAAATATTGAGTGACTTAAAAAGTTCTACTAGACGGATTTTGATAAGACTTGCTTTGTTATTAAGTTAATTCTTCCTTTAGGGTTTTAGTACATTGTATATCATTCTATGGTTGTTTACCAAATTCTACTGTAAATGACAAAATAAAAGAGTTGATTCTCAGCATACCGAATTTCGTCTGACATAATATACACATAATATTAAAAAATATAGTTGAGTACTGGTGTTCGCATAGTTTTCAGCAATATAAAAGACTATTCCAGTCAAATGTCCATTGCATTAAAACATTAGGTCAGATTCACCGATTCATTACATTAGATTCAAAGTTTGTTTGGCGAAGCGGGAGTAGCCTACTAATATATAAATATATAAATTTAAAGCACTTTTAATAAAAATTTTAAAAATAAATAAATTCGGACTTTTGTTCAACTAAACGCAAAAAAATAGAGATATTCTTTCTCAATTAATGGTAAAAATGAACATTTTTAAAAGTTAGTAAAAACTTTCATATATTTATATTTTATCATACATATATATTAAGGAATAAAAGTAAGGGCAACAAATTTTTATAACGTAATTATGTTATGTAATACAATACAAAAATAAAATAAACGAATTTCATAAAGTATTACCTCATAACAAATCTATATTATAACTTTGCTGTTCTACCTTTTTTTCTTAATATGTATAATGAAAAATTCGTTCATACGAAGGGAATTTGCCAATTTATGCAATTTTTCGCGAAGGTCGATACTATCAAAAGAAAAAAAGTTTCAGATTGGACATTGACGAAATGTTTGCCATTTTTGTTCAAAAACACATGGATCGTTGTTAAACGCAATACATCACTAACAGCATCTAATGCTTTTTATTGTATTAAAAAATATGGAAAACTCGTTTTATTTTCTTTCAGAGAGTCATGTAAAACATAAAAGTAAGTGCATTCTCTATTTAGTGAATAAGAATTCTTAGAAAATGCATTTTTTATAAATTCTTTTTCCAAGAATTCTGGATACTGTGAAATAGCTTTCACAACGTGCTCTAAATTCTACGAGATGATTATAACTTCAAAAGTTATTCCAAAAAAAACTAGTATGTTGTGGCCATCACAAAACTTTCTTCTATATAAATCACAGCAATTAAATCATTTAAATAGTACAAGAAATAACAACGATTTAGCACCAATTCATATGAAAGTATATCTGTATTTGAAGTTGGATGAAAATTCGTGTATTAGTTCTTGAGATAGAGCTATAGCGGAAATTCTGAAAAAATGTAGTATAGCAGCGCCACCTGTTGAACGATTTACACCAAAAGTAAACAGCACTAAACGATATCAAGGTATACCTGAATCTGAAATTTTTTGTAAATCCAAGCATTAGTTCTTGAGATAAAGCTATTGCGGAAATCGCAAAAAACACAGCATAGCAGCGCCACCTGTTGAGGGATTTACACCAAAAATTAAACAGCACTAATTTATACGTCAATTCATGTCAAGGACTAACTAAATCTGAAGTTTGATGAAAATCCGTGCAATAGTTCTTGAGATACAAGTCTTGTGGAATTCGTGAAAAAAGCAGCACAGCAGCGCCACCAGTTGGGCGATTTACACCAAAACTTAAACAGCACTAATTTATATCAGGGACTAACTGAATTTGAAGATTGATGAAAATTCGTGCATTTTTTCTTGAGTTAGAGCTATTGCGATAATTATGAATAATGCAGCATACCAGCGCCACCTGTTGGGCAATTTTCACAAAAAAGTAATCAGCACCAAACTATATCTTGGACTAACTGAATCTGAAGTTTTATGAAAATCCGTGCAGTAGTTCTTGAGATATAGCTATTGCAGAAATCGTGAAAAATGCCGCATAGCAGCGCCACCTGTTGGGCGATTTTCCCCAAAAACTAATCAGGTCCAGTTTATATCGAGGTCTAACTAAATATGAAGTTTTGTGAAATTCCGTGCATTAGTTCTTGAGATAGAGCGCCCACAAAATTTTTGTCACATACAGACTCACAGACAGAGTGACAGAGTGACGGAGTGACAGAGTGACAGAGTGACAGACAGACTCACAGACAGACATTTTCTAAAAACCATCAAATCGTGTTCTGGGCATTCTAAAACGTATAAATCCGTCGAAAACCGAAAGTCGAAATTTTTCACGAATCCAATACTTTCTTCTTGTAAAGATAGAAGAAAGTAAAAAAATCAAAGGAATTCTAATGATTGAGACATTGCACTGAAAAACTTTCCCATAAATTGAAAACTGTAGTAGTTATTCAAGATGTGAATTGAAACATGTTAACAAATTTATTTAAGGAATAATAATAAAGAATTTCTTGCTCTAATTTGACTTTCTTGATTGTAATTAATTTTATAAAAAATTATTTTGTGAATATAGTGCAGAATTTTATGGAAGAATATATTTGCAAATAGACATAAATACTTAACTATATAAATTAAATTAAGTTTTAAAATATCAGAACCGGTTAGAAAATATCATTTTACATAAAATTACATACAATTACTTGTGTACCAAATTAATCTCTTGAAGCCTCTCTTTAATAATTTTTCATATCACAATGAATAATTACTTCAGAATTGCACATTAAAATTAAATTTTTTTACCATTATTCTAAAATACTTTGTTTTACTCATTCTACATTTTTAGAGATTATTAGAACTTCAAAAATATTTTCTACAAAAATCAAAGGAATTCAAACAGTTGGAAATTTCTTTAATTCTGGAAGAATTTTCCAAAAAATTGAAAGTTTTTGTAGTGTGAAGGATCGTGTTGAAATATATTTATAAATTCATTTTAGAGATAATGTTTAGGAAATTTCATCCTGTTATATTTTACAGTATTTTCCAGAAGCTCTTTTGAGTGTATAGTACAGAATGTATGAAATTATATATATGTAAATAAATACAAATAATTAGACATATAAATAAAAGGGTAATTTAGTTTTAAAAGGCTTTTATAATGACTAACAGAAATAAATTTAAAATATTTATTAATGTAAAAATGTTTCTGAAATGTTTTATAACTTTCAAAACTAAAATTATCTGTTTATTACTGTAAAACACTTTTTAAAGTAACCTAATTTCGTATTCGACTTTATATATTTTTTCTTTTCATAAGTTGAACATAAATAGTTGTTGGGCAATTTTATTTCTGGGTAATTTTGTTGAACTTTTGGTTCTTATTTTTCAATGCATAAAAGCAGGGTTCTTCCATTTTAATACTACTTTAAACAATGATCTTTGTTTTACAAATTTTACAGTTGTTGTTTTTAAATAGTTGTGACCAAAAAACAGACCGCTAAAAATAGGTATTGATAATTTATTTTATTTCTTTTTATGGATTTTATCAAATAAACGTAGAAACACTAAATTTACGCCTTGAAAATATGAATATCTATTTCATTATATTCAAGAACAGGTTAAACATTATGCGGAAGCATTCGTTTTTTTTTTGTTTGTTTGTTTGTTTTTTTTTTTTTTTAACGTTATTTAGAATTAATGTATAAAAATACTAATCATTTATGTAAAATAATATCATTTCCATTCCTGTCATATCACAAAAAAAATGTATTTTTCAATTGCTTGTTTTTCAAATGCTATGATAGCATTCTCCAAGGCTATCAAAATTTACGATTGAACGGGGTTCGCAGTATATTATTATGAGTGTTCTGAAATCCAAACTGGCTAGTTTCTGAAACATTCTGAAATTCATTTTTATTCGTAAACGCATGGAAATAGCATGTACTTTTATTCGGAAACTATGAAATGAAATAATTATTCACATTTTATAAGAGTGACCGAGGATGTTTTAGAAAATGCTGTTGAAATTGAGTTTTAAACCGAATTTCCGGATAAATTTCGCAAAAAAACAAGTCACTCATAACTCAAGGTGCTTTAAATATTAAAAATACTATTTGATACCAATTCGCTTCAATAGTCATCGCTGAAAGTGTCAAGCTTTTACATTTAAAAATGAACAGTAAATGTGTCATTGAATTTCTACAGATTTTCGTTTAACACCCTTCAGTCAAAAATACAGGAAAGGTTCATTAAAATCTGAACCCAGATTCTTTCATATAGCTTTCTAGTGAAAATATTTTAGCAAACGTTTAAACATATTTATTTTTCCTAATACGAGACATTTACGCATCATAATTATGTAAAAGTGAGCCTTTTATTTCAGTTTTCGATAAGTTTTAGTTATTTAGTAAGCATGTGAAAATTAACAAATTTTCAAAATGGCTCAGTGTGACAGAAAAGTGTATGAACTTCAATGGGTTAAATTGTTATGAAATAGTGGTTTTACAAACATGTATTAGGTATCAAAATATTCAGGAAAATCCATATTATATAAAATGATCAGTTTTTATAAGTTATACATAAGTTAAATGGACACAAGAAGAAAATATGTAGGTGGCTAATACCTGGTTCAATGAAGATATGAAATCGAAAGAAGTAGAAAGTTTAAATATCCATATCTTCCGAACCCCTACACATAAATGCAAGTACCCTATATCAAAATGTTCAGCATAAAATAACCCCACGCCTTCAAAAATTACGTATTCATCGAGAGCAAAATTGCAACGATGCGTCTATGAAGGCTGCAACGATGAAACTGTCATAACAAATACTGCAAATGGACGCAATATGTGTGCAAAATACACTGAGATGGGTGCTCGATGTTTGTAAGAACTCCTGTACGGCCGGCGTACCTGGCCGAATTACCGCGCATTTCCATTATGTCTTGCAATTTTATTATATCGCATACAATACAAGGCAACTCGTTTGAAAATTTCGTTACATTATTTACATATTCTTAAAGTTTTGAATGGAATTTTTCGATCGGAATTGACTAATACGCGCTATATTTTCAACATTTCGACCCTGGTCATCTATACAAATATTGTTTGTTTTGACAAAGTTTGATTTTACATACCATTTCTCTTATATATTTGGTATAATTTAAGAATGCTCTGAATAGATTATCAAATTCAATAATCTCATTTAAAATGTTTTAATTTTTAAAATCCGTAGATGGCGTAGCATGATGGCAACAAAATGAGGAGATCGAGAATATAGCGAAATTGCGGGACGACTGCGCACGTTATTCAGATTTTTCCTTGCACCAGAACGATAATTCGGGTCAATTTTTAGTCAACATAATTCAGGTCTATCCTCTCTGAAGACTGCCATCTACAGCAATGTGCCCAAAACTGGTCAATGATTAATAAAATCCGTTCGAATCAGCTTTAATAACGCTTCTTTAAATTTCAAATGAGATTCGGGAAATTAAAAATACCATTTTATGTAGAATTACTTACCTATGGAACAGATTTCTTGGAATCTCTATTTAATTGTTTTTCTTAACACAGAATCATTACTTGAATAATCAAATGCAAAGTATACTGTAAAATTTAAATTCTCTCCCATTCTTCGAAATAGTTTTATTAGTCTTTCAGCATTTTGCGAGATTGTTAGATATTCAATAGATATTTTCAGCGAAAAACAAAAAAAAAATCGAATCATTGAAACTTCTTTAGCTTTTAAAAAGCGTTCCAAGAAATTAAAAGTTCTCGTGGCATTTAATGAAGAGCATGTTAATGAATTCATTTTAGACATTATTATAAAAAATTTTCGTGCATTTATATTTTTTTAAATGTGGAGGAAAATTCTTCCATGAATTTATTACAGATTGGAATAAAATGAAACGTCTTACATTATATTTTATTTTTTCTGGTAGAGGTCACGAAGGATATTTATATTTTTTAAACAGATGAATTTTATAATCTATTTAGAAGTATGTTTAGCTTTACATCATTCCTTTTTCCTCCAAATAAGACTCGGGTAATATCATTAAAAATATCCTTTTAGGTAAAATTACTTGCTATAAAACTGTGTACGAGCAAACTTGATTTCTTTGAAGCTATATTTAAAATGTTTTCTTAATACAAAATCTTCACTTGAATAATCAAAGTACAAAATAAAATGAATTTGAATCATTGAAACATCTTTATCTGTAAAAGAACTTTATAAGAAATTCGAAGTTCTCGTGACATTCAACGGAAGATTGAAGCAGGTTAATAAATTAACATCAAATATAATCTTGTAGAACTTTCATGTGCTTATACTTTGATTCTTTTGGTAGAAAATTCCTTTTTGAACATATTACAGAATGTTATATGATGGTACCTTTTTAAAAAGTAAATACTTAAATATATAAAATGAAATTGAATTTTAGTCTTGAAAGATTCTTGTAATGATTTTTAAAAATAATTAAAAGTTCTTTTAATTTCTTGTGATACATTCATATGACAAATAATTAAAAGAACTTTTAAAAGATGTAATAATATAAAAAAAATTTCTAAATGTTTTGTCCTATTAAATTTTATACATTTTTTTTTACTTTTACAAGAAGAATAAACATGATTTCTTAGAAGGTGTATTTAACCTCTCTTCTTAACACAAAATCTTTAATTGAAAAATCAAAGTATAAAATGAAAAGAAATCGTATCCTTGAAACTTCTTTATCTCTAAAAGAACTTAAAAAATCTCGTTGCATTCAATAAAGGATTAAAGCAGGTTAATAAATTAATTTTAAAGGTTAACGATGTAATATTTTTGCGTGCTTATACTTTAATTCTTTTGGTAGAAAACCATTTTATGAGTATATTAAAGAATATTACATGATACATTTTTAATAAGATATAAATGCTTAAGTATATAAATTAACATTGAATTTCAGTTTTAAAAGACTCTTATAGCGAATTTAACAAACAATTTTAAAGATTTAATGGTATAAAAAAATTTTTGAAATGTTGTGTCGTATAAATTTTATGCATTTTTATTTTTACCAGATGAATATAAGCAAGTATTGGACAATTTCACTGATAAGGAAATTTATTAAACTCATTATTTTTTAAAAGTTTAAATAATATATATATATATATATATATATATATATAACATATTTTTAATATTTCTGACTTACTCCCCATTTAATTTGCTATTTATCGTGTTAAATATTTTTTTCTTGACTCCAATTTCCAAAGCCATTGATAGCTCGCTCTTCCCTTTCCCTTTTTATTCATTTGATTTCTAAAAAACACATTTTATTTCATCATAAGTTTAGTTTATTTTTCTTCCGTTACAGCTTCCAATGTAGTTTCGCGCGCTCTTTCGGACCCTTCGGCAAAAGGAGTTTCGAGTACCGTTTTTCTGGTTTTAGAACCCTTGTCCCCTTGCAGCTTTTGCATATCTACGTGTTGGTTATCAAGTTTGATGCACGAGTTCAGATGTATTTTTTCTGTCCTTTGTGGGGGGGGGGGGGTTATATAATGTGTTGACATTAACAAAAAGCACAGTGTTATTCAATTTTTTTTCCGGGCACCTTTTGTGAAGTGTAAATGGCTGAATTTCATTGAAATAATGGGATTTAATTTACAATATTTTTACAGGAGTAATCAAATATCATCTATAATATTTAAAAGAATATTTGATAGAATATATATCATTTGAATGCACTAATTATTTGTAGAAGGAACTGGTAAATAGAAAAGTTTCGTTCAACATGGTAACTGTTTTTTTGCGCTTTTTTTGGGGCTGGGGCAGATTTATAGAGTGTAGAAGCCATTTATGCCTACGAATATATATATATATATTCATTCATTCATTGCATAATTATATATATATATAATTATATAATGAATGAATGAATATATATATATTATATACATATTCTATTGAAGAATATAGTCCTGTATATTGCACTTTGTACCTGAGTATACTGTGCTTTATTATTACTTAGTCCATCATCATTTAAAAAACGTTTTTTGTCAACATGTGCAAATAATCTTACTCTTTTTGTTGTTGTTGTTGTTTTTTATACATCATTGCTAATAACAAACGCTATCAAAGTGGTAATATGTTTTTTCTTTTTCAATCCATTTTCATCAAAATTTATTTTTTACTTAATAGTTTTCCAATATTTTATTCCTGGATTTTTTGCATGTGGTAGCCTTAAATTCGTATTATTTAGCTTTTTTATGACTAATACGAAAATGAAACCACACACTTTATTTGTAGTATCGAGGCCTGATGAGTCTGCCTTGGATCTACAAATATCCATTAAATTTCTTTTATCTTAATTGAAATTGTTTAGGGAATCAGTCTTTATTATTTATAATTTCACATTTTTTGTTGGTAATTTGCAATTGTTATTAATTGTTATATATATATATATATATATGATTCGTTTAAACTAGTATCATATAAACATGTTGATCTTAAGCAACAGCATATACTCGTTATGTAACTCAATGAAGAAATCATAGTTTTTGCAGTCGTAAAATCGTGATGGAAAAGTGGAATGTCAGGCTGTCGTCCATTGGAAAGTTTTGCGAAGAATAATAATCGAAGCCTTTAGATGCATCAAAACATTTATTATTCGACCATATAATGCACCAAATTCCACTATTTATATGTGATCTGCGGAAAGTTGCTACGTCATAAAATGTACCACTAAATGTTACGTATTAAAATAACATGACGAAGATTCAGGGAAAAAGTTCTCCAGGTGCGGTGGTTTAATTAAGCAACTCAATAATTGTAAATTTCCTCTCTCTCCTAGCCCATGCAACCGGTTGAATACTTGCAAAAACTGCCTGCGTATGAATACAATACACGTTAAATGACAAATCCCGTAAAAGTAGCCGAAAGGACGCGATAAGAGCAGAATACGGTAGGACTAGCTCCAGGGGGAAGGGGGGAAAGGCACGCGTGACGACGATACGAACTATTTAGATATATGATTTATAAGTTTTATATGAATTATATGCATATCACGAGATAGATTTTTAAGTTTGTAAAATTCATTCCATTTTGTCGACACAGCAAGTAAACCACCAAGAATAAATAATAAATTATGGAAAGTTCAGCAAATGCTCGACAGATTCCGTAGTGTCTGCTTGAATTTACTAGATCAGGGAAAATTTTCCATAGATGAGCAGACGATTCTTTTTTTAGGACGCGCATCAGTAAAGAAGTATATAAAAAACAAACCACACTATGTTGTAACAGTATCACCTGGGATAGTTTTAAATTTTGTAGTATACCAGTGGGAAAGTACAGACCTGGTCCACAAGGATCTGCTATAGTAGTATCTGCTAGAGTAGTTCTTACTCTGGTTCAGACCTAGTTTTATGTACTTCGATCGGTATTTCAGCAAAATACCGCTGCTGGAAAAAGTAAAAAAAAGAAATTTGAAAGATCAGGCAAAATCCAAACAGAATGAAGGGCATACCATTTGTCAACGGCTCTTAAGAGGGCTGTGAGCATTGAGCACGTCTCAGCAAATGAAATTGTATAGGTCTGTCCAAAAACAAAAATTGTTTCAAACATTTTCATTGTGGTTGATGAAAATTATCTCAATAAACAACGACTTTTTTTTCATAAACTTTTATCTTTAGATATTTGCACACATAATCCCAAACTACACAATTGTGTAGATTTAGCCCAAAAACCGCTGCATTAAAACCGAACCCGCACAATTGTGCGAGTTCTCCCTTGGCATAACCTGACACCTGGTATTTTTTTAATATTTTTTATTCAATCAAATATGTTCCTATCGATAAGGGGAAACCACCCAAAACTTTCAATTTCTACCAAAAAAACCTCCCGGTCTTAAAAGGTTAAAATTTTCTTGTCTATTTTTAGAGAAAAAAATGGCAGATTCATTATCACAGTACTGGATTGGTTTTATTATATCAGAAAAACTAAGTTCTTTTAAAACTCTCGAATACCAAGTTAGTTCCTTTACACTCTCAGTTAATGAGATAAACTCAGATTCCATAGAACTGAGTGCTATACATTTCTGCTTCGATGATTTCCAAGCAAACGGAATGTTATCAAAGTAACTTATATAACCACTACTTGAATTTCTTTTAGTAAGTTGACATCCACAATTAGCATCTGAATATGTACATAAACTGAATGATTTTACATTAAACAGATTTATTTTAAAACTTTAATTAGCAAAAACATAATTCATAATATCTACTACTATTAACCAGTGTTTATATGTTTATCCATTACAAAATTGTTACATTACAATTGCAGAAAAACTAATATTAGGTCTTGATCTATTTGACAAAAATGACAGACACTCAATTAAAGATCGGTATGGAAATTTTTCCATTAATTCATTTTCGATAATTTCATTTTCGTTAACTTTATCTGGTAAAACAGAGCCAATTTTAAAAGGTAATTTAACATAACTTTTAGGTAAATCTTTATATTTTAATTCTAATTTTTCAATATAAGTTCTTTGATAAACTGAATCTTTAATATGTTAAAAGTTAACACTTATCAAATACTTTGTTAATCCTATTTCAGTAATTTCCAAGCTATCTTTTAACATATTAGTTACATATTGCAGTACATTTTCTTCTTTAGCAAACAAAACTAAATCATCTACATAAACAAGTAAAATTGCATTACTATTCAGTTTATACACACAGTTACACCAGTTCAATTTACAAAATCCAAGATTATGTAATATATTGTCTAATTCAGAATTCCATTCGCGGCCACTTTGCCTTAATCCATAAATTGTTTTATTTAACAAACAAACTTTATTTTCAGCATCACTCATTTAAAATCCAAGAGGTTGTTTCATAAACACAGTTTCTTTTAAAGACCCATATAAATATGCTGATTTTACATCCAATTGAATATGATACCAATTTAACAAAGACACTAATAAAATAAACATTAGTTTATAATTGAAAAATTTACAACAGGTGAAAATATAATCATTAAAATCAATACCTGGTTTCTGTTTAAAGGCTTGAGCTACAAGACGTGCCTTGTACTTTTTACCATTTTTTTCCTTGTTTTTTATATTATAAACTCATTTAGTACTTCCTACTATTGTGGAATTTTCGGTGGATCAACCAACCGCCAAACCTTCCTCTTACTTATCATCTCAAGTTCTTCCCTCATCGTGGCATTCCATTTCCCCCTTTTTGGATTTATTTGATCATCCTCAAATGATTTGGGGATTTCAGTATTGTAAAATTCATGTTGAAATAATTCAGTTAAATATGGATCGTCTGAACCACTAGTAGAGAGTTCACTTAAAGTATTAGGATAGTTTTCAGTATTAGGATGAGTAGTTTTAGGTTTAAAGTCAAACTTATCTGGTTCAAAAGGGATTTAATTTTCCTTACAATATTTTTTAACATCATTTAAAGATCTCAGTTTCGTATTTGTTATTGGGGTATAATAATATACGTCAATTCTCTTACTTTTTGTTCTAGGTTTTTCAATCCTTTTTCCATTCTGAAATATTTACAGAACTTACAGTTACCTTACTCCACTTTTCCTCTTCATCTTGGTTTAAGCTCCCTCCTGGTAGTTCATGATTAAGATCTAAAGTCGAGTTACTTAAACCGCTTGTTTCAATTTGAGATTCATTAAAATTCAATATCAAATTCTTATATTTGTTTTTCCCCCAAATAATATTTCTACACCCTTTTTGGATTCATCTATACGCACATGAATATTTTCTATCTACAATTCGCCTTTCTTTTGGAATGTAAATTCTATATCCTTTAGTTTTCATGGCATAACTAACTTAAATGCCTGGTAAAGCTTTAGGTTGAAGTTTATTTCGTTTAACTTTAAGAAAATGAGCAAATGCTAAAGAACCAAAAATTCTTAAATGTCTTACCGAAGGTTTGAATCCCGTCCATAGTTCTTGCGATGTAAGACCTTGGGTTAAACTGTGTTCAGTCCTATTTTTTGTATGAACAAACGCCAAAAGAGCTCCCCCCCCCCCTTCCCTTAAGAATGACGGTTTTAATCCGCTATCGTGTAACATTGCTCTAACTGCATTCATTGCTACTTTATTAAAATTTTCAGAAACTCCCATCTGTGCTGGAGTATAAATGGAGGTTGTGTGGATTCTTATACCGAAATCAGTTAACAATTTCTCAAATAATTTATGAGTAAATTCCAACCCATTATCAGTTCGTACACACTTTAACTTTTTACCAGTTTGTCTCTCAGCTTTAACTAAAAACTTTTCAAAGCACTCAAACATTTCCGTTTTATCCTTAATTATATAAACTTCAGTCCTTCTAGAATAATCGTCAATTATTGTCAAAGTATCCCCCCCCCCCCTCCTAAAGAGTTAACAGGGCTAGGACCCCACAAATCCATATACACTCTATCGAGAATTTGACTAGAAATGCGTTTATACACGTTATTTCTTTTGAACGAATTTCTATTAGATTTTGCAATTACACAAGATTCACACATCTTATTTTTGTTTTTACAGTTAATATTTCCAATACCTTTTAACACAATTATTTTTACTCATTTTTTCAAGTAAAAATAAGTTCGCATGACAAAATCTACGTTGTACAATCTCTGAATTTAAACTAGTAGAATAAGTAAAATTTTCCCATTTTGAAGCATAACCTTTAACAATATACAATTTATCAACTCGAGGTACAGTAAAACAATATCTATTAAATTTATTTTACACAATCATTTTATTATTTCCTCATTTAATTTGGTTTCCTGCAATGTCTATATTAGACCCACCAATTAAATTTCTTCTCATATTAGGAGCATACAATACATTTTTTAAAGTTATTTCTACATTACCCGTTTCATCTGGTATGGTAAAGTCAATATCATCAATACTCAATATTTCCGACAAACAGTCCTTGTCTCCTATCAGCACTTGTTAAAGGGGGAGGTTCCTATATGTTACAAATAGACTCCTGTCATTCGTAAAGCGAGAAGCAGCTGCTGAGTCCAGAAGAAATTCCACGAGCTTTCCATCATTTGAAGACATTAGGACGAATTCAGATTGCTTTGTAGGTTCACTGTAGAAAACTTGCTTTTTCCCTCTAGAGAGTCTCCATAATACAGTAATAGTTTCTTATTTTTGAATTTTCACTCCCTTATATTTAAATTTTTACTTTCTTCTATCTTCAATAGAACAAAGTATTGTAATCGAAATTTTTTTCGACTTCCGGTTTTCGACGGATTTGCATGTTTTAGGGGTCAGAGATTCCAAAAAACATGTTTATAGAAAATGTCTGTCTGTCTGTGCGTCCGTCTGTCCGTCCGTCTGTCCGTCTGTCTGTCGCCATTGTACCATCAAAAAGTGTATGAAGTTATGTATAGAATTAAACCAAAATTTTATTATAAGTTTTTGGCTATGGCAAGCAGGTCCTCCCGGAATTTGGAAAAAATTCGCCAGTAGGGGGCGCTGATATAACAATTTTTGTGCGATTTTGAATATTGTACCATCCAAAAGTGTATGGAGTTATGCATAGAATTGAACCAAATTTTTAATTTAAGTTTTTGGATATGACAAGCAGGTCCTGCCTGAATTTGGAAAAAATTCGCCGGTAGGGGAGGCTGTAAATGCGTTTTTTGTGCGATTTTGAATATTGTACCATCGAAAAGTGTATGAAGTTATGCATAGAATTAAACCAAATTTTTATTTTAAGTTTTTGGCTATGGCAAGCAGGTCCTCCATGAATTTGCAAAAAATTCGCCGTTAGGGGGCGCTGTAATAGCGATTTTGTGCGATTTTGAATATTGCACCATCGAAAAGTGTATGAAGTTATGCATAGAATTGAACCAAAAAAAAAAAATTTAAGTTCTTGGCTATGGCAAGGAGGTCCTCCCTTAATTTGTAAAAAAATCGCTCGTAGAGGGCGCTGTAATAGCGATTTTTGTACAATTTTTGTGCCATTTTGAATATTGTACCGCCGAAAAGTGTATGAAGTTATGCATAGAATTGAACCAAATTTTATGTGCTTATTTTTGGTCATGTCACGAAGGTCCTCCCTGAATTTGGAAAAATTCTGCCGGAAGGGGGCACTATAATTGCGATGTTTGTACCATTTTCATTATTGTACCATCGAAAAGTGTATAAATTTAAACATAGAATTGAAGCAAATTTTTTGTGTATGTTTCTGGCTATGGCAAGTAAGTCTTCCCTGAACTTGAAAAAATTCCGCCAGAAGGGGGCGCTATAATTTGATCTCTGTGTTATTTTCATTATTGTACCATCGAAAAGTGTATGAATTTATGCATAGAATTGAACCAAATTTTTTGTGTACGTTTCTGGCTATGGCAAACAAGTCCTCCCTGAACTTGAAAAAATTTCGAAAGAAGGGAGCGCTATAATTCCGATCTCTGTACCATTTTCATTATTGTACCATCGAACAGCGTATAAAATTATGCATACAATTGAACCAAAATGTTTGTGCTTGTTTTTGGCTTTGGCCAACAGGTTCTCCTTGAATTTGGAAATATTGCGCGGTAAAGGGGCTCCGTGCTAGCGATTTTTGTATACTTTTCTTGATTTTTCGTAGTTCTATTGTGCATCGGCGGCTCATGCAGCGACGGGAACTCACTTCCTGCTATGCCGGCTATTCGCAAACAGCTGATAACGACAGAATAAGGAAAAATTAATAATTTTAACAAATATCATGATATAGATTAACTCGTTTTTAGTCCGTTTAATTGACTTGAGCAGAAATTTAAGATGAAAATCAAAGTAGGTATAGTATTGAACTAATAATATTGAAGGATTAACATGTGTAACTAGGTTTTGAAATATTAAAATGTATAAGATAGAAGAAAGTTTTGGGATTGGCACATCCAACTAGTTTCATCTATTTTCTATTTACTTTTATACTATGGGCTTTCATTTTAATTATATATTTAAGTATTGCTCGGCGGCTCAATTATTATTTATTTCCAGTGCACTTCTCAATATTAATTTAACATAGTAAAGCCTATGGAGATCATAACTTTTTTTCTTCCCACCGTTTTGTCCCTGATACCACATTATTTTTATTCTTTATATTCTATATATTTTTTATTTATATTTTCAAACACGTTATTTATATTTTTTTTTTACGTCCAGATTGGAAGTTTTTGTCCAAACTACAGCAACTTGCATTACTGCACTGGTGAAACATTTTGAATTATACATAGGTAAATTGCATCACAAATTGTGATGCGATACCGCATAAATCAAAGCCTGATGATGGTACCCCCCATTAATTTTGAAATGTGTTCGTCTGAATGCAGTAGTTAGTAAAAATTTTGACATATTAAACAAAAATCTAATTTATAAAACAAATTTTTAAAAAAACATAATTTATTTCCTACATTGTTAGCACAAGAAGGGACAGATATTAAGATATGTCATTCAATTCGTTCTACATTTAATGTTAATTTTGTGTAACAAATACGTTAAGCCTATTGTACATTTTAAAAAAAAAAAAAAAAAAAAAAAAAAAAAAAAAAAAAGAGGAAAAAAAATTCATTCAATGTGATACTATAACACCCTAAAAACTTACATTCCGCTTAGACTTTTTAAAAGTTTTATATTTTATTTGTATCTTATTATTTTGTGTACAATCGTCATAAATATAATACAAAATCCGCAACGCAAATATTTACAACTTAAAAATGGAAAAATCTAAGGTTCATTTCGATTTTATTTGTGCGGAATATAAGTTTTTAGGGTGTTTAAATTATCATATGGTATGAATTTTATTTTTTTTTATCTATATTCAATTGGTTTAACTTATTTTTTACAAAAATTTAACATTAAATGTAGAACGAATTGAATGAAATATCTTAATGTCTGTCCCTTCTCGGGCTTAAACAACGAAGGAAATAAATTTTCTTTTTTTTAGTTTGTTCTGCAAATTAGGTTTTTGTTTAATGTATATACATTTATGTATATGTATTCCCAAAGCTCACCCCTCCCCCTCAAACTCAAAATCAAACTATGTATATGTGTGTGTGTAAAGATATTCTTTTATAAACAATACGCTCATATTTGCGTTATTTTTATATTCTAAACAGACCATAATTGGAATTCTTTTTTATACCACTTTTAGATCATATTTTGTTTTCATAAGCATGATAACAAATAATGTTTCCCCATCTGCAGATACTTTCAGACATATAAGACTTATAAAAGTAGCGATCTCCTCACTGTTCATGGTGCAAAATTAAGGAAGACGGAAAATTATTTTATGCAAGCTTTAATCTTGTTACCAAAATGTTAGGAATGAAACTCGTGTAAATATATTTGTTTACTCACAAAATTTATATTTCGAAAAAGCATATTAATGATGTTAAACAATGTTGCATGTCATACTCATAAAGGTAAACAAGAAGGTAGTCTTCAGGAAAAAGGAAAAATATATTTTGTTGCATAATATAACTGAAAGGGATTTTCTGTACTTACACTAATATGCTTAATGAAATAGGTTTAAAGCTAGAGTAATGGATATGATAAAGACTTTCTTGAAATAAGATGTCACACAGGGTGTTTACAAAACATTTTATACGAAATTCCATGCACAAACATTAAGAGGTGGTTAAGAGAAAAGTACAGCGAACAATTATTGTATTAAAAATTATAATCACAATCCATTTATTTACTCGAAACTTCAAGGTATTTATATCCAGTATGAATTCGGATTTTTATCGATAACTTTAAAAATAGAAAATTAAAATTATTTTAATAAACTTGTAGAATACTTGCCTTTGTGTTTGTAAAATGTAACGATATTCCTAGATGTTTAAAATTACCCAGTATAAAACTATTCATTAAATCCAATGATAAATATGTTGAAATACTTAATCTAAGACTTTTACATTAATTGGTATAGAATGTGCATAAGTCATTTTGAAAAGTTCTTCATAATGCTTAAAATATTGAGGAAAATTCCATAGTTTTCTCAAAAAAAAAATTTTATTTCTTGCGTGATGCATATATGCCGTAATTCATATATGTCATAATCCCTTGAAGTGCAATATCAAAAAATAAAAAAAAATTAGATTGAAGGTTACTTGCCTCCTTAAAATCCCTAATTTTTTTTTATTCCAGTTTGGTTTACATATATAAAGAAAACTGTCGATCAAATTTTACATATTTGTATATAAAGGGAAGAGGCTTAGATATAAAAATAAAACTGTGGATCAAATATTACATATTTGAGTATAAATGTAAGAAAAAAATACTTTAAAAATTTTATGAAATTTTTAGCATTTTTGCATCCTATTTTTGCACTTAACCACCTTTTATCTTTTCCAGTTATATTCAATTTCAAAAAACAATGCACAGTTTTATCTGTATATGGAAACAAAACTGGCATACATGGTATTTTGGATTTTAATTGATAGAGAATGCGCATGGAGCATTTTGAAAAGTTCTTCATAATTTTTAAAATGTTCAGGAAAATTCCTTATTTTTCACCAATTTTTTTTTAATTCCTTGAGTGATAAATATGTGCCATAATTCATATAGTGTGCCCTTGAATAGTATCTAAAGTGCAATTTAAAAAATAATAATAAAATGAGTTTGACGGTCCTTTGTCCCCTTAAAGCAAAATTGGAAGCATCTTAACTCTTTCTTAAACTGATAATTAAGTAAGAGACGTTAATTCTTAGCCAGACCTTACACTGTAAGAAATAACAAAATGTTTCTTAATCTATAAAATATATAATGTAACAGCGAAATAAAAATATACAACTAGAAAACAGGAATTCTGCTTTTTCAGAATTTAGTGTCGCCCCCAATGAAAAATATATATTCATGTATATAAATATAGATAATATAAAACATATTTCAGTTTTAAGACTTAAAACACACGCTTTTATTTTATGTGAAATGACGCGATTCGTATCCTCTGAAGAATTCCTCATTTACAATCCAGTCTTAATCAACATCTACAGTAAAGTGTTCATACGACGTTACTATCGCTGAATAATACTCAAATAAAAAAAAAAAAAAAAAAAAAAAAAAGCTCCATAAACTAGTCCAAAAAAATCGGCTATCTAATGATTCATATGCCTTTATTTGTTTGTAATATAGATAATTGAATTAAATCTAGTTTATAATAGCTCCATGTTTTATCAGAAACCATTCATTTAAATATTTTTTAAATAGCTCATATTTTAATTACATTTTTTCCCCAGTAGTTATGGGAAAATGGCAACCAAAAACAATAATTACAATTTTCCAACTATGTTTTCTTTACTTTCTACAGATATGGCGTACTTGAGTTGCAAAATTAAGCAAATGGTGCGAAAAACTAAAAATAAATTAATATCTCAAAAATAAATTGAGATGCAAGTTTCAAAGAATTTGCATTAAAAAGTACTTTTTTTCAATACGACGGTATAAAAATCGAAAATGTGCGATCCTTAGAAATAAAAAAAAATTGCAGTAAAGTTTTTAACACTGCAATGATACATCTGCTTTGTTTACGACTGGATTGTACAACGGGACATTATTTTTTTGGCGATGACACTTTATTTGCTAGGAGAAAGAAATAGTATATACGGGGCTAATGACCTTTTCGAGATATCCAAGATTCCGAAAAATGTTACTTATCCTTACACTGTAAAAAAAGACAGATATTTCCTGATCTAGGAAAATATAATTTAATCACTAACAAGTATACACTATAAGGGTCAATGTTCGAAAACCGGACAATTTCGTTTCCATTTTTTTTTTTTAATTAGTGTACGAACTACCACATACAATTATATACTATGATACATGTTTTGTCATTTAAATTCTGTAGTGATTTGAGATCAAGGATGTATATTTTATGCGTAAGATACACTTTTATGGAAGAAAGTGCCTGTTAACATCATAATCGGTGTCTAATAATTGGGACTGAGGTAATGCTTTTGTCTTAAAAACTGCACAGCTATTTTACAGAATCATTTTCCACACATGTAAATTATTAAATATGCCATGTGATATTTGTACGTCACATAAATAAAGTTTAAAAAAGATTTTTTTTTAAATAAATAGGTTAAATATGGGACATGAATGATGCTATAAAAAAATACTCACCCTCAAATACCCTATTCAGAACTAAAACTAAATATGAAACAAAGAGAAGAACAACTTACATTCATCTATGGGACTAGTTGAACTTTAATTGTACTTGCAATGGAAATAATTCTGCCAGCGCCACATAGTATGTATTTACCTAAATGTGTGTTTAGAGGGACTGAGGTGATGGTCAACCACAGGGACAAATATATTTACTACATTATTTTACTATAAAATCTATACTAATAAAGGAGAATTATATTTTCCCATACTGTATATATACAGGGTGATTCATAAAAGATGGGCAGAACTTTAAGGGGTTATAGTACACTTAAAGACAAATAATATTAAATAGGAGACTAAGGGTCCCAGACGTATTCCCAAGGAGATAGGGGGCATTAAAGTTTAGGGTCCGAAATTTCAAATGATTATAAAACATGGAAAAATTGGTCGATTCGTTTGCGGTTTTTGCAAAAAATTTTCTTTATGCCAGTATTTTCTTGAAATAAAATTTTAAAGTTCAATTTCAAAAAATGCCGATAGGGGGCGCTTTAGACTTTGGAGTAACAAACAACTATTTTTTAACGTTATTTTTTGTATTTCTTTAAATGATTTCGAAAGCTTAGACTTAAACTTAAATTTTGATCTAAAAATCTGAGTCCTAACGAGTAGTTAAGTAGCATAAACTGAAATTTGAAATTTGAAACCCTTCTCCCCCCAGAACAAAAATCAGTTATTCCCAATCTTTGTGTCGTAGATTAGGCTCTAACTACTGCCGCGTTTTGCTAAAATTATTCTTTATGTCAGTATTTTCTTGAAAATAAATTTTAAAGAAAAGTTTCAAAAAATTCCGATAGAGGGCGCTTTAGACTTTGGAGTAACGAACAACTATTTTATACCGTTATTTTTTGTGTCTCATTAAATGCTTTCTAAAGCTTAGACTTAAACTTAAATTTTCAGCTCAAAATCTGAATCAATCGCTGAGCGTGGTTCAGTAGCGAGGGGAGGGGGTTCAAATTTCAACTTCTGAACATAGTTCAGTTTGCACTACTTAACCATGCCCAACGATTCTGTGCTGTGATACGAGGCAAAAATACAACTTTCGTCAAGGACTGCATAGTCGGAATTCACTCATAAAGGCACTGGCACAGTTGGAAACGTCGCTCATTCAAACGTTAAAGCTCCATTCCTGACGCTAGTCACCGGGTGAAGAAGGAAACAGAAAGTATGCAAATGTCAAATGGGAAAGCAGAAGAACACGTATGCAAAATTTCGACACGATTCAGGCATAAAAACCACTGAACAGTGAGTCAAGTGTAAGTCGCTGTAGTAATGAATCGGCAGATGGTGCCCTTCACGAATAAGGAAAAGGCTGAGATGCATTTAATTTACGGAGCGGCAGATGGAAATGGTGCAGAGGCACAGCGAATGTACGGAGAGCGATTTCCCAACAGGCGGTTGCCTTATCGCAAAACTTTCCAGCGCTTGCACAGACAGTTGTGTGAGACGGGATCATTTCTCGCTTCCCGGTCGAATGCAGGTCGTGCAAAAAAGGACGAATCAGTAGTTGTTGCAGAAGCCATTCTGGATGTAGTAGCGGTGCAGCCAAGTACAAGTACACGAACAGTGGCTAGGCAGGTGGATACCTCACAGTCCATGACTTGGAGGGTACTGAAGGATGAACATTTGCTCCCGTTTCATGTGCAACGAGTCCAGAAACTGTCTCCAGGGGATTATCCAAATCGTATTGAATTCGCCCGCTGGTTTCTGCAGCAGAACGCGCTAAATCCACATTTTGGACGAACTGTGCTTTTCACCGATGAATGTACCTTCACACGTGAAGGTACATTTAACACACACAATGCACATGTATGGGCGGATGTCAATCCACATGCTACGTATCCACATGCTCATCAGAGACGCTTTTCCATCAATGTTTGGGCAGGAATCCTCGGAGACCACCTAATCGGACCGTACCTTCTTCCTGAACGCCTCAACGGTAAAACATACCTCACATTTCTGCAACATGTGCTGCCAGACCTGTTAAACGTTGTTCCTCCACGCATCCGGCGGGTCATGTGGTTCCAGCACGATGGAGCGCCAGCCCATTACGTACGAGACGTCCGCAACTATCTGGACATCACATTTCCGAACAGATGGATTGGTCGAGGTGGTCCTGTTGCTTGGCCTGCTCGCTCGCCAGATCTTTCACCCCTCGATTTCTTTTTTGGGGGACGATTGAAGGCTCTTATGTATGAGACACCCATTGAATCCCCCGAGGAACTGGTCGCCAGACTTTCCGCCGCTGTAGGGGAAGTGCTCGAAAAGCCTGATGTTTTCGCGAATGTTCGCCGTTCCATTCTTCGCCGTTGTTCTGCGTGCATAACCTCTGGTGGTCACAATTTTGAACATTTATTGTAATTACATGTTAATAAATATGCTTTGGTAACATAATCCTAATTTGTGTCTTTTTACCTCGTATCACAGCACACAATGTGTGGACATGGTAAACTGAACTGTGCTCAGGAGTAGAAATTTCAAACCCCTCTCCCCAGAAACTTAACCACGTCTAACGATTCAGATTTTGGGCTGAAAATTTAAGTCTAAGCTTTAGAAAGCATTTAATGAGACACAAAAAATAACGGTATAAAATAGTTGTTCGTTACTCCAAAGTCTAAAGCGCCCTCTATCGGAATTTTTTGAAAATTTTCTTTAAAATTTATTTTAAAGAAAATACTGACATAAAGAATAATTTTAGCAAAACGCGGCAGTAGTTAGAGCCTAATCTACGACACAAAGATCAGGAATAACTGATTTTTGTTCTGGGGGGAGAAGGGTTTCAAATTTCAAATTTCAGTTTACGCTACTTAACTACTCGTTAGGACTCAGATTTTCAGATCAAAATTTAAGTTTAAGTCTAAGCTTTCGAAATCATTTAAAGAAATACAAAAAATAACGTTAAAAAATAGTTGTTTGTTACTCCAAAGTCTAAAGCGCCCCCTATCGGCATTTTTTGAAATTGAACTTTAAAATTTTATTTCAAGAAAATACTGGCATAAAGAAAATTTTTTGCAAAAACCGCAAACGAATCGACCAATTTTTCCATGTTTTATAATCATTTGAAATTTCGGACCCTAAACTTTAATGCCCCCTATCTCCTTGGGAATACGTCTGGGACCCTTAGTCTCCTATTTAATATTATTTGTCTTTAAGTGTACTATAACCCCTTAAAGTTCTGCCCATCTTTTATGAATCACCCTGTATATAGGTATAAATATATAATAGCAAAAGTAAATAATATTTAGAGAAATTTTTGCAGCATACATTTAACATTGGATACTTGTACCTGGAGACAGGGACTGAAATGGTGATTTCGTTTGTTTAAAGCTTAAAATTATTTATTTATACACCTTTATATGTCCATTTATCATTGGTAATTGTTATAATAAATGTTACAATATAATATATTTTTCAGTTTTTGGTTTAAGTACAATTAATGAAATGTTATTGGCAGTGGACGCAAATTGTCGAATTTTCAGATATTGGCCCGTAACCTGTTCTGAAATACTAACGATTCCAAAAAACTTTTTAATCTTTAGAAATCATTGAAATGAATGTAGTTTCGTGACATAAAGAAGCAATTATATGGGTAAAGTTTTTTTTTGACACAACTGGTTTCCGAAAACGTTTTCTAGTAGTTTTTATAACATATTAATCACATTTTTTAACCGAAATATAGGTTTTCGGATGTTATCAATTCTATAATAAACATTCTCGTGTTCAACAATATGTGTTATCAACAATATGTGAGAAACATGATAAATTTACAACATTAATATAAGCATTAAAATTAATATTATATTGTTACTCTTGCATGTATACATTCAATAAAGCAGCTGAAAACGATTAATTGCGAATTAATAGCATCTTAAAAACTAATATTTTAATGTAATTTTTAATGCTGTTAATTTATTATGCTTATCTTAGAGAAATCGAGATGCATAACTCTGTCTTTTACACGATTAGAAAGACTAAAATATAACAGTTCGATCTCATGACAATAGGCAAATCCCAGATTTCAATTTAAGTCAGTATCTAAGTTTATCATGAACTTAGAAATTATAAAGATTATTTCCATAGCAACCGAAGTGCCCAAAGAGAGTCGCTGATGTTAAAAATAAATTTATGCAAAACAATTAGGACAATTAAGGGAGACTAGGTAGGGTTGACCCACTTTTTACAAAATGATTTTTTATTTTTTAAATATTGAACGTAGAATAAAGTTTTATATATCATTTTATTCGTTATACAGTCTGTTATCAAAATAACATTGCTACATAAGTGTAAATTATAAGAAATTTGAAAAATGATTGATTTTAATCAGAAGAAAATAATGGGTCAAGGCTCCCCACATATGGGAGGGTTGACCCACTTTGTTTTATACTGAAATATTTGTGAAGAGAGATAAAATCAGTTTAAAAAAAGCAAAATAAATTTATGCTACATGTTTTAATTATTATAAAAAAAAATATTTTTGAAAATATGATGCTTAAACAAACCTGTTTAGGCGTAATTGCATGTCAGAGGAGAACATTTTTGTTTTAAACAGAATTTTTTCTGAGCAGGTATAATTGTACTGCAGGGAAAATGAAATTTTAATATTTAAGACAGTATTCCGCTAGAGACAGGTTCCGTTTTCATAGGGTTTGATGCCTTATAATGTCCTGATTTAGTAGCCACTGTCCCGCCTTTTTCTTCTCCTTGTCCTACTTTTTCTGACATTCGACCTGAAAACTCTAATTGTCACATAGTTTGGCTTCATCTCGCTCTATTCATCATGTTGAAATTCGTCTATATACCTTCCTAAAGTTTTTCGATCAATGCTACTTTTTTTGCAGCCGCATGAGTACTTAACTTATCATTAACATATTTTAAGCCTTTCAGGGGCAAAGTACTTTCAGTACTAAAATGTTAAAATAAATCACTGGCACCGCAATGTACGAACAAATTTATCTGGAAATAAGAAAAGGGCTATATTTCACATACTTATTAAATTGAAAAGGTTTTAGCAAAATTATGGTGCAACTGTGGCGTTTGCAAATTAAAATTAAGTGATTTCATAACCATACCACTGGCCCTGAAACGGTTAAGACTGCTGCTTTCGTACTTTCTAGTCCTTTCCACTGTTTCTGTTTACCTATTGTAAGTAATATTTAAATGGAAAAAAAATCCTATCAACTTTCCCATTTATATTTCATTAATTTTTTTTCGTGCAGTGGATGGATAGCAGTTTTTCACATCTTTCCTTAATAAGTTTTAACGTCTTCTTTTCCATCACCCATTTTACTGTAGCTTTGCAGAATAAATTTACATTCATTTTTATATATAACCATTAATCTTTCATTATGCACAGTGTACAATAAAAATATTTCCAAAACCACTTAATTAACACATTGCCGACGGGCAATTTTTATCAACTCTGAATTTTAAAACAGTAGAAGATCCTTCCTGTTCTGAAAGTCTTTTGTAAATTGGTGTTCTAGCTTGGTTTTCTAAGTATATGCATCGGTAAATATCTTTCAATGTACGAATTTAATATAAAATGTCTTACCATCTAACAAAATATGGACAGCATGATATAAATGAATTTTCTGTAAGGTAGAAGTCACGCCCTTAGTCAGTGATGCGTTTTGAAGGAAAACGAGAATTCTCGTTAATGTGTTAAGGGAGCCTTGGGCATCTGGTCAACCCTCCCTCACACTGACTGGGTCAAGCCTCCCCACATAGCCCTTTTCTAAAGAATAGCGCATCGTTATGTTAAGCCTAACTTACTGTATAATCTTTATGCCTGGAATGAAAGCTCGATATTTCTGCATTACTTAAAACCTATTTACTTAAATTTTTATCATATATTTTATCCGGAAAAAGCTTATAAAATGTTTCTAAAAAACACAACTTTTAGGTTGAAAACGCCTCACAATTAATTTTTTCCACACCTATTTCGATTATCTGTATGAGACAGAGACTATTGCTTGAGCATTCCAGTAGCTTTGGTTGACACCTGTTGATAAAACTCTGAAATTCTTTTAAATATGAAAACTGATGGGTGGGTTAAGCCTCCCGTATGGTCAACCGTCCCTAGTCTCCCCTATAGGAAGAAATTGCTATTTAACAAACTGAATGATTCTAGGTTTTAACCTTTTATACTCATGCCAATCATGTTATTCTCAACAAAATGTTTACAGAAACAGAAACTGCGTTGGTATATTCATCTAAAAGGAAATCATCGGCAATATCAGAAATAGTAATTGACTCTTAGTAAAACATTCTAAGGCAGATCTGCGAGGGACCGGTAAGAATATGACTTAGAGATTTTTTTTTTTATTATTATTTTAGTAGGTGTGTTTGTAAGGCATCTTTTTCGCCTGCGCCTTGTTATTTTTTTGTTCAAGTAACGAGTAACGTTAAAGACAGATTTAATTTTGACAGATTTTACACTAAGAAAAAAATACCGCCTTCACATGGAATAAATAGGTAGTCACTTTCTGAATCCCTAAACTAGAAATATAGATTTTCGAGCTATACGAATAGGGTAAACAATGAAATTTAATAGACGAAATGATCTAGAATATGTAGTCTCTTGTTTTCTAGGTGGCGAAACGAACCGTTTCAGTAGCGAGAGATTATCGCTTGATTTCTGGAATGGTTTCATAAACTAGAATTATAGTTACGTAGACTAACCTCTTGTGTTCGCATCTCCTTTCAGAGATTTTTAAATACGTTTGACCACGAGAATATAGGAAAACGCTCTTGAATTCGGACTCTAGAACTCTCTACCAAAGGGAACAAGAATTTATAGGGATGATATTGGAACTGTTTTTTCTAGAGCCACAATTTAGATTCTAGATGCCAAAACCATATTTTTTCTCAATGTATTAAAGTATCATTTGATTAAGCATATATAAAGTAAAAGTAAAAATAGTTTTTTAAAAACACTCTTTTAAAAATCATTTAATAGTCATCTTGAAAATATCGCCTAATTTTTTTTTTTTACTACATTTTATGTTTTTCGCTAAAATACCCGTTATGCATTAATTTGGTGTGGGTAACGAACTCTAAAAATAAAAGTTCACTGCTTTTTCATATGCTTGGTAGAAAGTTAATGCAAATGAATTTATTAATATATATATATATAATTTTTACCATGTTTATTTTATTTATTTATTTATTGTAAAAAAGGGGAAAAGGAAACAAAATGGAAAAATATTTAACACGTTCGCTGCCATCTACGAGAATACTCGTAGTTGGCAAACTGGGTTTCCTTCCCAGCTGTGTGATAACTCGTTATTAATGTTATCTATATCACCGATTACGAGCACTGCCAAAGAAAATATCTGCAATGTTTCATATAAAGTAATTCGTTATATATATAGTACTTAAATAATAAAACAGAAAATAATTTAAAAAAACTAAATTGCAGATATGATCTTGGCGTGTATGAACAGATGCAATCTGAGCTTTGGCAGCGAAAGTGTTAATTTTTTTTTTTTTTTTTTTTTACGACTTCTAAATTGAATTCTCGACGTATAACCTTAGATTGGTTAATATTCAGCTATTAATTTATTAAAGCTTATTTCTATTAATATCACACACTTCATTTTTATTTATAATTTATTTTCTTCTTTTAAGTCCTCTAAATGTTTCATCGTTGCACTTTCACAGAGTTTCGCATATTTTGCCAAGCATTTATTGGCTTATCATTAAATCCATAATCGTTTCAACGTAATTATACGAGCTACAGATAATATTTGGCGATTTATGATCTGTGTTGGGCTCGTTGGAAAAAACCTTAAAATTAATGTATTAGTGGGTCTCAGGACTCTTAAATCTTCAAAAATTTCGATTTTTTTTTTTTTTTAAGAAGCTAAACTTCTATTGTTTCTGAATATTTTCATGTAATTGTTTTCTTGAAATGACCCTTAGAGCAAAAGTTATGACTTTTAGAATTTTACCCGCTCAGTAGCTAAAGAGGTGTTTGTCTTCAAAATTTGTCTTCAAATTACGTTTTTTGGGCGTAACGCGCACGATAGCACAAAAACTTCTGAATATTTCTTTCATGAAATTTTCAAAACGTATGTTTCATGTTAGTTTGTACAAACTGAACCTAAAGTTTTCGTTTTATTCTTCAAAAAAATATATTTTTAGGTGATTGTAATACTGTTGAAAATTTTCAAAATTTTGCATTAGCTAAATGCAACTTTGTATTAAAAATATAAAAATGCTTTAAATACAAATTTAATTAGGTACAGGGTAATTTTTACGATCTGAAGTATAAGTAGGCGTAAAAATTTTCATTCTAGTTGCAAAATTTACTTTCTAATCTTAAGCTGTTACACCAATTTTCTGCTCGTTTGCATCCACCTACCTATAAATGCTAATTCATCATCTTGCATTTTTTTAAATACATGAAATGAAAGAACATACTTAGTTCTTCCATACCGATTCAAATTGTGTTTTTAAACGACGTACATTTTAAGATATTAAACGTTGAAAATTATCCTTTTTTTTCATATTTTCCAATTTTAAGAGTCGTGAGACCCCTTAATTAAGTTTTAAAAATATTGAAATGTTGTATTGTCATTGAAAATACACTTTTAACCCTTATGTCAATGACCAAAATTTGTCCTTGTGTGAAATGACCGGGGTACCCAGGTACCTGCTGCGATTTTAACATACGCGAGCCACAAAACACCTCTATTTCAAACAGTGTAACTGCTCCGCCTTTAGAGAAGAGGAATTTGACGCATTTTTATAAATATTAATTACTTCAGGTGTCATCAATTCAAACAAAGATCACATATTAGAAATCTGGAAAACAAACGTATGTCTGTTTTATCGAGCAAGTATGACCTTAAAAATATGTCTAACTCTTACTTTCAAATTAAGTTCAAGTTTTATTGATCTGAATCTAAATAATCTATCAATTTATGTATTTTTCCATAGAAAATTCGCATGCGTACTCGGGTATCCTGGTCATTATTGACAGGTATAAAAATGTTTAATGCCCCAAAATAGTAATATTTTTTTTTTCCAAATTTTAAAGTAATTATACTAATGGTCAGTAAATACTACAAATAATGGGGATCTAAATTCATTTTAGTTTCTTTTTTTTTATTAACACACTGAAAACGGGATGAAAAGAGAAAAAAGGTACCCGGGTACCCGGTCATTGGCATAAGGGTTATACGTATTTTTTTTAATTCTAGCATATTAAGAAGTGGGTTAGGGATCGTTTGTAAAATTTCACCTTTACATACAAAAACTAGGCTGAGTTTTATAAAACTGTGCAAATACCGGGAAAAGCACTCTCTAAATAACGCACATTGTGTAAGAGGAAACAGGACTCAAACTATCTCAACCATACCTCACAACATGAAAAGCACTGGAAGTGATTTCAAAAAAATTTAATAGGCATTATTGTAGGTATTCTTTTCGCCAAAATCTCTTAATTTTGCCGTTAAAGAAAGGATTCTGTCATAGATTCTGTTATCACAAGTTTCACTGTGATATGCTGAGCTTCATCATATTATAACACCTAAAATGTCTATTTTTAAAAATTCAACAATAAAACATAAAGTAAAAAATGGGTGGTTGCTGCTAAATTTACAGTCAAATCATTTCTAAATAATAGAATATAATAATTCCATAATTAATTTAAATACAACAAAATATTTTTTATGCCTTTTATCCTTCTATCCGAAAGCATGACAAAAGTTAAAATATCATTTACGAAAATACGTTAAATATACATTAAGACAACTAATTTATAATTTGTAACGTAAGAAAATTAAAGAATCATTTCATTTATTAAATGTATTTTTATTAGTTAATCAATGTTCCATTAGTATTATTTTTTTAAAACAGACGGAGAGACTTAATATAGAAAGTTTCACAAAGTTTTTAGAATAGTTTAGCAATATTTCTAAAGTGTGATTGCATAAAAATGAGCGTCGTATGGCTTCGTGCCAGATTTCTTTATTATAAGTGACTTATAAACATCATGACCTATTTAATAACTAGTTTTACAATGACAGATTATTAGAATCAGAAAATGTAGACTGCATTAACAAATCTATGTACATGTACAGTCGTGGAAAAAAATAAACACCCCCTACTAACACTGCAACTAATTATAGTAGAAGAAAATTACTGATACAAATCGTTTCTAAATAAAGTTTACTGTTAAATGATGGATATAAAATTTGCTCAGGGGGGCATATGCAAATCAAAAACAGACCAAACTTTGTTTTTTTTTTCAATAGCAACTCCCAATTTTGATAATATATTTCAAATTTTCGGTTCGAATTATGCCTAGAAACAAAATTTCTAGCCATTTGAATGATAAGTTTTTGAATTATAAACATTCAAAATTTAGAGATTCTAATGTTAAAATGCATTTTCATATTTTTATTAATATCGCCTGAAATTGTAATACTAATGTGGTACTTTTGTGTGTGGCTATAGTACTAAAAACCCCAAATACAAATACATTGAATTTGTAATTTAAAAAACTTTATAACATGAATTAGGAATTATGAAATTAATATTCTAAAAAAAATATGAATTTCAACCTACAATTTTCTTGATAGATTTGTATGTATTATGTCCTGCTTTATGCGAATTTTCAATTTAAAATTTTTCTTTTAAGAAATTTTTGAATTATCATTAAAAAACGGCAAAATGATGGTTAAGTCTGTGATGTGCAGAAAAGCATAATTTGGAAATGTATATTTTACTCATTTTACTGAAATATTTGGGCTGACAATAGTCTAAACATATTAAGCGAGTGAAATGATCATATTGGCAAGAAATAATACATTAATAAAAGTGACAGAGCTATTCTGTAGCATTCCAACAATAGAGTACCGAACTTCAATTTGGATACAACCGCTAAAATAGGCTCATTTTAAAATAATTAATTTCTCGGAAACTAATCGTACGAATTCCATGTAAATTTCGATTTAAGCTAATTGAAGGGTGTAGAATTTATTTTTGGCGTCAAACTTGGGTATTGCTATTGAAGAAAAAAACAAAGTTCGGGTTCGTTTTGTATGTAGATGGCCCCCTAAGCATATTTTATATACATCGTTTAAAATTAGAGTTTATTTCCAATCGTTTGGTACCTGTAACTTTATTCTACGATATTTCTTACAGAGTTAGCAGGGTATGCTTACTTTTCTTCCACGACTGTACATGGTGTTTAAAACAAGGAGATAAGGAATAAAATAAAGAACTTCTTTGTTCGAAAAAAAAAACTATTAATTCATAACAGTTTTAAAAGTAAAAAATAAATAAAATGTTTGGAAAATGTATACCGAAATGTGTGATTTTTTTTTTCTCTATATTTTTGCATTGACAGAGAGTAGACCTTGAGACTCATTTTGATTAATAATTCTCAAAAATTTTATTTTTGGTTCAAATATTCCCCATTCTATGTAACTTTAACCTATTGCATGTAATTTTATCCCGTAATTAAATAATAAAAATTAAGTGACTAAAATAGATACCGGTACAAAAAGTAGTTTAAAAAATTGTCAATTGCAGCATTTTCCGCCAGCGATTTTCACGAGAATCGTAATGCAGTGCATTAAATAAAAATTTAATTAAAAGAAACATACACCTCACCAACTTTTCTAGTCTCTTTTCAAAATACATTCAGTAGTACTTTACATTGTCATATATATCTATGTACGAGTATATGCAATAGTATCTATGACTTCTACAACTTCTGAAATATATAAGGTTTATTTAAATAATAGTAAAAATAATTATTCGTTTTTAATTTTTAAAAATCAATCTGCAGTCAATGTTTTTGGGTATTTGATATTTTCAGAAGACTAATACTACTAATACTACTACTACTACTAATAATAATAATAATAATATCAACCTATTCTTATGAGTAACACAGCCTGTGGAAAAGAAAGAAAAATAGGAGGTAATAGTTTGCGATTTCACTCAAGTAAAAAAAAAAAAAAGAAAAAACATGCTTGAAATTTTATTTTAAGAATCATCAACAATATATGTTGTCTTACTGCTTCGAAACAATTTCTAATTAAAAGCACGTTTGAGACTAAATATTGAAATTATACAATATTTTGAAACGAAGATATGTGCGATAAAGTCAATAGAAATGGCTGCGACATCTAGTGTTTATTGTGAAATCTATCATGGGGATTTATTTTTTGAAAATTTGGATATAACTGATAATTTAAAAAAATAGGCAATTGCATCACTCTTCGCCAGCGGTTTTCACGCAAACCATATTAGTAGACGAATTTCATAACCTGGGGAAACTTCAAGAGGGAAATTCAAAGGGAATTTTAATGAGAAAGCGAATAGTGAATACGATAATGTAGTTTTAGTGGCGGAAAAATGTCTCATACTAGTATATCAATAATTGGAATTCTTGAGAGCTTTTTCCTCCCCAAATTCCTCATATTTGTACTAGTAAAATAACATTCTGCTCTTTTCACAAGAGATTTTTTCCCCTATCAAAAACTGTGTGCGCATTATAAACGAGTGCACTTTATACAAGAGTAAATGTGGTATAAAGCTATTTTAATAAAAATCAATACCTGATCCTTTTTCTTTTAGTAAACATGAATGTACTAAAACTATTAAGATTGAATACTGGGAGCACAGGACTTTTGAGTTTGTCGAAACGATAACAAGCATCGCTTTTTTCAAAGTACCAAAACACAAGTATAATATACAATTAAGATCTTTTTTTTTTCTTTCTGCCTAAAGCATATATTTTGAACTGCATTAGCCTGAAAAATAAATGTTGTATATACAAAATCAATATTTAAATTTTTAATTTTAAAATTCGTCTCACTATTGCGTGAATTAAAATCATTAATTTGCTACACGCATTATAAAACTTTAAATTAAGCATATAAAAATCAGTTTTTTGAACAAAACAGAATAATACCATGCCTACTTCTAATTTAAAACCAAAATATACACAAACAATTTTGTTTAAAATTTAATTTAGCACAAAATTTTTTCATGTGTTTCAAGTGCAAAATAATAAATAGCCAAAATATGGTAATTTGTTTCGTTTTAGCTTGTAGGCTATAAAGAAATGCATATTTGATAAATTGTTTATAGCTGTAGTGCACATAGTTTGTAAGCAACGGTGCGCACAATCTCCAAATTTACTAATCTGAGAAAATGCGTTTTAAATTTTCAATATTTACGGACTTTCAATTATGATCACTGTATATAAATCATTATATAGGAAGAAATAATGAGGATTTTCGAAGGGGGGTTTTGGTATATTGTTGATAAATTTGAAAAGATTCAGAATAAAACAAAAACCGAAAACTGATTTTTTGAAAGTATAAAGGTTCTGTATCCCCCTCTGATATTAACAAGTTATTCCTAGCACCGTTATATTTTGCTAAAAATTAATTCCACAATGCAAAATAAAAAAAAACTTTAACAGACATAAAATAAATTTAATCTAACAAGTTTTAAGGGAGAAAAATTATGTTGTTTTTCTTGTTAGTGTGGGAAAATACTCGAATATCTTTTAGAAAAATGGAAACTTAAAATGAATTTAGAAGACTATTTTAAAGGGAATTTGAAAATGTAGAAATAAGTTATTCTTTTCTTGCATTTAATGTTTTCAGAATTGAATTTTAAAAGGTTGGTCCGTGTTAATATTTACAAAAAAATAACTTTTAGTCTAGTAAAGTATTAAATTCACAGGTTGAACAGTATTAAATTTATTTGTTCGATGTATTTTGAACTTTTGATTATTTATGCATTTATTTATGTATTTATGTATGTAATTTATTTATTACCTATTTTTTAAAAACACCTCATTTTCTTTATAAAAAGCTTGTCGTATCACCACATCTTCTATCCAAAACATTTGTAAAACATATCATTATTAAATTAAATGTATAAATTTAACATCTAAAACAGATATCGTGAAAAGCCCATTTTCGTTACAAATTTTAAGTATGATTAAATTTTATATTTATATTTGCTGTGAACTTTATAAGCCTCTTAAAAATACTTGCATATTAGCGTTGCAAAAATTTCCTAAAGTTTAACATTCTCCACATATTTTATTTGCCTTTTGATAAAATTAAAAGGGCTATGTGTATAACGAAACATAGTCTTTAATGTTGACTGACACAGTAAGGCCATATTTCGATGAAGATTTGTTTAATGCTATTATTACATCCACTTTAAATATGTTTTAATTTAAATCGGAGAAAATCGTAAACCTAATCTCATTGTTTAAATATTTGTCTCTACAATTGTGTATTTTTTTAATGTAAATGCCGAAACCCATTTTCTTTACAAATTTTAAGTATGTTTATGTACATTTTATTTTTTTTTAGTATGTTTTAATTTAAATCGGAGAAAATCGTAAACTTAATCTCATTGTTTAAATATTTGTCTCTACAATTATATATTTTTTAATGTAAATGCCGAAACCCATTTTCTTTAGAAATTTTAAGTACGTTTATGTACATTTATTTTTTTTTTTTTTAGTATGTTTGAATTTAAATCGGAGAAAATCGTAAACTTAATCTCATTGTTTAAATATTTGTCTCTACAAATATATATTTTTTAATGTAAATGTCAAAACCCATTTTTTCTTTACAAATTTTAAGTATGTTTATGCATGTTTATTTTTATTTAAATATGTTTTAATTTAAATCGGAGAAAATCGTAAACTTAATCTCATTGTTCAAATATTTGTCTCTACAATTATATATTTTTTAATGTAAATGCCGAAACCCATTTTCTTTATAAATTTTAAGTACGTTTATATACATTTATTTTTATTTTAGTATGTTTTAATTTAAATCGGATAAAATCGTAAACTTAATCTCATTGTTTAAATATTTGTCTCTACAATTACGTATTTTTTAAATGTAAATGTCGAAACCTATTTTCTTTGCAAAATTTAAGTATGTTTATATATGTTTATGTATAAGTAACTACCGTGCCAAATTTCATGTTTATAGGCCCTTCAGTAACACAAAATCGCATTTTTAGAAATTTTTTGCTCCTGCACCCCCTTTGGGGTAGTTCCACCGACATAAAATAAAGCTTATTTTGGAGCAAGTTCTGTTACTATCATTTTGACACCATTATTTTTTAAATCGGTTCGGATTTTCCTGAGATTGTGTAAAAATCACAATTTAGAACGTTTTTAGAACGCTTTTCGCCCATTTTAACCCGTTTTAAATTTCGATTTTTTTAGGACAAGTTCATAGACATCATTTATATCTTAAAAGTAACTACCATGCCAAATTTCATGTTTATAGGCCCTTCAGTAACACAAAAATCACATTTTTAGAACTTTTTTGCTCCTGCACCCTTTTTGGGACAGTGCCACCGACATAAAATATAGCTTATTTTGGAGCAAGGTCTGTTACTATCATTTTGACACCATTATTTTCTAAATCGGTTCCGAACTTCCTGAGATTGTGTAAAAATCGCAATTTAGAACGTTTCGGAATTCTTTTGTGTGGCCCTGTAAATGAATAATAAATATTCTCTGCGCCGCATATACTACAGAATATATATTTAAATGCATTTCATAAAAGCATTTCAATTTCATTATGTTCGAAAGGCTGTAACATTATTAAAAACTATCTCAAAATATTTTTCTCCATAGGCCGTAATGTAATGGAATTCTTTTGGGTGTCCCTGTACTCCCACTTACTCGCACCGCGACCAAACTGCCATACTAACAGCAGGAGACCAAGGGCTATCTAACCACCCCAACCGCGTGTGGGTGTCAATACGTGTTCATGGAGAAAAGTCTGGCTTTACCCGCACACACACTAGACTTTTATATATAGATAGATTTGCTGCGAACTTTATAAGCCTACACGGAAAAAAGGATTTAGTTAATATAGCCCCAGCTAAAATGTTTGGTTCGACTGACCAAATGTTGGTTCGACTGATCAAATGATTTTGTTCGTTCAATAAAATTTTATTGAACTAACAAAAGGATTTTGTCAGTCCAACAAAAGGATTTTGTCAGTCCAACAAAAAATATTTGGTGGGGGCAAAATTTGGTTGGCACAACTATATTTTTGTTAATTTAACAAAATCGTTCTTTCCGTGTAGTTCACTTTATAAGCATATTCACAAACTAAGCGTGTACTTAGTTTGTGAATATTATAAAAAAATAAAATGATGCTATTTCATATTCTGTTTCATTTTTAGAACGAGAACCAAACGAACGTGAGCCAGAATGAAAATAATGTACGGTTATCGATAATAATGTACGGTAAATCGGTTCCGAACTTCCTGAGATTGTGTAAAAATCGCAATTTAGAACGTTTCGGAATTCTTTTGTGTGGCCATGTAAATGAATAATAAATATTCTCTGCGCCGCACAGTGGGGTATTTCACAAATCTGGGCGGCCAAAATTATTTTTTTCTTTTAAACTAATTTAAACGTTTAAAGCTGTAAATAAATGCATTTTTTTAAATAAATATTGTTTAATAACTTAAAAAGCAACTTCGTACTGATTTTTATTGATCAAAATTAGTATTATAAAATAAATGCTATTTATGAAAAACAGTATTATAAAATAAATGATAATTATGATAAATAGTATTATAAAATAAATGATAATTATGATAAATAGTGTTATAAAATAAATGATAATCATGATAAATAGTATTATAAAATAAATGATAATCATGATAAATAGTATTATAAAGTAAATGATAATTATGATAAAAAAATGGAATAATGTATTTAATAATTGAATAAATTATAAAAACAGATTATTTATGATAAGAACAATTAGTTTGTAAATCCCCAAGGTGGGATCTTTTAATCAGATGATAATTCAGAGTCGTAATCTGTTTCTTCATAATCAGAATCCTCTGGATCACGAGCTTCAGAAGATTCTATAGGCAGTAACATTTCTAGAGTTTCTTTAAGGATCAATTTTGAATTTTTTCTTATCGTGGGTCTCATTCCAGTTAAAACTGGATCTGAACTCAAAAGGAATCTGTTGAAAACATCACGGTTACAAGAAATTCTTGAAAATTTACGCGATAGATTTTGGCGAAATAATCGAAAATCTTTGTTCCGGGCTTCGGCTGCTTCTTCAGACAATTGGCCTATTGGTAGTAAAGCTTTCTCTATCACAATGGGTCCATGGATTAATATTTTATGCATTGTGAGTGACATTGGATACCATTTATATAACTGGACGTAGAGCTCTGCTGTTTTTTCTGTATATTCCTTAAATTTATCAAGGGGAATTTTGTGGCCACTGGATATGGTTTCAAGAATAACTTTAAATCGATATATTAAACTTTCATCAATGCCGGTAATTTCTGCTGCTAGAGATGGGTCAGTAAAGAATCTTCTGCTGGTATTTCCCTCATTTGTATTACCATATCCAGGCTTAGGAATATCTACAAGTAAACATAACTTTGTTTTGAAATTTTCTTGAATGCGCAATTTTGTTTCATTAACGAGAGCATTTTCGTCTTCTGCATTCAATCTCCACTTTTTTATCGGTAGTTTGTAAGCTAAATGCAATAAATTTTCAAATAATCGAATCCTAGCATGCAAAATCGATTGTCTAAATTCTAATATTTCTGGCTTCACATTTTTCTTTTTAGAGAGATCATTAAAATCTTTAGATGTCAGTCCACAAATGTAGCAATGCATTGTCGATTTTGTACTTGTAACTGCGTTACATATTTTTCCATCGACCGTAGTAAGTATCATTTTATATTTTACTAAAAATGTATTTTCCTCTAATGTAATTTTTGAGGGCTGTACAGATTTTAATGCATTTTTTATGTAATTAATCTCATCATTAATAATTTCTGTTGTTTCTTTTACAAATCTTATTCGCATGGGCCGGCAATAACGTGGTGATGAAGGCAATGGATTTTGCCAGATAGTCTTGTTGTTTATACTGCAAATTAGCTGAATTGGAACAAACGACAACGAGCTCTGGAATATATGCGCATCGGAAGTGGAATCACTCTCAAATTTTTGTTTGTATTGTGCTTGTTGCGATCCATCGCAACCCGATTTATATATAAGAATTAATGCATTTCTTTCATCTTCTTTTAAACTTTCCAAAACTTCTTTCAAATAAATGAATAATCGTGTCACTGATAAATTAAGTAAATCTTGAATATTAATTTCAGCGCAAGTTTCAGTAATTTTAAAAGAGTCTTTGTCTGGATAGCAATCAATTTTAGACCGTTGTAGAAGACTATAACAAGGGTATACACTTTTTTGATATCGTCTTATAATTTCGTATTGATTCCTTGAAAGGTTAGCTTCGACGAATAATGATAACGCTTGTAAAGGCGATATTTGTGTTTTCTTTTCCGTCTGCTGAGTTCTCACATTTTTTATATTTTATTGCTCGCATTGGTGAACATGTTAATTCCTTTAGAACATGGGCATCATCTCTCTTCCCTGAGGTTTCTAACTTTATCTGAGCGGCATGTGTAAGTACTTCCACATCAGTCGAGCTGCTCAAACTAGTGAAAGCTTTTGCTGGCCTTCCTGGTCGATTTACTTTTTTTGAAATTTCTACTGTACCTTCAAGCCATTCCTTATTATTTTTCACAAATTTATCTAACATATAATGGAATTCGATCCATTTGCTCTTGAACTGAGATTTAAATTGGGAGAAATTGTGCTTGAGGTTTTTAATTTCATCATCGTCAAAATTATCGCGATTAAGAAGGTAATTTTCAAGGAAATTTAATCTATGATTAATGTTTGGCAAATTCTGCTGTTGCATAATGTTTAAAAATTCTTTTCGAGTCATTATTCTGACATTCGAAGGACCTAAATAAAAATAAATACAAAATGTGAACAAAAAAGAATGCATAATGATTATATGCAATTTAGATAGGTAACATGATTTTATCCCTTATTTTTAAAAAAATCTCACAATCTTTCGCAACTTTTAACAAAAACATATGGAAAATTACCTCGACTTATTTTTTAGGTAAACAAATGTTAATAACGAGCTATAAATTATTTAAATTTTGTGAAAAGTGCTTAACAAAAGGTAAAAGGAAATGAATACATTATTTTAAAGCAATTTTTTTTAAATTATATAAATTTAATTTCAATCAGAATGACTGAAAAATAAACAAATGTGATCACTTTCTAATGAATCATAACAATTTTTTTTAATATTAAAATTTATATGATAAATATCAGTTAAAAATCAATATATAGTAATTTTGTATGCTTACTCAGAATTTTGGAAGAGCATATTTATATCGCCTTCATTTTAAAAAGGGGACGAAGGGGGAACTACTTTAAACGAAAACACAAATAGAAGAGTGTATATTTATTGGTACAATAAGTAACTTTGCTTGGAAATGTTTGGAAATATAACTAAACCCTTCGTGAATTGGGAAATAAGGGAAAAAATAACAGAAAAATATGCGTTACTTTAAATTAATTTTGTAAATACTAAAACTATTTCTTTCTCAATTCAAAGTTAATGATAATAATGATACATACCTGCCTCGTCACTATGCATAACGATTAGATTTTAAATACTTCCAAAACTAATGTTATTCACATTCAAAAATAGGAAGTCACAATGAAGAACGATTTGACACTCATACACTTAACGTAACACTCCAGTTTCAACTGATAACAGGAGGTCATCGTTCTCTTAAAGGAGATAAAAATCGCATCACGTGATTCCCCAATGATTCAGTTTCAACTTATATCCATCCGTTCGATCCTGCCCTGTACTTAATGAAATCGACTTTTGGCCGGCCAGATTCTTCAAATACCCCACAGTGCGCCGCATATACTACAGAATATATATTTATTTAAAAGCATTTCATAAAAACATTTCAATTTCATTATGTTCGAAAGGCTGTAACATTATTAAAAACTATCTCAAAAGATTTTTCTCCATAGGCCGTAATGTAATGGAATTCTTTTGAGTGTCCCTGTAATCTCCCACTTACTCGCACCGCGACCAAACTGCCATACTAACAGCAGGAGACCAAGGGCTATCTAACCACCTCAACCGCGTGTGGGTGTCAGTACGTGTTCATAGAGAAAAGTCTGGCTTTACCCGCACACACACTAGACTTTTATATATAGATAGATTTGCTGCGAACTTTATAAGCCTATTCACATACTAAGCGTGTGCTTAGTTTGTGAATATTATAAAAAAATAAAATGATGCTATTTCATATTCTGTTTCATTTTTAGAACAAGAACAAAACGAACGAGAGCCTGAATGAAAATAATGTACGGGTATTTCTAACTCTGTAATATTTAACATAAAATATAGCATACTTATTAAAACTTATTTTTTAGAACATGGTGTAGAATATTATATACAGGTATTCCTCACTTAGTGCGGTTTTAATTAGTGCTATTGCCAGTTAGTGGGGTAAATGTCTTAGATATTTCCTATATTAAGGGGAGTTCAGAGCTTGAAAACTTTAAAAAAATCGATTTTTTTTAGTATCTATTTAGATTACTCAATTAATTCTGAACGCAGTACAAAATACCGCATAAAAATATTTGCATTTTTAACGGAGTTAGCATTTATGTAACAATCACTTTCAAAGTTACACCCATTTAATTGAAACTTTAAGTTGCATTTTCTCAAAACTTGATTTTTGACGGCTATCCATCAGATTTAAAAAGAAATAAAATAAAATAAAACTATTTGATGGAATGGCTCAATTTTTTTGCATGCATATAACATTATTGTCTATAGAATGAAATAATATATTTTAGATAGTTTAATATTTTGAGTATTTTTACTGAAAAGAAAATTGTATTTTTAGGGGTTTTAAATTTTCAATGTTTCAATTTTTTTTATAATAAGGTTTACTTTGAGTATTAGCTATATGCTTATTTCATTCTATAGAGTAAATATTCCTGATCATTTTAAAGCAAAAATTAGGTTCTTATGTCAATTCAACGTTAATATATCTTACCGATTGTGATATGCCACATTAGGGTTTTTTTTTCGAAAATTGTGTTATATAAATTTTTCTATATTTTTTATTTTACTTCATTGAAGTACTTCATTTTATAATTTTATAAGACTACAAGCATACCTTAAAATATCAGAAAGTTTAAATTAGTTACATTGAATACTTCTGTTTTTATATGAACTCGAAGCAAGAGCTCTGTTTACATGTTTTTCGGTATCGATCAAGTCCTGAGCCCCCTTAATGCGTAAAGAACGAAATGGGTGAACGAAATTTTTTTCAGAAAGGTGGTGTGGAATTTTTTAAAATGTCGGAAAATGAAAACAAAAATTTCTAAGAAGCTTTACAAAAATTATAATTTGTCACACAGCATTTGACATGTATAAACCCAGATATGATTGGAAGCATGCAAGTGCAGCGAGAATAAATTATTCAAATTTTGTGTTTTCATAAAGTGCATTTCAAAAAGTAAAAAAATAAACTTTGCAATTAACATATAATCTGTTTTCGCTTCAATAAATTAAAATGCATGTAAATTCGAAACAATTAAATTGTGTTACAATAAGTTTTATACAAATTATAAAAAACTTTAACAGTTACTTAATGGTAAGTAATTTAAAAAAAATTGTAGTAAAACATAATTAAAACTAAAATGGACTTTTAAATTATTATCAATTGTACCTCAAATGTTTATGTAAATGCAGGGGTTGAAAATTAAATAAACTTCGCTTGTAGTTTCAAATCAGCCTTTCAAATTATTAACCATGTGTACTTTTTAACAATAGCGTATCAATACAGAATCGTAGTGCATTATTACATTGTCCCTCTACACTGTTAAAAATTTTGCAGCATTCTGGCAGGTCATTCGACCGTATTTTTTTTTTTTTTTTTTTTTTTTTTTTTTTTTTTAAAAAAACGGTTTCTTAACTATATTCTGACCATAAAATGGCCAATAATATGGTCAGAATAGTGTTAAAATTACGGTTGTGTAACCGTTTTCGGAAAAAACGGTCAAATGACCTGCCAGAATGCTGCAAATTTTTAACAGTGTATGTACACTGTTAAAACTTTTGCAGCATTCTGGCAGGTCATTCGACCGTTTTTTGAAAAAACGGTTTCATAACCATAATTTAACTATATTCTGACCAGAAAATGGCCAATAATATGGTCATAATAGTGTTAAATTACGGTTGTGTAACCGTTTTTGGAAAAAACGGTCAAATGACCTGCCAGAATGCTGCAAATTTTTAACAGCGTATACACGGTGTCCGGTCTCAACGGTGTCCAATGGCTAATTCTTAAACCGTTAGATATAGACGTATAGTTCCAATTACAAAAATGTTTTAAATCAGGTAAAGAAATATTTTTAAAGCGATTTGGGTCAATAAAAACATTTCTTAAAAAATTACGAAATTTAAATTTTTATACGGTCCCCCGGTCCTATAAGTTATATTTAGTAAAATTTTCCTATTACTGAAGAGTAAGACAAAAGAAGTCCCATTCATATAACCCTAAAATTGAGCGAGTTATGAAACTTTAAAAATGCATGACTTATGCCATTTTTCTGCTCTGAAAACAAATGAGTTCGGCTTGGTTTTGAGGGGTCACATATCAAGTGCTTAAAGTATTCGAAGATCTTATTTCATGTGTATCTGCGCTTTGAAAAAAGTCGTAAGAATATTACGATTAAGTTAACATTTATTAAGTTTCAGATTGACTAAAATAACATATGTTTTATTTTGTCAGGATTTGAGACTGTTTCTTTTATGATTTCTTTTAACAAAAATTATGTTATTTTTATAAGTTTTTATGTTATTTCAACAATCATATGTATGTTTTTCCAGTTCAAAATTTATACTCGAACTTTAACCGATCGAGATTACATTTTACATACTGGCGCAAATCCGATAACAATCAAATATTATTATAATTTTCGGTGGTTGCCATTTATACTTATTTTACAGGATAACACAAAAAATTTCGGATAGATTACCGCCCAGAAGTTTAAGAAAAAGTTTAGATTAGATTATACAAGACTACGATTGTTCGGTTTTTTAACTTTTATGCATTTTTTAGCAATGAATCCGAAAATTACCTTAATTTTTAACCACCATGTCAGGATATTTCGCAAATCATAAATTATCGAATTTAAAGAATAACAAAAATCGGACATTATAAAGTAGAGGAGATGGTTGTGTTTTTTAACTTTTGATAATTTATTCTTACGTACTTTTTAGCACTGAATCCGAAAATGACCTTCATTTTTAACCGTCACGTTAGAATTTTTTTGCAAATCGTAAATGTGTAAGTTAAAATATAGCGAAAATCCCATACAATAAAACATATGTAAACTTTTTTTTTGTCTTATTTTATTTTATTTTATTCAATAATTTATTTGATATTTTTGCTTATCCTGGGATTCTTACAGCTAAACAGCTGAGTGGTCCGATGAGATGGACCAATCAGGGGAGGAGATGCAATTTGAACTTTGAACTTTTTAACTTTGAAATTTGCGAAAAATCCTGATGTGATGGTTAAAAATGAAGGTCAATTTCGGATTCAGCGGTACAGAATACATAAGAATCAATTATCAAAAGCTAAAAAACATGACATAATCCAACTTTTGCAGGCTAGTGCAATCTAATAATATTTGAAAATACGTATCATTTTGTAAAGAATTGAGGCTATTAATTTAGCATCATTTTATTTAACAAAAATTCTGTTTTTTCTTTCTTCTTAAATGTTTATTACAAATTGTATATTTTGCATTAATATGTCAGAATGATTAAAGATTTCAAATTTATATTGCAATGTTAATTTTACTCTCAAACTTCTTTTTTATATATCTGACGAAATTATATTTTGGCTAAATTTGTGAATGACCCCCAATTTGCAGCAAAAAATATGCTCCAACTTTAAACAGCTATTACTCGGTCAATTTTAATCGTAGAACAACGGGACTTTTTTTTTGTATTACTTGTCAGTGTAAAAGGAAAATTTTACTAAATATAACTTATAGGACCGGGGGAACGTATAAAAATTTAAATTTCGTAATTTTTTAAGAAATGTTTTTATTGACGCAAATCGCTTTTAAGATATTTCTTTACCTGATTTAAACCATTTTTGTAATTGGAACTATATGTCTATGACTAACGGTTTAGGAATTAGCCATTGGACATCGTTGATACCGGACACCCTGTATAGAGTTCTTTAAGAGTTGGCTGTCATGATGGGATATTGAATCCTCTAATGTAGGCTGGAATTCGGAATTTTTATTTACGTGATAAATATTAACTTTATTTGCATCAAACTATAAATATGTTCCACAGTAATAGATAAGAAAAGTAAACTTACCCCGTTTTTAGACGACGTCTACACTGTTAAAAATTTGCAACATTCTAGCAGGTCATTTGACCGTTTTTTCCGATAATGGTTGCACAACCGTTAATTTAACACTATTCTGACCATATGTCAGAATAGGATAGACCATAGGTCAGAAAAATATTGGCCATTTTGTGGTCAGAATATAGTTAAATTATGGTTATGAAACCGTTTTTTCAAAAAACAGTCGAATGACCTGCCAGAATGCTGAAAAAATTTTAACAGTGTGTTAAAAATTTGCAGCATTATGTCCTGTCATTCGACCGTTTTTGGAAAAACGGTTTCATAACCGTAATTTAACTATATTCTGACCATAAAATGGCCAATAATAGGGTCAAAATACTGTTAAATTACGGCTGTGTAACCGTTTTCGATAAAAACGATCAAATGACTGGACAGAATGCTGCAAATTTTTAACATTGTACCCTTTGCGTGCCAAAGAAAAGGATCGTTATAATGGGAGGTCGCTATAACGAAAGTGAACGAAAAAAACTCTAATCAGGTGTAGAAAAATTAAGTTTTCAAAGGAAATTATGTAAACAATATTATTACAAATTTTTGTTTACTTTCGTATCAAATAAACAATGACAATGAAAAATTATTTTTAAAAAAATCCAAAGAGAAGGCTCATGTATTACTAAAGTAAAAGTTAAATCACAAAAAAGTTACTTACGTATTAATATTTATTTTCTACAAAAATAATTTGATATTGTTGAAATTGTCCATCTCAGTTAGCGATGATAAGTAATTTGTTGTGTTTTCGTCTCTTTCAAAAAAAATGTTTTAACGTATCGGTAGCATTTGAAACACTTTTCACAGGTATCGGCGGTGATTGCAAAATTTCTTCATCCGATGAGAATATTTCTTCTTGTATAGAATAGCGAGAAGTAATATCACTTTCCGTAAGATTTTCCACACAGTCTACGTCACAGTCAATCATCACATAATCATTAAAATTCTCATTTTCCTCGAAATTCATTTTTTCACAAATATCTTGCATTATTATTTATTCCATCTCAAAATTTTCATCATTGATTCGTTGATTATCTGACATTTCATCAGACGATTTCACAGGTTCCGATTGCACTTCAAAACCAGTATGACGAAAACAATTTTTAGTGGTTTTCTCTGTTGCTGCATTCCATGCTGCTTTGGAAAGGTGAAATGCTGAAAGAATATCCACTTTATAAATCTTGTCTTCATCTAGTGCAGAAACAATTCTCCTTGAAAGTAATTTCCAGTAATTGCATTTCAGGCTTAAGTTGATTCCTTGATCGAGAGGCTGGAGAGCTGACGTGACGTTAGGGGGAAATATTCCACTCCTATACAACTCATATTCAAAATATTAGAATAATTGAGAAAAAGTAATAAGAAAAAAAATTTTTATTTATTTATTTTTGATACTAAGTAAATGCAATTAAATTTCTTATAAATTAAATCTGGAATGTTTAGATAAGATTTTAATATTTACAAAATATAAAATACAGTACAATAAATTAGGTATACAGCTTTCTGAAACACATCAAAATGTTAGAATAAAATTTAGATTGGTTCAAAATATTAGAATATTTTATTTTACGCAGCAATATTACCTTATGGATATGAAATAAATGGTAGTTAATATTTTGAAACATCCCCTTTAGCTTTCATAACAGCGTACAATCGATCTTGCATACTATATACTAGGTGTTTACAAACATTTCTATCAATATTAGCCCAAATAGACTTTATACGTTCCACTAACTCAGTTTTACCTGAAGGAGGGTTTTCTTGGAGTGTTTTCTTCCTTATACAACATAAGTTTTCAATGGTATTAAGGTCTGGTGAGTTTGGTGGCCAAGGAAGTACATTAATGTTGCGTTGGCGGAACCAATTCTTAGTTGACACCGAGGTATGCGGTGACGCTAAATCTTGTTGAAAGGTAAAATCATCTTCAAATAAATCTTCTGATGATGGACTCATGTAATATTCCAAAATTTCTTGATATATCTGAGAGTTAACCTTTTCGTAGACGATGCATAACTTTCCAGGTGCTTCTGCACTCATGCAACCCCAAACCATGACACTAGCAGCAAGTTTTACGGAACGTTTAAGGCATTCTTTATCAAATGCTCCATGCTTCATTCTCCAAACTTGAATACTTTGATTACCATATGAAACACAAAACATACTTTTATCACTAAATAATATATTTTTTCAATCTTCTTCGCTTCATAAACGTCTTGATTTACACCAATTCAATCTTATACGCTTTTGTTTTGCAGTCATGAGAGGTTTTGTTGTCGGTACACGAGATTCAAACTTAAATTTATGGAGACGTCTTAATGTTGTCGATGTAGAAACTTCAACTCCTTCTTCTTTCCATTTTCGGTGCAAGAATCGCACACTTTTAAAACGGTTTTTCTTAACTATACGCTTCAGTTTCCTGTCATCTTTGGCAGATGATTTTGGTTTTCGGCCGTCATTTCGGCAATTACTTTGAAATTTTCCATTTTTTTAATATTGTGTTAGTATTTTAGTAACGCTTGATAGCAAACAATGTAAATAATTCGCTATATAACTTTGATTTTTACCGTGCCGATACAAATCAACCATAAGCAGTTTATTAGATTCAGGAATATCACTCACACGACCCATTTTTAGACGAAAAAGCAAACAAACTGCAAAAAGAATACTGATTTTAAATAAAATAGTCTGAATTTAATCAATGATGCCACCAGTTATGGATTGGTGATAATTAAAGGAGAATTAATGTGAAATATTCTAATATTTTGAACCACTTGAATAAATATTCTAATATTTTGACTTTTCAAAATAATTTTTTTTCAATTAATCTTTTCAAAAATTATATTAATTTTAAGATAATAAATAAGTCTAATCAACAATAAGCTCTTAGCAAAAATGTCGTTTGCATACTTGCATTAAAGACATTAAATTACCAAACGATATTTTCAATTTGTAAAAAAAGGTAATTATTCTAATATTTTTAATATGAGCTTTAGACTTCAATCCGTCAATCTGAGGATGTGCACTACAGTTGTCAATTACAAGGACGATTTTTTTGGCTTTATTTGCCATTTGTTTATCCAAACAATGTTACCATTCCTCATAAATGTTTTTTGTCATCCACGATTTCGCACTATTTCGATAGGTTAATGGTAAAGATTTAATCTCTCTGAAGCATTTTGAATTTTTTTAGTTACGTATAACTAAATGGGGACGTTTTTCAGTCCCCGACATACTGGCACATAGGAGAACTGTAATTCGTTGCTTAGCATTTTTCTGTCCACTGTTAGATTCGTCTTTAAAAACTAAAGATCTGTCAGGTGTCATCATAAAAAACAACGCGGTCTCGTCTGCATTAAATGTTTTCTGGAGCATAACTCTCGATTATTGTTCTCAGTTTGTTCTTTTTCCATGCATCAACTGTTTCATGATTCACGGAGCCACTTTCCCCACAAAGCTTACGATAATAAACACCATGTCTCACTTTAAACTTATGGAGCCATCCATCTGATGCTTTAAATGTTTCTTCATCAATGTTCATTTTTTCTACAAAAAAATGGCTTTTGTCTTTAACAAGTTCCCATCAACGGGAGTTTTTTTCGATCTCATAAGTTTTAGTCATTCATACATTGCTTACTCTAATTGCTGAAATTTCCCTTCTCGCGATCGAGTACGAGAAGCAGGGACTCCAATTTTTCGGCCCTCAAAATCGAATGACGGTTTTTAATGATCGTAAACAAAGTGCTTTTTGGCATGTTAAATGTTTTAGCAATTTCAGATTTAGGCATCAATTTTTCATCAACTGCTGTCAAAACTTTTAATTTTGTATCCAAAGGAATCGCATTTCGTTTGTTTGAAACTGCCATCTTGGAAAAATGCACATGTGCACCGAACAGAATAAGCATGCGAGGAAGTAGAATACGCGCATGCGTATATGCTTACGGCCAGGAGAAACAGACTCAAGCGAGTCATTACTAAATTTAACCGCAGGAAAAAAAATCCATTCCCTTTAGATCTTACTCGGAAATCAGTCTTTGGGGAAAGAAAATCGAAAATTTTTCTTGGAAAAAAAATCGGTAGGAAAGGTGAGTTCGGTCGCTGTATTGAGAAGCCAGTAGTTGGACGGTCATTATAATGGGTGTAAAAATAGCATACCATAAAGGAGATATATTTCCGGACATTTTGCATCGGTCGCTATAGTGGAACGGTCGTTATAATGGGCGGTCGTGATAACGAACGTCGACTGTACTTTAACTTGTTTAATGAATGGATAATCACATTTTATAAAGAGCCTTTTTTATGACCTCTTTTAGTACTGGTTACATGGTCTAGAATGAAATATAAAAAGAATTACATCATGATAAAATAATAATAATAAAAGAGTTATTTTGGTTTATAAGATATTTATGAAGCTGATTTAAACATATAAAGTAGTTTCATCATCCCGGAATATTCAAGGTTGCACAATTATCGAGTAGAAAGATTTATTGTTCAATCAAAATGTCAAAATGATTGCTAAACGAAAGAAATTGGTTTATTTGCTTTCGTATGTTTCTTTATCTTGAAGAAATATTTCAATCAACTCCTCCTTAATTTATGGAGTTTCACTGTCACACAAATTTAAGTTCCTTCTATGGGTTTGGAAAGCTTGTTTGGGTAATGGTTTTGTCAACATATCTGCTATCATCATTTTGGTTGAACAGTACTTTAGATTAATTGTCCCTTCTTGTTTTAGTTGTTTTATCAAAAAAACCAAATTTCTAAGGTTTTTTTTCTCGAATATTTTTTAATTCTACCATCTTGAGTGTGGATTGATTATCTTCATACAAATTTATCGGTAATGTACGTGGTAGGTTCATATCGTTAAGTAGATTGACTAACCATTTGACTAACCATCCTGAATGGATCTTTGAAGGAGGTAATGCCTAAATTATCATATGACATACTACATACCCGTGGCTTTCACAGATATTTTTCAAATTCTTGACTCGCCAGCTTTAAGACCTGGCATAAACCCGATTGAGAATGTCTTTGGAATTTTAACCTGTCAGGTTTACAGCAATGGAAATCAGTATGACTATCTTGAAGAATTCAGTGAGACCACAGAGAAAGCATGGTACTTTTTGCCAACAGAAACACTACAAAAACTTATAATTTCGATGGACGCGAGCTTATTTGAACTAATCCGAAATCTCGGAAAAATAATATGTATGTAACAGTTTTGTAAAAATGATAAATGTAGTTGTTTTTGCCACTGTGCATAAACTTTTGAGACAGTCTTGTTTGGACTTATTTTAAGTTATATTTTTTTACAAATATGTAATTACTAGCAGATCTACCCGGCTTCGCCCGTGTCAATAATAAGGGTCATCCAGGGTAAAATACATTAAACAGAAATAACACGGCAATGACAATAACTGAGATTGGTGCATTCCCTTTAACGGATCGTTAAAAAGATCAATCAGAAATATAAATATAATTAAAATAGTGTTAATTACGTCAACTGTTAATTATACCATAATAATATACATTCCAAACAAATGTCAAAACATATATTAAAATACAATGATTTGCTTAAAAGACGTCATTTCAATAAAAAACACATTAAAAATACTAAAAATGTAAAGGTTTTGACTCTTTCTTTGAGTCATCTTCAGAATATACAAAAAGCAACAAATACAATGCCAATTGTGACATTATACTGGTGATGGCAACGACCTAACCCATAAATTGTGCCTTTACTGAAATTTTTCTTAACTTATGAACATCATACAATTTCGTTTTTCACACTATCGAATAGAAAAAAGTTCTTTCAAATGAAATTTATTTGAAAATTGTTTCTCAATTTTCTCATTTGAATGGATTTTAAAGTAATTTTCAATCATGGGTATTTTTAAATTTGCATGCAGCCCAATTACGAAAGATATACCTGTTTGCTCTTAATGCAATGTTTTAAGGAAAAGACATTGCTATGAGTAACTCTAGCATCATATTGTTGGTGGCAACAACCTAACTCAACCATAAATTTAACTTTTACTGCAATTGGACCTTTAAACGTCGCACATTTGACTCTTCCAACGTCTAATAGAATACAAAAAGTACTTTCAGTAATATTTGTTTGAAAAGCTTATCTCATTTACAGATTTTTTATGTTTTTTAAAGTAATTTTCAAGCTTAAATTTTTTAAAATATGGCTGGAACCCAGTTACAAAAGATTATCTTAATTGCTCAAAAACATTGTAAATAATTCAGTATTTTTTTGTTTTCGTGTACTTTACATAACTAAATTGGCAAATTTCAGTATTTGTTTTCATGTGAGAATCTCATTCCGGCTGCTTATAACTTGGTTCTTATAAAAAAAAATTAATTCAACTTGAACTATTAGTTTTTCAGTTAAACTTTTGGAGCGTAACATTGTTATTCGCTGATTAGTCATAGAATTGTAGGGGAAAATTCCATAATCATCTGGAACCCGATTATGAAAGATTAGTATTTTTAAACATTCTCAATGAATTTCATTGGAACTTGCATTGTTTGTTAGATAATTTTACACGGAAGGTTTTAAAATATTGCATATAGTTTTACGTCGCTTTGTTATAAAATTATGGAAGAAAGTTCAATAGTCATGTGAGCCCGATTATAAAAGATTAACCTTTATGAAAAGTTCGACTGGGCAGATTTTTATGAAACTTGCACTATTAAATTACATCCAAATTTTTGGAATAGTTTTAGTATATAACATTTTGTTTTACATGCTTTGTTATAGAATTAGCTGAAATGTTCTATAATCAGGCGAAACCAATTCTGAATGATTAGCCTTTTAAAAAAGTTAGATAATTTTTGAGGAATAGTTTTAGTATATTGCATATCCGCCTAACATTCTTAGACCAAATCCTACTGTAAATGGCTATCTAAAAATTAGGCCCTTAACAGCCGAAATTTTGTCTTACACATTAGAAAATATAATGGCGATTGATGATCGTATCTTTTTCAGCCATACGAAAGGACTTTTGATATAAAGATACATATTGATTTAAAATGGAAGATCAAATTCACCCATATATTTCCATTAATTGAGGATTTGTTCGAAGAAACCGATCACCGCAGCAAGAGAAATGTGCTACTCAGATAAAAAAAAGTGATCGCAAAAACGAAACTGATTGCTAAAACGAAAATACCAAAAATACCTTTTCATGTAATTGTTGAGAAATCTAATGAATATACTAAGGGTTATAAAATATATTTTCGTGTTTCAAATTAAAAACTATTTTTATTTATGTTCTATTAACGGGCAGTATATCAGGCATCTTTAACACATGTATACAAAGATTCATTGCCGATCATTTTTAAATGGAAACTCATATTTTCATTCATAAAATCCAAATCCACAGCCGTAAAAATGAAAATGACATCAATTTCCATGTAATGAAATTTTGTTTAAAAAGAAAAAAATTTACTCTGAAAAATAATAGCTATGTTATAATTTTTATTTAATATAAATCGAAGAAAAATCGTATTTTATGTAACCGTATTCGATATAAATCGTAGAACGTGATCACTGCATTTCAAGTATTAAAATAGTTATCTAAATGATATAATTAAAGATTCAGCATTTCAAAGAAATAGAAAATAAATTGTAAACACCGGTTTTTAGTACCTGTTTGAAATCATTTTGACGAAATTGACGTCATATCGAGCAAACGAATTTTTTTTTTTTTTTATCATAATCTTTTTCCTGAATAGATTTTTTGATATTGAAACAACTTCATTAAATTAGATTTTATAACTTCAGAAACCTAAGGTACTACGTCATTTTAAAACATGCTTAGTTAAAGGTTTTACATAAATACATGGAAAATGTGCATTTTCTTCTTTGAATAACGTCAATTTCAAAAACAGCAAAAATATAGTGAGACAATCCGAATTTTTATTGGCTTATAAAACAAATCTCGAGTTATCATTTTTTTTTTTTTTTTAATTAGTGAGCAGTTTTTTAGATGTGTGGCAACAGAAAAGAAACTATTGAATTTGAAAATTTAAAATGAGATATTTATATAATATTAAATTATGAAAGATAATAGAAAAAAGGGATAAATATTGGTCTAGTGATTTTTTAAAGTAGACAGTGATCTTTTCCACGTTTTAAAACGTATGTACATGAAGTTTCGTGCAAATCCGTCTAAAATTGAAGATTTGTATAAAGGACATATACACAGAGAACGGCTTTTATATATATAGATGAGGGACAGGCATTTTCGGACCACTGGAACAATTCGAGAGAATACAAAATTGTCCTTTGATAGATTCCAAAGCTTTGAAGAAAAAAGACAGAGGAACATTTGACTCTATTTCTACGGGATCATTTAGGATTGTGAAATAGAAAGACAATTAGGTTGTTTGTCCGGCTTCAAATATTATAGATTATTTTTTAGGGTTTCGTTCATCTGACGAAACCCTATTCGTCTCGCTCCTCTGTCTGTCTGTCCGTCTGTCACAGAGCCCGTCCTCAGAAACTATACATGTTGGAGACATGAAATTTTGGGTACTTATAGCTGAACACCTCACATCATACGACAAATCATAAAATTTTTAAAAAGTCCTGCATTTAACCATTTGGACTCCCACATGTGTATTTTAAACAGTTCTTTCACAGTGAGCCCCTAATTAGGTTGAAGGCTTGAAATTTTGCATACTTATAGCTGAACACCTCACATCAAACGACAAATCATAAAATTTTGAGAAAGTCGTACATTTAACCCTTTGAGCTCCCGCATGTGTATTTTAAACAATTCTTTCTAAGTGAGCTCCTAATTAATTTTGAGGCGTGAAATTTTCCATACTTATAGCTGAACACCTCACATCAAACGACAAATCATAAAATTTTGAAAATGGCGTGCGTTTAACCCTTTGGGGTCCCACATGTGTATTTTAAACAATTCTTTCTAAGTGAGCCCCTATTTAGGTTAGAGGCGTGAAATTTTGCATACTTATAGCTGAACACCTTCCATCAAACGACAAATCATAAAATTTTGAAAAAGTCCTACATTTAACCCTTTGGGCTTCCGCATGTGTATTTTAAACAATTCTTTCTCAGTGAGCTCCTAATTAGTTTGGAGACGTGAAATTTTGCATACTTATAGCTGAACACCTCACATCAAACGACAAATCATAAAATTTTGAAAATGTCGTGCGTTTAACCATTTGGGGTCCCACATGTGTATTTTAAACAATTCTTTCTAAGTGAGCCCCTAATTAGGTTGAAGGCGTGAAATTTTGAATACTTATAGCTGAACACCTCACATCAAACGACAAATCATAAAATTTTGAGAAAGTCGTACATTTAACCCTTTGGGCTCCCGCATGTGTATTTTAAACAATTCTTTCTAAGTGAGCTCCTAATTAATTTTGAGGCGTGAAATTTTCCATACTTATAGCTGAACACCTCACATCAAACGGCAAATCATAAAATTTTGAAAATGGCGTGCGTTTAACCCTTTGGGGTCCCACATGTGTATTTTAAACAATTCTTTCTAAGTGAACCCGTAATTAGGTTGGAGGCGTGAAATTTTGCATACTTATAGCTGAACACCTCTCATCAAACGACAAATCATAAAATTTTGAAAAAGTCCTATATTTAACCCTTTGGGCTTCCGCATGTGTATTTTAAACAATTCTTTCTCAGTGAGCTCCTAATTAGTTTGGAGACGTGAAATTTTGCATACTTATAGCTGAACACCTCACATCAAACGACAAATCATAAAATTTTGAAAATGTCGTGCGTTTAACCATTTGGGGTCCCACATGTGTATTTTAAACAATTCTTTCTAAGTGAGCCCCTAATTAGGTTGAAGGCGTGAAATTTTGCATACTTATAGCTGAACACCTCACATCAAACAACAAATCATAAAATTTTGAAAATGTCATACGTTTAACCCTTTGGGGCCCCACATGTGTATTTTAAACAATTCTTTCTAAGTGAGCCCCTAATTAGGTTGGAGGCGTGAAATTTTGCATACTTATAGCTGAAGCCCTCACGTCAAACGACAAATCATAAAATTTTGAAAATGTCGTACGTTTAACCCTTTGGGGTCCCACATGTGTATTTTAAACAATTCTTTCTAAGTGAGTCCCTAATTAGGTTGGAGACGTGAAATTTTGCATACTTATAGCTGAAGACCGCACATCAAACGACAAATCATAAAATTTTCAAAAAGTCGAACATTTAACCTTTTGTTCTCCCACATGTGTATTTTAAACAATCCTTTCTAAGTGAGCCCCTATTTAGGTTGGAGGCGTGAAATTTTGCATACTTATAGCTCAACACCTCAGATCACAGGTCAAATAATAAATTTTGAAAAGTTTTATGTTTAACCCTTTCAACTCCAGTTTGTATATTTTAAGCAATTCTTTCTAACTGAGCCCCTAATTAAATTGGAGATTTGAAATTTTGCATACATACTGCAGAACACCTGAGGCCAGGCGACAAATCATAAAATCTTGAAAAGTCTTACATTTAACCCTTTGAGCTACCACATATGTATTTGAAGCAATTCTTTCTAAGACAGCCCCTAATTAAGTTGGAGATATGAAATTTTGCATACGTATAGCTGAATGCCTCAGACCACACGATAAATCATAAAATTTTCAAAAAGTCTTATATTATTTACCCCTCTGGGCTCTAAATTGCGTATTTTAAGCAATTTTTCTAACCTCCGCCCTTTTAACCTGGGGAGCACTTTTTAAACTTTTCCCCACACCCCTTTGACCATTCTTTCATATTATGCACCATAGCCTTACATATTTTAGTTCCATTTTTTTCCGCCAGGTGCGCCTACTTATCTCGGGTGCTATAGGCCCAATCCCCTCGACTAATATATCTACGGATAGTATGTAAAACGGATTTTCGTTTGGATACAGGTTTATTTAGAATCAAGTGCGCCCCCTGGTTGTGAAATGTGGAACTAACAGATTTTTCAAAAGGATAAAGTGTTTTGAAAGGAATATTAAACGAAATCCTCTGTGCGATCAGTGATCACACTTACCCACTTGTTTACTTTCCATATCATTTATTTAAATGAAGTTGCGAAATCCACAAATAAAAAAATGCTCTTATTTTAACTCTTTATTATTCATTAAATATCAGCATTTTATGCTTGTGCTTACATTTTTGAGACGGACTAAAGTAATACATCTTTAAGTGTTACTTTATGGACTTAGTTGTCTGGTGTTCGTGTATTTATATTTACGTCTCCTGGCCTGACGCGTAAGCGATAAGTTTTTTTTCCGTTTGCGATGGTTACATTTCTTTTTTTCACCTGATTGTATTTCTGTAAACATTGGCTCTGAGCAATACAATATGACATGAGTTGCCACTGTCTACGATAAATGTTTTGTTTTCCATTCCTTGCGTTATAAAGGCGTAATTTTAATTTTCGCTCGCTCTCCATGTATTGTTTTCGTTCTCAGATTGACTGTACCTGCGGTTCGATTCCGGTGTTTGTTCCCTTCTAAAATTGTTTTCTTTTTAAAAAAAACTAGTGATGCAGAGCTGGGCTGTCCAACGCGGTGCCCGCGGATGCCAAGGCGCCCTTTGAATGGCTTTTTGGCACCATTTTGAAGCTTTTCTGTTAGTAGTATTCTTTAAAAATAAAAATGTATTTAAAAGGATGCTTTATTAAAAATCCTTCTAATTTGCTTGAGAGATATTTTTAAAACCTCTGTAAGCGTATTTCACGTATCAAAAGTGAAAACGTACTTTAAAATTTTAATCATGTGTTATTGGGTTTCTCAAGCGTCGTACGCTTCAGGGAATTTTTCAGGAAAAATATCACTATTTTTTTACAGAAAAATAAATCTAGGTTAAACGCGCGAAATTTTGCCTTATTTAAGAAGAAATTTTCTTTAAGAAAATACTGGTACCGAAAAATTCCCTTGTCTTGAAATTTCAGGAAAGTACGTCCCCTGGTTTCTTCACTAATTTATAGTTATTCTTTATATAAAATGTTAGGGAAATTGGTAAATCTGACACTAACTTTTTTCGTATGTTAAAATGTGAAATGTAGAACAATCGGCCTTCACCCCTCCTTCGTGCATGAAAGTTCAGCTTTTTTGTTGTTTTTGATGTTGTTACACTGGCACATTGCTGATTTATAATACGGGTAAAGGGCTTCCATTTTCTCTCCCGACCTTTAAAATTTTAGATATTTTTTTCTCATTTTGTTTTAAAAAATTTATAAAATCTTGCGAAATGATTACCATTAATGCAAGCTCTTCCAGGCTATCTCTTTGGAACCACCCATGGATTGGTCACTATCATGCCTGTCTTTGTTTTTGTACTATTGGTAATGGCACATTTGCGCCTTCAAAGTAAATCAAGAAGTATTTTTGCGTCCTAACAAAAATCTCCGATGATTACCATTTTATTTTAATTATAAGCGAGATTAAAGTTTATGGTTTTCTACTAAAAACATTTTTGAGATAGCCTTCGCAGAAAAATGTATAATTCGAAATTTACTACGATTTATAGTTATTTTGATTTTTTTTTTTTTTTACACGAAGCTATCTATATGTCCCAGTTTAGATAAGCATTTGCATGTGTGTTTAGCTCCTAATACTGTGACATAATTTCGTTGCATGTTTTGAGACCTGATAATAGTGGCGCTCTTCATTGTTTGCCAAAAGCTGAAATGCGTCCCTGCTTAGTGAAAGGTTCGGCAAGACCGATGTAGAGTAATGTTTTTTGTTTTGTCTGTTATGTTGATTTTGTGGTATATTTTGTATTTTGGCTTTGTTATGCCAGCATTCCTGGGTGTTGTGATTTCTTATCCGACAGTTGGAGCAATATTCATTATTTGTTTTGTTGCTATATCTTTTATGAGCTTTATGTGCTCTCACAGTATTTTCTGAGGTATCTGCGTTATCATATCTTTGGTTATACTCGTGAATTAATTTAGACTTAATGAATGACAGAGTCATCTCATCTTCCTGTCTCGATTTGAGGACAGTAATAAGAGTATCGTACGACTGGGGTAATGAGCGCAGTAACAGTACTGAAATGTGGTTGTCTCGATCACTTCTCCTATGGCTCCTGGTTTGTCAACTATTCCCATTACTTTTGTGATATGATTTATTACATTACCACCTTCCGCTAATTTGATACCGTAAAGTTTCTCAGTAGATACAGTTGAGATTATGTCGCTCATCGATTTCATGTAGTGCTTGCCACGTTTGTCTTTCTGTCTATAAATTTTTCACAGGAGTGATCTGAAAGTCATCAATTGTCAGATTTATCAGCGCTTGTGCTTTTTTATCATTTTTAGACCACGCATTCGTAATCAGATTAGGTGGGTCATCTGTGATTACATGAAAGAAGCCCTCCTTCGTTAGTAACATCTCGACCTTAAATTTCCAGGTCGAGTAATTCGTGGCAGTAAGTTTTTAGATTGCTAAAATATCTTTAGAAGTTGCCATTTTCTTAACTTTTGTTATTTAAGTGTTACCGTAAAAGTTCTTTCAACTTCTCTTTTTTTAAGTTTATTTATTTTTATTTATCAAATATCGGATATTGCAATTGTAGTGAATACTATTTAATTTATATATTTCTGATCAGTCTTCATGATTTTGATGGGATATTTAATCCTCTAATGTAGGCGTGAATTCGGAATATTTATTTACGTGATAAATATTAACTTTATTTGTATCAAAATATAAATATGTTCCACAGTAAGAAATAAGAAAATTGAACGCGTTTTCAGACGACATTTAGAGTACCCCACTTTTATTGGATATGGTTTTATTCATGGCTTGCACTAGTTATACATTTTTTGTATTATATTTTAGGAGGATAATTTTATATCCCCATCTTGAAGAAAATTAATTATTAATCTGTGTATATATTATTAAATAAGAATAGAATGATATTTTAACTTGTTTAATGATTGGATAATCACATTTTACAGAGAGCCTTTTTTCATGCTACTGGCAATATGGTTTAGAATGAAATGGAAAAAAGGATTACATCATGAAAAAATAATAATAAAAAACAGATATTTTAGAAGTTATTTATGAGTCTGATTTAAACATATAAAGTTGTTGCATCATTCCGGAATATTCAAGGTTACATAATTATGGAGTAGAAAGATTTATTGTTCAATCAAAATGTCAAAAAGATTGCTAAACAAAGGAAATTAGTTTATTTGCTTTCGCAAGTTTATTTATCTTGAAGATATATTTCCATCAACTCCATTCTTCCTATTTTCTGGAGTCTCACTGTCACACAAATTTAAGTTCCTTTTATGGATTTGGAAACAGATTTGGGTAAGGGTAAAAGTAATAAAGAATAAATTGTCTAATTCTTGATTACAATATTGAGCAGAATTGCAAACAATATTATATCTATATTTAATACGTGAAATATCACATTGCTAACTAAGCATACAACCACTGAGTGAAAAATATCCAACCCGGGAATCGAACCCGGAACCCTTTGAATATCGCTCCAAGGGCTCTACCATTTAACCCCTTCGCGACGAGAGCCCTTTACTTTTTAATCTTTTGCCACCAGTTTTTCTAAATAGAAATTTTTCTGTAATTGAATCACGCAAATTCTCTAATTAAATAAGGTAAACTTTACAATAAAAACAACTGGTGAGAATAATGAAGGATTCTGAGCACCATAAGTGGCACGTATCCCGGTAGCTCGTTTCCAAGGGGTTAATCTAAGAGGACGATACCCAGTTTAGCATCTCTCACTCATATATGTTGGTAAGGCTGCAACTGCAGCACAAGATGCAGTCTTCATGAGCAGACAATTCTGCGGCGAAGCATGAGACAAAAACAAACGCAGCATCGGTCAACACTTAAATAATTTATGGACATTTTTCACCCTGTTGGTTCTACGCCTTGTTAACAATGTGATAAAACATGTATTAAATATTCAAAAATTTCAAACGTAATTTCACTGCTGTAAATTAATTGAAAAAAAATTAATTAAAAATATAAATATTATATCTAATTAAGAAATTAAAATACAAATAATTAAGTTGAAAATGAAACAGATAAACACGTAAAAACCTTGCATATAATAAATATAGTCACATTTGAACTATCCTCACCTTTCTGGATATAAAATCATGTGTAGTATTCCAAAATCGATTTATCTAGTAATGTATTTTTCAATAGTAGAAAGAATAGTATAAACAAAATGTAGATATTCCAATATCGGTTTAACTAGTTATGTATTTTTCAACAGGACAACGAATACATTAAACAAAATATAGAATTTCAAGAAAATAAACAAATAATACACTGGTGTCCAAAATTAAGGACCAGTCACAATATGCTAATTTTTAAGTAAGCGAATACTCAAAAGGAAATAATATAATTCAAATAATTACTATCCCTACAGCACAGCTAGTCCACATAGCATCTCATTCATGTCACACATAGTCACAAGTGTCCCAGTCACTACGGTGAAACAAAAAATAGGAAATTCCACACGTCTCATTATGAGTCACAAATGATCACTATATGTGACTCCACTGAGACGTCAATGGGACTGCTGCTTTGTGACGAGTCACCGGGTGACTTTACAATGTAGTTACATTGTGACTCTCATGTGACTGTCATTTTTAGACTCAATTTAAAAGTCATCATGAACGTTACATTATAATAAGTCACCAAATAATTTCACATTATAGTCACATGGTGACTTTTCACAAAAGAGCTCAATGGTGACGTCACAGTAGTCTCTCTGTCACCTGAAAGTCACCATGTGACTTTAATGTGACATTATTTGGTAACTTATCACAATGCAGCGTTCACGATGACTTAACAAATTGAGTCTACAGATGACAGTCACATGAGAGTCACAATGTAACTACATTGTAAAGTTACATGGTAACTCGTCAAAAAGCAGCAGTCACAGCGATGTCTCAGTGGAGTCACATATAGTGATGATTTGAGACTCATAATGAGATATATGGAATTTCCTATTTTTTTTGCTTCACCGTAGTGACTGTGAGACTTGTGACCATGTGTGACATGAATGAGATGTTATATGGACTAGCTGTGCAGTAGAGATAGCAATCATTCTAATTATATTATTTCTTTTGAGTATTCACGTACTTGAAAATTAGCATTTTGTGATGGGTCCTTAATTTTGGACATCAGTGTAGAACAAAGAACAAAGAGATTTCTGATATTATACATGTTATTCGAAACATTTTTCAATCATTATTGCGTAAGATTCGTATCTTATTTTCAAACGATACATTAATTTTTAATCTAGCACAACAATACATCGAAGTTACAATGCAATTGTTGCATACTTACATCATCAAAAAAAAGTTTGAAAATTTGTTATCGTTAATAGAAAGTGACCTCATAAGATCTCTGTAACAAAAATGGAAAAAGTAAAAAGTGCCCGTTTAGAGATTAGCCTTAGCTATCCTTCGTAAAAATCATTTAGAAATAACTCGATTCAAGCAAGAAATTTGAAAAGATCGCTCCTATAGGTTTAAAATTAGCGTAGGAAAATCATATGTAGTATCTTAAGAATTACATAGTATCTATTCCGTCTTTAAAAATTAGATAATTAACTATAGTCTCATTTGTAGACTTTTGCTAAAGCATTAGCTGTCTTTTTTCTGTTCCTGTCCTTGTAATCAGTCCTCTTGTAACAAATAGGACAATAATCATTTGATATAAGAATTTATATTTCATTAGAACATTTTTTATTATTTTTATATTTCCATACCAGTAAAATTAGTCAAGAAAAGAAATATTATTTAAGATTTCTTGAGAGTTTTAGGGGTGTGTAACATAAACCGCACTGTTCAAGTAACTTAGCTTTCTGAGCTAAGCATATAAAATAACGTAATAACATAAATAGGTGATATATAGCGTAAATCAAATTGAAAGTCACGAAAACCAATATTTGGCAACACATAAGTAACGTTGCGCACTTGATCACTAAAATCGTCCTAAATCTACTCTACGTAAATTTAAATTCAGCTTTATAATATAACCAAATAACCGTATGAAATTGTTTGTAAAATGATGCATGATATAAGACGGAAAGTGACTACAATTTTATTTTATTTTTTAACCATTTGGAAAAATGGTTATTGTCCTCGGTCAGGGTAGGAAATCAAAAACATATCTGAGGCGTTTTATTAGTTGAATCCCGCATTGTATTCGTTTCCTGATTGGTCTATACAGTAATCTGTATTTTCCCTTTACTTTCAACAGAGATGGATACTTCTGTTACCACTATGACAAAAAAGTAATAAAAACTACAAAAAATTAATAACTCAGAAACAAATTGAGATACGGCTTTCAAACAAATTGCAATTAAAAATGCATTTTTTGCTCTATACGGCGATATAAAAAGTAATATTGTGGGATGTTTAGAAGTTTAAAAATGAAATTTCATTTAAAATTGGTCCAGGAATATTAATGTTTAATCCATGGCGTACGTGATGTATGACCAACTCTGTCGAAGTTTAAAAATTTACAGTACCGAAAATTGTAAAACTGAAATTTCTTTTAAAATTTGTTCATGATGGGTCCAGGATTGTTAATATTTAATCCATGGCGTATGTAATGTATGATCAACTCCGTGCGATTTTTTATGTCTTAAATTTTAGTCTTTGAAAAAATCGTTTTCCAAATGGTCGTTGTAATTTGTTAAATTGCTTTTTTAAATACTGAATATTTTCGGTGTAATCAATAGAGGGTTTTTTTTTTTTTTTTTTTTTTTTTTTTTTTGCCTATAAATAAAAATTTTACTTCGCATACCGAATACAGTATTAAAATAATTATCTAGATGGCGTAATAAACAACAGCGTCAAATGTATTATAAAGATAACTTCCAAATTTGGATACCTTCCTATAGTATACACCAAACTGTAATTAAGAATTGTTCTTGAAACATTCAAACCAAAATAGACTGGTTCGAACTAAAGTTTGATATTAAAAATTAAATATTTATAATGAAATTTCTATAAAATTTAGATCGCGTATGATATGATTATTCACAATCACTATCAAAGTTCACCGCCTCAAACTTTTCGCAATAAATGAATAACTAGGCAGAAAAGCCAGAATGTCTACATTGCCTATATTGCCTATATATTGTGAGTGTCGTTTATATAAGAAATAATTTTTAAGTTGTTTTTGTCTTGGAAGCGAGATGAAAATTATGTTCTTTGCTATTTTTTATTTATTTTTTTTATTTTTTTTTATTTTATTTTTTTTTTTTTTTGCTATTCATTAGTGTCATTATCTTTAGTTATACTCATTTTTGTCCGAAACTACGAGACGATTCCATGCTTCATTTATCTATATCTATATCTATATCTATCTATCTATATATATATATATATATATTCTGTTTATCAATGTTGATACTATTCAGTTTTGTTACTTTACTGAGTTTATATTATTATAGCTGCCAGCTTTTACTGTTTTTTTCTTACCACTAAAATTTTACAAGTACACTAGAACCTCGATTACCCGAAGTAATTGGGAAGGGCCCTTTTTAGGAAAATCGAAATTTTCGGATAATCGAGAATGCTCTGATTTTAAGATTAAGGACAAATATATGCCCTATTTCTTATTATGATAACAAGTGCTTAATAAAAATAAAGCAATAGCAAAATAGAAACAAGAATAAATTACCTGAATTTTAATTTTGAAATTAAATACCTTTTACATGTTTCACAACAGTTTGGAAAAAAGTTTCATTTGTCGCAGTTTCGATTGTCTTTGCTTTGCAGTTCTATGACGAAGTTTTTTTTTTTTTTTAAATATTATTAGTTCACCAGTATTACCGTTTCTGCTGCTCCAGCCATGCCAAACCTTTTGCAAAACATTCAAAAGCTTCAGAATTGCTAATTTGTTCGTTTTCTACGCCAACATCATTGTCCTCTTCTTCGCTTTAATCAATGTGATAATTAAAAAAAAAACTTTAAAAATGGATTTCGGTTAACCGAGAGTTTCGGTTAAAAGAGTTTCCGATAAAAGAGGTTCTACTGTATTGTCTTGTTTAATCGTCAAAATCTCACGATTACAGAAGGCAAAAATCTCTGTTAAATTTTAGTGGTAGGCAAAAAAATGTAAACGTTGGCAGCTCCCGATATGTTATTTCTTTCTCCCAGATAATAAAATGTCGTCTCCCAAAAATAATGTTACGTTGTATAAGCCAGCCGTAAAATAAGGCAGATATATCATTGTACAGAATAATCTCTACTGCAATTTTTTAAGCTTCAAAGCATCGCACAATTTCAATTTTAATACCGTCGTATTGAGAAATAAAAATTCTTTTAAATGCAATTTGTTTGAAAACTGCATCTCCATTTATTTTTAAGATATTAATTTTTTTGTAGTTTTTTTACGCCATTTGTTTAATTTTGGCAACTCAAGTACTCCATTTCTGTAGCAAGTAAAGGGAAAAAGCATATATTTTTTTGTTGCCATTTTCTCATAAAAACTGAAAAAAAAATGTAATTAAAATGTGCTATTTTAAAAAATATATAAATGAATGATTTCTGATAAAACATGGAGCTATTATAAACTAAATTTAAAGTATCTATATTAATATTGCAAGCAAATGAAGGCATATAAATCATAAGATAGCAGGGTTTTTTTTTTCTGTCGAGTTTATTAAATGACGAAAGGAATTCTTCAGCACATGCGGATAACGTCATTTTATATAAAATAAAAGTAGGTGTTTTAAGTCTTAAAACTGAACTATCTATATTTACATACATATTTTTTTTTCATCGGGGGCGACACTGAATTATGAAAAAGCAGAATTCCTGTTTTCTAGTGTTATTTTTCTTATTATTTATTCAGACACCTACTACTTAATTGTAAAAGTAGTATTCGCTTTTTTAATGAAAGATTAAATAAGGCGAATATTACTTTAAAAAATTTAGAACAATCAAGTTACAAATGGTTTGCGTGCATTTTTGTTTGAGAAGAAATTATCAGACAATTTCATTTTACATTTCATAATTTTTACTTATATTGACATTAATGACGCAATATTGACATTATTCTTACATCAATCATACATGGCACAATATTTACGTTATTGTCGCTTATTTGAAATCCATTTTGCATTATTTATCATAAAAATTATTTTTGTATCAGAATGCTATCAAATTTAAGGTGTCTCAGGACTCATTAAGCTTTAAAATATTTGAAATTTTAATAACATCTATTTTTTCTGAACATTTTGATATAATTGTTTCCTTGAAATTTCTATTAGAACAGAAGTTATGGCTTTTATAATTATACCCGGTCAATAGTTAAAACGGCGTTTCCGAAACTTCAAAGTCATTTTTTTTTTACAAACGACGTTTTTCGGCATTAACGCACATGATATCTCAAAAACTTCTGTATATTTTCACATGAAATTTTCAAAACATATGTTTCATGTTAGTCTGTCTAAACTGAAACTAAAATTTCTTTTTTATTGTTAAGAAAAAGCGATTCTAGGTGGATGTATTGTTGAAATGTAGAAAATTTTTCATTAGCTAAATACAACATTGCATTAAAAATATAAAAATGCTTTAAATACAAATTTATTTAGGTTCAGTGTAATTATTACAATCTGCACTATAAGTAGGCACCAAAATTTTCAATGTAGTTGCAAAATTTATTTTGTAATCCTGCACGTAATCTGTTATGCCAATTTTCTGCTCATCAAATGTCTGACAGTTTGGACGCCCCTGTAAATGCTGATCCTGCATCTTGCGATTTTTTAAATATTTGAAATAAAAGGACATACTTATATATTTCATTCCCAATTAAAATTGTGTCTTAAAAATCAAATAAGTGTTAAGATATTAAATGTTCAAAATAGTCTTTTTTTTTTCAATTTTAAGTGTCCTGAGACCCCTTAACGTCGTTTCTGATTATTCGCAAAGAGATGATTGATTAATCGTCTTATTCTTGTCTCGACTCTTTTAAATTTGATATTTTATGTTTTAAAAGTTTTAGAAAAACTGTTTTTGCTATGTTTTATTCCGTTTACGTATAGCTATATTTTAAAAAACACCTTCCAAATTGCTAACTCAGGCATACTATAAATACTGATACTGAAGACAACAATGTTATATTGAAAAAAAATGCAATTTAACAAATTACAACGACCATTTGGAAAATGATTTTTTCAAAGACTAAAATTTAAGACATAAAAAATAGCACGGAGTTGATCATACATTACGTACGCCATGAATTAAACATTAATAGTGTTATTACACGTAAAAATTGCAAGCGACAGAAATCACCTGCGAGTCGTACGTATTATCCACCTGAAACTTACGTATTAACCAAGCATTTCATTGGCTGTTCGGGAAAAGGCTTTTCCATCGTCAGATTTCCAAGAAATCTGACGGCCAATTTTAAATGAAATTTATTTCTTAAACTTCCAAACATCCCACACTATTACTTTTTATGTCGTCGTATAGAGAATTGCAATTTGTTTGAAAGCTGTATCTCAATTTGTTTCTGAGTTATTATTTATTTTTGTAGTTTTTATTACTTTTTTTGTGATAGTGGCAACACTCTGTTGTCCATCTCTGTTGAAAGTAATGGGAAATACAGATTACTGTATAGACCAATCAGAAAACGAATAAAATGATGATTAAACCAATAAAAACCTTCAGATATGCTTTTGATTTCCTACCCTGGCGAGGAAAATAACCCTTTTTCCAAATGGTTAATAAAAACGTCTTTATTAACATCTAGCAGGACAGTGGACCTAATTATTACTTTAATGGCCTTGATATACCTTATAAAATGGGATTTTCATAAATAGACTATGCACAGTTTATATTATTTTTTAAGAAATTTTGTAACAATTACTGGATCGGCTAACTCAGTTACACGATTAAAACTTTTATGGTGGTTGAACCAAGTTTTTGGTGAGGCAATAACTGTGCAGCCATATGAGGATGAAATTGTGTTCCGGCATTTGGTGCTCCAATTGAACCATAGCTCTAAATGCTGGAACGAGTTTTCACCATCTTATTGTTGCAGCTACTTCAGCATTAAAATTTGGTTCAACCGACCACAAAATTATTAATAGTGTATAGCGTATTGCAGATACCGATGGCGTCAATATTTGAAACTTTTTTTAGCCCCCGATATGCAATTTCCTTCGGGCAACAATTAAAATGTCGTTCCTATAAGATAATGTTCCGTTACATAAACCATCCTTAAAATTAAGCAGGTATATCATTGTACGGTAAAATAATGCTAATATCTACTGCAGTTTTTTTAACTTCTAAACATCGCGCGTTTTCAATTTTTACACCGTCGTATAGGGGAAAGAAAGAACTTTTAAACGCAGTTTGCCTGAAAATTAATTTTTTTTCTTGCAGCTTTTAAAGTGATTTTTGGTAATGCTGGCAACTGAAGTACTCCATTTCTGAAGAAAGTAAAGGGAAAACATTCGATTAGTGTATCTTTTTGTTGCCATTCTCTAAAAAAAAAATGAAGAAAAATTGTAATTATAATATGTGCTGTGCCAAGAATATCGCTTGCTATAAAAATGTATTTTAAAGTATGTATATATGACTTTTTTTCTCAAAAGCTGAAAGAATGCAATTTTATTAATCCGTATGTAGTAACATTCTCCGAATTTTGAAAAAATATAAATGAATGATTTAAATAAAATAGGGAACTATTGTATACTATATTTTATTTTCAGTATCCAAATTAATGTTACAAACAAATGAAGGTTTATGAATCATTAGATACCCGATTTTTTCTGTCGAGTTTCTTGAATGACGACGTTGCTTTTTGGAGGTTTTGTGTACTATTCCGCGATAGGGACGTCATATGCATACTTTTCTATGCATTTTGTTTAAGACTGGATCATCAATGTCGAATTCTTTAGCGGATGCAAATGACGTCATCTATATTTTTCCCCTCGGGGGCGACACTAAATTCTGAAAAAGCTAAATTCCTGCTTCCTGATTGTTATTGTCATTATGATGGGTTAGAACACTGGATCTAATTCCTATTTTGGCGAAGACGTTCTTATATGTCTTGTCCAAACTTACGTGCATAAACAGACTTTGCACAACTTATGTGAATGGTGAAACCGATAAATTATAAAGACGGGCATTTCAACGTAGAAGTTTGAAATTAGCTATTATATAATGCATGTTTTGTAAATCAAAATTCTTGCTATTAAAGCTTTTCTGAGCGATGAGTTCACGGCTTTTATTAGAGCAGATATGAAAGGAAATCGCCTATCGAAACATTTAGACACATTCTACTAAGACTTTATGAAGCATAATATTTTAACGCAATAACTTCAGTTACGCAATTAACTGTGTGACGAATTTTGTGTAACAGAAGCATGTTTGAAAATTACCTTCAAATTAAACTTTTTTGAGAAAAATTATTGCTCTAGAAAGTATAAAGCTGGAAATAAAGTAAAAATGTTTAAACTACGCTGTAAAAAAATTTAAAAAAATAAATAAATAAATAAAAATAAGTAGTGTTTAATCAATGAAACTATAATATAACCACAAAAGAATATATAGAATAATCTCTTCCGACTTATCCATAATTCTGCAAAGTGTTCTTTGTCTTTAGACATCTCGGAAACACTATAGTTTCGAGATTTAAAAAAGTATTTGTATTAACGGAGACTTTTTTTTCTGCCACTAAATTTCAGAAATTTTTCCAAGTAATTTTTTATGGTGCATCAGTTTTTAGATAGAACGCTATCAATTCTCAATTAAACATTTTCAACTGAGAAATTGGAATTTGTACATTTAACGCTAAAAAGTTGAAAAGGAATTAAAAATAAAAAATAGAGAGAGTAACATTCTTTTTCAAATACACACTTTTATTTTTAAATTTGGATAAAATTATTAAAACTGAAATATTTTGAAAGATTTTACATTTGAGAAGGAATGTATATATATACACACATACATATATATACAATTTAAAAATGAGTAAAAAATATTTAATCAGCACATTTTAGTTTATTTTGTGAGTAAATATCAAGTACATGAACTCAAGTACTTGATCTGTGGAATTTCTTTTTTACCTATGTGACACATACAGGACCATAGCGTTCTGAATTGAAGAAGTTCAAGTTCAAATTCTGCAGCTGTTTGTTTAGCTGGCTTTTGAACGATTTATGTAAAAACGTTTTTGTAGTTATTATTTATAAAAAAAAAACGAAACCACTTTTAAAAAAAAATTTAAAGTTTTTGCTTTTAGCGAACGAAAATTAATTTTATTTTTTAAATTGATCGTTTCTTTTAAAACAGGAAAATATGTATTCAAAGACGGGATTGTTTCCTCCTTGACATGGAAATGGTGTAGAGTTCGTCTAATAACGCTGCAAGTTTGTTTAGTTTGTTTTATAAAATGAGCTACCGGAACAATTAATTATCCTTTTTATGCTTCTTGATCACAGAATTGAATGACATTATATATAATTTTCTTACTATCATTCCTGGAAGATTTATTTTTACTCGAACTAACCCTTTTAGCACTAAATATAGAGGTTTTAATTTGAGTTAAACGGGACGTTAGTATAATTTTAAACTTTGATCGGAAGTAAAAGATAACAAACAAGTAAGCACCAATTTTAGAGAGAACGCCGAAGTAGAACTTCGGAAAATGCCCATCTTAGCATAACACCCCTTTAGATAGTAGAATCGTCCCTTAGTGCTAGGCGCGGCTTTCGAAAACGAACAGTATACGCGATTTCCGCGCTATATACTTCTAGGCACTGTAGTCAGGTCACAAAATAGTTTGTAAATGATTTAATAGTGAATTAACCTTTTCAACGACAAGTAATTGTGGCTTTACAATGCTGCATTTACAACAGAATTTCCGAAAATTTTTATTTAATTATAATGAAAAGCAATTTTGTACCAAAGTTATGGAAGTAAAAGTGTATCAAAAAATTATGGTACGAATCTTGGATGAAATTAAGTGGATTAAAAATTATATCGGCGCCCTTTATGGGGTTAAATAAATAATTCTTCTATTTATCGCAAAAAATTAGCCATTCTTCGCGATAGTGATCTATAACATATTCACCAGTTGGAAACTCAATCAAAAGTACAGATTGGGATCTAACGTGCTCACTCGCACACGCACACATACAATTCATGATTACAATACATTCTTCGGAGATTTTTTTTTTAAATGTCGCATCTGATGTTATCTATTTTTCAAAGGAAAGTTGTTACGAATATATCATCAATTTAAGTTACTGAAATGTCAAATACACTCCGTGCATTTTTATTTCAAGTGCATAATAATAAACCTGTTCGATTGCTTTCTGCTTATAGCAAAATCTGCATTATCAAGCCTGAGAAATTTTTCGCCTAAATACATAAAAGTTTAACGATGCCAATAAAATGTCGATGAAGAATATTTATATTTTTTCAACATGCTTCCGAAATCTAAAACGTGATCTCCTATCACCAGGTTATAAAATAAATACATTTATGAAATAGAACATGATATTATGATTAAATTAAACATACGGAATAACTTTGCATTATTAAACCTTAAATGCGGAATTTTTTATTTTGTTTCGAAAAAATTATATAGGATACTCTGAAAGGTTTATAACACAGGAAAAATAATGAAAAAAAATCAGAGATATATTTTTCATATAATACGTCAATCTTTTATTCTGTTGCATGTCTGTAATACAAGTAAAAACTACTGTCGTGTGGCTGTTTTACGCTAAAATAATGCAAATTAGTAAATACTTTAATAAGTATGTCTCCAAATACCTTATTTTGTACAATTATTTATTTTACAAAACTTAACCTTTAACCCTTTAATTCCCATGATAGAATGTGCTCTAGAAATTCAGAGTAGTTCAGAGAATCTGACTTTACACCAGAAATTTTTAATGGTTAATTTCGCTTTATTTAAATACGCAATGTCTGTTTTTTATTTAAACCAAATATTGCTATTTAAATTTTCTGGTGTGAATTAGGTATATACGAATAAAAAACATCTGTTAACACTGGAACACCCGGAAATTTTACTCAAGTTTAATAAAAATATTTGACATCAGAATTTTTATTTAAAATTATGTGACTGATTTATTTAATGTAAATCTGGGTGATTTAAATTTAATTTATTTTATGAAAGAATTTCTGGTTCCAGTGGACATTTAATCATATAGTCGGAGTTGGATCGACTCCTTCCGGGCGTTCTAGTGTTAAATTCAAAACAATGTTGTTTGCATATATCCAAAGCTGCGCACTAAAGTGTTAAATTACTCATACTAATGAGCATTCAGCATTATAACGGCTTTCCCGTTATATATTCATTTAAGGGGGTCCGGGACACAAAAATTTTCAAATTTTTTTTTTTATTTTATTAAAAATTTCTCTGCCGTTTTCTGCTTAAAATGATGTTTAAATCATGTTTCTATCTTAATTAGAACAGGAAATATTAATTTTTTCGTTTTGGTTTGTTTTCAAAATCTGTCTTTCAAGCTATGGTTGTCAAGGAAACGAGTTCTTGAAAAATTGCGTTTTTCTTCATGATAGGTTTTTTTCACCATTTCTCATATTTAAATTCTTATAACTCGAGAACCGTTAAAGATACAGGGTTGAAACTCGGAACATATCTTATTCAATTATTTTACTTTACTTTTGAGCCAGCATATTTGAAAAGAGTATTTAATTTTGAAAATATGATTTTTTTTTAAAGTTGCACCACTTATTTTGTAATTTTTTCGTTAAATATTTTTAATTTTTTTTTAATTAATATTTTTTAAAATGCTAGCTCTAAATTAATATATATATATTTCTGTTTATTTAAATGAAAAACAATTTAAATTCTACAAATAATATTTCGAGTTATAACGATTTTAAATTATACCACTTTTTTCATAAATTTTAAATTTAAAATTTTTTTTAAAAACCTATGAGAAGTTTTATCATTTGATTTTGTTTACAAATGATATGGTTAACCATCACAAAAAAATTCAAAATTTTAACTCAATAAATAAAAAAATTTTGAAAATGTGTCCCGGAACCCCTTAAAACCTCCCCCCTCCCCCTCGAAAAAATCAACATTTAACTTTACTTGTTCATTTTTGTAGTTTTCATTACCCCCCCTCCCACCCCGCTCAAATAAAACATTTAGTTTAAGTTTGACATTTCATACTTAATTTCATATTTCTGTATTCATGCATCCCCCCCCCCTCACACTACTGTAAGTTTCATTTATACTTTAAAAGTTCGTTTTAAATGCATGCATCATTTTATCAGCCATATCTTTTCTTTTAACTTCACACAGACATGTGTATAGAAAGAAATCTTAACCGCAGTGATTTTCCGTTGAGGTAAAAAAAGAATAAAATAGAAATGAATTTCCTTGGCCTCTCAGCCGACAATATGTAATGCATATTTTATGAGTAACACAGAACTGCGCATTAAATTTTTCTCATCCTTTTGACTTGCATTCCTACTAATTCCCACTCTTTATTTTATCAGATAACGACCATATGCCCTGCTGACTAATACAGACAGTTGTAAATTGTAACGTACATGTAATATCACGTGTTTAGCTATTCCTTCAGTTACCCCGACTAACAACAAGAATTTTATTAACTAGCAATCATATAAGCCCGCCATGGCGTATAATTTAATTCAACGAGCTTCGTGATTTTTACTATTTGCTTTGTCTATCCCATCCGTATTATCGCCAATATCTTACATATGTTTGTCTTAAGCTCGCCAATGCGTGAGTAATTGTAACAAATACTTTATCACTATTGCTTCTGATCTTGAGCGTGACAGACGTCAGCGACCCCCCTTGTGGTGCCCGCCCCACCGGGCCATCTTGTTAACTTCTCCCCTATTCTCTGTATGCTCACTGCCATCGCTTTAAAAGTTAATAAAATAATTTAAGTGCTCTAAAATTTTGTGTTGGAGTTTTTTTACAATGTTTGTGAACCTGGGTACGCGAAAACACCTTCATAAGTACCTAAAAATATTGTTTTACAGGATTTTTCAAAATTACTAGAACAAACTTTCAGCGATGGTAATGCATGTCAAGATCATCTACATTTGTATAGGAAATTGGAGTTGCTTATTCAGCCATAAATAAAGGGGTGCCTTAAGCCCAAGAATTTGTTCATAACTTTAGCAATGATAAACATCTTTTAGCAAAATTTGCGTTAGATTAGCTTTGTTTTTCGCGACATGAGAAAACAATGTGACGCGGGAGTTTCTGTCAGTACACTGTAAGTTAGACAGTGACACTATATGTATTGTCAGGTGCCTTCACTGTCATTTTTAACACTTTCCAACAAAGTTGAGAAGTGTTTATGACTTCGGTTTCTCTGGCCGTCTGTCCACGCTCTAACTCTCGTAAATATGCTCGGATCGTTCTGAAATTTTTGGATGTTAGTGACCTCTACCATAGCACGTTCTCTACTTCAAATGAAGTTTGTAGTATGTTTGGTTCATTTACAGGGACAGTCAAAGGTTTTCCGTAATATTACGGCCAATGGGAAAAAATCGTTTCAAATGATTTTTAATGGTGTTACACTCTTTCAAACATAGTAAAATTGATATTCATTTATGAAGTCCACTAAAAAAAATCCCTGCCGGCTCGGGCCTACAGGCGGAGGTAGATTTCGATGTTAAGTACTAAATTCTCCAACAAAACTTAAATCAAGATTAGAGATAAAACCCAGTTTCTTCACAAAGAGCGAGCTGTAGGGAGCTAAACTTTTTGTGAAAATTGTAATATACACGAATGCACACACACATATATATGGAATAGGTTTAAAAAATGGCTACAAAAAATTCAGAGAACCTTAAAGTGTTAAAATATGTTAATATTTCCATAGTCGGGTTTTTATAATGTTTTAATACGTTTCTTCAAACTTACATGGCGTTACATATTCACCTGCTGAGGTCCATTATATTTCCAATATGACGCAATATACATATTTTTTTAATTCGTCAAACTATTTATTTTGAGTTTTCATGCTGAAATCTTGCTCTAGGAAACTTATGACGTAATATTCAATATGTTTTCAATTTGTCAAACTATTTAATTTTACACGTGAAAATTTTGCAAAAGAAAAGTAATTGTTGTGGTGAGAATTTTATTATTTGTTTTTTTTTAATTGTTGGCAACTGCTATAACGAAAAATTTTTATTTTTTTCCTGCCATTGTTGTGTAAGAGCTGGTTTTATCAGAATCATGTTAAGACAGTATTCAAAATTTTGAACCCTCCCCATTTCCACCCTCTTGGGCCGATTTCGCCCATTTTCAATCCCCGCCGAGATATTAGCCATCTCAAAGTTGTTGGCGAGTTTGAAGATGATTCGTGCATAATTGCGACTTTTATCGTGCGGACAAAATTTAGTACATACATACATATATATATATATATATAAACTTTTTAGGTGGGGGTGGTTTTGGGTTCCTGGGGTCCTATAATGAAAAGTTATGAAGGAATTTTTCAAAAGTCGCACCATGGTAACGACTGCAATAGGTAGTATTTCTTACGAAATCTACCTAATATGCATTCTGTTGAATATGCGGTGCAAAGTATAGTTATTGTTCATTTACAAGGCCGCACAAAATAATTCCGTTCATATGGTATAGGGGAAATTGTTTGCGGTGTATTTGAAAATATTTCAGATACTATATTGTATCCGAATTACTGTATCTATATTATAAAGGACAAACATATCTGTGCTTAACGCATACGTCATTTTGCGAATGGCAACACTTTGAAATTTGAAATAAAATTTTGGTTTTGAAATTTTCTCTGCTGCAATTTTTTAAACTTCTAAACATCGCACATTTTAAGTTTTTACACCGTCGTATGAGGAAAAAAATGCTGTTTTAAATGCAATTTGTTTGAAAGCTGTATCTCAATTTATTTTTGAGATATTAATTTTTTTGTAGTTTTTAATATCATTTTTCTTATCGTGGCAACAAAAGTACCCCATTTCTATTGAAAGTCATTGAAAGTAAACGGAAAATAGTCGAAAATAGGAGATACTGTATCTTTTTGTTGCCATTTTCTAATAAAACCTGAAAAAAAAAGTTGAAATTAAAATATGGGCTATGTCAAGAATATTGTCTGTTATTCCGTGATAATGACGTCATATGCATACTTTTCTATAGACGAAGATATATAAGAGCTTTATAAGAGCCTCAGTTGATAAGCACATCCTAATAACTGATCTTTATAATATTTTAATGATTAAGTATCTATGTATATTATAAAGAACAAACGTAACTGTGCGTAACGCTGACATCCTTTTGCGAATGGCAATACTTCAAGATTAAATTTCGGTCTTGAAATTTTCGCTATTGCGATTTTTTAATCTTCTGACCATCGTACATTTTCAATTTTCGCCGCATAGGGAAAAATTTACTTTCAAATACAATTTCTTTAAAAACTGTATCTTAATTGGCTGATGCATATATTTTCTAAAATAATTTTTAAGCATGATTTTTTTTTAAGTTTATCTCATTACGTGCCGGATACAATGCATAATAATAATAACTATTTTGAACATAAAGCATCAAACATTTTTCAGCATTTGTTTCTGACTATTTTTGCATAACGAAATTAATACTTCCTTTATAAACAAATAAAATAATAATATTAAAAAAACCCACCAATCTAACATATTTGTGAAAGACAAATTAACGAAATTAATACTTCTTTTATAAACAAATAAAAGAATAATGTTGTAAAAACACAAATCTAACATTTTTGTAATCGTACAATTTAAATTTTTAGATCACCAAATAGGATTTTTTTTTTTTTTTCCCAAATGGAATTTGTTTGCAAAGTTCATCTCAGTTTACTGATTGTCTATGGTTTTAAAAACAATTTTAAAGCATGAAATATTTTTAAATTTATCTATATCGCGCGGAGTTCGATTACGAAAGATTAATCCGTTTGCTTTTAAAACAAAATAAAGAGTTCATCATTTTCGTACGAATAATATCCATTAAAAAACTTCCCTATGAATAAATAAATAAAATAATATAAATAAAACAAAAATTGGTACTTCTTAGTTATCTCGTCGACCAATTTCGCCAAATTATATAAATCGCCAAACCACTCGCCAAATTATACACATTGACATATTTTTTATTTTAAATAACGAAAGAACGAATAAATTAGTAAAACATTAATAAAAATAAAAATAAAACGTTGAATTAATGGTTTTATTGGCCATTATTGGCATTTAATCTTGCAATTGATTAATTAATTAATGGCAACCATTATTGGCATTTAATCTTACAATTTGGCGACAGTAATTTGGTCGACGGGATAACTAAGAAGTACCCCAAAATTTAATGTATAAGCTCTGAAATTATCAGAATATAAAAGGATGCCATAAGTAGCAAAATCTTGCTCACGGCTTAGCACGCGGCTAATAAGAAAATATCGCTTTTGATAAATTTCAAAAATTTATTTGATTGTATAATTCGTATTTTCTATATGAAAAATGCTTTTTTTTTTTTTTTTGTAAGTGGGAAATCTATAAAATTCATTGATATAAAAAAATTATTAGTTTTCAATTAAAAAAATGTTTTGACCTATATTCTTTAACCCGGGAAGCCCGGGTACGATCCACTAGTATTAGTAATGAATGCTCGAAATGCATTTTTAATTATGATATGCGCTTTATTAGGGTTGCGTTCATCTGACGAAACCTTATTCGTCTCGCTCCTCTGTCTGTCCGTCTGTCACAGAGCCCGTTCTCAGAAACTATACATATTGGAGACTTAAAATTTTGCGTACTCATCGCTGAATACCACACATCATACGACAAATCATAAGGTTTTGAAAAAGTTGTACATTTAACCCTTTGGGTTCCCACATGTGTATTTTAAACAATTCTTTCAAAGTGAGCCCTAATTAGGTTGGAGATGTGAAATTTTGCATACTTATAGCTGAACACCTCACATCGAATGACAAACCATAAAAGTTTGAAAAAGTCGTACATTTAACCCTTTGGGCTCCCACATGTGTATTTTAAACAATTCTTTCTAAGTGAGCCCCTATTTAGGTTAGAGGCGTGAAATTTTGCATACTTATAGCTGAACACAACATATCATACGACAAATGATAAAATTTTGAAAAAATCTTACATTTAACCCTTTGGGCTGCAACATGCGTATTTTAAGCAATTCTTTCTAACTGAGCCCCTTATTAAATTGGAGATTTGAAATTTTGCATACTTATAGTAGTACACCTGAGGCCAGGCGACAAATCATAAAATCTTGAAAAAGTCTTACGTTTAACCCTTTGAGCTACCACATATGTATTTTAAGCAATTCTTTCTAAGAGAGCCCTAATTAAGTTGGAGACATGAATTTTTGCATATATATAGCTGAATACCTCAGACCACACGGCAAATCATAAAATTTTCAAAAAGTCTAGTATTATTTACTCCTTCGGGCTCTAACTTGTGTACTTTAAGCAATTTTTCTAACCTCCGCCCTTTTCACCAAGGGAGCACTTTTCCAACTTTTGCCGACACCCCTTTGACTATTCTTTCATTTTATGCACCATAGTCTTACATATTTTAGTTCCATCTTTTACCGCCAGGGGCGCCTACTTATCTCGGGTGCTATCGTCCTAATCCCCTCGACTAATATATCTACGGATAGTATATAAAACTCAGTTTCGTTCGGATAGAGGTTTGTTTAGAATAGAGTGCGCCCTTGGTTGCGAAATGTGGAACAAACAGATTTTTCAAAAGGATAAAGTGTTTTGAAAGGAATATTAAACGAAACCATCTGTGCGATCTGTGATCACACTTACCTACTTGTTCACTATATTTATGCACATTATAAAGTACGTATAAATGCTATAGTCCATATACAGAGCTACAGAAATGAATTCGTAAAGGTTACTGAGTATGAGCATAAATTGCTTAAAGGTGGGTTTTAAAAGAGTTATGCATTTTGACGCTGAACTGAATTTATAGTACTAAGGAATATTTGTAGATTATAGATAAAAGGATATACAGGGCCACGCAAAGAGTTGGAACATGGCTGTCTATGAGTGATAATTTCTGGAAATATAATTTCAGTTGTTTTAAGCGTGTTTTAGTTTGAATTAAATTTTAGCTAAATAGTGGCATGTAATAAAGGTACTAGGTAAACTACAGGGCTGTACAAAAGTATTTAAGTATGTTTCCATCTATTAGTATAAATTTCTGAAAGATGAATTTCAACCTGTTATGCATTTTCTTGCTAAACTAAATTTTCTCATTATATAGTATATATATCAATATACAGATCGAATACAGGGCTGTTCAAAAGAATTGGAATACATATTTGGCTATCGGCGGTAACTACTAAAATCAGATTTTTAAATGTTTACTTAGTTATCTTATTTACCTTATTTCCCTAAGTAACGAAGTTTCATTAAAGCTTTCAGAAAGGGTTGGAAAGTGTGTCATAATCTATGCTGTACACGTGATTTTTCTTACTTGTATATTTATGAAGGGAACATGATATTATGATTAAATTAAACATACAGAATAACTTTGCATTATTAAATTACTCATTCTTATGAGCATTCAGTACCTAAAAATATTATTTTACAGGATTTTTCAAAATTGCTAGAACAAACTTTCAGAGATGGTAATAGCACGTCAAGATCAGCAACTTTTGTATAGGAAATTGGAGTTGCAATTCACTTATTCAGCCATAAATAAAGGAGTACCTTAAGCCCAAGAATTTGTTCATAACTTTAGCAGTGATAAATATCTTTTAGCAAAATTTGCGTTATTTTAGCTTTGATTTTCGCGACATGAGAAGACAACGTGACGCGGGAGTGTCTGGCAATACACTGTAATTTAGACAGTGACACTATATGTATTATCAGGGGTGTTGTCAGGTGCCTTTACTGTCATTTTACATTTATGAAGTGGAATATGATATTATGATTAAATTAAACATACAAATTAACTTTGCATTATTAAATTACTCATTCTTATGAGCATTCAGTACCTAAACGTATTGTTTTACAGGATTTTCCAAAATTATTAGAACACATTTTCAGAGAAGGTAATGCACGTCAAGATCAGCAACTTTTGTATAGGACATTGGAGTTGCAATTCACTTATTCAGCCATAAATAAAGGAGTACCTTAAGCCCAAGAATTTGTTCATAACTTTAGCAGTGATAAACATCTTTTAGCAAAATTTGCGTTATTTTAGCTTTGTTTTTCGCGACGTGAGAAGACAACGTGACGCCGGAGTGTCTGGCAATACACTGTAATTTAGACAGTGACACTATATGTATTATCAGGGGTGTTGTCAGATGCCTTTACTGTCATTTTACATTTATGAAGTGGAATATGATATTATGATTAAATTAAACATACAAATTAACTTTGCATTATTAAATTACTCATTCTTATGAGCATTCAGTACCTAAAGGTATTGTTTTACAGGATTTTCCAAAATTACTAGAACACATTTTCAGAGAAGATAATGCACGTCAAGATCAGCAACTTTTGCATAGGAAATTGGAGTTTCAATTCACTTATTCAGCCTAAAGATCTTCACGGAACCCGTGGCCGCCGATTTTCATTCACGGCACTCGGGTCCGGACTGGTCTCCACTCTTTTCGGGCTGGGCCCGGGCCATAATTTTTTCAGAAGGCTCGGCCCAGGCTAGGCCTAACTTATTTTTTCTGTGCATAGCCGGGACTGGTTTTATTCCTAGTCTTCACGGCTTAAAATTTTCAATCCTTGTTTTGACCCAGCCCGTTTGAAAATCATTGTCTCAGCGTGACCTGGTCCATTCAAAGTCAATTAAGTTAGGCCTGGTCCAAAAACTTTTGTAAAAAATGCAAATATTTTTAAATAGCCATTATTCTACACTTAACATTAAAATTTATTATTTTTAAGGAATAGTAGATTTCTATGGTTATTAAAATGTAACTAAATTAAAATATAGTAAAACGTGTGAAAAGGAACCTGCCTATGACGGAACCCTGTTTTAAACTGAAAAACGTGTTGATCCATGCAAAATTAATATTCTAATACGTAAGAAAAGAAAAGATAATATATTTACACTTTCTGAGACGGGAACTTGTCTGTAACGCAGTTTTTCTTTTTCCGTCTTAGAAGGTTTTACTGCAAAGCTTTTTCAGATTTTTAACATTTCAATGAATGGAATATGAATTAACAATATTAATGATAACTGAAAAAATTACGTACAAGAAATAGAGATTCATTAAAAAATAAATATCGCAGACTGAGGCACTTCTTTAAAAATGAAGATTATAAACATAAAGAATGTTAAGATGAATGTTTTTGATCAGAACTTCTTGTACGCGACAAATTTTTAACCAAATCGACGTAAAAATAAATGTTTTGTAGAAATTCACTCAGGCTGAGATTTTAACCTTTTTTTCCAGGTCGAGCCGAACTTTTAAGTTTTTTATCGGTCGGACCAATAATATTTCTTCTATGAGACGGGCCGAACTTTTAATTTGTGTATCGGACCAGGCCGAATTATTTTCTATGAGTCCGGCCCGGTTCGGGCCTAGAAATTTCGGCCCATGCAGACCTCTAATTTAGCCATAAATAAAGGGGTGCCTTAAGCCCAAGAATTTGTTCATAAGTTTAGCAATGATAAACATCTTTTAGCAAAAATTTTGTTAGATTAGCTTTGTTTTTCGAGACATGAGAAGACAATGTGACGTGGGAGGTTCTGGAAATACACTGTAATTTAGACAGTGACACTATATGTATTATCAAGGGTGTTGTCAGGTGCATTCGGATAGGGTTAGGGATAAACCGCATTAGCCCCTTGAGGGGCGGTGGGATATATTTTATTCCACCTACGATTAATGAGATTTGCACCAGAAAAATTTTATTAAAGTTTACTTTTCTAATTTTGGTGGAAAAAAGTCATAAAATTGCTTTTCCTTAATTTGCAATAAAAAAATTTTAAGATTCCGATGTGAATTCGACATTAAAGAAACACATTTACTAGCCCCTCAACGGGTTAACCCGAAACCAACACGACTGGTGGTTCGGGTCGCGTGGTGTTTGCATTATATTTTTTCTATGCGGATCGGTTTGCCTTTTATTGTTTCAGGTTCGGATTGGGTTTTGACACTTGCAGCTCGACTTCAGATTGAGCCTATTTTTCAAAAGAATGTCCAAAATAATTTTTGAGATGGAGAATCTATACATAATAAAATATCCATAAAGGACACTCCCCAATAGCGGGCAACTCTATTTAACGAACGCTTTATCAATTCCTAATACTGCGATATTTTTAAGCTTTTACCTCTTAATAATCGACATCTTTTAATCTACACACATGTAACCTGTGTTTGTTTGTGTGAATAAACTATCACAAATACGTTAATGTATTTTCGTGCGTATCGAAAAAAAAAAATGTTGATAATATTTTTCATATTCTGAGAGAAGATAAAGGGTTCTTAACTGTACTCATAAGGAAGAATAATCTGTTATCACGTTTCTCATATGCATTTTATTTCTCATGCAGTAAACTGAAAATACAATCATTCATATTCAAATATGCGTTTATTTTTATTTGAAACATACAAGGTGTCTTTTAATTAACCTACAACTTTAAAATGAAATAACACAAGAATCGTTGCAGGTAGCACAGAATTTTTTTTCTTTGAAAAGAACGTCGAAAAGGTAATTAATGCACAAGGTTTTCAAAGTAAGAACCTTCAGAGGCGATACAGTAACGCATCCTAGTCACAAAGTTATCAGTTACTTGTTCAAATGTTTCTCTTTTAACCCTCCGACTGTCTTGGAGAAGGGCAAAATTATAATGTTGTTTTCTTTGCATTTGTTTTAAATGCTAAAAAAAAAAAAAAAGATTCTTTGAACATTTTATAAAAAAACTTAATAACGAATATGAATGCAATCCTTGGAAGTATTAATCATTGTTCAATGTATTAAAAATACATTAAATCAATAGAATAATATTACTTTAAATATTGCTTGTATTGCAGTGAAACCTGGAGCTTAGTGAACGTATTAACACGGGCTTGTCAGTGAGGGGGTTAATGCTTGAAAATGAGTCAGTAATGGATTTCTTGAGGCTATTGAGGTCTGTCGGCTTCTTCTTGTACCTTAAGTCTTTCGTGTGACCCCAAAGATAGAAATCGCATGGTTGGTTAATTGGTTGGTTGATTTTGTGACGGCCGATTATCTACACTAGGGATATAGGCCCGAGGGGGAGTGCCCTTCGTGGGGGTCTTTCTAAGGGAACCTAACCCGTATTAACGCATGGAAATCCATGGCTCGAAGAAAACCACGAAAACTCCGAACGATTAGGCCGACGGGCGCGATTGGGATCGAACCCAGCACTTTCCGTCTACCAGTTTCGAGAGCAGAACCTCTCAGCCACTGGTGGGGCCCGAAATCGCATGGATTCATAACCTGTGAATAAGGTGGCCAATGCAATGCACCAGGATGGTTGTTCGGGTATTGATAAGCAATAACCCGGGTTCCAAACTCAGTGTTAATGGTGTCAAAATACACCGCCTGTTCTATGCGGAATTGCACCATCCTGCATGAACCAATATTCATCGGTGTTCATACACAGATTACGAATTTGGAGAAAAACGACAGTCTTAGATTATCTTTAACATTATCAAACCTTTCAAATTTTCTTATCAGATCTCTTACCATTTCTCTAGAAAGGCTTAGGTCGGTTTCTGAATGTTGAAGCCTACTTCCGTAGAAACAGTGTTGCATCTTCAAAACATAAATAGCAATTTTGATCTATAAAAATAAGATCTTCAGTTGAATATGACTCTTTGGTAGACATTTTCAAAACTGCATGGAAATGACACAAAACAAATTACTTTTATCTCCTGTTTCACTGCACGCATTCGTGCTGCCATCCAGTGAGGCTCTGAGAAGCTATTTCAGATTAAAGTTGTAGAGGCTAATTAAAAGTGTATTTCTGGCCTGAAACAATCTGACTTGCAACAACATAAATATGTTAAAATAGCAATTAAAACCTTTGTGCAGGAATATTAAAAAACAGTAAACCAACGTTTAAAATGCACAAATAATGCGTGAAAAGCAGCAAACAGCTGTTTTGAATCTACAGCGCTGCCTTATATACCCTATGCGGGTAGCGAAAGCGCCAGAAACAACCAATGAGAGAGAAGCAGTGGAAACGACTGGGTGGACGCGCGTCTCTGTCTATCATTTTGCTCAGCCTTGCTTTTTCTAGCACGCTGTTCCTTTTTCCCTATCTTGCACTGAACAAGAATCTCGCTGTAGATTCGAAACAGCTGTTTACTGCTTTTCACGCATTATTTGTGCATTTTAAACGTTGGTTTACTGCTTTTTAACATAAATATGACCTCAAAAAACCTTTTACAGTGAACTTGAAACACAGAAAGAAAATTAGAGACCGAAAAAAGAAAATTATGGGAAACCCCGGCGGATGCAGAACTCTATTAAAAAAGTCCCGAGATATCAGTTATTCATAGTTTTTACTATACATGGTACCTATAAAAGAATGTACCAGTTATAAATTTTCGTTGTAGAGTGTTGGTCCAAGGTCACAATTAAAGAACTACTCAAAAAGTTTTAGAGAAAGGTATGCACGAATACTGCTTTGTTATCTACTTGTTTGCAGTGCCGCATATGCAAAATGGCGACTCCTGAGCGTAAAGCGTTATTGCTGAGCTGATGATTTAAGGGGGCAGATCACTTTGAGAAGCCAGAAAATGACCGCATTTAAAGCAGTACAAAAAACTCTGTAGTATCTTAGCCAACGAATGAAACGCAACAATTTTTTTTCTTACGTTCACACATTCTTATTGTTTCATAAAATATTTAAATACACATATATTTAGTAATATTAATTAATTAAATCATAACGGAAAAAGTGGATTTTGAAAAATATGAATATTGAAATATTCCTTTTGCGCGCACGATTTTACAAATTTTACTGCAGATACATGTTTAATGTTTCATATTTTGTTACTTATAATACTATATTTTACACTGAACCTAAATTTGAAAGTATATTCAAATTATTTAGCATAATTAATGGCCTATCTAATCATATTCACTAAATTTCCCCAAAAATGCATACTTATTTTTTCAACCCACAATTTTCTGTGACAAAAATCAGACTAAATTGAGATTCAGCATAAACTAACAGAAGTAAACTAAGAATATACATAATTTCAAGTTTCTGTGATAATTAGTTTTTAAATGAGAGTGCACGAAATACCAAAAAATCAATTTTTAGAAAAACGACTTCAAAGTTGGCTTATAACATTACAGCAAATTGTCTTATGCAAGATATTTTTAGCCATAACTTCTGTTCTAATAGGTATTTTTGTAAAATTCGTTTTGCAGTGGATTTGTAACTTTTGAAGGCATCTATTCTAAAATTTTTGAAAATTCTTTTTTTTTTTTTTTTTTTTTTTTTTTTTTTTTTACTGTTAACGTGATCTGCCCCCTTAAAAGCGGACATTACCAGCTTACGCCATACGATTTTTGCCTTTGGAGTTTTATAAAAGTTCATGTCTGCGTTCCGCCTCTGCCTAATGACTTGCCAGAGTTAAGAGACAGAACTGCAGAGGCTATTGCTACCATTACTCCGGACTTATTAACGCCTTAGTACACTAAATTATGAATTTAAAAAGCTGTAGCTTTTAAACTCTTTTTCTTTGCATCACATGTGATACACTAGAAGATACATGCACTAAAAATAAAAGATTTAATTTTTTTTGTTAATTACGGCTAATTACTTGATGTGGTACTTCAAAGTACCATTGGTTTATAACGCTTGGACAAAAATCTAGACTTAGAAAAAAAATACTATATCCATTTTTTTCTTATTATTTTAATGTAACTTATCATGCATATATCTAGTATATATATGTGTATGATGTATATATGACTAGATGATGATGTTGATTGTGCATCGTCAGTGAGCATTTCGCCATCAGAAAAATATTCTACAGTTGCAACTCTATCGTGCGATGGGAAGCATATCTGAAAGAAATTTCCAAACTTCCATTTTCTTTTTATAAAAATACAATATTTTTTCTAAAGATAAAAATAAACATAAAACAAGAATTCTGAAGATAACAATTTTTGGTTTATTATACATCATTGCCGTACATAAATCATGCAGTATATTCTCCTACATTGTAGAAAAATCCACCTGTCTAGCACACACGCATCCCTAGTAAATTTATACTTTTTATGCACCATATGCATTCAAAAGATAAAAACCTATGTAAAAATCGTGTTCAACATAATCCCGACGGTGCTCAAAAGTGCCGCTTTGAAAAGTGTTTCATAAAGCAAACAAACTGAAAGTTAATTTTTTTTTACATTTCATATTGTCAAGTGATCTATTTAAAACAAGAAAAAAAATATGATAGCCTTACCTTTAAAATTTAAGATATTTCCAAACAAAAGTTGGGGATACCATGTTAGACAAAAAAAATGGAAGCAAAATTTACACTCACACGCACCGAAATAGCTTCGCGAACAATTTTCAGCTTACTGAAACTACTTCTATTATTATCTAGTGATGGTCAAGAGAAGTACGAGCGTGTATCAATAAGTTTTTGCCCTCACATAGAAATAATTGAATGAAATTTCTACATTGTATTAGTCCTTTTCTATATAGTCATCGTGCACAGTAACACATTTCTGGAAACGAAATTTCAAGGAGAGGGGGGAGGATGTATTCCAGGAGGCGCGATAGTAGACCCGAAGGAAGTCATTTTTCTGACTTTTGCAGTCCCCCACATGTGACATATTGTTGGAAAGGCCTGTGACCATTTATTCATGCTATGCACCTCCCGAGCACCTCTACCCCAAATTTGACCCCCGGGGGGCATGAATGATGTCCGCAAAATTTAGAAAAGTGCCCCCTGGAGGTTAAATTTTGGGAGTGGAGCTCGGGAGGTGCATGGCATGAATAAGTCGTCACAGGCCTTTCCAATAAATATATCACATGTGGGAGTTGGTAAAAATTAGAAAACTGCCCCCCTTTTGGTCTACTATCGCGCCTCCTGGAATACATCTTCCCCCCTCTCGTTGAAATACCGGTTGCACAAGTGTATGACTGTGCACACTGACTATATAGAAAAAAGGACTCATAAAATGCAGCAATTTCATAAATTTCACTCAATTATTTCCGTGTGAGGGCACAGACTTATTGATACACCCTCGTATTCACTATTGTTTCCTAAAAGTACCATTTCAATTGCATTCAATGAGTGTATTTTAATTGGGATAGAAAACTGCGGTACTTTAAAAGTACCGTCGTCGGGTCGTACAGGGTTAAGAGGGCTGGTCACTCAGCTTCGAAATTCCCCTCCGTAATGTTAAGTCTATGGACTTTTGATACATTCGCATATTTAAAATATCTTCTCGGGAAATTCATATTTTTAACTTCTTTTTTCTGTGTACTCTTCGTAAAGGATAACTCTTTTTTTCTTAGTTTTCAAAATATTTCTGAAATCTATGCTCAAATTAATATTTTATGTGCTAAAAGCGGGCGAACTGTGGGTAAGATTTTAACACATCATATAAAATGAAGTCTATACTTTAGAAATATTTCCCATAGACTTTAGAAATATTTGCCCACAGACTTTACATTATTGAGGGGAAATCGGAAGCTGAGTGACCAGCCCCCTTAACCTAAGTATGGGAAGAATTAGACTTTAGGTTGGATGCGTATCATGTAACTAAATGTGTATAGTCAGGAGGGGTAATTAAGACCACTTTTTACATTTTCAACTTTGCTATTTTTTTTTTTTTTTTTTTTTTTTTTTTTTTTGCTTATTTCTATTTGGAAAAGTGCTGTTTTTAGTACATAGGAAGTAACTTTGATCCTTTACGAACACATTTTAAAAGTTTTAATTATCATAGCTCTTTTTCTTTTAAAGTTAAAAGGGTGGTTATAATTACCCCACCAAAATCTCCCAATCACATAAGTTTGGGGTAATTAAGACCACTAGTGGGGAAATTATGACCACTATATCTTCTCTTTATACTTGCCAATACACATATGTTTTGGGTAATTATGACCACTTCGAACTTCAAAGTAACAAATCAGTTTATCAAAAATTTTATAGACTTAGTTTTAAATTGCTATTTTGATCTCAAAAAGGCTTCAGACTAGTAATAAAGAATACCTAAGATGAAATATACATTATGAGGTTAATATCTAAGCTTGAAATAAAATTTTACCATCACAGTTATCTCCAGTATGACGGCGGTCATAATTACCCAGTGGTCATAATTACCCCATCTGACCCTACATATTGAACATTTGTAAGTAAAATTAGGTTTGTTTACCTTCAATTTGATGTATGGTTTTTTTTTTTTAAATAGTCTATATTAAACTTTAATACCATTGAAACTGGGACATTCTTTTATGCACACCCTGTATTTTAATATTAAGGAATACAGATATGCGCATTTTTCTATGTAAAGATAAAATTTGTATCTCTATAATAATAGCCTAAGTCATGTGACTGTCATCAATAGTTCCGGGCTGACCGCTTCACTTTTTATATGCCAAACAGCCAATTTAGTAATATAATGTTAGTCAGGCGCAGGTGATAAACCGCCAAGTATTGTTCCATCGCCATCATATCGCCGGTATTATAATAGTCCATCTCATGCGACCATCATAAACAATTTTCCGTGAGGTTAATTAAAACAAAGCTTTGATGCTGAAATTAAATGTCATAGTTTATGGTATTATTTATTACTTTTCTTCTTCTTCTTCTTCTTTTTATTTTCTTTTAAGAAATAAGAGAAAATTGAGAGTCATAAATTTTAAGTATTTCAGTTTTAAATTAAAGTTATGCATTTTAAATAAAATGAGTGAAAGTATTATATTTTAAATTAAATTAATGAAATAAGAAAAAATACGACGGGTACAATGTTTGGCGATTTGTCAATTGCACTCGGCTAACATAAAAATACCGAGTTCATGATTTCTGTATCAGAATGTTCCGATTTGAGCAAGTCAATTCAATTATGAATAAAAGTAACATGATACAATGCTTAGCATAGATTTAAAGGAGACCAAACTGGTCGCCAAGGGCGGCTAGTTATAGATATAACCTCCTGAGACCTGGTATCCATTTAAATGGATGTTTTGCTTTCTCCTTCTATTGCGTTAAATTTCATTGTAGCAATCTAAAACCAGTTTGGCATGGTAATGTATGAATCAAAAATCAACATTAAGCTTTTGGATTTTGGCAACGCTAACTACTTTGCTTACAAAATGGCGTAATAAATGAGTTAAGTTGGAATTTTACGTTCTGCTGGTAAGTTTCGGTTTTATGTTATTTTAATTTGTTTAAACTATTTTTTTTTTTTTTTTTTTTTTTTTTGCAATTTTAATAGTAGATGTTAATACTTCCCTTATGTTCTTTATAATAAATTCTATTCTTTCCCGTACTTTTAGCATTTTTTTAATTATTTTAAAGCGAGTTATGGCCGGAACATCCATTCAGATGGATGTGACGTAAAACAAAATAAAAAAATCGAAATTTATTAATTTCTTTAAAAACATCATTTTTAATGCCTATTTGTTGAAAAAAAAATATTAAAAAATATATATGCATTATATTTTGCTTGGGTCTCAGGAGAACAATTGTTGGTTTCTTTCCATATTTTCGTTAAAGCATGAATTAATTTCCTTTTCTTTCGGGTTCGGTTTGAGTTGTTTCGGGTTTGGGTTGAATTATTTAGGCTTCGAGGTTACGGGCCGACAAAAATTATTTTAACGAGTTCCGGTGGGTTTGAGGGTAGAGGAATTTTTTGTTGTTGAGATCCATTCGAGTTTTAGGTGAACTTCAAATGGGTGGTGTACAATCCAACTAGTCCAGTCTCTAATCCAGATTATGCGAGACACTAACTGCTCCGCTTTTTTATCAAGCACAAATTCTCTTAAATTTTTTAAAGAAAAATTAAATTCGTCTGTTCGTTTTTAGTGACAGAAAACTTCGGAATTTCATAAGATTGAAAGTATGATTATTTCGGTGCGTTTTGGCCTCAGAAAAATAGACTATTTATCGTCCTAATTGTTAGAGCATGATTAAAATTTATCTAAATATAACTTAACAAACTCAGGAAGAATATAAAAATTTAAAACGCGCAATTTTTCCAAAATAATAGCAGGACTATTTCATCAACATAATATATATGATCCTAAATCCTACTTTATTCAAAACCTTTTCCAATATGCTTTGCCTACGTATATCCAAGCAGGTAAACAAATAAAGCACAATTTAATCTTTTATGGGCACCTTGTATACGTAATAATATTTGTATTTCCTTTCAAAAGACTGAAATACTAGCTAATTTAAAAAATTCGGTATTTGTAAATATCTATAAAAAGTAACAAATAGAACACGCTTACATTTAAAACATAAATTTATATATGAGGTCAAGCAAGCTTTCATTTTATTTTATTTTATTTTATTTTATTTGTTCTTACATTTAACACGATGAACGGAACCTGCTTCACACAATAACCAGTGAGGACAGAACATCTTTACACCGGCAAAAATCCTGTTTTGTCAGGTTTCAGTGTTTTCAGTATTATTATTGTTCATTATAAATGCATTGTATTGTTTTAGCCGAGATTGTGAAAATTATTAGTTTATTCCATGATATCGTGTACACGGGTTTTACTGCATTACTTAGGTTATCCCAATTTTCAAATGCTTCACCTGCTTTTTACGATACTACGCTGTGAAAAAAAATCTACAAATTTATTAAAATTTTTCTAGGAAATTTATTAAAATTTCTCTAGTAGACTCCTAGAAGTTTTTATGTAACGACAACAACAAAAATTCATGTAAAAGATACACATTTGCGCTGTAAATCAAAAAATATGTAAGGTTACTAAGAATTGTTTAGGAAACTGAGATGCCTAGAACTTTCAATGTAACTGCAACTCGAGTTACAGGTAAAAATTTAGTAAGATTGCTATAATTTTAGTAGATTCTTTTGTAAAGCTACAGATTTCCGTAGCTTTCCAAAAACTAGTTTTGTAGATTTACATCTTTAGTTGTATAGTGTACGGATAAAATTTTAATAAGCATACAGATTTACGTAACTTTACATCTGTAGCATTACACATTTTTTTTTCTTTTTACTGTGTAGGCCTGACAAAATTAATTTTCAGCTACATTATGCATTATAGAGCACCCAGATCGGTGTTGTTTGGAAATGCATGGGGGTCCTTTACAGGTATTTTCATAACGGCAGCTCATTTTACAGAAATCAAAGAAAATATTTTGAAATTAGTGTAGCATTATATTTATTATTGTTAAAGTTATGAGAGAAAACCGGAGTACAGATTGGAGAGAAATGGCTCGTGTTGATAATTGAATCAGATTGATTGCGATCGTGGTTTTCTATACAATAACAAGAACGAAAAATCATGCATCAATCATAGATTGGGTCATTTCCAATATCTGTCCATGTTTTGGAATAGCAAAATCAAATTTTTAGAAATAATCAGAAAGATTTAATCTTTTGTAAATAATTACCTTGCCTCAAAAACATTAATATACAACCTTCAGCAGAGACAAAAATTACTAATTTAAAATTCGTAAACTAATTTTAAATTTTAATTAACTAGGCAATGAGATAAGTGAGCACGGTAATGACAAATTAAGCAAAATACTTTTATTTTCCCCCAGGCATAATTGGCAGCCATTATTTCTTCTGGCCCATACAATGATTTTCTATTTTTTATATAATAAAAGCAGATTAATAAATAAAAGTTCATTTAATTATTAATTAGAAATGGGTATGGTAATGGCGTACAAAAAAATACTCACCAAAACATTCAAAGTCTTTGCTTGTTTTATTGAAACTATAAAACTATTTACTCTATTCACATAAACCTGATAACAAGTTGACTTTTAAGGAGATTTTTGCCTTGATAAAAAGGCATGTGCTGCCCTCTTAAAAACTCCAGATGAACTTTTTGTCAGAAACATGGCAATGACACTCTTTCTTGGGACACGGTTTAAAATAATTATTAAGGATTATTATAGATAAGTTTAATTATTAAAAATAAATATTTTTTTAATTCGTAGCATCTTAATAAATAAAAATGTATTAAAAAATTATAACCATCTGTTTTAAATACAACTTAGTCAAATCTTTACCTGATAAATTGCTTGTTGGGACAACCTATGGTAATGACATTTTGACTACAAAAGAATATATTTCTTATTTTAAAAAATTTTATAAATAATAATATATATGTAAATTATCATTAAAAAACATTATATTTAAAATGCAATAATTAAAATTATGATATTTAATTATTTTTCTGTGCAAATGTGAAAGGACAGTAAAACACGACACTTTTTGAAAATCACCCGATTATGAAACACTTTCCATCAGATTCAGAATATTTTAATAAAATTTCGATGTTTAATAGGATGAAAGGTGATGTCGAAATAAACAATTTCGAAATAATCAATTTCGTAAATGCAAAAAATAATTGAAAACCAAATTTCAGCAATTACTATCATCTAGGGAATCGTACTCGGGCTTCCCGGGTTACAGAATATAGGTGAAAACCAATTTTTTTTATTGAAAAGTAATATTTTTTTTTCACATGCAATATATTCTTTAGATTGCCCACTGAAAATAAAAAAGCATTTTTCATGTGAAAAATATGAATTATACAATCAAATAAACTTTTGAAATTTATCTAAAGGGATTTTTTTCGTATTAGCCGCATGCTAAGAGTTATCAGCCCAAGATCTTGCTGCTTACGGCATCCTTTTATTTTCTGATAATTTCAGAGCTTTAAGCGCATAGTTCAATTACATGTCTGTTAAATTTGTGGTTTGTTTACATTATTTTATTTATTTAATCATATAGAAAGTTTTAATTTTATTTACGGAATATTAGTCGTAAGAAAATGATGAACTCGTTATGTTGTTTTAAAGGCAAACGGTTTAATCTTCCTTAATCGAGTTCCACGCGATAGAGATAAATTTAAAAATTAACCTGTCATACCCGCAATCACGCTTTTTAAAAAATTGGTATTTTAATTTGATCATTTTAAAATCCTTTTAGCTCAAAACGTAAAGTCACCATTGACAGCAAAATCTTTGCATGTGAACAGTCGCACTCTTAACTCGAGATTCTAATCTCAGTGCCGGAGAGTAAAAATTGCCATAATTTATGTTTTTTTGACGTATTTGTGTTAAAAAGTTTAGTTTTATCTAAGAAAAATCATAGTTTTCTTTTAAATAAGACGTCATTTTCACTTACTTAAGCATTTCACCTACTGTCTGAAACTTAGTACACATACAGAAGGAAAATAAATATGGAAACTTTATGAGGAAAATGTGTGTTTTCAAAAGGAGTACGTAATTTTCCGTTCAAAATATTATGTCCCTAATGGGATTTTGCGCCATTAAACCCTATACAACAATTTTTATCAACAATTTCGAATTTTTATCAGATAATCCCATGAATAAAGATAAATAAACCTCATTATTTCTCTCTCTTCTGCAATAATGAAAGCTATCTTATTATCATCATTTTGAAGAAGTTTCATAGAATACTTTTAAAATTAAAATATAATAATGGGATATCAAAAAAAAAAAACAGCTAGTGCAGGCACTTCTACAAATGAACATTTTTCAGTTTAAAAAAATTATTAGTAATTTTGGTTCAGCAGAAAGCTCAGGGCTGATGACTAAAAAAAAATTCTTGTGTTTTAAATATATACATTATACAAAATTATGAAAAAATAAATTAAGCAAATTATGTTATTTTGATAAAATTACAGTAACATGTCTTAAAGAATAGCAATAAAATTTTATTAGTAGAGAGAATTTTGGACAAAAACTTGAGGAACCTGATATTATTTTAAACCTCGAATTATTGCCAAGATCTTCTTTGATTGCTTGTCTATCTCGACGAAACGAATTCATCCAAGAGAGAATCATCAAGCTCTGTAATATAAATCGCTGTTTTTCGGATAAAGAGCATGCTCACTGCATGTTACTGCTCTTCCATAACGGCGCTCTACACATTTGTAAAACATTGCGTTTTATCGGTGAGTGATTTTGATTACGTTATTTTCAAAGTTAGTTTCATTTAGCATTTTCACCTTGCAGAATTTCAAAGCAGCTGGAGTGAAAATGACGCACTTCTACAATACATATTTCAGTTTTAAGAATTAAAATACACGCTTTTTTTTTATAAAATGACGTCAACTGCATCCGCTAAAGAATCCCACTTTTATGATCCCGGCTTAAACAACATCTATAGAACGGTATGCAAATGACATCATTAGCGCAGAATAATACACAAACCCAGCAGAAAGCAATGACGTTATTTAAGAAGCTCGGCAAAACAATCTCGGGTATATAATGATTTATATATGACTTCATTTTTTTGTTTATAATAGCTCCATGTTTTATCAGATGCCATTCATTTATATTTTTCCGAAATTCGGAAAATGTAATTACACACGGATTAATAAAATTCCATTCTTTCAGATTTTTGATACGAATTAAGTAAATGCGAAGAAAATAAGTCACCCAAATATTCTTTAAAATACATTTTTGTAAAGAGAAAGTGTTGTATCGTTTGTAAAGTTAAATTGCAATAAACTAAAAATCCTTTAATTGATAAATAAAAACGAAATAAAGCCTAAACTTACCGGTTTTTATAACAAATGATATTCTTAACATAGCACGCATTTAATTTCAATTTTTTTTTCAGTTTTTATCAGAAAATTGCAACAAAAAGATACAGCAATCTACTATTTTCCTTTTTTTCCCTTTACTTTCAACATAAATGGAGTACTTCAGTTGCCACGATTACAAAAAAAAGTCATAAAACTACAAAAAAATTAATATCTTAAAATTAAATTGAGATACAGCTTTCAAACAAATTGCATTTAAAAGATCATTTTTTTCTTATACGACGGTGTAAAAATTTAAAATGTGCGATGTTTAGAAGTTTAAAAATTTGCAGTAGAGAAAATTGTAAAACCAAAATTTTATTACAAATTTCAAAGTGTTACCATTCACAAAATGACGTATGCGTTACTCACAGATATGTTTGTCCTTTATAATATAGACAGTCGGAAAATATCGGTTTTATTTTGTGCAGCCCTGTATATGATCTATAGAACCTATACGCATCAAATAATATGCAAAAAATTAGTTAAATTGAAAAATGCGTACCACGACTGAAAATGCACTTTCAGCAATTGTTGTTACGGAATTATCTTGTGTGTCCCTGTAAATAAAGGAATACTGTACACACCACATTCTATAATAAGCGTCTTAACCCTTTATGTACTGAATTATAATTTCATGAAAATGTAATCTCCTAAAGCATTTTTCGTGAATTGTTTAAACTAAATTAGAAGATTTACATAATCGTTTAATAAATTTTAGAAGGATTGAAGGATTTAGAAGTATTAATTACATTTGAGTTTATAGGGATTTTGTGTATTATTTATAACCCTTCTCAAATCTTTTATTTTAAATACTTTTCTTAGTATTTTGTAGACTTAAAAAATGTACAAATATAATGTTCTTACAATATAAATATAGAAATATAACCGAATTGACCCCCCCCCCCCTTCCTAATGCCAAGAAAGCTGAAAAGATGCAAAGGCAAAAGAAATCATCCTTTTAAAAATATTTTTGTTTTGTGTAACCAATAATTATTTTGGAACAAGATAAAGTAATGTATCTATAACTCATTCTAAACTATATGACAACTAATCGATTATTAAATGAATTTTTATAACAAGTTATTTCAATGGTACTTTTAAGTCAGTAGATAATAGGTTAAAGTGCACCTCCGTGATACATATTAGTCTCAATAGGTTTTAAATGGTGAAACATCATTAAAATACACCGCAAACGATTTTTGCCCATTGACTGTAATGCATGGATTCCTTTGACTGCCCCTGTAAATGAACTATAAATGCGCCATACTTTATTTTCAATGCCGAACGTTCCATAGTATACCTCGATAACATATATCAATTGCATGACAAATCGAGCATATTTTTGCAAGTTAGAGCACGGACAGACACACAAACCGTAGTCATAAAATATTCTCAACTATGTTGGAAATTGTTAAAAAGTGTTTTTATTGACGTTTATTATCACCAGCTAATTTTGTGACAATTTTTCTTATTATACTCTTGTCGGCTAGCTCAAATTAACTCATACATAAATTTCACTATATTTCAAAATATCAATTTGTCGGGGCGTAACTTTTTAAATATTTTTTTTATTTCTTCTTTGTAAGACTACGCATAACAAATAGAACAACACATATACACAAAATAATGGCGTGAATATAACTTTTTACATGTTAGCACACCTCAAAACAGAACAGAACTCTAACGAACTCACAGCATTTCTTATTCGGCAGAGCTCACGCAAGCCGGTCACGTGATTGCCGGTAAAGTCTATTTTTGGAATGGATAGCGCGCGTTACACTCTGTAAATAATTTAAATTTTCCATTATTCTATATTTTCAAAATTGCCTTTTAAAAAAAAACAATTCATTCGCGATTTTAAACCGAAATATTTTCAAAATTTTATACCTTTTCATGAAAAATTGAATAATTTAAAAAATAAGTTTTGCTTGGTTTTATTTATTCTTTTGCAATTGTTATAAATGTATCTTCGTACTTAGGCAGTCGAAATATCACATGTATTCGATATATTTTGTTTGTTATTTCCAAAGTACAATAAAGCTCTTCGATTCCGTTTTATTGATAGTAAAATCTGAATTATCAAGCATGAGAAAATATTACCCTAAATACATAAAATTTAACGGCACCGATAAAATGCTGATGAAGCAATATTTATGTTCCTTCAAGATGTTTTCGAGTAGACGATCATGAAACTTCTTTCAGCAGGTTATAAAATAAATACATTGTACGATGTAACATGACGTTATGATTGGAATAAATGTGATCTAGTAGGAAGCAGGAATTCTAGTTTTTCACAATTTAGTGTCACTCCCGATGAGAAAAGAATATTATTATTATTATTACGAGGTGGAACCCGTCTAAATTATACAAAAGAAAATGTTTAAGAAGAACTGTTTCATTAATTTACAATACACTTACAAAATTAGTTTCAATTTTTAAAAAAATGCATCTTATATTTGTTAGTTTAATTCTCAAATAAATATTTATTTTAACCTACAGGTCACAGCTCTTCTATAAAGACATCTAAATTTTTGTAAAAATTTGCGTTTTATCAGTGCGAGATTTCAATTGCCTTATTTTCAAAAGTAAAGCATTTCCACCTGTGAATAATTTCAAAGCCGCTGGAGTAAAAATGATGCACTTCTACAAAACATATTTCAGTTTTAAGACTTAAAATACACGCTTTTATTTTATATAAAATGACGTCATTTTCATTCGCTGAAGAATTCCACATTTACCCACCAGTCTTAGACAACATGTATAGTAAAGTATGCATATGACGTCAATATCGCGGAATAATATACAAACCCAGCAAAGAGCGATATCGTAAACTCGAGAAAAAACTCGTCTATCCAATGATTTATATGCCTTCATTTGTTTGTAACGTTAATATGGATATTTAAAATTAAATATATTTTATAATAGTTCCATGTTTTATTAGAAATCCTTCATTTATATTTATCAGTACACCACGTATTTTAATTGCAATTTTTTTCAATAGTTACGAGAAAATGGCAACAAAAATATATCGTAATTTACTATTTTCCGTTTACTTTCTACAGAAATGGAGCACTTCAGTTGCCACCATTACAGAAATGGCATTTAAAACAACACTGGCTTCCAAAAGTTAAGGTACAGGGACTGGATGCTTTCGGTTACACACAGTTTGTCAAATACCTAACAACATTATTGGCAAATTGTTCTTGAACTTCTGAGATGTAAAGAACATGTTTGATTCCATATTTCTCGGTGAAGATTTAGTGTGTGTGGGGGGGGGAGGGGAGGCAATTAGAGGCCTAATGATAAATTTAACAATAAAATAATATTTGCGATCACCGTTGTAACAGAAAATGCTGGAAATGGTTTGTCACTGTGTTAAATGACTATTTGGGTCCTGTTCAACGTTTGTGTGCATTTGTGTAAGCATAGTACTCGTATTCGGGAAGCTGTTATTGTGTCTGTGAAAAGTCAACTGTGTAGCCAGCTATTTAGGGCAACTTATCTAAAAGGTCCAGTCAAATATCACGAAAATTTACAAAGATAGGGGCGATATAGTGAGTTGCTTTCTAAAAATAGCTTTATTATGAGAGATTTTCCACAACTTTTCAACCAGCTCACAATATCTTTCTGAGTTTTCACAATATTTGATTGGACTTTTTATAGAAATTGCCCAAAATAGCTGACTACCAAATTACGAAATAAAAATTTTGAAATCTTACACGCATGCGCAGTTAAAAATTATTTCATACAAGTGTCCATATCTCATCAAATATTCAATATATTCATGTTTTAATTGATTTATACTGTTGCTACTGTTCTTTGTCAGGTATTCGGAAAGTGGTGTTAAATTTGGTTGAAATCTCTGTACATTAAAAATGAAAAACTTTTGAATTTTTCACAGACACAATAACATCTTCCCTAATATGAGTGCTATGCTTACACAAATGCACACAAACGTTGAACAAAACCCAAATACTCATTTAACGCAGTGACAAGCCATTTCCAGCATTTTCTGTTACATAGGTGATCGCAAATATCATTTTATTATTAAATTTATTATTATCCCCCTAACTGTCCCCTCCCCGACTAAATTTTCACTGAGAAATTTATAATCAAACATGTTCTTTACATACCAGAAGATCAAGAACAATTCGCCAATAATGTTGGTAGATATTCAAAACACCTTGTACAATCGAAAGCATCCAGTCACTGTGCTTTAATTTTTGGAGGCCAGTGTATAAAAAAAATAATATCTCCAAAATAAATTGAGATACAGTTTTCAAACGAATTGCAGTTAAAAGTACTTTTTCCTATACGAAGGCGTAAAAACTGAAAATTTGCGATGCTACAAGTTTAAAAACATTTTAAGAAATCAGTCGCTATCAGTTATAAGTCTCAAGAAACATAAAAAAGAGTTATATTTGGAACATAAAAGGTTTCGAAATACTACAATCAACTTTGGAAGAGGAGGAAGATGTTACAATAGTGAACAAAGAAACCAACCAATAGTCTATAAGAAACTGCAAAAGAGATAGTCGATGAAGCTCAATTAAAGCAGACAAAAAAAAAAAAAATAACAGAAGAAATAAGGTTCCGTGAAGAAAAGAGAACAATTTAAAACGAAGAAAAGCGATACCAAATCAAGTGTTGGATACGCATAATTACTTTAAAATGTAATAAAATAGAGAAAATCAGAAAATCTAATCTTTTAGAAAAGTTCTGAAAGATAACAAAAATTTTTAATCAGTTAAACGCAAACTATGTGTTGGAATAAAAAGTATTTTTGCACTGAAGAGGGTAAATTGAATAATCGCCAAAGTCAATAATGAAATTGTAAGTAGTGTCGAAGGTTTCTATAATGATCTGTATAAATGTGAAGATCAAAGGAAAAGAAGCGCCTACCTGATTAGAGAAAAAAATTGAAGAGATAATCCCAGTGATGACAGATGAAGTTTGCCGAGCCATTAGATATATAAAAAAAGGTTAACGCCCTGCAAAAATGAATCACAACTGACCTTGTCAAAGAAGAAGGAGAAGAATTTGCTAAATTGCTAGCTATGCTATTTTCAAAATGTCTATAGAAATCAAGTGTACCAGAAGACTGGAATAATGGTGTGATTGTACTACTTTATATGAAAGGGGAAAATCAAACAATTGAAAACTACCATTCGATTAGCTTATTGTCAGTAATGTATAAGTTTTTCAGTAAAGTTTAAACTATAAGACTTGAATCAGATCTATATTCAGTTCAAGCTAGAGAACAAGCAGTATTTCGAAGTGGGTTTACCATAATAAAATATATTTAAACGCTACGCAAATTCATAGAGAAACATCCCCTTGCCACACTTTAATTTATTATGAAAAATATTTCATTCTTTTACTCATCATCAGTGGTAAAATCTCTAGAGGACATCGGTATAAACAAACCTTACATCAATATTATAACGAATATTTACAAGAAAACGACAGAAACCATACCTTTGGACAAGTGCAAAAATCCAGCTTGGATAAGGAATAGAAAAAAAGATACAATTTCACCTTACAATTCTCTTAGAAAATAAATCAAGAAGCTTGTTTGAGAAAACAAAGGGGTTAGGATAAATGAGGAATACCTAAAGTCATCCCATTTTGCTGAAGACATTTTAGTTTTCCGTAACAGCCTCGAAAAATCAAAAGATATATTAAAAGATTTGCATTAACGTGGAATAAATATTCAATTAGGAAATAACTAAGATGATGTTCGATTCATTTGCACCAAAAGAGAAGATTAAGGACATGCAGAGTAACAGTAGGATCCGGTTAAGACGCTCCCTTTTAACCCCTTGAACACTACAACTTATATGCGTATATCATGGACTCTTCTGTTTGAAATACCAGGACGTAAAGTCGTGGGAAAAAAAATAAACACCCCCTACTAACTCCTCAACAAATTATCGTAGAAGAAAGTTACTGGTACCCAACGATTAGAAATAAAGCCTACTTTTAAATGATGTATATAAAATTTGCTTAGGGGCCATCTACATATTAAAACAAACCCAAACTTCATTTTTTTTTCAATGGTAATACCCAATTTTAACAAGATATTTGAAATTTTCTGTTCAAATTATGTCTAGACACCAAATTTCAAGTCATCTGAGTGATAAGTTTTTGAATTACAAACCTTCAAAATTTAGCGCTTCTAATGTTAAATTACATTTTCATATTTTTAATAATATCTCTTGAAATTATGCTCCTAATGTGCTATTTTCTTTGTGTAGCAATAATACTAAAATACCCAAACATAAATACGTTGAATTTGCAATTTTTATAATTTTATGATATGAATTATGAATTATGAAATTAATATTTTAAGAAATTATGAATTGCAACATGCAATTTTTTTATGGATTTAGATTTATTAAGTCCAGCTTTATGGGAATCCAAATTTCACATTTTTCTTCCAAGTAGTTTTCAAATTATGCTTAAAAAACGGCAAAATGATGGTTTAAGGGACCGTCTATGATAGAAGTGATTAGATATTTTGAAATTTCTTATGCTAACCTGTAATCTAGCAATCTTCAATGACTACTTGAGTGGCGCTTAAGATGCCTTAATCAAGAAAGGGCCTCTCTCGGTCAACAATCGAGTACCGAACTTCAATTTGGATATAGCTCCTAAAATACGCTCATTTTAAAATAATTAATTTCTAGGAAACTTATCGTACGAATTGCATAAAAATTTGTTTTAATGCTGATCAAAAGGTGAAGAGTTCATTTATGCTGTCATAATTGTTTACTGCTATCGTAAAAAACAAAGTTTTGGTTCGTTTTAATATGTAGATGGCCCTCTAAGCAAATTTTGTATGCATCATTTAAATGATGTTTATTAGTAGATTTTATTACCAATCGTGTGGTACCAGTAACTTTTTTCTACGATAATTTTTTGCAGAGTTAGTATGGGGTGTTTACTTTTTTTTATCCCACGACTGTACGTTCGTACATCCTCATTTTAAGAACAGACTGCAATGTTCTAACCTTCTGTTGTTGTTGTTGTTGTTTTTTGCGTTGCTAATTTTTATTGGGGTTTGATTAGAATGGGCTTTATTGTATAAACATACATGTCTTATTTTTCCATTTTCTACACTTATGTGCTTTATTGTAATATAGCAACAATTCCGAAAACTTACGAACTTTACTCGTCTAATAATTGTTTACTTCGAGCCTTATTTCTGTTTGAATAATATAAATAAACTTTTATTCATCTCTTTACACTATATATAATTAAAAATATTAGCATAAACTACTTTTGGTGAATTTTAATGTATTTGCTATTCAGCATACTATCATTAAATTGAATGTGGTGCTTAATGCGTTAATACGCGGTCCCGCTTAGTACGCGGATTTTTCTATAGATATAAAACGACCGAAAGGACGACTGTAGTTAAAATGAAGCGACAAAATCAGAAAAGTGGCTGGAGTTAATTTAATTAGCAAAGCACTGGACGGGAAAAAATGTGAAAATCTGGGATGACCTACATCCAGCAACAGATTGAAAGCAGTTGATCCTGTGTATATAAATTTCATGTAATACAAATAAGGTTTTTCAGCTACAAATTACAGTTTTCAGTTTCAAATTTAAATAAATTAACTAGACATTTTTTATTGTTTTTTTTTCTTTTGTTTTCAATTCATACGATTAAATTATATTCAAACCGCAAAAGAGAAATGTTTCCATGTATATTAAAATATGGAAAGAATTAGTAATTACATTCCACACGAAAAGTTCTAAAGAAATTTTTCTGCAATTAATATATTAATTGTACACGGATTAGCATTTCTTGCTTGCTTTGTAACATGATTTATGCATCAAAATTACGTTTAAGCAGTTCAAAACTTCATTAACCTGAAAAAAGAGTTTAGAAAAAATAATTGCACACATTTTTTCTTCGTCAGAATAAATGTATGCTAATTGCGTTTGAATCATGATTAAAAAACATTAAATATTTTTTAAGTTTGTTGATTAAGTTTAAATTAGTCTGAAGGAAGTTTTGAATTAATATTATGCTTAATTAAACATTTTACAGAGTTTTTGTGTATAAAATCTGATTAAAGAAAAACAAATAATTTTGTTTATTCTGTTAAAATATTTATCTCAGTATGTGTAATAATCATATATAAACAGATTAAGCTAAATAATGCTATAAAAAGTGATGAAATATCTTTATTTAGATTGACGAACGTTTCATCGCACAAACGCGACATTTTCAAAATTATTCATGATAGAAAATATTTTCACAAAATTTAAAAAAAAAAACTTTGTAAACAATTTAACGAGACACCAGGCATAATGAAAATCAGTGCAAACATAAAATAAAATGAAATTCGATATTTGTGAGCGTGGATTAATTTTTACTATTGTTACTAAAATTGCATAGCATCTCTTTTCAAATTTTAGGGAAATCAAGGGACACTGAACCATTTCAGATATTCTCATTGCGTAAAAATATCTCTATTGATTCCCGGATAATGGATGGTAAATAAAATCTTAATGGATAAATTAATCTGCTATTTTTAAAATCGATCTGTAAAGGTTCTTTGCAGCATAATCTTGATTCGTCTGTTGTATTTGACATCTGCTAGAAATTCTTTGATTCTAGTTTTAATTTTTCTGCTTGTCATACCTATATAAAACTGCATCGCCCCATCTTCTTTGGTGAACGGTATTTCGTACACTTCTGATAACTGGTTTGATTCAATTGGATCTATTTTCTTGCATACTATATTTTTTTAATTTCATGGAAGGTTTTGCAACAAGGGTGATATGGAATTTATTGCACCAGAAAAAGTACCATAGAAAAATTAATTATGAGCTTGAAGAATAAGAAGAAAAAAAATTTCAATCCACAAAATTCCATGTTATCTACTTTAAAATATTTTCGTGGTTTCTTCGAACGTTTGAAATATAAACTCAATAAATTCAATATATTCCTTGTTACAAAACCTTCCATGAAATTAAAAAATATAGTATGCATGAAATTAGATCCAATCAAACCGTCTGAACGAGTTCATAATCACCAATTCGATATACCAGAGCAGTTCGGGTTTCGACAAAACTCTCTACTCAACACCAACTTTGGAGGGTAACTGAATTGATTCATGATGGTTTCCTTAGCAGATTAATAACCAATGTCATATTCATAGACATTGCCAAAGCATTCGACAGAGTTTGCCGTGAAGCTCTAATTTATAAACTTATCTTACTTAAAGTCCCTCCATAGCTTATTCTCATTATTTATAAATATCTGAAAAATAGATCCTTCTCTGTTAGAGTGCATCACTCTATTTCTTCTTTCCGAATTATAGAGGCAGGAGTACCGCAAGACGGATTATTGAGCACATGGTTCTTCAACATTTATATAAATGACATACCCAAAATTCCCCGCACCCTCTAAGCATTATATGCGGGTGACACAGCCAAACTCTTCAGTAACATCTCACTAAACATTATGATTGAACAACTCCAATCCTATCTTGCCATGCCATGGTGATTACGTCCTATTTAAGATGGAGTCATGTCATTTCCGTATTACTGAATTTAATATATATAATCTTATTAAATTTTGCATTCAACCATTTTTGCATAAGAGTGCAACAGCTATTGCACCAAAATCGGAATATTTATGAAACAAGTTACAGTACGAACACACCTCATTTGTCACGTTTGACCTGTTTTTGTAGCTACAGTTTACGCATAGAAATTACTTTCAAGGTCTTCAAAACTTCATTAACCTGAATTGAATGGAAAAGAAAATACATAAAATTACTTTTTAATACTAGAATAAGTTTATATACTTTGAGTTAGTATCACAAGTGCCGAAAATATGAAGATGGAGAAAAATGACTTCAAACTTTTGTGAAGTTCATGCACAATTTTATCAAACACATAAATTAAAGTTTATATAAAAACTTGCATATAATAAGTGAGGTAATGTTTTAAAATCATTAATCACCGAAAAATTAAAAATGAGAAAATTGTCTCATTTGTCGTTATTTATATAAAATATATATATACTAATAATGATATACTAATATATATATATAATATACATGATATACTAATAATGTATATCATGTGAAAACTTTAGTAAGTTTCATATAAATTTATTATAAAAAGGATAAAAAAAAGCATCCTTATATGTAAGCTCTACATTTTTCATTTTTGAGGTATCTCTGCACCTGTTAGAAAGCTTAATTTTTTCATGTACTAATTCATAAACTGTATTTGTTTTCTTCCTTCTTTTTGGTACATACGCTGTAGTTTTTTTCCACATGGCCAAATTAACTCAAACTATTACAGTTAAATCATGTCCTGATTTTTCGCCATGGAGGAATTAAAATAATTAGCTGTGTCTTTAGGTTTGTTCACTAGTGATTGATCTAAATTAACTAGGCTGCTAAATGGGCTTTTATGTCAATTTAAATTCTGTCATCACGCGTGAAATCTTTAATAACTTCTTTTTTTATTAAAGATACCCTTTTGAAATTTCCCCTGTATATTTTTAAAATATGTAGTTTGGTTATACTTTAAGCCAATAAAACAATGTATATTTTGACTATTTTCAAGGTACTGTGTCCCATAAAAGAAAAAACTATAAAAATCGCACTACGCTACTTTATTTTTTAACGGAAAAATCTTCAGACTTTGCGTGTTCCTTTAAAAATGAAAAACAAAACAAAAAGTAATACATATTTTAATTTAGTATTATTTATGCATAATGAAAACTGAAAATATTTGAAAATTGTATGCCTCACGGAAAAGTTGAATTGAAAATGTTTTACTTATGATGTGAATTAAAAAGAGATATGGAAACATTTTATCTTTTTCATTATTTTTAATACAATTCATGCATTTAAATTATGTCGAAAAACGCCGGAAGCACTTAAAATCAGAAAAAAAATTTTTTTTCGTCTTGGAATATATTTATATGATTTATATGATTTGAAACGTGATCAAAACAGATTAAACAAAATAATTAAAACTTTTAAAGTGTACATCGTTTTGATTCAAACTTTAGAAATTCGTGCTTAAGTTATCAGAAAGAAAGATACGCAATTATTCAGTTCTTAAATAAGGAAAATAAAAATATTTCAGCGTAATTTTTTTGCTGATTGTTAGAATAAAATTGCGCAATTTGCATTTGAATCGTGATCAAAATCCATTAAATAAATGAAAGAGGAAATTTTAAATGTAGCCGCCTCTAATGTGCTTAATCGTCAGATGGGGGGAAAAAACTTAAAAAAAGTATTTGAATACTTTTTTTTTCCTTTTACCTAAAGAAATTTTACTTCAGTTATATTTTGTAAATGCATTATTACTGTAAAAATGTGGCTTAAAAACAAAAATAAAAATCGAAAATAAAAATAAAAATAATACAATATTCCGCCTTTGTTCTGAGAGGTTTTTACTTTATATTTAAATTTTTAAATGCATTAATCAAATTGTAAATTAAGAAACAAAATATGTATCACAATAGAAATATTTTTTAGCGTTGGAATAAATTTCTATGATTTGTGCTTCAATCGTGATCAAAATCCATTAAATAAATGAATTTAAATTTTTGAAACTAGCCCATTATGTTTCTCTAGAGACACTAAAATGTATTGTTATTTATAATAGTAAATCGTACTTTGGAATAATATTCGGGATCTTTGAATCCTTCTTATTCCTTCAAATGTTTTACAAATAAATGTAAAGATGCATATTTTAGCTTCGGAATATAATTATGTGATTTGTTTGAAACTTGATGTAAACGTATTAAACCAATCAGTTCGAACTTTTAAAGTATAACTCTGTTTTTATTTCGAACTCCTTTAATTCGTACCTAAAAAATCTGTCTATTAATGTGTGGGTGATGTGTATATCAATGACGTATGCAAAAACATAATAATTGCATTTCTCAACGGAAGTTCTAGGGGAAATATTACAGTTACCGCTTAAATTTTACCCAGATTAACATATCTTTTCGCTTTGCAGATATGATCGAGATTACGTTCCCGAGCATCAAAACCTTTCTAACTTAAAGTGGGTAAATATTAGATGTTATATAAAAATTTTACTTGCAATATTCATTTAAATTATTCTAAATTTCCAGCATATTCACTATTCTCCTATCGCTTAATAATCTCTATTATTTATTTCTAGTTAAATACCTATAAATTTAAAACGTGTATATTAATAATTATCTTACTCGAAATCTTAATCTGAAACTTTTAATCCCTTCATTAATTTGTATCAGCTACTAATTTTTATGAATTATAATATTCTAAGAGAACTTACTTTTTATTTTTCGAATGTTTTAAAAGCCATTTTACTATTTCTTATTTTATTCCACGAATCAACACCTAGCGCATTTCCCGGCGTCGGACGTTTCACATCGAAATCCTTCCGTGAGCAGATACGGAACTCATTCCCTATTACGCTTCTCTCTCGCTTTCCATTAGTTGAGTAACCGAGCACATTTCATTCTGTGGCTCGTTCCTGAATCTGATTGGTTCGTCATGAAGTTTACATTCCAATCTATCTTCCTACGCAAGTGCTAACAAAACCGTCGTGCATAAGGTCAGAAAGAGAATTATGTGTCGTTCGATTGTTTTAAACTCTGTTACCAGATGTCTTACCGTCAAAATCTAAATTTGTTCATTTAAGATCTTTTTATCATGAAATAGTGATTCGTGCTCTAGACTAAAGGTTCTACGGAAACTCTCGTAATGTGGGAGTTGTTCACGTTTTTATGTGTGATTGAATAAACATTTTAAAGTGATATTGGCCTCTGTTTTAATGGCGAAACCACCGGATTTCATAATCTTTTGCCTTACTAGTCATATGACCTGACCATCGAAATAATTCGACTGCTTAATGAATCCATGGTGCTTCGATTCGACTTAGCCAATCTCACTACTAGTAACAAATCAATATAGTTGATTAAATTTGTCAACATCAAAGTACTCAGCTTGTCAACAGCTTCCAATATTCTACAATTTTGATGCCTCCAGCAGCAATGTTTTACTAGTATGGTACGAATTTCATGCAACCTAACCTAAGCCAAACTAGAATTCAATAATAGTCCGGTAGGTAATAATATGTGTATATATATATGCATAATAAAATTGTTTTTGATGGTAGAATAAATTTATTCTCTTTGAGTTTGAATCATGATTTAAAAATATTAAATTAATTAATGTTTGTTTTAGTTTAGTTAAGTTTTATCTAAAACACAACATTTTTGCATGAACTTGGTGCTAATTACCAGAAAAATTTTCCAAGTCTTTTGAGAAAACATTTTATTTGCTTTATTATAAGTTTTTGGTTCAGTGACAATTTCTATACAAACTGTTGAACTTAGTAATTGTAAAAGCTGCGTGTAACAAGAACAGTGTTGCCAGGTTGGGGATTTTGTCCCCATTTTGGGGGATTTTGAACCTCTAGGGGAATTTTTTGGGGACAAGTAGTTCGTGGGGAAATTCTTGGGGACTAAAAAAATTTTGGGAAAAAACTTGGGGATTTCTTTTTTTTACAATTTTTCGTAAAGATTTTTTTTAGTCCTGGATTTGTCTCGAACTCCATTTTGATTTGAAAAACGAAAATACAATCCAGAAAGCGGAAATGTCAATCATTATTCTCTTGGATGTGGTCGTGTTCGTTGTTTACTACATTACAGTTTACACATATTACATATGCATGAGAATCTAAAGTCTTAAGCAGCTTAAACCTGCGTGTGACTAAATCTGCAGGACTCTAATGAAAAATTCCTTCGCTGTACTTTAAAAAAAAATTAATTTAAATATGTCGAAAGCAGATGTTTTTCTCTTTTATGATATACAAAAGCACATCGATTGATACAGCGAAAATACTTTGCATTATGATTATGTACTTCAGTATAGGGATGACAAAAAAATTAAAACAGCGTACCATCTTGAATTCATTCAAATCCCAACTGATAAAACAGTAGTCCAAAATTGTTAGACAATACTTTTAAAAACAAAGGTAAAATAATTGTCACTGCAAAATATACCTCTCATTCTCTTAATGTAGCTACAGAATATGCATTCAGCCCAGTTTAAAAGGTTGTTTTTTGTAAATGGGGAATTTTTTCAAAAGAAGGCTTGATTTGGGGAAAATTTTTGAACTTAAATTACTTAAATATTTTTATAGTGGTAAATTGAAAATTTAAAAATTCCCTTTTTGAGTAAAACTGAGTTGGGGACTTTTGCGGAAAAAAACACTGATTTGGGGAAAATTTCAGAAGTTTTGGGGAAATTCACTTTTGACTATCTGGCAACACTGAACAAGAATAAGATATGTTATAGAATGAATGTGACGAAATATTTGTTAAATTCAATTTAATAGAAAATCTATAAAAATCGTACTACGCTACTTTAATTTTTAACTCAAATATCTTCAGACTATGCGTGTTCCTTTCTAAATGCAAAATAAAACAAAAAATGATACGCATTTAAATTTAGTATTGATTATGCATAATGAAAAATGAAAATGTTTGAAAATTGTATGCAGCACAGAAAAGTTGAAGCGAAAATGTTTTACTTATGATATGAATTAAAGAGAGGCATGAGAACATTTTATCTTTTTTACTATTATTCTTGCAATTCATGCATTTAAATTATGTAGAAGAACACCAAAAACACTTAAATAAAATCAGCAAATAAAAAATAAAAAATTATTTTCTCTTGGAATATATTTTTATGATTTATTTGAATCGTGATCGAAACACATTAAACAAATTAATAAGAACTTTTCAAGTGTAGATCATTTTGATTCAAACTCCAGAAATCCAAGCTTTAATTATCAGAAGGAAAGATATGCTGAATTATTCAGTTTTAAAATAAGGAAAATAAAAATATTTCACCAATTTTTTTTTGTTTGTTTGTTTATTGTTAGAATAAACTTGCGCGATTTGCTTTTAAACCGTGATGAAAATCTATAAAATAAACGAACGAGGAAATTTTAAATATAGCCTCTTCTAATGTGCTTAATTATCAGGGAGGGAAAAAACCTTAAAAAAAGTCATTGTTTTTTTTTTTTTTTTTTTTACTTTTCTGCTTCCATTGTAAATAGTTTTCATATATATTCATATATTATATTTTTAATCATTTTTATTTTTGTTATTATTGGCATGATAGTTATTACAATTAGTGTTTTTGTTACTAATATTTTGTATTTATTATAAATCGTCATGTTTTGAACCAGGCAGCTTTATTGAGAATCTTATAATTTTCTTGAGTTACTAAAGTATAAATATAAACATTGACCTTTTTAAAAACTTCTGTCAAAAATGATAAACTAACAAATGGGTTTCGGCCGTCCGTATAAAAACACTCCATCAGGCTCACAGCTTGGAGCTACGGTTCAGATTTCGCTTTCCCCCTTTCCCTTTTATCTAAAGAAATTTTATTTCATTTATATTTTGTAAATGAATTATTATTGTAAAGATGTGGCTTTAAAAAAATAAAAATAACAAGCAGAAATTCTGCTTTTTCAGAATTTAATGTCGCCCCGATCAGAATTATAAAATTATTATTATCATTACGGGGTGGAACCTGTCTAATTTCAACGAAAGAAAATGTTTAAGAAGGAACTGTTTCATTAATTTATAATAAACCTACAAAATTAGTTACAATAAAAAATGCAACTTATATTGGTTAGTCTAACTCTCAAACAAATATTTTAACCAAAAGGTCACTGTTTTTCTATAAGGACACTCTAATTTTTTGTAAAACTTTGCGCTTTATCAGTGTGTGATTTCAATTGCGTTATTTTCACAAATGAATCATTTCCAGCTGTGAAGAATTTCAAAACTGCTGGAGTTAAAATGATGCACTTCTACAAAACATATTTCAGTATTAAGGCTTAATGTACACGCTTTTGTTTTATATCAAATGACGTCATTTGCATCCGCTGAAGAATTGCGCGTTTATGGTCCAGTCTTAAACAACATCTATAGAAAGTATGCATATGACGTCCCTATCGAGGAATAATACACAAACACAACAAAAAACGATGTCGTGAACTCTGCAAAAAAAATCAGCTATCTAATGATTCATATGCCTTCATCTGTTTGTAACATTAATATGGATACTGAAAATTAAATATGGTTTATAATAGATCCATGTCTTATCAGAAATCATTCATTTATATTTTTTTTTTCAAAATAGCACTTATTTTAATTACAGTTTTATTTTCAGTTGTTATGAGAAAATGGCAACAAACAGATATAGTAATCCAGTATTTTCCAACTAATTTTCCTTTACTTTCACCAGAAATGGAATACTTCAGTTACCACCATTACAGAAACGAGGTGGAACCCGCCGAATTTCGACGAAAGAAAATGTTTACAAAGGAACTGTTGCATCAAATTTATAATACATCGACAACAATAATTAGAATAAAAAATCCATCTTACACTTGTTAATTTAACTCTCCAAAGACATATTTTAACCTAATATTAACAAAATACTTTTTTCATAAACTTCAACTGTTAAAATTATTGAAAAATTAAACTTTATTCATATACGCCATCAGTAACATATAATCAAGATAAGTAATTTTGATTAAGTTATTAATTGATGCTTGTTATTACGGAATGAAAAATCCGCAAAAATGATTTCACCTTGACATAATCAATTTTTCTACCTTTACATCTAAACCAAATCAAGCCATTTTCCACGTTTCACATCCATATTAACCATTTAAAAACATTTTAACGCGCTATAGGTTATTAATAAATATATTTTCAAGCTTGAAGTCACGTTTGTCAACTATTACAACTTCCCATGTTAAAATTCCCACTCGTGATTTGAGGTCTTAGTGTAATCTCTGTACCTGCGCGTAAAAATTCCAGAAATTTATAACTTTTAGACGTATTCAAGGGGAAATATCTCGTTTTATCAAATACAATTATCGTTTACTTTTAAATATGACGTCATTTTCAGTCGCTGAAATATTTTGCCGATTGACTCAAACTCGATCTCAGCGAAATGAAAAAATAGTGAAATATAACAGCATCATCAGGGAAATTGTGTCTTTTTTAAAGCGTAACGTCATTTTCTGTTCAAATTTTAAAAAAATATATTTTTAATTGTAATGAGAAAATGGCATCAGTAAGAATATAATCAATAACGATAACTAATCCACTTTTAATAGAAATGAAGTACTTCAGTTGCCACGATTAAAAAATTGGTATTAAAAACTATAAAAAAATTAATATCTCAAAAATAAATTGAGATACAGCTTTCAAACAAATTGCATTTAAAAGATCATTTTTTTCTGCATACGAAGGTATAAACATTTAAAATGTGGGATGTTTAAAAGTTTAAAAATTATGCAGTAGCGAAAATTGCAAAAGCGAAATTTCATTTCAAATTTCAAAGTGTTGCCATTCGCAGAATGACGTATGCGTTACGCACAGATATGTTTGTCCTTTATAATATAGATAGCATTAGAAACTACAAAAAAATTAATATATCAAAAATAAATTGTGATGCAGTTTTGAAATAAATTACAGTTAAAAGATCTTTTTCCCCTATACGAAGGTGCAAAAATTGAAAATGTGCCATGCTTAGAAGTTAAAAAAAATTGCAGTAAAAAATTGCAGTAGAGATTATCAGTATTTAACCGTACAATAATACATATGTTTCGTGTTACGGCTGGCTTATGTATCGAAACGTTATTTTTTAGTGACTACACTTTAATTGTTGCCTGAAAGAAATAGCATAAAGGGGAATAAAAATCCAAAATAAAAACTAGTCGGATGTGGCAATCCCAAAACATTTTTCTCTCTCATACATGTTAATATACCCTGAAAAACAAAGCATATCAGTGCTATCTGTTAGGTGATTTACACGAAAATCTAATCAGCAACAACTTATATCAAGTTGAAACAAAATCTACATAGCAGCGCCACCTGTTGGTCGATTTACTCCAAATACTAATCGGGACCAATTTATATCAGGGACTAACTGAATCTGAAGTTTGATGAAAACTCATGCATTAGTTCTTGAGATACAGTTATTACAGAAATCGTGATAAATGCAGCCTAGCAGCGCCACCTGTTGGGAGATTGATACTAAAATCTAAACAGCTCTAATTTATATCAGGGACTAACTGAATCTGAAGTTTGGTGAAAATTCGTGCATTAGTTCTTGAGATAGAGCATAGAGCTATTGCGATAATCATGAATAATGCCACATAACAGCGCCACTTGTTAAGCGATTTACTCTAAAAAGTAATCAGCTCCAAATTATAGCAAGGGCTAACGAAATCTGAAGTTTTTAAAAAAATCAGTGCATTAGTTCTTGAGATATAGCTATTACGGAAATCGTGAAAAATGCAGCCTAGCAGCGCCACCTGTTGGGGGATTTACGCCAAAAAGTAATCAGCACCAATTTATATCAGGGACTAACTGAATCTAAAGTTTTATTAAATTCTGTGCATTAGTTCTTGAGAAAGAGCGCCCACAAAATTTGTGTCATACATACACAGGCAGACAGACAGATATTTTGTAAAAACATCTTTTTCGGGTACTCTGACTCCTAAAACGTGTAAATCCGTCGAAAACCGTAATTCGAAAATTTTCATGAATCCAATACTTTCTTCTTGTAAAGATAGAAGAATGTAATAATACAATAATCCGCCTTTGTTCTAAAAGGTTTTTACCCCATATATAAAATCATTCAATGCGTCATTCAAATTGTAAATTAAGAAACAAAATATATATCAAAATAGAAATATTTTTTAGTGTTGGGATAAATTTCTGTGATTTGTGCATTAATCCTAATCAAAATCCATTGTAAATGAATTTAAATTTTTAAATCTAGCCCATTATGGTACTCCAGCGATACAAAAATTAGTATGCGAACATTATTGTTATTTTAGTACAGTAAATCGTGCTTTGAAATTATTTTCAGGATCTTCAAATCCTTCTTATACTTACAAATGTTTTTAAAATAAATGTAAAAATGTCAATGTATTTCAGTTTCGGAATGTAATTATGTGATTTGTTTAAAGCGCGATGTAAATGTATTAAACCAATTAGTTCGATTTTTTTTAAGTGTAACTTGGTCTTTATTTCGAACTCCTTTAATTCAAGCCTAAAGGATGTGTCTATTTCAATTAAAATAAAATTTCTAAAATATAACGTTCGTCTTTTAAACAAAAAACATTTTACTTCTGTTATCTGTATTATAAAGGGCAAACGTGGTTGAGAATAATGCTAACGTCATTTTGCGAATGGTAACAGCAAAAGAGAAATAACCGCTTTTTCGCCGCCACGTACCTTAGCGTTTTATATATATAAGGTAAGCTCGGGTAACTGGACCCACGAGGTAACTGGGCCATAGGCTATTTTATAAAAAACCGTTGATGTTTTTTTAAGTTTTAGCTTTTGTCCACATTGCTCCCCCTTCTCTACTTCTTAAAACGACGTGTCTCAACTCAATCATAACTCTGACTTTGCTGTGATAGGTTGCCGAAAATTTAGGGTTTTTTTTTTTTGTTGTTTTTTTTTTTTTTAAACAACGTTCATTTGGGTGAACTTCCTCGGCTCTTTATTAAAATACGGTAAGTACTTTTATTTAAAGATTAAAAACATAAATACATTAATAGTATTAGGTATATATACATATTTACTTCATGTTTCAAATGTAAGGCCGGTGTTCCAGTTACCCCATAATTTTTTCAAGAATAGAGTAACTGGGACATGTATCAGGGGTAACTGGACCCTATGGAATCCAGTTACCGAAACAGTTATAAATATCTTATTGAGCTTCTCTTACTACAGGAAATTAGTTTCTTCATTTTTATCTGTTTGCAATAAAAAAAAATTACATAATGCTTCATTAAAATTACATAATAAAATTTTTAAAAAGCATGTTGGAGGTATCAAACCAAATTTCTTTAGCTATAGCTCGAAATTTTACGATATAGATGAAGAGGCATACATAAGGCAAAGTTTGATTATTAGAAAATTACCGAAACGAATAGAAAATATTTCTGTGCGACATAAAAATATGGTTACATTCTCCACAGGTTTATTGGACATATCGAACTTCCATTGTGGCAAATAAAAAAGAGAATCAGATACTTAAGTACTTACGTAGCCGTTTGTTCATAGATTTATCTTGTTATTATTTCCTTAAAATACCCACTTAACTTTTATTCTTATTACCTATACTAAATTACATAAGTACTTACTTAATTTTTATATTTTTTGTAGGGTAAAGTGCCCGTATATAGTCCCCTCTCCTAATTTCGTCCCCTTGACTTCTCTGCTCCTGCGAAAGTGGCACCGCTTATGACGCAAGGCACAGGGGACGGAAGGTAAAAGGGGTCAGTGTTGAAAGTTTCGTCCGCCAAGACGCATACATGAATTAAAGACGGCAAATTTCCTATTTTTAGAATACCTGAGTTTTTATTACGCCGTTTGTAGAACGTTATTTACTGTACTGTAAGTATTTATTTCTTATTCATTGCATTGGCAGTACCATACAGTGAGTTTTAGGACGCTGCGTCATATTGGGAGGTAGCGTGGTCCCAATTTCGTCCCCCTTGCAGTTCTTATCTTCGTCCAGGGGGCGAAATTAGAAATGCTTTTTCATAACTTTTTTTCAATTTTTTTCCACATGTTTGGATGGCTAATGTTTCGTTATGTTATTCTGCCACTGATAATTAGTTCATTTCTATGTGCCTTGCTTTAATGTAAATTAAATTACTTACTCATTAAGAAATAAATTTTGATTTATTTATAAGTTAAACCTCGATGTATTGGATTTTTTGGGGGGACGAAATTGGGACCATTTTTTTCTTCTGCATTTTTTAGATACTTTTGAAAAAACATTTCTTCGCATTGTTAAATTTTTTTGTACGATATTTGCCTATGTTTCTATGTGTGTGGGTAGTTAGTCTATGTAAAATCCAAATTTGGTGGCTTTTCACTGAAAATTACAACTTCCAAGGGCCTAAAAGTGACTGGGGGATGATAATAGGGCACTTTACCCTATAAAGAAATTTAATATTTTCACTTTTAGTGCTTTTTTTTAGACATATTGACAGTAAAGGTTTTCCTTACAACGCCTTTCAGTTGGTATATAATGTACATGATCTGTCTGTTTTACATTTTTTTTAGTTGTTTACACTTTTTCATACAGGACCTGATACCCAATATTTAAAAAAAAATAACGCGTGTGGAACATAGACCCTCCTGGTCCACTTGCCTCATTTTTATGGGGCAGCTGGACCCATGAGGAAAGAAAGATGAAATATATATATATATATATATATATATATATATATATATATATTATTTTTAGATATTAAAATATAATTTTGAACATTTCTGTCTGATAGAGGGAACCTAACTGAACACATTTACAAAAGTTCAGACTTTAATTCAAATGAATATTAGCCTTTTGAAGCTGAATCTCCAGAGTCACATTCTAAAATCATGGCCCAGTTGCCCCACGTAATCCTTAGACATAAACTTTCTTTTGCAAAATCTAGATAATTCGAAACCGACTCGCAAGAATTAAAACGCAACCCGAACCCGAAATCATTGGAGTCAACTCGAGCTCGACCCGGGCCGCGGGTCGGATCATGTGCAAGTAATATCGGAAAGCTCCACCCAGCGAAGGCATTAGAGTTCTGCATCCGGTCAGGTAACCCGATTTTATCAGAATTCAACTCAATCCGCTGTTCGGATCGGGTCGAGTTGATGCTAATTTTCTTCCTATGTGGTTAGGGTTCGGGTCGGTGTCACTCTACTTATTTTGAGTTCGAGTCAGTTTTGGGTTGGTATTTGACTCTTGCGGATTGGATTAGGGATTACGGATTTAGAGTTTTAGGGATTTTATTAAAATAGAATGAATTTTCTGCAAATTCAAGTTTGTGTTGAAGTAAGACGGATCGGGCCGGGTGACGAAATTTTTTTTGCCGCTTTCACGTCGGGTATTGGTTAACTTCAAATGGAATTTCCCGTACCAGGTTGGATACAATCAGACATAAGCCGGAACATAAGCTGGAAACTATAAGAAAAGCTGAAAGAATGAGTTCGTAGTTTATAGGCTTACGCCAAACACCCGTGGGTGATGCACACTTATATATTTATCACAATAGTAAAATATAAAATATTTTCATATCTTTTTGGTAAGCGCTCGGAGCTAATTCTTCCGTGATAATGTAGTCACCTGAAATATTTTATGTGTTTTTATTTCAATATAAATGGTGGTTATGTGAGAAATCTTTCTCCAGCGAAGAGTCGGTCGTACAAAAAAAAAAAAAAAAAAAAAAAAAAAAAACCTTTTAATTATCACATACGATCTTGATTAAATGCTTGATATACTACAAAAGAGTAAAAAATAAGAATTGAATTAGCAAAAATATTGTAGGATGTGAAATCCACATACGAGAAGGAATAATCCGTATAATAATGGATTACGCATGACAAATTTGTGCGATTCGGCTTGGCCAGTGCCAGCCCATTGACTGAAGAAAATTGGGGCCCGTTAAAGTTATCTAAGAGTCAAGAACAAAGGTAAAAAAACTGAATCAGCGAGTCTCTTTCTTTTCTTTCGCGTACATAGTCCAGTCTAATTAAATGGGAAGATTGCAGCAAATATCCACAGTGCTGCCCTCCGTCAACACTTTCCACTAACATCTGATGGGCACTTTGAATGGAGCACTCAGTAACGAACATTGTATCAGAAACAGCATATTGTGTCACAAACAGCATATTATATCACAAACAGATAATTATGTGTTGCATACCCCACAAGTAAATGGTTTTGTGTAACACGCGAGAGGAGTTTGGCATAAAACACTCACATGCCAAGACTAATTCCATCAGAAACAAATGCTGAACTATTTTATTTATATTAATTTAGGTGTAAACAGATTTACCTTTTGTAATCGTCTGTCTCCAAGTGACAGAGATAGATTTTGAGAAATCATGTTTGAAAATTAAAAATTGAGTGAAGTGCGATACAGTTTCAAACCAATTGCGATATACTTTTCAAAGAAATTGCATTTGAAAGTACATCTTTTTCCCTATTCGACGGTGAAAAAATTAAACATCTGCGCGATTTAGGAATTAAAAAAATGTCAGTAAAATTTAATAAATGTTAAATTTAATCGTCTGCTGTAGTCACCTTCAAAATGACGTCAGAGTTGCGCACGGACATATTGTCCTTTATAATATAGATTGACAGAAAGTATTTTAATTAATTTGTGTGACCCTGTAAATAAACGGTAAGATGTAGTATACGTCAGTAATGTATCTCAATTTCAATATGTTTGAAATAGACTAGCATCATTACAATACATTGCAAACAATGTTTCCCCCACAGGCCATAATGTAACGGAATTCATCTTAGTGTCCCTGTAAACCAACTATAAATGCTACACACTTCATTTTCAATACCGAATATGCCTCAGTAACATTATATATTACATCGCAATCCAAGTATATCGTCGCCTCAGCTATACTCAAGCTGCGGCCCGCGGGCCGCATGTGGCCCGCTAACATTTTATGTGCGGCCTGAAACATACAGTCATTAATCCATATTTATAAAATTGATAAAGATGTGCATGAAAATTATTTACGTTCTTCACTGTTGTTTTAAATAATTTTTTTAATTTAAAATTATATTAAATCAACTTAAATGCCTTTTACTTAGTCAAAAGTTCCTTTTCCGTATTTCTATTTGTATTGCAGTGGTACACTAATCAAACAATATTCCAAATTAATTAAATTTCAGCTAAATATTTCTACAATTAAAAAAATAAATAAAAAGTTTTTGCACAGAACAAAATACTGATTTATTATAGAAAGTCTCTTGGTTTTTTTTTTTTTTCTTTAGCACTTGAAAATTCTGCATAGTCGCATTATTACGTTTTCTATACTAATATTACAAAGAAGTAAAGTTTGCTTGTTTGTAAGAGGTAATCTCTGGAACTACTGAACCGATTTCAAAAGCAATGGTATCAAAATGATTGTGGTAGTCCCTGTCCGAACATAGGTTTTATCTTATGTCTATGCCACTACCCCAAAGGGGGTGCAGAAGTAAAAAACGTTCCAAAAGTGAGATTTTTGCTTTACTGAAGGGCCTAGAAACATGAAATTTGGAATGGTAGTTAATTATAAGATATAAAAGATCTCTAAGAACATTTCTTAAAAAATTGGAAATTTGAAAGGGGTGAAAATGCTCAAAAAGCATTCTAAGAAACGTTCTAAATGGCGATTTCTATGCAATCTCAGAAAGTACCGAACCTATTCCAAAAATAATGGTGTCAAATGATGCTGACAACCCTTACTCTAACATAGGCTATATTTTATGTCGGTGCCATTACCCCAAAAGGAGTGCAGGAGAAAAAAACATTCGAAAAATGCTATTTTTGTGTTACTGAAGGACCTAGAAACATGAAGTTTGGCATGGTAGTTACTTATAAGATATAAATGATCTCTAAGAACATTTCCTAAAAATATCGAAATTTAAAAGGGATGAAAATGCGCGAAGAGTGTTCTAAAAAACGCTCTAAACGACGATTTCTACTCAATCTCAGGAAGTATCAAACCAATTTAAAATGTAATACCCTTTCTCTAACATAGGCTCTATTTCATATCAGTGTCGCAACCACTTGGGAGTTGCAGTATCAAAGAAGTTCTAAATTGCGAATTTTGTGATACTGTAGGAGCTAGCAACTTTAAATTAGGTATAGTACTTACTTAAAGATATAAATGATCTCTAAGAACATTTCCTAAAAAATTCAAAATTTAAGAGGTGTTAAAATGGGCGAAAAGCGTTCTAAAAATGTTCTAAATTGCGCTTTCAACGTAATCTCATAAAGTACCAAACCAATTTCTAAAGTGATGGTAAATTGATAGTAACAGCCCTTGCTCCAACATAGGCTCCATTTCATGTCGGTGGCATTACCACCAGGGTGTTGCAGGGGCAAAAAACTTTCTAAAATGTGATTTTTGTGATACTGCTAGTGCTAGCAACTTGACATTTGGCATGGTAATTACTGATAAGATGTAAATGCTCTCAAGAACTGTTTCTAAAAAATTCGAAATTTAAAAAGGGTGAAAGTGCGCGAAAAGCGTTCTAAAAACATTCTAAATTGCAATTTCTACGTAATCTCAGGAGATATCAAAGCAATTTCAAATTGATGGTGACAGTCCCTGCTCCAATATAAGGCTACATTTTATGTTGTTGTCATTACCGCCTGTGGGTTGAAGGAGCAAAAAATATTCTAACATCGCGTTTCTTGAATTACAAAGAGGTCTAAGATTTTGAAAATTGTCATGGTTATTACTTAAAAGATGTAAATGCTTTCTAAGAACCGTCGAAAGAAAATTCCAAATTTAAAAGGATGAAGTGAGCAAAAAGCGTTCTGAAAACGTTCTAAATTACGATTTTTATGCAATGTTATGAAATACCAAACCGATTTCAAAAATAATGGTTTCAAATTGGTGTGATAGAACCTGCTCAAACATAAACTATATTTTATGCTATTTTTTTTATATTATATTTTTTATTATTATAAAAGCTTCAAAATACTTTCTAAATTATCATTTATTTAGCATTAGTTTTAGTTCTTCTTATTAATTTAAGTCTCATTTCTGTCTAATGCAGTGTAATAATGAAGTTTAGTGAAACTGTGGCTTAATTAGTAATTTTTGAATTATTCCTAAAGTATAATTCTTTCTAATAAAATTTAGGCACACAAATATCACTTGGCATATTTCAATTATTACGCGAGCAAAGCGCAGGTTTTGCTAGCATGCTTTTATAGATAATACAGATTTTTTGGGTTTAAAAGTTGTAACGGAAAAAATTGGCACTAAAAGATTTTAACACCCTCACAAACAACAAATTTCGCGGGCTATTTCTACAACATTTGCAATAAAAAAACTTTATACGAAGTTCATTGTTTGGAAATAATAGTGTAAAATGTTTTGGTAACATTTCTTCTGTGGCAAACTTTCACTTTAATTACTAGTTTTTTTATCCTTTTATACGTTTGTTGTGGCCCGCCTAGCGACGAAAACACACATTTGCGGCCCACGAGCAAAATAAGGTTGAATAGGGCAGCCTCAGACCAACAGTAAGACATCTAAAGAAAGCGAAAAAAGAGTTTTTTGATTTATTGGTATGAGAAACTGTTTCTGCATCTAAAGGAATGCTAGGACATTTTTTTATGTCGTCACATCTATTTTATATAAAAGCATAAATTTGTGTTTCAGACGTTCTAAAAGTCAACTTTGTTCAGTGCAACAGTAGGTTAAATCATATATCTTACTGTTTCACCAAAGTCCGTGCGGCAAAATATAGAGTGTCCTACTTTATGCTATAGAAAATGTTTCTGTGAAACAGATAACTTATAAATATTTAAATATTGGTCACATTGAGGATGAAGGAGATGCTATGCATTCATGTATAAAAAAGGAAAGAAGTCAAATTTTGAAAAGCTTTATGTACAGTCGTGGAAAAAAAGTAAACACACTCTGCTAACTCTGCCACAAATTATCATAGAAGGAAGTTGAAACAATTGGAATAAAGTCTACTTTTTAATGATGCGTATAAAATTTGCTTAGGGGACCATCAAAACGAACCTAAACTTTGTATTTTTTCAATAGCAATACCCAAGTTTGACACCATAAATGAATTCTGCACACTTCAATTAGCCTAAATACAAATTTTCATGACAATCGTACGATTAGTTTCCGAGAAATTAATTATTTTAAAATGAGCATATTTTAGGGGCTGGATCTAAACTGAAGTACGGTACTCGATTGTTGAAATGCTACAGAATGACTATATCACTTTTATTAATGTATTATTTCTTGCCAATATGGCCTTTTCACTCGCTTAAATATGTTTACACTACTGCCACCCTAAATATTTCAATAAAATTAATAAAATATATTTTTTCAAATTATTATTTTCTGCACATCATAGACGTGCTATGCATAGATGTGCATAGGCCCCTTAAACGATAATTTTAACGTTTTTTAATGATAATTCGAAAACTACTCGAAAGAAAAATTTGAAATTGAGAATTCGCATAAAGCAGGACATAATAAATATAAATCTATCAAAAAAACTGTAGGTTGCAATTCATATTTTTTTATATTAATTTCATAATTCAAAATATAATTTTTTTTATTACAAATTCAATGAATTTATACTTGCCTTTTTTAGTATTATAACAACATACAAGATTATCGCATTAGGATTATAATTTCAAGAGATATTAATAAAAATATGAAAATGTAATTTAACATTAGAAGCTCTAAATTTTGAATGTTTATAATTCAAAAACTTATCATTCAAATGACTAGAAATTTCGTTTCTAGGCATAGTATGAACCGAAAATTTAAAATATCTTATCAAAATTGGGTGTTGTCATCGATAAAAACAAAGTTTGGTCTGGTTTTGATATGTAGATGGCCTCCTAAGCAAATTTTATACACATCATTTAAAAGTAGACTTTATTTCCAATCGATTGGTACCAGTAACTTTCTTCTTCTATAATTTGTTGCAGAGTTAGTAGAGGGTATTTTTTTCATGGCTGTACCTGGTGAATTGGTTACCATAGCAAAGTCGGCTAAAAAGAAAGAGGCACCATCCTCAGTAACTGAAATGTCAACAGATGACTATAGACTGGAAGAAAGTAAGTGAAGTGATGGGTAGGAAATGCAGCATGAATGACAAACGAGAAAAAGTTTCGTGGAATGAATTTAAAGTTTTAACTGCTAAGAAGGAAAGCCCGAATAAAATCTTTTACAAGATGTCTTATTCTGAAAAACATAATGGTGTCAAAGGCATAAGAAGGAAAGACCGAGCAAAACGAGAAGAATTTCTGCTGAATCCAGTCTATAAAGAACCAAGAAGAAGAATGATCTGATTATTTTGTGCGATCAAAATTCAATTCCAAAGAAATGCCATTACTTCTTCGTGTCTCTAAAGCAGTGGTTCTCAACCTGTGTAACGCGGCGCAGTAGTGCGCCGCGAAAAGATCTCATGTGTACCGCGAAACTTTTAAGTCAAGTTGCATCATATTTTTAAAAATTCGAATCCGTAATGTCCGACATTTCATATTATACGATTTACTTTGAAATATAGTTTAGTGTCACAAATTTGCTTTATTTGGGAGATTTTTCTTCTATTGTTTATTATAAGAGTATACAAGGAAACCCTAAAAATGGTCTTACGTATCTTGAGATAAATTCTTTCGGGAAAAAAATCATGCCTCCTGAAGGAAAAAGATTGCAATTTAAAACGTTGTAGAAAAAATTGTTAAAAAATATTTTAAAGTATGCCTATATGATATATTTATCTTAAATAGAACGTATTCTAATTTTTTTAAGAGTAAAACTCAGATATCTCTTTAACTGCTGGTGTAGCAAATTAGTGACAAATTAAGATACTTTTCCACATTTTCCTCATTACCAGATCCTTTCTCTATACAATTTGCTATTGGCTGTTGCCTGTAATTTCCTGCACTGCTATTGATCACTAAACCTTCTCATCCGCTTCAACTCCGTATCTATGGGAAAATTTCATCATTCTTTGCAGTGAAGACGGTATATTGAATGATACTGAAACTAGTGTTTTTCATCTGCTTATAAATGTTAATGCATATTGAAGAGACGCATATAAAAAAGTTAATGCGAATTTCATTTACAATAATTTTCTTTTTTTTAATTTGGCTCGGATGGCCTATTTTGTTTGTGATGGTAAATAAATTTAAAATATGTAATTATTTCTTATGTAATGATAGATAATCCTTACCTTTTTTAATTCATCTTAATTTTTGTGTGCCGCACAAATTTAATTCTAGGTTTAAGTGCGCCGTGAAGTAAAAAGAGTTGAGAAACACTGCTCTAAAGGGAACTACGACTAGTAAAAATGACAATTGTGATTCCGAATAAGTATCTAGTTATAAATATTGAAAATTTTGTAGCATTTTCAATAAATATTAACTGAATTATTCTTAATTTTCATTTAGAATATTACTCTAAAACTTTTTTTTAGCCCCCTGTATGCTATTTCTTTCTCCCATGCTTATTTTGTGTCGTCTCCAAAAAATAATGTTACGTTGTATAAGCCAGCTGTAAAACAAAGCAGATGCATCATTGTACGATTAAATACTCTACAGCAATTTTTTTAATATCTAAGCAACGCACATTTTCAATTTTTATACCGTCGTATTGGGGAAAATAGTACTTTTGAATGCAATTTGTTTGAAAACTGCATCTCCATTTATTTTTTAAATACTAATTTTTCTGCAGTTTTTAGAGCCATTTGATTAATATTGGCAATGGAAGAACTCCATTTCGGTAGAAAGTAAAGGAAAAATAGTTGTAAAATAGTAATTATATATTTTTGTTGCCATTGTCTCATAACAACCGAAAAAAATGTAATTGAAAAAATCCTTCCGGCCAGTGCCGGGAGGAAGAGGTAGCTTTCATATTCCTTATTTTAAAAAAGCCAACTCATATTATTCAAACACACGAAGCTCAATTAAGTGGAAACCGAATGTAGGAGATTCAATACTAATTTTTATCAATACTAAATCATTATGAATGAGAATTTCTCGAAATTAATCAGCTTTATCCAAGCTGCTTTTATTTAAAGTAACTTATATTTGGCTGCCAAATTCGGCGATTTTTTAAAGTGCCTGCCATTTTAAGACAACATGGTGGATGAGGCTAACCAGTGAACTTGGTCGAGACCTTAGTAATTGCTGTGCACATGCTCACTCATATTGGAATCGGTTGATGTATACGAGTGCTGTCGCAAGCAAAAAATCAGATTTTTCAAAATGTCACCCATTTTAGAAATTGAAACTGCTATATCTGAGCCATTTTTTAAGATAAAGACAAGCAAAAAATGCTCCTGAATCCTTATATCAAGGTCAAATACTTAAGAAAGAAACCTTTTTCAATTTCTAATTTTTTTGCACCTCACTTTAAATATAATTTTTTTTAATTTAATGGCCGCCATTTTGAAACAAGATGGCTGATGAAGCTGGCCAGCGAACTTGGTCGAGATATTGATGTATACTATCCACATGCCTTCTTCCATCGAAATAGGCGAATACGTGTGGTATCGCTTGACAAATACAAGATCGTTTCAAAGTGTTAGCCATGATAGAAATTCAAAGTGCTATAATTCAACCACTTTTTAAGATATAAACAAAAGAACAAATTTTCAGAAACAAAAACTGCTCCAGAATCTTTGTATCAAGGCCAAACACATAAAAAAAATCTTTTTCATTTTCCAATTTTTTAATACCTCATTTTAAATTTTAAATTTATTTTTTTTTAATGGCAACACTTTTGAAACAAGATGGCGAATGAAGCTGGCCAACGAACTCGGTCGAGACATTGGTATGTACTATGTACAGACCAAGTTACATTCAAATCGGTTCATAAATACGCCTGTTATCGCGTGACAAAAATCAGGTCGTTTTAAAATGCCAGCCACAATAGAAATTCAAAATGTTATAACTCAGCCATTTTTTTAGATGTAGACGAAACAAAACCTGCTCCGGAATCTTTGTATTAAGGTCCAACGCATACAAAAAAAATCTTTTTCATTTTCCAATTTTTTGGTATCTCATTTTAAATTTAATTTTTTAAATTTTTTTTTAAATAGCCACCATTTTGAAACAAGATGGCGAATGAAGCTGGTCAACGAACTCGGTTGAGTTATTTGTATGTACTATGTACACACCAAGGTACATCCAAATCGGTTCATAAATACGTCTGTTATCACGTGGCAAAAATCAGGACGTTTCAAAATGTCAGCCACGCTAGAAATTCAAAATGCTATAACTCAGCCATTTCTTAAGATATAGACGAAACAAAAACTGCTCCCGAATCTTTTTATCAAGGTCAAATACATAAGAAAAAAATATTTTTTCAATTTTCAATTTTTTGCTACCACATTTCAAATTTAAATTTTTCTTAAAATTTTAAATGGCCGCCATTTTTAAACAAGATGGCGGATGAAGCTGGCCAACGAACTCGTTCGAGACATTGGTCTGTACTATGTATAAACGAAGTTACATCCAAATCGGTTCATAAATACGCCTTTTATCGCGTGACAAAATTCAGGATGTTTCAAAATGTCAGCTTCGCTAGAAATTCAAAATGCTATAACTCAGCCATTTTTTAAGATATAGACGAAACAAAAACTGCTACGGAGTCTTTGTATAAAGGTCAAATACATAAGAAAAAAATATTTTTCCATTTTCAATTTTTTGGTACCACATTTCAAATTTTAAATTTTTTTAAATGGCCGTCATTTGAAACAAAATGGCGGATGAAGCTGGCCAACGAACTCGGTCGAGACATTGGTATGTACTATGTACACACCGAATTACATCCAAATCGGTTCATAAATACGAGAGTTACAGTGTGACATAGGGCAGATATATATATATATATATATATATATATATATCAATTTTGAACGGAGGGTGGTTTCGGGGTCTGGGGGTCATGATCGATGAAAATATACCAAAATTTTTTGAAATCGCTTTCCTCCGAACGGCTGCAATAGGTAGCTTTTTGTAAAGAAAGCTACCTAATAAGTGCTATTTAAAAAAAAAAAAGCGAATGATTTCTTTTAAAACATGGAGCTATTATAAACTACATTTAATTTTAAGTATCTATATTAATACTACAAACCAATGAAGGCATATAAATTATTAGATAGCCGTTTCTTTTTTTGTCGAGTTTCTTGAATGACGGCATCTTTTTGCTTCATTTGTGTATTATTTCGCGATAGTGACGTTTTAAGCATACTTTACTGTATCTGTTTAAGTGTGCATCGTAAATGTGGAATTTTTAAACGGATGCGAATGACGTCATTTTACATAAATTAAAAGCGTGTGCTTTAAGTCTTAAAATTGAAATATGTTTTGTACCATTTATGTATACATATTTTTTTTTCTTCATCGGGGGCGACACTAAATTCTGAAAAAGCAGAATTCCTGTTTTCTAGTAGTACTGTAATGTTTTTTTCATGCAATATCGTTGATGAGTTCGGAACGGGGCAAAACTGCACTACACTTCTTTATGTCCTATAAAAATTGTTGATTTTTCTAGGTAAGCATTGGGATAAGTTGTCGATCCGGTTCTATATCCTGGATATTATCAGAAATAGAAAGAGAAACATTAGGACAAGTGAATTTTGTTCTTCCTCTATGATGTCAATTAATTTTTTATAAACGCCACCTGAAATATAACCAAAACTTAGCGTAGTTATCAATTTTTTTTTAATCAATGAGCTACCGCCTAAAATATTTAGCATTGAAAAAACGACAAATTTTAAAATTGAATTTACTCGAAATTCAGTTTTGAATCATATCCTACTGTTGTTCTGTGGCGACGATATTTACGGAAGTTAACGCTTGGCCAGACAAACAGGTGGCTATTCAAACGGAATTTATAAACAATTTTCAACGTTCTTGGAAAGTGTTAAAAATTTTTAATACTCACGATACCCCCCCCCCCCCCCGCCTTCATATATCCTAATTCAGAGTTTAAAAATTCATAGTCTTGAGTTCGCCTTTGGTTACCAGAAATTTTAGTTTGTTGGCTAGAAGGGAGGCTGCTTAATATACGCGATCAATTTTTCGCATCTGGAAGCATTATTTTACTTCTGTCGCTAAAATTGGATAATCGTTATAGCCCAAATATTCCCTTGTTTTGTACTTTCCCCAGAAAAAAAGCTTTTTTTACTTATCTTCATTCCTTAGTTTATCGTATGATTACCTAAACATGTGAGATTCTATCCGCCTATATCTTCTAACAAGAATGTTTCTATTTTAAAACAAAATGTTAGTTTAAATACAGCGTTACTTTCATTGACATTGCATAGTAAATATTTACCTGCACATTTAATTTTATTTGCTTTCTTTTTTTTCTATCTTTGTTGTTTCAGTGATATTTTGTAATTTGAGAAAATGTGGGCCATGATTGTAGCCATATTGATTTACTAACATGGATAAACAGAAGCAATAGAAGCAAATAATACAAGGTTCTCGCTGCCGCTCGCCATTGCGTCAAATCGCAACAAAATGCTTCATTTGGCAAGTAAACGAACAATCAGATTCGCCAAATTGTGAGTGCTCAAATTCTGCTCTTTTTCTGTGTGTGTGCCATTAAAGTTGAGCTTCTTATCCGCGTTGCTGAACGATTGATGGCGCTTTAAATGTTCAATCGCACCGTGCAATTTACATCGCTCTATTATCTGTTTATAGAGATACTGACTCAAAACCGATTGAAATTAGCAACAGCCAAAGACACAGAAAGGTTTATGCGATAGGTATTTCTCTATTGTATGTTAAAATATCTATGCGCCTGCGTCGCGTCACGCCAGTAAAAATACAATCAAAATTACTCGCATCAAGCGCCAAATAGAGAAAAGTTTTGCTGGAATGCGATGTTGTTGAAATTAGCCATTTACCATAATATTTATAAGTTGTATGCAAAGTATCATTGGCCAGTCATTTTTTTTTTTTTTTTTTTTTTTTTTTTTTTTTTTTTTTTTTACTGTTAGAGTCGAAACTTCATAACAATTTTTAGTGTATATTTTCATAATCGTAAATCAAAGATAGCTGTTTTATATTTTTATTTAGACTGCTAAAAGAATGTCTGAAACACTTACACATTTAGGAGACATTCAGAATGCACTTATTTTTAATAGGTTCTATAACGGATAGTCGAATTTTTATTTTATAAGCAATTACAACAAAAAAAAAAAAAAAAAAAAAAAAAGGTTATTTTGGAACATATTAAAAAAAAAAACGGGATACAATAAGGGATTAAAGATTTTCAGAGTTTCATGCCAAATCTATTTTGCAAAAATTTTTTTTTTATTTGGCTACTGTTTTTAGCTCACAGGCTATCAAAGCCTGAGAGCTAATGTGCCCGCCGGTTCTGTATGTATGTATGTACGTACGTACGCGATAACTCTTGATAGAAACATCCGATTTGCTTCAAAAAAATTTTCTAGGTTCATCGTGATAAGGCGCTTCCCTGATTAGTTTTGGGAGTTCATTGGTTAAGGATAAAGGGGGAAAAGTGGGGTTAGTCCACCCCCCGTTAATTCAGATAAATGGGTTTTTCATGCAGAATGATTCGATTTGCTCCGAATTTGGTATACCGCTTTATTATGTTAAGAAACTTCCCTGATTAGTTTTGGGGGTTCATTGGTTAAGGATAAAGAGGGAAAAGGGGGGTTAGCCCACCCCTCTTAATTCAGATAAATGGGTTTTTCATGCAGAATTATTCGATTTGCTCCGAATTTGGTATACCGTTTTATTATGTTAAGGAGCTTCCCTGATTAATTTTGAGGATTCATTGGTTAAGGATAAAGGGGTAAAAGGGGGGTTAGCCCACCCCCATCCCCTTAATTCAGAAAAATGGGTTTTTCATGCAGAATGATTCGATTTGCTCCGAATTTGGTATACCGGTTTATTATGTTAAGGAACTTCCCTGATTAGTTTTGGGGGTTCATTGGTTAAGGATAAAGGAGAAAAAAAGGGGTCAGTCCCCCCCCCCCCGTTAATTCAGATAAATGGGTTTTTCATGCAGAATTATTCGATTTGCTCCGAATTTGGTATACCGGTTTATTATGTTAAGGAACTTCCCTGATCAGTTTTGGGGGTTCATTGGTTAAGAATAAAGGGGGAAAAGGGGGTTAGCCCACTCCCCTTAATTTAGATAAATGGGTTTTTCATGCAGAATGATTCGATTTGCTCCGAATTTGGTATACCGGTTTATTATGTTAAGGAACTTCCCCGATTAGTTTTGGGGGTTCATTGGTTAAGAATAAAGGGGGAAAAGGGTGGTTAGTCCAACGCCCCCCCCCCCCCCTCCTTAATTCAGATAAATGGGTTTTTCATGCAGAATGATTCGATTGGCTCCGAATTTGGTATACCGGTTTATTATGTTAAGGAACTTCCCTGATTAGTTTTGGGGGTTCATTGGTTAAGGATGAAGGGGAAAAAAGGGGTTAGTCCACCCCCCACCCCCCGTTAATTCAGATAAATGGGTTTTTCATGCAGAATTATTCGATTTGCTCCGAATTTTATGTTAAGGAACTTCCCTGATTAGTTTTGGGGGTTCATTGGTTAAGGATAAAGGGGGCTAGTCCACCCCCTTAATTCAGATAAACGGGTTTTTCATGCAGAATTTTTCGATTTGCTCCAAATTTGGTATACCGGTTTATTATGTTAAGGAGCTTCCCTGATTCGTTTTGGGGATTCATTGGTTAAGGATAAAGGGGGAAAGGGGCTAGTCCACCCCCCTTAATTTAGATAAACGGGTTTTTCATGCAGAATTAATCGATTTGCTCCAAATTTGGTATACCGGTTTATTATGTTAAGGAGCTTCCCTGATTCGTTTTGGGGATTCATTGGTTAAGGATAAAGGGGGAAACGGGGGCTAATTCCCCTTCACTTATTTTTTTGAGGGGCAATATTCTTTAAAATAAGAGTATAATATACAATTAGTGTGAATAGCCTGTGAGCTCAATGCCATCAGTTTAGCTGGGCACTTTTCTTTTTTATTTACTTTTTATTCGCCAAATCGCTAATGCTGGTCAAAAGCCAGCGAGAACCCTGAAATCATATATAAAAAAAATTATCAATGCTTATAAAATTTGCAGCTAATTAAGATAGTATAAAAAATCAGAATTGAATACACATATATATGCAGGTTCAAATTTAGAATAAAAGACACCAAGCACTAATGTCTGCAATAATTTGTTTAAAAAAATAAAAAAAATAAAAATGTCAAAAGCTAAACAAAAAGAACTTGATAAAACTTGAATCATTTTTATTGGCACACAATATTTTTATTTATTTTGCATTTTCCCTATAAATCCAGTAAATCTTCCTTGGAAGCGCACTGCAATAAATAAATAACAAATGAAAAATAAAATATTCTCATTACATTTTCATAATTACGCCATTATAATTAAATGATTTTCTACTTGTATAAAATTTTGGCTATCAATATTTTTAGTCTGACAGTTGTCTTTACGTGTTAAATTTCCAGCATTGTCCTACATTTTTTTTTTTTTTTTTTTTTTTTTTTACAGAATAAAAGGCACTGATTATTATTAATAAATCATTATTATTAGTAGTAGTAGTAGTAGTAGTTGTAGTAGTATTATATAGGGAAACATAAATATTTCCGATCTATTTGCTGTCTATGAGTGATTATCATTTGAATTTAGTTCCTGACTAGCATTTAAGTTATTTATGAGTATCCAATTTAACTCATGTTTTTAAAATTTTGATTCTCGATGATTATAGCTTCAATTTATCTCACAGAGCTTTTACAGCCCTAACTCTATGATAGTCTGACTAATGTGTGGTGCTGCCATCTGTCTCTGATTTTGTAATTCAATAACAAATCTTTGCAGACATGAATGCTTGTTACCATTATTCAAAATTTCGACTTGCATATATATGTGAGCTCTCAGTTCTGATCTTTTACGCTAATTTATTTAAGCACAAATTTTAGAAAATATGTTACTTTTCATATGATTTGATTTTAAGTAGCATCGACCCAAATCCTTCATTTTTTGTCCTTTGTAATACAGAATTGGAATCTTTCATGGTGCTGACATCTATTGCTGATTTCGAAATTGAATTTAAAATCATTGTGGATATGACTGTTTAGTCCGAAAATTGAATTTCCAGATAGTAAATTCCACTTTTACAATATTTATTTATGCGATTTTGGTTCAACTTGAACGATCTTTAACTTTTTTTTTCATACAAATATATCTTAAAAGTATAATTTGATTCATAAAGGATGCAACTGTCTCTGAAAAAAATTACTTACTTAATTAATTAATTATTCACCTCCCCTTTAACATTTTCAGGGGCTAGTAGCAATTTTGCTTCTGTAATGTTGAATTCACACCGGAATTTTTTTTAAATGTTATTTGAAACTAAGGAAATTCAATTTTGCAGTTTTTTCACCAAATTTATAAAAAAGAAATTTCGCTCAAAAATTCTGCTACAAATTTTGATTAAAATTAAATGGTATTAAAAATGTTTCGCCGTACTTCGATATGTTAAACGTACATTTGATTCATCTTACTATTTCGATTCGAGGGCTTAAGAGGCGCTAATCATGCAAACACACTAACAAGCTAATGACAAACCAATGGGAGCGTTCTTTCCAAATTTCTCTTTTGAATTTTGATATTTTTTAATTATTTATATATACATATATAAATACATGAGATAGAGTCTAACCAGGTATCTTTGTACCTTTACGATTTTGGTTGAAACTTTTCTTTTCTTTTTCTTATGAGAATATTTTCAATTTCAGAAGCGGTTCCGAAACGGAAAGAACAGCAATCAAAAATTGAAAAAATACATAGATACCCGGTTATACAAAATGAAATACTATTTTATAAAAAAGAAAAAATTAAGCATTTAAGAACATTGACATGCAAACGCGATATTTCAAAAGAACACTGCCATTGGTTTAATATTAGCTTATGAATGTCTTCGCGTAACTAGCGAAGGCTCTTAATTAGCTCCTTTATTATTATTGTTATTTAATTAATAGTATTGTACGAGGGAACACAAATTTCATCCTGTTACTATCTACGAGTGTCAATAATTGATTGATGTGTTTAAGACTTATTTACTGTTTACTTTTTACGGGTAGGTTTGGAACTTCAGAGCCTACGCTAGTCATGCGAAAATACACGAACAATATGTCGAACTTATTTTTACTTAGCATTGTTTTCAAATTTCTCGTTTGCATTTCAATTTTTTTTTAATTTTAATTTTAGCATAGGATAGTTAAAGTCGATCTCTAACCGGGCAATTTTGTACTTTTTTTTTTTTTTTTTTGGTTAGACGTTCATTTTTCGTTGCTGTTTTTTCTTTTTCTTTTTTTCTATGGGAGTACTTTCACTTTCGGAACAGATTCCGAAGTCATTCAGAACCAAATGCTCCACCATTATGTAATAGCAACTCATCCTTACCGTCAATGGATACTACAAATAAATACTTTATTCAGTTTTCAAAAAAAGAGTCCATCAAATCATTAATTGTTATATCTCAACAGCGATTAATATTTGAATTGTAATTTTGCTCCTCCAAAAAAAGATTTTTAAGAATAGAACAGAAATGTACTACAATTTGGTGTAAATGCTCGGTTATCTTTATGACATGTGTTTCGGCACTGTGTTTTATCATCTGCGTTCTGTTTCGGGCAGTGATGCAGTTGTATTATGGCAGGGCCGAAACTAGCCTTTTTTGCACCCGGGGCAAACATGGATTTTGGCGCCCACCCCCTTCCTCAACAAAGTAAATTTACAAAGAGAATTTTACTAATTTTCTAATAGCACAACTTAATTTAAAATTTAAAATATTTAATCATAAAATATGTAATACTGAACTACGGAATCTGCTTTGTCAAATATTGATTCATTAAAATCTTGTAAACGGAATCGAAAAAAAAATCCGCTTAAGGCAGATCACACACTGAACAGATAAGCGACAAAAAGCGTGAGACAGGAGACAAATTCTAGTGTTCCAACCGGTTTCTTCTTTGTTAACAGGGTGAAATGTCTCTTGACTCACGCTTTATTATCGCTTGTCTGATCAGTGTGCGATCTGCCTTATACAGGATCCTTATGCCATGTCATCCTTAAATTCGTCTATGCTTTGGCATAACCCAGTCAAGACGATTTTAACAATGCCGTGTTAAACATACACATATGAAAAATCGACACACAAAATCTTCATTTGGCGTCCCTTCGTTCTGGCGCCCGGGGCACAATCCCCCTCAGCCCCCCCCCCCCCCCCTAGTTTCGGCCCTGTGTTGTGGATCTGATACGAGAGGTAGCCATGACTGGTGCCTTCTTGTTATCGCGAATATAATGAAATATAATAGTCCACTGAAAGTAAAGAGATGAGTAAAGAGTGTGTTTTAATTATTGTGTATAAGGAAAGGGCATGTCTACAAACAAACACTCACTTCAACCATACCAACAACATTTTTGCTTTAGCGAACATTGCAGGACTCATCATGGCGACGTTGACCAATCGTACCACAGAGCTATTAATCGTAGCCCAATCAAATCACCTGAATTCTTGTGGGGGGTAGAAGTCGTAACTAAAGACAGTACATTCAGATGTGTACTGGAGGGTATACCGAGGCATACGCCGCATGCCATCTGGGTTTTTTAAAGAAGTTCCGTATACCCACTGTTTTTTTTAATTAAGCTATAGCGTATACCCTAGGCATGACGTTCATGACTTTAGCGTATACCCTCTGGGTTTTTTTTACTACTACAATACTGAGTAAATTACTGTGGATCAACAGTAATTTTCTCCACAGTGATGCCAGCTGCCCTTTCCTTATTCTTCATGTTCCGACGAGTACGCAGGATAATAGTGTATTAGTGAAAAGTGCGCTCTAAAACTCTGATATAAATCGGATATAATTAAATTGAATCGAATCAATACTGCAAAGTGTCAACTAATAATGCAACAACTCTACTTGAAATTTAGTAATAAGATTTTTCCTTGTTTCAACACTGATCTTCCGCATATTATTGGCAATAACTGACGCTGTTGATGAAAAGCTTATACAGCTTATAAGAGGCTACTTCAGTCACGCAAAAAGACCCGCTCGCTAAAGTTAATCCAATGGGAGGAATTTTTTAAGATATCTGATTTGCATTTCAATATCTTTAAATGATTTTTTTCTTTTTACATTGCATAGCTGATGTCGATCTCTACAAAGGCCGTTTTTTCACTTTTTCGATTTTATTTGCACATTTTTTTATGAAAATGCTTTCACTTTCGAAACCGGTTCCGGAAGTGAAATTGTCCTAATTAAAAATAACTGCAAACAAAATCTAAAACGTTCGAAACAGCCTTTATAGAAATCGACCTCAGTCATCCAACGCAAAAGAAAAAAAATCATTTAAAAATATTGAAATGCAAAAGAGACATCTAAAAAAAATTCCATTGGATTAACATTAGCGAATGGGTGTTTTCGGTTGACTGGAGTAGCCTTTTAACACCTTCTCACACAATCCTTGTTGCATATCTGTCGCCAACTGTAGCAGCTATAACAAACTAACAGAACTAAGAGTGAAAGAGAGAACAAATCAACTGATGACGTACATATACAAAAATTAATTCTTGAAATGTACCTTTCAACATAAAACTATAAATCTTCATTTTTATATGAAATTTGACGAAAACAAGTATTCTACTTATTAACGAACAACTAACTATTAATTAGTCGAGGAATTTAAGTGTGCTTCTGTGTTATTCCACTTATTACATACATTAAATTTTGAGTTGGATGTAATTTGAGAAAACAGGAAACCATAGCTATGCTGCTGTACCATGTAAATATTTATCGTAATATGCTAATTATGAAATAAGATTTTTAAAATGTTCTAGATATCAAAATATATTTAACTTTTTCTTTTCCCCTAATCCCCCATCAAAAATAATTTTCACACTTAAACCAATCCATTTTCTTTTATAATAATCTACATCTTTTTTCACTATTCGCATAAGAAATGTTCTATTTAGAGTTCGAACAAATATTCGGTTTCGTTTCCGAACCCAGAAATTTAGATTCGGCGAACATTTGTTTTCGTGTAAATAATTCCGAATATTTGACCGGACCGAAACTATCTGTATTTCTAAATTTCCGTTTTTTTTCCATCGGGAATTTTCAACTATACACGATTCGATGTGTATCGACTCAAATAAGTGTATTTATTGCTAAGAACTATACTGTTTATAATTATCAGTTATCACTGACTCAAAACGTGAGTGCAAATTATAAGCAATACATATATGACTAAACTTTGAAAATGTTTTCCACATCATTAAAATCTGCACTTTTAAGAGTGATACCAAATTTTTAGTTTGAATGCCGCAGAAGTGTTTTGAACGCGTTAGTAAGAAAGCTTACATACCATTGTTTGAAGAACAAAAATAGAACTTTCGTACTGTCATGGCAAAAATGTTTGTCAGTCACCAGTGGTGTTTAAAACAGTAAATTAATATACAAGGTGTTCAGGTGAAACCACCTTGATTAGAAATGTTAATTGCACGGAAACTATGAGTCCTAGAGATTTACGGTTTGCGGTATCATGAATAGCAACACAAGTTTATTTTGCTGCAACTGTTTTTTCGAAACAGTTAATTTTGCGAATAATTTAGGAAGCCATCGATTCAGTCACACCTGACATGCTAGTCAACACGTGGATTCAGATTGATATCGACTAGACATTCTGAGAGCTTCGAACGGAACCCATATCGAAGTGCATAGATAGGCAAAAATGTAACTTTTTCAGGGAAACAAACGTTTGCAGCAAAATAAACTTGTTGTCATGAGATATCAATAAAGCATACACAAATATAAATTAACTGCTTCGGAAAAAGATTGCATCAAAATAAACTTGTGTTGTTATTCATGATACCGCAAACTGCAAATCTCTAGTGCTCATAGTTTCCGAACAATTAGCATTTGAAATCAGGGAGGTTTCATGTGGACACCCTGTACACTGGTGTCCAAAACATAAGCAATTTTATGTCTTGAAACTTAAAACATAAAATGCTAATTTTCAAGCAAGTGACTACTCAAAAGAAAATAATATAATTCAAATAGTTACTATCGCTGCAGGACAGCTAGTCGATGTCCAAACAAAACGTCATGACTGACGTCACTACTGAAATCGTCTATTAAATGTTGTTATCACGAACGGCGACTATCTTCGAATAACGGGTCGCCATGCTTTTCCGTTTGATGGCTCATTTTTCGATTACCGTGGCCTCATTCAACACTGTCGCCACAGCTTACGCCTGTTTTGGGGATTGTTAAGTCAGATTAATTACACATTTGATAATCAACTTGTATAAAATTGTTAGGTTAAAAATGTCGCTGCCTCTTCGACTTTTATAACGACACTATGGACAATATCGTTCCTTTGGATTCGAGGTTAAAAAATCTCCGTCTATTTTGGAAAAATATTCAGAACCATGGTATTGAAAAGCACAGTGTTTTCAAATTTTACTCTTACATTTTATGGATCCAGGAACAGATTTAGCTTATGCATGAATTCTTTTCGCTATTTTAACGCACCATTATGATTATTTTTATGTTATTTTTTAAATGTAGATTATTTATTTTAATTAATAAGTATATACAAAATTTTTAATTGTATATATGGAACAGCAATTCGTACAAAATAAATCGAAAGTAAATGAAATCATGAGACGAAATGCAATATTTCACCTTGATTCAAGCATAAAATATACAATATGAACTTTAAAAAGCTAACTGTTTCTCTCTATTCTAAAAAAAAGTAACTTACGCTGTCACCGCCGCAACCGGTTTTGAATTTTTTGTGACCGGAGGTCTTTCTCCGTTAATATTAAGAAAAATACTGCATACAAAAATATGAAAATTGGCGGTATTATTGAGAAATGTTTGATAAACACGTTGATGCAGACAGTTTTCAAATCGAAGAATTATTTTAAGAGATATTTAATGCTAAAGTTGGACAAAATCGTCCCATTAAAAAAGTTTTATAGTAGCAAAAACTATACATGGGAATTAATTCATTTTTACAAGGAGAGGGCCAACCATGTTAATCACAGGTTTTGATTATTTTAATATATGTTGTAGGGTAGAGACCCCTTAGTGTCAGGTTCAACGGATTTTATCCAACGCTCCTTAGTTCTTGAGAAACCGGGGGGAATAATAATAGTACACAACTTAAATACTTTCATTGCAACCGCAAGGATAGGTTGGTCGTAGCTCAGTTGGTACGGCGTTCGCTGGCGGGCCCGGGTTCGGTACCCGAACGCGCTACGTTTGTTTTTCTCATTTTTTGTATTATAAATATACTTGTAATTATAATTTAATAATTTCAATTACAAATTTTAAAGCATACATTAATTATAACGTTAACAAACTTAAATTTATCATTATTTATTTTTAAACTATCATTTCTCATCCTTTAAAGAGGTTTAAAAAGAAATTGTATCTATTATTGAATGATAAAAATTCCAAAATCGTGACAAAATCTGTTGTGGTGCCATCTAGTGATGATTAAATAAAAGAATATTCAAATAAAAGCAGAAAGAAAATAAAGGTGAAAGCAAAATAATTGAAAGCGCAAGCATACGTATAACAAATTTAAAAATCTTTAATATGCAAAAAATCGGTTGTAATTTAATTCTGATGCTAATTTTTATTATAATTATGCTTGTTACTTTAAAAGCAGAATAATAGTATTATCGCATTGACTTTCTTTGTTAAAGCAATGCGTAAATGATGTTTCTTTAAAATCACGAATTGACACAATTGCTCAATATCATTGCATCGGTAAAGAATATATGAAATACATTTTAAAAGTGATTTTTAAAAAATTAACAGTTTTATGATGTTTTATATTACTATTTAGTTAAAAGTAAAAAATTAAATACTTTAAAATTATAATTGATAAACAATATTATAAATTTTAATTGACAATGAGATTATTAATTATACTTACAAGTACATTTATAAAACAAAAAATGAGAAAAACAAATGTAGCGCATTCAGGTATCGAACCCAGGCCCGCGGATCAGTCGGCAAAGTCATACCAACTGAGCTACGACAAACCTATCATTGCGCTTGCAAATTAAGTATTTAAGTTGTGTACTATTATTAGACCCCCACCCCCGGTTTCTCAAGAACTAAGGAGTGTCGGACGAAATCCGTTGAACCTGACACTAAGGGGTCTCTACCTTACAACATATATTAAAATAATCAAAATCTGTGATTAACAAGGGTAGCCCTCTCCTTGTTAGATCATTTTATACGTTAGAATTTCCCGGTGTGCAGACTGCATCCACTTTTTTTAATTTGTCTCATTTTTTTGAGGTTTTATTTCTATTTTAAATTCAAATTTTCAGCATTTCGAGAGATATTTTTTACTTATTTTAGGAAATGGTATTAATTTAAACTGTTGCCAACTGTATACACAGCGCAAATAATAATGTTTGCTTCAAATTAAAAATTTATTTACACGTGACTATTATTAACAGAAAAAAAAACTTTCAAATTAGAATTAAATAATTACATGTGAAAAGCAGGAACTTATTGAAAATTACTTCATAAAAACTATATTTACACGTGAATTTTATAAGGATATTGTAAAATAATAAATTCATTAACATGCGTTAGAAGTCTTAAGTAGGAGAAATTACGTCACATTTACGTTACATTACACTTATTACGGAAAATGAACAAAGAGTAATATTGCAAAACAGTTTAAATTTAAAAATTGCGCGAGACATTAATTTGATATTTTGAGATTATATTAATAAGATTAATATTAATTTTATTGAACGCGTTTAGACTGCTTTCGAGCGATTATTTAGTAATGTAATAAAAATAAAAAAGATTACAAGCTGAAAATGAAGTGTCATCAACAAAAAATATGATTTGAAAGAGAAAAATCTGTGAAGCAGAAAATAAAAAAATTGGTTAAATGGTTTAGTTAAGATTCGTTAACCTTCTGTGTCGTTTCCTTCAAAACAAGGCATTGGTATTTGTAAAATATATTTGCATTTTGATGCAGATTTGCTTATTATATTAGCTTATTTTGAAATGTTTAACGGATTTTATTTAATCAAAGACGAAAACAGCCATTGTATCTTTTAACAGCAGCTTATTTTTCCTTAAAATTCTCCAATCGAAGAAAAATGAATAGAAACTCATTTATAGGGAGATCGCCACTGTTTTTAAATTATAATTCAATCTTTCAAAATCTTTTTAAAGCCAATCAAATTAGTGTGCTTTTAGAGACTGCGGTGTCTAAACGGGGGTTGGCGAGCGTAGCTCGTAGGGGGCCGAGTCCCCTAGTTACTTAAAAGGCGATTAAAATTATAAAAGAGCTGTTACAAGTTTAAAATATACACTTTATTTAAAATTTCTTAATACTTTTGATCTTTATTTCACAAGCCCATCATCAGAAAATATTTTAATAACTGATTGCTGTTTATTTATACGAATATATTTATACGGTTATTTTATCAAAACGAAGTGACGTATTTGTATAAATAAACAGCAATTAGTTATTAAAATATTTTCTGGCGATGGATTTGGGAAATACAGCCCGAAAGTACTAAGAAATTTTTAAAAAAGTGTATATTTTTAACTCGTAACATCTCTTTTATTATTTTAGTCGCCTATTAAGTAAAACAGTGAGCTTTTTAAAGTTCATATTGTATGTTTTAAATCGAAAGTATTTTGCGCATGCCTTTGATTTGCGCATTTACCTTTATTTATGCTGCATCAAGTGATGAAATATATAACCAAATTTGCTAGCTGCGTCATTTTTACACCATATGATTCCCAATGTGACGTCGCATGAATACTGTCACTGCCACCTCCACAGTGGAGGTGGCAGTGATACTGTCCATAAGAGAATATTTTTAAATGTATTGGTTTAATATATGATGTAATTTTCACAATTAAATGAGGTTTCACGTAAATAATTTAAATATTTTAAAGTTATTTTTCCTTTTTTAAGATTTACGTGTAAATATATTATTCTCTAGTATGAGTGTCTAGTATGGAGTTTTTACTGTATTATGTTTTGTGCTCCAAGGGTGCAAAAGACAACGGTGTTGATTATGAAAGCCCATTATCTACACGAGAGATATAGGCCCGAAGAGTGGGGTTTCCCTTCTTGGAAGTCTTTCTAAGAGAACCTAATTCTATTTACGAAGAAAATCCAAGGTTCGAGGAAAACTCCGAACGATTAAGCCGATGGGCGCGATTGGATTCGAACCCTGCACCTTCCGTCTACCAGCTTTGAGAAAAGAACCTTTCGGCCACTGGTGGGGCAGTTAACAACTGAAATTTCGAGGGTGGGAGGGGGTTTAAATATTTTTTTAAGCCTAATTCTGCAGAAGAATGGAGTTTCTTGTTTAAAAATGAAGCATCCGTCAGAAAATACTGTCAAAGTTTGTCCTGAATTGATCTTGAAACTTGGCAATCATGAAGAGATTTTGATAGGAGCTGATCAAAGATATGTCGCATTTATAAGAAAATGAAAAAATTAGTAAAGAAAAGTTATTTATCACTTTATAGAATAGATCTTCGTTATATCGTTCTTTATGGGAGGTAAGAAAAAAAACGGATATGACCAATAGCATTAAAAAATTTAGAACGATAATTTGACGTTAAATGTTTCATCTTGTCTAGAAAACGTTGAATTATACGCTTATTACAATTTTCTCGTAAATTCCCAACGTTGAATTACATTTACTTATGGTTATTTACATATTAAGTTATTCAATAATAAAAGTAAAAATAATTTTTTAAAAAATTCTTTTTTATAAGCATTGAATGGTCATCTTGAAATTTCTGGCTGCAATTATTTACAATTTATTTTCTATATTTAAGTCTTTAAAATGTTGCATTTTTGCAGTTTCACAGCGCTTTGGCACATTTTGTAGAGCATTTATTGGCGCATAATCTATTGTTGTTTCAACTCCCATGCAGTTGTATGAGTTAGAAAAAATATTTGGCGATTTATCACCTGTAGCGAGCTAATGGTGCATAATTTTACAAAATGCACCTTCGTACGTAATTTTTATAATGGACTTTATCCACGAATGGCAACAGCCACTTTGGAGGGGAAAAACCATAGAGAAGAGATAGGGGTGGAGAGTGCTTTGGTAATCCTAAAGTGGAACCAACATAATAGTCACGTGTTTATAATAGTCACGTGACTTTTACCGTCAAAGGCTAGCATAGGTTTGCGAAAGGAAAATAAAACAAATTACCGTATCGTTAAATAAAAGTGAGAATCTTCTTTTACTAATTTAAAACAGATTTTAAGTTGCTTTGTTTTACTCCGTTTATATTTTTTGCACTACTTCACATGCACAATGTCGATGCTGAGTATTTTTATATTTTTTTTTTCACGACCGGCAACAATTTTCAAATTGCCAAGCAAGCGATAACGAGCGAAATCTGGAAACCTTTACATGAGTAGGGTCGGTCATGTTGATGCTGCTTTTCAACGGAATTCTCTACGGAAAGCACACTCCACCCCTATCTCTTCTCTATGGGAAAAACCCTCCAAAAAGACTGTTTATTGGACGAAGAGGGAGCAGTGTTGAAATGTTCTTCACGCCTATAAGGAAAGGGCATGTTTACAAACAAACACTTCCGTTACAGCGTCTAGAATACCTAGTGTGGAAATATGCCATCCAAACAGCACTAAAAAATTGTATCCCTTAAATGTGCGACGATACTGCTAAAATCCCAAGTGTCGATCGCAGCGACATCTGCGAGATTTTCGTATTACATTAGAAAATATCCTACAGATGTCGCTGCGATCTGTCGATTTCAGCAGCATTGTTGCACATTTAAGGGATACAATATTTTAGCACTTTTTTAAGTATTACAGGGATAACCAATTTCCACACTTTATTTTCTAGGCGCTATAATACTAGGGTCTGTTCAGACTTTCAGAAGTGCAGTTCGCACCGCGCGCGCGCTCAGAAGTTTTTGCCATGGAGTAGGTCTTATCGAAGAAAGGAATTTTAAAATAATTCAATTATTTCATTATTTTTATGGTTCAAAACAGGTAAAACCAACGACTATATTTCTTTATCCTTCCAAAACATTGTTTTCGTAACAGCCTCGATAACATGACTATGTTAACCCAGATAAAATCCAAAATATTCGGGAAAAGCATCACATGACCTACTTCATCTACTTTTTCCCGTTCAGTGTTTTAAATTTGACAATCAGCCCCACTAAAACTTGACACGTGCGACTCAGAAAATTATTTGTGTTTATGTTTTATTGGTTGTGCTTTGTTTGGTAGGTTGATTGATGCAATTTAAAAATTCAATTTGTGATCTAAAAATTTTAAATGTTTAACAATTTTCTTTTTATTTATTTAAAAATGATTTATCAGTTGCTTTATATTTTCCGTGATAAATAGCTGTTATTAAACCAAGATTGTGATATTAACATATGAGATTTGTTTATTATCTACTATTCTGGATGGATATCAATGGAACTTGCACTGTTAGTTAGAAAGTTTTTCAGTCAAGGTTTTAGTATATATATTTCTTATTTTATGATTGCATATTTTAATACCGTGTGGATAACAGACCAAATTACATTATAAATCATGAGAAATAAATGGCATTCAAAATTATCTTAGTATAAGCAAAATACTTACTTATACTTTCAGTAGAAAATTTATAAACATTCTAATTATACTTTATTCACCACAAAATAGACGGCAAATCCATATATTTTATCTCTTTAAAAAATGTATGTGTAGATATATTTAGTTAAAATAATCTACATCTATTACATTGTATTTTTATAATATTCATCGTAAAATATGATTTCCATCCTAGTCTCGATAAAAATTCACTCCTAAAGTACTCAAATGAAAAAAGCAATTTAACAAATTACAACGACCATTTGGAAAATTATTTTTTCGAAGACTAAAATTTTAGACATAAAAAATCGCACGGAGTTGATCATACATTACGTACGCCATGAATTAAACATTAACATTCCTGGCCCCATCATGAACAAATTTTAAAAGAAATTTCAGTTCTACAATTTTCGGTACCGTAAAATTTTAAACTTCTACGGAGCTGGTCATACATTACGTACGCCATGGATCATTAATATTACTGGACCAATTTTAAATGAAATTTCATTCTTAAACTTCTAAATATCCCACAATATTACTTTTTACACCGTCGTATAGAGAAAAAAAATGTACTTTTAAATGCAATTCGTTTGAAAGATGTATCTCAATTTGTTTCTGAGTTATTAATTTTTTTTGTAGTTTTTATTTCTTTTTTGTCATAGTGGCAACAGAAGTATCCATCTCTGTTGAAAGTAAAGGAAAAATACAGATTACTGTATAGGCCAATCAGAAAACGAATAAAATGCTGATTCAAACAATAAAACGCTTCCGATATCTTTTTGATTTCCTACCCTGACAGAGGACAATATCCATTTTTCCAAATGGTAAAAAAAAATTGTAATTTAATAGATTACAACGACCATTTGGAATTTTTTTAATATTCGAATAAATAAAAATCGAAAGCAGTTCCACCGAATCATCCACAGATAGCGACAAATCACCTTCGTAACAAAACCGAAAAATCTAAATTTCGTCCACCAAATTCCGTCGCATCCTCTTCAACAACAGATCGCAAAGATCAAACTTCAGACGACCAAAACCTCGATCGATAAACTCTCTAAGTCCCGTTTCGAGAAGAAAAACAGTTTACAAATTGAAAGCAGTTCCACCGAATCATCCACAGATTGCGACAAATTACCTACGTTGAACTCAATTTTTCCCTGTTAGAATCGACCGATTGTAAAACGCCGTGGCTAGTGGACTGGAGCCCCTCGAGACATGACTTTTTACTATCAATCGATTAAACATTACATTGTTTCCTTTTTCGCGTTCGTCTTTAATTCTGTAATCGATTTTCATGGGCTACATAATCAGTTGAAGACCTCGATTTTCATGGGCTATATAATCAGTTCAAGACCTCAATTTTCATGGCCTACGTAATGAGTTGAAGACCTCGATTTTTGCTCTGCAAGACGATTTTCATTTCGGCGTCGCTCTTTGGCTTTGGATTTTTCCATATCTGATAATTTGCCCCTACCCATTTTGTAACTTTTAAAATTTTTATCGATTTTATGCCTTTCTATTTACCTATTCAAATAAAAAGTCTTCTAAAAGTAAAGAACATCGTTGAATTTCCTTAAAAAAAATAAAATGCGAGCATCATTTGGCCCCATCCTCGACCGAAAACAACAACCATTTCCAAATGGTTAAAAAAATAAAAATCAAGGAATTATCCTACGCGCAAAAGGATATTTTCGCACAATATACAGGGTGTCCCAGAAGTAATGGGACAAACTTTAAGGGGAGGTAGGGGGCATCACAAGGTGCAGATTTGCATAGCAACCCAGGGCCGGAAACGCTTTCCTGGCGCGGTAGTGACGACACAAAACACAAGAAAGACAGGATACGAATAAGAGGAGAAAACATGTTTATTATCCTTAGTACATCAAAAAACTAAGAAGAAAGAGCATTAAAGGGACAACGATCGCCATCAAAGTAGGTGTTCGAAATTACGACCCTGGGCCGTGATGCATGGAAGCGCATCTCCGGCATGTGAAAGATCTAATGTTCTTGAAAATACTGGGAGTGCCCCGGACTTCCCCAGCAGCTACCACGATGTGTGCAACAAGTTCCTCAACACTTTCCATCATTGTCCCGGCATTTTTGCAGTAATAAGATTAATAAACATGTTTTCTCTCCCTGTTCGTGTCCTTTCTTTCTTGTGTTTTGTATCGTCACTACCGCGACAGGAAAGCGTTTCCGACCTTGGGTTGCTATGCAAATCTGTATCCTTGTGATGTCCCCTACCTCCCCTTAAAGTTTGTCCCATTACTTCTGGGACACCCTGTATATTATTTTTTCCTTTACTTAATATATATACATATCCCTTTGAAACGAAACTTTGAGTATTAAAAAGGCGTTCAGATGTAAAACTTTCATCGCGAAATACCTCATTTTCTCATATTTAAATAAGTATTTTATTATTATAATAAAAATACACTTGTCTCTGTATAATAAAAATGAAAAAAATTATCTTTTTCAAAAATATCTTATTCATTATGAAAAATATAAAACAACCAATAAAATAAAAAATATTATAAACACAATTTGGGGCGACAAGTATTCGAACCAAAACTGCATATATATTAAGCGTACAATGTCAATACTGGAATCTGGAGTATACTGACACAGCTGCGCCATCTGGTGGACGGGATGAATAATGTAAATACGCGGGTTTTCAGTATGACTTCATATATGACAGAATATCTACTATCTGCGCATCTCTTGCGCATATTTTCGGAATCTTTACTCACTTATAGAAGATGAATCTTGTTTTACCAGATTTATTGCAAAATATTTTTTATTACACTTTGTTTTGATAAAATTATGTACATTTAAAAAAATAGTCGCAATATCATTTTAATTTCGGGAGAAAGGCACTAATGCTACGAAAGCATTATTACCTTTTGCCCTTAAACTCAAATGACATTGCGACTTTTTTTAAATACACATATTTTTATCAAAACAAGCTGTAACAAAAATATTTTGCAATACATCTGGTAAACAAGATTCATCTTCTGTGAGCAAGTAACAATCTGAATTTGGTAATTGAATTTTTAACAGGGCTTCTCTAAATGGCTTTGTCTGTTTAAAACAAAAAAATCTAATCTGGCGATTTTAGGAAAATTATTGAAGTTATTGCCTAGACTCGCAAAATATGTAAACAAATAAATGAACAACACTTGCTCGTTTAATAATACAACATTTAATGCATGCATTTTAAATTAATGTGATTTCGAATATAAAATGAAATGAATTTTAAATGAAATGAATGAAATATTTGTAAGTTAAATAAGATGAGCGCAATACAATTAAGAGAATATTGGAAATTTATCACTTGCGCTTGATAAACCAACAAAAGGACTTAAAATTGAATATTTTATTTATAATTAAATTCTGTACATATTCTAAACATTCAAAAACATTGTATTCTCATCGGGAATACAACCGTGTATATCATTTCTTATAACTTTAGCACATCAAGAATTGAGTAAAAAATGAGACAACAAATTCTATCTTTACACATTAACTACTTACTAATTTTCATGAGTCATTTTTCATTTCATTAAAAGAAAATAATTAAAATCGAGCGTATTTAAATCAACAACATTTGATAATATATATTAAATAATATTTTATCTTTTTCGATAAATTAAAGTTAAAATACGTAACTAACTTGTTTTACTCTTTGGAAAAGGACAGATATGAATTCTATAAGCAAAAGAATTTTCTTACAATTTCGAAAACTACAGTTATTCGATGGCCAACATTTTGCCACTTTAACAAATAATATCAGTTAAAGAACTGTTTTTATTTAAATAATTAACTATAATAAATAAGTCAAAAAACACAAATAAAAATTAATAGAATATTCTATTACTGTCAGAATATAAATGCTACAAACAAATGAAAACACGACGTTTGCGCTTGCGCAGTTATTATAAAGAAGAAAACAGTTAGGCTTCTTTCTGTAGTTCACCCCGTCCGCTACGTGGCGTGCGACCTTGATTGATGTGACCTCACATTTAATCTTGCGGTTACCTCTCCCATTTAAGATAGGACGCTTACTGATATCGGTTTGATTCGAACCTATTGTCCCTACACTGTTAAAAATATCGTGAAAAATTACCTCTTTTTTAAAGGTTCTCTATTTTCTGATCAATGAGAACACTACATAAACACCTATGAAGCATTCTCATTGGTTAGGAAATAGATAGCCTTGAAAAACAGAGGTAATTTTTCATGATATTATTAACAGTGTAGTCTCGAGTTCAGTGTCTTATCCATTCAGCCACCTAGCTCACGTTTCATTTGCTCTAAAATTAGCATCGTACATAATTAATCAAATCCATGATCTGTTCCTGAACTCACTGAACGTTATTCCATCCATGATATAGACCCAGTCCATGTACCTGTCTCCAGAGCTCGCGCGCGCGGCACGCATATTCACACGTTACCTAACGAGCCGTTAATTCCCAAATTGGCTCAGCCGAGCTCAGTAATCTGATTGGCTAAAACTGATATTTATATAGTAGAAAATTATATTTATTTTCTTATGAAGTAGTGTAATGTAAAATAGAATGCAATTATAATGACTTAAATTGATTTATTTTGTTAAATTTGATCAAAATCACAGTAAAGTAATCCAAAATATTAATATTAACGAAGAATCAGATTGCTGAGTTCGGCTGAGCCAATTTGGGAATTAACGGCTCGTACAATACCTACTCGGTTCAGATTCGACATTGGTGTTTCTCAGTATATTTTTCTGGTATGAAATTTTGAATATTTTGAAACACTTAGTTTTGTTATTATCGCTATGTAATAATGATAGTGTCCTAATTCTAATAAATATTATAAGTGTGAAAGTGTGAATATTTTTGGTTGAAGTCAGAATCAAAATGGATAACTAAATTTTTTTGTATTTATTATATATTATTTTGATTTTTTCACCCAATTTTAAAAATTTTCACTTAAGGGTGTTCTCAAATCCCAAAGTACGACTTTCTGACATAAATTTTAATTTATTTTTGTTCCAAAATGCATGAAACTAGCTGGTATTATTGTTCAGAAACTATGTAATTGAGCTGTTTTTTCCATTTTTTTGCAAACGCAATAGATCTTTCAGAAAATTGTGTCAAAGTGGGCGTTTTGAACCGAATTTCCACGTGAAGGGAGAAAGAGCACTCAAGAGCGGGCGAAAAACGGGTTTGTCACGTGACCGAATTCGCTTATAACTCAATAGGTAATTGATTGATCAAAAATGGAAAAAAAAAGAGTTCAATTCCAAATCGCTTCCATGGCCAGGCTTTCCAATTTTATATCTTTCCGTTAAAAAATGAATTTGTAAGTATGTCAAAACATTTTGCGCTTGTTGAGCAGAGCAGTAAAGAACAGTCTTAAGTGTCTTAAGTTAATAAAATTTTCAAATTTTATTTGTTTGTAATACATAAAATAAAAGTTACAAGCAAATTTCAAAAATATTTACTTTATAATGGAAATATTAATAGTGAAATTGAAAAATATTTTTTTTTTCAATATTACGCAAAAATGAGCAAAATGAAAATTGGCAAAAAATATTTTGCAATTTCACAATTAATATTTTCAACATAAAGTAAATATTTTCGCAACATCGACATTTGTTTTTGAGATAGTTACAATTTAAAGAGTTGATCTTCATTACATATATTTCCAATATAAATCCAATATTTTAGGAATATTGGTATCAGAGTTCAAGTATTAGTGATAGCAACCAGTGCTTAAAATTAAACATATTTTTGTTTTCAAAATATATATCTTCAAACTATAATCAGACTTTCGTCGATTAAGTAAAGTGAAAATACAGTTTAAAAAGACTGGTAGAAATTTTAAATCCAGAATTCTACTAAATTGCCAACGCTGTTAGCGAAGGATGCATATATTAGCACAATATAACCAACATAACTAATACTGGTTTTCAGGGTAATTGCGTTTTTGGAATTTTTAATCGCTATTTCGTAATAGTAATTGTCGCATTTTTTACATCCTAATTTATTAGTCGAATAATACCATTAGAAAGAAATAATGGTTGTAAAAAAAATCCAGAAATGCAATCACTCGTGGATTTTCACAGCAGGTGCATTTTTAGGAAGGTTAACATTGCTGTATTATATTACTTTAATGTCAAATCAATTTTCTTACTTTTTTCTTTTAAATGCCACAATATTACAAACGCAAGAGAATATTCTATTGCTACATCTGACTGAAGGTAGATTTTATTTTTATAACTTTTATTTTATGTACTACAAACAAAACAAATTTTATTAACTTAAGGGAAATTTTAAACATTGGAAACAAAATTAATCTAATGAATAATGAATAATAATAATAAAAAAAATTCGTTATCCATTTTGGTTCTGACTTCAACCAAATATATTCACGCTTTCACATTTATAATATTATTAGAATTAGGACACTATCGTTATTACATAGCGATAATAACAAAACTGTTTCAAAATATTCAAAATTTCATACCAGAAAAATATACTGAGAAATGCCAGTGTCGAATCTGAACCGAGTAGGTATTGTGAATATGCGCACGGCCCGCGTGCATCTTGAACACACTCCTAGTTAGCGATGATGAGTTTCCGTCAAGTTGCGGAGACTTTTAAACCAAAATGGCAACAGCTTGTTTGTTTACTACGAGGTTTACTAGAATAAAATTCTTTTTTCACAGATCAAGTTAGTATAAATGGCGCTGCGCGCCATATAAACTACAAATACCATTCTCATAAAAAGATTATGAGAAGAAGAAGAAGAAGAAGAAATTCTTTTTTGTCGGTCTGAGGAATTTAATGATTTTCTTTCCAGCGACTCATCGATGAATTTTAAGAATTGTTTCTTTCTTTGAGGTAAATCAATGAATTTCGTGATTTTTTGATCAGCATTTCCCATAACTTTTATGACGAGACTCTTGCCTTGTGTTTTTAAAAGGTTTGGCAGGATACCTCTCTGGCAATCTTCCGAATACATGGACATTGGCCAAGAATTGGGAACAAGTAATGAATCTGTTATCAAGTGAATGTGAAATCATGATCATGCATTTTTGGTGTCAAATCCTATAGTTTGGCTTTTAAAACAGTTTTACATAATATTTAAAACAGAAACTTCCATTTTGATAATCAAGAGCTTTTTTTCAAGTAGGGTCAGGTGGGGGAAAGTGGTCATAAAAACAGGCTTTTCAAACTTTCAGAGGATATAAACATCAGAATTTCTGTGATGTTTTCTAAAATTTTGGGTGTTATTTTACATTACATTACTCTAGAGTACATCCATATCCATTTCAGAAATATTTTCGGGGAATAACACCTTTTTATAACATATTTTTCCAGGCATGTTTTTATGACCACTTTACCCCAGGGTGTGGGGTAAAGTGGTCACATTGAAAAAGTGCAATAAAAAAATAAACTAATGAATAAAAAGTGACATTTTATTATCTACAAACATTTTAAACAACCTTTATAATAAGTTATCTGCCATTTTATTTTATTAAAGTGTAAATTTGTAATGTTAAAATTGTTTGTTGTTAAAATTTGGTTCTTCAAGGATTTTGATCACATCTGAATCTGGAAAAGTATAATGATTGCCAAATTTGGTTTTTTAACATACTTTAAGAAAAATAATCAGTTTTTTTTCCCAATAAATTGCTTTATTGATTTCTTCATTTCATATCTTAGCAACACTCAAGGTCCTATAGATATGGTTTGAGATGTCATCTTTAGCGATTATAAATGGATTCAAACGAGAATGTTGATTAGGGATATTTTATGTTGTTTTTTTCCTCTTGGAAATTTATGGAACTTTTAAGTATTTCATTCCTTTTGTTATTTTTGCAGATATAATGCAAGTGTTTTTTCTGTCAATACTACCCCGATCTTGGACTGGACACATTTTCTTTTCCTTTAAAACTATGTCTAACAATTCTATTCACATCTGAAATGAGTGTAGATAATGTTGCCAATGTAGCTTATTTTAATTTTTTTACCTATTTTGCAGTCGGCTTTCTTGATACTGTTTCTTTAAAATTCTTTTCCAGGCTTTTTTTAATGGGGGAAAATACACCTACATCTAATGGTTTTAGACTATGACTAGTATGAGGTAGCAGGCAGAGTATTATAATGTGATTGTTGCTAGCTTTTTTAAACAGTGTCATAATTCATTTATGTCCATTACAATCATAAATAAAAGGGCAAGCTTTTGTAAGCTTTCGGTGTACTATCTACTTAATAAAATGATCCATCAAAGATTCAAGTACAGAATCCTGCATCTATCCAGATTCCATGATTCATACAATGCTACTGCACGACCGCACTTTATCCATAATTCATGTATACTCATTCATAAAATGCGAATGGAAGAATGTAATAACCACTAGCTGATATACCAAAAGGAACACTAAACATTATCTTTTCTTTGGTTCCTGAATTTTATATAATGCATTGCATTGCGTAATTTTTTTAAAACTGGACTATTTTGGCTATCCACATCCATTCCAGCCTCATCAACATTAAAAATTCTTACAGGACTTTCTTGTGGACCATTTTCTTATATAATACAAGTATAGATGTTGGAAAAAGTAGTTAATGTGTTGGTTGTTAAATTAGTTGATGTAACCTTTGCAAGCAGTTCGGGTTTACACTTAGTTAATTCGTTCACTATTCAGAACATATTAAAAATTAAACCTAACCTTTTTTAACCCCCATATTATAAACTATTATTAAATAATAACTATTTGCAGTTAGTTTTTAATAATTATTAGTATTTAATAAACCGACATTGTATATAATGAATAATTTAACTCAGATCAAATATCTATAAGTTAAGCCTAACCCTATGACCACTTTACCCCATGTAACTAAAACTATTATGAAATAAAATCTGTGATAAATATAACTTAGCTATAAATCAAAATATGTTCTTAAGATTTGTGTAAAGCTTCCTGAACTGCCAATTTAACGAAATTTGGAATAAACAAAATGCAGCAGAAAAGTTAATTAAAGAGTTAAAAGAACAAGGTGTAACAAAGACAGACAAAATGAGTGCTCAGTGGTTCAAACATGTTACTAAAAATGTTTTTTTGAGTGAGAAACTTTGATCAATACTTAATAAATCTAAAATTAAAAGAAAATTATTCAAATTTCTATATTAGTCAGGATTTTAGCCCTTTTTATGAATTATGACCACTTTACCCTGCCTGACCACTCTACCCCACCTGACCCTAAACTTTATACTGAAAAAAATCTGCTTTGAATTACTTAAGAAGAGGATAGTTATAAAACTTTTTTAATTAATGAAATCTTAAATTTTATGGCTTCTTCTGTGAATTAAAACAAATGAATAAAATTTTCTTAAATTCTAAAACAAACATTTTAAAATCAAAGAGAAATTGTGAAAAAATTGGAAGAAAAATTGTACAGGATCATATATTGTTTGTCAGGAAGAGACTAAAATAAAAGTAAATAAATAATACATTCTATTCAAATTTTATATGGTGGCAACTCAGCAAGAAGATCGGTTCTGCTCCCTTTTATTAAGCAAGGAAGTTTTTAAATGCATCCTAGATCAGTGTCTGGAGTGGGCGATCATTTTCAGAGATTGTAAATGTTGTTCTTAAAATCTTAGCAAGAAACAGATTATTTACTGCAGACAATGTTCATGAACTTGCATTTGTACATAATTAATTCCTATGAAAATCCTCGTGATTGGTTAATTTTCTTAAAAAATGCTTAACAAACAGCAAATTAATGTAAAAACATTCTCTTTTATTTAAATATATGATTCTGTTTCTAATTATTCTGAATATCTTTATAAGTTGACTGTTAAACGTATAAGTGGTATAAGGTTTTTAAAAATATGTTTTAAAAGTTTTTTTTAAGTTTTCAGTTGGGCGAATATTTCGATATTCGGCCAAACCGGATATTCAGTAGGCCGAATAGTTTGCTATTCGGCCAAGCTGAATATTCAGTATACCGAATAGTTTGATGTTCGGCCCCCAATATTCTCCAAATGTCTGCGACAGACCTTTCAGGGACTGAAAATAATCTGCAGGTAAAATGTTACAAATGAACCTTTAATTAATTAATCATTTACTTTTAATGTTTTTAAGCATTTTACTCATTTTTATTAATAATAATCTTAAGTTTTAATAATCAATAATAAAGAACTAAACATAATATAAAGTTAGAAAAAGATCCAATGGAAAAAAAAATCTGCAAAAGGGAAAAGAAAATCTGCGACGCACGTCACCCGTCAGGAACTTTCTGCTACCGGGGTTCGGCCAAACCTAATATTCGGTAACATTACCTAATATTCGGTGCATCCCTAGTTGAAACCCTGCTGGTAAATAGAAGCCATTCACTATTATTAAAGACATAATCTAATCTAGGTATTAAATATAAAATATCTGTTGAGTTTTTAATTAAAAATAATTTTAATCTAGATGGTCTTTAGTGTTTCTCACAGACAGTTAACAAAGTGCGGGCAGGGCTCTGCATCTTGTATCTACGTTTTTGTTTGGTTTACAAAGTATCATCCATCTTGTATCTCATCCAAAAAATGGCACTCCTATGCCATTTGTATTAAAAATATTTCTTGCACAGTAAAAAAGGATTTATTGTCATAATTTGAAAAGAGTTCAACTTTTAAATATTAAAATCGCCCTTGAAAATCAATAGTTAACCCTTTAGCGGTGACCACAAAAAAGGACACCTCATTTTAAGAGTAATCGAGAATATTTAATTAAAATTTTTGGTTATAATTCACATACTAGATAATGCCTGTCAAGATTTGACGGTAAATAACTTAAATGTTTCATTAGAAAAATTCTTGAATTTTTTATTAGTTGCTTTTAAATTATTTATTGAAATTGTGATAAATTTCTATGTTGCATAAGTGACTCCTATTTCTTTAAGGCAATAGAGGGTGCTGTCAGTCTAATTTATTTTTACTTATTACGGTATTTTTTTTTTCTTCTTTCCCTTTTTTTTTGAAAAAAATTACAATATTTATATGTATTTATTTATTTATTTTAAACTGCATAACCATTACAAGCTGCCATGAATTTTTATTAGTCTCATTCTCTAAAACCAAACCTAAATTTGAAACTTTATGCAGCTAACAATTTATAATATAATTTTTTTTACTCAAATTTTATTTTACATTTTTATTTATTTTTTAAATATTAAATCATGGATATCAAGGTAATTTCGGAACAGATGCTGTACATTCCCGCAGCTGTCATCTTGGATTTTTTCTTGCCATGAAAACTCCTTTTACGCCAAGTAGTAAATGTCGCAAAGCAGCGATTTATGCACATGTTAGGCATAACAGGGTTGCCAGAACACGTCACTCGTCAGCTGCCTTATCGATAAACGCCAACAAATCCAAGATGGCAGCCGCAGGAACAGGAATCTAAGCCGTAATTTCTTTTATAATTCTTATATGAATATTTTTTTCTTTCTTTACGTTTTCTTTTTTAAAGAATGACAAACTTTTCTTTCTGCCACACACATATATATATTCTTGATAATGGTCAGACAATATAAAAAAAAATGGGAACAGATGTGTTATTATCCCACCCTCCGCCATCTTGGATTTTTTTGGCGAGAACACCCCTTTCCCGCCAAGTAGTAAATGTCGCCAAGCACCCGTTTATATGCATGTTTGGCTCAACGAAAATAAAATGTAAATAATAAACAAAATTCGCTAAATTGGCAATCAGTAATCCTTGTATGAGCGCTTCGCGCACATTTAACGGAAAAAAAAACATCGCCGAATTCAGCATTTCTCGCGATATAGCATTATCAAAATTCAGCAGTTCTCGTCTTGTAGCAATCTCAAAATGTAAAAAACTCTTAAAACAGCAAAATATACGTAAAAAACGAAACTCGCTAAAGTGGCAATCAGCAGTAGTTGTATGAGCGCTTCGCGCTCATTTACCGGAAAAAAAAACATCGCCGAATTCAGCACTTTTCGCGATATAGCATTCTCAAAATTCAGTAGTTCTCGTTTTGTAGCAATCTCAAAATGTAAAAAACTCTTAAAGCAACAAAATATACATAAAATTATCAACGTACCTTAACAGACATCTGCTTTCTTGGAACCTACAACACAAAATATAACACCGCCGTCATTTTCCAAAATAGGCTTAATACCCATTGACACACTATAAACAAACCTCCCTTTCATGTCAAAATTTCCTCAAATTTCTTAATTACTTCAGCTAGAGCGTTTAAACGGACTACAGAAACTATAGTCAATGAAATACATCCAATAAATTTAACATAAAAATAAAAAGACAGCCATAGAACACGATATCAAAGAGTATCTGGTACAAGAGTCAAGCAACCGTCAGCAACGACACCCGGCAGTGAAATGAATGTTCATGCAAAAAGCACGCAATCGCGTCGTAAAAAAGGGGGTTGCCATAATAAGTTACTAGACGCCAAATGCCGGGGTTGCCAGAGCGATAAAAATCGCCAAATACTCAACATCGCGGAGGGAGGGATAATAACACATCTTAGCCAAAAAATGTAGATCAGCCCAGTTTATTTAATTGATAATTACATGCAAAATATTTTAAATAAAAAATTATTATTTTTTAAAAATATTGTTGCATATTAAATTGTATTTAATTATAAAGCATTCAAATAATAATTACAAAATAAAAATCATACAACTTCTCCTGCTAATAAAACATGTCAGTATTGAAGAGAATCATCGCCAAAAATATTGCAGAAATCATTTTGTCGGGCTCGAACCCACGTCCTCACAAAAATTCAGAGCCTTAAACTGCTACCAGGAACTTGCTCAATATTCCTCTAAGTTAAAGAGCTTCGAAAAAAAGTTGACGCATGCACAAATGTGTCAATATTGGTCTTACTGATTGTGATCTTAAAGAATCAGGTTTTCATTTTAATATATATGATATGTATAGGAGAGAGTGGTAATGAATGTGCCAATTTTTGGTTTTTAATTTTTGTAATTTTTTCTAATAATTTTTTTTGGCTCAGAATTGGCTCTTCAGTTACTTATTTGGTTATATAAAAAAGTCATAAAAATGGGTTAGAAAATGTCTATAATGAATGATAATAGAAAATAAAAATACAGAAATTTGCCCCATTCATCCCCACCCATGGGGCTGAATGGGCCACTAACTGAATTCAATGAAAAAATGTACATTTAATCTTTTATTCACCAAATATGACATAATAAATGGCACTTGACATGATATGATCGAAAGCATACTGAAATAGTAAGTAATACACAATGCTTATCAAAATTTATAAACATCAAAAGTGGTATATTATTAAATCACATTATTGTAGCTGAAAAATGACGAAATAATGAGATTATAAGAAAGAAAGAACATAAAATATGCATAAAAATAATAGAGAAGACCCAGTAGCAGAAAGTTATGGTTGTGTCTGCGACAGCAATTTAGTGGGATGAAAATTGTCTGCAGGTGTAGCGTGTTACATTTTCTTATGTACAAACATTATGAGTGTTAAAATAAACAGTGTTCTTAATCAGCATGGGGGGGGGGGCAGGGAGCAAAAATCCACTACCGGCACTAATTATGTATTTTTTTGTGCACTTTTGATGAAATTTGGGTTTTTTCGCGATCTTTTGACGAAATATGCAGTTTATCTCGATCTTTTGACGAAATGTGCCGTTTTTTCGCGATCTTTTAACGAAATCTGCTGTTTTTTCGCGATCTTTTGACGAAATTTGCCGTTTTTTCGCGATCCTTTGACAAAAATGAGCTTTTTTTCGCAATCCTTTACGAACTTCGTGTTTTTTCCTCGATTCTTTGACGAACTTTCGTGTTTTTTCTGTGATTCTGTGACAGAAATTTGCGTTTTTTCGGCCCCTCTGGTACGAAATTCACGTTTTTCCCGGGATCTTTTGACGAAATTCGCGTTTTTACAGCAATCCTTCGGCAGAAATTTGCACTTTTTGCGATTTTTTGACGAAATTCCGCAACTTTAATTCCGATTTTTGACATAAATTTTCCTTTTTTCGCGATCCTTTGACAGTAATCTGCGTTTTTCGTGATCCTTTGACAGAAATTTGCGTTTTTTCGCGTTCGCTTTACAGAAATTTGCGTTTTTTCGCGTTCGCTTTACAGAAATTTGCGTTTTTTCGCGTTCGCTTTACAGAAATTTGCGTTTTTTCGCGATCGCTTTACAAAAATTTGCGTGTTTTCGCGATCGTTTTACAGAAATTTGCATTTTTCAGCGATTGTCTGACTAAATTCGTGTTTTTTCCTCGATCCTTTGATGAAATTCAAGTTTCTTCCGCGATTTTGTTACAGAAATTTGCGTTTTTCTTGCGCCCCTGGAACGAAATCCACGTTTTTTTCGGGATTTTTGGATAAAATTCAAGTTTGTATAGCGATCTTTTGGCAGAAATTTACGCTTTTCGAGATCTTCTGACGAAATTCCTCCTTCTTTCCGCAATCCTTTGACATAAATTTGCGTTTGCTCGCGATCCTTTGATATAAATTTGCGTTTTTCGCGATCTTTTGACTAAATTTGCGTTTTTTCCAGAATCGTTTGTCTAAATTCGCGTACTTTCCGTGATCCTTTTACTAAATTCGCATTCTTTCCTCGATCCTTTGACGAAATTCGTGTTTTTTCCGCGATCCTGTGACAGAAATGTGCATTTTTTCTACAACCCTGGGACGAGATTCATGTTTTTTTCCGGTCTCTTTTGACGAAATTCGCGTTTTTATAGCGACACTTTGGCTATAATTTACCGATTTTTTATGCGAACGATTGCCGGAATTGATATTTTTCGGCGACCATTTGTCGAATTCGCGATATTTTTTGTCAGAATTTTCGTACTTTTTTTTTTTTTTAAGGAAATACTTTTTTTTTTTTTTCAAGTTGGCAAATTTATCTGCAAGGTCCAAAATAAATCTGCGACGCACGTCGCGCGTCTCGAACTTTCTGCTACCGGGAGAGAAGAGAATACACATTATGATTTAACGAATTTTATATTTTTCAAAATTAATATTAAACGACATGGTTGTAATAAGGTTGAACTGCCTATTATTTGACTATTTAGTGTAAATTTCTGAGGTATTATTTATTCTACCCACCAGATTCAGAATATAAACAATTTTTCTAATTTTATATCAAATGGGAAAATACTGGTAGGTGTGGTCAACAATTAGACAGTTCACCTTAATCATTTATATAATTTAACCTATGTTTCTAATTAATAACTAATATTTCTTAGGGTGAAAATGTGCAAATTATTTTCTAGATATCACTATTAGGGATTGACCGAAGCAGCAATTTTGCCGAATACCGAAGCTTCAGTATTCAGCAACCGAATACTTGAAACTTTTTAATACGCATTTTTGCAAGCTTTTTTAATAAGCTTTATTTGAAATTAAATTCTTAATAATTTAATTCAGTTACATTTTTATTCTTAACCCATGTATGCCTAGCGTCCCATTTTTGGGACGTTTCGAATTTTAATAAATTTTTAAAATTTTCTTCTTCTTTACAACATGAAAATTGTATGAAGTAATTGTCTATAAATGTCTTTATCTATTACTGAGAGATGACAGCATAAGATTTATATTTATTTGCTTAAATAAAGGCCTTTTTTCGGTGTTTATAGGTTTTTCATTTTTCAAGATAGCGAAATGTAAAAAGTAAGTTTATTTGTATTTTTTGTATCAAGGATCCATATAAATAAGTCAGAATCTTAGCTTGTAGACTTCTTTGAAATACGTATTTTTTTAAAATTCTGAAATTATATGTTCAAGTCTATTTTTATGCATGTTTGTAACATACAAAATGTAGGGCGCAAGGCCAGGGTTGGCAAGTTTCTGCCAGAGTGGTTAAAACCAGTGGTTATAACCGGTTAAAACCGGCATGGCAGAAACTAGTTTCTGCCAGTAAGTGGCAAAAACTGGCAGAAACTAAGAAATATTATTAATAAGAACTTTAATGTGCAATGATTCATAATTCACGGATGTATTTGATATGTACACATTTAAGTTAAAAATTAAAATTAAAGATTATGAATGTTATTCAAAGTTGTAAAAAAGTTTCAAAATGATCATAATAAATATACTTTGTTTATATAATAATAGGTACTAATTTTCTTTCACTTGAAAAATAGAAATTTTCAATGGTAGCCTGATGCAGTAAAAGTTTAACTATTTTATATGGTTGTTTAGAGTTGAATTTTTATTTAAAAGTAAAAAAAGAAATTTACAGAAAAATCTGTGATATTTTAACAAATGTATTTTTCAGAGTATTTTTAAATAAATAATGCAATGCAATAACTTAAAGATTATGATTCTTGTGAAAATATATAAGTAAATAATTGAAACACAATAAATAACAGAAAAAAATTAATTAAATATCTTGTACAATTATTTTACAATATTGAAAAAACAAAATTGCCACTCAAATATACTATTATTACTTTTTCCACAGAACATTCCATAGCATAGGGCAAAATTTTGCTAATCTTCCTGAACACACTGTTTCTTAATTTGTTTTGAATGAAAGAAAAGTTTGAAAATATTCTTTCAAAACTATCATTACTTGCTGGCAATGTCATTTTTGAGGATGCAAAATTTGAAAAATCCTCATTTTCACCAGTATTTGTTTTTAGAGACAACCACCAGACAGGCAAGGACAAAACATTTTCTAGGGCTTCCTTGGAGAAATATGTTTCTGGGACAGGAGTCGATTTTGCTTCAATGGATATTATATATGGCACAAAATTGGGATTAATATCAGAAAGCAATTTCGTTGCCTTTTCTTTATGCTCATATGTCAATTTTGATCCCATATACTTAGGATGAAGTAAATAAGCTAGCATATGGTAGTCTGTTATTACTGTATTAAATCTGCTTTGAACCTTTGTAGTTGTTTGTTTTGTAAGTGCAGAATGTGGTTGGAACATTTTCATTTAACAGTCTTAATAAAAAAGCTAAAATCTTTAACAACGATTTTATGCACAAATAACATACAGACACGACAAAAAAATTCCATATGATCGTTTTTTGACATGTCTGTACGTTATTTGTGCATAAAATCATTGTTAAAGATTTTAGCTTTCCTACTAAAATTCGCACAAAGTTTGATCTATGCTTATGTCTTAAATTAAAAAAAAAGAAAGAAAAGTCAGATTTGTTCCTTTGAATACTGTATTTAAATGAAATGTTTTTTAAATCCATAGAATTAGAAGATCCACATATAACTATAACATTTCTATGAGAAGTAATTTATAGTGTTATTATTAAATTATTACGTTAAATTACAGAAAAGCATTTTGAGCAAGTATTGAATATTTTTCTTTTCTTTTCATTGTTTCATTTAAAATAAGTATTGGATATAGTTTTGTATTTGATTTTTAAACTGAAATTTTATCTGTTACATTACTCATTTTTTCTAATACAAATCTATTTATTTTTTAATTAAAACTACCCACAATATTTCATTTGTTATTTAAACGGATAAAATGTACTTAAGGAATTTAATACTAGTAAAAAAGTCTCAGATTATGTCACAAAATGTGTTTATGCCAGTTGTTGCCAGTTTCTGCCGGTTAAAACTGGTTATAACCACTTTCTGCCACTGGCATGGCAGAAACCCTTTTTTGCCGGCAAATAGCCGGCAAATTGCCTGCGCAAGGCGCAAATGGGTAGGGTCACCCGGGGTAATTCCTGGTCAGCAAGTTTCGGGGGTAATTCCTGGTCACAGTCCTTTTTATGTTTTAAGAACGCTTCACCAAAATGAAAAAAATCATAGAGATACTCTGAACTATCCTCATTGGAATTTATTACTTAATTATGAGTTTATTGTTTATTTATTTTGAAAAAAAGAATCTTTTTGTAATGGCTTGTTAAATTTCTGTAAAACAACATTGGCCTTAGTCATGATACATTTTTACAAAAATCTTTGTCACAACTCAAATTTTAAATATTTTTATTTTCTTTCTTTTTAGTTCAATTACCAACTACTTTAGCTATTAGAAAATAGTCTTGAAATTTTTCATACTATTTTAAATAATTTACAGAAGTTGGTCAAATATTGCCCCATGTATCTGGGGTAAATCTTGGTCACTGGGGTAATTCCTGGTCAATGTTTTTATCATCATTTAATTCCTTTTTATTGTCATATTTAGTGATTTTTATTTTCACAAACCCTTTGAGAATTAACTGCAACCACACTGTTCACCACATTTTAGTTAATTGTGGTTCTTAATAAAGTAGAGTCATCCGTGGTAATTCCTGGTCACTGAGTTTCTGAGGTAATTCTTGATCCTTTTCGCTTTTGTTATGAAAATAACAATTTATGAAACTGTAAAATATCTCAAAGATACTTTGAATCCTCTGCTTTGAAATATATGCCTTAATTATTCATTTAGTTGAAATTAAATATTTAAAAAAAATTTATGTTCAAAACTGCTACTCGAATTTCTGCAAAACATCGATCTTGATTGTTACACATTTTACAACAGATCATTGTCATTCTTGCAGTTTTAATTATTTTATTTCAACTAATCACATATCACAGTCTTTTAAAAAAGATTATAAAATTTTCCTCTACTATATTAAACACTTTTAAAAGTAGAAAACAGTAAATGCTCAGAGAATAAGACACACTCTATGACTGAACAATTTAAGTAGAAATAATATCTCATTGCAAAATGCCAAAATGGTGCATAAAAATATACATAATGCAATAAAGGAACCTAATTATTATGCTGTGTATTATATTAAAGGTCTGTATTGAAACTTTCTTGAAAGGGAGCCGAAAACTTCAGTTGGCCTAGAAGCAAAATAAAATTGATAACAAACATTCAGTTATATTTCCTATGGACCAATAAATTGCAAGTTATTAATAAATCCAATTCACAATGGATACTAATGAAGTAATAATACTGCTTATAAATGTTGTAAAAACGCATAAAAATTCTTTGGCTAATTAATGTTTTGTAAAATGTACAAGAGTCTTTTACACATCAAATAACTTAATATTTATGCCTAAAACAAAATCTATGCTTTATTATTCCACAATTATGAGATGAACAAAACTTTTAGAAAGTTGATTCTACTTATTTTATTACTCAGTCATAAAAAAATTAACTGTACTACTTAATTTGCATGAAAAAGGATGTTGACCGATAATTACCCCAGAAGTGACCAAGAATTACCCCATGTCCGGGGTAATTCTTGGTCATTTAAAATTTATAATTATTTTAATTATAAGTGCATATATATTTAAGTAAGCATTTTATAATATAGCCATCAGAGGGGGCTTATTCCACAAAAAAATTGGGAACAATACCTAATTAGATGTTGATGCTTTTTGGCCAGGAATTACTCCGGGTGACCCTACATATTTCTATTAGCCATTTAGGGGGCATTTATTTATGTAAAGTCCTTTCTAATATGATTTTGAAATAAATTGTTTTTTAGCCTCGAATACGGTTATTCTTAATTTATTATGAATAATACGTATAGTGTTATTAGTCTCTGTAAAGAAATAAATATGTTTTTTAATAGTTCATAAAAATACTTATTATAGTACATAATATACAATTTAAAAGCTTAATTTATATAAATTTAGACAAAACATATAATTATGCATTTTTCCAGATATGGATATTCCCATATTTAGTATGTCTACATTTTATCAAATAAATAGTACAAAAATATTTTAGCGTAAATTTTTTTAGTATTTTTCCAGTTCATTTTGCAACATTTTAAAGTGATTCTACCAACAAATTTGAGAAAACAAAAATTCACGCACAAATGGGTTAAATCTGATTACATCAAAAAATTTAATGACTTCTTTCCACTCTTAAATTCATTAACCCATCACTTATTCTTTATTATTTTATCACTATTCAATACCCAAAAATAACTTATGAAAGTATTAAACTATACAGGGTATTATTAAGGATAAGGATTGTCAGAAAAACAAAAGTTCATTCAAATACAAAGAAACAATGTTGTCATTAAGCTGATTTACTGATTGTCTAATTATAAACATATTGAATAGGAATGTTCTCAAAATACAAAAGGTATCATATCAATTTGTATATTTAACTATTTTCTGTCAAATTATTGATAAAATATTTATATTTTGATTAATACTTTAACATTGTGGTGATGAAGAAAATAAATTTGAGCGATTTTGATTTAATGGTTATAAAAGCTATAGGATAGGCAAGGCAAAGGGGTATACTTATTTGATGTGTGTATTTTCTTTAATATGCACCTTAGATATACATAGATGAACTCTGATATACTTATTTGATGTGTATATTAAAGAAAATACACATTAAATAAATTTAAATTTAAAAAAACTAATGTAGAAGTAAATTAAATTAAATGATAAGCGAAAGATGTGCATCTTCCTTACTTTTTTTTTCGCTGTTGTTGACAGTTGTTTTGATTTCACACTTATGTAGACTAAGACTATTTTAGGAAGGAAAAAGTTTTTTTTTCTTTAAATCAAAAATGACCTTAGACTTGTTTTTTATAGTGCAGCTGAACTCTGAACTCATGCACATAATATTGAAACTCACTGTTTAGCCCATTCTTCTGCTAAGTAAAAGAGAATTCTTCTACCTCTAAGAAAATACTTATCTGCAGTTATTCGGCCGAATACTTTTAAGTATTCAGCCGAATATTCGGTTTACATGCCGAATACCGAATCAACTATTCGGTCAATCCCTAATAACTATAAACATATTCTAACTAGACAGTAATTTAATCTAAATCAGTTATTTTTCATATTAAAGAGAAATTCAGAAAAAAAAGGAAGAAAAATATTTTCATGATCAGTGCAAAGTTGGTCATGAATGGGCCCATTCATGACCATTATATAGTGGCCCATTCAGCCCCACCTGTACTTCTGGAATATATTCAGGTAATTCATTCTAAAATGTACATTAAATTCAAATAACATCTAAATACATCCTAAAATTAGTTTACAGATATGCAAAGCAGGGACCGCGCTAACCATTCGCCTACTCGCCAAATACAAATACATCGTGAAATTGGCGCGAAAAAAATTATTATGGCAAAAAAGCTTGCGAATGATTTTTTTGGGACTCTTTTGTTGTGCAATCATGTTTTGGAACATGAATGAATTTCCATTTTTAGCGCGAGTTCGCGTACGGCCATCTTTCCAATCTATGTTCTACCTCTTCTTCTCGACCGGCCAGTTAGGGGTGATTCTGTTCCGATTTTCCCGAAAATTTAAGGAAATCATTTCCGAAAATTTAAAAAAATCGGCCATCAATCTGAAAATTGGGACATAAAAACATTGCGAACTTTGAAAAGTCCTTCCGGCCAGTGCCGGGAGGAAGAGGTAGCTTTCAAATACCTTATTTTAAATAAGCCAACTTATATTATTCAAACACACGAAGCTCAATTTAGTGGAAACCGAATATAGGAGATTCAATACTAATTTTTATCAATACTAATCATTATGAATGAGAATTTCACGAAATTAGTCAGCTTTATCCAAGCTGCTTTTATTTAAAGTAACTTATATTTGGCTGAGATGTTGATGTATACTATCCACATGCCTTCTTACATGGAAATAGGCGAATACGTGTGTTATCGCGTGAAAAATACAAGATCGTTTCAAAATGTTAGCCATACTAGAAATTCAAAGTGCTATAATTCAACCATTTTTTAAGATATAAACAAAAGAACAAATTTTCAGAAACAAAATCTGCTCCGGAATCTTTGTATCAAGGCCAAACACATAAAAAAAACTTTTTCATTTTCCAATTTTTTAATACCTCATTTTAAATTTTAAATTTAATTTTTTTTAAATGGCAACCCTTTTGAAACAAGATGGCGAATGAAGCTGGCCAACGAACTCGGTCGAGACATTGGTATGTACTATGTACAGATCAAGTAACATCCAAATCGGTTCATAAATACGCTTGTTATCGTGTGACAAAAATCAGGTCGTTTTAAAATGTCAGCCACAATAGAAATTCAAAACGCTATAACTCAGCCATTTTTTTAGATATAGACGAAACAAAAACTGTTCCGGGATCTTTGTATTAAGGTCAAACACATACAAAAAAAATCTTTTTCATTTTCCAATATTTTGGTATCTTATTTTAAATTTAAAATTTTTAAAATTTTTTTAAATGTCTGCCATTTTTAAACAAGATGGCGGATGAAGCTGGCCAATGAACTCGGTCGAGACATTGGTATGTACTATGTACAAACGAAGTTACATTCAAATCGGTTCATAAATACGCCTTTTATCGCGTGACAAAATTCAGGACGTTTCAAAATGTCAGCCACGCTAGAAATTCAAAATGCTATAACTCAGCCATTTTTTAAGATATAGACGAAACAAAAACTGCTCCGGAATCTTTGTATAAAGGTCAAATACATAAGAAAAAAATATTTTTCCATTTTCAATTCTTTGGTACCGCATTTCAAATTTAAAATTTTTAAGAAAATTTTAAATGGCCACCATTTTGAAACAAAATGGCGGATGAAGCTGGCCAACGAACTCGGTCGAGACATTGGTATGTACTATGTACATACCGAATTACATCCAAATCGGTTCATAAATTCGAGAGTTACAGTATGACAAATGTCAGATATATATATATATATATATATATCAACTTTTGCACGGAGGGTGGTTTCGGGGTCTGGGGGTCATGATCGATGAAAATATACCAAAATTTTTTGAAATCGCTTTCCTCCGAACGGCTGCAATAGGTAGCTTTTTGTAATGAAAGCTACCTAAAAATGGTCGCCGAAAAAAATAAATTTTGTCAATTGTTTGTAGAAAAATCGCGAATTTTGTCAAAGGATTGTGGGAAAACACATTTCATCAAAGAATCATGGAAAAATGCAAACTTTTGTCATAAGATCGTGAAAAACCCATAAATTTCGCCAAAAGATTGTGAAAAAAATCACCTGCAAATTTCGTCAAAATATCACGAAAAACCACAAATTTCATCAAAAGATTGCAAAAACAACACAAATTTCATCAAAAGAGCAAAAACCCCTGCAAAATTTCGTAAAAAGGTCGCGAAAAACTGTGAATTTTGTCAACAAATCTTGAAAAAAAAAGCAAATTTCGTCAAAAGAGCGAAACCCCCCCGCAAATTTTGTCAAAAGATTGCAAAAAAAACCCCGCAAATTTCAGAGAAATATTAGAAGAATTTTTTAAAAAAAATAATGAGAATTAAATTTTTTAGAAAACTACTTTAAAAAATATTATAAGGTTACTAAAAAATAACTTTATGATAATTATTTTTTAAAAAAGCTTTTCTTTAACTGTTTGCATTTTCTTTTTTGTTTTGTAAATTTAATGAAATAATTTAATTCCTGTAAATATTTCTTGTCATAACTTAGAAGCAGTGTTGAATTCAGGGTGACATCCCCCTGAGCAAGTCTTTGCAGGAGAATTGAGATTTTGTGTTTTCAATGGTCAAAAAGTGCAATTAACTATCCTCTTCTGAGCCACAAAAATCCCTCCGAAAGAAAAGTGTCTGAATTTAACGCTGCTTAGAAGGAATTTTTTAATTCTATGGTTAGGCAATGCTGCCTCATCAAGTTTGCAGTTCCTTTATGGTTTGTGTTAAAAATTTATTCCCTATTTGTGTTTAATTGGTTCAAAACTTTTTAAAGTAAGTAATTTTATTATAGATTTAAGATACTATATGATTTTTGTTTGAACATAACAATTTTTTTACATATTCTAAAAATGTGTTGCGAAAATAAGAGAAAAAAAATAAAATTCTTTTTATAAACTTATGATTTATCAAACTTATAATACTCTAAAATAAGATTTTTATTTTTGTGTGGAGTAAAAATTTCTAATAGAAAATAAAAATGTGTGCAGTATTTGAATGCACAGCAGCTGTAATATGGTGAGAAAATGCTTTTTTACCCATTGATAATCTCAGGGTTGAAAGGGTTAGTGATAATAATTATATTATGATATATATCTATATGTAATATAGATATATATCATATGTATATATAATGTAATATATGCACCCGGTAGCAGAAAGTGCGTCGCAGATTTATTTTGGACCTTGCAGATAAATTTGCCAACTTGAAAAAAAAAAAAAGTATTTCCTTAAAAAAAAAAAAAAAAAAAAAAGTACGAAAATTCTGAAAAAAAATATTGTGAATTCGACAAATGGTCGCCAAAAAATATCAATTTCGACAATCGTTCGCATAAAAAATCGATAATTTATAGCCAAAGGGTCGTTAAATAAAAACACGAATTTTGTCAAAAGAGCCCGGAAAAAAACCCGATGAATTTCGTCCCAGGGTTGTGGAAAAAATGCAAATTTCTGTCACAGGATCGCGGAAAAAACACGAATTTCGTCAAAGGATTGCAGGAAAGAATGCGAATTTAGTAAAAGGATCGCGGAAAGAACGCTAATTTAGTCAAACAATTGTGGAAAAAACGCAAATTTAGTCAAAGGATCGCGAAAAAACGCAAATTTTTCTCAAAGGATTGCGGAATTTCGTCAAAAAATCTTGAAAAACGTAAATTTCTGCTAAAAGATCGCTGTACAAACTTGAATTTTATCCAAAAATCTCGAAAAAAACGTGAATTTCGTTCCAGGGGCGCGAGAAAAATGCAAATTTCTGTCACAAAATCGCAGAAGAAACTTTAATTTCATCAAAGATCGAGGAAATAACTCGAATTTAGTCAGACAATTGCGGAAAAAATGCAAATTTCTGTAAAACAATCGCAAAAAAACGCAAATTTCTGTAAAATGATCGCGAAAAAACGCAAATTTCTGTCAAAGAATCGCAAAAAATGCAGATTACTATCAAAGGATCACGAAAAAAAGAAAATTTATGTCTAAAGATCGGAATTAAATTTGCGGAATTTCGTCAAAAGGTCGCGAAAAATGCTAATTTCTGCCAAAGGATCGCTGTAAAAACGCAAATTTCGTCAAAAGATCACGGGAAAAACGTGAATTTCGTCCCATTGGCGCCGAAAAAACGCAAATTTCTGTCACAGAATCTCGGAAAAAACACGAAGTTCGTCAAAGAATCGAGGAAAAAATGCAAATTTCGTAAAGGATCGCGAAAAAAAAAGCTCATTTTTGTCAAAGGATCGCAAAAAACGGTAAATTTCGTCAAAAGATCTTAAAAAAGAGAAATTTCCTCATAAGATCGCGAAAAAACAGCAGATTTCATCAAAAGATTGCGAAAAAAAGGCAAATTTCGTCAAAGGATCGCAAAAAAACACAAATTTCATAAAACACACAACTAGTGCACAAAAGGAAAACACATAAATAGTGCCGTTAGTGGGTTTTCGCTCCCTGTCCCTACCCCCTCCCCTGTTGTAACCTTTCGGAAAATTTGCTGTGAATTTCAGAATTTTTTTTACTCAGAATCACCACTGGTATTGAGTAAGAACGCTGTTTATTTTAACACTCATAAAGTTTGTACATAAGAAAATGTAACACGCTACTCCCACAGACAATTTTCATCCCACTGAATTGCTGTCGCAGACACAACCATAACTTTCTGCTACTGGGTATATGCATAATATTAAAGGGCAAAATTAGCACTAGCCACGGGCCAGTAAATGAGAAAAAGTGGCTAGTGAAAAATTGTCTATTATCAGCCACCTTCTGACCACTTTTTTACAAGGAGCGAATAAAATTTTCTTGCATTTCATCAAGGATTCTACTTTTTTTGGTTCCAATATATTTATATTAATACCGTAGCGCTCATAAGTATTTTGACAATCTTATATTCTCTCTTATTTTCTTTAATATAAAAATGTAAAAGAAAATACAGCCCCTATAATTGAGAACACTATGACTGCAGTTATTTAAATGTATCAAGTTTCAACTTGTTTGTTTACATTCGGTGCCACCGAAGAAATATGACTCCTCCTTAGCTCAAAAGTATTTTGACAATTAGTTTGCATTTAATTGTTGAAGGTGTCAGTGCCGCTATAGCTTCGATTAGTGTTTATATTGACTTATTGTGATTAATTTTAAGGATCAGGAGTACCGAAATGTAAAAAAATATTGAAGTGATTCTAGAAAAGCTGCTGTAAATGCACTTAAGAAATATAGACTGCAAGTAGAATTAGCTGGTTCTTTTAACGTGTCTCGGCAACTTGTTATTACATGGAATAAAGTTTTTAATAAACAGAAATACATCGAAAATAAACCTCAAAGTGGTCATCTGAAAAAAACAACTTGCAATGGTCACTGTATTATAAAAATGATGTCTACAAGTGATTGCCGTAAGTCCGCTGTAATAATAAAAAATGAATTGAAAGAAAATTACGGCATAGACATACACGTTTCAACTGTCAGACGGCGCCTAAAGCTCTATGGTTTACATGGCAGAAGACCAGCAAAAACACGTTTCTAATCTACTAAGAATTGGAAGGCTAGAGTTACATTTGTAAAATGGTATAACCTTTTCAGGGGCAAAGCAATTCCATTGCTGAAGTGTTGAGATTAATGATTGACACCAGAATTTTTGTTAAAAAAAAATCAGTTTAGTATGTGTGTGAAATATAGCTTTTTCTTATTTACAAATAAATGTGTTTTCAAATTCCGGTGTAAATCATTAATTTCAACACTTTAGCAATGGAATTGCTTTGTCCCTGAAAGGGTTATGCCGTTTTACAAATGCAACTCTAGCCTTCCTATTCTTAGTAGATAACAAACGTGTTTTTGCTGGTCTTCTGCCATGTAAACCATAGAGGTTTAGGCGTCGTTTGACTGATGAAACGTGTATGTCTATGGCGTAATTTTCTTTTAATTCATTTTTTATTATTACAGCGGACTTATGACAATCACTTGTAGATATCATTTTTATAATACAGTCAACATTGCAAGTTTTTTTTTTTCGGATGGCCACTTTGAAGCTTATTTCTGATGTATTTCTGTTTATTAAAAACTTTATTCCATGTAATAAAAATTGCCGAGGCACGTTAAAAGAACGAGCTAGTCCTGCTTGCAGTCTACCTTTCTTAAGTGCATTTACAGCGGCTTTTCTAGAATCACTTCAATATTTTTGACATTTCGGCATTCCTGATCCTTAAAAATAATCACAACAAATCAATATAAACGCTAATCGAAGCTATGGTGCCACTGACACCTTCAACAATTAAATGCAAACTAATTGTCAAAATACTTTTGAGCTAAGGAGGAGTAATATTTCTTCGGTGGTGCCGAATATAAACAAACAAGTTGAAACTTGATACATTTGAATAACTGCAGTCATAGTGTTTTCAATTATAGGGAACATATTTTCTTTTACATTTTTATAATAACTAAAATAAGAGAGAATATAAGGTTGTCAAAATACTTTTGAGCGCTACTGTATATCTATTTGGGCTATTCAGTTTTAGATAAATACTTATAGAAATTTTACTGTTTAGTATTTTTAAATAAAAAAGTGGCCACTAGTTTAAAGAAAGTGGCCATTTAAAAAACTAGTCCTACCGGCCAGTGGCCGCTAATGAAATTTCCCAGTTTTGACCTATACATAATATACTTTTGGTTAATAAAAGATAAATTTGGCTAATAGTCTTAATTTCTTAGCGCGGTCCCTGCAAAGACTTGCTAATACACATATCTGCAATGAAATAATAGATACTTTTCAGCTTATTTATTTTACTGAAAATGGAAAAAATTTACTCTCAATCAGATTCTGGACCATCCGACTCTAGTTGGAAAATGGTCAAGCAATGGTCCCAAACAATGGAAAATTTGATGAGTTTGGTAGAACTAATAACTTATCTATTGGTGGCATCTAAAATAATTTTATGCAAATACTTTTTCATATTTTGTTAATGGCCCATTCATTAGCAGTCTCCCCAATATACATGGGCCAGGGTTACAGAATATTCAGCCCTATGATCAGAACACTAAAAGCAATGTTTTTTTTAAATTTTTATATATATTTTTTTAACTCTTTCCGGCGCGGAGTGATTCAGTTTGTAAAATGATGAAAGGATGGACTGACAACTCAATTTGCAAATGAATTTATTAGAAAATAAAAACTTGCTTATTTTCCCGTAATTTATAAAAGGTAAATTTGGTACTTTTCGGTTAGCCAGGTGCCAGTGTTATATATACATATATATAGTATATATACATATAAATGCATATATATGTATATATATGTACATATATATGTATATATATATATATGTACATATATATATATATATATTATATATATATATACATACTTATATGTATATACCGGGTGTCCCAAAAAGGACTGACTGATTTTAAAATTCAATAACTTGCAAACGGTGACAGATATTTAAAAAATTCTTGCAGGAGGGTTATGCATAAGGTCAAAAGTTTTTTAACAGTGATTTTCGATTTTAGTTCGAATTACAAACAATAGATGGCGCTGTAAGCAATAGTCGCTAAATACAGGCTCGATTTCTAGTCCTTTATCTTGTTCCATGCTGAAAAAGGAGATGGAAATGTATTATCCGGGCCACGAAGTACCAAAAATCGAGCCTGAATTCAGCGTCTATTGATCGCAGCGCCATCTATTGTTTGTAATTCGAACTAAAATTGAAAATCACTGTAAAAAAACTTTTGACCTTGTGCATAACCCTCCTGCAAGAATTTTTTAAATATCTGTCACCGTTTGCAAGTTATTGAATTTTAAAATCAGTCAGTCCTTTTTGGGACACCCGGTATATGTATGTATATATAACACTGGCACCCGGCTAACCGAAAAGTACCAAATTTACCTTTTATAAATTACGGGAAAATAAGCAAGTTTTTATTTTCTAATAAATTCATTTGTAAATTCCAGTGCCAGTCCATCATTTCATCATTTTACAAACTGAATTACCCCGCGCCGGAAAGGGTTAAAGATAAAAAATAACCATTGCCTTTAGTGTTCTGAACATAGGGCTTAATATTCTGTAACCCTGATGTCTGAGTTGGATTAAATTAAATATTTAAAAGACTAACATTTCTTTAAATCAAATATCTTAAAAATTTGCTTTTACTTTTTTTAACATGCCCATTTTAAAATATTTGAATAGTTATTTATTGTTTTATTAGAATTATGGATCCTTGCATGTCTCCAGAGAATTCTCGTCCGGGATCAAGTCAAAAAGAAGATAATAGTCCTGATCATCCACACAAGAAACAAAAATTTGATGATGAGGTATGTTAAAATTATTTACTTTTCTTTTGTTTGCTTGTTTTATTTGGTAAAAAAGCTTTAAAATTTTCTTTTTCTTTTTTTTTTAAATTTCAAAATCAAAATTGGTTTTGAGACAGGATTGTGAAAAAACCAGCCTGGGCGGGTTTTTTGAGGAAAATAAAATTTATTCTTTTCTACAAAGTAACAATATGTAACACATTATTTAAAAATGTCAGTATAAGGAATTTGTATTATAAGAGTTTAAAAGAACTTAATGCTTTATTATTATTTTAGTTAACACCAGTTTATAATGTGACCTGCTATAAAATTAGTATTTTTAATTTTATTTTGAGCAAAACATGTGAAAATATATACAGTACAGAACCATTTATCCGGAATGCTTGGGGTCAGATGTATTCCGGATAACTGGTTTTTCCGGTTAACTGGTTGTGCATTAAAGCAGCATCCATTTGATAAGTTTTGTGGAATATGTGTGGTTGTGGCATTATTTCTGATTTTAAATTATTAGATTACTTGGATTAAAAATCAATGCAAGAAAGATCAAAAGTTAACCAGAGTTTAAAAGAAGGTTATTTATGGCAATCCTTTAGGAACAAAAATTCTTCTGCATAAAAATTAAAACATCTAACATACAACTAAATTTGATGACATCAAATACTAGATGTCATCAAATTATACAATTGTTTCAAGCAAAGCCTATGTCAAACTGGCAGTGTATGACACTTTTTTTTGCAAAGATTCTGGAATCAGTCTATCAGAAATATCATTCCAGATAGCTGGTTTTCCGGTTAACTGGTTTCCGGATAAATGGTTCCATACTGTATTAGTTAAACTGAGGAAAGAATTCACTAGTACTTTATTGAATGCTTATTCTGGGCTTAGTCTTGCATTTGTTATAAGTAATAATCTTTTTATATATTGTACTAATAACAAATATTTAAAATAATATGTAATGATGGGATTTGTTTTGAGAAATGGTGCATTATGTAAGGCAATTGATGGTAGGGGAAAGGGGGCACAGTGGGACAATAGGCATTTTACCTATGAATCAAATACTCAAGAATTAGAAAAGTATGCCATCATTTAGATAACCTGTATGTCAACAGTGTGGAAATTAGTCACTGCCACATTTCATCTTGTGGGGAAGTAGCAGCCATTTTTGATTGTTGGAAAAATCAGATAAGTTTTACTTTTTTGGATTTAAGTAATAAATTATCATCCAATAATCAATATCATTGCATTAATTTAAAGTTTAAACTTTCTAAATTGCATGTATGTAATGATCTTTATTAATGAATTTTGAGCAACTTTTGACTTCTGATTTAAAAATACTTCTTAATGTAAATATATTTTAGAATATCAAGATTTAAAATCCAATTATTCATGTAAAGTGATTTTAATAGAATTTTATTTAAACACAGTATTTTCAATGACATCTAAAACATACATATAATAGCCTACTAGTATGTTGCTACTATTCAGGGTTAGAAATTGGGATTTTTAAGTAAGGCGTCAAATGACGCCTACAATTTATTTTCTAGGCGCCAAACTGCATTTCATGGTTGCAATTTTACGTTGTATCGTATTTTCTCATTTCTTTTCACAACCGTGTTAACATTAATATTGTTCCTATTTTTATGTGTTAAGGGTAAGGGGGTATATATTAAAAACACTATCATTGTTAATCACTAAAACAAAGTAAAAACTGGTTTTCTATAAAACAGTAAAATTTGATTAAACTACAACATATGGATGCTAGAAAAATGTTTAACTAATTATTTTTATATAGCTTATATGAATACAAAAGTTGAAAATACAAAAATCACAAACAAAGAATACAAAAATTAAAATAATATCTTGAATTAAAATCAGGCCTCCTAACTCGACCGAGTGTTACATCAGAGTACCATAAATTAATGGCTTTTTGTGGATTGAAATTATCTAATGTTGGTCCATACAGTTTTATTAAAAGAATGTCATTGATCAAATTCAGTGACAAACGATTCCTTGTGTTTGTCTTAATAAGATTAAGTTGGCTGAAACCCCTTTCACATTCAGCAATGCTCAAGGGAAGAACCATAACAAATTCCAAAATTTTCCTGATGTTATAAAAACTCGTATTAGATTTGGATTCTGCGATTAATCGCTGCCAAGCAGCTTTGCATGGAATATTTAACTTATCTTTAGTCCACATTTTATAGTCAGAGAATTCCTCGATTAATGCATCTTTATTAATGTTTTTTCTTACATTGTGTGGAAGATTATTTATGAGTTCTTCTAATTGATTATTAATTTTGTTCTCATCATCTTCTTTCAATTCATAAAGGGAGCATGGGTCAAATATTTTTAAATTTGCAAAGATGGTTTCATTTGTCATATTATAGAACCGTTTATTTAAAGATTCTATTATTTCAGTTATAAGCTTTCTCCGGTCTTCTTCAAACAAACGTAAATTCGAATCATTCCGAGACAGTGTTATATCTTTATACTTTACTTCAGTACCTTGAAAACTCTGGGCATTTTTAAACTCCTGAAGGCTTTTTGCATCTTCAGAAATCGAAAGTCTTTCTTTACTAGATTCAAACTTTACAAAAAAATCGCTCAGAAGCAAGAACTTTTGCTGAAAAGTTTCAGAAAGTCTTGCAAGAATGTGAGAAATATCTTCATATAAATGAAGGAAATTCAAAAATCTTTCACATTTCAAGGTTTTTAAATATCCTCTTAATTTTGCACATTCTGTCTTTTCTTTTTCAGCAGCAACAACCTGTTCCATATGAATTATAACTGCATGCCAGTTCTTAATAAGAACCTGAACAGCTCGATGCCGTGATTGCAACCATCGAATGCCATGCAAACCAACAGGCCGCAAAACTTTTTCATCAAGGATTTCGGAGAGCGATTTAAGTTCCCTTGTACGTTTGGCACTGTTGTGGTAAAAGGAATAAATTCCTTTAATTGTGTCTTCAACATTAGTAACACTAGGGGATCGTACCCGGGCTTCCCGGGTTAAAGAATATAGATGAAAACATTTTTTTTTAATTGAAATCTAATAATTTTTTTATATGCAATAATTTTTTTAGATTGATCACTTAAATTAAAAAAGTATTTTTCATATGGAAAATACGAATTATACAATAAAATAAATTTTTGAAATTTATCAAAAGCGATTTTCTTATTAGCCGCCTCCTAAGAGTTATTTGACGAAGATTTTGCTACTTATGGCATCCTTATATATTCTGATAATTTCAGAGCTTATACATATCTGTTAAATCTGTGTTTTATTTATATTATTTTATTTATTTATTCATAGGGAATTGTTTTTTAATGGATATTAGCCGTAAGAAAATGATGAACTCTTTATTTTGTTTTGAGGGCAAACGGATTAATCTTTCGTAATCGAGCTTCGCGCGATTTAGATAAATTAAAAAATATTTCATGCTTTGAAATTGTTTTTAAAACCATAGACAATCAGTAAACTGAGATGAACTTTGCAAACAAATTCCATTTAAAAAAAAAAATCCTATTTGGTGATTTAAAAATTTAAATTGTACGATTACAAATATGTTAGATTTGTGTTTTTTCAATGTTATTCTTTTATTTGTTTATAATAGAAGTATTAATTTCGTTAATTTGTCTTTCACATATATGTTAGATTGGTATTTTTTTTTAATATTATTCTTTTATTTGTTTATAAAGAAAGTATTAATTTAGTTATGCAAAAATAGTCAGAAACAAATGCTGAAAAATGTTTGTTGCTTTATGTGCAAAATGTTTATTATTATTATGTATTGAAACCGGAACGTGATAAAATAAATTTAAAAATAATCATGCTTAAAAATTATTTTAGAAAATATAATGCATCAGCCAATTAAGATACATTTTTTAAACAAATTGCATTTTAAAGTAAATTTTTTTCGTATGCGATGAAAATTAAAAATGTACGACGGTCAGAAGATTAAAAAAATTGCAGTAGCGAAAATTTCAAGACCGAAATTTGATCTTGAAGTGTTGCCATTTGCAAAATGACGTCAGCGTTACGCACAGATACGTTTGTTCTTTATAATATAGATACTTAATCAGTAAAATATAATAAAGATCAGTTATTAGGATGTGGTTATCTATTGAGGCTCTTATCCTTGGTATTCCGGAATGAAAAACAGAAATTTTCACTTTATCAAAATTTGCATACGCACTTCTGATATCAATATTCATCATTTAAAAAAAAAACTTGTATTTTGTTTGATCATTTAAAAATCATTTTAATTCAAAACTTGAAGTCACGATTGTCAGCAACATCTTCTATGTGAACAGACGCACCCTTTACTTGAGATTCTAATTTCAATTAAAGAGAGTAAAAATTTCCGTAATTTATGTTTTTTAGACGCATTTGTGTTAAAATGTTTAGTTTTATCTATGAAAATGATCGTTTTCTTTTAAATATGACTTCATTTTCACTTAAATAAACATTTTGCCTAGTGTCTGAAATTTAGTATCAGAAGGAAAAAGAATATAGAAAATTTATGAGGAAAAATGCGTGTTTTTAAAAGCAGTATGTCATTTTCCGTTATTATGCCCCTAATATAATATCCTGCTCATAATGGTATTTTGCGACACTATACCCTATACAACAGTTTTGAATTTTTATCAGAAAATAGCATGAATAAAGATAAAAATACCTCATTATTTCTCTCTTGTCTTCAATAATGAAAGCTATCTAATTTTAACAATTTTGTAGAAATTTCATAAAATGCTTTTCAAATTAAAATATAAAAGTGGGGATATTTAAAAAAAAAAAACAGATAGTGCGATCACATCAACAAATAAACAACTTTCAGCTAAAAAAAATATTAGTAAAATTGGTTCAGCAGAAAGATCAGGGCAGATGACTAAAAAACACATTTGTTCTTTAAATATATAGATTATATAAAATAAGGAAAAATGAAATTAAGCAAATTGTGTTATTTTGATAAAATTATAGTAGAATGTCCTAAAGAATAGCATTAAAATTTTATTATTCGAGAGAATTTTTGACAAAAACTTCAGGAACATGATATTATTTTAAACCACGAATTATTTGTTTGCTTGTCTAACTCGGCGAAGCAAATCCATCCAGGTGAGAATCATCAATTTCTGTAATATAAATCGCTATTATTTGCGTGTAACCTCTCTTTTATAAAGACACTCTAAATTTCTGTAAAACATTGCGTTTTATCAGTGTGTGATTTCGATTACATTACATTACATTCAAAAGTGAAGCATTTTCACCTGTGAAGAATTTCAAAGCAGCTGGGCTGTGAAAATGGCACACTTCTACAAAACATAATTCAGGTTTAAGAATTAAAATACACGCTGTTTTATAAAATGACGTCATTTGCATCCGCTAAACTTCGTCTATAGAAAAGTATGAATATGACGTCATTATCACGGAATAACACACAATATTCTTGACCTAGCCCATATTTTAATTTAAACTTTTTTTTTCAGGTTTTATGAGCTAATGGCAACGAAAAGATACAGTATCGCCTATTTTCCGTTTACTTTCAGTGACTTTCAATAGAAATGGGGTACTTTTGTTGCCACGATAAGAAAAAAGGTATTAAAAACTACAAAAAAATTAATATCTCAAAAATAAATTGAGGTACAGCTTTCAAACAAATTGCATTTAAAAGAGCATTTTTTTCCTCATACGACGGCGTAAAAATTTAAAATGTGCGATGTTTAGAAGTTTAAAAATTTGCAGTAAAGAAAATTGCATAACCAAAATTTTATTTCAAATTTCAAAGTGTTGCCATTCGCAAAATGACGTATGCGTTACGCACAGATATGTTTGTCCTTTATAATATAGATACCTCACACATTTTAGTGCATCAGCTAAAGCTAGCTCTAATCTGTGTGCTACACAGTGAACTGTTGCTAAATCTCCACAGTCGTCCTCCATTAATTTGACAATACCAGAAACAGGTCCCATGTTTACGCTAGCACCATCAAAACTGACTGCAACCAGTTTTTCCTTCCAATCTGGTATAAATTCTTGTACAGCAGTTTCTATTGTGGATTTTATTCCAGAAGCACATTCATTTTCGCATTCTTTCAAACCAATAAAAGTACATCTTACATCTCCTTCATACAAATAATAAACATATATTATTTCTGATGATATTGTTCCCCTGTCAGTGGATCCATCAGCCATCATAGAAAAAAAATCAATTGAAGAAAACTGTTCTTTAATTTCTGATCTCATGCTTTCTGCAATATATTTAACGAATTGTTTAGCTGCTTTATCATTCACATATGTGTTGCCAAACTTTATTCCATTTTTTTGTTGGAGTGCACATAAACTGGGAAAGTCATCAAAAGCATAATCCTCTTTAGCAATTAGATATGCTGTATTGAAGAGCTTTTCCATATTCGAAAGTAATTGGGAATCCATTTTCTTAACTGCAGACATCAGTGGTGCTTTAGATGGATTATCTTTGGCTAATTTTGCTTTGCAAGAATTATAATGCGTAGCAGACATACTATGCTTTTTTACCTGAAAAAAAAAATAATATTTTAATACAAACTCAAACTAAAATTCATTAATTTTTTAAAAAAGGCCAGAACTTTTTAATTAAATATTTTTTATGTGCTGTAAAAATGATGAAAAATTTAAAAATGACTTAATTTTTCTTATTAATTTTAAGTTATTTATTCACCTACATAGAGATGTTGCAAAACAAAATAAAATTACAGTATGCTACTTATCCCTCTCTCCCCCCTAAAAAAGTAAATCTTTTATTAAATTATACATTAAAAAAAAAATATATATATATATATATATATATATATATATATATATTCCTCTTGGTAGAATTTTAATCCAAAACTAATGAGGATATAAAATTTGTACTATTGATTATTCAATTACTGGAAATATTATCAATTTTTTGGTAGTATATTATTTTAGGTCGAATGTTCTGACACAATAATAATTAGAAATCGACCGACCGAAACTTTCATTTCATTTTCGGCCTAAAATCCAAGTTTTGCCGAAAATGAAATCGGACCAAAACTCGACAGAGATTGTGTATTCCAAATCTTCTTTCGAATATTTTCAACTTTACTCACGGCTGAAATGAGACTATTGCTATGAATTCCATTGTTTATAATTATCAGTCATGACTGACTCAGACGTGAATGCAAATTATAAAGCAAGCAACACATATTTGCCTAAACTGTTTTACGCGCTCATTAAAAGCTGCAGCCTTAAAAAAAAAATAGAGAATTTTTAGTTTGAAACTACAGAACTGTTTTGAATATTCTTTGAGAAAGTTCTAGTATAACATATAATCATTTACAAACAGTATTATAAAAAATAAACCTACATTGTATGTATACCTAAAATCAAAATATTTTAAAAGTATAAATAAAATTCTTGTAATTAGAAAATATTTCTGTATTCGTTGATAAATTAATTACGTTTTATTTTATATGGAATTATAATTTTTTTATTTATATCCCAAAATAAAAAATTTTGGGACTAAGGCACTCAGAGCCAATTTTGGCCACACTTATAATTAATAGTTATAAATATTTAATAAGCATGTATAATTAATAATTATATAAATTTAATAAAAACATATAATTAATAATTATGTATGTATTGATTACTGATTACTTTGAAAAAGTTCCAATGTTTTTGTTTTCGGCCGAAAAGAGAAAGAACGCCGAAATTCCGTTTCCATCAATTCAATGCTTAATAATTACGGCTATTGCCAATTATCCTGCATGCTTACCAGATAACGGATGTTTTTAAAATAGAATACGAAAAAAAAAAAAAAAATCTCCACACAGTTTCTTTCTGCATAACAAAATGTTATCCATCCAAAGCAGATCATCTTATTTTGATAACGTTTCCAACCTCATGGTGTTTAAGTAAACAAAACAAACCGCATTGGTTCTTCTTTAGAATTGTTCTATAGTGAGTGATTTTTGTAGAGGGTCTAATTTTCTAATCACTTATTGCATTATAATAAAAATTTGTTTCACTGCGTAATTTACTATGTTTGCAACTTGCTGAAAATTTCAAGAAAATCCCTCCATTAACAACGAAGATATCTTTTTTTTTTTTTTTTTTAATAGTAAGGAAAAGCACAAGCAGAGCTGGCTTTTCATTTATTTTTCTTTTGTATACTTATTCTGTTTGCTTGCAGCGCAATAATTTCTTTTTTCCGCTGAAACATTTGCAGAGTTCTTTTTATATGTGAGGTTGAATATGAATAGAATTTGAATAGTTGCTCTCGCTTTAAAGAGGGAAAAAGAAATTATAATGAGGCTACTTGTGCACGGCTGTTCTAAGATCCAAAGTTACTTTCTAAATTAAATTAGTTTTTGTTTAAGAATGCATGAAATTGGGAGTTGATTTCTTACCAAGAAACTAATGTAATCGAATAGCGTTTTCCATATTTGGTAAATACATCTTTTAGAAATTATTTTCAAATTTAATTATTTTTTTATTTATTTTAAAATATTTAAAATTTTTTAGGGCATTTTATTTTAAATATTTACGAACATATCGCGTAAAGTAACAATTTATTTCTGATAGGTGGTTCTGATGAGTTTTTCGTTTTTGGGAAATAAATTATTTATCGCGATTCGTGTCACATGACGACACTTTTCGACTTTCCCGAATTGCGACGTCGGAAATTAGGTTCAAAATGCCGCATTTTGATAGTATTTCTGAATAATCAACTTAGGAAAAAAAATATGCAAAGTAGATAATATTGTGAGTGAAATTTGAAATTAATTTCAATTCGCATTATCGGCGATAAAGCTAAGTAATAGGTTCAAGTAATTGATAGTTCCCGATTTTGCAATTTACTCAGTGGAGAGATGAGTGACAGTGAATATTATTTTATAAAAGAAAAATAATAACAGAACAAATTATTCTTAGAATGAAATTACTTACCGTTTCATATCTCAATGCTGGACATCCATTAACAAAGTTTGTCTCTTCCGGTTTAGCATATTCTTTACATAGGGTACATAGCATCAAATTTTCTTCTTGAATGAACCATGGGTGCTCTTTTTTCCATTTTAGGAATGTTGAATTGCTGACTTCTTTGCGAATTAATTTAGAATTCTCATTGTTAGAATCTAGCGGTTCTTTATTTTCGATTTTTAAACGTTTATTTGGAAATGGTAAGGAAAAAAACGAAGTTATATCGCGTTTCGCCATTTTTAAACACTCGTGTCATCTAGAAGCTATATTGAACTCAAATATCAATTTTAAACCATGCTTTCAAACAAGTAGTGCAATAATTTTAAGGGTGTGGTTTTTAAGGTAAGTTTTATTAGTTATTGGTTAAAATCAAGTTAGCTTAGAGGTGATTGACAGGTGCATAGCAGTTTTAAACCAGGCTTTTGAACTAAGTGCGCAAGCTTTTTAGAGACAGGTGCCTCTCTGGTCAGTTTTATCAGTTATTGGTTAAAAAGAAGTCAGCTAGGAGGTGATTGACAAATCCTATTGAACCCCCCACCCCCCCACCCCCCACTGCACGCACGTGAAGAACACCTGTTTTCCATAAAAGAATGGACAGTAGCATGTGTTTGAAAAAGAAGGAAAAAAAAGAATAACAAAGAAAGAAACAGGCTATTTCAGACGTGACAAAACGACTATGTAAAAAAAAAACCTTGCGCTAAAGAATGAGAGCGTTTTTTAAACAAAAATTAAAGTGGGAAAAAACTAGTCGTCAAATTTGACGACTAGGTATAATTGTCTAGTCGTCAAATGCAATAATTTAGTTGCATTTGGCGACTAACGACCGCTAATTTCTAACCCTGCTACTATTATATTATTGTTAAAAGTTTTTTAATGAATTGTTATTTAAACACACTATTTTGTATATTTTTGTCTCTAAACATAGAATAATAATCTGTTAACTTTAATTGCACACAAAAAGAAATTACGAAAATGAAAATGATAGCCTTTTTCATAGTATGGTTAAAAGGATAAAAATCCGCAACATAGCTGAGCTTGTTGGCAAGGCTTCGGCCGTTTGTGCAAAGAGCATTCTATATGGATTTTCATCTTCAGACATTTTTCCTTATAACAATGCTTATACTGATGCAGACTTTATAGCTGCAAATGCTACTGATGTTATATCAGCATGTGTTGCTGGCGCATCAACTATTGAACATGTTATTCTATCTATCACATGAGTCAAGTGAAGATATTAAATTAAGACCATTCACAAAAGAGCCATAACCAGGGTGCTCCGATTTAAATTCGCCTTTGGTGAAAAACCAGAAAGTTAATGAGCCTGTTTTGTCACCAGAACTAATAAGGCCTCTTCCGAAATGTCATGCATCTGACAATTCTAAGAAGAAAGAAGAAATCAGAAGTATTGACTGATACACCTATAAAAAATAGAATAGAGCAGGAAAGTTTTGAAAGATTGAAAAGAAAAAGAAATATAAAAAAGAAATATTCTTCTAATGTTTTGAAATTGAGTACCAAAAAAAGAAGATTCTAAATAAAAATTTGTGGAAAAGCAGTTCTTCAGAAGACGAGGATTGGAAGCTCTCTGCAAACGATAGCATTTCTGATGATGAGATCGAGGAAAGAGAAAGTTTTTTTGAAGATGATAATGGAAGAAAGAGAAAACATTTCAATTAATATTGGAGATTTTGCATTAGTCAAAGTGTGTGGGAAAATAAATGATGTCATATGCTATTATGTTGCAGAAATCTTAAATAAAAGCGAAATTGACTTTGAAATGCAGTATATGAAAAGACTTTTGGCAGTTACAAGCTTTTGGCAGGATACAATTTTGTTTTTGATGATGAGACAACATATTCAGCAGTCCTTGCTGACATTGAAATGAAATTACCAAAACCTATCGCTTATGAAGGGATAGAAAGAACAATGATCTAATTATCATTTCCCATAGTCTTCCAATGCTATTCCATGATAAAATGAACTTTTGGAAAACATTTTGTTATCCTTTAATGTTTAATTTGATGTTACTTTATTATTTTCAATTCATCAAACATTATTTTGCAAAGAATTTTTCAACTCTTAAATGTGTTCAATTATTGTAACTATTTTTAAGTCTTGTCATTTGAAAATTGCTTTCATATCTTCTGTGTTCAATATCTCAACCTGTATTTAATAATAATAAATGTTACTGCCATTATATAGCTGATTTTGTATGTGCTTTTCTCATTGTCCCACTGTACCCCATTCCCTGTCGCGGGGCACAATGGGACATCTTGAGAACCTTTTGAAAATTACATTTTTTTAAAGAATAAAATAAGGATAAATTATGAAAAAAAAATTATAATGAAAGCTGAAAGTTGCCAAAATATCATTCTATATTTAAAATTTGCTTTTAATTAAAAGGGAGGAAGTTATTATAAAAAAAGTGAAAATTGTCTTACTGTGCCCCCCTATCCCCTACTTTGAATTTGAATGGTGTTAATATCTTATTGACAGCTCTTAAGGTAAGTGATGTAATCATTACACAAAAAAGTGTAAGTCAAGTATAAAGATTTATACATATAAAAAATTTTGAAATAGTACATTAAAACAAAATTAACAATTTTGACATATTTTCAAGTGTCTATCTTAATTGTATTTATAAAACAATTAAAAATGGCATGGTATAACCTTCAAAGTTTAAAATAATGTTGTTACTTAATTTTAATTAAAAAAAAAATCTTTTTAATTACGATTTTTTTTCATACACTGGTTTTAAACTTCTAAACCAGAACTTTCCATAATAACAGAAGTAAGATATAATGTTTCTACAACTTTAACTTCTTCAAATCTAAACCAAAATTTTTCTTATCTAATACGTTTTGGTTTAGATTCTAACCTTCTTAACTGTAAACTAGAGTTTCCCATAATGATATTGTTACATCCTAGTGCATGGTTTGTATGCTTTGTAAAAAATAGAAAAAGTGCTGGGAAAAAAGTATTCATTTTCAGGGAATGAAAAGTACTGGAAAAAAAGTATTCATTTTCAAGGAATGAAAAGTGCTGGAAAAAAATATTCATTTTCAAGGAATGAAAAGTGTTGGAAATTTTTTTTTCCATAAATGTGATAGTCCTTGAAGTTTAAAATAGAAAGCTTCATCAACTGTTAAGAATCCAAAAATTTAAGGCATTTGTATCTGGAGAGTTTAAAAAGTTGGTCATCAGTCTGAAAATTCGGACATTAAAAAAAAAAAGAACACGGGAAAATATCGCAAATTTCGACAAATGGTCGCCAAAAATACCAAATTTGGCAGTTGTTCGCATAAAACGCGAGTTTTGCTCCAGGATCACAGAAAAATGCAAATTTCTCCAAGGGATCACTGGAAAACGCAAATTTTATCAAATCATTCCAGAAAAAATGTGAATTTCGGCCCAGAATCACAGAAAAAAAGCAAATTTCTAACAATGGATTGCAGAAAAAAAACGAATTTTGTCAAAAGATAGTGGGAAAATGCAAATTTCTGGCAAAGAATCACAGGAAAACAGAAATTTCTGACAAAAGGATCATGGAAAAATGCAAATTTCTTCAAAGAATTGCGAAAAAAAAAACAAAATTTCTGTGAAATAATTGCAGAATCATCATTATGGGAAACTCTAGTATCATTATGGGATTCAACAAGCTTCTCTTGATAATCCGATATTAACATAAGTTGTATCAAAAGTCATACATTTTACTTGCTTGTAATCCCCAAAACTCCAATGTTTCGTTATCAGCAGAAGCTATTGCCTCAGCTGTTCCTGATTGAAATTTTGGAACAGCAAGTAACTGGTCAATTCCTTTACCTGAAATAATAATGGGTAATCTGTCTACAGTTTCAGATCCTGAAATGTCTTCTAAAATTTTGCAATCCTAATGAACAATCAAAGGAACACTTGTCGAAAGCTCTTTATTTAAGTTTTATGCTCTGCTTTTGATACGTATATGACCGACTATTTAGTAACGACATATTACAAATATAAAAAAATAAAATTCTACAATTTATAAACATTATCTTATAAATTCCTACGCCTTTTAGATATTTAAGATTAAAAAAATAACGGAGAACTATTTTCAAAGCCGAATGTTAGATTCTCTACCTTTCACAATCCTGCAAAGTTGAGGTGAAATAGAGTGTAGACATGAAATATCCCTGTCTGCGTTTGGACAATAGACCACGTAAATATGTTGAAACTTGAAACAAATGACAATCTTTACAACCTAATATCATACCATGATTTAATTTGGCAATCGCTATCGATTTGTATTAATAATATACTATTAAATTACAAAATATGTCAATTTTTAATTTTTTTCTAAATATTCAAACCTTGGTAGCGACCCTTAAAAAATGTTTTAAAAATTTGAAATTTTTATGGAAGTCTTTGTTTTATGCATAGAACAAAATAGGAGGGTGCCCCATAGAAAATTTAAAAGTTAATTTTTTAAGGACCACCCTAATATATATATATATATATATATATATATATATATAATACCAAAAACACACTATACATCCAATCCCAAAACTCCTGAACTACAGAGAAAAATTAACAAAATAACCATGGAAAAATCTTACTAACAAAACCGTGAGCAAAAAGAAAACATCCAATGGAGACAGACTGCAAGGCTAAAGACTTGCATGCTGGGTTATACCGGTAATTACTCATGAAACTTCCCCCATGTCTGTCGAGACCAAACTGACCAAAGAAAGCTTTAAACAGTAGGGTGGGTCGAAAAAAAGAAATTTTTTATTTTCGGAACGCTTTAGTGCGGAAAAGTTGCCTATTGTAATAAGAAGTAAAACGGCATAATTTTTTAAAAAATCGGTTAACATCTTCCATTTGCGCATCGTACTTAAAGTTTATGAAAAATTGCAAAAAACATGCCTGTTCTCTAATTTTTTTTTAGTTAATTAAAACTTTAAAAATAAACACACTTTAGCTTTTTATGCTTGTTTCATGGTTTATGTAACCAAAATAAATTAAATTCTAATCAATGATATAATTTTTCCGTTTGTGCAACATCTCAGAAAAAAACATAAATTTAGCAATTTTTCGCATTTTTCACCGTGCAACTTTTCGTTTGTTTTGCTAGAATAAAACGACTCAGAACTCACCACGTGGAGGTAGTTTCACGTAGAGTTTCACCTCTACCCTATCCAACCAACCATCCAATTGTTGGGTGTGGTATTTACATTATATTTGCAAGTATTTACAAAGGTTTTCCATAGCGTAGCATTCTTTGGCTTACTGTGTTTTTTATATTTTCTTTTTTATACCTACTGCACATTTAAAGTCTGATTTTTTGGAGAAATGAGGCATAACCGATTTAGCCTTCAGTGTTGTTCGGATATAGCCATTTCTAGTTTCATGTCCATATACTTTATTCGAGGTCTGTGTCAAAAGTTTGACGCACATCTTAACAGTCTCGGTGTGACAGGGAAACATTTGTATTTCTCTGATGAGAGTAGTGTCAGAAGTGATGAACGATTTAACATCATCTTCACTTAGGTCCCGCGGCATTGGGGGAGGACATACCGCACAAGAATTCCAACTAATAATTTCTATGTAATCGAAAGCTTGAAATTTTCCATTCGGTGGCATTACATTTCTAACAGTCTTCTTCTTTGGGACGGTTTGTCTTGCTTTTACGATCCTTCTGTAATCAATATCCCAAATACGTTTTCTTTAATCGACAATTATTCCCAACAGAATATTCTCTGGGTGCGCAAAAAGCGCATTTCGTTCTATTACTGGATCGACAACTTGTAGTAATTCGTCAGATAAATGCATGATGTCTGGATTGCTTATAGTACATGTTTTGGTCTGTCAGTAAAATATTTGCTTATTTTATGGCAAATTACACAGGCATGTATGATTTTAAGATAAAGCCAACTATTTCTTTTAAGTTTTCGGATGAATCTGATATAATGTACAGACTCGGTTGGCCACAGTTAGTCATCTGGAATCGGACAAAGTACCAGGGTCCCAATCAACCACAGGAGCTTTTTCACAGCAAATGAGCTGATACCTTATTGGCACACTAAAACATTTAGGCCCTTCAGTTTGACCGTCAATATGTTGGAAAATTTGGCAATAAGAAAGCTGTTGTAAAAGTGCTGTTTAGCGCTGTTGCGTTAATTTTAATTCTCATCTGCCATTTGGGCTCTTAGTCAATGTACTCAATTTGTATTTATCTTCCTCATACTCAGAGTCTTCAAAATAAGTGCGTTTGAGTTTATCAATTTTATAGTACACTGCCACTTTAGGAACTTTAAAGCTATTTGAGGAACTGCTCAGTGCTTTCTGAAGATCTCGAGCTTTCCGCTCGGCCTTCACATTTAACTTTTTTATAACAACTGTTTTGTAAATACATCCAATTTTCCCCCAAATTCTAATTCCTTTGAAGAATTATGAACCTCAACTCATGACACGAATTTTCTTTATTTTTTTTTTACATAAGCATTTAAATAGAATTACACATTATCATGTATGTAGTCTTTTTAATATAAATACCACACCCAACAATTGGACGGTTTGTTGAGTAGGATGTGGGTGGAACTCAGCGTTCAACCACTACCACGTGATGAGTTCTGTGTCATTTTGTTTTAGCAAAACGAACTAAGAGTTGCACTGTGAAAATTGTGAAAAATTGGTAAATTTGTGTTTTTTCTAAGTTCTTGAGCGAACAAAAAAATTAGATTATTGATTGGAATTTAATTTATTTAGGTTATGTAAACCATGAAACAAGCATGAAAAGCTAAAGCGTGTTTATTTTTAAAGTTTTAACTAAAAAAAAATTAGAGAAAAGGTGCGATTTTTGCAATTTTTCATAAACTTTAAGTACGATGCGCGAATGGAAGATGTTAACCGATTTAAAAAAAAATTATGCCATTTTTCTTCTTATTACAATAGGCAACTTTTCCACACTAAAGCATTCTGAAATTAAAAAATTTCTTTTTTTCGACCCACCCTATTAAACAGGCCATACAAAGCAGCAACCCAATTTGAAAAGAACGACGCATCCAGACAGAGCTCCTTATAAAGCCTACAATTATTTGGCGATGCTTTTAATCACCAAAAGTAAAGCATCGCGGTAATCTTTATCTTTGACGAAATTGTTTGTCAAACTATTTAACAAATAGGATAATTCTGAACCATTGCATCTTGATAGAGATTTATAATGTCATTTATTATACTATTATGATTATAATTTAACTTAGCTATCCTTATTAAACTATTGATAATGATATTTCTGAAAATAGAAACATGTACATTAGAATTAAAATTTAATATCTTTATTGTTTCAAAATTGTAATCCTTTCTCTTATCATAAATGCAAGTACTCAAACCACCCCTCTCAATGTCGATAGTGAGATCTAAATAATTTACATGTTTTTCGTCATATGAAGTTTTCTTTAATGTCAAACGTTGGGGATAGTAGTCTAAATTTAAATCGCTATTGGAATCGTTAATCCTTACCAACAACACATCATCAATATATCTAAAACTTAAAAACTCCTTATTTAATGTTTCATTAACCTTGTATAAAAATAAATAAATATCTGCAAGTACCAAACTGCAACTACCCCCCATAGGTATACCCCTTATCTGCTGAAATACATGCTTACCATCGAATAAATAATTTTCATTAACTACAAAATTAAATAAATTTGTTATGATCCAAATTTTGACCCAAAATATTGTACTGATTGAAAAAGTCAAAAATTTTATTTTTAAGATCTGTTAAATCAATACTATTATATAAATCTTCAAAATCATAAACATATAAACCTTTAATATTACTGAAACCTTTCAATCCATTAAGTAACTCCAAACTATTTTTTATATTCATATTCAAGGTTGGAGTAGCACAGTTGAAGTTTATTCCAACAGAGCAAAAAATGTCCAGACCAGGGATTGAACCTGGATACTTGGCGTGCCGTGCCAATGCCTTACCTGTTAGGCTATCCGGACCGATACCTGGCTGACATAATTCACTCTTATTAGTTGGACTTGGCTGCAAACTACAGCGCTAGTTTCATTCATCCGAGCCATAACTATAGCATTTACATGATGAAACTACTTTAACACGGAAACTCCTGTATACCATGTAATTATGACCATGCTTCATTATGATCTAATTACATGGTATACAGGAGTTTCCGTGTTAAAGTAGTTTCATCATGTAAATGCTATAGTTATGGCTCGGATGAATGAAACTAGCGCTGCAGTTCGCAGCCAAGTCCAACTAATAAGAGTGAATTATGTCAGCCAGGTATCGGTCCGGATAGCCTAACAGATAAGGCATTGGCACGACATGCCAAGTATCCAGGTTCGATCCCTGGTCTGGACATTTTTCGCTCTGTTGGAATAAACTTCAACTGTGCTACTCCAACCTTGAATATGATTTAATCCAGTTGGAAAAAATATTCGTTCTCTTCATTATGACCTATTTTTTATAATACATGTGTAATTTTGTTATAATGCCACTTCAAACAAACTCTACAAAATATTCAAAAACTTTTTATTAGCAACTTCCAAATAAGTGCCAAACCACATGTAATTGTACGAAAGGCAATGGGGTCCTTATGAAATTTAGGAACCAAAACCATATAAGGCAATTCCTTACTACGTTGTGTGTATTTTAACCTTTTGTAAAAAGCACTAATTCTACTTTCTGTCTCTTTTACACTGGTATTTAACATTCTGTAATTATGTGTATTATTATAACATTGTCTTAATTGATTACAGTATAGCTTTTTACAAATAATTGCAAAGTTTGTATTTGCCTTATCAATATATGTTATAACAAAATTACTCTGTAAATCCTTAATAGAATCTTTTAATTCTTTATATTTTTCTAACGAAATCCCCCCCGTTTTACCACAGTAAATTGGAACTCAATTAATTGAATGCAGTAAATTGAACTATATATATATATACAGTATAGGACCCATTATCCGGCATCATGGAAGTCCTTCCGATTCCGGATTTCGGGATTTTCTGGTTTTCGGATTCATGCCAAAAACATAAATATAGCATCGGCAAAAATCACCTCTCCACGGTATGGTAAAAGCGCAACTAACCGGCATGCTCGGGAAATGCTGATTGCCGGATACCTGATCGCTACAAAATCTGTCATGAAAGAAGGGTGAGTGGGAGGGGGTAATTGATGTAACAGTGAAACAGGAAAATCATTCTTAGCCTATTTTCCTGTCATCAGGAAGTCGATCAAAATAACTCTTATTATTAAATTTGTATTTGATAAAGTGATTGTTGCCGAATTAAAAATAAAAGTAATAGCAAAGGATGCAATTTCTTAATTTATTTATTTGACATCTCTCCTTTCCATAAAAAGCACACGGAAGCTTGTAAAATGAACTTCTGTATTATTCACTTGCGTTGCCTCAGTTATCACACAGTAATAATGAACCCTTTCTGCATAACTAAGAGCGTTATCAGGTTCAAACTGATAATGTCCGACTTCTCCGATCACGATTAAAACCACGCTACACAGTTTTGTTTTTATTGTTGTTGAAGTGGCTGAGAGAGTAGGCTTTTGGAAGGGTAGGGGGTGTTCTAATTTTCTGAAAACTTATTGCATTTTAATATAAATTTGATAGGTGGTCTAATTTATTATTATTTGAACTTGCTGAAAATTTGAACTCAATGGGACAGTTAGCAATGGAGATAGAATTTTTTTTTTAAATAATAAGTAAGGAAAAGAGTACCGTTTCATTCTTGACTTACTAACATTCTGCCCTTTGACCTTGAAGCAGGAAAATATGCTTTTTATCTCGTTCATTCTTTCAATGAACGTTAAACGCCTTAGAAAAATAGAAACAAACTTCTTTGAGGTTACATTTCGATATTTATGGATTTTTTTTTCTTTCTGTTTGTCCTTTAACAGTAAGATGTGGCTAAAGCATTATTTTTTCCCCTGATAATCAGATGGAGCTAAAAAATAGAAGAAAAGACCAAATTCTAAGCTATATTTTTTAAATTATAGCTTTATTTTATTTTATTTTATTTTTTTTTAAAATCCACGATGAGATCGTAAAAAATGTCGGTTTTCAGAACATTCTGGTTTTCGGAATGCCGGATAAGAGGTCCGATACTGTACTATATAATGTACTTTTTAAAATAAGGTCAAGTTTTAGTATTATTTTTGATATAAATGAAAAAAAAAACAAGGGAAAAATTGTAAAAACAAATAAAAAATTTATACATATAAATAAAAAAAATATCTCCTACCCCCTCCTCAAATATCTATTAAAATATTTATTTTAATGTAAAATATATTATTTTGCTATTTATTATTTATTTATGTTATATATTCTTTATAGGTCAAAAGTGAAATTAATTCTTCTACTAGTTCTTCTGCATTTGATAGTTTACCTGATGAAATGTTAGTGGAGATATTCAAATATTTGCCGATTAAAGACAGACTCCAAGCTCAAAAGTAAATTTATTATTTTACCATTTTTAAAATTTATATGTTGGGATAAAAAGTTCTTGCATAGTTGCCAACATTCTGATATTTTCCGTATCAATTTGTGTTTACAGAATTTCCAAGCAAGTTTTTTAAAAAGATTATATATAATTTAAATAATCTACTCACTCAAATTAAAATGAGTTCTAGTAGAACCTTTGTAAGTTGGAGAGAAACCCAATAAATGTACATTTTGTTTACATATCATTCATTTCTTAGAATAATTAATCATTTAAATGATTAATTAAGGAAAGCTAACTTCTTTTTTCAAAGTATCAGTCTTCTTCAATTTATATGGTATTTTAATTTTTATGAAGAATGAAAATTTTGTAAAAACTGATAGAGTCGAAGTAAAATATAGACCTATAGTTGGTCTTTTAGTTAGATATTTGTTTATTGTTAGATATTAGATAGATTGTAAGAAATTCAGGTTTTCAATCTTGAATGATATCACGGTAAACCCAATTTTAGAACTTTTTTGCTCCTGTGCCGTTAAAAATTTCGAATTTTTTAGGAACTGTTCACTGTGAATATTTACGTCTTAAATGTTACAACTATGTCAAACTTCAATTTCCTTAGGGCTAAGACTTCCAAATAAATCATAATTTAGAACATTTTTAGAAAACTTTTTACTCGTTTTACCCTTTTAAATTTCAATTTTTTTAGAAATAGGTTTTAGCGAGCACTTACATCTTAAAAGTAGCCACCATACCAAATTTTAAGTTTCTGCCCTCAGCAGTTTCACAGAAATCTTAATTTATGAATGACTTTTGTTCTTGCAACCTTTTTAAATTTCGAATTTTTTAGAAATTGCTCAGGACGAATATTTTTGTTTTAACAGTATTAATCATGTTAAATTTCAAGTTCATGCTCTAGCAATTCCATTGAAATCGGAGTTTAGAACATTTTAAAAAAGCTTTCCACTCATTTCATCCTTTTAAAATTCAATTTATTTAGAAACAGTTTTTAATGAGCATTTACATCTTATAAGTAACCACCATGCCAGATTTAAGGATTCTATCCTGAACTGTATCACAGGAATCGAAAATACAAGATTTTTTTTGCTCCTGTACCCTTATAAATTTCTAATTTATTAGAATATGCAAAGCATTTATGCCTTAAAAAATAACATCTGTGTCACATTTCATGTTCCTAGCCTAAACAATCTCATTAAAATCATAATGCAAACCATTTTTAAAAAGTTTTCCGCTCGGTTCACCTCTTAACATTTCGATTTTTTACAAACAGTTCTTAGTGAATATTTACATCTTTAAACAAACCGGCATGCCGAAATTCAGACCTCTATCCCGAACGATATTACAGAAATTGCAATTTTAGAATGTTTTTTATACCTGCATCCATTCAAATTTTGAATTTTTTAGGAACTTTTTTGTGGGATCATTTACGTCTTATAAGTAAAAAGCATGTCAAATTTCATGTTTCTAGCATTAACAATTGCAAATAAATCGTAATATAGAACACTTTTTCATTGTTTCGAAGTTTTAATTTCTACTTTTTTAGAAATTCTTATCAAGTATTTAAAATAACCGCCATGTGCCAAAATGTCTGTTTCTGTTTTGAACGGTATCACAGAAATTTTAATTTTAGAAAATTTTTTGCTTTTGCACTGTTTTCAATTACGAATTTATTAGACTATTTTCACCTCTGGCTAGCAGTTTGATCCCTGTTAAATGTATGCTAAGCATTGTATCATGTTACGTATATTCATAATTTAATTAACTATCTCAATCCTTTGATAAGTAGGAAGATTCTGATTGAGAAATCATGAACACGGTACTTTTATGTTAGCGGGCGCAGGTGATAAATCACCAATTATTGTTTGCTTTTCATTCATTCGTATTGTATTAATTTAACTTAAACTATAATCCTTTCACTTATTTTATATAAAATGCATAACATTAATTTAAAATACAAACGTTTAAGTTACATGCCTTTCACTTATTTAATTTAAAAAGAAAAAGAAAAAAAAAAAAATAATAAAAAATGCCAATTTGATTATCAAAGCATTGTTTTTAATTTACCATGCAAAAAATAAAAACTGCTACTGGCGAGGTAAAAAATACTATTAGCGAGTTTTGAGCTTGGCTAACATAAAAGAACCAGGAACTTCTTCCGATCATGTCATCATTGTGTGGATTTTTTGTTATGTATTTCATCTTTCTTGAGAAAACTGCTTAACTCACGTAGGCATTTATGCTTCATGTCTGTTTGAGCACAGATGTTTCAAACGCACCGTGGTTGGCACAATGTTGTTGTTTGTTTATTGTTGGTGCCAAAAGGATAACACGGTGCGTCTGAGACATCTTTGCCTCCGTTTGCTTATCTGTTGAAATACGTTCGATAATACAAAGATTTTTAAACCTAATTAATAATCTTCTGTATTTGGGTCCATAGCCAATAGGCCTATCTAGCGAATACAATTTCGTACAATGGAGTGTTTCTATAAATGTTATTACACAAGGAGTCAAAGTCGCTTCAAATTCCAAATGTCTCGATGTTATCCTATGGCTCCAGGGGAGTCACTTTGAAAGCAAGCAACTTTCTTCTTTGACGCCTGAAACGAAGTGAGTCGCCAGTAACAGTCAATCAAATGCTTGGAAATGTGACGATGGAAAAACCTTTTCCTGAACAGCCAATGAAGTGTTTGGAAAACGAAAAAAGTGGCTTTCAAAAGCAGGAAATCAGACGAGTCACAGGCGATTTTTGTCGCTTGGAATTTTTACGTGTAATAACAGTTTATGAAAGCCTTTAATGATATTCACAGTTACATTCATTTATATAGTTGTAATATCATTTTTGTTTCACCTGAACCTTGGCAACAGAATCGATTAATGAAGATTAGAAAATCTAATTTCTTAGCTGAAGTTCATCAATCTGATGTTATGCACTTAAGGGGACAAGGGACCTTAAAATAATTTTTTTTATTTTTTGTAAATTTCACCTTAAATATTATTTAAGGGTACATTATATGCATTATGGCATGCATTTATCACAAAAAAAATTTAAAAAAAAAATTAATTTTTAGAAAAAAATGGAATTTTACGTGGTAAAAAGGTAAAAGTCTTAGAAATCTTCGAAATGCCCCCTGCGCATTCCATATCAATGATAATCCCCAATATTTTTTATAAAAGTTTGTTTTATATATATATAAATAAAATAGAGCATCAAATTTTATATATTTGAATTTAAAGGTAAAAAAAAAAAAAAAAAAAACTTTTGAAATTTTTTCAAAAACATTTCCAAATTTTTCAATTTTTTTTAATGTTTTGTAAATTTTATCTTAAATATTGCTCAAAGGTACATTATATGCATTATGGCATGCATTTATCACAAAAAAATAAAAAAATAAATTTATTTTTATGAAAAAAATGGAATTTTACGCATCGTCTTAGAAATCTTCGAAATGCCCCCTGTGCGTTCCATATCAATGAAAATCCCCAATATTTTTAATAAAAGTTTGATTTATATATATAAATAAACTAGAGCATTGAATTTTATATATTTGAATTTAAAAGTTTAAAAAAAAGGAAAAATTTTGAAATTTTTTCGAAAAAATTTTAAAATTAAATTTTTTTTAACCTTTAAATTTAAATATATAAAATTCGGTGCTCTATTTTATTTATATATATAAACCAAACTTTTATAAAAAATATTGGGGATTTTCATTGATATGGAATGCACAGGGGGCATTTCGAAGATTTCTAATTCCATTTTTTTTCATAAAAATATTTATTTATTTTTTTTTTTTTTGTGATGTGTATGCATAGCCCTTGAATAATAATTACGTGAAATAAAAAAAAAAAAAATTATTTTTAAGGATTTTAAGGTCCCTTGTCCCCTTAATAAATACATATCAAATTATTGTTTTGAACACCATGGGCCATTGAGAATGTTAGGTATGTTAGCTGGGAGAAGTGATATGTCGCTTAATATTGTTCCCATTGACATCATTCATTTCATTTAAAATACACAACTTTCATTTCAAATACTACCTTCAGTTTAAAAACATATATTATAGACATTTAAAATACATCCATTTCACTTACTTCATTTAAAACACAAAATAAATAAATAAGTAATATTATCTTAAACAAAAACTTTTTATTTCAGTGTCCAAGCATTGTTTCTAACTTACACACACAAAAAATAACAATTTCTGTTTGTAAGTAAAAAAAATGCTATTGTCGAGATTTGCCACCTGCTAATAAAAATATTAAAGATTGTGAAGGATGTTGAGTTATATCCATGGAGCTATGAAAAAAGATTCCTCCATGGCCATATCTCTCTACATCTAACACAATTATGCTAAACTTTGATTGGCCTATTATTTTTCTGACACCAACACCCAGACAGTGCTGCAAAATTCATGGCTGGAGAGCTTGCTTACTTTGATAGACTAAGATATTAGGCCGTCAACCTAATTTTAACTGAGGTTATCTCAGGTAATATACATATTTAAATGTAATTTATCTCTCAAAGATTTTTTTTTTTATCAAGCTTTCTAAAGATGTAACTTTCAACTTTCATGGAGTTTTATTAAAAAAAAAAAAAAAAAAAAAAAAAAAAAAAAAATTGAGTAAAAATGGCTGCCGTATGAAAAATGAAGCGGTCAGCCCATAACTGTTCATGACAATCACATGACTACCGCTTTTCTTGTATACATGTTTACTGCGAGTATTTAGGTATTAAAAGTAACAATCATGTCAAATTTCACGTTCATGGTCTAATGACTCCATTCAAATTGTTATTTAGAACGTTTTTAGAAAGTTCTCTGCTCGTTTCACGTTTTTAAATTTAAAATTTTTTAAAAATGGTTCTTAGGTTGCATTTACATATTAAACGTAGCCATTACACCATATTTCAGGTTTTTATCTCCTACCGTATCAAAATAATCGCAATTTTAGAACTTTTTTTACTCCTAATGCCATTTAGTAAATTTTGATTTTATTTTACACTCTTTTGTTCCAACATTTATGTCTTAAGAGTCACAACCTTCTCAAATTTCAACATCTTAGCCTTAAAACTTCCAAATAAACTGTTACTTAGAAAGTTTTTGGAATGTTTTTAGATTGTTTCACTATTTTAAATTTCGAGTTTTTTAGAAACAGTTCTTAGTGAACTTTTACATCTGAAAACTAATAATTAGGCCAAATTTCAGGTTTCTTTGTCGAAAGGTATTGCAATTTTAGAACATTTTTTGTTCATACAGATGCTCCGGGATAGTGATACCGACATAAAATTTGAGTCGTTTTGAGTCGGAGTCGTCCATTTTACAAACAGGGCTGTGTTGTCGAAGTCGGAGTCAGGCTCATTTTTGAGCAAAGGAGTCGGAGTCGGATCTCTTAAAATTCCAGGAGTCGGAGTCAGAGTCGTCCTTTTTTCCCACCGACTCCGCAGCCCTGATTGTAACAAAATACAGTTTAAAACACACTTGTAAATATACTAGAATCTTGAACTAGCACAATTGCTGACAAATGAAACATAAATTCATTGAAACCATGAAGGGTTCAATTCAAGAAATGTGCGTTTTTATTCTAAAAAATTGAAACAATAAGCAATTTGACAGTATAATTTTATAGAATCGTGTTTAATATAATAGTTTTTAAAAGTTAAATTCTTTGAATCTTTGGGAGAATCTTAAATGCTTAAATATACATATAATTTAACACTAAATTGCCAATTGGAAGATTTTTGATTTTGAAAAATTGACATTGAGGTGCCTGATCTGATGATTTATTTGTTTTTGAGTTGGTAGAGGTAACCCCCAGTTTGATGTGCCTGTCCTACCTTAAATTTCAGCATTTTTTGTTACACTTGCTTTCATGTTATTTGACCTAATGAAGATCACGTATCACTTTAAGCAGTGGCGTAGCTAAGGGGGGCGACCGACCGCCCCGGGTGCCGAGGTCAAGGGGCGCCAAATTGAGAGAGGTTTCAACCGAAATTATATCACGTATTTTGACAATAAATAAAAATTGTGGATTTTTTAAAATTTTTGTGTGTGTATCTGTGTCTGAATGTTTTCTTTTTCTTTAGTAAGATTTTTGTTATATCTAAATAATGAAGGAAGGAAAAGTTTCTGTAGAAAGAAAATGTTTCTAGGGACAGCTCAACACAGTTGGTACCTAAGCTAATTTTGTACCTGAATCGAGAAGCAAAATGGTTAAATAAAGGGTGCTAAATTGAGAGAGTTTTAAACTGAAATTATTTCAGTTTAAATAAAAATATAACTTTGACAATAAATAATAATTGTTGACATTTTCTTTTGTGTGTCTGTGTGTGAATGTTTTGACGGAATTCGGTGAAGGTGGGGGAATAGAGCGATGCATAATTGTCAATCGCTGATGAAGGTGTCTAACTGTCTAGCCTCCAGTTTATAAATCAAAAGGCCTGTTAGCGACTCGGAGTCACATTTCTGGTATCAAAAGAACATTTTTCATTTGTATACTAGATGACCTGCTCGTCGATATTTCCAAACAAACCGCAAATGGTTAAAACTTCTATTCATATATATTTTTTTAAACGAAACTCTCAAAATGAACCTCTAGGATGGGTGACGTGCTATGGACGCATCTCTACCCACTAAAAACCTCCATTCAAATTTAACTCTTTCAAAACAAATTTCCGGCACGGGTCTCTGCTGCCTCAGACAAAAATGCCGCCTGGCATTGGAAGGTAGACCTAAAAACTGTAAGATAATCGAAAAACAAGTTAAATAAGCAAAACCCATTTGAAATTGTGTCCGTAGAACCCGAGATAAGAATGTGCCCTCTGGACTGGAAGATGGGGCTAACAATTGCAAAAAAATCGTCGCCTAAGTTGAATGAATCAATTCCCGTTGAAATCTTGCCCATAGAATCTGAGAAAAGAATTCGCCGTTAAGGTTCGTTAATGGTGGTAAAAGAAGTCTATATTTTGGAAAACATACTTTTAAATATAAATAAAAGGGAGAAACACTTGTGGACAAACTCTTAACTCATATCATATCTACACTCTTAATTGACATGTGGTCAAGAGCCACAGAAATTCCCGGGATCTGTGATGTACAAGGCTTTAACTGCAAACGAAGGGAAATTATCCAAACGTTAGCATTTTCTAGCTTAAGTTACTCTCTGGTTTTAATGGTGAATGCAATAAATGTTATAGAAAACAAAGTTACAAGGGGTAAAATGGATTTTAATTTAAATTTTTGAAATTTAATTTTGAATTTTAAAAGGATTTGAATTTTTATCCCTTTCATCTACATATACAGGGGATTCAAAAGGTCATGTTAAAACGGCATGTGTGGGTGTGTCAGATCATGAGGAACAAGAATTACATAGAAACTAGGGGTCGGAAACACAATCATGATGATGCAATTGCATCGTGAACGTGATGCAAAGATAAGATAACAAACGGTGTAAAAAGACCTATATATTTAAAAAACAAAAAAAAAATCTTAATGAAGTACAAAATACAAATGAAAAATGTTACAACTTATAAGAAGTGCTCAAAATTTGCCCCATTAGCTGTGATGTGCTTCATATCGACGGCGCATGGAATTGTGAGCACGTTCCAATTGGCCAGAAATCTCGCGGACACTGCCGCGGCTTCAGCAGTTCGTACCATGAGGTCAATGGCTGGTAGAAGGGGTGTTTCATACACCAGAGAGTTACGTCATTCCCAGAGGTAAAAATCCAGGGCATTTAGACCTGGGTATCGCGGTGACCACGGTATAGGGCCAATTGGTACGTGCTCGCGATTCCATGCGTCACCGATGTGAAGTACGTATCACGGCTAATGGGGCACATTTTGAGCACTTGTTATGAGTTGTAATATTTTTCATTTGTATTTTGTACTTCGATTAAGTTTTTTGTAAAATAAAGGTCTTTTTATACCGCTTGTTTTTTTTTCTTTTTTTCCGTTATTTTTTTTTCTTTGCGTTACACTCACAATGTAGTTGCACCGTCACGATCGCATTCCGACCCCCAGTTCCTATGTAATTCTTGCTGCTCACGACCTGATACACCCATGTGTCGTTTTCAGATGACCTTTTGGATCACCATGTATATAGTATGTATCTGTCTCTATAGATATCTTATCATTGCCATGGACTGTGCTCGTAAACCGATTTGGATGTGATTGAGCATATGTTAAGGGTTTATTAAGATCTCGATCAAATACATATGACATTTTGATCCGCCATCCCATTTCAAAATGGCTGCCTCTTAAAGATTTCAAACTGAAAAAAATATACAGAAAATTATAAATGCAAATTTATTTCTTGCCTAATCGTTAGGCCTTGATAGAGGGATTTAAAAATAATTTCGTTTCCCCCTATCTTAAAAAATGGACGAGTATAGCAATTTGAAATTCTAAGGTTGCTTGCTGTTTTGAAATAGGAGATTTTTTTCCCCATAAGTGGACATAAGTTAGGAGTTTTAGCAAATGTGGTTTTTTGAAAGTTTATTTTCAATGTTGCTACTCCCTTACACAAGACTTTTTTCGTTATGAGGAAAAATAATGTGGTTATTTTTTTATTTGGGGAAGGGGTGGGGGGCGTAAAACTTCTTCCTGCCCCGGCGCCAAAATACGTAGCTATGCCACTGACTTTAAGAGCATTAGATTTGAGTTAATTAAGTGCAAGTTCCGATTTTCTAATAGGTGCCTGTTGGAGTGTTGGCACATTGCTCTTGGAGTTGGGAGTCCAGGAGAATGTGCCTGGCAGAGAGTTAAAAGTCTGCAAAAATAGCATCATCTATATTAATATTATAAAGAAGTAAAGTTTGTTTATTTGTAGAAGGTAATCTCTGGAACTACTGAATTGATTTCAAAAGGTGGTGTTGGTCTATGTTCGAACATAGGCTATATCTTATGTCCATGCAACTACCCCAAAGGGGGTGCGGGAGAAAAAAAATGTTTTAAAAATGAGATTTTTGTGTTACTGAAGAGACTAGAAACATGAAATTTGGAATGGTAGTTATTTTTAAGCATATAAAAGATATCTAAGAACATTTCTTTAAAAATTCAAAATTTAAAAGGGGTGAAAATGTGCAAAAAAAGTTCTAAATGTCGATTTCTACACAATCTCAGGAAGTATCTAACCTATTTAAAAAATAACTAGCTAAAGTATGCCGGCGTTGATCGAAATTTTAAGAATGTTTGTTTTGAAAAACCAATTTCAAAATTTAACATACAATATAAAAAAGATACAAATGAAAACCGAATATAAAAATGTATAAATTTATATAACAGACGCAAAATAATACTGCAATAAATGAACTTATTTCCATTCATCGTTGGATCAATAATGTTAAAATGCGCCAATATTTCCATAATCGAGTTTTTATCATGCTTCAATACATTTTTTACACTTATATGACGTTATACATTCACCATATCCTTTATATTTTCAATATAATGTAATATTCTATTTTTTTTAGTCATCAAATTAATTAAATAATTATAATTTTTCACATGGAAATCATAAAACAGAAAAGTTATGACGTAATATTCACTTTTGCTTTTATTTTGTCAAACTATTTATTTTATTTTCATTTACTACATGACAATCTTGCAGTAGAAAAATTATGATGTAATATTCCCATTTCTTAAATTCGTCAAACCATTTATTTAACTTTTTAATGTGGAAATCTTGCAATAGAAAAGTAATTGTTGCGGTAAGAATTTTATTGTGGATTTTTAACTGTTGGCAACAGTTATTGCGAAAAATGTTTAAATTTGATTGGAAATTGCTGTTAAACTTGTGGTTTTTTATTAATTAAAAATGAACTATAAGTTATTTCGATTCCGGATTACTTTAGTTGCCTCGGCCGTGTTTTAATACACATGTACGTAACATTTTACAACTTTATCTTGCAAACTGTGGATTTGTATAGTATTACAGACACAGACAAATTTTCATTTTTATATATTAAATAGTGTCAAAATGACAGTGACAGCCCTTGTTCCATCATAGGCTAATATTTTATGTCTGTGCCACTATCCCAAAAGGGGTGCAGGAGCAAAAAATATTCTAAAAATGCGACTTTTGTGTTACTGAAGTACCTAGAAACATGAAATTTGGCATGGTAGTTACTTAATAGGTATAAATGATCTTTAAGAACATTAAAAAAAAAATAAAAATTTTAAACGAGTGATAATGCGTGAAAAGCGCTCTTAAAAATGTTCTAAATGGTGATTTCTATGCAATCTCAGGATGTATCGAACCTGTTTCAAAAGTAATGATATCAAAATGATGCTGTTAGTTCCTGTTCCAACATAGGCTATATCTTATGTCCATGCCAAAGAACATTTCTTAAAAAAAAAAATCAGAATTTAAAAGGAGTGATAATGTGTGAAAAGCGTTTTAAAAAACATTCTAAAAGGCAATTTCTACGCAATCTCAGAAAGTATCAAACCGATTTCAAAAGTAATTATATCAAAAGGATGGTGTTAGTCTCTCTTCCAACATAGGCTATATCTTATGTCCATGTCACTATCCTAAAAGGGGTGCAGGAGAAAAGAAGTTCTAAAAATGCGATTTTTGTTTTACTGAAGGGCCTAGAAACATGAAATTCGGCATGGTAGTTGTAAGATATAAATGATCTCTAAGAACATTTCCTAAAAAAGTCAAAATTTCAAAGGTTTGAAAATGCACGAATAGCGTTCTAAAAAATGTTCTAAATGGCGATTTCTATGCAATCTCAGGATGTATAAAACCGATTTCAAAAGTAATGATTGGAAATGGGTGATGACAGCCCTTGCTCTAACATAGGCTCTATTTCATGCCGGTGTCACTACCACCTGGGTGTTACAGAAGCAAAAATTGCTCTAATTTGAGATTTTTATGATACTGTAAGGGCTAGCAACTTGAAATTAGGTATGGTAGCTGCTTATAGAATATAAATGATCTCTAAGAACATTTCTTAAAAAATTCAAAATTTAAGAGGGGTAAAATGTGCGAAAAGTGTTTTAAAAACGTTCTAAATTACAATTTCTACACAATCTCAGGAAACATAAAACCGATTTCAAAAATAATGGCTGCAAATTGATGGTGACAGTCCCTGATCCAACATAGGCTATATTTTGTGTTGTTGTTACTCCCACCTGAGTGTTGCAGAAGCAAAAAATGTTCTAAATCGCATTTTTTGTAATACTAAGGGGTCTAAGATTTTGAAATTTGGCATGGTAATTACTTAAAAGATGCAAATGCTTTATAAGAACCGTCGAAAGAAAATTCCAAATTTAAAAGGATGAAGTTAGCGAAAAGCGATCTAAACATGTTCTAAATTATGATTTTTATGCAATCTTATGAAATACCAAACCGATTTAAAAAATAATGGTTGCAAATTGGTGGTGATAGAACCTGCTCAAACATAAGCTATATTTTATGCCGGTGCCACTACCACCAGAGGGTTGCAGGAGCAAAAAACTTTCTAAATTGCAATTTCTGGGATACTGAAGAGGCTAGAAACTTTAAATATGGCATGGTAGTTACTTATAAAATTTAAATACCCTCCAAGAACTGTCAAAAATAAATTCAAAATTTAAAAGGGGTGAAGCATTGAGAAGAAGCAAAAAGCGTTCTATAAAAGTCCTAAATTATTATTTGTATGCAATCTCTGGAAATAATAAACTGATTATAAAAGTAATGGTTGCAAATCAATGGTAACAATCTGTGATCCGACACAGGCTATATTTTATGCCGATGCCACTACCACCTGGAGTTTGCAGGAAAAACAAATGTTCTAAACAAGCCTTTAAAAACTTTCTAAATTGCATTTATTATGAAATATTAGGAAATACCAAACCAATTTCAAAATTAATGTTGGCAAACTAATGGTGACAGTTTCTGTTTCGACATAGGTATTTTATGTTAGTGCCACTATCACCAGAAAGGTGGTAGATAGACAAGAATCTTGGAATTTGACATGATAGTTAATTTTAAGATGTAAATGTGTACTAAGAACGGTTTCTAAAAAATTCAAAACTTCAAATGAATACTAAAATGAGCGTAAAAGCTTCAAAATACTTTCTAAATTATCATTTATTCAGAATTAGTTTTAGTTCATCTTATTTATTTAAGTGTCATATCTGCCTAATGCAGTGTAATAATGAAGTTTACTGAAATTGTGGCTTAATTAGTAATTTTGGAATTATTCCTTAAATTATAATTCCTTATAAAAGTTAGACATATAAGTATCACTTGACATATTTCAGCTGTTACGCGAGCAAAGCCACGGGTTTTGCTAGTTACATAATTATAAAATTATATATGTCAATTTTTTGAGTTAGAATTCATACATAATATAGATTGTTTAAAATGAATATATAATTAATTCTAGATTGTTGTAAATGAATAAATATGCAAATTGTTGTGCATTAAAAAAAAAAAAAAAATTCACCCAAAATTGCTTTTTTAGAGTAAAATTAATATAAGAACCAGTCTTATTTTCAGGAAAACGTGATATATCTTGTTTCTCTGTAGTTCTACTTTAATTCCCTTTATTAAGTTAAATTTCTGTTTCAGAAGATGCTTATTTGATATAACCTGTCCTGATTTTAAACCTACAAAATTCTATTGTTAAGTTATTTTGGATATGGAACTAATCATGTTCTAGGTCGCACACAAAAATACTCCGAAAAATATTAAATTTTACTCTTAGTGCCATGTTCTTTTTAAAAATTATGAGCTGTTTGCATTTTTAAAAACACATAACATTTTCATTACAAAAATTGCAAAAAAAAAAAAAAAAAAAAAAAAAAAAATCTAAAAAAACTAAAAATATATTTATTTATTCTGAAATACAATATATGTTGAAATTATTCTTCCACTTCTTTCCACAAATGTGCGTATTTTATTGTGTATGAAGACTCCTTTTAACATCGAAACAGCACCGAAAACTGGTGATATGAAGCAATTAAAATAATAAAACTTTGTAAAAAATCACCATAAAATAAAAACAAAACATAGGACACGTTTCGAGCTAAAAATATAACAGCTCGTCATCAGCTACAGTAAACACGTGTCCGTAAGCGGACAAGGTAAAAAATGAACTGAAAGGGAGAGAATGTTGCAAAGAATGCGGCAGATGGCGCAGATCTGCAACTTACTGACAAATTTCACCTTTTTTTTTTTTTTTTTTTTTTTTTTTTTTTTTTTTTTGCAACCATCTGAAGAATTTCATTTTTTTTTTGTCATGATTGAATACAGAATTTAATGTTTTTTTCTGTTTACCAATTGACGAATTTCACAATACAGCCGAAACCCTTTAATACACAAATCAAAGGAACGATCAAAATTTCAGCATTAATCAAAATTCGCAAATTTTTGTCGAGTGGTCCATCTAATAAGAACCCATACGTATAAAACACATCTTTATGACAATTTTTAGCATTTTAAGTCATGAGATGACATTTTATTTGTTTTTATCATTAAATAAGTGATTATCTAAATTAGTTTATAATGGCTATTCTAAGCTTTAAAAGATATCAAAGAGCCAATAATTATTGGTGCTACATTTTAAAAATTCAGCTTCAAATGTAACCCTTGGAAAAGATTTTTTTTTTTTTTTTTTTTTTTTTTTTTTTTTTTTTTTTTTTTTTTTTTTTTTTTGGGGGGGGGGGGGGGGTAAAATGCCACTGCCTAAGACAAATGATCTTTGGATCCTGTTTGGATCCTTAGTTTTGTTGATAATATTGTCTTTAACTCATTGACAGCTTCGAGTTGCTCTCTTTCAAATTTGAAAAAATTTACTTTCCTTAATAAATCACTTAGAGGCTTGGCGATTTTGGCATAATTCGGAGTAAACTTTCTGAAGTATCCTGTTAAACCTAAAAAGGATTACAATTGTTTTGTTGTAGTTGGTTTAGGGAAATTTTGCGCAGCCTTTGTTTTTATTTTGGACGGTTTTATTGTCCCATTTTCGATTATATAACCCAATAACTCTATTTTCTTTTTAAGAAATTGACATTTTTTAAAGTTAATTTCTAAACCATACACTGATGCTACTTCTAATACTCATTTCAGCTTCTTAATCTCATCTTCTTCATCATCTGAGGGAATCACAAAATCATCTATATATACAATGATAGTGACTTCTCACAGTAAATCTTGGAATACCGTGTTTACATATCTTTGAAATTGATCCCCTTCATGCATTACAAAAGCTGTATATTTATGACTGCTTTCTTCAATTTCGGCGTGGAAAAAACCGTTTTTGAAATCCAACGTCATAAATACTTTTGTCTTCTGTTATTTATCCATCACATCCTCAATTAATGGTAGTAGATAGTGATCTTTAATATTTTTCGATTTATTTTCCAATAATCTATACATAACTGGTATGACCCATCTTTTTTCTTACTCAGGACTACTGGGGCTGCAATATCTGAGTAACTTCGTCTAATGATCTTATCTTCCAACCACTGTTGTATTTGCTTATTGATGATTTCCTGCTCAACTAGAGGTAACCTCTTTGGCCATTCACAGATAAGGTTTTTCATTCGCCAATAGTATTTTCATCTATAACCCAGTATCTTTTGTTTTATTCGGTTTGTATGATTCTATTAATTCTCGTATTTTTTCTCTGTTAGTTAAATTTGTAATAGGATTCAAATCCACCTCAGCATTTACGCAGTTGATATTAACCCAGGGTTGGGGTTTTGGACGCCCAAAACTAGTTTTGGACAGGACATGTGGGTTTTACTGTCCAAAACTGTACTAAAGCGCCTAAAACTGTACTAAAGCGTCCAAAACTGTACTAAAGTGTCCAAAACCTTAAAAAAAAAAAAAAGCAACATTCCACATGTAACCACTGCACACTTATTAAAAATATGAATAAATATAAATATCTCACAATATATTTTACTAACATTTCATTTTAATTCTTTGGTAAATGAAAATAAAGTTCAAATTTTTCTTATCCGTGTAACATAAAAAGTTCTGTTTCTGTTAAAATTGAGTTATAATAATAAGAAATTCTTTATAATACCACACATGTAGTATAGGGAGGGGAGATTTGCTTAACACTAGTGCTTTTGTTTCAATTTTTGTGCAAGAAAATGTTACAAAGAAATTTCTTTTAAATAATATTTCATTGTAAATTATCTTTTCTAGATTATAGGATAATGAAAGAAAACACAAATATTTAATTTAAAATCTAGAAGTTATTTTTTAAATTATGTATTTTTATTATGAATTTAATCTAATTCTAGTGAACATTCTATTTCTCAAGCGTTAAATAGTGTTGTTATAATAATAGTCATATAATATAGTGTTATAATAATAGGCAATATCTAAATATCTCATAATCAAACAAAATCAATTATTTTTATGTATACTATTTCTTAATATACACATATACATAGTTGCCAGCTGTAAGCTGGTTTAATCAGTATGCTGAACCTGAACTCCATTTATCAATTATTTCCAGTAACAACTCTCGGGACTTTCAGTAAAAGAATCATAATGTATTCTTCATAAAAATCATTAGTACTTCTATTAACTACTATTATTTAAATGAATAACATTAAAATTATGATACATAATTAAATTTAATATCTTCTTAATGTAATTAAGATGTAATAAAGAAGATGTATATAAATTAATGTAATAAAGAAGATATTAAATTTAATTATGTATCATAATTTTAATGTTATTCATTTAAATAATAGTAGTTAATAGAAGTACTAATGATTTTTATGAAGAATACATTCTGATTCTTTGTTACGTAGGGCAATTAGGTTGTTACTACTAAACTGATAGGTAGGGTAATTAGGTTGTTAATACTAAATTAGTATTTTTGTATTGTTATCTTTTTGCCAATTTTTTAAACTTTTAGCATTGTTCTGATAAATACAATTTTACTACAAAATATAGTTTTGGACAGTTTTAGACAGAAGGGTTTTGGACAGTACGGTTTAAACCATGGATTTTACCGTGGTTTTTACCGTTGTGTCCAAAACCTTGCCAACCCTGTATTAACCATATCTTCCCAACCTTGATTATCGTTGTCTATATCTGATGTGGCTACTTCATCTGTTTTGGAAGGGACTTCATTAATTTTAATGTACCCTACTCACACTGTATTGTTGTTTATTATTTTAATAACATCTTCCACTACTTTTACCGCCAAGCCTTCGACTGATTTTCTACCCATTATTAAATCATAGTCAGTTTCTTGTACCATGTAAAATTTATCCTGTATTTCTATACCATCTACATAAACTTTATGCAAGAGAAAACCCGTTGGCTTAATTTCTTTTCCACCTGTGCCCAATACAGATATATTGTCGCTGGTTAACTTTGGCGCGTTTATTACAATATGCTATAAGATTGAAATATCACTCCCTGTATCAATTATTATGTTTGTTTTTATTCCTTGAATATCCAGGATTCTTCCTTTCTTATTTATTAACATGGCCATATTAACTACTTTTCTTTGCGTATTTTGGCTCCAATCTTGGTATTTCGTTTCTCACCAATTTTGAGTACGTTGCGGGTTATAATTTGAATATTCTTGTTGTGTTTTACTCCCTATGCTTGGTACATTTCCCACTTACGTGACCAGGTTTGCCACAATGAAAACATACTATATCCGCTTCGTTTCTTCCGTGATTCATACTGTGCCTAGTGACAACTTGGTGCCTTTTCGAATTGGCGTAGTCAGCCGCTCTCGATTGTTTGGCCTCAAAACTGCCATTTGTATTCCTTAATGATTGTTTCGTGCAAACCCTTCAAGCCGCTTCCTAAATGTCTAATTTGTTAACTAAGTTGTCTATCTTTTTTATTACTAACAATTCTTTTGCAAAATGTGTCTTTGTTTCCACAGGTAAATTATGCCTAATTTGATTAACTACAATTAATTTTGATAATTCCTCAAAGTTATCTATTTGAAAACCATCAATTCATTGTTGGAAGTTTACCTTGATCCTATAAGTGAAATCGCACCAATTAGCCGATGGCTCCTTTTTAAGTAAGAAAAATTTCAGCCTAAACTCTTCTGGCGATAGTTTGTAGCGTTTTAAAAGGATACTTTTTATGTAATCATAATCATGCATTTCAGGTACACTCTCCCTGGTTATTATAGTATTAATCACATCTAATGGCATGAGGTTAATTAAATAGTTGATCCACTCTTTTTTATCAATGCCCGCTTGCACCATTTGCCTTTCGTACATAGCCAAATATAAACTAAAATCATTCGTACTATCATATTTTGTTAATAATCTAAGCAATTCATATTGCTTACCTGGATTTGTCCTTGGGTTCACATCGATGTGTTGTCTTGAATTTTCCTGTAGTTGTATTTTCTTAATCTTAAACTCTTTTACGATCTTTTTCTTCTAATTCTACTTTCCATTTTCTCTCTTCCATTTTCAGTTTCTTTTCTTCGATCTCTGCTTGTAATTTCTTCTCTTCTATCTGCAATTGCAATTTCTTTTCTTCCAGTTCCGATTGCGCTTGTGCTTGTAGTTTCTTCTCTTCCAGCTCAGCTTTTTCTTTTCTAGTTGTCATAATTACTTCTAAGCAGTCCTTTATAAGATCTTCGTTGTAATCCTCCCAGCTTTTAATTAGCTTTATTAGTACAGGGATTGTTGGTTTTTCTGGTTGGTCAATCCTGCATTCCTCGCAAAGATTTATTATATCAATTCTCTTAGCCTTTTTTAGGGTTCCCATTCCCATACCTATCTTTCAATATTGTACTTGAATAAATACGATCACAGTTTTTACGCTTGCCTTGCTAATTCACAATCCAACCTTTGGCACTGGCGATTTACAACAGTTTCGTTTTGATTCATATTTGACTACTTATTCCGCTGCTAGTTGCATAAGATTCTGATTATTTATTCCACTACTAGTTGCTTAAGATCCCGGCACCGAGCCCCCAAATTTGTAGGATGGTTATATGTAAAATGTTAATTTTTTGATGACTTGAATAACCAGTGTTGGAATAACAACACATGAACTTTAATACAATTCCATAAAAATAATTTTACACCACTTCGTTGATATAGCTTCTTCAAATATATTACATTTCTCACTTAAAATCTATAATACACTTTCTTTTGAACAATCCACTTAGGCCTAACAGTGCTTTCCTTGGCATTTCATATGCTGATGCTTCATGAGCAATATAATTTAATAGACTGACTGTTTTCTAATTTTGAATATCTTTTAACCTTGATCTCATGATTGTGAATTTCCATAACTAATGGTTTCAAATCATGGATAATAAAAATACCTGAGCGTCAGTTAATTTGCTGATTATGCACGTCATAAAGAAAATAAACGATGTTTAAATTCAAATCCTACACACACACATATACATACATATATATATATATATAGTTTTTTATTGAGGGTGGTTTTGGGTTCTAAAGATCATGATCGGTGTAGATCTGCAAAAATTTTTCAGAAATTCCAACATAGGGGAGATTGCAATAGGTAGTATTTCATACAAAATCTACCTAAAATACTGTAGCGCTCAAAAGTATTTTGACAAAGACAATAATTGACTTAATTAAAAACAATAATAAAATACAAAAATCAATCATTTATTTTATTTAATCGTATGCAATGTTTTGCAGAATTTTAATAAATTGACTATCATTTAATGGAAAATAATGTGAAACCCAAGAAAAAACAGAAAAATGATAAATCAAAAGTATTTTGACATAAAAATAAAAAATTAATTTTAACACAATAATTATCAAATATAGTAATGAGTCAGTCAATATTTAGTAGCATATCATCTGGCCTTTATGACAGCCTCAAAACGCATGAACATTGTATTCGATCTAAAAGAATTTGATCCCGTTCATTTTTAAGAGCTTTGTATAAAGCTGTCTTATTTGAATAATTTTGGCATCTTACTGTACGATCTAACTCCTCCCACAAATTTTCTATGGGGTTCAAATCCAGACTTTCACTTTTCCAGTCTAGAACCTTGACTTTTCTGTGTTTCATAAAATTACTTACGTACTTGGATTTGTGTTTCTGGTCATTATCTTGCTGAAAATACCACTTAGTAGACATATTTTGTTTAGTGGACGGTACCATATATGAGTCTTTAATGTATCAGCATAATTGAAACGATCCATATTCCCATCAATTCGAACTAAGAGTCCAACTCTGCTGAGTGAAAAACAACTACAAGCTGTCACGTTGCTGCCTTCATGTTTGACGATGGGTATTTGGTACTGAACATCATATTTTTTTTGTTTTTAGGAAGTCGAATGTATTTGAATCCATCAGATGATACTAAATTAAATTTCCTTTCATTGCTCCACAAAACATTAGACCATTCTACACTTCTCCACGATTTATGCTATTTTGCAAATGCAACTCTACCTTACCTATTCTTAGTAGATAACAAACGCTTTTTTGCTGGTTTTCTGCCATGTAAACCATAGAGGTTTAGGTGTTGTTTGACAGTTGAAACGCATATGTATATGCCGTAATTTTCTTTCAGTTCATTTTTTATTATTACAGCAGACTTACGAGAATCACTTGTAGATATCATTTTTATAATACAGTGAACATTGCAAGTTGTTTTTTTTCGGATGGCCATTTCGGGGTTTATTTTCGATGTGCTTCTGTTTATTAAAAACTTTATTCCATGTAATAAAAAGTTGCATGGACACATTAAAAGAACGAGCAAATTCTGCTTGCAGTCTACCTACCTTCCTTAAGTGCATTTACAATGGCTTTTCTAGAATCACTGGAATAGTCTTTACGTTTCAGCATTTAAAAATAATCACAATAAGTCAATATAAACACTAATTAAAGTTATAGTAACACTGACCCCTTCAATAATTAAAAGCAAACTAATTGCCAAATTACTTTTGAGCTACGGAGAAGTCATATTTCTTCGGTGGCGCCGAATGTAAACAAACAAGTTGAAACTTGATAAATTTGAATAACTGCAACTGCAGTCATAGTGCTCTCAATTATATGTAATATATTTTCTTTTATATTTTCATATTAAAATAAGAGAGAATATAAGGTTGTCAAAATAATTTTGAGTGCTACTGTATGTATATTATTTGTATGTAATTTCCTACATTAAATTATATAAGTATTTTGGCCATGTACTTTCATTTTTAAAATTTAAAATATTTAATAGTTTGATTAGTTTATATTTTTAATGTAACAATACTTTTTAATTATATTTTATTATATATTTACAGCTTAGAATTATTTTCTATTTTCTAAGCAACTGTTTCATGTTTTGAGTTTTATACAGGATATGTATGTGGTTTTTAATGTCTAAAACTTTAAAAAAGTTACTCAAATGTCTAAAACTAAAAATTATGAAAAATTGTAAATTTAATGTTGTTAAAATAATTTAAAGCAGTTTTTGGACTCCAAGGTTCGTAAATATGTTTTTGAAAATATCAAAAATATCCGATGCTTTGATATATATCTGATATTTTTTATATATATCTGATATTTTCAAACTAGTCATCTCACTGCTGACAATAAATATTTTCAAGCATAATATAAATTAGAAATTTAAACATTGCACTTAACATGAAAACTTAATCAAACACTATTCTAAAAATGCATGTCTCTTTCCACCCTCCTTTTTTTTTTTTTTTTTTTTTTTTCATTTGGAACAAGTTCTAGGATTCAGAATTTTATTATCTAACATGTTGTACAGTTTAGACCGAACTAAACCAAAATCAGAAAAGATTCTTTTTTAATGAAGCTGTATATAACTGATTATCTAAATTAAACAGTTTATATTTCAATAGCTGTTCTGAATTAATTGTCTCGCATAATTATCAGTTTGAAATTTAAAAATAAAAGCTTCAAACATAAAGCTTGGAAAAGATTTTTTTTTTTTTTCTTTGGCTAAAAAAGTCACTGCCAGAGACAAAAGTTCTTTATCTGCAGAATGACATAGTCCATAACAGTTGAAAATTTCATTTACACTTGTTTTGACTGAAAATATCAAAATTATCTTGCACAGTGATATTTTGAAAATAAATATCAAATGTACAAAATATCAAAAATCTTGATATTTTGAAAATAAATATAGTATATGAAAATATAAAAAATCTTGATATTTTAAAAATAAGTATCTGATATATATCCATCGAACCCTGTTGGACTCAATTTTAGTTTTTTGACAGTCGTCGTAAAAAACTACGTCAAAAAAGGGTTTTTGACATGACGATTAAAAACAGATAAAACCGTCACACTGTCAAAAACTTGCCAACCCTGTAAGAAATATTATGTAGTTTATTTTGAATATCTTTAAAACGTTTCTGTTAAAATTCTATCTAGAATTTTTAGGGAACATCAGATTTAATGATTTATTTTTCCAAACTATACTTCAGTATCATCTATTTTTTACATGACTATACTAATTTACAAAAATCAAGCATTTATTAAATGTGGTTTGATATTCACCACTTCATTCACTTATTTTATAGTAAATGTTTCTGATTGTGCCCCATTATTTATGTGAATTTTGTAGGGTCAGGTGGGATGTAATGTGTAATACTGTTTTGTTTCTGAATTAAAATCATACTATGTAAAAAAAATATTTGCAAATGCTGTATATAATTTATCAACAATTCAACTTTCTTTTTAAGTTTAGCAAAAAATATTGGCAATATTTAGTCCATTTGGAATCAATTTCGAAAGCCACATAGTGAATGTCAACATCACTTTAGTGCTGCATTAACTTTGTCTCCATTTTATTGCAGATTTTTTTTTTTTTTTTATTGCATAGTTTGTACATAGCCCTTTATTGACTGAAAAAAAATTCTTAAAAAAAATTCTAAAAAAAAAAAAAAAGTTATGATAATTAAAAATGTAAAATGGCGTGAAATGGGTGAAATTAGGCTTAGGGAAAACTTATAAATTAATACTTAGGGAAAAAATATTTTATTACTCAAGTGATTGAAACATCATATCCTCAAATTTCTGTATAAATCATCAGTAGGAACTTCTGTCCCTTTCCATACAAAGGTGACAAGGTAGAAATTGTAAGTAAACAACTTGTCAGAAAGCTTAGCCAGACAACACATAATGATCAGGCCATTATGTATTTAATGAGAAAAAAATTGGCCAATATAATTGTCAATAAATAATTTGATGTAATGAAATGTATAATACACTAAAATTTGGGTTATTTGTTGCTTTGAATGTCTGTTAAACTCGGTTACCCATTCTACCACACCCTATGTGGTGGAGTGGATATAGACACAGCCATCATAAAAACTTCTTTTTATAGTTAATAAATAATCTTTTGAAGAAACAATTACAATGAAAATGTGATGTCTATAAATGCAATGTAAACACTGAATCATTACTTTTTATAAATTCCTTTCTATTTAGGAATGATTCCATAATCATTTCAAAAACTTGTATTTGTACCTTGTGTTTGTCATTACACCCCTCCTGACCCTATTATTTTTCATTTTTACATGAAAAGTTATGTACCCTGAAAAATTACATAAAAAAAGACCCTTTATATGAATTTTTAAAAACATTGACTATTTTTTGACTGATCTATGATTTTGATATAAAAATTGAAATTGAAATTGATTTTCAGTTTAAAATTCTCAAATTAGAAATCCCAAAATGTTTGATCTTTTCTTACTTGATATTTTGATGTATGTTTTTAAGCTTCCCTTAACTACGTTTTTATATTTTAATGATTTTTGTAGAATTTTGTTGTTATAATTTTATTTATATTCTTCTTATTTTTTAAAGAATTAGATAAGAATGACCTGTTATCCAAATAACTTAACACTGTTTAAATTTTGTATGTTAAAATAGTTTGCTAAGGCCCAGTTTATTATTTTTAAGCACTGTATTTACTTGTGTATGGCACATGGTTTTTGTGACAAAAATTTATTTGAATATTAAAACGTGCACAGTAGGGTGGTTCACAAACCTATGGAAAAAAATAAACTTTCTCGTACAGACCAGGACACCCCCTAATTTTTTTACATCAGCCCATACTATTATTCTGGCAAAGTTTCAGTGTCCTACTCCAAATAAAAGACTATGCTCAATGACTGTCAGTTTTTGACTTTTGGAGATATTTAGGCATTTGTAATTGAAATTTCTAAAATTTGGGGTAAAAAACAAATTATTTAAATATCTTTTATTTATATATTTACAATATTAGTAAAGGCTAACAAAATAGTTAACATTGTCAGATTTTTATATATATATATTTTTTAAACAATATTAACAACTGATTTTTTTTGTTGTCGGTAGGGAAAGTCCTATTTGCTTCAATGTCTTGCAAAAGAAACTTCATATCATCCTCATCATTTGTTAAAAGTTTGTTGAATTCTTGAATCAGCTGAAAGCTGAACACCTCTCTTAGCAGTATCGTTGACCACTATTAGTCCTTTTAGATAGTTTCTACCATTTTTAAAATTGATGTTGTTCTTCCATTCTTAAGGCAAAAGTTATAGAAAAGTCATAAATATTCAAACAAGGAAAGATCTCAACAGTTCTTTTTGTTGCAAAATCTCCAAGGCAATCTCCATCTTCTTTCAATAAGTTTGATTGCCCTCTTACATTTTGGATTGTTCATTCCTGCAATAATTTTTATTTTCTCTTTCGTTGGTACTGTGTCTGAAAATAGGGCAAGACCAACCAATTCATCTGAAAGGTACCACATATGATTTTCTATGTCGTTCCTTGCTCCTAGTCCAATCTCAGAATCAATTGTCTCATATTTTCTCAGGTGTTTCCATAATTGCAAGTCAACTACAGGAGCTTCAGCTGCAAGTGTAGAATCTATCCATGCTTTGCTGTATAGAAGAGTACTGAACTGCACAAATCATGGAGCTGCATTTCTTCCCTCTTAGTTATATGGAAAAGTTCTGGATAATCTTGAAGATTTTGAAACCGCATAGGAGTTTAGCCATCTACCGAGCATGATGAATAGCACCTGGTGTTCTCCAATGGCTTTTCTATGGTGGATTTGCCAAAATAGCAAGTGTCAACTCAATCATCTCTAATGACCACAGATTTACCTACAGATAAGACAGGCAATGGTTGAATCTTTAAAATCTAGTGCATTTGTTTTTCCAATTCTGTACCGAAAATTCATTTGTTCAATTCCTTGCCAAACATTCTTAAATTTGTTGAAGAGTGGAATTTCTGTTAAACTGGATGGTCCAAGGCACAAGCAAAAAGCCTTTGCCAAGATTAATTCCATCACATGATGTCGGCAGGCTAACCACAATAGTTCACGGCCATTTTTTTCTGCAAACAAATGCATACTTTTTTTACATAACCAGTGTTTACACTCATAGTGTCAAAACATAAACCTTGAATGTTTTTTTCTTCACACAATTTGTGTATAAGGTTAAAAATAGAATTCTGCTGTTTCATACCACTGAACTTCCAAGGAGCTTTTCAATGCCAGCTCCCAAAACAAGCACTGGCAAGTGAAAAAACCTTTCCTAATCCAAGACATTCAGGTAAAAGTTTGCCGTTCCAGTGGAGGACTAGAGGACAATCTGGTTTGAAATCACGAATTTCTAACACAACATATTATTTTCTAGCTTTTTTTTTTAATCGTTGTATGGTCCTTCTTGAAAGAGGAAGTGTGCAAAGATCATGCCCTAGAGCTGATACAATTGGAACAATCAAATGCAGATCTTCACGATCAGATGTCTTGTTATGATCTAAAGCACCACTAACATGATATGTGAACAGTTGTATTTGGACACATCTTGTTTCTTTTCAAGATTGTAAAAAAGGTTTTTCTTTATATTCAGAAAAATATCATCATCAACATCTGATTGGGAAGGGAACTCTTGAGTTTTCTGAATCAGCCATCGAATAAACATAAACAGCTGTTGAAGTTTCTACACATGATTTTTTTTCTTTTTGTCATTCTTCCTGTTTTTTTCTGTTAAGAATTCTCTCTTGCTTTTTTTAATAAACTAGGGGGCTCGGCCCCCTACGAGCTACGCTCGCCAACCCCCGTCCAGACACCGTAGACTCTAAATGCACGCTAATTTGATCGGCTTTAAAAAGATTTCGAAAGATTGAATTATAATTTAAAAAACAGTGGCGATCTCTCTATAAACGGATTTCTATTCATTTCTCTTTGATTGGGGAATTTTAACGCCAAATCCGTTGCGGTACTACTTGATTATCCCGTCGACCCATTTAGCCAAATTATATAAATCGCCAAACCACTCGCCAAATTATACAAATTGACATAATTTTTATTTTAAATAACGAAAAAACAAATAAATTAGTACAACATTAATAAAAACCAATAAAACGTCGAAATACAAATAACTTGATGACGTAGACACGTGTAACAACATTTCAAAATAAGCTAATATAAAAGGAATTAAGTAAACAGAGTCTTTGTCTCCTGGTATTTTTTAACAAAGTGAAAAGAAAGTTCTTTTAAATGAGACATTTTAAATTAATCGGTTTTAATCTGACGTAATTTTGACCAAACTATTCTTTTTCTTTTTAATATTCACGGGAAAATACTTGTGTTGTTAGAAATGAAATATTATTTGCTCTTTCCTAACAAAAATAGTTGAAAAGTATCCTCTTAAAATATCAAATAAATGTCTAGCGCAATTTCTAAATTTAAACCGTTTTGCAATATTATTTTGTGTTCATTTTATGTAATAACTGTATGTGACGTAAATATGACGTAATTTCTCCTATTTAAGACTTCTAACGCATGTTAATAAATTTATTGTTTTACAAATTCCTTTCTCTCTTAAAATTCACGTGTAATTATAGTTTTTATGACGTAATTTTTAATAAGTTCCTGTTTTTTATACATAGTTATTTAATTCTAATTCCAAATGTTTTTTTCTGTTTATAATAGTCACGTGTAAATAAATTTTTAATTTATTTACACGTATAAATATATATATATTTTTTTTGAAGCAAACATTATTGTTTCCGCTGTTTATACAGTTGGCAACAGTTTAAATTAATATCACTTTCTAAAATCTGTTAAAAATATCTCTAGAAATGCTGAAAATCTGAATTTAAAATAGAAATAAAACCTCAAAAAATTAGTCAAAATAAAAAAATTAATGCAATCTGCACTCCGGCAAATTCTAACGCATAAAATGATCTAAAAATGATTAAATTCCTATGAACAGTTTTTGCTCCTATAAAACTTTTTTAGTGGAACGATTTTGTCCAACTTTAGCATTAAATATCTCTTAAAATAATTCTTCGATCTGAAAACTGCCTGCATCAGCGTGTTTATCAAACATTTCTGTATAATACTACCGATTTTCATCTTTTTGTATGCATTATGTTTCTAAATATTAACGAAGAAAGACCTCCGATCACAAAAAATTCAAAACCGGCGGCGGCGGCGGCGGCGGTGACAGCGGTAGTTACTTTTTTTTAGAATAGAGAGATTTTCTATCTTCGTTACTCAAATACATTTTAGGTCTATCCCGTTAATCTATAAGGAAATCACAATCTTCTATTATTTTTATTAGAATCAAAGCATCAACATGGGCAATATAAAAAAGGGCTCTTGCTTACAAAATGGTGTCTTCTTGTGTCAGAAGTATTGCAATGTTACCAGATGCAATAGATAGAAAAACTGTTGCTAAATAATTCAACTAAACTTTTTATCATTTATTAGGAATTATAAAAGCTTAAAATGATCAGCTTTTGTTTAAAAATTATGTATTTTAAACTCGTATTATCATCAATCAAAAACTATAAAATTGTGTAAAATTACCAAAAAGTGTCAAAATGAAGGGTCATTGAGCACAATCTTCCTGTGGGTGTAAACAGCTACAATTTTAGGAGAGTGATACTATGGATAAATGTAAAAAAACGTAGGGGATGTCTTGGTCTTTACCTCGAAAAAACATTTTTTGAACCACCCTAATGCACAGGACACGCGAGGAATTGATATTTGAATATCGACACAGTGGCTTTTTTTTTTTTTTGCAGAACTGCATATGATGTCTATTAAGAATACTTAAAATCAAAAATGACGCTTAATATTTTTTTAGAGTTTTATTCAAATATTAAGATATATATATATTTTCCAATCTTTCAAAAGTATTTTTCTTATTGTCATTTGTTGTTCTAAAGTCATTTGATAACTTCCTAGAATTCACTCCTCACAATGTAGGAAAAAAGAAAATAAATAAATTTCTTAATCTAATAAAAGCTACATGGAGAAGAGGCTATTTCTAATCATTAACATCATTAGAATTTTAAAAGTTTTTATTTCAAAATAATAATTTGCTTCATATCTAGGTGGAGGCATGTAGTAACATCTATGATCTTTTATATATACCTCTGCCATTTGATTGGCATAAGATTCAAGCTTTCCAGGATCAACTTGTTGCCCACTGGTTATTGCTTGCCTGCAGAATTACCTCAAACCTTCATATCCTCTTCAATTAATCCAATCAACTGAGAAATTACTTCGGGATTGCTGAGTTGCTATCATTGAATGTTCAATTCCTTTCTTGATGTAGTCTACATGTAGGCATAGCATATTTCAAAATTATTCTTGAACATATTTTTTAGGTAGATTTCGTAAGAAATATTACCTATTGCAGTCGTTACCATGGTGCGACTTTTGAAAAATTCCTTCATAACTTTTCATTATAGGACCTCAGGAACCCAAAACCACCCCCACCTAAAAAGTTTATATATATATATATATATATATATGTATGTATGTATGTATGTATGTATGTATGTATGTACTAAATTTTGTCCGCATGATAAAAGTCTCAATTATGCACGGATTGTCCTCAAACTCGCCAACAACTTTGATATGGCTAATATCTTGGCGGGGATTGAAAATGGGCGAAATCGGCCCAAGAGGGTGGAAATGGGGAGGGTTCAAAATTTTGAATACTGTCTTAACATGATTCTGATATAACCAGCTCTTACACAACAATGGCAGGAAAAAAAATAAAAGTTTTTCGTTATAGCAGTTGCCAACAATAAAAAAAAACAATAAAATTCTCACCATAACAATTACTTTTCTAATGTAAAATTTTCATGTGTAAAATTAAATAGTTTGACAAATTGAAAACAAATTGAATATTACGTCATAAGTTTTCTACAGCAAGATTTCAGCATGAAAACTCAAAATAAAAAAATAGTTTGACGAATTAAAAAAATATGTATATTGCGTCATATTGGAAATATAATGGATCTCAGCAGGTGAATATGTAACGCCATGTGAGTTTGAAGAAACGTATTAAAACATGATAAAAACCCGACTATGGAAATATTAACATATTTTAACACTTTAAGGTTCTCTGAATTTTTTGTAGCCATTTTTTAAACCTATTCCATATACATGTGTGTGTGTATTCGTGTATATTATAATTTTCACAAAAAGTTTAGCTCCCTACAGCTCACTCTTTGTGAAGAAACTGGGTTTATCTCTAATCTTGATTTAAGTTTTGTTGGAGAATTTAGTACTTAACTTCGAAATCTACCTCCGCCTGTAGGCCCGAGCCGGCAGGGATTTTTTATGTTCCTCCTTAATCTGCTTGAATTTAAAGGCAGTCACTGACCACTTCTGAAAGTCCAAATTTAGAAACACGGAGGAGACATTCAAATAATCGAATTTTTGCGTGAAGTGATAAAACTCCAAATTTATAAAATTCCTGATTGATTAAAGGTACATATACTAAAACAGACTTGAACACAATTATTACAATAACCCAACAGGAGTGAAAAAATGGCTGGGGCCAGGACTCGAACCTGAGTTGTCAGCGTACAGTGCTATTGCTCCACTCAGCTATCCTGGCCAACGTCCTAGTTTATCAATTTCTCACTAATGAACCATGTTGAAAACATCACTGGCTGCTTATCAGTGAGCACTGGATGACAGGAAATGCAACGAATAAATTAATATTCCATTGATCCCCTATATATATTAAAGCACACACATAAATTAATGCCTGGATTCATGTTAATTAAAGGCTGATAGCCACCAGTGCTGACTAATAGCCCGTTGTATTTGATTCATTTTTGATTTTACAATGTTCTAAATGACATTACATTGTGAATTCATTGGAAAAAAGAAAATAAATTTGTGCAGGCATCTACATGGGCAGGCATGTTTTGTGGAATGCATTAGAAAAAAAAAAACTGGTCATTGCTGTTTTCTGCATCGATAAAAGACCAACACCGCTGTTGGACAGGGACTGCTGAAAGCAGTTGGAAGTTTCTGATTTCCTTGTGTGACTGCTTTCATTTCTGATGTTTTAGTTAATCTCAACAAATTATGCTTAGTTTTACAAAAGCAGAACATTTATTTTCTTTTTGCAAAATGTCAAATTGGCATAACAATTAAATATTTAGAGAGTCTTTCTTCTGATTATGAGAGAAAACTATAAAAAGTTGATGGAAAATGTGCTGAAGAAATCCAAGATTTTGTTTATGAAAATGACACAGTTTGTGATAGTAAAAAAGAACATGGTGTATTAGAAAATTTAAAGCAAGATTGCATAAGGTATCTCTTAAAAAAATTAGATGAGTGTTTTTTTTTATAACTCTGATATTTGAGATATTTAGTGAGTTTTGCCCACAAAAACTTAGTATCAGATAGGAACAAATTTCAAAACTACGGTATAACCTCTTCAGACCCAAAGCAAAAACTAGTATGTTGTGGCCATCACAAAACTTTCTTCTATATAAATCACGTCAATTAAATCATTTAAATAGTACAAGAAATAACAACGATTTAGCACCAATTCATATCAAAGTATATCTGAATTTGAAGTTGGATGAAAATTCGCGCATTAGTTCTTGAGATAGAGCTATAGCGGAAATTCTGAAAAAATGGAGCAGCGCCACCTGTTGAGCGATTTACACCAAAAGTAAACAGCACTAAACGATATCAAGGTATACCTGAATCTGAAGTTTGTTGAAAATCCAAGCATTAGTTCTTGAGATAAAGCTATTGCGGAAATCGCAAAAAATACAGCATAGCAGCGCCACCTGTTGAGCGATTTACACCAAAAATTAAACAGCACTAATTCATACATCAATTCATGTCAAGGACTAACTAAATCTGAAGTTTGATGAAAATCCGTGCAATAGTTCTTGAGATACAGCTCTTGTGGAAATCGTGAAAAATGCAGCACAGAAGCGCCACCTGTTGAGCGATTTACACTAAAAATTAAACAGCACTAATTTATACATCAATTCATGTCAAGGACTAACTAAATCTGAAGTTTGATGAAAATCCGTGCAATAGTTCTTGAGATACACCTCTTGTGGAAATCGTGAAAAATGCAGCACAGCAGCGCCACCTGTTAGGTGATTTGCACCAAAAATTAAGCAGCACTAATTTATATCAGGGACTAACTGAATCTGAAGTTTGATGAAAATTCGTGCATTTTTTCTTGAGTTAGAGCTATTGCGATAATCATGAACAATGCAGCATACCAGCGCCACCTGTTGGGCGATTTTCACAAAAAAGTAATCAGCACCAAACTATATCCTGGACTAATTAAATCTGAAGTTTTATGAAAATCCGTGCAGTAGTTCTTGAGATACAGCTATTGCAGAAATCGTTAAAAATGCTGCATAGCAGCGCCACCTGTTGGGCGATTTTCACCAAAAACTAATCAGTTCCAGTTTATATCAAGGTCTAACTAAATATGAAGTTTTGTGAAATTTCGTCCATTAGTTCTTGAGATAGAGCGCCCACAAAATTTGTGTCACAGACAGACAGACGGACAGACAGACGGACAGACAGACAGACAGACGGACAGACAGACAGACTCACAGACAGACATTTTGTAAAAACATGTTTTTTGGAATCTCTGACTCATAAAACGTGTAAATCCGTCGAAAACTGGAATTCGAAAATTTTCATGAAACCAATACTTTCTTCTTGTAAAGATAGAAGAAAGTAATAATGTTACAAATACTCATTCATTGGTTTTTCAAACAAAATGGCATCATAGATGACAGAAAAAAAAAGAAATTTTCTGAAATTGATCCTTTAGCTGATTAATAATTTAGTTTCAAAAATATGGACAAAACCCCCTTAAAATATCAATTTAATCTCACTAATCTAAATTCACAAATTTAAGGGCAACAAGTGAACGATATACAGATTCTCAAAAATTTTTATTGTAAAAGATTTAAGTTAAATACCTGTGGAGTTTTCTCACTTTCTAGGTCATACTGACTTGAAGGCATTTTTAAAACTCAAATGAAAGGAATATTTATTTTTAGAGGGAATAAGGATAGATGTTGCATTACCGTCTCAATACTCAAGGCCTACTGACTGGTTTCGTGATGTACCAAATGAAGATTAAAGAAGGGAACTGTGTGCTGATGTTTTCTTCGTAATATTCAGCCAAAAACTTACTACTAGCAAGATAGGATTGTTTATTTTTATTAAAGGAAGCAGGATTATATTTCGAAGAACCAATTTTGTAAAATAGAAAGCTATTTTTATAAACAGTTAATCCTTTTTTTTATTTCTTGTCGTTAAATTTTCTAAAAGATATAGATTTTTTTTTTCTTTTAAAGAAATTGTATATATATTCTTACGTTGTAATATTAAATTATAATATAACAGAAACTTTAAACAAAAAAGTAAAACTGACGAAATATATATAAGAAATGCTGAAATAATATTAGTAATAGCATACGTTTTGGTATACGAAATATTTATTTTGACAACTTCGTAAGAGAATAGACCAAGTTTTTTTTTTTTTTCCTTGGAAAAAGAATGGAGATAGTGAAAAAAAGTTGCAAAACAGGAAAGCATAACCTCTGGAAAAATAGATGAAATTGGTCTAGTTTAATTCAATTATTTTTGAACTTCTAAAAATAACATTTTTGTTATTTTTAGAAAACAGCCATTATTTTAAATTTACTTCCAAACCACTATCTCGTAGAAAAAAAATCACATTGATTTTGGATTAGAAACATTTTAATAGACTCAAGAGAGGGAACTTCATCCTCCTTCGACATTTTAAATAGAGATAATAAAAATTAGACACATCTTCAATTATTTAAAGTATATTTAAAATTTATAACAGTTTTTGTAACTATCTTTGCTTCAATGGTGGGGGAGGGAGAAGATAATAGTCAAATATAATTCATTTTATAACTGATAATGAATGTACTATAAAAAATAACTTTACAATAAGAATAAAATATCATTTTCTAATTTTCAAATATTTTTTAAAAGTTATCATTTTTTTTCTCTCCACTCATAAATATGAATCTTTTTGATATACTCATGAAGTAATTTGTTTCAATAAATGTATGAAATTGGCACAAATTTCTTAGTATTTAAGTGACAAAGAGTCGAAAAGCATTTGCCGATTCACGACAATATAAATTGTCTACAATTTCCACAAAAGTCCTCGTGGTACACTTTACTTTGGATTATTTTCCCGAAGTCAATTTAGTTTGATTAACCTATTTGCTCGTGAAATTATGAATTTTTAATTATAAGTGGCGATATAAGAAAAGGAAAATGCCTCAGTGTTGCCTGATATCGGAGTGCAAATGTAATTACATTAACAATTTAAGAGCCACAATATTCAGATTTTCTACATAAAAAAGAATTAGAAAATGTCTGGCTACATGGAATTCCAAGAAAAGATTATAAGGTGACTAATTCATCAAAGATAGTTTCTTATGGTATTCTTACAATCTTTATTTATGATGAAATTTTTGGATTTATTTCCAGTGGTATTTGTCTTTAGTAATATTTCTAGATTTTAGACATTCTCATCTAAAGTGTTTCTTGATTTCATCTAATGAGGAAAAAAAAAAAAAAAAAAAAAAATCCCACATTGTTTAATCAAATTAGTTCACCTGTGTCAAATGACATCTCTTAAGATTTTTTTTATGATTATTTTATTTGTAATTTTTTAAACTAATAAGCATGGAAATAAGCATTCAATGTATTGGAAAGGATCGGTGATAATTTTATTTTAAAAATTACAAATAAAATTATCTCAAATAAAAGTCCTTTCTAATTTTCATTTTCGAACATTTTTTGTAGTATTTCTTTATCATTTTTCCTGATAAACATAATCATTTAAGAATATATTGAGAACTAAAAATACAAAAATTGTTTACAAAATGCAGGAATAAGTCCTTTATCTAAAAATTTTGAAATTAGATGAAAGAGCAAACAAGTCTATACTTAAAATTTTAGAATTAAATTATTTGTAAATAACAAAATATTTTTCTTTTTAATACTTACAAAAAGAAAAAAAAGAAAATAAAATTTATTATTCAACATTTATTTAAAACTATTTCTACTGATGTCAAAAGACACCTTCAAGGATTTTTATTTGCGGTAATTTTATTTACAGTTTTTAAAATAAAATTATCACCGATCCTTTTTAATACATTGAATGTTTATTTCATTACTTATTAGTTTTAAAAATTACAAATAAAATAGTCATAAACCAAGATTGGTGTTCATATAAACAATGATATAAAATAAAATAATTCATTATTACTATTCGTTATTATTGTTTTTTTTTCATTCATTTTATATTTGAAATTTATGTTGACAATTCTGTTTGTAAACCTAAACTACCTACTTTTTGATAAACATAGAGAATCATTTTTATTCTTAAATACATAAAATAATTTCTTACAAATTTTACAAAAAAAAAAAAATAAAATAAAATAAATAAACAAAATAATAATAATGACTAAGAAGACGTTTAATGTTAAAAAAAAGAGAGAAAAAAAAAAAAAAAAAGTAATAAAAATAATTTTTAAAAACTGTGTTCATATGAACAATGATAGGTATAAAATAAATAATTCATTATTACTACTCGTAATTATTTTTCATTCGTTTTATATAATTAGATATAATTAGAGAACAGTTTTGCGTTCTTCATACAATACTATTTCATAAATTTTAAATACTAATTAATAAGAGTTCACAAATTAAAGTTTTGTCTAGATATATTGCAATTACAAAATGGTAATAATAATAATATTGTCATTGATTTTTAAATAACGCAAGGAAATAAATTCCATTTATCAATGCTTACACAAAAATACATAACAATTATTATATTTAATATTTTTCAAAACAAACATTTAAATTACAAACTAGAATAAATCATATAAATGCACAAGTTTTTAAACTTACAAAATACAGGGATATTCAAGTCCTTCATTAAAAAAATCTAGTAATTATATGGAAAAGTAAATAACACTAGCGGTACGATTAAAATTTAAAAATTAAATTATTTGTAACTAACAAAATACTTTAAAGACTTTTTTTTAAGTATTAGTAAGTAAATCTTTCATTTACTAACGAGTTTCTGAATTTTTTAAAGCTATTTCTTCTGATGTCAAAAGGCACCTAATAATTTAATAATATTATTTGTAGTTTTTAAAATAAAACTATCAGCGATCCTTTTTAATAAATTGAATGTTTATTTCCATGCTTATTAACTTTTAAAATTACAAATAAAATAATAATAAACCAAAATCTTAAAAGGTGTCGTTTGATTAGTCATTGAAAAAAATTCATTAGTTGAAATCAAGAAATGCTTTATACAAGAATGTCTGAAATCAGGAGAAATTACTATGAACAATAAACCCTGAAAATGCATCACAAAATTTCATCCTAAATAAAGATTGCAAAGATAACAACAAAATGAGAAAATTACCCAGGATGAATTAATCACTTGATAATTTTTACTTAGAATAGCATGTAACCAGGAATCTTGTGATTCTTTTGGTTTAGGAAATATGAATACCATAGCTTTTGGATTGTTAATGTAATTACTTTTGCACTCTGGAACGATGCAACAATAAAGCATTTTTTCTTTCTTATATCGTCACTTGTCATTACAAATACACAACTTCATAATTAAATAGATTAATTAAACTAAATCAAATTTCGTGAAAATAATCCACAGCAAAGTGCACCACGACGTTAGTTATACGACATTTTACTGAGAACTGGTACTACAGTACCGGCAAACCTTAGTTGTCAATGGGTATGATACTGAGCGAGCCTTTTTACGGACTTTGCCGTTGTAGGACTTCCATACTGGGAGATATAGCAATGATTTTGGCGTGCAAAAAATCCTTTTTCGGATTTGATTTACATTATTTGTTTACTGCTGTAGTATATTCTTGGATCGCCAAATTTGGCTGTTTATCGTTGTTTGGAGGAAGAAATTTGCACGAGTTGATATTACCAATTATTTTGTTTGTTTTTTTCCCGTTCCATGCATATTTTTTTTATATTCCTAAAAGAATTCTGGCTGGTGATAGACAGCCAAAATACATTTAGAATAAAGTTATTTAAAAAAGAAAATGAAAAATCTTCTTTAGGGACGCCGGCTGCGGAGGGGCAAAGGAAGGGCCACCGCCTCTCTCTGGATTTTGAAAATGAATTTTCTACGAAACTTTCTTCATTTCTGATTGTTAAAAAGGAAAGATAAAATATTGCCTTGCCTTCCTCAACTCCTACAGTGGCAAAGAATTTTTAATTCTTTTTCTTTAATTTTCTTTTTACATTCAGGTGCTTTTAATTTATCCAAAAGGGATCACAGACCCAGTGGCTGAGTTTTTTTTTTTTTTTCCAATTCTTAATTTTGTTAAATGTTGGTAGAAATCTATTTTTGAATATTTAATATTTCTTAATTGTTAATTTTTTTTATTGCTGCTGAGTATGTTCAAAAACTGTCTTAAATGGTGAATTCTGTCAATTTTTTTTTAAATTTAGCATATTTCATATTTACATTCTGCAGCGGGCGAATGTAGACCATTGACCTCAGCCATCCAGCAACAAAAAATATTTAAAAATGTGTAAATGCAAACGGGATATTAGAAAAGAACCTTCCCATTGGTTTAACATTAACTCAAGTGTAAGGCTTCTGTCCCTGCAGGTGAAGACACTCGCGAACTAATAGTAACCGTATGGGGAGGCTATTTTCTAATATCTCGTTTACATTTCGACGTTTTAAAATATTTTTTATGCATTGGATAGCTGAGGTCCATCTGTACATCGCTCTTTTTCGATTTTGGTTGCAGATATTTTTTATAAAGTTACTTTCATTTTCGAAACCGGTTCCGAAAGTTGAAAGTGTCATTCTAAAAAATATCTGAAACCAAAATGGAAAATGTAAAAAAGGAACGATGTAGAAATGAACCTCAGCTATCCAATGCAAAAAAAATAAATATATATATATATATATATATATAATAATAAAAATAAATAAATAAATAAAAAATAATAATAAAAATAAATAAATAAATAAAAAATAATAATAAAAATAAATAAAATAAAAATGTCGAAATGCAAACGAGATATTAGATAATAACATTCCTATAGGATTAGCATTAGCTCTCAAGTGTCTTCGCCTGCAGGGACAGGAGCTTAAATCTCTTCTGAAGTTACCTGCTCAAAAACACGGAACTTTCTGACACATTTTCGGACTCATTTTTTAAACGCAAAGGCATAAATTTGGCAGGACTGATTATTGAAGCGTTTTTCATTTCTTTTCTTGATAATTGTATTAGTCAGTGAGTTAAAAGCGATTTTAATCACGTAAAGACCAGTTTTTTCCCTTTCTGTCGCTGTCATGACCGAAAATTGGTTTGTAACGTCAACTTTGACAATATTTACTGAAAAAAACCTTTTGTGGTTACTAAAAAAAGCAAATAGCTTTAGATTACATTGTTTCTGAATAACAATAGCTGCCAATTCTGCGTGTTTCCGAAGAAAAATGAATTTAAAAATGTGTCGGATAGTAGCCCCCCCTTAGATTTTAAAACAGCCTTAAGGTTATGAAAATTGGCAAATGTTATTATTTTCTAAATTGGATATTCTACAAAGAGAAAAAGTCATCGAGTAAAGCAGTGGCGCCAACTTTTGAAAAATATTGGGTAAACTCAAAACCATTTTAAGGTTAAAATGACACTGCCATTTTGCTTTCTTTGATAGTTTGGGAAAAGATGATATTTCAAGTTATGATACGTTAGACTTTATTTAGAGTAGATTATAATGTTCCGATTTTATTTAATTATATTCTCATGGGCTCTTCAATTTATGGACTACAATATTTACTATTGTACCACGAGTTTGACAACAAATTCAAACGCAAAAGACTAAAAAATATTAAAACTGACATTTAATGCAAATGCACTGAAATGCATAATAGTATAACTATTTACTTAAACTGTACCGATGATTCAAGATTGATGACGAACTTTTTAATAAACATTCACAGCATCACTGGTATATGTAAAAAGCATGAAATTTGTAGACATGACTTCTGAACTGATTTGGAATTGAATAGCGTTTTTCATGAAATATATATGCATATACAGTATTACAACTTCACTTATAATTGACCACTGTCTCATGACTAGGGCTGCGGAGTCGGAGTCAGACCCATTTTTGAGAGAAAGAGAGTCGGATATGTTAAAATTCCCGGAGTCAGAGTCGTCCATTTTACAAGCAGGAGTCGCAGTCGGAGTCAGGTCCATTTTTGAGAGAAAGAGTCAGTCGGATATGTTAAAATTCCCAGAGTCTGAGTCGTCCATTTTAAAAGCAGGAGACTGCGGAGTTGGAGTCGCCCATCTTTCCCACCGACTCCGCAGCCCTGCTCATGACGACAATTCCTGGGCTGACGCTATTGTAAATTGTCTTAAAACGAACGCATTAGCAGCATTTCCCAAAAGATGTTTTAACCAAAAAAAAAAAAAAAAAAAAGGAAAGTGTTGAATAATAACAACTGGAAATTTAGTGCATTTAGGAAGAAAAATTAATATACAAGATATTTTTTTTTTTTGAGAGAAAATTGACTGTACGTCTTTAAGATGAAAGGGGGAAGGGGCAATTGTGTTTTAGGCTCCTATGTGTTTGTTATTGCTATTGTACCGTATTTTCAAAGAAAGTAATTTTGTGAAAGCCAACGTAATTATTTTTTTTCGGCGATTGAAAAATAAATAAGCCCACAAATAGAATGATTGATTTATGGTCTGATTGATTTATGTCAAATTAAATTATAATTTTACTTATCAAATCAAATTAACTTACATTTGTGTATAAAACTATAGTATGCATTATGAATAACTGGTGAATTATTTCTTGTTTTTGTGTGTAAAATACTGTTAAAATATTGAATTAATAACATTGTTTAAAAGACAAATTAATTTAACTTCTGATCAATTCTTTCTAAGTAAAATAAGAATAGTTTAAACTTCTATATGCGGAGGGATGGAAATTATATTGTGAATGTACTTAAGAAAAGCTGCATTAAAAAGAAAAAAAAAAAAAAAAAAAGTTCGTTTTAATTCACACAAAAGGAAAATTTTTGTTATTTTACATATTCTTTCCATATGCTTCATATTTACTTGAGGTGAAATTGTCTAATACCAAAATTTTCTATCCAATGCGATTGTCCAGTAGATTAGATAAATAAATAAAAAATCCATTCTTAGACAACAATTGCTTGTAATTAATTAACCGGAAACTAAGAAAAACTGTTCGATTTCAAATCCATTGAAATATCATGACTGCAAGTATCCTGTTTTTACATTTAAAAAAGAGCCTTAAAATATAAAGTTTCTGGTTCTTGAGCGGGGAAAGATAATTTTTTTGAGAACAGCCTTAAAATAAAGAGCTTCTTTTATTTGTTTTAATTTGCAAAAGAAAATTTTCTTTGTTATTTTAAATGTTTCATCCATATGTTGGGTATGTACTACACAAAGGTGAAATTTTCCGAAAAATTTGAATCCACCGAAAATTTTTCTCTATATTTAATAGTTTAAAAAAAGAAACTTTTGATTGGACATGAAAAATCTACAATCTCTGATAATAAGAGGAGGCAACTTCTATTGACCCTCACCCCGCACAGCTCTATTGGGGGTCTAAGGTTGCTAGTTATTTTCTTGCACCGCGCCAAGCCCTCGCCAAAAACCTTCCATGTGAATAAATACATTTCCTTGATTATTATTAGATATTTATCATAAAAATGAATATATGCTAAGCTCAATCGATTTTGATTAATGAGTCAATCATTTTTCCTGTGAAAATGAAGAAAAAAAAGCGATTTAATATGCCATTTCTTTCATATTCAGTACAGAACTATTTATTGTCGCGGACATACACTCCTCTCTAGTATAATCACCATTGACAACTTAGGTCTTCCTTAGGTATAGGGTGGGAGGATAGATAGCTGAAAGCTGGTCAAGCGAGTAATCTTCTTTAGTGACGTCAAAGGGGTTTCAGTTTCCCCACCTGTTTGGCCTTGAGTATTGAGACATTAATGGATGTTGTCATTTATTGGTTCGCTTTTAAAGCAAAAAACATTCAGCTATTAAGAAGGGAAGTCAAAATGTAAAAAATTCAAACAGTTTAATTTTATGATGAAAAAAACAGAGGTTCACATATGTGGATCCTGGTAGCGAAGAGGATAAAAGATATTGAATAAATTTTATGCATTTTGATGATACAGACACTTCCTTATCTGAAATATTGTCAGAATGGAAATTATTTAAAAGTTTCTTGAGTTCTCATTGCAGAACCATGAATTTAGAAAATATTATAGGCTTTATTTGAAAAATAAACTTTATCCTATTATGTACAACATGTTATTTTTTTACAATCTTGCCACTACATTCAGTAAACTGTGGGATACTTCAGTATGATGAACACAACAAAAACTAAATTGAGAAATCAAATATATATATATAAGAAATGTCAACAATGTCATTTCAGTATGTTTTCTGACAGAGACCGTTGTTGTAATGTGCAGTGGTAGCATGTAAAATTTCAATGGATCTGTTCTCATTTAAAAGCAAAGAAATATTTATTAGAAACAAAAGATATTTAAATAATAAAGTTCTGGAATAGATGAGTTTTCACAACACTTAAATTTTCAAAACAGCTTTCAATCATTAATAGTTAAAGATAAGCCTAGCTATCATGCCACTGAATTTTAATCGCATTAAAAACTGCAATAATATTCAGCCAGTCTTTACTCTCGTAAGTCAAATGTCAATATCACTTTCACTCCTTCCGTAGGAACTAATTCTACTCTTGGGGAGAATTCACTATTACTATATACAATAGCAGGAAATCGCTCGTCATTTGCTCACTATTAGTCAAGACTCAATTGCATTTCTTTTCTCTCCCTTGATGGAAAAATGACTAGCCTTGTCTAGGCTTCTAGTTGAGATCCCAGTAGCAGAAACAGTGAAGCACGGAAGCAGGCGCTGCAGATTATTTTAAACCTTGCAGATTAATTCACCAACTTAAAAAGAAATGCTGGGCTTAAAAAATGACTGAAATTTGTTTTAAGTCTCTAGATTTATGGTATTTGTTGTATCCTTATATTATATTTTCTTTATAAATGGAAATTTTGCTTACTTTAAGTGTTTCTGTTATTTCTTATGATAGTAGGCTTAATGGGTCGCAGATAAATTTTAGTTTGCTGCAGACTGACACAGAAAATTCTGCTTCTGGGGTTGAGATATAGTAGAGCTCTCACAGTGTTAACAGGCCCGATAAACAATAGTGTAATTTTGAAATTTCCTTGAAGTATGAAATTCAATGAAATAGTGAAAAATTCTAGCAAAGTGAAGTTTTTACATATATTTTTTTGTAATAGTTTAAAATTTTAAGAATTCATTGAATGTAACATTTTAAAATCCTGACTTAATTAATATTGAAAGTTTTATTTCATAATATTTTAAAGAGTTAAATTGTGTTTGGAAATTTTCTTGCTTACACAAGACGTTTGGAATATAGTTATTGTTTTTTTAGTTTCTGTAGTGGATTTAGCTGAATTACTGATCTATGAATAGTTAGTTGCAAAAACTCGTGTTATTTTAATACATATTTGAAAAAAAAAAAAGTACATTAATGGGTTAAAGATCGAAATTTCATTGTTTCACGATAAATTTATTTTGCTAACATTTTTTTTCATCTGGTGAATGTTTCTTTTTTTTCTGATTAGCTAAATTACTAATGTTGGTAAAATGCCAGCAAGAACCCTGGGTACCAGGGATTCAAGCATGGCTTTACTAAGAGCTTTTTTCTACCTCTTTTTAATTGTTTAGTTACCTGGTTATGATTGTTATACTTATTTTTTGTGCACAATGGATTCTAGAGCACACTTCCTGTAAATTGATATTAAACATTTTCATGTCAGAAAAATACAAGTTATGAACAAAATTCCATGGTAATCTTAAAGTAATGAATATTATATTTATGACAATTTTATGGCTTTAACTGCTTACAAAACTGTCAGAAATGACTTTTAATAATTCAAAAAACATATACAAAATAGAAGTAACCAACAATATGATGTTTAAAAGTGTAGGTTTTCAGAATAAATCTTGTGAGAAGTGATTCTGACATAATTGTGTGATTTTGCTAAGATCATTTCAAATTTCCCATTGAGTTTTAAAAGTCTGCTGAATTGGAATGGGGATAAAAAAGTTTCAAATGCGAAATACATGAAGGAAACCTTTCATAATCTGTTACTGACATTTTTCACAGTAAATTATTTTAGTATAGCATTGTTCAGAACTTTAGTGCCCTCTGGAAATTCATGCCCAGGGCAAGCACAGCTATTATAAATGTGTGTGAAAATCAGATGTTAGGTCCTGGAGGCATAAGTCTAGCTGCATCCCTAAAAGCAGAATATTTTGCTTTGTTCTGCAACGAACCTTCAGCTGATCAAAATTGTTCTGTGGGAATAAAGAAGAAAAAGGAACATTTTTCTTGTATATGTAGGAGTGCAATTGCATCTTTTATAGAAACACAAAAGACATTTCGTAAAATGCTGACACGCACACACACACGAAAAAAAGATTGATGAATTTCGCAATATTATTCCGGTTGAATGATGAATTTTGCAAGTTTTTCTCACAATCAATTGATGATTTTGCAATATTTTTGAAATTTTTCCCTTGGTCGGTTGGTGAATAATTTCACAATTTTTTCTCGCAACTAATCGTCGAATTTCGAAATTTTTTTGCCTGCGACTGATTGAAGAATTTTCTGATATTTTCTGATAATTCACTGACGAAATTCAGGGTTTATTTTTTACCTGTGACTGGTTGACGAATTAATCAATGTTTTTCTTTGTGTTATTTTATCAAATTTTGGGGCTTTTTCTTAGAACCAATTGGCAAAAATCGTGGGTTTTTTCATGCCTCTGATAGCGTGAAGTTTGCGTTTTTTTTTTCTTTTTACCCGTGATTGATTGGCAACTTTCGTGATATCTTCATTGTACTGATTGGCAAATGTTGTGGCTTTTTCTTGTGACAATTTGGAAAAAAATCTCAGATTTTTTCTGCGACTGATCGACGAATTTCATGATTTTTCCCAACGACCCACTAACGAGTTTTGCATTTTGACCCTTGCAACCAATTGGAGAAAATTGTAGTTTTTCTCTGTTACTGAACAACAAATTTCACAGTTTTTTCTAACAATCTACTGATGAATTTCACTTATTTTTACCCACAACTGATTGGCAAATTTCGCAATATTTTCTTTCTACCGATTGGGAAATTTTGGTGCTTTTTTGTGACCGACTGTCAAAAGTTTTTTATGCAACTGACCGACAATTTTTCATTTTTCATTTTTTTTTTACAATCTACAGGCAAATCTTTTCTTTTTTTACCCCACAACCAACTAGTGAATTTTGCAATATTTTCCTTGTAGCGACAAGCAATTTTTTTTCACTTTTTTTTTGCGACCGATTGGCAAAAATCTTGCATTTTTTTCTGTGACTGTTTTACGAATTTTGTATGTATTTTCACAACCGGCTGAAGAATTGCACATGATTTTTTACTAATGAAAGACTGATGGATTGCAAAGTTTTTCCTGAGATCAATTGATGAATTTCGCAATCTGTTTAAATGAATGACTGAAGAAGTTTGGAATTTGTTTGCCAATGATTGACAGACGAGTTTCGTGGATTTTCCGATAGTTGAATGGCGAATTTTGTTAAAAATGAGAATTTGAAATGTTGTGCAAAGAAGTCCCTTGTTCTGTGATGTACGTCACATTTATAAGCATATTCTGCTTTGGGGGCTGCATCATTCAGAATTTTTAAAAAGTTATTTGTTATGTATTGTGAACAATCATTCATATTTTAGAAAAGCACACTCTGTGTATCCATCTAACAATTTATAGCAATAGTTTATTTTTTTTTCTTTTCTTTCAGAGTTTGCAGTAGGTGGTACAGATTAGGAAAAAGTGAAGTTTTGTGGCGATGTGTGAGATTGTCCGACATTTCTCTTCCAATGTTCCTTAATGAAACTCTTAGATCTCTTTCATCATGTGTGCACTTTGAGAGTAGATGTCAGTTTTGGATTAAACTTCCTATCAGTTTACCACAGTTTATGGTTAAACTACGTGATCAGTGCCCATCTTTAAAGACTCTCATTCTTGGAAATATCCGTTTTCTAAAAAATTTGACTGGAAAATCATACGATGATAGACGACTTTTACTTAAAGGTCCAATTCATGAAGCAGACATACTGAAAAAGACTTCAGATACAGATGTGCAGTTGCTGAATGCATTTTTTCCAGAACTGCAAGTTTTGTCATTAAATTGTGTAATTTTTAATCCACTTTGTTTTTATTCTTATTTTTCTGGTTTAGTTCTTCCTAAAATCACTGTTTTGGATTTATCACATCAAGAAGTGTGTTTACCAGAGATTAAAGATTGTTTATTTGCAACTTTTGCTAATTTACAAGAACTTTATTTAGGAGGGTGGAACATTACCCATCCAAATAGACTCATTTTCCTTAAATATTTAAAAAAACTAAGAATTCTTGATCTTGGAAATTGTTTATTAAGTAATGATACAATTTCAGTTCTGATACAAAACAGTACATTGCTAGAAGAATTATATTTGTGCTTTTCAAACATCAGAGATATTCGGAGGACCAATCCAGAAACAGAATTTTTTCCTCATTTGAAGTCTTTGTGTGTAAGAAGTTCTTGTGTTACAGAAGAAACCATTAGAGAATTTTTGACTGCATGCCCTTCATTAAAATTTGTGAATGTCAGTCGCTGTTTATGTGGTATTACAGAAACATCTGATCTTTATCAAGAATTTAAAGAAAAATGCTTTATTTTTACTTTTAATACAGTGGGTTTCTGTAATCATTTCTTAAAAAGGAAAGGTTGTTGTAAGTAAAATCTTGATAAATAAAATTTGAATATTGTTTTATTCTACCTTTAAACGATAGATTTTGTTATATTGTTTTTTATTTCCTCAATGAAATCAATCAAAAGCAACCTTTTCCTACTTTTCTAATTTTTCAATAGATACTCTTTCATGATACAAATCAGTTTTGCAATAGCATACTTGATATTTTGTTATACATTTTTAAACTTCTCTCAACTGTGCTGTTCTATTTTAATAAGTTTTACAGAATTTGGTATGTAATTATCTCATTTTGCTGCACTTGTTTTCTTGTTTCATACAGCCAATATATATATTTTTTCTTTGTTTCTTTCATTATTTTTTGCATATTTTGCTTATGTATTTATTTTATGTGTTTCATAATACAGTACAACCTCAATATCTCAAATCTGTGGGGAAGAGAAAAAAATTCGAGATATAGAGGTTTCGAGTTATCAAGGTTTTGACAAAATTTAAAAATCTAATCTCACAAACTGCCTTTTTCTGTAAAAAAAAAAAAAGATTCGTCAAAAACTACACATAATCTACTAATAATTAACAAATTACACTTCTCAAAGTTTTATTAATTTCAAAATTGTGTTATACACAAACTTGTTTTGATTAAATAATATCCAATTCGTGATTAAGAAATGACAAATTGGATATTATTCAGAAGTTTCTCTCAATTTGGGCTCAATCATCAACTTTGAAGCTACGGATTATCTCCTAGTTGAATGGTTGTCGTTGGTTGTCCTGGTCGAAACTTCGAAATCGTGTTTGGCGGCAAAAATTTAACAGCAATATTTTTTATTGTTGGAAGATTAGAGTGGGTTTTTCAATTGTCTATGAAGAAGAGAATTGGATTTTAATTTTAGCTATTGTTTTACCGATTCCTACCAGCCAATCAGCAAAAATTGCGTTTGCCATTGGAGCCTTTATATTTCACCTGTACAGCATTAGAAATGACTTAATTTTAGCAAAGCACCTCGGCTCTTTAGATCGTCCTATCATAAGAGGAGGAAGCTTTTCTTTACCACTTTGATTTGCCGCCAAAAGCACAATTACATGAAGTTTACTTGGTTTGCCACGTCGGATTTCTTCAACTTTAAATGCAGACGTTTTATTGGAAAAACTATGGTACAATAATACAATTTCATCTGCGTTAAACACATCATCTGCTTTATAGTATTTTAAAAGAGAAGGAAGTTCTGAGAGCTACTCTTCACAGGTAGCTGAATCACCCGGTGCACTTTTACTGCAAAGTTTCCAAAAAACAATGTTGCCCCTTTTTTCGGTTTCAAAAGCCTTCCATTCTTACCCTTTAAGTTCTTTGTATCAACAAAGGGATAAAAGAATGTGAATCCAGCATCCAGATCAAACTAGTTCTACAGCTGACAATAGCCGAAAGTAAAAAGTCAAACTAATTTCTGTGGAAAATATTTCGACATATCAAGGGTTTTGGAAAATATATTTCGAGATAACTATGGAAAAAACATTTGAATTTTGATGGAAATGCAGGGGAAATTTCATTTTTCGAGATAAGGAGGTTCGAGATATCGAGGTCCGACTGTAGTTAATAAAAATGGCACTTCTTAGTAAAATTCTTAATCCTGGCAAGATACGCTATGCATCCATGATGTGTAATGCCCGTTACAGGAACAGTAATAGGGTTGTTCCTGGATCATCATGAAGCCACCTGTTATATTCTCCTCCTTCACCATTATATTTTTGAAAATGTTTAGATACTAGATGCAAGACTTATTCCCATGCTTCTCAGTCACAAATAGTTTCAGATCCTATTTTACCTCCCTTTTGTAAAGCTTTTAATGTGATTTATGGTATTACGTGTAACTTATGTAATATGTTGCTCAAACATCTGGTACACTATATAAACGAATTAACATCCATCAGATGCTAGTAATAACAAACAAAAAATAGTCAGTCCACTGCTGAAATTCAACATTTCCATAAACATAAATTTAAAAATACCACAATTAAAATCATACAAATTTAAAGAAATGTATCAAAACATCTATATTTCTTGAGTCGTCATATATGAATTCTTATAAACTGCTTATCCATATGTACTTAATACTGAAAAATTTGATAGATTTATTAAAGTTTTTTAATCTATTAATAACATTATTGATTATTCTCCAATTTATCCCATACTTAATCCTAATTTAAATCATTAAACCACACAAACAAGCGAGATAAGTGTTTTTCTTCAATAATTGTTTCCAAAAAATCTATAACTAAACAAATAAATAATCTTCATAGTAATAATTTAAAGGATTATATCTGGTAGGTTATTAATTCACAAATACATCTTTACTATTAAAAAAAGTAGCTTATACAATATTTAAATGTCTTTCTCAGTAATTCATACTGTAAAACATTTCTCTGATATTTATTTCAATCTTATTTTGACAAGAGGGCGATTCCGTGGAGAGTGTCACACACGTAACACAGGCTTTAATTTGCATTTATTCAATTATTTATTATATTTTAATGTTAATTCCGATTTTAGGTGGTATGGTAAATAAGTTATTAGCATATTTTTAAATTTAAGTGTGTGGCAATAAAACTCACAGAAGTATATCATTTAATTTCATTACTCAAAATGTGCTTTTTTTCTGCTTCAGAAAAAAAGCACATTTTGAGTATGAAATTAAATGATATATTTCTGTGAGTTTTACTTACACACATTTAAACTAAAAAATATGTTAATAACTTATTTACTATACCACCTAAAATCAGAATTAACATTAAAATATAATAAATAATTGAATAAATGCAAATTAAAGCCTGCGTTACATGTGTGACTCTCCGCATGGAATCGCCCAAGAGCTCTTTTCCATACATATATATATAAAAAACCCCAAAAACATGTAAAATTCAAAACACAAATACTCAAATGATATCACTTTTCTAAATCAAATCTTTAATAAAATTAATATTAATTCTAAAATTAATGACAAAAACTGTAAAGTAAATTTCCTATTGATAATCTTCAAATATCAATAACTTTTAAATATTCTCTTACTGTAGGAAGAAAGATTTTTAACTATAATTCGTTTTGAAAAAATACGTTAGTAATGATTAAATGGATATACAGGGTGTCCGGTCTCAACGGTGTCCAATGGCTAATTCCTAAACCGTTAGTCATAGACGTATAATTCCAATTACAAAAATGTTTTAAATCAGGTAAAGAAATATTTAAAAAGCGATTTGGGTCAATAAAAACATTTCTTTAAAAGTTATGAAATTCAATTTTTTATACGGTCCCCCGGTCCTATAAGTTATATTTAGTAAAATTTTCCTATTACACTGACAAGTAAGACAAAAAAAGTCCCATTCATATAACATTAAAATTGAGCGAGTTATGAAACTCTAAAAATGCAGGACTTATGCCACTTTTCTGCTCTGAAAACAAATGAGTTCGGCTTGGCTTTGAGGGGTCACATACCAAGTGCTTGAAATATTCGAAGATCTTATTTCATACGTACCTGCGCTTTGAAAAAAAATCATACAAGTATAACGATTAAGTTAACATTCATCAAGTTTCAGATTGGCTAAAATAACATATGTTTTATTTTGTCAGGATTTGAGATTGTTTCTTTTATGATTTCTTTTAACAAAAATTATGTTGTTTTTATAAGTTTTTATGTTACTTCAACGATCATATGTATGATTTTCCAGTTCAAAATTTGTACTCAAACTTTAACTCACTTTTAAATATCCGATCGAGATTACATTTTACATACTGGCACAAATCCAATAACAATCTAATATTATTATGATTTTCGGTGGTTACCATTTGTACTTATTTTACAGGATAACAGAAAAAATTTCGAATAGATTACCGCCAAGAAGTTTAAGAAAAGGTTTTAGATTAGATAATACAAGACTGCGATTGTTGTTTTTTTTTTTTAACTTTTATGTATTTTTTTAACACTGAATCCGAAAATTACATTAATTTCTAACCATCATGTCAGGATATTTCGTAAATCATAAATTGTCAAATTTAAAGAATAACAAAAATCGGATACTATAAAGTAGAGAAGATGGTTGTGTTTTTTAACTTTTGATAATTGATTTTTACGTATTTTTTAGCATTGAATCTGAAAATGACCTTCATTTTTACCCATTACGTTAGAATTTTTTTGCAAATCCTAAATGTGTAAGTTAAAATATAGCGAAAATCTCATACTATAAAACATATGTAAAACTTTTTTTTTGTTTTATTTTATTTTATTCAATATTTTATTCGATATTTTTGCTTATCCTGGGATTCTTACAGCTAGTGGTCCGATGAGATGAGGGGGTTGATTCAAATTTAACTTTGAACTTTTTAATTTTGAAATTTGCAAAAAATTCCGATTTGATGGTTAAAAATGAAGGTCAGTTTCAGATTCAGCGGCACAGAATACATAAGAATCAATTATCAAAAGCTAAAAAACATGACATAACCCAACTTTTGCAGGCTAGTGTAATCTAATAATATTTTAAAATACGTATCATTTGTAAAGAATTGAGGCTGTTAATTTAGCATCATTTTATTTAACAAAAATTCTTTTTTTTCTTTCTTCTTAAATTTTTATTACAAATTGTATATTTTGCATTAATATGTCTGAATGATTAAAGATTTCAAATTTATATTGCAATGTTAATTTTACTCTCAACCATTTTTTAATGTATCTGACGAAATTATATTTCGCCTAAATTTGTGAATGACCCCCCAATTTGCAGCAAAAAATATGCTCCAACTTTAAACAGCTATTACTTGGTTGATTTTAATCGCAGAATAACGGGACTTTTGGTGTATTACTTGTCAGTGTAAAAGGAAAATTTTACCGAATATAACTTATAGGACCGGGGGACCATATAAAAATTTAAATTTCATAATTTTTTAAGAAATGTTTTTATTGACTCAAATCGCTTTTAAATTATTTCTTTACCTGATTTTAAACATTTTTGTAATTGGAACTATATGTCTATGACTAACGGTTTAGGAATTAGCCATTGGATACCGTTGAGACCGGACACCCTGTATAATCACTGGAATTCTTAATATTGTGGATGATTTTACATTGAAAAAATTAATGAGTTATTGAACTAAATATCGACTTCCTTCAAAATTTTAACATCAATTCTATTTTAAAACAGTTTACATATGATATAGATTTATTTATTTATAAAATTTCAATTTTGTACGATAAACCTACTGAATATTTTAATCAATGAATATTAATTATTTTAATATTGAATATTTTAATTGTATTGTGCTGTTTTTGTGAATTTTGTTGTACAAATTGTGATTGTTAGATATTTTGCTTAATAAAGCACATTCTTTAAGCGAAAACCAGTATTTTTTTATCTACACAATCTCTTTTTTACAGTAACAAAGTATAAAAATTTTTTGTAATGGTTTCAAAGTATACTACAAGCTGTGGATGATTTATCATTTTTCTTTCATGCGCAAAATTCTTAAATTTTAAATACAGTTATTTTTTAATAATATTTTTTAGAGTTTTGTTCATCTGACAAAACCCTATTCGACTCGCTTCTCTAATTATCCGTCACAGAGCTCGTTCTCAGAAACTGTATAAGTTGGCAACTTGAAATTTTGCATACTTATAGATGAACACTTGAGATCACACAACAAACCATGAAATTTTGAGAAAGTCTTAATTAAAGCACATTATTAATAAAAAACCATAATTAAATGAATTGAAAATGTTCATAATTCAACAAAACATTGATTTTAATCAAACTGCAATGATTTGTTGTCAAAAGGGAGAGGATTTACCACAATATAGTAGGGGTTCTATGGTGATAAATGTACTGGGTGTTTTGAAAGATGCTTGTATCTTTAAATCTACCGGACCTAAAAATTTGAAAATTGCACACTCAGATGCAAAAAATTTTCTCTTTCAGAATTTATAAAATTTTTTTGAAAATTTTGTCTAGAAGCAGAAAAATTCATTAAAAATCTATTTATATAAATCCAGTTTATTTCCTTTAAAAGACAAGCAGTGAAATACAGGGTTCGAAAAATATTTTATTGCCAGACTCTTTCATCACCTAACATTAAAAGGGAGACATCTTGTAAAATACCGCAGATAATTTTCTGACTAGTTTTTGTATGTGTGTGCATGTTTGGGGGAGGGGGGATGATAAAATTTTTACAAAAACTGAAATATATGCCTATTTTTCGACATTGATTCCGAATATGTAATTTTCGTAAAAATCGATTAAGAACTTTTTATTTTATCCAAAAATCTATTGTGATTTCAAATTTTTTTTTTTACCTTCTGCTTAAAGAACTAATTGAATACTTGGATAAGCACAGACGCAGTCGACAACGCAATGGTTGCTTGCCATTTTATGATGTTCATTAGGGTTTTTTATTAATATCTTATCTAATTATCAAAAATAAAATCTGAGCCACAGGTGCATTTGAACCTGTCTTTGTCAATCCTCGTCCAAGTTTCCAGACAGCAATGTGTAATAGATTTTCCTAGCCATCACTCACAGAGACAAACATTTTTCTTTTAATAATATTTATACAAATTCATACAAATATACGCTGCCAAAGGCAGTAGGGCTTGAACACTATAAATCTCTCTTGGAGAAAAATGTCTGAATTGAACACTGATTTTAGGTATACACTAGAATCTTGTTACAACGAAGTTTTTATTTTAGCAAATATTATTTAGATTGTTAAAAAAAAAAAATCCTACTGCATTATAAAAATATTCACTTTAATGAATTTTTCAGTATAGCAAATTTAATCAGAGATTCGTTGTAAAGAGGTTTTACTGTATTTAAGTTTATCATCCGGGGCTCAGGCAATGTTGAAAAGATCAGCCAGTAATAAAATTAAAAACTTGCAATACTGACAGCCACAAATATCCAACTATTGTATAAGATGGATAATTAATATCTTGTAAATCGAGAATTTCTGTACAAAGTAACAATATTGTGTGAATGTGCCTTAACAATCTTAAACTTTGTTAACTTGGAGATAATACAAATAAGTGATAATTTAAATGGTATTCCTTATATGCTTATTTCTGTTGTTGTAAGACGGCGTGCTATATACGTGTACCGGCCACTACTGACCACAACACGGTGCCCCCCAAAAGGACCCCCATGGCATCCACTGCAAGGGAGTCCCCACGAGACCAGGCTAGTCATTCTGACCTGCACCGAATAGTCTCATTAAGTAGGGAATCCCAAGCAGGATTGTCCCGCTTTAGTCTCCTCTAAGGCATTGCACAATACGGGGAACCACGGACCCACATTCACATGAATCAATGACGGCTCCCAGAACTGAATACTACCAAGTCCAAACGCTACAAAAAAACCCGGCTCAATAAAACTCTGCAGAGCCACTGTCACAACATCGAATCCTAATCGCGGGACACTTCATAGGAAGAGCCCATCCTCGGAAACTAATGAGGGGGACTCCACACCGGCTTATTCTGTTGCTGTAAACAAAATTTTTCTTGGCCTGAAGAAATTTGGAAAGCAAAACTGTTTTTGATCATCCTATTTTAAAATTTTTCACAGTGAGTAGCTTGTAAATAACAATTAGTATTAAAATATTGATATCGATTAGGCCTGATTTTTACCACACAGTAATTTTGGTTTTTTATGGAATTAACTTTTTCCAGGGGTTAATAATGAGAAGATAATTACATTTTACTGAGAAATTCTAATTTAAGTATATTTTAAAGCTACCTTTGGTATTTTTAGAAAGTTCCATTATATATCAAACATTTTGACTTAAATGAATTTATTTAGGAATTATATCTGTTTATGCTTACGTAACAGTATTATCCAATAGAAAGTAGCCTTAAAAAATGTTTAATTAGAAAAAGGACTGGAGGATATAAGATATTTACATGTCTTGTGTTTAAGAAATGAGGTTGTCACAGGGGTACTAGAAACATGGGTGCAAGTTTTCAGTCTCAGGACTGATTCCAGTCTTAGAGATATTTTTGATTAATAGTAAATTTTATTTTATATACTTAAATAGTAGCAATTTACTATCAAGAACTTCTAATCACTGTCTTTTATTGTAAGAGATTAATTTTTAGCAATAAAGCAAGACATAAAAATCTTCTAGTCCAGCGTTTCTTAAACTTTGGGGACCCCCCCCCCCCTCCCCCTTGATATGATATGCATTCCGAGGGCCCCCAACAAAAATTTTGTTAATGTAAGATAAAAAAAAAAAAATTATTATTATAGTATAAAGCTTATTTATTTTTCATTTACAGATATTCCCTGTTTAGTGGTTGAAAAAATGCAAGTGGTTGCATTTATAAGAAAAATATTTTAAGACAGCTAAAATATACACTACTATTTCCCATGAGAAGTATGCTGCTGTTTTTTTCCTACGAGATGTACAATGTCTGGTTCAATGTTTGAAACATGTATTCGCTAGTCTGTTTCGATATTCAATCGATTTCTATATTTGTTTTTTATGTGCGCAAGGCCAGAGAAGGTCTTTTCACACAAATATGTTGTACAGAAGGGAAGTAAATGCTGGATAGTAATGCTGCTAGTTCCGAATATGCATTTCTCACACACAACCAAAAATTTGGAAGGATTTTCACTTGGAAAGTAATTTTCATGGAACCATCGCATGATAATTCCGCAAATTGTTTCTGCTCTAAGATTTTTAAGGATCGCATTACATCTTGGAAATGAAATGGACCCCTCATTCACTTATTTTCTGACTGTGAGGGAGGAAAATAATGTCGGAAAGCTTCTTTCAAGTTCTTCAGCTGTACAACAAAATTTTGAACAATATCAGGGAAATTGTATCGTTAGAGGTTTGTAAGAAATTGAATAATGTTAGGAATGATTCCAAATTATTATTTTCAAGTCGATTTGACCATAAATCAATTTTATTTTATTGCTGCATGTACTTTGTCCTGGAAAATACGTACTGATGTTTCTTGTAAGCTTAAATTCAGTTCATTCAGAAAACTAAAAATGTCTATCAAATATGCCACCTTGACCAGCCAGGAGAAATCATTGAAACGTTCTTTCAAATCGCATTTGGGATCCAATAAAAATAACCTTACTTCATCATGCAGTGCAAAATAGAGATTTAAAATTTTCTCTGTGGACAGCCGCCTAATTTCTGTATGCAAAAGTAACTGTTTGTGTTGATTCCCAGTTTCTTCCCATAGAATTTTAAAAAGATTTTCAGAATTCAATAATAATAGTCCTAGATTAGAAGTTCCAATCCTGCATTTATCCACAACAGAAATTCCTGCCGAAAGAAAAAAGGTCTGAATTCAATACTGGGTTTGAGGAGCCCGTCTGTAAGCTCGCGGACCCTTGGGGGTCTGCGGACCACAGTTTAAGAAACGCTGCTCTAGTCCATTTCAATTTGGTTATTCCTAGTACAGTGGGTGATCAGTTAATGAACTGTTTGGTTTACAAACAGGTCTGTTAATGAACATTTCATGAAACAAAGCCAAGGAGAAGTAATGCCGTGGTTCAGATTTGTCAAGCTGTATTTAATTGCATCTATTGTTGACTTAGAGAACATTTTAACACAGTTGTGTACATATGGCTTAATTAATTCATGGACTACCGGGGATTTGGGTCCTACATTATAGGGGCCCTAAATTAGAATGAACAGATTAGAAATATTAATTTTTATATTTTGTGTCTCTTTTTAAAGAAATATTTTTAATTGCAAATTAATTATTTTAATTGAAATTTAGTTCACAAATTATTAACAGACTCAAGGTTCCACTTGAGCTTTATCGGGCCCTGCAGCAAACACGATCTTTTAGAGAACTAAGGAGTTTTCGAAAGGTCAGAGTGACAAATTTATATGAAATAATTTCCTAGTCAATGAATGTAATCCTAAAAGTTTAACAAAGGGCATGTGATTTATTTTTTAGGTAGATTTCGTATGAAATGCTACCTATTGGGATCGTTCCTATGTTGGAATTTCTGAAAAATTTTTGCAGATCTACACCGATCATGACCCCTAGAACCCAAAACCACCCTCAGTAAAAAACTTTATCTATCTATCTATCTATATATATATCACTTTCTTCTGGACACGATAACTTTTGTAATTCTGCACCAATCTCTTCCATACTGATACATAAAATCAAAGGGCATAAAATCTCGGTCAAGTTCGTTACTGGGCAAAATCGGACCAAGGGGATGGAAATAGGGAGGGGTTTTGTGAAAACAGAAATCCCCCCATAACTTCTTAATTTTTGTACATATCAAATCAGTTTAAAGTTTTTATTAGTTCTAAAAATAGGGCCAAAATTTTATGTATCACAGATTTTTGATAAAGTTAAAAATGGGCTCAAGGGGCGCAAAAAATAGGGTTTTGGGGAGAAAAAAATTCATAACTTAGTCAATTCTCAAGATATCAATTCCAATTAATTTTATTATAAATCTCCTTAATATTATCTACAACTTTTATATTCACAAGTTTTTGATAGGACCAATTCGTACCGCAAAAAAAAAAAAATTAAAAACAAAAACAAAAAGGGGGTTTGAAGAAGTAAAAAATCCATAACTCCGTCAATTCAAAAGATATAAAATCCCCATGAATTTATCATATATCTTCTTAATATTGTCTACAACATCTATATAGACAAGTTTTGGATAGGACCAATTCTTACAGCAAAAACAAATTAAAAATACATAGCAGTTGAAGAAAAAAATCATCTAAGTAATCGTCAAATCCAAACTGCGTATTTCTGACTCATTTTACAATTCATTTTTGCTCTCAAGGGCTTCCAATTGGTACGTTTTTTTACTCAGAAACTATATAATGTACCGTAATGGTCGATTTTTTGATAGAGGCAGAATATATTTTTAAAAATGCTGTTAAAGTGGGCATTTTGAACCGAATTTCCCGAAGCGGATTGTGTTGGAAAAATCATTGCATTAAGGATGCACTCAAATCCAAACTGCTTATTTTCTGACTCATTTTTAAATTCATTTTTGCTCTCAAACGCATTTAATTGGTAGATTCGCTTTTTCAGAAACTATATAATGTACCGCAATGATCGATTTTTTGATAGAGGCAGAATATATTTCAAAAAATTATGTCAAAGTGGGCATTTTGAATGGAATTTCCCGAATCAATTGTGTTATCACTTTCTTCTGGACACGATAACTTCCGAAATTCTGCACAAATCTCTTCCAAACTGATACATAAAATCAAGGGGCATAAAATCTCGGCCAAGTTCGTTAATGGGCAAAAGCGGACATAAGGGATGGGAATAGGGAGGGGTTTTGTGAAAACCGAAAAAACCCCATAACTTCTTAAATTTTGTACATATCAAATCAGTTTAAAGTTTTTATTACTTCTAAAAATAGCGCCAAAAATTCATGCATCAAAGATTTTTGATAAAATTTAAAATAGGCTCAAGGAGTGCAAAAATAGTGTTTTTGGGAGAAAAAAATTCCTTACTTCGTCAATTCTCAAGATATCAAATCCAATAATTTTATTATACATCTCCTTAATATTATCTACAACTTTTATATTCACAAGTTTTTGATAGGACCAATTCGTACCAAAAAAAAAAAAATAAATAAATAAATAAATAAAAATAAATAAATAAATAAAAATAAAAATAAATTAAATTCATTTAAATTTTTTTTTTAAATTCATTTTTGCTCTCAAACGCACCCAATTGCTAGATTCTCTTATTCAGAAACTATATAATGTACAGTAATGATCGATTTTTTAATAGAGGCAGAATATATTTCAAAAAATGATGTCAAAGTGGGCATTTTGAACAGAATTTCCCGAAGCGATTGTGTTAGAAACGAAAAATATTGCCCTACTGAGAAAATAATTGTTTATTAATCAAGTTTTAATTAATTGAAAGAAAAATAAAAACACAGGTCGCTTATAAATCTTTTCAAAAGTCACGTCAGCATGTTTCATATTTTTTTTTTTTTTTTTTTTATTAAAAATTAATCTGAAAATGTGCCAGAAAATTTCGAGTTGTTGAGTATGGAAAAATATTTTTTTTAATATCGCCTTAACATGATTCTGATAAAACCAGCTATTTTATATAAAGGAAATAAAAACTCGTCAAAAGCAGACAGATAAAACTGTTAAAGTGGATTTATATCTAATAATGATTTAGTTTTTGTTGGTGAAATTAGTATACTTAACTTCGAAATCTACCTCTGCCTGTAGGCCGGGCCGGCAGGGATTTTTTTTAAATTCGCCACGACACGGACAAAGCCATCAAATTACGATCTGCCCATATTAAATAAGGACGTATAATAATTATTTTATAAAGACAAGATTTATATTATTTTTTATGCATTATTTAGCTTTTAAGATAAAAACGAATTAATTGGATTCCCATACAAATCAATACAAAATCTATGAGCGGTTAACGAACAATTCGGTTAGCGAACACTGTTTTGGAACAGATTAATTTCGTTGACTGATCACTCACTGTACTCATAAAAGTTTTCAGTCTTGGCTTGGATAGACTTCTTGCACCCATGACTGAAAATGAGTTGTCTCCTCTGAGTTTCTAGATACAACTAAAATACGTGTTGCTGTACAAAAAAAAAAAAAAAAAAAAAAAAAAAATTCCAAAGCTACTTCTTAGCAGAACGCCCCGTGTAATTTTACATACTTTTGACAGACAACATAGATTTTTTAAGTAAATACTTATGAATTTACAACAATGAATAAATGGAATTTTTTGTATAAAATAAATAAATGATTTTTGATTAGGATTATCTCTTGTCCTAAATGTAATTCATAATTTCTTTATACTGACAACCAAGTTGTCAGACATTGGAATAGGAAGCAAATACCATATACGTTATAGCTCTTTTACCAGATCATTGACCAAATCTGTACATTGAAGTTCCCATCTATTATCAAAGATTCACCCAAAAATGCTTGTTTTAAAATACAGGGTAATTCATAAAGAATTATGCAGTTTTCAACACACTATAAGACAAGAACAATGCAATATATTTTATGTTAACTTCAACTCAATTAGCGATAAAAGTTGAAAATATTATTTTATTAGAAAATCACAGATGTTCTGTGTGTTCATTCTTAGTCATGTGACACACTGAGCCAGTGTTCCATTTCTGCCCAAATGCATATTAAGGTATATAGGTGCATAACAAGTGCAAAGTGAATATGACATACTGTTTCAGGTTCGCTTGATCAACAGGCAGGAGAAGAGCCATTGGCAATTCAAGCGCTCGAATACGCCATCTGGTGGAGAAAAGATGTAACTTCTCGCTTCAGGATACTGCAGTGCAAGCGCATTGCATTACATGTATTTTAAATTTGTTCAGAATGATTATTCTTTTGCACAATTTCAGATTTCCTTTGACATTTGTGTTCTGTCTTATATGATAAAGTAAAAATTATCCGAATTTGAATAACATTTTTATAACCCAGTAAGAAAAACGTCATAAGGTGTTAGTCAGTACTTCTGAACTGCCATTGGGTCAGTGGCATATTGTAGTCTGCAGTTCATCTGATCTATTGTTTATTCTACCTAGAAGCATTTTCAGTGTCTTTCTCAAAATTCTACAGGCAGTGGGCTGTGAAATCTACATTTTACAATTCATTGCAGATGTTGCCATTTTTAATGATTAGTTTCATGCGTGCTATTACCTATAGCATTTCTTTTCATAAATGTACTCGCTAACTTTATGGCTACATCTATATGACAGTTTGTGTTTTTTGGCCATGTCACTGATTAGCAACAACTGGAGACTATACTTTATGAATCACTTGTTTCCATACCTCCTCCACCTTGCAATGCATGAAGCTAGATGTAATTAAGGTAGTTTGCTCTCAGGTGCTTGCATTTCGGGAATGAAGGAACATTTCAGTACATAATTATAATTTAAAATTTGAAAAAAAAAAAAAAAAAACTAAAGTAATATTTTTAGTATTATTTATATTTGTGTAATTTGAAGGTTATTTAAAAAAAAAAAATAAATAATTAAAGTTAATTACTGAGTGGCCATTGAGTCAGTGTGATATTCTAGTCTGTAGTTCATCTAATTTATTGTTCATTCTATTCTACCTGGAAGTATTTTCAGCTTCTCTCTCAGAATTCCCCAGGTAGCGGGATGTAAAATCTGCATCTCCCGACTTGCTGCAGACATTGTCCTTTTGAATGACTAGTTTCATGCATGCTATTGCCTATAACATTTTTTTCATAAATGTACTCGCAAACTTTGTGGCCACATTTTATGTGACAGTTTGCTGTTTTTGTCATATCACTGATTTGCAACATCTGGTAACTATACTTTATAAATCATCCTGTCCCCATCCCTCCTCCACATAGCAATATATGAAGCTAGATGCAATTAAGGTAGTTTGCTCTCTGGTGCTTGCATTTCGGGAATGAAGGAACATTTCAATACATATATAGAGTAAAAGCACCAATAGTCGGCCACTTAAGCGCTTTCTTTTAGTATATAACTCAAAGCGGAATTTTAAAAAGCAATACAACATTTTTAACAGTGACACATGTTAATGTATACTTTTATTTTACTGTTTCAGCAATTGGTTTTTAAAAAACTGATTATAGTTTTTATTTATAAAAAGTTAAACTTAAAAGTAGCAAAGTCGCTAGTAGTCGGCCACTCAATTCTAGTATTCAGCCATCACTGGAAAAGTTGTCGGCCACTTAAATGCTTTGTTATTCTAAATAAATAAAAGAATAATTTTTATAAACAGAACAACATTTTTACAATAAAATGTATTAATTTATGCTTTTCTTCAAATGTTTCAGTAATAATTTAAAATATAATAGTTTTTAACACTTTCCAACATATTTTAAAAGTTTTTGTGAATTTGGATTGCCTCCAGTCTGTCCGAGCTCTAACACTCGTAAATATACTCGAATCTCCCTGAATTTTTTGTATGTTATTGACGTTAACAATAGCACGATCGCTATTGAAAATAAAGTGTGTAGAATTTATAGTTCATCTACAGGGACAGTCAAAAGTATTCCGATACATTACGCTCCATGCGAAAAAATTGCTTGTACTGTAGACCATGATCTGTAGCGAAAACATTTTATATAATTATTGCATTTTTAAGATAATCATTTTTCTGGAAACCTAGGTTCGTAGATCCTTGAATAATTAAAGACAGGCATAAAATAAGAACTCTGATTTGAAGACAGGATGGCTTTTATTAGCTGTAGACATGAATAATGTAAATGCCAGAGAGGGACCCTTTCAGTTAGCTGTTGACAGTAGGATGTACAGAGAAGGAATGAATAATTTGTTAGATATTGTGCCAATGTGTCGAGCCAAAATCTTGGTACCCTGGACCATTATAACCCCAAAGATATATCACTTAATGGAACTTTGAATTAAAAAGTGGTCAAAAGGACCGTTGATTGGTGTTTTAACATTTCAACGTACAAATACGAATGCCAAAGCTAAATGATGGGAAATATGCATTTAGAAGCAGCATCGGAGATGCAGGGCGCCGATTTTAATATAAACAGAGCATAATATTTGCGGCCGAAAAGACAGTTGTATTGACTATCAAACTGAAAATTAACACTGAGTGTATAAATAACTGCTACAATTGGAACATATAGTCAAAGAATATCTTTTTTTATATATATTCGTTAACCGAAGGAAAATATGCTCGAACAGTTAATGATTTTAGGATGAGAAAAAGATTTGCTTTTGATTTATTTTATTAACGGCTTTGGGTGAACTTGGGAAACTTAAGTAACTGAAAAATAAAGCGCATGAAAAGAAGAAATAGATATATTCTTTTTAGAAAGGAAAGGAAGTTTTGATTGAATTTATAATTATGAAAGGATGAATTAAATTTTAAAATGGGGAATTTAATTTTACAAAGGCGATAAATAATGATATGTGATGATATATTATTTTCAACATCACATTGCTTTAAGTTTATTTTAATGATGTTGGTCATTTCAAACATATTGGAATTGATATGTATTTATGAAGTGCACTAAACTATGCATCCTGGACAGTATGGGGTCCAAAGTACTTATTACCAATTATAGGGCCACACAAAAGAATTCCTTTACATAATAGTGTCAGGGGAAAAACGGTTTGCAGCGTATTTTAGTTCTGTTACACTATTTCAAATATAATGAAACTGATATACATTACTGAGGCTTACTACAATATACTTGTTGTATAACATTTTATGCATAGAATTTATCGTTCATTTACAGGGACACACAAAAAATTCGGATACAGTACTATATCTTTCTATTAGCAATAATTGCTGGAAGTGTGATTTCCTTTATGACATGCGTTTTTAAGTTTAATTAAATCTTTGCTTAGTATGCGGTCTTTAGAACTGATTTAGATCATATACAAGGCTATGGCTTAAAGGATGCTTGTTATTGAGTTATGCTGTTTCAAGCTGAACTATATTTAATATACTAAGAGATGTTTGCATAATATAAATAAAATCATATACAGGGCCACGCAAAAAAACTGAATACATGACCTCCCAAGGTTTGAAAGTGTTATTTCAGTAGTTTTAATTACGTTTTAGTCTGAATTAAACTTTAGCTTAACATGTGCGGCATATAAAAATCTGTTGGTTATATACAGGGCTGTACATAATAATTCAAGTATGTTTCCGTATAGTGGTAGAAATTGCTGAAGGTGAATTTTCAATCTGTTATGCATTCTCTTACTATACTTAGTTTTATCATACTATGTAAAGAATAATATACAAACTTTTAGATTAAATACAGGACTGCACAAAAGAATTGGACTACTTTTCCGGTTAGGGACCGTAATCTGGTTTTCAAAAGTATTATGCCTTTTCTAAAATGTTTACTTTTTTTTACAGTATTAAGCAGCTAAATTTCGTTAAAGAATTCCGCAAGTCATGGGACGTGCTTTTGTAATCTAGTCTTGATGCACTGTTTTTCATTCTTGTTTCTTATGAAAAGTAAAGTTATAAGTACCAAATTATCTAGAGGTCGGCCTTTCAAATTTTGTGTTTAGCCATCGTAGACTAGGTGGTGGGCAGAGAAAAAAAATGTTACGTCATCTTGTTTAAAAATGAAATTATGATGTAGGACAAGATTATTAACAGAACATAAATGACTGATCTGTCGATGCATATCTTGGTATGATATTAGCAGCAGGGAGCACCAAATCGTCATTTTAGCGTTCATCAAGTTTCAGGATGAAATTTTAATATGTTGCATATCTCGACTAGTACAATGCAAATATTTCAGTTTGTCGTGGGATTTCGTGGTTATATATGAGCAGAACGCTATGCCAATTCTTCATTTTGGTGGTACTATCTCGTCATCGAGTTTTGAAATGGAATTTTAATAAGTTGCATATCTCGAATAGTACATTTCAAATATTACAGTCTGCCTTGTAATATCTTTGAACGATATGAGCAGAATGAGGCGCCAATTCTTATTTTGGCGGTACTATCTGTTCATCGAATTTCGAAATGAAATTTTAATATGTCTCTTTCGATTAATACGATTTAGGGCGATTCCATGCGGAGAGTCACACACGTAACGCAGGCTTTAATTTGCATTTATTTAATTATTTATTATATTTTAATGTTAATTCTGATTTTAGGTGGTATGATAAATAAGATATTAACATATTTTTTAGTTTAAATGTGTGTAAGTAAAACTCACAGAAATATATCATTTAATTTCATACTCAAAATGTGCTTTTTTTCTGAAGTAGAAAAAAAGCACATTTTGAGTAATGAAATTAAATGATATACTTCTGTGAGTTTTATTGCCACACATTTAAATTTAAAAATATGCTAATAACTTATTTACCATACCACTTAAAATCAGAATTAACATTAAAATTTAATAAATAATTGGATAAATGCAAATTAAAGCCTGCGTTACGTGTGTGACACTCTCCACGGAATCACCTTTTAAGTATTTCAGTCTGTTTGTGGTATCTGTACTATACAAGCATAACGGGTCGCCAACTCATTATTTTGGCAGTACTATTTCAATTTCAATTTTGAGCGTGAAATGTTAACGATTAAAGTTTCAGATTAGTATAATAGAAATGCTTCAGTCTGTTTCGTGATATCTCGATAAGATATGAGAAAAACGGGTTGCCAATTCTTCCTTTTAGTTGTACTACCGCATCCTTGAATTTCTGAAATTTTAATATGTTGCATATTTAGATTAGTACAGTAAAAAGATTACTATCTGCTTTGTGATATCTTGGTACGATACGATCAGAATAGAGCGTCAATTCTTCATTCTGGAGGTACTAACAGATCGAGTTTCGATGTGAAATTTTAACATGTCATAGACACCGATTATTGTATCAATTATTGATATTCTGTGTAATGTATATTTTAAAGTGCCAGTTCCTTTGAAAATGAACAATGTTAGCTTCATTTTTTTTTTTTAAATTTAAGTGCTTTAGAGGCAGATGATTGGATTTTAAAACCCAATAGTTAGCCTCTAGTTAATATTATTGCTGACTATTGAGTTAATCAACGAGATAAGAAGTTTTATTTTATATTATTGAAAAGCTATCACAATCCATGGCTTTGTGGTTATTGAAATATGGCAATTGATATTTATGTGCTTACTGGCATTAGGGAGAAATTATATTTGTGTGCCTAATAAAATTAGGAAGAAGTTATATTTCCGGAGAAAGTTTAAATATACTTAATTAAAATGCAATTTGTTTCATCCTAATAACCCGTTAGTTGATTGTAAGAAACATTTCAACCCTTTAAATTTCGTATATCTTATAACCTAGTTTGTGAGAGCATTTATGTCTTAAAAGTAAAACCCATGAAAAATTTCAAGTTTCTATCAATAGCCCTCGCAATTCCCAAATAAATCATCGTTTTAAGTATGCTTTCTGCACATTTCACACTTTAAAATTTCCATATTCAAAAAACCTGTTCTGTGCGAGTAAACAACAGCTATGTCGAGTTTCAATCCAATATTTAAATTACTTTTATTTCTATCCCTAACAAATATAACGTTTTTTGATTAATTTATCTTTTTAAATTTCAAATTTATCATAACTGTTATGCGCAAACATTTACGTTTTATAAATAAGTGTCATTTAATATTTCAAGTCTTTATCCTTAACATTTATAATAATTTTTAACGTTTTTAGAATGTTTTCTACCCATTTCAGCCTTTTATATTAAGCTTTATTTTTTAGAAACCATTTTCAGTGGGCACTTATCTCTTTAAAAAACACCATGTCAAGTTTCAAATATCTAACACTCACAGTATTACAGAAAAGGGATATTTTAGAACGTGTTTTGCTTCTGCAGAGACTGTCACCATAATTTTTTCACTTTTACTTTTAAAATTGATTCGGCAGTTCCAAAGATTTCCTACTACAAAAGAAACAAACAAACAAAGAAACAAAACTTCTTTATAACATTAGTATATTAGAAGTCTTCATACTGGTCAATTTTCCCGAACGAAATATATTGGTGAATTTAACCTTGTAAATAAAAGGTTAAATCACAGTTTGCATATTTTCCATCGCCGTCATTACAAATTTTAAAGCAAAATGAGCCTTTGTCTGAAATGTTATTGCGAATTGAAGTAAACTATGCGAATACCATTGCACTATTATATGTTTAAATTTGTCAGACGAAATTTTCGCTGTTAAGAATCATTGAATAATCATTGAGTTGATCATTTACAGTAGGATTAGTAAATAACGGTAGAACGATATAATGCAATATACTAAAATATCTTGAAAGCATTATCTAATTAACAATGAAAATATCATCAAAATTGTTTAGTATTTTTTTTTAAATGCTAATACTTCATAATCGAGTTCACCTGATTTTAGAACTTTCTCCCATGATGATATAACTAAGCAATGTAGGATGATATACAATAAACTAAAACATTTCCTGAAAAATTATCTAACTAACGATGCAAGTTCCATCGAAATCTATTCAACAAACTAAAGTTATAAGCGGCCGGAACGAAATTCCCATTTGCATTTTATATCACATGTCCTGGGGTATAAACGCCAGGGTGGGTAATAACGCCAAGTGCTAATATTAGGCGTAGTTATGAAGAAATCCGGGAAAATGGCACTACGACTTCTGCGCTGAAAGGATCTAAGTCATCTGAATTGCAAACAACCGCTAAAAGTTAATTTGTTACATTTGTAGACCTTATAGCTGGAATATTATTGAAAAGCTATCACAATCCATGGCTTTGTGGCTATTGAAATATGGCAAATGATATTTATGTGCTTTTAAATTCTTATTTCAGCTCGTAAGAGTCAACGTCCGATCTAAAATTTGCTAGGCAAGGTCTGTGATGTGAAGACTATATATTTGTTAGGAAATACTTTCTTTATTACATAAATTTGTAGTATATTTCATGTACTTTCAAAATGTTGTGAGAGATTTTGGATATATTCGCGAGGTAGACTGCTTGTAGTTTAAAATATACTGCGCAAAATGCATACCGGGGTAATAACGCCACCCACCCGGTTGATTCTTTGGCACAACTACATTTTTTATTTGATTTTTTTGATTTTATACACGAGAGACCATTATTGTCATTGTTGAAAACTAAAAAAGATAAATAGAAATTTGTACGTCCTAACCCCTTGGGGACGAGCGACCGGTATGCGTGCCGCGTAAGGTGCTTCGAATCCGTGATTTATCTCACCAGTAAAATTTTATTGTAAATTTTGCGTTATTTAATACGATCATTCTCACGATTCAATTAGGCAAAAATTTCTGTTTTGAAGTACCAGTGATAAAAGATTAAAATTCTGTAAAAGACGCTCGTCCCGAATGGGCTAAATGCTGCTAATTCTTTCATGTCAGAAGAATAAAATATCATATTATTATTACTGCATCCCGATATCGCAGTTAATGGTAAGTAAAAGCAATTGTCAATTTCTAAAACTGTAGAGTTTTTATTTTCAGAATTGGACAATTTACATGCCATTATTCCATCTTATTTTGTAGTTTTGTTTGCACGGCGTAACGCCAAATAGCATTGGTCAAGAAATCACGCCACTACATTTTATGAATAGATATATGCTAAAATAGTCTTTCTTGTATACATAATCAATAAGTTGCTGTATCAAATCCTATATTTGTTTGGGAAAAAATTTTTTTAACTAAGTCGTAAAAATTGGTAGAACATTAAGGGGTCTCAGGACTCTTAAAGCTTTAGAATTTTCGAAATTTTAGTTTTTTTAGATGTTAACCTCCTATCTTTTCTGAACATTTTGATATTGTTGTTTCCTTGAAATTTCTAGTAGAACTGAAGTTATGGCTTTTACATTTATACACGTTCAATAGCTGAAGTGTCCTTTCGGAAACTTTGAAGCCATTTTTCTCCAAATGACGTTTTTGGGTATAAAGCGCACGATATCTCAAAAACTTATGAATATTTTTTCATGAAATTTTCAAAACACATGTTTCATGTTAGTCTGTATAAACTGAACCGAAATTTTCCTTTTTATTGTTCAAAACAATATTTTTTAGGTGATTATACTATTGAAATTTCTTAATTTTGCATTAGCTAAATACAACTTTGTATTAAAAATACAAAAAAGCTTCAAATACAAATTTATTTAGGTTGAGGGTAATTACTACAATCTGAAGTATAATTAGGCACAAAAATTTTCATTCTAGTTGCAATACTTATTTTGTAATCGTGCGCGTAAGCTGTTATGCCGATTTTTTGATCGGCAAATGTCAAACAGTTTGGAGACCCCTGTAAATGCTAATTCTGCATCTTATAATTTTTTAAATGCATGAAATGAAATAACATACTTATATCTTTCATTCCCAATTAAAATTGTGTCTTAAAATTAAATACATTTTAAGATATTAAATGTTGAATTCATTTTTTCCAATTTTAAGAGTCCTGAGACCCCTTAACGTGGCGTTATTACCCCCCAGGACACCTTATATATAGTGTGCATTAAATAAAATATAAGTAAAAGGCTATATAAATCTCAAATTGCGAAAATTAAAATACGAAAAAAAATCAAATTATTAAAAATAGATTCAAAAAAGTGAAATGGGCTTTTAGCCAGTAGTCAACTGTGGTGGCTTATTACTGAACATGTAAGTAAATACCGGGTGTCCCAAAAAGGACTGACTGATTTTAAAATTCAATAACTTGCAAACGGTGACAGATATTTAAAAAATTCTTGAAGGAGGGTTATGCATAAGGTCAAAATTTTTTTTACAGTGATTTTCAATTTTAGTTCGAATTACAAACAATAGATGGCGCTGCGATCAATAGACGCTGAATTCAGGCTCGATTTTTGGTACTTCGTGGCCCGGATAATACATTTCCATCTCCTTTTTCAGCATGGAACAAGAGAAAGGACCAGAAATCGAGCCTGTATTTAGCGACTATTGCTTACAGCGCCATCTATTGTTTGTAATTCGAACTAAAATCGAAAATCACTGTAATAAAACTTTTGACCTTATGCATAACCCTCCTGCAAGAATTTTTTAAATATTTGTTACCGTTTGCAAGTTATTGAATTTTAAAATCAGTCAGTCCTTTTTGGGACACCCGGTATAATACCCAATAGTCGGCCACATTAAAATTAATTAATACAAACACATTTATTTAATTTTTATACTGAAAAACATTAGTTTATTAAACTTTTTAATAGTACAGTCTTATAATTTTAGAAAAAATAAAAAATAAATTAATACTAGTCTTTTAAAAATTTTGTCATCGGTTAACAAAAAAATAGCAAAAACGGTTATTTGACCGCAACCAAATGAAAAATGGCTGATGCAATAAAAATACCCAAAATTCTTTGCTGATGGCTTATGACGTATAAAGGATGGCTACATAGGAGGATTGTAATATTTCATTTGAAACCAAAAATAAACTATTCATAACGTATTTTATCTCAAAGTGGCCGACTACTGGGGGGGGGGGGGGGACTATTGGTGCATTTACCCTATATTACGCTATCGTATGTGGCACAGATATCGCGATTATTTGTTAATTGTTTAATGGCAACGCCCGAATGAAACGCACATTTAATGCATCTCCATAGGTGGTTACCATAGAGGGGACCCTGTTCTGTCGCCAAATGCCGCCAAGTTTGTCGTCAGCTTGGCGATATATCTCCAAAAGTGACGCCAACTTGGCGATATCTCTAATATTTCGTCAAATTCCCATAGACTTCCATTGTAAACCAATAGAATTTCATTTGCTTACAGAAAATCAACAAATTGAGATATTTTAATGCAACAAAAACTAATATTAGCTTAAGGGATTATATTAATTATATTTAAAGGGGTCCAACTAAATTAAATTATGAATAAAAGTAACATGATACAATGCTTAGCATGCTTTCCCAAACATAAATTTTAAGGGAGGCCAAACTGGTCACAAAGGGCGGCTAGTACATAATTATAATTTTTTGAAAACGGAAAAAAACTAAAGTACTTGTTTTAGTATTATTAATATTTGTATAACTTCAAAGTTATTAAAAAAATTGCCAAATAATAAGAATGCATGGATGGGATATTGAAAAACCTGCCTTGGTCCTTGGGTGTCATAAGTGAATGTTACAAGATTTAGCATAGAAAATGTGCATCTTGTATTCTGTAATGATAATAATAATAATAATAATAAAACTAAAGTAATATTTTTAGCGTATAATATTTGAATAATTTCAAGGTTATTAAAAAAAATGCCAAATAATAAGAATGTATGGAGGGGACATATAAAAAAAAAAAAAAAATCTGACTTGGGTGTCGTAAGTGAATGTTACACAACTTCCTGTAGAAGATGTGCAGCGTATATTCTGTGATAATTAATTACAATATACATTTTTAAAAGTTTATCGAATCAAATAGGAATTATAAGATTTTTATAATTTAAAGTAATTTGAAGTAGGTAGAGGTTTGTTGGTAGAGGTGTACACCCATTTCTAAATTAGTTTCAGCATCTTCAAGACCACCTTGAAAAGTCAGGAAATTGGCCAGATAAGTCAGAGAATTTCAATTTTTTATTCAAAATCTGGAAAAGTTAGGAAATCTGATAAAATTCCATTGCAATCGCCAAGTAAGTATGATCTTTGTGCTACCAGAGGTCTGTGGCAGATTCCATTTTTTTTCATCCAAATTAATCTCCTCCAAAATTTTCCACCCCTTACTTCCCTCCCTTTTTTTCCCTATCCACTACTGCAATTATCCCGTCATTGAACAATACTTTTTATTTTCAAATAACAATAAATAATCATCACAAGCTTTCATCTGGCCACTGAAACGTCTACTACCTCTTCCGCTTTGTTTCCTATTAAAATTAAGATTAATCTTATTCTGAACACAGTGATTTTGCAAAAATAAGACAATAAAAAAAAAAAAATCTCTGCCGGCTCGCGGCCTATAAGCGGAGATAGATTTCGAAGTTAAGTACTAATTTCACCAACAAAAACTAAATCAAGATTAGAGATAAACACAGTTTAAGAATTTTATCTGACCGTTTTTGACAAGTTTATAATTTCATTGTTCTGTAAGAGCTGGTTTTATTAGAATCGTGTTAGGGTTTTTTTCAAAATTAGAGCCTCAAAATGTTAAAATATGCCAATATTTCCATAGTCGGGTTTTTATTATGTTTCAAATTCACATGACGGTACCTATTTACCTGCTGACGTCCATTATATTTCCAATATGACGTAATATTCGCTTTCTTTTAATTCGTCAAACTATTTATTTCATTTTCATTTTTCACTTGGGATGGGAATCTTGCTCTAGAAAACTTATGACGTAATATTCATTTTTTTTTTTTTTTTTTTCAATGCGTCAAACTATTTCATTTTTCACGTGAAATCTTGCAATTGAAAAGTAATTGTTGTTGTGAGAAGTTTATTGTTTTTTTTTAATTGTTGGCAACTGCTATAACGAAAAATGTTTATTTTTTCCTGTCCCTGTCCTTATTTTGTAAGAGTTTTCCTGTCATTTTTTTTTTTTTTAATCAGAATCATGTTCAGTCGGTATTAAAAATTTTTAACCATTTCCATTTCCATCCCCTTGGGCCGATTTTGCCCATCCCCGCCGAGATATTAGCCATTTCAATGTTTTTCATAATTGCACTGTCGTGCAATTGCTTTTATCGTGCGTATAAAATTTAGTACATACATACTTATATATATATATACACGGTCATCGAAAAATAATGCCTAGATTTTAAAAAATCATAACATCGAAACCTTTTATGTTAAATGAGTAATTCTTTCACTACACGATAACTGGTGAACGCAAGTTTGGTTTTAGTTCACCAGAATTCGTGTGCGTGTCTGTGTTATGCGCGGATTAGTTACGCAGTCGTCAAGGTCAGCTGACGCGCCAGACTGCAGCAGCTCAGTACGATGAAAAAACTCCGAAAAAGCCGCTGTACACTGACTATTGACTTTGACTCCACATACCAAATCACGCAGTGTGATTTTTGTTGCACGGTTAACATCGTACTGAGCAGCTGCAGTCTGGCGCGTCTGCTGACCTTGACGACTGCGCAACTAATCCGCGCATAACACAGACTCGCAAACGAATTCTGATGAACTAAAACCAAACTTGCGTTCACTTGTTATCGTGTAGTGAAAGAATTACTCATTTAACATAAAAGGTTTCGATGTTATGATTTTTTAAAATCTAGGCATTATTTTTCGATGACCCTGTATATATATATATATATATAAACTTTTTAGGTGGGGGTGGTTTTGGGTTCCTGGGGTGATATAAGAAAAGTTATGAAAGAAATTTTCAAAAGTCGCACCACGGTAACGACTGCAATAGGTAGTATTTCTTACGAAATCTACCTAAAAAACGCAAATCTGCCAAACACAGAAAATATATGAAAATAAATAGAAATGGAGTTTCTGCGGTTTTTTTTTTTTAATTAAAAAATTTCGATTTCATCTCTCTATTCTAAAAAAAGTAACTACCGCTGTCACCGCCGCCGCCGGTTTTGAATTTTTTGCGACTGGAGGTCTTTCTTCGTTAATATTAAGAAAAATAATGCATACAAAAATATGAAAATCGGTAGTATTATACAGAAATGTTTGATAAACACGCTGATGCAGACAGTTTTCAAATCGAAGAATTATTTTAAGAAATATTTAATGCTAAAGTTGGACAAAATCTAAAAAAGTTTTATAGGAGCAAAAACTATTCATGGGAATTTAATCATTTTTAGATCCTTTTATACGTTTGAAGTTCCCGGTGTGCAGATTGTATTTCTTTTTTTAATTTGGCTAATTTTTTGAGGATTTATTTCTATTTTAAATTCAAATTTTCTGCATTTCTAGAGATATTTTTTGCAGATTTTAGAAAGTGATATTAATTTAAACTGTTGCCAACTGTATAAACAGCGGAAACAATAATGTTTGCTTAAAAAAAAAAAAAAAAAAAAAAAAAAAATATTTATACGTGTAATAAATTAAAAATTTATTTACACGTGACTATTATAAACAGGAAAAAAAAAACAAACATTGGAATTAGAATTAAATAATTATGTACAAAAAGCAGGAACTTATTAAAAATTACGTCATAAAACTATAATTACACGTGAATTTTAAGAGACAAAGGAATTTGTAAAATAATAAATTTATTAACATGCGTTAGAAGTCTTAAATAGGAGAAATTATGTCATATTTAGGTCACATTACAGTTATTAAATAAAACGAACACAAAATAATATTGCAAAACGGTTTAAATTTAGAAATTGCGTTAGACGTTTATTTGATATTTTGAGCGGATACTTTTCAACTATTTTTCTTAGGAAAGTGCAAATAATATTTCATTTCTAACACAAGTATTTTCACGTGAATATTAAAAAGAGAAAGAATAGTTTGGTCAAAATTACGTCAGATTAAAAACGATTATTTTAAAATGTCTCATTTAAAAGAACTTTCTTTTCGCTTTGTTAAAAAATACCGGGAGACAAAGATTCTGTTTACTTAATTCCTTTTATATTAGCTTATTTTGAAATGTTGTTACACGTGTCTACGTCATCAAGTTATTTTTATTTCGACGTTTTATTTGTATTTTTATTAATGTTGTACTAATTTATTTGTTCTTTCGTTATTTAAAATAAAAATTATATCAATTTGTATAATTTGACGAGTGGTTTGGCGATTTATATAATTTGGCGAAATTAGTCGACGGGATAATCAAGTAGTACCGCAGCGAATTTGGCGTTAAAATTTCCCCAATCAAAGCGAAATCAATAGAAATCCGTGTATAGGGAGATCGCCACTGTTTTTTAAATTATAATTCAATCTTTCGAAATCTTTTTAAAGCCGATCACATTAGCGTGCATTTAGAGTCTGCGGTGTCTGGACGGGGGTTGGCGAGCGTAGCTCGTAGGGGGCCGATCCAGTGGTGGGATTCAGCCGGTTCGCACCGGTTCGGTAGAACCGGTTGTTAATTTGTATTGAGTTCGGCGAACCGGTTGTTAAAATGATACTTCAATGCGAAAATCGCATTTACATTAATTTGCTTTCTTTAAATGTTTATCTGCACAACATTGTTTTCTAGACATAACTCTGTGATAAGTCCTGATTAATTTCGTTTAACAAAATAATATTTCATTTGGAACAATAATACATTTTTTCTTCACCAATCCTGTAAGAGAAAATTCAACTAAAAAAAAAAACGAAATTTTGATAATTTTGGTAGCTAAATTGACAGCCCTAGACTAATCCTAGTTATATAGCAAGGTTTAAAAATTACACTAACTACTTATCTATACTAATAAAAGAAAGTTTTGCTTTGTCTGTGGTGTGTGCGATGGCTAGAAAAATCTACGGCACGTACAAGGCTGAAAGATTGCTCAAAATGTCTCCTGGTGCACCTGAGGCACAGAATTTTAAAATTCTAATAATTAGTTGAGTTATTAATTAAAAATCGCAACTCACTCCCATTAAAAACTCAACTCGATCCTTGCGAGAACTAAAAAAAACTTTGGCGCACGTACAGAAGCCTTATTTACGCATCAGTTGAAAATGAAGAACGAAAAGAAGAAATTTCGGAGGTATTTTGTCATTATTAGGGCTGGACGATATCAGAAATTTAATATCGCAATATATCAACGAGTTAATATCGATATTACTGATATATCGCGATAACTACTGTAGAGATCTGCATGGTCCAGCCCGAAGCCCGGCACTGCCCGTGGACCGGGCCTGGTCTCCCTCCACTCTTTTTGGGCAGGGCCGGGTCCGGGCCATATCTATTTCTGAAAGCTCGGGACGGGTCGGGGCCTAACTTTTTTTTCTGTATAGAGCCGGGACTGGTTTCATTCCTAATCTTCACGGCCCGAAATTTTCAGTTCTAGTTTTGACCCGGCCCGTATGAAAATCATCGTCTTAGCGTGGTCTGGTCCATTCAAAGGTCAGTAAAATTAGGCCTGGCCCAGAACTTTTTGCAAAAAATGTATACACTTTTAAATCGCCATTATTTTACACTTAAACATTACAATTTATTCTTTTTAAAGAATTGTAGATTTCTTTGCTTATTAAAATATAGCAAAACGTGTGAAAAAGAATCTGCCTATGACGGAACCCTGTTTTAAACTGAAAAACGTGTTTATACATGCAAAATTAATATACTAATACGTAAGAAAAGAATATATAAAACATTTACTCTTGCTAAAAAGGGAACTTGTCTATAACGCATTTTTTTTTCTATACAATTCCGTCTTAGAAGATTTTACTGTATAGTATTTTTCAGATTTTTAACACTTCAATACATGGAATATGGATTAACAATATTAATGATAACTAACACATTTACATACACGAAATAGAGATTCATTAAAAAATAAATATCCACCCTGCGGCACTTCTCTAAAAATAAAGATTATAAACACGAAAAAAAAGCTTAAGATGAATATTTTTGGTCAGAACTCCTCGTATGAGACAAATTTTTTTTCGGGCCGGGCCGAGATTTTAACTTTTTTCCGGGCCGGGGCGGGCCGAACTTTTAATTTATCGGGTCTGGCTGGGCCAAAACTTTTTTTTTATGAGTCGGGCCTGGAAATGTCGGCATGTGCTACCTTAAACTGTGTTACTCTAAACTACCTTAAACAGTGTAAGAATAGAAATATTGCTAATTTCGAAAACAAAAATGGTACAGTAGCAGCAATTTAAGTACCAACAGATGTAGAAAGCTACGAATCAATGTTTTATACCTATATATGTTCACACAGCATCATTAAAATATGTATACATATCTATGCAAAATAGAAATATTTTAGGGGAAGAAACCAATGTTTGATACAGTAAATTCTGTCTAAGGCGGACTCTATGTAAGCCGGAAATCTGTCTACCGCGGAAAATTTTTAAAGTCCCGGCGAACCCATAGAAAATAACATTAATTATTGCTGCATAAGCCGGAATCTGCCTAACGCGGAAACGGAAAGAGTTTTAAGGTCCCTCCGAAAACAAAATTTTGCATAAGGCGGAAAATAGGATATTTTAAAAATGAAAGGTATTTCGTTTTTGAAACTTTAAAACTGATATATATACGTCAAATGCTCAATGTCGAGTATAAAAATAAAATTCCGTAATACTTTTAAAAAGTTAATTCAAAGGAACAGAAACTGTTTGAATTTTAAGGAATTCTTGTTTATGCCTATTTTTCCTATATAAATATGCATTTAAAAGTTATTATTATTAGTTGAGTGCACATTTATGAAAATATGTATTGTGTACAATATAAGTGCTTTAAGGTTGTACTCAAATTCAAAGTGATCTGATGTCTTTACTTTTCTGATGTCTCATTCCCGAAGTTATTATTATTATTATTATTTTGTGTAAACTTCAAATTTGTAGGTATTACAGCGGTACTAAGAAATTAAATAGCATTTCTCAGTTATTTATAAAGACAAAGGATCTTCAGAATTTCAGTTTTCGACAGATTTTCGAGCCAGGACAATCAATGAAAGATCGTGATGAAAGATCGCGAGCAATTCATTATAACTCAAGATCCAATCTTTTTATCGAAAACATAAAACGCTATTCGACTGACGTATGCTTCATTCCAATAAATCACGATCTTTTGCATAAGCCGGAATATTGTCTACCACGGAAAATTTTCTCGGTCCCGACCGATTCCGCCTTAGAGAGAGTTTACTGTATTTGTTTGCACTTATACCATTTGTTGCATTATATTTTTCTTTAAAAATAGTATGTTTTCTTTTCTTCCTACTTTATGGATTATTTATTAATTACATTTTAACTGTTTAATTCGCGTATAACTGAGAGTATTGTAAAAAAAAAAAAAAAAAAAAAAAAAAAAAATTAAATATTCTTAAATTTAGGGAATGACGATTTTAATATAATTAAAATAAGTAAAAGCAGGGGAAAAACTAAAATTAATTTAATGCTACATATCATGCTACATATCATTAAGTAGGTTTCAGTGGATGATAAATACAGCAGACATGTTGCTTTTCAATCATTCTCTAAGGAATGAATGGATTCTTAATCGAAAACATTCACTGTATTCATATTTTCTTACCTATTTACTACAAGAAAACAACATCGAAACCTTTTTTTTTAAATATAAATATTCAAATCAAATGTCGGAATAGTTTTATACTAATTTAAATTTATTTTTTGATAAATATGCCTTTTAAGCTAAAATGCAAGACAGGATATGTTAAATTCATGAGAGAAAACTTCGCCCTAATGAAAATACAACAAACGACACTAAAGAAAGAATATCAATACACAATATGAATAGGCATTGTATTCAGTAGCAGAGTAGACATTAGAGTTTAGGAAGCTCTTTTTAAAAGCAACGAATCATCATAGTGAACGACTGCTTTGTCCTTGACTTTTCCCCCAACTTGACTAGAGAAAAAAAAAAAGTACAGTTTACAATTAGCGGACTCTAATTGGTCGCTCGCAAGCGGATCATCCCAGCTGTTCGGCTAAGTACTCAATGATAACCAGCTATTATTCTGTATCAACTGGAACTAAGCAATAATCGGAGCTCGTTTGGTTATTCATGACATATCAATAGCTGTAGTTATATCAATATGTGTGGATCAGTCATAACGGCGAGAGGGCGAGAGAAGAGAAGTACGATATGTGTTATTCAGTATTACGCAGACAGGCAGTTCACTGAGGGAAGATTGGAATAATTGGAATAGGTCTAGAGCTAATCAACGTAAAGAAAGATAATCGAGGTAGATTTTCTGTTTTGGAGAGGATAGAGGGAGAAAGCATTGTAATGGAATATTGGGTTATGCTTTTCGGGGTTGTGGCGGTGTGCGCAAAACATTATTTTATTTGGTTTTGAGATATTCTAAGCTCTTTTTTCGAGGCTCATGTTCAAAATTCCAGTGAGCTCAAAACATTGTTATTTTATTTTGATATATCAATGGAGTCAAGGTTTAGATATTGTTATTGCAACATTTAAAGAATATCAATATTTGTCTATATATTGATAAATAATCCAGCCCTAGTCATTATTTATTAACTTACATCGGCCAAACCGCTTAGTAAAGTTAAAAATGAAAGACATTCTGAAAGATCTACGTCTCAAATGCCGCAATCAATAATAAAAAAAAAAAAATATCGCAGTTAACCGCCTGAAAAACAATTTTCAAAAGGGGTCGTTTTTCCGAAAAAAAATTCTCCCTTATTGCAACGCCCCTCTAGGGCGCAATTTTGGAGGTACCGACAAACCAAAAATACGTTCTTAAAGTGAAACCTTCTTCAATTGGTGCAATTGGTTTAAAACAATTATGAATTTTAACCCTTTCAAATACACCAGTAAAAGCAAGTCGCTTCGCGCCTCACGAAGACGCCATTTTTCCTACGCTAAAAATAACTAAACGTCCGTATTTTAACACAATCTTTTTAGAGCATCTCAATAGATCAGATTTACATCACCTACAAAAAATTTGAAACGTTCGAACGGGTAGAAATATTTCTTACAAAATAAAATGTGTGAAATTTTCGACGGAATCAGTAAAAATCTGAGTGTTTCGTCGAGATTTCGCTCCTTCAGGGCGAAATTTTCGAGGTACTGCCAAACCAATACGTTCGTAAATCTGAAACCACCTTTTTATTGATGGGACAATCGGTTTTAAAAACTAAGAATTTTAACCATTACAAATACACCGGCAAATGCAGGTCATTTCGCGCCTCACCGGAGACGATATTTTTGTACGCTAAAAGTAATTAAACGACCGCATTTGAACATAATCTTTTAAGAATATCTCAAATTGAGATGGTATTGAGATTCTCAATGGATCAGATTTACATCATCCACAAAAAATTTTAAACCTTCGGACGGGTAGAAATAATTTTTACAAAAAATAATGTGTGAAATTTCGACGAAATCAGTGAAAACCTGAGTGTTTCGTCGCGGTTTCGCTCGCTTTTGGTGCGCATAGACTCCACAAATCAAATTGCGCAGAAAGTTAAGTGCCAAATAGCATACACTACTTTCAATTCAATATTTTTTCATTTAAAAATATAAATTCAGATAAAATAGATTTAAAGATATAAAATCATACAAATTTCAGGTTAATTTAAGGGTTATTCATTAAGGCTCGGGGCTCGGGCAACGCTGTTATTCGAATAAACGTTACTTTACTTTGGCACGGAATGTTCCCTGTTATCGCTGATCTATAGCTAATACTTAAATCGTCAGATTTAGATATATACTTCCAACTGCACGTTTTTTAATATTGTTCTTTATATCTTAGAAGTTATTTAAATGAAAGTAGTTATTTTCGTAAATGTAACAAATCCAAAATTTTGGTAAGTTCCCCGAGTCCTATAAGTTATATTTAAAAACATATTTTTCCAGCTCTAACAAATGAAAAGACATTGTAAGATCTAAACTTGCCGAATCATGATACTTTGTATTTTACGAATTTCCAGCGTTGTCTGGCCTGTTTTTTTTTTTTTTTTTTTTTGTATTAAGAAATGGTAAAAATTCCTAAAATTTCTAAATGTCATAACTCGAGAAGTTTTGGCCGTGCAAAAATTTGCCTTACTTGCTATAGTAGTATGGATAATATTTTTCTAAATATGTTATATATAACTTTAGGTCGTGAACATGGCTTAATTCTTAAACTTACATTTCTGCTATTTTTATATTATATTTTTTTCAATATAATATAAAATTTATTCAATATAATATATAATTTTATCTTAATTTGCGCCGGATCCCACCGGAGCTTAGCTCCGGTATTTCTCTGTTTTAAGTAAATATTTAAATATTGGTCGGAATTCACAGGAGCTCATAAATACAGGGATCCGGAGCCCAGTGCAATAGTGTTTCCGAAAAATCAAAGTCTAAATTCCCTTTTCCTTCCCATCACCAAGCTTTTGCATTCTTTTTCATCAAAACAGTTATACGTGACGTAAGGAAATGTTTCAACTACATTTTTATATCAGTTTTTGGGCTTGGGCTGGCTCAAGCTCAATCTGAATTACTTTCAAAATTTTATTTATTCGTGTATAGGGGAGGGGGAAATCCTCCTTAAAAATTGCGTATTCTATTTTATTTCAAATCATTTTAATGCTATTTTGGTCAGAATAAAGGGAAACAGGAATCGTATTTTTCTATTCTATTAGCAAATTTATGTCTGGTATTCATGGTAGCGACGTGTTGCTACAGCGCCAATCAAGAGACTGAACAATAAATTTTCTTACAGTTCAATTTTCTTTTGTGACATTACGATAATTTTTAATTGGCTGGTTTATTATATCTTTTGATTTAGATATCGAACCTGAAAAGAATATTTTCAGTTTTTAGTCAATGGGCAGTTTGAGGATTTGTTTGTTTGAGGTTTTTAGTCTTCTATTTTATACGAGTATAAAAATCACGTTAGTGATTTTTCGGTTTATTTAGTAACATGAACGATGTCCATGCTAAGGCTCTGCATGCAGATTTACGAAGTTTACTTTCATTTGTAAGTAAAAATAATTGCCATGTATCGTTTATTCTGATAGAAAGCAATCGAGCAGTTTTAATACTTACTAATTCTATAAAAGCATCGAATCTTTCCGATAACGGTGTCAAAAGTTTTATTTAATCTGATTTTCATGAACCACGAAAGATTGTTATGCGGAAGGTATCGATTATAGTTTAAGGTGAGCATAGAAAAACGCTGTTCCATTCTTCAGCATGTAAATCTTAATTTCTGTAAATTTCATTCATTTTTTTTTATAAAAATGCATAGTTGCGAACTATTCCTTTTTTGTATTGACACTATTTCTGAATCATAATCCTTATCATATTTAATCGCATAGTTATTCAATTAATTAACTTTAAAATTAGACAAAGATTTCTAATCGGAAGGAATGATAACTAAAAAGTCCTTCCGGCCAGTGCCGGGAGGAAGAGGTAGCTTTCATATTCCTTATTTTAAAAAAGCCAACTTATATCACTCAAACGCACGAAGCTCAATTTAGTGGAAACCGAATATAGGAGATTCAATACTAATTTTTATCAATATAATGAATAAGAATTTCGCGAAATTAGTCAGCTTTATCCAAGCTGCTTTTCTTTAAAGTAACTTACATTTGTCTGCCAAATTCGGCGATTTCTTGAAGTGCCTGCCATTTTAAGACAACATGGTGGATGAGGCTAACCAGTGAACTTGGTCGAGATCTTAGTAATTGCTGTGCACATGCTCACTCACATCGGAATCGGTTGATATATACGAGTGCTGTCGCATGCAAAAAATCAGATTTTTCAACCACCCACAATAGTCACCCACAATAGAAATTGAAACTGCTATATCTGAGCCATTTTTTAAGGTAAAGACAAAAAAAAAATGCTCTTGAATCCTTATATCAAGGTCAAATACTTAAGAAAGAAACCTTTTTCAATTTCTAATTTTTTTGCACCTCACTTTAAATATATATTTTTTTCTTAATTTAATGGCCGCCATTTTGAAACAAGATGGCTGATGAATCTGGCCAGCGAACTTGGTCGAGGTATTGATGTATACTATCCACATGCCTTCTTACATCGAAAGAGGCGAATATGTGTGTTATCGCGTGACAAATACAAGATCGTTTCAAAATGTTAGCCATGCTAGAAATTCAAAGTGCTATAATTCAACCATTTTTTAAGATATAAACAAAAGAACAAATTTTCAGAAACAAAAACTGCTCCGGAATCTTTGTATCAAGGCCAAACACATAAAAAAAATCTTTTTCATTTTCCAATTTTTTAATACCTCATTTTAAATTTTAAATTAAATTTTTTTAAATGGCAACGCTTTTGAAACAAGATGGCGAATGAAGCTGGCCAACGAACCCGGTCGAGACGCCTGTTATCGCGTGACAAAAATCAGGTCGTTTTAAAATGTCAGCCACAATAGAAATTCAAAATGCTATTACTCAGCCATTTTTTTAGATATAGACGAAACAAAAACTGTTCCGGAATCTTTGTATTAAGGTGAAACACATACAAAAAAAATCTTTTTCATTTTCAAATTTTTTGGTATCTCATTTTAATTTTTTATTTTTTTAAATGGCCGCCATTTTGAAACAAGATGGCGGATGAAGCTGGCCAACGAACTCGGTCGAGACATTAGTATGTACTATGTATAAACGAAGTTACATCCAAATCGGTTCATAAATACGCCTTTTATCGCGTAACAAAATTCAGGACGTTTCAAAATGTCAGCCACGCTAGAAATTCAAAATGCTGCAACTCAGCCATTTTTTAAGATATAGACGAAACAAAAACTGCTCCGAAATCTTTGTATAAACGTCAAATACATAAGAAAAAAATATTTTTCCATTTTCAATTTTTTGGTACCACATTTCAAATTTCAAATTTTTTTTTAAATTTTAAAGGGCCGCCATTTTGAAACAAAATGGCGGATGAAGCTGGCCAACGAACTCGGTCGAGACATTGGTATATACTATGTACACACCGAATTACATCGAAATCGGTTCATAAATACGCCTTTTATCGCTTGACAAAATTCAGGACGTTTCAAAATGTCAGCCACGCTAGAAATTCAAAATGTTATAACTCAGCCATTTTTTAAGATGTAGACGAAACAAAAACTGCTCCGGAATCTTTGTATAAAGGTCAAATACATAAGAAAATAATATTTTTTCATTTTTAATTTTTTGGTACACTGTTAAAAATTTGCAGCATTCTGGCAGGTCATTTGACCGTTTTTTGAGAAAACGGTTACACAACCGGTAATTTAACACTATTCTGACCATATTATTGGCCATTTTATGGTCAGAATATAGTTAAATTATGGTTATGAAATCATTTTTTCAAAAAACGGTCGAATGACCTGCCAGAATGCTGCAAAATTTTAGGTAGCTTTCTTTACAAAAAGCTACCTATTGCAGCCGTTCGGAGGAAAGCGATTTCAAAAAATTTTGGTATATTTTCATCGATCATGACCCCCAGACCCCGAAACCACCCTCCGTTCAAAATTGATATATATATATATATATATATATCTGACCTATGTCACACTGTAACTCTCGTATTTATGAACCGATTTGGATGTAATTCGGTGTGTACATGGTACATACCAATGTCTCAACCGAGTTCGTTGACCAGCTTCATCCGCCATTTTTTTCAAAATGGCGGCCATTTAAAAATTTAAAAAAAATTTAAAATGTGAAATGTGGTACCAAAAAATTGAAAATGGAAAAATATTTTTTTCTTATGTATTTGACCTTTATACAAAGACTCCGCAGCAGTTTTTGTTTTGTCTATATCTTAAAAAATGGCTGAGTTATAGAATTTTGAATTTCCAGCGAAGCTAACATTTTGAAACGTCCTGAATTTTGTCACGCGATAAAAGGCGTATTTATGAACCGATTTGGATGTAACTTCGTTTATACATAGTACAGATAACTCAACCGATTTCGTTGGCCAGCTTCATCCGCCATCTTGTTTCAAAATGGCGGCCATTTAAATTTTTTTTTTTTTAAATTAAATTTAAAATGAGATACCAAAAAATTGAAAAATGAAAAAGAGTTTTTTCGTATGTGTTTGACCTTAATACAAAGATTCCGGAACAGGTTTTGTTTCGTCTATATCTAAAAAAATGGCTGAGTTATAACATTTTGAATTTCTATTGTGGCTGACATTTTAAAACGACCTGATTTTTGTCACGCGATAACAGGCGTATTTATGAACCGATTTGAATGTAACTTGGTCTGTACATAGTACATACCAATGTCTCGACCGAGTTCGTTGACCAGCTTTATTCGCCATCTTGTTTCAAAAGGGTTGCCATTTAAAAAAAAATGTAACTTAAAATTTAAAATGAAATATTAAAAAATTGGAAAATGAAAAAGATTTTTTTTATGTGTTTAGCCTTGATACAAAGATTCTGGAGCAGTTTTTGTTTCTGAAAATTTGTTCTTTTGTTTATATCTTAAAAAGTGGTTGAATTATAGCACTTTGAATTTCTATCATGGCTAACACTTTGAAACGATCTTGTATTTGTCTCGCGATACCACACGTATTTGCCTATTTCGATTGAAGAAGGCATGTGGATAGTATACATCAATATCTCGACCAAGTTCGCTGGCCAGCTTCATCAGCCATCTTGTTTCAAAATGGCGGCCATTAAATAAAAAAATATATATATTTAAAGTGAGGTGCAAAAAAATTAGAAATTGAAAAAGGTTTCTTTCTTAAGTATTTGACCTTGATATAAAGATTCAGGAGCATTTTTTGTTTGTCTTTATCTTAAAAAATGTCTCAGATATAGCAGTTTCAATTTCTAACGTGGGTGACATTTTGAAAAATCTGATTTTTGCCTGCGACAGCACTCGTATATATCAACCGATTCCGATGTGAGTGAGCATGTGCACAGCAATTACTAAGGTCTGGACCAAGTTCACTGGTTAGCCTCATTCACCATGTTGTCTCAAAATGGCAGGCACTTTAAGAAATCGCCGAATTTGGCAGCCAAATATAAGTTACTTTAAATAAAAGCAGCTTGGATAAAGCTGACTAATTTCGCGAAATTCTCATTCATAATGATTTAGTATTGATAAAAATTAGTATTGAATCTCCTACATTCGGTTTCCACTTAATTGAGCTTCGTGTGTTTGAATAATATAAATTGGCTTTTTTAAAATAAGGAATATGAAAGCTACCTCTTCCTCCCGGCACTGGCCGGAAGGACTTTTTAACAGTGTACCACATTTCAAATTTTAAATTTTTTTAAAAATTTTAAATGGCCGCCATTTTGAAACAAAACGGCGGATGAAGCTGGCCAATGAACTCGGTCGAGACATTGGTATGTACTATGTACACACCGAATTACATCGAACTCGGTTCATAATTACGAGAGTTACAGTGTGACATAGGTCAGATATATATATATATATATATATATATATATATATCAATTTTGAACGGAGGGTGGTTTCGGGGTCTGGGGGTCATGATCGAGGAAAATATACCAAAATTTTTTGAAATCGCTTTCGTCCGAACGGCTGCAATAGGTAGCTTTTTGTAATGAAAGCTACCTAAAACAGAAATAGTTGACAACTAAGTATATGCAGATAAATATATTTATATTTTTTATTTTGCTAAAGGAAAAAAATGCTTTAAAATTTTCAAATAATGTATGAAATATAAATATGCTGATTGGAGTGACCGGGTTGGGGTGGGAGAGCACGCTACGGTTGTTAGCATTGCAGAATGTTATGGCCCCGGTACTTTTTTTGTTAGAAATTAAGTCCTGATTACTTTGATACGTTTTCTGATAGAAATTATGATCAAGGTTTCATGATTGCCGAATATTTATTAACGTCTTTTATAGGGAAACATGTTTCAGGATTTTTTTCACTATACCAAAGGATAAAATTTTTTTAAACAATGTTCTTCATAATATTGGAAAGTGTTTCATAATCTGTGTGTGATGCTTCATTTTTCTTTCATTTTTGTACATCGAAAATCATTCGGGCAGCGAACCGGTTGTTAAATTATTTGAATCCCACCACTGGGCCGATCCCCCTAGTTCCGGAAATTTTCAAAGAATTTTTTGCTCCCATACATTCCTATACAATAAATGATTGTTGCAGTGTCCTGTACCAACCCTTAAAGTTTGTATCATAAATTTAGAACCACTCTGTATGCTGCAACTGAGCAATGTATTTCAGCTGTTTCCATACGTCCTTTAGTTTTGGCCGAGACGTAATATCGTAGTTTGAAATACTGCATTAAACCAGTGTTGCCAGTTTGGCCTTTTTTCAATAAAAAAATTTCGTGTTATCTTATCAGAAATTTTAAATACTTTTTAAAGGTTTATTTAATGACAGACTTTTGTACTTACTTAAAGGACTTAAAATAAAAATTCTTTTCTCGGAATTTCCGGTATAATTCGGAATTTCTGTATTTAGAAAAAGTCCAATCTGGAAACCCTGCACTAAACCCAGAAGGAATTAGAAATTTATTACAGTAAAATCTCATAATCTCATTACAACGAATTTCTGGGTAGCACTGATTAAATTCGGTATACTGAAAAATTAGTTAAAGTGAATATCTATCTATATTATAAAGGACAAACGTATTTGTGTGTAACGCTGACGTCAGTTTGCGAATGGCAACAGCAGACGATCAAATTTCGCTTTTACTGCAATTTAAAAAAATTTTTAAATTTCGCTTTTACTGCAATTTTAAAAAATGTCTAAACTTCTATATATCGCACATTTTCAATTTTTACACCGTCGAATAGGGAAAGAAATGTACTTTCAAATGCAATTTGTTTGAAAACTGTATCCCAATTTGTTTGAAAAATGTATCGCTGTTTAGTAAATGTTTATTGTTTTTAAAATAATTTTCAGGCATGATTTTTTAAAAAATCTATGTCTATCGCACGCAAACGATTGCGTAAGATAAATCCGTTTGTACATATGTTAATATAAATAGCTCAGCATTTGTTTCCGGATATATGACATAACGAAATTAAAACATTCATCAATCAATAAATAAAACAATAAAATATAAATAAAATACAAATTTAAGACGTGATCAAATTATGCACTTAAAACACTAAAATGATTGGAATAAAAAAAGGCTGTTTTTAAATACTCATTCAAAACTTTATTTATTTAATTTTAATTATTAAATTTCAAAACTTTATTTAAACTAATTACTATTTTTATAGTTTCGTTCATGTGACGAAACCCTATTCGTCTCACTCCTCTGTCTGTCTGTCCGTCCGTTACAGAGCCCGTTCTCAGAAACTGTATATGTTGGAGATTTGAAATTTTGGATTCTTATAGATAGCTGAACACCTCACATCAAACGAAAAATCATAAAATTTTGAAAAAGTCTTATTTACTCCTCTGGGCTCTAACTTGTGTATTTTAAGCTTTTTTTCCCTAACTGAATCCCTAATTAAGTTGAAGACTTGAAATTTTGGATACATATAGCTGAACACCTCACATCAAACGACAAATCATAAAATTTTGAAAAAGTCTTATATTTATCCCTCTGGGCTCTTGTGTATTTTAACCAGTTTTTCTAACTAAGCCCCTAATTAAGTTGGAGATGTGAAATGTCACATACTTATAGCAGAAACTTGCGATCACACGAAAAATCCTAAAAATTTCAAAAAGTCCTATATTACTTGCCCTTTCGGGCTCTAACTTCTGTATTTTTAGCAATTTTTCTAACCTCTACCCTTTTCACCCGGAGTGCACTTTTTTAACTTTTGCCGACACTCCTTTGACTACACCTTCATATTGTGCACCATAGCCGTACATGTTTTATTTCCAATTTTTGCCACCAGGGGACACCTACCTATCTCAGGTGCTATGGTCCCGATCCGCTCTACTAATATATCTACGGATAGTTTGTAAAACGGAGTTTCGTTCGGATAGAGGTTTGTTTAGAATATAGTGCGCCTCCTGGTTGCGAAATGTGGAACTAACAGATTTTGCAAAAGGATAAAGTGTTTTGAAAGGAATATTAAATGAAACCCTCTGTGCGATCTGTGATCACATTTAACCACTTGTTTATGTAAATATGGTTTTAGATATCGTTAATGTGTATTGTAAAAAAATATATATTAAATGTGAAAAAATTAATTTAGTTATTAATACTCGGTAGCCCGAAAAGCCCGGGTCTATCCCATTGTTTTTATAATGAAATAGGATAATAAGATTTTTTTTTTAACAATCCACATAGTACTATTTAAACTTAAAAAAATCGTTAAAGTGACATTTGTTGTAACGAGTTTCTACTGTATTGTACAGACTAAACACCATTTGAAAGTTTTATTTTATTTGAATGATATCAAGATTCAAGTGATGGTATCAAGATTCAAGTTATTTATTTATTTATTTATTTTTTTCTTTCAGAGTTTGCTGCAGATGGTACCAGTTGCTTCAGAGTGAAATTTTCTGGAGGCGTGTGAATTTGTCAGATATTTCTCCTTCGCTTTTTGTTGAAATTTTCGCATCACTTTCATCATGTGTGTCACAACTTCGACTTGGATGCCATTTTGAGTCATTGCCCATTAGTTTACCAGAGCTTATGGCCAAATTGCATGAGCAGTGCCCAGTTTTGGAATGTCTCATGATTGAAAACATAGATCTTGTAAAAAATCTACATACAGTACCCGGACATCCTACGAGAAGATCTAAAATACTTAGTAGTAGATTACTCTGCGATGCAAAAGTATTTCTAGAAGATCCTTTCATTCAAATGATTGAATCTCATTTCAGAAACGAAGAAGATATGGAGTTGCTGAATGCAGTTTTACCGAAACTGCGGATTTTATCACTGAGGCAAGTCCTGTTTAGTGAATTCCATATTCTTTCTCTCTTTTCCAAAAATATTCTACCAGAAATTGTAGTGTTAGATTTATCCTATTCCAAGCCTTTATCAATGGGAAGGACTAAAATTGGTCTATTTTATACATTAATTAATTTAGAGGAACTGTATTTAGCAGGATGGAAAATCACAGATATTAATTTAGTCTATTTCTTTAGAAGCGTGAAAAAATTAAGAGTTCTTGATCTTGAAGATTCTAGGGTGACGGGCAAAACAATTTCTGTTTTGAAAAAACACTGTAGAGCACTAGAAGAACTGTATTTAGGTTATTGTCGTGATATTAGAGAGATTCCTAGAAATAATGAAGATAAAATGTTTCCTAATTTGAAAGTATTGTGTATGAAAGGAACATGCGTTACACCAAGAGGCATCGAAGGATTAGCGGCTGCATGCCCGTCTTTAAAATTTGTAAACGTAAGCAATTGCAAAAATTTTAACAAATTGGTTTGTCGTAAACTTTTTAAAGATTTCAAGGGAAAAGTGAATTTTTGTTGTGATGAAATACACTTTCCCTGCAATCATTTCATAAAAACTCAGTACTCTAATTTTTGAACCAGAAAATTTCTTTTATCGAGAAAAATTGTAATCCACTGCAATCATTTTGTAAATAATAAATTATACATTTATTGACTGTGCTTTTGTATTTTGTTCTAAATAATTATTTAATACATATAACATATATTTAAAGATAAATAATATCTAATCCAAACGAAATATATTCAATTATTTAAAGAATAATATTATAAATGATTTTTTTTTTTTTTTTTTTACTTTTTGAAAGATTTTTTATTTTATTTTTATTTTAAGGTACGCAAATTCTTTGGAATCAAAAAACGTTTATTGTCCTACAAGTAAAAATTATCATCTTCTATATAAAATGAATTTGAACTTGATGTTTGAAAGTGATTTTAGGATCATGACAATTACGAGAAATGTGGCTATCAACTGTAATTATATGTCTAAATAAAATTACAGTTGATATCGTATTCATTATTTTTGTTGTCAGCATCCATTTTCGTAAGCATTTACAAAACACATAACAATGAATGAAGTATCATTCGAAAATTTTTGGATCCGGCTTCTGACATAGTACACTCAATTTCATTAAAACAGTACAAATAATAATATTTCCTCTCTAATAATAAAAATATTATCATGTGAATGTTAAAAAGAGAAAAAAAAATTTGCTCAAATTACGTCAGACGAACGATACATTTAAAATGTCTTATTGAAAACAATTTTCTTATAGCTATGTTTAAAAATACTGGGAAGCAAAGACTCATTTCATTTTATACTTGCTGATTTTCAAACATTTAACTAATCTTATTTAATTAAACACGAAAACAGCCATTTGATGTTTTAGTTTCAACAGCAGCTAATTCGGCCTTAAGGCTCTTCTCCCTGCCGGCGAAGGCACTCACGAGCTAATGCTAATCCTATGGGGAGGGGTTTTTATAATATCTCGTTTGCATTTCGACATTTTAAATAATATTTTTATATTGGATAGCCGAGGTCCATCTCTACATCGCACTTTTTTTTATTTTTTCGACTTTGGTTGCAGATATTTTTTCGAATGACACTTTCTTTTTCTGAACCGTTTTTGAAAGTGAAAGTAACTTTATAAAAAAATATCTGCGACCCAAATCGAAAAATTAAAAAAGGTACGATGTAGAGACGGACCTCGGCTATCCAATGCAAAAAAAAAAAAAAAAAAAAAAAAAAAAAAATGTCGAAAATTAAACGAGATATTAGAAAAATCCCTCCCCATAGCATTAGCTCCTGAGTGTCTTCGCCGGCAGACAAGGAGCCTTAATCCCAGTTAAAGGGAAATGAATGGAACCCGTTTACAGGAAGATCGTCACTGGTATTTTAATTATCTTCCCTAATCTTTTAAAAGCCGATGAAATTAGCACGTTTTTAGAGTCTGCGGTGTCTGAACAGGAGTTGGCGAGCGTAGCTCGTAGGGGGTAGAGTAAAAGAAAAAAAAAAAAAAAAGCCTAGTAAACGTTAAAAAAAAAGAAAAAAAATCTTGTACAATCATTCATTGTTTATCTTAAAAATCACGACTAATTTCATGACTTCAATTCAAGATGATGTTCGAAAAACATTTTCTTACAGTACGTCACTGTTTGTCCTGATTACGGAAAATTCATTGCTTTGATTTACGCTTAGTAGAAAGTGGTTTTAAGATATTGGGGCGTAAAAATAAGAAAAGCATTATTTAAACTGTCTATTGATGATTTCTAAATTATTTTCTCAACATATTATCATAATTTAATTAATATTAAAGTTTTAATTGATTAAATCATATTTTTTTAAATGTTGCACGCGTTTTTTATTTATATTTTCTATTTTTTAATGTTTAAAATATTTTGTATTTCAGTTTCACAGCCAGTTGGCATATTTGGGGGTATAATTAACTCCATTGTTTTTATAACTTATAAACTGTTTTAACCATAAAGAATATTTGGCGATTTATCATCTGCTAATGGAAAAACGCCTTAACCCCTTCGGGACGAGCGTCATTTATAGAATTTTTAATCTTTTATCACCGGTTTTTAAAAACATAAATTTTTGCCTAATTGAATCGGGAAAATGCTCTGATTAGATAAGGCAAAATTTAAAATAAAAATTTACTGGTGAGAATAATCACTGATTCTGAGCACCTTACGCGGCACAAATACCGGTCGCTCGGTTAAAATATATTTTTTTTTTACTTTATAATTAAGTTATAAAAATACTAAAATGTTACAATGTCATCAAAAACACATGTGTTCATAATTTTTATAATTCTAGCATATTAGGAAGTGAGAGAACAATAGAAAACAAAAAATAAGAACTGTAAAGTAATGATCTCGAAGCTGCCGCGGTCTATCGAACGCCCCGGCCCGCTTGAGACCGTTGATTGATGTCTTAAACTTATTGAATTTAGCTTTAAAATTTTCCGATGGGATCTTCCGTGATCGGGTATACTGCTACCGTTCCGGTCAGTGTTGAAAGTGAAGGGACCTCCGATGGGCACGCTTCGAGATCATTGTTGCTCTAAAAGTAAACAAGAAAGAAAAAATAATCTGTGGTAAAACATAGATAATGAAACACTTTCCAACAGATTCAGAATAATGTAAAGCAACTTCCCCGTTTAATAAGTTGAAATATGATGTCTAATTGAATCATTTTGTAACGCATAACACAATTGTAAACCCAATATCAACTATGCCCATCTACAGGCGGAAAATTATGCGAATTCTTTGGGCAGCCCTGTATATGGTATATAGATTTCTATCTATAATCTACATGCATGCAAAAATTTATTTCAGTTAGTAAATGCATACCACAGTTGAAAATAGATATAGACTCCTTGATATAGACTCGTTCGTTGGTTTGAAACAATTTTGTCAACTGCATTCACATAATTTTTTATAATAAATTTCTGGATTTCGCCGGTATTGAGATTAAAATCTCAAGTTAAGATTGCGAATGTTCATACGCAGAATTGTAAATAGCAAACGTGATATCAAGTTTGGAAATATATCTATTAATAATCTATTGCACGTTAAAATATTCTTAAAATAGTGAATACTAATGTGAAAATTACTCATGTAAGTTTTTCAATGTTGAAAATGAAGTTGTTTTTAGATTTCGTTGTTTAAAAAAAAAAAAAAAAAAAAAAGTGTCACAGTTTTGCAATTTTTGTTGATTTTTTTGTTACGTAATACCATAGATCAAAGCCTCAATTCAGAACTTCATAATTTCTAATCTTAATTACATGTTACTGATTACTTACAGGAATAATGTTTAATTTTTCAATATCTTGAAAAGTTGAAGTTAAACTTTAGTTCAAAAAGATATTTGTTTTAAGAGTTACGCCAACCGATATAAGAATGATTATTTCTTGTAATTATTAGCCCTCGGTATGCTATTTCTTTCTCCCAGCTTTTTTTGTCTCCAATAAATAACGTTACCTTGTGTAGGCTAGCCGTAAAATAAAAGCCGATGTTTCATTGTGCGATTAAATACGCTACAGCATTTTTAAAAACTTCTAAGCATCGCACATTTTCAATGTTTATACCGTCGTCTTTAACTTTTTTATGCAATTTGTTTGAAAACTGCATCTCTATTTGTTTTGGAAATATTATTTATTTTTGTAGTTTTTAGCGGCATTTGTTTCATTTTGGCAACTCAAGTACTCCATTTCTGTAGAAAGTAAAGAAAAAAATGTTCAAAAATAGCAATTATATATCTTTTTGTTGCCATTTTCTCATAAAAATTGAAAAAACAAAAAACAACCCCCCCCCCCCCCCCCTAAAATACGTGCTATTTTGAGAAAAATATAAATGAAGGATTTATGATAAAACATGGAGCTATTATAAACTAAATTTAATTTTAAGTATCTATATTAATGCAAATGACGTCATTTTACATAAAATAAAAGCGTGTGCTTTAAGTCTTAAAATTGAAATATGTTTTGCAGTAGAGTCCCGATTATCCGAGTCCCGCTTAACCGAGTTATTTTTTTCTGATGGACTGGTGGCTTCTATTATTATGAAACAGCCATTATAAATGAAGCGTTAGGTGAAGATGAAAGAGCAGCCGTAAAAAGTTAGAACTCTGATTTTCTGGTCAGAATGAAAAAAAAAAAAATGACCGTATTTTTTTTTTTTTTTTTTTTTTTTTTTTTTTTTTCAAAAAAAAAAAAAAAAATTATGGCCATTTTTTTCCCATTTTTTTTTTTACGACTGCTCTTTTATCTTCACCTAACGCTTCATTTATAATGGCTGTTTCATAATAATAGAAACCATCAGTCCACCAGAAGAAAATGTATTAATGGAAATACCGGGGGCGACACTAAATTCTGAACAAGTTGGAAATTGCTCGTCAAACGTGGCAAATGAGGTGCGTTCGTACTATAACTAGTTTTATAATTATTTTTTGCACCCCATATTGTACTGAATGTATACTTTTTTGCACTTCATAAAGCGCATAGTCTGATACATCATTAAAATGCACTTCCAATAATTTTTTCCCATTCCCCGTAATGTAACGGAACACTTTTGACTGTCCCTGTAATTAAACTATACATCCGATTTTCCTAAAATTTGAAATAGCTCAACAAAACTTTGCAATAATTATATCTTTAAAATTTCAGATCATTCGGAAGGCTCTAATATCATTAAAATGCACTTGCAATAATTTTTCCCATTGGCCGTAATGTAAAGAAAAACTTTTGAATGTCCCTGTAATTAAACTATACATCCGATTTTCCTAAAATTTGAAATGGCTCGACTAAATTTTGCAACAGGTATATCTTTAAAATTTCAGATCATTCGGAAGGCTGTAATATCATTAAAATGCACTTGCAATAATTTTTCCCATTGGCCGTAATGTAAAGAAAAACTTTTGACTGTCCCTGTAATTAAACTATACATCCGATTTTCCTAAAATTTGAAATGGCTCGACAAAATTTTGCAACAGTTATATCTTTAAAATTTCAGATCATTCGGAAGGCTCTAATATCATTAAAATGCACTTTCAATAATTTTTCCCATTGGCCGTAATGTAAAGAAAAACTTTTGACTGTCCCTGTAATTAAACTATACATCCGATTTTCATAAAATTTGAAATGGCTCGACAAAATTTTGCAACAATCATATATTTGAAATTTCAGACCATTCGGTTGGGTAGTTTTTGCTTTGTTACATGCGGACAGACGGACGGACGGACAGACGGACGGACGGACGGACGGACTGAACGACGACTATAGGTGCTACGTATTTATATAATTACGAACGCACCTAAAAAGCAGAATTCCTGTTTTCTAGTTTTTATAATTATTTTTAAAATTCAATCAAACAGTCTTTTTAACCATCTTCATTCCTCGAATTCGACGGGTTCCGACTCGTTAATGTTTTAAAATAAATAAACTAATATTTTACATGCAAAATTATGTAATTTATTATTATTATTATTACTTTTGGAGATTGCATCAGTTCGTTTTTAAACATCTGGTTTAGGTTTTTATCCTATCTTGCGAACTATAAATATTAATGTTTTGCTGGTGAATTTCGAAAATTTCTTCTAAAAAATTAAATATTTGTATCTTAATGTAGTAAAAAGAAACATATACCTATGTGTAAGGATGACAGACGAATTTGATGATTTTTGGATTAATGGGATAATTTATTTTAAAATAGTGGTTTCTGAATAAATAGATTTATTTTCGATTTTATAAATTGCAATTATTTCTTGCCGTGTTTGAAAACTTATTGCCCCTCCCGTCCCCCCCCCCCCCCTACAAAAAAAAAAAAGAACTACAGTAGAACCTCTTTTATCCGAAACTCTTTTAACCGAAATCCATTTTAAAGCTTTTTTTTTTTTTTACTATCACATTCCTTGTGTGCAAAATCCCTTTTTAAAGCTTTTTCCCCCCTTAAACTATCATTTTTCTTGTGTGCAAGCGGTCCTTTCCGAACTACGAGTACATATAAGTATTTTCGATCCCCTTTCTTAGAGTTCTTTTGAATTTAACTTGAGTTCCCGTAAGCTGCGAAGTGGAACGAAGAAAACGAACAAATTAGCAATTCTGAAGCTTTTGAATGTTTTGAAAAATTTTGGCATCGCTGGAGCAACAGAAAGACTGTGATGCACTAGCAAACTAATAATAATAAAAAAACTCTACGATAGAGCTTCAAACCAAAGGCAATCGAAACTGCGACAAACAAAACATTTTTTCAAACCCTTTTGATATATGCAAAAGATACTTAATTTCAAAATTAAAATTCAGGTAATTTATTTTTGTTTCTATTTTGCTATTGCTTTATTTTTTAAGTACTTTTTACCATAATAAGAAATATTGCATACATTTCTCCTTAATTTTAAAATTGAAGCATTTTCGATTATCCGAAAATTTCGATTTTCTGAAAGATGGTAGTTCCCAATTACTTCGGATAATCGAGGTTCTACTGTATTTCGGCTTTAACACATCCTTTTTTTGCCTAATAAATAATTTCATTTAATTCTTCGATTTTATTTTCAGACTCTATAATGCTTTCTTTGCACTGTAAAAATAGATATTAAACCAGCTTAACAGAAAAATAAAATATTAAAAAATATGTGCACGAAATGAAATATTCTGAGATGAATTATATGCTTCTAAATCATATGATAAATAAAATAGTCTCAGTATAAACTGGGGAAATATAGGAAAGAAAACAATCTGTTCAAGCTAAAATTAATATAGCAACAAAAGGACTTTGGTGCTGCCATCTGCAAGTAAGTATTTAAAGTAAAAATTGTACTTTAATTTGCTTCTAAACGAATTTCCAACGAATTGTTGTTATATAATATCAGATATTATAAATCCTCAACTATAAAATAATTTAAAAACTTTTGAATTTTCTGATAACGAATTAATATAAAAAAGGACAAAGGATTAAAATATATTGCCTAAATAAGTATCTTCTTTGAATTTATATAAAAAACGTTTTCCAAAAAGATTAAACAAAATTTTCCATGTACTACTTATGATTAAATAAATAAGAATATGTATATTACTATAATTTTACACTGTAAAGAAGAGTGCTAAACTATTTTAGATTATGTGTATCATGAATAAACTTACAACTAAGTGAAAAAAATTGAGGTTTTGTTGCCATCGGAAGCAACTTTTCCGTAATGATCATGCTTAAAATTCGAAATTTTGGTATTTAAAGGGCCTTTTCCTTAAAGATCAACTTGAAATAGGAAATTTTATAAATTTTGGTGCTTAAAAAAAACTATCCATTTCCACAAAACAAAAAAAAAAATAAAAGGTTTGAAATGCCTCAAACACAGGAAACAAGTTCTTTATACCTTGGAAATGTATGAGATTTTTGGTGCTGCCATCTACAAGTGAAATTTATAAATAAACCTTATTATTTGTAATTTCCATCTAAAGCAATAATGTGTTGTATTGGTATTAAATATGATTAATACTCAAATATAAAAATATTTAAAATTTGTAAATCCCAACCCCACCTCAAAGGATGTAATATCCATATTAAATATCCATACCATATTTTATTTTAAGATCTTGCACCTCAGTGAGATATATAAATATTGTTTGAAATACTCTAACCTCATTAAAATGTATGTAACAAGATTTTCCCCATACACCATAATGTAATGTACTTCTTTTGAGAGTCCCTGTAAATGAACTATAAGTGCTACACGCTTTATTTTTCGTGCCTAAGATGTCATTGTAAACCTTAATAACATACAGTGAAACCTCTCTGTGCAACCACCTCTCTGAACGACCAGTTTTTCATGGAACGAAATTTATTCATATAAGCTAGATAGTAATTTTACCTCCATTCAGAGACCATCTCAGTTGAATTCCCTCCATAAGCGACCCATTTCTTTGAAGAAAATGAAACAAATTTCGTTTTTTCCTGGTCGCTTGAAAAAGGTTTTTTTTTAGAAAAATAATTCCGGAGAGCGCATTATTCATCAAACTTCTAAACTAAATAATAAAAAAAAATTATTCCTGTAACTTTTAAGCGTTTAAACTCCTTTGTGCCTTTTTAGGCAATAAATTTAACTCTGATGACAAATTAAGAATGACAGTCAATAAGCTGCCCTGCCCTATTCTGTCGGGAAACTCTCAAAGAAATAGATAAATTAATGGAATCGCCATTATTTGTTCCCGTCCAAAAAAAAATTGCATTTATTTAATGAGCTTCGAAAGAACTTGGAGATAAAAGTTATAAAAGATAAAACCGTAAAATCAAAGCAAACGTCAATGTATTCATTTTTTAATCTCTGCAATAATTTTACTTACGTAATAAACTTTTGTTTTGATACTTAAATTTTCCTATTTTTTCCTAATGTGAAAAATTAAACTTTAGTAACATTAATTGTTACCCTTTTTCAACAATTAAAATCTCACCTCTCGGAGCGACCTATTTTTATTCGAACGGAACGTGGTCGCTTTAGGGAGGTTTTACTGTATATCAACAACACGGCAATCTGGTAATATTTACGCGAGTTAAAGTTATGACAGACAGACGGCTTGACAAACCGAATTCAAAAACTCTTTTCAACTATGTTGCAGAATGTTAAAAAGAGAATAAAATATCACATCCTACACAATTGAATTGTCAACTGGATTAAAAAAAAGGATTCGTTGGAGAATTATGTTTTCTTGCAATTTATGTTAAAGAAAAAAACTCAGGGGTCCGTCCCTATAATGAAATTAAACCAAATTTTGAAATTGTAAATACGAACACCTAATTTTGATATCACACGAGGGAGTGCTGATAAGTTCCTGGTTTTGACTAGAAGAAATATAGCTAGAGTTAAGAAATTACACATTTATTCAATATATTCTCTCATGAGACTGATGCACTTGTTACATCGTTGTTGCAGCTTTTCTAGTCCTCTGAAATAAAATTCCTTTGACTGGTCCTGAAATCGTCTCTCAGCAGCCTGTTTGACATCTTCAATGTTCTCAAAATGTTGAGGTGTTTCTTTAAGTTCGGAAACACATAACAGTCTGAAGGGGCTAATTCTGGTGAATAGGGAGGATGATTCGCCAGTTGGAAACACAGGGTCCTCATTTGGCAGTCACAACATTGGACATGTGTGCAGGTGTACTGTCATGCAACGAAAAAAATCCCATTGCTTAACTTTTCTCGGATTGATTCTCTCCTTCAACTTGTCCAACAGGTTAGTTTAATATTCACCGGTAATACTACATCCCTGAATTAGGTAGTCCACGAACAGAATGCAGTTTTTGTCAGAGAAAACTGACGCCATGACTTTTTTGACAGATTTCTGTGTGCAAAACGTCTTCGACCGCGAGGACCCCTATGGCGCCATTCTTTTGACTGTTCTTTGGTTTCTGGATCACAGATGTAATCCAGGTTCCATCCTCAGCGTTTGAGACATCTCAGCGTGAACGTGAACGTCCTTTGCCCAATTCCCCTGTAGAAACAAAAACTTCATGACGCCTCGTAACTCCAAAGACGTGAAACTTTCTTGTGTCCCTGCCATCTCAGCTTTTATCCTCGGAAGTACAAATTCTTATGATCAGAAACACCTGATATTATTAGAGTTACATAAGAAGATATTAAACTTTCAAATGAGCTTAATTTTGTTTTTCTATTTCAACTATAAGCAATTGAAGCCAGGAACTTTTCAGCACCCCCTCGTATTTGGCTTTGCTGGTAAATTTGACCCCCGAATGCCAAACGGGAAGTCATTCGATCCTGAAGTTTGAGAACTATACACAAGTGTCATTCGATCCTAATGTTTAAGAGGTATACAGGTGTGCCATTCGAACGTGAAGTTTAAGTATTATACGTATGTGTCATCCGAACATGAAGTTTAAGAACTATACAGATGTGTCATTCGATCCTGAAATTTAAAAACTATACAAATGTGTCATTCGAACCTGTAGTCTGAGAATACACAAGTGTCATTCGAACCTGAAGTTTAAGATTTATACAGATGTGTCATTCGATCCTGAAATTTAAGAACTATACAGATGTAAAATCTTGAGCTCCTAATGTGAAATTTATTTTTGATAGTTTCAATGTTCAAATGTTTTAATACCTAAAACAACTACAAATGTTATTACTATAACTACTACACTGTTAAAAATCAAAAATCCCTTTTGTCTGAATACTCTGCTGCCAGGCTTTTCCTCACAATTTTCCTTAGATATTTTTTGCAGTGCTCTTTACAACGACACTGAAGGTATAATTTAAAAATTCTTCACGATAGATTATCGCTATATAAACAATGTCAAGGCAGATACGGTCTTTCAAATAAAAATAAATAATGTATTAATAGGATTAAAAAATGTTAATGTTTAACGTTTTATAGTAATAATCATTAATAGTTACTTAAGTGCAATAATTAATCATCGCGTTCTTTTTCAAAGTATAATACCTTATAAGTAGGAAACTACTTCTATTGCACACAGGGATCTGAAATTAGATCAATCGGACCATGCCTAAAGCATTTCCATAGCTGCCAAATTTCCATTTTTTTTCAAATGAAATATACATATTTTTGACCAGAACAATTATTTAATTGAATGTGGCTTGCTTCCATGTAGTATTTATTTGCTTACATTTGCTAAATAAAATTTCTTGTTCAAAATGTGTATATTTGACTTCAATAAAAACGGAAATTTGGAGTCATGAAATTTGAGACAACATAGAAAAGTATATGTGGAATAATGTTCTATTCAATGGGAGTCAATATCCTATCACACATGTTTGAGAAAAATAATAAGTTAGATCGCGCTCTAAGATAAAAATTTCAAATGTGATTTTATGCTTTCGTCCAAACGATTCCGTTTTTATCAGTTTTATTTTCGCCTATTCTCTGATAGTATTACTTTTCTTATTTTCTGTCAACAATAATGCTTTTTTCAAAACATTGATCACAAGCAACGATAGTTGAATAATTTCGAGCATAACTGGAATTTTATAATTATATAAGGTTAGTTAGGGTAACTGGGCCATAGCCTATTTGATAAAAAACTGTTGATGTTTTTTAAGTTTTAGCTTTTGTGAACAATGCACCTTAATCTCTACTTCCTAAAACAACGTATGTCAACTCAATTATGACTCTGACTTTGCTGCGATAGGTTGTCAAAAATTTACGTTTCTTCTTTTAAAAACAATGTCAATATGCTTGAACATACTCGGCTTTTTATTAAAATACTGTAAGTATTTTTATTAAACAATATATATTTTTTAAAGATTAGGCATATAACTACACTAATATTATTAGGTATCTATACATATTTACTTCATGTTTCAAATGTAAGCCCGGTGTTCCAGTTACCTCATAAATTTTTCAAGAATGGGGTAATTGGGACATGTATCCGGGGTAACTGGACCATGCTGGATCCAGTTACCCCAATAGTTATAAATACTTTTTTTGAGTTTCTCTTACTACGGGAAATAAATTTCTGCATTGTTTTTTGCTCACAATAAAGAAAATTCTAGAACACCTTATTAAAATTATGTAATAAAATAAAAAAAAAAAGCATATTGGGTGGTACCAAACCAAATTTCTTGATTCCTTGAGAGGCGGTGATGCCGATATGGCACCACATAATTTTAATTCCTAATTGCCACATTGGCACCGGAATTTTATAATGAAAATTTCACCTTTATTAAGTACTCGAAAATATATTTTTACATGTTTACAAATAGATCTCTTGTAAATACTGGTGTCATTAAATTATTTTAACATTTTACGAATGCAAGTACCTTGCCCCTGAAAGCGAGGTAGCCAAATCTTCAAATCGTACGATACACAGGGGTCGCATTCTATAGGGAAACTTTTATTGCTCCTACCACTATTTTGAAAATAATATCTTCATCGCACCTTTCTTTAGAATATGTTAAATAAAATGATCCTGAAGGTAACTCATTAATGGGTCTGGTAGAAACAATAAAATTTTCCCTATTTAATGCGACTCCTGGATACAGATAAAGTACTTAAGTACTTACGTTGCCGTTTGTTCATAGATTTACCTTGCTATTTTTTTCCTTAAAACACCCATGTGACTTTTATACTTATTACCTATACTAAAGTACATAAGTACCTATTTAACTTTTATGTTTTTGGTATAAATAAATCTAATATTTTCCCTTTTAGTGCTTTTTTTAGACACATTGACAGCAAAGGTTTCCTTTCCTCTTTAGTTGATAGATAATTTACATGATCTACCTGGTTTAATTTTTTAAAGTGGTTTACACTTTTTCAAACAGATCGTGATATCCCATATGAAAAAAAAAAAATAAAAATAAATAAACGCTTGTGGAACATAGACCCTCCTCGTCCACTTACCCCATTTTTATGGGGCAACTGGACCCATGAGGAAAGAAAGATGAAATATGTATATTTTTATATTTTTAAATATTAAAATGTAATTTTGAGCATTTCTGCCTGATAGAGGGAACCTAACTGAACACATTTCCAGAAGTTCATACTTTAATTCAAATGAGCATTAGCTTTTTGAAACTGAATTGCCAGGAGCTCCAGAGTCACATTGTAAAATGATGGCCCAGTTGCCCCAACTAACCTTAAGAGTATACCACAATGAGCATTTGAACTTTAAAATTCAATGAAACTCAATAATATTCAATAGTAAAGAGATTATAATTATAAAGATAAAAAAGTGACATATTTATAAGGAAATGCAAAGATGTTCATGTTAAACGTTTTATAGTAATCATAATTAATAGAGAAAAAGTATTTATATGTAAAAATTATCAATCGTAAATTTTAATTAAAAGAAAATATTAAAATTTTATAAGTAAGAATCTAATCAGTGCATACAGGGATTTGAAATTAGATCAATCGGACTATGTCTAAAGCATTTTCATAGCTTTCAAACTTCCGTTTTTTTCCCCACAAGTCAAATTTTCATATATTAGAACGGGATATTTGTTTAATGAAATGTTTTTATGTGATATATATTTGATTTCATTTACTAAATAAAATTTCTGGTTCAAAATGTGTTTAGCCGGTTGGAAAGAAAACTTGCCATGCAAGGTTAACAAATTTTTTAAACTGGAATACCAGTATTTTATTTTGGAAATTTTACATTATCTAATCTCACATTTTGAGCGATTAAATAATTCAAAATTATAATGTGGAAAAAATTGGTGTCGAAGAATTAAAAGAAGCGTAAAAGACGCTCGTCGTTAACTCATTAAAGCCGGTTGGCAAGAAAACTTGCCATGTAAGGCGAACAAAACTTTTAAATTTGAATACCAGTATTTTAGTTTGGAAGTTTTCACATTATCTAATCTCAGATTTTGAGCGATTAAATAAATCAAAATTACAATGTGGGAAAAACCGGTGTTGAAGAATTAAAAGAAATGTAAAAGACGCTCGTCCTTAATGGGTTAATACAAAAGGGAAATTTGGAGTTATGCAATTTGAGACAATCTAGAAAAGCCTATGTGGAATAATATTCTGCTATAGGTAATGTCAACAGCAAACAATAGTTCAATAATTTCTAGATTAAGTGGAATTTTATAATTAAATACAAAGTATAATAAAATGGGTTTTTGAACTTTAAAAATTCAATAAAACTCGATAACATTCAATAATAAAGTTAACTGTAATAAATATAAAGATAAAATAAGTCACATATTTAACCCCTTCAGGGGCAAGCAATTACGTTTGTGAAATGCTGAATTCCCACCGGAAAATTAGAAAAATTTTATCTCAAAATAAGGAAAAGCAATTTTACGGCTTTTTTCTACCAAAGTTAGAATTGTAAAATTTTTCTGGTGTAAAACGTCATTAATCGTAGGTGGTATATACTATATACCAGTGTCCCTCAAGGGGTTAATAAGGCAACTCGTAAAATATGTATATAGTAATTTTTGAAATAATTAAAATTTTATTCAGTAGATGACGCTGCAACTGTCACAACTTTCAAAGAAGCTCAAGCTCCAAAACACCTCGTTTTAAGAGCAAAATAGAATGAAGAGCATACACTGAATGTCCTTTCTTCTAGATTTAACATAGATATCCTAGATTTTGACGTAAATTTTCTAGATACCTGTAAGGATGAGCATTCGTACAAGAGACAATGCAGCATTACCTATTAATGAAAATTTGAACAACTTTTTTTTAAAAATATTATACACAATTAATATCCCATATCACATGTTTGGAAGAAATAATGCCTTACACCTTTCTCTAAGATATGATTTCTACATAAAGACTAGTATGTTGTGGCCATCACAAAACTTTCTTCTATATAAATCACGCCAATTAAATCACTTAAATAGTACAAGAAATTACATCAATTTAGCACCAATTCATATTCAAGTGTATCTGAATTTGAAGTCTGTTAAAATTCGTGCCTTAGTTCTTGAGAGATAGAGCTATAGCGGAAATTCGGAAAAATGTAGCATAGCAGCGCCACCTGTTGAGTGATTTACAACAATACATAAACAGCAATAATTGATATCCAGGTATACATGGATCTGAAGTTCATTGAAAATCGAAGCATTAGTTCTTGAGATAGAGCTATTGCGCAAATCCCAAAAAACAGCATAGTAGCGCCACCTATTGAGCGATTTACACCAAACGGTATAAAATGTGAATTCATGTCAAGGACTAACTGATTCCAAAGTTTGATGAAAATTCGTGCATTAGTGCTTAGTTACACCTATAGTGGAAATTCTGAAAAATACAGCATAGCAGCGCCACCTGTTTACACCAAAATGTACAAAATGTCAATTCATGTCAAGGATTAACTGATTCTGAAGTTTGGTGAAAATTATTGCATTAGTTCTTGAGATACAGCTATAATGGAAATTCTGAAAAGTGCAGCATAGTAGCGCCACCTGTTGAGCGATTTGCACCAAAACACAAACAGCACTAATTCATATTAAAGTATACTTGAGTCTGAAGTTTGATGAAAATCCAAGCGTTAGTTGTTGAGATAGAGCTATTGCGGAAATCGTAGAAAATGCAGTATAGCAGCGCCACCTGTTGAGCGATTTACACCAAAATGTACAAAACTTCAATTCAAAACACCAAACATACACCGAAAACTAATCAGCACCAATTTATATCGGGGACTAATTGAATATACATTTTTATTAAATTCCGCGCATTAGTTTTTGAGATAGAGCGCCCACAAAATTTTTGTCACATACAGACAGACAGGCAGACAGACAGGCAGACAGACTCACAGACAGACATTTTGTAAAAACATGTTTTTCGGAATCTATGACCCCTAAAACGTGTAAATCCGTCGAAAACCGAAAGTCGAAAATTTTTACGAATCCAATACTTTCTTCTTGTAAAGATAGAAGAAAGTAAAAAATATAATGTTATTTTATGCTTTCTTGTAACAGATTCCCTTGTAACCAGTTTTATTTTCAGAACTTCTCCAATAGATCTCCAGTACGCGATAATGCTTTTCTGAAAACCTTTATCATACACAACTATAATTCAATAATGTCTAGCATAATACAATTATTAATAATAGATAAAATAGATAAAATTCCAATTACTAGAATTTTAAATTTATATACAGAGTATTCCACAATGGGCATTTGAACTTCAAAATTCAATAAAACTCAATAATTTTCAATATTAAAGTTAACTATTAATGAATATAAAGATAAAAAGATGACATATTTACAAGGAAATACAAGGGCGATTCTCAAAAGGTGGGCACTGGACACACGTCATAACTTTAAGCCTTTCAAACATAACTTTAATTATCATCGACTTTATTATTATTATTTTTTTTTTACACTGAGTTTTTAATTCTATTCAGAGACAGAAAATGACATAATTTATTGTAAAAGCTTTGTAAAAATATCTTAAAATTTTATTATTTTATGCTAAAGAGGCCAATTTCGGACATTCATAACGTTAACTGCTCCAATGTACCACCAAGAAAAAGAGTTTTAACTTTTTTTCCAGGTGGTTCTAATGGTAAACAACGAATCCATAAAGGAAACGGATGATTTTTTGATAATTTCGTTAAGAGATGGCAGGCTGATTTATTGCTTTTTTGAAGATAGAAGGACTTTTCTATAAAGAATTTTTCTGTATTTTGTTATGTCCGAAAGTAACGTACGTAACAAAGCATTTGATTTTATTGTTATTATTACTGGATAACAAAAAGTTAATTATACATATATATATGTATACACATACAATTATAGGACACATTTACTACATTCTTGAATTTTTTAAATACTAAGAGCAACGTCCAAAATCTGTAACGTATGTGCGAAAAAATGTCCAAAATTTTTAACGTACACAACTGCTAATTAAATGCTTTAATAATTAATTTTCCAGTATAGTTGCTGTCTTTTAATGTTTGTGTATAATTTTGTAGACATACTATTAAAAATATTTATATATTATATATATAGACAAAATACTATACTATTAGAAAAAATTGGCCTTAAATTTGAAAAATTTGAAAAATTACATATAGTTAACGTTTAATGATCACACCTTTTGAGAATTTCCCACAAAGATGTTAATGTCTAACGTTTTATAGCAATCTTAATACAGAAAATTATTTATTGGTAACAATTCATCTTCACAATTTTTAATTAACAGAGAAACATAAGATCTTATAAGTAGCCATCTGAGAGTATTACATACAGGGATCTGAAATTTGGTCAATCAGACCGTGTCTAAAGCATTTTCATAGATCTCAAACTTCCGTTTTTTTTTTTTTTTGAACTCAAATATACACATTTTGGAACGGAATATGTATTTAATGAAATATCTTGTTTTTGCGTGATATTCAATTAATGTCCTTAACTAAGTAAAATTTCTGGCTCAAAATGTATTTATTTGAGTTAAAAACGGAAATTTGTTGTTGTGCAAATTGTGACAATATAGAAAGTATATGTGACATAAGGTTCTATTCTATGGGAATCAATCACAAACAACGATAGTTCACTAATTTCTAACATAACTTGAATTATATAATTATATACAGACAATCCCTAAAGGGGAATTTGAACTTTAAAATTCAATAAAATTCAATAATATTCAAAAATGAAATTAATCATAATGAATATAAAGATAAAATATGTGCCATATTTATGACAACTCGTAAATATGCATATAGTAACTTTTTAAATAATAGTTAAAATTTTATTCAGTAGATGACGCTGCAAGTGTCACAACTTGCAAAACAGCTCAACCTCCAAAATACCTCCTTTTAACAGCAAAAGAGAAAGAATAAAATATACTGAATGTCTTTTCTTCTAGATTTAAAGATAGATTTTCTAAATTCTAACGTAAGTTTTCTTGATTCCTGTAAGAATAAGCATTCGTAAAGGATACAGCGCAGCATTATCTATTAATGGAAATTTGAACAAATTCTTTTTTAAATTATTATACAAGACATTTATGAGCTACTTTATAAACCCCTCCCTTATTTAATCTTAATATTGATTAGAGTTAATGAATTATTATTGGGTTTCAAATATCGGTAGTTTATTTCAGAAAACAACATGAATTTTAATTTTTTTACATGCATCTATGTGCTCAATACGGAAAAAAAAAAATTGCCTTTACAGGTAAATTTACTAATAAGAGTAGTAATTTTTCTATCTGAGCGAAAATGTGTCTAGGTTGGAGTTTGAACTTAGAACATCAGAACGTCAATTGCCAATGCTCTTCCAGTTGAGTTGTCTGGACAACATCCCAGCCAATACAGTATTCTCTCATGTAACCATTTGATAATGGAGACAAAGGTTCTGGGTTCGAGTTCTAGCTTCGACACATTTTTGCTCAAATGAAAATATTACTACCCGTATCAATTATTTACCAATCAGTTGATTGTGCTGAAAATAATTAAAATGAAATTTACTAATACTTTAGTTCTTTAAGTCAGCTTTAGATCCTTTCAGTTCACCATGAACGCAGAAACTGTCGTCATAAAGAGGTGAGTGAATGCCATTATAGAGAGGTTATCAATATTCAAAGTTGATTTCATTCACTCCATATCTAATGTCATACTTTTTCTTATTTTTTTTCCATTGCTGATATTTGAAGCAAAAGCACGCCATAGGTTAACATTGCATTATTCTTCGTGAGAATTAGACTTATGTTGATAGTAAATATTTTGCCAGCTGTGAATAAAGAATGCAAGTTATTAATGCAGTCAGACATTGTTTTAAATGCGCCAGGATCTGTACACGTGGATAAACAATTGAGAAGCCTTCTGTGCTCTTTAATAATGGTTAGTTTTAGAGATTCGCATTCAGTGTTCGTTTTGGATATATAATACTATAGTCGGATATTCTATTGTTTATTAGTTTTTCATCGAGTTGTTGTTATTTGAAACAGAAGTTCTCCATGCGTTAACAATGCATTAGTTTTCGTGAGAATAAGATTCATGCTGATAGTAAAGATTTACCTACTTGTTAATAAATAATGCAAGTTATTAATGGGACCGTGGTCCCTTATTTGAACGAAAAATCGACCAAAAATTGAAAAATATTTTTGTGTATATCATAATTCTCCAGTTTGCTTTGAGCCATTTGCGAAAAACCGCATGCACATGCGATTACGTTTCGCATGTTACAAGCGCTTGGATTTTGTACACGAACAATTTTTCGGATCTGTTTTTCTCAAAACTGATTTTTTAACATTTTTAGATTTTGAAGGCTCTATGCGTCTTAATTTTTTATCCATATTCATGAAATTGATAAGGAAGAATCCTGATATTGCTTACAAAGAAACTGTGTATGTATTTTAAAGTTCGACTTTATTAAGATAATTAAATTTGATTTTTAACTTATTAAAAGTCTAAATTTTGATGAAAATCGATATGGAATTCAGAAAAAAATCTCTAAAATATTAACTATTCAAGGGTTTAAAAATAGATGCACAGATTTGTTTGAAAAAGCATTTTAAGTGATTAAAAGTTAAAATCGAGGAAATATCTTAAAAATTAAGAGCATGGAACAATTTAAAATTTCGTTTTAAAATTTAGATTTTTTTTTAAATCCTAAAATTATAATAAGACCGGAAATTTCTTTTAAGGTGTTCTATATACTTATAGGGAAATGTATTTTTCCTATTATTTCATATCTCCATGATGAAAATTAAAAGAAAAACTTTTTAAGCGTCCACCGTCCCCTTTATACAGTTGCTCCTTGTTTTAAATGTGACAGGGGCTGTACAGTACATACGGATAACCTATTAATACGCTTCCTGTGTTTTTCTGAGAGGCTAATATTTGAAACAAAATTTTTCATATGTTAACATTGCACAAGTTGTGGTGAGAAAAAAGACTCATGTTGATAGTAAACATTTCACAACTTGTGAATGCAGGATCAAGTTATTAATGTACTCATAATGCACTCATGCAAGTTATTAGTCACTCATTTTTTTATATGTATCTTGGCCTGTATATACGATAACAGCTTAAGACGATTCTTTACTTCTAATAGAGCCACTTTTAGAGATTCATATTCAGAGTTCATTTTGGATAAAGCTATTATATTCTGATATATTGCTCTTAATATTTTATTGGGTTGCTGATATTTGAAACAAAAGCACTCCATATGTTAACACTGCACCGGCTGTCATGAGAAAAAAGACTCATGTTGATAGTAAACATTTCACAACTTGCGAATGCAAGATAAAGTTATTAATGTGATATATATAATGCACTATATATATTCATAATGCACTCATACAAGTTATTAGTCACTCATTGTTTTAAATGTATCTTGGCCTGTACATACGGATAACAGCTTAAGACGATTCTTCACTTCTAGTAGTGCCAATTTTAGAAATTTATATTCAGAGTTCATTTTGGATAAAGCTATTATATTCTGATATATTGTTCTTAATATTTTATTGGGTTGCTGATATTTGAAACAAAAGCACTCCGTATGTTAACATTGCACAAGCTGTCGTGAGAAAAAAGACTGCTGTTGATAGTAAACATTTCCCAACTTGTGAATGCAGGATCAAGTTATTAATGTACTCACAATGCACTCATGCAAGTTATTAGTCACTCATTGTTTTAAATATATCTTGACCTGTACATACGGATAACAGCTTAAGACGCATTCTGTACTTCTAATAGTAGTGCCAATTTTAGAAATTTATATTCAGAGTTCATTTTGGATAAAGCTATTATATTCTGATATATTGTTCTTAATATTTTATTGGGTTGCTGATATTTGAAACAAAAGCACTCCGTATGTTAACATTGCACAAGCTGTCGTGAGAAAAAAGACTGCTGTTGATAGTAAACATTTCCCAACTTGTGAATGCAGGATCAAGTTATTAATGTACTCACAATGCACTCATGCAAGTTATTAGTCACTCATTGTTTTAAATATATCTTGACCTGTACATACGGATAACAGCTTAAGACGCATTCTGTACTTCTAATAGTAGTGCCAATTTTAGAGATTTATATTCAGAGTTAATTTTGGATAAAGCTGTTATATTTTGATATATTGTTCTTAATATTTTATTGGGTTGCTGATATTTGAAACAAAAGCACTCCATATGTTAACATTGCACAAGTTGTCGTGAGAAAAAAGACTCATGTTGATAGTAAACATTTCCCAACTTGTGAATGCAGGATCAAGTTATTAATGTACTCACAATGCACTCATGCAAGTTATTAGTCACTCATTGTTTTAAATATATCTTGGCCTGTACATACGGATAACAGCGTAAGACGCATTTTGTACTTCTGATAGTAGTGCCAATTTTAGTAAATTCTGAATATAAATCATATATTCAGAGTTAATTTGGGATAAAGCTGTTATATTTTGATACATTGCTCCTAATTTTTTTATTGGGTTGCTGATATTTGAAACAAAAGCACTCCATATGTTAACATTGCACCGGTTGTCGTGAGAATTAGACTCTTGTTGATAGTAAACATTTCACCACCTGTAAATGAAGGATGTAAGTTATTAATGCAGTCACTCATTATTTTAAATGCTGTCATTACGTGTACATCTGCATGACTGTTTAGTATATTTTCTGCGATTTCTAATAGTGCTAATTTTAGGGATCCATACTCGGAGTTCGCTTTTGATCCAGTTAAAGTTATGGCGAAAAATATTACTAAAGATAGTATAAAGGTGATTACTAATAGATTCAGTGTTAGTATATCGGCAAAAAATACATAGTTTGTAAAAGATAGGCTCAAGGTGTCGAAGAAACAACATATCGAAGCTGTATATAAAAGAAAGCTAATGCTAGACATTGACATTTCGATTTCGTTATATAAATTCATACACATTTTATAAGTTGAGAACTTAAACAAGAAATCCGTTTTCGAAAAGCAGCAACCTTTATTGTTTTGTAGAAGACTTGCTCCAAAATTCCTTATAATATTTCGCATGGCGATATAAAAATTGCAGCACAAAATCAAATCCATGGAAATAATGGTTGTGGTGCTCACTACCGAAATAATGATGCCAATACGGATGAAATTCAGGGCAAATATTTTCGTCTTATTTGAAACATATACAAATAGGAATTTAAAGTCCAGTGTCTCGTTGAAATTTTTGTAATAGAAATATGGTATGATTGCAACAATTACGAGACACCATAATACATCCGCAATAATCTGATATTTTATGTACAATGGACATCTTCCAGAATTAATGTCAAGCTGAAAATACAAGGAACAGATTTTGGAAAAAATCATAGAGATTTTTTCTCTCTTAAATAACAAAATGATTCGAATGAGAAGTCCCAACGTTATGTATACATAAAGTGTAATTAAAATTTGCTTGCTTAAGTTCATGTAATGCATGGAAGAAATGCTGATAATATATGATAAAATTTCTACAACTATAACAGTGGAGTCCCAAAGACTATGCGTAAAGAAAGTTTTCTTGGAAGAACGTTTCTTTATTGTTATTCCATGTAGTATACATGCTCTTATAATTAGTCTAAAAGCTTCAACAATTGGTATTGTTTTTGCTCGAGCATATGGATATTTTAAAGAAGACGATTTTGAATCTCTCTTGTAGCTGTTTTGATGGGGTGTTTTATTAAATATTTCCATGATAATTTTTTTTTTTTCATTCGAAACTAAAATAGTTGGCGATAGAATCATATACAGACGTTTATCCGATTTTATTCCATACTCTTTCAGTTTCTCAATTGTTCTTAAAGATACATAAACAAAATTTCGTTAATTTCTTGCAAATTTATACTATAAAACTCAACAAAATATCTCAGCCGCTCCAAAAGCCATATTAACAAAATCTCTTTAAAGTCTTGAAACTGTAAAATATAAATATGAGATTTCTTTTAAAAAAATGCACAATGCCTTTTTTATAATTAAAGTCCGGATTTAATTAATATGATTTTCTTACATTTATTTTAGTGATAGATTTTAATAAATGTGTTTAATTTTTTTTCTTATAATACATTTATCGTGAAATATGCAAGGGTATCCATTTCAGATGCATGGAAATAACATTTAACTGAAAGAATGCGTTCTGCAGCATAACATCATGTATTCTTTTTTTTTTTATCTGCTCTTCCCAGTTCATTTTAAAATCAATTGAACAATTTTCAGCAATCTAAATTCAATTAAGGCTAAATTTAAGTTAAATTAACCTTATCTGTTCGCTATATCTGTTTACATATAATTATTTAAAGCTAGAATGGAAGTAAATAAATACACTTTGAAATTATCTTTTACTATCTATTATCACATATCGTCCATCTGTTATAATTATTTGCTTTGTCTTAAAAAAAAAGAAAAATCCTCAATCTTGTAAAGTCGATTGAAAAACTAGGTTTAAATTTTTTTCTTACTTTCCTTCTATAAAGGAAACCTCTGTAAAGTCTTGAAATTGTAAAGTGCACAACTGAAATCTGTATAAGAAAAATAGTTAAATATTCTGTCTATTTTATGATTAATGTCAAATTCATTAATCTTATTTTTCTCCCAGAATTTTACTTTTTAAAAAGAGATTTTAAAAACGTGTTATAAAATTATTTGTATTACATAATGTTCTTTTATCATCAAATATATAGTTACCGTGATATCTATTTAAGATTTAACCAAAATAATGACTTAACAAAAAATATATAAATATTCCATAGTCCGTCATTCCTTATATTATTTTCATAATTATTGCATTTTTATCTTAACAATTCTTAACATTGCAAACTTGAACGAATAACTACATTTAATATTTGCATAAAATCTTCTTATTACACTGCTTACAAATAAACGTTAAAAATCAGAATGAAGGCAGGAAGGTATACTTTGAAAAGACCTTAAAGTCATTATTAAAAAGAAATATTTGTCCATTTATCTCTTCACTGATTTGTTTATATAAAGTTCGCTGTAAAAACTGCGCTATCGACATGTAATGTATTTAAATCCTGCATATTATATGAACAAAAACGGTCATATATTATTATTTTCTTTTTATTTGATGACTTATGTACACTTAAGAAGAAAATGTTGAACTTATAATATAAACAAGAAAACTGAAATGTTGGCAGCAACAATAAATAATGAATGTTCAATACCTTGAATATTAATGATTTATAACCTTTTATGTGTTTCTCTTTTGTTCGACTTTCTAAGATATTTCTTTCAGTATAATTTTTTTTATTACGTCAAAAATTTCATATAGCCTTTCGTGACTATCCATTAGCTAGATAAAATCGATGATGTGTAATCGAAAATATTTTGTTTACCAAGTTTTGTCCGAAAAATTCATAAGCAAATATTTGCTTTTAGAGAACCTGTTGACACAAGCGTTTATTCTTCTTATACCATAAACTTATGCATTTATTTATCTTCTCATTTTATAATGCATTTATTTGAGAAGAAAGTAACTTGTGTCTTGTAGCGTGAACAATAGGCTATGATAGTCTATTAATGTTACGTTATGTTTTTTCATGAAATATGTTTTTCTTCTACAACCAATCGATCCTTTATAGCGCATGTTTACATTAGTTACTAAGTATCTGTAATAGTTTAAAATGAAAACGATTCATTATATTTAAAGAGAAAATAATTGATGTAAAAAAAACAGTTATAAAATACTTCGTAACAATAATGATAATGTGAATATTTATAAATAAAATGAAATATTTTGAAAAATGAGCTTTTGAAAGTCAAAGCTAATTTTGATTTTGATTCAATGAACAACTGAAGTCAATAAACAAAACATATTTTTTATTCGTTTGCTGATTTATTGAAACAAAATCAAAGATAACATTGCTTTTTTTAAGCAAGTCAGAAATTGTACGTCAAACGTGGCAAATGAGGTGCGTTCGTACCAGAACTAGTTTTATATATGTTCAGATCTTGGTGCAATAGCTGTTGCACTCTTATGAAAAAAGCATGAACACAAATTTTTTTACGATTATAGAAATTAAATTCAGTTATATGGGAAAAATATGACTTCATCTTAAATAGGACATAAACAACATGGCATCCTAGAATCATTACCTATCAAGGGATATCGTTCAATTAATTACGTATGATAGGATTTAGTAGAATAATCACCGTGGTAACCTAGATTCATAACCTATCACGGGATATCATTGAATTCATTACGTATGATAGGATTTAAAAGAATGCAGAAAACTTTCATTAATATCTTTTTAAGTTTTGATTTGAGTTTCATGAGATTTTAAATGACTCGACAGAATTCTTCAACGATTATATATATTAAATTTCAAACCATTCGGTTGGATAGTTTTTGAGCTGTTATATGCGGACAGACAGACGGTTCAAACGACGGCTGTAGGTGCTACCTACGCATTTATATAATTACAAACGCACATAAAAAGCGTCCACCTTGGTGAAAGACTTTTTAAAAAATTCTGACATGTTTTATATATTTTTTAATAAAGCACCTAAAACTGTTATAGCAAAACATTGTCATATACACCTATATCCAGCGCTAAAACATCTCTAAGGTAATGGTGAGGCTGAAATTTTTATAAAGTTCAAATCAGTATATATATATTAAATCGCGGCTCGAATTTATCGGTGTCAAAAACTTGATCTTCTATTTAATAGCCAAAAAGTAAAAATAAATAAATGCAGCGGATTAAATATCTTGTCTGGTAAAGCATCTGTCTCCCCTATTCTAGTATATATGTTATTTTATAAAGTTACATTTACATATGAAATGTTATATCATCCTTAGATGATGTCGGAATTAAATTAACATATTAATTTGACAAAATACATTTTAATGTGCTAAACTACATTTAAATGATGCGTGAATTGCCCAGAAAATAAACGATTTTCCAATGATCAACATATTCTCCTATAAACCTCATAACAATGAAAGACAAATTGCCACTCTACAAGAGTCTATATCGATTACGTTTGAAGTTTATGAAATATTTGGAATCAACGTAAGTAATACGATACAAAGTTCACTTTTTTGTAAATTAAGTAAAACTTTTAGCTCAACTTCGTTCCCTTTTTAAATGTTAAAGTGCTTTAGATTACTATTTTAAAGAGGGGATTTGAAATTAAATACTTCAGTTAATTCAAAAATGCATTTGTCAAAAATACGCCATACTTAGTTCTAAATGGATTTTCTACGTATCGTTGATATTTTTGTTTCCAAAAGTTCAAAAAGCTTTAGAAACTATATGGTTAAATATTCTAACGAAACTAATTCAGTAAAGGCAGTATGATTGTTTTAATATTACGAATAATAAGACATGAACGAAAAAAAGCATTCTAGTGTAAAACAAATGAGAAACATATAAAACTAAATCATTGACTACATGCTTGCTAAATATTAAGGTATTAGCCAAATACAAGAATCACATATTGTCCCACTATTTGGTGTGTAAGTTTGTCATTATTGTAGCAATATTGTCAGGAAATGTTTCACCATTTTAAAATAAATATACTGAATATTTCTACAATAATAGCTTTACTGCGGTTTGTTTGTTTGTTTCAATTTGTGAGCTCGTAATAATCGCAGTATTCATTAATTATCATTATTTCAAATACCAACTTGATGCATTACTTAACTGCACATTACGTTTGAGTTTTCATGCTATACGAGTATCATATAAAACAAAAGTAAGGAAATATATATAAATTATTGTTAAAAGTATACCTAAATAACTAATGTTACAATTAAAAATTCAATAATTTATTTCTTACTAAGTAATAATTGAAAAATTATAAAAATTTGCATTTTCACTCTTATTTTAATTAACTGATCGTAAATAGGGTATGAAAATTATGGTATTTTTATAAAGCTTCTCAAAGTTGCATTAAACTTTAATGTAAATGATCCTTACGACAAAGTAAACCACATATTCTTATGAAGGATTTTCCGATAATTAAAACGATATTTTCCCTTTATTTTCAACGCATCAATTAGAACTGAAGTTATAGCCATCGTTTGTATTTTTTCATTGCTGTGAAATAAATGGTTTTCATTAAATGACATTTACATTTCTAAACGCTATTCTTAAAAGTAGCTTCGTTTTTTTCCATTTAATTGTGCATCACCTCCGTAAACTTGGAATCGTGAAATACACATGTGTGCATAAAATATAAATGAAACTTGCTTCAGTTGATTATTATTCTATTTCAGCTGTCTTCATATTCACAATTAAAAACGGCCAGTTTTCTTTGATCAAACCAAAGCAAACTATACGTCGCTTGTTCTGAACCGAAAATTTAATTAAAGAAACAGTCTGAATAATCTTTCAATGTCTGTTTCTTTGCATTGGTTCGTTTAGAAAGACTTAAGTTGGAACGTTTTACCGTAAATGATTAACGCAATCATTAGATTATGTTTTATTGCAATTTCTGAGGCACTTAGAAATAGCACAGGTTATTTTAAGGAAAAGTCAAAATTTATTTTTTTGTCGTATAAAAACAGTTAGGTATTAAATTAAAGTATTAAAATTAATAATTTGTTCTTTAGAATAAATAATGTTGTTGATTTATTAACTCTGATACTTTTTCAAATTCATTTTTGATATTTTGTATACCGAAACGCGATTACAAAAATTTTTCATTTATATGACTTTATATTCTCAAAAGATATATTAAAAACCGCCTCTGTTTTTTCTTCTTTGCACTGATGAAGCAGGAAAACAATTTTCCTTTTATTCAATATTATTCTAATATTTCAGTAGCCTGCATATCCACGAATTTCATATGTAAACACCTGGTTATGTTTGATGAAGCCAAAACAAACTATCGTTACTGATCCTCCACTCGAAAATTTAATTAAAGAGGCTAGCCTAAGTAATCTTCCAATATGGATTCTGTTATAACTTCGCTTACAAAAAATTCACTTAAATCACCATTTCGCGATAAAAAAAGTAATGCAGGCATGAAATTATTTTTCATTATTATTCTGTGGTACTTTAATTACCTTCACGTGGTACAGCTCATATTCAAAATATTAGAATAATTGAGAAAAAGTAATAAGAAAAGATTATTTTTCATTTATTTATTTTTGATACTAAGTAAATGCAATTAAATTTCTTATAAATTAAATCTGGAATGCTTAGATAAGATTTTAAAAACATTTACAAAATATAACATACAGCACAATAAATTAGGTATAACAGCTTTCTGAAACACATCAAAATATTAGAATAAAATTTAGATTGGTTCGAAATATTAGAATATTTTATTTTATGCAACAAAACTACCTTATGAATATGAGGTAAATGGTAGTTAAGATTTCGTAGCATACCCTTTAGCTTTCATAACAGCGTTCAATCGATCTTGCATACTATATACAAGGTGTTTACAAACATTTCTATCAATATTAGCCCAAATAGACTTTATACGTGCCACTAACTCAGTTTTACTTCAAGGAGGCTTTTCATGGAGTTTTTTCTTCATTATACACTATAAGTTTTCGATAGGATTAAGGCCTATTGGCTGTTTCTTCAGCTTGTTTCCGTTCTATTATCTCTCATTTCAGCCTTGCTGCTGCTTTTGTAGTAGAAGCACGTCTTCTATGCGCCTGATGAAGAAAGATTCAGATCTTTCGAAAGGCCTAGCGCATTTAAAAGTTTTTGATGGTGTTTTAAGAAGATCTTTTGTTCACTTATTTATTCACAGCAGTTTCAACTCATTTTCTTTGATTGTGCTTCTTCTGGCATTTCAGCAATTCTTTATGCTTTTCACCGCCCTCCCCTTTTGTATGTAAGTACTTTTTTGTCTTAATTTTGTATTGATTTTCTTCTTTATTTATCTTATTGATTAATTTATTTGCTTATTTATTTTTATGTCTTATTTATATTTTAGCATTCTATATTTGTATTTTGTTTATTCTAGCTTATTAATTTATTTGCTTATTTATTTTTATGTCTTATTTATAGTTCAGTATTCTAAATTTGTATTTTGTTTATATTTGTGTTGCTATTATGTTTACTGCTCAATTTAACAGATTTACTAAACTCAGACAAAAGCGGGTGAAATTTCTTAACCACTCAAATTTTCTTCAAAATCGCAAAAAAAAAAGATAATATTATCGCCAAATTTATTCAACTTAAGTGATCTCTTAGTAGATCTGCCAGAATTTCAAAAGCTATGGTTCATTCACATTTTGTTATTTTAAGAGCTTGTATTCAAGATTTTCGGTAAACTTTCTCCAAAATTGAAGAAGAGATTTATGACCTTCATTTGTTCCTTAATAAAAATCTTGACAATTTCTGTGATATTGAAAAAAAAAAAAAAAAAAAAAAAAAAAAAAAAAAGGTTGGCCTTCTCTGCTTACTTTGAAAACTGTTCATCAAAATAAGCTTGATAAAAAGTTTTCTTCATTGTGCAATAAGCAAAGAAAGTCTCAATTTTCAAATAAGGATCTATCAAATGAGCACTGCATCGTTAATCTCTTCTTTCATATCTTAACTCCTGAGCAAAAAAGCATTTTAGATCTTGGTTTAAATTTTTCTCAGTCTTGCAAACCTTCTCTCACAAAATTGATTGCTCCTATCGATTTTTTCTTTAAACATAGTAAAGACACTCCTTTTTAAAAAGAATCTCTTCGTCACATCCTTGCTGGTGCTATTTCTTCTAATAATTCAAAATATAAACGTAATATTTCGCGTTCTCAACATATCGCTCTGAATGAGCTTAAGTCGTATGATAATCTTAGTATTACTAAAGGTGATAAAGATGGTCAAATTGTTCTTATGGATAAAAAAGATTATTCTGATAAAGTTTATGCTCTCTTATCTGAAGGTCCTCATGTTGAAGTTAAAAAATATCCTACTAATTCGCATCTTTCCACTCTCAAAAAAGCTGTTAAGAATTCTGTTGTTTTAAATGAAAACACAAAACATAGTGTTATTCCTTCTTCATCTATCTGTGCTTGTTTTTACGCTTTGCCTAAAGTTCATAAAACTAATGTCCCCCTAAGACCTATTGTTTCTAATATTGGTACTGTTACTTATCCTCTTGCCAAATTTTTAACATCCATTATTTCTCCTTTATTCATTTCTAATTCTCATACGATAAAAAAACTCCTATGATTTTGTTACTAAATTAAAAAAATAATAACCCATCCAATTGTTCTATGCTTTGTCTTGATGTCAAATCTTTATTTACCAATGTTCCGATTGAAGGTGCCCTTTCTTGCATGGAAAAAAGATTACGTCAATTTCATTTCTCTGATATTGAAGTCAGTCCAAGATTTTGTTAATTTAACTAAAATTTGCATCACTCAAACTACTTTTGAGTTTGATAATACATTTTTCAAACAATCAGACGGCTTAAGTATGGGTAATCCCTTATCTCCAATTCTTTGTAATATTTATATGCATTATTTTGAGAAAAAAATTATTAAATCTGGTAAATTTTAAATGTTGGATGTGTTATGTCGACGATATTTTTGTTTTAGTTGATAATCCTTTTGATATTTCTACCATTCTTCATACTGTCAATTCTATCGACCTACATATTCAGTTTACTTTTGAGTTAGAAAATTGTAATAAACTTCCTTTCCTTGATGTTTTAGTTATCAAATGTGATTAAAAAAAAAAAAAAACTTGTGTTTATAGAAAACCTTTTTCTGTTTCTAACCCACCTCATGCCAGGCACGGATCCACGGGGGGGGGGGGGGGGGGGGGGCAAAAAAATATAAATCCACCGCTTATCGCGAATTCCAACAAATGGTCTATGAAAAAAATCGATTTCGTCAATCGCTCGCAGAAAAAAACGTCAAATTCGTCAAAGAATCGCGAATTTCGTCAAAGGATCACGCAAAAAACGCCAATTTCGTCAAAGAATCGCGGAAAAACGCGAATTTCGTAAAAAAATCGCGGGAAAACGTCAATTTCGTCGCAAAAAAACGAAAAATTTGGCAAAGGATTGAAAAAAAGTCGAATTTCGTCAAAGGATCGCAGAAAAAAAACGCAAATTTCGTCAAAATATCGCAAAAAATGCGAATTTCGCTAAAAAATCGAGGAAAAAACGCAAATTTCGTCAAGAGATACCGAAAAAGATGCCAATTTCATCAAGAGATCTAAAAAAAAATACGAATTTCGTCAAAGGATCGCGAAAAAATGCTCGAATTTCGTCAAAGAATCGCTGAAAAAAGCGCGAATTTTATCATAGAGCCGAAAAAACGCATATTTAACACCGGGAGGAGATTCCCCAAGGCGCGAATCCAGGGGGGGGGGGGGGGCGTTCGTCCCCCTCAAGATATAAATCCAACGCTTTTAACAGCAGTTTTCGCAGAACAGGCAGACAAGCAAACGAAAACCAAACACTTTTCGGGTGTCAATGGTAAACCTCGCTGACGTTTCGTCAATTAATGAACAAAAAAGGATTATATCCTGTCAAAAGGCATATGGCGCCATAATTTTTGACACTATGGGTTGAGGTGGGGGACGATGCCACTTCGTGAACCTTTTGTTGAATTTCTACAACAGAAAATTGACACCGTTATGCGGATCCCTTTAAAGTGTGCAAACTTTTTCATCTTTTCACAGAAGTTGCACTTCTAATTTCTGTATAATATTTTTGCAGAGAGCTCTTGTTTGAGAAAAGAATGGGATTCGTAGCAATTTCCAAAAACAGAAAGAAACAAGAAAAAGAAAGGACCTTTTAAAACTTCAAGAATCTTAATGTTTTCTGAAAAAAGCCACTTATGTTTAAAAAAAAAATGTACTGCTATTGCCAGCCACATTGGTGAATTTGAAGGGGTATTTGATGAATGAATGAAAAAGGATAGTCAGTAAGGAGTAAAAGGAGTCAAAGTCAGTAAAAGGATAAAGTCAGGAAAAAGTCAGTAAAAGGATAGTCATAGTCAGTTAAAAGCTAAAATGCATATGGTGTGTTAATGTCTTTAAAGACAACTTGGTAAATCAGTTCTTCCTTTATGTTAGAGATCTGCACGGGCCCGGGCTTGACCCGAGGCCCGTACCCGGCCCGCGGGCCGGGCCGGCGAAATCAAGGCGAATTTTCAAACGGGCCGGGCCGATAAAAAAAAAATTAATCGGGACTATCAGCCCGATATAAGAATGTAACCAAAACAGATAAAATACGAGCCATTTTCAATGAATATGACTTTCTCGAGAAGTATAAATGTGCGACACGAGCAGTTGCGAGTTTAATAGCATCAATACAGAAAGGTAACATGCCCATCGTAGAGTTCGGCATCGTACAGTTACATGATGTCTGATCCCAGGTTTAAATTTTTTCAGCAGACTCGTGCCGGGACGGAGCTGGTCCTAATGTGCAGGGCAGGCATTATGTTTTGTAAAAGTATTAATAGCGATAATGAACTTCTGTTTACACTGTCTTTGAAATATAAGATTAGTTGGGGTAACTGGACCCACGAGGTAACTGGGCCATAGGCTATTTTATAAAAAAACTGTTGATGTTTTTTAAGTTTTAGCTTTGTGAACAATGCACCTTAATCTCTACTTCCTAAAACAACGTGTGTGAACTCAATAATAACTCACACTTTGCTGTGATAGGTTGTCAAAAATTTACGTTTCTTTTTTTAAAAACAACGTCAATATGATTGAACTTCCTCGGCTTTTTATTAAAATACTGTAAGTACTTTTATTAAACAATCTTTTTTTTAAAGATTAGGCATATAACTACATTAATATTATTAGGTATCTATACATATTACTTCATGTTTCAAATATAATCACGGTGTCCCAGTTACCCCATAATTTTTTCAAGAATGGGGTAATAGGGACATGTATCCGAGGTTGAAGTTTTTGAAGTTCCGGAGTTGATGTTTAGTTGAATATTAACATCAAAACAATTATATGAAAATATGCACTTTTAACTATTTATATACAGGATAAAGTGGCCTTTTACCAAGTTGGATCAAAGATGTCATTTTTTCTGTAATTTTGAGATCATGTAATCATTACTGGAAAACCATAACACCATAAGTTATCAGTGCTCCTGCTGTTGTCAGTATTAAGCCTTTATTTATTTCAAACATGCCTGCTCCGGTATAGTATATCCGTATGCTCATAACACTGTCAAAAATCATTTTGTATGTAGACAATATTTTTTCATTATCTGTCAGAGTTAGTAATTTTTCTGCTCCATCCAACAATATAAATTTTAATTTGTCGTACTCGTAAGTCACATTTGTGGCTGAGAAAGTCAATGAAAAGAACAAAAAATTTGCCATTAATAAAGCAGTTATCATTTGGATAAACATCCATAAATCTTCTTGAATAACGTCCGAGAAAGGAATGCTCATCTTGCTAAAGAAACAACTAACCGCAGCTGCATATATCAGTAAACAGCTGCTTGACAAGACATTATCGATATCTTTAAACAAATTTATTAAATTCCGGTATGTAGACATGTAAGAAAGAATTTCAGATTTAGATAATAATTTTCTTGTATAATCCGATTTGAAGTAATCACTGAATGAGTTTAGTATATTTCTAGCAAATGCATAAGTGTTAGTGCAAATGATTAATATCAGAAAAATAATTCCGGTGCTAGTAGCTCCTGAAAATACACAACTGATGCAAATAAGGCAAAGAACTGCAGTTGATTTGTAAGCTGCAACTCGAAAGCCGAGCACAATTACATAACTATCGTCTGTTATTTTTATAAACATCAGAGATAGCATTAAAGTAACAGAAAGGGAAATTATCCAAATGACAATTAAAGATACACAAATTTTGTTTAATTTACACTGTTTCTGAAAATCTACGTTCAATATGTTGCACCAATAAAAGATATTGTTTTTAACTCTGAATATTTGTTTTCTTTTAAATATCATTGTTAATCGAATCAAAACGCCAAGAAGGAGATAGGCGTAAAATGTATAAATTAATCTCTGTGAAAAGCAAAATAAATGAATTCCATAAATGCTTATAATGGAAGATACAACTGAACAAACAAAAAGTATACTATCCCATAAGCTTGGAAAACAAGACCGCTGTTTCTCATTAGATTTCGTAAATGTTATTCCAAGCCAGGATGATAAAGTGAAAACGACCGTTAGTGTTTTAGATGGAATATTTCCCTTCATATTAACTTTAATTTTTTTATTTTGCATTTGTAACAAATCTATAGTATTTTTAACAAAATAAAGTCTTTAGGGTTTATACTGTCTGAAAACTGAGTCTTCATTTTTTTTAAACCTTTTTTTTATGAATTGAATTTGGCAGTATCGTTTAAATTAGAAATGATTTCAAAACTTTAAAAAATATAAAAAAATAAAGTACTGTTAGTTTATTCAAATTTCTAGATATCATGATTAGTCAGTCATTTTAAACAAACTTTAAATGCTTTTTTTTTTCTTCAAGTGGTTAGTAAATAATAGTTCTAGTCTAAAATAATACTAAATTATCTGATAAAATGTTCTTTTATAAACATAATCGTGTGTTGAAATGTATTCTATGCAAACATCATTTCCTTATTAAATTCTATAAAATTATTCTTGTTAAACTCTATAAAATGTTGTTTTAGGTTCACATATAGCAAATTGAATCTGCAAATCCAAACGTGTATTCTTTCTAAAACAGAGCTAATTTTGCTTTGTTTTTAAATGGAATTTTAAAATCAAATTAAACTTTTTAGAATTTTCTTGCATTCTATTTACCATTAAACATTTAATTATTAAAATGATTCTTTTTTCATAAATATATTTTAGGTTTATTAACTGTTATATAAAACATTCCTTTGCAGGATTTATTCAATTTATATAAAAATTCTTTTCCAAGCATCTTCTGTTGCAGTTAATGCGATTAGAAGAAATTCAAAAGTTCTTAAAATAAAACCCTCTTTGATGAGCTTGATTTAAATAACGTAAAATTAGCAAAGTATGTACCAGAAAATTTTAATGAAAAATATAGTACTGTTTTTACAATAATTACCTTGTTTTCACTTTCTCTATTTAAGGTATAAAATAAGAAATGTCAAATAACTTTATAATAATTCATAATGATCCAGATCTAATGAAACTTGAAATTATTATTACTTTTATTTTATGTTTTTATCGTTGAAATAATACTTTAGTAAAGAAAAATAATGAATACTTCACCCGATTTATTCAAGATCATGCATATCAAATACATTATAATGTTAATTCGTGGTCGTATCATTTTGTATAAAAAATTGCAATGCATTAGCAATTTCGAAGCACAGCATTTAAATAGATAATTTATTTATAAATGTAGAGTATTTGAATATAGATTTAAAATTTTTTTTTTGATGTAGATCATGTGAAAATATTAATGAAAAATATAAGTTTAATGGCATACAAATGTTCTAATATTAGTTTTTATTGTATTTAATAAATTCATTTTCTTAAACATAACACTGAATTTCGGATTAAACCCAGTTATTGTTTATCAGTTATATTTTCAGTTGACCAAATTATTCCAGATCATACGAAAGTATTGATGAGAAACATGACAGTATAATAGTAAAACATTTTTACGATATAAATTACAATGGTGATAAGAAAATTATTTTCATTCATTGTCAATGAAAATGTTGAAAATTTCAATAGTAACAGTTATTGTCTGTAAATAAGATGTTTTATATTAAAGTTTTTTCTACATATAAGATATTTAACAGCTTTACTTAAAAGTAATTTGGAAATGCATTTCCTAGATTTTTCTGAAAAGTTTTCAGAATAATTTATTGAAGCATAATTTATGACTGAAGCAGATTTACACTTTCTACCCTATTGAAACAAATAATGAAGATATGCATAGCAATTTTAGACATATCAGTAAACTACAAATTGTTTTAGGAAGAGAAATTCGTTATTTAATGTAGTACAACACAAAATAATATATATAAATTAAAAATGTATTTTGGCAAATTTTTTATATGTAAACTTAGTTTTTTATAAGAAATTTCCAAAAAGCAAACATCGTTTTAAAGAAAGCGTTCAAAACATTCTATTTCCTTCTGTGTAAAATTATTTTGCACTACTAAATAAACATTAATTCTGGAATAATATTTAAAAAATATTTCCTTATGGATTGTTAAAAATAGATACTGCATTCAAGAACGCCTTTAAAAAAAATGTTCAAACAGCTTGTGTTAATGGTAATTCATAAATAAATATATATCTCTTTTGTTTAAAATCATTGCATTTTCCACTTTATTCTAGAAAGAACCCTACTAGTTATATCGAGGTGTTTTCCAGATACTTCATTATTTATCATATTATTTGTGAAACATAGTCATTCAGATATCTTTCAATAAATATTTCATTTCATTTTCTGGAGAAATACTAAGAAATATAACCAATTTAACATCCTTAGAGTTATCTCCTCAATAACCATGATACATCGTTGTTGACAAAAGTATTATACATTGCTGTAAAAATACAGATAACTCCCTCCTTTTTTCAATCTGTCAAATATAATAATATCGTGCTGCAATCCGGAATAATTGTTCAAGTACGAAATCGTCTGTAGGAAAATTCATTAATACTTCCGAAGTGAACAGAAAAGATGGAAAAAACAGTCAAAATGATTAAATGATTAACCTTTTACACATTCTTCTTGTGTTTGTTCGTAGATAATCCGCGAAGATAGAAAAAGTCCTCTTTTCTGTCAAAAAGGTTATCACCTCATACCTATTACCATGATATATCGTTGTTGACAAAAGTGAGGAAAAATATAGATAACTTCCACCTTTTTTTAATTTGTTAAATATAACACTTTCTTTTAGAAACAATTTCTCAACTGTGAAACCGTCTGCGAATAAAGTTACTAGCTCTTTCGAAGTGAACTGAAAAAATGGAAAAATAATCAATTTGATTAAATGATAGATGTCTTACTCGTTCTTTTAACTTTTTTACCCCTTTTAACCTTCGATGGAAGGATAATTCCTATTTTCTGTCAAAAATGTTATTTTCTTTAAAACAACTTGTTTTACTATTTCAATCTATGGCGTACACAACAAATCATGTCTGAGTAAAATTAGTCATTAACGGCAGAATACATCGATTATTGAAAAAGAAATATCCATTAACTTATGTTGGGTATACAAAAGTAATCAATACCTTGACATGTAAAATGTATTTTAAAAGATGGTCTATTTGTTTGAGATAGAATAATTTATAAACATTTACTTTCATTTCTTTATTGTGAAATTTGTTGTAAGTGACACAGAGAGTCAAATTCAGTTTTAAAATGTTAAATATTGATTCTAGTGTATGTTGTTTATGACATTACTTAAATATAAAAAGATACTTTCTTGAAAGATGCTTTTGTGAGTCTTTATGACTTTTTTGAAAACCACACGCATACATTCTATTATCGATTTCATAAGCAGGTAAGTTCGCTTTATGAAATATCTGTTAAAGAATGTTCCTACTTTGTTGACTTAAAAATCTAAGAGTTTCTTGATTTTTATTTAAAAAATTCAATTAAGATATAATGATAAAAAGTACTTCCGGCCTGTGCGGGAGGAAGAGGTAGCTTTCATATTCCTTATTTTTAAAAAGCCAACTCATATTATTCAAACACACGAAGCTCAATTTAGTGGAAACCGAATATGAGAGATTCATTACTAATTTTTATCAATACTTAATCATTATGAATGAGAATTTCGCGAAATAAGCCAGCTTTATCCAAGCTGCTTTTATTTAAAGTAACTTATATTTGGCTGCCAAATTCGGCGATTTCTTAAAGTGCCTGCTATTTTAAGACAACATGGTGGATGAGGCTCACCAGTGAACTTGGTCGAGACCTTAGTAATTGTTGTGCACGTGCTCACTCACATCGGAATCGGTTGATATATACAAGTGCTGTCGCAGTCAAAAAATCAAATTTTTCAAAATGTCACCCACATTAGAAATTGAAACTGCTATATCTGAGCCATTTTTTAAGATAAAGACAAACAAAAAATGCTCCTGAATCCTTATATCAAGGTCAAATACTTAAGAAAGAAACCTTTTTCAATTTCCAATTTTTTTGCACCTCACTTTAAATATAATTTTTTTTAATTTAATGGCCGCCATTTTGAAACAAGATGGCTGATGAAGCTGGCCAGCGAACTTGGTCGAGATATATGTATACTATCCACATGCCTTCTTACATCGAAATAGGTGAATACGTGTGTTATCGCGTGACAAATACACGATCGTTTCAAAATGTTAGCCATGCTAGAAATACAAAGTGCTATAATTCAACCATATTTTAAGATATAAACAAAAGAACAAATATTCAGAAACAAAAACTGCTCCGGAATCTTTGTATCAAGGCCAAACACATAAAAAAAAATTTTTCATTTTCCAATTTTTTAATACCTCATTTTAAATTTTAAATTTATTTTTTTAAATGGCAACACTTTTGAAACAAGATGGCGAATGAAGCTGGCGAACGAACTCGGTCGAGACATTGGTATGTACTATGTACAGACCAAGTTACATCCAAATCGGTTCATAAATACGCCTGTTATCGCGTGACAAAAATCAGGTCGTTGTAAAATGTCAGCCACAATAGAAATTCAAAATGCTATAACTCAGCCATTTTTTTAGATACAGACGAAACAAACACTGTTCCGGAATCTTTGTATTAAGGTCAAACACATAAAAAAAAAATCTTTTTCAATTTCCAATTTTTTGGTATCGCATTTTAAATTTTAAATTTTTTAAATGGCCACCATTTTGAAACAAGATGACGGATGAAGCTGGACAACGAACTCGGTCGAGATATTTGTATGTACTATATACACACCAAGGTACATTCAAATCGGTTCATAAATACGCCTGTTATCACGTGACAAAAATCAGGACTTTTAAAAATGTCAGCCACGCTAAAAATTCAAAATGCTATAACTCAGCCATTTTTTAAGATATAGACGAAACGAAAACTGTTCCCGAATCTTTGTATTAAGGTCAAACACATACAAAAAGAAAATCTTTTTCATTTTCCAATTTTTTGGTATCTCATTTTAAATTTTAAATTTTTAAAATTTTTTTAAATGGCCGCCATTTTGAAACAAGATGGCGGATGAAGCTGGCCAACAAACTCGGTCGAGATATTTGTATGTACTATGTGCACACCAAGGTACATCCAAATCGGTTCATAAATACGCCTGTTATCACGTGACAAAAATCAGGACGTTTCAAAATGTCAGCCACGCTAGAAATTCAAAATGCTATAACTCAGCCACTTTTCAAGATATAGTCGAAACAAAAACTGCTCCCGAATCTTTTTATCAAGGTCAAAAACATAAGAAAAAAATATTTTTTCAATTTTCAATTTTTTGGTACCACATTTCAAATTTAAATTTTTCTAAAAAATTTAAATGGCCGCCATTTTTAAAGAAGATGGCGGATGAAGCCGGCCTACGAACTCGGTCGAGACATTCGTATGTACTATGTATAAACGAAGTTACATCCAAATTGGTTCATAAATACGCCTTTTATCGCGTGACAAAATTCAGGACGTTTCAAAATGTCAGCCGCGCTAGAAATTCAAAATGCTGTAACTCAGCCATTTTTTAAGACATAGACAAAACAAAACTGCTCCGGAATCTTTGTATAAAGGTCAAATACATAAGAAAAATATATTTTCCAATTTCAATTTTTTGGTACCACTTTTCAAATTTAAAAATGTTTTAAAAATTTTAAATGGCCGCCATTTTGAAACAAAATGGCGGATGAAGCTGGCCAATGAACTCGGTCGAGACATTGGTATGTACTATGTACATACCGAATTACATCCAAATCGGTTCATAAATACGAGAGTTACAGTGTGACAAAGGTGATATATATATATATATATATATATATATATATATGTATATCAATTTTGAACGGAGGGTGGTTTCGGGGTCTGGGGGATGAAAATATACCAAAAGTTTTTGAAATCACTTTCCTCCGAACGGCTGCAATAGGTAGCTTTTTGTAATGAAAGCTACGTAAAACGTGTGCACATATAAATATATATTTCTTTGAAAAAATAAAACAGATTGTCGCATTATTTATAGTGTCGGTCAAAAGTTTCCGGCCAGTTAGTTTCTTTGATTTTTTTGACAGAACGTTTCAGCGAAGAAGAAGCACAATTGCTCCAAAAGTTATGAATAAGCAAATTACCTCTGACCACGTGATCATTTTGATTAGATACACAAGATACTTGATGCAAAGGGGAGGAATTCGAAATTCGCGTGTACAAAAGTTTTCGGCCATTCGTCATCCATTAGTTTTTGCTATCGGTAAAGTGTTTTTTTTTGGCCATGTTTTTTAAAAAATCAACGTGAATAACGTATTTTAAATTCAATAAAAAAGAAAAATGCCCAGCTAAACTGATGGCATTGAGCTCACAGGCTATTTACACTAATTGTATATCATAGTCTTATTTTAAAGAATAATGCCCCTCAAAAAAATAAGTGAAGGGGAATTAGCCCCCGTTTCACCCTTTATACTTAACCAGTGAACCTCCAAATCTAATCAGGGAAGCTCCTTATCATAATAAACCGGTATACCAAATTTGGAGCAAATCGAATAATCCTGCAAAAAAAAAAAAAAAAAACATTTATCTAAATTAAGAGGGTGGACTAGCCCCCCCCCCCTCCTTTATTCTTAACCAAGGAATCCCCAAAACGAATCAGGGAAGCTCCTTAACATAATAAAGAGGTATACCAAATTTGGAGCAAAGCGAATAATTCTGCATGAAAAAACCGTTTATATAAATTAAGGGGGGGACTAGCCACCCTTCCCCCTTTATCCTTAACCAATGAACCCACAAAACTAATCAGGGAAGTTCCTTAACATAATAAACCGGTATACCAACTTCGGAGCAAATCGAATCATTCTGCATGAAAAACCCATTTATCTAATTTAAGAGGGGCGGGCTAACCTCCCTTCCCCCCCTTTATCCTTAACCAATGAACCCCCAAAACTAATCAGGGAAGTTCCTTAACCTAATAAACCGGTATACCAAATTCGGAGCAAATCGAATCATTCTGCATGAAAAACCCATTTATCTGAATTAAGGGGGTGGACTAGCCCCCCTTTTCCCCCTTTATTCTTAACCAATGAACCCCCAAAACTAATCAGGGAAGTTCCTTAACCTAATTAACCGGTATACCAAATTCGGAGCAAATCGAATCATTCTGCATGAAAAACCCATTTATTTGAATAAAAAGGGGTGGACTAACCCCCCTTTTCCCCCTTTATCCTTAACCAATGAACCCCCAAAACTAATCAGGGAAGTTCCTTAACATAATAAACCGGTATACCTAATACGGGGCAAATCGAATGATTCTGCATGAAAAACCCATTTATCTGAATTAAGGGGGGTGGACTAACCCCGTTTTTCCCCCTTTATCCTTAACCAATGAACTCCCAAAACTAATCAGGGAAGTTCCTTAACATAATAAACCGGTATACCAAATTCGGGGCAAATCGAATGATTCTGCATGAAAAACCCAATTATCTGAATTAAGGGGGTGGACTAACCCCCCTTTTCCCCCTTTATCCTTAACCAATGAACCTCCAAAACTAATCAGGGAAGTTCCTTAACATAATAAACCGGTATACCAAATTCGGAGAAAATCGAATCATTCTGCATGAAAAACCCATTTATCTGAATTAAGGGGTTGGACTAACCCCGTTTCCCCCCTTTATCCTTAACCAATGAACTCCCAAAACTAATCAAGGAAGCGCCTTATCACAATGAACCTAGGAAAAAATTTTGAAGCAAATCGGATGTTTCTATCAAGAGTTATCGCGTTACGTACATACGTACGTACATACATACATACAGAGCGGGCGAGCACATTAGCTCTCAGGCTTTGATAGCCTGTGAGCTAAAAATGAAAAGTTGAACAATTTATTGTTCCTAAACGAGTGATTTGTTTGTCACTAAAGGGACAATCCTATCGTGAGATTGCGGCAAAGTTATCGATTGGAAAATTTGCTGTGAACGATATTTAAAAAAATATATAAAGATGGTCATCGCCTCCAGAACTTGCCACGGTCCGGGTGACCCCGGAAAGCGACTTTTCATGTGGACAGAATTATCAGGAGAAAGGCCGTTGATGACCCGCATAAAAATTCCGCTGCAATTCCCCGCGATTTACGGTGTTAAAATATTGCTGAAATAATTCGGTCTACCGTGTCAAGACGCTTACGTGACAAATTTGTGTTTTTGCCACGATCTTTTGACGAAATTCGCGTTATTTCTACGACCTTTTGACGAAATTCGCATTTTTTCAGCGATTCTTTTGCAAAGAAATTTGCATTTTTTCGCGATCCATTGACGAAATTTGCGTTCTTTTTTTCACGATCCTTTAACGATATTAGCGTTTTTTCACGATCCTTTGACGTAATTCGCATTTTTTTCTACGATCCTTTGAAGAAATTTTCGTTTTGTCCGCGATCCTTTGACGAAATTCGCGTTTTTTGCAACTTTTTTTGACGAAATTCGCATTTTTCGCGTTTTCAGGATCCTTTGACGTAATTCGCATTTTTCTATGATCCTTTGACGAAATTCACGTTTTTTTCACAATATTTTCACGAAATTTGCGTTTTGTCCGCGATCCTTTGACGTAATTCGCATTTTTTCTACGATTCTTTGTCGAAGTTTGCGTTTATTTCGCGATCCTCTGACGAAAATCGTGTTTTTTTACGCGATCCTTTGCCGAAATTCGTGTTTTTTACGCGATCCTTTGCCAAAATTCACGTTTTCTTCGCGATCATTTGACCAAGTTTGCGGTTGTTTCACGATCATTTGACGAAATTTGCAGTTGTTTTACGATCCTTTGGCGAAATTTGCGTGTATTTCGCGATCCTTTGACGAAATTCGTGTTTTTTCCACGGGAAAAAAAGGCCGAAAGTTGCGGACAATTTTTTAAAATTAATTTCTTTAGTGAAAACAAAAATTGTCCGTAAGAGATTTTCTTTGTCCGCGACTATGTCGCGGTGTTTCTGCCACTGGGATTCAAAGTTAGAAAACTGTTTAGTTATTTCAAATCTGAATCCGTGTATGGTGTATTTTATAATTTTGATCATATGTGATAGAAAAATGCACAGTATAAGAATAGGAGGATTTGAATTTCATTTTTTATTTTCTTTTACTTCTTTCTCTTTTTTTCCATAAATATTTATCCAAGTAAAAACGTAAGATAAAATAAGAAAAATAATAAAAAAAAAAAATTGAGAGAATTGGTTAATTAGTAGTTTTTGTTTTCTCTATGGTAATTAGAATAAGGATAATTGTTGCAGATTACTTCAATGAGAAAATTTCAACTGTCTGCTCCCCAAAGCAGATCAAAGGACCAAAACAAACTACAGAGGACGACGGAAACATTTAGTAGGTAGATAATATTGCATAAAGCCGGACAGAAGAATTTTTTTACTTGGAACTTTTTTACAGAACGTTTTTACTTGGATAAATATTTATAGAAAAAAGAGAAAGAAATAAAAAGAAAATAAAAAAGTAAAATCCAAATGCTCCTATTCTTATTAGCTCCCGATACGGTATGCTATTTCTTTCTCCCAGCGTATATTGTGACATCTTCAAAAAATAACGTTACCTATACAGAAGCCAGCCGTAAAACACAGCAGTACGATTAAATACTCAATAGCAATTTTTTAAAATTCTAAGCATCACACATTTTCAATTTTTATACCATCGTATTGGGGAAAAAAAGTACTTTTAAATGCAATTTGTTTGAAAACTGCATTTCCATTTATTTTTGAGATATTAATTTTTTTGTAGTTTTTGGAGCCATTTGCTCCTGGCAACCACTGGCAACGGAAGTACTCCATTTTTGTAGAAAGTAAAGGAAAAATAGTTGTAAAATATTACTCATATATTTTTGTTGCCATTTTTTTATAACAGCCGAAAGAAAATTTAATTAAAATAATACGTGCTATTTTGAAAATATATAAACGAATGATTTCTGTTAAAACATGGAGCTATTATAAACTATATTTAATTTTAAGTGTCTATATTAATGTTACAAACAAATGAAGGCCTATGAGTCATTAGACAGCCTTTTTTTTGTGAGTGTGTCGAGTTCCTTTAATGATGGCATCTTTGTGCTGCATTTGTGTATTATTTCGCCCTAGTGACGTCCTATGCATACTTTACTGTAGATGTTTAAGAGTGGATCGTATTGGAATTCTTAAGCGGATGCAAATGACGTTATTTTACATAAAATAAAAGCGTGTGTTGTAAGTCTTAAAATATGTTTTGTATTATTGTTATATACATACATACACACACATATATATATATATATATATATATATATATATATATATATATATATATATATTTTTTTTTTTTTTTTTTTTTTCATCGGAGGAGACACTAAATTCTGAAAAAGAAGAATTCCTGTTTTCTAGTATTGTATATTTTTCTGTCACATATGATCAAAATTATCAAATACACCATACACGAAGACGGGTTCAGATTTGAAATAACTGAACAGTTTTCTAACTTCGTATTAAATGCCACGTTTATTAAAAAAACAAACACTTGTTCTTAAAAAATATTTTTACTCCTCTCAAGAATGTTAAATTTTCTGACACATTTAAGTAGACATTTTTTTTTTATCCAGAAGCATGTAATCAGCAGGCATGAGCCATGAAGTGCTTTGAAATCAAATAGCATTTTTAAATTTTCTGATGAATGTATTACATATTAAGTGATAATAAGTTGCTACCTCATAATGATCTTTTGCCGATTGTCACGTTTCAAAAAAAAAATCTGTTCCAAACGTCAACTTTGGCACCATTTTCTGAAAGATCAGTTACCTTTATGGGGAAAAAGGAGAAACGCTATTCATTTACGAATAAGAAAGAATATCTGTGAATTTCGTGCATTTAAAAATGAAAATTTCTTCACTAAAGTGTAAAAAAAGATGCAAGTTACGATTTCAGAACAACTTTAAATAGTTTTTAAAAACCACAAAATGTGGCTAATCAAAGCTACATTTTATTTGTAGGATATTTTTTCTGTTGAATTTTTAAACTGGAACTCGTAACATAGAAAGTTATCAGAATTGAAATAGTCAAATATGATGTTGAGCAATTGAGCATAAGTATAAAAAAAAATGTAAATATTTTCATTTTAATTTGCAATAAAAAAAGAGTTTTGAACACAAAAAGGCTTTTTTTTGATGGAGAAGGGAAAGGGGAGAAAGGGTATAGGCAGTGTGGAAAATTATTTTATTTTCTGCAAAATTACTTTGCTTGTATTTTTTTGTGAGCTGTTACGTTGAGCCTGTTACATGAATTAGCCTAATTCAAGTCAAAGGATTTTTTTTAGTTAACTTTGAGATCCTTTCATTTCAGAAAACAAAGAAAAATACTGCTTTCACTTTTTGCAGCAGAAAGTAAATGTGTGTCTCAAAAAACCAATTAGAAGAAAGATTAATGCTTATCATCAGTGCTCTTGTCTTTATATATATCAATACAACTGATGATTTTGAAACAAGTTCAAAAACATCAATAAAAAATATCTTTTCGAACTGAATGACAAGAACCAGTGTTGTAATCGTAAAAAAACAAAGGGTATACGCTGTAGGGGTGCACAACCTTTTTAAGAGAAGGGCCACTTACAAAAATGCCTGGGTTGTTGAGGGCCACATCAGCAACACAGGGATAATTCTATTTCGGGGAGATCTGTGGCCTATAAAAAACATGGTTTCAGAGCAGTGGCAGTTTTACCTGTTTAGGTTCCCCTACCCAGTCAACATATCATATTCAATACAGTTGGCAAGGGTGTATCATCAGTTTATGTTTGCATATATAACAGAGATATAGCAAAGATTATTTTCAAGGCGTGAAAATATTCCTTGACCTTATTCGGTTGGATTAAATTTTGCTTTATTAAAAGTGCTAAAAAGCAAACATAGGCATGAAAGTGGCTAGTGCCCAAGAAAATGTCAACTTTATGAACGAAGTTAAATTGACGAAACTCTCAATTTTTCTGCAGCCGATCAACAAAATTTTAGATTTTCCCGAGCTTGATCGACAAAATTCGCGATTTTTCCACACCTTATCATTGGAATTCGCGATTTTTCCGCGCCTAGTCAACAAAATTTGCGATTGTTAACTGGCTGACGAAATTTTCAATTTTTCCCGTGGTGAATTGTTGGAATTCACAACTTTTTCTTGCGATAAACTACCGAAACGCGCGATTTTACCGTAGCCGATCGACGAAGTTTGCAATTTTTCGCACCTAATCGACAAAATTCACGATGTTTTCCTCTGTCCGATCAACGAACTTTGCAATTTTTTTCGCGCCCGATCGACAAATTTCGCAATTTTTCCACGCTCGATAGACAGAACTCGCAATTTTTTCCGTCGACGAAATTCACGATTCTTAACTGACTAAAATCCTTGGCAAATTAGCAAAATTCGCGGTTTTTTCTCTCGATAAACTGACGAAACTCACGATTTCTCAGCAGCCAATCAACGAAATTCCCAATTTTTCCTGACCCGATTGATAAACCTTGCGATTTTTCCGCACCCGATCAGCTAAATTCGCATATCTTAAATGACTGGCGAAATTTGCAATTTCCCACGGCAAATTGGCAAAATTCCCGATTTTTTATTGCAATAAACTGACGAAACGCGCGATTTTTCCGCACCCGATTGATGAAATTCACGATTTTTTCGTGCCTGATCGACGAAATTCTTGATTTTACCGCACTCGATCGAAGAAACTCGCGATTTTTCCGCGCCCAATTGACGAAACTGAAACTCGATTTTTCCGCACTCAAGTCAACGTAAATCGCAATTCTTAATTGACTAACAAAATTTGTAATTTTTCCTCGCAAAATTGGCGAAATTCACGACTTTTTCTCGCAATAAACTGACTAAACTCACGATTTTCCCGTGCTCGATCATGCGCGAGACCGACGAAATTCGAGGTATTTTTAACTAGGGACTGACGAAAATAGCAACTCGGGAATTTCTTTTATTGGACTATTCAGGGGCTATCGGGAATTTCCTTTATTGGGCTTTATCCCTTATTGTATCGGCTAGACGATTAAAGAAATTCGCAATTGTTAGCTGACTGGCGGAATTTGCGTTTTCCGCAGCAAATTCACGAAATTCGCGATTTTTTCCTGCAATCTATTGTCAAAAACTGCAATTTTTGTCATTTGTAAATTGACGAAATTCGCCGGCCACTTGTTAACCCATCGCGGGCCACTTTTGGCCCGCCTGCCACAGGTTGTGCATCCCTACGCTAAAGTCATGAACATTCATGGATACAGTTTACGCTAATGATTTATTTGAGAAGCAGGTGGTATGGTGAGCTTCTTAAAAAAATCCAGAGAGAGGGTATACGGCGTATATCTCCGTATACCCTTAACTACTTCCTGACAAGAACAGATCCAGATCTCAAAACATATTGTCGTCGGTTTATATTAAGTTACAAAGGAAAAAATCCAATATTTTATAGTTCTCTATCTTATTATTATTTTTCTTTAAAGCGGCTCTCGAGCTTCCTACTCAACAACGCAAAATTTTCCAACACATTTTCTGTCTCATTTTTAAGCATATTGGCAGGCCTGACTGTTGAAGCAGAATACAATGGAAACTAGTTTTACATTTTTTGATAAAATTACTTATCGAGTTATAAGCGATTGTGGTCACATGAGGACAAGTTTTTTGTCTTTCTCGAGCTGCCGCGTCTGGAATTTAAAACGCCAACTTTGACAATATTTTCTGAAAAATCTTTTGTGTTTACCAAAAAATGGAAAACGTCTTTCCACTACATAGTTTCTGAATAACAACACCTTCCAATTTCCGAAAAAAAATGAATTCAGAAATGTCTCAAAAAGTAGCTCTTTTGATTTGAGAACAGCCTTAAGGATTTTTTCCCGCATTCTTTTTTAAATATTTTTTCCAAGAAACTTTTAGTTCTTCGAAGATACAACATACCATTATATATAGTAGCTAATAGGGATGTACCGCATATTCGGTATCTATTCTGTATTCGGCCTCTTCGGCCATGTTACCGAAAACTTAAAAAAAACTTCTAAAACATTTTTAAAAATCTTACACAATTTCTGCTTCTAACTACCAACTTATAAAGATATTCATAATAATTAGAAACAGAATCATATTTAAGTAAAATAAATGTTTTTACATTATTTGCTTTTTGTAAAGTATTACTTAAGAAAATTAACCATTAATGGGGATTTTCATAGAAATTAACAATGTAAAAATGCAAGTTCCTGAACCTTTTCTGGTAAATAATCTGTTTCTTGCTTTATCACAAAAAGGGTGTTTCTAATCAAACAGAAAAACTTTCAGGGTTGATAATACACATCAAGAAAGACAATTTTTGTTCAGAAAACCATAATCGCAATCCACTTATTCAGTTATAAATAAAGTGTATCTCATTCGAGGCCAAACTTGGATTTTCATTTGTTAACCCTAACGAAGATATCATAGCTATATTTTTAACAAACTTGCTTTGATTTCTGTGAAATATAATATCATGATGAGAAGTGCTGGAAATTGCCACTTTTCATATTCAAACAACTATGAAGCAGACATTCCTTTATTCAGAATGCAATTTATAGTATTTATACTGTGTCACTGGCCAAAATTCAGTCATTTTCAATGATATAACATTTAGTACAAACTAAATTAATATGAAACAAATCTTGCTAAAATATCTTCATTTACTGATAAAGTTGTGAACGAAAATTCAGTTTCGGCTTGTAGTTGCACACCCAGAACTTTTGGCTGAATATATCGTAATTTTGATGGGATAAACGGAGTGATGTGTTGTTTCTTGTTCAAAATTTTTTTGTCTTGACCACGTCATCTCTGTTGAAAGTTTGTTACAATTTTTTAGGAACAATGTGTATGTTTACAATCTATAAAAATAATCGCCCATTCGAAACACTGATCTAAGATGCATTTAAAAACTTCCTTGCTAAATCAAAGTCAGTAGAAAAGTTATTTTTCCTGAGTTGTTTGTTTTAGAATTTAAAAAAATATATATTCACTTGGTTTAATGCACCAGAAAATCCTTGAAATATAAAACTTTTTAATTAATAAAATTTTAAAATTCTCTTCTTAAATAACTCAAGCAGATTTTTTTCATGCATAAAGTTTACATGTAAAAAGTTCTTGTTTATCAATATGTAAGTTTCTGCATTAAATATCAGGTAAAATTGTTTTAAAATTTAATATTTTAATGCCTTTAATCTTTGAAATATAAAAGTATTCGACCAGTCGAATATTTGGTACTTGCCCGAATATTCGGTATTTGGCCTAACAGAATTCGGCCAGCCGAATATTCGGTATTCGGTTCGCCTGTGGGCCGAATTTTCGGTAGAAAAGTTATTTTTGCTGGGTTGTTTGTTTTAGAATTAAAAAAAAATTCACTTGGTTTAATTATCAGAAGAAGTCATGAAGTATAAAGCTTTTTTAATTAATAAAATTTAAAATTCTCTTCTTAAATAACTCAGAGCTGATTTTTTTCATGCATAAAGTTTACTTGTAAAAAGTTCTTGCATGTTAATATGTAAGTTTTTGCATTAAATATTATGAATTTTTTTTTTTAAATTTAACATTTTAATGCCTTTAATCTTTGAAATATAAAAGTATTTGACCACCCGAATACTTGGTATTTGGCCGAATATTCGGTATTCGGCCTAACAGTTTATTCGACTATCCGGATATTCGGTATCCAGCTCGCTTGTAGGCGGAATATTCGGTACAAAAGTTATTTTTGCTGAATTGTTTGTTTTAGAATTAAAAATATATATATATTCACTTGGTTTAATTCACAAGAAACAGGCATGAAATATAAAACTTTTTAAATTAATAAAATGTTAAAATTCTCTTCTTAAATAAATCAAAGCATATTTTTTTCATGCATAAAGTTTACTTTTAAATGTTCTTGTGTACCAATATGTAAATTTCTGCATTAAATATTATGTAAAATTGTTTTAAAATTTAACATTTTAATGCCTTTATTCTTTGAAATATAAAAGTATTTGACGAGCCGAATTTGGTATTTGCCGAATAGTTACTTCTCCGTTGGCCGAATATTCGGTATTCAGCCTAACAGTTAATCCGACTAGCCGAATATTCGGTATCCGGCCCGCCTGTTGGCCGAGTATTTGGTAGAACAGTTATTTTTGCTGAATTGTTTGTTTTAGAATTAAAAATACAGCGCAAAACCATTTATCCGGAATGCTTGGGGTCAGATGTATTCCGGATAACTGGTTTTTCCGGTTAACTGGTTGTGCATGAAAGCAGCAACCATTTGATAAGTTTTGTGGAATATATGTGATTGTGGCATTATTTCTGATATTAAATTATTAGATTACTTGCATTAAAAATCAATGCAAGAAATATCAAAAGTCAACCAGAGTTTAAAAAAGGTAAATTATGGGAATCCCTTAGGAACAAAAATTCTTCTGTTACCTCTGCATGAAAATTAAATCATTTAAAATACAACTAAATATGTTTTCATTTCAAATACTAGATGTTGTCACCAAATTTTACAATTGTTTAAGCAAAGCCCATGTCAAACTGGCAGTATGTGATACCTTTTTCTGCAAAGATTCTAAAATCAGTCTATCAAAAATATCATTCCGGATAACTGGTTTTCCGGTTAACTGGTTTCCGGATAAATGGTTCCATACGTATATATATATTCACTTGGTTTAATTCACCAGAAGAGGCCATGAAATATAAAACTTTCTTAATTAATAAAATTTTAAATTTCTTTTCTTAAATAACTCAAAGCAGATTTTTTTCATGCATAAAGTTTACTTTAAAAAGTTCTTGTGTATCAATATGTAAGTTTCTGCATTAAATATTATGTAAAATTGTTTTAAAATTTAACATTTTAATGCCTTTAATCTTTGAAATATAAAAGTAATCGACCAGCCGAATACTTGGTATTTGGCCGAATAGTTACTACTGGGCTGGCCGAATATTCGGTATTCGCACTAACAGTTAATTCGACTAGCCGAATATTCGGTATCCGGCTCGCCTGTAGGCCGAATATTCGGTACAAAAGTTATTTTTTGCTGAGTTGTTTGTTTTAGAATTAAAAAAAAACAAGTTATGCACTTGGTTTAATTCTCCAGAAATATGAAACTTTTTTAATTAATAAAATTTTAAAATGTTCGACCAGCCTAATATTTGATGTTTGGCCGAATATTTGGCTATTTGGCATTCGGCCTAACAGTTAATTCGGCTAGCCGAATATTCGGTATCCAGTTCGCCTCTAGGACGAATATTCGGTATTCAGTTAAAATCACTGTTCGGTACATCCCTAGTAGCTGATGTAATGCTATTACACCGTTCTTTGATAAGAAAAAATTCCCGGTTCTCTCTTATTTTTTGCTTTGAAAAACAGACAATAGAACGGTAAACATCTGGCGACATCCTCCTGTCCCCCGCAAAAACCGCGAAATATCCACCCCCCATATCTTTCAGAGTCCAACAAAACGAATTTTAACGAACAAGAAATCTAGCCTTCTAATTTCATTTGTATTGGTCAAGGAGTGTACGTGTACCATTTACCCTCAAGGCCTTTTTCTCCAGGTCCCTTTCTTGAATGAAGCGAAGATATTAGCTTCCCCAATCTCCTAGCTTACAGGGATACTGCATAGAAATAGGAAGAAGGTATATTTCTTCTTCCAAGGGGTACTGTATCATGGACCCCCCACCCCTCCCTCCATTTCTTACGCCCATAAAATAGCTAAAAAGTGAAATTGCAATCGACTCCGAGCGAAAAAAAACTTAAATAATGCAATCAGAAAGGAAGTTTCTTATTAGAAAATATTTAATAATTTTAAGTATGCTTTTTCTGTTTTGTAATAGATTTTGTAATATGTTTTTAAAAATTCTTAAAAACAAGAAAAAAATCAGAGCCAAATGATGTAATGCTTGAAAAAAAGTGAAATTATCGAATGTATACGAGTTTACCGAAAGTGGGGGGGGGGGGTCGCACCCCCCCACCCCCCCCCCCCCCCTGTAGCTACGTCCCTGTGTATGAATACAAAATACTAACTGTAAATGTTGTTGATCACTGTTATTTTCTGTTTTAACGCCACTTTTTTTCAAAGCTTGCCAAGGTGGCCGGAAACTTTTGAGAGCATGCGTTTTCTTTTGCAATTAATTTTGTTAATTAAATTTATTAATATTTATTTTTTATTCCATAAATAAGTTCTTAACTGTTATGTCAATAAAGTGTATAAGTATCACTTTGAGATTCCTTTTCATATGGGTATACTTACAAATTAACCAAAAATTTTATGATGGCCGGAAACTTTTGACCGCCACTGTATAGCAACACAAAGGGTTGGGTGATTGGTTAAAAAAAAAGGTGAGATAACTAAAAGGCGAAAGTTCTGGAACCTCCATACATAGTCTGAACTGAACAAGTAGGTAAGTGTGATCGCAGGTCGCACAGAAGGTTTCGTTTAATATCTATTTTAAAACACTTCATGCTTAAAATAACAAAGCAAAATTGTTAATTTATAATTATTAAATCCTTATATAAATGGAGACACCATTACATTTAATGTTAAGATAATTAAAAAATACTTTTAAATCTAATTAAAAATATTCAAGTAAAATTATTTAAATAAAATTAAAAAAGTCGAATATTTTTCAATTCAACAATTTCAAAAATTTAGCGAAGGTATAAACAAAATATAAAATTTTTAAAAGCAAAAAATTGTTTAAAACATATTTAAAATCTGAAATAATAAAAAAAATCCATCTTAATTCTTTCACTTTCCAAGCACTCCCTAGATGGCACCAAAACTATGCTAACATTTATTAAAATTCGAAAAAAAAAGAAAAAAAAACTTTCAATTCTGCATCCGGCTTGAAAATCCAAATATAAAAAAAAATAAATCTCATATGGTTAATAAATGTATATATAGCTTTGCCAGTCTTCGATTGGAAAAAATATTAATATTAACACTTTAAAAGATAAATGACGGAGAGTTACTTTTCGACTCCTCGATACAGAATTTTTTCTAGGCGGGAAATAGCTAAATAACGATATTTTAGCACAAATATCTTAAACAGTCTTTGGCCGCGTAATTTATATTACATACAAAAATTTTAAAACATTAGGGCAATTCTGAGTACTTGAAACTAATCAAAATCTGTTCTGCTTTTCGTTTGCTTTGATCGTGAATATGCTAGTGTATTTTCTCTCAATGTGAAATAAATATATTAATTAAAAGAAAAGAAGAACAGTTTTTTTTCAACTAAATAACCATATTTGTACGCTGCCGAATGTACTGGGGACCTCAACCCCCAACCACTCTCGGTTCATTTGGATAGTTTTTTATTTAAAAATATAAAACCATAGAAATCCGAGGATGTATGCCGACTGCAATGGTCCCCCCAGTATTAGGATACTTTTAAAAGGCTTTTGTTCAAACATATAAAATCATTTTTTACTGATTTTTAGGTATATTTAAAGTGACATCTAGTAATTAGGCAAAAATCGTATAAAAGTTTAAACTGTGTATTAAAAAAACAACTATTTTGTTGTAAGTGACGTTTAATATGATGAAGAACACCATTTGAAACATATTTGCAAACTGTAACTACATCTCTAAAAGTAGCGGTTTTGGAATTAGACAATGATAAATGTGGCCATCCTGAACATACCGATGAAAATGAATTAACTGATGAGATTAAATGAGTTAATTGGACAATGGTACGCACGCTGGAGCGTCATTAGACACTCCTGTTCTGCAACATGTATATTTTTCTTGCAAATTTTAAAAAAATGATTTATAAGAATTTTATATTGGTAGTTTTTGCCCCCGAAAAATTCTAGCCGTGATTGATTAAAAAAAAAAAAAAAACCAATTCGATACTGATTTCTACTAAGGAAAAATTTCATCCCACCATCTCTTTAGTGATGTTTTAGCACTGGATATTGGAGCATATGACAATGTGTTTCTATGACAGTTTTAGGTGCGTTCGTAATTATATAAATACGTAGCACCTATAGTCGTCGTTCAGTCCGTCTGTTTGTCCGTCCGTCCGTCTGTCTGTCCGCATGTAACAGAGCAAAAACCACCCAACCGAATGGTCTGAAATTTCAAATATATGATTGTTGCAAAATTTTGTCGAGCCATTTCAAATTTTATGAAAATCGGATGTAATTACAGGGACAGTCAAAAGTTTTTCTTTACATTACGGCCAATGGGAAAAATTATTGCAAGTGGATTTTAATGATATTACAGCCTTCCGAATGGTCTGAAATTTTAAAGATATAATTGTTGCAAAATTTTGTTGAGCTATTTCAAATTTTAGGAAAATCGGATGTATAGTTTAATTACAGGGACAGTCAAAAGTGTTCCGAAAAAATTATTGGAAGTGCATTTTAATGATGTATCAGACTATGCACTTTATAAAGTGCAAAAAATTACACATTCAGTACAATATGGGGTGCAAAAAATAATTATAAAACTAGTTATAGTACGAACGCACCTCATTTGCCACGTTTGACGAGCAATTTCCAACTTGTTATTAAAAAGAAATTAAAACAGGTGAGACATTTTAAAAAACTCTTCCACCGAGGACACTTTTTAAGTGCGTTTGTAATTATATAAATACGTAGCCCCTATAGTCGTCGTCTTGCCCATCCGTCTGTCTGTTCGTCTGTCCGCATAAACAGTGCATAAACAACCCAACCAAATGGTTTGAAATTTAATATATATAATCTTTGCAGAATTTTGTCGAGTCATTTCAAATTTTATGAAAATCGAATCAAAACTTAAAAAAATATTAATAAAAGTTTTTTTATTCTATTAAATTCTGTCATACGTAATTAATTCAATGATATTTCATGATACGTAAGTATTCTACGTTGCCATGGTGATTAAATCCTATTTAAGATGGAGTCCGATTATTTCCGTATTATTGAATTTAATATCTATAATCGTAATAAATTTTGTATTCATGCATTTTTTAACAAGAGTGCAACAGCTATTGCACCAAGATCTTGATATTTATAAAATTAGTTATAGTACGAACGTACCTCATTTGCCACGTTTGACGTAGAATTTCCGACTTGTTTATATTACATTACAAATCTGAATATTTCTCCAATTCCATCACAAACTCTTCTGGAACTTCAAAGATAAATTTAAAGGAAAATATTTAATTTCATATACCTAGTTTTGCAAAGTTTGGGATAATGATTTTTAATTTTATGATAAAGAACTGTTTTTGACAGCAAGTAATCTACAACGCATGAATAATGATATAGCATCGAAAGTTGAGAAATCTGACCATTCTTCATTTTTCTGAATTTTCATCTAAAAGTGAAACCCTTAGCAAGCTATTAAAGGTCTGTGGTTTAAACTTTCCAATGAATAATTTTATGGATTTTAAAATAATTCATAACCATCAAGAAGAAACACTTATTTAATCCATTATTTGCAGATTTTAAACAAACAATGTTAACATGCTTTATATTAGGCTATTAATATCCTTCACGTGTTACATTATTATACACTGTAACCAATGACAAATATTGTCGTGGAATATTACCACATGTTATACTGATTTTAAAAGTCTCTGGCACATTTACAGCATTATATTTAACTTTACTTTTGTATGTAAAGACTGAATTTTTTAATGGATTTTTTTACTTCCTTCCTGATATGCTAGAATTATAAAAATACAGTAGATTTATAAAAATATAACTTCCCTTTAACGAAGTTTTCGACTTAAGGAAAATTTCTGCTGAACATTGATTTTGAACACCATTAACATGGAAATTAAACTCCATATTACGAAAAATATATATTCTATATAACGAAGTTTATACCACTTTCGTACGTATACAACATTCAAACGGCGAGGTTGCTGTTGCGATAGATGTATGACTTTATTTCTGTGGACAGTATGAGAATGAAATTTTTTATTTGTTTAAACATTTCCTTTCAAAAGAAGAAATGCTAACAGCCACCGATACAATAAGGATGGGATTCCAGTTTCATGAGAATGTTACACATGAATTGTTGACTTTGAACATTGACTTTGAACACCATTAACATGCAAATTAAACTCCGTATTACGGAAAATATATATTCTATATAACGAAGTTTATACCACTTTTGTGCGTATACAACATTCAAACGGAGAGGTTGCTGTTGCGATAGATGTATGACTTTATTTCTGTGGATAGTATGAGAATGAAATTTTTTATTTGTTTAAACATTTCCTTTCAAAAGAAGAAATGCTAACAGCCACCGATACAATAAGGAGGGGATTCCAGTTTCATGAGAATGTTACACATGAATTGTTGACATTGAACATTGACTTTGAACACCATTAACATGCAAATTAAATCCAATATTACGAAAAATATATATTCTATATAACGGAGTTTATACCACTTTCGTGCGTGTACGACATTCAAACGGAGAGGTTGCCGTTGCGATAGATGTATGCATTTATTTCTGTGGATGGTATGAGAATGAAATTTTTTATTTATTTAAACATTTCCTTTCAAAAGAAGAAATGCTAACAGCGGTCGATACAATAAGGCGGGGATTCCAGTTTCACGAGAATGTTACACATAAATTGTTCGGGTACATACAAAAATGCGAAAAATTTTATGAATAGTGTATTTTTTATAAGAAGTCTGTACAAAGTAATATTACAGACTTTTTTAAAGTTAAGGAATTGAAATATACTGAGAAAAAAAGAGAAAAGTTACACTACGTTTACTACTAGTTACTAGTTTTTGTTTACCTCTATTTTTGTTATGTTTTTTTAGACATTATTCTAATTAATTTTTTATTATATGTTTACATTGCATAAAAAAAGATTACTGCCCGAATTAAGATGCATTTTTCTAATATTTTAATTTTATGCATGTGTATTTTATTGCACAAATTTCATTTATTTGAGTTAATTTCTGTTTAACGAATTTTCTTCATAACGAAGTGTTTAAGTGTAACGATAAGACTTCGCTAAATGAAACTTTCACTGTATGTAGGCAGCTGAATTTTCGATGACTGTACAACATTCTAATATTTTTAGAAACTCATTATAAATTCATAAGCTAATTTTATGGCATTTTTACGTTAGCTGGGCACAGGGACTAAAACAACACATATTCTTTATGGATACAATTGCATACGAGTTACAGCATTAATGGAATTACTTAGGCGGCAAATCATGCTCTTAAATTATGCTTACTGGCTGTGAAACTGTAACTACAAAATATTTTAAAAACTGAAAAAGTAGAAAATATGAATTAAAAAATAAATATTGTAATGTTATTTTTTCAAAATCTCGCTTTAATGAATTAATATTTTAATGTTAATTAAGAAATGTTTATATGTTGTGAAAAAATTAAGATATTCTCACTGATTGTTTAAAAATTGTTTTTTAGGTGCGTTCGTAATTATACAAATGCGTAGCATCTATAGTCGTTGTCTGGTCTGTCCTCATATAACAGCGCAAAAACTACTACGCAACCGAATGGTTTGAAATTTTAATATATATAATCGATGCAGAATTTTGTAGACAGCATGGCAGACTCATGGCATTTTGAATCTTGCTGCTGCTTTCGTGGTAGAAGAACGCCTTCTTTGTGCCTGACGAAGAAAGACTCAGATCTTTCGAAAGGCCTAGCGCATTTAAAAGTTTTTGATGGTGTTTTAAGATCTTTTAGTTCTTATTGATTCACACCAGTTGCAATTTATTTTCGTACATAAACATGATTACTTAGTTGAATTCATCTATTGCTTTGATTAATTTAAACTACAAATGATATTACAATAAACAATATGCTCAAAGGGAAAAAAAAAAACATTATTAAAATTTCTAACTTGGTACTAAGTATTCCTTAAAAATTATCTATTAATAAAAAAAAATCTACCATTTCTTTTAAATAATAATTTGTCCGTCGGATCTTTTAAATCAAAACAATCAATTTTCGTTGACGAGTACACAAGGCTAACAAACTCATGCAATCAATTTTTCTCATGTTATTATTCATAGTACTCTAGAAAATTTTATAATTTTATAAATTAATTTTATAAAGTATCAGAGCTAATAAAAGACAAAATTTCTAATTAAAAATAAGAAAAGAATTAATTACTTTACTGTAATTAAATATCTTGCGACTCCCGTACAGAATATATTTTTAAAGTGGATTTTTTTTTTCAAAAATAATCTATAATACCACGTGAAAGTAATTAAAGTACCGCAGAATAATAATGAAAAACAATTTCATGCCAGCATTACTCCTTTATCGTGAAATGTGTTTTAAGTGGATTCTTTGTAAACGAAATTATAACAGAATCTATGCTGAAAGATTACTTAGGCTAGCTTCTTTAATTAAATTTTCGATTTGAGGATCAGTAACGATAGTTTGTTTTGGTTTGATCAAACATAACCAGGTGTTTACATATGAAATTCATGGAGATGCGGGCTGCTGAGATAGTAGGATAATATTGAAGAAAGGGAAAATTGTTTTATTGCTTCGTAAGTGTAAAGAAGAAAAAACAGAACAGGTTTTTAAAAATATATTTTGAGAATATTAATGTCATTTAATTGAAAGATTTATGTGATCCCTTTACGCTTTTATATCCGACCAGAAGTACATTTAACAAGAAAGAAGAGTCATGTTTTAATAAATTAAGTAATCAGGTTTTGAACCATAAATCATATTTTGTATAATTTGTATGTTGAATACGATACAGATATGAGTTGCATCTCATTAAATAAAATTTTCGCTGGTAATAAAATTTATATGATTGATAAATTTTATAACTTTATACTGGGTGTTCCAAAAATGACTAATGGATTTTAAAATTCCATAACTTACAAACGGTGACAGATGTTAAAAAAATTCTTGCACGAGTGTTATGTAAGATGTCAGGAATTTTTATGCTGAGATTCTCAGTTTTAGTTACAAATAACATCGATAGATGGCGCTGCAGTAAATATCGCTAAATACAGGCTCGATTTTTCGGCCTCTCTCTTCTTCCATGCGAAAAAAGGAGATTACAATATATTGAATGGATCCCGGAGTACCAAAAATCGGGTCTGGACTGAGCGCCTATTGCTCTCAGCGCCATCTATTGTTTGAAATTCGAACTAAAATCAAGAATTACAGTATAAAAACTCCTGACATCATACAAAACCCTCCTGCAACAATTTTCTTATTATCTGCCACCGTTTGGAAGTTATTCAATTTTTAAATCTACCATTCATTTTTGGGACACCCGGTAAATTAACTTTATAAAGTATCAGGGCTAATAAAAACAAAGTTTCGAATTAAAAATAAGAAAGAATAATTTGCTTTACTGTAATTAAATATATTGCGACTCCGATGCCGATTTTTTAAAAAGTGGACTTAAAAAAAACTATAATATCACATGAAAGTAATTAAAGTGCCGCAGAATAATAATGAAAAATAATTTAATACTTGCATTACTCATTTATCGCGAAAGGTAAAACACCTTTCGTGGAAGGTGTATTAAGTGGATTTTTTGTAAACGAAATTATAGCAGAATCTATATTGAAAGATTATTTAACCTAGCTTCTTTAATTAAATTTTCGATTTGAGGATCAGTAACAATTGTTTGTTTTGGTTTGATCAAACATAACCAGGTGTTTACATATGAAATTCGTGGATATGCGGGCTGCTGAAATAGTAGAGTAATATTGAATAAAGGGAAAATTGTTTTACTGCTTCATCAGCTGAAAGCAGAAAAAACAGAGGAGGTTTTTAGAAATATTTTTTGAGAATATTAATGTCACAAATTGAAAGATTTTTTGTAGTCGTATTTCGGTATACAAAATATCAGATATGGATTTGAAAAAATATCAGAGTTAATAAATCAACAAAATTATTTATTCTAAAGAATAAATTATAAATTTTAATTTTTTAATTCGATAACTAACGGTTTTTATGCGAAAAAAATACATTTTGACTTTTCCTTAAAATAACCTGTGCTATTTCTAAGTAAAGTGCCGCAGAAATTACTATAAGATGCAATCTAATGTTTGCGTTAATCATTTACCGTAAAATGTTTCAACTGATGTCTTTCTAAACGAACTAATGCATAGAAACAGATATTGAAAAAATATTCAGATTGTTTCTTTAATTAAATTTTCGATTCAGAAGAAGTGACGTATAGATTGCTTTGGTTTGATCAAATAAAACCATGCGTTTTTATATGAATTGTGCATATGCAGACAGCGTAAATATAATATTATTCAACTGAAGAAAGGTTCATTTACATTTTATGCAGATATGTATCTCAAAGTGCATGTATCTCAAGTATATACATGCACGGTCTCAAGTTTACGGAGTTGATACACAACGAAAAAAAAAGAAGCTACTTTTAGGAATGACGTTTTGGAATGTAAATATAATTTTATGAAACCCATTTATTTTATTGCAGGAAAAAATATAGACGTTGTATATCACTTTAGTTCTAATTGATGCATTGGAAAATAATGAAAAATATAGTTTAATTATCGGAAAATCCTTCATAAGGACGTGTGGTTTACTTTGTCGTATGGATAATTTACATATTAAAGTGCAATCCAACTTTAAAAAACGTTATAAAAATACCGTAATTTTCACACATATTTATGTTTAGTATGTTAAAATGAGTGTGAAAATACAGATTTTTATAAATTTTCATTTATTAGTTAGGGGGATATAAATTATTGATTAAAAAAATTATAACATTAGTTATTTACGAATACTTCTAACAATAACTTATATATTTCATTACTTTTGTTTTATCTGATACAGTATGAAAGTAAGTAATGCGCATTCAAGTAATGCGTTGAATTGCGGTTTGAAATAATGTAATTAAATAATTTTACGATTATTCCGAGTTCACAAATTCAAATAAACAAACTAACTGCAATAATGATAATATTGCAGAAATATTGATTATATTGGTTTTAAAATGGCAAAACATTTCTTGTCAATATCCGTTCAATATTGACAAAACATATATTGGGACAATATTTGATCAATACTTCAATATTTAGCCAGAGTATAGTCAATAATATGTCATCAACAGTATGTAGAAGGTTCATTTAGAACTAAGTATGGTGTATTTGTGACAATTCTAGTTTAACTTAGGTCTTTTTTTTCTAATCATTTTTGTACTAACTGAAGTGTTTACATTCAAATGCCCTTTTTAAAATAGTTATCTAAAGTACTTTGACATTTAAAAAGGGAACGAAGTTAAACTAAAAATTTTATTAAATTATATATAGTATAGTATTACATAGTTTATATAGTATAGTATTACATAATATATATAGTATAGTATTACTTCTGTTAATTGTTCCCAATATTTAAGAACGTCAATCGTAATCAATATACACTGTTAAAAATTTTGCAGCATTCTGGCAGGTCATTCGACCGTTTTTTGAAACAAACGGTTTCATAACCATAATTTAACTACCGGGTGTCCCAAAAAGGACTGACTGATTTTAAAATTCAATAACTTGCAAACGGTGACAGATATTAAAAAAATTCTTTCAGGAGGGTTATGCATAAGGTCAAAAGTTTTATTACAGTGATTTTCAATTTTAGTTCGATTTACAAACAATAGATGGCGCTGTAAGCAATAGTCGCTCAATACAGGCTCGATTTTTGGTCCTTTATCTTGTTCCATGCAGAAAAAGGAGATGGAAATGTATTATCCGGGCCACGAAGTACCAAAAATCGAGCCTGTATTTAGCGACTATTGCTTACAGCGCCATCTATTGTTTGTAAATCGAACTAAAATTGAAAATCACTGTAATAAAACTTTTGACCTTATGCATAACCGTCCTGCAAGAATTTTTTTAATATCTGTCACCGTTTGCAAGTTATTGAATTTTAAAATCAGTCAGTCCTTTTTGGGACACCCGGTATATTCTGACCATAATATGGCCAATAATATGGTCAGAATAGTGTTAAAATTACGGTTGTGTAACCGTTATCGGAAAAAACGGTCAAATGACCTGCCAGAATGCTGCAAATTTTTAACAGTGTAGACTCTTGTAGAGTAACAATTTGTTTTGCATATTTATGAGATTATATAAGAATATATTGGTAACATAAAAAAGAGTTTATGTTCTGGGCAATGTATAATTTACACATAATTTAAAAGTAGTTTAGAATATAAAAATGTATTTTCTCAAATTAATATTTCAATTTAATTCAGGCATTTAAAATATCATACTTAGGGGTTTATCATACTTAGCTTAGGGGAGATAGGAGTTGTTTGACCAGACGAGAGATTTTACCCGCTGCCTTTATTATTATATTTTTTGCTGCTAAGCCTAAGATCAAAGCATACTATTATAAGCTTTTTCCTATTAGTTTTCGTAATTATTATGCAATTTACATAACAAAACAACAACAACAACAACAACAACAACAACAACAACAACAACAACAACAAAAAAAAAACCCGACGAATTTCGCAATTTCTCCTTCAAAGAGTAAGTTTCCTGTTTGTCAATTGTACCTCAAAATGACAGTCACATATAAAATTAATGCAGATATTTTTGCTGTAAAGGGTATTTAACTTAATCATCTTGAAGATACGTCAGTTAATTAGAATTTTATACGAAATTTATTATTCATTTTTTTATATTTTTCATTTAAAATGGCAACTTTTGTAGCATAACCTACTGCATTTGTTGGATATTCTACCTTGTGATGAGTAGAATCAATGGTTTTGATAGTCAAATAAATTTTTCGGGCATGGGCAAAAGCATAGCTGTCAAACTTTGTATTTGTTTTAATTAATTAGGTACTACAAAGAGATATAAATACAGGAATTTTCTTATTTTAATTAGATTTAAATTAAGAGCCACATGAAAATAAGAAACTTTTGTTTTTTATAAAATTTCTGGAGGGTAGGATGAAAGAATCGCATATTTGTAAATTAAATTCACTCTAAATAATCTATCCTTTTATTTGAAATTTACTATCCTGTTTCTTTACCAAAAGGCTTTAAATTATTTCTTGTCTAAATTAAAAAGTCACTGTACGTCACACAGAGAAGCATATCACTCATATCATCCACTTGTGATATATCTCTCATTTTGCATTTTGTGGAAGTCACTACCCAAAACACCCATTTATAGAAAATCATAAGTTAGCCTACTTTCTGGGAATTTTTTTATATTAAGTGATTTTTAATGCTTTTTATGCTTCTTTCCGAATAAAACTTTTTTCTCCTATTCCATTAAAGTTTTAAAACAGTAGTCACAAAAATGCTTTTGTGAAAACATAGATTACAAACAAAGATTGTTCGACAATCTCCAATGTGAGTGGATTTTTAACCCTTAAATGCCGGATTTTTCAAAAATCATTGCAATAATGTTTTCCGGCTTTAATTTTTTAAATAAATCATGGGAAAAATACTTAAAAAAAATCATATTTTGTTTTAAGTATAGTTTACGACTAAAAAACAGTTTGTTACTAATCGGCAATACTGGTGTTTAATTAAAAAAATAATTTCCCTTGATAAAATTCTATAATATTAAACACACAAGAATTTTAGGAACTATAATAAGAAATAAATTTTACTTGTTCACTTCAGGTCAAAATAGGGTGTTTCGCAAGCTTCCAAACAAAACAAAAAGAACAAGTAGCAACAATCGAAAAAATAAATCTATCTTTATTCTTAAATAGCACAAGTGTTGCCATCTACATGTTGAAAATCAATTTAATAATATCTTCAGAGTGTATTTTATTGGCAACATTAGACATTATAGCTTCAATATTATTCTAATAGTATTTTAGAGCCTAAGTTGGGTATGTTGCCGAAAAGCAACACCAGGCATTTAAGGGTTAAAGTGATATAAATACCAAGTTTTATAGCTTGACCAGATGGCCAGGCACATGGCCAGATGGGAAAATGGTTTAATATTTAAAATACCACGACTTAATCTAAACTATAAAGAAATTTATAAAAGTGAATAAGGTAGAAATAAATCTTTTATATTTGTAATTTAAAATTTAGTTGACATGCATATTGCAATTTTTTTAAATAAAATTAATGGCAAAAAATTACATTTGCTGTAATTAATATTTATTAAAGTTAATAGTTAACGGTGTGGTTAATGTAAATTATGTTTTCCTAGAGACCCCAATTTTTTGAAAAAAGAATATAATAAAGAAATATAAGAAAAAATTATTGCAATATTTTTTTTTCTTATTTTCAATAAGATGCTGATATTTGACACAGAAGCACTTTACAAATTATCATTGCACTAATTATCATGATAATTAGGTTGAAAATTTAGTAAACATTTCACCACCAGTGACAGACGAACGAAAGTTATTAATGCAGCCATTCACTGTACTAAAGGCCGTCATTATCTGCAGATGTGAATGGTTCCTTTTCACCTCTTTCTAACAGTACAAGTTTTAATGATTCAAAATCAGTATTTTCTTTAACCTTTAAATACATAGTGATGCATATCTGTATCACTTTTTATTTAACCTTTCACTAAATTTATATAGAAATATTAATCCTGTAAAAACTACAAAAATGTGCTACTAAATAAAATTAAAAATTTATCTTCAAATTCCTGGTGTCTAATCCTTAGTATGAGAATAAAAAACACAATTCTAAAAGAATAATTCATGCATTTAAGGGTTAAGTTTTACAAAACAAAATTCATATAAAATAAGTTACCTAGATTCGTACTTATTAAATTAATTTCTAATTTTTCTCGGTTTTTGTAATAGCAGTAGTTTTTGCTTCCGTTACAGATGTGCAACATAAGAAAAAGTTAACGTATTATACGAAAAATATATCTCAGGTTTTTTTCGTTATTTTTCCTGTGTAATAAAGCTTTCTTAGAATCATATATATTTTTTTCGAAAGAAAATAAAAAAATATATGCATTTAAGGGTTAAATAAAGCTTTTATATTCTATACATTCTTTTTAGTTTTTTAATGAGTTACCTATATTTGAAACTGACGCACTTCATAGGTTAACATTGCGCTACTTGTCATGAGAAATAGGTTCAAGTTGAAAGAAAAAAAATCATCAGCAGTATAATAACAGGGTGTCTACAGATCAGAGAAAATCACAGTCAAATAAAATAGAAAATACCAGTATTTACTGATAGAAAAATTGGTCTTATTTATTCATTTATACGTGATTAAACAAGATGAATTTCTCTAAGAAAATACTGGGGTTTCACCGTTTTTTTGACTGTGTTTTTCCTTGATCTGTAGACACTCTGAATAAGGTAGAAAGTTATTAACACATTCACTCATTTTTTTAAATGCTGCCATAATCTGAAAACCTTGATAGCTGTTTGACACACTTTTTGCACTTTCTAATAGTACAAGTTTTAAACAGTCATATTCAGTATTCACGATGGATAAAGTCATTATATTCGAATGCAATTTTTAGTAGTCTTTTAATAAGCTGCTGATATTTGAAACAAACCCACTCCACATGTTAATATTTTGCCACTTATCAGAGTTAGACTACTTTTGATAGTAAAAATTTCAACGCCTGTGTAATAATAAATGCAAGTTATTAATTCAGTCACTCATTATGTTAAATATTGTCATAACCTTCATGATTGCTTAAGTGGAGGTTATTTTTCTTTCGCGTAAAATTTACGTGATTTTTACGATTTATTTTCGATTACAAGAAAAAGAGATATCACCTTCGGACTTTTTGCATTACATTTACTGACATTTTAGTTATATATATATAAATTCTTTTGTATAAAAGAAAATGAATATTATGTTTTATGCGATCACAACAGTTTAAAAACAGGGTTATAACAAAAAGTGGTGCCAAACGAATAAAATTCGTATAAAAGATGCCGGTTCTGAACAGGTTAATACTCTTTCCGCGCTTTCTAATAGTTCTAGTGTTAAAGCTTCACATCAAATATTCGCTTTGGATAAAACTAATATATTCTCCTGCACTTTGTCTGAGTCTTTTAATAAGCGGCTGATACTTGAAGCAAAAGCACTTGATAAGTTTACATTTCACCACTCGTCCAGAGAAATATATTGCACATTGAACCAATTGTGAAAGAATAGATGCTATTAATTTAGCCACTCACTGTTTTAAATGCAATAATTCTAATATTACAAGTTTTAGACACTCATATTCAGCATTAACACGCTGAGTGCCACGATGACTGACACTGAAGCTCTGAAAATTTACAATGTTTAAAGTATTTTTTAAGGAAGTATAATCCTGTAATAAATAAAAGGTAGGTACATTTTAAACACTTGTTCAGTAATTATTTAAAACAATGTATATATTTTCAGTTTTGTATCATATTTTTAGACGTCAGCCATCGGTGAATGACGCGTTTTAAACGGAAAGTTCGCTGTCAGCCATCGGTGGCTGACGTGCGCTTAACGTGTTAACTTTAGATGCAGTTATTGTATTCGGATACAATTTTTCTTAGTCTTTTAATAAGCTGCTGATATTTGAAATAAACCCCCTTGATATGTTAACCCATTTATGCCCGGCGTCCGATTTGTGGGACGCTTCGAATTTTAATGAATTCGTATAATTCTCTTCTTCTTAATAACAGGAAAATTGTATGAAATAATTATCTATACATGTCTTTACTTGTTACCGAGAGATGATAGAATAAGATGGATATTTATTCGCTAAAATGAAGGCTTTTTTCGGTATTTATAGATTTTTCCTTTTTCAAGATGGCGAAATGTAAAAAGTAAGTTTATTTGTATTTTTTCTATCAAGGATCCAAATAAATAAGTCATATTCTTAGCTTTTAGATTTATTTTAAATACATATTATTGTAATTGTGAAATTATACGTTCAAGCCTATTTTTTATTCAAGTCTATTGTTTGTAACGTACAAAATATGGGGCGCTTGGCACGAATGGGTACATATTTTTATTAGTCATTTATGGGACAGTTATTTTTGTAAAGTTCTCTTCACCATGATTATGAAATAAATTGTTTTTAAACATCAAATTCGATATTCTAAGTTCATTAATAATAATAGTCTTAATATTATTAGTCTCTGATAGGAAATAAATATAATTTTTTAGTAGTTCATAAAAATACTAATTATATAATATACAATTTAAAAGTTTATTTTATATAATTTAGACAAAATAATTACTTAATATATAGTATATAATTATGCATATTATATTGTTATAAATATTATGCATATTGTCATATTTAGTACATTTACATTTTAACAAATAATAATAATAATAATAAAAAAAAATTAGCGTAATTTTCTTTGGTATTTTCCATTTCATTTTGTAACATTTTAAATCGATTTTACCAACAAATTTGAGAAAACAAAAATTCAGGCATAAATGGGTTAATGTTGTACCACTTATGAATGTTTTATTACATTACATGTACATTGTACATCTTGATGATTACTTAACACACCTGCGCGCTTTCTAATTATTCTAGTTTTAGAGATTCATATCAAATGTTCGCTTTGGATAAAATCAGTATATTTTGATAGTTAGATTTTCATTGAGCTCATATTTGAAACAAAAGCACTCCATCGGTTAATAATGCAATACCGTCTTTTGAAATAGACAAAGGTTGATAGTAAATATTTCACAACATAACGAGCGACTCCTTATTTCTTCTCATCATACCAAGTTGTTAATGTTGACTCACTATATCAATGTTGACGCATCATATAAATGTTGACGTGGCCTGCACATTTCGATGGCAGCTTAATAACTTTCCGCGTTTATAATAGTCTTATTTATATAATAGTCTTATTAGTCATATTCATTGTTTGCTTTGGAAAAAGCTAATGTACTTTGTTAAGCTTTTTCTTATCGTATCAATGAACTTCTGAAACTTGAAAAAAAAGTGCTCCACAGGTTACATTTCACCACTCGTTGTGAGAAAGTAGATTCATGTTGATACCAAATCACTGTCATAGATTGGTCTTGGATAAAGCTCATATATTTTGGTGCCGACTTTCTTATTTTTTCAGTTTGCTGCAGAATTTTGAAACAAAATCACGCCATAGGTTACCATTGCACCACTTGTTGTGAGAAATAAACTCATGTTGATAGTAAACATTTCACCACCAGTGAATGCCGGATGCAAGTTATTAATGCAGTCACTCATTATTTTAAATGCTGTCATAGCCTGCACATCTTGATGACAGCTTAATACGCTTTCTGTGCTTTCTAATAGTGCTAGTTTTAGAGATTCATATTCAGTATTAGCCTTGGATCCGGTTACAGTTATGCCAACAAATATTACTAATGACAATGAAAAGGTGAGCAGTAACATTTTCAGTGTAAGTATATCGGACATAAAAGAATAATTTGTGAAAATAAAGCTTAAAGTATCGAAGAAAGAACATACAGATGCTGCATATAAAAGAAAGCTGTTAGTAGACATTGAATTTTCTATTTCATTAAATAAATGCATACACATTTTGTAAGTTGAAATCTTAAACAACAGTTCCATTTTGGAAAAGCAGCAACTTGTTTTCTTTTGTAGGAGACTTGCTCCGTATTTTCTTATTATATTGCGCATTGCGGTGTAAAAATTACAGCACAAAAGCAAATCCATAGAAATTAAGGTTGTGGTGAATACTACTGAGATAATGATAGAAATACGTATGAAATTCAGGGCAAATATTTTCATTCCATCTGAAACATCAATAAATATAAATTTAAAGTCCAGTATCTCATTGAAGCTTTTGTAATAGAAGTACGGTATGATTGCAATTAGTACAAGACACCATAATACATCTGCAACAATTTGATTTTTTATGTACATCGGACAACTTCCGGAATCAATGTCGAGTTGAAAATACAAAGAGCAGATTTTAGTAACAATCATGGAGATTTTCTCTCTTTTAAATAACAAAACGATTCGGATAATAAGCCCCAGCGTTATGTATACATAAACTGTTAATAAGAATTGCTTACTTAAGTTCATGTAATGCACGGAAGTAATGCTGATAATATACGCGAAAATTTCTACAATTGCAACAATTGAGTCCCAAAGACTATGCGTAAAGAAATTTGCCTTGGTGGACCGTTTCTTCAGTGTTATTCCATGTATAATACAAGCTTTTGTAATCAGTTGAAATGCTTCAACAACTGGTATTGATTTTGATGGAGAACTTGAGTATACAAAAGGTTTTGAATTTCTTTTCTGTCTGTTTTGATAGTTATTTTCATGAAAATCGGATAACTCCATGATGAAAAAGGTTATTCGAAACTAAATGTAGCAGATTACCGATTAAATTAATCAGTTTTAGTTACATTTTATTCCATCACAATTGAAAACCATTGTTGTTTTGAAAACGTTTTGAAGTTTTAAATTAATAAGCATGTGATATATATTAAAATATGACATTACATCTTGCACATTGCGTGATTAATGAATTTACGTTTAGTCTTTTTTCCAGAAATGAATTTTAATAAACATTTCATAAAATTGTTTAGATGCAACTGTGTTTCCATATTCCATTTGTCATCAAATATAAGGACCCAAATACATTCTGTAGTTCACCATCACATATAGTTTTTAATAGTTTTTTTCCATCTGTTCATTTTTAAATTAACAATTTGTAACATTTTGAAACCCTATTACAATTCTTATCTGTCCTCTACATCTGCTTAGAAGCAAATGCTTAATCTCAGAATGATATATGAAGGTACACCTTGAAATAACCTTTGCTATCTTTTATATATTTTAAAAAAAAGTTTCTTTTTATCTACATGATTGATAAATTTACGCAAGTCATTGCAATAATTCTTGCCTGTTTTCATTTATCTACAGGACTTGTAGCTCCGTATAATGTTCATTATAGAAACTGCTCAAACGAAATTTGACGGATGTGTTTAAATTAACTCTATTAACTAGACAAAGACGATCGTGCGTAGTTTTTTTGTTTTGACTTGATGAACCTTGACTTGCCCTTGCCTTTCGGGGTCTGTCAATCATCTAGGAAAATCGATGATGTGTAATTGAAAGTACTTGGTTTAAGATGTTTTGTTCTAAAAATTTAGAAGAAAATATTTTCCTTTATTTATCTTGTTGACGCAAATGTCTATTCTTCTTGTACCACAAACTTATTTATCTGTTCACTTAATAATGAATTTTTTTAAGAAAAAAAAATATATGGTATCCTGTAGAGTGAATGATTAGTTTTGACGGTCTTTTGTGGCAAGTTATGTATCCTCGATGAATATACATTACTTCGAAAACCAATCGATTTTTCTAGATTATGTTTACGTTAGTTTTTAAATATATATGATAGTTAAAATGAATATGATACACTATTTTATAAAAGAAGATCCTTATTTTTATAAAGAAAATTTAGAAAATGCTATTTAACAAATATGATAAAGGAATCTATTATAAAATCAGATTTATTTATTTAGCGAGAATTTATTCAAAGACAAAGCCGTTCCTAATTTTTTTTCTGGTCTGAAAATTTTTAAATACACTCTTAACAAAAAATACACAGGGGTAAAAATTACCTTCGTTATAATGCATCTTTTAACTTTACATATTTTTACTTTCTTTTTCTTCAATAGAAGAAAGTATTGTAATCGAAATTTTTTTCGACTTCCGCTTTTCGACGGATTTACACGTTTTATGGGTAAGAGATCCCGAAAAACATGTTTAATGAAAATGTCTGTCTATCCGTGTGTAAGTCGCCATTGTACGAAATAGAAGAACGTTTTGGCATTGGCACATCCGACTAGTTAAATGTTATTTTATCTCTTTTTGTATCAACGTGTTCCATGTCTGAAACATACGTGAAGGTCAATGTTACGTATACAGTAGGCTTTAAAAGACGGTTTTATTTATTGCTCCTATTTCCCAATACAGCAGTTAATATAAATAGTTCGTTGTATCAGGGCCCGATTAGTCTCTGAAGCTATGGGAAGCACAGTGTAATTTTGGGGCCCCCTTCATTCGAGAAGTGGTTTCTGAATTCGACATACCCGGAAACTGACCAATTCTAAATATTATTCCAAAGAGCTTCTCATATGAGGTCACATATATTTCTTTAAACAAGTTTTTTATGTTCTCCTTGCACAAAAATTGGATGTAATGGAAATAAATATGCAAAATATGATTTTGCGTAGTATTAGAGGAGAAGGTCCAAATACCGGCTAGGGTCCAAATACCGGCTACTAGGTGTTCTGAGAACTGAGCGCAGCGCAGCCTAGTGGTGATAGGCAGAGTTTGTAAGTTTAATTGAGAGAAGAAAGTTACGAAAAGTACGTCGCTGAAGTCTGTGTCATTTCTATTTTTTTTTTTTTTTTACACTTAAAAAACAAATTAGAAACATAATGGGAAGAAGACTGTGAGAGATAGTCGTAAAGAATTTTTGAAATTTGAAAAAAAAAATACTTGTTTATTAAAAATTGCCTATTTTTCTGTGCATAAGAAATGTTATTAATCAATACAATTTATTAAAATAATATTCTTATTGCTTAATAATTGTCATTAGCTATATTTGTGTGATCTTTTGGAAAAAAACTTAGGTAGCCGGTATTTAGACCCAATTTTAAAAACTCAAAATTTGAAGACTTTCGGAATTTTGCTTCTTATAAACAGAAAACGCCTTTAAAACTGATTTTTTTTTTCTATAAACAGGTGTAAGACGTGTCAACGTACCCTGCTGTCACTTTTTATTTTATTAATTTTGAAAATTCTATGATCTAGATTGAAAACAAAAGTGGTAGCCGGTATTTGGACCTTTTCCTCTACCATAGAAAAAATGTAAGTTGGATAAAAAGGTTGAATTCAGAATATATATATACACAACATAAAACAGCAATATTTTGTAATACTTCATTCAATTTTGACAATAGCTTTAATTATTAATATTTTGTGTAGTGCATACAAGCCAAATTTAATAATAAGGTACGTGTACCCAATATGGAGAGCCTAAGGAAAATTGATTTTTTTCACACCCTTGTACACGTCATAGGACTCCAAAAATATGTGACCACTATCCCTGGACTGTTGACTATTATTATTAAAATTTGCGACCTTGTAATTATTCTGGTTTAATTTTAATGATAAAAACAAAAAATGTTTACAAGTGTCCCTATAAGGAACCACCTGCCCCTATTATGAACATGCAAATGCATGTCCAAAGTAGGGACAGGTGGCTCCGTATTGACCTACTACACAGAGTGTATGGAAGAGCCACTCTTCCAAGGGATTTTAGAGGAGAGGGGATTAAAGAAATAATATTAAGATATTGCGGGGGAAAGGGCACAGTAAATATCTTCAGAACATGCACTTTAGAAGAGAGGGGTCATTTTCGGTTGTGGCTCTTCGGCGACCCATGCAAAGCACCTCAGTTACTACAAAATATTATGAAATAATATAGTTGGTTTTGCTTAGCTTTATTGCATCTGTCTGCAGAATTTACATCTGTTATTACTCAGTCCTCACAGGATGGGCGCATAAAAACTTTTTCATCATGGGCGGACAGAGTTCCACGCAGTCCTCATGGACATATCTGCCGCATGTCATGCATAACCGCATGTCTGCAACAGCATCAATACTGCATAAGAAGCAGTACTAGCTCTCCTTTGTTGGGGAAGTCATACCGCTGGTACCCTACTGAGGGGAGGCTTTTTTTTTCTGCAAAGGCTTTTTGGAGGATTTTTTTTCTTGGAGGAGGTTTCTTGGAGGATTGTTCAGATGACATTAAACAGATATTTTACAATTTTGTGAATCTGAAGATTCATTTGCTGTTTTTCCAATGTGGACATAAGGTGTCCATATTGGGAATCGGGCATAGTTTTACTAAATCGTGTTGAATAAATAAACAAAGAAAACATTTTAAAGCAATATATGTAATAGCAATCGAAAATGTTTTACCAGCTTTCTAAAACACTCCACTTTTCAATATTTAAAGTAATTTTACCATATCTAATAAGAATTTAAACTTACCTGTAATTACGATCAGCACACCACGAAACAACAAGTTTCCTTCTAAATGGCGAACAGCGCGCTTTTTTGCACTTTCCAGGCTTGATTATCTTTTCAACTGCTTTTCTTCACGTACATGTAGTGCCATCTCTCGATCAAAATTGTTACTTTTAAAGATATTAGGGGTGTCTATATTGAGAGCCCTGTCCATATTGGGTACAACTACCTTATTTAAAATCAATATGTAAAATAAACATACATCTGAAATAATGGACAAACTGAAGAATTGGGATCATGTGGTTAAGACTGATCTATTACATGAAAAATAAAATGAATTATTACACGAGAAAATGAAATGAAAGATGTTTTTATGAAACACTTTATATATATATAAATATATGTATATACCGAGTGTCCTAAAAAGGACTGACTGATTTTAAAATTCAATAACTTGCAAACGGTGACAGATATTTAAAAAATTCTTGCAGGAGTGTTATGCATAAGGTCAAAAGTTTGTTTATAGTGATTTTCGATTTTAGTTCGAATTACAAAAACTAGATGGCGATGTAAGCAATAGGCGCTAAATACAAGCTCGCTTTTTTGGCCTTTCTCTTCTTCCATGCAGAAAAAGGTATTGAGTTGGTCCCGAAGTACCAAAAAACATGCCTGAATTTATCGTCTATTGATCGCAGCGCCATCTATTGTTCGTAATTCGAACTAAAATCGAAAATCACTGTAAAAAAAAAAAAAAAAACTTTTGACCTCATGCATAACCCTCCTGCAAGAATGTTTTAAATATCTGTCACCGTTTGCAAGTTATTGAATTTTAAAATCAGTCGGTCCTTTTTAGGACACCCGGTATATATATATTAAATTAATAATTTGAAAATAAATTAAATAGAATTTTGGAATGGAATTAATTCAATATAAAATTTGGGGCCAACTGTTTTCTCAATTTCGGGCCCCTTCAAAATTTTCTAAAGAAAGCACGTGCTTCTCGTGCCTATTCGGTAATCAGGGCCTGCGTTGAATTCTCAATTGACGGGGATACCGAGTTAATTTTTGAACAACATTTGACCATTTTCACCGCGTAATTGCTAAATTAAACTTCTTAATTTTTTAAAAATTAAATAAGACTGAAGACGTCCAAAATTAGATTTTTTACAAATTTAAGTTCGTATCCTTCACAACTTTATATTAAAAAATTGGCAATAATTATGAGAAGTATGTAATTTTTTTTTATTGCAGATATTAAAAAAGTACTTTTTAGTCAATAATTTTAATTTTTATGTTTTACATTTTTTAAATGTTTAAAATGACGTACTTTGACATCTGCGTAAATATTTTTTAATCGGATTTTTTGAGTCACAATGAGTTAAGACGTTAATATAAAAGCTATTTATATATTTGATATATTTGTAAATCATAGTTTAATGTTCGATTACCATGCTTTTTGTTATATTCTATGGAAATATATGCATAACATGCAAAATGCGTGCTGGCAGAAATGGGGGAGGAATTTCACGGTTTTTCCCTGTTTTTTTATATTTTATTAACTATTTTTTTAAACTCAGGAAATTTCGTTAAAGGATTTTTAATTTCCTAAACCTTTGATGGAAGACAATTTTCAGTTGTTTTTCTTTTTATGTTAGTGTGATTAAAAATTATCTTAAACGCAGTTAACGTGGTATAGCCTTCCTCTCCCCTCTGAAAGAAAAAGAAAATAAACTGTTTAAATTACTATTTTTGAAAAATATTTGGTAAAAGATGATTTATGTGTTTATTTTATTTTTATGTTATATGTTTTAAAACTGTCTTATACGGGAAGTTTTCACAAAAAATTAGTTTAGCTCATTTCCTGTCATTATTTCATTTTTAAATTAATTTAACTTATTTCATGTTTATATATTCTCCGACAACAACAACAATACTAACACAACATGAAAATTATGCGTTAAGTATGGATTATGAAACACTTTCCAACACGCTCAGAATACCGTAACAACACTTCACTTCTTAATTAGGTGAAATATGGTGTATAATTAAGCAATTTGAAAAACGTAAAACCCATTTAAAAACATAATTTTCGCAATTACCATCTATCTATACTCATCTATAAAATATCCGAACTTTATTGTACAGAGCTGTATAAGATTTGTTGATTTGTAGTTAGTAAAAGCTGATTTCTATATATATATATATTACTAGGATGAGGGAAGCGAATCCTCTGTAGGCTACACAAATACATTTTGTCGTACAGATATTTTACGATATCAATTGCCAGCCTCTCCTACCCCCTAAAGTGATAAAGTTATATACTCATAGTCCCTTTACTTGGGATTTCTGCTGCCGGGCTTTTCACCACAATTTTACATATATATTTTTTACAGAGCTATACAACGGCACTGAAGGCATTATTATAAAAATGTCTTCACGATGGGTTATCGGTATAGACAGTCTGTCAAGGCCAATAGTTTTCAAATAAAAAGTAATGTATTAATAGGATGTAGTTGCAAATACATTAATGTTTACAATTTTATAGTAATCATAATTAATAGAGAAATTTTTTTATTCGAAATAATAATCACAAATTTTAATTAAAAGAATAACATATATTAGATCTTATAAGTAGGAATCTAATGGTATTGTACATCTGAATTTAGATCAATTAGACCATTAAAGTAATATCATGATTGCCAACTTTCTGTTTTTACTTCCTCAAATATACATATTTTGAGCCAGAACAATTATTTAATAAAATATGTCTTGCTTCTATGTAGTATTTATTTGCTTACAAAATATTTTTATATAATTTATTTGCTAAATAAATATTCTCGTTCAAAATGTGTTTATTTGACTTGAATAAAAATGAAAATTTTGAGTTATGTAATTTGAACCAACATTGACAATTATATGTGGATTAATGTTCTGTTCTATGGGAGTCAATATCCCATACCATATGTTTGGGAAAACTAATAAGTTCGACCATTCACTAAGATATAATAACACTTTGAGGTCTGAGCTATTTGAACCGCCTATCTCCCTCTGGGCTGGGGGCATTTGGTAATTTTCATTATTTAAAAAAAATACTTGGAAGATATATATTTTAATAATTATTTTTTATTATAAACTTCAAACTGTTCTTATAAAATATCTTATAAGAATCTTATAAGAAAACATCATTTTTTAACATAAAATTTTACATAGACTTGAATAAAAACTTATCCGAATGTTGTACAAATATCTGAACATAGGTTGTATTTTTATATAAATATTACTTAGTAAAATTGGCTTTTGTGTGGTACATTGCAAAGCACAAAGAGCAACATCACAAGGTTCACAATAAGTTCGAATTAAGCTTTGATTATATATATAATTTTAATTGATTATAGATATTTTTCTTATACTTACTTCTGTTTAGTGCTGCAACCTATATATTTTTTTTCAAAATAAAAGGTCCGTAGATAATATCTGAAAAGACCACGAGAGTATACAGTAGGGTACTTTTACAGATCTGAGAGTTAAAATTTGACCCCGAGAGACTCTCGGGATTAGTTCGCTTTACCGAAAACGGCACACCGAGTGACACTCGGGCTCCGACCTCAAAGTGTTAAAAAATTCTTAATGTTATTTTACGCTTTCTTTCAACGATTCAAATTTTACTAATTTTAATTTTGCATCTTCTCCTATAGATGTGCAGTCAACAACAGTGCTTTTCTCAAAACATCGATCACAAACAACTATAGTTTAATAATTTCCAGCATAACTCGAAATTTATAATTACATACAGACTATCCCATAAGTGACATTTGAACTTTAAAATTCAACAAAACTCAATAATATTCAATCTTAAAGTTATCTATAATGATTATAAAGATAAAAAGGTGACATATTTATAAGGAAATGCAAAAATGTTCATCTTAAACGTTTCATAGTAATCATAATTAATAGAAAAAAATTGTTTATTTGCAACAATTGATAATCTTAAATTTTTATTAAAATAATAACAGAAGATCTTATAAGTAGGAATATAATGGTAATGCATATAGGGATTTGCAATTAGATCAATCGGATCATGCCTAAAGCATTTTCACAGCTGTAAAACTTCCGTTTTCTTTCAAAGTCAAATAGGGGAGACTAGTGAGTGTTGACCATACGGGAGGCTTAACCCACCCATCAGTTTTCATATTTAAAAGAATTTCAGAGTTTTATGAATAAATGTCAACCAAAGCTACCGGAAGGCTCAAACAACAATCTCTGTTTCATACAGAAAATCGAAATAAGTGAGGAAAAAATTAATTGTGAGGTGTTCTCAACCTAAAAGGTTTGTTTTTTAGAAATATTTTGTAAGCTTTTTTCAGATAAAATATATCACAGAAATTTAAGTAAGTAAGTTTTAAGTAATGCAGAAATATCGAGCTTTCATTCCAGGCTTAAAGATTATACAGTAAGTTAGACTTAACAATGTGCTATTCTTTAGAAAAAGACTATGTGGGGAGGCTTGAACCAGCCAATGTGAGGGACGGTTGACCAGATGTTCAAGGCGCCCTTAACACATTCACGTCGGGGAACGAGAATTCTTGTTTTCATTCAAAATACATCATTGACTAAGGCGTGGCTTCTACCTTACAGAAAATGAATTTATATCATATTGTCCATATTTTTTTAGATTGTAAGATATTTTATATTAAATTCGTTTATCGAAAGGTACTTACCGATTAACTTGGGAAACTTATCTGGAACACCGATTTACTAAAGACTTTCAGAACACGGAGGAGCTTCTACAGTTTTAAATTCAGATTTGATAAAAATTGCCCGTAAAATGTGTTAATTAAGGAGATTTAGAAATATTTTATTATACACTGTGTATAATGAAAGATTAATGGTTATACATAAAAATGAATGTAAATTTATTCTGCAAAGATACAGTAAAATGGGTGATGTAAAAGAAAACGTTTAAAACTGATTAAAGAAAGATGTAAAAAATTGCTATTTGCACTGCGCGAAAAAATTTAATGAAATATAAATGCGAAAGTTGATAGGAACTTTTTTCCATTTAAATGTTACTTACAATAGGTAAATAGAAACAGTGGAAAAGACTAGAAAGTACAAAAGCAGCAGTCTTAATCGTTGCAGGGGCAGTGGTATGTTTATGAAACCACTTTATTTTAATTCCCAAATTTCACAATGGCACGAGAATTTTGCTAAAATCTTTTTAATTTGATATGTATGTGAAATATAGCCTTTTCCATATTTCGAAATAAATTTGTTCGTATATTCAGCTGCCAGTCATTTATTTCAACATTTTAGTACTGAAAGTACTTTGCCTCTGACAGGGTTTAAACATATTAATGAGGAGTTAAGTACTCACGAGGCTGCAAAAGAACATAGCATGGATCGAAAAATTTTTGAAGGTATGTAGACAAACTTCAACATAATGAATAGAGTGAAATGAAGCCAAACTATGTAACAACTAGAGTTGTCAGGTCGAATGTCACAAAAAGTAGGACAAAAAGCGGGACTGTGGCTACAAAATCCGGACATTATAATGCATGAAACCCTATAGAAACGGAACCTGTCTCTAGCGGAATACTGCCTTAAATGTTAAAATTCATTTCCCTGTTGTACATTTATACCCGCTCAGACAAAATCCTATTTAAAACAAAATTTCTGGTTCAAAATGTTTTTATTTGACTTTAATAAAAACGGAATGCTGCAATTATTAATGTTAATTAAATACTACTGAATACAAAACTGCACTTTCGCGCATACGTTAGCGTAGGAAATATGCAAATTAGGTGATTGACAATGTGTTGCGCAATGAACGTATGTTGGAATTCTGGTCTGTAGTGTTGTTTAAAGGGAATGAGGTGCCTGAGAGTGATCAGTATTCATTAGTTATGACTCAAAGGCATAATTCAAATGAAGGTCAAAAGTGACGAATAATTGGTAGAATCGAAGGCGGTCACACGGCACAAACATAAATGGAGGTGGCCCAAGATATGAATATCCCTCAAAGTGTCATATAAAGAGTTTCTAGCCGCTTTTTAAGTACTGGATCCGTTGATAGACAGCCTGATTAAGGGGGACTAAGAGCAACAATTGCATCCGAACACCCTTTTCTGTCATTGTCGGCTCGAAGAAACCTCGAAGCGACTACAAGAGATTTAGTTTCAGACCTTCAGGCTGTCACAGGAACTCGAATTAGCCGTTCTACGGCTGCAAAAGGCTTAAAAAGGGTGGACTGTATGCGAGAAAACCAATAGTTTGTGTCCCACTCACTCCAGTTTCGAAAGGGGCTTGTTTAAACTGGTGCGGTCGTCATGTTCAATAGAGCTAAGAAGACTGGGCTCGAGAATTGGTTACTGACGAGTCCAGCTATAGTCTGAATACTGATTTTAGACGTCTTTTGATCTGGAGAAATGAAGGAACACTCAACGTGTCTTCCCTTGTCCGTGAAATTTCCCGTTCGAGTCCAGTATTCTTGGCTCCGTTGAACCCGACGACGGCAACAGTTTAAACAGGTCCCTTTATAAGTTGGAGTGAGTGGAACACAAACTATTGGTCTTCTCGCAAACAGTCTACCCTCGTTAAGCTATCGTGCAGCAGTAGAACGGCTAATTCGAGTTCCTGTGGCAGCCTGAAGGTCTGAAACCAAATCACTTTTAGTCGCTTCGCGGTTTATTTGAGCCAAAAATGACAGGAAATGGTCTCCGGATGTAGTTGTCGCTCTTGGTCTCCCTTGACCAGGCTGTGTATCAATAGATCAAATGCTTAAACAGCGGCTCGAAGCTTTTGATATGACACTTTGAGGGATATTCAAATCTTGGGAGACCTCCATTTGTGTTTGACTTCCCTCGATTCTACCAATTATTCGCCACTTTTGACCTTCACGTAAATGATGCCTTTAAGCCGTAACTAAAGAAAGATCCCTCTCAGACACCGCATTCATTTTAAACAGCACTAAAGACCAGAATTCTAATGTATGTCCATTGCCCACCACATTGACAACCACCTAATTCGCATATTTTCGACGCTAACGTATGTGCGGAAGTGATTTTTTGTATTCAATAACATTTACTTAACAAAAATAATTGCAGCATTGGGTATTGGTTGCAACATTAACTGAGTGAGCATAATTTTACTCATTATCCTTTAATTTTGATGACCAGACCAGTGTATTATAGGTAAGTCAATTGCAAACAAATATAGTTCAATAATTTCTAGATTATGTGGAATTTTATAATTAAGTACAAAGTAAGTTACTTTTTTAATTTTTGAACTTTACATTCAATAAAACTTGATAATATTCAATAAAAAGTTAACTGTAATAAATTTAAAGCTAAAATAAGTGACATATTTAATAAGGAAACTCGTAAAATATATACAGGGTGCAATATGTTATCTATCGCCGACCTTTAATTTCTCTACCGTTGATCGTAGATGTATAGTTCCAATTACAAAAACGTTTCAAATGAGCTAAATATTCATGTTGTGGCATTATTTAAAGTCAAAAATCAAGTTGAGAAAAATTAGGAAAACTAACTTTTTATACGGTCTCCCAGTCCCTATAGTTATATTTAGTAAAATTTTATACATATCATAACAGATATAACGCAAAAAGTTTGACACCTGTACTATAAAAATTGACACAATTATTAAATTTCAAAGTTTGCGATTTTTGCATATGATTTTGTCTTTCATTGAGGGATCAGTTAAAAGATGAATTAAAGTAATTCGAGATCAAACTCAGGGTGCAATGTCCTTTTTACGGCGAAGACACATTTAGCCGGTATCGTCGGTACTTTTGAATGTTGTTCGACCCATAAATGTTAGCTCAAAATTTTAGATGAAATAACCCTATTTGGTCCTTCCCCGATTTGGTGATACCGGATAAAGGTGCTTTCGCCGTAAAAAGAACATTGCACACTGATTTTGATCTCTAATTTCTTTAATTCATCTTTTAACTGATCCCTTAATGAAAGACAAAATCATGTACAAAAATCTCAAACTTTGAAATTTAATAACTGGGTCAATTTTTGTAGTACTGATGTCAAACTTTTTGTGTTATATCTGTTATGATATGAGTAAACTTTTACTAAATATAACTATAGGGACTGGGGGACCGTATAAAAAGTTAGTTTTCGTAATTTTTATAAAATTGATTTTTTACTTTAAATAATGCCACAACATGAATATTTACCTCATTTGAAACGTTTTTGTAATTGGAACTATATGTCTACGACCAACGGTTGAGAAATTAAAGGTCGGCGATAGATAACATATTGCACCCTGTATATAGTAATTTTCGAAATAATTCAAATTTTATTTAGATGATGCTGCAACTGTTACGACTTGCAAAAAACTCAAGATCCAAAACACCTCGTTTTAAGAGGAAAAGAGAATGAAGAGTATACACTGAATGTCCATTATTCTAGATTTAACATAGATTTCATAGATTTTGACGTAAGTTTTCTAGATTCCTGTAAGGATGAGAATCCTTAAAGGAGACAATGCAGCATTATCTATTAAAGAAAATTTTGAACAACTTCTTTTTAAAATTATTATACGCAATCAATATCCCATACCCATACCACATGTTTGGAAAAAATAATACGTTACACCTTTCTCTAAGATATGTTTTCTACATAATGAAAAATATAATATTAATTTATGCTTTCTTTTAACATATTCCTTTGTAACCAGTTTCATTTTCACCACTTCTCCAATAGATCTGCACTCAGCGATAATGCTTTTCTCAAAACCTTGATCACAAACAACTATAATTCAATAATGTCTAGCATAATAAAATTATTAATAATAGATAAAATAGATAAAATTCTAATTATTGGAATTTTATAACTATATACAAGGTATCCCACAATGGACGTTTGAACTTTAAAATTCAATAAAACTCAATAATTTTCAATATTAAAGTTAACTATTAATGACTATAAAGATAAAAAGATAACACGTTTACAAGGATATACAAAAATATTAATGTCTAACATTTTATAGGAATCTTAATACAGAAAAATTACTTATTGGTAACAATTAATCTTCACAATTCTTAATTAAAAGAAAAACATAAGATCTTATAAGTAGGCCTAATAGCACTGCATACATGAATCTGAAATTAGGTCAATCAGACCATGCCTAAAGCATTTTTATAGATGTCAAACTTCCGTTTTTTCGAACTCAAATATATATACTTTGAAAAGGGATATTTATTTAATGAAATATCTTTTTTTATGCGATACTCATTTAATGTCCTTCACTAAATAAAATTTCTGCCTCAAAATGCACTTATTTGACTTTAACAAAAACGGAAATCTGTTGTCGTGCAAATTAAGACAATATAGAAAAGTAAAGGTGAAATAACGTTCTATTCTAAGGGAATCTATCATAAACAACGATAGTTCACTAATTTATAACACAACTTGAATTCTATAATTATATACAGACAATCCCTTAATGGGAATTTGAACCTGAAAATTCAATAAAACTCAATAATATTCAAAAATGAAATTAACTATAATGAATATAAAGATAAAATATGTGGCATATTTGTAAGACAACTCGTAAATATGTAGATAGTAACTTTTAAAATTGTAATAAAATTTTATTCAGTAGATGACGCTACAAGTGTCGCAACTTGCACAGAAGCTCAACCTTCAAAATACCTCCTTTTAGCAGCGAAAGAGAAAGAATAAAATGTACTGAATGTCTTTTCTTCTAGATTTCATCATAGATTTTCTAGATTCTAACGTAAGTTTTCTTGATTCCTGTATAGATGAGCATTCGTAAAGGATACAGCGTAGCCTGACCTATTAATGGAAATTTGAACAAATTCTTTTTAAAATTATTATACAAGACATTTATGAGCTACTTTATAAACCCCTCCCTTATTTAATCTTAATATTGATTAGAGTTAATGAATTATTATTGCGTTTCAAATAGCGGTAGTTTATTTTAGGAAACAACATGAATTAAAATTTTTTTACATGCATCTATGTGCTCAATTCGAAAAAAAATAAAATTACCTTTACAGGTAAATTTACTAATAAGAGTAGTAATTTTTCCATCTGAGCGAAAATGTGTGTAGGTTAGAGTTCGGACTCAGAATCTTTGGCATCAATTGCCAATGCTCTTCCAGTGTTCGTACGGGGGCTTGAATTTCATGACTGAGAAATTCTTCGGTACCAGTATTTTCTTATGGAAAATCTCTCCTGAAATAAGGCGAAATTTCGTACGGTTAAACTAGATTTATTTTTCTATAAAACAATTCTGATATTGGTCCTTGAAAATAACGGTACCCGTACGAACCCTGTCTTCCAGTTTAGTTTTCTGGACGACATCCCTGCCAATACAGTATTCTCTCAGGTAACCGTTTGATAAAGGAGACAAAGGTTCTGGGTTCGAGTCCTGGCTTAGACACATTTTTGCTCAGATGGAAATATTACTACCAGTGTCCATTATTTACCAATCAGTTGATTGTGTTATTAAATTCATCTTTATAAAATCCACTATATCAAGTTGCTAAAGTTATATAAAAGAGTTTTGTTCTGTACTAAGAAAAAAAAGAGTATTTTTTATTAATTAACGTATTTAATTTAGAATGGACGAAGCTAAGAATTTTCTTGTATTTTAAATCCAAGGTGTGAATTATTGTTTATGCATTACACATATGACTCACCATTTCTATTTGAATAATGTTGCAAAGATTCGAATGGGGCCAACTAATTTATCTTTGCCCAGGGCCAAAATTAATCATGATCGGGGCCTGGTTTTTCATCGAGTTGTTGATATTTGAAACGTAAGTTCTCCATGTGTTAACATTCCACCAGTTGTCGTGAGAATAATACTCATGCTGATGTAAAGATTTCACTGCTTGTGAATGAAGAATGCAAGTTATTGATGCAGTGACTCATTGTTATAAAAGTTTCAGGGCCTGTACTTTTGGATAAACGATTTATATGCTTTCTGTGCTTTCTAATAATGGTTACTTTGAAAGATTCTTTATGACTAGTATATAACCCCGTCAAAAATGACGGTATGTGAACTAAACATCGTCAAAAAAGCGTTAAGAAGTTTAGATCATGAAGATAGAACATAGAGGAGAACAATGAAGATGGGCTCTCAACCACAGGGCTTCTACCCATATATAATACTCGGTTCGCGGCGCTGATGCCCACAGCTTGCGCATCATACCAGTTTAAGCGTGATATGTGTGTAGTTTTAAGTTTTGATTATAGATGGAAGCATCAAATGCAATTAAGTAATTTATTATTTTCTTTCTCACTTTCAAAAATTTCTATATGATTATTAAATATGAAAATAAGAAGCAAATGTATAAGCCTTTTTTTTTAATTTAAGTTCTTTCCCCCTTATGTATTATTCTTTAGATTATGCGATAATATTAATTTTGTATCTCATAAATAACGTATTTCACGTATCCATTAAGCAGTAATCGTAAATAACTTGTAATTTCCTTTTAAGAAAACCATTTCATAAACCAAAAAGAATAATTTAATTTATCAGTTGATTACAGAATTTGTTTTTCCTACTCTTATTCTAAATCATTTAATTGTTTATTGAAAATGTTATTACTATATTGTTTGATGAAATAATAATATATATGTCATCAGATTTATTTTACTGAGGTTTCTCATTTTTCGCAAAACTGTGTCTTATTTTTATATTTTTGGTAAAATATTGGAGTGTTTTAATCTAATATGTGCCAAGACAACAGAACTCGGATACACGGCTGTTCCGTGGTAGAAGATTACTACAAAATTTTATAATGTAAGAGACACCTCCCTCCTTTTGAATTTTTACCTAGCCTTATGGCTGGGAAAATGTATCGACCAGCAAATAAACAAAGTGTTGTTGTGCGTAAAAGACGTGTGATTTAATTATTACTCTTGATTCTCCAGATCCTGCAAACAGTTTCCAACTTCTCGGTTACCCACAGGATTAGAACTCAAAGTTTTGGGTTCTTGTGGAACAGGATGAACTACCAAAGCGTTTTTACTGCTAAAATCATAATTTGAATGTATGGGGAGGGGGGTTCTGATATTCTTATTCAGTGCTCGTTTTGGATTAAACCATATAGTCTGATATTCTATTTTTATAGTTTTTCATCGAGTTGATGATAGTTAAAGCAAAATCCTTCCATAAGTTAAAACTGCACCACTGGTCGTGAGAAACAGATTCATGTTCATAATAAATACCTCACTACCTCTGAATGAAGAATGCATGTTATTAATGCAGTCATTCATAATTTTAAATGTGGATAAACGATTGATGTGCTTTCTGAGCTTTCTAATTTAAGTATTCAGCGGCAGCGCAATACTTATTTATTTCCAGTGTCACTTCTCAATGTTAATTTAACATAGAAAAGCTTATGGAGCTATATTACATCACCCCTTGGGAAGGAATAAGGTAACAAAATTTAAGTTAAACTTAAAAAAAAAAATACTCTATCACAACTATAATATTGTAAAATATTAGCAGTAAGGATTCAACACAATTTATGTTTGCATTCATAGCTTTCCTGAGTGTGAAATAGGGTATCTAAATTTAAGTGAAATTAATTTTTTATGTTTTCATTATAGATTTTTTACTTGCAGATTGGAAGTTTTCGTCAAAACTACCGCAACCTGCATTACAGCTGTGGTGAAATATTTTTAATTGTACACTGGTAAATTGCATGTGATGCAATACCGCATACTTCAAAGCCTGATGATGATACCCTCCATTAATTGTGAAATGAATTTGTCTGAATGCAGTAGTTATTAAGAAACTTGACATACTAAACGAAAATGTAATTTGAAGAATAAATTTAAAAAAAAAATAAAATTTATTTCCAACATTATTTAAGCCCGAGAAGGAACAGATATTAAGATATTTCATTCAATTAGTTCTACATTTAATGTTAAATTTTTGTAAAAATAAGTTAAGGCAATTGAAGATATTAAGATATTTCATTCAATTAGTTCTACATTTAATGTTAAAATTTTGTAAAAATAAGTTAAGCCAATTGAAGATTAAAAAACAAAAATAAATTTCATACAATATGATACTTAAAACACTGTAAAAAATTAGATTCCGTTCAAATGAAATCGAAATAAGTCTTAGATTTTTTTAAAGTTTTGTAATTTGCATGCATCTTACCATTTTATGTACAATCCTCATAAACATAATACAAAATCTGCAATACAAATATTTTCAATTAAAAATGGAAGAAGTTTAAGATTTATTTCGATTTCATTTGAACGGAATCTAATTTTTTAGGGTGTTTTAAGTATCATATTGTATGAATTTTATTTTTATTTTTTAATCTTTGATTGGCTTAACTTATTTGTTACAAAAATTTAACATTAAATGAAAAGTTAATTGAATCAAATATTTTAATATCTGTCCCTTTTCGGGCTTAAACAATGTAGGAAATATTTTTTTTTCAAGTTACGTTTTTGTTTAATAATGTTAATTTTAGAGATTCATATTCAATAGTTTGTTTTGGAAAGAGCCATATGTTCTGATGTTCTTTTTTTAAAGTTTTCTTCGAGTTGCTGTTATTTGAAACAGAAGTTCTCCATGTGTTAATATTACATCATTAGTCGTGAGACTAAGATTCATACTGGTAGTAAAGATTTAACTGTTTGTTAATGAATAATGCAAGTTATTAATACAGTCGCTCATTGCTTTAAATGTGCCAGTGGCTGTACCTACGGATAACCTATTAATAACCTGTCTGTGCTTTATTGAGAAACTAATATTTGAAACAAAAGTTTTTCATATGTTAACATTGCGCAAGCTGTCGTAAGAAAAAAGACTCATGTTGATAGTAAACATTTACAAACTTGTGAATGCAGGATCAAGTTATTAATGTACTCATAATGCATTCATGCAAGTTATGTCACTCATTGTTTTAAATGTATCTTGGCCTGTACATACGGATAACTGCTTAAGACGCATTCTGTATTTCTAATAGCGTCAATTTTAGAGATTTATATTCAGAGTTCATTTTAGATAACGCTATTATATTCTGATACATTGTTCTTAATTTTTTATTGGGTTTCTGATATTTGAAACAAAATCACTCCATATGTTAACATTGCACCAGTTGTCGTGAGAATTAGACACTTGTTGATAGTAAACATTTCACCACCTGTAAATAAAGGATGTAAGTTATTAATGCAATCACTCATTATTTTAAATGCTGTCATAACGTGCACATCTGCATGACTGTTTAGTATATTTTCTGCGATTTCTAATAGTGCTAATTTTAGGGATCCATACTCGGAGTTCGCTTTTGATCCAGTTAAAGTTATGGCGAAAAATATTACTAAAGATAGTATAAAGGTGATTACTAATAGATTCAGTGTCAGTATATCGGCAAAAAATGCATAGTTTGTAAAAGATAGGCTCAAGGTGTCGAAGAAACAACATATCGAAGCTGTATATAAAATAAAGCTAATGCTAGACATTGACATTTCGATTTCGTTAGATAAATTCATACACATTTTATAAGTTGAGAACTTAAACAAGAAATCCGTTTTCGAAAAGCAGCAACCTTTATTGTTTTGTAGAAAACTTGCTCCAAAATTCCTTATAATATTTCGCATGGCGATGTAAAAATTGTAGCACAAAATCAAATCCATGGAAATAATGGTTATGGTGCTCACTACCGGAAAAAATGATGCTAATACGGATGAAATTCAGGGCAAATATTTTCGTCTTATTTGAAACATATACAAATAGGAATTTAAAATCCAGTGTCTCGTTGAAATTTTTGTAATAGAAACATGGTATGATTGCAACAATTATGACACACCATAGAACATTCGCAGTAATCTGATATTTTATGTACAATGGAAATCTTCCAGAATTAATGTCAAGCTGAAATTACAAGGAACAGATTTTGGAAACAATCATAAGAGATTTTTTCTCTCTTAAATAACAAAATGATTCGGATGAGAAGTCCCAACGTTATGTATACATAAAGTGTAATTAAAATTTGCTTGCTTAAGTTCGTGTAATGCCGGGAAGAAATGCTGATAATATATGATAAAATTTCTACAACTGCAACAGTGGAATTCCAAAGACTGTGCGTAAAGAATGTTATTTTGGTAGAACGTTTCTTTATTGTTATTCCGTGTAGAATACATACTCTTATGATTAGTCTAAAATCTTCAACAATTGGTATTGTTTTTGCTCGAGAATATGGATATTTTATAGCAGACGATTTTGAATCTCTCTTGTAACTGTTTTGATGGTTCTTTTTTATGAAAATCATACATTTCCCTGATAATTCTTTTTTCTTTCATACGAAACTAAAATAGTTGGCGATAGAATCATGTACAGATTGATCTCATATACAGATCATTTCCGATTTTATTTCATTCCGTTTCAGTTTTTCTGTTCTTAAAGATACATAAACGAAATTTCGTTAATTTCTTGCAAATTTATGGTATAAAATTCAGCAAAATATATCAGCTGTTCCAAAAGTCACACTGACAGAACCTCTTTAAAGCCTTGAAACTGTAAAATACAAACATGAGAATGCAACATGCCTTGTTTATAATTAAAGTCCGGGTTTATTTAATATGATTTACTTACATTTTTTTTAATGATAGATTTTAATAAATGTGTTTAATTTTTTTTCTTATAATACATTTATCATGAAATATAGAATGCAAGGATATCCATTTCAGATGCATGGAAATAACATTTAAGTGAAAGAATGCCTTCTGGAGAATAACATCATATATTCTTTTTTTATCTATTATTTTTTCCAGTTCGTTTTAAAATTAATTGAACAATTTGCAACATTCCAAATTTAATTAATTACTAAATTTTAGTTAAAATTTACTTATCTGATCGCTATATCTGTTTATGTATAATTATTTGAAACTAGAATGGAAGTAAATAAATACACTTTGAAATAATCTTTTACTATCTACCATCACATATCGTCTGTTTTAATTATTTGTTTTGTCTTAAAAAAAAGAAAAAAAAAACAATTCTCAATCCTCTAACGTCGATTGGAAAACTAGGTTTAAAATTTTTTCTCACCTTCCTTCTAAAAGTCACATAAAGGAAATCTCTGTAAAGTCTTGAAATTTGAAAGTGCACAACTGAAATCTCTATAAGAAAACTAATTCATTATTCTGCCTATTTTATGATTGATGTCAAATTCGTTAATCTTTTTTTTCTCCCAGAATTTTACTTTTTAGAAATAGATTTTAAAAACGTGTTATAAAATTGGATACCATGATATCCATCTTATACTATAATGCGAGCAAAAATTGTGTGTGTATGTATGTGTGTGTATGTAAATTTTATCTTAAAAACGGCTCTAACGATTTTGACAAAATTTTGCATTTTACCATTTTTGGGCACGATAAGACCATTGGGCTAGATCACGTGTTCGAGAAAATTCGATTAGTGGGTCATTTTGGGTCAAGGTCAAGCTAATTATATCTAAAAAACGGCTCAATCTATTTTGACTAAATTTTATATCCAACCGTTTTTCGGCCCGAGAAAACTATTGGGCTAGGTCACATATTCGAGAAATTTTGATTAGTGGGTCATTTTTGGGTCACTATGTGTCAAGCCAATTTTATCTGAAAAACGGCTTTAACGATTTTGACTAATTTTTGTATTTTTCGTTTTCGATTACGCGAAGACCAATGGGATAAGTCACATATTAGAGAAAATTCGATTAGTGGGCCATTTTTGGGTCACTGTGGGTCAAGCAAAGTTTATCTAGAAAACGGTTATAACGATTTTGACGAAATTTTGTATTCTATCGTTTTTGGACACGAGAATACCATTGGGCTTGATCGCATGTTCACGAAAATTCGATTAGTGTGCTATTTTGGGTCACAGTGGCTCAGGGTCAAGCTAATTGAATCCAAAAAAGGCCCAAAACATTTCGATAAAATTTTGTAATATACCGTTTCCGGGCATGAGATGACCATTGGACTAAGTCACATGTACGAGAAAAATCTATTAGTGGGTCATTTTGGGTCAAATGGTCAAAGTCAAGCTAATTATATCTCAAAAACGGCTCAATCGATTTTGACTAAATTTTATATCCAACCGTTTCTCGGCGCGAAAAAACTATTGGGCTAGGTCACATGTTCGAGAAATTTCGATTAGTGGGTCATTTTTGGGTCCCTATGGGTCAAGACAATTTTATCTAAAAATCGGCTCAAACGATTTTGACTAAATTTTGTATTCTGTCGTTTTGGATTACTAGAAGACCAATGGGCTAAGTCACATATTAGAGAAAATTCGATTAGTGGGTCATTTTTGGGTCACTGTGGGTCAAGCAAAGTTTATCTAGAAAACGGATCTAACGATTTTGACGAAATTTTGTATTCTATTGTTTTCGAGCGCGAGAATACCAGTGGGCTTGGTCGCAAGCTCAAGATAATTCGATTAGTGGGTCGTTTTCGGTCACAATTGGTCAGGGCAAGCTAATTGAATCTAAAAAAAGGCCCAAAACATTTTGACAAAATTCTGTAATATACCATTTCCGGGCATGAGATGACCATTGAGCATGATGTTCGAGAAAAATCGATTAGTGGGTCATTTTTGGGTCACTGTGGGCCAAGCTATTTGTATCTAAAAAACGACTCAAACGATTTTGTCAAAATTTTGTATTTTACAGTTTCTGGGCATGAGAAGACCATTGGGCTAAGTCACGTATTCGAGAAAATTCAATTAGTGGGTTATTTTAGGGTCACTGTGGGTCAAGCTAACTGTATCTAAACTAACGGCTCAAAACATTATGACAAAATTTTGTATTATACCGTTTCTGAGCATGAGAATACCATTGAGCTAAGTCACATGTTCGAGAAAATTCGATTAGTGGGTCATTTTTGGGTCATTGTGGGTCAAGCTAATTGCGTCTTAAAAAAAGGGTCAACCGATATTGAAAAATTTTGTATTATACTGTTTCCGGGCACGAGAAGATCATTGGGTTAGGTCACATATTCGAGAAAATTCGATTAATGGGTCATTTTTTGGTCACTGTGAGTCAAGTTAATTTTATCTAGAAAACTGCTCTAATGATTTTGATTAAATTTTGTTTTCTATTGTTTTCGGGTTCGAGAAGACCATTGGTGTAAGTCGCATGTTCAAGAAAATTCGATTAACCAGTCAATTTTGGTCACTATGGGTCTAGGTTTAGGTAATTTTATCTAAAAAATGGCTCAAACGATTTTGACAAAATTTCTTATTACAATGTTTCCTAGCACGAGAAGACCATTGGGATAGGTCACATGTTCGATAAATTTAGATTAGTAGATCCTTTTGGGGTTACCGTGGGTCAAGCTAATTTTATCTATAAAATGACTTTAGCGATTTTGACTAAATTTTGAATTCTATCGTTTTCGGGTTTGAGAAGAGAATTGGTTAGGTCGTGTGTTCGAAAATTTTCGGTTAGTGGGTCCCTATGGCTTAGCATCATGCCAATTTTATCTAAACAGCAAGAATTATTCAGTGAGAATGAAATATCGAATTGAACACAAGGCTAATTTTGACCGAGCTTAGCTCGGTCATGCCCGCTAGTTTAAGATTTAACCAAAACAATGACTTAACTAAATATATAGAAATATTCCATAGTCCGTCATTCCTTATCTTTTTTTTCATAATTATTACTTTTTTTATATTAACAATTCTTAACATTGCAAACTTGAACGAATAACTACATTTAATATTTGCATAAAATCTTCTTATCGGTGCGCTATACTGCTTACAAATAAATGTTAAAAATGAAGGCAGGGAGGTATACTTAAAGCCATTATTAAAAAAAAATATTTTTCCATTTATCTCTTCACTGATTTGTTTATGTAAAGTTCGTTGTTAAAACTGCTCTATCGACATGTAATGTATTTAAATCCTGCATATTATATGAACAAAGAAGATCATATATTATTATTTTATTATTTGATGACTTATGTACACTTAACAAGAAAATGTTGAACTTATAATATAAACAAGAAAATTGAAATGTTGGTAGCAACAATAAATAATGAAAGTTCAATACCTTGAATATTAATGATTTATAACCTTTTTTGTGTTTCTTTTTTGTTCGACTTTCTAAGATATTTCTTTTAACATCATTTTTTTTTATTACGTCAAAAATTTCATATAGCATTTCGTGACTATCCATTAGTCAGAAAAAATCGGTGATGTGTAATCGAAAATATTTTATTTACCCAGTTTTGTTCGAAAAATTCAGAAGCAAATATTTGCTTTTAGAGAATCTGTTGACACAAGAGTTTATTCTTCTTATACTATAAACTTATGCATTTATTTATCTTCTCATTTTATAGTGCATTTATTTGAGAAGAAAGTAAATTGTGTCTTGTAGCGGGAATAGTAGGCTATGATAGTCATGTTACATTATGTTTTTTCAAGAAGTATGCTTTTCTTCTGCAACCAATCGATCCTTTATAGAGCATGTTTACATTAGTTACTAAGTATCCGTAATAGTTTAAAATGAAAACGATACATTATATTTAAAGAGTAAATAATTGATGTAAAAAAACAGTTATGAATTACTTCGTAACAATAATGATAATGTGAATATTTATAAATAAAATGAAATATTTTGAAAAATAGGCTTTTCAAAGACAAAGCTAATTTTGATTTTGTTTCAATGAACAACTGAAGTCAATAAACGAAACATTTTTTTTATTCGTTTGCTGATTTATTGAAAGAAAATCAAAAATAACATTGCTTTTTTTAAGCAAGCCAGAAATTGTACGTCAAACGTGGCAAATGAGGTGCGTTCCTGCCAGAACTAGTTTTATATATATTGAGATCTTGGTGCAATAGCTGTTGAACTCTTATGAAAAAAGCATGAATACAAATTTTATTACGATTATATACACTAAATTCCGTTATGTGGGAAAAATGACTCCATCTTAAATAGGACGTAAACATCATGGCATCCTAGAATCATTACCTATCAAGGGATATCATTGAATTACTTACGTATGATAGGATTTAGTAGAATAATCACCGTGGTAACCCAGATTCATAACCTATCATGGGATATAATTGAATTCATTACATATGATAGTATTTAAAAGAATGCAGAAAACTTTTATTAATATCTTTTTACGTTTGGATTTGAGTTTCATGAGATTTTAAATGACTCGACAAAATTCTGCAACGATTATATATAATAAATTTCAAACCATTCGGTTGAATAGTTTTTGAGCTGTTATATGCGGACAGATGGACGGATCAAATGACGGCTGTAGGTGCTACTTACCTATTTATGTAATTACAAACGCGTGTAAAAAGCGTCCTTGGTGGAAAGACTTTTTAAAAAATTCTGACATGTTTTATATACTTTTTAATAAACGCACCTAAAACTGTTATAGCAAAACATTGTCATATACACCTATATCCAGTGCTGAAACTTCTGTAAGTTAATGGTGAGGCTGGAATTTTTCTTAAGTACAAATCAGTATAGATTTTTTTTTGTTTTTTTTTTTAATCGCAACTTGAATTTATCGGTGTCAAAAACTTGATCTTCTACTTAATAGCAAAAAAAGAAAAAAATAAATAAATGCAGCGGGTTAACCCCTTAATTCTCGCTCCCGTCATATTCTCGGGCTGTGTCTTTTACTCAAATTGTTTGATTCCCACCAGTTTTATAAAATAGTGAAATTGGCTATATTTTAGTATCGTTTTTCCTCTCATTAAATAAGTTGAATATTTATTTTTCATAAACGTGGTGCCAATAAGCAATTTGAATTTTTCAACCGTAATTTAATTCGAGCGTTAAGGGGTTAAATATCTCGTCTGGTTAAGCATCTGACTCCCCTATACTAGTATATATGTTGTTTTATAAAGTTACATTTACATACGAAATGTTATATCATCCTTAGATGATGTCGGAATTGAATTAAAATATTAATTTCACAAAATACATTTTAATGCGCAAAACTGCATTTAAATGATGCTTAAATTATAAATTGCCCAGAAAATAAACGATTTTCCTATGATCAACATATTCTCTTATAAACCTCACAACAATGAAAGGCAAATTGCCACTCTACAAGAGTCTATATCGATTACGGTTGAAGTTTTTGAAATATTTGGAATCAATTAACGTAAGTAAAACGATACAAAATTCACTTCTTTGTAAATTAAGTAAAACTTTTAGCACAGATTCGTTCCCTTTTTAAATGTCAAAACGCTTTAGATTACTATTTTAAAAAGGGGATTTGAATTTAAACACTGCAGTTAATTCAAAAATGCATTTTCAAAAGAAGATCTGAGTTAACTGCAAATGTCACAAATACGCCATACTTAGTTCTAATTGGATTTTCTACGTATCGTTGATATTTTTGTTCCAAAAGTTCAAAAAAGCTTTAGAAACTATATGGTTAAATATTATCTAACGAAACTAATTCAGTAAAGGCAGTATGATTGCTTTAATATTTCGAATAATAAGACATGAACAAAAAAAAAAAAAATAGTGTAAAACAAAGAGAAACATATAAAACTAAATCAAATAATTTTATCAAGGTGATAAATAACCCTAGTAGAAAAACAGTATTGGGGAAATATTGACTACATGCTTGCTAAATATTAAGGTACTAGCAAACACCGCGGCTTTGCTCGCGTAATATTTGAAATATGCCAAGTGATATTTATTGTCTGAGCGAAGCGAAGGCTAATACTCAGCGAAATATTACTGTCCGGACACATTACAGCTACGATGGTTATTAACGCCATGTCCTACTAAAAAAAAGCCTAATAAAAACCTTTCGTCAAGCATAACTCAAAAAATATTTGTCGGATTTCGTTTCTGATTGCACCAGAAGGTACCTATGAGGGCCACCTACTGAATGCACCTACTATGAAAAATAAGTTCCAAACCGTTTAAAAATTATATTAAAAAACTGATAAAAAAGCACAATTTATCTGCATACGTCACAGAAATTTGGTGTGCGTCACTTTCACCGTTGGATGTTTTCGTAGACAACTGATTTGAACGCATGGAACAAATAAAAAAAAAAATACGCACGCAGTAATATTGAATAGATCAGTTTCAACCACGTGATCACAAACCTTGCAACAACCCGTGGCAACCAGTTTTGGTGGGCAAACAAATCATAATACAGTACTCCATACCACGGTGACCGTTTTTAGCCTGTTGTATAAAATCTGCCCTGTTGTATGCAGGCTAAATCCGGCTAAAAACTCAGGCTAAAAGATAGTTGTCAGTCTATCGACTGGAAATTAACAGATTTTTTTAATAGTCGTATAACGAAATTTAGAAACGATTGTGGATGATTAAAACAAAAGACATGAGTGTTTATTGCTCCTGGAGGTTATCTTTCTCTGGATGTCTGTCTGTCTATTATACAGCATGCAATTTTCTTGTAAAGGATGATATTATTATTCAGTAACACCTCCATAACGGACACACCCGATTAGTGGACACCTCTATTTAGCGGCCATTTTTTCGATTACCAACACTTAAATAACTGTACATTTTTTACTCTCAGTAGCGGACACCTCCAAATAGAGGACAAATTCTGCTCTCCCGAGGTGTTCGCTATTCAGAGGTTTTACTGGTAAAACCTCCATAACGGACACACCCGATTAGCGGATACCTCTATTTAGCGGATATTTTTTCGATTACCAATACTTAAATAACTGAACATGTTTTACTCTCAGTAGCGGACCCTTCCAAAAAGAGGACAAATTCTGCATTCTCGAGGTGTCCGCTATTCAGAGGTTTTACTGTATATTTTATTGATAGTTATTTTATAGGGCTGCACAAAAGAATAAGAATATATGAAACGAATATAAACTAAATTAGGGATTGGTAGATCGCTGATGGTAATGTAATTTTAGGATGTTGTTACAGTCATCCGCAGCATGTTTTTAGAGTTTCGTTCATCTACCTGTCTCCCTCCTTTGTCTGTCTGTTCGTCTGTCACAGAGCCCGTTCTCAGAAACTACATATGTCGGAGACTTGAAAATTTGCATACTTATAGCTGAACACCACACATCAAACGACAAATAATTAAATTTTGAAAAAGTCTAATATTTAACCCTCTGGGCTCTAACTTGTGCATCTTAAGCAATTTTTCTAACTCAGCCCCTAATTAAGTTGGAGACATGAAATTTTGCAAGCTTATAGCTGAACATTTCAAATCAAACGACAAATAATAAAATTTTGAAAAAGTCTATTATTTGACCCTCTGGGCTCTAACTTGTGTATTTTAAGCAATTTTTCTAACTCAGCCCCTAATTAAGTTGGAGACATGAAAGTTTGCATACTTATCTGCTGAACACTTGCGATAACACGATAAATCATAAATTTTGAAAAAGTCATATTTAACCCTCCGGTCTCTAACTTCTGTATTTTAAGCAATTTTTCTAACTCAGCCCCTAATTAAGTCGGAGACATGAAATTTTGCATACTTATAGCTGAACACCTCATATCAAATGACAAATAATATAATTTTGAAAAAGTCTAATTTTTAACCCTCTGGGCTCTAACTTGTGTATTTTAAGCAATTTTTCTAACTCAGCCCCTAATTAAGTTGGAGACATGAAATTTTGATATTTATAGCTGAACACCTCACATCAAATGACAAATAATAAAATTTTAAAAAGTCTAATATTTAATCCTCTGGGCTCTAACTTGTGTATTTTAAGCAATTTTTCTAACTCAGCCCCTAATTAAGTTGGAGACACGAAAGTTTGCATACTTATAGCTGAACACTTGCGATAACACGATAAATCATAAAATTTTGAAAGAGTCATATTTAACACTCCGGTCTCTAACTTCTGTATTTTAAGCAATTTTTCTAACTCAGCACTTAATTAAGTTGGAGACATGAAATTTTGCATACTTATAGCTGAACACCTCACATCAAACGACAAATAATAAAATTTTGAAAAAGGTCTAATATTTAACCTCTAATATTTTGTCTCGCGCAATTTTTAAATTTAAACTGTTTTGCAATGTTATTTTTTGTTCATTTTGCATAATAATTGTAATGTGACGTAATTTCTTCTATTTAAGATTTCTAACGCATGTTAATGAATTTATTTTACAATATCCTTTCTCTTTTAAAATTCACATGTAAATATAGTTTTTATGGCGTAATTTCCAATAAGTGCCTGCTTTTTATACCAAATTATTTAATTCTAATTTGAAGGTTTTCTTCTGTTTATAATAGTAACGTGTAAATATTTTTTTATTTGAAGCAAACATTATTGTTTGCGCTGTTTATACAGTTGGCAACAATTTAAATTAATACCATTTTCTAAAATATGTAAGAAATATCTCTCGAAATGCTGAAAATTTGAATTTAAAATAGAAATAAAACCTCAAAAAATGAGTCAAATTAAAAAAATTAATGGAATCTGCACACCGGTATCTTCTACTGAATAAAATGATCTAAAAATGATTAAATTCCCATGTATAGTTTTTGCTCCTATAAAACATTTTTAATGGAACGATTTTGTCCAACTTTAGCATTAAATATCTCTTAAAATGATTCTTCGATTTGAAAACTGTATGCATCAGCGTGTTGATCAAACATTTCTCTATGATACCACTGATTTTCATATTTTTGTATGCAATAGTTTTCTTAATATTAACGAAGAAAGACCTCCGGTAACAAAAAATTCAAAACCGGCGGCGGCGGCGGTGACAGCGTTAGTTACTTTTCTTAGGTTAGAGAGATATATAAAAATGAAAACTTGTCTATCTGTCTGTTTGTAATTCTATAAAAATTCACAATTTGGAAGGCAAAATTGTGAAAAGATAGGTACACGTGTATTAAAACATGGCCGAGGCAACTAAAGTAATCCGGAATCGAAATAATTTATATTTAATTTTTAATTAATAAAAAACCACCAATTTAACAGCAATTTCTAATCAAATTTAAACATTTTTCGTTATAGCAGTTGCCAACAATTAAAATACACAATAAAATTATTACTACAACAATTAATTTTCTACTGCAAGATTTCCACGTGAAAAATGAAGATGAAATAAATAGTTTGACGAATTTAAATGAAAGTGAATATAACTTCATAACTTTTCTATTTCAAGGTTTCCATGTGAAAGGGGAAAATATTACGTCATATTGGAAATATAAAGTACGTGGTGAATATAGTATAATGTCATATGAGTGTGAAAAATGTATTGAAGCATGATAAAAACCCGATTAGGGAAATATTGGCGTATTTTAACATTATTGCTCCAATTATAAATTGAAATAAGTTCATTTATAGCTGTATGCTTTTGCGTCTGTTATATACATTTATACATTTTTATGTAGCGTTTTCATACGATTCATTCATACAACATTTCGACTGCTTTTTTTAATGATTGTTTTGTGTTGTATGTTAAATTTTGAAATTGATTTTTCAGAACAAACATCCTTCAAATTCTGGGCAACGCCGGGCACTTTAGTTTGTAACAGATAAATGGCTTTTGTATCTGTACATCTAATGCTAATATTATAAAGCGTTATAATATTATAAAGTGTATAATATTATTAATGCTTGTACGTTTGTGAGGTGTTATCTCTGAAACTACATAGCCAACTTAAAAAAATGTTGGTGGCCATCTCTGCTCCGAAAAAAAGACTGTATTTTCTGTCAGTGCAAGAACCTACATCGCTGCAGGAGCAAAAAAGTTGTAATATTGCGATTTCTGCGATATTTATTGGGTTAGAAACTTTAAATTTGGTGCGGTAGTTACTTTTAAGATGTAAATACTCGTAATGAACGCTCTCTAAAAGGTTCAATTTGACGGATAAACGTAAAATTTTCTAGAAAGGTTCTAAACTATGAATTATTTGAAATTTTTGGGATACTGTTGGGGTTAGAAACTAGAACTTTGGCATGGTAGTAATTTATAAGATGTAAATGCTTGTTGTAGAACGAATTCTAAAAAATCGAAAGACTAAACAAAGCGGAAAAGATCTAAAGATGATCTAAGTAACAAAGTACATGGAATTGTTAGGAATATAAACATGAAAATTGACATGGCTGTATTTATCATGACGTAAATTCTCGCAATAGAACAATTTCTAAAAATGTCGCTATATAAAACAGTGCAAAAACAAAACACTTTCGAAATTTTTTTATGTATGTGTTACTGCTGAGCCCAAAATCTTGAAATTTTGCTTCGGGTTAGTTTTAAAATATACAATTGTTTCTATGAATGGTTTCTAAAAAATTAAAAATTTAAAAAGATAAAATTAACGGAAAGCGATCTCAATTACCACTAATTTGGAATTATTAGGTATAGCAACTTTAAATATTTTAAAATGCTGCATTTCTTCCGCAAAACCTTCCATTTAAATGCAACAAAACTGATAGATACCCACCTAGCATTAAATAAATTGTGTAAATATTGAATAAAGACCTGTATGAAACAGTGAGTAGGTTGCCCGAAAGTACTTGCTAAAGTGTTCCTTCTCTAGGCTTTTCTCTCTCGCCAAGGCCACTAACAGTGGGAAGTGCCGTTTTAAATGTGATATGAATTTTTTATCTGATTCATTTTTCTAGACCATTTTATCATAAGGTCATATTCTCAATTATCATTAGTAGGTTATTTATATATTAACTTATTCTGGTGAAATTTCATAATCGGGTTCATATTAGCGTATGTTAGCTTGCATGATTTGCTGAATAAATATGTATGGATTTGTAAATTACTTCAAATGACACATTGACAGCTCAAAAGTTATGCAGGCGATATATTCAGATCTTGTGTCATACTTTATGTTGCAATCATTACCAATTTCTTTTATTTAATACATGCTAAATACAGCTCAACTTGTGCAGAATATGTTTGAAAACAAAACAATACAGCGTATGTAGTGGCCAGCATACACTCATCATTTAAATCCGATCGAGCATATCTAAAACAAACTCTAACGAAGCATTGCATGCCACTGTTGATGTGTTCGGTACTTTGATACTATATCAGATTTTGACTAGAGAATTTCTTAAATGTTATTGACAACCTCATTGCATCCGTGGAAAACAGATGTTGTACAATATTAACTATTACGGGGGAGCACACACCATATAAAATTTTTTTAAACAGTGTATACGAATTTATATATAAGATTTTGTAATTCTACGATTCCTTTATTTTCATCATTTCAATTTATCGCAGTATATGGACAATTAAAGATAACATCTCATTTTCTTTGCTTCCACATGTTATTATTAAATCTATGTTCTCAGCAATATCGCTCAGACTAATCCCTCTGAGGGAAGTCCTAGTATATCTAATTTTTATTAAAAGAAGTTATACTTTTAGGAATAATTCAAAAATTACTATTTAAAACATTGTTTGACTAAACTTTATTATTACTCTGCATTAGGCAAAAATTAGACTTAAATTAATAAAAAGAAATAAAACTAAATAAATGATAATTTAGAAAATATTTTGAAGCTTTTATGCTCAATTAATACACTTATTTCAGTATTCATTTGAAGTTTTGAATTTTTTAGAAACCATCTTCTTACATCTTAAAATTAAGCATCATGTCTGTTCCGTACCTCTAACAAACATTGTAATTCGCCTTTGGCGACGGAACACCACCCCCGCATCTATGCCAATTGGCAATCAATCCTTTTAATGTAACCCTTTCGTTGAACCCGGATGACGGGTTGAGTACGCATGAGTGTAAGAGGAACAACCTCTGCGGCAACAAGTCGCCAGTAGCCTTCATTAAAACATTTATGTTAACAGTCCGCTAATTTCTCTTTTAATTTAGAACACCTCCTTACATTTTGGTCCTATCGACCCGGAGGTAAGACCAGCGCAAACAAATTTAATTTAATTTATGTAAATTTCGTCAACAAGGCGAAAGGATGGCAGACTTGGACATTACAGCACTAAATCGGCGGCGTGGCAACATCAAGGCCCAGCTAACGAAGATCGTAAACGCCACCGAGGGAAAATGCTTCTCAATTGCGGAAACCAAGGCTCAACTAGAGCTCCTTCACAATATCGAAGAAAAATTCGAAGTGATCAAACAGGAATACTACAAAATCATGGACGAAGAAAAGATTGAGGAAGCGGAAGAACAACTCTCGCAACTGGATGAGGAGATACAGAAATTAGAGGTAAGCCTTAAATCATCTTTTCACAAACAAAATGAAGAAAAAAAGAGTAAAATAGACAGCTCGTCTGAATCAAAACCCCATGATCAAGTTATTGCCAAAGGGGTCAGCATAAAGCTCCCTAAAATTCCATTTCCGATTTTTAGTGGCAAATATGAAGAATGGCCTACATTTAAGACCACCTTCAACGAATTGATCAATAGCAATCCTCATTTAACAGACAACGAAAAACTGTTTTATCTCAGAGGAGCATTAACGGGTGAACCGAAAGGGTTACAAACCTCAGATGACACCTTTAGCTCACTCTTCAGAGAGCTGGAAGAGCGCTATGAAAAAAAGAATTATTGTGGATTGCCACATAAAAAATATAATAAATCTTTATGTAATCAAACAAGAGTCAGCTAAAGAACTGAGAAACCTTTTAGATCAGGTAAAAAAGAATTTGAGAGCGTTAAAGGTCTTGGAATTCGATAGAGACACCTTTTCAAACGCTATTTTGTTGAACATAATATTAGGAAAAATTGATCGAGAAACTCGTAAGCAATTTGAATTAACACTAAAGGATAAGGAAGTGCCTGAATTTTTAGAATTTTTAGAGCGTAGATGCCAAATTTTAAGTACTATTACTTCTGCGAATGCTTGAAAAACCACCAATAAATCTTTATTTATCCGTACCACCAAACCACAAAATAAAATGTGCATTTTATGTAAAACAGAAAGTCACCCAATATATCATTGCGAGAAGTATAAAAGTATGAAACTAAGCGATCGTCTAAACATTGTAAAGAAAAATAAGCTTTGTTTTAATTGCCTTAGTTTTTTTCATATAATTCATCAATGTACTTCAAAGAGCAGATGTCTTGTTTGCAGCTCCAAACATCATACTTCGTTGCATAATTACTCATCACCAGATGTTCGAATTTATGAGCCGTCAAAATCTATAAACAATCTGGCTGCTGAAGAGGCAATTAATAAAACTTTAGCTCCCGAAGATTCAGCGCAAAATGAAAATGTAGTTCATTCATTTTTTTCACATGAAAAGAGCCATAAATCTGTCTTAATAAATACTGCGATTGTTTATATAGCAGACATTAATGGTATAAATCAGCCTTTTCGTACAATCTTGGATAGTGCCTCACAGACTAATTTTATAAGTTTAAGAGCAGCTGAAACTTTAGGTTTAAAAAAACAATCAATTAACATTCCCGTTTCAGGTCTTAATAATTCACCGATGTCCTTGAAATCTAAAGTGAAGGCGTGTGTCTCTAATAATAAGAGAGGCGATTTGCGATGGAATCTGGACTTGTTGATCATCCCGAGAATCACAGATTTCACTCCTGGAAAGGAAATAAACGTAAAAAAATTAAACATTCCTTCGAACATCTGTTTAGCTGATCCACAGTTTTTTTTTCCAAATAAGGTTGAAATTTTATTAGGTGCGGAACTGTTCTTGGAATTATTAAAGGCAGACAAAATAAAGTTAGGAAAACACTTATATTTACAGGAAAGTGTGTTTGGTTATCTAATTTCTGGTTGTGTGTATAACAATGTAGCAAACAATACGAAAAAATATTGTTTCTTAACGAAAAATTTAGAAGCTTTAGATAACACATTGAAATCTTTTTGGGAGATAGAAGAGGTGGGAAATTTAAAACCTTGTGATAGCAAAGAGTTAGAATATTGCAATAGGCACTTCGATAAAACGATTTTTAGAAATTCGGATGGCAGATATGTCGTAGAAATGCCTTTCAAACCGGAAATTTCTGAGCCCAATTTAGGAAATTCAAAAATCGTTGCATTGAAAAGATTAAATTATCTATGGCAACGTCTAGATCGTGACCCTATAATGCGGAATTTATATACGCAATTTCTTAATAAATATCAGTTTCTTAATCACATGCATGAAATAGAGGAAACTAATGAATTTGAGGACGGCTATTATTTACCCCATCACGGAATTTTACGACCATCTAGCGCGACAACTAAATTACGCGTCGTATATGACGCAAGCGCAAAAAGTAGTAATGGATACTCATTGAATGATTTATTGTGCAAGGGTGGTGTGCTACAAGACGACCTCTTTTCGATATTGGTTCGATTTAGAAAGCATATTTATGCATTTACCGCCGACATCAAACAAATGTTTCGAATGATAGAGATAAATCCGTCCCAATACAAATTCCTAAAAATTCTGTGGAAAGACAGTGCATCATCCCCGGTTAAGGTCTTTCAATTATCAACGGTCACATATGGAACGGCTTGCGCCCCATTTTTGGCCACCAAGGTCTTGCAACAACTCGCCTTTGATGAGCAAAAGGCTTTTCCGTTAGCTTCCAATATTGTACTGAAAGATTTCTATATGGATGATTGCTTGTCGGGGTCACCCAATTTAGAGGAATTTAATATAGTGCAAGCAGAATTAACACAACTCCTTCAGAGGGGGGGAATGATTTTGCATAAATGGTGTACTAATAAGGTCCAATCTACTGACAATCAGATATTTCCCTTGGATAGAAATTCAGAAGAAATAACGTTTAAAACTTTAGGCATGCTTTGGAACAGTTCTAGCGATACATTTACATACAAAGTCAACGTTAAAGTAACAAGTACTTTCACCAAACGAGAGGTGCTATCGCAAATTGCCCGGCTTTATGACCCTCTTGGTCTCTTAGGGCCAGTGATCGCAAAGGCAAAGATATTCATGCAACAATTGTGGTTGCTTAAATTACAATGGAATGATACTTTACCTTCGCAATTTTCCAAAAAATGGGAAAACTTTATCGCAACATTACCAGAACTCGAGTCCATCAACGTACCGAGATGCTTCTTAAAGGTGCACGTCCAATCAGTGGTACTTAATGGCTTCGCCGATGCTTCTTCAAAGGCATACGGTGCAGTTATTTATGTGCAAACTATATCTAACTCCAACGAAACGGTTAGTCACCTTCTTTGCAGCAAGTCACGAGTGGCCCCTACAAAGGTGATAACCGTACCCCGCTTGGAACTATCAGCGTGTCTTCTTCTTGCAAAATTAACCTGTAACGTGTTAGATGCTTTAAACCAACAGGTGAATGCTGTGCGACTATTTTCAGACTCGACCATTGCCTTAGCTTGGATAGACACTGCTCCACATTTATTGAAAACTTTTGTCGGCAACCGTGTAGTGCAAATAAAAGACATTTCAAGGAACATTCCATGGCACCATATACCATCGGAGCATAACCCCGCAGACCTGATATCCAGAGGAATGGATGTGAAAAACCTTGCCTCCAGTGAACTATGGTGGAATGGGCCACCACATCAAATTCTTAAAGAAGCAATAGAGAAACTTATTTCTAGTCTTACTGACTGCTCGAACAGTTATTATTCTAATGAACTTAAAGCCAGTAGACAAGTGACTTTAATCAACAATATGGGCATTAATTTTTTTGATAAGTTGTTGACTTTAACAAATAATTTTCTTAAATTAATTAGAATTGTAGCATATATTTTTAGGTTTTTCTTAAAGTGTAAAAAGGTAGCAACTGCAACAGGTCCTCTGTTACTGGAGGAATTAATGGGGGCAGAAGTGTGCTTGATTAAGCATGTGCAGGTAATGTATTTTTCCAAGGAAATCTCCGCCCTGAAAGGGGGATCTTCGGTGCATGGTTCAAGTAAGTTAAAATTTTTGAATCCCTTTATTCATCCGAATGGCTTGATAAGGGTGGCGGGTACATTAGCTAAATCTAACTTAACCTTTGATCACAAATTTCCTATAGTGCTACCAGCGAGCTGTCGCTTAACGAGAATCATATTTCAGTATTATCATGTACGAGATTTTCATGTCGTGCCCCAGGCTCTTTTGAACACTGTGCGCCAAAAATATTGGCCTCTTAGCGGTAGAAACACAGCTCGCAAGGTAGTACATGAATGTGTACAATGTTTTAAAATTAAGCCTATTCTGGCTAATCAAGTAATGGGAGATCTCCCTCCTGAAAGAATAACGCCCAGTTCACCATTTTCCAGAGTAGGATTAGATCTGTGTGGCCCCTTTGAAATAAATTATAAGGGTCAGAGAAAGGGTACCTTCCAAAAAATATACGTTTCGTGTGTATGGCCTCTAAAGATGTACACTTGGATTTTGTCTCCGACTTGGCATCCGAGGCGATAATAGCAACGCTAAAGAGATTCTTCGCTCGTCGTGGGAGGAGTTCGGTAATTTTTAGCGATAACGCTACTAATTTTGTTGGGGCTTCAGCAGAACTGAAGCGTTTACGTAAACTTGTAGCCAGTGATGAAGTTTGTAACTTTTTAGCTTCAGAAGGCATTAACTGGAAATTCTCCCCTCCTAGAGCACCCAACTTTGGTGGACTTTGGGAGGCAGGAGTTAAGGCCTTCAAATACCATTTAAAAAGAGCAGTAGGTTCAGCTCATCTCACGATCGAAGAATTTATAACCGTAATAACACAGATCGAAGCGATTTTAAATTCGCGACCGCTTTGTCCCTTGTCCACAGATGCTGACGATCTTCAGGTGTTAACTCCAGGCCACTTTATCATAGGCAGGCCCCTTAATTTAATTCCAGAACCTAATTTGATGGAGGTAAAGGATAACTTGCTTAACAAACTCAAGGACTCAAAAATTAACCCAAACGATTTGGAAACGCTGGCAAAACAATTATCTCAGTAATTTACAGGAGAGAAACAAATGGATGTTTAAAAAACAAAATATTTTGCCAGACATGTTGGTCCTATTAAAGGACACCCAACTCCCACTTTGCACCTGGTCTCTAGGTCGCATTACTAAGGTAATCCCAGGTGCTGACGGAATGGTCAGAGTAGTAGAACTACGCACCGCTAAGGGCAATTTTAAACGTTCTGTTAACGAAATAAGCATATTACCCATAAATAAGATATAATTGACAACAATCTGGACTGTAATTGTGTTTCATTGTGTTTATTTCTTTGCTTATAATCTGTACTATGTTGTGTTTTTTTTTTCTTTTTTTTTTTTTTTTTTTTTTTAAATCTGTATTGCATTTATACATATTGAAATATAATATTTCAACGCCGGGCGGGATGTTCCGTACCTGTAACAAACATTGTAATTCGCCTTTGGCGACGGAACACCACCCCCGCATCTATGCCAATTGGCAATCAATCCTTTTAATGTAACCCTTTCGTTGAACCCGGATGACGGGTTGAGTACGCATGAGTGTAAGAGGAACAACCTCTGCGGCAACAAGTCGCCAGTAGCCTTCATTAAAACATTTATGTTAACAGTCCGCCAATTTCTCTTTTAATTTAGAACACCTCCGTACAATGTCAAATTCCAAGTCTTAACACTTCTCTCAACATAAAGGGCTATGTTGAAATAGGTACTGTCACCATTAATTTGCCAACATTAATTTTGAAATCGGTTTGTTATTTCCTATTATTCCACAGAAACGTAATTTAAAAAGCTTTTAAAGGCCTTTTTTAGAACGTTTGTTTTTCCTGTGAATACCAGGTGGTAGAATCATACTCTTAAAATATAGCCTGCGTAGGATCAGAGACTGATACCATTGATTCGCAAATATTACTTTTATAATCTGCTTATATTCCCTGAAATTGCACAGAAATCGTAATTTAGGACTTCTTTAGAACGCTTTTTGCACCCCCCCTTCACTTCACGCCTTTTAAATTCGAATTTATATTCGACAGTCCTTCGAAGGCATTCATATTTTATAAGTAACTACCATGCCATATTTAAAGTTTCTAGCCTCTTCAGTATCACAGAAATTGCAATTTAGAAAGTTTTTTGCTCATGCAACCCTCTTGTGGTAGTGGCACAGACATAAAATATAGCTTATATTTGAGCAGGTTCTATCACCAACAATTTGCCACAATTATTTTTTAAATCGGTTTGGTATTTGATAAGATTGCATAAATATTGTAATTTAGAACGCTTTTTGCTCACTTCATCCTTTTAAATTTGGAATTTTCTTTGGACTGTTCTTAGAAAGCAGTTGCTTCCTGTAAGTAAATACCATGCCATATTTCAAAGTGTCAGACCCCTCAGTTTTGCAAAAAACGCAAATTACAACATGTTTTGCTCTTGCGCCCCCAGATGGTAGTGACAGCAACATAAAATATAGCCAACGTTGGAGCAGGGACTGTCACCATCAATTTGAAACCCTTACTTTTGAAATAGATTTGGTATTTCCTGAGACTGAGTAGAAATCGCAATTTAGAACGCTTTTACAATGTTTTTAGAACGCTTTTCGCGCATTTTTACCCCTTTTAAATTTCCAGTTTTTTTTAAAACTGTTCTTAAAGATAATTTATATCTAATAAATGTGTACCTTGCCTAATTTCAAGTAGCTAGCCTATATCGAAAACAGAAATTGAAATTTTGATCTTTTTTGCTCCTGCAGCCTCCAGCTGATAGTGACACCGACATGAAATAGCGTCCATGTTAGAGCAGAAGCTGTCAGCATCAATTTGTCTACCATTAGTTTTGAAATCAGTTTGATTCTTCCTGAGATTGCTCACAAATCGGCATTTACAAAGTTTTTAGAACACTTTTCGCGTATTTTCACCCTTTTTAAATTTCAAATTTTTAAAGAAATGTTCTTACAGATCATTTATATCTAATAAATATATACCATGCAAAATTTCATGAATATAGGTCTTTCCATAATTCAAAAATTGCATTTTTAGAACGTTTTTATTTCTTGCATCTCCTTTGGTGTAGTGGAAACAGATATAAAATATAGCCTATCTTGGAGCAAGAGCTGTCACCATCATTTTTACACAATTATATTTGAAATCGGTTCAATACTTCTTGAGGTTGCATAGAAATCGCAATTTATAATGTTTTTTTACAACGCTTTTCACGCATTTTTACTTTTTTAAATTTCAATTTTTTAGGAAATGTCCTTAGCGATCATGGATAACTTATAAGTAACTACCATTCCAAATTTCATGATTCTAGCCCCTTCCATAACACAAAACCGCAATTTAGAACGTTTTTTTCTCCTGCAACCCCAAGGTGGTAGTGATACAAACGTAAAACATAGCCATGTTAGATCAAGGTCTGTCACCATCAATTTACAACCGTTACTTTTGAAATCGCTTTGATACTTCCCAAAATTGAGTAGAAATCACCAGTTAGAATGTTTTTTAGAACCCTCTTCGCGCATTACCACACCTTATAAATTTCGAATTTTTTAAGAACTGTTCTTAGAAATACTTTCTATCTAATAACTATTTAATATTTCAAATTTCATATTTCTAGACCCTTCAGTAATGCAAAAATTGCATTTTAAAAACGTCTTTTGCTCCTGAACACCTTTGGGGTAGTGGCACTGACATGAAATATAACCTATCTTGAAGCAAGGGTTGTCATCATCATTTTGACACCATTATTTTTTAAATCGGTTTGGTATTTCCTGAGGTTGCATAGAAACCACCATTTAGAACGTTTTTAGAACGCTTTTTGTGCATTTTCACCACTTTTTAATTTCGAATTTTTTAAGAACTGTTCTTAGAAATCCTTTATATCTAATAACTAATATTTCAAATTTCATATTTCTACGCCCATCAGTAACGCAAAAACCGTAATTTAGAATTATTTTTCCTGCACACCCTTTGTGGTAGTGGAACCGACATAAAACACAGCCTATGTTAGAGCAATGGTTGTCACCATCATTTTGACACCATTATTTTTTAAATTGGTTTGGTATTTCCTGAAATTGCATAAAAACCCCCATTTAGAACGTTTTTTAGAACGCTTTTCGCGTGTTTTCACCCCTTTTAAATTTCGAATTTTTTAAGAACTGTTCTTAGAAATCCTTTATATCTAATAAGTAACTAATATTTCAAATTTCATATTTCTAGGTTCTTCAGTAACGCAAAAACCGTAATTTAGAACGTTTTTTGCTCCTGCACACCCTTTGGGGTAGTGGCACCGACATAAAATATACCCTACCTTGGATCAAGGGTTGTCACCATCATTTTGACACCATTATTTTTTAAATCGGTTTGGTATTTCCTGAGATTGCATAGAAACCCCCATTTAGAACGTTTTTTAGAACGCTTTTCGCGCGTTTTCACCCCTTTTAAATTTCGAATTGTTTAGAAAATGTTCTTAGATATCATTTATATCTTATAAGTAACTACCATTCCAAATTTCATGATTCTAGGCCCTTCCATAACAGAAAAATTGCATTTTTAGAACGTTTTTTGCTCCTGCACCCCCTTTGGGGTAATGGCACCGACATAAAATATAGCCTATGTTCTAAGTTGGACTAACACCGTCATTTTGATACCATTATTTTGAAATCAGTTCGGAAGCTCCAGGGATTACCTCTAACAAACAAACAATTTTTACTTCTTTATAATATTACTAGCGAACCCCGCGGCTTTGCTCGCGTAATATTTGAAATATGCCAAGTGATATTTATATGTCTAATTTTTATTAAAAGATACTAACTAAATTTTTATTTTATTAAAAGGTCATATTTTATTTTATTAAAAGGATTTTCTTATTAAAAGGTACTTATTACTTTTAGGAATAATTCAAAAATTACTATTTAAAACACAGTTTGATTAAACATCATTATTGCACTGCATTAGGCAGAAATGAGACTTAAATTAATAAAATGAAATAAAACTAAATAAATGATAATTTAAAAAATATTTTGAAACTTTTATGCTCAATTAATACGCTCATTTCAGTATTCATTTGAAGTTTTGAATTTTTTAGAAACCATCTTCTTACATCTTAAAATAAACCATCATATCAAATTCCAAGTCCTACCACCTCTCTCAACATAAAGGGCTATGCTGAAACAGGAACTATCACCATTAATTTGCCAACATTAATTTTGAAATCGGTTTGTTATTTCCTAATATTCCACAGAAAATATTCCACAGAATTTAAAAAGCTTTTAAAGCCCCCTTTTTAGAACGTTTGTTGTTCCTGTGAACCCCAGGTGGTAGAATCACCGGCATAAAATATAGCCTGTGTAGGATCAGAGACTGTTACCATTGATTCGCAACTATTACTTTTATAATCGGTTTATATTCCCTGAAATTGCATAGAATCGTAATTTAGAACTTTTTTAGAATGCTTTTCGCACCTCCCCTTCGCTTCACCCCTTTTTAATTCGAATTTATTTTCGACGTTCCTTCGAGGGCATTTATATTTTATAAGTAACTACCATGTCATATTTAAAGTTTCTAGCCTTTTCAGTATCACAGAAATCGCAATTTAGAAAGTTTTTAGCTCCTGCAACCCTCTGGTGGTAGTGGAACAGTCATAAAATATAGCTTATGTTTGAGCAGGTTGTATCACCAAAATTTGTCATCATTATTTTTTTAATCGGTTTGGTAATTTATAAGTTCGCTTAAAAATTGCAATTTATAACGCTTTTCACTCACTTCATTTTTTAAATTTGGAATTTTCTTTCGACTGTTCTTAGAAAGCAGTTGCATCTTGTAAGTAAATACCATGCCATACTTCAAAGTTTTAGACCCTCAGTTGTGCAAAAAACGCAAATTAGAACATGTTTTGCTTTTGCAACCCTCAGATGGCAGTGACAGCAACATAAAATATAACCTATGTTATAGCAGGGACTGTCACCATTCATTTGCAACCATTACTTTTGAAATAGCTTTGGTATTTTCTTAGATTCAATAGAAATCGCAATTTAGAACGTTTTTAGGACGCTTTTCGCGCATTTTCACCCCTTAAATTTCCAATTTTTTCGAAACTGTTCTTAAAGATAATTTATATCTAATAAATATGTACCTTGCCTAATTTTAAGTTGCTAGCCCCTACCGATCACAAAAATCGAAATTTAGAACGCTTTTTTGCTCCTGCAACGTCTTGGTGATAGTTATATCGACATAAAATAGCGTCTATGTTAGAGCAGGGGCTGTCAGCATCAAATTCCTACCGTTACGTTTGAAATCAGATTCATTCTTCCTGATACATTGCTCACAAATCGGCATTTAGAACGTTTTTAGAACGCATTTCGCGCATTTTGCTCCTGCATCTCCTCTGGGGTAGTGGAAACAGATATAAAATATAGCCTATCTTGGAGCAAGATCTGTCACCATCATTTTTACACCATTATATTTGAAATCGATTCAGTACTTCCTGAAATTGCATAGAAATCGCAATTTAGAAAGTTTTTTACAACGCTTTTTGCGCATTTTAACCCCATTTTAAATTTCGATTTTTTAGAAAATGTCCTTAGAGATCATTGATATCTTATAACTAACTACCATTCCAAATTTCACGATTCTAGGCCCTTCCGTAACACAAAAGCCACAATTTAGAACGTTTTTCTCCTGCACCCCCTTTGGGGTAGTGGCACCGACATAAAACATCGCCTATGTTGGAGCAAAGGTTGTCACCCTCATTTTGACGCCATTATTTTTTAGATCGGTTTGGTATTGCCTGAGATTGTGTAGAAACCACCATTAGAACGATTTTTAGAACGCTTTTCACGCATTTTCACCCCTTTTTAATTTCGAATCGTTTAAGAACTGTTCTTAGACATCATTTATATCTTACACTATGACGCAAAAGTTTAGACAATGACGTCATTCAGCTTTAAAATGTAGAATTATGACGTCAGAATTACAAAAACCTGTAAATATATTCAAAAACTGATTTAAAATGCTATGTACAAAAGACAGTCGTTTTATTTGCTATAATACTAATTTTTTTCATAAAAATTCAAATGTGCTTGTCGCAAAAGTTTAGACACTATTCTAAATTTCTTTGAATATTCGCTGGCATATGCAAATTTAGAATCGATGATGTCACAAATTTGGAGTACTTAAGTTCTGCAAACGATTGCGCTTCATAGTCGACATGCCGAGAGCTAAAGAAATTCAAGTGAATGAGGTTTCAAGGATTTGGCAGTTGAAAGGTGAAGGGAAGAGCGTTTCTGAAATTTCTGCTATTATTAATAGGTCAAAAAAATCTATTTATCGAGTTTTATCGAGTGGTTCCGAATATAAAGCAACTTGTCGGTCTGGGAGGCCACGTGTGACAAATGTACGAGAGGATCGCCTGATACAAAGACTAGCGAGTACTCAACAAATGAGCGTACGTGGAGTTCAAAGCTCATCGGGACTCTCTGTATCAAAGGATACGATTCGTAGACGAATTTTGGAAAAAGGAACAATCGTTTATAGCAAAATGCAGAAGAAACCAGCTCTGAAACCACATCATAAGTTACAAAGACTTATGTGGACTCGAAAGCATATGTCATATGGAGAGAAATGGCAGTCAGTCATATTTAGCGATGAAAAAAAGTGGAATCTGGATGGTCCAGATGGTTGTTTATCGTATTGGCATGACTTGCGGAAGGAACCTCGACGTTTTTTTAGTCGCAGACAAGGAGGGGGCTCGGTGATGGTTTGGGCAGCCTTTTGCTATAATGGACAAGTATCTCTGACCTTCACCAGTGGTCGTCAAACTTCACAGCATTATACACAGACATTAGAAGAAAACCTACTGCCATTTGCTGAGCTTCTAGGGGTTCTCAGTGGGAATTTCAGCAAGACAATGCTTCAATTCACACTGCAAAACATTCAAAATCTTGGTTTAATTCCCATAATATAAGAGTTCTCGACTGGCCAGCATGTAGCCCAGATCTTAACCCTATAGAAAACCTTTGGAGCATCATGTGTCGCAAAGTTTATAGCAACGCTAGACAATACTCTTCTGAAAAGGAACTTAAGACATCTATTGAGAATGCATGGTACGATATCGATCCACAAACTAAGCAAGATTTAGTTTCTTCCATGCAATCTCGTGTATATGACGTAATACATAAGCATGGATGCGCAACCAGGTTTTAAAAATTGTTTATTTCGATTTTATTTAATTTGTGTCTAAACTTTTGAGACAGCAGTTTATTTTTGTTACCATTTAATTTATTGCAATATGCACAATTCCACTTTTCTTTGTTATAAATATTGTTTATATGTACAGCACATTAATTTCAAGCAGTGATTTGAAAATTGAATAAATATTTTTCAAAGTATGTAAGAATTTCTTCATTGTCTAAACTTTTGCGTCATAGTGTATAAGTAACTAATATTCAAAATTTCCTATTTCTAGGCCCTTCAGTAACGCTAAAATTGCATTTTTAGAAAGTTTTTTGCTCCTACACCGCCTTTGGGGTAGTGACACCGACGTAAAAAATAGCCTATCTTGGAGCAAGCGTTATCACCATCATTATGACACCAATATTTTTTAAATCGGTTTGGTATTTCCTGATATTGTGTAGAAACTACCATTTAGAACGTTTCTTAGAACGCTTTTTGTGTATTTTCACCCCTCTTAAATTTCGAATTCTTTAAGAACTGTTCTTAGACATTATTTATATCTTATAAGTAACTAATATTCAAAATTTCATATTTCTAGGCCCTTCAGTAACGTTAAAATCGCATTTTTAGAACGCTTTTTGCTCCTGCACCTTTTTGGGGTAGTGACACCGACATAAAACATAGCCTATCTTGGAGCAAGCGTTGTCACCATCATTTTGACACCAATACTTTTTAAATCGGTTTGGTATTTCCTGAGATTGTGTAGAAACTATCATTTAGAACGTTTTTTAGAACGCTTTTTGTGCATTTTCACCCCTTTTAAATTTCGAATCGTTTAAGAACTGTTCTTAGACATCATTTATATCTTATAAGTAACTAATATTCAAAATTTCATATTTCTAGGCCCTTCAGTAACGTTAAAATCGCATTTTTAGAACGTTTTTTGCTCCTACACCCCTTTTGGGGTAGTGACACCGACATAAAACATAGCCTATCTTGGAGCAAGCGTTGTCACCGTCATTATGACCGCAATATTTTTTAAATCGGTTTGGTATTTCCTGAGATTGTGTAGAAACTACCATTTAGAACGTTTTTTAGGAACGCTTTTTGTGCATTTTCACCCCTTTTAAATTTCGAATTGTTTAAGAACTGTTCTTAGACATCATTTATATCTAATAAGTAACTAATATTCAAAATTTCGCATTTCTAGGCCCTTCAGTAACGCTAAAATCGCATTTTTAGAACGTTTTTTGCTCCTACACCCCCTTTGGGGTAGTGGCACCGACATAAGATATAGCCTATGTTCTAAGTTGGACTAACACCATCATTTTGATACCATTACTTTTGGAATCGGTTTGGTAGTTCCAGAGCTTACAAATAAACAATTTTTTCCTCTTTATAATAGGAGTATAGATAGTATAGATGTTCTAAGTTGAACTAACACATTCATTTTGATACCATTATTTTGAAATCGGTTCGGAAGCTCCAGAGATTACCTCTAACAAACAAACAATTTTTACTTCTCTATAATATTAGTATAGATTAGCCAAATACTGGCATCACATATTGTCCCAATATTTGTGTATAAGTTTGTCATTATTGTAGCGATATTGTCAGGAAATGTTTCACCATTTTAAAATAAATATAGTGAATACTTCTGCAATAATAGCTTTACTGTGGTTTGTTTGTTTGTTTCAATTTGTGAACTAGTAATAATTGTATGCATTCTTTAATTATCATTATTTCAAATACCAACTTGATGCATTACTTTTCTGCACATTACGTTTGAGCTTTCATGCTATACGAGTATCATATAAAACAAAAGTAAGGAAATATATATAAATTATTGTTAGAAGTATGAATAAATAACTAATGTTATAATTAAAAATTCGATAATTTATATCTCACTAAGTAATAATTGAAAAATTATAAAAATTTGCATTTTCACTCTTATTTTAATTAACTAATCGTAAATAGGGTATGCAAATTATGGTATTTTTATAAAGCTTTTCAAAGTTGGATTAAACTTTAATGTAAATGATTCTTACGACAAAGTAAACCACATATTCTTATGAAGATTTTCCGATAATTAAAAACGATCTTTTCCCTTTTTTTTCAACGCATCAATTAGAACTGAAGTTATAGACATCCTTTCTATTTTTTCACTGCAGTGAAATAAACGGCTTTCATTAAATTACGTTTATATTCCCAAACGTCATTCCTAAAAGTAGCTTCTTTTTTTTCATTTCATTGTGTATCACCTCCGTAAACTTGGGATCGTGAAATATACATGTGTGCATAAAATATAAATGAAACTTGCTTCAGTTTAATATTATTCTATTTCAGCTGTCCTCATATGCATAATTGATATAAAAACACCTGGTTTTATTTGATTAAACCAAACTATACGTCACTTGTTCTGAACCAAAAATTCAATTAAAGAAACAATCTGAATTATCTTTCAATGTCTGTTTCTTTGCATTAGTTCGTTTCGAAAGAATTCAGTTGGAACATTTTACGTTAAATGATTGACGCTATCATTAGATTATATTTTATCGTAATTTCTGCGGCATTGTACTTCGAAATAGCACAGGTTATTTTAAGGAAAAGTCAAAATTTATTTTTCTCTCGCATAAAAACAGTTAGATATTAAATTAAAATATTAAAATTAATAATTTGTTCTTTAGACTAAATATTTTTGTTGAGTTACTAACTCTCATACTTTTTTCAATTCATTTCTGATATTTTGTACACCGAAACACGATTACAAAAAATCTTTCAATTATATAACATTAATATTATCAAAAGATATTTTTAAAAATCTCCTCTGTTTTTTCTTCTTTGCACTGATGAAGCAGGAAAACAATTTTCCCTTTATTCAATAATATTCTACTATTTCAGTAGCCCGCATATCCATGAATTTCATATGTAAACCCCTGGTTATGTTTGATCAAACCAAAACAAACTATCGTCACTGATCCTTAAGTCGAAAATTTAATTAAAGAGGCAAGCCTAAGTAATCTTTCAATGTAGATTCTGTTATAACTTCGTTAAAAAAAAAAAAAAAAAAAAAAAAAAAAATCACTTAAATCACCATTTCGCGATAAAAGAGTAATGCAGGCATGGAATTATTTTTTATTTTTATTCTGCGGTACTTTTAATTACCTTCACGTGGTATTACAGATTATGTTTAAAAAAAAATCCACTTTAAAAGTATACTCTGTATGGGAGTCGAAAGATATTTAATTACAGTAAAGTAATTACTTCTTTTCTTATCTTTAATAAGAAATTTTGTTTTTTTATTAGCTCTGATACTTTATAAAATTATAAAACTTTCCTTGAGTGCTAGAAATTTCAATAATGTTTTTTTTTTCCATTTGAGCAGATTGTTTATTATAATATCTTTTCAATTTAAATTATTCAAAGCAATAGATGAATCCAACTAAGTAATAATATTTATATAACGTGTCAGCAGAAAAAATCTTGACACTCAAGCCACAATCTTAATGTTCAGATGTTCAATTTTACTTTTTTTCTGCTTTAAATAGAAGAGGCGGGCGAGAGTTTCGATCGCGGGTTGGTCACGTGGAGTGGTTATCCTTGCATCTTGAGATGACTCAGCGTTCTCCTTTATTACCCAACTGAAAAGAAGGGTTATGTGTTTTATGCATATCTGTGTAAGTGGATTTCTTTATACCTTTGAAACAACCCAACGGCTGGATGGATTTTAATGAATGAGGTCTCTATCAATTCGTCTTAACGGCCCGATGGTTATAGATTAGGTTTACGTTTTATAAATTCAAATGGCGGTAGAGACGAAAAAAAATGTACGCACCCTATTGAGTGGCATATCATTGGATAGGTCTTTCAAAATGAAGACGATGATTCATTGACTATTTTACGTGTCAGAAGCTCCGTTTAAATATTATACAAGTCATCAATACAAGTAAATAAAAAAATAGGTAAGTAATATAAACAAGTAATATAAAAAAAATATTTTAAGTCAATTCCTACTTAGGTCAATAAGATAATTTTTTTTCTCCCATTCTTCTTTTCTCTTGAGTGGTGCTTAAAATGCCTTGATCAAGAAGAGGGCTCTCTTGGTCTTAAAATACCTTGAATAAGAAGAGGGCTCTCTCGATTATTGAAAATTAATTAATTTAATTTAATTAATGAATTAATATTTGAAAAAAACTGGATTAACATCAAGTGTAATCCACTACAAGTTAAAAAAAATTATTTGAGCTTGATTGGTTGAATAATAAGTATTTTATAAACGATTGAAAATTTGAACAATCTATTTATATAAAATCCAAGTCTCTGTGTGTCCCTCACTATTCCGGTAGGACCTCCTCATTGAAATGAGTAATTGTTGAAAAATATTAATGCAGGGTTACCACAGTAGCGCCAAATGTTAGCCAACTTGGCGATAGCTGGCTAATTTGGCGAAATTCCCATTTAAAACCATTAATCTTTCATAATGGATGTCACCGAAATTTAATTTAAACTCCACTCTTTTAAGATATTTTTTCGAAATCTATGGGTGAGAATTCAAAGTGCATCTTTACGTCTTCCTCCCGATGCTACTAATAAAATAACCGCCAATAGACAACGGTGTACTGTGTGAGCACCTAACTGCGCGATTTTAATGTGCTTTAGGTACTTTTCCAGTATAGGTGCCTTGGCGAAAAAGGAAATTTGGTAACATATTTTCCGGGAACCTATTCACGGTTTCATTTTATATACACACGCATTTTTTTTCGATATTTATACGATTTATTTAACATAAAAAAGCCGTTTCTCTAAATTTATACCGAAACAGACGTAATTTGTACATAAAAACATCAATAATATTCATATAAAACAAACAAAAACGCTCATCAAATTTGTTTTCATAGCTGTTTATATGATTTGACAACAAATCTCGATATTTTTCCGTTATACGGACGCCATGCCAAAATGTATGCTAATGCGCCAATTATTTCAAAATGCTAAAAGATATTTGTAATTTTATGCCAGCAGTTTAATATGAGTTTTATTTTATTGCTTTATTTTATAGCAGTTATTTGTTCACTTATTTTAAGTATATGTTTGTGATTTGATGAAATAGTTCGTAAAAGTCTGGAATTTTCAAATGTTATATTTTTTAAATGCTCACTTTAGTATCGACAATGGTTTTTCTTTTATTTTTCAAATGCTTCAATTCACAATTTTGCGTCAACTATTACGCTTGCCGACAATGGTGTCGGTATAACGAAAAAGTACCCAAATCTTACTTTCTGATGCCTAAATTACACCAAGCTTTTTTAAAAAAATGCCAAAGCCCCTACAGTGGAAAAGTACCAAACTGTCTATTATTTTGCGCTATCCGTGTTATAGTTTGTACTATATGCAAGGGGAGTGGAGCAAAGAGTTTAAACAGTAAATATTAAAGTTTCGGCACAGATGTCATATACGTCCCATATAGGCGCGATTTTTTTCTGACTCCAATGTCATATACACAAAGGGTACTTAACTGGCGCCAAAGTGTCGTAATTTTGCTTGTTATGGTAATCCGGGTGTTGTTGTTTATGCTGTTGATGTTTTCGCCAAATTGGCGTCGGAAAAAAATCGCGCCAATATATGATAACGTATATGACAACTGTGCCAAAGTTTCTATAAAGCAGTATAAGACTAAAAAATTAAGAATAAAATAAATGCAAAATAAGACTAAAGAAGAAAGAAAAATCATGCGTTAAGCATAGAATATGAAACACTTTCCAACACATCCTAAATACTTTAACAAAACTTCGTTATTTAGGGAAATATGGTAAATAAGATAACGTTACTTCTTAGATATCCCGTCAACCAATTTCGCCAAATTATATAAATCGCCAAATCAATAGTAAAACTATATCAATAGTAAAAATAATAAATAGTAAAAATAATAAATAGTAAAAATAAAGTAATCAATAGTAAGAATAATAAAAATACAAATAAAACGTCGAATTAATGATTTTATTGGCCATTATTGGCATTTAATTAATTAATTAATGGAAACCATTATTGGCAATTAATCTTACAATTTGGCGACAGTAATTTGGTCGACGGGATAACTAAGAAGTACCAAGATAACTAAGAAAATTTATAAAACATTTTAGAAAACGCATAAAAAAATTTAAAAATTGATTTCAGCAGTTACCGTCCATAGCCAATAGTACCGTTATTACATGCCACTTTTTAGCTAAAATTTAATTTAAACTACTCTTAAAACTACTGAAATCACATTTCCAGATATTATCATCCATAGACAGTTATGTATCCAATTCTTTGCGTGACCATGTATATCATTTTATCTATATTCTACAAACATTTCTTAGGAAACTAAATGCAGTTCAGCGTAAAAATGCATGGTGCAGATTTCATATTCGCCCCATATTGGCGCGATTTTTTTCGGTTGCCAATTTGGCGAAAACATCAACAGCATAAACAACATAATCCGGGTTACCACATCAAGCAAAATAACGACACTTTGGCGCAAGTTAAGTACCCTTTGCCAATAGGATTTGGCGTCAGAAAAAAAATCGCGCCAATATGGGGCGAATATGACATCTGTTCCAAATGCATAACTCCTTTAAAAAACCACCTTTAAGCAATTTACCCTCATACTCAGTAACCCTTACGAATTCTTTTGTGTAGCCCTGCATATGAACTGTAGCATTTATACACACAGTATAGTATGCATAAATGAAGTGAAACATAAAAGCGCATATCATAATTAAAAATGCATTTCTAGCAATCATTGCTTATGTACAATACTTCGAAGAAAAGTTTCTTGGCGAGAAAGAATTTTGCCAATGTATTTTCTGGCAACCTATTTACTGCTTCATACTCACAAGCAATTTTTTCCATATGTATACAATTTGGCACAGATGTCGTATACGTCCGATATTGGCGCGATTTTTTTCCGACGCCAATTTGGCGAAAACATCAACAGCATAAACAACATTCGGGTTACCATTACAAGCAAAATAACGACACTTTGGCGCCAGTTAAGTACCCTGTGAGTATATGACATCGGCGTAAAAAAAAAAAAAAAAAAAAAAAAAATCGCGCCAATATGGGCGTATATGACATCTGTGCCGACAATTTAATATAAAAAAAGCTATTTACCCGTTTTTATAAAGAAACAGAAGTAATTTTTTCACAGATGTCATATACGCATGGGGGTTGGCGTGATTTTTCTATGACGCCAATTTGGCAGAAATCTCGCTTTCGAATACCAGTTACTTATATATTTTTCAATTATTTGCTATCATTTTGAAAAGGAAATAACTATAAATAAATAAAAGTTTGAATAATAACTATAGAACAAAGCAGTTTATATAATTAAAAAAACAGAAAATAAAAGTAAATAAACAATTTATTAATAAATAAAAAAACAATAGCCGGGTTACCACAGAAGGCAAAATAACACCATTTTGGCGCCAGTTAGGTATCCCGGTTCATACCTGAAATCTGTGCCGTAATTTGTATATAAAAAAAATTATATATATTTAGAAACGATTTTTTTATGCATATAAGTGCATATATAAACAAAAATAAAGGTTCATTAGATTTGTTTTCATAGCTGTTTATATATATTCGCAACATATCTCACTTTCTGATACCCGAATCGCGCCCCAAGCTTTTTTTAAAAATGCGCTATAATGGAAAAGTACTTAAATAAATAATTAACAGAAATAACAAATTATACAAACTAAAACTTTTTATTTCGAGATCAAAGCATTGTTTTTAATTTCGATTAAAAATACATATATCCTTGGATAACTTCAATTGAAATTAGTTTCACAGCTTAATATCACATTCCATAAACCTAAACAAACACAAGTGATTCATTCATCGTGAAACGTCAAAAATATTAAATCATTGAGGTAATCATTCACAAAGTAAGTTCTCCTACAATCCAGGCAATATTCTAATGACGTCATAGTAGGTAAAATGGTGGCGGTATCGTTTGTTTATGGTTTGTAATCAGAAAGATTTAATTTTGCAATGTCTCTTAGTTACATTATTTTATTGTCATATTTATGAGCTCAGAACAAAAGCCTATTTTCCATTATTTAGTTATTAAAGACGGAAAAAAAATCATAAATGCATGATTTGAAAATTTTAAATAATTTTCTTTCTTAATACTAAAAAATGACATCGGGAAGTAACAGCGGGTTTAAGTTAAATAACTGTTTAATTCTGTTGTAATATTCAAAATAACTGTATTTATTAGATTTCAGCACTCAACATCAGGGCCCGATTAAACTTTGAAGTTAGAGGAATTACAATGTCATTTCAGGACCTTTCTTTTGGAGAAGCTTTTCTAAATTCCATATAGGGAAGTTGCAATCAGCTGATAGCCATTGTATTTCAAGCAAAGAAGTTGGAAATAGGATGTCAGGGTAGTTCCACCAATCAGAACTGCCTATTTGTAGTGTGTGACCTCCAGCATGACGTCAATTGCAACTACCCTATATACATGGAAAATCTTCAGTGTTACAAATATTATTCCTAGGACTGACATAACACGAGAACGGCCTGCAATTTTACACAAGTTTTTGAAAGCTACTTTATATCAGAAATTTTACTAAAAACTGGTTACTTTTTTCTTATAGCGGCCCACACTATTAGGATTATGACAAGTTGCAGCCAATTTCGCCAACGTCGTAACCAAGATCGTGAAGCACACACATATAATACCATAAAATACCAGTTCATGAAATCGTATACGATAATTTAACAGTTTTTAACCTTCAAGTGTGTTATTTATTTATTTTTAAGGCTCAACAATCTAAATTCTCCAATATACGTATGAATTTAACAAAGATTGAATAGATATGACCGCAAAAATCCTCAAATCTGCATAACACTTTGAACCAAACTGTGCAGATTAGTGGTCTTCTACTGTACACAGTTTTTCATAAATGTGTTTCGTTCTTAAAATGTGTTATTTTCATCTATCACTGCGGAACAAGCGAGAAAACTCATATTCTTGCACATGAGTTGTATATATCTTTATATCTAAATTTCCGTCATTTTTGACGGGCTACCTTTCTAGTATATATATAGAGAGAGTGTGAGCTAATAGTAGGAATTGAAAAAAAATAGTTTCACATTGAGAAATAATTAAATATTGTGAAATAATTAATTAGTTCGCTCTTTACGCAGTCGGGTTTTTTGATTTTTTAAATTGAATTGTTTATTATTTTAGTTCTGGTAGTGGTTTGAAAAAAAGGGTTTTTCTTTTAAATTCTTCAATGACTGTCAAGTTTTTTTTTTTTTTTTTTTTTTTTTTTTTTTTTTTTTTTTTTTTTTTTTGCTAGCACTGTACATATACAATAAATGTTTTCCATAAAATGACAAAAATATTCCAAAAATTTCTTGTAAAAATAAACATAAAATAAACTTTTTTTTTTTTTTTTTTTTTTCTACAGTACACTGTCTTTTTACTTCGAAATCGGTTTGAAACTTGAAAATTTCTGGTGACATATGAGTGCATAAAACAATTAACCAGACTTCCCTTTGTTAAATATTATTCCACATTGTGTGTTTCAATTGCCCGCATATCCACAAATTTCATATGTGAACACCTGGTTTTGCTTAATCAATTCAAAGCTAACTGTATATTAGTGATCCTGAACTGAAAATTATATAGAGACGCTTTCTGAACAAGCTTCCAATACCGAAATCACTAGAACTGTTTGTTTACAAATTCCAGTTAGAACATTTCACGGTAAATGAGTAGTGCAAACATTAACATATTCTTTAATAAAATTAGAGATCAATCGAAAGTTTGTTTTTGTTGAGTTTCGAGAAACATCCGGTTTCGCTAAAAATAATAGCCGAACTTTCAGTGAATACCGAAACTCTAGTCGAATCTCTCGCTTTGAATAGTTTACTTTTTAGTAAAAGAGCAACAGATTTAGTCAAACAATTTTCTCTGGAAATCCCTTGTTGTACATAAAAAGGGTTGTCAACCCCGAACCGATGAAACATTTATTAATTTCGTTATACACATATATTTTACACTAATGGAAAAGTATAATAAATACTACTATTGATAAAAAGAATAAAGGCTTTCTTAAAATAATTTTTTCCGTGAGTAATATAATAAAATACTCACTCGGGCGTAAAAACGTGTGTGTTCGTGTGCAAGACGTTTATGTGTTCTTTCATCCTTGTGTCCTTTATAAATGCAATTAAACTATGTTTATTTTTATACTTATTCCCATATATAAATCAATTCCCATCGAGTATCAATGTATGTTAGATTGCGTGCATTTATGTAATGTTTATCCTACACGAGCTTTTAAAATGTATGTAGAAGAGGAAGGCGAAGAAACCACGAAACTCTTTCAAAAATTCATGATATTGAAAACGTTGACGATTTAAGCTATTTAAAATTCTGTTAGCATTTTATCACTAATTTGAATTATTATTATTATTGTTATCATTATCATTAACGAGTTGCAACCCGTCGAAATTCGACGTACTAAAATGTTTGAAAGGAACTGTCAGATCGAAATTATAATAAACCTACAAAAATAATTACAACAAAAAAATCATCTTACATTGGTTGTCTAACTCTTAAAACAAATAATATTTTAAATCCAAAATTACCAAAATATTATTTCTACAAACTTCAACTGCTTAAATTATTGAAAAATTAAACTGTATTAGATTACGTAATCAAGATGAGTAATTATGAAGTTATCGATGGAGCTCTTATGTTTGTTTTTACGGGATGAAAAATCAGTAAAAAGGATTTCGCTTTGTCACATCATAAAACTTTCCCCCTTAAAATCTAAACTGTACGTTATTTTCACATTCTCGTAATTTACATACGCACCACTCAAATTCACAATTTAAAAGTATTTTAACGCGCAAAAGAATAGATTATTAATGAATGCATTTCCAAAGTTAAAGTCACGTTTGTCCGATACAACTTTTCATGTGAACATTCGCACAAACCTTAAGTTCTAATCTTAGTACCCGCGAAAAAAAAATTCAGAAATTTGACTTTAGTTGTCATGGTATTCGCCATTTGTAGTATTGGTCAAATATTTAGTTTTATCAAAAAAAAAAAAAAAAGATCGTTTTGTTTTAAATATATCACTTTTGCTCAATGAATCATTTTGCCGAGCGCCTCAAACTCATTTATCAGCGTAATGTAAAAATATTAAAATGTAGCTGATTTATGAAGAAGAATGCGTGTTTTATTTAATGTCTGACATCATTTTCTGTTCAAAAATTATAAAAAAGTTACTTTTATTTGTAATGTGTAAATGGCATCAATAAGGATATAATGAATAAAAATAATAAACCATGAATATTTTCCCTTTACTTTCAGTATAAATGGAGTACTTCAGTTGCCACAATTACAAAATTTGTATTAAAAACTACAAAAAATTAATATCTCAAAAACAAATTGAGATACAGCTTTCAAACAAATAGTATTTAAAAGAGAATTTTTTTCCTTATACGACGGTGTAAAAAGTTAAAATGTGTGATGCATAGAAGTTTAAAAATTTGCAGTAAAGAAAATGCAAAACCAAAATTTTATTTCAAATTTCAAAGTGTTGCCATTCGCAAAATGACGTATGCGTTACGCACAGATATGTTTGTCCTTTATAATATAGATAGTTAGAATCTAACTCCTGACTAACAAAACAAGTCGGAAATTGTATGTCGAACGTGGCAAATGAGGTGCGGTCGTACTATAACTAGTTTTATAAAAATTCAAATCTTAGTGCAATAGCAGTTGCACACATATGAAAAAAGCATGAATACAAAATTTATTACGATTATATATATTAAATTCAGTAATACGGAACGACTCCATCTTAAATATGACGTAATCACATGACAACCTAGAATCATTACCTATCAGGGGATATCATTGAATTAATTACGTATGATAGGATTTAATCGAATAATCACCATGGCAACCTAGATTCATTACCTATCATGGAATATCATTGAATTAAGAAGGAATGATAGGATTTAATAGAATGAATGAAACTATTATTAATATTTTTTAAAGTTTTGATTTGATTTTCGTAAAATTTTAAATGACTCGGCAAATTATGGAACGATTATATATATTCAATTTCAAACCATGCGGTTGGATAGTTTTTGCGGTGTTATATGCGGACAGAGGGATTGATCAAAAGACGACTATATGTGCTAGGTTTTTATATGTTTACTAACGTACCAAAAAACTGTCACGAAAGGGGAAAAAAGTAGTGAATAAAAGCATCCACATAATTTACATTAAAAATATTCATTTTTCTATCATTTATATATTTTATTTAATTATAAATTTAATTCTCTACTTTTAACTAAACTACTATATATTTAATTTAAATAAAGACAACTGTCAATGAACATAATTTGGAGAAATTTACCATTTGTAATGGAGATATTTTTTATATGTCAGTGGAGGCTTGTTTAAATTTCAGAATTTACCTACAATTTGTAGTCTCAGACAAAAATATATGAGTTTTAAAGAAATTCTGTCTAGTATAAAAATTCATTATAACAGGAAAAAAAATATAAATATAATAAAACTTTTTGTAAATGTTAACCATATATATATACATATATAAATAATGATGGACAAAAAAGTGAATAAAAACTAATATTTATGGCTAGTTCCATGGGTTTTAGTAATGTAAGTCACATAGCTGATAAGTCCTATGCTTTTTGTCCATTGTTACTTTCAAAAAGTTTTCTTCGCCTTATTCAATTAATGAGATCTCCGATAAAATACGTCACATTTTTCCGTTCTAAAATACAGGAAATAAAAAATCGTAGCAATTTGCACTCATGTGACTTATCAAGTACGCACGGAACTAGTCTTATGTTATTTTAAACTCTACTAAAGTAATTTTGTAACTACTGTTAAATGATTTTCCGAAGGCTTAATCTATTGCCGTAATTCTACTTAACACTCTCGACACTAATTTTTTTTTTCCAATTTTGGGAAAAATTACTTTTACGCTAGCAAAATTAAAAGTAGCTAACGAAATCACAGAAGTAACAGTTTACTGAAATTTAACGAATGTGTTCTTTACAGAAACCTAACGTATGTAGTTATGTTGCGTGTTTTTCATATAAAAATAGTCTAAGGAAGAATTTTTTAAGATGGTTGGAAAATGTCATATTACAACCAGATTAAACAAACATAAAAAAAATTAGCAGCATTTGTTATCTTTTATCATAAACTACTAATTCGAAACAGGAGTCCCTAATTTAAATTTAAAGAGTGAAACGTATGTTTGAATTAAAAGAAACGCCAACGATAAACTAATAATTAATAAAACTTTTTTCTTCTTATTATTATTAAATGCTGAAACATAAGTAAAGTCATAATAGTTAATTTATCGATATATGCTATCACTATTAGGTGCTGGAATTGACAAAACTATTTTTTTCTTTCAAATATTGCAATTTGATGTAGGAGCTTCATGTTAGACGCAGGGTGACGAGAGGGTTAAAGGGTGGGCGTGAATTAGATGACTGTCCTGAAGCCCCTCAAAGCTTCCTACACTGTTCTGCACTGTACAGTATTTAAATCTGATTATTTGCTATATTACACATGTCGGTTAATCTGCCTGAGTTATTTAATGTTATACATATTCAACTGTCAATGTAACGCTTTTTCTATGAAGGGGATACAAAAATTAGATTATCATTCCCTGCCACGAATTAGAACAAGATCTGTCGATGATATATAATGCTATACAGCACCAGTTTCCATCAGAGCACAAAAGTGGTCAGTACTTTGGAGAAGTGTTCCGAAAGAAAAAAAAAACATGTTGCTGTCAGCGCCGTGTCGATACCAAAAAATCAGTGGTACTCAGAATCCTCTCGCTGGGAAATTAGGAACTGAGTTAGGCAAACAATTCCCATACTGTCATCTTCAGAAAGCACTTGGCTATGTAGAGAAGCGCTTTGATGTGAAAGATTTTGCGCTCATGTTGCATTCCGTTTTCAATATCGTATTTATCGTATTATATATTGCATTGAATTAGTACAGTGGGATTCGCCCCCCCCCCTTTCCCCGGGCTACTACCTGGATTCGTCACTGTCGCAACATATGTTATATATGGCCCTTGATCAAGAATGCCGAGTCGGGTACCGCTTGACATCATTTCTTATGAATTATAGCCCCACAAAGATTAACTTTAGATAGCTATACATTGAAATATGCAATTTAATTTTAATCCACGAAGTCTTTGGAATCTTCTTAGAAAAAAGAAATAATGATGAAATTACGGGTGGTACTATGCCCACACAATTAAATAAAGATGTCAGTAAGATAAACTCTGATATTATTTAAAATTGCCCGTAGAGTATATACCGGAGCTGCAACTTGATCAATGTTAAGTCTGACGGGACACCCCAGGTTACAACAGATTTCGCAACTCTATCGACATTGAAAGAAAATAAGTTGAAACTGGTGTGAATAAATAAGTACAAACGATCTTCTTAAAACACTATAAAAAACTTTTAAATGTTCTTGGCCTTTCGAAAGATCTGAGACTTTCTTCGTCAGACGTAAAGAAGACGTGCTTCTACTATGAAAGCAGCAGCAAGACAAGAATGAGATTGTTTCAAATAAGCTAAAGTTTTACGACGTTTCAATTTTAACGTTATCTTTAAACCTGTCAATAAATTCAAATTCCCTTCAACTAAATCTCCTGTTCCTGATCTGCGTAAATATGGAATTTATAATGTTTCTTGTAATGGTTGTGATTTATCTTATATTTGTCAAACTAAAAGAAATCTCGAAATCCGCTTAAACGAACACTCTCGTTATGTAATTAATCAATAAATTTCTAAATCTTCTATTGCCAATCACTCTTGGGATTCCGGTCATAGTTTTAATTTTCAAAATGCTGAAATTATCTTTAATGCCAACAATATCTCTGAATTAGGCTTTCTTGAAAATTTAGCTATTTATCTTAATCGTGAAGTTATTATTAATGATAAATCTGATTCCACAATGCCCTCTGTAGCTTGGAAAAACCTTTTCAGTACTACCATTTAATTTTTTTTTGTATAACTTAATATCAGTCTGTTTTTTATATTTTATTCATTTATTTATTTTCTAATTTCATGTGTTCCCATATTTAAATATATGTGTGTGTTTTTATTGTTTTTTTTTCCCAATTTGCCTTCTACTCTGTAATCTTTTGTTTTGATTATACTCTTCTGTGATTGGCTGTTGTCTTTTACTTTCTATTGGCAATAGATTTCTAATTTCCTATTGGCTGTTTCTTCAGCTTGTTTTCTTTCCATTATCTCTCATTTCAGTCTTGCTTCTGCTTTCATAATAGAAGCACGTCTTCTTTGCGCCTGACGAAGAAAGACCGTGATCTTTTGAAAGGCCTAGCGCATTTAAAAGTTTTGATGGTGTTTTAAGATCTTTTGTACTTATTTATTCACACGTTTCAACTTATTTTCTTCAATTGTGTTTCTTCTGGCATTTCAACAATTTTTTTATGCTTTTTCACTGCATTCCCTTTTTGTATGTAAGTACTTTTTTGTTTTAATTTTGCATTGATTTTCTTCTTTATTTATCTTAGTGATTAATTTAGTTGCTTATTTATTTTTATGTCTTATTTATAGTTTAATATTCTACGTTTGTATTTTGTTTATTTTTGTGTTGCTATTATGTTTACTGCTCAATTTAACAGATTTACTAAACTCAGACGTAAGCGTGTGAAATTTCTTAACCACTTAAATTTTCGTCAAAAATGCAAGAAAAATAATATTATCGCCAAATTTATTCTACTTAAGTGTTCTCTTAGTAACTCTACCAGAATTTCAAAATCTATGGTTCCTTCATATTTTATTATTTTAAGAGCTTATATTCAAGATGTTCGACAAACTCGACAAAGAAGAGCTTTATGACCTTCATTTGTTCCTTAGTAAAAATCTTGACAATTTCTGTGCTATTGAAAAAAAAAAAGGTTAGCCTTCTCTGCGTACTTTCAAAACTGCTCATCAAAATAAGCTTGATAAAGAGTTTTCTTCATTGTGCAATAAGCAAACAAAGTATCAGTTTTCAAATAAGGTTCTATCAAATGAGAACTGCATCATTAATCTCTCCTCTCATATCTTAACTCCTGAGCAAAAAAGCATTTTCGATCTTGGTTTAAATTTTTCTCAGTTTGGCAAACCTTCTTTCACCAAATTGATTGCTTTCACCAAATTGAGTCTTCCTTTAAACGTAGTAAAGTCACTCCTTTTCAAAAAGAAACTCTTCGTCACAACCTTGCTGATACTATTTCTTCTAATAATTCAAAATATAAACCTAATCTTTCACGTTCTCAACATCGCTCTGAATGAGCTTAAGTCGAATGACAATCTTTTCATTACTAAAGCTGATAAAGGTGGTCAAATTGTTCTTATGGATAAAAAAGATTATTCTGATAAAGTTTATGCTCTCTTATCTGAAGGTCCTTCCATTGAAGTTTAAAAAGATCTTACTAATTCGCATCTTTCCACTCTCAAAAATGCAGTTAAGAATTCTGTTGTTTTAAATGACAACACTAAACATGGTGTTATTCCTTCTTCACCCATCTGTGCTCGTTTTTATGCTTTGCCTAAAGTTCGTAAAACCAATGTCCCCTTAAGACGTACTCTTTTTAATATTGGTACTGTTACTTGTCTTCTTGCCAAATTTTTAACATCCATTTTTTCTCCATTATGTATCTCTAATTCTCATACGATAAAAAACTCTTGTAAATTAAAAAATATTAACCCATTCAATTGTTTTCTGTGCTCTCTCTTGATGTCAAATCTTCATTTATTAATGTTCCGATTGAAGGTGCTCTTTCTTGCTTGGAGAAAAAGATTACGTGAATTTCATTTCTCTGATATTGATGTCAGACCGAGATTTTGTTAATTTAACTAAAATTTGCATCACCCAAACTACTTTTGAATTTGGTAATAAATTTTTCAAACAATCTTAAGTATGGGTAATCCTTCTATATCCAATTTTCGTGATATTTATATGCATTATTTTGAGGAAAAATTATTAAATCTGGTTAATTTTAAATGTTGGATGCGTTATGTCGACGATACTTTTGTTTTAGTTGTTAATCAATTTGATATTTCTACCATTTTTTATACTGTTAATTCTATTGACCCACATATTCAGTTTACTTTTGAGTTAGAAAATTGTAATAAGCATCCTTTCTTTCACGATTTAGTTACCAAATGTGATTCTTTCTTCAAAACTTGTGTTTATAGAAAACCTTTTTCTGATTCTAATCCACCTCATGCTCTCTCAAATTACCCTATCAAGCAAAAAATCGGTGTTTGTTACACCTACGTAAATCGTGCTCTCAAAATTTGGTCCGACTCTGCATCCCTTAAGGACGAACTGAATTACTTAAAAACGTTTGCTGTCAAAAGAGGTTTCAATCCTTCTGTTATCAATAATGCTCTGAAGAAATTCTATAGATCATCGAATAAATCTACTCTTTCTAAATCTGTCAAAAGCAAGCCTGATAATTTGGTTGCACTCCCCTTTTATCCTCCTTTATGTTTTTAATTAGCTAAAGTTTTACGACGTTTCAATTTTAACATTATCTTTAAAACTGTCAATAAATTCAAATTCACCTCAACTAAATCTCCTGTTTCTGATCTTTGTAGATGGGGAATTTGGCATGTTCTTTGTGATGGTTGTGATTTATCTTATATTGTTCAAACTAAAAGAAATTTTGAAATCCGCTTAAAAGAACACTTTCATTATGTAATTAATCAAGAAATTTCTAAACTTCTATTGCCAAGCCCTCTTGGGATTCCGGCCATAGTTTTAACTTTCAAAATGCCATAATTATCTGCCAATAGTATTTCTGAATTGGAGTTTCTTGAACATTTAGCTATTTATCTTAATCGTGCAGTTATTGTTAATAATAAATCTGATTCCACAATGGTCTCTGCAGCTTGGGAAAACCTTTTCAGTACTACCATATAATTTATTTTTTGTATCAATTAATATTAGTCTATTTTTTTATATTTTATTCATTTATTTTTTTTTTAATTTCACGTGTTCCCATATTTAAATATATGTATGTGTTTTCATTCTTCTTTTTTCCCAATTTGCTTTCTTATTCCCCTTATACTCTGTGTTCTTTTGTTTTGTTTATACTCTTCTGTGATTGGCTGTTGTCTTCACTTTCCTATATTTCTATATATATTTCTAATTTTCTATTGGGCGCTTCTTCAGCTTGTTTCCTTTCCCTTAACTCTCATTTCAGCCTTGCTGTTGCTTTCATAGTAGAAGCACGTTTTCATTGCACCCGACGAAGAAAGACTCAGATCTTTCTAAAGGCCTAGGGCATTTAAAAGTTTATGATGGTATTTTAAGAAGATCTTTTGTACTTTTCTGTCGACATTGCTGTTTTACCGCTGATGACATAAAGCTAAATTATATAATTATTATCCTATTGCGCCATTTAGATATTTTAGAAGGATTTTTCAGTGAAACAAAGTTAATTTGACAGATCTTTGTACTAAGATTATCAAGGAAAAATATTGTTACAAAAGAATTTTCAGGTAGGGAAACACACATTCCTCGATTCATGTAAAGATCAACCTGGTTGTACAATGAAAGACACTATTTTCATGAAAGTGTAGCCTTTTTAATTTTTATCAGGACCATTTCTTCGAGATCGTTAATGTCGACCTGCGGATACCTGCTTTTAAGCATAGAATGTTCGTCGCTTTTTCCAGTGTTAAGAAGCGAAACAATTTTAAAATCTTTATGCTTACCTAAAATCCTTGTTAAAACTCTGATCTTAAATTTTGCAGACAGAGTGTTTAATGATGATAAGGAAATGTTATAAAATGACATTCTGTTAAACGCCCTCCTCCCACCACCAAAAAACAAAACAAAAAGAAACCTAACCATGTTTCTTTAAAATGGAGTAAAACTATTTCCCTAACAAAATTGAAATGTAAGACTTTTTATATTCTATAGGAGGAAGCGAGAGTTGATTGAGAAGTAAGGAGATTTTCCTTGTAATTAAATGACCAGGATTATATAAATAGAGTAACCTTCAGCAGATTAAGTGAACTAGTATTACAGTTCATTATCGTGGGTAGATGTGAGGAATATTGGCATTTAAACTACGAATTGAAATGGATAAGAAAAACATATTTTGTTTTTTTATAAATTAAATATTTCAACATATTCTTCTATGAGATAAATCTATTTTTTTTCATCCAACCGGAAATGACGATAAATCCAATTTTCCCAGTATTTTATAGGCTGATTTCAGATATGATCTTGTGTACAAAAAAAAAAAAAAAAAAAAAAAAAAAAAACTACCCCTGCTTGTACATATTACACTCATATATAAATAACATACATTTTAAGTTGCCTCTTATTTTCCTTTTACATGCTTTGAATTCTGCAGTTAAATAATGCGACTATTCTGAACTTCAAGATGTTTAGTTGAACCTTAACATCAAAACAATTATATGAAAATATGCACTTTTAACTATTTATTTACAGGATTAAGTGGCATTTTACCAAGTTGGATCAAAGATGTCATATTTTTTTTTTTTTTGTAAATTTGAGATCATGTAATCATTACTGGAAAACCATAACACCGTAAGTTATCAGTGCTCCTGCTGTTGTCAGTATTAAGCCTTTATTTATTTCAAACATGTCTGCTCCGGTAAAGTATATCCGTATTCCCATAACACTGTCAAAAAACATTCTGTACGTAGACAATATTTTTTCATTATTTGTCAGAGTTAGTAATATTTCTGCTCCATCCAACAATATAAATTTTAATTTGTCGTACTCGTAAGTCACATTTGTTGCTGAGAATGTCAGTGAAAAGAACAAAACAATTGCCATTAATAAAGCAGTTATCATTTGGATAATCATCGATAAATCTCCTTGAATAACGTCCGAGAAAAGAATGCTCACCGTGCTAAAAAAACAAATAACTGCAGCTGCATATATCAGTAAACAGCTGCTTGACAAGACATTATCCATATCTTTAAACAAATTTATTAAATTCCGGTATATAGACATGTAAGAAAGAATTTCAGATTTAGATAATAATTTTCTTGTATATCCGGATTTGAAGTAATCACTGAATGATTTTAATATACTTCTAGCAAATGCATAAGTGTTAGTACAAATGATTAATATCATAAAAATAATTCCGTTGCTAGTAGCTCCTGAAAATACACAACTGATGCGAATAAGATAAAGAACTGCCGTTGATTTGTAAGCTGCAATTTGAAAGCCGAGCACAGTTACATAACTGTTGTCTGTTATTTTCATAAACATCAGAGATAGCATGAAAGTAAGAGAAATGGAAATCATCCAAATAACAACTAAAGATACATAAATTTTGTTTAATTTACACTGTTTCTGAAAATCTACGTTCAATTTGTTACACCAATAGGAAATATTGTTTTCAACTCTGAATATTTGTTTTCTTTTTAACATCATTGTTAATCGAATCAAAACGCCAAGCAGGAGATAGGCGTAAACTATATAAATAAATCGTTTTGAAAAACGAAATAAATGAATTCCATAAATACTTATAATAGAAGATACAACTGAACAAACAAAAAGTATACTATCCCATAAGCATAGAAAACAAGATTCCCGTTTCTTATTAGATTTCTTAAATGTTATTCCAAGCCAGGATGATAAAGTAAAAACGGTCGTTAGTGTTTTAGATGGAATATCTTCCTTCATATTAACTTTGAATTTTTTATTTTCTATTTGTGACAAATCTCTTGTATTTAACAAAAAGAAAGCCTTCACGGTTTATGCTGTCAAAGATTGAGCCTTTAATTTTTTTATGAATTGAATTTGCCAGTGTCGTTTAAATTACAAATGATTTCAAAACTAAAAAATAAATAAATAAAATAAAGTACTGTTAGTTTATTCAAATTTCTAGATATCGTGATTAGTCAGTCATTTTAAACAAACATTAAATGATTTTTTTCTTCAAGTGGTTAGTAAATAATAGTTCTAGTCTAAAATAATACTAGATTAATTATCTGATAAAATGTTTTTTATAAGCATAATCGTGTGTTGAAAATGCATTCTACACAAGCAACATTTCCTTATTAAATTGTATAAAATATTTTCTTGTTAATTTCTGTAAAACGTTTTCTGGATAAACCCTATAATATTTTGTTTTAGGTTCACATATAGTAAATTGAATCTGCAAATCCAAATATTTATTCTTACTAAAACAATGCTTTTGCTTTGTTTTTAAATACAATTTAAAAATCAAATTAAACTTTTTAAAATTTTCTTGCACTCCATATTTACCATGTAAACATTTAATTATTAAAATGATTCGTTTTTCATAAATGTATTTTAGGTTTATTAACAGTTATATAAAACATTTCTTTTCAGGATTTATTCAATTTCAATAAAATTCTTTTTCAAGGATTGAAGTGAATCCAATTAAAAAAAGTTCAAAAAGTCCTTAAAACCTCTTTGATGAGCTTGATTTAAATAACGTAAAATTAGCATAATATGTACCAGAAGCTTTAATGAAAAATATGGTACTATTTTTACAATAATTACCTTGTTTTCACAGTCTCTATTTAAAGTATAAAATAAGAAATATCAGACAACTGTATAATAATTGATAGTGATCCAGATCTAATGAAACTTGAAACTATTATTACTTTTATTTTATGTTTTTATCGTTGAAATAATACTTGTTAAAGAAAAAGTATGAATTTATCAAACGAATGAATACTTCACCCGACTTATTCAAGATTATGCATATCAAATATATTATAATCTTAATTCATTTTGTATAAAAAATTGCAACACATTAGCAATGTTGAAGCATAGCATTTAAATAGATAATTTATTTATAAATGTAGAGTTTGAATATAGATTTAAAAAACAAAATTCTTGTTGTAGATCATGTGAAAATATTAATGAAATATATAAGTTTAACGGCATACAATTGCTCTAATATTAGTTATTATTGTATTTAATAAATTCATTTTCTTAAATATAACACTGGTTTCGGAATAAACCTAATTATTGTTTATCAGTTATATCTTCAGTTGACCAAATTATTCCAGATTATACGAAAGTATTGATGAGAAACATGACAGTATAATGGTATAGCATTTTTACGATATAAATTACAATGGTGATAAGAAAATTATTTTCGTTCATTATCAATGAAATTATTGAAAATGTCAATAGTAACAGTTATTGCCTGGTAAATAAGTTTTCTCTAATTAAAGTTTTTTCTACATATAAGGTATTTAAAAACTTTATTTAAAATGGAAATGCAGTTTCTAGATTTTTCTAAAAAGTTTTCAGAATTATTTATTAAAGCATAATTTATGACTGAGGCAGATTTACACTTTCTACCCTATCGAAACAAATAATGTAGATGTGCACAGCAATTTTAGACATGTCAGTAAACTACAAATTGTTTTACGAAGAGAAATTTATTGTTTAATGTAGTACAACACAAAATAATAAATATAAATTAAAATTGTATTTCGGTAAATCTTTTATATGCAAACTTAGTTTTTTATAAGAAATTTCCAAAAAGCAAACATCGTTTTGAAGAAAGCGTTCAAAACATTCTATTTTCTTCTGTGTAAAACTATTTTACGTTACTAAATAAACATTAATTCTGGAATAATATTTGAAAAATATATCTTTATGGATTGTTAAAAATATATACTGCATTCAGGAACGCCTTAAAAAAAATATGCTCAAACCGCTTGTGTTAATGGTAACTCATAAATAAATATACATCTCTTTTGTTTAAAATAATTGCATTTTCTACTATATTGTAGTTATATCGAGGTGTTTTCGAGATATTTAGTTATTTATCATATTATTTGTGAAACATAGTCATGCCGATATCTTTCAATAAATATTTCACTTCATTTTCTGGAGGAATGCTATGAAATATAACCAATTTAACAACATTAGAGTTATCGCCTAAATAACCATGATACATCGTTGTTGACAAAAGTGTTATATATTGCTGTAAAAATACAGATAACTCCCACCTTTTTTCAATCTGTCAAATATAATGATATAGTGCTTCAATCCGGAATAATTGTTCAAGTACAAAATCGTCTGTAGGAAAAGTCACTATTAGTACTTCCGAAGTGATGGAAAAAGCAGTCAATATGATTAAATGATTAACCTGTTACACACACACTTTTAGTGTTTGTTCGTAGATAATCCGCGAAGATAGAAAAAAGCCCTCTTTTTTGTCAAAAAGGTTATCACCTCTATTACCATGATATATCATTGTTGACAAAAGTGATATATATTGCTGCAAAAATATAGATAACACCCTCCTTTTTTTTAATTTATTACATATAACACTTTCTTTTGGGAGCAATTTCTCAACTGTGAAACAGTCAGCCAAAAAAGTAACTTGCTCTTTCGAAGTGAAGTGAAAAAATGGAAAAATAATCAACTTGATTAAATGATAGATGTCTTACACGCTCTTTTAACATTTTTACCCCTTTTAACCTTCGAAGAAAGGATAATTTCTCCTTTCTGTCAAAAAAGTTATTTTCTTTAAAACAACTTGTTTTACTATTTCAATCTATGGCGTACACAACAAATCATGTCCGAGTAAAATTAGTCATTAACGGCAGAATACATGGATTATTAAGAAAGAAATATCCATTAACTTATGTTGGCTATACAAAAGTAATCAATACCTTGACATGTAAAATGTATTTTAAAGGATGGTCCATTTGTTTGTGATAGAATAAAACATTTACTTTCATTTCTTTATTGTGAAATTTGTTGTAAGTGACACAGAGAGTCAAATTCAGTTTTAAAATGTTAAATATTGATTCTAGTGTATGTTGTTTATGACATTACTTAAATATAAAAAGATAGTTTCTTGAAAGATGTTTTTGTGAATCTTTATGATTTTTTTTTTTTTTGAAAAACACACGCATATTTTCTATTATCGATTTCATAAGCAGGTAAGTTCGCTTTATGAACTTTTCGCTTTATTGACTTAAAAGTGTAATAGAGTTTCCAGATTTTTATTTAAAAATACAATTTAGATAGAATGATAAAAACTGGTGCACGTATAAATATATATATTTTTAATAAAAACAGATTGACGCATTATTTATAGCAACACAAAGGGTTGGGTGATTGGATGAAAAAAAGGTGAGATGACTAAACGGCGAAAGTTCTGGAACCTCCACACATAATCTCAATAAGTGGGAAAGTGCGATAGCTGGTTGCTCAGAGCGTGTCGTTTAATATCTATTTTAAAACACTTCAAGCTTCAATTAACAAAGCAAAAGTATTAATTTATAATTATTAAATCTTTATGTAAATGACAGCACCATTACATTTAATTTTAAAATAATTAAAAAAATACTTATGAACAAAATTAAATATATTCAAGTAAAATTATTTAAATAAAATTAAAAAATTCGAATATTTTTAAATTCAGCAATTTCAGAAATTTAACAAAGGTATACATAAAATATAAAGATTTTAAAAGCAAAAAATTGTTTAAAACACATTTAAAACCTGAAATAACTTTAAAAAAAATCCATATTAATTATTTCACTTTCCAAATACTCATTAGATGGCGCCAAAAATATGCTAACATTTATTAAAATTCGAAAAAAAAAAAAAAAAAAAACCTTTCAAATCTGCATCCGATTTGGAAACCCAAATATAAAAGAAAAATAAATCCCATATGGTTAATAAGTGAATATTTAGCTTTGCCAGTCAGCGATTGAAAAAAATATTAATATTAACACTTTAAAAGATAAATGACGGAGAGTTACTTTTCGACTCTTCAATACAGAAATTTTTCTAGGCGGGATGTAACTAAATATCGATATTTTACCACAAATAACTTACACAGTCTTTGGTCGTGTAAATTATATGACATACAAAAATTTTAAAACATTAGGGCAATTCTGAGTACTTGAAACTAATCAAAATATGTTCTGCTGTTCGTTTACTTTGATCGTGAATCTGCTAGTGTATTTTCTCTCGATATGAAATAAATATATTAATTAAAAGGAAAAAAGAACAGTTTTTTACAACTAAATAACCATATTCGTATGCTGCCGAATGCACTGCGGACCCCAATCCCCAATCACTCTCGGTTCATTTGGATAGTTTTTTATTTAAAAATGTAAAATCATAGAAATCCGAGGATGGATGCGACTGCAATGCTGCCCCCAGTATTAGGATACTTATAAAAAGGCTATTGATCAAATATATAAAATCATTTTTTACTGATTTTTAGGTATATTTAAAGTAAGATCTAGTAATTAGGCAAAAATCGTATAAAAGTTTAACCTGACCGCCGAGCAAAAGGGCAAAATTGTAATGTTTTTTTCTCGTAACTTTTATTAAACTCTAAAAAATTTGTTTTTTTTTTCAACATGATGTAATTTTTTTATTACGTATAGACACATAAGCCTTGAGGGTATTAATCATACCTTTTTTTTTGTTTAACTGGATTATATCTGTAGAATTATATTAATTTAAATAATTCTTCTATTACAGTGAAACCTGCAGCTTAGTGAACGGATATATCAGTTCGCGGCGGTGAGAAGGTTAAACTGCGTGATAAAAAAAAAAAAAAAAAAAAAAAAAAAAAAAAAAAAACTATTTTGACGTAAGTGACCTTTAATATGATGAAGAACACAATTTGAAACATATTTGCAACTGTAAGTATATTTCTAACAGTAACGGTTTAGGAATTAGATATTGGACAACATTAAAAGTGGTAATCCTGTATATACCGATAAAAATGAATTTACAAAGTAATTGGACACTGGTATGCACGCTGGAGCGTAATTAGACACTCCTGTTCAGCAACATGCATCTTTTTCTTGCAAATTAAAAAAAAAATGATTTATAAGAATTTTCTATGGTAGTTTTTGACACCGATAAATTCAAGCCGTGATTGATTAAAAAAAAAAAAACAACAAAAAAAAAAACTCTATACTGATTTCTACTTAGGAAAAATTTCACCACCCCCATCACTTTAGTGATATTTTAGCACTGGATATTGGAGCATATGACAATGTGTTTCTATGAAAGTTTGTGGTTTTTATTAAACAGAAATTAAAACAGGCCAGACTTTTTAAAAACACTCCCACCGAGGATGCTTTTTAAGTGCATTTGTATTTATATTAATAAGTAGCACCTATAGTCGTCGCCTGGTCCATTCGTCTGTCTGCATAAACAGCTCAAAAACAACCCAACCAAATGCTTTGAAATTTAATATACAAGGTGAAATATGTTATCTATCGTCGACCTTTAATTTCTCAACCGTTAGTCATAGGCATGTAGTTCCAAATACAAAAACGTTTCAAATGAGGTAAATATTCATGTTGTTGCATTATTTAAGGTAAAAAATCAATTTTATAAAAATTACGAAATCTAACTTTTTATACGGTTCCTCAGTCCCTATAGTTATATTTAGTAAAAGTTTACACATATCATAACAGATATAACACAAAACGTTTGACATCTGTTCTACAAAAATTGACACAGTTATTAAATTTAAAAGTTTGAGATTTTTGCATATGATTTCGTCTTTCATTGAGGGATCAGTTAAAAGATGAAATAAAGTAATTGGAGATTAAAATCAGGGTGCAATGTCCTTTTTAAAGCGAAACCACCTTTAGCCGGTATCGCCAAACTGGGGTATCACCTAAGAGGGTTATTTCATATAAAAATTTGAGCTGACTTTTAGCAGTCGTATACAAAGTGAAGAATGAAATAAATTAATTAATCAGAAAAATAAATATCAAATTATTATAATATCAGAAAACGGGCTACTATAAAAACAATGAATACATCAAACGTCGGAATCTACTAGAGATCTCAAAGTGTTCTCAATTGGTGGCAATGCACAATTGAATGCGTGACAGTACTGAGTCCTGGACGCGTTGGTTAAAGCATAGCAGGTCCGCAAATTGTGCGACAATCAAGGATGATGCACTCTTTCAGATAGACCAGAGAAGTTGTCGCAGTCGCATAGACCTATGCCTTGACGTAACCCCGGAGGTACCTCCCGGATTTACCCTTGGACGTAACCCGGGACGTAACCCCAGAGAAGTCCATGGGAGTCAAGTCCGCCGAACACGATGGCCATTCTACCGAACCACCACGCTGTAAAAAAAATCCGACCAATTTTCCTGTAGGAATCGGAAAAATAGTTGCCCTTATCGTAACGGAAAAATTTCCGACCCAGCTCGGAATAAAATCCGTAAAAAAAAAGGAAATAGTCAATAAAACATGTATTTTACGGATTGTATTCCAAGCTGGGTCGGAAATTTTTCCGTTACGATAAGGGCAACTATTTTTGCGATTCCTACAGGAAAACTGGTCGTATTTTTTTACAGTGCTTATCCAAGGATCTGCTGACCCAATTCGGTGGCCAGATACGCCCGGACGTTTGATATTTTATGCGCTGAGGTTCCCATCATGTTAAAACTACCTTGGCATGCATGTCGGAGAGGCAGCTCTTTATATCAGTCACGTACCATGTTTTGTAGCGGATGCAGATAACGATCGTCCGTTAAGGTCCCATCATAGAAGATGATTCCAAAAATCTGGGTTCTCCATATACCGTACCACACGTGTCGTACTATGCTGTCGATATGGAGGTTTTTCAGAGACCAGTAATGCTTATTGTGCATGTTCGCAATGCCACCCCGTGTAAATATTGACTCATCTGTCCACAGAATGTCACAAGGGAACGGCGGATTTTCCTCTAAGATGTTGAGCATGAAATTACAATAACCAGATCGTCGTGCGTGGTCACCCAGCATAAATGCTTGCACCAGTGTCGGATGCTATAAATGCGCATCATGTGCATCTAACAAATGCCAGACATGCTGACCACATGCCTCGCTTATTTTCGTCGTGCTCAGTTGTGGAATTAAAAGGGCGATTGTTAGCACCTCCTCCGGTGTCACTCGAATGTGTGTTGTGGGTCGTGGTGAAACAGAGTCGGTATCTTTAAGATGGTGTAATGCTTCAGTTATAGTTTCATGCGTTGGATGCAGATGTTCCTTTGGAAAACGTTCTGAATAAACACTCGCAGCCTCTCTGGTATATCTTTGACATTCACCATAAATAAGTATCATTTCTTCATATTGCATGTATGCGTAGCATGCCATCACGATCTCAGCGTTGACTAGCATGTCCACTGCTAGATAGCTCGTGTTTTGTCCCGAACGTGTGGTGATACGGTACTATTGTAATTTGCATAATCCCAATTTTCATGCTCGGCTGGTCTTTTGCATTCCGCTGCCATTTATCTAGTCCTTAGTGAGTATGTTTTATTTTACGGTTATCGATTCTATCTACTTTGACGTTTGAATGTTGTTCGATTCATAAAAGTTATATAAATATTTATTTTTCTGTTTAATTTCAATACTTCATTTTTCGTTTTGTATACGACCCCTAAAAGTCAGCTCAAATTTTTTGATGAAATAACCCTCTTTGGTGATACCCCAAATTGGCGATATCGGCTAAAGGTGGATTCAACGTAAAAAGGACATTGCACCCTGATTTTGATCTCGAATTATTTTAATTCATCTTTTAACTGATCCCTCAATGAAAGGCAAAATCATATGCAAAAATCTCAAACTTTGAAATGTAATAACTGTATAAATTTTTGTCGTACATATGTCAAACTTTTTGTGTTATATCTGTTATGATATGTGTAAACTTTTACTAAATATAATTATATGGAGTGGGGGACCGTATAAAATGTTAGATTTCGTAATTTTTATAATTTTTTTTTTACTTTAAATGATGCCACAACATGGATATTTACCTTATTTGAAACGTTTTTGTAATTGGAACTATATGTCTACCAAAAACGGTTGAGAAATTAAAGGTCGGCGATAGATAACATATTGCACCCTGTATATACACTGTTAAAAATCTGTAGCTTTTGCTGCTTAATCACTCCACCGCTTTTATAGAAAACAACTATTTAACTAAATTACGGAGCATTCTAATGTTTCAGAATAGAGATATTCTTTAAAAGCGGTGGAGCGACTATGCAGCAGAAGCTGCAGATTTTTTCAATTCCTACTATTAGTTCACAATCTCCCTATATATATCTTGTTCAAATTTTCAATCGTTAATAAAATACATATTATTCATCAACTCAAGTTCAAATAATTTTTTTTTAATTTGTAGTGGATGACACTTGGTGTTAATACAGTTATTTTCAAACATTAATTCATTAATTAAATTTTAATTAACTAATTTTAGTTTTATATGGGAGAAAAAATGGCGGCCATTGGTTATCGAACAGCATTTAATACATATTCATAATTATAGGGGGGGGGGGACCCTGTTCTGTCCCCAAATACCGCCAAGTTTATCGCCAACTTGGCGATATATCACCAAATTTGGCGACCGAAATGAGTCGCCTAAAGTGATGCCAACTTGACGATATCTCTAATATTTCGCCAAATTACCATAGATTTCCATTGTAAACCAATAGGGCTTACTTGCTTATAGAAAATCAACAAATTGAGATATTTTAATGCAACAAAAACAAATATTAGCTTAAGGGATTATATTAAAATTTTCTTTGATGACCTAAATAGGAATTGACTTTAAAAAATTTTATATTACTTGTTAACAGTGTAATCGTTGCAGAATTCTGTCTAGTCATTTCAAATGTTATGAAAATCGAATCAAAACTTAAAAAGATAATAATAAAATTTTTTCATTCTATTAAATTCTGTCATACGTAATTAATTCAATGATATTCCATGATAGGCATTGATCCTACGTTGCTATGGTGATAAAGTCCTATTTAAGATGGAGTCATATTATTTCCGTATTACTGAATTTAATACATTAGTACGAACGCACCTCATTTGCCACGTTTGACGTACAATTTCCGACTTGTGTATATTAGTTTACAAATCTGAATATTTCTCCAATTCCATCCCAAATTCATCTGAAACTTCAAAAATATATTTAAAAGAAAACATTTAATTTCGTATATCTAGTTTTGCAAAGTTTGGGATAACGATTTTTAAATTTATGATAAAGTATTGCTTTTGACAGCAAGTAATTTAGAGCGCATAAAAGATGGTATAGCATCGAAAGTTGAGAAATCTGATCATTCTTCATTTTTCTGAATTTTTATCTAAAAGTTAAACATTTAGCAAGCTGTTAAAGTTCTGTGGTTTAAACTTTCCAAAGAATAATTTTATGGATTTTAAAGTAATTCATAACCATCAAGAAGAAACACTGTTTTAATCAATTATTTGCAGATTATAAACAAATATTGTTAGCATGCTTTACATTAGCTATTAATAGCTTTTCCGTGTTACATTATTATACACTGTAACCGATGACATGTATTGCCATGAATTTTATCACACGTTATACTGATTTTAAAAGTCTCTGGTACTTTTACGCCATTATACAGTAAAACCTCTCTAAAGCGACCACCTTCCGTTCCAATAAAAAGTGGTCGCTTCAAGAGGTGGTCTCTTAATGGAGGTCATGTTTAAATCTAGATTTTAATTGTTGAAAAAAGGTAACAATTAATGTTACTAAAATTTATTTTTCACATTAGGAAAAAATATAAAAAATTAAGTATCAAATAAAAATTAATTACGTAAGTTAATTGCTGTAGGGTTTAAAAATTAATACATTGACGTTTACTTTGATTTTACAGTTTTATCTTTTATAACTTTTATTTCCAAGTCCTTTCGAATTTCAGTAAATAAATGCAATTTTTTCTTTGGACGAGAACAAATAATGACGATTTCATTAATTTATCTACTATTAATTTCCTGACAGAATAGGGCAAGGGAGTTTACCGAATGTCATTCTTAATTTGTCATCAGAGTTAAATTCATTGCCTACAAAGGCACAAAGGGGTTTAAACACTTAAAAGTTACCGGAATAATAAAAAAAAAATCTAAACTTAGTTTAGAAGTTTGATGAATAATGTGCTCTTCAGAATTATTTTTCTAATAAAATCTTCTTCAAGTGACCAGGTATAAACGGAATTTGTTTCATTTTCATCAAAGAAATGGGTCGCACATGGAGTGAGTTTAACTAGGACGGTCTCTAAATGGAGATAAAATTAATATTGAGCCTATGGGAATAAATTTCGCTCCATGTAAATATAGTCGTTTAGAGAGGTGGTCGCACAGGGAGGTTTCACTTTATTTAATTTTACTTTTGTATGTAAGGATTGACTTTTGTAATGGACTTTTTACTCATTTCTTGGTATGCAGGAATTACAAAAAGACAGTCGAACTTCCATTTAACGAAATATTTATTTAACGAAATTTTCGACTTAACGAAATTTTCTGTTGAACATTGGCTTTGAACACCATTAACATGCAAATTAAACTCCATATTACGAAAAATATATATTCTATATAACGAAGTTTATACCACTTTCGTGCGTGTAAAAAATTCAAACGGAGAGGTTGCTGTTGCAATGTATGTATGAATTTATTTCTGTGAATAGTATGAAAATGAAGTTTTTTATTTATTTAAACATTTCCTTTCAAAAGAAGAAATGCTAACAGCCATCGATTCAATAAGGAGGGAATTACAGTTTCACGAGAATTTAGATGTGGATTCAGTGTAAAAAAATCCGAGCAGTATTCCTGTAGGAATCGGAAAAATAGTTGCCCTTATCGTACCGGAAAATTTTCCGACCCAGCTCGGAATAAAATCCGCAAAAAAAAGGAAACAATCATTAAAACGGTACTTTACGGATTTTATTCCAATTTTACTGATTTTATTCCGAGCTGGGTCGGAAATTTTTCCGGTACGATAAGGGCAACTATTTTTTCGATTCCTACAAGAAATCTGGTCCTTTTTTTTTTTTTTTTTTTTACAGTGTTGTTCGGATACTTACAAAAATGCGAAAAATTTTATTAAACAATGTATTACTTATCTATCATTTATAGGGTAAGTCTTGTAATCGTTTTAAAATTCGATAATTTTTTTGACGGATTTACACGTTTCAGACACTGGAGATTCCGAAAAACATATTTTTAGAAAAAAAAAAATGCCGTCCGTCGGTATGTGTGTGTGTCTGTAAACACTCTATCTCCCGAGCAAATTGAGATAGAGACTTGAAATTCGGTTTGTACTTAGGGAGTAATAATGGAAAAAAGCTTATTGAATATCAGTAACCTCGATTATCCGGAACTATTTTTTTCGGACTCTTGAAATATTCGTTCTGATAAAAGGTATACAAAAATTTTCGAAATTGTTTATTTGAAGGAGTAAATATAAAAGACAAGAAAAAAACATAAATTTTGCATCATGAATGAACTCGATTGGATAATTAGTTGCCCAGATATTTGTAATCCTATTTTTCACACTCTTCGATTTTTCATGACCCTGTATTTCATTCAAATTTCAATTCAAAGATATATTTCAATTTGAAATGAGACGCTTAATCTCATGCAGTAAACTGTTAGTTAATAGGATTATGATTTTTCGAGTTATAAGGATGTTTCTTTTACGCAATTCACTACTACTCGATTACACCGCCGACCAAAAAACCATCGCCAAACTATAAGATTAAATGCCAATAATGGCTTATCGTAAATGTCAAGCATTTAATGCCTCTTCATACCTATAAAGGGGTTTAGCATAGGGGGGGGGGGGGCTGTTTTATCGCCAAATACTGCCAAGTTTGTCGCCAACTTGGTGGTATATCGCCAAATTTGGCGACCGAAATGAGCCGCCAAAAGTGACGCCAAATTGGTGGTATCTCTAATATTTCGCCAAATTCCCATAGACAGCCATTGTAAACCAATAGTGTTTACTTGCTTACAGAAAATCAACAAATTGAGATATTTTAATGCAACAAAAAGTAATATTAGCTTAAGGGGTTATATTAATTATATTTAAGGGAGTCCAAATAAAGTAAATTATGAATAAAAGTAACACGGTACAATGCTTAGCAAATATCACATGTTTCATTTTCATATTTTATATTATCTATATCGATGATGGTGTGAAGGCGTCTACCTTCACATATTAATATTAATGCTTTTCTCCTTTCCCCCCTTTAAAATTACATTTTTAAAAAAATTCTTAAAATTTAATTATCTGTCTGCATTTGGATTCAATCTTTTTTTAGCGCTCTTTTCCCTTCATAAATTAAGCAGTCATTTTTCTGTATCTGTAATATTTTAACCGCAGCGCACTGTATTTAAAAGAAAAGAAATAATTTCCTTTTCTTGCCTAGCAACTGGATTCTAATTTTCATCCTTCTGCCTTAGTTTTGATGATATGCAGAAATTAGTCAGACATATTACTTCTACATTTTTAGCCGTTGGTCCAGATGCAATATATATTAGTCATTTCAGTTATTAACCCTGTCTTTATTTTGTTTTAGTTTATTAATGTGCGCTTTCGGCCGCTTCAATCCCATGAGAACTTTGGCAAACCACTATAGAATGTTCTTTTGCGGTTTATGAGCTATAATTCCTACACTGAGAAAAAAAATATATCGCCTTCAACTAGAATGAATAGATAGTCATTTTCTGTATCCCTAAACTAGAAATACAGATTTCCGAGCTATGCGAATAGTGTAATCAACTAAGCTGAATAGACGAAATTGTCTAGAATTTCTAGTCTCATGTTTTCTGGGTGGCGTAATTTTAATGAATCGTTTCAAGAGCGAGAAATTATCGCTTGATTTCTGGAATGGTTTCGTAAACAAGAATTATAGTTTCTAAAACTAACCTATCGTATTCGCATCTATTTGCAGGGATTTTTAAATAAGTTTGACTACGAGAATATAGGAAAACGCCCTTGAATTCTAGTAGGAGACTTTAGAACTCTCTAGCAAAGGAAGCTAGAATTTATAAGGATGACATGGAACTATTTTTTCTAGATCCACAATTTAGATTCTATATGCCAGAACTATATTTTTTTCTCAGTGTAAGTAATCATTTGGCGTTAAATATTTCTTATTAATCTTTTACATCCCCCATTCAATTTCAATTATCGTACTTTGACCGCATGTCTTCCTCTCTTTAATCTCGCCATGTAGTATATGTATTTGGCGAAAATGTGTATATACGCTTGCCAACACTCGAGCTTTTCGAGAAAATCTAATTATATCACTTCCTTCTAAGCTCTCATTACGTGAGCATAAAAAAATGTAACACTTTTGCTCCCTTCTCCAACACCGGCTTCCGCCGGATAATCTAGACGTGATTGAAAGAATCCAGGGGAATAATAAAGACCTTCAGTCACCATACCACTGAATCCACTTATTGTGAATGCTTCTTGTCTGGTTATTCAAAAATAATCAATTCTGGATTTTGCAGCTTCCTGATGTGTCTGAAGTATCGATAAAGGAAACATTCTATTCAAGAAAACTTCGTTATAGATGGGGAAGTATTACGGTGGCCGCCAACGACTAGTTTTTTATAAGAAGCCTGTACAAAGTAATATTACAGACTTTTTAAAGTTAAGGAATTGAAATACTGAGAAAAAAAGAGAAAAGTTACGCTACGTTTCAGTTTTTGTTTACCTCTATTTTTGTTATGTTTTTTTAGACATTATTCTAATTAATTTTTCACTTTCTTCTACCTTTACGAGAAGAAAGTATTGGATTCATGAAAAATTTCGAATTCCGGTTTTCGACGGATTTACACGTTTTAGGGGTCAGAGAACCATCATAACATGTTTTTACAAAATGTTTATCTTTGTGTCTGTTTGTCTGTCTGTGTGTGTGTGTGACACAAATTTTGTGGACGCTCTATCTCAAGAACTAATGCATGGAATTTAATAAAAATTTATATTCAGTTTGGCCTTGATATAAATTATTTTGATTAGTTTTTGGTGCAAATCGTTCAAAAGGTGGCGCTGCTATGCTGCATTTTTTACGATTCCCGCAACAGCCCATCTCAAGAACTAATGCACGGATGTTCATTAAACTTCAGGTTATGTTAATTTTTGACGAAAGTTGATGATGCTAACATTTTAGTGTAAATCGTCCAACAGGTGGCGCTGTTATGCTGCATTTTACACTATTTCCACAATAGTCCTATTTCAAAAACTAATGCATGGAATTTCATACCTTTAGAAACCTCACGGTCAGCATCCGACTAGTTCTCATATGTTTAAATTGCATAAAAAATGTTACTGCCCGAATTAAAATACATTTTTCAAGTATTTTAATTTTATGCATGTGTATTTTATTACACAAATTTCATTTATTTGAGTTAATTTCTGTTTAACGAATTTCCTCCATAACGAAGTGTTTAAGTGTAACGATAATACTTCGCTAAATGAAAGTTTCACTGTACGTACGCAGGTGAATTTTCAATGACTGTACAATATTCTAATATTTTTGGAAACTGATTAAAAATTCATAAGCTAATTTTATGGCATTTTTACGTTAGCTGCTCTGTAAAAAAAAAAAAATACGACCAGTTTTCCAGTAGGAATTGGAAAAATAGTTGCCCTTATCGTACCGGAAAATTTTCCGACCCAGCTCGGAATAAAATCCGTAAAGAAAAAGTAAATAAAACGTTATTATACGGATTTTTTTCCGAGCTGGGCCGGATATCTTTACGGTACGATAAGGGCAACTATTTTTCCGATTCCTACAGGAAAACTGGTAGTATTTTTTTTTTTTTTTTTTACAGTGTGAGTGTAGGAATTAAAACAACACATATTCTTTATGGATATAACTGTATACGAGTTAAAACATTGATGGAGTTAATTAGGCGACAAATAATGCTCTTAAACTATGCTTACTGGCTGTGAAACTGTAACTACGAAATATTTAAAAACTGAAAAAGTAGTAAATATGAATTAAAAAATAAATATTGTAATGTTATTTTTTCAAAATATCGCTTTAATGAATTAATATTTTAATGTTAATTAAGAAATGTTTATATGTTGAGAAAAAAAAATAAGATATTCTCACTGATTATTTAAATTTTTTTTTAGGTGCGTTCGTAATTATATAAATGCGTAGCACCTATAGTCGTCGCCGGGTTAGTCCGCATATAACAGCGCAAAAACTACTACACAACCGAATGGTTTGAAATTTAATATATATAATAGATGCAGAATTTTGTAGACAGCTTGGCAGACTCATGGCACTTTGAGTCTTGCTGCTGCTTTCATAGTAGAAGCACGCCTTCTTTGCACCTGACGAAGAAAGACTCAGAACTTTCGAAAGGCCTAGCACATTTAAAAGTTTTTGATGGTGTTTTAATAAGACCTTTTAGTTCTTATTGTTTCACACCAGTTGCAACTTATTTTCGTATATAAACATGATTACTTAGTTGAATCCATCTATTGTTTTGATTAATTTAAATTACAAATGATATTATAATAAACATTATGCTCAAAGGAAAAAAAACATTATTGAAATTTCTAGCTTGGTAAAAAGTATTCGTTAAAATTACCTATTAATAAAAAAATAATCCACCATTTCTTTAAAAAAGTAATTTGTCCGTCGGATCCTTCAAATCAAAACAATCAATTTTCGTTGACGAGTACACAAGGATAACAAACTCATGCAATCAATTTTTCTCATGCTATTATTGATAGTACTCTAGAAAAATTTTATAATTTTATAAATTAATTTTATAAAGTATCAGAGCTAATAAAAAACAAAATTTCTAATTAAGAATAAGAAAAGAATTAATTACTTTACTGTAATTAAATATCTTGCGACTCCCATGCCGATTTTTTTTAAAGTGGGGTTTAAAAAAAAAAAAAAAAAAAAAAAACTATAATACCAAATGAAAGCAATTATAGTGCCGCACAATAATAATGAAAAATAATTTAATACTTGCGTTACTCATTTATCGCGAGAGGTGTTTTAAGTGAATTCTTTGTAAACGAAGTTATAAAAGATTCTTTATTGAAAGATTACTTAGACTATCTTCTTTAATTAAATTTTCAATTTGAGGGTCAGTAAGAATAGTTTGTTTTGGTTTGATCAAACATAACCAGGTGTTTACCATATGAAATTCGTGGATATGCGGGCTGCTGAGATAGTAGAATAATATTGAATAAGGGGAAAATTGTTTTATTGCTTCATAAGACTAAAGAAAAAAACAGACGACGTTTTTAGAAATATATTTTGAGAATATTAATGTGATTTAATTGAACGATTTTTGTAATCGTATTTCGGTATTCAAAATATCAGAAATATATTTGAAAAAATATCAGAATTAATAAATCAGAAAAATTATTTATTATAAAGAACAAATTATTAATTTTAATATGTTAATTCAATAAGTAACGGTTTTTATGCGAAAAAAATAAATTTAGACTTTTTCTTAAAATAACCTATGCTATTTTTAAATAAATTGCAGCAGAAATTAGAATAAAATATAAAATAATGATTGCATTAATCATTTACCGTAAAATGTTCCAACTGAATTCTTTCTAAACGAACTAATGCAAAGAAACACATATTGAAAGATTATTCAGATTGTTTCCTTAATTAAATTTTCGGTTCAGAACAAGTGACGTATAGTTTGATTTGGTTTGATCAAATAAAACCGGGCCTTTTTATATGAATTGTGCATATGCAGACAGCTGAAATAGAATAATATTCAACTGAAGCAAGTTTCATTTACATTTTATGCACACATGTACATTTCACGGTCTCCGGTATACGGAGATAATACACAATGAAATGTAAAAGAAGGTATATTTAGGAATGTAAATATCATTTACTGAAAATCATTTATTTCACTGCAGGGAAAAAATATAAACGATGGCTATAACTTCGGTTCTAATTGAGGCATGGGAAAAGAAGGAAAAATATCGTTTTAATTATCCTAAAATCCTCCATAAGGATGTGTGGCTTACTTTGACGTAAAGATGATTTACATATTAAAGTTTAACCCAACTTTAAAAAACTATAAAAATATCGTAATTATCGCACATATTTGCGATTAGTATATTAAAATAAGAGTGAAAATACAGATTTTTATAAATTATCATTTATTAGCTAGGGGATATAAATTATTGATTTTTAAAAAAATTGTAACATTAGTATTTAAGCATACTTCTAACAATAATTTATATATTTCATTACTTTTGCTTTATGTGATACAGTATGAAAGCTCAAACGTAATGCGTTGAATTGTGGTTTGAAATAATGTAATTAAATAATTTTGCGATTTTTCCGAGTTCACAAATTCAAATAAACAAACTAACTGCAATAATGCTGTGAAGGCGCCTACCTTCACATATTAATATTAAGACCTTTTCTCTTTCCCCCCTTTAAAATTACATTTTTTTAAAATTCTTAAATTTAATTATCTGTCCGCATTCGGATTCAATCTGTTTTTAGTGCTCTTTCCCTTCATAAATTAAGCATTCAATTCTCAGTCTCTTTAATATTTTAACCGCAGCGCACTGCATTTTAAAGAAAAGAAATAATTTCCTCTTCTCGCCTAGCAACTGGATTCTAATTTTCATCCTTCTGCCTTAGTTTTGATGATATGCAGAAATTAGTCAGACATATTGCTTCTACATTTTTAGCCGTTGGTCCAGATGTAAGATATTAGCCGTTTCAGTTATTAACCTTGTCTTTATTTTGTTTTGTTTATTAACGGGCGCTTCGGCCGCTTCAATCCCATGAGAACTTTGGCAAACCCTATCGAATGTTCTTTTGCGGTTTATGTGCTATAATTACTAAGTAATCATCTGGCGTTAAATATTTCTTATTAATATTTTACATTCCCCATCGGATTTCAATTATTGTACTTTGACCACATGTCTCTCTCTCTCTCTAATCTCGCCATATAGTATATGTATTTGGCGAAATTGTGTAGGTACGGTTGCCAACACTCGAGATTTCGAGAAAGTGTAATTTTTGAGGCAGACTAGCTTCTGAACTCGCATGATGTGAATAAAAAGAAATGTAACTCTTCGCTCCCTTCTCCAACACCGGCTTTCGCCGGATAATCCAGGCGTGGTTGAAAGAATCCCGGGGTATAATAAAGGCCTTCAGTCATCATACCACTGAATCCACTTATTTTTAATGCTTCTTGTCTGATTACTCAAAGTAATTAAAAATTGATTTCCCGCCTCTTGATGTGTTTGACGTATCAACAAAAGGAAACATCCTACCACAAGAAGAACTTCTTCATAAACATTGGTGCTAAACCGGAACGCTGCGATTATATTTTATTGGAGAAGGGAAGCGCCTGATATTTATTTTATCGTTATACGTTCATACTTAGCTTGGATTATAAAAAAACTGCAGTTTAAAAAAAAATAAAAAAATCTCTGACTTTATGACTATAAATCATGCTACAAGTTACCGAGTGCCATATTTGGAAATATCTTATTTTACAACCAAGAAAAAGCCAGACTCTACCCTGCTTTCTATTTGTACTAAAGCTCCCAGCGACAAACAGTGCCGCATTCTACGATCGGCACCTTTTTCTACAAAAGAAAAGAAAACTTCGCACTTCACTGAACACATATATTGACAATAGATTCCCCGTCTCAGAAAGATGCAACAGTTGCCTGATACATCTCATTCAACTTATGCTGTCCTGTATCCTATCGACTTTGCGTCCAGCTACCATCCTGAGATCACCGCGTCGGTTAGAGGTGAGTTCGACCGGCAAATGCAGCCCACAACATGCCGATGGTTACCGTCACCCATTCCCGCAAGGATTATTTGGTTCTCCTGGCAGAAAACTAAAAAAAAAGTAAAAACTCAATGCTCTGAGGATGAATCATGGATCCTCCATCGCCAGTTGTTTTTTTTTTTTTTTTTTTTTTTTTTTTTTTTTTTCGCTTCTTCGATTTGCTCCTAAACTACGCCGCTCTTCTGGAAGAAAAACTGTTATTCTACGTTCTTTCGAATGGTAGTGTGTTAGTCAAAATAATGAAGAAGGAAAATTACATTATTTTTTTACACTAGGGAATGTGTTTTTTTTTCTTCCCTAGTAACTATACGGAAACACGAACTAACAAACGCTTCCCGTGTATTAACAGTGCCTTTTGCGAAACTTTCGAAGAAAATTACTAGTGAATTTATATTTTCTGGCAAAGGAACACTGTTTCAAAACTGTTTACACCACAGTAAAGTGAAAGAGTGAAGTGAATAATAAAAAAAAATTGATAGGAGATATCCGATTTTAAACTATGCATAGACACCTAAATATTTTTGAAGTTAAAAAAAAGAATGAATCAAGTGGCTCGAATCATATACCCTTAGAGTTCACTTTAATTTTTTCCATTAGTTATAAGTTAGAGATATGCTTCTAATATTTTCTTTCACAGCTCAAGGTAAGTTTTAGTTAACTTTAGCTGTCATCATTTGAGGATTCTTTCTTCAAGTATATATCATATTTTATTAGACCACTTTACTAGACGGTTCATATATAGATATTTAAAAAAAAAAATCATTTTTATTATGTTAGAAGGTATGTGTTTATTTTAAATATATTTTTTAGGCGTAAATTAATACATCTTTAGGGGTTGTTTTTATAAAATTTATTTAAATGCATAATATGAGCTGTTATGTACACTTTATTTTTATTTTTTTTTAAAAAGGCTATTCACGTATAGTCATTAAACTAATTCTTTGGCATTTTCTCACATTTTAATTTTTTTAATTAGTGAGTTAAAGTCTCACAAGTGTCTTGTGACGAATACATACACTCATATATCATAAAGTATAACGCTTGGTATTTTGCTATTCGTTTTTTTTTTCCCTTTTCTATCCCTTTACTTGGAACATGTTTGGCTTGGCATAACTGCTACATTTTAGCTTAGAGTTATGCAATCTGTCGTGCACTCGTGCATTTTATGCACACTTCCTTTTAACGTAATACAGTAATGGCTTTGGCAGATGCACATTTATTTTAATTTTTAACCCTTGGTTAACCATTTATGCAACTTTTTCCTTTTTTTTTTCTATACAAGTAGTTCATGTGTTGGGTATTTTGTTTGTGTTACACAAATTTTACTCATTTAGAATACAATTTTGTCCATTCATATACATACATTACACTAGTTCATGTGTTGATTTACATATTTTGTTCATTTGCTTTTACACATTGTACTTTGCTTACGATCTATTCGACAGTAATCCTTTTTGTTTTTATTTCTCACAAGTAGTTCATTGAGTAATACACACTGGCTGGTTTAGAGTATAACCAGAGTTTTCACACATTACACGGAGTTCATTGCCTTTATTAACCCTTATTCATTACATTTTGGTGATTAACTCACTAATTATGTAATTGAATCTCACTCGTATGTTAGTGTTTTGGGTTATTACACACATACTGTCCGTATATTTTGTTGGCAAAATGCATAAAAAATGTTAGTTCATTGAAACATTATTATAAGTAGTTCATGTGGAATTATACAATTTGTTCATGTGTTTACTTACACGTTGTGTATGCTTGCGTACACACTTATTCATGTGTTTTATTTCATTTAGTTCATGAGTTTGAGGTTTCCCCTCCATTCACACACATACAGTTTTTTTTTCCTGTTACTTTTCTATCTTTTAAACTTTACACCATGTTTCGATATTAAAATGTTCTATCAGTTTTTATTATTATTTTTAATTTTAACAGAGTTGTTTTTGTTTATTTTGTGTGTTTGCATAATGTCATAACATATCAATGACACCATCACTTTGTCTATGTACAAAGATTTTAAGGTTTCAAGGAGTTATCCGTCACATGACATGTTAAACTACACACACATTTCGAATCTGTTTACTTTTAACATGTAACATTTTTTTAACATTTTCATTAGATACTTCTTACTTGAAGGTGGCAGATCGAGTAAGGTATCTGGTTACACTACATTAAATCGTATGCAATTTCTTAGTAAATGTTTTTAATATTTTTGCCAGGAGTTAAATTTTAATAAATACACAGAAGGTCTATACATGAAAATTCAGCAAAACTAAAACCTTTACATTATCAATTTTTTTGGTGGCAAATTTCATTTACTGTGTTTGATTCTCACTGGTTATCGAGTGAGGAACTTTTTTTTCTTTTTCAAACTCATATGTCATGATTTTAAAGATTTCTTTTGGTAAACAACACTTCTTTTTCGATTTTTTGCAAGAGACAGTTTATCTTTTGCGGTAACACTCCATTTCTTTTTTTTTGTTTGTTTAACTTAAAGGTATGGATCCTGTCAATTTTACAGTCAGGCATTTTGCGCATATACTTTTTCAACGAATGCAGCAATATCTTATGAAATGTACTGTAAAAAAAAAATTAAATTTAACCCTTTGGTAACGTTTTTTTTTAAAAATACGGTACACTTTTTTTCTCTTCAGTTACATTTTGCTGTTTGGTGCTTGGTGCATGTAGAGAATTTTTGTTCATAGTTAACACACACAGTAGTTCATAGTTTATGTTAGTTCATAAAAAAACCCTTACACGAGTTCATAGCTTTGTCAATTCTTTGCGTGCATCAGGGACTAATTGTCACTGTTTTTACAACTGATTTTCAAAACACTTACGCATTTTACTTCATTGATACATTTCTTTGGTTCAGTGTCATATTTTTTTTTCACTTGAGGTCACTGTGATACACTTCTATTGTTCATTTGTATACTAGCACATGTTTGTTATTTTTTTTATGCTATATTTAAAAAAAAAAGGGTTTCTTTTTTTCGGTAGCTTTACAGGATTACACTTTACTTTTTATTTTTATTTATTTTTTCATTCGGTACCTTCCTTGGCTATTCAAGGTATTTCACGTGATAAGGTAGTTTTCTTATGCACGATTTACCAATCACTCAGTACACAGGTGTGCATTATTTTTTTTTGGTTTTTGTTATGCTCATTGACACATGTGGTTTATTACTGGTATATACCAGTCGTAACACCAAACGGTGTTATTTATGACTACATTCACACACACACACATACTTTTATGTCACCTGTTGTATAATGCTTATTAAATTTCATTAAATTTAATGTACATTTTTTACTTTTTTTAAGGGGTACTTTCTCTGGAAAGTTCTTACTACCTCTTGTTTATACCTTATAGGAGTGCAATGTGTTTTAAAATTCACTTTACTTAAATTAGGTTCTCAGTACAACACATTCAGTCCTTGTTTATTAGAACATTATGGCAACTTTCAATTTTCAACAAATAATTTAACCCCATCTTCCTCTCCTTTTACTAGTTACACTACTTTTAAAAACTTGAGATGTCACAACTAGTGCTGAAAAGGTTACAATTTTATATTTACTATATTATGTAATGTTTTGTCTTTATATACAGTTCATGTCTCAAAATAATTTTATAAGTTGGAATATGACCAACTATTGTAGCAATTGTGATAATTGCTTTTGCTTGGAGTGAAAGTTCAAGCAATTTATATATTAAAATCTTCTGGAACTTTATAAAAAAATAATGGTGTGCACACGTTAAAAAAAACAAAATTAAGAAAACAGCTGTCCAGAAGTAGTAAACTGCAGTTCATAAAGATAATTTCTAGATATTTTTATTTTTGGCAAGTCTTTGGTACCAACTTGCTTTGTCATGCTTATAGGCATGCTTTTTATATGAGACATGATTTATTTGTGCTTTACATATTTAGTATTTCTGTATATGTTTGTAAACTGTTGGTCACCGGGTTCCCACTACAAAATATTATATTTTTACATATTTCTTTATGTGTAATGTATTTGAGAGAAGACATGAGGTCAATTTTTTTCTCTCGCGGTTAACTTCGTTATTTTTCGGCTGTTGGGGAGATATATGTGAAGGCGCCTACCTTCACATATTAATATTAAGACCTTTTCTCTTTCCCCCCTTTAAAATTACATTTTTTAAAAATTCTTAAATTTAATTATCTGTCTGCATTCGGATTCAATCTGTTTTTAGTGCTCTTTCCCTTCATAAATTAAGCATTCAATTCTCAGTCTCTTTAATATTTTAACCGCAGCGCACTGCATTTTAAATAAAAGAAATAATTTCCTCTTCTCGCCTAGCAACTGGATTCTAATTTTCATCCTTCTGCCTTAGTTTTGATGATATGCAGAAATTAGTCTGACATATTACTTCTACATTTTTAGCCGTTGGTCCAGATGTAAGATATTAGCCATTGCAGTTATTAACCCTGTCTTTATTTTGTTTTGTTTATTAACGGGCGCTTCGGCCGCTTCAATCCCATGAGAACTTTGGCAAACCCTATCGAATGTTCTTTTGCGGTTTATGTGCTATAATTACTAAGTAATCATCTGGCATTAAATATTTCTTATTAATATTTTACATTCCCCATTCAATTTCAATTATTGTACTTTGACCACATCTCTCTCTCTCTCTCTAATCTCGCCATATAGTATATGTATTTGGCGGAATTGTGTAGGTACGCTTGCCAACACTCGAGATTTCGAGAAAGTGTAATTTTTGAGGCAGACTAGCTTCTGAACTCGCATGATGTGAATAAAAAGAAATGTAACTCTTCGCTCCCTTCTCCAATACCGGCTTTCGCCGGATAATCCAGGCGTGGTTGAAAGAATCCCGGGGTATAATAAAGGCCTTCAGTCATCATACCACGGAATCCACTTATTTTTAATGCTTCTTGTCTGATTACTCAAAGTAATTAAAAATTGATTTCCAGCCTCTTGATGTGTTTGACGTATCAACAAAAGGAAACATCCTACCACAAGAAAGAACTTCTTTATAAATGCTAGTATTGCAGAAATATTGATTATATTGGTTTTAAAAGGGCAAAACATTTCTTGTCAATATTCATTCAATATTAACAAAACATATATTTGGACTTTGATCAATACCTCAATATTTATCCAGAGTATAGTCAATAATGCACCAATACTGTTTTTCTCCTAGAGCGAAAATCTTGCGAAAATTATTGGATTTAGTTTCATATATTTCTCATGAGTTGCACACAAGAATATATTTTTTGTTCGTGTATTATTATTCGAAATATTTAAGTATTCATAGTACCTATACTTAATTATTTTCGTTATATAATGCTTAACTACATAGTTTCTAAAGCTTTTTCGAACTTTTGGAAACAGAAACATCAGCGGTATGTAGAAAGTCCATTTAGAATTAAGTATGTTGTATTTGTGACAATTCTAGTTTAACTTAGTACAAAAATGTATTAAAAAAAAGATCTAACTGAAGTGTTTACATTCAAATGCCCTTTTTAAAGTAGTAATCTAAAGTGCTTTGACATTTCTAAAGTAAACGAAGTTAAACTAAAAGTTTATTTAAATTTTCAAAGAAGTGAAGTTTGTATCGTATTACATCTGTTAATTGATCCCAAATATTTCAAAAACTTCAATCGTAATCGATACAGATTCTTGTAGAGTGGCAATTTGTTTTGCATACTTATGAAATTATTATGATAATAGATTGGTCATATGAAAAGAGTTTATGTTCTGGACAATGTGTAATTTACACAGCATTTGAAACTAATTTAGCATATTAAAATGTATTTTGTCCAATTAATATTTCAATTTAATTCAGACATTTAAAGTATCATATATTAGCTTAGGGAAGATAGGAGATGCTGGACCAGACGAGAGATTTTACCAGCTGCCTTTATTGTTATTTTTCTAACTTTTTCGATGCTAAGCCTAACAAGGAGAGGACCAACCCTGGTAATCGCAGATTTTGATTATTTTTATATATGTTGTATTGTAGAGACTCTTTAGTTTCAGGTTCAACGGTTTTATATAACGCTCCTTAGATCTCGAGAAACATGGGGGGGGGGGGGGGAGTCTAATATTATAATAGAACTGAAATACTTTGTAACGGAATTACTGCGTTGGTCATAGCTCGGTCGGTACGGCGTCTGTTTGCTGTTTCGAGGACTCGGGTTTGATACCGGAACGTGCTGCATTTGATTTGGTCATTTCTTATTTTATAAATATACTTGTATTTATTATTTAATAATCTCATTCTCAATTAAAAATTGTGTATCAATTATAATTTTTAAAATCCTTTTAAAACGATTTAGTTACATATAAAAAAAAAAATAGGTGAAAATTAATTTTTTTATTTGTAAATAAATCGTTTTACAAAACAGCATAAAACCATTAATTTTTCTTAAAATGACTTTTAAAATGTATTTCATGTATTCTTCATCGATGCAATGATATTGAACAATTGTGTCAATTCGTGATTTTAAAGAAACATTATTTAGGTATTGCCTTAATAAGGGAATTCAAAAAGAAGGACAGTGCTACTCTGCTTTTAAAGTAAGAAGCATAATTATATTAAAAAATAGCATAAGAATTAAACTGCAACATATTTTTTTGCATATAAAATATTTTTAAATTTGTAAAAGGCTTTCTTACGCTTTGAATTATTTTCCTATCTGATTTATCTTCTTTCTGTTTTAATTTTTATTTTATTTGTAAAAGTTATATTTTATTATAAATAGAGGGCGCCACAATAGCCTTTAGCTATTTCTTTTTCTGTTTGGTCAACGCCCGCTAGATTTTTGAGAAAGCCTTGACACGCGTTACGAAAACGTCATACAAAGCAGGCAAAACAAAGTAAAAGATCATTTGTTGGCTTGTTGATATCTACGGGCCAATGAAGGATCTTATCTAGACCCCCACAGAAGGCACTCTCCCCCTAGGGCCTATATCCCTCGTGATGATAATTGGCCGTCATAAACACAACCAACCAACCAACCAACCAACCAACCAACCAATGAAGGATCTTTTTTTTATTGGTGCAGTTAAGTGGTTTCTGTTTAAAATCTTTACCGAACAAGTGTGTATCATTCTATAACAGTTAATAGTCGTATAAAAATGAAAGAAGCAAGCTGTTGTTCATGGGAAGATCAATCTGAAGTGTCGGGATTCGATGAAAATCAGAAAAGTCATGTCACAAACCCGTGAAAGTATTGTAAAATTCTATTACAAAATAATGTTTCTTTAAAAAATAAACCAGCATCTGAAATATTGTCTGTTTCTATTGCTATGGGAAAAAATTCTATAATTCGACAGTAAATATGGTATGATTTTATAATGATTTTCGAATTTTTACTAGTCAATAATAGATCCATATATAAAGAAAAAAATTCTTTAAATGATGAGAAATGTTTAAGAATGGTTTAAAATTAAATTAAGAATGGTTTAAAATTAAAAATTCTAAATAAAATTTAAATATGTTAGCATTATAATTAATGCACGATATTAAAATTTTTAATTCAGATTATTAAATTATAATTTCAAGTATATTTATAAAACAAAAAAGTAAAAATCAAATGCAGAACGTTCCGGTATCGAACCCCAGTCTTCGGAACAGCGAACAGACGCCATACCGACCGAGCTATGAGCAACGCAGAAACTTTGATACAAAGTAAGTAAGTATTATAGAAAATCATAAATTATCCTACTTCCCGCGATTTTTTTTATATTAAGTGATTTTTATTGCTTTCTTATGCTTCTTTCCGAATAAAACTTTTCTCTCCTATTCCATTAAAGTTTTAAAACAAATGTCCACAAATGCTTTTGTCAAAACAAAGATTACAAACAAAGATTGTTCGACAATCTCCAACGTGAGTGGACTTTTAAAGTTATATAAGTACCAAGTTTTATAGCTTGACCAGATGGCCAGACACATGGCCATATGGAAAAATGGTGATTAAAAAAAACCCCACGACTTAATCTAAAGTATAAAAAAATTTAGAAAAGGGAATAAAGCATAAATAAATGTTTTATATTTGTGATTTAAAATTTAGATGACATGCATATTGCAAATTTTTTAAATAAAATTAATGGAAAAAATTACATTTGTTGTAATTAATATTTATTAAAGTTAATAGTTAACGGTGCGGTTAATGTAAATTATGTTTTACTAGAGACACCAATTTTTTGAAATAGAATATAATAAAGAAATATAACAAGAGATTATTGTAATACAATTTTTTTTTTTTTTTTTTTTTTTTTTTTTTGCAACAAGATGCTGATATTTGACACAAAAACACTTTTCAAATTATCATTGCACTAATCGTCATGATAATTAGGTTGGAAATTTAGTAAACATTTCACCACCAGTGACAGACGAACGAAAGTTTTTAATGCAGCCATTCACTGTACTAAATGCTGTCATTATCTGTCAAAGGCTGTCAGGGGCGCCAGCAGTATCCAGCGCCTGTGTGCAGAACTTCATTTGGCGCCCTATATCCCCCACCCCCTCCAAAAATAAAACTTTATAAAAAAAAAATTATGAATATCTATAAATGCATAGCTGCCATCCTTCTGCAGCTTTCCCCAGGTCAAATATATATTTTTTTTAATCAGAAAATGTATTTAATAAAATTTATCTTGTTTCTATAGGGTTCATATTTTATTTCATTTATTAAATAAAATTTCTGGTTCCAAACATGTTTAAATTTCCTGAAAAATAAGGAAGGTTGGAAGCTATGTAAATAAAATTCGAAGCACAGTAAAACCTGTGAAAATGGAACCTGTCTGTATCAAAATACTGCATAAAATGGTAAAATTTCCTTATCCCAGAGAAATTAATACTGTACAATAACAATAGATTCCGGTTATAGTAATAAAAGAAAGTTGTTTGTCACCTCTAATTTTCAAATCTACATTAATAAAAGAAAGATTTTACTCTGAATGTGTTGACGACGGCTAAGAAAATCTACCACATATAGATTTCTGAAAATGTGGTTAAAGATAGACGATTGTAGGTCCAAATGCACCTGAGGCTCAGATTTTTCATTTTTTTTATAATTAGCTGAACTATTAATTAAAAGCCATAATGATCATCGCAAAATGGCGAGACTTCTTTCTTCAAAGCGATCATGCCTGTGGATTTCCCCAGACGTTAAGCGGTCCTTCATACAGAAGAATGCGTAGCGTTCAATTTTTACTGCATTTTGAAATTGCGATGGACGGGTCCCCGTAGAGTTACAAAAGGAAGGAAAGAAAATTTTCTTACCTTTCCGATTCCAACGGTATCTTTCGTTACTATTTCAAAAAAAACCTTTTTATTTGGCCGCGATTTGCGTCGGCTTTCAGGTTTTCCCGTTTTCCTAAAGTTTCAAATTTTCAAAAAAAAAAAAAAACAACCCAAAAACCTATTAATACATTCTCAGTTTTTTTCCAGTTCTAACGATATCTCTGGTGTGAAAAAATGTTAATAATTACCCTTAAAAAAATCTTGAAGTCATTTGAAGTATTCGCCAGAGATGATTTTTTTCTCGGGCAAGTTTTTTCAGTTTTCGTTTCCCATTTAAGAGATATGTGCTTTTTCGCGTTTCAAAAAAGTGAGGGGATGATGCGCATTTTAAAATATTTATGTTTTATGAAGAAATTTTGGTCAGAATTGAAAGTTTTACGGTAAATGCCAAGTAATTAAATACAAATTCGGGGTTCGCTTGAAAAATCAAACCGGATAGGGGGTAGCAATCCCGTTGTAAGCTGCCGAAGGTAGTGGGGCCTTCAAGGTTAGTTGGATTGATTTTCATTTAAAAATGAAAAATCGTTCAAATTTGAGGATATACGCTGAAGAAGGCAATGCTGCTGACAATATTAGGTTCGTTTGGAAAGATTCACGTTTAAAAATATAAAATCAAAACAAACCGGACAGTGCGTTGCACGTTCAGTATATGCTGCTGAAGACATTGTCACCACCCACACCCCCTCATATCTGGGTTCGCTTGGAAAAAAATATAAAATCATTCAACATTTGATTTTAGGCATATATGGTTATTATCATCGGCCCGGGCAATGCCAGGAGGGCGGTTAGTAAGGCATAAAGTACACGGAAATTTAAAACTCTTTTTTTCATGAATCTATATTTTTCTATTCATATTACAGCCATCTTCTTTTGCCAATCTTGTCTCTGTAGTGTCTAATGTTATATATTACGCTAATAAGTGCTCATATTTCAATACTTTCAATTTTATGTTCTGAATTGAAATGAACAAATCTTACCATCCTCACAGTTGTTTATCCAGTATGTGATTAGACACGAGCGTACGCAGGGGGTGCAGAGAAAGGCCGCCCCTCTCAATCTTTGAGAAAGTAAGAATTCTTGGTCAATTATGCCAAAGTGAGCCTATTTTCACCACCTCCTCCCCCTTAACAAAAATTCTGTTTCCACCATGATTATAGATCCAGAGTACGAGATAGTATAGATAAAAAGTATTTGTTCTGCTCTGAAGTCTATAGTCCTAAAAATAGTCACTTTTTGTCCAATATATAATAGATTCTACGGAAGTGATCATTTGTAGAAGCGCTGAAAAAAGATATTGATTAGGCTGCCTAAAGTAGACTTTGATCACGAAGATCATAGTGTTAAACCTACGGCACGAAATTCCAAAATCTTCACAAACGGCTGGTGCTTCATTTTTACCGGTTAAAATTTGTCCCACAGCTGACGCCAGTCCCTCCGATCTAAAAACTCTACATTGAACAGCATAATCATATAAGTTCTGGTTTTACATTGTTTCTCTATTGGAGCTGTCCAATGCGTCTCCTGCGGACATGGCGACCGTTGGAGGTTTTCTTGGCGCTCATTCGAATGTTTCCTCTTACTAGCTATTTTTTAAAATTAACAAGAAAGAAAAAATGATGCGGCAAGCACAGCTTATGAAACACTTTCTAACACATTCAGAATAATGTAACAAAACTTCATTGTTTAAGAAGTTGAAATATGTCTAATTGAATTATTTGTAAACGCATAACGCATTTGGAAATCCTATTTCAGGAATTCTCTCTTTACAGTCGGAAAATCATTCGAATTCTTTGAAACTACACGCATGCAAAAATTTAGTTCAGTTAGAAAATAAACGCATACAAAAATTTAGTTCAGTTAGAAAATACACGCCACAGTTGAAAATTCCCCTGCAACAGTTTCCTGCAATAAGGAGAATGGTACGTGAATTCTTTTGTGCAATTCTATGTAGGAGGTATACAATTTACACATAACGAGTAACATGTAAAAAATTAGTTAAATTTAAAAGCGCACGCCGAAATAAAAAACGCAATTCCAGCAATTATTGCTGAAGACATAGTAATCATCTTCTAGGGAAATTCAGTGATTTATATCAATTTCAATGCATTTGAAATAGCGTAATGTCATTAAAATACACTGCAAACGATTCTTCCATCACTGACCATAATGTAACGAATTTTTTTTTAATGTCCCTGTCAATAAACTGTCAATGCTACGCTCTTCATATTCAATACAGAATATGCTTTGATAAACATCATTACATATATCAATTGCATGAAAAACCAAATTACTTGCGCGAGTTAGAGCGTAGACAGACGGACATAGACAAACCGAATTCATAAACACTTTTCAACTATGTTGGAAGGTGTTAAAAATCTATTTTAACCCTTAAATGCCTGATTTTTCAAAAATCATTGTAATAATGTTTTTCGGCTCTCATTTTTTAAATAAATCATGGGAAAAATACTTTACAAAATCATATTTTGTTTTAAGTATAGTTTACGGCTAAAAAACAGTTTGTTACTAATCGGCAATACTGGTGTTTGATTGAAAAAATAATTTCCCTTGATGAAATTCTATAATATTAAACACACAAAAATTTTAGGATCTATAATAAGAAATAAATTTTACTTACTCACTGCAGGTCAAAATAGGGTATTTCGCAAGCTTCCAAACAAAACAAAAAGAAGAAGTAGCAACAATTGAAAAAATAAGTCTATTTTTATTCTTAAATAGCACAAGTGTTGCCATCGACATGTTGAAAATCGATTTAATAATATTTTCAGATTGTATTTTATTGGCAACATTAGGCATTATAGCTTCAATATTATTCTAATAGTATTTTAGAGCCTAAATTGGGTATGTTGCCGAAAAGCAACACCAAGCATTTAAGTGTTAAAGGATAATTTCTTTAAAATCAATAATATTTGAAATTGTTACAAATGACCGTTATTTAGTGTTAGTTATTTAATGTTATTAATTTGTTATTTACTGATTAAGGTTTCTGGCACCTTCACCTACAAAACTTTTGAGACAGGTTGTCCCTCTGAAAAATCTAATTTTAAATTTACTATGATTTATATTATTTATGAAAATTATATTTACATAGAGTTCTGAGTCGTAGGGAACTTATGGATATCACCATGAGATGTATGTATGTGCATCATAAAGATTCTTGTGACGGATAAGTCTACCACTATTTATGGCCTGATTATCGCAGGCGAAACTTCTACTCATATTTCCGAATAGTCATTTTCATCTTATTTATGACAGAAATTCAGCAGTAAGGCGACGATTGCTATTTTTTTAAAAAAGGAGGAATTTAGCCCCTCTGGTATTAAAACTGTACTATGCTTTACCATTACTACAGTGAGATAATAGTGTTGCATGTTTTCAGGCATGCGAATTATGGCGCCTTTCATTGTTTGCAACTAAATGACAGGCGCCTCTGATGTTTATTGAAAGGTTGGACAGGTCTGCGTCTAAATCACTAATTAGGAGACTCAGAAGTAGAATAAAACGAAATAAAGAAAGAAAGAATTGAATATTTATATGTAAGTTTGTCTAACGTAAATCTACAAAACATAATTCAGATGTCAAGGAACTATAAAACATTTTAGTATATATTAATGAAGATTTTTTTTCTTTTAAATATTTGCTCCTCAACTGAAATCTTTGGCGCCTTTACTACTTCGGCGCCTGTGTGCGCCGCACACTTTGCACACTGGGTCGGCGCGCCCCTGAAGGCTGTCATATATCAATGGTTGCTTTTCACCACTTTCTAACAGTATAAGTTTTAGTGATTCAGAATCAGTGTTTTCTTTAACCCTTAAATGCATAGTGATGCATATCCGCATCACTTTTTATTTAACTTTTAGTAACCACTATATTTATAAAAAAAATATTAATCCTGTGAAAATTACAATGGAACAATGGAACAATGTGAGCAGCTGAATGAATTACCTAGTTGCGTTGCAACTTTACATCCAGTGGATAGGTGATTGTGTTGCAAGGGCATTAGGGAGCCTTAAAAAAATAATATTTAGACGTGGCTGGTAGCCACAAAAGTTAAATTTACTTTTAAGAAAAAGAAAAGACTAACAAAAAATAACAAAGTACATAAGTACTAGTATAACATATGTGAAAAAGAAAAAAAAACAAAGAAAAGAAAAAAATAATTAAAAAAGAAAGAAAATTCCATTAGTTCCAAAAAAAGAAGGAAAAGACGAAAAAGCTACCGGGGCCCATAAAAAAAAGACTCTTTTCAGAGACCATACATTAGTTTAAAAATATATAATGCTAAAGAACTAGCAGAAAAACATTTTTTTTTTTAATACTATAGACAGGACAGAACAAACAGAAAGGTTAAGTATAGCAGAAGGTGAGGGAAACTCAGTCTTCATCGTTAAGCAAAAGCGAGTATTTAGGGCGTTTTCTGTTAGTGGGGTCGGATACCTCGTAGTCGGGTAGTTCCGCTATAATTTGGTTAGGGAGGTTGTATACAGATTTATAAAAAATTTTAGCAAGTTTATTAATGCGCTGTTTTAAGGAAGTGGTTTTCAAATCCCTGCGGATAGTGGTGTTACGAAGAAAATGGTGACCATTACGGATATAGCGTAAGTTTTTGTTATGAGCACCGTAAAGATACTCCATACTGGTTTTGCAAGCGAATCCCCAGATCGGACAAGCGTAAGTTAAGATTGATCTAATACATGCATTATACAAGATTAGTTTATTATGAATAGAAAGAGTATTGCTTTTGAGAAGAGGAGAGAGGGCCTGGGAGATACCAGCAACTTTGCCTCGGATATTAATAAAATGCTTTTTCCAGGTAAGTATTCTATCAAGGGTAACCCCCAGATACTTGGTGTCATTAGTCCAAGGAATAGTAGTGTTATTGATAGTAATGCGATTGGGAAATGTTAGTTTTCTAGAGAAATAGACAGCAGCTGTTTTCTGCTCGTTGAGCTTAACACGCCACAGGGTACACCAGTTAAGGAATTTATCTATGTGTTTTTGGAGAAAATTACAAATATATGCTACTAAATAAAGTTAAAACTTTTTCTTAAAATTTCTGGTGTCTAATCCTTAATATAAGAATAAAAACACAATTCTAAAAGAATAATTCATGCATTTAAGGGTTAAGTTTTACAAAATAAAATTTATGTAAAATATGTTACCTAGATTCATACTTATTAAAATAATTACTAATTTTGCACTGTTTCGGTTACAGCAGTAGTTTTTGCTTCCGTTGCAGATGTGCAACATAAGAAAAAGTTAACGTATTATACGAAAAATATATCTCAGGTTTTTTTCATTATTTTCCCTGTGTAATAAACCTTTCTTAGAATGACATATATATGTTTCGAAAGAAAAAAAATCATGCATTTAAGTGTTAAATACAGCTTTTATATTCCAATTTTTTTTTTTTAGTTTTTTAATGAATTGCCCATATTTGAAACTAAAGCACTTCACAGGTTAACACTGCGCCACTTGTCATGAGAAATAAGTTCATGTTGAAAGAAAATAATTCACGAGCAGTATAAGAAGGACGCAAGTTAAGTCACACATGAATGTGTACACATTCATTCATTATTTTAAAGGCTGTCATAGTCTGAAAACCTTGATGGCTGTTTAACACACTTTTTGCACTTTCTACTAGTACAAGTTTTAGACAGTCATATTAAAAATTCGCCATGAATAAAGTCATGATATTCGGATGCGATTTTTAGTAATCTTTTAAAAGCTGCTGATATTTGAATCAATAACCTACTCCATATGTTAATATTGTACCTTATGAAAGTGAGACTCATGTTGATAGTAAAAATTTCAACGCCTGTGTAATAATAAATGCAAGTTATTAATTCAGTCACTCATTATGTTAAATGTTGTCATAGCCTTGATGACTACTTAAGAGCCTACACTAGTCACTCAAAAAGACGCGGATGATAATGTTAATCCTATGGGGAAGTAATTTTCAAATATCTCGCTTAATTTTTGGTATTTTCGAATGATTTTTTTTCACAGGATATCTGACGACTATGCACATCCGGGCTAGTTTTTACTTCTTTGATTTTGGTTTCAGATTTTTTTAAAAAAAATTACGTTTTCTTTCGGAACCGGTGGAACCGGTTCTGAAATTGAAACTACCCTAATATAAAAAAAAATATATATATAAGCAAAATCGAAAAAGTAAAAACTAGCCCGGTTGTAGATCGTACTTAGTTATCTTATGCAAAAAAAGAAAAATCATTCAAGAATATTTAAATCAAAGCGAGAAATTTTAAAATAACGCCCCCATTGTGATGTCGAATCACATGTATTTTTCTTAAATTACTCCTTTTCTCTAAATTTCAATTAAAACTAGTCTTTAATTACTTATTCATTTTATCCTAACTTTTATTTCAGTTCCCATTATATTTTCTCTCCAACAGAAAAGAAAGAAAATAAATTTAACAGATGCCTTTATCACTAAAATGGCTCTCACATAAATAGAATTCATTTGGATGATTATTCACGCTGATTAGATTTAAAAAAAAAAAGAATAAACATCGACTTTGATTTCGGTCAATAGAAATAACTCTTTGCTCTCTGTTTATTTTTTGAATTTAACTTCCTAGTTAAATCATAAGCATTTCCAGTACATGCGTTCTGTTTTGTTTTTAACGCTTTTTCCCAAAACTTTGCTCTAACGTACGAATTGGCATTCGAATTCTTTTTGGCTTATTTTTTAGGACTGCCTTACTGGTGGCCCTGCCACGCAATTCAAAATTCTCCTAATTGTCCAAAGCGTAACAGATAATTTTTACTCATATGATGTCATTCATTTTTCATGTGCTCTTTTCGCCAATTGTTTGATGCCAATGTGTATTACAGAATAATTGGGAATGGCTGGCTCTCTCTTCATGAACTCCGTCATGTAAAAAATTCGTCTTTAAAAATTCTATCAGGCACCATCCCTATCCATTTCTGTATGAAATACTTTAATTTTATATATTTACTCCAAATACACAGATTTCGTAAAAAAGCAATTTAAAAGCATTTATTTCTAGAATGATCACATCCTACAGCTATTTATAAACTCCAGCGAATGCAAACAAACTGTACCTGGTAATCATTTACAATCTGCAAATATTTTAAAGTACGGATCTCTACTATACCCATAGACTTTACATCAGCGTTTTCCCTTTTTGCCGTGACTGAAGTGGACTCTTAAGTGGAGGTATTCTTCTTTGGCGTAAAATTTATGTGATTTTACGATTTATTTTCGATTACTAGAAAAAGAGATATCACCTTCGTACTTTTTGTATTATATTTATTGACATTTTAATTATATATTTAAATTCTTTTGTGTAAAAGAAAACAAATATTATGTCTTCTGCGATGACAACAGTTTAAAAATAGGGTTTCGGGAAAAAAAAAAACAAGTTTAAAATTTTTGCAACAGCATTGCGTTTAACAAGCGGTGTTACATTCAGTGAGCGGAAAGTAGTGTAAGGAATTGAAATAATATAAAACCGCTTAAGGGCAACAATCTACAGTGCCAGTAAAAAAAATCTTGACAGTCATTGAAAAATTTAGTAAAAAGAACTCCTTTCAAACCACTACCAGAAAAAAGGAGAACGCTGAGTCATCTCAATCTGCTAAGGCCACCACTTCACCTGACCCACACGCGATAGAAATTCTTGCCCGCCGCTTCTATTTAAAGCAGGAAATAGTAAAATAAAACATCTGAAATAGTAAAATAAAGCATCTGAAATAGTAAAATAAAACATCTAAACATTCAGATTGTGGCTTGAGTGTCAAGATTTTATTTTGCTGGCATTGTACACACTTGAGGGATGTAATAAATGAAAAAAAAAAAATCGAAAACTTTTACAAAAAGTAGAACCATCTCTTAACACTCTTTCAGAGCTTTTTAATAGTTCTAGTTTTAAATCTTCATATCAAGTGCTCACTTTTGATAAAACTAATATATTTTGTTGCACTTTGTCTGAGTTTTTAAATAAGCTGCTGATACTTGAAGCAAAAGCACTCCATAAGTTAACATTTCACCACTCGTCCAGAGGAATATATTGCACATCGAACCAACTGTTAAATAATAGATGTTATTAATTTAATCACTCACTATTTTAAATGCAATAATTCTAATATTACAAGTTTTAGACACTCATATTCAGCAGTTATTATATTCGGGTAAAATTTTTCTTAGTCTTTTAATAAGCTGCTGATATTTGAAACAAACCCCCTCGATATGTTAATAATGTACCACTTATGAATGTTATCACATTACATGTACATCTTGATCAGTGGCGTGGCGTCCGGTCATCGCTGGATGCGGCGATGACCAAGCAATATTTTAAAACTCTTAATAAGCTTTTAAAACTCTACGATCCAGTTTTAGCAGAACATTTAGAGTTCATGTATAAGTGAAGGTATGATTTAAAGTTTCTTTTTTGAACATTCAACCATTGAATTTTAGAGTTAATAATTTTCCACCACAAACTTAAATAATTGCGATGACCAACGGAAATTTTCACGCCACGCCACTGATCTTGATGATTACTTAACACACTTGGGCGCTTTCTAATTGTTCTAGTTTTAGATATTCATATCAAATGTTCGCTTTGGATAAAGTCAATATATTTTGATACCCCTTTCTCTTAGATTTTCATTGAGCTCATATTGTTAAATTTAATTCCCCAGATGTTCTTCGGCAACTGCTAAAAGTGATTAAAAAAAAAAAAAGAAAAGAAAGAACTTGTTACTAAACACAGATCATTTTAACAAGCAAATTTACGAACTGTTTCTTTACTTCCGCATTTGATAATGAGTGCTATTACAGACCACTTGAGTAACTCTCTAAAGCATATGTTCTAATAACTAAGATTTCATCACTAATATGTAACTAAAAGGAACATCTGAACATTTTGACTGTTGCCAGACACCTTTAATTATTATATATTTTTTTCTACGCTGCGAATATGTGTTTTTAGCAGCTTTATGTATACTCACTCTTAATCATGTAGCCTCTCTGTTAAGACGGAGTTTCTTATACTCCAGTAATATGTCTAATTATAAGTATTTAAAACTAAAAGTTGAATCTTTCTTTATCGTAAAAACACACAATACTAATTCATATTACATTATATCTTCCCATGGATTTAGCGATTCATATTAAGCTCTCAAAGGATACTTCAAAGGATAAATAATGCTTCACAAAATAAAATAAAAATAATTTCTTCAAGAAGCTTTTGGATAAATCCCTGACCACGCCACACCGATGAAGTTATACGTCATCGCGATATTGATGAATCCCAGGTAAGAGCATTTTACCTATTTCCATTTCAAAAGCAGCATAGCCACAAGAGATTTTTTCTAATTGTTTAAATATGAGACAGCGAATTCCTGCTATCGAGAATGGGGTGTTTTTGGCTTGATAGGCCACTTAAACTCCAACAAAAAGATTAATGAGACAGATAAAGTGCTCATGTTTAGCGAAAAAGAAGAAAAATTTTATATAGTGGCTTAGATTATAAATATTAAAAATATTCATGTTCTGAATAAAAAAATAAAAAGATGCTGCATTGAATAAAATTATGAATGTTATTGTACCAGAAATATAAAGGTGAATGAAAAAGAAACATTTATATATTTATGTTTTATGTAATGAACATTTAAATAATTAGTGAATGAACAATTTGTTGGTTGTGAGTAATAATAATAATAAAAAAAGAAATCGTTCATTTTACATTTTACAGTAAATAAATAAATAAAAAGGAAATAGGTTCGTCGCATATATAAATAAGAGTAAACATGGCAGGGATCAAAGACGTTCAAATTGTCGAAAAATTAAATTCGCATAATTACTCAAATTGGAAATTTCGCGCAGAAATGATTTTAATAAAAGAAGAATTGTTTGATGTAATAACACAAAATCCCCCAGATCCAATTAACACGGACTGGACGAAGAGGGACCGTAAAGCACGTGCAATTATCAACTTGAGTATTGAAGACTCACAGATCGTGCATGTAAAGCACTTAAACACTGCCAGAGAAACCTGGCAAGCTTTAAAAACAATTCATGAAAGGGCTAATCTCTCAAGCAAGTTATATTTGCTGAGAAAATTATACGGAGCAAAACTCCCAGAAAACGGCAATCTAATAAAACACATTACACATATTTTAGAACTTGTTGATAAACTTTCAGCCATAGGCGAAACTATTAATGACTCGCACATTTCAGCTGTGTTACTTTGTTCATTACCACCTAGCTACAACACCTTAATTATAGCCCTCGAGGCCCGTCCAGAAAATGAACTTAATTCAGAGTTTATAAAAGGAAAACTCACTGATGAATATACAAGACGTTTAGAAAACACAGATCAGAGCGAGAATTCCTCAAAAGCGTTTAAAACGCATAAAAAGTTTTCGGCTGAACACTATAATAAAAAGGACAAACAGTGCACATACTGTAAATTAAAAAACCATACATACAGGGAGTGCTGGCATCTTAAGAACAGAAACACTTACTCACCGTCACAAAAACAACAGCCGCACAAATCCAAGTATTACACATCATCGTTATGTTATGAAGACGCAAACTATTATAGAGAAAACAAAAACCGTGAAACAGAACCAATTCGGATTAACAAAACACAGGGCAATTCAGGAAAAGGCAGCGACGCAGCTTTTTTAGTCCAGAAACCAGGAAAACAAACCTGGATAATCGACTCAGGTTCATCGGCACACATTCTAAACAGTAAAGATGCATTCACTAAGTTTAACGACACTGAAAAGACGACAGTCATCATTGCCAATGGAAAAACGCTGAATTCACACGGTACAGGTGAAACGACATTTAAAACAAAAACATCCGATGGAGGGATAAACACAATCACATTAAAAGAAGTATTATATGTACCAGAATTAGAATCGAACCTCATATCGGTAAGCAAAGCAACACAGAATGGCTATAAATTAATTTTCGATAAAGAAAAATGCACGTTATCCCGAAACGGGAATATTTATCTTGAAGCAAGAATGAAAAATAATTTATATCAAGTCGAATTATTAGAAAGCGCTGAAACTAATAAAGTAAACATTGCACATGAATGTAAAAATAAAAATTGCATAGAAGTTTGGCACAAACGGCTTGGCCATCGTAACTATAATGCGATAAAAGAATTAATAAATAAAAACTTAGCAGACGGTATAAAAATAAATAACTGTAATCATAATGCATTGTGTGAAATATGTATCCAAACAAAAATAAGTGATGCCCCATATCCGAAATCAACAAACTGTCCCAAAACAGGCAAAGTGCTCGATCTGATACACACGGACGTGTGCACATCTATCGGTACACCTACTATCGGGGGAAAAACAATGTTCGTCACTTTTATAGACGACTATTCAAGGTTCACAGTAATTTACTTACTTTCGCATAAAAATGAAGTTCACGAAAAGTTAAAAGATTATGTAGCCATGGTGAAAACCCAATTCGGCAGATTCCCTAAAGCTATTAGATCCGATAATGGAGGGGAATATTTAGGTAAACAAACGGAAGAATACCTAAGGGCAAGAGGTATCCAACACCAGTTTACGGTACCATTTTGTCCGAGCCAAAACGGCGTAGCGGAAAGAAAGAATAGGTCATTATTAGATATGACTAGGAGTCTACTCTCCGAAGCAGGCTTACCTCAAAAATTCTGGGGAGAAGCCATAAATACCGCCAATCACCTGCAGAATAGGCTACCAACCAAAATAACAAACAAAACACCGTTCGAAATTTGGTTCAACCGAAAACCCACCTTACACTACCTGCGTACATTCGGCTGTAAAGCTTATGCCTATATACAAAAACATCAGCGAAACAAATTAGATGATAGAGCGCAGGAAGGAATACTTGTGGGGTATGACAACAAATCAAAAGGTTACCGTATATTTACAAAAGAAAACAAAATAATAATAGCGAGAACAGTTAAATTTGTAGAAAATAGTGAAAACAACTTAAAAGAAAGCGAAGAGGTAGAAAACTCAGACAATGACAACAACTACATTCAAACAGAGTTAAGTAATTCGGACGAAGAACCAACCGCGTCCAAACAACCCGACGTAGAACCGAGAAGGTCTCAGAGGTCAAATAGAGGAGTACCACCCGACAGATACGTATGTCACGTAAAAACAAATGACACATTCGAACCAAACGATTTTTATGACATAGCAAACATGAACAACCCAGTAGAAAAAGAAAATTGGCTCAAAGCCGCTCAACAAGAAATCCACTCATTAAAGAAAAATAAAACTTGGGACTTAGTGGATCCCCCACCAAATAAGAAAATTATTGGTTGTAAGTGGATTTTTAAGAGAAAGTTAGATAATTTAGGAAATGTACAAAAATACAAGGCCCGTTTAGTAGCGAAAGGATATAATCAGAAGTACGGCGAAGATTATGATGAAACCTTCGCACCCGTAGTCTCACACACAACAATCCGCACATTTTTAGCCTCAGCGGCATATAAAAATCTATCTGTTCAACACATTGACATCGACACTGCATTTCTTCACGGCGAAATAGAAGAAGAAATTTTCATGAAACAACCAGAGGGTTTTATAGAAAAAAATTGTGAAAACAAAGTGTGTAAACTGAATAAAACAATCTACGGCTTAAAGCAGGCAGCTAGAGCCTGGCACAAAAAGATCGCAGAATCATTAAAAAACATGAATTTTGTGCAAAGCACTGCTGACTCATGTTTGTTTACTAGAAAAGAAAAGGAAAATTTCACTTATATCATCGTCTACGTTGACGATATTTTAATCGCGAGTAAAAGTGAAATAATTAAAGATGTAATAAAACAATTGCAAAATGAGTACGGAGTAAAAGACTTAGGCGAAATAAGTCAGTACCTAGGAACCAACATAATCAAAACGAATGATGGTTACAAATTAAACCAAAAGTCAAAAATAGAAGATTTGGTTAGAAAGTTAAATTTAACAGATGCAAGACCTATTGGTACACCGATGGAAGTAGGTTTCTATAAATTAGAAGATAGCGACAATTTACTTCCGAACAATACAAAGTTTAGGCAAGCGATCGGTTCGCTTTTGTATATTGCCACAGTCACTCGACCCGACATTATGGCACCAGTAAATATACTTAATAGGAGAAGTGCAACGCCACGCGAGAAGGATTGGAAAGCGGCAAAAAGAATTATTATTTACCTCAATTGCACAAAAAACCTATGCCTAACAATAAGCAAAAATAAACCACCAATACTCATCGCGTATGCTGATGCTGATTGGGCTGGGGACACTAAAAATAGAAAATCAACCACCGGCAATATTTTTTTTCTGGGTGATAATCCCATTCAATGGACTACAAAATTACAGTCAAGCATTGCATATTCTTCCGCTGAAGCGGAATATGTTGCTGCAGCAACCGCAGGACAAGAAATTTTATGGCTATTAAAACTGCTAGAAGATCTTAACTTGTATCAAGTAAAACCTATTTTACTTTACCATGACAACCAAAGCAGTATAAAGATGATAGAAAATGAAAAATTTTCGAAGCGGACAAAACACATTGATATCCGCTTTCACGCCATAAGACAATTAAAGGAAGATAAAATTATCGAATTAAAATATTGTCCCACGCAATACATGATTGCTGACTGCTTGACGAAGCCCACACCCAAACCTCAACTTTTGTGTGACATCAAGACTATGAACTTGTTACCTTATCCATCTGAGGAGATTAAGGAGGGGTGTTAAATTTAATTCCCCAGATGTTCTTCGGCAACTGCTAAAAGTGATTAAAAAAAAAAAAAGAAAAGAAAGAACTTGTTACTAAACACAGATCATTTTAACAAGCAAATTTACGAACTGTTTCTTTACTTCCGCATTTGATAATGAGTGCTATTACAGACCACTTGAGTAACTCTCTAAAGCATATGTTCTAATAACTAAGATTTCATCACTAATATGTAACTAAAAGGAACATCTGAACATTTTGACTGTTGCCAGACACCTTTAATTATTATATATTTTTTTCTACGCTGCGAATATGTGTTTTTAGCAGCTTTATGTATACTCACTCTTAATCATGTAGCCTCTCTGTTAAGACGGAGTTTCTTATACTCCAGTAATATGTCTAATTATAAGTATTTAAAACTAAAAGTTGAATCTTTCTTTATCGTAAAAACACACAATACTAATTCATATTACATTATATCTTCCCATGGATTTAGCGATTCATATTAAGCTCTCAAAGGATACTTCAAAGGATAAATAATGCTTCACAAAATAAAATAAAAATAATTTCTTCAAGAAGCTTTTGGATAAATCCCTGACCACGCCACACCGATGAAGTTATACGTCATCGCGATATTGATGAATCCCAGGTAAGAGCATTTTACCTATTTCCATTTCAAAAGCAGCATAGCCACAAGAGATTTTTTCTAATTGTTTAAATATGAGACAGCGAATTCCTGCTATCGAGAATGGGGTGTTTTTGGCTTGATAGGCCACTTAAACTCCAACACATATTTGGAACAAAAGCACTCCATCGGTTAACAATGCAATACCGTCTTGTGAAATAGACTAATGTTGATAGTAAATATTTCACAACATATCGAAAAATAGATGCAAGCTATTAATTCAGCGAATCCTTATTTGTTCTCATCATATCAAGTTGTTAATGTTGACTCATCGTATCTATGTTGACGCATCATATCAATGTTGACATGGCCTGCACATCTCGATCGACAGCTTAATAACTTTCCGCGTTTCTAAGTGTGTTATTTATAGAGACTCATATACATTGTTTTCTTTGGAAAAAGCGAATGTACTTTGTTAAGCTTTATCTTATCGATTCAATGAACTGCTGAAACTTGAAAAAAAAAAAGCGCTCCACAGGTTAAATTTCACCACTCGTTGTGAGAAATAGATTCATGTTGATACCAAATATTTCACCACCATAGATGCAAGTTATTATTTTAGTTACTAATTATAATCTGACAGCTTACTACACTTTTTGCTTTTTTCTAAAGCGCTAGTTTTAGAGATTCATATACAGTCTTCGCATTGGATAAATCTAATATATTTTAGTACTGATTTTCTTACTTTTTCAGTTTGCTGCTGAAATTTAAAACAAAATCACTTCATAGGTTAAAATTGCACCACTTGTGGTGAGAAAAAGACTCATGTTGATAGCAAACATTTCACCACCAGTAAAAGACGGATGCAAGTTATTAATGCAGTCACTCATTATGTTAAATGCTGTCATGGTTTGCACATCTTGACGACTGCTTAATACGCTTTCTGTGCTTTCTAATAATGCTAGTTTTAGAGTTTCATATTCAGTATTAGCCTTGGATCCAGTTAAAGTTACGCCAACAAATATTACTACTGACAATAAAAAGGTGAGCACTAACATACTCAGTGTATGTATATCGGACATAAAAGTATAATTTGTGAACGAAAAGCTTAAAGTATAAAAGAAAGAACATACAGATGATGCATATAAGAGAAAGCTGGAAGTAGACATTGGAGTTTCGATTTCGTTAAATAATAGCATACACATTTGGTATGTTGAGATTTTAAATAATAATTCCATTCTGGAAAAGCCGCAACTTTTTTTGCTTTGCAGACCTGCTCATAATTTCTTATTATATTCCTCATAGCGATGTAAAAATTACAGCACAAAATCAAATCCATAGAAATTACAGTTGTGGTACATACTATTGAGATAATGATGGCAATACGGATAAAATTGAGGACAAATATTTTCATCCCATCTGAAACATTAATAAATAGAAATTTAAACTCCAGTTTCTCATTGAAATTTTTGTAAAAGAAGTATGGTATGATTGCAATTAATACAAGACACCATAATAGATATGCAACAATTTGATATTTTATATACAATGGAGATCTTCTAGAATCAATGTCAAGTTGAAAGTACAAAGAACAGATTTTAGTAACAATCAGGGAGATTTTCTCTCTTTTAAATGACAAAACGATTCGAATAACGAGACCTAGTGTTATGTATACGTAAATTGGTATTAAGAAATGCTTACTTAAGTCCATGTAATGCAGGGAAGTAATGCTGATAATATAGGCGAAAATTTCTACAATTGCAACCATTGAGTCCCAAAGACTATGCGTAAAGAAATTTTATTCGGTGGAGCGTTTCTTTAATGTTATTCCATGTAAAATGCAATATTTTATTATTACTAAATACTTCAGCAATAGGTATTGTGTTTGCTGGAGAATATGAACATACAGAAGGTTTCTTCTCTTTTATAGCTGTTTTGATTGTTTTTTTCATGAAAATAGTTTACCTCCATTACGTAAGAAGTTATTCGAAACTTAATATTAGTTGAGTGCTGGATCATCTATTAGTCTTAGTTTCATTTTATTCCATCTCATTTCACAATCACAGTTGTTTTCAAAATCATATAAACGTAATCGCTCTGAAGTTGTAAATTAAAGATCATGTAATATATATTAAAATATGACATTACTACTTTTTAAATATTCTCTGATAAATTAATCCCTTAATAGGATTTTATTTCTAGGCTTTTCTTTGTAGAAATGTACTTTAATAAACATTTTATAAAACTATTTATCTTTAACAGTATTTCTTGATTGCATTTGTCATCAAATATAAGGAGGTAATGTTATTCATTTTCAATTAAATGAAATAATTACTTTGCCATGGGAGACTGCATTTTGCGGTTCACCAACACATATAGAATTTTTAATCCATTTTTATCTGTTTAGTCGTTAAATTAACAATTCTTACCATTTTGAAAACCTGTTTCAAATCTTATCTGTCCTTTACATCTGCTTATAAGCAAATGCTTAAACTTAGAATGAAAGCACGCAAGTATACTACTTGCAAGTGACCTTAGCTATCTTGTTTTTAAATTTTCCCTTTATATTCATGACTGACGTGTTTACTACATAAGTCGTTCAAAAAATGTTTTGCTTGTTTTCATTTATCTGCAAGACTGGTAGGACTACATTAAATTCATTGTAAAAACTGCTCAAACGACGTTCGGCGGGTGTACGTAAACTGATTCTTAAACGGACAAAGACGATGGTACATAACTTTTTTGTTTTAACTTGATGAATTATGTGCACTTTACGAGGAAGCGTCGAACTTAAAAATAATAAACAAAGAAAATTGAAATGTATAACAAAGAACGATGGTTAAACATCTTGAAAGTTAATGATATATAGCTATTTTATGTTGATTCTTTATTTGGTTTCCTTAGAAATTTCGTTGAGCATAACTCTTTTTACTGTATAAAAAATATCGTGAATGTCCATCAGCTAAAATAATCGATGACGTGTAACTGAAAATAATTTGTTTACGGAGTTTTCGTGACTCAAACGTCGTCTTTTTGTACGACAAACTGATTACGAATTTACTTATATATTCATTTTATAATGAATTTTTGCTTAAGAAAAAATATTCCATATCCTCAAGAGTGAATGATTGGTTTTGATGGTCTTTTGATACACATTATGTATCCTCAATAAATATGCATTTTCGACGACCGATCAATTTTTCTTACATTTTGTGTACAATATAAAAAATATAATGTACTAATTAAATTTTTTTTTACTGAAGTTACTATAAAAGCCACTTCAATTATTTAGCAAATAATTATTCAACTCTAAGCCTTTCCTAATTTTTTTCTCTTGTGAAACTTTATAAACACTGTTAACAAAAAATCTATACGGAGAGAAAAAGAACATTTGTTATATGTACATAGTGATACCTCTTTTAACTTTACATATTTTGCTATAATTTAGGCAATTAATTTAACTATGTACATAAAATTACATGTTTTACTTAAATAACGGCGTAAATAACCATTAAAGAAAATGGGGTGAAATTTCTCAAGTGTGATGGGAATTGTTTTTATTGGCAGTTGGTCATTACTAATTTAGATTTCAAAATTTTTATATTAAAAAATGTGAAATTTCAGAGAATAGCATTTGTATATTCTGTAATTTAATTGCATATTTTAAATAGGAGTTCACAAAAGTAAAATTTAAAATTTCCTTTAAAGCATGCCCCAATTAAAATTAAGAAACAAATGACTAAATAGTAAAAAATAATATTTTTGTTTATTCTTTTCAATGTGGCTACTTTTTCGTTTTTATGTATTCCAAACTGCGTGAAACATTTATCATTATATTATCTAGATGTCAGTATATAACGACTTCGATTAGATAATATCTCATGCAAATAATCATCCCACACAAGGAATTTCAACAATACGTTAGTATACTGTAACATCTTGAGATAACTGTGGCGTTAGACAAGTGAGGATTTGTGTGTTAAGATACATTTACATAGGCACTGTCCTTTTTTTTTGTATGAATTTTAAAACTGCAGTACTGTATAACAATTGAAACTGTATAACAGTTTCAATAGTAACGTTAGTGGTGAGTAAAATACATCATGTTATATTAATAACTTTTACATCATTTACAGAATAAATCACAAACCAAACGTATCTCTTAATATTCACTAAGAAAGACATTCTTCAATATTTTTATTCTTCTCTGAGAGAAATCCTTTTTTTCTATCATTCTAGGAATGAAGAAAAATGCATTTTCCTCCCATATTTTATAGACTGATTTGAAATATGATCTTGTGTAAAGATTAAACGGTGTTTCTGCTTATTATTATTGCATTTATATATAAATAACACATATTTCAAATTTATTTTAAAAATTTTACATGCTTTGAATTCTGCAATGAAATAATACAATGCTTCTGAGTTTCAAAATCTCTAGTCGAGTTTTAACATCAAAACAATTATATGAAAGTATGCACTTAATTTTTTTTCTAAGGTAAAGCGGTTTTTTATCATGTTGGATCAAATATATTACATTCTGTTTTGTAAGTTTGTGATTGCACTATTATTGCTGGAATATTAGAGCACCGAATGTTATTAATGCTCCTGCTGTTGTCAATATTAAGCTTTTATCTATTTTAAACATATCTGCTCCTGTAAAATATATGCGTATGGCCATAACACTATCAACAAACATTCTATATGTAGACAATATCTGTGGATTATCTGTCAGAGTAAATATATTTTCTGATCCATCCATTAATAGAAATTTTAACTCCTCATATTCGTAGGTCACACTTGTGGCTGACAATGTCAATGAAAAAAATAAAACAACTGCAATCAATAAGACAATTAACATTTGAATAACTATCGATATGTCATTTTGAATAATGCCTGAGAAAACTATGTTCACAGTACTAAAAAAACATATAACTGAAGCTGCATACAACAGTAAACAGCTGCTTGATAAAACATTATCTATATCTTTAAATAAGGTTATCAAGCGCTGATATGTAGACATATAAGAAAGGATAACTGATTTAGTCAACAATTTCGTTGTACTTTCGGATTTGAAATGATTACTGAATGATTTCAACATACCTCTTGCAAAAGCGTATGAGTTACACAGATTATTAATACCAGGAAAACTATTCCAGTGCTAGTAGCTGCAGAAAAAACACAACTAATGCGAATAAGGTAAAGAATCGCAGTTGTTTTATAAACTACAATTTGAAATCCGAGCACAGTTACATAATTGGCGTTTGTTACACTCATGTGCATGAAATATATCATTAAAGTCACAAAAATAGTAATCATCCAAATCACAATCAAAGATACATAAATTCTGACTAACTTCAACTGTTTCAGAAAATCAACATTTAATTTGTTGGACCAATAGCAGATATTATTACTAATTTTGAATATTTCCTTTCTTTTTAACATCATTGTTATGCGAATGAAAAGACGAAGTATGAGGTAGGCATAAAATGTTAAAATTAATTTTTCTGAAAAATCAAAAAATTGAATTCCGTATAAAGTTATAGTGGAAGACACAACTGCACACACAATAATTAAGCTATCCCATAAACTTGGAAAACAAAATCGTTGTTTATTATCAGCTTTTGTAAATGTCAATCCAAGCCAAGATGATAAGGTGAAAATGGTCAACTGGGCTTTAGAGGCAATATCATCCTTCATATTACCTTTAAACTTTTTATTTTTCATTATTGATAAATCAGTAGTATTTTTAACAAAAAAAAATCTTTAGGGTTTGTATCATCTGAAAAATTAGTAGTCATTTTTTTAAAAGATATTTCTATTCTGCTATTGATTTAGCTAATAAGTATCTGTGTAGCTTGTAAATGAATTAAAATCTTATGGCTTTTATTATCTGAAAAATTTGCTTTGTTTTACGTTATCTTTTTTCATGAACTGTTTTTCGCAATATCGTATTAACACGTACACAATTGAACTCAAAAATTAACATTTTGGAATGTTATTAATAATTTATTTTCGTCAAAATTCTACGCTCGATACTTGGTGTTAGTTTCAGATTCGTTTAAAGGTTTTAAACAAAGATTATTTCAAGAGATTATGAAACAGAAAGTAATACCTAAATAATTATTTTTTGTTAAATACCTTATTAGCAATACAGAAGTACGATTAAATTTGTTCTATACGATAAATACAAGAAATCTAGCGTGCTCAAAGTACACCAAAACAAAATCTGTGCATTGGCATGTATTTTTCTGTTTGCTATATTTCGTTAACCCTCTCAGGGGCAAGTAATTGCGTTTGTGTAATGTTGAATTCACACCGGAATATACCAAAAAATTTTTTAGGAAAACCAATTTTTCAATAACTTCCCACCAAAGTTTGAAAAGCAAATTTTAATTAAATGTTTCTGGTGCGGCTTTTGATTAAAATTAGGTGAGATATATACATTTTAATTAAATCACAGTGGTGTCCATTTCAATACTGCTGTCTATTACTTATTTTTATTAGAACCTGAATTTTTACTATGTTCGTTTTCTCTCAAAACTTGAAAACTTCGAGAACATAGGTTTAAAATTTCAGGAAATGTTTCCCTCAGAAGACGGATATTTCTTCAAATAACAGAAAAATCCCTTCCAATCACAAGAATGTTATGGTAACTTTCTGCCCGTACTTTTTATTGTTTTTGACTCATTTTTTTTAGAGTGTATAGCAAATTATATTCAAAAATCCATGCACATATTATTTTAAAAAACTTTAAATAGTTAGTTCTTCAAATTCTTCAAATGACTTTTAAAGACAAAATAAGACCAGGCTATTTGTCTTCGTTAAATATCTTGTTTGGAATATATTAATATTTTTAAATTTATTCTTCGTATAAAAATGCACTAAAATCAGTGTTCTAAAACTACACTTATCGCAAATTATATTTACAAATCCAGACACTTACTGATGCTCAAAAACCCTATTTTTTTCAATAAATTCAATTTTCAAATCAAACAAAAATATTGAGTTTTATTTCATTGAATATATCACCCGAAAATTTATATACTGTAAATTTATAAAAGTATCTTAATAACTGCTACATAAAACATTTTTAGTATTTTCTTGACTTTAGTTGACATTTTTAAAGCATATCCTATTAAGTACATACTAAATACACTATACTATGTAAAATTAGTAATAATATAAATATATAATATATATATATATACATGTAAATATATATTAATAATAAATATATGTATTGTAATAATGTAAATAATAATAGATATAATGTAAATTTAGTATAAAATTAAGAGGAAAAACAACTTACTACTTCAACTACTATTTCTGTTACAATTTTGACGAATTTGATTATCTTGCAAAGGTTTTCGATATTTTTTTTATTATTATCGTAATTCATATTAAATAAAATAACTCGTAAAACGGAACATTTTTCTTCTATCGTTTAGTTTTCTTTCAGTTTTTATTTTTATTATTTAAACTATAGTTTTAGTAAGGAAAATGTATATGAATTTGAATAATTTCTAACAATTTTGTTTGATCAAATGTAGATTCAAAAACAATATATTGGTATCTCATGACAACATGATTCTATTTAAAAAGATATTGGCAAGGTTTTGCAGTTTTATAAAGTGAAGTTTAATATTGTAACATTATTTTTATTTACTTAATAAATTAGTTTTCTTTGCACTATTTTTATTGAATTTTTGAATACATCATTTTTGTGTAAGAATTTTTTTTTTCATTTGATCAAATTATTCCAGATCATACGAAAATATTATTAAGAAGCATAACAGTGTAATGGCATAACATTGCTAAAGTATGAATTATAACTGTTATATTTAAATTCATTTTGTTTTATTATCAACCAGCGATTTCTTTTGAAATAATATTCAAAATGTTGAATTTTCTAATAACACGTATTATATTTTGACAATAGATACTTTGTTTAATGAATTCTTTGTTTTTCATTGATATTATTTTAAAAGCTTTTCTGTTATTATAAATGTTATCATGAATTTTTCTGTAAAGTTTGCAGTCAAACAAACATATAAAAATAAAAACTATTAATTTATGTCAGAGATAGATTTGTGTTTTCAACCCCGTCGACACAAGCAATGTAGAAATTCATGTCGTATTATTAACCTAAAACTCCTTTAGAAAAAGCAGTACAAAGAAAAGTAGTAGATTTGTGTTTTCAACCACGTCGAAATAAGAAATGTAGAAATTCACGTCTTATTATTCTTAATTCACGTATTATTAATCTAAAACTGCTTTAGAAAAAGCAGTACAAGAAAAAAGTAGTACTAGAAAAAGCAGTATTATTTAGAAAGAACAGTATTATTTAATGAAGGCAGAAGTTAAACGGATATATGTTGCATTAAACATATTGTACTAAAATCTATAATTTATTTATTTATTATTTTTTTCAGAAATATCGAAATGTAAGCATCGTTTTAAAGAAAAGTTCTCTATTATCATATTTTTTTTTTGTTGCATATACAGTCGAACCTCTATTTAACGAAGTCGCTAAATCCCGGAAAAAAGTTCGTTATATAGAAAATTCGTTAAATAGAGATTCACCTTTTAAAATACTTTAAACTACATAAAACAGATTTTAAATTCATAAACACTAAATATTTTTACTAAAAGTAATTAATCACACTTTTTTAAATAAATTATATCGATTTGTTTTATTTATTTTACCCACCAATATCCATCATCATTTTTTCTATGCGTTTAAATCTTCGAAATCGGCAAGGAAAACAAAACATTGTCCGGTATTACACTGTATTTTCTGTTTAAAGTGAAGAATTTTACGTTAAAATTAAAGAATTTTAATGACATTACCGTATTTATTATTATTATAACAAATAATTTTAAACATACATTAACATATGCGTCCTTAAATTTAATTACTGAAAAACTCTGTTAATTTTGCATGAGTTTTTTTTATCTAAAAAAGTGCTTTCTCTCATAATACGTCTCGCATCTTTGCAATGCACCAAAAACCCATTCATGCGTATTTTCTTCTAACTATAATCTGCGTCGGATTGTTTCAAATGATTTTAGCATTTCATCATACGAAGTTTTGTTAATTTCTGCATAATGATAATTTCCATCATCATCATATTCGTCTTCATCGCAAATTATTGGTGTATTGTTTTCATTTTTCAAACTGTCAAAAATATCCAATCCGGATAGCGTTTCCGAGGTCTCAATTTCAGAATTAAGTGAAATACAATCGTCAATCAGCACATCATGGTTAATTTCTTCTTTTTTTCTCAATGTATCCACATTTTTTAAAGTTACACTAAGGGATTATCGTCTTCGTCCTCTGTATTGACCGAATTCTCACTGCTGACAAAGAAGGCACCTGGTAAAACCAGTTCAAGGCCATTGAACATCATAAAATGTGTTTAAAGAAAGAATAAGTTTGAAATGTCCAGAAATATTTTGAGAAATGGAAAGAAAATTTTTTTTTATCACATGAAAAAGTTCGTTAAATAGAGAATGCATTTCGCTATTTGGAGGTTATTTTACGAAGAAATTGGCAAAATGTTCTTAGTTCCAAGGAAAAGTTCGTAAAATAGAGAAATTCGCAAAATAGAGGTTCGTTAAATAGAGGTCCGACTGTAATTGTTTTTCACTGCTATATAAGATCTAATAATGTAGTAACACGTTAAAAAATATAGTTATTGAAGTATAACAAATTAAAAATATATATACTGTAATAAAAAATACTTAAGTATCTTGAAATAGTATCCATTAACAGAAACTAATAAGGAATGTTACATCTCTACTTTTTTCCAATAATTTTTCACTTTTGCCCGAAAATGGTTAAACTATGACGCTGTTAGCTACGATAATTTTAAGATATATTGTGATTTATTAGATCATTTCGCAAACATAGTCATAACAATTATTTAAGCACAAATCCCTTTCAATAAATCTATCGTTTCATTTTAATAAAGAATTGTAAAAAACGGAGTCGAATCAATATCATTAAAGGCTTTCCCACAGTTAACATGATTCGTCGTTATTGACAAAAATGATATATATTGCTGGAAAAATATGAATATCGCTCTTCTTTTTTTAGTCCGTTATACATAATAACATAGCACTTTCTTCTAGAACGATTATTCAAGTGAGAAATCGTCTGCAAAAATGGAACTAGCACTTTACAAATGAACTGAATAGATGCGAAAGCGATTAATCAATATTATTAACGTCTTACACAAGCTTTTAACGTTCTTAGATGATCTTCAAAAGCAGAATAATTCCTCTTTTGTTTGAAAAATGTTGTTTTTAATGAAATATCTTTTTATTATTATTTTAATTTATGATGTCCGAATGTTACATTCAATGTGTTACCGAATCACGAGCAAGGAAATTTAGTCATTAGCAGCAGACGACATAGATTATTGAAAAAGAAACATCCAATAACTTGTGTTGTTACAGGACTGTAATCAATACATTGACATGTAAAGTGTATTTTGAAGGTGTTCATTTGTTTGTTACAGAATAATTTATAAACATTAACCTTCACTTCTCTTTCATTAATTCAATTTTCAGGGACTTAATGAATGAAATCTACTTTTAAACTGCCAGATATTGATTAATGTTACATTTTGTTCGTAACAGTTACTAAAACATCAAAATATGTCCTGACCTTCGTGAGTCTTTCTAAAAACAAAGACCTTATCGATTTCAAACATAGGTAAAACCGTTTGGTATATCTGCCTAAAGAATAAATACCTTGCTTAATATTACCTTCTCAGGCATCAATAACACTGGTCAACAAATTTGAATTTTTGCACTTTCACAAAATTGAAATTATTTATTTCTTATGCGTTTTTTTTTGTGCTAATTCTGAATCTAGTTTTAGATTTACTCCAGCAGGACTTGTTTTTGAGATATTTGTATATTACGATTTATGCATATGTATTAAACTTTGTACAATTATATGAAAATTTAAGGCATAAAGCATTACCAGATTGGTTTTACTTTCTTTTATCTTCAATGGAAGAAAGTATTGTAATCGATTTTTTTTTTCGAATTCCAGTTTTCGACGGATTTGCACGTTTTAGGGGTCAGGGATCCCCCAAAATATGTTTATAGAAAATGTCTGTCTGTCCGTGTGTTCGTATGTCGCCATTGTACCATCAAAAAGTGTTTGAAGTTATGCATAGAATTGAACCTTTTTTTTTTTTTTGAGTTTTTGGCTATGGCAAGCAGGTCATCCCTTAATTGGAAAAATTCCGACGTAGGGGTCGCTGTAATAGCGATTTTTGTGCCATTTTCATTATTATACCATCGGAAAATGTATGAAGTTATGTATAGAATTGAACCAGATTTTTTTTTTTTGAGTTTTTGGCTATGGCAATTAGGTCCTCCTTTAATTTTGAAAAATTCCGACGGAAGGGGGCGCTGTAATAGCGATTTTTGTGCCATTTTCTCTATTGTACCATTGAAAAGTGTATGAAGTTATGCATATAATTGAACCAAATTTTGTGTGCATATTTTTGGCCATGCCAAGCAGGTCCTCCTTGAATTCGGAAATATTTCGCCGAAAAGAAGCTCTGTAATAGCGATTTTTGTATAATTTTCTTGATTTTTCGTAGTTCTATTGTACACCGGCGGCTCGTAAAGTGATGGGAACTTCGCATTATGATAAGCCAGCTATTAGCGAACAGCTGATGTACAACAGAATAACTGAAAATATTGATTTTAATAAATATCATGATCGAGATTAACTCGTTTTTACTCCGATTAATTGACTGAAGCAGAAATTTAAGATGAAAGTCAAAGTTGATATAGTATTGAACTAATAATATTAAAGTATTGACATTTGTAACTACATTTTGAAATATTAAAATGCATTAGATAGAAGAAAGTTTTGGGATTGGCACATCCAACTAGTTTTGTTTTATGTTATGATTAGCGCCTAATTTACTTTACAAAAACTTTGTTTCTAAGATTATACTGACATGTGACCGTGAAATATTGTGCCTAATTTGCATTTTCATATTTTTCTAATAACGTTTCTTGACGTCCAAATATTTCTGCCACGCGAGTACACTGATATGTTTCTAAACCGGGTTTTTCACTTTTTTCAATTTGTTTTCGTAAAAAAGAAACAAAAATTGTTTTTCCCTTTTGTCAATGGAAGCAAACCCTTTTGTCAATGAGGTACTCGCCCCTAAAAAGCATCTTACATCAAACTTGTGTCAATACCGTACAAAAGCAGAAATTCATTTTACTAAAAAGCTATAGGGTAAAGTGCCCACATTTCCTCTCTTTTCCTAATTTCGTCCCCCTTAACTTCTCCGCTTTTGCGAAAGTGATGCCACTTATGACTCATGGCACAGGAGACGGAAGGTAAAGGGGGGCAGTATTGAAAGATTCGTTCACCAAGATGCATACATATATTAAAAACGCCGAATTTCCTATTTTTAGAAGACCTGAGTTCTTATTACGACGTTTGTAGAACGTTATTTACTGTACTGTAAGTATTTATTTCTTATTCATTGCATGCATTTCACGTAGTTAAGATGCTGACAGTAGCATACAGTGAGTTTTATGACGCTCAGTTCATCTTTTGGGAACTGAAGCTCCGCCATATTGAGAAGTAGCTTGGACCAAATTTCGTCCCCCTTGCAGTTCTTATTTTCGTTCCGGGGACAAAATTAACAATGCTTTTTCATGACAATTTTTTAAATTTTTTTCTCATGTTTGGATGGTTAATGTTTTGTTATGTTATTCTTCCACCGATAATTAGTACATTTCTTTGTGCCTTACTTTAATGTAAATTAAATTACTTACTCATTTAGAAATAAATTTTGATTTAGTTATAAGTTAAGCTTCGGCTTATTGGATTTTTTGGGAGGACAAAATTGGGACCATTTTTTTTCTTTTACATTTTTTAGATACTTTTGAAAAAACAATTTTTCGCGTTGCTAAAATTCATTTGTACGATATTTGCCTATGTTTCTATGTGCGTCGGTAGGTAGTCTATGTAAAATCCAAATTTGGTATGTTTTCACTGAAAATTACAACATTTAGGACCTAAAAGTGACTGGGGGAACGAAATATGGGCGCTTTACCCTACATGATATAAGGAAAAAATTGCAGATTTGAAGTCAGCATAAAAATTCTGGTCTAGAAAATCATTACGTCAATTCTGTGGCAACTACTTTATAGTTGATTGCAATGTAAACATTACACAATTAAAAATATGCATATCAGGCATAATAACTGACAGAACATTATTAACATTTATGTTAGGAATATGCAGATCGTGGCATTCATCTGAAGCAAGTAGAACCATCTGAACCACCAAGAGAAAAACGAAAACCATATTCGGAATCAGCGCAAAAAACCGATCTAGAATCAACTGATTTCAGTTTTGTGACAAAAATAGTGTTGTTCAGTGTAATTTTTTAGTAAATGAAAAACATATCTTGCACTTAAATGGATTAAAATAAATTCTTGAGAACAAATATTGTTCAATTTGTATAAATTTTACATGTACTACAAATTACAAAAAGACCCTGATATAACTTTACAAACATAAAAAATAATTATTTAGAATTATTAGATAGATAAATTTAAAACTAATAAATTTTGGGTGATGATTTTTATTTAGCTCCACGAGAAGAAATTTTTTGAGAAAATATTCTCTCGTTCAGAACAGAAAGAATATGTCAAAGGCAGAATTTTCTAACTGAATATCAGAAAAGGAAATGACTCTTCCATCTACTGCTATACTTCACAAATATTATTTAACTTTCTAAGGTTTGTTTGTGACACGGGAGTAAAATGTACATTATGCTCAGTTTGCTGGGTAGTTCGTTCGTTTTGCAAAACGACCATGTAAGCTTGCCATGAAATGAAAGGGTTAATATACTCTTATTCTGAAAACCACTTTAATAAAGTTCTCTGTTATGTACTTATTTTCATGTAATGCTGAGTTACTCGCGCCGTTATCGAATCCCTATTTTTAAAAAAAATAGCAAATATTAAAAACTCGTGTGATTTCCGCATGAAAAATGTGATAATTTAAATTAATAAATGTATTTTATAATTATGTGACTGCACGTACGCCCACCAACGATGTTTATTTTTCGTATTTTTTTTCTGGTTCTTAGGAACAATTTTTTTTCCAATTGTTTCTCGTTAGTTTCAGAACGACTCTGCGCAGTTGAAAATAATAATGTGATATCAACAGTCCTGTGATACATTAAAACTTAGTTGATTAGTTTGTAATGTTTAACAAAAATAACAATTTAACCAAAGATTTTATATTCAGTATAAACAACTAAAAAATTGCAACATAGCAGTTAGATTAGGATTCGGAGTGAATGAGTATTTATTCGGAATTATAGAGTTTGATGTCATAGAATTCGATATTATAGACTACTTTTCAAAAACAATTGCAATACGGTACCCAGGATTTAATTTCAAGTAAATGAGATAGATACTTATTCGATATTATCTCAAACAGCACATGTGCTGAGCATAGGAATTAAAAGTGTATAAGCGTGTTGTAGTTCCGAATCTCTCAAATACATCCCAATAATAAGTTCTACATATTGCACGAGCTTAAAGAACTTAAACAACTCATTTGAATTAAATATTTCTATATAAGCTTTATAAATTAGTTCTTCTATTTGTTTATCATTATTTTTTATATTAGGTAGATTTCGTAAGAAATATTACCTATTACATTCTCCCCTATGTTGGAATTTCTCAAAATATTTCACAGATCTGCGCTGATCATGACCCCTAGAACCCAAAACCACCCCCAGTTCGAAACTTTATCTATTTATCTGTCCATTTTTTATCTATGTATATCTGTCTATCTATCTATGTATATCTGTCTATCTATCTATGTCACTTTTTTATGGACACGATAACTTCCAGAATTTTGCATAAATCTCATCCAAACTCATACATAAAATCAAGGGGCAGAAACTATCGGTTAAGGTCTTTAATGAGCAAAATCAGACAAAGGGGGTAGAAATGGGTAGTGTTTTTGTGAAAAAAAAAACCCAGAACTTTTTAATTAAAATACATATTAAATCATACATATCAAGTTCCGACATGCATTCTTTGATGAAAGTTGTTTGTTTGAATGTGTACTATCACCTGTTAGATCCCCCCCCCCCCCAATATTTCATGAAATACCCTGTATATATAATAAAACTTTTTGTAAATATTAACCATATATGTATATGTAATATACAGGTTGTCCATAATTAAACGACCCTACTTCAAGTTACTAAGTTATCTACAGACGAAATATTGGTCAAAAAATTGTGAAATTTTGTGACGGACATAATAAAGCAATGAGAATTTGTTCGAGCGAAGAAAATTTTATTTCAAAATTTCGCCACCAGGGGCTTTTTTTAGTGAATTACACATTTTTTAAAGTTTTTACACTTTATTTGTCTCTGATTAAATAAGAAAAATATACAGACCGCCCCTGAAAAAAATAAAGCGGAAAAACTTTTAAAAATTATTGGTTTTCGAATTGAACGGACCGTACAAACACTGAAAAAAAATCCGTCTATAACAACAGTCATTTTTTTCTCAGAGATCAGGCCTAGTATTCAGTTGGTGGTGGCTAAATGTGTAATTTATTAAAAAACGCCCTCTGGGGGCGAAATTTTAAACTAATTTTTTTTTCGCTCAAACAAATTCCCATTCCTTTTTTATGTCCGACACCGAATTTCACAACTTTCTGACCAATAGTTTCGTATTTAGACAACTATAAAGTAGGGTTGTTTAATTATGTACACCCTGTATACATAATAATAGAAAAATAAGTTAATACAGACATATACCTATCTTATTTTAAACTCGTCTAAGTAATTTCATAACTAGTGTCAAACTATTTTCTAAATTCTTAATCTATTTGCAAGTCTCTCCCTTAAAGGCTGGGCGTGAACTAGGTGATTGTCCTGAAGCCTCTCAAAGCTGCCTACACAGTTCAGCACTATGCAGTATTTTAAATTGATTATTTGCTATTTTTCACAAGCCGCTAATCTGCCTGAGTTATTTAAAGTTATAAATATCCAGCTGTCAATGTAATGCATTTTTTATGACAGGGCTATAAAATTAGGTTATCATTCCTTGCCTTGATTTTGATCAAGATCTGTCAATGCTATATAATGCTGTACAACACCATTTCATATTAGAGCACAAAAGCGGTCAGTACTTTGGAGGAGTGCTTCGAAAAAAAAAAAAAACACGTTGATGTCACAGAATCAGTGGTGTTGAAATCCTCTCGCTGGGAGATAGGACGAAAAATTTCAACACCCTCATCTTACCAAAGCACTTGGCGAGCCCTGTGTAGCGAAGCGCTTTTATGAGAAAAAACTTTAGTGCCCTTATTATATTCTGTTTCCAATATCGCAAATCTTAAAAGTTTTTGGTGAGATGACGTGATGTTTCAGTGGGATTCGCTCCCCCCCCCCTCTCCAAGATACTACCTGGATTCGTCATTGTCCCGACATATGTTATATATAGCCCTTGATCAAGAATGCGGAGTAGGGTACTGCATGCCCTTATGAATTCTAGCCCACCAAAGTTTAACTTTAGATAGATATACTTTCAAATATCAGATTTAATTTTCATCCACGAAGTCTATGGAATTTGCTTCAAAAATAGGAAGTAATGAAGAAATGAGGGATGGTACTATTCTTGCAAAATTAAATAAAGATGTCAGTAAGATAAATTTTGATATTATTTGAAATTGCACGTAGAGTATACCCGAGCTGCAACTTGATCAAAGTTAAGCCAGGTTACAACAGATTTCGCAACTCTATCGACATTGCTGTTTTGCCGCTGATGATATAGAGCTAAATTATAAAATTATTATTGTATTGCGCCTTTTAGATATTTTAAAAGGATTTTTCAGTGGAACAAAGTTAATTTGACAGATCTTTGTGATAAGATTATCAAAGAAAAAATATTGTTACAAAAGAATATTCAGGTAGGGAAACACATATTCTGCGAATCTTTCTCTCGATTTATGCAAATATCAACCTGGTTGTACGATGAAAGCTATAATTTCCATGAAAGCCTAGCCTTTTAAATTCTTATCAGGACCAGTTCTTCGAGTTCGTTAATGTCGTCCTGCGGATACCTATTTTTAAGCATAGCATGTTCGTTGCTTTTTACAGTGTTAAGAAGCGAAACAATTTTAAAATCTTTATGCTTACCTAAAATCCTGGTTACTTCTCTGATCTTAAATGTCGCAGACAGAGTGTTTACAGATGATAAGGAAACATTATAAAATAATATTCTGCTAAACGCACCCCTCACCACCAACCCCCCCCCCTCCAAAAAAAAAACAAACCCCAAACAAACATAACCATGTTTCTTTAAAAGAGAGTGAAACTATTTTCTTAACAAAAATGAAAGTGTATGACTCTTTATATTCTATAGGACAAAGCGAGAGTTGATTAATAAGTAAGGAGATTTTCCGTATAATTAAAGGACCAGGATTATATAAATTAAATAACATTCAGCAGATTAAGTAAACTAGTGCTACAATTCACTATCGTGGCTAGATATTGTGGTATCGTGTGGAATATTGACATTTAAACTACGAATTGAAATGAATAAGAAAAACATGTCTTGTTCTTTTATAAATGAAATCTTTCAGCATATTCGTCTATGAGATAAATCAGTTTTTTACATCCATCCGGAAATGAAGAAAAATCCAATTTTCCCAATATTTTATAGGCTAATTTCAGATATGATTTCGTGAACAACAACAACAAAAAAAAACTACCTCTGCTTGTTCATATTACACTCCTATATAAATAACAAACATTTTAAATTGCCTTTCATTTTCTTTTTACATGCATTGAATTCTGCAATGAAACAATTCGACTCTTCTGAAAACCAAGATGTTTAGTTGAATCTTAACATCAAAACAATTATGTGAAAATATGCACTTCTATCTATTTATTCACAGGATAAAGTTGCATTTTACCCTGTTGGATCAAAGATGTCATATATTTTTGTAATTTTGAGATCATGTAATCATTACTGGAAAACCATAACACCATAAGTTATCAGTGCTCCTGCTGTTGTCAGTATTAAGCCTATATTTATTTAAAACATGTCAGCTCCGGTAACGTACATGCGTATGCCCATAATACTGTGAAAAACATTCTATATGTGGACAATATATTTTCATTATCGTTTAGAGTTAATAGTTTTTCTGTCTCTTCTATTAACATATACTTTAAAATATCGTACTCATAGGTCACATTTGTGGCTGAAAAAGTTAGTGAAAAGAACAAAACAATTGCATTAATAAAGCAGTTACCATTTGGATAAACATCGAAAAGTCTTCTTGAATAATATCCGAGAAAAGAATGCTCATTGTGCTGAAGAAAAAAAAAAAACGCAGCTGCATATATCAATAAGCAGCTGCTTGACAAAACATTATCAATATCTTTAAATAAATTTATTAAATTCCGCTGTGTGGACACGTAAGATAGAATGTCAGATTTAGGCATTAATTTTCTTATGTATTCCGATTTGAAGTAATCATTGAATGATTCTAGTACGTTTCTAGCAAATGCGCAAGTGTTAGTACAAATGATTAATATCAGAAAAATAATTCCGGTCCTAGTAGCTCCAGAAAATACGCAACTTATGCGAATAAGGGAAAGAACTGCAGTTAATTTGTAAGCTACAACTTGAAAGACGAGCACAGTTACACAACTGTCGTCTGTTAGTTTCATAAAAATCAGAGACATCCGTGAAGTAACTGAGATGGAAATAATCCAAATGTCAATTAAAGATACATAAATTTTGTTTAATTTACGCTGTTTCTGATAATGAGAAATTGTTTTCAAGTCTGAATATCTTCTTTTTTTTTAACATCATTGTTATTCGAATAAAAACGCCAAGAAGGAGATAGGCGTAAACTGTATAAATTAATCGTTGTGAAAAACGAAATAAATGAATTCCGTAAATGCACATAATGGAAGATTGAACTAAACAACAACAAAAAAAAATATACTATCCTATAAATTGGAAAACAAGACCCCTATTTCTCATTAGCTTTCTTAAATGCTATTCAAAGCCAAGACGATAAACTAAAAACGATCGTTAATGTTTTAGATGGAATATCTTCTTTCATAATGACTTTGAATTTTTTATTTTGAATTTGTGATTTAGTATTAGGCTCTAGTATAGTAACCCCAAAAGAAAATCTTCAGGGGTTATACCATCTGAAAACTGAGCTATTATTATTTTTTACTTTTAAATTTATCTTATATTTTATGAATTGTATTTGCTAATACCGTTTAACTTAAAAATGAGTTCAAAACTTTAAAAATATATATTTTTTGTTTAATCAAATTTCTAGATTTTGCGATTAGCATAAATGTCATTTTATACAAACAACAACAACAAAAAATTCTTCAAGTGGTTAGAAAGTAATAATTTTAGTCTAAAATAATATTACATTAATAACCTGATAAAATGTTCTTTCAGAAACACAATCGTATGTTGAAATTTGTTCTACACAAACAACATTTCCTTCTTAAGCTCGGTAAAACGTTTTCTTGTTAAACTCTATAAATTTTTGTTATCGAATCTGCAAATCCAAATATTTATTCTTACTAAGACAGAGCTAATTTTGCTTTGTTTTTACATACAATTTTTAAATAAAATTAAACTTTTTAGAAATTTTTTGCTTTCTATTTACCATGTGAATATTTAATTATTAAAATGATTCGTTTTTCATTAAGATATTTTGGGTTTATTAACTTTTATATAAGACGTTCCTTTACAGTATTCAATTTAAATAAAAGTTCTTTTTCAAGCGATTTCTGCTGAAGTGAATACCGTTTGAAAAAGTTAAAAGGTAACGTATTATTAGCTTAGTTTGTACTAAAAAATTTTAATAGAAAATATGCTACATTTTTTAAAATAATTACCTTCTTTTCACTTCTTCTATCGAAAGTATAAAATAATAAATGTCAGATAAGTTTATAATAATTCCTAATGTTCCAGATCTGTTGAAACTTGAAATTTATTTTCTTTTTATTTCATGTTTTTATTGTTGAAACAATACTTTAGTAAAGAAAAAGAATGAATTTATATATACCTCCAAAACTTTATTCAAAGTCATTCATATGAACTATATTATAGTATTACCTCATAGAAATATAACTTAGTATAAAAATATTGGAAAGCATTAGCAATTTTGAAGCACATCATTTTTTTTCTAGGGTATATCTTACTATTTAAATCTTTTAAATTTATTTATAAATGTAGCATTTGCGTATACATTAAAAAAAAAGAAAATTCTTGTTGTAGATCATATGAAAATATTAAAGAAAAATATGTTTAATGGCATAAAATTGTTCTAATATTAGTTATTATTGTATTTAATATATACATTTTCTTAAACGTAGCATTGAATTTCGGAATAAACTCAATTATTCTTTATCAGTTATGGTTTCAGTTGACCAAATTAATAGAAATCATACAATAATATTGATGAGAAACATAACATTACAATAGCATAACATTCTTAAATTATAAATTACAATGGTGTTAAAATTTATTTTCGTTGATTATCAATGGAAATATTGAAATTTTCAATAATAACAGTTATTGTCTGGTAGATGGGGTTTTTATTCAAGTTTTTCTACATATACCATATTTAAAAACTTTATTTAAAAGTAATTAGGAAAGACATTTTCCAATTTTTTCTGAAAAGTTTTCAGACAAGCAAGACTATAAAGTAAAATATAAACTAGATTAATATTAACACAATTATTCTAATTGGTGAACAAATCATATTAGATGCAAATTTCTAACTGGGCGAAAAATGTCCGGACCAGGATTCGAACCCGGGACCTCCTGGCTGAAGCCGCCAGTGCTCTGCCATCTGAGCTATCCCGGACAATTCTGGTCGAACTTTTTCACCCAGCTAACCTTGATGATTACAGCCTCTGGTCTGAAACCTGGTTCAGCTCAACAGAATAAATCTCAGGTAATGGAACTCCAGAAATCGCAGGATACGAAATTATCTGATAGCTCAGATGGCAGAGCACTGGCGGCTTCAGCCAGGAGGTCCCGGGTTCGAATCCTGGTCCGGACATTTATCGCCCAGTTGGAAATTTACATCTAATATGATTTGTTTACCAATTAGAATAATTGTGTTAATATTAATCTAGTGTAATTTCGTATCCTGCGATTTCTGGAGTTCCATTACCTGAGATTTATTCTGTTGAGCTAAACCAGGTTTCAGACCAGATGCTGTATTCATCAAGGTTAGCTGGGTGAAAAAGTTCGACCAGAATCGTCCGGGATAGCTCAGATGGCAGAGCACTGGCGGCTTCATCCAGGAGGTCCCGGGTTCGAATCCTGGTCCGGACATTTTTCGACCAGTTGGAAATTTACATCTAATAAAATATAAACTGACAATTTATTGAAGTATGATTTATGACAGAGATAGGTTTATACTTTTCACCCTATCGAAACAAATAATGCAGAAATACACAGCAAGTTTAGACACATCATTAATCTAAAAAGTGTTTCAGGAAGAGAAATTTGTTATTTAATGTAGTACATCACAAAAGAATATAGCTTTATAAATTAAAATGTATTAGGATACATTTTCTATTTATAAACTTAATTTTTTATTAGAAAAAAAAAACAAAGGTCGTTTTAACCCTTTAGGGACGAGCGACACGTATGCGAGCCCCATAAGATGCTCAGAATCCTTGATTATTCCCACCAGTTATTTTTTATTGTAAATTTTGCTTTATTTAATCAGGACATTTTTCAGCTTAAATTAGGCAAAAATTTCTGTTTTGAAAAGCCGGTGATAAAACAATATAAATTCTATAAAAGACGCTTGTCCCGAAGGGGTTACAGAAAGTGTTCTAAAACATTCTGTTTTCACCTGAGTAAAATTATTTTACATTTCTAAATAAACTTTAATTATAGAACAGTATTTAAAAAATATTTTGTATGGATTGCTTAAAAAAATAGTTACTGCATTCAGTAATGCCTTTTTAAAAAATAATATGGCCAAACAGGTTGTATTAATTTTAATTCATAAATGATTATTGATCTCCTTTGTTTAAAATCATTGCATTCTCCACTCCGGTCTTGAAATCCCCCTACTAGTTATAGTGAGGTGTTTTCAAGATATTTCGTTACTTTTCATATTATTTGTGAGTCATAGTCATAGGAATTTTTTAAGCACAGATATCTTTCAATAAATATTTCATTTCATTTCTTGGAGAGATTCTACGAAATGTAACTGATTTAAAATCATACGAGTTATCGCCTCAATTATCATGATGCATCATTGTTGACAAAAATGATATATATGTCGTAGGCTAATTGAGAAATCCGGCTCTTTGCAAACAGTCAAGGCTCTTTGCAAAGAGCCGGACTAATTCGAGATTCCATCTCCCTTTTTCCAATTAGCCTGATATTTTTCAGGCTTATTGCAAAGAGCCTAGAAAGCGTTAGGCTAATTGAAAAATGACCACTTATTATCCGATCAGGGTGATATTTTTAGCTCACAGGCTATCAAAGCCTGAGAGCTTATGTGCCCGCCCATTCTGTATGTACGTATGTACGTAACGCGATAACTCTTGATAGAAATATCCGATTTGCTTCAATTTTTTTTTCTAGGTTCATTCTGAAAAGGTGCTTCCCTGATTATTTTTTGGGGTTCAATGGTTAAGGATAAAGGTTGAAAAGGGGGCTACCCCCCCCCCCCCCCTTAATTTATATAAATGGGTTTTTCATGCAGAAATATTCGATTGCCCCAAATTTGGTATACCGGTTTATTGTGTTAAGGAGCTTCCCTGATTAAATTTGGAAGCTCATTATTTAAGTATAAAGGGGGGAAAGGGGAGCTACCCCCCTTAATTTAGATAAATCGGTTTTTCATGATGAATTATTCGATTTGTTCCAAATTTGGTATACCGGTTTATTAAGTTAAGGAGCTGCCTTGATTAGATTTGGAGGTTCATTAGTTATAAAGGGAGGAAAGGGGGGGGCTATCCCCCCCGTAATTCAGATGAATTGGTTTTTCATGCAGAAATATGTGATTTGATATAAATTTGGTGTACCGGTTAATTATGTTAAGCATCTTACCTGATTACATTTGGAAGATCATTATTATGTATAAAGGGGGGGGAAGTGGGACAATTGCCTCTCCCCTTAATTTAGATAAATGCGTTTTTCATGTAGAATTATTCGATTAGCCCAAATTTGGTATACTGGTTTATTATGTTAAGGAGATGGCTTGATTACATTTGGAGGTTCATTAGTTAAGTATAAAGGGAGGAAAGGGGGGCAACCCCCCCTTAATTTAGATAAATGGGTTTTTAATGCAAAATTATTCGATTTGTTCCAAATTTGGTATACCGGTTTATTATGTTAAGGAGCTTCCCTGATTAGATTTGGAGGTTCATTAGTTAAGTATAAAGGGACGAAAGGGGGCTAGTGTCCCCTTATTTAGATAAATGGGTTTTTCATATAGAATTATTCGATTTGCTTCAAATTTGATATACCAGTTTATTACGATATGGCTTCCTCACATTTGATTTGGAGGTTCATTGGTTAAATATAAAAGGGGGGAAAGGGGGGCAATTGCCCCTCCCCTTAATTTAGATAAATGTGTTTTCATGCAGAATTATCTAATTTAGTTTAATTTTTTTTCTAGGTTCATTCTAATAAGGAGCTTTTCTGATTAGATTTGAAAATTTATTTGTTCAGCATAAAAGGAGAAATGGGGGAGCTAATATCCCCCCCCCCTTAATTTAGTGAAATGGTTTTTTCATGCAGAATTATCTGATTTGCTTCAAATTTGGTATACCAGTTTATTATGTTAAGTAGCTTCCCTGATTACATTTGGAGGTTCTTTGGTTAAGTAGAAAGGGGGGCAACAAGGACTAATACCTTCATTTACTTTTCGAAGAGCATTATTCTTTGAAATAAGAGTATAATATACAATTAGTGTGAATAGCCTGTGAGATCAATGCCATCAGTTTAACTGGGCAATTTTCTTTTTATTAGGTTTATTAACGAATAACCCTGCACAAACCCGAAAAATAAATTACAACAGACCGTACCCCCATCCGAGCAAGACAAAATAATTTCAGTCTACATGCAACCCGACCCGAACCTGAGTGAATTTGAAGTGAGACCATTTGAAAAAACCCGAAATCCCGAACCAAATCTGATAACCGACAAAAATATTCCAAAGATCCATAACCGGATCCGAACAAGACAAATTAGTTTCCGTGGACACGCAATGCTACCAGAACCTAAAAATTCCATTCGAAGTCAACCTGAAACCCGTCCCGAACCAAATCTTAACCGACAAAAATATTCCAAAGAACTATAACCCGATGCAAGCCAGACAAAATAATCCCCGTCCACCGGCAACTCGATCCGAACCTGAAAGTTCTAATTGAACTCAATCCGAAACCTGGTTGTGGTCAGTTTTCGGGTTGACTTCAAATGGAACCTTCAAGTTCGGATTCGGTTGGAAAAAAATTAAACTAAATAAGATAATTCTGCATGAAAACCCATTTATCTAAATTAAGGGGAGGGGCAATTGCCTCCCCTTTCCCCCCTTTTATACTTAACCAATGGACCTCCAAATCAAATGAAGGAAGCCATATCGTAATAAACTGGTATATCAAATTTGAAGCAAATCGAATAATTCTGTATGAAAAACCCATTTATCTAAATTAAGGGGACACTAGCCCCTGTCCCTCGTTTATACTTAACGAATAAATCTCCAAATCTAATCAAGGCTCCTTAACATAATAAAACGGTATACGAAATTTGGAGCAAATCGAATAACTCTGCATGAAAAACCCATTTATTTAAATTAAGGGGGGGTCTAGCCCCCCTTTCCTCCCTTTATACTTAACTAATGAACTTCCAAATCTAATCAGGGAAGCTCCTTAACATAATAAACCGGTATACCAAATTTAGAGCAAATCGAATAATTTTGCATTAAAAATCCATTTACCTAAATTAAGGGGAGAGGCAATTGCCCCCCTTTCCCTCCTTTATACATAATAATGATCTTCCAAATGTAATCAAGGAAGCTGCTTAACATAATTAACCGGTATACCAAATTTATTGCAAATCGCATATTTCTGCATGAAAAACCCATTTATCTAAATTACGGGGGGGGGGGGATAGCCCCCTTTCCTCCCTTTATATGTAACTAATGAACCTCCAAATCTAATCAAGGCAGCTCCTTAATTTAATAAACCGGTATACCAAATTTGGATCAAATCGAATAATTCATCATGAAAAACCGATTTATCTAAATTAAGGGGGGTTGGCCCCCTTTCCCCCCTTTATACTTAAATAATGAGCTTCCAAATATAATCAGGGAAGATTCTTAACACAATAAACCGGTATACCAAATTTGGAGCAAATCTAATATTTCTGCATGAAAAACCCATTTTTATAAATTAAGGGGGGGGGGGGGCTAGTTACCTTTTCCCCCTTTATTCTTAACCAATGAACCCCCAAAACTAATATGGGAAGCACCTTATTAGAATGAACCTAGAAATTTTTTTTAAGCAAATCGGATATTTCTATCAAGAGTTACGTACAAGTAGTTACTACAAGTAGTTATCGTGTTACGTACACACGTACATACAGAACCGGCGGGCACATAAGCTCTCAGGCTTTGATAGCCTGTGAGCTAAAAATATCACCCTGATCGGATAATAAGTGGTCATTTTTCAATTAGCCTAACGCTTTCTAGGCTCTTTGCAATAAGCCTGAAAAATATCTGGCTAATTGGAAAAAGGGAGATGGACTCTATAATTAGCCCGGCTCTTTGCAAAGATCCGGATTTCTCAATTAGCCTACGACATATATATTGATAGTGATATAATATATATTGATATATTGATAAGTGATATAATATATATTGAACATATATTGAATATAACAGCATTTTCTTCTGGAACAATTACTCAAGTGTGAAATCGTCTTTAGAAAAAGTCAGTAGTACTTTCGAAGTGAACTGAAAAGATGGAAAAAGCCGTCCATATGATTAAATGATTAACCTGTTACACACTCTTTTAATGTTCTTAGATAACCCTTGACGGTCGAAAGATTCTTCTTTTCTGTCAAAAAATTTATCCCCTCAATTATCATGACGTTTCGTTGTTGACAAAGGGATATATTTTGCTGCAAAAATATAGACAAGACTCTTTTTTGGAACAATTTCTCAAGTGTGAAACAGTCTGCGAAATAAGTAACCAGCACTTTCGAAGTGAACTGAAAAAATGGAAAAATAATCAATTTGATTAAATGATGAATTTCTTATACGTTCTTTTAATTCTTTTACCCCTTTTAACCTTTGAAGGAAGACTAATTTCTCTTTTCTTTTAAAAGAAATGCCCGAGTAAATTTTTCATGCCCGAGTAAATTTAGTCCTTAACGGCAGAAGACGTGGATTATTGAAAAAGAAATATCCCTTACCTTCAGTTGGATATACAAAAGTAACCAATACCTTGACATTTAAAATATATTTTAAAGAATGCTTCATTTGTTTGTGATAGAATAATTTATAAGCATTTACTTTCACTTCTTTATTAACCATTTGGAAAAATGGTTATTGTTCTCTGTCAGGGTAGGAAATCAAAAGCATATCTGAAGGTTTTTATTGGTTTAATCCGTATTTTATTCGTTTTCTGATTGGTCTATACAGTAATCTGTATTTTCCTTTACTTTCAACAACGATGGATACCTTCTGTTGCCGCTCTGACAAAAAAATAATAAAAACTACAAAAAAAAAAAAAAAAGAATAAAAATTAATAACTCAGAAACAAATTGAGATACAGCTTTCAAACCAATTGCATTTAAAAGTACTTTTTTTCTCTATTCGACGGTGTAAAAAGTAATATTGTCGGATGTTTAAAAGTTTAAGAATAAAATTTCATTTAAAATGTGACGTCAGATTTCTTGGAAACCTGACGATGGAAAAGCCTTTTCCCGAACAGCCAATGAAATGCTTGGATAATCCGTAAGTTTCAGGTGGATAATACGTACGAGTCGCAGGTGATTTTTGTCGCTTGGAGTTTTTACGTGTCATAATACTATTAATGTTTAATTCATGGCGTACGTAATGTAGGATCAACTCCGTGCGATTTTTTATGTCTTAAAATTTAGCCTTTGAAAAAATCATTTTCCAAATGGTCGTTGAAATTTGTTAAATTGCTTTTTTTGTTGCTGTTAAATTTGTTGTAAATACCACAGTGATTTAAATCCAGTTTTAAAATGTTAAATATTGATTCTAATTGTATGTTGTTTACGACATTACTTAAATAGAAAAAGATAGTTTCTTGAAAATCATTTTTGTGAATCTTTATGACTCTTTTGAAAAACACACGCATACATTGTATTAACGATTTCATATACAGGTAAATTCCCTTTATGAAATATCTATTAAAGAATGTTCCTACTTTGTTAATTTAAATATGTAATGAAGTTTCTGGATTTTAATTTAAACAATTCAATTAAGATAGAATGATTAAAAACTGGTGCATGTATAAATTAGCTATTTTGAATAAAAATGGATTGAGGCATTATTTATAGGAACAGAAAAGGTTGGGTGATTGGCTGAAAAGTTGGTGAGAGGACTAAACGGCGAAAGTTCTAGAACCTCCATATATACTGATCGCAAAAAATCAATACTGATATCCACTTAAGAAAAATTTCAACCTCACCAACGCCTTAGTGACCTTTTAGCATTAGATATTGCTGCACAATGTTTTGCTATAACAGTTGTAGGTTGTTTTATAAAAAAAAAAATTAAAACAGATCAGACTTTTTAAAAAACTCTCCCACCGAGCACTCTTTTCAAGTGCGTTCGTAATTATGCAAATACATAGCACTTATAGCCGTAGTCTGGTCCGTCTGTCCGTCTGCACAAACAGCTCAAAAGTATCCAACCGAATGGTTTAAAAATTTAATATCGTTGCAGAATTTTGTCGAGCTATTTCAAAATTTTTTTTAATCGAATGAAAATTTAAAAATATATTGACCCCTTGAGGGGCAAGCAAAAATGTCTCTAAATATGGAATTCTCACCGGAATAATCGAAAAATTTTACTTTTAAATAAGGAAAAGCAATTTTTCAGCAATTTTCCTTCAAAGTTAAAAATATAAAATTTAGTTAAAATTTTCTGATGAGAATCTTGTTTAAATTAGGTGGGATATATTTTATCCCACCTAATATTTCCACCTATAATTCTGTGATACGAAATTAATTCAACGTTATCCCATGATAGATAATGATTCTAGGTTGCTACGGTGATGACGTCCTAATGAAGATGGATTATTTCCATATTACTGAATTTAATGTATATAATTGTAATAAATTTTGTATTCATGCATTTTTGTATAAGAATGCCACAGCTGATGCATCAACATCTGAATATTTATAAACGAACTCACCTCCTTTGCCACGTTTGACGTACAATTTCCAACTTGTTTATATTACATAACATATCTGAATATTTCTCAAATTCCATCACAAATTTTTCTGAAACTTCTAAGATAAATTTAAAAGAAAAATTTAATTTCATATACCTAGTTTGGTAAAGTTTAGGAAAATGATTTTTAATTTTATGATAAAGTACTGCTTTTGACAGCAATTAATGTACAACACATAAAAGATTATATAACATGGAAAGTCGAGAATTCTAATCTTTCTTCATTTTCCTGAATTTTTATTTAAAAGTGAAACCTCCAGCAAGTTATTAAAATTCGAAGGTTTAAAATTTCCAAAGAATAATTTTATGGATTTCATAATAATTTATAACCATCAAGAAGAAACACTATTTTAATCAATTATTTGCAGATTTTAAACAAACATTGTTAAATTGCTTTATATTATGCTATTAATATCCTTCACGTGTAACATTATTATACACTGTAACAGGTGACAGGTATTGCCATGGAATTTTACCACATCTTATACTGGTTTTAAAAGTCTTTGATACTTTTACCTCTTTATATTGAAATTAACTTTTTTTTGTATGTTAAGATTGAATTTTGTAATGGATTTTTCATTGACTTCCTGATATGCTAGAACTATCAAAATTACTACGCAGGTGAATTTTAGATGACAGTACAACATTCTAATATTTTTAGAAAATAATTTAAAATTAATGAGTTCTTTTTAAGGCATTATTACGTTAGCCAGGCGCAAGGAATAAATCAACACATATTTTTTATGGATACAACTGTGCACGAGTTACAAGATTAATGGAGTAAATTATGCGACAAACCATGCTTCTAAATTTTGTCTACTGGCTGTGAAACTGCAACAACGCAGTATTTTAAAAACTAAAAAGGTGGAAATACAAATAAAAAATAAATAGTGTAATGTATATTTTTCAAAAATTCGCCTTAATCAATTAATATTTTAATGTTAATTAAGAAATGATTATCCATCGATAAAACAATTTAGATATTCTAACTAGATTGTTTAAATAATATTTTCTTTTCTTCCTCTTGCCGTATCCAAAGAAAAAAAAATGAAACAAAATGTATTATAATTTTTATCAATAAATGCATTATTTCGTGCTTCAGATCAAGAGTAAATTAAATCAGTGAATTTTGCATAACTGGAAGATACTCAAAATAACGTATTGTTACAGAATTTTTTTTTTTTTTTTTTTTTTTTTTTTATGAACATCATGAATTACATTGATTTTTAAAGCAAACATTTAATGCTTATAAAACAGCGTTTTCTGTAAAACTATTTTGCTTGTGTCTTGAACTAAATAGAGAATAAGTAACAGATTGGTATTAAACTTCTTTAATATGTCATGTATTTAAAACAACAATCACAACAACAAAGACCACCATCTGAAATATAACTATCACATTATATATAAATTAGATAAAAGATTTTGAAATGCATATCCCATTTACTCTCGTATTTTATTTTTCTGAATTTTTGGGTGCAAAACGCATGAAAATTCCGAAATTATGCGGATGTTTTTAAGACATATATTATTAATATCTGAAAAATCTATTGACGAAAGAAATATAAATCTTTAAAAATATATAGGGGAGAGTAGTACACAGTGAGAAAGCAGCCACTTTTGTATATACTTGTAACTGTCACACACACATAACCACCTCTTATGCAACACGTGGATGTAGTTTCGACACTTCAGTTACTTGTCCGACAAAATAGTAAATAATTCTTTATTTTACAGTGATTAAAGTTACACAAACGTTTATTTTAGAGTTTATTTACTTCAATATAACATATAGTTACTTAACCAAACCTAGCTATATCTATTAATAGACTATTTCGACAAAACGACATAAACTTTTTAAAGAGATGAAATTGATGTAACAGATGTGGCATCCATTTTGTTACAACGTAACGAAAGTACACTGTGAGACACACAGTTGTGGTACACAGTGAGACCTGTCTCATTGTGTACCTACTATGTGGTTCTGATGTTAAAAAAGTTATTTATTAATAAAAGAAGGTTTTTTTTCTCTCTCTCTCTCACTTTCTGTGTGTGTGTGTGTGTGTGTTGGGGGGGGGGGGGGGGGGGCTTGCGATGGCTAGGATAATCTACTAAACGTAAGAGGCTGAAAATTTACATGAAGGTCGCCCAAGGTCTGCCATTGTCCATCCAATGCTCATATTTTTAATATTTTGAAAATCTAGAAATATTAATTAGAAATCATAAACTAAAATTATCGATAGAGTGTAAAAATGGATGATTTATGAAAATATATACATTGTCGCACTGTGTACGACTTGTGGTACACAGTGAGACAATTTTTAATACTTCGTTATGCTGCTTCTGTGCTTTTATAAATAACTTTTTTTAAACCATTTATACATTAATGTGTAGCGTATTTGTGTAGCTTAAAGATGTAGCAACATTTTTTTCAAAAGAATAAAAATCGTCGCTATTCGTTAGGTAATAATAATTTTCGTCTCACTGTGTACTATCCTTCCCTATATTAAAGAACACTCTATTAAATAAATGATTTTAAAGTTTGAATATGATATAAATGGATTTCTTAAAGATATTGAGAGCTGATTTTTCTGTTAGTCAGAAATTAGGTTCTAAATATTAATAATAATGACAACAACTACAATCAAAATAATAATTTCAATTAGTAAAGAAATACTAACAGAATTTTAAATGGCCTAAATATTCAACGTTTTGAAAATCATTTGAATTTTTTAAAGACTTTCATGGTTTCTCCCCTTTCCCATGTACATATATTTTTAAAAAGTTCGTGTAGGATGAAAGTTACACTAACGCACGCAATCTAAAATGCGTTGATTTTGAGTGGAAACTAATGTACGTTTACGAATAAGTACAAAGATAAATATACGTAGTTTAATTGCATTTATAAAGGACACAAGAATGAAAGAACACGTAAACGTATTTTTTTAAGCTCGAGTCAGTATGTCCATATTTAATCCACATAAGATTTTATTTTAAGAAAACCTTTATTCTTTTTATCAGGAACAGTATTAATTATACTTTCTATGAGTGTAAAATATATGTGTATAAACAAATTAATAAATGTTTCATGGGTTTGTGGTTGACAATTCTTTTAGTGTATACAACAAGAGCTTTCCAGAGAAAATTGTTTGATTAAATCTGGTGCTCTTTACGAAGCAAAGACTACGATTCGACTAAAGGTTCGGCATTTAATGAAATACTTTTTATTTATTTATTATTATTATTATTATTTTAAACGGAAGTGAATGTTATTCGAAACTCAACAAAATTGAACTTTCGGTTGATCTCTTATTTTATTTTATTGTTAGCATTGTTCATTTATCATGAAATGTTCCAACTGAATTTTTATAAACAAACAGTTATAGAAAAATCGATATTGGAAGCTTATTCAGACTGCATCTATATAATTAAATTTTCGGTTCAGGATCACTAACATATATAGCATGCTTTGCTTTCATTAAACAAAATCAGGTGTTCATACATGATATTTGTGAATATGCGGGAGATTGAAATACAGAATGTGGAATAATATTGAACAAAGGGAAATTTGATTGATTGTTTTATGCACGCATATGTCACTAGGAATTTTTAAGTTTCAAGGCGATTCTAAAGTTAAAAGGGCAATACCACTGCCTACTGTAATTTTGTTTTTTTTAGAATATTTTTTGGGATATTTTTGACATTTTATAAAAACATTTATTCTAGGTGTATATAAACACTTATGATTACTTAGTTGAATTCTTCTATTGCTCTGATTATTATCTAGGGGAAACTATGGAGGGTTGACCCACTTTTTACAAAATGATTTTTTATGGTTTAAAAATTGAATGCTGAATAAAGTTTTATATAGCATTTTATTCGTTATACAATCAGTTATCAAAATAAAATTGCTACATAAGTGTAATATATAAGAAATTTGAAAAATGATTGATTTTAATCATGAGAAAATAATGGGTCAAGGCTCCCCACATATGGGAGGTTTGACCCAAATTGTTTTATATTGAAACATTCGTGATGAAAAATTAAATCAGTTTAAAAAAAGTAAAATAACTTTATGCTACATACTTTAATTATCATAAAATATTTTTGAAAATATGATCCTTAAACAAACCTGTTTAGACACAATCGCAAGTTAGAGGAGAAAATTTTTGTTTTAAACAGGATTTTGTCTGAGCTGGTATAATTGTACAGCAGGGAAAATGAAATTTTAACACTTAAGACTGTATTCCGTTAGAGACAGGTTCTGTTTTCATAGCGTTTCATGTATTATTATGCACGGATTTAGGAGTCACTGTCTCGCTTTTTTTTTGTCTCCATGTCCTACTTTTTGCGACACTCGACCTGACAACTCTTGTTGTCGCATAGTTTGTCTTCATCTCACTGTATTCATCTTCGTGAAATTTGTCTACATAACCTCGAAAGGTATGTACTGATCGAAAGTTTTTCGATCAATTCTATGTGCTTTTGCAGGAACACTTAACTTATCATTAACATCTATTAACCCTTTCAAGGATTAATTAGTACTTTCAATACTAAAATGTTGAAATAAATGATTGGCACCGGAATTTACGGACAAATTTATTTGGAAATAAGAAAAAGGCTATATTTCCCATACTCATTAATGGAAAAGATTTTAGCAAAATTCTGGCGCCATTGTGGCGTTTGGGAATTACAATTAAGTGGTTTCATAAACATACCACTGCCCCTGAAAGGGTTAAGACTGCTGCTTTCATACTTTCTAGTCCTTTCTAGTCTTTTCCACTGTTTCTATTTACCTATTGTAAGTAATATTTAAATGGAAAAACGTTTTTATCAGCTTTCCCATTTATTTTTCATTAAATTTTTTCTTGCAGTGGATACTATAGGGTCATTCCACACAAAATGAGCAAAAATTTAAAAAAAGTCGTGGCTGCATAGTAACCGATTTTAATAAAATTTGATACACAGATTCAATTCATATTGAAATGGAGCACTGAAAAATATTTCGACAAAAAAAAAAAAAAAAAAAAAAAAAAAAAAAAATAAATAAAAATTTTGCAAGTTCTGGACATTTAAAAAACTTGTGATGTAGAATGGCATGTGTACAATCGTTCAAAGTTGCATGTTTGAAGTTCCGTATCTTTAAAACTATTTAACATAAATTAAATCTTTTTATAATATTGTAATCTCTGGAAAATTATCTTCATATTTTTTTAATAATAATAATTTGGTAACGTCATGATTAATCTTAAATTTGTTGTAAAAATTGAAAATTTGTCAATTTTGAGAAAATTAAAAACGTTATAAAAATTAAAGGAATTAAAAAACATCTGTGAAATTGATGCCTGTTGTAGTGTTACATATTAAGATCGAATTGCTAAAGTTTTTAAGTTGCCATGTATTTCCTTCACCTTTAAAAAATTTAGAAACTTAAAAAAAATGACAAAACTATAATTTTTTCTCTTATTGATAGGCAAAAAAAAAAAAATATTGAAGGAAAGGTGAGACATTATAGTTATTGCACAGACAAAAAGATCAATAAGTCCATGATATTCTAAAAAAAAAAAATTCAAGATTGCCTTTTGATTCCTAACGTCAATAAATTGGGTTAAAAAAGTAATATTTGTTGCATTCCAAGAGCATTACTCTTTGAATAAGCGCACGTTTTTTTACAATATTGCACGATTTCAAAGGGAAAAAAGATGCAGCGCTGCAATCTATGGATTTAGAGGATACATATATAACTTTTTTTTTCAAAGTAATACATATATTTTTTTACTGTAGTTTAAAATAAATATGTTAATAGCCAAAAATAAACTGAAAGCAAGAATTAAAGTTTCTATATTTAAAATATACACTTTTATCTATAATATGAAATAATTTAAAAGTTTAATAAAGCTTTTTTTTTTACTTAAAAAGAAGTGATAGAATTATTGCATTTTACCCTCAACATTTTTTACTGTTTTTTTTTCTCATTAAGGAATAAAAAGGCAAGAATGAAACTTTCGATATTTAAAATATATACATTTAGCTATAACGCCAAAAAAAGTAAAATTGTCAAAGCTGTCCTTCATGCTTAAATGAGCAGTAGAAATATTGCATTTTTATTTTAAAATTTTTGAAAAATATTTTTTTTTCTCATTACGGAATAAAAATACAATTACTAACTTAGCCAATCTGTTACTTATTATTCATTCCTAATTATAAATAATTTTTATTATAGTCTTTCCATTCCTAAGGCTAATAATTAGAATTGAAATTTTAAGCATGTAGGCAGTTCCTCGATTTTGCCTTCACTTTTAATGTATATTTTAATACTTAAATAAACAATCCTGAAATCCATTATTTTACATTTACTCATAAATAGATATGATCTACATATAGACTGATTTTCATTAAAATCTGTGATATGTCTGCGACAGCTGATTTGCTCATTTTGCATGGAATGACCCAATAGCAATTTTTCACATCTTTCTTATTCTCAGTTTTAAACATTTTTTTCCATCACCCCATTTTAACAGAATAAATTTACTTCTTTTTTATATATAACCTTTAACCCTCTAGCTGTGCAGCCCGATATATGCTCGGGCATGCATTTTCCCGTTAAGTTAATACTATTTGGTTATTCCCACCAGTTACTTTTTAGCGGAAACTTTGTGTGATTTAATCAGGACATTTTCCCCGATTACCATAGACAAAAATTGCTGCTTTAAAGAACCAGCGATAAACAATTAAAAATTCTGTAAAAGACGCCCATCGCGAAAAATTACTTACGCAGCGAGAGAGTTAACCTTTCATTATGCACAGTGTATAATAAAAATATTTCCAAAACCACTTAATTAAGGGATCTTTGAGTATCTGGTCAACCTTCCCTCACATTGACTGGGTCAAGCCTCCCCACATAGCCCTATTCTAAAGAATAGCACACTGTTATTTTAAGCCTAACTTACTGTACAATCTTTATGCCTGGATTGAAAGCACCATAATTCAGCATTACTTAAAACTTACTTACATTTCTATGACATATTTTATCTGAAAAAAGCTTACAAAATATTTCTAAAAAACACAACTTTTAGGTTGAATACGCCTTACAATTGATTTTTTCCACCTCTATTTCGATTATCAGTATGAAACAAAGACTGTTGTTTGAGCATTCCAGTACCTTTGGTTGACACCTATTTGTAAAACTCTAAAATTCCTTTAAATATGAAAACTGATGGGTGGGTTAAGCCTCCCGTATGGTCAACCCTCCCTAGTCTCCCCTATATGATCTATTGCTTAAAATGTAAATGATATTATAATAAACAATCTGCTCAAATGAAAAAAAAATATTTAAATTTCTAGCTTGGTAATAAGTATTCGTTAAAATTATCTATTAATAAAAAAATAATCTACCACATCTTTTAAAAAATAATTTGTCCTTCGCATCTTTTAACTCAAAACAATCAATGTTCGTTAACGTGTACACAAGAATAACAAACACATGCAAACGATGTTTTTCATGTTATTATTGATAGTACTCTAGGAAAATTTTATAATTTTATAAATTAATTTGATAAAGTATCAGAGCTAATAAAACAAAACAAAATTTCTAATTAAAAATAAGAAGATAATTAATTACTTTACTGTAATTAGATATCTTGCAACCCCTATGCAGAATATTTTTTTTAAAGTGGATTAAAAAAAATCCATAATACCACGTGAAAATAATTAAATTGCCACATAATAATAATAAAGATTAATTCATGTTTTCATTACTCCTTTATCGCGAAATGTGTTTTAAGGTTATTCTTCGTAAACGAAGTTATAACAGAATCTATATTGAAAGATTACTCAGACTAGCTTCTTTAATTAAATTTTCGATTTGAGGATCAGTAACGATAGTTTGTTTTGGTTTGATAAAACATAACCAAGTGTTTACATATGAAATTCGTGGATATACGGGCTGCTAAAATAGTATAATAATATTGAAGAAAGGGAAAATTGTTTTATTGCTTCTCAAGTGTAAAGAAAAAAATAGAGAGGAGGTTTTTAAAAATATATCTTGAGAATATTAATGTCAATTGTTTGAAATATTTATAAAATCTCTTTACGTTTTAATATCCAACCAAAATTACATTTAACAAGAAAGAACAATTATGCTTTAAAAGGTTAAGTAATCAGGTTTTGAACCATAAATCATATTTTGTAAAAGTATGTTGAATACAATGCAGAAATTCGTTGCATCTCATTAAATAAAATTTCTGCTGGAAATAAAATTTATGTGATTAAAAAGTTTTATAACTTTATAAGTTAATTGTATAAAGTATTATGGCTAATGGAAAAGAAAGTTTCGAATTAAAAATAAGAATTAATTGCTTTACTGTAATTATATATCTTGCAATTCTCATGCTGACTTTTTTTAAAGTGGGTTTTTTTTTAATAAATAATCTGTAATATCACGTGAAAGTAATTACAGTGTCACAGAATATTAATGGAAATCATTTAATACTTGCATTACTCATTTATCGCGAAAGGTGTTTTAAGTGGATTTTTTTGTAAACGAAATTATAACACAATATATATTGAAAGATTATTAAAGCTAACTTATTTAATTAAATTTTCGATTTGAGGATCAGTAACGGCAGTTTGTTCTGGTTTGATCAAACATAACCAGGTGTTTACGTATGAAATTCGTGGATATGCGGGCTGCTGAAATAATAGAATAATATTAAATAAAGGGGAAAATGTTTTACTGCTTCATCCGTTGAAAAAAAAAAAAAACAGGTTTGTAAAAATATCTTTTGAGAATATTAATGTCATAAAACTGAAAGATTTTTTGTAATCGTATTTCAGTATACAAAATATCAGATACTTGAAAAAGTACCAGAGTTAATAAATCAACAAATTTTTTTATTCTAAAGAACAAATTGTTAATTTTAATACTTTAATTCAATATCTAACGGTTTTTATGAAAAAAAAAAAAAACATTTTGACAGTTCCTTAAAATAACCTCTGCTATTTATAAGTAAAGGGCTGCAGAAATTACAATAAAATATAATCTAATGATTGCGTTAATCATTCGTTCATATTCGTTCAATCATGCGTTAATCATTCGTCATCATAAAACGTTCCAACTGAATTCTTTCTAAGCGAACTAATGCAAAGAAACAGATATTGAAAGATTATTCAGATCGGTTTCTTTAATTAAATTTTCCGTTCAGGAGAAGTGACGTATAGTTTTCTTTGGTTTGATCAAATAAAACCGGACGTTTTTATATGAATTGTGCATATGCGGACAGCTGAAATAGAATAATATTCAAATGAAGCAAGTTTCATTTTACATTTTATGCATACATGTATCTCAAGTGTATACATGCACGGTCTCAAGTTTACGGAGGTGATACACAATGAAATGAAAAAAGAAGCTACTTTTAGGAATGACGTTTAGGAATGTAAATATCATTTAATGAACACCATTTATTTCACTGCAGGGAAACAATATAAACGATGTCTATAACTTCAGTTCAAATTGATTCATTGGAAAAGATGGAAAAATATCGTTTTAATTATGGAAAAATCTTTCATAAGGATGTGTGGTTTACTTTGTCGTAACGATAATTTACATATTCAAGTTTAATTCCACATTAAAAAGCTTTATAAAAATGCCCCAATTTTCAATCGTATTTATGATCAGTATATTAAAATAAGAGTGAAAATACAATTTTTTTTTAATTATAAATTTTGAGGTATTAGTTAGTGAGATATAAGTTATTTAATTGCATTTTTTTTGTATTATGTGGGAGTCATTACCCAAAATTTTGGAGAAAATCATATATTAGACAATTTTCTAAGTTTTTTTTTTTAAGATAAATAGATTTTTAATGTTTTTTTACGTTTGGTTCCGAATAAAATTCCCTTTTTTTCTCTATTACCCTGAAGTTTCAGAACAGTAGTCCACAAATTCTTTTTTGAAAGCATTGCTTACAAAAAAAGATCGTTCGACAATCTCCAACATGATGGATTTTTAAAGTTACATAAATAGCAAGTTTTATAGATATATACAAATGGTCAGTTGGAAAAATTGTGATAAGAAGAAACACAACATTACCTAAAGTATAAAAAAAATTAGAAAAGGGAATTATCTACAATTAAATGTTATACATTTGTCCTTTAAATGTTAGCTAACATGCATATTGCATTTAAAAAGAAATAAAATTAATGATAAAGAACTACATTTTTTGTAGTTAATGTATTTTAAAGTTACTAGTTAGCAGTGCGGTTAATGCAAATTATGATTTCCGACAGGCAACAAATTATTGATAAAACAATATGACAGGAGATTATTGTATATTCTAATACAATTATTCTAATTTATTTCAATAAATAAGCTGATATTTGACACAAAAGTACTTTACAAATTAGCATTGCACAAATGATTGTCATGATAATCAGATTAAAGTCAACGCACATTACAGGGTTCCTACTCTTTCAGCTGACACACCAGTGTTTTTATGTAGAAAAACTCGACTTATATAATCGCGCAATAGCAAAAGACGAGTTTTTTCCTAAGAAAATACTGGGATTTGTCTGTCCTAAAGTCAGGAAAATTGCCTGACCCTTACAAACCTTGATTTAGTAAGCATTTCACAAACAGTGACACACGAATTAAAGTTATTAATGCAGTAATTTACTGCATTAAATAGTATCATTATCTACACATCTCAATGGCTGCTTAACACATTTTAACCTCTTTCTTATAATACTAGTTTTAGAGCTTAATAATCAGTGTTTTATTTAAATAAAGATTTTATATTTTGATACATTGTTTTTAGTTTTTTAATGAGCTGCCCATATTTGAAACTGAAGAACTTCATAGGTTAACATTGCTCCACTTGTCATGAGAAAAGTGTTCTTGTTGATAGAAAAAAATCATCATCAGTGAAAGAGGGACGCAAGTTATTAGCACATTCACTTATTATTTTGAATGCTGTCATAGTCTGTACACCTTGATAGCTGTTTAATAAACTTTTTGCACTTTTTAATAGCACAAGTTTTAGATACTCATATTCAGTATTCAGGATGGCAGCCCGTAAGGCATGGTGACGTCACGGCGACGTCGTTGTGAAGTCACACTGTGATTTTGTGACCGTCGATTTGACGTCATAGTGACTAGAATGCGAGGTCGTTATGGTCGTTTTAGAGGTCGATTATGACGTCAGATTGTGACCACTCTGTGAAGTCACGGTGTGACAAATTTGTGAAAAGGGTGTCATTTGTGACTATTTTGGCATTATCTTTGTGACGAACCTGTGACGAAAGCGACAATGCTTTGAAGTCACACCGTGAACAATTTGTGAAATATGTGTCATTTGTGACGAACTTGTCATAAACACTGTGACGATTTCAAATGAAAATCAAATTTTGAAATTAATTGCTTAAAAGGCGCAAAGGCGAACATAGTGAAAAAGATTCCATGCTGGGACTCGAACCCGGGCCATCAGTATAGCGCACTGACATTCTACCTACTAAACCACATGGAACGATACCCAGCCTGGAAAATTTCACGCTATTACATGTTGGCAAGGCTACAAACGTAGCACAAGATGGAATATTTATCATGAGCCACCGACATAGGGCAAACACGAAACTTAATTAAATCCAGCATCGATTGAAACTACACTGCTCAAAACAATTAAAGGATATTGCAGTTTTAGGTAGATTTTGTATCTGGTAAACTGTTTAGCTGATTGATACATGGTCGACAGACATAGTAGGTTATATGAGAATAAATTACACATGTTTGGCAGAAAAAAATGCATTTTATTGCGCATTTGTGTACTAAAGGAAAAAAACACAATTTGTGCATATGAGAAAAAAAGAATAAGAAAAGGTGTTTTCTTCAAAGAAAATCATTTTCAGTAGGGGTATGGTTTCCACGGGCGGCCAGCAACGTTGAACACCTTTGAGGCATGGACTCAATGAGGCTATTAATGACGAGTTGGGGTATTCTGCCCCACTCTTCCAGAAGAGCTCTTTCCAGTTCTTGGAGAGTTTGTGGGGGTTGTTGGCGGCCAGAAACTCGTCTTCCTAGAGCGTCCCAAACGTGCTCGATTGGATTCATGTCTGGAGAACACGTTGGTCATTCCATTCGAACGATTCCTTCCTCGAAAAGGAAATCCCCCACCAGGTTTGCACGATGTGGCCTACAGTTATCGTCCATTAAAATGAAGTTATCTCCGATTGCTGCAGCGTAAGGGACTACAATATGTCTGAGGATCTCATCCCTATATCGGCGACCAGTCAGGGCTCCATCTCGAATGATGTAGAGGTCAGTGCGCCCGTCAATGGAGATGCCACCATACATCAACACTCCTCCACCGCCAAATCTGACACTTTCGTGCACGAACGCAGGATTATTCCTACTGCCACGGTCCCTCCAGATTAAAATACGCCTATTATCCGGATGCACAGAAAAACGGGACTCGTCAGAAAACAGAATATTTCTCCATTCATTTCTCCTCCAGTTGACATGCTCGGTTGCCCACTACCTGCGGTCGCGACGATGCCTTGATGTTAATCTAACACATACCATCGGTCGGCGAGCATACAGACCTACAGCATGGAGCCGGTTTCGGACAGTCTGAGTTGAAATCGTGGTGCCTGTAGCCGAGCGAAGGTGTTGTTGGAGAAGTGTAGTTCGGTGGTCACATGGTTCGGTGTCTCCGAGCTGTTAACGCTAAATACCGATCTTCATTGGGCGTTGTTGCCCATCTACGACCTTGCCATGGTCTTCGGCCTGCACATCCACTCTCCAAAAAACGGTTCTAGATCCTGGAAATGACACTTTGTGACACTCCAATGGCTTGCGCTACTTCGGCTTGAGTTTGGCCCTCTTCTAACCTACCAACAATTCTCAAAGCTTCTGAATCTGTCAAATGACTTCGCTGAGACATCGTACTCATCGAAACAAAGCAATCACTGAATGCCGATCATCCTTGTCTTCATTCTCTTTTATCCAGTTGAAAGTCAAATTTCATTCGCTGCCGCTGAAGCGACGTTTTTGACGTCGAACTCAAAATTTGCATACTCCACAGTTTGAAAACCAGAAAAATTTGCATTTGTGATTCTCTTCTTCTATTTTCGGCAAAAAAATTTCGTTTATATCTTTATTTTATATGAAACTTCAAATATCCTTTAATTGTTTTGAGCAGTGTATATTAATACTTGGAAATTTTTCCAGAGAGAACCATTCGCCTTGCATACAATATTTCAAATGAAAATCAAATTTCAAATTAATTGCTTAAGAAGCCATTTTAATTTGAAATATTGTATGCAAAGCGAATGTTTCTTCCTGGAAAAATTTCCAAGTATTAATATAGTTTCAATCGATGCTGGATTTAATTAAGTTTCGTGTTTACTCCATGTCGGTGGCTCACGATAAATATTCCATCTTGTGCTGCGTTTGTAGCCTTGCCAACATGTAATAGTGAGAAATTTTACAGGCTAGGTGTCGTTCCATGTGGTTTAGTCGGTAGAATGTCAGTGTGCTATACTGACGGCCCGGGTTCGAGTTCCGGCATGGAATCTTTTTCACTATGTTGGCCTTTGCGCCTTTTAAGCTATTAATTTGAAATTTGATTTTCATTTGAAATATTGTATATAAGGCGAATCTTTCTCTCTAAAAAAATGTCTAATTATTAATACTGCGATGAATTGTAAAGTAAATTTTTTTGTAAATATAAAATTTTATTTTTTACCGTACTTTTTAGCAAAATATCGCTATTTTGGAGCACTTTTCTTCTAAAACATTTTTAATTTCTCCACTTAAAAAAACAATGCTTATCAACTGACATATTTTTTTATTAAGTTCTAAACTTGATATTGAGTTCAAGCTTGATATTTAGAATGGGTAAGTTTTTTAATGTGTTGTGATTTTTTATTGTTTTATTAAATACGAGCATGGAGTCTAACGGATATTAATAGAACTATTATTTATATAACGGTATGATAAGCCATATTTATTTAAATTTTTTATTCCCGCGTGCAGTGTATTTTGTGAATATGAGCTAAATAGATTTGGTATGTTTTATAGGAAAAGACTGATCTCGGAAATAGAAAAAACAAGTAAGAAAAATCATGCGTTAAGCATGGATTATAAAATACTTTCCAACACTTCCTGAATGCTTTAACAAGATATCGTAATTTAGGGAACTAACGTAAATAAGATAACTAAGTAAACATTTCAGAAAATGCATAAAACATTTGAAAAACTGATTTCAGCAGTTACCGTCCATAGCAAAATATGTTTTCCAATTCTTTTGAACAGCCCTGTATTTGATCTGTAGGTTGATACACTGAAAAAAATCAAGTACTCAAAAAGGAGTAAACCGATGTACTCATATCGAATTGAATATTTTTGGATAAAAAATGAACCTATGGTTTCTCTATTTTGAAACATCACATGTTATCAAACCCAAACAAACGAATAATTTTGTACCCTGTAATGGTTCATTTCATTTTGGCGGCATAAATGATGTTTATTAATCTAAATATTAAATTGTGCACAGTATTTAAAAATGATTTAAAAGTGCTTGGAAATATTGCTCTTGTCATAAAAATATTCGATTTGAGTATCTTGTTAAGAATTTTGCTATTTTTCTTAATAAATAATCAACTAAGCGTTTCTTCTTAATAACTTTGAACGGGAAATAAATGTCAGTACATTTTTACTTTAATTTTTAGGGGGGGGGGGGCAGTACTTAACGATTCATATTTGATCACAACCATGGAATAAAAATTAGTACATGTGTTTCTTAACTTTGAGTACATTTGGATAGGAGCAATTTTGAGTATATGACGCATTTAAAATTGTGTACTTTTTACTCAATTTTGAGTACCCATTTTTTTTCAGTGTATATATACTATATAATAGGAAAATTTAGTTTAGCAAGAAAACGCGTAACAGGTTGAAATTCTCTTTCAGCAATTTATACTAATACATGGAAACATACTTGAATACTTTTGCACAACCCTGTAGTTTACCTAGAACCTTTATTACACGCCACTATTTAGTTAAAATTTAATTCAAACAAAGACACTCTTAAAACTGCTAAAATCACATATCCAGAAATTATAATTTATAGGCGGCCATCTATCCAATTCTTTACGTGACCCTGTATATCATTTTATCTATATTCTACAAACATTTCTTAGTAAATTAAATGCAGTTCAGCGAAAAAAAGCATAACTCATTTAAAAACCACCTTTAAGCGATTTGCGCCCATACCCGGTAACACTTACGAATACTTTTGTGTAGCCCTGTATAGGAATTATAGCATTTATATACACCATATACTATGCATAAATATAGTGAATCATAAAAGCGCATATCATAATTAAAAATGCATTTCCAGCCGTCATCGCTATTGTACAGTACTTTGGATACAATATAGTATCTGAAATATTTTATATAATGTGACCCTGCAAATGCTAAATACGTATTATTTGCATTATAAATGAAATTATTTATAGTATGTAAACCTCAGCGACGTATATCAATTTCATTATATATGAAACAGATTAACATAATTAAAGTACGCAGTAAACAATTCCCTCCATCCCTATATCATTATGTATTGGAATTCCTTTATTAGCCCTGTAAATGAATAATAACTATTCTTTGCATAGCATAGTCAACAGAATTCACATTTTAGTGCGCTTCATAAATGCATATCAATTTTATTCTCTTTGAAAGCGTGCGTAAAATCCTTAAAAATCATTTGAAACGATTTTTTTCCATAGGCCGTAATGTAACGGAATACTTTTGGCTGCCTTGTAAATGAACTAAACATGCTACAAACTTCATTACAAATAGGGACCGTGCTATGGTAAACGTCAATAACATCCAAAAATTTCAGAGCAATCCGAGTATATTTACGAGAGTTAGAGCGTGGACAGATTGCTCGACGGACAGACGGAGAGACAAACTGAAGTCATAAGCACTTTTCAACTTTGTATCCTATATTATGTATCCTTTATTATATGAACTTAAAAAATATATATACTAAAGCAGTTTAATCTATAACTTCCTATCAGGCATGAAAAACACTTTATTTCAATGCTTAAATATCATATTTATTTTTTAGTGCCAATAATTACTTGTATCATAAACGTAGAAAATGAGTTTATAATAGAAGAAAGTTTAATAATCGATTCAAAATGTCTATAATTAAATGTTTGATTAAAATCACAAACAGAAAAAAATGCTTACACACAACTTAAAAAAATAAATATACGAATTTGAAAAACACTAAAAATAATAATTAATATTTATAGTTGTACTATTAAACAACAACAAACTACAATAGATGAATTACATGCATTATTAGATTTAACAATATCTCAAAAATCTTTCCATATGTTATAAGGAATTCCTACTGTTTTATAATTTTGACAAATTGTTGATGTCAATTGACAATTGACAATGTTAAATCTAAAATCATTGGTATGAAGATTTAGGATTTTAAAAAATAATTTAAAATATTATTAGCACTAAAAGAAAACTCTTTCAAAAGTTTCACTGATGTAATATGTAAAAGTACATTTTCCCAGTACAATGCTAATTTCTAATCTGAAACAATTTCGTAATATCATAATAATCGGATATCTATATAATCTATGAATGTTAGTAATTAGAAAACAGTAAGATGCCGAAAAAAAAACCCCTCCAAATCATTGTCTCAACACATTTTCAATCTCAAGTAACTGAAAATTGATGTTTTCATTAATTTCCCTATGAATGTAATCATAAATCAGTTTCTGCGCAGCTCTTTTTTTTTTTTTTTCTCAAGCGATGACAGATTAAGATATTTTCATTCACCTTATCGAATAGGAAAATTTTGCTTCTGAAAACAATGCCAGATCAGCCTCTTATTAATATAACATAAAACTATTTAACTCATAACACATCAGGAACAAAATATTTAAATTAAGTAAGACTTACGTTTATGTTTCTATAATAATATCCGTATATCCTAAAATGGCAGCTGTCATTCTCTTATCTTAAAAAGACTATTGTAGAAGTGGCGATGTTCTAAAAAGTGACGTAACTTCCTCGCTTCCCGCGTTTTCCCTTATTTTTTTTTCTGTGGTTATATCTCGCGCAGACGATTTCGGCACAATAGATTTGGAACTTAAATGCGCAATGAGAGTGTCTTTATTTAAAATTTTCTATTTGAAGAATTTTCCAATGTATTTTATCTTTTCTTTTTATCAGTACCAAACATTTATGTTAAAATGTATTGTAAAGTACCTTTTTTGTAAATAATAATACTACTAATAATATTCATAATTAGAGTTTATTAGATAAAACATTGTTTAAAATTTTAAAATGTGTAAAAATCAATTTAATGGTAATAATGAACACCAAGCCTCCTCTTTTTAAAGTAAAGTTTGTTTCACACGTTTTCTGTAAAATAAAACAATTTGTAAAATAACTTTTTTAAAGTTATATCTCTAAAATACAAATTTGAAATACGAATATTTAATTCTATCATAGGTTTTGCATAAATTTTATGTATTTCTTTTATTTTTGGAAAATGTTACTTTTATTTAAAAAGTCTGAAAGAAGTAGAATTTTTGAAAAAATAGTTACTTAAAATAGTTAAACACTAAACGGAAAAAATATGACTTGAATGCAAATTATAAAGCAAGAAATGCATATATGACTAAACTCTGAAGACTCTTTCTACGTGCTCATTGAAAGCTGCAGACTTAACTGTAATAGAAAATTTTTAGTTTGAAACCACAGAAGTGTTTCGAATACCACTGGTTGGCAAAAAAAAAAAAAAAAATAAAAAATAAAAAATAAAAAATAAATAAATAAATAAATAAATAAATAATAAAAATTCCTCCCTGCAAACTAAATATGTAAAGTGTACAGATTTAATACTCCTAATTCTAAATATGTTATCCAAATTGCTCCAGCACGTACCATTTTTCCGAGAAACACTTTTATAATAATAACAATCAGTGAGGGATTATTATATTAAATTGCAATGCTAGATAAAATTGAAATCATGAAAAAAGTATACTTTCACTGTCTTAGATATCAAATTGATAAAATATAGCATGAAAATTTAGTTTATTAATGCACTTTATATATTATGTCCCCCCCCCCCCTTTTCGTAACAGAATTTACCATTTGCTATACACTAATATATTTTCATTCCTTATGCCGCTGTAAATCGTGACTGTTTAAAATACTGTTTAAAATATTTCTTTTCATTTTCAAAGATTTTAAAAGTTCATATTTTTGTCGCACTACGACTTACAATATGATGGTTTTTTGTCACATATGTGACGTGACGTACGTTACATGCAAATGATTACATTACATGGAAAACATAACAATGACGTCACAAATTTTTAACTGCTAAAAAAATATAATTTTGCAGTAAATAATATGTTTTGAAGAATTTTCGTAATATTTTAAAGTTTTCTAAGAGGTTCACATCTTAGTCACAATGTGACATTACTGAGTGGTGGCATTTTGGTCACAGATGTGACGTGACCACAATGACTTACATGCACATTTTGTATGTTGAGAATTTAAACAGTAATTTCATTTTGGAAAAGCCGTAACATTTTTTGCTTTGCAGACTTGCTCCATATTTTCTTATTATATTCCTCATAGCGGTGTAAAAATTACAGCACAAAACCAAATCCATAGAAATTACAGTTGTGGTGCATACTACTGAGATAATGATGGCAATACGGATGACGACGTCAACCGTGACCATGCATGCTATCTGACGACGTCACCGTGACCATGCATGCTATGAGGGAGGGTTCGTACATTTCAAGGACTTTGAAGGACCTTTTACCAGAATTTTCGTAAAGTAATATTTAGCTTATTTAATGAAACAAATTCTATCTTCAGATATAGCGATCAGAACTTTACGAAATTTCTAGCACTAAACCATGCAAAATCCCCTGAATCCCCCTCAAGCGCACGAACCCTGGATGGATAAAGTTATTATATTCGGACGGAATTTTTATTAGTCTTTTAATAAGTTGCTGATATTTGAATCAAACCCACTCCATATGTTAAAATTGTACCACTTATGAGAGTTAGACTCATATTGATAGGAAAAATTTCAACGCCTGTGAAAGAATAAATGCAGTTATTAATTCAGTCACTCATTATGTTAAATGTTGTCATAATCTTGATGATTAATTAAAGGGAGGTTCTACTTCACTCGCCTAAAATTTACGTGATTTTTACGATTTATTTTCTATCACAAGGATAAGAGATATCAGCTTCGGACTTTTTGCATTACATTTATTGACATTTTAATTATATACCGGGTGAGCAAAAAGTCCGTATAAACTTTAAAAATTCATAAAAACCGAAAAAATTACCGAAATGAAAAACTGTTTGCAGGATTAGCATCTATAGGTCACGGGAATCTTTTTAAAGACAGAAATAAAAAATAACTCAAAAAACAGCCGACAGATGGCGCTGGTTCGTGCGATTTTGCTGGAAATATGCAAATGAAACGGTTATCCCTCATAGCATGCATGGTCACAGTGACGTCATTGTGACGTCACTGTAAGTCACTGTGGTCACGTCACATCTGTGACCAAAATGCCACCACTCAGTGATGTCACATTGTGACTGAGATGTGAACTTCTTAGAAAACTTTAAAAAATTACAAAAATTATTAAAAACATGTTATTTACTGTAAAATATATTTTTCTGCCGGATTAACAAATTTTTTAAACCGTGGTCCAAGTTGCATCTGTGCCTCTAACAAAAACTTTTTATTTTCATATAACATAAAATGTAATTAATTCATCAGCAACACAAAACGATTTCCTAATTATGAGAATTTCATATTATTAAAAAAATGTTTTAGGTAAGCAGACCTCGACTTATCTTTTATAAAGATTTTTGTAAATGATCATCTGTTATACTAGAAGTTTCTCAAAGAGTAGTCGAAACATTTCTGTCGTTTCAAACTAAAAACTTTCTATTACAGTTAAGGCTGCAGCTTTTAATGAGCACGCAGAAAGCGTCTTCAAAGTTCAGTCATATATGCATTTCTTGCTTTATAATTTGCATTCAAGTCATTTTTTTTCCTCTTAGTGTTTCACTATTTTAAGTATTTTTTTTTTTTTTATTCTACTTCTTTCAAACGTTTAAAATAGAATTGACATTTTCCGAATATAAAATTAATGTACAAAATTTAGGCAAAGCCCACGACATAATTAATTATTCATGTTTTATTTTTTGTTTTCAAAATATATCTTTAAAAATTATTTTACAAGTTTTATTCTACAGAAAATTAATATTAAGAGAATGACAGATTGACAAAGAAAAACTCATCTCTTCTCGATAATCTTGTTGTATTTTTTAAGAAGATATTTTGTATATATTACCTGTGATACAAATTTTACTTTTAAAAACAAGGAGGGAGTCATCATTATTACCATTAAATTAATTTGTATACATTTTGAAAATTTAAGCAATGTTTTATCTAGTAAACTCTAATTATGGATAATATTATTATTATAATTTACGTAAATGAAACTTTACAATTCAATAAAACTGATAAAAATAAAAGATGAAATACAATAAAACATTTTCAAACAGGAAATTGAATTAGAGACAATTTGACAAAATTATTACGCATTTAATTTCCTTCCGAAACTGTGGTATAGAAAAACAAATAAAACCAAAAAACATCTGCTTCGAACTTCGAAACTTAAAAATCGTCTGCATCTGCACTACTTCAGTTGTTACCACTCGACCGCAGAATAACGGATAAAAGTAACAGTGAAACTTTTTAGAATAAACGCGGGACACTGGACAGTTCTGTGGACACTGAAGTTCTGTGGACACTGGACAGCATAGATGTGTTGACACGGATTTAAAAACTGAAACAAGAACGTTCTCAGGATCCAAGTTAGTTCAGCTAACAAAATATAAACCCGAGAAAATTACGGTAGCTTTGACTTGTTGAAGATGATTCAAGTCATTGCTATCGTACTTATAATCGGATTTAATTGGTTCCCCAAAATCAAAGTATCACGTACAACGTCAATGAAATTAGGTATGTAAAAATATTATTTTCCCTGTTTGCTTTTTTTTTTTATATTACAACAATTTTAGTTAGTTTCTCATTAACATGCTGTAGAACATAAATATTTCATTACATTTATTTTTTATTTTGCTGAAATATCTAAAATATTATTTTCCTTGTTTGCTTTTTTTTTTTTTTAATTACAATGATTTCAGTTATCTTCTTATAAACATGTTATAGAACACAAATATTTCATTACATTTATTTTTTATTTTGTTAAAATATCTAACTTCCTTTTCAACAGCTTTGATCAGATTATTAAAATTAGTGATTTAAATTGCATTTTAATCTGGTTTATTTTCTTATTTAAATATTGGGTTAAAACCACATGGTGGCATAAATATAAAAGTATATGGACAAGTATTATCATCAATCATTAACATAATTAATAGACATTTAAAGATAATTAAATTATTTAAAATTTTTGGATGTTATTAACGTTTACCATAGCAAGACCCCTATTTGTAATGAAGTTTGTAGCATGTTATTTCATTTACAGGGACAGTCAATTGTATTCCATTACATTACGGCTTGTGGGAAAAAAATCGTTTCAAATGATTTTTAATGATTTTACACGCTTTCAAACAGAATAAAATTGATATGCATTTATGAAGCGCACTAAAATGTGCATTCCATAGAATATGCGATGCAAAGAATAGTTATTGTTCATTTACAGGGCTAAAAAAGGAATTCCAATACATAATGATATAGGGGTGGAGGGAATTGTTTGCGGCGTACTTTATTTATGTTAATCTATTTGATATGTAATGAAATTGATATACGTCGTTGAGGTTTACATACTATGAATTATTTCATGTATAATACGAAGTGTATATAGCATTTACAGGGACACACAAAATATTTCAGATACTATATTGTATCCGAAGTACTGTTCATTAGCGATGATTGCTGGAAATACATTTTTAATTATGATATACACTTTTATGATTCACTACATTTATGCATAGTATATGGTGTATATATATATGCTATAATTCATATACAGGAATATACAAAAGTATTCGAAAGGGTTACTGGGTATTGCTTAAAGGAGGTTTTTAAATAAGTTATGCATTTTAACGCTGCACTGTATTTAATTTACTAAGAAATGTTTGTAGTATATAGATAAAATCATATACAGGGTCACGCAAAGAATTGGATACGTTGCCATCTATGAATTATAATTTCTGGAAATGTAATTTCAGCAGTTTTAAGAGTGTTTTAGCTTGAATAAAATTTTAACTAAATAGTGGCGTATAATAAAGGTTCTAGGTAAACTACAGTGTTGTACAAAATTATTTAAGTATGTTTCCATATATTAGTATAAATTGCTGAAAGAGAATTTCAACCTGTTATGCGTTTCCTTGATAAACTAAATTTTTCCATTATATAGTATATATATATCAATCTACAGATCAAATACAGGACTGTTTAAAAGAATTAGAAAACATATTTGGCTGTGGATGGTAGGGTGTCAACGATTTTAATCGGTTGATTTAAATCGGCGATTAAATCATGATTTTAATCAACCGATTTAAAAAAAAAAATCATTGATTAAAATCAAAAATTTTCTAAATGTTTAAAATGTCAAAAAAAAAAAGTATTAAAATCTAACATGAACATAATTTGAAAGTTTCTACAGGTATTTTGACTTATTAATAAACAAAAAAAGAGCTTTAAATAATTGTTTCTAAGCTTAATTCATTAGTATTGTAAAAAAATTAAAAACAGTTGAGTTTGTAAAAAGCATTGTTTTTAAGTTTTTATCCAAATTAAAACAGTTTCATTTAAAAATGATATTTAAATCTAACATAATTTGCAATGTCATAATTTCCTTTAGGTAATCAATTTATGCATTATGTTATATAAAATACACATAGCAAGTATAATTACATTTCTACAAGTAAAAGAATAAATAGTAATTAATAGCAATCTCAAGTTAAAGAAGAATGAAAGAATGACATCTGCTCAGCAGCTAAATTGTAAATGAATGCATAAGAGAAAAAGAAATAATTGGTATAAAAATGCTAAGCACAGCAAGAGCTTCTTTGGCATAGGTTGAATAAATGTTTATTATTATTATTATTATTATTATTTTATTTTATTTTTTTTTTTGTAACTCATATATATTAAAAAATTGAACCATTGAAAGCTAATAGAGGTAATAATGCTGTTACTTAAATATTTTGAGATTTCAGATATTAGTGGCTAACTTATATTTTATTCTATATGAATGGGTTTAACTCATTTTCATTTTTTTCTTTTCTTTTTTTTTTTTTTTTTTTTGGTTAGCATACACGTACATGTGTGTAAGTATAGATTTTGGTGGTTTACAGAAATTTTCCTAAATACAAATGCAAAATGAACTGCAAATAATATTTGTTAGTTTTGTTATTTGTGCTACTAACTAATGAATTTTACTTATTTGCAGTTTTTATTAATTCTGTAATTACTTATACTGCTTCTTCTAGGCCATTTTGTTTAATGGTGCCACACCATGCCCCTTTTGAAATTGGCAAAATGCACCCTGCCTTAAAAAAAGAAAAAAAAAAAGTTGAAATTTACCTGTAGTTGTAGCCAGAGATTTCTTGTAAAAAACTTCCCCATTCAACAGTATTCTAAATTCATGTGGAAAAAATCTTGCAAAAATATAGAACTTTATTTCTTTAGAAAAAACAGGATATTATTAAAATATGTTATTTAATTGTATTTTTCAATTTGTTATTCATAAAATTATTAAAAATTAAGGACACTTTACTTATAATGCTAAAAAATATTCTTTTTTTTTTTCTTACATCATTACTAAACACATTACTAATATATTTCCTCATGAAATAGTGCCCGTTTTTTGAACTAGCATCCTGTCCCTTTTTCTTTCTAAAATGAATTATTATCATTTTAATAATTAAGGCTTAAAAATGTATAATATGTTCCTAATTAGAGAGTTGATTGTTTAATAATTAATTTGAAGTAATGTTAGCTATTTAGTATAAAATGCAGTTAATAATTTTCATAAATGTTAAGTATCTCTAGCATTTATAAAGTTTTACATAATTATTACAATATTAATGTATATAACATTATTGTATAATACTACCTAATGAAACTACTAATTTGCAGTTTTTATTTCTGTAATTGCAAACTAACAATTATAATTTTATTAATTAAAGTGTAAAAACATAGATTATGTTAGCAATTAGTGGTGTAATTGTTTTGGAAACCTAAAACTCATGATAGCTATTCAGTATTTGAACGCTGGGAAAAAAATCATACAAATCTGATTTAAATAAAAAAATCTGATTTAAATTAAAAAAAACCGATTTTATTTATTTATTTTTTTTTAAATTATGATTTTTTTTACACCTTAGTGGATGGTAACTGCGTAAATCAGTTTTTAAATGTTTTACGCGTTTTCATGTTTACTTAGTTATCTTATTTACGTTATTTCCCCCGATGTCTTGATAAAACATTTAGGAAGAGTTGGAAAGTGTTTTATAATCTATGCCTAACGCATGATATATCTTACTTGTTGTTTCTATTTCCCAGATCAGTCTTTTCATATAAAACATACCAAATCTAATTAGCTCATATTCACAAAATACAATATATACGGGAATAAAAAATTTAAATAAATAGGGCTTATCATGTAGTTCTATAAGTAACAGTTGTATTAATGTCCGTTAGACTCCATGTTCGTATTTAAAAAAGCAATGACAAATCATAACACATTAAAAAGCTTACACATTCTTAATATTAAGCTTGAATTCAAGATCAAGCTAACTTAATAAAAAAAGATGTCAGTTAATAAGCATTGTTTTTTAAATGGAAAATTAAAAATATTTTAGAAGAATAGGACTCCAAAATAGCGATATCTTGCTAAAAAGTACGGTAAAAAGATAAAATTTTATATTTCAAACAAAACTTTACTTTAAAATTATCGTAGTTTTTATGACAAGAATCATCACAGTATTAATACTTGGACATTTTTCCAGAGAGAAACATTCGCCTTGCATACAATATTTCAAATGAAAATCAAATTTCAAATAAATTGCTTAAAAGGCGCAAAGGCCAACATAGTGAAAAATATCCACGCCGGGTCTCGATCCCGGGTCATCAGTACAGCGCACTGACATTCTACCGACTAAACCACATGGAACGATACCCAGCCTGGAAATTTTCTCCTTATTACATGTTGGCAAGGCTACAAACGCCGCACAAGATGGAATATTTATCGTGAGCCACCGTCATGGGGCAAACACGAAACTTAATTAAACCAGCATCGATTAAATCTATATTAATACTTGGAAATTTTTCCAGAGAGAAACATTCGCCTTGCATACAGTATTTCAAATGAAAATCAAATTTCAAATTAAAATTGCCTTTTAAGCTATTAATTTGAAATTTGATTTTCATTTGAAATATTGTATGCAAGGCGAATGGTTCTCTCTGAAAAAATTTCCAAGTATTAATATAGTTTCCATCGATGCTGGATTTAATTAAGTTTCGTGCTTGCGCCATGTCGGTGGCTGACGATAAATATTGCATCTTGTGCTGCGTTTGTAGCCTTGCCAACATGTAATAGTGAGAAATTTTCCAGACTGGGTATCGTTCCATGTGGTTTAGTCGGTAGAATGTAAGTGCGCTATACTGATGGCCCGGGTTCGAGTTCCAGCATGGAATCTTTTTCACTAGTTCGCCTTTGCGCCTTTTAAGCAATTAATTTGAAATTTGATTTTCATTTGAAATCATCACAGAGTTTATGACAAGTTCGTCACAAATGACACATATTTCACAAATTGGTCACAGTGTGACTTCAAAACATTGTCACTTTCGTCACAGGTTCGTCACAAAGTTAATGCCAAAATAGTCACAAATGACACACTTTTCACAAATTAGTCACACCGTGACTTCACAGAGTGGTCACAATGTGACGTCACAAACGACCTCTAAAACGGCCATAACGACCTCACATTCTAGTCACTGTGACGTCACATCCACGTCACGTGACGTCACATCGACGGTCACAAAATCACAGTGTGACTTCACAACGACGTCGCCGTGACGTCACCATGCCTTACGGGATAAGAACTTACGCTCCTAATCCAGAAATTGTCCACGTAAAATAACTTCACCAACAAAGCTTTATCCTTCATACTCAGCATCCTTGATCAAGTACACGGCTCACAACGGTGAACTAGTTTTGGATTAGGTGCGCAAATTCTTAAAACCGTTTCATTTGCATATTTCTACCAAAATCGCACGAACCAGTGCCATCTGTCGGCTGTTTTTTGAGTTATTTTTTATTTCTGTCTTAAAAAAATCCCGTGACCTATAGATACTAATTCTGAAAACAGTTTTTCATTTCGGTTATTTTTTCGGTTTTTATGATTTTTTAAAGTTTATACGGACTTTTTGCTCACCCGGTATTTAAAAATTTATGTGTAAAATGAATATTATATCTTGCGACCACAATAGAAGAAAAACAAGGTTTCTAAAAAAAAACAAGATTAAAATTTTACAATAGTATTGTGTTTAACAAGCGGTGTTACATTCAATGAGCGGAAAGTAGTGTAAGGAATTGAAATATTATAAAACCTCTTAAGGGCAACAATCTAGATATTTGAGAGATGTAACAAATGAAAAAAAAAATCGAAAATTTTGGCAAAAAGTAGAACTTCCTCTTAATACTCTTTCCGCTCTTTTTAATTGTTCTAGTTTTAAAGCTTCATATCCAAGTGTTCGCTTTAGATAAAACTAATATATTTTGTTGCACTTTGTCTCAGTTTTTTAATAATCTGCTGATACTTGAAACAAATGCACGCCATAAGTTATCATTTAACCATTCGTCCAGAAGAATATATTGCATATTGAACCAACTGTAAAATAATAGATACTATTAATTTAGCAACTAAATATTTTAAACGCAATAATTCTAATAGTACAAGTTTTAGACAAAAAGCACTCCATAGGGTAACAATTCGCCACTCGTCGTTAGAAATAGATTCATGTTGATACTAAATATTTCACTGCCATAAATGCAAGTTATTAATGTAGTTACTAATTATACTCTGACAGATTATTACGTTTTTTACGAAAGCTCTAGTTTTAGAGATTCATATGCAGTCTTAGCCTTGGATAAAGCCAATATATTTTGGTGCCGATTTTCTTATTTTTTAAATTTGCGGCTGAGCTTTGAAACAAAATCACTCCATAGGTTAACATTGCATAACTTGTGAGAAATAGACTCATGTTAAAAGTAAACATTTCACCACCACTGAAAGACGGATGCAAGTTATTAATGCAGTCACTCATTATTTTAAATGCTGTCATGGCCTGCACATCATGATAACTGCTTAATACGCTTTCTGAGCTTTCTAATAGCGCTAGTTATAGCGATTCATATGCAGTATTAGCCTTGGATAAAGCTAATACATTTTGGTGTCGATTTTTTTATTTTTTTCAATTTGAAGCAGAGATTTGAAACAAAATCACTCCATAGGTTAACATTGCACCACTTGTCGTGAGAAATAGACTCATGTTGATAGTAAACATGTCACCACCAGTGAAAGACGGATGCAAGTTATTAATGCAGTCACTCATTATTTTAAATGCTGTCATCGCCTGCACATCTTGATGACTATTTAACACGCTTTCTGTGCTTTCTAATAGTGCTAGTTTTAGCGATTCATATTCAGTATTAGCCTTGGATCCAGTTAAAGTTATGCCAACGAATATTACTACTGACAATAAAAAGGTGAGCACTAACATATTCAATGTAACTATATCGAACATAAAAGCATAATTTGTGAAAGAAAAGCTTAAAGTATCGAAGAAAGAACATATAGACGCTTTTATATAAAAGAAAGCTGGTATCAGACATTGAAGTTTCGATTTCGTTAAATAAATGCATGCACATTTTGTATGTTGAGAATTTAAACAGTAATTCCATTTTGGAAAAGCCGCAACATTTTTTGCTTTGCAGACTGGCTCCATATTTTCTTATTATATTCCTCATAGCGGTGTAAAAATTACAGCACAAAACCAAATCCATAGAAATTACAGTTGTGGTGCATACTACTGAGATAATGATGGCAATACGGATGAAATTGTGGACGAATATTTTCATCCCATCTGAAACATCAATAAATATAAATTTAAAGTCCAGTGTCTCATTGAAATTTTTGTAATAGAAGTATGGTATGATTGCAATTAATACAAGACACCATAATAGATATGCAACAATTTGATATTTTACATACAATTTAGATCCTCTAGAATCAACGTCAAGTTGAAAATACAAAGAGCAGATTTTAGTAATAATCAGGGATATTTTCTCTCTTTTGAATAACAAAACGATTCGGATAGCAAGCCCCAGCGTTATGTATACGTAAATTGGTATTAAAAAATGCTTACTTAAGTTCATGTAATGCAGGGAAGTAATGCTGATAATGTACGCGAAGATTTCTACAATAGCAACAATTGAGTCCCAAAGACTATACGTAAAGAAATTTTCCTTGGTGGACCGTTTCTTCAATGTTATTCCATGTAGAATACAAGCTTTTATTAGCAATCGAAATGCTTTAACGACTGGTATTGCGTTTGCTGGTGAATATGAATATACAGAAGGTTTTGCTTCTCTCTTGTAGCTGTTCCCATAGATTTTTTCATGAAAATCATTTACTTCCATTACGAAAAAAATATTCGACACTAAATATTACCAGAGTACTGAATCATCTATTAGTTTTATTTTCCCTTTTTAACATCACAATTCACAATCACAGTTGTTTTTAAAATCTCATAAACGAAATCTCTCCGAAGTTGTAAGTTAATATGCATGTAAAATATATTAAAATATGGCGTTACTTTTTTTGCACATTGCCTGATAAAAGTTCCATTAATATGAGTTTACTTCTAGTCTTTTCTTTATAGAAATGTACTTTAATAAACAATTTATAAAGTTGTTTACCTTCAACAGTATTTCCATATTACATTTGTCATCTAAAATAAGGATGCATTCATATTCCTTTCCCATTAATTTAAATAATAATATTTAAGCGAAAGACTGCATTCTGCAGTTCATACATATTTTTATAAATGTTTCTTTTACCTGTTTAATTGTTAAATTAAAAAATATTGGCATTTTGAAACCCATTTAAAATTTTATCTGTCTTCTACATCTGCGTACAAACAAATGCTTAAACCTAAAATGAAAGTAGGTTGGTATACTTTGAAATGGCCTTAGCAATCTTCTTTTTAAAAATTTCCCCTTTATATACATGACTGATGAGTACACATAAGTCGTTGCAAAAACTCTCTTGCCTGTTTTTATTTATCTGCAAGACTGGTAGGTTTACATAAAATTCATTGTAAAAAAACTGCTCAAACGACATTTGATGGATGTACTTAAATTGTCCCTGTTAAATTTACAATGACGATCGTACGTAACTTTTTTGTATTAACTTGATGAATTATGTACATTTTACGAGAAAACGTTGAATTAAAAATCAGAGAGAAGTGAATGATGATATATAACAAAGAAAGATAGTTAAATATCTTGAAAGTTAATGATATATAGCTTTTTTGTGTTGATTCATTATTCGGTTTTCTTAGAAATTTCTTTGAGCATAATTCTTTATATTGTATAAAAAAAATTTCGTGACTGTCCATCAGCTAAAAAAAAATTAATGATGTGTAACTGAAAATAATTTGTTTATCGAGTTTACCAAGAGGAAATATTTTCTTTTAGGTAACTTGTAAACGCAAACGTCTAGACTTTTTGTACGACAAACTGATTACGAATTTATTTATCTATTCATTTTATAATGAATTTTTGCTTAAGAAGATAATATTTAATATCTTGTAGAGTGAATGATTGGATTTGATGGTCTTTTGTAAAACATTATGTATCTTCAATAAATATGCATTTTTTCGACAACCAATCGATTTATTTTTAGTATGTTTACAAAATAAAAAATACAAAGTACTAATTAACAAAACTGATAAAGAAGCTATTATAAAAGCAACTTTAATTATTTAGCAAAAATGTATTCAACCCTAAGCTGTTTCTAATTTATTTCTCTTGTGAAACTTTTTAAACACTGTTAATAAGAAAAACTATACAGTGAGGTAAATAACATACGTGATATGTACATTGTGATACATTTTTCAATTTTACATATTTTTCGATAATTTATGTATTTAATTTAATTATATACATAAAATTATATGTCTCACTTAAATAACTGCATAAAAGCAACTTTAATTATTTAGCAAAAAATTATTCAACTCTAAGCCGTTCCTCATTTCTTTCGCTTGTGAAACTTTTTAAACACTGTTAAAAAAAATATATACACAGTGAGGAAAATAATATACGTGATATGTACATTCTGGTACAACTTTTACTTTTACATATTTTTCTATAATTTATGTATTCAATTTAATCTACACTATATATATATAATCCTAATGAAACGACTGAATTGAAACGAATTTATGTAACGATTCTATGAAACGACTGATTAAACAACTGATTATGTTTCACGGTGATTTCTCCTGAAATATGGAATACTTTGCGATAAGCTTAACATCAAAAATCCGCATTGATCCACAGATTTCAAAACTGGTATTAGAATTTTTAAATTCGAATTAGTTTTCGAAATATTAATTTTTTTCTAATTTTAAATACTTTTTTCTAATGATGGCAACTCAAATTTCAATCATAACAGATATTTTTTTTTTCAAATTTCAGAAAAGGTTATAATTTTAAATTAATTTGGCGACCAGTTTGGCCTCCCTTAAATCTCCTTAGAAAAATGCTTTTTTTTATTTCGTTATCATTTTATTTAATACAAAACATTCCTTTAAAACTGAAACATTTAAAATTAATGGCTTTCACTTCTTCCTTTTTTTTGAGCGAAACGAAAAGAAAAATATTAGGCTCAGATGTCATATACGCACCGGGGTACCAAATTGGCGCCAAAATGGCGTTATCTAGCCTGACATGGTAACCCGGCTATTGTTGCTTATTCATTAATAAATGTTTATTTACATTTATTTTCCTTTTATTTAAAAAAAGTTACAAATTGCTTTGTTCTACAGTTATTAATTATTTTTTTTATTTATTGTTATTTCATTTTAAAAATAATAGAAAATAATTTGAAACAATAGAAAATAATTTAAAATAAATAATGTAACTGGTATTCGAAAACGAGGTTTTCGCCAAATTGTCGTAAAAAATATCACGCCAAACCCGGTCATTTGATGGCGTAAACACACGTAACTTCCTTACAGTCAAGTGAATGTGACATTTATGATCAACCATTATTGGCATTTAATCTTATAGTCTGGAGATAGATTTTTGGTCAATGGGATAACCAAGTAGTACCGTTTTAATTTACCACTCGAAAAATAAAAAAATGCTAACTTACGAGTTTAAAAAAATGGTACGTTTTCGTTATACGGACAACATTGTCGCCAAGCGCAATAGTTGGTGCAAAATGAAAATCACGTGAATTGAAACATTTGAAAAGTAAAAGAAAAAACACTGTCGATAGTAAAGTGAGTCTTTTAAAAATATAACATTTGGAAACTACAGTCTTTTACGAACTATTTTACTAAATCACAAATATATACTTAAAATAAGTGAACAAATAACTGTTATACAATAAAGTATAGCAAATAATAGCAAATCACAATGTTTCGCATGGTTTACAATAAAAATCCGGTACTACTTAGTTATCCCATCGACCAATTTCGCCAAATTATATAAATCGCCAAACCACTCGCCAAATTAACAAATTCACATAATTTTTATTTTAAATAACGAAAGAACAAATAAATTAGTATAACATTAATAAAAATATAAATAAATCGTCGAAATAAAAATCACTTGATGACGTAAACACATGTAACTTGCTTAAAGTCAAGTGAATGTGACATTTACGATCAACCATTATTGGCATTTAATCTTATAGTTTGACGATAGATTTTTAGACAATGGGATAACTAATTAGTGCCAAAAATCCTTTTCACAATCAGGGTTGAAATAATTGGTGCATTAGCATACATTTTGGCATGGTGTCCGTATAACGGAAAAGTACCAAAAAAAGCTATTGGCGAGATTTGAACCCGGCTAACATAAAGGTACCAAGAATTCTTTGCGATCATGGCAACTTTTATGTAGTTTTATTCGAAAAAATAACTTTGATTCTTTAATCAAAATGGAAACCTTTCTTCTGAAAAGCGAAGAAACTGTTGATGATAGTCACATGACCTAGGCTATTATTATAGAAATTGTTTTCAATTCTAAAAACAGCGCAACGAATAATATTCCCTAACGATTACAAATTTAATTACACATGGCTATTAAAAACAGAAAAAAAACCCCTTTAAAATTACTATTAAATGAGTACGTGTTAAAAGCAGGAAAATATTGAAAATTTTGTCTTGAAAATTGTATTTACATGTGAATATTAAAAGAGAAAGGAAACTTTAAAATAATAAATACATTAATATGCGTTTAACCCTTTCAGGGGCAAGGTACTTCTATTCGTAAAATGTTGAAATCAGTGAATGGCACCGGAATTTACAAACAAATTTCGAAATACGAAAATGCTTTTGTTCACTTACTTAATAAAAGAAAAATTTTCATTCCAATATTCTGGTGCCAATGTGGCATTTAAGAATTAAAATTAAGTGGTCCAAAAATGAACCACCGCCCTTGAAGGGGTTAAAGCAGTAAATTGCAGTAATTGTAGTAAATTGTATTATATCAATCGTTTTATAATGCTGTTATAAAATACCGGTCGGCAAAGACTCTGTTTACTTAATTCATTTTATTTTAGCTTCTTTTCAAATGTTTAACTGATCTTCTTTAATCAAACACGAAAACAACCATTGGATGTCTTAACAGCAACTGATTCGGCCTTAGATTTTCGCAATCAAAGGGAATTGAATGGAAACTCGTTTACAGGGAAATCGCTATAGGTTTTTTTTTTTAATTATAATTCAATCTTCTCTAATCTTTTAAAAACCGATCAAATTAGCGTGATTTTAGATTCTGCGGTGACTGAAAGGGGGTTGGCGAACGTAGCTTGCAGGGGGCAGAGCCCCCTAGTTATATACATAAAACTATATGTTTTACTTAAATAACGGCATAAAAGCAACTTTAACTATTTAGCATTTTTTTAAACTATAAGCTGTTCCTAATTTCTTTCTCTTGAAACTTTTTAAACACTGTTAACAAAAAACTGATACAGAGAGGAAAACAACACACGTGATATTCACATTGTGATACTTCTTTTAAATTTGCATATTTTGCTATAATTTATGAATTATATTTAATTATATACATAAAACTATATGTTTTACTTAAATAATGACATAAATTATCATTAAAGAAAATTTGGTGAAATTTCGCAAGCGTGATATGGATTGTTTTTATTGTCAGTTGGTCACTACTCATTTAGATTTCCAAATTTTGATATCATACTAAGTGCAGTTTCAGAGAACAGCATTTGTACCTGCAGTACTTATATTAAATAGGAGTTCACAAAAGCAAAGATAAAATTTCCTTTAAAACATGCACTAATAAAAATTAAAAAAAAAAAATGACAATATATTAAAAACTAATATTTTTGTTTATTCTTTTCAACGTGGCTGCTTTATCGTTTTTGTATATTCCAAACTGCGTAAAACATTAATCATTATACTACCTAGCTGTCAGTGTATAACATCTTCGATGAGAGAATATGTCAAATAAGTAATCATCCCACACCATGAATTACAGCAAGACTTGGGTATACTGTAACGTCTTGAGAAACAGTGGTGTTAGACAAGTGAACGATTTGTGTGTTTAGATACATTTACATTTGCACTGTCTTTTTTTTTTTCTTGAATTTTAAAGCTTCAGTTTATAACAGTTACAACGGAAATATTAGTGGCGGGCAAAATTCATCGTGTTATCTTTATAACTGTTACATCATTTACAACTTCAGTTGTATAACAGTTACATTGGTAACATTAGTGGCGAATAAAATTCATTGTGTTAATCTTAATAACTTTTAAATCATTTACAAAATAAATCACAAACCAAACGTATCTTTTAATCTTTACTATCAAAGACTTTCTTTAATATTTTTGATTTGAATTTTATAATGAAGTACAAATATTGCTTAACGTCTGAACCACCAAATGCTTAATTCACTTTCACTATCTAATTAATTATCTATGCACGTGTAAAAAAATAATATTTTGGTAATAATAGAAGGTAAAATGTTATCAATTTGGATCAAAGATATCGCTTGCTTTTTGTAATTTTGAGATGGTATTATTATCGCATTATTATTTTAATTGTAATGAATGAGAATAACATATTAGTTTCCTTTATAAATGGTAATTTTTAATATCTTCTTCTGTAAGAAAAATCAATTTTTTCTATCATTCTAGAAATGAAGAAAAATCCATTTTTCTGCTATATTTTACAGACAGATATCAAATATGATCTTGTGTGTAGATTAAAAAAGTTTTCTTCTTATTGTTATTGCACTCATATGCACATGTGCCATGCACTCATGTGCACAACATAGATTTTACATTGCTTTTTGTATTTTACATGCTTTGTATTCTGTAATGAAATAATGAGATTCTTCTGATTTCAAAATGTTTAGTTGAGCCTTAACAGCAAAACAATTATATGAAAATATGCACTTTTAATCCGTAGAGGGGCGATGGGATATATTATATCCCACCTACGATTAATAAAGACTTGCACCGGAAAAAAATTATAAAATTTTACTTTTCTAACTTTGCTGCAAAAGAGCCGTAAAATTGCTTTTCGTTATTTTGCAATAAATTTTTTTGAAGATTCCGGAGTGATTTCTACATTACAGAAATACAATTACTTGCCCCTCAAGAGGTTAACAGGTTTTTTCATGGTAAAGCTGTCTTTTTTAGTTGGACCAAAGACGTTATATTCTTTTTTGTAATTCTGAGATCGCATTTTTATTGCTGGAATATTAGAGCACCGTAAGTTATTAATGCTCCTGCTGTTGTCAGTATTAAGCTTTTATCTATTTCAAACATATCTGCTCCTGTAAAATATATGCGGGCGCCCGTAACACTATCAACAAACATTCTGTATGTAGACAATATCTGTGGATTATCTGTCAGAGTAAATATGTATTCTGATCCGTCCATCAATAGAAATTTTAAATTCTCATATTCGTAGGTCACATTTGTGGCTGAGAATGTTAATGAAAAGAATAAAACAACTGCAATCAATAACACAGTTAACATTTGAATAACCATAGATAAGTCGTTTTGAATAATGCCTGAGAGAACTAAGCTCACAGTATTAAAAAAACATATAACTGACACTGCATACAACAGTAAACAGCTGCCTGATAAAACATTATCTATATCTTTAAATAAAGTTATCAAGCGACGATATGTAGACAAATAGGAAATAATAACTGATTTAGTCAACAATTTCGTTGTACATTCGGATTCGAAATGATTACTGAATGATTTTAACATACCTCTAGCAAAAGCATATGAGTTAACACAGATTATTAATACTAGGAAAACTATTCCGGTGCAAGTAGCTGCAGAAAAAACGCAGCTAATGCGAATAAGGTAAAGAACTGCAGCTGACTTGTAAGCTACAATTTGAAATCCGAGAATATTTACATAACTGGCGTTTGTTATACTCATATGCATGAAATATATCATTAAAGTCACAAAAATGGTAATCATCCAAATCACAATCAAAGATACATAAATTCTGACTAACTTCAACTGTTTCAGAAAATCAACATTTAATTTGTTGGACCAATAGCAGATATTATTACTAATTTTGAATAGTTCCTTTCTTTTTACCATCATTGTTATGCGAATGAAAAAACCTAGTATGAGGTAGACATAAAAAGTTAAAATTAATCGCTCTGAAAAATTATAAAACTGAATTCCATAAAAAGTTATGGTAGAAGATACAACGGCACAAACGAAAATTAAACTATCCCATAAACTTGGAAGACAAAATCGTTGTTTATTATCGGCGTGTACAATTGTCAATCCAAGCCAAGAAGATAAGGTGAAAATAGTTAACTGTGCTTTAGATGCAATATCATCCTTCATATTACCTTTAAACTTTTTATTTTTTATTATTGATAAATCATTAGTATTTTTAACAAAAACAAAATCTTTAGGGTTTGCATCATCTGAAAAATTAGGCTCCATTTTTTGAAAAGTTTTTTCTATTCATTAATTCATTTTGCTAATAAGTATATACTTGGTTTATGTTCCAGTTGAGTTTAAAGGAATTTTCTCGAGTGATTCTGAAGCAGAAAGCAATACCGAAATATTCATTTTCATTAAATATAGTATTAGCAATATAGATGTACGATTAAATTTGTTCTATATGATAAACACAGGAAATCTAGCGTTCTAAATGTACACCAACACTTAAAAAGAAAATCCGTGCAATAGTACGCATTTCTACTTTTGTTATATTTCGTTAAAACAAGAAAATGCTCGCCTTTATTGGCCCATTTCCTCTGAAAACGCTGTAAATTCACCCATCGAAACTAAAAGTTGTCTGAAATCATCCAGGCTAAAGATACATTTTTGTTAAATCACAGTGGTGTCGGTTTTCAACGCTGCTATCTAGGACTTATTCTTATTTGAAACGGAACTTTTACGTATGTCCGTTTTCTCACTAAACTTGAATTATTAGCGAACATAATTTCAAAATCTTCTGAAAATTTCTCATCAAAAGACGGAGATTTCTTCATATAACAGAAAAATCCCTTTCTGCCTGTACTTTTTACCGTTTTCGGCGTTTATTTGTTAGAGTGTGCAGCAAATTTTATTCACAAAACCAGACAGACGTTACGTTAAAAAATGTTAAATAATTAGTTCTTGAAGTGTTAAAGAGCATAAAAATGCATAAAATTCAAGCTTCGGAAAGTATACTTAAAGCAAATTACGTTTACAAGTCCAGGCACTCATTCATGCTCAAAAGGCTCTAATTTTTTTTCTCAATAAAATTCAACTTTTAAATTAAACAAGTTTAATTTCATTGCATTTATCAGCCGAAAATTTATATATTGTAAATTTTATAAAAGTATCTTAATAACTGCTACATAAAACAATTTTATTATTTTTTTTTAATTTGGTTGACAAGTTTTATCCCCGCAAATCCTAAAAATTACATGCTAAATAAACTGTAACTTTTTAACTGAAAAATACTCAGAGGTTCTTTAAAACAAAAAGTTCATTGATAAATATTCTTCATTTTTAAGATAGAATTCTTTTATAAATGCAAATACCATAAATGTAACATAAAATTTTCAGAGAAAAAAATACTTACAATTTCTGCTACAATTTTTACGACTTTGTTTTTTTAAGTAAAGATTGTAGAAATCTTTCATTCTTTTATCGTAATTATCATTAAATAGAATAATTTGTGAAATTGAATATTTTTCATCAATTGATTAGCTTTCTTTTAGCTTTTACTTTTATTATTTAAACTGTATTTTTGGTAACACAAAGGTATATAAATTTAAATATTCTTTAACAAATTTGTCCAATAAAAGTTGAATACATTATAAATTGTATCTCATAACAACATAGTTGTATATAAAAAGATATTGTCTGGTTGTAGCAATTTTATAAAGTGAATTTTTCTATAATATATTTTATTATGTAAATATGTTCCGGCAGAACGTATACGGAAGTATGTCGTATTAAATGTATTGTGGTAAAATTGCTGTCTATAATTTATTTATTTATTAGTTTTTTAAGAAATTTCCAAAAGTAAACCTAATTTAAAAAAAAAAAAAAACATTTTCTATAACCATGTTTTTTTACACTAATATATAAATTCTAAGAGTGTAGTAATACTTAGTAATAATAGATAAAAATTATTTATTGAAGTATAACGAAGTAAAAAATATATCTACTGTAATAAAAAATACTTAAGTATATTAAAGTAGTATCCAATAACAGAAATTAATAAGCAGTGTTACATATCTATATTTTTTCAATAATATTGCATTTTTCCTTTGGTCCAAAAATGCTCAAACTATTTGCACTACAGTAATATTGAGATATATTGTGATTTATTAGATTATTTTGCAAACATAGTAATAACGATTATTTCAGCACATTCTTTTCAATAAATCTATCGTTTCATCTTAATAAAGAATTCTAAAATACGGAGCCGATTCAACATCATTAAAGTCTTTTCTATAGTTAACATGTATCGTCGTTATTGACAAAAATGATATATATTGCTATAAAAATATAAATAAAACTCTTCTTTTTTTAGTCCGTTGAACATAATAATATAGCACTTTCTTCTAGAACGATTATTCAAGTGAGAAATCGTCTGCAAAAATGAAACTAGCACTTTAGAAAAGAACTGAAAAGATGGGAAAGCAATCAATATTATTAACGTCTTACACAAGCTTTTAACGTTCTTAGACGATCATCAAAAGCAGAGTAATTCCTCTTTTGTTTGAAAAATGTTGTTTTTATTAAAATATCTTTTTTTATTATTTTAATTTATGATGCGTATACTGAATCATGTGCAAGGAAATTTAGTCATTAGCAGGTGAAGACATATATTATTGAAAAAGAAACATCCAATAAGTTGTGTTGCTACAGGACTGTAATCAATACATTGACATGTAAAGTGTATTTTGAAGGGTGTTCATTTGTTTGTTATAGAATAATTTATAAACATTAACCTTCACTTCTTTTTCATTAATTCCGTTTTCATGGACTTAATGAATAAAATATACTTTTAAACTGTCAGATATTGATTAATCTTGCATTTTCTTCATAACAGTTACTAAAACATGAAATTATGTCCTGACCTTCGTGAGTCTTTTTAAAAACAAATATATTATCGATTTCATATATAGGTGAGCCTGTTTGGTAGAATATCTGCTAAAAGAATGACCATTTAAGTTTTTTGGTAGAAATTAAAAGTTTGGGTGGCTTCGCCTAATAGATAAGATCGTATTTGATAAAAAAAAAAAAAACCCGATGTCAGGTTATGCCACGGGAATACACATACAATTGTGTAGGTTCGGCCTTACTGCAGCCATTTTTTGACTAAACCTATATAATTGTGTAGTTTGGGATTACGTGTGCAAATATGAAAAAACAAAAGTTTAAGAAAAATCTGTTGTTGTTTATTAAGATGATTTTCATCAGCAGCAATGAAAATGTTTGAAACATTTTTTTATTTTAGGGCAGGCATAAATAAACATCACATTTCTCGCCCTTCACTCTTGTACCGCTGTAACAGGTTTGAAACCGGCAACTGCTGGCAGTTTTAAAATCATCGGAATAAGGCTAGTGCCTAGTTGCATCTAACCTCTTAATTACAGATGGTACCTTTATGGGTGGATTGTAGAATTCGGATCTGCATGAGTCAGCAACATCATCTTCAATCTCTTCTTCTTCGCTGTCGCTGAGGACAGCTCTTGATTTTTTCTTTCTTGGTAATGGTACATCCAACAGGCTCTCCGCTGAACTTAATCGAAACGATAGAAAATCAAGTGTTTTTTAAGGAGTAACTTGTTTGCTTTAGCATCTCGCTTGAAGAAAAACCATGAATTTACCACAGCCGTGTAAAAGAAATGAACCGTTCTTTTCCAGATCTACTTTCTTGTTTTAAACTAGGTTCGATATGACTCCATTTGCTGATCACAAATCTCCACATCTCCCATTGATGCGTTGTAGCTCATAACGTTGGCTGGACAAGAGGCATAGACTTTCAATTTTTCTTCCTTCGACCAACGCTTGACAGTCTGCGGCGGTTTACGTCCTGTACACGTCGACGCCAATACAACTTTCTTATTGTCTTTCCACTTGACCACTGCAATTCCATTTTCTGAGACGTGCTCAAAGCTCTTGTATGTCTTAAGAGACGTTAGTTTGACAAATGGGAGGCCCTTCACTCGATTTGTTTGGATTGTGCCTGTTTCTTCAAATTTCCTTTTTCTAGTTCACCCAGCAGTGATATTGTGTTGAAATACCGATCGAAGAACATAAAACTAGGTCTGGACCAGAGAAAGGATCACATCAGGTCCTAAGCCTAGATCCTTGAGGACCAGGTCTGTAATTTCCCACTGGTATACTACAAAATTTAAAACTATTCCAGATAAACCTGTTACAACAAAATTCTTCATCCCTAGATGGTGTGGTTTGTTTTTTACATACTGCTTTACTGTGGCATGTCCTAATTCATCTCCTCATATATCGAAAATTTTCCCTGATCTCTTAATAAATTCAAGCAGAAACTACGGAATCTGTTGAGTATTGGCTGAACTTTCCATAATTTAATATTCATTCCTGGTAGTTTACCTGCTGTGTCGAGATGATGGAATGAATTTCTCGAATTTAAAAATCTATCTAGTGGCATGCATATAAATCATATATGGAATCTATAACTCAGAACAGAAACATATAGTTCGTTACATGTGCATATTATTTCTCAAATAGTATCTGTTTTACATAGAAATCACGAATAGTACAGACCTATTAATTTGAAATTAATCCGCTTTAAAAAACAAATTAATAAAAAATAAATTGCTAAAAACATAACTTTAAAAAATTCACTTAAAAATAAAATTTTTATTAATATTAAGAATTGTAACTATTATTGAAATGGTAAATGCCAGGCTTACAATTGTGTAGGTCATTAGTTTTTCAACTTTTGTAAGGACTAATTGAATTTATCAAGGCCAAAATCAATTAAAATCATGAATAAAGTATATGAAAAGAAAAATTAAATCTAAGCACTAAAAGTCATATTTAAAAGAAATTACGACACTACATACTTTTTGTCTAATGCTGTCAGTTGATATAGTCTTCTTAAAAGCAGAAAATCTAATCCTGTCTTGTATTTGGTGCCACCTAGTTTTGTCTTATCAAAACATCTGAAACCAATTAACTCATACAGATGTGCAGATTCGGTTTTAAATCGCACAAAAACAGGAAATAGTCTTTTTTAGCCCCCCGTATGCTATTTCTTTCTCCCAGCTTATTTTGTGTCGTCTTCAATAAATAACGTTACGTTGTATAAGTCAGCCGTAAAACAAAACAGATGTATCATTGTACGATTAAATACTCTATAGCAATTTTTTAAACGTCTAAGCATCGCACATTTTCGATTTTTATACCGTCGTATTGGGGAAACTTTTTTATGCAATTTGTTTGAAAACTGTATCTCCATTTATTTTTGAAATATTAATTATGGAGTTTTTAGAGCCATTTGCTTAATATTGGCAACCGAAATACTCCATGTCTGTAGAGAGTAAAGGACAAATACTTCTAAAATAGTAATTATATATTTTTGTAGGCATTTTCTTTTAACAACCGAAAGAAAGCGTAATTAAAATACGTGCTATTTTGAAAAATTAAAAACGAATGATTTCTGTTAAAACATGGAGCTATTATGAACTATATTTAATTTTAAGTATCTATATTAATGTTACAAACAAATGAAGGCCTATGAATCATTAGATAGCCGGGTTTTTTTGTCGAGTTTCTTTAATGACGGCTTAGACGGCCTAGTCCACTCACCTGCCTCCATTATCAGCTGCCTTTATCAACAATTCTTCAACAGCAGCAGAGGAACGGGCGAATAACGGGTTAATTTCAACAAATTGAGCACCACCATCTACCGCTTCAGTCATATCCATATTCACACCCTCATTTCCGGAACCTGGCTCAGAAACATTATTTAATATAAAATTCTGCATTTCAGAGCTCGACATAGCAACATCATTTATTACTGCATTAATAAATTCTGGCCTTGAGTCAGGAACCACTTTAACAATAGTATTACTCATAATCGTAGGTAGACCTGCTACACTACACAACACAAACAAAACCGGGGAAGAACTCCAATTACAGCCCTAAATTCAAAACAAAGATATAACTAAATACGCTTACCCCAGTTGCAGACACAAATATAATAACTAAAATACACCAGCGGTATCACACCACTGCAGAAATTACAAAAGGAAAACACACAAGAATAGTACACCGGCCGCCACGTTGGTTTACGCCCCCCACTTGAAAGCGCAGAGCTCACCCACACGTGCACGTACAAACCTAAATCCCACAATCTCTCCGAACATGAAGTCGCTTTAATATATACCATACAAACAGAAATCAACTTCGTAACTAACAGTGAAACATGCAGTTATAGAAACCAACCAATTAGAAACCAGCGTACGTCATCGGCACGATGACGCAATACCTAGGAGGAGGTGACGGTTAAGAGTGGATTGTAAATGTGGAATTCTTAAGCAGATACGGATGACGTCATTTTTCATAAAAAAAAGCGCGTGCTTTAAGTCTTAAAATTGAAACGTGTTTTGTAGTATTTATATATGCATATATATTTTTTTTCGTCGGGAGCGACACTAAATTCTGAAAAAGCAGAATTCCTGTTTTTTAGTCTTTTACTTTAGGATCACCTACACGATTGCGTTTGTCAGGGCTTAAAGGGTTAAATATTTACCCAAGCAGGTCTTGTTTTTGAAATAGTTGCATATTACGATTTATGCAAATTTAGTAAACTTTGTACAATTATATGCAAATTTAAGGTCTAAAGCATTATTAGATTGGGTTTTTTGTTTTATATTATGATTCCCGCCTAGTTTACGAAAACGTTGTTTCTGAGATTATATTGACATGGGACCGTGAAATATTGTGCCCAATTCGCATTTTTCATGTTTTACTAATAATGTTTCTTGACGTCCAAATATGTTTGCCATACGAGTTCGCTGATATGTTTCTAAACCAGGTTTTTGCACTGATTTCAAATCTGGTATCTGTTTTCTTCTATCATGTATAGTTTTAGAAAAAAGCGAAATTTTGTGTTTGTTAAAAAAGCCAGGAATCGCAATTTATGCTACTTTGTGACACAGAAAACACGGAAAAATAATACAAATACACATAATAATTTCTTGGACATACTTCATTAGAAATTTGTAAATTAGATCAAATATTGTTTACAATCTTCAGGCTATTGACTCATACTTTAATTCAAAGGTACTCACCATAATTATTTAAGAGACTTTCGTTTGTTTCGTTGACTATATAACCAGACATTTACCTAGACATTGAGTTGGCAAGGACATGATCTCACTAAAAATAGCTAAACTATTCTGCAGGCAGAAAGGGGAATTACTAGAGAACAGGAATTCTGCTTTTTCAGAATTTAGTGTCGCCTCCGGCATTTCAATTACTTCATTTTCTTCTGATGGACTGGTGGTTTCTATTATTATGAAAGAGCCATTATAAATGAAGCGTTAGGTTAAGATGAAAGAGCAGTCGTAAAAAGTTAGAACTCTGATTTTCTGGTCAGAATGAAAAAAAAAATCATTTTTTTTTCATTCTGACCAGAAAATCAGAGGTCTAACTTTTTACGGCTGCTCTTTCATCTTCACCTAATGCTTCATTTATAATGGCTGTTTCATAATAATAGAAGCCACCAGTCCATCAGAAGAAAATAACTGGTATAATCGGGACTCTACTGCAAAACATATTTCAATTATAAGACTTAAAGCACACACTTTTATTTTATGTAAAATGACATCATTTGCATTAATATCGATACTTAAAATTAAATATAGTTTATAATAGCTCCATGTTTTATCGTAAATCCTTCATTTATATTTTCCTAAAATAGCACGTATTTGAATTAATTTTTTTTTAAATTTTTATGAGAAAATGGCAACAAAAAGATATAATTGCTATTTTTCGACAATTTTTTCTTTACTTTCTACAAAAATTGGAGTACTTGAGTTGCCAAAATGAAACAAATGTCGCTAAAAACTACGAAAAAATTAACATTTCAAAAACTAATGGAGATGCAGTTTTCAAACAAATTGCATTAAAAAGTACTTTTTTTCCCCAATACGACGGTATAAACATTGAAAATGTGCGATGCTTAGAAGTTATAAAAAAGGCTGTAGAGTATTTAATCGCACAATGAAACATCGGCTTTTGTTTTACGGCTAGCGTACACAAGGTAACGTTATTTATTGGAGACAAAATAAGCTGGGAGAAAGAAATAGCATTCCGGGGGCTAATAAAACGATACCTTTTTTATTCAGGAACATCATCTTTGTAGCACGACCAGAGCTGGTAGGGAGTTTCCACTTTGTCGATGACACACACATACTAATAGTCTTGGATACCGAAATCCATGGGATCACCTTTCAATTGACACAACTCTGAAGATAATTATTTTGCATAACCATCTGGGCAGCACTCTCGTGACAGCGTTTTTCAGACAGGCGCTTTTTAGCAAGACAAACTTCTTACTTCTTTTTTTCCTCTAGAGATCCTTGCGTTTTTTTTTTTAATTTATTCTCCCCATTTCTCGTCTCCTTTCCTTACTGTCCAATTACATTCAACTTGCTTTCATCCTCCTATAGCAGTGATTGATGACCGGGTTCTAAATGCTAAAAAAAAAAACTCCAACTATAACTTTACTGGAAATTACTCTTTATTTAAAAACATCGTTAGGTGGTTCAGTTAAAGAACAATGGGAGAGAGAGACCCCCATTATACATGGGACGCCGAAGCGCCTTTTCTTTTTAGACAACTTTACATCTCGAAAGCTGAAACAGAAGTGCCGTTTTTGCACGAAGTCAAGAAATCTTGGCGTTGCACAGAATCGCCAAATTACAAACTTTTGTTGACTGCGCGAAAGTGAACAAAGGCTTTTGGCGATAAACATTACCGCAAAAATGTGGTGACACAACCGGACGGGTGAGGCCGAGATTGCAAGCAAGCGCTTCTAATACGATGAGAAATGCGTCAGAAAAGCGAAACTTGTTTATACAACGGATTTTACAAAGTAGACCGCCGCCTGAGAAAAATGCTGGAAATCACAGGCATCTGGCTTTTAGCTCGACCACAAAACACGATAAATACATGCTTCCCATAAGATCTGTTCATTTTTACTTTTTTATTGTTAATACATATTCAACGTTCACGTATTAGTAGAGATAAAAAATTTCTTATCAATGTGGCGCGCAAAAATCCGATGTAATTAAATGCAGACCTTGATACTAGCAGATGTGCCATTTAATTCTTATTTATTTCTTTGCACTGGAAGAGGTAACTGACAGATAAGGAAAAGGAAAAAGGAATGAATCTTTGCGGCTGGAAATAAAGATGTTTTTAGAAAGAAGAAAGAAAACCTTTTAATAAAAGCTGGATGGTTTTGAGAAATAAATTTAATTACATATTTCAGCATAAGAAAGAGGGGGGGGGAGGATAATGTGATTTAAAAGTAAAAATTATGTTTTAAATTAATTTTGAATAAAAATGATAGCTATGGGGCAGAAACGCTGTCACAGAACTCACCCCGACCACAGAAGAAAGCTGAAACGTGTACGTTGCAGCTTTATATCTACATAAAATCCTTTGTCCACCTTCGCACATACAGAGTATACAATCTACATAGAAATATAAAAAATTTTGTATCCAATAACTGAAAAATGTTTGAACCTGTTTCTCTAAAATGCTATTAGAGCATCATTTCCAGTAATTTAAGTAATAAAAATAGAAAGGTAGTATATAAACATATTTGCTTGCTTTGAAATAATTCAAAATAATAATATTTATTCATGACTGAGTGCTCATATTTAAAACAAATCTTATTTATCAATTCAATGTGCCACAAGAGAAAAAAAAGGTGTGTGCCACATTTGACGAAGAGTTAGGATTCTATGCTTTTTATGTGGCTCTCTGTTTGTGGCGCTGGTACCAGCTTTTTTTGTGTCATGATTCCAAAGAGAAGTATTTACATTAGATATATTTTATAACTTCTCACAATGTGATCTTACAATGAGATCATAATTTCATACGAAATGCAAGCAAATTAAAACAAAACACACCAATAAGAACTTTAAAAAAAATGAAACAAAGAAAAGTATTGTATGTATATATATGAAATAAAAGTTAAAATGTACTGTATTACACTAAAGATGAATCGTATATGAAAAGAAAAATTTGTGCACAAGGCACAGGACTACCAAAAAGGGGTGCATGTAGCACGCTGGCAAACAGGTGTAGCCCTAAATCTTGTGGAGACCACAAGTATTATGGCGTCAGCTTAGGGCTTCTGCCTTAGATAATAAGGGTATATATTTTTTAGATACCTGCACTATAACTAAGTTCCCGCTGTAACAAGAAGACAAAGTATAATATAATTTAGCATTTGATAAATTTACACACTGCCGTCCTGTATTTCTGTATTTTAATTAAAATTTCCCATTTTGTGTTCAAGATTCTGCATGATATGAAGTGCCTGTGTACTCACTAGAGTAATTTCCTCCCCTTTTTTTTTACTGGCAAGAATATGAAAAAAAGTAAGAAAAATGTATCTAAATGTTATATAATGTAACAAGATACCTTACTCGATCTGCCACTTTCAAGTAAGAAGTATCCAAGCAAAGTGTTAAAATGTAACATGTTAAAAATAAAAAAATTCGAAATGTATGTGTAGTTTAGTATGTCATGTGACGGATAACTCCTTGTAACTTTAAAATCTTTGTACATAGACAAAGTGATGTTGTCATTGATATATTATGACATTATGCAAACACAAAAAAAAACTGTTAAAAAGAAGTATTTTAATATTGAAACATGGTGTAAAATTTAAAAGATAGGAAAGTAAAGGAGAAACTGTATGTGTGTGGAGACGGGGGAGAAAAACTCCCAAACTCATGAACTACTTGTAATGCAACACATGAACAAAAGTGTACGCAAGCATACACAACGTGTAAGTAAACACATGAACAAATTGTATAATATCACATGAACTCTATGTATTAATGTCTCAATGAACTAAAATTGTAATGTAATTGCCAACAAAATAAACAGACAGTATATGTGTAATAACCCAAGACACTTACAACGAGTGAGATTCAATTACATAATTAATGAGTTATCATCAAAATGTAGTGAATAAGGGTTAAAAAACAAATGAACTACTTGTAATGTGTGTGTAAACCCTGGTTAAACTCTAAACCAGCCAGTGTGTATTACTCAATGAACTACTTGTAAGAAAAAAAAAAAAAAACAATAAGAAATACTGCCGAATAAATCGTTAGCAAAGTACAATGTGTAAAAGCAAATGAACAAAATATGTAAATCAACACATGAACTAGTGTAATGTATGTATATGGATGCACAAAATGTATTCTAAAAAACAAATATTGTGCAACATAAACAAATATGCAACACATGAACTGCTTGTAATAAATTGAATAAATGGTTGCCTAAGGGTTAAAATGAAAATAAAGTTGTATCTGCCAAAGTTATAACTGTATTAAGGTAACAAAAGTGTGCATAAAATGCACAAGTGCCCAGCAGACTGTATAATTCTACGCTAAAAATGTAGAAGTTATGCCAAGCCAAACATGTTCCAAGTAAAAAGAATGAAAGAGAAAGAAAAAAAAATGAATAGGAAAAAAAAAAAACTATATTCTTCATGTCATATGAGTGTATGTATCCGTCACAAGACAACGTGAGATTTTCAGTCACTAATTAAAAAAAATTTCAAATGTGAGAAAATGTCAAAGATTTAGTATAATGACTCTATTTGAATAGCGTTAAAAAAATAACTAAAGTGTACATAACAGCTAACATTATGCCTTTGAATAACTTTTTTGAAAAAAAAACAACATGTAAGGATATCAAATATCATGTCAGATAAAATAAAATTACCTTATGTTACAAATAAAAAATAGCAACAAGTCACCAGCTTTGTGTAAACAATGAAATTAAACAGTAGATTAACTGTATGTTTAAAAATGTACAGCCAATTAATTACCTCCTGCATAAAAATTTAAGATATCTGTGCAAACTATGTACAATAGTTAAATTATGTCAATTTCTGCAAAAGTTTTTAAACACATCAACCAAAAACATCCTACCAAGTATATTAAAAAAAATTATAAACTGTATTTTACTGTGTGTAGTGTAAAAAGAGACCTCACTTTATTTCACTAGAGACCACTTACAAGCAAGGAGTCTATAACAAAAGTGTTAAAAAGAACTGTTACAGGTTAATTGCCGCAAAATGAATGTGTCAAGTAAAAATGTCATGTGAAGGATAATTTCATGTAAATCTAAAAATAAAATCTGTGTAATTAAGAAAGTGATGGTATCATTAGTAAGTTATGACATTACCCAAACTGAAAAAAATTAGTATATAGAGGGTAAGAGAAAAAAAAAATCTGTAGTGTAAAACGAACACATGACATAAAATGTACAAGTAAAAAAAAATAACGGTACGTGTGTACAAACACAAAACTCCAAAATCATTCTTGTGAATGTGATTTCAATTACATAATTAATGAATTAATATCATTAGATTATGTAATGATACAGAGTTTTGCTTGACACCAAGAACTAAGTGTATAAACATATGAACAAAGTGTGAAAGTTTTAGATTATCTCAATGAACAAAGTGTGACAAACTCATGAACAATGTATGATAATATCTTAATGAACAAAGTGTATTCTCACATGAACTAAAATTGTGTAAATATACCCATGAACTAAAATAAACTCCCATGAACTAAATGTAATCTCACATGAACAAAATTGTGTAATTATTCTCATGAACTAATGTGTGTTTTCACATGAACTAAATTGTGTAACTAATCTCATGAACTAATGTGTGATTTCACATGAACTAATTGTGTAAATAATCTCATGAACTAATGTGTGATTTCACATGAACTAATTGTGTATCTATCTAAAACTTACGTGCAGCACATGAACTAATGTTGTCAAAAGTAAAAAAAAAAGTACCGTCAATTTTTAAAATAAATGTTAAGTAAGAGACAAAAATAGAAACTGTTATTAAATTATATTGTGAAAATGTAAATTCCAAAACCAAAACTGAACGTAAAGAGTGAAATGTGATGTTTCCATCACTTGTATCTATCAAATTACCAAAGTAGAAAAAAAATATCTAAAATCGTTTAAGTGTAACTGGTGCAAAAAAAGGAAGACACATCTGTACAGTATTTGTGTGTACACCTGTACTACCAAAACCTTTACAAGCGAAAAAAAAAACTGATGACCTGCATCAATGTATTTTACACTCCCATACAATCTTTTAATCATCCGACCATTCCTGCAGTAATAATCGAATGATAAAAAGGTATACCTAACAGTACACACATACTTTCTAAAAAAATATATATATAAATTTGCAGTTAAGTGTTAACTGCGAAATAAATTATCACTAATGCCATATGGTGAAGTATTAAGATGTACATAACTGTCTAACACAGTGAAATGTTTTTTTTATCTTTAAATGAATTTTTTTTTTTTTAAGAATCCTTCACAATACAAAATGCAGCAAGAGAAAAAAATATCTTGTAAAGAGGTTTTTTTTTATATCTCTATAAAAAAAAGTGTGTTCAATGAAATGAATTGCAGTTGTCTAAGTTTTCTCGTTGCTCTTTTATATATCTCTTAACGGTAGGACATCTATGTGAGAAAGCTGTATGGAAAACGTTAAATTTTGTGTTGTTTACCTCATTACATCTAATGCAATTAATGCATTTTGGGCTGTTTGAACAATGAGGATCTTTATGTGATAAGGTACATACAGGAAACCTAATTTTATCTGTGCATGCTTTTGCCTGATGAAGAAGATTTTGACATGTAAAACATCTTTTTACGGAAACGTATCTTTTTACAGGTAACCAGTAGACTGAATTTTAATTTCGCCCTGAGTAATTAACCTTTTAGCTATCTTTGGGGGCATTAGAAATATCCAATTAAATAACTCAACATATTTCATCTTATATTTTTGTTGAAAATGAATAGAAGGTGTGGATATACCAGTTAAGTCAGAAATTGCCAAAAGAATATCAGGAATATTAAAATTTTCTGGCAACTGACAAATTATAACTGAAATTGGTTTCAAATCATGCTTAAAAGGGGACGAAAAGTTACTATTTATAGGAGAAGTGGTAACATCTTGTTGTGGGCATTTCAAATCAGAAATAATATTTGACTTATGCTGCAAGGAATTTTCAGTCAGACTGGTGATTTCACAATTATTTATTTGTGTTGTTTCAATCCGCTTAGGTGATAATATTTCGCTGTATGTCTCAGATGTGCTTTGATTTTGATAAGATGTCTCATTAATTTCAACTTTATGTTTCTCTTTCACTGTGAGTGCGTGCAATCTTTCCAAAATTTTTGTATTAATAATTTGTAAACATTTGTTCTTATTCTGCAACATAACATAATCATCTTTTATAACCTGAAAAAAATTACCCAAAATTTGAAATTCCCATAAAAATTTCTTATGCATAGAAGATATATTTTCAACTAACGTGTCATTGTTTTTACTACCAATTTGTTCCTGTAGTATAGGGAATTCTGTGTTTACCTTTTCTGCAAATCTGTTAAGTGCTTCCTCAAACATGTACGGCAGAGAACATTTTAATTCAGCCATAGATACTTCTAATTCTGGCTGGCTATCGGCCTGTGACATTTTTCAAAAATGTTGGAAAAAGTAGCCAAAGAAGAATTAAAAAAAATATAAAAGATGGCACAATAATTTAAAATTTAGTTACTGTATTAGGGCGAAAAAGAAAAAAATCAAAACAAATATTTTCTCTCCCTTTCTATTTTTTTGAATGAGCAGATTAAAAGAGAAGAAAAAAAATTGGAAGTTCTCAAAAAAGATTTCTGTCTATTTTAAAAGTATGCAGTATCTGAAATATTCATACAGTAAGAAAAATTTATACACCCTCAGATATTATATAGAAAACAGCACAAAATCACTGCAACATCTTCCAATAATATGCATGCAAAAATAATATTCACTTGTAAATGCAACACTTGTACAAGCAAAAAAAAAAAAAAAAAAAAAAAAACCTATCAAATAATAGCCAAGAAAATTTTATAAGGCACCTTTGGAAACGAGGGCAATAAATGTTAATATGCCTAGCCTATCACAAACACATTTTAACTAAATGACATTTTATTTTCTGTATGGAAAATAATGAATGACCTAACTATCAATATAAAATAAATATGCACCGCAATACTGAAATAAAAAAAACTTACCTTTCAAAATAAAGCAAGAAAAGAGAAGACAAAAAAATTATAAGTGCCGAATAAAATCATTTAAAATATACATCTTCAATTTCGTAAACTTCTCTGTTCATGCTAACAAATATACTGAATAGTAAGAAGTCATCATTTTGTATATTTTTTTTTACCCAAACAGCATGAAAAGGGAAATTGATAAATCATAACGCATACCTACAGATAAAAAAATAAAGCAAAATAATAATAACTAATTTACTGTATTTACTACAATTAAAGTTTAAAAGAAACACTTGAATTTTCCGTGTTCATGCTTTTGCAGTGTAAACTAGACACTTTTATTATTTAATTTCTATTCTTATCCGTAGAATTTTTTGTTGTATTATTCGCAGACATACGATGGTACATTTGTGTACGTTTTCACTTTTTTTATATAACTTCACGTTTTCCTTTTTTTTTATCAGGTGTACCACTTTTACTATTGCGAACATATTGGCACTGATTTTTTTACGAGCTAAGATGGCAGAAACCAGCAACAAACAAAAATCGATCTGATGCAAATTTGATGATGAAAACTGATGCAAATCTTTTTTTTTTTATCTCATTTATGCACAAGAAGCGAATAGTTATTCTGTTGATAACTGAAGCACAGATTAAAAGAAAATTGTTCACATAATTTGAAATATTTTGGGATGCACTAATTCTGTTAAGATGCACTTTCTTTTCCTTTACAAAAAAAAAAATTACACCTGATTAGAGCGTTTATCTGACATCTGTCAACACATATTTTTTTTTATTAATCACTTGAAGACAACACATACTTGACGTAACACATGCAAATCACCGACGCAACACTTGGAAAAAGAAAACTTTTTTGAAGACACTTTCCTAAAAAATTGTAGCATAAGATTTTACGTACACCTTTGCCGCAATGCACGCGAAGTTTTTACTTTTTCACATTCCACACAATATTCTGTCGAAAGGGGAAAGCAAAACGTCGACACACACACACACACAAGGCGAACCGCTGAAGTCACGTTTTTTTTTCTACGATTCGTGACGATACAAGATCACAGCCCCGACTGATTCCGATCATCTGGGGGAGGTGATGGTGAGCAGGAACGAAGAAACAACCGCACCAACATCAGAGGGGGGGAAAAGGCATACAGGCGAAACAAGAGTGGCTCGAAGATGTCCAGCTGGTGAGCGAAGAAACACTACAACCATCACTGTACGTCGGAGAAAATCGCATCCATTCATCGAGCGCAGGATGTTATGAGTGCAGGATATCACGGCACACAAAGAAGCCACACTGACCGGCATGGTTGAAAAATATCCAGTTCAAGAATTTGAAGAAAATTACTGCAAGCGTACTTGAATGGGGTACTTGAATGATTTTAAGGGGGGGGGGGGGTGAATTTCTCTCTCTAACGTGCATTTTTTTTTTTTTTAACTAAGTTGGAGAAAAAATATGGGCGATGCGCCAATATATATAGCATTGATTGAAGACCGGGTTCTAAATGCTAAAAAAAAACTCCAACTATAACTTTACTGGAAATTACTCTTTATTTAAAAACATCGTTAGGTGGTTCAGTTAAAGAACAATGGGAGAGAGAGACCCCCCCCCCCCCCCATTATACATGGGACGCCGAAGCGCCTTTTCTTTTTAGACAACTTTACATCTCGAAAGCTGAAACAGAAGTGCCGTTTTTGCACGAAGTCGAGAAATCTTGGCGTTGCACAGAATCGCCAAATTACAAACTTTTGTTGACTGCGCGAAAGTGAACAAAGGCTTTTGGCGATAAACATTACCGCAAAAATGTGGTGACACAATTGGACGGGTGAGGCCGAGATTGCAAGCAAGCGCTTCTAATACGATAAGAAATGCGTCAGAAAAGCGAAACTTGTTTATACAACAGATTTTACAAAGTAGACCGCCGCCTGAGAAAAATGCTGGAAATCACAGGCATCTGGCTTTTAGCTCGACCACAAAATACGATAAATACATGCTTCCCATAAGATCTGTTCATTTTTACTTTTTTATTGTTAATACATATTCAACGTTCACGTATTAGTAGAGATAAAAAATTTCTTATCAATGTGGCGCGCAAAAATCCGATGTAATTAAATGCAGACCTTGATACTAGCAGATGTGCCATTTAATTCTTATTTATTTCTTTGCACTGGAAGCGGTAACTGACAGATAAGGAAAAGGAATGAATCTTTGCGGCTGGAAATAAAGATGTTTTTAGAAAGAAGAAAGAAAACCTTTTAATAAAAGCTGGATAGTTTTGATAAATGAATTTAATTACATATTTCAGCATAAGAAAGAGGGGGGGGAGGATAATGTGATTTAAAAGTACAATTTAAGTTTTAAATTAATTTTGAATAAAAATGATAGCTATGGGACAGAAACGCTGTCACACCTCCTATCCTGAGTGGGTCCTGTAAATTATATGTGAGATCAGATACCCTAGTGCTGTGTGATTGGGTCATGTTACCAAATGTTATTCTCCCTTATTTTTAATTTCTCCGTCAGTCAAATGTTCTGGAAACGTCTTTTCCTAGTAAGATGCCATAAACTGTTATTCATTGGGCCATAAATTCAAATGTCCAGTTCTAAAATCTTAAATGTCTGGTTATAAAGGGAGATTGGATTTTATGGCTTTCTTTTAAGTGTCTAGTCATAAATTCACTTGTGGGAGGTGCTTCATGGAATGTCTTTTTAATTTAATAAGAAGAGAGTTCTGTGTTGCATTTATTGTCCATCTTTTCATTTTATAAAGGGCTAATTTCTTTGTTTTGATGATATGATTTTTAATCACATCAAAATTCACTACACCGATTTCGGTAAATCGATATTACATTAATCACACTTGGAAATGCACTTCATAGTAATCAGAATTGTTGTGCAATACACTTGTACATTGATCTTGAAAAATAATGATTAGAAAAATCATAATATGGTACAAATTTTCTTTGAACTCTACACAAATTTCTGTAATAGTAACGTACGAAAGTAAAAGAAGCAATCGGTGACACCTGGAAGTATAGACACTTTCTTCCTATCTCTCTTTTTATTTTTATTTAACGCATTAAAAGATGAATATCGATGACAATGCCTCAAATCTTGCGAACGATAAACACACACACAAAAACAAAAAAAATAATAATCCAGGAGAGCAAAGCTCAGTCGGCTCTTGAAACACCGCGCTGGAATATGAAAACGCTGACAGCAATATTACATAAACTTGCTTCTTGATCGTTCTGTGTTGGGATAGGGATATTCATCGGCACCCTAGTTGATATCACCGGTCTCTAAACGCGATAAGGAATCATTGTTACGGAAGTCATATTTCCCTCGGAGTAGAGCATAATATTTAACGGCCGATGCTTCAAGAATAACGATCCGATGAGAACAGTGTGTAAAAATATATAGTTTCTCATAAGGCAGTGTAGAATCTATATTTAAATCTAAAGCTGCATCGTTGAAAGTCCAAACAACGGCGAAAACATGAATTAATGCAAATTTTTTTTTTAATTTATGGCCTTTAGTAGCTATTATTTAGTTGAGAGGGATCACCCTAGTCACAACTACAATCGCACGAGTCTCGTCTGATCTTTAGCACCAAGTTATATACTAATGATTTGTTTATTGTTTTAACAGGAAATTGATTTTAATTTTTAACAGTTATTTTAGTCGTATAAAATCAGCCGTATCAATTAAAAGTACTTTGCGTATAAGCTAAACCTCAGGCAATTGGCTCAATAAAAAGGTCCAAGCTATCCATGTGGCTTTTATTAAAAAAAAAGGAGCAATGAAATTCTCTCGCGGGATGACCCCCGGTATAATTAGACAAGAACTGCTCTATATGTTTATCTCAGAGCGGTCAGAGATAGAAGAATGGCTAGCAGTCAGATTTGATTGTAAGTGCATCGAGCACACAAATTTGAACTTTGCACAATTATAACCCCAATACGCCATTTAACGGAAATTTTGAATTCCAAATCATCTCAAAGATTCATTAGATGATGTAACCGAATTTTTAACGTACTTATTTGATGCCGAGGCTGAGAAATTGGAGAAGATATATTTAGGAGCACCAATTTACAGATTACTGCATACCTGTCGCTTTCTTTATTATAAACACAGTAGATCGTTTAGAAACGAAATAATAATTTGTATTGACTACCAATTTGAGCATTAATAAAGTGTTTAAATTACAGCTGCAAAGAAGCATGTGGTCAAAGAATATCTTTTTTTATATATTCGTTGAAGGAAAGAAAAGCGTGCTTTGCACAGTAATGCTTTTAAGATGAGAAAATAGCTTTCTTTTTTGTTTATTTTATTAACAGCTTTGAGTGACCCTGAGAATATAAGCTGAATGTAATTTATTAAGCGCAAAAGAGAATAATAAGTAGATATACTTTTTTGAAAGGAAAAGAAGTATCGATTAAATTTAAAATTGTAAAAAAGGGAATTAAATTTTAAAAGGGGTATAAATAATGATATGTGATAATATGTTAATTCCATCATCACACGTACGCCCACCAACGATGTTTATTTTTCGTTATTTTATTTTGGTTCTTAGGAACAAAATTTTCTTCAAATTGTTTCTCGTTAGCTGTAGCACGACTGTGTGCAGTTGACAATAATTGATAATGAGGTATCAATAGTCCTGCGATATAGTAAGGCTGATTTGATGAGTTTGTACTGTTTAACAAGTTAACCAAAGATTTAATATGCAATACAGACAACTAAAAAATTGCAATATAGAAGCTAGAATAGAATTCGGAGTGAATGAATATTTATTCGAAGTTATAGAATTTGATGTCATAGATTTCGATATTTTAGGTTACTTTGCAAAAAACAATTCCAATACTGTACCCAGGATTTAATTTGAAGTAAATGAGATAGATACTTATTCCATATTATCTCAAACAGCACATGTGCTGAGCATATCCCAATAATAAGTGCTACAGATTTTACAAGCTTAAAGAACTAAAACAATTCAGTTGCACTAAATATACAAGCTTTATAAATTAATTCTTTAATTTGTTTATCTTTATTTTTTATATTGGGTAGATTTCGTAAGAAATGCTATCTATTACATTCTCCCCTACGTTGGAATTTCTGAAAAAAAAATTGCAAATCTACGCCGATCATGACTCCTAGAAACCAAAACCAAATCCACCCCCAGTTCAAAACTTTATCTATCTATTTATCTATCTATCGATCTATGTATATCACTTTTTTATGGGCGCGGTAACTTCCAGAATTTTGCACAAATGTCTTCTAAACTGATATATAAAATCAAGGGACAGAAAATCTCGGTTAAGTTCGTTAATGAGCAAAATCGGACCAAGGGGGTGGAAATGTGGAGGCTTTTTGTGAAAACAGAAAAAAAACCCATAACTTCTTAATTATAATACATATCAAATCAGTTTAAAGTTATTATTACTTCTAGGAAATGGTCTAAATTTTTTTTTATGTATGACATATTTTTGATATCATTAAAAATGGGCTCAAGGGGTGCAAATAATAGGGTTTTACGACGAAAAAAATTCGTAACTTCGTCATTTCACACGATATCAAATCCACTTAAATTTGCTATAATTCTTCTTAATATTATCTACAGCTGTTATAGTGACAAATTTTTGATAGGAGCAACTCTTACAGCAAAACAAAAAAGGTAAAAGGGGGAAAATACTGTTCACAAATGCCATAAAGCAAAAATCGAAGAAAATCAACAAGAATTGACTAATCGCCGAGATGTTGTGTTCCCACATGACAATGCTCGGCCCCACATTGCGATGAATGTCAGGCAGTGCCTTATTGAGTATGGATGGGATGTTTTGTGGAACCCAACATATTCGTCAGACCAGGAGTTCATTACTTTGGAGTCTGTCAAATAGCACCTTGATAATTTCTTTACGACTAAATCTAATGACTTTTTAAAAAAAGGGTATTTTTCAGCAGCCAGAACGACGGCAGAAAGTCATACAAGAAAATCGTGCTTATGTGATTCAATAACATTTTCTTATGTTTTCGTAAGTCTTTATTGAAATTATAAAAAAACGCAGAACTTTCTAGATGACCCAATATAATATATATGATGTTTTCATAATTGTCGGCGTTACAGTGTTATAAATAAAATTTTTTCAAAAAGTATGACAAAATTGAATATGGTTAATGAAAGATAATATAACCTCTTATAATATAATATAAAAAATAATCTCAGTTCACTGCAATAATAAACAGATTAATACACTATAAAATCTACCCGAAGAGGTTTACGAAAATAACGGTCAACAAAAGAATTTTTTGTTTCTTAAAATCTTGATTGATTTCCGATGTTTCGAAAGATAAAAGAACGCTTTTTGGAATCGTGGGAAACTCGGAGAAAATGTATTATATTTTCGAAAACTATATAATATTTCGAAATAGTTTCGGAAACCCGTTATTTCTTACAGTGTACGATCAACAGTTGGCTGTATTTAATCAGGGTAACATAAAATTATCAAAATTTGAAGCATAGTAAAAACTATTAAAAATTAATTAAATTCAAGAAGTAACAATATATAATCTATCATTTCGTTTAAGAAATTAATTGTGCATATGATTCTTTGATTCAAAAGAATCAATTTCCAGTGGCGAGTTATTGAAGAAGAACAAAATTATACTATCCGTTTTTTATACTACCATCCACAAACCACAGACTCCATTTAACAATCGATTTTATCGATAACATAATCTGCAAAGAGTTGCCTTTAGTTCATATTAAAATAAAATCATAGCTTCAAATGTAGTAAAAAGTATTGAGAATGTTTTATATTGAATTCTAATTGAAAATAATCTACTATTTCTTTTAAGAAATTAATTATTGGATTCTCTGAATTAAAACAATCATATTTGTGGGCGCGTTATTAAATAACAAATGACTTATACGATTGATTTCTTTTAGTGACGTCTGATGCATTTCACAATCTATTTCCTCTTTAGTATACTCGAAAATCTGCTGTCTCTAATTCAAATTTAATTAAAATTATCAAAATTTCAAGCACAATGAAAAGTTTTAATAATTAATTAATATTAAGTATGTTAAAATATTCTATTATTCCTGTAAGAAATTAATTGTGCGTCGGACTCTTTGAATAAAAACAATCAGTTTTTCTGCGGCACGTTACAACATATAACAAAGTCATATAATCAATTTTCTCATAGTATCATCAAAAGTATCATTGATAGTACCATTGATTCCGTTTAATACCAATTTAATCGATAATTTAATAGACAATCGGTTACCTCTGACGCAAAATAAAATAATAGAAATTTCAAGCCTAGTAAAAAGTATTAAGAATAAATTAAAATTAAATATTGTCAGAAAATGTATTATTTCCTATGCGAAAATAATTGTCCGTCAAATTCTTTGATCCAAAACAAGCAATATCCGTTGGTGAGAGTTATACGAGAATAACAAATTTGTGCAATCGATTTTTTCATACTATTATCGATCGTGTGTCTGTTATATTTATTAATCGATTCCATCGATAATATAATCGACGTTCCATTGAGCCTAGCTCAAAATGAAATAAAATTAATCAGATTTCAAGCATTGTACAAAAGCATTAACTATTATTTAGGAAATGTCCACTATTTAAAAAAAAAACTACTTGTTCGTCGGTTTTTGAATCATAATAATTATTTCAACTGACGAGTTAAATAACTATAGCAAACTAAGATCGATTTTTTTTCAAACTATTGTCCATAATACCATTCGTATTAATTTGAAAAAATTATAGGAAATAATAAATCAACAAAATGACTTATTAACCCTTTCTAGCACAGTGTGCCCAGTTCGGGATACCTAATTTTAATTCCAAACTTGCGAAAGGCACCAAGAATATTTTAGTAAAATTTTGCTTTTACAATGAACATAATAAAATTTTAAAACATGGTTTTAATATCTAAAAAAGTAGTTTCTAAATTCCGGTGTCAGTCAATTATTTCATCATTTTACAATAAAAATTGTCTGTGCCGGAAAGTGTTGAAAAGAAAGCAGGACAGGAGTTAATCGATTTATACATTAAATATTTGATGATCTTTCAGTAGAAAATTCTAAAATCTTTGATTTTTTGTTAAAATATGTCTGTAATATTTGGTGTAAATAAATAAAATGCCTTGTAATAAAAATTAATTTAATCTTTCCATTATTTATTTACCGCAAAATGTGTTTCAACTGGATTCTAAGAAACGAACTTTATAAGGAAATCGATATTGGAAGATTATTTAGAGTGGTCTATTTAATTAAATTTTCTACTCAGTATCAGTAACGTATTATTTGTTTTGATATGATCAAACAAATACGGGTGTATCGAAATGCATTTGTGATATGCACGCAACGGAAGTAGAATAATATTGAACTAAAGAAAAACAAATGTATTGTTTTATGCACGAGTGCATCATTCGAATTTTCAGGGAAGATTAGAATGTGTAATATTATTATAATGTGTTAAAAAGAAGCTTGTTTCTAAGAATATCTTTTCGGAATATTACTTAATTAAAAAATGACTTGTATAAAAAAAAGAAGTATTAGTTGATTTGCCGAAACTAAATATCTAACGATCTTTCCGGAGAAAATTGTATATTACTTGATTTTTCCTTAATATAATCAGTAATATTTGGTCTAAATAAATAAAACGTTTCAGAAATTATAATAAAAGTTAATTTAATGCTTGCCTTACTTATTTAAGGCGAAATGTGTTCCAACTGTATTCTAAGAAGGAACTTTATAAGGAAATGGGTATTGAAAGATTATTTAGATTAGCTTATTTAATTAAATTTTCTGCTCAGTATGAGTAACGTATGGTTTGTTTTGATCTGATCAAACAAAATCGAATATTTACACATGAAATTTCTGATATGTGTGCAAGAGAAGTATAATAATACTGAGCTAAGGGGAGCTTGATGAATTGTTTTATGCATGTACAGCCTCGGCCAAAAGTATTAGGCACCCTGACTTTTAATACATTTTTTGTTTTTAAAGTAGAAAATAAAAGTCTTATTCTTCTATAAATTATTATATTAACGTAAAATTACAAAACATATCAATATTTAGTGGGTCCATCCTTTGCTTTAATAACAGCAGCAATCTTTTGGGGCATAACGCGTAAAATGCTTGTATATTTTTTCTGGACTTATGGCATACCACTCTTGGAAATCATTTTTCAAAGCTTTTTTTAATGTTATGCTTTGTTCTCTGATTTTACGATTTATTATGCCCCAAATGTGCTTGATTGGATTCAGATCTGGGGGCTGCGCTGGCCTGTCCAGTAACACATTTTTACTGTCTTTAAACCAGCGCATCGTCGTGACTGGTTTATGACAAGGAGCAATGTGTTGTTGGACCTTGACGCTCCATACATTGGTGTTCCCCAAAAGGCACGTTAACGAAGGCATCAGCATAGTTTCCAGCACATTTATGTATTTTTGGCTCTTCATACGGCTTTTGTAATCGAATATTTCACCAACGCCATCAGCAGCCACGCAGCCTCAGATCATAATGCTGCGCCTCCGTGTTTTACAGTAGGCACCACGCAATCTGGATGATATTCTTCGCGACACGTTGTCTCACGAAGGCCGCACCGGGTGTTCAAAATACCTGGGAATAAAATAAAAATGACACATCTTAAAATGTTCTCATTTTTATTACAAAAGCCGACTCTGACTGAATGATGGTTATTTTTCATTATTAAAAAGGGGTTAAAATGCTTACTCAAAGTTAGATTCATTGGACTACAGAACATTTGACCAATTCCATTCCGTAAAATGTTGATCTCTACGAATCCACTCCTAGCGATTCTTCTTGTTGATTTCTGAAACCCAGGACGTCTTCCTGGCTATACACCTTTTTAACACAGCTTCTGTCATTCTTCTTCTTACCGTTCGAGCACGTATAGTCTGCCCAATGTCTTTTGGGAGAGCTGCAGCGAGTTGAGAAGTAGTTTTTTGCGATCTCTGACAGACTATCTTATTAGTTTTCTGGCCTGGTGTTTCGTAGCGTCTGTTTTTTTTCTTGTTTACGTAGGACCGAGTCTTCGTGAACCTTTTAATAGCAGATTGCACTGCACACCGAAAACATTTCACCAACTTGCTCATATCTACTTGAGATTTGCCTTGTTCAAGCAGTACCTGAATTCTCATTTTTTTTTTTCAATAGACAGTTTACTTTTTTTAGGCATTTTTCGAATTAAGTGATGTAAAATTTGCCACTAGATCACACACGGAAGTTACTTTGCGCTGCGAATGTCAAAGACTAAGAAAACATTCGAAGTATTTTTTCACAAAACTGCATTTCCTTTGTTTCAGTCACCAAGCGTCGCCAGTCATTCCAAAGGGATTATCTATGTTTTGGTTGACGTTTGACAACTCTGCTTACGCCTTTATATAAAACGTTTGTTATTGTTTCTAGTATTTTTTACGATTCAAGTGTTTTGTAGGGAGTGCCTAATATTTTTGGCCAAGGCTATTCATTCAAATTTTCAGAGAGGTTTAAAGAAAGTGTAATATCATATTAATGTGTAAAAAAAAGTTATTTTTAAGAATGTCCTTTGGGAATATTAATATTACTTAATTAAAAGGATTTTATGTATATGTATGCACAGACATATAAAACTTTCTACTTATTTGAATTCATGTATTGATTGTAGCAATATTGATTGAAATCAAATACAAAAGGTTTGTTATATATGTATGGCATGATACGTACAGTTTTTCCAAAATCTTTTAGGTATTTTTTATAGAATTTTTTGTGTTATTCAATTCTATAAAGCAATATAAGTTTTACGATTAAACAAGGAGCCTGAAAGTTCGCGTTTTGATTATTAAATAGAAAATTTGTAATTTGGAAAACTGAAATATTGGCTTTATACTTATATATATATATATATATATATATATATATATATATATATATATGAAGAGAGAGAGGGAGAGAGAAAAATAAAATTTAAACCAAAATATGAAAATTATAAAATATTTTATGAAACTTTATTTCATTTACATTTATTAAGTAAAAGAATATTAATTTGACTATCATAGGAAATTGATATGTCGTAACCCATAAGATACATACTTGAATAGAGCCAATTGGTAATGGACTCTGTTAATCGGTTAGTGTTTAGTGTCCTCATTTGAGGGTAATTATAAAATTTTATGTTCGGCAAGATTTTTTTTTAAACTTTAGAATGACCTACTTCTCTTACGCCACGTTAGATGACAGCACAATCAACCCTTCGCAACTCATAATTTATCAGGCAGGTATTTTGGAAGTGTTCGGCTCCTTTGTTATTTTTAGGATTTGGAAAACATCTGGACTGCTTCGAATTTACTGTTATTTTTATGATATAAATTCGTAGTAATTAAACTATTTCTCTTCTTTATTGTTGTTAGTTCCCTTTTTGAAGTGTGAATATAGTTTTGTTTTCTCATTCGGCTTTGGAATTTGGTTTTATCAAAAAATGTTGTAATATTTTCTTGTCCTCATTTGAGGGGGCAGGGAGTTTTGCCAAATTTTTTCTTTCGATTCCTCCTTTTTGTGTTATATTTGAGTGGAATGTGTATAATATGTGAATAAATATGCAATTATGCATTTTTAAAAAATAATATATGATGTTTGAATATCAACAACGATTCATCAATACATTTATGTTAATATATAATATCATAAATGTGCATTTTTTTAGATCTTTAAAGTCAAAGAGATGCTTCAGAAATATTCTAGAACTCTTGAAAAGACTTACGAGTACAGGGATCCCCCGACTTACGTATTACGCGATTTACGTAAATTCGCAGTTAAGTAATAAATCTCGAATATTACATTTATGATCATACAAGCGCATTTGATACATATTTGCATATTTTTGATAACTATTTTATAAATAAAATTTGCAGATAAAAACCACAACAATTCCAGTTTTATATATTAAAGAGAAACATATTTTTCTTAGAATATACCATCAAATCTTAACAAAACAAACCCAAACATAATGAAAATGAGGTAAAAAAATACCTCGGCTTCAACCGTTACAATTATGTTAGCAGAATTCGAATCAGAACGAAATCTAATGTTAATGTTTCGATGATGAGGAGCGAGTGTATTTCTCTCAGATAACCTTATTGGTAGTAACATCTGGTTTGTCATGTAAACTTGGCCCTTGTAAGCCAAGGATCTGGGTTCGATTCCCGGCCTGGGCATTTTTTCGCTGAGTTGGAAATATTCAATTCGTATGATAACTTTACCAATCAGTTTGATTGTGTTAAAATAATAGTTCATCTACGTATCCATCGTTTATATGGAATTTCTTTACCTGCGGTTTATTCTGTTGAACTGTCTACATGACAGATCAGATGTTACTACCAATAAGGTTATCTGAACGAAATATGCTGGCTGGTTGTCGGCTGTTGCCTGTACGGCAGAAATTCTGCTAGAATGAGCTGAAGATGAATATGAAGAAATAGTCTCGCCTTCAAAGAAAGAGTGTAAAATCCCTACAGAATGGGCAAAAGAAAATTTTGCATCAAACTGTCCAGACATTCGACAGTTTCTATAGATAATGGTTACATAACCGTAATTTAACTCTATACTAATCATAACATGGGCAATAATTTAGTCAAAATAAGAGTTAAATTACGGCTATTTAACCCTTTTCTATAAAAACGGTCGAATGACTGAACAGTTTGCTGCAAATTTTTAAGTGTAGGTAAGTCCAGAATATTCAACTTTTTAATAAGATGTTTTATTCAATGAATAACTGGAAAATTTAAAAGATGAACTGGGTTGTTTGAATGGGGTACAAATATTTAAAAAAATGGATACTTTAAAAAGTGTTAATCTAAAAAAAACTATGATTCGATACACCACTGGACATAAGAATATCCCAAATTACGCTTTATTTCATGACGATTTAAAAGTCCTTATTGGATTTTGAATTTTTAGTGGCTATCGTATCTTTCGAAAAGTAAAAGGACTATTTGTCTGAATGACATTTAGGCGATACTTTGAGGAAAAAAATGTATGTGATGGAATTTTAACGCCTTTACAGTTTCACTTTTTTGGACACAATAAACTAAAAATAGGCACAAATAGCCACTTTTTCCATACTAAAATATCTGCCTTATATAATCGAAAAATATCTGCCAGTTAATAAATCAAAACTAGATACACAAATTACTACAGAAGATACACAAAACACAGCCTTTAAAGTTAGATCATTGATGGATAAATTGGATGAGAATTTCCATCAATGAGGAGTTTTTCAAATGCGAAGAAATAGGTGTTGCTTTAAACAAAAAATCTATGCTCTGTTACATTAATGCAAAATTAAAAACCACAATTTTGCTTTACAGACAACAACAACAACAACACAAACTGCTGAGAATACCCCAAACACAACCTTTAAAATTGGATCATTGATTGATAAATTGAATGAGAATTTCCATCAATGGGGAGTTTTCAAACGTGAAGATTTAGGTTTTGCTTTAAAGAAAAAAAAATCCCTCCCGGCTCGGGCCTACAGGCGGAGGTAGATTTTGAAGTTAAGTACTAAATTCACCAACAAAACTTAAATCAAGATTAGAGATAAACCCAGTTCCTTCACCAAGAATGAGCTCTAGGGACCTAAACATTTTGTGAAAATTCTAATATACAGGAATACACACACGCATGTATATGGAATAGGTTTAAAAATGGCTAAAGCAAATTCAGAGAACCTCAAAGTGTTAAAATATGTTAATATTTCCATAGTCGGGTTTTTATCATGTTTTAATACGTTTCTTCAAACTCACATGACGTTACATATTCACCTGCTGAGGTCCATTATATTTCTAATATGACGCAATATTTTGATTTTTTTTTTTAATTCGTCAAACTATTTATTTCATTTTGAGTTTTCATGCCGAAATCTTGCTCTAGAAAACTTATGACTTAATATTCAATTTGTTTTCAATTCGTCAAACTGTTTATTTAATTAATTTTCACGTGAAAATTTTGCAATAGAAAAGCAATTGTTGTGGTGAGAATTTTATTGCTTTTTTAAATTGTTGGCAACTGCTATAACGAAAAATATTTATTTTTTTCTATCATTGTTGTAAAAGACCTGGTTTTATCAGAATCATGTTAAGACGGTATTCAAAATTTTGAACCCTCCCCATTTACATTCTCTTGGGCCGATTTTGCTTATTTTCAATCTCCGCCGAGATATTAGCCATCTCAAAGTTGTTGGCGAGTTTGATGACGATCCGTACATAGTTGCGACTTTTATCGTGCGGACAAAATTTAATACGTACATACATATATATATATATAAACTTTTTAGGTGGGGGTGGTTTTGCGTTCCTAGGGTCGTATAATGAAAAGTTAAGAAGGAATTTTTCAAAAGTCGCATCATGGTAACGACTGCAATAGGTAGTATTTCTTACGAAATCTACCTAAAATATATGTGCTGGAATTTTAATGCAAAATTAAAATCCTGAATTTTGCTTTGCAGAGAACAACAACATAACTATAGAAAATGCACAGGGCACAACCTTTAAATAAAGATAATTGATGGATAAACTGAATGATAATTTCCATCAATGGGGAGTTTTTTAAACCCATCTCTCCGTTGACGAAATGATCGTATGTTATGTTGAGCATCAAAAACGTCCGCTATGTTTATTTATTGTCACGGCCTTCAGTATTACGAAGGTCACGGATAGTATCCACAAAATCGAGCTCTTGAGGGTGTTGCCATCCAAGCTGAATCTGAACATTCATTCATAATTTTATCAGTAAGAAATAGTGTAACGATATTTTCACATAGTTAAACCGTCCTGTTTTTTTTTCTTCATAAATTAGATTGTCGCTGCTAGTGTAAATATGTGACTGATCTTATTATGGCATACTTCCAGCGATACCCATGATGTTATAACCATCACGCAAGGTAAGCAAATTCTCAGCCCCATGCCCAAAAGTCAACATTTTTGTAAAAGTTTAGATAAAAATCCAATTTCAAATTAGAATGAGACGCCCTCTGTTTTTCATTCAGAATATGGTTTGCTACATACGTTTCTAACAAGTACACCTTGTATAAATAACAACACAAAAAACATAATTAACATAACGTTTTTTTTGGTTTTTTTTCTTTTTCGAGCGAAATTTACATACTTTTCATGATGTAGAGTGATGACATCATGGGTATTGCTGGAAATATCATTATTAAAATTATCATAAATTATTAATGCAACATTTTGTTTAAATGTATATAAATGACCCTATGGTGATTTATATACATGATTTTATATGATTGTATGATTGCATGATTTATATGATTGTATTTGAAGAATTTATTATTGTTTTGTATACTTATAGAATACTTTGTATTAAAGGCTTTGTATAAATGTTGTTTCTTTATATATTGTTGTTAATTTAAGATAATTTATTTCGTATGTTAATATTAAAGTAAATTTCGCAAGCTTTCTTTGCAGTAAATACATAAATCGTTACACTGAATTCCGCAGGCAATGTATCATCTGTGTGGAATAATTCATCATTGAAAACATTGCGTGACGATGAATGTTCTTTGTAAGGTATACCAGGTGTAAAACCATTAATCAAAAAAAAAGTTAAACAATCTGCAACTTTAAAAACATGTTTTCGTACATTTTGTTTTATATCCTTTTCAAGTTACATCAAATAGGTTTTCTGAAATATTTAGGAAAAATTAAAAATCAATAATTGCCTGCGTGGAATTATTTTCAGTTGGAAAAGGCAATCCGCGGTGAAAAAATAAATCCCTATAGTCAGTAAATGGAGACTCATTTGGCCCAAATAAAAAACCTAATTAAAATTCGTATATTTATACTAACTTTTATACTGTAATTGAGTAGTTAAACATTGCTTGCGTAATGAAGATAATGGTGAATTAACACGTTGATTAACCATGAAATTACTCGTAATTGGCAGTCTGCTTGTAGACGCTTGCCACGAGTCATCTCGTTTTTGAAAAATAGCTTTTCAGTGTTCACCGCCTATTAAGGGTTGTATATTTATAACTTTATTAACTTTATAACAATTTTGGACTCCATCCATTCCTTACGATATCATACGTTATCATTCCTCGACCCTCGGTCCCCGCACCTAATGATATCGTTATCTGTGTCTAAAAATTCCTTCTATTTTTACCCGATTGAAAAGAAGGGTTATGTGTTTCACGTGTATCTGTGTATGTGGATTTTTTTATACCCTCGAAACATCCCAACGGCTGGATGGATTTGAATTAATGAGGTCTCTATCAATTTTACTTAGCGGCCCGATGGTTATAGGCTAGGTTTTATTTTTATAAATTCAAAATGGCGGCCGTAAAATACAAAATGGCGGTAGAGACGAAAACAAAAATTTACGCACCCTATTGAGTGGCATATCATTGGATAGGTCTTTCAAAATGAAGACGATGTTTCATTGAGTATTTTACAGTCAGAAGCTCCATTAAGATATTATACAACCTGGAAGTTGTGTATGTATTGTGTATCTCTAGCTTTACTGCAACTCTAACCACAATAGACATCTATAGACCTCATCAAAACAGTGTTTATAGATAGGAACTAACAGTTAAACACAACTTAAAAGTCATCAATAGAAGTAAATAAAAAAAATAGGTAATCATGTGGGCTCTCTCGATTATTGAAAATTAATTAATTTAATTAATGAATTAATATTTGAAAAAAACTGGATTAACATCAAGTTCGCTGGCAAGATTCATCAGCCATCTTGTTTCAAAATGGCGGCCATTAAACTAAAAAAATATCTATATATATTTAAAGTGAGGTGCAAAAAAATTAGAAATTGAAAAAGTCCTTCCGGCCAGTGCCGGGAGGAAGAGGTAGCTTTCAAATACCTTATTTTAAAAAAGCCAACTTATATTATTCAAACGCACGAAGCTCAATTTAGTGGAAACCGAATATAGGAGATTCAATACAAATTTTTATCAATACTAAATCATTATGAATGAGAATTTCACGAAATTAGTCAGCTTTATCCAAGCTGCTTTTATTTAAAGTAACTTATATTTGGCTGAGATGTTGATGTATACTATCCACATGCTTTCTCACATGGAAATAGGCGAATACGTATGTTATCGCGTGACAAATACAAGATCGTTTCAAAATGTTAGCCATACTAGAAATTCAAAGTGCTATAATTCAACCATTTTTTAAGATATAAACAAAAGAACAAATTTTCAGAAACAAAATCTGCTCCGGAATCTTTGTATCAAGGCCAAACACATAAAAAAATCTTTTTCATTTTCCAATTTTTTAATACCTCATTTTAAATTTTAAATTTAATTTTTTTTAAATGTCAACCCTTTTGAAACAAGATGGCGAATAAAGCTGGCCAACGAACTCGGTTGAGACATTGGTATGTACTATGTACAGACCAAGTAACATCCAAATCGGTTCATAAATACGCTTGTTATCGCGTGACAAAAATCAGGTCGTTTTAAAATGTCAGCCACAATAGAAATTCAAAACGCTATAACTCAGCCATTTTTTTAGATATAGACGAAACAAAAACTGTTCCGGAATCTTTGTATTAAGGTCAAACACATACAAACAAAATCTTTTTCATTTTCTAATATTTTGGCACCTCATTTTAAATTTTAAATTTTTTAAATTTTTTAAATGGCCACCATTTTGAAACAAGATGGCGGATGAAGCTGGCCAACGAACTCGGTCGAGATATTTGTATGTACTATGTACACACCAAAGTACATCCAAATTGGTTCATAAATACGCCTGTTATCACGTGACAAATATCAGGACGTTTCGAAATGTCAGCCACGCTATAAATTTAAAATGCTATAACTCAGCCATTTTTTTGAGATATAGACGAAACAAAAACTGCTCCCGAATCTTAGTATCAAGGTCAAATACATAAAAAAAAATATTTTTTCAATTTTCAATTTTTTGGTACAACATTTCAAATTTAAATTTTTCTTAAAAATTTAAATGGCTGCCATTTTTAAACAAGATGGCGGATGAAGCTGGCCAACGAACTCGGTCGAGACATTGGTATGTACTATGTACAAACGAAGTTACATCCAAATCGGTTCATAAATACGCCTTTTATCGCGTGACAAAATTCAGGACGTTTCAAAATGTCAGCCACGCTAGAAATTCAAAATGCTATAACTCAGCCATTTTTTAAGATATGGACGAAACAAAAACTGCTCCGGAATCTTTGTATAAAAGTCAAATACATAAGAAAAAAATATTTTTCCATTTTCAATTCTTTGGTACCACATTTCAAATTTAAAATTTTTAAGAAAATTTTAAATGGCCGCCATTTTGAAACAAAATGGCGGATGAAGCTGGCCAACGAACTCGATCGAGACATTGGTATGTACTATGTACATACCGAATTACATCCAAATCGGTTCATAAATTCGAGAGTTACAGTATGACAAAGGTCAGATATATATATATATATATCAACTTTTGAACGGAGGGTGGTTTCGTGGTCTGGGGGTCATGATCGATGAAAATATACCAAAATTTTTTGAAATGGCTTTCCTCCGAACGGCTGCAATAGGTAGCTTTTTGTAATGAAAGCTACTTAAAAGGTTTCTTTCTTAAGTATTTGACCTTGATATAAGGATTCAGGAGCATTTTTTGTTTGTCTTTACCTTAAAAAATGGCTCAGATATAACAGTTTCAATTTCTATTGTGGGTGACATTTTGAAAAATCTGATTTTTTGCATGCGACAGCACTCGTATATATCAACCGATTCCGATGTGAGAGAGCATGTGCACAGCAATTACTAAGGTCTCGACTAAGTTCACTGGTTAGCCTCATCCACCATGTTGTCTTAAAATGGCAGGCACTTTAAGAAATCGCCGAATTTGGCAACCAAATATAAGTTACTTTAAAGAAAAGCAGCTTGGATAAAGCTGACTAATTTCGCGAAATTCTCATTCATTATATCGATAAACATTAGTATTGAATCTCCTATATTCGGTTTCCACTAAATTGAGCTTCGTGTGTTTGAATGATATAAGTTGGCTTTTTTAAAATAAGGAATATGAAAGCTACCTCTTCCTCCCAGCACTGACCGGAAGGAATTTTTACTTCTTCAAACCCCCTCTTTGTTTTCGTTTTTAATTTTTTTTGCGGTACGAAGTGGTCCTATCAAAAACTTGTGAATATAAAAGTTGTAGATAATAATAAAGAGATTTATAATAAAATTAATTGGAATTGATATCTTGAGAATTGACGAAGTTATGCATTTTTTCTCCCCAAAACCCTATTTTTTGCGTCCCTTGAGCCCATTTTTAACTTTATCATAAATCTGTGATGCATAAAATTTTGGCCCTATTTTTAGAAGTAATAAAAACTTTAAACTAATTTGATATGTACAAAAATTAAGAAGTTATGGGGGGTTTTCGGTTTTCACAAAATCCCCCCATTTCCATCCCCTTGGTCCGATTTTGCCCATTAACGAACTTGACCTAGATTTTATGCCCATTGATTTTATGTATCAGTTTGGAAGAGATTGGTGCAAAATTACGAAAGTTATCGTGTCCAGAAGAAAGTGATATATATATAGATAGATAAATAGATACATAGATAGATAGATAAAGTTTTTTACTGAGGGTGTTTTGGGTTCTAGGGGTCATGATCGCTGTAGATCTGCAAAAAGTTTTCAGAAATTCCAACATAGGAACGATCCCAATGGGAAGTATTTCATACCCAATCTACATAATACGAAACTTGCTGACGTGATTTTTGAAAAGATTTATAAGCGGCATGTGTTCTTGTTTTTCTTTCAATTAATTGAAACTTGATTAATAAACAATTATTTTCTCAGTAGGGCAATATTTTCCTTTCTAACACAATCGCTTCGGGAATTTCTGTTCAAAATGCCCCCTTTGACATCATTTTCCGAAATATATTCTGCCTCTATAAAAAAAAAAAAAAAAAATCGATCATTACGGTACATTATTTAGTTTCTGAAGAAGAGAATCTATCAATTGGATGCGTTTGAGAGCAAAAATGAATTTAAAAATGTGTCAAAAAATAAGCAGTTTGGATTTGAATACACCCTTAATAAGATAATTTTTTTCTTCAACCGCTATGTATTTTTAAATTGTTTTTGCTGTAAGAATTGGTCCTATCAAAAACTTATCTATATAAATGTTGAAGAAAATATTAAGAAAATATATGATAAATTCATGGGGATTTTACATCTTGTGAATTGACGGAGTTATGCAAATTTTTCTTCTTCACCCCCCCTTTTTTTGTTTTCGTTTTTAATTTTTTTTGCGGTACGAAATGGTCCTATCAAAAACTTGTGAATGTAAATGTTGTAATTAATATTAAGCAGATGTATAATAAAATTAATTGAATTTGATATCTTGAGAATTGACGAGGTTACGAATTTTTTTCTCCCAAAAACCCTATTTTTTTCGCCCCTTGAACCCATTTTTAATTTTATCAAATATCTGTGATGTATAAATTTTTGGCCCTATTTTTAGGAGTAATACAAACTTTAAATTGATTTGATATGTACAAAATTTAAGAAGTTATGGGTTTTTTTCTATTTTCACAAAACCCCTCCCTATTTCCAGCCCATTGGCCCGATTTTGCCCATTAACGATCTTGACCGAGATTTTATGCCCCTTGATTTTATGTATCAGTTTGGAAGAGATTTGCGCAGAATTGTGGAAGTTATCGTGTCCAGAAGAAAGTGATATATATGTTACCGGCCAAACTAGTTTATCCTAACGCGCATAGGATAAATTAGTTTTTCCTAGACCAAACTAGTTTATTCTAACGCCCTTAGTATAAACTAGTTTTTCCTAGGCCAAACTAGTTTATCCTAACGCCCACATGATAAACTAGTTTTTCCTAGGCCAAACTAGTTTGGCCTAACGCTCATAGGATAAACTAGTTTAGCCTGCTCTTCATTGGTCCGAACTAGTTTATCCTAGGCCGATCTAGTTCATCCTAGGCCAATTCAATTTGGCGTAATTTTATTGATCCGAAAGACCGCTCCGCCGCCAACTTTCTAGTTTATCTTAGGCCAAGGCAATTTGACGTGCTTTTATTGATCCTAACTACCGATCCGTCACCAACCTTGTGGAAAGTAGTATTGCCGTCACCCCTGTATAATATATTTTAATCGATGGGGTGTGGGATACTGTCCCCCTACTTTAACCATTTCACCGCCGCCAGTAGTTATAAAATACGTTCTATATGACAAATTGTGTGCTGGATTACCAAAGAATGGGATGAGAGGTTATCATAAAATTCAGGAGAGAAAGAATTTAAAGGATTGATTAATAATGCACTTTATAATCTCGAAAATCCGGCATCGTCGAGGTCCAGTACTTCGCCGAATTTTTGAAAATTCCAGATTTTTTAAAGAATATCAAATGTATTTTGATATTCCTAATGGTGCATTTATTTATACTTAATTCAAAGCCAAGTGATATTTATCTGAGAAAAAAAAAAAAAAAAAACATAGATTTATTTTTTTTCTCACATAAATATCCATTGGCTTTGAATTACTTATGAATAAATGCACCATTAAGAATATCAGAAGTACATATGATATTCTTTAAAAAATCTGGAATTTTTAAAAATCCGGCGAAGTCTGGGTCCCAGTTTGGCTTAAAATACATATATTTTTAAGCTACCATTATTCCACAATTCAAACTCTCTTTAAAGAATAGTACGTATACATTTATATGGATGGGGATACAGAATTGTAAAACCTATGAGAAGAATCTGTGTATGACGAAATCCTGTTTTAAACGGAATTTTTTTTATCGGAGCAAATTGAATATATTAATCCGTTTGAAAAAAATCATAATACATTTGCTAGAGACGAAGGACGTGCTAAAAAAGGAAGTTAACTATAACGAAGTTTTTTCTCCCCTATGTGATTTCGTCTTAAAGGTTTTTCTATATAAAAAATTTCAGATTTTCAAGTCTCCAAGTCGTGTAAAAAAATTAATGGTATTATTAATTATTCATATATTTACATACAAATAGAGATTCATTAAAAAATAAATTTATTTTATAATAGAATCATTAATATCGTTAATTCGCATTTTATGGCTTAGAAATTAAAAAATTCTATACAATAAAATCTTCTAAGTAGCAATTGCATAGGAAAAAAGAAAAATCCGTTTTAGGCAGGTTCCCTTATTAGAAGGTTCATCCTCTGTTGTAAATACATTATATTATTCTTACAAGTACAGTAAACATCCTCTAATCCGGCATTCTAAGTTCCGGCATGCTGGATAATACGGCACTACTTTCGGAAACACAACTGAATCAAGAAGAAATAAAGGAGTGAGTTGAAGAAGATTTTGATGAACTGACAGTTGAAATTTTGAATGATGAGGCCATCATTCAGAATGTTATCAACCTAACAGCCCCTATAGACGTTGGCTCAGATGAGTATGAAGTGCACGAGTCAAGCAACATCATTTGAAATCAAGCAGCTGATACCTCGAATACATTCATCAGGGCTTCTGTGCGCAGCAGTTCGTTCAACCATGCGGAAAGTATTAAATTTCACATCATAAAAAATAACATCCTAATTAAATGAAGAGAAAAGACTACTACAAAATGAACTGATATTCAAGATTTGTTTAAGATGGCTTCTACGAGTAGGCCTACAGTGCACGTTTTAATTTTATACTCATGCACATATGTTGTACAAAACTTACATTATTGAGTATTTTTAATATTTTATTCAATCTGTTTAAAAAATAAAAAACATGCTTTACTGACCTTTTCTGCTTAATTCTAACTTCTACACGTTTTTTCCGACTAGTGTTGAATTCAGACACTTCTCTCCGGGAAGGATTTCTGTGACTCCGGAGGGGACATTATAGAGTTCAGGGGGGTAAATTGCACTTTTTGACCATTGAAAACATAATATATCAAATCTTCCGGGGAGGGGGAGATATTTCATTGCTCCGGGGGTATCCCCCCCCCCCCCCGGGCCACCCCTTGAAATCAACACTGTGCCGACATTAATCCTGTAATCTGGAAAATTTCGTAATCCGGGAGGCTGAAAGTCTAGAACGTGACGGATTAAAGAATGTTTATTGTATTAATATCCTCATTTTATATAGATCAACATTTTTTTTTTGTTAAACATGGGATTCCGTTATAGGCAGTTTATTTTTCTCAGGTTATACCTTACTTTAATTTATTACCTAAAAATGCATCTACTCATCTTAAAAAAAATGAAAAAAAATAATAAATATATAAATTTTAATTGTAGAATAATACCCATTTAAAAATACGTCCATTAAAAAAAAAGTTGGGCCGGACCAAATGTTACTGATATTTTTACTGAACAGACCAGTGATCCTGCCGGTCCAAATGATTTTCTTATGAGCTGGGTTGGAAATTGGACTGAAAATTTCTGCCTGTTCAGACCTCAAGAAGAATGCAGTCCAGTCCCGACTTAAGCCGGAAAAATTGAGTCCCGGCCCATCACATTTCGAACTTCTCGAAAAAAGTAATCCCCAAACCAAGCCCAGACCGAGTGTCGGGAAGGAAAATTGGGCGTACCCGTAAATACCTTACATTGAATAACCAAAATACTAACTCACAAAATTTTGTAAATTTGACGCTAAACTTCTATTATATATTTAAAAAAAAAAAAAGAGTTTTTTGTGAACTTTCCTGAATGCCATAGATATGTTTGAGTTGAGCGGATTCGTTTGAAAAATTTTGAATTTGAGCGTGAACTTGACTCATTTTTGAGAAATTGTATTTGCGTTTGAATTGGCCTAGGATAAACTAGAACGTTGGCGCCGAAGCGGTCTTTGGGGTCAATAAAAGCACGCCAAATTGAATTGGCCTAGGATAAACTAGTTCAGACTAATGAATAGCAGGCTAAACTAGTTTATCCTATGAGTGTTAGGCCAAACTAGTTTGGCCTAGGAAAATCTAGTTTATCCTATGGGCGTTAGGATAAACTAGTTTGGCCTAGGAAAAACTAGTTTATCCTATGGGCGTTAGAATAAACTAGTTTGGCCTAGGAAAAACTAGTTTATCCTATGGGTGTTAGAATAAACTAGTTTGGCCTAGGAAAAACTAGTTTATCCGATGCGCGTTATGATAAACTAGTTTGGCCTAGGCTTATCTAGTTTGGCCTAGAATCGGGTTTGGCCGGTAACATATATATATATATATATATATATATATATATATAAAGTTTTTTACTGAGGGTGGTTTTGGGTTCTAGGGGTCATGATCGGTGTAGATCTGCAAAAATTTTTCCGAAATTCCAACATAGGAACGACACCAATTGGTAGTATTTCATACGAAATCTACCTAATTGGATTATGCGTAACGCAGACGTTCTTTTGCAAACTACTCCAAAAGAGAGGAAGTGTAATTGGCTTCGTTGCATCATGTGTTTAAATGTAGTTACATAAAGACTGTACTTTTTCGACACTTTTTCTGTAGATTGTAGTCGAAAAAACCGGTCTTTTAACCCATTCGGGACCGACCATAGATGCATATAAGTACTTTCATAAAGAGCTTACAAAATTTGTTTCTGGCACAGTAAAAAAGAAAAGTAATATTTTCTTTGTTTAATTAGAGCGTTTTCATGATTATTTAAGTAAAGGTAACTTCGTTTAAAAAAGTGGTACTAACCGAATAAAATGTGTGTAAAAGCCACCGGTCCCGAAAGATTAACAAATAAATTATGTAAACATAATTTACTCTTTTTCTTTTCTCTTTCTAATACATTGATGTTACGTTGTTATTGAAATAAGAATTAAAATTTAATGTAAAAAAAAAATAAGCCGATAATTTTAATAGGAAAAGTAGGCAACAGTTATTAATTTGAATCTATTAATACGTTTCCTTGTACTCATTTAGTTTCCTTCTGTTATTACATCGTTAATTATAGCCCAGATATGAATATTTTTTTAAATATTTTTATTTATAATTTCGTTCTGTTCTTATTACTTGCGCGGCATAACTACCGCAAAGTCGGCGTCTCAGCCTGGATGGACGGGTAACGCGCCGCAGTGTAATGTTTTAGAAAAAAATTGTTAAAAAATATTAATAATCTGTTTTGAATTTTTTGCCGCACTACACACGTTGTATATTTACCATTAAATAGCAAACCATGATTTTTTTTTTTTTTTTATGTCCACCATCGGACTTTATATACAAATTCAAAAAAATATGCGGCATAAATCCCGGAATTACCCTATATATGAAATAACTTTATACCAATTATAATTTATTATAAAATTATAATTATAACAAATAAACATACAAAACAATAAATATACAAATTATAATTATACCAAAAGAGACAGTTATTTTTTAAAAGTATTTAATAGCTTTTTGTTACAAAATGCATTTAATAATAGCGTTTCCTTCCCTGCATGGAGAGAGGGCAAGCAGAACTCCTTATGAATAGAAGAAGTAGACAACATTCATTCTGTTTACTTTACTAATAAACACAACAAGTGTCATTTCGAATATACTTCGTACCTGATTTCTCCAACAGCGGATGACATGCGCATATGGCAGAAGAATAGGAATGCCAAACATTGGGCTATTCCATATTTTGGAATGAAATAATTGTATAATCATTTAATAGTTTTAATAATAACATCATATTTTCATAAAAATAGATGACAAATTACAAATAAGGTAACAGACTATTTTCCTGTAAAAAAAAGGTCAAAATGTAGCGAAATCAAAGATCAATCTCCTCCTTCCACCAGAAATATTTTGCGATAACGAGTCCGAGAAACCCCTCGCCCTAACTGATAATGTTATATATGCACAGCCCCTAACGTATGTAAAGGCATGGGAATTCTGTGAGATGGGCTTTTGCTAATGTTTCATTAAAAACAACCGAGTACAGGGCGTTAAGAAATTATAAGACCACTTTGATTTTGAAAATTATGAAGTAAATAAAGGTTTTAATTATAGGTTAAACACATCAAAATACAACACAGTTTAGTGCTGCCATCTAGTTTTTTTATTTAAATTTCGAATTAATGAATAGTTTTTTGTTCACAGTCATTTCTTTATACTCTAATTTAAAATTCTCTTGAGGCAAAAATAAACTGAAAGCAAGAATAAAAGTTTCTATATTTGAAATATACACTGTTATCTTATCTATAATATCAAATAATTTAAAAGTTTACTAAAGCCTTCCTTTACTTAAAAAGAAGTGATAGAAATATTACATTTCACCTTCAACATTTTTTACTATTTATTTTTTTTTCTCATTAAGGAATAAAAAGGCAAGAATGAAACTTTCGATATTTAAAATATATACTTTAAGCTATAACGCCAAAAAAATGTAAAATTGTCAAAGCTGTCCTTCATGCTTAAATGAGAAATAGAAATATTGCATTTTTACCTTAAAATTTTTGAAAAATATTTTTTTTTCTCGATACGGAATTAAAATACAATTACTAACTTACGTCAGTCTGTTAATTATTATTAGTTCCTAATTATAAATAATTTTTAATATAGTCTTTCCTTTCCTAAGGCTAATAATCAAAATTGAAATTTTAAGCACGTAGACAATACCTCGATTTTGCATTTACTATTAATGTAAATTTTAATACTTAAATAAACAATCCTGAAATCTATTATTTTACATTTACTCATAAATAGACATGATCTACTTATAGACTGATTTTCATTAAAATCTGTGACATGTCTGTCACATCTGATTTGCTCATTTTGACCCATTTATTAAAATTAGTTTGCAATAATTTTGAATAATGCAATAAATAAGTATGTTAACAAAAATATAAGTAATGATTGAAAAATACACTGTTAACAAATTATAAGACCACTTGTCTAAAAACAAAAATAATATGTAAATTAATACAATATTGGTCACCCATTTTTCCTTATAACCTCAAACACTCTGCTTTTCATAGAAGTGACCAGGTGATTAAGTACATATTCAGAAATTTCGTGCCATTCATTTACAATGGCTACATCTAGTTCATTGGAAGGTAAAAACTGTTTATCATTAGGATAAACTTTACGACTTAATGCGCCCCAAAGATTTTCCATAGGGTTCAAGTCTGGACTTCGACATGGCCATGACAAAAGAGGATTTTTTTTTCTTTTTTAAACCCATACTGTGTGTATTTAGACGCATGGCAAGAAGCATTGTCCCTCTGAAACATCTAGTTAGTGCCACCTAAAAAAAGGTTCAAACGGTGCCAAATGATTATATAGTCTTATATTACACCCCGAAATGACTTCATACATCCCGAAATTATGGTTAAATAGCATAATCCATCATTTCTAAAAGCTCACCAAACTATTACTGATCCTCCTCCCATTTGTCAACGGAAGCACTGTTTCGGTTCCTCCTTCAAATCATGCCAGTAGTGTTTATAACCATCTGGACCGTCAAGATTATTTTTTTTTTCATCTGAAAATATCACTTTTTTTTTTTTGTTCCATGACATGACATTTTTAGCCGATTTCAGTCCTTCTTCTTTATGATGTTTCATTAACGTCGGTTTATTTCGACAATTTCATGTATTTTGCATTACTATTTGATTTCAAACTCTTTCAAACTATTACGTGTGAGGTTCTTTTGCTGAAACAGCTCGGGTTTTCCCGAGTTGAAAGACCTTTTAGAGTTGATAATCGAAATATTTGTCGATCATCCCGAGCTGCCAAAATCATTTTTCTTCGATATTGTTTAATTTTATTTGAATCCTTTTTTCTAATTATTTCATTGTGAATGGCAGTTTTAGAACGCTTTATTATCCGAGCTATTTCTCGTTCAGATTTACCAGCAGACTTTATAAAACCAAATTTTTCTTACTTCGGTCACAGACAACTCTTTTCCCAGCAGCATCTTCAAATATATCGCAAATAACACTATCTAAACCTACACCTTTGCTTTTCGGTGAAATTTCACGATATACAAACGCGTACCCTTTATAATGTTTCCGGTGTGACGTATAATATGCTAATTTCCTTAGGTGGTCTTATCACAGTCACCTTATTTACGTTTTAAAAAAATTAGAAGATTTTAATAAAATATAACTTAAATTTTAATGTAGCAATTATAACAGAAAACGTTCTACGATCAATTTTAAATGCACACGATAAAAATTTGCATATTGTGTCTTCTTCTTCTTCAGAAGTGGCACCAATTCGTTAGTGGTCTTATGATTTCTTAACGCACTGTATTCATTACGTACAGAGGCGGCACATAAAGGATTTATTTATCTAATATAAGATGTTCTAAATTTACAGAGAGTAACCTTTTTTGAGTTTTCCTATGATTGAAATTAAAATGAAAAATCCCCCTTTACATCATAAATATAGAACAAGGTTTAATTGTCGCCTGTATCATTAAATTAAACATATTCTTTGCTTTAAAATATAGCTGGAAAATAAACCATGGATAGAAGGCTATGCATTTGCGATTTACGAAATGAAATACTTTTATTCTATTACACAAACAAAAAGTGTAAAAAGCATGTTTTAAATATTTCTACACGTGTAATAAGTGACATACCTAATCGTTTTTTTCCATTACTTAATTTTTTAATTCAAATGTTGATTTAACAACAACAAAAACAAAAAGATATTAATGTTACTTTTTTGGCATACATAGACAATTAAATGTGTAAGGTAATAACAAAAATTCTCATACGTTTAATATCTATTATTTTATGAATCTTTAAACATGAAAAATTCTGCAGGACATTTAAAGAGTTAAACATGCACGTGGGGAGTGAGGCGGGTGAAGTATCCTCGATCGTATCTAAAAATTTCCAATGAGTCACTGATTAAAAAAATGTTGACGATTTAAATTACTAAAATATACTTCTATATTTCGCCGCTAATTTAAATTATTATTATAATTAAAAAGAGTAAGTGTGTCCTTCTTTTGACTATCACAAAGGATTGTACGCACTCTCTTTAGAAATTTCATCTAAAAAAGAATCCAAATCTTAATTTTTTATCTCAATAGAACCTGCTTATTAGATTTTTTAAATACCTCTTTTGTTATTCAGAGTTTTCATGTACGCATTAATAAATTTCCGTCAAAATTCTTGAAAATATGCGCTCAATTTTGGAATTCCTATGTGTTTTGGACCGAAGAATTCAGCAAAATAAAATGCGAGAGTAAATGCGATATGTTTTACTATAATTTTTATCTATTATATACATTATTCTATGTTCATGTTTAAGTGGTTTTGTTTGTTTGTTTTTGTTTTAAGTACAAGTCTTCCTGAAATGTTTGATACATTATTATACACTAAGAATAAAAGATTGTTTTTTTTTGTTGTTGTTAATTACAGATAATTACTTCATATCGCTCACCCTCAAGAAAAGCGACACATCTCGAAAAAATTCATTTTGCGTTTTATTCCACTAATAGGTCTGTCATAGGTGTGTCTTGCTACACAAACAGTTTCATAAGTGTAGATATACGGAAAATTACTTTATTACGCTATTTGTTCATTCGTGACCACACAAGAGGGGTGGAATGTGTGGGGAGGTAAATTTGTCCAACCCTCCAAACCTCATCCTATGTCTTCATTCTTAAGTTTTTTACACTTTTATGCACATTTTAAGCGCGTTCGTAATTATATAAATACGTAGCACCTATAGTCGTCGTTCAGTCCGTCTGTCCGTCCGCATATAACAGAGCAAAAACTACAAAACCGAATGGTCTGAAATTTTAAATATATGATTGTTACAAAATTTTGTCGAGCCATTTCCAATTTTATGAAAATCGGATGTATAGTTTAATTACAGGGACATTCAAAAGTTTTTCTTTACATTACGGCCAATGGGAAAAAAATATTGCAAGTGCATTTTAATGATGTTACAGTCTTCCGAATGGTCTGAAATTTTAAATATATAATTGTAGCAAAATTTTGTCGAACCATTTCAGATTTTATGAAAATTGGATGTATAGTTTAATTACAGGGACAGTCAAAAGTTTTCTGTTACATTACGGGCAATGGGAAAAAAAATATTGCAAGTGCATTTTAATGATGTTACAGACTATGCACTTATGAAGTGCAAAAAAATATACATTCAGTACAATATGGGGCGCAAAAAATATTTATAAAACTAGTTATAGTACGAACGCACCTCATTTGCCACGTTTGACGAGCAATTTCCTACTTGTTTTCTCCTGCATGCAAAGCTAAGTGCTATAATTTCATCTTATAGTAAGATCATGCAAATTTTCCCCCTTTTGCTCTCCTGTGAAATTTACTTTTGACGAGATGTGTCACTTTTCTTGAGGATGAGCGATATGGTGCTTCAAAGTACCGTTGTGTCACAACATTTGAAAAAAATCGAGACTTAGAAAAAAACAAACAAACTATATCCTATTTTTTCTTATTATTTTAATGTAGTTTATCATGTGTATATGACTGTGGTGTATATATGACAAGATGATGATGGTGTTGGTGGATCATCACTGTCATTTTACAATTATATCACTATTGTCCGATGGAAATCCTATTTGAAAGAAATTTGCTAATTTGTAGTTGTGCGGAAACTTTTAATGATTCATAAAAATGCGAAAAGATATTTTTAGACTTTTTTCTAATTCGTAATTATTTTTTAATTTTGGTTTATAAAAATACAATTTCTGTGCCAAAGAAAAAAGAATATATTTTCTTGCTTTATTAATCAACATTATCATCAGTCTCATACATAAATCATGCCATATCTTTCCCTACTTTGTATCAAAATCCACCTGTCTAGTAACCATGCATCCCTTGTAAATATACAAGTTTTCATGCAATAAGATATTCAAAAGATAAAAATCTGAGTAAAAATCCTATTCCTAAGTAAATTATATGTACATTCATGTCCAAAATTAAGATCACAAACATAGAATCTGTGAAAACTGATGAACTATTCACTGTGTTGCCACGAAATTTGGCACAGAGGTGTATTACAATAGGAGAAAGAATATAGCAACATAAAAATATGGAAAAGATTTTAATTGTGAATTAAGAAACAGGGTATATCAAAAAGTGTTAAATCATGAATCAGAGATAAAGCGGGAAAAGTTGGTCTAATATGAAGTGTAACCACCGTGTATGCTATACAAGCCACACAACGAGCTCTCATACTGTTTATGAGGGTGACAATATATGTTTGTGGCAACAAAGCCCATTCTTTCAAAAGCACGGTCTTTTAACTCTAGGCGGTTCGTGGGAGGGGGGTTACGCTCTGCAATGGCTTTTCCTAGACCATCCCAAACATGTTCAATAGGATTGAGGTCTGGCGACCTCGAGAACCAATTCATAGGGCGAATATCCTCTTGTTCAAGAAAATATTCAACAATGTGAGCTTTGTGTGGCTTCGCATTATCGTCCATAAACATGAAGTCCGGGCTTGCAGCACCCGGACCAACTTCACATAGGCTTCAAGTACCTCATCCCTATAGCGATGTGCATTGACAGTACCCGCATCGAAGGCGTACAGTGGTGTACGACGGCTCAACATTATGCCACCTCGGACAAGGAATCCTTTGCCACCAAATCTGTCGATTTCTTTTACGTAGGAGGGATGGTAGCGAGCTCCACGTTCTCTCGAGATAAAGATTCGATGAGAATCATCCTGCGTTATGAATCTTGTCTCATCACTGAAAAGAATACGCCCCCATTCTTTTGTGTCCAAGACTGATGTCTTCAGCTTCACAACAACCGTGCTCTCCAGTTGGATGCAGTAAAAGGGACACACACGACTGGACTCCGGGCGTTAGGGATGAGGCCCTTGAAGCCTATGTGAGGTTGTTCCGAGGAGCTGTAGGTTCTGACTTCATGTTTATGGACGATAATGCGAAGCCACACAGAGCTCACATTGTTGATGTTTTTCTTGATGAAGAGGATATTCATCATATGAATTGACCCTTGCGGTCTCCGGACCTCAATGCTATTGAACATTTTTGGGATGGTCTAGGAAGAGTCATTGCACAGCGTAACCCTCCTTCCATGAGCTGACAGGAGTTAAAAGTCGTGCTTTTGGAAGAATGGGCTTTGTTGCCACAAAAATGTATTGACACCATCATAAACAGTATGAGAGCTCGTTGTGCAGCTTGTATAGCAGTGCACGGTGGTCACACTCCACATTAGACCCACTTTTCCCGCGATAAATCCTTTATCTCTGATTCATGATTTAACACTCTTTGATATACCCTGTTTCTTAATACACAATTAAAATCTTCTCCATATTTTTATTTTGCTATATTCTTTCTCCCATTGTAATACACCTCTGTGCCAAATTTTGTGGCAACACAATGGATACTTCATCGATTTTCACAGATTTTATGTTTGTGACCTTAATTTTGGACATGAGTGTATATCAATACTTTATTCTGAACTAAAGAAGACGTGAGGCAACTGCCTGAAGTTCACAGCGAAGATAAATGAGATGGCTGGACATTTAATGTTCTTGAGCCGCTATTAATTGTTTAAAACGAAGAATATAAGTATTTGTATAACCTATGTATATTTGCCCATAAAGTAAGTCAAGAAGAAATATTTTACCATTTTTTTTCAGTGAATTACAATTATGACATTTATTAATGAAAATTTTCTTTAAGTTATCATAATTCACTCGAAATTGTTTACATTTTTTTTGTTACTCTGGTGTATTTTATGCAAAAATATCAACAGTTTATATAACTGATTGTCTTAGAGAATTGTAGAGGCTACAGGATTTTTGCTGTTCAGTCATCTCATACATCTTGTTTTTTTTATAGCCAATCAACTAGCCACTTATAATTAATAGCGCTCTAAGTAATACGTCAATCGTTTTTTTTTAATTCATAAAAGATATATACGCGTGCCAGGTTTTGTAATTTTATTTTAAGTGGAGTTGTTAAAAAAATAATTCTGGAAACTTCATTACGTTCTTAAGCCAACAATATTGAACCTTCCTTTTATAGATATTTCAAAAAGCGGATTCGCCTGTATGCGAGATCGATAATACAATCTATGCGTGTACGTTTCAAAAGATTCATGAAGGTTTGCAAAATTGACAAAAATATCTTTTATTATTTAAGTGATGCCATAAAAAAATACAAAATAAATCAATATCTAACAGTTTAAAAGATGATTTGACAGACTATGGCACTAAAAACAAATTTAACAATAAAGAAGTGAAGGGAAATGTGTATAAGTTAATCTGTCACAAACAAATGAACAACAAATACATTTTACATGTCAAGGTATTGATTACCTTCCATAGGAATATAAGCTAATGGATATTTCTTTTTTCAATAATCCATGTCTTTTGGCGCTAATGACTAAATTTCCTTGCGCATCATTCGGTTTACGTCGATATAAATAGAAGTTGTTTTAATAATGAAGCTGTTATAATAACATTTATGACAGAAAAGAGGAATTAGTCTGTGTGCGAAGGTCGTCTAAGAACATTAATATAGTGTATAAAATAGTAATAATTTAATCATAGCCATCGTTTGTTTATCTTTTCAGTTCAGTTCAAAGGTGTTACTTTTTTTCTGCAGGCAATTTCACGCTCTAATAATGGTTCCAGAAGAAAGTATTATATTATTATATTAAACGGATAAAAAAGAGAATGTTATATATATATATATATATATATATGCAGAATTATATATTAATTTTGTTCACAGAGATTCATCATATTAACTAAGGCGGTAAATTTATTGCTGTTGAATCGGCAATATTTCTTAGAATTTCTTCTAAAGTTGAAACGATCGACTTATTGAAAAAGATCTGTACTGAAATAGACGCTGTTCTGTGTTTTGCAAAAGATATAATAAATTACAATATATCTCAAAAACACTTCAACATTAAGTAGTGTGGACCGTGGTCTTGACCAAAAAAACTTAATAATAATTTTCAATAAAAGTGATGTCTAATTACTTAGGAATTAAAATGAATACAAGGTATTTAAACACATTTCTTTAAAATAAGCATTGTTGATTGTAGTATATATAATTTTAAACAATTTCCAAAAAAATAATTTTTAAAGTACTATTACATAACTAATACTAATGTTTATATATTAGCATAAATAATATAGTTATTAATAGTTAAGTTAGTATTAGTATAGTTACTTGGAAAAATAGAATGTTTTTGGAATTCTTCCTTTAAAACGATATAACTGCCTTCTGGAAATTGCTACTAAAATGTAAGTTTAAAGATGAGAAATTTATCGTAATGCATTTTCATTGTTAACGATATTCTTTTACTTTCTGCTACAATTAGTGAGAAATTGCTCTTTCTAAAACAATTTTTAGGTTAATGACCTCTAAAATTTCTGTGCATCTGAATATTTGTTTTGATAGTGAAAATTTACTTTTGTCATTAATGTTGCTTCAACAGTTGAACAATTTAGGCATTTAATGAGTTTAAAATATAAAATATATTTATATAGATATATTAATAAATAAAACTGATTTGAGTTATTTAAATTCATTATATTTTTCTTTATTAAAACATTGACTAAACAACAAAAATATAAAATAAGATCAAGATAAATATTCAATTTCATCGGATAGGTATATATTTAATGTATACATTATAATAATGTTTGTAATACTTATTGTTTTCTACTTTTATTTAAACAAAAAATTTTTCTTACAGAATGACAGAAGACCTGTTATTTAAATTAAATAAACTTTGAAAAGAATGTTTTAGAAAATAGTTAATAAACCTAAAATTTTTCTTTATAAAAGCGAATTCTCTTAATGATTAAATTACGATAAATAGAATACAACTTCATTCTAATATGTTTAGTTTGATTTAGATACAAATTCTTAAATTTAAAAACAAATGAAAATTTAGTTCTTTTATTTTTGTACCAATAAGAGTTTGAAGAAGAAATTCAGCTTACGACTATTTTACTGACAGAACATTTAATCACAAACATTAATAATAATTAATAATAATCATTTCTGGACAAACACTTGAAGAAAAAACGTTTAGTGTTTCTTTAAAATGGCTGACAGTCATATGAATTATAAGATCTAGAATTTCGCTTATACTAAATTATCAATAACTTTTATTTATTTATTGAAGATTTAATCCATATGTAAACTGGAAGACATTGGCAAAATTAATTCACAAAAATGAAGGACCATTTTTCAGATGATAAATTCCGTGAAGATTTCTTTTTTGTTAAAAATACTAAGGATTTATTAAAAATACAAAACCAAAAAATTGAATGTGGTATAAAGAAAGATATTGCATCTAAAACCTTATTGACTGTTTTTACGTTATCATCTTGGCTTGGAATAACATTTTCCGAAGATTGTAATAAAAAGACATTTTGTCTTTCAAATTTATGGGATAGTCTTATTTTTGTTTGTGCAGTTGCATCTTCTATAATAAGCATTTATGGACTTCATTTTTTTAATTTTTCACAGCGATTAATTTTAACATTTTATGCATACATCGTTCTCGGTCTTTTGATTCGAATAACAATGCTGTTGAAACGAAAGCAAATGTTTAAAGTTGGAAGCAACGTCTGCTATTGGTCCAACAAATTAAATGTGGATTTTCAGAAGCAGTTTAAATTAATCAAAGTTTATGTATGTTTTATTGTCATTTGGATGATTTTCGTTTCTGTCACATTAATGGCGTATTTCATGCTTGTGAAAGTAACAAACGACAGTTACGTAACTGTGCTCGGATTTCAAGTTATAGCTTACAAATCAACTGCAGTTCTTTATCTTATTCGCATTAGTTGTGTATTTTCCGGAGCTAATAGCACAGGAATTATTTTTCTGATATTAATCATTTGTACTAACACGTATGCATTCGCTAGAAATATGCTAAAATCATTCAGTAATTACTTCAAATCGGAATATACAAAAAGAGTTTTATCTAAATCTGGCATTCTATCTTACATGTCTACATACAGAAACTTAATAAACTTATTTAAAGATATTGATAATGTTTTGTCAGGCAGTTGTTTATTGATATATGCAGCTGCAATAATATGTTTCTTTAATACGGTAAGCATTCTTTTCTCAGGTATTTTTCAAGAAAATTCATCGATGATTATCCAAATGGCAACTGCTTTACTGATGGCGGTTGTTTTATTCTTTTCGCTGACCATTTCAGCCACAAATGTGATCTACGAGTATGAAAATTTAAAATTTATGTTGATGGATGGAGCAGAAAGAATATTTACTCTAACAGATAACGAAAAGATATTGTCTACATTTAGAATGTTTGTTGATTGTGTTATGGGCATGCGTATATATTTCACTGGAGCAGATATGTTTGAAATAAACAAAGGCTTAATATTGACAACAGCAGGCGCATTAATAACTTACGGTGCTCTAATTTTCCAATAATGATAATGGGCCTGAAAATTGCAAAAAGTATGTGATATTTTTTATCCCAGTTGATAACATGTAATATACCATTTTACCTTCTATTTTTTTTAATACAGCAGGATCTTTGGTTACTTACTTTTTTATACTTTTCCAATAATGATAATTCGATTCCAAAATTAAAAGAAATCATCGTGCGATAGCTTTTATCATAATTGATAACTAAAAAAAAAAAAAAAAAAAAATGCCACTTTACCTTACACTGTTAAAAATTTCTAACAACTTTCCCGTCATTAGGTAGTTTTGAAAGATAAACGTTAGTTGACCATAATATTAAGTCTATTTGACTTTAATATTGGCCGACCATATTATGGTTAGCATAAAGTTAAAGTTGCGGTTATGTAATCGTTTTCTTTAAAAACGCTCAAATAACAACACAGTTTGTTGCAAATTTTTATGTGTAATAGTTTATTATAATATTTATAACAATATATAACAGTGTATGAAAAAGCTAATGAAAGTACATATATTTCATAATTACACAAATATATAATTATTTAGATGTTGAGATTGAATTTATGCACAGAAAAATCGATTTTTTTCAGCTCATTGCAGAATCCAAATTATTAAAAAGCAACGACAACAACAAAAAAAGCGTAGCACTATTTGAAAAATATATCATGAATATTTTCCAGATCAGGAGCGTAATTCCAAATAATGAACTAAATATCCTCTATAAGCAATATCACATCTGAAATAGGCCAAAATAAAACTTGGGACTACGTATCCGAATGATTTTGATATTTAAAAGGAAGGTCCACAGTTTTTCAACTTAACATTGGTTCTGCAGAAAGTCCGTTGCATATAAATTAATAATTTGTTGCAGATGTAATATGATGTCTTGTAATTATTGGAGTCTTATCATAATCCCGTTACAAAAATTTCACTGAGACACTGGACAATAAATTCTTATTTGTATCTGTTGCAGGTAATATGAAAATATTTGCCCTGAATTTTATCCATATTAGCATCATTACCTTCGTAGCGAGGAACAGAGCCGCAATTTCATGGATTTAATTTTGTGCTGCAATTTTTACATCGCTATGCGAAATATTATAAGGCAATAGGGAGGAGTCTTCTACAAAGCAAAAAATGTTGCTGCTTTTCGAAAATGAAATTATTGTTTAATATTACAACTCATGAAAGGCGCATCCATTTATTTAAGGATATCGGAAAAGTAATTTCTACAACCACACTTCTTTTATATACAACACTCTCTATATGTAGTTTCTTTGACAAATTTGTTCTTATCTTTTGTAAATTATACATTTTCTTCCAACATTCTGACACTGAATTCTAATCCGGAAACTGAATCAGCTAGGAATCACCTTTAAACTATCTGTGGTAATATTTTTTTTCGCCTAATTTTAACTTCGTCACAAGCTAGCACTAAGTGCGAATCTCTAATATTAGCTCTATTAGAAAGAGCAGTAGTGTATTAATTAGGCATTATGAATGTGCTTGTAATTACAGCGTTTAAAACAATAAATAACTACATTAATAGCTTACATCCTTCATTTACATGTGTTTTCTAATTTACGATCAACATAGCCCTAATTATCATGAAAGGTAGTGCAATGTTAACATATAGAGTTCTTTTGTTTTAAATACCAGCAACTCAGTGAAAAAACAAGAAAAACGTTTCAGGCTATAACAGCTTTTTCCAACGCGAAGATAAGTATAAATTTATAAAATAGAGAAGTGCATCACACGGTTATTCAGACGTGCATGTGCAGGCCATGACAGTATAAAAAATAAATTTATTGCATTAATAACGTACACCATTCTGTCCCTAGTAGTGAAATATTTACTATCAACAGGATTTTAATTCTGAAGACAAGTGGTGTAATGCTACAATACCAACCTAATGAGTGCTTTTGCTTCAAACATTAGCAAATTAAAGAAGAAAATGTGCATAACATTATATATGAAATGAATAAATTTATTTTTGAGGATTGGTAAACGGTATATAATGACATTGGTAAACCTCTTTATAATGGCAACTTCTGTGGTCATGGCGGCCTTCCTATAAGAACTAAGATACAGGATGTTCATAAAGAAACTTTGGCAATATATAAATCTTTCACCACTCAGTTTAGATAACCGAAATGAAGTATGAGATATATAACTTGGTATATGTATAAATTCTATAGATCATATACAATATTTCACAAAAGAATGCTCGTACATTTCCCAATACTGAAGGAAACTGCTGAAGGGTTTTTTAAACTCTGTTATGCGTTTCCTAACGAAATTAAATTTTAGCATACTATGTAGTATATATACAAATCGGTAGATAATATACAGGTCTTTCAAAATAATTTACATACTTTATCCAAGTACTATGAAGGTAATTGATGAAATTGGGTTTCCAAATGTTTTATACATTTTCCAAATTGTTTATTTAGGTATCACTTTTCTCCTTATTGAACGGTAAAATTTTGTTCAAATATTATGAATATATTGGAAAGTGTTTAATAATCTATGCTTGATTCATGATTTTTCTTTCTTGTTTAAGGGTACGGTGGACTTTGAAATTCGCGAAAATATATCAAAAAATCGATTTTTCATTTTTAATGTAGAAATAACACATATAATCATATCTACCGGATGCACTTTTTTTTTTCAAATATGTTGATTTTTGCCGGAGTTATGGCCATTTTAATTTTAACAGCTGATGCGCCACGCCCCTTTGTTTACCTGTCTGCCATTGTTTTTCTTCTTTCGCGACGTAGATACGCCTAATCTAAAAGCTGTGAAATCATGCTTACATGATATTCTTGAGCTTACTCCATGTAATTTTCATAAAGGATATATATTTCTTTATTATTTGGCAACAGCGTATTTTAACTGGGACCTAAACTGGTTGTTTCTGGTTTGTTTACATCGTTTGTTTTCATTTTTTTAATTTCGTTGTAGTTCTCTCTAGTTATAATTTCAGTTTAAAAAGCAGTTCTTTTAAGAACTGGAACTGCCTGTTGTTAACAACATTGTTTTTTAGATTTTTTTAAAAGCATTTGTTAGGGTAATAATTTACTAAATTATCTTTTTAATTTGTTTTGTTTCTGAATGCATTTGTAAACATGCATTGCGTAACTTCAAAATATCGGAAGCGTAAAGGCCCACCAACTAAGCGAAGCAAGGCTGGTTCTGCAAATATTTAAAGTGGAAATATAGTTTGAAATGCCATCAATTGATGGTGATTCCATCGAGAATATTAATCCTGAAATTGTTCCTGGAATTTTTTTTTTTTTCATTGAATACAAGCGATCATTTTGATAGTTTATATGCCATGCCTACTGAATACAGTTTAGTAAGCAACTCTATTTGGGCAGATTTACTTCAGAAAGTACCTTGTAGTGAGTGTCAACAATGTAAATTAAATAATTTGAAGCATAATTCTTTTGGATTCTCCTCAAAATTAGACCTTGTATGTGAAACCTGTGCAAAATCTTATGGATATGTTTAATATTTATACTAGTGAACGTGAAGTAGCAACAAAAAAGTTTGATGTAAACAGAAAACTTACAGCTGCATTTTTATCGTTTGGGGAGGGTCATGCCGCACTGGAAAAGGTTTTGAAAATTGTATATTTCGAATTATTTTATTGTGTATTCAATTGTATTACATAATTAAAATTAGATTTTTTACCTGGTAGTGGTTTGTGAAACAGTGATAGTAAGTAATTTGAAAAGTCAAATATACTTAGAAATGACATGCGCTACATTTTTTATTTTTTGCAAGCATTCATTATTAATTTATATATATCAAAGATATAATAAAAAGGAATCTGAGAGTTGCTTGGCAAAGCAATGAGTTGTCTAAAAGGTATGTGTTGAAAGTTTTTACTATCATTACTGTGAATGATAAAATGCATAGATCTCTTTTATTTTATCGTTTATATTCACTGTATGTATTGTAATTAGAAACATTTGGCAATATTTCAATTTATTATACTGTCGACTTTTGATAGGTTTAACGTTGCTTGAAGTAAACTTTATTACAAGTATTTAAAATTGAAAATTTAAGAGTAATATAAAGAATTTTATTAAATTTTAATGAAAAAATTGAAACACATCAATTTAAATCCATTTGGTAAGTTTTTTTTTTTAAATATAATTTGCTAACATTTCATAGTAAGTTTTGTTTTTGTGTTTTCAAAGATGATTATATGAGACTATTGCAATTGTGTGTAAAATCTGATTGCGCATGGAGCGTTTTGATTGTATAGATATGGTAATTTCCGTCGTTTATAACTTTTTAGTTTTGAATATCTCGAGTTCTATTAGAGTTATTATAACCAAATTTTGTGCATTAATTTTTATTCGCATTATAAATATATGTAGAAAGTTAATATATATATACAGGTATTTTTCTGTAAAAAGTCGTTTTGAAATATGTCGTTTAGCAGTGTTGAATTCAGACACTTTTCTCCAGGGGGACATCATAGAGTTGGGGGGGGGGGATTGCACCTTTTGACCATTGAAAACACAAAACCTCAAATCTTCGGGGGGGGATGCCACCCCCTGAAATCAACACTGTCGTTTAGTTTCTGCGACAGTGTCGCTGTGTCGCCCCGTTTCTGCAACGGGGCATATTACTCGACTTTCAAATGTCCCATGCGCAACACATTGCTTTCAATTTTATTGAAAATTCTCAGAAATTTTCTTTATACCAGTGTCAATATTTTTTACTTACAATAAACTTTATTACATATATTTAAAATTCACAATGTAAGAGTAATGTACAAAATTTATAGAAATTTTAATGAAAAAATTGAAAAACATCAGTTTAAATCATTTTTTTTTAATTTTTTTAAATATAATTTGCTAACACTTCATAGTAAGTTTTGTTTTTGAGCATTCAAAGGTGATTATATCAGATTCTTGCAAATGTGTCTGAAATCTGATAGCGCATGGAGCGTTTTGATTGTATAGATATGGTAATTTCCGTCGTTTATAATTATTTAGTTTTGAATATCTCGAGTTTTATTAGAGTTATTATAACTAAATTTTGTGCATTAATTCTTATTCGCATTATAAATATATGCAGAAAGTTTATATATACTGTTATTTTTCTGTAAAAGGTCGTTTTGAATTATGTCGTTTAGCAATGTTGAATTCAGACACTTTTCTCCGGGAAGGATTTCTGTGGCTCCGGGGTGACATTATAGAGTTGGGGGGGGGGAGGGATTGCACATTTTGACCATTGAAAACACAAAACCTCAAATCTTCGGGGGGGGGGGGGGAGCCACCCCCTGAAATCAACACTGTCGTTTAGTTTCTGCGACAGTGTCGCTGTGTCGCCCCGTTTCTGCAACGGGGCATATTACTCGACTTTCAAATGTCCCATGCGCAACACATTGCTTTCAATTTTATTGAAAATTCTCAGAAATTTCCTTTATACCAGTGTCAATATTTTTTACTTACAATAAACTTTATTACATGTATTTAAAATTGACAATGTAAGAGTAATGTACAAAATTTATAGAAATTTTAATGAAAAAATTGAAAAACACCAGTTTAAATCAATTTTTTTAAAATATAATTTGCTAAAATTTTGTAGTAAGGTTTGTTTTTGAGCATTCAAAGATGATTATATCAGATTATTGCAAATGTGTCTGAAATCTGAGTGCGCATGGAGTGTTTTGATTTTATAGATATCGTAATTTTCGTCGTTTATAATTTTTTAGTTTTGAATATGTCGAGTTCTATTAGAGTTTTTATAACCAAATTTTGTGCATTGATTCTTATTCGCATTATAAATATATGTAGAAAGTTAATGTATATATACTGGTATTTTTCTGTAAAATGTCGTTTTGAAATATGTCGTTTAGCAATGTTGAATTCAGACATTTTCTCCGGGATGGATTTCTGTGGCTCCGGGGTGACATTATAGAGTTGGGGTGGGGGGGGGGGAGAAATTGCACCTTTTGACCATTGAAAACACAAAACCGCAAATCTTTGGGGGGGGGATGCCACCCCCCTGAAATCAACACTGTCGTTTAGTTTCTGCGACAGTGTTGCTGTGTTGCCCCGTTTCTGTAACGGGGTATATTACTTGACTTTCAAATGTCCCATGCGCTACACATTGCTTTCAATTTTATTGAAAATTCTCAGAAATTTTCTTTATACCAGTGTAAATATTTTTTACTTACAATAATCTTTATTACATGTATTTAAAATTGACAATGTAAGAGTAATATACAAAATTTATAGAAATTTTAATGAAAAAATTGAAAAACATCAGTTTAAATCAATTTTTTTAAATTTTTTTTAATATTTGCTAAAATTTCGTAGTAAGATTTGTTTTTGTGCATTCAAGGATGATTATATCAGATTATTTCAAGTGTGTCTGAAATCTGATTACGCATGGAGCGTTTTGATTTTATAGATATGGTAATTTCCGTCATTTATAATTTTTTAGTTTTGAATATTTCGAGTTCTATTGGAGTTATTATAACTAAATTTTGTGCATTAGTTCTTATACGCATTATAAATATATATAGAAAGTTATATATATATATTATGTTGGTATCATTCTGTAAAAGGTCGTTTTGAAATATGTCGTTTAGTTTCTGCGACAATGTTACTGTTCGCCCCGTTTCTGCAACGGAGTATGTACGCATCTATATTTCTCTTAGAGACATAAAAAATGTTATATAGGTTATTAATAATATTATATCCTTCACTTGTATCCAAAATTGTTTCAATATAAGCTTTTAAAAAATTTACGAACATTTAAATCATTAAAACGTGTTTTTCTCAGAATCAATATTTTTACCGTTTTCATGACTTTCAAATGTTCCATGCGCAACACACAGCTTTCAATTTTAATGAAACTTCTCAGAAATGTCCTGAATATCTGTGTACATATTTGTTACTAGAAATAAACTTTGTTACACGTATTTAAAATTGAAAATTTTAGAGTAATATACAAAATTTAATGAAATTTTAATGAAAAAATTGAAAAAAATCAATTTAAATCAATTTTTTTATCTTTTTTAATAAAATTTTCTAAAAATTTGTAGTAAGTTTTGTGTTTATATATTCAAAGAGTATTATGCGAGATTATTGGAAATCTGGTTAAGTTTGGAATGCGCATGGAGCGTTTTGAAATCTGGCAATTTTAAAATTTTAAAATTTAAATATCTCTAAACATTTTTAAGATATTTTCATAAAATTTGGTAAATAACACTTTTTTTATATTATAACTATATCCTGAAAATTTCAAAAAAAAATATTGGTAATTAAAAAAGTTAGTTTTCAAAGTCCACTGTACCCTTAAATTATTCTTGGATGGACACGATAGCTTAAAAAGATTATCAGCAGAAACTAACGCAATATATTTCGCACAAGCTTTGATACATACACTGTATGGCCAAAGGTGACCGGTCACTTGCGATTTTTGACGTTTTGTTCAATATCTAGAAAAATACATGAGGAATTAACTGAAATTGCAGGTGTGTAAACAATATTGTATAGGTCATATATTTCAGCGAAGATTTTTTCCCGAAATCTCATAGGGGACCGTCAAAAAATTAAAAAAGAACGAATATATTTTGGATAACCCTGTAAAAACTCGTGCAGCAAAAGCGTTTAAACTCAAGATTATTAATAAGTGGCTTATTGTAATATACTGTGATCATTTTTATGAGGATAGCATGTATACTCGTAGAGATATTAAAGTTTTTATAAAAACAGTTCCAAATTTCGCCAGTGTTTTTGCTTATAATTTGCAGAGGTCTTAATATAAAAAAAGTTCTTTTCAGAAAATATGACGAACAACATTGTACACAATACCCCGCAATCAGAATGAAAAAATAATAAAAATTAGATGAAAAATGAGCAGGTTTACTAAAAAAATGTTTCACTGCGCATGCGCGTAAGCAATCAAAATATAATGTGTTAGCTAAGTGTATAGAGGAACTTTTGTAAAAGTCTCAAAAGCATCGTTTGAAAAGTTTGATAATAATCGTTTATAGAGTAAGCTCAAAATCCGTTGTTCCCAAAATGAAGCAAAAACATAAGGGGTTGTATCCATATATCCATTGATTAGTGCCAATTTAGCATACACAATATTGCACGTAATACTGTATTTGGATACAATCCCTCATCTTTTTGCTTCATTTTGGGAGCAACGGATCTTGAGCTTATTCTATAAACGATTATTATCAGACTTTTCAAACTATGTTTTTGAGACTTTTACAAAAGTTGCTCTATACATTTAGCTAACACATTATGCACATTATATTTTGATTGCATTCACGCATGCGCAGTGAAACATTTTTTAGTAAACCTGCTCATTTTTCATCCAATTTTTATTATTTTTTCATTCTAATTACGGGGTATTGCGTACAATGTTGTTCGTCATATTTTCTGAAAAGAACTTTTTTTATATTAAGAACTCTGCAAATTATAAGCAAAAAACTTGGCGAAATTTGGGACTGTTTTTATAAAAAGCTTAATTTCTCTACGAGTATACATGCTATCTTCACAAAAATGAACACAGTATATTACAATAAGCCACTTATTAATAATCTCGAGTTTAAACGCTTTTGCTCCATTAGTTTTTACAGGGTTATCCAAAAGATATTCGTTCTTTTTCAATTTTAGACGGTCCCCTATGGGGTTTCGGGAAAAAATCTTCGCTGAAATATATGACCTATACTATTCTGTTTACACACCTGCAATTTCAGGATAATTCTTTATGTATTTTTCTAGATATTTAACAAAACGTCAAAAATGGCAAGTGACCGGTCACCTTTAAAAACTTAAAAAATATATTAAATTTTTGATTGTTTTTTAACCATTTGGAAAAATGGCTATTGTCCTCGTCAGGGTAGGAAATCAAAAGCATATCTGAAGCTTTTTATTGGTTGAATCCGCATTTTATTCGTTTCCTGATTGGTCTATACAGTAATCTGTATTTCCCTTTACTTTCAACAGAGATGGATACTTCTGTTGCCACTATGACAAAAAAGTAATAAAAACTACAAAAAAAATAACTCAGAAATAAATTGAGATACAGCTTTCAAACAAATTACATTTAAAAGTACATATTTTTCTCTATACGATGGTGTAAAAAGTAATATTGTGAGATGTTTAGAAGTTTAAGAATGACATTTTATTTAAAATTGGTCGTCAGATTTCCAAGAAATCTCACGATGGAAAACCCTTTTCCCGAACAGTCAATGAAATGCTTGGATAATACGCAAATTTCAGGTGGATAATACGTAAATTTTAAGAAATCTGACGGGTCGCAGGCAATTTTTGTCGCTTGCAATTTTTACGTGTAATAACACTATTAATGTTTAATTCATGGCGTACGTAATGTATGATCAACTCCGTGCGATTTTTTATGTCTTAAATTTTAGTCTTCGAAAAAATCATTTTCCAAATGATCGTTGTAATTTGTTAAATTGCTTTTTTTTGTGGTAAAATTAAATTTTAAACAAACTGTTTGTATATATTTTAGTTTTAACTTAGAAGTAAGTATGTTATGATTCTATTTTGTGCAAAAATTGTTTTCTATATGGACAATTTAGAGCTTTATCTTGCGCGCAGCACTTAATAATTTTAATTCACGCATGAGTGAGATGAAATTTAAAATTTAAATATTGATTTTGTATATACATCATTTAATTTTTCTGGATATTATAGTTAAGGATATATACTTTAGGCAGAAAGGAAAAAAAAGACCTTAATTGCATATTATTAGTGTTTTGGAACTTTGAAAAAAGCGATGTTTTTGATTGTTTCGACAAACTCAAAGGTACTGTGCTCCCTTAATTAGAACGTTTTCGTGATTGTTTAAGTAAAGGTAACATTTAAAAAAAAAAGTGGTGTCAATCGAATATAATTTGAGTAAAAACCGCCGTTCCCGAAGTGTTAAAGAAGGGATATGAATGTAACGACTTTAGATAGCTCAAAAATGCATCTGAAAATATAAGGTCGAAAATGAAGCACAATTTTCAGTTACCCGAAAGTTAATTCTAAATAGATTTTCAAATTACTATTGATGTTCATGTTTCTAAAGCTTTTTACGTTTGGTAAAGCTTTAAATACTATACAGTGAAATATTATATAACAAAACTAATTTAGTAAAAATGGTTTAAATGCTTAATTAAATATTTTAGATATTGAGACATGAACCAATTTCAAAAAGCGTTTTAGTGTTAAAATGATTAGAAAAAAATTAAACTAAAAGAAATACTCTTTCCGGAACGATACCCCTAGCAATAAAGCAATATTGGGCTAATATTGGCTATATCTTCGATAAATATAGGGATTTTGGACGGAAATTAGCATGATATCTTGTCCCAACATTTGGTATTTATATTTTGTCAATATCGCGCCAATAATGTCAAGCTATATTATTTATATCAAGCTATATTATTAACCAGCATACCGAATGTTGCGGCAATATTAGAATTGTTGCTTTTCTCTCTTTCTCTCTGAGTGTCTTTGTGTTTGTTTGTTTGATTTAGTTTGTGAACTCTTAATAAACGTAGTATTAATAAATTATTATTTAAAATACAGAATAACGTATTAGTTGCATGCGCATTACGTTTGCAATTCACAAGGTATCAGATAAAACAAAAAAGAACAGTGCCCAGTTAAACTGACTGATTGCAGTAATTCACAGGCAATTCACACAACTTGCATATTATGCTCTTATTTCAAAGAATAATGCCTCTTGAAAAATAAATTAAGAGGGATTAGCCCCAACCCCCTGTTTTCCTCCTTTATACTTAACCAATGAACCCCCAAATCTAATCAGGGAAGCGCCTTGTCAGAATAAACCTGTATACCAAATTTGAAGCAAATCAGGCGATTTTCCATGAAAAATCCATTTATCTAAATTAAATGGTGGGGGATTAGCCCCCCGTTCACCCCCTTTTACTTAACCAATGAACCCCAAATCTAATCAGGGAAGCGTCTTATCAGAATGAACCTAGAGGAAAAAAATTTGAAGCAAATCGGATGCTTCAATCAAGAGTTATTGCGTTTCGTACGTACATACATACATACATACGTACATACAGAACCTACGGACACATTAGCTCTCAGGCTTTGATAGCCTGTGAGCTAAAAATTGTTGAGATATATAAATTACTGTTAGAGTTATATCTAAGATACCGATGTTACTTTTTTAAAATTTTCTAATAACTTATATCTACCTAACTAGTAATTCAAAATTTATAAAAAATTGTATTTCAAGTTCAACATACTGATAGTTAACTTACTGATTATAAATATGTGAAAAAATTATTGTACTTCTAGAGAACTTTTTAAAATTTGGATAAAACTTTAATATGTAAATTTCCCTTGTGGCAAAGTAAGCCACGTATTCCTATGAGGCATTTTCCGAGAATTAAAACAATACAGTAGACCGCCGATTATCTGAATAAGTTGGGACCGACCCTAGTTCGGATAAGCAAAAGTTCGGATAAATGGACAGACAGTTTAAGGTATTTCCTGATTACACTAAAACCTTCACACTTTATCCAGGCTTAAGACTGGCAGCATCAATCAGTACTAGCGTGTTTAAAAACTGGGTTTTTTTGTTTACTTTTCTATCATTTAAAATTTTCTTTTTCTCTTTTTATAATTTTCTGAACTCCAAAGATTATAATTTAAGCAAAAAAGCTTTCAATTGTTGCTTGCTTCAAAGAAGACGTTCTTTCCAATGATGCCATATCTCGAATTCTTCTTAAATACATTAGCTGAACAGGATCAGACTTCTTCTATCTTTCGAGCCATTTCATAGCTGTTTCCAAACATTCAAAGGCTTCGTTATGGGATGGACCTGAGTCCTTTTTAGAGCATTCGCTTTCATTTCTTCAATTTCTTTTTCAACTTAAATCCCATCCTCAATCTCATCTTCATTACAAAATTTTTTTGAGAGAAATAGGGTGTTCGGATAAATGGAAGTTCTCTTAAATTTTTTTTGAGAGAAATAGGCAGTTCGGATAATTGGAGTTCCGATAATCGGCGCTCTACTGTATTTGTCTTTCTTTTCCATGCATCAATTAAAATTGAAGTTACAGACATCGTTTGTATTTTGTTTCCTACTCTGAAATAAGTTTTTTCTTGATTAACATTCATATTCTTAAAGGTCATTCCTAAAAATATCTTTTTTTCCCCATTTCATTACAGTATCACCTCCTTAATCTTGATGATTTCCATGAAAATTTCTAATGGTTACATGTACGCATAAAATTATAAAGGAAACTTCTCTTAATACAATATTATTGTATTTCAGCTGTCTGAACATCCACATTGCATATTAAGACACCCTGTTTTATTTGATCAAACCAAAACAAACTACAGGTTTCTTGTCCTGATCCGAAAATTTAATTAAATATTCCAGTCTGAATAATCTTTCAATATCGATTTCCTTACGACAGTTCAGTTAGAAAGTATCCAGATGAAACATTTCGTGGAAAATGAATAATGTAAACATTAAATTATTTTTTATTATACTTTCTGCAGCACCTTACTAATAAATATCATTTGATAATTTAAGGAAAAGTCTAAATTTAATTTTTTTCCCGCATAAAAATCGTTAGATATTGAATTAAAATATTAAGATTAATACTTTGTTATTTTAAATTAGTAATTTTGTTGATTCATTAACTCTGATAATTTACTAAATTATTTTCAAACACTTTGTATACCGAAATACGCGAATTTCAATTAAATGACATTGATATTCTAAAAAAAAATATATTTTTTAAACATACTCTATTTTATCTTCTTTACACTTTGAAGCAATAAAACAATTTTCAACTTATTCAATATTATTCTACTATTTCAGCAGCCCGCATATCCTCGAATTTCATATGTAAACAACTGGTTATGTTTGATCAAAACAAAACAAGCTATCGTTACTGATCCTGAAATGAAATTTTACTTAAAGAGTCTAGCGTAAATAATCTTTCAACGTATAGACTGTTATAACTTCGTTTACAAAGGATCCGCTTAATACACATTTTGCGAAAAAAGAATAATGCAAACATCAAATTAATGTTTATTATTACTCTGTGGCAATTTAATTACTTTCACGGATTATTATAGATCATTAAAAGAAATCCACTTAAAAAATTCTGCATGGGAGTTGCAAGATATTTAATTACAGTAAAATAATTAATTTTGTTATTATTTTCAATTGGAATTATTTTTATTTATTATCTTTAAAAAATTATAAAATTTTCCAATTGTACTATGGATAGTAAGGGCATATAGAACGTTATTAACATTTTACTAATTTTAGACCCCTCACCCCCTTACGATATCATACGCTATCATTTGTCGCCCCCCCCCCCCAAACACACCCACACCCGATGATATCGTTATCATTGTGTAAAAAATATTTTATTTTTTGATTCTTTTTCTTTCTTTTTATACACTTGAAGTGATATACACATATTATTACATATTTATTAATCGCATACTTTACGGATTCAAGAAGTCAATACATGAAGTAAATTTATAATAAATAACATCTAAAAGAGTTAGTTACTATTTAAAAGTGTTTTATAATAGATTATTGTTACACAATGCTTTCAAAAGCAATACTGTCTTCTTGCACTTGTGCCCACGGAGGTTAAGAGGCTACTTCAGTCAAACGAAAGACCCGTTCGCTAATGCTAATCCTATGGAAGAAATTTACTTTTTCGATTTTGATTGCTGATTTTTTTTTATGAGGATGCTTTCACTTTCGGAACCGGTTCCGAATATGAAAGTGTCCTCATTAAAAATACCTGTAAACAAAATCGAAAAAGTAAAAAACGGCCTTTGTAAAGATCGATCTCAGCTATCCAATGCAAAAAAAATCGTTTAAAAATATTGAAATGCGACCGAGATATCTTTACAAATTTCTTCCATAGATTAGCATTTGCGAACGGGTCTTTTCGTTTGACTGAAGTAGCCTCTTAAAAGCAGAACTTATCAACAAAACAGTGGACAACATTCTTTGTCTTTCTTTATTGGTAAACGCATGTAATCATTTCCTACATATTATGCTCCTGATTTCTCTAACAGCGAAATATATGCGCAAGTGACAGAAGAACAGAAATGCCAAATGTTGGGGTATCCCAAATTTTGGAAGAAAATGATTTTATAAAGATTTAATGGCGTATTAGCTTTGCATTTTCATAAAAACATATGAAAATAATAATAATAAAAAGGTAACAGGCTATTTGAATGTAAAGAAATAGGTACCAAAAAAAGTAAAGTTTAGTTGGATAAAAAATAATAACGATATCAAAAAGCAATCCTCCACACATATCTTATGATATCACGTGCCAGACACCCCCTTCCCCCCTAAGGTGATAACGTTATATATGCACAGCCCCTAACATGACAAAAATAGATTTCATGAGTTTGTTATTCTGTTATCCTGTAATATGCATCGAATATTACAGATTATTTAGTGGAAAAGTCAACATTTAATACATTTTCTGCATACAAATCGTAAAATATTGAATTAAAGTAAAAATATTAATACTTTGGTATTTTGAATAAGTAATTTTGTTGATTTATTAGCTCTGATAATAATGAAAATTAAATTAATCCCTTTCTATTGTACTCTAAATTTCAATACATTTATTTTTTTTTCTATTTGTATAGCCGCTTTCATCAATATTATTCTATTTGACCTGCTCGCATATTCACGAATTTCACACGCAAACACCTGGTTTTATTTGATCAAACGAAAACAAATTATATGTTACTGATGATGCACCGAAAACATTATTAAAATAGTCCTGAATATATAACGTCATCACTTTAAGGGGGGGGGGGGGGGTCTGTCACTTGATATCGCAATGTAGCTCTGGAAGGAGAGTGGGGGTTTGCTGTTTGATATCGTTATTATTTTTGATCCAACCAAATTTTTCTTTTACGGAAACTTTTACTTTACATCCAAATAATCTGTTACCTTTATTATTATTATTATTATTATTATATGTTTTTATGAAAATACAAAGTTATTATTAAAACCATTAAATGTTTATAAACCCATTTCATTCCAAAATTTGGAATACCCCAAAGTTTGGCATTACCGTTCTTCTGCCATATGCGCATATAATTCGTTGTTTGAGAAATCAGGGGCATAATATGTAGGAAATGATACTTACGTATAACTGTAATGAAAGACAAAGAATGCTGTCCACTGTTTTGTTGATTAGTTCTGATTTAACCTCAATTAAGGGGGGGAGGGAGTTGCAAATGTAAGAATACTATTACTTTTGAATACACTATTTAATAATAATATATTATTAAATACTTTTAAATAGTAACTAACTCTTTTAGATGTTATTTGATATAAATTTATTTCATTTATTGATATTTTAATGATTTTTTGAATCCGTAAAGTATGCAAATAATAAATGCATTATCATATGTGTATATCACTGCAAGTGTATAAAAAAAAAAAGAAAAATAATCTAAAAATAAAATAATTTTTAGACATTGATAGCGATATCGTCGGGTGTGTGTGGGGGGGGGGGGAGGAGGAGGGCTCGACAAATGATAACGTATGTTATCATAAGGGGGTCTAAATTTAGCAAAATGTTGATAACGTCATATACAGGGTGCAATATGTTATCTATCGCCGACCTTTAACTTCTCAACCGTTGGTCATAGATATATAGTTGCAATTACAGAAACGTTTCAAATGAGCTAAATATTCATGTTGTGGCATTATTTAAAGTAAAAAAATCAATTTTACAAAAGTAACGAAATCTAACTTTTTATACGGTCGCCCAGTCCCTATAGTTATATTTAGTAAAAGTTTACACATAAAAGATATAACACAAAGAGTTTGACACCTACTACAAAAATTGACAGAGTTATTAAATTTCAAAGTTTGAGATTTTTGCACATGATTTTGTCTTTCATTGAGGGATCAGTTGAAAGGTGAATTAAAGTAATTCGAGATAAAAATCAGGGTGCAATTCCGCTGCCCTTTATCTAGTCCTTAGTATGTTTTATTTTCCGGTTGTCGATTCTACCTACATTGACGTTTGCATGTTGTTCGACCCATAAAAGTTAGCTCAAATTTTTCGACGAAATATCCTCTTTGGTGATTCCCCGAATTAGCGATACAGGCTAAAGGTGGTTTCGCCGTAAAAAGGACATTGCACCCTGATTTTGATCTCGAATTACTTTAATTCATCTTTTAACTGATCACTCAGTGAAAGACAAAATCATGTGCAAAAATTACAAACTTTGAAATTTATTAACTGTGTCAATTTTTGTAGTACAGGTGTCAAACTTTTTGTGTTATATCTTTTATGATATGTGTAAACTTTTGCTAAATATAACTGTACGGACTGGGGGACCGTATAAAAAGTTAAATTTCGTAATTTTTATAAAATTGATTTTTAACTTTAAATAATGCTACAACATGAATGCTTACCTCATTTGAAACGTTTTTGTAATTGGAACTATATGTCTACGACCAACGGTTGAAAAAGTTAAGGTCGGCGATAGATAACATATTGTACCTAGATAACATATTGTAAGATAACATATTAAAGCGGATAGACGAAATAATATTCCTATCTTTTGTAACAGTTTGTTTAGAAGGAATCCAATTAAAACACATTTCGTGTTAAATGAGTAATGCAAAAATTAAGTTATTTATTATGATTATTATTACGTTTGCGGCAATTTAATTATTTTCGACTAATATTACAAATTGTTTAAAGAAAAAGCCAACATTTTAAAATTTCGCATAGAAACAGTAAGAATAAAGTAGAAATAATAAATAGAGAGAAGAAAATTTTTTCAACTAGATGGATTATCTTCAAGGTTGTATTAGCATAGTTCAGGTTATGAACATAATAGGGGGGAGGGGGGGGGGTACTTTGGCATTTGTATTGATAAAGTAATTTTTTTTATTTTTTAGTTCTCTAATTTTACTAATCTAATTCCTTATACTCTTTTTCTGTGCTTGAAATTTCAATACATTTTTTGTATTGCACATTAATCAAATTATTAGATGAATTCAACTAAGTAGCTACATTCTCTATACCTGACTATGATTACAATAAATTCTTTTCATTAACTGAAATTAATATTCTCAAAAGATATTTTTCAAAATATACTTTTGTAACACTGCTCAATAAAGGTGAAACGTGTTTATGAATTCGGTTTGTCTTTCTGTTTGCCTTTAGTCTTTCTGTCTTTTGCCTTTAGTCTGTCTGTCTTTTGCCAGTCTATCTTCCATCTGTCCGTTTTCAATGGCACCTTAAGTCGAATAAATATACTCGAATTGCCATGCAAATGATACATGTTACTGATGCATACAATGGATAGTTTGGTATTGAAAATGATGTGTGTAACGTTTATAGTTCATTTAGAGACATATTCAAAAGAATCCCCTTACATTGCAGTCTGTTGTATTTTAATGATATTATATTATTTCAAACATATTGAAATTGATATATGTCATTGAGGTGGCACAATAAGATGCTTACTATAGAATATGGTGTTCATAACACTCATCGTTCATTTACAGGGACACGCAAAATAATTCTGTTACATCGCTGAACACGAACAATAATGGCTAGAAATGCGTTTACTATTATGGTTCGCGTTTTTAAATATATCTATTTTTTCGCATATTACATGGTGTGTATAAATTAGATAAATTGAATTCAGGGCTGTACGAAAGATATCGACAACATTACTGCTTTTAAATGAATGTTGGTGAAACGGAATTTTCAACTATGTTATACGTTTCCTTATAGAACTAAAGGTTGACATACTATGTCGTATATATGCAAATCTATAGATCATAAGCAGGACTGCACATAAGAATTTGGATATTTTCCCGATTATTGATGGTAATTGCTGTAATTGGGTTTTTAATTGTGATGCATTTTTCAAATTGCTCAATTACACGTCATATTTCTAATTACAAAACGACGAAATTTTGTTACAGCGTTCTCAATGTGTTGGAATATATTTAATAGTCTATACTTGAATAATGATTTTCTGTTCTTGTTTATTTTTACGCTTGAGAAGCAATAAATCAATCTTCCCTTTCTCCAATATCATTCCATTTCAGCAGCCTATATATCCACGAATTTCATGTGCAAACATTTGGCTTTGTTTGATCAAACGAAAACAAATTAAATGCCACTGATCCTGAACCGTAAACGCAACTAAATAGGCTTGCCTAAATAATCTTTCAATGTGGATTCTATTATAATAGTTCATTTACAAAGAATCCATTTAAAACACATTTTGCTATAAATAATTCATGAAAATATTAAATTATTTTTTATTATTATTTTACGGCACTTTAATTACTTTCACTGAATATTATAGATAATATTAATAAACGAGTCGGAAATTGTCAAACGTCAAACGTCGCAAGTGAGGTGCGTTCTTAATTATCGAAGTTTTGTACATTACGAACCCTTACGAATTCGCTTGTGTAGCCCTGTATATGATCTACAGCATTTATACGCGCAACGTAATATACAATTTAGTTAAACTTAAAAACTCATATTACAATTAAAAATGCACTTCCAGCAATCATCACTAATATACAACATTTCGGATACCATACTGTATCCGAAATCTTTTGTGTGTTCCTGTAAATACTATGCACTTTCTATTATACAGGAAGTAAGTTGTAGTAAACCTCAGCAACGTAAATCAATTTCAATGTATGTAAAATAGTTTAACATGATTAAAATGCGCCCCAAACAAATGTTTTCTTCTATAGCATTATGTAACGGAATACTTTTGGGCAACCCTGTAAATGAATAATAAACATTCTTTGCACCGCATATTCTGCAAAATGTATATTTTAGTGCACTTTAAAAATGAATATCAATTTCATTATGTTCGAAAGGGTGTAACATCATTAAAATGCACTTGAAACTATATGTAACGGAATACTTTTGACTGTCACTGTAACTCAACTATACATCCGATTTTCATAAAATTTGAAATGACTCGACAAAATTATGAAACAATTACATATTTTATATTTGAAACAATTCGGTTGGGTAATTTTTGCGCTGTTATATGCTGACGGGCGGACAAACAGACAGACACACGGACCAGACGGCGACTATAGGTGCTACATATTTATATAATTACGAATGCACCTAAAAATCAATGTTTGAACATTTTTTGGCATGGAAGATGCAAAATATTTAATTGCAATAAAGGATTAATTCTTTTTTTTTATATACCATTTCAACATAGTTGAAAAGTGTTTATAAATTTGGTTTGACTGTTGTCCATGCTCTAACACGTGTAAATATAGTCAGAATATCGTACAATATTTATATATGAAGACGTTAGTATTAAAACTCGCCTTATCCAAAATTTAAAAAATTCGAATTTTCTATTTGAATTGGCGAATCTGCATTAAACACTGTAAAAAAAAAAAAAAAAAAAAAAAAAAAAAAAAAAAAAATCTGTAAAGTTAAAGTTTTTCTAGGAAACTGGGATTCCTAGAACTTTTTATGTAACGACAACAACAAAAATCCCTGTAACAGAGTCTGTTACAGGAATTTTTGTTGTTGCTGTTACAAAAAAAGTTCTAGGAATCTCAGTTTCCTAGAAAAACTTTAGTAAATTTACAGATTTTGTTTTTACAGTGTACAATCTGCAAAGAAAACTAATTTTATCGTGTATTTCTGTCCTTGTAAAATCTTGGATTACAATGAAAGCCAATGGACGCAGTGAGAGGTTTTTTGCGATTTCCAAAAATTCCATTTTATGGATAAAGCAAGTCTTGAAACTCACATCCTCGTATGTTATTGGAGTTTACTACACTGTAAAAAAAAATCTGTAAAGTTCCTAAAGTTTTTCTAGGTAACTGGGATTCCTAGTACTTTTTATGTAATGGCAACAACAAAACTTCATGTAGCAGACACACTTTTGAACCGAAAATCAAAAAATCTGTAAGATTACTAAGAATTTTTTAGGAAACTGGGATGCCTAGATCTTTTCATGTAACTGCAACCAGGGTTATAGATGAAATTTTAGTAAGATTACTGAAATTTTAGAAGATTCATTTGTAAAGTTACAGATTTCTGTAGCTTTACAAAAACTAGTTTTGTAGATTTGCAGCTTTTTTTTTTGTACAGTTACAGGTGAAAGTTTAATAAGCATGTAACTTTACATCTGTAGAACTACAGATTTCTTTTTACAGTGTATGGCATGTTCGGTGTTAAAAATTATGTATGTAGTGTTTACATTTCGTTTTCAGGTACACTCAAAGGAATTCCATTACATTGTCATCTACGGGGGGGGGGGAAACGGTGTATTTTAATGATATTACACTATTTTAAGCATGTTGAATCTTTTATATATCACTAAGGTTTACTATAAGGTGACATAAAATTTATCTTTCATTTGCAGGGACATACAAAATAATTTGGCTGCAGTACTGTCTATGAACAATATGCTGAAAGTGCGTTTTTAGTTAGGTTCGTGTTTTTAAATATAATTATTTTTCTTGCACATTACTTGGCGTGTATAAATTCTGTAGATCATATACAGGGCTACAGAAAAAAGATCTCAAATACAAGTCCATTTACTGACAGAAATTTTCAACTATGCTAAGCGTTTGTATAAGGTAACTTTTAGAATACTATGTAATATACATATAAATCTATAAATTCCATGGACCGCCGCGGAATTCGCGGGGAAAGGCATTTCCGCGTGTCCGTCCTACATCTTTTAGGACGAGACTCTAGCGGAAGACAGGGAAAAAAAATGAAAATTTGAAACCGGAAAATTTTAAAGCAAAAATATTTAAATAAAATACATCATAAAAAACAAGGCTTGGTCTCAAACGACAGCAGCGTCATCGAGCCCAACGTTCGTCACGGAGGCGGACGACAGTGTTGCCAGATTGGGGATTTTGTCCCCATTGTGGGGAATTTTGAACCTCTAGGGGAATTTTTTGGGGACAAGTAGTTCGTGGGGAAATTTTTGGGGACTACAAAAATTTTGGGGAAAAACTTGGGGATTTTTTTTTTTACTATTTTCCGTAAAGATTTCTTTTAGTCATGTAAAAAAACTGGATCTGAAACGAAAATAAGATCCATAAATCGGAAATATCAATCATTATTCTCTTTGATGTGATCATGTACGTTGTTTACTACACTACAGTTTACAGATGTTACAGATGTACGAGACTCTAAAGTCTGAAGCAGCTTAAATCTGCACGTGACTAAATCTGCAGGAATTTAACGAAAAATTCTTTCGCCGTACTTTTAAGAAAATTTAATTTAAATATGTGGAAAGCAGATATTTTTCTCTTATGATATGCAAAAGCGCATCAATTGATACAGCAAAAATAATTTGCATTATGATTATGTACTTCAGTATAGGGATGACAAAAAATTAAAATAGCGTACCATCTCGGATTTATTCAAATCCCAACTGATAAGAGATTGTCTAAAACTATGGAGTTAATATAACAATAGACATTGTTAGACAATACTTAATTTTTTCAAAAAAAGGCTTGATTTGGGGAAAATTTTTGACTTTAAAATACTTAAATATTTTTATACTAGTAAATTGAAAATTTAAAAATTCCCTTTTTGAGTAAAAACTGAGTTGGGAACTTTTACGGAAAAAAACACTGATTTGGGGAAAATTTCAGAAATTTTGGGGAAATTCACTTTTGACTATCTGGTAACACTGGCAGGCGGTCGAGGGAGGACGGACTGCTCAAAAAGTTTAGATAAATTTCCTACGATTGATCGTAATTGCCGAAATTGTGTTTTCAAATGCTTTATTTGTTTTCTAAATTGTTTTTCTAGATATCAACTTTGACCGTAATAAACTGTGAATTTTTGTTACAGCAGTATTCTGAATGTGTTGGGAAGCATTTCGTAATCTATGCTCGACGCACTATTTTTCCTTCTTTTTTAATTAGCATTTTTTTTATTTAGTAGCTCTAACAGTTTATCAAATTAATTCTTATAATTTTCCAACAGTACTATCAATAATAATACGGAAAAATTCAACCGCATGAGTTTGTTATTCTTATGTAGCTCGCCAACAGAAACTGACTGTTTTGATATAAAAGATCCGTCGGATGTTTATTTTTTTAAAAAATAAATAGTGGAATATTTTTTATTAAAAGTTAACTTTGAATAATACTTTTTATCACGCTTAAAATTTTGTTTATTGTATTTCACTCAAATGTTTATATATTTTTTTCTGTTTCGCATTAATAAGATCAGTAGCTGAATTCAACTAAAGAAGTAATTCTTTTTATATATCTGGATACACGCGCATTAAATTCTTTTCATTAATTGAAATTGACATTTCCCGAAGATTATACCTATAAATATACCGTATAAAAAAACCTATTTTTTACTTTCTTCTATCTCCAATAGAAGAAAATATTCCGGTATTCGACGGATTTACACGCTTTAGGCGTCAGAGATCTCCCAAAACATGTTTATACAAAATATCTGTCTGCCCATGTATCCGTGTGTTGCCACTGTACCGTCAAAAAGTGCATGAAGTGATGCATAGAATTGAACCAAATTTTTGCGTATATTTTTGTCTTTCGCAGCACGTCCTCCTTCAATTTGAAAATATTTCGCCTGAAGGGCGCTGTAATAGCGATTTTTGTACCGTTTTCGTTATCGTGCCATCGAAAAGTGTATGAAGTTATGCATAAAATTGAACCAAAAGCTTCGTGTATGATTTTGGCTATAGCTAGCATGTCCTCCTTCAATTTCGAAATATTCCGCCGGAAGGGGGCGCTGTAATAGTAATGTCTGTGCAACATTCATTAATGTACCATCGAAATGTGTATGAAGTTATCCATAGAATAGAGCCAAAATTTTTGTGTACGTTTTTGCCTATGGCCAGCAGATCCTCCTTGAATTTGGAAGTATTTCGCTGTAAGGGGGCGCTGTAATAGCTATTTTTGCATAATTTTCTCGATTTTCATTAGTACCATTGGACATCCGAGGGACATTTATCGGCAAGAACTACGCATTCTGCTAAGCCGCCTATTCGCAAACAGCTGATGTACAACAGAATAACGAAAAACTATTGATTTTAAGAAATATCATCAAGATTAACTCGTTTTCACTGCGATTAACTGACTGAAGCAGAAATTTATGATGAAAATCAAAGTTGATATTGTATTGAACTAATAATATTGAAGTATTAACATTTGTAACTACTTTTGGAAATATTAAGATGTCTGAGATAGAAGAAAGTTTTGGGATTGGCACATCCAACTAATTTAAATTATTATTTTTATTTTTAACCATTTGGAAAAATGGTTATTGTTCTCATCAGGATGGGAAATCAAAAGCATATCTGAAGGTTTTTATTAGTTTAAACCGCATTTTATTCGTCTTCTGATTGGTCTATACAATAATAGGTATTTCCCTTTACTTTCAACAGAGAACTGCTGCCACTATGACAAAAAAGTAATAAAAACTACAAAAAAAATTAATAACTCACAAACAAATTAAGATACAGCTTTCAAACAAATTGCATTTAAAAGTACATTTTTTCTCTATACGACGGTGTAAAAAGTAATATTGTGGGATGTTTACAAGTTTAAGAATAAAATTTTATTTAAAATGGGCCGTCAGATTTCTTGGAAATTTAACGATTTAAAAGCCTTTTCCCGAACAGCCAATGAAATGCTTGGATAATACACAAGATTCAGGTGGTTAATACGTACGAGTCGCAGGCGATTTCCGTCGCTTGCAATCTTTACGTGTAATAACACTATTAATGTTTAATTCATGTCGTACGTAATGTATGATCCACTCCGTACTATTTTTTATGTCTTAAATTTTAGTCTTTGAAAAAATCATTTTCCAAATGGTCGTTGTAATTTGTTAAATTGCATTTTTTTAAAATTTATTTTACATTTTAATCTGACATTACTTTTGAACTTTAGAAATACCTTGAAACACTAATCGATGATTTTCGGATTTTATGCGCCTGCATATACCAATAAATAAAACTTCTCTTAGTTCAATATTATTCTGTTTCAGTTGCTGGCATAATCACGAATTTTATATGTAAACAGCTGGTTTTGTTTGATCAAGCCAATAGAAACTATACGTCACTGATTTTGAGCCGAAAATTTAATTAAAGACGCAAGAGTTTGAATAAACTGTCAATATCGATTTTGTTAAAACTTTTTGTTTATGAAAATCCTGTTAGAATAATTGGCGGGAAATGTGTAATTTAAACATTAAATAAATTTTTATGATAATTTCTGCGACACTTTACTTATTTTCAGAGTGTATTACACATTATTTTTAGAAAAACTTCATTAGTTTAGCCATTTTTAGCACAGAGATCGTGATATGAATAATTAATGTAATTCTTTTTTAGAAACACTTTCGAACATAGTTGAAAGTGTTTATGAATTCGGTTTGTCTGTATGTCTGTCCGTGTTCTAACTCGCATAAATATAGTCTGGGTCAATCCATGTGAAATCATCCAGACCATGTTGCTCAATATTTTTGATTTTTTTTAATTCTTTACCAGTTAATTTACTGTACTTTTAGGAATATAAAACCAGGATTAAAAAATTTTTAAACCTTTAAAAATTTCTTTTGGCAGCTATTTTTTGTCATGTCACAAGTGTTTTTTCATGAAAATAGTACTTTACGGAAACCTTTATAACTTTTTTATTTCTAATCGTATCAAAATGATTTAAAAAACATTTTATTGAGTAAAGAATGAACTAAATTTTGATAATAGGTATTTTTATGATAATGATTAAAATATTGCATAAAATAAGATTAAATGTATCATTTTTACAGCAAAAAGTTGTATTTTTGACATAAAAATTGTAATGGAAAAAAGTAAAACTCACCTTTACATTTTTTTTCTGAACTAGGGGGCTCGGCCCCCTACGAGCTACGCTCGCCAACCCCCGTCCAGACACCGCAGACTCTAAATGCACGCTAATTTGATCGGCTTTAAAAAGATTTCGAAAGATTGGATTATAATTTAAAAAACAGTGGCGATCTCCCTATAAACGAATTTCTATTCATTTCTCTTTGATTGGGGAATTTTAACGCCAAATCCGCTGCGGTACTACTTGATTATCCTGTCGACCAATTTCGCCAAATTATATAAATCGCCAAATTATACAAATTGATATAATTTTTATTTTAAATAACGAAAGAACAAATAAATTCGTACAACATTAATAAAAACACAAATAAAACGTCGAAATAAAAATAACTTGATGACGTATACACGTGTAACAACATTTCAAAATAAGCTAGTATAAAAGGAATTAAGTAAACAGAGTCTTTGTCTCCTGGTATTTTTTAACAAAGCGAAAAGAAAGTTCTTTTAAATGAGACATTTTAAATTAATTCTCAAAATATCAAATAAATGTCTAGCGCAATTTCTAAATTTAAACTTTTTTGCAATATTATTTTGTGTTCATTTCATGTAATAACTATAATGTGACATAAATATGACGTAATTTCTCCTAAGACTTCTAACGCATGTTAATGAATTTATTATTTCACAATATACTTTCTCTTTTAAAATTCACGTGTATACTTTTTTTGACGTAATTTTTAATAAGTTCCTGCTTTTTATACGTAATTATTTAATTCTAATTTGAAAATTTTTTTTCCTGTTTATAATAGTCACGTGTAAATAAATTTTTAATTTGAAGCAAACATTATTGCTTGCGCTTTTTATACAGTTGGCAACAGTTTAAATTAGTACAATTTTCTGAAATCTGTAAAAAATATCTCTAGAAATTCTGAAAATTTGAATTTAAAATAGAAATAAAACCTGAAAAAATGAGTCAAAATAAAAAAAATTAATGCAATCTGCACTCCGGCAAATTCTAACGTATAAAATGATCTAAAAATGATTACACTGCCATGTATAGTTTTTGCTGCTATAAAACTTTTTTAGTGGAACGATTTTGTCCAACTTTAGCATTAAATAACTCTTAAAATAATTCTTCGATTTGAAAACTGTCTGCATCAGCGTGTTTATCAAACATTTCTGTATAAAACCACCGATTTTCATATTTTTGTATGCATTATTTTTGTTAATATTAACGAAGAAAGGTCTCCGGTCACAAAAAAATCAAAACCGGCGGCGGCGGCGGCGGTAGTTACTTTTTTTTAGAATAGAGAGATATATACCTTATTGAACTATTCTCTGAAGAAATATGAAACATTTTGAGATACTCCTTCTTTTTCTATAATTAGTCAAACTTGGCATCTCAGCGTCAAAATGCTAAATTTGAAGTTCAATACCTAGTAAAGGACTGGATAAAATTTTATGAAAATTTAGCTGGATAACCTTCTTATAGATGTAAACATGTAGCAAAAATATTATGAGTGATATGTATGTGGTTTTAAAAATATGGAGCCTCGAAATTGGCTTGAAAATCCGTTTGTTTACATATATTTCCACACCATGAAGAACTCATAATGCGTAATATATTCTACTTATTTCTTCAAATGCTTCTTTTATAAGTATAAATAACTTTTTTACATAAAAGTAATAATATTAAAACTTAATTTATGCTCACAAATTTAATATTTCATTTAATTTTAAGCTAGCATTAATCGAAAGTAAGTATTAATTTTATGATTAAGAACAAATTTACAAATAATATCACGTCTTTACTTGTAAACTTCTATTAAATTCTATGACTGAGAACAAGTTTTCATATCCTGTCCTATTTATTTTTAATGTCCCAGTGTATAAATATGTTATCGTTTAAACTGTAACCCAGATAAAGGCAACTGATGAATTTTTAGAGTCTTTAGTAGAAAAGTTACTGGCTTTTAAAACTCACCATTTTACTGATAAAACACAGTCTCAGTACTTCCAGGAGTTAAAAGAAATTAACTTCAAAAGAATGTATTGTTCCAGCAGATTTTACTGAAAATTACGCATTTACAATTCAAGATGAAATCCAGAGTTACCATTGGAATAATCAACAGGCTACAATACACCCATTTGTATACTATTACAAAAATTAGACAAAAGTTTGTTGTAGGAATCTATGCATAATTCGCGATCATTTTGGTACATGATACAATTGCTTTTCACACTTTTCAGAAACACTTAATTGACGACATCAAAAACATTGCCCCTTCTGTCATTGAAAAAGATATTTATTTTACTGATGGTTCAAGCAGCCAGTATAAAAACATGAAGAATTTTGTGAATGTATGTCATCATTTCAAGGATTTTGGGATAAAATCAGAATGGAATTTCTTCGCCTCTTCCCATGGAAAAATGACTGATGAGATAGGTGCAATGACAGAGAGAGAGATAACAAGAATTTCCTTACAACGACCATACACAAACCAAATTTTAACACCAAAAGATATGTTTGAGTGTTGTTCTGAAAACATTTCTGGTGTTACTTATCTATATATTTCAAGAGAAGAAATCGAAGAAAATGAGAAAAAATTATAAAATAGATTCCAATTCTGTCAACGAATTCCAGGAACATGTGCATATCACCAATTTATACCATTAAGTGAAAGTGTTATCAGATGCTTTGTGACATCTACATGTGAACAATATCATGATCACAATATTCCAAAAATTTGGAAAAGCTCACTATCATTCAAAGTAAATGAATTGCTTTGCAATTATATTGCGTGCATTTATGATAAAAAGTGGTGGGTTGGAAAAATTCTTGAGCTAAGTGAAGAAAACGGTGACCTATTTCTTCACTTTTTTTCACCCATATGGACTGAAAACATCTTTTCAACTGTCCAAAAATGATACAATTTGGGTACCACTAAGTAACGTGCTTCGGAAACTAACTCCAGTCACTGGACACAGTACAACATTACCGAGACACTTTGCAATGAAATATCGCTGATATTTATTTCTATGTGTGTAAAGTAAATTTATGTATTCTATGTAAGAAAAATATGTGAACCTTAAAAAGCAGCATTTGAAGTAATGAGAATAATAAATTAAGAGTTCTTCTTGTGAAAAATTGTGTAAATAAATGTGACTTTCAAGCCAATTTCGAAGTTCCATATTTCTAAAACTACATAAATATCACTCATAATATTTTTGCTACATATTTACATCTATAAGAAAGTTATCCTGCAAATTTTTCATAAAATTTTATCCAGTCCTTTTTTAGGTATTGAACTTCAAACTTAGCATTTTGGCGCTGAGATGCCAAGTTTGACTAATCATAGTAAAAGAAGGAATTACTCAAACGGTTTCATATTTCTTCTGAGAATAGTTCAATAAGGTATATATTCAGAAAAAAATACATAAAGGTGCTGAAGTTCTTTTTTCCATTAAAATTTTTATGTCAAAAATTCAATTTTTCGCTGTAAAAATGATACATTTAATCTTATTTTATGCAATTTTTTAAATCATTATCATAAAAATACCTATTATCAAAATTTAGTTCATTCTTTACTCAATATAATGGTTTTTAAATCATTTTGATATGTTTAGAAATAAAAAAGTTATAAGGGTTTTCGTAAAGTACTATTTTCATGAAAAACCATTTCTGACATGACAAAAAATGGATGCCAAAAAAATTTCAAAAGGTTTAAAAAATTTTTAATCATTGTTTTAGACTCCTAAAAGTACAGTAAATTAAGTGGTAAAGAATTAAAAAAATCAAAAATATTGAGCAACATTTTTTATTTTTTCTGGATGATTTCACATGGATTGACCCTCCTATTACCATGAAATGGATATATGGAAAATGGAAGCGTGTAGCCTTTCCGGTTCATTTACAAAGCCACTCAAACGTATTCCGTTACGTTATGGTCTATGGGGAAAAATCGTTTGCCGTGTATTTTATTCACACTACAGTATTTTTAACATATTGAAATTGATATACATCACTTAAGTGTACTACAAGATTCTTACTATAGAATATAGTGTGCATCGAACTTATCGTTTATTTACAGAGACACGTAAAAACAAAATTGGCTTGAGCAGAAAATGCTCAATAATTGAACTATTGAAGCGTACGAACAATAATTGCTAGAATTATTAAGTTTAACTATTTTTTAAATGTTATTTGGTGTATATTAATTTTATAGATCATATACAGGTTCGCACAAAAGTTCTCAACCACATCCGTTTATTGGCGGAAATTGCTGAGTGGAAATTTTCAACTGTGCTATGCGTTTAACTGAACTAAATTTTAGCATGCTATGTAGTATGCATATATATCTGTAGAACATATACAGAGCTGCAAAAAAAATCGTTTATTTTAATGACTATTCATGGTAATAGCAGAAATCGGGTTTTCAAATGTATTAACCCTTAAATGCCGGGTGTTGCTTTTCGGCAACATACCCAATTTAGGCTTCTAAAATACTATTAGAATTATATTGAAGCTATAAGGCCTAATGTTGCCAATAAAATACTTTCTGAGAATATTATTAAATCGATTTTCAACATGTAGATGGCAACATTTGCGCTGTTTAAGAATAAAGATAGATTTATTTTTTTGATTGTTGCTACTTGTTCTTTTTGTTTTGTTTGGAAGCTTGCAAAATACCCTATTTTGTTTTGCAGTGAACAAGTAAAATTTATTTCTTATTATAGCTCCTAAAATTCTTGTGTGTTTAGTATTATAGAATTTTATCAAGGAAAATTATTTCTTCAATTAAAGATCAGTATTGCCGATTAATAACAAACTGTTTTTAGCCATAAATCATACTTAAAACAAAATATGATTTTTTAAAGTATTTTTCCCATGATTTATTTAAAAAATAAAAGCCGAAAAACATTATTACAATTATTTTTGAAAAATCAGGCATTTAAGGTTTTTTTTTCCAAATTGTTCATTCAGACGTCATCATTCAGCTTAATAAACTGTGAAGTTTTGTAATAGTATTCTTAATGTGTTGAAAAGTGTTTCATAATCTATGCTCTACGCATGATTTTTCGTTCTTGTTTCTTGTTGAAGTAATTTTGTTGATTCAAAGCACTAATAATCTATTTAAAAAATATTCCAATAAGCTCAAATAATTTTCAAAATGCATTCTTAATATTAACTATTATCTAACATTTCAATGTCGTATAACCCTTTCATAATTTGAAAACTTTCGGATGATATGTGCTTGCATAAGACAATAAATAAAAATTCATTTCTTCCAATATTATTCTGTTTCAGCTGCCCGTTTGTCTAGAAATTCCGTATGTAAACACATACTTTAATTTGATCGAACCAAAGTAAACTATGCGATACTGATCTTGATTCGAAAATTTAATTAAAGAGGCAATTCTCAATATCGATTGTGTTATAGAAGTGCGTTTACGAAGAATTGTGTCAGAAAATTTTGCAGTAATGAAATAATGCAAATATTAAATTAGTTTTTACTATTATTTTTTGGTAGCTTGCTTTTTTATTCATAGATTATTTTAAGAATAAGTCAACATTTGTAATTTTCTTTGCAAAAGAAATCATAAAATATTTAATTAAAGTAAAAATATTAAATATTTGTTATTTTGATTAAGTAGTTTTATTCATTTAGTAACTCTGATTAATTTATCCAATTAATTGCTAGTTGGTTTTACTATATTTGAAATCTAAATACATATGTATTTCATTTTTTAACACTTTCCACATGGTTGAAAAGGGTTTATGAATTCGGCTTGTCTGTCCGTGCTTTAACTCGTGTAAATATAATCCGAATGCAATGAAACGGATATATGTTATTGGGGTTTACTATGGCATTTTCGGTATTGAAAATAAAGAGTGTAGAGTTTTCAGTTCATTAACAGGGCCACTCAAAAGAATTGCGTTACATTATGGTCTAAGGAGAAAAATCGTTTGTCGTGTATTTTAGTGATATTACAGTATTTTAAGCATATCGAAATTTATATACATAACTCAGATGTACTACAAGGTTCTTACTATAGAATATGGTGTGCAAGTGCGCATAGAACTCATTGTTTATTTACAGTGGTACACAAAAGAATTTGGCTATAGAAGAAAATAAACAATAGAACCATTGAAGCCTACGAACATGAATTGCTGGAAGTATTTTTTCAGTTGTGGTTTGTGTTCTTAAATTTAACTATTTTTTAAAAATATTAATTCGTGTGTATAAATTCTATAGATCATATACAGGGTTACACAAAATCTCTCAATAACATCCTTTTATTGGCGGAAATTGCTGTGTGGAATTTTCAGGTGTGCTATGCGTTTAACTGAACTAACTTTTAGCAAACTTTGTAGTATGCATACATATCTGTAGATCATTTATAGGGCTGCACAAAAAATTGTATATTTTAACTACTATTCGTTGTAGTAGCAGACATTGGGTACTTAAATTCGTTAAGCGTTTTTCCAAATTGTTCTATCAGACGTCATCTTTCACCTCAGTAAACTGTGAAGTTTTGTTCTGAATGCGTTGGAAAGTGTTTCATAATTGTATGCTGTACGCACGATTTTCATTCTTGTTTTTACTTTAATTTAAAGACAGCCCACTATCGATAATATTATTGACAGTCAAGCAGTGTTGAATTCAGACACTTTTCTCCGAGAGGGATTTTTGTGTCCCCGGGAGGGGACATTATACAGTTCCGGGGGGGGGGATTGCACTTTTTGACCATTGAAAACTGAAAATATCAAATCTTGCGTGGGGGGGGGGATTGTCCCCCCCGGGCCACCCCCTGAATTCAACACTGTAATCAAGGATGATAAATTGTGTGAATTATGCCAAAGAAAATTTGATTGTATGTATCGCCCTTGCATAGAGTGAGGAAAAATTAATAATTTAAACACATATGACGTTATTATAGATCGTGATATTTAAAACATGATTGTTATGAATTTGTTATTTTTTTCTAACTCACCAATGGAAGTTGATTGTTTTGATTCAAGCAAATCGTGGGACAATTAATTTCTTAAGGGAAGACAAGACTGGCTGCAATCCAGTGTGAAATATGCGAGGTTTAAAACCCGTTACCTCGGAAACTACTCGACCGATTTTGATGAAATTTGAATCCATATCCATTGGATTATGCTCAAGACGGTTTTTTCTGCATCGGCAGACAGTTTTTTCGGCAGACAGTTTTTTCTGCATCTAAAACTTTTTATTTTTTAGAAATGGCAATTTTTTAGAATTTTTTTCTGAAACTAATTAATTTTTTTTTAACTGCCTGCCACATATAATCATATATTTACATTCTAGCATAAATTTTTTTTATTGAAATCGCTCGAGTACTTTAGCAGTTAAGGGGATTCTTCACGCACTTGAAAACACACGCTCCGTAACGTTAATCCTATGGGCAGGTTATTTTCGAATTTCTCGTTTCAATTTGAATATTTTTGAACGATTTTTTTTGCATAGGATAGCTGAGCGCAATCTTTAATATGACTCTTTTTAACTTTTTCGATTTTAGTTGAAGATTTTCTTTTAAAACATACTTTCAGTTTCGAAACCGGTTTGGAAACTGAAAATTCAAGTTTTGGCACATAATTTTCACTTTTGAAACTGTTTAAAATATCGAAGACTTTAGCATTTAAATTTTTGTAAAGGTTTCCCCTACCAATAATAAAATATAGTTAAAATAATAAATCTTTGTGAAAAATCACCATAAAATAAAAACAATGCATAGGACGCGTTTCGAGATAAAAATATTAACAGCTCGTCATCAGCTATAGTAAACACGTGTCCGTAACGGGACAACGTTAAAGCTCGAAACGCGTCCTATGTATTGATTTTATTTTATGGCGATTTTTTACAAAGATTTATTATTTGAATTGTTATATATCGCCAGTTTTCGGTGCTGTTTCGCTAATAAAATACAGTTTCATTAAAAAAAAAATTATGTCCTGACCAGTTTAAACGTGAGAACGTACAACAAAAATCTTTTTTCAATAAAAACAAGTTCAAATTTTGTATTAACTCTTTTGTCAGCGTGATACCGGTCCGTTAAACTGCATAACATATAGTCTAAGAGCTAGCAACGTTCTCGTCACCTGATTTTTCAAGGCTCATTTTTCTATATGTTCTTCCGTTTTATGGTGTAGTAAGTTTGCGGATGGTCTAGCTGTTGGGAGACGTTGCGTTTACCCGTTGGAGAAGGGGTTATGTAGGAGAAAAAACTTCAAAAGTACGTCATTTTATCAAAGCTAATTTTTCTATATGTTCTTCCGTTTTATGATGTAGTACGTTTCAGGACGGTCTGGTTGTCGGGAGACGTTGCGTTTACCTGTGGGAGAAGGGGTTATGAAGGTAAAAAAATTTCAAAATTACGTCATTTAATCAAGGCTAATTTTTCTATATGTTCTTCCATCTTATGGTGTAGTACGTTTGTGGACGGTCTGGCTGTCGGGAGACGTTGCGTTTGCCTGTGGGAGAAGAGGTTATGCAGGTCAAAAAACTTCAAAATTACGTCATTTTACCAAGGTTCATTTTTCTATATGTTCTTCCGTTTTATGATGTAGTACGTTTGCGGACGGTCTGGCTGGCGGGAGACGTTGCGTTTACCTGCGGGAGAAGGGGTTATTCATGTCAAAAAACTTCAGAATTACGTCACTTTATCAAGACTCCTTTTTCTATATGTTCTTCCGTTTTATGGTGCAGTACGTATGCGGACAGTCTGGCTGGCGGGAGACGTTGCGTGTACCTTCAGGAGAAGGGGTTATGCTGGTCAAAAAACTTCAAAATTACACCATTTTATCAAGTCTTATTTTTCTATATGTTTTTCCGTTTTATGTTGTTGTACGTATGCGGACGGTCTGGCTGGAGGGAGACGTTGCATTTACTTGGGGGAGAAAGATTTATGCAGGTCAAAAAACCTCAAAATTTCATTTTAGCATGATTTTTGTTTATAACATCGGTTTCTACTAACTATTTGTGACATTAACCCATTTTTGCCGGACGTTGCCAATGTTGCTAAGACACTCTCAGATCCACATTTATAGGTAACATATTACACTTTAGCTGTCAGACAACAAATAATTAATTTGCAAGACACAAATTCGGTGAAAGTTAATGCCAGACGGCATCAAATATGGCAGCGAAAGTGCCTGTTTCAAGAGTGTTTTGTAGTTAAAAAAAAATATGAGTCATCTTTACGTCATTTTATCAAGCTTAAAAATAACAAGATATTACTTTTTGGCTGACAGACAACTTATAATTATTTTGGCAGACAGAAATTCGGTTGCAAAGTTAATGTCAGGCGGCTTTAAATATGGCAACGAAAGTACCTGTTTCAATAGTGGTTTATAGTTTAAAAATTATAAATCATCTTTACCTCATTTTATCAAGCTTAAAAAGTAACAACATATTACTCTTTGGTTAATAGATAACATATAATTAATTTGCCAGACACCAAATTCGGTTGCAAGGTTAATGACAGACGCAAGCAAAGTTAAACAGGCACTTTCGTTGCCATATTTAATGCCGCTTGGCATTAACTTTGCAACCAAATTTCTGTTGGCAAATTAATCATAAGTTGCCTGTTAGCCAAAGAGTGTATCTTGTTACTTTTAAACTTGATAAAATGACGTAAAGATGACTTATAATTTTTAAACTATAAACCACTCTTTAAACAGGAACTTTCGTTGCCATATTTAAAGCCGTCTGGCATTAACTTTGTAACCGAATTTGTGCTTGCAAATGATTATAGGTTGTCTGATAGCCAAAGTGTAATATGTTACCTATAAATGTGAATCTGGTAGGGTCTTAGCAACATTGGCAACGTCTGGCAATAATGGATTAATATTAGAAATAGTTAGTAGAAACAGATGTTGTAAAAAAATCATGCTATAATGACGTAATTTTGAAGTATTTTGGCCTGCATAACCCCTTCTCCCGCAGGTAAACGCAACCTCTCCCAACAGCCAGACCGTCCTCAAACATACTACACCATAAGACGGAAGAACATATAGAAAAATGACCTTTGATAAAATTACATAATTTTGAAGTTTTTTGACCTGCATAACCCCTTCTCCCGCAGGTAAACGCAACGTCTCCCGACAACCAGACCGTCCGCAAACGTACTACACCATAAAACGGAAGAACATATAGGAAAATGAGCCTTGATAAAAAGACGTGTTTTTTGACGTTGCTAGCTCTTAGACTAATATTTGTTTGTTGAACATGGAAATACTCAAATCAATATTACATGTTGATACCGGCTTGATAAAACTGATTAATGCATTGTAAAAACTACTTCTTAAAATTTAAAATTAACATTTCTTAAAATTTACAAGCGAACTTTTGTTTCAGCAATGTTTCTTTAAAACACAGAAATCTATTAGACCGGGAGCTGGCAGCACAGACAATCACCTCATCGAGTTCACGGCTGATATTCCAGAATTAGTTAAAACTCCATACGCATATTAAAACGCAATCGGTCTGCCAAGTCATATCTTGGTGGAAAACAGTTGAAAACCCGATTTTATCGGTTGACTCGTAAGTTTGCTATTGCGTTTTCCTGCTCCCAGTCCTCCATGTTTTCAAGAATTTTGGGTGCAGGAAAACACAATGGTAAACCTACAAGTCGACAGCTAAAATTAGATTTTAAGGTGTTTTTCACCAGGATATGACTTGGCAGACCGATTGCGTTTTAATATGCGTATGGAGTTTTAATTAATTCTGGAATGTCAGCTGCGAACTCGATGAGGTGATTGTCTGTTCTGCCGGCTCCTGGTCTATATCGGTTTTTGAGGTTTATTAAGATAAATGAACACTTGTAGGAATCATCAGTAACTGGGAAGTTTAATGAGATTATAAAAACTAGCGTTGCATTTTACAAATTTAGGTTAAAATACAGCATGCTCCACACCAACCTGCATACGGATCTTCGTACCTAGTTTTACAAATAATAAAAATATTTTTAGCACAGTTATGTTGTTCATTAAGCTTTTTAGGTGCGTTCGTAATTATATAAATACGTAGCACCTATAGTCGTCGTTCAGTCCGTCCGTCCGTCCGTCTGTCTGTCCGCATATAACAGAGCAAAAGCTACCCAACCGAATGGTCTGAAATTTTAAATATATGATTGTTGTAAAATTTTGTCGAGCCATTTCAAATTTTATGAAAATCGAATGTATAGTTTAATTACAGGGACAGTCAAAAGTTTTTCTTTACATTAAGGCCAATGGGAAAAATTATTGCAAGTGAATTTCAATGATATTACAGCCTTCCTAATGGTCTGAAATTTTAAATAATTTTAGCTAAATTTTGTCGAGCCATTTCAAATTTTATGAAAATCGAATGTATAGTTTAATTACAGGGACAGTCAAAAGTTTTTCTTTACATTACGGCCAATGGGAAAAATTATTGCAAGTGAATTTCAATGATGTTACAGCCTTCCTAATGATCTGAAATTTTAAATACATAATTTTTGCTACATTTTGTCGAGCCATTTCAAATTTTATGAAAATCGAATGCATAGTTTAATTACAGGGACAGTCAAAAGTTTTCCGTTACATTACGGCCAATGGGAAAAAAATACTGCAAGTGCATTTTAATGATGTTACAGCCTTCCGAATGATCTGAAATTTTAAATATATAATTGTTGCAAAATTTTGTCGAGCTATTTCAAATTTTATCAAAATCGGATGTATAGTTTAATTACAGGGACAGTCAAAAGTTTTCTGTTACATTACGGGGAATGGGAAAAAAATTATTGCAAGAGCATTTTAATGATGTTACAGACTATGCACTTATGAAGTGAAAAAAAGTATACATTCGGTACAATATGCGGTGCAAAAAAATATTATAAAACTAGTTATATTACGAATGTACCTCATTTGCCACGTTTGACCAGCAATTTCCAACTTGTTGTAAAATATAATGGCATCACAAGAAGTATTGGATCTGTCGTCATACTCTTTCGATTAATTTTGAAATAGAAATTCCATGATTTAGAATGTAGCTGTCAGCACAAATGTGTGACTGATCTTATTACGGCAAACGTCCTGTAATACACAAGAATGCATAATTTTTTTTTCCAAGGGAGTTCGTCGATCGGAACCGTATGTTAAACCTCGGCATCTAATTTCTCAAAATTCTAAGGCCCATTTGAAGAAATCCTTTCACAAAAATAATTAGAGATAAGAACTCTAAGACATACTTTAAATTAATCAAAATCGGCGAGTATCATGTTTGATGGTCCCCTGGTTAATGGAGATCCAAATAATAGGTGTATTTTTTTTACACGGTCTGCTCGTTAAACGTTCCACAGACAAGTACGAGAGATAATCTCTTAGCGATGTCACAGAGGTATTGTATTTTCATCTGAATTGTCTTGACAATAGAGACGTAAAGGATTATGTCGTCTATTGATTTATTTGCATTCCATATTGATTTTTTTACATTCATTTAAGGAATTCGTTTTCGACACTCGCGCGCGAGCAACGGATTATAGCAAAAAAATAATAAATGGCGGCCGCAGCGTTTTGCTGTTTCCAACTTTTGTTCAGGGTTCGGGAACGTTTCAGATAAGAAAACCAGAATTTCACAGGAAAGAGCTAAATTATTCTGAAAACCTGAGAAAAGGCGAAACGTTCCTGGATTTTACATGGAACGTTACCATTTTTTTTTTTTTTTTTTTACATTGTATGTATTTATATAATTACGAACGGACCTAAAAATCCGAGTTTGACGTAGAGTGAGACATCCTGTGTTTTTCATTAAAAAATAATGAATTACGACAAATGTTTCCTGCACAAAAATTTATCTTGTTTGGTATTATGGCGCCTTTTACTTTGAAAAAAAAATATTTGCGAAAACCTTGTATTAACAATAACATCAAAGAGCATTGTGTATATTCATATGTTAATAATAAAGTAATTAGCGTAAGCTTTTTTACAGTAAATAATTATAAGTAAGTAATACACTTCACTATGCGTGCAATTTATCCCCTGCGTGGAATAATTATCTTTAAAATATTCATTACTAATTTATCATGGAAAACATTGCGTGACTTTGAATATATTTTGAAAGGTATAACAGGTGTAAAATTATTAATCGAAAATATTTTAAAACAATTTTGAAGCTTTGAAAACATGTTTTCGAGCATTATTAAAATCCTTTTAACAGCATTACATGAAATCGGTTTTCTGAACCATAAAACAAAACTAAAAAGTCAATAATTGACTGCATTGAATTATTTTCAATTGAAAAAGGCTAATATGGAAATAATATCAATTGGAAAACGCATGCCTATTACCAGCGAATTGAGGATCACTTGACGGAAAGGAAAATATAAAATTAAATTAGTGCGTTTTTTCCTAAATATTCTACTGTAATTCAATACTAGTAATGTGCTAGTAATGATAATACTAGCTAGTAATGTGCGTCACTAGTTAAATCACTACTTTTTTTGTTAATCACTACTTACTAGTAATATGATGAGATATCACGTTGACTAAACGCGAAATGACGTCTGATAACCAGCTTGCTTGTACGAGTTACATATTTTTTGAAGCATAGCTTATCAACGACCTTCGCGAGTTAATACATTCTGCGGAAGGACATTTGTTAAAATTTCATCGATAACAACATGCGTCATAAAAAGAATTCGTTAATTTTTTATGTAAGATTTTTTTAAGATATAAAATATGAAATTAAATACGGGCATAAGCGCAAATTTCAATTATAGTATGTTTCAACATGTTGGATCTCGCGTGATCGCCTGAGGCTACCTGTGTATTTTTTGCTTACGTACTTAAAATGTCGGCGGTCATTTCAAATTTTTTCTCCCTTGACGATTGATTGCTACTTCCCATCTACATTTCTTGAAATAGAATAAATACAATGCTTATATTATTACACTGCTTTTATCATGTCTATCGGTTAATTCTGTCCGCTTGTAAAGTGAAAGAAAACAATACGTTTTTTATACTTCCGAATATGGTTCGAAATGGTTTGTTGAGTCAAGTTAACCCTTAAATGCCGGGTGTTGCTTTTCGTAACATACCCAATTTAGGCTCTAAAATACTATTAGAATAATATTGAATTTAAAATGCCTAATGTTGCCATTACATTCTGAAAATATTATTAAATCGATTTTCAATATGTAGATGGCAACACTTGTGCTGTTTAAAAATAAAGATAGATTTATTTTTACAATTGTTGCTACTTGCTCTTTTTGTTTCGTTTGGAAGCTTGCGAAACACCCTATTTTGTTCTGCAGTGAGCAAGTAAAATTTATTTCTTATTATAGTGCCTAAAATTCTTGTGTGTTTAATATTATAGAATTTTATCAAGGAAAATTATTTTTTCCATTAAAGACCAGTATTGCCGATTTGTAACAAACTGTTTTTTAGCCGTAAACCATACTTAAAACAAAATATGATTTTTTAAAGTATTTTTCCCATGATGTATTTAAAAAATGAAAGCCGTAAAACATTATTACAATGATTTTTGAAAAATCAGGCGTTTAAGGATTAAGCTTTTCCTCAATCTCCGATGTTATCAAAAACGGATCTTTATGGCACGGACCGACCAGACGACGACTATAGATGCTATGTATTTATATAATAACGAATGGGCCTAAAAATCTGGTTCGGCTTAGAGTGACACATCCTGTGTTTTCCATTAAAAAATAATGATAATACATGTTTTCTAATATATATAAGTGCAATGATAAAGAGAGATAGCGGTGTAAGTCTCAAATGAAAACGTGCATGCATGTTGAAACTTGAATTATCATATCGGAGGGAACTTTCTGATAGACCTGATTAACCAGTTCTGGGAGATAGGTGTCTGTCAATCAGTAAAAATCGACAATTAAATCATTGACTATTTATGTTATTTAAAAGTATGTTAGTATTTTCCGGCTAAGTGAAATTGTTACTATTATTATTAATATTAATATTTCATTATTAATAATAATATATTTCGAAAGGTTTAAGCAAGCAGGTCCTGAATGTCGCAGAAGCAAACTTCTTCCAGTAAATCAGAGAAGATATCCTCGCCTTATTTATAACACAAACTCGAAAGTTTAAATAATGCGAAATTTATTTGTAAAAAGGCTTGTAGAAGCTTGGCCCTACGGAAATCAAATCCTGTAATAGGGATACACTTTTAACACTTTCAAAGGCGGTTGGATTTTTTTTATACCACTTAAATTTAATCAAGAACTGTGCCAGATATTTTGAACACAATTTTACATTTATAACTTTGGCAAAGAAAACTGCAAAAAAAAAAAAAAAAAAAAAAAAAAAAAAAAATATTCCTTATTTTTTAATACATATATTTTTTTAATTATTGCATAAATTCAACGATACAGAAACACAATTTATGGTAAGTGAAAATTCTATTATTGATGGAATGATAAAACTTGGCACACATGCAAAAGCATCTTCTGTAAATAAATAATAAAAATATCGACACCTTATTAAGAGCTATAGAAGATGGGCAGATATGTCTGCAGGCAGATGAGGTTAGTCATATGGTGTAGGTTCTGGAACCTCCATAAATAGACTAAAACAAAAAATATAATTATTTGTATACACTGTAGGTATTTGCAAATAAAGTAAATCAGAACAGAAAAAAACAGTTACAACGATTAGAAAGAAATTTTTAAGGAAAATGTTCTTTGAATAATCAGAATTCAGTCGAAGGTTGTTGATTTTTTACCACTCTGGTCTATTCGATAAGCAGACATTTACAGCCTTTAAAACTGGTCATATTTTTTTCCCAAGCAATTTCAGGAGCTCTTGAACTTCATCATTTAATCATCTGATGAATCTGATGTCTTATTTTCAGCCAATTACCTTGCTTGTTATGCTGCTCTAAATATCACGTAATAATTATATAAAAAAAGATAGGCTATATACATGTGTACCATATTTAAGTATTCAATATCAATAAAACTTAAAAAAAAACTGGAAATTTTCTTATGTTTTTAAGTCGACAAAGAAATTTCCTTTAACCCCTTAATTCTCGCTCCCGTAATATTCAAGGGATGTGGCTTTTATTCAGATTGTTTGATTCCCACCAGTTTTATAAAATAGTACAATTGGCTTTATTATGGTATCGTTTTACCTGTCATTAAATAAGGTGAATATTTCTTTTCCAAAAAAGTGGTGCTAATAAAAATTTGAATTTTTAAACCGTAATTTAATGCGACCGTTATGGGGTTAATATGTATTATGAAGCGGGTTCGATTGTATATGAAATCGGTAACACAATTTACGATTGTGTATTTTAAACAATTCATGAAGCTTCACAAAAACATCTTCTGAATTTACGTAATGTCAATCATAATACAACATAAAAGAGATCAAATAATTAACAAGTAGATTTGGCACATTATGTCACTAAAAACAAAAATAACGATAAAGAAGTGAAAGTATATGTGTATAAATTATTCAATCACAAACATTTAATTCAACTTTTAAAACACATTTTACATGTCAAGACATTGGTTACTTTTCTACAGCAACATATGCTAATGGATGTTTCCTTTTGAATAATCCATGTCTTATACAGCTAATAAATAAATTTTCTTGCGCGTGATTAAGTATACGCGTCATAAATTAAAGTAATAAAACAAGATGCTTTAAAGAAAATAACATATTTGACAGAAAAGAAGATTTTTTCTTCCTTGTAAGTTCAACTAAGAACATTAAATGCGTGTTAATTATCAAGTAGGAGCTTGGTGCAATATAATAAAAGGGTAAAAAATAGCAACGTTAAAAGCACCAAAATTTTAATTTTAAGCATACTGGTTTCGGTAGCATATAGCATTTCTTCCTCAGTGCTAAGGATGGCGGAAATTTGCTCACATATATAGGAGAGATTGGAATTCCAGTTAAAGGTTTATTGACCAATATTGGTCAATAAACCTTTAACTGGAATTCCCATCTCTCCTATATATGTGAGCAAATTTCCGCCATCCTTAGCACTGAGGAAGAAATGCTATATGCTACCGAAACCGGTATGCTTAAAATTAAAATTTTGGTGCTTTTAATGTTGCTATTTTTTACGCTTTTATTAAAAGAGTGTGTAAGAATGAAATCATTTAATCATATTGACTGCTTTTTCCCTCTTTTCAGTTCACTTTGAAAGTGCTAGTTTTATTTTTTCGCGGAAGGTTTAACACTTGAATAATTGTTCCAGAAGAAAGTAATAAATTATTGTATTTAACGGGAGAAAAAGGAGACTGTTATATATATATATTTGCGACAATATATATCCCTTTTGCCAACAACAATGCATCATGTGAAATGAAGCGATGACTCTAATGATGTTAAATTGCTAATGTTGCTTATAATTTCTTATAAAGGTAAAACAATAGATATATTGAAAAAGATCTGAGCTGAAATATTTGCCATCACTATGTTTTTCAACATAATCACAATATACATCGAAAGCACTTCAATACAAATAATGGGGATATTTTTTGAACAAATAAAAATATGCAATAATTTTGAGCATAAGAGGTGTGAAATATGAATTACCGTGAATATGAATTTACATGGTAATTTATGAATTACCGTGACTAAGAGCTGTTTAAGCATATTTATTTTTTTTAAAAGCATTTCTGACTACAGTATGTACTTTTGGAGTTCATAATTTTTTTTTCATAATAGGATGCATAATATAAAACATGAAAATAAAACATAAGCAATTTAAAAAATGCATTACAATTTCAAAATAAAATTTAAACGGAAATTTAAATATTTTTAATACATAGTAATGCTCTGTTACTGAATTGTGAGTACCACTTGATTATCCGTCGACCAATTTCGACAATTTATATAAAAATTTATATTTCGCAAAACTGCACAAATTGGCATAATTTTTAATTTAAATAACGAAAGAACAAATAAATTAGTAAAAGGTTAATAAAAATACCAATAAAACGTCGAATTAAAAATCACTTGTTATCACTGTTACAGTAATAACAGTTATTTGGGATAATAGTTTCCCACCATAGGTTACTTCTCTCATTATTACTTTCTAAAGGGTTAATGCGAATTATTTTTCTTTTGTGCACTTTAATGTATCCTAGCATTCCTACTCATTTATCCATACGGGTGGGTATTTGTATAGTCTAGTGTTTTGTCCGCTGTTGGAGCATGAACACCATGGATTTTCTGTTTTTGCAATAAATCACTGTTTCCCCTTGCAGAGTGCTACAATTAATACGAGGCACATCCTACTTGTATTACATACTACTACTACTTGGCCAGAAAGAAAACTATCTACTGCTCTCATACTGATTCGTATGAGGACCCTTTTTTTTCACTGATTAAGAAAGATTTTTGAAACGAGTTGCATTATCTTCTGTTTTATTGTGTATTTAAGTAGTGTGTTACTTTGGTATATGAGACAAAATTTTAGAAGCCCTTTTATATATAAAAAAAAATATTTGGAAAAAATCTATTAAAAACAAACTTTAAAATAGCTTGAGCTTTAATGGTTTAAAACAATGCAAATAACTTACCTGTTAAGTTTTTTCTAGCAATTTCAAGAAATCATTTTTTTTTACCTCTTTCATCTGGAATTCGACTGAACATTGCATGTAAATGGTCACTTCGATTACTGGTCCACAATATATAAATTATGTTTTAAAAAAAAATAAAAATACTTAATTGACGGACTGGCATCTTAAATATCAGAACATAGTAAATGCAAAAGATTTGTAAGGTCATTCAATCAGACAACATGCAGTTATCTTTTATTTAATTAAAGTGAAAGCTTCTATCATATTAAAACATTTCTAACCTATTATTTTGAGAATTTTTTCAAAATTATGATATTTTACAGCGAAATATGAAAATACCCAATTTTGGGTTTACCCCAAAAATAAATACCTACCCACTGGGTACTACCCTTCCCACATCACTGTGTCGAGTACGGGATTTATAAATATAACATTGCTGAAATGATTTATAACAATTTTGAATCTACATCAAACGACTGTAAAAATATAATTAATGAGGACTAATTTAACCTATTCTCCACGAATTTCTGATGGCAAGACAAATGAACAGCAGTCACAAAATAAAATAATCCTTGATAAGCACAAACTGTATTTATTATGAATTAGATGACAACTATGAATAACTAACAATAAACATTAAGTTGTTTTGTTTTAGATTTGATTGTATACCCTTCTATATATATAAAAAAAGTTTTGATTTGGAAATGGACCAATGAAAATCTGCGTATATATTCCGGGTAGATCGCATCCAATTTGAATGCTTAAGCATGGTCTTTGATCGTTAATATTAAAAAAACTGTTGCATACAAAAATATGAAAATCGGTGGTATTATAGAGAAATATTTGATAAACACGCTGATGCAGACAGTTTTCAAATCGAAGAATTATTTTAAGAGATATTTAATGCTAAAGTCGGACAAAATCGTTCCATTAAAAAAGTTTTATTGGCGCAAAAATTATACTTGAGAATTTAATCATTTTTAGATCATTTTATACGTTATAAGTTCCCGGTGTGCAGATTGCATTTATTTTTCTTATTTGACTCATTTTTTGAGGTTTTATTTCAATTTTAAATTCAAATTTTCAACATTTCGAGAGATATTTTTTACAAATTTTAGAAAATGTTATTAATTTAAACTGTTGCCAGTTGTACAAACAGCGCAAACAATAATGTTTACATCAAATAAAAAATTTATTTACACGTGACTATTACAAACAGAAAAAAAACTTTAAAATTAGAATTAAATGATTACATGTCAAAAGCAGGAAAATTACGTCATAAGAACCTTAGGCACAGATGTCATATACGCGCAAATTGGCGCAATATTTTTTCCGACGCCAATTTGGCGAAATATTAATAGCATAAACAACAACATCCGGGTTACCATATCAAGCAAAATAACGACACTTTAGCACCAGTTAAGCACCCGTTGCGTATATGAAATTGGCGTCAGAAAAAAATTGCGCCAATATGGCATCTGTATATGACATCTGTGCCGAACCATATTTGCACTTGAATTTTAAAAGAGAAGCAAAATCTTAAAATAAAAAAAAATCATAATTATGCGTTAAAACTTGTAATTTGAGGAAATTACGTCATATTTAAAATGGCAAAAAATATAGCAAAACAATTTAAATTGAAAAATATACTTGCGCGAGAATTTTGAGATAATCTTTTCAGCTATTATCGTGAATTCGAAGACAGCGCAAATAATATTTCCTTCTAAAAACAAAAGTATTTTCACGTGAATATTAATAAGAGAAATAAAACTTTGGTGTAAATTACGTCAGATTTGAAACAATACATTTAAAATGAATTATTTAAAAGAACCATCTTACAGTGCTGTTAAAAAATACCGGGAGAGAATGACACTGTTTACTTAATTCATTTTACATTAGCTTATTTTCAAATGTTTAACTAAATTTTTTAATTAAATACGAAAACAGCCATTGTATCTCTTAACAGCTGCAGATTTGGCCTTAAAAATCCCCAATCCAAGGGAAACGAATGGAAACCCGTTTACAGAGAGATCGCTACTGTTTTTTTTTTTTGTTTTTTTTTTTAATTCAATATTTTTAAAGCCGATCAAATTAGCGTGCTTTTTGGATTTTCGTGTGCCTGAACGGGTGTTGGCGAGCGTAGATCGTAGGGGGCAGAGCCCCCTAGTACCAATAAAAATATAATTCTAACTAATATTTAAACTATATTACGGTTGTGGTATATATCTATATATTTCATTTATAAAATAAATATCAAAAGTATGCAACTGCGTATCAAACGCGCTAGTATGCTCACAAATGTAATTTTCGAGATTTATTACGTAACTGCGAATTTACGTAAGTCGGGGGTTGACTGTATATACAGAAATTAAACATACATGTAGCTTCATTTTAACAAAAAATCTAAATTTATTATTCGAAACAAATGTCGCGTTGTTTCTTAAAAACAAATAAATAAGAAAGTAAACCGAAAACAGTAGAATCTTTTCCTATTATTAAGATACAATTTTCTGTATTAGATTGAACCTTCATGGAAATAAAAAAAATTAAATTATGGGCTTTTTTGCATACACTGGAAAAAATCGAAGACCGGATTTCAAAGATGAATGAATATATATAATATATAAAAAAGGCTAAATACTGAATAAAGATTACGTGTGGATGGATTTTCGTTACCCCGTAAATACTGAATATAGAGTACGTGTAGAGGGATTTACTTTACCCCGTAATAGCCATGATATTTTTTAAAGCTCTCTTTTTGACAGCTGTAGTACGTGATCGAAGAAAACACATTACGCATAACATAACGTAATATTAGCTACTTGTTCTTATATAATACAAACATTCTTATTTTTTACTGGTGTATGTTTGTTTTTCTAAACTTGTATCTTGCATTAATAACTGAGGGTCATTACATGCAAAATGAGCAAATCAGCTGTGGCATACATGGCACAGATTTTAATGAAAATCAGTCTATAAGTAGATTATACCTATTTATGAGTATGGGTAAAATAATAGATTTCAGGATTGTTTATTTAAGTATAAAATTTACATTAAAAGTGAATGCAAAATCGAGGTTTTGTATACATTCTTAAAATTTCAATTTTTATTATTAGCTTTAGGAATGGAAAGACTATATTAAAACTTCTTTATAATTAGGAATGAATAATACTTAACAGATTGGCGTAAGTTAGTAATTGTATTTTTATTCCTTATTGAGAAAAAAAAATTAATTTGGAAAATTCTTGCGGTAAAAAATGCAATATTTCTATTTTTCCTTTATACATGAAGGGCAGCTTTGACAAGCTAAAAATTGCTTGAACTTATAGCTAAATGTATATATTTTAAATATCGAAAGTTTCATTTTTGCCTTTTTATTCCTTAATGAGAAAAAAAATAAATAGTAAAAAATGTTGAGGGTAAAATACAATATTTCTATCACTTCTTTTTAAGTGAAGGAAAACTTTATTAAACTTTTAAATTATTTGATATTATAGATGAAAGTGTACATTTTAAAAATAGAAACTTTTGTGCTTCGAGGGGTCGTATTCAAAGTGCTGAAAATATTCGAAGGAATTATTTCAGGTGCATCTCCGCTGTGACAGAACTTGTACAAGTATTACGATAGAGTTAACTTTTATTAATTGGGTCAATCCATTTCAAGTGGTCCAGCACTGGTTGCTTGACCATTTTTTAAAAAAAAAATCTGAAATTTTTTGTACAAGAACCGTAACATGATTCAAGTTCAAAATGCCTATTATTTTAATTTTATTAATTTTTGTTTGTGCATGGCGGCCATCTTTGTTTCATCGTCTGCAGCAATTTGCTCACATGAAGGGTTTACGGAATTGAAAATAACTCTTCGTTTATTTCTCCAATTCAAGTGCGGCTTAAAGCAGTATGTGCAGAATACATTGGGCTAAAAATTTGGTAATAGAGTAGTTTCCGAAAATAAATCCTTATTGGGGAAATTTCTGTATAAAATTTCAGTTTTTTTTCAACTATTGCCCGCTTACAAGAGGAAAATTTTCTGACAAGGAGAACTGTCAGCATGACATTTTTTTTTTTTTTTTTTTTTTTTTTTTTTTTTTTTTTTTTTTTACAAATAGGCCGAAAGTACTTGTACTCACTAGTACTGTAAAAGTAACGGCTAAATAAACACCCGTATGTATTCGTTACTTTCAAACGCATTACCCTTTAGAACATATTCGTTACTCATTACTTTCGTTACTCTTTAGAAAACGGATATTAAAAATCATCCTAAGTACTAGTACATATATATTCGATGTATTTTCTAATTTTCTGAGTGTTTTTTCTATTATAATTAACTTTAACTGTTCCTTAAAACAAAAGATAAAATCTATCTGGATGCTTGCATTAATTTAACATTTCATAAAGTATAAAATTGGGCGTTCAAAAAACTGCATGTGAAATATATGGTCACAAGACTACAGTAAATATAATTATATACCGTACGTGAGGTCTTTTCAAAAATTCGTTACCTGCATAGACCCATAATAAAATTTTGTACGAAACCTGTCTGTAACAGAAATCTGCGTAAAAGCGGAAACATTCAAGATATAATAATGAATACAACATGTAAAAGTGGAAGTTTACCGTGAATTGAAATATTCCAAGATCAATTCCCATGAAAATAATTCAATGAAATTCAATATGCTAAGACGAAAAATCTCTCTAAAACGGAATTACTTTGTGATTTCTCGAAATTCTGTCTCCGCAAGTATTATTGTATGTATTAAAGAAAAAATAGTAATTGATTATCTTAATAGAAATGTTCACTGCTTACTGAAACCAGTAAAACATGCGACAACGGAACCTGTCTATAACGGAAACTAGCATTAAATCGGCTCTCAAAAACATATTTACCTCCGCTCAACATCGCAAAGCTTTCTGACGCATTCATATATTCAGTCTAATGCTTAAAATCATAAAATTGACAGTCAAGTGAATGATATAGAATCGAATAGCGTTTTTCATTTTTCGATAGGTTCATCGCAGTTCAAGCTATAATCAAATGCTTTTATATGACGGCCCTTCAATTACTGTCGCGTCCAGGAATTCGGTTCAAAACACCCATTTTCATAGTATCGTCAAACAAATCTTTTGAGTTTAATGGAAAAAGAGAGACGCTAATCCATTTCTTAATTTCTGATCAAAAGCGCAAACTGATTTTATGCGAGTATGACTAAAAATCAATGATTTAAAAAGTTACAGTTCATAAAATTTTCATAATATATTTCATAAAAACTTTATCATTCCTTAAATACAGCTACAACGAATATTTTATTCTATTATAAGCTTCATTTCTTTTTACAGTAAAATTATGAGCAATCTTAATAGATTAAATGCATGATTAATACGAAATTAATCTAATTAAAATATTAAATGATAAACAAATCTTGTCTCTTTATTGTTTGGATCTAAGCTTCATTTTTTAAAATACATTAATAGAACCTCTTGGTCCAAAAGAAAAAAAAATAGAAAAAAAAAACAATTAATCTCTCCATGCTTGAAAAAAGCATATAACACTTCATATCTGAGAAATAAAAAGTACTATCCCTGGAAGAATAAACGATCTCATAGTAATCGTTCTTCTAAAAGCAGTTTGTTCTGCTATTGAACAAGTGTCTTCAAAATCTTCCTTCAAAAATTATTCGCACTGATATTTTTGGCGAATGAACGAGTGCTGAAATAACGAAAACGACTAAATGAATACCCGTATGTGATACTAATACGGGAACAACTGATTTTCGAGTTCAAAGGCTGAACACAAATTCACCTCTTTCCGCATCAGACAATGCGGCTCCGTTCATGAATCACGAAATGAAAGTAGCGTTTGAAGTTTGTTTCTTAGTTCTGCAGTAACAAGTAATGACTGATATTCCGAACTAACGGGTCAGTACTTCGTATCAGAGAGAATACCCGTTACTCAGTAACGAATACATGCGGTTTGCAACACCTCTAGTACTCACACGCCATGTTCCAGATCTGGGACTTGCTTTCTCTTCGCTAAAAAAACTCAAATTTTCCAAATATGTCAAAAATCTCACTTTTGAGGCTTTGATATCTCTGTTGGGGCACGATATAAAAATATGAAATTCTGATTTCTGACAGTAATTTAGGGCAGTGTTACGCACAAAAAATTTCAGGATGGAGATTTGACTACAAACTGAGATATGGCAAGGGCAACATGTCAAAACAATACTTCCAAACAATTGTTTTGTTGTAGTCAAAGATAAATATTTATCTCAGAGTGTCATTTAATTTTTTTATTATTATCTTTAAATAAAGTAACAGAAAATAAAGCTTAGCAATTAATTAATAAAATAATTATGCGTAAGACCTACATTTTGTATGGTTTAAGTAATTTTTGTTGTAAGTAATTTTAGTAACTAAAAGAAACCTCGGCACCTTTACATAAAGAAATTTTTTTTATGCATGACCTGAGACAAACACAGAATAGGAAAAGAGAAAAGTTGTTAATGTTGACATAGTTGTTGAGACATGATCAAACGTGTCAAAACATATTCCTGTTTGTTGGTTTAAAAACCACAATTTTAATGCTGCGTGCCAGTCCCTGAAACTTGTTCCTACCATAAGTATGTTCCTGTAAATGAAACATTTATACAATGTTACCATGCATCAGCCTCAAATAATTTTCAGAAAGTAAAGATATCCAAAGCCCTTTCAAAATTTATATTGCAGATAAATGACATTGTTGCATGATAAGAAGTAAGCTAGGAATTATTAATGAAGTGAGACATGAACATAGTGATTTCAAAGCTCATTTCTATGAGCCAGCAGGGCCAAGAACTTCAATCAAATTATCAAGAGATGGCACTACTTGGTTCCTACAAATAAAATTTTGAGAAAGATCACCCCTATGGAACTGACAACAGTATCTGGTCGAATTCATAACATCTCGCCTAAATTCAGTAAAGATATTTTTTCAGATCATTGTTGAACACATATAGTCTCTTAGTAAATTAAATATTTGCCATTACACTGTTTTCAACAAACCATATTTCGTGTGTAAATATTGTAATAAAACAAATAAATCTAAATCATCTTAAGGTATTCTGACTAGCATTTATTGATATCTTTTCCTCGCTATATCTCAGCTTGCAGTCAAATCTCCATCTTTAGTATTTTTGTGCCTTATAGTACCATGAAATACTATCAGAAGAGACATAAAGCCTCAAAAGTGCGATTTTTGACATTTTTGAAAAATTTGTGATTTTTTTAGCGAAGAGAAAGCAAGTCCCAAATCTGGAACTTGGCGTGTGAGTATAAGCACTTTCAGCCTATTTGTAAAAAAAAAAAAGTACATAAAAAGTTAATTATTGAGCTTTTTGAAATCTGCATCGTTGTACATTACAGCCATTAAACATTCATAGTATATCGTCTTACTTTAAAAAAAATGATAAAATCTTTTTTCGTTTGTTTGCAAAAGGTATCTTTGACGACTTTTTTACACGAAGCTCAAGGAAAAAAGATCTTGTTTAAATGGCAGCTTCAAGATATATCATATTATAAAAAAAATTCTCCATAGTTTTCCTGGTACAATTTCAAGTACACGTTTAAATTGTTTTGTTCAATATGTTTAATTTTGCAGAAATTATAAACTTTCGAATGTAAAGAAAAATCTGAGTGAAAGAAAACGTTAGGGTAGACCGGGACTTGTTGGCTTATTTTTTGATACATTTTTAATTTTATTATAATTTTTTATTTATTTTTAGTTTATACAATCAGTGCCACCTTAAAACTTAAACTACAGAAAATATTGAATGACATTTTAAAAATATATGAGAAAATTTGAAAAACATTAATGAATAATTTCTACATGAAGCTCAGAAAGACATCAAATCAATGGGCCAACCTGCTCCATCGAACGGTGTAGTTTGGCCCACAAAATTGATTTGATTTTCGGATCACTAGCGGAAATGGAAAATCACATAAAATGTGAAATGTAAATTTAATTTGGTATATAAAATATTCAAAGGCTAAGAAAAGATATTTTGTTCAACTTAACGAAGTCAACGAACAACTTCATCGAAATCTTTCTCATTGTCACAATCAATGCAAATATAAAATATCCTGTCCTTAGTGACACAGGATTCGTATGGAGCAGGACATTTCGGTCCCACCATTTCGATCATGGCTTTTGGTCCCTTGAAATTTCGAACCTTTTGCATTTCGGACTCTTCTCCAACAAGCTGAAATTTTGTGTACGTGAAAAACGTGACAATTTAATAGGGACATTGTCGAGTTTTTTATTCGATGACCCTAAATTTTAATATAGTGCGAATTGTAGAACTCAATAACCAGAAAAACTCGGATCCAAATTTTCGCAATGCACAAACATTTCTTATGGTAAATGTAATTGTTTTAAAGAGGGAATGGTGGGGAGTGTATCGATTTTTTTTTTTTTTTTTTTTCTTTTTTTTTTTTTTTTTTTTTTTACAGAAGTCTCTATATTTTAGTGCATTATAAATGTAAGGTCCTCAAAATCTTTATAACTCGAGATGTAATTATCATAAGGACACTCATATTCTGTATAATAAACGTAATCTTTATAAAGAGGTGCGTTATCGGGTTTTTTAACAGAAGCCCCCTAAATTTTAGTATAGCTTTAATGTAAGGAACCGAAACATTTATAACTTGGATTCTAATCGTCGCAGCCCATGCAAATTTCTTATGGTCGAAGTATTCATTTTCAGGATAGGGAAATATCCTTAGAATTTTTTTTCTTATGGAAGCCCACCCTATAATTTACTATATCATAAGTATAAGGTCCCGACTACTTAAACGCATATAACACGAGGTGTAATTATCACAGAGCACCATATTTTATGTAGTAAACATGATCTTTTTAAAGGTGACACATTGTCGTGTTTTTTATACCAAGCCCTATAAATTTTAATATAGCGCAAATATAAGTCTCCTAGAACTACAAACACTTACTGTTCTGATCTAAATTGTCGCATCATACACAAATTTCTAATGGTAATTGTAATCGTTTTAAAAAGCGGTGTGTATGGGGGGGGGAGGCTCTGTTAAATTTTTTTATAGAAGCCTCATATATTTTAGTATATCATAAGTATAAGGTCATAAATGAAAATATTTATGACTCGATTTGTAATCATCGAAGAACATTCATATTTTGTATAGCAAACATAATCTTTATAAAGGGGGGTGGGATTTGTCTGTTTTTTTTACCGGAGCCCCATAAATTTTAGTATAGTGCGAACATAATGGCAAGGTAACAGCAAACACTTATATATTTGATCCAAATTGTTGCAGCGCATACAAATTTTGTATGGTAAACAGAATAATTTCAAACGGGGATCTGAAGATTTTTTTTTTTTTTTTTATAGCAGTACCCATATTTTAGTACATCATAAATGTAACGTCCTAACCATTTAAAACAGTAATAACTCGAGTTTTAATTATTGTATGCAAATGCATATGTACATATTCAGTTGTATATAACTCGGACACTATTTTATTATGAATGAAAAAAAATCTGCAAATATTGTTAGGAATCTTTATTTCACCCTATTATTTAACGACATTTAAATATTAGAAATATTGCACTTTACGTATTCTTAAAGAAGGATAAGAAGAAAAAGTTTCTTAACATCGAATTTTGATAACGACACATTACTTTTTAATTTCTGTATCAGATCAGACTACAACATTTTACTTTATTATAATAATTAAAAAAATAGCAAAATGAAAATGAAATTTCCTTAACCTTTTTACATGTCTTTTTATTTTCCAACTCAAAGCTTACATGAAAGAAAATCGCTCGCTTAAAACTTAAAAAGATTATTACAATTACAATTAGACTTGAATATTTCATGTAATTGATTGTAATCGGTAGAAAGAATACATAAAATATATTGATATCTGCTCATATCAGACGGAGGGGGGGGGGGGAGCTATGTAGACCCGTCAGCATTTCTGTAGATATGCCTCTGGTTCTTTTGCAAGAAAAATAACAATGCAAGATTAAATAAAGATTTGAAACATTTAATATGGTCATTATAATGTAAGAATCCCAATATCGGAATTGGACGTTCGTTATAAAAACCATGCATACAATATATACACAATGTTTCCATTTTACATAGTGAAACACTCAGTCATACAACCAAGAGGATGAATTTTAGTGTAATGCCCAAAGACCATAAACAAAAATACTAGTTTTTTAATTTTAAGCAAATATTTGTTGTAATAATGCTAAAGTCGATTTACTGCTTATGAGAGTACCAATACAGAGCTGTCGAATTATTCAAAAGTACCAACAGGTTGAATGCAATTAAAACAACAAATATGAATATATGAAAAAATGTCTATCTTAATACTGATTATCTGCTTCAAGTACAGTTTTATCTGGACGACTGTCATAGATGTCATATCCCTCTTCTTGTGTGTGTGTGGGGGGGGGGAGGGGCACATTAAGAAAATATATAGAGGAGAAGGTGTAAAAACGGGCACAGGTGTAAATATGAGCACCCCTCCCGAAGTGGCCATTGGAGGTGCTAAAGACTGGCGTCCAGGATTGCACATGATACCACTTGTTTATATAAAATAATAGAATGCACTTGGAACCATTTTTTTTCAAATAGTGTGAATGCAGCGTGAGTTATTGTGCGAATTGGTGTTCGGGTCTGGAAACTTTTAACAGGTATCAGAAATCGTTTCCTTTTCATGTCCTTCTAGTTAGTTTAAAATAATTTCAGAGTGGTATCGAGAAAGCGAAGATCCTAAGCTACTTTTAGAAGCACGCCTTTAGTAATGCACGTCTTTATGTTACATGTGAAAGTGGCCATTTTTGTTAGTTGGGGATGGTGTAAATATGGGTCCCCTCTTTTTCGAATTATTTTGATACACAAGCACATTAAACTCTAGCTATTCTAATTGATGAGGCTGCTGAAACACCGCAATGTTCCCCGGGAACTTTAAATGTAGTTTCTTCGGTCGACATATCTCCTGTCCCCAACAAGAAGAAGAGAACCACTACTCGTGGATGCAAAGCGGCAAGGTTTAGCGTCATCAATGGATCACCATGCAAGGATCAGTTGACCAAGTCGCTTGACAAAAGTGCTCTCAAGAACACTTCCTTGAGTTTTACCGGAGTAAGAGACCGGTCAGAGGGCAAGGGGGGGAAGACCAAAAGCCTTTAAAAACAAATCAACCCACGAAACGATACGATTTATCCGCGGACTCATCACTGACCCTCCTCTTGTGAACATTGATGATGATATGAACCTGGATATCAAGGATGGGACTAAACCAGTCTCGAGTGATGCAACTTGCATCTTTTGTGATGGAAAGTTCTGTGAAGACACTCGCAGAGAAGTGTGTGTTAAATATGCTTTGTGCAGAGTTGCCAAGTCTCCGGCTTTTTCTACACCACTATTATATTATAGAAAATGTTGCTCTTTCAAATGTCCCAATTGTTCCAATTAAACGAAAGAACATTTTCTGTATTAAAATACTGATATCCGAAGAACCGGAGACTTGGCAGCTTTGGCTATGTGCCAAATGCCCCCACTTGGATTTTGCCGGGCTGAAAGGGCCAGTTATGTTTTCGATTTCTGAATTTTTTTTTCTGTAATAAATAAATTCTTTAACATTTTGTATTGTTTTATCCTGTTTTAAAACATTTTAAACTAGTTTTTGTGATATTTTTTGGAGAGGGCCATATTTGCACCCCATTTTTTTCTAGTGCTTTTTTTAAAACTTTTCGTAAACTTTCGTTTTTGAATTGAAAAAATTGATATTAATCATTGTTTTGCATCCACTCTTTTAGTAAACTTGTTATAATTGTTAATGAAGATCAAAAATCTAAAAAAATTAAAAATGAAAGTCACTTTAAGTCAAAAAACAAAAGAGGGTGCCCATCTTTATACCTTTTCCTCTATATCATCCCATCTGATGTTTATATACATATAAAATATACTGCCAAAATTTTATCTTCTAAAGCCACGATAGATTCCGAGAAATGTTTTTGTAGCATCCTCCCCCTCGCCCCAGAGGTACAAGGAGGATAGAATTAAAGAAAAAGATATCCGTATTTGGTCTTTATATTCTCATTTTCCGTATCTTACGAAATTTCATATTTGAGACGATGACAGGTTTTGAGATAATTTAGCCCTTTCTCAGCGTCCAGGGGTAGAAGGCATGCCAAATTTTTAAAAATCACCTCAATTTGAAAATAAATAAGTATGTATACATATGTATAAGTTAATATATATCTAATATATATATAAACAAAGTAATATCTTATAAAGCATGATTCATAAAGATCGAAACAATGGGCTATTTCCTTAAATATTACCTCTAAACACATATTTCCAATTGCAAAGTTTCATAAAAAAGGTGCAAAATATAATAACATGTTTCAATTCAATTTGGGGGGTGGGGGGTGGGGGGTGGGGTTCTATTTTAGAAAATACAATAACTAAATATTTCCTTACTCGTTTTTGAATTAAACATAAAAAAAATTCATTTCGATATCTGCAAAACTCGTAGAGATATTCCCGTTTAAATAATTCGTCAGGTTTTACGGGATTAGACACAAATTGAAATACTTGTAATTCAAGAAACATTGTTATTTTAAGAGTTCCAGTAAACATATAAATACATCTATTGACTTGGAATTTTCTTTTCTTTTTTTGTTACATTTAACCATCTAATTTGTAAACAAAATCATATCCTAAAGTTTCTTATAAAGTTTAAATTTTTTTTTAATGATTAATATTTTTTTAAAGTGGGGTGTTTTAAAATTTATATAACTCGAAATATTACTTGTCGAATTTCAAAATTTATTCATTTAATTAAAGAGGGAAATATAATTTAAATTTTGTTTCAGGATTTTTTAAAATTATTAAAAATATAAATTTTAAAAATGATGTAGCTTATTTAAAAAAAAATAGTATTTTCAAAACTAAATATTTTTTTCAAGTTTGCCGAAACAAAATTTATGTAAAATAATCACAAAGACATGTTCTAAGTTTGCACCTTATTTCTTTAACAATTCTTGACTTATCATAATTTAAAGACAAGAAAGGGTGAAAAAACCCATTTAACGTTTTAAACAAAGATTGTCTCCTAATAAAATTTTTAAATGCTTTTTTAAAAATTGCAGGTGAGTAAGTAACTCCTTCCTGTAGCTTAAACATGTGATTCAGTTTAACTTTTGCCCTTTCCACCTTCTTTCTTACTATTTAAATGCCCGTCAGTTGATTTAAAACAAGGCTTTTTGTAACATGCCGATTAAGAGTTTTTCATAATTTTAATCCTCACAATTTCAGTTTTTATATCGTCCTGGCGAGGACGTTAAAAAATGTCTGTTTTCTGGGACCGGGCCAGGCTAGACCCGGACTTTACTTTTTTCTGAAGGCTCGGCCGGGTCGGGCCTAACGCATTTTTTCATACCGAACCGGGACTCACTTCCTTCTTCCTAGGTCTGTACGGGACGAATTTTTAAACCCCGGTCTCGACCAACCTCGCATTAAAATCATTGTCTCTGACTGACCTGATCCGTGGAAAAATCAGTAAAATTTGGCTCAGCCTAAAATTTTTACAAAAAATGCATATATTTTTAAATCGCCATTATTTTACAATTAAACTTTAAAATTCATTTTTTAAAGGATAGTAGATATAAGGCAAAAAATAAATAAATAAATAAATAAAAATAAACAAAATTAAATTAAATAAAAATAAAATACAGTGAAACAAGTGACAATGAACCTGCCTATATCGAAATTCAGTCTTAAACGGAAATATTAGTTGATCTATGTGAAATGAATATAATAATACATGAGAAAAGAATAGACTACATTTTTACCTTATAAGAATGGAACTTGTCTATAACGCATTTTTTCTTTCCTATGCGATTCCGTCTTAGAAGTTTTTACTGTATAACATTTTTCTAAGTCTCCAATACATGAAATATGGATTAACGATAGTAAATGATAAGTGAAACATTTACATACAAACAGAGATTCATAAAAAGTAAATATCACAGCATTTATCGCTTCTTTAAAAATGAAGATTATAAACATGAAAAAAGAAAAGCTATTATAAGTATCCTTGTCAGAACTCCTCCAAACGAAACAGGTTTTAACCATATCGACGTAAAAAAAACTATGTTTTGTAGATATTCAGTCAGGCCGGGCCGGACTCGGGCTGAGATTTTAACTTTTATTCCAGGGCAGGCCGATGTTTTTTCTATGGTCTGTTCGGGATCGTGCCTGGATACGTGCAGGCCTCCAACATATTTTGAAAGCAGATTTAACGTAAAATCTATACGCTGCTGTTTTATGTCCAAAAAAGAGGCACTGTCTTAAATCGACTTTTAACGTGCAATTGGTGGAGGATTCCTATCTTTCATTCAAAATCAGTCAATAACTCGTCGCTCAGAGGAATGTGTAACCGGTGTAAGTCACGAATTTTGGAATTTTATATCACTGCGAGTTTTGCAGATATCGAAATGAATGTTTTTGTGTTTAATTCAGAAATGGATAAGGAAAAATTTAGTTTTTGTATTTTCTCACATAGACACCAAAATAGCTGTAACTTATGTCATTAAATTGTGCACTCTTTTTTTTTATGAAACTTTGCAATCGGATTTATGTGTCTAGGGGCAATATTTAAGGAAATTGCCTATTGTTTCGATCTTTATGAATCACACTGTATAAAAAAAATAATTTGAATCTTAGTATTTAAATCTACTATATGCAGTTATACCAGAAAAACATAGTTTGGTTTTTTTAATGTTTATGTTGTTAGATATTTTTTAAAATGTGAAAAAATCCAAAAGTTAATAGCTTAAATTAACATTTGATTTTTTAGGAATATTTTAAAAGAAACCTATTCGAAAAGGATCGATATACAAGGAAGTTATGTCCAAAACAGTTTGAGCTCTTTTTATATGACGAAGAGGTAATTTTCTCTTTAAAGTAAATTTTCTCAAAAGGGTGGTTTTGGTTATTGTGCGCATGATACGGATGAAACAAATATGCAGGAAAAAATTAGTTAAGGAGTAGAACAGTTATCATTAGGAAAGTTAAATGAACACGAGTCGGAAAAACGCAAATGATATTTTTGTAAATGCAGAGATGAGCTGTAATTCGTTTGAGGCTATTCTTTTAACAGAATATCATTGGATTGTATGCGTATGATGCATTGATTTGGCCTAGTACTAAAAAGATTATTAATCACATGGAATTAATTAAAAGCAGAAAAGAATTGTTCACATTAGATTCATATAAGTGAAATTAAAAAAAAAATTATTTGATTACTTAAATAATGAGTTAAATCAAAAGATTTGCTTACAAATCAAAGGTTTTTATTTTACATATACAGTAAAGCCCCGATTATCCGCGAGCGGATGAACGCGATGCGGTTTATCCGCGAAGCGATTATTTTTTTTTTTTATTCAAGCGAACAGCAAGGAAAATACAATAACTAATAAATATAAAAAGAAAAATTCATGTATTCGAAAGAAATAGAAGAATATTTCTAGATTCGGTCGCCATGTTTGAAATATCAGATATAAAGTTTCGATGTCTTTTCTTGATTTTATTAACCAAACGTAAACACAGCAGTTAATATATTTAACAATTAAATAAGACTACTATGATAAATTCTAGGAGTGTATATCAAGAATAGCTTCATTTTAAAGATAAAAATTATTCTATACTAAAAGAAAAACTATAGTTTACAATTTAGAATAAAGAAAAGGTGTTTCCAAAGCAAGATGCAAAAACAAGTGACTGATTTTTATAAAAAGGTGTAACTCAACTATTTTTGTATAGTATGAATGGCATTGTTTCTTTCTTTATTTTAGTGATTTAGGCGTAAAGCAAAGGTTTCTACTGTACTGTGCACATGTATGTATTCTAAACGTTTTATTATGTTTTTTGTACACTAAAACATAGTTTTTATGTTGAACTGAGTGGATATCTCAATACGCCTTTCGTGTCTTTAAAAGGTAATTAAAAAGCTATCTAGAAAAACACGGCACGAACCAAGGTGGCGGTCTAATTTTGCGATCTCCATTCGAAGCGCGCATAGCACAATGCGAAGTTTAAACTTTGAACAAAGGTTTTGTTTTAGCTACTCTGTAAGAAGAAAAGATTATTATTATGCTGAATTTAGTTTTATGAAATGCCAAATGAAGTTTAAATATGCACTATTTTTATTGTCAGTACCGAATTAAGTTCATCATAAAGATATTAGGATAAGATTAGAGGTGGGGAATGACTTTAAATTGCAAGTCAAATTTCAATATTTGTCATCTCATTGAGAAGCAAAAACAATTAGTTCTCGGCGTTTGCCAACTAGTTTTATAATTTAATTAGAAAATGTAATATAGTTCTTATTTGTAAAAAGTTTAATAATATTCCCAATTATATTTGTAACTTTTGCCAAATCTAAAAGAAATAGAAAGTGCATTAAAGTTTTTTTTATTAAAGTTTTAAACGAATTTGCCATCTAAGTTAGAAAATTCGCCAAATGTAACAGCATTCGGGAACAATTGGGGTGGAGGCTCCCCCCCCCCCCTCCTTAGCGAGGGCGCTGGGAGGGATGAAAAAACGCATGATGGTGTACTGATACTTCAGAAAGGACATTCGCTAAATTTGTCTGTAGGTCACACATAATAACGCAGCTTAAAAGCGAGTTAAACATTTACTGTTTATTTGAGTTACGTCACAAGATTAATAAGAAAACTTACATGCCAGTAGAAGATAAAGGAAATATTATTGTGTAACACTCCCACAAAAAAAAAAAAAAAAAAAGAGTCATGCAAACATATAAATTATAATAATATTTCAAATTCATGGGAGCACTACAGTGAAGTAGAATTTTAAAATGTGCCTCCCTGTTGAAGTTGTAATTATCGTTCTTTCAAAGAAATGCGTAAAATTTATCATTTATAAAAAATATCAAGTAGGAACGACAAATTAATTTTCAGATTAGCACGTTTCTAATATATCAAGTAAAATATATCTTATGTCCACTTTTTGTTATAAAAAAAGGTAAAAAAAAAAGATACCATACAGATAAAGTACCGAAATCACCTAAAATATTAAATTAAATGAAGTTCTATATTTATATTTTAATATGAAAATTATCACCGGTAAAAGTTAATAGAAAATACTTTTATATAATTCCGTTGCTTGTTTACTATGAATGCTTGGATAAGTGATTTTTGATTCAAGTAACTAAGCTGTTTCTCAAGACAGATAGGTAAAAGAAATATAACATAAGCTACATGCAATAGGAATTGTAGTACACAGCCAGACGCTTACATTATCAAGCATTTATTTTTCAGAAAATTATTTATATACAAAACATTCATTCATATAACCCTAAATGTTTTACATTTTCCCGTTATTATTACCTGTTCTTTCATCGTTCACATGCTATAAAATCGAAATCTGAATACACAAGCGTATTTTAAAATGGAATGATACGGATATGTTTAACAAATTATCCAACAAGTCTCCCAAAAAGACCAACGACGCTTTACTATAATCTTAACAAACACATACAATTAAATTTCGATTTAAATACAGTTAACCATAGCGTAGCAATTCGACACGTAAGGAGGGCATTTCAGAAGATTTTTTTAATATACAGAAAACAACAAACATTTCTAAAAACTATAAATTTTCACAAATTAATGCTTTTTCTATTTCTTTATAGGTGTTATAAAAATAGGTCCACTTCAAAATAGTTTTAACTCTAATAACCGCTATTTTAGATTTATGTGAATTTGTATAATAATGGAGGGAGGTCATGAGTGGCTTTAAAATTACCTTGATTTCAAAGCGCAATTTCACCTTTAACTTTAATTATTCAGTAGTAAAGAGTCCAGCACATGGGTTAACAGCCTTTTTCAAACCACCGCTCCCTTTACAGAAACAAAAAATTTCCAACGCTCCCTTAGTTAATTATACAAAATATTAAAATATTGTTGAATATTACCTATACCTACTTTATCTGTCTATCTATTTGCTAAGAATCACAAAATAGAAATTAATTAAAATTACCATCAAGCGAATTAAAAAACTTTATTAAAAATTTAAAGATAAGCACAAAATAAAAAAAAAAGTAATGAGATGGTTAAAGCTGATGTAGTTTTAACAATTTGTTAATGTCAAGCTCCAATTTCGGTTACATCAAGCCACAAATTACCTCGTTCAGTGATGTGCAGTTTGTTTCTTTTCTTAAACAGTATATTAGCCATTCCACCCGAACCCAAGCTTAGCCAAATCCGATGAAGGAAAAGCAATTAAAAATTTCTGTACTCTTGCCCACAGTCCAGGATAGAGAATTAGAGAACGGGTATAGATTTTGAAGCCAGAATTGTTAGTAGTTATAAATTTTATTTTTAGTTCTTCTTTGTGCCTAATATAACTAATTTTACACTCCGCGACATTTGAATGTAAAACTATTTTTAATACGAATTATAGTAATTTTCGACATTCATGAGAGAATTGTGGCTACAATGTTTCAGCTTGCTTGCTATAATAAAATTTTGTTTTCGGTGAGTTTTAGCGTCGATTTTTGGCGTAAAAGAAACAGCATTTTGGATCACCAGCTTAGGTTCGTTTGGATAGATTTTCGTTTAATTTAGGTATATTTAAGGTTTTTATCACGGGTCCGCGCAATGCCAGAAGGGAATGTAGGTGTCAACTAGTTTTATTATATAAATTTTCTAAATAGGTAGGTACATAACGGCCGTCCCCCCTTGCCTATCTTAACGCCCCATTTCCTTTTGGACCCGCTACCGTTCCCCTGGAAGGCCGAAGCGCCCACTACGGGCGGTACCGCCCCCATTTGGTACCTATGGTCGATTGTGCTAGTGCAGGTGCAACTGAATAGGTTCGTTCTAAGTCGTTCTAAGTAAAAATCATGATAGGCATAATAGGTAAATATTATCCTTTGATTTGTTAGTTCTTGATATTATTATGCGAGAAAGATGCGCAGTGTATGCCAAAACAACAGAATGTTTACAAACACGAAAGAAACTTATATGGAAGTGGCATGTATGGAAATATTCTGTTATTTTGGAATAATGTGCATCCTGCCCGAGTGAAAATGTTACAAATTGACCAATCCGTTGATAGGAAAATTTAGGAATATTTCAACAAATTGCCAGCAGTATTTTGGTTATAACTCAAAAAGAGCATCTTCAATTTTAACGAATTCTTTTTTTTTTAGTTAAAGTACATACTTTGCGCATTATTGAGTAATTTTTTGATTGGTGTAAATGTAACATTACTACATTAATATATTTTTAAAAATATTTTTGTTTATTTTATATGTTAAAAATTGTGTAAAAATGTGAAAAAAATATAATACGAAGTAATAAATTCTTCAATAATTGGCTTTGGTTTAAATTTTTTTAACTTTTATACTTTTTGAGAAAAACGTATGTGAAAAATAGTAACACCGGCGCATATTTTTCCGATTATCTCAAGGGCAGTTCAAGGTCAGGGTCCAAAACACGCTATATTATATTCTCATTGTAAGCCTCATTACCACACATGTTGTTTCAAACATTGGTCGTGGGATTTTACTTGGGGGGGGGGGGGTTGATAACCATTTTGCCATGGTTATCCGGCTAGACACTAGACCATCGACTTGATATTATTACTCGAAAAGAATGCGTAGTACGCCAAAATACCAGAATATTTACAAATACAAAACAAGCCTATATTGAAGTGGTATGTATGGAACATAGACTTCTAATCTCAAAGGTATGGAAACTTTCTGTTATTTTGGCGTACTGCGCATCGAGCCCGAGTGGAAATGTCACAAATTGACCGATCAGTTGACAGCAGCGTTTTTCTAGAAATACAAACAGGAAAATTTAGGAATATTTTAATAAGTTGCCAGTATTAATTTTGTTATAACTCAAAAAGCACATCTTCGATGTTAACTAAATTGTTTTTGTTTAAACTACATTCTTTGAGCATTATTGTGTGTTTTTTTTTTTTTTTTTGGTTGGTGTAAATGTAATATTACTAGATTAATAATTATTAAAAAATATTTTTGTTTATTTCTATATGTTAAAAATTGTGGAAAAATGTTGACAAATATATATAACTAGCGGACTTTGCCCGCTTCGCTGATCGGTTTCTTTAAAAGAACATTGAATCAAACGAAATGTATCTAGCAAAGATGAAATGTGTTTGCCTATTTTCTTAGTAAGTTTGTTATCTTGAATTTCACGCTTCTACCGAATCCCCGCTTTTAAATCCCTTGGTGTGGGGAATTTCTAAAATCGCTGAACATGTTTTCAATTATTTTTTAGTAGATTTATTTTATGGAATTTCAGGCTTCTACCTAAAACGGCTGCTGAGATATTGCCAAATGTTCTAAAAGTTTCAACACCTCCTTTTAACCCCCTTAATGGTGAATTTCTAAATATACTGAAAAATGTGTTTAGTTATCTTTTTAGAAGATTTATTTTCTGGAATTTCACGCTCCTGCCTCTAATGGCTGGTGAGATATGGCAAATGTTCTAAAATTCTCGACATCCTTTTAATCCCCTTTTGAGGGGGAATTTCTAAGATAGCTGAAATGCGTGCTTAATAATTTTTTTAAAGTGATTTATGTTCTGGAATTTCACGCTCCAAACTAAATCGATTGCTGAGACATGGCCACACACTCTAAAATTATCGACCCCCCTTTAAATCCCTTTAGGGGAGAATTTTCAGAAATTCGTCCCAAGTACTCTTTCCCCCCAATTTTCATGCTTCTAGGTTCTATAGTTTGGGCTGGGCCTTTTATATATGGAGATAAAGATTAAAAACTATCTCAAACGATTTTTCCCAATAGGCCGTAATGTAATGAAATTCTTTTGAGTGTCCCTGTAATCCCCCACTTCCACCCACCCCGACCAAACTGCCTTGCTAACAGTAGGAGTCCAAGGACTATCTAACCACTACAACCACGTGTAGGTTTTCATGGAGGAAAGTCTGTCTTTACCCACAGACAACTGACTTATCTATCTATATATATATATTCTTCAATAATTGGCGTTGGTTTCATTTTTTTAAAACTTTTATACTTTTTGAAAAAAAAAAACTTATTTGAATTATAGTAGCGTCGGCACATACTTTTCCGATTATCTCAAGGACAGTTCAAGGTCATTGGTTAAAAACACGCTGTGTTGTATTTTCGTTCCTCGTTACGAGACATGTTATTTCAAACATCGGTCGTAGGGGCCTTTTTGCTATAGTTATCCGCCTAGACCTTTTAACACTCCGGATGTAATACGCTGCAAATATGAACTTAAGGGAAAAAACAAAGCTTAAATAACAGCTGTTAAGGGATGTGGTGGTACATAATGTTGTAGACAATTTTTGCGGTTAAAAATATTTAGGACTAGAATTTTCACCTGGAAGAAAAAAAATGTATCAAATAAGAATTATGACCAGGAGATTATTTCTGGCTCACAGTCTTAGAGATCTTCCTCAAGGAGAAAAGGTATTTCTGAATATAAGTCAGCATTTTCCAGAGATGGCCGTACAAAAAAGTGCTACCACTTTGAACCAATGACCAAATGCAGTGTTTTTGAAGTGTTTACAAAAGTCGTAAAGCTTCTATTTATTTTCCATCGATGATGACCTGTGGAGTCGTTTAGCTGCGTAGATTTTTTGCATTGTGGTAAAATTTGCATGCAAACTCCAGAGTATTGGACTGGTTCCATGCCAAGCAAACTGAGGGTAGTGTGGAAGGAAATAGAAAATGTGCCCGACAGCCATACATTTTAGAATATATATATATATAAATTAAATCTTTAAAAAAATTAAAGAAACTAGATTAATTCCGGCGCCAAATACTTAGGCGGGAACGATGTCAAAAAGAAAATGAAAAGTAAAGAATAGCGAGTATAAGTGGCTAGACACTTGCATCTAGTTACAAGACATGCAGTCTTGCTCCTGCTTTCAAAGTAGTAGCACATGTCCTTTGTTCCTGAAGAAGAAATACAAAGTTCTTTCAAAAGGCCTTGCACATTTTCTATTTTTTTTACGGTGTTATTGATAAATTAATTTTCCGTTATTGGTTCACGCCAGTTTGTTCAATATTATAATGCTAATAATAGTATATTTTCGATTTTGCTAAAGAAAAATTTATCTATTTGACATATTTCATTGAAGGGCGGGAAGTATAAAAATTTAAAAAGCGCAACTATTCGAAAATCAATGGTAGGACTATTCCACTATCTTATTTACTACCTTATTTTGAATAATTTTAAAACTTACATTGTCTACCTTTTGCCGAAAGACAAAAAATTAAAGCATGTTACAACCTTTAAAGATTCTTAGTAGATATGCAAATTTACGATCCATTATACAGTAGACGTTCGATTTTACGAACCCCTTTTTTACGAATTATTCGTTTTTACGAGCTGATGTACTGGTCCCGACCAGCATCCCATTGAACTAATGTTACTCCCATATACGAACTTTCGATTTTACGTACACATTATATGTGTCCCATCGAGTTCGTAAAATCAAGCGTCTACTGAATACAGTATGGACAATTTGTATAAATGTTGCGTAATTTAAAAGTTAATGATTCTTAGTTTTCAAAAGAAAGCTTTTTAACCCAGTAACCGCCGAAACAGGGATCTTCAACTTTATCAATGAAAAACGTTTGCCACCAGAAATTTTGAAAGATCTTCGCTTTCTTTGATGGTCTTAGTTTATGTATTAAATTAACAAAAAATTTTAAATTAAAAATAGTGGTACCTTGATAATTAATGTAAGCATGCGTATTTATTTTTTACCGTTGCATCAACGCAACACCAGTGGGTAATAGGTTAAAGATACAAATTTATTAAAAAATAGAAATATAACGCAACTCTGATCCATTACATAATTTAAATGAAATTCTTAAAAATATTTTTTCTAAACTTTACTGGTTTTCAATTACAGATCATCAAGTATTCTTTCAAAATTCATTTACAACTTATTAAATATTTATTGTAATTATTCCGTTATTTACTTTAATGTTTTCATTAGGAAAGCAAATTTTTCTTTGCCTGGTCATTAATAGAAAAATTAATCTCGGAAATTATTTATGGTCTTTTATGGTTATTAGAAAACTAATTTTAAGATTTTTCGTATAGATTAAATATGATTTGAAATTAAGTATGCTAATAATGAAAGGATTTGTGATTTTGAGGATATTTATTTTACTTTTTCTGAATAGGTTTTCATAGCTGAGGTAGTGAAAGAAAAATATAATTAATAATGATTTTTATTTACATTAAAATTTGTAAATGAACTATAAATAAGAATTTAACTTAAGTAAAGTTTTCTTTACTTTTAATATTGTATGCGTGGATAAAAGTTTAAAAACCAAATTTTAAATGAATTGGAAAAATACGCAGAGTTAAAAGCACAACTAAAAAAAGATTTTTCGCGGGATAGGGTATTTTTATAAATTTTATATTGTTACAAGTTTTGTCTCAATTTTCGAAATTTTATAAGTAAAAGTGGATGTATATATATAGTTTTTCGTTCTGATGTTTGAACTCTGCTTGGATTTATCAAAAACATTTTTTGCTATTAAAATAGGTATAAAATGAATTACTAAGAAAAACATATTACAGAGTGTATAAAGAATCGTACACGTATTACAAAATTATAAAATACCTTGATATTACACTTACAAGTACTTCCACTCTGCGAGAGAGTAAGAACATGCTTAAATGAAGCATAAGAACTGTGGCGTAATTATAAGGTTGTCGGGGTTCGAAACCTCGTTGGGCGCCATTTGTGACGTAATTAGGTGGTGGTAGTTCATGAGGAGTCTTATAGGCTTTAAATATAGAGTTTTTTATTCAACAACGGGCAAAAGGTTGGCAGATAAGTTCTAATAAATTTCGCCCTCACTCCGTGATAGCAATAAAAACATCTTAATTAAATATAAAGCTTAAAAGTTAACTCACGTAACTTCATTTCTGCGGAGCGTGCTTGAGCTGCGGCGGCGGGGTTCATTTCAAATCCACCGCTAGATTTCATCTCATTCTAAATCTGTTCTTGTTCCCAGGCTAAGCTCCAGCCGTACATGGCCGTTTCTCCACACCAAAACTATTTACGCCAACTCACTCTCTCTCCAACGTCTAACTGCACTGACTAACCAACTAACGAACGCGTAACATAATTTCGCTTCCCTATTTATATTCTGGCAGACTGAGGAAACAAATTTGCATACGGCTACCGCTAACTCGCGGAACAGCGAACTCCTAATTAAAATGCACCGTGGACAATTAGAGTGCCTCTATACTAGAGTTACGACTTACACCTTGTTCACCTTCAAACCACTGGAGAGCCTTTGTAACAAAGTTACTGGTTCCTTACAGAACTACCTGAGCGGAGACAACAGATTTCTCAATCAATAGCGTTCTTTAACAACACTATGAAAAGTCTTCTCAATGGTTTATTGCGTATATTCAATACAGTTTTGCCAGCAGCACGAAAACACTGTATAAATCACCTGTTATGCTTCATTCCTGTTATATTTCATGAATTCGTATTTTTCCAAGTTTCGGTTGTAAAAGCTTGCTCTTTGGGCAATTGTTTCAACTAATTTTTTCTGACTGAGTTAAAATAGGTTACGTACTACCACTTTGAATCCCGGAGCAAAACATCGTTTTCGATTCTTGTTTCTATCTTTAAGGTTCTGCCTTTTTACCTCGTGAGTGAAGGTGGTCCCAAGGAAATAACGCCATTTTGTAATCATTTGAGGTCATGCCGGCAAAAAGCTGTAGCGAATACCTCATAGCTTAAAACTTAAACTTAAACTTCTATCTTTAAAGTGATAGCACGTGTTCTTTGCGCCTGATGATTAAAGACAACGCTCTTTCGAAAGGTGTTGCACATTCCTTATATTTATGCTGTTATTAAGAAATTTTATATTTTTCCATAATCCACTTAAGAGTAATTTTATTTCTAGACACCGAAAATCAAATCGTAACAAATACTTTTGTGTAAATACGAATCACATAACATTTCGAAATATTATATTTAACTTTTCCTCCAAAAAATAAAAATATTTATTTAAACCCTTGAATACGTTTAACAGATATTTAAGTTTTGCAACAGCTGTACAAAAATCCTTGACGTTTATCATTTTCTGTTGAGCAGATATTTAATAATGTAAACATATTGAGCAAAGTTTGTTCACACTTTTGCTTAAAAAGTATAATATGCATATCTTATCTTTTTTCCTGTCATCATAACTCAAAAACTTGTTTGCACTGCGTGAAACTTTACAGATATAGATATAGATATAGATATAGATGTAGATACTTCATAGATATTTTGGACTTTAATATTCAGATGCGTGTCCTAAAGTTTGGATAAATATATTCGAAAAAAAAAAAGGATCTATTGCAGCAAGAGAAAACGTTTATAATATAATGTTTTTGAATATGTATATATTTCAAATTACCTCTAAATTATTTTTTGCATATTAAAAAGGATATCTTATGTTTACATTATTGTTGATCTTCTAATGTTTGTGACATATTTTATATGTATGTTAACAGATTAGCTGAACAATTACGTTCATAATACAACATTATGCTCCATTAGAAACTGGTAAAAATAAATATCATATCTTCTTGGATATTCATATTAATTCAAAATAATAAAATTCATATCTGCGTAATTTTAAGCACAAAAATATGAAAGGAATTAACAAACATTACTCTTACATTACGAAAAATTTCGAGTTTTTTTTTTCTTTACAAATACTCAAATTGGATGTTCACTGTGCTTAGTTTATCCAAAGCCGCAGCCAAAGAAGAGCTTGACGGGCCTAATCTACCACCCTTCTCCGAAACAATTTGGAAAGGGGTCTACATATTGAAAGAGATGTGTAATAACTTGAAATGTATAATACCCCATCCACCAACATACACACACGCACGCGCATCTGATAAAATTCGTATCTTCTTTCTTGAGTATTAAATGTCTCTTCTAAATAGAAACAAGTCAGAAAGTGTACGCCAAACGAGCCAAAAAGATGGTGCGTTCGTATTATAACAAGTTTTATATATATACAGATCTTGGTAGCGTTTAAACTAGATTTATTTTTCTATAAGAAAATATTGATACTTGTCCTTGAAAATATCGGTACCCGTACGAACCCTGAATAGCTGTTGCATTCTTACTCAAAATACATGAATACAAAATTTATTACGATTGTACATATTAAATTCAGTAATATGGAAATAATAGGACTCCATCCTAAATAGGACGTAATCGCCATGGCAACATAGAAACATTACCTATCATGGGATATCATTGAATTAATCACGTATGGTAGGATTTAAAAGAATGAAGAGAATTTTACTAATATCATTTTACGTTTTGATTCGATTTTCATAAAATCTGATATAACTCAACAAAATTCTACAATAATTATATACCGTAAAGTACCGAATTGAAGCTCCCCTCCGAATATAAGACCCCTTTCACATATGCGATTTTTTTCCTTTTTTGAAACACTGCCATTTATAAATCTTCCCCTTCAAGATTTATTTTCTGACGCTTTCAGTCTTTCTGCTTTTTCAGAAAATTCCTTTACTTTTTAGTCTCCATATCTCCTAAATGAATATATCCTATGCAATTAATTTTTATCTAATGCCTTTATATATCACTGAATCAGAATGGCATATTTCGCTATGCGCGCTACCAGACTTTTGAATTTGAAAGGAATATTCCTTTTGAAAGTCACGGTCGCAATTTCCCCTATCCAGCAAAAACGCGAACGGAGTATACGGGAGAATCTTGCAATGGGTATGCTTCTTTCCACTGGATGAAGGTCGAGATCGCATATGCAGAGCATTCAGGTGTCAACATCCCCTCCTAAGATATTAGACGAAAAACTGTGGAATGTGGAAATGACTGTCCAGAGAGAAGATGACTCAAAGTAGTCAGTGAGAAAATATCATTTTATTGCCTACAGCCAGTGGCAATGGCACCCGTGACAAAAGTGGGAGAGGAGAAATGGCCATGGGTTGAGGAATATCCCGAAACGCGAAATAATTTATAAACGTGATCATTGATTTCACCGATTGGTTATCTTAGGTAGAGGACACATGTCCCACCTGTACTCGCACCGAGTGGCAATACGAGTTCTTCTCTAAATTGCTAGAATGTAGTTTGCTTTCTGTTTCAACGTGTGCTCCAAAAATTATTCATGCCTAATGTTAGGAATAAATACTATTGAAAAAAGTTACAGATACTTGAATGGCATAAAAAAATAGTTGCAATCTCCACAAAACATCAACAGAGTTCCAAACACCGAAAATGTTTGCGTAACTGGTTAAGCAATTAAGCTACGCTGCAGTCACATGCCATTCGAAATATGGAAAGGAAGAAACAGATGGGATGTGGAAGAAAGGCATTGTCCGAAGATTTTGACGAAGAGCTCTTCCAGTTTTTAGAAACTGAACGTAGTGAAGGTAGAATTGTCGGCAATAAAGACCTGGCTGTAGAAGCTTTCAAAATTGCAAGCAAACAGCCCTTCTTGAACTTTAATGCTTCAAACAAGTATGTGGCTAATTGGAAACAGCGTTTTGATGTCACAATGCCGCATGGAACAAACGACAGCCAAAAAACTCTAGAAGAACTCGAGGAAGGAGTGACTCATTTCGTGCAATGTATGAAATTTGTTTGATATATTGAATATTCCTGTGATGATACATTATGCAATATAGCAAACATGGATGAAACAATGTTCAGATTTGACTTCCTTACAATAGAATGAATAATGTGAAAAAGGATACAATGATACGAATTACAAATACAAGTTCTAGCAAAATATGTTATACGCTAGCCTTAAAGTCCATGCAAATAAATACTAGATGCCGGCATTTTGCATTTCAAAAGGGCATTCTGGATCTGGACAGATTCTACCTAAAGTTTGGGCTAAATTCCAAATTCAATTAAATATAAAAGTTACAGCAACAAAAAGCAGGGGTGGATGACGGCTGAAAAGTTTGAAGAATTAATTTCCAGAATAAGGGGAGCTAACACTGATAATGTCCACCATCTATTTATTCTGGACTTCCCGCCAATCCACAAATCAGCAGAAGATAAACAAGTACTGGATTCGGTTAACATGGGTTTGGTGTTAATATCACCTGGATGTAGCCAATTATTATAACCTGCAGATGTGATGTCGTGGAATAAACCATTTAAATTTCGAGTGAGCGAGCAATGGAAATAATTTATGCGGAAAGAAGTAAAGACACCCAAATGATCTAAAGAGACCATCAAGACTAGATGACTTGCTGTAGGTGTCTAATGCTTGTGGGAATATATCAGAAGAGCTCATCACAGTGTCTTTCAAACGCTGTGCTATCATCAGCTCTTGATGGCTCCGAGAATGGAGAGTTCTATCACATCCTTTGTCGTGCTGAAAAACAACCTTCTAAATAGTTAGAGCAAGAATTATTGTATTTAATTTTTGATACTGAAAACATAAAATAGTACTGTGATAGAGAAAAGACGCTGGTGCCGCCATCTTTAGAGGATTTCTGAAGTACCTACATTTTTTAGAATGGGAAACTTATGTCGGGTTTTCTTTTCCTCTGGGGAGGGCAGAATGCACTACCTCCGGTTTGGGGATAAAATGCTCTACTTACTTCGCTACTGGGGTCGTGTTTGTAAATGATTTTAAATGCGGGTAATGGGCGATGAACTGATTCTGCTATGTGGTGATATTTGTATAAGTTAGAGGGTGAATTTATCGATGCTGTTATCCTCCAAGTTTCAATTAATAAGGTTAATTTATTATTAGGGTTTTTTCTATGTTTAATGGATAATTAGAATATGGCTTGATTATTATAATTAGTGGAATTTTCTTTGCTTATTGAATGGTTTGAATATGGTAATAATTATTTGTTACAGTAAAATAAAAGATTTTGAAGTGTATTTAGGATCAAATTTATCAATTTCAGGTAGGGATTAAGATTTTAAAACTTTAGTCCTTATTGGAGAGGGGGGGGGGAGGTGTCAATTGTACATATTTTCAATTCGATTGTTATGAACTTATTTCTTAAATGAAACAATGCTCCTTGAATTTTGAAATTTAACTGACTAAATTCTCTTTTTAAAAAGCACGGATTTTTTTTTTTTTTTTTTTTTTTTTTTTTGTATAATTAAAATTATTAAACACTAAGAGAATGAACAGCTAAGAATTTTACAATGGAGGAGTGGAGGGAGAGCTTTTCCCAAAAATCCTTCATGGAAATTAATTTTCAGTTTTTTAAAAAAATTATGTGTTAAAATTTTATCTAAACCGGGGGGGGGGGCGCTTTTTCCCAATAAATCCTTTATAGAAATTAATTTTCAGCTTTTTTTTAGATTTATGTGTTAAAATTTTATCTAAAACGGCTGGACGAAGGCAGTGTTGAATTAACTAATATTTTTTCTCTGATTTTAATAAACGCAGTAAATTTAATCTTTTCGAGAAACTTAAAAGAATTAAATACTAAGAGAAAGTGCAGCTATGAATTTTCTTCCAATTCAGGGGGTATGGGCTTTTTCCCTTTAAGTCTACCATGGAAATTATTTGTTATTATTTTTAATTCTATGTGTTAAAAAATTATCTCAAACGTGTTCAAGGGGCAGAGTTTAATTCAAGTGGCCGGGACGCAGCCCTCCTCCTCCCAGCTTTTGAAATTTAAAAAACAAAATTTTATTTTTCTCCCATTTTTAAAGATATAGAAAATTTATAATTTACAGGTAACTTAAAATAATTAAACAGTAAGAGGAAGATTCGTTTAAAATTTTCCGTTCGAAGGGGGGGGGGTTACTCTTCTATATCCGCTTTGGAAATTAATTTTTAGTTCTGTTTCTTTTGATGTTTAGGTGTTAAAATCTAATCTCAAATGGGTGGTTTAAGACAGCATTGAATTCAGGAAATGGCCAGCCCCTCCCCGCGGATTTTAGATTTTAATGAACAAAATTTTCTTTTCCCCGCTTTTAAAGACATACTGCATTTTCTTCGAGTAAGTTAGAATATTTAAATTCTAAAAGACGGAAGAAAAAAATTATTTTATAGGCGGCGTCGGGGGGAGGGCTCCCCTAGAAGACTCTCATAGAAGTTAAATCTCTCACAGAACCACCACAGAATCCCTCACACCCACCCCCATAGAATCAATTAAAAAATAGAAGTTATATTTTACATCTTGCAGATTTGCAATATAGAGTCAAACCTCCATAACGAAAACTCCTGAATATTCCGTTAAGGGAAGAGGGTTTAGGGGATCCATTAATACTCCCTCGAATTTGAAATGTAACTAATTTTTTTCACCGATCTTGAAAAACAAATCGAAATTTAATCTTTTCTCTCAGCTTAAAATAAAAGATAAGGTAAGAATTTTCTGTTAGGGGGGGGGGGGGGAGGGCGGAGGTGGAAGAGAGCTATTGTCTCTCCCCGGATTTGAAAATTTAATTTATAATTAAAATTTCATTTTCTTCTATTTTAAAAAACATTGTCAAATTTACACTTTTCGAGTAACTAAAAAAAAAATAAAAAATAAACATTTAATGCTCGCAAGCATTAAAACCACACAATGCTACATTGAGGTACTTACCTCACCATTACTGGGAACAGACTTGTGCAGCAAATTAGCACATCTTAGTGGCACATAGTACGTCATGCTGTTTTCTATCAAAGCTGGTTTCATAGCATATTATGCTGGCAAGCATAAAAAAGCATATAATAGCATGTAAAAGTACCTACCTCTCCATGCTTTGACAGAAGCTTAAACAGCAAATAAGCACATAAAAGGCTTCTACATAGCTTGTCATGCTATTTCACAATAAGCTGGCTGCATAGCACATTATGCGGGCAAGCACAAAAAAAGCTTATAATAGCACGTTAAGGTACCTACCTCTCCATGCTTTGGAAGAAGCTTAAGAGCCATTATTTTGAAAATCAGACAAGTGCGATTGTTGTATTTTTTGTGTTGCTTGATTTTTTTTATGTGGAGGTAGATCACATTTAATGAATAATGTGCAATTTTGAAGCCCTGAAAAATTTTTTCCTTCCCTGTAAAAAATGTCAAAGTTCAAGGTTGTGTCTGCCATTTTTCATGAAAAGTGAAATGCGAGTATGTTTGCAGTGCTAAAGCTTGGTAAAGCAACGACATCCCAAAATTCTTTTGTGATGAAATATTAGTATAACACTACCTGCTTAGTAGACTGTATTCGTTTCCATGGGGCATTGTTATTTTACATTGTTATGTTGCCTCAAAATGTAATAAAAATGACGTTTTTGACCGTTTTCCGCTCGTATTTTCTTATTTAAGCAATAGAACCCCAAACTTTTTCTTATAGAATATCAAAGTGCACTACTAGGACAAGCTAAATAATATAAAACTTTACCGGAATATTGCTGCTGTTAGCAGGAATAGTCTGTTAAATTTTCAAACATTTCAAAATAGGCAGCATTTCAATTAGTCTTTTCTCAAAACAGCATCACGGTTCAATAAAACAAAACATATTACGTAGTAGTTGGAAGTATGTACAGACACATGGAAAAGAAAAAAAAGTGGGGCCTCGTCATATTTTTATTAAAAAAAATGTCAAAATTCACAAAAAAGACTGTCATTTATCATACTTTTTCCCTATCAGAAAACGAAACATCCCGTTTCTCTTACCGCTGGCTATGTTTTTTCCCTATGAGAAAATGGAATATCCCCTTTTCTTTCCCCTTCCTTGTTCTAAATGGAAAAAAAGGGAAATTTAAACGGGATATTTTAACAGTGAATTTTTGTAAATTTTCTTATTTTTTTTTTTTTTAAATATGACGAGGCCCCACTTTTTTTTCTTTTCCATGTGTTTGTACATACTTCCAACTACTACTTGATATATTTTGTTTTATTGAACCGTGATGCTGTTTTGAGAAAAGACTAATTGAAATGCTGTATATTTTGAAATTTTTGAATATTTAACAGACGAATCCTGCTAACAGCAGCAATATTCCGGTAAAGTTTTATATTATTTAGCTTGTCCTTTGATATTCTATAAGAAAAAGTTTGGGGTACTATTGCTTAAATAAAAAAATACGAGCGGAAAACGGACAAAAATGTCATTTTCATTGCATTTTGAGGCAACATAACAATGTAAAATAACAATGCCCCATGGAAACGAATACAGTCTACTAAGCAGGTAGTATTATACTAATATTTCATCACAAAAGAATTTTGGGATGTCGTTGCTTTCCCAAGCTTTAGCACTGCAAACATACTCGCATTTCACTTTTCATGAAAAATGACGGTCACAACCTTGAACTTTGACATTTTTTACAGGGAAGGGAAAAATTTTTCAAGGCTTCAAAATTGCACATCATTCATTAAATGTGATCTACTTCAACATAAAAAAATATCAAGCAAAACAAAAATTACAACAATCGCACTTGTCTGATTTTCAAAATAATGGCTCTTAAACAGCAAACAAGCATAACATGCTTGTATATAGCTTGTCAAGCTATTTATCCTAAGCTGACTGTATAGCGTATTATGCTGGCAAGCATAAAAAAGCATATAATAGCATGAAAATCTAGCAGACAAAGCAATACATAGCAATATCTAGCATATTTTTGATGCTGGTACTAGCAAGAATTTTGACCTGTGTTGACTTGTTAGCTCCGATATGGTATTTCTTTCTCCCTGCAATTAAAGTGTCGTCTCCAAAAAATAAAGTTCCATTGTATAAGCTAGCCGTAAAACAAAGCAGATGTATCATTGTACTGTTTTACTACTTTATTGTTTACTACTGCTTTTTTTAAAATTTCTAAGCATAACACACATTTTTAATTTTTATACCGTCGTATTTGGAAAAAAACTTTTTGATGCAATTTGTTTGAAAACTGCATCTCAATTTATTTTATAGATATTAATTTTTTTGTAGTTTTCAGCACCATTTCCATTTATGCCTAAATTAAAGAAAAAATAGTTAGAAAATAGTAATTATATGTTTTTGTTACAAATTTGCCATAACTTCTGAAGAAAAGTGAAAAAGTGAAGACAGCATATGTGCTGTTTTGAAAAAATATAAATGAATGATTTCTGATAAAACATGGAGCTATTATAAATTATATTTAATTTAATTATCTATATTACAAACAAATGAAAGCACATGAATCATTAGATGCCCATTTATTTTGTCGCGTTTCTTGAGTGACGACATCTGTTTTTTGGATTTGTATATTATTCAGCGATAGTGACGTCATATGAATACTTTACTGTAGATGTTGTTTAAGACTGGGTCGTAAATGAGTATTTCTTCAGAGGATGCGAATGACGTCATTTTATATAAAATAAAAGTGTATGTTTTAAGTATTAAAAGTGAAATATATTTTGTATTATCTATATTTATATACATATATATTTTGTTTCATCGGGGGCAACACTAAATTCTGAAAAAGTAGAATTCCTCTTTTCTAGAGCCTTATTGTATACTTTGACCACTTTTCTAGATTTCATAACGTTTTGTACATAGTAGCAAGATAATTCTCTTATAAATATTCTTAAAATATCTTCATTGTGGTTAAAGGTATGACCAAAAACATGGGTTCAGATTGAAGTGAGACACTCTGGAACTACAGCTGAATGAATGGGCTGCAAACCTGGTTTTAAAGACACAAATTGCTTATTGCAATTTTCTCTACAACCTTCTCAAGTTTATAAACGTTATACTGGAAACCCTTTGTATATATAGTACGTGTGTATGTATGTACAGTCGTGGAAAAAAAAGTAAACACCCCCTACTAACTCCTCAACAAATTGTCGTAGAAGAAAGTTACTGGTACCGAACGATTGAAAATAAAGTCTACTTTTAAATGATGCACATAAAATTTGCTTAGGGGGACATCTACATATTAAAACGAACCATAACTTTGTTTTTTCAATAGCAGTACACAATTCTGACAGCATAAATGAACTCTACAATCTTCAATTAGCATAAAAACAAATTTTTATGCAATTCGTACCATATATTTCCGATAAATTAATTATTTTAAAACGAGTGCATCCAAATTGAAGTTCCGTACTCGATTGTTAACCGAGAGAGCTCCCTTCTTGATCAAGGCACCTTAAACAGTCAATAAGCCTCTAAGATTATAGGATTGCATAAGAAATTTCAAAATATTTAGTCACAGAGATGGCTCCTTAAACAATCATTTTGCTGATTTTTAAGCATAATTTGAAAACTACTTGGAAGAAAAATGTGAAATTTTGGATTTTCATAAAGCAGGACTTAATAAATCTGAATCCATTAAAAAAATTGTAAGTTGCAATTCATAGTTTTTTTGCATATTAATTTCATAATTCATAATTCATATCAGAAAATTATAAAATTGTAAATTGAACGTATTTATGTTTGGGTATATTAGTTATTGCTACACAAAAAAATTAAAACATTACGACCACAATTTCAAATGTTATAAATAAAAATATGAAAATGTAATTTAACATTAGAAGCACTAAATTTTGAATGTTTATAATTCAAAAACTTATCATTCAAATTACTTGAAATTTGGTATCTAGGCATAGTTTGAACCAAAGAATTGAAATATCTCGTTAAAATTGTTATTTTAAAAAAATGAAGTTTGGATTCGTTTTAATATGTAGATGGCAGCTTAAGCAAATTTTATATACGTCATTTAAAACTAGACTTTATTTCCAATCGTTCGGCACCAGTAACTTTCGTCTACGATAATTTGTTGAGGAGTTAGTAGGGTGTGTTTACTTTTTTTTTCCACGACTGTACATGGTGAATCAAAATTAGGTAAACAATAAATAATAACATTTATTTTGAGAGTATATAAACAATTACATTTACTAATACTTTTTACATTTGATAAACAATTTTTACATTTACAATATAACATAAACTCAATAGTTATAATTAACGCTTTGTTATAATTTCACTCTATTCCACCTACTGTCCACCTTTTGTTTCACCTAGTATGTTCATATAAATTAGAGCAAACTAAAATTTGTAAAAACAAGTGTCTAATGCAAAATACAATGAATATATAAATAAATTGAAAAAATAAACATGGTTTTATCTGTCTCTCTCTCTGTATATATATATATATACATATATAGTTTATCTAAAAAGTATGATAATCATAAAAATTATGAAAAAAGGATGCAAAACGTAAAAAAAAAAAAAAAAAAAAAAAAAAAAAAAAAAAAAAAAAAAAAAAAAAACTAATGAACAATTGCAACTAGAAACAAATAAACACAAACATAGCTCCTTGCTCCTCCATTAGTGTAAAAAAATAAATTAGAAAAACTTAAACATCTTAATACTTGAAAAATATGTAATATAACTTAACAAAACCAAACTGCTGTAAAAACATAAATAATCAACCAAGTTATAACCGTAATCTAATCTGTAAACCTGAATTTAACATTTAAACGAATTCAATAAATTATTAACCTAAATCATTAAATTGCTCAAAATTAAATGAATGTTGAACATGTGAGAAGGCCATACGCCCACCTTGACCCGTGAAGACCTGAAAAATTTTCGATACCTTTAAAATATCCACGACACTCTACATCAACCATCAAACAGCAGCAGTTGCAAAGCCTACAATTTCTGGTAGGCTACGATACACAAGACGTGTTTTTCCGTTATCCAAAATCATCATTACCATTCCAGTTTTACCTCTGGTTCAACCTGAAACTCACCAAAATGTAGACGTTCTTTAACCTCTTCGGTTCCTGGGTCCCCAAACGGGGACCTCTGTTCTTTTCCTTAAAAAAACTAAAATGTCCGATTTTTTTACATTTTCACATCACATCCTAATAGCTAAATGTTTTCTGCGTTCAAAGCAAACGAATAAATGGCAGCATCTAAGCTGATTCCCACATAAAATAAATGTTATTTTCATCTGAGTTTACGCAAAATGCCTGAAAATGCCCAAAAGACAGTATGACAAAAAAATGAATAGTTTTCATAAGCATTTAACTTAAACCTTTTTCAATAAAATTTTTTGAGGATTTGTAGATTATTTACTTGTTTAAAGTTCTCAAATTCGTGATTGCGTTAATTTAGGTTAATGGTTATTAAATTGATTTTTTTAACGGGGTTTGTAATTTTTGATCCATATTTTTGAACCTAAATTACTAAGCGCGTAAAGGATCAATTTCAGAAAAGATATTTTTCTGGGTATTTACGAAGTCATTTCGCATGGAAATAACCGATGAATAATTATTTGTATTATTTTTTTAGTTTCGGAACTGAAGAGGATAAGACATTAGTCTGCACTCTTCATATATTCAAGCTGTCGCTTCGGCTTAAATCACGGTGTTTGGCCGCTGAGCTGTTGCCACTTCAAAAAACATTTTTTAGCTGATTTACATAATGAAAAATAAATTGATATGGAAATAAATTGTTATAAAAAATATTAGCAGTAAATCCAAAAATCTGCGAACTCAAAAACTCTTTGCTACTACAAATCCTATAAAATCTGTTAACTTGCTCCAATATAATGTTGTTGAAAACCCTTTTACTTAAATTTGAAAAGCAGTGCGGCATTGAGTATTAAAATAAGAATAAAATAAAATAAATAATATATATATGAGGACGTAAGTTTCAAAACTCGTCTTATCCAAAATTTTTAAAATTGTGTTCAATCTATTCGGTTCGGTAAACCTTCACCGAAAAACAACAACAATCTGCAAAAAAACGTTTTTTATCCTATATTTCTGCCATTGAAAAATCTTCGTTTACAATGAAAAACAATGGACGCAGTGAGAGATTTTTAACGATTTCCCAAAATTTTATTTTTTGGATAAGGCGAGTTTTGAAACTCACTTCCTCACATACATATATATATATAATAATTCTACAGGGAATATGTTTCCGTTACTATTTATTATAACGGAAAACTTTAGTGTGATATTGAAAAAGACAGTGAACGCATTTAAAAACCACTTAAAATAATTCTTTTTAGCACACAAATGTAAAATACTTGATATCAATTTTCAAAGATTATTTTTTTTTCTCACAAAAAGTTAATTATTGAGCTTTTTTGAATTTGCATCATTGTACATTACAGCCTTTAAACATTCGTAATAATATATGGGTTTACTAAAAAAAAAAACTAGTTGGATGTGTCAGTCCCAAAACTTTCTTCTATCTCATGCAGCTTAATGTTTCAAAAAGTAGTTACTGATATTAATACAGCAATATTATTAGTTAAATACTATACCAACTTTGGTTTCATCTTAAATCTCTGCTTCAATCAATTAATCGGAGTAAAAACGAGTTAATCTGGATCATGATATTTCTTAAAATCAATAATTTTTCATTATTCTATTGTTCATCAGCTGTTTGCGAATAGCCGGCTTAGAAGGAGATAGGTTCTCTTCGCTGTACGAACCGCCGATGGACAACATAACTACGAAAATCCGAGAAAATTATTCAAAAATCGCTATCACAGCGTCGTTTTCCGGCGGAATATTTCCAAATTCAAGAAGGACCTGCTGGCCATAGTCAAAAACATATAAAATTTTGGTTAAATTCTATTCATAACTTCATACTCGTTTCGATTTTAAAACAAATAAAATGTCACAAAAATCGCTTTTACAGCAACCCCTTCCGGCAGAATATTTTCAAATTCAAGGAGAAACAGCTGGCTACAGCCAAAAAGATACAAAAGAAATTTGGTTCAATTCTATGCATAACTTCATACACTTTTCGATGGTACAATAATAGCACAGACATCGCTATTACAACGTCACCTTCCGGCGGAATATTTACAAATCGAAGGAGGACCTGCTGCCCATAGCCAAAAACATACATAAAAAATTTGGTTCAATTCTATGCATATCTTCATACACTTTTCGATGGTACAATAATGAAAATAGAGCAAAAATGGCTATTATAGCGCCCCTTTCGGCAGAATATTTCTAAATTACAGGAAGGCCTGCTTGCCATAACCAAGTAGATACACAAAAAATTTGGTTCAAGTCTATGCACAACTTCATGCATGTTTCGATGGTACAATGGCGACACATGGAAAGATGTTTTTTAGGATTTCCGACCCCTAAAACGTGCAAATCCGTCGAAAACCGAAAGTTGAAAAGAATTTCGATTACAATAAGAAGAAAGTAAAAATTGATAAAATCTTTTATCGTTAGTTTTCAAAAGCCATCTTTGACCACTCTTTTACATGAAGGTTAACAAATTTAAATTTTGAGCCTAGTAAAAAAAGACAAATGTATCTTATATTAAAACAAATTCTTTGTACTTTTTCTTGTTGTTGAATATATGTTTTAAAATATTCTGTTCAATGGAGAAATTTTTAACTTTTGAATGTATAGAGAAATTGAGTGAAAAGAAATATTATGTAACAGATAATACATTTTGAGAAAAATTTAGCAACAGCTTTTTGTTGTAAATTTTATTGATTTATTTCCTACTTGTTAGAATACGTTTAAAATGTTAACATGTTGTACTGAATCGTCTCAGAAAAAGTTAGTATTCTGTTTTTACAGATTAATATTACTTAATTAAACATTAATAATAATAAAAAAAGTACTATCTTATATAATAAAACTAATTTCAATCTTAATATTTAATATGAACCATGTGATGTTATATAAAAAATATATTTTCTCTTGTTTCTTAATTTAGAATGTCAAGTACCTTTTAAAAAGTAAAAATATATATATATATATATATATATATATATATATATATATATATATATAGCTTTTATTAGAATTTGAATTTTAAGGAGCAAAAAAATTATTTAAATTTATTTTTTAAAAATCTATTGGAAGAATTCGCTATAGAAGGGAAGCTATGCACAAAAGAGTTTGAGCTCTTTTATATGATTAAGAGGTAATTTTATCTTTATCTTTAAAGTAAATTATCACAAAATGGAGGTGTTAGACATTGCGCGCATGAGACCTTGGGAAAACTACAGAGGGTGAGTTAAAAGAGCAAAAGTCGCGAGAAACGCATATGATATTTTTATAAATATAGAGGGTAATTAATTTGAGACCATTCTTTTAAATAGATTGTATGTGTATGATGCGTTGATATGGATTAATATTAAAGAGGTTATTAGCCACATGAAATTAATTAAAAAGCAGCTTTTTAGAAAATAATTATTCTTATTAGATTCATGTAAGTGCAATTTATAAATATAATTCAATTGCAAATGTTTCTTAACATTCGGACTAAAAAGAAAAAAAAAACGAAAACTAGAAAACAGGAATTTTGTTTCTTCAGAATTTAGTGTCGCCACCGATGAAAAAAAATATATGTATGTATAATATCATATATATAATACATGAGTATATATAAATAGTACAAAACATATTTCATGTTTAAGACTTAAAGCACTATTTTATGTAAAATGACGTCATTTGCATTCGCTAAAGAATTACACATTTACGAACCACTCTTACGCATCTACATTAAAGTATGAACACGACGTGACTATGGCGAAATAATACGCAAATGCAGCAAAACGATGCCGTCATTCAAGGAACGCGACAAAACAACAACAACAACAAAAAAAAAAACAACAAAAAAACAAAAAAAAAAAAGGGTCTAGGATGCATTTTGTTTTTACCCTAATCGCTTTTTGCTATACTATCAATAAAAATTATTAGAATGCGCGAAGCGAATCCTCTACTAGTCTACTCAAATTACATTTTGTCGTACACTTTACAAAAAAAAAACTATTCAGTATTTTCACGTGAAATTAAACTATTAAACTTAAAAATACATTATGACCTATAGATTTGCACAATGTTATTTTTTTTACAGAATAACCTTAAAATATTTATTATTTTAATTAATTTATTTTTATGTTTTTTCATTACGGACGCATTTTTGCAAAAAAAAAAAAAAAAAAAAAAAAAAAAAAGCAATTTAACAAATTACAACGACCATTTGGAAAATGATTTTTCCAAAGACTAAAATTTAAGACATAAAAAATCGCACGGAGTTGATCATACATTACGTACGTCATGAATTAAACATTAATAGTGTTATTATACGTAAAACTTCCAAGCGAGAAAAATCGCCTGCGACTTGTATTTGGTGTGAAATATTTATATGTATGTATATATAATATTTATATATATGTGTATTTACATGCATTCCTGTCCTATTTATCTTTTTTTTTACTCTTGGCTTATTCCATTTTTCTTTTGCACGTGAAAATCTTACAAATTAAAATTAACTCTTTGGCAGAAATTGTAATTCATTTTCATTCATTTTCATTAGTTATTATCCACCTGAAACTTACATATTATCCAAGCATTTCATTGGCTGTTCGTGAAAAAGCTTTTCCATCGTCAGATCTCCAAGAAATCTGACTACCAATTTTAAATGAAATTTCATTCTTAAACTTCTAAACATCCGACAATATTACTTTTTACACCGTCGGATAGAGAAAAAAATGTACTTTTAAATGCAATTTGTTTGAAAGCTGTTTCTCAATTTGTTTTTGAGTTATATATATTTTTTTTTGTAGTTTTTATTACATTTCTGTCATAGTGGCAATCCAGAAAGGCTGTTCCAGGCCAATCCAGGCTGTTAAAAGTAAAGGGAAATACAATTTAAAGTACAAACCAATCACAAAACGAATAAAATGCGGATTAAACCAATAAAAACCTTCAGATATGCTTTTCATTTCCTACCCTGACGAGAACAATAACCATTTTTCCAAATGGTTATAAAAGGCTATCTAATTATTCATATGCCTTTATTTGTTTGTAACATTAATATATGTACTTAAAATTAAACATAGTTTATAATAGCTGCATGTTTTAAAAGAAATCATTCGTTTATATTTTTTTCAAAATAGCACGTATTTAAATTATATATTTTTTTCGGTTGTTATTAGAAAATCGCAACAAAAGGATATAATTACTATTTGACAACTATTTTTCCTTTACTTTGTACAGAAATGGAGTATTTCCGTTGCCAATATTAAGCAAATATATCTAAAAACTACAATAATAATAATAATAATAATAATAATATCTCAAAAATAAATGGAAATGCAGTTTTCAATCATATTACATTAAGAAGTATTTTTTTTTCCCAATACGACGGTATAAAAATTGAGAATGTGCGATGCTTAGAAGTTTTAAAAAATGCTATACAGTATTTAATTGTACAATAATACACCTGCTTTGTTTTACGGCTTGCTTATACAACAAAAAGTTATTTTTTGGAGACGGCACAAAATAAGCTGGGAGAAAGAAATAGCATACCGGTTGCTAATATAAGTTGCGCACAAAAGTTGGAATAATGCATCGAATCGCAGTTAAAATTCATTAGTTTTTATTCGATATTCTTTTAAAATGTTTCTAGATTTTTATGAATTTATATATAAAAATAGGAGTTTATAAAGCAGTATCTTAATTTTATCACATATAGCTCGAATTTATATCTAAAAAAATATATATATATATTGTGAATATCTTGTACGATTTTATATCTTGTGAGTTGACGAAGTTATGGTTTTTTACTTCTTCAACTCCCCCTTTCTGTTTTTGTTTACGTTTTTAATTTTTTTGCGGTACGAATTGTTCCTATCAAAACTTGTCAATATAAAAGTTGTAGATAATACTAAGAAGATTTATAACAAATTTAATAGGATTTGATATCTTGAGATTTGACGAAGTTATGAATTTTTTTCTCCCATAAAACCTATTTTTTGCGCCCCTTGAGCCCATTTTTAATTATATCAAAAATCTGTGATACAGAAATTTTTGGCCCAATTTTTAGAAGTAATAAAAACTTTAAACTGACTTGATACGTACAAAAATTAAGAAGTTATGGGTGTTTTTCGGTTTTCACAAAACTCCTCCCTATTGCCATCCCCTTGGTCCGATTTTGCCCATTAATGAACTCGACCTAGATTTTATGCCCTTGATGCTCCTTAAAAAGCTCCGAAAAAGCCGCTGTACACTGACTATTGACTTTGACTCCCCACATACCAAATCACGCATTGTGTTTTTTGTTGCACGGTCAACATCGTACTGAGCAGCTGCAGTCTGGCGCGTCGGCTGACCTTGACGACTGCGCAACTAATCCGCGCATATCACAGACACGCAAACGAATTCTGGTGAACTAAAACCAAACTTGCGTTCACCAGTTACCGTGTAGGGAAAGAATTACTCATTTAACATAAAAGGTTTCGATGTTATGATTTTTTAAAATCTAGGCATTATTTTTCGATAACTCTGTATATATATATATATATATATATATATATATATATATATATATATGTGCAGATAGATAGATAGATAGATAGATAAAGTTTTTTACTGGTTTTGGGTTACAGGGGTCATGATCGGTGGAGATCTGCAAAAATATTTCAGAAATTCCAACATAGGGGAGAATGTAATAGGTAGTATTTCATACGAAATCTACCTAAAATATTAGTTCATAAAGCAGTTTATTAATTTTATCACATTTAGCCCGAATTCACTGTCTTTGAACTTATTCCGTTTTTCCTCCCGTGTCCATTGGTAGGGCGAGTTAATCAAGTAATACAACTACGAACTGAAATATATAATAACCTCTTTCGTGTTTCACACAATTTTCAATCAAAGCGTTCTCTATTTTTAGAAATTTCAGAGACGAATATATTTTCAAGATTTAAAAAAGCATATATAAAAACAAAGTTTCTGTTGGTGCCAATGATTTTCGGAAAGGTTTCCGAGTATTTTTTATGGTGAATAAAAACTTGTGTGCCTAACTAAATCACAAGAAATCAACATTTAACACCTTGAGGGGCGGCGATTTTAATCCCTAATTCCCAAATTGGCACCATATTTTTTGAATGAAAACTTCACTTTTATTAAATAAGCGAAACTATACCTTTACTTGTTTACAAATAAATTTTCTTGTAAATACTGGTGTTATTCAATTATTTCAACAGTTTACAAATACAATTACCTTTCTCCTGAAAGGGTTAAACACACAATAAATTAATTAATCAATGTGAACATAACCAGACGTATACATTTCGAGAGTGCCAAGATTCACATCATCAGTGTATAAAATGAATGTATAAAATCAGTATCCCCCCTCCCCCCAACTAAATGCAAGACGAAAACTTAAATGTCAGTAAACACAGAATCGAAAGGCCATTAAGTTCAATCCATCAGAAGGATTTCATTGGTTGCTGGAACTTGATGGTCTTTCGGTGCTGTGTTTACTGACATTTGCGTTTTCGTCTTGCATGTAGTTGGGGGGAATACTGATTTTATGCACTGATAATGTGGGTCCTTGCACTCTCGAAACGTATACGTCTGGTTATGTTCATATTGCTTAGTTTATTAACCATTTGGAATTGGTTGTTGTTTTCGGTCGAGGATGGTGCCAAATGATGCTCGCATTTTATTTTTTTTTAACGAAATTCAACGATGTTCTTTACTTTTAGAAGAATTTTTATTTGAATAGGAAATCAAAAGGCATAAAATCGTTAAAAATTGAAAAAGTTACAAAATGGGTAGGCGCAAAATATCAGATATGGAAAAATCCAAAGCCATTGAGCGACGCCGAAATGAAAATCGTCTTGCAAAGGAAAAATAGATGGTCTTCAACTCATTATGTAGGCCATGAAAATCGAGGTCTTCAATTGATTATGTAGCCCATGAAAATCGAGGTCTTCTACTGATTATGTAGTCCATGAAAATCGAGGTCTTCAACTGATTATGTAGCCCATGAATATCGATTACAGGATAAAAGACAAACGCGAAAAGGGAAACAATCTAATGTTTAATCAATTGATATTAACAGGTCATGTCTCGAGGGGCTCCAATCCACTAGCCACGGAGTTTTACAATCGGTCGATTGCAACCGGGAAAAATTGAGCTCAACGTAGGTAATTTGTCGCAATCTGTGGAATATTCGGTGGAACTGCTTTTGATTTGTAAACGGTTTTTCTTCTCGAAACGGTACTTGGAGAGTTTATCGATGAAGGTTTTGGTCGTCTGAAGTTCGATCTTTGCGATCTGTTGTTGAAGAGGATTCGATGGAATTTGGTGGACGAAATAAATTCCAAATGGACGTTGTAATCTATTAAATTACAATTATTATTTTTTTATTAATGTTTTAGTAATTTATTTTTTCCTTCGTTATTTAAAATAAAAAATATGTCCTTTGCATAATTTGGCTAATAGTTTGGCGATTTGTATAGTTTGGCGATTTGTATATTTTGGCGAAATTGTTCAACGGGATAATCAAGATTTTTTTTGTGTGTGTGTTTAATCGTTGATTTTTCGTGATTTAGTTTTTACAGTGTGTTAATAGGTTTTCTGTAACTAGAATATAGGTTTTTGGAATGCTATCCAATCTCAATTAAACATTTTCAAACAAACTTTTTTTTACAGACAAACATGATAAATTTACAGAATTAACATTAACACTAAAAATAATATTATTTTGTTACTCTTGCATGCATAAGTTCAGTTACGCAGCTGAATATGTTTAAACTTCTCACAGCCGTAATAGCCCAGTAAATTTAGGGTTTGATAGCTAAGTAATTCATAATGAGCTGAAAATTTCAAAATTAGCTCTTTATGACAAGTAAAAAAAAAACCTTAAAAGTCTCAGAAGTTCTCATGTAAGCTTCTATCCAAAATGGCCGATCAAAGATGGCCGCTAAGACATTTTTGCATCGTCCAATGTCTTTTTTCAATTTCTAAATCATATATCAATATGTTTTTACTTCTGAAAAATTCTGTGACCTCTGCTTACATCCTGTTTTAATGTATACATAGGGCCTGACTAAAGCAGGGGCACACGGGGCATGTGTACCGAGCCCCTGTGCCAGAAAAGGCCTAAAAAACAATAAAATTGCTAAAAAACCCTCTCTGTTGAGGTTTTTTTAATGACCATATAAAAGAACCTTAAGGAGTAGGGGTCCCGAAAAGAGATGCCTGCCCAAGCCTCAGTCGATTAGTCGAGCCCTGTACCTAGTTTTTATGAAAATAAAAGCTACGAATGAGTTATACATTCATTTATTTGTCGTCAAATTAATAGAATTTCGTTGACCTTAGCCTGTTTTGCCTCGTACTTAAGAAACTATTGACAAGTCATCTGTATGTTAGTAATCCTATTTGTGAAGATTATTTTTAAAATTTTGTTTTAAAAAGTTACACATATTCCATTTTTCTATATAGAAATGTTTGTCAGAGGACTGTGATGGAAAAAAAAGAAAGAAAGTTAGAACAAGTTTAAATTATTTATTACAAGGCACAAAAATTTAAATCCAAAGTAAAAGTACAATAAAACATTATAGTAATGCTTGTAATAAATAAGCTAATAATCTTGTGGTAAGTAAACTTAAAACAAAATTACCAGAATGCCACTCATTCAACGTCGTAACCTTTATCGTCGTCTTCAAATCTGTTAATAGGACGAACTGAATTTGTGCATGTTTCTCCTAAGCAAGAGGTACAAAACCTAGAACAATGGAGAGCAGCCTTCTTTCACTGACATATTTCATTACAGTCCCTTGTAGCAGTTATTTTGCAATCACAAGAGATAAGCTGCAGAAGATCTTCGGGCGCTGCGGGAAGTGTTGAAGGTAATGGGTTTAATCTGCCTTCTTTCATGAACCATCCCCATTCAGTAGGATCTAGGTTGTTTCCCAGCCACTGTTGGACTTGAAGATAAACCCGAAGTGAATGCTGCGAAGTTGCTGCACTTGTTGGTGGAAGAACGGCCAGGTTAAATTTTCATGAGAGATTTTTGGTTACTTCTGTATTATAACAGATATATCGCAGCTCATCTAGGGAGTCAACTTTCTCTCCCCCAAAAAGGTTTTTCATGAATATTTCCCCAATTTCAATTACCTTTTGGGGTTTAAGTTGAGGACTGTTGAATAAGGAAGTCAAAGAAAGCAGCTCATGGTTTTTCTTTATCAATTTAAAAGATGAGGAATTTCCCTTCCTAAAAATTGCTGATGTGGTACCACATCCAGTTGCTGCATGTAGGGAGAGAATGGAATCCTTAATTAGGCCAAGTTATTTTACAATTTTAAATATGTTATAGCATTTTTGTTCGCGAGGTCGTAGAAAGAAGAGTGGTTTTCCTGGGTTAACTCGTGCGATGAGAATGGTCAGCAGATCTGTGTCAGTAACCAACTACTGTGACTAATCTAGAATTGGTCTTACTTGAATTAATTGCTGTTGTACAGATTAGTGCATCAGCATCATCATCCGCCAGTAGGGCAGTTATTCCTTCGGCCTGGAAGTAGCCCATGACCATTCGAATAAGCCTAGCCTTGTTCTCGGAGTTCCGTAAAAAAACAGCTCGTTTGATTGTGGCCACCACGTTTTCGTCAAAAGCAATACTTGCAGACATTTTCGACATCAACCTTCTTTGCCTTTCCACACTTTTAGTTGATAAGGCGCAAGTGTACCAATCAAAAACAACTGCTTCACATGGAGAAAAGTGTTTCTGGACAAATCTAACATATTTGAGGCATATATCTCTGTAGGTGTCGGACTCATTCAAAACCAATGCATGCAAAAGAAATCCTACATCTACAATAAACGAGCAAGTTGGTTGAGGTTCAACACAAGGCTCAGTTATTTCAATGATAGCAGCTAAAGTTGATTTAACATTCTTCCTCATTGAAACTTCATCAAAGAAGGAGGGAGGTTGAGAAGCCAATTCGTATTTGTGGTAATCTCGTAGATTTTCATTTGACTTGAGTACAGCAGCAACCCTGGTAAACAACTGTAGAGAATTGAATATATTCGGACATAAAAAAAACTAAACGGAGCAAAAACAGAAGCGAAAATGACCACGCACAGTCAAGCCTTTGGCCGAAACAACTGTGAGCAGAGCCGGCGTCAGCAAACTCACATTTCTCTCCAAACCCCTCCCATGTCTTTATGGAGCGCATGCGTAGGAAATTCCTTCATTCACTACCTTTTATTCTTATTAGCAGAGTCGGTGTCAGCAATCTCAAATTCCTCTCCAATCCCCTCCCATGTCTGTATGGAGCGCATGCGTAGGAAATTCCTTCATTCACTACCTTATATTCTTATTAGCAGAGCCGGCGTCAGCAAACTCAATTTCCTCTCGAACCTCCTTCCATGTTTGTATGGAGCGCATGCGTAGGAAATTCCTTCATTCACTACCTTTTATTCTTTTTCTTATCTGCATTTTTTGTTGAAAAAATGCTTGTGTGTGAAAATGTAGGTGAAAACTGTAAAGGAAAAAACGATTTTTATTTTTTAAAATAATTTCAGTTTAAATAAATCGTATTACCGCACATTTATAATTTGTTTATTTTATAAACCTAAGCTCATATTCAAATTAGCATACTTGCTGACTGCATAGGTTTCCTTAGAAGCGAAAAATATTCACTTTTGATGTAAATATGCAGAAAAACATCCAATTCTTTGGAGACCACAGTTGATCCGCCATTTTGGATGGAAGCCGACATCGAATTTTTTGAGACTTTTCAGGATCCTTTCTATACATATCCAGGAGCTAATCCTGAAAATTTTAGCTCATTATGAATTTCTTAGCTATCGACCCCCTTTTTGGTCTAAATTTACTGGGCTAATATATGCGTTCACTAACAAGGAACGTCTCCTTACTGGGCATACTCAGAATATTTTGAAAAAAAAATACTAATTAAACTACTTATGTATGTAATAAAGGATCAGTCAAATTTAGCGGCGGAATTACAGTGGAAAGTCTGTAAAAAAATAAAAAACTTTCGAATATTTGGCGCGAAAAGACGAAGAAGTCACGCGATTTGGCGAGCAGCACTTTTTCTCGCCAAAAGAAAACGATTTTAATGCATCTGAAAATAGCTTGTTAATTGATTTTCAGAATGCGTGTAAATACTATTTAATGAATTGAAACTTAAACAATGATAGAGTTTAATGCATATATTTTTTGTATTACATATTTATGTTGCTTGTTGCATCCTATTGAGTTTCCGCCGAATTTTTTTACCCGACTGCCAAGAAAGGTTATGTGTTTCACGCGTATCTGGGTATGCGGATTTCTTTATACCCTCGAAACATCCCAACGGCTGCATGGATTTTAATGAATGAGGTTTCTATCGATTCGCCTTAACCGTCCGATGGTTATAGGCTAGGTTTTGTTTTTATAAATTCAAAATGGCGGCCGTAAAATACATAATGGCGGTAGAGACGAAAAAACTACGCACCCTATTGAGTGGCATATCATTGGAAAAGTTTTTCAAAATGAAGACGGTCCTTCATTGGCTATTTTACAGTCAGAAGCTCCGCCCAGGTCGAAATTCATGCTAGTATTTGTTTGCTAGACAAGCATTAAATGCTGTATCCCAGCAAAGTTAACTATCATAAACTACCATAACACATTTGCCGGTTCCACCATAATTCCCAGCAAGTCATGGTGTGTATTGGAACACTTTACTGCTTGGCCAGCATACGCATTCCAGCTTGTGTTGCTTGAATATGTTGCTGGCCTAGCAGCAATCAAGATCACCACTTGCTTGTAATTTCTGCTTTCTAGCAGTAATTCACCAGCAACAGACACTTTTTTTTGTTGCTAGTCTATCATTACAATTCTACCATCAGTTGCTTTTAATTTTCTAGCATCACGTGCTTTTAATTTTTGCTATGCTGACATTACATTTCTAGCATCACTTGCTTTTAATTTTTGCTATTCTAGCATTATTTTTCTAGCATCATTTGCTTTTTTGCTTTTCTCCCGGTTAGAAAAAAATGACGCTGGTGGCGCCATCTTTGGAGAATTTCTGAAATACATACAGCTTTTAGAAGAACTTAGGTCGGCTTCTCTTTTCCTCTGAGAAGGACAGAACTCATTATATCCGGTTTGGAAGCCAAATGCTTTACTTACTTCGCCACTGGGGTCGTGTTTGTAAACGATTTTAAATGCAGGTAATGTGTGATGAGCTGATTCTGCTGTGTGTTGATATTTTTATAAGATAGAGGGTTATCGATTATTATAGCGCATACTTCGGTATTTGAGGGCATCATGCACCCAAGAAAACGTTAGAGAGAATCAGGTATTCGTTTTTTTTTTTTTGGGGGGGGGGGGGTGGGGGGTGGCGAAAGAAACTAAACAATTTTGTGAGTCATGTTTAAAGTGCCAATTGACTAGAGGGGTTAAGATGAATGATAGAGCCCCTATTTCCCCAGTATCGCGGCCAGAACTTCCATTTCAGGTAGTTAATATTGATTTAATTGGGCCTATTGATCCCAAAAGTTCACAAGGGCATCAATATATACTAACCTTAATTGATAAGCATACCAGGTGGGCGGAAGCAATCCCCCTAAAAAGTTTAACTGCTAAAACAGCGTTTGACGCATTACTTCAAATATTTACAAGGACAGGAATTCCAAATATAATCGCGTGTGATAATGGAAGCAATTTCACTGCCGACTTAACGAAAGAATTTGAGAAAAGGTTAGGGGCTAGTCCACGATTTTCGACCCCACAGTACCCACAGTCTAATGGTCTTGTGGAACGTTTTAATCAGACGCTTAAACGTATGTTGCATCATACGATTAGGGAAGAAGGGAAAATATGGCATGAACAAATACCATTTATATTATAGGCGTATAGGGAAGTCCCAAATTCTACGACAGGAATCGCACCTTTTCAATTATTATATGGTAGAGCGCCGGAGGTTCCCTTATCAGTTCTCAAGTCATCCTGGGCAGGAGAAAATAAGGGGGCACAGTTAGATACTATGCCGATTCATGAGTATTTGAATAAACTTAAGGGATGCTTAGAAAGAGCCGCAAAGGACGCAAAATTATCGTCCGAGGTGCAACAAGGCAGAATGGCCTATCATTATAACTTTAGGTCAAAAGAAAAAACGTTTGAAGTAGGCGATAAGGTAATACTATTAATCCCGATTCAACTAACAAATTATATTCTAGGTGGCAAGGGCCGGCAACTATTGTCGAAAAACGAAACAGGCATTCGTTTATAGTTGAATTAGCCAACGGGAGTAGGAAACACGAGCACCAAAATAAAATAAGAGAATTTATTGCTAAGTGTAATATAGTTAATATTGTTTTTGAAGGTGATGAGGAATTTGGAGAAGTTGGGGGAAATTCCTATTCTAAACCGGGAACAAGAGGTAGAACGGGACATAGAAAGGTTCGAAATAAAAGGGTTATCTAATAGTCAAGTCAAGGATATAAAGTCCATTTTGAGGGATAATAAAGAGGTATTTATGGGTCCTGTGCGACCAGCGGAAGTAGGGGAGCACCGTATTAATTTGAAACCGGATGTGGAAAGGAAAAAGCCAAAGTTATATAGTGTACCTGTTGCTTACAAAGAGGAAGTAGATAGACAGATTCAGGAGTTATTAGAATGAAATCTAATAGAAGTATCAAATGCAGAAATTAGTCATCCAATTGTTTGCGTGGCGAAAAAAGACTCAACTGTTAGGCTTTGCATTGATTATAGAGCTTTAAATTCAGTAACGCAGGTCCCAACATTTCCGATGAAATATTCGCAAGAAATCATGTATACTGCGGGGCAGCTAAATATTTATCTTCGATTGATTTATTGAGGGGTTATTGGCAGATTAAAATGGCGGAGGAATGTAAACATTTGACAGCTTTTACAACTCATAATGGGACTTATCAGTGGCGTACTATGCCTTTTGGTTTATCAGGGGCGGCTGCTACGTTCCAAAAAGATATGAATGAGGTTCTTCAAGGTCATCGGAGGTATGCACAAGCATATATTGATGATTACATCATTTTCTCTGACACCTGGGAAGAGCATTCTGAGCATGTTAGGTCTGTTATAGAAGAACTTAAAAATAGAAACTTTACGATTAGGCTGGATAAATGTAAATTTGGAGAGAAATTGACTAAGTTTTTAGGCCATGTAATTGGGGGTGGAACGCATGCACCTGATGAGGAGAAAATAGGAGCAATAAGGAACTTAAAGAGACCGAAAACTAAGAAGGAAGTTAGATGTGTTTTGGGATTAATGGGATTTTATCGATCTTATATTCCAAATTATGCAGAAATTGCTATACCTTTAACGGAATTAACTAAAGGGAAGGTTAAAAATAGTGCACCATGGGATGAAAGGGCAGAAGAAGCATTTAATACCCTTAAAGATGAGTTAAGTAACGTGACGCGTTTGGCTACACCTACCGTAGGCCGGGAATATCAGCTTCACGCCGATGCTTCAGACCTGGCAGTAGGATGTTGTCTTACTCAAAAAGATGAAAAGGGTCAGTTTAAACCGATAGCTTTTGCCAGTCAGAAATTATCAGGGGCTCAGAGGGCTTGGCCGAGTATAGAGAAAGAGGCTTGGAGTGTTCTCTTCGGGTTGCGGAAGTTTGAAAAGTGGACCTATGGATCTCAAATTGAGATCATAACGGATCCTAATCCATTAAAATTTCTCACTGAAACAACCCCAAGGTCCCCCAAACTCACTAGATGGGCTCTTGCCTTGTAACGCTGGAACCTGAGTATTTCTCATCGTCCAGGAGCGCAACATTTAAATGCTGATGCAATTTCCAGGCTACATAGGAAGAGCTGGGGAGAACAGCCAATTGCTAGCCCATCGGCATCAATGACTAAGTAGTGGACAAACCTTAAAGGGGTGTCATCAAGTTTTAAATTTTTTTTGTATATGTGTAATTGTATTTGAATTTTGTGTTATAGTGTATTAGCATGTGTAGTTTTTCTGTAATAATAATAGTAGTACACGGTTCATTAGAGATGTCAGTAGAGAATGTTCAGACACCTTGATATATATATGTAATAATAATAATGAAGAAACCTGCAAAGAGACTATTGGACACTTCGGTGATGTTACTATATGTTTGGGGAAAATTAGTCCCTAAATGGCATATTTTCCGATAAGGTGGGGGGTGTCAGGTTCTGAGAAACATTTGCTATTAGAACTGAGGTTCTATATTATTTTTTTGTCTTAATATATTATATATTGTTTGGGCTGTGTACTGGAATTTCAAAATAACAGTCTTTCCTTATCTAAAACTGGATCTGAGCCGGTGAAAATGTATGGATGGTATAGATAGTTTGAGAGGGGCGTGCCCAACCTTTTGAGATGTGTGTGGAAGATGGGGAGACAATGGGAGCCAGGTAGAAAGCTCCGGAGGTGTTAGATTGAGAAGGAGCAAGGGGTTGCTGGAGGGCAGTCTCTTAGGCTGGGATAGTCAGTTTGAGCGTAGCTCGCAAGGTGTACACGTGTTCCTTGGATAGCTCTGAGAGAGTGCGTAGGATTGAGAGAGGCTCGGATAGCTTAGGCTTAGAGCCCATGTGTTGGGAGATCGAGGTTGATCTCCGGAAAGCTAATTTAACGTGTGTAGAGTGAGAGTGATTTAACGTAGTTTAACAGTACACAGCCAGCATTTACTGTATTCAATTTAATGTTGAACCGGATCATCTATATCCGAATTTGTAAGTGTAAATAGTGTTTGTTGTTGTGTAAATAGTGTGTAAATAAACTGTTAATTTAGTTAATTGAAAGCGTTGGTTTTCCTTTAAACAATCCTCTCAACGCGTGACCGATATCACGTAATCATATCGGTGGTGGCAGCATATAAATAATAAGGATTTTCTTCCAAGTTGTGCGGACTAAGAGGAAACTCCGACAGCTGGTTGCATAGCATATTGTGCTGGCAAGCATAAAAAAGCATATAATAGCACGTTAAGGTACCTACCTCTCCATGCTTTGACAGAAGCTTAAAAAGCAAATAAGCACATAAAATGCTTGTACATATCTTGTCATGCTATTTCTTAATAAGCTGGCTCTATAGCATATTATGCTGCCAAACATAAGAAAGCATATAATAGCACATTAAGGTACCTACATCTCCATGCTTTGAAAGACGCTTGAACAGCAACTAAGCATAACGTGCTTGTACATAGCTTGTCATGCTATTTCTCAATAAACTGGCTGCATAGCATATTATGCGGGCAAGCATAAAAAAAGCATATAATAGCACGTTAAGGTACATACCTCTCCATGCTTTGAAAAAATCAAACAGCAAACAAGTATAAAATGCTTGTACGTAGCTTGTCATGCTATTTCTACCTAAGCTGGCTGCATAGCATATTATGCTGGCAAGCATAAAAAATCATATAATAGCACGGTAAGGTACCTACCACACCATGCTTTGGAAGAAGCTTAAACAACAAACAAGCATAAAATGCTTGTACATAGCTTGTCATGCTATTACTGTGTAAGCTAGCTATATAGCATGTGATGCTGGCTAGCATTGTAAAGCATATACCAGCATGAAATCTAGCAGACAAAGCAATACGTAGCAAAAACTAGCATATTTCTGATGCTAGTACTAGCAAGAATTTTGACCTGGGCGTTTAAATCTTACACAACCTGGAAGTTGTGTAGGTAGGATCTCTAGCTTTACTGCAGCTCTAACCTTCATAGACATCTATAGGCCTAATCAAATCAGTGTTTATAGATAGGAACTTACAATTAAACACAACTTAAATGTCATCAATACAAGTAAATTCAAAAATAGGTAAGTAATATAAAAAATAGTTTCACATTGGTGAGAAATAATTAATCAGTTTGCTTCTTACGCAGTCGGGTTTTTTTGATTTTTTAAATTGAATTTTTAATTATTTTATAAATATATCTATCCTCATGAGAAGAACATTCTATATTTTTTCAGATTTTTAGGAGTATGCCCGTATGGAGACCTTACTTGTAGTAGAAACATTATTAAAAAAATAATATAATTCAATAATATAGCGCAGTTTTAAGACATTGAGTAATGATTTATGCTCTCAAGGGTAATATTTATATCTGTAAATAAGGTTTTTATATTCTATTGGGAAAATAATCTTTTTTTAGACTTTAAAAAATTATAGAGAAAACAACATTACAATTTTGCCCGTTTGCTGGCAGTCAGATGGCTAATTGAGAATTAATATCATTTTAAAAACTTCTATTCCGTGTTGAGAAATCTAATTAATACACTAATTATTTATTGCTGCTACATAGTTAACAAATAAAAGATTGAACCAAAATATTTTTTGAAGGGATGTTTGAAGATTTTAAAATGTGTTTTTTGGAGGTGAGAGGAGGGGCTGTAATCTAAATGATTTATTGTAACCAGAAAGCAACAAATAGCACAATATTTTTATGTTTTAACTTTTGCAGATCTAAAAATACTTAATTGTCACTACCACTTAAGTTACGAAAATAACAGGAAAAATAACTTATTTAAATAAATTATTTATTATTCGGAAAAATAAAAACATTTAAGTATAAATAAGTTTTATTAGCTGTATAATTTTGAAGCTGACAGATAAGCTCGTAACCTTTTCTATCAGCAGAAGTGAAGGGAGAAGTATTTATCTTAGAAAAATGGACAATTTGGGGGCTATAAACATTATAAAAATAGCAAATAAAGCCTTTGTTCAACAATATTAAAAAGCAGAAAAACCAACGTTTAAAATGCACAAATAATACATGAAAAGCAGTAAACAGGTGTTTCGAATCTACCAGCGAGATTCTTCATCAGTGCAAGATAGGGAAGAAAAGGAACATCGTGCTAGAAAAAGCAAGGCTGAGCAAAATTATAGACAGAGACGTGCTGGCTTATATACCCTATGCGGGTAGAGAAGGCGCCAAAAACAACCAATGAGAGAGAAACAGTGGAAACGACTGGATGGACAAGTAGAGACATCTACCGTAGAAGGAGAGAAAAAGAAACCAAAAAAGGGGGAAATTAAATTAATGCTTTCCAAATACTTGGAAAATCAGGAGTACAAGATAAGTCATTGACTAAAGAGTGACAATTTTTAATGATGTGGTAAGCTTCCCAAAAATTAAGATCAAGGTTAGAAGAACATTTCTGGATAATGATGGCTGAGGAAAAATCGAACCTATGTTGAGATGACCAAGAATGTTGAGCAATAGAAGAACGTTTGCGCTCCTGATGTTTAACATAACCCTCATGCTCTTTTAAACGAAATCTAAGAGCACGTTTAGTCTGGCCAATATAAGAAAGGCCACAGTGGCAAGAGATTTGGTAAATTTGGTAAATATATCTAAGCGATCAACGGGGTGTTTGAGATTTGAAAAAGTGATTTTATTAACAGGAGAAAAAATAACATTAAAATCAAACCTTCTTAGGATTTTAGCAAATTGCTGACTGATTTTAGGACAAAATGGTAACACAACTGAAGTATTAGCGTTGGAACTAGAATGCTTTTCAGAATGGACGGATTTCGTCAAATGAAGAATCTCGCTGGTAGATTCGAAACAGCTGTTTGTTGCTTTTCATGTATTATTTGTGCATTTTAAACGTTGGTTTTTCTACTTTTTAATATAAACATTATATTAAAGCCATTCCTTACGACTTTTGTAAAAAGCAGTTTCTGGGCAATGACCCATTATTTACTCGAGGTTTTCTGAATACACTCTCAGAAATGCTTTCTTCAATTCACGGAAATATTCTTGGCAGCTCTGGTACCCGTATATATATGAGAATTGGAAGAAATTCTCGGTGTTGTTTTCCGTTCTGGGGCAGAGAATTTTCGCAATCTGTAAAAAAGGATTTTTTTAAAATCATCCTTTCTTCCATGGATCAACTTGTTTTTCAACGTGGGGCTGCGTTTTTCGAATCGAGCATCTTAACTACTCGCTCAGTGAGCGCTTTGGTGAGCGAGTTTGAAATGAAGATACATGTTATTTTCAAATAGGGGAATAGTAAGACATGTTAAGTTTCTTGTTCAGAAAGCTCGGAAATTTAAACTTAATTGCAAGGACATTTCGTCGTTATGAAATAATGGTTGGTGTTTTAACACTTAATAGAATAATAGGGGATAAATAGATATATATTAGACATATTTTTATTGATACATAGTTTGATCGTTTGATATCAAATATGAATATTATATTTTTAATTACATTCTAGAAGAAGTACTTACTTTTTTGAATAAAATCGCCTTTTTTAATTTTATTGATCTACTATGTATTATTTAAATATAGAATATATTTTACATGCGAAATTTTTTTAATACTCTAAATATTAAATTGCGAATAAGTTTATACGAATGAAAAAATTGCTAATTTATTAAATTCGGAAGCATTATTTTTGTTTGTTTCTTTTTAAATCAATTATAAATTGTAATTTATAAAAATTTCGGTTTTGAATTTTAGAAATAAATTCGAACTTTGGTATTAATACAGTCGATACGAATGCGTGCAAGGGACAAACGAAATGTTTTCCTCTTTTTCAGATTTCCGGGAAGAATTAAAAGGAAAATTATATTTTCCAGGAGAATGGAAATTATTTGTTTTAAAATGACGAATAATTTAGTATATAGAGACCAATTTTTCTGACAATGTGGTTAATAGAGAAAAAAAATACTGAAAATAATTTTAGGGTGATTTCCTAATCATGCTTAACATTTTTATTTTTAAAAAGCTATTGTTTAATTTCTTACGAAAGTGAAATAAATGAAAGATTGTCCCTTTAAATGATAGAACATCTTTACACATAGTCGTTGAGCCAGAAGCCAAAATTAGTGATTTTGGTTTCATCTCTGAGGACTTGATGATATATACCTATTTGGATTCACAATGATCCAAGGTGTTCATTTTATGATGATACTATGAAATTTGTGGTAGCTTATAGACGTCATATTGAAAACATGAGCGCCATCTATCGCTCACAGATATATATGATTTTTTTGCCAGTATCGCATAATTAAAGAGATTTCAATGAAAAAATGGAAAGAACAAATATTGTTAAACATAAAACTTTATAAAAATTATATATTTATTAAGATTTTATTTTAATATAATGCTTACTTATCTTTACATTTAACTTTATGTTTATTAACATTTTCAGTGGGATAAACATCTTGTTTCACATTTTAATGCATATTATTTTCATATGGTAAAACACAGCAATTCAAGAAAAATTTAATACTGATGAAACTATTGTTCTTAGTATGTTAAGAATTAAGCCTTCGGGACCACGGGTGCATATATGCATCTTCTAAAACGTGTTTACATCGCTTGTTTTTGATACCACTAAAAAAGAAAAGTAAAAATTTCGTTATTTATTTAAGTTATTTTCTTGATTGCTAAGCTAAATTTAATTGTTTGACAATAAGGGGTGTCAAACGAATAATATTCATGTGAAATATGCTGGTCCCAAACGGATTAATAAATAACAGAAATCTTAGTCTTCTTCACAGCTATCATCATCATCGGTTGACATTCCTGTATCCAAATAACTTCCATCGTCATAGAGCAGTTCTGTATTTTGCATATGCTTGTATATCTGAGGTTATTAAAATATATGCATATGATGGTGAGACACATGTTCTTGAACAAGAACATGACATCAGTTCCAAAATAGCTTCAGGAGCAGGAGAACTGCCATTCCACTGGATCTCTAGATAGCCTTTTCCTTCACTATCTGTTCCAAAAATCCAACTATATTTATCTGGGTATGTAAGATCAGGATCGCCTGTATGCACTTCATCCAAACAACACCGTGGTAATTAGATCGCATTACCTATATGTAGAGTGTTATTTCTGCATGGCAGAAGGCGATGCGATTCCACAGACTCCTTTTTTACAGCAAAAATACATAGAATATAGCGCAATTCATTGATATCTGAGTATTTGTGCTTTCATAATAGAGATGGCAAACTTACGGCTCAAGTTGTTTCTTTGTTTCCTCTGATAGCGCCTTAAGCGCATTTCGAAATTCAGTGTTCTGAATCACCATTTTACCTTGCTTGCAAGGCACTTACTGTATCGCATTCGACAGTTAATACATTACATACCGCTTTACCTAAAAGTCCATGAATCTCACTCAAGTTGTAGTACTTTACTTTACCCTGTCATTGGATCCACATTTTACAAATATTAACCCTTTCTAGTTCTTCAAATCGTTTTATAAAGAAAACAGTATGATAACTGCCACATCAGTATCTATAGAGATAATAATAATATTTCTAAATCCAGACGCTAAAGCTATGGTGTGCGCAAAATAAAAGTCGGGTGTAACCTCTTCTTGGAAGAAGGTCAATTTAGTGTATTCTTCAACTAGTTATTTCGTGAATGTATAGCCTTTTCTCCGTAGATAACGTACATAATTTGTGTAATCAACTATTTCAGATAATGTTCATTTTGTCATTCTTGAGAAATGAAATGTATAAGTTCTTTCTTGTTCTCCTCATCGGACAGAAACTGCTTCCATTTTCGTACTGGGTGTCCAGGAGTATATGACCTTTATAGCATTACCAACAGTTCATATTTTTCGTTCATTTCTTTTTATTGACACCTGCCTGTATGTATCAAATAAAACATCTATTCTTTGAGAGGATGTAAAATCTTGTTAGAAAACAGATTCTTTGCTAGTTGTCCAAATGATTGTAGTTCCTGCGTTAGCTTTGAACAAAGCACATTCCGTTAATGATATTAACAACACCATCATTTGCATTCTTTCAGCAGTCGCAATTTTGTCATAACATCCATCAGTTTGATTTTTCAGTTTTTCTCATTAAACCATCAAGTGTTGCTAAGAGCTATGGAAGAGGCCCTAGGTGGTAGGAAAAGACAGTTCTCATACCGAAATTTCTTCGCTCTGCAATGATTGTCCTCTAAGCAAACAGATTTCTTTCTGCCTAGGCAAAAAACTCTGATTTATTAAATTTTACATTCTGTTTCTTTTTAAAGTCAGAAAATGTCTTTATCTTCTTTATCTTTGGAGGTTTGAAAAACCCGTCTGGCTTTGAGTCTTCAGACAGATATTCTCTCTTGAAAGTTTGGTAAGCTTCTTCACACATCTTATGAGCTTTGACCATGTCTTCGACAATTTCTAGATTTGTAATTGCTCCAGTTGATTCTATTACCATGTCTAGATTTATCCATTCATTGGTAAACATGTTCTGTAAATATGAGACGTCACGCTCATTTTTCTGGATCCTGCTATAAGGCAGATCTGGATGTAGAACTAATTTTGGTTCTTTCACGAATCATGTTAAGAAATGCTGCCCTGATATCAAAAATATCTTTCGACTGTGGCAGGTCTTTCACTGATCTTCGTTGTACCTTTTGACACCTGAATGTCTTTATTTATTGTCTCTTCAATCGCCCAATTCATTTAATAGCATGCGAAACCAAGAACATTTTTCAATCACCCTGTTTATCGGCGGCCATTTTCCAATATGGCGTCCATTAGCTACTCTGTTTTTGAATGTATCATGGATAAATGTCATTCTGATGTTGTGTTGAATCCAAAAATGTGTGATTTACCAAGTCCGCTGAAATGAAACCACTCGAACCCCCGACTCAACGACGGCGGCCATTTTCCAATATGGCGCCCATAAGCTACCCTGGTTTCGAAAGTATCATGGATAAATGAGGTGCTGTTGTTGCGGTGAATCCAAAAATATATAGTTTACCAAGTCCGCTGACATGAAACCACACGAGCCCCTGGCTCAACGACTAACAGTCTAATTATATACAGTAGCGCTCAAAAGTATTTTGACAAAGATAATAATTCACTTAATTGAAAAGATCAAGAAAATACAAAAATCAATCATTTATTTAATTTAACCATATTCAATGTTTTAATTTTTAAAAAATTAGCAATAAATATTAATAAAATTACATATATATATATATATATGTATCTCCATATATATATATATATTTATATCTGGATTTTGTTATGCTGTAACTCTCGAATTTTTGAACCGATTTGGATGAAATTTTTCATATGCATAGTATAAGTACATAATGCCTCGACCGAGTTCGTTGGTCAGCTTCATCCGCCATCTTGTTTCCAAATGGCGGCCATTGCAATTTTTGAAATTTTTTTATGTTTTCTAACATTGTATACTTATAGAAAATGTTACGTTTAACAAAATGCAAACTCTTATGTATCATTTAAACAGAATGTTAGAAACATTAAAAGATATTTTAAAGAGTCACACAGTGTCAGTTAACAACATAGGTCATTTTAGATAAAAAATTAGGAAACCTAAAAATTTCCGAACGTGTTCACAAAAAATTCAAATGGTCGGCATTTTAAAACAAGATGGCGGATGAAGCTGGCCAACGAACTCGGTCGAGGCATTAGTATGTACTATGCATATAAAAAATTTCATCCAAATCGGTTCAAAAATTCGAGAGTTACAGCATGACAAATTTCCGATACATATGTATATAAATTTATTAATATTATTAATATTTATTGTTAATTTATTAAAATGAAAACATTGAATAAAGTTAAATAAAATAAATGATTGATTTTTGTATTTTATTATTCTTTTCAATTAAGTGAATTATTATCTTTGTCAAAATACTTTTGAGCGCTACTGTATTACTTTAGAAGTCATTCATTTATCTATTTCAAAGACATCCATTCGTTTTTACTCTTTAAAAGTTAACACAATAGTTTTTTATTTGAAAAATAGCTATTGTATAAAATACAGCGTAGTTTAAAAATATGACAATTTTTTTCTATTTGTAAATGAAAATATATATTGAAATCCCCCCTTTTTTTTTCTTTCATTTCAAAAAACAATGCAGTACCTTTTTAACTGAAAAGCTCTATTTTGTATTTCCGGCTCAATTTAAAGAAATGATAAATTATTTACTTGAGTGAAGAAATTGTTCTATTTATTTATGTATTTCAGTGACACCAATCCATTATTCCCACTTAAGAAAATATAGACAATAGAAATTTATGAGAAAAAAGCTTTTCTTTGCAATTTGTTGTACAATTTGAGGGAACGACAGACGACGTGTTTTTTTATCACAAAATTATTGATATTTTGCGGACTGTGATAATGGATGCGTTAAAAAATAAATACAGGGAAAAGTCATTTATTTGTTTATCCCAGTAACGTACATTTGTCCTTTCCATTTCAGAATTTAACAGAGCAGATTTTATAAGAAAACGAAAAAAAAAGAAGAAGAAGTTGGAAATTGCTTGTCAAACGTGGCAAATGAGGTGCGTTCGTACTGTATCTAGTTTTATAAATATTTTTTGCCCCGCATATTGTAATGAATGTATATTTTAATGCACTTCATAAGTGCATATCCATTTCATTCTGTTCGAAAGGTTGTAACATCATTAAAATGCACATGAAATAATTTTTTCCCATTGACCTTAATGTAACGGAAAAATTTTGACTGTCCCTGTAATTAAACTATACATCCGATTTTCATAAAATTTGAAATGCATCGACAAAATTTTGCAACAATTATATATTTAAAATTTCAGACCATTCGGAAAGCTGTAACATCATTAAAATGCACTTGCAATAATATTTTCCTATTGGCCGTAATGTAACGGAAAATTTTTGACTGTCACTGTAATTAACCCCTTGAAGGACGGTGATGCCGTCACGGCATCACATAATTTTAATCCCAAATTGCCACATTGGCACCGGAATTTTATGATGAAAATGTCATCTTTATTAAGTACGCGAAAATTTACTTTTACTTGTTTACAAATAAAATCTCTTGTTAATACTGGTGTCATTAAATAATTTGAACATTTTACGAATACAAGTACCTTGCCCCTGAAAGGGTTATACTATACATCCGATTTTCATAAAATTTGAAATGGCTCTACAAAAGTTTGTAAAAATTATATATTTAAAATTTCAGACCATTCGGTTGGTTGGTTTTTGCTCTGTTATATGCGGACAGACAGACGGACGGATTGAACGACGACTATAGGTTCTATGTATTTACATAATTACGAACGCACCTAAAAAGCTTTTAGTATAGATTATGAAATCCTCTGAACACATTCATAATACTGTAATAAAACTTCAGACATAATATAAAAGATGATGTCTGAGTAAACAAATTTGAAAACACATAACATATTTGAAAATCGAATTTCACCAATTAACATCTATTGACGTAAAAGTATTATTTTCTGCCTCCCTGTGTATGATCGATAGTATTTGTGTACACAAATATTACATACAATATACTATGCACAATTTATTTCAGCTAGGAAATGCATAACAATTTGAAAACTCCCTTTTATCAATGTCCTTCCTTTAATGGGACTTATGACCCTTAAAATCTTTGAAAAATCGATTTTTTTATGTAATTCATTTGACAGCTAATGTTTTTTCTGAATAATTTGAATTCCGCATCAAGATATTCGTAAAATTGAGCTCGTTATAGTAAAGAAATTAAAATTAGCCTTAGTCTGTTTCAAGAGAAATATGTATGTTTAAATTGATTTTTCTCAAAATCGATATATTTTTTAGTTGCGCGCCCGATAACTCCAAATGTATTAAAAGTGATGATTCGAAACTTTATATTTATCTTTACTAGATTATTTTCTTCAAATTTGACTAAAATCTAAGAAATTTAACAAAACTACTGACTGTATGGGTATTCGAGTGACAAAAATTATGAAAATTTTCAATTTTTTATTTTGAAAATAAAAAAAAATTGGAATTTTTTTGTTTATTCATTAGATTTTAGTCCATTTTATTTTTGTAATATTCTTAAACTTATATTAAAAGTTTCAAAGTTCTAGAGGGTACAGATATTTTTTAATCACACGCGCAAGCTATATACATTATCATTAATTAAAAAAAGCATACATTAAGGAATAATTATTATCAATTGATTATATAGCGTTTAATGCAAATTATATATTATATTTCATCGAGCCTATATTAAGGTATTAAGGTTTAAAGGTATTAACAACAACAAAACACTGAGATGATTAGTGCAAAAATGAGTGCATGGGACCACTTTAAATATTTGTCTTCGAAATCAAATTTTTCATCTGTTTGAAGGGTCGTATGTTTCCTTAAAAAGCAGAAAAGCTATCTGAAAAGTATCCGACCTTTGGCCGAAAAAAATATATAAGTTACCTGACGGGAATGGGTCCGGAATTTCTTCAAAGTAGGCCCCTTGCGCCTTCATACACTTGTCCCATCATTCCTTCCACTGCCGAAAACACTTCTGGAAGGCTTCTTTTGAAATGGTGTTCAACACCGCCGTCTCGTTTTGTATAACACTCTACTCTCAAAACCGGATACTTTTAATGGCACTTTCAATTTCGGAAACAACCAGAAATCGCAAGGAGCCATATCTGGAGAGGTGCGAGGTTGGCAAACGATTGGAATTCAATATTTCGCCAAGAACGTCTGAATAAGCTGCGAAGAATGAGCAAGAGCATTGAGGAATCTTACGACACCTGATGAATCTTACGAATTGTTTCGCTTTAAGAATGACCAAGCTTTGACAAATTTTGATGCAGTGCCTTTGGTCAACTCGTTCAGTCATCTTGAGAAAAATCAAAATCCGACGAACATGTCTGACAACACCCCACTCGACGACCAGCAGGCAGCGACTGGCACAATATAACGCGGGGGAAAAATTCAAACATGCGCATTGAGCTGTCTCCTTCTTCGAATCACTACTGCGCGCGGGAAAAGTCAAGGTAAGATAGTTACCAGACAGACCTCGTATACTCGAATTCTTTCGTGCATCCTTGCATATATTAATCAGAATTTATCCGTACGAAGTAATATACAAGAAATGAGTTGCATATAAAAAAAAGCATTTGAAAACACATATCCAGCAATAAATGTTGATAGACAGTTTTTTTTCGAATTGTTTGGTGTATCCTTATAAAGGAATAATAAATGCTATGCAAGCCCTATTTTATTTTCTGCATCGTGTACGGACCTCAATAAATTATATCAGAGTCACTACATTTGAAGTAATGTTACATCATAAAAAACACAGCAAACTCTTTTTCCACATATACAATAATGTACTGGAATTCTTGCGAGTGCTTCTGTAAATGAACTGTCAACACAACATACTTCACAGACCTCGTATACTCGAAATTTTTTGTGCAGCCTTGTATATAATAATCAGGATTTATACGCACGAAGTAATATGCAAGAAATGAGTTGCATTTAAAAAAATGTATCAGTGACATGTATCAGTTATATGGCGATCTGAGTATTTTTACACGAGTTAAAGCATGAACAGACTGTCAGATAAACCGAATTCATAAATACTTTTCAATTGCAGGGTCTGTCCAGGAAGTAATGAGACTGAATTTTTCGCGCCAAGTAGAAAGTCAAGGGGGTGGAGTTTGAGTTTTGTGCAGCCTTGTATATAATAATCAGGATTTATACGCACGAAGTAATATGCAAGAAATGAGTTGCATTTAAAAAATGTATCAGTGACATGTATCAGTTACATGGCGATCTGAGTATTTTTACACGAGTTAAAGCATGAACAGACTGTCAGATAAACCGAATTCATAAATACTTTTCAATTGCAGGGTCTGTCCAGGAAGTAATGAGACTGAATTTTTCGCGCCAAGTAGAAAGTCAAGGGGGTGGAGTTTGAGGGAGTTATCTGTGGTGGAGTCTACTAGACAGTTTGATGGAAGTCAGTTTGCCTTAAGGGTGTATTCGAAAAAATATTTTTCCACCCTCAACAGCTCGAAATTTTCTGAGACATTTTCAGACTCATTTTTAAAAGTAAAAACATGAAACTTGCTGGGGTGATTTCTGAAGACATGTTTAACATGCCGTGTGATTTCATTTTCAGCTCAATTAATTAGAATTTGATTTTTAAACAATTATTTTCTCAGTATGACCATTTTTTTCCTTCCCAGATCGCCTGCTTCGGAAAATTCGGTTCAAAACGCCAACTTCGACAGCGTTTTTTACAGTATTTTCTGCATTTATCAAAAAATTGAGGAGCACCGCACATTATATAGTTTCTAAATAAGAGAATTTCCAAGTTTGATGCGTTTGAGAGCAAAAATGAATTTTAAAATGAATTAGAAAATAAGCAGTTTGGATCGGAATACACCCTTAAGGCTTTGGAGCGCACGGATCGCCCGTGAAGTAGACACTTGTTTGAAAGTGGCGTTAGGTTTTCAGATTGCACCAGCGTGTCGAGCAGCGATACACCATGAAGTTTTGTGTAAAAGTAAACAAATCGGCTGCTGAGACACTTGCCATGTTACCAGAAGCCTAACGGAAGGATTCTTTGTCCAAGACTCAAATGTTTAGGCTGCCTTCAAAGGCGGAAGAGAGGATGTCAATGACGAACAACGCGCTAGGCGACCATCAAGTTTTTATTCTTCAGACAATGTGTCTAAAATTATAGCGCGTTTGGACTCTGATTGACGGATGAGTGTCCGGATGGTTGGGGATACGTGGGGAATTACAAAATCGATTGTAAATGAAATACTTGCGAAAGAATATCAAATGCCTAAAGTTTGTGCGAAGCTGGTTCCGATACATCCTTCAACTGACTCAGTTCCTGGCAAAACACAGAGTTGCAACGGTGCCCTAACCACCGTACAGCCCCGATCTGCGACTGTCGGACTTTCTTATATCCCCTCGGTTAAAATTCAACTTAAAAGGCAATCGTTTTGACAATCTGTCGAACTTGCAGAAAAACGTAACGCGCTTTTCTGAACAGCATTCCAGCTAAAGACTTCCAAGCGGGTATAAATGAGTGGCAGAGTCGTTGGCAACGATGTATTAATACAGGAGGAGGCTATTTTGAAGAATATTAAGTGTCTCTAAAATTATCTTCAAATAAACCAATTTTATGGAATCCGTTTCAATACTTACTGGACAGATGCTGTAAGTTGGAAGGTATTAAAAATCTGTGAGGTAATTTCCTACGGAAATTAAATGAAATGTGCATTGCCCCTTTATATTTTCAAACTATATTCCTCAACCTTATAATGCATTGCTTTAGAAATGAACACAAATAATGTCATTAAGAATCTAAACTCATTAATATCCATCCGTTCATTCAATTTCAGTTGTAGATTTTTAATTTTAATTTGTATTAAAAACAGAAAAATGAAGTTACAGTTTACAAACGGTGGCATTTTCTTAGGATGCCCATTGCTTTGGTTTTCCTAACTAAATAGCTGGAATTGCGTTTAACTAAATAATATTGCTGCATTTTGTTTCGAAACAGTTTTACTTTTAACAAATTTAAATTACATTAAATTTAAGTTAATTTTTGACACTTCGAATTCATGAGTGCTTTTTTTGTTGTTGTTGTTCTCTTAATACGTTACTGGAAGAATTTTGATGACACATTTTCAAGCATCTATTATTAATAATTGCTTTATCTTTACATCAAGCGTTTTAATAGATCTATTGAACCATATTTTTTTCCTTTCTTTACTAAAAATGAATTAAAACAAAAAGGATGAAAACTTTTTAAAATGAAAAGTTAACCGATAATAAAGCTGCTATCCTAGTTGTAATAAAAAATCTGCTATTCTACTGGTTAGTGCTGTCAAACATGCACTTCCAAAAAGAACAGAAAATTTGGCCTTATTTTTTTCGGAAATTCCTTGACAATATGTATAAATTAGAAGAAAACTTCTCCAAGTTAAGTTTTATTAGCTAAAATTGATTAAAAAGAAGCAAATACAAATAAATACCTTTCTATATTCAGATCGAAATTTTGCATCGCTCAGACGACGACATTATCAAGATCTATAATACAAATATTTTCGCAAAAAACTTTTTAAATTGAAAGCTGGTAAACAAAAATGACGCGACCTCACGTATAATGAAATCAAATGCAGTAATAAAAAAATGTATATTTGTGAAAGTGAATTATTTTATACTGTTGTTTCTTATTCTGTTGAGCATTTCCTTCCAAATGCCGCCGTTTGAGCGATGAAACATGTCGATCTGAAAAAATAAAGATATTTATTTGCACTAGCGTATAAATCGCGTCTCTCATAACGGCTCTTATCACAAATGCACCCGAGAAATTCCCTATGCTCCCAATAAAATCCCTATTTAAAGGGAAAATATTGTTTCTTGTTCAGTTGATTTCTCCTATTCGATATTTTAAATACATGTGACCTAGCAATCGTTTGTTATTGTTGTTATTTTAGTACTTATCTTATTATTATGGATTTGTGATTTTATAATAACAGTCGTTTTGATATAATTATGCGATTTTATAAAATTTTTTCTTGTTTTTGGTTTTCTTTTTTTGTGATGAACTTATGAGCACATAGCGTTCATGAAAACTAAAAGAAATCACTGGGTGCAGCAAACTAGTCGTGCTGCAGTCTCAAAAACGCAGTAATTCGCGAAAGCCACGATCACGAACGAACAAAATTCGTTAATGCCGCAATCAGTTACGAACGTATGAGTGCATAGCGCTCATGAAAACAAAACAAAAAAAAAAACATCACTGGGTGCAGCAACCTCGTCGTGCAGCATTCTCAAAAACACAGTTATTCGCGAAAGTCACGATCACGAACGAACAAAATTCGTCAACGCCGCAATCAGTTACGAACATATGAGTGCATAGCGCTCACGAAACCGAGAAAAAAAAAACATCACTAGATGCAGCAACCTCGTCGTGCAGCAGTCTCAAAAACGCAGTAATTCGCGAAAGCCGCGATCAGAAACGAGTGAAATTCGTTAACGCCATAAACACTAATGAACAAATGAGCGCATAGCAATCATAAAATCACTAGATGCAGCAGTCTCAAAAACATACTAAATTCGCGAAAGCCGAGATCACAAACGAATGAAATTTGTGAACGTCGCAATCACTAACGAGCGTATGAGCGCAAATCAATTTCATTTAACGTGTGCATGAATGATATTTGTAAATGTTTTTCTCCTTTTAGGTAGCTTTCTTTACAAAAAAGCTACCTATTGCAGCCGTTCGGAGGAAAGCGATTTCAAAAAAATTTGGTATATTTTCATCGATCATGACCCCCAGACCCCGAAACCACCCTCCGTTCAAAATTGATATATATATATATATATATATCAATTTTGAACGGAGGGGGTATCAATATATATATATATCACCTATGTCACACTGTAACTCTCGTATTTATGAACCGATTTGGACGTAATTCGGTGTGCACATAGTACATACCAATGTCTCGACCGAGTTCGTTGGCCAGCTTCATCCGCCATTTTGTTTCAAAATGGCGGCCATTTAAAAATTAAAAAAAAATTTAAAATTTGAAATGTGGTACCAAAAAATTGAAAATGGAAAAATATTTTTTTCTTATGTATTTGACCTTTATACAAAGACTCCGTAGCAGTTTTTGTTTCGTCTATATCTTAAAAAATGGCTGAGTTATAGCATTTTGAATTTCTAGCGAAGCTGACATTTTGAAACGTCCTGAATTTTGTCACGCGATAAAAGGCGTATTTATCAACCGATTTGGATGTAACTTCGTTTATACATAGTACAGACCAATATCTCGACCGAGTTCGTTGGCCAGCTTCATCCGCCATTTTGTTCAAAAATGCCGGCCATTTAAAATTTTAAGAAAAATTTAAATTTGAAATGTGGTACCAAAAAATTGAAAATTGAAAAAATATTTTTTTCTTATGTGTTTGACCTCTATAAAAAGGTTCGGGAGCAGTTTTTGTTTCGTCTATACCCTAAAAAATGGCTGAGTTATAGCATTATGAATTTCAAGTGTGGCTGACATTTTGAACCGCCCTGATTTTTGCCACGTGATAACAGACGTATTTTTGAACCGATTTGGATGTACCTTGGTGTGTACATAGTACATACAAATAACTCAACCTAGTTCGTTGGCCAGCTTTATTCGCCATCTTGTTTCAAAATGGCGGCCATTTAAAAAAAATTAAAAAAAATTAAATTTAAAATGAGATACCAAAAAATTGGAAAATGAAAAAGAGTTTTTTCGTATGTGTTTGACCTTAATACAAAGATTCCGGAACAGGTTTTGTTTCGTCTATATCTAAAAAAATGACTGAGTTATAACATTTTGAATTTCTATTTGGCTGACATTTTAAAACGACCTGATTTTTGTCACGCGATAACAGGCGTATTTATGAACCGATTTGAATGTAACTTGTTCTGTACATAGTACATACCAATGTCTCGACCGAGTTCGTTGACCTGCTTTATTCGCTATCTTGTTTCAAAAGGGTTGCCATTTTTTTTTTAAAAATGTAATTTAAAATTTAAAATGAGGTATTAAAAAATTGGAAAATGAAAAAGATTTTTTTTACGTGTTTGGCCTTGATACAAAGATTCCGGAGCAGTTTTTGTTTCTGAAAATTTGTTCTTTTGTTTATATCTTAAAAAATGGTTGAATTATAGCAGTTTGAATTTCTATCATGGCTAACACTTTGAAACGATCTTGTATTTGTCTCGCGATACCACACGTATTCACCTATTTCGATGGAAGAAGGCATGTGGATAGTATACATCAATATCTCGACCAAGTTCGCTGGCCAGCTTCATCATCCATCTTGTTTCAAAATGTCGGCCATTAAATTAAAAAATATATATATTTAAAGTGAGGTGCAAAAATTTAGAAATTGAAAAAGGTTTCTTTCTTAAGTATTTGACCTTGATATAAGGATTCAGGAGCATTTTTTGTTTGTTTTTATCTTAAAAAATGGCTCAGATATAGCAGTTTCAATTTCTAACGTGGGTGACATTTTGAAAAATCTGATTTTTTGCCTGCGACAGCACTCGTATATATCAACCGATTCCGATGTGAGTGAGCACGTGCACAGCAATTACTAAGGTCTCGACCAAGTTCACTGGTTAGCCTCATCCACCATGTTGTCTTAAAATGGCAGGCACTTTAAGAAATCGCCGAAATTGGCAGCCAAATATAAGTTACTTTCAATAAAAGCAGCTTGGATAAAGCTGACTAATTTCGCGAAATTCTCATCCATAATGATTTAGTATTGATAAAAATTAGTATTGAATCACCTACATTCGGTTTCCACTTAATTGAGCTTCGTGTGTTTGAATAATATAAGTTGGCTTTTTTAAAATAAGGAATATGAAAGCTACCTCTTCCTCCCGGCACTGGCCTGAAGGACTTTTTTATTTGTAAAAACTATCAAGTCTGAATATGTAACACTAACGTAAACAATAATGACATCGTATGAGCTAGGGCGAAGTGCTAGGGAATTTTTCGGGAGCATTTGTGATAAGAGCCGTTGTGAGGGTCGCGATTTAGACGCTATTTTTAATTATCTTGTAAGTTCATTTTTGTGACTTTTAGCAACTACTAATTTAGATTGATGAATTTAAGTGATTCTCATATATAATTTCATATAAAATATCTGTTTAAATTTTCTGGTAGCAGTTGGCTCCGTCCGTAATTAGGTCCTGCATTTGGGAGCAGGGTACTAGAGAGAAGATGCCGAGTTTGAATCTGAACTAAACAATGTATGTCTACAGCGAGGCACAGTAGGCAGCTTATCTAAATCAAGCTCATTTGCGTTTAATTTATGAAGCCAATGGTCACAGGACGCTGATTCCTTGCCCAAGTAAATTCTGACCAATTGTACAAACCCTGAACCAAAACTCCGACCATGTGGACAGAAAAGAAATCAGTTATTCAGTGCTAATTTGGACAGGGTTTGTGCCAAACCATGCGGTTAAAACCGGCTACACATTTTTTGCTGTTTTTCGCGAAATAAACAGACCGTTAAACATGGTGGTTAATAAACAATTAAATTTAAAAATTCAAAAACCCGACTGCGTAAAAATCGAACTAATTAATTATTTCTCATCGATGTGAAAATATTTTTTTCAATTCCCACTTTAGCTCACACTCTCGCTATATCTTGTTCAAATTTTCAATCGTTAATAAAATACTTATTATTCATCCAATCAAGCTCAAATTAAAATTTTTTAAACTTGTATTGGATGACACTTGATGTTAATCAGTTTTGTTCAAATATTAGCTCATTAATTAAATTAAATTAATTAATTTTCAATTATCGAGAGAGCCCTCTTCTAGATCAAGGCAACTTAATTTTTTTAAAAAATTATATTACTTGTTTATATTACTTACCTATTTTTTTTTATTTACTTGTATTGATGACATTTAAGTTATGTTTAATTGTTAGTTCCTATCTATAAACACTTTTGATGAGGTCTTTAGATGTCTATGATGGTTAGAGTTGCAGTAAAGCTAGAGATCCTACACACACAACTTCCAGGTTGTATAATAATTTAAGCTTCTGACTGTAATATAGTCAATGAAACATCGTCTTCATTTTGAAAGACCTATCCAATGATAAGCCACTGAATAGGATGCGTAATTTGTTTTTCGCCTCTACCGCCATTTTGCATTTTAGGATCGCCATTTTGAATTTATAAAAACAAAAACTAGCCTATAACCGTCAGACGTTTAAGACGAATAGATAGAGACCTCATTCCTTTAAATCCATCCAGCCGTTGGGAAGTTTCGAGAGTATAAAGAAATCCACATACACAGATACGCGTGAAACACATAACCCTTCTTTTCAGTCGGGTAAAAAAAAAAGTTTACAAAATGACATGGCAAATCAGGCATATAAGGATGAAAAATCCCGTAGGACATTAGTAAGAAATATTTTAAATTGTAAAAATTTGTTCTAGCTTTATTAGTAAATTTTCTACAAGGTTTTGAAAACAAAATTCGATGATAAAATGTTACGTCAGTTACGATGGAATTGCTCTATACTGGGTGATTAAAAAAACGTTGACAAAATAACATGGAAAATCAGGCAACAAGGATACAAAATCAAACAGGAACATAGGTTTGCAAAACACTTATTTAGTCACAAATACAGGGTGTTTGATCCTAACCCAATTTGGGTTAGGGTAATAACTTTCAGAAAACTGAAGTATATTATTATAAAACTTTTAACAGACATTCTCACCTTTGTTGTAAATGCGATGACACCAGAAGTTTGCATTATATGCGCCAGCAGTATGCACTTGACGCCCCACATTTTGGACTGTGATTATCAATTCATACGGTATCATCTATAATGTTTTTATTTTTCTCGAAATTATTACCGTCAACCAAGGTTCAGTTAGGATGAAAGACCCTGTATTAACGACTAAATAAGTGGTTTGCGATCCTATATTCATTTGTGATTTTTTATCCTTGCTGTATGCCTGGTTTGCGATGTCCTTTTGTAAACGTTTTTTAATCACCCTGTATATCTCTTAACTGGAAACGTGCCGTCTGTGAGATGGTTGCGTCTACATATCTGTCCTTAATATTTTCTCTTTCCGACATTCAAAACTTACTTTATGTTGTTATATTAAAAAATTGATCCTCTTAATGCATTGCTATTAAAGATTAAATGTTTAAGTTCACTATTTGGTAAATTATTAAGTGTTCTGTTTGTGCACGGAATTTTCACGTTTCCGGTTAAGGGTTAAATTACGAAGGCAACGGTCTAGCGTACCGGAATCAAATTTAAAGTATGTTCCATTCTGTTTAGTCTCAGTGAACAAAATATGACCTTCAATCAACAGATTAAATAACAAATAATGTTTTTATTAGAATAAAAGCTATTCTACAATTTCCTACGCTATTAAAGGAGAGACGAAATGTATCTTAACATCATGAAATTGCTTCCACACTGCGTTAACGCATTTGTTTGATTATAAATATAAATAAAAACATTCAGTCTAAGTTATCTCAGTTACAACAGTCTATTCTCCCCACTTTAAAAAGAAACAGAATGGCTTTTCATTAGAAGAAAAATATACTGGGTAATTTCCTGTGCCAATTCAAGGAATGACAAATTGTTTCTTTATTTAGCGGAATGGCTTTCAAGAGTGTTATAAAACTTTACTTTCATACTAGTGAAAATATTGCTATCCATTTATCTATCTCAATGACGCTCTTCCGCATTTTCCACTTCAGATACTAATGCAATAGTTATTTTTTTAAACTTTTGTGTAATTAATCTCCTATGCAATTTTTAAAATAAAGACGAATTGTTTATTTATTTTATTCATTTGTTTCCTGAAATTGCTTTATTCAACATGATGATGTATTCCTTAAAAATAAATACAAATAATGGATGCCATTCAGTTATCTTTCTAATTGACACCCTTTCGTTGTTTCCCTTTAGGATGTATTTTGCAGTTAGTAACTTTTCTTGTCAAAATTAAAATAGAATAAAAAGTCATAAGTGGCGGCATTTTCGGAGGATGCCCTTTGTTTCTGCTGTGTTTCAGTGTGAAGCTGGAAAAGCTTTTAACTAAATAACCCCTCCGTGTTTTATTTTGAAATGCTTAATTCTAAAACTGAAATTGAAAGTTGATATGTATGACTTTTGCTTTACTTTTTTTAATAATTAGTTAGAAAGATTTAAAAAGTAATTTTTATATCATGGAAGACGGTAGTATTCCGAGTGACGTAGCCTTAAGCCTAAAATCGTATCGTATCGTACCGTAGAATTCGTAGATGGCGGAACTCATATATACAGCTAACTTGACATCAAAGAAAACGCGAAAAGCCGCCTTTTAATAACTCAGCAGATATAGGTCCTATTGTTCTGATTTTTCTAGAACAGTCTTATATCTGCAGTCTAATCGTATACTGAAATTTTTACATTTCTACGTGCAGTATATTTTGAGATCTAAATAGCCTTTTTTAAAGCGAAAGCGTTGGTACGGTATGTAAGAAGTTCCTAATTTCAAAATCTCGAAAACGGTACTAACGATTTTCTTTAAATTGATATATAATATAAATCTGATTAAGACGAGGTGAATAACACTTTTCTTTTTTCTGGGAAAACTCGTTTTATTTTTAAATATCGCTTTTTTTACTTTTCTCGTCTGTGATTGGTGAATAGGTTTGACGTCACTTCGTATGTAGGATGAGTCTTAATCCATCTGCTGTGGGTATAATCAGAAACAAAATTTGCAAAGTCATTTTAGGTATTCTAAGTTGAGTTAACAATCTGAATCTAGTCAGTAAATCTTTTTTTTTAATATTAAAATGTTAATTATTATGTGTTTTAAAATATTAAATACATTAAATGGAATTTCGATTCATACTCGATCTTTCTCTTTTGTTATGAAGAAATTATTATTTCACATTTCTGCTTTTTGTCGAAAAAATATTTAGATTCATTTTTAAAAATGGGGATTTTTTTTTAAAATTATATGTATTCAATATAATTGTTATTTATAATTTTTTTTTTTCAATTTTCAAAAAAATTATTTTTAATTTCTTGTTTATGAGCGTAGCTCGCGTTTTGAATCGTTTATTGAATCCATAAGATTGAATCTTGTTGAATTTAATCCTAAACCACGTTTGTTTGTTTACTTGTTAACGGGAAGAAATTCGCTATAATGATGGATTTAGTGTTTATATTTGTCGTTTCCTTATCGATTCGTCGGTGCGTAGCGACAGATATTTATTGGGGGGGGGGGGATTAAAAAATTTCCCAACTTGAAACAAACTAATTTTCAATTCCGATGATATGTGCAATGGATGTTCAACATACTTGATTGCTATTTGAGATTAAAATGAAGGGGAAAGAGACATCGTGTTTTTCTTTTGTAGTATTAGAATAGAATGCTATTTTAAAAGAAAATTTGTGATATTTGCAGATTATGTCTGGCAGGAAACGACCTATTGCTATAACGCCAATCAGAAGACACGTGTATAATTTGTTCAGAGCACACGATTAGCTCAAAATGAATCATATTATCCCGACTAAGTTGTTTTGAGCTTCTAGACGTAAAAATTTTCTTCATGTTCTTTTTGTTTATTTAGTAATTAAAGGTTATAGGTAAATAAGAGATATAATAGCTTTTTTGCAAAGGTAAGATACTTGTTTTCATTTAATTCTAAAGTTAATATTCTTAAAAGAAAGCTTTAAATAATTTTCTTTTGATTTTTTTTCATATCCTGCTTCAAAGTTCGTTTTTTTACAATCATGTCAAAATGTATTTTTGCTAGCAAGGAATATGTAAACAACGCTCTCATAGGATTAACATTAACTTGAAGGTTAGGAATCTGCACTAGTCATGAGAAGAAACTGGAATTGCTGACGTTAAACCTATGGGAGCGTACATTTAAAAAATTTCTCCCTTGCATATTAATAGTTTTAAATGATTATTTTTCTTGCTTAGAATAGCTGAGATTGAATTCTAACTGGGTTAGTGTTTACTTTTTCGATTTTGGTTGCAGATTTTTTTTTAAAGTTGCTTTAAATTTAACAAATTTGAAAAGAACGTTCCCATAAGTTTAACATGAGCTTGCGAGTATCTTGTTACTTCATATATACATACATTTTTGTATGAAATATAAACAATCAATATCTTCATTTGGCACCAACCCCCCCCCCCCCCCTGAAGTATGTGCTGGGTAGCATTGTTTTGTTTATAGGGTATATTTTATTCACGTTTACATAATAATATAAATTTTGCTTGAAATTTCATGAACATTCTATTTTTGGGTGTAATTCTACTTCTGGGCTGCTCTGTCAAGCTTCTCGATAAATGTATAAGTAATTTGGCAAACACATATAATTTAATTTTGGATTGACAACCTTGGCGTAGAAAGTGATTGCATGCCAAATCGGCACCGACTGTCCTAGATACAGAAGACGAGTTCTATTTTTTTTCATTATTTACCTGTAAAATTACATAATATTGGATTATACATGAAATTAAAAAGTATTGAATAAACCATAAACAATCCAAGTCTCTTAAAACTGAAGAACATTGTGTTTTCGATAACGGTTACATCGATGAGAAACGTCATCTTTTGCTTTGTTGAAGAACCGGGAGGGGGGGGGGGATATGATCTTCTAAAGATAAAGAAAGGGTCAGTACTTAAAAATAATGAGTATGACTTGTAGAAACAGTGAAGTTTGGATGTATAGTACTGTAAATTCTTGTAGTAAGACATAAATCTAAACTTTAAATGCATTTTTTGGAAAAGTTATTTTCGGTAAAAATTCCATACGCAAAACATGATTTCTCAAAAAGTTATTGGAATATCATTATAAAATTTAAAATAGGTTTAAATTTAGAAGAAATATTTTTTGTCTGATGGGTGTTTTTGTGGAATGATATGAATGACATGGCATAGAAAGTGATCGTGTACCAAATCTCCATAGCAGAAACTGTGCAGCACGGCAGCAGCGCTGCAGATTATTTTAGACCTTGCAGATCAATCTACCTGCTTAAAAATAAATATTGAGCTTAAAAAAAAAATCACAAATTTACTTTGTTTTAGGGGTTATTGTGTTTGTTATTAATGTTCTTTGTAAAATGTAAATTTTGCTTATTTTATGGGTTACTGTGAGTATTTATTATAGTAGCTTGGTTCGGTATTGTTGGGTCGCAGATAAATTTTGGTTTGTTGCAGATTGATACTGAAAATTCTGCTTCTGGGTGTCAAATCATCACTGATTAGCCTAGATACAGAAGACGAGCTCTGGTTTTTTATTATTTACCTGTAAAATTGCATAATATTGAATTATACATGAAATTAAAAGGTATTGAATATGCCACAAACAATTCAAGTCACTTAAAACTGAAGAATATGGTGTTTGTGATAACGGTCGCATCTTTGATGTGAAATGTCATGCTTTGCTGTGTTAAAAAACTGGGGGGGGGGGCAAAATATGGCCTTCTAGAGATTAAAAAAGGGTCAGTACGTTTAAAGAAATGAGTGACTTATAAAAACAGTGAAGTTTAGATGTATAATTACTGAAATTCTTGTAGTAAAACAAAAATCTTAACTTTAAATGCATTTTTTGGATAATGTAATTTTCGGTGAAAATTCCATACGCAAAACATTATTCCTCCGAAAATTATTAGAATATCACTATGAAATTTAAAATATTATGTTGTTTACACTATTGTGAAGGCAATGAACTGAAGATTTAAATTTAAAATAAATATTTTTTGTTTTATGGATGTTTTTGTGGAATGACATTGATGAATTTTATGAAAATTAACATGTAAACAAGTGCAATATGCTATAAGTTTTGAAACATTTAAAACGTTTCTTAGATTTTAGTTCTTTGCCTTCACCAATGTCATAAATATGAAATGTACAAAGGAAACTAACATACAGTAAAATTTTCGGTACTTTTCGGTTAGCCGGGCGCCAGTGTTATAAATACAGGGATATACATACATATATATGTATATATACATATATTGTATATATACACATATATGCATCTGTATGCACATATTTGTATATGTATATCAATGCAAAAACCCTTGACGGGTTAAAAGTTTCTGACGCAGCACTTTATCTTATGCTCTAAGAATTTTAAATATGGAACTTAAAAATACTGATATAAAATTTTGAGTGACGTTATGCTATTTCTTAAAAAATATATTTGTATTTATTTCATCATTTTATTTTTGTTTTATTTATAATCGCATGTGCAAAAGTTATGTTCAACATGAAAAACTGCATAAAATTTTATTCGCTGTTGCTTTATCATTTACATCTCTCATAAATTCAAAATATGAGTTTTAAAAGGTATGATATAAAATTTAAGTGACGCCTTGATGTGACTTTAAAAGGTTTGTTTTAAAATTCAATTTAAATTATTTTTGACTTGGTTAAAATATTTTTTTACATCTACACAATACTTTTAATTTTCCAATTCACTGTTAAATATATCACTTTCATTGAATCTATACTATGCATTGAAATGTATTTATTTCAATAAATTGATTTATCTTTTGTGTCACGCTATTCAAAATTGTGAGTAAGATTTATGTAAATGGTTTCTTTGCGTCATTGTGTCCAAACTACATGAGATGTATGAAAAATGATAGTTTGACGCAAAGAAACCATTTACATAAATCTTACTCACAATTTTGAATAGCGTGACACAAAAGATAAATCAATTTATTGAAATAAATACGTTTCAATGCATAGTATAGATTCAATGAAAGTGATATATTTAACAGTGAATTGGAAAATTAAAAGTATTGTGTAGATGTAAAAAAAATATTTTAACCAAGTCAAAAATAATTTAAATTGAATTTTAAAACAAAACTTTTAAAGTCACATCAAGGCGTCACTTAAATTTTATATCATACCTTTTAAAACTCATATTTTGAATTTATGAGAGATGTAAATGATAAAGCAACAGCGAATAAAATTTTATGCAGTTTTTCATGTTGAACATAACTTTTGCACATGCGATTATAAATAAAACAAAAATAAAATGATGAAATAAATACAAATATATTTTTTAAGAAATAGCATAACGTCACTCAAAATTTGATATCAGTATTTTTAAGTTCCATATTTAAAATTCTTAGAGCATAAGATAAAGTGCTGCGTCAGAAATTTTTAACCCGTCAAGGGTTTTTGCATTGATATCATTACTTTTTTGAGGTTAGTGATAAAATTATTAAAAAAAGATACTTATGGAATTTAATGCAGATTTAATTTTTACTATTTTATTACACTTTTCCTTATAGCAGTTTGTATATAAAAACAAGTGGGTAAGTATAATCGCTGATCGCACAGAGGGTTTCATTTGATATTCCTTTAAAAACACTTTGTCCTTAAATTAATAAATCCAAAATGTTAATTTATAATTATTAAATCCTTACATAGATGGTGCACCAATAGTTCCAATTTTCATTGGGCAGGGAACGCATTCTTTTAAACAAACCACCTTCCAATTGAAGTCACCAAAAACCAAGTTGAATAAGCCAGACCCCGTTGTGTTGTTTCACAAACAGCAGTCTCATGTCCCCTCCTTCCCCCCTTTTTCAAAATTTTTCAGACCAGTACCTAAGAATGGAACCGAAATAATTTTTTCTCTTCAGAAATTAGGATAAAAAAATAGTATGCAGTACTCATAAATTTACTTTAATGCTATATAGGGTGATTATTAAGTTAATTATAACGTTTGGAATCTGTTGCATTGATGTCCGAAAGGTGGTTTCTGAGTTATGGAAGCTGGACCCATAAGGCGCCATAGAGGGGCGAAGCCCACTAGTGTCTATCATAATTATATCTGCCATGTGGACTAATTGCGATATTTAATCAAAATAGTCCCCCCCTCCTCATCCCCGGAAATATAACAAATACAAAATGTGTCTATATAAACCTATCGTCAAATAGGTTTTTATTTCTTTTTCCCTAAAAAAAAAAAAAAAAAAAACATGATTTTTATATCCGTAACGTAAATAGCGGACGAAGCCCGCTAGTTCCTATCATAATATATATTTTTAATAATTTTATATAGTCTATAATAAAAATCAGACTTAAAATAGTCTAGTTCCATGAGTACTTGTAGTGTCAGTTACATGCTACGATTTTTGGATACCAGTATTTTAGAACGGGAAAATGTGACTTATTTTATCGGAGATATCTCATTAATTGAATAAGGTGAAGCAAACTTTTTGAAAAAAAGGTGGCCAACAAGCATGGCAGTTATCAGCTATGTGACTTTGTGCTAAAGTCCATTAATTTGATCTGCTTTAAAAAGATTACGGAAGATTGAATTATAGTAGAACCTGGATTAACCGAGCTTCGATTAATCGAGGTTTCTGTTAACCGAGCCGATAACAAAGTCTGATTTTTTTTTCCCTTTTGAATGAGCCTTAAAAATAACCACACTCTTTAGCTCACTGTCCGTGCTATACAGGCCTTCTGCCCCCAAAAGCACTCAACTCCAAAGAAACACTGGACCCTGAGAAGTCAATAGCGAACAATGCTTTGTTTCCAGTGGCTGTGTGAACTTTCGTAAATTTTTCAATTTGCATTTTAAAATTTACTACTGGTAGTTGATTTTCTTTTTAAATTTGTTAAGCTGTGAAACAGAACTTTACATATATTTATTTTTATTATTTAAAAAACGTTCTATATATATTTTTAAAAGAGATGTTAAATTCGCAAGCACGGCGAGTTTTTACACACAGTTTCTATAAACCGAGATTTCCGATTCCGATTTAGTAACAGTCCCAATTAGCTCGGATAATCGAGGCTGCTCTGTATAATTAAAAAATCAATGGCAATCTTACTGTAAACGGGTTTCCCTTTTACTGAGGGATTTCAAGACCGAATCAGCTGATGTTAGTTGCTGTTTCCGTGCTTGATTAAATAAGATTAGTTAAACATTTAAAAATTACCAAATATAAAAGGAACTAAGTCAACAGAGTGTTTGCTTTATGGTATTTTTTAACAACGCTATAAGAAAATGATTTTAAATAAGAGATTTTAAATGTAACGTTTTAAATCTGACATAATTTTCACCAAACTTTCCTTTCTCTTTGTAACATTCAACTGAAAATATTTTTATTATTAGAAAGATAATATTATTATTTGCGCTACCTTAAAACTGGCAACTATAGTTAAAAATATCATCTCGAAATTTGAAATAAATCTCTCATATAAATATATTTTTTAATTTAAACTGTTTTGCAATATTATTATTTGGCCACTTTGGCCAATATGACGTAATTTCCTCCTTTTACGACTTTTAACACATATCAATGAATTTATTATTTAAAAATTTTCTTTTTCTTTTAATATTCACGTGTAAATATAATTTTTATGACGTAATTTTCAATGTTTTCCTGCTTTTAATGCGTAATCATTTAATTCTAATTTGAAAATAATTGATTATTTTATAATTTTCTTTCATTTTAAGTAAGCATGTGTAAAAACAATTTTTATGACGTAATGTTTAATATTTTCCTGCTTTTAACACGTTATCATTTAATTCTAATTTAAAAGGATTTTTTTCTGTTTATAATAGTCACGTGTGAATAAATTTTTAATTTAAAGGATATATTATTCTTTGCGCTGTTTTAACAATTGGCAACAATTTAAAATAACCTTTTCTAAAATATGTAAAAAATATCTCTGGAAATTCTGAAAATTTTAATTTAAAATTGAAATAAACCGTCAAAAAATTAGGCAAGTTAAAAATAATAAATGCACTCTTCAAACTTCGAGTTTCTATTGAATGATTAAATTGAATAAAAATGATTAAATTCCCATGTATATTTTTTTTTCCTATGAGACTTTTTTAATGAGACAATTTTATCCAGATTTAACATTAAATATCTCTTAAAATAATTCTTCGATTTAAAAACTGTCTACTTCAACGTTTTTATCAAACATTTCTCTATAATACTACCCATTTTAATATTTTTGTATGCAGTAATTTTCTTAATATTTACGAAATAGACCTCTAGTCACAAGAGATTCTTTCAAAGCGGTGAAAAGCGTTAGTTTTTTTCTTTTTTTTTCCGAATAAGAGACAAAATGTAGCAGGGTCGTACTGGCCCACCGGGCAACGAGGCAAATGCCCGGTGCGCCCATCGTCACTTTTTTCTTTTTCTTTTTTTTTTTTATCTTTTTTTTTTAAGCACGCATTTTGAAAGGCATAAAATTTTCAAAGATTTTCATTTGGAAAATTAAAAAGTAATGCTTTTTATTTTTTAAAGTATAGCATAAGCAAACTATGTGCGATCAAAGACAATTAGATAAACCAATTTCGAGATAACATAAGTTATCGACAATCAGATATGCCGTTGTTACACATTGTATCCAGGACCAGACTTTGTTTCAAAGCCTGTACTAATGATAAATTCCAAGAAAAATAATATTAAGTACTCACTTATTTAGATGTACGCCTAAATAATTTCTGTTCTAGGAATGCTTCTAATAAGTGTCTAATGAGTCTGCGTCTAATACGTTTGCATATTTTCTGCGTCTAAATATTTAGCGCCCCTGGTGTTGTGAGGTATTTTTGTATTTCTGCCTTTTGTGCAAGTATAAACGACGAAACACTGTATAAGAAACATATTCTCATTTTAAATGGATTCATTCACAGAGACTTTGATAGTCATGGCGCCCTGGTCCAGATTTTATTCAGTACCCCGAAGAATAGTAACTTCTACATAAATTAATATTGGTATTAATGATGTATTTAGTATATTTTCTGTCAAATATTCAGCGCCCTGGGTGGCTGCCCGGTAGTTTGGTATTTCTGTTTTTTTGTGAAAGAACAAAAAAAAAAAAAAAAAAAAAAAAAAAAAAAAAAAAAAAAAATGCCAATTTAAGACAGGGGCTGCCCGGTAGTTTGGTATTTCTGTTTTTTGTGAAAGAACAAAAAAAAAAAATGCCAATTTAAGACAGGGGATTTTCATTTTAATTTCATTTGGTCCCTTTGTCAGAGGCGGCTTTGGTCAATTTTTTTAGCGCCTCTGTAAAAATAAGTTTAAAAAAACTAATATCGTGTTTACGTAATAATGGCGCCCTTGGTCTTTTTCAGCGCCTCTGTAAAAATAAATTTCAAAAAACTAATATCGTGTTTTTGTAATCATGGCGTCCTTGGTCAAATATTTTTCAGCGCCTCTGTAAAAATGCCTTTCAAAAAGCTATTATCGCGTTTTTGTACTCATGGCGCCCTTGGGCAGATTTTTTTTTCAGCGCCTCTCTGTAAAAATAACGTTCAAAAAACTAATATCGTGTTTTCGTAATCAATGTGCTCTTGGTGAGATTTTTTCAGCACCTCTGTAAAAATAATTTTGAAAAACTATTATCGTGTTTTTTTAATCATGGCGCCCTTAGAGAGATTTTTTTCAGCGCATCTGTAAAAATAAGTTTTAAAAAACTAATATCGTGTTTTTGTAATCATGGCGCCCTTGGTCAGATATTTTTCAGCGCCTCTGTAAAAATCCCTTTCAAAAAATTATCATCGTGTTTTTGTAATCATGGCGCCCTTGGACAGATTTTTTTTAGCGCCTCTGTAAAAATAAGTTAAAAAAAACTAATACCGTGTTTTTGTAATCATGGCGCCCTTGGTCACTTGGTCAGATTTTTTACAGCGCCTCTGCAAAAATAACTTGAAAAAAAGTAGTATCGTGTTTTTGTAATAGCAAACCCCCCTCCCCCCCCCACACACGCACACTCCCCACAAATACACACACAAATTGATGCCCTTAGTTCTACTAAAGTGGAGCATTCCATAATTTCTCAATGATAATATAAGTGTTAGACCGCCAAGGGCGCCAAGACTAATTCTTCACAAGATTTTGCAATGGAAACTTATGTAAATTTTGCTTTTGAAAGAAGAAAATGTTAATTTTTCATATCTATTTAAAAATTCGATAATATTTTTAGCATCCGAAAAGCCAATATGTAAAAACGTTATTTTTTTTTTTTAAACCGGATCTGCTTAACCTCTTTAAACTTCAAACACCACCCGAATATATAAATTGAAAAATACATATGTAATTAAAATAAATAGATAAACCACTAAAATTGTAAAAGTCCTTTTACAAAAGAATGGATAAATATAAGTAAAGAGAAGTGCAGATGTATTTGGGTTCAGTTTTCAATGCTGTTAGTCATTAACGTGGGAATTCCTAAGAAGACAAATTACCATTTCGGCGGGATTTCAAATCGGTTCTATATATACCCAGTGGTTTCTGTAGTAATACCAGGTGTGACACTTTTTTTTAAATTATTATACCGTATTCTGGAGCTCTCTATCTTTCTGGAGAAAATAGAAATCGGCGGATGTGGGGGTATTTTCCCATGAAATACTAATTAACACACGACACATGCGCGACACGACGTGCTGTTGGTGTTTTTTGCGTGCGAGTTGCGACGACCATTGTAGTTTAAAATTGGCTTATCTGAAATTAAAATAAACAGTAATTTTTAATTAAATATGACTTATTTTAGTGACTAGACGAGACAAAAGGTGGAAATTATGAAAAGCGCTCTCTCTCTTTTTTTTTCTTTAATGCTGATTATTTGAAGAGGGTATTCAACTTTTATCGTAGAAAAATGCTGATTTTTTATGATTGACAAAAAAAAGAAAAAAAATCCTTAATGCACTGCATAATTATATAAGAAACTAGGGGGCTCTGCCCCCTACGAGCTACGCTCGCCAACCACCGTTCAGGCGCACCAAAATCCAAAAAGCACGCTAATTTGATCGGCTTTAAAAATATTGAATTTAAAAAAAACAAAAGAAAAAAAAACAGTAGTGATTTTTCTGTAAACGGGTTTCTATTCGTTAATTAAAAAATTAGTTAAACATTTGAAAATAAGCTAATGTAAAATGAATTAAGTAAACAGTGTCCTTGTCTCCCGGTATTTTTTAACAGCGATATAAGATAGTTCTTTTAAATAATTCATTTTAAATGTATCGTTTTAAATCTGACGTAATTTACACCAAAGTTTTATTTCTCTTATTAATATTCAGGTGAAAATACTTTAGTTGTTAGAAGGAAATATTTGCGCTGTCTTTGAATTCACGATAATAGTTGAAAAGATTATCTCAAAATATCTCGCGCAAATATATTTTTTAATTTAAATGTTTTTACCATATTTTTTGGCCATTTTAAATAATGTAATTTCTCCCCTTTACAAGTTTTAGCGCATAATTTTTTTTATTTAACATTTTGTTTCTCTTTTAAAATTCAAGTGTGAATATGGTTCTTAGGACGTAATTTTCCTGCTTTTAACATGTGATCATTTAATTCTAATTTTAAAGTTTTTATTTCTGTTTACAATAGTCACGTGTAAATAAATTTTTAATTTGAAGTAAACATTATTGTTTCGCTGTTTATACAATTGGCAACAGTTTAAATTAATAACATTTTCTAAAATATATAAAAAATATCTCTCGAAAAGCTGAAAATTTGAATTTAAAATAGAAATAAAACCTCAAAAAATGAGTCAAATAAAAAAAATAAATTCAGTCTGCACACCGGGAACTTATAACGTATAAAATGATCTAAAAATGATTAAATTCTCATGTAGTTTTTGCTCCAATAAAACTTTTTTAATGGAACGATTTTTTCCAACTTTGGCATTAAATATCTCTTAAAATAATTCTTTGATTTGAAAACTGTCTGCATCAGCGTGTTTATCAAACATTTCTATGTAATACCACTGATTTTCATATTTTTGTTTGCAACAGTTTTTTTTAATATTAACGAAGAAAGGCCATGCTTAAGCATTCAAATTGGATGCCGATTTACCGGGAATATCTACGCAGATTTTCATTGGTCCATTTCCAATTCGAAACTTTTTTTTATATATAGAAGGAAAAAGCTGACAAAATTAGAAGTGAAAAACAATTCAGTATTACTAAAGTAATCGTGCCGTGGTCATCTATTAAAAAATGCAATTTTGAGAAAAAAAACTAGTTTCAATTTTATGTTATAATTATAATAGAATGCTTATTGTATTTTTTTATTTATTTTTTACTTACATAGAATTGTCTATTCCATATTCTGACCACATAAAGAAGTCTCAATTCCGTTGGTAAGCCGCTAAAATAAAAACTCGATTTTCCGAAATTTATAAGTTATGATTATAAATGTATATGTAAATCCTTAAAGCGGTTCTCAAAAAAAAAATTTTTTTTAACGTTCAATAATGCGAAAATTTCTGCTGATTTACAAACATAAAAATAGTGTTCGAAAGAAACTGAATTTCGGTTACATTCCTAGTATCGACTGAAAACGTAAGCGAAATTGTTTTAAAAATAAATTCAAAGTAAGTAACATAAACATACATATACGCATGTTAATCTGAATAATGTTTTGCGTAGAAACGGCAGTACATAATTAACAAAATAATTTGATTGAAATAAAATTAATTAAATATAAGGTGCTATAAACATAAAAAATATATTAAAAAATAATTTAATTTAAAAATAACGAATTTAATCAATATTAGTAATACCTTCTAGATTTATCTCCTTGTATGTGAATATATAGTATGTACGGCTCTTTGGATGGGAGTGCCGTTTGGGGGAGGCTAGGGAGGGGCAGTTATAGTAATACCGAATATACGGCAGTATTTTCGCCGAAACTAGGATTTTGGGCTGAAAACGAAAATGAAACCGAATATTCGGCGAAACTCCACATAAAAGAATGAGACTTGCAGGCTTGGTTATTGAAGTGATTTGCAATACAATAGATTCTGTTCTTTAAATTAATTACATCTTGAGTTAAAATTGATTGTTGTCTCATGACAACAGTTTTCTTTCTCTTCCTCCACTGTCGCGTCCGGAAATTCGGTTCAAAACGCCACATTCGGCAGCCTTTTCTGAAAGATCTTTTGTTTTTCTCAAAAAATATAAAAGACAGTTCGATTAAAAAGTTTCTGGTGGGCAATAAAAAATAATTGGTATTTTCAGCCAGCAGCCAGCAGTTACAATGAAATTTAATGAAAACCTTTAAAACAAAACTATCATGCAATAAAATTCAAGTAATACTACTTTTCAAAATAATTACATTCAGCGTAATACTTTTAAAGAATGTATTACTTTTCCAAAGATTTTCCGCCCCCCCCCCCCCCTACCCTGCGTACACACATGAATCGCGGTAAAAAAGAACAAGATCTTTGAAAAACAGAAACAACTCCATTATTGGGCACAGCCTTTGTAAGTTTGCTGATTTGAAAGCAGGGCCGAAATTAAGGGGGGCAGAGGGGGCATGTGCTCCGGGCGCCAAATGAAGATTTTGTTTGTCGATTTTTCTCGCATCTGTGTTTTGCACGGTATTGTTAAAATCATTCTGTCTGGCGTATGACAAAACATAGAAGAATCTAAAGATGATATGGCATAAGGATCCTGTATAAAGCGGATTTTTTTTCGATTCCGTTTCCGAGATTTTAATCAATCAATATTCGACAAAGCCAAGGACGGATTCAGCTCATCATTTAGAGGGGGTCATGGATTTCCTTTTTTGGGGTGGGGGGCGATCACATCCTCGTTATGAGAATTTTTTATATTGAAAACTATTCCCAAATCCAAACTAACTACTTTTCTGATACTTTCGCGAAGTCATTTTCATTCGTAAATACAAAAAATTTGCATTAATATTCGTAAAAATATAAAATTTGCCCATTTTGTTCAGATACCTGGAAATTAGTTTCCCATTTTCTTATAAAGGCAAAGATTCATTCAGAAAATGTTGTCAAAGATAGCACTTTTAGCCAAGTTTTACGAGTTGAAGCCAGAGGAATGTCGTCGCAAGGGAACAATCGGCTGTCACTTCCGGAATTTCAGTTTAAAAAGTCTAACAATTGTCAACGATTAAATATGGCAAAAATTTGTGTTAAATTTTAGAGGTAACTAAACCGTACACATTGGCAGCTATGGGATTCTATTAGTGTCATAAAAATTGCAGGTGTAGCCTCTTCTTTCTGCTCAAAGTATTAAATAGTTTTTTTCAATCGAACTTATACCTTTGGAATGGATCATTTTCTTCTGAACTGATGGACTGGTGCCATCCATTATTTTGAAACAACCGTTATAAATGAAGTGTTAGGTGAAGATGAAAGAGCTGTCGTAAAAAGTTAGAACTCTGATTTTCTGGTCAGAAAAGGAAAAAAAAATGGTCATATTTTTTTTTTTTTTTTTTTTTTTTTTTTTTTTTTTTCTGGTCAGGATGAAAAAAAAAATGGCCATAATTTTGTTTCTGATCAGAATGGAAAAAAAAATGGCCATAATTAAAAAAAAAAATCTATGATATCTTTTGAATGTTGAAAAAATAAAGAAATAAAACATATTTTAAAAATAATTCACGTAAAATAGACGTCACTCTTGAACTAAACAAAAATAACTTTCCTGAAATTTTATACACCATAAGTAGTATTTGTATTCTAGAGATTGTATTATATAAAATATTATTGAATTGTATTAAATAATGTTTTGCACTTTTGAGTTTTGACCCAACGAAATTGTTTTTGTTTGTTTTATTTTAATATTTTATTTTCCATTTGGAGATAATCGTATGGAGATTTTTATTCAAATATTCGGGGTAAAGTTTGAATTAACTCATTAGATAAGGTGAGCGAAATTCGAAAACAGAGATAGCTTTCTTAGAAAAGTGTGGAGGAAAAAAATACCTCTAAATTGGCAACACTGTTCTAACATCAGATTATTTTTTTTAACTGCAATGCCTTGCGGGGAACTATTTTTGTGCATATTACATTTCTATAGTGCAAAATACTAATTTGGGTGACATAATTATTTTAGGAATAAAGTTTTCGCTATAGCAATATACTCGTATATATTTTTAAAGTGATTTTTTATACATAATTTATATAGTATGTGTATGTATGTATATATAAGCATTTTCGCCCTTTTGTAAGGCAATCGGCGCCCTTTTTATCCATTTTGCCACCGCCCTCTCAGTTATGCCAGTACGACCCTGAAATGTGGTACGCAATTGCGTCAAAAGATGGCGACACCAGAATTCTGATATGCTTATTATGTAAAACTTCATTGTTATTTATAAATAAAACATTTCAACTAAATTATTTATTATAAAATAATTATTACATCACAATAGTTTTTATGCAAGGAAAATAATAATTATAATAATAATAATATTATGGATGTCAGTGATTATATATTGATTGACCGTCATAATAATAAAAAATGATATTATAAAAAGAAGAGCTGAAATGAATTATTTTTTTACGTTTCTGATCGTGTGATTTATATTCAAATAATAATTACAGTAAACTCTCTGTAAGGCGGACTCTGTGTAAGACGGAAATCTGTCTAACTCGGAAAGAATTTCAAGTCCCTACGAATCCATAGACATAGAGTAAAATTTGTCTAAGGCGGGATATTGTCTATTGCGGAAAATTTTCTTGGTCCCGATCGATTCCGCCTTACACAGAGTTTACTGTATTAATGTATATTTTTTGTAAAGTGATTGAAATTAAATATATTTATAAAATTTATGGTAATATTTTTATTGTTGAAAAATTGCCAAGAAATAATCATCATCAAATTGGCGTCATTATAATTGTAATTTTATTTAACTTAATAGCAATTAAAAAATTACAAAGGAACTGAGAATAATGGTCAACTAACAGACTTAAAAAAAAAAAAAAACTTCACACGCACCAGCGAGTATCGAACTGCCTATGTTAAGATCAGTAGACGATGGCCCTCAATCACTCAGCCGTGGGAAGACAAAATTTTTCTTCCCAAAAGTGGTTAAAAAGAAAGCATGTGTATGAATACAGTGTCATGCATTTTCGGTGAAATTTCCATAGAATGGCGAAGAAATATAGTCCGATATTTCATGCGCATTATAAAACGAACAAGAGTCTTGCTGGAAACAAGTAAATTGTTATTTGGTTCATCTGAAACATATTTATTTGATTTTTAAAAAATCGCTCGTGTCATTTTCGAGAGAAAAAAAAAATCGAATTATTTAACGAACGAGAGTTTTCCCAGAAAAAAGAAAAGTGTTATTCACCTCGCCTTAATCACATTTATATTATGTATCAATTTAAAAATAATCGTTAGAACCGTTTTCGAGATTTTCAAATTAGGAACTTCCTCGATATTATACCAACGTTTTCACTTTAAAAATGACTATTTAGATCTCAAAATATACTGCACGTAGAAATGTAAAAATTTCAGTATACGATTAGACTGCAGATATAAGACTGTTCTAGAAAATTCAGAACAATAAGACGTATATCTGCTGAGTTATTAAAAGGCGGCTTTTCGCATTTTCTTTGATGTCGAGTTAGCTGTATATATGAGTTCCGCCATCTACGAATTCTATGATACGATACGATACGATTTTAACGATACGATACGATACGATTTTAGGCTTAAGGCTGCGTCACTCGAAATACTACCGTCTTCCATGATAGATGTATATACAGGGTGTCCAGCGAATAAGACCCTGATTTCTAAATTAAATATCTCAAAAACAAAGATTAATAGAGTTATGCGGTAAACGGTTTGTTTATTAGCTAAGCTGTAAAAATGTTATACAGAAGTTGCAAAAACCACTAACAGATGGCACCGTAATCGCAATTCCTATAAATTGTGTTTTGAAGTGGAGAGCTCTAGCGTCTCATTCCTAGATGGCTTCCTATGGAAGAACGAAAATTGGGAAAGACCGCTTTTTCGTTGGGGTGATGTGGAGAAGTGGAGGCATCTGGTCACAGAATTATTGCATCAGTTTCAATTTTAGAGAATTTCAATTAATAGAATTTTCAACAAAAAGTTTAGCAATTATTATATAAGAACTTAAAAAATATTTTATTTGGGTAATGTGCAGAAGCGGAGCCATGTGTTGACAGAATTGAGATTTTTTTCAAATTTTGTTATAAGCTACTTCGGTCATGTTACCAATATATCTGTGGTATGTCTTTTTTCTCCTAATTGGTAGAACTTGGAATCGAATCCAAGTAGAGGGGGATTTGAAAAAAATGGAAATCTTTACTTTTTAATATTTATTTAAACTGTGAAAAAAGTTTGAATAAAAAAATCTAAAGCTTCTGGTTTTAAAATTTAATTAAGTTAAAAGAAACCCATGTTTTAAAAATCATTGAGCCTTTATAATAATGATTCATAAATCATTTTTTTTTTATTGTAGAGAATAGTTTGAATGAAAAAATACAAAGTTTCTATTTTTAAAAAAATAATTAAGTTAAAAAATAATTTTAATTTTAAAAACTCGTTTTAATTTTTTATTTTTTTTATCATAAAGCACAGAAATATGGTGCAGCTTCTAGCGATAGGATACGAAGTGTTCGAAAGGAATGGAGCATTACTTTTGCTTTGACGTTGATGATATGACTTATCATCAATTCCTTTTAAAAAAGAAATAATTTAATGCATAATTTCTTTCACTAAAACTTTGTTTACAAAGAAACGAAATATATGTTGTGCTAAAACCAAAGTATTATGCCGTGATTTAAAAATAAATTAAAAGTGAAAAATAACTTTTTTATTTATTGATATTCAGGTATAATCAATAATACCAAAATATTATGCCGTGATTTAAAAAGATAAAAATTAAATAAAAAGTGCAAAATTATTTTTCTAAATATATGCATTTTGATTTAAATAATTATGTGGTATTAAAGATTGAATTTAATAAAATATTTAAAAAATTCTTATAATGATTTCTAAACTTTTTATTGAAAATTCTATTAATTGAAATTTTCTAAAATTAAAGCTGATGCAATAATTCTGTGACCAGATGTCTCCACTTCTGCACATCACACAAATGAAAAAGTGGACTTTCCCAATATTCGTTCTTACGTAGGGAGCCATCTGGGAATGAGACGCCATTGCTCTGGACTTCGAAGCAGTTTACAAGTATTGCGATTACAGCGCCATCTGTTAACGGTTTTTTCAACTAAATTTTGAAACTTCTGTATAACATTTTTACAGCTTAGCTAATAAACAAACCGTTAACCGCATAATTCTATTGATCTTTGTTTTTGAGATACTTAATTCCGAAATCAGGGTCTTATTCGCTGGACACCCTGTATATACATCTGTATATACATAGCCATGTATATAACACTGGCACCCGGCTAACCGAAAAGTACCAAATTTTCTTTAGAGCATTTTGGGCCAAATTTCACTAAATTTTACTATAAATTCCTCCATTAACCAAAATTTTATCAATGAAGGAAATATTTTTTGCTTTTTTTCACATTTTCTAGTCATAATCTTAATAAAAATACGTTTAAAAAATAATTAAATAGCTGAATTGCTCTGTACATAGTCAGACACCTGAAATGTTGGATAAAAAAGTGTCTGTTAGATAAGTTATTTCTTTTATGTTTATGACCAGGGATGGAGAATTTCTAGAAAATCTTACCAGCCAAATATTTATTTCAACAGCCAGTAAAATGCAATGTACAGTTAAAAAATTTTACGACAAAATTACGCAACTCAAAATAGTTGGTTACTATTACTGTCAGAGACCTGGTGCTTGAACCGTAGCCCGGAGCCGGAGCGCTCCGAAGCTGTATTTTTCCTGGAGCTAGAGCTCTAAAATTTACTCTGCTCCAGGGCGCCTTTAATTTTTATTATTTTTTTTTATCTTTTTTTTCAGTCTTTTAAATGTCCAGGTTTAAAATATTTTAATTACATCATTATTCAGTATTTTAATTATATCATTTTTTAAGGTTTTTTTAAATTAAAGATGTAAAACTTCTCACAAAAATATGGTAACACTACTTCACTTCTACTTGAGCTAAGTGGCAACACTATTTGAAAACAAATATGACTGCCTGTTGTTTACACGTACAAATTTGGTTGTTTGAAAAGCGTAGAAGAAATTTAAGATTTTTGTGTTTAAAATTCCACCAAACTTTCTGTTTTAAAAGCAAAAGCTAAAAGATGTCATATTTTCTGAACAAGCATTTCAATTTTTTGAGAAGAAAAATGCATTTTGTCAGATCTTTAATGAAGGTGAAGAAAGAAAGAATTTGTAAGCAAAAAATTAAATGTGTAAATTAAAATCTGCAACTCAGAAGTGCGAAGTCGGCGCCAAGTTTGAGCAGTTCCCGGAGCCGGAGCCACAGTATTTTATCTCGGAGCGGAGCTGGAGCATCAAAAATTTTCCGGCTCCAGGTGACTGATTACTGTAATGCATTTTCATATATTTCTTTCCTATAAAATTGAGAAATATAAACAAGAGATGAAAGTTTAATATAAAATATAATTTTGTACCATGTTTACATCGCAGTAATTAGGAAAGTTGAAAAATATCGCTAACTACTTATTAAAAAAACATTTTCGGCATACCTGTATAGTTTGCAGTTTTCAATAACTATCTAAAAATTCACTCATCCTGTCAGAAAATTCACTCGCCAGTGGTTAGTAAAATGATGCATTTTCCTACCCCTGAGCATGATATTGTTATTTTATTTTGATGTCATAAACACACTTCTCAGACTTGTGGCAAATTATTTCACAAGATAATTCACTGATGATCTAGCAACCAATTTTTTGATCATTTGTACCTATTGAACAATGTAAAACCACTACATGAATCGTGATTCTTGTTAGTCCAGACATAATGCCTTAGAATAATCACATATATGGTATTCAAAAGTAGGTATAGGTACATTAGCAGAAATTTTACTAAAGGAAATATTCATGTGTATTTTAAAAGAAACTAGAACTTTGTTGAGATATAATCAGTTATTGTTAAAGTTTCATCGGAGCTTGAGCAAAGCATAGGTTTGCATTAAGCCTAACCAAAGAAACAAAGGTCAAGCTCAAATTGTTATTTTCAAGTGCTGGGTACAAAATGTATGAATTTTCTTAAATCACAGTTTATTTCAAGGAAAAATTGCTATTTAGTGAAAATTAACACATCATTTAAATTCATCTATGAACTTAAATGTTAAAATGAGTTTCATTACTTACGTTCCACGTAGTGCAGATAATAGATGTTTGCAGATTATGCATTTTGCGGAGTTCACAGAGTTTACTGTATTTCACTTTATTATAAGCATTCATTATGATTTCTAGTCCATTATTACATTGTTGCTCAAGAAAATTTTAACATTTATATCCCATTTATGTTTATTTCTGCATTTCAATCACTTTCAGCATGATATTGTGTTATTTTATTTTCATGTCATAAACACACTGCTCAGATTTGTGTCAAATTATTTCACAAGAAAATTTTCTTGCTGTCTAGCATCCAATATTTTGATCATTTTTACCATTTGAACAGTTGAAAGCGCTACATTTATCATGATTTTTTTTATTCCAGACATAATTTCTTGGAATAATCACATATAGCATGCAGAAGTAGGTATAAATACATTAGCAATAATTTTACTGAAGGAAATATTCCTGTGTATTGTAAAATAAATAAAAACTTTATTGAGATAAAATAAGTTATTGTTAAAGTTTCATTGGTGCTTGAGCAAAGCATAGGTTTGCATTAAGCATAACCAAACAAACGTCAATGCTTAGCTGAAATTATTATTTTCAAATGCACGGTACAAAACTCATCAATTTCAATATATTTCATACAATGTTGAAAAAATATAAGACTTTTTGTGTATTGCAGTGTAAGAGTTCAAGCAATTAACAATATAAAGCAGGAATGAAATATCTTTATAATAACTGTGTGTTTTTCATAGAAACATGTAAAAAGGAAACGTAAAATCTTAAAAACATGGAACGCTTAAATTTACAAACATCGCTTGTTTTACACTTACTGATTGAAATTTTGGCTAAACCGGTTTCAGTTAGATAAATTATTTTTCTATTTTCATGGTTTAAAAAATTCAAATTTTAAAAGATTTCTTTAACTCGATTTTAGTTAATGAAATTTTGGAATATGCACACACAAATTGTTTTCATAAATTCTTGTGACACTTTGATTTGTTTCATTTATGTATGGTTGTTTAATAAACCAAAGGTGGATCTTAATGTGAAAAAGTTTTTACATGTATTTATAAAAAAAATAAGAATTTTTCCTATCAATTTCAACATATTTCATACAATGTTTAAAAATTTTAAGACTTTTGGTGTATTACAGCGCAAGAGTCAAAACATTAATAATATAAAGCAAAAATGAAATATCTTTATAAAAACTGTCTGCTTTTTCATAGAAACATGTAAAAAGGAAATATAAACTCTTAAAAATATGGAAAGCTTAAATTTCCAAATATTGATTGTTTTACACTTAATTATTGAAATGTTGGCTAAAACAGTTTCAGTTAGATAACTTATTTCTATTTGAATCATGTTTATGAGTAACCTACAGTGTTAAATAGTTCAAATTTTAAAAGATTTCTTTAACTTGATTTTAGTTAATGAAATCTTGGAATAATGCACACACATTGTTTTCATAAATTCTTGGACACTTTGATTCGTTTTATTTATTTATAGCTGTATAATAAACTTAAGGTGGATCATAATGTGAAAAAGTTTTATTTTACATGTATTTATATATATAAAATATATATATATGTCGTCAATTTTAGCATATTTCATACCATGTTGAAAAATGTTAACACTTTTGGTGTATTACAGTGAAAGAGTTCAAAACATTAAAAATATAAAGTAAAAATGAAATTCTTTTATAATAACTGTCTGCGTTTTCATAGAAACATGTGAAAAGGAAACGTAAAATCTTAACAACATGGAACGCTTAAATTTCCAAATATCGATTATTTTACACTTGATAATTGAAATGTTGGCTAAAACAGTTCCAGTTAGATAAATTATTTTTATTTGAATCATGTTTATGAGTAACCTATAGTGTTAAAAAGTTCAAATTTTAAAAGATTTCTTTAACTTGATTTTAGTTAATGAAATCTTGGAATAATGCACACATTGTTTTCATAAATTCTTGGACACTTTGATTCGTTTTATTTATTTACAGCTGTATAATAAACTTAAGGTGGATCACAATGTGAAAAAGTTTTATTTTACATGTATTTATATATATAAAATATATATATATGTCGTCAATTTTAGCATATTTCATACCATGTTGAAAAATGTTAACACTTTTGGTGTATTACAGTGCAAGAGTTCAAAACATTAAAAATATAAAGTAAAAATGAAATTCTTTTATAATAACTGTCTGCGTTTTCATAGAAACATGTGAAAAGGAAACGCAAAATCTTAACAACATGGAACGCTTAAATTTCCAAATATCGCTTATTTTACACTTGATAATTGAAATGTTGGCTAAAACAGTTTCAGTTAGATAAATTATTTCTATTTGTATCATATTTATGAGTAATCTATAGTGTTAAAAAGTTCAAATTTTAAAAGATTTCTTTAACTCGATTTTAGTTAATGAAATCTTGGAATATGCACGCACAAATTGTTTTAATAAATTCTTGTGACACTTTGATTCGTTTTAGATGGGGGATTATAAAGGTCAATGGAAATCACGACTATGAATTTATGGCATTGGTCTTTAATTTTTTTTTTGTGTATCTTTTCATCACTAACCTAAAATAAGTAATGATATCAATACAAAAACCCTTAACGGGTTAAAAGTTTGTGACGCAGCACTTTATCTTTAGCTCTAAGAATTTTAAATTTGGAACTTAAAAATAATGATATCAAATTTTGAGAGACGCAATGCTATTAATTTACCTATACATATATATATATCAAAATTTATTCATTGATGCTTTATCATTTACATCTCATAAATTCGAATTATGAATTTTAAAAGATATGATATGAAAATTTAAGTGACGCCTTGATGTTGCTTAAAACGATTAGTTTTAAAATTCAATTTAAATTTTCTTTTGGCTAAATACATTTACACATCTAAACAATACTTTTCATTTTCAAATGCATCATTGAATATATTACTTTCACTGAATCTATATAATGCACTGAATTGTATTAATTTGAATAAATTGATTTATCTTTTGTGCCACGCTATCCAAAAATCAAAAGTAAAATTTATGCAGTTTTTTGCGTCATTGTATCCAAACTAAGTTAAATGTATGCAAATGGATAATATGGCCAAAAAACTATTTACATAAATTTTACTTTTGATTTTTGGATAGCGTGGCACAAAAGATAAATCAATGTATTCAAATGAATACAATTCAGTGCATTATATAGATTCAGTGAAAGTAATATATTCAACGGTGCATTTGAAAATCAAAAGTATTGTTTAGATGTGTAAATGTATTTAGCCAAAAGAAAATTTAAATTGAATTTTAAAACTAATCGTTTTAAGCAACATCAAGGCGTCACTTAAATTTTCATATCATATCTTTTAAAATTCATAATTCGAATTTATGAGATGTAAATGATAAAGCATCAATGAATAAATTTTGATATATATATGTATAGGTAAATTAATAGCATTGCGTCACTCAAAATTTGATATCATTATTTTTAAGTTCCAAATTTAAAATTCTTAGAGCTAAAGATAAAGTGCTGCGTCACAAACTTTTAACCCGTTAAGGGTTTTTGTATTGATACCTTATAAGGATCATTTCTAATGTCTTTGTAATTAGCCTTTTGTTTTTCTAGAAAAACTATTTGAAAACAAATTAAAAAATACTTGTTGAGTTAATTGTACTATATTTTTACTTTTTATTAATCCGCTTAAAATGATAAAAATTAACTCGCTATGCAAGTAATAGACAACTAACTTTAAAAAAAATACATATATATATAACAAATAACTATTATCCTGCATGATTGCATTGAATTCAGCATTAAAAAGGCTAGCTATCCTCACGTGCTTTTTACCACCTTTTTTTAAAAAACTAGCTTTTCTGTCATAAATTTGTATTCCATTTTTGGGTAAAAAGAGTTTTACATTTCCTTTTATTGTTTATACATCACTTTTTAATATCACATGATTTCTATTTTTACATTATTATTCTCTTTCCATATTCTTATCTATATTTTCTTTCTATTTCACTATTCGCTTTTTCTATTTTCACACAAAGTACAATGTTTAAAAGTAGTTATATGTTCTTTTACACCCAGAAAAAAAGCCGGAAATTTTGCGTAAAACGTGGCAACTGACGTTCGTTCGTACTATAACTAGTTTTATAAATATACTTATCTTGGTGCAATAGCTGTTTCACTCTTATGCAAAAATTCATGAATACAAGATTTATTACGATTATGTATAAGTATATATATTAAATTTAGCAATGCGGAAGTAATATTACGTAATATGACGTAATAACTATGGGAAACTAGAATCATTACCTATCTCAGGATATCATTGAATTAATTACATATGATAGATTTATTTCAAATAATAATAAAAAAAAATCTTTTTAAAATATCTTTTTAAGTTTTGATTCGATTTCCATAAAATTTAAAATAACTGGACAAAATTCTGAAACGAATATATATGCTAAATTTCAAACCATGCTGTTGGGCAGTTTTGAGTTTTTATATGCGGAAAGACGGACAGACAGATGCACAGACCAGATGACGATGCTACGTCTATCAAACACATAATCGAAACATCATTATTTAATCTTTAAACTTTTGAGTTCTTAAAAATTATTTATGTGTTTATGCAGAGAATCTTCATATTTAATCGAGTTTGAAAGAGAAATCATTGTATCTAACTATAGTATTTGTGTGACTGAGAACGCCGTGAAGGAATCAATTTATTGCGTAACATTTACATATATATTATTTGATATATTTGAGAAAACCGTTTTTCTTTCATCGATTGAATATAGAATAACAATGGTGATCCTTATGATCGATTGATAAAAGTGCTCTTTTCCTTTGAGACCGAAACGACTTTGGGAAAAAAATTTCACTTGCAAAGTGTTTTCTATTATAGAATGTCAGAAACATATCTTTTATGTTCAAAGATTTAAAAACTTCTGGGTACTGTAGAAAATGTAGTTTGATTCTCTGTAGAAAAAATATCCACAGGTATTTATTAGAGTGCTAAAATCGAAGCATAATAAAACATTTTATGATACTGTCGACACTGTTTCAGAGATAAAGCAATTTAACAACATAAAATAAACGAGTATACCATGGGCTTATAAAAATGCTTAACAATATAGAAAATGAATTTAAAAAATCCATTCATGGACATTAAATTTTCATAATATTCAGTAAAATATATTTGTATAAATTTTCTTTTAAAAATTTAAACTTTTAAAATACATTCTTGTAGCACAAAAGCATCTATTTTTTTTTAGTTTTGAAACTTTAAAACTTAGATATAATAATATAAAAAAAAAGGTCAAACAATTATGACTTAAAATCTGTTGATGATATTCACGTGACATTTATTTTTGATAAAAAATATGGTACAGAAATTCTAAATAACGCTTTTAGTTCCATAATATTCCATTCTCAACTTTTCAAGCAGGATATTTTATGTTTGTGCTGTATATATGTAGAATAAGCGCCGATTCACATGGTTCTTTTCCTTCACAAATAGGGTTTTAATAGTTTAAATCCACAAAGTTGAGAGATTCGTAGCAGCCTTAATGAAATAATTTCATTCGGGACATCACTCACTGAACTAAAAATTCCTTTATTTCTCAGCTGGAAGATACAAGGTAGTCGCAAGCCCGCCGAAGCCCCATAACAACCGTATTTTTCCTTGAATCATATCCTGGATCTGTTAGAATAGCTCTAAAAATACTGAGCTCTTGTTAGGAGTATATGAGTTTTGTTAAGAATTTGGAATATTTTCCAGTAGAAGGAGAATAAACGGGACTTTCGATTATTTGGATAAGAACTTTACTGAAGTGATTGTAAGGTGGCGCAAGGTTTGGACACAACGCAATTGCAACACCAATAGTCATTTCTAAATTTGACGGTTAATTGTTATTTATGATCTAAATGTAATAATAACTATCTAACAGTAAAAAGTTAATTAGGATTTAGGATTTAAATGTAATCGCCAAATTCTTATTTTGTAATTAAATATAATTTATAACCAATTTAATCCTAATTGTCACATTTAAAGAAATTTAATTAGACATTAATGCTTTGAGTAATCATCAAATATAAACATGCCAATCAACTTATATTTTGGAAGCTTAATTTCATAAACATTAATAATCATTAAGATGTTTACGATGCGTAATTTCTTTTCTTATGATTTCATATATATATATTTAAAAATATGTGCGACAGTTATATGAAAGCATAAACTTAAAATCAATGAGCTGATAAACTGAAACTAAACATACTTAGAAACTAACGCATATTAGGAAGCATTAACTTAAGGGGACCAAGTAAGCGAAATTTGGGAAAAAAACGATTTTTACTTTTTTATATCATTAAATAGTTTAAACTTTTACCTTTCCAACGATGTGTCACACAAGTTTATATATTAATAAAGAAGTGTTGGAATTATTCATTCTTTCTAAGAGTACTTCACAGCTTAATGGACATTTAAATCTTTAATTGACTTTTTCTCAAAATTTGGATTTTTCATGTTTATGTTCCTTTTTTTCAATATCTATTAAATTCATGAACTCAATTTTTTTTATACTTTTATTATATTATATTGTATACTTTAACACAGGGATTGAATGATTTGCAGAGAATTATTTATTTTATGCAGTGAAATTTTACCAAAAATGCTAATTTAAAAATGCCTTTCAATAAATAATTAATAATTAATTTTCACGTTCACTTAGAAAGAAAATGGTCTGTTAAAATACGTAAAGCATGTTACTCAAACTACTCTAAAAATTCTAAACCTCTATATTTCACCATTTCTGAGAAAAAGGTACATAAAGTTGGTGTATTTTAACATGGCGGAGATAGAGCTTATCCGGTCCCCTTAAAATGAAAATGCTTGTGAAATACATGATGAGTTAAACATGTTTTTACGCCGACAACACTCCACAGATCTGTCACAGTAGTCGAAACATCAATGAAACATAAGATGTTAAATATCAACATCACGTCCTTTTCTAATCCTTCAAAAATAAGTAAGCTTTTGATTTGGAAAATGATTTCAATTTTGTTTCTATACTTTGTATTTTTGTTTAAATAATGGAGGAAATTTCTTAAAAAGTTCAGTTCACTACAAAGCCTTGTTGTAAAGCATAAATATATACATGCAAATTACTTTATCCAATGTATTTGAATTGAATATTTTAATATGTTTAATGCCATTTAAGAATATACTTCTAGAAATTGAAATATAAGAATTATAACTAAAATGCAATAATTTTCTAATTTCAGAGTAGAAATTACTATACATTTTAGTAAGCGGTTTTCTTGCTGTAACCCCTTGAAGGGCGGTAATGCCGTCATGGTATCACATAATTTTAATCCCCAATCGCCACATTGGCACCGGAATTCTATAATGAACATTTCATCTTTATTAAGTACGCGAAAATTTACGTTTACTTGTTTACACATAATTCTCTTCTAAATACTGGTGTCATTAAATTATTTGAACATTTTATGAATACAAGTACCTTGCCCCTGATAGGGCACATGTTTCACGTGTAGATAATCAACGCTAGATAGAGTATCGGATGTAGTCTTCAAATGTAGTGTATCTGAATAAAATCTAAAATTATATTAGCATCAGTACCGCTGCATTGTACCAACAATAAATCATCCACTTATCTAATATATTTATCTAACATCTAATATACGTGCAAAGTTTGTTTCTCATCGTACATCTGTAATAATAAGGTATACAAATAAATATCTGGCAGTATTGAGCTACAACTTTCTCTTATAGGAATTCCTCGAATATGTTTATATATATTACTGCCATCACTTAAAAAAATTTTCCTGTAATTACAAGTTGGAATAATTCGCAAAATGTAAATGCGTCAATAATTTGAATGTTGAAATGATTAAAAAAGCATTTAACATTATTATAACTTAAATATAATAACTTTATACTATTATAGAAATCATCAAAATCCTAGGCTGATAAATTTTTATAACACTTAACTTATTTTACTGATGAGTTCATAACTGATTTTTACCGTAATTGAATTATTATTTCCAATACTACTTTATTGCCGAAACGTTAGTGAAGGCTTACTGTGGAGACACGAAAAGTTTTGATTTCCGTTTGTCTGTCTGTCTGTCTGTCTGTCTGTCTGTCTGTCCGTCTGTTCCGCGATAACTGCCGCAAAAAGCATCCGATCGGCTTGAAATTAATGTGGCATGTTGATGAGGTACTCGGACTTAGCTGTATGGTTTTTGGTTAAATTTGGTTCATTCGTTCGGGAAATATAGAACATTTTATTTTGCTCTGTAATGCTTTTCAATGGCAAGTCAGACGATTTTCAAATTTTCATTTGTTGAAAGAAATGGCTCATATAAAAAATGGATTTAAATGGTAAATTTTTGATGCTGAAATTTTTAAATAAGAGTAGTAAATTATTCCTATTAGTTTGCAATTTTGTCAAAACATTTGTCAGAGCTTTTAAATTAGGTGTATAACTTATGATGAATTTTATACATGTGTTCGAATAATATAAAACATTTTATTTTATGAATTATATTTCATTTTTTTTCTTTTAACCGTTGCGTAGCAACTATATCTCATCCAAAAATATCATAAATGTGAAAGTATGTATGGTTTTTAAAGTCAAATCAAAGTTAAAAGGAATAAATTAATGAATGCCTTTGTATAGATATTTGCATATAGATTGATTTAAACGCAGAAATGAAAATAGTATTTATATACTATATAGAATAATATCTTTATTTATGTATTCAACTATTTTGATTATAAAGGAAAAAGTTCGTTATTTTCATACAGAATAAATTGACATTATTCTATTAAACTTTATAAACTTTATTGTTGCCAAAAAAAAAAAAAAAAGGGAATAACAATTTCTCCCAAAGAGTTCATTTTAATTTGTAAGATTTTCACGTGCAAAGGGAAAATGCAGCAAATTACAAATAATAAAAAAGATAAATAGGACAGGAATGGATACATATAAACATTTCACACCAAATACCACCTAAATTAATTTTTGTAGTGGTATTTTCCCACACTACGAAGAAAGATTCCTCGATTTACACGATTTTACTTGGCCTTCCTTTTCTCATTGGTTGCGATTTCATTTTCGCAATTGCGTATATTAATTGGTACAAAATTTTACATTTTTATGACTGAGGTATATGTAAGGCCATACAAATAATAAATTCCGTATTGTTTCCTATAAAATATGATAAAGTGTTGGTTAACTATATATGTTTCTATTAAGAGGAGCAGGGCTGCCTAGCCTCCGGCGTTCTGGATACCAGTATTTTAATACAAAAAATGTTACTTTATTTAATTGAAACATTTGCGCGATTTAAAAGAACAACATTTTCTGTAAAGTAATAGTGTTGTGCAAAAAGCCTGAGACTTGCCATGTCTGGTGGTGAGTGAAATGTTTTATTTAATGCATTTATCTCTATTTTAATGCTACACGAACAATGTCCCGTGTAACAGCTTGTAGAGTGTAAAATAAATTATTAAAATAATCCCTATTACGAAAAATGAAACAAAATGCCCGGCTAAGGGAAATAAAAGGTTAGTTAACCTTTCGTAATTTGACCTGAACACAGGTGTGCATCAAATTTCAACGGTGTTTGTAACATCGCGATTTTAAATTAAATGTGGATACTATTAAAAGGCTATCACAAAAAAATACTTAACGGCGCCATATCACGTTTATCTATTTAGTCAATTGGAAGTGGACACGATGATGAATTATTAACCGTTAGGTTTAGAACTCCCCCTACTTTAGGGTGATTTTAGTAAGTTAATGCTATCGAGTACATTTTTAGATATTTAGATTAGATCTTAGATATAAATATTGCAGAATGATAATCAAAATTATTATTAGATTTCTAAATTAGATGTCTCAGTTTACATTTCCAAAAGTTCTTTATCCATTAGATACAGATGTTTGTGGTTAGCAGGCAAGTAAATACTTCTGTATGGATATTAGGATAACGTAAAATGCTTGACCAAATTGTTGCTTATCCTTATAAATCGCAGTGTAAAAATGAATCTAAGATATAGGATAATCATTAACTCAATCAATAGAAAATTACAAATGCAAAATAAATTACACAACGGGGGGTTCAGTGGGGGCACCCCCCTGAAGAAATTTGCTTTATTATATAAAAATTACTAGAATAAGTAGCTCGTGAGAATTTCAGAATATCATTACATAACAACGTGTTTAATTTAACGCTTCTAATGTCTGAAACCATTGAAATATTTTTTTTTCTCCTTCTATAAATGTTTGTGTAATTTAAAAGTTTAAATTTTGTTTTTGTAGAAAGATTAATATTAAGCAAAATTTGCTAAAAACAATAAGTTGCAGAGATGACGTTGAGGCTCTTGATCTGCAGATTTACTAGTTAAATATGCTATTATATGTGTTTAGTAGAACTTAGTTAGTACCTACAAAGTAGGATCTTAAATCACAAGCAACAGTTCTAAACGAAATCGGATTCTCATGAAATATTGGAATCAAACTATATATAGAAATTTACTACTAATTTGTTCTAAACTTAAGTTAAAAAAAAGATTTTATTCTTTTGTCAATTTCATATTTGATTGTACTTAATAATTCAGATTTATCCACATTTTCTATACTGTTCCATAATTCCTTGCAGGGGTTACTATGAATTACACTTGATTGAACAGACATTTAAAATTGCGACAGAGAGAGAATTTTACGACAGTAAAAATATAATAAATCGGCTGATTCATATACATCGTAAATTTGCTTTTGCACTATCATGTATTAATTTTTTTAGCAATATGATACACTCTAAAAATAAGATTGCATATAAAAAACAATAAAATATTACTTAAAATAAGCATAGATTATAAAATATTTTAGTGAAAATTCCCTTTAAAAACTGTTTATAAATCAGCATTATGTTATGCCTTAACGAAAAGTTTATTTAACTATTTAATTAATAAATAATTTTCTCAATTTAGACTAATCTTTAGAATAAAACTTGCATTTTATCTTTTTCTCATTCATCCGAGCGAAAGTAAAAAAATCTCCTTAATGTAAGTCTTTGCTGAACCTAGAAATTTACCTTAATGCGGTGTTAATGGGTAATTCCAATTTGACTCGTATAAATTAAAGGTGGATGAAAAGGACGTAATCTATTTTCAGATCAGGTTCTACTTTACGTTAGAACCTTTTTTTCTTCTTCAAGAATGCCATTCACGAGTTAATATGGCTTTGACTGTATTTAAAAAAGAATTACGAATGTCGCAGTAAGAAAAGTTTGGGATAATAAATCTATATTTTTTCAATATACAGTAGAACCTCTATTATCCGAAACTTTCGGTCAACCGAAATTCATTTTTAAAGTTTTTTTTTTTTTTACGATCACGTTCCTTGTTTGCAAAATCCATTTTTAAAGTTTTTTTTAACTATCATATTCCTTGTTTGCAAGTGGTCCTTTACAAACTACGAGTACATATAAATATTTTAGATCCCCTTTCTTAGAGTTCCTACGAATTTAACTTGAGATCCCGTAAGCTGCGGAGTGGAACGAAGAAAACGAACAAATTAGCAATTCTGAAGTTTTTAAATGTTTTGCAAAAGATTTGGCATGGCTGGAGTAACAGAAAGACTGTGATACTAATGAACTAATAATATTAAAAAACTCGGTGATGGAGCTTCAAAGCAAAGGCGAAACTGCTACAAACAAAACATTTTTTCAAACCCTTGTGATATACGTAAAAGGTAATTAATTTCAAAATTCAGGTAATTTATTATTGTTTGTAATTTGCTATTGCTTTATTTTTTATTAAGCATTTGTTACCATAATAAGAAATACTGAATTTATTTCTCCTTAATCTTAAAATTAAAGCATTCTCGATTATCCGAAAATTTCAATTTTCCGAAAGAGGGTCGCTCCCAATTACTTCGGATAATCGAGGTTCTACTGTACCTTTATTATATTCAGTAAAATAGTAAATGATTTTGTTTTCAAATTTTTCAGTAATGCTTATTGTGCTATGGAATTTGACTGTCCAAATTGCTAGGAGTTCCTGAGGATAAACTTATGCCTGGACTCTGATTCCATTACAAAAACAAGTTAAATTTTAATTGTGTGTTCTTAGAAATATTCTTAGAAATATATTAAATGTGTGAATTACGTTATTATTTTTTTTTAGCCAAAGAAGTTTATAAATCTGCTTTAGGTACCAGAATAAATGAATAGGTTACTTTTACATTAAAAAAAATACTTCTTCCAATTCACACTGAAGCTAAAAGATAAATCTCACATAATCTTTTTTTTGTGATTCAACGCAGCAAAGTAAGTCTTTCATTTAACAACAAAAGTTGGCAATTTTAAAGGGTGAGTGTAAATTGCCTATTTTAAGTTAAAGATGAAAGAAATCGATGTAATCTATTTCCGGATTATATTCTACTTTTTGATTAGATTATTATCTTATTTACTCAACAAATGTCATCCAAAAATTAATATGATGTATCTTGTGTTCAGTAGGGAGGTATGAATGTAGCAGGATTGAAACTTTTGTGATGATAATTCGAAAATTCGTGGATCAATTTATCGATGGTAGATACGTTTTAGCGCACTCATACCCAATAAACATATACATCGCATATGTGAAACAACTGAAATATTCTTCAAGACATGTAAAATTAATTAATGTCTTTTAAAAAAAAAATCAAACAGATCTGGAAATAAATCTACATTATTTTGTGCCATAAATAAAATTGTTATTCTGCTAATTTATAAAAATACATTTCGACAATGCACATCTAAGTCTTAAAATAAATGTTGCAGGTTATCTATTTATGCTTCAACTGAAAAAAAATGTAAAGGGAATAAGAAATACAAGTCATTTCTAGGCCCAGAAATTTAGCTTTAAGGAATGTTAACGCTCATTTATTATTTATACCATATATATTAACCACTTGTGTGATTATCCCGAGATATCGTGAGTTTGTATTTATTACAATTAATTATTATTCCACGATAACTAGGTCGTGGCATAATTTGTCACTATAATATGTTTTATCATGTTTCTACTTGGCCTGAAGCTTAAAAAGAAAGAAAATACGTATTCTTATATAATATAAAAAAAATCCCTGTCGGCTCGGTCTACAGGCGCAGGTAGATTTCGAAGCTAAGTACTAATTTCAACAACAAAAAACTAAATCATAATTAGAGATAAACCCACTTTAACAATTTTTTCTGGCGATTTTTTCTTTTGACGATATATTAATTTTATTTTTGTATAAGAGCTGGATTTATCAGATTCATGTTAAGGCAGTATTTGAAATATTTTTCCATGCTCAACATCTCCAAATTTTCTGACACATTTTCAGATTCATTTTTAACAGGAAAAACATGAAACTTTCTTAGGTGATTTTTAAAGAGATATATAAGCGACCTATATTTTTAGTTTTCGTTCAAATATTTAAAACTTGATTTATAAATAAGTATTTTCTCAGTCAGGACAATATTTTAAGTTTCCAACACAATTGCTTCGAGAAATTCGGTTCAAAATGCCCACATTCACATCATTTTTTTAACTATATTCTGCCTCTATAAAAAAAAAAAAATCGATCATTACAGTACATTATATAGTTTCTGAATAATGGAATCTACCAATTGGATGCGCCTGAGAGCAAAAATGAATTTAAAAATGAGTCAGAAAATAAGCAGTTTGGACTTGAATCCACCCTATAATACGATGATTTTTTTTCTTGAACCGCTATGTATTTTTAATTTGTTTTTGCTGTAAGAATTGATCCTATCAAAAACTTGTCAATATAAAAGATGTAGGTAATATTAAGGAGATATGTGATAAATTCATGCGGATTTGATATTTTGTGAAATGACGAAGTTATGCATTTTTTTCTTCTTCAATAACCCCCCCCCCCCTTTTTTTCAGTAGGAATTGGTGCTATCAAAAACTTGTCAATATAAAAGTTGCAGATAATTTTAAGACAATTTATAATAAATTTAATTGGATTTCATATCTTGAGAATTGACGAAGTTATGAATTTTTTTTCTCTCCAAAACCCAAATTTTTCCCCCACTTGAGACCATTTTTAGTTTAATAAAAAATATGTCATACATGAATTTTTGGCAAATTTTTTAGAAGTAATAATAACTTTAAATTGAGTCGATATGTAGTATAAATAACAAAATATGGGGCTTTTATTTTTTCACAAAACCCCTCCCTATTTGCACCCTCTTGGTCCGATTTTGCACATTAACGAACTTAACCGACATTTTATGCCCCTTGATTTTATGCATTAGTTTGAAAAGATTTGTGCACAATTATGGAAATTATCGTGTCCATAAAAAAGTGATATATATATATATATATAAACTTGTGGTTTTGGTTTCTAGAAGTAGATCTGCAAAAATACATTAATACGTTAAATTTTAGGGAGGGGGCATTTACATACTATTTATCTCAAATCAACCGAAATACGAAAGATTCCACGAAAGACGCATTTGCCTTATTTACTTGTAAATTATAGATAAAGAAGGGTTTTTTAATGATTTAAAAAATCTCCACTATAACCCCCCCCCCCCTCCCCCCTTCCCCTAACTTCTTTAGCTTATGAAAGGGGGAGGGGGTTACAATAGGGATTTTACGGTAGTTATTAGTTTAAAAATTTTACTTTCTTAAAATATTACTCATATCTATCTCCATTCAAAGCATCATATACATAACTATTTTAGATATGGAAGTAAGCCATCATTGCAAGTTTAGAATAAATGTAATAGAAAATTTGCAAAGTTGTTCATAGTAATACTTTTGTATTAACAATGCATAAAAAATATTTTTGTAAACTGTTTAGTAAAATAATATGTAACACTTATTGCATTTTATAAAACATTAAATTTATTTAAAGTACAATTGAATGTAAACGAGCTTGTTGCTCTTTATGTATTTGCTGAAAGATGTGTTTGATGAAGTTTCAATGCAAAATCAACTTTGTATGAGGAAAATATCTTCTATTTCAGGAAAATTATAGATAATGGAACTAACATTATTTATCATTAAGTTAACTGAAAGGAACAGAATCACAGAATGATTATTAGGGCACTTATGTACTATTCATATCTGCCCCAACTTGTCTGTTCACAAGTGCCCCACATTGCTGCTTCTGTTAAATTGATAAATCTTTAACATTTCTCAATTTTAGAAGAAAAAGAACTTTTTCAAAAATATTTATTAGTATTCATAGTATATGTTAATACACGCATATTCAAATAAATGAATAAATAAATAAAGTTATACGCTTATCAACTTGGAACAAAGATTTTACTTTTGAGATCTAAAAACAGTGTTTTGGCTACAGAGGACAATCAAAATGTCAAAAAGCTTCAAAATTATTTTTACCATATGTCTACAGCTACTGTCATCTTTAGTAATTTTTTCAAATAAAAAAAACTTATAATAACTATTGAAAAATTGCGATGTTCACATCTGCCCCCATCTCCTCTACTTTTTTCCAGCTTTCACTTGACCAGTATTTGTGTTCCTTTGCAAACGCCAGTCGGGCCTTCTGATTTTTTTTTTTACTTATGAAATTTTTTAAATATCAACTATTCATAATGTCCTGCGTCACGTAATCGTCTTGACACGATAGACCGAGATATTTCAGCAATATTTTCACTCCGTAAATCACGGAATATTGCAGCTAGATATTTCAGCAATATTTTCACTTCGTAAATCACGGAATATTACAGCTAGCTATTTCAGCAATATTTTCACTCCGTAAATCACGGAATATTGCAGCTAGATATTTCAGCAATATTTTCACTCCGTAAATCACGGAATATTGCAGCTAAATTTTTATGCGGGTCATCAACTGATTTTCTACCGATAATTCTGCCGGCACAAATAGTCGTTTTCCGGGGTTTCCAGGACCGTAGCAAGTCCTCAAGGACGTGACCATCTTTATGTATTTTTAAAATATCGTTCACAGCAGATTTTTCGATCGATAACTTAGCCGCAATCTCACGAGAGGACTGATCCTTTAGCGACACACAAATCACTCGTTTGCGAGCAATAATTATTGACCTTTTCATAATTGAATTTCAACTATGTTATTCACGTTGATTAATTAAAAAACACGACCAAAAAGACACTTTAATGAGTGCAAAAACTAACGAATGACGGATGGCCGAAGACTTTTGCACACGCGAATTTCGAATTACTTCCCTTTGCATCAAGTGTCTCCGGTATCCAATCAAAATGATCACGCGGTCAGAGGTCATTTGCACATTCCTAATTTTTCGAGCGATTGCGCTATTCATCTTAATATACGCTGGAACATTCTGGCAAAAAAATAAAAAAAAAACTAACTGGCCAGAAACTTTTGACCGCCACTGTATAACAATTTAATGATCAATAATCTAAACTCACACAATAACAAATTTAAAGTCTTTAAAGGAGTGAATCATCTACAAATCCACAAAACTTTTATTGTAAAGAGTTTATGTCATATAATTATGAAAGTTTTTTACATTCCTGGAGATACAGTCTTGAAGACATTTTGTTAACTCAGGACAAAATAATATTTATTTATGAGGAAATAAACATTAGTGCTGTACTCTATCGGTTATTGTTTCAAAGCAAAAATCATTCAGCGATATAGAAGCAAAGTAAAAATGTACAATCGTGGAAAAAAAAGTAAACACCCCCTACTAACTCTTCAACAAATTATCGTAGACGGAAGTTACTGGTACCGAACGATTGGAAATAAAGTCTACTTTTAAATGATGTATATAAAATTTGCTTAGGGGGTCATCTACATATTTAAACGAACCCAAACCTCATTTTTTTCAATGGTAATACCCAATTTTAACGAGATATTTCAAATGTTCGGTTCAAACTATGCCTAGACACCAAATTTCAAATCATTTGAATGATAAGTTTTTGAATTATAAGCATTCAAAATTTAGTGCTTCTAATGTTAAATTACACTTTCATATTTTTATTTATATCTCCTGAAATTATGCTCCTGATGTGCTAATTTTTTGTGTAGCAATAAAACTAATGTGCCCAAACATAAATACGCTGAATTTCCAATTTTTATAATTTTATGATATGAATTATGAATTAAGAAATTAATATTCGAAAAAATTATGAATTGCAACCTACAATTTTTTTGATAGATTTAGATTTATTAAGTTCTGCTTTATGAAAATCCAAAATTTTACATTTTTCTTCCAAATAGTTTTCAAATTATGCTTAAAAAACGGGAAAATGATGGTTTAAGGGACCGTCTATGATAAAAGTGAGTAGATATTTTGAAATTTCTTCTGCTGCCTTGTTATCTAACAGGCTTCATTGACTGCTTAAGGTGCCTTGATCAAGAAGGAGGCTCTCTCGGTTAGCAATCGAGTACCCAACTTCAATTTGGATACAACCCTTAAAATACGCTCGTTTTAAAATAATTAATTTCTCGGAAACTTATAGTACGAATTGCATAAAAATTTGTTTTCAGGCTAATTGAAGGGTGTAGAGTTCATTTATGGTGTTAGAATTGGGTATTGCCATTGAAAAAAATGAAGTTATGGTTCGTTTTAATATGTAGATGACCCCCTAAGCAAATTTTATATACATCATTTAAAAGTAGACTTTACTTCCAATCGTTCGGTACCAGTAACTTTCTTCTACGATAATTTGTTGCGGAGTTAGTAGGGGGTGTTTACTTTTTTTTTCCCACGACTGTACAAAAAAAAAAAATCAACAGTTTAGTTTTTATGAGAAAAATAATAGAGGTCCAAATTTGCGAATATCAGGATTGAGGGGGATAATGCACGCTGTACGCATAAAAAGTTTAAGCATTTGTATTGATTTCAGTTTGCAGATAATTACACATAGCAAATTGTAAATGAGAAATACTAGAACTATCTTCAAAGCGCGGCCAATTTATCATTTTCTTTATTAACCTTTAACTGATGTTACCGGTCTCACAGACCGCTGCATTTTTCAATTTTTATAGTTTAACTACAAACACTTCCAAAATTTTGTTTCATTTGAAACTTTAGTTCTATCAACAGAGAATTTGAATAGGTGAATTTTGATTATAAGTGTCCTGTACAAAAAGTTTAGAACAAAAGCACACTCCTATGAGTTAATCGCGCCTTTTATTCATCTTTCTATGGAGCGGTCTCACAGACCACTTCACAGTAGTTATGTGACAATTACTGTCACATCTGTTAAAGGTTAATATAACAATAGTTAAATCTGCCGAAAAGTATGAATTATTATGTGTCATAATTGCAAAAGACTTCCCACAGATAAATAAATATTTCTACAATTTATAAATACAATACTAACTTTTCCAATGTATATCTCATATTAAAATTTTATACATAAGGGGAAGAAAAGTGAAAGAAATCAGTTAAACATAGAGTAGGTGGGAGCAAAGACACGCACTGCCTGATTTAATATGAAGAAACATTTCTACAATCATGACCGCTAGGTAGTAGTTTGGTCTCATGTGTAGTAGTTGTGTGTTCAAACCTTATGAAAAAAGTAGCACTCCGTGCCAAGAAAATGAGGTAAGTTTAAATTTGCAAATTTTGATCTAATATTTTTAAAATGTTACTTTATTGTTTAGCTAACAATACATCGAATTTTTACAAATCCAAAAATTCAGTGGAGAACGGAAGCTTCTAAATGCCGTATAGTTTATCTCGATCGCATTTGTTTAAACTTGTAGGTAGCCGCTTAAGTAAAATACTGCAGAATGGGGTAAAAGTACGCATCCGTCTTGGGGCAAAGATACGCACAAGTTTAAGATTCGGGGCTTTGCCTTTTCGTTTTAGCTAGATGTAAATTTTTCCACAATTCCGTAGTGGTAAATTTTATTTTTTATATCGTATATAATATAATAGCTATTTAACTAATATAAGCTAGTTAACTACATTTTCCTTTTTCTTGTTAAGTTTTTTTAAATATAGAACGTAGGTATCTACCTACCTACTTTTAAAAATAAATATTCTTGTTTCATAAAACAATTTTGTTTTAAAGTCATAACCCTTAACTCCTGTTAATGGTCTCACAGACTGCTGCTATATTCATTTTTCATAGCTTAACTTGTAATTTTCAATTTAACTATTGATGTTATTTTAATTTTGATTCGTTTGGAAACTTAATAGTATCGCTAAAGACTTCTAAATGAGGAGAACTTTTAGTATAATAGGCCTTTACATAAAGTTTAGCGCAAAAACAGTATCTTATGAGTCAGACAGCCCTTTTTTTCATTCTACGATCAAGGAGTCTTTAAGATCACTCACAGTATTTATGCAACAATTTTTGTAACAGTAGTTTGAGGTTAACTGCTATTTGCGATCTCACAGCCCCCTGTTTTTTTTCTTGGTTTAACTTACAATTTTCAGTTTAACTATAAATACTAGTGAAATTTACTAATGCTTTTGCATAACTCATTCGTTTTATTGGAAATGGGTCAAAACCCACATTAATGGGGCAAAAATTCGCACTGCGTATCTTTGCCCCACCACTGCGTACTTTTACCCCAACCGATGGGGCAAAGATACGCAGAGCAATGTTTTTTAAAAATTGCAATTTCTCACAGAATTATAATTTAACAGAATTTCTGTTGATCATAGCACTAGGTTCTAATCTAACATTTTAATCACTCATTACATAAGTTTAGACCAATGTGTATGTTAGAAATAAAAATGTATGGAAAGTGCATATCTTTGCTCCCACCTACTCTACATATTTACCTAAACCGTGAAAATTTTCATAAATCAGTGTTAATATTTAATTTTAAATTGTATGCTACAAATTAAAGAATGATTTCTTGTAATATACTTCTTGATAATGTTAAAATTTTAAATTAGTTTCTTGCCCGGTTTGTTTTAAAATGCAAATTTCGAGAACGAGCACTATCTAAAAATTTCCATTGGGAGGGGGGATTAAAAATTTTTTTTGATTTTGATATGTACAGCTCTGAAGCAATAAATACAATTAATTCTCACACACTCTCAGAAATAAAACTCTCCCTTTTGACGATTCAGAAATCCTCGAGCTGTATTTCGTCGTTTTTGACGATCATTTCCTATTAACATCACGTGACTTTTAACGAAACGTAAACCCTCAAATATTTGACGAAAGTTTTGCCTCAATCACTGTCAGACTCAATGCATTTTAAGGAAACATTTCCTCAAATCCTCCTCAAATCCTACGATTTTAGCAAACAGATATTTGCTTGTTTATGTTAGTCCTGTAATAATTTATTTTAAAACAGCACTTAGTGCTTTTCAGAAAATACTGAAATATAGGTAGTTATTGTTTCTTCATTAGTTATTTTTTTAGCTGTTAGAATTTTTAGGAATGCTTATTAATATTATTATTATTTTATTTATATGTTGTCGTTCGTTATGTTTTAATTCGAAAAGAATAAATTTCCTGTGTTTTTCAAAACCATTCAATAAGAAAATTAGGTCAATAAAATTTCAAACTTCTAGGATATCTTTTTTTTTTTTTTTTTTTTTTTTTTTTTTAAGAAGTATATTATCAAAGTATAAGAAGTATATTATAAGAAGTTTTCAATCAAATTAAAAATAAACATAATTGATCCCTCTCCTCTTTATAAACAGTAAAGTGTTAAAATCTTATCCTCCTACTCAAAGTGATAAAATCTCACGCAATATGCACTTCACAATTCATTATTTGTGAGCAACAAATTAACCAGACCATATTCTAATCATCCATTGATCAAAGAAAATTTCAGTTGTAAATTATTTAATCAAGCCATATTATAATTATCCATCGACACGAGAAAACCATAAAAATAAATTAGCTTTCCTTAAAACTTTCAGAAAATATAGCAGCCCGATAAAATTGCACTCTACGTTATAATAATAAAACACGAAGTAGAATTCATTATACCAGTCTAAAAGCAGACACTTTCAAGTCACCAGCAGCCAGGTTGGAAGAACAGCGACCTCCCATACGAAAGGTCGTGAGTTCGAATCACGCCGGGGAAAGAGACAGGTGATTTTTTTTCTCTCCCCGTGTCAAATTCTGGAGCTTCCACACTGATTGAGAGATGGCGCCACCAGCCCTCTTTTGACGAAACTATTGACGAAATTTATATCGTCAAGCAAGTGAAGAAACTAATTTCATTAATTTGACGAAATGTTCGCTCGGAGCATTTTCCAGGAAACTATTTCGTCAAAAACAAAGAAAATTTCGTGAAATCTGAGTATTCATTTCTGAGAGTGCATATATTTCTTAAATCAGACAATTTATCCATTAATGATAAATATATCTCACTTTGAATGTTTTGCAAAAGCAAAGACTTTAGATAACATTATTGATAATTATTACCCGACTGCCAAGAAAGGTTATGTGTTTCACGCGTATCTGGGTATGTGGATTTCTTTATACCCTCGAAACATCACAACGACTGCATGGATTTTAATGAATGAAGTCTCTATCGATTCGTCTAAATCGTCTGGTGGTTATAGGCTACGCTTTGTTTTAATAAATTCAAACTGGCGGCCGTAAAATACAAAATGTCGGTAGAGACGAAAAAAGGTTTTTACGCTCCCTATTGTGTGGTACAGTCGAACCCCGTTAATACGCGCCCTGCTTAATACGCGAAACCGCTTAATACGCGAATTTTCTTCGGTCCTTTGAACTGCTCCTATCTTATGCATATAAGAAAAACCGCTTAATACGCGAACGGTTAATACGCGAACCCGTTTAATACGCGAAATTTTATCAGTCCCTGGCAAGAAAAACCTACGTTTAATATGCGAATTAGCTTTTTTCGAAACAGACGAGTTTTTAGAGGAAATATTTTCCCAAACCTTTTATACGACAATTCCTTAAACTATGAATGCTTTTTTCTGTCAAATTTAATGCAACCATGAATAGCTTTACTAAACATTTCAGTCTCAACCTTTCCTAGTTAAAGGAGAATTCTTTTCCGGCCTCGATTACTTCGTAAAGTCAAACAGGCCAAGAAGAGAGAAGAAAAATTTTTAATGCTAACGAGTGCATTGTAAAATAAGCAAAAATGCTGTTTTTTTCCCTGACTAGAAAGAGCCTGAAGAGGTCTCCTCCGATTGGAAGATAAAAGTAAACTTTTCTCACTACGAATGAGAAACTGTGTGATGCCACTCCTAACTTAGAGCGGTGGCGAACCGATAGACTGATCTGCAATCAGTGTTGCCAGATGGGCTACTTTTTTAAATTCAGATTCTTGATTGGCACCACTTTTTTGAAATAGTAAAATGCGACTTATTTAATGACATATTAATTAAGGCAAAAACAAAGGGTATTTTATCGTTTCAAAAAAAATAGTGCCAGTCAAGAAATCTGAATTTAAAAAAAGTAGCCCACTGTCTGCAATCGCAGTTTAAACACGTGAGTCATCCCATTCGCTGCCTGGAGAGTACTGTAATATCTTTAAAAGGAATAGCGTCACTTGTCACTATCGATAAAATCTAGTCTACGATATCGTAATCTAGTCTATACCATGGCGGAAGAGTCAAAACATATTAAAATAATCTCTCCATCACTGAGAAGTTACAAATTATAAATCAGTACGATGCTGAGGATGTATCGAGTAAGCCTGCGTTCGCCAAAGAAAAAGTCTTATCGGGTCTACTTTAAGAACTTTGTTAAAGAAAAGGAATGCCATTGTTAACCAAACTGTTGTTGGGGGAACAAAGGAAATAAAAACCGCCAAGTTTGAGGACATGAAGAAGACCATCCACGAGCTGTTTGTTAAAACGCGCTCTACGAATATCCCAATAAGCGGCCTGCTAGTCCAAGATAAAGCTTCTGAAGTCGCTGCAAAAATAGGATTGTTAAGATTTCAATGCCTCAAACGGATGGATGGATGGATCGATTTAAAGCACGCCATGGAATAAAATTTAAGCAAGTATGCGGTGAGTCAGTTGCTGTCACCAATGAAGACGTCGATTGTTTGAAAACAAATGTGCTTCCGTAGCTTGAAAAAAACTAAAGCCGCGATATTTACAACGTGGACGAATTTGGATTTTTTTACAAAATGACACGAGAAAACATTGCTATGAAAGGAAAAACATACCATGGGGGTAAACTAATGACCGTCTTACTCTTTTGCTCGGTGCCAACTCTGATGAATCAGACAAGTTAAAGCTACTGGTCATAGGGAAATCATGCAATCCGCGATGCTTTAAAAATGTCAAGAATCTTCCCTTCCCGTACGGAATTCAGCACAGAGCGTGGATGACGGGCAACCTTTTTCAACAAGGGTTCGTAATTTTGTGCGGCGTACGGGAAAAGAATCGCGCTATGTCTTATTGTTTGTGGACAACTGTCCTGCACATCCAAAAGATAACGAAAGCCTGAAGAATGTTAAAGTAGAATTTCTACTTCCGAATTGGTGTCACTCAGCCAATGGGCCAAGAAAAAAATAACAGCTCCAAAGTAGATTACAAGACTCGCCTAGTACGACGATACCTTCGCCAAATGGAACCCTTTCTTGCTATGAGTGTCGTCCTATTACAGTCCAAGACGCTATGCACGTGCTTACCGCAGCATGGGAGAGTATCACACCAACGACGATTTGTAAATTGTTTTTGCAAGGCAAGTTTCGGAAGTAGCCAGGACAGAAATTATAAAAAGCCAACTTTGCACCCTAATGTTGAAGAAGACTGGCTAGGCACACAAGAAACTGCACGAGAAGATTTTGTCGATTTAGGCACGTTGATTAATATCGATAAAGATCTAGTCACCTCCGAGCTCAAAAGTCTGGATGACATCATCGCTGATGTAACTGCGACTGATAAACCGGATGAGGAGAAGGAAGATCATGGACCTGCGCGTCTGGCCCCCAACCCCATTACCCAAAGTTACGGATGCGCTCACTTTTCTCAGACTGTATGCATCGTCACTGTATGCATCGTCACTGAACGAAGGGCCCTCGACGAGCAAGATTTACCATCACCTGAATAGGGCTGAAAACAAAGCGACCACATGCCAAACAGGCCAAAATTGATACAGGGTCTGTCCAGAAATAATGAGACTGGATTTTTTGCGCCAAGCACAAGGCCAAAGGGGCGTAGTTTGCGTAAGGTACGTGCGGGGAGGAATGTAAGCTACAAACTCTAGCGGAAGTCATTTGGCCTTGAGCCTTTGCAGCGCACGGAGACACGTGTTTGCAAGTGGCGTCAGGTTTTCAGCATACAGCAGAGTGTCGAGAAGCGATACGCCATAAAGTTTTCTGTAACGCTAAACAAATCTGCATCTGAGAAGCTTGCCATGTTGCAAGAAGCCTACGGGAAGGATTCTTTGTCCAAGGCTCAAGTGTTTAGGTGCACAAAGCCTTGAAAGACGTTAGAGATGACGTCGATGACGAACAACACGCTGAGAGTCCATCAAGTTTTCAAACTTCAGACAATGTGACTAAAATGAAAGCGCTTTGAAGCTCTGATCGTCGGATGAGGGTCTGAATGATTGCGGAGACGTTGGGACTTACAAAATCGATTGTGCATCAAATCGTCACGGAGGAACTTAAAATGCAGAAAATTTGCGCTAAGCTAGTTCCTTCAAAGGTACTCAATTCCTGGCAAAACATAGCGATGCTGGTCCTGGCAACGCTGCCCCAAAAATCATACAGCTCCGATCTGTCACCGTCCGACTTTTTTTGTTCCCTCGGGAAAAATCCAGCTTAAAAGGTCATAATTTTGACAATCTGGAGAACTTTCAGTAAAACCTAACGCGTGTTCTGAACAGCATCCCAGTTGAAGACTTTCAGGCGGACATAAATGGGTGACCGAGTGATTGGCAAATGTGTAGTAATGCAGGAGGAGGCTATTTTGAAGAATATTAAGTGTCTGTAAAATTATCTTCAAATAAAAGAATTTTATGGAGTCAGTCTCATTGCTTTCTGGACAGATCCTGTAGCTATTTTGCCAAAATATAATTTTTTTTGTCATTATTGACTTTATTAAATTTTAACTTTTGTTTTTTATATTGATTTTTTATTATTATCAACACTGTTCTCTATTTGTTCTGTATAGCTAACAAGGATTTTAGTTTTGTTAACATTTGTTTTAGGTAACATGGTTAGCAGAAATTTTTGGTTCATTTTGTTCCATTTTATGTGTCATACATAAAAATTCTAAATTTGAATTTCTAGCTTTCAAACGTTCCTGTTTAATAAGCACATAATGATTAAAACAAATAAAATGTCATTTTATGTCTTAAAAACGCTAAAATTTGTCAAAAAGATGTGTTTTATCTGTATAGGTTGCTATTAGATGGACAACTGAACGTAAATTTGCGACCTTCGCTTAATACGCGAACCCGTTTAATACGCGAATTTTGATCGGTCCCTTAATTCGCGTATTAACGGGGTTCGACTGTATATCATTTGATAGGTCTTTCAAAATGAAGAAGATGCTTCATTGACTATTTTATAGTCAGAAGCTCCGTTTCACAATTACACAACCTGAAAGTTGTGTCGATAGGATCTCTAGCTTTACTGCAACTCTAACCCTCATAGAAATTTATAGGCCTTATCAAAACAGTGTTTATAGAAAGGAACTAACAATTAAACTCAGTTTAAACGTCATCCACACAAGTAGATAAAAAAAATAGGTAAGTAATATAAAAAATAGTTTCACATTGATGAGAAATAATTAATTAGTTCGCTTTTTACGCAGCCGGTTTTTTTGATTTTTTAAATTTAATTCTATTATTAGTTTTTGTGCTAACTGTTTAATTTAATGCTAATGTTTCAATGTTAATTTAAGATGTAAAGTTAATTTTAGGTTTTGTGCATTCCCCTGTGTGCCCTGGTTGAAGAAAACTGGGATGGGCACTGTGTGCACAGATCTTCATGGATTGTATAGCCACAGAGTTTAGTTAATATTTACTGAAGAAAATGTTGAGACTGACCTATGATGACATATTCTCATCTGCTCCGAAGGTAAAATAACAATGTGAATACACATTTATTGGTTTTGCACTAACAACAAGACTCCATAGATGACAGAAGGAGCCCTTTTCTTGAAATTGATACTTTAGAGAGCTGGTAGGGGAGACCGGGGGAATGGCGCCACCCTGCCTAGTTTAAAAAATAACGGTAGTTTTAGATAGTGAATGCGCCTGCAGTATAGCGGCCAACAATAGAAACATTGCCTAGAGTGAGCGTGACTTTGTTGTACGTCGTTCCTTTGTTCTAGTGAAAAATGTAGTTTTCATCTAGTTGCTTGTTATTTTGGTGCTTCAAATGAGTAGAGGTAAGTACCTTTTATTGTAACATTATGGACTTAAGATAATATTACCCGTAATCTACATGCAATCGCCGACATTTGGATGTAATTTGTTGAACAATTTCGGTTCTTCTTTTAGCTTTGCTGGGGGATTTCCGCTATATTGTCCTCTCGGGGTAAATTTTTTATGTGTGCTTACTTTACAGTTATGATTACGGTTAAATTTATACAGATACTAAATATAATAATGATTCAGCTTTGGAATTTCGGCTATTAAAAGTAAACTTTTTTTGAGAAGAAAAATTTTAAATTCCCTTAAAGTGTCGCCATTCCGCCGGTCTCCGCTACTTTAAGTTCACAAATATGAATGTAAAATTACTAACACCCTTAAACTATCGATTTAATTATTGATAACCTAAATTACGCAGTAACAAATTGAAAGTCTTTAATTAATTGAATTACCTACAAATCCTCAAATTTTTTTATTGTAAAGGGTTTAAGTTAATTAATTATGAAAATCACTTATTTTCCTGGACACACTGTCTGGAATGCATTTTGCAAACTGAGTTTATATAAACTTTTATTTTATGAGGAATTAAGCATCAGTGTTGCCCTTTATTGCTTTGGATACAAAGCCAAAATCATTCAGCTATAAAATAGTAAAGTAAAAATGTAAAAAAAATCAATAATTTACTTTATATTCTCGACGGTTTGGAAATATCACATGTGATACTTCAGAACCGAAGAGGTTATAGACCGTGAAATATGAAATTGTTCGTAAGCTATAACTACACCGCCCAAAATTGCCTCCTCCCAAATGTATCCCTGCCTGTATCGCAATGATTTATACCGAATTGTATAATAAATTACGAATATAATAGAGCAGACAATCTTCCGACTATCTATCGAAATTATTCTTAACTGTCACAACCATGTTTCTATTATTTAAAAAACATAAATATTTTGCATTCCATTTTGTCAAAAATATTTAAGGTGCAAAGCATAGTTTTTGCCCAGCTATCGAGGAGTTTTTCTAAACTAATTTATGTTTACATTATACTTTCATTATATTTACATTATACATTATTATACGTTATTATTATACTAGGTCGCTGAAAAAGATAATTTTTAAATAATTAAAACTAGAAAGATCCTTAATAGTCCAGGCAATAGGGAATTTTACCTAGCAATATTAATGGTAGTTCTGGAAATCGGCTTACATTATGTTTTTTGGGTCGCTGAATCCGAATTTGTAACTTCCCACCAAAATTTCCCCCGGCAACCCCCCTAAATTTTGGTAAAAAGCCCCCCAAAAAGGTTTTTATTGAAAAAATCAGAATTTTTATTGTTTTAGGGGAAAGGTATCTAGAAATTCAGAAAGTAGACAAAATTTGCAACAAATTAGATATATGACATTATGACTTAGGATGAAGGGGAAGGGGGGATCTGCCTCGGAACATGCGCGCGGTGCTGCGTGGACTAAGTTGCGCAATTCTCCTTAACCACTCACACGTTTACTTTCGCCCTCCCATCTCCCCTCCGAACATTCCTTATAAGGTTTACTTTAAGTTTTTTGGGTCGCTGAATCCGAATTTTTAACTTACCCCCAAAATTCCACCCCCGAACCCCCCCCCCAAATAGTTATTATTAACTTAAATTTCTTATTGTTTTAGGGGAAAAGCATTACGAAATTCAGAAACTAGACAAAATTTGCAACAAATAGGATATATGACATTATGACGTAGGATAAACGGGGAGAGAGGGTGCTGCCTCGGATCATTCCCCGCGCGCTTTTCTCAAAAACCAAATTTTTTCAAAAAATCAATTTGTTGGGGGGTTTCCGGGTGAAATTTGGCTTGTAAGTTACAAATTCTGATTCAGCGACCCAAATAACATAAAATGAGTCGAAATCCAGAACTAGTATTAATTTTTTCAGGTAAAATCCCCTATTGCCTGGACTTCATAACTTAGTGCACGTAGCGCCGCAATGCATGTTCAGAGGCAGCCCTCTCCCTCCTGGTTCATCCTACGTCATAAAGTCATATATCCCATTTGTTGCAAATTTTGTCTAGTTTCTGAATTTCGTAATGCTTTCCCCCTAAAACAATAAGAAATTTAAGTTAATAACAACTATTTTGGGGGGGTTTCGGGGGGGGGAATTTTGGGGGTAAGTTAAAAATTCGGATTCAGCGACCCAAAAAACTTAAAGTAAATCTTATAAGGAAAGTTCAGAAGGGAGATGGGAGGGCGAATGTAAACGTGTGAGTGGTTAAGCGGAATTGCGCAACTTAGTTCGCGCAGCACCGCGCGCATATTCCGAGGCAGATCCCCTCTTCTTCTTTATCCTAAGTCATAATGTCATACATCTGATTTGTTGCAAATTTTGTCCACTTTCTGAATTGCAAGATACTTTTTCCCTAAAACAATAAAAAAATTTGATTTTTATAATAAAAACCTTTTTTGGGGGGCATTTTACCAAACTTTGGGGGGGGGGTTGCCGGGGGAAATTTTGGTGGGAAGTTAAAAATTCGGATTCAGCGACCCAAAAAACATATAGTAAGCCTTTTTCCAGAACTATCATGGATTTTGCTAGGTAGAGCCCCTATACGGTCTCTATTTCCTGGACTATAAAACATACTTAAATTATTAATATCTTTATTAAAATTTGTTATTAAAAGATGTTTATAAGTACGTATAAGCTTGTACCATAAATACAATAACTATTTTTGTACTTAATAAGTGCTGTCACGATTCACAGACAGCTTAACTTCGAAATAAATCTTCACATTTTATCTGATTTCATTGAAATGGATTTAAAATTTAGAAATCCTTTAATCTAAAATATCCTTAGTTTTTTCAGGAATATGTTTTTTGTTTCATCGCATCCAGGATGTAATTTGATTTTTTAGAACATAATTTTACGCTAAAAAGGCATATAGAATATCTAATATTTTTCATAATGTTACATTGTTTTACTCTTTTAGCCTTTTACGTTTAATTTATTGTTACATTATCCCAAAATACGTTGAAAACATAGTCACGTACGCAATTTCTCCCTGGGTTACAGGAAAAGAAGAAGAAATTTACATGTTTAATGCACTTTAATTGATAATTTTAATATGTTTCGCTTTTAAGAGGATTATTCGCTCACTTGAAAACAACCGTTCGCTAATATTAAGTTGAGTATTTTTATACTATTTTTTTGGCATAGGATGGCTGAGGTCGATCTCTAATATGGTATTTTTTACTTTTTTGACTTCAGTTACAGATTTTTTTTTTTTTTATAAAGATACTTTCACTATCGAAACCGGTTCCGAACAAAAATCGAAAAAGTATAAAATGGTGTTATTAGGAATCGACCTCGCCTATCCTATGCAAACAAAATAAACGGTTAAGTGCGAGTATTACTCGCGTTCAGAGGGTTCCGTACAATAAATATATGGATTATTAGCTGTATTATTAAAAAAGTCGTTACTAAAAGAAAAATATGACTTTGTAAAAACTATATAACGTAGATTTTGGTATAGCTGGATATATACTAGAACAGTATGAATGGATATACAGTAAAAGTTCAAAGAGATATGAAGGTTAAATAATATAAAAAATTTCTATTCTTTATAACTCTTTTTTAAATTTTATCCTAATCTGTTATGAGGAACGCAATTCGTCACTGATAATAAAAGTATTGCATATTTAAACTTCATTTGCATTTCATAAAACTAAATTCAGCGTAGTGTTAATCTTTCCTTTATACATTGAAGCTAAAACAAACTCTTGTTCAAAGTTTAAACTTGGCATTGTGCTAAGCGCGTTTCGAAAGGAAGTCGCAACGTAGCAACGCCACTTTGGTCCTTGCCGCTTTTTTCCAGTTAGGTTTTTAATTAACTTTTAAAGACACGGGAGGCGTATTGAGAGATCTACTCCATGAAAACTAGTCGCGAATCCTATAGTATTTATGTAATTAGTTCTAATTAAATTAGTCTGTTTATAACAATTTGACGTTTATTGCTTTTACACTGCTACTGGACATTGTATTACACAAATACATCATTAAAAGTTGTTATCTAGGCTTTCAAAGACGATGGTACATAGAGTACGCCGCCCCATTCATTATGTATGTTCAAACCGTACTTGTATTTAAGGTTTAAGAACTCGGCTAATTACCGACGACTTTTTTCAAAAATCATTAGCAACAAAGCTTTTATACATCTGCAATGATAGGTACCTACAGTGCTCCTCATCACCTTTGCTGAATGCCCACAAATTGAAATTTGTGTGTAACGGAAAAATGCGATTTTGGCCTACGGTAATCGCTATAATTTTCCTGCAACATTTAAATTAACCTCTACTACCTCTAATTTTTTTCATAATTTTAGTTTCAATAGATTCGGAAATAGATGGGGTGGGGGACATATTTCGCATAACATTTTCGGCGATATATCTGAAAATATAATACCTAAACTTAAAAGAAATGTATTTTTGAGTTGAGCCTTATGAAAGCTTTCATACGATACCCCACACGATATACAAAGCAAATTTTTTTTTCAAGTAATTAATTAGCCACTCTACATTTTCCTAAATATATTTGTAAATGTTTAATAATCTGTAAATATGTGGGTCAATAGTCTTTATTACTTCCACCAATTTGAACTTTCCACGTTCCTTAGTTTACGAGTAAAATGGCTGTGACAGACAGACACAGGGGAGATATTATAATGGTTCCTTTTAAGATATTTTAATAATTAAAATATTTTTAATGGTACTTTTTAAGTACGGAACCCTAAAAATCGTTTAAAAATATTCAAATTTAAACGGGATATTCGAAAACAACTTGCCCATAGGTTTAACATTAGCAAACGGGTGTTTTTAAGTGAGTGAAGAGTCCGCTTAATTAGCTGAAAGTGAATAAAGAAAGTGATTTCGGGAATGTGTAAAAAAGTATGGATTTGAAAATGACAGATAATGCTAAATTGTTGCTTTTATTAAATCTGTGGGATTTACATTTATATTTACACTGCAAAAGAAAACAAATCCGTAAATATATGGAAATTGTGCTAGCAAAATACGGAATTTTTCTTTTTTGAGTGTAAAAATATAAAACATTCCAAAGTTTTAGCGAAAACGACAAATTAATTGGACTTTTAGCACCATTATATGTCAAAGATATTCTTTCATCCATATTCGCTATTTTCTGACATATTCACGAAATAATTTCAGCGGAGAGAAAAAATCCGTAAAAATACTGAACTTGTACTGGTAAACAACGCAATTTTTTAGTATTATTACAGTGTCCATTTATATTAAAGACGTACGAAAATGATAAAGTGAATTTCCAGAATTATAGTCTAATTTTAGATTAGATACTTTTCTTCTAGGATTTCATTCTCAAGTTAGCGTGACTTAAGAGAACACAGGACGTTTGAGTTCGTCCAAACAATAAAAAAAATCGCCTTTTTCAAAGCATCAAAACGCAAATAATATGCAATTACGATCTTTTTCTTTTATTTCTGCCTAAAGTATATACAGGGTGCAATATGTTATCTATCGCCGACCTTTAATTTCTCAACCGTTGGTCGTAGACATATAGTTCCAATTACAAAAATGTTTCAAATGATGTAAATATTCATGTTGTAGCATTATTTAAATAAAAAAAAATGAATTTTATTAAAAATTACGAAATCTAACTTTTTATACGGTCCCCCAGTCTCTATAGTTACATTTAGTAAAAGTTTACACATATCATAACAGATATAACACAAAAAGTTTGACATCTGCACTACAAAAATTGACAGAGTTATTAAATTTCAAAGTTTGAGTTTTTTTCACATGATTTTGTCTTTCAATGAGGGATCAGTTAAAAGATGAATTAAAGTAATTCGAGATCAAAATCAGTGTGGACTGTCCTTTTTACGGCGGAACCACCTTTAGCCGGTATAGCCAAATTGGAGTATCACCGAAGAAGGTTATTTTATCTAAAAATTTGAGCTAACTTTTAGGGTTCGTATACAAAGCGAAGAATGAAATATTGAAATTAAACCGGAAAATAAATATCAATTTATTATGATATCAGAAAACGATCTACTATAAAAAATGAATACATCAAACGCCGGAATCTACTACAGATACTGTTCAAAGTGTTATTTAACACTTTTCAACACATTCGTCGAACAACATTCCAACGTTAAAGTAGGTAGAATCGACAACCGAAAAATAAAACATACTCTCTAAGGACTAGATAAATGGCAGTCCGAGCTATAACGTGCATGAAAATTGAGATTATGCAAATTAAAATAGTACCGCAGTGCCACACGTTCGGGATAAAACACGAGCCATCTAGCAGTGGACATGCTAGTAAGTGCTGAGATCGTGATGGCAAGATACGCATACATCCAATCCGCCGAAATGATACTTATTTATGGTGAATGTCAAAGGAAGGACAGAGAGGCTACGAGTGTTTATTCAGAACGCTTCCCTAAGGATATACATTCAACACATGAAACTATAACAAATGCATTGCACCATCTTAGACAGACCGGCTCTATTTCTCCATGACCCAGAACAAGGAGACGGGTAAGGTGTAATGTTCGAGTGACACCGGAGGAGGTGCTGGCATTAATTCCACAACTTAGCACGGCGGAAATAAGCGAAGTATGTGGTCAGCATGACTGGCATTTGTTACATGCATATGATGCTCATCCATACCATACGGCACTAGTGCAAGCATTGATGCTGGATGACCACGCACGACGATTTGATTATTGTAATTCCATACTCAACAACACGTGTGGTGCGATATATCGAGAACCCAGATTGTTGGAACATCTTCTACAATGGGACCTTAACGGGCGATCGTTACCTGCATCTGCTACAAAACACGGTACGTGACTGGTATGAAGAGCTGCCTCTCCGACATACATGCCGGGTGTGGTTTCAACATGATGGGGCCCTCTTCGCATAAACAATCAAAATAACGGGCGTATCTGACCACCGAATTCGGTCAACAGATCCTTGGATATGGTGGTCCGATAGAGTGGCCACAGCGTTCACCGGACTTGACTCCCATGGACTTCTACCTCTGGAATTACATCAAGGCATAAGTCTATGTGACTGATACTACTTTTATGGTTTATCTGAAGAAGCGCATCATCCTTTTGAATGTCGCACAGTTTGCACACCTGCTATGCTCTAACGCGTCCAGTACTCAGTACTGTCACGCATTCAATTGTGCATTGCCACCAATGGAGAATTCTTTGAGCAGTATCTCTAGCTGATTCCGGCATTTGATGTATTCATTTTTTATCGTAGACCGTTTTCTGATATCATAATAAATTGATATTTATTTTTCTGTTTAGTTTCAATATTTCATTCTTCGCTTTGCATATGACTCCTAAAAACCAGCTCAAATTTTTAAATGAAATAACCCTGTTTGGTGATACCAAAATTTGGCTATACCGGCTAAAGGTGGATTCTCCGTAAAAAGAACATTACACCCTTATTTTGATCTCGAATTACTTTAATTCATCTTTTAACTGATCCTTCATTGAAAGACAAAATTATGTGAAACGTTGTCACATGACAGATGTCAAACGTTTTGTGCTATATCTGTTATGATATGTGTAAACTTTTACTAAATATAACTATAGGGACTGAGGAACCGTATAAAAAATTAGATATCGTAATTTTTATCAAATTGATTTTTTACTATAAATAATGCCACAACATGAATATTTACCTCATTTGAAACGTTTTTGTAATTGGAACTATATGTCTACGACCAACGGTTGAGAAAAAACGGTTGAGGTCGACGATAGATAACATATTGCACCCTGTATATATGTTTAACTATAATATCTAGAAAAATAAATGTTGTATCGAAAAAAATAATATTTATATTTTAAATTTAAAAATTCATCTCACTAATGCCTGAATTAAAATCAAGTGTTGCGAGCATGATAAAACTCTAAATTATCCATACAGAAAGCAACTTTTGATCAAAACAGAATCATAACACACCTACTGTTAAATTAAAACCGAAATATACACCAACAATTTTGTTCAAAATTTAATTTTTGCACAAAATAAAAAAAAGTTAAAATTTTCAAAATAGTTTTCAATTTTTTCAAGGAAAAAAAAAAAAGAAAAAAAAAGTGAATTTTTTTGGTTTTAGCATGAAGACTATAATGAAACACGTATTTGGTTAATTTTTTACAGCTTTAGCTTATATAGTTTTTTAAAGTAACAGTACTCGCAAACTCCAAATTTACTAATCTGAGAAAAGGCGTTTTAAAGTTTCAATATCTTCCAACCTCCAATTGTATTTTTGTCTATAAATGATTACAACTCGAGAAATAATCCAAGTTTTTGAATGGGGTTTTTTGCATATTCTTGAGAAATTTTAAAAGATTCAGAATATAACAAAAACAAACTTATTTTTTGAAATTTTAAAAGACCTGTGCCACTTTTAAGTTGTGCTGAATAGAAAGTTACAAACGTAGTGCGGAGAAAACCTTTTGGACTATAAATCTGTAAAATTTGTTAGATTCGCATTAAAATCTTTACTCAAATTATTTAAGTAAATCTTTTAAAACCTACATAAGTTATTTAATGGAGTACTAAAAGTTCATTTTGGTCTGATTAGCATGAAATTTAGGCTAATAAAAATAATGCAATTTATTACCAGATCATGTTAAATGTTTAGAATATGCTTCCTTCTGCTGAAGCCCCGCATGAGTTAATATAACTTATAAGTCTAAACTTTTCTTAGTTTCACATTTATTTCATTAATATTTGATAAAAGTATGTATTCTGCACGATGTTTTCAAGTTTTCAAAAATTATTATAGTACACCTTTTTATGTCCGAATTTCAGGAAGTTTTTCGTCACTATGTTTGCACGATTTTTCTTCCAGAAAAGAAAAAAAAAATGAAATTGAAACGGAAAAGAATTTTTTCTTAATATATTTGATTCATCAGTTTCATTATAAAAATATTGCTATTAAAAGATTATTATAAATCTTTATTGTAAAATATTGCTGTTGAAATCCAATTGTAATTTCTTTCTGACATAAATAAAAAGGTTATGTTGTTGCTTAACCCATTTATGCCTGAATGTTTGTTTTATAAAATTTTTTGGTAAATTTGCTTTAAAATGCTACAAAATAAACTGGATAATACTAAAACTAGTCGTTGGGGGCCACCGAAATACTTACCCATCATGGATATAGATAATATAAAATATGAAAATAAAACATGTGATATTTGCTAAGCATTGTAACATGTTACTTTTATTCATTTTTATTCATATTTATTTAATTTATTTGGAGTCCTTTAAATAATTAATTTTTAATTTTTAATTAATGTAACCCCTTAAGCTAATATTACTTTTTGTTGCATTAAAATATCTCAATTTGTTGATTTTCTGTAAGCAAGTAATCACGATAGGTTTACAATGGAGGTCAATGGGAATTTGGCGAAATATTAGAGATATCGCCAAGTTGGCGTCTCTTTTGGCCGCCAAATTTGGCGACATACCGCCAAGTTGGCGACTAACTTGGCGGTATTTGGCGACAGAGCTGTGTCCCCCTCTACGGTAACTCCCTTATAGGTATGGAGAGGCATTAAATGCTTGACATTTATGATAAACCATTATTGGCATTTAAACTTATAGTTTGGCGATAGTTTTTTGGTCGGTGTGATAATCGAGTAGTACCGAATTGCGTAAAAGAAACATCCTTATAACTCGAAAAATTATAATCCGATTAACTAACAGTTTACTGCGTCGGATGAAGCGTCTCATTTCCAATTAAAATATATCTTTGAATTGAGATTTGAATGAAATACAGGGTCATGAAAAATCGAACAGTGTGAAAAATAGAATTGCAAATATCTCGGCAACTAATTATCCCATCGAGTTCATTCATGATGAAAAATTTATGTTTTTTTATTGTCTTTTATATTCACTCCTCCAAATAAACAATTTCGAAAATTTTTGAATATCTTTTATCAGAACGAATATTTCAAGAGTCCGAAAAAATAGTTACGGTTAATCGAGGTTATTGATATTCAATGGGCTTCTTCCCATTATTAACTCCATAAGTACACACCGAATTTCAAGTCTCTACCTCAATTTGTTCGGGAGATAGAGCGATTACAGACACACAGACATACAGACGGACGGACAATTTTTTTTCTCGGAATCTTCAGTGTCTGAAACGTGTAAATCCGTTAAATTTCTTTTTTCGATTTTTAAAACGATTACAAGACTTACGCTATACTACGTATGATGGGTAAGTAAAAAACGCTAATTTGTTTTTGTATTTATTTGATAAAATATAAACGTACTAAATATCGGAATATGCATAATATTTATAATAGTATAATATGCATAATTATATGTTTTATCTAAATTTATATAAAACAACTTTTAAATTGTATTTTATATACTATAATTAGTATTTTTATGAACTACTAAAACATTATACATATTCCATTACAGTGACTAATAACATAATAACTATTATTAATGATAAAGTAAGAATAATCGTATTTAAAGCTTAAGAACAATTTATTTCCTAATCAACTTAAAATTTTTTACATAAATAATTGTCCCCTAAATAGCTAATAGAAATATGTACCCATTCTTGCCTAGCGCCCTACATTTTGTGCGTATACATGCATAAAAAATAGTCTTGAACATAGTCTTCCACAATTTAACAAAATCCGTATTTTAAAGAACTTTACAAGCTAAGATTATGACGTATTTCTTTATGTCCTTGATAGAAAAAAAAAACTAGTATGTTGTGGCCATCACAAAACTTTCTTCTATCTCATACTTGTCAATACTTCAAAATTCATTATCACAGTGCATCTATGCTCATCATGAGGATTCTAAAAAGATGAAATTCCGTGCATTAGTTCTTGACATATTACTCTCCCTGAAATCGTGTAAATCCATAAAAATGCAGCATAGCAGCGCCACCTATTGGGTGATTTACACCAGAACCTAATTATCATCAACTTATGTCAATGTCTAACTGAATATGAAGTTTGGGGAAAATCCGTGCATTAGTTCTTGAGATCGAGCTATTGCGCAAATCATGACAAATGCAGCATAACAGCGCCACCTGTTGAGCAATTTACACAACCACATAAGCAGCATCAACATTTATCAAGGTGTACATGAATCTGAAGTTTGATGAAAATTCGTGCTTTAGTTCTTGAGATAGAGCTATTGAGGAAATAGTGCAAAATGCAGCACAGCAGAGCCACCTATTGGGCGATATTCACCAACACGTAGCCAGCATCATTTCATATCAAAGAATAACTGAATCAGAAGTTTGATGAAAATGTATCCATTAGTTCTTGAGAGAGAGCTATTGTAGAAATCATGAAAAATGCTGTATAGCAGCGCCACCTGTTGAGCTATTTACACCAAAATATATAAAATGTCAATTCATATCAAGGATTAACTGATTCTGAAATTTGATGAAAATTGTTGCATTAGTTCTTGAGATACAGCTATAATGGAAATTCTGAAAAGTGCAGCATAGCAGCGCCACCTGTTGAGCAATTTGCACCAAAATGTACAAAACATCAATTCATGTCAAGGACTAACTGAATCTGAAGTTTGATGAAAATCCGTGGATTAGTTCTGAAGATTGAGCTACTGCGGAAATCGTGAAAAAGGCTGCATAGCAGCGCCACCTGTTGAGCGATTTACACCAAAAACTAATCAGCATCAATTTATATCAGGGACTAACTGAATATCAATTTTTATTAAATTCCGTGCATTAGTTCTTGAGGTAGAGCGCCCACAAAATTTGTGTCACATACAGACAGACAGACTAACAGATTCACAGACTCACAGACAGACATTTTGTAAAAACATGTTTTTCGGGTTCTCTGACCCGTAAAACGTGTAAATCCGTCGAAAACCGAAATTCGAAAATTTTCACGAATCCAATACTTTCTTCTTGTAAAGATAGAAGAAAGTAATAAAACTTACTTTTTCCATTTCCTCATTTTGAAAAATGAAGAATCTATAAACAGCGAAAACAGTCTTTATTTAAGAACATAAATATCCATCATTTGCTGTCATCTCTGGGTAAAATATAAAAACATTTATAGATAATTATTTCATACAGATTTCATGTTATAAAGGAGAAGAAAATTATACAAATTTATTAAAATTCGAAACGTTCCAAAAATGAAACGCTAGGCATAAATGGGTTTTAATGTATATTTTTGCAAATAACATCTAACTTTTACAGTACATCTCACTTATTTTCTTTTTGATTCCACTGCAGAAAAGTAAGTTCTTTTAACCTACAAAACCGTTAACGGTTAATTGTAATTTGGCTCGTATAAATCAAAGGCGAATGAAAAGGATGTAATCTGTTTCCAGATCATGTTCCACTTATAGATTAGATTCTTTTCTGCTTTGTTCTTGGATTGCATGCTCGAGATAATATGACTTGTGTGAATTGACTATGCTGTGTTGAATAGGAGTTTACGAATTATTTGGGAGGAAATTTATGTGACATTAAATCGATAGTATTTCTTAATTTGATATATAAATATATACATTTATTACCCTTTCAAGAAAATAAATTATATGTATTATGTCTTGAAGTTTGGCGGTAGTATGTGTTTTGTATGAAAATATATTAATAAAAATTGGATCAATTGTTTCCATTTTTAATTCTTTTCTTACATAGCTAAAACTTTTTTAAATCTTTTGTTTGTTTGTTATTGTGTCTGCCTTTCACGATCTGTTTTCCAAATTTTATGTGGATTTTCACGAAATTTCTACATATTTCGGAGGTTTACTACACTCTCTTGAAAATTTGAGTTTTTAATATTTAGCAATCTTAACTGGAACACACACAAAAAAGAATTTGGATACACTGTGGGCTAAGAGCAGTAATTTAAATAAGATATAGTAGAACCTCGATTATCCGCAGTAATTGGGAGCGACCCTCTTTCGGAAAATTGAAATTTTCGGATAATCGAGAATGCTTCGATTTTATGATTAAGGAAAAATATGTGCAATATTGCGTATTATGGTAACAAGTGCTTAATAAAAATAAAGCAATAGCAAAATATAACCAAGAATAAATTATGCAAATTTTAATTTTGAAATTAAGTACCTTTTACATATATCACAAGGGTGTGAAAAAATGTTTTGAAAAACCCCAGTTTCGATTGCCTTTGCTTTGAAGCGCTATCACGGAGTTTTTTAATATTATTAGTTCACCAATATCCAGGGATGTAGTGGAGGGTATACGGGGGTATGCGTCGTATACCCTCTGGATTTTTTAAAGGAACACCGTATACCCTCTGTTTCTCAAGAAAGCTATAGCATATATGCACTAGGGTATACCCTCTGCCTTGAGCGTATGCCCTCTGCTTAGAACCCTCTGTTACTTGCTAAATGCTTTACCCTCTGTTATTGTTACTTGTTAAATGCTTTACCCTCTGTTATTTTTACGACTACACCACTGCCAGTATCGCAGTCTTTCTGCTACTCCAACAGTGCTAAACCTTTTGCAAAACATCCAAAAGCTTTAGAATTGCTAATTTGTTCGTTTTCTTTGTTCCATTCCGCAGCTTACGGGAGCTCCAGTTAAATTCAAAGGAACTCAAAGAAAGGGGATCGAAAATATTTATATGTAGTCGTATTTCGAAAAGGACCGCTGAAAAAAAAAAGCTTTTAAAATGATTTCACACACAAGGAATGTGATAGTTAAAAAAAAGCTTTTAAAATGGATTTAGGTTAATCGAGAGTTTCGGTTAAAAGAGTTACGGATAAAAGAGGTTCTACTGTAATTTTAATAATATTAATATCTTGCAGGCATTTGAATAAGATTAATATCTTTCAAATGTAATGAAATCATATCATATATTCATTCATATTACAAAATACTTCCTATAGAAAATGAAGTATAAAGCATTTAGGGAAAACATTCACGAGATTACGGATCATAATGGATATCTAAAACCGAAAATCCCGTGATTTAAAATTCCAAATCACGGAACTTTTTGGATTATTAACTGAGGTTATTATGCAGAATTTTACAAAATTAATATTTTGAAATGGAAGTCTTTAAAATCCTCTGGTAATCATGTAAAAAATGTAAGTAGAAGGTATTTTTAATAAGGTTTGTTCTTTTCTAACATGAGAAATGTAGTGTTTTGGAAGATTTTTGAAAAAGTTTTTTAATTTTTAAAAAATATACCAATGTGCTTCAATAATGACAAGATTTAATTTTAGAAGTTCATATTTATTTGCATATGAAATAATAAATATTCAGAAACAAAAGTAATTGATTATAATATTCATCGAATATATCCTTTTTATCAATATTTTAAGGGGAATAATTCGTAATGTGGTTAGACTCTTTGTATTTAACAGTCATGATTTGCATTTTTAAATACAACACGTAAACGTTAAACAATAACCTCCTTAAGTTAAAAGTTACTCTAAATTTAACCTCTTCAGTTCCGAAGCTAAAATAATAATACAAATCAACTTATTCATTGGTTTTTTCCAATCAAAATGACATCGTAAATGACAGAAAAAATATGTTTTCTAAAATTGATCCTTTAGGCGCTTAGTAACTTAGGTTCAAAATTATGGATCTAAAACTACCAAACCCCTTAAAAAACCCATTTAATAACCATTAACCTAAATTAACGCGATCACAATGTTAATATCTTTAAACAAGTAAATAATCTACAGATTCTCAAAAGTTTTTATTGAAAAATATTTAAGTTAAATATGAAAATTTCTCACTTTCCTGATCATACTGTCTTTTGGGCATTTTTAGGCATTTTGCATACTCAGATGAAAATAACATTTTTTTAATGTGGGAATCAGCTTAGATGCTGCCATTTATTCGTTTGCTTTAAATGCAAAAAAAAAAAAAAAAAAAAACCATTCAGCTATTAAGAAGTGATGTCAAAATGTAAAAAAATCGGACATTTTAGTTTTTATAAGGAAAAGAACAGAGGTCTCCGTATGGGGATCGAATAGGTTATGTAATTGTATAAAAATATAATTATATCCATCTAACCATTTTCAGAAAGTAAAATTTTTCACCATGCCTTAACGTTAATTACGTGAAATTTTATTCACATTACTAACAAGGCCTAAAACCAACAAAAAAGGGAAAAAATCCCTGCCGGCCCGGCCTACAGGCAGAGGTAGATTTCGAAGTTAACTATACTAATTTCACCAACAAAAACTAAATCATTATTAGATATAAATCCACTTTAACAGTTTTATCTGTCTGCTTTTGACGAGTTTTTATTTCATTTTTATAAAAAAGCTGGTTTTATCAGAATCATGTTAAGGCGATATTAAAAAAAATATTTTTCCATACTCAACAACTCGAAATTTTCTGGCACATTTTCAGATTAATTTTTAATAAAAAAAAATATGAAACATGCTGACTTGATTTTTGAAAAGATTTATAAGCGACCTGTGTTTTTATTTTTCTTTCAATTAATTAAAACTTGATTAATAAATAATTATTTTCTCAGTACGGCAATATTTTTCGTTTCTAACACAGTCATTTCAGGAAATTCTGTTCAAAATCCCCACTTTGACATCATTTTTTGAAATATATTTTGCCTCTATAAAAAAAACGATCATTACTGTGCATTATATAGTTTCTGTATAAGAGAATCTAGCAATTGGATGCGTTTGAAAGCAAAAATGAATTTAAAAATGAGTAAGAAAATAGACAGTTTGGATTTGAATGCACCCTTAATAAGATGATTTTTTTTCTTTAACCCCGATGTATATTTAATTTGTTTTTGCTGTAAGAATTGGACCTATCAAAAACTTGTCTATATAAATGTTGAAGACAATATTAAGAAGATATATGATAAATTCATGGACATTTATATCTTGTGAATTGACGGAGTTATGAAAATTTTTCTTCTTCACCCCCCCCCCTCCCCCCACCTTTTTTTGTTTTATTTATTTATTTATTTATTTATTTTTTGTGGTACGAATTGGTTCTATCAAAAACTTGTGAATATAAAAATTGTAGATAATATTAAGGAGATGTATAATAAAATTATTGGATTTGATATCTTGAGAATTGACGAAGTAAGGAATTTTTTTCTCCCCAAAACCCTTTTTTTTTTTTTTCGCCCCTTGAGCCTATTTTAAATTTTATCAAAAATCTGTGATACACGAATTTTTGGCGCTATTTTTAGAAGTAATAAAAATTTTAAACTGATCTGATATGTACAAAAATTAAGAAGTTATGGGGTTTTTTCGGTTTTCACAAAACCCCTCCCTATGTCCATCCCCTTTGTCCGCTTTTGCCCATTAACGAACTTGACCGAGATTTTATGTCCCTTGATTTTATGAATCAGTTTGAAAGAAATTTGTGCAGAATTGCGGAAATTATCGTATCCAGAAGAAAGTGATAACACTTTTGCTTCGGGAAATTCCGTTCAAAATGCCCACTTTGACATCATTTTTTAAAATATATTCTGCCTCTATCAAAAAATCGATCATTACGGTACATTATATAGTTTCTTAATAAGCGAATCTACCAATTAAATGTGTTTGAGAGCAAAAATGATTTTAAAAATGAGTCAGAAAATAAGCAGTTTCGATTTGAATGCATCCTTAATGCAAGGATTTTCCCAACACAATCCGCTTCGGGAAATTCGGTTCAAAATGCCCACTTTAACAGCATTTTTTAAAAATATATTCTGCCTCTATTAAAAAATCGACCATTACGGTACATTATGTAGTTTCTGAGTAAGAAAACGTACCAATTGGAAGCCTTTGAGAGCAAAAATGAATTGTAAAATGAGTCAGAAAATACGCAGTTTGGATTTGAATACACCCTTACTTAGATGATTTTTTTCTTCAACCGCTATGTATTTTTAATTTGTTTTTGCTGTAAGAATTGGTCCTATCCAAAACGTGTCTATATAGATGTTGTAGACAATATTAAGGAGATATATGATAAATTCATGGGGATTTTATATCTTTTGAATTGACGGAGTTGTGGATTTTTTACTTCTTCAAACCCTCTTTTTGTTTTCGTTTTTAATTTTTTTTTGCGGTACGAATTGGTCCTATCAAAAACTTGTGAATATAAAAGTTGTAGATAATATTAAGGAGATTTATAATAAAATTAATTGGAATTGATATCTTGAGAATTGACGAAGTTATGAATTTTTTTCTCCCCAAACCCTATTTTTTGCGCCCCTTGAGCCCATTTTTAACTTTATCAAAAATCTGTGATACATAAAATTTTGGCCCTATTTTTAGAAGTAATAAAAACTTTAAACTGATTTGATATGTGCAAAAATTAAGATGTTGTGGGGGGTTGTCAGTTTTCACAAAAACCCTCCCTATTTCCATCCCCTTGGTCCGATTTTGCCCATTAACGAACTTAACCGAGATTTCATGCCCTTTGATTTTATGTATCAGTTTGGAAGAGATTGGTGCAGAATTACGAAAGTTATCGTGTCCAGAAGAAAGTGATATAGATAGATAGATAGATAGATAGATAAATAGATATATAAAGTTTTTTACTGAGGGTTGTTTTGGGTTCTTGGGGTCATGATCGGTGTAGATCTGCAAAAATTTTTCAGAAATTCCAACATAGGAACGATCCCAATAGGTAGTATTTCATGCGAAATCTACCTAAAAGTTTCCAGGCCAGGGTTCAGTCCTGTGTCTTTGGTTCAGTGCACAAACACTCTTCCATCGAACAAGGAAGGTCCTTACTGGGCATACTCAGAATATTTTGGAAAAAAATGCCAATTAAACTACTTATGTATGTAATAAAGGATCATTCAAATTTAGCAGAATTACAGTAGAAAGTCTGTAAAAAAAAAAAAAAAAAAAAAAAAAAAAAAAAAAAAAAACTTTTTAGTATTTGGCGCGAAAAGACGAAAGCGTCACGCTATTTGGCGAGCAATACTTTTCGTCGCCAAAAGCAAACGATTTTAATGCACCTGAAAATTACTTGTAAATTTATTTTTAGAATGCGTGTAAAAAGTATTTAATGAATTTAAACTTAACAATGAGAGAGTTTAATAAATACATTTTTATTACATATTTATATTGCTTGTTATTTTATTTTATTGCTCTAAAAAGAATCTCATTTAAAAAAAATATTTTCACATATTTAAGCATATTAAAAAAAAAAAAAAAAAAAGCAGGATAAAGAATGCTACAATAGAATGTTGAAAATTTAGTGCGCAATTCACCTTGATTTTTAATAAACATATATAAGATACACAAAATGTAAAAACATTGCTTACAGGTGTCAAGTATGATAAAATCCTTTAAAAAAAACATTAAAGTCATTTAAAAATCATAACGTTTTCGACCGACACTTACTCGGTCATCCTCAGTGAAAAACTCTCATTTTCACTGAGGATGACCGAGTATGTGTCGGTCGAAAACGTTATGATTTTTAAATTACTTTAATGTTTTTTTAAAGGATTTTATCATACTTGACACCTGTAAGCAATGTTTTTACATTTTGTGTATCTTATATATGTTTATTAAGAATGCTACAGTTATTCCTTTCAATATCAAAGGAGTAGTTGTTTCCATGGTAACAAAATTGAATCGACAGTGCTCAATTGGACTTAATTTTGAGATGTTAAAACAATTTTGATTTATTTTAATTTTGCTTTAATTAATAAAATTTGATATTTAACTTTCATTATAAATATTTATATATGTATATGACAAAACTATATTTAAATCAAACTAAAACTGACAAAAGTAAAGTTACTTACATTAAATTTATTTAAACAAGTTCAATATGAAACATTTTTATCTTAAAGAGTATTCGACATAAAAAGGTATTTTTCGAAATTTCATTTCATCGCCAACCGATGATAAATCGCCAAATAAACGAAGTTGTCATTATTTTTTTTTTACTAACACGTTCTATCGAGTTTCCGCCATTTTTTTTTATAAACATATATATTCACATGAGAAGAACACCTTGTAATTTTTTCAGATTTTTCTGAATGTGCCCGTATGGAGACCTTCCTTGTGAGCCACTTGGAACGTCCCACCTAGGCTGGTACCCTTCACTCGTAAATGTTGAAAAATCTGCAACCGCAGCACAAGATGGAATAACTTCACGGACCACAACTCTGCGGTGAACATGAGTCCAAATGAATCCAGCTTCGATAATCATTATCGATACTAATAAAAGAAATATTTGAACTTAAAACATAGTCATATTATAATAGAAATCAAATGTACTTTCATTGGCTTAGTCGCTTTCAATATCCCTAACACAGACAGTTAAAGAAATGATTATTCTTAAGGAAAATTGCCATGCCTGTTTCGGTTTACAAAACACTCGACTTTTCAGGGTGGCCGGTTTTAGTGGGTCTGTTTTGAGAAATGAGTAGGTATCTTTCATAAAAAAATGATATATGTATTAATTCAATCGCCTATGCCTACTTTTCTCCACTAGTATTTTGTATGGAAAAAATATTGTTAATATATACCGTAAAAATATAAAAATAAATATTATATTAACAGATAAAAGAACTCTTATTTAAATAGAATTTGCATAAAACTCCTTCTTGAAAATCGTGCTACCTAACTGCTGTTTCAGGCGGTTAGATGCGCAGAAATACTATAATTGAATATATATTGAATGAAATTGAGCGGGCAGCAGAACATTAAAATCTGAACGTCAGTTTATTATGCTGTTTTTAAAATGAATAGACGGCTTTACATTTTAAAAGCTTTTGATGGACGTTGAGTTGGATTTAAAAACTTTTGAATTGTATTATCTTTCCAAAAGCTGCAGAATCCTAGTTTCTAAAATTTGATATTTTTGTCAATCTGATTCAATCTAGCTAATTATTTATCCGAAGAAATTTTTTAAACACAGTGTAGAATTAGAAAATCATTGATAAAGTCAGAAGTTATAGCAATAATTTATTACGATTAGGATAGCCGCAGATAAAAAAAAAAAAAATAAATAAAATAAAAGCGAAATATATTTCTTGAACTGCGCAACATGTAAAATGAGATCCATATCGTCTCAGCCACATGTTATTGTCTCAAAAGTCCTAGAAAATGCACATAGGTAATGAAAGAGGAATTTTTTGCATAAATTGTTAATCAAGAATCATGTTGAGAAAGTTTTTGATCTTTGTTAATAATGCTATCTCATGTTATAATCGCGAATGTTTTTAAAAGTATTATACTCCAGTTTAATGTATGAGTATGTTTGTTTCAAGATATTTGTATCCTATACAATCAAATTTCATTCGTTTGAACATCATTAAAAAAGTTTAAAAAAAAATGTACAAAGATTTTTTTCCCTGTTTGTTCAAAATTCTTTTAAATTATGCTACGGAATGAATTATTAGATTCTACTGTAATTGATGTCAGATTGCTGGAATTGTTGCAGGTTTATTGTATTGGAAAATGTTGCACAAAATGCAGTTAACACATTGGTAACTACCATGTTTCCAGAAATTCCAAACTATTATTGTTGAAAACATTTTATCTAATAATTGAATTAAAAAATATTATTTGTGAATGAAATTAAATTTTTATGAATATTCGACATGTTATAAAAACTAGATTCAGGAGAATTCATGTACAATGATGAAATTTTTTAAGGGTAACTTCTGCGCTACCAGCTTGGAATAAATGAAATAGTCCACTGAGCTCAGCAAAGCTGAAGGCAATGTAACAATATTCAACCATACATTTTTAAATGTTGAATCAATTGTATGAGCGAAAATCATAAAATCGATTTTTGATTAAAATACTTAGATTTCACCTTGTGGTAGCTATGATTGCTAATTACTACCATCATCAGTAACTGTACAGTCGTCGAAAAAAAGTAAACACCCCTACTAACTCTTCAACAAATTATCGTAGAAGAAAGTTACTGGTACCGCACGATTGGAAATAAGGTCTACTTTTAAATGATGTATATAAAATTTGCTTAGGGGGCCATCTACATATTAAAACGAACCAAAACGTCATTTTTTTTCAATGACAATATCCAATTTTAATAAGATAATTCAAATCTTCAGTTCAAACTATTTCTAGACACCAAATTTCAAGTCATTTGAATTATACACATTCAAAATTTAGTGCTTCTAATGTTAAATTACATTTTCATATTTTTATTTATATCTCCTAAAATTAAACTCCTAGTGTGCTAATTTTTGTGTAGTAATAATAGTAATATACCCAAACATAAATACGTTGAATTTGTAATTTTTATAATTTTATGATATGAATTATGAAATTAATATTAAAAAAAATTATGAATTGCAACGTACAATTTTTTTGATGGATTTAGATTTATTAAGTCTTGCTTTATGGAAATTCAAAATTTCACATTTTTCTTCCAAGTAGTTTTCAAATTATGCTTAAAAAACAGCAAAATGATGGTTTAAGGGGCCATCTATGATAGAAGTGACTAGATATTTTGAAATTTTTTCTGCTATCCTGTAATCTAGGAGTCTTCAAGGACTTCTTTGACTAGCGCTTAAGATGCCTTGATCAAGAAGGAGGCTCTCTCTGTCAAGAATCGAGTACCGAACTTCAATTTGGATACAGCCCTTAAAATACGATCATTTAAAAATAATTAATTTCTCGGAAACTTATCGTACGGATTGCATAAAAATTTGTTTTTGGGTTAATTGAAGGGTGTTGAGTTCATTTATGCTGTCAGAATTGTGTACCGCTATTGAAAAAAAAACAAAGTTATGGTTCGTTTTAATGTGTAGATGGCCCCTTAGAAATTTTACATACATAACTTAAAAGTTGACTTTATTTCCAATCGTTCGGTACCAGTAACATTCTTCTGCGAAAATTTGTTGAGGAGTTAGTAGGGGGTGTTTACTTTTTTTCCCACGACTGTATATTCTGTGCAACAGTACAAAATATAAATCATATAAAAAAGTGTTTTAAACATCTCAAGTTGGATCAGCCATGGTAACTTAGAAACTGTTATGTAAGAACTATTACCCACCTCCCTGCCTTTAAAAGAGTGCCTCCAAATTAGTTACAAGTCTTGCAGTTTTAAAGGATAATAAAGTGAATCCAATAGCCGTGCACATAACGTGGTTGATCGGCCGGATTTAAGTCTACATAGTATCTCAATAAGTCCCGGATGATAATGTTAATCCTATGGGGAAGATATTTTCAAATATCTTGTTTAGACTTTAATAATTTTGTATGTTTTTTTTTTTTTTTTTTTTTGCATAGGATAGGTGAGGACGATCTACAACCATGCTAGTTTTTGCTTTTCCAAATTCGGTTTCAGATTAAAAAAAAAAAAAAAAAAAAAAAAAAATACTTTTGGAACCGGTTGCAACCGGTTCTCAAATTGAAACTAACTTAATAATAATAATAAAACTATGACCAAAATCGAAAAAGTAAAAACTGGCCCGGTTGCAGATTATCCTCAGCTATCGTATGCAAAAAAATCATGCAAAAATATTAAAATTCAAACAAGATATTTGAAAATAACTTCCCCATAGGATTAACATTATCATCCGGGTCTTTCTGAATGACTAGTGTAGGCTATTAATGGTATAGTTATCTTGTAAAAAACACTCATCTTATCGCGAAGTCTTTAGAAACGATTGGATTAATGTTTTAGATAAGTAAACAGAATCATGTATTAATAATAAAATAATATCATATGTTAGTAATCATATATTAATAATTATAATCATAATCAACAGAAGTATACATAATTTGTAAACAGAATCATTTTTTAATGAAACTAAGTTTAAAGTTTTAAAATCTGATAATCACAGACGGATTTGATAATGGGTAAATCAATATGTGAAATCGGAGATTTTCGTATAACTACTTACGTTTGCTGGGCAAATGTGATTGTGTATGATTCAGCAACGAAGGCTAGAATATATAATTTCAATTTAGTAGACTGCACTATGGCTATATTAGAATATTTGGTAATATTAAAAAGTTATCTACAATCAAACCGTTAAAAAGTTTCGACTGAAAAAAGTCTGCATCATCAAACAACACGATGGCTCTAAGCATACTTCCAAGATTGTTATAGAATAGTTCTTCAAAAAGTACCCAATTATCTATAATTATGAACCCATGTGACAGATGTAAACGCAAGTGAACCTATGTGGGATAAACTAAATATTTGAATCCGACAGTATATTTTACAAGAAGAGGTACTTTGAATTCAACAATTCAGTGAGCATGGTCTGCAATTACACAGATACAACAAAAAAAATTGATTTTTTATTTAACGCTAAACAGATTGCAGAAGTTATAGGTTCTAAAATTGAACTCACTTGTATGTTTTTGACATATTAGCTATGAGTAAATCTAGTGTATATAGTTTTGTATTTTGCGACAACCATAAATTTTTAAACTTGTTTTTTAAGTTAAATAAATTACTTTTTATTCTATTCATTATACGTAAGTTGTTCATTAAGAAGTTATTAGAATACATTTAGATATTTTTTTAAATATCGGAATGAGGACTATGGATGTGCTCTGATGTGTGTATCTTGACTTCGGATTCACTGTGGAATCAACAGCTACTATATAATATAAAACATTAAAAAATAATTCAGTACACTATATTTGCACAATGTTGCTTTAATACTGTGTAATGATGTAATGTTTTTTAAAACTGTACTTCTTTCTAGCTTGAGTCCCTTTTGGCACAAAACGCTGTATATAATATCTAGATACACATATTCTTGTTGATTTAAAAGTAATTGATGAGCTTTAAGCAGTAGTCATTAGAAAATTTGAACTTATACAGATTTGGTTATGATAATGACAGTGGTGGAAAATTGGCGCAGAGGTGGAGCCTATTGACACCACTAAATTATAGCAGTATTTTGCCTCTTATCTAATGATCAAATTTCTGCGTTTTTTTCAAACTGAATAATACCATAAAAATTTAGTGGTGTCAATAGGCTCCACCTCTGCGCCAATTTTCCACCACTGTAATGATAAAATTTGGAGATTTTGATGATGATTTAAAAATTTTTGGCAAGTAAATGTGACACAGTTGGAGCTGTATTATCGTAAGTGGTTTACATTACGCATTAAAAGCGCATGATTTTTCTGATCAAAGAAAAATGTTAGCGAACTTGACATGAAGTATAATGATAAGAAACATTAGAAAATCCAGTGGCACTCTATATTTTTTAGGAAAAGAATTGTTGCTAAATAATTGCATGCATATTTAGACATTTAAGACCAAGTTACTGCTATTTCTGGCAATCTGCTTACGGTATCGTGATATTTATATGATGCTTTTTATAAGTATTGCGTTGAGTGCGTCGAGGTGTCAAATATTCTCCGAATTCTTGAATTTTTTAGTTTGAAATAACTTCTGTATATATAGGCTGACGACAAAGACATTTGATATTCTAAATAAAGGAGTGTTAAGAATGGTTCTCATCAGTGCTAATGTCTAGTCTTTGTAGCTTAACATAGTATGCTTAATTAATCATATACAACATTTTGAAATCTAATATCTTTTGTTTCGAATGTGCTCTACGAAAATTGGAAATATTTAGCAGATTTAAAAATATAATTATCAGATTCACAAATTATTGTTTAGATTTCTATGAAATATGAAGATTAAGTCGTATCAGTAAGGCCTGATTACTGTCGGAACAAACATCCACTAATAAAAATGAATAAAAGTTTTGCCTTATTTATAAAAATAATTCTGAATGAATAAGGCGTTTACATAAGTCAAAAATTTATATTGAAACTTATTGGTGAAATATTTCCCAGGCTGTAATTAGGCTCTGTGCGTAGGCTGTTTTACAGTGTTCTTCAGAACGTTTCCCCAGTAAATTACCTGAACTTCAGACCTCTCTAATGCCTGAGTAGAGTTATTAAGGCTTTGAGACTTTAGTATTTGTAATAAAGTCTGTTAGATAATCAGGAAGTTTCAATAATTTGTAGTACTATTATGTGCTTGTGCGCAAGTGTAAGATCTAGCTATCAATTGTGTGAACTGTAGAATTTCCCTTAAAATTTTAAAGATAAGATAAATTAGAAATAATCCGAGATTAGTTAAGCTTTTTATTTTTATTTCAAATGTGAAATTTTCTTTAAGTAGAAATGTTAAATCATCTGTCGCTGATATTCTCATTTCGCTTTTAGAGATTTCATCAAATTCTCTTCATAGTATATCATTGATTTCTTTTTATGTCTTCATATAAAAGTAATCATTTGGTCTAAGAGATTCCATACAGTGCTTTTTTATTATTTACGTACCGCACCAATGAAGAGTTCGTAACAATATTGCGTGTTTCGTGAACTATCTGTGAAGCACATTTTTTTTTTCTTTTCTCATTCGAAAATATTTATTCAGAATAAAGTTTAAATATACTACAAATTACGATTCTTTTCGTTGTACATTTATTTAAAAAATGCTTGCTTCGTTTTCCTTAAAAAAAAAAAATAAAAAAAAAAATAAAAAATAAATAAATAAATAAATAAAAATAAAAATTCAAATTACGTAAAATCAGGTTAAAACAATTTGTTTAAACATCCTTTTGCTGGCTAATCTAAAGTGAAGAAAATGGAATATTTGTAGGCAATATATTGTTTTTGCCGTATCTAAATGAAATGAAAAAAGAAAAACAAAGGAAACTGTTCTTTATGTGGATTGGCATGTCATAAAAATACCAACCAAGAACTTTTTACTGAAATGTAAGAAGAAAAAATGCCTCTTGAGATCAAAATTTTTTGTAGACTCCATTGGATAACTATTTGAATGCCCCTCTCGCTCCTTTCCCAAAAAACAAAACAAAAGCAACACACAAAAGGATTTATGTTTTACACAGAATTAGAAAAAAAAAAAAAAGAAAAAAAAAAGCAATTTAACAAATTACAACGACCATTTGGAAAATGATTTTTTCAAATACTAAAATTTAAGACATAAAAAATCGCACGGAGTTGATCATACATTACGTATGCAATGGATTAAACATTAACATTCCTGGACCCATCATGAACAAATTTTAAAAGAAATTTCAGCTTTACAATTTTCGGTACTGTAAATTTTTAAACTTCTACGGATCTGGTCATACATTACGTACGCCATGGATTAAACATTAATATTCCTGGGCCTTAATCTTCTAAACATCCCACACTTTTACTTTTTACACCGTCGTATAGAGAAAAAAATGTACTTTTAATTGCAATTTGTTTGAAAGCTCTATCTCAATTTGTTTCAGAATTATTCTTTTTTTTTTGGTAGTTTTTATTACTTTTTTGTCACAGTGGCAACAGAAGTATCCATCTCTGTTGAAAGTAAAGGGAAAATACATATTACTGTGTAGACCAATCAGTAAACCAATAAAATGCGGGATCCAACTAATAAAACGCTTTAGATATGTTTTTGATTTCCTACCCTGACCGAGGACAATAACAATTTTTCCAAATGGTTAATAAAATATTTTAAAGAATTATTAAATGAAGAAAATGATTTTATATCAGAACGTTCTGTATTCTACTCATTGGACGTGAAGCATATAGTAAATGCCATTCAAGTTCCATAAATAATGTATAAGTTATAGATATTTTAATAATTAATAATTATTCAGTTACTAGCCGCCTTTGGCGACCAGTTTGGTCTCCCTTAACCCTTTGCACTCGAAGTTTTTTTCATTCGTATTACCAGCAACTCGAAGCGATTTTAGTTATATCTTATTATTTTTTTAATTCTTTATGACTACAAATGTTATGATATATAAAAAAACAAACAAAAAATTATAAAATTGTTACATTTTTTAATCGTCCAAAGTGTGATAACTCTCGAAGCAATTGCTAATATGTAATCTTGGTTTTTCTAGACAGGTATCACAAAATTATTTGCATTGTCTCCGTAGCGGAGCCCTCGAGTTTGAAAACAAATTTTAAATGGCTCCGCTCCGGAGCCCTCGGGTGCAAAGGGTTAAATGTATGCTAAGCATTGCATTATGTTACTTATTTTGAAACTAATTCACTTGCTCAATCCTTCCCAAAATCCAAAGATTCTGATGGAGAAATCAAGAATTCTTTGCAATCTTGATAATATTTCATACATTTTTTGTTGTTAAGCGTATTTCGTCTTTTTTGATAAATACCACTTAATTTCCATAGCTGTAAAAATGAAGGAAATTTCAAGTGTTTAAACTGAGATTTGTTCATAAATTATCTAAATTAAACTTATTTTAATTAAATATGCTGATACTCAATGTTATTTTTTAGCATTAATAAATTTATTTAAATTTTGCAAATCATACATTTATAATTTTTTTTCACTACTTAATAATTAAATAATGAATACATGTACTTTTGTTTTTATAAATTTGATTTCTGAGTTCATAAATATGACAATAAAATAACGTAACTAAGAGAAATAGCAAAATAAAACTCTCGTGAATACAAACTGTAAATAAATGTTAGCGCCGCCAATTTACCTAATATGACGTCATAAGAATATTGTTCAATGATTATTGGAGATCCTGCTTTGCGAATGATTACCTTCACGGTTTAATATTTTCTACCGTTCATGATGAATGAATCTCTTGTGTTTGTTTACTCTATGAAGTGAGATAGTAAGCAGTCAACTTAATTTAAATTGATGTTATTTTAGTATATATATTTATTTGAATGTAAATTAGAAACAATATTTTGATGTTGAAATGAAATATTTTAGTTTATGTTATTATTATTGCGATGAATTATTTATTTAGGTACTTTTTCACTACGGGGGCCTTGACCTTTTGTTTTTTTTTTTAAGCTTGGCATAATTCGGGCTTCAGAAAGTGAAATACGTTGACAAAATATATAAATAGCTATGAAAACAAACCTGGTGAATTATTATTTTTGTTTATGTATTTATTTGCATATAAACATTTTATTTACACATATATATGCAATATCTATACACATATATATGCAACATATAGTTATCCCGTTGACCAATTTCGCCAAATGAAATAAATCGCCAAATTATACAAATTGACATAATTTTTATTTTAAATAATGAAAGAACAAATAAATTAGTATAATGTTAATAAAAATTCAAATAAAACGTTAAAATAAAAATCACTTGATGACGTAAACACGTGTAACTTGCTTAAAGTCAAGTGAATGTGACATTTAAAATCAACCATTATTGGCATTTAATCTTATAGTTTGGCGACAGATTTTTGGTCGACGGGTTAACTAAGTAGTACCAATATTTGTTTATATACAAATTACTCTTGTTTCTATATAAAAATAGATTATTGCCTTTTTTGGATTAAATAAATTGTATACATATGGAAAAAATTGCTTATGTGTATGAAATATGATATAGATTGCCGAAAATACGATGCCTATTTTTTTCTCTTGCCAAGGAAAAAGTACCTTTATTTATTCATTTATTTAAGAGGTGAATGAAAGTTGTGTATTTTAAATGTATCCGATATATGTATTTAAATTTATGTGTTTTAAATGAAATGAGTCATAGGTTTATATTTTAAATAAAATTATGGCGATGGAACCTTATTTGGCGATTTAATCATCTGTTCCCGGCTAACATTAAATTACCGAATTGGTCGCTTGGCAGTTGGCATACAAAAAGTGAAGCGGTCAACTCGGAACTATTGATGACAGTCACATGACTTAGGCTTTTATTATATAGATAACTATAAATATTTTATTATTATAAATTTTCTCAATATAATTAATATACTCGTATAATGTAAGTATTATTCAGTTTTGTGTGATCAGGGATTACCAAAAGTAATTTATTATCTGATAATATTAGGATTTGTGGTTTTGTTTATTTAGAAAAATTTTGCTTTCTTTTTCTAAAACCGGGTGAAATACCGTATAGCCAGATCAAAACTGCTTTCTTTAACATTCTTCTATCAACAAATCTGAAGTTTTGAAATGTAAGTGTTTTCAAGTAACACTTTAAGTTAGCTTTAAAATTTGTTTTTGCCGTTTCCAAAAACAATTCTAAAAACGGTTTAAAGAAATCTCTTTATGTGGATTTTCACGTAATAAAAATTCCCGCCGCTAAAGTTTTCGGATATTTAACAAGAAAAACAAAAATTATGGATGATGGAAGAAAACACGTCAGTGGAAACATTTGAATTTAGAAAAATTACAAAAGGTTTATATTTTTTATACACAAATAAAAAAAAATGTTAAATAAAGAAATACATTTTAAAAAGAGAGAAACAACATTTACAAAACACAAATGTAAGTAATTTTAAAAAGCATACAGCTATTTCGAAGCCTCTAAGGCCTCATCATCACTGATTATAAATTAAAGATAAAATTAAAATAAATCTGTGGAATAAAAGAGGGGGGGGGAGACAGAGCCAGAGAGGCGCACCTCACAACCCGACCTTTCTACGGCGAAATGAAAATCAATGTTGAAGAACAGCCATGGAGTCCGTCTCACGCGCACACAAGGAGACCAATCAAACACCACTCAGATGCTCCGGGAGAGTTCAAACAAAGCGGAGAAAAAGGGGGGTGGGGAGGAAAGAGAACGAATTAAAGAAAATTAAACCGTAACTTTGAAAAATTGGGCGTGCTGGTCAAATCGTTAACTAAGCTGTTTGAATTTTTCCATATGTGGTAGGTAATATATTTTACATCTGGATATCGTTGTATTCTACACATCACATATTATGTATGTACTGGATAAGTTTAAGTTTTTTTGGTGCATTCGTAATTATATAAATACGTAACACCTATAGTCGTCGTCTGGTCCGTCCGTGTGTCTGTCTGTCCGCATGCAACAGCGCAAAAAGTGCCCAACCGAATGGTTTGAAATTTAATATATACGTATAATCGTTGCTGAATTTTGTCGAGACATTTCAAATTTTATAAAAAGCGAATCAAAAGTTAAAAAGATATTAATAACCGTTTTCTTCATTCTATTAAATCCTAGCATATGTAATTAATTCAGTAATATCCCATGATATGTAATGATTCTAGGTTGCCATGTTGATTATTCTATTAAATCCTGTCATACATAATTAATTATGTGATAAACCATGATAGGTAATGATTCTAGGTTGCTACGGCGATTACATCTTATTTAAGATAGAATCATATTATTTCCGTATTACTGAATTTAATATATATATAATCGTAATAAATTTTGCATTCATGCATTTTTGCATAAGAGTACAACAGCTATTGCACCAAGATCTGAATATTTATTAAACTAGATATAGTACATCACGTTATAGTTATAGTTTTATTTAGTAGCTAGTTATAGTTAACCACGTTTGACGTACATTTCCGACTTGTTATGTTATAAATTAGACTGAGAGATTTTAGTAATAAAAAATTCTAAAACTAAAATTTAGTGTAAATTTATGCTATTTATTACTTTTTAATATTATTACTCAATATTTAACTGTTTTAAAACATAACACTTAATATATAGTAGCGTAATGATTCCTGATGTGTTGCATTTAAATTGTATAAAATCTTTCTTTTATTTTTGGGGGGGGGAGGGGAGGGTCTAATTTTTTTTCTTCATTTAAAACATCAATTTTATAAAAGAAGATATGATATTTACATTCAAGTTAAAAATTCTCTCAATGAAAGTGACATTTTCAATGACGTCATTTTTCATAATCATTTCGTTCGTTCAAGATTTGACTTTCAATTTTGGAGTTGGTAGAAATGAATTGTGGACAATTTACAACTACGCTAACATATTAGATTTATGAATGAGAAGAAGTGCCATTGTTACCCGGTGAATCATTCTACTATTAATTAGCAAGTTTGTGAGATGTTTAACCACCATTTTTAATTAGAGATAATTAGAAGAAAATCTACCGTTTTTTCTTAAGGGGTCTTGTACCTTTTAAACGCGACGAAAAACAACATAAACATTCAAAGTTTGAATTAGTGTATCCCCAAAATATTTTTTTTTATAAACATAATATTTTGACTATTAATTAAAAAGATCTTGCTTTTAATATGCTACCATTACAAACAGACTAGACTTTTGGAAAATGTGTGTATTGTTGAAATTAAAATAGCTCTTTTTTTACTCCTTCAGCCATTGTGCACATGATATCTTGAGAACATGGTTATAAAACTCGAAATATATAATAAGCACATATGCATTTTTTAAATGATCTACTCTTAGGAAAATTCTTTCATTACCTATGTAAAACAAATTTTTTTCTGAAAAAAAAAAATAGAATTTTACATTTTTTAATGAATAAGAATCGTCATAACTAAAAATCTTATCACTGTAAATACTTAAAAGTAGATCATGTTGTGTTTGTTATCTCTATCAATCCACACATATGTCCTCAAGATACTATGCGCGCAATGGCTTACGGAGTAAAAAAAAAAAAAAAAAAAAAAAAGCTATTTTAATTAATTTTAACAATATACAAATTCTGCAAAAGACTAGTCAGTTTCTGATGGCATTATATTAAAAAATCCCTGCCGGCCCGGCCTACAAGCGGAGGTAGATTTCGAAGTTAAGTATACTAATTTCACCAACAAAAACTAAATCATGAATAGAGATAAACCCACTTTAACAATTTTATCTGGCGACTTTTGACGAGTTTTTACTTCATTTTTATATAATAGCGGGTTTTATCAGCATCATGTTAAGGTGGCATAAGAGAAAAAAAATACTTTTCCATGCTCAACAACTGGAAATTTTCTGGCACATTTTCAGATTCATTTTTAATAGAAAAAATATGAAACTTGCTGACGTGATTTTTGAAGAGATTTATAAGCGACCTGTGTTTTTATTTTTCGTTCAATTAATTAAAACATGATTTATAAACAATTATTTTCTCAGTAGTGCAATATTTTTCGTTTCTAACACGATCGCTTCGGGATAATCTCTTAGAAATGCCCACTTCGACATCATTTTTTGAAATATTCTGCCTCTATCAAAAAGTCGATCATTACGGTATATTACACAGTTTCTTAATAAGAGAATCTACCAATTGATTGCGTTTGAGAGCAAAAATGAATTTAAAAATGAGTAAGTAAATAAGCAGTTCGGATTTGAATACACTCGTAATAAGATGATTTTTTTCTTCAACCGCTATGTATTTCTAATTTGTTTTTGCTTTAAGAATTGGTACTATCAAAAACTTGTCTGTATAAATGTTGTAGACAATATTAAGAAGATATATGATAAATTCATGGGGATTTAATATCTTGTGAATTGACGGAGTTATGGATTTTTTTCTTCTTCAACACCCCCTTTTTGTTTTCGTTTTAATTTTTTTTTTGCTGTACGAATTGGTCCTATCGAAAACTTGTGAATATAAAAGTTGTAGATAATATTAAGGAGATTTATAATAAAATTAATTGGATTTGATATCTTGAGAAATGACGAAGTCATGAATTTTTTTTCTCCCAAAAGCCCTATTTTTTGTGCCCCTTGAGCCCATTTTTAATTTTATCAAAAATCTGTGATACATAATGTTGGTTTTAGGGGCACACAGAGTTAGCAGAATAGCTCGACATAAACATTTATTAACACTAACACGAAGACAAAAATATATACATAGCTTAAGTGCGACTAAGCACTGACATGTTTTTAACAGAACTGAATAATCTCGCTCGCAGAGCGGATTTGGAGAGACGTCACTGTACGCGCATGCGCTGAAAGAAAAGGGTAAGATAAATGAACGTTGTATTCCAACAATTCCCCCTTTACAACGTGCATTTTCTTAACAAAACAATATTCTCCTATTAAGCAAATTACAGAGAAATAATATTAATATAAAAATTACAAATACAAATTATATACTTATAAGAAAAAAAGGGATACAGAATAATGCTGAAAATTTTTAAACATTTTGTCCTATCATTCCTCAACATTTATGTTTATAAGCGTTTAAAGCTTTCGTTAAAATGTCTGCAGGCATATTTTCTGTCTCTAGGTATTTGACCTCTATTTCGCCATTATCGTAAATTTCACGCACAAAATGATGTCGAATATGGATGTGTTTCGTGCGCGAAAGGTAAACCGGATTTCGTACTAATTTTTGAGCAGACTGGTTATCACAAAATATTATAGTAGGCGCAGTCACTGTTTCAGGAGAAAGTTCACTTAAAAACCGTCTGAGATGCAAAATCTTTTTGGCGTCTTCTGACAATGCAGTGTACTCCGCCTCTGTTGTGGATAATGCGACAGTTCGTTGTTTTCTCGATTCCCACGATATGGCTCCACTGGCGTATTTAAAAATGTAGCCAGTGTATGATTTTCTGTCATTCACATCCGACGCCCAATCGGCATCGACAAATGCAATCAAGGATTCAGAATCACGCTTAAAGATCAGTCTTTGATCTTGGGTTCCTTTCAGGTATCGCAAAATTCTTTTTTCAGCTATCCAATGAGGTTTACCTGGATTGTTGTTAAATTGACTTAGGAAATTCACAGCGTGAGTTATATCAGGTCTAGTAGCGACTGATAAATATATAAGGATCCTATTAATTGACGGTAGGGAATATTAATCATTTCAGACTTATCTTCTTCAGTTTTGGGACACATATCTTTAGTAATCTTCACGTTATTATCAAAAGGTGTAGATATTGGTTTGGATTCTTGCATATTAAATCTGCTCAGAATATCTTCAATGTACTTCTTTTGAGTAAATTTAATATTGTCCCCGTTTTGCATAAATTCTATGCCCAAACAATAGTGTAAGAGACCTAAATCTTTTATCTTAAATGATTTTGCTAATTCATCTGAAATATATTGATAATCTTCTTTACATTTAGTAAGAATTTTGAGATCATCAACATAAACAATGATAATAGCTTCAATGGGAGATTTAGAAAAATACACACATTTATCAGCATTAAGTGATTTAAACTTCATTTGTTTCAATTTTTCATCTAATTTTTTGAACCATTGGCGACCCGATTGTTTTAATCCATAAAGGGAATTTTTTAACAAACAAACTTTGTCAGCATTAGATTCATTTTTAAAACCTTCAGGTAATTCCATGTATATTTCTTCAGTTAAATCACCATTTACATAAGCCATAATAAAATCTAATTGATATGCAGTAAACCCATTTTGGATGCCATATGCGATCGCAGTTCTTATTGAACTTAATCTAGCTACAGGAGAAAAATTTTCGTCAAAATCAATAGCAGGTTTTTGTGTACAACCTTTTGCAACCAATCTCGCTTTAAACTTCTCGATTGACCCATCTGGCTTATATTTTGTTTTTAAAACCCACTTAGATCCTATAATTTTCTTATGTTTTGGCCTATCTACTATTTGCCATGCATTTTCTTGCATTAATGAATTAAATTCTAAATTTATAGCATTTATCCATTCGTTTTTATATGGGCTATTCAGAGCTTCAGAAATTTCAGGACAAGAGTCAAAAGAATTATTTACGGCAGTTTGAGATTTTTCTTCTTTCGGAATAATAATTGTTTGATATTCCTTTCGAGGTCTCCCTTTTCTACCTGTTTTTATTTTCCTCGGCCTGCCGCGCGTTCTGAAAGAAGGGAGGGTCGGAAATTTCATCAGATTGCGAATCAATGTCACTGTCACCATCAGGGCTGTCTGGTTCCTTTTTTATGACTGGAAATATTTCTGACTGTTGCGTAATTGTGTTTGTGCTCGTATTTTCATTATTTTGAGAGAAAGGAAAAATTAATTTTATTATGTGTTACAGGAGGGATCATTTTCAAATTCGTTAATAAATCGAACATCACGGCTTATAACAATTTTTCTAAATTTCTTGTTCCAAAGCCTATATGCTTTTGATTCATTAGAATAACCTACAAAGATATGTTCTTCTGATCTAGGATTAAATTTTCCCTTATTTTGCCTTTTATTAAGTACGAAACATTTTTGCTCGAATATTTTGAAGTATGATAAAGTTGGCTTGATGCCAAAGAATACTTCATATGGAGTTTTATTTTCGCTTAAACGTCGTGTCGGGCAGCGATTGCGTATGTAAGCAGCACAATTTATAGCTTCGGCACAAAAAGATTGTGGAAGATTACTTTGTAATAGTAAACACCTTGCCATTTCAGTTAACATTCTATTCGATCTCTCAGGGGTGCCATTCTGCTGAGGGGTTAAAGGGGAAGAAAATTCTCGTTTTATACCACATTCTTCGATATATTTATCAAATTCTTCGCCGCAATATTCTACGCCATTATCTGTACGGAGAAATTTTATTTTCTTTCCTAATCGGTTTTCGACTGCTCCTTTGTATTTAACAAATGCATTCTTAACCTCATCCTTGGTTTTAAGAAAACTAACTTCAATATAACGTGATTTATCATCAATAAAAGTAACAAAATATCGCGATCCTCCATGGGAAGGGACCCTCATGGGCCCACATAGGTCTGAATGGATCCGAAATAATAAATTATTACTTTGAAAATTTGATTGTTTAGGAAAAGGGCGAACAGTTTGTTTACCTTGAATACAAACTTTACAATCTTTAAGAGAATCATCATCATTAAAATTTAAATTTCTAACCATATTATTAGATTTAAGTTTCTTTAAATCAGACTCATTTAAATGTCCTAACTTTAAATGCCATTTTACAAAATCACTTACCTGTGCTATTGCAGCTCTTTCGTTGATTGGATGTACATAATATAAATCACCTTGACGAACAGCTTGTACCAGTATAGAACCATTAGGCTCAATTATTTTAGCATATCGTTCTTTAAAAAGCACAGAACGATTATTAGCCGTTGCTTTTGACGTTGAAATCAAATTACATTTTAACTCAGGTACACATAGAATGTTCTTAAGAGTGAGATTAGTAGTCCCACTAACCGTTAGGCACTGTAATAAGAACTGTTCATATTCCTGTGATTTTTGCTGTTTTATCAACCGCAAGCAGTATTGTAGAATTATCACGAGGATGAAATTCTGTAGATAAATTGTTATCTTTGCACATATGAGATGTACAACCGCTGCCTAAACACCATGCAGTAGATTGATGATATGCGTCGTTAAATGCCATACTAACCGGTTCTTCATAACTAATCACTGAACCTTCATTTGCTTTATTTAAAGATGTAAGCTTTCTGTCAGCTATTTTCTTTCTACATTCGTTAGCTTTATGCCCGATTTTGGAGCAATAATTGCACTTGAAATTACGATAATTTCTTTCCGCAGGAAAATTTTTATTCGTATTAGTTTTCCATTTTTCATTTTTACTTTCTTCTATCTTTACAAGAAGAAAGTATTGGATTCGTGAAAATTTTCGACTTCCGGTTTTCGACGGATTTACACGTTTTAGAATGCCCAGAACACGATTTGATGGTTTTTAGAAAATGTCTGTCTGTGAGTCTGTCTGTCACTCTGTCATTCTGTCACTCTGTCACTCTGTCACTCTGTCTGTGAGTCTGTATGTGACAAAAATTTTGTGGGCGCTCTATCTCAAGAACTAATGAACAGAATTTCACAAAACTTATTATTTAGTTATACCTTGATATAAACTAGACCTGATTAGTTTTTGGTGAAACTCGCCCAACAGGTGGCGCTGCTATGCGGCATTTTTCACGATTTCTGCAATAGCTATATCTCAAGAACTACTGCACGGATTTTCATAAAACTTCAGATTCAGTTAGTACAGGATATAGTTTGGTGCTGATTACTTTTTTGTGAAAATCGCCAACAGGGGGCGCTGCTATGCTGCATTATTCATGATTATCGCAATAGCTCTAACTCAAGAAAAAATGCACGAATTTTCCTCAAACTTCAGATTTCGTTAGTCCTTAATATAAATTAGTGCTGTTTAATTTTTGGTGTAAATCGCCCAACAGGTGGCGCTGCTGTGCTGCATTTTCACGATTTTCGCAAGAGCTGTATCTCAAGGACTATTGCACGGATTTTCATCAAACTTCAGATTTAGTTAGTCCTTGACATGAATTGACGTGTAAATTAGTGCTGTTTAATTTTTGGTGTAAATCGCTCAACAGGTGGCGCTGCTATGCTGTATTTTTTGCGATTTCCGCAATAGCTTTATCTCAAGAACTAACGCTTAGATATTCAACAAACTTCAGATTCAGGTATACCTTGATATCATTTAGTGCTGTTTATTTTTTGTGTAAATCGCTCAACAGGTGGCGCTGCTATGCTACATTTTTCAGAATTCCCGCTGTAGCTCTATCTCAAGAACTAATGCACGAATTTTCATCAAACTTCAAATTCAGATATACTTTGATATGAATTGGTGCTAAATTCATGTAATTTCTTGTACTATTTAAATGATTTAATTGACGTGATTTATATAGAAGAAAGTTTTGTGATGGCCACAACATACTAGTTTCTTCTGTTCTTGATTATTTCTCTTGTTTTCTATATAATAGGCAATTTGTGAATCATGAGCCGTTTTTCCTTTTCTAGCTCCCCATTCTTCTAGCATCTTAATTTTCAAAGAATCGGGTTTAGGTAACTCATCTCTCGATTCTGTAGCGCATCTAAAATTTTCGAAATTCTCAGGAACACTGTAGAGTAGAAAAATTGATAACAAATCATTAGCAGTTTCTATTTCCATTTCTTTTAATTTATCAACAATCTCAAAAAGGATATTTAAATTTTCAGACATCGTTTCACTGAAACTCATCTTTCGAAACAGAAGCTGTTTTAACAGAGTTGCTTTCTTTGCGGGGCCTCTTGATTCATAAACGTCTTTCAATTTATTCCATACAGAATTTGAAGTCGCACAATGCTTAATGTGGCGCAATTCACTAGGATTTATGGCCAGAATTATATCAGCACGAGCTTTTTGATCAGCATGGAGCCATTTCTTTTCATCAGCGCTACCTTCGGCCGGTTTCTCTTCTTTGCCGGTTACACAATCCCAATGATCATTTTTTATTAATACTGCTTCAATTTGAAGTTTCCTGCTATCAAAGTTGTCTTTACCGAGCTTTTCCATTGTCGTAACATTAGACATGATTAAATAAAATATCTCGCAGCCACAAATCAAAAGAGTTAATGACAGAACGTAGAAGAGTTCTTAGTTTCGGTTCAGGCTTAAGACTTTACAATTCGAAAGTTCGAATTAAAAAATATTTCTGCTATTTATAACGCAGTGAGTAGCGTCTCTGGTACCCATAACCTTTGTTGGTTTTAGGGGCATACAGAGTTAGTAAAATAGCTCGACATAAACATTTATTAACACTAACACGAAGACAAAAATATATACATAGCTTAAGTGCGACTAAGCACTGACATGTTTTTAACAGAACTGAATAATCTCGCTCGCAGAGCGGATTTGGAGAGACGTCACTCTACGCGCATGCGCTGAAAGAAAAGGGTAAGATAAATGGACGTTGTATTCCAACACATAAATTTTTGGCTCTATTTTTAGAAGTAATAAAAATTTTAAACTGATTTGATACGTACAAAAATTAAGAAGTTATGGGGTTTATTCCGGTTTCACAAAACCCGTCCCTATTTCCTTCCCCTTGGTCCGATTTTGCCCATTAACGAACTTGACCGAGATTCTATGCCCCTTGATTTCATGTATCAGTTTGGAAGAGATTTGAGCAAAATTGTGGAATTTATCGTGTCCAGAAGAAAGTGATATATCCAGTATAAAGTTTTTTACTGAGTGTGGTTTTGGATTCTAGTGGTCACGATCGGTGTAGATCTGCAAACATTTTTCAGAAATTCCAACATAGAAGAGAATGTAATAGGTAGTATTTCATACGAAATATACCTAAAAGCACAATCTGTTTAATTAATAGTCAAAATATTTTTGTTTGTACATAAAAAGGTTTTTAAGATACATTAATTCAAACTTTGACTTTTTTCTTGATTTCGTCGCGTTTAAAAGGTACAAGAACACTTAAAAATTAAATTTTTGTGAATAGGGCGCAGTAATTGTAGGAAATGAAGATTTTTTTTACGCTTGTTAGAAAGTGCTAGCAAGTTAGTTTATTAAAAAATATATAATTTTTGCTCTGTTTCTAATTTAAGATACGGCAATAGGAAAGAAAAAAATATTATTTAAACTGTATTTTTAGGATTTCTTTATTGATTTCACAACTGATGATCATAAATTAATTAATATTAAACTACCAACTGATATAAGTGAATTTTTTTAATATTACTCTTTTCATTTTTAGGTGCGTTCGTAATTATATAAATACGTAGCACTTATAGTCGGCGTTCAGCCCGTCTGTCCGTCTATAAGCATATAACAGAGTAAAAACTACCCGATGGAATGGTCAGAAATTTTAAATATATAATTGTTGCAAAATTTTGTCGGGTCATTTCAAATTTTATGAAAATCGGATGTATATTTTAATGACAGGGACTGTCAAAAGTTTTCCGTTTACATGACGACCAATGGGAAAAAAAATATTTCAAGTGCAGTTTAATGATATTACAGCCTTTCGAGCAGAATGAAATGGATATGGATATGCACTTATTGAAGGGCACTAAAATATACATTCAGTACAATATGCGATCAAAAATATTTATGAAACTAGTTACAGTACGAACGCACCTCATTTGCCACGTTTGACGAGCAATTTCCAACTTGTTTATTTATAATTTATTTTCCACTTTTTAGTCTTTAAATTGTTTCATTGTTGCGGTTTCACAGGCATTTGGTATATTTTTAGGAGTGTTTATTCGAGAATAATTAAGTAGATTGTTTTTCAACTTCGATACAATTCTACGCGTTGGAAAGAATAGGTATTTTGGCAATTTATAACCAGTTGTGGGCGAATGGAAAAATACCTTAAAGGGTCTCAGGATTCTTAAAGTTTTAACATTTTCGAAATTTAAATTTTCTTAGATGTTAAATCCCATCTTTTCTGAACATTTTGATGTAATTGTTTCCTTGAAATTATCATTAGAACAGAAGTTATGGCTTTTAGAACTATACCCGCTCAATAGCTAAAGCGGCGATTCCGAAACTTTGAAGTCATTTTTCTCCAAATGACGTTTTTGGGCATAACGCGCACGATATCTCAAAAACTTCTGAATACTTTTCAGTGAAATTTTCAAAACGTATGTTTCATGTTAGTTTGTATAAACTGAACCTCTAAATTCATTTTTATTGTTAGAAAGAATATTTTTTAGGTGATAATACTGTTGAAATTTTCAAAATAATTTTGTATTAGCTAAATACAACTTTGTATTAAAACTATAAAAATGCTTTAAATAAAAATTTATTTAGATTCAGGCTAATTACAAATTTACTGTCTGAAGTATAATTAGGCACAAAAAGTTTCATTCTAGTTGCAAAATGTATTTTGTAATCCTGCGCGAAAGCTGTTATACCAATTTTCTACTAGAAAAATGTCTCACAGTTTGGAGCGCCCTATAAATACTAATTCTGCATCTTGTAATTTTTTAAATACATGAAATGAAAGAACATAGTTATATCTATCATCCCAATAAAAATTGTGGTATTAAATAATATACATGTTAAGATATTAAATATTAAATATGATCTTTTTTTTCATTTTTTCCAATTTTAAGAATCCTGAGACCCATTAAAAGTAATGTATTAATTTATAACTAAGTTGTAAAAATAGTAAAATATTGTTTTGCCTCAGAAACAAAATTTTATATAGGGGAGACCGGGGGAATGGCGCCACTCGGGGTTATGCCGCCACCCCGCCTACTTTAAAAACTAACTGCAGTTTGATACAGTGAATGCGCCTGCACTATAGCGGCCAACAATTGAAACAGTGCCTAGAGTGAAAACGATTTTGTTGTACGTCGTTCGCTTGTTCTAGTGAAAAATTTAGTTTTCATCTAGTTGCTTCTTATTTTGGAGCTTCAAATGAGTAATGGTAAACACCTTTCATTATAACATTAGGTACTTAAGATAATATTACCCGTAATCTACATGCATTCGCCGACATTTCGATGCAATTTGTTGAACAAGTTCGGTTCTTCTTTCGGCTTTGCTGGGGATTTCCGTTATATTATCCTCTCGGGGTAATGCCGCCACCATAGCAAAGGGTGACTTTTCAATTTGAGTTAAATTGTAAGCTTAACACATTAATAAATACAGCTTAAGGAACATTGTAATTATTCATTATTTTGATAAATTATTGCTTTCTAAATATTATCAGTAGGTTATGTGTTTCCTAGTAACCATTTTATGTATTTACTAGGTCATTAAAGAGTGTCGTCATTACCCCGATACAGTGGCGGAATTACGCCAGCATACTGGATAATCCCGCCGCTGTACAGAGGTTGAAAGAAAGTTTTTTTTATGCGTGATTACTTTACAGTTATGATTACGGTTAAATTTATACAAATACTAAAGATCATGATTTAGCTTTAGAATTTTTACTATTAAAAAATAAATATTTTTTTGAGATGAAAAAAAATAAATTCCCTTAAGTTGTCGCCATTCTCCCGGTCTCCCCTATAATTTGTACCAAGCATGTGAGGAAGCATGTTAAAAATGGATTGCAATGTTCCATCTTTACATACAAAAACATGTTGAGTTAAATAAAAGAGTGTAAAAAGCTAAGATGTATTAAGTCCTCAATTAAGTCAGTTTCACGACGATTTTTCGTTCTGTAAAGAAAATTTAATAAAAAATCATAAAATATGAATATTTTAAAACACTCTGGAATTAATATCATAAGACGAAACGCATTTTTTCACCTTGATTCAACATAAAATATATAATGTGAACATTAAAAATTCCACAATCTTACTTAAAAGGCGACTAATGTAATGAAAAAGATGTTACAAGTTTAAAATATACATTTAATTTAAAAACTTCTTAGTACTTTCAAAACTTCCAGGTTCATCATCAAAGAATACCTTGATAACTAAATATTGTTTATTTATGCAAATACGTCACTCTGTTTTGAAAATGGGAAACCCAATAATTACTTCTACTTTCAACTCAAGTAATTATTGGGTCTTTATTTTTCAGAACAGAGTTACGTACTTGTATAAATAAACAACATTTAGTTATCAATATATTCTCTGATGATGAACCTGGAAGGTTTGAAAGTACTACATTTTTTTAAATAAAATGTATATTTTAAACTTGTAACAACTTTTTCATTACATTAGTCGCCTTTTAAGTAAGATTGTGGAATTTTTGATGTTCACATCATATATTTCACTCTGGAATTTTTTCGTATTTTCTGAAAAAATGTAGTTTAATGACAATATATATATATATATATATATCTTTTTATCATGTATTTAACTTGAAGAAATATACCTTTCCAATTATAGCAAGGAAAGATTTCAATTAAAATACAATAATTCTATTTTATTTTATTTTTCTTCCATTTAAATACAACATTGAAGTAATTCAGCCTCCGCTATTTAAAAACTGTTATTAAAGAATATCAGAAATTTAAATTCCAAACTTTAAAAATATATGACATTCAAAGATCCCTTTGATTAAATAGGTGCTCTTTTAACTGGTAATTCGTTCTGTTCACGAAAAAAGACACAAACATACACTCATGTCGAAAATTAAGGTAATAAACATAAAATCTGTGAAAACTGATGAACTATTAACTGTGTTGCACGAAATTTGGTACAGGGGTATATTACAATGGGAGAAAGAATATAACAACATAACAATATGGAAAAGATTTTAATTGTGAATTAAGAAACAGCGTATATCAAAAAGTGTTAAATCATGAATCAGAGATAAAGCTTTTATCACGGGAAAAGTATTTCTAATATGGAGTGTGAGCACCGTGCACTGCTATACAAGCCTCACAATGATCTCTCATACTGTTCATGAGAGAGTCAATAAATGTTTGGGACAACAAAGCCCAGATGCTTAAGCAGTTCATTTCTAGTAGTTTTGCAAACGCTAACTCTAAACAACTTTTTTTTTCTAAACCGAAGGTTGGTATCAAAACTGCATATATATTAAGCGTACAATGTCAATACTGGAATCTGGAGTATATTGACACAGCTGCGCCGTCTGGTGGACGGGGCGAGTAACGCAAATACGCGGGTTTTCAGTATAACGTCTTATATGACAGAATATCTACTATCTGCGCATCTCTTGCGCATATTTTCTGAATCTTTACTCACTTATGGAAGATGAATCTTGTTTACCAGATTTATTGCAAAATATTTTTATTGCAGTTTGTTTTGATAAAATTATTTACATTTAAAAAAAAAATAGTCGCAATATCATTTTAATTTCGGGAGAAAAGCACTAATGCTACGAAAAAATTACTGCCTTTTGCCTGTAAACTAAAATGACATTGGACTTTTTTTTAAAATACACATATTTTTATCAAAACAAGCTGTAACAAAAATATTTTGCAATAAATCTGGCAAACAAGATTCATCTTCTGTGTGTAAGTAACAATCTGAAATTCATAATTGAATTTTTAACATGGATTCTCTAAATGGCTTTGTTTGTTTCAAGAAAAAAAAATCTAATCTGGCGATTTTAGGAAAATTATTGAAGTTATTGCCTAGACGCTCAAAATATTTAAACACATAAATGAACAACACTTGTTCGTTTAATAGTACAATATTTAATGCAAGCATTTTAAATTAAAGTGATTCGAAATGTAAAATGAATTGAGTTTTAAATTGAATGAAATATTTGTTAGTTAAATAAGATGACTGCAATGCGATTAAGAGAATATTGGAAATTTATCGTGTGCGCTGGATAAGTGAACAAAAGGACTTAAAATTGAACATTTTATTTATAATTGAATTCTATACATATTCCAAACATTCATAAACGTTGTATTCTCATCAGGAATACAACCGTGTAAATCATTTTTTTTTTAACTTTAGCACATCAAGAATTGAGTAAAGGATAAGACTACAAAATTCAATCTTTACACATTAACTACTTACTAATTTTTATGCGTCATTTTTCATTTCATTAAAAGAAAATAATTAAAATCGAGCGTATTTAAATCAAGAACATTTGATAATATACATTAAATAATATTTTATCTTTTTTAATAAATTAAAGTTAAAATACGTAACTAACTTCTTTTACTCTTTGGAAAAGGACAAATATGAATTTTATAAGAAAAAGAATTTACTTACAATTTCGAAAGCTACAGCTATTCGATGGGCAACACTTTGCCATTTTAACAAATAATATTAGTTAAAAAGAACTGTTTTTATTTAAATAATTAACTACAATAAATAAGTCAAAAAACGCGAATAAAAATTAATAGAATATTCTATTACTGTCAGAATATAAATGCTAAAAGCAAATGAAAACACGATGTTTGCGCTTGCAAAGTTATTTCATAGATGTGCAATTAATACATTATTCATAAAGAAGAAAACAGTTAGGCATCTTTCTGTAGTTCACCCCGTCCGCTACGTGGTGTGCGACCGTGACCGATGTGACCTCGCCTTTAATCTTCCAATTAACTCTCCCATTTAACCCTTAAATGCCTGAGTTTTCAAAAATCATTTAAAAAATCTTTTTCGGCTTTCTTTTTTAAAATAAATCATGGGAAAAATACTTAAAAAATCATATTTTGTTTTAAATAGGGTTTACGGCTACAAAACTGTTTGTTACTAATCGGCAATACTGGAATACTGGTGCTTAATTGAAAATATAATTTTCCTTGATAAAATTCTATAATATTAAACACACAAGAATTTTGAGAACTATAATAAGAAATAAATTTTACTTGCTCACTACAGAAAAAAATAGGGTACTTTGCAAGCTTACAAACAAAACAAAAAGAACATGTATCAACAATTGAAAAAAATAAATCTATATTCATAAACAGCACAAGTGTTGCCATCTAAATGTTGAAAATCGATTTAATAATATTTTTAGAATGTATTTTATTGGCAACATTAGGCGTTATAGCTTCAATGTTATTCCAATAGTATTTATAAGCCTAAATTTGTTATGTTGCCGAAAAGCAACACCCGGCATTTAAGGGTTAAGATAGGTCGCTGACTTATATCGCTTTGGTTGGTATTGTACTAACTGTTCTTCAAAACTTATACATCACAAATTCTTTCAATTTTACTGGTACATTTTTACAAATATTTTTAAATAAATGTTTGTGACCTTAATTTTGGACATTAATATACTATATTCATATTACAAAAATATTCTTATTAATAATAATAGACAATTTTATGTATTCATAAGTTATTAGGAATATAAATTACTAACAGAATCTAATTATATTATTACTAATGTAAATATGTTTTCGGCGAAACATTTTATGAACGAAAAAAGTGTAGAAAATCATGTTTAATATTTATAATTTATAATTTATCATGCCTAATTAGAAGAATTTGAATCACAATTTCAAGTTTCTGATACCGAGACACATTTAATTTCTTTACAAACACTTCTTATATTTTAAATGGATCATTTGGGGGAATATACAATGGTAACGAAAATTGTGGATATTTTTTTAAATTTTCATGTTATATAACTTTGTGTCCTTATAGAATATATTAATTTTCACTTCAATACAAATGTTTATAGATCAAATTCAAGGTAATTTAATGTAGAATTTAATAAAAAAACAGAAATAAAATATCTGCGTCAGAAAAAAAGTTAGACTTACTTTAGTCTAAAATACAAACACAACTAGTCATGAATGCTTGAAGTGTATTGTAATAAAAACTTCCTAGCCAACCACAATAACTGTTCTGAGAAACAATCAACTGTCAATAACTAAGATGTAGTATGTTTTGATTTGTAAAAGCGGTATTTGACTGGAATGAATTTTGCAGAAGGGTGAATACTAGTGTAACTAAGTCGAATATTTTTTTATAAAAAATATTTCTATTTTTTTCTTAATATCAGTAATTGAAAACAATATGATCAACAACGAAAACTGATTCGATAGCTACAAAAAAGCAGAATTGTCATATTGAGAAAAAATAATCTCTCTTATGATGAAATTGCAAGATAGATTGGTGGATCACATTATCTGGCGTGGGAATGGTTAAGGCTGTTCTCAAATCAAAAAGAGAAACTTTATGGCATAAGTTTTAATTTATTTTTGTTCGGAAATACACATTTCGGAATTGGAAACTAACAGGTGTTGTTGTTCAGAAACTATGTAAAAGAAATGTTTTTTCCGTTTTTTTGCAAGCGCAATAGATCTTTCAGAAAATAGTGTCAAAGTGGGAACTTTGAACTTAATTTCCGCACGAAAGAAGAATAACTATTTTCAAGGAAGGGCGAAAAAACTTGTTTGTCACGTGATCAAAATCGCTGAAACTGAATAGTTAATCTATTGATCAAAAAATGGAAAACGCAGTTCGATTCCAAATCGCTTCTATATTCAGACCTTCCAATTTTATATCTCTCCGTTAAAAAATGAATTTGTAAATGTGTCAGAACGTTTTGCGCTTGTTGGGCTGAGCAGTTGAGAACAGCCTTAAGAGGGCATACCAGGTGGGCGATCGACTCTGGTGAGAAATTTTTAAGGGCGCTACTGGGCAATAACTGAATTTGATGTTTGATGAAATTCGTGTATTAGATCTTGAGATAGAAATATTGCGATGATCGTGAAAAATGCTCCATAGCAGCGCCACCTGTCAGACGATTTACACCAAAAAGTAATCAGTACTAAATTATAACAAAGACTAACTGAATCTGAAGTTTTATAAAAATCCGTGAATTAGTTCTTGAGATATAGCTATTGCAGAAATTGTGAAAAATGCAACATAGCAGCGCCACCTGTTCGGTGATTTACCCCAAAAAGTAATCAGCTCCAATTTATATCAGGGACTAACAGAATCTAAAGTTTTATTAAATTTTGTTCATTAGCTCTTGAGATAGAGCGTCCACAAAATTTGTGTCACATAAAGACTCACACAGTGACATAGTGACAGACAGACTCACAGACAGACATTTTGTAAAAACATGTTTTTGGGGATCTCTGGCCCCTAAAACGTGTAAATCCGTCAAAAACCGGAAGTCGAAAATTTTCACGAATCCAAAACTTTCTTGTAAAGATAGGAGAAAGTAAAAATGAACACTCCCTGAATTATATTAAAGTCCTCCCCCTCCATCCGTTTTTTAATATCTATAAACTTTAAGATATACACATTTATAACTATGTGTAACACTCCAATTCGTGTAAATCAAGGTATTTTTCTACATTTACACATTTCGCTGAGTTTATCAACCGATAACAACTTAAGACTAAATGCCATAAACTAAATACACATATAAACAGGTAATTTTTTGTATGAAATGTGTAATTTTTATGCCAAGTGGGTGATTTTAGAAATTAACACACTTATCTGTGTATACATAACTATGTGTAAATTGCAATAACTCACCAATTCGTGTAAATTCAGACATTATTTTATATTTACACACTTATATGAGTTTTTCAAGTGATAACAATATACACACTTAGTTTCATAAGCTAAAAACACATAAAAACAGGAAAAATTTTGCAAAAAATGTGTAATTTTTGTAACAAATGTGTAATTTTAGAAATTTACACATATATATGTGTAAAATTGGTTGATTTACACATTTATGTTTTAGAGTGCAAATGTTACAAAAAATAATCTTTTTCAAAGACGACGAACCAATGGCACACGTGCCATCCACATTTAGCACACAAAAGAAGAATTTTGGAACGGGTGTAGATTGATGCTCAAGATGAAGTAAAGATTAGACAAAATACACGAAGTTAGATGAAAGGATCTACCCTAAATTTGACTAATTGGAAATTAGAGTATTTTTATAGCGTATTATGTAATTGCAATCAAGTTTAACTGATATAAAAAATGTATCGAACAAAGACCATAGTTAAACATTATTGCAAAGAAAGATTATTAGATATTATAAGTAATCCAATGATAAATTTATGGCAACTTAGAATTTAACTCCAAAGCTATTTAATAAAATTAGAATTTTCTATTTTAATAATTTGTACGTCTGAAACTGACTATTTTTGCAAGTGAATATTATATAAAAAAACCCAATAGGAAGAATCCTTTGTTAGGTAAGTACAGGTTAGTTTGGATTCTTTAAAAACTAAATAAGAGTAAACGTGATATTAGTTACTTTTTATGCAAGATGCAAAAACAGAAATCGTATGTAATCGCATTAATTTTTTTAATTAATTTCCAAAATAGATTTTGCTTAGGGTAGGGGAGTACACAGTGAGACATGGTACACAGTGAGACATCAGCCACTTTGACATATAGTTGTAACTTTTTCTTCAAGCTGGCACACACACATAACGACCTCATCTTATGCAACACATGGATGCAGTTTCGGCACTTCAGTTACTCGTCCAACAAAATAGTAAATAATTCCTTATTTTATAGTGGTTAAAGTTACATAAACGTCTATTTTAGAGTTTATTTCCTTTAATATGTCATATACTTACTTAACCAAACCTAACTATATCTAATAATAGACTATTTCGGCAAAACGACATAAACTTTTTAAAGCGGTGGAATTGATGTAGCAGATGTGACATCCATTTTGTTACAACGTAACGAAAGTACACAGTGAGACACACAGTTGTGGTACACAGTGAGACGTGTCTTATTGTGTACTTACTAGGTGGTTTTGATGTTAAAAAAAGTTATTTATTAATAAAAGAAGGTTTTTCTCTCTCTCTCTCTCTTTCTCTCTGTGTGCGTGGGTGTGCGATGGCGAGGGAAATTTTCAAAAACGTAAGAGACTGAAAATTTGCATGAAAGTAGCCCAAGGTCTGCCATTGTCCACCAGAGGCTCATATTTTCAATATTTTGCAAATCTAGAAATATTAATTAGAAATCATAAACTGCAGAAAATTATTGATAGAGTGTAAAAATGTATGATTTATGAAAATATATACATTGTCTCACTGTGTACTACTTGTGGTACACAGTGAGACAATTTTCGATACTCCGTTATGATACTTCTGTGCTTTTATAAATAACCTTTTTAAAACCAATTCTACATTAATGTGTAGCGCATTTGTGTAGCTTAAAGATGTAGCAAAATGTTTTTCAAAAGAATAAAAATCGTCGCCATTTGTTAAGTAATAATAATTTTCGTATCACTGTGTACTACCCTCCCCTATTTAATTAATACACTTTTATACGCACATTAATGTTACCCATATGTTTTAAATGCGAGAAAATATTTCAAAAGTTATTTCAGCTCGTTATTTATTGATCCACTACATTTGATTTTTATCTGGCGATATATTATATATACATAGATTTAGTTGGCATGCTGATGTGGAAATTTTCGCAACCCTTGGCCTAGTTGATAAACTTAGGCCAGGTTTGTATGTTACGTTTCATTCTAGATAAAGACCCATTAAAGTGGACGAATCAGTTTATATGTGATACTGTAACAACGCTTATTTTCATTTATAGATAATAGTATGATTATTATAAATGCTTTTTCGTATAGTCAATGTATAATAAAAAAATTAGAGCAGAAAAAAGAAAAGTTGAAACAAATGAAATATACTATTTCCGTTTTTATGTTATATCTTTCTAGCGCAGATATCTCTAGATCTTGTCAATAAGTTTTATAAATAACAAGGATCTAAAAAACACCTTATAAAATCCATTTCAGATCACATAAAAGAAAACTTTGTTGTATCCATTTTATTTTTGAAAACGTTAAAAAGTTTCTTTTTATTACAGTCAGACAGCCATATTTTATTTTTTGAAGATTCCTAAACTTTTGAACTTTTTCAAAAATTTTCAGTGTTTTAGCCATATTATTAAATGGTTTTATGAAGAAAATAATGTAATCTTGACAGAATGAAATTCTTGTGGCACAAGCTGATAGTTTTATTTTTGAAAATTTTAAGTAAATTTTAAACTTTACATTTTCCGCAATTTTTAATTTTGTGAAACTCGTTTTATGCATTTCTTATAAGTGCGTTATAAAATGTTGGCAATCGGTTTATGTCCAAAAATGAATAAAAAATAAAGAACATGAAAGAAAAATTAGGCATGCATAGATTATGAGAAGCTTTCGAATAAAATCAGAATGTTGAAAGAAAACTGCACCGTTTAATAAAGTGAAAAAACCTATGAAAGTAAACAATTTGCAAAACCCATAGCATATTTGAAAACAAAATCTCAACAAATAACATTTATAATGGGACGAAAAATCTGAATTCTTTTGTGCAGCCGCCTGCATGATGTGTAAAAGAAATACACACCGAGTCGCAGTCATATGCAAAAAAAAATTAAAATTAAAAATAAATAAAAATAAAAATTCACCATTTAGAAACGCACACCAAAATTGAAAACTCACTTCCAGCTATTATTATTCATAACGGAATTATGAGCTATTATTAGCTATTATTATTCTGTAACGGAATTATTTTGTGTTTTCCTGTAACCGAAAGATAAATGCTATGCACACAAAACTCTATAGTAAGCATTTTGTATTTCGCCACAGTGATGTAAATCAATTTCAGTATGTTTGAAACGGTATAACACTCTTAATATGCTTTGTAAACGATGTTTAACGATAGACCATAATATAAATAAATACTTTTGAGTACCACTGTAAACGAAGTATAAATGCTACATACTTCATTTTCGATACCGGACATGTCAAGATAAACCTCAATAACATATAAGAATTACAATAAAATCGGAGTATAAATATATACGTGAATTAGAATACGGCCAAACTGATAATAAGATAGCCAGGGAACCATAGTGTAAATGGCATAACATTATTTAAACTTACTGCAAACATAAACTACGAAAAATAGGCCATAATGCAACGGAAGTATTTTACTGTACATATAATCGAACTTTAAATGTTACACATTCCAATACAGAACATGTAATCATAAACATGAATAGCATATTTGAATTATACAGTAATTTGAGAATATATATGCGAGTTAGAGCACGGCCAGATAGACATAGTGTAAATAGTGTAATATCATTTAAATACAGTGCAACAATCCTCGCCATAGACTATAATGTAACGAAATTCTTTTACTGCTCTTGTAAATGAACCTTAATTGCTTCACAAATTGTTTTCAATACCGAACATGCCATGTAAACCTTAATAACATATGTAAAGTACATCTAAATCCGAGTATATTATATGAAATTGTTTGATACTTGTAAATATCCATTACTATTTAGACTTCGCATTTAATAATTTTATAACATTAAAAACAAGCACTGACATTATACTTGCTTTTAAATTTAAAAATAAGTGTCTACACAATGAATCCTTTACCCCTTGGGGACGAGCGACACGTATACGTGCCGCATGAAGCGCTCAGATTCCCTGTTTTTCCTCACCAGTAAAATTTTACTGTAAAATTTGCCTTATTTAATCAGCGCATTTTCTCAATTCAAGAAGACACAAATTTCTGTTTTTAAAAAACGGTGACAAAAGATTAAAAATTTCGTAAAAGGCTCCCGTCCCGAAGGGGCTAAAGATTATAGATGTTTGTTCGTATAGTAAATTTATAAACAAAACAAAAAACAGTGGAGTGAAATGAAAAACATATATAATTTTATTATTTTCTTTATATCTTATCTTTCAATGCAGACATTTTCAGTATCTGTCCGTTGGCGTAAAAAATAACAAGCATTGTAAAAGAAATAATTTAAAACAAGTGGGTAAGTGTGATCACAAATCGCACAGAGGGTTTCGTTTAATATTCATTTCAAAACACTTTATACTTTTGAAAAATCTGTTAGTTCCATATTTCAAAACCAGGGGGCGCACTTGATTCTAAACAAACCTGTATCCGAACGAAAATCCGTTTTACATACTATCCGTAGATATATTAGTCGAGGGGATTGGGTCCATAGCACCCGAGATAAGTAGGCGCACCTGGCGGGAAAAAATGGAACTAACATATGTAAGGCTATGGTGCATAATATGAAAGAATGATCAAAGGGATGTCGGCAAAAGTTGGAAAATTTCTCCCTGGGTTAAAAGGGCGCAGGTTAGAAAAAATGCTTAAAATACACAAGTTAGAGCCCAGAGGGGTAAATAATAAAAGACTTTTTGAAAATTTTATGATTTGTCGTGTGGTCTGAGGCATTCAGCTATACGTATGCAAAATTTCATGTCACCAACTTAATTAGGGGCTCTCTTAGAAAGAATTGCTTCAAATACATATGTGGTAGCTCAAAGGGTTAAACGTAAGACTTTTTCAAGATTTTATGATTTGTCGCCTGGCCTCAGGTGTTCTGCAATAAGTATGCAAAATTTCAAATCTCCAATTTAATTAGGGGCTCAGTTAGAAAGAATGGCTTAAAATACACAAGCTGGAGTTCAAAAGGGTTAAACATAAAACTTTTTCAAAATTTATTATTTGACGTGAGATCTGAGGTGTTGAGCTATAAGTATGCAAAATTTCAACCTAAATAGGGGCTCACTTAGAAAGAATTGTTTAAAATGCACATGTGGGAGCACAAAGGGTTAAGTGTACGACTTTTTCAAAAATTTTATGATTTGTCGTTTGATGTGAGGTGTTCAGATATAAGTATGCAAAATTTCACGTCTCCTAACTAATTAGGAAGCTCACTTAGAAAGAAATGTTTAAAATACACATGCGCGACTCCAAAGGGTGAAATGTATGACTTTTCCAAAATTTTATCATTTGTCGTATGATGTCAGGTGTTCAGCTATAAGTACCCAAAATTTCATGTCTCCAACATAATTAGGGGCTCACTTAGAAAGAATTGTTTAAAATACACGTGTGGGACCCCAAAGGGTTAAATGCACAACTTTTTCAAAATTTTATGATTTGTCGTTTGATGTGAGGTGTTCAGCTATAATTATGCAAAATTTCACGCCTCCAAACTAATTAGGAGCTCACTTAGAAAGAATTGTTTAAAATACACATGCGAAAGCCTAAAGGGTTAAATGTACGACTTTTTCAAAATTTTATGATTTGTCGTTTGGTGTGAGGTGTTCAGCTATAAGTATGGAAATTTTCACGTCTCCAAACTAATTAGGAGCTCACTTAGAAATAATTGTTTAAAATACACATGCGGGAGCCCAAAGGGTTAAATGTACGACTTTTTCAAAATTTTATGATTTGTCGTATGATGTGAGGTGCTCAGCTATAAGTACTCAAAATTTCATGTCTCCAACATGTATAGTTTCTGAGAACGGGCTCTGTGACGGACAGACAGACGGACAGACAGACGGACAGACAGACAGACAGACAGACAGAGGGGCGAGACGAATAGGGTTTCGTCAGATGAACGAAACCCTAAAAATCATTCCAGTCCCATAAAATGACATTTGACATTAGTAACTTGACATTATAGTTTTTAAATTAAGAAAAATATGAACCAGTTTCTTTAAGTTAATACATCACATCGACTTTTGATTTAAAAGAAATGTAATTTTAAGCGCATAACAATGAACTTCTGCTAAAGAGTAATACTGCACAATTCAACAAGTTCATTATAAACTATTACTGAATAAAAACTACCTATAAATGCATAATGTATATGTATGCGAAGAAGTGTGTAAACTGTTTCATAGTTGCTATTGATGAAAAGTATTAACGATACATAAATGATTAATATATTAACAAATTCAGGGTTCTTAAAAATACCTCTAAATACTTTTATGTTTGGCATAGCTCAATGTAATTTACATTCCCAGATTATATAACACACAATAGATATATACCACACAATTTAAAAGAAATACCTCTCAGGAAACATTTCCAATTCTCAACAAGTTGGAAAATGCTCGTCAAACGTGGCAAATGAGGTGCGTTCGTACTATAACTAGTTTTATAATTTTTTTTTGCACCCCATATTGTACTGAATGTACAATTTTTTGCACTTCATAAAGTGCATAGTCTGTAACATCATAAAAATGCACTTCCATTAATTTTTTCCCTATTCCCCGTAATGTAACGGAACACTTTTGACTGTCCTGTAATTAAACTATACATCCGATTTTCCTAAAATTTGAAATGGCTCAACAAAATTTTGCAACAATTATATCTTTAAAATTTCAGACCATTCGGAAGGCTGTAACATCATTAAAATGCACTTGTAATAATTTTTCCCATTGACCGTAATGTAAAGAAAAACTTTTGACTGTCCCTGCAATTAAACTATGCATCCGATTTTCATAAAATTTGAAATGGCTCGACAAAATTTTCCAACAATCATATATTAAAAATTTCAGACCATTCGGTTGGGTAGTTTTTGCTCTGTTATATGCGGACAGACAGACGGACGGACAGACGGACGGACAGACGGATGGACAGACGGACGGACAGACGGACGGATAGACGGACGGACAGACGGACGGACAGACGGACGGACTGAACGACGACTATAGGTGCTACGTATTTATATAATTACGAACGCACCTAAAAATGACATTTAACTCACCTGTAACTCGACATTAAACTTTCTAAATTTAAAAATGTTAAAGAAATTCGTTACATTTCTTCTATTATCGTTTTAACTTTAAAAATATTAAGCAGTTTCTTTACGTTACTTATTGACAATCATATTTGAATTAACACACTGACTGTCATGTCATACATGCATGTATGTTAAGAAAATTTCGCTGTAGCCTCGCTATTTGTATATCTATAACATGAAATATTTGACATAAAAGTTCTTTCGTATACATATGTATGGTCGCCTAGTCATTACAAACTAGGTTAAGACAATCAGATTTTCGCAATTCAATTATACGTAAATGATACTTATTTGAAACGGAAAGCGTTGCGCAATAACAGCAGATTAATAATTATTTATAACAAAATCACCCGTTACATGTTTTCTTCTGTTGTTAATTAGTATTTCATTATTATTTTAGAAAAATCGTCTTTGGGACAATTTCTTACACGACGAAAAACATTGACTTGAGAAGGCAATCAAATTTGTTACATGGTTTTAATAAACTACTGTTTTGTAATTTTTTTCTGGTTTCGAAATTCATCTGTTTTAAATAGAAATCTTAATTTGATTTATTGTTGCAGAAATTATAAAACGTTTCGTTTATGTGACTTGACTCGGAAAATCCTAAAATATGAATATCATAAAGGATTTTATTTAGTAATTTAAAGGATAGTACACACTGTTAAAAATTTTCATTCAACGTTGAACCTTTATATGGATTAAAAGGTACTTTACGGTTAGCCGGGCGCCAGTGTTATATATATATATATGTGCATGTATATATACATATGTGAGTATATAGAGGGTGATTCATAAATATCGAAACAATAGGCTATCTCCTTAAATATTGCTCCTAGGAACATACTTCCAATTGCAATGTTTCATAAAAAAAGGTGCCAAATTTTATGACATAAGTTGTAACTCCATGGGGGGTCTATTTGGGAAAATACAAAAACTACTTTTTTATACGGCCCTGTTTGGGAAAAATGTCCAGTTAGAAAATTTTCTCTTACCCCTTCCTGAATTAAACAACAACAACAACAAAAAAATCATCTCGGTATCTTCAAAACTCGCAGAGTTATTAAAATTCAAAATTCGCGACTTACACCATTTTCCCATACCTCTGAGTGACGAGTTATTGACTCATTTTGAATGCAAGATAGGGATCATCCACAAATTGTACGTTATTAAAAGTCGATTTAAGACAGTGCTCTCCTTTGGATATAAAATAGCGGCGTATAGATTTTAAGTTAAACCTTCTTTCAAATTATGCTGGAGGCCTTTATTAGAGATCTGCATGGGTCGAAATATCCAGACCCGGCCTGGAGCCGAGCCATAGAAAAAAAAGTTCGTCCCGGCCTGGAAAAATGCTTAAATCTTAGCCCGAGTCTGGTCCAGCCTGATTGAATTTCTAGAAAGCATAGTTTTTTACGTCGAAATAGTTAAAAATTGTTTCGTATGAAAGAGTTCTGACCAAAAATAGCTTTATAGCTTTATAATATCTTATAGATTTTCTTTTTATATGTTTATAATCTTCATTTTTAAAGAAGTGATATTTAATTTTTTTGAATGAATCTCTATTTGTATGTAAATGTTTCACTTATCTTTTAATATCGTTAATCCATAATCTATGTATTGGAGACTTTCAAAAATGATATACAGTAAAACCTTCTAAGATGGAATCACACAGACAAGAAAAAAATGCCTTATAAACAATTTCCCATCTTAGGAGGTGGAAATGTATTCTATTCTTTTCTCAAGTATTATAATATTCATTTTGCATGGATCAAAAAATTATTCCGTTTTAGACAGGGTTCCGTAATAGCCATGTTCTTTTCCACTTGTTTTACTGTTTTTTTTTCCTTTAAATCTGCTATTCTTTAAAAACGATTGTTAAAGTTTAATTGTAAATAGTAATATGTTTTAATTGTTATGGCGATTTAAAGATATATGCATTTTTTGTAAATTTTTTGGGTTGAGCCAAACTTTACTGATTTTTTTTGCACGGATTAGGTGAGTCAGATAGAATGATTTTAATACGGGATAAGTCGAGACCGGGACTGAAAATTTCGCCCCGTGCAGACCTAGGAAGAAAGGAAGCCAGTCCCCGGTATGAAACATGCATTAGGCCCGATCAAGACTGGTCCGGCCCCAGAATACAGACTTTTTTTAGCTGCTCGCCGGGACGATATAAAATCTGAAGTTGTGTTGGTTAAAATTATGAAAACACTCTTAATCGTGTGTTAGAAAAAAAACCTTGTTTTAAATAGTACAAAAAGATGGTGCGGAAAAGGCAAAAGTTAAACTCAATCGGAAGTTTAAGCTACAGGAAAGAGTTACATACTCACTTGAATATTTTTAAAAGCATTTAAGCATTCTATTAGAAGCCAATCTTTGTTTAAAACTTTAAATGCGTTTTAAATTATTAATTTAAATTGTTAAAAATAATTAATTTAAATTTATTAATTTAAATTAAATTTATTAATTTAAATGCGTAATTAAAATTAAAATTAAAATTAATTTAATTTATTAATTTATATTTTCAAGTCAAGAATTGTTGAAAAAGAGGGGGGGGGGGGGTTGCAAACTCGGAACATGACCTTTTTGATTATTTTACATTAATTTTGTTTCGACAAAATAAAAAATATATTTATTTTTAAAAATATGATTTTTTTTAATAAGTTACATCCTTTTTTTTAATTACAATAATAATAATATTAATAATTAAAAAAATTTTAAACTTTCTCAGAAACTTTAGGATGTGATTTTATTTGTAAATTATATGATTAATCATCACAAAAAACAGAAAAATCTAATTCTAATACAATAAATATATTCTTACATGTATCCTGGAACTTTTAAAGTAACATTGTTTCTTGAATAACACGCATTTCAATTTGTAACTAATCCCTTAAAACCTGACGAATTGTTTAAACAGGCATAACTCCATGAGTTTTGCAGATATGAAGATGGAACTTTTTGTGTTTAATTCTGGAATGGATATGGAAAAAATTCCTAATTGGAAATTTTACACTACGGGGGCTGTATAAAAATTTAAATTTCGTATTTTCTCAAATAGACCTCCCATGGAGTTGTAACTTATCTCATCAAATTTTCCACCTCTTTTTTTTATGAAACTTTGCAGTTGAAAGTATGTGCCTAGTGGCATTAATTAAGGAGATAGCCTATTGTTTCCATATTTATGAATCACCCTGTATATAACGTACGTACATATATACATATGTATATATACATGTATGTATGTATATATATATATATGTGTATATATAACACTGGAGCCCGGCTAACCGAAAAGTACCGATTAAAATAATGAGAAGTACCAAAATATGGTAGTCCTTAATTTTCAAAAACTCCATTTCATGGTGTAACAATGGAAAGTATTCTGATTTGGTTCTAACAAGGAAGGTCTCCATATCGACATACTCCGAAAAATCTGAAAAAAATATAGAATGTTCTACTCATGAGGATAGATATGTTTATAAAAACAAATTTCGGTGGAAACTCGATAGAGCATCCGTAAAAAAATAATGAAAATTTCGATATATGGCGATTTATGACCGGATGGCGATGGAATAAAATTTCAAAAAAATGTTTTTTAACCCCTTCGGGACGGGAGCCTTTTACGAAATTTTAATCTTTTGTCACCGTTTTTTAAAAACAGAAATTTGTGTCTTCTTGAATCGAGAAAATGCGCTGATTAAATAAGGCATATTTTACAGTAAAATTTTACTGGTGAGGAAAAACAAGAATTCTAAGCGCTTCATGCGGCACATATACGTGTCGCTCGTCCCCAAGGGGTTAATGTCAAATACTCTTTAAGATAAAAGTGTTTCATACTGAAATTGTTTAAACAAATTTAATGTAAATAACTTTAGTTTTGTCCTTTTTAGTTTGACTTAACTATATTTTTGCCATATATATATATGTATATGTATATATTTATAATGAAAGTTAACTATCAAATTTTATGAATTAAATCAAAATATAAATTAATTAAAATTGTTTCAAGATCAAAATTAAGTCCGTCCAATTGAGCACTGTCGTTTCAATTTTGTTGCTATGGAAACAACTACTTCTTTGATATTGATATGAATAACTGCAGCATTCTACATCTTGCCTTTATTTTGGAATAAGCTTGAATATATGAAAATATGTTTTATGTATGACATTGTTAATAAAATTAAATGACAAGCTACATAAAATGTATTTATTAAACTCTCTCATTGTTTAAGTTTAAATTCATTAAATACTACTTACACGCATTCTAAAATCAATTAATAAGCAATTTTCAAGTGCATTAAAATCGTTTGCTTTTGGTGACGTAAAGTACTGCTCGCCAAATCGCGTGACTCTTTCGGGTTTTCGCGCCAAATACTCGAAGGTAGTTTATTTTTTTACAGACTTTCTACCCTAATTCCGCGGCTAAATTTGACTGGTCCCTTATTACATACATAAGTAGTTTAATTAGTACTTTTTCAAAATATTCTGAGTGTTTCCGGCAAAGAAACCTTCTTTGTAAGTTGAACCATGTATTGGTACTAGTCATCAGGCTATCAGAAAGGTATGTCTACGACGCTTTTATAAGATAAGAGAAATATTTGCATTTTCATCCGCCACTGTTAACACTAAAAGAAATGGATGTTATTAAAATGATTATGTATGGAACATAAAGGTAAGCCTTATTTAATTTTAATATTTCATTCCTGTAGATTATGTATCTTAGGAATATGAGTTAAATAGTTTTTATGTTTTATAGACAAAGATTGATCTCGTTTTCCTGATTTCACAAGCGATCGTCTTTTATATTCCTTCATCATGTAAGGCCTTGGAATATAATCGTTTTAACAATTAAATATCAAACAACATTTAGCAAACAATTAATCATGACTTCATTTTTTTGGCCTTTGTGAATAAAAAAAAATGGGTGTAAATATTTTAGATTTGTTCTATGTGTTTTTGTATTGTATGTCACATAGCTGATAACTGCTATGCTTCTTGGCCACCGTTAATTTCCAAAAGTTTGCTTGACCTTTTTAAATTAATGATATATCTCCGATAAAATAAGTTACATTTTCCATTCTATTATAATACTGGTAGCCAAACATCATAGCATGTGAATTACACTACAAATACTCATGGAACTAGGCCTTTAGTCTTCATATTCGATAATATGACGTGAAATATTTTAATTTGCCATCGCTCAAAAACGAAAACAAAACGTGGTATCTCTTAAGTTTCAAAGGCGGCCACAGAGGTATTTTGATTCATGGCTCCATTCACAACAGATGTAAAAGTTAATTTGCAATGACTTGAGATTGCGGATATTCATGTCGGATTTTTTCGATTTTTTACTGTCTTCTGATTATAAACACTTACAGTAAATGACTCCAGTATTTATTATTATTATCATTTTGGAGTGAAATATGATATTTTCTGATTATGATATTACGAAAAAGTTTCAGATTGAAAAATAGCATCATACTGGGAAAATTCCCTTTTACACATTACAGTTTTTAATTTAAGACGTGAAACTTTTGAAAGATTATTTTTTATTAATAATGATATTTTAAATTATTATTTAAAATCCCAAATGTTCATAACCATTGTTTCTGATTTTTTGACCATTTTCCAAATTTTTAAAAATAATATGAATTTTTTGTCATATGGCAGGATTTTTTAAACGCTCTTAAATGTAATAATGAATTTTATTCACGTATTGTAGTCTATGTTGTTGTTTAATAGTATAATTTTAAAGTAGTAAGGATTATTTTCAGTGTTTTAGGTAGCTTTCATTACAAAAAGCTACATATTGCAGCCGTTCGGAGGAAAGCGATTTCAAAAAATTTTGATATATTTTCATCGATTCGACCCCCAGACCCCGAAACCACCCTCCGTTCAAAAGTTGATATATGTATATATATATACATCCATATCTCTCTCTCTCTCTCATATATATATATATATATATATATATATATATATATATATATATATCTGATCTTTGTCACACTGTAACTCTCGTATTTATGAACCGATTTGGATGAAACCTCGTGTATACATAGTACATACCAATGTCTCGACCAAGTTCGTTGGCCAGCTTCATCCGCCATCTTGTTTCAAAATGTCGGCTATTTAAAAAATTTAAAAAAAATTAAAATTTTAAATGTGGTACCAAAAAATTTAAAATTAAAAAATATTTTTTTTATGTGTTTGATCTTGATACAAAGATTCCGGAGCAGTTTTTGTTTAGTTTATATCTTAAAAAATCGCTGAGTTATAGCACTTTGAATTTCTAGCGTGGCTGACATTTTGAAATGAACTGATTTTTGTCACGCGATAACAGGCGTATTTATGAACCGATTTGGATGTACCTTCGTGTATACATAGTACATACCAATGTCTCGACCGAGTTCGTTCGCCAGCTTCATCCGCCATCTTGTTTCAAAACGGCGGCCATTTAAAAAAATGAAAAATAAATAAAATTTAAAATGAGGTGCCAAGAAATTGAAAAATGAAAAAGATTTTTTTTTTTTTTTTTTTTTTTTTTTTTTTTTGTATGTGTTTGACCTTAATACATAGAAATATATCAACATATAGAAAAAATAGAAGATATAAAAAGTATCACGGAAATACAATACAGAAAACATAACGCTAAAAGAATTATCATTATAGGTATTCCAAAAGATACACAGGGAGAATATCTTATAAATCAAATAAAGCAACATCCAAACATAAAGAAAAGTTCATACATCCAGATTCAAAAAGTAATACAAAAAACTTCGTCAAGATATTATCAACTGCTCCTCGAGGTAGACAAGACAACTTCAGACACACTTTTGAGCATGGAACTTATAAATGTGGGATTACGAAACTGCAGGATTCATCCTTACAGGCCAATCATCAGGTGTGCGAACTGTCAATTGTACGGACACTCCGAAAGTAACTGTAGGAGAAATTCAATATGCGCATTCTGTGCGATGGGTCATCAGACCACTAGTTGCACGAATATAAACAAACAGGATCTCAGAAACTGTGCAAATTGTATAAACTTACCAAATTATTATAAACACACAGCGAACTCAACACAATGCCCCACCTTTATGAATCAGATTAAATACAGGAATGACATTTCCAGTCCAGGCACTAGTGGCCTTGGTGGTGGTGGCTGGTTTTGATGGGACTAGTTATAACTACAAGGTGTATGAACTTATACATGAACTTATATGAACACTTAACTTTAAAAAGTTGTGGGTAATCTATAAACCCTCGTTTGTACATAACAATATTTAGAATAGTTATAATTAATCTTAAAACTTATTTGTTTTCAAAGGGTTCCGCAGGTAGTAAAAATTTCCCTACCCTGGGCTTGGGGGTTACACCCAACCATAAGCCAAAAGCGGGTTCCCAGGGTGGGTGCTTACTTACTTACCTTAATACAAAGATTCCAGAACAGTTTTTGTTTCGTCTATATCTAAAAAAATGGCTGATTTATAGCATTTTGAATTTCTATTGTGGCTGACATTTTGAAACTACCTGAATTTTGTGACGCAATAACAGGCGTATTTATGAACCGATTTGGATGAAAGTTCGTGTATACATAGTACATACCAATGTCTCGACCGATTTCGTTGGCCAGCTTCATCCGCCATCTTGTTTCGAAATGGCGGCCACTTAAATTTTTTTTTAATTTAAAATTTTAAATGTGGTACCAAAAAATTGAAAATAAAAAAAATATTTTTTTCTTATGTGTTTGATCATGATACAAAGATTCCGGAAGAGTTTTTGTTTCGTTTACATCTAAAAAAAATGGATGAGTTATAGCACATTGAATTTCTATTATGGCTGACATTTTGAAACGACCTGATTTTTGTCACGCAATAACATCCGTATTTATGAACCGATTTGAATGTAACTTGGTGTGTACATAGTACATACCAATGTTTACACCGAGTTCGTTGGCCAGCTTCATTCGCCATTTTGTTTCAAAAGGGCTGCCATTTAAAAATAAATAAATAAATAAATGAAGTATAAAAAAATGGGAAAATGAAAAAGATTTTTTTTATGTGTTTGACCTTGATACAAAGATTCCGGAGCAGTCTTTGTTTCGTCTATATCTTAAAAAATGGATGAATTATAGCACTTTGAATTTCTTCCATCGCTGACATTTTGAAACGATCTGATATTTGTCACGCGATAACACGTGTATTTATTAACCTATTTCGACGTAAGAAGGCATGTGGATAGTATATAGAAATGTCTTGCCCAAGTTCGCTGGCCAGCTTTATCAGCCATTTTGTTTCAAAATGGCGGCCAGTAAAAAAAAAAATATATATATATATATATCTATATATATTTAAAGTAAGGTGAAAAAAAATTAGAAATTGAGAAATTTTTCTTTTTTACCTTCTATTTGACCTTGTTATAAGGATTCCGGAGCATTTTTTGTTTTGTCTTTATCGTAAAAAATGGCTCAGATATAGCAGTTTGAATTTTTAATGTGGGTGACATTTTGAAAAATCTGATTTTTTGCCTGCGATAGCACTCGTATATATCAGCCGATTCCGATGTGAATGAGCATGTGCATAAGAATTACTAAGGTCTCAATCAAGTTCACTGGTTAACCTCATTCATCATGTTGTCTTAAAATGGCAGGCATTTCAAGATATCGCCGAATTTGGCAACCAAATATAATTTACTTTAAATAAAAGTAGCTTGGATAAAGCTGAGTAATTTCGCGAAATTCTCATTCATAATGATTTAGTATTAATAAAAATTAGTATTGAATCTCTTATAATCGGTTTCCACTAAATTGAGCTTTGTGTGTTTGAATAATATAAGCTGGCTTTTTAAAAATAAGGAATATGAAAGCTACCTCTTTCTCCCGGCACTGGCCGGAAGGACTTTTTTAAATTGGTATATTCTTTTTAAAAATTATATGTAATCATTTTTTGCGGTTTATGATTTAAAATTTTCAAGATTGAGTAATATCAAAACATTTAATTATAGATATTCTGTATCAGTTATTAAATTTCCCTTAATTGCAAACGCATTTTCTATGTTTATGATAGAAATAATTATTGGCCCTAAAAACTGGGATATAATATTTAAGTATTTAAATAATATGCTGTTTATGCCTGATATGAAGTTTACGGATAAAACTGTTTTAGTATATTTCTTTAAAAGTTAATATTTACTTATATAATATAGGATTGAATAATTTTTAAAGAAATCAATAACTACTTTTGATATTCAAAATGTTTTTCAAACAATGAAGACAGTACATATGCAATTATTTCTTTTCATTCTTTTTTTTCTATTTCCTAGATCAATCTTTTCTTATAAATCATATAAAATCTATTTAGTTCATATTCTCAAAATACAATGCATACAAGAATATTTTATTATTATTATATATCGCTTATCGTGTCGCATTTCATAATATACAATAACTATATCTAACAAGATAATATTAATTATCTACAAATAGAAGGAATCCTACAAGCGGATCTACATCCAGTTTTATGTCTGATTTATATTTATATCAATATGAACGTAATTTCTGCAATCATAATATTCTAATGTAATTAGTGGTATTGTGCTTGATTTTGTGTTACAAGTCATAGGTTCCAATTTTATTTTGTATAGATATCAGTGTTATGTATTGAAGATAAATTTATTAATTTAATTTTAGTAATTGGAAATAGATGATGAAATGTAATTATATAATGGTTATATATATATGATACGTTTTCACTAGTATCATATAAACATATCGGTTTAAGCAACAGCCATATACTCGTTATGCAAACTCAACCGAGAATTCAAAGTTTTGCTGTCGTAAAATCATGGTTGAGTGGAAGATCAAGCCGACGTCCATTGGAATTTTCCCGTAAAATAATAACACAAGCCATTAGATTCATCAAACATTTATTAGATGATCACAAAGTGCACCCAACTCCACTAGAAATATGCTACCCATGTTCAGGCAGTTGCTACGTCGTAAAATGTAAACCACACTAGATGTTAAGTATTAGAACAACATGACGAAGATGCAGGAAATAAAGCTCTCCGGGTGACGTGGGTTATTTAAGCAAATCAATAATCGTGAATTCTTCTCTCTCCTAGCCAATGCAACATGTTAAATACATCCGAAAATGGCACGCGTATGAATTCATTACAAGTGCAAGGTTCAACCGCCTAAAAATAGCGGGAGGACGCGACGAAATGCAGGCTTACGATAGAACCTAGCTCCGGGGGAAAAGGGGAAGTACGCATGACGTCGATGATGAACTGTTTAGTCTTGTCGTCAGATTAATAACGCAAACAAATGTTGGCGCGCTTTGCAAGGAATTATGGGAAATAGACTAATTGAGAACAAATGGAATAAATGATATTGCAAAACATTCAAAACAAAAAGAATTTATTTTCAGAATAAAATGAAAAAAGTAATTTAATGAGTTTTATAAGATTAGACGAATGGATCTAGACGAATGGGTTTTTAGAATAATAAAACAATACGCATTTCAAGCATGGAAAAAAGATAAAATATATTTAAGATAGTATTAAAGCTAAGTAAAAAAGTTAGATATTATAATAATTTGGAATAGTTTAATTAAGATAAAAGGGGGAAAATTTTATTATTACATATATACCATCACTGATATAACATCATCGTAGCTTTTTAATGTATTTTAATATATACATTTTTAAGATATGTAAAACTACACTGAATTTACGGGTAGTATAATTAAGCTTCTAATCTGCTAAAACCTAGGTTTCTGATCTTGTAAATACTCTTCCAAAAAAAATTAATCGGAGAGTAAAGAGACCGTAAATATTTCACCTTAAATGATTTTAAAACAGTTAGAACATCTTAAAAAATAGCAATTTATTTTACCCTATGGAGGGGGAGGTGGGGTCGGTAGGCAAATATCACTACTTATCTACCTGCATCTTTTAGTGCCATGTTGAATGAACTTTCGATGTTCAACATTTCACCAATTTATGGTTCAAAATTTAACCAACGTATGGTTTAACGTTTAAACAATATATGGTTAAACATTTTGTCAATTTATGGTTCAACATTTCATCAATTTATGGTTAAACGTTTTACAAATTTATGGCTCAAACTTAGAACAAAATATTAGATGAATGTTTCGCCATCTTATGGTGGCAGCTACTACAGCACCATAATTAGTTTAACCTTGTCCCAACATTTTAACTGTGCAGGATATCCCAACAAGGTTGAAGTTTGTTTTAATATATACCTGTTGGAGATTAGTAAGTCAATTAGTTAACAAAAGTTCTCCCTGGATTTTGTTAAAGACAGGTTTCATTTTCACAGGTATCCGCTAAAACTGGTAAAACATCCTCTCTATAGTACAACCCAGAAGAGCATAGATATATTACAGTAGAACTTGTGAAATCGGAAACAGTCTATAAACTTGTTTCTCAAAGTACAATTTAACATCAAGTTTTGACGAAAAAAAACACCATGCAATATACTTGCTTAGACGAAGACCAAACTAAAAGGAATTTCTTTCTAGTTCCTTTCTACTCATTCTTTTTAGGTTTTACTGCACTGACGGCATTTTAAGAATTTATTGGTAGGGAAGCGCTTGGAAGGGGGCATCTGTTTCTATGACGAACAGAGTTTGAACCAGAGTGCAGGATTGCGCAAATAGCACACAAAATAGTAAAATCCTGCACAATAAGAAAATACTGCGCAAGATTTCGCTTTAAATAAGTTCTTTCACAAGCATATGATTCTTCCGCAAATATTTCTTCATTTTCGTGGAAGTCAGCGATTTTGTTTTCTTTCTTTGCACAAATCCGCGAAATGAATTCGTCATTCAGTCGTGGAAAAAATTGCTAATTTCGTCAAAGACTGCGCAAGGAAACAGCAATTTTCGTCCATCTGTCGCGGAAATAAAATCGCCGATTTCAACTATCAGCGCAAAATAATATCAAATTTGTCCACCAATCGCAGGAAAAATTCTAAATTTCGTCAAAAGATTGCACACACAAAAAACACGAAATAAATGTTAAAAATCGAGAATTTCGTCAAATGATAAAAATAAATAAATAAATAAATAAAAATCGCTAAAAACAAAAATCAGTGGTTTGCAAAGAAAAACAGCAAATTAATGATGTTGAAAAAGAATCTCGAATTTCATGAAAAGATCGCGGAAACAAATAACGAATTTCGTCAATCGGTCGCTGAAATATTTTGTCAATATATACAAATAATCGTGAGAAAAAAAATATACACTTTGTTAACCTATTGCAGAAAAACACACACAATTTGGAAAATGATTACAGAAAAAATCGTGAAATTCAAGGTAATCTGCACAGAAACGCCATCAATAGACCACGAAATTTGCAAATTTTATGATCCGCAGAGATGAGAAAATATTCATTAATGTCTTTCTGTCAGTAAAATATTACATTTTTCATTTTCTGCCTCCACCTTCAGACCATGATCTATATCCGCACAGTTTAGAAATCTGCAAAAAAGTTGATCTCAGGTAGAGGGCTGCCTTGGGTAAGGGCAACCCGAATAAATTGGGACCAAATCAGATCTACGGTGAAATAATGATATTTTCTTTTCTTTTTTTGTTGTTGTTGCAGCTTAGGTCTGCTTTAACCAACTGACTACGGTCGGGAAACATAGGTCTCAGTGGATTATTTTTTATTCTATTAGTATCTCTTTTTTGGAAAAATAATGTATGCCATACTATTATATTATAATATTTACAAGATAATTCTATTAAATATTTTTTTGGAAATTGTGGCATGATTGAATATAAAAATAGCCACTAATCCTACCCCGTTATCAAAGTGTTAATTATTTCGGGTGCAGGCTGTGATTGTCTCTTTCAGGCCGAGTTTTGTGTTGATCTGAATTTTAAAAAAATTATAAATATTCTTCATATGATAAAAATTATATATTTGAACATTAATGAATATATATAAGTTCAGTTTTCTACATGAAGGATGAAACTGACATTAAAGATATAATTGTAACTACTTTTCCATGATTATAGTTAAATATAGATTTTTTTTCTTCATTCGGGTTAGGCATACCAAGTTTGTGGTCGATGCGATTCTCAGGTTTCGGGTTGACATGAAATTACAGTCTTTCATTGGGTCGAATAATCTGATTTTACTCGAACCAGAAGCACGGGTCGTGTCAGATAGGTCAATTTTTTTTGTCGGATTCACACAGGACTTTTGTGCCACGCTGTGGTGATTTTTAAGAATGCACTGTATATAATTAAATAAACCAAATGACTTGATAGCCCTGTAATGATTGCTGTAAGTATAACACTAAAAATGGAAATTCAAATAACTAAAACTTGAATCCCTCCCTTTTTTGAAAAGTACTGTATTTAATTTTATAAACCAAAAGATTTGATAGTCCTGTAATGATTGCAGTAAGTATAACACAAAAAATGAAATTCAACTAATTAAAAACTTGAAACCTTCTCCTCAAATTAAAAGGAAAATATCCCGTCTAAATTTTGGACTAAACGGGAAAATTCACCTCTAAACTTCTAGCATTGTGCGTGATAAGATTTTTTTTTATCAAGTTTACACAACTGAGAAGCAACTGGTAAAGATTTTTCCCCCATATATTTTTAAAATTAGTTTAAGTACTCATTAATGATAAATGTCTCATTTTAAGAATGTTGCAATTACAGATTTTTATCGAAAAAATTGATAATTTTAAAAATTTTGTAGTTAAGTTGCTTATTTAATGCTTTTGTTTTTATTATAATCAAATGTGACAAGTATTTTAGCTTTTGAGCCTTTTATTTTTTGAGTCTGACCAGATGACTGATAATATTCAAACATATCAAATTCCTTAGGGCGGGAGGGGGGTTGAACTGCCCCTGCTCTCCCTCCCAAATGACGACCCTGAACAAGATTGAATCTCGTTTTATTATATTATGTGTTGAAGATCAGTAGGCAATTTAGATTACAAAAGTTCTCAAAATAAGTTTGAAAATAAGAATTTATTAAGCCTTTAATTCTTAAAAAGTTTCAAATTTCAAAATCTTATGTTTCTGTGCTAGAAAAAGTTTGAAACTGAAAAAAATTGTTTCTTATTCTGCATCTAGATTTTGTAACAAATCTGCATACTTGTATCTTTAAAATTAAATTAATTATGCATAGTTACAAATTGACTTTTGTTAAAACAGAACATACATGCATTTATAAATGTACATATGTGGTATATTACAATAAAGCTATAACTCTATATTCAATAAGATAAATGAGTATCCAATTTTGAAATGTCATTATCTTTCCGACATTTCTAAATCAGCTTGATACATCGAAATTGCAAATATCATTTTATATTCAATATTCTATTCATATAAACGAAAAGGACACTAATGCTGTCAGAAATTCACAAAAATCAATTAAAAGGAGAGGTTTGATATTTATAATAAATGCTTCAATGACATTCATTGACTAAAGCTTAATGAAAACTTCACTTCAAAAACTGTTTGCAGCTAACATAATGGATATTGAATTATACCGAATTGCGTTAAGTGAAAAATGTATTTTTAGAGTAATACAAAAGAAATTGCTTTTGAGAACATAAGTTAGTAATATTATTGTGAAAATGCAAGTCTCAAAAATAAAAATTACTGAGTGTAAAAATTATAAATCACCAATAGTACTATTTATTTTTGTGTTGAAAATAAAATACCACTAATTATCAAGCATTTAAATAACATTATATTAAACTAGGCAGCTCTCCCCCTGCAAGCTACGCTCGCCAAACCCCGTTCAGACACCGCAGAATCTAAAAACACGTTAATCTGATCGGTTTAAAAAATATTATAGAAGATTGAATTATACGGAAAAAAGCTGTGCATATCTCCCTGTAAACGGGTTTCCATTAAATTTCCTTTGATTTCAAAAATTTAAGGCCGAATCAGTTGCTGTTAAGACATCCAATGTTGTTTTCGTGTTTGATTAAAGAGGATTAGTTAAACGTTTGAAAAGAAGCTAAAAATAAAAGGAATTAAGTGTACAGAGTGTCTTTGTCTCCCGGTATTTTAAAACAATTTCTATAACAATAGCCTAAGTCATGTGACTATCATCAAGAGTTCCGGGCGAACCACTTCGCTTTTTATATTCCTGGTGCCATTTTGGTACTTTAATAATAGTCAGGTACAGGTGATAAGTCGCCAAATATTATTCTATCGCCATCATTTCATCTATATTATAATAGTCCAAGTCATGTAACTGCCATGAATAAATACGCTCTGTTCCCTTCGTTTTTCATATGAAAGTTTGGCCCAGATATCATATACGGCCCCATATTGGCGCGATTTTTTTCCGGCGCTAATTTGGGTAAAAGATCAACAGCATACACAACAACATCCGGCTTATCAAATCAAGCAAAATAACGATACAATGGCGCCAGTTAAGTACCCGTTGCGTATATGACATTGGCGTCAGAAAAAAATAGCGCCAATATGGGACCGTATGTGGCATCTGTGCTGAAAGTTTTCCATTTCGATTAAAAAAAAACAATTTTTTTTTCGAATAATACTATCTAAAAGTATTGTCGCAAAGAATTCTTGGTGCTGTTACGCTAGCCGGGTGCAGATCTCGCCAATAACTATTTTTCAACTCGCCAGTTAGCATTTTTTTTTTTTTCGAGTGGTAAATTATAAGATTGCTTTGAAGTTGTAATTAAATGTCCTCGTTTGTAACATAATTTAATATTTGGCCAGATGCCATATACGCAACCGGTTTGGCGTGATTTTTTTTGCGAAAGTTTGGCGAAATCCTCGTTTTCGAATAGCAGTTACATATGCATTTTTGGTACTACTTAGTTATCCCGTCGAACAAAAATCTATCACCAAACTATAAGATTAAATGCCAATAATAGTTGATAAATGTCACATTCACTTGACTTTAAGCAAGTTACACGTCTTTACGTCATCAAGTGATTTTTATTTCGGCGTTGTATTTGTATATTTATTAATGTTATGCTATTTTCTTTGTTCTTTCGTTATTTAAAATAAAAATTATGTCAATTTGTATAATTTGGCTAAATGAGTCGATGGAATAACTAAGTAGTACCGTATTTTTTAATTATTTTCTATTATGTTTTATTTTTAAAGGAAAATAACAAAAAAATAATAAACTATAACACAAAACAATTTATGTAATTTAAAAAAAGTAAATAAAGTAAATAAACTCTTATTATTAAATAAACAACAATAGCCGTGTTACCATGTCAACCAAAATAATGCCATTTTGGCGCCAATCAGGTACCCCGGTGCGTATATGACATCTGTGCCTAATATTTTTCTTTTCATTTCGTTTAAAAAAAATACAGAAGTGAAAGCCATTATATTTTAAATGCTTCTGCTTGTATTAAATAAAATGATAATGAAATACAAATTGAATTATGAATAAAAGTAACATGATACATTTCTTAGCATGCATTTAAGGGAGGCCAGACTTCTCGCCAAATTAGTTTAAAATAGTAACCTTTTCTAAAATCTGAAAAAATATATCTGTTTGATTAAAATTTGAGTTGCCATCATTAGAAAAATGTATATAAAATTAGAAAAAAATTAATATTTCGAAAACTAATTCGAATTTAAAAATTCTAATACCAGTTTTGAAATCTGCGGATCAATATTGATTTTTGGTGTTAATTTCATCGCAAAGTATTCCTTTTTTTAGAGGAAATTACCGTGAAACGTAATCAGTTGTTTAATCAGTCGATTTAAAGAATCGTTACATTCCAGGCGTTTCATATATTCGTTTCATAAATTCGTTTCATTATGATTTTATATATATAGGGTAGATAAAAGAATAGTAGGACTGGTAACTATTTTTTCCGACGCAAGAAAGTATTTCGATAATTCAAAAATGACCGGCATATTACACAAAGTCACATGTACAGTCGTGGAAAAAAAAGTACCCCCCCCCCCCCACACACACACACTAACTCCTCAACAAATTATCGTAGAAGAAAGTTACTGGTACCGAAAGATTGGAAATAAAATCTACTTTTAAATGATATAGATAAAATTTGCTTAGGGGACCATCTACATATTAAAAGGAAACATAACTTTGTTTTTTTTCAATAGCAGTACACAATTCTTACAGTATAAATGAACTCTAAATATTTCAGTTAGCCTAAAAACAAATTTTTATGCAATTCATACCATAAGTTTCTGAGAAATTAATTATTTTAAAACGAGCGAATTTTAAGGGCTGTATCCAAAAAGTTCGGAAATCGATTGTTAACCGAGAAAGCCTCCATCTTGATCAAGGCACCTTAAGAAGTCAATGAAGCCTGCTAGATTATAAGACAGCAGAAGAAATTTCAAAATATCTAGTCACATCTATTATAGACGGCCCCTTAAACCATCATTTTGCCGTTTTTTAAGCATAATTTGAAAACTACTTGGAAGAAAAATGTGAAATTTTGGATTTACATAAAGCAGGACTTAATAAATCTAAATCCATCAAAAAAATTGTAGGTTGTAATTCATAATTGTTTCGAATATTAATTTCATAATTCATAATTCTTTTCATAAAATTATAAAAATTGCAAAATTCAGCGTATTTATGTTTGGGTATATTAGTATTATTGCTACAAAAAAAATTAGCACATTAGGAACATAATTTCTGGAGATATAAATAAAAATACGAAAATGTAATTTAACATTAGAAGTACTAAATTTTGAATGTTTATAATTCAAAAACCTATCATTCAAATGACTTGAAATTCGGTGCCTAGGCATAATTTGAACCGAAGATTTGAAATATCTTGTTAAAATTGGGTATTGTTATTGAAAAAAATTAAGTTTGGATTCGTTTTAATATGTAGATGGCCCCCTAAGTAAATTTTATGTACATCATTTAAAAGTAGACTTTATTTCCAATCGTTCGGTACCAGTAACTTTCTTCTACGATAATTTGTTTAGGAGTTAGTAGGGTGTGTTTACTTTATTTTCCCACGACTGTACATATCATAAGTAGTCAAAGGTTAATTACTCAAACAATTGAGTTATAAAACAAGCAAAAAGTTAAGCAAATTTTGAATTGATAATCAACTTTTAAACGTAGTGGTATAGAATCGACTACTTGTAAATTTTTTATGACATATGCATATGCAATTTAGGAGAAATCATACAAATAATAATGTGTACATCATGAATATTACTTATTAATAACAGTAGTTTAAAGCCTGAAATCCTAGACACTCATAACTTTAAAATGAAGATTGGCAGTGTATATAATTTTTTATGTTATTGGAAAAAATATTTTCAGTAAAGCGTTAAACTCATGAACATTGTAAGAAGTTAATAATTTCTACTTATACTTCTACATTTTGCTTTACTATAGTTTATGAAATATTTTTTTTTCTTTTTCTTTAAACATACATGAAAACATAATTAAATTCTATATCTGAAAGAAAAAAAATAATATTACTCTATTTTGTACATTTAAAACTTTTAATAAATATAATCTGTTTAAACAATATAATTTACTTAATTAATAACAGAATTGGGTTATAAAATTACTGAGAATATAAGCAAAATTTTATTTATTTATTTTTAAATTTATCTATTAATTTTAAGAAACTGAATCACAGTGGTATTTAAGGTATGAGAGATTTTTTTATGATATATACAGATGCGATTCCGTATAAATCCTACACGTAGACTGATTAAAAATTAGAATGGCACTTATTAATAACAGTAGTTTAAAACATAAAATCCTAGACACTAATACCTTTAAAATGAAGATTAATAGTGTATATTAGTTATAACGTCATTCCAAAAACTAATTTAAGTAAAATTTTAAACTCATGAACTTAAAGAGAAAAAGTCAATAATTTCTTCTTCTAATGCTCCTTTTTTGCTGTATTAAGGTTTATTAAATTAAAATTTTTCTTTTAGTTGAACTTGCATGCAAACATAATTAAATTGTTCTTTTAAAAGAAAAAATTAATAAAATTCAATTTTGTATATTTGAAACATTTGATGAAACTAATCTGTTTAAATAGTATATTTTACTTAATTCCTAACATAATTGGGTTATAAAACAAATGAAAATATGAACACATTTTTATTATTTTTTTTTTGATTGATTTTTTAGTTTTAGAACGCTACGTCATAGTAGCATTTAAGCGCTAGACATTTTTAAACATATATGCAGGTGTAATTCAGAAAATTATCATACACATACGTCATACAATCATACGAAACTTGGCACTAGAGGTACTAGACATTTATTATGATTCATGTAGATGTAATTCGGAAGAAATGATACGCATAGAATGAGTAATCATCGAAATGCTATTTATTAATAACCATAGTTTAAAATATTAAATATCAGACACACATGCCTTTAAAATGAAGACAAGATTGTTAATGTATATTATTTTTAATGTTGTTTGAAAAAATCCTTTAAGCAAAACTTCTGAACATAAAGAAGGTAAAAATTTCTTCTTGTTCTTCTACTTTTTAGCTTTACTAAAAAATTTTCTTATACTTGAAACTTACATAAAAACATCATTAATTGTATATTTGAAAGAAAAAATTCATAACACTCTATTTTGTACATTTGAAACATTTGATAAAGATAATCTACATAAAGAATAGGATTGTAAATTTTTAAAGTGAGATTGAGGATTGTGAATTTTTAAAGTGAAATTGGATCTTATATATTGCCCTATACTCAATGCTACAACACTTTGTCCAAAGTTACTTGAGCTATCATTATTTTTTATCCTTCTTAAATTTGTTACGAAGAAGTTGAAAAGGGGTCTTGAATGAAATCTTCTTTCTGAATTAAAATGAAATGAAAAAAAAATGATTAAAAATAATTTTAAAGTCTTTATACTTGAGAATTACATACAAACATAAATAAATCGTATATTTCAAAGAAAAAAAATAATAATCAATTTTGTACATTTGAAACATTTGTAAAGATAATCTGTTTAAAGAATAGCATAGCAATTTTTTAAAATGAAATTGGATCTTATGTCTTGCCATGTACTCAATGCTACATCATTTTGTCCAATGTTACTTGCTCTGTCATTATTTTTTATCTCTTTACATGTGTTGGGAATAAGTTTAGAAAAGGTATCTTGAATGATATCTTATTTCTGTATTGAAACGTAATGCAAAAGCATTTGATTAAACATATCCTTAAAGTTTTTATACTTGAAGCTTACATACAAATATAATTAAATTGTATATTTAAAATAAAAAACTCCTAATACTCTATTTTGTAAGTTTGAAACACTCGATAAAGAACATCTGTTTAAATAGTTTCGTGAATTTTAAGATGAAATTGATTTAGTATATATTTCCCTGTACTCAGTGCTGCAATATTGTCACCAAAGTTACTTGCTGTATCATTATTTTTATCATTAAAGATGTCGGGAAGAAGTTTACAAAAGTCAATGTAAGGTATCTTGAATGAAAACTTATTTCTGCATTAAACCGAAATGAAAAAAAACATTTGATTAAAAATAGTTGTATTTTTTAATGTAAAGAATTTCCTTGAGATATTTTGCAATTCAATTATAAAATGCACTTAATTATAAATCAATATAGGGTAACTTTAGGAGAGATGGCCAGTCTAAATATCTGCAAAATTTGATCATAGAGTGCAATATAAACATTGTTCGTATAAAATAGTTCAACGAGTTTATTTATTGCGACGTGCAGTTGTGTTTTTCGATTATAAAAAGTAAGTGTAATTTTAATGCAAATTAAATAGGTGGTTGAATATTTTTTTTGACTTAGCTATCTGAATGTTTTGCAGTACGTACGTTATCTATTTATATAAAATCCAAGTCTCTGTGTGTCCCTCACTATTCCGGTAGGACCGCCTCATTGAAATGAGTAATTGTTGAAAAATATTAATGCAGGGTTACCAGAGTAGCGCCAAATGTTAGCCAACTTGGTGATAGCTGGCTAATTTGGCGAAATTCCCATTTAAAACCATTAATCTTTCATAATGGAGGTCACCGAAATTTAATTTAAACTCCACTCCTTTAAGATATTTTTTCGAAATCTATAGGTGAGAATTTAAAGTACATCTTTACATCTTCCTCCCGATGCTACTAATAAAATAACCGCCAACAGACAACGGTGTACTGTGTGAGCTCCTAACTGCGCGATTTTAATGTGCTTTAGGTACTTTTCCAGTATTGGCCTTGGCGGAAAAGGAAATTTGGTAACATATTTTCCGGGAACCTATTCACTGTTTCATTTTATATACACACGCATTTTTTTCGATATTTATACGATTTATTTAACATAAAAAAGCCGTTTATCTAATTTTATACAGAAACAGATGCAATTTGTACATAAAAACATCAATAATATACATATAAAACAAACAAAAACGCTCATTAAATTTTTTTTTCATAGCTGTTTATATGATTTGACAACAAATCGCGACATTTTTCCGTTATACGGACACCATGCCAAAATGTATGCTAATGCGCCAATTATTTCAAAATGCTAAAAGATATTTGTAATTTTATGCCAGCAGTTTAATATGAGTTTTATTTTATTGCTTTATTTTATAGCAGTTATTTGTTCACTTATTTTAAGTATATATTTGTGATTTGATGAAATAGTTCGTAAAAGTCTGGAATTTTCAAATGTTATATTTTTTAAATGCTCACTTTAGGATCGACAATGGTTTTTCTTTTATTTTTCAAATGCTTCAATTCACGATTTTGAGCCAACTATTACGCTTGGTGACAATGATGTCCGTATAACGGAAAAGTACCCAAATCTCACTTTCTGATGCCCAAATTACACCAAGCTTTTTTAAAAAAATGCCAAAGCCCCTACAGTGGAAAAGTACCAAACTGTCTATTATTTTGCGCTATCCGTGTTATAGTTTGTACTATATGCAAAGGGAGTGGAGCGAAGAGTTTAAACATTAAATATTAAAGTTTCGGCATAGATGTCATATACGCCATATTGGCGCGATTTTTTTCTGACACCAATGTCATATACACAACGGGTACTTATCTGGCGTCAAAGTGTCATAATTTTGCTTGATATGGTAATCCGGATGTTGTTGTGGTACAGATTTCATATTCGCCCCATATTGGCGCGATTTTTTTAGGTTGCCAATTTGGCGAAAGCATCAACAGCATAAACAACATAATCCGGGTTACCACATCAAGCACTTTGGCGCAAGTTAAATACATGTTGCCTGTATGATATTGGCAACAGAAAAAAATCGCGCCAATATGGGGCGAATATGACATCTGTTCCGTTGTTGTTTATGCTGTTGATGTTTTTGCCAAATTGGCGTCGGAAAAAAATCGCGCCAATATATGGTAACGTATATGACAACTGTGCCAAAGTTTCTATAAAGCAGTATAAGACTAAAAAATTAAGAATAAAATAAATGCAAAATAAAACTAAAGAAGAAAGAAAAATCATGCGTTAAGCATAGAATATGAAACACTTTCCAACACATCCTGAATGCTTTAACAAAACTTCGTTATTTAGGAAAATAAGGTAAATAAGATAACGTTACTTCTTAGATATCCCGTCAACCAATTTCGCCAAATTATATAAATCGCCAAATCAGTAGTAAAACATTAATAAAAATACAAATAAAACGTCGAATTAATGGTTTTATTGGCCATTATTGGCATTTAATTAATTAATTAATGGCAACCACTATTGGCAATTAATCTTACAACTTGGCGACAGTAATTTGGTCGACGAGATAACTAAGAAGTATCAAGATAACTAAGTAATCATTTTAGGAAACGGATAAAAAAATTTAAAAATTGATTTCAGCAGTTACCGTCCATAGCCAATAGTACCGTTATTATATGCCACTATTTAGCTAAAATTTAATTTAAACTACTCTTAAAACTACCTAAATCACATTTCCAGATATTATGATCCATAGACGGTTATGTATCCAAGTCTTTGCGTGACCATTTATATCATTTTATCTATATTCTACAAACATATCTTAGGAAACTAAATGCAGTTCAGCATAAAAATTCATAACTCATTTAAAATCCACCTTTAAGCAATTTGCGCTCTTTCTCAGTAATTCTTAAGAATTCTTTTCTGTAGCCCTATATGTGAAATATGGTTTTTATACACACTATATTGTATGCATAAATATAGTGAAACTTAAAAGCGCATATCATAATTAAAATTTCATTTCCAGCAATCATTGCTAATGTGCAATACTTCGGAGAAAAGTTTCTTGGCGAGAAAGAAGTTTGCCAACGTATTTTCTGGCAACCTATTTACTGCTTCATACTCACAAGCATTTTTTTTCCATATGTATACAATTTGGCACAGATATCATATATTGGCGCGATTTTTTTCCGACGCCAATTTGGCGAAAACGTCAACAGCATAGACAACATTCGGATTACCATTACAAGCAAAATAACGACACTTTGGCGCCAGTTATGTAACCGGTGCGTATATGACATCGGCGTAAAAAAAAATCGCGCCAATATGGGCATATATGACATCTGTGCCGACAATTTAATATAAAAAAAGCTATTTACCCATTTTTATGAAGAAACAGAAGTAATTTTTGCACAGATGTCATATACGCATGGGGGTTGGCGTGATTTTTCTATGACGCCAATTTGGCAGAAATCTCGCTTTCGAATACCAGTTATTTATATATTTTTCAATTATTTGCTATCATTTTGAAAAGGAAATAACTATAAATAAATAAAAGTTTGAATAATAACTATAGAACAAAGCAGTTTATATAATTAAAAAACAGAAAATAAAACCAATTAAACAATTTATTAATAAATAAAAAACAATAGCCGGGTTACCATGGCAGGCAAAATAACACCATTTTGGCGCCAGTTAGGTATCCCAGTTCATATCTGAAATCTGTTCCGTAATTTGTATATAAAAAAAATTATATATATTTAGAAACGATTTTTTTATATATATAAGTGCATATATAAACAAAGATAAAAGTTCATTAGATTTGTTTTCATAGCTGTTTATATTTTTTTGCAACATATCTCACTTTCTGATGCCCGAATCGCGCCAAGCGTTTTTTAAAAATGCGCTATAATGGAAAAGTACTTAAATAAATAATTAACAGAAATAACAAATTATACAAACTAAAACTTTTTATTTCGAGATCAAAGCATTGTTTTTAATTTCGATTAAAAATACATATATCCTTGGATAACTTCAATTAAAATTAGGTTCACAGCTTAATATCTCATTCCATGAACCTAAACAAACACAACTGATTCATTCATCGTGAAACGTCAAAAATATTAAATCATTGAGGTAATCATTCACAAAGTAAGTTCTCCAACAATCAATGGGCAATATTCTAATGACGTCATAGTAGGTAAAAGGGTGGCGTTATCGTTTGTTTATGGTTTGTAATCACAAAGATTTAATTTTGCAATGCCTCTTAGTTACATTATTTTATTGTCATATTTATGAGCTCAGAACAAAAGCCTAATTTTTCATTATTTAGTTATTAAAGACGGAAAAGAAATCATAAATGCATGATTTGAAAATTTTAAATAATTTTCTTTCTTAATACTAAAAAATAACATCGGGAAGTAACAGCGGGTTTAAGTTAAATAAGTTTAACTGTTTAATTCTGTTGTAATATTCAAAATAACTGTATTTATTAGATTTCAGTACTCAACATCAGGGCCCGATTAAACTTGGAAGTTAGAGGAATTACAATGTCATTTCAGGACCTTTCTTTTGGAGAAGCTTTTCTAAATTCCATATATACATGGAAAATCTTCAGTGTTAGAAATATTATTCCTAGGACTGACATAACACGAGAACGGCCTGCAATTTTACACAAGTTTTTGAAAGCTACTTTATATCAGAAATTTTACTAAAAACTGGTTACTTTTTTTGTTATAGCGGCCCACACTATTAGGATTATGACAAGTTGCAGCCAATTTCACCAACGTCGTAACCAAGATCGTGAAGCACACACATATTATACCATATAATACCATTTCATGAAATCGTATACGATAATTTAATAGTTTTTAACCTTACTTCAAGTGTGTTATTTATTTATTTTTAAGGCTCAACAATCTAAATTGTCCAATATATAAATTTAAAAAATGTAAACAAAGATTGAATAGACATGACCGCAAAAAAGCCTCAAATCTGCATAACACTTGGAACCAAACTGTTCAGATTTGTGGTCTTCTACTGTACACAGTTTTTCATAAATGTGTTTCGTTCTTAAAATGTGTTATTTTCATCTATCACTGCGGAACAAGCGACAAAACTCATATTCTTGCACATGAGTTTTATATATCTTTATATCTAAATTTCCGTCATTTTTGACGGGCTACCTTTCTAGTATATATATATTACTATATGGACTTTTAAGGCGCGTATATAATCCAATCTTTACTTCTAAGACTAAAACATAGACGTGCAATGGCTATTGATGCTTTAAATTAGGCGACCATCAGTCTTTCAATTTCAGGAGAGATGGCCACACGAAATCGAGGAGAGATGGCCACCTTTAATCTATATTTCAAAATTATACTTAATGATGATTTTAAGTGAATATAATTAAATTTAAAATAAATATATAACGTTTACGTTTATAAATATATTAATTGGTATAATTATTTAAATTTTAACTAATATAAATATTTTAATAATAATAATAATAATAATATAATAAGACCTAACGATTTACTTGTTTCTGAAAATACTGAAAAACACCGGAAACTTTCATAACAGAAACAGATAAAGTTGATAAATAAACTAAATTAACGTAATAAACCTACAATTAACGTGAGAAAAAAACACAACAATTCCAGTAACGAAGAAAACGAAACACATTTAAATTATCATATTTTACAGATTCCGAGTAAATAGAATTGGATTAGGATAACTGCGTTGTATGTGCAAAACAATATAATATCACATCCAAAAAGAATGTCTGGATACAATGCATAAAGTACAGTCGTGGAAAAAAAAGTAAACACCTCCTACTTTCTCTGCAAAAAAATATCGTAGAAGAAAGTTATTGGTACCAAACGATTGGCAATAAAGTCTACTTTGAAATGACTTATATAAAATTTTCTTAGGGGGTCACATACATATTAAACCGAACCATAACTTTGTTTTTTTAATAGCAGTATATAATTCTGACAGCATAAATGAACTCTACACCCTTCAATTAGCCTAAAAACGAATTTTTATGCAATTCGTACGATAAATTTCCGAGAAATTAATTATTTTAAAACGAGCATATTTTAGGGACTGTATTCAAATTGAATTTCGATACTCGATTGTTGACCGAGAGAGCCCCCTTCTTGATCAAGGCATCTTACGCGCTACTCAAGCAGTCATTGAAGAGTGCTAGATTACAGGATAGCATAAGACATTTCAAAATATCTGGTCACTTCTGTCATAGACGGCCCCTCAGATAATCATTTTTCCTTTTTTTAAGCATAATTTGAAAACTACTTGGAAGAAAAATGTGAAATTTTGGATTTCCGTAATGCATGACTTAATAAATCTAAATCCATCAAAAAATTCTAGGTTGCAATTAATAAATTCTTCGAATATTAATTTCTTAATTCGTAATTCATATCATAAAATTATAAAAATTGCAAATTCAACGTATTTATGTTTGGGTATTTTAGTATAATTGCTACACAAAAAATTAGCACATTAGGAGTATAATTTCAGGAGATATTAATAAAAATATGAAAATGTAATCTAACATTAGAAGAACTCAATTTTGAATGTTTATAATTCAAAAACTTATCATTCAAATGACTTGCAATTTGGTGTCCACGCATAGTTTGAACCGAAGATTTGAAATATTTTGTTAAAATTGGATATTGCCATTGAAAAAAATGAATTTTTCGTTCGTTTAAATATGTATATGGCCCTCTAAGCAAATTTTATATAAATCATTTAAAAGTAGACTCGTTCGGTACTAGTAACTTTCTTCTAGGATAATTTTTTGAGGAGTTAGTAGGGGTGTTTACTTTTTGTTTTCCACGACTGTACCTGAAGTTGTTCCATGAACTGTTTACAAGTTATCAAGACCTCTGCCAAGCATGCGGTAAGATTTTACGAAAAGTGAAGTATTGAAATTATACTTCAAATTTTGTTTATTCGAGTTTTCTTCACTCATTTACCATCATATAACTGCATCTTTACAAATTGCTATATGTTTTTCATGATTAACTCTATGAAATGTGTTATTTTTTTTGCTATTTAAATTAACTTTTTCTTCCTAGTATTGGATGGCCATCTCTCCTCGGCTTTAAAGAGAGGTGGCCATCTGACATTTAAATGTCAATTTTGTTTAACACTTTTTGTTTTCAATCTTTAATTATTTTGTGCATAAAATATTATGAGTATATGCATAAGAATTTTAAATATGCATCAATATTTCTTGTATTTGCATTCTAAGAATTCTTATTTCAATTTTTAAAAACTATGGCCATCTGTCCTAGAGTTACCCTATTGATTTTGAGGCATTTTTCTATTAGCCGGATGATAAATCACCAAATATTCTGTATGTTTGCAAATGCATACTGTTAGAGCATCAATAGTGTTAATTATGCACTAGATCAGTCTTGCTAAAATACGCCAGCTAGCGTGAAACTCGAACAATAAAATATTTTCAATATTAAAAAGTAGAAAATAGAATAATTATAAAAAAAACCGAGTAATTTATTTTTCAAAACAGGCTTTTATAATTTTATTTGTAATGTTATCGCAGCAATCGGCGACTAAAAGTCTCCATGTTGCTAAAGGTGTCGGTAAATGACTGAAGGTGTTAAATCACTATTTAATCGAAATCGCATATCTCATCAATCAGACATCCACTGACTAAAGAGAGAATCTGTAAAATCAAATCGCATAAATAATTCAACAGCAGGATATTTTCATTTAAAAAAATATCTGCCGGTCCGGTCTACAGGCGGAGGTTGATTTCTAAGTCAAGTACTAATTTCAACAACAAAAACTAAATCAAGATTAGAGATAAACCCAGTTTAACAATTTTATCTGGCCACTTTTGACTAATTTTTAATTTCATTTTTCTGTAAGAGATCGTTTTATCAAAATCATATTAAGTCTGTATTAAACAAAAATATTTTTTCCCCGCTCAACAACACGAAATTTTCTGACACATTGTAAAAGTAAAAACATGAAACTTGCTGGCGTGATTTTTTGAGGAGATTTATAAGCGACCTGTGTTTTTATTTTCCGTTTAATTAATTAGATTTACAATTATTTTCTCAGTAAGACCACTTGTTTTCGTTTCCAGTACTATCGCTTCAGGAAATTCGGTTGAAAATGCCTACTTTGACAGCATTTTTTGAAATATATTCTACCTTTTATAAAAATCGACCAATATAGCACTTTGTATAGTTTATGAATAAGAGAACCTGCCACTTGGATGCGTTTGAGAGCGACAATGAATTTAAAAATGACTCAGAAAATAAGCCTTTTGGATTTGAGTACACCCTTAATACGATAAGTTTTTCGTCAACCACTATTTTTGTTTACATTTTTTTGCTGTAAGAGTTGATCCTCATAAAAACTTGTCAGTATGAAAGTTTTAGATAATATTAAGACGATTTATAATAAGTTTAAGTGAATTTTATATCTTAAGAATTGACGAAGTTATGAATTTTTGTCTCCCTAAAATCCGATTTTTTTGCACCCCTTGAGTTCATTTTTAATTTTATCAAAAATCTGTGATACAACAATTTTCAGCCTTTTTTTCAGAAGTAATAATAACTTTAAACTGATTTGATATGTATAAAAATTAAGAAGTTATGGGGATTTTCGGTTGTCACTAAATCCCGCCGTATTTCTTCCCCTTGGTCCGATTTTACCCATTAACGAGCTTGACCGAGATTTTCTACCTCTTGATTTTATGTTTCAGTTTGGAAGAGATTTGTGCAGAATTACGGAAGTTATCGTATCCATAAGAAAGTGATATACATATCTATAGATAGATAGATAGATAGATAAAGTTTTTTACTGAGGATGCTTTTGGGTTCTAGGAGGTCATGGTCGGTGGAGATCTGCACTTTTTCAGAAATTCCATTATAGGAGCGATCGCAATAGGTAATATTTCATACGTCAATCATTCCATCCGTGTGCCGAGTTAAAATTAGTAAAAAAAAATAGCAGAATCTTAGTAATATAAATAAATGCTACACAGCTGTAATTACAACTCCTTTATTACATGATCATAAGTTCCGAATGGTGGAGCACGCTCAAAAAGGTGTTAGGTTGAAAATATTATAATTCAAATTAATTTTCTACTTCCGATGCCGCAGTCCTATTTCAGCAGTCAAAAACACAAAAAAGTTCTTCTGAACCAGGATAGGAAAAAAATATAGTGAGTGCTTATGAATATAAATATCTGCATCATGCAAGGGCTACTCACCAATGACAAACACGTAACGTGCGGATTGAGAAAATCATTGCAATTCGGTTTTACTTTCTTCGCGAAAATAAGTTCCAGAAAAGGTCGATAGAAAAATATTCGAAGGGAAGATTAAAATGAAATAATTTTGAAAGGAAATTTTAGGAGGGAAGCTTTCAGTGGAGCGACGCCAAAAGTAAAATAAATATGTGTATCTTATTGAAAAGAGAAATAATTTAACGATATTTGAAGAGAAAACAGTGAAATTAAAAGAGGAAAAATTTTAGAATATTCTTCAGTAAGCTTAATAATTAAAGTACATATGTTTGAATAGCTTTAAAAGCATGCCACTTATATAATTTTAAATGCACATTAGGGTGGTCCTTATATGGTCGATTTTAATTTTTTTTTTATTTTCTTATGCCTTACCCTCAAAATTTATTCCAGTCCAGTAAAAAAAAAAAAAAAAAAGGAGAAAAAGTTTGAATGAAAAAGAAATGTATTTAGAGGTAGCTCAAGCTTGCTGAAGTTTGGCGATTATACTAAAAAGCATGATGATATCGACAAAAAGAAACTAAGCCAAAATGATAATTTTTATTATGACAGTAAATTAATTTTACTTTTGTATAGCACAAAAACACAATATTAAGCATATAAAAAGTTGAAAGTATCAGTAATTAGTTTAATTTGTTATGTCCATTTTTCTGCAGTGAGGATACGCGTTTCGGTGCTCCTCCACAACTTTTGTCAATAGCTGAAACTGAGGTTCATTTCTTGCATGTATTCCAGTGTACCCTTTGATCAAAGCAACACCTCTCATAGCATGATCAGTTACCACTTTAATAGATTGCACAATCTCTAATGCAATCATATAATCAGAATTAGTGCTCTAGTGTGTTGGGTCTATTTGAAAGAATCCTTGCAGTAGATTCATTTCGTTGAACTTCAAAGATTCTTTGGTAACAAAATCTTCAAACTTCTTTTCATGAAAATTTTTAAGGGAAACAGTTATCCTCTTATCAGGATTCTTTGTACCTTTTTTATTTTGAAGGACTTCAACAATCTTTCTTTTTGTTCAAACAGACACATGGCTATCGAGAAAGGACAACCAGAAAGATCTTCTGACATATACTACAGATGCTGTGAAAATTTCTCTGATGCAGACTTTGCAAATTCTGCATGTATTCTTGAGTACTTTTTCATCTTTTACATCTTGTACAAGAGCTCGAATATTATCATCTTTCAAGACTGTTTAAAATTTCTCTCTATCTAGAAAACTCCAGTACCCTTGGAAACGTTTGAATAAAGGTACATCTGAACTTAATTACAAAGTTCCCAAAGAAATATGAAATACTTTTCCAATGATAAGTTCCATAATATGATGACGGCAGGCAAAATAAAAAAGTTTCGTTCAAAGCTTTTCTTCTAAAAGGACACAAGCACCTTTCTCTTTTCCAGTATTTGCCGATGTGGTGTCAAAGCTCATTCCAATCACTTTATCTGCAATATCCCATTCATTCAAAGCTTCATAAATTGCATGGGCTTGTACTTCGCCTATTGCAGAAGGAAGTTTAACAACTGAGAGTATCTGAGAAACTCCTTTTCCAGAAATTATAACTGGTAGTCTATCTATTTTCTCTTTACCGGTTAACTCTGGTAAAAGTTTTCCATCCCAATGAACAATGAGGGGTACATTTCTTTGTAGCTGTTCTTTAATTTGTGATTGTTTAATTCTGCTAACAATTCTTTTTCTACGAATTGCACTTCTGTCCAGACTGACTTCTTTAATATCACATCCTAAACTCTTTGGTGTTTCTGCAACTATAAATACTGCTTTTCTGCCTGATAATTTTGTCCTGTCTAGAATTGTTGCTAATTCTGGAGTTATGAAAAACATATGCCCTCTCTTAGCTTTAGATGTCCCAGGATCTGATGCTGCATCCTCAAGCAGTTCAATTTTGTGACCGCGTTCTTCAGTTTCGTTTCCATCTTCTACATTTGAGCTATCTGTAAAAGATTCAAGTACTTCTATTGCCATTTCTACTGCAAAGTTTAAAACTCACAGTAAAATAGTACAATTAAAAAATCAAAATTTCTTAAACTTATTAGCTTATAAGGCAAAAGATTTAGACTGATTAATCAAATTAAAAAAATATATTCATTTGTAACAGGGTTGCCACGCTTCAAGGAATTTTCCAGGAAAAATATCAGTATTTTTTTTATCGAAAAATAAATCTAGGTTAAACGAACGAAATTTCTCCTTATTTAAGGAGAGATTTTCTATACGAAAATACTGGTACCGAAGAATTTCCATGTCTGGAAATTCCCTGAAGCGTGGCAACTCTGTATAAACAAACAAAGCACAAACCAAAACCAAAAGTAAGATGACAGCAGTTGCAGTTAAGTCTAAAATAATAAAATAGCTGTAACTAATTTAACTCAACAAAAGTTTAAAACTCACAATAAAATGGACCAGTTTAAAATTTATTTAACACGCATTTGTTTATCTAATAAGGCAAAAGAGTTAGAAAATAATAAAGAGATAAATAATTCTTAGTTGAATCTCTGTTGCTAGTACTGCCATCTATGAGAGGTGAGAGGCATTTCTCTTCTTCATATCAGTGAAATTATCTGTAGATAATTGCCCCACCAGTGGCTGAGAGGTTTTGCACTCGAAGCTGGTAGACGGGAGGTGCTGGGTTCGAAACCAATCGCGCTCGTCGGCCTAATCGTTTGGAGTTTTCGTGGTTTTCTTCGAGCCATAGATTTCCATGCGTAAATACGGGTTAGGTTCCCTTAGAAAGACCCCCACGAAGGGCACTCCCCCCTGGGCCTATCTCCCTCGTGCAGATAATTGGCCGTCAAAAATCAACCAACCAACCTGTAGATAATTATTTAATAATTGCATTGACAAATGCTTTTATGGATTTTATAGTATAGATAATTGCCATTTTAATACGTTGAAATAATTTATCAATATTAGGATTAAAATTTTTTTTTCAAGTAAAAGGAGAAAAAAATAGCAAAATGACCCCGATTTATGAAACTTATACTTCTTTGAGCTACTTCTAAATATTATTTTTTAGTGATTAAATTCTACAAGAATTATTTTTAGATATAATGGAAAATATTTAGAGGGTAAGAGCAATAAATTTTAAAACTTCGAAAATAAGGACCACCCTAATGCACATCTCTTATTTAATTTTAAAAACATATTAAAAGTAACTTTACACATTTAACTGGTAGTAAAAATGTAACATTTTTCTAAAATGTATTCGAATACAAGAAATTGCGCCATTAGACATTTCGAAATGTCACATGTCTACAAAACATAGTTTTAGCTTTAACGAAACTATAAGAAAAGGTCTGATTTGTTGAGTTTATAAAAAAAATAGGAATTGTTTTCTGGTTTTTTATTACGTGCTCTTTTAGTTCTCGAAATTTTTGGAAGTAACTCTGAAATATTCCTTTTCAGAAAAAAAGGAGAAGAAAGTTACAATGGTTAGGAAGCTAAACGATTTTGCTAGAACATTTAGGATGGCAATCATTAAAGCATAAGTGGAACTTTAGATTGAGAAAACATGTTCTTAAAATGATTTTTTTGTTTCAAACCATGTAAAGTTCATGAGCTTTAAATTAAAGAAAAATATAAGGATCCACAAAATTACAATTTTTATCGTGTAATGTCGAATATTTTTTTTTTTTAAATTAAATGCTATTTGATTCCAAATTGATTTTCCAATAGTTCAGTAAAATTTAAAATTTAAAATTTATTTATTATTTTTATTTTGTGGAATTTAAGAAAAAAAAAAGGTTTTTTATATGTACGTCAATTTAAAACTACTATACCCACCCTATATATAAAAATACTAATGAAACGAATTTATGAAACGAATTTATGAATCAATTTTATGAAACGACTGATTATTTTTTACAGCTGTTCCTCCTAAAATATGGAACCTTCGGCGGTGAATTTAGCCCCAATTATCCGTATTGATCCGCGTATATCAAAAATGGTATTAGAATTTTAAAATTTGAATTGGTTTTCGAGAAATTATCATTTTTTATAATTTTAATTATATTTCTCTTATGATGGTAACTCAATGACTCCATTTTTGAGGAAAGAAAGGACGAAAGGAAAAACATAGGGATTATTAGAATTCTTTTTTCAAACCGAAATTGAAATTATCTTTTATTTCAATCGAGTGGAGACAATATTGAGATTAACCCATTTTCGGCTAAAGGTGCGTAAACGCACCATTTCAATAAGCATTTTTTTATTATCATTATGACGAATATTTTTCACTAATTTTATTTTTCTGCTATTTTTAAGGGCTCTGATGATATCTATAAAATATCAGTAATTCAATTGGAGTAAACACTTTCTGTTGAGAAATTTTCGAAATTTTCAAAATTTCTTTTAAAATTGAAACGGTTATTGACAAATTCGACTTTTTGAAAATGTATAATCATTTCACTTGAGATTAATCATAGGTTTTTATAATGGATTAAAATTGCAAATTCTGTAAATAAAATAATTATAAAACAAATTTCATAAAAAATTTTAAAAATGTATTAATTTTAAATTTAATGGTGCGTTAGCGCACCATTGACCGAATGCATGAAAATGCCGAATGCATTTTATTTCTCAAATAAAATATTATTTTTCATGCATGAAACTTCTTTTTAGTCTTAATGAATGGAACTAAAGTATATTTCAATGAAAATAATGCTACATATTATAAAATTTCTATGCTTGGACTAAAATGGTTTAAATTTTGTTTTTAAGGAAAATTTCAGAATATATATATATATATATATTTTTTTTTTCACATTTCGATCGTCTGGAATCAGTTTCTTTTAAAAATCAAAGATAGTCGTTTTTCATATATTTGATATAACTACCACTAACATGGGAAAAAAAAATGCGGGGTGGGGAGGGGGGGAGAGGAGAGGGATAAGTTCATTTCTTTTTTATTGTTATAATGAAATTATTAAAACCAGATACTAAATGATAATGTTTTAAAAGCATAAAATAGGGAAACTTACGACAAAATATTTACACGTAAATAAGAAAAAAGTACGAAAACTTTAAAATAATAAAAATATTGCGCGCGAAATGGATTTAAAGGTGATAATTACGTCATGTGTAAAAGGACCAAACATTAAATATAGTCATATTTAAAGTGCCTGAAATAATTAAATTATTACACCTAAAAAACTTTTAATGGTGAATAGTAGGTCGTATTTAAAAATCTCAAATAATATTCCCAAACACTTTTAAATTAAATAATATATGTACCCGTGAGTCTTAAAAGAGAAAAAAAAAACATTAGAATAAGTAAATTATTACATGATAAATGCATTTACTATTAAAAATTACGTCATATATTAATTAAAAAAAATTAAAACGATTTTTATTACCGAGAATTTAAAAGTTACGTCATATTGTAGAAAAGAAGTGCGGCTAGAAAATGTGTTTATATATTGCATGGCTTCATGCAGCATAAATACAAGTAAATGTACGGGCAAAATACTTTCGATTTATTTTGTAAAAATTACTATTCGATAAATACATATTAGAAAATGCTGTTATTCTTATTAATTAATATAAACAATGTAGATTGTAAAAACAACACGGAAATTTGCGTGATTGTATATTAAAATAGAGAAAAGAATTCACGAATAAGCTATACCTGTTCCTGGAAATATCTAAAACTTGATCAAAACATAAAATGTAAGCGTAACGTGGTAATGAAAGCTATTTCCAAAAGCAGACGCAGTTTTTTAACCGCAAACCTAAAGGAAGAATAATGTCCATAGCGTCATTTTTAAGTCAGAAAGAAAGCGACAATTTTAATCTAACCATTTTATACAAGTTGATTTCCAAGTGTGTAATTGATATTACTTATTAGTACCGAAAACATTCATCAGTTGTTACGACGCGATAAATGAGGCCATGGTATCCGAAAAAAGCCACTTTCAAACAGCAAAACATGGCAACGCGATTACAGAAGATAGCCGCCGTTATATTGATAATATAATTCAATCTTCCGTAACCTGGTAATATATTTAAAACAGGGCGCATTACTATGTTTTTAGAGGCCGCGAAGTCTGAAAGGGATTTGGCGGGCGTAGCTCGCTGGGGGCTGAGCTCCCTAGTATCAATATAAAACTACTATCAATATATACTAATATTGATGTTACTTAAAATTGTAACGTTTCCTAATATTGGGCTGATTTTAATGCATTTTTTTTCTAAAAAACGCATATTTGTCGGAAATATTTTTTCTCCTATGATTTGATTTTTAAAAATAAATGTCTATGAACTTTTTTTCTTAAATGTTTAACGCTAGAATAACAGAAAAAAGTTTTTATCGATGACAAAAACTGTTGCATCTGAACCATTTTAAAATGGAATAATTAGATAATAAATTTTAATAAAAATCTTAAATAACCTTAGTTTGTACCTCATTTTGAATTTAATATTTTTCACCTATAAACATTACTATATTATTATACCTAATTTCAAAGCAAGTGACCTATAAATTAAAATAAAAACTTATCGTCCGTTGTTGCCTTAAGATTAAGGGGTTTCTAAACGCACTTTAACACTTTCATGGGCAAGGTACTTCTATTCGTAAAATACTGAAATGAGTGAATGACACCGGAATTAACAAACTAATTTATTTCAAAATAAGCAAAAGCGTTTGTTCACGTACTTAATAAAAAGAAATTTTTCATTCCAATATTCTGGTTCCTATGTGGCATTTAGGAATTAAAATTCAGTGGTCCAAAAATGAACCACCACCCTCGAAAGGGTTAAAACACTTAGTTCGCAAATGTTAATCCTATTGGAGGATTTTTTAAGATATCTCGTTTGCATTTCAATATTTTTAAATGATTTCATCTGCATGGGATAGCTGAGGTCTATCGGTACAAAGGTCGCTTTTTACTTTTTCGATTTTGTTTGTAGTTTTGTTTTTTGTAAGAGAACACTTTCATTTTCGAAACCAGGTTCCGAAAGTTAAAGTATCCTAGTAGAAAAAAAACCTCTAAGCAAAATCAAAAAAAGTAAAAAACGGCCATTGTAGACCTCAGCTATCCAATGCAAAAATCATTTAAAACTATTGAAATGCAAACGAGATATCTTAAACAATTCCTTCCATAGGATTAACATTAGCGAGCGGGTATCTTCGCTTGAGCCAAGCAACCTCTTAAGCGAGTAATTTATAAAGACTAGGTATTCTTTAAAACTTTTGTGGGGATAGGGAATCTTTGAACTTTCCCATTAATATTGAGGCCCCAACGGTGTCCGAGAGGTTCTGCTCTCGAAGCTGGTAAACGGGAGGTGCTGGGTTCGAACACAATCGTGCCCGTCGGCCTAATCGTTCGGAGTTTTCGTGGTTTTCTTCGAACCATGGATTTCCATGGATAAATACGTGTTAGGTTCCCTTAGAAAGACCCCCACGAAGGGCGCTCTCCCCTGGCCCTATATACCTCGAGTAGATAATTGGCCGTCAAAAATCAACCCAACCCAACCTATAAATACTGTAGTACAAGCTATTAGTTCAATTTAAATAGAAAAATATTGAAAACCCCGCACTTTTTTTAAAATGAAAAACAAAACAAAACCTGCAGCCGTCTTAAAATGATTTGTAACAATTTTCAAACCTTTTGCACTGTTATATTTGATGTCACTTGCACAAGGTGCTTGTACTCAAAGTACAACAGGACGTTTCTAAGATGAGGTGGAAGGTTACGATCACACCACTTTTTTTATTAAAATAAATTATACAACTAATATTTTTTTAATGCGCTTTGCCCTATTTAACCATTGAAAATCGCATTTAACCTCTTCGGAACGAGCGTCTTTTACATATTTATTAATCTTTTATCACCGGTTTTTCAAAACAGAAATTTTTACCTAATTGAATCGGGAAATTGCTCGGATTAAATAGGGCAAAATTTACAAGAAAAATTTACAGATGAAAATAATGACGGATTCTGAGCACTTTACGCGGCACGCATTCCGGTCTCTCGTCCCCAAGGGGTTAATCAAAAAGACGTTTGCTATTACAAAAAGTGCTGTGTCGGCACTTTTTAGTCTCATTCTTGCGACGCCCCGGATTATAATTTCTACTCGTATAGGCAGAGACATTCACCACAATTTATTAATTATCTATATGTTTCCATAGAAAAAATAACATAAATAGCCTCAAATTTCTTAATCTTTCTACTTTATTATTATTATTATTATTATTATTATTATTATTATTATTATTATTATTATTATCCTTTATCCGAGTATATAAAATGCAGATATACAGTAGGTATTTGTGGCTTGTGTTTCAGGGATCATAAACAATTATTCCGCGGGAAATGAGGAATATAGGGTGTCGAAAAAAAGGATGTTCCAGTTTTAACTGTATATTATAATAGTCTAATTTAGACTATTTACGACAAATCATGCATCAAACTAAAGGTAAACTAAGCTCACTAAGATGGTCACAAAAGAAGATGGTTTATAATGTACTCGTAATAATAACCAGATTACTGTGCACATTGTTAAGCAATCTAAGGAAAAGTAAGATGCAACTGAACTTAATTGTTCTTTTAAACAGAATTGGATCATAAACGTGTTCAAGATATGCTTAAATACAGTTATCTAAAAGTATTTGAATATTACATTTTTACGTAGCATCTATATAACGTTTACTAATAAAAGAAAGTTTATCTGTGGTGTGTGCATGTCTGTCTGTTTTCGATGGTAAGCGAAATCTAGCGCATATAGAATGAGAAGAGTATATTACAGTCCCAGATGCATCTGAGGTTTAGACTTTTAATTTTTTGATAATTATCCGAGGTATCAATTAGAAACTTATTAAAAAAATATATTAAAAAAAATAAAAAAGCAATTTAACAAATTACAACGACCATTATGATTTTTTCGAAGACTAAAATTTAAGACATAAAAAATAGCACGGTGTTGCTCATACATTACGTACGCCATGAATTAAACATTAATAGTGTTATTACACGTAAAAATTGCAAGCGACAAAAATCGCCTGCGACCCGTCAGATTTCTTAAAACTTACGTATTATCCACCTGAAACTTACGTATTACCCACCTGAAACTTACGTATTATCCAAGCATTTCATTGGCTGTTCGGGAAAAGGCTTTTCCAGCGTCTGATTTCCAAGAAATCTGACGACCAATTTTAAATGAAATTTCATTCTTAAACTTCCAAAGATCCCACAATATTACATTTTACACCGTCGTATAGAGAAAAAAATGTTCTTTTAAATGCAATTTGTTTGAAAGCTGTATCACAATTTGTTTCTGAGTTATTAATTTTTTTTTGTAGTTTTTATTACTTTTTTTGTCTTAGTGGCAACAGAAGTATCCATCTCTGTTGAAAGAAAAGGTTAGTATATAGACCAATCAGAAAACGAATAAAATTCGGATTAAACCAATAAAAAGCTTCAGATATGCTTTTGATTTCCTACCCTGACGAGGACAATAACCATTTTTCCAAATGGTTAAAAAAAAAATCTCGGCGTACAGAGGAACAATCAAATGTTGATTTTTTTGTCGGATGTCTTCAAATTTATCGACCGAACTGATCGGGATACAGAAAAAATAATATATATTTTAATTTTATACTTATACGTCTGAAACGTCACAATCAGTTTGAAAAGCTATTGTTGATAACCCTTTAGTCTATATTTTTTTTTCAAAAGAGTTGTTTTCGCGGGTGGCATTTACTTCATTTCGGCGCGACTCTCCCTTAGGAATTGGTTCCAAAGGTACCTATTCACAAAAATATCTATTTTAAGCTGACACCTTTTTCTCCTTGACGGTGCAATCGCTTTTGAAAAATACGAAATTTAATTTTTTCGAAAAAATAGCGACTGCAGGTCATTTTGCGCCACACGAAAACGACTTGTTTCTACAATAAAAGTAACTGAATATCCGCAATTCGACGCAATGTTCCTAAAGCATATCGGCAGTCATTTGCGTCACCTGCGAAACTTTTGAAACGCTCTGACGAGTACCAATATTTTAAAAAAAATCTGAGAACTTTTCGATGGAAACGCTATAAAGCGGGCTGTTTCGGCGTGAACTCGATGGGTATGTTTTCACTAGTTAGCCCCCTGTACGCTATTTCTCCCCCCCCCCAGCTTATTTTTTGTTGTCTCCAAAAAATAACGTTACATTGTATAAGTCAGCCGTAAATTAAAGCAGATGTATCATTGTACGATTAAATGCTCTATAGCAATTTTTAAACTTCTAAGCATTGCACATTTTTAATTTTTATACCGTCGTATTGTCAAAAAAGTACTTTAATATGCAATTTGTTTGGTATCTCCATTTATTTTTTAAATATTAATTTTTTTGTAATTTTTAGAGCCATTTACTTAATATTGGCAACGGAAGTACTCCATTTCTGTAGAAAGTAAAGGAAAAATAGTTCTAAAATAGTAATTATATATTTTTGTTGCCATTTTCTGAGCTTTAATATTCTTATACTTATAACCGATGCAAATTTGAGAAAGTTCGGAAAATATTATTTTTTTCCGTTAATTTTTTTTCAGCATGTTTTTTTGAAAAGACATTCCTTGTATGCGAGTATCGTTTTCTATATTAACAGTATAAATGTGTTTGGTGAACTAATAATAAGGAAGTTACACAAAAATTATACATTATGTATAATTTATAACTGATAATTTATCGATAATAAATCATGCAATCTACGTAAGAAAATATAGAAATATCAAAATCTATCATTACAAATTGAACCATATTATACAATATTATCACATATTTTTAGTCACAAAATTAAAAAATGATTTCTTATAGTTCATAACAATTTTCTTTGTCCGAAGAAACTTTTCTGTTATTTTTTTTTTTTTTTTTTTTTTTTTTTTTTTTTTTAAGACGAATTTTCTTAAACTAATCATTATAAGGGAAAGAAAGCTTTTTCATGTATGTTTTGTAAAACGTAATGACTTATCCAATGTTTAACGAACGTGAAGTGATTTTTGAAATGTTTGCTAGACAGAAGTCAATAATGGTCCTCATTCAATACTGCTGAGCATGACATAGTGTGATGGAACATAATCCTATTTACTGTGTTAATAAGACGTCTGTCCCAGCAATTTGACATTAGCGTATGAATATCGAAGTAATCAATGTTCCGTGAAGGTTCCTTTTCATTCTCTCATTTCACTATCTAAATAAGTATATAAGTATGTATATACACCTATAGCACTCATTTTAAAAATAATTGTCATTTAATAGTGAAAAACTCAAAATCTGAAAAATAATATTAAGCATATAATTTTTTAAAGAATTTCACTAAAGTAAATGTTTTGAAGTTTTGTACTTATTTAAATGTATGAAAGAATATTTAAGTATCTTTATGAATTATATACGCGCTACTATCATATGAAAATTTTATATTATGGTAATGAATGCATGTATACAGAGTGTTCCATAATGGTTTAAATGCGCGTAATGTTTTTCAGGTTGGAGGTTATTAATCAATATGAATTACAAAAGAGTTTAAAAAATTAAAAAGTTGGATTATATTACTGACATACAACTGATAAAAGAATAGAGGTTCTCAACGTATGTGCCGCGAAAAGATATCAGGTGTGCCGTGAAACTTTTAAGCTAGGTTGAATCAAATTTTTAAAAATTTGAAATCTGTAATGTCCGACATATCATATTATACGATTTACTTTAAAATAAGGTTTAGTATCACAAAGTTGCTTTATTTGGGAGATTTTTAATCTATTACTCATCATAAGAGTATACGTGAAAACTCTAAAAATGGCCTTACGTCACTTGAGATAATTTTTTTCAGAAAAAAAAATCATGTTGCTTGAAATAAAAATATTACAATTTAAAATGCAGTTGAAAAGATCGGTAAAAAATGATTTAAGAGTATGCCTATCCGAAAATTTTATCTTCACACAAAGTATTATAATTTAAAAAAAATCAAACTGACAAGGAGAGGGCCAACCTTGTTAATCACAGATTTTGATTATTTTAATATATGCTTTAGGGTAGAGACCCTTTAGTATCAGATTCAATGGATTTTATCCAACGCCCCTTAGTTCTTGAAAAATCGGGGAGGTCTAATAGTAGTACACAACTTAAATATTTACATTGTAACTAACAGAATAGGTTAGTCGTAGCTCAGTTGGTATGGCGTTAGCCGGTTGATATGCGGACCCGGGTTCGATACCGGGACGCGCTACATTTGTTTTTCTCATTTTTTTTTTGTTTTATAAATGTACTAGCCGCCTTCGCCCGCTACGCTGGTCGGTTTTTCTAAAGAAATTTTGAATGAAACAAAATATATCTGTGAATTTGATCATGCGTTTTAAATCAATATGGACATGTCATTACGGTATTATATCTTTTATTGAGTCATACAAAATTTAGACTGTTAAGGACCAATTTTTTTATTTGATCGGTTAGTGTAGGATTCGGTAAAGAACAATAGAACAATATGTAATATACTAAAAGCGTTCATGAAAAATTATCAATGCAAGTCTCATCAGAATCTGTTAATTTGACTTATTGAAAAGGCTGATCGTTCATAATAATTGGGTTCGCCTGATTCTAGAACTTTCATCTATAATTCTACAATCAAGCAACCTAACAACCAAGCAACAGCAAATGATATGGGCTTTATACTAAAACATTCACTGAAAAATTAACTAACCGATCAAGTTGCATCGAAATCCAGAATCTTTTAAAACGGGAAATATACCGAAACCTTCCCTAAAAATGATCTAATTAACAGTTTAAATCCCATAAAAATTCATTCAGTGAACCTTTAAAAAAAGCAAATCTTTCAAAATTGGGTTCATCTGATTTAGAACTTTCCCCATAATTATTTAACTAAGCAACGTAGAACGTTATGTTTTATACTAACATCTTTTCTGAAAAATTATCTAACTAACAATGTAAATCCCGTAAAAATTTATTCAGCAGAACTCAAGATATAAGCGGCCGGAAGGAAATTTCTCTTTGCATTATATATATATATATTGAGATAGTTAAATATAACTTTCATAATTGCGTTAACCTGATTATACAACTCTCTGGGAGGTAGGGGTAGGTATATACTGCATAACTTATGAATTTTTTAATGAACTCAGCTCAACTTCCATAACTATAGCATATATACTCTCTAGTATACCCTATCTCTCTAGCGTATAGCTTCCAATTTTCTTTCCTGTAAAACTGAGAAATTTTTCCGCATAGCTCCGTAACTAAACAACACAGAATGATATGATAAATATTGAAAAAATCCCTGAAATATTATCCAACTTACTGTGGATTTAATTAGTTGACTTGAAATCTTTAATAATCGAGTTCACCTAATTTTAGAACTCACGTAGCAACTTAGAATGATGGTTTGTACATTAAACCATTTATAAACCAAATTTACTATTTAACAGTGTAAGTTCTATAAAATTCTGTTCAGTAGAATCTGAGTTATAGTCATATTTACAATATTTATTGCTCATTAAACCTTTTTTCATTACATTTGAAATAAAATCAGTAACTGTTTTGGTATTTCCCTGTTATGCCAACACCATTGTCACCAAGCGTAATAGTTGGCACAAAAATGAAATGATACATTTGAAAAAAAAAAAAATATTGATAAAAAAAATGAGCATTTAAAAAATATAACTTTTGAAAATTACAGTCTTTGACCTACCATTTTTTTTAAATCAATAAAAATAATGGTATTACTTGGTTATCCCGTCGACCAAAAATCTATTGCCAAACTATATAAGATTAAAGGTCAGTAATGGTTGATCGTAAATGTCACATTCACTTGACTTTAAGCAAGTTACACGTATTTACGTCATCAGGTGATTTTTATTTCGACTTTTTAAATGTATTTTTATTAATGTTATACTAATTTATTTGTTCTTTCGTTATTTAAAATAAAAATTGTGTCAATTTGTATAATTTGGCGAGTGGTTTGGCGATTTATATAATTTGGCGAAATTGGTCGACGGGTACCAGAATAAATACTTAAAATATAAGAATAAATAAATATTTTGCAAGTAATAAAATATAGCCAATTTAAACTGCAGTCTTGTAATTGTAAATGTCTTTTACTATTGAAGCATGGCGTACGTAATACGTATGTCTCACATTTCAGTAAACATTTCATTCTTTCAATGAAGATATTCATGGTTTTTTGAACAAAACATTTTTATATGTATAATTCCTAACTTCTGAAATAATTTTATTGTAGCTTCCTCATCATCAGATAACTGCGAAATGGTAAAATCTATATCAGTATCAGTAATAAATATTTTCTATTAAAAAAATAACAAATTAAAAAGTTTTGCGAGATTATGATGGAATAAAATGAATTCCATCATTAAAAATTCCTGCATAAAAATATTCACGTTCAATAATTAGTAAATGTTAATGTGTGGCACGGTTTGCAATAAAAATCGTTTGCACAATTAGGGTTGAAATAAATGGCACGATACCATACATTTTGGCATGGTATCGCGACGAGAATTAGAACGAAAAAGTACCACAGGTTTTTTTTTTAATTTATTTATTTAGTTTTAGTTTTTGAGGCGTTTGTATTATTTTTCCTAACTGACATAGTTGTTTTAATTATTTAACCAAAAGATTGGTTAAAAAATTATTCAATTTGAATTTCTTCCCTTGCTACAGAATGAAGAGAATGAGTTTTTAGAAATTATTACTTGAAAAATTCAGGTTTTGGTGCCAAAGATAGTGCCAAATTAGAAAATATGAAATATCTCTCGAACTATTGGGCTTAAAAGAATTTAGTTAGTACCATTCGATTCAGCATACAAAAATACACCAAAATATGTTATCAGTTAAAAAATAACTATAAAATCAGATTTTTAAGGAATTTTTTTAAAGTTCGTTCTCTTTTTTACCCCCCTTAGGGGTGGAATTTTAGAAAATCCTTTCTTAGCGGCACTCAATGCCATAAGAACTATTTTTACCCCGATTTTCAAAATTTTAGGTTCAGTAGTTTTGGCTGCGCGTTGATTAATACGAAATTCAGACTTTCTTTTATATATATAGATTTGAAAGCATAACTTAATAATCTCATTGTCAATTAAAATTTATAATATTGTATATCAATTATAATTTTAACCCATTTAATTTTTTACTTTTAACTAAATAGTTGTATAAAACATCATAAAACAGTTAATTTTTTTTAAATCACTTTTAAAATGTATTTCATATATTCTTTATCGATGCAGTGATATTGAGCAATTGTGTCAATTCGTGATTTTAAAGAACATCATTTACGCATTGCTTTAACAAAGGAAGTCAATGTGATAATACTATTATTCTGTTTTTAAAGTAACAAGCATAATTATATTAAAAATTAACATCAGAATTAAATTACAAACGATTTTTTGAATATTAATGATTTTTAAATTTGTAATACGTATGCTTGCACTTTCAATTATTTTGCTGCCAAAGGGTTATTGATCAATTGCAATGCGGAAAATTACAGGTAATTACCGGATTACCTGTAAATTACAGGATAAAGGGTATGATCATACCCTTTATCTTCTTTCTGCTTTTATTTTTATTTTATTTGAATATTCTTTTATTTTATCATAACTAGATGACACCACAACAGGTTTTGTCACGATTTTGGAATTTTTATCATTTAATAATAGATTCAATTTCTTTTTAAACCTCTTTAAAGGATGAGAAATAATAGTTTAAAAATAAAAAATGATAAATTTAAGTTTGTTAACATTATAATTAATGTATGATATTAAAATTTTTAATTAAAATTATTATATTACAAGTATATTTATAAAACGAAAAATGAGAAAAACAAATGTATCGCGTCCGGTTTCCGAACCCGGGCCGGTAGATCAGCTAGCAAACGCCGTACCAACTGAGCTACGACCAACCTATCCTTTTTGTTACAAAGTAAGTATTTAAGTTGTGTACTCCTATTAGACCCCCCGGTTTCTCAAGAACTAAGGAGCGTTGGATAAAATCCGTTGAACCTGAGACTAAGGGGTCTCTACCCTACAACATATATTAAAATAATCAAAATCTGTGATTAACAAGGTTGGCCCTCTCCTTGTGAGATATCTCTTTAAATGCTAATGTCATAAATTACTAACAAATTAAGATATTTTTCCGCATTTTCCACATTACCAGTCCCTTTCTCTACACAATTTCTTATTGGCTTGTTGCCTGTAATTTTCCGCATTGCAATTGATCAATAAGCGTATACCTTGAATCCGCTTCTCCCACATATATATGGGGAAATTTCATGATTTTTTGCACTGATGACTATATGGTGAAAGATTCCGACACTAGTGTTTAAAATGTGCTTAAAACAGTGTATAATCTGATTATAAATGTTAATACATTTTAAAGAGATGTATATAAAATCAGGTTATAAGAATTTTATTTAAAATATTTTTTTTTCTCTTTATTCGGCTCTAGTAGCCTATTTTGCTTGTGATAGTAAATAAATTAAAATTACATGTAATCCTTTTTATGTAATGATAGATAATATTTCATTTTTAGGTGCGTTCGTAATTATATAAATACGTAGCACCTATAGTCGTCGTTCAATCCGTCTGTCTGTCCGCATATAACAGAGCGAAAACCACACAACCGAATGGTCTGAAATTTGAAATATATGATTTTTGCAAAATTTTGTCGAGCCATTTCAAATGTTATGAAAATCGGATGTATGGTTTAATTACAGGGACAGTCAAAAGTTTTTCTTTACATTACGGCCAGTGGGAAAAAATATTGCAAGTACCTTTTAATGATGTTACAACCATCCGAATGATCTGAAATTTTAAATACATAATTGTTGCAATATTTTGTCGAGCCATTTCAAATTTTATGAAAATCGGATGTATAGTTTATTTACAGGGACAGTCAAAAGTTTTCCGTTACATGACGGCCAATGGGAAAAAAATTATTGCAAGTGCATTTTAATGATGTTACAACCTTCCGAATGGTCTGAAATTTTAAATATATAAATGTTGCAAAATTTTGTCGAGCCATTTCAAATTTTATGAAAATCGGATGCATAGTTTAATTACAGGGACAGTCAAAAATGTTCCTTTACATTACGGGGAATGGGAAAAAAATTATTGCAAGTGCATTTTAATGATGTTACAGACTATGCACTTATGAAGTGCAAAAAAAAAAAAAATACATTTAGTACAATATGCGGTGCAAAAAATAATTATAAAACTAGTTATAGTACGAACGCACCTCATTTGCCACGTTTGACGAGCAATTTTCAACTTGTTATAATTTCAATGTGCCGCATAAATTTAATTCTATATTTAACCCTCTCGCTGCGCAGCCCGAGATATGCTTGGGCATGCATTTTCGCGTCAAACAAATACTATTTGGCTGTTCCCAACCGTTATGTTTTAGCGAAAACTTTATCTGATTTAATCAGTACATTTTCCCCAATTTCGATAGTCAAAAATTTCTCCTTTAAAGAACCGGTGATAGAGATAAAAAATTCTGTAAAAGACGCTCATCGCGAAGAATTACTTATGCAGAGAGAGGGTTAAGTGAGTCGTGAAGTAAAAAAGATTGTGAAACACTGCAATAGTCCTATCTCAAAGATGTTGGAAAAGAACGGGTAAAGTGGCAATTTATCATGCAATCTACATATAAAATTATAGAATTATCAAAATCTATCATTGCATAGTATACCATATTATTACATATTTCTAGTCACAATATTAAAAAAATGAATTCTTGTAGTTAATAACAATTTAGTCTGTTAGGAGGAGCTTTCTGGTTTTTTTTTTTTGGGGGGGGGGGAAATGAGTTTTTTTAAATTAATCATTAAAGGGGTAAGAAAGCTTTTTCATGCATTTTCTCAGTTTAACATCTTCTGTCAAACTTAATGATTTTTAACCAATATTTAAAGGACGTGAAGTGATTCTTGAAATGTTTAGTAGACGGAAGTCATTAATGTCCTCATTCGATACTGCTGAACATGGCATAATATAATGGGATTTAGTACGGTAATAAGACGCTTGTCCCTACAATCTGGTATTAGTGTATGAATGTCGAAGAAATTAATGTGCCGTGAAGATTAGATTTCATTCTCTCATATTACTATCTAAATAAATAAATAAGTATGTATGTCTATGTACAGCATTCATTTTAGAAATAATTATAATTTAATAATGATAAATGCAAAATCTGAAAAATAATATTAAGCGTATTATTTTATAAAAGAGCTTCAATAATGTAAATATTTTTAAATTACATACGTACTTATTTAAATATATGAAAGAACATCAAAGTATTTTCATCAACTATATATGGTAAACTATCATATCAAAATACTATATTATGGTAATGGATGTATGTATACAGAGTGTTGCACAATCGTTTAAACGCGTTTTTTTTTTTTTTTTTTTTTTTTTTTTTCGTGTTGGAAATAGTTAAGCAAAACAAATTAGAAAAGAATTTCAAAAATTAGAATGTTAGATTATATTACTTAAATAGATCTGTCAATAGAGCTAATACACATTATCTTCCGTGTTTCCCTTTTCTTGCGATATCTCACAGATGTAGAGGAAGGAAGGTTAAAATGGCAATTCTAATTTTTGATGAATATTTATGATACCTTTTTAATCAGTAAAGTTCTAGAAACAAATACTAAGACTATCATCTTTTGTAATATTTTAAGCGTTAAATCATTGCAAGATAAAGTAAACGTTAAGGAGGATCAGAATGACGCGACGTGTGGAAAATACAATTGCCCAGCAGACATGCAGATAGCAAACGTTGAGAGTAAAACCTTTCCCTGTAGAAGTTATTGCCCCGACCTGTATTCTTCATTTCAAAGAAAATACTTTGAGTAGTATTTTGTTATAAACAATGAATACAAATCCGTTTCTAGGCAAAGTAGCCATTTGGCAATTTTGTCAGATGTCCTTATGGTCACTTTTCCCGGAATGACGCCATTACATTCTTGGGCCTAGCATATAATCTGTATAACTTAGCGTTTTCAAACACATATCATTTAGAAGGTTATTTCACATTGATGAAACAGAATAAGATCAAATAATTATGCCACTAAATATATTTTCATTCTAATAAAGAAACTGTAGCACTTGCCTAAAAAACAAATGCGAAAAAATTTAAAATGAGTTCAGAACTAGAAAAAATGTAGCCTTCCACTTCAAAGTCACAGACGATATCACCGGAATCTGTGACGACTGTTTAGTCCAGTTGATGCGTGGTGGGTAACAAGTAAGGTAAAGTTTAAAAATCATTTATCAAAGAAAAATTAAAAATGAGAAAATTGTCTCGTTTGCGTTACTTATATAAAATATTATTTACTAATAATTTATATCGTGGGAGACAATGAATATGTGTCGTATACATTTAGCATATTTTTTTTTTTTTAAAAGTCCCTTATATGTACGCTTTCTATTTTTAGGTAGATTTCGTAAGAAATACTACCTATTGCAGTCGTTACCATGGTGCGACTTTTGAAAAATTCCTTCATAACTTTTCATTATATGACCCCAGGAACCCAAAACCACTCCCATTTTAAAAGTTTATATACATATGCATGTGTGTACTAAAGTTTGTCTATAAAAGTCGCAATTATGCACGGATTGTCTTCAAACTCGCCAAACACTTTGAGATGGCTAATATCTCGGCGAGGATTGCAAATGAGAAAAATCGGCCCAAGACAGTAGAAATGAGGGAGGATTAAAAATTTTGAATACCGCCTTAACATAACTCTGATAAAACCAGCACTTACAGAAAAATGACAGGAAAATGTAAACATTTTTCGTTATAGCAGTTGCCAACAATAAAAAAACAAAAAAAAAACAAAAACAAAAACAAAAACACAATACAATTCTTACCACAACAATTACTTTTCTATTGCAAGATTTAAACGTGAAATAAAAATCTATATATATATTACGCTATCGTATCTCCATACATTCCAATATTTTCATTGTTGAGGCATCTCTGCGTCTGCGAGCAAGCTTAAATCCGAACACTTTTCTAACGTAATTTTGATCGAAATAGGGTCATTCCATGTCAATTCAACCAAATTTTTTATGGTTTGTAACCCGACCCCCAGGGATTTGGATGAAACTCTGTGTATATACTAATTCTATCATGATATGAATACATCAGAAAATTTTCCTTCCTAGACCTCATAGTTTGTGAGATATGGGGGATCCAATTTTTGGATTTTTCTCAAATCGCGCATTTCTGAGTCTGTATTTTTAGACTGCAGTTCCATTTTCAAAAAAATGTTTCTCTGGCTCTAAAATGCGATTCATCTTAAAAATATCACAGTAAGTACATCCAAAGACGCAAATTTTAATAAAAAAATATTTAAAAAATTAATTTTAAATATTTAGGGCCAAAAAATTAAACCAAAGTTGAAAGTTATGGTTATTTTTCCAAATTTTTGTGATTTTACGAAAAAGGCTCTACATAAAAAGGCAAATGAAATTTCCAATTTCTTTTTGCTGTAAATAAAAGTTTACACTTTGAGCTTTCTAGTTATGAAATAAAAATGATGTCTTTCTCATGACTTATGCAAAATTTTGCCTGGTTTTTGGGAAACTGCACCAATCAAGAAAAAAAAAATCTCTGCCTAATTTTAGCTGAGGTACCTAACTAACTACTGTGGTTCCTATGACTTGTTGAAAATATTATTCAATGTTTCTTTCTTCCGTTCTTTTGCAAAGTAAAGTTTTTCCTTTTTTTTTCTTTGTTCTGAGTAAAAGGGGGTGAAAAAGTCTATGACTGCAGTCTATCCTCCCACCATTAAATTTTGTGCATAATCCTTATGTTTCCATTATTTATTCATTCATATATTTCCTTTTATTATTAGCATTTTTTTTAAATTTAAACAATCCCTTAATTTTGTGTTTACAATATAACTGTAAACAAAAAATCTTTTGTTGATATAGAATAAGAAAATGCAATAATGACTTTTTACCCATCAAATTTTCAACATGTTTTTTTCTGTGTGTGTGTGTGTGTTTGAAATAAAATATTTTATTTATATTTAACATTCTTTTAAAAATTTCTATCTTACCATCTTGGATAATTTTAATCATTTTAAATATGTTTTTTATAGTTTAAATACCTTATATTTAACAAAGCCTAGTTCATTTCTACAGTATGGAACATATTTTTAACCTGCCTTGTATAAACAAATACTGACAAAGGCAGGATAAAATTATTTAGTTAAGGCAGGTGTTTTCGAATCTGTTAATCAAATTATTATTAGTCTGCTGTTTCTCATAATAGAAGGGGGATATATTTTTCCTTGTGCTGCAAATCAAAATAATAGATGAATTTGAAGTAACTAATTATTCTCCATGACGTGTCATGACAACTTCTGAGAGAAAAGAGAATCTTGTCTATGCCAGAAATAAGAAAAATTAAAGCCACAGCTACAGGTCCAGAAACAATTGAACTAATTGAAAAGTTTTATAATTGTAATGAATATTGAAGAATCATGACTGGAAAAAAATGTAGTTAGCATTGCTAAGAATGTACTATGCACAAAAGCGATTGATATTATGTGCATCTATATGAGTTGTATTCTCTTTTTAAACAGGAATTTCCAAAAAACTTGAGAATTATAACTCTAGGTATTCAATCCAGTATTAGCAGCACTGTTCATTTAATTGAATTTGTGACAAGCTAAGTAAAATATTTGGAAAATGTTATTCCACTCTTTTATAACGAAAGCTAAATCTAATTTCCTAAAAGAAACTAAAGCAAACTTTGGCCCTCAAAAAGCTATCGTTTTGTAGGATTTCAGCAAAAATTTTACTTTTCTTATTCAAGATGAGGCTTAAAGTTACCATTGGACCAAAGAAGCTGCACTCTTGATCCAACTGTTATATACACTCTATCTCTCAGTATTAGATTATCAGCAAGCAATATACACATTTTATCTTATGATATGCAACATGATGTCACTCTTGTGTGTTTAACACAGAAGGAAGTCATATCATTTGTAAAAGAGATATTTCCTGATGTAAAGAAAGTCCTTGACTTTTGTGATGGGTTCTCTGGCAATATAAAAATTGCAAATTTTCATAACCTTTACCAAAATGAAGAGAATTTCCCCTTAAGATATTTAAATTCTTTTCTGGGGGGCGGGGGGGAGGAGGGGAGATAGCCACCGATTTAATGTTTTAGATACTAAATCACGAAGATCTTCTAATATACCGATGTTTTGTTGTGTTATTATGTTTGGAGTTACAGTAAGATAGGAAAATTGACATATATATTAGAAGGCTCTCAATGTTGCTTATTCATAATAAATATAAATTTTAAATTGCACAAAAAAAGAATGTTGCAAAATAAGTCTAAGTGATACTGCAAAAGTACGTCATTTATTTCTATATTTATATTTAGCTCAGTTATATTTTTTAATTTCAATCTTTTAACTATAATGTTTATTCTGATTTTTTTGCTTTAAAAATTAGCATATAATTTAACAAATTCTTTATTTGTTACATAAAAAAAAATTACAACAATCTAAATCTTTAAATTATTTATAAGCAATTTTATTTAATGTATTAGATTTAATTAATCATTATTTCAATTTTAATAAAAATGAAGTTTTTCTCCTAGCTTATGTAAAAATTTTGCCCTGTTTTGATAAATTGCACCATTAAAAAAAAAAAAAAAAAAAAAAAAAAAAAAAAAAAAAAAAAACTAATATGTCTAATTTAAACTGTGGCACCTAAATAATTACTGTGGTTCCTATGACTTGTTGAATTTATTTAATATAAGTGCTTCTTTTTTTTTATTTACAAAGTAAAGTTTTTGCTATGTTTTTTCTGAGTAAACTGAGAAAAAAATCTATGATTTCAATATCTACACCCCCTCCATTAAATATTGTACATATTCTTTACATACTACCTTTGTGAAAGTATTTATAGAAATGCTATACCACTGAATCCAATGATAGATGTACATTTATGTGACAAACATATGCGATAAGATTGAGAACAACACAATTTCAGATAATGTGTGATGTGTACCAATAACATACACATTTTCTACTGTTATAAAAATAAATAAATCAGTCTTATTTTAAGGGTTCATTTTAGGAAATAAATCAAAATGATTAATAAATTTATATTTAAAATATGCCGCAATTATTTAGGTACCATAAGCGAAGTTAAAGATATTTATCTCTTGATAGGTACAGCATCCCAAAATAAGTCAAAAATTTTGCATATCCCATGAGAAAGACATCATTTTTATTTAATAAATAGAAAGCCCAAAGTATTAACTTTTATTTAAAACAAAAAAGAAATTGGAAATTTCATTTGCCTTTTTGTGTAGACCTTTTTCGTAAAGTCACAAAAATTTGGAAAAATAACCATAACTTTCAACTTTGGTTTAATTTTTTAGCCCTAAATATTTAAAATTAATTTTCTAAATATTTTTTTATTAAAATCTGCGTCTTCTGATGTACTTACGGTGATATTTTTAAGATGATTCGCATTTTAGATCCAGAAAAACAATTTTTTAAAAATGGAACTGCAGTCTAAAAATACAGACTCACAAGGAGAGGGCCAACCTTGTTAATCACAGATTTTGATTATTTTAATATATGTTGTAGAGTAGACACCCCTTAGTGTCAGGTTCAACGGATTTTATCCAATGCCCCTTAGTTCTTGAAAAACCAGGGGGTCTAATATTAGTAGACAACTTAAATACTTACTTCGCAGCAAAATTGACAGGTTAGTCGTGGTTCAGTTGGCATGTCGTTTGCCGGCTGATCCGAGGGCACGGGTTCGATACCTGAATGCGCTACATTTGTTTTTCTCATTTTTTGTTTTATAAATGTTGTTGTAATTATAATTTAATAATTTCAATTAAAAATTTTAACACCAAACATTAATTATAATGTTAACAAACTTAAATTTATCATTTCTTATTTGTAAACTATTATTTCTCATCCATTAAAGAGGTTTAAAAAGAAATTGGATCTATTATTGAATGATAAAAATTCCAAAATCTTGACAAATTCTGTTGTGGTGCCATCTAGTTATGATAAAAAAAAAAAGGAATATTCAAATAAAATAAAAGCAGAAAAAAGATAAAGGGGAAAGCAAAATAATTAAAAGTGCAAGCATACTTATTACAAATTTAAAAATCTTTAATATGCAAAAAATCGGTTGTAATTTAATTCTGATGCTAATTTTTAATATGATTATGCTTGTTACTTTAAAAACAGAATAATAGTATTATCTCATTGACTTCCTTTGTTAAAGCAATGCGTAAATGATGTTTCTTTAAAATCACGAATTGACACAATTGCTCAATATCATTGCATCGATAAAGAATATATGAAATACATTTTAAAAGTAATTTTTTATAAAAAAAAAATAACAGTTTTATGATGTTTTATTACAACTATTCAGTTAAAAGTAAAAAATTAAATAGGTTAAAATTATAATTGATATACAATATTAAAAATTTTAATTGACAGTGACATTATTAAGTTACACTTACAAGTAAATTTATAAAACAAAAAATGAGAAAAACAAATGTAACGCACTCAGGTATCGAACCCGGGCCCGCCAATCAACCGGTTAACACCATACCAACTGAACTACGACTGACCTATCATCATTGTAGCAAAGTATTTAAGTTGTGTACTAATATTAGACCCCCCCCCCCCGGTTTCTCAAGAACTAAGGAGCATTGGATAAAATCCGTTGAACCTGACACTAAGGGGCCTCTACTCTACAACATATATTAAAATAATCAAAATCTGTGATTAACAAGGTTGGCCCTCTCCTTGTCAGAAATGTGCGATTTGAGTAAAATCCAAAAATTGGACCCCCCATATCTCACAAACTATGACATCTTGGAAGGAAAAATTTCTGATGTATTCATATTATGATAGAATTAGTACATACACCGAGTTTCATCAAAATCCCTGGGGGTCGGGTTGCAAGGTCTGGTTGAATTGACACGGAATGACTCAATATCGATTTTTCATTTTTGCAATAATATCAAAATTAAATCTTTTATCTATCGAAATTTGCTTAATTTTTTTTTTTCTGTATCTAAACTAGAACCCGAGTTACAACCGTTTAAAGTTACAGCTATTACAGCTTTTGAAATGTGTTTAAAAGTTATTTATAGCTTTTTGTCAAAATGAAGTTTTTCTGATTTTTACTATACGCAAAACATCCTAAAATAAAAAATTATGCATGAAATGCTACAAAATTATCTGTACTTCTTTTACAAATGTCTTTTGAGGGAATAGACTACACTCGTGATAATATATTAAATAGTTTTACATTTACACAAATGTCTCATTACATTAGTACTTTAACTACCATATCCTCTGAGATACAGATGCGATTATAATGTGCGTAAGTCCTAGAGAAAGTTATTCTGTTTATTATGCCATTTACAATTGTTTCATTTTTGAGTTATCACATTTTGCGGAAATGTAAATTTTTGACATAATTTTGACTATTTTTCTCTTAAAAGAAATTATTTCATGGTAATTACTAAAATTTTTATTTTTTTCCGAAGTATTAAAGTAAATGTTATTATAAAAAATAGATAACAAGAGAAAATTTCAAAAATTTCAGAAAATCACTTCCGAAGATGTGCGGATACCTTAATTTTTTCCCGTGCTAATTCATAAAGTGTATTTGTTTCTTTCCTTCTTTGGTACGTGCTGCAGGGCAAATTAAGAAACTGTTACGGTAAAATTATACCATGGTTTTTCGAAATGGAGGAAGTAAAATAATTCGCTGTGTCCTTGAGTTTATTCACTAGTGATCTCAATTAAGCAGGACTGCTGTGTGGGCGCAGGCCCTTTTAAATTCTGCCATCGTGCATAATATATTTAATAAATTCTTTATTATTAAAGATAAACCTTTGAAATTTCAGCACTATATTTTTAAAAGATGTTGTGCTTTAAGGGGGCTAGGTAAGCGAAATTTTGGGAAAAAATTGATTTTTACTTTTTTATATCATTAAATAGTTTAAACATTTATCTTTCCAACGATGCGTCACACATGTTTATATATATATAAAAAAATAAGTGTTGAAATTATGCATTCTTTTTAAGAGTACTTCACAGCTTAATTTTTCTCAAAACTTGGATTTTTCATGTTTATGTTCTTTTTTTTCAATATCTATTACACTTAAGAAATCAGATTTTTTTATACATTTATTATGTTATATTGTATATAGTCCAGACAATAGGGAATTTTACCTAGCAAAATTAATGGTAGTTCTGGAAATCGGCTTACTTTATGTTTTTTGGGTCGCTGAATCCGAATTTGTAACTTTTCACCAAAATTTCCTCCGGCAACCCCCCCCCCCCCCAAATTTCGGTAAAAAGCCCCACAAAAAGGTTTCTATTAAAAAAAATCAAATTTTTTATTGTTTTAGGGAAAAAGTATTTAGAAATTCCGAAACTAGACAAACTTTGCAACAAATTAGATACATGACATAATGACTTAGGACGAAGGGGAGGGGGGGATCTGCCTCGGAACATGCGCGCGGTGCTACGTGGACTAAGCTGCGAAATTCCACTTAACCACTCACACGTTTACATTCGCCCTCCCATCTCCCCTCCGAACTTTCCTTATAAGGTTTACTTTAAGTTATTTGGGTAGCTGAATCCGAATTTTTAACTTACCTCCAAAATTCCCCTCCCACCGAAACGCCCCAAATTAGTTGTTATTAACTCAAATTTCTTATTGTTTTAGGGGAAAAGCATTACGAAATTCAGAAACTAGACAAAGTTTGCTACAAATAGGATACATGACATTGGGACGTAAGATAAACAGGGAGAGAGGGGGCTGTCTTGGAACATTCCCGGCGCGCTTTTCTCAAAAACCAAATTTTTTCGAAAAATCAATTTTTTGGAGGATTGCCGGGTGAAATTTTGGTGGGAAGTTACAAATTCTGATTCAGCGACCCCCCCCCCCCCCCCCAAAAAAAAAAAAAAAAAAAAAAAAAACATAAAGTGAGTCGAAATCCAGAACTAGTATTAATTTTTCCAGGTAAAATCCCCTATTGCCTGGACTTCATAACTTAGTGCACGTAGCGCCGCAGTGCATGTTCAGAGGCAGCCCTCCCCCTCCCCGTTCATCCTACGTCATAATGTCATATACCCTATTTGTTGCAAATTTTGTCTAGTTTCTGAATTTCGTAATGCTTTTCCCCTAAAACAATAAGAAATTTAAGTTAAAAACAACTATTTGAGGGGGTTTTCGGGTGGGGGGAATTTTAGTTGGAAGTTAAAAATTCGGATTCAGAGACCCAAAAAACTTACAGTAAACCTTATAGAGAAAGTTCGGAGGGGAGATGGGAGGGCGAATGTAAACGTGTGAGTGGTTAAGTGGAATTGCGCAACTTAGTTCACGCAGCACCGCGCGCATATTCCGAGGCAGATCCCCCCTCCCCTTCGTCCTAAGTCATAATGTCATGCATCTAATTTGTTGCAAATTTTGTCTAGTTTCTGAATTTCTAGATACTTTTTCCCTAAATCAATAAAAAAATTGATTTTTTAATAAAAACCTTTTTTGGGGTGGCATTTTACCAAAATTTGGGGGAGGGGGGTTGCCGGTGGAAATTTTGGTGGGAAGTTAATAATTCGGATTCAGCAACCCAAAAAACATATAGTAAGCCTTTTCCCAGAACTACCATGAATTTTGCTAGGTAGAGCCCCTATACGGTCTCTATTGCCTGGAGTAATACTTTAACAAAGGCATTTAATGATTTGTTGAGAATTACTTATTTTATGCAGTGAAATCTTACCAAAAATGCTAATTTAAAAATGCCTTTCAATAAATAATTAATAATTAATTTTCAGGTTCTCTTAGAAAGAAAATGGTCTGTTAAAATACGTAAAGCATGTTATTCAAACTCCTATAAAAATTCTAGACCTCTACATTTTACCATTTCTGAGAAAAAGGTACATAAATTTGGTGCATTTTAACATGGCGCAGATAGAGCTTACCCTATTCCCTTAAGCAAATAAAAAACAATCGATATTTTGACCGTTTTCAAGATATTGTGTCCATTTAATTCCTCTTTTCTTGTCAGTTTTCTGATAATTGACAACATTTTATATTTCGTCTATTCTTTGCTTTGTTGCTTCTATTTTCCTGTGTTTCAAGTACAATTTATGAAAAAATCAGGTATTTAAATCCTCCGAGGTTTAAAAAACTTGCTACATTGAATATTTTGCTTATGTATCCAGTATTTAGCATGAATTAATTTCTTCGATATTGAATATTGTACCTGTGCATATTTAAAAAACATTCCTTATACAAACTCACAATTTAAACTTAGTATTATAAGGGGCAGTCAAATGAAAATAGGACACACACTAAAAAGTGAGAATGAAAAATTTTTATTCAAAAATAATTGTCAGAACTGTTAAAACATTTATCCCATTGGGAGATGAGGCGATCAATTCCAGTTTTATAGAAATAGTTAGGTTTGTGACATAGATTAACATACAAGATGGGACATTGAAGGCAAAATCTGCAATGGCAACAGTACTAGCGCCACTACCGACAAGGGGGGAAGAACTAACAAGCCTCCGAAATTTACCTATGTTGATGAAATATGTTTACGCTCTGTGTTTTGAATATCTATTCTTTCCTAAACGTGGCAGACGATGTTGTATTTATGCTTTATTTATTAAGCTACTTTTTTTTTTTCGTATTTGTTTTGTTCACCTTTTACTTACAAAATGATAATTAGAATAATTATATGAAAGAATATCCCTTGAAAATTCTGTTAAGAACGTAAATATGTATAAGTTTATGAGATTAAATTGTAAAAAATCAAATTCAGGTATTGTGTTAATTTACTCATATCGAATAAAATTTTATTAAATGTAATGTCAGTACCTCTATTTATATTTAAATTTAGATTTATATAAAAGGAATTTTTCCCCATCTGTAATTTTATTATTATTCATTATATATATTATTATATATATCTATATATATAAAAGCCGTTCTCTGTATGTATGTCCTTTATACAAATCTTCAATTTTTGACCGATTTGCACGAAACTTCCTGTACATATGTTTTAGAACGTGGAAAAGATCACTGTCTACTTTAAAAAATCATCAGAGGGCTATTTACCCCTTTTTTCTACCATCTTTCATAATTTAACATTATAGAAATATCTCTTTTAAATTTTCAAATTCAACAGTTTCTTTCCTGTTGCCACACATCTAAAAAACTGTTCAATAATTTAAAACAAATGATGACTCGAGTACTTTGTTTTTATAAGCTAATAAAAATTCAGACTCAATCGCTAATTTTTTCATTTTCTAAATTGTTGTCATTCTATTCAGGAAATGCAGATTTTTCCCGTATAAAATAAAAACCTTAACTAAATGTGTGTTCAAATGACGTAGTATATATTCATTTTAATGTTTTTGAAGCTAAAAAAATCTATTTTAATACAGGCGTTTCAATATCAAGAAAATAATTTAGGGACACAAGATAATAATAAAAAAAAATCCTTTGCTAGATATGACGTCAATTTCTGATTAACTGGCACATGCTTTCTAATGATGTTTTATTCTGAAGGAATACTCTTGATCTTCTGAAATAATTCCTTATTATTATTTAAATTAACTCAGATTTCTTATTAACGTTCAAATGAAAATACTACGTCCTTTTAACATACATATGGTTAAAGTTTTTTACATATATAAATGAAAGATGTGCATTTTCTCTTTAGAATGACGTCGATTTCAAAAATGCAAAAATACAGCGACACAATCTGAATTATTTTATTGTGTTACCACACCCTAAAAAACGGCACAAATAATTAAAAAAAAAAGGCAAACACGTGTAGTTTCTTTTCATAAACCAATACAAATTCAGTCTCTCTCCACATATTGTTACATTTTTTAAATTGATGTCTCTCTAAGTAGAAAATGCGTTTTTCTCATATTTTAAATAAAAACTTCAAGGCTTTCAGAAAACTTAAAACCTCCATTTAATACATTTGAAATTAAAATTTCACTAAAATATAGGCTTTTCTATTCCAAGAAAAAGGATCAGAAACACAAACACTAAATACGACGCCACTTTCAATAAATTATGACGTCAATATCGATAAATATGGCCTCAAACTGGCTCTAAAAACCGGTTGCTATGATTTATTTCCTATTTCGTTATAATGCTGTTTCTTTAATTGTACCATTTAGCTAAATTTTTAAAAATTTAAATGCAGTGATAACATTCTACGATTTACGTCAAATACCATAATGTAAAATCTACTTTTATACGATTTATATTAAATTGAAATTAAAACATAACAACTATTATTTTTTTAGAGTTAGCTTTCTCATTTTAAACAATACTTCATAGATTGACGTCATTTTTATGTTAATCGGCTGTGGATTTGGATTTTATGATTAGGGTGAGTTTCCGTTTAAAAATTATAGTCAATGAATCTTAGGATACCCGAGCTTAAAGGTACCTGATATACTGCGCATTAACAGAACATAAATAAAAATCGTTTTTAATTTGAAACACTAATATATTTAGTGTATATTTTTTTAGATTTTATTAAAAACTACACGAAAAAGCATTTTTGGTATTTTCGTATAATAGCGAGCAGTTAATCGTGAATATTTTCACTATAATTCTCTTATAATCTGAGTAGCACATTTCGCTCGCTGTGCTGGTCGGTTTATCCAAACGAATTTTGAATTAAATGAAATATATAGGTGAATTTGATCCGTCATTTTAATGCAATATGAGTCTTTATCTGAAACGTCCTTCCGCGTAAGTGAAAACGTTATTAACGCCACTGCGCTATTATACTTTCTAATGTTTAAGAGAAAAGTTTAGTTGTTAAGGGTCAAATTTTTTAGTTGATGATTTACAGTAGAACTTGGTTTAAGAATGATAGACCGATATGCAATATACAAAAACTATCCCTGAAAAATTATTTAACATTTTAAAAGGCTAATCATTCAGAATGGGGTTCAACTGATTAGTAACATTTCAGCCAACTCTATAACAAAACATGTAGAGCAAAACGGAATATACTAAAACCATTATAGAAAAATGCGTGCATAGTAACAGCGGAAATTCCATCAAAATCTGTTCAGTAGAACTTTTTAAAAAGGCTAATCTTTTATAATCGGGCTCATCTGATTATTGAATTTTCTTCCATAATTTTATATGTAACGGCCTGATGTAAATGCAATATTCTAAAACCATCCGGGTAAAATTATCCAAGAAACGATGCAAGTTCCAAGGAAGTCCATTAATAAAAATATTTTTTTAAATACTAATCTTTCATAATCAGGTTCACATGATTATAAAACTTTTCCCTATAATTCTATGACTAAACAACATAAAACAGTATGTTATACACTTTCTGAACAATGTGTTATCGCTTTCCTGAGAAACTGATAATCGCATTGAAATGCATTCAGAAGAACTCAAGTTATAACAGCCGGTACGAAATTCCCATTTGCATTTTCTATACATAATAGATTATTTTGCGTAGTTCGATTTGATATCTGTTAAATTTATTTTGCTCATTTTATTTTGGCGTTTTAATTTCGTTTACCAATTTAATTATGAAATATTTCACGAAAACAAACAAGTACTGAATTATATGCAGCGCTTTTGAGCCATTGAGTTAATCTTTTGTAATTGCACGCACATTTAAAAAATATTCATGCTTGAGAATCACTTAAAGTCGATAGAAAATCTACAAATTGACATAAACTTTTCAAACGAATATTATGGAAAATTTCTTTTGTTTTCTATTAGACGTTGGAACAATCGAATGTGCAATGTTTAGAAGTTAAATTGTAGTAAAATCAAAATTTGTGGATAGATTAGGTTGTTGTCACCAATAATATGATGACAAAGTTACACATAGACATGTCTTTTCTTCATAAACGGGTTCATCTTTCGTAATGGTTTCGTTGGGCTACATGCACATTAAAAAATATCCATGTTTGAAAATTACGTTCAAACTCATTAAAAAAAACAACAAAAAAATACTGAGATACAATTTTCAAATCTATTTCATTTGAAAGGAATTTTTTTTCTATTCGATAACTTAAAAAATTAAATTGTGTGATGTTTAGAAGTTAAGAAAAAATTGCTGTAAAGGAGCAATGTGTCTATGAGGTCGTTGCCATCAACAGTATGATAAAATTAAAAAGTATAGAATTAAAAATATATATATTGCGTTTATCAGCATTACAAGGTTTTTCATTTTTATCTATTTTTGATTATATAAATGTTTATGTTTTTTCAGATACATGGATCCAAGTAAATTGTTATTTACCTACTTTATCTATTTTTTATATGATCCTAATTTGTAATATTTTAAATTGATAAATTTTTAATTCCATAATTCTGTTTTGCAATAAAGACTGTTATAAAAATATATGTTTTTTTCAAGATTAATATAAAGCAAACTAATGAAACGTTACTTTACAAAGATATATTTGTTGTATACAATCGGTGAAATTAATGCATGAATACATTTCTGAGAGCTTTTTATAGATCACAACGGCACACAATATAGCTGAAACTATCAGATTTACAAAACACTTAAGGCTTATCATTTGGGATTAAGGGAATATCTTAAATGACCTCTCTGTTGCGAGCAAATTCTACTATTCATTGATCTACTATTTAGTTTAAGTTAAACTGCAAATCAATATGAATATCCAATTCTCTTTTGGGACATAACATAAAAGTATGTTAAAGCATTTTTTTCATTTACAGGGTAAATACACACAACAATAAGAATGATATTGCATTATTTTTTACTAATTTTAAAACAATTATCATAATAGTTCTTACTGATAATTATTCAGACATTATAATTTCTATGCATACATTATAATTTATTATACATTTATATTCAGACATTATAATTTATTATGCATAGAGGGGCATTTATTTCATTTTTATAATGCTAAATGCAATATAGGAAATAATTTCGTTTTTAGTCAAATTTAATTGTGGTATAAATATTTTTCATGAATAGATATACTTAAATATTTTATTGGTATTTCTGTTTTTACCCGACTGGCAAGAAAGGTTATGTGTTTCACGCGTATCTGGGTATGTGGATTTCTTTATAGCCTCGAAACATCCCAACGGCTGGGTGGATTTTAATGAATGAGGTTTCTATCGATTCATCTTAAACGTCCAATGGTTATAGAATAGGTTTTGTTTTTATAAATTCAAAATGGCGGCCGTAAAATACAAAATGGCGGTAGAGACGAAAAAAAAATTTAACGCACCCTATTGAATGGCATATCACTGGATAGATCTTTCAAAATGAAGATGTTTCATTGGCTATTTTACGGTCAGTAGCTCCGTTTAAATATTACACAACTTGGAAGTTGTGTAGGATTTCTAGCTTTACTGCAACTCTAACCTTCATAGACATCTATAGACCTCATCAAAACAGTGTTTATAGCTAGGACCTAGCAATTAAACACAACTTAAAAGTCATCAAAACAAGTAAATAAAAAAATAGGTAAGTAATATAAAAAATAGTTTCACATTGATGAGAAATAATTAATTAGTCCGCTTTTTACGCAGTCGGGTTTTTTTATTTTTTAAATTGAATTTTTACTTGTTGATTTCATTGTTTTCTGAAAAAACATTTAATACATGTCCAGATTTAAACGTGTAAAAAATATTTCATATTCATAGAGAAGAATATCATTCCATATGTGATGGATGTTTATAGAGAAATGCGCAGGATTTTACTTTTTGTATTCGCATATAATTACGTAGTAATTTAATGGTAAACATTTGTCAAAACGAGAGTGGACGTACAATGTATCATATCAATTAATAATTTGAAAGTTTTTTGGTATTCTCCAAAAAGAAGTAATTAAAATTTCATACGTGCGTTAAATCATACGTGTAATTTTCATATATTGGAAGATCAGTATGACGCAAGATAGATTTTGGTCAACATATTTTAATAAGTTTTACTTTTAATGCATTTTTTTCATATCGGTCAAACCAGTATTATAAACAACAATAAAAATTTAATTAGTTTATTTCAAAACTATTTTAATTGAAGATTTCTTTCATATTAAAATTATCATTAATATTTCATTATTAATATTTCGTTATTTCAAATAATTATGTCGTAATTTAGAATTTTATGCAGCCCCCCGGTCTTATAAATGACATGTAGAAAAAATTATCTTTGTTCTTAGAAATCAACTAGTAAAAATATCATTTTTGTACGCACAAATCTTAATGAGTGTTGATACTTTAACTTTATTGATTTTTCAACGTTTTTGTAGTATTAAAAATGTTTTTGCATTTTCTATAATTATAGCTTTCATTGATCTAATATTACATTTTGATTAAACCATTAGTCAGAGCAAATACTTTTCTTTTTCGTTTGCGTGAAACACGATATGATCCCCTGGTCCATTTAGTTATGGGTCATTCCACACGAATTCAACCAATGGGTGTTGCACCATAGTCACAGATTTTTTTTTTAAATTTTTATCATAGACAGGCATAGTAGTGAAACCCTCAAATCTGAAATTTAAATTCTTTTTTCGCAATATTGGCTGAGATATAGTCATTTGAAAATTGGTCATTTTTACTAAATGGCGACCATCTTGGAATCTTATCTATGTCTATAAATGACTATAACTTGACAATTAATGGCTCGAATTCTATGTTTTTGGTACCAATTTGAAGCTATTTGTACAAAGAAGGCATATTTCACATCAAAACAAAAGTAAATTTTCATTTCTTTACTTTTTTTATTTGCAAACTGAAAATATCACCCAAAAAAAGGACTGACTGTAATGGCCCATAAAAAAAACGAATCATCATGAATTTTTCCGAAACTTGGTAGAAACATTGCTCCATCTATGTACTTTAAATTAAAAAAAAAATTGGAGAGGTAAAATTTATTGTTTTAAAATTAATGTTTTTTACACAGGGTGTCATTTACCAAATAATGATAATTTTAGAATCTGTAACTATTCCTAATTTAAAAAATAATGGTTAAAATAAAATTTTCGAACATCTGAATTAATGTAAGAGTATATTGAAAACGTCATTTGTACTAATTTCGTAGGAATCTCCCTCCCCCTCCCCCCCAACAAAAAAAATGTATACAATTAAAAAAAAATTACAATGAAAAAGATAAGAAAATAATTTAAGGAATATAATGTATAATTAATTATAAAAAAAACCTATAAATGCAATACATATAAATGAGGATTTACTTTACATATAGGGGAGAGTGGGGTCAAATCGGACAGTACGTTTTTCTCTTCATGTATCATTCTAAATATTTCATCAATCACAGATTAGATGAAGGAATGGTAGCCCAATCTTCAGTTGTAAAAAGTAGCTGACCTACGTAAGCTTGCAGTTGTATAAAGAAAAAGATTATTTCAATAATCAAAAGTAAATTTGCTTCATATACTTTTTATGCTTTCTGTATATTAATGATTTGTTTATGCATAGGTTTAATAGTTTCCCTATTTATGGAACATTATACTGTATATTATCCATAATTTAAACTATGCCTAAAAGCAGTATTTCTGTTTATACAAGAAGTTTAATATAAAAGAAGATGGAGAGAGGAATGTGACATGCCAGCAAATGGGGAATGGGACAAGTCTAATTCTTACTTTTTAATAAGATGAGTATAAATTGCTAATATGCAGATATTTTTAAAGGGTAGTATATTAATTATAACATTGAAAATATATTCATTCAAAATATAAATAAATTGAACGGATGATTTCTTAATAATCATCTCTGATTAACAATCCCGAATTATCCTTCCAGTGATGAAGATACTGGAATTTGAAATTGTAGCACAGGCATTATCAACCTAACACTAGACTATTTGCTTCTTATAATAGATTGTTTTATTGTTGTCCCATACCTCCCTGTTAGGGGGGGAAGGTATGTGACACATTTTGAAATTTACAGTTTCTTTCATTATAAAATTGTTTCTGAAAATTATGTTTCTATATTGTTCAAGGACATTAGAAAGTGTTTCATTTTGTATTCTAAAAATCGAAATTTTTGTTTTTGTGTCAAACAAAATAGATTTTCTCATTTTTGTAAAAAGTGTCCTATTCCTCCCCACTCTCCCCTATACACAGAACCTGTTTAAGTCGTCTTTCCCACTTAAAAAATTAAATTTATATGGCCAAATTTTTATTTCTCACTTTACAGATTTTCTACTTATAAAGTTTAATATTAGTGTGTGATCCTTTACAGAAGAAAACTTCTACTATATATATATAGTTATATAATAAATTTGAAATCACAAGTATATGAACAAATTGGTAAAATTCTAAAGATAAACTATATATTTAAATAATTCAGAATGCATTAAATGTTCAGATGTAAATATATCAATTTAAGTAATTTTTATTTCGGTATATTTAGTATAACTGAATTTACTTATAAAACTGAATAAATCCTTGGTAGTTTAAATCTGAAGAAAAAACTATTATATTATAAAGTTATATGCATGTAAGTAAATATTTTGTTCTTATTTTGTCTAGATTTGTTCCATGTGTAAGTTTATGCTTATTTCTCATCACATTCAGTGTTTTGCCCTGGATTTGAATTATATTAATTTTTTTTTTTGTCTCACTGTATCTAGATTTTTGTTCATAAAAATTTTAACTCAATGTGAACTAAAAACATCAAATGTCAACTCAATCAACTCATTTATATAGTTTTATTTTATTTTATTTAAATTTCACAATTGATTAAATTCAACTGTAATTTACAGGTAGTATTTCTCCAACATTTCCGGGGAAAATATTATGTGGCCTTTTTTTTAATGTAGTCCATTATAGTAAGGGATTTAATATTTATGTAACTATGTTTTGAGAATTATATTCTCATATTTTAAATGAAATAAAAAGTATTGTAGAAATAAAAATTTACTAGTATTTTAATACAATATATGAATATTTAGTATAAATAGCTTCAAATTGATATTTCTTTATTTAATTATGTAATAAACACACAATGACAATGCATTAATTCAAATGTTGGAAATTTTTATTTTAACCATTATTTCTTAAATTAGGAATACTTACAGACAGATTCTAAAATGATCATTGTTTGCTTAATGACACCCTATGTGTAAAAAACCATTTATTTTAAAACAACAAATTTTACCTTTCCAATTTTTTTATTTATTTAAAGCACACAGATGGAACAATGTTTCTACCAAGTTTCAGAAAAATTCATGAAGATTCATTTTTCTTACGGGCCATTCTAGTCACCACTTGTTTGGGTGATATTTTCAGTTTGCACATAATAAAAAATAAAGAAATGAAAATTTACTATTGTTTTGATGTGAAATATGCATTCTTTGTACGAATAGATTCAAATTGGTACCAGAAAGGTAGAATTTGAACCATTAGTTGTCAAGTTATGGCCATTTACAGACATTAAAAAGATTCCAAGATGGTCGCCATTTGGTAAAAATGGCCAATTTTCAAATGGCTATATCTCAGCCAATATTGCGAAAATTATTTTTAATTTTCAGATTTGAGGGTTTCATTACTGTGTCTGACTATGATAAAAATTTAAAAAAAAATCCTTGACTATGGTGCAACACTTTTTCTTTAAATTGGTTGATTTCACGTGGAATAACCCTTATATCCCTGAGAAATGTAAATACTTAAAATATTTGAATTCGACATGTGAAAAATTATTATCATGAAGACTGAAACAAAATAACAACTGAATTATTACACGTTTTACTAATGTTATAGAAATGCTTTGCAATTGTTAAGTTTAATGTATTTATACGATCAGAAAATTTAAACAACAATAGATATAGATCTTTGTCCAGTAGAATATCAGTATTTTAACTATGTGTAGATTTATATTTCCCAATAATTTGTATGTACTGATATTTGAATAAAATAAGGAAATGTTTTGATTAAATCCATTTTAAAAATCAGGCAGGTGCACAAATGCTAGATCGACCATTGATCGATATCTAAACGACCATTGAACATTAATAAAGTTTAAATGATATTAAAAATTTCGACATGTAGGGAAGAAATCGGAGCATAAATGAGCGTCATTAATACCTAATATTCTATGTGGGGTCCAAGATACGCGGGATCGTCTTAATTATTTACCTGTTACAATTTAATTTTCAGTTAGATGTACTTATGCTGAAACAGATATTAGTGAAATATTCGAGTCTATATATTGTTAAAAGTTTTGTGCTGGTTTGACCGCACTTTTGGTGATGCAGTAGCTGATACCATAAAACTGAGAAACCTCGTTTCACTAAATCACAAAAATCAACATTTAAACACACAATAAAATACATAAGGCAATTTGAACAGATGTGTACGTTTCGTGAGTTCCAGGACTCACATCATCAGTGTATAAAATTTATAAAAACAATATCCCTCCAAATACATACACGGCGAACCCCCCTCCCCCCCAAAAAGGGGAGATTCGCCATGCATGCAGTTGGGGGGGGTATTATTTTTAATAATTTTATACACTGGTGATATGAGTCCTGGAACTCACGAAACGTATACGTCTGTTCACATTAACTTATGTATGTGCTACCTTATGTATATGTTACCTTATTGTGTGTTTAAACGTTGATTTTTGGTGATTTATATTTGCACACAAGTTTTTATTTACTCGTTTCACTGTGTGGAGTTCCTGTTGAACCATAGCTCAAAATTTTGGAACGAGATTTCATCATCGTATAGTTTCAGCTACTGTAGCACCAAAAGTTGGGCCAAACCAGCAAAAACTTTTAACAGTATATAGACACGTATACTTCACTAATATATTTTCCAGCACAAGAACGTAGTGAAAAGTGTGTTCGTCCAGCATTAGAAATTGAGGCAAGCAAAGAAGAGCAGAGAGGTGAAGTTCAAAGCGACTGTGAGTGCTGGAACACGCGAAATTTATCGTCGCATCTCTGCTGTCTATAGCGAAAACTGTCTGTCACTGACAAACATGCACGAGTGGCATAAGAGACTCCGAGAAAGGCGCGCATCACTCCAAGACTATCCCTAGCCAGGACAGGCTCATCCAGCCATTACTCCTGATGTGACTACGAAGATTGGTGGTCTTAAGGGGTCTCAGGACTCTTAAAATTGGAAAAAATGAAAAAAAAAGGACCATTTTTAGCATTTGATATCTTAAAATGTATTTGATATTAAGACACAATTTTAAATGGGAATGAAAGATACAAGTATGTTTTTTCATTTTAAATATTTGAAAAATTGCAAGATGCAGAACTAGCATTTACAGGGGGCTCAAAACTGTCAGACATTTGACGAGCAGAAAATCGGCATAACAGCTTATGAGCACGATTACAAAATAAATTTTGCAACTAGAATGAAAATTTTGGTGCCTACTTATACCTCAGATTATAATAATTACACTGAACCTAAATAAATTTGTATTTAAAGCATTTTTATATTTTTAATACAAAGTTGTATTTAGCTAATGCAAAATTTAGAAAATTTCAACAATATAAACCCCTAAAAAAATATTTTCTTTTTACAATAAAAAGGAAATTTTAGGTTCACTTTATACAGACTAACATGAAACATATGTTTTGAAAATTTCATGAAAAAATATTCAGAAGTTTCTGAGATATCGTGCGCGTTATGCCCAAAAACGTCATTTGGAGTAAAATGACTTCAAAGTTTTGGAAACACCGCTTCAGCTATTGACGAGTATAATTCTAAATGCCATAACTTCTGTTCTAATGGCAATTTCAAGATAAAAAGTCCTTCCGGCCAGTGCCGGGAGGAAGAGGTAGCTTTCATATTCCTTATTTTTAAAAAGCCAAGTTATTTTATTCAAACACACGAAGCTCAATTAAGTGGAAACCGAATGTAGGAGATTCAATACTAAATTTTATCAATACTAAATCATTATGAATGAGAATTTCGCGAAATTAGTCAGCTTTATCCAAGCTGCTTTTATTTAAAGTAACTTATATTTCGCTGCCAAATTCGGCGATTTCTTATAAGTGCCTGCCATTTTAAGACAACATGGTGGATGAGGCTAGCCATTAAACTTGGTCGAGACCTTAGTAATTGCTGTGCACATGCTCACTCACATCGGAATCGGTTGATACATACGAGTGCTGTCGCAGGCAAAAAATCAGATTTTTCAAAATGTCACCCACGTTAGAAATTGAAACTGCTATATCAGAGCCATTTTTTAAGATAAAGACAAACAAAAAATGCTCCTGAATCCTTATATCAAGGTCAAATACTTAAGAAAGAAACCTTTTTCAATTTCTAATTTTTTTGCACCTCACTTTAAATATATATATTTTTAATTTAATGGCCGCCATTTTGAAACAAGATGGCTGATGAAGCGGGCCAGCGAACTTGGTCGAGATATTGATGCATACTATCCACATGCCTTCTTCCATCGAAATAGGCGAATACGTGTGGTATCGCGAGACAAATACAAGATCGTTTCAAAGTGTTAGCCATGATAGAAATTCAAAGTGCTATAATTCAACCACTTTTTAAGATATAAACAAAAGAACAAATTTTCAGAAACAAAAACTGCTCCAGAATCTTTGTATCAAGGCCAAACACATAAAAAAAAATCTTTTTCATTTTCCAATTTTTTAATAACTCATTTTAAATTTTAAATTACATTTTTTTAAAAAATGGCAACCCTTTTGAAACAAGATGGCGAAGGAAGCTGGCCAACAAACTCGGTCGAAACATTGGTATGTACTATGTACAGACCAAGTTACATTCAAATCGGTTCATAAATACCCCTGTTATTGCGTGACAAAAATCAGGGTGTTTCAAAATGACAGCCACGCTAGAAATTCAAAATGCTATAACTCAGCCATTTTTTAAGATATAGACGAAACAAAAACTGCTCCCGAATCTTTTTATCGAGGTCAAATACATAAGAAAAAATATTTTTTCAATTTTCAATTTTTTGGTACCACATTTCAAATTTAAATTTTTCTTAAAATTTTAAATGGCCGCCATTTTTAAACAAAATGGCGGATGAAGCTGGCCAACGAACTCGGTCAACACATTGATCTGTACTATGTATAAACGAAGTTACATCCAAATCGGTTCATAAATACGCCTTTTATCGCGTGACAAAATTCAGGACGTTTCAAAATGTCAGCTTCGCTAGAAATTCAAAATGCTATAACTCAGCCATTTTTTAAGATATAGACGAAACAAAAACTGCTACGGGGTCTTTGTATAAAGGTCAAATACATAAGAAAAAAATAATTTTCCATTTTGAATTTTTTGGTACCACATTTTAAATTTTAATTTTTTTTAAATTTTTAAATGGCCGCCATTTTGAAACAAAATGGCGGATGAAGCTGGCCAACGAACTCGGTTGAGACATTGGTATGTACTATGTACACACCGAATTACATCCAAATCGGTTCATAAATACGAGAGTTACAGTGTGACATAGGTCATATATATATATATATATATATATCAATTTTGAACGGAGGGTGGTTTCGGGGTCTGGGGGTCATGATCGATGAAAATATACCAAATTTTTTGAAATCGCTTTCCTCCAAACGGCTGCAATAGGTAGCTTTTTGTAAAGAAAGCTGCCTAAAATGCCTGTTGAAATATTGGAGCTTCTTCTCTTCGACGGTTAAATCAGTTTTGAAAAATACGAAATTTAACCCATTTTAAAAATCTCGAGACCGCAGTTCACTACTCGCCTCCAGACCTACGCTACACTAAAAGTAAATAAACGTCAGTATTTCAACAAAGTATTTTTAGATCACATCTGTTGACAGTATTTACGTCACCTAAAAAATTTTTGAAACATTCGGACGAATAAAACAATAAAAAAATATTATTCAATAACAATTAAACAAATTAAACAATAAATATTCACTAGAAACGAGAAAATGCGGGACGTTTCGGCATAGTTTCTCTCGTCTTTGGTTCATGTTGTCACTCTTTTACTATTATGTATGATTTTTTTTCACAAAATTTTTACAGAGGCTGCAAAACTATTTATAACCGATAAAAAGTTTAAAGATTCCGGACAACAGGAACTATTAAAAAGAAACTATAAAACGACCCCACTTGAAAAAGCAAGGATATTTTTCTTCTTGCGAGTGTTTTACCATTAGATATCACTTCGCCAATTTTTCATTTTAAAATATAAATTCATACAAAATTGGCTCAAAGATACAAAAATTATACAAATTTGAGGTTGATGTAAGGTTATTATCAAGGATAAGGGCAACTTCTTTCGAGTGAATGGGTTTTTTTTACAAACCAAAGTTTTGAAAGCAAATGCTTGTTGAGTTTTAAACAATAAAAAAGTCCTTCCGGCCAGTGCCGGGAGGAAGAGGTAGCTTTCATATTCCTTATTTTAAAAAAGCCAACTTATATTATTCAAACACACGAAGCTCAATTTAGTGGAAACCGAATATAGGAGATTCAATACTAATTTTTATCAATACTAAATCATTATGAATGAGAATTTCACGAAATTAGTCAGCTTTATCCAAGCTGCTTTTATTTAAAGTAACTTATATTTGGCTGCCAAATTCGGCGATTTCTTAAAGTGCCTGCCATTTTAAGACAACATGGTGGATGAGGCTAACCAGTGAACTTGGTCGAGACCTTAGTAATTGCTGTGCACATGCTCACTCACATCGGAATCGGTTGATATATACGAGTGCTGTCGCAGGCAAATATCAGAGTTTTCAAAATGTCACCCACATTAGAAATTGAAACTGCTATATCTGAGCCATTTTTTAAGATAAAGACAAACAAAAAATGCTCCTGAATCCTTATATCAAGGTCAAACACTTAAGAAAGAAACCTTTTTCAATTTTTTATTTTTTTGCACCCCACTTTAAATATATATTTTTTTAATTTAATGGCCGCCATTTTGAAACAAGATGGCTGATGAAGCTGGCGAGCGAACTTGGTTGAGATATTGATGTATACTATCGACATGCCTTCTTCCATGGAAATAGGCGAATACGTGTGATATCACGTGACAAATACAAGATCGTTTCAAAGTGTTAGCCATGCTAGAAATTCAAAGTATTATAATTCAACCATTTTTTAAGATATAAACAAAAAAAACAAATTTTCAGAAACCAAAATTGCTCCAGAATCTTTGTATCAAGGCCAAACACATAAAAAAATCTTTTTCATTTTCCAATTCTTTAATACCCCATTTTAAATTTTAAATTGATTTTTTTTTAAATGGCAACCCTTTTGAAACAAGATGGTGGATGAAGCTGGCCAACGAACTCGGTCGAGACATTGGTATGTACTATGCACAGACCAAGTTACATCCAAATCGGTTCATAAATACGCCTGTTATCGAAAAACAAAAATCAGGTCGTTTTAAAATGTCAGCCACAATAGAAATTCAAAATACTATAACTCAGCCATTTTTTTAGATATAGACGAAACAAAACCTGTTCCGGAATCTTTGTATTAAGATCATACACATACGAAAAAAATCTTTTTCATTTTCAAATTTTTTGATATCTGATTTTAAATTTAAAATTTTTTTAAATGGCCGTCATTTTGAAACAAGATGGCGGATGAAGTTGGCCAACGAACTCGGTCGAGATATTTGTATGTACTATGTACACACCAAGGTACATCCAAATCGGTTCATAAATACGTCTGTTATCACGTGACAAAAATCAGGACGTTTCAAAATGTCAGCCACGCTAGAAATTCAAAATGATATAACTCAGCCATTTTTTAAGATATAAACGAAACAAAAACTGCTCCCGAATCTTTTTATCAAGGTCAAACACATAAGTAAAAAATAATTTTTCAATTTTCAATTTTCTGGTACCACATTTCAAACTTAAATTTTTCTTAAAAATTTAAATGGTCGCCATTTTTAAACAAGATGGCGTATGAAGCTGGCCAACGAACTCGGTCGAGACATTGATATGTACTATGTATAAACGAAGTTACATCCAAATCGGTTCATAAATACGCCTTTTATCGCGTGACAAATTTCAGGACTTTTCAAAATGTCAGCCACGCTAGAAATTCAAAATGCTATAACTCAGCCATTTTTTAAGATATCGACGAAACAAAAACTGCTCCGGAGTCTTTGTATAAAGGAAAAATACATAAGAAAAAAATATTTTTCCATTTTCAATTTTTTGGTACCACATTTCAAATTTTAAATTTTTTAAAATTTTTTAAATGGCCGCCATTTTGAAACAAAATGGCGGATGAAGCTGGCCAACGAACTCGGTCGAGACATTGGTATGTACTATGTACATACCGAATTACATCCAAATCGGTTCATAAATACGAGAGTTACAGTGTGACATAGGTCAGATATATATATATATATGGATATATATATATATATATATATATATATATATATATATATATATCAATTTTGAACGGAGGGTGGTTTCGGGGTCTGGGGGTCATGATCGATGAAAATATACCAAAATTTTTTGAAATCGCTTTCCTCCGAACGACTGCAATAGGTAGCTTTTTGTAATGAAAGCTACCTAATACCAAATCGTGAATGAGTAATATAGAACATATCGTGGATTCGTTTAGTGTATCTTGCCATAAGGACGCCATTCTTTTAAGCTGCGCTGATATCTTAAAGTGTTATGTTTAAGGCATATTGTGAAATAGTAGTTATTGTTTATTTTACTAGGGGGCTCTACTCTTCCAAACTTGACCCAATTGCATCCGAAACCGAAATAAAATAAAATTAACAGTATGTTTAAATATTAATTGAAAAAAAAAATTAAAAAAATACTGAATTAGTAGCATTAGATTAATGCTTCAGGTGATCCACTTAAACATTCGTTTAAAATTTGAAAATATATTTTTTATTAATAAAACAATTATTACTAATATATAAGGATGATATTAAAATGTTAATCATATAGAATATTTTTAAATCTTTACACAGTAAACATAGATCATTTGAAACATATTTCTGCTTATTTTCATTATTTTGTTAATGAAAATCACAAAGTCTCAATTTGACAAAACCTAAATCTTACACAGAAGAAAAATTCTACAGTGAAATAATTTTCTTTCTTTTAGTGCTCGGGTTGAAATATGTCGGGTTCGGGTCTGGTTGCATGCCAACGGAAATTATTTTGTGGGGTGAGTATGGGGTTGCGGTTCAATAGAATTTTTCTTGTAGATTCCTGGCTGACGTCAAAAGGAATGATCAGGTTCTGGTCGGATTGCATGTTGGTGGAAATAATATTGTCGTGTTTGGATTTGGTTGCTGTTCGATGCCAATTTTTTGTCAGTTTCGGTTAGGTTTCGTGTTGACATCAAATTGTATATCCAAGTTCGGATTGGGTTTCATGTCGAAGAAAATTATTTTGTCACTTTCGGATCGGATTGTGGTTGAATGGATTTTTTTTCACTTTTTCGACGGGTTTGGGGCCGACATCAAATGGAATTTTTATGTTCTGGTTGAGATGCGTGTCGGTGGAAGATATTTTTCCGTCTTCGGATCGTGTTGCGGTTCGAAGGAATTTTTTGTTGGATTCAGATCGGTCCCGAGTTGACCTTAAAAGGAATTTTCAAGTTCGGACCGGTTCACGTGTCAATGAAATAATTTGGCATGTTCGGATCGGGTTACGGTTCGATAGAATTTTTCGGCTGGGTTTAGATCGGATTGCGGGTTGATCGCAAATGAAATTTTCAGATTCGAGTCGTGTCCGCGGAAACTATTTTGTCGTGTCCGCGGAAACTATTTTGCCGTGTTCGCTTCTGGTTGCGGTTGGATGCATTTTTTTTTCACAAGTTCAGGTCAAGTTTTCTGTTGACTTCAAATAGAATTTACCGCTTCTGGTCAGGTTATGTGTCGACAAAAATTATTAAGTCGAGCTTAAATCCGGTTACTGCTCGATGGATTTTTTTTTTCGTGTGGTGTTCGGATGCGGTTACGGGTTCACTTCAAATTAAATTCGTAAATGATCTTCGTATCCGGTTACGTTTCGTCGTTATTTTGTCGTGTTAGATTTTGATGGAATTTTTCTTTGTCAGGTTTGCGTTAACTTCAAATATTATTTACAGGTTCGGGTCTGGTACAACACGATATTTATGCAAAAAGTTTGTGATTTTCTTATTAGCGTAAAACTGAACAGACTCATTACAATAAGCATGAAGAAATCATGCTGATTGAGAAATAAGTAATCATTTTTTAAAATTAGATTAAGCCTATCTAGGCTCGTTGCTATAAGCCTAAAACAATCAGGCTGATTTAGAAATAAATGGCCATTTTCGAAACCCTCTCTAGGCTCATTGCAATCAGTCTGTAAAATATCAGGCTGATTGGAAAAAAGGGTGGTGATTCTCCAATTAGCCCGTCTCTTTGCAAAGAGACCAAGTTATTAACAAAGAGCAAGATTTCTCAGTTAGTCCAAGACATCTATATGTTTTAGTTTTTTTTTTACTAAAATTTTCTCCTACATTTGTTTAGTTTTAAAATTACCAAATTTGGAAAAAAATCAATAATGAATTAAGAAATGCTACATTGTCTAAAATAGTAAGCCTCACATTATGGGTCTACACTGTAAAAAAAATTCCGCAATGTTCCTGGGAAAAAATGGGCAGCTAAGTTGCCCATTATTTCCAAAAAACATTTCTTGAAAATGACTGGAACTTTACTGTATATGTTAAAAACTTTCTACAGAAATGCCAGTAAGTTTCCTGCGAAATGCCAGGAATATTTCTGTTGACAGCAAAACATTACTGACATTTCACAGCATGCGGGATCCGAAGAAGATTTTTACATTTCCAGTTGACAATTTTCGCGTTATTATCATTATTTGTTAGAATGAAAAAATATTTTGAAATTGACATCAAAATTATTATTTATAATTTACACGAAAAAATAAATTTTCAGTTAAAATTCAATAAAGTAAATATATATATGATATATTGTTTCTGAACTTTGCTTAAAATATAAAAATATATAAATGTAAATAATAATTAGAAAAAAAATCTAGACATAACATATTTCGGATTTTCGTCAGTAATTATGTTAGTTTACAAGTTAGGTAAAATACATATAAATTTTCATGAAAAAAAAAAAACCTAAACGAAATTGTATAATTTTTCCGAAAAAAAAAATCAAATTTGCAGCAATTCAAAGTGTCAAATATACATCAAATTTAAATCAAATTGTAATAAAGTGTTAAAATAGAAAATTAATTAAAAAAGAAAAAAAAAGTCAAGAGGTAGCATCGAACTCGGGCCGTACGGGTGGCGTGCGAGCCTTCTGCGTCCACACCACGAAAGACACGTTGAGAGCTGCAAACTAATGGGTATTTGAAACGTATGCTAAACCTCGGCATCTAATTTCTGAAAATCTAAGGCCCATTTCAAGAAATCCTTTCACAAGAATAATTAGAGATAAGAACTCTAAAACGTACTTTAAATTAATCAAAATCGGTTAGAATGATGTTTGATGGTCCCCTGGTTAATGAAGATCCAAATAATAGGTGTATTTTTTTTACACGGTCTGCTCGTTAAACATTCCACAGACAAGTACGAGAGATAATCTCTTAGCGATGTCACAGAGGAATTGTATTTTCATCTGAATTGTCTTGACAATAGAGACGTAAAGGATTATGTCGTCTATTGATTTATTTGCATTCCATATTGATTTTTTTACATTCATTTAAGGAATTCGTTTTCGACACTCGCGCGCGAGCAACGGATTATAGCAAAATAATAATAAATGGCGGCCACAGCGTTTTGCTGTTTCCAACTTTTGTTCAGGAACGTTTCAGATAAGAAAACCAGAATTTCACAGGAAAGAGCTAAATTATTCTGGAAACCTGAGAAAAGGCGAAACGTTCCTCGATTTTACATGACTTCGTGAAAAGATCGTTTTTTGTTAAACTTTCAAGCAGGGAACAGCTTAGGTCTAATGTAGTGAATGTTGCAATCACGTCGCAGTCTCCATGGTTGATGCAAAACATAGGCCACAAATCGCATTAACTTTTAAATTAAATTTTTATAATACATTCATTTAAAAAAAATCTACAAAAAATTATCTTAATTTGATGGATAAAATACAAATGGAGACAAAAAGGTGACATGGAGACAAAACGATGACATACTAATATACGTAAACTCTTTTAAAACAGAAACTTTCTGTAACAGAATCCCGTATAAGACACAAAACTTTCATTCTTCCTACTGTAAGAATACCATGCTTCTATACCTGGTCAGACGTAAACCTGTTTAAAATGGAATTTTTCTCTGGTCTCTTGCAATTCCAGTTTTGCAGGTTTAATGTAATAAATAAACACACCGATAATTTACAGTAAATCCAGTGAAAGCAAAATCGATAGGGATTGAAACATAATCCTAATTTAACAGGTATAGTTACATAGTATTTCTGTATTAGTTACAAATAAATATTTTTAAACAAATATCCCTTATAAATAGATTCCGTTTTAACAAGTTTTAGTGAAGAATGTACAGTAAAACCTGTGAAAACAGGGATGTTAATAAATGCAATAAAATTCGTTTTAGACATCTAGGCATGTATACTTGTAATATATTCTTTCGAAGGACTTAAAAAATTGCCGTTATATACAGGTAGTTTGTCTGTTTTTTTTGTATTAACCTTCACTCAATGCACGGTAACGAATAGCATGGAACGAAACGAATATTAAATAATTTTGTCCATTATGAAAAATCGGGACATGCCTTGTCCTGGCCATTGAATATGCGGAACAGGTCTTGGATTCCCTGAAGAATATCGGAACGTCCTGCGTAAATCGGGACGCCTGACATTATTTTAAAAAATTCGAAAAGCAATATTCGATACCCACAAACAAGAAACTGTGATTCATGTTTTCTGATAGAACATTCTTTGGGTAACTTTGGGGGCTTTTGGTGGTACTTTTTATTATTTATCTACTTTATTTCGTCAAATGATAAATTCTAGTGTTTGCTGCTTATAACTAAAAAAAATAAACCAATGTACCACAGATTTATTGAATTTCAAAAACCGTAGAGTGATACTTCATCAAGAGACTGTGAAGGTTAACGTGTATTTCATAACGTGGACAAAATATGTGATTCATCATGAGATGCACAATATGTTAGCTAATCAAACATATTCATCTAATGTTCTAATATTTATTTTGTATTTTTTTTCGATTAGTTCAAAATTATTTAAGATCAAGAATTTACCCTTATGAAAATTCTCATAAAATTATCATTTCGATGTTTTTTTTTTTCTTTTACCATAAGAACAGCTTGGCTCTACATTGACAATATCTTGATATAGCCTAAAACATGGCTTAAACACGGTTCGTACGTTTAAAGGACTTTCAATCACTTTATACCAGAATTTTCGTAAAGAAGGATTTGCTTTATTTAATGAAAAATAATTGTATCTACATGTATAGCAACCAGTACTTTAGGAAATTTCCGGTACTAAAACACCAAAAATCCTTTGAATTTTTCGATGCGTACGAACCCTGTTAAACATGAAGAACAAGACATGTCATACATTGAAATATAATGATAAAAACCTATATATATTATTTTGTTTCTTAAAATTTTATTAAAAAATCCTCCCAAAACATTTCGGATAACGAATTAAAAAAACAAACAAACAAACAAACAAAAAAAAAAAAAAAAAAAAAAAAGGTTGTATTTTTAAAAAAAATGTAAATACCGTATTTGATTCGCATGTTACATGGTTCTTCCAATTGTTTAATCATTTTGCAGCAGAAATAAATAATCTTTGTTCTAATTTAATAGAATTTTAAAATTGACTTTTGTATGGTACTTATTGCTTTAAGTTAATATTTGAACAAGTTAGAAAGGAATATATTAAATATAATGGGAACAGGCTACCATGTCATAGCCCATTTCATAAAATAATATGCAATATATAACATCGTGAGGTAATATAATTACACAGTAAGTACATTCCCTTTAAGTCTATTTTATTGCATAAAAATGCAAATAAAGATAAATTATAGAGCAATATATTTCTATTAATATTTTAGATACATAATATTTCGTTTTAAATTATCGTATGGACGTTTTCCAAAATGTAAAGTAAGTCGATGTAATGGGTTATCATTAATAAGGTAATAAAAAATTTTAGAGCTTATTGAAAGTTAATTTTTATCCTGAAATAATATAAATTGAATATCTAGACGTTTCCTGACAATTTTCGTAACATGTACAAATTTTTACGACAAAATTTTACTTTTGCAGAGGTTATAAATAAGAATGCATACTGTATAGCTATCATTTTCTAAGACATTATCTTTTTCTAACGGACTCCCGCCCCTCCAGTTAAATTACTTTCCGAATAATAAATAGTATAAGAGGAAAATTGCAATCATGATTTGTGTGTGTCTGTGTTTAAACACTGTAACTCCGAAATGGCACTTCCAATGAAGGATATTCCATCTACGTTATGATCACGTGGTCAAGGTAAAAACTTCTAGCGTAAAGAAGGGAAGGCTTTGTAGACGTAATGTAAATCTCCGCCAGCCAGTAAAACAGTTCATGAGAAAAGCAGTAGTAGCCTCCCTTCTTATTAGTTAGAAATTTTTGGTGTAAATTACCGGTGTCACGTGACATTTTTCAGCCTCGAACCCAGATTTGGAATATAGTCCATTTGAAAAATATATTCTAAACGACCATTGGTACAATTGTATAGCTTTTTGAGCAAATCGGAAGAGGTAATTAATCTCGTTTTAAAACATTTTAATACGATTCCATAAAACAATCGTCAAAAAAAGGCAGAGGCAACGTCTGCAGTTTTAAAACGTCAAAGAAATCAAACAGAATATAAGTGGTAATTATTGCGGAAATGTAATCATAATTAAATGGACAGAGGTAACGTCAGCTTTAAAACGTGAAGTTCAGCGTTTGCAGTTTTAAAACGTCAAAGAAATCAAACAGAATATAAGTGGTAATTATTGCGGAAATGTAATCATAATTAAATGGGCAGAGGTAACGTCAGCTTTAAAACGTGAAGTTCAGCGTTCACTTCCAATCAACTTCATTATGACATATATTTGTATATATATATCTATAAATGCATGAATATGTGTATATAATTTATTATTATTTTAAATTTGGAGCATGTACAAAAGTATTCGGAAAATGCTGTAGAATGACTCAAGGTGTTTTACTTAGAAATGGGAACTTTAACTAAACATTAGAATAAAAAGGATCACGCTAAATATATATTCATGATATACAAAATATTAAACTTGAATTATACAAATGTTTTTATTCAATAAACTTGAATTAAATTATGGATTTTAATTCATTTTTGAATTAAACAAATGCAAGCCTATCGACTGTATACTCCTCTAACTAAAAAATGCTATCCTATAATGCTTTCCAGCTCCTAAAAACAACAGCAACAACAACAACAATAATAATAATAATAATAATAATAATAATAATAATAATAATAACACTAATAATAATAATAATGTCCATTTTGGAAGTAAATACATTTTTAAAGATACAAGCATGGTAACTGCAATTTAGAAAGTCAATTTCGACAAAATCAAGGTTTGCTTTTATGTATATTCGTAGAGCATAGTAGAGGCTATTACGTTGGTTTCAAAGGCGGACACAAGAGAAAGGGTTATAATAGTTATTGTGTATAATAGTATAATAATTATAAAGGTTACAATAGGTCATGATGGTTATAATATCATCAGAATCAAAATACTTAATATTTACACAGAGGCTAGGACTGTAGACTTAGCATGTATTCTCGGACGGGTGCTGTACTTGCCCCGAGAAAATGTGGAGCTGATTATAATATCCTTTGTAAACTAGTGTCTAAAAAAACACATTTTAAAGTATTCAAATACACTTAAAAATTAAACTAATATTTAAAACATATAAATCTCATGCTTGGTATAATGTAACTATCTTCCAAAATATTATGTACTACATTCACATTATGTTGTTTTTATCTTATTATCAGAATCATTTAATTTGCAGGCTTAATGTAATTAGATAATGAATACCCGAAGAAATTATATGAAAAAAAAACTCTTGCCATTTTTCAGCGTTTCCCGTTATTACTGCTTGATTTTTACACCAATATGTTTTGAGAAATATAACAGCGAATTCAATTGAATTATACATATGTATATACACTCATGTCCAAAATTATCTTTACATGTATAGAATCATGGATTTCGCAGAAATGGTGAACCATAATTTTATGAATTTCTGTGGAATTATACATAACATCATAACACATGAATACAGAGGAAAAAAATTTAATATCACTGCTTATGATAAAAAACTGTATCATGAAACATTAAAAAGGACAAAAATAGGTGACATGGAGAGTGCAGAAAAACAGGAATAACTGAGGAAATAAAGGAGGCTTATGATTTTAATACGGAATGTGATCTCCTCTAATGTGAACACACATATCACAACGTGTTTTTATACTGGAAATAACGTTGTTAACCACAGTTTGGGGAATTAAGTTCCACTCTTCCAACAATGCGGTCTTCAGTTCATTTCCGTCTCTAGGAGAAGGATATCTCCTTGCAATTGCTTTCCCAAGTCCCATAAGAACTCTATCGAGTTCAGATGAGGAGATTTTGCTAGCCATGCTATTCGCACATTGGCTTCACTTTCTAGATAGTCGTCAATGAAGTGTGCTCGATGCGGGCAAGCGTTATCGTCCATAAATAAAAAGGCAGATCCATAAACACCTCGGAAAAATCGGACATAAAGTTCTAAGATCTCATCCAGATATATCTGGCCGGTCACAGATCCGCTGTTGAAAATATGTAGGGGCGTACGTGTATCAATCATCATTCCGCCCCATACCATGACACCTGCACTGCTGAAACGATCACGTTCAATCGTGTTCGAAGGACGATTTCGTGTACCTGACTCCCTCCAGATGTAAACACATTTAGAATCCAATATTGAAATAAATCTCGATTCATCAGTAAAAAAAAAAAAAAAAAAAAGATGGCTCCATTGGCGTTCACTCCAGTTTTGATGTTCTTTGCACCAATTCAAGCTATCCCTCTTGTGCTGTTGGAGACAATGGCGCACATTTCCTTGGCTTTCTGGCATAAAAGCCTTTTTCAATAAGCCTTCTGTACACAGTTTGCCGGGATACGACTGTTCCAGTGCTGTCTGCAAGATTCGAAAATAACTGTCTAGCAGTTGACTGTCTGTTACGACGGGCAGTTATTGCCAAATATCGGTCTTCCGAAGCAGTTGTTTTTCATTTATGACCTTCTCCAAGCCGCCTGAGAACAGTTCCAGAGTTTTGAAATCGTTCCCGTAATGTAGAGACTGTCTGCATTGCAATATTCACACATCTCGTTACTTCTGTAATTGTCTCGTCTGCTTCTAAACGGACGCTAATTCACCACTTCATAGATTCTTCCAAATGATACTGCGAAGTCATAACAAATTGTTTTCAGTCCTTACATACTGAAATTAAACCCTATATTGCAGAAATTCACTCTGATATTCAAATTGCGCAATGCGCTTCCTTCACCCTCGCGTGACGTAACGCCATCATTTGTATATCAGAAACCGTTTGATCACTTTTGAATGGTTGATGCTAATTAGGCCTGTATTCCACACATTGCCTAGAAAAACGGCTTACGTCGATTGGATATTTCATGAAATATCATTATTTTCGTTTATGTAAAGATAAATTTGGACATGAGTGTATATTACATACTGAACAATTTTAAAATGAGAAAATATTTTCAAAGCTGTGATAATATTATTTTACGAATAAAATATCACTAATGACATGTCAGCATGCGTAATTTCAAATATTCGTTCATAACAGAAAATGTTAATATTCCTTAAAGTAATAAAACTATCCCGATATCATGTCAATGTTATATTCGGTCTTGTTATTTAAGCATCTATAGTAATTATTTCATTTTTTTACACTTGTTTTATTTAAAAAGATTTGAATTGCCCGATGATATAGCACTTATCTATATTTGGAGGAAAATAAATATAAAGTTTAGGCTTTATGATTTGCGTGAATGGCTGCATTGTTTGCTACTAAATAATACATGTTATATTTAAAAGTATTTAAATTCTCTTATTACTCACTGTTAATATTTTATTTGAAATGTAAATTTTTACATTTTCTATCGTAGATATTAATCCAAGATAAGCACAAATCTGATTATTCAAATTTGAATTCCATCACCTATAAAAAAAATATGACAACTATTCATGTCATATAAGTACTTTGAATTCAGAATTGTCGAGTTTATGAGTGTTTAATTAGCATATTTGGTAGAATTGTCCGCTGAAGTTTAATGGACGCGTATTTAATGTTTTTCTTTAAATTGATCACTTCCAAGTTACATGTTGGGTAACTTTGGTGTCGTGATTATTTTATTATAGAAATACTGGACAACTATAAGATTAGAACATAATTGATTAAATCTATTTCGCCATATTTTTTCCGGTATTCATTTATTTAAACAGTAGTTTGTGGCATAAAAAATATGCATATACATAAAATATAAAACTGCTGTGAAAATATTTTCCCTAAAAATAAAATGATGTAACCACATATTATTCACAAAATATATGTTGCATTAAAATAGATACACGACTTTACACTCTTATTTAAAAGGATTGTATTAAAAATTGCATTTTCGGGGGTTTTATTTTTTAATTCCTTGGAAGCCTTGAAATTTCTTGGAAAGCCTTGGAATCCTTGAAATTCCTTGGAATTATCCTTGAAATAATGGAATTATAAAAAAGAATAAGATAAAAACAATTTACTGTTGCAATTTGCAACCAAATACATTATAATTTTTTACTTTTATGTACTGTTTTTGGTTTTAAAAACAGAATTTTGAAGACATTGCAACAGCATAAGAAACTTATATTTCATATAAATATTTCTGAATTTTACTAAAAATATGTAATAATAGCAATTTATGGATAATCCTTTTAAATTCATTTAATATTAATAATAGTTGAGCCATTTATATGTTTGTCAAGAAAATGGGGGAAATGAGCATTTTTCGTTTTCTTACTAAATATTTAATGACCTTAGAGCAATACTAAATATTAATATTTCTCAAAAATATTTCATATTCAGAATGAGGATGTAATTGAGCAACTATCCCACACTAGACCATTTTAATTTGAAGGAAAAGTATCCATAGAAGTGTGCTACATCTTAAATGCAGTACAGTTTTTCCTTCACCTCTTTTATACTTTAGGTGCAGTATAAAACATCGTACAGTCTTACAATCTTTTCCCTATTTAGTGCATCATTTATTGTATAACAAAGTAGGGAGCAATTTCCTTAATAATTTTGTTATGGACCATACAAATACACCACGTTTCGCTTCATAATCCCATGCTTTATTAGTGCAGGATATGGAACTTGAGGTAAATATAGGGTGTGTCATAAGTACGTGGAAACTTAAAAAAAAAATAATAAAAGAAGTAATTCTCGGAAAAAATTTCGGTTTGTGCAAATATCGTCAGAAAGACATTTTTTTTCCATGTATATCAAAAAATGATTACAAGAGTATCCCATTATGCAAATCAGGCTAGCATTAAAATACATGGCTGGGAAATGGATTTTGCATTCGATCTCGGCATGTTATCCTTACTATATCGAGCCTTGGTGTTTAAACTTTTCCACAAAAATGGTGAATCTACAATTATTGCATTGCGAAAGTTTCCCACGGAGAATGGACTGAAGGCGCAAAAAAGCGCCATATCTCTGAATGGGGTACTAAATTTTGTACGACCTTTTGAGGAAACGGGCAGTTTGGAAAATCGTCCAGGTTTCTTGTTAGGTACTTTTACTGAAGGCCGGGTGGAAATTCGAGGTTGTCAGTTTGAATGGCGTACACGATCTCCAAACTTCACCCCGGCTTGTTGGACATCTTTTACTTTAAACTAGCATATGGCCCCGTCAAAAATGACGGGAAAGTGTTATTGTAAGTTTACAACATTAAGTCAGACTCAATTAAACAGGTGATTGATATGCATGATTATTCAGATAGTGGTAAGTCCTCAAAAGCATTAAAAAAAATAGTGTTTGTAAAAGTCAACCTTCAAATGAAGAAAATATGAACCACCTCATGCGGGGGGGGGGGGGGGAAGAGCTTTTTCCAACAACCCTATGGCAAAATTCTCATTTTTTCTGCACATCTTTGATGAAATTCGTGTTTTTTTCGCAGCCTTTTGACAAAATGAGTGTTTTTATCGGGATTTGTTGAAAATTTTGCTTTTTTTCTGCGCCCTTTTGACGAATTACACCTCTCGCGTTTCTTTGACAAAATTCAGGGAAGAGTGCCACTTGGCAAAAAAATTTTTTTCAAAATCTTGCCAAAAATCTTTTTAAGATGGCAGAAAAACATCATTTTTAAATCTTTGTTATTTATAAATCAATGATTTTGCCCCAAAAATAGAAAATGATGTAAAAACATGGATTTATAAATAACAAAGATTTAAAACTGAAGTTTTTCCGCCATCTTGAAAAATTTGTTACGAATGCCGGTAAAATCTTGCTCACAACTACCAAAAAACTTACTAATATAAAATAAAAAGATAAATATAAATAAATACCAATAAATGAGACGGCGATTCAGGAAAAAGGGAGTTTCATACAGAAAAAAATATATAAAAAAAAAACTAAAAATACTTACACAAAAAACAAACAATCAGTTAAAATTTACAAACAAAAAAAAATCAATAATTTAATGTTTATGGTGAAATTCTCGTTTTTTCTGCACATCTCTGATGAAATTCATGTTTTTTTCGCAGTCTTTTAAAAAAATGACTGTTTTTACCACAATCCTTTCACGAAATGAGTGTTTTTATCGGGATTTGTTGCAAAATTCACGTTTTTCCTGCGCCTTTTTGATGAATTACACCTCTCACGTTTCTTTGACATAATTCAGGGAAGAGTTTCGCATCCTGTGCCGCTTGACGAAAAAAATTGTGCCAAAAATCTTTTCAAGGTGACGGAAAAACTCAATTTTTAAATCTTTATGTTATTTATAAATCAACGATTTGCACAAAAAAATAGAAAATGATGTAAAAACATGGATTTATAAGTAACATAAAGATTTAAAAACGAAGTTTCACTGCCATCTTGAAAAATTTGTTACGAATGCAGGTAAAATCTCGCTCACAACTGCCAAAAAATTTATGAAACATAAAATAAAAGTAAAAGGATAAATATAAAGAAATACCAATAAATGAGACGGCGATTCATAAAAAAAAGGGGGAGTTTCATACAAAAAAAATTTCAAATATTTACATAAAAAACAATCAGTTAAAATTAAAAAAAAAATCAATAATTTAATGTTTAGAAAAAGGGATCCTAGTCAGGATCTGAAACATCGTCAAGGTATGGTACTTCTCTTCTAACTGAATTAAATTTAAATTTTGATTGATGTTTGGTAATACACCCTCGATGTTTTTAGACTCTGAATTTTTTCGGCAGCCGTTGGCTGAATCGTCTGTCTCTAAAACAGTAAACAATGTAAATATCGATATATTCACCAATAAAGGGTGCATTTTAAACAGCTAATGCAAAAATCCTAATAAAAAAAAAGAAATAAACAGCAGAGCAAGCAAGACTTACCTTACAATCAAAATACGTTGATAGAAGCACAGGTGCATCCGAATGTATGCAGCAAATTAGTTACGTAACAGAAAATTTAGCTGACTAACGGTTCACCTGATACTGATGAACCAATAAGCTTCAAGATACCCCGATTTCAAAATTTACATTTTTTTTAGGTTCTTATGGTGAAACTTACACTTTTGCAACCTTTCGATGAAAATCTCGTTTTCTCTGTGATACTCTAATCAAAACATATTTTTTCTGTGATTATTTGACGAAATTCACGTTTTTTGCGATACTTTGATCAAATAATGCATTTTTTCTGCAGTCATCTGATGAAATTCATGTTTTTTCCACGATTATTTGGCGACATTCACATATTCCATGATCCTTAGACGAAACATGCATACTAAAGGACCCTTTGGGAAAAATTGTGCTTTTTTCTGCGATCCTTAGATGGAATTCATATTCGTTTGATGACACCACCCTTTTTCTACGATATTTTGATGATTTTTGCAAGCTCCTGGCTATATGTTTTTTTCATCCTGTTTGTTTCTATACATGGATTAAATGCACAGGTCATGGGAAAGGATTAGAAATAAACTCAAATTGCAGTTGCTTGTACTGGCATTTTTATTTTGTCAAATTCTGCTACCCCCCCCCCCCCCTTCTCGTCCTAAAAATGTCAACAAATTTTAATACTGATTTGCATCAATCCCAGGGATGATAAATTGTGCCGAAAAAATGGAATTCCCTGTTTTCGCTGGAAAGTGGCATGTCTGTAAATGCTTTTAAAAATATATGCATAGTTGAAAAAAAAAAAAGCTGTTGCATTTTTGAAACAGCAAAAAATAATTCACAGAAATATATTAAATTCAGCTTAAAAAATGCAGCATAGGTGAAATAAGAAACTTAAAAATAAAACAAAAAACATATGGCATTTCTTTAAAAAATCAATGTTTATTTTTTAATTTTAGATGAAACTTTAAAATTTGATTCATATATTTGGCCAAAGCTAAAACACCATTATGTGCATCATTGAAAGTAATACACATACAAAAAGCTATGTTTTTTAACGGTACAAAAATTTAGTAAAATTAAAAAAAAAATGTAATTTTGATTTTTAAATCTTTATTATAATGAAACGTTCCTGTGAGTGATAAACACTTTATGAACATGAACTTAAAATATGCATAGTTTAGATAAAAAATAAACAAAAAATTGTGTATATGGGTGTTTAATTCTGTTCGGTGTAAACTCAGCTGAGTTTATCAGGCAAACTGAGAAATCCGTTGATTGCCGCGATCGCGCAATTCTTTTCCTGGTCAATTGGCGCCTTCTTTCCGAAAGCCCATAATAAAAATTAAAAAAACTTTTAAAACATTCAAAAATAACTATTGACAGATGAAAGCGAGTAGTGGCGAAAAATCAGCACGTTTATCCCTCTGTTGTTTTTCCTAAAGAAACAGCGTTTCACTGTTGCCACTACAGAAGAGTGAAATACATGAATCATTGATATGAATCAATATTCATATGAATGATTCATATGAATAATGATGAATAATCATTAAATAATGTTTTTTAAAATATTTATTCAATAAATTACGTAATATTTCATATGTATGTCGTAAACTGACTGCTTGTAAATGTAAACAGTCGTAAATAAAATTGCTGCTTATAAATGTAAACGCATTGAAAAACGCATTTCAAAAAATGAAAAACGCATTTCAAAAAACTTAAAGGCTTTAATATGCTTTAAAAAATATATTTAAAGCAGAATCAGATGTTAGCCGTATTTTTTTTTTTTTTTTTTTTTGGATGAATCGTCAAAGAGTCATTCATTTGTTTCTTAATTTGCTGGAATTTGAATCTGAATGGCAACAGTATCGTTTGTTTATATTTGATGTCTAATAGCTTAATTTTAATTTAGAACTTAATACATTATAAATGGATATGATACACATGTTTTATATGAAAATATGCTGAACAGACATGATTTTAAGTGGAAAAAATTATCATTTAGCTGTCATATGTTAAGATATGTTTTTCATTAAGCCTAACATGGCGTTTAGCTACGGTCGTTTCGCAGACCAGAGTGGTTCGCACCGGCATCGTTCCGTCGGTCACGTGCACTCAGCTTTTATAATAAGTAGATAAATGCACAGTGTCATGTTATTGTGATTTACTTCATTGTCTGTTTGTGTTTGCGTGATTTGCATACAACAGTCTCATTATGACGTGTGAGCGCCTTCTTTCGGTAACGTTTGGAATTGTCTCTGTATACACGAAAAAATTCCAATGTCCCTCTGATGATACGAGGGTCGATCCAGAAATAAGGTTCCCAAAGAGCCGCACAGGAAAGTGCTAGGCGAAATACGGCAATAGCAGTGTGCGCGGCTGTTCTGCACTCGCGATTCCCTGGCTGCGCTTTGCTGCGCCGCTCATTCTTTGCTCAGCAGGCGTCCGAGATGGAAGTCCCCATTGTTGATCCCGCCAAGTGCGAGATTCGTAACGTAATTTGCTTTTTGCACGCCAAAGGGACTCCACCCGTGGATATTTATCGTCAGTTGAATGACGTGTATGACGAGAAGTGTATCTCCGTCCAACACGTCCAAAATTTGTGCAGGGAGTTTAGTGTCTGTCGGAAGGAACACAGGAAGTTTTGACATAATCTGTGTGGACTATCATGCTCCTCCCACCTTACAGTCCGGACCTCGCACCTAGTGATTATCACTTGTTTCCTAACTTAAAGGAACACTTGATAGGCCAACGCTTCCAGAGCGACAATGACGCAAAGAAGAGGTGAAACGCTTCCCCAAACGGTTGGAGCTGGAGCTCTATGGCATTGGGATACAGAAACTTGAGCCTCGTCTACAAAAATGCGCAGAAATAGATGGGGAATATGTAGAGAAATAGAGCTGACTTTCTTCTTTCTAACAATGTAAATTTCTATGAGAATAAACTATGTTTTCTATTTGTAAATTTGATGGGAACCTTATTTCTGGATCGACCTCTGGATATTTGCGCAAACCCAAATTTTTTCAGAGCATTACTTTTTTTATTATGAATATTTTAAGCTTGCACGAACATATGACGCACCCTGTATCTGCAAAAAAGTTTTACATATATAAATTAAAATCTCTATTTTACGCTTAAAATTTAAAGCAAGAACGGGGGCTACGGAAAGTTCACGACCACTTCTAGTTTAGCGTCAATGAGTACAATTTACAGATGATATAAAAAAGGCATGCCTTCTGCCAGTAAATATATCATTAGTTGACAAATGCTACTATATTTTTGAAAATTTTCCACATAATTTTATTTAAACAGAAGATACACAAAAGACTTGTTATAGTATTTCAAACATAATTCAACAATTTCTTTTCACCAAACAAATAAAGAAAGAAACAAATATTTAAAATCCATTTGACTTATTGGATTTACATTACTCAGATATTTTTTATTGAATGGAAATTCGAGTAAATTAATATATAAGAAAAAGAGTAAAAGGCAATGTGGTACCCAGAGACAGAGTTGTTTGTTGATATGACGTGCTATAATAAAATACTGGAACTAGCTTTATCAAAACTCTAAAATAATACTTATTTCTTTTATAGACTGCATTTTCGTATAAATAGGGCGCCTTGACAGATCAAAAGGTTTTTGACTTCAGGACAATTTATTTCTAGACAGACAGTGGAAATGATCTTAAACTTATGATAATATTGTCTTGAGGTTTTTTACGCTTTTATTTCTCTGCAAATGGAATGTCAGGTAAATTTTCAAAATAAATGCTCTATTCCTTACTATGGTCATATACGTCAAATTTCCATATTTATAGATTAAATAATAATATTTTGAATAAGATCTATTTTTTATGAATTAAGTCAACGTACCATTACAAATGAAGAAGCCACATTATTAAATAATTTCAGGAAATAAATGTTAGTTTTTTTTTTTAACCAGTCAAAAGATCGAAAGGTTAGTAGTTGTGTATATTTTGATATAACAATAACACTTATCTTATTATGTACTACCTTTCAAGTTCCCACTTAATCTGAACATGAAATAGTTCTAGTCTCCAGTTATAGAACATGCACAAAAACGAAAAAAGTAACATAAGGTTGTAAGTTATGTAAAAATTATAATACTATTAGCAAGAGAGAGTTCGTAATTTTATCCAACAATTTGAAAGAAATCTTTCGCGAAGTAATAAAGTTGCTTTAAACGAAAAACTTTACCTACAATTAAGTTGAAATACCTGAAACATAAAAAATTTTATACATAACATTTAACGTAGCTAAAGACAACGATAGGTAAAAATTTAACTTATTTAGTTTTGTGTCACAGTACATCAAATTGATAAAAATATTTAGCAACAAATTCGAAACTCAAACTTATAATTCATAGACATAAATGAGCTGTAAGTAGTAATTATATATGTACAAAATAAAGACAGCAGGTAGAATAGATTTATGAGACAATTTCTTAAAGTTTGTTTTCTGTATCGCTACATTTGATTTAGCATGCAAACCTAGATTTTATTAATTTATTTATTGAACTTTTTAACAAAAGTATTGAAAACTCATGTAAACTTAAACATATATATATATGTGTATCACAAAACCAAGTGTAGAAAATAAGAATAATAATAATACTACCGTCTTTTAACCTTTTCCTTAAGTAAAAAGAAGTGAAGAGACTGTGTCCCCAACGGTAAGTGAATTGAAATGAAGAGAAGAGATCAGTAGTAGTGGTGATTTTCATCATATGTGTAGGATGCGGGAAGATTTCCGAGTTAATATTGGTTTAGTTTTGAGAAATGATATGTGTAGTTTTGGTGGAGTTTTGTTGTTGATAAATTGTAATCAAAGTATATATATTTTTAGGCAAGTGTAAATATTTTGTATACAGGATTTTGTGTTCAATAAACTTTTCATATTAAATATCTTGTGCCATCCGCGTTTGTCATGACATCACGATAACTTTACTGAAATGTTGTTTATTTCCATAAAAATGGAACTTCGTTGACATATTTTAATTTTAAATATTTTTTCGTAAATTTCACTCTCGGTTTTCATTGAACACAATTATCTATTCTGTAGACATCGGAATCTACAATTTCTAGTAGTGTAGATATACATTCCATGTTTAAATTCATATATGTGTTTTTACATTTATTTATGCCAGTTTCTAGGTACAGTTTAATCAGATTTTAAAAGTTTTCTAATAAACTGGGATATGTAACAGATCAAAGGTTGCTCAAAATCCTTGACTGAATATTATTATTATTACTATTTTTTTTTATTTATTTATTTATTTATTTTTTTTTTTTTTACTCAGTGGATGAACATGAGATTTGCAGATATATAAATTTACAAAGTATAATAAGAGGAGATAAATTTAGTAAACATAAATATTTTCTTCTTCTTTTTTTTCGATATTCTTTTGTATTAGGAGTGTGATGCCAAGTACAGCTAGCACCGAAATACACATAGGCATGTAAAACAGATGGCGATTTCAAAACCTGGAATAATAATATAAAAATTTCCGCTTGCAATCTGTTAATGCGCTTCGCTAGTAATAAATAGATTTTCGGAAAAAAAATTATGCACTTAGGTAGTTATTAACTGGTTTTAATTTATGCTCTTTATTAGTATGTTAAAGCTAGGCACATTTAAAAAATTATGTCTTCATATTGAAAACATGATACACTTTTCAATTTTCAATTCTGATCACCAAATTAGTCAAAACACTTAGGATCTGAAATAAAATTCTATTCTGAATACCAAATCTTCTTCCATGAGTTCAAATAGAATTGAAACTAATATTGGGAAATCAGGAGAAATTAACAATCATTTAGGTAAACAAATCTGCAATTGACACGGTATGGATTGTGCAGAATATGATCAGTTAAAAGAGTGTGATTAACAGTAAATATAATTTTAAACGCCTAGGTTTACACTGAAAATTTACATAAAATATGAAGTTAAAATATAAAATTTTGTTTAAAATTAAATATATGTATTACGAAATTTAGAAATTTAAATATCCACGTTTCAGTAAATTTATTCCATAAAAAATTCCCTTCTAAATTTAATCTACAATCCTAGATAATTAAATTCTTTTCTATCTAAAACAATATTCTATTCATTCCGTCGACTTAAATTCATTTCTATTTAAAATGCGTATTTTAATATTTATTCCCTTTCAAAATTTTTGTTTAAACAATTCCAGTAATCATTTTTCTTCAAGATCCTTTTATTTATCAATCTCAAAGTACCGATATTTGTTCTATTAAAGTTGTCTGTTTTATAGCATTTTCTTTTTTTTTTCTTTTTTTATTCCAAAAGTCAATTTCGAGCACTTTCTCGGAAGTTCCGCACGTCCTAAATTATTACGCCACTAGAATGTAATTCCGAGCTTTTTTGGAGTCGTGATTGACTGGCACGCGCGTCTGCAATACAGAAAAGTCCTTCCGGCCAGTGCCGGGAGGAAGAGGTAGCTTTCATATTTCTTATTTTAAAAAAGCCAACTTATATTATTCAAACACACGAAGCTCAATTTAGTGGAAACCGAATGTAGGAGATTCAATACCAATTTTTATCAATACTAAATCATTATGAATGAGAATTTCGCGAAATTAGTCAGCTTTATCCAAGCTGCTTTTAATTAAAGTAACTTATATTTGGCTGCCAAATTTGGCGATTTCTTAAAGTACCTGCCATTTTAAGACAACATGGTGGATGAGGCTAACCAGTTAACTTGGTCGAGACCTTAGTAATTGCTGTGCACATGCTCACTCACATCGGAATCGGTTGATATATACGAGTGCTGTCGCAGGCAAAAAATCAGATTTTTCAAAATGTCACCCACGTTAGAAATTGAAACTACTATATCTGAGCCATTTTTTAAGATAAAGGCAAACAAAAAATGCTCCTGAATCCTTATATCAAGGTCAAATACGTAAGAAAGAAACCTTTTTCAATTTCTAATTTTTTTGCACCTTACTTTAAATATAATTTTTTTTAATTTAATGGCCGCCATTTTGAAACAAGATGGCTGATGAAGCTGGCCAGCGAACTTGGTCGAGATATTGATGTATACTATCCACATGCCTTCTTCCATCGAAATAGGCGAATACGTGTGGTATCGTGTGACAAATACAAGATCGTTTCAAAGTGTTAGCCATGCTAGAAATTCAAAGTGCTATAATTCAACCACTTTTTAAGATATAAACAAAAGAACAAATTTTCAGAAACAAAAACTGCTCCGAATCTTTGTATCAAGGCCAAACACATAAAAAAAATCTTTTTCATTTTGCAGTTTTTTAATACCTCATTTTAAATTTTAAATTACATTTTTTTTTAAATGGCAACCCTTTTGAAACAAGATGGCGAATGAAGCTGGCCAACAAACTCGGTCGAAACATTGGTATGTACTATGTACAGACCAAGTTACATTCAAATCGGTTCATAAATACGCCTGTTATCGAAAGACAAAAACCAGGTCGTTTTAAAATGTCAGCCACAATAGAAATTCAAAATATTATAACTCAGCCATATTTTTAGATACAGACGAAACAAAACCTGTTCCGGAATCTTTGTATTAAGGTCAAACACATACGAAAAAATCTTTTTCATTTTCCAAATTTTTAGCATCTCATTTTAAATTTAAATTTTTTAAAATGGCCGCCATTTTGAAACAAGATGGCGGATGAAGCTGGCCAACGAACTCGGTTGAGTTATTTGCATGTACTACGTACACACCAAGGTACATACAAATCGGTTCATAAATACGTCTGTTATCACGTGGCAAAAATCAGGGCGTTTCAAGATGTCAGTCACGCTAGAAATTCAAAATGCTATAACTCAGCCATTTTTTAAGATATAAACGAAACAAAAACTGCTCCCGAATCTTTTTATCAAGGTCAAACACATAAGAAAAAAATATTTTTTCAATTTTCAATTTTTTGGTACCACATTTCCAATTTAATTTTTTCTTAAAATTTTAAATGGCCGCCATTTTTAAACAAAATGGCGGATGAAGCTGGCCAACGATCTCGGTCGAAACATTGGTCTGTACTGTGTATAAACGAAGTTACATCGAAATCGGTTTATAAATACGCCTTTTATGGCGTGACAAAATTCAGGACGTTTCAAAATGTCAGCTTCGCTAGAAATTCAAAATGCTATAACTCAGCCATTTTTTAAGATATAGACGAAACAAAAACTGCTACGGAGTCTTTGTATAAAGGTCAAATACATAAGAAAAAAATATTTTTCCATTTTCAATTTTTTGGTACCACATTTCAAATTTTAAATTTTTTAAAAAATTTTAAATGGCCGCCATTTTGAAACAAAATGGCGGATGAAGCTGGCCAACGAACTCGGTCGAGACATTGGTATGTACTATGTACACACAGAATTACATCCAAATCGGTTCATAAATACGAGAGTTACAGTATGAAATAGGTCAGATATATATATATATATATATATATATATATATATCAATTTTGAACGGAGGGTGGTTTCGGGGTCTGGGGGTCATGATCGATGAAAATATACCAAAATTTTTTGAAATCGCTTTCCTCCGAACGGCTGCAATAGGTAGCTTTTTTGTAAAGAAAGCTACCTAAAATTATATCAAAATGTTCAGAAAACATAGAAGTTTAACATCTAAAAAAAATTAAAATTTCGAAAATTTTAGAGCTTTAAGAGTCCTGAGACCCCTTAAGCGAGAAAATATCAGAGCGATTTTCACATTTTTTGGCTCCTTGAAGAGATACATTGGTGGCCGTCGGTTTCATTCGGTTGGTTTGGGTTGATTTTAGACAGCCAATTATCAACTCGAGGGATATAGGCCCAGGGGGGTGGGAAGCCCTTCATGGGTGTCTTTCTAAGGGAACCTAATCCGTATTTACGCATTGAAATCCATGGTTCGAACAAAACCATAAAAACTCCGACCGATTCGGCCGACGGGCACGATTGGGTTCGAACCCAGCACCTCCCGTCTAACAGCTTCGAGAGCAGAACCTCTCGGCCACTGGTGGGGCCCGGTTTCATTCAGATTAGGATGTGCAAGAGTGGGTGAAGATGTGGGTTCGTCAATAAATTAACTCTTTCTATAAGACTGTATTTGATCATCTCATCTCCCAGTGGGATAATTGTGTTAACAGTTCTGGCAATTAATATTGAATAACAAGTTTCCATACTCACTTTTTAGTGTGTGCTCGATTTTCATTTGGCTGTCCCTTATAATTAAAACGATGCAGCGCATGTACGAGCATGCATCAAATAGAAGGTATTAATAACTTTCATTTAGGCTCAAGATTTTTTACAGTATACACATGGAAAATATTAAACTCTAAGTGACAGTAAATGAGAATAATCATGAATGAGACTTAATAAAACATTTCTTAAGAAGCTATCTAGAAACTGGTATTTGAATAGGTGCATTTGCCATGAAAATTTAAATTTAAAACTTTCAAACTTCAACGTTTGAAAAGTAAAATGTTTTGATAAGACTTCATTGGCCTTTAATGTTAATGATTAATGTTCCTAAACACTACAAACATTATTAAAAGAGTTAATTTTGAAATACATTATTCAAGTGAAAAATACATTTTATTTTTGTATAAGTCACTAACATCTTCCTCTACAATAAATGATATGTTTCTTTTCATAATGTACAAATGTTTTAAATGCACACAAAAAAGTGAGTAGGTTGATTATATTACATTGATACAAGCTTATTCGCATATAATTCAACAACAACCAGAATATTAATGTGAATAATACAAGAGAATAAGTTTAAAACATTAAAGATATAAAAGAAATGCACGAGAAATACGTTTAGTTTTAGGGTTAACTTTTAAAATTTTAACAAGGGGCAATTTTTTGCTCTATAAGAAGTTTTGCTGGATTTTATTCTATTTGTTAAAAATTTTGCATAAAATTTATACAAGAAATAATAAATGAAGGCTGCGAAATTAAGCATTAAAAGGCAATAAACATTTAATTAAACTTCAGATAAATTGTTATAAGAAATGCTTATATAAACCTAACTAAACTAATTTTATAAAGATGTATTAAACTCCCATAAAGAATCCGGTCTTCAAATTGTAATTGTAATTTATTATAATTTATTATTATTATAACGATGGTTCATTCAATTAACTTCGTTATGCAATATTTAACAAAATGATCTTCTTTTTTAAATAGCAAAATATTGTATCTAACTTCATATTTCATTCACATAAAAAAATTATGGTACATAGCAAGAAAAACCTGAACTTTAAGGTGATTTCACCATTATTATGTAATTACCAGTAACGATATTTTAACGTTAAAAAATAAATTGAAGGTAATATTAAGAAAAATATTATATACTTTTTACATGAGGCTTACATTTTGCATTTAATTAAGGTATAATTGTTAATTTTTGTATTTCATTTACATTTTTAAGTGACGTAGTTTAGTAGAAAAAGTTAATAGTAAGATTATTTTGTTTCTCTTATGTATTCTATTTTTACTTTCTTCTATCTTTACAAAAAGAAAGTATTGGATTCATGAAAATTTTCGACTTCCGGTTTTTGACGGATTTACACACTTTAGGGGTCAGAGAATCCAAAAAACATGTTTTTACAAAATGTCTGTCTATGAGTCTGTCCATCTGTCAGTCTGTATGTGACGCAAATTTTGTAGGACATCTATCTCAAGAACTAATGCACGGAATTAAATAAAAATTTATATTCAGGTAGTCCCTGATACAGATTGGTACTGATTAGTTTTTGGTGTAAATCGCCTTGCAGGTGGCGTTGCTATGCTGCATTTTGCAGGATTTCTGCAATAGCTCTATCTCAAGAACTACTTCACGGATTTTTATAAAACTGCAGATTCAGTTACTCCTTGATATGAATTGGTTCTGTTTACGTTTTGATGTAAATCGCCCAACAGGTGGCGCTGCTATGATGCATAATGCAGGATTTACACTATTTTCGCAGTAGCTCTATTTCAAGAACTAATACACACATTTTCATCAAACTTCGGATTTAGTTAGTCGCTTATATGAAATTATGCTGACTACGTGTTGGTGTAAATCACCCAATAGGTGGCGCTGCTGTGCTACATTTAGAACGATTTCCTCAATAGCTCTATCTCAATAACTAATGCAGGACTTTTCATCAAACTTCAGATTCAAGTATACCTTAATTAATATTGCTACTGATTATGTGTTAGTTCAAATCGCTCAACAGGTGGCGCTTCTATGCTGCATTTTGCTCTATTTACATGATTTCAGCGATAGTCATATCTCAAGAACTAATGCACGGAATTTCATCTTTTTAGAATAATCATGATGGGCACAGGTTAAAATTTATTTTTGGCAAAGTGATAATGAATTTTGAAGTATTGACATGTATGAGATATAAGAAAGTTTTGGGATCGGTACATCCGCCTAGTTAGTTTTAAATTAAAAATTTACAACCTTTGTGCTTAAGGCATAATTTAATATTACAGAAAGAGATTTGTTTCACACCAGTCATTACTATACGTATTACAAGAAATTCCTTTTATAATTAATTTGCTTTTTGCGTGTTTTTGAGCTATTTTAATTTATTTACTTTGAGAAATCATAAGTTATGTATTAACTCTGATACATTAAACGGAATTTTCTAAACTAAATACTTGACATAAAATTCTATCGTTATTCTATTACTTTCAGTTATTTTATTTTATTATTTTTTTTTTTTTTTTATCAAAAACCTGTTACGAATCTCCATAACTTTACTTAAAAATTTGCAACTTAATATCTATAAGTTCCCCGAAAACAAAACACAACTAAACTTTTTTTTGGAAAAAAATTAAATACTAATGCTAATTAAATATTGTATTTAGTAATATATATATAAGACATTTAATAATATATATATATAAGATATTTAATAATATACATTTATTAATATGTTTATAGATATAAATATTGATATAGATTAGATTAGATATTTAATTTTTATCTATCTATATTATAAAGGACAAAGGTGTCGGTGCGTAACGCTGACGTCATTTTGACGGTGACAACAGCAGACGATTAAATTTAACTTTTATTGCATATTTTTAAACTTCTAAATATCGTGTATTTTCTATTTTTACACCGTTGAATAGAAAAAAATGTATTTTAAAATGCAACTTCTTTGAAAACTATATCGCAATTTATTTGAAAATTTTATCGCGATTTACTCAAATTTTATTGTTGTTAAATTAATTTTCAAGCATGATTTCTTTTTCAAAACTATCTTTATCGTGTGCAGACCATTACGAAAAAAATATTCTTTTGCATTTAAATTAATATAAATAGCTCATCGATTGATTCCAGATTATATTCCATAACTAATTTAAAACATACACCAATCAATAAGTAAAATAGTAAAATATAAATAAAACAGAAATTTAAGACATGTAATCCAATTTCGCGATTAATCCACTAAAATGAACCGAATTAAAAAGGCTGATTGTAAATAGTGATCTTTGGAAATTTCTTCGGCTGCTAACTCCTAACGTGAGGCCAATATGAAAACATCGCGTTTTAATGCGTTTCAAAACTTTATTTAAAAGAGTTACTGCTATTTTCCATATAAATGTGATTTTTAGTACGTTAGTGGACATTCTAAAAAATATATATTAAAAGTAAAAAATCTATTTATATATTTTTTTTCAATTCAAGAAAAAAAAAAAAAAAAAAAAAAAAAAAAAAAAAAAAAAGCAATTTATCAAATTACAACGACCATTTGGAAAACGATTTTTTTTTTTGAAGACTAAAATTTAAGTTATAAAAAATCGCACGGAGTTGATCATACATTACGTACGCCATGAATTAAACATTAATAGTGTTATTACACGTAAAAATTGCAAGCCAAAAATATCGCCTGCGACCCGTCAGATTTCATGAAACTTAAGTATTATCCACCTGAAACTTACGTAAATATCCAAGCATTTCATTGGCTGTTCGGGAAAAGGCTTTTCCATCGTCAGATTTCCAAGAAATCTGACGGCCAATTTTAAATGAAATTTCATTCTTAAACTTGTAAACATCCGACAATATTACTTTTTACACCGTCGGATAGAGAAAAAAATGTACTTTTAAATGCAATTTGTTTGAAAGCTGTATCTCAATTTGTTTCTGAGTTACTATTATTTTTTTTTTTTTTTTGTAGATTTTATTACTTTTTTATCATAGTGGCAACAGAAGGTATCCATCGTTGTTGAAATGAAAGGGAAATACAGATTACTGTATAGACCAATCATAAAATGAAATAAATGCGGATTAAACCAATGAAAACCTTCAGATATGCTTTTAATTTCCCATCCTGACGAGAACAATAACCATTTTTCCAAATGGTTAAAAAAAAAAAAAAAAAAAAAAAAGACAGTACACTCTTGCGAGGCTTTCTCACCGCAATCTTTGAGATTATTTGCTGATACGTTTTTTCATTAATTTTTGATTAAATGGAATTATTTTTAATAAAAAACAAGAAAGAAAAATCATGCGCCAAGCATAGATTATGAAACCCTTTCGAACACATTCAGAATAATGTAACAAAACTGCACCGTTTAAGTTTTAGATATTACGTCTAATTCAAACATATAGAAACGCATAACACATTTCAAAACCTAATTTCAGCTGTTCCCATCTGCAATCGGAAAGTTATCCAAATTTTTCCAGCAGCCCTGTATATGATATTTAGATTCTGATCTATTAACTACATGGAAGCCAAAATTTAGTTCACTTAAGATATACATATATTTCAGTTGAAAATTTACCTTCAGCAATTTCCTCTAATAAGGAGAACGGTACGGGAATACTTTTGTGCAGCCCTGTATTTGAGGTATATAATTTATACATAACGAGTAAGATGTAAAAAATTAATTAAATTTAAAAGCGCATACCGAATTTTAAACCGTACACTCCAACAATTATTACTCAAATACATTACTGTACTGTAACTGATTTCTTTTGTGTGTCCCTGTAAATCGATAAAAAATTCTATGAATGCCCTGTTCTAATGTGATAATAGTGAAAATCAGTGATTTATATCGGTTCAATACATTTGAAATTGCGTAATGTCATTGAAATACTCTGCAAACGTTTTTCCCATATACCATAATGTAACGGAATAATTTTGAGTGCCCCTGTAAATGAACGATTAATCCTACATACTTCATCTACAATACAAAACGTGCTTTCGTGACCCTAAATAAATTTTATCTATTTCATGAAAATCCGAGTATATTTACGGGAGTTAAAGCGTGGACAGACGGCCAGACAAACCGAATGCATAAACACTTTTCAACTTTGTTGGAAAGTGTTAAAAACGTGTTTTAATGTAATTAATATATAATTTAATTAATTACTTTAATATACTAATAATATACTAATAATATAATGTTATTAATTACTTTAATATATAATTTAATATTTAATACTTTAATTAATATATAAGTATACTACGTTAGGAGCCTCTTGCAGAACCTTACGAAAAATACCTCCTTCACCGCTGTGTCTTTTCGCATGCGAAGAGAAAAAAAAAGGATGTTAATATCAGAAATAATATATCTGATGGTTTTCACCTACATTCTGTAAGCAGGGAAAATCAGGTTTACACACTTGTTATAATAAAAATACATTGGAATTAAAACTTTAAAAAATGATTTGTCTGTAATCTATCATGCATAATTCTATTTTCCAATCTATTAAAAATATAGGTATTATTAAAGGCACGTGTGAAGTTATAATTACTTGCAGAGTATACCAAAAACTTCTAAATTATTATCTGCTATCCTATATTGTGCGTCCGCCCTCTTTTTTAAAATGTTTACCACTAATTAAATGTAATTGTATCGATAAAAAAAGCATAAAAATTCTCAATAATTAGAACAATTTATATTTTCAAGTTTTTTCAACTGTGAAAAGTTTATTATTCCACTATATTTTGAAATCTTTTATTGTGCTTTAAAAGTTATTCAGAGAAAAAATTCAGTAGCTAGTTAAAACAGCTTTGAGGATAATATCTTGTTAAAGCACATTGTTCGATGTTTCTGATGTTAAATAAAATGTTATTGTATAAATAATGAGATGTTATTCTGCTTGTTAAGGTTTCATTTGGAAATGCTAACTTCTTAGATTATACTAGCACTTTACGCTTGTGTAAAGTTTATATTTAGAAATTGCCTTCGAATTACTTACGACAGTATAAAGTATTAATTTTTTTTATAAAAAATTAGGCCCATTGTAATAGTTAAAGTCATAGATCAACAAAGTCACATGTCAATTTAAAGCTATTTCTAAAGTAAATAAAAACCTTATTTACCTTATATATATAAAATCCTAATAAAACAACTGATTAAACAACTGATTATGTTTCACGGCGATTTCTCCTAAAATATGGAATATTATGCGATGAAATTAACACAAAAAATCCGTATTGATCCGCAGATCTCAAAACTGGTATTAGAATTTTAAAATTTGAATTACTTTTCGTGATATCAATTTTTTTCTAATTTTAAATACTTTTTTTCGAATGATAGCAACTCTATTTTTAATAACACCAGATATTTTTTTTCATATTTTAGAAAAGGTTATTATTTTTAACTAATTTGGAGACCAGTTTGGCCTCATTTAAATGTATGCTGAGAAATGTATTAAGTTACTTTTATTCATAACTCACTTTGTACTTCATTATCATTTCATTTAATACAAAACTTTCATTTAAAACTGAAACATTTAAAATTAATGGCTTTCACTTCTTTCTTTTTTTTTAACAGGGATGAGAGCGCTCCGACTCAAATGACTGCTTTCTACCACTAAATTTTAATTGTATTTCTCGCCTTATTTAATGACAGAATTTCTGAGATTTAACAAGCAAAGAATACTATTAAAATTTAGTGGTGAAAATCAACCATTTGGGTCGGACCGCTCTCATTCCTGTCTAAACAAAACGAAAAGAAAAATAATAGACACAGATGTTATATACGCAACGGGCTAACCTAATTGGCGTCAAAATGGCATTATTTTGTCTGACATGGTAACCCGGCTATTGTTGCTTATTTACAAAATTATTTATTTAATAAATGTTTATTTGCATTTATTTTCTCTTTATTTAAAAAAAAATATTATAAATTGTTTTGTTCTATAGTTATTAATTAAACTTTTTTTTAAATTTATTCTTATTTCATTTTTAAAATAACAGAAAATAATTTAAAAATACATATGTAACTGGTATTCAAAAACGAGGGTTTCGCCAAATTGTCGTAAAAAAAAATCACGGTGCGTATAGGACAATGCAACAAATCATGACATTTAATTTCAACTTCAAAGCAATGTTTTTATTGGTACTACTTTGTTATCCCGCCAAATTATATAAATAGCCATTTTGACCAATGAATTAGATTATTTAAAATGAGCCTGCAAATGAAATTTAAAATAAACACAATATATTTATATTTAAGAAATCGTATATCAAGTGAAAATGCAGAAATTATTATTCAAAGACAATAGTATAACCGGATTATTTGAGTGTCCTTGTAAATGAACTATTAATGCTATGTATTTCATTTTCAATACCGAGAAAATGTCGAAGCACTGTATATATATCTTTTAGATTTGTATATATACTATGTAATATGGTAAATTCAGTTAAATAGAAAACCCATAGAACTATTTCCGTAAATAAACGTAAGTATATTCGATATCTTACCTGCAGCACTATACATGACCAAAGGAAATTAAACACTAAAAGTTATATGCAAAACATTAGTTATACAGGGTGTTTATAAAGTCCCGGACCCATTTTGATGTTTAATAACTCATAAAATAATAAAGATAGATTAAAATGAATAACATAAATTGTTAGATACACTCAAAAAGTTTCATGACCCTTGTCAATGATCTTCCACGTGTGCCCCCTTCGTCGCACGGAGAATATCAAGTCGATAGTCAATTTCACGCCAGGTAGCGGCAAGCATGTCGACATCCACAGAGGCTATTGCGGTTGTAATTCTGGATTTTAAGTCATCAATGTTCGACACTCTCCTCCTGTAAACATTGTCCTTTACAAATCCCCAAAGGAAAAAGTCCAGCGGCGTTATATCAGGTTATCTGGGTGGCCAAGGAATTGGACCTCCTCGCCCAATCCATCTTCCTGGAAAATAGTCATTCAAAGAAGTACGAACGATGGTACCCCAATGAGGTGGTGCACCATCTTGTTGCAAAATGACATGTGGCTGAAGCTCTTCTAGTTGTGGAAATACGAATTTTTCCAACATGTCTAAGTATATGACTGATGAGACCGTCTCTTCTGTAAAAAAGAAAGTCCCAATGACTCTGTCGTGCATTAGTCCACACCACACATTAATCTTTGGGGAATCCCTTACTGCCTCACGGTATTCATGGAGGTTTTCAGATCTCCATATGCGCACATTATGGCGATTAACAATGCCAGAAACATGAAAGGATGCTTCGTCGGAGAACATTATGCGCTTCAGAAAATCAGCATCATCTTCTATTCTCCTTAGCAAATCTGTTGCAAAGGTCATCCTCCTAGGCCTATCGTCCGGTTCCAAAACTTGAACAATTTGAACTTTGTATGCATGCAGTCTTAATTTTTCTTAATAACACCGTCGAAATTAGCATATCCAATTCTCTTGCCGCTGATCTCACAGATCTTCTAGGATTGTGTAAAAATGTCTCTTTGACACGCTCAACATCAAAATCACTTGTGCAAGGACGTCCGGAACGTTTCTTATCTGCGATACTTCCAGTTTCTAGCAAATTCTTTTTCCACCGCAAGATACTGCTTTTGGATGGAGGATCTTTTTGGTAAATTCTTCTGCAATTTCTCTGTGCTTGCACTATCGATTTTGTTTCTATGAACCACCATAAAATCTGTGCTTTCTCTTGTGGTGTATGCATTCTTCTTAATATCCGCTCGAATAAAACATCACATACAAAAGTAACATAGAACAAGCACATCAAAAGTAAACATAACATTGCAATACTTGCCAAAAACAAAACAGAAAAATGCAATTAATAAGCAGACGATATTTACAAAAGTAAAGATATTCAAACCTAAAAAGGAAAATCCATCAATAAATGCCATAAGATTGTTTATATCTTCATTATTTTATGAGTTATTAAACATCAAAATGGGTCCGGGACATTATAAACACCCTGTATTTAAAAATTCGCACCACAACCGAAAACGCACTTCCAGCAATTATTGTTCATAGACTATTGTTCATTGTGTCCCTCCAAATGAACTATAAATGCTAGATAGTTCATTTTCAATAACGACACGTCATGGTAAACCACAACAATCAAATGGAAATCCGAGTATATTTATGAGTCAATACCGACGTGTAATATGCGTTTTCTAATTAACTAAATTTACCATATTACATAGTATATATACAAATCTATACGATATATATACAGTGCTGCACAAAAGAAGATATTTTTCCGACTATTGAAAATGAAGTATATAGCATACTCGGATTAGTCAATATCGAATGTGTCATGGTAAATCTCATAACATATGCAATCATATAGTAACCCAAGTTTATTTACGCAAGTTAGAGCACGGACAAACGTAGATAAACGGACAGACGGACACACAAAGAGACGGACAGATAGACAAACCGAATTACTAAACACATTTAAACTATGCAGGAAAGTGTTAAAGATGCAAGTTTTTAACACTAGAAAAGGAAGTTACAGAAATTTAGCATTATGTGCGATTGCAATCGACACAAGGTATGAAGTGCGCTTAGAATAAATAACCTAAATTAAAATTAAATTATTTTAAATAATACTATCGCCATTCACCTGACACTTTTAGGAATACAAAGGACTTGAAATAAGGAAAATCTAATCCTCGCGGAAATAATAATTGCAGTCCTTACTTTGAGAATTATTACTTAATAAAAGGAAATCCTTAATTATTTATAGGTAAATAAATAGATAAAGACATATAAATTTAGTTTTATTGCTATAATAGATGAAATGAATTATTATTAATCTTTATCTTAAATTTATTTCGCTCCAGATATATTTTACATTTGAGATGATTTAAAAGTTCTTTTTCTCCCATAAAGTATTGGTATTCGGTATTTATAACATGTTTCATAAGTGATTAAAAGAAAAGATTTATTATTTGTAACGGTTTTGAATGTTTGAAAATATTTCAAAAAACACTTGAGGTGATTTAAATAATTAAAAAAGAAATAAAAAGAAAGAATCCGTAAGGGGAATAAGAAAAGAAAATCATTTAAACTGAACTTTAGTTAACACTTTGAGTGCCACGGTGACTGACACTTGAAGCTGAAAAATGTACAATGTTTTAAGTAATTTTTAAGAAAGTATATGTAATAAATAAAAGGTAAGTAAATTTAAAATACGTTTTCAGTAATTACTTAAAACAATATATATATATATTTTGTTTTATATCATAGTTTAGACCTTCAGTCATCGGTGAAAGACGTGTTCTAAACGAAAAGTTCAGAGTCAATCACCGATGACTGATGTGGCGCTTAACGTGTTAAACCTAAAACCACATATTACAGCTGAATGTCCATTTCCTACAATTATCTCCTATATGCAGTGCTGTAAACGAATTATTTAGAATGTACCTGAAAATGAATGTTAAAATCAACACAAGACGGTTTTTAGTACATGTCATTATATCATATTAATTAAGTTATACGAGGGTGAGTCGGAAAATAAGTTTCCCCTGCCAACTGAGGACATAGGTGTGTATGAAAGACAAAAGATGTAATGAAACATTAAAGATAGGACGTAACTTTATTTTTCTACTTAAGTGCCAAGTTAGTTGAGACATTTGTCATACCCTTTATAAGCTTCATAAAGCCCTCCAGGAAAAAAAGACCTTCCGGCCAGTGCCGGGAGGAAGAGGTAGCTTTCATATTCCTTATTTTAAAAAAGCCAACTTATATTATTCAAACACACGAAGCTCAATTTAGTGGAAACCGAATATAGGAGATTCAATACTAATTTTTATCAATACTAAATCATTATGAATGAGAATTTAGCGAAATTAGTCAGCATTATCCAAGCTGCTTTTCTTTAAAGTAACTTATATTTGGCTGCCAAATTCGGCGATTTCTTAAAGTGCCTGCCATTTTGAGACAACATGGTAGATGAGGCTAACCAGTGAACTTGGTCGAGACCTTAGTAATTGCTGTGCACATGCTCACTCACATCGGAAATCGATTGATATATACGAGTGCTGTCGCAGGCAAAAAATCAGATTTTTCAAAATGTCACTCACATTAGAAATTGAAACTGCTATATCTGAGCCATTTTTTAAGATAAAGACAAACAAAAAATACTCCAGAATCCTTATATCAAGAAAACTTTTTCAATTTCTAATTTTTTTGCAACTCACTTTAAATATTTATATATTTTTAATTTAATGGCCGCCATTTTGAAACAAGATGGCTGATGAAGCTGGCCAGCGAACTTGGTCGAGATATTGATGTATACTATCCACATGCCTTCTTACATCGAAATAGGCAAATACGTGTGTTATCGCGTGACAAATACAAGATCGTTTCAAAATGTTAGCCATGCTAGAAATTCAAAGTGCTATAATTCAACCATTTTTTAAGATATAAACAAAAGAACAAATTTTCAGAAACAAAAACTGCTCCGGAATCTTTGTATCAAGACCAAACACATAAAAAAAATCTTTTTCATTTTCCAATTTTTTAATACCTCATTTTAAATTTTAAATTTAATTTTTTTAAAATGGCAACCCTTTTAAAACAAGATGGCGATTGAAGCTGGCCAGCGAACTTGGTCGAGATATTGATGTATACTATCCACATGCCTTCTTACATCGAAATAGGCGAATACGTGTGTTATCGCGTGACAAATACACGATCGTTTCAAAATGTTAGCCATGCTAGAAATTCAAAGTGCTATAATTCAACCTTTTTTTTAAGATATAAACAAAAGAACAAATTTTCAGAAACAAAAACTGCTCCGGAATCTTTGTATCAAGACCAAACACATAAAAAAAATCTTTTTCATTTTCCAATTTCTTAATACCTCATTTTAAATTTTAAATTTAATTTTTTTAAAATGGCAACCCTTTTAAAACAAGATGGCGAATGAAGCTGGCCAACGAACTCGGTAGAGAAATTGGTATGTACTATGTACAGACCAAGTTACATCCAAAACGGTTCATAAATACGCCTGTTATCGCGTGACAAAAATCAGGTCGTTTTAAAATGTAGCCACAATAGAAATTCAAAATGCTATAACTCAGCCATTTTTTTAGATATAGACGAAACAAAAACTGTTCCGGAATCTTTGTATTAAGGTCAAACACATACGAAAAAAATCTTTTTCATTTTCCAATTTTATGGTATCTTATTTTAAATTTAAAATTTTTAAAAATTTTTTAAATGGCCGCCATTTTGAAAGAAGATGGCGGATGAAGCTGGCCAACGAACTGGGTCGAGATATTTGTATGTACTATGTATACACCAAGGTACATCCACATCGGTTCCTAAATACGCCTGTTATCACGTTACAAAAATCAGGACGTTTCAGAATGTCAGCCACGCTAGAAATTCATAGTGCTATAATTCAGCCATTTTTTAAGATATAGACGAAACAAAAGCTGCTCCGGAATCTTTGTATAAAGGTCTAATACATAAGAAAAAAATATTTTTCCATTCCCAATTTTTTGGTACCACATTTCAAATTTTATATATTTTTTAAAATTTAAATGGCCGCCATTTTGAAACAAAATGGCGGATGAAGCTGGCCAACGAACTCGGTCGAGACATTGGTATGTACTATGTACACACCGAATTTCATCGAAATCGGTTCATAAATACGAGAGTTACAGTGTGACAAAGGTCATATATATATATTTATATATATATATATATATATATATCAATTTTGAACGGAGGGTGGTTTCGGGGTCTGGGGGTCATGATCGATGAAAATATACCAAAATTTTTTGAAATCGCTTTCCTCCGAACGGCTGCAATAGGTAGCTTTTTGTAATGAAAGCTACCTAAAACAGGGTTCTGCATAAAAAAGAAGCGTTGAACGGCTTGTGTGACTTCAGCATTGCTTACAAAGAAGTAGTCAAGCATTGCTTTCGGCAGTAGTGGCCGTGCACGCCCGTTCAGGTCTCGGTCTGTCCAACACTTGCTGACGCCCCTGAATGAATTAGGGCACCATATCCTCACCATTTGTTTCGACATCTCATCCGGCCCATAGACTCCAATGTGGCGGTTATGGATTTCTACTCCCGATACTCCACGTGCCCAGTCATAGCGGACAACCGCTCTCACATCCTCCTTTTACCACGAATTCACATCGCACTTTCTCTCCATATCTACTGGGAACAGAATGATGCAGAGCCCTGATTTTTTCAAACAGCGCTTTTTGAAGCTTATAAAGGGTATGACATATGTCTTAACTCACTTGGAACTTATGTAGAAAAATAAAGTTAAGTCTTATCTTTAATGTTTCATTACATTTTTTGTCTTTCATACACACCTCGGTCCACAGTTGCCAGGGGAAACTTATTTTCCGACTCACCCTCGTATTTGAAGCTGTGTAACATCATCGAAATTCTCTACAATCATTTTTCCATATATTTCTTACTGTGTAGGTTTTTTTGCGCGTCCGCTGTAAACGAACTATAAATGCTACTTATTCCTTACTTCAAAGAAAGCATGATGCTGTCCAACTCAGTGCTAGATATAAATTTCATGATATATGAGGCGTTGTAAAATCTTTAAATGGCACAGAAAATTATTATTCCTCTAATACCATAATATAAAAGTATGCCCCTCCCTGTAAAAAATTACAAATGCTATAACTTCATTTTCAATAACAAACATACTATATAAATTTGTGAAACAAATATCAGGCACATGACAATCCGAGTATATTCATGACAGTTAAAGCACAGACAGACAAGCAAACGGCATACAAACCCAATTCAATAACATTTTTCAACTGTATTGATAATTGTTAAAAAGGACATCTTATACGTTCCGCAAACAAGTTCACATTGCAAATCATATTTTAACGCAATTACTTTGTGCATCCCTGTAAACGAATTAACATTTCACAGGTATTAGAAAAAAAAAATCTTTTTAAACTTATGTATTACTACTATTACATACCAGAAACATATTATAGAATAACTTTGAAAAACTTTTAACACATTAAAATCATGGCACACAAATCCGTGTTCCAGCAATATTTTTCAGGGATTCAAACGACATGAATACGTGTGCTATCCATGAAATCAATTTATCGCTACGAGAAGGGACTATTTATAATTTATTACCAAATATTTAAAGAAAAAGAAAAGTGCCCAGTTAAACTGATGGCGTTGAGCTCACAGGCTAGTCACATTAATTGTATATTATGCTCTTATTTCAAAGAATAATGTTCCCCGAAAAATAAATTAAGCGGAGGATTAGCTTCTCCCGTTTCCCTCCTTTATATTTAACCAATGAACCTCCAAATCTAATCAGGGAAGCACCTTATCAGAATAAGCCAGTATACCAAATTTGAAGCAAGTCGGATAGAAAAACCCATTTATGTAAATTAAGGGGGATTAGAACACCCCGTTTCCACCCTTTTATAGATAACCATTGAACCTCCAAATCTAATGAAGGAAGCGCCTTATGAGTGGAAACCGATAAACGAAATTTTAAGCAAATCTGATAAGTCTGCATGAAAAACCCATTTATCTAAATTAAGAGAGGGGTGATTAGCCCCCGAACCCCCCTTTATATTGAACCAATGAACCCTCAAAACTAATCAGCAATCGCCTTATCAGAATGAACATAGAAAAAAAAATGTTAAGCAAGTCGGATATTTCTATCAAGATTTATCGCGTTACGTACATCCATACATACGTACTGCATACGTACAGAAAATACGGGTAAATTAGCTCTTAGGATTAGAGCTCTCGTGGATCCCAGGACTGTTTAGTGTTTCCAGTTTTGATTTCAAGATGTAAATTTAGGTAAAATTTTGTATTTTTCAAGTAAAAATATATAAAATGACCATTTTGTAAAAAGAAAAGACATAGTGAAAATTTTAAACCGGTTCCATAAACATTGAAAATCGCTATGTGAAATTGTGAATGTCTGCTAAATAAGCCACTTCGTTATAGTTTGTTGAGGTCACTGTAAAAAATATATTCTTTTTTTGGACTTGATGTTCTAACAATTTGTCTAATGATAATGTTGACAAGAAGTTATGAAGCCGTTCATAAATAACAAATTTTATCAAGACGTTCTGGTACAATTTCGTGTTAATATTTCGTTAATCCAGAAACATATTTTTCTGAAGTTGAAACGTGTTCATGTCTTTAGCTCCTGTCACTGTGTAAAGATTGGGAACACGCTTTATGAAATTGATGAAATTGCTGTGTGTTTATATCATCTTTCAAATATAAAATAAACCGCATAACATTAATTGTCTTTCACAAATGCTTTATTTTAAATCTTCAAGAAAATTTTTTTTTAAACTCCTTCATTTTCTATTTCTTTTTCAAAATTTTAAAGATAAATTAATCACTCACTCTGTTTAATATAACAATTGCAATGTCTAATAAGACAGTTAGCTAAATAAATTAAAACAATGTATTAGTAGAAAGCGTTTTACAAAAAATTCTATTACTAGCTATGTTTTACATCGATGCAATGAAGTTCTTTGAAAGAATAACAAACAACATAGTTTAACGATGTACTCTTGATACATTGTAACATATTTCAAAAGTAACATGCTACTTTTAAAAGATTAAAAGAATACACCAATAGTTTTGACATTTCCAAAATGTAAGTAGCACATCGGTATTTTTTTTAAGGAAGTTAATATTTTTAGCTCATTTAGCGGATGAGAGTAATTCAATTTTGTTTAAATATCTATAAAAATGTAGCACAAGACAACACATTATATTTGAATTTTTTTTTTTTTTTTTTTTTTTTGCTTTTTATTTCAATGAGGTTAATGTAATAATCATTTTACCAAAGATAATGCTATTAGTTTCAAAATGCTCTTAAAGATGTTTCAAGTTGAAATTTTATAAATGAACTAGGGGGCTCTGCCCCCTGCAAGCTACGCTCGCCAACCCCCGTTAAGACACCGCAGAATCTAAAAACACGCTAATCTGATGGGTTTTAAAAATATTAGAGAAGATTGGATTATACTGAAAAAAGCTGTACGGATCTCCCTGTAAACGGGTTACCATTCAATTCCCCTTGATTGCAAAAATTTAAGAGCGAATCAGATGCTGTTAAGACATCCAATAGTTGTTTTCGTTTTTGATTAAAGAGGATCAGTTAAACATTTGAAAAGAAGCTAAAATAAAATAAATTAAGTATACAGAGTCTTTGTCTCCCGGTATTTTAAAACAATCTCTATAACAATAGCCTAAGTCATGTGACTATCATCAACAGTTCCAGTCGGACCCCTTCGCTTTTTATACTCTAGGTGCTATTTTGGTACTTTAATGTTAGCCAGGCACAGGTGATAAGTCGCCAAATATTATTTTATCGCCATCATGTCATCTATATTATATTAGTTCAAGTCACCAACTGCCATAAACAAATACGGTCTGATCCCTTCGCCGTTCATATGGAAGTTTGACAAAGATGTCATATACGTCCCATATTGGCGCGATTTTTTAACGACGCCAATTTGTGGAACGCATCAACAGAATAAACAGCAACATCTGGCTTACCATATCAAGCAAAATAATGATACTTTGGCGCCAGTTATGTGCCCGTTCCGTATATGACATTGGCGTCAGAAAAAAATCGCGCCAATATGGGACCGTAAGTTTTCCATTTTGATTTAAAAAAAAAAAAAAAATTCGAATAAAATTACATAAATGTTGGCATGGTCGCAAAGAATTCTAGGTACTGTTACTCTAGCCGGATGCAAATCTCGCTAATAGTTTTTTTTTTCATCTCGCCAGTTAGCATTTTTTTTTTCGAGAGGTAATATTTGGCCAGATTCGCACCGCAGGTTTGGCGTGATTTTTATTTTTTTACGAGAATTTGGTGAAAACCTCGTTTTCAAATACCAGTTACATATGCATTTTCGGTAATCCTTAGATATCCCGTCGACCCAAAATGTATCGCCCAACTACAAGATTAAATGCCAATAATGGTTGATCGTAAATGTCACATTCAGTTGACTTTAAGCAAGTTACACGTGTTTACGTCATCAAGTGATTTTTATTTCGACGTTTTATTTGTATATTTATTAATGTTATACTGATTTATTTGTCCTTTTGTTAATTAAAATAAAAATTATGTCAATTTGTATAATTTGGCGAAATTGGTCGACGGAATAACTAAGTAGTATCGTATTTTTTAATTATTTTCTATTATTTTCTAATGGAAATATGAAAAAAATAATTAATAATCATAGAACAAAATAATTTATATAATTTATAAAAAGAAATAAAAGTAAATAAACATTTATTATCAAATAAACAACAATAGCCGGTTTACCATGTCAACCTTTTCTGAAATATGAAAAAAAAAAAATATCTGTTTGATTAAAATTTGAGTTGCCATCATTAGATAAATGTATATAACATTAGAATTAATTAATATTTCGAAAACTAATTCGAATTTTAAAATTCTAATACCAGTTTTGAGATCTGCGGATCAATGCTGATTTTTGGAGTTAATTTCTTCGCAAAGTATTCCATATTTTAGGAGAAATCGCTTGAAACATAATCAGTTGTTTAATCAGTCGATTCATACTTCCGTTTCATAAATTCGTTTCATTAGGATTTTATATATAGGGTAGATATATTTAATGCAAGTTAGGTGCATTTGTATCTTTTTAACACATTGACCCCCCTTAGATTGCGTTGAAATAACTTATTATAGCACACATTTACAAAAGGGTTTTCAGGATTAATCTAGTCGTTTCACAATTCCCGATAGCGGCAATGATTGTAAATTTTATATATTTTTAATTAAAATAAAAATCAAATGCCAGTTATTTTTACATGTTGAACTATAAACTGAAATTACTAGACATGCCTGAAGGGTCAGGGTTTCTCTGTTTTTAAATATATGGTAATAAATTATCAGAAGACTCGTATCGCAGCTATAAACTGTCTTTAATGAAAATACTGATGGCACAAGTTTTTGTATACAACTCCAATTCAAAATATTATAATAATGAAAATCAAAGCACATTGTCATTCGATATTTACATTTATTTCGGTAGAAATGAATGCTTGACAATTTTGAGGTGTAGTAGCACATTCTACATATTTTGTAGATGAACATAACATAAAAAAATTTATTATAGAGGAAAGTTTTTTATAATGAATTTTTTCAAAAATTCAAAAAAAAAAAAAAAAAAAAAAAAAAAAAAAAAAAAAAAAATAGAATAATTGTCACAGCGGTTCAAAAAATTAGAATATCACAGGAAACAGTAGTATAATTCATTTAATCGAAAAACTTTGTGAATATTTAGTGGCATCTCACTTGGCCTTAATAACGTCACGTACACTATTTAGCATTCTATTCACTAAGATGTAGTAGTAATCTTTGCTGATATTTGCTCAAACTTATTTCACACTTTTCACGAGTTCACTTTTGTCCTATGGAGCTACATCCAAAGGTGTTTCTTCATTAAACCTCAGATATTCTCCAAGGGGTTTAAATCGGGAGAATTGCTAGCCCAACGAAGTTATTTTATTTTATTTTTCTAAAGTCAATCAGTGGTGCGTTTTGACTTGTGGAAAGATCTGACGTAACATTTGATAATCGAATTTTGTTTCAAAAACTGCGTAGAAAATTTTTTTACAATTTAAAATATTTCTTACTAAGGACTTAATACCCAAATACCTGAAGATTATTTCAATCTCTCTTTTAGTCCTAAAAATTCCAATTCAAAATTCTGTGACTGACGTAACATAAAATATACAAACACTTTTTCTGCCTGCATTGAAGTGTAAAAATTATCAAAACTATCCCTTTAAAAATAGTGATTTAATGTTGTCAACAACACTAAGTAATGCCAAATTAACAGTAACTTGCTTAATTAATTTCAAAACAAGAAAAAAGAAAAAAAAAATGGCATTTACACATGTAACTGACGTAACTTTTATTGTGTAACTGACGTAACATTATGACTTTACAAAGACAATAATGGTACTTAACTTAGTTTGTAAACAGTAATTTACAATGCCTTTTTATTAGGATTTTATTTTACAACATAAAAATATCAAGTTTTCCAATTATACCATTACATGAAACATATTATAGATTTTATTCCCCCCTCCAAAATGATAATTTTCTGTAAAATTGCCCACTCCCAACTAATTAAAGCTGTTGGTAAAACAAGCCTTTAAATGCGTACTATTTCTACAGAGGCGCCATTTAAGCAAAATTTATCATGACCGCTGATCAAAAACAAAATTTTACAAATTTTCTAATATTTTGAAACGCCTCTGGAGATGTTTTAATTTTTTGAATAAATTCATTATTTTTTGTAACATTTTTATGAATTCTTTAGGTATGTGGGAACAATATGTCGTATATCAGATCCTTTTGTGAACACTTTATAATTTCTTCATTTCTCCCCGTTGTTTATTTTTTCAAATATCATGCATTTTATATGACAATGCAATATCTTTTTTAATTTTTCTAATACTTTGAATTGGAGTAGTATGACGTCCCGTGAAATAGTGGGACGTATTCGTCTGGTATGATATAGTATCAATTACAGCTGGCACACTTATCCTCGTGTCATGATAGTCAATGGGTTAAGCATTTTTTAGGGTTTTACTTTATTCTATAAGTATCTGATGATATATATGGTCATTTATGTAATGCTTTCGAAACATTCAAGAATACTATGTAATACAGGGTGACAATTATTGAACTATATGAAATTAAACCGTCATAACTTCTGAACAGTTTGCATGGTGACGTTCAAACTTCGTGGTTGGCCACAGCGCATGATGGGAATTAGTATGCGCATGTGCATGCAACTTGTATGCAACATCGTCAATAAGCAAAATTGGCGCATTTGGGGGACTGAGAATTTGCATTTCGCGATCGAGAAGTCTCTCCACCCCCAACGGGTGACTGTCTGGTGTGCAATGTCCATTCACGGAATAAGCGGTCCAATATTCATTGACGAGACAATGACTACTGAACGATACGTGAAGGTCTTGGAAAATGGTTTCATCCCCATTATCCAAAGCGACCCTGATTTCAACAAGATGTGGTTCATGCAAGACGGAGCTCGACCCCATCGAACTTAGAAAATGTATGATGTCCTGGAGGAGCACTTTGGGGACCGCATTCTGCTTCTGGGATACCCAGATGCCACTGGAATGGGACTCACTTGGCCGCCATATTCTCCGGATCTGAACACATTTGACTCATTTTTGTCGGGCTACATCAAAGACAATGTGTATAGAAATAACCCCAAAACTATATCTGAGCTGAAATCTGCTATTCAGGAGGTCATCGACAGCTTCGATGTTCCGACACTTCAGCGAGTCATGCAGAATTTTGCTATTCGCCTGCGCCACATCATAGCCAATGATTGCAGGCGTATCGGACATGTCATAACCTAATCCGAATATCTGTAGTGACATTTACATGTTGAATAAAGTTTGTGTACTCAGTAGTTTTTAAATAATTTAACGTTTTATTTCATATTGTTCAATAATTGTCACCCTGTAGATAAATACATTGCAGAAAAAAGTACAAAAATTGTAAACAAAAATTTTTGAAGTAAAGTGCATTTTTCATTTTGTTTAAGTGCAATATCTAATAAAATACTATCGATAAGTACTTTTCAAAATTTAATAACCAAATTTTATGCAGTGTCGATTTTTCTAAAGTTATTAAAGAATATCTATTAAAGGAAATTCCAGTTTCGTCCTGATTTGAGAACGACAGCCCCAAATCATTAAAACGAGATTTAATAGAGTTTCTCATTTTAACTAGTAATGAGGAAACAAAAGCCGCTTGACGACGGCTTTTTGTCTTGATGCTGATTTAAGAATTGAAAATCGCTTACATAATTTAAATTTAAATATTTTAATTACTATAATTTTAAATTTTCTGGTGGGAAAGATATTTTCTAAAAGTTAGTTAAAGAATGGTTTAATTCTTCAATTTGATGAAACATCCCATGTAAGTAGTTACTTGGTTTGATGATCTTTTCTAAAGTAATTCTATTTGAATGGAAATATGTAATTGACTTGCATTGCAAAATATCAGAATGCAGTAAATGTAAAAGATTTAGCAAAGCCACCGAATATGACAAAATGTGTTTTTTTTTTTAAACACATGGTAATAAATTATCAAAAGTTTCGTTTCATTGCAGTAAACTGTCTTTAATGAATATATTGATGGAACATGTATTCGCGCCGTATGGTTCCGGTAAAGAAAAAAAAATTGTAAAAAAACATTTTTTTTTTTTTTTTGAAGTAAAGTGCATTTATTCATTGTGTTAAAAACAATATCTAAATAAAATACTGCTTCTAAGTAATTTTTCAAAACTGAATAACCAGAATTTATGCTATTTAGTTTTATCTAAAGTGCTCTTCAACTTAAGAGGGGAGATAACCCTAAAACTTTTTAAAAGTAAAACTTTTTTGTTGACTTTTATGAAAAAATAACATGTTACCGGACTTAAAATAATGAGGATACTCCAATTAAAATCGGTTTTAGGATAAAATATGTGGAGCGATACATAACCAAATAAAGGTAAATTTGAACTTTAAAGTCATTTTTCTCAAATCAGATATTTTTGACGTTGCGCGAATCCTATTTCCAAAACTAAGTAACATAGAAACTTAAAATTTTGTGTTATTTTGTATTTTATATATCTTTATAACCTGTTCCTATTTTTAGTAATTACCTGTAATATAATTATTCATATATTTTTTTAATTTTTATGGAAACTCACTCATAGATTTTGCGTTTTATGGTTTTACTGCCTGAAAAAAAAATCATTTGTAAACTTGATTATTATTTTAGGTTGAAATTAAAATACTGTATTGTTAGAATAGGATAACTTGGGGTGAGAGGCCGTGTTGTACAAGATGCCGTATCACGTAGTTTTCATATACGCAGGTAATGTAGAGAAACGTTGCTCAGTTGTAAGGAAGAGGGTTCCCTAGTGATACTTTAATTTTCATTTGCGTTTTTTTTTTTTTAAGTGGTACTTTTTTATTGTTATTTTGTATTAAAGTAGTCATCATAAAGTAGTAAATTTTCCTCATGTAAAGTGTCCAAAATCTTTTACGTGACTTCTTTATTTGCCTACATAAGCCTTAGTTTAAACACCAGAGAAATAAATCTGATGTTTTTAGAGAGTACTGGTACCTGGCCTTTTTACAAAGCATAAATGGTGGCCAGTTCCCCCTTCTTCGCGTTAGTGGGGGCATCGGCGTCTTGACCAATACTTTGGGGTGAGTTGACGAAAATTTTGGGGGCTAAGATCATTACCGTCTCAATACTCAATGAGTATTGAGACGGTAATGGTAAGATGCGGTTGTTTTCCCTTAGGTTAAGATGCCGGTTATTTTCTGTTGCGGTCAAATGCCTGGTTGTTTCTTCATTGTTTAAGTTATTCTTGGCTATTAACTAACTTGATAACAATTTTAATTAGATAATTTAAATCAGCGATTAAATCGTGATTTTAATCAACTGAAAAAAAAATCATTGATTAAAATATAAATTTTCTAAATGTTTAAAATGACATAAAGAAATATTAAAATCTAAGGTGAACATAATTTGAAAGGTTTCTATATGTATTCTGCCTTAGAAATAAACTTTATTGGCCTTATAAATAATTGTTTAATAATTATTAATTTTAATTATTGTTAAAATTTTTTATGTTAAATACAGTTATAAATAATTTTAATAAATGTAAATATCGGTAGTATATAATATAGTTTTAGATAACTAGGGGTTTCCTCCACCTACGAGCTATGCTATCCAACCTCCATCCAGACACCGCAAACTCTAAAAACACGCTAATTTGATCTGCTTTGAAAAGATTACGGAAGATTAAATCGTAATTAAACGACTAGTGGCGATTTCCCGTAATCAGGTTTACATTCATTTCCCTTTGACTGAGGGATTTTAAGAGAGAATCAATTGCTGTCGAGACAGCTAACTGCTACTTTCGTGATTGGTTTAATAAGATCAACCGAACAATTTAAAACTATCTTGTAAAAATGGCTTTACACTAATCTTTAAACTAAAAATGGCTTTATAAAGACGCTATAAGAAATTAATTTTAAATTAGGCATATTAAATGTATTGTTTTAAATATGACGTAATTTTCACCAAAGTTTTTTTTCTCATTTTAATATTCAAATAAAAATATTTTTAAAGGCCTATAAAAGCCAAACTAAATCGGTGGGACAATAGCAACAGGGAATTTTCAGGTGTCTCAAACCTTTCTAAAAAGGAATTAGATAAGAAATAAAAGGGTAGAAAGACAGAATCTTCAACTGACGATGATATGGAGGATGATTAAATTCCCTCCCAAGATTTAAAAGACGACTTTTCTTTTTTTTTTTTTTTAACGAATGAGAAAGATTGTTCAGAGTGTCTAGCAGAGTGCAATAAAACCTCCGGAAATTGTGATGGGATCAAGTGCATTCAGTTAAACTGTTAGTTATATAAAAGCTGCTCAAAGTTCCTAAACAAATGTGGAGTTTGTGTGAGACCTGAGATATTTCTAAAAAGAACAAAGGGACGTATGAAAAACATTAACAAAAAACTTGACTCTAAAGTACTTTACGACAGTGGCTTTACCGTAGTTAAACTTGTTATAATGTTTAAAAATAGGCATATTTAAGAGCCATAATTCTTTTAAATGTTAAGTAGAAAAAAATGTATTAAATAAATATTATACAAATAAATATATTAACATAACATAAATAATTATATAAAAAATAAGTATTAGTTTGTTCTTTATTATATTGCCAACGTTTGTTACATTCATATTTTTGTAATTTCCTAATATTAAGTAAGTTAACAACTTTAGTATGTCTAAAATATGAAACTTACTTTTATTCGTCCCTTTATGTTTTATAATGCTTCACAAAAAGTATTGTTTGCATTGAAACTCCATAAGGCATCTTACCCCTACACTGTTAAAAAAATACGGCCCGTTTTCCTGTAGGAATCGAAAAAATAGTTGCCCTTATCGAACCGGAAAATTTTCGGAGCCAGCTCGGAATAAAATCCGTAAAATACCGTTTTATTGACTATTTCCTTTTTTTCCAATACGACGGTTTAAAAATTGAAAATGTGCGTAGGTTAGAAGTTAAAAAAATTGCTATAATCGTACGCTTTATGGCTGGCTTCTGTAAGGTAACGTTAATTTTTGAAGACGAAACAAAATAAGCTGGGAGAAAGAAATAGCATACCGTGCCGGGGTCTAGTAAACAACAGGCGATTTTTAAAACAATTAAGTAATAAACTACGAAATCTTCACCCAATCTACCCTATATATGTAACATTAAGTGGATATATCGAATATTTTTTTATAATCCTGCTCGCAACATATGTATGTCATAGAAAATCCTCAATTAGTATGCCTTAATTAAACTAAAATCTAATAATGTACCATTAAAATTATTTAACAGATTACGCAAACAAAGATTTGTTAAATTTATTCTAAAAAAAAATTGTTTAATTTAAAGAAATATTTATAGCGCCAGATTTTTTTTAAATATTGTGTTAAGAATTGGTTATAAATTGGTTCAAATTTTCGAGTTCTGAATTGAGTTATAAATTGATAAAACAGAAAAAAATGTTGATAGTGAAATGTTAAACCAATAAGATTTTGATGATGGGAGGTTTTAAAATAATATATTTAAGCATTGTGTGTGTATATATAGTTTTTTGCCTTTTCGAAAAAAGTGGTTTTTTGATGCTTCGGTGCACCTTTCTTAAAATCTATTTTAGGTGAAAAGTTGAAACTTTCCAAAATTGTGTAACCAATTGTATTTGAGAATAATAAGAAGCGATTTTCATTTCGGCTTAGAAAAAAAAAAAAAAAAAAAAAAAAAAAAAAAAAAAAAAAAAAATTAAAACGAAAAATATTTTCCTAAAACATTTGAAAAGGATTTTCAAAGCTTTTTAGTAAAATATTTTTAATTTTATTTCTTTTAAGCCAAAATGAAAATCGCTTCTTATTATTCTCAAGTAGAGTTAGTTACACAATTTTGAAAAGTTTCAAATGTTTACCTATAAGAGATTTTTAGAAAAGTGTAGCGAAGCATAAAAAAAAAAACACTTTTTTAGAAATGGCAAAAAACCATATACACACCCAAAATGCTTATATGTATTATTTAAAAACCTTCCAGAATCTTATTCATATTGTTTAACATTTCATCATTAACTTTTTTTTCTGCGTTATGAATCTATAACTTAATTCAAAACTCTAAAATTTGAATCAATTTATGTTCTGTGTGCCCTTAAAATGAAGCAATATCGAACTGCTGAAGGTGATCTCCTCCCTTAACCCTTTCAGGGGAAGAAAAATTGTGTTCATAAAATTATGAAATAATTGACTGACACCGGAATATTCAAACGAATTTCTTAGAAAATAAAAACCCGGTATTTTGCACTTCTAATACAAAAGCAAAATTTTAAAAAAATATTCTTGGTGCCATTTGTCAGTTTTGGAATTAAAATTAGGTCGCTAGACCCTTTAGCCACCGCCTTTGAAAGGGTTAAGGATTATAACATATAGTACATTAATACAGTTTAATGATGATTTGCAGGTGACAACGCGAAATAGTTAAGACGATGTTTAATTTAATTTCCCATTGTAACTGGTAACGAGACAAGATCCAAAGAACAGTGGCTTTCTGCATGGAGGAAAGAGATAGATGGAAATGTAGTATGCCGTAAAAAAGGTTTGCAATATGAAACCATTTATTGCTCACATTTAAACGTCCACAGTAGGCCCAAACAAAGCAAGCACCTGGAACAGAGACCGATTTTTTTAACATCACATGTGCATTTTTTTCTCTAAATGAAAGTGATCTGCTTATTTTTAAGAATTCTAAAGCAGCATTCTATTGTATTATGAATTAAAACCTGTATTACTAAGAGTTTTCTTCTTTTTTTTGTGAAAGAACGTTCTTATGTTTGGGCCTACTGTAGCGGATTTTAGGGTTACTTTTTTGGCGTCACCCACAGCCACCTTACTGCATCTCCATCTATCTCTTTCCTCCATGGGCTTCCTGCCTTCATGTAATTTTTACTGCGATTCTTATATCTTTAATAAATTTTAATTATTTTTTTAAATTTTTGTTAGTATAAATTATCTGGTGTGCAAAAAATATTTTCAAAAGTCAATTAAAGAGTATCAAAGCTGGTTTTAAATTTTGCAATCTGATTGAACAAAGCAAGTAAGTGGTTACTTGGTTTGATAATCCTTACTATAGTAACTCTACAGGGTGTCCATAAAAAATGTTCCAAATATAAATTTTAATATTATCAACTGTAAGCTTTGTAGAGTTGAGTTTAAGGTCACGAATAAAGAGCAACTCAAACAGTTTTAGGTAAGCGCAGGCGCGAGTAATGCTTTCTTATTTACTCGCTTGTACTGTCATATATGTAAAATGGCGACCCTGAGCGTAAAGCGTTATTGTTGGACTGAAGATTGAAAAGCTGTTAGAGGCATGCACTTTTTGACGTTCCGCCGCTACCTGATGATTTGCAAGAGTTGAGACACAGAATTGAAGAGTCTTTTGCTACCATTACTCTGGAAATTTTAACCGAAGTGTGGGAAGAATTGGTCTTTAGTTTGGATGTGTGCATATAACTAAAGGCGTACATATTGAACATTTGTGATAAAAACTGGGCTAGTTTACCTTCAATTTGATGTATGATTTGTTGTAAATTGTCTAAATTAAAATGTTGTAAAATACCATTAAAACCTGGACATTTCTTTATGCACACCCTCATATTAAAAAAAAAAAAAAAAAAAAAAAAAAAAAAAAAAAAAAATGCGTAATTGACTTGAATCCTAATTTATCAGAATGTAGAAAATGGAAAAGTTTGGCAAGGACACTGAATACGGCAAAATATGTATTTTTTATAAATATGGTAATATTTTTTCAGAAATCCCGTGTCTTTAATGAAAATATTGGTTGCACAGGTATTCGTGTGATATGAGATTCCAAAAAATATTTCTGACAACAATAATTATGTATTATGACAGTTACTATGATAAGAGATTAAAAAAAAAATAATTGTTCTATTTTGTTTTTTCTGATTTCTGATTTAATTTAATTTAATTTAATATTATATATATATATATATATATATATATATATATATATTAAGGAAAGACCTGAAATGCATGATTCAGTTCAATTAAGCAGGTGTCACAGAACATCTGTACTATCTATTTAATCGTTATATTTCTTACTTTTAATATTATTTTATTATTATGCTTAATTTACTCATTTTTTGCTTGTATATCTCTATTATTCATTTTCTTATTTATTTTTCGATTGTTGTTTTCCTTCACCCTCCTGATGTTTCGCATTACAATATTACGATTTATACTTATCAATTGAGTATACCTTTGTAAAACCTTAAAAAATAGTAGCCATCTGGACATTTTGCCAGATCCATTTGTGCCACTTTGCCTAGAATGACACCATTACAAAAATTGTCGCCATGAATCTAAATGCATAACTTTGCATTTCCAAACACACATCTTTTAAGAGGTTACTTCACACCAATCAAACTGCATAAGAGCAAGATATTCTCACCATATAACACTACACATTTATTAACTATAATAAAGAAAAAATACCACTTGTGTAAAAAACAAAAATGCGAAAAATAAAATGAGTTCAGAACTAGAAAAATGTAACCTTCAGCTTCAAAGTCACAGACAATACTACCAGCATTTGTGACGACTGTTTCACCCAGTATCATCCATACAGCGGAAAAAAATCAAATGGCCACTTTGCCCTCACTGGACACGTTATCCTCTTTACCCCTACTCGGAATATTTTGTAGAGCTCTGTTTATAATCTATAGAATTTATATACGCCAAGAACATGCAAAATAATAAAAAATAATAATAAAAAAGAAAAGTGCCCATTTAAACTGATGGCATTGAGCTGACAGGCTATTCACACTAATTGTATATTATACTCTTATTTCAAACAATAATGTCCATCAAAAAATAAATTAAGGGGGATTAGCCCCCCCCCCTTTCCTGTCTTTATACTTAACCAATGAGCCTCCAAATGTCATCAAGAAAACGTTTTATCGAAATAAACCGGTATATCAAATTTGAAGCAAATCGGATAGAAAAACCCATTTACCTAAATTAAGGGGTATTAGCCCCCCGTCCCCCTCCCCCCTTTATGTTTAACCAATGAACTTCCAAATCTAATCACGGAACCGCCTTATCAGAATAAACCGATATACCAAATTTGTAGCAAATCGGATAGAAAAACCTATTTATCTAAATTAAGGGGGCTATTACACACCGTTTCCCCCCTTTAGACTTAAACAATGAACCATCAAATCTAATCAGAGAAGTGCCTTATCAGAATTAATCGGTATACCAAATTAGAACAAAATCTGTTAATTCTGTATGAAAAACCCATTTATCTAAATTAATGGAGGGATGATTAGCCCCCGTTCACCCCTTTATACCAATGAACCTTCAAAACTAATCAGAAATCTCTTTATCAGAAGGAACCTGTGAGAAATTTTAAGCAAATCGGATATTTCTATCAAGAGTTATCGCGTTACGTACATACGTACATACATACATACAGACCCGGCGGGCACATTAGCTGTAAGGCTTTCATAGCCTGTGAGCTAAAAACAATACCACAATTTAAAATGCATTTCCATCAATCAGTTCTGATGGATTGTACTGTAAACCAGTTATTTTGTGTGTCCCTATAAATAAATGATCGATGCTATGCACATCATATTCCAGAAAACATCTTTTAGTGTACCTCATTAATGTATATCAATTTCGAAATGTTTAAAAAAGTTTAAAATCATTAAAATACGTTGCAACCAGTTTTTCACCCCTAAACCAGTGACCGAATCCTATTGAATGCCTTGTAAACGAACTATAAAAATTACACACTTATTTTTAATACCGAACACGCCATATTAAGCCCCAATAATATATATCAATTATATAATAAATCCTAATGTATTTACAAAAGTTTGAGCTGATTCATGAACATTTTTCAACTGTGTTGGAAGGTGTTAAAAATGCAACTTTCCGTTTTTAGTACGATAAAGTACTGCAGATTTATTATTAAAAGTATCATAAATCTGCTTTTTGGGATCGTAAAAGAATGAGATTTTATTTGATGTTTCTCTTCAATTTAGAGAAAAATATGAGTTATAAAGAAATCTGAATACTAACCTAAGCTACAAATCTACATCTAAACACTTCTTTTTCAATACCGAACATGACATGTTAAATCCCAATAATATATATCAATTATATAATAAATCCTAATGTATTTACAAAAGTTCGAGCTGATTCATAAACATTTTTGAACTGTGTTGGAAAGTGTTAAAAACGCACCTATCCGTTTTTAGTGCGATAAAGTATTGCAGATTTATTATATTAAAAGTATCTTAAAACTGCTTGTTGGGATTGTAAAAGAATGAGATTTTATTGAATGGGGTGACCACACTAGTAGTTGATACCCCTTCAGTAGTTGATCAAATATTTTAAATATTGCCCCATTTCAAATCGGAAATGCGTTTTACACGCGGCACTAGACATAATATCTTTGTTTGAATGTTGGAGCACCTGTTGCTACATTGTATTCAGCTGCCTTCTGTAAGAGAAGCCATTTTATGATTTTTTTTCTTTTAATTAGAAAATGTAAAAATTTAGGTTTTAATTAGTTGGAGACAATAACAGTAAGTTAAAATAATCCACTTCCGTCTTTTATCACAGCCCAAGCATGATATTTTAAAGATTAATTTATAAATATTCGACTGATTTCTTCGATTGATCAACTACTGGGAAAGTGGCAATTAAAGAAACTATTTATTTATAATTTTATTGCTAAGGTACTTGTGCCCAATATGGACAGTGCTCTCAATATGGAAACCCCTAATATCTTTAAAAGTAACAATTTTGATTGAGAGATGGTGCTACATGTCCGTGAAGAAAAGCAGTTGAAAAGATAATTAACCCTGGAAAGTACAAAAAAGCGCGCTGTTCGCCATTTGGAAGGAAACTTGTTTTATTTTGGTGTGCTGATCGTAGTTACAGGTAAGTTTAAATTCTTATTAGAAATTTACGAATTATTTAAAATTACTTTAAATATTGAAAAGTGGAGTGTTTTAGAAAGCTGATAAAACATATTTTCGATTGCTATTGCATATATTGCTTAAAAATGTTTTCTTTGATTATTTATTGCAAGATTTATTAAAACTATGCCCGATTCCCAATATGGACACCTTATAACCACATTGAAAATACAGCAAGTGAATCTTCAGATTCACATGCTGTATCCTCCAATCCTTCAAGAAACCTCCTTCAAGAAAAAAATCCTCCAAAATGCCCTTGAAGAAAAAACAAAAGAAGCCTCCCTTCATTAGGGTTTCTGTTGGCGAAATCGCAGGTACCAGCGGTATGACTTCCTCAACAAAGAAGAGCTGGTACTGCTTCTTATGGAGTATTGATGTTGTTGCAGACATGCGGCTATGCATCACATGCGGCAGATATGTCCATGAGGACTGTGTGGGACTTACCACCCATGATGAAGAAGTGTTTATTTGTCCATCCTGTGAGGACTGAGTAATAACAGATATAAATTCTGCAGACAGATGCAATAAAGCTAAGCAAAATTAACTATATTATTTCATAATATTTTGCAGTAAATGAGGTACTTTGCATGGGTCTTTGAAGAGCCACAATCGAAAATGACCTCACCCCCCTTCTAAAGTGCATGTTCTGAAGATATTTACAGTGCACCCCTCCCCCGCAATACTTTAAGATATATTTCTTTTATCCCCCTCCTCTAAAATCCCTTTGAAGAGTGGCACTTCCATACACCCTGTTTAGCAGGTCAATAAGGAGCTACCTGTTCGTAATATGGACATTAGGGTGGTCACAAGATATATGGGAAAAAAATATTTTTATATTTTCTTACGGGGGACCCCTCTAAAAGTTGCCAATTAGTTAGAAAATGAGATTGGCAAAGTTTCAGCTCAATTGAATAATATTAACCCGTGCCTCATCGAGGTTGAATTCATGAAAAATTGCGATTTTTGGCGAAAAATTGTAGTTTTTCTTACATTAACTGAAAACAATTTGTCTTAGAAACCTGATTCTTGTTTCATTTCATAGAAAATATTTTTTCCTTGAACTTTCACTCTCATCAAAACTTATATTTAATGACATTTAGTATTTTTCAGGTCAACTCGGGAACCATACCCTCAAACTCTGCATTTTTGAAAAAAAAAGTGAAAAATGACAAATTTATAATTTTGATTACTTTTGATATCTTTTTTGTATTATTTGCATTAAAAGGCAAAAGAAATTGAACAATTTTTGTAACTTTAAAAATATTTCATGAATTATAGCTAATTATTAGTTATCTAGTTCTGCACCTGGAAAGAAACAGCTCATTAATTTGTATTGCAATTGAGGCCCATTTAAACGGAACATCGGAATTTCTCTTCTTATTACAGGGCATTAATATTTCTTAGGTTGTTTTTGTTACCTATTAGCGTTATCTAGTTTTATTCATTCCGGCACCCTCCCCCCCCCCCCCCCTTTCGGTATGATGGCAGAAATGCAAGATTTTTTTTTAATTAGCCACATGCCTCATCAAATCACCGAAATTAAGATACCAAGTAATTGTCAAGTTTTACGTATTTTATTTTATAATATTCACCAAGTGAAACTGAACATCGGAGAATGACAGTACACCCACCAGTTAACTACAGACTTTAATTTTAAGTAGAATTGTAATACGATTTCGCAAACAACTATTTCGAAAACAAAGAACTGGGCTCATTAAATAAAAAACAGATTTAAAAATTTCGATTTAGAGGGAGCTGCTGTTGACTGGGATGGAAAACTGCTTCCTCATTTTTTGAATAAAGAAAATATAGAGAGGATAGCAGTTTTGATTAGTTGTGGAGATGAAGAACAGTTAATAGGAGTTCCTCGGTCTGAAAATAGTATCGAAATAATTCAGGCAAAAGCTGTATTTTCAGCAACTGAAGAGTAGTAGGAACTTAGTAAAATTCTGGCAATGCATTTTGATACCACTGCAGTAAAAACTGATCGACTCAAAGGAACCTGCATTTTGCTATAGCATTTATTAAAGGAAATATTTTCTATAATTACCGTGTCACCACCATAATTTAGAAATTACCCTAAAAGCTGTTTTTGATTGTAAAATGGGCACTGCCCCTCAGCTACATATTAAAAAAAATCAGATTGGGTAGTCTACGTTAGTTCAGACTAAGTATAAAAATGCTACTGAAGATGAAATATTACACACAAAACACTTAATTCAGAAGAAATTTCAAGTTTTCGTACAGAACTTTCAAAAAATGAACAGAAGAGTGATGATGATAAAGAATTTATCCAACTTTGTGTAAGTTTTATAAGACATCTTCCTCCAAAAGATTTTTTTCAGAGCACTTGGTACTATTCTTCATGCCAGATAGATGGCACTGGTCATTTATTCTCTCAAAATATTCCTTTTCAGGGTTCAGCTCTTATTATAAAATTTAGAAAAAGAAGGTATTAGAGACATTTGCTTATTTATAAGAAGTATTTATTGTCAAATCATAGTTCAATGCTCCCACTTCCAATCAAGACCTGCAATTATTAAAATCATTTGTTGACTACAGAAAAATTGATAAATAGGTTACAGACAAATTATTCACTAAAATGGTAATCCGCCTTAGGTATCTTAATAAGGATCAAGTTGCATTTTCATTTTTAGATGAAATTTTGGGAAAAAAGGTTAAAATAAGCATAGCTGTAAAATTAATGTCATTTGAAGAAGAAAACGATGATGATGATGATCATAGGAATGTAAGAACAACAAAAGGTTTTAACGAAGTGTGGATTATTTATTGAACAATGAAGTTGGAGTTTTTGCTTCATCTCAAACTGTAAATTTTAAGAGATTTTATATTAACATGTAATTTTTAAATACCGATCCCAATGTATGATGTGAAAATAAGCATTATTTGAAAGCAGAAAAAATAGTGAATGGTTTTAAGGTTGTCAATGACACAGCTGAGAGGGAAATAAAATTAATCTGAAATTTCGATTCCTATTTAACAAAAGACAAGAACAAAAACAGTTTCTGCTAAAAGTTGTATCGAAATGTAGAAAAACTTTTCAAGACACTCCATAAGCAACCTTATCTAAACCATTACCAACTTACTGTGAAAGTTGTAAGGAATAATAATTTCTTTTTTTATAATGCTTCCTTTCTTGAAACACAACTTTAATAATAAAATGCATTTGAACATTATTTTTTCTCATTTTTATACCTTTTTTGCCCTTTTTTTCTTTTAATTCTTTAAGTTTAGATTTCGATTTCTTTTATTTACGATGATTTTTTAAAAATTAAACCCTTTATTATGTACAAAATGAAAACAGATAGGTGAAAAGCAGATGAAATAGAATGTTGCAATGTTTTTTCGCATTTTCATAAAAAGTCAATTTTTTGGATTCAGATCGAGTCTGGTCCTGAAAAATGCGCGTATGTTTAAATCTATAATTTTTTACAAAAAAGTGGTGTGTGGTTCTTCAAAGCAAAAACATTTTTTATGAAATGAGACCAGTATTATATTTCTAGGTTCAATTGTCTTCATTCGTGAAGTAAAAACAGCATTTTTTTGCGAAAAATTACGTTTTTTTCAAACTTTGACCTCAATGAGGCACGGGTTAACATTATCCAAATGAGCTGAAACTTTGCCAATCTCATTTTCTAACCAATTGGCAACTTTTTGGGGGGGTCCCCCCCAAACAATTCGAAAATTGATTTCTTGTGACCACCCTAATGGACATGCATGTCCAAAATAGGGAGAGGTGGATCCTTATATGGACTCTTGTAAACACTTTTCGTTTTTATCTTTAAAATTAAACAAGAATAATTACAAGATCGCTCATTTTAATAATGATAGTCAACAGTCCAGGAATAGCGGTCATGTATTTTTGGAGTCCTGTGACGTGTACACGGGTGAAAAAAATCAATATTCCTTAGGGTGCCCATATTGGTTACAGGTACCTTACTTAATTTCAGCAGATTTCATTTTTGTCCACTATAGGATAATTGTTAAGGATTGTAGCAATCATGTTAGTTTACTTCTAAAACATAAAAGGAAGGAAATATAATAAAAAACCCATAGCATTGGCCTTATTTGATCAACTATTGGCTCGGTCACCCTATCTCGCTTCAATTTATAGAAACATATGAGTTATAGGGAAATCTAGATATGAAATGTAGGGAATAAAGGGCCATATAAAAATTATACCTCTTATGTATTATGCATACAATCCGCTGTAAGAAAAATCAGATATCTAAATCATATGCTTTATTAACATAACTTTTGTAACATGTTTCAATTATCAGCGGTATAAAACATAATTGCTTTTACTTATCTCTTGAATTCTACGACATACTTTATCTAAAAATAAATATTTTAAAATAATCAAATAAAATAAATATGGTATATATTTTATTTTTCTCACTTATTTTTGCTATAAAAATTTGAATAAAAAAGTTATACTGATTCAAGCGCATTATAAGGCAGAATAATATAATGTCAATTTAGTAAGACAGATAATGTAGATGGGGCATTCTCACAATCTTTTGACTTTCATGTCCCTGAATAATAATTTTTATTTTAATAAACTTTTTTGTGTTTTTTTATTTCATATACTAGGGAACATCCCTTTGCATGATTGCACAAAAATATTAACGAGATAAATAAGTTTTGGACGATGTTGGGGATCCAAACACCTGGAAAACTCCCATACCGTCCCGTGTCCCTGATGCTGATTTTTAAGTTTGGAGCTGTCTGGATAAAATTGTTTCAATTAAAATAATTCGATGTAATTTTTTTCTGAAACTGGAAGTATTGATTTATATAAATATGTAGATAAAAATGAACCTGCACACATTTTTAGGGTTGTTATTATTTTTTAAACTCTGTCCCTGGGTTTTAGATTCCTTACCATCCCTCTTCTAAAATTATACAGAAAATCATTTCAGATGCAGCCACAGAATTTTTTTCAAGTTTTTTCTCATGCAGAAGTATGCTAGAGAAATAATGTCTAAAATTCTTTGGCAGGAAATTTACTGTAGAATTTAAATCAGCATTTAAATATAAATTTCAAGCATCGTGGCATTATTGGTAGTCTCACCGTCCCTAAGGTTTATTGCTGCAATTTTCGAGGTAAATTAAATATATATATATATATTTAATCCAATGTTAACAACTGTTTCTAAAAATCAATGAACATTGTAGCTATCACTTAGTCTTAACATGATTTTCCTAAAAATAGGTGGTAATTTTCCTTACCGTTCCATCCTTACCGTCCCTTTTTTTTACCATTTCGTCTCTTTTTTCCAATACCATCCCCCTTTTTACCTTACCGTCCCTTCTTTAACACCCCTTTAAGACAATGTTATACAAAAATTCTGTATTAAAAGTACTACATTGTTATCATTTCTTATTTGAATGCCCTGTGGGTACTATGCAAATTCATTATAAGTAAACATTTAGAAGAAAATAAAAAGTTATAGGCGTAAAATGGTAAGGAAAATTAAACTCGCAAGTTTAACTTAAACCTCAGTTAAATAAAAAAAAAATTCGCTGCTGACCATTTTTTCTTTAATTTGAATCATTAAGGCATTCGTCTATCAGATTAAAATGTTATTTTAGCAAGTTTAATTTTGTCAGTTTTTTTCCCAAAAGTCAAAAGATTGTGAGAATGCCCCATATATTTGATAAAATAAAAGCCCGTCTGAGAACTTTGAATTGCAAATAAATTCTACAATACACCTTAATTTACTCGATTTACGAAATAATACTAAGTCTTCAAGAACTGAGATTACGTTAATGTTATCTATGTTAGGAATACATTCATGCTTCCATTTATATACTATTCTATTAATTCATCTGCCATACTAAATTAAACCACTAGCCTTTATAAATGTCCCTATTGAATTTTAGATCTAAATATCACACAATCTGCCTGACGATCTCTTAAAGCTATGATCCTGAAGTATTCTGCATATATGCCAGGTAATCAAACATTTAGTGCTTTGTAAATTTCATCTGAGACCTTTAAATCAATGAAATTTTTTAAAGCATGAAATGTTATATTCCCCACTTGATAGCTTGGAAGAAAGCGTGCGCAATTTTATATTAATTTACCCAATAATTAATATTACAGCTTGTACTATAAATTGAATGTATCTAATTAAATGGACTCCCTGCACACTTTAGTATACCTGTATATATGCCAGATACTTCAAACATTTAGTGCATTATATATTTCATCTGAGAAAAAACGTTTTAATCAATGAAATGCTTTAAAGCATAATATGTTATATTCCTCACACTCATTACACAGAGGCATTTTTTCATTTGTGGTGGTGATTTCAATGCTGCATCTCCACCCTGGGGCTATGATAACGAAAACGCCCGTGGAGAATGCCTCATTGAACATCTAGTCGCTCAAAAACTTGGTCATTGTCAACATAGACAACACAATTTCTACTTTTCAGAAATTTAACAGCAAAGGAGAGAAACTAGCTGAGGGTTTCCCAGACCATACTCTGGTAAACCCCCCAACACTTCAGAAAATTTGGCAATGGCCAGTTTTATATGTTCACAATGACTCAGACCATAGTTACATAAGGTATTCTATCGAAATAACACCACTTTACACATCACAAAGAAGGTTCAATACCACTAGAGGTAACTTTCGTAAATTCACACAAGTTATTAAAACACACAGACCCCTCCTAACTCAACACCTAAAAGACGTAACAAACACCACACAAATAAACGACTTTACCATTAAATTAATAGAAACGATGAAAACAGCAGCGAAAGCGTCTTTTAGACTAAAGAACACTCGGAGGCAGCAAACATTTTCGCTTTGGACATCCGATCTTAAAATTAAACGTAATCACCTCACGGTACTGAGGAGAAAACTTAAAAAACTCAGGCAAACAGAAGATATTAACACGGATTACTATCGCGACCTCAGTGCCAATTATCGACTTCTCTCTGCTAAATATAAGCGCAGTGTTCTGAATGCGAAAAATGCTGCGTGGCATAGGTTCTGCACAAATCAAACAGACCCTTGTGGAACAGCTCAAAAATTTTTCACGGGTTAAGTTTTTCACTCCTGATGAAATCAAGCTCGAACTACCACCCAGTCGATCATCCAGACAGGAAAACATGGAGCACCTCACCAAGTGCCTTTTTGGTCCCTCCGCATATCCATCAGGAGATAACACTGATATTATTTTGATGCACCTCCCGACAAACCCTTTTCAAAAGCTGAGGTAGCTACCGCGCTACGAACATTTAATGACAAGAAAGCCCCATGTCCGGACAGCATAAACTTTAAAATTCTGAAATTAACTTTCTATGTAATTCCCAAAATTTTCACGCGTTGGGCTAATGTCTACCTCACCCACCACTACTTCCCGCTCACTCTGAGACAAGGCGAAGTAGTATACTTCCTTATGCAAGGGAAAGTCACCTCTTAACCCTCGTCTTACCGCCCGATCTGCCTACTTTCATCCCTAGGTAAAATACTAGAAAAATTACTCGTATTTCGGTTAAACCACTTTCTTGAATCAAATAACTTACTTCATCACAGGCAATACGGCTTCAGAGAGGGCAGATCATGTGACAAGGCTTTATTTGTAATTCTCACTTCCTGCTCTTTTAGCATAGCTGAAGGAAATTACACAAACCTTGTCTCCTTAGATATTAAAGGTGCTTTCGACAATGTAGAGTGGCGGGACATTTTGTTACAACTACGTGAAATTGGCTGTCCGAGCAACATAGCTGGAACCATTGCAAGATACCTAAAATTTCGTACCATCCTTATCAACTGGGGATTAAGCACATCAGTGCCCCTATTAGAAAAGGGTTTCCCTCAAGGTTCGTGCCTGGGCCCAATCCTCTGGCTAATTATTGCCAATGTCCTATTAAAAGAATAAAAGAAATTAGGTTTCATCCTTTATGCCTTCGCGGATGATTTCAACTTTGTTTTCTCGGGCCGCCGTCGTCTGGATCTCGAGCTGCAGGCGGCGAGAGCTTTCCCTGCATTTTGCCAGCTGTTGGCTCATCTTCATCTCCAGCTCTCACCAGGAAAATCCCAAGCATTAACCTTCATTAAACCAAACGTAAACCCGTTATGCGAGTCAATGGGGTTAGCGTTCATCATGTGCCAACTCTTAAATTATTAGGCATAACCATTGATGAACTTCAGAGCTGGATTCCACACATCAAAGCACTTAAAATTAAACTTCTAAATTACTACCATAATTCCTGCAAATTAACATAAAAAACTTGGGGCATCAAGCCCAGCATGTTAAAAACTTGGTACCACACAATCATTGAACGCATCATTTTCTACTGTGTGGGCGTCTGGGGAGGTTCGCTAACCAAATTGGCTAAGCAAAAACTTGCCTCTATCCAACGGATATTTCTTCTGCAGATGGTTAGAAGTTACAAAACTATCTCCACGGATGCACTCACAGTATTTACTGGTATTCCACCCATACACTTAACAATCACTTAGGAATAGCAGAAAAACAGAATACTACATCTAGAACACGAACCAACACAGTCAGCACTCTTCCCAAACATACATTTACAAAGGAAAGTCTATAGCTGGACCATGCATCCTACGGATGAGACATCCCATCTTCAAGTAAATATTAATAAGCATTCTTATACCCCCTCGAATAACCCAGCCATTTTCACCGATGGGTCACGCACGGAGACGGGAGTGGCGTCATCCTTCAGCGTCTTCATAGACGGCCTTGTGGCTCATCGGTGGGCATGCAGGATTGGAGATGACAATTCAGTGTTCCAAGCGGAACTCTTTGCAATCCTCCGGGCCTTGGAATGGATTGCTCTCCATACTCACCCTATATACTTTTACCTTTATAGTGACAGCTTTTCCACCCTGCAAGAAATCTTCGCCCATAGAACTAAACACCCCCTAGTACTCAAAATCAAATTAATTTTAAAAACTCTTGTTCATAAGGTCTCTATCGGCCATGTCACCGCTCATATCGGCATAGCTGACAATGAGCTGGCTGACACGCTGGCCAAGGAGGCCACTGCACGTCCAAACATAGATTTTGCCCTTCCTGTTCCCCCAACTTATGTTCACTGTTTCCTTAAAAGGAACATACTTTCAGACTGGCAACTCTACTGGGATACCTCACGTAAAGGCAGGCACAACTATTCCCTAATCCCCAAAGTCTCCTATAATCTCTTAGCTTTCACCCCTCCCACATCAGCTTTCCTCTCCAATCATGGTCCATTTAGAACATACCTCAATTATTTCAAACGCTCTGGCACGAACCTCTGCGAGTGTGGGGCTTTTGTGTCCCCAGATCATTATTATTTCTTCTGCACACTCACAGAGGGCTGGCATCTTAGATACCCTAACCCCGGCCCAGATACTTGGCTCAAAAACATTTTATCACGCCCAAGATTACTCCGACATTTGGCAGAAATATTTCACTTCCTTATGGACCTGGCCAATCTTACTTCCTAGCTGTTCTGCCTCTGCATTCCTTTGTCGCGTTAGAGTCTTTGTCGTACTCCTGGCAATCCTAGCGCCCCTTGTCGTGCAGGAGCAGGTCTCCGGCGCACATACTATCTGGACGATGTGGTCCGGAATCATGATACAATCCTCAAATTTTCTTTTTTGATTAATGGACTTTTATCTCCAGGATCAACCCACCGCTGCCTGTCACGTAGGAGCTTTGAGCTCCAGCGGCTAGTTTTTATGTGTATCTATGTGTTAATGTAATTTCCCCCCCTCGTTGGCATGTGCCTTTTGTCCGAGGACTGGAACTATGTGTAGTGAATCCCCTCATGTCGGGGAACTTACCGGGTGGGGCAAATAAGGTCTACACCAGATCCTAGTGATCCTAGTGATAGTACACCAGATCCTAGCAAGATCCTGGTGATCTTGCTCCACTTAGGCATTAAATAAAATAAAAATATATTCCTCACACAATAGCTTGAAAGAAAGCGTAGCGCAATTTTAGATGAATTGATTCATTAATTAATATTACAGTACTAGAAATCGGATGTATCTAATTTGTTAATAAATAATTGACCCCCTGCAACCTTTTTGCCTGTTAGCAACATTTATTTCAAGTACCTTCGTGAAATATTACAAAATCATAGACCAACTTATCATGGGTGGAATATATATAATTTTGTCATTTCTTGTTTCATTGAATATTTAAACTATAATTAGAATTTCAGGTTTAATACAAAACTACACTGTTAAACCACAGTTTAGAGAGACGCAGAGATGCACACAATCAATTAAATTATGCATGAATACACTACTGAGAGTTTCATATAACACATAATTTCTACAATACAGCAGAAATTACCATACTTACAAAACACTTAAAACTAAGCCTTAGTTTTAAGAATATACTAATGAGGTTGCTCAAAATATATATGATTTCAGTCATGAAGAATTCTGTTCAAATTAAATAACTAGTCGGTATAAATGCTTCTCTTTTATGATAGAGCTAAATGCGATATGGGATGCCTAGTACGTTAATGTGTTTCTTTCAGCGATACAAATACATGAAGTATTTAATTATTTGTATATATTAACTGAGAAATTAATTCAAAGGCATAAACCTTTTTATGCATAAATATTATAGAGGTTTTTTCTTTAGCTCTATTTTTAGTGAATATTTAAAAGTTAATATTATATAATTTGAATTTAATGTAAAAATAAATAGTTAAACGTCAGTTTAGAAAGATATTCATGAGGATGTATCAATAAGTTTTTGCCCTCACATCGAAATAATTGAGTGAAATTTCTGAAATTATTATATTGTATTAGTCCTTTTCTGCATAGTGTTTGTGCACAGTAACACATTTCTGCAACCGATATTTCAAAGAGAGGGAGTAGGATGCATTTCAGCAGGCGAGATAGTAGGCCCAAAGTGGGCCATTTTTCTATCTTTTGCCGACCCCAACATGCGACATATTGTTGGAAAGGCCTGTGACCACTTGCTCATGCTTAGCACCTTCCGAGCCCCTTCCCCAAATTTGCCCCCCTCCCCCGGGGTCATGATGATGTCCTCAAAAGGTAGGAAAGTGCCCCCAAATTTGGAGGGAGGGACTCGGGAGGTGCATAGCATGATGAAGTGGTCACAGGCCTTTCAAACAATACATCACATGTGGGGGTCGGTAAAAGCTAGAAAAATGCCCCCCCTTTGCATCTACTATCGCGCCTTATGAAATACATTCTCTCCCCTCTCTTTGAAATAACGGTTTCACAAATGTGTTACTGTGCAATCTGACTATATAGAAAAGGACTCATAAAATGTAGCAATTTCATAAATGTCACTCAATTATATTATGTGAGGGCAAAAACTTATTGGTACACCCTCGTACAATCGATGAAACAAATGCGCAGATACACTGATAAGACTTTAATATGTCAGGCAGCTAGTTAATACTATTTCTACCATGATTTTGCATATACCTATTTCAAATTATAAGTTAAATATAGATAATTTGAGCAATATACTTATTAATTGCATTGAGGCGTATTTATTAGAGATTATTTAATCAGGTTGTAAATTCTAGCTTAACCTATTTATGCCTAGCGTCTCATTTTTAGGACGTTTCTAATTTTAATAATTTTTTATAATTGTCTTCTTCTTTACAACATGAAAATTGTATGAAGTAATTGTCTATAAATGCCTTTATCTATTACCGAGAGATGGCAGCATAAGATTCACATTCATTTGCTTAAATTAACGCCTTTTTTTCGATGTTCATAATTTTCTCATTTTTCAAGACAGCGAAATGTAAAAAGTAAGCTTGTTTATATATATATATATATTTCCATCAAGGATCCAAATAAATACATCATAATCTTAGCTTATGGACTTCTTTGAAATGCGTATTTTTTTAAATTTCGAAATATGTTCAAACCTATTTTTTTTAAATGTTTGTAACATACAAAACATAGGGCTCTAGGCGCAAATAGGTACGTATTTCTATTAGCCATTTAGGGGACATTTATTTATGTAAAGTCCTTTTCAATATGATTTTGAAATAAATTGTTTTTTAGCCACAAATACGATTATTCTTAATTTTTAATTAGTTATACTTATAATGTTATTAGTTTCTGTAAAGAAATAAATAGATTTTTTAGTAGTTCATAAAAATACTAATTATAGTATATAATATACAATTTAAAAGCTTAATTTAAATAAATTTAGACAAAATGTATAATTATGTATTTTTCCACGTATGCATATTCCCATATTTAGTACGTTTACATTTTATTAAATAAATAAAAAAATATTTTAGCGTAATTTTTTTTAGTATTTTTCCAGTTCATTTTGAAACATTTTAAAGTGCTTTTACCAACAAATTTGAGAAAACAAAAATTCAAACCTGAAGGCTTAACCCCTTTAGGTTTGAATTTTTGTCATCAATCTACAAAATATAAATATACATAAAGTTAATCAAACATGTTTTACGTCAACAGGAACGATAATTAAAAAATATTATCTTGTTCATTTTTTTATTTTTATTCGAAAGATAATCAAACATTTTAATATTATTAAATTAAACAAATTTCAGCCTCTTGTATAAAAATTCAAAGTTTGTAACAATAACAAACAGTAATAATAAAATAATCAGTGTAATAAAATTCTTTCCCTATTCAATACCACAATTTTTACACGAATGAAAACAAAATTCATGTGTATTAATGTGTATTAAACTCACTACCAGAATTGCAGAAGAAAACGCTTTATTCATTTTTTTAGAACTAGTCATTGCAATGATCTATACTAAAATGCAACATGGCGGAATACAAGCGAATATCAGAGTTATGTATCACCTCTTGTATTTTCTGTTACAACTGAAATCGGGATTCTCTAATCTGATTATAATTGATATGATGCTGTAAAATGTTGTTGATATTTATATGTAAAATGGTTTAAAACTATAAATTATGGAATCCTCCGAAATTAGGAATTACAAAATCCTTAAGGTGTCAAAGACACCTCATGGTAGAAATAGGTATACCCTATGCACATTTTTAAAAGCAGGATGAGCTGGAGGAAAATGATATCGCTTCATTAATTTAAGAACTATTGTACGAAAAGTCAAAATATTAATTGTGTAGAAATGATTAAACATACAGAATAATTTTAAGTTAAAATCTGAAAGGTGTCTGTTGACACCTGTCGGTAGAAATAGTGTTAAAACTATTCAGATTAACAGATACAATTTATGTACAAAGAGACACGTATTGTTTATAGATATCACTAAACAATCATTATATAAAAATTTTTTTAATTTTATTTGCCGTAAAATTCGATTAGTGATAGAAAAAAGTTTATGATACGATTAAGATAATTATTTTATTAACATTTATCGTTTACGATTTATTTTTTTTCTGAAAATATCCAATACTTGTCAAGAATTAAAGTGATAATATACGAGGTCAAGTCAGAAAGTAGGTCACAAAAGCCAATAGAAAAAGGGACATCAAGATGCATACTTAAAAGGCATGTTTATTTCTCTATATAATCGTTATTTACATTGATACATTCGTCCCATCTCTTTATGAGTTTTCTAATACCTGCTGCATAAAAGTCTTTGGACTGCACTCTCAGCCATCTGTGTACCTCACATTCAACATCTGCATCAGCCAGCTGTAGGGTAAACCATGTGAAAACAAAGTTGCAGTTACAAATGTTGCTTATTGTTTGTTCGCCTGTCAGCTCTAACCATTTCTTGAACCTTCTGCACTGTTTCTTCTGTCGCAATCTCAACAGGACGACCACTTCGTTCTTCGTCAACAACTTTTGGACTGCACTCTCAGCCGTCTGTGTACCTCACACTCAACGTCTGCATCAGCCGACTGCAGGGTAAACCATGTGAACACCCTCTTGCAGTTGCTAATGCTGTCTATTGTTGTTCGCCTGTCAGCTCTAACCATTTCCTCAACCTTCCGCACTATTTCTTCTGTCGCAATTTCAACAGGACGACCACTTCGTTCTTCGTCAACAACTTTTGAACGGCTCTGCTCATCTTCTACAACTGTTGTCTCATAAATTCGAAATTGACATCTTACAGTTGGAGAGTGCTGCCACCTATTGGCATATTTGGAAACAATTTACTACTAATTTCCGACATCTCATATCTGTTTGTGACCCACTTACTGCCTTTCCCTCGTATATTTAATCTCTATAAACAATCATATCATTCCATGTGTGATGATCATGCATATACAGAGTTTAGCCGAATTCGACAGATACATTCAGAGGAATTATTGTAGGCATCAAGAGGATGAAAAAATTCTACAGAACATGTGCTGCTCGCCAACCACGTATTTAATTAAAAATGCAGGATGTTCTACTCTAACTGAATTTGGGTTTGCAGTAATAACTTTCAGAAATATTAAGTATATTATAATAAAACTTTTATTAGAATTTCCGACCTTAATGTGATAATATAAGAAAAAGGAATGGTTGTTTCCATTATACGCAGCAGCAGTATGCACGTGACGTTCCAAATTTTGGACTGCGATTACCTGAGCATACGGTATCGTTTGCTTGAACGTCTTGTTTTCCCAGAAGATTTCTTGTCGTTATAACATTTCACAAATTTATTATAAGTCTTCTTAATACTATCTACAACTTTTATACTGACAAGTTTTTGAGAGGGCCAACTAGAGAAAAAAAATGGGGGGGGGGGAGGGGAAGATTGTAGAAGAAAAATAATCGCATCTCCGTTAATCCGTAAAATTACAATAAAAACGCAAAATGCTAATTTTTATTTTAACACTTAAGTATTACTGATAGCAAGAATACTACTTTTAATAAATTGCTTTAAAAACAATTAAAAGTTTTATTTAAGAGCGCTAGAGTATGATTATAAATTTCAATTACGGAAATTTAGCATTGAAAACAAAGCACTTAAATTAATGAAAATCTAATCCTCGAGGAAATGCTAATTACAATACTTTTTTTTTTAGAATGATTATTTGATTAAAGGAAATCCTCAATTATTTATATGTATGTAAAAGATATAAAATAAAATTTGTTGTTTTAATAAAGGAAATTAATTATAATTAATGGTCATCTTTAATTTATTTCACTCCAAAAATATTTTACACTTGAGTTAAATTTTCTTTAGCTTTTAAAAAGAATTTATATTCAGAAATTATAAAAAAATTCCTAATTAATGAAATTAAAAGATACATTAGTTCTAATGTTTATTAATATTTGGAAAAAAAATAAAAAAATCCTGATGTTTATTACAAAATAAACGGTCAAGTGCGAGTATTACTCGCGCTCAGAGGGTTCTGTACAATAAATATATGAATTATTACCTGCATTATTAAAAAAAAATGTTGCTAAAAGAGTAATAAGACTTTGTAAAAAAAAATACAACTTAGGGTTGGGTATAGCTGTATATACTAGAGAAGTATAAATGGGTATACCATAAAAGTTCAAGCAGATATGACGCCTAAATAATGTTAAATATTGCTATTCTGTATAACTCTTTTTTTAATCTTAACCTAACCCGTTTATGATAACCTTAATCTGGTACTGACAATAAAAATATTGCATATTTAAACTTCATTTGGCATTTCATAAAATTAAAGTCAGCGTAATAATATTTTTTTCTTTTTACAGTGTAGCTAAAACAAAACCCTTGTTAAAAGTTTACACTTGGCATTGTGTTAAGACACTTGGCATTGTGTGCCTCGAATGGAGGTCGCAAAGTTACAACGCTGTCTTGGTCCATGCCATGTTTTTCCAGATAGGTTTTTAATTAACTTTTAAAGACACGGGTTCCGTATCGAGAGATTGACTCATTGTAAACTAGTCGCGAATCCCATAGTATTTATGTGATTAATTCTAAGTAAATTAGTCTATTTTTTACAATTTAACGTCTGTTGCTTTTCTACTGCTGCTAGGCACTGCATTACACAAATGTTCGTTAAAAGTTGTTATCTAGACTTTAAAAGTGGATGGCACATAGAGTACGCCGCCCCTGTCATTATGTATGTCCAAACCGTGCATGTATTTAAGGGTTAATATCTCGGCTAATTACCGACGATTTTTTTCGAAAATCATTATCAACAATGCTTTTATACTTCTGCTATTATCTAAAGCGTCTCTGCTGTATCTAAAGCGTCCCTCAACACCTTTGATGAACGCCTGCAAATCGAAATTTGAGTGTGACATAAAAATGCGCTTTTCTAAAAAACTAAGTGACTTAGGGTAATCGCTATAATTTTCCTGCAAAGCTTAAATCAACATCAACAACCTCTATTTTTTCATAATTTTAGTTTCAGTAGACTCTTAAGTAGATAGGGGGAGAGGATATATTTTTGAACTACATTTTCGACCGCATCTCTGAAAATACAATACCTAAAATGAAAAGAAATGTAATTTTGAGCTCGGCGTTATGAAAGATTTCACACGATACATAAAAAAATATTTTTTCCAGTAACTTACTTCGCCCCTCTGCATTTTTCCTAAATATATTTGTGAATGTTTTATAATCTGTAAATATGTGGATTAATTGTCTTTATTACTTCCCCGAGTTTGAACTTTCCGCATTCCTTATTTTACGAGCAAAGTGGCTAAGATAGACAAACGGACACAGGAGTGATCTTATAATGGTTCCGTTTCCCCTCTTTAAGAACGGAACCCTAAAAAATAAAAGAAAGAAAAAGAAAAAAAATATGCATCACGTGAAGATTGTGGCTCATTTTCTAACTATAATATTTTCCCCGCAGTTTCATTCTTTGAAAGGTTGAAAGGCGAAAATTCATAACATCTTTTAAAGCCCAATTTCAGCGATTACTGACTACAGTAAAATATATATATATATATATATATATTCTACTTTATTTGCCCACCTGTTGCATAATCTAATGATTTATACAGGATCCTCACCAAATGAAAAAAAATTCATATTGAAATATTTCCGGCCGTAGCTAGTAATGTATTTACATTGTTTCGTTTGGTTTATGCATGCAAATGGGGCATTCTCACAATCTTTTGACTTTCGGGAATAAAAATCTGGTGAAATTAAACTTGCTAAAATAACATTTTAATCTGATAGACGAGTGCCTTAATGATTTAAAATAAAGAAAAAATGGTCAGCAGCGATTTTTTTTTTTTTATTTAACTGAGATTTAAGTTAAACTTGTGAGTTTAATTTTCCGTACAATTTTACCACTATAACTTTTTATTTTCTTCTAAATTCTTACTTACAATTAATTTGCATAATACCCACAGGACATTCAAATAAGAAATAATAAAAATATAGTACTTTTAATAGAGAATTTTTGTATAAATTTGTCTTAAATGGGTGTTAAAGAAGGGACGGTAAGGTAAAAAAAGGGGACGGTATAGGAAAAAAAGGGACGGTAAGGATGGAACGGTAAGGAAAATTACCACCTATTTTTAGGAAAATCATGTTAAGACTAAGTGATAGCCACAGTGTTCATTGATTTTTAGAAACAGTTGTTAACATTTGATTTTTTTTTTATATATATATATATATATTTTTTTAATTTACCTCGAGAAGTGCAGGAATAAACCTTGGGCACGGTAAGACTACCAATAAAGCCACGATCTTAAAATTGATATTTAAATGCTGATTTAAATTCTGCAGTAAATTTCCTAACAAAGAATTTTAGACATTCTTTCTCTAGCATACATCTGCATAAGATAAAACTTGAAAAAAATTCTGTGACTTCATCTGAAGTGATTTTCTATATAAGTTTAGCAAGAGGAACGGCAAGGATGAAAAACCCAGGGACAGAGTTAAAAAAATAATATCAACCGTAAAAATGTGTGCAGGTTAATTTTTTGCTACATACTTATATAAACCAATTGTCCCAGTTTCGGGAAAAATTACATCGAATTACTGTTAATGAAACAGTTTTATACAGACAGCTCCGAACACGGCATCAGGGACACGGGACGGTATAGGAGTTTTCCTGGTATTTGGACCCTCAACATCGTCCAAAACTTATTTATCGCGTTAATATTTTTATGCAATCATGCAATGGGATGTTTCCTAGTGTATGAACCCCCCCCCCCCCCACAAAAAAATGCATTAAAATAAAAATTATTATTCAGGGACATAAAAGTCAAAAGATTGTAAGAATGCCCCAAATGTGTAATAAATACGCCAGATGCTGTGCTAAAATTTAATTTATCTATAACATGCATAGCATAATCAAAAAGACACTTCCGACAATCAAAACCATACATGACAATTATTTTTCGCAAGCATGTAAATTTATTTAATTCTACATGTATCCTTTAGTATACTAAAATGCAGTTAGCAAGAAGATTTATGTTATAAGTACCCATACACGACAATACCTACATTTTTAGGTGCATTCGTAACTATTAAATCCGTAATACCTATTGTTGTCGTCTGGTTCGTCCATATGTCTGTCTGTTCATCTGTCCGTATATAACAGCGCAAAAAGTACCCAACCAAATGGGCTGAAAATTAATATATATATAATAGTGGCAGAATTTTATCGAGTCATTACAAATTTCATGAAAGTCAAATCAAACTTAAAAGATATTAAAAAATTTTTTTTCTTCATTCTATCAAGCAGGACGGTCGTTCTGCCAAGCCAAGCTGAAAAAAAAAATGCTAACCCCGCCAAACAAACAAACGCCAAGAATAATGGCAAGACACCGTAACTGCTTATTATACTGAAGACAACTTGTCCATGTTAAATGGACGAAATATGCCAGCGTAAAATTTCCCATATCAAAAGAAGCAATCATCGTAGAAAAATAAAACCAACACCAGAAGGACCTAATAAAGAAGATCTTCAATTTGAGATCAAATGCATCCTCATAAATTAATTATAAACAGAGATATAGATTTTTTAAAATAACGTCGAGATATTGAAAATGACAGATTTATTTTCTTCGTCACAACTTATGTCTCAATCGAGGTAGAGACTTAAATAATGGACAGAAAAAAGTAAGGATTGAATTTTTGGATAGATATTTACTCAATCTACGTGCTTTTATAAAATTCAGCATTAAAAACATTAATTTTCTATTCATAATTAGTGAAAAACTGTTAATTAGTTCTAAAGTTTACAAATTATGCCAAATAGCGATAAACCCGCCAAAATATTTTAGAAATCTTATAGTTTTCTTTTATACTATCCTTTTGCATTGATTTGATCGAAGATAACTATGGCTGAGATTCAGATAGATTTTTCGCTGCTAGCGAAATGAGTTTGACAAATCAGAAGCCTGCATGTTTGAGAATATTTGCTGTTTCTGGATCCCGGCCTATGTCATGAAAGTTTTGAGTCCCTTTTTTAGTGCCGTGGATGAAGTGCAATGTTTGTAGAAATGTAGGTTAGGATCCAGATAGATTTTTCGCTGTTAGCGAAACGAGAATCACCAATCAATAGCCTGCATTTCTGCAAACAGCGAAAAGTTCACAAAAATGCAGACTTCTGATTGATGAATCTCGTTTCTCTAACAGCCAAAAATCTATCTAGATTGCGCCCAATGGAGGATATTCCAAATATGGGTTCGAGGCTGAAAAAAGTCACGTGATACCGGTAATTTATCCAAGGAACTTCTAACTGATAAGAAGGGAAGATACTACTACTTTGCCTCATGAACCGTTTCATTGGCTAGCGGGGATTTACATTACACGTCTACGGAGCCTTCCCTTCTTTACGATAGAAGTTTTTACCTTGACCACGTGATCAAAATGTAGATGGAATATCCTCCATTATGTTGAACACAATTTTGCATTTCCACATCCAGGAAGGGTATTGATTGTCATAACAGCAATACATGATCGAAACTATTTAAGGCACTGATTCTGAACTCCTTTGCTATACATTTCGATATTAAAGAAGTTGTTGTTTCCATCGTAACAGTACTTTTCTGTATTGCTTTCTCTAAAACACAAATATAGAAATTTAACAAAGAGCGCTCAGAATCAACACCATAACAGAGAGCCTTTATACATAATAGTGGTGATATATGCACAGGAAGCCATGCTCATTTCAAGTTTTTGCCGAAAGTATGGCTACAGCGTCTAGAATACCTTGTGTGGAAATATGCTATCCAAACAACGCTAAAAATTTCTATCCCTTAAATGTGCGACGATACTGCTAAAATTCCAAGTATCGATCACAGCGACATCTGTGGGATTTAGTATTACATTGCATAGACTAGCAATATCTTGCAGTTTGAGAAAATATCCTGCAGATATCGCTGTGATCTGTATATTTCAGCAGCATCGTTGCACAGTTAAGGGACACAATATTTTAGCACTTTTTTAAGTATTACAGGGATAGCCAATTTCCACACTATATATTCTAGGTGCTATAGTACGGCAATCCCCTTTCTTGAATAGAGGCTATTTTATCTACGTTCTGATCACGTGGTCAAGGCAAAAACGTCTAACGTAAAGAAGGGAAGGCTCCGTCGACGTAATGTAAATACCCGCTAGCCAATGAAACAGTTCACGGAAGAAAGCAGTAGTAGTTTCCTGTTTCCCTTCTCATCAGTTAGAAGTTCTTTAGGTAAATTGCCGGTACCACGTGACTTTTTCAGCCTTGAACCCATATTTGGAATATCCTCCATTAGACGATACGCGCATGGACGAGCTTTATTAGACTAGGGAAATAATTCAATATGCATTAGCCTGTCGATAATGACAAGCTCGCAAAGACCTTTAACGATTTGTTTTTATCACTTCTACCAATAAACCTTTATTGGCCATACGTCGCTACTTCGTTATAGCGACACACTTGTTCCTAATTGGATCCCGGCCTTAATGTATCAAAATACGGAGTTTGCTTTCTGTACTATTCCTGAGCTCAGCTATAACGTCTAGAAATATAGGCCGAGATCAAGGTACATTTTTGCAAACAGTGAAAGTTAGCAATAATTCTGGCTTTTGATTGGTCAATCACGTTGCGATAACAAAGAAAAATCTACCTAGATCATGGTCATGGTGTGGAAACCGGCTATTCCAGTAATACTTTAAAAATTACTAAAAATTTAATCCCATAAACATTGAAAAATACTGAATGACAAATGTCGATAGCAGCAACATTTTCTAGATCTTCTCTGAGCGAAACGTTTTCTCATTTGATGTCTTTTGAAATAGTTACGTTGGAATTACCATATGTCGCTGTGATCGACATTCATCGTTCAGCCTCGTTCAACATTTATGGGATACAATTTTTTAGCACCTTTTTAATAAGCAGATTTTTAAGCTATATCTTCTAGATACTATAGCTCCGTTATAGGCCTAAATTATATGTTGTAGAAATCGACTATCCCAGCAATACTTAAAAAAGCGCGGAAATAGTGAATGCCTTAAATGTACAACGATGTTGAATTCCAAACAGTCATTTGCAGCGACATCTGCAGGATATTTTTTAAAGAAGAAAGAGACACGTGTAATGCACCGCTATAGCGTCTAGAATACATAATGTGGAAATTTGCTATCCAAGCAGCGCTAAACAGTTGTATCCTTTAAATGATCACTGACGCTGAAATCCAGGGAGCTGATCGCAGCGACACCTGTGATATACTTTCAAAGTAAACATCGTATTATTACAGCTGGCTTGACGCCAAGCACACAGGTCAGATGTATGTTAATAAAATCTAAAAAAAAAAAAAAAAGCTACAGCGTCTAGACCAAATTATAGCGCCTAGAATATATAGTGTGGAAATTGGCTATCCCTGTAATACTTTAAAAAGTGCTAAAATATTGTATCCTTAAATGTGCAACGATGCTGCTGAAACATACAGATCGCAGCGACATCTGCAGGATATTTTCTAGAACTGCAAGATATTGCTAGTCTATACAATGTAATACAAAAATCCCGCAGATTTCGCTGCGATCGACACTTGGAATTTTAGCAGTATCGTCGATCATTTATGGGATACAAATTTTTAGCGTTGTTTAATAAAATATTTCCACACTAGGTATTCTAGACGCTGTTACCAAATCGTCATGAAGTTTTAGGAAATATCCTGCAGATATCGCTGTGATCGACTCATTGGATTTCAGCATCATTTGAAATTTAAGAGATCCAATATTTTAGCACTTTTTAAAGTATTACTGGGACAGCCGATTTCCACACTATATATTCTAGGCGCTGTAGCACCGCGGTAGCCTGTCTTTTTCGTTTACCTCGGAGTAGATATAGATGAAGTCATTTGTAGCTGTTCCTAAACTGTGGCCAACAACATATAAGGCCAGTTCATAACGTCACACGGAGTTGATTATCTGTACACGGCAATGGACACAAAAAAAATTGGCGCGCAGCTTTGTACTAATCATCGTGTAAAGATGATCTAACTCTGAGGCTAACGAAAAAGACAGGCTACCGTGGTGGGTCCGATTCTTCTTTTTTTACAGACCGCTGGAGTCACGTGATGCTCGAATGCACCAAAGAAGGTGCGAGAAAAGAGTATCACGTGACTCCAGCGGTTTGTAAAAAAAGATGAATCGGACACACCGCGGTAGCCTGTCTTTTTCGTTAGCCTCGATCCAACTCCGTGTGACTTTTAGACATCATGAACTGGCCTATTATGTCATTGGTCGCGCTAACACCCTCCCTCCTGCGTCCACCGTATATAGCGGCATCTTGTACTGGAGACTGCTAAATGGGCTGCTATCGGTCAAAATCAAGAGAGAAAAGGGCAGAAGAGAGGGAAAGAACTCATTTTTTTGGTAACTAGCTTTTTACACGGGAAGATTGACATGTCTGTTCCTCTCCTTTCATAACTTCATGGTGGTGAAATAAGCCAAAGCCTCCTAAATATTTGAGAAAGTCTTGACTCGCGTCACGAAAACATCACACAAAGCAGGCAAAGCAAAGAAACAAAATCATTCATTGGCTCGTGAATATGAACGAGCCAATGAATGATTTTTCTTCTTTGTTTTGCCTGCTTTGTGTGACGTTTTCCTGACACGTGTCAAGGCTTTCTCCAATATTTAAAGAGCGTTGAATAGGCCGGGGTCAAGATAGATTTTTCGCTATTAGCGGGATGAGATTGATCAATCAGACGTCTGCATTTTTCCGAACTTTTTGATGTTTGCAGTAAACACCGAAAAGCCTGCAAGGATGGAGGCTACTGATTGGTCAATGTAATTTTACTAACAGAGAAAAATTTATCTGGATCCCGGACATTAACTTTGGTTGGTTAAAACAATTTTGAATAAAATCAAATCAGGAAGCCAATGTTTATTAACTTTTCCGGTTAGTTTAATTGAAATCTTTCTCGTCTATTACTGAAAACTGAGTTACCGTACTTTGGGCAAAAAATTGAATATGAGTACACGACTTGTGCATATTTCACCACTCTAACACAGTGTTGCCAGATGGGCTACTTTTTTAATTCAGATACTTGATTGGCACCACTTTTTTGAAATTGTAAAATGCGCCTTATTTAATGACATATTAATTAAGGCGAAAACAAAGGTAATTTTACCGTTTATAATAAGTGCTGGCAATCAAGAAATCTGAATTAAAAAAAAGTAGCCCACTGGCAACACTGCTCTAACATATAAATGTTCTCTGTTATGACCATGACTCTAAGTGCAGTTGGTTAAATTTGAGTATCTGGGCATTAAAGAAAGCAATAGTGGCCCACCGTGGCTGAGTGGATGAGACACAATGCCGCTAATCGCTTGAGAGCGTAGGTGGAAGCAGATTAGAATCCCGCCGTGATCCGCATGTGATATGATGTATGTGTTCAATAAATCAAACAAACAAACAAGCAAGCAATAGTGAAAGGTACAGTTGGCATGGAAACAACGACTTCTTTAATTCGTATAGAAAATTAATGAATAGTAGTAAATGACTCAAGTTTAAAATGTAGGCAAATGGTCTGGAAATATCAATGGCTCCCATCTAGTATTTCACAAAATTAATTTAATAGATTCACATGATGCATAACTTGATGCAACTCTTAGCTAATGAAAATTCTGCAACAAGACTTATGTAGGTAGATCTTTTGAATGGATAATTCAAAATTCTGAGAACAAAACGAAGTTCTTAAGGGCTCTTCCTCACACCCCCTCAAAAAAGGAAATACGATAGAAAGATATAAGAATTTGGATAGCTTCAATATGTCTATGATCTTTTGTCAGAGTTCAGAAAAAGAGTCTGGGCATAAAAAAAAAAAACAAATTTGACGAACGATAAGACTATAGATTTCAGGCAATTTTTAACCGAAAAATATTTAATTCTAATGTATATGCGGCTTCAATAATAGACTATTAAAGATAATCAATTTAGGGGAAATTTTATAGTAAATTAATATCCTCACATTTATGCAAATAGGTATGGATAAACAGACTTGAGTAAAATTACATATTTATTCTTTCTTCTCTATAACACGATCTAAATGAAGATGAAGCTATATGTACAGTTTATATCTTTAAATTTTTAGATTTTTTTATCAAAAATGTTCCTTTATTACGTCTAGAATTGCTAGATTTACAGATCTTCGATTCTTTAGATGACTGCGGGATTTCATTCTCGGATTAACCGTAGGTATTTGTAAAGGTAAATTTGTTTTGCAAAACCGTCAGCAAAAAAAAGTTAAAAAAAAAACAATTAACTGACGGACTAACTGTAAATATATATTTTATTTCGACTCTGTTTTTTACTAAATTTTCATCTTTCGTAGGAAATTTTAAGGAGATATAAATTGAGAAAGACTGATACTTTGAAAGAATAAATTGACTTTCCTTACTTTTAAATTATTAATCACTATAAAAAATGAATGATAGGTAAACAAAATGTATAATATTGTGTTTGCTCCCTGCTTATAAAGGCTATACAAGGACTAATTTTAATTTGAGCTAGTAGCATTATTTCAATTATATATCATTTGTTTTAAAAAAAGAACTGATATCTACTAAAAAACAACTTTTCAAAAGTAAAAAAAAGCCAAGCAAAAAAAAAAAAAAGAAAAAAGGTGAAAGTTGTGGCTAAAAAATAGTGTGATATCAAATTTCCAAGCTTATATTACGGTACTTATTTAACATTTTTTGATAAAAATTTACCATATGTAAGTCGAGTACCTAAGTATGCGTTGATAGAAAGCCTTTTCTCCTTTACTAAATACATCATAACGTGTTTCTGAAAATTAAATTTTTTTTAATTATGCATGATGGGCTTGGCGGCCATCTTTCCATATTTTACACAAATTTCTAAGCACTCAAGTTCGTAACATATTTGCATTATTAAGAATTTCGAACTTCTAGTTTTAGCTACAGACAGATAAATTAAGAAAGTTTTTTATTTGGAAAAAACAAATTCATTTTTACTGCTTTAACTAATTAATTAACCCCCCTCCGAAAAAAGAGAATCATAAGAGGAAACCTGAAGTTACTTCAGCTTTATTTTTAGACACAAATTTTTAGGCACTCATTTCCATAAATTAAAAGAATAAAATGTTTGCTTTAGTAACAATTTCGAACTTCCAATCTTAACAATGAACTTGTGTGCTTAGAAATTTGTGTAAAATATGGAAAGATGGCCGCCAAGCCCATCATGCATAATTAAAAAAAATTTAATTTTCAGAAACACGTTATGATGTATTTAGTAAAGGAGAAAAGGCTTTCTATCAACGCATACTTAGGTACTCGACTTACATATGGTAAATTTTTATCAAAAAATGTTAAATAAGTACCGTAATATAAGTTTGGAAATTTGATATCACACTATTTTTTAGCCACAACTTTCACCTTTTTTCTTTTCTTTTCTTCTTCTTTTTTTTTTTTTTTTTTTTTTTTTTACTTTTGAAAAGTTGTTTTTTAGTAGATTAAATTCTATCATACGTAACTAATTCAATGATATCTCAAGATAGGTAATGATTCAAGGTTGCCATGGTGATTACGTCCTATTTAAGATGGAGTCACATCAATTCCTTATTACTGAATTTCATATGTGTAATCGTAATAAATTTTGTATTCATGCATTTTTACATAAGAGTGCAAGAGATTTGCACCAAGATCTGATTATTTGTAAAAAATGTAGTACGAACACACTCATTTGCCACATTTGACGTATACAGGGTTCATACGGGTACCGTTATTTTCAAGGCCAAATATCAGTATTTTTTTTTATAGAAAAATAAATCTAGTTCAAATCGGACGAAATTTCGCCTTATTTAAGGAGAGATTTTCCATAAGAAAATACTGGTATGGAAGAATTTCTTAGCCTGGAAATTCAAGGACCCGTACGAACTCTGGCATAATTTACGACTTGTTTTTTTTTTTTTTTTTTTTGCGTTTTTGTGCAGCGAAGTAATTGTACATAATTGAATGTAATTTTTTATCATCCATAAATCCATCTAATAGTATAGAATTTATCCACTTCATATATTAGTCTAAAATTTCATTGAACTTTAAAACGCATGACAAAATTGAGACCGATCGAATTGCAAGTATTTTGTACGTACTGTAAATGAATGTTAAATCTTTATCGCAAGAATTTTTTACTGCTAAATATCGTACAATTTAAATTTTTACACCATCGAATAAAAACAGAAAGAAATTTACTTTTAAGATTAATTTCTTTGAAAACTGTACTAAATGTAAAAAATTTGTTAGTCTTTTCAATTAAAATAATTGTAGTAATTTTTTGTACACTGGACAGTATATCGGGTATCTTTATCCCTGGCAGCACTGGTTTGATGTTGGTCCAAATTGTAATGTAAAAACATATCCGTCTTTAAAGCTGACATTTTCACGGTGCCAATAGCTTCAGCTATCAATTTTGCTGCCATTGCAAATTTGTTTAACTTTTGTTTATAACACCATGTAGAGAAAAATACGTGACTTAAAGTACATATCTCAATTTACTGATTTTTTATGCCTTTAATATAATTTTCAAACATAATTTTTTAATCTATTTATATTATGTGTCTGGCTTCTAGCAAAAAAGGTCCAAATGGAATGTCAACTCAATAGGCCGGTACACTCAAGCAAAAAAAAAAAAAAAAAAAAAAAAAAAAAAAAAAACCTGTAATTCTATAGATGTAAAGTTACATGCTTACTAAACTTACATCTGTAACTGTACAAAAAAAGCTGCAAATCTACAAAACTAGTTTTTGTAAAGCTACAGACATCTGTAACTTTACAAATGAATCTGCTAAAATTAATCTTACTAAAATTTTATCTGTAACCCTGGTTGCTGTTACATGAAAAGTTTTTGGCATCCCAGTTTCCTAATAAATTCTTAGCAACCTTACAGATTTTTATATTTTTGGCGCAAAAGTGTGTCTGTTACATGAATTTTTGTTTTTGCCGTTACATATAATGTTTTAGGAATACCAGTTTCCTAGAGAAACTTTAGTAACTTTACAGATTTTTTTTACAGTGTAGGTGGCTGCGCAAGACATCACCTCACCGAGTTGATGACTGAAATTTAAGCATCAAACAGAACTCGATTAGCATATTAAAATGTAACTGGTCTGCCAAGTCCTATCTTGGTGGAAAACGCCTGCAAAGCCGATTTTAGAGGTTGTCTGGTAGATTAATCATTGGGTTTTTCTGCTCCAAGCCCTCCATGTTATTATACCTTTGGGTTCAGGAAAACACAATGATGAACCTACCAATCAGCCATTAAAATCAGACCTGCAGTAAGCTTCTACCAAGATATGACTTGGCAGACCTGTTGCATTTTAATATGCTAATCGAGGTATTTGTAATCCTGAAATTTCATCCGTAAACTTGATAAGGTGAGGGTCTTTGTAGCTACCTCCTGGTCTACAAACATGAATGAGTCGAAATCCCAATTTTAACGGCTGTACCGGTCCGTGTAGTTCTCATGGAGACTGAAAAAAAATTCCATAGCGCACGAGAACCGACCAATGTTCTTGTAATTTAACAAAAAAAAAAATATTTTTATGAGTTACTTAATAAATTTATTGTACTTTGATGCCAGTAAATGATAATAACTGTAACATAATTTATAATTTCATGATAGTGATTGCATTAATTTCGTTTACATGTGAATAGTAAGAGATTGTCTGCGATGAGAGGATTCATTTATACCCATTACAGTTTTCGTCTCCAATAGAATGTTTTGTCACTTTTATGATTAAATCAAGCTTCTGAAATTCTTTAGGTGCAATTCATGTGGCAGTTACTTCATATTTTATTTATATGTAAATTTAATCTTCGAAATAATAAAAATGCTTTTAATATGCATTATGTTATACGCAGTGTTTCCAGATTGAAGATTTTTTTGTCTCCAGATTAATGATTGTCACCACTTTTTTGAGATAGAAATATTCGACTTATTTAAACATAGATTAAAAATTCTGAAAAATAAGGCGAATTATACTATTTTTAAAAAATGCAGACAGTCAAATTATCTGAATTAAAAAAGTCACCAATCTGGCAAAACTGGCCATATGTCATCCAGTCTTTCAAATATATTCATAAATGTGACTACGGAAAAAATATCTTATATGCCTGTCAGATAGTTTACGATATGGAAATAATGAAACCCGTCTCTTCGAAAAATTGGTGTTCATAGTTTCGCTAATTTTTTTTTTTTTTTTTTTTTTTTTTTTTTTTTTTTTTGTACAACACTATATTTATTAGCTGAGACATTTTAAAGAAAGTGTTCGATAAATTCATGACACCCCACCTTTGACTTTTTCTTCTATTATCTATTAATCTATTACTTCTAATTACATTGAACATGTTTGTAGCACCAACAGGAATATGTGTCAAACATGCAATTGTTAACTTCAGATGCACTCAGAACTTATTTATGAATATAAAAAATTAAAAGTAAGGTATTACAATTACATTAAATATTTAAAAGTTATAATTTTTATTTTAAACATAAATGTAGCTACAGTTTGAGCATTAAAGATATTCTCGATTTAGATTTTTGAGTCATATATATATGTTTCTGTATGCTTGAATATTTTTTTACATCTAGATTTATCAATCAATCGATCTATCAATTCAATCAATCAAACTATCTATGCTGCTATCTAATAAGGTCAGCCTATCTACACATATTCAGATAGATTTACTTACAGATATGTACATATAGATTTATATATTGACCAATTTATACATATACATTTGTATTCACGAGATATATAGATAGAATACATGCTTAATAAATAGGTAACCGGAAAAAATATTCCATTTAAAATCTTATTGTTGATTAAGCATAATACATTAAAAAAACAAATTGTTACTTTTAGGTAATACATTTTCATGCGTAAAACTTGGTTTAGAATTAAACAGTACTTTAAAAAACCTTAAAAATTGTATTTGCATATATGTTTTACCTTTGTGGTAAATATCTAACCCTGCTGGTCCTATTTTTCATTTATTATTATTTTTTGTAATCTATTTTTCTATTATCGATGGAAAAATATCACTCTTCCCTACTCATGTGTAATTTTTTCCCTCTGAATGTATTGTTCTACAATATTCTGATACACTTCTGGGGTTCACATAAAATTTAAAAATAAACATAACTGATATTTACATTTTTAAATAATTTGTTCAATATTATCATTTGTGAAAGTTAGCATTCTAGAAAGAATACAGTTTAAATTAACTGTTTTCTTAATAAAATGCTTTCTTATTTATGTATTTTATGAAATTATTCCCAATAAATTTTATCAAAATACCGTGTACGGTATTTAAATTACGTAGGAATTTTTATGTAAAAATTTCATATTTAATAATTGTGTTACTCTTTTTCGTATAATGTTAAATAATTACATTAATTTTGAAGGGAAAATAACACATACACTTATTAAATACACAAGCCGGTTCTTAAGCATCTTTGCAGAAAATGCGCATAATTCTGTGTCAGAAGGATATTAATATTATTCCAATCTGACTGTCATGTACGTCACTAAACGTTACGACTGAATCGATTTTCCACATCATTACCTTAAAGCAAATTTCTTGAGTGGCCTGTGTGAATGTGAGTTTTCCATTACTATTCATCATGATATTGAGTTCTACTTATTTGACATACTATGACATATCACTGTACATGTGTCTGGCATTTGGTAGTTGACTTATGTGAGATTAATCTATCTGCTGTCAGCGTAAACACATGGTTACATCCGCAACAATAAAAAAAATGGCTCATAAGAATAAAGAATGCAAGTAATTTAATATATTGAATATTATATTTGTTATTGTGTTGAATATTGTTTTGTTATGAAAGATTAATTTTTCGAAATTTATATCACAGTATCTAATGAAAGAGCCTTGTAATGTAATTTAAAATAGGTAACTTTTTGTTTTAACGATAGACATGTTTTTTTTTTACAATTTTAGGAAACAATTCTTTAGAATTATAACGATATACAAAAAAGGGAGATCTCAGCATTTTAAAATTATAGAGTATGTATTATTTTTGTTTACATAAAAGCCCCTAACAAAATTATGATATTCTCTAATTTACTCATGATTATTGAATTTCAATAAAAATGTAGTAGGTTATAAAGGGTTTATTTTCGATGTAAGCTCATCCTCGAGCAGTGATTAATTTATCTATAAAATGTGTGGTTTCGTTGTAGACACTTAATACTTTTTTGTAATTGCAACATGATTAAGCTCTGTTAAATGATGTATTTTGTATTTTAGATGATAAGGAACAAACATAGTTTTGAGTATGGAGGAAAAGAAAAACTTTTCTGTTATGAAAACAGAAGTATAAAATCGTAATTATAATAATATATAATGTGCGTGTAAATAAGACATTTGGATTGAAAATTAACGTCGGTTCTTCGGCTTTAAGTAAAATAAAATTACAGTAAGAGGGCATAAAACGTAGCATGAAGATATATATAGCTAACTGACGATACCTGCATCATAATGTACATTGATGTATTTTATTGGATACATGTCATCGGTAAATCTATTGTTTCTTAAGTAAAATTATTTTTAATAACATCGTAGTACAATATTTCTCCAATTCATGTTTTTATTTAATCCAGTTAAATTCCAACATTTTACCTTTAAAACTAATGCAACTCGGAAAATTTTAGAATTAATTACAAATCGACATACTTCAACAAGAAACTGGCTTGAAACCCGAACTGAAAAGAAGTTAATACTTTAGATTAAAATAATAACGGAAGAAAATCTACAATTATTCCTCCTACAAAAATTTTATTTTATTGGAGCCAGATCATGGAAGCGGAAGAAAACCTGATGTCTCACAAAAAAAGCTTCAGTTCTGGAAACTACAAACATCAAACGATATCTTCTCAAACTTTTTCCTGCTGGACGACTGTGCAAGTAAGGTCAAAGGTGAGATTATAATCGGAGGCATATCTTTACCGAAGAACTGAAGAAAGAAATTGCCATGCATTTAGGTTGCTTGCAAAGTCTCTGGATGGATAGTTCCCCACCTTAGAATCATATCCAGCATGGATGTGTCAACCGTTCGTGTTTAGTGTTTTTACAACAGATGTCAATGATGAGTACTCCAAAGAAATCATTGAACTTCATTAGAGCTAGAGCAACTGTTCAGAACAACAATACTCTCAATGTTTTAGTATCAGAAAATCTTACTTTTTCCTCTTATTGCTAAGAAAGCTTTTGAGATACTCATACCGTTTATAACAGCGCATCATTGAGAGTAATCTTTTTTTGAGGATGTTAAACATAATAACGAAGAAGAGGAATATACTTTGTTGCTAGAATGATACGAGACTGGCATTTTTCAAGTTGAAGATTCAAATTTCTGAATATGTCATTAAAAGACAGCAGAAAAAGTCACATTTCAGTAAATAATCATTATGTTTTTTTTTTGTTTTTGAATTACATTCATATTTTTTGGGTTTTGTTCTTTGTACACTGATTATGTGTACAACTGATGTATCTTTCATGTTGTGAACTAATAAAATATATACGAGTATCTTATGTTTCGAATTTCAAAGGAAAAATATTTTTCCAATTTAGAAGGGCTCGGTGATAGCATGTATAACACTCGCGGGGTTCTCCAGCTCCAACGAAATTAAGAACCACTGATCTCTATGTTTCTTCGTCATCAAAGCCCATATCAATACAATTTAGGATATTCCACACTTGCACAATCTACAATACAATGATTTGAAACGTCATCATTCACATTTTATACGTTCTCTTTCATCTAATACACGTTATTGTATTTTTATTTTAATTTGATGTTGATTTTCATACTCGTAACCATAGAGTGACTCGTTGAATATGGCTATTTTGAAAATTATGAACGTAATCCCTTTTAAAACTCAGTTAAGGAAAAGTATACAGTAGGAAAAACGCTAAAAGTTTTGAGGAAATACTGTTGGAGATTTCTATAAGGAAAAAAAATTATAGTGTTCGACACTTTTAAAAGAGCTAACCTCGAAGAACGATAATTGAACTACATGCTACTATGGTCACCCACTTCTCTGAAACTTTAATTGAAAATCGCATAAATCTTTATTAATATTGTTTTTATTTTTAAAGACGTCTTTTATTCTATTGCAAACATGTGTAAAGCATAGAAATTACTCTTTAAACATGCTCATTACAAGCATGTACTTTAAGAATAAATAAAATATCAAATAGCATTTAAAAGTCATATTTTATATTTGTCGGATGGTAAAAGTTCAAAACTACAAAGTACAACACTTCTGCTGTGAAAATTAAACATCATTATTTTTCTAGTCATGTGTAGCAGTAAAAACTCAATGAATACAGTTATTCTTAAAGTAATACAATTACCATTCACTTATTAAATTGCTTGTTTGCACCTTATATGAAATTAGGCAGTTTTAAGAAATATTAATTTAATTAAACATAGATAATTTCTTGGTTTTTTTTTTTCACTTACGATGGAGAATTCTCTAACTTTATTAAAAATGTATAACCCTACAAATTACTTTCAAGAAAATAAAACTTTTAATGACTAGGATAAAGGAGAATCTTAAATTTCATTCAGTTACTCTAAAAATGCTTCGTTATAATTATTCATGATATTGCAGAAGAAAGTTTTAGTTTTCCTGGAAAAAAGAGATAAATTGTTCTAGATTGTAGATAGAAGCTTCCTGTGAGAAGTTTACGAAGTTCAATTTTATATCGTTTTTATTTTTATTTTTTGGAAAGTAAACCGCAGATTACTTAATTATCCTAATATTTTTTCATAAAATAGAAAAATTGTGATAAATTAATGTGTAAAATGTTCTTGTTAATGAAATATTCATTAAAATATTTTATTGTGTGTATAATTCTTTGTTGTTTGCTGAAAATCTACTGAAGTTTGATCGTGGATGAGGAAACTTTCAATTAGGTTAGAGAGACTATTATTTCTTTTTTTGCATTATTTATATTTTATATACTGTAAAACAGTTTATGTAACGTTACTACATTAAATTGGTGGCCTCCAATTTTATGGAGTAATTCAACTTATTTAATGGTGTAACTTAAACCGATATGACTGGTGCAATTTTAGATTTTAGTGTAACGTAACACCAGTTATATCGGCTAACTTACTCAATAAAAGGAAGGCAGCAAGGCTGCCATCAATTTTATCGAGTAGCGTAACATAATTTTTGTACGGTGTAGGAATTAAAAATAGTTTTTAAATTGCAAACCGATAGCAAAAGCTTTAATATTATAAGACCAAAAAATATAAGAAATATTTATATGGATTTTGAGACTTTATTATCATTTTTATATATATTTTTTTAAATTTTCTTTTATTTCAGGTGTAAGTTAGAGACAGCGTGATAAACAATGTAAAGAAGAAATGATGTTTCAGAAATATGGAACATAGATGTTAAAGTTACTGTTATATTAGTTTTGGAAGATTAATTTCAAAATACAATATTAAAACATTTGTTATTGTTCTTTTACAATTTGACATGTATTTTTTATTTATTACAAACATTAGGAAATATGTTCAAAAAGAAGTAGCAATCTAATTTAATTACGCTCCATTTACCCATTTCTAATCCACGATCAAACTTCAGCTAATTTTCACCATTTGAAAACTCCCTTGTCTCTTATCAAAATAATCACTCAGGCTAGCAGATAGCTACTAAGTGAAAAGTAACTACTAGGTAGAATTGTCGACTACATAAATGCTACCTACTGGATAATGGATACTAAACAACATTTATAATTTTAACTTCACTGTCTGTAAAAAAAGTGCACGCTTATTTTTCTTGACTATAGAATTGTGACGATGTAGCTATTCATAAAAAGAAATATTGTTATTTTATTAAATTGCGTCTATACACGTAAATTTGATTCCTGCACTTTTAAAATAAATATTAATTAGATTAAACCTGGATAATTAATGTTTGTTATTTATTTACGGTGGAGTATTTTCTAACCTCGTTAAAAATGTAATCTATAGCAAATTACTTTTAACAAAGTAAAACTTTTAATGACTATGTAGATTAATAGAAACCTTATTTTGTTTTAAATCTCCTTTAGTTAGCTTTAAAAATGCTTTGTTTTAATTGCAGACCTGTGTTATCCTGTATCAGAGCAGAAAGCGTTTTCGAGAAAAGAGAAGGATAAATGGTCCCAGTGTGTAGTCTACAGATAGAAGACTTAGATAGTTAGAAGCCTTTTGCGAGATCTTCCTTCAAAAAATTTCAAAGTTCAATTTAACATAATTTCACTTATTTAACACGTTCAAGCCGGCGCGGTGGGCCACACTCGACTGGCTCAGAGTTATCAAGTCTCCGGCTTTTTACACACCAGTGTTATTTTAGAGAAAATGTTGTTCCTTTATATCGTCCAATTGTTCTAATTAAATAAAACAACATTTTCTGTATTAAAATACTGGTAGCCACAAAGCCGGAGACTTGGCAGTTCTGAGACAGTCGAGTGTGACCCACCGAGCCGGCGTGAACGTGTTAAAGACATAATCAATGTTTTATTCATGCTCTAAAACTGTTCATCGAGTATGAAATATGAAAATTCTAGATTATAATATTACTGATTTAGTGTTTATTGCACTTTTGCTGAAAATACACCGATAAGAGATTAATGACTATTGATTGATTTAATATTAGTTTATTATGCCCCGTTACGGTATGCTATTTCTTTCTCCCAGCTTATTTTGAGTCATCTTCAAAAAATAGCGTTACTTTACAGAAGCTAGCTGTAAAACAAAGCAGATGTATCATTGTACTATTAAATGCTCTATAGCAATTTTTTTTTTAATTTTCAAGCATCGCACATTTTCCATTTTTATACCGTCGTATAGGGGAAAAAAAGTACTTTTAAATGCAATTTGGTTCCAAACTTCATCTCCATTTATTTTTGAAATATTAATTTTTTTGTAGTTTTTAGCAACATTTGTTTAATTTTGTCAACTCAAGTACTCGATTTATATAGAAAGTAAGGGGAAAATAGTTGAAAAATAGCAATTATATCTTTTTGTTGCCATTTTCTCATAACAATCGAAAGAAAATGCAATTAAAATGCTATTTTGAAAAAATATAAACGAATAATTTCTGCTGAAACATGGAGCTATTATAAACTATATTTAATTTATGTATCTGTAGACGCTTTCAGTGTGACGTCAGTCATGTCCTTTTGGTTGGAAACCGACTCCAAACAAACAGTTGCTATGCGTCATTTCTTTTTAAATATAAATCGTGGATATAAATCGCGGATCTTTAAATATAAATGGTGGTGACTTTCTGTTTTTCGTACTAACAAAAAATGTCTACGGTCAGAACGCCCAGTTAATCTAACTGATCTTAGCACTCATCGAACAGTTTAGGTGAAATTTAAGTTGAAAATGTTTATTAAATTCTGTAGCAACTTTTATAGAACTTAATCGTAGATTTGTCAAATTTTTTTAATTATAAATCTTTGATCGCGTTGTGTAAACTGTGATGGATGAACATTTCTTAACTTGTTTTCGATCCGTTTTTCTTCTTTAAAGCATTTTGTCACATACTACACCATAGAATGGGACAAATTAACTAATTTTGAAATATTCAGAACTGATTTATCACTACTATAATGAAAGATAATCAATTTTAAAATACTGTTAGTTGTTTCTTTACGACTACGAGCCTTTTTTAAATAATAAAAAGAACATTACGAAGAAAGCAAGCAAAAATCAAAGCCAGACGATTTTCTAAATGCCACTACAATACAAAAATAAAAATAAAGCACAAACGATAAATGTTTCTCTGTACGAACACTTTTGTGGCGTGTTCTTTCTCTACCTCCTTCCATTTTGATTTTTATATAAAAATAAAATAAGTCAATATTTGAATAAAATATTGGGTATTATTTAAAATAACACAGAGATGGTGTAGAACAATGTTGGTTTTTATATTTGAATTCAATTCTAGGGTACTCAATTTTTACTTAATTTTTTTTAAGTGTACGAACACATTTGAGAGCTACTGTATATATTAAATTCAGTAATACGGAAATAATATCACTCCATCTTAAATAGGATGTAATCACCATTTCAACCTGGAATCATTACATATCATGGAATATCATTAAATTAGTTACGTGTGATAGGGTATATTAGAATGAAGAAAACTTTTATTAATATCTTTTTAATTATAAATGACTTGAAAAAATTCTGCAACGATAATATATATTAAATTTCAAACCATTCGGTTGGGTAGTTTTTGCGCTGTTATATGCGGACAGACGGACCGTTTGAAACATTTTTGAAATTGAGCATATACCATTAAAACTGTCTTTTTGGATGCTATTGGTAAACAATAAGAAAAGACTTTCCACGTAACTATTGTATGCACCAAGAAAATAAATGTATTTAAACCACAAAAAATAAACTGATATATTTTTTAAATATTTAATAACATCATTTATCCACCTTTCATCACTTGTATGGTTAATGTTCAAGTTATAGGTCGTTTTGAAGCGGCTAGAAATAAAAACAAAAATGATTACTTGTATTGCTGATACCGATGATTCAATGCACAGTAGCACTGCACTTTTTTAGAATTTTCTTCAACTAAACAATTATTATGACCATTTCATATTTATATATAAGCTTTTCAATTCATAGAACGCTCATTTTACATTTGAAATCTCATTTACAACTAGAAATCGACCGGAAATTCAATTTCGTTTTCAGAAAAACTGCTGCCGAAACTATCTGTATCAGTGGCGGCTCGTGGCTTATTTAAAGGGCGTTCACAATCACATTATAAAATTTATGATAAAAAAAAATTGTACTTAGGACCTAACATATAGGTTAGCATACGTTTGGGCAGTACTAAATTCAGAATCAGTTTTCTCTGGATGGAATTTTGCTGTTCCAATGAGGATAATATGGATTTTCGAAGGGGAGTGCTTTAAATGGTGGAAATCCATTTTCCCGGAAAATTTCCTCCCAGCCATCCCCCGAATTCATCACTGAATTTTTGTCTTCCCAAGTCAATATATTTTTATAAGTACATAAAGATTTTTAGAAATTGTTTTCATTCTTTTTTTTTCTTTCATTCAAACAAAATGTACTCTCGAGATGTTAATACCTATCTTCCCTATAGCAAGTTAAATTCTAATGTGGAATTTAAATGCGATTCTGAGCACCTAGGCCTCTTTATTTTTTCAGTTAGATGTGATAAATCAGCTTCACTGTAACTCACTCAACTTGAATGACCGTTTAGTTTTACAAATAAAAGATAGACAAAACAGAACAGCTTATATGTTAATTCACATCCATAAATCCATTGACATTTGTCATATAAATCAGGCTTAAATTTGCCTTTGAAATTTCTAGTTTTAGATTTCATCACTTGGATAAGAATTTAAAAAAAATAGTGTTTACGCAATTTAATTTCAATTTTTATTTCCAATGGGAAAGAATGAAAATTGCTGTTTCACTAGTTCCGAAATATTGATTTTACTAAGTTCCATTTTAAATGTTTGTAACTACTTATTTGACATAATAATAAAAAAAGAATGTTAGAACAAAACAAACAGAATGATTAAAAATTGGCAAAAAAATATCCAACTTAATATTTAAATCGCAAGAGAAGCAAAACTAACTAGAAAATTACGTCAAAACTAGATGCTACTGCACACTACAGATTGTACGAATGAAACGACCTAAGCGATGCGTCGCAAAACCTCTCCTTTCCCTGGTATCGTTCGCAAAAGCTGATTTTCAAGAGTATATCCCCAGTCGCACGTGCTAACGTGAACACACTTGGCGCATTACCGTCTCGAATACACTCGAATACGTCTCGTATTCGAGACGGTAATGCTTGGCGTTGGATGTTGAAAGCTTTCCGATTTTCTCCAGTAATGTTTTGTTAGGGACGTTTCTAATAAAACGGTAAGGTTGGGGACGGGGGAGGAGAGGCGTGCGTGAATATTCTCGTACTGGAGATTGACAAAACATTAGAAATTTTTTTAAATTATTTTATTTATTTTGTTAAATTATTTCTTCATTTTTCTTTGGGGGTTCACGTGCTCTTGTGCTCCAGTGGAAGAGTCGCCAGTGCTCTGTATTCCAAAAATCTCGTTTTTTCCTAGGAAAGTTTCAATATTTAGTCCAGGCAATAGAAACCATATAGTAGCTATACCTAGCAAAATTCATGGTAGTTCTGGAAAAAGGCTTACTATATGTTTTTTGGGTCACTGAATCCGAATTTTTAACTTCCCACCTAAATTTCACCCGGCAACCCCCCAAGTTTTGGTAAAATGCCCCTCAAAAAAGGTTTTTATTAAAAAAATCAATTTTTTAAAAATTGTTTTAAGGAAAAAGTATCTAGAAATTCGGAAAGTAGACAAAAATTGCAACAAATTAAATAGATGATATTATGACTTATTATGAAGGGGAAGGGGGGATCTGCCTCGGAGCATGCGCGTGGTGCTGCGTGAACTAAGTTGCGCAATTCCACTTAATCACTCACACGTTTACATTCGTCCTCCCATCTCCCCTCCGAACTTTCTCTAAAAGGTTTACTTTCAGTTTTTTCGGTCGCTGAATCCGAATTTTCAACCTCCCCCCAAAATTTCCCCCCCCCCCAAATAGTTGTTTTTAACTTAAATTTCTTATTGTTTTAGGGGAAAAGCATTACGAAATTCAGAAACTAGACAAAATTTGCAACAAATAGGATATATGACATTATGACGTAGGATGAACGGGGAGGGGGAGGGCTGCCTCTGAACATGCACTGCGGCGCTACATGCACTAAGTTATGGAGTCCAGGCAATAGGGGATTTTACCTGGAAAAATTAATACTAGTTCTGGATTTTGACTCACTTTATATTTTTTGGGTCGCTAGATACTAATTTGTAACTTCCCATCAAAATATCACCCGGCAACCTCCCAAAAAATTGATTTTTTGAAAAAATTTGGTTTTTGAGAACAGCGCGCGGGGAATGTTTCTAGGCAGACACCCCCCCCCTCTCCCCTTTTATCCTACGTCATAATGTCATATATCCTATTTGTTGCAAATTTTGTCCAGTTTCTGAATTTCGTAATGCTTTCCCCCTAAAACAATAAGTTAATAACAACTATTTTGGGGGGTTTTCGGGGGGTGGGGGGCGGAAATTTGGGGGTAAGTTAAAAATTCGGACCCAAAAAACATAAAGTAAGCCGATTTCCAGAACTACCATTAATTTTTCTAGGTAAAATTCCCTATTGCCTGGACTAATTACTCAATGATTTAAGCTTTATTGGCTCAGATTAGACAATATTTATTTATAGCAATGAACTTCACTGTTTACATTTATCAGTTATTACTGACTCAAGACGTGAGTTCAAATTATAAAGCGATCAATGTCTGTATGACTAAACTTAGAAGTCATTTTCTACTTGCTCATTTAAAGCTGGAAATTTATGAAACAATTTTTTATAAAAATATTAAATTAGATATAAAGAAATATCAACGAAAAATATAAAACTTAAACTCAATATAAATATCTATTAAAGCTTAGTGGATGGCTAGTTGGATGTGTCAATCCTAAAACTTTCTTCTATCTCATATATTGTAATATTTCAACATGTTGTTACAAATGTCAATACTTCATTTTTATAATATTAATCAGTTCAATACTATATCAACTTTGACTTTCATCTTAAATTGCTACTTCAGTTGATTAATCGGAGTAAAAACGAGTTAATCTCGAACATGATATTTATTAAAATCAAGAGTTTTTCGTTATTCTGCTGTATATCAGCTGTTCGCAAATCGTCGGGTTATCAAGATGGGAAGTACCCGTCGATTCCCGAGCCACCGGTGTCAAAAATCAAGAAAATTACACAAAAATCGCTTTTATAGTGCCCCTGTCGGAGGAATATTTCCAAATTCAGGGAGGACCTTCTCACCTTGGCCAAAAACATACAAAAAAATTAGTTCAGTTCTATGCATAACTTCATACACTTTTGGATGGTACAATATTCAAAATCGCACAAAAATCGCTATTACAGCGCCCCCTTCCAGCGGACTTTTTTCCAGATTAAGGGAGGACATGCTTGTCATAGCCAAAACATTAAAAAAAAAAATGGTTCAATTTTATGTATAACTTCATACATTTTTCGATGGCACAATGACACTGACATACGGGCACACGGACAGACAGACATTTTTACCCGGCTGCCAAAAAGGGTTATGTGCTTCACGCGTATCTGGGTATGTGGATTTTTGTATACCCTCGAAAAATCACAACGGCTGGATGGATTTTAATGAATGAGGATAATGAATAATGATCGATTCGTCTTAACCGTCCAATGGTTATACGCTAGTTTTTGCTTTTATAAATTCAAAATGGCGGTAGCGACGACAAAATATTTTTACGCACCCTATTGAGTGGCATATCCTTGGATAGACCTTTCAAAATGAAGACAATGATTCATTGACTATTTTACAGTCAGAAGCTTTGTTTTAATATTACACAACGTGGAAGTTGTGTAGGTAGGATCTCTAGCTTTACTGCAGCTCTAACCTTCATAGAATCTATACGCCTCATCAAAACAGTGTTTATAGAAAGGACCTATTAATTAAACACAACTTAAAATTCATCAATACAAGTAAATAACAAAAAATAGGAAAGTAATATAAAAAAAAAAGTTTCACATTCATGAGAAATAATTAATTAGTAGTTCGCTTTTTACGCAGTCGGGGTTTTAGGTAGATTTCGTATGAAATACCACCTATTGGGATCGTGCCTATGTTGGAATTTCTGAAAAATTTTTGCAGATCTACACCGATCATGACCCCTAGAACCCAAAACCACCTTCAGTAAAAAACTTTATATATCTATCTTTCTATCTATACATCCATCTATTTATCTATCTATCTATCTATATCACTTTCTTCTGGACACGATAACATTCGTAATTCTGCACCAATCTCTTCCAAACTGATACATAAAATCAATGGGCATAAAATCTCGGTCAAGTTCGTTAATGGGCAAAATGGGGCCAAGGGGATGGAAATAGGGAGGAGTTTTGTGAAAATAGAAAACCCCCCATAACTTCTTAATTTTTGCACATATCAAATCAGTTTAAAGTTTTTATTACTTCTAAAAATTGGGCCAAAAATTTATGTATCACAGATTTTTGATAAAGTTAAAAATGGGCTCAAGGGGTGCAAAAAATAGGGTTTTTGGAAGAAAAATATTCATAACTTCGTCAATTCTCAAGATATCAAATCCATTTAATTTTATTATAAATCTCCTTAACAGTATTTACAACTTTTATATTCACATGTTTTTGATAGGACCAATTCGTACCGCAAGAAAAAATTAAAAACGAAAACAAAAAGGGGGTTTGAAGAAGAAAAAAATCCATAACTCCGTCAATTCAAAAAATATAAAATCCCCAGGAATTTATCATATATCTTCTTAATATTGTCTACAACATCTATACAGACAAGTTTTGGATAGGAACAATTCTTACAGCAAAAACAAATTAAAACTACATAACGGTTGAAGAAAAAAATCATCTTAGTAAGGGTGCATTCAAATCCAAACTGCTTATTTTCTGACTCATTTTACAATTCATTTTTGCTCTCAAAGGCTTCCAATTGGTACGTTTTCTTACTCAGAAACTATATAATGTACCGTAATGGTCGATTTTTTGATAGAGGCAGAATATATTTTTAAAAATGCTGTTAAAAAGGGCATTTTGAACCGAATTTACCGAAGCGGATTGTGTTGGAAAAATCATTGTATTAAGGATGCACTCAAATCCAAACTGCTTATTTTCTGATTCATTTTTAAATTCATTTTTGCTTTCAAACGCATCACTGCAAATAAAGGCGTCTTAAATTAAGATACATATGTGACTGAAAAAGAATTTCAGACACTTAAGTGAATCTGAAAATTCAGTCACAATAGATGCCTTAATTTAAAATACCTAAGTGTCTTACTATGATCATAGTGTACACGAACTGATAAAAGTGTCTAAAAAATCTGCAAGTGTCTAATTTTAAGACACTTTGTAACTCCGCTCCGCATTCACCAGGGGGCACTCTCAGTTGCGCATGCGTCTTCCTTTCGAACTCGATGTTCGTTTGTAATTCAAACTGAATGCTTGTTTTTATGTACGCGTACATTTTAACTAATAATTTATTTTGACTTGATTGTTTTTTGCGGAATGTGAAGTTCCGGGATTTAATTTCTATCGACATAGTGGTACTCCGTATTAATATTTATCTATAAAACTAATACAGTGTTCTTCATCTCGTCAAATTTGTAAAGAGAACTGTTGTCTGGCGGGCTATGTTTTCAGGATGGAAATTTTCCATCCTTTTAACAGAGCCAGCCGGATGTGCAAGGGGATTTTATTTTTTAAATATCCAAGTCTGCCTAACTAACGGATACTAACGTAGACTCCAATCCGGACGTCCTCTGGGCGAATGTGCTTTTGGAATAATAAGACCTTTTCCCAGGTAAGTGGGGTCTTAACTATGTATTTAAAACTCTCTGTGATTGTTTTCTCTTTAAATGAAGACCTCACACGAGTCTATAGCTTTATTAGTTCCTGAGTTATGCCAAAATATGTTCAAAGCATTTTGCCTATGGTATTTCCATGTTAAAATTTTATTTTGCTAATATTTAAATTTCTACTCTTCAAATCATTTGCAATCATATTTCTGTATTATTTTCTATCCAATATTATCTTTAAAATAAATTTTGGTGTCTCTGCATGGTGTATATTAGCGGTTACTGAATTTATTAATTTTACACCTTCCTAAGCCTTTTCTTATGTAGCCATTACTTTAAAAATCGCAGTGACATCGCCTGTTGATTGGCTCATACTTCTTAATTACCATCAAGACTACCTTAATAGTATTTTTTGGTGTAATTATTACTCTGAAGTACCCTTTTTAATTATTTATTTACGTATACAATATTTTTATAAGCATTTAATGCGGCAGCATTTGTAATGTTTACATCGATTTTTACATTTCTGATAGATTTAGAATGTGTTATGTACTGGAATTCAAAAGCATTTATAGTAAACATTCCTGTTAATAGCTGCTTTTATTTATTATTTATGCTTTTCTTGTCTAATGAAGTTTTCTTCTGCCTCATAGTGTGTACATCATAAATTTTAAAAAAGAATATAGTTCGAACATCCTTCCATTCATTGATTCCCCCATATATTTAATACAGCGAATTACTTGTGTTCATTTATTTATTTTAAAATGTTTTGACTGATAAAACTCATTAAATCCGGTCATTCTAATTAAAAGATTTCCCTTTGCTATAATTTTAGTGTTTCCGAGTATTTTAGAAATATCCCATTTGCCATACTGAAAATAGTCAACATATAATCTTTTTATGATTCAAAAGTCAAAACCACAGCTTCACGATTTGATTGTTTGAACGGAAATTGACGTCACTAATGTAGACGTTGAATCAGAAAAAAATTTGTTGATGTCAACAAAGATTTAGAAAAAGGATCCCGCGTTATCTGTATTCACTTTGTTAAATTTTAATGATTATTTTTAGATTCTTAAATTCATGTAATCATGTACCGTTAACGTAATTGTAAGAATGCGGTAAAAATATACAGATATATTTCATTTGAAATAATTATATAATATTGATTTTTTGATTACTTTTAGTTAAAAAGTAATTTGAAATTAAAAATGAATACAAAGTAAAGAGGTAGATTTTTATAAAATATTTATTTGCATATAGCTAGATTTTGCACTTAAAACTGACACGTACATTTATCGAATCATAATACAGGGTTGGACTTTTTCCAGAAGGAGGGCCTGATTAAAGCATGGGCAGACCCCCCCCCCCCCTACGATTTTACGTGCTCCAAATTCGATATGGATTTTTTTTTAAAGCTTATATTTTAAATGTGTTTCAACATTCTATTGATTATAATCAGCATTTTGAACTTTACAAGTAGAATTAGATTAAAAACTAAATAAAAAAATAAATACAGTAAAAACTCTCGATCGCGGCCACCTCGCGAATTGAACGCGTTTTGGAACGTTGAATTTGCCTGCTATTCGATTGTGTTCGCTTTTATGAGGTAAAAAAAAATGTATTTATCTTGAAAAAGGTCAGTGTTCGCTGAAGAAAATTGTCCTATGAAAGTTTTGTTGTAAAATCTCCATAACGGACACTCCTACATAGAGGACACAACTATTTAAGAAGCACATTTTTTATTAACAACATGCACATATTTTATATTTTTTACCTCAGAAAAACAGACACTTCCGAATGGCGAACAAATTCCAGGGTTCTAAGGTGCCTACTATTGAGAGGTTTTACTGTATTGTGACAAATATTTTAATTTTTAATCTTATTCTACTCTATAAATTCAAAATATTGATTATAATCAGTACAAAGTCGAAAAAGATTTCAATTATCAGCTTTATGAAAATTGCATACCATATTTTGGAGCCCCTAAAATTAGGCAGTGTGTGTGTGTGTGGGGGGGGGGGGGAGAGCAGGGCAGAATAATGGCCATATACTTTTCCAGGATCAACGTGGTCAAACATGGCTACGCATAATGCTTTAAAAAAATGGCTGCGATTCAGACGTTTGAAGTGTCTAAAATTCAGACGCAAAAAGTGTCTGAAAAAATTCAGACATTTTAAAATGTCTGAAAATTGAACACTCCGTTTCAGACACTTAAGTGTCTGAATTTAAGACATTTCGATTTAGAGTGATTTTATTGGTATATTCGCTTATTCAGAAACTATATAATGTACCGTAATGATCGATTTTTTGATAGAAGCAGAATATATTCCAAAAAATTATGTCAAAGTGGGCATTTTGAACGAAATTTCCCGAAGCGATTGTGTTAGAAACGAAAAATATTATCCTTCTGAGAAAATAATTGTTTATATATCAAGTTTTAATTAATTGAACAAAAAATAAAAACAGGTCGCTTATAAATCTCTTCAAAAATCACGTCAGCAAGTTTCATATATTTTTTTTATTAAAAATGAATCTGGAATTATGCCAGAAAATTTCGAGTTGTTGAGCATGGAAAAGTATTTTTTTTTTTTTTTTGAATACCGCCCTAATATGATTCTGATAAAACCAGCTATTATATAAAAATGAAAAAAAAAAAAAAAAACTCGTCAAAAGCGGCCAGATAAAATTGTTAAGGTGGATTTATCTCTAATCATGATTTAGTTTTTGTTTGTGAAATTAATAAATTTGACTTCGAAATCTACCTCTGCCTGTAGGCCGGGCCGGCAGGGATTTTTTGATTTTAGGTAGATTTCGTATGAAATACTACCTATTGGCGTCGTTCCTATGTTGGAATTTCTGAATTTTTTTTGCAGATCTACACCGATCATTACCCCTAGAATCCAAAACCACCCTCAGTGAAAAACTTTATATATATATAAATATATATATATATCACTTCCTTCTGGACACGATAACTTCCACATTTCTGCACAAATCTCTTCCAAACTGATACATAAAATCAAGGGGCATAAAATCTAAGTTCGTTAATGGGCAAAATCGGACAAAGGGGGTGGATATAGGGAGGGGTTTTGTAAAAACCGAAAAAAAACCCAGAACTTCTTAATTTTTGTACATATCAAATCAGTTTAAAGTTTTTATTACTTCTAAAAATAGGACCTAAAATTTATGTATAACAGATTTTTGATAAAATTAAAAATGGGCTCAAGGGGCGCAAAAAATAGAGTTTTTGGGAGAGAAAAATTCATAACTTCGTCAATTCTCAAGATATCAAATCCAATTAATTTTATTATACATCTCCTTAATATTATCTACAACTTTTATATTCACAAGTTTTTGATAGGACCAATTCGTTCCGCAAAAAAAAAAAAAAAAAAAAAAATTAAAAACGAAAAAAAAAAAAAAAAAGGAGTGAAGAAGAAAAATTTCCATAACTCCGTCAATTCACAAGATATAAAATCCCCATTAATTTATCATATATCTTCTTAATATTGTCTTCAACATTTATACAGACAAGTTTTTGATAGGACTATTCTTACAGCAAAAACAAATTAAAAATACATAGCGGTATCAGAAAAAATTAGTCTAATTAAGAATGTATTCAAATACAAACTGCTTATTTTCTTACTCATTTTTAAATTATTTTTTGCTCTCAAACGCGTCCAATTGATAGCTTCTCTTCTTCAGAAACTATATAATGTACCGTAATGATCGATTTTTTGATAGAGGGAGAATATATTTCAAAAAATTATGTCAAAGTGGGCATTTTGAACAGAATTTCCCGAAGTGATTGAGTTAGATACGAAAAATATTGCCCTACTGAGAAAATAATTGTTTATTAATCAAGTTTCAATCAATTGAAAGAAAAATAAAAACACATGTCGCTTATAAATCTTTTCAAAAATCACGTCAGCAAGTTTCGTATTTTTTCTATTAAAAATTAATCTGAAAATGTACCAGAAAATTTCGAGTTGGTGAGCATGGAAAAGTATTTTTTTTTTAATCCCGCCTTAACATGATTCTGATAAAACCAGCTATTATATAAAAATGAAATAAAACCTCGTAAAAAGCGGTCAGATAAAACTGTTAAAGTGGATTTATCATGATTTAGTTTTTGTTGGTGCAATTAATATACTTAACTTCGAAATCTACCTCCGCCTGTAGGTCGGGCGACAGGGATTTTTTAAAATTAAATTTTTATTCTTTATAAACGTGTTTTTCGTGATCTCTAAACCCTTAAAACGTGTTCATCCGTCGAAAACCGGAAATCGAAATAAATTTCGATTTCATTACCTTCTTCTATTGAAGATAGAAGAAAGTGAAAATCAAGGAAAACTTTAATAGAATCCTTCGAAAGGAACCTTCATTTCAAATGTAGGGTAGCGCGTATAGCGATGTATGTCATTCTAATACATTGATATGAAAAGAGGTTGGATAAAAATAAATAGCATAAGATATATTCATTTAGGAGCTATGGAAACAAAAATCTTAAGGAATTTCCTGAAAAATCAGAAGGATTAAAAACTTCAGAAAATAAAACTTGAAAGTGAGGGAATGGCACTTTTTCAAAAAAGAAAAGATTCCAATATATGAGGTGCGCAAGATTATATTCGGAAGGGGCTTACTTTCAATATTTTACGGTAGATGAAATTCGAATAATTAAAAAATCATTCTGCGTTTTGCATTAATTAATTACATTTTATTTTAAATGAAGATAAAAAGTTCCTATCAGAGGCACAGTGAGCCAACCTGGACCCCGGACATAAAATTTCCAAACAAGGGTGAAATTTGAATTTCTTTTTTTTTTTGGGGGGGGGGGGGAGGAGGGAATGTGCAACTATTTATTTTGATCTTGTTGTTCACATCTTAGAAAAAAAAAACATTTTTGTTCCAACGTATATTTTAAAAATTAGCTACAGTAGTCTATATTGTTTAGTTAAATAATATCTGTGCTAAATATGTCTCACTTTGAGAATGTTGAAAATATAAATGATAATAAATTCGAGACTTAAACTGGTGTCTTAATGCTAAAGTTCCCTTTTTACTCAAATTTCGCAAGTTATTTTCGTTTTTATGCATATTTTAATCTGACCTACAATGATTGATACATTCTTATCAAATTCTTTCAGGAGAACTGCCTGCACCCCTAACCTCTCCAAATGGCACGCCCGTGCCTGTGGTTATTGGTTGTCATAAAGTAATATATAAAAATTGTATTTTTTTTTTAAGTTTTGTTTTTGAGTGAAACATATACACATGCTTGCATATATATATGTATATGTACGTTTGTTTGTTAGATATGTCTTTCTATGTACAAATAAATAACTAATAATTATATGTATATATATATATATATATACATATAATTATTAGTTATTTATTCGTACATAGAAAGACATTTCTAACAAACAAACATACATATACATTCACTCAAAAATAAAACTTTAAAAATAATATAATTTTTATATATTATTACTTTATGACAACCAGTAATCATAGGCACGGACGTGCCATGTTTTAATTACTTTAACCTTTTTAAGACAGTTTCATTTTTGATTTCGGCCGAAACTAGGAAGAACAGAAATTCGTTTCCGGTTGCTGTTTTAGTCTTAAAAAGTTGTTTCGGTCTAACACTACCAACAACACATTAAAAAAAAATCAATTAAAAAATAGTTTTAAATATCCTTAAAAAAATTATGTTTCAATTACAGGGCAAATTTATATAAAATACACATACAAATACATCAAAATAATACTGAATAACAAAAGACATAAAATTATAATGCTAATTAATATTTAAAGTAACTTTCTTTGCATAAATAATATAAACAAGGTATAATGAAGGAGGAAATATTTTTTCATGTGTAATATTTAAATAATGGAAATTTTCTTGCTATAACATAATTTATAATCAAATAGAAATCATTTACGTTACCCCCCCCCCCCCCACGTAATAACCTACCATTTAGTTTTGTATGTTTCTAAGAATTCCTGTTTGTATAAGAAATTCTAATCCGAGGTGTCACTTAAATGAGAGAAAAAAAAATTTCAGCATTACTTAAATGACGCTTTAAATCAATAGGGGTTTTAATTAAGTGTTGCCATCTAATTTTCATAATTAGTTTTCCTACCTTGATATATTTAGTTAAAAATCGAATTTTCCTAAAATCTAAAGAAAATAAAGAGCCGTTCAATATACTACATGTTCTAAGTAATTAATTTTCGCTGTATGTTTTTAATTGATAAAAATAAGACTTCTTTTACGTTTCTTCGTTTACGGACACGTGTATGCTGTAGCTGATGACGAGTTGTTATGTTTTTAGCTCGAAACGCGTCCTGTGTTTTGTTTTAATTTTATGGTGATTTTTTACAAAGTTTTATTATTTTAATAAGACTTCTTTTGCTATGATATTAGCATGTACCTAAAAATACTGATAAATCTGAAATCGCAACATGACATGTACTATTTACCGAAAAATCAATGTTGAGAAAGACATCATGAGACACTATTAAGAAATAATATATTTGAAAATCAATAAAAACTTGTTTAAACACTAGAATCTGTGCAACAAAAGAGAAATTATGTACACAGAAATGTACATAGTTCAAAATTTAACAAAAATTACACAAATTAAGATATATCCTTGTGGATTTTTTAATTTAAAAATTTATCTTAAATAGTAACAAGTGGGTAAGTGTGATCGCAGATCGTACAGAGGGTTTCGTTTAATATCTCTTTTAAAACACTTTATCCTTAACTTAACAAATCAAAATTGCTAATTTAAAATTATTAACTCCTTACATAAATGGCTGCACCATTACATTTAGGAATGCTCCCCCCCCCCCTCTCGAAATCATCCACTACCCTATTTTAAATGTATATATTTAACTAATAATATTTATAAGAGGACACCGTCAAAAAACCGCATTTAAAACGGGAGGGAGAGGCATCGGATCAGTATAACATGAATATGTTTTCATAGACCTATTTAACGATACGTCAAATGAGGGGTGGTCCTTAAAATTTCGAAAAGTGCCGTCCGTGGGGAGACAAAGGGGGGGGGGGCATCGGATGTCTATAATATGAACAAGTCTTCATAGATTTATCTAACGATATGTCACATGAGTGGTGTCCTTGAACTTTCAAAAAGTGCCCCTGGGGCAAAGGGGGGGGGGGGGGAGGCATCGGATGAATAAGTTTTCATAAACCTATCGAATGATATGCCACATGAGGGGTTTACTGAAAATTTACGAAATAGACCCTTCACAGAGCACCCTCCCCTCCCCTGGGAATTGCACACTCTTTCAAATATTTAAGGTAAAAAAAATAATATTGATATGAGGGCTCAATTAAAAAATGCATTCAAAACTCAATAAACAGCTGATCTGTAGTAAAAAGAGAAAATAGCACCCTTCCCCCTCACCCAAATTACACTCATCCTCGCTTTATAAAATTTTTAATATGTGTTATAAATTATGTCAAAGTTTAAAAGGGATTGGTTAATTAGTTTTCCTAATTTTAACAATTCCGCGTCAATAGTCCTCGCAGTTGAGTTCCTTCCTCCCCTCCCGGAATTTCCCCTTCTTTCAAAAATTTAATGTTATAAAATAATATTTATTTGAGTGCTCACTGAAAAAACGTAATCAAAACGCAATGAACAGCTGATCTGAAGAAAAAAGAGAAAGTTTCCCTCCTTTCCCCATCCAAATTCCTCGCATCCTCCTTACACAAATTTTGTATTATGTGTTATAAACTATCTCAAAGCCTCTCCGCGCCTTTTCTAACGAGGAAAAATGAGTTTGAAGAAATTGAAATTTTTAATTCTCGAAAAAAGGGATATGAAATCAGGCATCTCTATATTTCAAATATTTATGGTTAAAAAATAATATTTAAAGCAAGGTTCACTGAAAAAACCGCATTTAAAAGGTAAAAAAAAGCTGATAAAAAAATAGAAAAAAGCCCCCCCTCCCCCTCACCAAAACTCTATGCACGCTAACTTAAAAATATTGATATTACCTGTTATAAACTATCTGAAAGTTTTTAAGCGATCGGATATTTAGTTTTCCACATTTTAACAAATACGTTCATTATCTATACGAAAGCGCATTTCTTTTTTAAGTTTAAAGATCGATTTTTTGATAAATCCACAAATTGTGGATGGATTTCTTTTAAATGGATATATTATTTATTAGCGTACGATTTTACATCCGGTTGCACAAGAATAAAAATTCTAAGAGATATGTTTAAAAAAAATTGTAGGTGGTATTAAAAACCAAAGTATAAAAATTATCTGTTTTTTGTATCATGCCACGTGACCCGAAGTTTGAAAAAAGCAAATCTCAGATTATTGATAATAAAACATAACATATTTACATATTTTCTAAATGTCACCACAATACAGAAATAAAAATAAAGCGACCAACGGTAAATGTTTCTCTGTACGAAGTCTTTTGTGGCTTTTTCTTTCTGTACCTCCTTCCATTTTCATTTTTATATAAAATAAAATAAGTCAATATTTGAATAAAATGTTGGGTATTATTAAGACCAATGTCAGACGGGCGGCTTTTTTGCTTAAGTATTATCCATTTACAATGCTGATGTGGAACAATACTGGACTTCATATTTGTATTCAATTCTAGGGTACTCCCTTTTTGCTAAAAATTTTTTAAGTGTACGAACACATTTGAGAGCTAATATACATATTAAATTCAGTAATACGCAAATAATATCACTCCATCTTAAATAGGACGTAATAACCATTGCAACCTAGAATAATTACCTCTCATGGGATATCATTAAATTAGTTACGTATGATAGGGTTTATTAGAATGAAGAAAACTTTTATTAATGTCTTTTTAATTAGAAATGACTCTACAAATTTCTGCAACGACTTTACATATTAAATTTCAAACATTCGATGGTAGCTTTTTGCGCTGTAATATGCTCACTGACGGACAGATAGACAGACGGATCAGACGACGACTATTTGTGCTACGTATTTATATAATTACGAACGATCGATTTTACAGTACCGATGGGAATTACAAATTTCATTGCTTAACAACAACAACAAAAAATCGTTAAGAATGGATTTTCCTACAATTGCGTTTGAAACATTTTTGAAATTGAGCATATACCACTAAAACTGCCTGTTTAGATGCTATTAGTAAACAATCAGAAAGGACGTTCCGTGTAACTATTGTACGTACAAAGAAAAAAATATATTTAAACCACAAAAAATAAACTGATATATATTTTTTAAATATTTTAATGACATTCTTTATGCACTTGACTTCAATCTAATGGCTGATATTCACGTTATTGGTCGTTTCGAAACGGCTGGAAATAAAAACAACAATGATTACTTGTATTCATATTCAAGGATGGAGTAGCACAGTTGAAGTTTATTCCAACACAGTGAAAAACGTCCAGTTCAAGAATCGAACCTGGATACTTGGCGTGACGTGCTAATGTTTTACCTGTTAAGCTATCCGGGCGATACTTGGCTGACATAATTCCCTCTTATTTGTTGAACATGGCTGCGAACTGCAGCGCTAGTTTCATTCATCCGAGCTATCACACCTATCATCACCGACTTGCCGTGTTATCACACACCCTCATCGTGTAAATGCTATGGCTATAGCTCGATGAATGAAACTAGCGCTGCTATTCGCAGCCATGTCCAACAAATAAGAGTGAATTATGTCAGCTAAGTGTAGTCCGGATAGCTTAGCATGTAAAGCATTGGCACGGCACGCCAAGTACCCAGGTTCGATTCCTGGTCTGGACACTTTTCGCTCGGTTGGAATAAACTTCAACTGTGCTACTCCAGCCTTGAATATGATTTAATCCAGTTGCAAGAATATTTGTTCTTCATTATGAAATGATTACTTGTACTACTGGTGACGATGATTCAATGCACAGTAGCACTGCACATTTTTAGACTTTTTTTCAAATACACAATTATTATGATCATTTAATATTTATATATAAATTTTTAAATTCATAGAACGCTCATTTTACATTTGAAATCTCACTTACAACTTGAAATCGACCGAAAATTCGGTTTCGTTTTCGGTTTCGGTTTCGGTTTCGTCAGAGAAATTGCTACCGAAACTGTCTGTATTCCAAAAATATCGTTTCTTCCTTGGAAATTTCAATATTACTCAATGATTTAAGCTTTATCGGCTCAGATTAGATGATATTTATCTATGGCTGTGAACGTAAATGCTTATCAGTTATTAAATCAGAATCAGACACTCACAGACAGACATTTTGCAAAAACATGTTTTTCGGAATCTCTAACCCCTAAAACGTGTAAATTCGTCGAAAACCGGGAGTCGAAAATTTTTACGAATCCAATAATTTCTTCTTGTAAAGATAGAAGAAAGTAAAAAAAATGATAAAGCAGAAAAAAAAAAGTTAGATTTTTACACTGTACTTTTTCACTTTCTTAACAACGCACAGACAAACACACACACATGTATGTTAATAAACATGTGTATCCGTATAAATTTAAATGCATATATATATATATTTCAAATTTCTAATGAAATTCGTTGTATCATAGCCGCTAAAGCAGGCCACAGTAAATGCAACAGAAATATAATTCTTCAAAGGATAAAATTTCAAATCTTAAGACACGAAAGCAGTTCTATACATAGATCAATCTAACTGTAGATTAAACTATTAACTACAAATGGTAAAATATTACAGTTAAACATTAAACTACCAGGTTTTTATCGTCAGTGGGTGGAAAGGCAGAAAAACTCCATTCTCCAGTATAAAAGCCAACTCTTGCAGGTTTCGAAATGTGTTCAAAGTCTTACATTTAAAAAATACAGATACATTATTATAGCAATATTTAAAACAAAGTAATTTAATTTTCAGTCATAAATAATTGTATGCAAGATGACTACGCCTCCATCCATACCTACAGGGGAAGAAATATGATAATTTAAAGAACACTTTCTAACATAACTGAAATTGCTTCATTGCAGTAAAAGTTCATTACCCGGTAGTAACAAAAACAAAATATCATTCTAAGATCAAAATAAATGACGAGATCAATCCCTAGTCTTTTTTTCGGTTCGTGCTTCCTTAACAACTTGTTCTTGTGAAAGACTTTAAAGTTGATATAGTGACAAAGAGTGTTCCAAAAACAGGCTTCTAAATAATGTCAGGCCGCCAATCCGCTCTGTTGCTATTTAACTTTGAAATGCATTTTTAAATAATATTTTAAGAATCTATGTGTGTAACTGTTATTATAGAACAAATAGTCCAAGAACTTGAAACTTTGTTTATGAAAATCAAAATCATTATTACAAATTTTGTTAAATCTAATTATTTGTTTATTTACTATATTGATTAAAATATTTCTATGTAAATTTGAAAACCAGTGAGGCATACTCCCGGTAAAAAAGCTAAAGATGGTTTTTTTCTCATATAAAACTAATTTTAAATTATTATCAAAAATAAAAAAAAATAGATATCCAAGAAATTTCCATTTTGATCATTACCGTTTGCCTTATTTAATTTTAAACCATTCGGATACATCTTAACATATTTAATATACAAATTAAACTTGAAAATCCAAATGCCATTGACATATCTAAAAAGATTTAAAGACTTTTTATAAGTAACTGTAGAATTGTATTCATAACAGAAAAGAAATAAATTTGCAGCAGTATTATGATACTTTGCTCGTATGCGCATAACTGATTAAAAGTATGATTATTGAAAGTTAGGTAATTATTATACAATCAAAAAAGGCATAAACTTAAAAGTAGATCAAACTAATCTTGTGCATCAATTAAATCAAAAACATTTTTTAAAACAATGTAAATATAATTTATTGGGGTTATTAAAAATATTAATGATATTATTAATATATTATTGATATTATTAAATATTATTGATGTTATTAAAATATTTTCAAAAACTATTACTTTTATTTTGTGAGGAATGGAATTTAACTGGTTATCCACTGACGGTATTTATAAGTACCATTAAATTAACTTGTTATAAAATTCATTTAATACATCGATTAGCAGTAATACAGTTTAGAATGAGTTATAGGTACTTTATCTTTTTTTCCAAAAGCATTATTGGTTACACAAAACATAAATATTTTTAAAAGGATAATTTCTTTTGCCTTTCATTTTTTCAGCTTTCTTTGCGCTGGGAGAGGGGATTTTTCAATTCGGAAATATTTCTATATTTCTATTGTAAGAACATTATCTTTGTACATTTCTTAATTCTACAAAATACTAAGAAAAATATTTAAAATAAAATATTTGAGTGAGGTTATAAATATTGCACAAAGTCCCAATAAATTCAAATTTAATTAATCCTTCTAAAATCTTTCTCAAATTTATTAAGTGATTATAATCTTATTAATCTTATTATTAATATTTATTAAGTTGTTATTTTCTAATGTAGTTTAAACAATTCACGAAAAATGCCTTAGAAGATAAAATTTTTATGAATTCATAATTCAGTACATAAAGGGTTAAATTGTTCAACACTTCTATACTATCATAAATCAATTAAAAATATCTTAACTTTTGAAATTTGTGACCAAGTAACCATACATCTTCTTTACTGTATTTTGTAATGCAAAATTTTATTTTTATCAATACTTCTTGTCGTGAAAGAAATATATCTGAATTTATTATATTTTTATCGAATTTAGGTGTCAAATAAAAGGTTAACTGTAATGAATAGAAAAATTAAATATATTACAAAATAAAGTTTTACATTTTTTTTTTTTTTTTGTAAGCAAAGTAATAGGATCTATATCAATATTAATTTTAACATAAAAATTATCGCCATTTACAATTTTTTCAATATAAAACATTTTTCAGAATACAGTAGAATTATAAGCAGCTTTGTCAACAAGAATTATAAGAAAATATTTCTGTAAATTTAGTCTACTTGGAGTCAATGGAGTATTTGGATTGGAATATTCCTCCCCCCTTCCCCTCCCCCCCTCTTTTTCCAGTTTTGGAATCGTCCTGCGTTATTTAAACCGGTGTGCATTCTGCAGGTCTTCTTCTCATTTTCCACCCCATTGATGATGACCAGGGCTTGGTCGAAAGCGCTCGGGAAATTTTAACATCTGAAAATTGTTTTTAATGTTTAAAACCTTTTAATTGTTTTTAGCACCTATTTTAGTAATAAAAACTGAGAATAATTTAATGTATTCATGTTTTATTTTAGTTTTTGATGCTACTATTGAAGAAAATGCGTTCCAAACAGGCAAGTATTAAAAAATATGTAGGATCATCGTTTTGAAATAATCCGTCACTAAGATTTCATTAAAACAGTTTAATAAAACAGGGTATTTACTTTTTTTTATGAATGATTAGAAGATCTCGATAGTTAAAATTTTAAAAACGATGAAATATTTCCGAATTGAAAAATCCCCTCTCCCAACGCAAAGAAAGCTGAAAAAATGAAAGGCAAAAGAAATTATCCTTTTAAAAATATTTATGTTTTGTGTAACCAATAATGCTTTTGGCAAAAAGATAAAGTACCTATAACTCATTCTAAACTGTATTACTGCTAATCGATGTATTAAATGAATTTTATAACAAGTTAATTTAATGGTACTTATAAATACCGTCAGTGGATAAACAGTTAAATTCCATTCCTCACAAAATACAAGTAATAGTTTTTGAAAATATTTTAATAACATCAATAATATTTTATAATATCAATAATATATTAATAATATCATTAATATTTTTAATAACCCCGATAAATTATATTTACATTGTTTTAAAAAATGTTTTTGATTTAATTGATGCACAAGATTAGTTTGATCTACTTTTAAGTTTATGCCTTTTTTGATTGTATAATAATTACCTAACTTTCAATAATCATACTTTTAATCAGTTATGCGCATACGAGCAAAGTATCATAATACTGCTGCAAATTTATTTCTTTTCTGTTATGAATACAATTCTACAGTTACTTATAAAAAGTCTTTAAATCTTTTTAGATATATCGGTGGCATTTGGATTTTCAAGTTTAATTTGTATATTAAATATGTTAAGATGTATCCGAATGGTTTAAAATTAAATAAGGCAAACGGTAATGATCAAAATGGAATTTTCTTGGATATCTGTTTTTTTTATTTTTGATAATAATTTAAAATTAGTTTTATATGAGAAAAAAAAACATCTTTAGCTTTTTTACCGGGAGTATGCCTGACTGGTTTTCAAATTTACATAGAAATATTTTAATCAATATAGTAAATAAATAAATAATTAGATTTAACAAAATTTGTAATAATATATATATAAAACATGTGAGCCATTCTCCGATAATTTTAAGTTTCATGAATAAGAAACATGTGAAGTTTAACTAAAAGAAAACAGCCTTTTTATACTTCCAGTTTTAAACTTTCATGTTCTTGTAGCTATAAATAAAAAATGTTCTGTTTTACTTATAAAATTTCGGCAGGCAGCAATATTGTTTACTTAGCCATTTTATGCAAGCTGATTTTGAAATGTTTAATTGATCTAATTTAATTAATCCCGAAAACAGTCATTAGTTGTCTCTACAGCAATTGATTCGGCATTAAAATCCCAAAGTCAAAAGGAAATGAATGAAAACCCTATTACAGGATATCGCCACTGGTCGTATAACAGTAATCAATCTTCTGTAATATTATTAAAGCAGATGAAATAAGCGTGTTTTTAGAGTATGGTGTCTGAACGGGAATTGGCGAGCGTATCTCGTAGGGGGAAAAGGCCTCGTAGTTTGATTAAAATTAAATTATTCACATTTTTATTAGAAATTCGTAAAAAAATTAAAATAGCAGATACAGTTTGGGATATAGTTTCAAATAGACTCCTTTACGTCATTTGCAAACGTTTGAGTTCGATATAAGTTTACCCCACATGGAACTGCACAAAATTTTCAAAATCAAAATTAAGAAAGAACGCAATTTTCAACAATCTCCTGACAATCCGAAGTAGAAAGCCTGGTAGTAACTTAAGGAGAAAATTCAAGGAAATTCGTTCTGTAAGCGGCTATACTCCTTTTCACTAACATAGGCGCATGCCCTTCACACTCACTTTCGCCAATTCAACTGAAAATCACATATAGTACCGTCTCTTCTACCCCTCGTTATCGCAGAAACAAGGTCTCAAGTTGTAAAGGTCAATGAAAGGCATGCGCCTCTGTAAGTGAAAAGGTGTATAACGAGGTAGGAATTTAAATATCAGGCGTCCAACGCTTGTAATCCGCCTGCATTCAATAAGTTGCATTCGTATATTAGTTCAATCTGAATGAATACACTCTGGATCGGCGAATTCAGTTGTATAAACGTTTTATGGAAACATCCGATATATGATATCTGTAGTAGATTTTGTACCCATCACCAGAAATAGCTATTATTGAAATTACTTGTCCGACTCAAACAGCCACTTGAGATCCCTTTTTAGGGGCATTCGTAATTATATAAATACGTAGCACCTATAGTCGTCGTTCGGTCCGTCTGTCTGTTTTTCCGTCCGTCCGTCCGCATATCACAGAGCAAAAACAACCAAACCGAATGGTCTGAAAATTTAATATATAATTCTTGCAAAATTTTGTCAAGTCATTTCAAATTTTATAAAAATCGGATGCATAGTTTAATTGCAGGGACAGTCAAAAGTTTTCTTTTCATTACGGCCAAAGGGAAAAAAAATATTCCAAGTGCATTTTAAGGATGTTACAGCCTTTCGAACAGAATGAAATTGGTATGCATTTATGAAGTGCACTAAAATATACATTCAGTACAATATGAGGTGCAAAAAAGATTTATAAAATTAGTTATAGTACGAATGCACCTCATTTCCACGTTTGACGTGCAATTTACAACTTGTTTTTCATCGAATAAATTATTGAAAGCAATGAAAAAAAATTTTCTTCATGACCTTCTTCTATTGTAATATTAAGACAATTGTAAACATTGTTCTTCGTTATTATTAAATACAAACGTATAAAAATATTTAAAAGCTAACCTAAATATTATTTAAAAATTTATTGCATATAGTAACACTAGTTTAAATAATAGATCTCTTTTCAATAAAATCGCATCATATCATATACAATGAAATCTATATGTTTCATAGTAAAAAATAGCTGTTAAGTGTGAGGTTTAATAAACCAATGCTATTTTCATGGCATATTATTTTTCTGAGGTAAGTGATTGCTTGTTAATTAAATGATCAAAATGCTACGTTTTATCAAAGGAATAAAGAATTTAATGAATTTTCATATGGAAAATTATATTTAAATTTAACTAAGTATTTTCTGAAAATATTATCAGTTTACTATTTTATATCAATTTTAATTTAGATTAACAAGTGACAAAGTAACTGCAGGGAATGCGGAGTGTCCTGTAAGTCCGTTCATATTAAAAGGAAATGTATACAAATTTAACAATTTGTTGCATCATAGAGAACTGCGCACCAGATTACTAAAAGAGCTGGATATTTTTATGTGAAAGACTAAAATAAAATAGTTCAAATTTTCATTATGGTTGACGAGTTATAAAGAAAAAATATCTAGGTTATACAAAGGATATTTATTTTCATTTGAAATCATATGGTATATTTTCAAGAGTAAATAAATTCCTGTTGTATAATTTCCCATATTTTCTTAGCTTTTAATAATTGAGACTTTAATAGCGCCATTTTTTAAAGAAAATATTAACTTTTTTTCAGTTTCAATCCAATTGTATGCAAGCATTAAGTTGAAAATCGCACTGTGACGCAGTTATTTGTTAAAAAAATTTATAATTTTTTCAATTGGTGAAAAAATCAAATATTTGTAAATTTGCAAATGTCAACGGGCACTCTGTAATCTGTTGGAGAGCTTTCGATATTTCATATTAATTAAATTAGTTTTACAATATGTTACTCTATAAATTCTGTATTCAATCATTGTAATTCTAACTGATAAATTGTCTTTTTCTTTTCAGCAGTTCAGGGTTCTTGTTTTTTTATTATTGAAGAGATAAATAATCGTTAGACTGTTAATGGAGTAGTTTTATAAAAAGAAAATATGCAAAACATTGTATTAAAACAGATTCCCGTAAAAAAAAAAAAAAAAAAAAAAATATATATATATATATATATAAATGTATATAATATATATATTTATTTATATACTAGTGCAGTTAACATAAATAGCTGTAACATTTTTGCATGCGAAATAATTATAACATTTCTTTTCCCCATTCCATTGAAATTTGTTTTCCATTATTTTATAAATCATAAATATGACGAATATAAACATTTTTATCACAACAGATGTGTATTTGGCAGTTATAATTTAGCTGTATCATATTCAAAGCTGCGTTTGTTTACATTTACTATGAATGATTTCGCTTAACTTTAGAGAACAAGTTTAGTTGCTTTCATATTTATCACACATTTTTATATAAGCTCAGTTTTGAATATGTGAAGTATTATATTATATCTTCAATAACAGAAATATCGAAATGTTAAATCTTTTCATTTATTTTAAATTAAAAAATATATATATTATAATATACACAATTAATTAAATTAATTACAGTAACAAAATAACAAGTCTTCAAATTTACAATTTATAATTAGTATTTATAACTAGTATATCAACAACCTATAACTAAATGACAATAGGTATTCACAATAGGCAAATCATCTTGAGGATAACTATTTTATGTCCAAAAGGAGAAATAATAAGTAATATGAATTACGCTTATCTTTTTGAGTAAAGAAAACAGTGATTTAATGCAATAACAAGGCTTCTTTGAAAAATAGTTCTACATCTAAAATGTAGTCTTAGATCATAAATTAAAGCATATATAGTCTTAGCGATTTATTAAAGAATATTATAAATTAAAAATAAAATGAATTATAAAAACCGTGAAGAAAAGAGCCTTTTGATACTGATAAAACACAAAAAATATTTATAAAAATAAAATACATTTATAAATAAAAATGTAGAATACTATTAATAAATACTATTGATATTCATAGAATACTATTAATATTTTCTTTTTTCTTCCGATAGATGATTCCACTACATATTCTATTGTTATGATTGGTTGAAGCGATTATCTTTTGACAACTTAACAAACTTTTCAAATTCAAGACGGCTTGACTCCTTGTACTTTAAAAGTAATTTAATAACATTTTCCTGATGATGGTCATAGATGGTGACTGAATCGTCGATTGTTATCCTTTTGTTTTAATGTTTGTTTAGTTTTTAACTTTACAATATTTTGAATATACCATTTAGTAAGCTTGTGATTTTTTATTTTCACGTTAGTATTGTAGAATACCATGTTTATTATATTTAATAAACGCATTTTCAGTAATAAAATAGATGTAAAAATGTAATAAACACAAAATAAAAATCTTCAGTTATTTTTTACAAATTGTTCATTATTATCAATGGTTATTTTTAAAATGTTCTCACAATAAAATAAAAAAAGAATCCTTACTTTTTCAAAACATTATCCAAAATGTTATAAAATATAGTTAGTAAATGACAGCCAATGTAATAGACTATTGGCTTTGGATGCACATGTTTTACTTTATATCAATAGATTTTGAACACCGTTGAGAATCATAAATGGAATTTTGTTGATAGTGCACATGTAAACTAACGTTAATGAATAATACTAGCGCAAATCATTGTATCAAAATCGGTATCGAAAGGCATATTTAAGAAAATATTTATTAGAAATTTGGAAGTAGCAATGATTTTAACAACACACATTCTTGTGTTATGGAGGTGCAATCGTTAAATGCAGGTGAAGATACATGATATCTCATCAATGTGAAACTATTTTTTATATTACTTACCTATTTTTTTATTTACTTGTATTGAGGACTTTTAAGTTGTGTTTAATTGTTGGTTACTATTTATAAACACTGTTTTGATGAGGTCTATACATGTCTATGAAAGTTAGAGTTGCAATAAAGCTTGGATATCCTACCTACACAACTTCCAGGTTGTGTAATATTCAAACAGAGCTTCTGACTCTAAAAAAGTCAATGAAACATCGGCTTAATTTTGAAAGACTTATTCAATGATATGCCACTGAATAGGGTGCGTAAAAATTTGTTTTTCGTCTCTACCGCCTTTATATTTTACGGCCACCATTTTGAATTTATGAAAACAAAACCTAGCCTATAACCAATAGATGATTAAGATGAATCGATAGAGAACTCATTCATTAAACTCCATCCAGCCGTTGGGATGTTTCGAGGGTATAAAGAAATCCACATACCCAGATACGAGCCAAACACATAACCCTTCTTGGCAGTCAGGTAAAAAAAGATTAGTCTTGTTAAAATATTATGATATACCAAATGGTATTTTGGCAAATGAGCTTCCCTTTGCAAGTATTTCTAATTTTATCTCTCCAGTAAGCGGTCTTTTTACAAGAGTATTGAATTTTCCATCCAGTTTTATTTAACACTTTCATCTATCTTCACGAGAAGAAAGTATTGAATTCGCGATCATTTTCAACTTCCTCTTCCAGATAGATTTATATATTTTAGAGGTCTTAAACACGATTCAACTGTTTTTAGAAAATGTCTCCCTGCGAGTCTGTCTGTCTGTATGTGAGAAACCTTTTGTGGTCGTTCTACCTCAAGTACTAATGCATGGATTTTCATCAAAATTCAGATTAAAATAGACGTTGATATAAGTTGTTGCTGATTAGGTTTTAGTGCAAATAGACCAATAGGTGGCACTGCTATGCTTGTATTTTTCACGATTTCCGCAATAGCTATATCTCAAGAACTAAAGCACAGATTTCCACCAACCTTCATATTCAGTCAGACGTTGGCATATGATTTTGCTGATTAGGTTCTGGTATAAATAACCCAACAGATGGCGCTGCTATTTTGCATTTTTAAGGATTTAAATGATTTTAGTAATAGTCATATCTCAAGAATTAATGCGCAGAATTTCATCAAAAATCATATTCTGTTAGATCTTGACATAAGTTGGTGCCGATTATATTTTCGTGTAAATGGTTTGTCAGGTGGCGCTGCTGTGCTGCTTTTTTAATGACTTTCGCGGTAGCAATATCTCAAGAACTAATGCATGGCATTGAATAGAACTTCATATTCTGTTACACATTCATATAAATAGATCCTTATTAGATTTCGCTTTTGTGCTATTTGGATTGATAATTTTGGTTACAGACATCTAACAAGGAAGGTCTCCATACGGGCATACTCAGAAAAATCTGAAAAATTACAGAATGTTCTTCTCATATGGATATATATATTTATAAATTTTTTTGGCGGAACCCCGATACAGCGTCCGTAAAAAAATAACAAAATTTTCGTTTTTAACTGAACGCTTATATTATAATAATATTTAATAAAAACATAAATATTTATGTTTTTATTAAATAACATAATTGTTCCCTCGAGCATGTCATTTTTTAACAATATTCAGCATTGTTATTACTATTTATTTTATAAGTATTATTTATATTTTGAGTTTTGGATAAACAATTTTTTAAATATTTTTTAAACACCTTATAAACTGCTTAGTGCTATACAAAAATGTTAGCTGTTTAAAAAATATTAAAAAAATTGTTTATCCAAAACTCAAAATATAAATAATACTTACAAAAGAAATAGTAATAATAATGTTTAATAGTGTTAAAAAATGACATGCTCGAGGGAACAATTATGTTATTTAATAAAAACATAAATATTTAATAATTCATCATTTTTTTTTCAAAACAATAATATAACATCATATTAATTTAAAAATTTATGAAATACCTTCATTTTATTTTCCATTATTTATTAGAACAAGGATTGCTGTGATGACACTTAGAATTACATTGCATATTATTTTTAAAACAAGCACACTTTTTACTATCACAGAGCGTTTTACACGAACACTTTTTAAATCCTTGCCCAGAGCCGCAACTTTCAGCTGTTGCAATAGATCGCAGAGTTGTCTCAACATTTGGAACTTCTTCAATGGAAATTAATTCTTGATCGCATATACTGAACTGAGACCTAGAGTACAGCTGATTTATTTGACCATTCCGTGATCCTAATCGAAAAAATCCATAGCTAGTTATTTCCATGATGACACCTAAAACCGATCTAACATCTCCTCTTCCTCTGTCCACTTCAGGAATTGGGATATGGACTGTAATGCCTATAGATGCCTCAGAATAAGATTTGTCAGACATTAATTTCATTTTCGTAGCTTGAATTTCTAAACACTCTTTAGCTCCTTGTCTTTTTTTCTCGATATTTATTTTATTTAGACACAACCTGCAGACTTTCTGTACCATTTTGTCTCCTGTATAACATACTTCTAGGCACAAAGCATGGATAGGTTGCTTACATTTACAGAAAAATAGGCCGTCTTCTCAATTTTTGGAACACACAACACACAATTTTACAGTTTCATTCGAAGGTGTATCTTCGATGGAAACCAAATTATCATAACGCTCGAAGGACACTTTCCCAGTTTGATTCAATGGTGTTTCCTTGACAGTGCCATGACCACTTTCAAAAGATGCACTTAGATCATTTAATGCATTTTCAAATTGTTGTTCATCCTCTATGGAATCAAATACTTCTCTTGGAATAGGAGTTGTTAACAGTCCAACCCTAGGAGCACAGCCAAATATAGCCTCGTACGGTGTTCTCTTTATACCAGAATGAAGTGCTCTGTTTTTCATGAATTGGATAAATTTAAGACCGTGACTCCATGAGGTAGATTTGTTGTCTTGCATCCAAGTTGTCAACATATTTTCGATGTCTTGGTTGGCTCTCTCAACGCTACCTTGACTCTGACTATGTCTGGGTTTACCATGTACTGTCTTAAATTCTGGCCAAGTTATTTTCAAGTCTTCAATTATTTTGTTTCAGAATTCTTTGCCGTTGTCGGATTGCAAAATACATGGAGTACCAAATAATAGAAATATATCGAGCAACTGCGTGGCGACTTCTTCTGCTCTCTTTGTTTGAAGAGGTCTTAAAATCACAAACTTCGTCAAATGATCTTGGTAAACTAAAATAAATTTATAGCTTCCATCAGGTTGAGACTGGAAATCTATAAGGTCTACTTGACATCTTGAATTGAGATGAGAAAACACCATGGGTTTCACCACAATTCCTTTCTTTCCCGTATTCCTTTTTTGTTGACAAGGTTCACGAACACTCAAAAAAATCTTTATGTCATTCTGAGTGATGTTTTTATATCGCCGATTCAGTTCTTTTATCATACGGTCTCTACCACCATGTCCAATAGATATATGAGTTTCATATAAAATATCGAAAAGCATATCACTTGAGCAATAAAATATGACGTCTGGTTTCACATCTGTTACTAACACAATTAACTTTTCTACGCCCTGAACTTCAAGGACATCATAATGCTGGATTAACCAATAGTCACGTGGTATTTTTTTCTGTGCTGTTTTAGCCTATTTTACTTCTGCTGCCAAATTTAATAATTTTCCTTGAGTAAGTGTAACACTGTTTTCCTTTGTCTCACGCTTATTTAACAAAAATTCAAACCGCTCTCGCATTAAGTCTTTCTAATTTACCATTTGATCTCTCATTTCTGTAGAACTCATCGTTAAAAAAAAAGATTGGAAAAATATTCGTTAATAATCCCAAATGAAAAACTCTAACTTAAATACACCACTTACAAATTTATGCAAATTCAATACACATTCGACAAAACATTAACTGTGAATGACAAATGAAGAAATGCAGAATCCACACTGATTGCAAACCAACTATAACCGATTCAAAACTGACTAAAACCAGCTATAACCGATTCAAAACTGACTAAAACCAGCTATAACCGGTTCAAAACTGACTAAAACCAGCTATAACCGGTTGAAACAGCTTTCGCCTGCCGCCTTTAATACTTTAACGATTAGGCAATCGTTATTCTATAAAATAACTAGTTAAAGTGTAGAATCCAATAATATTATATACTTTAACGGACTTGGTTAGTTATTTCATAAAATAACTAGGTATTCTATGAAATAACGGATTATACACTTTAACGGTAACATATATATAAAAGTTTACAAATATATAAAAAAATAAATACTGAATAAAAAAGACGCACAGTTACTATGATAAATAAAAATTAAAGTAACTTTATTTTCATAAATAGTATAAAAAAGGGGACATACACGAGGAAATATTTTTCCTTAAATAATTTTATAATAATTGAACTTTTTTCTTGCTTTAACAAAATTTACGAGCGAATATAAAGCATTCGTGTAAAGCACAAGCTATATGAATGTCATTTATTAGCCCCCGGTACGGTATGCTATTTCTTTCTCCCAGCTTATTTTGTGCCGTCTCCAAAAAATAACGTTACCTTACAGAAGACAGTCATAAAAGAAAGCCGTACGATTAAATATTCAATAGCAATTTTTTTAACTTCTAAGCATCGCACATTTTCAATTTTCATACCGTCATATTGAGGAAAAAAATTACTTTTAAATGCAATTTGTTTGAAAACTGGATCCCCATTTAATTTTGAAATATTAATTTTTTTTGTAGTTTTTGGAGCCATTTGCTTAATATTGGCAGCGGAAGTACTCCATTTCTGTAGAAAGTAAATCAAAAATAGTTGTAAAATATTAATTATATATTTTTGTTGCCATTTTTTCATAACAACCAAAAGAAAACGTAATTAAAATACGTGCTTTTTTGAAAAAAAAAAAAAAATAAAAATAAACGAATGTTTACTGTTAAAACATGGAGCTATTATAAACTACATTCAATTTTAAAGTATCTATATTAATGTTACAAACAAATGAAAGCCTATGAATCATTAGACAGCCTTTTTTGTTTGGTCGAGTTTCTTTAATGGCGGCATCTTTTTGCTGCATTTGTGCATTATTTCGCGATAGTGACGTCCTATGCCTACTTTACTGTATTCTGTGTTTAAGAGTGGATCGTAAATCTGGAATTCTTAAGCGGATGCGAATGACGTCATTTTACCTAAAATGAAAGCGTGTGTTGTCAGTCTTAAAATTTAAATATGTTTTGTACTATTTATATATACATATATATTTTTTTTCATCAGGGGCGACACTAAATTCTGAAAAAGTACAATTCCTGTTTTCTAGTTTTCGTTTGTTTTTCTACCATTCCCTGTTAGTTAAATAAAATCTAATCCAAAATATCAGTTTCAGATATTTATATAAACAAGTCGCAAATTGTATGTCAAATGTGGTAAATAAAATGCGTTCGTATTATAACTAGTTTTATAAATATTCAGATCTTGGTGCAATAGCTGTTGCACTCTTTTGCAAAAACGCATGATTACAAAATTTAGTACGATTAGATATATTAGATTCAGTAATACAAATAAAATAATATCACTCCATCTTAAAAAGGACGTAATCATCATGGAAACCTAGAAACTTTACGTATCAGGGATATCATTGAATTAATTATGTATGATAGGATTTAATAGAATGAAGAAAACCTCTATTAATATCTTTTAAGTTTAGATTGGATTTTCATAAAATTTGGAATGACTCGATAAAATTCTGTAACGATTATATACTATATTAAATTTCAAAGCATTCGGGTGGGTAGTTTTTGCGTTGTTATATGTAGATAGACGGACAGACAGACGAACGGACCAGGCGATGGCTGTAGGTGCTACGTATTTATATAATTACGAACGCACCTAAAAATCAGGTTGAGTGTAATTAAAAAGCGTAAAAAGTCATTTTGCATTTTGCTCACTAAACATTGTTTAAGAAGTTGACATGACGACGGTTACAGGTGTTACATGTTTATATAATTACAAACGCAGCTAAAAACACAACTATTTCTTCCCTTTTTGTATTAACATTCAAGTTATCGGCCGTTTTGAGACGGCTAGAAATAAAAATTACGCTGATTACTTGTACTGCTGATGATGATAAATCAGTGAGAGTAGTATGGCACAAATTTAGGTATTTCTTCAACTACACAATTATTACGACTATTAAATATTTATAGATAAGCTTTTCAACGCATAGAACGCACATGTTACCTTTAAACATCACTTCCACCACTTTTAAAGAAAAATAGATTAAAAAAAAATCATTTTAAATATCCTTAAAAGAAAATTATGTTTAAATTATAGTGCTTATTTGTCTAAAACATATACAAACATATTAAAATAAATACTGAATAATGAGATACATAAAATTATTATGCTAAATAAAAATTAAAGTAACTTTTTTTGCATGAACAAAATGGTAGCCAGCGGTAATTTTCCGACAAAAAAAAAAAAAAAAAAAAAAAATTGCAATTACTCAGGGATTAATGACTATTTCTTTTCCTTGGTAAAATCATCACATGCCTGGTGATTAATTTGAAGCATTTTCAGATAACTAGCATTAAAATTAATAAAATCCTGTCTGAAAATTTCCCCGTGTTTTGGGGGTATTTTCCAGACAGCTATTAGTGGGGCTATTTAAGGTTCAGACTTGAACACAAACTACGGTAATTAGAATACACCTTTGTAAAATATCATGACACAAAATGGGGTATTTATTAGATCATCGGAATACAGAAAAAAAATCATGAAAACGCAATTGTAACTGTACACGTGAAATCCCTTTATATTTTCGCAAATAAAAGTATGTTATATGGTACTTTTTCACACATAGCTACTGTAGCTATATCTGCTTTACATAAATTTATGTAAATCAGTAAAGAATTTCAGACTTTTTAAACAGTTCTGACGGTTGAATAAAAATTAACATTAAATAAGAAAATAAAACCGACACCAATTTCCTTAAAAAATAAATAAATATTTTAGTAGCCGAACCTGTTTTTCCCACTACAATAATTTTTTTACAGAGTGCTAAGCATTTCAGTTTTCTTTGACATTAAAGATAGCACTGAAAATTTTTTAAACATTATTTTACAATTCATTTACATCTTCAATAGTTTTAAAAGGGGATCAACAGACTTAGTCTTAATAGGTCCAAAAAGAGGGACTTGGCAACAATTTTAACTTGATCTTCTTTAAACTACCATTATCGATCATCCCCAAGTCAGTTTAAAAATTTCATTTCAACTTCCAACAGATTTTTCTCTTAGTCATCTTTGTGGAACAACTTTTGCACCTGTCACAGATAGAGCGTTTGGTCATAATATACAGCATATAGTAGGGTGAGTAGGAAAATAAGTTTCCCCTGGCAACTGTGGACAGAGGTGTATATCAAAGACAAAAGATGTAATGAAACATTAAAGATAAGACATAACTTTATTTTTCTACTTAACACTAGAAAAACGGGAAATTTTACTCAAATTTAAAAAAAAAATATTTCCCACCAGAATTTTTATTTTAAATTATTAACTTATTTATTTAACTAGTTTTTTTTTCTTTTTTTCTTTTCAACTAGTTTTTGGCAGTGGTCAAAATGACCGCTCGCCGTCTTTCTACTGTTAAGTGCCAAGTGAGTTGAGACATTTGTCATGCCCTTTATAAGCTTCATAAAACCCTTCAAAGGGAAAAAAACAGGGCTCTGCATGCAAAAGAAGCGTTGAATGGCTTGTTTGACTTCAGCATTCTTTACAAAGAAGTTGTCAAGCATTGCTTTCATCTGTAGTGGCCGTGCACGTCTGTTCAGGACTTGCTGACGCCCTTTCACTGAATTGGCGGCACCATCTCCGCACCATTTGTTTCGACATCACTTCTGGCCCATAGACTCCCACGTGGCGGTTATGGATTTCCACTCCCTATACTCCACATGCCCATTCATAGCGAAAAACCGCTCTCACTTCCTCCTTTGACGACGAATTCACAACGCATTTTCTCTCCATATCTACCGGGAACAGAATGATGGAAAGCCCTGATTTGTTCAAGGAGTGCTTTTAGAAACTCATAAAGGGGTATGACAAATGTCTCAACTCACTTGGCATTTATGTAGAAAAATAAAGTTACGTCTTATCTTTAATGTTTCATTACATTTTTTGTCTTTCATATACACCTCTGTCCACAGTTGCCAGGGGAAACTTATTTTCCGACTCACCCTCGTATTATATATTTGATTCTGAAATGGCTTCTCTAACTTTCTTCATAAATCTCTATTTTCATAAATGTCCCATTTTAGTTTGAACGCCAGCTAGTATTTTTATTATAACTTACAGATGTCCTTTCAAAGTATATTTTAATATACAACCCTTTTTATTCGCAAACAATTAATTTACTATGTAATATCACTCAAAACACATTTTATAACACGTATTACTGTCTGGAAATTACCCCGAAGGCTGTCTGATAATTACGCCGGTGTTTCTTAAAAGTTACACTTTTTTTAAAATTCAATTTTTCCCCAGATGGACATCCAAATAATGTTACTCCGTTGTTTCAAAAAAGATAACTTATCCTAGTATTCAAAAACGAAGTGGCATTTGTGCTGGAGTTGCCACACCCGAGAAATTGAAATTTGAAATCAGTTAAGCAAAAAGTTAAACTGCATTTTTTTACAGCATTTAGGAAACATATTTTTCACAAAAAAAAGTAAGCTGCTAATTACTAAGAAAATACAAATTGAAATAGAAAAGTAGTTGATTTAACTAAAATGAAAACTGTTTTGGGCAGATTCCTATTAGTGTGCAAGTATTACTGCTGTCTGTTAATTACCCCGCATTCCTATGTCGGAAAATTACCCCAGGCTACCCTATAAGTAAGGGCGAGTAAAAGAATAATTTTTTTCCATAAGTAATATTATAATAATGGAAATTTTCTTTCCATAACATAATTTATAATTGAATAGAAATAATTTCAATTATCCTCAAACTAATTAATTGCCATTTATTTTCGTAGGTTTTTCTATGAATCCCTGTGTGTATAAGAAATATTAATCCGAGCTATCACTGAAACGAGGAAAACAAAAAACCCTTTTAGCATTACTCAAATAATGCTTTAAATCAAAAGCAATATTAATTAAATTTTGAGGTCTAATTTGCATAATTGGTTTTCTTATCTCAAAGTATTAAGGAAAAATTGGCACTTTTCTAAGATTTGTTAATTGGATACATGGAAATATAAATAATAGAATAATTCAGTTGTCAGCTTCTAAGCATTAAATTTTAAAAAGATATTTTTATTTTTTAAATTTAGACATAATTTTCTAGGAAATAAATCCCATGCCGGTATGTACTTAAAAAAAATTTAATCGCAACATGCAATCTTTTTTTTATTAATAAAAATATTAAGAAATACACCGTAAGACACTATTAAGAGATAGTGTTTATAAAATTAATAAACCTTTTTAAACAATAGAGTCGCTGCAACAAAACAAAAATTATGTACACAAACGTGTACATAGTTTAAAGTATCCTTCGTATATTAATTACTTTTAAATACCCTCTAATATAGCATTATCTATATTATAAAGGACAAACATATCTGTGCGTAACGCATACGTCATTTTGCGAATGGCAACACTTTGAAATTTGAAATGAAATTTTTGTTTTGCAATTTTCTCTACTGCAAATTTTTAAACTTTTAAACATCGCACATTTTAAATTTTACACCGTCGTATAAGGAAAAAAATGCTCTTTTAAATGCAATTTGTTTGAAAGCTGTATCTCAATTAATTTTTGAGATATTAATTTTTTTTCAGTTTTTAATACCATTTTTCTTATCGTGGCAACAAAAGTACCTCATTTCTATTGAAAGTCATTGAGAGCGAACGGAAAATAGTTGAAAATAGGAGATACTGTATCCTTTAGTTGCCATTTCTCATAAAACATGAAAAAATAGTTGAATATAAAATATGGGCTATGTCAAGAATATTGTCAGTTATTCCGTGATAATGACGTCATATTCACACTTTTCTATAGACGAAGTTTAAGACTGGGTTGTAAAAGTAGATTGCTTTAGCGGATGCAAATGATGTCATTTTATAAAAAAGCGTGTATTTTAATTCTTAAACCTGAATTATGTTTTGTAGAAGTGCGTCATTTTCACAGCCCAGCTGCTTTGAAACTCTTCATAGGTGAAAATGCTTCACTTTTGAAAATAATGTAATCGAAAAGACACACTGATAAACGCTCTGCTGCAATTTTTTGACATTCCATTTTTGACCTAAAGTACATTCTGCCCTCATTTCAATAAACTTTATTCGGATTTCGTATAGCAATTTTCGAATTTTTCGGGAATTTTGTATGTGATTTTTAGTGTATTTTAGCGATTTGCTACTATTATTCCATATTAGTGAAAGAAATCAACTTGCAATCTTCGAACACAATATATGTATATATATATATATATATATGTGTGTGTGTATTTTTTTCTTTTCAAAATTTGAGAAGCGATTTAAATTTTTTTCGCGATATCTTATTGTGATTTTCAGAGCTTTTTCGTAATTCCTGCTGTTTTTTGATGTACCCAGGCAACGCCGGTCAAGTTCGCTAGTATTTATAGTAAAGAATTAAAGAAAGTTACATGAAATAAGAAATATTTTTGTAGAATTTATTTCTCACTTTTTTTATAAATTTGTTTTAAACGCAATAAGTAAATGTTTAGAAAAATTAAAGACGTAGGAAAGATAAATAATTTATTATCGTATGTCTTTTTTTTTATTATCCAATAAAGGACATGCGCCAAGCTTTTTTGCTTCACACGTAGGCCTGTTTATAACCTTCGCCGAGATGCGGAATGAATAGACACAACAAAGTAGAGATCACTGAAGAATACAGCTCTACTTCCACAAAGAATGTATAACAGAGTCAACGGGCCTCGAATTTGGCGCCTTTCCTACGTTCGAAAGCGATTTAATGTACGTCGGGAACCAGAAAAATGTATGTCGTCAACCAGAAGAGTTAAAATCAAAAGCAAGTAAAGAAAAAAAGTTATCTGAGTTTGGAATTTCAGTAGGCCAAGTCAAAGCCATCAGCAAGAATGAGAACAAATTTAGCCGCTTTTGAAGCAAATGAACCTTCCTGGAAGTGTACAATTTTTGAAAAGAAAGTGGGAAACAAGAATATAAACAATCACGTCTGAAAGTTTTTTGCCAAATGAGAACGGAGAATCTTCCTGTAACTGGAACCCGTATTAAAGCAGAATGCTCTGGATTTTCCAGAAAAGGAAAAAAAAAATCACTTAATTCAAGTTATCGGAAGGATGGTGACTCGCTTCAATAATCTGCATAACATCAAATTCAAAATAATCAATGGTGAAGATGCAGACGCAAATATCAACACTGTGGAGGAATCGAAAAAAACGTCCGGGCATAATAAAGGATTTCGACGCCCGCCGCTGACATTTTAAAGACAGGCGAAATCTGCTTTTTTTTACAGCTCTTTCAAATAAAACCCTAGCAGAAAGAACCTAGAGATGCGTTATCGGTAAAATGTCGATAGAAAGAATTACCGCCATGCTCTATGGCAGTTTTATAGATAATAACATTAAACCACTTGTGATCAGAAAAGTGAAAACCAGGATGCTTAAGAAATGTGAAGATCGTATGATTGCCTGTGCACTATAAATGTAATTGAAAAGCCTGAATGGCATTCACAATTTTCTACCAATGTTTGGATGGGCATTAACGAGATGATGAAGAGATAAGGAAGAAAAATTCTTCTTTTTGTGGATAATGACAGATCACATACAAAAATGCAGCTGAGCAACGTTAGCCTGAAGTTCCTGCCACCAAACTGTACTTCTATAATCCAATCACTGGATCAAGGTATAATTAAGACCTATAAAGCTCACTACCGAATCCATTTTCTGAAGAAAACGTCACTCATGATGGTGGAGGCAAATTTGAAAACCGAACTGACGAAGAAGATCAACGTTATAGATGCTGTTCATTAACATCAACGGTTTGGAATGAAGTTCCCTCTACACCATCCAAAGATGCTTCTACAAAGCATGATTCCCATGTCAGAATGAGCAATCAAGAATAGAGGACCAAAGAGCAACAGCTATGAGTAACTTGAGGTCGATTTCTTCAGAAGCTTCACACTGAAATTGAACCTGGATCTTATCACGAAGACGACGGAAGCTTTCCGGCTTGAGACAACAACATCGTTGAAGAGGAAAAAGATAGTTAAGAAGAAGCAGGGTCAGAAGAGACCGATGAAACAAGAAGTACGATTACCTTCAGACAATATGGCCAATGGACCCAAGACCTATTAAACTATGCTGCTGAGCATCACCCGGAAGCATTTACACTTCTAAAACAAATAGATAACATGTGCAGTGCGAGAGAATATACATACAGAATGCAAAAACAGGCTAAAATTACTCTCTTCTTTAAGTAATTATTTGATTTTATTTTCAAGTAATATACTGTATGTATGTAATTGTATGTTTCACAAAACTTTTTTAATTAAAAAAAAATGAGATGGTAGAGTACAGTTCCAATTGAATTTAGATTGACATTGCTTTAGATTGACAGCCGCCAAATCTAAATTCAGCTCATCTATCTCGGTAATTGGCATGGCTAACTAGGCTTAGTATTCTATACAGACTATAATTTCAATACATAATAGTAGTAGTAACGCATTTTGCAGCCTCCCTCTATAATGAACATCCATTTAATCTGATCCTTTTTTTTTTTGGTGCCATAAGTGTCCAGAATTCAGAGAATCCACTGTACTTTTTTTAATTCACGGAAATGTTGATGTCAGCACTACTACCGGAGTATATCTGAGAATTGAAGAATGTCCGTATCTTTTTACTCTGTGACAAGAAAGAAAATATTCGCCAATTAAAGAAATTTCCGCTCTTTTTTTACCGTTCTAGGAAAGACAATTTCAGTGATCTAATAAAAGGAGTTTTTCTTTTTAATACTTATTTCGTTATTCCGGGAAGGCCTTAAACTTGGGACCCCGCGTTTTCAATCGAACATCTTAATTCCTTGGCTAGCAAGTGCTTGAAAGAAGACGCATTTAAAATAAAGATATGTTTTTTCTTCAAATGGAGTATTGCGAAGTTTTTTTTTTATTTCTTGTTCAAAAAGCTCGGAAATTTAAACTTAATCGCAGGGACATTTCGTCGTTATGAAATAATGGTTGATGTTTTAACATTTATAGAATGATAGAGGATAAAAATTATTAGATATTCGACATTTTTAACAAGACATAATTTGATTAGAAATGAATGTTAGATGTAAAAAAGAATATTATAATTTTAACTAAATTCCTGAAGAAATGTCTACTTTTTTGAAAAAAAAAAATTGAGATTTTTAAGTTAATTGAATTAGTATGTATTTTTCAAATGTGTTCATTAAGAATACATTTTACATGAAAATATTTTTTTAATGCTCTAAAAAGTAAATTGCGAATAAGTTTAAATGGATGAAAAAAATTCTACTTTATTAAATTTGAAAGTATTATTTTTATTTTTAAAATAAATTAGAAATTATAATTTATTGAATTTTCTATTTTTTATTTTAGAAATAAATTCGAACTTTGGTATTAATACAGCCAATACGCGTGTGTGCAAGAAATAAACGTAATTTATCAATCTTTCCATACAGAGAGAAGAATTAACGGAAAAAGCATGTTTTCTAGGAGTACGGATATTTTTTTGTTTAATAATAACGAAAAACGTAGTGTATAAAGACGAATTTTTCTGATGTTGTATATACAAAACTGTTGATCATCTGCATCATATAAAAATATAATAAATACGAAATAAAAACTTCATTTTTTTACAAGGTATCTTCTTATATTATTAATGATGACTTCGTATATGTTCAAAAAAATAAATTAAAAATGCATCTTTACCTTTTGAAATGTTAAACTAAATATGTAAGAAAACTTTTTATTAACAAATGACTGCCAAATAAAAAATATTCTTGGCCTTAAATACGCATAATATTTATTTCTATCAATACCATCAACCGGGTCTACTTTGGTCCTTGCGGTGTTATTTTGGTCCATCCGATAAAAAAAGGTTTTATTCTTTGTATTGAACACACAATACAAGGTAATTTGGAGTTTTTGCTCTTGAAAAATATTTTACACCCTACTATAGGGTTTTTGAATAGTTTGGGGATAATTTAAATTATTTTTAGTAGCAGAACTGGATGTGTTTGTAAACAACTATTTTCGTGTGTAAATTTTAACTCTCCAAACTTTCTATAGTGAAACAATCTGGATAAGAGCTATAAATAAGGTAAATGTCAAAATATTACCTTTAGCAACCTGTAACATATGTGTGATCATAGTTTTTTCTTTAACTATTTATTTTGAGGTAATGTTTGCGTTTTCATAAAGCTAACATGAAAACTATTATTTCCGGGCTACTTTGTACCAGGCTTTTTTTGGTTCGAAAATAGCCCCAATTACTTAGAAATACCTTTTATTGAACCAAATCTCTTAAAACATATTTTAAGTAACATTTTTTTCAAATATTACTGAAGCAAAATGTTACATTAATTGTTTCTGTTCCAGTTTCTGAGGACAACATGAAGAAAACTGTTTCTTTAACATTAGCAATTGGTTTATTGTGTTTAAATGTAAAAAAAAAAAAAAAAAAAAAAAAAAAAATACAATTGTTTATCGAGTTTGCAGTGTTATTTCTTAGAAAATGATATTGCAAAGGAGTTTCAATAAAAATGTATTCATTTACATATGAAATGTATTCATTTTATATGAAACTAAGTGAATGGACCAAAGAAGTCCCCCAGCAGGAGCTACTTTGTTCCAAAAATTTAAAAATAGTTAAAAAATGAAAAAATAAAAAAAATCCTCTTTAAAACCATACAATTTGCTTCATTGTTTCATGTTAATTGTTTACAACTCCATTTCGACGTTGAAAAATCGCATATAGTATTAGGTTGACGTTATATTAAAAAAGTGCAGCATCATAAATGATATTTTGTTGATAGTACATATTTAAAATAATGTGAGAAAATAATATTACCGCAAATCCAGATATCAAAAATGGTATCGAAATATAAATTTCATTTGATATTACATAAAGAAAACACATTTGGATTCGAGTAACGACTCGATCAACACAGAGCCTTGTGTCATGGAGATGCAATCATAAGAGGCAGTTGAAGCTACAAGATATAAAATCAAAATATATTAGACTCGCTAAAACATTAAAATATACCAAAGGTATTTTGACAAACGAACTTTTCTTTGAAAGTTTTTCAAGTTTTATGTCTCCACTAAGCGCAGTTTTTACGTCATATTTAACTTTTAATCGATATTTGTTATTTATTTTCAAGCACGCAGTTTTCTCCGGCAGCTTTATAATTTAAATAAATCACCACATGCAGAAAACGCTAACTTCACATTGAAGTCGCAAAGTTCTTTTTGACAATAAGCTTTCGTTTTTAAGTACAATAGAGCTCAAATTATCTCAATCAAATGTGACTCCATTCGGATAATCAAAAATTCAGATAATTGGATTTTTTTCTACTTTAGTTAATTACTGTATATATGTTGAAAATGGGAGAAAAAAGTATTTTTAAAGAAAAAGGGCTTTTAATTAATTAAATGAAAACGTAACACTTTTACATGTTAAGCATACTTACAAGGACTGTACATCAGTACAGTATGTACGTACCGTACTGTAAATGAATGTCATTGCTTGCTGAAAATATCGGTAACTCAAAGTAAACAATTTGACAGTCTTCATCCGTTTTCGGGTAGCCAAGTCACGCATCCACTTGAGAGTGAGAAGTTGCATGTGCACTGTTAAAAGTTTTGCAGCATTCTGGCTGGTCATTCGACCGTTTTTTGAAAAAAAGGGTTTCATAACCATATTCTGACCATAAAAACGCCAATAATATAGTCAGAATAGTGTTAAAATTACAGTTGTGCAACCGTTTTCGGAAAAAACGGTCAAATGACCTGCCAGAATGCTGCAAATTTTTAACAGTGTGGTCACTCTCTGGCTAACCCTCCATCCACTTCAACACAGTTTCAAGGCCGTTAAATGCTTCACTAGCTGATGATCCCGTGTCGGCTTCAACTTTGACATTAAGGTCATCTTCTTCCTCGACATTTTCTTCTCTCACACTTTCTATAAACCCATCATCATTTAGAGTTTGAAACCCAGGGTTCGACGAATCACACACCACCCATTCTCCTATATTTTTAGCACTAACTTCTGACTGATTCGTATGATCAGCGATTCGGGTAGTTGGAGCTCGGATAATTGGAGTTTTACTGTATTTGTAATTTCGTTTTACAACTAAGCGCCGTTTGTAGGATGTTTTATTTTCCACCGAGTTTTAGGCTATTAATTTTTAGATATATTGCTTTTAATTTTTAAAGCACAACTTAAGAAAAATATTACGTACTGAAATTACTGAAAATAATATATATGCGTAAGAATTAAGATGCAGCAATAATGCAGAACAAGAGCGGAAAAAGATTACGTCGGTTAACAACAACAAAGAACAAACAAACAAACAAAATAACTAGAAAACAGGAATTCTGCTTTTTCAGAATTTAGTGTCGCCCCAGATGAAAAAAAAATGTATGTATAAATAGTACAAAACATATTTCAGTTTTAAGACTTACAGCACACGCTTTTATTTTATGTAAAATGACGTCATTCGCATCCGCTTAAGAATTCCACATTTACGATTCACTCTTAAACATCTACAGTGAAGTATGCATAGGACGTCACTATCACGAAATAATACACAAATGCAGCAAAAAATGCCGTCATTAAAAAAACTCGACAAAATTAAGGCTGTCTAATGATTCATAGGCTTTCATTTGTTTGTAACATTAATGTAGATACTTAAAATTAAATATAGTTATAATAGCTCCATGTTTTAACAGAAATTATTCGTTTATATTTTTTCAAAATAGCACGTATTTTAATTACATTTTCTTTCGATTATTATGAAAAAATGGCAACAAAAATATATAATTAATATTTTACAACTATTTTTACTTTACTTTCTATAGAAATGGAGTACTTCCGTTGCCAGTATCAATCATATGGCTCCAAAAACTACAAAAAAAAAATTAATATTTCAAAAATAAATGGAGATGCAGTTTTCAAAACAAATTGCATTTAAAAGTACTTTTTTTTTCAAAACGACGGTATAAAAATTGAAAATGTGCTATGCTTAGAAGTTAAAAGAATTGCTATAGAGTATTTAATCGTACTGATTATTTTTACGGCCGGCTTCTGTAAGGTAACGTTATTTTTTTGTAACCGACACAAAATAAGCTGGGAGAAAGAAATAGCATACCGTACTTGGGGCTAAAAAAACACACACACCCTTGTTTTATGTGCTGCCAGCAAATTAACGTTTACCCAACAGCGGGCCAAATGTTTTTGGATAAGATACCAGTAAAATTCAATGTGGTCAGCAAAATTATTTTTCGTTATTAAAACAACGCTTTAAATAAGAAGGATTGATATTGCGGTATTTATTGTACCGACTCCGCAATTTTCCAATCGTTTCTAGAAACTGCCAAAAAAGGGACAAGCATCTGTGCTACTTGTGTACACAGGTTGAACTCAAAAGTTCTGGACAATCCGAGTAACTTCAGAACGAATATAATTATAGACATGGATGTGATATCTAGGAAATAAAAAAGGCTAAGATATACGGGATGAGACAACTTTCAGCTCTACCTATCGATAAACTACGAAGTTAGCGTTCCTAATTAAAAACGATAGGAGGTACGAGAAAAAAGGCAAGTGAAAAGTTGTACAGTATACTCGATTTAGTATGAAATGATATCTTACATGTAAAAATAATTTTATTACAAGCCCTGAAGTGTGCGTTTTTATATCCAATTACCTGCTTACATATTGTTATACTTTAATTGCAAGCATGAGTGTGACATAATAATGTGTCACACTGCATGAGTGTACATTTAACAATAAAAATAATTCTTGTGGGCAATTTTTAACAAAATTTTTACAAAAACTTCAATTTGTATATTCAACGTGTCCACACTATCAGAACACATCCGATGGCTGAAACACTGATCATACTTATCACAAATTTCTTATGTAAATAAACAGTGCCTTGTTTACATTTATTTGTGAATGTGCACCTGTCCTGTACGATGCCACACTTTTTTATGTAATTAGTGATGTATTTAAGCTCATGATTGACATAAATTTACAGATCTCGTAATCAAAAATATTTTTACATTTAAGATTGAATTAAGGTTTCTCTAAAAAAATTTAATTAACTTTTTGCTCGTATCTCGATCGGTTTTCGTGATATGAATGTTACCTCCGCAGTTTGCTTATAGGTAATGGTATAAGCGCATGTGGCATAGTCTGTATACTACAACTTAGACGCTGCAATCCTGGTAATACCTGTCGTCCTTCTGAAATTAAAGAGTGTGGAAAATATTTTAGGGCATACCTTGTGTACTAAAAAAATGGGACGAATGTATTCTAAAATCGTGATTTAAATATTTAGGTCCAATAAACAATGAGAAGTTGCTTCCTGCATAAAAAAATATTTTTTTAAATAATCTAACTTAATTTAAATAAATATGTAACATGATTGAAAATAGGTACTTACAATTATACTCACTTTCAAAAGAGTGGAACTTTAAACAGAAAAGTTTTTATTAATAAAATATATAAATTGACAGGAAAAATAATCTTGACAGTCATTGAATTTTTTTTTTAAGTCCTCATTTCAAACCACTACCAGAACTAAACTAGTATGTTGTGGCCATCACAAAACTTTCTTCTATCTCATACATGTCAATACTTCAAAATTCACTATCTCAGTGCTAAATTAAATGGCGTGTTCATCATGAGAATTCTAAAAATATGAAATTCCGTGCATTAGTTCTCGAGGTATGACTGACAATGAAATCGTGTAAATCCAGCAAAATGCAGAATAGCAGCGCCACCTATCGGGTTATTTACACCAGAACCTAATTATCATCAACTTATGCCAACGTCTAACTGAATATGAAGTTTGAGGAAAATTCGTGCATTAGTTCTTGAGATAGTGGTATTGCTCAAATCATGACAAATGCAGCATAGAAGCGCCACCTGTTCAGCGATTTGCAACAACACATAATCAGCAGCAATATTAATCAAGTGTAAAAATCTTAAATCTGAAGTTTGATGAAAATTCGTGCATTAGTTCTTGAGATAGAGCTATTGAGGAAATAGTTCAAAATGCAGCACAGCAGTGCCGCCTATTGGGCGATTTACACCAACACGTAGTCAGCATCATTTCATATGAAGGACTCACTAAATCTGAAGTTTGCTGAAAATGTGTGCATTAGTTCTTGAGATACAGCTACTGCGAAAATAGTGTAAATCCTGCAAAATGCAGCATAGCAGCACCACCTGTTGCGCAATTTACACCAAAACGTAAACAGCATCCATTCATGTCAAGCACTAACTGAATCTGAAGTTTTATAAAAATCCGTGCATTAGTTCTTGAGATAGAGCTTTTGCGGAATTCCTGTAAAATGCTACATAGCAGCTCCACCTGCAGGGCAATTTACACCAAAAACTAATCAGCACCAATCTATATGAGGGACTACCTGAATACAAATTTTTATTAAATTCCGTGCATTAGTTCTTGAGATAGAGCGCCCACAAAATTTGTGTCACATTCAGACAGCCAGACTCACAGACTCACAGACAGACATTTTGTAAAAACATGTTTTTTGGAATATCTGACCCATAAAACGTGTAAATCCGTTGAAAACTGGAATTCAAAAATTTTCATGAAACCAATACTTTCTTCTTGTAAAGATAGAAGAAAGTAAAAAAAAGGAAGAGAATGCTGGATTATCTCAAGCTGCAAGAGCCACCACTCCACGCAACCAAAGCGTGATAGAGTTTCTTGTTAGTCTCTTTTATTTAAAGCAGAAAAAAGTAAAATAAAACATGTGAACATTAAGATTGTAGCTTGAGTGTCAAGATTTTGCTGGCACTGTAGTTACAAAATATTCTACAGATGTTCACAAATTCAAGTTTGGCTCTATGATTTTGTAATCATAAATGTTTCAATTTTAGCTATTTACGAATGTGATGATGATGCTTACAGATATATATATATATATATATATATATATATATATACTCATATTTATTCTAAATTTCATTTAAAACAATAATTTTTAATTATAATAATTAAAAATGCACTTTTCCATTTTCAGATTATACCTTTTTTGCTCTTGTTTAGTAGCTAATTCACAAACAACTGGTTTTAGAGAAAAAATTCCGAACTCAAAAATGTTTCAAATGTTTCAAATGTTGTTATTATCACATTAACAGTTATCGATGGCAAAAAATTATTATAAAAAGAATTTCGAAATTTAGATATATATATTGTTTCAAGATCCAATAAGGTATATTGAGGAAATCTTTCTCCATGTTCTAAGAAACAGAGAAAAATTAATTTTTTTACGACCGAAACTTACCAATTAATGAATTTTGTAAAATTTCTTTTTTTTAATACAAAAATGCTGAAAAATCATATTATTCATGCTATCATTATCAATGTATGAGTAAGTTAGGTTATGCCATGCAAAAATTTTATTTTTACTCGTTTTCTTATAAGCGAATGGAGAAAATTTTAATAAATATAAATTACAGGACCTATGGGAAGTAAAAGTTTGAATTTCTTAACTTAAAAAAATAAATAATTATTTTGTTAAGGATGGATTTTCCTTTATTGGCATTTGATATATTTTTGAAATTGAACGCCTACCACTAAAACTATCTTTTTGGCTGCTACTGGTAAACGATAAGAAAGTACTTTATGTATAACAGTTATATGCATCGGGAAATAAAAATATAGAGACTCTCGTTAGCCTCTTTTATTTAAAGCAGAAAAATGTAAAATAAAACATGTGAACATTAAGACTGTTTAAGTAAAAGTTTAAATTTCTTAACTTAAAAAATTAAATAAATATTTTGTTAATGCTGGATTTTCCTTTATTGGCATTTGATATATTTTTGAAATTGAACACATACCACTAAAACTATCATTTTGGCTGCTACTGGTAAACGATAAGAAAGTACTTTATGTATAACAGTTATATGCATCCGGAAATAAAAGTATGCTAAAACCAGAAAAAATGAAGCGATATAATCTTCAAATTTTGAATAACATACGATAGCTGCTTACTCTTTATCTGTGTAAAGATCGTTCACGTTATAGGCCGTTTTGACATGGCTAGAAATAAAAACAACACTGGTTACTTGTACTGCCAGTGCCGACGATTCAGTGCACACTAAAACAACACAAACGTAGATTTTATTCAACTAAAAAATTATTATGACCATTTAATATCAAGCAGGACGGTTGTTCTGCCAAGCCAAGCTAAAAAAAAATGCTAACTCCGCCAAACAAACAAACACCAAGAATAACGGCAAGACACCGTAACTGCTTATTATACTGAAGACAACTTCTCCATGTTAAATCGACCAAACATGGCAGCGTAAAATTTCCCATATCAAAAGAACCCAACCATCGCAGAAAAGTAAAACCAAAACCAGAAGGGCCTAATCAAGAAGATCTTCAATTTGAGATCAAATGCATCCTCATAAATTAATTATAAACAGAGATATAGATTTTTTAAAATAACGTCGAGATACTGAAAATGACAGATTTTTTTTCTTCGTCACACCTTTTGTTTCAATCGAGGTAGAGACTTAAATAATGGACAGAAAAAAGTAAGGATTGAATTTTTGGACAGATATTCACTCAATCTACGTGCTTTTATAAAATTCAGCTTTAAAAACATAAATTTTCTATTCTTAATTAGCGAAAAACTGTTAATTAATTCTAAAGTTTACAAATTATGCCAAATAGCGATAAACCCTCCAAAACATTTTAGAAATCTTATGCTTTTCTTTTATATTATCATTTTGCATTGATTTCATCGAAGAAAACTATGGCTGAGATTCAGATAGATTTTTCGCTGTTAGCGAAATGTGTTTGACCAATCAGAAGTCTGCATGTTTGAGAATAGTTGCTGTTTCTGGATCTCGGCCTATGTCATGAAAGTTTTGAGTCATTTTTTAGTACCATGGATGAAGTGCAATGTTTGTAGAAATCTAGGCTAGGATCCTGAAAGATTCTTCGCTGTTAGCGAAACGAGATTCACCTATCAATAGCCTGCATTTCTGCAAACAGCGAAAAGTTCGCAAAAATGCAGGCTTCTGATTGATGAATCTCGTTTCTCTAACAGCCAAAAATCTATCTAGATTTCGCTCAATGGAGGATATTCCAAATATGGGTTAGAGGCTGAAAAAAGTCACGTGATCCCGGTAATTTACGCAAGGAACTTGTAACTGATAAGAAGGGGAGATACTACTACTTTGCCTCATGAACTGTTTCATTGGCTAGCAGGGATTTACATTACACGTGTACGGAACCTTCCCTTCTTTACGATAGAAGTTTTTACCTTGACCACGTGATCAAAATGTAGATGGCTATCCTCCATTATGTTGAACACAATTTTGCCTTTCCACATCCAGGAAGGGTATTGATTGTCATAACAACAATACATATTCGAAACTATTTATGGCACTGATTCTGAACTCCTTTGCTATACATTTCGATATTAAAAAACTTGTTGTTTCCATAGTAACAGTACTTTTCTGTATTGCTTTCTCTAAAACACAAATATAGAAATTTAACAAAGAGCGCTCAGAATCAACACCATAACAGAGAGCCTTTATATATAAGAGTGGTGATATATGCACAGGAGGCATGCTCATTTCAAGTTTTTGCCGAAAGTACGGTTACAGCGTCTAGGATACCTTGTGTGGAAATATGCTATCAAACAACGATAAAAATTTGTATCCCTTAAATGTGCGACGATACTGCTAAAATCACAAGTATTGATCACAGCGACATCTGCGGGATTTAGTATTACATTGTACAGACTAGCAATATCTTGCAGTTTAAGAAAATATCCTGCAAATGTCGCTGTGTTCTGTATATTTCAGCAGCATCGTTGCACATTTAAGGGATACAATATTTTAGCACTTTTTTAAGTATTACAGGGATAGCCAATTTCCACACTATATATTCTATGCGCTATAGTACCGCAATCCACTTTCTTGAATAGAGGATATTGTATCTACGTTATGATCACGTGGTCAAGGTAAAAACGTCTAACGTAAAGAAGGGAAGGCACCGTCGACGTAATGTAAATCCCCGCTAGCCAATGAAACAGTTCACGGGAGAAAGCAGTAGTAGTTTCCTGTTTCCCTTCTTATCAGTTAGGAGATCTTTAGGTAAATTGCCGGTACCACGTGACTTTTTTCAGCCTTGAACCCATATTTGGAATATCCTCCATTAGACGATACGCGCATGGACGATCTTTATTAGCCTAGGGAAATAATTCAATATGCATTAGCCTGACGATAATGACACGTTCGCAAAGACCTTTAACGATTTGTTTTTATCACTTCTACCAATAAACCTTTATTGGCCATATGTCGCTACTTCGTTATACCGACACACTTGTTCCTAATTGAATCCCGGCCTTAATGTATCGAAATACGGAGTTTGCTTTCTGTACTATTTTGAGCTAAGTTATAGCGTCTAGAAATATAGGTCGGGATCCAGGTACATTTTTGCAAACAGTGAAAAGTTAGCAAAAATTCTGGCTTCTGATTGGTCAATCTCGTTGCGATAACAGAGAAAAATCTGCCTAGATCAAGGTCATGCTGTGAAAACCGGATATTCCAGTAATACTTTAAAAATTGCTAAAAATTGAATCCCATAAATATTGAAAAATACTGAATGACAAATGTCGATAGCAGCAACATTTTATAGATCTTCTCTGAGCGAAACGTTTTCTCAATGGAGGATATTCCATCTCCGTTTTGATCACGTGGTCAGGTTAAAATCTTCTAGCGTAAAGAAGGGAAGGCTCCGTAGACATGTAATATAAATCCCCGCTAGCCAATGAAACAGTTCATGAGGCAAAGCAGTAGTATATTTCCTTCTTATCAGTTAGAAGTTCCTTGGATAAATTACCGGTATCACGTGACTTTTTTTAGCCTCGAACCCATATTTGGAATATCCTCCATTAATGTCTTTTGAGATAGTTAGGTTGGAATTACCATGTGTCGCTGTGATCGACATTCATTGTTCAGCCTCGTTCAACATTTATGGGATACAATTTTTTAGCACCTTTTTAATAAGCCGATTTTTAAACTAAATCTTCTAGACATTATAGCTCCATTATAGGCCTAGATTATATGTTGTAGAAACCGACTAACCCAGCAATACTTAAAAAAGCGCGGAAATATTGAATCCCTTAAAAGTACAACGATGTTAAATTCCAAACAGTCATTTGCAGCGACATTTTTTAAAGAAGAAAGAGACACGTGTAATGCACCGCTATAGCGTCTAGAATACTTAATGTGGAAATTTGCTATCCAAGCAGCGCTAAAAAAGCTGTATTCCTTAAATGTGCGCTGACGCTGAAATCCAGGGAGCTGATTGCAGCGACATCTGTGATATACTTTCAAATTTCAAAATAAACATTGTATTATTACAGCGCTAACGAAAAAGACAGGCTACCGAGGTGGGTCCGATTCTTCTTTTTTTACAGACTGCTGGAGTCACGTGATGCTCGAATGCACCAATGAAGGTGCGCGAAAAGAGCATCACGTGACTCCAGCGGTTTGTAAAAAAAGAAGAATCGGACCCACCGCGGTAGCCTGTCTTTTTCGTTAGCCTCGATCCAACTCCGTGTGACTTTTACACATCATGAACTGGCCTATTATGTCATTGGTCGCGCTAACACCCTACCTTCTGCGCCCACCGTATATAGCAGCATCTTGCACTGGAGACAGCTAAATGGGCTGCTATCGGTCAAAATCAATAGAGAAAAGAACAGAAGAGAGGGAAAGAACTCGTTTTTTTTGGTATCTAGTTTTTCACACGGGAAGATTGACATGTCTGTTCCTCTTCGTTTATAACTTCAGGGTGATGAAATAAGCCAAAGCCCCCTAAATATTTGAGAAAGTCTTGACACGCGTCACGAAAACATCACACAAAGCAGGCAAAGCAAAGAAACAAAATCATTCATTGGCTCGTGAATATGAACGAGCCAATGAATGATTTTTCTTCTTTGTTTTGCCTGCTTTGTGTGACGTTTTCCTGACACGTGTCAAGGCTTTCTCCAATATTTAAAGGGCGTTGAATAGGCCGGGATCAAGATAGATTTTTCGCTATTAGCGGGATGAGATTGATCAATCAGACGTCTGCATTTTTCCGAACTTTTTGATGTTTGAATTAACACCGAAAAGCCTGCAAGGGTGGAGGCTACTGATTGGTCAATGTAATTTTACTAACAGAGAAAAATTTATCTGGATCCCGGACATTAACTTTAGTTGGTTAAAACAATTTTGAATAAAATCAAATCAGGAAGCCAATGTTTGTTAACTTTTCTGGTTAGTTTAATTGAAATCTTCCTCGTCTATTACTGAAAACTGAGTTACCGTGCTTTGGACAAAAAATTGAATATGAGTACACGACTTGTGCATATGTCACCACTCTAACACAGTGTTGCCAGATGGGCTACTATTTTTAATTCAGATACTTGATTGGCACCACTTTTTTGAAATTGTAAATTGCGCCTTATTTAATGACATATTAATTAAAGCGAAAACAAAGGGAATTTTACCGTTTATAATAAGTGGTGGCAATCAAGAAATGTGAATAAAAAAAAGTAGCCCACTGGCAACACTGCTCTAACATATAAATGTTCTCTGTTATGACCATGATTCTAAGTGCATTTGGTTAAATTTGAGTATCTGGGTATTAGAGAAAACAGTAGTTGCCCACCGTGGCTGAGTGGATAAGACACCATGCCGCTTATCGCTTGAGAGCGTAGGTGGAAGCAGATTCGAATCCCGCCGTGATCCGCATGTGATCTGATGTATGTGTTCAATAAAATAAACAAACAAACAAGTAAGCAATAGTGAAAGGTACAGTTGGCATGGAAACAACGACTTCTTTAATTCGCATAGAAAATTAATGAATATTAATAAATAACTCAAGTTTAAAATGTAGGCAAATGGTCTGGAAATATCAATGGCTCCCATCTAGTATTTCACAAAAGTAATTTAATAGATTCACATGATGTATAACTTGATCCAACTCTTAGCCAATGAAAATTCTGCAACAAGACTTTGATGACACAAATGATTTTTGAATCAAAAATCATTATATAGGTATAACCCAACGAAAATTCAATATCAGATGTAAAGAACATATAGCGGACATAAAATACAATAGAGGTAATACTGCTTTATCCCGGCTAAATCAAATAGAGAACATTAACATACTTTTTAACGAGAGTAAAATCATCTACAGATCTAATTTTTATTTACAATTATTCATAAGAGAGTCCATTGAAATTTATTTAAAGGTTCAGGAGTTTGTAACGATACTTTATCCTTTCGTATCCCGAATTTATGGGTTGAATAGTTAGATAAATTACGGCATCGCGACATAGAGAGAAGACGAGCAATCGCGAAAATATAGGGCGCGTTACACGATTACATGTTTATTTTCGATGATTTTTTCCTTTTTCCATTTTTCATTATGCATTTGTAATTTTCTATTATACATTCTGACGACGACTCAGAAAATGAGTTGAAACATGTATATAAAGAGTTTTTAATTTACTTTTAATGTGTTTTTATAACGTCTTTTAAGCAAATAAATATTTTAATATTATGATATCACTAGAATCGCTTCAGTAAAACAGAAGTTATGTACACAAAAGTGTACATAGTTCAAAATTTAAAGAAAATTACACGAATTAAGAAATATTTTTGAAGATATCTTTCTTTCTAAATAAAAATATATATATATATCTTAAAAATATAATTCAGAGACTCAGACAAGATGGAAAATTTAATAATATATATGTCATTATTTTATTTTATTATTTAATTGTGCACATATATCAGGCATGTTTGTTTGACACCGTCACCAGCTTAATAGAGATTATTGGACAGACAAAAAATACGTGCTAGAGACAGGAAGGCTGTGCCCAGGCTTGCTTTTTATTGCACGATGTGCCTAGCACTGAAGAGGAATTTCGCTTGTGGATTCGAAACAGCTGTTTCCCGCTTTTTGCATACTATCTCTGCAGTTTAACCTTAGTTTTCTGCCATTTAATATATTAGTTATAGTCATGAATGTGGTGTCTAGGAAAATAAAATGTCTATCACTTACGCAATGAAAATATTACTGTGCCACCTCGCGGCAAACTACGAAGTTGTCGTTCTTATATCGATCGCGGTACAAGAAAAAAGTCAATTGCAAAGTTTTAGAGCGTATTCGATTTACTGCGAAATGATGTCGTAGGTGAAATTGTAATTCTATTAGAATCCCTGAATTGCGAATTTTCATATCCAATTATCAGCTTACATATTGCTAGAATTTAATTGCAAGCAGAAAGGTGAAGTTATAAGACATTCGCACATTTACCACTAAAACTTATTCTTGTAAGTAAGGCTTAACAAAATTCTAGCAAAAACTCTACTTTCAGTTTTTGCCAGAATTTTGTTTGAGAGGACTCAACGAGTCCACTATTGGAGCAAATTATACATAAGGAAAGATTTCCCCAATGTCTCAGAATTAAAATAGTAAAAATTTCTTTTTTTACGACTAAAACTTACCTCGTAATGATACATGGACTTTTGTAAAAATTCATTTATTTTCTGGCAATAAAAACAGGAAAACGCCGAAAATTCGCAAAATTCAAAATACCATTATCCAGTAAGCTTTAGCTGTGGTATAAAAATTGTATTTTTATTCTTTTACTTATTAGAGAAGGGAGAATGTTTTCCTAAATACAAATTACAGGCATCCCCCGACTTACGTAATACTCGACTTACGTAAATTCGCACTTACGTAAGAAATTTCGAAAATTACATTTATTAACATACTAGCACGTTTGATACTCATTTGCATACTTTTGATAATTGTTTTGTAGATAAAATATGCAGATAAAAACCACAACAATAATTGTCGGAGCACAGCTCCGGCTTCCCTGCAAAAATTACACTTATTGTTAACACGATAGCGTCCAAAATATTTGACGCATCGACACAAAAAATGAGTTGAACGTTGGTAGTGCCAAAATCTCCGTGCGTATTGAAAATCATAAATATTCGTCAACCCTAACGGCATCAAATGTCTGCTCAAAATTTTCCCATAGAGATAACATTGCGGGTTTAAATCTATATATTTGAAAGATAAGACTTTTTATTTAGACATCTACCTTGAGCTTTTTTCTGAACCAATTTTAATAATTATTTTTTTTTAAATGAAAGCTGTTTCTTTGTAGATTTGCGGCACTAGCTATTTTTTTTTAATTATTCCCATTTTTATATTTAAATTTAAAATTTAAAAAAATTCTATGAATTTGTTTCAGAATGGTAGCCATTGGATTACTTCCATTGTTGTAAAGAAAATAAAAATAATAAGGTTTGCTTACCTTTATTAATGCCATTTTCTCATAAAATTCAAAATAAACTTTCTGAAAAAATTGAACAGAAAACGACGTCATGCTTTAATAAAATACTCATGTTTTCCGCAAAAAGCTGTTATAATTCAATTCTTTTTCATTCATTGAGTTTGAGACGCTTGGTGAAATGCTTCAATGAGGCAAAATGACATCATATTTAAATGAAAATGATAATTTTCACTGATAAAAGTAAAAGTTTTACTACGAACGCCTTTAAAAGATATAAATGTCTAGAATTTTACTCGTCGATACCGAGATTAGAATCACAAGTCAAGAGTGCGAATGTTCACATGCAAAGTCATAGATGACAAACTTGATTTCAAGTTCAGAAATATATGTATCCCATCAAAAAGTTTCCTGTAACAAAAAAAAAAAAAAAAAGCGCCAAGTTCTCCTTAATGTTTCGGCCAGAAAAAGTAGTGATATCTGAAGTTCGCTCAAGTTAAAAGCCAAACATCCCAAATCTTTCATTGAAAATGGCTTCCTGCGACTTGGCCGTTAATGCCTTCGAGAGGGTTTTTCAAAATAAATGGTTGGGAATTACGCATTTATGAATTATTTAAATATTAAAAGTAATATTAGAATGCAAAGAGGCAAATTCACATAAAGGCATTATAAATAAAAGATTTCTGATAAATACCATTCAGTTTCAGCAAACATTAGTTTAGATTCCAGATCATTTAGTCCACTTGTGGTTTAATTGCCATTTTGTACGGTCTAAAGCCTAAGTCATTAACGTAAAACCCAAGAAATAAAACAAAATTTACTTACTTCAAATCTCACAATATGTTACATTATATTTTATTGCATAATATTGAAATCTTGTGCATTGACGAAAGGGATTTTTTCGTTTGAATATTTATTATAATTTGTTTGCAAGCATTAAGAGGTTTGCATGACACTATTAAAAGCTGATACTAATTATGTTTTAGCAATTAGGGATGTTATCTTCTGAATACAAGTATTTTGTTATTTTAACTTCTAAGTATTTAAATAGACTGAAGTGGTTTAAATGCTTTTTTTAAGTGTGGATTTTATTTCTGTACTTTGTGCCACAAAATACCTAAAATAATACAAAAATGTAGTTGGCATGTAGCTCATTTGTACATACTTTAAAATTTGAAAAACCCTCTCGAAGGCATTAACGGCCAAGTCGCAGGAAGCCATTTTCAATGAAAGATTTGGGATGTTTGGCTTTTAACTTGTGCGAACTTCAGATATCATTACTTTTTCTGGCCAAAACATTAAGGAGAACTTGGCGCTTTTTTTTTTTTTTTTTTTTTTTTTTTTTTTTTTTTTTTTTACAGGAAACTTTTTGATGGGGTATCACTACTTTTTGTATGTTTTTTTTTCAATTTTGTTTTTCTAAACTATATTAATATAAAAAAAAAACTTAAATTTCAGTACTTTATGTTAGCCGGGAGCAAATCTCCTCATTAGCATTTTGTTTTTTCGCCAATAGCAGTTTTCATTTTTCACATGTGTAAATTAGAAACAATGCTTTGATTTTCAAATAAAATATTTTGGTTTATGTTATTATTTCTTATTTATTTATTTATTTCTATGTTAAATATTCTATTAAATAAAATGAGGGAAATGCATATATTTTAAATGAGATGGCTGAAAAGTTTATATTTTTAAAAGAAATGAATGCAATATGAACAATGGAGTTGGGAGCAGTATTTGGCGATTTGCCACATGCGCCCGACTAACATAAAAATACCTAAATTAATTTTATTGAGCTTTACAAATTTATACTTTATTTCTTTTTATATTAAAGTACTAGCCGCCTCTAGCAAGCAGTATTTACTGTATTTATTGCATGTTAAACGTTGCATCATGTTACTGTTATTCATAATTTAATTTACTGGCCCATTCTTTCGCCAAGTCGGAAACTTTGTATAGAGAAATCAAGAACTCTTTATGATCATGGAAGCACATCATATATTTTGTGTGGTTATGTATTTCATCTTTCGTAACAAATATATCTTAACTCACTTATGCATGTTTCCTTATCAGTTACGATTCGTTCTCTAATGCGGAAACTTTTAATCCATTTAAGAAATCGTTTCTAATTGGACTCATTGCCACTTGTTGTATTTTAACTGATACAATTGGGTACAAGTGAAATGGTTCTTATGAAATCCTTTGACAATATCTGCATTTACATTAAAGCATATTGATGCTAATATCTTTTTGTTTCACGTTAACCTTTTTAATAGACTCGATTACGGAAGAATAGACGGTCTACGGTTTCACTGCCATTATCGATTTGAAAATCTATCATTCTTCTCATCTGATCGTGTTGAAGATTTAGCCAAGGTGCCAGTGCCATGGTTTTGAGATTTTAGCTAATTTTATTTGAAACCTGAAAAATAAAATGCGAGGAACCGGATTATAGAAGATTCGTTCTAACGTACATATCGATTAACAGGTTACATATTACAGAATTATAATAATCATAAGGAGAACTGGCAATTTCGGTGCTTTAATAGTTTCCGTAAATTCTCTTCATATAATACAGAAATTCTAGCAGAGTAAAAATTAACAACATAGTCACAGTAAGTATAATAACAGTACAATATAATAGCAATAGCAGAGGTTTTGTGCAGTGACAAAACTATTGGCACTTTGGAAATATTCGTACGTTATACCATTTAACTATCCAGATGATATGCGGAAAAATATAAATAGATAGCTTGCATTAATAAATAACTCATTGAAAAATAGCCACTAGCATCAAATACTCGCCAAGTTTGGCGACATTTTGCAAAGTGTCGCCAAATTTAGTAATATATCATGTCAATTCTCAAATTTGGCGACAAAAATGTTTTGTTTATTCTGACGCCATAATGATGCATACGTATTATGTATTATACACATACCTATAATATGTATGATGCAAATGTATTACGTATTATATGTATATGTATAATATGTATGATGCATATGCATAAAGTTCATTAACATCACTAAAATGCACTTAAAGGAATAGTGTTCTACAAACAGTAGGGATAATTGCCAGATTGACCAGAGTGCTATTAAGATTAGAATTCCGACATTTATAATAGGCTTCTCCACACACCATCACCTCATCGAGTTTACAGCTGAAATTTTAGGATTACTTAAAACTAGATTAGCATATTAAAATACAACTGGTCTGTCAAGTCATATCTTGGTAGAAACCACCTGAAGACCTGATTTTACTGGTTGACTGATAGGTTTACTATTGTATTTTCCTGCATTCAAGCATGGAAGCGTTCAAGCATGGAAGCATCGAAGGATGCATGGAAGCATGGAGGAATGGGTGCAGGAAAACACAATGGAAACCACCAATTAACCGATAAAATTGGGTCTGTAGGTGTTTTCCACAAAGTTATGACTGGGAAGACCAGTTACATTTTAATACGCTAATCGATTTTTAACTAATCCTAAAATTTCCGCCATAAACTCGATGAGGTGATGATCTGTGCAGACGCCTCCCGATCTTTAATAAAATTTGTTTTAAGGAAGTAAAAGATAGAAAGATGGACAGATAAACTGAAAGATTTGCCTTATTAAGATTTTTGTAAAAGCATATAAATATTCATTCAGCTTGAAATCATGTAACACCTTTATAACTCAGGCTAATTTTCTGTAATCGGGGTTTTGGCGAACAACATATCTTATCTATAACTATAATCTTTCTTTTACTGATTTAAAATTAACAATAAATTAACAGTAAGTAGGCTAATAATACAATATAATAACATTAGCCGCGGTCTTCGGACGCCGCATCTGTCGCACATCGTTAAAGACAGACTTATTAGTTACACATTTTATTTAATTAAAAGGAGATTTTTATACTTTCATATGAGAATTAGGATATTTTTCCACTATAGGGGCCTTGGCCTTTTTTTTTTTAAATCTTGGCGCAATTCGGACTTCAGAAACTAAGATATGTTGCCAAATGATATAAACAACTATGAAAACAAAACTGATGAATTTTTATGTTATTTATATATATTTATATACAGATAAACATTTTATTTATACATGTATAAAATATTGTTTTTTATATACAAATTATTTATGTTGGTATATAAAAATAAATAAACGGGTTCCTTACATTAAATAAATTGTATACATATGGAAAAAATTGCTTGTGAATATGACACAGTAAATAGGTTGCCAGAAAATACGTTATTATCAAATTTCTTTTCTCGTGAAGGCTATTTTCTCTATTTCACCAAGGCTACTATATCGGAAACGTACGAAATGCGGTTATATTTTGTTAAATGTTTTATGTTTTTAACATCGTAAATATATCATAACCTATACTGATTAAAATTTTTAAGTATATTAATTTTTTCTATTTAACAAACATCTTTGGAAAAGCATGTATATAAAATTTTATTCTGCTTGAAATTACGTGACCCCTTTCAAAACTCTTTAAAACAGTTTTGGCGACCAACATTGGCGCAGTTCAATGAGTTAAGGGACTGTTTACGGCCAAATCAGCACCCCCTATTTGAAGGGTTTAGAGGTGGAAATTCTGTGTTTTCAGATTTTTCTGGTTAATTGGGCTACAAACCCAACCCGACTTACTTGTGAAATTTCATGATTCTACGACTTTTAGAAGTAACTTAGTTATTTGATGATGCGAAGTGAGTCAGTGACAAAAAAGCGCTTTTTCGGAATTTAATATTTCGAAAACTACTAAATACAGAAACATGAAATCGTGGAACCTTAGTTCAGTTTGATCATACGAACATGTGTATAAAAGAAAAATTCCAATATCTCTCCCTGAAACGTCGTTATAAGTGGGTGAAAAGTATGCCGAAATGGTTCAGGAAAAGGTAGCTTACGGCTTGTGCGAACTTGGCGGACGCACTGCCGTGCTCCCAGATTAACCACATATTGTGTATTGTAATATTTTTGAAATGGTGAATGTAAATATAAGAGATGCGTATGCAAATTATGAGACGGTGAAAATAACATTAAGTTTAAATTTTACGCGAAAAATAATTCCATGATTGACTTATAGTGAAATCATCTCTCTATTCTAAAAAAAAGTAACTACCGCTGTCACCGCCGCCGCCGCCGCCGCCGGTTTTGAATTTTTTGTGACCGGAGGTCTTTCTTCGTTAATATTAAGAAAAATAATGCATACAAAAATATGAAAAACAGTAGTATTATACAGAAATGTTTGATAAACACACTGATGCAGACAGTTTTTAGATCGAAGAATTATTTTAAGAGATATTTAATGCTAAAGTTGGACAAAATCGTTCCACTAAAAAAGTTTTATAGGAGCAAAAACTGTTCATAGGAATTTAATCATTTTTAGATCATTTTATGCGTTAGAATTTGCCGGAGTGCAGATTGCTTTAATTTTTTTATTTTGACTAATTTTTTGAGGTTTTATTTCTATTTTAAATTCAGATTTTCAGCATTTCTAGAGATATTTTTAACAGATTTTAGAAAGTGATATTAATTTAAACTGTTGCCAACTGTATAAACAGAGGAAGCAATAATGTTTGCTTAAAAAAAAAATATATATATATATTTATACGTGTAAATAAATTAAAAATTTATTTACACGTGACTATTATAAACAGAAAAAACATTTGGAATTAGAATTAAATAATTATGTACAAAAAGCAGGAACTTATTAAAAATTATGTCATAAAAACTATAATTACACGTGAATTTTAAGAGAGAAAGGAATTTGTAAAGCAATAAATTTATTAACATGCGTTAGAAGTCTTAAATAGGAGAAATTACGTCATATTTACGTCACATTACAGTTATTACATAAAATGAACACAAAATAACATTGCAAAACGGTTTAAATTTAGAAATTGTGCTAGACATTTATTTGATATTTTAAGAGGATACTTTTCAACTATTTTTGTTAGGAAAGCGCAAATAATATTTAATTCCAAACAGAAGTATTTTCACGTGAATATTAAAAAGAGAAAGAATAGTTTGGTCCAAATTACGTCAGATTAAAAACGATTAATTTAAAATGTCTCATTTAAAAGAACTTTCTTTTCACTTTGTTAAAAAATACCAGGAGACAAAGACTGTTTACTTAATTCCTCTTATCTTAGCTTAATTTGAAATGCTGTTACACGTGTCTACGTCATCAAGTTATTTTTATTTCGACGTTTTATTTGTATTTTTATTAATGTTGTACTAATTTATTTGTTTTTTCTTTATTTAAAATAAAAATTATGTCAATTTGTATAATTTGGCGAGTGGTTTGGCGATTTATATAATTTGGCGAAATGGGTCGACGGGTTAATCAAGTAGTACTGCAACGGATTTGGCGTTAAAATTCACCAATCAAAGAGAAATGAATAGAAATCCGTTTATAGAGAGATCGCCACTGTTTTTTAAATTATAATTCAATCTTTCGAAATCTTTTTAAAGCCGATCAAATTAGCGTGCATTTAGAGTCTACGGTGTCTGGACGGGGGTTGGCGAGCGTAGCTCGTAGGGGGCCGAGCCCCCTAGTTTTTTAAAATTTTCAATCGGCAATTTTAAACGGCACGGATGTCATATACGCATATATGCCCCATATTGGCGCGATTTTTTTCTGATGCCAATGTCAGATACGCAACGGGTACTTAACTGGCGCCAAAGTGTCGTTATTTTTCTTGATATGGTAACCCAGATGTTATTGTTTCTGCTGTTGAAGTTTTCCCCGAATTGGCGTGGGAAAAAATCGCGCCAATATGGGGCCGTATATGACATCTATGCCTACTTTTTTATATTTTGAACAGTCGAAGTGTATGGGATTAGTATTTTGGCAACTTTAAGTTAAAAATAATATTTGTTTTAGGAGACTAAGAGGTAACCTATGTATGAGTTTGTTTTTAAACAATTTCTTTCGTCGAAATTCAACGAGATTCATCCCGTTATTATTAAAACATTAGCTCCATTGCTGTATAATATGCATTTTAACCTCATACGGATCATTATAAAGTCGAATGTTGAAGTCGATGTTCATACATTGGTGAGCTGAGATATAGATTAACCCCCCCCCCCCACCACCACCCTTTCAGAAGTTTTACATTTTACGTATGTAACAACCACTATTTTTTTTTCGAACTTTTCCTTCTTTGTAAGCTTCCAAATCGATGCAATTCATTTTGAATTCTGAATTTTAAATGAAGAGAAACGAGAAGAAAATCGAATACGGAAAATACGATTTTGGGCATTAGTCGAATGTTACGAGTGATACCCGAAGAAATCGAGAAAAATATAATGTCATGTATGCATTACTTATATGTATGTATTCTTATGTATGTATGCTTGTATTCAGACGAATGAATGATTCTATTGGGAAATTTTTGTAATCGGGTTTGCAGACAAATTCATAATTTACTGAGCATTGTTTGATGCGCAAATTTAACAATTTGGTAGCTGTCCCAATTACTCATTTTTTTTTAATTCATCGTAAGTGAATATATTTCAACTGAAATACAAGTGAACATTCTGAAGTAAACGAGATAAGCATTTTTTGTCAAGATGTACACTAGAAAACAGAAATATGTAGATTACAAAATAAAAAATTCTTGTACAGGTTGGAAAATGTAGCTTCCCTATTTCTTGGTTTTAAGATTTTAGCTAATTTTACTGGAGAACGCGAAGTTAAAATGCTAAGAACCAGGTTAGAGAAGAATCATCAGTACTGAATTTCAATGGAAATTTCGCCAAATTAGTCAGATACATCCAAATTAGCTTTATGTGTGACGACATATTTTTGGTCGCCAAATTTGGCGATATTTCGTCCAAATGTCGCATAGCTTAGCGATAAATGCGACGTTAATGCATATGACTATGATCGCTTATGCTTATGATTGGAGAAATTGATTCAACAATGAAATATAATTCGTGAGAAATCATCTTCACTAAAAGTCATAAATCAATCCCTGATTTTTTTTTAATCTGCTGCCTAGATTTAGTGTACATTTTAAGAAATATTTTATATGTGCAACGTTATACACAGAAGTTTAGAAAATGACGGTTAAAAGAAAGTATTTCAAATGTATAGAGTTATTAAGCTTATTTCTATGTGAAAAAATCGCATAAAAATAACCCAGATGCTTCCTAATATTTTTATAATAACGATATAACAACAACTCAGGTGAATAAAGTTATCAAGTTTAATAGAGGAGTATAGCAGACTATCTATGAGTGTGTGTTACATACGTGTTACAAACCTTTACATGTTGCCATATTAAATAAGTGTGGGCTGTGCCAGACAAGCAAGTCTTTGAAGGAGCTTTGAAGTTATCTGCCGCTAACTCGATGGATAAAGTTCTCAAAGATCGGAGCTAAATTTAAAAAAAATCAAAATCTCTCAAATACATCCAGGGGTAATTGTTTATCTTTACCGTAGATTCTCTTATCCAATGGTTTCTCTTTACTTTTACCATTTCTGAATTATTCTAAAGAACAACAAATTATGCTGCCTTCAGTTATGCACTGAACAACTTTTGTCTTTGCAAACAAAGGTTACAAATTTCTCTAAATCAACTTTTATTATTGGAAAAGGAAGATCTGTAAAATGTACAAAAATCAAAGAAATTAGTAAAACAATCACAGAGCAGTTAGGATCAGAAGCTATCATTCTTTTGGCACTAACATGTACTGCTGCATTTAATGTCAAAGACAATGTAACTCACTCAATGCTTAAAGAACCAACGATTTTTAATAGTTCGCTAATTTAAAAAGTCAGCAATAAATCTACAGCTCAGAATGGATACAGTGTTATTTCTCATGATTGACGAATTTTTAATGATAGGATGTCGTCTTATGGCTGACCTTGAACAAAGATGTCGCGAAGGTTCTATAGATAGCATTTTGCCTTTTAGAGGGTTATTTGTTTAAATTCTTGGACGTATTAGGTAGTTACATCGCGTAAAAGACATCCCTCTATATAAGAGACATTCTTTAAAAGTCATTTTGATTCTTCGCGGACAAAAAATGCCTAGAGCTTTTAAAAAATGTTTCACATTAACAAACTCATTGAGACAAAACGACGATTAGCAGACACAGTTTCAAAAGACTCTGAACTCACTTTGCGTGAGTCAAGTTTTTGACTACCTCTCACCCCTTATGCAACGACGCGACGCAAAGATATACTGCTTCCGGCTAACTTGAATGATTTGAAGGTGCCATATGTCTTTTTCTCAAAACCAAGCAAGCTAAAGAATATAATCAAAAAGTACTTCTTAAATCAAAGCGGGGACCAATAAACAAGAATTTTAGCAGATCACAATGATTAAATAGCAAGATGGAATGAAGATAATCACGCGTCTGGACTTCAGTCTAGACTTTCGTCAGTAGCTGGATGCAGGGTTATGCATTATGCTACTTACCAATATCTGAACGGAGTGAGAATTGTTCACGTAAGTACGATAAAAGATATTGCCTATGGCCCACGTTTTCAACCTCGAGGCTTGCCACAGGCCATAATAGTTCATTTTGTTGATTATCATGAGCCATTTCTAACTGTATGTATATATTTTTTTTTTTATCAAACCTATTTGTAAATTGGAAAGAAGAAAAAGCCTCATTCTCACGAAGTTTGTTACCTTTAACTGTTGCATACCTTGCCACCATACATAGATTCTCGAGTATAACATTGTCAAAAACTGCTGTGGATATCCATCTAAAGGTGTTGTCACTTAAAACAACTTATGTCATTTTTACTGTAGTTTGTCATTTAGAGAAAGTTCTAATGGTAGCAATTTTCGCTAAGGACAGGCTTTGCCCAAATTAGAAGTATGGGAGCACTTGCTGACAGATTAGAGTTTGTGCATTACCCGAGGCAACTGACGACTGAGTTAAACACTTTAAAATGAGGTATCGACGATTGTTGTTTCAAACTTATTTTTATACTATTAAACAGCAATCTAGAAAATAAAACATTTTTTTAAATAATATATTTTAAGTTTACGCGCCTCCGTGCTCCGACATTTCGGCCTGACGGATACTAGTATAGATTTATATATTAGATATACCGTATTTACTCGTGTATAACGCGCGCTTTTTTTCCAAAAATTCAGGGCAAGAACTTTAGGTGCGCGTTATACACGGAATAATTGTTTATTGCTTCATATAATCACCCGATATACATATGAATCAAAATGTGTATTCAAAGAAAAAATTAAAACTGGAAAAATCTTACTTAATAGAAGTATTGCTGCATCTTTATTTCACTCCTTACACTTTTTTATACAACAGCGCTAGTAACAATTTTTGAACGCTAATTAGCAATTATCATTGCCGCTACTGCTCTTGTCCTCGTCGTGACTGGCACAGTCAATGTCCTCGTAAATTATATCGTCTTCAGCTCCATCAATCTGATTGGAAATTCCGGTCACTTTGAAGCCCTTTATTATCATCTCGGCTGAGATGGAATTCCAAGCTTCACATATCCACTCACATACAGTTGGGAGTGGCACGTTTCATTCTCCCACTTGGAGTGATGTTGTGATCTGTTGTTATTATCCATCGATTGTAGGCAGGCCGAAATGCAACCTGAAATGGTCGGTTGATGGCAACATCTAAGGGCTGCAGCACTTTCATCCTCTCACCTGGTATCACAACTACATCACTTGAGTGACGAATTTTCGCTTTTACTCCAGGCGTCGTGTGTCCACGGAAGCTGTACAGGACCAGCATCGATGGCTAACGTAAAGCACCTAGCCGAAGTTCCCATACAATGTTAATCCAATTTTCATGAGCTCATCCCTCATCCACACTTTTTCCCGTGCTCTTGCAATTATGCCGACTGGAAAAGATTGTTTTGGGATAGTTTTACGTTTAAAAATCACATCTGGTGTCAACTTGCGGTTGTGAGGAGTAATGGGCAGCATAACGGTGCGTCGTTGCTTGTCTGTTCCTGTTGCGCGCACATGAACGCTGCTATCTCCGACGGGATGAACGGTTGTGGCTTCCGGCAGATCAAACCACAATGGAGTTTGATCTGCATTGCCGATTTGCGTCATGTGATATCCCTTTTATTTTCGTAGCCTTTTAACGTACTGGAAGAACTTGGTACGCTGTTCTTCGTATTCTTCTAACAGCTTCTGCAAGAGCGTTGTTTTTCACCTGATAGATAGACTATTACGGATCATAAAGCACCTAGTAATAACCACCCTTGAAATCTTCTCTTTCAATATTCATTTTCCTGACTATTTCACAGGCCTCGAACATCAACATTTCCATCGAAACTGAGTACCCCGAACGCCACAAATTCGTCACATGAGCTAAAAGCTGCTGCTCCGCTTGCGGGCGTTTACACAGTTTCCCCTCAAAACACGCTTTTTGGATGGTGCTTTTTTCAGTTTCTTCCATTTTCTGCGACTCTCGCACAATTAACTCAACAACTTCGATTTTTTGACATAAGAATAGTTGCCATTTTCTTTTGCTTACTGAACTATTTACAACTTAAATGTCGCAGTATAACTACATCAATTCACCATCTTGCTCCGAAATTGTCAAAAGACTCTCTCAAGTATTTCCTTTAGCGAATGTCGTCACCACAGCATGATACTTCACTCACTCCTATCCTTGTCGCTTACTCCCTCCCACACTCTCTCCCACAATCCCTCCCTAACCCGAAGTCTTAACCCCTTGAGGGGCACCGGTATATATTATATACCACCTACGATTAATGAAGTTTTACACCAGAAAAATTTTATTAAATTTTACTTTTCTGACTTTGGTGGAAAAAAGCCGTAAAATTGCTTTTACTTATTTTGAAATAGAATTTTTCAAAGATTCCGGTGGGAGTTCAGCATTTCACAAACGTAATTGCTTGCCCCTCAAGGGGTTAAAATAGATTTTCGCCTTCTTTCCAGGGCTGATGTAACATTTGTTTTGACTTTCTTTACTGAAATTCATCTGGTCATTCATTCATTTGCATGCCAAATTTATGGTGCGCGTTATATACGAGATTAAAATAATCGGCATTTTTTCTTGTAAAGTACGGGGTGCGCGTTATACACGCGTGCGCGGTATACACGAGTAAATACGGTAGTTATATTTTTATTGGGATATACAATCAAATCTTTAATAAAACAAACACAAATCTGATTAAAATGAGCCAGAAAAACTCTGTTTAACCTTAGAATTTTGTTAGCTGAATTCAAACCATAACGATACTTAATTTAAAAGTTTCGGTGAAGAGGAACGAGTGTATTTTTTCTTCCAGCTTCAGAGCTGTTCGATTTATATAGATTAAAAATTGATGTAAATTAATTCATCGATGTTAAATTTGTAAATCTCATATTCCACAAGATACTTTTTATTTGAAAAGTGTTCTTTCAGTTTGTTTTTATATTTTACATACTTTCATAATTTATATCCAAGTAACTACAGCTGCATGCTACTTTATTTATAAAATAATACTGTGTAAATAATGTATATATTACATATATATATATAATAAATATTGCAGTTTCTGACGAAATTTTACCTAAGGGATTTACAAATTGGACTTACGCAAAAGTTTACGGAACTCATTACTTACGTAAGTCGGGGTATGCTTGTATAGGTCTCATGTGCCGTATAATATTTAAATTTCATTGCTTTAAAAACTTGAACATTTCAGTAAGAATGGATTTTCCTTAAGTAGATAACAGCCTTTAAAACCTTTTTTCATATACATGCATCACTAAAACTGTCGTTTTGAGTATTAATAGTAAATTACAAGAAGGGACTTCCCGATTAACTGTAGTTACTGAGAAAAAAAATAGTAAAACCAGAAAACATAAAAACAAATGTAATTTAAATCTTTGAATAACATCTTGCTGCTGTACACCCTTTTCGTTTTTTAAGGATCAAGTTATCGGCCGTTTTGAGACGGCTTGAAATGAAAACCTCACTGGTAAAATGCCTATTTATTGTAGGGGCTATACCACAGGTAACTCGAACTGCTGGCGACGATTATTTAGGGCAGATTAGCAGACCGGCACAAATTTACTTTTTCCAAAATATAAAATTATTATAACCATTTATTATTTATAGATAACCTGTTCCACGCATAGAAATCAGAAATCATTTTTAAAATTTGACTTACAACACAGTAAAAAGAAATATTACATAGAAAATTATTCTAAATATCATTAAAACAAAATTATTTTTTAAATTACAAAGCTAATTCATATATATATAAAGTTTACAAATATATAAAAAAAATACTCAATAAAAAAGATGTAGAATTACTATGATATATAAAAATTAAAGTAACTTTATTTCATAAATGGTATAAGAAAGTGGACATACACGAGGAAATATTTTTCCTTAAGTATTTTTTAAATAATTGAACTTTTTCTTGTTTTAACAGAATTTACAAGCGATTATAAGGTATTCGTGTAAATCACAAGCTATATGAATGCCATTTATTTTCTTATGTTTTTCTACCATTCCCTATTAGTTAAAGAAAGTCTAATCCAAGACATCAGTTTCAGATAGTTATATAAACAAGTCGAAAATTGTGCGTCAAACGTGGTAAATAAGATACGTTCGTACTATAACTAGTTTTATAAATATTCTGATCTTAGTGCAATAGCTGTTGCACTCTTATGAAAAAATGCATACTTACAAAATTCATTACGATTAGGTGTTATATATTTATATAATTACGAACGCAGCTAGAAAAACATAAATATTTCTTCCCTTTTTGTGTTAACATTCAAGTTATCGGGCGTTTTGAGACGGCAAGAAATAAATATTACGCTGATTACTTGTGCTACTGATGACGATAAATCAGTGCAGTAGTATGTCACAAATTTAGATATTTCTTCAACTAGGCGATTATTAAGACTATTATATATATATAGGTAAGCTTTTAAACACATAGAACGCACATGTTACCTTTTAAATCTCTCTTACAAACTGTTAAAAGAAAAATAGATTTAAAAAATAATTTTAAATATCTTTAAAACAATTATGTTTAAATTATAGCCCTTACGAAAATAGTTCATAGAGCTGTATAGGACTCTATAGTATTCTTTACAAGTTCTATAGAATAGCCTTTCTATAGAATATTTTTTCTATAGAGTTTTGAAGAGTTCTATAGAAAACTTTTTCTTAAGAAAATGTTTCTATAGAATTCGTTAGAATTTTTTTCTATAGAACAGTTTTTCTATACAGCGCTATAAAACTTATAGAAGTTCTATAGACTAATGATTCTATAGAATTTTTTTTTATAAATAAAAAACATATTTTATGGTCTTTTAAAATTTATGTTTACTAATTTACACATACATATTAAATAATAGTAATAATTATTTTTGTAATACATCAGTTTTATATAATAGTACTCCATAGATTTAATATCATTATATTTAATTCATAATTCTAATACATTTTGATTCAATTGTTAATGTAATAGTATATCAGTCGAACAACACTGATTTAAATAATTTTTAATTAATATATTTTCTTTATGATTCATTAATTTTTCGTTCAATTTTATAATCATTTATTAATTTGCTGTTAATTTCAAAAAAAACATTCGTTTACTTTAATAAACTTTATTCACCAATGGTAATTCATCTAATTTAATAAACGTTATTCATTAATTTTTATTTTTATTAAAAAATTTTAGTCTGAAGCATAAAATTATTTAAACAATTATGTTTCAAGTTTAGCAAATAATAATTTATTAAACTTCTAAATATTCTTTTCAGGTATGTATTAAAATAAGAGTTATTTTTATCACCCCGTGCCCGATGCCGGCAGATTAATGAATTTTAACAGAAATAAGAAATATGAAATAAATATCTTAATACGATTTAACCTGTGAAGCCTATTTGAATCTGTAAATAATATAGCAGTACTACTACCAACAAAATAAATAAGTAAATGAATGAACAAATAAATTCTTTATCTTAACGGACGTTCTTTGCTGCTTAATTCTGGTTTACTAATTTACAAATGATTTCGGTTTTCCTAATTTACACAGTTGAGAATGAATCATTGTATAAAATACATGATTTCTGTACAATGCAATAATTTCTATACAAATTAGCAGCGTTTACAATGTCACTTTGTATAAACCGGATTTACAGGACGTGTTAATATGCTGCTATCGTCCCTGCTTTCATTTTGCACCCATTTACAAACGCAAGCATAAAACACCTCCCCTGCAAAAAACCGGAAGCTGCGTTATTTTTCCTTCTGAATTATGATTGGCTGATTAGGGTACTACAGTACAAACTTCCTGTGTAAACATAAACAGAAACCGTCTACAGTCATTTTCGCGTGTGATAATCTTCGTTCTTTTGCTTTATTGAGAATTAAAATATCTGACCGCTTTTTGTTAATTCAAACTTTGATTGACATCTTTGTAACACCAGAGTCAATACCGCCTCTAGACAACTTTTTGATTAAAACGAGCATTATTTTGCCGCCCTTATGACGCAATCGTTTTTTTACCATTACTCAAATTTTTATAAAAATAAATAAATAATATGATAACTATAATTTTTTTAAAAGAAAATAAATATGTATAAAATTTGTTTACATTTAAGAAATTTAAAATAATGAAACTTAAGAAGTAATGAAACTTAAGAAACGTAAGATATTTTGCATTTAAAAAAAATACTACTAATACTGCTAACTTGGCATTAAATGAATAAATCATATTCTACTAGTATTTACAAGAAAGGCTCATACAAAGAGTAAAACTTACACTTCAAAATCCCTTTTATAGGAGGTCCCAGAAAAGACTAATATTCCATTTTATTTTTTAAACCGAAACTAGAATTTGAATTATTACAAATAAAACATTTTCATCTTAATTATAAAATATTATCTAGAGGCTTAACATTATCTATCTAAATGAAGAAACATAATGTTAAGCGAAAGCAGTTAATGGCAAGCTAATGTTAAAACTGTGGGAGCATTTTTGACAAATTTCATTTTCACTTACATTAGATTAAAAGTTTAAAACTGATTTTTTTTTCCTTAACGATTCTAAAAAATCGCAGCAGAACGAAAAAAAAACCCGCCAAGAATCGTATTGAAAATCTTATTAAAAATCGGTAAAAAATCAAAAAACTTGGGGGGCAAAGTTTACTATATTAGTTTAAAAGTTTAAAACCGAATTCTTTTCATGAAGGTCAGACAAATCGCCGCGGAACACGAAAAAAGCTAAAAATTCAAAAATCGCAGAAAACAAAATTTTCGACCGTCCATCGCGAAGAAATGACGTAATTTTGCATTTTTGAAAACAAAAAAGAACTTAAAATAAAGTTGTAAAAAAACAAAACATTAAATAGCACAAAAATAAAAGTACTGACAAAACTTTCAAACGATGGAAAAAAGAACACGCTAAAACGGATGAACTGACGCTGTATTTACCCGAAAGGAATCATGGGTAAATGTAGACTACTGCCCTAGGAGCTAGCAGAGATGAAAATGAAATAGGCTAGTTTCATCTTCAAACTGGTTTTTTCATTGGATACAGGGTCGGAAATACAATGATGACATCGGCATGGATTGAATCAGGATTAGAGGTGACATTGTAAACACTGCTATTTAATCATTGGGAATGCAAATCATAAAAGAAACATGCTTGAAATAGTATAATGAGAGATGGCAAAACGTGAGCAGTCGTTGGATGCGCTGGAAATACTGGTTCACGTCCGATCACAGAAGCCAAACAGCATGGTTAGTACTTGGGAGAGTGAGCACATGGAAACAGCTGCTGGCGCTGGTTTTTTTATAGAATATATTCGAATATTTTTATAGAACATTTTATATAATATATTCGAATATCTTTATAGAATATATTCGAATATTTTATAGAAATTCTATAGACATTTCTATTGAATTTATACAGATATTTCTATAGCTTTTGCTGAAACCAGCTTATAGAAAAACGGGCCATAATTTTACAGGATTCTATAATACTTTTTCTATATGTTTTTTTATAGAATTCTATAAGAATTTTTTGTAAGGGTTATTTGTCTAAAACACAAACACAAATATATTAAAATAAATACTGAATAATGAAATACATAAAATTACTATGCTAAATTAAAATTAACATAACTTTATTTGCATAAATAAAACGGTAAACAGGGGTAATTTTCAGACAAAACTTTAATAATTATTCAAGGTTCAATGACTAATTCTTTTAACTTTCCCTAGTTAAAATCATCACATGTCTGGTGATTATTTTGAAGTATTTTCAGATAACTAGCATTAATAATAAAAAATAAAATTAATAATATCCTGTCTGAAAATTACCCTGTGGTTTGGGGGTATTTCTAGACACCTAAGGGGTAATTTGCATAGACAGCTATTTGTGGGGCTCTTTAAGGGTTAGATTTGAACACAAAGGTAACTAAGAGACACAATTGTAAAATGTTATGACACAAAATGGGGTAATTATAGACCATTCTGAATACAGAAAAAAGGCATGAAAACGCAATTGTAATTGTACACATGAAATCCATTTATATTTTCGAGAATAAAATTAAGTTATATGGTATTTTTTCACTAATAGCTAATGCACGTATATCTGTTTTATATAAATTTATGTAAATCAGTAAAGCATTTTAGACTTTTTAACCTGTTATGGTGGTTGAATAAAAATCAACATTAAATAAGAACATAAAACCGACACCAATTTCGTAAAATATATATATATATATATATATATATATATATAAGCAAATTAGTAGCCTAACCTGCTTTTTTACTCTACAATGAAATTTTTACACAGCTCTAATTTCGACAGGCCTAAACATTTTAGTTTTCTTTGACAGTAAATATAGCACTGTAAATTTTTTTAACATTATTTTACAATTCTTTCCCATCTTCAATAGTTTTAACATATATAGAAAGAATGAACAGACTTAGTCTTAATAGGTTAAAAAAAAGGACTTGACAGCAATTTGAACTTGATCTTATTTTGGCAATCAATATCGATCAACACCAAACCAGTTTTAAAATTTCATTTCAACATCCAATAGATTTTTCTCTTAGTCATCTTTGTGGAACAATATTAGTAGCTGTCACAGACAGAAGGTTTGGTCATAATATACAGCATATATTATATATTTGATTCTAAAATGTTATCTCTCATTTTCTTCATAAATATCTATCTTCACAAATCTCCCATTTTAGTTTAAACTTCGCCCAGTATTATTATTTTAACGTACAGATGGCCTTTTGAAGTTATATTTTAATATACAAACCTTTTTAATTACACGCAAACAATTAATTTACCATGTTGGATCACTCAAATCACATTTTGTAACACATATTAGTATCTGCAAATTACCCCGGAGGCTGTCTGATAATTACCCCGGTGTTTCTTGAAAACTACACTTATTTTTTAAATTCAATGTTTTCCCAGATGAACGTCCAAATAACGTTACTTCGTTGTTTCAAAAAAGATAACATACCCTAGTATCCAAAAACGAAGTAGCATTTGTGCTAGAGTTGCCACACACGAGAAATTGAAATTTGAAATCAGTGAAGCAGAAAGTAACAGTAATTTTTTTTTCTAGCATTTAGGAAACCAATTTTCTAAAGACAATGTAAGCTGCTAATTACTAAAAAATACTAATTGAAATAGAAAAATAGTTGATTTAACTAAAATGAAAAACTGTGTTGGTCAGATTCCGATTACTGTGCGGGTATTACTGCTGTCTGTTAATTACCCCGCATTCCTCTGTGTGAAAATTACACAGGCTACCCTATAAATAAGGGAGAATAAATGAATAAATGTTTTTTTTTTCTATAAGTAATATTTTAATAATGGAAATTTTTCCCCATAACATCATTTACAATCGGATAGAAATACACTCACTGCCATAAAAATTTGCGCGCCAAGAAATAATTGTGGGATCGTAAGGAAACTTGGCATAAAGGTACATATCAGGCAAATATGCAAATGATTAGAAATGCAGCGTGATTGCGCATTGCGTAATGCCACTAGAGGGCGTTGAACTTCGTTCTCCTTGGTGTATAAAACTGGTAAGCAGAACTTATCTGAGTGTTCCTTTTCTTTTGCAAAGGAAACGCTGAGGTAGACATGCCGTTACGCAGCCATCGAAGACAATATGAACAGCTGTCAGAGGTCGAGAGGGGAAGAATCATCGGGATGATGGAAGCTCGGTGGTCAGTTCGGGGAGTAGCTCGTCAAGTAGACCGTTCTGATTTTACTGTGAGAAGGTGTTGAGACCAGTGGACTAAAGAGGCGTCATTTACACGGCGACCAGGCTCGGGACGACCTCGACAGACCAGTCATCGAGAAGACAGTCACATCATACGAAATGCACGCGTAGAGCCAACTGCCTCATTGGCCGCTATCCAGACACAGGCAGCACCTTCACTACGGACCTCTGTGTCTTCCCGAACCAACGCAAGGCTCCTGGCTGAAGGACATCTGGTATCGCGGAGCCCATTACTTGTGCTGCCAATGACACCCACCCACCGACGCATCCGTTTGGAGTGATGTCGCGCACGACGGGATTGGAATGCAACGGAATGGAACGAGGTCGTCTTCAGCGACAAGTTTAGATCCAATTTGGTCAGCGATGACAATCGTGCTCATGTGTGGAGGCCCCGTGGTGAACGCCTCAATCCTGCCTTCGCTTTACAGCGACACACCGCTCCCACAGCTGGTGCGATGGTATGGGGTGCCATTACTTACGATACACGGTCACCCCTAATATTGATCCGTGGCACAATCACAGCCCAGCGATACGTCCAGGACATCCTTCAGCCACATGTGTTGCCACTTGTGGCAGGGCTCCCAAGAGTCATTTTTCAACAAGACAATGCTCGGCCACACACAGCAAGGATGTCACAAGCCTGCCTCCGCCCCATTACCACCCTTCCATGGCCTGCTCGATCACCAGATTTGTCATCAATCGAGCATATATGGGATCATTTGGGACGGCAAGTTGGACAGCCTACGAGTTTGGCTGAACTCGAGGCGCGTTTACAGCAACTGTGGAACGAGATGTCTCAGGACATCATACGGAACTTGTATGCCTCAATGCCCGCTCGTATCGCATCGTGCATTCGCGCTAGAGGGGGTCCAACAGAGTACTAAAATTCCCGTTCATTTGTACTTTTTTCTACAATAAATGATCCTTTTTCTTTGGTTTTCTACTCACTTACTTATATCACAGTAGTACTTACGCGTGTAAAATTTCGTTTCATTTGGACGTCTTTTTCTTGGTGCGCAAATTTTTATGGCAATGAGTGTAATTTAAGTTATCCTTAAGGTAATTAATTGCCATTTATTTTCGTAGTTTTTTCCATGAATCCATATTTGTATAAGAAATACTAATCCAAGCTATCACTGAAATGAGAGAAACAAAAAAAAACTTTCAGTATTACTCAAATGATGCTTTAAATCAAAAGCAATTTTAATTAAATTTTGGGGTCTAATTTGCATAATTAGTTTTCAAAGTATTAAGGAAAATTTTGAATTTTTCCAAGATTTATTAATTGGATACATGGAAACATAAATAAAAGAATGCTTCAGTATTCAGCTTCTAAGTATTAAATTTTCAAAACATATTTTTAATTTTGAAAGTTAGACATTATTGTCTAGGAATTCAATCACATACCGGTATATACTTAAAAAACTTTAATCCCAACATGTCATGTTTTATTTATTAAACAAAAACATTGAGAAACACATCGTATGACACTATTAAGAGATAATGTTTATAAAGTTTATAAACATTTTTAAAAAATAGAGTCGCTGCCACAAAACCAAAATTATGTACACAAATTTGTATATAGTTTAAACTATCCTTCAAATAATAATTATTTTTAATTAGTACCCTCTGATATAGCATTAGATTTATAGTAAAAAATTAAAGAAAGTTACATGAAATAGGAAATATTTTTGTAGAATTTATTTCTCTCTATTATTAGAAATTTGTTTTAAACGCAATAAGTAAATGTTTAGAAAAATCAACGACGTAGGAAAGATAAATAATTTATTAACGTATGTCTTTTTTTTATTTATTTATTTAAAAAGAACATGCGGCAAGCTTTTTTTTGCTTCACACGTAAGGTCCGTTTATAAATTTCGTTGAGATGCGGAAGAGATAGGCACAATAAAGTAGAGATCACTGAAAAATACAGCCGTACTTTCACAAAGAATCTGCAACAGAGTCACCGGGACATGAAATTGGACGCCTTCCCTACGTTCGAAAGCGATTTAATGTATGTCGGCAACCAGAAGAAGGAGAACTACGTTAAAATCGAAGAAAAGACATAAAACAGTTTCATTCAGTGTACTTTTACGCTTTGTCAACTGCGTTCTCTGATATACATGTACAGTGCACTCTCTCTATCTGAACACTCTCTAATGTGAAATACTGGGGAACACATTCCTACAATCCCGGCGAATCTCCATAGACTTAACAAAAGAGTAACTCCTGTATTCGGAACACCCTCTAATCTTAGCACTCCACTATTATGAAGACTAATTTTTCCCCCATTTTACCCCACCTCTCTATAAATTGAACGTGTATTTGCAATCGCAATTCAAGGAATTCCCCGCATCATGGAAATTCGGCGAAATTGTTGCAGAAGAATAAAAATGTTCAACGAACTCGATTAAAAATAAACAGACAAAATCATAGTTAGATTTTAAGCATCTACCCGATGCTGCATTTTGCTTAAATAATTCGGATAAAATCTTCAGTTAACAAAACAAACAAAACATTTATAACAAAAGAGAAAAAAATTCGAAAGAATATTTTTTAAACAAGAATACACATAACAGACAACAGGTGTTAGAGGGAGTGGTCAAAAAAGGATTATGGGTTTTTTTCCGCACATCTGGTTGAACAGCATTATCGCTTGAGTTTCTTTCTTCCTTTTTGCTCAGCAAAGGTATAATATTTTTGCCATTTTGCTATCGTTGCAGGGAAAGAAGCACTGCATTTTTGCAAATATGTTAGAAATATGTAGGAAAAAAAAGAAGTAACTGAAGCTTCAGGAAAAAAAAACGAAGTTGTTCAAAAATTAAAATCAAAATAAGTCAAAGAAAAATTGCATCTGAGTTTGGAATTTCAGTAGACCAAGTCAAAGCCCTCATCAATAAGGAGAAAAAAATAGCCTCTTTTGAAGAAAATGAACTTTCCTCAAAGTGTAGAATTTTTGAAAAGAAAGCGGGAAAAAAGAACATAAACAATCAAGTCTGAAAGTTTTTTTGCCAAATGAAAACGAAAAATCTTACTGTCACTGGAACAATTGTTAAAGTAGAATACTCTGGATTTTGCAGAAAAGGAAAAAAAATCACGGAATTCAAGGTATCGGAATGTTGGTTGTCTCGCTTCAGCAGTCGATATAACGTCGAATTCAAAATAATCAATGGCGCAGCTGTAGACGTAAATATCGACACTGTGTAGGAATGATAAAGAAAACTTCCGGACTTATTTCGGAAGGATTTCGACGCCGCTGACATTTTAAATGCCGGTGAAACCTGCCTTTTCTTACAGCTCTCTCAAATAAAGCCCTAGCAGAAAGAAGCGAGAAATGCGTGCGCGGGAAAATGTCGATAGAAAGAATGACCTTCATGCTCTATGCCAGTTTTATGGGTGAGAACCTCAAACCACTTGTGATTGGAAAAGTGAAAAACCACGATGCTTCAAAAATGTGAAGATCACATCATTACCTGTGCACTATAAATGTAATAAAAAATCCTGAATGGCATTCACAATTTTCTACCAATGGTTGGATGGACATTAACGAGATGATGAAGAGATAAGGAAGAAAAAGTCTTCTTTTTGTGGATAATGACAGATCACATACAAACATGCAGCTGAGAAACGTTAGCCTGAAGTTCCTGCCACCAAACTGTACTTCTATAATCCAACCACTGGATCAATGAATAATTAAGACCTATAAAGCTCACTACAGAATCAATTTTCTGAAGAAAACGTCACTGATGATGGTGGAGGCAAATTTGAAAACCGAACTAATGAAGAAGGTCAATGATATAGATGCTGTCCATTGAATACCAACGGCTTGGAATGAAGTAACCCCCTACACCATCCAAAGATGCTTATACTTATAAAGCATGATTCCCATATAAGAATGGGCAATCAAGAATAGAGGACCAAGAAGCAACAGCTTTGAGTGACTTGGGGTCAATTTCTTCAGAAGCTTCACACTGAAATTAAAACTGGATCTATCTCGAAGACGACGGAAGCCGTCCGGTTTGCGGCAACAACATCGTTGAAGAGGAAGCGGATAGTTAAGAAGAAGCAGAGTTAGACGAGATCGATGAAACAAGAAGTACGATTACCTTTAGGCAATATGGCCAATGGACTAAAGACCTGTTAAACTATGCTGCTGAGCATCACCCGGAAGCATTTCCACTTCTAAAACAAACAAATAACATGTGCAGTACACGAGAATATACATACACAATGAAAAAACAGACTAAAATTACTCACTTCTTTAAGTAATTATTTGATTTTATTTTCAAGTAATGTATTGCATGTATGTAATTTTTTGTTCCGTTTTTTAATAAAAATAATGAGATGGTAGAGCACCAGGTCCAATTGAATTTAGATTGACATTGCACTAGCCGCCAAATCTAAATTCAGCTCCTCCATCCCGGTAATTAGCATGGCTAACTAGGCTTAGTATTCTATACAGACTATAATTTCAATACATATTAGTAGTAGTAACGCATTTTCCAGTCTCCCTCTATAATGAACATCCCGATAATCTGATCCTGTTTGGTCCCATAAGTGTTCAGAATACAAAGAGTCCACTGTACTTTCTTCAATTCATGGAAATGTTGATGCCAGCATTACTAGCGGAGTATATCGGAGAATTGAAGAATGTCCGTATCTTTTTTCTCTGAAGAAAGAATTTTGAAGAAAGAAAATATCCACCAATTAAAGAAATTTCCGTTCTTTTTTACCATTCTAGGAAAGATAATTTCATTAATATGATAAAAGGAGTTTTTTTAAATACTTATTTCGTTATTCCGGGGAAGGCCTTAAACCTGGGACCCCGCGTTTCCAATCGAACATCTTAATCCCTTGGCTAGCAAGCGCTTGAAAGAAGACCCATTTAAAATAAATATATGTTTTCCTTCAAATGGAGTATTGCTACAGCTTTTTTTAATTTTTGTTCAGAAAGCTCGGAAATTTAAACTTAATCGCAGGGACATTTCGTCGTTATGAAATAATGATTGATGTTTTAACACTTATAGAATGATAGAGGATAAAAATTATTACATATCAGACATATTTTTAATAAGACATAATTTTGTTAGAAATGAATGTTAGATGTAAAAAACTAGGATTTCCCTCAGAGGAATATTGCTGAGAACATAGATTTAATAATAACATGTGGAAGCAAAGAAAATGAGATGTTATCTTTAATTGTCCATATACTGCGATAAATTGAAATGATGAAAATAAACGAATCGTAGAATTACAAAATCTTATATATAAATTCGTATACACTGTTTAAAAAAATGGGAAAGATAACCATGCAAGACAGCTATGCATGGATATAAGATTGAAAGTACGCAATATATTAAAAGTAAAATAGAAAATGAGACACTAAATTATCTGATATCGGAATTTTAACTGTATAAAATGATGTCAAGATCATAATCAGACGCTCCGCACCAATTTGATTAACTTTAAATGAGAAATATATGATGTTTAAAAAGAATGGACTATACTTTATATGGTGTGTGCTCCCCCGGAATAGTTAATATTGTACAATATCTGTTTTCCACGTATGCAATGAGGTTGTCCATAATAGTTAAGGAATTCTCTCTTCAAAATCTGATGTAGTATCAAAGTCCTGAACACGTCAGCAGTGGCATGCAATGCTTCGTTAGAGTGTGTTTTAAATATGCTCGATTGGATTTAAATGATGAGTGTAAGCTGGCCACTACATACGCTGTATTGTTTTGTTTTCAAAGATATTTTGCACAAGTTGAGCTGTATTTAGCATGTATTAAATAAAAGAAATCGGCAATGATTGCAACATAAAGTATGACACAAGATCTGAATATATCGTCTGCATAACCTTTGAGCTGTCAAAGTGTCATTTGAAGTAATTTACAGATCCATACATATTTTTTCAGCAAATCATGCAAGCTAAAATACGCCAATATGAACCGGATTATGAAATTTCACCAGAATAATTTAATATATAAAAAATCTACTAATGATAATTGAGAATATGACCTTATGATAAAATGTCTAGAAAAATGAATCAGAAAAAAAATTCATATCACATTTAAAACGGCACTTCCCTCTGTTAGTGGCCTTGGCGAGAGAGAGAAAAGCCTAGAGAAGGAACACTTTAACAAGTACTTTCGGGCAACCTACTCACTGTTTCATACAGGTCTTTATTCAATATTTACACAATTTATTTAATGCTAGGTGGGTATCTATCAGTTTTGTTGCATTTAAATTGCATGTTTTGTGGAGGAAATGCAGCATTATGAAGTATTTAATGTTGCCATACCTAATAATTCCAAATTAATGGTAATTGAGATCGCTTTCCGCTCATTTCATCTTTTAAAATTTTTTAGAAACCCTTCATAGAGACAATTTTATATTTTAAAACTAACCCGAAGCAAAATTTCAAAATTTTGGCTCAGCAGTAACACAGAAATAGAAAATTTTCGAAAGTTTTTTGTTTCTGGCAGTGTTTTATATAGCAACATTTTTAGGAATTGTTCTATTGCGAGAATTTACGTCATGATAAATACAGCCATGTCAACTTTCATGTTTATATTCCTAACAATTCCATGTATTTCGTTACTTAGATCATATTTAGATCTTTTTCCGGTTTCTTTAGTCTTTCGATTTTTTTTAGAATTCGTTCTACAATGAGCATTTACATATTATAAATTACTGTCATGCCAAAGTTCTAGTTTCTATCCTTAACAGTATACCAGAAATTTCAGTATTCCAAATAAATCATAATTTAGAACCTTTCTAGAAATTTTTACATTTATCCGTCAAATTGAACCTTTTAGAGAGCGTTCATAACAAGTATTTACATCATAAAAGTAACTACCACACCGAATTTAAAGTTTCTAACCCAATCAGTATCACAGAATTCGAGTTTTTAGAACTTTTCTGCTCCTGCAGCGATGTAAGTTGTTGCACTGATATAAAATACAGTCTTTGTTTCGGAGCAGAGATGGCCACCAACATTTTTTTAAAGTTGGCTATGTAGTTTCAGAGATAACCCCTCACAAACGTACACGCATTAATAATATTATACACTTTATAATATTATAACGCTTTATAATATTAGCATTAGAGGTACAAAAACAAAAGCCATTTATCTGTTACAAACTAAAGTGCCCTGCATTGCCCAGAATTTGAAGGATGTTTGTTCTGAAAAATCAATTTCAAAATTTAGCATAGAGCATAAAACAATCATTTAAAAAAGTAGTCGAAGTGTTGCATGCGTAAATCAAATGAAAACACAATATAAAAATGTATAAATGTATATAACAGAAGCAAAAGAATACAGCTATAAATGAACTTATTTCAATTTATAATTGGAGCAATAATGTTAAAATACGCCAATATTTCCATAATCGAGTTTTTATCATTCTTCAATACGTTTTTTCACACTCATATGACATTATACTATATTCACAACGTCCTTAATATTTCCAATATGACGTAATATTTTCCTCTTTCACGTGGAAACCTTGAAATAGAAAAGTTATGAAGTTATATTTTCTTTCATTTAAATTCGTCAAACTGTTTATTTCATTTTAATTTTTCACACATATATCTTGCAATAGAAAAGTTATGACGTAATATTCCCCTTCTTTTAAATTCGGCAAACTATTTATTTCATTTTTATTTTTCACGTGGAAATCTTGCAGTAGAAAATTAATTGTTGTAGTAAGAATTTTATTGTGTATTTTAATTGTTGGCAACTGCTATAACGAAAGATGTTTAAATTTGATAAGAAATTTCTGTTAAATTGGTGGTTTTTTTATTAATTAAAAATTAACTATAAATTATTTCGATTCCGGATTACTTTAGTTGCCTCGGCCGTGCTTTAATACACATGTACGTATCTTTTCACAATTTTGGCTTCCAAACTGTGAATTTGTATAGAATTACAAACAGACAGATAGACAAATTTTCATTTTTATATATTAGATTATATACAAACATAAATATCTTATCTAATACGTGTTAGCAGATGCATTTTTAAATATATGTATAAAAACCAGTATAATACTTATTCTGTTTTATTTTCATAGACCTTTATATCATCTGGCAAAAAATCTCACTTTCTTAACCCCGAATTGCACGCTTTTTACAAAAGCGCTGTGTAAGTAAATATAGTAAGTAATAAGTAAATATATTATAATTATATTTGCTTATTGTCCATAGAACAGAGAAGTACCATGAAAAGCATTAAATGCATAGTAATAAGGTACTTAGAATGCGACATTTACAATCAACTATTATTGGCGTTCAATCTTACAGTTTGGCGAAAGATTTTTGGTCGACGGTATAACTAAGTAGTACCAAATACTGTACTGCAATTTAACTTCAATTTAACTTAATCTTCTCTATTCTACTATTTTAAGATTTTTAACTTCTAAACATCGCACATTTTCAATTTTTATACCGTCGTATTAGGGAGAAAAGGCATTTTTAAATGCAATTTGTTTGAAAACTGCATCTCAATTTATTTTTGAAATATTAATTTTTTCGTAGTTTTTAGCGCCATTTGTTTAATTTTGACAACTCAAGTACTCCATTTCTGTAGAAAGTAGGGGAAAAATAGTTGGAAAATAGTAATTATACCTTTTTTTTGCCTTTTTCACTTAACAACTTAAAAAAAAAAAATTAATTAAAATACGTGCTATTTTGAAAAAATATAAATTAATGATTTTTTTTCAAAATTTAATTTTAAGTATCTATATTAATATTACAAACAAATGAGGGCATGAGATAGTGATAATGAGATAATGATAGATGAGTCAATCATGAGATAGCCGATTTTTTTTTTTTGTAGAGTTTCTTGAATGACGACATCTCTTTTTTCTTTGGATTTGTGTATTATTCAGCGATAGTGACGTCCTATGCGCACTTTACTGTAGAAGATGTTTAAGACTGGATCGTAAATGAAGAAATCTTTAGCGGATGCGGATGACCTCATTTTGTATAAAGTAAAAGCGTGTGTTTTAAGTCTTAAAACTGAACTATGTTTTGTACTATCCATATTTATATTTTTTTTCATCGAGGATGACACTATATTCTGAAAAAGGAGAGTTCATGTTTTCTAGTTTATTTTTGAAACTTTTCTGTATCAAAGCTTTTTTATTCTTCTTCCCGTTTTCTAGTTTTTTTTTTTTTTTAATCTTTGTGCAGTTTCGGCCTCAAAAAGTGAGATTTATTGCAAAAAGTATAAATAGCTATGAAAACAAACCTGATAAATGTTTATGCTTATTTTTACAAGTAAATATGGCACAGATGCCATATACGCACCAAGGTACCTGATTGGCGCCAAAGTGGCATTAATTTGCCTGACATGGTAATCAATGGCGGCTCGTGACTGTCATATTTTGGGGCACTAAATGGAAAGATTTCTTTTAAAGCAATAGTGGTAAGAGAAGAATAATTTGGCCGCTATAGATTTATTGCCCCCCGAAAATTCCAGCCACGAGCCGCCACTGATGTAATCATATATAACGCTATTATAAATGGTTTTGTTCTATAATTATATCATTTATTGATTGTTATTTCCTTTTAAAAATAATAGAAAATGTTTAGTTTATCACTTTATTTTGTTTTCATATTGAAATAAAAAATAACGTGCTATTATAGCATGCTATGGTGAGTATGGTGTATGGTATATAGCATGACTGGTATTCGAAAACGACGTTTTCGCCAAATTGGCATAAAAAAATCACGCCAAAACCTGGTGCGTTTATGGCATCTGTGCCATAAATATAAACATTTTATTTATATATATAATATCATTGCTTTTTATATAAAATTTACTTTTTTTTGTATATAAAAATAGGTAAGTGGCTTGTTAACACAAAATAAATTGTATAGATCTTTAAAAAATTGCTTGAGTATATGAAACAATGAATAAGTTGCATGAAAATACGCATAAAAAGCTTACTTGTCTCGCCAATCCTATTTTCTCTACCTCGCCAAGGCCCTTAAACAGGAAAAGTACCAATTTAATTTTTAAAGACTAAAAATAATTAATATAAATTGAAATTGTTTTTTTTTAAATCATTCTTTAATTAAAATTCACAAAAATTTAGAAAATATATATGTTTTTAAAATGAACTAAATAGTAGAAAAGTCTTTAAAAAAACTTTAAATCCACGGAGCTTAAATTTAATTCGGTGAGTTCAATTATGGAAGATAAATGGGTTTAAATGGGAATTTTGCCAAGTTAGCCAGCTATCTCCAAGTTGGCTTCATATACAGAAACATTTTTGTCGTCAAATTTCGCCACGTTGGCCAAAGTTTGGCGATATCGTGGTAACCCTTTCATTAGTCTTTTCTACAAATACTCATTGTTGAAGCTAATGCTGATTTCTCTGTAAAAATTTAAACGTAACCATTAAGTAATCCCCCCCCCCCCCCCACCGTTGCCCTCTTAGAGATCGAATTTTAAAAAAATGTCCAATTCATATATTGCCCTCAGGAACACATATATATTCCAAATTTCAAAACTCTATGTCAACAGGAAGTGGGTGAAAAAATGAATCACAAGATTTGAGTGCCACAGACTTAGTATTGTTATTGTTGTATTATAATTGTAAGTTAAAAGAAAGCATGTAAAAAAAAAAAAAGAAAGAAAATAAGAAGAAATGATGCTATAAAGCAATATATTTTATTAAACATCATATAATTGTTTCTACTTTTCACACGCGAAATATAAAATATGCTGCTGGCGATTAAAAAATGCTATTGAGAGATTATCGCAAAATCTCAAATCAAAGTTTTTATGCCTTTTTTCTTTTAAATGGAAAAACAAAAATATTTCTTTTCCTGTTTGATTAAATTTAAATATGTTTTATGGCAATTCAATATTACTGCGTGCCTATTTTTTTTTATTTGCTCCATGTGTTCAAACCAGTTGTCTAAAAAAAGATCCAACGGTGAAAGTGACGCACCCCAAATTTCTGTGACGTATGCAGATAAATTGCGCTTTTTTATCAGTTTTTTTTTTTTTTTTTTACCTAATTTTTAAACGATTTGGAACTTATTTTTCATAGTACCTCATAGGTACCTTCAGGTGCAATTAGAAACGAAATCCGACACGAACGAAATTCGATCAGAAACGAAATTTTTTGAGTTATGCTTGACGAAAGGTTTTTATAAGGCGTTTTTTTTTAGTAGGACATGGCGTTAATATCCATCGTAGCTGTAATATGTCCTGACAGTAATATTTCGCTGAGTATTAGCCTTCGCTTCGCTCAGACAATGAATATTATGATTTTATCTAAATTCGAGAAGAAATGTCTACTTTTAAGAATAAAATTGATATTTTTAAGTTAATTGAATTACTGTGTATTTTTCAAATGTGTTCGTTAAGAATATATTTTACATGCAAATACTTTTTTAATGATCTAAAAAGTAAATTGCGAATATGTTTAAATGGATGAAAAAATTGCTACTTTATTAAATTCGAAAGTATTAGAATTATTTTTTAAATAAATTAGAAATTATAATTTATTGAATTTTCTATTTTTCATTTTAAAAATAAATTCGAACTTTGGTATGAATACAGCCAATACGCGTGTGTGCTACAAATAAACGGAATTTATCAATCTTTCCAGACAGAGAGAAGAATTAATGGAAAAAGCATGTTTGTTAGGAGTACGGAAATCATTTGTTTAATAATAACGAAAAACATAGTGTATAAAGACGAATTTTTCTGGCGTTGCATATACAAAACTGTTGATCATTTGCATCATATATAAACATAATAAATACGAAATAAAAACTTCATTTTTTTACAAAGTACATTCTTATAGGGTAAATTGGGTGAAGATGACGTAGTTTTTTACTTTATTATTTTAAAAATCGCCTGTTGTTTTTATTTGTTACTCTTTGATTTCTTTTTGAAGGTTGCACCCTCATGTATAATTTAAAACCTTATTTCATTTTACAGATATTATATAAAACATCAAAAATTTTGTTTTTGTAAATACTTGCATTTCGGAATCTTACCTATACTTATGGGTAAGATGGCCAATTATCTAGGGCTAAGATGCCTTGTGGAGTTTCATTGTAAACAATAATTTTGTGAAGCAGTATAAAACATAATGGTACGAATACAAGTAAATTTAATATTTTAGACATACTAAAGTTGTTAACATACTTAATATTAGGCAATTACAAAAATATGACAATTGTCAATTTAATAAAAGGACAAACTAATAACGTCAACTACTTTGGTCCTTGCGGGGTTACTTTGGTCCATCCCATAAAAAAAAAGTTTTATTCTTTCTTTTGAACAAACAATACAAGATAATTCGGAGTTTTTGCCCTTGAAAAATATTTTAGACCCTACTATAGGATATTTGAATATTTTGGGATAATTAATTTTTTTTTTAGTGACAACACTGGTTGTGTTTGTAAACAACTGCTTTCGTGTGTAGATTTTAACTGCCCAAACTTTCTATAGTGAGAGAATCTGGATAAGAGATGCAAATAAGGTAAGTGTCAAAATATTACCTATAGTAACCTGCAACTAATGTGTGATCATAGCTTTTTCCTTAACTTTTTATTTTGACAGAAAATGCTTACGTTTTCATAAAGCTAACATGAAAACTAGTTTTTCGGGGCTACTGTGTGCCAGGCCTTTTCTGGTCCATAAGTAGTCCCAGTTACTCAGAAATGCCTTTTATACAATCAAATATCTTTAAAAATGTAGCAAGTAAAATTTTTTTCAAATGTTACTTTAGCAAAGTGTTGCAGTAATTATTTTTGTTCCAGTTGCTGAAGATAACATGACGAAAATTGTTTCTCGTGTCTTTAATATTAACATTTGGTTTATTGTATTTAAATGTTTAAAAACATAAAAAAAAAAAAAAAAAAAAAAAAAAAAGAGCGAGTGGAAAATATTTTAGGGCGCACTTTGTGTACTAAAGAAAGAGGACGAATGTATTCAAAAATCGCGATTTAAATATTTAAGCCCAATAAACAATGAGAAGTTGCTTCCTGCATAAAAATAAATATATTTTTAAATAATCTAACTTAATTTCATTAATTATGTCACATGATTGAAAATAGATACTTACAATTACACTCACTTTCAAAAGACTGGAATTTTAAATAGAAAAGTTTTTATTAATAAAATATGTACAGTGACAGCAAAAAAAGTCTTGACAGTCATTGAAATTCTTTTTTTAAAGTCCTCATTTCAAACCGCTACCAGAACTAAAAAAAAAAGGGGGGGGATGCTGATTTATCTTAAGCTGCAACAACCACCACTCCATGCGAATAAAGCGTAATAGAGATTCTCGTTAACCTCTTTTAATTAAAGCAGCAAAAAGTAAAATAAAACATGTGAATATTAAGATTGTGGCTTGAGTGTTAAAAATTTTTTTTTGCTGGCACTGTTGTTAAAAAATTTTCTACAGATGTTCACAACTTCAAGTGTTCTCTATGATTTTGTAATCGTAAATGTTTAAATTTTAGCTATTTACGAGTATGATGATGATTATATATATATATACTTATATTTATTATAAATTTCATTTTAAACAAGAATTTTTAATTATATTATTTAAAATTGATCTTTTGTGTTTTTAGATTACACCTTTTTTTTCTTGTTTAGTAGCTAATTCACAAACAGCTGGTTTTAGAGAAAAAATTCCGAACTCAAAAATGTTTCAAATATTTGTTTTTTATCACATTAACAGTTACCGATGGCAAAACAATTATTATAAAAAGAATTTCGAAATTTAGATATATATATATATCTATTGTTTCAAGATCCTATAAGGTATATTGAAGAAAGCATTCTCCATACTCTAAGAAACAGAGAACAATTTCTTATTTAGGACCGAAAATTACCAATTAAAGAATTTTGTAAAATTTCTTTTTCTTTAAATACAAAAATGCTGAAAAATCCTATCATTCGTGCTATCATTATCAATGTATAAGTAAGTTAGGTTATCCTATGCAAAAACATTATTTTTACTCGTTTTGTTATAAGCGAATGGAGAAAGTTTGCCTACATATAAATTACAAGACCGATGGGAAGTAAAAGTTTAAATTTCTTAACTTAAAAAATGAAATAAATATTTTGTCAAGGATGGATTTTCCTTTATTGGCATTTGATATATTTACCCAACAGCGAGCCAATTGTTAATGGGTACGATACCAGCAGAATTCAATGTGGTCCAACAAAATTATTTTTCATTATTAGAACAACGCTCTAAATAAGAAGGGAAATATTGCGGTATTTATTGTACCAACTTTCGCAATTCAGTAAACATCAAAACAACTATTATAAAAAGAATTTTGAAATTTAGATATATATATTGTTTCAAGATCCTATAAGGTATATTGAAGAAAGCTTTCTCCATGCTCTAAGAAACAGAGAAAAATTTCTTTTTTACAACCGAAACTTACCAATTAATGAATTTTGTAAAATTTCTTTTATTTTTTAAATACAAAAATGCTGAAAAATCATATCATTCGTACTATCATTATCAATGTATCAGTAAGTTAGGTTATCCTATGCAAAAATATTATTTTTACTCGTTTTGTTATAAGCGAATGGAGAAAGTTTGCCTACATATAAATTACAAGACCGATGGGAAGTAAAAGTTTAAATTTCTTAACTTAAAAAATGAAATAAATATTTTGTTGAGGATGGATTTTTCTTTATTGGCATTTGATATAGTTACCCAACAGCGAGCCAATTGTTAATGGGTACGATACCAGTAGAATTCAATGTGGTCCAACAAAATTATTTTTCGTTATTAGAACAACGCTCTAAATAAGAAGGGAAATATTGCGGTATTTATTGTACCAACTTCCGCAATTCAGTAAACTTCAAAACAACTATTATAAAAAGAATTTCGAAATTTAGATGTATATATATATATTGTTTCAAGATCCTATAAGGTATATTGAAGAAAGCTTTCTCCATGCTCTAAGAAACAGAGAAAAAATTCTTTTTTACGACCGAAACTTACCAATTAATGAATTTTGTAAAATTTCTTTTTCTTTAAATACAAAAATTCTGAAAAATCATATCATTTGTGCTATCATTATGAATGTATCAGTAAGTTAGGTTATGCTATGCAAAAATATTATATTTGCTCGTTTTCTTATAAGCGAATGGAGAAAGTTTGCCTACATATAAATAACAAGACTGATGGGAAGTAAAAGTTTAAATTTCTTAACTTAAAAAATGAAATAAATATTTCGTTAAGGATGGATTTTCCTTTATTGGCATTTGATATAGTTACCCAACAGCGAGCCAATTGTTAATGGGTACGATACCAGTAGAATTCAATGTGGTCCAACAAAATTATTTTTCGTTATTAGAACAACGCTCTAAATAAGAAGGGGAAATATTGGGGTATTTATTGTACCAACTTCCGCAATTCAGTAAACTTCAAAACAACTATTATAAAAAGAATTTCGAAATTTAGATGTATATATATATTGTTTCAAGATCCTATAAGGTATATTGAAGAAAGCTTTCTCCATGCTCTAAGAAACAGAGAAAAAATTCTTTTTTACGACCGAAACTTACCAATTAATGAATTTTGTAAAATTTCTTTTTCTTTAAATACAAAAATTCTGAAAAATCATATCATTTGTGCTATCATTATGAATGTATCAGTAAGTTAGGTTATGCTATGCAAAAATATTATTTTTGCTCGTTTTCTTATAAGCGAATGGAGAAAGTTTGCCTACATATAAATTACAAGGCTGATGGGAAGTAAAAGTTTAAATTTCTTAACTTAAAAAATGAAATAAATATTTCGTTAAGGATGGATTTTCCTTTATTGGCATTTGATATAGTTACCCAACAGCGAGCCAATTGTTAATGGGTACGATACCAGTAGAATTCAATGTGGTCCAACAAAATTATTTTTCGTTATTAGAACAACGCTCTAAATAAGAAGGGAAATATTGCGGTATTTATTGTACCAACTTCCGCAATTCAGTAAACTTCAAAACAACTATTATAAAAAGAATTTCGAAATTTAGATGTATATATATATTGTTTCAAGATCCTATAAGGTATATTGAAGAAAGCTTTCTCCATGCTCTAAGAAACAGAGAAAAAATTCTTTTTTACGACCGAAACTTACCAATTAATGAATTTTGTAAAATTTCTTTTTCTTTAAATACAAAAATTCTGAAAAATCATATCATTTGTGCTATCATTATGAATGTATCAGTAAGTTAGGTTATGCTATGCAAAAATATTATTTTTGCTCGTTTTCTTATAAGCGAATGGAGAAAGTTTGCCTACATATAAATTACAAGACTGATGGGAAGTAAAAGTTTAAATTTCTTAACTTAAAAAATGAAATAAATATTTCGTTAAGGATGGATTTTCCTTTATTGGCATTTGATATAGTTACCCAACAGCGAGCCAATTGTTAATGGGTACGATACCAGTAGAATTCAATGTGGTCCAACAAAATTATTTTTCGTTATTAGAACAACGCTCTAAATAAGAAGGGAAATATTGCGGTATTTATTGTACTAACTTCCGCAATTCAGTAAACTTCAAAACAACTATTATAAAAAGAATTTCGAAATTTAGATGTATATATATATTGTTTCAAGATCCTATAAGGTATATTGAAGAAAGCTTTCTCCATGCTCTAAGAAACAGAGAAAAATTTCTTTTATTTTTTAAATACAAAAATGCTGAAAAATCATATCATTTGTGCTATCATTATCAATGTATCAGTAAGTTAGGTTATCCTATGCAAAAATATTATTTTTACTCGTTTTGTTATAAGCGAATGGAGAAAGTTTGCCTACATATAAATAACAAGACCGATGGGAAGTAAAAGTTTAAATTTCTTAACTTAAAAAATGAAATAAATATTTTGTCAAGGATGGATTTTCCTTTATTGGCATTTGATATAGTTACCCAACAGCGAGCCAATTGTTAATAGGTACGATACCAGTAGAATTCAATGTGGTCCAACAAAATTATTTTTCGTTATTAGAACAACGCTCTAAATAAGAAGGGAAATATTGCGGTATTTATTGTAAAACTTCCGCAATTCAGTAAACTTCAAAACAACTATTATAAAAAGAATTTCGAAATTTAGATATATATATTGTTTCAAGATCCTATAAGGTATATTGAAGAAAGCTTTCTCCATGCTCTAAGAAACAGAGAAAAATTTCTTTTTTACGACCGAAACCTACCAATTAATGAATTTTGTAAAATTTCTTTTATTTTTTAAATACAAAAATGCTGAAAAATCATATCATTTGTGCTATCATTATCAATGTATCAGTAAGTTAGGTTATCCTATGCAAAAATATTATTTTTACTCGTTTTTTTATAAGCGAATGGAGAAAGTTTGCCTACATATAAATTACAAGACCGATGGGAAGTAAAAGTTTAAATTTCTTAACTTAAAAAATGAAAGAAATATTTTGCTAAGGATGGATTTTCCTTTATTGGCATTTGATATAGTTATCCAACAGCGAGCCAATTGTTAATGGGTACGATACCAGTAGAATTCAATGTGGTCCAACAAAATTATTTTACGTTATTAGAACAACGCTCTAAATAAGAAGGGAAATATTGCGGTATTTATTGTACCAACTTCCGCAATTCAGTAAACTTCAAAACAACTATTATAAAAAGAATTTTGAAATTTAGATATATATATTGTTTCAAGATCCTATAAGGTATATTGAAGAAAGCTTTCTCCATGCTCTAAGAAACAGAGAAAAATTTCTTTTTTACAACCGAAACTTACCAATTAATGAATTTTGTAAAATTTCTTTTATTTTTTAAATACAAAAATGCTGAAAAATCATATCATTCGTACTATCATTATCAATGTATCAGTAAGTTAGGTTATCCTATGCAAAAATATTATTTTTACTCGTTTTGTTATAAGCGAATGGAGAAAGTTTGCCTACATATAAATTACAAGACCGATGGGAAGTAAAAGTTTAAATTTCTTAACTTAAAAAATGAAATAAATATTTTGTTAAGGATGGATTTTTCTTTATTGGCATTTGATATAGTTACCCAACAGCGAGCCAATTGTTAATGGGTACGATACCAGTAGAATTCAATGTGGTCCAACAAAATTATTTTTCGTTATTAGAACAACGCTCTAAATAAGAAGGGAAATATTGCGGTATTTATTGTACCAACTTCCGCAATTCAGTAAACTTCAAAACAACTATTATAAAAAGAATTTCGAAATTTAGATGTATATATATATATTGTTTCAAGATCCTATAAGGTATATTGAAGAAAGCTTTCTCCATGCTCTAAGAAACAGAGAAAAAATTCTTTTTTACGACCGAAACTTACCAATTAATGAATTTTGTAAAATTTCTTTTTCTTTAAATACAAAAATTCTGAAAAATCATATCATTTGTGCTATCATTATGAATGTATCAGTAAGTTAGGTTATGCTATGCAAAAATATTATATTTGCTCGTTTTCTTATAAGCGAATGGAGAAAGTTTGCCTACATATAAATAACAAGACTGATGGGAAGTAAAAGTTTAAATTTCTTAACTTAAAAAATGAAATAAATATTTCGTTAAGGATGGATTTTCCTTTATTGGCATTTGATATAGTTACCCAACAGCGAGCCAATTGTTAATGGGTACGATACCAGTAGAATTCAATGTGGTCCAACAAAATTATTTTTCGTTATTAGAACAACGCTCTAAATAAGAAGGGGAAATATTGGGGTATTTATTGTACCAACTTCCGCAATTCAGTAAACTTCAAAACAACTATTATAAAAAGAATTTCGAAATTTAGATGTATATATATATTGTTTCAAGATCCTATAAGGTATATTGAAGAAAGCTTTCTCCATGCTCTAAGAAACAGAGAAAAAATTCTTTTTTACGACCGAAACTTACCAATTAATGAATTTTGTAAAATTTCTTTTTCTTTAAATACAAAAATTCTGAAAAATCATATCATTTGTGCTATCATTATGAATGTATCAGTAAGTTAGGTTATGCTATGCAAAAATATTATTTTTGCTCGTTTTCTTATAAGCGAATGGAGAAAGTTTGCCTACATATAAATTACAAGGCTGATGGGAAGTAAAAGTTTAAATTTCTTAACTTAAAAAATGAAATAAATATTTCGTTAAGGATGGATTTTCCTTTATTGGCATTTGATATAGTTACCCAACAGCGAGCCAATTGTTAATGGGTACGATACCAGTAGAATTCAATGTGGTCCAACAAAATTATTTTTCGTTATTAGAACAACGCTCTAAATAAGAAGGGAAATATTGGGGTATTTATTGTACCAACTTCCGCAATTCAGTAAACTTCAAAACAACTATTATAAAAAGAATTTCGAAATTTAGATGTATATATATATTGTTTCAAGATCCTATAAGGTATATTGAAGAAAGCTTTCTCCATGCTCTAAGAAACAGAGAAAAAATTCTTTTTTACGACCGAAACTTACCAATTAATGAATTTTGTAAAATTTCTTTTTCTTTAAATACAAAAATTCTGAAAAATCATATCATTTGTGCTATCATTATGAATGTATCAGTAAGTTAGGTTATGCTATGCAAAAATATTATTTTTGCTCGTTTTCTTATAAGCGAATGGAGAAAGTTTGCCTACATATAAATTACAAGGCTGATGGGAAGTAAAAGTTTAAATTTCTTAACTTAAAAAATGAAATAAATATTTCGTTAAGGATGGATTTTCCTTTATTGGCATTTGATATAGTTACCCAACAGCGAGCCAATTGTTAATGGGTACGATACCAGTAGAATTCAATGTGGTCCAACAAAATTATTTTTCGTTATTAGAACAACGCTCTAAATAAGAAGGGAAATATTGCGGTATTTATTGTACCAACTTCCGCAATTCAGTAAACTTCAAAACAACTATTATAAAAAGAATTTCGAAATTTAGATGTATATATATATTGTTTCAAGATCCTATAAGGTATATTGAAGAAAGCTTTCTCCATGCTCTAAGAAACAGAGAAAAAATTCTTTTTTACGACCGAAACTTACCAATTAATGAATTTTGTAAAATTTCTTTTTCTTTAAATACAAAAATTCTGAAAAATCATATCATTTGTGCTATCATTATGAATGTATCAGTAAGTTAGGTTATGCTATGCAAAAATATTATTTTTGCTCGTTTTCTTATAAGCGAATGGAGAAAGTTTGCCTACATATAAATTACAAGACTGATGGGAAGTAAAAGTTTAAATTTCTTAACTTAAAAAATGAAATAAATATTTCGTTAAGGATGGATTTTCCTTTATTGGCATTTGATATAGTTACCCAACAGCGAGCCAATTGTTAATGGGTACGATACCAGTAGAATTCAATGTGGTCCAACAAAATTATTTTTCGTTATTAGAACAACGCTCTAAATAAGAAGGGAAATATTGCGGTATTTATTGTACTAACTTCCGCAATTCAGTAAACTTCAAAACAACTATTATAAAAAGAATTTCGAAATTTAGATGTATATATATATTGTTTCAAGATCCTATAAGGTATATTGAAGAAAGCTTTCTCCATGCTCTAAGAAACAGAGAAAAATTTCTTTTATTTTTTAAATACAAAAATGCTGAAAAATCATATCATTTGTGCTATCATTATCAATGTATCAGTAAGTTAGGTTATCCTATGCAAAAATATTATTTTTACTCGTTTTGTTATAAGCGAATGGAGAAAGTTTGCCTACATATAAATAACAAGACCGATGGGAAGTAAAAGTTTAAATTTCTTAACTTAAAAAATGAAATAAATATTTTGTTAAGGATGGATTTTCCTTTATTGGCATTTGATATAGTTACCCAACAGCGAGCCAATTGTTAATAGGTACGATACCAGTAGAATTCAATGTGGTCCAACAAAATTATTTTTCGTTATTAGAACAACGCTCTAAATAAGAAGGGAAATATTGCGGTATTTATTGTAAAACTTCCGCAATTCAGTAAACTTCAAAACAACTATTATAAAAAGAATTTCGAAATTTAGATATATATATTGTTTCAAGATCCTATAAGGTATATTGAAGAAAGCTTTCTCCATGCTCTAAGAAACAGAGAAAAATTTCTTTTTTACGACCGAAACCTACCAATTAATGAATTTTGTAAAATTTCTTTTATTTTTTAAATACAAAAATGCTGAAAAATCATATCATTTGTGCTATCATTATCAATGTATCAGTAAGTTAGGTTATCCTATGCAAAAATATTATTTTTACTCGTTTTTTTATAAGCGAATGGAGAAAGTTTGCCTACATATAAATTACAAGACCGATGGGAAGTAAAAGTTTAAATTTCTTAACTTAAAAAATGAAAGAAATATTTTGCTAAGGATGGATTTTCCTTTATTGGCATTTGATATAGTTATCCAACAGCGAGCCAATTGTTAATGGGTACGATACCAGTAGAATTCAATGTGGTCCAACAAAATTATTTTACGTTATTAGAACAACGCTCTAAATAAGAAGGGAAATATTGCGGTATTTATTGTACCAACTTCCGCAATTCAGTAAACGTCAAAACAACTATTATAAAAAGAATTTCGAAATTTAGATGTATATATATATTGTTTCAAGATCCTATAAGGTATATTGAAGAAAGCTTTCTCCATGCTCTAAGAAACAGAGAAAATTTCTTTTTTACGACAGAAACTTACCAATTAATGAATTTTGTAAAATTTCTTTTATTTTTTAAATACAAAAATGCTGAAAAATCATATCATTTGTGCTATCATTATCAATGTATCAGTAAGTTAGGTTATCCTATGCAAAAATATTATTTTTACTCGTTTTTTTATAAGCGAATGGAGAAAGTTTGCCTACATATAAATTACAAGACCGATGGGAAGTAAAAGTTTAAATTTCTTAACTTAAAAAATGAAAGAAATATTTTGTTAAGGATGGATTTTCCTTTATTGGCATTTGATATAGTTATCCAACAGCGAGCCAATTGTTAATGGGTACGATACCAGTAGAATTCAATGTGGTCCAACAAAATTATTTTACGTTATTAGAACAACGCTCTAAATAAGAAGGGAAATATTGCGGTATTTATTGTACCAACTTCCGCAATTCAGTAAACTTCAAAACAACTATTATAAAAAGAATTTTGAAATTTAGATATATATATTGTTTCAAGATACTATAAGGTATATTGAAGAAAGCTTTCTCCATGCTCTAAGAAACAGAGAAAAATTTCTTTTTTACGACCGAAACTTACCAATTAATGAATTTTGTAAAATTTCTTTTATATTTTAAATACAAAAATGCTGAAAAATCATATCATTTGTGCTATCATTATCAATGTATCAGTAAGTTAGGTTATCCTATGCAAAAATATTATTTTTACTCGTTTTGTTATAAGCGAATGGAGAAAGTTTGCCTACATATAAATTACAAGACCGATGGGAAGTAAAAGTTTAAATTTCTTAACTTAAAAAATGAAATAAATATTTTGTTAAGGATGGATTTTCCTTTATTGGCATTTGATATAGTTACCCAACAGCGAGCCAATTGTTAATGGGTACGATACCAGTAGAATTCAATGTGGTCCAACAAAATTATTTTTCGTTATTAGAACAACGCTCTAAATAAGAAGGGAAATATTGCGGTATTTATTGTACCAACTTCCGCAATTCAGTAAACTTCAAAACAACTATTATAAAAAGAATTTCGAAATTTAGATGTATATATACATTGTTTCAAGATCCTATAAGGTATATTGAAGAAAGCTTTCTCCATGCTCTAAGAAACAGAGAAAAAATTCTTTTTTACGACCGAAACTTACCAATTAATGAATTTTGTAAAATTTCTTTTTCTTTAAATACAAAAATTCTGAAAAATCATATCATCTGTTCTATCATTATGAATGTATCAGTAAGTTAGGTTATGCTATGCAAAAATATTATTTTTGCTCGTTTTCTTATAAGCGAATGGAGAAAGTTTGCCTACATATAAATTACAAGACTGATGGGAAGTAAAAGTTTAAATTTCTTAACTTAAAAAATGAAATAAATATTTCGTTAAGGATGGATTTTCCTTTATTGGCATTTGATATAGTTACCCAACAGCGAGCCAATTGTTAATGGGTACGATACCAGTAGAATTCAATGTGGTCCAACAAAATTATTTTTCGTTATTAGAACAACGCTCTAAATAAGAAGGGAAATATTGCGGTATTTATTGTACCAACTTCCGCAATTCAGTAAACTTCAAAACAACTATTATAAAAAGAATTTCGAAATTTAGATGTATATATATATTGTTTCAAGATCCTATAAGGTATATTGAAGAAAGCTTTCTCCATGCTCTAAGAAACAGAGAAAAAATTCTTTTTTACGACCGAAACTTACCAATTAATGAATTTTGTAAAATTTCTTTTTCTTTAAATACAAAAATTCTGAAAAATCATATCATCTGTTCTATCAGTATGAATGTATCAGTAAGTTATGTTATGCTATGCAAAAATATTATTTTTGCTCGTTTTCTTATAAGCGAATGGAGAAAGTTTGCCTACATATAAATTACAAGACTGATGGGAAGTAAAAGTTTAAATTTCTTAACTTAAAAAATGAAATAAATATTTCGTTAAGGATGGATTTTCCTTTATTGGCATTTGATATAGTTACCCAACAGCGAGCCAATTGTTAATGGGTACGATACCAGTAGAATTCAATGTGGTCCAACAAAATTATTTTTCGTTATTAGAACAACGCTCTAAATAAGAAGGGAAATATTGCGGTATTTATTGTACCAACTTCCGCAATTCAGTAAACTTCAAAACAACTATTATAAAAAGAATTTCGAAATTTAGATGTATATATATATTGTTTCAAGATCCTATAAGGTATATTGAAGAAAGCTTTCTCCATGATCTAAGAAACAGAGAAAAATTTCTTTTATTTTTTAAATACAAAAATGCTGAAAAATCATATCATTTGTGCTATCATTATCAATGTATCAGTAAGTTAGGTTATCCTATGCAAAAATATTATTTTTACTCGTTTTGTTATAAGCGAATGGAGAAAGTTTGCCTACATATAAATAACAAGACCGATGGGAAGTAAAAGTTTAAATTTCTTAACTTAAAAAATGAAATAAATATTTTGTTAAGGATGGATTTTCCTTTATTGGCATTTGATATAGTTACCCAACAGCGAGCCAATTGTTAATAGGTACGATACCAGTATAATTCAATGTGGTCCAACAAAATTATTTTTCGTTATTAGAACAACGCTCTAAATAAGAAGGGAAATATTGCGGTATTTATTGTAAAACTTCCGCAATTCAGTAAACTTCAAAACAACTATTATAAAAAGAATTTCGAAATTTAGATATATATATTGTTTCAAGATCCTATAAGGTATATTGAAGAAAGCTTTCTCCATGCTCTAAGAAACAGAGAAAAATTTCTTTTTTACGACCGAAACCTACCAATTAATGAATTTTGTAAAATTTCTTTTATTTTTTAAATACAAAAATGCTGAAAAATCATATCATTTGTGCTATCATTATCAATGTATCAGTAAGTTAGGTTATCCTATGCAAAAATATTATTTTTACTCGTTTTTTTATAAGCGAATGGAGAAAGTTTGCCTACATATAAATTACAAGACCGATGGGAAGTAAAAGTTTAAATTTCTTAACTTAAAAAATGAAAGAAATATTTTGCTAAGGATGGATTTTCCTTTATTGGCATTTGATATAGTTATCCAACAGCGAGCCAATTGTTAATGGGTACGATACCAGTAGAATTCAATGTGGTCCAACAAAATTATTTTACGTTATTAGAACAACGCTCTAAATAAGAAGGGAAATATTGCGGTATTTATTGTACCAACTTCCGCAATTCAGTAAACTTCAAAACAACTATTATAAAAAGAATTTCGAAATTTAGATGTATATATATATTGTTTCAAGATCCTATAAGGTATATTGAAGAAAGCTTTCTCCATGCTCTAAGAAACAGAGAAAATTTCTTTTTTACGACCGAAACTTACCAATTAATGAATTTTGTAAAATTTCTTTTATTTTTTAAATACAAAAATGCTGAAAAATCATATCATTTGTGCTATCATTATCCATGTATCAGTAAGTTAGGTTATCCTATGCAAAAATATTATTTTTACTCGTTTTGTTATAAGCGAATGGAAAAAGTTTGCCTACATATAAATTACAAGACCGATGGGAAGTAAAAGTTTAAATTTCTTAACTTAAAAAATGAAAGAAATATTTTGTTAAGGATGGATTTTCCTTTATTGGCATTTGATATAGTTACCCAACAGCGAGCCAATTGTTAATAGGTACGATACCAGTAGAATTCAATGTGGTCCAACAAAATTATTTTTCGTTATTAGAACAACGCTCTAAATAAGAAGGGAAATATTGCGGTATTTATTGTACAAACTTCCGCAATTCAGTAAACTTCAAAACAACTATTATAAAAAGAATTTCGAAATTTAGATATATATATTGTTTCAAGATCCTATAAGGTATATTGAAGAAAGCTTTCTCCATGCTCTAAGAAACAGAGAAAAATTTCTTTTTTACGACCGAAACCTACGAATTAATGAATTTTGTAAAATTTCTTTTATTTTTTAAATACAAAAATGCTGAAAAATCATATCATTTGTGCTATCATTATCAATGTATCAGTAAGTTAGGTTATCCTATGCAAAAATATTATTTTTACTCGTTTTTTTATAAGCGAATGGAGAAAGTTTGCCTACATATAAATTACAAGACCGATGGGAAGTAAAAGTTTAAATTTCTTAACTTAAAAAATGAAATAAATATTTTGTTAAGGATGGATTTTCCTTTATTGGCATTTGATATAGTTACCCAACAGCGAGCCAATTGTTAATGGGTACGATACCAGTAGAATTCAATGTGGTCCAACAAAATTATTTTTCGTTATTAGAACAACGCTCTAAATAAGAAGGGAAATATTGCGGTATTTATTGTACCAACTTCCGCAATTCAGTAAACTTCAAAACAACTATTATAAAAAGAATTTCGAAATTTAGATGTATATATACATTGTTTCAAGATCCTATAAGGTATATTGAAGAAAGCTTTCTCCATGCTCTAAGAAACAGAGAAAAAATTCTTTTTTACGACCGAAACTTACCAATTAATGAATTTTGTAAAATTTCTTTTTCTTTAAATACAAAAATTCTGAAAAATCATATCATCTGTTCTATCATTATGAATGTATCAGTAAGTTAGGTTATGCTATGCAAAAATATTATTTTTGCTCGTTTTCTTATAAGCGAATGGAGAAAGTTTGCCTACATATAAATTACAAGACTGATGGGAAGTAAAAGTTTAAATTTCTTAACTTAAAAAATGAAATAAATATTTCGTTAAGGATGGATTTTCCTTTATTGGCATTTGATATAGTTACCCAACAGCGAGCCAATTGTTAATAGGTACGATACCAGTAGAATTCAATGTGGTCCAACAAAATTATTTTTCGTTATTAGAACAACGCTCTAAATAAGAAGGGAAATATTGCGGTATTTATTGTAAAACTTCCGCAATTCAGTAAACTTCAAAACAACTATTATAAAAAGAATTTCGAAATTTAGATATATATATTGTTTCAAGATCCTATAAGGTATATTGAAGAAAGCTTTCTCCATGCTCTAAGAAACAGAGAAAAATTTCTTTTTTACGACCGAAACCTACCAATTAATGAATTTTGTAAAATTTCTTTTATTTTTTAAATACAAAAATGCTGAAAAATCATATCATTTGTGCTATCATTATCAATGTATCAGTAAGTTAGGTTATCCTATGCAAAAATATTATTTTTACTCGTTTTTTTATAAGCGAATGGAGAAAGTTTGCCTACATATAAATTACAAGACCGATGGGAAGTAAAAGTTTAAATTTCTTAACTTAAAAAATGAAAGAAATATTTTGCTAAGGATGGATTTTCCTTTATTGGCATTTGATATAGTTATCCAACAGCGAGCCAATTGTTAATGGGTACGATACCAGTAGAATTCAATGTGGTCCAACAAAATTATTTTACGTTATTAGAACAACGCTCTAAATAAGAAGGGAAATATTGCGGTATTTATTGTACCAACTTCCGCAATTCAGTAAACGTCAAAACAACTATTATAAAAAGAATTTCGAAATTTAGATGTATATATATATTGTTTCAAGATCCTATAAGGTATATTGAAGAAAGCTTTCTCCATGCTCTAAGAAACAGAGAAAATTTCTTTTTTACGACAGAAACTTACCAATTAATGAATTTTGTAAAATTTCTTTTATTTTTTAAATACAAAAATGCTGAAAAATCATATCATTTGTGCTATCATTATCAATGTATCAGTAAGTTAGGTTATCCTATGCAAAAATATTATTTTTACTCGTTTTTTTATAAGCGAATGGAGAAAGTTTGCCTACATATAAATTACAAGACCGATGGGAAGTAAAAGTTTAAATTTCTTAACTTAAAAAATGAAAGAAATATTTTGTTAAGGATGGATTTTCCTTTATTGGCATTTGATATAGTTATCCAACAGCGAGCCAATTGTTAATGGGTACGATACCAGTAGAATTCAATGTGGTCCAACAAAATTATTTTACGTTATTAGAACAACGCTCTAAATAAGAAGGGAAATATTGCGGTATTTATTGTACCAACTTCCGCAATTCAGTAAACTTCAAAACAACTATTATAAAAAGAATTTTGAAATTTAGATATATATATTGTTTCAAGATACTATAAGGTATATTGAAGAAAGCTTTCTCCATGCTCTAAGAAACAGAGAAAAATTTCTTTTTTACGACCGAAACTTACCAATTAATGAATTTTGTAAAATTTCTTTTATATTTTAAATACAAAAATGCTGAAAAATCATATCATTTGTGCTATCATTATCAATGTATCAGTAAGTTAGGTTATCCTATGCAAAAATATTATTTTTACTCGTTTTGTTATAAGCGAATGGAGAAAGTTTGCCTACATATAAATTACAAGACCGATGGGAAGTAAAAGTTTAAATTTCTTAACTTAAAAAATGAAATAAATATTTTGTTAAGGATGGATTTTCCTTTATTGGCATTTGATATAGTTACCCAACAGCGAGCCAATTGTTAATGGGTACGATACCAGTAGAATTCAATGTGGTCCAACAAAATTATTTTTCGTTATTAGAACAACGCTCTAAATAAGAAGGGAAATATTGCGGTATTTATTGTACCAACTTCCGCAATTCAGTAAACTTCAAAACAACTATTATAAAAAGAATTTCGAAATTTAGATGTATATATACATTGTTTCAAGATCCTATAAGGTATATTGAAGAAAGCTTTCTCCATGCTCTAAGAAACAGAGAAAAAATTCTTTTTTACGACCGAAACTTACCAATTAATGAATTTTGTAAAATTTCTTTTTCTTTAAATACAAAAATTCTGAAAAATCATATCATCTGTTCTATCATTATGAATGTATCAGTAAGTTAGGTTATGCTATGCAAAAATATTATTTTTGCTCGTTTTCTTATAAGCGAATGGAGAAAGTTTGCCTACATATAAATTACAAGACTGATGGGAAGTAAAAGTTTAAATTTCTTAACTTAAAAAATGAAATAAATATTTCGTTAAGGATGGATTTTCCTTTATTGGCATTTGATATAGTTACCCAACAGCGAGCCAATTGTTAATGGGTACGATACCAGTAGAATTCAATGTGGTCCAACAAAATTATTTTTCGTTATTAGAACAACGCTCTAAATAAGAAGGGAAATATTGCGGTATTTATTGTACCAACTTCCGCAATTCAGTAAACTTCAAAACAACTATTATAAAAAGAATTTCGAAATTTAGATGTATATATATATTGTTTCAAGATCCTATAAGGTATATTGAAGAAAGCTTTCTCCATGCTCTAAGAAACAGAGAAAAAATTCTTTTTTACGACCGAAACTTACCAATTAATGAATTTTGTAAAATTTCTTTTTCTTTAAATACAAAAATTCTGAAAAATCATATCATCTGTTCTATCAGTATGAATGTATCAGTAAGTTATGTTATGCTATGCAAAAATATTATTTTTGCTCGTTTTCTTATAAGCGAATGGAGAAAGTTTGCCTACATATAAATTACAAGACTGATGGGAAGTAAAAGTTTAAATTTCTTAACTTAAAAAATGAAATAAATATTTCGTTAAGGATGGATTTTCCTTTATTGGCATTTGATATAGTTACCCAACAGCGAGCCAATTGTTAATGGGTACGATACCAGTAGAATTCAATGTGGTCCAACAAAATTATTTTTCGTTATTAGAACAACGCTCTAAATAAGAAGGGAAATATTGCGGTATTTATTGTACCAACTTCCGCAATTCAGTAAACTTCAAAACAACTATTATAAAAAGAATTTCGAAATTTAGATGTATATATATATTGTTTCAAGATCCTATAAGGTATATTGAAGAAAGCTTTCTCCATGATCTAAGAAACAGAGAAAAATTTCTTTTATTTTTTAAATACAAAAATGCTGAAAAATCATATCATTTGTGCTATCATTATCAATGTATCAGTAAGTTAGGTTATCCTATGCAAAAATATTATTTTTACTCGTTTTGTTATAAGCGAATGGAGAAAGTTTGCCTACATATAAATAACAAGACCGATGGGAAGTAAAAGTTTAAATTTCTTAACTTAAAAAATGAAATAAATATTTTGTTAAGGATGGATTTTCCTTTATTGGCATTTGATATAGTTACCCAACAGCGAGCCAATTGTTAATAGGTACGATACCAGTATAATTCAATGTGGTCCAACAAAATTATTTTTCGTTATTAGAACAACGCTCTAAATAAGAAGGGAAATATTGCGGTATTTATTGTAAAACTTCCGCAATTCAGTAAACTTCAAAACAACTATTATAAAAAGAATTTCGAAATTTAGATATATATATTGTTTCAAGATCCTATAAGGTATATTGAAGAAAGCTTTCTCCATGCTCTAAGAAACAGAGAAAAATTTCTTTTTTACGACCGAAACCTACCAATTAATGAATTTTGTAAAATTTCTTTTATTTTTTAAATACAAAAATGCTGAAAAATCATATCATTTGTGCTATCATTATCAATGTATCAGTAAGTTAGGTTATCCTATGCAAAAATATTATTTTTACTCGTTTTTTTATAAGCGAATGGAGAAAGTTTGCCTACATATAAATTACAAGACCGATGGGAAGTAAAAGTTTAAATTTCTTAACTTAAAAAATGAAAGAAATATTTTGCTAAGGATGGATTTTCCTTTATTGGCATTTGATATAGTTATCCAACAGCGAGCCAATTGTTAATGGGTACGATACCAGTAGAATTCAATGTGGTCCAACAAAATTATTTTACGTTATTAGAACAACGCTCTAAATAAGAAGGGAAATATTGCGGTATTTATTGTACCAACTTCCGCAATTCAGTAAACTTCAAAACAACTATTATAAAAAGAATTTCGAAATTTAGATGTATATATATATTGTTTCAAGATCCTATAAGGTATATTGAAGAAAGCTTTCTCCATGCTCTAAGAAACAGAGAAAATTTCTTTTTTACGACCGAAACTTACCAATTAATGAATTTTGTAAAATTTCTTTTATTTTTTAAATACAAAAATGCTGAAAAATCATATCATTTGTGCTATCATTATCCATGTATCAGTAAGTTAGGTTATCCTATGCAAAAATATTATTTTTACTCGTTTTGTTATAAGCGAATGGAAAAAGTTTGCCTACATATAAATTACAAGACCGATGGGAAGTAAAAGTTTAAATTTCTTAACTTAAAAAATGAAAGAAATATTTTGTTAAGGATGGATTTTCCTTTATTGGCATTTGATATAGTTACCCAACAGCGAGCCAATTGTTAATAGGTACGATACCAGTAGAATTCAATGTGGTCCAACAAAATTATTTTTCGTTATTAGAACAACGCTCTAAATAAGAAGGGAAATATTGCGGTATTTATTGTACAAACTTCCGCAATTCAGTAAACTTCAAAACAACTATTATAAAAAGAATTTCGAAATTTAGATATATATATTGTTTCAAGATCCTATAAGGTATATTGAAGAAAGCTTTCTCCATGCTCTAAGAAACAGAGAAAAATTTCTTTTTTACGACCGAAACCTACGAATTAATGAATTTTGTAAAATTTCTTTTATTTTTTAAATACAAAAATGCTGAAAAATCATATCATTTGTGCTATCATTATCAATGTATCAGTAAGTTAGGTTATCCTATGCAAAAATATTATTTTTACTCGTTTTTTTATAAGCGAATGGAGAAAGTTTGCCTACATATAAATTACAAGACCGATGGGAAGTAAAAGTTTAAATTTCTTAACTTAAAAAATGAAATAAATATTTTGTTAAGGATGGATTTTCCTTTATTGGCATTTGATATAGTTACCCAACAGCGAGCCAATTGTTAATGGGTACGATACCAGTAGAATTCAATGTGGTCCAACAAAATTATTTTTCGTTATTAGAACAACGCTCTAAATAAGAAGGGAAATATTGCGGTATTTATTGTACCAACTTCCGCAATTCAGTAAACTTCAAAACAACTATTATAAAAAGAATTTCGAAATTTAGATGTATATATACATTGTTTCAAGATCCTATAAGGTATATTGAAGAAAGCTTTCTCCATGCTCTAAGAAACAGAGAAAAAATTCTTTTTTACGACCGAAACTTACCAATTAATGAATTTTGTAAAATTTCTTTTTCTTTAAATACAAAAATTCTGAAAAATCATATCATCTGTTCTATCATTATGAATGTATCAGTAAGTTAGGTTATGCTATGCAAAAATATTATTTTTGCTCGTTTTCTTATAAGCGAATGGAGAAAGTTTGCCTACATATAAATTACAAGACTGATGGGAAGTAAAAGTTTAAATTTCTTAACTTAAAAAATGAAATAAATATTTCGTTAAGGATGGATTTTCCTTTATTGGCATTTGATATAGTTACCCAACAGCGAGCCAATTGTTAATGGGTACGATACCAGTAGAATTCAATGTGGTCCAACAAAATTATTTTTCGTTATTAGAACAACGCTCTAAATAAGAAGGGAAATATTGCGGTATTTATTGTACCAACTTCCGCAATTCAGTAAACTTCAAAACAACTATTATAAAAAGAATTTTGAAATTTAGATGTATATATATATTGTTTCAAGATCCTATAAGGTATATTGAAGAAAGCTTTCTCCATGCTCTAAGAAACAGAGAAAAAATTCTTTTTTACGACCGAAACTTACCAATTAATGAATTTTGTAAAATTTCTTTTTCTTTAAATACAAAAATTCTGAAAAATCATATCATCTGTTCTATCAGTATGAATGTATCAGTAAGTTATGTTATGCTATGCAAAAATATTATTTTTGCTCGTTTTCTTATAAGCGAATGGAGAAAGTTTGCCTACATATAAATTACAAGACTGATGGGAAGTAAAAGTTTAAATTTCTTAACTTAAAAAATGAAATAAATATTTCGTTAAGGATGGATTTTCCTTTATTGGCATTTGATATAGTTACCCAACAGCGAGCCAATTGTTAATGGGTACGGTACCAGTAGAATTCAATGTGGTCCAACAAAATTATTTTTCGTTATTAGAACAACGGTCTAAATAAGAAGGGAAATATTGCGGTATTTATTGTACAACTTCCGCAATTCAGTAAACTTCAAAACAACTATTATAAAAAGAATTTCGAAATTTAGATGTATATATATATTGTTTCAAGATCCTATAAGGTATATTGAAGAAAGCTTTCTCCATGCTCTAAGAAACAGAGAAAAAATTCTTTTTTACGACCGAAACTTACCAATTAATGAATTTTGTAAAATTTCTTTTTCTTTAAATACAAAAATTCTGAAAAATCATATCATTTGTGCTATCATTATGAATGTATCAGTAAGTTAGGTTATGCTATGCAAAAATATTATTTTTGCTCGTTTTCTTATAAGCGAATGGAGAAAGTTTTCCTAAATATAAATTACAGTACACATGGGAAGTAAACGGTTAAATTGCTTAATTTAAAAAAATAAATAAATATTTTGTTAAGGATGGATTTTCCTTTATTGGCATTTGGTATATTCACCCAACAGCGAGACAAATGTTAATGAGTATGATACCAGTAGAATCCAATGTTGTCCAACAAAATTATTTTTCGTTATTAGAACAACGCTCTAAATAAGAAGGGAAATATTGCGGTATTTATTGTATTAACTCCGCAATTTAGTAAACTTCAAAACAATTATTATAAAAAGAATTTCGAAATTTAGATATACATATTGTTTCAAGATCCTATAAGGTATACTGAGGAAAGCTTTCTCCATGCTTTAAGAAACAGAGAAAAATTTCTTTTTTAGGACCGAAACTTACCAATTAATAAATTTTATTTTATTTTATTTATTTATTTATTTTTTATTTTTTTGAATACAGAAATGCCGAAAAATCATATCATTCGTGCTATTATTATTAATGTATCAGTAAGTAAGGTTATGCTATGCAAAAGTTTTATTTTTACTCGTTTTCTTATAAGTGAATGGAGAAAGTTTTCCTAAATATAAATTACAGTACCCATGGGAAGTAAAAGTTTAAATTTCTAAATTTAAAAAAATAAATAAATATTTTGTTAAGGATGGATTTTCCTTTTTTGGCATTTGATATATTTTTTAAATTGAACGCGTACCACTCAATCTATCTTTTTGGCTGCTACTGGTAAACGACGAGAAAGTACTTTTTATGTATTTTGTTACATGCATCAGGAAATAAAAATATACTAAACCCAGAAAAAATAAAGCAATATAATTTTAAGGTTTTTGAATAGCGTGCGGTAGCTAGTACCTTTTCACCTGTAAATATCGTTCAATTTATAGGCCATTTTGAGATGGCTAGAAATAAAAATAACGCTGGTTACTTGTACTGCCAGTGCCAACGATTCAGTGCACACTCGCGAGACACAAACTTAGATTTTATTCAACTAATTTATTATGTAGAAGAACCTGGGTTCAACTGGAAAATTATTACGACAATTTAGTATTTATAGATAGGCTTTTCAACTCTTAGAACGCACATATTACCTTTCGAATCTCCGTTACAACACAGTAAAAAGAAAAATCCATTGAAAAATACTTTTAAATAGGATCAAAACGATATTATTTTTAAATTATAGGAATAATTTACATAAAAAACCCATATACAAATATATTAAAATGAATAATGATAGGCATAAAATTAACATGCTAAATAATTAAAGTAACTTTACATGCATAGACAATACTAGTAAGGGAAAATAAACGAGAAAATATATATTGTTCCATAAGTAATATTTAAATAATGGAAATTTTCTTGCTATAACTTAATTTATAATCGAATAGAAATAGGGTAACTGTAGGATAGATGGTCATAGAGGAGAGATGGCCAGTCTAAATATCTCCAAAACTTGATCATAGATTGCAATATAAACATTGCTTGTATGAAAAAGTTCAACGAGTTTATTTATTGCGACGTGCAGTTGTGTTTTTCGATTATAAAAGTAAGTGTAATTTTAATGTCAACTAAATAAGTGGTTAAATATCTTTTTTTTGACTTAGGTATCTGAATGTTTTGCAGTACGTACGTTACATATATATATTTACTATATGGACTTTTAAGTAAATGTATCTAACGTATGTAATCTAATCTTTACTTCTAAGAATAAAACAAAGACGTACAATGGCTAATGATGCTTTAAATTGGGCGACCATCAGTCCTTCAATTTCAGGAGAGATGGCCACATTAAATCGAGGAGAGGTGGCCACCTTTAATAAATATTTCTAAATTATATTTAGTGATTATTTTAACTAAATCTAATTAAATTTAAAATAAATATATAACGTTTACGTTTATAAATATATTAATTTATATAATTATTTAAATGTTAACTAATATAAATATTTTAATAATAATAATGATAATATCATAAGACCTAACGATTTATTTGTTTCAGAAAATACTGAAAAACGTCGGAAACTTTCATAACAGAAACTGATAAAGTTGAAAAATAAACTAAGTTAACGTAATAAGCCTGCAATTAACGCAAGAAAAAAACACGACAATTCCAGTAGCAAAGAAACAAAATACTTTTAAATTGTCAGATACCACAGATTCCGAGTAAATAGAATTGTATTAGGATCACTGTGCTAGTTGTGCAAAAGAATACAGTATTAAATCCAAAAAGAAGGTCTGGATACAATGCATAAGGTACCTGAAGTGGTTTCATAAAACGTGTACATATTATCAAGACTTTTGCCAAGCTTGTGGTAAGATTTAACGAAAAGTGAAGTATTGAAATTATACTTCAAATTTTGTTTATTCGAGTTTTCTTCACTCATTTTCAATCATATAACTGCACCTTTACAAATTGATATAGGGGAGAGTAGCCTAATTTGGACCACTTCGCTTATTTTCAGGTGTAACTCACTTAATTTTTGGAATATCTGAAAAATATCACTACACGGGGTCAATCAATTCATCCACTAACTAAATAAAACTTTAGATCATTTTCTTTTTGAAAATTTTAAATTTTATGTTAATTTGAAAAATTTGTCAAAAGTGGTCCAAATTCAGCAACTGGTCGCCTAAGTTTGACCACCAGTCTCCTAAATTGGACCAAATAAAATCAGGTTGTTTTAATGACTAGGGAATATAAATAATTTTATTAAAAGCAAAGTTTATGGTTACTGAAACAATCAAACAAAGTAACAGCAATGAAATATAATGAAATCAAATATCTGAAAATAAGTGTAATTGTTTTAAATCAAAATGTATTCAAAATATAAATCAAAGTTATAAGTAATTAAGAATAGAAATTATGAAACTAATTGCCAGTTACTTGAATATCATTTAAGGAGTGATGCAAAGCTTACACTTGAATTTCGTTTATTGATTTTTTTTCCAGCGCACACAACTTGGAACCGTATTTGGTAATATGAAAACTGAATCATTTCTGCTGTTTTATTTTCATACAAATCAGGCAAACCCTGTCATCACTATTGAGATTTTTCTTTTCAGATTCTGAATTATTAGACTTTTTTTTGCAACATAAGTTTTCTTTACAATATGTTTGTAGTTCTTCTCTTTCATCATTTTCTTGCTAATTGCAGTACGCCTATTTTTTTAAAACTCGATGTTCCAATTGCTTTCGTGCTGTGAAAGCTTCCTATTTGTCTTTTTTTTTTTTTTTTCATTTCAAGGTTTAGTTTATATTGAGAGGATGTTAACACAACTGTTTTTTGGTTCTCTCTGTACTTTAATTTAACTGAATTTAGCAAGGGAAATAACATTTCTAATGATTTTTTTTGCTTTTGGGGAGGATTTAAGGAGAGATGGCCATCTGCCATTTAAATTTCAATTTTGTTTAACACTTTTTGTTTTCAATGTTTAATTATTTTTTGCATAAAATATTATGAGTATATGTATAGGAATTTCAGACATGCATCAGTATTTCTTGTATTTGCATTCTAAGAGTTTTTATTACAATCTTTAAAAACTATGGCCATCTATTCAAGAGTTACCCTAATTTCTATTACCTACAAGCTAATTCAATGCCATCTATTTTCGTACGTTTTCTAAGAATTCCAGTTTGTTTAAAGAATTATAATTCGAGCTATCACTTAAATGATAGAGAGAGAAAAAAAACTCTCAGCAATACTCAAATAATGCTTTAAATCAAAAGGAATTTTAATTAAATGTTCGCGTCCAATATGCATAATTAGTTTTCCAGCCTTGACATATTTACTAAAAGTTTAATTTTTCCATTTTTCCAAAATCCATTAATAAAATGCAAGGATATTAAAATAATTAAAGAACGCTTCAGTATACGGTTCTAAGCGATTAATTTTCGCTATAGGTTTTTAATTGGTAAAAATAAGACTTTTTTGCTGTGATATTACCATGTACCTAAAGATACTTATCAACCTGAAATCACAACATGACATGTTTTATTTACCGAATGACCAATGCTGAAAGAGACATAATGAGACACTACACATTACTAGGAAATAATGTATTTGAATATCAATAAAAAAAAGTTTAAACACTAGAATCGCTTCAATAACACAGAAGTTATGTACACAAAAGTGTATATCCCAACAAAAATTTTCGGTAAAAAAAAAAAAAAAGCGCCAAGTTCATCTTAATGTTTCGGCCAGAAAAAGTAGTGATATCTGAAGTTCGCACAAGTTAAAAGCCAAACATCCCAAATCTTTCATTGAAAATGGCTTCCTGCGACTTGGCCGTTAATGCCTTCTACAGCATTTCAAAATTAATGATTGGAAATTTCGCATTTATGAATTATTTAAATATTAAAATTAATATTAGTATCCAGAAAGGCAAATTCACATAAAGATATTATAAGTAAAAGATTTCTGATAAATATCATTCAATTTCAACAAACAATAGTTTTGATTACAGATCATTTAGTCCACATGTGGTTTAATTGCCATTTCGTACGGTCTAAAGCTAAAGTCATTAATGTAAAAATTGAGAAATAAAACAAAATTTACTTTCTTCAAATCTCACAATATGTTACATAATATTTTATTGCATAATATTGAAATCTTGTGCATTGACGAAAGAGATTTTTTTCGTTTGAACATTTATTATAATTTGTTTGCATACATTAAAAGGTATTCAGTTTATAAACTGTTAAAAGCTGATACTAATTATGTTTTAGCAATTAGGGATATTACCTTCTGAATACAAGTACTTTTTAATATTTAACTTCTAAGCATTTAAATAGACTGAAGTGATTTAAATGCGTTTTTTAAATGTGTATTTTATTTCTGTACTTTGTGCCACAAAAGGCCTAAATTAATCAAAAAATGTAATTGGCATGTAGCTCATTTGTACATACTTTAAAATTTGAAAAAACCCTCTCGAAGGCATTAACGGCCAAGTCGCAGGAAGCCATTTTCAATGAAAGATTTGGGATGTTCGGCTTTTAACTTGGGCGAACTTCAGATATCACTACTTTTTCTGGCCGAAATATTAAGGAGAACTTGGCGCTTTTTTTTTTTACCGAAAATTTTTGTTGGAATATCACTACTTTATGTATGTTTTTTCAAGTTTTTTTCTAAACTATATTAATGTAAAAAAAAACTTAATTTTCAGTGCTTTTATGTTAGCCGGGAGTAAATCTCCTCATTAGCATTTTGTTTTTTCGCCAATAGCAGTTTTCGTTTTTCACATGTGTAAATTAGAAACAATGCTTTGATTTTCAAATAAAATATTTTGGTTTATGTTATTATTTGTTATTTATTTATTTATTTATTTATTTCTATGTTAAATATTCTATTAAATAAAATGAGGGAAATGCATCTATTTGAAATGAGATGACTGAAAAGTTTATATTTTTAAATGAAATGAATGCAATATGAACAATGGAGTTGGGGTCAGTATTTGGCGATTTGCCACTCGCGCCCGGCTAGCATAAAAATAACTAAATTTATTTTATTGAACTTTACAAATTCATACTTTATTTCTTTTTATATTAAAGTACTAGCCGCCTCTAGCAAGCAGTATTTACTCTATTAATTGCATGTTAAACGTTGCATCATGTTACTGTTATTCATAATTTAATTTACTTGCCTGTTCTTTCGCCAAGTCGGAAGCTTTTGATAGAGAAATCAAGAACTCTTTACAATCATGGAAGCACATCATATATTTTGTGTTGTTATGTATTTCATCTTTCTTGACAAATATCTCTTAACTCACTTATGCATGTTTCCTTATCAGTTACGATTCGTTCTCTAATGCAATGCGGAAATCTTTAATACTATTAAATAATTTTTTCTAATTGGGCTCACTGCCAATTATTGTATTTTAACTGATTCGATTGGGTACAGGTGAAATGGTTCTTATGAAATTCTTTGACAATATCTGCATTTACATTAAACCATATTGATGCTAATATCTTTTTGTTTCGCGTTAACCTTTTTAACCCCTCACTGACAAGCCCGTGTTAATACGTTCACTTAGCTCCAGATTTCACAGCAATACAAGCAATATTTAAAGTAATATAATTCTATAGATTTAATGTATTTTTAATACATTGAACAATGATTAATACTTCCAAGGATTGCATTCATATTCGTTATTAAGTTTTTTTATAAAATGTTCAAAGAATCATTTTTTTTAAGCATTTAAAACAAAATACAGAAAAAACAACATTACAATTTTGCCCTTTTCCAAGACAGTCGGAGGGTTAATAGACTCGATTACGGAAGAATAGAAGGTCTACGGGCTCACTGTCATGATCCATTTGAAAATCTATCATTCTTCTCATCTAATCGTGTTGAAGAATTTGCCAATGTGCCATGGTTTTAAGTTTTTAGCAAATTTTATTCGAAACCTGAATAATAAAATGCAAGGAACCGGATTATAGAAGATTCCTTCTAACGGTACATTTCGATTAACAGGCTACATATTATAGAATTATAATAATCATAAGGAGAATTGGCAGTTTCGGTGCTTTAATAGTTTCCGTAAATTCTATTTATATAATACAGAAGTTTCAGCAGAGTAAAGATTAACAACATAGTCACAGTAAGTATAATAACAGTACAATATATTAACAACAGCAGAGGTTTTGTGCAGTGACGAAAGTACTGGCACTTTGCAAATATTCGTACGTTATATTATTTAACTATTCAGATGATATGCGGGAAAATATAAATAGATGGCTCGCATTAATATTTAACTCATTGAAAAATAGCCACAAGCGTCAAATACTCGCCAAGCATGGCGACATTTAGCAAAGTGTCGCCAAATTTGGTAATATATCATGTCAATTCTCAAATTTGGCGACAAAAAATGTTTTGTTTATTCTGACGTCATAATGATGCATTATATACACACCTATATTACGTATGATGCAAATGTATTACGTATTATATGCATATGTATAAAGTTATTTAACATCACTGAAAAGCACTTAAAGGAATAGTGTTCCATAAATAGTAGGGATATTTGCCAGATTGACCAGAGTGCTATTGAGATTAGAATTCCGACATTTATAATAGACCGGGAGGCGTCTGCACACACCATCACCTCATCGAGTTTACAGCTGAAATATTAGGATTAGTTAAAACTAAATTAGCACATTAAAATGCAACTGGTCTGATAAGTCATATTTTGGTAGAAACCACCTGAAGACCTAATTTTAGTGGGTGACTGATAGGTTTACTATTGTATTTTCCTGCATCCAAAAGTATGGAAATATAGAGTAATGGGTGCAGGAAAACACAATGGAAAATCCATTAATTAACCACAAAAATCGGATCTGTAGTTGGTTTCCACAAAGATATGATTTGGCAGACCAGTTACATTTTAATACGCTAATCGATTTTTAACTAATTCTAAAATTTCAGCCGTCATTTCGATGAGGTGATGATTTGTGCAGACGCCTCCCGGTCTTTAATAAAATTTGTTTTAAGGAAGTAAAAGATAGAAAGATGGACAGATAAACTGAAAGATTTGCCTTATTAAGATTTTTGTAAAAGCATATAAATTTCCATTCAGCTTGAAATCATGTAACACCTTTATAACTCAGGCTAATTTCCTATAATCGGGTTTTGGAGATCAATACATCTTATCTATAACTATAATCTTTCTGTTACAGATTTAAAATTAACAATAAATTAACAGTAAGTAGGCTAATAATACAATATAATAACATTAGCAGCGGTCTTCGGACGCCGCATCTGTCGCACATCGTTAAAGACAGCTTTATTAGTTACACATTTTATTTAATTAAAAGCAGATTTTTAAACTTTCATATGAGAATTAGGATATTAATCCAGTATATTAGGGATGCAAAACCTGTGGCCCGCAGGCCAAAAGTGGCCCGCGATGGGATAACGTGTGGCCCGTGAACTTCGTCAATTTATAACTGGAAAAAATTACAATTTTTGTCCATAGGTCGCAAGAAAAAAAATCGTGAATTTCGTCAGTTAAGAGTCGCGAATTTCGTTCATCGAATGTAGAAAACTAGCGAATTTTGTGGATGAGCCTGGGAAAAATCGCGAGTTTTTCGATGGAGCTCGGAAAATCGCGAATTTCATTGGCCGGGCACGGAAAATTGAGAATTTTGTCGATCAGGCGCGGAAAAATCGCAAATTTTGTTGATCGGCACCAAATGATTGTCAATTTTGTTGATTGGCTGCTGAAAAATCGTGAGTTTCGTCAGTCGCGAGAAAAAAATCGCCAATTTCGTCAATTTGCGCGGGTAAAAATTGCAAAATTTGTCAGTCAATTAAGAGTCACGAAGTTCGTCGATCGGGAGCGGAAAAGTCACGAATTTTGTTGATCAGGAGCGGAAACATATCAAATTTCGTTGATCGGCCACGAAAAAATCGCGCGTTTCGTCTGTTTATCGCGAATTTCGACAATCTGCCACAAGAAAAATTGCAAATTTCGTCTGAGTCAGTTAAAAATAACGAATTTCATTGATCAGGCTCGGAAAAATCGCAAATTTCGTCCATCGGACACGGAATAATCGCGAGTGTTGTCGATCGGACCCCGAAAAATCGCGAATTTTGTTGGTCGGGCGCGAAAAATGGAGAATTTTGTCGATCAGGCGCAGAAAAATAGAAAATTTCGTTGATCGACTGCGGAAAAATTGCGAGTTTCGTCAGTTTATCGCAAGAAAATCGCATTTCGTCAATTTACACGAGAAAAAATTGCATATTTCGTGAGAGTCAGTTAAGAATAGCGAATTTCGTTGATCGGATGCGGAAAAATCACAAATTTCGCCAATCAGGTGCGGAAAAATCGCAAATTTTGTGGACCGGCTTCCAAAAAATTGCATATTTTCTCAATTAGGTGCGGAAAAATAGCAAATTTCGTTAACCGGGGGGGGGGGCGGAAAATTTGCGAATTTCGTTGATCACGTGCGGAAAAATCGCAATTTTCGTTGATCAGCTACCCCCCCCCCCCCTCGTTCATGAACTTCGTCTTTTTTTCGGCATTAACCCCCTCACTGATAAGCCCGTGTTAATACATTCGCAAAGCTCTAGATTTCACTGCAATACAAGCAATATTTAAAGTAATATAATTCTATTGATTTAATGTATTTTTAATACATTGAACAATGATTAATACTTCCAAGGATTACATTCATTTTCGTTATTAATTTTATTTTTTTTATAAAATGTTCAAAGGTTAATTTATTTTAGCATTTAAAACAAAATGAAGAGAAAACAACATTACAATTTTGCTCTTTTCCAAGACAGTCGGAGGGCTAAACACTTTTATGCCTATGTTTGTTTTTTAGCACTTTATATACAATAAAACAAAATTTACTACCCCGAATAAAATCAAGGAATATTATCGCTACTTCTAAATAATCCTTACTACATCTCTGTTATATATACAAACGTAAACTGTTGAAATATCCTTGCCAACTAAATTGGATATGCTGACGGGGTTAGGGAACCAAGAGGGGTATAACTCCCCCCTCCCCCTCTGAAACCATAATTTTTATCTGATTATTGACCACAGATCAACCCCACCCCCTACAATAGAATTCTCTCCGTGTTACTGATGTGGCCCTCGAGAACCCAGAAATTTTTGTAAGTGGCCTTTCTCTTAAAAAGATTGTGCACCCCTACACTATAGGGATCTTGGCGTTTTTTAAAAATCTTGGCGCAATTCGGACTTCAGAAACTGAGATATGTTGCCAAATGATATAAACAACTATGAAAACAAACGTGATGAACTTTTATGTTATTTATATATGTGTTTTTATACATATAAACATTTTATTTATACACGTATAAAATATTGTTTTTTATATACAAATTATTTATGTTGCTATATAAAAATACATAAACGGGTTCCTTACATTAAATAAATTGTATACATATGGAAAAAATTGCTTGTGTATATGACACAGTAAATAGGTTGCCAGAAAATACGTTATTATCAAATTTCTTTTCTCGTCAAGGCTATTTTCTCTATTTCGCCAAGGCTACTATATCGGAAACGTACCGACTTGCGGTTATATTTTGTTAAATGTTTTATTGTTTTAATATCGTGAATATATCATAAACTATACTGATTAAAATTTTTAGGCATAGTCATTTTTTCTATTTAACAAACATCTTTGAAAAAGCATATATATGAAATTTTATTCTGCTTGAAATTACGTGACCCCCTTCAAAACTCTATAATCGAGTTTTGGCGACCAACATTGGCACAATTGAATGTGTTAAAGAACTGTTTTCGGCCAAATCAACACCCGCTGTTTGAAGGGTTTAGAAGCAGAAATTCTGTGTTTTCAGATTTTTCTGGTTAATTGTGCTACAAACCCGATTTACTTGTGAAATTTCATGATTCTACGACTTTCAGAAGTACCTTAGTTATTTGATGATGCGGAGTGAGTCAGTGACAAAAAAGCGCTTTTTCGGAATTTAATATTTCGAAAACTACTAAATACAGAAACATGAAATCGTGGAACCTTAGTTCAGTTTGATCATACGAACATGTGTATAAAAGAAAAATTTCTATATCTCTCCCCAAAACGACGTTATGAGGGGGTGAAAAGTATGCCGAAATGGTTCAGGAAAAGGTAGCTTACGGCTTGTGCGAACTTGGCGGACGCACTGCCGTGCTCCCAGATATTTCAAAATGTAAAGAAAATTACACGAATTAAGAAATATTTTTGAAGGTATTTTTTTCGGAATTAAAAAAAAAAAAAAAAAATGTCTGTACAAAAATTTACAAAAATCAGAGACTCGGACAAGATGGAAAATTTAATAATACATGTCATTATTTTATTTTAGTATTTAATTGTGCACGTACATCAGGCTTGTTTGCTTGACACTTACGGCAGCTTAATAGAGATAATTGGACAGACATAAGGAAATTGAAATCACTTAATACTACCATAACGATTGTTAAAAGGCAGAAAACCAACATGAGGAAATTCACAAATAATGTGGCGAGATTCCTCTTTAGCGCAAGGCACCGCGTACTAGAGAAAGCAAGGCTGTGCCTTGCACTGAAGAGGAATTTCACTTGTTGATTCGAAACAGCTGTTTACAGCTTTTTGCATATTATTTGTGCATTTTAAACGCTGCTTTTCTACGTTTTAATATTCCTGCACAGAGATTTTATTTGCTATTTTTTACATAACGATTGTGCACCACAGACACCGGTCGTCGAACCCTGTGACTCTCATACGTTCAAAAGTAATTTAATGTATGTCGCAACCAAGATAATAATAATAAAAAATAAACTACTATGCCTCCTAATCTATATCAGTTAATAACACTAGAAAACAGGAATTCTGCTTTTTCAGAATTTAGTGTCGCACCGATGAAAAAAAAATACATACGTGTATATAAATATATGTAGCATAAAACATATTTCAGTTTTAAGACTTAAAATACGCATTCGCAGGGTGTTGCATAATGCTTCCTATGTGAAATTTAAAAAACTGAAGAAAAAACCACCGCTTCTAAGGCGGCACAAAATGGACCGTTTAAACTTCGCTAAACAAACTATGGCATCTCCCTCCAAATGGTACTCTGTGTTATTTTCTGATGAAAAAAAAAGTTTAACCTGGATGGTCCTGACGGGTTTCACTATTATTGGCATGATTTACGGAAGTCTCCTGATGTACAAATGAGCCGCCAAATGGGTGGAGGCTCAGTAATGGTTTGGGCTGGTTTTTCGGCTCAAGGGAAAACCGATATCGTTTTTGTGCATTCAAGAATGAACTCCGAAAAGTATAAGAATCTTCTTAAAGATCAACTAGCCATATACGGCGAACTTCTTTGTGTTCAAAACTACACTTTCCAGCACTATAACGCGTCGATTCATACATCACACGTAACAAAAAAGTGGATTTCAGAGAAAAGTATCAATGTTCTTCCGTGGCCTTCTCGCTTCCCAGACTTAAATCCCATCGTAAACTCGCGGGGGATCTTAGCTCGTGAGGTTTACCGAAATGGTAGGCAGTTTACAAGTGTCGCAAACCTAAAGAATGCTATAAAATGTGCTTGGGAAGAACTGTCTTGCGATATTTTGTTAGAATTGATAGATTCGATGTCGAATCGCATCTTTCATGTTATAGAAAACAATGGCGGCTCCACCAAATATTGAATAACCATGTTAGAAGATTTTCTTTTAAACCATTAGTGCCCGCTAATTATGTTGACCACTGTATTTGGAAAAAAAAAGTTTGGTGTCTTATAATTATGCCCATGGTATTTTTAATTTTTTTATTAAACTCTATAGAAATATCATTTCTGCAAAACAATTACGTGTGATAACAGAATAAATTTATATTTTTGTCGTATTTGATAAAGCATTTTTAAGCTCTGAATCTTTTCTTTCACTGTATGTCAAATTCGGTAGGTGTCTTATAATTTTGCCCATCACTGTAAGAAAATCCCTTACCTGTTTAATCATTGGATTCACCAGTATTCATTTACCGAGCAAAATGCACCGTTTCCTATACAATAGTACCCCGACTTACGTTACCTGAATTTACGTCACTCCGCATTATGTCGTTTGTCCTGGAAAAAGAATTCCTTAATTAAGATGCACTTTGAACTTTTTTGAAGACTTTTGATTCTATTAAGGAAACTTTTCCGCGACAGTCAAGTGACAGTGACAAACAAATAAGAAAAGCCACTTGAAATAGCTTAGAAAAACTCACTCTGCTGTTACCAAGAGCATCTAAAAGTGAAAAAGAAAGATTTTTCGGTTCGAACTTCATTGCAAGATTTTTTTGCATCCTCAAAGGTTCCAACGGGGCAGCTAGAACAACAATAAATTCTAAGTTAACAACTTATTGTTTTATTCCACATTCTTGTATTGCAAACGCATTTTTTTGCTAATGTTAAATGTATGTAACAAAATCCCTAAACCCAAAATAAAATAGAATATATTGATTAGATTTTGGAGAATTTTTATTACTTATCATTTTTTTCTTATCTAAATGTACCTCGACTTACGTCGGTAGTCTTGGAACGAATTGCTGACGTAAGTCAAGGTATTACTATATTCCATAGCTGTTCTTCTCGTGGGATAACCTAGTTATACAGTGGTGGCCAAAATTGTGGACATTTTTTGAAATTTTCATGTTTTATAACTTTGTGTGCTTATATATATTAATTTTCACTTAAATACAAATGTTTATACATAAAATTCAAGGAAATTTAATGTAGAATTTAATGAAAAATATAATTAAAATACAGTCGGACCTCTATTTAACGAACCTCTATTTTGCGAACTTTTCCTTGGAACTAAGAACATTTTGCGAATTTCTTCGTAAAATAACCTCCAAATAGCGAAGTGCATTCTCTATTTAACGAACTTTTTCTTGTGATCGGAATTTTTTTTTTCTCCTCATTTTTTAAAATATTTCTGGACATTTCAAACTTATTATTTCTTTAAACACATTTTACGATATTCAAAGGCTTTGAACTGGTTTTACCAGGCACCTTCTTTGTCAGCAGTGAGAATTCGGTAAGTACGGAGGACGAAGACGATAATCCCTTAGAGTAACTTTAAAAAACTGTGGATACAAATGAGAAAAAAAAAAGAAAAATTAACCATGATGTGCTTTTTATATTTCCCTTAATTCTGAAATTGAGACCTCGGAAACACTAACCGAATTGGATATTTTCGACATTGTGAAAAATAAAAACAATACAGCAATGAATTGCGATGAAGACGAATATGATGATGATGGAAATGATCATGATGCAGGAATTAACAAAGCTTCATATGATGAAATGCTAAAATCGTTTGAAACAATCCGACGCTGATTTTAGTTAGAAGAAAAATCCGCGTGAAGGGGTTTTTGGTGCATTGCAAAGATGCGAGACGTATTATGAGAGAAAGCACTTTTTAACCCCTTGAGGGGCGGTGGGATAAAATATATCCCACCTAATTTAAACATGATTCTCACCACAAAATGTTAACGAAATTTTATATTTTTAACTTTGGAGAAAAATCGTTGCAAAATTGCTCTTCCTTATTTAAAAATAAAAGTTTTCGATTATTCCGATGAGAATTCAATATTTAGAGACATTTTTGCTTGCCCCTCAAGGGGTTAAAAGAAAAAAACTCAGACAAAATTAACTGAGTTTTTCAGAAATTAAATTTAAGGACGCATATGTTAATGTATGGTTAAAATTAGCTGTTATAATAATAATGAATACGATAAGGTCATTAAAATTCGTTAATTTTAATGTAAAACCATTTACTTTAAATAGTAAATACAGTTTATTCCCGGACAATGTTTTGTTTCCCTTGCAGATTTCAAAGATTTAAACACATAGAAAAAACGAATTGATAATGGATATTGGTGGGTAAAATAAATAAAACAAATCGATGTAATTTATCTAAAAAACTGTGATTAATTACTTTTAGCAAAAATATTTAGTGTTTATGAATTTAAAATCTGTTTTATGTAGTTTAAAGTATTTTAAAAGGTGAATCTCTATTCCACGAATTTTCCATATAACGAACTTTTTTCCGGGATTTAGCGACTTCGTTAAATAGAGGTTCCACTGTATCTGCATTACAAAAAAAGTTACGCTTACGTTTACTATAAATCTAACGTATACTATTTATATTGTCTAATTTGTAATAAGGTCTAATTTAGCAGAAACATAAACAATTGATTTATATTATTACATTTTAATGTGTTAATTAAAAAAATGTGTAAGAAAATTATTTTTTTTTCGTAAGCCGTAAATATCAAAATATAATTATCCAAGTACAGTCTTCAAAAACTCAAATTAAATACAAATTTCAACGTAAATATAAATGGTTGGTTGGTTCGTTATATGAGGTTTTATGGCGCAAAATTCTTTAAGATACATGTTGTGCCAATGTAAATATAAATGATAACTTCAAGGAAATTATGTTTTTATGAAGGAATACATAGATTACAATAACATAAGTAGCGAGCATACATAATAATATATAATCATATATAGTAATCATACACAGTAACATGATTACATACGTATATAACTAACGTATATTATTTATATTGTCTAATTTGTACACATACATATTTACAATAACATAATTAGCGAACATGCATAAATAGCGAGCATACATAATAATATATAATCATATATAGTAATCATATATAGTAACGTGATTACATAAGTATATAACTAACGTATATTATTTATATTGACTAATTTGTACACATAAATATTTACAATAACATAAGTAGCGAGCATACATAATAATATATAATCATATATAGTAACGTGATTAGATAAGTATATAACTAACGTATGTTATTTATATTGTCTAATTTGTACACATAAATATTTAGAATAACATAAGTAGTGAGCATACATAATAATACATAATCATATATAGTAACACGATTACCTAAGTATGTAACTAATGTATACTATTTATATTGTCTAATTTGTAATAAGGTCTAATTTAGCAGAAACGATAAACAAATGCTTTATGTACGTACATTTTAATGTGCTAATTGAAAAAATGTATAAGATTTTTTTTCATAAGTCGTAAATATCAACATATAATTATCCAAGTATAGTCTTTAAAAACTCAAATTAAATATCAATTTTAATATAAATATAAATGATAACTTCAGAGAAATTATGTTTTTATGAAGGAATGCATAGATTACACATTTCCTTAAATGCACATTTTTATTGTATGATATTGTTGTGAATACTGTACGATCCGGATAACTTAAGTTTTGATAGTTGGATTTTTATTACGTTATTACAGCGCTCTAACTATTTAGAAAAATGCATACTTACTTGTCAGAACAATGTCTGGAAAATTCGTCTATACACAACAAATCAGTCCTCGTTTTTTAGAAAAAAGTTTCCGTTAACAAATAATAAGCGGTTTGACCGATGTAAATAATGACAAAATTCTCCCCCTCCCACGCCCAATTCCTTTTTTATGATCTTAATTTCCTCCGGATGCGTAAGTAGGGCATCTGCGCATCTGCGAACGCTTTTTCACTTTTGAAAGAACAAAGATGAGTTTTTAATGAGAGTTTTTTTGTAATTTTTAACAAATAACTTAGCTAATTATTAGAAATTTAAAATTCTGAGTCTCAGGTGCGTCAGGCGAGGCTATGGACTAACCTGTCACAACTTTTCCATCGTGAACCTGCCGTAGATTTTACTAGCCATCGCAGACAAATAGACACAGACAGAGCGAAACTTTCTTTTATTAGTATATATATAAAACATAGCTATTTCGACAAACTCATATATAGTAAAATAAAAAATAATGTTGATATATGATTTACTATGATAATGTATTAATACTTGGAAAATACTTGGAATACAGTTTCAATCTATGCTGGATTTAATTTAGTTTCGTATTTGCCCCATGTCGGTGGTTCACGGAAAAATTATACATCTTGTGCTGCGTTTTTAGGCTTGCCAACCTGTAATAGTGGAAGTTCCTGGCTGGGTATCGTAACCATGTGGTTTAGTCGGTAGAATGTCAGTGCGCTATGTTGATGTCCCGGTTTTGATTCCCGGCATGGAATCTTTTTCACTAGGTTGGCTTTTGTAGCTTTTAAACAGTTAATTTGAAATTTGATTTTCATTTGAAATATGATAATGTAATTCGGCAAAACATTAAAAAAAATTCCTTTTTTCTGTTGAGAATAACACTTTCTACTTACATAAATGATACTAAATCATGCCAATTCAAACTAAATATGCATATCCTTCATAAAAGTGACAACACATTCTTTCAGGTTTTCAAGGATAATTCTTTTATCCAACATGATTTATCACTAGTTGCATAAAATATTTTTCGACAGAATATTCATACAAGAATTCCCTTAGTCTTTTATTTAATCTTATAGGCTTTTATTCCGTGCTGCAGACATTCAAGCATAAATGTTCTGATCTACTTTCTCAAGCTTCATTAATCATCTGAATGGTCTGGAGAAAGAAATTGGGAGGACAAAACAGAAATCCATGCTTTGTTTAGAACGAAATATATCTCTTCATACATGTATATGAAAATGTTTAGCATACATTTTTGTGGTATACATAGTTAAAAATATATGAAGTGGAATCCGTCGAATTTCAACGAAAGAAAGTGTTTAAGGAAGAACAGTTACATTGACTAGTAATAAATCTTCAAAATGAATTGCAATAAAAAATCGACCATTTGTTAGCCTGATTCTTAAAACAAATATTACTTCTTATAAATTTAAAACAACGTTAAAAACGCCAGAAAATCTAGACTTTAAGCAAACTAGTTTCGGTGGCATTTAGCGTACCGTCCACAGTGAAATGTGTAACGGAAACTTGCTCAATTATATAGGAGAGAAGCGGATTCAAGTGTGAAGTCCATTGACCAGTAGGAAAGCAGGAAAATTTTCCTGCTTAAAGTCTAGATTTTCTGAGGTTTTTAGCGTTGTTTTAAATTTATATTATACTGCGCCAAGTTGAATCTTAATAATTAAATTTTACTTCAACCTACCAAAATACTATTTCCTTAAACTTCAATTGTTCCAAGTTATTAAAAATTAAATTTTATTCGTATACGTAATTATTAAAATATAATCAAGATAAGCAAATATGAGGAAATTATCAATTAAGACTTTTATGCAACGTATTGTGGAATGAAAAATCAACAAAAATTATTTCACTCGGACGCAATCATAGAATTATTTTTGGATGAAACCTAAACGTTAAGTCATTTTTTAAGTCTTTAAATTTACATACCCGCCTCTAATACTCGTATTCTCCATATTAATAATATTTTTACGAGCAATAGATTTTTATAATAAACTATTACTAAATATTTTTCCAAAATTATATAAGTTGCTTAATTTTTTTCCAAATTGAACTAACGTTTGTCATCTACAACTTTGCATACAAAACATCGCACTTAATACGTGAGTTTCTAATCTCAGTAACGGCGAGTAAAAATTCTAGAATTTTATGCAGTTTTAGATGCATTTGTGATAAAAATATTTAGTTTTAACAAAGAAAATTAAGTTGAATTGCTTATTATAATCAATATAAAAGTGTTAAATATGACAGCACTTCCTCTCATAATTGTTCCATTTCAATGAAGCATATCGCTTAGCGTCTCATCCGTACTAACGTATCGGGAAAATGTTGAAATGTAACTGCTTTGGTAGGTAAATGCGGGTCTTTTAAAGCATGGTGTCATTTTCTGTTCATTTTTTAAAGTTATTTTTAATTATAATGAGAAAATGGTACCAATGAGGATATAATCAATAAATATAAATGAACTTCATTTAAACTTTTCCCTGTAAAAAGGTAAGTAATCCGATTGCCACCATTTTAAAATTTCACAAAAACGTATGAAATAAAATCTACCCTATATATATATATAATCCTAATGAAACGATTTTATGAAACGGATATATGAAACGAATTTATGAAACGAATTTATGAAACGGATATATGAATCGACTGATTAAACGACTGATTATGTATCGAGCGATTTCTCCTAAAATATAGAATACTTTGCGATGCAATTAACACCAAAATTCAGCATTGATCCGCAGATCTCAAAACTGCTATTAGAATTTTAAAATTCGAATTAGTTTTCAAAATATTAATTTTTTTCTAATTTTATATACATTTTTCTAATGATGGCAACTCAAATTTTAATCAAACAGATTTTTTTTTTTTCATATTTCCGAAACGGTTGACATGGTAACCCGGCTATCGTTGTTTATTTGATAATAACTGTTTATTTATTTTTATTTATTTTTATAAATTATATAAATTATTTTGTTCTATAATTATTAATTATTTATTTTATATTTTATTTAGAAAATAATAGAAAATAATTAAAAAAAATACGGTACTACTTAGTTATTTCGTCGACCAATTTTGCCAAATTATATAAATAACCAAAACACTCGCCAAATTATACAAATTGACATAATTTTTATTTTAAATAACGAAAGAACAAATAAATTAGTATAACATTAATAAATATACTAATAAAAAGTCGAAATAAAAATCACTTGATGAGGAAACACGTGTAACTTGCTTAAAGTCAAGTGAATGTGACATATACGATCAACGATTATTGGCATTTAATCTTATAGTTTGGCGATATATTTTTGGTCGACGGGATAACTAAGTAATACCAAAAATGCATATGTAACTGGTATTTAAAAACGAGGTTTTCGCCAAGTTTTCGTAAAAAAAAAACCACGCCAAACCTGCTGTGCGTATATAACATCTCGCCAAATATTACCACTCGAAAAAAAAAATGCTAACTGGCGAGTTGAAAAAAAGCTATTGGCGAGATTTGCATCCGGCTAGCGTAACAGTACCAATAACACTGGAGAACAATTTTTAACACAGTTTCTGTTGACTTCGATTTTTCAGCTGTTTTTATGTCCAAAAAGCGTGCTGATTTCATAACTGCAATTAGTTTTCTTCTATCACGTCAAGTTTTTTTCTCTACAGCTTATATTAAGGTGACCACTCTACGCTGAATCGGGTGTGAGTCATAGAAAGAAAAAAAGTTTCAGAACTCTTAGCATGAAGACTGCACGAGAAAAATTTGCTTTAAAAGGTAGCCAAAGTATCCTACTTTCGATGAAGAAAAAGTTATTTTCTTCAATACTTTCAAAGTGACGGTGGATTTGTTTATTCCCATAACGTACATGGTAATGGAGGAGTTGGGGATTCCATCCTATACGGCAACTGAATGGCGACTATTCATCGATAGCTCAAAGAGGAGCTTGAAGTGCGTGCTCCTTCACTGTGGAAATTTATTTGGAGTAGTCCCAATAGGCCATTCAGTTTATTTGCGCGAAGAATATGAGGACATAAAGAGAAGCATTGATTTATTGCAATATCCCACATACACGAATGGATCATCTGTGTTGACCTTATAAAAAAAAACTGCTTACTTCTTGGCCAACAACAAGGCTATACCAAGCATCCCTGTTTTTTATGCATGTGGGGACAGGAGAGCTCCTGAAAAGCATTGGTTCCAGTCGAATTGCCCTCCAAGATCTGACTTCAAACCTGGTGATCCAAACTTTTTGCATCAGCCACTTGCCAACAGAAAGAACATCGTATTTCCACCTCTGCATATAAAACTGTGTATAATGAAGCAGTTCATAAAAGCTTTGTCAACAGAAGGAGACTGTTTTAAGTATCTCATTTCGAAATTTCCAAACCTGTGTTTTGGAAAGGTAAAGGCAGGTGTGCTTGAAGGTCCACAGATTCGGCAGCTTATTAGAGATGAACATTTCATCAAAGCAATGACATAACTCCAAAAGAATGCTTGGTTGGCATTTAAAAGCCTTGTCAAAGACTTTCTTGGAAATACGCGAGTACCAAATTACACCGAAATTGTACAGCAACATTTAGAGAGCTTCAAAATGCTTGGTAGCAATATGAGCATCACACTTCATTTAGTCATCTTTATATCTTACCGGAAAATCAGTGATGAGCAACGTGAGCGAATCCGCCAAGATTTGAAGGTCATGGATGAACGGTATCAAGGTAGATGGGATAAACATATGATGTCTGACTTTTGTTGGAGCATCAAGAGAGATTGTCTACAAACTGAACACTACAGGAAAAGCTACAAGCGAAAAATTTTACCTTAATATGTACTTTTGTCGTTTTGTAAAAGGATTTTACTACTTGTATGAACACAATGTAGCTTATAGTAAGTATATACAGCCGTTGTATGAATAATATATTTGGTACATTATTTTTAAATTTTTCTTTGTATCCACATTAAGTATGAATTTTGGGGTATTCTGTATTGCTTAAAAAATTGACGTGATAGAAACAAACTGGAGTCATTTTTGTATTCAGATGCCAATAATTAGCCAAAAACAAGTGCCAGATTAAACTCAAGAAAATGTGTGTTCTCCAGTGTAATTCTTTGCAACCATGGCAAATTTTATGTAGTTTTATTCGAAAAAAAATTTTGATTTTTTAATCAAAATGGAAAACTTACGGTCCCATATTGGCGCGATTTTTTTCTGACGCCAATGTCACATACGGAACGGGCGCTTAACTGGCGCCAAAGTATCGTTATTTTGCTTGATATGGTAAGCCGGATGTTGTTTATGCTGTTGATGCGTTCCCCAAATTCGCGTCTTTAAAATATCGCGCCAATATGGGACGTATATGACATCTGTGCCAAACTTTCATATGAACGGCGAAGGAGTTAGACCGTATTTGTTTATGGCAGTTGATGACTTGAAATATTATAATATAGATGAAATGATGGGGATAGAATAATATTTGGCGACTTATCACCTGTGCCTGGCTAACATTAAAGTACCAAAATGGCACCTAGAGTATAAAAAGCGAAGTGGTCCGCCTGGAACTGTTGATGATAGTCACATGACTTAGGCAATTGTTATAGAGATTGTTTTAAAATACCGTAGACAAAGACTCTGTTTACTTAATTTATTTTATTTTAGCTTCTTTTCAAATATTTAACTGATCCTCTTTAATCAAAAACGAAAACAACCATTGGATGTCTTAACAGCAACTGATTCGTCCTTAAATTTTTGTAATCAAAGGGAATTGAATGGAAACCCGTTTACAGGGAGATCAGCACAGCTTTTTTCAGTATAATTCAATCTTCTCTAATATTTTTAAAACTCATCAGATTAGCGTGTTTTTAGATTCTGCGATGTCTGAACGGGGGTTGGCGAGCGTAGCTTGCAGGGGACAGAGCCCCCTAGTATAACATATAAAAATGGAAATCAATTAAAAAACAGTTAGTACGGGTGCATCTACAAATGAACAGCTCCAATTTAAAAATATAATTATCAAAATTGATTCAGTAGAAAGCAGGGCTGATGATTCGATGATTATTCAACTGAATATTCATAGAAAAATGTGCTTAGTCTTTTACTTAGTCTTACAGCCTTTTATTTCGTGATGTAGACATTCAAGCATAATTGTTCTGACATTCGAGGGTGTATCCATAAATTTTTGCCCTCACATAGAAATATTTGAGTGAAATTTATGAAACTGCTACATTATATTAGTCCTTTTCTATATAATCACCGTGCACAGTAACACATTTCTGAAAACGGTATTTCAAAGAGAGGGGGGAGGATGTATTCCAGAAGGCACGATAGTAGACTGAAAGGGGGTCATTTTTCTAACTTTTGCCGACCCCCACATGTGACATATTGTTGGAAAAGCCTGTGACTACTTATTCATGCTCTGCCCCTCCCGAGCCCCTCCCCCTAAATTTGCCCCCCGGGGGTATGAATGATGTCCTCAAAATTTAGAAAAGTGCCCCCCTGAGGTCAAATTTCGGGGGAGGGGCTCGGATGGTGGATTGCATGAATAAGTGGCCGCAAGTCTTTCCAACAAATATGTCACATGTGCGAAACGCTAAAAGTTAAACAAACGCCCCCCTTTGGGTCTACTATCGCGCCTCCTAGAATGCATCCTCCCCCTCTCTTTAATATACCGGTTGCAGAAATGTGTTACTGTGCACACTGTCTATATAGAAAAGGATTCATAAAATGTAGCAATTTTATAAATTTTACTCAATTACTTCTATGTGAAGGCAAAAACTTATTGATACACCCTCGTACTTTCTTGAGCCTTATTAATTATTTGAATGATTCGTAGAAATAAATAGGGACGAAATACAACGGAAATCCATACTTTATTTGGCACGAAATATATCGCTTATCAGATGTATATGTAACTACTTGCAGCATATATTTTTACGTTATGTATAGTTAAAAATTTGTGGTGAAAAAATTAAGTTTTAATAAAACAAAATTTATTTGTCCCAATTCAACCTATACATATATTGCTGGTACACAAAATTAAAAACGCAGTGTGTTATTTAAACTTAAATTGTAATTTTTCTTACAAATGTAAATAAAACTTATTCATGCCTCTTGTAACAGAATCTAATCTAAGTTTTTAATTAAAAATAAAATTTCGATTTTTTTAAATCCGGTTCAAACCCCATTTGTTTTATGGTTTTTGGTTAGTTCGATAAATTATTTGTACATAATGTTCATTAACTTCGCATTTATACTCACGTTATTCATAGTCTAATTTAGAAATCTATGCTTAAAAAAAAATCATATTTTTTTCAAGAATAAATTTCAAGTGATTGAAAAAAAGAAATATAACAAATATTCAAGTTCTGTGTCTAATAAAATACACCTCATCATATCTGCATATGCAAATATTTAAACTGTAGGTTTTTGTGTTTATACCTACAAATAAACTTTTTTTCACATAGTATATATTTTTAATTTAACAAAAATCATTTGTTCAAAATCACGAAAGAAGTAAAATCTATATTACAAATAACAAACATGCTCATGCGCAATGCTGACATCTTATAACTCTAGCAGAACATGCCTAATATATTTTTCTTTAACTGCTATTTTTAACTTCTAAACATTGCACAATTTTAATTTTTGCACTGTTGAAAGAGAAGACAAATCTGTGCATGTTCTTAATAAAAAGGGAGAACACATTATTTCAGCTTTTAAACAATAATTCTTTATCCAACATAATTTATCACTAGTCGAATAAAATAATTTTCGACAGAATATTCATTGAAGAATTTCTTTAGTCTTTATATAGTTTTATAGCGTTTCATTTCGAGCTGTAGACATTCAAGCATAAATGTTCTGACCTACTTTCTATTAATCATGTGAATGATCCGGAGAAAGAAATAGGGAGAAAATACCTGTGTCTGCAATTTCTCACAAATAAACCTGGTTTATTAGTGAGAAAATACAGACCCAGTTATCGGACGGAGTAGCTCAGTGGTTAGAACAGCAGTCTTGTATACTGTGGTCGCGGGTTCGATTCCTAGCTCTGGCTAAGTTTTCACTCCAGTTGGATTTATTGTATGTATGTTCGTGTAATATTTATATACACCTTTATATGCATAAATTGCTTTTATATGTTCTTAATCGGAAAAGATTATTATATGAAAAGAGTAATTTAAAACGTTTTATATTCCGTCTGGAAATTTTAAGTCTCATTGAAGAAAATGAATATGAAATTTATTTAATTTACTAATAAAAGTATATGGTACTTTTCGTACAGAATACTTTACTGGATCGCATTCAGTAAGCACAGCGAAGCAGTCGAAGCTAAATATTTTTAATGTGGATATTTTCTCAACCATTGACCTGGATTTAACTCTTCCTATTAAACAAGTTGGAAATTGCTTCCAAGAAGTAGTGGATTCGCGACTTTTATTTCACGCACACCATGATTCAGCGATAGGATCTAGAAATGTTATTATTACCTCTATTGCTACTGATGTGGCAGTTATCACACTGTTTTCTTTAGAAAACGATTTGAAAACTACAAAGGGTTAATATTTTTTAATTGTGGATCCAATTACAGGTAAAGCACTACAACTTGAGCGAGATGCAGTGGCTTCTAGGTAAAGAGGTATATAATGCGTTACCTGGAATGCATTTATTGCCAGGGTGCGATAGAGTAAGTGCTTTCGCAAGCAATGGAAAATAATGATTCAGAACGCTAAATTTCGAGATGCTTTAACCCCTACGATAGGGTGCCTTTACGACATTTTTAATCTTTTGTCACCGTTTTTTAAAAACAGAAAATTGTGTCTTCTTGAATCGAGAAAATGCGCTGATTAAATAAGGCAAATTTTACAGTAAAATTTTACTGGTGAGGAAAAACAAGGATTCTGAGCACTTCATGCGGCACGTATACGTGCCGCTTGTCCCCAAGGGGTTAAGGCCCTTGGTACTCAAGATGATGTATTAGAAGAAACAAAGAAACAGCTTGAGTCGTATGTTTGCCAGATTTATTGTGGAAAACACAAATACTCTGACATCAATGAATTTCGCTGTACTATTTTTTCTGCAGAAAAGGATTCTGTGGAGTCGCACCGCCTTCCGCTATGTAGTAACACACTCTACTTACAGGTAATGAGAGCTAATTAGCAGGGTATTGTTTGGAAGATGTGCCTACAGGCTGATCCTGAACTTTCATCCCCAGATAAATATGGTTTGATTTCTGGAATAGATAGTGTGGAAAGAGGTTATCTAGAGGTCTAGTGGAATGGCAGTCCTCCTGTTCCTGGAGCTGTTTTGGAACTGATGTCATGTTCTTGTTCAAGAATATGCGCCATACCATCATGTCTGTGTCTTTTTAATAACCTCAGATGTATAAACATATACATAATACAGAAAGTTTCAACTATGACGATGGAAGTGATTTGGACACAGGAATGTCCAATGATGATGATAGCAGTGAAGAACACTAAGATTTCTGTAATTTATTAATTCTTAAGAGACAGAATACAATATTTTCCCCTGTATTAATTATTTCTTGAATTGCTGTGCCTTATCCACATGAAAATAATATGCATTAAAATGCAAAACAACATTTCGTTTTTCTTTCATGGCAAATGTTTTTTGAACCGTTTATCGAATTGAAAATTTTAATGAACATAAAGGTAAATAAATGATAAACATCATTTTAAAACAAAATCCTAATACACATATAATTTGTGTAAAGTTTTATGTTCAACAACATTTGTTCTTTCCATTTTTTCATTGAAATATCTTTAATTAAGTGATAATTGCAAAAATAACCATACGTACTATCTATCATACATCATTTATGTGTGATAGATGGCGCCCATGTTTTCAATATGGCATCTATAAGCTACCACGAATTTCATAGTATCATCATGAAATGAAGACCGTGGACCATTGTGAATCCGAAAATGTATATATCATCAAATCCTCAGAGATGAAACCAAAAACACTAATTTTGTCTTCTGGCTCAACGACTATTACGCAGGAAACTTGGAATTTGACATGGTTAATTTTATGATGTAAATGCGTACTAAGAACGGCTTCTAAAAAATTCAAAATTTCAAATGAATACTTAAATGAGTGTATTAAATGAGCATAAAAGCTTCAAATTACTTTCTAAATTATCCTTTATTTAGAATTAGTTTTAGTTCTTATTAATTTAAGTCTCATTTCTGACTAGTGCAGTGTAACAATGAAGTTTAGTCAAACTGTGGCTTAATTAGTAATTTTTGAATTATTCCTGAAAGTATAATTTCTCCTAATAAAAATTAGACATACGAATATCACTTGGCATATTCCAACTATTACGCTTGCAAATCGACGGGTTTTGCTAGTGTCCTATAAAGTTATACTTTGAATAATGATATTTAATAAATCTTTTAAATCACAATGCTTTCTTCTATTAAAAGTTCTTAAAATATCGAATAACCATTTCTCAAACACAGATATATTAATGATGTCGATTCAAACAAAATCTAAAGTATATGTTCTTTATGAAAATTAAGAAGAATAATTTTTATGTTCAGATATATATTTCAAAATTCTAGTGTAATTTATCACAAGTTCCATAAAATATTACTAAAAAAAGTCATCGTGGAATTTCGAAATCTGTAGACTTCCTTTCATTCGCGCTGCAGTCATTCCAACATAAATCTTGTGACCTACTTTCATTGTTGTCTGAATGATCCGTGGGAAGAAAAATCGAGTTAATAATTCAGATATTCATAGAATATTAGTAATCAAATATATCTTTTCTTATATGCATATTATGGCGTTTACGATTGAGATTATCTAAGGTTATAATTTATTTAAAGATAAATATAAAGAAAATGTGGCATATGTACATATAAGCCAACATTATACAGGGTGTAAATAACATAATGTCCCAGTTTCAATGGTATATTATAACAGTTTAATTTAGACTATTTACAACAAGACGTATGACAAATTGAAGGTAAACTAACCTAGTATTTTTTTAAATAAATGTTCAATATGTGCAACTTTAGTTATACGGCACACATCAAACCTTTAGTCCAATTCTTCACACAATTTCTGTTAACAAGTCCGGAGTAATAGAAGCAATAACCTCTTCAGTTTTGTGTCTCAATTCTAACAAACATCAGATAGCAACGAAACGAAGGCACGATATTTTTTAACACTTTCTAGGGTGGTGTCTTTAAAAAAGGACACCTAATTTTAAACTAGCGTCTAAATCGCGCCCCTCACAACGGCGCATATCACAAATGCACCCGCGAAATTCCCTAGCATGGCGCTCTGCTCATAAGATGCTTTGTTTACTTTCAGTTTAAAAGCGGAGCGCTGCATATCCTGTCTTCATAGTTTTTAGAAATAAAAAAAAATAATAAAACAGCTAACAAATATCATTCATGTACAAGATAAATAAGCTTTATTTAAAACCGGATTTAAGTTGCTTGATATCATGGTTTATTTGTATTATTATTATTATTATTTTTAATTTGAATAAAATCAGTTTATTTTTTCTTTTGGATTGATTTTTACTGGAGACGGATTTTATATTTATTAATGTTCAAGAAAAAGAAATTAAAACAATATTACAGGCAACTTAAACATAATGAAAGAGGTAACATTTTATAAAGTTTCTGTCTTTTAGCAAAGAAAAAAAACTCGTTATTATGTTATGAAAGTAAATACTAGAATACATTTTTAAAAAATCTGCCTTTTAAGTATTGATGCGAGATACAAAATCCTAAAAATAAAAGTACGGATGAATATTCTTTTTTAAAAACTGCTTCATTTCCTAGTTAGATGATCACTTTATTTTTGTAAGCATATAGTAAAGTGAGGACAGACGCCGCAGAGATTGTATTGGTGACACTAGCGCTCCCTAGGCCAAATTAAGAATTTCGTTGTGTGCCTAAATGCTGTCTGCTGTGTTGCATGCGTTTCCACCGCTTAATTGTCAGTATTTACATATTTATGCTGGTTTTTACGGTTCTAACCTGCATGATAAGTTGCTAAAATTATTCTAATAAAGTTTTATAATATATTTTAAGCAAAATAAACAGAGATTTTATCCCAAAACCGATTGCAACTGTAGGCTAGATCCTCGTAGAATGCAGGCATGTGCTTTTCTTTCTCTCGCGTCACTCACATGACACAAAATTGCCACGTGGCATCTTACCCGCCACTTTGGGACAGATGCCGCACCGAGCTTGAGGGACAGATGCCGCAAAACATATTTTTGTTTTTCGGTTCAATAAATTCATCACTGCGATTTAAGTAGAACTTCCATATAAATGAACGTATATTAGCGCGTTCTGCTACTTATCAAAATATTCTCAGTGGTGGTGGTCCCAGTCTCTTAGTGGTGGAAAACGTAGGCCGTTTACAATTCTCACCATTAAACAATGGTCAAAAGATCTGTACAGTCAAGTAAGAGAAAGCAAAAGGCTGCAAATATTACAAGCACAGATTTTATAAACAAGAAAAAAGAAGAAGGAAATAAAAAGTAAAAGAAGCAAGAAAGCGTCAAAGAACAACAGCTTGGCGGAAGTAAAATATGAAAATAAGGAAGGGAAAGATGAACTTGAAAATACCTCACTTGGGGAAGAAACTGAAATGTGAGTCATCTTCCGACAGTGACGAAAGTATTTCTCTTATGGATTTTGAAGGCAGTATTGGACTGGAATGTGATGACTCTGAATGTGCTGAGTGTCTGGAGTCATATCAAGAGACAAAGTCTAAAGCGAACTGGATTCAGTGCATAACATGCAATCGATGGCTGCATGAAACATGCTCACTGTACTCTTGCAACAGAATGTGTGGTGATTGTGGGCGAATAGAAATACGAAATTAAAAAAAATGAGAAGAAAAGCCAAAAATAAAAAGACTACGGCCTAAAATGAATGGAGCTAGTACTTAAGAGCAAACTACAATGGTCGCCTGGATATAAACAAGTGGTTTATATCTTTTTGTAATTATGCTGTCTATTGTTTCCAGTGAAATGTTTTTTTTCTTTTTTTGCCTTAAGTTTTATTTTTTGAGCTTGCACTTTTGCAATTTCGTTAAACTTTTCACAATTTAGTGATATATATATAATTTATGTAAGTTTACTGTTATTTATTTTCATTTTAAGTAGTTTGAGGAAATAAAAATGTGATTTACTTGAAAAAAATAAGCAGCATAGCTTTTTTCTCCATGCGGCATCTGTACCACACCCCATGCGGCATCTTACCCAGCACATAAAAAATGATGTTAAAAAAGGACGTTTGGGAAAATAATTATGTCTGCTTTATTAAGAGGGCTTTGACTTGTTTAACATAGAAATTTGATTCTAAAGGGTTTGATTTATGATTTCTGGTACTTAGTTTGTTGTTTTTTGCTTTATTGTACATTTTAAAAGAAGAAAAGTAAAAGTGCGGCATCTGTCCCCACTTTACTATATAACTAGACTGATGTGCCAATTCCAAAACTTTATTCTATCTCATACATGTCAAAAATTCAAAATGGGCTATCACAGTGCTAAAATTAAATGGCAATCTATGTCCATCATGAGCGATGTAAAGGTATATAGGTTCATTGAATTTGATGTATTTAATAAGATGATATATGTATCGTATTGTTTCAAACAACTCATTGAATTTCGTAGTTCGACCTCTTAGATGCCCGCAACGAAAATTCTAGCTCAAAGTATGAAAATCAACACTTGTTGTTCAATATACACCGAAGTCTAATAAGGATCTATTTAAGTGAAAATGTAACAGAATTCTAAGTTTGATAAATTTTCGTGCATTAGTTTTTGAGATATAGCTTTTGCGAATTGAGAAAATTGTGAAAAAGTCAGCATAGCAGCGCCACCTGTTGTGCGATTTACTCCAAAAGCTAATCACTAACAGCTTACATCAACGTCTAACTGAATATGAAATTTGATGAAAATTCGTGCAGTAGTTCTTGAGATAGAGCTATTCATTACATAGAAATCGTACAGAAAGCAGCACAGCAGCGGCGCCTTTTTTGGCGATATACACCAAAAACTAATCAAGCTAGTTTATATCAAGGTCTAACTGAATCTAAAGTTTTATTAAATTCCGTACATCAATTCTTGATAGAGTTATTGCTGAAATCGTGAAAAAATCAGCACAGCAACGCTACTTGTTGGGCGATATACACCAAACACTAATTAGCATCAGTTTATATCAAGGTTTAACTGAATCTATAGGTTTGTGAAATTTCGTGTATTAGTTATTGAGATAGAGCGCCCACAAAATTTTTGTCACATACAGACAGACTCACAGACAGAGTGACAGACTCACAGACAGAGTGACAGACGGACATTTTCTAAAAACCATTAAATCGTGTTCAGGATTTTCTATAACGTATAAATCCATCGGAAACCGGAAGTCGAAAATTTTCCCGAATTCAACTAATTTCCTCTTGTAAAGATAGAAGAACTAAAAAATGAGAAACATGGATTTTTCAATTACAATTTTTATTAGTAATTAAAATCAGTACAAAAACCCTCAACGGGTTAAACGATTGTGACACAGCACTTTACCTTATGACTCTAAAAATTTTAAATGTAGGTATTAAAAATAATGATATAGAAATTTCCATAACGCTATGCTATTAATTAAAAGAAAAATATATCATCATTTTCTTTTTTCTGTTTATATTCAAAAATGCAAACAGTATTTTCAACATCTATTGATATATATACAATTTATTCACTAATGCTTTTTCATTCAGGTCTCTGATAAATTCAGAATATGGGTTTTAAATGAGATGATATGTAAATTTGAGTTGCGAGTTTATAGGACTTTAAAAGGTTTGTTTAAAAATTCGATAAAAATTATTTTTCGTTTGTCTTTTTAAATATATTTTCGTATCCAAACGATATTTTTATATTTTCCAATACACTATTAAATATATAAAATTTTCACTGAGTCTATATCATACATTGAAATGTTTTATTTCAATCAATTGAGTTATCTTTTGTGTCAAGCTATCCAAAAATCATAAGTAAAATTTATGTAAATGTTTTGTTTGTGTCATTGTAGCCAAATTAAATGAAATATATGCAAATCGATAACATGACAGAAATAAAACCCGATAGTTTTTTTTTTTAATTCTTTATTTAAAGAAAATAATCTGTAATATTTGCTGTTCACTAAAAAGAATAAATAAATAATTACTGCTAAGTTTTTAGCTTTTAATGAGCACGTGGAAAGCATGTTCAAAGTTTGGTCATATATGCATTCCTTGCGTTATATGAACTTTGTACTCACATCTGGAGTCCCTGATGACTGATAATTTTAAACAGTGAAGTTCTTAGCAATAAATGTAGAGAGTCTCATTTAAGTCGATATAGCTCAAATCAATGAGTAATGTAGAACATTTCCGAAGAAACAAACGAAATTTTTGAAATACAGATAGTTTCGGCCGAATTTTCAGCAGCATTTTCCCCGAAAACGAATGTTTGGCGAAACTCAGATTTTGGGCCGAAAACTTAACGAATATTTCAGTCAATCTACACTTAAAGTTACTAAACTTTTAAATCTATTATACTCAACTCGTTAGTCGCTTATTCTCTGATCTCTAATGCCAGATATTTAAGATCTGACTGCTTACCTTTACCTAAGAAAGACATTTTAAAAACTAATATTCATATACTATTTATTGTTTCCATTAAATACTGAAACAATCAGAGATTTGATAAGTAAAAAATAACAAAATTATATTCAAAGCATCTAAAGGACAACACACACGCACGCAAAGAAAAAAAAAAGTATCCGAATTTAACTTGTTTCCGCAGATAAAAAAGAAAAACCATATTTTCCCTTTAAATAGGGACTTTCTCAGTAGCATAGGGAATTTCGCGAGTGCATTTGTGATATGAGCCGTTGTGAGGGGCGCGGTCTAGACGCTAGTTAATTTTAATTCCAAAACTGACAAACGACTCCAAGAATATTTAATTAAAACTAGCCGCCCTTGGCGACCAGTTTGGTCTCCGTTAGATGTGTGCTAAGCATTGTACCATGCTACTTTTATCCAAAATTTAATTTACTTTCTCAATACTTCGTCAAATCAGAAGTTTCTAGTAGAGAAATCAAGAACTCCGTATTTTTATGGGTACTACTTGGTTATCCCTTCGACCCCGTTATATAGCCAAACTATAAGTTTAAATATCAATAATGGTTGATCGTAAATGTCATATTCGCTTGTTTTTAAGCAAGTTACAAGTGTTTACGTCATCAAGTTATTTTTATTTCGACGTTTTATTTGTATTTGTATTAATGTTATACTAATTTATTTGTTCTTTCGCTACTTAAAATAAAAATTATGTCAATTTGTATAATTTGGCAATTTATATAATTTGGGGAAATTGGTATGAGCCGTTGTGAGGGGCGCGGTTTAGACGCTAGTTAATTTTAATTCCAAAACTGACAAACGACTCCAAGAATATTTAATTAAAATTTTCATTCCATAATGTACGTGTAAATTAGCAAATTCATATTATCTAATACCTTTGTTTATAAATTCTGGTGTCAGCCCATTATTTCATCACTTTAGATACAGAATTACTCCGCGCCGGAAAGGGATAAAGCACCGAAGGAAATTTTCTTCCATTAATGTATACTTTTAAATCTTTAGCCCAGCAGTAACGCTTTACGCTCGGGTGTGGTCATTTTGCATATGTGGCACTGCAAGCGAGGAAATGAGAAAGCAGTACTCGCACTTATCTAACACTGTTTGAGTTATTCTTTATTTATGACCTTGAACCAGCACTCTACAACACTAACAGTTGAGACTATTAAAGTTTATAACTGGACATACTTTCATGGATGTATAATATAACTGGGAATATTATCAGACGTACATATTTGAATCTTAATGTATTATTTTCTACAGTGCTGTTAAAACATTAATCTTAATCTTTTACACAAATGCAAATAATATTAAATCATTCCTATTTAAACACAAAGCCTCATACACATTTATTCATGAAAAAAAAATCTGATTTCTTTAACTACCGAAATATCTAGCATTAGTTATGCAAAATTTTATTCGGCAGTATAGTTTACAATACATTTCTCATCAAAGATTCGTTCAAGTGTCTTCTGGTCAACTGTTATCTTCATCTTCTTCGACTTTTTCTTTCTTTTTTCTTTCTTGAACTTAGTTGCTCGGATGAAGAAATAAGAAGTGAATATAGCAGATATTCACTAATTGTTTGTAATATAGTAAATATAGTTCTTCTTATGTCCACGTATAAGTATTTGGAATATGCATATTTTTAGATACGTATACATAAAAGTAAAATTATGTATATATATATATATATATATATATATATATATACAAATTTAATATGTATAATATTTGTATCATGTCTTGATACTCAATTTATAAGTTTTATTTCATATTAATGATGAATTGTAATATTCTGTAATGGTTATATATATATACATATATATTTATATGTATGTATGGATTAAATAAACATTACCGACCACCAACAAAAACTATGAAATTATGAATAAAATGACATTAACAAGTACAGTTCCCCCAGCAAACTTTACATACATTCCAAAAACATAGTAAAAAACAGCAGAGATTGAATAACAGAAATGGAATGATGGAAATTTCTAGAACTTAGGCAGAATTATCAGGTTCCAAATGCCTTAAGTTCCACAAATAAAATGTGTGGTTTCATTTTCCTATTAGCCATAAATTAGCTAAATAATATAAATTTGGCACTACCAAACACATAAAAACGATAAATAAACCATTGGACACCAATTAAGTTCAAAATTAAACAAGATTAAAAAGAATAGATGAAAAAAAATTATCAAAATAAAATCCATACAGTCATAACATTAGGTATAACATATACACTCATTATGCATTTTATTATATATATATATATATATATATCTATATATGTGGAATTGGTGGGATTGACTGTGGTCGAACTTTGGTGATAGAAGCTCCTGATTGAACACTCGTAGTATAGAAATAATCACGTTTTAATGTCTTTATTAAAGCATAGATTATATTTACAGAGCACATTAACTATATACAGGGCTTAGGGGGATGAGGGGGAATTTCTTACGGCAGTTTACCGGCATTCAATATATTTCGGAAGCCTGACCGGGTACGTCTTACTAGGTCAGTCCGCAGAACAACTCTGACTTTACATCGAATCTTAGCTCTCAGGCTGCGGTTCAGAATTACTAACTCATCAGGTTTATTGTCTTATAGAATTTGTCCACTCTGTCAGTTCTCATGGGATTTTAGCTGCACCTCTTACTGCGGTCAGGATGTGGTTTAGATTGTTTTGGGAACCGCAAGCCACATCCACACTCGGGCATCTTGACAGGTGTGCACCCCTGCACACGTGAGAGCTACCGCAGCAAGAAAAGGGCAAATTAAAATTTATCTAATGAAAAAAACACTAAAAAATTTTTTTGAAATTTTTAAAGTTAAAAGAAAGAAAAATTATCTTTAAGAAAAGAATTGAGAGGCCAAAAGGGAGAGAATGGACAAACAACAAAAAAAATTTTATTTAATTTAAATTTAGGCTTTCCCATTACAATGCATAGGCCGAACTGCACTACACTGCGTGAAGGAAAAAAAAAGTCTTCGAGAAAAAGAAAATAAAAAACGTCGTTGTGTGTCATGTGTAACATGATGTTTCGTCTTTAAGAAGATCCGCCTACGGAACTTCACGTCTTTAAAATATTCGTCTTAAAAAATCTAAGCATAACAAAGGGGAAAAAAATTCGTCTTAAGTAGTGCAAGCAGTCAGTTGCTATACAGTGAAAGAGAAAAAAAATCAAATGCAAGCGTTGTTGGGGGGGGGGGGGGGTTACATACAAATATTTTAAACAATTATTTCAATGAAACATTTCCAAATATATCAAAAATAATCAAATATATAAAGACATACATAATAATACGAAAAACAATAATATTGATGGCAACTTGTAAAATAATAGGAGTAAGAATAAAAATAATGCCATAATGCTAATTGAGATACTACCTTTACACTATATTAATAGTTCAGGAAACATCTTTGATCACTTCTAAAAAAACACACTGAAAAAATCACTTCTTTACACAATAAAAGAAAAATGCTAATAAAAAAAACACATATTTTGTATAAAGGGAGAAAAAGACATCATCACTGGACTTCAAAAAAGAGGGGGGAAATTATCGTTATACGTCTTTCAAAATAATCACCATCATGGAATTTTCACTCATACGTCTTAAGAGGGAAATATCATTAAACACAAAACAATCATCTTGAAAGAAAAGAAAAATTAAAGTTTCGTCGCGGTTTCCAACATCCTGAAAAACATATACGTATACACAAAAACAATATTTAAAAAAAAATAGAATGCTGCAAAGTTTTAAAAATGTTTCGAAAGTTAAATAAAGAAAACTGTACTGTTGTATACCGTTTATAGTGTCTGTAGTGTCTGTAGTGTGCACACTATTGGAGGTTAAAAAAAATATTTCTCTGAAGCAGAAAAATAGCAATTTCTTGAATCAAAATAACACGTATAAATTGAAGATAAATAGAAGAAACCATGCACGTTTTCTATAAAAAATTTGTCACACTATCTTGCGCGTTCTTGAAAACACAGGAATACATCCTGACACTTAGAAAAAATAAATATTCACTCACTTGTATTGGGTACACATAAAAAGGAAAAAAATCTTCGTAGCACTATTTTCACTCAGATAAACACAACATCGCACGATTTTATAAATCACAGTAGATGAGACACACAAATAAAAAAAATAAAAGCACGGCGATAATTAACTGTGAACACTGAAGAGGTTGGTGAATCATACGGCACTCACTTTCCTTTTCTTTAGTATTGGATTATCTGCATATTTTTCTCTGGTTTTCTTTCGCGTTAGAAGTGGTGAGTGACATCTTAATACACGTAACACACACACATTGATGATATCGCACAGACGGAAGGCATTTATAGACATATTAGCGTACAATAATTTCTTCAAAAGCAGTCCATAGCACTGGACGATCATTATCCAGTAAAAGCATGAGAAAGAAAAAGATAGGAAGTATCTGGTGAACTTGGATTGACTCATTTTCACGCGGCCGCATTTGCATGAAAAACTTAGCTGATAAGATTTTATGCTTCCCTTGGAAATAAACATCATAAAGCAACTAACACGTCCATGTTATTCCCGAGAGGATTTTTACACCAGTGAAACAGAAGTTTGCCGAACTTCATCCTTTCCTGCACTCAAAACGAAGAAGAGAGAGAAAACCGTTGATTAATCATCGGAAGGAAACACAGTTCTCGGATTTTTAGAAATAGATGTCTAAGGTATTTCTTGTTGCGAATTCAACGGCCGTCCCCCATGTGGAATTGGTGGGATTAACTGTGGTCGAACTTTGGTGATAGAGGCTTCTGATTGAACACTCGCAGTATAGAAATAATCACGTTTTAATGTCTTGATTAAAGCATAGATTATATTTACAGAGCACATTAACTATATACAGGGCTTAGGGGGATGAGGGGGAATTTCTTACGGCAGTTTACCGGCATTCAATATATTTCGGAAGCCTGACCGGGTACGTCTTACTAGGTCAGTCCGCAGAACAACTCTGACGTTACATCGAATCTTAGCTCTCAGGCTGCGGTTCAGCATTACTAACTCATCAGGTTTATTGTCTTATAGAATTTGTCCACTCTGTCAGTTCTCATGGGATTTTAGCTGCACCTCTTACTGCGGTCAGGATGTGGTTTAGATTGTTTTGGAAACCGCAAGCCACATCCACATGTATATATATATATATATGTATATATATATATACATATATATATGTACATATATATATGTATATATATACATATACCGGGTGTCCCAAAAAGGACTGACTGATTTTAAAATTCAATAACTTGCAAACGGTGACAGATATTAAAAAAATTCTTGCAGGAGGGTTATGCATAAGGTCAAAAGTTTTATTACAGTGATTTTCAATTTTAGTTCGATTTACAAACAATAGATGGCGCTGTAAGCAATAATCTCTAAATTCAGGCTCGATTTTTGGTACTTCGTGGCCCGGATAATACATTTCCATCTCCTTTTTCTGCATGGAACAAGATAAAGGACCAAAAATCGAGCCTGTATTTAGCGACTATTGCTTACAGCGCCATCTATTGTTTGTAAATCGAACTAAAATTGAAAATCACTGTAATAAAACTTTTGACCTTATGCATAACCCTCCTGCAAGAATTTTTTTAATATCTGTCACCGTTTGCAAGTTGTTGAATTTTAAAATCAGTCAGTCCTTTTTGGGACACCCGGTATATACATGCATATATAAAAATATATATATATATATATATATATATATATATATATATATATATATATATATATATATATATATATATACATATATATATATACATATATATATATATGTGTATATATATATATACATATATATACATATATATATATATATATATATATATATATATATAGTTTTTGATGATGGTCGGTGATGTTTAATTAATGGTTATATATATATATATATATATATATATATATATACATATATATATATATATATATATACATGTGTGAAAACCCGTAAGTAAGTTCCGTTTTCAATTTTTACCGCGGGAGTGCTGTGTTTTCGATTTCACGCATTTGCGTCCACTTTGCGGATTCACTGGAAAAGAATTGAAAATATTTGTAGATTGCTGAGTATTGCCTCGGTTACATGTTAAGCGTTTAAAATGTTTAAGTCCACGGCATGCCAGTTACGGTCTGTCATCCCTTTTCTCAACGCTAGGAACACTAAACTATTTGAAATTCACAAAAAATGTTTACGGACAAAACGTGATGAGTGGTTCCATGGTAAGGGTTTGGGTGCAAAGTTTCTATAAAGTACATGAAAACGTTTAGAAGGAGGAAAATAGCGGGCGACCATGATGATTTTCTTACAGAAGTTGAAGAGGAGATTAAAGAGAGACGAAGATTAGCCATAGTCCAAGAGCTGTTAAACATTTTAGGGAAGGTATTTGAGGCACTCTAAAAATTTGTGCAACACTTCTTTTGTAATGGCTGAATACAAAATCGAATGTCTGGCTGAAGGATCGTGACCCAAAAACTGTGCCAGACACGTGTCAAGTGCCATTTTTTGACTACCCCCCAAAAAAGGTATTTGAGGCACGCTGAGATTGAGACAGAATAATATTTATACTTAGAAAAAAATATTTTGAAAACGACAGACACTTTAGTCGGCCCAAAAACTGTGCCAGACACGTGTCAAGTGCCATTTTTTGACTACCCAAAAAAGGTATTTGAGGCACGCTGAGATTGAGGCAGAATAATATTTATGTTTAGAAAACATATTTTGAAAATGACAGACCCTTTAGTCGGCACAAAAACTGTGCCAGACACGTGTCAAGTGCTAAATGACACTTGACACGTGTCTGACACAGTTTTTGGGCCACGATCCTTCAGCCAGACAATCGATTTTGTATTCAGGCATTAGAAAAGAAGTGTTGCACAAATTTTCAGGGTGCCTCAAATACCTACTCAAAAAAGTTCAACAGCTCTCCTACTACCATTAAGACACTATCAATGCATTTTCCTCAATTTTCCCTTTCACTACTTCATGAAATTGTTGGCATAGCAGACGGAATCTGTCTACGATATGGGATTACACAAGGTCGTTCCCTGCTATGATAAATGTTTCTACGATGGGGACAAATATCTTGAAATATAACTTAAGGTGTCCCAGGACTCCTAAAGCTCTAAAATTTTCGAAATTTTAATTTTTTTTAGATGTTATACTCCTATCTTTTCTGTACATTTTTAAATAATTGTTTCCTGGAAATTCCTATTAGAACTGAAGTAATGGCTTTTACATTGAAACAATTTCAATAGCTGAAGCGTCGTTTCGGAAATCTTGAAACCATTTTTCTCCAAATGACGTTTTTGGGCATAACGCGCATGATATCTCAAAAACTTATGAATATTTTTTCATGAAATTTTCAAAACATATGTTTCATGTTAGTCTGTATAAACTGAACCTAAAATTTCCTTTTTATTGTTCAAAACAATATTTTTTAGGTGATTATACTGTTGAAATTTTCTTAATTTTGCATTAGCTAAATACAACTTTGTATTAAAAATATAAAAAAAGCTTTAAATATTAAATTTATTTAGGTTCAGGGTAATTATTACAATCTGAAGTATAAGTAGGCACCAAAATTTTCATTCTATTTGCAATAGTTATTTTGTAATCGTGCGCGTAAGCTGTTATGCCGATTTTTTGCTCGTCAAATGTCTAACAGTTTGGTGCCCCCTGTAAATGCTAATTCTGCATCTTTCAATTTTTTAAATACATGAAATGAAAGAACATACTTATATATTTTATTTCAACTAAAATTGTGTCTTAAAATCAAATGCATTTTAAGATATTGAATGTTGAAAATGGTCTTTTTTTCTTCTTTTTTTTCCAATTTTAAGAGTCCTGAGACCCCTTAAACACTGTACTTCATTATGCAATAAGATTTCTTTCTAATAGTCATTTCTTTTTGTTTGATTGCTTAACGGAATTTGCTTTCCGGTTTTCCCTTGTATATTTCCATATACAAAAGTTATTTTAATTAAATCAGAACATTACAAAAAATATTTGATGTTGCTTTATTTTTTGACTGTAATAATATTACTGATTTTTTAAAAAATAAGGAATACATTTTGCTGTTTACCATTATTAAAATGTAAATATAAATTTTCACACATAAATACAAACATCACCAAAAATACCACTAGTGGAGAGTTAAATATTACATACGCTAGTAAGAAAAGCGAATAAGACGTTTGAAAACCGCCAGAGATTAAAATGAAGTCTGCTTTGTTAATTGCGAAACCGGCATATGGCACATAGTTCAGAATATTGTCGATAAACGTACATGCGTGTTGCAATTCAACATGAGGTTTCTCCCGAAAAAGTGTTGTAACGTTATCAAAGTTAATATTTCCAACAAGGAATCGTTCAAAGAAATGGGTAGATTTTTTTGCGAGAGAGCTAGTGAATAGTATTTACTATCTTATTCCAGAATATATCGAATACTGCAACAGTTTGACAATGACAACAATAAACAAACAAGTTGAAACCAGTTTTTCAAGCATGATTAAGCATGCACTTCCATGTCTGTTGTAGTGTGGGGCAATTAAATACGTATTTCGAATTTCTTTGTATATTTTTTAATCTTTCACTAACTTAATTTCTTTTTTGGGGTTTGGGGAACACCCTTTATTACAATGTGAATTCACGAAACATCTAATAGTCCAGACAATAGGGACTTTTACCTAGCAAAATTAATGGTAGTTCTGGAAATCGGCTTACTTTATGTTTTTTGGGTCGCTGAATCCGAATATGTAACTTCCCACCAAAATTTCCCCCGGCAACCCCCCCCCCAAATTTTGGTAAGAAGCCCCCCCCAAAAAGATTTTTATTAAAAACGTCAATTTTTTATTGTTTTAGAGGAAAAGTATCTAGAAATTCAGAAAGTAGACAAAATTTGCAACAAATTAGATACGTCATATTATAACTTAGGATGAAGGGGATGGGGGGATCTGCCTCGGAACATGCGCGCGGTGCTGCGTGGACTATGTTGCGCAATTCCACTTAACCACTCACATGTTTACATTCGCCCTCCCATCTCCCCTCCGAACTTTCCTTATAAGGTTTACTTTAAGTTTTCGGGGTCACTGAATCCGAATTTTTAACTTCCTCCCAAATTCCCCCCCCCCCGAACCCCCCCCAAATAGTTGTTATTAACTTAAATTTCTTATTGTTTTAGGGGAAAATCATTACAAAATTCAGAAACTAGACAAAATTTGCAACAAATAGGATATATGACATTATGGCGTAGGATAAACGGGGAGAGAGGGGGCTGCCTCGGAACATTCCCCGCGCGCTTTTCTCAAAAACCAATTTTTTTCAAAAAATCAATTTTTTGGGGGTTGCCGGGTGAAATTTTGGTGGGAAGTTACAAATTCGGATTCAGCTACCCAAAAACACAAAGTGAGTTGAAATCCAGAACTAGTATTAATTTTTCCAGGTAAAATTCCCTATTCCCTGGACTTTATAACTTATTGCACGTAGCGCCGCATTGCATGTTCAGAGGCAGCCCTCTTCCTCCCCGTTCATCCTACGTCATATGTTATATATCCTATTTGTAGCAAATTTTGTCTAGTTTCTGAATTTCGTAATGCTTTTCCACTAAAACAATAAGAAATTTAAGTTAAAAACAACTATTCGGGGGGGGGGGGAGTTAAAAATTCGGATTCAGCGACCCAAAAAACTTAAAGGAAACCTTATAGAGAAAGTTCGGAGGGGAGATGGGAGGGCCAATGTAAACGTGTGAGTGGTTAAGTGGAATTGTGCAACTTAGTTCACACGGCACCGCGCGCATGTTCCGAGGCAGATCCCCCTTCCGCTTCATCCTAAGTCATAATGCCATGCATCTAATTTGTTGCAAATTTGGTCTACTTTCTGAATTTCTAGATACTTTTTCCCTAAAAAAATAAAAAATAAATACCTTTTTTGGTGGGCATGTTACCAAAATTTGGGGGGGGGGGTCTGCCGGGGGAAATTTTGGTGGGAAGTTAAAAATTCGGATCAGCGACCCCAAAAACATAAAGTAAGCCTTTTTCCAGAACTACCATGAATTTTGCTAGGTAGAGCTCCTGTGCGGTCTCTATTGCCTGGACTATAATGTTTTCTGCATAAATTTGAGATTTTTTTTTCTTTTTTTTTTTAATCTTCGAAAACTTTATCCGTTAATGCAGCATAATTTATCATTAGTTGCACAACATTCGATGTAATATTCTTAGTTGAATTAAAAAGCTAGGCTTTTTTTTCGATTTTCTTTGTATACTTTTTAATCTTTCAGTAACATTTTTGGGGAGGGAGGGGAGGAGACACCCTTTGTTACCATGTGAATTCGCGAAAAGTTAACAGTTTCCTGCATAAAAATGAGAGATTTTTTATTTTCAATCTTCGAAAACATTATTTATTAATGCAGCATTATTTTTCATTCATTGCACAAAATTCGACTTAATATTCTTAGTGGAATTTGGAAATCTAGGCTTTATTTCAAATTTCTTTGTAGTTTTTTTAATCCTTCCCTATTTTTTTTTCTCTGGGGGTGGGGACACACAACCTTTATTTCAATATGTATTCGCTAAACATTATTTTTTCTTCATAAAAGTGAGATATTTTTTTTTTATCTTCGAAAATGTTATTCATTAATTACAGCATAATTTATCAATAGTTGCAGGAAATTCGACGAATATTCTTAGTGGAATTTCGAAAGCTAGGCTTTTTATTATTTCGTGCTAGCATCATTTAAGCGTGAATCATCTGATGCACTTTTCTAAGCTAAACTTTTCTTTTGAATGTCTAAGAGAGAGAACTAAAAATCAAATAATTCAGATATGCACTAATTATCAGCAATATATATATATATATATATACTAGCCGCCCTTGGCGACCTGTTTTGTCTCTCTTAAATGCACGCTAAGCCTTGTGTCATGTTAGTTTTATTTATAATTCAATTTACTTGCTAAATACTTCGCCAAATCGGAAGATTCTGCTAGAGAAATCAAGAACTCGGTATTTTTAAGTTAACCGGGTGCAGGTGATAAATCGCCAAACATTGTTCCCATCGTATTTTTTTAAATTCATTATTTTCATTCAAAATATAATCCTTTCACTCATTTTATTTAAAATACAAAACTTTGATTTAAAACTGAAACATTTAAAATTCATGGCTTTCACTTATTTCTTTTAAAAAAGAAAAGAAAAGAAAAAACTTAAATAATACTATAAACCATGATAATTAATTTCAATATCAAAGCATAATTTTAATTTAACAAGCGAAAAATAAAACATCCTAACAGATGAGTTAAAAAATTGGCAAGATTTGCAGCCGGCTAATATAAAAGTACCAATAATTCTTTGCGATCATGGTAACTTTCATGCAGTTTTTGTCGAAAAAATAGTTTTGATTTTTTAATCAAAATTTAAACTTTGCATATGAAAAGCGAAGAGGCCAGCACGTAATTGTTTATGACCGTCATATGACTTGAACAATTATAATATAGATGCAATGATGGAAATGAACAATATTTGGCAGTTTATCACCTGAGCCTGGCTAACATTAAACTACCAAAATGGCTGCTATGCGTATAAAAAGTGAAGGAACTGTTAATGACAGTCAAATGCTTTGCGCTCTTATTATATAGGTGTATATGAATGCATAGATCTTTACGATTACAATTTTTGTAATACGAAGGTTAGAAAAGTAATTTTATAAAGTAGATATTATATAAAGTACAGAAATTTAAAAAAAATATTATTTATAGTAGAATTTCGAAATATAGACTTTGTTTTCAATTTCGTGTAGGAGTCATTCAAGAGTAAACCTACTGACTTACTTACTTAATATTATATTGTCATTTAAATGATCAGGAGAAAGAAATAACGATAAAATATTACAGATATTAACACATTCTCAGCAATCATACATTGTTGTTTTAAGTATATAATGCCTGTGATTTCATTCATGCCTGTGATTTCATTCATAATGCCTGTGATCCTTCATTGAAAATAAGGGGGATGGGGATATTTCTCCAACTTTTTTATTTAAACACCATAAATTGCACATAAGTAAAATTTAGATTTTTCAAAAGTTTGAATATAATTTCATTTATTTATACAAACTAAATTCTAAATATCGCTCAATTTCAGAGTAATTTTCATACAATAAACACAATTATTTACTTCAACAATAAGATTTTTTGATATTACTGATTTTATTAATTTCGTTCCCATTTGAACTGTAAGAGGTATTGGCCAGTTGCTCACTTTCAAAGATGTTTATCTTTTTGTAATATGAAGATAAGAAATAAAACGTCCCCGACCTCCAGTTAAATTTAATTTGAAGAGGATTCATCTGGGATCGCAAAAGTGAATATATAACAGTCTGGCCTACACTTTGACGTGCATTAATTGCTAATTTCATTGAGTCTCCTTTTAAGAAGACGCAGTACTTGAGAGAAAACTTAAGAATAAGAAAAACAAAAAGAAAACCTACTTTATTTAACTATTTATATTTCCTGTTTATTTTTACCGGTGCAAAGTTATTTTTTTGAGCGTTTATTTTCCATTGACCGAATTCGTCATACAGAAAGTTCAGAACAACATATGCGGATAAAATGTACGGACCTATACTAACTCTGTTGCAAATAATCGTATATGCAGGATATATTAATTAAAAATTAAAATAAATGGCGATTGAATACATTGCTATAAAATCATTACGCAACATAGGAACGAAATCGGTTCATTAGACCTGTGACCATCAGAAATGTCAAAGTGAATTACTCCGCATGATCCTGTTGTGATAAGGCGCGGCCTTGCAAATAATACTTAACTATGCGCGTTTATAGACATTGAGTGCAAAATTTGAACAAAATCGGCTCGTTAGATATTTGATTTCACCCAAACAAGTAAATGTATTTTGTTACCCCTGGAACTGTATTGTGATCAGATACGGCTTTAAGATATGGCCCTGGAAATATATGAGTAATGAACTATCATCAACAATGAAATTATGTGAGATATTTCAGAAAGATCAGTTTGATGGAATTGCGCTCAAAAATGGATTTGAAAATTTGACTTCTACAGGCAGAAAACAAAAGAATTTAAATAAAAGTGTGTATTAATAAAAAAATATATATCAGTATGAATCGATTAGGAATAATCTGAATTTATATATAAAAAATATATAATTTTGTGCACTGTGATGCGGAAAAAATAATCCAGAAAAAAACATTTATTTTCTATTTTTTGCTACTATATTAATGCATTTTTTCATCGTGAATAAATAAATAAATAACAAGAAAACATCGAACAATTAGAAACGATTTAAGCCATATTTTGTGTTGAAAAAACTAGAACTATATAATGTACATTGATGTATACAGATCAAGAAAAAAAATCGTATTCTAAGCATATATTATGAAACACGTTTCAACACTTCCATAAATTTCAACGGAACTTTACCGTTTAGTAATGCAAAAGAAGTTATTTATGGAAACAATTTTGAAAACACATAACACATTTGAAAAAGAGATTTCAGCAATTACCAATGTAGCCGAAAAGTTAATTAAATTAATTGACAAATACCTGCACATGATATGTTCATACATTACGCAGCGTGTTAAAATTTACCAAAACGTTATTTAGTTACAAAACGCATACACAAGGAAAAGTTCACTTTCAGAAATTTCCGTCAATAGATTAAAATGTACTCTAATAATTTTGTACACTTTTTAGTATCTATAGATTTTTAAACACACCTCAATTAAATAAAATTTAATTCAGGAAAAAAAAAAGCATTCAGACATTATCATTCATAGATCGAGAACTTTCGCGTACCCCTGTATATGAACTTATTGATATTCTTTAAACATATCTTTCTAAACAATAAATGGTTCAGCTTGATAATTCATAACTGAACTAAAAACCCCTTTAAAATATATGTTCTTATTCAGATGCTTCTGATTTATTTTCTACAGCCTTGTAGATAAACTATAGAATTTATATACACCAGCTAACTAGTATGAAAAAACTTAGTTAAAGATAGTAAGGCATACAATAACTGAAAACGCTATTAGGTCTTTCATCGCTTATATATAGTACTGTAACCGAAATATTTTGTGTGTCTATGTAAATAAATTATAGCTGTTTTGCACTGCCTATTCAGCAATAAGTATCTTGTAGTACACTTGAATCATGTATATAAATTTTATTATGTTTGAAATAATGTAACATCATTAAAATACGTTGGAAACGATTTTTCTCCGTATATCATAATCTACGGAATTGTTTTGAGTGTCCGTATAAATGAAATAAAATATTCTGCACGCACCATTTTCAAAAGTGAACATGCCATAGTAAACGTCAATAACATACAAAAATTACATACATAATTCACAGTCCACGTACATCTGCGATAGTCAGAGCACGGCCAAGCAGCAGATAGACAGCCAAAAATAGTAAAAAGATAAACAGAAACCCTAAAGACATTTCTTTTATATTGGAAAGTGATAGAGATCATTTTTCACATTTTTATATTGGAATTGCGGTGATTACCATTAAGTACATTAGTTGCTTTCTACAACTTTGTCAATTAGAAATAGCAGATAAATTGAATGTATAACATAACTTTATAATATTTTTAATGACATGTTTTTAACTAGACATTCATTTGTAATGCATGAGTTACATACATATTTTTTATTTATAAAAACTGCTGAACCATAGTAGCATATATATTATCTTCCTATTAACACCGAAGAAACATACAAAATTCTTTGGGTGGAAACCTTACAAATATATTCTGTATTTGTATAATTTTTTTAACTCTCCGTCGACAACATCTATGGGACTCCCGAGTTCGGTCGCAAAGTGCCTGACACGTACTTGTTAGAAAATCGCCATTAGCAATTAATTGACGCAACTTTAACGCTCTTAACACCTTCAGGACGGGAGCCTTTTACGAAATTTTTAATCTTTTGTCACCGTTTTTTAAAAACAGAAATTTGTGTCTTCTTGAATCGAGCTAATGCGCTGATTAAATGAGGCAAATTTTACAGTAAAATTTTACTGGTGAGGAAAAACAAGGTTTCTGAGTGCTTTATGCGGCACGTATACGTGTCGCTCGTCCCCAAGGGGTTAAAGTAATCCGTGACATTCATTAGGATGTACAAAGAAAGAATATTTCAAATTTGAAAGAAAAATATTTATTACACTAAAAGTAAGTAATACATAAAAGACTGAAAATTCAAACCCAGAACCAAATTGCTTTCAGTTTTCTTCACAAAAATAAACATAATGAACAAAACTGAAAAAACAGGTAGAATACAGACATCCTTAGTCGGGTTCACTATCAAAATATTGAACAGTGGAGGTGCGTTGACCCGTTGAAGTGCAGCTTTGGCAGACCATAACTACCATATACAGAACATAAGGCAGATTGCAGGATGACATTTCTACCATTTCTAGTTCAACATCCTTCTGTGGACTGTTTTTGCGGTACAGATGTTGCATACACATCATTTGGATAGGGGGGAGGAATTCCCCCGATCATCGATGGGGCGATATCTTTTCAAGTGCACTTGCATGCTGCTTGGAATTCCAGTTATCTCTAAACTTGTTCGAGGTAGCTTTCCAATTATCAGTTCATGGGACAACCTTTTCAGGTACACTCATCTGCTCAATAGTTCGAATTGATTGCCAAAATAAATGATTTGAGTTTTGATGCCACAAACATCAAACATTGTAAAGAAAATTACCATCCGCCATCGCTTGATGTTTCGGCTCACGTTGTATGTAGCGTACATTTGATATCGAGTATCAACCCTACGTCTGTTGTATTATTGAAAGTAATCACATCTGGAGCTTTGTCATGAAGGGAGAATATAAGAATGACGTTTATCTTTCACGGGGGATGCAGAAACCCAGAACATTCCTAATATCGGACACAAAAATGAATTCAAACCTACATATTTTCACGAAATACCCACAACTTTTATAATTTCCATTCATGAAATGAGCGAAATAAACAATTGTGAGGATAAACCGTACAAAATAAAAACCTTAAAAAAACGGACGAGTTTGGTCGCAATTGGCATGAGAGACCCCTGGGGTTAGATCTCTATTCCAAGTGATTGGCGTTGAAACTAACTAGGTGTGTTACAAACACCGCCGAAAAGACGCGAGTATCTGGAAGAGCGAAGCACCGCGCACCCTAGGGGCGGAGAGGAGAAAGAAAATAATTATGCTGTGCCTGTCAGGCCTATTACGACCGACGGATGGTTAAAGTTTGTTAAATTTCTTTTGAATCAACCTAGAGCAGTAACACTGAAAGTGCGGTCTAAGAAGTTGTTATCACTATTTATATCAAGATAAAACTGATTTACGGGATCATCATGTAAAAATTAAGTATTTAAATCACCATATTAATAAATTTAATTAAACTTAAAATCGGTTACAAAAGATGTTTAATATTAAATAAATTTACAGAACTGAAATATTTTTAAAACTTTATTTGCAAAAATGCATTAAAAGCTAATTTCGAATTGTTTTTGATGGTGTTTTAAGAAGATATTTTAGTTCTTATTAAAAATAAACGTTTAAATTTTAAATTTTGGAGATCTTTTGAGCCTTTCAAAAGTTTGAGATTGCACAGTTCCTTGTTTTATAAGAATTTCAAGTATAAAAAAAATACAATATGCAATATTTATGATCTTCATGATAAACAAGTATTTTTTTTTATTTATAGTAGTTAATTAATTGCTGAATTTTAAAGTTATGAAATCATTTCTGATATTTCTTATTAAAACAGAGACATTGAACTGTAAAATTGTTTTCTCGTATCAACAAAAAATAAGAGAAAATAATTATTCACATGATCGTTATAAAATATAATTAAATTTTGTAGAATTTTTTTTTATTCTAAAGAAATGACTATCCTAAAATTATAAATGTCTAACAAAGAAAAACATAAAAATATTATAAATAAATATTGAAGTATTTAATTTTTCATCGGAGAAGACAAACCCAGGACTGAGAATATAAAACCAAAAAAAAAAAAAAAAAAAAAAAAAAAAAAAAAAAGATTTTTAATGTAATTTTCAATTTTTGAACAATGGCCAGTTTCCTTATTTTGACATCCTATAATCAAAAAGAAATTATTTCCGTTACCCACAATGTAATTTAATGCCATTTATTTTCATGACTCCTTAGAAATTCAAAACCACGTTGCCATTTAAATGAACGATTAAAATGTTGAAGGAATATTATTCAAAGGATGTGCTGGAAGTCATAGGTCGTTTTAATTAAATGCTGGAATCTAATTTGCATAATTAGTTTTCTTATCGGAATGTTTTAAGGAAAATTTTAAATTTATGTAATATCATTTAAAGAATATATAATCTTATACTTCTAATAGGAAATAAAGAAAGGCAATGAGAATCTAAATGAAAGGAAATTTCATTAGGAGGTTTAGTTAACATTAAGATCTGAAAGATAATGAAAAATATTTTTTAATTTTTGTAAAATAAAAAATTTTCTTTGTGAAATTAACCATTTCTGTACAGGTATTGATAAGAATTTAACACAATCTTATATAACTAATTAAAGTTCTCTTTGCTTTTTATTAGGTGAAAAAAAATGAGTTGAACTAACTAATAAAAGCTATCAATAGTACATACGCACTAACATAAAGTCAACATTATGGACACAATAGCATAATTTGAACCCCACGTTTCTAATAATGTATAATTTTAGTTTCAGATCAATTGAATATTAAAATATTGTAAAAATGTATAACAAAATTCAAATCCACTATTAGTATCTAAAAACTTATACAAACACAGCTGGACCAAGAACAGATAAATAAGTCTCACAGAACAAATAAATAAGTTAATATTTGCAGGGCGTTCGTAAAGCGTTTAACAAAATTAGAGTACTAAATATCTGAACAAAGAGTTTTAGAAAATAAAACCAGACTCATATTTCACTTAGTCAGTCAAAAATACACAGGTCTTGACGACCCAGATGTTCGTTCGTAATTTCACCAATAATGAATATAGTATAACGTTAATTTAAACATACTAAATTTGCTGTCTAGGAATTGTAATAACATTAAAAAAGTAAATTAAAAAACTGGGTAATGCGCTGCAAAATTCATAATTTAGTTGACAAACTACAGTCGAACCTCCTTATCCCGACACTCTAATGACCAGAAAAAAGTATTGTCATAAGCGGAGTGTCGCGGTAACCGGAAATGGAGAAAATATGTTTATAAAAAGCTGTATTTTTAATTAATTTAAGACAATTTTAAATTTTTTACTTATCTTGAAGTTTTAAGCAATAAAACATTATTATTAAAAAACAAAAGCAAACGCAAAATTGCAAAGAATAAAAATCAGATTTGTAATGACTTGTTTTCTAATTGTTACATGAAATATTGATGAATTAATGTTTCCTCCTCTCTAGATGTGCTTCCTACAATTCTTTTTTCAATATTATACAATGGATTGTAATAAATATTCATTGTTTCAGAAATGGATGTTAGACAATTTCTGATTTCAATGCAATGCAATGCTTCGGTTGTAGTCGGATGAAAAACACCATGCAACCACAAGAATGCGCCACCTGACCAGAACAAAAAGACCTCGAGTACACTTATACGTCTACCTTGAGCTTAAGTGGGTCATTCATAGTGTGCGGGTTTATTTGTTCAGTTAAAGGATGAAAGTGAAATTTCTCCTTTATCTCAATTAGATCCTTTTGTGAAAAGTTTGGCTAAGACTTTTCTTACCGCTTAATTTCCGTGCTTATAAGATGGATTATGAAAAGTAGGCAATTTTCCTAAATCGTCGGGATATCCGGAGTTGAAAATTATTCAACGACGTCAAATCTGGTGTTTATTTACATTGAAATGATATACAGAGAATCGGCACTTTGAAAGACTGACGTGATAAGCTGGCTGATGTGATTACCGAGTGTCGGAATAACGAGGTTCGACTGTCTATGGTGCTACATTATTATAGTGAAAATAAAATACAATCGACGTTTGGGTGATTATCCATGACCACTTTGAAGAAAGTTTTACTTTGGTGTTACGAACAGAAAATTTGTAGAACGTTTGAAAGAATATAATTGAAATATTTTGCAATATCGACAAACAACAGCTCTAGCTAGATTTTATTTTAGCAATCCTAACAGCCACATATTTTTTGGAAATGCCAAGATAAAAATTCCATGTATTAATGTTATTGAAGGTCTAGAGAAAGAATACATTGAAATCATTGTTTGAAATAACAAAGAATGTAATGATAAAATCCCATTTATTATCGCTAAACTTTGAATGTGGATCATAAAATGATCACATGCTACTGAATTTATATTCATCAAATAATTTTAACGTTTGGCAATGTACAGGAAACTATGCCAGTTATGTTCCCAGTAAAGTTCGTCTGTCATTATTCTATTTTTAATTTCTTTTCTGCATTTCTTTTCATCATTTTATACTGGATGCCGCCACTGCATGCAATATCGTTATTCGGTATTTCTGATATTCTGTTTTCATCTGATAAATGCCGCCATTGCATACTCTATGGTTAATTCGTTTAAACTTTTATCCAGTTTTAGTCCGTTAGATGACGCCACTGCATATTCAATTCTTATGATTGTTTGAAGCACTAATCGATATCGAATCTAACGAACTTCTCAAATTCAAGACGGTTTGACACTGTTTATTAAAACCTTAAAAGCAATGTAAAACTCTCTCCTGAAGATGGTCATAGATGATGTCAGAAACGTCGATTGTTATAATTTTAATTTAATGTTTGTTTAGTTTCTTTACTTCAGAACATTCTGTATACACCATTTAGTAAAATTGTGAATTATTTTATTTTCACGTTAATATTGTAACTTGTTCATGATGTAAATGTTCAGCTTATTTATTATATGGTGTTACCTACTAAATTGCAGTGACTTTCTTTCACTTTCAGTGATGTCACAAATTTCAACAGAAAGTAAAATTAGCCTTTTAAAGTCTATAAAGTAGACTCGTGATTTTAAGACCACCGATTTAGCGACCATTGGATCAGACTGGAATGACTGTTTTCCAATACTCACAATGTTTCATCTCGCTCAATTTAACGACTGGTAAATAATTCAAATCTTGACTTAGAGACCTTTTTGAGAACACTGAGACTGAAGATTTCAATCATATAATGCAAGAATTACGAAGGTTTTCCCGGAAAACCTAACATTTGAGAATTTTGTTTCGTTGACGATAAGTTGAAAATTGAGGGGGAATTTTTGGAAGATGACTTAATCCTGAACAGGACATTCCAAATAATTCTTCCGACGAGGAAAGTGACGATGTTCCAGAAACACCTCCTACATCAAAAGAAATCAAAGATACCATCACGACTACAGAAAATTTTTGGAAGGAAAAAAATTCTAACGACTACTTTCAATAGATCAATCTGAAAAATTTGATCTGGAAAATTTTGCCGCCATTTGAAGCAGAAAAGTATAACATCATTTTTCAAAAAATATTAATTAACTAGTGTAAATCATTTTTTACTTTTGTAAAATATTTAAATTAATTCTTATAAAATTATTCCATAATTTTTCTGCCTTTTTAAATTCTAAAGATTAAGACAAATAACCACAAATATATATATATTTTAATTGTATAAATCAACAGTTTTTATTACATTAGAATGTTAGGTATTATTGAACTGCATTAAAAAAACAATATTATTAACTTTTGATTTAATGACCGTTCCCGTAATGAAGGTCGCTAAATCACGAGTCTACTGTATTATAAAGCAAAAATGTATATGCGAGTAACGCTTAAATCATATCGACAATGGCAACGATCTAAACATTCTATTTCCATTTTTCGTGATGTAACTTACTTCTAAAAAAAAGGCACAATTTCAATTTTTACCCAACGAATAGAGAAATTAACGTACATTAAAATGCATCTTTTTTGGAAACTCTGCCACACTTTTCTGAATTTTTATGATTTTAAAGTAATTTTCAAGCATTGCATTTAAATATATATATATATATGTATCTATCGCAGCTCGGTTATGGAAGATTTACTCATTTGCACTTAATACTATATAAATACTCTAGTGTTTGTTTTCGGTTAATATTCCATATCAGAATTAACCATGTTTTTTTTTATTTGCTAAATGCTACAGCAGAGAAAGGCAGGCCCAAAACTAAAATGGTTCAAACTCTTGCTACGTCTTCATTGAGTCATGAGTTATTATGTATTCGTTAAAAGCATTCATTTCAGGATTCTAGAAAAGCTCTACTTAATTTCAGTGAGTAGATTATCTAAATTTTCTTAAACTGTTGAAAGAAGTTCTACACACCTAAAATAATAAAAAATAACACCTAAAATAATAATAATAATAATAATAATAATAATAACCAAGTTTAAGGCGACAAAAAAAAAAAAAAAAAAAAAAAAAAAAAAACAGGTTGAATGCTGAAAAAGGTTAAAAATGCTAAACAATGGTTTGATATAAATTTTCAAAGCTTGTATTTTGGTGCTTATTACCCGACTGCCAAGAAGGGTTATGTGTTTCACGCGTATCTGGGTATGTGGATTTCTTTATACCCTCGAAACATCGCAACGGCTAGATGGATTTTAATGAATGAGGTCTCTATCGATTCGTCTTAACCATCCGATGGTTATAGGTTAGCTTTTGTTTTTATAAATTCTAAATGGCGGTCTTAAAATACAAAATGGTGGTAGACACGAAAGAAAAAATTACACGCCATATTGAGTGGCATATCATTGGATAGGTCTTTCAAAATGAAGACAATGTTTCATTGACTATTTTATAGTCAGAATTTTCGTTTAAATATTACACAACCTGGAAGTTGTGTAAGTAGGATCTCTAGCTTTACTGCAACTCTAACCACCATAGACATCTATTCTATAGGCCTCATCAAAACAGTGTTTATAGATAGGAACTAACAATTAAACACAACTTAAAAGTGAGCAATACAAGTAAAAAAAATAGATAAGTACTATAAAAAATAGTTTGACGTTGATGAGAAATAATTAATTAGTTCGCTTTTTACGCAGTCGGGTTTTTTGATTTTTTAAAATTTATTACATTTCATATTAAAATATTTGAATAAAAAGTACAATTAGTGAATAAAGTTTATTTAACATTTTCAATATGATATGTTGTTTGAAATGTTTTAATTTTAAATTATCAGAAACCCATTATGGTGTATTTATCGCTGACATATTTGCATCATCATATCCTACATAGGAAATTATTTAATTCACAAATGAAAATTAAGTTAATAGAAAATGCTAAATAAGTACCAGAATATAAACTTGTAAAGTTAGTATCACTACATTTTTTAAACACAACTGTTATCCTGTTTTATTTCTTCTTCTTTTTCTTGTTCTTTTATTTTTTTACTTTTTTTAAAAATTAAGGTAATGCTGCTGAAATAATCCTTTCTCTTGATTCAAAAAATAACATTTTTAACTTTTTATGCGGTCTCCTGATCATGGTTATTCTGGTCAAATATTTTGAGAATTGAAGATCACGTTATAGATACTCACAAAAATGTTCTAAACAAGAACGAAAAGCCCTGCGTACAGTGCAGTTTATAAAAAACTTTCCAACGCATTCAGAATATTATAGCAAAGCTTTATCGTGTACTAAGGTGAATGATGACGTCTAACAGAACAATTTGGAAAACGCATAACGCATTTAAAAACCAGATTTTTGCCATTTTATGAATAGTCGTTAAGATGTATGATTTTTTGTTGCAGCCCTGTACATGATCTACATATATGTATTCATACTCATAGCTGCCAACCTTCCAATAATCTTCCGTAATGTCTGGATTAATTTGACCCAGGTTAACCGCATTTCGCCCCAGAAAACTTATTTCATGAATGCTTATTTATTTAATTTCAGGTTCCTAAGTAGAACATATTTAATTTCATTTCTTAAAAAAAATTCTGGTTCGAATTGTATTAAACCAGGGTCAAATTAACGCAATTATTACGGAGGATTAGTGTGAGGTTAACACCTATGCGTACTACATAGTATGCTAAGAGTTAGTTTAGTTAAACACATAGCACAGTTGAAAATCTCCCTTCAGGAAAATCTGACAGTAAACAGATCTTGCTAAGAAATTTTGTGCGGCCCTGTATATGATTATAGAATTTATACACAACCAGTAATATTTAAAAAACAGCTAATTTTAAAAACGCATGCCACAACTGAAAACGCGCTTCCAGAAATTACTCCTTGTACGCTTCAATAGCTCAATTATCACTCATTTTCTTCTATAGCCAAATTCTTTTGTGTGTCCCTGTAAATAAACGATAAATTCTATGCACACCATATTCTATAATAAGAAAGTTGCTGTACGCTCCAGTGATATATATCCGTTTCAAAATGCTAAAAATATTTCAATATCATTAAAATACACGGCAAACAATTTTTCTCCATTGACCGTAATGTAACGGAATTCTATTATGTGGCCCTGTAAATGAACTAAAAATGCTACATAATTCATTATCAATACCGAACATGTCATAGTAAACCCAAATAATTCATACTCATTCCATGGCAATCGGGATACATTTACATGAGTTAGAGCATGGACAGACAAACCGAATTCATAAACACTTTTCATCAATTTTGGAAAGTGTTAAAAAGAGTATTTTAAATCTTTTATAATTTCTCCATTGCACGATTTCAGATTTCAGATTTAACTTCTTTCAGATCACATTCCTCTCTTTTCCTGTTTATATTTGTACCTCACTTTATTTTTCTGCGAGCATTTTCGTCATCCAAAAGTTAAATCGCCTAACGCAGCTTCAAAGTATTTACAAGTTTGTTTTTTATTATTTTTTATTGTGTTATATTACAATTTATATAATTTAAATCGCAAATTATTTAATATCGTCTTTCTGTCATTTTTCTTATTAATTTTCTATATATTTTTTTATTCTCAAATGCAGTTTTTACAAAGTCAAAAGCATTAAAACTTTTTGCTGTAATGTTTTGCTTTGTGTTTAAAATATGTAGATCGCATGGTTTGCTCCGGAATGGTTACCTAAACCTTCCTACACTTGGATTTTATATAAGTAGATGTAGCAGCATTAATCCCGAGAATATATTTTTTAATGTTATAAATGGAAATAGGATGTTTCCTTAATTGAAATATTATTTACAAAAAATGTATAAACACAGTGATTTATATAATCTAATTAGACGTCCTTTTATTAAATCAATGCTGTCTGCAGCTTTATAAATTTTCTACCTATCTCGCATAATTCAAAAACCCCGATAATTCCTGCTTTTACCGCTAGTGGACGCGCTAAGCTTTCTCATCGAAAAGCACATAGTCACTTTAGTACTATATCTGGATATCATATTTTTCTTATTAACTGTTCAGAAATGAATGACCTGAGACTTGTATGAGTTTTATGCAAGGATATGTAACAATAAGTTTACATTTTTGATATAAGCAGTTGAATATTCAACCAACGGAATTTTTCTGGAACATATAATTACCGATTTTTTGCAAAATATTTATGATGAATCATTCAAATCGGTAGTTGTTAACTTCAACCAAAACTAAATATCTTATTCCGTTCGATGTTTACCCATTTTTATATATTTTCACAATATTTCCCATGAATTGTTTCCTGTATTCTTTATCAGTTTATTATAATTTATCATTAACTGCATCGAATTATATTCCACTAATTCTTAATAATCTGATTAAGGAAATTTATTGGCTACTTTCTTGAACTTAATTTATCATATGAATTGTCTGAAATAGGGAGCAAATAGTTGAAATATCCTCGCATTGCTAGGAATGAAATTTATTTTATATTAGGGTAACCCTGGGAGAGTCGCCGTATACGTGATAGACGCCGCACCCCTTGTATGTCTTGTCATTATCGATAGATGGTAGTCAAACGCACAGTATAGGGGCGAAATGAGATTATTTTAACCAGTGTATAGCGTGAATCCTAATTCGATGTGTACTTGTAGAAGTACAATCCTTAATTTGACATAAATGCATGATTTCACTGTCCAAACTTTTAAACGCGTTATGTTTAAATTCTTTTCATACACTAATTACTAAATGCATGCATGATTTCGAAGTCAAAACTAAGTATAGCGTTTGTATAGAGTAATGTGCGTATGGTTACGCCATTCCCCTTAGCGATGGCAGGTAACTGTGATGACCGACGTCTGCACCATGCAAAATGGAATACATGCTGCACTGCTATTCCGGTATACATGCCGCAGTTTCTTTTGTACGGGATGATTAAGTGTTATTAACTTTTCCTTTTCTTTTTGCACAGACTAACCATGTTAGGCATGTTATCACGTTTACTAAAACGAAAGGAGGAAAAGGGGAAAATAAAAAGTAACAAGGGCAAGAAACATGCAAATCAAGATGATAAAAAAAAAAAAAAAAAAATTGGATTACGCGTAACGCAAACGTTCTTTGCAAACTACTACAAAAAAAAAGGAAGTGTAATTGGCTTCGTTGCATCATGTGTTTAAATGTAGTTAGATAAAGACTGTACTTTTTCGACACTTTTTCTGTAGATTGTAGCCGAAAAAACAGGTCTCTTAACCCATTCGGGACCATAGGTGCATATAAGCACCTTCATAAAGATTTTACAAAATTTGTTTCTGGCACCAATAAAAAAGAAAAGTAATATTTGCTTTATTTAATTACAGCATTTTCATGATTATTTAAGTAAAGGTAACACTCTAAATTAAAATGTCTGAAATTCAGACACTTAAGTGTCTGAAATGGAGTGTTCAATTTTCAGACATTTTAAAATGTCTGAATTTTTTCAGACACTTTTTGCGTCTGAATTTCAGACACTTCAAACGTCTGAATCGCATCCATTTTTTTGTAAGCATCATACGTAGCCATGTTTGACCACGTTGAATCCTGGAAAAATATTTGGCTGTGGTCCTGCCCCTCCCCCCCCCCCCCCAATACAACCTGATTTTTTTGGTGCTCTCAGTTTTGGTATACAATTTTCGTTACGTTGATAATTTAAATCTTTTACGACATTGTACTGATTATAATCAATATCTTGAACTTCAGGAGTAGAACAAGATTAAAAAACAAAAAATATTTATCTAAATATTAGATTTTTTTAAATTTATTTTGTTTTTAACCTTATTTTACTTTAAAAGTTCAAAATATTGATTATAATCAGTACAATTTCGAAACAGATTTAAAATATAAGCTTTACAAATATTGCACATCAAATTTGGGGGCACTACAGTCGTAGGGGGACGGGGCACTTCCCAGTTTGCCCTTCCTTTAATCAAGAAGTACTTTTGCAAAAAACGCAACCCTGCATTATAGTTGTCTAAATTGAGATGTCCGGTATTCGGGAGTATCCGTTGTGGAGGTTAATGGACATTCTCGAATAGCGAACACCTCTATTTAGCGAATACTTTTTTAATCAGCAGACATACATATTTGTATATTTTTACCTCAAAAAAGTAGACATCTCTAATTATCGGACAAATTCCGCGGTCCCGAAGTGTTCGCTATTAAGGGCTTTTAAGGTACATAGATAAATATATATATATATTTTATAATCTTGTCCTACTCTAAAAGTTCAAAATATTTATTATACTCGGTTGAATGTGGAAAAAGATTTAAAATATCAGATGTACGAAAATTGCAAAAATCCCCCCCCCCCCAAAAAAAATGAAAATATAAAAAAATATATTGCCACATAGGCAATTTTACATATACATCACTTGATAATCACAACAGCCATTTAACTATGAATAATGAAAATAAATAAATAAATATTCTACTTTAATAACATTGGGGAAAAAATGACTTTGGTATTTTGTTAAATATATTTGCGTTTTTAAACTTGTCCTACTATAAAAGTTCAAAACTTTCATTATAATCAGTGCAAGATTTAAGATATCAGCTTTACAAAAATTCATGCAAAATCCCCCCCCCCCCAAAAAAAAAAAAAAAAAAAAAAATGAAAATACTTATTTAAAAATTATGTTTTTAAAAAATTTATATTTCCACATGGGCAAGTTTTTATGTAGATCAGAGGGTACTCACAAAAGCTATTCAACTATCAATAAAAACAAATAAGTACATATTCTATATTAAAAACATGAGGAAAAAATAACTTATGATTTCCAAACTTCTTTCGTCTTAAATATATACAGTAACATCTGTCATTTTTGTATTTTTCGTATAAGTGCATATAAATAAAGTTAACACAATTTTAAATACGAAATCTAGTTAGAGGTTTTTACTTTTTCCCATTATAAATTTCAAATTACTTTTTTATTAAAAATAATAAAAAAATCAGTATTACAGTTGATTGCAAATCAAATACATATGTATATTTTTACAGGCAGCTTCATATAATAGACCAGTCTCATTTACTTTATTTATCTTTTTTTAATCTGCGGTTTTATGCCAGGAAGTAAGAAAGCATTAGGTCATCTTTCAAAGTTTTTTTTTTTCTTTACTTCCTTGTGGCCGTCATTTACTGCGAGATAAAAATTATCCATTGAAACTAAGAACTGACATTGAATATATAATTCGTAATAAAAAAGAACGTCATAAGTTTAAAAATATATACTTCTAGAATTAGTGGGTTTTTTTGCGAACAGATTCAAAACTAATTAAATTTCATGCAGGATTTTGTTTAGTACAATAAATAAAATCATAAAATACACTAATTTTACTACTATAAAGAAACTTACTTGAGTTGCTGCAAGAGGTAAGAAATATTCCTCGATTTGAAATTTTAAAAACTACCACAACCACAGTGAGGGAGAAAGACTTTCATCAGTTTAAAAGGTAATCCCATAATACATCCGACTAGCCATATTTAAAGAATGAGATGTTTCATCCTAAAAACAGGACCCGCCAGACAAAAGTTTCTTTTTTTTGCCAGTTTCGACAGGACGAAGATGAATAACACAATATTATTGATATAAATTGATACGAGTTAACACTAAGCCCATTGCACACGCTTTGTAGAATTTCCGGGTGTAATCTTCAACCGTCGTCTAATTCTGTTCTGTGTCTATCCCGCCCTTGTATCGACGACAGCTTCTAAGAGACATTTGATGTCGAGCACACACGTCAGATGTATGTATTCAATAAATAAATAATCCAAGTTAATACGAATTAAAATCACAGTACTTCACATTTCGCAAAAAAATGAATTAAAATACACGCGTACATAAAAACAAACTTTGTTTGAATTACAACGTATACCACTTCGAACGAAGACATCTAAAACGCATGCGCAACTGGGAGTGCTAGTGCCCCCTGGTGGTTATTGCGTCGGAAGAATCAAAACGTCTTAAATTAAGACACGTTTAAAGCAATGAAGTGTCTTAAAATAAGACGTTTGCGGATATTTTAGACATTATTCTCAGTTCGTTTACACCATGGTCATAGTAAGACGCTTATGTATCTTAAATTAAGACATCTATAGTGTCTTAATTTTCAGATTAAGACACTTAAGTGTCTAAAATTCTTTTTCAGTCACATATGTGTCTAAATTTAAGACGCTTCTATTTGCAGTGAACTTCTTTTAAAAAAGTGGTACCAACCGAATAAAATTTGTGTAACAAATTTAACAAATAAATTATGTAAACGCAATTTTATTTTTTTATTTTCCCCATCTAATACATTGATGTTACGTTGTTGCTGAAATAATAATTAAGATTTAATGTAAAAAAAATAAGTTGATAATTTTAATAGTGAAAGAAGGCAACAATTATTAATTTGAATCTACTAATACGTTTCATTGTACTCATTTAGTTTTATTTTGTTATTACATCGTTAATCATAGTCCAGATATGAATATATTTTTAAAATATTTTTATTTATAATTTCATTCTGTTCTTATTACAAGCGCGGCATAACTACCGCACAAGTGCGGCGTCTCAGACTGAATGTAAGGGTGACGCGCCGCAGTGTAATGTTTTAGAAAAAAATTGTTAAAAAATATTAATAATTTGTTTAGAATTTTTTTGTCGCACTACACGCGTTGCATATTTAACATTAAATAGCACAGAATGATTTTTTTTTTATTTTATGTCCACCATGGGACTTTATACACAAATTCAAAAAAAAAAAAAAAAACGTGCGGCATAAATCCCGGAATTACCCTATATGATTTCGCAAATAGTTCTAGTTTAGATCTATTTGTTAGGAATGAAGATTAATAAATGAGGGGCTCACAACCATAGTAGACTAAGTCCACTTAATAAAAAAACAGAGATAGTTCACGTAGAAGGTGCAGTAAACTATGGTCTATCTACTGCCATTGCGCACCAAGTCTATAGTTCACATATTTTCTCATAGGTTGTATCTGTGTCCAGAGTTGGTGAAGTAATACAAGAAACCTCCACAACCATACTGAATCAAGTCCATTCATCAGTGTACTATTTTTTCATCTGTGATCCATTCTTGTCTAAATCTTGCCTCATTGCTATCAAAAACGTTGTAGATTAAATAAGTAACTATTTCAAAATTTCTGATGAAAATTAAACGCTCGTGAATCATCAAATGGATAAACTATGAATGGAAAGTAATATTGTTTTTGATGAGTCCTCCCCACCCCCTTTTCTCTGTAAACAAACGGTAAACGTACTGACAGCGCTTTTCCTTAAAAAAATCATTACAAGGGAAAAAAAATTAATCACATAGATCGATCTTCGGCCTAGAGAAGAGTGTATGGACGGCAAAGAATAAGACCCCTGTGAAAATAAATTCCATTACAAAGTCTTCAGCACAAATATTAATTTTCCCTTTAAGCCGTCAAGTACAGATACATGTAAATCATGTGATGACATATCAATCAAGCTTTCGACAGAAAATGATGAAAACATTAAAAAAAGTCTTGAAACCGAAGGAGAGCTCCATTTGCGGAAATCTAAACAGGCTAGAGAGAAAATGAAATATGATAAAATTAAAACCTCAGATGAAACTTACTGCTGTACAAATTTAACTGCGACTTGCGAAAAGCACTTTCCTTTCCTAAGCTGTCCACATCCATAGCTTAATATAAACGCAATCTATATGTTTATAACTTTGGGTTGCATTCCTTTAACGGCAATGTGGGATACATGTACGCCTGGGATGAAATAGAGACAGAGGTTCTCAAGCCATTTCTAGCATTGTTGCAAGACACCTAAGAGAGAAAGCCCCTACACATAAGAAAATTATCCTATATTCTGATGCCAGAGGTTGCCAAAATAGGAACATCAAAATGTCTCTTACGCTGCTGAAACAAGTTAATAGTACAAACATAACAGCAGAGACAATTGACCACAAATTCATGGTGTCCGGCGACTCTTTCCTTCCGAATGACGAGAATTTAGTTTGATTGAAGCAGCAAGTCGCAAGAAATAACACAGATATGTTCCTGGAGACTGTAAAAAACTATTATGAATACAAATAAGAAATGTCCTAAATTTGATGTCATTAAAGTTAAGAATACCGACTTTGATTCTACTACAGCTTTTGGAACAAAGTATCACAAACAGAAATAATGATACCGAGGAAGCTTGTTTTAGTTGCATGTAAAGTAGATGGCTGGGAGTTGTAAGAGATTCTCCCTTCAAGTTACTGTCCAAAGAAACCCTCGATGAGGATCAACCTTTTTAAAAAATAAATGTGGAAAAATGGTATCGTGGGCGCAAATTAATTTCTTTGTCAAATGTCAGTCAAGATGCATTGTACGCGGACAGTAGAAAAATCGCTTTGGCCCAAAAGAAAGATAGGATGGCTATTCTGCCACACATCCCGCCAATTCATCGTGTATACTTCAAGAATCTTCCAGTAGATGTTAATACTAGGCTCCAAGCTACTTCCTCTAAAGTACATCATTATGACGATGATGATGATGATTATGGTGATAGTTTTGTGTACAATGAATGGTTTACGATAACTAGTAATATGTTTCACTTTTTGTGTTTAATTTAGAGTAAAAAATAGAATAAATATATATAAATCAAAATCAAGAGTTTTTGTAATCATAATAAAAAAGTCTTTATTTACACATGGAAATTTCAGAACCATACTGGACCAAGTCCTCATTTTTTTTAAAAAACGTACAAATTTACAATAAAAATATTAATTTGTCATTTGTAAAAGTGGGGCACTATAAAAATGATGCTTTAAATTTAATATTGACACACATAATCCTCATAAACCATTTGGCCTGGATTAATTATTTCTTTAGAATTTTAAAGGGTTATTATTTACAATAGAGAAAACTGGACTTGGTCTACTATGGTTGTGAGCCCCTCAAATGCTGACACACTTTCTAAAAAGCAAAATGAAAGTTTCACATCTAAATAGAAGCATTCGGTCGTGAATTCAGTCATGACATTTTAGATGGAAATTGACTCCAAACAAATGGTTCATGCTATTGCTATTTGATTGTATATTATAGCTATATGTGATACTTTATATGGAGTGGTAACATGTTTTATGATTTATATTTAATAAGTTATGAAACATAGCAACCGTTTTTTTGGAGTAAGTTTCGAACTAAAATGTCACGCTGACGTCACACTAAAAGACTATATTAAACCGTACAATAAGAAATCATTATATAAGAAAATTATTGTAACAAAATTTCCTGAATTATGGAGATTTTTTAATAAATGAAACATTTTAACCATACGTAAATATTAATAAATAATTGGTTGTGCGAATAGGTAATTTTTTTCCTAAATGTGCATTTTGAATGTTGTATAATAATAAGCATAGTCTGCACATAATTACATTACATTTACTTTCCATAATGGAATTGTGTAAATCCGTATTCTTTTATTTCGCAAGATGTTCATCCAAGTATAAATCTTCTGACCTACTTTACGGAGCTTAATTTATCATCTGAAATGATCCTCATATACAAATAATAAGTAAATACTTCATCTATTCTCGCTTTGTTAGTAATGAAATGGTATTCTGGTTCGATGCCTGCATAGATATTTTCTGCGGATTTCCAGAAATAGAATTTCCTAGAATTAAAAAATACCATTAAAAAATAATAAATTATTTGAAGAAAAAATAACAAAACAATGAAAATGCTTATATGATATAATTATGCTAAAATTATTTTTGGAAAAAATTATAAAAATAATGCATTGTTGTCTGGATAGTTATTAAATTTTGAGACTTAATCTTTTATGCGTACAAATATTAATTAAAAATCTTCTAATGCGCTTTCTTTATATTAACATTATAAATTATTATTAACATTTGCATCACATCAAAATACATAAGTTTAATAGCTATAAATTTAAAACGTTATGTATATTAATAAGACTGTATATATATAAATAGATTTTTTTTTCTTTTTTGATATATGTTGATATTTACTATTGCAACTTATTTACAATAGGTATTATTTTATTATTTACGTATCTCATTTTTCTATGTTGCAGCGGTGTTTTTAACCATTTGACAAAATTGTTATTGTTCTCGTCAGGGTTGGAAATCAAAAGCATATCTGAAGGTTTTTATTGGTTTAATCCGCAGTTTATTCGTTTTCTGATTGATCTATACAATAATCTGTATTTCCATTTACTTTCAACAAAGATGGATACCTTCTGTTGCCACTATGACAAAAAAGTAATAAAAACTACAAAAAAAAAATAATAACTCGTAAAAAAATTGAGATACAGCTTTCAAACAAATTGCATTTAAAAGTACATTTTTTTTCTATCCGACGGTGTAAAAAGTAATATTGTCGGATGTTTAGAAGTTTAAGAATGAAATTTCATTTAAAATTGGTAGTCAGATTTCTTGAAAATTTGACGATGGAAAAGCCTTTTCCCGAACAGCCAATGAAATGCTTGGATAATACATAAGTTTCAGGTGGATAATAACTAATGAAAATGAAAGAAAATGTATAAAAATTTCTGCCAAAGAGTTAATTTTAATTTGTAAGCTTTTCACGTGTAAAAGGAAAATGGAATAAGCCAATTAAAAAAAAAAAGATAAATAGGACACTAATTAATACATATAAATATTTTACACCGAATACGATTTTTGTCGCTTGGAATTTTTACGTGTAATAACACTATTAATGTTTAATTCATGGCGTATGTAATGTATGATCAATTCCGTGTGATTTTTTATGTCTTAAATTTTTGTCTTTGAAAAAATCATTTTCCAAATGGTCGTTGTAATAATGCGTGGACTGGCATTCGATGATTTTTTTTTTTTTTTTATGCAGCACTGAGATAAATATTTCAAACATCTCTAGCCATAGTAATTTAGTCTTATCCGGTTTCACTATATATGCATTAATTTATATTTCATTTATTTAATATTCTTATAAAACATAAGTATTTTCCTTCTTTCGGGAGTCTACGAAGACCAGAGATTTATGGAAATGGATTTGATATCTAAGATTTTAAGAACGCCTTGTTTGAACCATTAGTGCTGTCCTGTCATGACCAATAATTTTAGGATGCTCGTTAGCTACAAAAGCTTCATTTTTACAGTGACACAGCTAAAACAAACACATCAGAAGAAGATTAGAAAATTTAGAAATAAGTGCACATTTGAGAGCTTAACTTAAGCTCTATCCGCAAAATTTTTAATAATGCTCGCCAAATACATCTGTGTACTTCATTGAAGTGGAATCTCCATTGAGGTTGGCCGGCAGAAGTACCGTCTCGCCGCGTTCGGACTTCATCTATGCGGGACCGCACTGTCCCAGCTGCACTTAAAAAGAAATCTGTCATTTTTACAGAAAAGAATTGCATTTTTTACAGAAAAAATCTGCTTTGAAGAAAAACAGTTTTTTTCTGTAAAAAAACTGAATTTCGTAATTTTTGCAGAACTGTATTTATTACAGAAAAAACTGTTTTAATGAAAAATTACAGTTTTTTTCTGAAAATTAAACGGTTTTCCACTGGCGCCAAAATTGACAGTTTTTTCCTGTCAATTTGACATTTTTTTTTCTTTCTTTACAGTGTGAGGTTGCAGAAAAAAACTGCTCTTAGTAGAGTGCGAGCAAAAAATCCCTGGAAGACCTCACAAATAAAGTTACTACAGTCTGTGGTGGCGAATTTCGATGTTTATAGCTCATTTGATTCGCCTCATCTAGCTAAGTAATTTTAAACTTTGTATATAGGCTATTAAGTTTTAATAATGACAGCGGAATGGGTCAAAGTTTAGAAATTTGCATAATGCGAGCTGCCGAAAATAAAACAGTAGCATAAAATGTTTTCGCATGCAACCGTATTCAGATGTTCCGCAAGTTACGAAATTACTGAAAAACTGACAAAAGAACCGGAAATGTGCGGTTGCAAAGATTTTTGATCGAAATTCGAAAAAAAAAAAAGCATTGACATGATGAACAAAACTAGACCAGTGTTGCCAATGGGCTACTTTTTTAAAATTGCGATTTCTTCATTGGCACCACTTTTTTGATATAGAAAAATCGCGTTATTTAGTAAATTATTAATTAAGGCGAAAATAAGGGGAATTTCACCATTTCAGAAAAGTGGTGCCATTCAAGAAATCTAAATAAAAAAAAAGTAGTCCACTGGCAACACTAAACTAGACGAGGACATCATAACTTGCGAAAACCTACCTGTCAAGTAGCATACGAATATTTTGACTGCAATTAACAATTCCTATAATGACAGCAATGTAACCTTACAGTAGTTATTGGCAATGTATGGCACTGGAAAAACAATTAAGTAAACTTAAATCGCACTTATTCCTTTGAAGGGATCTATTTTTCAATGAACGAAATTGTGAACTTTGACCCGGCCCCCTGTCATTATAAAAACTCAATAGCCGGTTTGCGAGGTATAAAAATACTAAGCTCGATGAGACGAATCGAATGAGCTATAAAACTCCAAATTTGCGCCACAGACTATAGTACATTTACTTGTCAGTTCTATTCGTATATATCTAATGCAGACTTCTTTGATATCCACGGCTTTGGAGAGCTTGAAGAGGCATTTCAAGTAATCTAAGAGTTATTATATCCGAGCTGTCTTAAGAAACTGTCAAAGTTAAGATCATGTTCTAAAATATGCTTTTTATACTGTCAGATGGAGAGTTCTGAAGTGGAATTTATTTCAAGTTTAATTGATATATTAAAGATTTTATGATACACAGTTCTACCGATCTTGTGTTAGAGGGGTAATATTTAGGTGTAACAACTGCATCAATGGACAAAGTGCTATTGATCAGATCTAGGATTTTACAAAGCTGACCATGCTACGCTGCAGGTTGGGAACATAAATAAAAAATATTTAACTGCATACATATATGTATGTTTTTTGTAAAATGCTTTTTTAAAGACTTTGACATTGCTTATAAAATTTAATACAATACATATAAACATACGGCTTTTTTATTTTTTTTTAAATAAATAATTTGAATGCTGAGTTTGAATATTGCAAGTCTGATATTTAATATTTCATCACCTATTAGGAACCTTCCTATTAGATAATATGATCCCATCTGCTACGTAGTTAATAGTATATTATTAAAATTGGTTAAAATATTTTTTTATCTTTTATGATAAATATATAATAGAATATTATGATAATATGTATGCATATGAATAGAAAAATATAAGTGCTGTAATGGAAATCACTCTTCTACCAGATGTTGTCTCATAGAAGAATTTCAAGGGGTTACTATAGGTCTGAAGCTACATAGTTGATGCACTACATTTACAGATGCAAAAATTAATGTGTAAAACGTTGTTTTGAAAAAGTGAAATTTAATTCCTATTTTTATAAATAATACAGTTAATTTAAAATTGAAATGATTTTTTTAAATTATTATCAATTAAGTACTAAAATAAAATCCGGTAAGTAGCTATACATTTATACTTCGTATGCAGGAATTTTTGGTGATAGATTACATAAAGTATTCGAGAAAAAATAATTACGAAATAAACACATAGAGATCATGATGATATCTATATTAATATAAATTCTTCATAAAATCATATTCTATTATTCAGTTTTTTTTTTTGTTTACAGAAATATTATTCTATAAAAAGCATACTTCGTATTTAAATTCCGGTATAAAATTTAAGATGAGCTTTATTTTTTTATAACAGAAAGACAAGCTCCATGATTTCCAGACTTTTAATAAAAAATTTTCCGGTAATTTGCGTTTAGTGTTCCTGTTTAATACAGATTTTTGTAAAAATATAAGTACTATTTTTTTATCAGCTATTCATTTTTAAAATTATATTTGTAGTTTTTAAAGTTAATAAGCACAGAAATAAATCCTCAATATAAAAAAAATATATATATAGATAAAAATTACAGAGTAAATATACTAAATGAAAAAAACACATCAATCGAAATATTCCAAATGGTGTCATTTGACAAGCATGGAAATATTTTTTTTGTGTGTGTGTAAAAATAACCAATACTCAATATAGGTATTCATAGTTCTGTGAAGTTATTTAAGCTGTTATTAATGTAACATTTTTTTAACACATCATATTAAAAGTTTGTCATTGGTATAAGGGTACAAAAAATTGTCGATCTAAATCCTTCCCTTTCTATTTGTGAAAGAATGTAATAATAAAAATAAATCATTTTTTCAATGAATTTAATGAAGATTTATTAAGTAAAATTTATTCAACCTAGTTCTTCAATACTGGAACTATTCACTTTTATAACCTAAAATTTATAATTATGAATGAAATACATTTAAAATATTTAATTAGAAAAAAGAACAGACCTATATAAAAGATTTTTTATACAAATTTTAAGTAAATGGCATATTTAAAACAAAAATATCGTTAGAAAGTATTGTGATACTGAAGTTAACAAGAATAATTTTAACCCTTTATCTACTGGCGGTACTTATAACTACCATTAAATTAACTTGTTATGAAATTCATTTAATACATCGATTAGTAGTAAAACAGTTTAGAATAAATTATAGATGCATTACTTTATCTTGTTTCAAAAGCATTATTGGTTACACAAATCAAAAATATTTTTAAAAGGATGATTTCTTTTGCCTTTGCATCTTTTCATCTTTATTCACGTTGGAGGGGAGGGGGAATATTCAATTCGGAAATATTTCTATATTTCTATTGTAAGAAGATTATATTTGTATATTTCCTAATTCTACAAAATACTGAGAAGAATATTTAAAATAAAAGGCTTGATTAGGGTTATAAATATTGCACAAAATCCGAATAAATTCAAATTTAATTAATCCTTCTAAAATCCTTCTAAAATTTACAAAATGATTATGTAAATCTTCGAATGACGTTTCAAAAATTCACGAAAAATACTTTAGAAGATAAAAAATTCATGAATTCATAATTCAATACATACAGGGTTAAATATTTGTATAGCTGAAATTCCATGTACCGCAGTTAATACCTTAAAAGTACTTTCATATAATAATGATACAAACATGAAAACGCATAAGTGTAAAAATGAAAACAGCAGTTGCATGGAAAATTTTAATACTGTAAATAAAGTTTAAAGCAAATTTAGATTTAATTTTCGTGCACCGAATTTGCGATTAACTCTTCTATTATCCTTATGAATGCAGAAGTAAAAAAAAAAAAAAAAAAAAAAAAAAAAGGGAGAAAAATGTTTTGCATTTATTTAAAACTAGGGTATCGTTCCCGTGCTTCCCGGGTTACAGAATATAGGTGAAATCCATATTTAAAATTGAAAAATAATAATTTTTTTATGCAATATATTTTTTAGATTACACACTAACAATAAAAAAGCATTTTTCATGTGAAAAATATGAATACAATCAAATAAAGTTTAGAAACTATTAAATTTTATATATAGAAAATATCAAAAGCGATATTTTTGTATTAGCCGTATGCTAGAAGTTATTAGCCCAAGATTTTGCTACTTACGGTATCATTTTGTATTCTGATAATTTCAGAGCTTTAAGCGTGTAGTACAGTTACATGTTTGTTAAATTTGTGTTTATTTATATTATTTTATTAATAGAGGAAATTTTATTTTTTTTATGAAGTATTAGCCGTAAAAAAAAAATGATGAATTCTTTATATTGTTTAAAAAGCAAACGAAATTAATCTCTTGTAATCGAGCTCCACGCAATAGAGATAAATTAAAAAGTATTTCATGCTTGAAAGTTATTTTTAAATCCATAGACAATCAGTAAACTGGGATATAATTTGCAAACAAATTCCATTTGAAAGAGTTTTCCTATTTGGCTGTTTAAAATCTTTAATTGTTCGATTACAAATATGTTGAGTTAGTGTTTTTTTAATTTTGTTCTTTTATTTATTTATAAAGGAAGTATTAATTTTGTTAGTGCATATTAGTCAGAAATAAATGCTGAACATTTTCTGTTGCTTTATGTGCAAAATGTTCATTATTATTATTATGAATTGAAGCCGGCACGTTATAAGATAAATTACATAAAATCATACTTGGAAAAATATTTTAATTATACATAACTAATCAGCCAATTAAGACACAGTCATTACACCAAATTGCATTTGAATGTAGATTTTTTCCTTATACGAAGATCTAAAAATTGAAAATATACAGTGGTCATAAGATTAAAAAGTTGCAGTTGCGAAATTTACAAAACCGAAAGTTGATCGTGAAGTGTTGCCAATTGCAAAATTACGTCAGCGTTACGCGCAAATACGTTTGTCTTTTATTATATAGATAAGTAATCCGAAAAACATAATAAAGACCAGTTATTATGATGAAGGTATCTATTGAGGCTCTTATGCTTGGTATTCCGGAATAAAAAACAGCAAAATTTATTCCACTTTAGCATGATCACAGAATTATTTCCCCCATGAAATCTAAACCCGATATCATTTAAATACACACTTCTAATATCCGTATTCATCATTTTCAAAAAATTGGTATTTTAATTTTATCATTTTAAAATCATTTTAACTCAAAACTTGACGTCTCGATAGTCAGCAATATCTTTGCGTGTGAACAGTCGCACACTTAACTCGAGATTCCAATCCCAGTACAGGAGAGTAAAAATCGGCGTAATTTATGTTTTTTATGTGCATTGTAAAAATGTTTAGTTTTATCTAACAAAATGATCGTTTTCTTTTAAATATGACGTCATTTTCACTTACTTAAGCATTTTGCTTAGTGTCTGAAACACAGTATCAGTACACATGCAGAAGGAAACAAATACGAAAACATTATGGAGCAAAATGCGTGTTTTCAAAAGCAGTACGTCAATTCTGTTCAAAATATTATGTCCCTAACGCGATTTTTCACCTCTAAACCCTTATACAACAATTTGTATAAACAAATTTAAATTTTTATCAGAAAGTGTCATGGATAAAGATAAATAATTTCTTTTTTTCTCTTCTCTGCAATAGTGAATGCTATCTAATTACCACCATTATGAAAAAATTTCATAAACTACTTTTAAAATTAAAATATAAAAATGGGGATATTTAAAAAACCCCTCAGTGCGAGCACATCTACAAATGAACAGCTTTCAGTTAACAAAATTATTAGAAAAATTAGTTTAACAGAAAGCTGAGAGTAAATGACTAAAAACAGCCTTTTGTTTTAAACATATAGATTATATAAGGTTTTGAAAAATTAAATTAAGCAAATTATGTTATTTTCATAAAATTATAGAAGAATGTCTTAAAGAATAGCAATAAAAAAATTTTAGTCGAGAGAATTTTGGACAAAAATTTGGGAAATCTCATATTATTTTAAACCCTGAATTATTGCCAATATCTTCCTTGATTACTTGTCTAACACGGCGAAGCAAATTCATTAATGCGAGAATCATCCGATCTGAGCATGAACATTGTATGTCACTGCTCTTCTACAAAGACACTAAATTTTTGTAAAACATTGCGTTTTAACAGTGTTTAATTTCGATTAAGTGGGGCATTTTCACCTATGAAAAATTTCAAGCTGGGGTGAAAATGGCGCATTTCTACAAAACATGTTTCAGTTTTCTATAATTAAAAATAATTAAAACATTCGCTTTTCTATATAAAATGACGTCATTTGCTTCCGCTAAGGCATTCCACTTTTCCGATCCAGTTTTAAACAACATCTTTAGAAAAGTATGCATATGGCTTCATTATCACGGAGTTATACATAAACCTAATAAAAAAAAAGAAAAAAAATGTCGCCATTCAAGAAGATGTCGAAACAAATCGGGTGCCTAATAATTCACATGCCTTCATTTGTTTGTTTATAATAGCTCCATGTTTTATCAGAAATCATTTATTTATATATTTTTTTAATTCTGAAAATTTTATTACACACGATTAATAAAATTGTATTCTTTCAGCTTTTTTGATACGAATTAAATAAATGTGGAGAAAATAAATCACACAAATATCCTTCAAAATGCATTTTTGTAAAGAGAAAGTGTTAATTAAGTAAGTAGTTAAAGTAAGTTTCAATAAACTAAAAATCATTTAATTGATAAATAAAAACGAAATAAAATCAAAATTCACCGGGTTTTATAACAGACGATATTCTTGGCATTGCACGTATTTTAATTTCAATTTTTTATTCCAGTTTTTATGAGAAAATGGCAACAAAAAGATACAGTAATCTACTATTTTCTCTTTACTTTCAATAGAAATGGAAGACTTCAGTTGCCAGGATTACGAAACAAGCATTAAAAATTACAAAGAAATTAATGTCTCAAAAATAAATTGAGATACAGCTTTCAAACAAATTGCATTTAAAGGGACATTTTGTTTCCCTATACGACAGTGTAAAAACGGAAAATATAAAATGTTTAGAATATAAAATATAGTTCAAACTATAATTGTTGAACGTCACATTCACCTTGAAAAACATATAAAAAATACGATGTTACAATTCTGGTAAAATTTTAATTAAAAAAGTGCTAAAAAATACATAAAAGGTTTCTACAACATGAAAACCGTCAAAGATGTTAAAATCCCAAGCGCTTCCAACTGCATTATAACAGTCATCTTCAGGGGAAAACCAGAGGAGTGAAAGTTCATGGAAAATTCTTTGCTTAAGTATCAGTGGACGAGTCTATTTCAAAGGAAGGGAGGAAAGGGGGAGGTGGTAAAATGAAAATGATTATGTTTCAAAATCGCTAGAAATATCTAGTATACTATACCAGATCTTAGATATGTTGTAGGATAAAGTATCGTTGCAAGTATTCTTTCTTTGAGTTAAAATTTCCAATGATTTTCTGATTATTGACGTGTAGTAATTTGAAGTACGGGCTATGAGTCTTGCTTTACTGAAATCAATTTGAATATCTTGTTTTTGGTTTAATCTGGATAGAGCAGTAGAGGGTTTGTTATACTTTATGTCTGTAATATGTTCTTTTCGTCTGTCTTTAAATTTTCTAGTGGTCATTCCTATGTATTCAAGTTCTTTCTGATTTACTTTGTCTGTGAAAGGTATTACATATATGCCAGAAGTTTCATCGTTAGGGATTGGGTCTATTTTCCGGTGTACAAGATCTTTTAACTTGGCAGATGGTTTTGCGATTACGTATGTATTATATTTCTTTAATGCAATACTACTCCTTTCAAATAACTGAGGTATATAATTAAAACTATAAAACTTGAGATTATTTTTAATGCTATTTCTGGTTAACTCTCTATGCTGAATATCAAAGATTAATTTATTGATACATTGGGGGGAAACCATTTTCTATTGCAATCTTCTTAATGGTGAGTAATTCTGCTTGTAGGTATTCTCTTGAACAAAATTCAATGGCTCTGTTTATATAAAATTTATAAGCTGCAGTTTTGTATTTAAATGGGACATTACTATTGTAGGATATTGTACTATTTGAATTGCATGATTTTCTGTAAATTTTCCTATCAATTTTGTATGTTGTATTATTTCTTATTAATTCAACGTCTAAAAATGGTAAGGATCATTTTTCTTCGACTTCCAATGTGAACTGTATATTTGAATCTAGGTTATTAGCTGTATTTAAAAAGTCATTCAAAGAGATACCATGGTTCCAAATTAAAAATATGTCATCGACGTAACGCAGCCATAGTTGAGGTTTCAGATCTGATTTAAATATAATATCTTTCTCAAGTTGTCTAAGTTTCAGTTCCGCTAACAATCCTGAAATGGGTGAGCCCATTGGGGCACCCTCAGTTTGTTTATAAAATTTTCTATTAAATTGAAAGACATTGTTATTTGTAATCAAGCTAATGCTTGAATTTAAAGTTGTTCTTATTTCATCGTTATATTCCGGGTTATTATCTACGAATTGCTTTATGAAGATTTCTATTTCTTTTACATTTATTGAAGGGTACAGGGATTTGCTGTCCATACTTGCAAGTATACTGCTATCACATATATTTTCGTCTTTTATTTTCTCAATAAACTCTCTAGTTCAGTTGACTACAAGATTTGTTGGAGGTAACATTTCTTTAAGTAGCGGTACGAAAACTTTTTCTATAGTATATGTTGGAGCTAAACACTTGGAAACTATAGGTCTAAGAGGGTAGTTGTCCTTATGATCTTTTAAACGTCGAATTAACCTGGGAGTGATTGCAGTTTTGTTGATTTTGAGTTTAATTTTCATTTGAGTAGGCCATGTGCCATGTTTAATTAAATCTTGTGCTCTACGGTCGATTGCGGGGTTAGGGTCCTTGTTCAATTCTTTGCAGTTCATTTTTTCAATACATTCCTCCATTTTTGAGATATAATCTTGAGTATTCATTATTGCTAATTTGTTAGACTTGTCAGTTTGGATCACTATAACTTCAGAGTTACGTTTAAGCTGCTTAATAACATATAACTCTTTACTGTTATTTTGGGTTTGTTTCTTTAGGTATGAATTTACATTGTTATGTAGAATACTTCTTATTTCCTCCCTCTTTTCACTAGGTGCTGACATACAATAATCTCGCAATTAGTTATGACTGATTTTAAATTTGTTGAATGTTTAAATATGTGTTTTGGCCCAAGTTCCAAGACTTTATGAAGTTTGTGGTCAATAACTTTACCCGTGAGGTTTACGTAAGGGACTGCAGCTTTGAGTGGCAAATTATCCTTTAATTTGGTATAACGTAGTTTGTTTATCTTAGAGTAAATTGTCCTTTCCTTTGATATCCTCTGTCTAGTTCTATAAAAGTCAATTATTCTCTGGAAATCGTCAAATTCACTGTCATTCATGATTCTTGTTAATTAGCAATATAAATGATACACTTTAAGAGATAAAAAGTCCAAATTTTTAAATTTTATTCTGATGTAAGTTCTAAGGCTGTCAAATTCAAATTTACGCTTGATTGTTGGCAATTCTTCCTCAATAAACCGATTACTGCATTTAACAAAGTTTGGTATAAAACCATGATGTTTACACAACTTTAAGAATCTAACATTAATAATTTCTCTGCCTAACTTCATTCTTTCACATCTATACTTCGTCTTTAAAATATTGCGTTTCATTTTGATCTAGTATCGATAATAAATAATATAAAATATAGTTCAAACTATAATTGTTGAACGTCACATTCACCTTGAAAAACATATAAAAAATACGATGTTACAATTCTGGTAAAATTTTACTTAAAAAGGTGCTAAAAAATACATAAAAGGTTTCTACAACATGAAAACCGTCAAAGATGTTAAAATCCCAAGTGCTTTCAACTGCATCATAACAGTCGTCTTCAGGGGAAAACCAGAGGAGTGAAAGTTCATGGAAAATTCTTTGCTTAAGTATCAGTGGACGAGTCTATTTCAAAGGAAGGGAGGAGGGGGGGGAGGTGGTAAAATGAAAATGATTATGATTCAAAATCGCTAGAAATATCTAGTATACTATACCAGATCTTAGATATGTTGTAGGATAAAGTATCGTTGCAAGTATTCTTTCTTTGAGTTAAAATTTCCAATGATTCTCTGATTATTGACGTGTAGTAATTTGAAGTACGGGCTATGACTCTTGCTTTACTGAAATCAATTTGAATACCTTGTTTTTGGTTTAATCTGGATAGAGCAGTAGAGGGTTTGTTATACTTTATGTCTGTAATATGTTCTTTTCGTCTGTCTTTAAATTTTCTAGTGGTCATTCCTATGTATTTGAGTTCTTTGTGGCGTTGCTGTTTTAATACTTTTAGCAGGCAATATAAAACAATGTATAATGTAAATCATCAATAGAATTTTTTATTTTAAAAGAACGGTTTTTGCATATGTTTTATACACCAGACAGTATGTTCTACAGCCTTAAAAATCCTAATTTGTATCTTTTGGTTATTATAAAAGGTAAAAATACTTTCTGTTGAATTAATATTTAACGTATGTTAGATTTATTTTTTTATATTAACAGTACGTAGATTTCGTAGATTGTGCAGGAAATAATTTGAAATTTCTATTAGATGAATTCGAAAATCAATTGATTTTTGTTAAATTTCTTTAAAAATTCAACTTTATGTTGCTAAATACTAAATCTGAAGTATATTTATATTATTGCTATTTTAAAAAAATGTATTTATCTTTCTCTTTGAAAAAATGTCGTAAAATTTAAAATGTCTCTTACGTGTAATTTCGAAAATATTTACGTAAACTCTTACTAAAATTAGAAAAGGTAGTTCAATTCGTTATACATTTGTGACGTACTTTATGATTATTTTCGAAAATATTTATGTAATGTAATAATCTTAATAGAAATGTGAAGGGAAATTCAGTTGTTTGTACTTCTATCATGTGTACTATAATGTAATATCAGCATATATAAAATATTTTATAGCTGTCATATAAAAGAGGTGTAAAATATTATAGAAGGATTTTCGGTGTGACAAAAAAAAAACAATTAAAAAATAATAATAAAAACCTTTTTTTTTTTTTTTTTTTTCATTTTAGAATAGAGAATTGAGGGTAATCTAATTTTATCTTATAAAGAATTCAAATTAAAAGAATTTTTTTCTGTGTCTTTACATTTTTTTTCTTCTTTTTATTTAATTCACCTTATAGAGTCAAGTCACGAAAGTCCTAAAATAGATTTTGTTTTGCAAGTTATTGTAAATTTAATTTGGGACAAGGTTTTAAATTAAGTGTAAAAGTAAAAAATTGTAAAGGTTTTATTTTTTGCTTTATTGAATCCATTTATTTATTCTGATATCTTCATAAAAAATCCTAATCAGGAACATAAAACACGTCTTCCTAAAATTTTAAAAAATTAAACGAAATACTTTGTATTTGAAAACCTTTATTTTCAAATTTATTACATATTGTTATAAAAAAAAAAGATTAGATTTATAGTAATTTTGTTTAAAAAAAAATTACGTCGACAAATGTTTTCCTTGTCTAGATTATCTAAACTAGCGGGCATGACCGAGCTAAGCTAGGTCAAAATAAGCCTTGTGTTCAATTCGATATTCCATTCTCACTGTATAATTCTTGCTGTTTAGATAAAATTGGTATGATCCTAAACCATAGGGACCCACTAACCGAAATTTTTCGAACATACGACCTAACCAATGCTTTTCTGGAACCCGAAAACGATAAAATACAAAATTTAGTCAAAATCACTAAAGTCATTTTATAGATAAAATTAACTTGACCCACGGCATAACGACTTTACAGTTATATATTCATTATTCCTCCTTTCCCCTCAAAAAAATCAACTTTTAACTTTACTGGTTTATTATAAATTGTCATTATTCTCCCCCCCCCCCCTTTCAAATATAATATTTAGTTTAAATTTGACATTTTAGAGTTAATTTCAGGTGTCTTTATTCATTCTCTTCCCCCCCTCCCTCTCACTACTGTAAGTTTCGCCTTTACTTTTAAAGCTTTTTTCAAATGCAGACATCATTTATCTCGGTTCCTTTTTCCGTCTTTCAAATTCACACGATAGAAAAAGATCTTAACCGCAGTTATTTTCCATTGAAATAAAGTAAAAGAATAAAATACAAATTAATGTCTTTTCGCTTTGCAGCCGACGATATCTAATGCATATTTTCCCAGCCTCTGGGTTTGCATTAGTATTCAATTCTCACCCTTGTACTTTGTCGGATAAAAGCCATATGCCCCTTACTGACTAATTCAGCTGTCGTTAAAATCTATAACGAGCATGTAATATCACGTGTTTGCTATTTCTCTAACCACTTTCCCTTACCGCAGGAATGTTAAGATACGTGTAACCATATAGCCGCGCCATGGCGTAAGTTGAGTTCTATGTAACACTTCGGGACGCTTCTGATTCCTTTATCCACGCCACCAATATTCATCGCCAATACAGTACATGTGTTCCTATTCATCTCGCCAATGAGTGAGTGATTGTAATGAATATTTTACGACTACTGCCTTTGATCTTGAATGTGAGAGACCTCAGCTCGCTGCCCTTCGGGGTCGCCCCCGTCGGGCAGCCTTCCGTTTGACTTCTCCCGTCCCACTGTACTCTCATGGCCTCCCTTTTAAAAAGTTTCATAATAAAGAAGTAAGTCCTCGAAATCTTCGTGTTGGAGTTTTTTTTCATTTATTCATGAATCTGGAAATCTACAACATCTCCTCCATATAAAATTGGCGCCGTTGCCCAGATTTTTTCTCCAACAGTAATAAAAAAAAAAAAAAAAAATACGGGGAGAAGTTTCATTCCGTTTCACTCTTTTCTTATCACCGACGTGAACGACCGACGGTTTTCCGTTTCCCACTGGAGTTCCGGCTTCCTCATCCGACTCCGAGCACTCATTCTCCGGCGTCTTCTTTACGGGACTTCCCCTGCCCTCGCTGCCCTGATGAACTATTATGCTGTCGTTGCCGGCGATCCCTCAACATCTCTCTGTGATTCTACTGTCTCAGATACGATCTCCTTCGAAGGTGACTACCCCCCCCCCCATCCTTTGCTGACTTTTCCTGGTTCACTATTCTGTTGTTTCTCCAACGCCTGACTCAAGAATGTGTAAACTTCTATCGTGTAATCGTCAATAAAGTCGAGAAACCTTCTCCGATAGCGGTGCGCTTCGCTCAAAAAAAAAGGAGACATCTGAACGGTAAACTGCTACGTCGGTCCTGTGATGTGTCTTCACCTGAAAATAACCACCCCCACTCCTAAAAAAAGGTGATTTTCACCTGTTTGTGTGCTTTCTGCTCTTCCATTCCTTGTGACCGCTTAGTGTAAAATTGTGTCTCCAATAACGCTCTGTTCCACTTATGAAATAATATTTTTAGTGCGACCATATCCAAGGGAATCTCCATCAGTATGTTTGATATTGGTGTTTAAAAAAAAAAGTGCCATCTGAACGTACATCCACTCCAGATAGTTTCCTAAAAGGAAATGTTTTGTGAAAAAGTCCTCACCTAGCTGTGGTATGAATTATCCGCACAAGTAACACACATTTTAAACAAAGTTCTCAGTGCAACAAGTCCAGGAAATGTGCGCCGTTTCGCTTTGTTTGTGATCTTGTGATTAATATTTGCAGTGCAAAGTGTCTAGGAATCCCACAGATTTGGTGAAAAGATAATGAAATATGCTAAAAAGATATATAATTTCGCGAAAGTGTCATCTTGTGTTAGGTATAACAAATTATGTCCGAAGCAATAGTAAAAAAAAATTTCGATTTACTTTGTGCTTCTTTGTGGTGATATCTTCAATTTTTCTAAAAAAAATATAGAATGCACCAAGTGTGCCATGAATTAGAGGAATAATGTTTTCCTTTTGTGGTGTGTTATCAAGATATAAAAAAATTACCCCAGTGATGTGCAAGTGCTGCAGAAACCACTCTGCATTAAAAAAAAAAAAAAAAAAAAAAAAGAGTGTACTAAATCACACTTCACATGTTGTGTCATCTATCATTCAACATTTTTATAGCATTCGGAGGACGAAAATAGGACGTTAATGATTTTTTGTTTTAATTTTTTTTCGGTTGCAAATTGTCGCTAAAATCTTTTTATTTTAATTTTTTCTTAACAAAAAGGAAGCGTTGTTTTCTTCTCGCCCTGTTTTCGTGCTCCAAATGAATGCTCTCTACACAAAATGAAATACCTAGTTGATCGAATTCAATGAAAACACTTGTGCCACAATACTTTTATGCAAAAAAAAGAACCACAGTTTGCATGTAAGTATGAACAGGGAATGTTTTATATTAAATTATTTACTGTAAATTGTGTTAGTTTTTTTTTCTTTCTTTTCAATCTCAGTAAATTACCAGTGTCTTTTCATGTTATTTTTGTTCCCTATTCATACTTTCACTTTCATAACAATTACAGTGCCATAAATTTATTTTTTTGTCAGCTTGAACGGAGAAATTACTTCTATGCAAATTTTAAAATACAATTAATAGTCATAGCATTTTAGTATTGTTTCTCTCCTTTCGGGCTCTTTTGGTTATAAAAAATAATAATAATAATAATCATAAGTACATAGGCTACTTGAAGTGATATTTTATTATACTGTTATTAATATTTCAGTTATTATAATTTTGTGTTTAAATTATGACAGTATTCTCATTTTTTCCATGAAATTGCATATGCATGCTATGTTTTGCCTTTTTTTTCTTTTTAAGGTATTTTTTTATGCATTCAAAAATCTAGAAGTTAACCCTTTAGCCCCACTGGCATACTTTGAAAGTACACTTATTCTGCCGATAGGCAACAAAAAAGTTCTCTGCTCCAAGTTTTGCAGTATTTGATATTTTTTATATAAATATGTGCATATTTCGCTCACAACGTTTGCACATTTTCACTTGTGTGTGACATTTGCACAATTATTCTCAGAATATGTTGCTCGACTCTGACCTTGTTTTTTTTTTGTTTTTTTTTGTATTTTAAACCAGAATTACAATTTAATTACCTGTTTTTTTTTTTTTATTTTATTGAATTTCGGAAACTTTAATCGAACTGGATGTTGTCAGAGATTTAACTTTCAAAAATCTTGTGAATGATACACTCATATTATTTTTACACTTCCCCCCCCCATTCCTTTTTTTCCCTTTTGTGTATAATTTATTTATGCAAATTATTGTGTTTTATTTTAGGTGCATGCATTTCATTTCTGATAACTAGAGTTTTTGAATACATACACCTTTTTGAAATACTCGTATTGTTTATTTTGCTTTATTTGTTGCTCTCTCAAGAAAAAAAATGTTCCTCCGTTTTTTTTTTTTCTTTCCATGTCGGCTGTTCAAAAAGAAGTAAACAACAGAAATTAAATAAACACCAGAAAATAAAAAAAGGTTTTGGAGATAACAGACACTTCACCAGTCTGATTTTAAAATATAGCAGCTAATGATGAAAATTATATTAGTGATTTTAATCACCCCATTTCTGTATCTCCATGGGTAGATTATTTCGAGGAGATATTATTAAGATATTCGGATTCCATTAATATGGAAGCCACATCTATTCAAAATTCACTTATGACCGAAAATGCTGCATCCATGTCTGAAAATATTATAGATTTCCTTCAGATCATTAAATTCAATTTTCATGTGCTTAAACTAAACTTTAATGTTCTAAAAGATTATTATTCCAAATTAAAACAGGATAAAGATAATTTATTTCTTGTAAATCAGAAACTTATAGAGAGATTACATGAAATCACAGGCAAACAGAAATGTAAGAAGAAGCGTACTAAATGTAGTAAGACTATGGTTGATCAGGTGATAGATGTCAACAACAAACTCCCTTCATCTGCCCTAGATAAATCTACACAAACTGTCCCCTCTTATATGTGTAAACAAGAAATGTTACCACAACTGGAAAATGATAAAAAAGACACATATCTTAGCTCCGACCTGCACACTCAGGGTAAGCACAATGAAAAATTTACAGATATCAGCGATTCCTCTATACAGTCCTTATCCCCTGCTAAACTTAATGTAACTAAACCTATTCGTGTCATTATTTTTAACCTCCCTGAAAATTTAAATATTCCTGATATCTTGTTTGGTATTTCTGACTTAATACATATACCTGAACCTGATTTACACTTTGTTAAAAAGTACAAGCTCCTACATATTAAGTCCTTTAATTGGATCTTTGAGCTTGCACCACAGGATGCTAGGCAATTATTAATGCATAGGGAAATTATCATACAATCAAAACCGTACCCTGTTAAACCATATATAAATGTTAAACGTTGTTTTAAGTGTCAGGTATACAATGATCATATTGCAATTTCGTGTTATAATGACATTAGATGCTCGGTGTGTGCCTTGCCACACATTGACCCTCAGTGTAGAAATCCTCCAAAATGCATTAATTGCATTAGAAATAACGATAGCAATAACACCAACTTTGACATTTTCCACAGTGCTTTTGCACCTTATTGTCCATCATTAAAAAAACTCATCAAGCAAATGCGAGAAAAAGTATACAACTGCAATACATTCCCATAAACATCTCATACAGCTTCCTTTTTAGAAATAAAAAAAAACAAAACAATGTAACATACATTTTTACATTTTTCGTTTTTATTTAACACACATTACTGTGAAGGAGTTACTATCTACAGCATTCCTTTTAAAATTTCTTATTTTCTTATACATTTACATACATATGTCAGTTTTCGACAGCATTATTTATACTGATTTGAAGTTTGAAATTAACTTAATTCTTTCAAGATTTTTTTTATAAACACAAGTGTACAGTGAGTTGCTTTTTCATTTGATTATTTAGCCGGCAAATAGTTAAATGAATGCCGAATTGGAACAAAAGTGAAATCATTTCTGATACGCGTTGTCAGACTGTATGTTTTTCTCTTTTTGGAAGATTGTTACCGAAAGAGTACACATTAATTCAACTTTAAAAATTCATCATTACACTAGTTACATCTTTAGATTTATTTTTTTTAGAAATTTGGATATAATTTCACTTGTTAATCTTAGTTAAGTTTATTTAGTTACATTTCATCACACAAGTAGCGTTTCCTGGTTACATTTTATCCTTTTTCACTTTCCTTTACTTAAAAGCACATTTTTTTTTTGGTTTGTTTGTTTTAACTTTAGGCGATGCATTTTTGTACTTGTGATGCAATGCTCTTGGTTCCATATGTACACACTGAGTTTGTGTTCATAGTTCATACAACTGAGTTCATAGGTTACACAACTGAGTTCATAGTTCATTGAGTTCATAGAAAAATACACTTTACACGAGTTCATAGCATTGTCAATTCTTTGTGTACTTCAGGGACCAATTGCACTATCAGTTTTTCTTTCATAACAATACTTAGTTCATAGATTTTTTTTCCTTACACATATAAGTTCACAGTTTGTTTTCTTTCTTGTGATTTGTTTTGCATATTAATTCATACCAATTTTTGTTTTGGTAGGCACTTTAGTTCATTGGAATATTTTTTTTGTTAGACACATGAGTTCATAGTAAGTTTTTTTTTCACACATTTGAGTTCATCGTATTACTTTTACACTTTAAGTCAGTGAAATACTTGCTCATACTTTGATCACTGAGGTACTTAGACTGCTGTGTTCACAAACATACATCTAAGTCGTTGAAATTTTCCTTTTTCTTTCACTGACATACACTGTTTTAGTTCATAGTGAAATACTTTTTCTTTGATTCGTTCATTGAAATACACGTTTTTTTCTTTGGTTCATAGAGATACACTTACAATTTAGTTCATTGATATTACAACTTAGTTCATTGTTATTACAATTGAGTTCATTGATATTTTGTTTGGTAAAAAAAAAAACACACATTATACACAATTGAAAATATTTTGTTTCTATGTTTCACCGTTACACATTAGGATATTTCTTTTTTGTTTTCATAATACCAGGAACTATTTTTGACCTCACACGATATTCACAAATTAAACATTTATTAAAAAGTTAAGTTTTAACAGATTCTTAATTTTTCCTTATTATATTTCTTTTATGCCATGACATTTCATGTCACCATCACTTTGTTTCACAACAAAGAATGCCCAGTTTACAGGATGCTACCCCTTCACATGCATTTTCTTTAAATTTCAAACTTATGATGTTTTTATTGTTTTCATCACACTTGTTTTGGTTTTCTACAGGTACATAATTACACGTTTTCTTTTAAATTTGGAGATTAAATAAAATCTCTGCTTAAGCTTCACTTAGACAATACACACGTCTAAGATATTATGTCGTTCTTGTAATAACATAACTTCACAATAACAAAAAAAGTTTTTTTTCGTTTGTAGCATTAGTAACCTAGTGCAGTTACACTAAATGTTTAAAACATTAGTTCAGGTCATACAATACACATACAGTTCAGATCCTGCTCGATACATTGTAAGGAATACAAAGTTAGAATTTACTTTAAAAAAAAAAATGTGGTTGTTATACTTACCCGATCATGTCACCAGTCTCTCCACACACTCGGATTGTCCTTTTACCGTTGATATGTGAGATATTTATCTCAGTTTTTTTATTATTTTTAATTTATCCCCTCTGAAGTTTTGTTCCCGTTCAAAATTTTTGCCCTAAGGGTCCAAACTTCATTGTGTAGAGAGACAAAACCCTCGAATTGTTGTTTCAATTCAATAAACATAACTTTTATATGATACATTGACGCATGCTCCTTTGAAGATCAATGTGATCTTTGGGGAGCAGGGACCTATGTGTCACTTGATGTATGGGTCTCATAACTCCCTCCCCCCCTAGGGCTGATGTTCTAAACTGACGCCATCACACTTGTTTATTAACAAGATTAAGTGCTACACCCATTCATAGGCATGCTATATGCATCCCGTTCTTTAGTAGTCCTGTGCGGTGTGCAAGAACACCAATTTTCTACTTTATTTTTTTATATTACTTCATTTAGCTTTTATTCACAGACATGCATATGTTATTTATTTTCTATTTCATTTTAAAGTAGAATCTGTGTTTTTTGTTGCTTGCACTTATATTATATTATTTTATTTTGAGAAGATATTATAACAAGTTACTAAAAAAAATATTTACTTCTCTTATTTTGGTCATGAAAAATGCTGGTACCAGCCTCTTAATCAAATACTAAAAAGATATTTAAAAAGGATCCTGTTAAATCAAAAAAATTATTATTGGCAGTTTCTGGTGACTGTAAAGACTAATAAATACCAAGAAATGAATAAATATACAAAGGCGCCATTTATCATGACCTGAAAAGTTTTGCTTTAGGCAAACATTTAAAGAATTGCAAGCACACAGTTATATGTTATATATATATATATGGAGGCTTATCTTTCTTATTATGTTATATCTGTTTTAAATACTTATATGTATGGGGTGGACAAACCAATCTTCAAATATAAAAAAAACTGTTCTACAAGATTCACAGTTTTTTTTCTGGTGGTAATGGGTGATATATATAACGGCTTTACCGTTATATATTCATTATTCCTCCTTTCCCCTAAAAAAAATCAACTTTTAACTTTACTGGTTTATTATAAATTGTCATTATTCTCCCCCCCCCTTTCAAATATAATATTTAGTTTAAATTTGACATTTTAGAGTTAATTTCAGGTGTCTTTATTCATTCTCTTTCACCCCCCCCCTCTCACTACTGTCACTCACTGTCTCACTACCTCTCACACTGCCTTTACTTTTAAAGTTTTTTTCAAATGCAGACATCATTTATCTCGGTTCCTTTTTCTGTCTTTCAAATTCACACGATAGAAAAAGATCTTAACCGCAGTTATTTTCCATTGAAATAAAGTAAAAGAATAAAATACAAATGAATGTCTTTTCGCTTTGCAGCCGACGATATCTAATGCATATTTTCCCAGCCTCTGGGCTTGCATTAGTATTCAATTCTCACCCTTGTACTTTGTCGGATAAAAGCCATATGCCCCTTACTGACTAATTCAGCTGTCGTTAAAATCTATAACGAGCATGTAATATCACGGGTTTGCTATTTCCCTAACCACTTTCCCTTACCGCAGGAATGTTAAGATACGTGTAACCATATAGCCGCTCCATGGCGTACGTTGAGTTCTATGTAACACTTCGGGACGCTTCTGATTCCTTTGTCCACGCCACCAATATTCATCGCCAATACAGTACATGTGTTCCTATTCATCTTGCCAATGAGTGAGTGATTGTAATGAATATTTTACCACTTCTCCCTCTGATCTTGAATGTGAGAGACCTCAGCTCGCTGCCCTTCGGGGTCGCCCCCGTCGGGCAGCCTTCCGTTTGACTTCTCCCGTCCCACTGTACTATCATGGCCCTCCTTTTAAAAAGTTTCATAATAAAGAAGTAAGTCCTCGAAATCTTCGTGTTGGAGTTTTTTTTCATTCATTCATGAACCTGGAATCTCTCTAATTTCTCCTCTATACACGGTAACCCAAAAAGGACCTACTAATCTAAATTTATCGAACATCTGACCTATCCCAGTGGTTTTCTCGTTCTAGGAAACTGTGTAATAAGAAATTTTGCCAAAATCGTTTGAGCCATTTTTTAGATAAATTTAGCTAAACCTTGATCCATAGTTACCCAAAATGACTGGTTAATCGAATTTTCTTGAGCATGCGACCTAGATCAATGGTCTTCTCGAACCCGAAAACGATAGAAAATAAAATTTAATCGAAACCATTAAAGCTGTTTTCTAGATAAAGTTAACATGACCCAGAGTGACCCAAAAATGACCCATTAATCGAATTTTCTCGAACATGTGACCTAACCCAATGATCTTCTCGTGCCCGGAAACAGTATAATACAAAATTTTGTCCGAATCGTTTGACACTTTTTTTAAGATACATTTAGCTTGACCCACATTGACCCAAAAATGACCCACTAATCGAATTTTCCCGAACATGTGACTTAGCTCAACGGTATTCTCATGCAGAAACGATATAATACAAAATTTTGCCATAAAGTTTTGAGCCGTTATTTTAGATACACTTAGCTTGACCCACAGTGACCCAAAAATGACCCACTAATTGAATCCACCACTCGAACGTGTGACTTAGCCCAGTGGTCTTCTCATGACCAGAAACTGTATAATACAAAATTTTCACAAAATCGTTTGAGTCGTTTTTTAGATACAAATAGCTTGCCTAACAGTGACCCAAAAATGACCCACTAATAGATATTTCTCGAAATTGTGACTTAGCCCAATGGTCATTTCATGCCCGAAAACGGTATATTACAGAATTTTTGTCAAAAGGTTTTGGGCGTTTTTTTAGATTCAATTAGTTTGACCCTGACCCATTGTGACCCAAAATGACCACTAATCAAATTTTCATGAACATGCGACCAAGCCCAGTGGTATTCTCGTGCCCGAAAACGATAAAATACAAAATTTCGTCAAAATCGTTAAAGCCGTTTTCTAGTTAAAATTTGCTTGACCCCACAGTTACCCAAAAATGACTCACTAATCGAATTTTCTTTAATATGTGATTTAGCCCAATGGTCTTATCGAAATCCAAAACGACAGAATACAAAATTTAGTCAAAATCGTTAGAGACGTTTTTTAGATAAAATTGGCTTGACCCAAAGGGACCCAAAAATGACCCAGTAATAAAAATTTCTCGAACATGTGACCTAGACCAATAGTTTTCTCGTGTCGAAAAACGGTTAGATATAAAATTTAGTCAAAATCGATTGAGCCATTTTGTAGATATAATGAGCTTTACCTTGACCCATTTGACCCAAAATGACCCACTAATCGATATTTCTCGTACATGTGACTTAGACCAATGGTCATCTCATGCCCGGAAACGGTATATTACAAAAATTTTTAGGCCTTTTTTGTATTCAATTAGCTTGACCCTGACCCGTTGTGACCCAAAATGACCCACTAATCGAATTTTCTTGAACATGCGATCAAGCCCAATGGTATTCTCATGCCTGAAAACGATGGAATAGAAGATTTCGTCAAAATCATTAGAGACGTTTTCTAGATAAACTTTGCTTGACCCACAGTGACCCAAAAATGACCCACTAATCGAATTTTTTCTAATATGTGACTTATCCCATTGGTCTTCTCGTAATCGAAAACGACAGAATACAAAATTTAGTCAAAATCGTTAGAGTCGATTTTTAGATAAAATTGGCTTAACCCATAGTGACCCTAAAATGACCCACTAATCGAAATTTCACGAACATGCGACCTAACCCAGTAGTTTTCTCGTGCCGAAAAATAGTTCGATATAAAATTTAGTCAAATTCGATTGAGTCGTTTTTTAGATATAATTAGCTTGACTTGACCCATTAAGACCCAAAATGACCCACTAATCGTATTTTCTCTAATATGTGACTTAGGCCAATGGTCTGCTCGTAATCCAAAACTACAGAATACAAAATTTACTCAAAATCGTTAGAGACGTTTTTTAGATAAAATTGGCTTGATCCAAAGGGACCCACAAATGACCCACTAATCGAAATCTCTCGAACATGTGACCTAGTCCAATATTTTTCTCATGCCGAAAAATTGTTGGACATAAAATTTAGTCAAAATCGAATGAGCCGTTTTTTAGATATAATTAGCTTGACCTTGATCCATTTGACCCAAAATCACCCACTAATCAATTTTTCTCGTACATGTGACTTAGTCCAATGGTCTTCTAATGCCCGGAAACGGTATATTACAAAATTTGATCGAAATTTTTTAGGCCTTTTTGGGATTCAATTAGCTTGACCCTGACCCATTGTGACCCAAAACGACCCACTAATCGAATTTTCTTGAACACGCGATCAAGACCAATGGTATTCTCATGCCCGAAAACGATAGAATACAATATTTCGTCAAAATAGTTAGAGCCGTTTTCTAGATAAACTTTGCTTGACCCACAGTGACCCACAAATGACCCACTAATCGAATTTTCTCTAATATGTGACTTATCCCATTGGTCTTCTCGTAATCGAAAACGATAAAATACAAAATTTAGTCAAAATCGTTAGAGCCGTTTTTTAGATAAAATTGGCTTGATCCATAGTGACCCGAAAATGACCCACTATTTAAAATTTCTCGACTATGTGACCTAGCGCAATAGTTTTCTTGTGCCGAAAAACGATTGGATATAAAATTTGGTCAAAATCGATTGAGCAGTTTTTTAGATATAATTTGCTTGACCTTGACCCATTATGACCCAAAATAACCCACTAATCGATTTTTTTCGAACACGTGACCTAGCCTAATGGTCTTCTCATGCCCGAAAATGGTAAATTACAAAATTTTGTCAAAATCGTTAGAGCCGTTTTCTCAGTAAACTTTGCTTGACCCAGAGTGACCCAAAAATGACCCAGTAATGGAATTTTCTCTAATATGTGACTTAGCCCATTGGTCTTCTCGTAATCCAAAACGACAGAATACAAAATTTAGTCAAAATCGTTAGAGCCGTTTTTAGATAAAATTGGCTTGACCCAAAGGGACCCAAAAATGACCCACCAATCGAAGTTTCTCGAACATCTGACTTAGCCCAATAGTGTTCTCGTACCGAAAAACGGTTGGATATAAAATTTGGTCAAAATCGATTGAGCAGTTTTTTAGATATAATTAGCTTGACCTTGACCCATTATGACCCAAAATGACCCACTAATCGAATTTTTTCGAACACGTGATCTAGCCCAATGGTCTTATCATGCTCGAAAATGGTTAAATACAAAATTTCGTCAAAATCGGTAGAGCCGTTTTTAAGATAAAATTTACATACACACACACACCACATACACACACAATTTTTGCTCGCATTATAGTATAAGATATGAAAGAAAACTTTCATTTTGCATAAAAGGTAATGTGTGTAAAGTGTAATACCATGTGAAATAATTGTACAGGAATTATTATAAAGTACTTAAATACACTGCTCAAAACAATTAAAGGATATTTGAAGTTTTATATAAAATAAAGATATAAACGAAATTTTTTTTGCCGAAAATAGAAGAAGAGAACCACAAATGCAAATTTTTCTGGTTTTCAAACTGTGGAGTATGCAAATTTTGAGTTCGACGTCAAAAACGTCGCTTCAGCGGCAGCGAATAAAATTTGACTTTCAACTGGATAAAAGAGAATGAAGACAAGGATGATCGGCATTCAGTGATTGCTTTGTTTCGATGAGTACGATGTCTCAGCGAAGTCATTTGGCAGATTCAGAAGCTTTGAGAATTGTTGGTAGGTTAGAAGGGGGCCAAATTCAAGCCGAAGTAGCGCAAGCCATTGGAGTGTCACAAAGTGTCATTTCCAGGATCTGGAACCGTTTTTTGGAGAGTGGATGTGCAGGCCGAAGACCAGGGCAAGGTCGTAGACGGGCAACAACGCCCAATGAAGATCGGTATTTAGCGTTAACAGCTCGGAGACACCGAACCATGAACGCTACTCTTCTCCAACAACACCTTCGCTCGGCTACAGGCACCACGATTTCAACTCAGACTGTCCGAAACCGGCTCCATGCTGTAGGTCTGTATGCTCGCCAACCGATGGTATGTGTTAGATTAACATCAAGGCATCGTCGCGACCGCAGGGAGTGGGCAACGAGCATGTCAACTGGAGGAGAAATGAATGGAGCAATATTCTGTTTTCTGACGAGTCCCGTTTTTCTGTGCATCCGGATAATAGGTGTATTTTCATCTGGAGGGACCGTGGCAGTAGAATAATCCTGCGTTCGTGCACGAAAGTGTCAGATTTGGCGGTGGAGGAGTGTTGGTGTATTGTGGCATCTCCACTGACGGGCACACTGACCTCTACATCATTCGAGATGGAGCTCTGACTGGTCGCCGATATAGGGATGAGATCCTCAGACCTATTGTAGTCCCTTACGCTGCAGCAATCGGAGATAACTTCATTTTAATGGACGATAACTGCAGGCCACATCGTGCAAACCTGGTGGAGGATTTCCTTTTCGAGGAAGGAATCGTTCGAATGGAATGGCCAGCGTGTTCTCCAGACATGAATCCAATCGAGCACGTTTGGGACGCTCTAGGAAGACGAGTTTCTGGCCGCCAACAACCCCCACAAACTCTCCAAGAACTGGAAAGTGCTCTTCTGGAAGAGTGGGGCAGAATACCCCAACTCGTCATTAATAGCCTCATTGAGTCCATGCCTCAAAGGTGTTCAACGTTGCTGGACGCCCGTGGAAACCATACCCCCTACTGAAAATGATTTTCTTTGAAGAAAACACCTTTTCTTATTCTTTTTTTCTCATATGCACAAATCGTGTTTTTTTCCTTTAGTACACAAATGCGCAATAAAATGCATTTTTTTCTGCCAAACATGTGTAATTTATTCTCATATAACCTACTATGTCTGTCGACCATGTATCAATCAGCTAAACAGTTTACCAGATACAAAATCCATCTAAAACTGCAATATCCTTTAATTGTTTTGAGCAGTGTATTTTGATAATTTAAAATGTGGCATCTCTCTTCTACTGTCTTCTACTTCATCTTAATGTATTTCTTATTATACAGTGTGTCCATAATATGGGTCACATATTACACAGTATGTTCCTGTTTCAATGCTATAGGGTAAAGTGTCCATATTTCGTCCCTCTCCTATTTTCATCCCCCTTAACTTATCCGCTTAAAGTGGCGCTACTTATGACGCAAGATACAGGGGATGGTTGGTAAAAGGGGACAGTGTTGAAAGTTTCATTCGCCAAGACACATACATAAATTTTAAGACGGCGAATTTCCTATTTTTAGAAGAACCGAGTTCTTATTACGTCGTTTGTAGAACGTTATTTACTGTACTGTAACTATTTATTTCTTATTCATTGCATGCATTTTACGTTGGTAAGATGCTGACAGTAGCATACAGTGAGTTTTAGGACGCTCAGTTCATCTTACGAGAACTGAAGCTCCGTCATATTGGGAAGTACCGTAGTCCCAATTTCATCCCCCTTGCAGTTCTTATTTTTGTTCCGGGGACGAAATTAGGAATGCTTTTTCATGACATTTTTTTTCAATTGTTTCGATGGCTAATGTTTCGTTATGTTATTCTTCCACTAATAATTAGTACCTTTCTTTGGGCCTTACTTTAATGTAAATTAAATTATTTACTCATTTAGAAATAAATTTTGATTTAGTTACAAGTTAAGCCTCGGTGTATTGGATTTTTTTGGGGACGAAATTGGGACCATTTTTTTTCTTTTGCATTTTTTAGATACTTTGAAGAAAACAATTTTTCGCATCGTTAAAATTTTATTGTACGACATTTGCCTGTGTTTCTATGTGCGTGGGTAGTTAGTCTATGTATTTCTGTTGCTAGCAATTTACAAAAAGCATTTTATATCCGACAAACTTGTTCAACAGAAAATCATATTAAAATAACAGCGTAAAAGAAACATTATTTTGTTCCTCTTGCAGGTATAAATTCTGTTACGTAGTTTAAAAATGTTTGCTTGAAAATTTACAGCAACTTAAAAACCGTTATTTCGTGATGAGATGGTATCGGGTTGAGAGAACTGATTATTATACTGTAAAAACTTCTCAGAAACATTACAGGGAATTATAGACAGAAAAGTAATCTCTTTTCTCAGAAATACTTCTTTAAATCTCGGAAGTGCACATGTTTCTGATGGTACTGAATATAAAGAGACGTTTTTCGTAATCGTGGGTAACTTGTTAAAATTTATATTATGTTTTCATCAGCGTTACTGCCAGACAAATAAACATATCTCATTTTTAGGTGCGCTCGTAATTATGTAAATACGTAAGCATCGTTTGGCCCGTCTGCCCGTCTGTTTGCCCGGATATATCAGCGCAAAATCTACCCAACCGAACGGTTTAAAATCTAGTACATATAATCGTTCCAGAATTTTGTCGAGTCATTTCAAATTTTACGAAAATCGAATTAAATCTGAAAATGATATTAAAAAAAGTTTTCTTCATTCTATTAAATCTTATCTTACGTAATTATTTCAATGATTTCCCATGATAGGTAATGATTATAGGTTACCTTGGAGATTACGACCTAATTAAGAGTGAGTCCTATTATTTTCGTATTACTGAATTTAATATATATAATCGTAATAAATTTTGTATTCATGCATTTTTGCATAAGAGTACAACAGCGATTGCACCAAGATATGAATATTTATAAAGCTAGTTATAATACGAACTTACCACATTTGCCGAGTTTATTGTACAATTTCAGACTTGATTACAGTGTATTTACGCTAAAAAATTTAAACAAGGACGCATTTACATTTGGTATAAATATTATTATGTATTAACAAATGAAACTTTTGTTATGAACAAAATGAAGTTAAAATAACTATTATCACAGTATTTTTGCATGTTTTGCGTAATTGTGCATATTTATATTTCTTTTTAATAAGGTAATACATGTTATAAAAAATTTTTGTTTTTGTTGCTGCATATCAATGTACTTTTAACAATACAAAAATAGTTGCACAATCTTTATTATGTAAATAATTTTAAAATTTACTTTGATAGTACGGAAAATAAAAGATAAAACAAATTTGAAATTCACGATTAAAACTCTATAATAAAAAAAATGATTTTTGTAAGACTTTCTCTAAAATTACAAAAAAACGTTTGCTATTTAAATTTTCTATCACTGGATTTAAGATTTACTTTTCTTTAATATCCTAATGAATGCATTGAAAAAATTAAGTACAGATGTTTTTTTTTTGTGTGTGTGTGTGTGTTTTTAAATCATCAACATTTTTTTCTTTTTTTTTCTCTTAAAGAAAACCCAGACTTGGAAGTTTCTGTAAGATAAGAGTTGCTTGAAGGCTTATAAATGAAGAATTTAATTCAACGAGTTAAAAGAAAAAAAAAATCCTTCTTTTGAATATTTAGTGAACTTTGATTACATAAAACTTTGAAATATTTTAAAGAGAGTTAAAAATTTTTTGTCGTTTGCTTTAATTTAATTTTTTGCAGAATTAATTAAAATTATTCTTCTCATATTTTTGCTTAACTTACAGAAAATTTTTCAAAATACATATATTTATACATATTTCAAAGCAAACAAAATTTAAATATATGTAATAAAAGTAGTTTCTCCTTTTTTGCTAAACTAAATCAGGATATTTTTAAATATTTACAGTAAAATTTATTTTACTTGTTTTAAGTAAAAATATTAAGAGATTTAAAAATTTCTTGATGCTTGCTTTAATTTAATTTTTGGCACGATTAATTAATATTATTCTTCCAATATTTTCACATAATTTACAAAATATTTTAAAAATACTTATATTTATACATATTTCGAAGTAAACATAATTTAAGTATATGTAATCAAAAGGAAATATTTTCAAAATATAATTATATAATATTAATAAAAAAACGAGAAAACTGATAAGTTAAAACAGAATAAACAACTGTTTTCTTTTCCAAGACATTTGCAAACGTCAAACAAGAGTTGAATTTTAGATTTTCTCCCACTGAATTAAAAATTGTTTTTTATATTACTTTCCCAATGAATGCGTTCAATTATACTTTTAGAAAAGAAATTATTTAATCCTTATGTCAATGACCGGTTGCCCGGGTACCTTTTTTCTCTTTTCATCCTGTTTTCAGGGTGTTAATATCAAAAGAAACTAAAATCAATTTAGATCCCCATTATTTGTAGAATTCACTGTCCATTAGTATAATCACTTTAAAATTCGGAATTTATTTTATTACTTTTTCGGGGCATTAAACATTTTTATACCTGTCATCAATGACCAGGGTACCCTGGTACCCATGCTAATTTTCGTTGGTAAAATACAGAAATTAATAGATTATTTAAATTTAGATCAATAAAACTTGAACTTAATTTGAAATAATGGGTTAGACATATTTTTTAAGGTAAAAAATATTTCATTTATGTGAAATTTTGTGGACAAGCTGTACAATAGCAAAAGGTGCACGAATGTACATCACATACTGGCTTTCCACATTATTTACATGATTTTCTGGTTTTTCTGCGTCATTATTGAGGTTCAAACAAGCACATCTGAAGCAAACTGCTTTTATCCTTCCTGTTTCATCTCACCTTAAGCTTTCTGGACTGGGTTCTGAACGTGTGGCAGCTTCAAATACGGTCAAAGATTTTTTTCAGTTTACTTTCAATTCCGGATTTGGTCGAAAAAGCTCCCATATCCTGTAAATTTTGTGATTGATCTTAAATTGCTGGAAGCCTCAAGATCTTACCTAATTCCCGCAATAACAGGCGACGATTGTCTGTTTTATTTATCAACATATCATTATTTGCAGTATGTATAATGTAAGTAGCAAGTGCTGCTAAATCCACAATATAGAAAAATAATGCAAGTGGCCATGTGGTTGTACGCCTAAGTGTTGCATATTGCCCCACTAATTTATCCATTATATCCACTCCATATTTCGTTTCCTTATAAAACTGAATCATTTCAAATTTATCATTTGGTCCTGTGATGGTTTTATCATGATTCATAGTACACATTAGAATGACAGCTTTGTTCCTTTTTTGGAACATACTAACAAATACTTATGACATTATGAAATCCAAATTATGTGGATAAAACATGCGCCATATACATGGCCTTGTTTCTTGTGGAATATAAGTTTTGTTTATTTTCTAAATGCCATCCATTATGATAAATGGTTTACCAAAGAAAAGGAAGAAAAAAAGTTGTCCATGGTGATGTTTTGTCCTGAATCCTTGAATAGAGAGGCGAAGTCTTTCACAACTCTTTCATCTTTGTTTATTTCACGGTCTATATCTGTTTCCCGGGTGCATAGTTGGACGTTAATAATTATTTACATCATATAGCCACCATATTTTGATCCCATATTTAGCCAGTTAGACGGAATATATTGGGGAATCTCTTTCTTCGTCGCAGCGGAAATAACTGCTCATGAACCGTTTACTCTTCCGTCGGTATATATTTTTTCAATCGGTTCGGATTTAGCATATTCCATAAATCACGAATTGCTGCAGCCTTAACATTTTGAAAACATTCCACTCGCGTGTTCTGGTTGTCAAAACGAATAAATCTAAAAATATTCAGGAATCGGTCTACACTCATACTTGCTCGATAAAACGGATATAAGTTTTCCACATTTCTAATGTGTGATGTTTGTTTGAATTGTTGACACCTTAAGTACAGTAGAATCCCGCTAATCTGAAATTCCGGTTAATCTGAACCGATTTTATTTAAAGGATAAATGGCGGGAAAACGTGTAGAAGTTAGAATTAAAGAAAAATGGCAGTAAAGCATGTTTTTCTTCCTTTAAACAGCTTGAATAGAATTAACAAAATACTCAATAATGTAAAAGTACAACATATATACACAAATAAAAAATGAAAACATGCACTGTAGGCCTACAGGTAGAAACACAAGAATCTCGAATATCAGTTTGTTTGCCAGTACTATAAAATTATTTTCTAAATTGCAAACAAGTTTTTAATTCGGATGGTAAAAATTTATTTTTCCTTTCAACAGTTTAATTTCGCAAATTATCTACAGAATTTTTTTTCATATCCCTCGTCGACATGGTGACTGAGCTATTTGCAGATTTGCGATTTTGAATCGTTTTTAATGGGTTGTTACGTAATTCCTCATCCTGAAGTTCCATTGGATTATTATAAACATCAGGAGTGATTAAACGGGGAATATTATTTTTTTTTCAGAAAATCACGCCAGATTATCGAGCATGCGGGATTCTAGGATGCCGGATTAGAGGATGTTTATTGTACTACTGAGTACTTATAACTTACATTTTTTAGCACGCATATTTTTTTTCTATTTTTATCGAAATTCCGGATAATCCAATTTTTTTGTAATCCGAACAGGCACCGGTCCCAATTAGTTCGGATTAGCGGGGTTCTACTGTAATTAATATTTCTAAAAATGCGTCAAATTCCCCTTCTCTAAAGGCAATAGCAGTTACACTGTATGAAATAGGGGTGTTTTATGGCTCGCCTATGTTAAAACCGCAGCAGGTACCCGGGTACCCCGGTCATTGGACACAAGGGCAAATTTTGGTCATTGACATAAGGGTTAAAAATCTATTTGAAATTCCTTTATGTATTTTTGTTTTCAATGTAAAGTAAATATAGACTGGAAGTTTAAAAGAAAAATAACTGCAATGACACTTAGGAATGATGAGGAGTTGTGATCTAAAATCGTAAGGAATTCGTGAAATGTTGATTCTCTTTATTTGATGGCATCTCTAAATAATAAAACGCAGTGTAACGCTGGGCGGGGCGAATCCATCAATCTTACCAGTGGGGAAAAGGATCCATTCTCCCATTGGTTGACAAGAAACAAGAATCCCGCCATTACTTCTCAAGGTTACAAGTCCTGATAATTGAGCAGTGGTAGACATTTCTTCCTAACAAATCAATGCAAGGCACATCGCATTACACCACCAAAATAAATCGCCAAGTGTCACTTGAGATTATTTCAAGTATTAAGTTGCAATCATATTAAATTTTTCTTTGCGATATGTAAGGAATTTTAATTTATTTCTCATATAAAGTGATTCACGGAAAACAATGATATGGTAGTTTTAAAAATATCCCTTTTTTCTGCAAAAAATTGATAAAACTGATTTTCTTTTTAAAAAGTAATCAGTTTAAATATTTTAGGCTTATTATTTTGTAACTTACTTTTAAATTACACATTACTTATATTTTCTTTTCTATATACAGGTATATATAAATTTAAACTTAAAGAAAAAAAAAAAACAAAAAAAAAACATTCAATATTTTAAAAGTAAAAAATTAATATTTATACGAAAAGTAAAATTAATAATTTTTGATTTATAGCTTTGCATCAGGAGGACAGAAGCTTATGGGATTAGACCCCACCCCTCCCCTGAAATAATATCCTGGCATTTTGTAACACATTTTTAAATTACACATTACTTATATTTTCCTTTTCTATATACAGGTGTATGTAAATTTTGAAAAAAAAAAGCATATCCCATATTTTAAAAGTAAAAAATTAATATTTATACGAAAAGTAAAATTAATAATTTTTGATTTATAGCTTTGCATCAGGAGGACAGAAGCTTAGGGGATTAGACGGTTGGGATTCAACCCGAGATACTTATTTATTAATCAATATACATATTTAAAAAAATTTGGAGGGGTGGGGGAAGAGGGGGGTAAACGATAAAATACAATTTCAAAGTGTTATTAAAAAAATAGTATTATTTCAATAGTTGCAGCAAGACTGTTTTAATTACGCACTTTTATTGCATATTTATTATTTTTTTTTTATTAAGAAATCTTAATTTTGTTATAGTATATTAGCCAGAAAACCTGGTTTACCCAGAAATATTGTAAATGCTAATTGTGTGTTTATAAGAATATAAACTAGCCGAACTTTGCTCATCTAAACGCTTCCATATTGTCAATTAATTTTTTTTTATCAGTTTTTCACATTTTAAGTGAAAAACACAATTTTTACCCACCGTCCTAGGACGGGCATTTACACTAGTTGTAAATAACTTCAACTGTAATAAAAAATACGAAAGGCTGTAAAAGAAATAATTTAGGTTTCATCTTTTTTTACCCGATTGAAAAGAAGGGTTATGTGTTTCACGCGTATCTGGATATGTGGATTTATTTATACCCTCGAAACATCCCAACGGCTGGATGGATTTTGATGAATGAGGTCTCTATCGATTCGTCTTAATTGTTCGATGGTTATAGGCTAGGTTTTGTTTTTATAAATTCAAAATGGCGACCGTAAAATAGAAAGTGGTGGTAGAGACGAAAAAAAATTACGTACCCTATTGAGTGACATATCATTGGATGGATCTTTCAAAATGAAGATGATCTATCATTGACTATTTTACAATCAGAAGCTCCGTTTAAATATTATACAACCTGGAAGTTGTTAGAATCTCTAGCTTTACTGCAACTCTAACCATCATAGACATCTATAGGCCTCATCAAAACAGTGTTTATAGATAGGAACTAACAATTAAACGCAACTTAAAAGTCATCAATACAAGTAAATAAACAAATATATATATAGGTGTGAATGTAAAAAATAATAGTTTCACATTGAGGAGAAATAATTAATTAGTTCGTTTTTCACGGAGTCGAGGTTTTTGATTTTTTAAATTTAATTTTTCATTTTATTTATTAATTCATTTATTTTAATAATTTCCAACTTTTTTTTAACTGCAAGATTTTCTTAAATGCTGACCGCTTACTACTTTACAATTTCCTAAATATAATAAAATATTAAAAAACACGTTCAACCCTTTGTTTATGGCCCAGGACTGTAGAAAATGTTTATATTCCATCGTTTTACAAATTACGATATGTTCATTATGGCAAATGTGTATTGTGTAGTAACCAGTAAACGGTAGTAAGGTTCCAGTGACCACTCAGTTCGGAAGCAACCCCACGCTCTGTTGACTGGTCACGTTTCAGGAAATTATAGGCAAAAAAGAGTCTTTTCTTTGAGAAATACTTCTTTAAAACTTGGAAGTACACATGTTTCTGGTGGTTCTGAATATAAAGTTTTTCGGAATCATGAGTAACTCGTCAAAGTTTATTTTCATATTTTCATAAATTTTATTGCCAGATAAATAAATATTTAACCTTTTTTACTGTGTATTTACCTTAAAAAATTAAAAGAGGGACGCATTTACATTTTGCATGAGTATTAATATTAACAAATGAAACTTCTTTTAAGAAAAAATGTGGTTAAAATACCTATTATGACAGTATTTTTACATGCTAGCTTAAGTGTGGGTATTTATGTCTTTTTAATAAGGTAATGTAGGTTATGGAAAAAGATATTGGTCCGTACCAACATACGTTTAACAATACCAAAAAAAAAAAGAAATTAGAATGTTTATTATGTAAATAAGTTTTCAATTTACTCTTACAGTACTGAAACAAGGAAGAAAAAAATCATGAGTCAAGCATAGTTTATGAAACACTTTCCAACACATTCAGAATAATGTATCAAAACTGCACCATTTTAAAAATAAAAACATTATGTCTAATTCAACTACATGGAAATGCGTAGTACATTTGGAAACCCAATTTCAGCTGTTTCCAACTACAATTGTAAAATTATCCGAATTCTTTGAGCAACCCCGTATGTGATATATAGATTTATTAACTTATAGATCTATTAACTACATGCAAGCCAAAATTTAGTTCAGTTAAGAAATACATATATACTTTAGTTGAAAATTCCCCTTCAGCAATTTCCGCTAATAAGGAGAATGGCATGTAAATACTTTTGTTTAGCCCTGTATATGAGGTATAGGATTTATATAAAACGCGTAAAATGCAAATAAATAGTTAAATTTAAGAGCGGTCCCGAAATTAAAAACGCACTTCCAGCAATTATTACTCACAGACAGTATACTGTAAGAGATTTCTTTTGCGTGTCCCTATAAATGAACGACAAATGCTATGAATGCCCTATTCTATCGCTATCACCTTGTAGTGAAATTTAGTGATTCATATCAGTTTCAATAAATTTATAGCATAATCTCATTAAAATGCCCTGTAAATGATTTTCCCTCCATATACCATAATGTAATTGGATTCTTTTGAGTTTCCCTGTAAATGAAATATTAATCGCACATACTTCATATACAATACTCAGAGCATGTCAGTTAGAGCGTTGTCAGACGGACAGCCGGACAGACAAAGCGAATGCATAAGCACGTTTCAACTTTTTGGGAAAGTATTAAAAAGAAAGTTAAAAGAAATTTAAATTTCTATATTAAAACTGTATAATTAAAAACTTTGTTTAGTAAGAATTTCTCTTAAATTGAAAAAAAATTTGCCATTTAAATTCTCCATTACTAAATTTAAAATTTACTCTACTTTAATATTATAATAAATGGTTTTAAAAAAATTATTACAAATGTTTTTTTTAAATCATCAAATTTTTTTTTTTCACTTAAAGTAAAGTAAATACAGACTTGGAAGTTTACGTAAGAAAACAGTTCCTTGAAGGTTTATAAACGAGGAATTAAAATCAATGAGTTAAAAGAAAATTTTATCATTCTTCTGAATATATAGTGAACTTTGATTAGATAAAACTTTGAAAAGTTCTAAAGAGATTTAAAAATTTCTTGTTTTTTGATTTAATTTTTTGAATGGTTAATTAAATGCAAATTCTTCTAATATTTTTACATAACTACCGAAAGATTTTTAAAATTTATATAGATTTATATATACATATTTATAAGTAAACAAAATTTAAATACTTGTATATATAATCAGTCTCTCATTTTTTGCTTAACTAAATAAGCATATATTAAAATATTTGCAGTAAAAATCATTTTACTTGTTTTAAGTAAATATTCTCAAAATATAATCATGGAGTATTAGTTAAAAAATGAGAAAACTGGTGAATTAAAGTACAATAATCAACTGTTTTCTATTCTAAAACATTTGTAAATGTCAAGGAAGAGTTTAGATTTTCTCCAACTGAATTTAAAAAATATTTTTTTATATTATTATCCCAATAAATGCATTCAATTATAATCAGTTTTTATATTTAGAAGAGAAAGTCCTTTAAAATCTATTGGAAATTCCTTTATGTAATTTTGTTTTCAAGGTAAAGTAAATATAGACTGTAAGTGTAAAATAAAAATCACAGAAACACTTTGGAAAGTTGACTTGGGAACTAAAATTGTATGGAATTAAATAGTGAAATATTCGTACCATTTATTTGACGGCATTGTAAATAACTTTAGCGTTAGAAAAAAAAACACGAAAGGCTTTTAAAGAAACAGTTTAGACTTCATCTTGTTTTGATTTATGTATTTATTCTTTAAATTTTCAACTTTTTTTTATCAACTTTTCACTTCAAGATTTTTTTTAATGCCGACCGCCTACTGCTTTACAATTTGGTAAATACAATAAAACATTTAAAAAGACATTCAGCGCTTTAATTATAGGCCAAGACTAGTGATAATTTTTGTATTCAATCGTATTACAAATTATGAAATGTTCATTACGGTAAATTTATAGTAAGTAGTAAATAATAAAAAGTATACAGTTGCCTTTCAGAAACAACTCCATGCTCTATCGATTAGTAATGGTATGACACATCACCGGAAAAAAATGTGAAAAAGTATAGAAGTCGGTGCAAATTAAGCGACTATATAAATGAAGGATAGAGAAGTTAATAGATAGAAAATTATTAAAAGTGGACAATGTCGAAAACTCTGCAAAATGCGCGCATTCAGACGGATACCTCTAGCTATCAATATTAGGTTTTAAAAAGATTGACTCTACGGTAGAACATCTGAGCTGGAATGGACACTTAGAGAATTGAAGACGAAATTAGTAGGAAAACAGAAAATAGTCTATCAGAGCGCATGGCCGCACGAGCGACTGATCCGAAAACAGTGAGGGCAGATTTCACCAATAATGGAAAGTCCACATAGAGGGGAGATTGAAAACGCGCACACTATAGAAAAAAAATCTGTAAAGTTACTAAAGTTTTTGCAGGAAACTGGAATTTCTAGAACTTTTTATGTAATGATAACAACAAAAATTCCTGTAAGAGACGCACTTTTGCCCAGAAAATCTGTAAGGTTAAGAATTTTTTAGGAAACTGGTATGCCTAGAACTTTTTTCATGTAACTGCAAGCAATGTTACAGATAAAATTTTAGTAAGATTACTGTAATTTTAGCAGATTCATTTGTAAAGTTACAGATTTCTGTAGCTTTACTAAAACTAGATTTGTAGATTTACAGATTTTTTTGTACAGTTACAGATGAAAGTTTAGTAAGTATGTAACTTTATATCTGAAGAACTACAGATTTTTTTTTTTTTTTTTTTTTTACAGTACAGGACTGTTTACAAACAGCAAGAAAACCTGGTAAATCCGATAGAGCCTCCAAATAAAAACACGTTTTGTGACCATATGCTTTAAATTAAAATTAATAAAATTTTTAAATAGTATATCGGAGTGAAAGAAGCTTAACCCTTAAATGCGCGATTTTTTATTTTGTTTCGAAAAAATTATATATCATCTCTGAAAGGTACACAGAAAAAATAATAAAAAAAAAAATGGTACATTTTTCATATAATACGTCAATCTATTCTTCTGTTAGAATCTGCAATACAAGTAAAAACTACTTCCGTGTGGCTGTTTTACGGTAACATATTGCAAATTAGTAAATATTTTAATAAGAATATCTCCAAATACCTTGTTCTAAATAATTATTTATTATTTTATAAAACTTAACCTTTAACCCTTTAATTCCCATAATAGAATACGTTCTAGAAATTACGTAGTTCAGAGAATCTGATTTTACGCCAGAAAGTTTCAATGGTTAATTTAGCTTTATTTAAATACGGAATGTCTGTCATTAATGAAACCAAATATTGCTATTTTAATTTTCTGGTGTGAATTAGGAATATACTAATAAAAAAAATCTGTTGAATTCAAAACACTGTTGTTTGCATATATGCAAAGCTGCGCACTAAAGGGTTAAGATTCAGTAATGTTAGATTTAGCAATAAAGTTGGGCCAGCTGAAGGCACATAATTTTTAAAAATGATCTTTTTTACTTTGAGTGTGTTCCAGGACATTGTTAAGATTAGAGTTAATTTCGACAAAAGTACTTATACTTGTAGCCCATATGTTATTTTCATAAGTATCTGAGCTATCGTAGTGATGACCTGTCGTAGTACCTGAAGAATTCATACAATTCAGAAAGCTGCTGCGTTGGCGGAGGTAACCCATTATTAGTACTATTATGTTGGTTTTTATTAATTTTCTTTTTAGGGATTTTTGGTAGTAGCAGCGACTTTAGCATAAGTTTTCCGAAATTGGGGCTTTACGAGAAATTTATAGTAACTTGAGGTCCGCTATAATCAATAATTGCAGCATTCTGTAGGGGAGTTGTGTGCCACCAAGGTGGTACTTTCAAGATTGCATTCCTAAGATAAATGATCACCACGGCATACTGCAAATTTAGTATTAATGCGGCAGTTCATGGCTACGGAAAAACTGTTGCCATCCGTAACATCGCGAGGTTTTTTTTGCCGGAATGATTTTTTTCTACTTCAATACGAAGAGTTTGACAATAGATCGTACATTGTAGATTTCGAAAGAAGTTTTGTTTTTGGAAAATTCAAGGAGGTATAAAGGGAGTAATTTTATATCTCTTCTGATTTTGATTTGGAAATTTTTAGTATCGTAAAACCTCTATAGGTAAAGACATTTTTTAACTAAATTTATATCAAGGGATAGGGAGCCCTCTCACGACTTCTTTCACAGTAATCACTTTGTAGGGCATCACATAATGCTGAATGTAATTTTGCTTGAAATGTTTATGAAGAGGCAATATGTCTCGGATGATTTCAGGTGGAATTTTAACATAATTTCCTACTAATTTAGCCTCAAAATTAAATTCCTCATTTGATGACAATTCATTGGTAACTTCAATAATAATTTGGAATTTGAATATTCATGAAAGGTTTTGGCTTTTCCTCATCAATAATATAGTCGTCTTTCTAAAATTCTATCGTATTTTTAATTTAATTAGCAGCAGGAGTATTTTTGAAAGCAGCTTTATGTTAGTATGGGTTACCTTTACGTTTTTTGTACTTTACTAGTACGAAGTCCTCTCCCATGTCCATAATAACGACACTGCCATTTTTAAATTTACTGTTAATCGTAATTTGAATAGCTTAAAACAGTGGTTGCAATGTCTCAGTTTACGTATCTATCGATAAGAGTGAATTATTATGCAGCAATGTAACACATATTTCCATTAATTAAAAATTGGCTAGAACCTTGTAATTCAAGGTCGTACATTTTTAACTTAGTAATATTGAGTGGCATAGTATGAATTATATTTAATTTTATAAGGAAGCAGTCCCTATAAGTTAAAGAACAGGCAACAGAAGAACGGATTTATAACGTTACTGGATGGAGAAGACTCAGATCCGGAAGCCCTTGGCTTCGACATCGTAAAACGACAACCTATCAATGTAACAGGTGCTGACGCATTCGAGTTCTGTGATAAATTTCTCATGAAAATAATCCTCGCATGCAAAAATTATTATTCAAAAAGTGGTAGGAATAGAATAAAAAAAAAGATACTCCACCGAATATAATCCCGACTCGTAATCAAAGTGTTAGTAGTTTTTATATAGATTGTTATTTATATCACACATCTTTAGTGTATTTATACGTACACTGACGCAATAGACGGAGAGTTTATTGTTTGAAATTGAAAAACTTAAATGAATTGGGCGTCATTTTTTGAAGATAGCATAAAAGTTTTAGCTTAAACAATAAATCCTTATGAAATTAAATTTATAAAGGAGTTCTTTGTTTTGTTAAAGACATATTAAGAAACTAAAAGCCATATTTAAGTTTTAGTTTAAACAATAAATCCTTACGAAATTAAATGTATAAATGCGTTTTTGTTTTGTTAGGAATGAATTAAGAAATTAAAATCAGATTTAACGATATATAAATCTGGAAGTACGAGCAAAAATATGAGTACCACTTCAGACAGTTTCAGAAGAACTTAAATATTGCGTAAAATTACGGAGACTATCTGAAATGGCACTATAACTTTTGCTTGCCTTCTCAAGCTCATGTATGGTTATATACCGCTTAACCACGTTCATTCTGCCCCATCAAAACAAAGAAATAATTTGGATGGAGAATTTTTTAAGAATTTAAGGTTAAAACTAAAAACTTTTATTTCTACTGCAAACAAATTGCAAATCAGATCTATTTAAATGTGCCAAATTTTAAAAATGTAATAAAAGTGTCCTTTTCATTGTGATAGTAATTAACCGTGGCATTTTCCAAAAGCTTTTTAGAAACTAGATCATCTGCTAACTGATTAATTTCTTCTGTAAGATACATTCTATAGTAAAACATCTATAGAAAATGGTGATTCCAAATTTGCACATACAAATTTTTGGTATTTTCCACATAAATATAATATCAACTGCAGCGTAGCGTAGAAGGAATGTGCGACAAACACTTCCACTTCTTATATATTTATCATAATAGATTATTTTAGAATAACTTTTTTCTATCAACCTCCCAATCGATCACCGAAGAAAAAATCAACCCCCTTTTATATCATATGAATTACATTGACGAACCCTGATTTATTAACATGGAATATGCGTTTAATTCTATTTAGAATATTATGTATTCAGTAAAACTGGAATCTAGCCTTTTTGAAATACCGCACGTTTTATAAATGCAATGTAAAATTCATATTATTAAATAGAGTTCATTTTATAATACCTAGTATTGATTTAAAATATCTCAATAACTCTTCTAGATTTAGAGAATAAATTTTCAGTTATCAGGAACAGTTAAAGAATTTTCTAAAAATCATTCGATATTTGACAATTTTATGCTAACAGAAATCAACATCCGCATCTAAGCAATCTATCTGCTTAAAAGTTATCATTTCTGTAAAAAGAAGCTTCATTTATTTCCTCTTCGGAAAATGAAATAAATTATTTGAAAACAAGTTATGATTAAAATTCAATTTAAATTTGAAAATAAATATTATTATAAAGTATTTTTAACAACAAAATAAAATGCAGTTAAATTTAATAATACATCATTTCATAACAGAAGTAAACATGCATATATTTCTATCTTTTGTAGAAGAAAATAAAATGTACATTTTTATAATTAAAGGATTTTTGTGTTATTCAGTTACTCAAAAGATTTACGTAAACATAATAGGGAAACGTTTTCAATTTTCTTATGTAAACACTTTAAAAGTATACGCATATAATATTAAAAAAGCAAAAAAAAAAAATCATATATGTTTAAAATCTCAGAATTAAGAAAAATATATCATAGAGGATTTTAATTAAAACGAAAAGCGTACAAATCTCCCTTTTCTGTTTTTCCAAGATTAAATCTGTTTTATTAGGAAAATGAGTGCATTAAAATAAATATTTCAATCTCAAAATAATTTTTAATAGTTGGACATTTTATCTGAGTATTTTGTGAAAGTAAAATCGGCAGAAGAAAAATTATTTTTATATTATTTGGTTTTACAATTACGTTAATTCCAAAATAAAGAGCAACTGTCTGTAATTGAATAATTTTTACATAATTTAAATAAATTTACATATATTTATGATTCTTACAAGGAAACAAATGATAGTAGTATTGATTATCAAAATAATATGATTTTTTGATATAAACCAGCAATTTTAAAACTATATTTACAGCATAAATTATTGTAAATTTATATGTCATTATGTCATGAAAATTATTCTGAGGTAGTACAAAAGAAAAGTGATAAAATAAACTAGTTGTTATTGCTGAAAAATAAAAATGAACAATTTTATTTTGCATGACTTTTTATGAACAGTAAAATAATTGTAATTTAATTCTATTTTGCATCATTTTAAGATGAATCTTTTTTTATCATGCTTATGAATTCATTAAAATAAATGTATAAAGTAAAAAATATTTCTTTTGAAAAGTTCATAAAAATATTTGTGGAAAATGAATTTAGAATAGAAAACATAAGAAAGAACATGTTTGTATTCACACTTAAAAAAGGTGGGATTTAATAATAAATTTTAAGATAAAAGTAATTAAACTTGATGTTGTAGTAAAATTATATTAAGGAAAACTTAGACGACATCATAATGAATAACGTTATTTTTCTGGCTTTTTAAATTTATTTATTTGAATGAATACTTAGTTATATTAATTATATGCAGACAAATATACATTTAAATAAGATTTATGAATTTTATTAAGAATTTGGGTTTAGCTGTTATTTTTTGAGTAACATAAAAAGTATTTATAAAGATATGACTAATTATATGTGTACATATTTGTATTTCGTTATATAATGAAATAACCTAACAAACACACGATTCGTGGCCGAATGGCGTATTTGTCGCGGCCAAAAGGAGTTAAGGCCATTTGTAACCAAACAATGTTGTGCCGTAAATGACCGGCCGCTATTTGCGGCAGCTATCGCCTGCCCGATAAGGTATCGGAGGTGAGAGAACTGTTGCATTTACTTTACCCGTCAGAGATGGAATACAGCATCCGCTCGGACTGCATGTCAGCCATATAAACAATCAAGCTAACCATTTAACACCATACAACTAGTAACAAGAAGCAATGCAAGATATACAATAAATACAAGAAGCAATTAAACTCTCAAATAATAAGTTCAAAATTAGCTTGGTTAAAGCACATGTGGGCATCAAAGGAAACAAGGATGCCGACGAAATAGCCAAACAAACAGCAGAAAATATAATATAAAAGAAATTCCATATAACTTAGAAAGACCAATAACAAACCTTAAAAAATCAATTAAAGAACTAATTATTAAACAGTGGCAGTTCGAGTGGGAATACGGAGACACGGGCAGGGCAACATATCAATACATTCCAAAAGTAAGTACAAACAGACTAAGGTGTTGTAAATTACTCAGCCAGATATACAAGGGAAATGGAGCATTCCCAGAATACTTATACAGATTCAAACGCAAAGATGAGCCAAACTGTGCATTCGGGAATTGATAACCCCAAAATACTTTCTAACAGCCTGTCCACTAAAACAACCACACCATCTGACTCAAATCACAGCAAACAATAAACATGTACAAAACAAGGGCAAAGCACTTCTCAGATGGTTAATAGAAAACATACACTTAATCCCTCAATAAACCATAAAAGAACAAAGCTAAACACATACCATGTTAGCGGACATCGCCATCCCAAATTAACTGCCTTATTTTCAGGTTTAATAATAATAATAATAATAATAATAATAATAATAATAATAATAATAATTAAAAAGAAGAAGGCCGGAGTTTAACTATAAAGTTGACCGCGGCCGCAGGTGAAGGAACCTCTTACTTGCAAATAAAAAATCGATTTGTCGCATTTCTGAGAGGTGGAAGTCATTTATGATGAACTGGCTACGGCTTACTCACACAAAACCAACGAATCATCGGAAGATAGTTAAGTGGATAAGGAAAAGGTGTGTTTTAAATGAAGCAGAGAAGACAACTACATACTAAAGCAAGCCAACTACAACAAAGGGGAAATTATAACGATACATCTTGTGAAAAAAGTCATCATAAAAAATTGACGGTCTAAGGGCCATGGAACAAGCCCCACTCCAGTAGTGCACAAGCCTTTTCAAATAGCTCACAACAATGTTGCGTAAATCGTGATAACAGCCATTAGGTTCCAATGGACTGATCGCCATGTACGAATTCACGCATCAAGATAACATACAAACATAGGAAACTGAACCTGCTAAGTGATCAAAGCCAATTCAAAGGGTCACAAATTGAAGGCCACAACAAGTCAACCCATCAGCGACAAGTTCGCAAAGTGACAAAACCTCAAATTTAGACATCCACCATTAATAGAGTCATAAAGAAAAACAACCTACGATAGTGACATGCATCTCACGGTATGTGAAAAGCATATATCTAATCAAGGAAAAAGAAAAGACCCACAAGAATATGTCAAAATATTAAAAAGACAACCAGCACGACAGTGACCGAATACCAAGACAAGGAAACCTCCTCAGAAGAACAAGTCCACTGGGTGAGATAAGCATATTATACGAGACAAATATAATGAATTATAAAATTAAATGTTAATTTAGGTCAAACGCAACCCCCATAGCTTATATCTAAGTTACAACCTCAAGCAGCTAGCTCAATTAGAAATATTAATCCCACTAGGTCAGCTCGTTAGCCTCCTATCAATTCCCTCCGAGCTAAGTAATAGTATGCCAATTCATAGTTAACTTGGTATAAGATAATATAAAAATAATAATAATAATTAATAAATAAAATCCTGATTCTAATATTAGAAATGGTTAAAAATATAAATTCATTTTAAATAGCCAGGCAATATTTAAGTAATCTAAAGTAAATTATTCTAGTTAGTTTAATGGGATCTAGTGCTATAGGATAATATTAAAACAATATATATAATAAATGATAGTTAAGTAAATAGCTATACGTAAGTTTTAAGTGTAATAATATGTACATGCTAACACCTTTCACTTTCAGTTTTTTTTTTTTTTTTTTTTTTTTTTTTTTTGACTGCCGCCTCTTTATTATTCGTAGTTGCACAAGTTACCGGACCCTCTCCAGTGGGAAGTCTACAGAGACAGTTTCTACGCGGTGGCGTATGGTAGATAGGCGGATTCTCACCCCCCTGCATCGTTATGTTTACCTAGCATTTCGGCCCAAAATTAACTTTCGCGTCAACTTGTCTATCTGCGTCGTTCCAATTTTTCTTTCTTTTTTGCTCCCCACCCCCTCCAAAATCCATTTTCTTACGACAAGTCTGCATCAACAATTCGGCTTCAAAACCTCAGGTCAATCAGAAGTAGTTCGGACAGCAGTGGCCCAGTTGGCAGAGCATCGAATCCGCTTCTAAGGCCGCGAGATCGGGGCCTACTGCAGGCTATAATCCGCCATGTACGCTAATGGCGCCTGGTGCATGTAAAATCCGTCGTGGGTGCAAAGTCCTCCAAGTTACCTGTGAATTATACCTCTGGAGGTGTGTTGCCAGGTGAAGGTCTCGTTACCTGACCAAGGTTCCAGATTACGAGATCAACGTCAGTAGCAATGTGCAGATTCCAAACAATAGGATATAAATTTTAAGCAATCGACATAACACCGTTCACAACTAAGCAAAAGGCACTCCCGATACGTTCTAGGCACGCGTTAGGTTTATTGCCGCTACGCGGCGATTAGGCGGTCACTCGTTCCGATACCAGGAATCTAACCCGTTGAGCTGAGGCTTCCCAGCAGGTAGGAGCCTGGTCATCGGTTAGAAAAGGGGCGGTTTCCGGCAAACATGTGAAGATCCCTCATCGTCTGGAAAGTAGAGGGCTAATATTACCTATCCCGCATTTAAAGAGAAGAAACGTATTTTTCTCTTCATTTCTTTCAAAGTAAGTTTAATTTTTTTCAAATCTGGGTTTTAGTAAAAATATAAAGATGTTGTGAGATTTATATTTAAAGCTAAATAGATTACATATTTTTATTTAGTTTGAAAATATTTTTATAAAAAGAATAAATTGTCCCCAAAATGTACAGTATTCCACGCATTTTCCTCACCGCGCCTCTTTGCACTCATTATTCATAAAAAAGTAACTGAAAGAAAATGAATAAATATTTAAAATAGAATAAAATAATTGACAATAAATATTGAAACAGAAAAAAGTCATTAGATAGTGGCTAAAGCAGTACCTGTCTCTCTCTGCCCCCCCTTACTCAGCAAAGCAAAACTTTCACATACATACATAAAATCATTTTTAGCCGTAAATATTTCTAAAATTGACGACTACTGTATCTTTAAAATTGGCTTAAAAATACAATTAATTTGACATTTTTTCTGGGAAAGATCATTTTTTCTTTTACGAAAAAATAAGAAATGTTTTATAAAATAAAGAAAATGCATTCGATTTTCTTGCATCAGCGTGCCCCGAGCGCCTGAACGAAAGGCGAAAGGGGGGGGGGGGGCACAGGGCTTAATTTCTAACAAGAAAAGTACCGGAGCCCTAATATTCTGCGCTACTGGTACAACAACCGTACCGTCCCCTCCCCCACCCCCTGTCACACCAATCTGTACAATTATATTTCGTACATTATTTGCAAAATTTAAAGTATTTTTTTTCCCTTTAGCGAAATAAAAATTTTAAATATATCTACCAGCATATACTTAGCTGTCAACTATTCCACTTTTTACTTATCACTCCTTCTGAATAGTAATCTTTGCCTGATTTTACAGTTAATTGCAGAATTCTGAGATTAAATATGGTAAGGATTATGATTAGGAAATAGTGTTAATACAACAAAGGGATAGTTCGCAACTATGCATTTTTAAGAAAAAATGAATGAAATTCACAGAAATTAATGTTTATAAGCTGAAGAATGGAACAATGTTTTAGAATTTCCTATAAAAGGTGCATATTTTAAACTATAATCGATTCCTTCCGCGTAACAATCTTTTGTGGTGAGTCCCTGAAAATCAGATTAAATTAAAAATTTGACACCGTTATCGGAAAAAATCGATGCTTTTATAGAAAAAGAGTAAACACTGCTCGATGGCTTTCTATTAAAATAACAATACTGGGCAATTATATCTACTTACAAATGAAAGTGGCTTCATAAATGTGCAGAGCACAGCCTTAGCATGGGTACTGTTTATGATACAAAATAAATAGAAAAACCACTGACATAATTTTATACTCATACGTAATAGCCAAACCTCAAGGACAAAAAACCTCAAAGAAACAAAACCTCAAGCTGATGCTCTTTGGCTAAAACAGAAAATATTTCTTTCAGATTAGATATCTAAAAAAACAGCCAATAAAAAATCATCCTACTATCACAAAAAAAAAATCGAACTGAAGGCAAATTCATTGTTCAGTCTCTTGAGTGGCGCTGTATCAGCACGTCGTCGCCGTCATAAATTTGCAATAGAAAAATACGATTTCTGTTTCCCTTTCATTTTGATCAAAAATATCATTAAAAGGATTTGAAATAGAATATAATACATAATTTTAAAGGAGGAAAAGTTTTTTTTTTTCGATACAGGAATAAATAATTTTTTATTGTAATACAGATTAAGCTTGAGTCAGTCCAAGCCCCAAAACTGATATAAAAATTGAGTCCGTTTTATCTCCACCCCCTACGTGTGCGACACATTATGTCACATATAAGTGTTTTGGTAAAAAAGAATGCAAAAGCTTGGAGTTGGCAAGGAAAGGAAAAAGTAATTTGGGCTTCGGTTTTTTGGAAACGCTATTGCACGGGGCTCCGGAGCCCTGTATTTGTGAGCTCCGGTGAATTCCGACCAATATTGAAATATTTACTAAGAACAAAGAAGTACCGGAGCCGGGCTCCGGTGGGCTCCGGCGCAAATTAAGCCCTGGTTGGGCATACAAAAATGTATATATATATAATATATATATATATGAAATAATAAGTATCTCGCAATCAAATGTTAAACCTATGAGCAGTGTTGAATTCAGTCACTTTTCTCCGGGATGGATTTCTGTGGCTCTGGGGCGGGGGGTCATTAAAGAGTTCAGCGGGGAGGAATTGTTCTTTTTGATCACTGAAAATACAAAATCGCAAAACTTCCGGGGGTGATCTCATTGCTCCGGTGGGATGTCCCCTCCCAGTGCCACCCCCTGAATTCAACACTGCCTATTCGAGCGTTCTTCTCAAATTTGGTAAATTGAAAGTAAATATATAAACAAAAATTCTGCAACCAAAAAAAAAAAAAAAAAAAAAAAAAAAAAAAAAAAAAAAAAAAAAAAACTCTAATCCGTTTAGAATTAATTATCAGAGAGTTATGGTTAAATTAGGGAAAAGTCTCTTTAAAAAGGGAACCATAAAACATTAAAATACATAACAAGTTGGAAATTGCTCGTCAAACGTGGCAAATGAGGTGCGTTCGTACTATAACTAGTTTTATAATTATTTTTTGCACCCCATATTGTACTGAATGTACATTTTTTTGCACTCCATAAGTGCATAGTCTGTAACATCATTAAAATGCACTTGCATTTTTTTTCCCCATTCCCCGTAATGCAACGGAAAACTTTTGACTGTCCCTGTCATTAAACTATACATCCGATTTTCATAAAATTTGAAATGGCTAGACAAAATTTTACAGCAATTATATATTTAAAATTTCAGACCATTCGTATTCTGTAACATCATTAAAATGAACTTGCAATAATTTTTTCCCATTGGCCGTAATGTAACGGAAAACCTTTGACTGTCCCTGTAATTAAACTATACATCCGATTTTCATAAAAATGGAAATAGCTCGACAAAATTTTGCAACAATTATATATTTAAAATTTCAGACGATTCGGAAGGCTGTAACACCATTAAAATGAACTTGCAATATTTTTTTCCCATTGGCCGTAATGTAACGGAAAACCTTTGACTGTCCCTGTAATTAAACTATACATCCGATTTTCATAAAAATGGAAATAGCTCGACAAAATTTTGCAACAATTATATATTTAAAATTTCAGACGATTCGGAAGGCTGTAACACCATTAAAATGAACTTGCAATAATTTTTTCCTATTGGCCGTAATGTAACGGAAAACTTTTGACTGTCCCTGTAATTAAACTATACATCCGATTTTCATAAAATTGGAAATAGCTCATCAAAATTTTGCAACAATTATATATTTAAAATTTCAGATGATTCGGAAGGCTGTAACAACATTAAAATGCACTTGCAATAATTTTTCCCATTGGCCGTAATGTAAAGAAAAACTTTTGACTGTCCCTGTAATTAAACTATACATCCGATTTTTATAAAATTTGAAATGGCTCGACAAAATTTTACACCAATCATACATTTGAAATTTCAGACCATTCTGTTGGGTAGTTTTTGCTCTGTTATATGCGGACGGACGGACAGACGGACGGACAGACGGACAGACGGACAGACGGACTGAACGACGACTATAGGTGCTACGTATTTATATAATTACGAACGCACCTAATGAACGACGACTATAGGTGCTACGTATTTATATAATTACGAACGCACCTAATGAACGACGACTATAGGTGCTACGTATTTATATAATTACGAACGCACCTAATGAACGACGACTATAGGTGCTACGTATTTATATAATTACGAACGCACCTAATGAACGACGACTATAGGTGCTACGTATTTATATAATTACGAACGCACCTAAAAAATGTATCCGGGCTATAAGAATATATCGTTAAATTGAGATAATTGTTAAATCCAGTAACTTTGAATACGTGTTTATTTCACTATATCTGTAACAATTTTTTCTTGTGTTTCATGTGTGCGGGTATGGTGAGACTACGCTGGGCACGGGTCACACGAACAATAGAATTCTCCCCAGCTTTAAATGCCCTCTAAGCTACGGCGCACGAGTAGGGTTACTGTATTAAGCAGTTTATCCCTCGTTTGGCTAACTGAATATTATTTATTATATAGAAAATAGTCAACATATAGGATTGGTCCGCCAGAAAACGAATTAGAAAAGAAAATCGCGTACAAAATAAATATTTATTTTTAAAATTGTACCTTCTCTCTATTAATAAATATTTCATGTTTATTAATATACTGGGCAAGAACAAGTTCCAAAAAAGATTTTTTTAAGATAATCTGCAATTAAAAAAATATTATTGTTTAGATGTGCTTGGGTTACATGATATAGAATTGTATGCAATAAGTAAAATGCAAGTATTTTGATTATGATTTTATTAAAATGAATATTAGAGTTTTCTATTTTGAAAATTTGATGCATCTCAAATTTATAATATGTGTGTATATATATATATGCGTGTGTGTGTGTGTGTGTGTTTACAATTGTCAAGAGAATAAAAAAATATGCTTAAATTATTTAGGAAACATAACTTTTTATTAGTTTTGTTTTTGAGAAAAAAATTTCAACGTCTGGTTTTTGTAACATATAGTTATATAGATTTTTTGTAAATAATTCTAAGAGAATTATTCATAAAATTTGAATATGTCAAATAATTTGTACATTTTAATAACTTTTTTAACAATTTCGTTTTTAAAATTTTCTTTTAACTCATTTAATATGTTTTATAATGCGCTATATGAATCCCCTTTATTTTCCCCTTACTCCACATTTAGTAAGAGAATAAGTAAAAACTAAATGCGTTAAGTAATTTGTAAATTTTAATAATTTTTTAGCATTTTTTTTAAATATTTACTTTAACTCATTTAATATGTTATATGTATACCCTTTTTGCCACATTTAGTACGAGAATAAGTAAAAACTAAGTGCGTTAAGTAATTTAGAAACATTAATATTTCTTTAATATTTCTAGGGTTAAAATCAGGCATTTTTCTCCAGGAGGAATTTTTAAAGCTCCTGTGGTTGCAGGGAGGATTTGCACTTAAACTGCATTATTAAGCATTAAACTCAAGCAAAACTTCCAAAAATATCCCCCCCCCCAAAAAAAAAAAAAAAAAAAAAAAAAAAAAAAAAAACCACGCACATGCACACACCAAAGCCATCTCATGAATTTATCATTGAGAATTTTTGTTTTGAAATATTTTTAAAATATGCTTTACATCAAGGAAACAAAGTAGTACTGTGATCTATAATAAAACAGTTGAAAAGTTACATTGCAGCAATGCAGGTTTTACTCTGAGAGTGCGGCTTGTGGAGATGACTGTTTATAATATTTTTTATTTATATTTGACATATTAGGGATGGTTATTTAGTAGAAATTTGGATTTAAAGAAAATGCACATTTTTTTAAACCTTTGTATGTCTTATGCCATTACAAAAATATTGATTAATAAAAAAAAAATGTGTGTGTCTGGGGAGGGGGGAGGCTGCAGTAAATTTACGTGTACTGTGTGTACTGTATTATGTCTGTTCCGTATTATTGATTGCTCAATATATCAATTTATATAAATATATTTTTTTTATCAGACGTATAGGAATATATTTTATAAGGACCCCCTCTTTTTTACAGTTTAGAAAAACAGAACATAATTTTTATTTATTTCATCAGATTAAAAAGTAACAACTATTACTGAAATAAAATATTGCAGTTTTAAAAAACTTGTAAACTATTCATGGAAAAAATTTTATTGAGGTTGCAAGTAATCTTTAAAAATTCTAAGAAAATGGATGTTTAAAACTAATTTTTTAGATATGTTTGTCATGAAAAGGAAGCTTTACTCTATGTTCTGGGCCTTACACTATAAGGCCTTATTCTAGGTATATGTAATACTTCTTTTTCCTAAATGAAATGATAAAAATGATTCATGGCTGAATCATGAAAACTTTTGTTCATAAAAAATATACAGAAATTAAATTAATACTTATTTTAATAAAATTTCTTTGAATTGTTTTTCATCATATAAGACATTCACCTTCATTTAAATTATCTTTGAATTAATTTCAGATTAGTAAGTCAGAAATAATAAACATAAAGAAATTAAGGAAGTAAACAAACAAAAAAGGGAGGATTGAGGAGGTATAAAAAGTTTCAATATGGCAGAATACGCGAGTAACTTTTATATAATTAAAAATTAATTTAATTTCAAAATATTATGTTATATAAGCAATTTGCATTAATAATTTAATGAGAATAGTAATTTAGTAACATACAATAAAGTAATAGACAACTGCTTTAAAAATCGTTATTTAAATTACAATGCATTATTAACATTTAAATAATAAAAGTTAACTTACCTTATATATATACAATGTATGATAAACGAATATATTATATTGCATGAAAAGAACTTTTTTTTTTTTTGTACAATAAACATAAATCTATATTTATAAAATATTATGTAAAAGTTAACAGGAAATTTTCACTTAAAATTTCAATTACATCCAGCGGCAAATAACTGCATATTGTATTTAATAATTATTGTTTGTAAAGTTTTAATGAAATAAAAATATTATGATAAAAGTTATATTAATTATATTCTACATGCATATTTTTATACCTTTCTGAACAAAAATGAATCGAAACTTGTGTCATAAAGTTGCCCCTTTTAGATTTGAGAACAGTCATATCCATGTCATATCATATCATATCCATGTCATATCAGTCATATGATATCCAAGTCATATCCATGACAAAAGTTTCATATTTTCAGTATTGTCAGTATATTCATATGTTCAGTTTCATATTTTCCGACTTATGCAGGGGCATGCGGGGCTGCCGCCAAGGGGCCCATGAGAGTAATCAGGATTTTCATTAAAAGGTGTCAAATTATATAAATTAGCCAAAAGTGACCAAAATTCATATATTTCAAACATTTAGGAAGGGAGTGTGGTCCCCCTTCTGCTTCCAGTACACCCCCCCCACACACACACACACAACACCCATGCAAAAAACAAACTACATCATTAGAAAACTAATGATTAAAATTTATTAGTATGTCATCGTTTTCAAAAGAAATTCTACATTAAGGCTGTTCTTAACTGCTCTGCTCAACAAGCGCAAAACGTTTAACACATTTACAAATTCATTTTTTAACGGAAAGACTGACCATGGAAGCGATTTGGAATTGAACTGTGTTTTCCATTTTTTTAATCAATAAATTACCTATTGAGTTATAAGCTATTTTGATCACGTGACAAACCCATTTTTGGCCCGCTCTTGGGTGTTTTTTCTCCTTTCGCGCGGAAATTCGGTTCAAAACGGCCACTTTGACTCTTATTTTCTGAAAAATGTATTGCGTTTCAAAAAAAAAAAAAAAAAAAAAAAAAAAAAAAAAAAAAAAAAAACAGCTCGATTACATAGTTTCTGAACAACAGCACCAGCTAGTTCCATGCATTTTCGAACAAAGATAAATTAAAACTTATGTCAGAAAGTTGCCATTTCGGATTTGAGAACATTCTTAACGTTTTCCTCGTAATGTGGCATGTTAAATCATTAATGATGACCAATTTGTGGCATTCTCTTTTAGACATCTTATAACATACAAATTAAAAGTTTGCAAACAAATATTCGTGTCAACCAATTTATCATTTTTTCTACTATTGTCCGACTAGTATTTTTATTTTTGTTCGGAAAAGCATGAATCAAGCAGATACTGTTGCTCAGAAACTATGTAATTAAGCTGTTTTGTCCTTTTCTTTTTTTTTTTTTTTTTGCAAACGCAATAGATTTTTCAGAAAGTAGTGTCAAAGTGCGCCAGTGGGCGTTTTGAACCGAATTTCCGCGCGAAAGAAGAATAATCACCCATGAAAGGATGAAAAGCGTGTTTGTCACGTGATCAAAATCGCTTATAATTTAATAGGTAATTTATTTATCAAGAAATCGAAAACACAGTTCGATTCTAAACCGCTTCCATAGTCGGGTCTTCCAATTTTATATCTTTCCGTTAAAAAATGAATCTATAAATGTGTCAAAACGTTTTGCGCTTGTCGAGCAGAACAGTTGAGAACAGCCTTAAAGTTGTGACCATCTTTTTGTGATACCCTGTATGTAGATGTGAGCAGTACCGGGTACAAAATTTATGCATACATATATGTATGAAGTTTAGTACTAGCCACTTCCACATTATTCACAAGAAAATTCTATAGATAGATAGAACCCCCCCCCCCCCCCAACCACCAACACCAGCAGAATGATGGGGGTCCCGGGGTCTTCTATACTCTTAGTCGGGCAATGCATATTTTATCGGTTTCGTTTAAATTTTTATGTCGGCCCGGCTCGTTTAAAAAATTGTTCTAATTCTGCTTTACGGCCTTTGGAAAGTTCAGTGCTTTGGCGAAGCCTCGTTCGCTGACCGCCAAAGAAAAAAAAGGCAGCAAGACGCAAATGCGCCATATCTGTCCCTTCAACTTTCACACCCCACCCCTCTTGACCTTTGGGGAGGAAAAGGTAATTAAAGCGTGCAGAGCGAGATTACCCCGCGGGGATATTCAAGGGCACAGGAAATGATGTGGTTCCCAGATTTTTCTGTCCAGTCACGTCCCATTTGCCGAATTCTCTCTCCCCACTTCCACTTGTCAAATTATCATTCTTTCATCGACTCCTGACCTGTTAGTACGAGATCTCTGATTTTCTGAGGTGGGAAGAAATATTTACAAGTAAAATATTGTAAGCCTTACCAATTTCTTGTCCATTCTATAAAGTAGTTTAACTCGGAAATTTTTTTGCATCATTTTATTGCATTTGTTTTTATATTTGAACTATATAAATTAAATATTTATAAAAGATAAATGTTAGCATTATTAGCTGTTAGTTTCTAAACTTATATGACGTAAAATAGCTTTTGTGTATTCTCTCTGAATTTTTTGAGCGTATTTTGGATTACGCAAATGTGGGATAATATTTATTTAATATTTATTAATTTTGTTAAATGTAATTTTCTTCCAAATTATGCAAAATTTCGTCCAGTTGTATCATTCAATGGATTTTTTCGTTTTATGGAATGTTTTCTTTTTGTTGAGGTTGTACAAATCGATTGTAAGCATTGTGAATTATCGATGTTACATTTTTAATCTTTTAGTTTACTTAAAATAAATAGTTTTAATGTGATAATTATTTTTTTTTTTAAATGTGACTTTCAAGTGAATGATTTTTTCCTGAGTGCCGTGAATAATTTCTCCTCAGAGAAAATGTCATTGAATAAACAACTAAATAATTTTAATACAATTAAAAAAATAGAGTAAGGAAAATAACTCAACTGAAATTGCTCAAAATAATTTTTAGATGAAAATATTAGAATGCTATTATTATTTATTAAATTTTGAGAGAAAAATCTAATATTATCGATATAAACAAACTAAAAATATACATGAGAACGAAAAAGGATTGTAAAAAAAATCTAACATTCGTGACCTATATAATAATCAAACTGTATTATTATTATTTTTTTGATTTTATAATACTTGTGTGAAAATTTGTGTTCATAAAATGAAAATGATGCAAAAATAATCGTGATTTAATGTACTTTAATGAATGCACATCAGATACTGATAACAGACTTAACAATAAAAGGAACAAAACGCATATCGAAATAAATATATTTTAATATAAAACACATAATAGATCATATTATGAATATATAAATTGTTTAGTCGTAAATTCAAAATTTGTTGAATAAAAAATACTTTTTGAAAAATTGTTTGAATGGTAAAGTGTTTTTGCATTAAAAATAAATATATTAATAATCATTTAGGTACATTTTTCAAAAAAATATAAATTTACTTATCTTGAACTTTTTCAAAATGCAATGCTTGGCATAGTGAATTGATTACTTTTTTTTTTCAATTCATACTTTAAAAGTGTATATGAAAGGCAACTGTTTAAAAAAGGCATTATTTATACCTTTTTAAATTCAAAATTGAACAAATTAATAAATTCACTATGTCAAGTATTGTATTTTGGAACATTTTCAAAAAATTCAAGTAAAATAAATTTATAATTTTTTTCAAAGCGTACCTAAATGATTATTAACATATTAGTTTTTCATGAAAAAACATTTTATCGTTTAAACATTTTTTCAACAATTACTTTTTATGCAACAAATTTTGAATTTATGCTTAAATAATCTTTATCGCAGGCTTTTGCCTTGTTTACGTTTAAAAGAAATCATAAAAGGCTTTTTTGTTTACAGCTTTGGGCTAAATTTAATTCTTGCAAACACAAATTGGTGGATTACGGCGAGCTATTGGCTATCCATTATTTTTAGTGACCATTAAAATAATATATGTGGCCAGTTTGAAGATATATAGAATTTTTGGTGAAAAGTTAGTGGCATGATTGTGAGCAACTTCTTGTATTTATGGCCAATTTTCTTATGGCCTCATTGTGTCCGGCGTGACACTTTTTTGACGGAGCCGTTACGTGCAATGGATAGCGGGCCGATATCGAACACTTTTGGCCAAGGCTAACGTTGCCTTCAATGGCCCAAAAGTTGTGTGTTTCTTGAGAACTTCCTTTAAAAATTTGTTGATTACATTTTTAATTTTCAATAAAATAAGTATTCTGTTTGTCTTTTAGATGTGTGTATATTTCTCGCATGCATTTGTAATACAAAGGCAACAATGGCGCGATAAACCAAAATGAAAAAAAAAATAATATCTAGTGTTGTTTACATTTACGAATGACTAACAGCAAATTCCGAATTTTCTTACTCATGTAAACGTGCGTATATTCACGTCTTTTTAGATGCATGAAAAAGGAATTATCATGTGATGTTACATACACTTAATTCCTGATTCTGTTGAAGTGAACAAGAATATCGTCTCAAAAAATGGTATAATGACTGTACAATGGAGATGCCAAATGAAAGTCATAAGAAGCATGAAAAAAGAAAATATCACGTGATTGTAATGATATACACTTAATTTCTGATTCTGCCGAAGTGAAATTGGATATCGTCTCAAAACAAATGTCATGATGACTTCACGCTGGAGACGCCAAATGAAGGTCACAAGAGAGCCACAAGGCATTTGGTGGCATTAGCATTCACAAGGCTTAGCATTTGGTGGCATTAGCATTCACAAGGCTTAGCATTTGGTGGCATTAGCATTCACAAACCTTGGCATTTGGTGCGCAAAGCAACTTGTTAACTAATCACAGAGCAGCAGTCGCGGTGACTTCTCAACAAAGGGAGCATATCGTGAATAATAATGAACTTGAGAATAATAATGAACAGATTAAAATCACATTTAAGTTCACTTAAATGATTTCTTAAGATTTCGATGCTAGTGTATTTCAAAATCAAAGCAAAATTTAAATCCTCCTAATAAAAATATCCTTATTAGCTGATCTTTTTTCCCTTCTATTTATATTTATTTACAAACTAACTAAACGCAATATCTCTGATCTAAATATTACTATATTATTGAACTAAACCAACATATAATAAAGTATACCATTAGTTTATATTCGCATATAAATACTTTTAAATATTCTTATAAAGTAAAAAAAATTTGTAATTTAAAAAAGTACAGTCAAACAGTTTATTTCGTGTGACTTTTTTAAATCGAAAGGTCTGCTTTTAAATTTTCATTTGATGAAACTTAAGATTAATTCTTTTTTTGTTACACTCGCGAATGGATTAAAATAGTTTTTCAAAGTAGAAATAAATTTAAATAATTGAATATTACTTATAGGTACTTTATGAAAATGAAGAAAATTTGCCCTTCAAGCTTAAGAAAGTATATATTTGCTTTGAGACTTTGGAAGTTTTAAAGAAAGTAGTTGTAAAATTTTAGTGCCTTTGTTTGGTATTCTATGAACGTTAATTAAATGAAAGCACGGGGAAAACATTAAAGGGATTGTTTTTATTTTAAAGAGTTTGGAATTTTAAAAATCCTGCTATAAATTATTCATCTGTTATAAATTATTTATTTCATAATAATATAATTATAATTAAGATAACAAAAATAATTTTCACTGAGATTTCTTATATATACGCATTTTTTTACGTAATGGGTTACATCTACAAAATCATTGCGCCCCAAAACAAAAATAAATAAATAAATAAATAAATTATAAAATAATAATTATAATAACAACAACAGATTGACACTGAACTTGGGTGTTTTTAAGCTTAAAATAATTTATTCAAAAAACAATAATACGAAAAAATCGGTTCTTGAACAATCGCACTATGTAATATTTTACAAAAAATGCACAGAATAACAAGAATAATATTTACTCAGATTTGTTATTTATACGCATATTTTTTTTTTTATATATAACGGGTTTCGTCTAAAATTCTACAAAATTATTGAGAAAAAAAATAATAACACATGGACACTAAACTTGGATATGTTTTAAGCTCATAATTAATTTATTATAAAAACATCAATACCATAAAATCGATTCTTAATTCAGCTTTTACCAAAAATGCACAGATTGTTTGGAAACTGTATTGGATTTTTTTGGTTTTGTTTATCAAATAGATTCGAGTAAATATTTCAAGTTTCTTTTTTACTATTATTTATTGCTTTTCCGTTACTTTTATTTTTATCTTTGGATAAAGAGGGTATCTTTTGGAAATTTTTATACTCTTGAGTATTTTTTGGACAATTATTAGTCCAGAAAAAGTAATTTTCATTATATATATATATATATATTATGTATACATTATATACATTACATATATATACATTATATATTATGTATATATATATATACATTATATATATATATATATATATATATATATATGTCGTAGGCTAATTGAGAAATCCGGCTCTTTGCAAAGAGCCTAGGCTGTTTGCAAAGAGCCGGGCTAATTGGAGAATCCATCTCCCGTTTTCCAATTAGCCTGATATTTTTCAGGCTTATTGCAAAGAGCCTAGAAAGGGTTAGGCTAATTGAAAAATGACCACTTATTATCCGATCAGGGTGATATTTTTAGCTCACACGCTATCAAAGGCTGAGGGCTTATGTGCCCGCCAATTCTGTATGTACGTGTGTACGTACGTACGTCCGTATGTACGTAACGTGATAACTCTTGATAGAAATATCCGATTTGCTTCACATATTTTTTTTCTAGGTTCATTCTGATAAGGTGCTTCTTGATTATTTTTTAGGGTTCATTGGTTAAGGATAAAAGGGGAAAAGGGGGGCTAGTCCCTCCCCCTTAATTTATATAAATGGGTTTTTCATGCAGAAATATTAGATTTGCTCCAAATTTGGTATACCGGTTTATTGTGTTAAGGAGCTTCCCTGATTAGATTTGGAAGCTCATTATTCAAGTATTAAGGGGGGGGGGGAGGGGGCTACCCCCCTTAATTTAGATAAATCGGTTTTTCATGATGAATTATTCGATTTGCTCCAAATTTGGTATACCGGTTTTTTAAGTTAAGGAGCTGCCTTGATTAGATTTGGAGGTTCATTAGTTACATATAAAGGGAGGAAAGGGGGCTACCCCCCGTAATTTAGATAAATGGGTTTTTCATGCAGAAATATGCGATTTGTTTTAAATTTGGTATACCGGTTAATTATGTTAAGCAGCTTCCCTCATTACATTTGGATGATCATTATTATGTATAAAGGGGGGAAAGGGGGGAATTGCCTGTCCCCTTAATTTAGATAAATGCGTTTTTCATGTAGAATTATTCGATTAGCTCAAATTTGGTATACTGGTTTATTATGTTAAGGAGATGGCTTGATTAGATTTGGAGATTCATTAGTTAAGTATAAAGGGTGGAAAGGGGGGCTAGCCCCCCCCCCTTAATTTAGGTAAATGGGTTTTTAATGCAAAATTATTCGATTTGCTCCAAATTTGGTATACCGGTTTATTATGTTAAGGAGCTTCCCTGATTAGATTTAGAGGTTAATTAGTTAACTATAAAGGGAAGAAAGGGGGCTAGACCCCCTATTAATTTAGATAAATGCGTTTTTCATGCAGAGTTATTCGATTTGCTCCAAATTTCGTATACCGGTTTATTATGTTAAGGAGCTTCCCTGATTAGATTTGGAGGTTCATTAGATAAGTATAAAGGGAGGAAAGGGGGACTAGACCGCCCCCCCCCTTAATTTAGATAAATGGGTTTTTCATGCAGAGTTATTCGATTTGCTCCAAATTTCGTATACCGGTTTATTATGTTAAGGAGCTGCCTTGATTAGATTTGGAGATTTATTGGTTAAGTATAAAGGTTGGACAGGGGCTTGTGTCCCCTTAATTTAGATAAATGGGTTTTTCATACAGAAATATTCGATTTGTTTGAAATTAGATATACCAGTTTATTACGATATGGCTTCCTTCATTTGATTTGGAGGTTCATTGGTTAAGTATAAAAGGGAGGAAAGGGGGGCAATTGCCTCTCCCCTTTATTGAGATAAATGTGTTTTCATGCAGAATTATCTAATTTAGTTTAATTTTTTTTCTAGGTTCATTCTAATAAGGAGCTTTTCTGATTAGATTTGAAAGTTCATTGGTTCAGCATAAAGGGAGAAATGGGGGAGCTAATACCCCCCCCCCTTAATTTAGTTAAATGGTTTTTACATGCAGAATTATCTGATTTGCTTCAAATTTGGTATACCAGTTTATTATGTTAAGTAGCTTCCCTGATTAGATTTTTAGGTTCTTTTGTTAAGTAGAAAGGGGCGCAACGGGGACTTATACCTTCATTTATTTTTCGAGGGGCATTATTCTTTGAAATAAGAGTATAATATACAATTAGAGTGAATAGCCTGTGAGCTCAATGCCATCAGTTTAACTGGGCAATTTTCTTTTTATTAGGTTTATTAACGCATAACCCTACCCAAACCCGAAAAATAAATTACAACAGACCGTACCCCGATCCGAGCAAGACAAAATAATTTCAGTCTACATGCAACCCGACCCGAACCTGAGAGTTCCATTTGAAAATACCCGAAATCCCGAACAAAATCTGATAACCGACAAAAATATTCCAAAGATCCATAACCGGATCCGAACAAGACAAATTAGCTTCCGTGGACACGCAACGCTACCAGAACCTAAAAATTCCATTCGAAGTCAACCTGAAACTCGTCCCGAACCAAATCTTAACCGACAAAAATATTCCAAAGAACTATAACCCGATGCAAGCCAGACAAAATAATCTCCACCGGCATCCCGATCCGAACCTGAAAGTTCTAATTGAACTCAATTCGAAACCTGGTTGTGGTCGGTTTTCGGGTTGACTTCAAATGGAACCTTCAAGTTCGGATCCGGTTGAAATAAAATTAAACTAAATCAGATAATTCTGCATGAAAACCCATTTATCTAAATTAAGGGGAGGGGCAATTGACCCCCTTTCCCCCCTTTTATACTTAACCAATGAACCTCCAAATCAAATGAAGGAAGCCACATCGTAATAAACTGGTATATCAAATTTGAAGCAAATCGAATAATTCTGTATGAAAAATCCATTTATCTAAATTAAGGGGACACTAACCCCTGTCCCTCCTTTATACTTAACCAATAAATCTCCAAATCTAATCAAGGCAGCTCCTTAACATAATAAACCAGTATACGAAATTTGGAGCAAATCGAATAACTCTGCATGAAAAACCCATTTATCTAAATTAAGGGGGGGGGGGGGGGGTCCGCCCCCCTTTCCTCCCTTTATACTTAACTAATGAACCTCCAAATCTAATCAGGGAAGCTCCTTAACATAGTAAACCGGTATACGAAATTTGGAGCGGATCGAATAACTCTGCATGAAAAACCAATTTATCTAAATTAAGGGAGGGGTCTACCCCCCCTTTCCTCCCTTTATACTTAACTAATGAACCTCCGAATCTAATCAGGGATGCTCCTTAACATAATAAACCGGTATACGAAATTTGGAGCTAATCGAATAACTCTGCATGAAAAACCCATTTATCTAAATTAAGGGGGGGGTCTGCCCCCCTTTCCTCCCTTTATACTTAACTAATGAACCTCCAAATCTAATCAGGGAAGCTCCTTAACATAGTAAACCGGTATACGAAATTTGGAGCGGATCGAATAACACTGCATGAAAAACCAATTTATCTAAATTAAGGGAGGGGTCTACCCCCCCTTTCCTCCCTTTATACTTAACTAATGAACCTCCGAATCTAATCAGGGAAGCTTCTTAACATAATAAACCGGTATACGAAATTTGGAGCTAATTGAATAACTCTGAATGAAAAACGCATTTATCTAAATTAAGGGGACAGGCAATTGCCCCCCTTTCCCCCCTTTATACATAATAATGATCTTCCAAATGTAATCAGGGAAGCTGCTTAACATAATTAACCGGTATACCAAATTTATTGCAAATCGCATATTTCTGCATGAAAAACCCATTTATCTAAATTACGGGGGGGGGGGGGGGTTGGTCCCCTTTATATGTAACTAATGAACCTCCAAATCTAATCAAGGCAGCTCCTTAACTTAATAAACCGGTATACCAAATTTGGAGCAAATCGAATAATTCATCATGAAAAACCAATTTATCTAAATTAAGGGGTGCAGCCCCCTTTTTCCCCTTTATACTTAAATAATGAGCTTCCAAATCTAATCAGGGAAGCTCCTTAACACAATAAACCGGTATACGAAATTCGGAGCTAATCGAATAACTCTGCATGAAAAACGCATTTATCAAAATTAAGGGGACAGGCAATTGCCCCCCTTTCCCCCCTTTATACATAATAATGATCTTCCAAATGTAATCAGGGAAGCTGCTTAACATAATTAACCGGTATACCAAATTTATTGCAAATCGCATATTTCTGCATGAAAAACCCATTTATCTAAATTACGGGGGGGGGTGTTGGCCCCCTTTATATGTAACTAATGAACCTCCAAATCTAGTCAAGGCAGCTCCTTAACTTAATAAACCGGTATACCAAATTTGGAGCAAATCGAATAATTCATCATGAAAAACCAATTTATCTAAATTAAGGGGTGTAGCCCCCTTTCCCCCCTTTATACTTAAATAATGAGCTTCCAAATCTAATCAGGGAAGCTCCTTAACACAATAAACCGGTATACCAAATTTGGAGCAAATCGAATATTTCTGCATGAAAAACCCATTTATATAAATTAAAGGGGGGGGGGGACTAGCCGCCCTTTATCCTTAACCAATGAACCCCAAAAACTAATCAAGGAAGCACCTTATCAGAATGAACCTAGAAAAAAATTTTGAAGCAAATCTGATATTTCTATCAAGAGCTATCGTGTTACGTACATACGTACGTACACACGTACATACAGAATTGGCGGGCACATAAGCCCTCAGCCTTTGATAGCGTGTGAGCTAAAAATATCACCCTGATCGGATAATAAGTGGTCATTTTTCAATTAGCCTAACGCTTTCTAGGCTCTTTGCAATAAGCCTGAAAAATATCAGGCTAATTGGAAAAAGGGAGATGGATTCTCCAATTAGACCGGCTCTTTGCAAAGAGCCTAGGCTGTTTGCAAAGAGCCGGATTTCTCAATTAGCCTACGACATATATATTCATTATATATATATATATATATATATATATATATATATATATATATATATATAACATATATATATTTTTTAAAGGAATAAAAGTCTATTAACGACATTCTTTCAAGAAAACTATTAAATGATTAATTGTCTGCCAACATACCCTGAAATAACATTTGGAAATACCCAAAATTTCAATTGAAATTTCTGCTTAAGCTTAGATTTTATATTAAAGAATGTAATTTGCTTGTATGTAGACTAACGGATATATTTTTAATGCGATTGTGATATAGAGAGAGTAAAATAACTTCATCTAAAAAATGTGACTTTTCATTAAATTTTCTTACAATCCAACGACAATTCTATTCATCGAATTTTGAATATTTGTTTAGGTCTGTTTATAAAATTTCATTTTTTACTACTTTTACAGTTTAAAGCCAACCAAAATATTTTGTTGTGAAAAATACTTTATTATATATTGTTCTAAAATATTAAAAATATATTCGAAGATTCACTCTTGCTTATTTTATCCTGGTGCTAAAAATTTGTGTTTATCTACAGTGTAAAATAAATAAATAAATAAATAAATAAAATAATTGTTCAGTACAACAAAAGATGCTGACACCTCGGCTGCCAACTCAGTTTCTGTGAAATGTTGCTGTCTTTAAAAGGATGCATCACAAAAGTCGAAAAACGCCTTTTCTCAATAGATGGCGCGGACTTTCACAGGTCGGGCGCGAATACTTTCATTTTATGGCAAGCCATGTGAACCACCGACGTTTCATATATGTTCCCCGAGATAGTCCCCTATCTTTCCTCCGAGGTATCACTCCCGGTTCGAAGTCAAATGCACCACATTAAAAACATAGACGAAAGCACAGAAAGAAAAGGAGACACGGCTGATCTTTATCTATACATACTTTATCTTATACATGGATCGGGCTGGTCAATTTTGGATTGTGGTCAATTTTTACTTTCATCTATCTTTATAGGAAGAATATTGGATTCGGGAATTTTTTTTTTTTTTACTTTCTTCTACAGTGTTAAATTCAGACACTTTTCTCCGGGAGGGATTTCTATTACTCTGGGAGGGGACATTATAGAATTCCGGGGGGGGGGGGATTGCACTTTTTGAACATTGAAAATACAAAATCTCAAATCTTCCGGGCAAGAAGAAAGTAATGGATTCGTGAAAATTTTCGAATTCCGGTTTTCGGTGAATTTACACGTTTTAGGGGTCAAACATTCCAAAAAACATGTTTTTACAAAATGTCTGTCTGTATGGGACACAATGTATGGGGCACTTTATCTCAAACTAATGCACGGAATTTAATAAAAAATTATATTCAGTTAGTCGATGATATAAATTGATGCTGATTAGTTTTTGGTGTAAATTGTTCAACAGGTGGCGCTGCTATGCTGCATTTTTCGCAATTTCCGCAATAGTTCTATCTCAAGAACTAAAGCACGGATTTCTATCAAACCTCAGATTCGGTTAATCCTTAACATGAGTTGATGCTGTTTACATTTAGGTGTGAATCGTCCAACAGGTGGTGCTGCTATGCTGCATTTTTCACGATTTCTGCAATAGCTCTATCGCAAGAATTAATGCACGAATTTTCATCAAACTTCATATTCAGTTTTTCCCGGCCCACGGCGTGAACTAAACTAAGGAAATGTAAGTAGTTTGCGTTGGGCCTTATAGCATCGATTTGAAGACCGGGTTCTAAATGCTAAAAAAAACTCCAACTAATAATTTACTGGACTTACTCTTTATTTAAAAGCATCGTTAGGTGGTTCAGTTAAAGAACATTTGGGAGAGAGAGACCCCCATAAATACATGGGACGCCGAAGCGCCCTTTCTTTTTGACAATTTTACATCTCGAAAGCTGAAAAGGAAGTGTAGTTTTTGCAAGAAGTCAAGAAATCTTGGCGTTGCACAGAATCGCCAATTTACAACTGTTGGTGACTGCGCGAAAATGAACAAAGGGTCTTGGCGATAAACATTACCGCAAAAATGTGGTGATACAATCGGACGGGGGAGGCCGGGATTGCAAGCAAGCGATTCTAATACGATGAGAAATGCGTCAGAAAAGCGAAACTTGTTTATACAACAGATCTTACAAAGAAGACCGCTGCCTGAGAAAAATGTTGGAAATCACAGGCATCTGGCTTTTAGCTCGACCACAAAGCACGATAAATACATGCTTCCCATAAGATCTGTTCATTTTTCTTTTTAATTGTTAATACATATGCAACGTTCACGTATTAGTAGAGATAAAAAAATCTTATCAATGTGGCGCGCAAAAATCCGATGGAATTAAATGCAGACCTTGATACTAGCAGATGTGCCATTTAATTCTTATTTATTTCTTTGCACTGGGAGCGGTAGCTGACAGATACGGAAAAGAAAAAAAAGGAATCGATTCTTTGCGGCTGGAAATAAAGATGTTTTTAGAAAGAAAACCTTTTAATAAAAGCTGGATGGTTTTGAGAAATGAATTTAATTAGATAATTCAGCATAAGAAAGAGGGGGGGAAGATAATGTGATTTTAAAAGTAAAAATTATGTTTTAAATTAATTTTGAATAAAAATTATAGGTATGGGACAGAAACGCTGTCACCTAACTCACTCCGACCACAGAATAAAGCTGAAACGTGTACGTTGCAGCTTTATATCTACTTAAAATCCTTTGTCCACCTTCGCACATACAGAGTATACAATCTACATTGAAATATAAACAAATTTTGTATCCAATAACAGAAAAATGTTTGAACCGGTTTTTCTAAAATGCTATTAGAGCATCATTTCCAGTAATTTAAGTAATAAAATAGAAAGGTAGTATATAAACATATTTGCTTGCTTTCAAATAATTCAAAATAATAATATTTATTCATGACTGAGCGCTCATATTTAAAACAAATCTTATTTATCAATTCAATATGCCACAAGAGAAAAAAAAATGTGCCACATTTGACGAAGAGTTAGGATCCTATGCTTTTTATGTGGCTCTATATTTGTGGCGCTGGTACCAGCTTTTTTGTTGTGTCATGATTCCAAAGAGAAGCATTTACATTAGACATATTTTATAACTTCTCACAATGTGATCTTACAATGAGATCATAATTTCATACGAAATGCAAGCAAATTAAAACAAAACACACCAATAAGAACTTTTAAAAAAAAAAAAAATTGGAACACAGAAAAGTATTGTATGTATATATATAAAATAAAAGTTAAAATGTACTGTATTACAATAAAGATGAATCGTATATGAAAAGAAAAATTTGTGCACAAGGCGCAGGACTACCAAAAAGGGGTGCATGTAGCACGCTGGCAAACAGGTGTAGCCCTAAATCTTGTGGAGACCACAAGTTTTATGGCGTCAGCTTAGGGCTTCTGCCTTAGATAATAAGGGTATATATTTTTTTTAGATACCTGCACTATAACTAAGTTCCCGCTGTAACAAGAAGTCAAAGTATAATATAAGTTAGCATTTGATAAATTTACACACTGCCGTCCTGTATTTCTGTGTATTAATTAAAATTTCCCATCTTGTGTTCAAGATTCTGCATGATATGAAGTGCCTGTGTACTCACTAGAGTTATTTTCTCTTACACTTGGCAAGAATATGAAAAAAAAGGTAAGAAAAATGTATCTAAATGTTATATAATGTAACAAGATACCTTACTCGATCTGCCACTTTCAAGTAAGAAGTATCTAAGCAAAGTGTTAAAATGTAACATGTTAAAAATAAACAAATTCGGAATGTGTGTGTAGTTTAGTATGTCATGTGACGGATAACTCCTTTTAACTTTAAAATCTTTGTACATAGACAAAGTGATTTGTCATTGATATATTATGACATTATGCAAACACAAAAAAAAACTGTTAAAAAGTATTTTAATATTGAAACATGGTGTAAAATTTAAAAGATAGGAAAGTAAAGGAGAAACTGTATGTGTGTGGAGAGCGGGGTAGAAAAAAACTCCCAAGCTCATGAACTACTTGTAATGCAACACATGAACAAAAGTGTACGCAAGCATACACAACGTGTAAGTAAACACATGAACAAATTGTATAATATCACATGAACTCTATGTATTAATGTCTGAATGAACTAATATTGTAATGTAATTGCCAACAAAATAAACAGACAGTATATGTGTAATAACCCAAGACACTTACAACGAGTGAGATTCAATTACATAATTAATGAGTTATCATCAAAATGTAGTGAATAAGGGTTAAAAAACAAATGAACTACTTGTAATGTGTGTGTAAACCCTGGTTAAACTCTAAACCAGCCAGTGTGTATTACTCAATGAACTACTTGTAAGAAAAAAAAAACAAAAAGAAATACTGCCGAATAAATCGTTAGCAAAGTACAATGTGTAAAATCAAATGAACAAAATATGCAAATCAACACATGAACTAGTGTAATGTATGTATATGGATGCAAAAAATGTATTCTAAATAAGCAAATGTTGTGCAACGCAAACAAATATGCAACACATGAACTGCTTGGAAAAAGTGACTTAAAGGTTAACTAAGGGTTAAAATTAAAATGAAGTTGTATCTGCGCAAGTTATTACTGTATTAAGGTAACAAAAGTGTGTATAAAATGTAGAAGTGCCCAGTAGATTGCATAATTCTACGCTGAAAATGTAGAAGTTATGCCAAACCAAACATGCTCCAAGTAAAAAGAATGAAAGAGAAAGTAAAAATGCATAGAAAAAAAAGCTAAATTCTTCATGTCATATGAGTGTATGTATCCGTCACAAGACAACGTGAGACTTTCACTCACTAATTAAAAAAAATTTCAAATGTGAGAAAATGCCAAAGATTTAGTTTAATGACTCTATTTGAATAGCGTTAAAAAAAAATAACTAAAGTGTACATAACAGCTAGCATTATGCCTTTGACTAAATTTTTCGAAAAAAAAAAAAACAACATGTAAGGATATCAAATGTCATGTCAGATAAAATAAAATTACCTTATGTTATAAATAAAAATAGCAACAAGTCACCAGCTTTGTGTAAACAATGAAATTAAACAGTAGATTAACTGTATGTGTAAAAATGTACAGCCAATTAATTATCTGCTGTGTAAAAATTTAAGATGTATGTGCAAACAATGTACAATAGTTAAATTGTGTCATAATTTCTGCAAAACTTTTAAACACATCAATCAAAAACATCCTACCAAGTATATTAAAAAAATTAAAAACTGTATTTTACTGTGTGTAGTGTAAAAAGAGACCTTACTTTATATGCCACTTACAAGCAAGGAGTCTATAACAAAAGTGTAAAAAAAAACTGTTACAGGTTAATTGCCGCAAAATGAATGTGTCAAGTAAAAATGTCATGTGAAGGATAATTTCATGTAACTCTAAAAATAAAATCTGTGTAATTAAGAAAGTGATGGTATCATTAGTAAGTTATGACATTACCCAAACTGTAAAAAAATTAGTATATAGAGGGTAAGAGAGAAAAAAAAATCTGTAGTGTAAAACGAAAACCTGACATAAGATGTAGAAGTAAAAAAATAACGGTACGTGTGTACAAACACAACTCCAAAATCATTCTTGTGAATGTGATTTCAATTACATAATTAATGAATTAAATCACCAGATTATATAATGATACAGAGTTTTGCTTGACACCATGAACTAAGTGTATAAACATATGAACAATGTGTGAAAGTTTTAGATTATCTCAATGAACAAAGTGTAACAAACTCATGAACAATGTATGATAACATCTTAATGAACAAAGTGTATTCTCACATGAACAAAATTGTGTAATTATTCTCATGAACTAATGTGTGTTTTCACATGAACTAAATTGTGTAACTAATCTCATGAACTAATGTGTGATTTCACATGAACTAATTGTGTAAATAATCTCATGAACTAATGTGTGATTCCACATGAACTAATTGTGTAAATAATCTCATGAACTAATGTGTGATTCCACATGAACTAATTGTGTAAATAATCTCATGAACTAATGTGTGATTTCACATGAACTAATTGTGTATCTATCTAAAACTTAAGTGCAGCACATGAACTAATGTTGTCAAAAAACAATAAAAAAAATGTACCGTCAATTTTTAAAATAAATGTTAAGTAAGAGACAAAATAGAAAATGTTATTAAATTATATTGTGAAAATGTAAATTCCAAAACCAAAACCGAATGTAAAGCGTGCAATGTGATGTTTCCATCACTTGTATCTATCAAATTACCAAAATAGAAAAAATATCTAAAATCATTTAAGTGTAACTGGTGCAAAAAAAAGAAGACGCATCTGTACAGTGTTTGTGTGTACACCTGTACTACCAAAACCTTTACAAGCGAAAATAAAAAAACTGATGACCTGCATCAATGTATTTTACTCTCCCATGCAATCTTTTAATCATCCGACCATTCCTGCAGTAATAATCGAATGACAAAAAGGTATACCTAACAGTACACACATAATTTCTGAAAAAAATATATTTAAATTTGCAGTTAAGTGTTAACTGTGAAATAAAATATCACTAATGCCATATGGTGAATTATTAAGATGTACATAACTGTCTAACACAGTGAAATGTTTTTTTTTTTTTTTTTTTTAAATGAACTTTCATTTTAAAGAATCCTTCACAATACAAAAGGCAGCAAGAGAAAAAAAAATAATTTATCTTGTAAATAGGTCTTTTTTATATATATATATCTATATAAAAAAAATGTGTTTAATGAAATGAATTGCAGTTGTCTAAGGTTTCTCGTTGCTCTTTTATATATCTCTTTATAGTAGGACATCTATGTGAGAAAGCTGTATGGAACACGTTAAATTTTGTGTTGTTTACCTCATTACCTCTAATGCAATTAATGCATTTTGGGCTGCTTGAACAATGAGGATCTTTATGTGATAAGGCACATACAGGACACCTAATTTTATCTGTGCATGATTTTGCCTGATGAAGAAGATTTTGACATGTAAAACATCTTTTTACCGAAACGTATCTTTTTACAGGGTAACCAGTAGACTGAATTTTGATTTCGCCATGAATAATTAATCTTTTAGCTATCTTTGGGGGCATTAGAAATATCCAATTAAATAACTCAACATATTTCATCTTATATTTTTGTTGAAATTGAATAGAAGGTGTGGATATACCAGTTAAGTCAGAAATTGCCAAAAGAATATCAGGAATATTAAAATTTTCTGGCAACTGACAAATTATAACTGAAATTGGCTTCAAATCATGCCTAAAAGGGGACGAAAATTTATTATTTATAGGAGAAGTGGTAACATCTTGTTGTGGGCATTTCAAATCAGAAATAATATTTGAGTTATGCTGCAAGGAATTTTCAGTCAGACTGTTGATTTCACAATTATCTATTTGTGTTGTTTCAATCCGCTTAGGTGATAGTATTTCGCTGTATGCCTCGGATGTGCTTTGATTTAAATAAGACGTCTCATTAATTTCAACTTTATGTTTCTCTTTCACTGTAAGTGCGTGCAATCTTTCCAAAATTTTTGTATTAACAATTTGTAAACATTTGTTCTTATTTTGCAACCTAACATAATCATCTTTTATAACCTGAAAAAAATTACCCAACATTTGAATTTCCCATAAAAATTTCTTATGCATAGAAGATATATTTTCAACTAAAGTGTCATTGTTTTTACTACTAATTTGTTCCTGTAATATAGGGAATTTTGTGTTTACCCTTTCCGCAAATCTGTTAAGTGCTTCCTCAAACATGTACGGCAGAGAACATTTTAATTGAGCCATAGATACTTCTAATTCTGGATGGCTATCGGCCTGTGACATTTTTCAAAAATGTTGGAAAAAGTAGCCAAAGAAGAATTAAAAAAAAATATATAAAAGATGGCACAATAATTTAAAATTTAGTTACTGTATTAGAGCAAAAAGCAAGAAAAAGAAAAATCAAAACAAATATTTTCTCTCCCTTTCTCTTTTTTTTTTTTTTTTTTTTTTTTTTTGAATGAGCAGATTAAAAGAGAAGAAAATAAAATTGGAAGTTCTCAAAAAAAAAAAGATTTCTGTCTATTTTAAAAGTATGCAGTATCTGAAATATTCATACAGTAAGAAAAATTTATAAACCCTCAGATATTATATAGAAAACAGCACAAAATCACTGCAACATCTTCCAATAATATGCATGCAAAAATAATATTCACTTGTAAATGCTGAGTACAAGCAAAAAAAAACAAATAAAAACTATCAAATAATAGCCAAGAAAATTTTATAAGGCACCTTTGGAAACGAGGGCAATAAATGTTAATATGCCTAGCCTATCACAAACACATTTTAACTAAATGACATTTTATTTTCTGTATGGAAAATAATTAATCACCTAAATATCAATATAAAATAAATATGCACTGCAATACTGAATTTAAAAAAAAAAAACTTACCTTTCAAAATAAAGCAGGAAAAGAGAAGACAAAAATTATAAGTGCCAAATAAAATATTTAAAATATAATGCTTAAATTTCGTAAGCTTCTCTGTTCATGCAAACAAATATACTGAATAGTAAGACGTCATCATTTTATATTTATTTTTTTTTACCCAAACAGCATGAAAAGGGAAAATTGATAAATCATAACGCATACCTACAGATAAAAATAAAGTAAAATAATAATAACTAATTTACTGTATTTATTACAATTAAAGTTTAAAAGAAACACTTGAATTTTCCGTGTTCATGCTTATGCAGTGAAAACTAGACACTTTTATTATTTAATTTCATATTGTTAGCTGTAGAATTTTTTGTTGTGTTATTCGCACACATACGATGGTACATTTCTGTACGTTTTTGCATTTTTTTATAATTTCACGTTTTCCTTTTTTTTTATCAGGTGTACCACTTTTACTATTGCGAACATATTGGCACTGATTTTTTTACAAGCTAAGATGGCAGAAAGCAGCAACAAACAAAAATCAATCTGATGCATATTTGATGATGAAACTGAAGCAATATTTTTTATCTCATTTATGCACAAGAAGCGAAGCACAGATTAAAAGAAAATTGTTCGCATAATTTGAAATATTTTCGGACGCACTAATTCTGTTAAGATGCACTTTCTTTTCCTTTACAAAAAAATTTCACCTGATTAGAGCGTTTATTTGAGATCTGTCAACACATATTTTTTTTTATTAATTTTCACTTGAAGACAACACATACTTGAGGTAACACACGTAACTCATTGACGCAACACTTCGAAAAAAAAAACTTTTGAAGGCACTTTCCTAAAAAAATGTAGCATGAGATTTTACGTACACCTTTGCCGCAATGCACGCGAACCTTTTTACTTTGTCACATTCCACACGATAAATCTGCAGGCACCGTTGAATGCATACGCACATAGGTGAAAAAACACTAGGTCACAATATTCTGTCGAAAGGAGAAAGCAAAACGGCGACACAAACACACACAAGGCGAACCGCTGAAGTCACTTTTTTTTTCTATGATTAGTGACGATACAAGATCAATTCGACGACACATCTGGGGGAGGTGATGGTGAGCAGGCACGCAGAAACAACCGCACCAACATCAGAGGGGGGGGGGGAGGAGAAGGCATACAGGCGAAACAAGAGCGGCTCGGAGATGTCCAGCTGGTGAGCGAAGAGACACTAGAATGGGTTCCATCACTGTCCGACGGAGAAAATCGCATCCATCCATCGAGCGCAGGATATGACGGCACACCAGGAAGGCACACTGTCCGGCATGGTTGAAAAATATCCAGTCCAAGCATTTGAAGAAAATTATTGCAAGAGTACTTGAATGGGGTAATTGAATGATTTTAAGGGGGGGGGGGTGAATTTCTCTCTCTAACGTGCATTTTTTTTTTTTTTAACTAAGTTGGAGAAAAAATATAGGCGATGCACCAATATGTATATAGCATCGATTTGAAGACCGGGTTCTAAATGCTAAAAAAAAACTCCAATTAATAATTTACTGGACTTACTCTTTATTTAAAAGCATCGTTAGGTGGTTCAGTTAAAGAACATTTGGGAGAGAGAGACCCCCATAAATACATGGGACGCCGAAGCGCCCTTTCTTTTTGACAATTTTACATCTCGAAAGCTGAAAAGGAAGTGTAGTTTTTGCAAGAAGTCAAGAAATCTTGGCGTTGCACAGAATCGCCAATTTACAACTTTTGGTGACTGCGCGAAAATGAACAAAGGGTCTTGGCGATAAACATTACCGCAAAAATGTGGTGATACAATCGGACGGGGGAGGCCGGGATTGCAAGCAAGCGATTCTAATACGATGAGAAACATTTGGGAGAGAGAGACCCCCATAAATACATGGGACGCCGAAGCGCCCTTTCTTTTTGACAATTTTACATCTCGAAAGCTGAAAAGGAAGTGTAGTTTTTGCAAGAAGTCAAGAAATCTTGGCGTTGCACAGAATCGCCAATTTACAACTTTTGGTGACTGCGCGAAAATGAACAAAGGGTCTTGGCGATAAACATTACCGCAAAAATGTGGTGATACAATCGGACGGGGGAGGCCGGGATTGCAAGCAAGCGATTCTAATACGATGAGAAATGCGTCAGAAAAGCGAAACTTGTTTATACAACAGATCTTACAAAGAAGACCGCTGCCTGAGAAAAATGTTGGAAATCACAGGCATCTGGCTTTTAGCTCGACCACAAAGCACGATAAATACATGCTTCCCATAAGATCTGTTCATTTTTCTTTTTAATTGTTAATACATATGCAACGTTCACGTATTAGTAGAGATAAAAAAAAATCTTATCAATGTGGCGCGCAAAAATCCGATGGAATTAAATGCAGACCTTGATACTAGCAGATGTGCCATTTAATTCTTTTTTATTTCTTTGCACTGGGAGCGGTAGCTGACAGATACGGAAAAGAAAAAAAAGGAATCGAATCTTTGCGGCTGGAAATAAAGATGTTTTTAGAAAGAAAACCTTTTAATAAAAGCTGGATGGTTTTGAGAAATGAATTTAATTAGATATTTCAGCATAAGAAAGAGGGGGGGAAGATAATGTGATTTTAAAAGTAAAAATTATGTTTTAAATTAATTTTGAATAAAAATTATAGGTATGGGACAGAAACGCTGTCACAGGCCTGGAGTAAGATGATTATCATTAGAGACCGGGTTCAAAATTTCAGTCCAATTTATAAATATGGATCAGACAATATTACTCCCGTGTTATTTATGTCTAATAATAAACTATTTTTAATCTAATATTTTCTTTAATATAGTTTTGCTATGTAACGCTTTAAATTAAAGAACTTAAATTCGGAATTTCAACAATATTGACATCTTTTAAACCTTTTAGGGGCAGAAGAGTTCTGTTTGTAAAATGATGAAATAATTGACTGACACCAGAATATTCAAACGAATTTCTTAGAAAGTAAAAACTTGCTATTTTCTACTTTCATTACAAAAGCAAAGTTTTATTAAAATATTCTTGGTGCAATTTGTCTGTTTTGGAATCAAAATTAGGTGGCTAAACCCTCCAGCCACCGCCCTTGAAACTGTTAATTATTATTTCCACAAATTTACAGTTACATTGCTAATGTATTTAACTAGCCAAAGGCCAAATTATGGGATAATTCTGGGAGGAAATATTTCCGTTCATGCATTTTAGTTGAACCCTAGCAATCCAAACCAAATTTTGAAAACGAAAAAAAAAGTATTTAAAATTTATGCTATATTTTCGCGTGTACATTTTATTTACATAATATATCTGTTTCGACTTACCAATTTAAATTTTAGCATGTATATTTTATTTACTTAATGCTGTTCTCAAATTCAAACTGGCTAATTTCTGACACATTTTTTAATTCGTTTTTAGAGTTCCATATTAAAAAGTAAAAACGGAACCGTTATAAGATTACTCCTGTGTCCGTCTGTTTGTCTGGCACAGCCATTTTACTCATAAACTACGGAACGTGAAAAGTTCAAATTGGGGGAAGTAATAAAGACTATTGGACCACATATTTACAGATTATTATACATTCACAAATATATTTAGGAAAAATGTAGAGGGCTAATAAGGTTGCTTAAAAAAAAATATTTTTTTTTTTTTTACTATATTTTAAATGTATTTTTGGACTCAAAAATACATTTCTTTTGATTTTAGGTATTATATTTTCAGAGATATCGTCGAAAAAGTGGTGCAAAAATATGCGCCCCTCCCCCTTCCATATATTTCCAAATCTACTGAAACTAAAATTATGAAAAAATTACAGGTAGTAGACGTTAATTTAAACCTTATGACCCACATATTTACAGATTATTATACATTCACAAATATATTTAGGAAAAATGTAGAGGGCTAATTAAGTTACTTAAAAAAATATATATTTTTTTTCTTTGTATATCGTGTGAATGCTTTCGTAAAGCTGGACTCAAAAATACATTTCTTTTGATTTTAGGTATTATATTTTCAGAGATATCGTCGAAAAAGTGATGCAAAAATATGCCCCCTTCCATCTATTTCCAAATCTACTGAAACTAAAATTATGAAAAAATTACAGGTAGTAGACGTTAATTTAAACCTTGCAGGAAAAATATAAGCGATTACCCTAGGTCACATTGTTTTTGAGAAAAGCTGATTTTTCCGTTACACACAAATTTTGATTTGCGGGCATTCAGCAAAAGGTATTGAGAAGCGCTGGAAGTATAAAAGAATTGATGATGATTTTCGAAAAAAATCATCAGTAATTAGCCGAGAACGAGGGGTGGCGTATTCTGTGTACCATCGGTTTTTAAAGTCTAGATAACAACTTTGGATTATATATTTGTTTAATACATATCCAGTAGCAGTATAAAAGCAATAAAAGCCAAATTGTTAAAAACAGACTGAATTAATCGCATAAATTACTATGGCATTCGCGACTAGTTTGTATTGAGGGGATCGTTCAATAAGCATCCCGTATCTTACAAAGTTAATTAAAAACCTATCTGGAAAAAGGCGGCACGGACCAAGTCGGCATTGCAAATTCGCGACCTCCTTTCGAAGCGCGCTTAGCACAATGCCAAATATAAAGTTTGAACAAGGATTTTGTTTTACCTGCACTTTAAAAAGAAAAGATTATTACTGCGCTGAATTTAGTTTTATGAAATGCCAAATGAAGTTTAAATATGAACTACTTTTATTGTCAGTACCAAATTAAGCTCATTAAAAAAAAAAAAAAAAAAAAAAAAAAAAAAAAAAAAAAAAAAAAAAAAAGATTAAAATATAAAAAAGAAAAAGAAAAGTGCCCAGTTAAACTGATGGCATTGAGCTCACAGGTTATTCACACTAATTGTATATTATACTATTATTTCAAAGAATAATGCCCTCAAAAATTAAAGAAGGAGGAGTAGCCCCCGTTTCCCCCCGTTATACTTAACCAATGAACCTACAAATCTAATTAGGGAACCTCCTTAACATAATAAACCGGTATACCAAATTTGAAGCAAATCAGATAATTCTGCATGAAAAAACCTTATCGCTAAATTAAGAGAGGGTCTAACACCCCCCCCCCCTCCTTTATACTTAACTAATGAATCTCCAAATCTAATCAGGAAAGCTCTTTATCAGAATGAACATAGAAAAAAAATAAAGTAAATTGGATAATTCTGCATGAAAATCCATTTAGCTAAATTAAGGGGAGGGGACTTGCCCCCTTTCCCCTTTTATACTTAACCAACGAACCTCCAAATCGTAATTGAAGCACTAGTTTCTTTTTTGGAAAAGGAAAAAAAAAAAAAAAAATCCGACAAGTCTGTCAACCGAATTTCTTGTCGTGACAGAGAAGCGCAAGAAAAGAAAAAAACTGTCACTCTGAGACAACAATCGCTTATACCTAAAGATGCAGTTATTCATTCATCGGAAAATGAAAAATCTGTCCGATTACAAATCATTTCACTAATCATCCCTACAAGTATCTAGCTTTAATGTTTATAAATGAGTCAGAAAATGTGGCAAGAATTTTCGCGTTGACCAGCAAAGGAGTTTTTTTTTTTTAACTTTAAATTAATAACAAGTGGGTAAGTGTGATCACAGATCGCACAGAGGGTTTCGTTTACTATTCATTTCAAAACACTTTATCCTTTTGAAAAATCTGTTAGTTCCACATTTCGCAACCAGGGGCACACTCTATTCTAAACAAATCTCTATCCGAACGAAACTCCGTTTTACATACTATCCGTATATATATTAGTCGAAGGGATTGGGCCCATAGCACCCGATATAAGTAGGCGCCCCTGGCGGTAAAAAGTGGAACTCAAATATGTAAGGCTATGGTGCATAATATCAAAGAATGATCAAAGGGGTGTCGGCAAAAGTTGGAAAAGTGCTCCCTGGGTGAAAAGGGCGGAGGTTAGAAAAATTGCTTAAAATATACGTTAGAGCACGTAGGAGTAAATAATATAAGACTTTTTGAAAATTTTATGATTTGTCGTGTGGTCTGAGGTATTCAGCTATACGCGTGCAATATTTTATGTCTCCAACTTAATTAGGGACTCTCTTAGAAAGAATTTCTTAAAATACATATGCGGTAGCTCAAAGGGTTAAACGTAAGACTTTTTAAAGATTTTATAATTTGTCGCCTGGTTTCAGGTGTTCTGCTATAATAAGCATGCAAAATTTCAAATCTCCAATTTAATAAGGGGCTCAGTTAGGAAGAATTGCTTAAAACACGGATGTGGAAGCCCAAAGGCTTAAATGTACGACTTTTTAAAAATTTTATAGTTTGTCGTTTGATGTGAGGTGTTCAGCTATAAGTTTGTAAAATTTCACGCCTCCAACCTAATTAGGGGCTCACATAGAAAGAATTGTTTGAAATACACATGGGGGAGCCCAAAGGGTTAAATGAATGACTTTTTCAAAAGTTTATGATTTGTCGTTTGATCTGAGGTGCCCATCTATAAGTACGCAAAATTTCATGCCTGCAACCTAATTAGGGACTCACTTAGAAAGAATTGTTTAAAATACACATGTGGGAGGCCAAAGGGTTAAATGTACGACTTTTTCAAAATTTTATGATTTGTCGTATGATGTGTGGTGGTCATCTATAAGTATGCAAAATTTCAAATCTCCAACATGTGTAGTTTCTGAGAACGGGCTCTGTGACGGACAGACAGAGGAGCGAGACGAATAGGGTTTCGTCAGATGAACGAAACCCTAAAAAACTAATAAAAATATCCGAAAAATGCCTTGAGCGCACGTTTTGCTGACACATTTCTTATAAAATCTCGTATTTCTATGTGTATTTTTATAAGTTAGAAAATGAACTAGTTCAAAATAATAATAATAATTCCGTGCGCAAGCGAGGATATCGGAAATGTTCTTGCAACTCTTTTTTTTTAAACCTCCAATATTCTATTCCTTGCAGGCAACAATTAACATGTCATCCCTAAAAAACAAAGATACGTTATATATAAGTCAGCCGTAAAACGAAGCAGATGTATCATTGTACCGTTCAATACTGATAATCTCTACTACATTTTTTTTTTTTATTCTAAACATCGCACATTTTCAATTTTTACAACTTCGTATAGGGAAGAAAAGTAACTGCAATTTATTTGAAAACTGCATCATAATTTATTTTTGAGATATTAATATTTTTGTAGTTTTTGATGACATTTCTGTAATGGTGGCAACTGAAGTACTCCATTTTTGTAAAAAAAAAAGAAAATAGTAGATTACTATATCTTTTTGTTGCCATTTTCTCATAACAACTGGAAAAAAAGTAATTAAAATGAGTGCTATTTTGAAAAAAATATAAGAAAGATTATTTTTTCTCATCGGGGGCGGCACTAAATTCTGAAAAAGCAGAATTCCTGCATTTTTTTTTTTTTTTTTAGCAGGAACGGTATCTAACAATTATGTTACCAAACTTCTCATGATAATCAATACTCGCGAAATTTTCAGATTTGAAGTTGCCTGTTCATTAGTTTATTTGCATACAATGAATGAACAATATTTGTTGTGTTATATATTGAATGAAACATTTAGTGTTTTATAAGAACAGATACTGGATATATTTTTTAGATAAATCAGAGTCGAATAAATGTTGTTTTAACTTGTCAAAACGAGATTTACCAGTGAAAGTTGCGTAATATCTGAATCTCCAGCAAAATGATCGCTTTTCAAGGAGGGACAAATTTCATTTCATAGAAGGAAGAGATGTCAACAAATGCCCCGTCCCTTTCCTATCCCTTTCAAAGGAAGGTCAACAGGTCAATCGTCGTCTTTCTAGTCGAAAAAAAACGCTTCTCCTAGCTGGTCTAAACGGAATCATCTAGGTTTACTGTATTTTTGGGAAATATTCTCATTATGGCATGTTATGCCAAGAATAAAATAGCATTACGAAAAAACTAAAAGGCTTCTTGGAGGATATTTTATATAATATTGTCTAAAATATATCACTTATTAAATTTACAAGAAAAATAATGATAATAATTTACAAGAAAATATACAAAAATGATAAAATATATTGCTTCGTACTCGATTCCTTCATAGTACAGGACATCTAATGCCATCTGGTGATGTCTACTGGAACCAAAGAAAAAAATTTTAAAAAATAGATTAAAAAAAATAGGCTATATATTTCATTTATAAAATTAAACTACGTTGAAGAAATAAGTTATATCAATCCCCTCAAAAAATTTTTAAAGAAATTGGTTCAATAGCAAATGCACAGGTGTGATTTGAAAAATGTAACATGGGCAGCATAGAGCAAAATATAACTGACAGTTACCCTTAAGGTGCTGAGAAATTTCTGAAGACTGCGGAATGTCGCACTGTTATTTGCTGTGTAGTGCACGTGACAAAAGTATTCTTATTTTTAATTACTTGTTGCTTAAATTCGCTTTCATCAGCATCGGTGCTCGAAAAGTACAACATAAAATGAAGAAAAATTACTGTACAGTACAAGAAGAGGTGCTGGAAGAGGTGGCGGCCAACACTGTTGCTGTAAATTTAAAAACTACTGTTTTTAAAAGTGGTGTAAAAATTTTCAATCTAGGGACAGCCGATGTGCTGTTGGTTGCGTGCTGCACATGACAGGAATAATTCGATTTTGACTTCACTTGTTGCTTGAATTCGCTGTCACAGCTTCTGTTCCTGAAAAATTATAACATAAAGTAAGAAAAATAAATTCATTCTACATTTTTTCACAGCGTTCAACGTAAATTTAACAACAAAAGTTGTTGTTCCCCCACTACCTTTTTTTTTTTTTTTAATTTTTTCATGTTTAATTATTACATGAGCAGTCCTCTTTTGTACAAACTGAGCTACAAAATGCATCACAGAATGCTCAGTTTTTCCAATAGCAATACTCTAAAAACTTAATTTTGAAAAAGTTCATTACGGTATGTGCCTACCCTCAAATCGCTGTTTCTGTGAAAAATTTTGTTTTTGTTTTTCTTATTTTAAATTAAAGTTCAAATTTTTAGCATTCCAAAAATGCCTTAATTTTCGTTCATCAATAATTAGAAGCAAAGTTATACCCCAAAATATAAAACTTTATACATGAGTTTGTGTGCTGCATTAAATTCTTGACTTTCATTTTCTGAAAAATTGCTTTTTTCATTGTTTATATTTACAAGAGACCTCATTTCTTAAACGGTTTTTAATACATTCAAATAAAATTTGGTTGCAAGGTTCTGCTCATCTATCCTTATGTTCTGAAGCAATGTACAGCTTTTAAGTATGTATATATTAATTTAAGTGCTGTTTTTATTTAAAAATATACCTTTTGTTCTTTTTAATCATGTTTTGTTAGATAAAATTTGGTATATGTTAGTAAATTTAAGCGGTATTGAAAACCTTTCGCTTCATAACACAGATAATTGATTTTTCTAACACATTGTTGAAAAAAAAGTGAAATATATTGAATAGATTTTGTTATAGAAGGTTTGGCATAAACGCAATTCTTTGCTAAAATTTGACTAAATATTGCCTAAATTTGAACAGTTAATTAAAATTCCATTAAAAGTTTTTTTGATTTCATAGTTTTATTCCCTGTTTGAACTAAAAACACATGTGTTTAATAAAAATTTCATATTTTTTCAAAAAAGGTGCCCGGAAGGTCGAAACATACCGTAAGGAAGAATCTTTCAGTTCTTTTTCTACATTTTAATATTAATGTTCCAGTTTGCAAACACATTTTTTCACTAAACATTTGTATAATTATGTTTCGGTTTATGTGTATATCTATACTTATGTTTATGAACTACTTATGTTTCTAGAATATACATATTTTTTGCTAAGCAATTTATTTGTCTACAAATAATCCTTGTATCTTAAGATCTTATTTAATTTTTAATGAGCCAAAATAAAATTCTTTAAAACAGGAGCTGATTTCCATTTTTGATGAATTTTTAAAACGTATAAAAATAAAGTCTTTCGAGCGCAAAGTAATATGCCAGTATGCGAAATATTTATTTATTTATTTTTACATATCTAAAGTAATCCAGTAGATATGCGCAAATGAAAATGAAATATCTATAGTCAAAACATTCTTATTTCTTTGAATTAAACACCAACATATTTTTAAATATATGTTTACATAAAAATTTCCTGACAGTTTTATTTAAAAACTTCTAAAATAAATTAACACAGTAGTAATAAATAAACATATTTAGCAAAGTATAATGGAAACAGATTAATCAACAATTATATCTTAATTATATTAAGACATTTATGTGTCAAAAAACGTTCGAAATTTAATACTATTTTTGAATTTAGATTAGCTTCTTTATTACGCTAATGAGTGCGTTTAAATAGATTTTTAAAAAGTAAATTACATTCTTAATTTATTGGAAATTCTAAACTAGTAAATATATTTAAAGTAAATTGAAACTTGGAAGTTTAAGTGCGTTATGATGGGCGTTATTTAATGACTTTTAAATTTAAATATCATCAGTAATTTTAGTAACTAATTTTAGTAACATCAGTAACTAGTATTTTCGCCATATTTTGTCCAATAATTTACAGCCATTTAGACAAGCCAAAGATTAAACACAAATTATGAAAGATAAAAACCATATGCAACCTGTATGGAACGCAACATTATAACCAGCTTGAACGGTTAAGAAAGAATATTGTTTAAGACTAATGAAATAAGAGTTTAACCCTTTATGCTCTGACTGTACTTTTAAATACCATTGAAGAAAATGTAATATACTAGGGGGCTCTGCCCCTTACGAGCTACGCGCGCCAACTCCCGTTCAGATACTGCAGACTCTAAAAACACGCTAATTTGACAGGTTATAAAAATATTTCGGGAGATTGAATTATAATTTAAAAAAGAAAGGCAAACTCCCTGTAAACGGATTTCCATTCATTTCCCTTTGATTGGGGAATTTCAAGGGCGGATACTGTTTTCGTCTTTGATTAAATAAAATCTGTTAAACGTTTGAAATTAAGCTAATGTAAAATGAATTAAGTAAACAGAGTCTTTCTCTCCCGGTAATTTTTTTAAAAACGCTATAAGAATGTTCTTTTAAATAAGACATTTAAAATGTATAATTTTTTTCCTGACGTAATTTTCACCAAAATTTTATTTCTCTTTTTAATATTCACGTAAAAATACTTTTGTTGTTAGAAATGAAATATTATTTGCCCTGCCTTAGAATTCATAACAATAATTGAAAATATCATCTCAAAATATCAAATAAGTCTCGCGCAAATATATTTTTTAATTTAAACTGCTTTGCAATGTTATTTTTTGTTCATTTTAAATATGACGTAATTTCTCTTTTTTAAGACTTCTAAAGCATATTAACGAATTTATTATTTTACAATTTACTTTCTCTTTAAAAATTCACGTGTACGCACAGTTTTTATGACATAATTTTTAATATTTTCCTGCTTTTAATAATTATTTAATTATAATTTGAAAGTTATCTTCTGTTTATAATAATCACGCGTAAATATTATTTTTTAATTTGAAGGAAACATTATACTTTGCGCTGTTTTTACAGTTGGCAACAATATAAAATAATACCCTATTCTAAAATATGTAAAAAATATCTCTTGCAATGCTGAAAATTTGGATTTTAAATGTGAATAAATCCTCAAAAAATTAGTCAAATTAAAAGTATAAGTGCAGTCTGCACACCGGGAACATTTACTGTATATCGTTATAAAAAATTATTAAATTCCTATGTATAGTTTTTGCTTCCATAAAACTTTTTTAATGGAACGATTTTGACCAACATTAACATTAAATATATCTTAAAATAATTATTGAATTTAAAAACTGCCTGCATCAGCGTGTTTATCAAACATTTCGTTGTAATACCACCGATTTTCATATTTTTGTATGCATCAGTTTTCTTAATATTAACGAAGAAAAACCTCCGGTCTATTTAATTCTAATTTGATATTTATTCTAATCTGATATTCTAATTTATAATTCTTTTTTTTTCTGTAATAATAATAATCACGTGTAAATAAATTGTTTATTTGAGGGGAACATTATTAATTTGCGCTGTTTTTCCAGTTTGCAACAATATAAAAATAAGTAAAAAATAAGTAAAATAAAAATAAGTAAAAAAAAATCTCTCGAAATACTTAAAATTTGAATTTTTAATACAATCAAATATGTAAAAAATCAGTCAAATTAAATAATAAATGCAGTCTCCACATCGGGAACTTCTAATGTATATCGCTATAAAAAATAATTAAATTCCTATGTACAGTTTTTGCTCCAAAAAACTTTTTTAATGAACGACTTTGACCAACTTTAACATTAAATATCTCTTAAAATAATTATAACTGTCTGCATCAGCGTGTTTATGAAAAATTTCTCTTAAACACCACGATTTTCATATTTTTGTATGCAATAGTTTTCTAAATTTTAACGAAGAAAGAACCCGGTCATAAAAAAATTCTTTGACAGCTACAGTTACTTTCTTTTAGACTAGAGAGAAAATTTATTTACTCTGTCTATTAATAAAAGTTATTTTTTCCACAAACAACACTCTGCTCGATCAAATTTTGAAAGAGTCGAAGCTAAATACTTTCAAAAAACAGGTAATTTCTTTAATCCATTACATAGGTATAATTTTTTTAAATAAAAAAAGTTATATGAAACATTTTTAACTGCAAAAGTCTATCCATTTACAATGTAATGGACCATTGGAACAATGTAATCTGCTTTATGGACTGCCTACTTGCGTGGCAACTTTACATCTAGTGGAGAGGTGATCGTGTTGCAAGGGCATTAGGTAGACTTAAAAAAATAATGTTTAGACGCGGCTGGTAGCCACAAAAATAAAATTACTAAAAGTAAATCCATTTACAAAGAGGATCATAATATATTTAAATACATTGCTTTTATAAGAATTGTGATATTTCCATAATAGTATTTTTGTTCATTAATCTGATTATTTTTGTAAATTTTTTACAAAAAAAGTTACATCTATCGATTTAATTAATAAGTTGCATTGAAAAATATTATCTAAATTACACATTATTACAGTTTAAAAATTCCAGTATATCTTCAGATATTAAAGAAGATAAATATTGAGTTGGAGCAATTTCTTGATAAATAATTCCGTAATTAAAGGGTTAAGCAAAAAATTTTAAATATATAGTCATAAGATATGTGCTCATTTCGTTTTATGTTTCCCTGAACTTTAATTAAAAGAATCCTTGCAATGGGAATTGTTACTATATCATTTTATTTTGTCTTGTTATGCTTTAGTAAATATTTCATTCACATGTCAAAGTCTTTTTATTATAGTCAGAGTACTGTAAATTTAATTAAGATTAGGTAATTTAAATAAACTACAGTATTCTTGAAAAGTCATCCATTTCATTCATTTAATGTAAAATTTATATAGCAGAAAATAATTCATTCATGCGAAAAATTTGAATTCCTTTTCTAGAATGTTCATGATGAAATTTTCCTTTAAACTCGCAATGAAAATCTTTTGTATAAAATACTCCATGTCTGACAATGATATCTTTCCCAAAATGAACATTATTCATTTAGAAACATTTATTTGTGAAACAAGTACTTCTCTGTTCTGTACTTCCATTTATTTTGTCTTTAACGAAGTAGAATAAAATATTTTGAAATAAGAATTCATTAACATTTCTTGTTAGTTTTAAGATAAATAATAAGAATTATTTTAAGAGCAACATATAATGTAAATACCTGCACTTAAAATATTCTTGCATAACTGCAGTAATTCTACATTTATCGCATCTTTTTAATGAGTAAATAAAGTGGAATTACCTGTAATCAAACAATCCCTATTTTGCTAAAGTATACCATTTTTTTAAAAATATAATAGAAATTTAACTAACTTTTCTATGTAAATAAATTTTAAATAAAATCACACTGTAGTTGTAAAATACACACATATATATTTTTATATTTCCAAAACTGTCTAATTAACACTTTTATTTTGTAAATTTTTTGTTGAAGTCAAAAGACGTTTGCAATTTTATTTTGTTCACAAACTGTGAGATTTTCTAATGTTTTGATATGCTAATGAATGCGTTAAAATATTTTTTTCATCGAAAATATTTTTAAAAGTACTGGAAATTCTACACTAGTATTATTTTATTTTAAAGTAAATCCATAATTGGTAAACTAAGCAAGAATAAGCAAAACACTAAAAACGGATAAGTTTAAAAAAAACTTTTAAGGAATATAGTACATTGGTCTTTTTTTTTATATTTTAAAGAACTTTATCTAAAATCCTTGAACTATTTTTAAAATAATAGTTTTTCTTTATATTGTTCTCTTTTAGGTATTTATTTAATTAAGAAAAAATACTTTTAATAATCCCTTTCAATGCAATATAAATTTATTTAAAATTTAATTATGAACATAAATTTCCTTTAGTATTCATGAATAATCCATCGGTTGTTTAATTTTCTTTTTTTTTTTTGCTAAAATTCACGGGCTAGCCTACTGGTCAAAATAAAGAGATTAAACGAATATTCTTGCATTCAGTATAAGAGAATCCTCTTGGGATGATTGGGAAATTTTTAGTATTAGTTTCGGACGAGAACGAGTATTGAAATCAGTGCGGTACTGGCCAGGTTCTTAACCCTTTCCGGCGTGGGGTAATTCTGTTTATAAACTGACGAAATAATGGACTGACACCAGAATTTATATAAGAAGTTGACAGAAAACAAGAACTTTCTTATTTTTACGTACATTTAAAAGGAAATATTTAATTAAATATTTTTGGAGCCGTTTGCAGTTTGTCAATTTTGGAATTAAAATTAGGTGTCCTTTTTTAAGGATATCGCCCTCGAAAGGGATAAGCAAGGTAACCATATAGTTTTCGTTGTAGCAGAACAATAATTTGAATCAATTCCCCTTCAAAAGTCCTCTATGAAGATATTCCTTTTGTAGTAATATGGACAGAACTGACCAAGACATAAAAAAAATCCCATTCCATTACCATTTTTGCAAAAATAATTTTTGAGTACTGGAAGAATTCATTAAGGCTACAATTTCCAGTTCCTTTATTACAATGGTTATCAACCTTTGTGCTATCTTAGACATTTTATACATTCTATTGATACTAATGAAAGTTAGGTTACACATTTGATACAGTTTTCGGATTTTTATTTAACTATTCTGAACATCATGAGACTCATAAATGCAAATTGCAGCATAAAATTGACAGAAAACTTTGTATTTAAACAATACAAAATTTGCTGAATTGTAAGGAAGAAATACATCAAAATGATATTATATAAAAAACTTTAAATACAATAAAATCTGCGTTTCGTATCGGAGCTGGGAACATCTTCAGGATATATGTGGTTACAATAGTTTTTTATTGAATCTATTGTAAACTCATTTATCAGAAAGACGATCGCACAGGCGATACGAAATGTATATTTTATTGTAATTTGAATGTTTTTATATTATATCATTTATATGGATTTTTTGTGTCTGAAATCCAGGTTAAGCATCAGATAACTCAAATGATGTCCTTACCGTTACTTAAATAACATTTACGCGAATTCTCCGATTGTTGGCGCTGTAACATTTAAATAAATATTCAGTAGATTTAAACATTTTAATGCATCTTATACCTTTGCATAAATGCTTAATTGATCAACATGCCCTACTTCATTGGCAACAACCTGATGTAGTCATAAAACCACATTTCCTACTGCTATGTGCTGCGAGTTAGGCCAACTATAGAAAAGGGGTAAAAAAGGATTTTTTTTAATAACTGGCACTTAGACATTCATTAGTGATTTTTTCTTCTACAAAAGTTTTATTTTACGAAGTATAAGTGTATCTTTCTGATTATTTAAACATTAAATTTCATCTGATTAAGATCCCGAGATCTTAATACAGAGATCTTTTATGTAACTTATTTTTTGCTAAACCTCTATTATTTATACAACTATTCTGCCACATTGTTTAAATATGCACGTTCTTAAATACCATAGTACATATACTCGGATACATATTTAAAAAAAAATACTGTACAAAGAGCAACATGCTTATTACAGCCAAAATCCTGTACAAATAACAAAACAATATACAAAATCCATGAGTCTTTGGCGGTGAGGTGACTCTTGAAATATTTTTCTAACATTGGTTAAAATAAAAGTGTACAAAACAAACAGAGATGAGTTTCTCTTTTACAGTCAAAACGAACACTTTGTTTACATGAAAACAAATTACATACACGGTAAAAAAAGCAAATGTGTTTTAATCTAGTAAAATGTAATATGAAAACGAACTAAATAATACAATAACTTTATTCCGAGTTACACAGGATTTTCAAAAGCGGTCACTGTCCTTGGAAACCTTCAAAACAAATATAATTTCGATATTTAAAGAAGCATTTATAAAACCAATCTTTCTTTTGCTGTCACTGATTTTTAGAAACGTTTCCATGTAGTTTGTATAATGTATTAATCAGTTTTCTCAAACCCTCGACAAATATGTTTGCTACAACAAAAAATGCTTTTAATTTATCCTGTTTGTCTGTAGACAAACATGAGAAATTAATAGCATTAACATAAAAATTAATTTGTTGCTTTTGCATTGATAAATTTCGTTACGCAGCTTAGAACGTTTAATTGAGAATCGGTACAATCCTATAAACTATTATCCTGTTTTTAAAAAAGTGATTAATACACTTTAAAAACTAATAAGGTAAGTACCTGAAAATTAGAGGCAGAAAGATCTTGTTTTTATAAATGCTTCTTTAAATCTTAAAATTATATTAGATTCTGACTTTTCTAAACGTAAAGATGCTTTTGTAAATCATCCCGGTTAAGACGGAAAAGATCATGTATTCTTTCATTTGTGTTCGTGTTACATTTTCCTAGTTTAAGAACTAGACGCTATTAATCCTAAATTTCCTATGCACTGTTAATCATGCCATTAAACGAATTTCTAAATCATTTGTAAACACGTATCCAGCGTTTACTGGAGTAATACACTATATGGCCAATGATGACTGGTTACTTGCGATTTTAGATGTTTTGTTAAAATCTAGAAAAATTCGTGATGAATTATCTTGAAAATCCAGGTGTGCAAACGGAATAGTATAGGTCATATATTTCAGCGAAGATTTTTTCACGAAACCCCATAGTGGCCCGTTCAGAAATTGAAAAATAACGAATATATTTTGTATAACCCTGTAAAAACTAATGTAGCAAAAGCGTTCGAACTGTAAAAAATGGTTAAGAGGCTTATTGTGATAAACTGTGTTCATTTTTATGAGAATAGCATATATACTAAAACATAAGTTAAGGTTTCTATAAAAACAGTCTAAAATTTTGCCAAGTTTTTTGCTTATAATTTGCAGAGTTCTTAACATAAAAAAATATTCTTTTCAGAAACTATGACAAACAACAATGTACACAATACCCGGCAATTAGAATTAAAAAATAATAAAAACTGGATGAAAAAAGAGCAGGTTTACTAAAAAATGCTTCGTTGCGCATGTACGAACGCAATCCAAATATAATGTGCATAATGTATTACCTAATGTATAGAGCAACTTCATTGAAAGTCTCAAAAACGTAGCTTGAAAATTGTGAAAATTATCGTCGATAAAATAAGCTCGAAAATCGTTGTTCCCAAAAAGCAGCTAAAAGATGAGGAGCTGTATATAAATATCTGTTGATTAGTGCCAAGATAGCGTACATAATATTGCGTGAATATTTGGATACAACCCCACATCTTTTGCTTCTTTTGGGAACAACGGATTCCGAACTCATTCTATAGACGATAATTTTCTGGCTGAATTATGTGCTTGCCAGGTTTGTCCGGGACAGCTCAGTTCTTTGAGCATTGGCGACTTCATCCAAAGGTCTTGAATCCTAACCTGGACACTTTTTTGCCCAGTTCGGGAAAATTACAATCATATATAAATATGAATCCATCGGTCTCTGTTGTTATATCACATGCAATTTATGAAAACTGTATTTTGTTTACAGTAAGCGAATTTCACACGAAAAGTCTTTACATTTCAGTTTAAAGTACATTAGCTCAATTCAAAGTAAAAGAATATTTCAGTACTTGTTTGCATTTTATTAGCCTTTTATTAATTTAAATCTGTGCAGTTGAAGAAACTGCTTGGTGGAAAAAATTGCAATTTGGTTTTCATCAGCGTATAATTTCATATGGAAATTCATTAACTAATTACTCAAAATTTTCTTTCTTTAAATGATCTATTAGTTTATTCACAATATTACGTACAACTAACGTTTCTCTTAGAATATTTCAATTCAATGTACAATAAGATCTCAGTACTTCTTTACCTTTTAATAGTGTTAATTTTATTCAAGATATTTGTCTGCGATGAGTTTTATCCTTCGAGATAATTAACCCGAGTTTGCTCGCTCTCGGTATGTCACACCCAGTGCTGCTTTTTTGCAGTTTTTCTCCCTAACCTTTCTTCAGAAATGGATGAGTCTTTGTGTAGCTGCCTCGAAGGTCATAATCTTAGAAGGGGAAAAGCGGTTAAATAATTCGAAAGTATTTCACACCCAGTGCGAGCATTTTTTTAACAGCTCTGAGTACAGATAGACGCAGGAAATTTGGAGAATAAATGTAAATAACATTTTTATTACATTGAGCAAAAAGTTCTGGGAAATTTTTTATCTAATAGTTACCAGAATTTTTATCGCATATAGGAGTACTAGTGGTATATCTATAGGAGTTCAGGAATTTCGACTCCAAAATGCCTATTGAACAGTATGATTTGCGAGTGTTTATCCGGGATTATTGGAGAAAAGGTCTAACGATTCTGAAAGCTTTCGATGAGTATCCTTTAATGAAGTTGAAGAAGCATGTCAAGAGTTTTTTAATTGCAAGGAGCCGCCATGGTACTTCCAGCAACTCCGGAATCTGGCGGAACGATTGCAGAAAGTCGTGGACTATGATGCTCTCTACTTTGAAGAATTGTTCTTGTTGCTTTTGTTGTTAATTTGCGCATAGCAACGCAACTTTCACAAACTTGCGAGGACTTTTTGCTCAACCTAGTAATATATCTTTAAATCTATATTATCCATTCCTTTTTTGTAGTGTTTTATGTTTTATGTAGATTTTAAGGTAAAAAGTCCTTCCGGCCAGTGCCGGGAGGAAGAGGTAGCTTTCCTAATCCTTATTTAAAAAAAGCCAAATTATATCATTCAAACACACGAAGCTCAATTTAGTGGAAACCGAATATAGGAGATTCAATACTAATTTTTATCAATATAATGAATGAGAATTTCGCGAAATTAGTCAGCTTTATCCATTCTGCTTTTCTTTAAAGTAACATATATTTGGCTGCCAAATTCGGCAATTTCTTAAAGTGCCTGTCATTTTAAGACAACATGGTGGATGAGGCTAAGCAGTGAACTTGGTCGAGACCTTAGTAATTGCTGTGCACATGCTCACTCACATCGGAATCGGTTAATATATAGGAGTGCTGTCGCATGCAAAAAATCAGATTTTTCAAAATGTCACCCACAATAGAAATTGAAACTGCTATATCTGAGCCATTTTTTAAGGTAAAGACAAACAAAAAATGCTCCTGAATCCTTATATCAAGGTCAAATACTTAAGAAAGAAACCTTTTTCAATTTCTAATTTTTTTGCGCCTCACTTTAAATATATATATATTTTTTAATTTAATGGTCGCCATTTTGAAACAAGATGGCTGATGAATCTGGCCAGCGAACTTGGTCAATGTGTTGATGTATACTATCCACATGCCTTCTTACATCGAAATACACGAATACGTGTGTTATCACGTGACAAATACAAGATCTTTTCAAAATGTTAGCCATGCTAGAAATTCAAAGTGCTATAAATCAACCATTTTTTAAGATATAAACAAAAGAACAAATTTTCAGAAACAAAAACTGCTCCGGAATCTTTGTATCAAGGCCAAACACATAAAAAAATCTTTTTCATTTTCCAATTGTTTAATACCTCATTTTGAATTTTAAAATTAATTTTTTTTTAATGGCAACCCTTTTGAAACAAGATGGCGAATGAAGCTGGCCAACGAACTTGGTCGAGACATTGGTATGTACTATGTACAGACCAAGTTACATCCAAATAGGTTCATAATTACGCCTGTTATCGCGTGACAAAAATCAGGTCGTTTTAAAATGTCAGCCACAAGAGAAATTCAAAATGCTATTACTCAGCCATTTTTTTTAGATATAGACGAAAGAAAAACTGTTCTGGAATCTTTGTATTAAGGTCAAACACATACAAGAAAAATCTTTTTCACTTTCCAATTTTTTGGTATCTCATTTATTTTTTTTTATTTTTTAATTTTTTTAAATGGCCGCTATTTTGAAACAAGATGGCGGATGAAGCCGGCCAACGAACTCGGTCGAGATATTTGTATGTACTATGTACACACCAAGGTACATCCAAGTGGGTTCATAAATACGCCTGTATTTACGTGAGAAAAATCAGGACGTTTCAAAATGTCAGCCACGCTAGAAATTCAAAATGTTATAACTCAGCCATTTCTTAAGATATAGACGAAACAAAAACTGCTCCCGAATCTTTTTATCAAGGTCAAACACATAAGAAGAAAATATTTTTTCAATTTTTAATTTTTTGGTACCACATTTCAAATTTAAATTTTTCTTAAAAATTTAAATGGCCACCATTTTTAAACAAGATGGCGGATGAAGCTGGCCAACGAACCCGGTCGAGACATTAGTATGTACTATGTATAAACGAAGTTACATCCAAATCGGTTCATAAATACGCCTTTTATCGCGTGACAAAATTCAGGACGTTTCAAAATGTCAGCAACGCTAGAAATTCAAAATGCTATAACTCAGCCATTTTTTAAGAAATAGACGAAACAAAAACTGCTCCGAAATCTTTGTATAAAGGTCAAATACACCAGAAAAAATATTTTTCCATTTTCAATTTTTTGGTACCACACTTCAAATTTTAAACTAAAAAAAATTTTAAATGGCCGCCATTTTGAAACAAAATGGTGGATGAAGCAGGCCAACGAACTCGGTCGAGAGATTGGTATGTACTATGTACACACTGACTTACATCCAAATCGGTTCATAAATACGCCTTTTATCGCGTGACAAAATTCAGGACGTTTCATAATGTCAGCCACGCTAGAAATTCAAAATGCTATAACTCAGCCATTTTTTAAGATATAGACGAAACAAAAACTGCTCCGGAATCTTTGTATAAAGGTCAAATACATAAGAAAAAAATATTTTTCCATTTTTAATTTTTTGGTACCACATTTCAAGTTTAAATTTTTTTTTAAAATTTTAAATGGCCGCCATTTTGAAACAAAACGGCGGATGAAGCTGGCCAACGAACTCGGTCGAGACATTGGTATGTACTATGTACACACCGAATTACATCGAAATCGGTTCTTAATTACGGGAGTTACAGTGTGACATAGGTCAGATATATATATATATATATATATATATATAAATTTTGAACGGAGGGTGGTTTCGGGGTCTGGGGGCCATGATCGATGAAAATATACCAAAATTTTTTGAAATCGCTTTCCTCCGAACGGCTGCAATAGGTAGCTTTTTTGTAAAGAAAGCTACCTAAAATATTGGAATAAACCGCCATGGGTATGACATACCCAGAGCGAGTAAAACCGGCAGTGTTTCTCGCGCGTGCATTCAATATAGATAGACGCAGTGAATGTACAAAATAAATGTAAGTAACATGTTTCATATCTGTTTAAAACTCTATTATCCCTTCTTTTTTCCTAGTGTTTTATGTTTTACTAGAAGTAGATGGTACCCGTCAAGATTTGACAGTAAATAACTTGAATGTTTCATTAGAAAAATTCTTGAATTTTAAATGAATTGCTTTTAAATTAATTATTGAAATTGTGACAAATTTTTATGTTGCATAAGTGATTCCTATTTCTTTAAAGCGATAGAGGGTACAGTCAGCCAAACCTATTCAATGAAGTCATAGAATTTTAAATTTATTATTTACAATCAATTATGCTTCTTTTACCAGAAATTTAACTAAAAATAGTGGGTAGAGCATTTATTGTTATTTACTATGGTCTCATTTTTTCGAAATAATAACAGTACTTATTTTTATTTATTATGAATTTTAACTACATGACCATTAAACGCTGCCATGAGTTTTATTTTTATTTTTATCTTTCTCATTCTCTAAAAACCCAAATTTGAAACTTGGTGCAGCATATAATTTTTATTACTTGAATTTTATTTTATATTTTTATACATTTTTTATATATTAAACAATGGATATCAAGGTAATTTTTTAAATAGTTCTTAAATGACTATCTTTCTTTCTTTCCGTTTCCTTTTTTTTAAGGAAAAGAAATTAAAACTTTTCTTTCTGATACACACACATATATTCTTGATAACGGTCAGAAGATATAACAAAAATTGTAGATCAGCTCAATTTAGTTGATAATTACATTTAAAATATTTTAGCTTAAATATTTTAAATATAAAATTGTTATTATTATTATTATTATTTTAAATATTGTTCAGCGTTAAATTTTATTTAATTATAAAGTATTCAAATAATGATAATAAGAAAATAAAAATCATATGACTTCTCCTACTAATAAAATATGTCATTATTGAAATAACTTATCGCGAAAAAATATTACAGAATTTATTTTGCCGGGCTTTGAGTTCGAACCTGCTATCCACTACAAAATATCGGCGCTTTAAACTGCTGGTTTAGACCGCTCAGCCACCGAGAAGTCGTTCTGGATCCCTCCAAATTGAACACGGTTGATGCATGTGCATATGTCCCGAAATGAGCCTACTTAAAATTTTACCTTTGCGTTTTAATAAATATGATGATTTTATAGTTTTTGAAGGTTTTAAAAAACTAAAGAAGGATAGATGTTATACAACGTAGATTAAATAAGGCAGTTCTTCGACATATAATACGGCATCGAAATGCTTAAGCCTAAAACGGCCGAAATAAAATGGTTGATTTTAACGAAAGATTAGCAAGATCCGGATGAGTTCACTCCAGAAGCGTTAGACACTTTGCGCATTACATATATAATATAGATTTTATGGTAAAAAATTGGAAGAAACCGCCATGGGTATGACATACCCAGCGCGAGTAATCCCGTTCGTTTTTCTCGCTCTTGTAATACCGGGTTAAGTTAAAAATTTAAGTGTTATCTTGTAAATTTTATTTATTAAATTTATACAATTTTATAATATATGCTTATTTATTTAATACATAATTGAATTAATGTCATTATTGTATTATGCAGAAAAACTGAAGGATCATTTTTAACACTTTCCAACTTAGTTGAAAAGTGTGTTTATGAATTTGGTCTGTTTCTCCGTACTCTAACTCGCGTAAATGTAGTCAGATTGCCCTGAAATTTATATATGTTATTTGTGTTTACTGTAGCATGTTCGGTATTGAAAATGAAATGTTTAGCATTTACGGTTCATTTACAGGAACACCCAAAATAATTCCGTATATTACGACCTATGGGAAAAAATCCTTTGCACTGCATTTTAATGATATTACACTATTTTAAATTTATAATATTTGTATACGAGGGTGGATCAAATATAAACCGGGATTTCTTTTTTTTTTTATTTATTGGTACATGATACGAAATAGAAAGTTACTTATTATTTTTCTATATAATCTCCTGATTTCAAAACACATTTTTCCCAACGGGTTGGAAGTTTTTTCGATGCCGTCATCATAGAAAAAAGAGGGGTGTGTCTTCAGTCAATTGCGCACAAAGGCTCCAATAGCAGTGTCATCGGTGAATTGTTCACCTCCTATTGCTTCTTTCAAAGGCCCAAACCTGTGATAATCACAGAGACACTATAGGGAGGGTATTCCAGTGATGGTCAATGCATTTCCTCCAACTTTTCGCGAGTCAGGTTGGCTGTATGGGGACGGGCACTGTCATGAAGCAAAATCACTTCTTTGATCGGAAATTCACGTCTTTTCCGCCGATATGCATGTTTTGTTTCATCCAACAGCTGGCAGTAGTAGGCAGAACCCTTGAGAATGTTCGGAATGGCGCTAATGTTTTCTTCAATCAAACTTGCTCGAGGGGGGGGGGGGTCTGGGGGGTCAACTTCTGCTCGTCCTTCCACAAACTTTCTGTGCCAGTCATACACTTGGGATTTATTCAGGCATGTCTCCCCAAACTGTGCTTGAAGTCTTCGTAAAATTTCAGCCCGTCTTACGCCTTCATTTGAGAGAAATTTAACGATAATGCGTTGCACAACGTTGGGGTGAACCTCTCCCTCATTCATCCTGATGCCAACTGAAGAACGGAGAGAGTAACACATACCGGCGCATAGATAGTCATGTGATATCCCCACCTACCATGAGCAGAGGTTTGAGCGCCTCGCGACAACCTTCATGCCTCTCTGCAGAAATTCCGGTTAATATTTGATTCACCCTCGTATATCACTGAGGTGTTCTACAAAACGCTTAATGTAGTGTCTATTATGCATTTGATTTATCGGTCATTTACAGAGGACTCAAAAGCATTTGGCTACAGTACTGCCTATGAAGTAAAATTGCTAGAAATGCGTTTTCAATTATGATACGCGTTTTAAAATTCAACTATTTTTTGCATATTACTTGGTGTGTATAAATTCTGTAGATAATATACAGGGCTACATAATATATTTCAAGTGCATTTCCGTTTATTGACGGACATTTCTGATTGGGAAATTGCAATTGCAGTAAGCGTTTAATTGAGCTAACTTTTAGTATACTATGTAATATACGTACTAATGAACAGATCATATACAAGGCTGCACGAAACAATTCAGATATTATTCGGACTATTCATTGTAATTGGGTTTTCAAATGCGTATGCATTTTCTAAATTGTTTATTTAAACATCTTTCACCTTAATAAATTTAACGTGTTATTACGGTATACTGAATGTGTTGGCAGTATTTCACAATTTATACAAAATATGCATGATTTTTCGTTTTTGTTATAATATTTCTTCTAATTAAATCTGCATAAAGTTATACAAGACTTAATACAAAATATGAAAGACTTAATGCATGACTTAAAAGCATAAAGAAAAAACATTTGTTCATTAAAAAATAATTTCATTCGTTTATCGGCAAAACTTACCTGTTACTAGCATATATATGCATATATACAGGCGTTGGACTAAAATATGTAAACGCCTAAAAAAAAAACATATTATCATGACCTGAAAATCCCTTCTTACGGAGTTCCTTTCTTATTGTTTTGGTGCAGACAGGCTTTATGAACTCGGTTTAGTTCAGCAGTGACTTTTGCAGCTGTCGTCTTCTTATTTTTCGTCACAATCAACTTTAATGACCGTCTGTCACGATCATTCAACACACAGTTTTGTCCGCATTGTGACTTAACCGATGATGTTTTTCGCTTTTACTGTATGCGGTATAAATCTTAGATACGGTGCCTCTTGAAACATGAAAAACTTCGGCTACCTTGGAAACGGAAGCACCCACCATACGAGCACCAACAATTTGTCCAAGTTCGAATTCACTTAGCTCAGACGTAAAGCGCTCACAACTACACAGAACACTGTTCTGACAACAACTGACACTTGCAACGTATTGAAGACATTGTACAGGTGGCGTAGTGGGAAAATACAACAGCGCCACCCACAGGATTGGGTAGAATCAACATTTACGTTCAAGCATGCATTTCACAACGAGTTTCCATATTTTTGTCCAATCCCTGTATATATAAATGCATATATATATATATATATATATATATAACTAAAACTAGTATATTTCTCGAGAATATTGCAGCATCCGCAAGGATTTATCCATTCATTAGAATTACTAAATTTGTTCTTTCGTTCTCGTTTGTATTTCATTTAATTCGGAAGACCAACATTATATAAGTAAGAGAGAGTAAGCCATTTCGTTAATGGCTCATTAGAAATATTAATTAAATTAATCTCATTTACTCATTTGTAACACTAAGACAGTGTAGCTGACGAATTTCCTAAATGAAAAAAAAAGACACTTGGCTCTTCATATAGTGAAAGTATAAATTCAAATCATTAATTGAGCTCTCTAATAACATTTTCTTTATATGACCCTATTTATAAACAATATTGGTTAAAATTAATATCGTTTCCACATCATGTTTATTAGATGTATTAATAATCTGGGTAGTGATGCCTTTAAAACACTTTATTTGTTTAATTTTTGTTAGTATATCCTAATAACCCGTATCAAGTTTAATCGATACATCTTATTTGATTATTTAGTTCTATGATTTTTATCATCTAATGAAGTTCTTTAAAATTATTAAATTATCAAAGTGCTTCCTTTTTCCATCTAATGAACATGCACTTCTGATCCAAGTTAATTTTAATCTGTATATCCTATTTGATTTTTCAGTAGTATGATTTTTATTCCCCTCAAAAACGAGTCATCTTAATTTAAAGGTTTGCTTATTTGTGTAGTTTTCGCATCTTGTTTATTAAAGCTGTTGTTTATTTGTGACGTTTGGCCTATAAAGCACTTTACAGTGTATTATATTGAAGAATATTATTTAAATTATTGCATTTATATTTAAACATGCATAGTTTTTTTTTTAAACTAGGGGGCTCGGCCCCCTACGAGCTACGCTCGCCAACCCCCGTCCAGACACCGCAGACTCTAAATGCACGCTAATTTGATCGGCTTTAAAAAGATTTCGAAAGATTGAATTATAATTAAAAAACAGTGGCGATCTCCCTATAAATGGACTTCTATTCATTTCTCTTTGATTGGGGAATTTTAACGCCAAATCCGCTGCGGTACTACTTGATTATCCCGTCGACCAATTTCGCCAAATTATATAAATCGCCAAACCACTCGCCAAATTATACAAATTGACATAATTTTTATTTTAAATAACGAAAGAACAAATAAATTAGTACAACATTAATAAAAATACAAATAAAACGTCGAAATAAAAATAAGTTGATGACGTAGACACGTGTAACAACATTTCAAAATAAGCTAATATAAAAGGAATTAAGTAAACAGAGTGTTTGTCGCCTGGTATTTTTTAACAAAGCGAAAATAAAGTTCTTTTAAATGAGACATTTTAAATTAATCGTTTTTAATCTGACGTAATTTTGACCAAGCTATTCTTTCTCTTTTAAATATTCACGTGAAAATACTTAATTATAATACTTAGTTAAAATAGTTAGAAATGAAATATTATTTGCGCTTTCCTAACAAAAATAGTTGAAAAGATCCTCTCAAAATATCTCATAAATGTCTAGCACAATTTCTAAATTTAAAATTTTTTGCAATATTATTTTGTGTTCATTTTATGTAATAACTGTAAAGTGACGTAAATATGACGTAATTTCTCCTATTTAAGACTTCTAACGCATGTTAATGAATTTATTATTTTACAATATCCTTTCTCTTTTAAAATTCACGTGTATACATTTTATGACGTAATTTTCAACAAGTTCCTGCTTTTTATACGCAATTATTTAATTTTAATTTGAAAGTTTAGTTTTCTGTTTGTAATAGTCACGTGTAAATAAATTTTTAATTTGAAGCAAACATTATTGTTTCCGTTGTTTATACAGTTGGCAACGGGTTAAATTAGTACAATTTTCCAAAATAAGTAAAAAAATATCTCTCGAAATGCTGAAAATTTGAATTTAAAATAGAAATAAAACCTTGAAAAATGAGTCAAATTTAAAAAATAAAGAAATTCTGCACACCGGGAAATTATAACGTATAAAATGATCTAAAAATTATTAAATTCCGATGTGTAGTTTTTTCTCCTATAAAACTTTTTTAGTGGAACGATTTTGTCCAACTTTAGCATTAAATATCTCTTAAAATAATTCTTCGATTTGAAAACTGTCTGCATCAGCGTGTTTATCAAACATTTCTGTATCATACTACCGATTTTCATATTTTTGTATGCATTATTTTTCTTAATATTAACGAAGAAAGACCTCCGGTCACAAAAAATTCAAAACCGGCGGCGGCGGTGACAGCGGTAGTTACTTTTTTTTAGAATAGAGAGATATATGAAATATGTTTTAAAAATTACAAAAAAAGATTTAATACTTGTTGCAATACATTTACACAAATTTTATACAAATACTATATACAAATTTTTACAAAAATGATTTATACAAATACTATAAATGTCAATTATTGAAACCACAGAATTGAGTTTAATGGTTTAACCCTTTATCTACTGACGGTACTTACAAGTACCATAAAAATAACCTGTTATAAAATTTATTTAATACATTGATTCGCAGTAATACAGTTTAGAATGAGTTATAGAGGCATTACTTTATATTGTTCCGAAAGCATTATTCGTTACACAAAGCAAAAGTATTTTTAAAATGATGCTTTCATTTGCCTTTGCATCTTTTCAGCTTTCTTTGCGTTGGGTGTGTGTGTGTGTGTGGGGGGGGATTTTTCCATTCGAATATATTTCTATATATCTATTGTAAGAACATTATATTTGTACATTTCCTAATTCTGTGAAATACTAAAAAAAATATTTCAAATAAAAGATTTGAGTGGGGTTATAAATATTGTACAAAATTCTTAAAAAATTAAATTTGATTAATCCTTCTAAATCCTTCAATCTTTCTAAAATCCGTCTAAAATTTATTAAACGATTATGTAAATCTTCTAATGTAGTTTCAAAATTTCACGAAAAATCCTTTAGAAGATAAAATTTTCTTGAATTTATAATTCAGCATATAAAGGGTTAAACACTGATCTAAAGTATTAGTGAATTTTTAGCACAGTTGTTGAATTTTAATTTTGAATTTAGAATTATTGTTAGAATTTGATTTGAGAATATTTTTTAATACGCAGAGGCAAGCAAGTTTCCGTTCGGATGAGTAAATGACTTAAAAATTTGGCTGGTTGGTTGCATATAATTTTATGGCACAAAAATCCCTTATGGCACATGTTTCTCCAAAAAACAACAACAAACAAAAAGGATACCATGAACTCACAGAAGGTGAGTCAAAATCCTTGTAGTTAAGTAATTACGATAAAAAAAAAAAAATAGTAAAAACATTGAGAAAAGCAATCTGGAATGGGTATCTCATCCAGAGTCGTCATAAACGTGTAGAAAACAAATATTGTTAATTTTAGAAAAAGTAAGAGATAAAAGTAATGCAGTATAACATCGAAATTCCTGCATCTTCAGGACCGAGATGAAACAGAATTTCTGAAAGAATACCAAAAATACATTCAATAGTCTTAATAGTGCCTTTAGTCGAAATTTAATTCATTACCAAGTGATAATTATGTGAGAGAAAAAGAAAACTAAATATAAAAAACGTACTTTAAATAAATTTTCTATATTACAAAATAAATAAATAAATAAATAAATAAAATAAATAAATAAATATTATAAACAGCGAAAATTTTACTTTCATGAGTGATTTTTTCTTTAGCGTCTTTTAGCCTTTTGGGACGTCACTTTTTGGATAAAATTGCTGTACTTCTTAGCTTCTGGTTTTCAGTATCATAAGCTGTCACCATCCAATTCCATATTCAGCATACAACGTTTTCAGAAAGCCTATGTAACGCCCTTACGGCCACTTTTTTTGTGATAGTCGAATTTAAATACTTTATTTTGGAAGCAATATTCCGTGGTTTTGAAAGAAAATTCGTAATAACTCTAATAAATAAGTAAAAAAAAAAAAACAAACTTCCAAAACTTCAGAGAAGAAAAAAACACCTGTTCATCTTGCTATTTTTCTGTCTCCCATATGTTGAATGTGTAAAAAAAAGTGAGAGGAAAGTTGACTTTGATACCGGATTTCTTAAGATTACCGGATTTCTGAATGCCAGATTTTTGAAGTCATAGTGTATTTCAATTAAAAAAAAACAATCTCGATGGTTCTTCATAGAAATAAAAAGGTGTTTCAAAGCTTATTTCACATGCATAAATAACTTTAACGTAATAATCGGAGTAGCAATATCAAGTACAAAATGAACAGTTAAAAGTGTTCCTAAAAATGCCACTTTCAATCTGTAAACAGCTACAAAATTCGGATGTTGTTAATTTTAAAGAACATTTGTCGCTAAAAGCTTCATGGGATTATTTTTAAAGCGTGATCACTTAATGAATTCCGCAGGAAACCAAACTCCGATGATGTGGAGTGAGTTTGGTCCCGAGCGTAGAGCAGGGCGCAAACTCACCTTTTCAGTAGTTCGGCTATTAATAATCGTTTGTGTAATGTAATGCCCAGTAGCAGTATAAAAGCAATAAATGCGAAAGTATTAAAAACAGACTAATTTAATTAGAATTAATCACATAATTACTATGTGATTCGCGACTAAATTGTATTGAGTGCATGTCTCAATACGCCTCCCGTGTCTTTAAAAGTTAGTCAAAAACCTATCTGGAAAAAGGCGGCACGGACCATGGCGGCGTTGCACATTTGCGACCTCCTTTCGAAGCGCGCTTAGTACAATGGTAAGTTTAAACTTTGAACAAGCGTTTTGTTTTAGCAGCACTGTAAAAAGGAAAATTAAGTTCATAATAAATAGATTAGGATTAGATTTAAAAGTAAATTATACAGAATAGCAATATTTGATATTATTTAGCCTTCATATCTCTTTGAACTTTTATTGTATAATCATACATACTTTTTTCATTATAAACAGCTATACCCAACCCTACTTTGTATAGTTTTTTTTTAAGTCTTATTATTCTTTTAGCAACGATTTTTTAAAATAATAATACAGTTAATAATTCATGCATTTATTGTATGGAACCTTCATATCTCTTTGAACTTTTATTGTATAACCATACATACTTTTTTCATTATAAACAGCTATACCCAACCCTATTTTGTATAGTTTTTTTTTTAAAGTTTTATTATTCTTTTAGCAACGATTTTTTAAAATAATAATACAGTTAATAATTCATGCATTTATTGTATGGAACCCTCATAGCGCGAGTAATACTGGCACTTGACCGTTTATTTTATTTCGAAACCCTCAGAAACAGATCTTCGTCTCAGTTTAGAGAAAGATTCGTAGATGGTAAATGTCAAAACAATTTCCAAGAGTGAAACTTTAAAGGAAAACAAATTAACAATTTGACATATTAATATTTGTTTATCATTAAATTATACTATGCGTTTAACTACAGATAAATTGAAATAAATTTGATTTTCAGAAAAACATTGAAATGGGCGTTTATGTATATTTAACCTTTCTATTAGATTAAATATTTCTTAACTAGATTTAATCCTTGTCTTTTTTAGATTATCAGATGTTTTGTTTCGATTTATTATTTTTGCCTCTATCCATCTTCTTCTGCTTTATTAGCATAGTTCTTTACCCAAGAGAAAATTTATTTGTGTTTCATGTGCAATGTGTTGATGTTCTGTTGTGTTAATGAAGGTGCTAAATTTAATCTATAAATTTTTAATACGTCCGCGATGAATCTGCTTAAGATATATAATATATACTAGGGGGCTCTGCCCCCTGCAAGCTACGCTCACCAACCCCCGTTCAGACATCGCAGAATCTGAAAATCTAAAAATCTAATGGGTTTTAAAAATATTAGAAAAGATTAAATTATACTGAAAAAGCTGTGCAGATCTCCCATTAAACGGGTTTCCATTCAATTCCCTTTGATTTCAAAAATTTAACGGAGAATCAGTTGCTGTTAAGACATCCAATGGTTGTTTCCGTTTTTGATTAAAGATGATCAATTAAACATTTTAAAAGAAGCTAAAATAAAATGAATTAAGCATTCAGAGTCTTTGTCAACCGATATTTTAAAACGATCTCTATAACAATAGCCTAAATCGTGTGACTATCATCAACAGTTCCGGGCGGAACACTTTGCTTTTTTATACTCTAGGTGCCATTTTAATACTTTAATGTTATCCAGGCACAGGTGATAAGTCGCCAAATATTATTCTATCCCCATCATTTCATCTATATTATAATAGTTCAAGTCATCAAATGCCATAAACAAATACCACCTGATCCCTTCGCCTTTCATATGAAAGTTTGGAACAAATGTCATATACATAAATTGGCGCGATTTTTTTCCAACGCCAATTTGGGGAACCCATCAACAGCATAAACAACAACATCCGGCTTACCATATCAAGCAAAATAACGATACTTTGGCGCCAGTTAAGTACCCGTTACGTATATGACATTGGCGTCAGAAAAAAATCGCGCCAATATGGGGCCGTATATGACATCTGTACCGAAAGAAAAAAAAGCCGGGTGCAAATCTCGCCAATATCTTTTTTTCAACTTGCCAGTAAGCATTTTTAGGTGCGTTCGTAATTATATAAATACGTAGCCCCTATAGTTGTTGTTCAGTCCGTCTGTCTGTCCGTCCGTCCGCATATAACAGAGCAAAAAGTACCCAACCGAATCGTTTGAAATTTAAAATATATAATTGTTGCATAATTTTGTCGAGTCATTTCAAATTTTATGAAAATCGGATGTACAGTTTAATTAAAGGGACCGTCAAAATTTTTCCATTATATTACGGCCAATGCGAAAAAATTATTTCAAGTGCAAATTAATGATGTTATAGCCTTTCGAACAGAATGAAATGGATAGGCACTTATGAAGTGCACTAAAATATACATTCAGTACAATATGCGGTGCAAAAAATATTTATAAAACTAGTTATAGTACGAACGCACCTCATTTGCCACGTTTGACGAGCAATTTCCAACTTGTTTTTATTGTTCGAGTGGTAAATTAAAACATTGATTTGAAGTTGAAATTAAATGTCATGGTTTGTTACATAATTTAATATTTCGCCAGATGTCATAAACAAATACGATCTGATCCCTTCGCCTTTCATATGAAAGTTTGGAACAAATGTCATATATATTTGGGGAATGCATCAACAGCATAAACAACAACATCCGGCTTACCATATCAAGCAAAATAACGATACTTTGGAGCCAGTTAAGTACCCGTTGCGTATATGACATTGGCGTCAGAAAAAAATCGCGCCAATATGGGGCCGTATATGACATCTGTGCCGAAAGAAAAAAAGCCGGGTGCAAATCTCGCCAATATCTTTTTTTCAAATCGCCTGTTAGCATTTTTTTATTGTTCGAGTGGTAAATTAAAACATTGATTTGAAGTTGAAATTAACACACAAGCTACACAAGAAAATTATTAACCGTTACTGAGAACTAGCGGGGATTGCTTAAAGGTGCTTTTAACACTTTTCAACAAAATTCAAATATTTTTAGGAATTCGTTTGTGTCTGTCTGCCATCTGTCTCTCTATCCGTACTCCAATGCAATTAAACATACTCTTATTGTCATTAAATATTTAGATGTTATTGGTTTTCACTATGGCATATTCGGTATTGAAAATTAAGCGTGTAGCATTTACAGTTCATTTACAGAGACACTCAAAATAATGCCGTTACATTACGGTCGTTGGGGAAAAATCGTTTGCCGCATATTTTAATGATATTACACTATTTTAAACGTGCTTAAATTTATATACAACACTGAGGTGTATTCCACGGAGCTAATTTTAGAATAGGGTGTGCATAGAATTTAATGTTCATTTACTGGGACACATAAAATAATTTGGCTACAGAAAGAATTGAACTATTGAAGCCTATGAATAATAATTGATGGAAATGCATTTTACGAGAACGCGTTTTTAAACTGAAATATATATATATATATATATTAAATAATACTTTGTGTGCATAAATTCTATAAATAATATACAGGGCTGCACATAAATTCTCAAATACTTTTCCGTTTATTCACGGAAATTGCTGAATAGAAAATTTCAACTGTTGCATTCGTTTAACTGAATATTTTTTAGCATACTATGTAAGTAGGGGTAAATTGTGCGTACGAACACAGTGGTGCTGTGGTGCCGAGTTGAGTTGAGTTGTTCCCCTCCTGCTGCTAAGTTGAGTTGTTTCCCTCCTGGATGTTGAGTTGTTTCCTTGCTGAATGTTTTGGTTTCGGTTTTGAGTTTTGTTTTAGAGAATGGCAACACCGAGGTACGAACACAGTGGTGCTGTGGTGCCGAGTTGAGTTGAGTTGTTCCCCTCCTGCTGCTAAGTTGAGTTGTTTCCCTCCTGGATGTTGAGTTGTTTCCTTTCTGAATGTTTTGGTTTCGGTTTTAAGTTTTGTTTTAGAGAATGGCAACACCGAGTTACTTTTTTTTTGTAAATGGCAACATGTTAACGTTGAACTTGTAAAATTTTTGACAGGTTTCGCGTGACTCCCGTGTTTACGGTATTTAATTAATTAAGAATACTGTTTTAAATAATTAAAGCTTAATGAATAAGCAATTACAATTAAATCAATTTACTTTTAAAGGAAGGAGTTTGCTATTTTCTCGCAAGATAAAATCACGTGACGTCACACATTCCTGTTTCAACAGATTCATTCGTGTTAGCACTCGAACGCTGACCCACGTGGCTATGACGTCATGTTTTCATGCCAGAACACGGGAAATATCTTTAACCGCAACCAAATATAAAGTTGAGTTGTTTTTTAAGTTCAACTTTGCGTTTAACTGTAACCAAATGTTACGTTGAGTTGTTTTGTGCTTCTTCTAATTATTTGATTGGCCTACAGCATTAGTTATACTGAAGTGGCAACACTTGAAAAAGCCTATTCGTGATCAGTTGCTTGGATATTTTTTTGATGGTGTTGCGTCCTGTTTATTTACTGTTGAACGGTGTAATTTTATTTAGTGAAATCTTTCTTAGTTCTTTTTAGTATTTTACATTAGTTAAAAATGAAGCGTTCATACCAAGAAATTCCGAACATTTATTCTTCAGAGCAACTAATGAGGAAAAAAGCTGCTTTGGACTTAGCAAATATACCTAAATGTGATAATTTGCCCTTGGATAATCCAAAGGATTTAATTAATCTTGGTGGCGAAAACTTCGTCACAGTCCAATAATTTATTGGACACACACGTGTACATATCAGGAGGTATATTTCTGATGAAGATTCTGGTTTCAATCCAACTAAAGATGAAGTGTCCATATCACCAAAAGTGTGATACTCTTTGCGTAGAGAAATACAAAATATTGTGAATCATAGATCTTGTGATAAAGTGTTCATTATAGACAGAGACTTGTGCATTTCAAAACAAATTAAGGATGGAGTGCAAGTGTTTATATTTCAAAGACTGTTTCAGAGAAAAAACATGTGTTTGGATTTTGTGCCCGAACGAGTAGTGCTTAATAATACACAGATTGAAAAACTTATTCAGAAGATGCCTGTAGTCACGGACGGTGTAAAAAATGGACTGATAACTTACACATTGTTCTACTGCATCGAAAAAGAGTTGAAAAATTCAAACCTACAGCTAAAACTTGACAACAGTGTAGATGGATTTTTACAATTGTTACTGTCATTGAAGGAGTGTCTACGTATTTCTATTTGTATTAAAATTACAGAACTTATAAATTGTTTTGGCTGTCGCGAATCACATCTTGCAGACTTTATGCATGATTGTAAAGTTTTAAGTCGTGAGCAAAAATGGGAACAGTATTTTGAACTGGCCCTGTACTCCATCGATATGAATAGTTTGGCTAGAGACATTTTACAAAAAAACTTGAACATTGATTTTAATAGAATATTCTATGAACAAGATTTTTTTTATTCTTTAATAGTAAGTGAATTGTTCACATCTATACAGAAATTGTATGTTGATGACGAGTTAGATGATAATCTTATAATCTGTTGAAAATAACTTCTGTTTTTGCTACTGTATTTTTACCGAATAAAATTTTGTACTTTTATTTATACTCCATTGCATTTCAGTCTTGATTTTTTATTAACTTTATATTAACTTTTTATTAACTTTAATACGAAAAAAAAATAATAATTTGTAATACTTATCTGAACTTATTATTATTATTTTTTTCAATATTACGAAAAAAAACAGACACCCACATAAATATATTTTGAAATATAAAAATTTTTATTTGTTTCATAAAATACATTATATTTGCAAAACATTATATTCTACATTTTCAACCATGGTATTGGTGATTTTGGTAAAGTTGCGTGCTTAGATAATCTTTGTTTTCTTTGATAGGGTTCAGGTCTTGCATAAATAGTTTTCTGTTCAGTCTTCAAGTACTTGTTTTTTATAAATTCTTGAGGAAAGCTGATTTTATTTAAGAGTTCTTGAAACTGATCAAAAGCAATAGGTTTTTGACTTCTATCTCTCAGCAAAAAACCGATTAGTTGAACAACATTTGATCCATTAATTACAGTATCATCTATTTTCAATTCTTTGTTTTCTGTACAGGAAATTTTATTTTGTTTAAAAAATTCCATAATTTTAACAGCAGTTTTATTTTGCTTTACAGGGATAGAACTTAGAATTTCATTTTTTATATCAGAAATTTCAAAGGGCTTCTGGGGAAATTGTTCTTTAGGGGGTTTGACTGCATTCATATCTGGGAATGATACAAACTTTTGCAAAATCTGTTTATACAGCTTCGCTTTTTCATCATCCTCTATTTTTCTTTTCAAAATAGTCTGAATTTGTCTATCTAGATCACTTAAATGCTCTTCGGCAAACTCTTGATCTCTGTCAGCTGGAACAAGTCTGAATTTACGAGCGAACTCCATTGATCAACGTACTGAGCACTGATACTGCAGCAGGAATAAGTATAGACAAAAACCCTTCTCCTTTTTGAACAAGAAGTCGTCTTTTCTTAAACAAGGGTACTTTCTTATCTCCCAGGCGTCGCAATGTTCTTTTATAAGCTATTAATCTATTTTTCTGACGTTTAGAGACAGGTATATTACCCTTTAAAAGATTTAAGGCGCATTCACATACGCCTTTTATAATGCTATTAGGACACTTTTTAAGAAAGGCCGTTTTTTGTTTTGTCTTGCTTAACAATTTCAGATGTTCCACGGTCGACATCCTGAGTTCAAATGATGGTGGTTGAGCTTAATCTCTCTCTTTTATATGTTTACCGTAAGTAAAAGCTTTCGTTAAAGCACAATGTTTAAAACAGGGTTTGTGACTTGGGCAGTTTACCTCTGAAATATTTAATAAATTAATCTTGGGGCAGTTAAAATCATTCAGATTCAAGATTTTTCGTCCAGACAACCGTTCTAAAAACTTTGCTTTTTCTAGTCCTTTGATATAAATATTCTTATAAGATAAAAACAATGATGAAAGTATAGGTTCTAATGCTGAATAAGGTAAATCACCACTATTCCATGACAAACCGTGACGGTAATGAGTCAACCATGCGAATGTCTTTCTTTTTAGGAGAGGTAATTGCTCCCAAGGATGCGGGGAGAGAAAATTCCACCGGCAATGGTATCCAGAATCAACCGCATAAAAAGCGAGTTCTTTGATAACAAAATCGTGCATGCTTAACTGAAAACCTTCAAATGCAATGACAGCAGAGGCCATGCTCACCAGATGCCGTTCCCTGTACAAATGGTTTATTGAAGTTCATACACATAATGTTTATCACCAGGAAAAATTTTAGTGCGCATGCGCAAACCTTCAAAAGAATCAGGTCTTAAATCAATGAATAAGTAGCTGAAAGGTAACGCAGTAGCATCATTAAAAATTTCTTGAAAAGCCTTAGATTTACCAGGAAACATTTGTCTGGATAAATGCATTATTTGGCTTTTATCTCGGGGATTCTTATATAGTACCATGTAATGAGAGTTTAAATTAATATTTCTCATTTCTTTACCATGATGAAACAAATTTTGAGTTATAAAGATAACGGAAAGATTTCGGTGATGACTGCCTTTCATGAAAAGTTTGCTCAATCGTACATCAGAAGCTAATTCTGACACCAAATCATCAATGATAATTAAAGCGTTTTTTAGAAATTTAAGATTAGAGGGTAAACCTTCTTCAAATTGTACACCTTTCATGGAATTGAAAAGGGGTTGATAGCTTCCATAACAGTATATTATACTTGTGGGCATAGGATGAAAATATTTGTAATCAATTAATTTTTTAACAAAAAAGCTTTTACCCGAGCCTGTCGGCCCGCTGATAAGGACAGTAGAAGGATGTACTAACTTGAGTAATTCCATGCTTTAAATGACAAGAATGAATGAAAGTTTCAGTTTTTATAGTATCTTGACTATTTCGGCGAAATTATTATTATTATTATTATTATTATTATTATTATGTAAATATAAATATCACAATAACTTGTATGATCTTGTTAAGGAAAAAAAAAATATGCATGCACTTTTTCTAAAAACAAATGATTTTTTTTTTTAATGTAATTCACTATACATCACGAATTAAAATAAATATATAAATAAATAAACACACATAAAATAAAAGAAACATAAATTTTTTATTTTTTAAAAATCATGTTTACACCATATCGTTTTTTGACAAATTGATACATTCGAAAATCATTCTTCTTTCTGGATAATACATTGGAAATAGAATTCATGCAAAGTCCTTGACATCGTTTTACAAGAAAGAAAATACAATATTGTCCACAGACATTGGACGTTAAACTTTGAAGCATTGCCTTGTTCCAACGAATTCGGTGATACTTCTTCACAAATCTTGTTATGTCTTCTCCATAGGTTTCGGGAGGAAGCCCGTAAGAATAAAAAAAGTCCAAAGTTTTCTTATCTTGAACATAAATTGCTAGCCAATGGGATCCTTTTTCGTTATGTTTATCAGTATTGATCACTAATGCACAGGGAAAGTTTCGAATATCAGGCATTTTGTCGGAAGGGAAAACGCCTGCAAAATATCTCGCCGAAACAGGATCTCGAGATAAAATTCTATGAATTTGCGATGAATTCATTAGTTTCCAAAATCATACAGAATATTACGAGATTTATTGATTTCGATTAAGTTTTCAAATTCAGCATACACTAGCAAAGAGACTGTTTGCGCCAAAGTTGTTCCGAACTTAATTTCTAATCTTAAATTGCTATGACGAATGAGATTAAGATGTGAACCATCGCATAAATCAGGTGACAGATCAAAACAAAATAATGAATACCCCTGTGAAAATTCTGATCTTGAAAGGTACAAGCCTTTGTTTTCCGCATTCGTAAATAAATTCTCATAAGCTCGAATAAATAAATTGTTTTCAAAGTCGGGTTGCAGTGGATTGTGAGGAACGGGCTGTCCATCCACATAGACGCCAATGAAATTAATATTGTAATGTTTGAACTCAAAAGGGGACTTTTTATAGTCGCCGTTAAATGAATCATTATTCACACAGGTGATTACGATGCGATTGGGAATCTGACCTGTAAAAATATTATCTTGAACAAAACTCATATTGCCTGCAGGAATGGAATATGTTTTACAAAGCACTCTGGTAATAGGATATTTAGCTGCTGTTTTTTCTAAGCTTTTAGCATGCCCTAAAACAACGCCAGGACTTACTCGTACTTTACGAACAAATAAGGAAGCATGTTCCAGGAAAACTTTAAACTCCCCTTCACCCGCCAATAAACAAAACTCTGGTTTACTACGAATGAGTTTAATTTTCACATCAACCATGTTTAGAAGGAGTCTTTCTTGGTGAAACATATCCAAGTGCAATCGACCAATCATATCCACTGAAGCACTGAGTTTAGTCATTTCTGCACGTTTACTAAATCCTTCATTGGGGTTTGCATCTGCAGGATCTACAACATTCATACGACCGGCAGTATCATTAAAAAATAATTCTGCGGAAAGTTGAGAATTTTTTACATCATACCCGTGATTGAGTAATTTCTCTATCATGGCTCTGTATGGATAAGTATTATTACTTGAAGAAACGAGTCTATCATTCAGACTAATATCAACTTGGGAAAACATGGAATGCAGAAAAAGATTGACGGGCCCAACTTTACATTTATCCGGAATGGTTTTGCCGTCCTTTTTTAAAATCTTTACTTTGACATATAACTGAGTTTGGGACAAATCAAGATAGTCTTCTCCACTTCCAGAAATATTAAATTCTACAGGACCTCCATCAGAAATATTGGAAAGCGGATGAAATTCAACCCATTGGCCTCTTTCAATAACTGTTTGAGTGGGAGGGAGATGAAATAATTCTAATTCTGATTTAGCACATTCGGGAGAGTCCTTTAAAAGAAAAGCCATAGTATAATGCGTAGATTAACAGTCAAAAATATCACGTCTTTGCACCTTCCGTGCTTTCGATGAAATGAAGTGTTTCGCAGGTTTCCGCTTCCTTTTAAGCTTTCCATGGCCAATCATTTCATCTGCTTTTTCAACTGCTTTTCTAGCTAATTTTTTTCCGACTTCTTTTGATCGTGTTTTGAGAGACGATTTAAAATTTTCACCTGATAATACATCATTCGCAACCATAGTGCCTGTTCGTAATGCTTCTTTTCCAATTGTTTTGGCACCACTTAACAAAAAAGGCATCGCACTGCGAAACAATTTAGCAAAAAATCCACCTATACCGTATTCTCTCTGCAAAACTGTTCCTCGATAGTAAGGCAAACCTTTTCCTGTTTGTCCCGCATAATAATCTTCAAACTTTTGTGTACAACATGTATAAGGCACCAACATTTTGTTGATCTTTCTTTATCGCAATCAAAAAGTAAAATGAGATTAATTTAAAACGAAAGGCTCTTTTATATGATTTGCCGTAAACGAAAATGCAACGTTAAAAATACTTTACCTCTTTGAAAAGGCACTAAATCTCCAGAATGAAGTCTGATATCAATTTGTACCGTTTGGAAATGTTGACGAATAATTGGTGCGTACAAGGGCCTCGGATAATGAGCATTAATAATTTCGCCATCGCTTCCTTCGACAGACACAATTTTTAGAAGAGGGGCTTGAACGTCGCCGACGATTTGAGGCTCCGCGAGATCACAATACACATACATAACGGGAAATGATGACTTTGGGTCAGCCACAAAAGGACTTTGATGCAATCCTGTAAATTCCCCAGGTTCAAACCCTAAAAGTTCTGCGAGACCTTCATAAAGAACTACTTTCGATTTTTTATCTGTCTTGATGGTAACTCTTTTCGTAACTGACTGATAATGAAATTCTATCTTATTTTTATGCGATGGTATCGTCATACTTTTAATGAGGTCTGGTAGTGTTTCGTAACATCCAGGAGGAACTCTCCTACCTTCAAACTTTCCATCCCCCAAGTCAAAACCAAACAAATTATTATCATTTCTAACGTTATACCATGTATGAGGATAAATGAAATCGACCAAAGCCATTTCCCATTCACCATTTAAATTTATGGGGGTGGGCAGTTGAGTTGTAAATTGCGATATTTTATTATTTGGGAAAAAGCTCGTAGAGCTGTCGCTGATGAGTGTGATGTAGAACGACATATTTCGATGAAATGAACGGTAAGTATGATGTCTACTCTATTTATATCATTCGAATATTTTTAACCCATGCATTGAATTTTTCCGGATAGCCTTGAAATTTCACAAAATATTGAACTTCGCCATTACGTTTCCTTTTCTTCAAAACTTTCTCCACAGGATAAAAACCTGAATCCGAAACCTTTTGCAGTTCTTGTTTATAAAATGTTCCTTTTATTATTTCCCCTGCTAAATCTTTTAAATAGACAACAGGTACTCGGCGTATGATTTTATGAATACTAAAAGTTTCTCTTGTCCAATTTTGTTTGTATCCTTTCTCAAAACGTAGTTTCTCCTTACTTATGCGAACGGTATCACCGACACTGAAATCATATTTCATTGCAGGGATTTTATCATTTGCGTACAATGTTTTCCAAACCTGACTTTGATTGTCAAAGTTTACTGCTACAGGTTCCATTTTGATGCTACGATGCCACGTTCTATTATAACTTTCAACTAATTTGTCTATTATATCAATATAACGTCTCGTATTCATTTCGGTAAAATACTTGTACATTTTTGTTTTTAAAGTACGATTAAAACGTTCAACTACCGAAGCTTTTGTTGAATTATGTGTTGTAAAAAAATCAACACCTTTTTGTTTTAAATAATTTTGAAAAGGACTATTGAGAAATTCTTTCCCTAAATCTGTCTGTACCCGGACGGGAATTCGTTGAGAAAATATAGTTTTAAATGCATTAACAATCGTATTTGATTTCTTATCTTTTAACGGAATTGCCCAGGCGTACTTTGATAAAATATCTATACAAGTAAGCAAATATCTATAGCCATCGTTATAGGATGCTAGAGATTGCATATCCACTAAATCAGCCTGAAACTGTTCGTTTAATTTACCCTGTTCCTTAAAAACTTATGCTTCAGTGGTTTGTGTAATGTATAAGAATCTTTCGTCTGCAGCCACGATTTAATATCTTTAATTTTAACGCGACCTTTCATAGCACGATGCAGAGATCTGACGCCACCAAAACTAGCTGGGTGAGCTGGATTCTTATATGCCTCATTCAAAATGTCTGCTATTTTAATGCTATTTAAATGACGTCATTTTCTTTTAAACAATAATTTTCTTTATATTTATTATTAAACATGTAGCGTGAAAGTAGACGTCTAAACAGTTCGGAATCTACTTTAATACTAATTCATAACAATCACAGCACCCTATTTATACTTCATAGTTCCCATGTTTTTAAGAAATATAATAACCATAGTAAGCAATACACAGCATGGAAAAATCACACAAAGCAAAAATTCACAGTAAATGTAATTTTTATTTGATATTTATACATTGAAATCATATAAATAACGACAACAACAACAAAAAAATCCATCAAATTATCAAATCATCATGATGGTGAACAGTTTTTTTCATCTAATGAAATTTACAGTCTTGAGAAATTAATTTCAGTATAACCATAAAAAAAAAATCTCGAATATATCCAGTTTTTAACAATATGAAGTATGAGTATAATACACACTAGTTTCAATTGAAAATACGTACGAGTTGACTAAACGAGTAGGAAGAAAATTAGAAAATAACATGAATGTTTAGAATATTTTAAGTAAGTAATAAATTAAACATGGAGTAAGTTTTAAACTATGCTATAATGTCCAAAGGGTAAAGTGTTAATTTTATTTTCTAAGATACAACGTTTTTCATCTTTAGAGGAAAGCGCTAATTTATTTTGTTTTACAGAAAAAATAGTATGTTTTTTCGAACGAATTAAATTCATCGATACTACCTTTTCTTTTTTGTTGAATAGACAATCATAATAGTCTTCAAATGTAATTTTGTTGTCTAAACAAGGTTTTCACACACATTTTAATTTTTTAATCACGACAGTTCCATCTTCGACATTTTGATCTTCGACAGCTTCATCCTGAATTTTAAATGTGTACATTTTAGAACGTAAACCTATAAATTCTGTCATTATATTACCACTGCATTCGTCTTTAAATTTCCCCAATTTTTTTTTATTGACTAGAGGCATATTAAAGGTATTCTCAGGGGGATAATCGGATGTATCAAAATAGTCAATGTTTTGTTTTATATCCTCGTATACATCCTCAGTGCGTATATCATAAATAAGACTGTCAGTATCAGTGTATAATAATTTTAAATCCGATCCATATTTAGTCTGCATAAAATCATAGTGGAATTCGTACATCAGGGTTTTAGATAAATCAAGAATGCACATACCTACTATAATGGGTTTATTAAAAGTAATACAAGTGCGTCTCATGTGGATTGCGGCTAAATTTTCAGAGAAAATAGTCCTATCTTTAAAATTAGGTTTCGCAACTAATTTTTCTAATCGTTTATCGTTATTACACAAACGGATATCGACACGTTTTCTAAGAGACTCCATAGTCTTTCCAAATACGGCGTTATTCATCAACTTGTAAACGTTTTTTTCAAATTTAATTTTAGATTGACTGCGACAAGCGGTATTCAGATCTATATATGATTTTAGCCAAGGACTTTGTTTGAAACGCAGGACTCTGTGAATTTCTGTTATACGTAAACCTAATTTTAAACATTGTTTTAAATTTCGGTAATGAATGATATATTTGTTTTTTTTGTGTAAAGTAGTTAGTAATTGTTTTTCTTTACAGCCAGGTGGGATTTCATTCATAGGAGTTAAGGGTAAATCTGAATGGATATCATGAATTTCTGGCGGATATTCGATGTCTACTTCCAGAATATAACCTAAGGGGGAATCATCAGGGATGCTTAAAACATCGATATTTTTATCCACCCAAGAAAAGTGATCGAGTGGTAAATACTGGCTCATAGCCCACCCATAAAGATTATTTGAATCTAAATAAAGAAGGTAATTGGAAGGCTCTTTAGAATTATAATTTACCATATATTTGTTATTCGCTTTGGAGTATCGGTGAGAGCATTGTGATATCCCCCCTCTGATGCCCTTTTCAACAAATAATAACATCTCATAATCGGTGAGCAATTCAATTTCTACCTTCGTCATTTTTAACATTGCATCCCAGGAAAGACCAGGAGCAGTGAAATACCAGGCGGGGTCTAAATTATAAGTTTGTAAACAAATTCGTCGAAAATTTTCAAAAACATCGCACAAAAGTAATACATCGCTTTTAATATGTAAATCCGAATACTCGCCTAAAGTTTTAATTCTGAAACAATCCCAAACTTGTTGCGCGTGTCTATAATCTTCTTCGGAAATATCGCACTCATTCAATTTACTATAAAAAAATTTTCGTGGTGGTAAACATGTATCTGAACATTTACTTACATCCGAAACATAATCATATGGGAATACCCCTTTCCTAAGAAGTAAGTCTACTTTATCACTTGGAAAGAAAGTATGAGTATGAAAAAATTGCTCTCGCGTTAAATTTTTGCTCAGATCATCTAAGCTACTCGCCATAAATCGAAAGGAATCCAAAAATCTTATTTTCATTTTAGCGCATATTTGTTTTGAGGCAGATATATATTTTTCCTCTGTTTGGGCTATTAATTCAATAGGGCGATCGTCGGTACCGAATTCTCTTATAAATAAATGCAGGTCATAATTACTCAAATTATGGAAAAAAATGGGCAAAAAACGAGGAGTTTTATATTTTAAGTTGCAGCTATTACAAGCAGCACCCCTATAAACACCTTTTATATGACAATGATCGCGTACTTTCCAATTAGCAACCGTAAATTTAGTATTACATAAGTAACATGAAACCGCTTCATCGTAAGCTTTTAAATTTTCCTCACTTAAAGGAAGCATGGGTTTAGGGTTTGTATAAATATCTTCGATATGTTTTGCTTCTTCCAAAATACGCTTAAAAAATATTTTAGCTGCATTCGGACCTCGATATGTAACAGGAGGTTTGTAGACATTTTCAGAGTAGACAATATAATAACAAAAAGACATAGGTAGATGTTTTTGATAGGCATTTGTGAAAGATTGATCGCTTGAAGATTCAAATGGGTTTATGGGTGCGGTGAAACATTCGAAATCCGCATATATCACAAACGGAATCTTTTGCATATGCTGAATATTTTTAAATTTAAGTAATTTATCATACGGCATTTGAACACGTACAGCCTCGTGTTGAGAACAGTTAGTCTTATGATTAAAAAGTGAATCAGCTGAGGGAAAAAATAATAAGCATCGACGGCATATATGCTTAATAGAATGATTTTTAGAAAGTTGGCTGGATACGAGACGTGATAATTTTTTTATCCAGCAATAATGACTGCCGATCTTGTTTTTAATAATCAGTAAATCAACATGGATATCTTTTTCATTATCAGTAATAAACAGAGGATAAATCTGAAAATTATCAGTATACGCATAAACATTTATTGAAATAGAATTCAGTTTCTCGAATTTGGGTATATCCTTAAACTCAACAGGAAAAGAAATGCCAGAAAAATTTAAATTGTTAGAAAATGGTTCGTATTTGCTTACGCGATTAGGATTTTTATTCTGGGGGTGTAGGGCAGAAAGTACAGCCCACTTAAAACATTGCCGATCATTATTTTTAACATTAACGGTTGCTTGTTTAGCTTTTAAAATATCTGGTAAATCAATAAAAGAGCTCCCTCTTAAAGGGTTATACTTACTCGTACGTATTTCTAAAGCTTTAATTTCACGTAGGGTCCATCCGGAATTTTTCTCTTGAAAATCATCGCTTTCGGTGATTAGTTTTTCCTGAAACTCATCAAAGATGACACCAATATTTGAAGATTGTAAAATAGTCGTGTTTTTTGTTTTAAAACATTTTTCTTCTATTACAGTCTCACTCTGCTGAATTTTTTCATAAATGCACAAGAGTCTTAAATTCACAGTAAGTTCACAATGTCTAAGTTCATTTGATACGATTTCAATGAATTCTGTTTTCTTTCCTGAAAGAAAGGTATTGATGTCTAGGTGACCGTCGGTATTAAGAAGCATTATATCATTTAAACGTCCATTAAAGGCACTTTGGGAAGGGTTCTGAATGCGAGGGCGGCTTGCTTCAGCTTGTGTCCGTTTGGTGCTTGTAGTGGGTTCATTAGACAAGCGCTTTGAAGTTTGTGTTCTTTGACCTTTGCATGCTCCAGATTTTTCATGTCTGTGTAGAGCGTCGAGTCGGGAAAATGAGGCTCCGCAAGTCAAACACTGCTTGGATGCATCTCCATGTATGCAGCGTTGATGTCTCAACAGGCTGCGACGGGCAGTGAAATTAGATCCGCATGTTTCACAGGTGAAGTTTAATGCGCTAGTAGTTGCAGAAGCTGGCGCATCAGACACTGCTGAATCACTGTTGCGGGGAAGATTAATTTCTTTCTGAGAAAGCGGGTTCTCTGAAAAATTTTGGCTAACTGGTCCGGTAATAAAATCATGAGAATCCTTCATAGAAATATCGTCATCCTCGAGAATGTTAATTTCTCTCTGGGTAAGCGGATTCTCGAGAAAAATTTGGCTTACCGATCCGATAATAGGATCATGAGAATCCATCATAGAAATATCTTCATCTTCGAGAATGTTAATTTCTCTCTGGGGAAGCGGGTTCTCCAGAAAAATTTGGCTTACCGATCCGATAATAGGATCATGAGAATCCATCATAGAAATATCTTCATCTTCGAGAATGTTAATTTCTCTCTGGGGAAGCGGGTTCTCCAGAAAAATTTGGCTTACCGATCCGATAATAGGATCATGAGAATCCATCATAGAAATATCTTCATCTTCGAGAAAGTTAATTTCTCTCTGGGGAAGCGGGTTCTCCAGAAAAATTTGGCTTACCGATCCGATAATAGGATCATGAGAATCCATCATAGAAATATCTTCAACTTCGAGAATGTTAATTTCTCTCTGGGTAAGCGGGTTCTCGAGAAAAATTTGGCTGACCGATCCAATAATAGGATCACAGGAATCTCTCATGGAAATGTTGTCATCTTCGAAAAATATGCTTTGGGAAGCCATTATAACTTCCCAGCGAAAAATGAGCAAACGTTTTCACAACTAAAGTTGATCACAAATTATAATTTTTTTTTTCCCTTCAGCTTTGCACTTATTAAGCAGCAAGGGAAATCTGGTTTGTACTGGTTCAAACTAGAAATCTGACTAAATATTGACAATACTTTTCTGACACTGAGGAGGAGGTGGGATGGGTATTAGTCCGTCTGTCAATATAACAATAGTCAATCGCTCAACTGGAAATCCTTGCATTTCTTATCTATGTATTCGTGTTCAAACAGAAAATATTAGCATCAGGAGGGATTGATATATCATTTCGTGCTAAACCATAAGTTGAGAAATCAACTGACAAAGTAACAATGGTCGCTTATCTATCTGGGACTACATTGTAGATATTCTGTATTTCAAACCTTTAGTACAATTTCTTTTTATCTAGGTATTAGAGTTCCGAGAGTAAATGTTAACAATGGTACATATAAAAAGAATATTTTCGTCTAAATGTTTAAAGATCTAACAATACCTTTAGTGTATGTCTCCTTATCGTAGCAATCATGTTCTAATAGATGGGAGGTAAAACTTTGTTTCTTATAACATGCGAATTTGTCGCATTTAGCCTGATTTAAATATCTTGACTGTGAATGGAGAAATTATTTGTTTACTTATACAATTATCGAAATATTCTATGTCAACATAATTAGTTTATATTTCAAAATTTGACTAAAAAAATAGTTATTAAATGCAATCGTACTATTGTACGAATAAAAATTATATTTTCTTCAAAACTAATTTTGAATTTTCGCCTAATAAAGAAGTATCAATAAAATGTGTGTTTTTTAAAAATTAAATCTACAAATTCAAATGCGTATTCATTAAGATAGCGTGATCGTTAAAATATAAAATAATATTCTGAAAAATCCGCTGAACTTTTATCAGGTTAAAGTTAATATGTTACAAGTCAAGTTCATACTCTAACAGGAGCGTACATGTTCATGCATAGAATAACGTGGTCTTTTTCGCAAGTACAAGTGACGTCACTATTCATACAGCCGCTTCTCAAACAAAGATATTTCCCGTGTTCTGGCATGAAAACATGACGTCATAGCCACGTGGGTCAGCGTTCGAGTGCTAACACGAATGAATCTGTTGAAACAGGAATGTGTGACGTCACGTGATTTTATCTTGCGAGAAAATAGCAAACTCCTTCCTTTAAAAGTAAATTGATTTAATTGTAATTGCTTATTCATTAAGCTTTAATTATTTAAAACAGTATTCTTAATTAATTAAATACCGTAAACACGGGAGTCACGCGAAACCTGTCAAAAATTTTACAAGTTCAATGTTAACATGTTGCCATTTACAAAAAAAAAAGTAACTCGGTGTTGCCATTCTCTAAAACAAAACTTAAAACCGAAACCAAAACATTCAGCAAGGAAACAACTCAACATCCAGGAGGGAAACAACTCAACTTAGCAGCAGGAGGGGAACAACTCAACTCAACTCAACTCGGCACCACAGCACCACTGTGTTCGTACCTCGGTGTTGCCATTCTCTAAAACAAAACTCAAAACCGAAACCAAAACATTCAGCAAGGAAACAACTCAACATCCAGGAGGGAAACAACTCAACTTAGCAGCAGGAGGGGAACAACTCAACTCAACTCAACTCGGCACCACAGCACCACTGTGTTCGTACGCACAATTTACCCCTACGTGTTGCCATTTACAAAAAAAAAGTAACTCGGTGTTGCCATTCTCTAAAACAAAACTTAAAACCGAAACCAAAACATTCAGCAAGGAAACAACTCAACATCCAGGAGGGAAACAACTCAACTTAGCAGCAGGAGGGGAACAACTCAACTCAACTCAACTCGGCACCACAGCACCACTGTGTTCGTACCTCGGTGTTGCCATTCTCTAAAACAAAACTCAAAACCGAAACCAAAACATTCAGCAAGGAAACAACTCAACATCCAGGAGGGAAACAACTCAACATTCAGCAAGGAAACAACTCAACATCCAGGAGGGAAACAACTCAACTTAGCAGCAGGAGGGGAACAACTCAACTCAACTCGGCACCACAGCACCACTGTGTTCGTACGCACAATTTACCCCTACTTATGTAGTATGCGTACAAATATATAGATCATATATAGGACTGCACAAAAATGACAAAAAATTTTTTTCAGACTATTGATTAAAATAGCAGAAATTAGATTTTCAAATGCGTTATGAGTTTTTCAAAATATTTATTCAGACATTATGTTTTACCAACTCTGAAGTTTTTTTACTGTATTTTGGTTGTGTTGAAAAGTGTTACATACGCTATGCTGGGCACTTGATTTTTCTTTTTTGTTTCTTTTCATCTCAATCATAATACACTCTGAAAAGAAGCAAAAAGATGACGTCATTTTAACCCCAAATGTCATAGGAAGTAATGAAAATAGCCATTCGACTAAAGTTTACGTCTTTTTGGAATTTACATTAAAAAAAAAAAAAAAAAAAAAAAAAAAAAAAAAAAAGGCTTAACTCATATTCCTGCTGAAATTGTACAAAACTCTGAAATTTCCAATACGAACTCCATTTTGACAACATATTTGAATGTTTCGGTAAAATTTACTTTCGGATACCAAACGGTAATTTCTAATATTTAATTTATATTAATCTTTGCAAAACAGATTGTGGCTATTTCTTTAAATTGTGGATTTCACGGTATAATACTGGCATCAGAGTGTGGCAGTTAAAAACAGACAAATTAATAATAATAAACTGTAAAATACGCAAATATCGTGGAGCAGTAATATATGGTTTTATTCATTTTTAAGACGGTATATTACTGCTTTTTTGCGGTTATAAATTTGCACCCTAGTTGCCAGTATTATACAGTAAAATGAACATTTTTTTTTTTTTTTTTTTTTTAACAGTGTAGGTATAACTTAAAAACTTGGATATTATAATATATTACATAAGATATAAGAATAAAAGAATATTTGTATCTTCTTAAAATCGATTTCTGTTTAAAAAAATACAAGTTACATTTCATAACTTTATGAAAATACAATTAAAATATATATATAATTTGAAATTAATTTTCGAATGAAATATGAAACTTCGAATACATGAAATTACTTCGAATTACGAATTATACCGTTCAGTATTGTTTGAGCTACACTGTAAAAAAAGTTCTGTAATTCTATAGATGTAAAGTAACAGAAATCTGTATGCATACTAAATTTTTTTCGGTAGACTGTACAAAAAAAGATGTAAATGTATTAAACTAGTTTTAGTAAAGCTACAGAAATCTGTAGGTTTACAAAAGAATTATTAAATTTAGAGTATTCTTACTAAAATCTTCTCTGTACCCCAGGTTCCAGTTACATAAAAAGTTCTAGCCATCTCAGTTTCCTAAAAAATTGTTAGTAACCTTACAGATTTTCTTGATTTTCGGATGTTACATAAATTTTTGTTGTTGCCGTTAAATAAAAAGCTTAAGGAATCCCAGTTTCCTAGAAAAAAATTAGTAACTTTACAGATTTATTTTGCCGTGTGAGCCTTAAATCATACTCGAATCGTAATTTGTTGCGTGAGGAATAAAAATTAATTTAAATTTAGGTGTTCTAAAGTTTAAATCTCCATATTGCCTAATTTCATAATTCCTGCTTCCCCTAACGATTTGTTGTTTAGTGCACAAGATCAATATTTACCGAAGAAACGAAATATGATTTCAGATTTAGGTGTTGTTATTGAGAGCTTAAAATTTCTACATATAGCGAACTCCTAAGCACAATTTGAGAGCAGACATCGTTAATGAGAAAGCAATTATACTAAGAAAACATAGTAACCACTTATTTATACGAATATTTGAGGCAAAAGTTGCAGGGTTTTACCTTTTTATAGGGAAACAAAAATATTTCATTATTTCCTTAAATTTTAAAAATCTTAATTTTAAGAAATGTAAACTATTTGATATTTAATTACAGCTGCTGTAATTCTTTTTGCACTTGTAATATTCGTTTCAAGCTTAAAATGTGTTTATTTGCATACGAGTACGTACATAGAGGTTTTTTTTTTTTTAATATTTGATTAATTTCAATTTAACGCAACTACTAAAAAATAAACTATAAAAATTTTTATAAGGTTACTAAGAATTTTCTAGGCAACTGGGATTCCTAGATCTTTTATGTAACTGCAACAAAACAAAATTCATGTAACAGATACACTTTTGCACTGTAAAACCAAAAAAAAAATCAGTAAGGTTACTAAGAACGTTTTCGGAATTTGGGATGCCTAGAAATTTTTATGTGACTATAAAAAAAAAAAAAAAAATCATGTAATTATCAAGGGTTATTGATAAAATTTTAGAAACGTACAGATTTCTGAAGCTTTTACAAAAACTGGTTTCGTAGAGTTGCCTTTTTTTTTTCTGTTTACAGCGTATAATATAATTCATTACGTCTAAGATCAATATGTATGATATTTTATATCCTATTTTAAAGTGATTAAAATTGATTGCAATTGATGAAATGTATAATACAAACATTCTGAATTGTATGCTTGAAACACATTTTAATATATATAAATACGGATTCTATAAACAAATAAAAAGTAGCTAGTAATTTAAAACTTGTTTTAATAATATCAAGTAACTTAAAACGGATGAAAAGTTTCGGGTTGTTTTCCTCTTAACATAATATTTTATTATTGAAATGTTTGAAACAAAATAATTTTGGAAATTTTGTGTTAGACTAAAAGATGTGCTAAAATATAACTTCAGAAATATTGTAAAAACAATGGATATTATTAACGCTTTCCACTCCAACGGTGAGTCTCACTCTGGATAATCAACAGGATATATCGTTAAGTAACCGGCAAAACAAAGTAAACACAAACGAGCAGTAGGCACCGCATATAGGATGACGATCGAGGCAATGATGTCAGGTTTATTCCAGTCTCCCTCTGCAGCGATTCGTCTACCTTGCATTTCGGCCTAAAATTATCCCTTCAGCGGTAAATCTTAGCTTTTCGGCCATTTCAATTTTTTTAATTTCCCTCAAAATCGCCCCCTTCTACAGCTAAGAAGTTTACCACCTTTTAGGCATCAATATTAATCCAGTCCTTTTCCAACTGGCATGGTAAGTACGTGGTGTGCGGCAACAATTATAGTTTTGCAAAGTGCAATAAACAACCTAGAATCATCAACTTAGTTTAGTATAGTCGGCCCGGGTGCTTGCTGGTGTGGTCACCGCGGTGCGGTCCGCCTCCTGCGGCGATCTGGCGTATGTACTCACAATGCATCGTCCTGCTTTCCAGGCAATTACAAACCCGTTCAGCTGGGTTAATACCGGTAGGTAGGGGCCTGGTCAGTGGTCTCCGAGTCTCACTCACCCCGCTGTTCTTTGCAACAACTCCAACGGTGAGTCTCACTCACCATCTTAATTTACATGAACAATTTACATTAATTCCAACCTTGGTTACTTCCAACCTATTATTTACATTAATGAAGTGATATAATTGGAATCTGTACAAATGTGATAAAAGGAAGTATCGAAAATGTATTTTATAACAATTTTTTGTGAAGATAAAACGGACTCATATGTATCATAAACAAAATTTAGCAGTTTAAAAAACGGCACTGTTATTCGATGTGCTCTCTTTTGACAAAGTAATATTATAACAATATAAGAAAAATAAAACTGGTACTCACACAGTAATTTTCGTGGCATTAGAACGTACTGATCAATTAATAAATTTTGTTTAAACAAACAAACAAACAACAACAAAAAAAAAACACGTGGAGACATATATTTTAAATAGGCAATGATTATCTTTGTGGAGTATAAACTTGTCAAACAGCAGAGAAATGAGCGCCCATTCAGCCATTTAAAATACGTGAAACTATTGATTAATCAATTGAAAGAAGATTTTCAAGAAAGCTGCGGGGCTTCAACATCCACTGATACCCACACAAGTGTTCGATTAAATAGAGGGCTCCATGTAATGCTAACATGTAGTGTCGAAGATTGACGAGTCTGCTATCATAGAACAGGAAAAGGTAAGAGAGATCAAACGACATACTTTTGTGACACTTATCCCGAAAAACCTGCAATGCACCTTGGTGAGTGCTTTATAAAATACCACACACAACAGCATAAGATTTAAATATTATATTTCTAACATGTAAAAATATATAAAACATTCAAATAAAAAAAAATATATTTCAAATTTGACTATATAAGACCATATTTTATTTTCTTTAAAAATGTCGCGGAGTTGCTAGTTCCGCCATGGAGGAAAAGCTTGGAGTGCAAAGGGTTAAAGTCATAGAAGTACTACTTAAAATAATTTTATTCAAATCTGTTAGTCGTTTGTGGAAGATTTCTAGCTATATTTTTAGACAAGCTATATATGTTTTATAGAATTTTAAAATTATTTGCAAAAAAGGAATGTATGTGAAGTAATCTAAAATTTTAATCCTTCATTTAATAGTGTGAAAGTACTGATATATACGTATTTTTTTAATTCTTTAATATCTGACTATTATGAAATATGTTGATTATTATTGAAATAAGATTTGTTTTACAGTAACAATACGTTTAATCCATTCATTTCATAGGTGCGCATCTCGACAAAAGTAAATTTCACAGGAGAGACAAAAGAAAATTTGCATGATTTTACTGTAACATGAAATTATAGCACTTAGCTCTGCATGCAGGAGTAAAAACGTGCATAAAAGCATAAGTCTGTGTACGCAAGCGTATTTTGCCTACTTCTCCAGTTTTCTTGGAAAAGCTTTTGTACTGGAACCATCTGCGGTTTATTCACAAAAGAATGAAGGGAATCAACAATGGGTCAGGAGATAAGGAGCTCGACTCTACTTGAAGGAAAGGTTCCTCTTTTGCCGGACATCATTCCCTTTCCTGTTAAAGTCTTTAAAAATCAAAGACACCGCGTTGCCACAAAAAACGAAGCCGACACTGCTAACAGTTAGAAGGATGGTGCGGTCGCAGCTTAAAACCATTAAGAATGAAGACATAGGATGAGGCTTGTAAGGTTGGGTAATTTTACCTCCCCACATAATCCACCCCTCTTCTGTGGTCACAAACGGACTTACAGAGTAATAAAGTGAGTTTCCGTATACTACACTAATAAAAATTTTTGTATAGCAAGACGTATTAGTGGTATAAAAGGAAAAATGAATTTTTGCGAGATGCGTCACTTTTCTTTCAGGTGAGCGATATGCGAAACTCAATTCTTTTCAGCTTAAAAAAAATATTTTATCATACAGTGAAACTTCCAGTTAACGAATCCCCATCATTACACTTAAACACTTCGTTATGAAGAAAATCCGTTAAATTGAAATCAACTTCAATTCATGAAATTTATATAATAAGACATACATTCATAAAAAGAGAAATGCACATAAACTGGAAATATTGAAAAAACTTATTTTAATTCGGTAAGTAACTTCTTTTTATGCGATGTAGACATATGAGAAAAATTTAATTAGGAAAATGTCTAAAAAACACATAATAAAGAAAGGTAAACAAAAACTGAAACGTAGTGTACCTTTTCTCTTTTTTCTCAGTATTCCAAATCTTTAACTTTAAAAAAGGCCTGTAATATTACTTTGTAAAAGATCTTAAAAAAAAAATACACTGTTCATAAAAATTTTCGCACTTTTGTAAGTATTCGAACAGTTGAAGGTTTTAGCATTTCTTTTTTTGAAAGCGTTTCAATTTCTTCTTCAATATCATCTGAATCGCTTGTTGTAATTTCTACGCTGCATTTTATTTCACTTTACAATATGTCATCTTCAGTAGCATATTCAGTTATCTTAAGTGGTTCAGTTGTAAGTGAAATAAACTTCGTTGTATAGAATATATTTTTCGTAAAATAGAGATTGATTTACATGTGAATGGTGTTCAAAAACAAGGTTCAACAGAAAAATTACTCGTAACTGAAAATTTCGTTAAATACTTCTACTCTAACTGCAATTCAGGTCTCAGAATGATATGCTTTGATATAAAAAATTCGGAATAATGCAAATAAATCAAAAGTCTTGCCAAATTTGAAAAGAAAGTGTTCAGAAATAATGAATAAGATATTAATACTCATTAGTGAAGAGGTTAATTACATGGGAATAGTATTCAAAACAGGCTCATTTGACAGATTATTGTAATGCTATTTTACGCATTTTTCTGTAATACGCAATTTTTTATGAGGTAAAATAAATTGAATAATTATTTTTTGTTACTAATTAGGAGGAAAAACTAACATCCAAAATATTCTTATATCCCTCAGTTTTCAAAGATTCTTATACATTGTCATATAAATAATACTGATTTTACTATCATATAAATAATGCTGATTTTTAGTAGAAATACTTTTGTTTTGTATAGTTTTGTATTAATTGCTTTGAATATTTTACACTTTAAAAATATTATTTGCAGTATTATTATTCATATTATTATTCGGTTACTTTTTATCTTTAAGTAATTATCCATGTAACTGGAGATGAAACAAAACAATGATATTTTTATGAAGGTTTCTATCTCTATATAAATTTCGATACCTGTTCAAAAATTTACTAAACATACGCAATAATCAGAGTAATAGATCAAAAACAAATTTGCCATCTGCGTTGGCATTCTTTATATAATATTTCTCACGAGAATAAATTTAATTGATTTAGCGTTATTAATTTATAACTAACAAGGAAGGTCTCCATACGGGCATACTTTTAAAAATCTGAAGCCCCACCAGTGGCTGAGAGGTTCTGCTCTCGAATCTGGTAGACGGGAGGTGCTGGGTTCGATCCCAATCGCGCCCGTCGGCCTAATCGTTCGGAGTTTTCGTGGTTTTCTTCGAACCTTTGATTTCCAAGCGTTAATACGGGTTAGGTTCCCTTAGAAAGACCCCCACGAAGGGCACTCTCCCTGGGCCTATATCCCTCGTGCAGATAATTGGCCGTCATAAATACAACCAACCAACCAACCTTAAAAATCTGAAAAAAATTATAGACTGTTCTACTCCTGATAATATATATGTTTATTAGAAGAAAAAAAAATCGGCGGAAACTCGATAGGGTATCCATAAAAAATAATGGAATTTTCGATATTTGCATATTTATCACCGGTTGGCGATGGAATAAAATTTCAAAAAATAGTTTTTTATGTCAAATACTCTTTAAGATAAAAATGTTTCGTATTGAACTTCTTTAAATACATTTAATGTATATAACTTTAGTTTTGTCAGTTTTAATTTGATTTAACTATAGTTTTGTCATACATATATATTTATAATGAAAGTTAACAATCAAATTTTATGAATTAAAACAAAGGTATTTTAATTATTATTGTTTAGACCTCAAAATTGAGTCCAATTGAGTACAGTCGATTCAGTTTTGTTGCTATGGAAACAACGATTTCTTTGATATAGAAATGAATAATAGCAGCATTCTTCATTTTGCCTTTATTTTGGAATACGCTTACATGTATGAAAATATTTTTTATATATGAAATTGTTTTTGAAGTAATAAAATTAAATAACAAGCAACATAAATATGTAATACAAAAAATGTATTTATTAAACTCTCTCATTGTTTAAGTTTAAATTCATTAAATACTATTTACACGGATTCTAAAAATCCATTAACAAGCAATTTTCAGGTGCATTAAAATCGTTTGCTTTTGGCGAGGAAAAATACTGCTCGCCAAATCGCGTGACGCTTTCGTCTTTTCGCGCCAAATACTCGAAAGTATTCTATTTTTTTACAGACTGTAATTCCGCCACTAAATTTGACTGAACCTTTATTGCATACATAAGTAGTTTAATTAGTATTTTTTCTTAAAATATTCTAAGTATGCTCGGTAAGTAGAACTTTCTTATAAGTATAAAACCCGTAATAAAACGCTTGTTTAAGTTTAAACATGGAGCAATTATTAAAAAAAGTCTATTAAATAACATTATTATAGAAAAATGCGTTGCGTTGAGAGATTGCAGCAGAGACATGCTGAATTTAATTATAAAGAAGTCAAAAATTGTACGTCAAACGTGGCAAATGTGGTGCGTCCGTACTGTAACTAGCTTTTTAAATATTCAGATCACGATGCGATAGCTGTTCTACTGTTACGCAAAAATGCATGAATACAAAATTTATTACGATTGTGTATGTTTAATTCAGTAATACGGAAATAATATTACTCCATTTTAATTCAGGTTATCACCATGGTAACGTAGAATCATTACTTATCATGAGATATCATTGAATTGGTTAAGTATGATAGGATTTAACAGAATAAAGAGAACTTTTATTAATACTTTTTAAAGTTTTGATTCGTTTTTCCTGAAATTTTAAATGATTCGACAATATTCTGCTGCGATTATATATATCAAATTTCATACCATTCATTTGTGTAGTTTGTGCGCTGTTATATGCGCAAAGGTGGACAGACAGACAGATGGACGGAGGTTTAGAGGTACAATGTTTTCTTTGGATGTAGAAACAGGTGAATGACAAATATGTTTAAAAATATTGTTTGATCAACAAACCTTTTTTTTTTTCATATTAGAAATATTGTGAACGAGTTTTCAATGAAAAATGGGACAGTGAGTTATAGATTATTTTAAAACTTTCCTCACTTGTTGAAAACAAGTGCAAATTATGGATTATTTTAATCGATATGTAGTGTATTTTTTTGTTGTTTCAAAGATAATACAGATTATTTGAAATAAGAATGTAAATCATTTAATAAAATTTTAGATGACGATTTTTTTGATTAATGTTAAAATCAACAAATTATTTTGTTACTGAAACTTTTAACTAACACTTTTCAGGTGTTTGTAAAATACTTATTATTTTTTAGTTAAAATATTGTCATTGTAACGCATTGCTACCTCATTATGTACGTATGGTTCCACGATAATATGTGTGTTAAATATCAGCACAAAAATCAAATATTTTTTTAAAGATATTAAATATAATCAATAACAGATATGTTCATGTATTTCTATTATCACGTAAAAATAATCAAATAATTTAAATATTTAGAACCACGTATATAACAGATATTCTCATGTATTTCTATTATCACGTAAAAATAATCAAACAATATAAATATATGTTCCTCTCCTTGTATTTGAATATTTAAAGTTGCTAAAACTCTTATAGAATATTTTACATATCAAAGACCGGATTTAGATTCTATAAAAGCCATACTTCGATAATTCCTGTTGCTAACACAACATATTTGCGTAATCGATCTTCGATATAACGTCACTAGCATAATGTATTTGTCCGAATCATGAATATTTTGAGAATAAACACATATAGTCATTTACATTCAGTAATTCGAATTATGCAAGTATGTGTTTAGTCAGGGAATGCTAGATGCTATTCCAAACTGAATTAATTCTAAGGAATAGAATAACATAATTTTACTTGAAAAAATAAATGCAGATTATATTTGAAGCTATTTAACCCTAGATCTACCGGGAATTTTATTCAAATTTTAATAAAACGTTCTACACCAGAATTTTTATTTAAAACTATTTAACTTATTTATTTACCTTATTTTTGTCTGGTTTATATACTTAGTTTATTTTAAAGAAATTTCTGGTTTGAATGAATATTTTGTATGTACCTGTCGGGTCCAATGGACCCGTCTGGTAGACGGAGGGTAAAATAACGTGATATATATCTAATTCTTTTTTTTATGTACAGATATATTTAATAATCAATTCTCGTTTTTTTCTATTAGATATAAACATTGCACTTGACGCAAACGATAACCATAATTTTAAGTTATTTTTTAATCGTTATATAAAAAAAAGTCCTTCCGGCCACTGCCGGGAGGAAGAGGTAGCTTTCATAATCCTTATTTTAAAAAAGCCAACTTATATCATGCAAACACACGGAGCTCAATTTAGTGGAAACCGAATATAGGAGATTCAATACAAATTTTTATCAATATAATGAATGAGAATTTCGCGAAATTAGTCAGCTTTATCCAGGCTGCTTTTCTTTAAAGTAACTTATATTTGGCTGCCAAATTCGGCAATTTCTTAAAGTGCCTGTCATTTTAAGACAACATGGTGGATGAGGCTAAGCAGTGAACTTGGTCGAGACCTTAGTAATTGCTGTGCACATGCTCACTCACATCGGAATCGGTTAATATATAGGAGTGCTGTCGCATGCAAAAAATCAGATTTTTCAAAATGTCACCCACAATAGAAATTGAAACTGCTATATCTGAGCCATTTTTTAAGGTAAAGACAAACAAAAAATACTCCTGAATCCTTATATCAAGATCAAATACTTAAGAAAGAAACCTTTTTCAATTTCTAATTTTTTTGCACCTCACTTTAAATATATATATATTTTTTAATTTAATGGCCGCCATTTTGAAACAAGATGGCTGATGAATCTGGCCAGCGAACTTGGTCGAGATGTTGATGTATACTATCCACATGTCTTCTTACATCGAAATAGGCGAATACGTGTGTTATCGCGTGACAAATACAAGATCGTTTCAAAATGTTAGCCATGCTAGAAATTCAAAGTGCTATAAATCAACCATTTTTTAAGATATCAACAAAAGAACAAATTTTCAGAAACAAAAACTGCTCCGGAATGTTTGTATCAAGGCCAAACACATAAAAAAATCTTTTTCATTTTCCAATTTTTTAATACCTCATTTTGAATTTTAAATTTATTTTTTTTTAAATGGCAACCCTTTTGAAACAAGATGGCGAATGAAGCTGGCCAACGAACTCGGTCGAGACATTGGTATGTACTATGTACAGACCAAGTTACATCCAAATAGGTTCATAAATACGCCTGTTATCGCGTGACAAAAATCAGGTCGTTTTAAAATATCAGCCACAAGAGAAATTCAAAATGCTATTACTCAGCCATTTTTTTTAGATAGAGACGAAAGAAAAACTGTTCCGGAATCTTTGTATTAAGGTCAAACACATACAAAAAAAAATCTTTTTCATTTTCCAATTTTTTGGTATCTCATTTAAATTTTTTTATTTTTTAATTTTTTTAAATGGCCGCCATTTTGAAACAAGATGCCGGATGAAGCTGGCCAACGAACTCGGTCGAGATATTTGTATGTACTATGTACACACCAAGGTACATCCAAGTCGGTTCATAAATACGCCTGTTATTACGTGAGAAAAATCAGGACGTTTCAAAATGTCAGCCACGCTAGAAATTCAAAATGTTATAACTCAGCCATTTCTTAAGATATAGACGAAACAAAAATTGCTCCCGAATCTTTTTATCAAGGACAAACACATAAGAAGAAAACATTTTTTCAATTTTCAATTTTTGGTACCACATTTCAAATTTAAATTTTTCTTAAAAATTTAAATGGCCGCCATTTTTAAACAAGATGGCGGGTGAAGCTGGCCAACGAACCCGGTCGAGACATTGGTATGTACTATGTATAAACGAAGTTACATCCAAATCGGTTCATAAATACGCCTTTTATCGCGTGACAAAATTCAGGTCGTTTCAAAATGTCAGCCACGCTAGAAATTCAAAATGCTATAACTCAGCTATTTTTTAAGATATAGACAAAACAAAAACTGCTCCGAAATCTTTGTATAAAGGTAAAATACATAAGAAAAAAATATTTTTCCATTTTCAATTTTTTGGTACCACATTTCAAATTTGAAATTAAAAAAAAAATTTAAATGGCCGCAATTTTGAAACAAAATGGCGGACGAAGCTGGCCAACGAACTCGCTCGAGAGATTGGTATGTACTATGTACACACCGAATTACATCCAAATCGGTTCATAAATACGCCTTTTATCGCGTGACAAAATTCAGGACGATTCAAAATGTCAGCCACGCTAGAAATTCAAAATGCTATAACTCAGCCATTTTTTAAGATATAGACGAAACAAAAACTGCCCCGGAATCTTTGTATAAAGGTCAAATACATAAGAAAAAAATATTTTTCCATTTTTAATTTTTTGGTACCACATTTCAAGTTTTAAAATTTTTTTTAAATTTTAAATGGCCGCCATTTTGAAACAAAACGGCGGATGAAGCTGGCCAACGAACTCGGTCGAGACATTGGTATGTACTATGTACACACCGAATTACATCGAAATCGGTTCATAATTACGGGAGTTACAGTGTGACATAGGTCAGATATATATATATATATATATCAATTTTGAACGGAGGGTGGTTTCGGGGTCTGGGGGTCATGATCGATGAAAATATACCAAATTTTTTTGAAATCGCTTTCCTCCGAACGGCTGCAATAGGCAGCTTTTTTGTAAAGAAAGCTACCTAAAAAACTTTCTTGATTATATTACTCATGGGACACCGATATTTCTGGGTAATTGATCGTCCGTATATGGCACAAGCAAGGTATATTTTTACGATTCATGAATCACCTAAATAGGCTAAGCAATTTGGGAATCTGGATTACACAAGTGTGTGATTTATGGTAAAAGGCTAGATAATAATAATAACTAAATTTCGTTTAAGAAATAACATATTCAATATAAAGTTTATTTAAATTGACTTTAAAAGCTTAAATACATATTGAATATTAGCCTGTTTTAATAATATAAGTGTACTGCATTACTATATATATATACTACTAACTATATATATACTATAAATGTACTGAATACTTATTTGTTTTAAAATAGAAGTATTTTCGGTAAGATATCATTTGGTACATTTATTAATACGCACGGACAAGCGCAGTATTTAAACATATAGAATCACACGAATCATATCGTAAATTATATTAAATCTTCTTAGAATATATTAAGTATCGAGCACTGCTATTACTTACTGCTGCCAAGATAAGTCCCACTGATTATTTTTCACCTAACACTTCTTTTTAGCTTTGCGAAAAACTAACGAAATGTGAAATTTAAGGGCTAATTAAGGAAGAACGAATTAACTTACAAATTCATAATTTACATCACATTATTGTTTAGAACGAACGTTAAATACATATATGCATTTTGTAAAATTATGTACTATATGTTTCATAATGTTTATAAGTTTCCGAAAGGGCCTTAATGCTAAGGCAAAATGCATAAAAATATTTTATGGTACCGATGGAGATTATGGCGGCCTTATATATAACAAGCATCTAGAAGCACAATAGAGATTAACTGTATGTAACAATGCGATTAAAAAGGAGTTAAAGGGGCTGGTCACTCAACTTCCGCTTTCCCCTCACAAATGTAAAGTCTCTGGGCGTTTGATGCATTCGTATATTTAAAATATCTCCTCGAAAAATTAATATTTTTAGCTTCTATCTTTTGTCTACACTTCCTAAAAGATGTCTCTTTTTTGCTTAGCTATCAAAATATTTTTAATGTATAGGCTTAATTTTATATGACATGTTAAAATCTTACTCACAGTTCGCCCCCTTTTAACACATAAAATATTAAATTCAGAAAATTAGAAGAATTCAGAAATTAAATTATCAAATAAAAAATAATGCAACGAATGCATCAAAAGTCCATACACTCAATCAAAAGTCCATTACGGAGGAGAATTCCGAAGCTGAGTGGCCAGCCGACTTAAGCTTCACGAGTGCCCATTGCCAAGTGGACGCTAGACAAGCTGGTACATGCCTCTAAAGGCGGGCCTTCACAATTTCTAATGGGCGCCCTTTGGACGCTTGTATTTTCAACGATTATGTTCCTCTGAAGAATGGGGGATACAAAGGTGGTAATTTGTGGGCTCTGCGGTATATCCGTAGGTATGAATTTAAAATTTATATACAGTTTTTTTTTTTTTACATATAACTGGGTATACACTAGCAGATTTACTTTGAACACCTCGCATTCTGACAGAGTGAACTTGCATTTTAAAAAACGTACCCTTGCAATATTTGTCAGAGAAGTCCTTTAGTCTTAACACAGTCTTAGAGTCTTGCTTACGAGATGACTAAGCTTATTTCGATTTAGCCATCACGTTTTAAAATCCATCTTGATATTTTCGAGAAGAAATGTATTGCTCTAGATTGCATACATTTCGCATTATTGTAAGTAAGTAAGCACCCACCCTGGGAACCCGCTTTTGGCTTATGGTTAGGTGTAACCCCCAAGCCCAGGGCAGGGAAAAGTTTTACTTCCTGCGGAAACAAGCCCAGAACCCCAGTCTCCGGGAAAGAAGACTTCAGAACGACCCGCCTGACACGCCGAAGAGAGCACAAGAGGCATCACAATTGGCTACCCTATTGTTTCAGGGCGAGCCTAGAAATATATTACGATTATGATGTATATGTTTTGGAATTTACGTGCTATTTGAAAAACTTTTAAGTATTTACATTCATCTTTTCATTTGATAAGAAATATTTTTTTTTTCCCTTTTTTTCACCCTTTTAAACAAAAATATTTATACATATTTACAATATTTCTAGTGGTATTTGAGTTCTTAAAAATAAAACAATCTCAAAAACACCCTTCCATACACCACGTGGACCCATGACATGTCCACCACAGGCAATCAGAAGAGGTAATTATTGAATGTATTTATATTGAATAAAAGAATAATGGCTATTGAGAATATCGTAGTTAGCATAAAGTTTTTTAAGTTGTGCTGGGTCATTAATTATTTTTAGGATGTCCTGAAGGATTGTCGTTTCTGTTCTGTGAAATTTAAACTTCATGAATTTGCAGTTGCCGAAAATGTAATGCATCGGGTCTCCTCGCCCACCACATTTACAAAGGTCGTCATCTTTTTTGCCGATATTATAAAGGAAAGACGGGAAGCTGCCGCGGCCTGTTAAAAAGTAAATAGATACTTTATCTTTTGAAATTATTTGGTTCTGAACTTTTGGTACCAGCCCGTGCGTATATCTGCCACCCCCTGAGTGATCCCAGTTGTACTGCCACCTGTCCAGTAATTGGGTTCGAATACATTTTATAAGATAGGACCGAGGCAATTTAACTCCTCGATCCACTGGTAGGTCGCAGTACTGGGCGGCATCATTCGCCAGCTCATCCGCCAGTTCATTACCCGCTATGCCAATGTGGCCTTTTATCCAAGTAATGTAAAAAATTTTATTTTGATTTTGTTTAATTAAATTATGGATGTAATAAATTGAGGGGTTAGTCGGAAATAAATTGTCTAAGGCTTTAATAGTAGATTGACTGTCACTTAATATTTGGAATTTTGTATAAGGGGAGTTAATGGCCCAATTAATTGCCGAAATTATTGCGTGCAGCTCCGCCTGAAAGATTGAATTTTCTGCTCTCAGTTTGACTGTTTTTTCATAAATTTTAATGTTATGATTGTAGGCTACCATTGCATATGCTGTGCCAGAGTCCACCTTAGAACCATCTGTGTAAATCGAAATAAGATTAGTTTTTGTGATAATTTTGTCTGTAACTATTAAGTTATTTAAATGAATTTCCGGATTTATTTCATATTTTAGGATTTTATTTTCTATATCATCTTTACATATTGGTTTGGGTTCTTTAAGTAATAAGTTTTTATTGTGTAAAATATTGTATTTTAGATTTTTATATTCCAGTGTTATTAATATTGGTGGTATTCCTAATAGGACCTGTAACGTATGTGTTGCAACATTTTTATATGTTTTGGTTATTGACGTGAGACAAGTTCTTTGGATGGATTGGAGAGCGCGTTTATCTTTTATCCTGAGGTCTCCAAACCACACCTCCGAACCATAATCTATAATTTTTTCTAGTACTGCTATGTACCAGGTTCTAAGATAGCCTCTGTCCACCCCCCAAGTAGCCGAGAAGACCCGTTTAATGGATGAGGTTAGCTGTAAAATTTTGTTTTTTATGCTAGTTATGTGCTTGTCCCATTTTAAAGTACTCTGGAATATTATCCCTAAAATTTTTATTTCCTTTAATGGCTTGATGGTATAGTTACCCAATTTAAAGGTTGGTGGACGTTTATCCAAAGTGTTTTTCCCCAACATAATAAAAGTCGTTTTTTCCTTTGAAATCTGTAAATTTAAGTTATTGCAAATATTATAAAAAAGTTTTATTTTTTGGTTGGTTTCGGTCTCTAAGATGAGTCTGCTCCTCGCTTTGACAACCATATTGAAGTCATCGCAAAAAACATACAGGTCTTCGAATTTACTGTAAAAGTTTATTAAGATTATATTTGCTATGATTAGCCACAGAAGCGGCCCAAGGCACGACCCCTGTGGACAGCCTTGATAAGTTGGTCTTTTAATGTTATTTGATAAATAATTTGTTATTAGTTCTCGTTCGGATAAGAAGCTAAGAAGGATACATTTTAAATATTGCGGAATTGGTAATTCGTTAATTTGTTGACCCAAAGTGACCCAATCGATATTGTCAAACGCCCCTACAATGTCGAATGAGATAATGCTGCAGTATTTATATTTTTCAAGATACGTTTTTGCTTTATGTTTTAATTTGTTTAATAGTTGAATTGTGCTTCTGTTCTCACGGAAGCCATACTGGGCCCCGTGAAGAACATTTAATTTTTCTAAGTAGTGATTAATATTATTGTACAGTCATGATTCTTCGGAATAGTACACTCATTATTACAAAACAGATTTAGTCTAATTAATCTATTGTTTTGTTTTATTCATCTGTTAGGCTGATTATCACAAATGGAATACATTTGTTCAAATTTGGGTTACGTTATTAATTAAACTGACATTTATATCCGTGCAGTGACTTCTTGATGTCTTTGAATCCTTGGCTATTGATGATGGTACATATAGTACTAGGTACATGAACGTATAATAGGTATTCTGTTCAAGATTGTATTTATGTGTTGTTAGGTGATACGGAGTGCGATAATAGGAGGTCTACTATATTCATGAATTATCTATTATGGTATTTATTTAATAACTGAGTGTTTTATTTTATATTAATTTTAATTTTAATATTTAACCCCTTTGAAGTGCGGTAAGTCATTTTTGGAGCTCTTAATTTAATTCCTTAATGCGACATTGGCACCAGAGTTTTCGAATGAAAAATTTCGACTTACTAAATACGTGAAGAAAAACTTTTACTTATATTCAAATAAATTATTTTGTAAATTCAGGTGTCAATCAATTATTTGAATGTACAATGAAAAAAAAATTAACTTGAGATAGGCTTTATGATTATAGAAAAAAACCCACCACCCAGATGGTGAAAATCAGGTTGTTTCATAACACTGGTCGATAAAAAAAATTATTATTTCCCTGCCTGCAAAATAAATATGTAAAGTATACAATACAGATCTAATATTCTTAATTCTAAATATGCTATACAAATTCTTTCAGCCATCTTCGTGTCATTTTTCTGAGAAACAGTTTTATAATAATAACAAATAGTGGATTATTATATTAATTTGCAATGCTAGGTAAAATTGAAATCAGGAAAAAAAGTGCTTTCACTGTCTTAGATATCAAATCAGAGGCGTTGCGATGTGGGGTTATGGGGGGAGCCTCCCCCCTCCCCCAATATATGTGAACTTGGGAAATTTGAGCTTAGAGTTGGGAAATTATAGATTTTTGAAACACCTTTTTTTTTTTTTTTTAAAAAAAAGTAAAAAAAAAAAAAAAAAAAAAATGGTTTTGGTGACTACTTTTCTGAGTTCTGTAATAAAAAAATAGTTAAACTTTCAATAAAAATACAAAAAGCAGCCAGACTCAATTTCCCATTATGTTTCTCTGTGCTGCGAAAATATCACAAAAATATCATACTTCTATCTACCAGACCTGAATCCCTCTACTGCTGTCCATCAACAGTGTCTCTAGTATATTTCCTCCAAGATTGTGTTCCTTTCTCAAAAATCTAAAAATATGATACTATTTTCATATGAAGTACGATTACGACTCGTACACAATTGAAAACAAAAACTTTCATTAAATGAACCAATAATTATCATTTTTATGTTTTTATATTCAGCATTTTTCTTTGGAAAGCATTTTATTTTATTTTATTTTATTTTATTTTATTTTATTTATTTATTTATTTATTTATTTTTTGCGTACAAGTATCATTATGATTAAACACACATTGAACATATTTTAGTCGGAAAATAGAGCAATTTGTTTCACGTTCGAAAATTTTTGAATTATAAGTTGAGAAAATTTTGACCTATCCCCTGCAAAAAAAAAAATTTGTAGCTACGCCCGTGTATCAAATTGATAAAATATAGCATGAAAATCTGGTTTGTTAATGCTTGTATCGTGCATTTTTAGGTGTGTTCGTAATTATATAAATACGTAGCACCTATAGTCGTCGTTGAGTCCGTCCGTTCGTCCGTCCGCATATAACAGAGCAAAAGCTACCCAACCGAATGGTCTGAAATTTTAAATATATGATTGTTGCAAAATTTTGTCGAGTCATTTCAAATTTTATGAAAATTGGATGCATAGTTTAATTACAGGGACAGTCAAAATTTTCTTTACATTACGGCCAATGGAGGAAATTATTGCATGTGCATTTTAATGATGTTACAGCCTTCCGAATGATCTGAAATTTTAAATATATCATTCTTGCAAAATTTTGTCGAGCCATTTCAAATTTTATGAAAATCGGATGTATAGTTTAATTACAGGGACAATCAAATTTTTTCTTTACATTACGGCCAATGGGAAAAATTATTACAAGTGCATTTTAATAATGCTACAGCATTCCGAAAGGTCTGAAATTTTAAATATATAATTGTTGCAAAATTTTGTCGAGCCATTTCAAATTTTATGAAAATCGGATGTATAGTTTAATTACAGGGACAGTCAAAAATTTTCCGTTTCATTACGGGGAATGGGAAAAAAAAATATTGCAGTGCATTTTAATGATCTTACAGACTATGCACTTATGAAGTGCAAAAAAATATGCATTCAGTACAATATGGGGTGCAAAAATAATTATAAAACTAGCTATAGTACGAACGCACCTCATTTGCCACGTTTGACGAGCAATTTCCAACTTGTTCTTTTTATGTCCCCCACCCTCTTTTGCGTCCGAAATTACTATTTCCTATCCTCCTATATATTTTCATTCCTTATGCCACTGTAACTCGGGTAATCATAGTTATGCATTTATTTACAGGTAATTTACATAATATTATCTAATCTTTACTGCTTACAATATTTCCACTTATCTTTTTTTCAAGATATAAAATTCTTAATTTTAAAAGCAACCGTTCCTACCAAAAGAATGGTACGTGATACATTAATTTCGTTGCTTTTTTTTATTTTTTTTATTTTTAGCAATTGTTGAGCACAAAATATACTGTTTTGCCGAAAGGCCAGCTGCAGATTTGAAATTTTCCACAATTACCAATCAGTAATATCCGCCTTACATAATGACATATTAAATAAGACGAGTATTACTATTCCGGAAATCAGCAGCACTGATATATAACATTCAAATAACTTAATATTTATTGAAATTGTTATTTATTTGTGCTTAAAATTTTATGTTTATTTAATAAATAAATACTTTAAATCACAAATAAAAAATACAAAGCAAAATAAATAATATAAAAAAATTCCATAAATTTTGCATTTTTTAAAATTTTATTTTTTACATTTTTTAATCCTGTTTTTAACTCATGAATGCATCATAAATTTATAATTAAACAAATGAAAATTCATAGCTTAATTAAAATATTTATTCTTTATCCTGCATTTATTGGCAATTTAAAAAATAAATTCATTCTAATAAACAACCACTTTTTTTTTTCAAAAAATTGGAAAACATATTAAAAAAACAAAGCTGAAATAAAAGAATCTAACTTATTAAAAAATGCCAGGTTCATAAGATAGATTAGTTTTGTGTGGCTAAATATGTTTTCACAAATATTTTTGCTTCAATAAAATTTTATGTACAATTAAAACAATTAAAAAATAATATTTTTCTTGAATAATGCCATTGATCAAGTAAAATATGTAACACTTAAAACAATTTTATACTCTTACGGCGAGTAGAAAAATTAAGAAAAATATTTTTACTGCATAAAATTGTGGATTAAAATTTGTTTCTTTGAAATCCAAGAAGTTTAATTTAAAATGTCAGATCAACAGTTGTACGTTGAATTTCTTGAAATATTAGTAAATAACAGATAGCTAGATGTAAAATAAGATGCAAACAAGTTACGTGACAATTATAGGGTAAAGTGCTCATATTTTGTCCCCCTTAACTTATCCGCTTCTGCAAAAGTGGCCCCACTTATGACGCAAGATACAGGGGACGGGTGGTAAAAGGGTACAGTGTTGAAAGTTTCGTTTGCCAAAACGCATACATAAATTAAAGATGGCGAATTACCAATTTTTAGAAGACCCGAGTTCTTATTACGTCGTTTGTAGAACGTTATTTACTGTACTGTAAGTATTTATTTCTTATTCATTGCATGCATTTTACGTTGGTAAGATGCTGACAGTAGCATACAGTGAGTTTTAGGACGCTCAGTTCATCTTACGAGAACTGAAGCTCCGTCATATTGGGAAGTAGCGTAGTCCCAATTTCGTTCCCCTTGCAGTTCTTATTTTCGTCCCGGGGACGAAATTAGGAATGCCTTTTTCATGACATTTTTTTTCAATTGTTTCGATGGCTAATGTTTCGTTATGTTATTCTTCCACTAATAATTAGTACATTTCTTTGTGCCTTACTTTAATGTAAATTAAATTATTTACTCATTTAGAAATAAATTTTGATTTAGTTACAAGTTAAGCCTCGGTGTATTGGATTTTTGGGGGGGGGGAGGGGGGGATGAAATTGGGACCATTTTTCTTCTTTTTCATTTTTAGATACTTTAAAAAAAAACAATTTTTCGCATTGTTAAAATTTTTTGTACGACATTTGCCTGTTTTTCTATGTGCGTGGCTAGTTAGCCTATGTAAAATTGAAATTTGGTAGATTTTCACTGAAAATGACAGCTTCCAAGTGCCTAAAAGTGACTGGGGGACGATAATAGGGCACCTTACCCTAATGTTTCATAAATTTTACTTCAGTGCAGTGCTAAGAATGGAGAACGAAAAGTTCATTTTAGTCATATGATGCTCTTTTATTTCAAAAAAGGTAAAATTGCTAGTCAAACTGCTCGAAAAGTTAGTATTATAAATGGATAAAGTGCTGTTTCAGATGATACAGTTCGAAGGTGGTTTCAGAAGTTTAAGTGCGGAAATTTCAGCCTCGAAGATGACGCTCGCTCCGGACGACCATCAACAGTAAAGTAAGACCTCTTAAAGGAAGCTATCTCTGAAAATTCACGTTACGCAGTTCAGGAATTATCACACGGATTAAATATTCCAAAAAGTACAGTGCATGATCATTTGGAGAAGAATGGGTATGTAGGATGTGTGTGTACCCCATACTTTAACACTGCAGAATATGCTTGCTCGAGTTTGGGCATGTGATTATTTGCTGAAACGAAATGAAGAAGGTCCTTTTTTAAAACACCTCTTTACTGGAGATGAGAAATGGATACTATCCAATAATGTTAGAAGGAAAAGATCGTGAGGTACGTCAAATGAACCTCCCCAAGTAACATTGAGAGGAGGGCTGCATCGCAAAAAAATAAAACTTTGTATATGGTGGACTGCAAAGAAGTTATTTCTTATGAATTGTTACCACCAAATTAGACAATAAGTTCGCAAAAACATTCTTCCTAAATGGCAGTTTTGAAAGCAAAAATCGAAGAAAAGCGACCAAAACTGAACAATCGCCGAGGTGTTGTGTTCCAACATGACAAAACTCGGCCCCACATTGGGGTGAGTGTCAGGCAATGCTTTATTGAGTATGGCTTGGATGTGTTGTGTCAGCCAACATATTCACCAGATCTGTGATTTTTACCTTTCCCCCTCAGATTTTTACCTTCTCAGGTCACTTCAAACTTCTATCAACGAACAGGAGTACATTTTTTTGGAGTCTGTCAGATACCCCTTGATAATTTCTTTACAACTAAATCTAATAACTTAAAAAAAAAAAAAGGAATTTTTCAGCTGCCAGAACGGTGGCAAAAAGTCATAGAACAAATAGTGGTTTTGTGATTCAATAATATTTTCTTATGTTTTCGTACTTATACAGTGAAACCTCTCTGTAAGGGCCACCTGTCGATCCATTGAAAACTGGACCTTATGACGGGGGCCCTTGGATAGGGGGACAAGAAAACAACAACTAAAATAAGAAAATCATAACCTATATAGATGAAAAACTGTTTATTAACATTTTCAAACTCTATACAGGATTGAAAAAAAAATTCTATTGAAGTTGTTTACTTTTCATAATTTTTCGCAGGCAATTTTGGTTTCTAATGATTCTTTTACTTTATGAAACAAATTACTTAAATTTGCATCATTTATTAATGCCTTAGAATAAGATATTAGTTTATTTATATCTGTTAGAGTTTCTTGATAGATGTAAAAATTGTGCTTTAATATGCATTCACAGTTTTAGTAAACGTGGAATCAGTTTTTCTAGATAACCTGTTATCCTTTGTGTAACCCACAACAAAGGGTCAAGCTTCCCCTCCAATCCAACCCCTATAGGATGAAAGGTCAAACAAAGTGTGAGCAATATCTGTTTGTCTTACTTGTGGCAAAGTTTATGGTCCTTCATTGTGTTACTAAACCCTCCCCATCTCCCCCTGCCTTCTTTGTTACAAGTGCAGTTGTTTGCTGAACTATTTATCTTTTCGTTCAGGAATTCAATACACCTGTTTAGGATTTAAGACACATGTGAAAAATGCCCTTTATGAGGGGTAGGTGCGGCTCCTAATAGGAATAAATTTAACATTATGTCTATGGGAAAATTTTTCGTTCCTAAAAATATTGGCCCTTGAATAGGGGTGGCCTTTAAAAGAAGTTTCACTGTATATTGAAATTTATCATAAAAAAAAACTGCAGAACTTTCCGGTTGACCCAATAGAAATATCCGCATTAGCTACTGACATATTAAATAAGACGAATATTAATATTCGGGATTAATGGTAGATGTTTAAACAAAAGATCCAAGCAATCAGCAGCGCTAAAAAAAATATCCAAATAATGTAATATTTATTGAAATTTTCATTTACTTTTGTTTAAAATGTCTATATCTATATTATAAAGGACAAACATATCTGTGCGTAACGCATACGTCATTTTGCGAATGGCAACACTTTGAAATTTAAAATGAAATTTTTATTTTGCAATTTTCGCTACGGCAAATTTTTAAACTTCTAAACATAGCACAGCTTCAATTTTTACACCGTCGTATAGGGAAAAAATGTACTTTTTATATGCAATTTGTTTGAAAGCTCTATCTCAATTTATTTTTCAGATATTAATTTTTTTATAGTTTTTAGTACCAATTTTGTAATTGTGGAAACTGAAGTCCCCATCCATTTCTATTAAAAGTAAAGGGAAATTAGTCATTGTTTATTTATTTTTGTTGATTATATCCTTATTGATGCCATTTTCATTTACAAATAAAAGTAACTTTTTTCTAATTTTTGAACAGAAAATGACGCCAGCCATTTAAAAAAAAAAAAAAAAAGCATTCTTCTTCATAAATCAAAAGATTGAAAAAGATATTCCAATATTTTTACACCGCGCTGATACTGAGTTTGAAACGCTAGGCAAAATGATCCAGTGAGTAAAAATGATGTTATATTTAAAACAAAACGATAATTTTCTTTGATAAAACTAAATATTTGACCAATAGTAAATGGCCAGTGCTATGGCAACTAAAGGTAAATTTCTGAATGGTAAGTTTTTCCGGGTACTGAGATTAGAACTTAAAGTTTGTGCGAATGTTCACATGAAAAGTTGTATCGGACAAACGTGAATTTAAGTTTGGAAATACTTTTAAATTGTGATTTGAGTGGTGCGTATGTAAATTTTGAGAATGTGAAAATGACGTACAGTTTAGATTTTATGGGGGGAAATTTTATGATGTGACAAAGCGAAACCCTTTTTACTGATTTTTCATCCAGTAAAAACAAACATAAGAGCCTCAATCGATAACTTCAACATAATTACTGATTTTGATTACGTATTCTAATACAATTTAATTTTTGAATAAGTTAAGCAGTTAAAGTTTGTGGAAATAATATTTTGGTAAGTTTAGGTTAAAAACAATGTTTGTTTTAAGAGTTAGACAACCAATGCAAGTTGAAATTTTATTGTAATTATTTTTGTAGGTTTATTATAAATTCGATCAAACAGTTCCATTCTAAACATTTTAATTCGTCAAATTTCGACGGGTTCCAACTCGTATATTTAATAAACAAATAAATTACAAAAAAAAAAAAAAAAAAAAAAAAAAAAAAAAAAAAAAACATGAAAATGAAAATAAATAAAAAAATTCTGTAAATTTTCCACTTCATATCTCAATTAAAATATTCTTTCTTTAAGTGAAATCTTACTCTTTTATTCGCAATTTAAAGAAATCATTCTAATAAACAACATTTTTTTTTTCAAAATATTAGCTGAAATAAAACTTTAAATTATTGAAAAAATATTAGCTGAAATAAAACTCTAAATTATTGAAAAATGCTAAACATATAATATAGATAATTCTCTGTGGCTAAATATGTTTTTCAAATGTTTCTACTTCAATGAAATTCTGCATACAATTAAAATAATAAAAAAGGATATTTTACTGGAATAACGACATTGATCATTGATCTTGTGAAATATATATCATTTAAAAAAATTTTATGCTCTTACGACTAGTAGAAAAATAATTAAAAATATTTTAAATTGTAGATTAAAGTGTATTTTCTTGAAGTTAAAAGAGATTTAATTAAAATTTTAATTCAAAACTTAATTATGGAATTTTTCGAAACTTCTTAAATAACAGATTGCAAGATGTAAAATAAGAAACAAATTACATGACAACTATAATATTTTAGATAATAAAATCTGTAATATATTGACATATTAGATGTATCGCGAGGGGTATAAAAGATAATCTTTAACACTGAATTTGACCAACTCGATTAGAAAAACAGCATACACACACACACAAAAAAAAAAAAAAAAAAAAGAAAAAAATGTTTCTGCAATGCTACCAGTTTTCCACTGTAATTTGTGCAGAGGATTCATATTAAATTGGTACAGGTTTTCTCTGCATTAACTAACAAGAACCCAGTTTAACTGGAATAAAAATTGTTGCCCGAAATCATTATCCTTTTAATTTTAAGATATACTAGCTTTATAAGAGTAATTAAAATATTGTTTTCTTCTAGATCGCTTTTATTTTCATTCAGTCGAAATAATCTGTTAAAAATACAAGAATTTTAAACAGTGTATACATGCAGATAACAACTCAGCTTTTGAAACTTTTACAGATATTCTCCACTGTTTCCGAGTAATAATATTCTTTTAATATATGACAGAAAGTCTGCGTTTAAAAATGTGACGATTATTATTGAGAAAGAGTAATACTATCTACCATAAGCAAATTCCCCACATACCGCTAGAATATCAGGTTTTGTCTGTTACACCGTGTTAACTGTGAGTATTAACAATTGCATTTTAGCATACATGTAATGATCTAAAATTTCCAAAAGTAATTAAATATGTTAAAACATCCTGTTTTGGGAGGAATCAATATATTAATGGTGACAAGCAGTTACTATTTTAAGATCACTGACACTTGATAACCTTAACATCTTTATAACCCATCTTGATAACCTTAACATCTTAAAACATTATTTTGAGAACATGGTATCACATTTCGAATAGTTATATCAGTTCTTCAGGTATGAGAGAGCTCCGACACAAATGATTGATTTTCACCATTAAATTTTACTAGTATTCTTTGCTTTATTAAATCTCAGAAATTCTGCCATTAAATACGGCAAGAAATACTATTAAAGTTTAGTTGTAGCAATCCGGTCATTTGAGTCGGAGCACTCTCATCCCTGGTTCTAGTAGGTATTGCGGGGAAAAAATTTATGTGTACATACACAGACTACGTATCCTGACATTAATAATAATGTGCTTTTTCGTCCAGGCTTTGATATATTTTTTTAATTATTCGATATGATTTACAAAGCTCTGCTGGATCGTTCATAATCGGGGCGCCCTCTTAAACTGAAGACATTTCGCCGATTCTGCTACGGGGGTGGATGAATTGCCTTCATCTTTAGACATTCAAAAAATGAATTTTTAAAAACTAAAAAAATACAGGTAAATAAAGACACCAGAAAAATTATTTGACAACTTTAAATATTCTTTTTAACACAATTGTGCTGTTATTTGCTTAAAACTCAAATCATCTACTCTCGACATTTAGCTATTTCTTTGAGACTGCTAAAAAATGTAACAAAAAAGTTTTAAATTTTTAGTGTCATATTTGTGAATGTCTTTTATTAAAATTGAAAGAAATAAAGCAAATTTACTATAGAAGAGAAGGAATAATAATAACGAAAAATCTCTATAATAATTTAATAGTCAACATGAAAAGAAATTATCTGTTTTCTCGTTGGCCGATTTCAATTTAGGGTCAATATGTGGTATTGCGTGGTTAATTTCTCTTAAAAATATTGTCTAGTGGCATATTTCAGCAACTGTGATTTTGCATATAAATGTTTTCAGTAAGTTTTAATGGTAGACAAATTCACATTAAAGGGCATTGTCATCACGATGGCAGAGCTTGGAAGTGGACGCAGTTTCGGTAGATAAATCGATCATACATTTGAACACATTTTTATTATTGAAATACAATTTAAAAAACTCATTCTTGAAAATATTTTGAAAATTAATAAAAATTCAATACATTTAAACCAAACTTTTAAAATTGTATCTGATTTTTTTTTCATATCCGATGACGTACAAATTGAAAGTATATGTTTTTTTAATCCCGGATTACTACCCTTTACGTCAATTCGACTGATAATTTTTTTAAGTTTTCAATATACTACGGTAGAACTACGCTAAGAGATGGTTTGTGTTTTGAAACTTGAAGCGTGGAACGACGTGTAGATGATAATGAATGCTTATTCCATATACGTAGTCCTGACGTGTAGCTGGTAACAAGCGCTTATCCCATACATGTCGTTTCGAAAATTTTGAAGTTTTTATACAATAATATTCAATTTTTCACTCAAGTGCTTTGAATATTCCCGTAGAAACAGCAATTTTTTTGGAGTATACGTCGACTTGACGTTAAGCGATGGGGTTCCAAGGGTGGGAATCCAGGGTTAAGCTATTCTACTATCGATACTTAAGTGGAGTGTGTTTCTTTGTTATTTTTTCATGCTAATTTTGGAGAAAGTACACAAAAAAGTCTAATATTTTGACACAAATCGAGAATTTCTCATTAGTTGGTATTTTTAAATTTATTCGTAAATATACAGAATAAGTCAAGTTTCTGCAGTAAAAACAGAACAAAAATTTAAACAACAGAACTTCAAAATTGCAACAGAAACTTCAAAAATCCTTGAAAGAAGCAGAAAACAATTTTTCCTTCTTCCAGTTTGAATATAGTTTTTGACGATGTAGTAAATAGATTGTTTTCTGCAGATTTTTGTTTTTAGAAAGTTTCACTTCTTGAGAATTGTTTTGAAGGTTAAACCAAAACATAGAGTTTTATTTAATTTTTGTGGTTCTATTTTTACGTCAGGTTTACTTTTATAAATAATGTATACGTTGGACAGAAACCTCCATTTTGTTTAGTATGTTTAAAACATTTTATGTAATGGGGCTTATCGAACATGGAAATTACGGAAAAATTGATTTTCAGAAATCTCATTTAAAGAGTTCTTATCTGTATTTTTTCTTATCTATAAAATTAATCTAGATGTGTTAATTAATATTAAAAAGCAGAAAAACCAACGTTTAAAATGCACAAATAATATATGAAAAGCAGCAAACAGCTGTTTCGAATCTACTAGCGAGATTCTTCTTCAGTGCAAAAGGAACAGCGTGCTAGAAAAAGCAAGGCTGAGCTTTTTTTCTCAGCCTTGCTTTTTCTAGCACGCTGTTCCTTTTGCACTGAAGAAGAATCTCGCTAGTAGATTCGAAACAGCTGTTTGCTGCTTTTCATATATTATTTGTGCATTTTAAACGTTGGTTTTTCTGCTTTTTAATATTGTTGCACAAAGGCTTTATTTGCTATTTTTATGTGTTAATTAATGTTCATTAGTATTTTTATGTAAAAACGCATAAGAAAATGACGCATGAAAACATTATTTACATTTCTCCGGGCTTTCCTACGCACACTTCCGATATTTTACTCATTACGTCCGGTTTATCAAATTAGCTATAACTCCTCTTCTAGTAATCGTAAGAAAAAATTAAAACATACGGAAAAATTAATTTTTCACAAATTGCATTTAAAGATTTCTTATCTGTATTGATTCTTATCTAGAAAATTAATCTAAAAGTGTCAGTTAAGGTTTATTATCATTTTTATGTAAAAAAACAGAAGAAAATGGCGCATAAAAATATTGTTTACATTTCCCCGGGCCTTCCTACGCCCACTTCCGATATTTTACTCATTACTTTTGGTTTATCAAATTGGCCATAACTCCTGTTCTAACAATCATAAGAAAATAATTAAAACACATTTGGAAATGAAAAAGATTGCTCTTTCAAATAACACAGTAAAAACATTTTCGAAAATTTTCTCCAAAACGGACATTTTAATGTAGGCAGTACCAAGTTAAGTGAACTTTAATATATCGAAAGATATTGGCCTGACGGTGTTATACCAATTAATTTTTTGCCTTTAATTGAGCTGTTGATTTTGAATGATGGGAGAGTTCATTTCTGAAAAAAGAAATAATTAATAATCTTATGACATATTAACCCGAGAGTAGTCGCGTCGTTTCTAGGTGCTTTTGTATTTATATAAATGCGTAGGCCTTATAGTCGTCGTACAGTCCGTCTGTCAGTCTGTCGGTCCGTCCGCATATCACAGAGCAAAAACAACATAACCGAATGGTCTGAAATTTTAAATATATAATTGTTGAAAAATTTTGTCGTGTCATTTCAAATTTTATGAAAATCGGATGAATAGTTTAATTACACGGACAATCAAAATTTTTCCGTTACATTACGGCCAATGGGAAAAAATATGTCTAGTGAATTTTAATGATGTTAGAGCCTTTCGAACAGAATGAAATTAATATGCACTTATGAAGTGCCCTAAAATATACATTTGGTACAATATGCGGTGCAAAAAATATTTATAAAACTGGTTATAGTACGAACGCCCCTCATTTGCCACCTTTGACGTGCAATTTTCAACTAGTTCTGAACTTTATTAGCCGGGCGCTTGGTCCTTTTGCTGCCGGACCCTCGCATACAGAAAATGTGAAATAAGAAATATTTTCCACTTAATGTTCGAGTATTACATTTCAATGAAAATATAAATTTTCAGTTTACTGAAATTATACATTTTATTCCTGAGATTTGGAATAATGGGCAAAAGTAAAAATAAACTAACATTAGTAATCGTTGCGAAGACTTTTCCACCAATTTCAACTTTTAACACGTTCAAACACCTTGACTTTTACTTTATTCAGTATTTTATTTTATATCACTTACACAGACACACAGAAACAAACAAACTTCCATTTTCACGCAAAGTCACGTTCGAAAGCTTTTTGAATATTGAATCCAAAGAGCCTATCGGAGAATTGTTATGTAGCTGAGCTGACGAGCAATGGCAGGGAGAGTTAGAAAATTTCGGCCCTAGTATATTTAATTTTTAAATATTAAAAATTATTAATATTATTTACATTATTAAATAATAAAATATTAAATAATAATGAAAAATGTCTTAAATCTTCATGGTTAAATAGAAATTTGGTATTTTACCTTTACCATGTGATAGAATACCTGATAATGCCTTCGTACAAAAGATAAAATACATTTTAAGAAAATGTAGCATAACATGTTCTTCCACTCAGCGCTTCAATTGTGACCGCCAACATATTGGAGAAAACTGTGTAATGTAAAATTATGTTCCAAGATTAGATATTAACCTCATAATATGTATTTCATTTTAGATATTCTTTATCATTAGTCTGAAGCCTTTTTGAGATCCGAATAGCAATTTGAAACAAGGTCTGTCAAAATTTTTTATAAACGATTTGTCACTTTGGAGTTCAAAGTGGTTTCAATTACTCCAAATAAATGTGTATAGACAAGTATAAAGAGAAAATATAGTGGTTATAATTTCCCCACTAGTGGTCTTAGTCACCCCCAAACTTTTCTGATTGTGAGTTTTTGATGCAGTAATTATAACCATCTTTTTAACTTAAAAAAAAAAAAAAAAACAATTTATCAAATTACAACGACCATTTGGAAAACGATTTTTTCGAAGACTAAAATTTAAGACATAAAAAATCGCACGGAGTTGATCATACATTACGTACGCCATGAATTAAACATTAATAGTGTTATTACACGTAAAAATTGCAAGCCAAAGTAATCGTCTGCGACCCGTCATGAAACTTAAGTATTATCCACTTGAAACTTACGTAAATATCCAAGCATTTCATTGGCTGTTCGGGAAAAGGCTTTTCCATCGTCCGATTTCCAAGAAATCTGACGGCCAATTTTAAATGAAATTTCATTCTTAAACTTCTAAACATCCGACAATATTACTTTTTACACCGTCGGATAGAGAAAGAAATGTACTTTTCAATGCAATTTGTTTGAAAGCTGTATCTCAATTTGTTTCTGAGTTATTAATTTTTTTTTTTTTAGTTTTTATTACTTTTCTGTCATAGTGGCATCAGAAGGCATCGTTGTTGAAATTAAAGGGAGATACAGATTACTGTATAGACCAATCATAAAACAAATAAAATGCGCATTAAACCAATGAAAACCTTCAGATATGCTTTTGATTTCCCATCCTGACGAGAACAATAACCATTTTTCCAAATGGTTAAAAAAACAGTTATCTTTTATAAGGTGTTCTTAGAGGGTCAAGGTTACTTCGTATGTACTAAAAACACCACTTTTCCAAATAGGAAAAAGTAAAAAAAAAAAAAAAAAAAAAAAAAAAAAAGTTGAAAATATACAAAGTGGTTATAATTACCCCCCCCCCCCCCTCCCGACACTATATAACTGAAAATACTTTTAATCTATTTCATAAAATAAAAATATTTTATCTGTACGTCAACTTAAAATAATTTTATTTTATAAATGGTGACTGCATTTAAGTATGAAGCAGCATTTAAGTAGGAAGCAGCATTTAAGTAGAAAGCAGCATTATACTGGGTGTCCCTAAATGTATAGCCCAGTTATAAATTTTTGTACTATAAACTGTAAGCTTTGCAGCGTGTTGGTTCAAGGTCACAAATACATTGTAACACAAAGAGTTTTAGATAAGCGCATATGCGAGTACTGCTTTGTTATTAACTCGCTCGCAGTGCCACATATGCAAAATGGCGACTCCTGAGCGTAAAGCGTTTTGTCTCCTGTAATTTGATAAACGTCAATCTGTAATTTCACTTCAACGTGGGTTTCGTTTAAAGTTTAATTGTGAGCCTTCGTGTGGCAAAATGCACAGAATTGAAAAGAGGCTATTTCTTCCATTACTCCGGACTTGTTAAACGAAGAGTGAGAAAAATTGGATTTCAGGTTGGATGTGTGCTGTATAACTAAAGGTGTACATATTGAACAGTTGAAAGAAAAACTGGGTTAGTTTTTTTTCAATTTAATATATGATTTATAGTAAATAGTTAAAATTAAACCGTTACAATATACCACTGAACCTGGGACATTATTTTTTGGACCTAATGCATTATTTTTAGAAATGTTGAATTGGCAGATTCAGGATACAACTTTCATTTCGTAATTTTAGGATTGGACTTCTTTTGTTTCAAATTATAAAACTTTAAAACAGAATGTACCAAAGTTTTGGATAAAGTTGTTGCAACTAATGTGTGACAGGCTCACAACCATAATAGACCAAGTCCATTTTTCTCTATTGTGAATAATAACGCTTTAAAGTTCTTAATAAATAATCAATATTTATAATGATTATATATGTCAATATTTTATTTAAAATATCATTTTTATAGTGCCCTATTTTTACAAATGACAAATTAATATTTCTATTGTTAATTTATACTTTTAAAAAAATGAGGACTTGGTCCAGTATGGTTGTGAAATTTCCATGTATAAATAAAGACTTGTTTATTATAATTTAAAAAACTCTTGATTTTGATTTATATTAACTTATTCTATTATTTACTCTAAATTAAACAGAAAGAGTGAAATATATTACGAGTTATTGTAAATCATTCACTGTACACAATGCTATCATCATCATAATCGTCATCATGATGTACTCTAGAGTTAGTAGCTTGGAGCCTGGTATCGACCTCTACTGGAATATTCTTAAAGTATATATGATGAATTGGTGGAATATATGGTAGAAGATCCATCGTATCTTTCTGTTTTGCCAAAATGAATTTTCTGAGGCCCTCGTACAATGCATCTTGACTGATGTTTGACAAAGAAAGTAACTTACGCCCACAAACATGTTTTTACAAATTTATTTTGCTAAAAGGTCGATCTTTATTGACATTGAGGGATTCTTTGTACAGTACAGTAATATGAAGGGAGAACATCACACAACTCACATCCATCTAATATCCATCCAACTTAAACAAATTCTCTCGGTATCTTTCTTTCTGTTTGAGATACTTTGTTCCAAAGCTGTAACAGATACAAAATCAGAATTCTAACTTCAATGAGACAAAGTTAGGACATTTCCTCTTTGCATTCATAATAGTTTCCTTCCAGTCTCTGGAACATAAATGTGTTGTTTCTTGCTACTTGCGGCTTCAATTATACCAAATTCTGTGTCATTCGAAAGGAAAGAGTGGCCGGACACCATGAATTTGTGGTCAATTGACACTGTTGCTATGTTTGTACTATTAACTAGTTTCAACATCGTAAGAGACATTTCGATGTTCCTATTTTGTCCACCACTAGGTGTCCGAATATCGAATAATTTCCTTATGTATAGAGGCTTTCTCTCTTAGGTGTCTTGGAACAATGCTAGAAAGATCTTGAGAATCTCTTCCTCCCTCTATTCCATCCCAGACGTACATGTAACCCACATTATTATTAAAGGAATAAATCCCAAAGTTATAAACAAATAGAATGCGTTTATAATAAGCTATGGATGTTGAAAGCTTGGGAAAGGGAAGTGTTTTATTGCAAGTCGAATGTACAGCAGTAAGTTTCAGCTGAGTCTTTAATTTTATCAGTTTTCATTTTCTCTCTAGCCTGTTTAGCTTTCCGCAAGTGGAGTTCTCGTTCGGTTTTAAGTCTTTTTCTAGTGTTTTCTGAATTTTCTGTCGAAAGCTTGATTGATATGTCATCATATAATTTACTTGTATCTATGCTTGGCCTCTTGCCGTGTAAATTAAGCTTTGTGCTGAATAATTTGTAATACAATTTATCTTTCACGAGGGTCTTATTATTTGTCGTACATTTCTCTCTATGACGAAGATCGAAGTACGTTTCTTTTCCTTTCTAATGATTTTTTTTTTTTTTTTTTTTTTTTTTTTTTTTTTAAGAAAAACGCTGTCGGTATGTTTACCGTTTGTTTCCCGAGAGGAGGTGGGGGAAGGTCATCAAAAGCAATATTACTTTCCATTCATAGTTTATCCATCTGATGATTCATGAACGTTTTCTTTTTCATCAGACATTTAGAAATCGATACTTATTTAAAATACAACTTTTTTTATTGTAATGAGGCAATATTTAGACGAGAATGAACCACAGATGGAAGAGTGGTACACTGATGAATGGACTTGATGCAGTATGGTTCCGAAGGTTTCTTGTATTACTTCTTCAACTCTGGACAGAGATGCAATCTATGATAAAGTATGTGAACTAAAGACTTGATGTACTAGATGGCAGTAGATAAAACACATTTTACTGCACCTTCTACATGAACTATCTCATTTTTTTTTTTTTAAAGTGGACTTGGTCTACTATGGTTGTGAGCCCCTCATATGTACTGTGAAAATTCATAGAGAGAAACAGTGTACTTTAAATTGAATAATTATATTTGAAGAACGCTTACAATTTTAAGAGTAAGGCATAGCAATTGAAACATTATGAATTTATCCTTATTTCTTAACGTCAACATTTCCTTCAAAAACCCGCATAATGAGTTTTCCATTTTTGTGATGTCTGGAATGAAATATTGTGAAAATCTTTGTGTGTCTATCTTTTCTTTACAGGAAGTTTTTTTTTTATGTGTAAAAGTTTTCCAACTTAATTTTCCTTTTTTCCTTTAGTAATCCTTTTAATTGCGAATGTAGCAATCTATATACTTTCATATATTATGCAATCGATATATATATTTTTTTTCACAGTATTAAGTTAAAACTGAATTTTTCAGATTTTGAGAAATTGAAAAAAATATGTTTTTCTTAAGATAGTTTGCTAAATACAGCAAGCTATCATGGGAATTAATATATTCTATTTATAAGGTTTATCTGTTCTACCAATTTATAACAGATATTATAAAGTGTTAAAATATACTAAGATACAGTTAATTAAAATACACCAAAAATAATGTAGATGTCAAAAAGTTTAAAAATATACATACTCTAAAACGCAAATAATATATTCGTACAAATTTAAAATGGTCTAAAAATATTTCCACCTCCCTTATTGAGGTATCTTCAGTCAATGCTGTCTTTCATCTCATTTCGCCCTAGTTATTGCCTTTGAAATTTTCCCTGTCACTTCCCCCTATTTTTTTCAAATGTAGCCATCTATTGTAAATTTTTGCGCGAACCGTACCATTATATATTTCAGATTTCGCTGTGATTATTTCAATGGCTAATCTTAGTAATGCGTAATTTAAACTATTGTAGTTTGCTAATTTTTTGACATTTTCAAAATCTATTGTGATGGATGATTTATTATTTAATCTGGCCATTGCAGTAGAGGATTTAATCAGTTGTATATCACGTTTGTGTTCTTTTATTATGTCTTCAATTTTCCTTTTTGTCATACCTTTATGTGAGATACCTTTTCCTACATTACTTTAAAATTGATTCTGTTGTTTCCTGATGTATGTAAGAATGGAATTTTCTCGATGTCTGTTCTGATTAAACTAAAGTTCGGTGGGTAAGGGGTGATAGGGGTATTCATTCCTTAGTTTTATTTAATTATCTTTTTAGTTTTAATGAAACTCCTTTTATAAAATGGGATGAATTTGTAAATTTAATTCCTTTATGTGCTGGTTGTGTTCTATGCTATCGTTTTGTCGATTAGTTTCTGCATCGTTTTAGTGGTATACCTGCATCCTTGGCTATTTATATAATTTTATTTATTTCTGTTTGTACGAGGTTCTCTCTTGAGCATACTTTTACGTCATTTTATTTATTTTGTTTATAATATACTGCATTATGATTATTTGTATTTGTTTTTCTTTTTAAGTACCATATCACGTTTTTAATTACAAATGAATAATAATAGAAATATTAAGTTTAGCTGATTTCAACATTTTTCATGTTTTATAAGATCAGTGTATTATAATTAAAATACTTATTTTTATTTTTAAAATTATTTTTTAAACCCCATTATATTTTAAAATAGAAACTCAGAACTGTTGAAATATTTTGTGTTTATATTTTAAATATGATATGATACTAAAAAATAAAAAAATAAACAAAATTTAAATTAACACTTTGACGATACTGAGAAGTGTTAGGATTAAGGTGTGTATCACAATTTATGACGCACTATAATTACTAATTTATTTTTATTAATATATTTTTTAATATATCAAAAAACATAACATAACACATTTAGTTTTATATTTAAAAATGTGAGTAATATTGCGAATATTGTTATTTTATAATTAAAATTATATGGTTCTTAAAAAATTAAATAATGTAGTGCATATAAATTATAAATTGAGATGAAATAGATTAAAAAAATAAAACAATTACTGTTTTTCGAAAAATAAAGTCTAAAATATAATCGAAGTTCTTTCTGAAAAAAGGAAATTTATTAGATTTTGTCCACTTATGCTAATTTGATTTCGTGTAAACACTAACTGGATTAATAAAAGAAAACAAAAAATCCAAATCGATGGAATTCAAGTATTACGATATAAATCACAGCCAGTTTTAATCAAATACTACTGTCTAATTTGCATAATTACTTTGCGTACTAAAATTTTTGCATTGTGGATTTTTCTTTTAATTAAATGTCATTTTTATAATTTTATTTATCTTATAATCGAGAAAAATATTCAATTATCTTTAGTACTAAAATAGTACTTTCTTTTATTATATTTTTTACTGCACCACGTCTACTTATTTATGTGGCATATGAATTAAAACGTTCGAACTGAATTTAACCGCAGATGTTTAATGAAAATTTCTTGAAATTTACATTTTATCGCAATTTATAAGAAACATACATTTACACAAAGAATAAATGAAATCTTTCGTTTAAGAGAAAATGTAATGAATACAGTTTTTAAACATAAAATATAAAATGTTGTATATTTTACCCGAAATTACAAACCTTCGAACACTGCGTTTACATTCTGAAATTCTACTTGTATTTAATCATCAGGGATACGAAAATCTTAAAAATTTCTTAAAATGTTTCATTACATTAAAAATTTCTCGTTTTTTTTTCTACTTAAAATGAAGTTTAAATCATGTTTCTATCTTAATTGGAACAGGAAATAGTCATTTTTATGTTTTGGTTTGTTTTCAAAATCTAGCTTTCAAGCAATGGTTGTCATGGAAACGACTTTTTGCGAAAATGCATTTTTCGTCATGTGGGTTTTTTCACAATTTCTCGCATTTAAATTGTTATAAGTCAATAACCATTAAAGGTAAATGGTTAAAACTTGGAACATGTCTTTTTAAATTGTTTTACTTTAATTTTGATTTAGTAAATTTGAAAAAAAAAATATTTACTTTTGAAAATAAGATTTTTTTTAAAAAGTTTATTTTTATTTAAAAAAAAAATATTCAAAACAATATTCAAAATCGCACAAAAATTGCTATATCAGCGCCCCCTACCGGCGAATGTTTTCCAAATTCCAGGAGGACCTGCTTGCCATAGCCAAAAACTTAAAATAAAATTTTGGTTTAATTCTATGCATAACTTCATACAATTTTTGATGGTACAATGGCGACGGACACACAGACGGACGGACAGACATTTTCTATAAACATGTTTTTTGTAATCTCTGACCCCTAAAACCTATAAATCCGTCGAAAACCGGAAGTCGAAAAAAATTTCGATTACAATACTTTCTTCTATTGAAGATAAAAGAAAGTAAAAAGGGATTATGCCCTGTCAAAAGGCATATGGTGCCATAATTTTTTATACTATGGGTTGAGGTGGGGGTCGATGCCACTTCGTGTACCTTTTGTTGAATTTCTACAACAGAAAATTGACTTAAGGCTTAGCCTTTTCAAAATTTATACTGCAGAAAAATCCCATTTTTGCATAAGAAGTAAGCTAGGAATTATTAATGAATTGAGACATATGAATTGCACATAGTGATTTCAAAATATATTTCTATGAGCCAGCAGGGCCAAGATCTTCAATCAAGTTATCAAGAGGTGACAAGATTTGGTTCCTACAAATAAAATTTTGAGAAAGATCAAAATTGTGGTTTTTGAACCAACAAGCAAGAATGTGTTTTGACACGTTTGATCATGTCTCAACAAGTATGACAACATTAACAGCTTTTCTTTTTTCCTATGTTGTTTTTGTCTCACGTCTTGTATAAGAATATTTTTAATTTATTTATGTAAAAGTGCTGAGGTTTCTTTTAGTTATTAAAATTACTTACAACAAAAATTACTGAAACCATACAAAATGTATGGCCTTAGGCATAATTATTTTTTTAATTAATTGCTAAGCTTTGCAAAAGGCTTTATTTTCTGTTACTATTATTTAAAGATAATCAAAAACATAAATTTAAATGACACTTTGAGATAAATACAACAAAACAATAGTTTGGTAGTATTGTTTTGACATGTTGCCTTTGCCCTATCTCAGCTTGTAGTCAAATCTCCATCCTGAAATTTCTTGTGCATAACACTACCATACAATACTCTTATAAAAAAAAAAATTCAGATTTTTATCTCGTGCCCCACCAGAGATATCAAAGCCTGAAAAGTGCGATTTTTGACATTTTTGAAAAAATTGGGATTTTTTTTAGCGAAGAGAAAGCAAGTCCCAGATCTAGAACTCGGCGTGTGAGTACAAGTACTTTCGGCCTATTTGTAAAACAAATTATGTCATGGTGACAGTATTCCTTGCTAGAAAAATTTCCTCTTGTAAACGGACAAATTTTGGAAAAAAACTGAAACTTTATGCTTAAATTTTACCAATAAGCAATTAGTTTCGGAAACTACTCCACTACCAAATTTTTAGCCCAATGTATTCTGTACAAATTGCTTTAATCCGCAGTTGCATTGGATAAATAAACGATGAATTATTTACAATTCCGTAAACCCTTCTTGTGAGAAAATTGCTGCAAACGATGAAACAAAGATGGCCGCCATGCACAAACAAAAATTAATAAAATTAAAATAATAGTCATTTTGAACTTCCATCATGTTAGGGTAGTTGTACAAAAAATTTCAGATTTTTTAAAAATAGTCAAGCACGAATTGATGATTTTCTGGACCACTTGATATGAATTGACCCATACATGAGTAAATGCAGTATTTATGTTATTTCATTTATTTATTAATTTAGTAATTTATTGATGAAATTTTAATTTCGTTATAAAATATTATATGGAAAGAATTGAATCTTATTCTATGTACAAAAGTTTTAATCATTCGTAACTGGTCTCCGCGCGATATAGATAGATTTTTTAAGAACAATTATGTCTGGAAATTGTAAAAAAAAAAAAAAAAAAAAAAAAAAAAACCCATAAAAAACAAGCTTATTGAGATACAGTTTTCGATGTACATATTATTCCCCTACCCGACGGTATAAAAATTTAACTAGTAGGATGTTTAGAATTTTATACATTTCCGATAAAAATAAAATGAGGTACTCAGGTTGTTTCCACCATCGATATGATGTCAACGTTACTCAAAAATATTTTTTTTATAACATAGATTCAAGATTTAGATCAATTATTTTTAGTTATGTATAGAATAATCAGTCTTCAGGATTTTTCCTGAAAATGAATTATTATTATTATTACTATTATTACTATTATTATTGATTTGTTGTAAATCCTACAATTCTAATCATTTAATTATTTTTATTTTATATGAATGGTACAAATTTTCATTACTTTCTGTATTTTCGCATACGAAGGCGATCCACAAGGTTTTGATCTACAACGACCGTTTGGCTGTAAAAACAAACATTTTTAAAAACAACCATTTCTTTAAAAAAAATTATTTCCCTACATAAGTGAAGCTTACTTTACTTCTCCACATAATCACCCCCCTGCATTTAGACCTTTGACGTACCTGTTCAGGAGAGTTACAATCTCCATGTTCTACTCGGTTGCCACCAGTCTTTATTAAGCCGTATGTTCACTGCAGTCTTCATCTCATCACCAGTTCCCATTGTGCACGAATTTTGTTGTAACCGAGATGGTCTGACACAATTTCACCAAGCAAGGAACGTAAAATATGTGGGAAAGCGATGTGGAACACGTCGAGGGCACATAACCCTCAGTCGAGGCCATTACCACAGTCATTAGCCGTCCAGAGTTATGCACCCTCGAAGAGTTACACATTGCTTTCCCACAAATTGCAAGTGCATTGCTTGGTAAGAACATCTTAGTTTCAAACAAAATTGGTTCACAATGAGAAGTGGTGTTGAGATGAAGACTACAGAGAAAAAATGGCTTAATAAGGGATTGTCGGTAGCCGAGTACAACACAGATTATATAAATCTCCTGAACGGGTATGACAAATGCCTAAATACATGGGCTGATTATGTGGAGAAGTACTGTCAGCTGTCAGCTTCACTTAAGTAGGGAAATAAATTTTTTGAAGAAAAGCTTGTTTTTAAAGGTTTTACAGCCAAATGGTCGTTACTTTGTGGATCGTATAAAAAAAATCTGCCATTCTTTCAAGAGAATATATAATTCCTAAATATGGCTGTTTTTTTTTAAGTTTCTATCTATCTATATATATAAATAACGGCAGAAGAAAGGCGATTACAAATATTTTAAAATTAAAATATATTTATGCATATCTGGGCCCCTATCTTACTTAAATGAATATAATTAAAGGAAATATAAGGTTCTTTCTTACATAGGTTTTAGTTTAATTATCGTTTAATTTAACTATAAACAAATCAAACGATCTTTATAAAACATATCAGTTCTTACTTTTTATAAACATATATAGGCGAGAGTGGCCACATTTGGACGGCCGCTTTAATTGTACCGTTGCCATTCTGCTGTTAATTACAGGAAGAGTCTCCATCTACCGCTGAAATCCTACTCATCAGAATGACTTCACTCATGATTAGAAGCAATCGCCTACCACGTGCTGTTTTTAGACAATTTAAAAAAACCTAAAGTTAGCTGTTTTCATCTAATTTTTTCCTACTAAATGTAAGTGTATATTTTAAAACTAAGGTAAGTTGTTATGTTTTCATATACATATATGAATTCATCTGTTTATTGCGCATATTTTTCATGCGGATTTCTTTGATTTCATTTTTGTTCTTAGTCTTGAAATTAACTGTTTTAAAAAATGACGCAGTTGCCGTAATTGAGCCAATTTAAGTTGCTTAAATTGGACCAGATATGCGATCATAAATTTCAAACGTAAGTAATGAATTTAGAGGACGGTACGCTTTGTCCACTATTTTTTTATAATGGATTACTATCTCCATGCAATTTTTTTTGTGTGTGTGTATCTGGATTAATTGTTTTATACAGTTTAGGCCCATATAAACAAAAAAAAAATTTACATGTCTATGCAATAAACTTTGCAGTGTCTTTTATCTTGTATGTAATTGTATTTATTTTCTTTGAATTCTTTATTTCTACGGAATATTTGATTTACAGAGTTGAATTCAAACATTTTTCTCCTGCAGGATATTTGTGATGAAAGACTTTTTACAGTTCTGGAGAGTGGAATTATACTTTTTTGCCTTTAAAACATATAAAATCTCAAACCCTGATGAAATTGTTGAAAAAGACATAGACAAACTGTCTGGAAGAAAAACAACCGTGACAGCAAAAGCTGTTAAAGATATAGGAAACAAAAAGCAGACAGTAAGTTGTGAAGAAATTGACCTGCAACAAGGCTGCCGCTACAAATCATCCACAAAAGCAAAAAAATCCTTAGAAATGTTATTTCCCTTGCTAAATTCAGTTAAATTAAAGTACAGAGAGAACCAAAAACAGTTGTATTAACATCATATCAATATAAACTAAACCTTGAAATGAAAAAAAAAGACAAATAGGAAGCTTTCACAGCACGAAAGCAATTGGAAAATCGAGTTTTAAAAAATAGGCGCACTGCAATTAGCAAGAAAATGATGAAAGAGAAGACCTACAAACATAATGTAAAGAAAACTTCTGTTGCAAAAAAAGTCTGATAATTCAGAATCTAAAAAGAAAAATCTAGACAGTGATGATTGGTTTTGCCTAATTTGTGAGAAAAATAAAATAGCAAAAATGATTCAGTGTTCAGATTGCCATATACGGTTACATGTTGTGTGCGCTGGAAAAAAAAAAAACAGTAAACAAAATTCATGTATAAGCTTTGCATCACTCCTTACATGATATTCAAGTAACTGACAATTAGTTTCATAATTTCATTTCTTAATTACTGATAACTTTGATTTATATTTTGAATACATTTTGATTTAAAACAATTACTCTCATTTTCAGATATTTCCTTTCATTATATTTCATTGCTGTTATTTCGTCTGATTGTTTCATTAATCGTAAACTTTGCTTTTAATAAAATTAGTTATATGCCCTAGTCATTAAAACAACCTGATATTTTTTGGTCCAATTTAGGAGACTGGGGGTCCAACGTACGTGACCAGTTGCTGAATTTGGACCACTTTTGACGAATTTTTCAAATTAAAATAAAATTTAAGATTTTCAAAAAGAAATTGATCTAAATATTTATTTAGTTAATAGATCAGGGGTCATAGCATATAGGAGAAATTTTATTGTTCTTACCAGTATCTTTTTCAATAATCTTTAAGAGGCATATTTATAAGATATGCAATAGGAATATATGATGAAGATTATTGAAAAAAGATACTGGTAAGAACAATAAAAATTCTCCTATATGCTATGACCCCTATAGATGAATAGATTGACCCTGTGTAATGATCTTTTACAGATATTCCAAAAAGTAAGTGAGTTACACATGAAAATAAGTGAAGTGGTCCAAATTCGACTGCTGTCCCTATATATGTATATAAATTCGCTTATAAATGACTTTTATTTTTTTTTTACAACTAAGTGCTTTTTAATCTCGTAATAGATTGAAACGGATTTGCAGGAAAGTTCCGAAAACACACTATTTATACATTTCACTTATTTAATGTGTATTTTAGGAGTACAAAGCATACACCTCGATATACTTCTATCTTTCAGGATGTATCCGAAAGATAATCTTCATCACTTTAACCTTTATGAAAGTAACATTCGATAATCTAGCGTTTTCTCAATTTGTAAAGGTTTTCTCTTTTCACAGAAGCAGTTTTTATATGTTAATCGATCTTACTTCTTCTAATGCACTTTCTCAATATCTTGTGTCAATTAGTTTTTAAATATCATAGATTCAAACTAGGTTAAACATTAATGCAAATTTAAGTAATGGAATAATTTGTCAGTGTCCATATGCTAATGAAGAAAAGCAACGAATTGACGAATGCATTATTCATAGATCAATTTAAAAAAGATTTGAAAATTGATCGTGATTCAGAAAAATGAAACCTCACTCTTAATGTTACCCAGGGATGTATTAAGTCTGTATTTTTCAAATTAAATATTCGTTTATATATTTTTATTTTCTGAGTATTTGCGTAAAATATATTTCTCAGAACATTGGAGATGGCGTGAAGCACCAAAGTATATTTTGCATTTGAATATGAGCTTCTAGATCGAAGCATTAGGAAAATGATATATTTTTTATTTTTTCTAACTGGATTTTTCTTCAACAAGTAAGAGCTTTCCGATCTGGTATTAGATGGAAACTAATTTGCATGGATATTGAAAAACACACCATTTAGACATTTCACTTATTTGCTGCGAGTTTAGGAGTAAAAAGATAAAGCTTGAATTATTTTTCGGATATTCTTCTATTTTTCGAAATTTATCAGAAAGATGATCTTCATCACTAGAAACTTTCTGAATGTAACATTCGACAACCTAGCATTATCCTAATTCGTAAAGGTTCCCCCTTTTCACATAAGCAGGTTTTATGTGGTGATCGATCTTACTTCTCTAATGCATTTTCTCATTACCTTGGTTCAAGTAGTTTTTAAATATCCTAAATTTGACTAGGTTAGACATTAATGGAAATTTAAGTAATGGAATAATTTGTCAGTGACCATATGCTGGTGAAGAAAAACTACGAATTGGCGAATGTATTATTCATAGATCACTTTACTAGCATTTTGAAAAATGATCGTGACTCAGGAAAGCGGAATTTCAGGCTTAATGGAAGTCAGGGAAATACTAAGTTTGTATTTTTTTTTTCAGCTAAAAATTAGTTTAGATATTTTTCTGTTCTGTGTATTCGTTTGAAATATATTTCTCAGTACAATGGTAATATATATATACAGGGTGTATCTGAAATGCTTCATCAAACTTAGAGGGATGATAATACTGGTGAAGACGAACAAAAAATGCAATGGAACATGAGGTCGCAAATGATGTTTAAAGGTTGAAAATCGTGAAAATGCGTCTGGAAAGGGACAAACTAAGACAAGAGACTTCAAGACACTTCAGAAAATTGTTTATTGCACAGAATATGTACAACACAGCTCGTGATGTTCAGAGAAAACAAATATTTTACAACAATTGTTCGAAGTGTCGACCGCGGATATTATTACACAGAGTACATCTACGGAGCAGCGATTGACGGACACGCTCAAATTTCCATACGTGGATTCCTGCTCACAGATTTTTTTGGCTTTCTTCCAAGTTTTTGTTATGTCTTTCTGACAGGATATGCACAAAGTGAACGGAAAAACCAGCTTCGTGCTACTAGCTAGTTCTGCAGAAAAGCAGATTGAGAGATTTCGAGATTTTTATTAGTTTTGCGATTTTCATCCTTTAACGTCATTTGCGACCCCATGATCCATTGCATTTTTTGTTGGTTTTGATGAGTACTATCATCTCCCTAAATGCGTTGATGAATTTCAGATACACCCTGTATATGGTAATATACACGGTGTTTCAAAAATTGACCGACAAATTCAGAGGAGTGATGGTAGGCATCAAGAGGATGAAAAATGACCATAGAACAGTAAGTCTCAAACCACGTAATTAAACAGAAATACAGGGTGTTTCATCCTAACTCAATATGGGTTAACGGTAATAACTTTCAGAAAACTGAAGTATATTATAATAAAAAAATTAACAGAGATTTTCACCTTAACTGTAAATGTGATAACACCAAACAAAAGTAGTAGAATTTAAAAATACATACATAATTACGTCTGGATTACTTAATAATTAAACACAATTTGCATAACTACAGACATACACACATTAAAATTTTATTAAAAACAATTAAAATATAGTTAAAAATATATATAAACGTTTCGGCTATTTTCATAGCCCTCATCAGTAAACGAGCAGAGTCACAAAACAGCCTCTGCTCTGTAAACGAGCAGAGGCTGTTTTGTGACTCTGCTCGTTTACTGATGAGGGCTATGAAAATAGCCGAAACGTTTATATATATTTTTAACTATATTTTAATTGTTTTTAATAAAACTTTTAATGTGTATATGTCTGTAGTTATGCAAATTGTGTTTAAAATTAGTAGAAGTTTGCATTATACGCGCCAGCAGTATACACTTGATGCCCCACATTTTGGATTGTGATTATCAGTTCATAAGATATCATTGATCGCTTGAGCAACATTTGTTTGCAGATCTTTTCGTGACTTTATCACAATTTACATAAAACATGGTAAATATCGTTGCATTATCATTGCAATGTTTTTATTTTTCTCGAAATTATTACGGTTGACTCGAGTTCAAATACGATGTAACATCCTGTTCTTGTGACCAGGGCCTGATTACCAACGGGGCACACTTACACCAATAAATTTTAAAAGAAAAGTTTTACTTATCTGAACGCCGTATTCATGTAAAATTTCTGCCATGAATGAGGCAAAATTTTCTGTTTATTTTTAGTGGTAGGAATTTGCCCCGTGGGTAATCAGGCTCTGCTTGTGACTAAATAAGTGGTTTGTGACCCCATGTTCTATGGTTTTTCATCCTTACGATGCTTTCTATCTCTTCTATCTAATTTGTGGGAGGATTTTTGGAACACCCTGTATATATGGTTTTATATGGTAATCGATATTACTTGGTATAAAGCATTTTATCAGTACCCTGTGTCAAGTAGAGTTTAAATATAACAGATTTGGTGACTGTTGGACATTTAAGTATTAGAATAATTTATCATTGTCCATATGCTAATGAAGAAAAGCAACGAATTGATGAATACAATATTCATAGATCACTTGACTTGTGATTTGACAAATGATCGGGATTCATAAAAAGGCAATTTTACGCTTAATGAAAGTCAAGAAGGTACTAAGTGTGTATTTTTCCAACTAACAATGCCCTTATATATATTTCTGTTCTAAGTATTCGTTTGAAATATATTTATCACTATATTGGATTTGGCGTTCAGAACTAAATCTTATTTTACCTATCTATCTACCTATATATCTCTATATACAGGGTGATTCATAAATATCGAAACAATGGGCTATCTTCTTAAATATTGCCCCTAGGCACATACTTCCAATTGAAAAGTTTCATAAAAAAAAGGTGCAAAATTTGATGAGATAAGTTTCAACTCCATGGAGGGTTTATATGAGAAAATACAAAAATTAAATTTTTATACGGACCCCATAGAGTAAAATTCCCAATTAGGAAATTTTTCCTTATCTATTCCTGAATTAAACACAAAAAAATTCATCTCGATATCTTTAAAATTTGTAGAGATATCAAAATCCAAAATTCGTGACTTACACCATTTATCCATGCCTCTGAGCGACGAGTTTTTGACTCATTTTGAATGCAAGATAGGGATCAGCCACAAATTGTACATTATTAAAAGTCGATATAAGTGCCTCTCCTTTGGACATAAAACAGGCAGCGTTTAGATTTTACGTTAAACTTGTTTTCAAAGTATGCTGGTGGTCTGCACAGGTCGAAATATCTAGGTCCGGTCCCGAACCGACTCATATGGGGTCCGGTCCCGAACCGACCCATATGAAAAAAAGTTCAGCCCTGCCTGGAAAAAAGTTCAAATCGTAGCCTGGCCCGACCTAACTGAATTTCTACATAGTTTTTTACATCGATATGGTTAAAAGTTGTTTCGTATGGAGGAGTTCTGACCAAAAATACTTATTATATCTTTTCTTTTTCCATGTTTGTATTTATTATTTTTAAAGAAGTGCCAAAAGCTGTGATTAATTGTTTCATTAATGAATCTCTATTTATATGTAAATCATTCACTTCTCCTTTAATAACGTTAATCCATATTCCATGTGTTAGAGATAATGAAAAATGCTATAAAGTAAATTCTTTTAAGATGGAATAACATAGGGAAGAAAAATAAAGCGTTATATACAAGTTCCCTTCTTAGGAGTTGTAAATGTAGTCTATTTTTTCTCAGATATTATTATATTCATTTTCCATGGATCAACAGATTTTTCCATTTAAGAAAGGATTCCGTCATAGGCAGATTTTTTTCACTAGTTTTACTGCATTTTAAATTTTTTGCCTTAAAATCTACTTATCCTTTAAAAATATGAATTTTAAAATTTTATTGTAAAATAATGGCCATTTAAAAATATATGCATTTGTTGTAAAGGTTTTTGGACTGAGCCAAATTTTAGTTATTTTTGCACTGGTTAGGTCAGTCAGAGATAATGATTTTAATATGGGTTGTTTCGAGACCGGAACTGAAAATTTTGCCCAGGAGAGACCTAGAAATAAGTAAGCCAGTCCCGGTTTGATATAACCAGTGGCCGAAATGTTCTGCTCTAATGCTGGGTTCGAACCCAATTGTGTCCTTCGGCCCAATCGTTCGGAGTTTTCAGTAGTTTTCTTCGAACCTTGGCTATCCTTGCGTAAATACGGGTTAGTTTCCCTTAGAAAGACCTCCACGGAAAGCACCCCCCCCCCTTTTCGGGCCTACATCCCTCGTATAGATAATTGGCCGTCATAAATCACACCAACACCCGCTTCGGCATGAAAAAATACGATCGGCCCGGCCTGGCCGAGTCTTCAGAAAAAAGTCGCCTATCCCGGGTCTAGCCTGGCTCCAGTATACAGACTTTTTTATCGGCCTCGCCGGGGCGACAAAAAACCTTAATTTATAACGGCTAAAATTATGAAAATCTCTTAATCGGCATGTTTGAAAACGCATTGTTTCAAATTCTACGTTAAACATTTATTTATGGACATTTAAGTAGTACAAAAAGGTGGTGGAAACGGCAAAAGTTAAACTGAATCGGAAGTTTAAGCTACCGAAAGAAGTGACTTTTTCACGCGCATTTTTTTTAAATGCATTTAAATATTTTATTAGGAGCCAATCAATGTTTAAAATTTTAAATCCTTTTTCTGCATGATGCTTTTTTAATCGTAAATTAAAAAGGTGCAAACTTGGAACAAGTGTTTTTTGATTATTTTACATTAATTTCGTTTCGGCAAATTGAAAAAAAAAATTACTTTTGAAAATATGATTTTTTTTTTTTTTTAAGTTACATATTTTTTAAGCAAATATTTTTAATATTTTTATTAAAATTAAAAAAATCCTAAAACAAAACTAAAATTATACTTTCCTCTTTAATTAAATGAAAAAATTTTTAAATCCGATGAATAATGTTTCGAGTTATAAAGATTTTAAATTAAATCCGCTTAAAAAATACTAAACATTTAAATTTTTAAAAAACTTTATGCGAAATATTAGAATGTGATTTTGTTTGCAAATTATACGGTTAACCATCACAAAAAAAGAAAAAAAAAATCAAAATTCTAGCTCAACAAATATATTTTTTACATGTTTCCTAGAACTCTTAAACTAACATTGTTTCTTCGATTGCACGCATTTCAATTTGTGTCTAATCCCTTAAAACCTGATGAATTATTTAAACGATAAATAATTCATCAATAAAGATATAAAATAATAATAATAAAGATAAAGATATAAATATCTTTAAAATAAAGATAAAATAAAGATATAAAAAATAAGAAAAAATAAAGATATAATAAGAAAAAATAAATAAGAAAATAAATAAGAAATAAATAAGAAATAAATAAGAAAAAATAAGAAGAAATAATAAATAAAATAAGAAGAAATAAGAAAAAATAAATAAGAAGATAAATAATAAATAAGATAAAAAATAAATAAGATAAAAAAGAAGATAATAAAGAATATAAAATATAATAAAGAATATAAAAGAATATAAAAGAATAATTAAGATAATAAAGATAATAAGATAATAAATAATAAGATAAATAATAATAATAATAAATAATAAATAGATAATAAATAGATAATAAATAATAAATAATAAATAATAATAGATAATAAATAATAAATAATAAGATAATAAGATAATAAGATAATAAAGATAATTAAGATAATAAAGAAGATAAAAAATAAATAAGATAAAATAAATAAGAAAAAATAAATAAGAAAAAATAAAGATATAAAAAATAAGAAAAAATAAAGATATAAAAAAGATATAATTAATTCAGGAATGGATAAGGAAAGTTTTCTTGATTGGAATTTTTACACTACGGGGGCCGTATAAAAATTTAATTTTCGCATTTTTTCAAATAGACCCCCTATGGAGTTGCAACTTATGTCATTAAATTTTGCACTTTTTTTTATGAAACTTTGCAATTGGAAGTATGGGTCTAGGGACAATATTTAAGGAAATAGCCTATTGTTTCGATATTTATGAATCCCCTGTATAGCTATATATGGGACATTCTCACAATCTTTTGACTTTTATGCCTCTGAATAATCATTTTAATTTTAGTACATATTCTTGTGTTTTTTTTTTATTATTATTTTCGTACGTATTCTTGTGTTTTATTTTTATATACTGGGGAACATTCCATTGCATGATTGCATAACAATATTAACGAGATAAATAAGATTTGAACGATGTTGGAGTCCAAATATCCAGGAAACTCCTATAAATTCACATGTCCCGGATGCTGATTTTTAAGTTTGTAATTGTCTGTATAAAATTGTTTCAATAAAAATACTTCAATGTAATATTTTTCCGAAACTGGGACAATTGTTTTACATAAATATGTAGCAAAAAAGTAACCTGCAGACGTTTTTACGGTTGGTATTATTTTTTTAACTCTGTCCCTGGGTTTTAGATTCCTTACCATCCCTCTTGCAAAACTTATATCGAAAAAAACTTCAGATGCAGCCACAGAATTTTTTTCAAGTTTTTTCTCAAGCAGAAGTATGCTAGAGAAAGAATGTCTAAAATTCTTTGACAGGACATTTACAGTAGAATTTAAACCAGAATCTAAATATCAATTTCAAGCATCTTGGCTTTATTGGTAGCCTTCCCGCCATGCACTTTTTGAGGTAAATAATTTTTTTTATTTAATCCAATGTAAATAACTGTTTCTAAAAATCAATGAACATTGTGGCTATCATTTAGTCTTAACATGATTTACCTAAAAATAATTGTAATTTTCCTTAACGTCCCATCCTTACCATCCTTTTTTTTCCATTACCGCACCTCTTTTCCTATACCATCCCCTTTTTTACCTTCCGTCCCTGCTTTAACACTCCTTTAAGACAATGCTATGCCAAAATTTTGAACTAAAAATACTACATTGTTATTATTTCTTATACGAATGTCTTGTGGGTACTATGCAAATTCATTATAAGTTAAAATTTAAAAGAAAATAAAAAATTATAATGTTAAAATGTTAAGGAAAATTAAACTCGAAAGTTTAACTTAAACCTCAGTTAAAATGTAACATTTTCGCTGCTGACCATTTTTTCTTTATTTTTAATCATTAAGGCATTCTTATATAAGTTTAAAATGTTGTTTTAGCAAGTTTAATTCCACTATATATTTATTCCCGAAAGCCAAAAGATTGTGAGAATGCCACATATATCTATAAATATCGAATCATTTGGAATATACCATATAGATCTATACAGATCGATATGTATCTATCTATATCTATCGAATTATTTGGAATATACCATATAGATCTATACAGATCGATATCTATCTATCTATATCTATCTACCTATCTACCTATCTATATATATATATAAATATATATATATATCTGTCTATCTATAAATAACGGATGAAAAGAAACGATTAAAAATATTTTAATATAAAAATGTATTTATATATTCTAATCTATAATAGATATAACGTAGATCGAAGCATTAGGAAAATAATGCATTTTTTATATTTTATAACTGGATGACCCTTACCAATAAATTTTTTGCAACAAATGTTGCGATACTTACGTAACACATCAAGTGCTCTGAATCCTTCATTATTCATTCCAATAATGATTTAAAGTATTGTTGCGATTAAATTACGTAAAAAGTTCTATTGTGAAAAACCAGTGATAAAAGGTTTTAAAAAAATGTAAATGACGCTTGTTGCGAAATCGATTAAAAAATAAGATTACTTAAAAGTTGAAATTTTATTTATTTTGTAAAAAAATATGTTCTTTCAAAGGCAATTTGTTTGAAAACTGTATCGTAATTTACTTGAAAACTGCGCCGCAATTTACTCATTTTTTTAAATAAATTTTCATGCGTGCTTTTTTTTAATGTATCGCTATCGCGGGTAGACGATTGTGAAAGACAGTTAAGTGTGCATTTTAATTAATATAAATAGTTCAGCATTTGTTTCCAGCATATATTCCATAACAAAATTAAAAAATTCTTGAATGAACCAATAACACAGTAAAATATATATAAAACACACATGTAAGACAAGTAATCGAATTTCGTGTTTAGTTCACTGAAACGAACAGGACAATAAAGGCTGGTCGTAAATAGCGATATTTGGAGATTTCTTCACCTATTAACTCCTGACGTGAGGCTAATTTGAAAACATCGACTTTATAAAAAGTATTAAAATGCTATTAATTTTTGTTACTTTCTGTATTTTCACATATAAAAAAATTCGGACATTCGTTGAGATGAATATGTAATTCTTAAACAGGGCCATTTTTTTTTTTCAGTTACATTTTAATGTTATGAAACTCGCAGTTGTAAAGGAATATATCTATCTATCTACAAAAACAAAGGCAGAAAAAAACGATTACAAATATTTTTAAATAAATGCATATTAACCATTTTTCCAAATGGTTATTGTCCATGTCAGGGTAAGAAATCAAAAGCATATCTGAAGCGTTTTATTGGTTTAATCAGCATTTTATTCGTTTTCTGATTGGTCTATACACTAACCTTTACTTTCAACTGAGATGGATACTTCTGTTGCCACTATGACAAAAAAGTAATAAAAACTACAAAAAAAAAATTAATAATAACTCAGAAACAAATTGAGATACAGCTTTTAAAAAAATTGCATTTAAAAGTACATTTTATCTCTATACGTCGGTGTAAAAAGTAATATTGTGGGATGTTTAGAAGTTTAAGAATGAAATTTCATTTAAAATTGGTCCAGGAATATTAATGTTTAATCCATGGCGTACGTAATATATGACCAGCTCTGTAAAAGTTTAAAAATTTACAGTACCGAAAAATGTAATCCATGGCGTACGTAATGTATGATCAACTCCCTGCGATTTTGTATGTCTTAAATTTTAGTCTTTGAAAAAATCATTTTCCAAATAGTCGTTGTAATTTGTTAAATTGCATCTTTTAAAATATATTTCTGTGACCCTGCCTTCCTTAAATATATACTAGCGGGGATCACTGAGCTTAGCTCGGTCCAAATTAGCCTCCGTTCAATTCAGTATTTTAATCTCACTGTATCACTTTTGCTGTTTACATACAATTGGCATGATCTTGAGCCATAGTGACACAAAATGACCCACTAACAGAATCTTTTCGAACATGCGACCTAACCAATGCTCTTATCGAACCCGAAAACTATTGAATACAAAATTTAGTCAAAATCGTTAAAGTCGTTTTATAGATAAAATTAGCTTGACCCAAGATAACCCAAATAGGACCCACTAATCTAAATTTATCGAACATGTGACCTATCCCAATGGTCTTCTCGTGCTGGGAAAAGGTGTAATAGAAATTTTTGTCAAAATCATTTCAGCCATTTTTTAGATACTATTAGCTTGACCTTCGCCCATGGCGACCCAAAATGACCCATTAATTGAATTATCTTGAGCATGCAACTTAGCCCAATGGCATTCTCAAACCCGAAAACGATAGAATACAAAATTTAATCAAAATCATTAAAGCCCTTTTCTAGATAAAATTACCTTGACCCACAGTGACCGAAAAGTAACCCACTAATAGAATTTTCTAGAACATGTGACTTAGACCAATAGTCAACTCATGCTCAGAAATGGTATATTACAAAATTTTGTCAAAATATTTTGAACCTGTTTTAGATTCAATTAGCTGATCCATTGGGACCCAAAATGGCCCACTAATCGAATTTTCTTGAACATGCGACCTAACCCAATGGTATTCTCCTTCTCGAAAACAATAAAATACAAAATTTCGTCAAAATCGTTAGAGCTGTTTTCTAGATAAACTTAGCTTGACCCACAGTGACCCAAAAATGACCCACTAATCGAATTTCCTCTAACATTCTAATATGTGACTTAGCCCATTTGTCTTCTCGTAATACAAAACAGTAGATTAGAAAATTTAGTCAAAATCGTTAGAGCCGTTTTTTAGATAAAAATAGCTTGACCCGAAGTGACCCAAAAATGAGCCACTAATCGAAATTTCTCGAACATGCGACCTATCCCAATTGTTTGCACTTGCCCCAAAACGGTTGGATATAAAATTTAGTCAAAATCGATTAAGCAGTTTTTTAGATATAATTAGCTTGACCCTAACCCATTATGACCCAGATGACTCACTAATGGAAGTTTCTCGAGCACATGACCTAGCCCAGTGGTCTTCTCGTGCCCAAAATTGATAAAATATAAAATTTAGTCAAAATCGTTAGAGCCGTTTTTAAGATACAATTTTCATACACACGCAATTTTTGCTCTTATTATAATGTAAGATAACAAAGAAAAATATAAAGTTCTTTTCTAAATAGATTTTAGTTAATGTATCATTTGATTTAACTGTAATTAAATCACCTGATTTTTATTAAACATATCAGTCTATACTTTTATTTTAAAATTATTCCGTTATAAATGACGTTTATTTTTCTTCTACAACTAAGTGCTTTTGGATCTGGTATTAGATGGAAACTAATTTGCAAGGAAATTCCAAACACAGCATTTTGACATTTACAGCATATTTTAGAGTTTACAGCGTATTTTAGAAGTACAAAGCTTAAACTTAATTCTCGGATATCCTTGTATCTTTCGGGATGTACCAGAAACATAATCTTCATCACTAGAAAAGTTTATGAATGTACTATCCGACAATCTGGTAAAATCTTAATTTGTAAAGGCCCTTTTCACATAAGCAGTTTTTGTATGGTAATCGATCTTACTTATTCTAATGTATTTTTTCAGTACCTTCAGCCTTAATAAGTTTTAAATTATACTAGATTTGAACTAGTTTAGACATTAATGCAAATTTAAATAATGGAATAATTTGTCAGTGTCCATATGCTAATGAAGAAAAACAAATAATTTACGACTGCATTATTCATTGATCACTTTACAACGAATTTAAAAAATGATCGTGATTTTGGAAAGGGCAGTTTTATGATTAATGGAAGTCAGGAAGACATTATGTCTGTATTTTTCATACTAAAAATTGGTTTAGATGTTTTTCTGTTTTGAGTATTTGCTTGAAATATATTTCCCACTATATTGGATTTGGCAATAAGCAAACAAGTTTATTTTCCATTTGAATATAAGTGTTTAGATCGAAACATTTGAAAAAAATTGTCCATATGCTAATGAGCAACGAATTGACGAATGCATTATTCATAGATATTTTAACCAGCAATTTGATAAATGATCGTTACTCAGGAAAGGGCAGTTTTACTCTTGATGGATGTCAGGAAGGCACTAAGTCTGTATTTTTCAAACAATAAATTCGTTTAGATATTTTTCTGTTCTGGGTATTCGTTTGAAATATATTTTTCAGTACATTCGTAAGATACTATATGTGGTAAAATACAGGGTGTTCTAATATTTCACAGGCGAATTCAGAGGGTATGCATCAACAGGATAAAAATTTACCATAAAACATGGTGTCGCAAACAACATATTAAAACTAGTATCACAAAACTTTCTTCTATATAAATTACGTCAATTAAATCATTTAAATAGTACAAGAAATAACAACGATTTAGTAAATTCATATCAAAGTAGTATATCTGAATTTGAAGTTGGATGAAAATTAGTGCATTCGCTGTTGAGTTAGAGCTATAGCGTAAATTCTGAAAAAATGTAGCATAACAGCGCCACCTGTGGAGCGATTTACACCAAAAATAAACAGCACTAAATGATATCAAGGTATCCCTGAATCTGAAGTTTGTTGAAAATCCAAGCATTAGTTCTTGAGTTAAAGCTATTGCAGAAATCGCAAAAAATACAGCATAGCAGCGCCACCTGTTGAGCGATTTACACCAAAAATTAAACAGCACTAATTTATACGTCAATTCATGTCAAGGACTAACTAAATCTGAATTTTATGAAAATCCGTACAATAGTTCTTGAGATACAGCTCTTGCGGAAATCGTGAAAAATGCAGCACAGCAGCGCCACCTATTGGGCGATTTACACCAAAAATTAAACAGCACTAATTCCTATCAAAGTATACCTGAATCTGAAGTTTGATGAAAATTCGTGCATTTGTTCTAGAGTTAGAGCTATTGCGATAATCATGAATAATGCAGCATAGCAGCGCCACCTGTTGGGAGATTTTCACAAAAAAGTAATCAGCACCAAACTATATCCTGGACTAATTGAATCTGAAGTTTGATGAAAATCCGTGCAGTAGTTCTTGAGATATAGCTATTGCAGAAATCATAAAAAATGCCGCATAGCAGCGCCACCTGTCGGGCTATTTTCACCAAAAAGTAATCAGGTCCAGTTTATATTAAGGTCTAACTAAATATGAAGTTTTGTGAAATTCCGTGCATTAGTTCTTGAGATAGAGCGCCCACAAAATTTTTGTCACATACAGACTCACAGAGTGACAGAGTGACAGACGGACTCACAGACAGACATTTTCTAAAAACTATCAAGTCGTGTTCAGGGCATTCTAAAACGTATAAATACGTCGAAAACCGGAAGTCGAAAATTTTCACGAATTCAATACTTTCTTCTTGTAAAGATAGAAGAAAGTAATAATAATAATAATAATAAAAAAACCAGGGTGTTTCACCCTAACTCAATTTGGGATGACGGTCATAATAACCTTCAGAAAACTGAAGTATATTATAATAAAACATTTAGCAGACATTCCCACCTTTGTTGTAAATGTGATGACACCAGAAGTTTGCATTATGCGTAATAGCAGTATGCACTTGACACTCCACACTTTGGATTGTGATTGTCATCAGTTCATACGGCATGATCGATTGCTTCAGCAACATGAATTCTCAGATTTTTTCGTGATATTATCTCATTTCACTCAAAACAAGGTGCATATCGTTGCATTTTCGTTGCAATGTTTTTATTTTTAAGGAAATTATTACCATCAACCCGACTTCAGTTAGCATGAAACACCCTGTATTTGCCAGGAAGTAACTGGTTTGTGACCCCATTTTCTAATGAAATTTTTCATCTTATTGATTAATACTATCACCCCGGTGTTTGCAGGTAGAATTTTGGAATACCCTGTATATATGATTATTTGAGTCGTTCAGTGCACAAATCGATTAACTGCATCAAATGAAAATGCTCAGTATAAATAGTTAAAGTTATTGTAACTATAAAAATATTGAATCTATATAATATTTTTTCTCGGGATATTTCGACTGAACTCATTAATTTTCTTTTAATCAAGGGTAACTTTTTATCACTGTATAAATATATAGAAAATTTTCAATGCACCTTTGTTTAAAAAAACGCCAGTTAAAATGAAGTTAGTCAGATTGTCTTCTGAATACCTCATATATGGTAATCGATCTTATTCCTTCTGATGCATTTTCTTAGTACCTTAGGTCAAGTAGTTTTTAAATATCCTAGATTTGAAATAGGTTAGACATTAATGCAAATTTAAGTAATGGAATAATTTGTCGGTGTCCATATGCTGATGCAGTAACGAATTGACGAATGCATTATTCATAGATCCCTTTGCCAGCGTTTTGAAAAATTATCATGAATCAGGAAAATACAGTTTCATGTTTAATCGAAGTCAGGAAGGTTTTAAGACTGTATTTTTCCAAATAAAAATTCGTTTAGATATTGAGTATTTGCTTGAAATATATTTCTCACTACATTAGATTTGGCGATAAGCAAAAAAGTTTATTTTCCATTTGAATATAAGTTTCTAGATCAACACATTTGGAAAAAAATATTATAATTGTATTTTTCTTCAACAAGTTATTGCTTTTCGATCTGCTATTAGATTGAAACTGATTTGCTTAGAAATTACAAAAACACACCATTTAGACGTTTTACTTATTTATGTGTTTTTTAGGAGTACAAAGCATAAACCTACTTTTCGGATATCGTTCTACTTTATAGAGTGTATCAGAAAGATAATCTTCAGCAGTAGAAACTTCATGAATGTAACATTTGACAATCTAGCATTATCTCAATTTGTAAAGGTTTCCCCTTTTCACATAAACAGTTTTTATATGGTAATCGATCTTACTTATACTAATGCATTTTCTAAGTATCTTGTGTCAAGTAGTTTTTAAATATCCTAGATTAGAAATAGGTTCGACATTATTGCAAATTTAACTAATGGAATAATTTGTCAGTGTCCATATGCTATTGAAGACAAACTACGAATTGACGAATACATTATTCATAGATCACTTTACCAGCGATTTGAAAAATGATCGTGATTCAGGAAAGGGATCTTGTATGCTTAAATGTAGCCAGGAAGGCACTAAATCTATATTTTTCCAACTAAAAATTCGTTTATATAGTTTTTTGTTCAAGGTATTCGCTTGAAATGTTTTTCTCATTACATTGGATTTTGAGTTAAGCACCAAAATTTATTTTTCATTTGAATATGAGTGTCTGGATCCAAACATTTGTAAAAGAGTGCATTTTCAAATTTTTATAATTGGATGAACTTTACTATTAATTTCTTTGCGACAAGTGCCCCGTATAAGAGATAAGCAAAGTTCTCAAAATCCTTGATTGTTGATACCAGTAATTTTTTATTTTAAAAATTTTACCTTACTGATTTAAAGCATTTTTGCGTTTAAATTATGCAACAAATTCTGTTGTGAAAAAACAGTGGTAAAACATGAAAAAAAATTGATTCTTCGAACGAAAGGGGTTAAAAAATAAGATTATTTAAAATATGATGTTTTATTTATTTTCAATTTTACAGATTTTTAGTTTTTACTTTCTTCTATCTTTACAAGAAGAAAGTATTGGATTCGTGAAAATTTTCGACTCCCGGTTTTCGACGGATTTACACGTTTTAGAATGCCCAGAACACGATTTGATGGTTTTTAGAAAATGTCTGTCTGTGAGTCTGTCTGTCACTCCGTCACTCTGTCACTCTGTCTGTGAGTCTGTATGTGACAAAAATTTTGTGGGCGCTCTATCTCAAGAACTAATGCACAGAATTTCACAAAACTTATTATTTAGTTATACCTTGATATAAACTAGACCTGATTAGTTTTTGGTGAAAATCGCCCAACAGGTGGCGCTGCTATGCGGCATTTTTCACGATTTCTGCAATAGCTATATCTCAAGAACTACTGCACGGATTTTCATAAAACTTCAGATTCAGTTAGTCCAGGATATAGTTTGGTGCTGATTACTTTTTTGTGAAAACCGCCCAACAGGTGGCGCTGCTATGCTGCATTATTCATGATTATCGCAATAGATCTAACTCAAGAAGAAATGCACGAATTTTCATCCAACTTCAGATTTCGTTAGTCCTTGATATAAATTAGTGTTGTTTAATTTTTGGTGTAAATCGCCCAACAGGTGGCGCTGCTGTGCTGCATTTTCACGATTTTTGCATGAACTGTATCTCAAGAACTATTGCACGGATTTTCATCAAACTTCAGATTTAGTTAGTCCTTGACATGAATTGACGTGTAAATTAGTGCTGTTTAATTTTTGGTGTAAATCGCTCAACAGGTGGCGCTGCTATGCTGTATTTTTTGCGATTTCCGCAATAGCTTTATCTCAAGAACTAACGCTTAGATTTTCAACAAACTTCAGATTCAGGTATACCTTGATATCATTTAGTGCTGTTTATTTTTAGTGTAAATCGCTCAACAGGTGGCGCTGCTATGCTACATTTTTCAGAATTCCCGCTGTAGCTCAAGAACTAATGCGCGAAATTTCATCCAACTTCAAATTCAGATATACTTTGATATGAATTGGTGCTAAATTGATGTAATTTCTTGTACTATTTAAATGATTTAATTGACGTGATTTATATAGAAGAAAGTTTTGTGATGGCCACAACATACTAGTTTTTTTAAAGTAGAGCAAAAATTCTCCCTTTCCATTATAGACCGGGATCCGGCAGCACATACAATCACCTCATCGAGTTCACGGTTTCAATTCCAGAATTAGTTAAAACTCGATTCGTATATTAAAACGTAATTGGTCTGCCAAGTCATATCTTGGTGGAAAGTATCTGAAAACCGGATTTTAGCGGTTGACTCGTAGGTTTATCATTGTGTTTTTCAGCACCCAAAGGTATGAAAACATGGATGACTGGGAGTAGGAAAACACAGTGGTAATCCTACGAGTCAACCGCTAAAATCGGATTTCAGGTGTTTTCCACAAAGATATGACTTGGCAGAACGATTGCGTTTTAATATGCGAATCGAGTTTTAACTAATTCTGGAATTTCAGCCGTGAACTCGATGAGGTGATTGTATGTGCTGCCGGATCCCGGTCTATTAAGGTTAGTGGGAAATAATCCTTTTAAAAGCACTTTGATGATGTTACACCATTTGTAAAATAATCAAATTCATATGCATTTAAGAATTGCATTAAAACATGCTTCTTGTAGAATATTCGGTACAGAACATTCCTTATTTTTTACAGTGTCACGGAAATGTATTTTTTACTGAATTGTCTACGGCGAAATTCATTACAGTGTATTTTAAAGGCATTACTTTACTTAAAAAATATGTAAATTTATTTGAATTATTGAGGTGCATTATAAATTCTATACTGAAAAGTATGGAGAACATTACGTTTGTCATTTATTTACAGAGACATGCAAAATAAATTCGCTGACAGTACTGTCTATGATCGGTAATTGCTGGAAATGCATTTTCAACTTTAGTTTGCCTTTTTATCAGGGTTGTCTCGGTTTTAACAATGGCGGTTTTAACCAGTGGTTTAAACCGGTTTTAACCGTCCTGGTCAAAATCAATTTTGACCATTTTGACCACTGAAATTGACTATTCAATTTATTTACTACTAATCAAATACGTTTTACTAGCATATGTTAAAAACTAAGTTGGCATTTGTTAAAAATGTCATAATATAAGTAACATAACACCAGCAAATACCAAATTAAAAAAGTCATAACATAAATAACATAACACCAAGATACTCAGTTTACTCATTTTTTATTGAATTTAAAAAATGATTTAAGTAACCCGTTTTGAAGTTGTCTCTAAACTTAGATGGTTTCGTAATTTATTTTGGATTATTCCAAATTTAGAAAACAATCTTTCAATTGATGACGATCTGGCACAACAATTCATGAGATGTAATGTGGATTCAATAAATTTTATATCGATTCCTTTAAACTGCTTCATTGCTACGCACCAGATATCAGGTCCAATTTTATCTTTTACACTTTCAGAAAAACAGGATTTTGGATATGGTAAGGATTCTGCTTGAAATGCAATAACAAGAGGCTAAAAGGTAGGATCAATATTATCGTGTAACCAATGCCTTGCCATTTCTTGCTTCTCTTCATAAATACTTTTAACCATGCTGACAGGATTCAGCATATAAGCCAGAAAATGAACTGGGGTAACATTTTCATTAAATTGAGACTATCATTTTAAAATAAGTTACAAGATTTTTCTCTTTTAGCAATCTTAACCCATTCGTTGCATGCATCAGATATAGTAGTATCTTCTTTTTGAAGTTTATCTAAAGCAAGGGAAATAAATTGATTTTGTAAATATTTTACTTTGTACATGCCCACATTGTTAATCATTTTAACAATGTTATCATCCTTCATGCTCATCTGCAATTTTTCATTTCAATAACATATTCATTATTGAACTAACTTTGTTTGTAATATCTTGTCCTACAAGATTCAAGTAATGTACAGCACATCCATAAGAAATAAACAGTTCATCTCTATATGCATTTTAAAAATCTTCTCTCATGCTTTTCATTTTTTTTTTCATTGTCACTTACAAAACTTCTTACTTTACAAACAAACTTGTTTTCTACCTCTTCTTTAGCATCAGCTGCTAGTTTAAAACAATACTGGGTAGTTTTTTTAGATACCACTGTATCAACAGCTGAAAGGAAGAATGACTTTTTCCCTGTTGATATGCAATTAACAATAAGGGCAATTATGGATCTAGCTTTCTTATTGTATTGCATAAGCATATTTTACTAATGAGTCTCCTTAACTTATCAGTGTATTTTTTTTAGCTGCCTGTTACTTTTATTACTTATTAAGTTACTTTTAATTGGAAAGAAAAAATTATTAAATTTAAGACCATTTTTAACAGTTTTAACCATTTCTGACCACTTTTGACCAATTTTGGACGGTTAAAACCACTTTTATCCAGTGTCCTGGTCAAAATCAATTTTGACCGGTTAAAATTACAACCCTGCTTTTTATGTGCGTTCTTAATTATATAAATACGTAACACCTATAGACGTTGTTCTGTCCGTCTGTCCGCATATAACAGAGCAAAAACTGCCCAACCGAATGGTCTGAAATTTTAAATATATAATTGTTGCAAAATTTTGTCGAGTCATTTCAAATTTTATAAAAATCGAATGTATAGTTAGTTTAACTACAGGGACAGTCAAAATTTTCCGTTGCTTTACGGCCAATGGGAAAAAATATTTCAAGTGCATTTTAATGATGCTATAGCCTTTCGAAAAGAATGAAATTGATATGCACTTATGGAGTGCAAAAATATACATTCAGTACTATATGAGGTGCAAAAAAATTTATAAATCTAAAGGACGCACCTCATTTGCCACGTTTGATGCGCAATTTTCAACTTGTGAAGTTTATCTAATATTTTTTAATAGTATGTGGTATGTATAAATTTTGTTGAACATATACAGGGCTACACAAAGCAAGTACAGCGTATAATTAAAAGTATGTCCCAGTTATGCATTTTAATAGTATCAACTGAAGCGTTTTTCAGTGTCGGTCAATATCACAAATAAAAAGTAACTGAAACAGTGTTACATAAGCGCAGGCGCGAGTACTATTTTTTTATTTACTAGCTTGTAGTGTCACATACGCAAAATGGCGACTCATGAGCGAAAACGTTATTGCTGGGCTGAAGATTTAAAAGCAGTTAGAGCCATGCGGAGTTTTCCTTCGGGGCTTTAAAAAATATTGTGTCTACGTTCCGCCGCTACCTAATGATTTCCCAGAGTTGAGACACATATTTGCTTTCACTACTCCAGACCTGTTAACCGAAGTTTGGGAAGCATTGGACTTTAGCTTTGATATGTTCTGTATAACTAAAGGTGCACATACTGAACATTTGCAAGAAAAACTATATTAGTTTGCCTTTAATTTGATGTATAATGTATTGTAAATAGTCTAAATTAATCTGTTATAATATACCATTGAAACATTTTTATGGACTTTTTTTTATTATTCTTACTGAATATTGGAGTGAATTGCTTAATGGTAGTTTTTAACCCTCTCGCTGCGCATTCCGCGATTTCCATAGGCAACATAAATTAGCAAAATTTGAGCAACCCGCGATTTTCGGCGGGATGCATTTAAATAAGATTATTTTTAGAACTTCGCTTTTATATGATTGTTCTTTAAATTCAGTTTTCCGACAATCTTTTTTTTTCTTTTTTGTGATCTTATTCTATATATATATATATAAACTCTTTTACAAAAAATTTTCACATATTTTAACTTTTAACTTATTTGTTACATATTTTATATGTAGATTTGAAATATGTAAGGAAACGTATGCGTAATTTTATAACCTATTTTGATTTTTAAAAAAACTAGGGGATCGAACCCGAGCTCCTCGAGTTACAGAGTACAGGTGAAAACCATTCTTTTTTTTTTTTTTTTTTTTTTTTTTTTTTTTACACGTAATATATATTTTAGATTGCCCACTAACATCAAAAAGAATTTTTATCTGAAAAATATCAATTATGCAATCAAATAAAGTTTTAAATTTTATTAAAAGCGATACTTTCACATGTCAGTGCATGCCAGGAGTTATTAGCCCAAGATTTTACGACTTACGGCAGTTTTTCCGATCATTTCAGTGCTTTAAGCACGTGGTTCAATCACATGCCTGTTAAATTGTTTTCTTATTTACATTATTTTATTAATTTTTCTATACAGGAAGTTTTAATTTTGTTATGCAACATTAGACAGAAACAAATGCTGAACTTTTTACATTTTTTTAAGGGAGATTAATCTTTCGTAATCGAGCTACACGGGATAGATAAATTTAAAAATAATTCATGCTTGAAAATCTATATGTTTTATGCTATCGTATGTGGTACAGAAATCGCCCTTATTTGTTAATTGTTTAATGGCAACACCTGAATGTAACGCATCTCATTGGTTATTGTGTAATATTTTTAAAAAGGGAATAACAATAAATAAAAAAAAAGTTTAATTAATAACTATAGAACAAAACAATTTATATAATTAAAAAAAATAAAATAAAAGTAAATAAACAATTTATTAATAAATAAACAACAACATCCGGGCTACCATATCAAGCAAAATAACGACACTTTGGCGCCAGTTAAGTACCCCTGTGCATATATGACATTGGCGTCAGAAAAAAGTCGCGCCAACGTAGTGCGTATATGGCACCTGTGCCGTCTTTTATTCATCTAATTTAAAATACAACAAATAAATAAATAAATGAAGGTACTTTTCCAGTATAGGTACTTGGCGAAATAGAGAAAAGGTCCATGGCGAGAAAAGAAATTTGGCAACGTATTTTTTGGCAACCTATTTCATCAAAATATTTTTTAATACTACATAAAAGTTGCATCGCTAAAAGTTCGTACTTTCATATTAGCTGGGCGCAATTATAGCCAATAGCATTTTTTAACTCGCCAGCAGCATTTTTTATTTTTCGAGGTGTAAATTAAAACAATGATTTGATGTTGAAATTAAATGGTTTATGGTATTTATTCTTTTCTTTTCTTTTTCCTTTTTTAAAGATTTTTTTTTAAGTGAAATTCGTGAATTTGAAATGTTTCAGTTTTAAATTAAAGTTATCCATTTTAAAATGAGTGAAAGGGTTATATTTTAACTTAATATTTCATATTTCTTTAGAAATATGAAAAAATACGACGGGTACTATGTTTGGCGATTTATCACCTGTGCCCGACTAACATAAAAATACCGATTTCTTGATTTCTCTATCAGAATCTTCCGATTTGGCGAAGGATTGAGCAAGTAAATTAAATTATGAATAAAAGTAACACGATATAATGCCTAGCATTCCATTTAAGGGAGACCAAACTGGTCGCCACGGGCAACTAATTATTTTAAAAACCGTAATAACTCAGTCAATTAAGATACAATTATCAAACACATTGCATTTGAAAGTAGATTTTTTTCTCTATTTGACGGCGTAAAAATTGAAAATGGCTTTGAATTGGAAACTTAAAATATCGCTGATATAGCAGGCATTGTAATTTCAATTTTTTTTTTTTCAGTTTTTATGAGAAAACGGCAACAAAAGCTACAGTAATATATTATTTTCTTTACTCGGGGATTATTTTCCCTCTAAACCCTCCATGACTTTCAACAGAAATGGCGGACTTCCGTTGCCACAATTACAAAAAATGTATTAAAAACTACAAAAAAATTAATATCTCAAAATTAAATTGAGATACAGCTTTCAAACAAATTGCATTTAAAAGAGCATTTTTTTCCTTATACAACGGTGTAAAAATTTAAAATGTGCGATGTTTAGAAGTTTAAAAATTTGCAGTAAAGAAAATTGCAAAACCGAAATTTCATTTCAAATTTCAAAGTGTTGCCAGTAGCAGAATGACGTATGCGTTACGCACAGATATGTTTGTCCTTTATAATATAGATACGCAGCGAGAGGGTTGATTATGTTTCCCATTTTCCTGTTGAACTATATTTATTGTACTAATAGAAGTTTGTATGATATAAATAAAATCATATACAAGTTTAAGAAAAAAACACAATATGCACTGAAAAAAAAAAAAAACGGACTAAAATACGGAAATTGTAATGGCAATCGAGACGCCAGTACTATTTTCATATTTTAACAGAAATTGTCCCCCGTAAATTCCAGAAAAACGGAAAATTTTCTGGAATTTATGGTGAAATTTTTCGTTTAAAATACGGAAATAGTTCTGGCGTCTCGATTGCCAGTACAATTTCCGTATTTTAGTCCATTTTTTCTTTACAGTATATTGCCGTTGACGGTTGGTAATAGCTGGAAGTCGGTTTTAAGTTGTGTTATGCGTTTTTCATGAATTAAACTTCAGCTTAATTTGTGGAGTGTATAAAAGTTTCTGGGTAACATACATGACTGTACAAAAGTCTTTAGATAATATACAACACCGTACAAAATATTTCTAGCGCATTACCATCTATTGGCTAAAATTGCAGAAAGAATTTTCTAGCTGAACTAACTTCTAGCGTATTCTGTAGATTTAAAAAGTCTATAGATCATATACAAAGCTGCGCAAAATTATTTGTATGGAAGGTAATTGAAAAAAAAACTATATTTTCAAATGTTCTATACGTTTTCTAAACTTTTTACTAACACATATTATTTCACATTATTTAACGGTGAAATTTCTGGATGTGTTATAAAGTTATTCATAATTTATGCTTGGCCCATGATTTTTCCTTCTAGTTTAACTTTACATTGCTTTACTAAAACTTTGTTTATATATTCTTGTACATAGGCTATCTACATTTTAAAGTTTTTCGTTAGAAGTATATTTCCAGCTGCACCGTGCAAAGATTATGACGTCAAGCAGTTGAGTTTACTTTGAATTTAAAATACATGTCTGAAACCATCCAAATTTTTAAAAAGTGTAAAAATGCGAAAAAAAAAAAACAGTTTCATTTTGAATGTATACCTTCGTGATTTTAACTTAAATATTAGTTCAAAAATGCCAGAGTCTAAATATATATGTGTCTGAAAGATTTTACCTTTCATAATCAAAGTAATTTCAGTACAGAAAAAGCAAAACCTATAACGCAATAAAAATAATAAACTACAGTAAAACCTCCTTAAAGTGACCACGTTCCGTTTCAATAAAAATTGGTCGCTCCGAGAGGTGTTCTCTTAATGGAGTTCATGTTTAAATCTAGATTTTTAATTGTTAAAAAAAGGTAACAATTAATGTTACTAAAATTTGTTTTTCACATTAGGACAAAATATAAAAATTTAGATATCAAAACAAAAGTTAATTACATAAGTTAATTAATGCAGAGTTTATAAAGTGAATACACCGTCCTTTGCTTTGATTTTACGGTTTTATCTTTTATTTCCAAATCCTTTCGAAGTTCAGTAAATAAATGCATCTTTTTTTTTTTTTTTTTTTTTTGGACGGGATCAAATAATGACGATTTCATTAATTTATCTATTTTTTTGAGAGTTTCCTGACAGAATAGGGCATGAGAGTTTATTGACTGTCCATCTTAATTTGTCATTAGAGTTAAAAAGGTTGCCTAAAAAGGGACAAAGGTGTTTAAACACTTAAAAGTTACCTGGATTTAAAAAAAAAAAATCTAAACTTAATTTAGAAGTCTCATGAATAATGCGCTCTCAGGAATTATTTTTCTAATAAAACCTTCTTCAAGCAAGCAGGAAAAAAACGGAATTTGTTTCATTTTCTTTAAAGAAATTGGTCGCTTATGGAGGGAGTTCAGCTGGGGTGGTCTCTGAATGGAGGTAAAACTAGTATTGAACCTATGGGAATAAATTTCGTTCCATTAAAAAATTATCGTTCAGAAGGCGGTCGCACAGTGAGGTTTCACTGTAGTTATTTAATTTTATTCTATTCAGCTTTAGAGAAATGACATAAAAGCCAGAAAGTAAAATTATAAAGAAGAAATAGCTTTACATTACTTCGTAAAAGCTTTGTAGATTCTTACAGAGATGTTTTACGTACACTATATGGCCAAACGTGACCGGTCACGTGCGATTTTATGCGTTTGGTTAAATATCTAGAAAAATACATGAGGAATTATCTTGAAACTCAGCTGTGTAAACAGATTAGTATAGATCATGTATTTCCGAGAAGATTTTGTCCCTAAACCCCATAGGGGGCCCGTCAAAAAATTGAAAAAGAAAGAATATCTTTTGGATACCCCGTAAAAACCTTTGAATAACGCTGTAGCGAAAACGTTCAAACTGTAGAACATGATTAAGAGTCTTATTGTAATAAACTGCAATCAATTTTATGAGGATAGCATCATGTATACTAGTAGAGAAATTAAGATATTTATTTTTTGTGAAAATCTCAAAATCATAGCTTGAAAATTCTGAAAATTATCGTCGATTGAATGAGGTCAAAATCCGTTGTTACCAAAAAGAAGCAAAAGAATGTGGTTCGAGCTTATTCTATGAACGATAATTTTCAGAATTTTCAAGCTATGATTTTGAGACTTTCACAAAAGTTGCTCTGTATACTTAGCTAATACATAATGCACCTTATATTTTGATTGCATTCACACATGCGCAGTGAAACATTTTTTTAGTAAACTTGCTCATTTTTCATCCAAGTTTTGTTATTTTTTAATTTTGATTACAGTGTATTGTGTACAATGTTGTTTGTCACATTCTCTGAAAAGAACTTTTTTTAAATTAAGAACTCTGCAAATTATAAGCAAAAAACTGGGCGACATTTGGGACTGTTTTTATAAAAATCTTAATTTCTCTACGAGTATACATGCTATCCTCATAAAAATGAACACAGTATATTACAATAAGTCACTTATTAATAATCTCGACTTTGAACGCAAGATATTTGTTCTTTTTCAATTTGTTAATGGTCCCCTATAGGGTTTCAGGAAAACATCTTCACGGAAATATATGACCTATACTATACTGTTTACACACCTGCAGTTTCAGGTTAATTCCTCATGTATTTTTCTAGATATTTAACAAAATGTCTAAAATTATAAGTGACCAGTCACCTTTGGCCATATAGTGTATATGGTAATATTTCTTATTTTTTTTAATGTGTTTCCTCGGTTCTTTGTATCAAGGAGATTTAAAATTTGAGGAGTATTTTTAGGTTTAACTTTAAAGCAAATTTTCGTAATCGGATAATTTATCAGTATCCACATGCTAATACAGAAAAGTAACAAATGGAAAATGCATTACTCATGTTTCAACTTAGTATGATCTGAAAAATCATCCTGGTTTGCCAAAAGTATTTGTACTCTTAAAAGAAGTTGCGAATTGACCATTTCTTAAGTTTGTATATCTAGAAAAAAAATCGTTTACATATAGTACTTTTCGAAGAATTCGCTTGAAACATATATCTAACTACATTGTGCAAGGATTTGACGTTATGCACTTAAATTTATTTTTTATTTAACATGCAAATGCCTATTTTTAAAATAATATATTGTTATTAATAATGCATTATTATTCATGTTACACTTTTATAAAACGTGCAATTAATATATATAAATATGTATGCATGTCTTATACAATAAAAAAAAAGAAAAACAAGTTGAAATTGTACGTCAAACGTGGCAAATGAGGTGCTTTTGTACAGTAACTAATTTTATAACTATTTAGATATTGGTGCAATAGCTGTTGCATTGTTATGCAGAAATGCATGAAAACAAAATTTATTTCTATTATATATGTTAAATTCAGTAATACAGAATTAATATGACTCCATCAGGATGTAATCACCAAGGCAAAGTAGAAGCATTACCTATCATGGGATATCATTCAATTAATTACGTACGATAGGTTTTAGTAGAATAATCACCATGGCAACCAAGAATGATAACCTATCATGGGATTTCTTTAGTTAATTACGTATGATAAGATTTAATAGCACAAAGAAAACTTTTATTAATATCTTTTTAGGTTTTGTTTTAATTTTCATAAAATTTTAAGTGACTCGACCAAATTCGGTAAAGATTATACAGATTAAATTTGAAGTCATTCGATTGGGTATTTTTTGCGCTGCTATATGCTGACAGATTGACTGACAGAAGGACAGGCTAGACGCCGAAAATATATTTACGTATTTATGCTACCTATTTATGTAATTATGAACGCACCTGAAAATAGAAAATATGAAAAAAAGCTAATTTTATTTTAAAATCTGCCAAAGTCCAACTCTATATTTAACTTAAAGATTTTACCTTTCATAACCAAAGTAATTAAATACACTAGAGAACAGGAATTCTCCTTTATCAGAATTTAGTGTCGCCTCCGGCATTTCCATTACTTCATTTTCTTCTGATGGACTGATGGCTTCTATTATTATGAAACAGCCATTATAAATGAAGTGTTAGGTGAAGATGAAAGAGCAGCCTTAAAAAGTTAGAACTCTGATTTTCTGGTCAGAATGGAGGGGGGGGGGGGGAGAAATGGCCATAATTGTTTTTTACGGCTGCTCTTTCATCTACACCTAACACTTCATTTATAATGGCTGTTTCATAATAATAGAAGCCACCAGTCCATCAGAAGAAAATAACTCGGTTAAGCGGGACTCTACTGCAGTACAAAACATATTTAAATTTTAAGACTTAAAGCACACGTTTTATTTTATGTAAAATGACGTCATTCCCATCCGCTTAAGAATTTCACAGACCGACAGTAAAGTATGCATAGTGCATCTAATGCACAAATGCAGCAAAAAAATATCGTCATTCAAGAAAATCGAAAAAAAACTAGTCGGATGTACCAATCCCAAAACTTTCTTCTATCTCATACATGTTAATACTTCAAAATTCGCTATCACACTGCCAAAATTAAATGGCAATCTATGCATCTCATGAGGATTTTAACGGTATGAAATTCCGTGCATTAGTTCTTGAGATATGACTATCGCTGAAATCGTCTAAATTCAGCAAAATGCTGCCTAGCAGCGCCACCTATTGGGTGATTTAAACCAAATCCTAATCAGCAACAATTTATGTCAACGTCTGACTGAATCTGAAGTTTGCAGGAAATCCGTACATTAGTTTTTGAGATAGAGCAATAGCGAAAATCGTGAAAATTTCTGCATAGCAGCGCCACCTATTGGGTGATTAACACCAAAACCTAATTAACAACAACTTGTGTCAACATACAACTAAATCTGAAGTTAGATGAAAATTGGTCCATTAGTTCTATTGATAGAGCTATTGAGGCAATCGTGGAAAAGGCAGCAGAGAAGCGCCACCTGTTGGGCGATTTACACCAACACCTAATCAGTAGCAAGTCATATCAAGGACTAACTTAATCTGAAGTTCGATGAAAATCCGTGCGTTAGTTCTTAAGATAGAGCTATTGGGGAAATCGTGTAAATCCTGCAAAATTCATCATAACAGCGCCACCTGTTGGGCGATTTACACCAAAACGTAATCATCATCAATTCATATCAAGGACTAACTAAATCTGAAATTTTATCAAAATCCGTGCATTAGTTCTTGAAATAGAGCTATTGCGAAAATCGTGAAAAATGCAGCATTGCAGCGCCACCTGTTGAGCGATTTACACCAAAAACTAATCAGCATCAATTTGTATTAGGCACTAACTGAATATAATTTTTTATTAAATTCCGTGCATTAGTTCTTGAGATAGAGCGCCCACAAAATTTGTGTCACATACACACAGACAGACAGACAGACAGACAGACAGACAGACTCACAGAGTCACAGACAGACATTTTGTAAAAACATGTTTTTCGGAATCTCTGACCCCTAAAACGTGTAAATCCGTCGAAAACCGGAATTCGAAAATTTTCATGAATCCAATACTTTCTTCTTGTAAAGATAGAAGAAAGTAAAAAAACAAAAAAAAAAAAACGGCTATCTAATGATTTATATAGATACTTACAATTAAATATAGTATATAATAGCTCCATTGTTTTAAAAGAAATCATTCCTTTATATTTTTTTTCAAAATAGCACGTATTTTAATTACATTTTCTTTCGGTTGTTATGAGAAAATGGCAACAAAAATATATAATTACTATTTTAAAACTATTTTTCCTTTGCTTTCTACAGAAATGGATAAAATGCCGTTGCCAATATTAAGCAAATGGCTCCAAAAACTACAAAAAAAATTAATATTTCAAAAACAAATGGAGATACAGTTTTCAAACAAAGTGCATTTAAAAGAACTTTTTTTTCCCAATACGACGGTATAAGAACTGAAAGTGTGCGATGATTAGAAGTTTAAAAAATTGCTAAAGAGTATTTAATCGTAATGATTTGTTTTACAGCTAGTCTTGGTAAGCTAACTTTATTTTTTGGACACAAAATAAGCTGGGAGAAAGAAATATCATACCGGACCGGAGGCTAATAAAAAGTACAAATTATAATGCAATAAAAATAATAATTTAAAAAAATATATTTAATTTTGCTCTATTCAGCTTTAGGGAAAAGATATAAAAGCTAGAAAGTAAAATTATAAAGAAGAAATCGCTTTACATTACTTCGTAAAATCTTTGTAGATTCTTACAGAGATGTTTTATGTATATGCTAATATTTCTCTTAATGTGTTTTATCGGTACTTTGTATCAAGGAGATTTTAAATTTCCGGAGTATTTTTAGGTTTAACTTTAAAGAAAATTTTCGCAATGACATAATTTGTCAGTGTCCACATGCTAATACAGAAAAGTAACGAATGGCAAATACATTATTCATGTTTCAACTTAGTATGATCTGAAAAATCATCCTGGTTCGGCAAAAGTATTTATACTCTTAAAAGAAGTTACGAATTTTCAATTTCTTATCTTTGTATATCTAGAAAAAAAAATCGTTTACATATAGTACTTTTCGAAATATTCACTTTAAATATATATCTAACTGACCTGTGCAAGGATTTGACGTTATGCACTTAAGTTTACATTTCATTTGAAAATGTAAGTTCCTATTTTTAAAGTAATGTATTTTTAAATTCTTATTTATTTTACATTTTTTTGAAATGTACAATTAATATATGAATAGTATGCATTTAACATCATACATTTTTCATTAATATTTCACATAATGGCACATAATAGAAGGCTATATTTTACTATCTCCAAATAATCCTCATTATTTTTTAAATGTTATATATGTACTCATTTTTTATTTTGTAATATTTTTTTATAATGATTAATTTCATCAATGCGCTTTTATTTATTTGTTTTTATATATTTATTTATTTTATATTTACTCAGTATTTATTAAATTATTCCTATTTTTTCATTCAACTTTAAATAAATGTTAATTTAGGTCATTTCTTGATTACTTCAATTGTGTTCATGCTTCTCTATGGGTGTAGATGGCAACACTAAACATTTTTGTTAAAAATCTAGTCGCAATATAGTTTTCCTTTTTCACACCAGATGACAGCAATATTTTGGTTTTCGGCCACATGTTTTAATTGTATTAAATCTGATTTCATCCCCACATGCAATAATATTGTGAGTCAATTTTCTAAAGTATTGTATTTGTCTATAATTGAAGAGCTAAGTGGAAGAACATGTTAAGGAACAAAAATTAATTTTGTAGAAATTTGAAGTGAAAATTTTTGCTGTAAATTTTAATAATTTATTTTCTATTTGACACCATGTGTTTAAAATATTAACAGATATGGTTCTAAACTCTCTCAGAAAATCTTATTCATATTTAATTTTCAAATATTAAAAATTATTAGTATTATTGACATTATTAAATATTAAAATATTAAATATTAATGAATAATGTCTTCAATCTTCAAGATTAAATAGAATCTTCGTATTTTAGCTTCACCATGTGATAGCATACCTCATAACGCTTTCGTCCAAAAGAAAAAAAAAAAAATCAGAAAATGTGGCATAACATGTTCATCCACTCAGCTCTTCAATTGAGGTATTGTGCTCTAACCATTTTTCAATTTTTAATATCTTGTGCGAGGTGTATGTTTCTTTAGATCTTTTGGTTTTTTATCATTTTTTATGATGCGCTATTAGGAGCAAAATTTTGTCATTTTAGGCTTACTGCAGACAAAATTGGATGAAATAACGCATCTTTACTATGAATTAACCTGCAAGCTCTTCTGATGATTCTGTGGGTTATTTATAGTTTCTTATTTTACATACTGGTTTCCTATGTTCATATCTTGTTCATTTTTGGAATTTTATCAGTTTGTTTATATATTTGTGATTTCATCTTTATTATATATATATATATATATATATATATATATACTACAAAAAATAAACATTTCCTAACAATATGTTTCAGAATTATAAAATATGTAACAATGCTAGTTATCTAAACAAGATTCGACCAAATTAACCACAAAAATTTTGCGTTCTGTTTAGATTATTCTAGTTTCTGTTATTCTATTGTCCTATTTTCAAAATAATTTATTTTTAGATTCTTATTTATTTTACATTTTTTTTCATGTACAATTAATATATGTATAATACATACATACATACATATATGTATATATATATATATATATATATATACATATATATATATATATATACATATATACTACAAAACAAAGAAAAAAAGAAAAGAAACATATATATATATACACTATACACTATATGGCCAAAGGTGACCGGTCACTTGCGATTTTAAAGGTTTTGTTAAATATATAGAAAAATACACGAGGAATTAACCTGAAACTGCAGGTGTATATAGGTAATATATTTCCGCAAAGATTTTTCCCTAAACCCCATAGGGGACTGTCAACAAATTGAAAAAGAACGAATATTTTTTGGATAACCCTGTAAAAACTAATGTAGCAAAAGCATTCAAACGCGAGATTATTAATAAGTGGCTTATTGTAATATTTTGTGTTCATTTTTATGAGGATTCCAGGTATACTCGTAGAAAAATTAACGTTTTTATAAAAACAGTCCCAAATTTTGACAAGTTTTTGCTTATAATTTGCAGAGTTCTTAATATAAGTAAAAGTTCGTTTCATAAAATATGATAAATGGCATTGTACACAACACTCTACAATCCGAATTAAACTATAATAAACATTGGATGAAATATGAGCAGGTTTACTAAAAAATATTTCACTGCGCATGTGTGAATGCAATCAAAATATAATGTGCATAATCTATTAGCTATTTGGTATCTCGCGGACCCCCTTTGATATGACATGCATTTTGGGGACCTCCTACAATTTTTTAAATGTAAGATAAAAAAGAAATATTTTAATGGTATTGACCCTATTTTTCTTTACAAATATTCCGTGTTTAGTTGTTGAAAAAATCAGTTGCATTAACTAGCCACCCTTGGCGACCAGTTTGGTCTTCTTTAAATTTATGCTAAGCATTGTATAATGTTACTTTTATTCATAATCTAATTTACTTGCTCAATCCTTCGCCAAATCGGAAGATTTTGATACAGAAATCATGAACTCGGTATTTTTATGTTAGCCCAGTACAGGTGATAAACCGCCAAACATTGTACCCGTCGTACTTTTTTCCTATTTCATTAATTTCATTTAAAATATAATACTTTCACTCATTTTATTTAAAATACATAACTTTAATTTTAAACTGAAATACTTAAAATTTATTACTCTCAGTTTTCTCTTATTTCTTAAAAAAAAAGAAAAGAAAAAGAAAACAATGAAAAGTTAAAAAAAATAGTAATAAATACTATAAAAATGTAATAATACTATAAACTATGACATTTAATTTCGACATCAAAGCTTTGTTTTAATTTACCTCGCAAAAAATTATTTATGACAGTCGCATGAGATGGGCTATTATAGTACTGATGATATGATGGCGATGGAACAATATTTGGCTATTTATCACCTGCACCCGGCTAACATTAAATTACCAAATTGGCTGTTTTGCATATAAAAAGTGAAGCGGTCATCCCGGAACTGTTGATGACAGTCACGTGACTTAGGCTATTATTATAGAGATAAGAAAACAGGCACACATTTTAAGACAGTTAAAATATACATACTACAATTTCTTATGAGAAGGATGCTTCTTTTTTGGTTTTCTACGAGATGTGAAATGTCTGGTATAATGTTCGCAACTCTGGTTCGAGATTCAGTCGATTTCTATATTTGTTTTTCATTTGCACAAGGCATTAGAAAGTCTTTTGACATAAATATGTTGTACAGAGGGGAAGAAAATGCTTGATAGCTTTATCTGCTAGTTTTGCACACGTGTTTCTCACGCACAACCAAACGTTTGAAAGGCCATTTTTTCACATGGAAAGCAATTTTCATGGAATCATCGCATGATATTCCCGCAAGTTGTTCCTGTTCTAAGAATGTTAAAGAATCTATTTCGCTAATGTCTTGGAAATGAAATGGATTCCTCATCTACTCAATTTCTGACTTTGAGGGTGGAAAATAAAGTCGGAAAGCTTTATTCAAGTTCTGCAGGTGTAGAACGAAACTTTCAATAATATCATAAGAAATTGTAACGCGAAAGGTTTATAAGAAAATGAATAATGTTGGGAATCATTCAAAATTATTCTTTTCAAGTTGATTTGCCCGCAAATCAAATTTTTTATTGTTGCTTCTACGTTGTACTGGACATTGAAAATATGTACCGATGTTCCTTGTAAGCTTAAATTCAGCTCATTCAGTAAACTAAGAATATCTACCAAATATTGCATCTTGACAAGCCAGGAGAAATCATTGAAACATTCTTTCAAATGGAATCCAATAAAAATAGCTTTACTTCATCACGTAGCGCAAAAGTGAGATTTAAAACTTTTCCTCGTGACAGTCACCTAATTTATTTGTGCAAAAGTAACTGTTTCTGTTAACTCCCAATTTCTTCGTACAGAATTTTACAAAGTCTGGAATTAAATGGACAAGACTTTATATAATTTACTACTGAAACAACTTCGTTGAATGTAGACTTAAAATCTTCAGGCATTTTTTTTCGCGACCAGTGATTAGCGGTGATTACAAGAGCGTGTCCTAACTGAATGTGATGTTTTATCTTTAAACAAGCTGATTAAACCATTAATAGCACCACTCATAGCTCGAACCCCATCTGTACTTATTCCGACACATTTTGACCAAATTATTCTTTTTCCTTGAATGAAACCGTCTAAAGAGGGAATAGCGCTGCACATGTTTTGTTCAATAAATTGGTTCTCAATATTTTCACGTAAGTTGGTGATACTGTTCTTAAACAGTATCATTAGATAATGAAATCAAATTTAGATCCTTTGCTGTTTTTTTAACCTAGCATTGTTGTGACCATTGCTGTAGCAGCAGGTAGAATTAAATTCTCTGCAGTCGTATGAGGTTTTGCAGACTTTGGCTACCATCAAATATATCCGATACGAAATAAGAACGACCTTTTCATTGTTGGAACCATTTACGGTCTTTTCAATTAGTTGTTGCCTTATTTTTAGTTCTTTTAACTTTCTTTAAAAAAAAAAAAAAAACGGTTTGTTTAAATAAGCTTTATGTTTAGTTTATAAATGTCTACGGACATTGCTAATTTCATACATTCATTTGACAGTATATCGTGACAAATAACACAAGCAGGCTGTTCTTCATTATTAATACAGGTGCTCATAAATCCCAATGTTAAATATTCTTCAGAATACTTACGTTTTTTCCTCTGCGGTAATTTTTTTCGCTGTTAAATTGTGATGTATTAAAACAGCATCAACGGTATTTGAGTACATCTCTTCTTAAGTTTTATTTTACCGGTCTTTAACAAATTTTTCATATCATGAATTAAAAAAAAAAAAAATGTAAGTATGTAACAATCGAGACTAAAATACGAGAGGTGCACTCAAAAATGACAATGACAGGGATTCACTCACTACCGTTTTCACCTTGCATTCGCGTTTCTTTATAAGATGACGTATGGTTTCGTGATTGCTACTATGACAGCGCGAAACAGAATGCATATGTAAAGTGCGCTCATGAGGGGAAAAATATTCGCTAAAATTGTTTGGCTTGCGCAGAAATGAATTCAGAAGGTGGAGCGGAGGAGGGGTGGGGTTCCCTTCCCAAGCATTGAAATGTCTCCCTCGACAGATTTAGAGTTAGGTGTTTATTTTATGTTTATTAATAGTCCTAGATTAGAAGTTTTAGTCCTGCATTTATCCACAACTACAGCTACAGACATTCCTGCCGAAAAGTCTGAATTCAACACTGGGCCTGAGGACCCCCGACTGTAAGTTCGCGGAACCCCAGGGGTCCGCGGACCACAGTTTAAGAAACTCTGATCTAGAGCAACTTTTGTGAAAGTCTCAAAATCATAGCTTGAAAATTCTGAAAATTATCGTCGACGGAATTAGCTCGGAATCCGTTGTTCCCAAAAGGAAGCAAAAAGATGAGGGGTTGTATCAAAATATAGTAGTATGAGCAACATTGTGTACTATATCTTGGCACTAATCACCAGATATTTGATACAACCCCTCAGCTTTTTGCTTCACTTTGGGAGCAACGGATTTCGAGCTAATTCTATCGATGATAATTTTCAGAATTTTCAAGCTATGATTTTGAGACTTTCACAAAAGTTTATCTATATACTTAGCTAATGCATTATGCATATTATATTTTGATTGCATTCGCGCATGCGCAGAGAAACTTTTTTTAGTAAACCTGCGCATTTTTCATCCAATTTTTATTTTTTTTTTATTCGGATTGCAGGGTATTATGTACAATGTCGTTTGTCATATTTTCTGAAAAGAATTTTTTTTATATTAAGAACTCTGCAAATTATAAGCAGAAAACTTGGCGAAATTTGGGACTGTTTTTATAAAAACCTTAATTTCTCTACGAGTATACATGCTATCCTCATAAAAATGATCACAGTATATTACAAAAAGCCACTTATTAATAATCTCGCATTTGAATGCTTTTGCTTCATTAGTTTTTACAGGGTTATCCAAAAGATATTAGTTTTTTTTTTCAATTTGTTGACGGTCACCTATGGGGTTATGGGAAAAAAATCTTCGCGAAAATATGTGACCTATGCTATACTGTTTACACACCTGCAGTTTGAGGTTAATTCTTCATATATTTTTCTAGATATTTAACAAAACGTCTAAAATTGCAAGTGACCGGTCACTTTTGGCTATATAGTGTATATATTCGACCAGATTAACCACAAAATTTTGAGTTCTGTTTAGAGGTTCAACCACGTTTTTTCTAGTATTCTATTATCCTATTTAAAAAAAATATATATTTTTTTACATTCTTATTTATTTTACACTTTTTCAATATATACACTCACACACACGCACACACACTCACACATATATATATTTATAAATAACGCATCTTCTATGAATGAACTCACAAGCTCCTCTGATGATTCTGTGAGTCATTCATAGTTTCTTATTTTACATACTGGTTTCATATCTTCGTTTCTAAATCATCTTTAGAACTTTATCAATTTCTTCATATATTTGTGATTTCAAATTTATTATATATATATATATTATATATATATATATATATATATATACTACAAAAAAAAAAAAAAGAAACATTTCCTAATAATATGTATCAGAATTACAAAATATGTAACAGTGGTAATTATCTAACCAAGATTCGACCAGATTAACCACAGAATTTTGCGTTCTGTTTAGATGCTCAACCAAGATTTTACTAGCATTTTATTGTTAGCGAAAAGTAGGGATGGGTTGAATGAATCATTTTACTATTCGAATGAATCATTCGGGCATGCGCAAAAGCATAACTATACATATCTTCGTTTTTTTAAAATTCAATTTCTACATGACAATTTCTACATGAAATATTGTATGGAAAAATAAGTTTTTTATTTTAATTAGAATTACATTGTGAACCCAATAAAAAATTCTTTAAAATTTCTGAAGATAAATGATTAAAAGTATAAGAAGGATGTAAACTATGCTTTTTCTTCTTTTCTTTTTGCAAAATTTCTGGTGATAATTGATAAACTATATATAGAAATGAGAAAAAATATGTTTGCGCATGATCGAATGATTCATTCGAATATGTAAATCATTTATTCGAATATGTAAATCATTCATTCTGCCCATTACTAGTAGAAAGACGGATCCATACCCATCTACCACCTACTAACTCCTTATCGAAAGGTCATTAAATATCACTGAGTATAAATATTTTTTATTGAATTCTTTTTTTTATTAAATTTATTGTTATTTTTAGAAATCTTTATTTTATAAGGGGCGATCCATAAATGATGTTACACTTTTTTTCAACATTTTTGACCTCCCTATATATGTATGGCGCGTTACATAGATGAGATGTTTTAATGATAGGCTAAAATCAATTAAATCCTTCTATATATAAAAAAATTAACGATTTGGAAATGGACCAATAAAAATCTGCGTAGATCTTCCGGATACTTCCGGGTAGACGGACATCCATATTTTTTGTAACTGGACGTCTTTCTTCGTTAATATTAAGAAAACTGTTTCATACAAAAATATGAAAATCAGTGGTATTATAGAGAAATGTTTGATAAACACGCTGATGCAGACAGTTTTTAAATCGAATAATTATTAAGAGATATTTAATGCTAAAGTGGGTCAGAATCGTTCCATAAAAAAGTTTTATAGGAGCAAAAACTACACATAGGAATTTAAACATTTTAAAATCATTTTACACATTAAAAATTGCCGGTATGCAGACTGCATTTATTTTTTTAATTTGACACATTTTTTGAGAGTTTATTTCCATTTTAAATTCAAATTTTCAGCATTTTGAGAGATATTTTTTACATATTTTAGAAAAGGGTATTATTTTAAACTGTTGCCAATTTTAAAAACAGCACAAAGAATAATATTTCCTTCAAATTAAAAAAATATTTACAAGTGGCTATTTTAAACAGAGGCAAAACTTTCAAATTAGAGTTATGTGATTACGTCTTAAAAAGCAGGAAAATATTGAAAATTACGTCGTAAAAACTGTAGTTACACGTGAATTTTAAAAGAGAAAGAAAATTTTTAAATAATAAATTCATCATTATGCAATAAAAGTCGTAAATGGAAGAAATTACGTCATATTTAAAAAGGCCAAGTAATTCATAGTTGACAAAATAATTTAAATTTAAAAATATATTTGCGCGAGACATTTATTTCATATTTGGAGATAATATTTTAAACTATTATCGTGAATTCTAAGACAGCGCAAATAATATTTATTTTCTAACAAAAAATGTATTTTCATATTAATATAGATGAGAAAAAAAAAAACTTTGGTGAAAATTACGTCAGATTTAAAACGGTACATTTGAAGTGTCTTATTTAAAAGAACTTTCTTATAGCGTTAACGCTATAAGAAAGTTCATAACAGTCTTTGTCTCTCGGTATTTTATAACTGTTAAACAAAAATACTGCTTACTTAATTCATTTTACATTAGCTTATTTTCAAAATTTTAACTTTTTTTTTTTTTAAATCAGAGACGAAAACAGCAATTGTATATCTTAAGAGCTGCTGATTTCGCCTTAAAAATCTCCAATCAAAGGCAAATGAATGGAAACCCGTTTACAGGGAGATCGCCTTTGTTTTTTTAATTATAGTTCAATCTTTTTGAAGCCGATGAAATTAGTGTGCTTTTAGAATCTGGGATGGCTGAACGGGGGTAGGAGAGCGTAGCTCGTAGGGGGCAGAGCCCCCTAGTATCTGAAAATAGAATGATAAAACTTATACATTTATAGATCAGAGGATAATCAAAGGATAAAGGATCATAATCATGGATTAAATATATTGCATTAAAAGAAAGCTATAATAAAACTCTTAATTTGGAGTACATATTCTCCGTTATTTCTGATTATCAAAGCTATTTTATTTAAGAATGTTTGAGTTGCTTTTTCTTATTTAGCTGATGTAAACAAGAAAAGCGGAAAACGTCCAGTTAAAAATGAAAAACCAGTTTTCGTGGTGTTTAACATTTGAAAATATCGATTAAAATTATATACAAATATTATGCAAATACAAAGATGTAAAATTTAAATTACAATTTTCTTCTGTATTATATTACTTATTCAAAATCTTATACTTTGAAAGCTCCATTATAATAAAATATTTTTAAGCAATTAGGCTTTCTCGTTTAAAATCTTTCTCGTTTAAAGATCATATGAGGCTCATAAATTCGATTGCGAGTAAAATCTGTTTTTGACAAGTTTTATCTTGTGTGATGTCAAGTAAACATTCATAGCCCAATGTATAAAAGAAACAATTGTTTATATAATCTAAATAATTATTTTAATCATACTAAAAAAAAATATTTTCATTTATCTCGAAATTCTTAGCTAATCAGGTGATTCTTAGGTCTTCGGATATTCAAATTTCAAAATCCGAAAGCTTTAACTTCCAAATGGGGATTATCCTGTTATATCTTCCTATCTCTAACTGGTCCAAAGACACAGTTAGGCATCTCGATTACAACTAATTTTAGAATAGATTGCTAGAGTAAAACAAATTTTTAACTTTAATATAAAATTATATGCTATAATTTTTCCGGGTTCTATTTTTAGTATTTCTTAATATAAAAACAACAAAGCGCACTTATTTTATGTCGCGTATTTTTCAGTTTCTTGTGTAATTAACAAATTAAGTTTTCCACATAAGGCCTTTTTAAATGCTTACCTCGGCTGTAATTTCTATGCAAGTTGGCAGAGCATTTCAAAATCATTGCTGTCTTTAATTTTTAAATATTACTTATATTGTGAACTCTTAAATTAATAAAAGGACATTTTAAACTTTTTTAACAATATGATTACTCAATACGCACAGCACTAAAATTGCTTAACTTAGCAGAATCTTTATATAATTCCAAATTTATTCATATACTAAAATGACAAATTGAATATTTCCTGACAAATTATTTATCAATTTCTTTAGAATTCAAGGACTCATGAGGTTTACTACTTAAGGAATGTCTACATATCAAGACATTTTCCCGAGGACGTATCTAAAAAAAACCATTTAATAGGGCAATAAGTTTTTGATAAAATAAACAAATTAAATCATTTTTAGGGATCTACTTAAAAAGTAAAAACGGAACCATTATAAGATCACTCGTGTCTGTCTGTCACAGCCATTTTAGTTGTAAATTATGAAACGTGGGCAGTTCAAATTAGGGGAAGTCATAAAGACTATTAACGCACATATTTACAGATTATTAAACATTCAAAAATATGTTTAGGAAAATCGTACGGGGGCTAATTAAGTTACATGAAAAAAATCTTTCTTTCTATATCGTGTGGGGTATCGCGTGAAAGCTTTCTTAACGCTGAATTCAAAAATAAGTTTCTTTTAATTTTAGGTGTTACATTTTCAGACATATCGTCGAAAATGTAGTGCAAAAATATGCCCACCTCACCCATCTATTTCCGAATCTACTGAAACTAAAATTATGAAAAATATAGAGGTAGTAGATTTGAACCTTGGAAGAAAATTATAGCGATCACTCTAGGTCACATAATTTTTGAGAAAAACACATTTTTTCGTTACACACAAATTTCGATTTGCGGGCTTTTAATAAAGGTGTTGAGGAGCGCTGGAGGTACCTATAGTAGCAGAAGTATAAAAGCATCGTTGATAATGATTTTAGGTAGTTAGCCGATATATTAACCTTTAAAGACACGGATAGTTTGAACATACATAAAGACAAGGGTGGCGTACTCTATGCCCCATCGGCTTTTAATGCCTAGATAACAACTTTTAATGATATATTTGTGTAATGAATATCCAGTAGCATTATAAAAGCAGTAAACGTCAAATTGTTAAAAACAGTCTAATTTAATTCAAATTAATCACATAAATATTATGGGATTCGTGACTAGTTTGCATTGAGTGGATCTCTCAATACGCCTCCCGCGCCTTTAAAAGTTAATTAAAAACATATCTGGAAAAAAGCGGCACATACCAAAGTGACGTTGCAACTTTCGACCTCTTTTCGAAGCGCGCTTAGCACAATGCCAAGTTTAAACTTTGAACAAGTGTTTATTTTTAGCTACACTGTAAAAAGAAAAGATTATTACTACGCTGAATTTAATTTTATGAAATGCCAAATAAGTTTAAATATGCGCTGCTTTTATTGCCCGTGCCATATTCAGTTCATCAAAAACAGACACATGAAAAGATTTAAAAGAGTTTTACAGAATAGCAGTATTTGATATTATTTAGCCTTCATATCTCTTTGAACTTTTATGGTATACTCATTGATACTTTTCTAGTATATACAGCTATACCCAGACCTACGTTATATAGTTTTTTACAAACTCTTATTAAGCAACGATTTATTTTTAAATAATAAAGTTAATAATTCATATATTAATTGTACGGAAACCTCTGAGTGCGAGTAATACTCGCAATTGATCGTTTATTTATTAATTTTACGATAGCAGTTTTTGACAAGTTCTTAAATTAAATTTTCTTTTCTTGTACAATAAAATAGAATTATTAATTTTTCATTATTATATATAAAAATATATTTTCTTGCTATTATCTAATAGAAATCATTTCCTACTTGCAAATGTTGTGAATTTAAGTTTCTATTTAACTTTTTGTAATGCTAATACTAACTGTATTTAGATTTTTTCCTAATCTATCTTTTTTTTTTTTTTTTTTTTTTTTTTTTTTTTTTTTTTTAAGTGCATTTAGTAATATTCTGCATATATTTTTAATCGAATACTCACAATTAGTTCAATTACATTATGAATAGTATCTTCTGATTTTAAGTTAGATGATTTGCAAAACTTCTTACTTATTATACATATAAGAGCTGCTGGCGTCGTGTTGCATCAGGTCTTCCAATTGGTTGTGGAGAGGAGGAATCTAGTGTTATTCATTTCTAATTTCAAGCCTTCACAGGTGCCCAAGTTAGTCGTAATAGTATAGATAATTTTTTACTCAATTCACCCTATTGAATTTAAATTTTCGAAACTGTTTTTTAGAAACATTTAAATCTATAAACTAACTACCGTGCACAATTTCAAGTTTCTAGTCCCAACAGTGTCACAGATAGCGCAAATTTATTACATTTTTGGTGCTGCACTCTTTTACATTTCGAAATTTTTGAAAACGGTTCTGTGCAAACATTTACGTCTCAAAATTAAGAGTAATGTCATGTTTTAAATAGATAACGTTAACAATCACGTATAAATCGTAAGTTTATAAAAAGTTTCCAGCTCGTTACACTCTTTTATTTTTTTTAACAGTTTATACCGAGTATTTAGATCTTAAATGTAAACTAAAAAAACTAAACCTGCTGCTGTACGATCCATGAAGGATCAGGGCCTACAGTGCCCAACTCTGTTTACTTGACCCTGGGCCCCGAGGTGCTATGCAGCATGTGCCCCTGTCAGGGAATGCGGCCCAGCATGTGTCCCACCACAACAAAATTTCAAGTTTCTAGCCCCAATAAAATAGCAGTAATTGCAATTTAAGAACGTTTTTAGGTTTGTTCGTTATTATATAAATTCGTAGCACCTATAGTCGTCGTCTGATCCATCCGTCTGTCTGTCCGAGTTAATTTTGTCAATTCATTCCACATTTTATAAAAATCAAATGAAAACTTAAGAAGATATTAATAAAAGTTTTCTTCATTCTATTAAATCCAATCATACATAATTAATTCAATGAAAACGCATGAAAGGTAATGATTCTATGTTGCCATGGTGATTATTCTATTAAATCTTACCATACGTAATTAAATTAATGATATCCTATGCTATGCAATGATTCTAGGTAGCCAGTGTATTTACGTCATATTTAAGTTCTATGAGTCATATTATTTCCGTATTACTGAATTTAATATATATAATTGTAATAAATTTTGTATACAGGCATTTTTGCATAAAGAGTGCAGCAGCTATTGTGCCAAGATCTGAATATATATAAAACTAGCTATAGTAAGAACACACCTCGATTGCTACATACGATGTACAATTTCCGACTTGTTTGCTCATGTTGTACAGATATAAAATATAGCTTACAAGGAAGGTCTCCTTACTGGGCATACTCAGAATATTTTGAAAAAAATACCAATTAAACTACTTATGTATGTAATAAAGGATCAGTTCAATTTAGCGGCGGAATTACAGTAGAAAGTCTGTAAAAAAATAAAATACTTTCGAGTATTTGGCGCGAAAAGACGAAAGCGTCCCGCGATTCGGCGAACAGTATTTTTCCTCGCCAAAAGTAAACGATTTTAATGCGCCTGAAAATTGTTAATTGACTTTTAGAATGCGTGTAAAAAGTATTTAATGAATTTAAACATAAACAATGGGAGAGTTTAATAAATACATTTTTTCGCATTACATATTTATGTTGCTTGTTATTTAATTTTATTACTTTAAAAACAATTTGATATATAAAACATACTTTCATCTATTTAAGCGCATTCCAAAATAAAGGCAAGATTCATTTACCAGTTATTCATTTCACTATCAAAGAGTTCGTCGTTTCCACAGCAACAAAATTGAATCGACAGCGCTCAATTAGACTTAATTTTGAGATTTTGAAACAATTTTAATTTATTTTAATTTTGTTTTAATTCATAAAATTTCATAGTTAACTTTCATTATACAGGGTGTATCTAAACTCTTGGGCAAAACTTTAAGGGATCATAGTACACATCAAGACAAACAATATTAAATAGTAAACTAAGGGTCCCAAACGTTTTCCGAAGGAGATAGGCGCCTTTAAAGTTTAGGTTCCAAAATTTCAAATGATTATAAAAAACGGAAAAAATGGTCGATTCGTTTGCGGTTTTCACTAAAACTATTCTTTATGTCAGTATTTTCTTGAAAATAAATTTTAAAGATACAGTTCAAAAAATGCCGATAGAGGACTCGCTTTAGAGTTTGGAGTAACCAACAACTATTTTTTACCGTTATTTTTTGTATCTCATTACATGTTTTCAAAAGCTTAGACTTAAACTTAAATTTTGAGCTCAAAATCTGAATCGTTGGGAGTGGTTAAGTAGCGCAAACTGAACTGTGTTCAGGAGTTAAAATTTCAAATGTTTATAAAAAACGGAAAAAATTAGTCGATTCGTTTGCGGTTTTCACTAAAACTATTCTTTATGTCAGTATTGGCTTGAAAATAAATTTTAAAGATAAAGTTTAAAACAATACCGATAGAGGGCGCTTTAGACTTTGGAGTAACGAACAACTCTTTTTTACCGTTATTTTTTGTATCTCATTACATGCTTTCAAAAGCTTAGATTTAAACTTAAATTTTGAGCTCAAAATCTGAATCGTTGGGAGTGGTTAAGTAGCGCAAACTGAACTGTGTTCAGGAGGAGGGTTCAAATTTCAACTCATGAACACAGTTCAGTTTGCGCTACTTAACCATTCCCAACGATTCAGATTTTGAGCTCAAAATTTAAGTCCAAGCTTTTGAAATCATGTAATGAGATAACGGTAAAAAATAGTTGTTCGTTACTCCAAAGTCTAAAGCGCCCTCTATCGGTATTTTTTTAAACTTTATCTTTAAAATTTATTTTGAAGACAATACTGACATAAATAATAGTTTTAGTGAAAACCGCAAACGAATCGACCAATTTTTCCGTTTTTTATAATCATTATAATCATTTGAAATTTTAACTCATGAACACAGTTCAGTTTGTGCTACTTAACCACATCCCAACGATTCAGATTTTGAGCTCAAAATTTAAGTTTAAGTCTACGCTTTTAAAAGCATGTAATGAGCTACAAAAAATAACGGTAAAAAATAGTTGTTGGTTACTCCGAAGTCTAAAGCGCCCTCTATCGGCATTTTTTGAACTGTACCTTTAAAATTTATTTTCAAGAAAATACTGACATAAAGAATAGTTTTAGTGAAAACCGCAAACGAATCGACCAATTTTTCCGTGTTTTATAATCATTTCAAATTTTACCTCCTGAACGCAGTTCAGTTTGCGTTACTTAACCATTCCCTACGATTCAGATTTTGAGCTCAAAATTTAAGTTTAAGTCTAAGCTTTTGAAAGCATGTAATGAGATACAAAAAATAACGGTAAAAAATAGTTCTTGGTTACTCCAAAGTCTAACGAGCCCTCTACCGTCATTTTTTGAACTGTATCTTTAAAATTTCTTTTCAAGAAAATACTGACATAAAGAATAGTTTTAGTGAAAACCGCAAACGAATCGACCAATTTTTCCGTTTTTTATAATCATTTGAAATTTTGGACCCTAAACTTTAAAGGCGCCTATCTCCTTCGGAAGACGTTTGGGACCCTTAGTTTCCTATTTAATATTGTTTGTCTTGATGTGTACTATCACCCCTTAAAGTTTTGCCCAAGAGTTTAGATACACCCTGTGTATATATATATATATATATATATGTATATGACAAAACTATAGTTAAATCAAACTAAAACTGACAAAACTAAAGTTATTTACATTAAATTTATTTAAAGAAGTTCAATACGAAACATTTTTCTCTTACAGAGTATTTGACATAAAAAAGTATTTTTCGAAATTTCATTTCATCGCCAACCGATGATAAATCGACAAATAAACGAAATTTTCATTATTTTTTTACATGCGTTCTATCAAGGCTCTGCCAAAAAAATATATATATATATATATAAACACATATATCCACATGAGAAGAATACTCTGTAATTTTTTCAGATTTTTCTGAATATGCCCGTATGGAGACCTTCCTTGTTAGTTGTTGCAGAGATCATCACCAGCATTTTGCCACCATTATTTTTTAAATTGCCTTGGTAAATAAAGAAATTACACGCTACAAAACCACACACAAACGTTACTTTTTTATAAGACAAGTTTAGATACCGAGTGTCTAGTGGTAAAGCAATATGAAATCAACCATTTACTCATAAAGTATTTCACTTATTATTTGCAGAAGTAATCGGCGAAATAAGACGAATCTTTCTATACGTATAAATTTGTATTCAAATTCCTTGACGGAAGGCTATCATGATATATAATATATCAGACTAAACTTTTAAGAGACAAAACTTTTTTTCAATTAAAAATATATTTTTATTCTGTTAAATAGTTGCCCCACCAGTGGCTGAGAGGTTCTGCTCTCGAAGCTGGTAGACGGGAGCTGCTGGGTTCAATCCCAATCGCGCCCGTCGGCCTAATCGTTCGGAGTTTTCGTGGGGTTTTTTTTTAGCCATGGATTTCCATGCGTATATACGGGTTAGATTTACTTAGAAAGACCCCCACGGAGGGTAATCCCCCCTCGGGCCTATATCCTTAGCGTAGATAATCGGTCGTCAAAAATCAACCATCCAACCTGTTAAGTAGTTATGAAAAAGTATTTGAGATTGAAATGGTGGATTTTTAAAGGAACGATGGACGTTAATTTTTTTTTTCAATTTTTCATCCTAGAGATATGGAATTTTGTGAAAATATACATTTTACCATAAGTATATAGAACACCTTGAAATAAATTCCCAATCTTATAATTTTAAGATTTTTTTAAATTACAATTTTAATACGAAATTTAAAAATGCTCCATGCATCATAATTTTAGAGGTATTTCCTCGATTTTACATTTTAATCACTTAAAACTCTATTACAAACAAATCTGTGCATCGATTTTTAATCCCTTGAATAGTTACTTTTTCAGAGGTGTTTTTCTGAATTCAATATAGATTTTAATCAAAATTCTGCCTTTTAATAAGTTAAAAATCAAATTTCATTATCATAATGAAGTGGAATTTTAAAAAGCATGAAGAGTTTCTTTATAAGTGATATCGGTATTCTTTCTTATTAATTTCGTAAATTTTGATAAAAAAATATGACGCAAGGAGTATTTGAAATATCTAAAAACGTTGAAAAATCAATTTTGAGAAAAACAGATTTAAATTATATTAAAGGGGTCGAAAAATTGTTTACGTACAAAATTCAAACGCTTGTAATTTCTTGAAAAAAAAATCGTATCTTCATGCTGTTTTTTTTTTTTTTTTTTTTTTTTTTTCAAATGGTTTAGAACAAACTGTAGAATAATAATATGCACAAAAATAATTTATCGGTCGATTTTTGCTCAAATAAAGGTCAACGTTCCCCTTAATGAGTTATTTATGAACTATTATTCTAATTATGAGGTATAACAACTATTGAATATATGTCTATGTACGTTATGTATAATTGTAATCAGCCAAGTATCAGTTATAAATTTAAACTTTTATTTGATGAAATTAAAAAAGTTTGTGTATAATATTTTCCCATAGATGGGCGTTGTACTTTTAAAGTCGCAAAAACGTGTCAAACAGACGGATAAGTAATAGGTTACAGACCCTTATTATTATTATTTTTTTTGTATAATCTACTACCATATTTCAACACGTATGTTCTTTGAAGTCTGAACAACATTACACCACTACACTAATATTCTTTTTCATTTTAATAACCATAAAAATTAAACAAAAACTTTTATTATTTATTACACGAAGCATTAGCGGCATAATTACATGGGTCGCGCTATTCATTTACCATGCAATGCGATTGTAATCAGTCAAGTATCTGTTATAAATTTAAACTTTTATCTGATGAGCTTAAAAAAGTTTGTGTATAATATTTTTCCATAGATGGGCGTTACACTTTTAAAGTGGCAAAAATGTGTGAAACCGCCGGATAAGTAATAGGTTAAAGGTCCTTATTGTTATTTTTTTTTATCATGTACTACCATATTTCAACGCGTATGTCTTTGAAGTTTGAACAACATTACACCACAACACTAATATTTTTTTTTCATTTTAATAACCTTAAAAATTAAACAGAAACTTTTATTATTTATTACACGAAGCATTAGCGGCATAATTACATGGGTCGCGCTATTCATTTACCATGCAATGCGATTGTAATCAGTCAAGTATCTGTTATAAATTTAAACTTTTATCTGATGGGCTTAAAAAAGTTTGTGTATAATATTTTTCCATAGATGGGCGTTACACTTTTAAAGTGGCAAAAATGTGTGAAACCGCCGGATAAGTAATAGGTTAAAGGTCCTTATTGTTATTTTTTTTTATCATGTACTACCATATTTCAACGCGTATGTCTTTGAAGTTTGAACAACATTACACCACTACACTAATATTTTTTTTTCATTTTAATAACCTTAAAAATTAAACAAAAACTTTTATTATTTATTACATGAAGCATTAGTGGCATAACTACATGGGTCGCGTTATTCATCTATCATAGAATGCGATTGTAGTCAGTCAAGTATCTGTTATAAATTTTAACTTTTATCTGATGAGCTTAAAAAAGTTTATGTATAATATTTTCCCATAGATGGGCGTTACACTTTTAAAGTGGCAAAAATGTGTCAAACCGCCGGATAAGTAATAGGTTAAAGGCCCTTATTAGGTGCGTTCGTAATTATATAAATACGTAGCACCTATAGTCGTCGTTCAGTCCGTCCGTCTGTCCGCATGTAACAGAGCACAAACTACCAAACCGAATTGACTGAAATTTCAAATATATGATTGATGCAAAATTTTGTCGAGCCATTTCAAATTTTATGAAAATCGGATGTATAGTTTAATTACAGGGACAGTCAAAAGTTTTTCTTTACATTACGGCCAATGGGAAAAATTATTGCAAGTGGATTTTTATGATATTAGAGCCTTCCGAATGATCTGAAATTTTAAAGATATAATTGTTGCAAAATTTTGTCGAGCCATTTCAAATTTTAGGAAAATCGGATGTATAGTTTAATTACAGGGACAGTCAAAAGTTTTTCTTTACATTACGGCCAATGGGAAAAATTATTGCAAGTGGATTTTAATGATATTACAGCCTTCCGAATGGTCTGAAATTTTAAAGATATAATTGTTGCAAAATTTTGTTGAGCTATTTCAAATTTTAGGAAAATCGGATGTATAGTTTAATTACAGGGACAGTCAAAAGTGTTCCGTTACATTACGGGGAATGGGAAAAAGTTATTGGAAGTGCATTTTAATGATGTATCAGACTATGCACTTTATGAAGTGCAAAAAATTATACATTCAGTACAATATGGGGTGCAAAAAATAATTATAAAACTAGTTATAGTACGAACGCACCTCATTTGCCACGTTTGACGAGCAATTTCTAACTTGTTATTATTATTTTTTTATAATCTACTACCATATTTCAACGCGTATGTCTTTGAAGTTTGAACAGCATTACACCACACCACTAATATTTTTTTTCATTTTAATAACCCTAAAAATTAAACAAAAACTTTATTATTTATTACATGAAGCAATAGTAGCATACTTACATGGGTTGCGCTATTCATCTATCATGGAATGTGATTGTAGTCAGTTAAGAATCTGTTATAAATTTAAACTTTTATCTGATGAGCTTAAAAAAGTTTATGTATAATATTTTCCCATAGATGGGCGTTACACTTTTAAAGTGGCAAAAATGTGTCAAACCGCCGGATAAGTAATAGGTTAAAGGCCCTTAACATTTATTATTTTTTTATAATCTGCTACCATATTTCAACGCGTATGTCTTTGAAGTTTGAACAACATTAAACCACTAAACTAATAATTTTTTCATTTTATTAACCCTAAAAATTAAACAAAAACTTTTATTATTTATTACATGAAGCATTAGTGGCATACTTACATGGGTCGCGCTATTCATCTATCATGGAATGTGATTGTAGTCAGTAAAGTATATGTTATAAATGTAAACTTTTATCTGATGAGCTTAAATAATTTTATGTATAATATTTTCCCATAGATGGGCGTTACACTTTTAAAGTGGCAAAAATGTGTCAAACCGCCGGATAAGTAATAGGTTAAAGGCCCTTAACATTTATTATTTTTTTATAATCTACTACCATATTTCAACGCGTATGTCTTTGAAGTTTGAACAACATTACACCTCTAAACTAATATTTTTTTCATTTTATTAACCCTAAAAATTAAACAAAAACTTTTATTATTTATTACATGAAGCATTAGTGGCATACTTACATTGGTCGCGCTATTCATCTATCGTGGAATGTGATTGTAGTCAGTAAAGTATATGTTATAAATGTAAACTTTTATCTGATGAGCTTAAATAAGTTTATGTATAATATTTTCCCATAGATGGGCGTTACACTTTTAAAGTGGCAAAAATGTGTGAAACCGCCGGATAAATAACAGGTTAAAGGCCCTTATTATTATTTTTTTTATCATCTACTACCATATTTCAACGCGTATGCCTTTGAAGTTTGAACAACATTACACCACACCACTAATATTTTTTTTTCATTTTAATAACCCTAAAAATTAAACAAAAACTTTTATTATTTATTACATGAAGCATTATTGGCATGCTTTCATGGGTCGCGCTATTCATCTATCGTGGAATGTGATTGTAGTCAGTCAAGTATCTGTTATAAATTTAAACTTTTATCTGATGAGCTTAAAAAAGTTTATGTATAATATTTTCCCATAGATGGGCGTTGCACTTTTAAAGTGGCAAAAATGTGTTAAAGCGCCGGATAAGTAATAGTTTAAAGGCCCTTATTATTATTATTTTTTTATAATCTAATACCATATTTCAAAGCGTGTGTCTTACCCTAAAAATTAAACAAAAACTTTTATTATTTATTACATGACGCATTAGTGACATACTTACATGGGGCGTGGTATTCATCTGTCATGGAATGCAATTGCAGTCAGTCAAGTATCTGTTATAAATTTGAATTTTTATTTGATGAACTTAAAAAAGCTTATGTATAATATTTTCCCTCAGATGGCCGTTACACTTTTAAAGTCGCTAAAATGTGTCAATCCGCAGGATAATTAATAGGTTACAGACCCTTATTATTGTTTTTTTTTTTTTTTTTTTTTTTTTTTTTTTTTGTATAATCTACTACCATTTTTCAACGCGTATGTTCTTTGAAGTTTGAACAACATTACACGACTACACTACTATTCTTTTTCATTTTAATAACCCTAAAGATTAAACAAAACTTTAATTATTTATTACATGAAGAATTAGTGACGTACTTACATGGGTCGCTACATTCATCTATCATGGAACGTGATTAATTGCAAGATGAAAACCACCTATTGTCCGCAAAACTGACAAACGTTGCGATATATCTATACTTAACTTTTTTTAAAGCTTAATAAATACTGTCCGAAACTGCATGTAATAAAATTGTTCCGAAAATAGGTATAATGTTAACACTGACAAGTAGTAAAAAAAAGAAAAAAAAAAACATGTTTCCGTTTCATGACCATATTCAAACGTGTGTAACGAACAGAAATATCGTTATTTTGGATAATAATTAGTATGTAATTTTTAAAAATATATTCATTAAAAGCAAAAGAAAAATAATCTAGTTAAATGTAACTAAATACTAAACAAAGGAACATTTTTAAATTAAGGCTGATAAAAATTAGAAACACCACTGGGATTTTTATCAGCGAAAAAATAAGAAAAATATTAAGAATTTGCGATTTAAAATATCAGGATAAGTAAGAAATTATATCTTACGTTAACATTTTTTAGTTCATAATTACAGAAAACTTATAAAAAACTGTAAACCATCCTAAAATTTATATAACACGATTCAAAGAGAATAATTAAATATTTAAATCGACTTTTTTATATGCAATTTTAGATATGAGGATATTTAATGTATACATAACATTACCCTATCTGTAATATTTTATGGCTATTTAAAAAACCTTTTTTCGCACTATATTTCTTTCTAACTAAATTAAATATTTATTTAATAGGCAGTAATTTTCAGGAAAGAGGGATTCTATGTTTCATTCTCTTTTTCCCATTTCCACAATTAAGTATACGGAGACTTATCATTGCGTAGAACATAAACAAACCCTTACACATAGTGATTCGCTGAATAAAAATACACTGAAATAAAAATATAATTTACATTAATTTTTTATAATGTGAATGAAATTTATATATAAAAATTTTCAATCTATTAACAGATTTTACTTTAAAATTTAATAAACAAAAATAGTTAATGAATAATAATAAACCATTATTTATGCAGCCATATGAAGCTGAATAACGACACTTTGGCGCCAGTTAAGTACCCGTTGTGTATTTGGCGTCAGAAAAAAATCGCGCCAATATGGTGTGTATATGACATCTGTGCAAAAGCGATAGGAAATTGCTTTTTCGTATTTTGAAATAACATTGTTCCAAATTTCCGGTAGGAATTTAACATTACAGAAACACAATGGTTCTCTCGCTCTTAGAACAGTTAAAAAGTGGTTTTGCCGATTTCAAAATGGTGATTTCAATCTAAGCGATAAAATTCAGTCTGGGAGATTTTCTGTCATTGATAATGACATATCCCCTTGAAGGGCGTTGGATATATTATATCCCACCTAATATTAATTAAGATTAGCACTAGATACTTTTAATTAAGTTTTACTTTTATAAATTTGATGAAAAGGAGATAGGAAATTGATTTTTCATATTTTGAAATAACATTGTTTCAAATTTCCGGTGGGAATTTAACATTACAGAAACACAATTGTGCTCCCGTTCTTAGGACAGTTAAAACGTGTTTTTGTCGATTTCAATCTAGGCGATAAAATTCAGTCTGGGAGACCTTTTGGCATTTACAATGACTTAACCCCTTCAGGGTCGTGGATATATTATATCCCACCTAATATTAATTAAGATTTGCAGCAGAAACTTCTAATTAAGTTTTACTTTTCTAAATTTGGAGAAAAGCTGGTAATGAATTGCTTTTTTCTTATTATGAAATAACATTGTTCAAAATTTCCGGTGGGAAATTAACATTACATAAGCACAATTGGTTGTTCCTCAAAGTATTATTCCGTGATTTAGTGAATAATATTCTATGGATTTTTACTGAAGAGACTGCTGAGAGACTAAATCTTGACAATTCGACTGCATTTCGCCATTTAAAACAGCTTGGGTGCACTCCGAAATTCAATACATCGGAAATCAGGCGCGAATTTCGCAAAAACCTAAGACATATCTAAATACGGTGGCTTAGGAATTATTTATCTGTCCATGATTATAAGCAAGGCCCTGTATATCCTTATGTAAGCTATTAATAAATTTTAGTCAAAGTGTGTTTCTAATTATACCTGTATTCATCGATACAACATTTGTTTTCGAACAAGTCTTCGTTCATATGCCAGTTATTGAACATTTTGACATAACTACTTGAATATCATTGTTAATACTAGTTCATTTAGCTCGTTATAGAATAATGCGATTAAAAACCTTGTAAATAAGTATTACAAAACAATACACAATGGCATTTTTACCCGACGGCCAAGAAGGGTTATGTGTTTCACGCGTATCTGGGTATGTGGATTTCTTTATGCCCACGAAACATCCCAACGACTGGATGGATTTTAATGAATGAGATCTCTATCGATTCGTCTTAACCGTCCGATGGTTATAGGATCAGTTTTGTTTTTATAAATTCAAAATGGCGGCCGTAAAATAAAAAATGGCGGTAGAGGCGAAAAAAAATTTTACGCACCATATTGAGTGGCATATCATTGGATAGGCCTTTCAAAATTAAGATGATGTTTCATTGACTATTTTACAGTCAGAAGCTCCGTTTGAATATTACACAACCTGGAAGTTGTGTAGGTAGGATCTACAGCTTTACTGTAACTCTAACCTTCATAGACATCTATAGGCCTCATCAAAACAGTGTTTATAGATAGGAACTAACAATTAAACACAACTTAAAAGTAATCAATACAATTAAATAAAGAAATAGGTAAGTAATATAAAAAATAGTTTCACATTGATGAGAAATAATTAATTAGTTCGCTTTTTACGCAGTCGTTTTTTTTTTTATTTTTAAATTTAATTTTTATTATTTATGTCCTTATAAACTTTTCAGGAGAAATATTCCCATTTATTTGCCCTGATGATACTATACAAAATATTATGTAATCTCACACTAATTCAGTAATTAACGAGTTGAGACAATAAATGTATGTATGTTAGAGAATAAAGTTTTAAAAATTATTTTTAGATATTAAATATTTTTAGAGATTTTAAATATTATTTATTATCTAGCGACTTAGCAACAATGCATAATTGATTAACATTTTGACATATTACTTGATTATCCTTATTAATACTAGTACATTTAGATCGTTATAGAAAAATGCGATTGGAATCCGTGTGAATAAGTATTACAAAACAATACACAATGGCATTTTTATTTATGTCCTTATAAACTTTTCAGGAGAAATATTTCCATTTATTTGCACTGATGATTCTTCATAAAATCTTATGTAATCTCAAACTAATTCAGTAATTAACAATTAGAGACAATAAATGTATGTATGTTAGAGAATAAAATTTTAATTATTATTTTTAGATATTAAATATTTTTAGAGATTTTAAAAATTATTTATTATCTAGCGACTTAGCAAAACTGCGGAACACTAATATAATAAAATTGGAATAATTAACTGTTGTTTTCCCATTAAAATTGAAATATGTAAATAAGTTGTTAAACTTCGAAAACAATTAAATTGATTACGAACTTATGCTTTGAATAGAGATTGATAGAATTTCCATGAATTGCGCTTTTAATTAAATTGTTCTTATTAACATTTGATCAAAAACATACAATTCCAATAAGTATAAATTAAACACTGGAAATATTTCCCTATAATTTAACAACATAATTAATCTTAGTTCATGTATCTCCTTATACATATTAACACATTAGAATCTTGGCAAACAAACATTGTGTAACAATGCATAATTACGTTCTTATTTCAGTTCTCATTTTGTAATTCGTGTGGAATATTCTCTCTTGCTTGCAATTATGGCAATATGTTGCATGTTCCTATCTTAAAAACGAATCGGCAATTAACATAGAAATAATTCCTTAATTATACATATAATTAGGTTTAACGTGAGACGGTTTATGTATATTAGACAATAAAATATCTCTGATTGAATTAGGGCTTATTTAACGTTACAAGTTTTACTAATCGTCTAGAGCCTCCACAAAAATGCTTAATACGATTATAAATTAAACTAGAATGTTTGTATTTGTTTAACTCATTAAATTAAATTATTTAGAAAGATTGTTACATTTTCAAGGGAAAGAAAATTGATTACACATCTGTAAAGATTATTATGTCTTCCGGAAGTGATTTATAAAATCTCCAGGAATCGTGTTTTAATTAAATTCTTCTCTATAAAAATTACTTCAAGTATGCAATTTCAATTATCATGCAATAATTAGTGAAAATAAAAGCTGAAACTATTTTAAGACCATCATTAATGTTAGTTCATATAACATTTAATTGCTTATATAAATAATGCAATAAGGACTTGTGTAAGTAAGGAATGACCGAATAATTTACAGTCGTGGGAAAAAAAAAAGAAACACCCCTTACTAACTCAGGAAAAAATTATGGTAGAAGAAAGTTACATGTACCAAACGGTTGGTAATAAAGTCTACTTTTAAATGATGTATATAAAATTTGTGTAGGGGTCATCTACATATTAAAACGAACTATAACTTTGTTTTTTTCAATAGCAGTACACAATTCTGACAGCATAAATGAACTCTACATCCTTCAATTAGACTAAAAACAAATTTTTATGCAATTCGTACGATAAGTTTCCGAGAAATTAATTGTTTTAAAACGAGCTTATTTTATGGCCTGTATCCAAATTGATTGTTGCTGAGAGAGCCCCCTTCTTGATCAAGTCGTCTTAAGCACTACTCAAGCAATCATTGAAGACTGCTAGATTACAGGATCGCATAAGAAATCTCAAACTATCTGGTTACTTCTATCATAGACGGCCCCTTAAACCATCATTTTACCGTTTTTAAGCATAATTTGAAAACTACTTGGAATAAAAATGTGAATCTTTGGATTTCCATAAAGCAGGACTTAATAAATCTAAATCCATCAAAAAAATTGTACGTTGCATTGCATATTTTTTTCGAATATTACATTCATAATTCATATCATAAAATTATAAAAATTGTAAATTCAACGTATTTATGTTTGAGTATTTTAGTGTTATTGCTACACAAAAAATTAGCATATTAGGAGTATAATTTCAGGAGATATTAATAAAAATATGAAAATGTAATTTAGCATTAGAAGCACTAAATTTTGAAAGTTTATAATTAAAAAACGTATCATTCAAATGACTTGAAATTTGGTGTCTAGGCATAGTTTGAATCGAAGATTTGAAATATATTGTTAAAATTAGGTATTACCATCTAAGAAAATGAAGTTTGGCTTCGTTTTAATATGTAAATGACCCCCTAAGCAAATTTTATATACATAATTTAAAAGTAGACTTTATAAACAATCGTTCGGCACTAGTAACTTTCTTCTAGGATAATTTGTTGAGGTAGTAGAGAGTGTTTACTTTTTTTTTCCACGACTGTACACAATACAATCTTATTTAATTTCCAACATTTCTCCGGGGATTTATTTTCTCTTGTTACTTACTACTCAAGTCTAATTTCTATTGATGGATCGTGTAACATATCATGTGTTTTCAGAAGTAATATACAATTGCTTCACAACGAATTTCTAGAATTAGATTGAAGTGAAATTATATACCTGTTATCAATTAAAGTTAAGAGGCTAATTCAGTAGTTTAGAATGAGTCATAGATGCATTACTTTATGTTGTTCCAAAAGTGTTATTGGTTAAACACACAAATATATATATATATATATATATATATATATATATATATATATATATATATTTGTTGAGGCATATATTTATAATATATTGATAATATATATATGTATATATATATATATATATATATATATATATACAAATCTACTCAAATCTTTTATTTTATTTTACTTAATATTTTGCAGAATTAGGAAATGTACAAATATAATGTTCTTACAATAGAGATATAGAAATATTTCCGAATTGAACAAATATTTCACAAGTGTCGCTAATAGCAGCTCATGTCAAATGCAATAAAATGTATTTCATTACTACTTTAAAAATGCAAAAAACACCATAACCTATTTCCTAATCAATAGGTTAGAATATATATATATATATATATATATATTTCATTACTACTTTAAACATGCAAAAAACACCATAACTTTGAAAAGAAGGTGTATATCAGCAATATTTAACGATAAAAATCTCCAAAACTTTCAAAAATACAGGTAAAAAACAAAACATAGGCAAAAAACAGTCTGTTCTTCATCAGTGGGAGGACAGACAGACCTAACTCCATCCCCACTGTTAAAAGCTTGCAGGTTTCTGAACACACGTCCATCCTGCACTCAATGCAGTAAAAAGTATTGTCATTTTAGAAACAAAATTTAAAAAGGCTAAAATAAACCAAATTTAAAGTAAAAAGTAAAGTAAACAAGGCATAATTTAAAATACAAAAGGTGGAGTTAGGTCTGTCTCTCCTCCCACTGTTGAAAAACAGACTGTTTTTTGCCTGTGTTTTGTTTTTTTACCTGTATTCTTGAAAGTTTTAGAGATTTTTATCGTTAAATATTGCTGATATACGCCTTCTTTTCAGAGTTATGGTGTTTTTTGCATTTTTAAAGTAGTAATGAAATACATTTTATTGCATTTGACATGAGCTTCTATTCGCGACACTTGTGAAATATTTGTTCAATTCGGAAATATTTCTATATCTCTATTGTAAGAACATTATATTTGTACATTTCCTAATTCTCGAAAATACTAAGTAAAATAAAATAAAAGATTTGAGTGTGGTAAAATATATTGAACACAATACCTATAAATTCAAATTGAACTAATCGTTCTAAATCCTTCTGTCCTCCTAAAATGCTTCTAAAATTTATTAAATGATTATGTAAATCTTCTAATATAGATAAAATAACTCTGGAAAAATGCTGTAGAAGATAAAATTTTCATGAATTCATAATTCAGTACATAAAGGGTTAACATTAGCGTTCTATTTTCTGAATTTGACTGAAATAGCCTCTTATGTAATGAAATCATACGTATTTAATTTAGCTATTTACATGTTTTAGAGTCTACACTAATCACACCAAAATATCTGCAAGCTAACGTTGAACCTATGGGTGATTTTATTCTTAATTTAGTGTTTAAATTTCGAAATTTGTGATTTTATTTTTATTTATTAATTTGACAAAGGTTAGACGAGGTCTATCTCTAACCGGAGCTTTTCTTTTAGTTTTTCGATTTCTGGAGTTCGATTTTCTTAGTTTTTCCATGGAGGTTCCACTTTGTATTTCCGAACCGGTTCTGAAAATAAATGTATCCTAAAAACAAAAACTGCAATCACAATAAAAAAAAAGTAAAAATGTGTCAGGTTAGGGATCTATCCAATGCCAAAAAATCATTTAAAAATATTGAATTAAAGCGAAAAATTTAAAAAAGAATTCTCCCATCGATTAAACATTATTTTGCGAGTTTCTGCGTTTTATAAGTGTAAATTCATTACTTAAGGAATATTCATTACATGATATAATAAAGAAATTCATTGTCTTCTGGACACATAGAAAACATATTTCATTGCATTTATCATTATTCGTTTGCGAAATTTGAAAACATTCAGATCTTCGAAATAACTACAGAATGCTACACTACCATTATTTATTGTCATATAAAACATATTCAAACACATTTTACTGCCTTATTTTATTTTTAAAATATCAGGGTAAGTAAAACGATGAAGCTTTGCTAGCATTGGGATGAAACCCATTTTTGCGTGAGAGCAGAAAATTCTTTCTTCGTGATTCGTGACACTTCTTGCAGTTTTGAAAAATCCAATATTTTATTTCGATTGATTGAATAAATACTGGATTCAGTTATGAGAGCGGTCTGACCTAAATGAGTGATTTTCACCTCTAAATTTTAATAGTATCATTTGCTTTATTAAATATCAGAAATTTTGTCATAAAATGAAGCGAGAAATACTATAACAATTTAGCGGTAGCAATCAGTCATTTGGGTCGGGACGCTCTCATCCCTGTGGATTACAGACTTACACAAGTTAACAGGAATGACTTCATTTGAGAAAAACGTTATTTCTATAACACCACGCTAGTCATTGTGAATGCGGTTTTCATCTAGAAAACTCTACAATTTTACATTTAACGATAATCAGTCTAATTGTACGCGCTAAACTCGTTCTTCAAGCTATATTTTTTAGGTTCCACTTTTTGGAAACTTGATTATATAAAATCTAATTTCATTGCATTTATCACAATTCGTTTGAGAAATTTGAAAACATTCAGAACTTTGAAATAACTACAGAATGCTACACTTACATTATTTATTGTCATAAAACATATTCAGGCACATTTTACCGCCTTATTTTATTTTTAAAATATCAGGGTAAGTAAAACGATGAAGCTTTGCTATAGCTTTGGGATGAAACCCATCTTTGCGTGAGAGCAGAAAATTATTTCTTCGTGATTCGTGACACTTCTTGCAGTTTTGAAAAATCCAATATCTTATTTTGATTGATTGAATAAATATTGGATTACCGTCTTACACAAGTTAACAGGAAAGGCTTCATTTGAGAAAAACGTCGTGTTATTTGTGTAACACCACGCTACTCATTGTGAATGCGGTTTTCACCAAGAAAACTCTCCATTTTTACATTTAACGACAATACGTCTAATTGTACACTCTAAACTCATTTTTGAAGATATATTTTTTAGGTTCCACTTTTTGGAAAATGGATTATATAAAATCTAATTTCATTGCATTTATCATTATTCGTTTTGAGAAATTTGAAAACATTCAGAACTTCGACATAACTACAGAATGCTACACTAACATTATTTATTATCATAAAACATATTTAGACAATTTTATTTTTAAAATATCAAGGTAAGTAAAACGATGAATCTTTGTTACCATTGGGATGAAACCCATCTTTGTGTGAGAGCAGAAAATTCTTTCTTCGTGATTCGTGACCCTTCTTGCAGTTTTGAAAAATCCAATATCTTATTTTGATTGATTGAATAAATATTGGATTACAGACTTACACAAGTTAACAGGAATGGCTTCATTTGAGAAAAACGTTATGTTATTTCTATAACACCACGCTAGTCATTGTGAATGCGATTTTCATCTAGAAAACTCTACAATTTTACATTTAACGATAATCAGTCTAATTGTACCCGCTAAACTCATTTTTGAAGATATATTTTTTAGGTTCCACTTTTTGGAAAATGGATTATATAAAATCTAATTTAAGTTGATATCTAATTTTTATCTAATATAATATGTATATGAAATTTATTTATATATCTCCAGATACAGTAAAAGTAGCTTTCCTGTGAGTATTTCTCGGCTTCAAAAATGAATACAATCAAAAATGAAAATGATATTTTCATTTTCTGAATGTTTAACAATTCATAAATTTTCTCTTGAAAATTAAATAAAACTGAAATCTAAATCTAAATGTAAATTAAATTAATTTAAATTAACAGACGAACGGAAATAATGAATATTTGCACACCATCTGAATTGCTCTTTATGCTCATATGAGTTATGCACTTTGAAATTTACTCTCTAAATTCAAATTAGAATTTTGTATAGCATCATATTAACCCGTAACCGGAAACGGGAAAATCCCGTGCACAAACAGAACACTTAATAATTTACCAAATAGCGAACTTAAACGTTTAATCTTTAACAGTAATGCATTAACAGGACCAATTTTTTAATATAACAGCATGAAAATAAGTTTGGAATGCCGGAGAGAGAAAATATTAAGGGCAGATATGTAGACGCAAATATCTCACAGATGTACGTCTCCGTTTAAGGGTTAAATATTCAAAATCTTTACTTTGAAATGGCCATTATAATAAAATCTTTTCAGGCGATTTTATTCCTTTGTCGTCTAAACAACATATGAGACTCATAAAGCGGCGGTCTAACTCTTCGGTTGTACATTAGTGTCTTAAATTAAGTTTTCGACAATTTTAATTTGTGAGACATCTGTTAAACATCCTTAGACTCATGTATAAAATAAACCATTTTTTACATAATCTAAATAATCATTTTAAACATACCAAAAAAAAATTATTTATCTCAAAATTCGTATGGAACAGTGATATTCAAAATCCAAAATCCTTAGCATCTATCAAATGGACATTATGTTATCTATATTTTTAGATCTCTAACCGGCCCAAAGACGCAGTTACGTATCTTGATTAAACCAACTTTTTATAAATTATCTTGGTGGAAGATCAATTCTTAAATATACTAAAATTATCTGCTATAATTTTTCTGGCTTCTGTTTTCAGTTTTTTTAATATAAAAATATCAAATCGCACTTATTTTGTGTCGCTCATTTTTCAGTTTGTGTAACCGATTCCGGATAAGGCCGTTTAAATGCTTTCCTGTACCGTAATTTGTGCATACGTTGGCAGAGCATTTCAAAATCATTGCTGACTTTAATTTTTGTCAGCTCGATGTTTCTTACATTGTGAATTTTTAAATTAATAAAGAGGCATTTAATTTTCTTTAACAATATGATTCAGTATTTAAACTATTTAACTTATCAGAAAATTTAAATAATTCCGAGTATATTCATATACTAATATGACACATTCAGTATTTCCTCATGCATTATTTATCGATTTCTTCAGCATTCAAGAATTCCTGAGATTTACTATTTCAGGAATATCCACATGTGAAGGCACATTCCCGAGGACGTATTTAAAAAATAAATTTAATAGGATAATAGTACTTGATAAAAATAAACAAATTAATTCAAATTTTATAAACTTTGGGACATCAGTTTTTGAGAAATTATTAAATAAAATTTATTTTCTTGTACAGCAAAATATAATTATTATTTTTCATTATTTTACATAAAAAAAATACTTTCTTTCTATTCTCTGTTACTTACTTATTTTGTGAAAAATTACCCTTGATAAAACGAATCACAATATTATTTAACTTTTAGTAATGTTAATATGCAAAACATTGTGTATGTATTTAGATTTTTTTTTTTCAACACTTTTTTTTTTCAAAGGGCATTTAGTAATATTAAGTATATATTTTGAATCGAATTTTCAGGGTTTGTTCATCTTCTTAGTTTCTTTTCATTGAGAATATTATATTCTGACTTTAGGTTAGATGATTTGCAAAACGTCTTTATTATTTGTATATATATATATATGTGTGTGTGTGTGTGTGTATTACTAGGTTGAGCAAAAAGTTCTGGGAAATTTGTGAAAGTTGCGTTGCTATGCGCAAATTAACAACAAAAGCAACAAGGACTATTCTTCAAAGTAAAGACCATCATAGTCCAAGACTCTCTGCCATATTCCGGATTTGCTGGAAGTACGAAGTTGTTCGCCGTACCAGCACCTTCACCCTCATTAATCTCATCATTGGCGTTCTGAATCGTTTGACCTTTTCTCCAATAATGCCGAATCGACACACGCAAGTCATACTAATCAATAGCCCAGATTCCTGAACTCCTACCGATATACAACTAGTACTCATATATACCATACAAATTCTGGTAACTACTAGGTTAAAAAAAATTCCCTGAACTTTTTGTTCAACCTAATATATTATATGCATTTGCATTGCATATGCATTGCATATTATATAATATGCAAAACATTGTGTTGCATGAGGTCTATCGCTTGTTTGTTGGGGGAGGGAGTCAAGTTTTATTATACATTTCTACTGTCTAGATTCATACTGTATTTTTTCATAATTTAAGGTAACAAGGGACCTTCAAATTGATTTTACTTACCCGTCATACGTAGTATAAGTTAAGTCTTGTAATCGTTTTAAAAATCGAAAAAAAAATTTTTGACGGATTTACACGTTTCAGACACTGAAGATTCCGAAAAACTTATTTTTAGAAGAACAAAAATTTGCCGCCTGTCTGTCTGTGTGTGTTTATGTGTGTGCGTCTGTAAACGCTCTATCTCCCGAACAAATTGAGATAGAAACTTGAAATTTGGGGTGTACTTAGTATGTAACAATAGGAAGAAGTCTATTGAATATCAGTAACTTCGATTATCCGGAATTATTTTTTTGGACTCTCGAATTATTCGTTCTGATAAAAGGCAGGGTAATTCTAGGATAGATGGCCATAGAGGAGAGATGGCCAGTCTAAATATTTAAAAACTGTAAATAGATTTCTGCATAATCTTTGTTCGTAAGAAATAGTTCAACGTGTTCATTCAATGCGACGTGAAGCTGAGTTTTTCAATTATAAAAAGAAAGTGTAATTTTAATGTTTATTTAATTTAGTTGTTGGATATTTTTGTTGAGTTAGGTATCTGAACGTTTTGCAGTACGTATCTTACATTTATTTTTACTATAAGGACTTTTAAGGCACGCATATAATCCAATATTTACTTTTAAATCTAAAACAAAGACGTACAATGGCGGAGTGTCGTTTTAACTTGGGTGGCTATCTGTCCATCAATTTTAGGAGAGATGTCCACATCAAACCGAGGAGAGATGGCCACCTATAATCAATAATTCAAAATTATACAGAGTGAGGTTTTTAACTAAATATAATTATTTTTAAAATAGCTATATAATTTTTATTTTTATATCTATGTCAATTGACATAATTATTTAAATTTTATCTAATATAAATATTTCAATAACAATAATATAATAGAGTCTAACGATGTATTTTTTTTTCCATAAAATATTGAAAACTTCGGAAACGTTCATCCCAGAAACATATAAAGTTGATAAATAAACTTAAAATCGTGAAAAATTCTAAAATAAACGTGAGAAAAAAAAACACGACATTTCCAGCAGCGAAAAAGATGAAATACAGTCGAAATTATTAGAGTCTACAGAGTCCGAGGGAATAGAGGACGAGGATCACTGTGTTGGTTGTGGAGAAGAATATAATATCACAACTAAAAAGGATGACTGGATATGATGCACAAGGTGCCTGAAGTGGATCCATGAAACTTATACAAACTATCAAGATCATTGCCGAAAATATGGTAAAATTTTCCGAAAAGTGGAGGATTGAAACTATACTTTAAATGTTGTTTATTCAAATTTATTCAATGATTTTACAGGGTTGCTACGCTTCAGGGAATTTCCAGACCAGGTAATTCTTCGGCACCAGTACATTCTTACAGATAATCTCTCTTTAAATAAGGCGAAAAGTCGTGTAGTTAATCTAGCTATATTTGCCTATGAAACAATTCTGATATTTCGACTGGAAAATTCTCCTAAACGAGGCAACCCTGTTTTACGAGATATAATTGCATCTTTAAAAGTTTCTGTATATTTTTCCAGATTAACTGCATGAAAAGTATTATTTTTTGTTATTTTAACTTCATTTATTCTTTCGTGTATTGGATGGCCGTCCTCCTCGGCTTGAAAGAGATATGGCCATCTGCTATTTTAATTGCACTTTAGTTTGCCACTTTTTGTTCACAACATTTAATTATTTTTTTGCACAAAATATGATGAGGATATGTATAAGAATTTCAAATATGAATAAATATTTTTTGTATTTGCATTCTAAGAATTTTTATTTCAATCTTTAAAAACTATGGCCATCTATCCTAGAATTACTCTATACAAAAATTTTCGAAATTGTTTATTTGAAGGAGAGAATATAAAGGACAGTAAAAAAAAAAAAAAAAAAAAAAAAAAACATAAATTTTGCATAAAGAATGAAGTCGGTCGGTTAATTAGTTGCCGAGATATTTGTAATCCTATTTTTAACGCTCAAAAAATTGTATAAAAATAAGGAATTTTTCTGAATATTTTAAGTGTTGTGAAGAACTTTCCAAAATGCCCCATACACATTCCATATCAATTAAAATCCCCAATATTTTGGTTTATATATACAAATAAAACAGTGCATCGAATTTTCTATATTTGAATATAAACGTAAGGAAAAAAAAATATTTTCAAAATTTTATGAAACTTTCAGTATTTTTGCAGAATTTTTCAGCAATTAACTGTCTTTAACTTTTGGAATTATATTTAGTTTAAGAAAAACTATGCACAGTTTTAATTGTATATATAAATCAAATTTGCATAAAAAATATTGGGGGATTTTAATTTATATGCAATGCGCAAGAGGCATTTTGAAAAGTTCTTCATAATTTTTAAAATATTCAGGATAATTCTTTATTATTATCCATTTTTTTTTTAAATTTCTATAGTGATAAATATATGCCATAATGTATATAGTGTTCCTTTGAATAATATTTAAAGTGACACAAAGATGAGTTTGAAAGTCACTTGTATGCTTAACAAGTGCAAATTATTCATAATAGTATAGAGAATCTTTTACTCATTTTACCCTATGAAATTTAAATTTTCAAAACCGTTTTTTAGAAACATTTACATCTATAAAGTAACCAACGTGCACAATTTAAAATTTTTATCATCAACAGTGTCACAGAAATCGCAATTTTATACAGTTTTTTGTTCCTGCACTTTTTCACATTTCGACATTTTAGAAAACAATTCTCTGCAAACGTCATCTTAAAAATAAGATAAATTCCACTTTTTAAATAGATAACATTAACAGCTCCAAATAAATCGTAATTTATGAATTTTATAAAACTTTTCCAGCTCGCTTTACTCTTTTAAATTTTGATAATTTTTTTAAACAGTTCAAAGCGAGTATTTGCATCTGTAAATGTAACCACCTCAAGAAAATTTCACGTTTCTAGCCCCAACAAAATCAGAGTAATCGCAATCTTAGAATGTTTTTTGATGACGTTGTACCGATATAAAATATAGCCTAGTTGGAGCAGAGATGATCACCAGCAATTTTTCACCATTATTTTTTAAATCACCATGGAAGATTCTCAGATTACAGGATACAAAAACACACACAAACAAACACGCCAACGTTTCTTTTTTATAAGACTAGTATAGATGCCGATTGGCCAGTGGTAAAAGAATATGAACGCAGTCATTTCCTCATAGAAGTATTTCCCTTATTATTACAAAAAAAATTTTTCGAAATAAGGCGAATATTTCTATACGAATAAAGTTGTATTCAAATTCCTTGACAGATTGCTACCATGATATATAATATATTTAACTGTATTAATAGACTAAACTTTTTTTCAGTTAAAAGCATATTTTTTTTCCTGTTAAACAGTTTTGAAATCGAAACTTGTTGAATTTGTTTTCTTTATGAGTTATTTATGAATTATTTTTCTAATTAAGAATTAAAAAAAACTATTGAATATACATCTCTATTCTACGCTATTTATATTTATAGTCAGTTACAGTAACGGTTTTAAATTTAAAGTTTTGTTACTGAACTTAAATTGTTTAAGTCTAATATTTCCCAATAGATGTCGTTATAGTTCTAACGTCGCCAAAAACTGTTAAAACGCCAGATAAGTAGTCATATGTTACACACACTTTTTTCTTTTGTATAATCAACTACCATATTTCAGCTCGTGTGTTCTTTCGCGTTCAAAACACATTACATCACTACACTAATAATATTTTTATTATAACAACTCTAAATATTAAACAAAAACTTCTATTATTTATTACATTAAGCATGAATGACATACTTACACGGGTTGCGCTATTCATCTATCATGGAATGTGATTAATTGCAAGATGAAAAATCCCTATGGCCCACAAAACTGATAAATGATGCGATAGAACTATGTTTAACTTTACTTTATTTAATAAATAGTGTCCTAAAATTCGTATAAAAAGATTATACCGATAATGCGTCCAATATTAACACTGACAAGTAGTGCAAAAACATGTGTTTTCGTACCATTACAATATTAAAATCTGTGTAACCAACAGAAATTTTGTTATTTTGGAAATAATTAGAATGTAATTTTAAAAAGTAAATCCATTAAAAGAAAAAAAAATCTAGAAGTCTGTCAGTTGTGATACATACTAAACAATGTAACCTTTTAAAACTAAAGCCGATAAAAATTAGAAACATCACTGAATTTTTATCAGCTGAAAAATAATGTAAATAATAAGAATTTGTGAATTAAAATATAAGGAGAAACAAAAAATTATATTTTACTTTAACATTTTTTAGTTCATAATTATTTCGCACAGAAATAAAAATCATTCTAAAATTAAAATAACACGATTCAAAGAGAAATTGAATATTTGAATCGACTTTTTTGCATCCCATTTTAATTCTAAGGATATTTAATGTATACATAATTGTATTATATCAGTAATATTTTATGGCTTTAAAAAAAAAAAAAAAACATTTTCCTCTCACTATATTTCTTTCTAACAAAATTAAATATATTTTTAAAAGACAATTATTTTCTGCAGTGAATTTTTCTGTATTGCATTCTTCTTTTCCCATTTTCAAAATTAAATACATTAACAGTTTTCATTGCTTAAAAAAATTAAAAATTCTTAAACATTAAGGACTGTGATTTGCTGACATAAAAATTTAATTTGCATTAAATTTAGGATAAAGGAAGCAAAATTTATATATAAAATTTTAAATCTATTAACAGATATTAATTCAAAATTTAATAAACAATAAATAATTAATAATAATAAAGCTTTAGTTATTCAATTTAGTATATGTATGTTATTTTGGCGTGTGTAATTAAATATTGTATCATCTGGAAAGATTGTTGCATTTCCAACAGCAATAAAAATGATTACACATCTATATAGATTATTATATTTTCTATGAAGTGTATAATATCAAATAAAAACAACAAGACAAGCAGACAGACAAGCATAGTACTTGTTGGCCCTAATAAAATTTAAATGACGTCACTGCAGAATGTACACCAAAGACAATATGAAAATCGGAGCTTTGACTAAAAGTTGTTCTACAACAACATAAGAAAAACAATTTATACAAGAATAGCTGTGGTTTAAAATTTTGAATTTTTTAGCTTAATAAGGTATTGCAAGTTTTAAAGTTTGCTAAACTTAAATTTATCCTTATATTTATAACGTATGGCAATGAAATTGGCCTTTTTTTTTAAAGGGATAGGCAGTTTTTATTAACACCTAGCTTTTTAACTTAGCCCGGCTATGACGGGTAATGAATAGTGTAAAACCTTTAATCTTCTTTAAACTCACTTTTATTTTACTCTTTTTAAATTTATTTATCATATCTTATGATTATGTAAGTTAAACAGCTCTTCTTCTTTTGGTATCTCTTCTCTCGAATTACACATTAAATATTTCAGTCTCACTTTTTCCCATTTTTCCTTATTCTAATATTTTCTTATTTTTGCACAATATTGTGCTATGGATATACTTTATTTTCATGGCTCCTCTATGATGTGATATGCATCATATACTGATATATAGGGAGTGGAGTAGCACTGCTACTGGGTATACCATCAAGAGCGTCACGTGTTCACCTGTTCACCTATTGCAAGTTTCATTTAGAAAATCGTTGGCCATGCTTTAATAAGTAAAACTGATATTTCAATTCCCTACGAACAAAATGTGTCTTGTTATGATACATTGAATTTTATGCGATTTCGCTGCTTCTGACGCTCAAAACGGAAAAAAACACATTTTTTTTTGTCCCCGAGGACATTCAAATTTTATAAAGTTCAAAATATAATAATTCTATAAATATTGGCCGCCTCTTTTACTTGTTAGCTCTTCGAAAAGGTTTTCTAGATAAAACTTATAGGACACAGAGTCTATACAATAATGTTTATTTCGTATTTTTTTTTAAGTAATTATTTTGATATAAATGGATATTCATATGGCGAAGAACAACATTTGAGGAAATTTCAAATTCGAACTAATATAAATCTAGTGCCTTCGAAATATGTTGTTTGTCCATAATTATAAGGTACGCCCTGTACATCCTTATGTAAGATATTGATAAATTTTGGTAAAATTGTGTTTCTAATTATATTCATCTGTACAACATATTTGTCAAACATATGCTAGTAATTGAACATTTCGATGTAATTATTTGAAGATTATTATTAATACAAATAATGTGGGTGATTGTAAAAGTTTGTGCCCTATTTTATAGATGGCAGAAACTTACAATTTTGACTGTCCTGAAGTTTCTTTTATAACCATATTATTAACTGACAGTTATCTACATGTGTCGTGAGTGAACATAACATTAAGGGAAGACAAGAATGGGTACAATCCTATGATAAATATGCGATCTTTAAGACCCGTTTCCTCAGAAAATACCCGGCCGATTTTGATGAAATTTGGAATCCATATTCACTGGATTAAGCTCAAGAATTTTCTTCCACAGTTTTTTCTGCTACTTAAAACTTTTTTATTTGAGAGCAGTGGCAAATTTTCAGAAATTTTTCATTTTTCTGAATTTTTTTTCTGAAACTAATTATTTTTTTTTAATTGTCTACCACGTATGATCTTATATTCATACTCTACTACCAATAATTTTTTTTTATCGAAATCTCTCGAGTACTTTTGGAGTTGATGGGGTTTTAAGCTGAAAAGTACAATTTTTCGGAAAGCTAAAAAACTTAGACACTTATAACTTTTCTGAACTTCTTGCACAGGTTTATCAAACACATGAATTAAAGTATATATAAACAATTGGGTAATATTTAGTTACATATAATAAATGAGTATAAAATATTAGAGTAAAATTAATGCGAGTGGGCGTGGCGTTCCATTAGTGTCTTCCATTTAAAAAAAAATTCAAATTAATATGTCTGCAAGGTTAATATTCAAAATGGTAAATGAAAAGTTACATTGTGGTCATGTTTTGTTATATGAATTTAAAAAAAGGTGTGAGTTGGACGTGCTATAAAAAATATTCAAGACGTTCATTTGGACCGTGCTACCACTCTTAGGACAGTTAGAAGTGATTTTGTCGATTTCGAGATGGCGATTTCAATCTAAAAGATAAAATTCCCTCTGGGCGACCTTCTGGCATTGATAATGACTTAATCGTGATTTAGTGAATAATAATGCGCGGTTTATTAATGAAGAGATTGCTGAGAGACTAAATGTTGGCAATTCGACTATATTTCGCCATCTAAAACGACTTGGGTATCGGTACACACCGAAACTCGATGCATCGTAAACCGGCCACGAACTTTTGCAAACACCTGACAGATATCTAAATCTGGTGGCTTAGGAATTAGTTATTATTCCATGATTATAAGGCACGCCCTGTATATTTGTCTGTAAGGTATTAATAAATTTTTGTCAAGTTTTGTTTCTAATTATATATTTATCCATACAATATTTGTTTTCGAGCAAGTCTTCGTATTAAAAATTTGCCAGTTATTGAAAATTTTGACGTAATTACTTTAATATCATTATTAATACTAGTTCATTTTGCTCGTTATAGAATAATGCGATTAGAATCCGCGTAAATAAGTATTACAAAACAATACAAAATCGCACTTTTATTTATGTCCTCATAATCTTTTCAGGAGAAATACTCCTATTTATTTGCACTTATGATGTTACACAAATTCTTACGTAATCTCAAACTGTTCCAGTAATTAAAAATTAGAGACAATAAATTTGTGTATGTTAGAGAATTAAATTTTAATTATCATTTTTAGATATTAAATATTTTTAGAGATTTTAAATATTATTTATTTTCTAGCCACTTAGCAAAAATGCATAATGCGAATATATTAAATTAGGAAAAATTGCTGTTGTTTTCCTATAAAATCGAAATTTCCATATAAAGTGTTAAACTTTTAAAAACAATTACATTAATTACGAACACATGCTTGTAACAGAGATTAATAAAATTTCCATAAATTGCGTTTTCAATTAAGTTATTCTGCATAATATTTAAGAAAAGACATATAATTCTAATAAGTATAAAATAAATACTGGAAATATTTGTTTATAATTACTTTAACATCGTAATTAATCTTAGTTCATTTAACTCCTTAGTCGAATTAAGACATTAGAATCCGAGAAAACAAACATTGTGTAACAACGCATAATTACGCTCTTATTTCAGTTCTCATTTTGTAATTCGTGTGGAATATTCTCTCTTGCTTCCAATTATGGCAATACATAGCACGTACCTAACTAAAAATGAATCGGCAATTAACCTAGAAATAACCCCTTAATTATACATATAATTAGGTTTAACATCAGACGGTTTCTGTGTATTAGACAATAAAATATCGCTGATTGAATTAACTCTTATTTAACGTTACGAGTTTTAGAAATCGTCTAGAGCCTCCAAAAACATGCTTAATGCGCTTATAAATCAAACGGGAATGTTTGTATTTGATTAACTTATTAAACTTAGTCATTTACAGAGATTGATATATTATCAAGAGCAAGAAAAATGATTACACATCTATAAAGGTTATTTTGTCTTCTGGAAGTGATAGACAAAATTTCCAAGAATTGTGTTTTAATTAAATTCTTCTCTATAAATATTAGATCAAACATGGAATTTCAGTGATCATACGGTAATTAGTAAAAGTAAAAGATTAAAAATACTGTATAATCATAATTAACGTTAGTTCATTTAACTTTTAATTGCTTATATAAATAATGCAATAAGAAATTGTGTAAGCTTTTAATGATCGAATAATGCACACTATTTAATTTCCCATCTTTTCTCCAAGGAAAATATTCTGTATTAACAGGTAAATTTAAGTAATAAAATTACACACTGTTAAAACACTATTCTTAAAAATAGGTAAATTGTACTAATTATTGAGTATTTACCGATCTTAAAAAAGCTGCGAGTACTTAACTCTTAAATTTGAAAAACGCATGTACACATTTTTTTTGAATACATACAGGGACTCGAAAATAAGTATGTATAGAAACACACTTACACTATAAGAAAAAAAAACGAAATTACAGAGAACCGACAAATCACCATTTGTAATTGCGAAGAACTACAATTATAGGAATAAAGAACAACGAATTTACTATTTTAATTCTTGAAATTTTGTGTATGAGCCGCCCTGTGATTTGAACCCGAGTCCTCTAGGTGGGAGATCAGTATTGTACTGACTGTGCTATAAGAGCAGTTACCAGCTGCTTCCAAATGACACCTTTTATGAATCAGCGACGGAAGATCGCTAACAGCAGAGATGATTTTTCCCTATCTTAAATATCCAAATTTCTAATAAAACTATTTTTAAACCAAATTTTCTTCTTCAACACTTCTAATGAAATTGTAAATAAATTTGGGAACAGATGTCATAAGTTCCCCCGGCCGCCATCTTGGATTTTTTCTTGGCGTGAAAACCCCTTTTCCTCCAAGTAGTAAATGTCGCCAAGCACCGGTTTATACGCATGTTTGGATTAACGAAAATAAAATGTAAATAATAAACAAAATTCGCTAAAATGGCAATCAGTAATCGTTGTATGTGAGCTTCGCGCACATTAACCGAAAAAAAACATCACTGCATTCAGCACTTCTCGAGGTGTAGCATTCTCAAAACTCAGCACTTCTCGTTTTCTAGCAATCTCAAAATCTAAAAAAACTCTTAAAGCCTCAAAATACACATAAAAAACAAAATTCGCTAAAATGGCAACCAGTAATCGTTGTATGTGTCCTACGCGCACATTAACCGAAAAAAAATCACTAAATTCAGCAGTTCTCGAGGTGTAGCATTCTCAAAATTCACCAGTTCTCGCTTTCTAGCGATCTCAAAATGTAAAAAAAACTCTTAAAGCAGTAAAATATACATAAAATTATCAACATACCTTAACAGACATCTGCTTTCTTGAAAGCTCCAACTCGAAATATCATCACAGACATTTCCCAACTTAGGCTTATGAATACGTATTCACACACTATAAACAAACCTTCTTTTCTTCTCAAAATTTCCTCATATTTCCTAATTACTTAAGCAACAGCGTTTAAACGGACTACAGAAACCATAGTCACTCAAATACATTCAATAAATTTCACATAAAAATAAAATGGCAGAACTATACAACACGATATGAAAATACATTCACAATATTCCAAGCTAAAATGAGCTTCTCAGGGGTTTCCACACGGGATTCAACATATCGAGGTTGCCATATCCATAAACACCGTCAACACGCCAACAAAAAATCGCCAAACAAATCAAAACAACGGCTGAGGGAATATAAAGCATCTAAGCCTAAATTTGAAAAGTGTGTATTATAAATTAAAAATTATAAGAAAGATAGACATATCTTTAAATAAAAGCTTGGAAATCCCTACTGTCAATTCGGTATAAGAAAAGGGTTTATCAGAAAACTCATATTTTTGAGCACATAGGATTTAAGCATGAATATTAAAACTTTAAAATGGTATATGTATAATATATATACTATTATAAGTATACTATTATAAGTATATTATACTATTATTATTATAAGTATAGTATATAAGTATACTATTATAAGTATATATTTAATATAGTATATATATAATAGTTATATATGTATTCATTTCTGCATACATTTATAAATCAAGTATAAGTGTACACAACTTCAAAATATCATGTACTCGTTTCTGAATTAATTGTACTTAAAAAAATTGAGTACAAAGAAATTTTCATTTTTAAGTAGATTAATGCTCCTTTTTGAAGCAATTGTACTTAAAAAATATGAGTACATAGAAATGCTCATTTTTAAGTACATTATTTTTAACAATGTACTTCTTTTAGAAACAATTGTACTTAAAAAAATACGAGTACATGGAAGTTCTCATTTTTAAGTAAATTATTTTTGAGAGTGTAGGTATTTAATTTATAAAGTATTTACAGCCTAAACTAGTCACTCCAAAATATCTGCAGGGTAATGTTCAACATATTTGACCTTTTTTTTTTTAATTTCACGGTTAGATTTCAATATTTTTATTTATGAATATTTATTTATCTTTTAAATTTATTTTTTGACATAGGTTAGCAGAGGTCGATCTCAAACCGGGCCTTTTTCAACTTTTTCGATTTTGGTCGCAGAAGTTTTTATGGTTCATCTTTGTATTTCGGAACCGGTTCCGAAAATCAATCTATTCTAAAAAAGCTGCAACCAAAATCAAAAAAAGTAAAAATGAGCTAGGTTAGATATCGACCCTATGCCAAAAATCATTTAAAAATCTTGAAATCACACGTAAATGTTCAAGAAGAATATTCCTATTGAGTAAAGATTATTTTGTGTGAGTCTGTATTTGACTAGATCAGGCTCATTAGTAGTATATTATAAAAAAATTCATTGTCTTCAAGAAACACAGAAAAATATTTCACTGCTTTTATCATTACGTGTTTGACAAATTTCCGAACTTTCCGAACTTCGAAGTAACTATACAATGCTACGCAAATATTATTTAGTGTCATTAGACATGTTCAGACACATTTTACTAGCTATTTAAAAAAATGCCACTGTAAGTAAAACGATGAAACTTTTTAAAGAATAGGATCATACCTGTTTTTGCCTGAGGGCAGAGAATTCTTTGTTCTTGATTCTTGAGTCTTCTTTCAGTTGTGAAAAATCAATATCTTATTTGGATTGATTGGACAAATTCAGGCTTACTTCCTACTTAAACATGTTAGGAAACTTACTTCGGTTGAGCAAAACGCCCCGTTATTAGTCTATGGCCACGCTAGACATTGAGAATGCGGTTTTCACCAAAAAATTCCTCATTTCATAATTTATACTAACTTCCGAAACTTATAATTTATATATAAATATTTTAAACTTTTTTTTTTCAAGAATCTACATACTTTTGTTGAAATAATTATCAGTTAGATTATATCAGAAGTTTATAAGTAAGTTTTATAAGTAGTTTTTATAAGTAGTAGTTTTATAAGTAAGAAAAACAAAGGCGAAATTTCTACATCAAAATAACAATAATTTACTTATATTATCTTTAAATAAAAAATAGGCAAAATAATTTCAAAAATACGCTGTTTCAATAAAAGTTTTTATGAATTTGGTTAAGTTAAAGTAAAAATATATTTGCACAATTTTATTTACTATTATCATTCATTAAAACGTTGTTTATTTTAGTTTATTTACTTTCGAAAATGAACTAACAGTTTAAAAAATACACTACATAAAAGAGAATTTTATGATGCTCCAAGTTAATTAAAAATACTGTCATGTTTATCAGCACATGTATTTTTCAGATAGTTTTTAATTTATGGCTTTCGAAATTACTCCAACGCGAAAGAAAATTAAAAAAATTGCTGTGCGATTAAATTTACTATAAAGTTTCATGTAAACCATTTTTAATTTTTTCTTTAAATAAATGATTAAGGCCTTTGAATTTATTTGCGTAGTGGGAAGTTTAAAAATTCCTTGGGGATTTTTCACCTCATGATTGCTACGACGTAGCAGATATTTACATAAATATTTTGTTGTTCGGCAAGGCTATTTTTTCGAACAAAATGTCGTATACAAATTGTCAAACAGCGTTTTTTTTTATTTTCTTTTTTAATTATGAAGTATAGATTTTGCTTGAAATAGAAAAATAATATTAGAGCGAGTTTAAAATGCTTACAATTGTTTATTTTTTATAAATTATGACATAAATTTTGTCATGAGGGGACTTTAAATGTCTGCAGCTGAATAGTTCAAACATAATAACACTATATAATGCATTGAATGCTATGGCACATATTCTGTGTGTCAGCAATTTTTAATAATAGTGCAATATTTCCAAATGCGACACAATACACGAATATGTACACCATCATTATTACCAATTTCATGTCGATTTATTGTTAGCAACGGACTGATTGATAATTTATTACCTGAAAAGAACCCCATGCAGAAATGTTTGCTTATTTCAGTTTAGCGTTCATCGCATTATAATAACTAAATTTTAATATTTATTAATAAAAAATGTATAAACATACGACTTTGTAGAAAATAACAAACAATGCCTTGATTTGAAATTATGAAAGGACTCGATAAACACTGAAAATCGCTTTGTCATTGTCTGTCAAGAGCCATTTCGTCACAGTCTGCAACTCTCAGCATGTTACCAAAAATAACTGTCATAATGTAAAAACAGTTTTAACTATCATTATCCAAATTGTTTAATAAAAACTCAGGCACTGTATAAAAGGCAATTGGTTAACTATCTACGAGAACATAATAGAGCCACGAAGGAAAATGTATTATAGATCCATTCCGTGTTACGTATGCGACATTTGGAAAAAAAAAATCTAATTAATCAAGGATTTTTCAATATACAGTAAAACCTCAATAAAGCGACCACGTTCCGTTCCAATAAAAATTGGTCGTTCCGAGAGGTGGTCTCTTAATAGAGGTCACGCTTAAATATTGATGTAAAAAGTTGAAAAAAAAGATAATAATTAATGTTACTAAAAATTATTTTCGGTTTATACGCATGTTTGGATTAACGAAAATAAAATGTAAATAATAAACAAAATTCTCTAAAATGGCAAACAGTAATCGTTGTAAGTGAGCTTCGCACACATTAACCGAAAAAAAACATCACTGCATTCAGCACTTCTCGAGGTGTAGCATTCTCAAAACTCAGCACTTCTCGTTTTCTAGCAATCTCAAAATCTAAAAAACTCTTAAAGCCTCAAAATACACATAAAAAACAAAATTCGCTATAATGGCAACCAGTAATCGTTGTATGTGTGCTTCGCGCACATTAACCGAAAAAAAATCACTGCATTCAGCAGTTCTCGAAGTGTAGCATTCTCAAAATTCACCAGTTCTCGCTTTCTAGCAATCTCAAAATGTAAAAAAAAACTCTTAAAGCAGTAAAATATACATAAAATTATCAACATACCTTAACAGACATCTGCTTTCTTGAAAGCTCCAACTCGAAATATCATCACTGACATTTTCCAACTTGGGCTTATGAATACGTATTCACACACTATAAACAAATCGTCTTTTCTTCTCAAAATTTCCTCATATTTCCTAATTACTTCAGCAACAGCGTTTAAACGGACTACAGAAATCATAGTCACTCAAATACATTCAATAAGTTTCACATAAAAATAAAATGGCAGAACTATACAACAGGATATGAAAATACATTCACAATATTCCAAGCTAAAATGAGCTTCTCAGGGGTTTCCAGAACGACACGTTACACGGGATTCAACATATCGAGGTTGCCATATCCATAAACACCGTCAACACGCCAACAAAAAATCGCCAAACAAATCAAAACAACGGCTGAGGGAATATAAAGCATCTAAGCCTAAATTTGAAAAGTGTGTATTATAAATTAAAAATTATAAGAAAGATAGACATATCTTTAAATAAAAGTTTGGAAATCCCTACTGTCAATTCGGTATAAGAAAAGGGTTTATCAGAAAACTCATATTTTTGAGCACATAGGATTTAAGCATGAATATTAAAACTTTAAAATAGAAAATATATGTATTCATTTCTGCATACATTTATAAATCAAGTATAAGTATACACAACTTCAAAATATCATGTACTCGTTTCTGAATTAATTGTACTTAAAAAAATCGAGTACAAAGAAATCTTCATTTTTAAGTAGATTAATGCTCCTTTTTGAAGCAATTGTACTTAAAAAATATGAGTACATAGAAATGCTCATTTTTAAGTAGATTATTTTAAACAATGTACTTCTTTTTGAAACAATTGTACTTAAAAAATACGAGTACATGGAAGTTCTCATTTTTAAGTAAATTATTTTTGAGAGTGTAGGTATTTAATTTATAAAGTATTTACAGCCTAAACTAGTCACTCCAAAAAATCTGCAGGCTAATGTTCAACATATTAGACCTTTTTTTTTTTTTTAATTTCACGGTTAGATTTCAATATTTTTATTTATCAATATTTATTTATCTTTTAATTTTATTTTTTGACATAGGTTAGCAGAGGTCGATCTCAAACCGGGCCTTTTTAGACTTTTTAGATTTTGGTCGCAGAAGTTTTTATGGTTCCTCTTTGTATTTCCGAACCGGTTCCGAAAATCAATCTATTCTAAAAAAGCTGCAACCAAAATCAAAAAAAGTAAAAATGAGTTAGGTTAGATATCGACCCTATGCCAAAAATCATTTAAAAATCTTGAAATCAAACGTAAATGTTCAAGAAGAATATTCCTATTGAGTAAAGATTATTTTGTGTGAGTCTGTATTTGACTAGTTCAGGCTCATTAGTAGTATATTATAAAGAAATTCATTGTCTTCAAGAAACACAGAAAAATATTTCACTGCTTTTATCATTACGTGTTTGACAAATTTCCGAACTTTCCGAACTTCGAAGTAACTATACAATGCTACGCAAATATTATTTAGTGTCATTAAACATGTTCAGACACATTTTACTAGCTATTTAAAAAAATGCCGCTGTAAGTAAAACGATGAAACTTTTTAAAGAATAGGATCATACCTGTTTTTGCCTGAGGGCAGAGAATTCTTTGTTCTTGATTCTTGAGTCTTCTTTCAGTTGTGAAAAATCAATATCTTATTTGGATTGATTGGACAAATTCAGGCTTACTTCCTACTTAAACATGTTAGGAAACTTACTTCGGTTGAGCAAAACGTCCCGTTATTAGTCTATGGCCAGGTTAGACATTGAGAATGCGGTTTTCACCAAAAAATTCCTCATTTCATAATTTATACTAACTTCCGAAACTTATAATTTATATATAAATATTTTAAACTTTTTTTTTTCAAGAATCTACATACTTTTGTTGAAATAATTATCAGTTAGATTATATCAGAAGTTTATAAGTAAGTTTTATAAGTAGTTTTTATAAGTAGTAGTTTTATAAGTAAGAAAAACAAAGGCCAAATTTCTACATCAAAATAACAATAATTTACTTATATTATCTTTAAATAAAAAATAGGCAAAATAATTTCAAAAATACGCTGTTTCAATAAAAGTTTTTATGAATTTAGTTAAGCTAAAGTAAAAATATATTTGCACAATTTTATTTACTATTATCATTCATTAAAACGTTGTTTATTTTAGTTTATTTACTTTCGAAAATGAACTAACAGTTTAAAAAATACACTACATAAAAGAGAATTTTATGATGCTCCAAGTTAATTAAAAATACTGTCATGTTTATCAGCACATGTATTTTTCAGATAGTTTTTAATTTATGGCTTTCGAAATTACTCCAACGCGAAAGAAAATTAAAAAAATTGCTGTGCGATTAAATTTACTATAAAGTTTCATGTAAACCATTTTTAATTTTTTCTTTAAATAAATGATTAAGGCCTTTGAATTTATTTACGTAGTGGGAAGTTTAAAAATTCCTTGGGGATTTTTCACCTCATGATTGCTACGACGTAGCAGAAATTTACATAAATATTTTGTTGTTCGGCAAGGCTATTTTTTCGAACAAAATGTAGTATACAAATTTTCAAACAGCGTTTTTTTATTTTCTTTTTTAATTATGAAGTATACATTTTGCTTGAAATAGAAAAATAATATTATAGCGAGTTTAAAATGCTTACAATTGTTTATTTTTTATAAATTATGACATAAATTTTGTCATGAGGGGACTTTAAATGTCTGCAGCTGAATAGCTCAAACATAATAACACTATATAATGCATTGAATGCTATGGCACATATTATGTGTGTCAGCAATTTTTAATAATAGTGCAATATTTCCAAATGCGACACAATACACGAATATGTACACCATCATTATTACCAATTTCATGTCGGTTTATTGTTAGCAACGGACTGATTGATAATTTATTACCTGAAAAAGAACCCCATGCAAAAATGTTTGCTTATTTCAGTTTAGCGTTCATCGCATTATAATAACTACATTTTAATATTTATTAATAAAAAATGTATAAACATACGACTTTGTAGAAAATAACAAACAATGCCTTGATTTGAAATTATGAACGGACTCGATAAACACTGAAAATCGCTTTGTCATTGTCTGTCAAGAGCCATTTCGTCCATGTTACCAAAAATAACTGTCATAATGTAAAAACAGTTTTAACTATCATTATCCAAATTGTTTAATAAAAACTCAGGCACTGTATAAAAGGCAATTGGTTAACTATCTACGAAAACATAATAGAGCCACGAATGAAAATGTAATATAGGGCCATTCCGTGTTACGTATGTGACATTTGAAAAAAAAAATCTAATTAATCAAGGATTTTTCAATATACAGTAAAACCTCAATAAAGCGACCACGTTCCGTTCCAATAAAAATTGGTCGTTCCGAGAGGTGGTCTCTTAATAGAGGTCCTGCTTAAATATTGATGTAAAAAGTTGAAAAAAAAGATAATAATTAATATTACTAAAAATTATTTTTCACATTAGGAAAAATATGAAAATTTAAGTATCAAAACAAAAAATAATTACAGAAGTTAAGTACTGCAGAGTTTCAAAAATGAAAACATTGACGTTTGTTTTAATTTTACGGTTTTATCTTTTATAAATTTTATTTCCAAGTCCTTTCGAAATTCAGCAAATAAATGCAATTTTTTTTGGACGGGAACAAATAATGACGATCTCATTAGTTTATCTGTTTCTTTGAGTGTTTCCTGACAGAATAGGGCAGGGGAGTTTATTGACAGTCATTCTTAATTTGTCATTTGTAATTTGTGAGTTAAATTCATTGCCTAAAAAGGTACAACGAGGTTTAAACACTTAAAAGTTACCGGTGTAAAAAAAAAAATTAAAATTAGTTTAGAAGTTTGATGAATAATGCACTCTCCAGAATTATTTTTCTAATAAAACCTTCTTCAAGCAACCAGGAAAAAACGGGATTTGTTTCATTTCCTTCAAAGAAATTGGTCGTTCATGGAGGGAGTACAACTGGGATGGTCTCTGAATGGAGGTAAAATTATTATTGAGCCTATGGAAATAAATTTCGTTTCATGAACAAATGGTCGTTCTGGGAGGTGGTCGCACAGAGAGGTTTCACTGTATTTCTTTTTTAAAATTCCAAACAATATTTCTTTAAAAAATATACACTTTGACTTATTATTTTATACAGAACCCTAACATTCTGATATAATTGTGATTTTTTAAATAGCTTTTAAAAAACGTTACGTATGTGACTTAAAAAAAAGGAAATTTTGAGTAATGACATTAAATGATATATTTCTGTGAGTTTTATTGCAACACATTTAAATTAAAAAATATGGTAATAACTTATTTTACCATACCACCTAAAATCACAGTTAAAATTTAATTTTAATAAATAATTGAATAAATGAAATTTAAAGCCTGCGTTACGTGTTTTACTCTCTGCACGGAATGGCCCTATAATCTTTTTTGAGGTACCCACGATTCTGAAAAGAGTTTCTTTATCTTCAGAAATAAAAAGCTTTTCGAGATTCGAAGGAGAATTATAAAAATATTTTTATTCTTTTTTTTTTTTCGTGACCGCAATTTTTGAAAACGCTTCCAAGTAGCTTTTACGATGCATTAATCTGTTTTCACAAGTCGCAATATTTGTTTTTAGGCTTCTATCAAGTTTTAAGCGCACATTTTCATTTGCGTAACTCAATGCAAGTGTAACAGAATATCATGGAAGAGTAACAAAATAATGTTCGTTTTAATTTTGATATTAATGCTGTTAAATTAGAGAGTGTGTCGATTAAACATGTCTGTTAAACATGAACATAGTTGTTGTAGAATTTATAGCGTATGATAAACCCATTATTCTGCTTTAGTAAAACTGATTGACGTACTGTAAAAGCTACTCGGAAACGTTCGAAAATTTTTCGCTTGGCAAAATGTGTTTATAAAAGACTTTTCAAATCTCAAGTATCTCTTTAGTTCAGGCAATAGAGACCGTATAGGGGCTCTACCTAGCAAAACTCATGGTAGTTCTGGAAAAGGGTTTACTATATGTTTTTTTTTTTTTTTTTTGGACGCTGAATCCGAATTTTTTAACTTCCCACCAAAATTTCCCCCGGCAACCCCCCCCCCCCCCCAAATTTTGGTAAAAAGCCTCCCAAAAAAAGATTTTCATTAAAAAAAATCAATTTTTTTAACTATATGTAAATCCACTGTGGTAACACGACCATCACAAAATCCATCAAATCAATAAATTCATCGCTATTACAACAACATATTTACCGTCTAATTCCCTCAAAATAGTCCAGGCATTAGGGAATTTTACCTAGCAAAATTAATGGTAGTTCTGAAAATCGGCTTACTTTATGTTTTTTGGGTCGCTGAATCTGAATTTGTAACTTCCCACCAAAATTTCCCCCGGCAACCCCCCCGAATTTTGGTAAAAAGCCCCCCCCCCCACCAAAAAAAAAGGTTTAATTAAAAAAATGAATTTTTTTATTGTTTTAGGGGAAAAGTATCTAAAAATTCAGAAAGTAGACAAAATTTGCAACAAATTAGATATATGACATTATAACTTAGGATGAAGGGGAAGGGGGGGTCTGCCTCGGAACATGCGGGCGATGCTGCGAGGACTAAGTTGCGCAATTCCACTTAACCACTCACACGTTTACATTCACCCTCCCATCTCTCCTCCGAACTTTCTCTATAAGGTTTACTTTAAGTTTCTTGGGTCGCTGAATCCGAATTTTTAACTTCCCCCCAAAATTTCCCCGCCCCCCGAACCCCTCCCCCCCACAAATAGTTGTTTTTAACATAAATTTCTTATTGTTTTAGGGGAAAAGCATTACGAAATTCAGAAACTAGACAAAATTTGCAACAAATAGGATATATCACATTATGACGTAGGATGAACAGGGAGGGGGGGGGGGGCTGCCTCTGAACATGCACTGCGGTGCTACGTGCACTAAGTTATGAAGTCCCGGCAATAGGAGATTCTACCTGGCAAAATTAATACTAGTTCTGGATTTCGACTCACTTTATGTTTTTTGGTTCGCTGAATCCAAATTTGTAACTTCCCACCAAAATTTCACCAGGCAACCCCCCAAAAATTTGATTTTTTGAAAAAATTTGGTTTTTGAGAAAAGCGCGCGGGGAATGTTCCGAGGCAGCCCCCTCTCTCCCCGTTTATCCTACGTCATAATGTTGTATATCCTATTTGTTGCAAATTTTGTCTAGTTTCTGAATTCGCAATGCTTTTTACCCTAAAACAATAAGAAATTTAAGTTAATAACAACTATTTTGAGGGGGTTTCGGGGGGGGGGATTTTGGGGGTAAGTTAAAAATTCGGATTCAGCGACCCAAAAAACTTAAAGTAAACCTTATATGGAAAGTTCGGAGGGGAGATGGGAGAGCGAATTCAAACGTGTGAGTGGTTAAGTGGAATTGCGCAACTTAGCCCACGCAGCACCGCGCGCGTGTTCCGAGGCAGAGCCCCCTTTCCCCTTCATCCTAAGTCATAATGTCATATACCTAATTTGTATCAAATTTTGTCTACTTTCTGAATTTTAGATACTTTCCCCCTTAAAACAATGAAAAAATTGATTTTTGTAATAAAAAACTTTTTTTTGGGGGGGGGGGGGGCATTTTACCAAAATTTGGGGGTGTTGCTGGAAGAAATTTTGGTGGGAAGTTACAAAAACATAAAGTTAGTCGCTTTCCAGAACTACTATTAATTTTGCTAGGTAAAATTCCCTATTGCCTGGACTAGTTCGTTTACAAGGTTTTCGTGAATAAAACAACAATTTTTCAGAATCGTTAGTAACTCAGAAGAGGTATTTTTTATTTTCATTTATGTTTAAAGAAAAATTTTATAGATTAAGAAACATTTGTCTTTTTTAACACTTTCCAACATAGTTGAAAATTGTTTATGCATTCGGTTTGTCTGTCCACGCTCCAATTCCCGTAAATATACTCGGTTTTTCATGATATTTATAAAGCTTATTTAGAGTAACAAAAGCATGTTTGGTATTGTATATGATGTAGGATTAATAGTTCAATTACAGGGGCACTCAAAAGTATTCCATTACATTATGGTATATGGGGAAAAATCATTTGCAGAGTATTTTAAAGACATTACTCTCTTTCAAATGTATTGAAACTGATATAAATCACTGACTTTCACTACGATCACGTTAGAACAGGTTATTCATGGCATCTTTTATTCATTTATAGGGGCACACACAAAAAAAAAAATCGGTTACAATACTGCCTTTTATTTATAATTGCTGGAGAATACGTTTGAAATTCGGTATGCGCTTTTAAATTTAATTAATTTTTGTATGTAACTTGTCATATATAAATTCTATACCTCATATACAGGGCTGCATAAAAGGATTCACGTAACGTTTTCCTTGTTAGATGAAATTGATGAAGGGAAATTTTCAATTGAAGAATATGTATCCCTTAACTAAGCTAAATAGTGTTTCCATGGGGTTGAAGTATACGTAATAGATTTTTTCTTTTAAATGGTACAGTTTTGTTACATTATTCTGAATGTTTTGGAAAGTGTTTCATAATCTATGCTTGACGAATGATTTTTTCTTTTCTTGTTTACAGTTAAAGTCGATTTTATAATAACAAAGTTATATTTAAAAATACACTGTAAGGGGTGTTTTAACTTGCAAAATAAGTGATAGACAAATACAAATAAAATGTCCTAGGGCGTATCGAAAAAATCGAAATTTCTCAAATCTTTTAGCGGTAGTGTGGAAAATTTGTGAACTCCCTTCATTAAAAGTTTTGCAGAATCTTAAAGCAGTGTGTTGATATTTTCTGTCGCCTCATCGGGCTGAAAGTTCCGAAAATTGGACTAAAAATGACTAAAATACAAAAATTAATAATTTATCACAGATTTCGATGATCGGTTTGAGGTAGTGCTTAAAAGGTACTATTTTTGAACAACAACAACCAATTTTTTTTTTAGAATTATAGGTTAATATCTTCTGCCACCTCATCGGCATCGAAATTTGGAAATTTTGACGCTTTTTGGTACTTTTCTGCATAACGGTTTACTGCTTGCTCAATGCACAATCCAGATAGAATGAGTTTGGCACTTTGCCAAAAAAGTGGAAGACCCCTATTTTTATGCCGAGAAACAAATCAGAATGACCAGTAAATCACTTGACCACTCTCTTTCGTCCGGCTAAGCGCAGTAGGCAGGCGCTACCATGTTTTTCAGTTATTTCAGAAATTGTTGGTTTGAAGATGGAAAATTTATATATCGATACATCCATTGCTTCAGTTTTACATAAACGTGTTAGCGATATGATACGCGCATACCATGGAAAATGTCGACCAATTATGAAAAATATAAAACGTCTTGGAAAAAGCAAAACTACTCTCGAAAATATTGAAAACTTTCGAATGAAAGCTAACACATCTTTTGACATATCTGCCTGTAAATGAGCGATTTTTAAGGAATGTATCTCTTCGAAAGAAAGCAAAGTTTCTGCAAAAGAACAGGTGTTGACAATGAACAGAAACAAAAATGTTCGTTGGAAGTGTTAATGTTCCAGAAACAATGCGGCTCTAAAAACGTCAAATTTTAAAGGAACAGGATACTATTCGATCTGCAAAACAGGCGTCTCTTGCTTCTGCTTTAAGCTATTCAGTGGAGAATGAAAGGGAAAATAAAATAGAAGATATATGATGGAGGTGAAGATAGGGGGGAACTGGGCACACAGGTCCTATACAACGTCTCTTCAGCAGTCAACTGGGAGCTTTCAAGTGCGTTTAAAACTGAATAACTTGTCGGTTGACGATTCTTGTCGGTAAAATGTATGGTGTATCCAACAGAGCCACGGCTGCTATTGCATCGAGTTTTATACAAGATTTGGGTATAATATCGGAATCACATATTAGCCTCGTCACAGACAAAAATAAAATATGAAGGGAAAAATCGAGAATTTACAAAAAATTGTTCTGAAAATAAAATGAAAATTGTCCCACTCTATCTGGTCTTTCTTTTGATGGACGGCATGACAAAACTTTAGCATCAGAAACACTCGAGGCCAAACAGTTCCAAAGAACAATTGTAGAAGCGCATTATTGTATTGTATCGGAACCTGGTTCAACGTACATGGGACATATTACACCTGAAAGTGGATGTAATCTTGATATATCTAATAGCAGTTACAAATACGTTATTGGATGATTTTAGCAACCTTTTTGTTGTCGGGTGTAACAGCACTGTACTGAACACAGGTGTGTCTAATGGTGTAATTCGCAGGCTTGACTTGAAACTTCAGCGACCAGTCCAATGGATTATCTGTTTATTTCTGCTTATCTTCTTATATCAAATATTTACCCATATCTCATCTTAGAAAATAAAGATAAAATTTAAAAAAAAATTCTTTTAAAATGACTGCAGTGCAAGCAATTATAAACACCGCACACTAATTAAAAGTACACTGCTTTAAACGATTTAAAATCCGTTGCTACTCACAGATGCACCTGCCTACTGCGCTTAGCCGGATGAAAGAGAGTGGTCAGATGATTTACTGGTCGCTCTTATTTGTTCCTGGGCATGAATATAGGGGTCTTCCACTTTTTTGGCAGAGTGCCAAACCTAGACTGTCTGGATTGTGCATTAAGCACGCGGTAAACCGTTATGCAGAAAAGTCCCCAAATGCGTCAAAATTTCCAAAATTCGATGCCGACGAGACAGCAGAAGATATTAATCTATAATTCTAAAAAAAAAATCTGGTTGTTGTTGTTCAAACATAGTACCTTTTAAGTACTACCTCAAACCTCAACGAAATCTGTGATCATTTATTAATTTTTGTATTTTAATCATTTTTAGTCAAATTTTCGGAACTTTCGGCCCACTGAGGCGACAGAAGATATCAAGCCACGACTTTAAGATTCCGCAAAATTTTTAATTAACGGAGTTCACAAATTTTCCGCACTACCGCTAAAAGATTTGAGAAATTTCGATTTTTTTCGATACGCCCTAAGTCCATATCTCCTTCACAAGAGCCGTATTATAATGATTATAAATTGTCACTAACGGACCGAACATGGTTTAATCCCTATAGAAGAAACATAGAAATTAAGAGAGGATCTCACAATTACACAGTAGTGTAGTTGAATGCTTAAAGATTTTAGGTGCGTTCGTAATTATATAAATACGTAGCACCTATAGTCGTCGTTTGGTCCGCGCGTCTGCCTGTCTGCCCATCTGTTCGCATATATCTGCTCAAAAACTACCCAACCGAATGGTTTGAAACTTAATATTATATAATCGTTGCAGAATTTTGTTGAGTCATTTCATATTTTATGAAAATTGAATCAAACTTAAGAAGGTATTAATAAAAACATTCATCATTCTATTAAATCCTATCATACGTACTTAAATCAATATCCCATGATAGGTAATGATTCTATGTTGCTATGGAGATTACATACTATTTAAAATGGAGACGTATAATTTCCGTAATACTGAATTTAAAATATATAATTGTAATACATTTTATATCTATGCATTTTGGTATAAGAGTGCAACAGCTATTGTACCAAGATCAGAATATTTATAAAACTATTTATAGTACGATAACACCTCATTTGCCACGTTTAATGTACAATTTCCGAGTTGTTTTTTGTGCAATGGAGATTGATTTTATAACTAGCAAAAGCCATGCTTTGTTTGGATTCGCTAAGCATTATTTAATAAGATAAATATTTGAAAGTAGCAATATTTTTTATATTCTTTTTGCATCTTTATTAAGCAAAAACGTTATTTTATGTTTTGGCGCATTTTAATTTTATAAATGTAAATTCAGCCAAATAACTAAGAATTTCTTCGGAAGTTTTTATTTATGATATAAAGAATTTAATAATTAATTTTATTTGTTTGCGATTATTTTATTCCCAATTTACAAAAAGAAAAAAAAAAAAGAAAAAAAAAATCATAATTCAATTTTTTTCAAATGCGCAAGTATCGTCTGTATAAATGGTATCACATAATAAGAATAAATTGTGTATTGGGATTCCTAACAGCGAAAAATACTTTTATAAATGAATGTAAATAATTGAATTTTCACAAGTTTTAATTCATTAAAAGTATGCTATAATTTCCATAAAAAAAGGTACTTTAAAAATTTCATAAGAGAAATCGGGAAACTATTTAATTTATCATGATTCTATCTATAATGACTAACTCCATGATTTATTTTTTCTTCAGAAAACATACGTGTTTCATTTTTTATTTGCAAAAATGTGTCCGTAATGGAAAAACATGTAAAATAAATTAATTAAAATAATAATTTTTTTAAGGATATTCTGTAAAAAAAAAAATTATATTGTGCAAATCTACAGATCATAATTTATTTTTATGTTTAATTTCAAGTCAAAATACTGAATATTTTTTTTTTTTTTTTTTTTTTTTTTGTAAAGTGTACGACAAAATGTAATTTGTCTAGCCTAGTAGAGGATTCCCTTCGCTCATCCTAATACGAAAAATATATTTATAAACTCGCTGTAGGAGGTATTTTAACTTTCAAAATGAGTGATAGACAAGTCCAAATAAATTTCCATTTCTGCTTCACAAGTCTTATTACAATAATTGTAAAATGTCACTAATCATTGTTTAATACCTATAAAAGAAATGTAGAAAAAATTTTTTAACAGAGGATCTCACAAGTTTACTCTGGTATTGTTGAATGTTTTTGAAGTATTTTGAAATGTAGTTAAGATGAGAATTCTTGACTCACTTGGAATCTATCAGCTATTTTGGGGCTTACAAAGACGAAAATATATCTTGGAAGGTTTGGTGTTTTTAAGCCTTCAGATAAAAATATATCTGATTCTTTGATATGTTATCTGTTGTATTTGAGGTTAAAGCACCAATTGTCGGGTCGTTTGTAACCGATTCTTGTGCAAGGTTTGTAATGAGAATCATTTTTATTCTACGTAGAGATTTATTAAATTATGTGCAAAATGTAATTTCTATTATAAATATTAAAAAAATATTTTGCAACAGTTTTGTAGCAAAAAACGTGCAAACGTGCAAACATTTTGTAGATTATGAAACATTTGTCTTTTTTACAGTTCAAGTCGATTTTATAATAAGAAAGTTATATTTAAAAATACACTGTAGGGGGTATTTTAACTTGTATCGAGTCATTTTATCGAGTCGGGAATTTTAACGAGTCATTTCATAAGTAAAAATTATAAATCTTTTTATTTTAATATATGCTATGTATGAACGGTATATTTTTTCTGTAACACTATACGTATATACAAAAAATATCGTACATATGCAATTAAATAATAAATTTAATTAAATATGCAAATTTGTAAAGTACGATTTTAAGAGTTTACAGAAGTTATTGATTATTGAAAAGATAAAGATATAGATGTGCCCAAAACGGATTATTGAATATGTGAGTATTCCAAATATCGACTATATAAATATTATTGAGTAGTTTAAACACTAATTCTTATTTCTGTACCTAATAAATTTTTGTGATCGTCGTGTTCGAGAAATACGCATTCATTTATCTTTTTAACGTATTTACTGGTACTTAATGCATGCCGCGCTATTTTAACGGCTGAAAACACGAGTCAAGAGCCATTTTGTATTTGATTTGCAATAAATATTTTTGTATGTATTTTTGCATGTAGAATCCGAATCTGCTATCATAAATTTTCTATCACGTAAGAGTTTTGCAAAGTTTTAAAATTTAGTTTTTCATACATGGTAGAACACTTGTAGGAAAATGTCAATTATAACTTACAATTTGTGGTAAAAAAAAATAAGGAAATGAATAACTATGTTAGTTAAAACCTTTATTTGGAGGAAATCTGCTGTAAAAATAAGTATCAAAACATTCAGCATTTCCGCCAAGAAAGACAACATCCTGATTTTAAAAATAACATTTTAAATATTAACATTATGGGTTTTTATGCAACAGTTTCGTGCTCATATTAGTTCATAGTTTGTGTTTAGCGATCATTGAAACATATTTACTGATGTGTATGCTGTTTGTTTGTATTTCAAACTGTCAATATTTGACAAATATTTAACTTTTGTATTTATGGAACTGCCCTGTATCTAAATAATGTGATTGAGAAAATCTGATTATTCCACAGAATTCAGTACGTGACTTTCTCTAAGCCGGCAAAGGTTAAACCCTAAAAAAAATGGGAGGCTGTTAAAAACTAAAATACTGAACAGAGATAAGGAGTCTCTTTTCACCCTGTCTCGGAGTATACAACTAATATTCTTTTTCTCTATTTGTGGTTAATTGCGTACAAGATTTATTTTACATTAGTTAATATTTTTGCATGCAATCTTAACGAATTTAGAGATTATATCTACGACTTAAGATTGGGTATAAATTTGTGTATATTTTAGTAAAATTTCTATTTTAAAAGTATTGTTGAAAATATTGCATACTAAGATTATCTGTTTTTGTGAGTAGAATTGCAAACGAACTTCGGTTCAATTTTAATATTATTCTTGCATTGCCAAGTTTTATAGCTAGAACATAGCCTGTAGTTTTTATTTTGAATTTTTTATCTTGCAGAAATAAGTAATTCCTGATGTGTCGCAAATTGTTGTTTCTCATCGAATTTATAAAACATACTTCCATTGTGGTGAGAATCTTACAAAGAAAGAAGAAAAAATTGTCAGAAAGCTCTTCTGATGGAATTTTCTAGGTGTTTTTGTCTTATTACCATTTCATTGGTCAGATGATACAATACATTAAACAGTACTGAGCTAAGTTGAAAAAAAGCAATAAAACCATAAATTCTGCTGGAGCATGATCCGCCGATAGCTTTTCCTACATATTTCTTTCAAAGTTTCTTTAAAAAAGAACATTCGATAGTCATAGTGTCGAATAATGACCAAAAGTGTGGTTGGGTGCAAAAATGAAGTAACGCTTTGTGGTTTTGTTTGGATTCAGTGGGATTCAGAACTGAAAGCTGACACTATGCGACTTCTATATGATCCTTTATATTTACCTCTCTTAATGATTTTCGGTGTTACACTTTTCGAGTTTATAGGAACAAACCATCCAGTACGGTAAAATTAGTTAAAGTACCCATTTATGAGCCAGATACAGAAAAATCAAAAATTTGTTGAAGAGTGAAATCAGAGAGTATTTTCTTTCTATGTCTAAAGTATTGATGAATTGAATGTGAAAAGGCTAAAATTAATTTAATGTTATAAATTTCTTTTGAATAGTACAGAAAAGAGAACTAATTGTTATAAATTATTTTGAAAAATCAATGTCTAAAGTGCATTAATTTTAATTGATTCTTGAATATGATGCACCGGTTTTAGAAACGGCATTTTTCTTTAACAGTCTGATGTAAAACCACATTTAATATATGTATATAAATTTCAATTTGGGAATTAGTGAAAGATTATTAGCTAAATAAACTTATTTGATGAAATGTAGAATTCAATCTGTCAATTCTTTCGTATCGTTAATACTTTTACGTTAATTCAATTATATTTAAGGTACTTGATTTATAAGGATAAACGGTTGATCATTAAACAAGATTACATTAACTTAAATTTATTTAAATCTCAATAATTATAGATTCATTTTTGGTGTAGCACAACTCTTACATATTACATTGCATTTTATCATAAAGAAATGCTGACTTATCCAGCAAATACAAAAAAAAAATGAATTTCCTTTGCACATAATTAAGCCCTAATTTAAATATTAGATATTTATCTACATTTTTAAAGATGTCATTTCTTATTATTAAGTTGTAATTAAACGGAAAAAGTGAATTTTTTTTTGTTAAATATTTCAGAAGAAAAGAACACTTGAACATAAATTTAACATTGTTTGCATGTGTATATTTTACCGTGTAGTTTCCACTTAAGATTTGTAACTTTTATGCGATTTCTATAACAGAGTTCGTACGCTTCAAGGACTTTCAAGGACCTTTTACTAGAATTTCCGTAAAATAATATTTGGCTTATAAAATATATCCCCTGATATAGCGACCTATACTTTACGAAATTTCTGGTACTTAAACTCCTAAAATCCCCTGGATCCCCTGATGCGTACGAACCCTGTTATAAATATATTATTAACTTTCTTACGCTTATAAGGGAAAATATCTCAAGCTGCGACAAAGCAATATGATTTTAATAGTTTTCAGCAACTGGTTGATTAAAAAAAATCTAGTAAGTAGTGTAGAACATATAGCTGAAAGGTGAATGCCGGCATAAAACTTCTCCGTTTAAGAAGTAAAAGATGCCTAGTAAACAATTTTGAAAAGGTATAATTTATAAATTTTCAACAATTTCCATCTATAATCAGAAAACATACCTCATTCTTTTGTGCAGTCCTGCATATGATCTATTGATTTGTATATACAGGGTTATTCAAAACTGATCGTTCAAATTCCGTGGGGAGGTAGGGCTTACGCTGCAGGAATATAGAATTCAAAGAAAATACAAATACATACAAGATAAAACAAATTGCATACAAAATTTATAACATAAGCGTAAAAATATGTTAATGTTTGTATAGGCCTAAATTGCATAAAGAAGTTGATCCATATATATATATATATATATATATATATATATATATATATATATATATATATATATATAAGCTTGCATGGAGATAGTAATCCATTATAAAATATTAAAAAAAAAAAAAAAAATAGTGTGCAAAGCGTACAGCCCTCTAAATTCATTACTTACTTTTCAAATTTATGATTGTATATCTGGTCCAATTTAAGCTATTTAAATTGGCCCAATTTAGGCAACTGCGCCATTTAAAAAAAAAGATAATCTCAAGACTAAGAACAAAAACGAAAGCAAACAAATCTGCGTGAAAAATATTCGCAATAAACAGATGAATTTAGATAAGTATATGAAAAAGTAACAACTTACCTTAGTTTTAAAGGATTCACTTATGTTTAGTAATAAAAAATTAGATCAAAGCAGCTAATTTTAGGTTTTTTAAAATTCTCTGAAAACAGCACATGGTAGGCGGGTGCTTCTTCTAATCATAAATGAAGTCATTCTGATGAGTAGAATTTCAGTGGTAGATAGCGTCTATTTCTGTAATTAATAGCAGAATAGCAACGGTCCATTTAAAGCGGTGGTCTAAATATGGCTACTCTCCCCTATAACTTATTTAAAAATACATTTTCAGCAATTACCATCTATAGTCCGAAAACATCCCAATGTTTTTGTGCAGTCTTGAATATTATCTACAAATTTGTATACCTAATTTGTATGCTAAAATTTAACAAAAAACGCTTAATAAATTTTAAAGTTCCGCTATAGTATTTTTTATCTCAGCCAAAAGTATTTAGTGTAGAGCATGTGATAAAAGTTAATATCTGTATAAAGTAACAGATTTAAAATTTGTGGTTAATTTTTTTTTTTATGAAACAGCAATCTTATTTATGTTTTTTCTTCTGCACACATGCTTTAAAATAAATTTATTTTAACAATTAGCAATGTTTTAACATTTGTTTTAAAGTAAATTTGTTTTAACAATTAGCAATGTTTTAAAATAAATTTGTTTAAATTTGTTTATTACCCCTAAAACTTGTAATGCCGTCGAAGACCGGAAATCGAAAAAAATTTCAATTGGAGTACTTTCTTCTATTATATATATTTTGCCAGAGTGGACCATAATTTAAAACGGAAGCATGTTGCTGCATATTTAAACCTTGTAACGAATAACTATGTTACTGAGGTTGCTTGTGGTAGATATTAGTCTCTGCATTTAAAAATTTTCATTGTTCATTGTAGGAAATTTCTTCAATAAATGTGCTAGATCATGTTTAGATGAATGATAATCTAAAAAATATGCTTATTTTTTTTTCGTACTTCGTTGTATCTAATAATTAATGGAGTGAAATATCACGCACAGCGTTTTATTTAAGTCAAAATGAACTTGAACAATCTTCTGTAGTTACGTGGTTCTTAGTATTTGATGGAAATACTCTCAAAATTTGTTTATATTCATTTCTGTGAATTGGAAATATCATTTTAAACATTTCAGCGGCAAAGCACTTCTATTGCTAAAATGTTGAAATGAATGAATAACACAGGATTTTACTATCAAATTTATTTGCAAATAAGAAAAAAAAAAACTATATTTCACACGTATAATAAAGTGAAAATTTTATTCTGGTGTCATTGTGGCATTTGTGTATTAAAATTAAATGGTTTCATAAACATACTATCACACTTGAAAGGGTTAAAACGAAAAATATCTATGTAGTACCAGAGGCTTTTACAGTAAATTTTGAAGAGCTAGTAACTGAACAACAAGCTATAAAACTTTCATCTATTCGTAGAATATGGTTTTCATCAAGGTGTAGTATTTTAAAATTAAGAATTTATAAAATAAAAATGTATGTGAAAAATTTTGTTACTGGAAAAAATATAAAAAATATGTAAAATAAAGAATTTAAAAGAATGTAAAAGGCGTCTACACAGTCATTGGCAATCAAAATCGTGTTACCAAGCCAACCATTTGCGATGGCTGGAATATCTGTAAAAGTAAATCAAATAAATTGCATTCTGAATACATTTTAACAGTAGAACGTATAAAGTGGTCATCTTGACGTTGATCAAATAACTATAGTTAAATTCGAACTAGAATTTTCTTAATGAAATAAATCAACTAAAACAATTTATATTGTAGGTTTTTTCCAATACAGTTTGAAACAGAAACGAAAAATCTTGCGTCCAGCATAGTTTATGTAACACTTTCCTACACATTCAGAATACCATAACAAACTTCACATTTTATTACGGTGAAAGTTGATGTCAAAATCAACAATTGAAAAAAAGTATAATGTATTTGAATATAAAATGTCTGCTATTACCATAAAAAGTCTGAAAATATCCGAATTTTTTTGTGTGTGCAACCCTGTATATATCCATATATTTGTATAACCATTAATTAAACATAACCTTCCACCGTCAAATATTATGAATTAAAGCTGTAAGTATTAAAAAAATAATAATAATAATATAAGAATTATTATGGAAGAAAAAGAAAAAAGTGGACACCGACAAAAATTGAAAAGCTTATACATTGAATTACGTTATCAAGGGCACAGAATTCAATGATATAAGCAAAATGGGTGTTTTCTGTGGGAAAAATAAGCTAAAGCTAAAAGATATTTTCCCCTGTGCCCAAACAACCATAAAATCAAGTAAATTGATTAAAAATGAAAGCAGAATAGAAACAAATAATATGAAATGGAAGAATCAATAAAACGTATTTAAATATTTATAGGATATAAAATATAAATAATAAACACCATACCGATTAATATTTCAGTATTTTACAAAAATCCACGCGCACATGGCTGCCAGTATATCAAAAAGATTAAGGTGAATAAAACAGTTAAGAAATCACAGTAAATGATACCAAAGGATGCAGTTAATACATTTTGAAATAAAATTTGAAATACCTTGTTAAACACATTTAATCTAATATAAAATAAATAGATATTAATTACATTATTTAAAATGCACTATTAAATTAATTAATAACAGTTTAACAATATCGTCAAAATTTAACTAAAAATACCCCCTGGTGTATTAAATTATAACTGAAATGGAGCTAGAAAAATTAACAATTAGAGCTATCTTAAAGAGACAGATTTAGTGCTGCCATCTAGTATTACTTCTATTAAACAACTAACGCAAGATAAATATTTGTAAGCATTTGAATGTAAATAACTATATAAATAATTGTAAGCATTTGAATGTAAATAACTGTATAAACAGCAAAACGAAACATATCCTTATATATAGAGAATTATAAACCGAATATAAACCACACAATGTATTTAAAAACTATTGTAAATAAAATTTAAAAGCATACAATATATTCTATTAGCTAACTTATTTAAACTAAACTAAGAAATAAATAATTTTAGAACATTGATAATATATAGCATATAGCTATATGCTATAAAACAAAATAAAAATCAGTAATAATTAATATAAATAATTATTAAATATAAAAATTATTTTTTATGAATTATATATCAGATATTTATAAAATGAACAGGAAATAAAAAACATGTGGAAGTAAATAGAAGGTTAAATGATACTTAAATACCCATTACTTAATAAGCACAAATATAGAGTGTGGATTATCTTCAGACATCCATAAAAAACCATAAAGTATGAATGTGGGACATTCAAAAACAGTAAACCGATAATAAATATTAAAAAGAATAGAGTAATAATAATAAAAATAATTACCCAATTTTAATGCATACAGTATAACTATATTTATATTATACATACTTATATGTATATTATTCACTATAAGAATGGCATACTATTAGTAATTAATATGATATTGTCCTTAGTAAATTTAAAATTTAATAACAAATAATTGTAAATTAGATTAATCAATAATTAGGCTAATTATAATATTAATGAAATTCTCCAATTACATATAAAATATCAAATCAACATCCATATAAAATACGTAACAAAAATATAGTAATAATACAAGAGCCCCATTTTTTTTAATATAATTAACCATTGCGTATTATCCAGACAACACCACCCTCCTCCGTACTCTAACATCTACCCACCCAACCAACCTATAATATTTTTTTATATTATTTTACAATTTTTAATTTTTTATAGATTTTTTTTTATTTTATAATTTTTTTGTAATTTTGTTTACGCATGTGTTAATTTGTTTTAATAGATCATGTAAGAAAAGTACTAATTGTACATTAATGAATATATGAATTTTTTGGAAAACCATGATTTAATGCATCATAAATTAGTTTTTTAATATTATTGTTAATTAGAGGAGAAGAACATAAACATTTTATTCTATATAAATGATTAAGTATTATATTCCGAAATACAGAATGATGTAGACAAGATTTAAAATTTGTAAATGTATTAACTTTGAATTTAAATTCTTTACGTTTGTCATATAAATCTGTGATTGTTTTATTGTCTTTGATTGTAATTTTAAGATCTAAGAAGTTAATTGTATTGTTAGATAAAAGGTTTTCCGTTAATTCCAAATTAGTGGGATAATCAACTGGAAATCGAGTAATTGCAGATTGATCAGTATCAATTAAAATGATGTCATCAATATAACGATATAAATGTAGATTATTATTAGTAAAATTACGTTCATAATGATATAAGTATAAGTCTGAGAGTAAACTGGAAGTACAACCGCCTTGTGGTATACCGACATGCTGTAAATATAAAGTATTATCTTGCAATATATAATTATTATAGATAATGAAGTTAGTTAAAGATTTAAAATATGCAATATCTATATTAGATGGTAATTCCAGTTTTTTATAATATTTTTTAAATAATGCATTTATAATTTTATGTAAATCTAATAGTTCTATATTATTAAAAAGATCTTTGAAGTCATATGTCGTTATATTATAAACACAATGAAGATTTTTAAAATATTAACAAGTTGATAGCTATTTTTTATACAATGTATATTATCATTATTTGTAGTAAGTACATATAATTGATTAAGAATTTTTAAGAGAAGTGTATTGGCTTTATTATTATATGTATTACAACCAATAGTAACAGTCCTAAATTTAATAGGAGTTTTATGAAATTTGGGAATAAGAACTAAATATGGATAATTAAAATTAGTAGATAAAATATTTAATAGTTTATAATAACTTCGAATTTTACGATTATTTACAATTACAGTTTCATTAGTTTTTTGAAATGACTTATTAGAAGAAATAGAATTTGTAAGAAGTTGGTGATAATATGATTTACATATAATAGCATAATTGTTAGGAGATTTGTCTACATATGTAATAACGTAGTTTTTTTGTAATTTAGTAATTTGTTGGAAATAATGCTTTGCATTAATAGAAACCAAATCAGCAATATTATTTTTTAAAGCCATAGTTAATTTTTCAATTACTAATATCTTCCATTGATTAAAATATTCAATAGGCTTATTATAAGAGATAGAAATTTTATAAATAAAAATATCAATATCATATGTAAACTGTTTGATAATAGATTTAACATTAAATGTAGATGGAAGTCTATATTTAGTACCATAACCCATTAGTTGTTTCAATTTAAAATCATGAACAATATCAAGATTTCCAGTGATTATATGTCCATGATCATAGTTTATGTATTTTTTTAGAGTGGGGTCTTTGCAGTTACACGGAAAATTACTTGCAGCAGATGTATTTTTTGAAAATGTATTGTAGTTAAAAATCTTTCTCCCAATTGTATTCGGATATTTAAAGGTTTTTGATATATGAAGATTATTGATAGGAAAAAAACAATTTTTATCATTAATAATAGAATTGATATTAATTTTATTAAATATGTGATTTGAAAAAGTAATTATCATTTGAGTATTCATGTTCTGAATTTTGTGTTTCTTTTTGTAAATTAATATTTAAAAGATTAACCCTACTCATAATAAGGTCAAAGTAAATATCAGAGAAATGTTTAGAGAAAGATTTACTTAGAAAGACATTTAAATGTTGTACAAGCTGTTTCTTTTTAACAGCAAAGATGTTTTTTCGAATTAACAACCAGTTATAATTCTCTAAGTAATTTCGTTGAAGATCAATAATTTGTTTTGTGATAGATTTTTTGGAAACTACAACTGATGATGAACCCTTTCCGCGTTTATTACGTGTTGTTTTAGCATTTAAATTATGATTAAGAGTAGGATAAATTGGAGAATAATCAATATTGTTATTTATAGATGTGAAGACTTTGACAGGTCTGTTAAATACTTCAGTATTAAGTCCATAAGGATAAATTGTGTTATAATATTTCATATATGATGATTCCATATAAAGACGTTCTGATTTATTTTTTAGAATTTGAAAGGATTTCAATTGTCGTATTTCTAAATAGATGTTTATGAAAATGTTGAATTTCAGCTGTAGATTGTATATTTTTTGCTTTGTTGTTATTAGAGTCTGAACGATGATGATTTATTCGTTTATGAATTGGACCTGATGTTTCACCAATATATTTCATATTACATAAGTTGCATTTTATACTATAAATAACATTAAATGCTTTACAAAAACTTGAATAATTAGGATCTGAGACAATTTGTGTCTGAGCAGCGTATGGACATGTCTTGCACCGAGAATCATAGCACTTACGAAAAAATAAAGGACGAGGGGGAGAGTATAAATGGTCGCTGGATGACGATCCAGGAACAACCCAATTATTATTCCTGTACCGGGCACTACACTGCACAGATGCTAAGTGTATCTTGCCAGTATCGAGATGTTTACTAAGAACTGCCATATAATAATTATGTATGGAAAATGCAATAATTGCCATAAAAATAAGAAATTTTAATAATTTAATTAAATTAGCCTTGATTAAATAATAAAACTTGAGTAAGAAAAAATATATACAATATTTACAATAATAGAAGCAGAACGCAGAAACAATCTTCAATACTACATAGTATGCTAAAAGTTTCCTCAGTTAAACGAATAGCAGGGTTAAAATTTTCCATACAGCAATTTCCGTGAATAAACGGAAATGTACTTGAAAACTTTTTGTGCAGCCCGATATATGATCTATAGAACTTATACACACCAAATAACATTTAAAAAAAGTAGTTGAGTTTAAAAACGCGTACCAGAACTGAAAATGCACTTCCAGCAATTATTGTTCATAGGTTTCAATAGTTCAATTATTGTTCAATGTGTTCAGAAGTCAAATTCTTTTGTGTGTTCCTGTAAATGAACGATGAATTATATACACACTAAATTCTACAGCAAGTGTCTTGTAGTAAACCTCAGTGATATATGTAGAAATTTCAATTAGTTTAAAATAATATAATGTCATGAAAATACGCAACACACGATTTTTTCCCATACACCGTAATGTAACGTAATTTTTTAAGTACCCCTTGATGAACCGTAAATGCTACACACCTAATTTTCGATACCGGACATGCCATGGTAGATCTAAACAACATTTATCGTTTCAATGAAATCTAAACTATATTTACGCGAGTTAGTACACGGAGAGACAGCAGAAGTCACAAACATATTTTAACTATGTTGGATAGTGTTAAAAATGCAGACAACAAATTCAACTCTTTATCAGCTTTAAAAAAAATCACATTGAATCTAGCCCATGTAGTTTTGATTCTACTTTCTTCAATTCTTTTCTTACTGGCTCTTCAAGCATTTTAGGTAGATTTTGTAAGATATACTGCATATTACATTATACCCTACGTTTGAATTTTTGAAACATTTTTGCAGATCTAAGCCGATCATGACACCTAGAACCCAAAATCACCTCCAATTCAAAACTTTGTCTATCTATCTATCTATCTATCTATCTCTCTATATATATAACTTTTTTATAGACACGATAACTTCCATAATTCTACACAAATCTCTTCCAAACTGATACAGAAAATCAAAGGGCAGAAAATCTCTGTCAAGTTCGTTAATGGGCAAAATCGGACCAAAGGGGTGGGAATAGAGTGGGTTTTTTTTAAAAACCAAAAAACTCCAATAACTTCTTAATTATAATAAGTATTATCAAATCAGTTTAAAGTTATTATTACTTCTATGAAAAAGGCCAAAAAGCTATGTAGCACAGTTTTTTGATATAATTTAAACTGAGCTCAAGGGGCGAAAAAAATAGGGTTTTAGGGAGAAACAAACTCATAATTCCGTCAATTCTCAAGATATCAAATTCAATTAACTTATTAAAAATCCTCTTCATACTATCTACAACTTTTATATTGACAAAATTTTGATAGGCCCAACTCTTGCTGAAAAGGAAAAAAAAAACTGAAAAAGGAGGGGTTGAGGAAGAAAAAAATTCATAACTTCGTCAGTTCATAAGATATCCAATTCGCTTGAATTTCTTCTACATCTTCTTAATATTATCTATAATTTTACATTGACAATTGTCTCATAGGAACAACTCTTAAAGCAAAAAAGAAATTAAACAGAAATAGGAGTTGAAGAAATACTTTGCGTATTTAGGGCGTACTAATCCACACTGCTTATTTTCCGACTCATTTTTTAATTCATTTTTCCTCTCAAACACATCCAATTGACAGGTTCTCTTATTCAGAAACTTTGTAATGTGCCGTATTGGTCAATTTTTTAATAAAAGCAGAAAAGACTTTTAAAAAGGATGTCAAAATGGGCATTTTGAACCGATTTTCCCGAAGCGATAGTGCTGGAAACGAAAAAAAAAATAGTCGTACTGGGAAAATAATTGTTTATAAATTAAGTTCTAATTAACCCATTCAGGACCGGCATATTTTACACGAATTTTATTCATTTGGCACCACTTTTTTATACTTGAATTAACTTTATAAATCACAATGACAGCATGCAAAGGGACCTTTTCAGGGCCAGTATTCTGCGCAGCTGGGGTGGAACATCATACCACCCTACCCAGTAACGCTGTATAATATACAGAAGTTACATTTTTTTTTTTTACTTTTTATTAATCTTTTCCCCAATTGCTCATGTAATTGCAAGACAACTCACTTCTTCAGACTGGGCGTTAAGATGGCCGCATCTAGGAAGCCCATCAAAGACACGCAACTGTTCCAACAAATTAAATGAAATCAATTTTACTTTTCTTTTTTACTGGTATCGAACTCAAGCGTTTTAAGATCTTTTTGAGGGTGCATCCCGAACGAGTTAACTGACTTTGAAATATGAATCTGAAAATGTGTCAGAAAATTTCGAGTTGCTGACCGTAAAAAAATATTTTTTTTAATAACGCCTTAACATGATTCTGATCAAACCAGCTCTTACAGAAAAAAAGAAATTAAAAACTGGTCATAAGCGGCCAGATAAAATTGTTAAACTGGGTTTATCTCTAATCTTGATTAATTTTTTGTTGGTAAAATTAGTACTTAACTTCGAAATCTGCCTCTGCCTGCAGGTTTTTTCCCCCACTACACAGTTTTAAGACACGCTTCACATCCTGTCATCCCTTCTTGTAAGAATGAAGATCTGAAAGAAGGCTATAAAACTGCAGATACAGTGGTGTTCAAAATTGTGGGCACTTTTGTGGTAGCTTGCATTACAAAAAGTAAAAAGCTACCTATTGCAGCCGTCCAAAGGAAATCACTTTGGGAATTTTGCTATATTTTCGTCGATCATGATCCCCAGATACCAAAACCACCCTTCGTTGAAATCCTGACTTATATATATATATAGTATATATATATATATATCTGAATTTAACTTTCGAATTCTTTAACCGATTTGGATGAAATTTGTCATATGAATAGTACATACTAATGTCTCGACTGAGTTCGTTGGCCAGCTTCTTCCACCATCTTGTTTCAAAATGGCGGCCAGTTGAATTTTGTGGACACTTTTGGAAATTTTTGATTTTCCGAACTTTCTCTTTAAAATGACCTATTTTGTTAACTTACAGTGTGTGTCTCTTTAAAATATCTTTTAATGTTTCTAACATTCTGTTTAAAATGATACATAAGAGTTTGCATTCTGTGAAACATAACATTTTCTATAAGTATACAATGTAGGAAAACATAAAAAAAATTAAAAAATTCAACAAACTCGGACGAGGCATTAGTATGTACTATGCATATGAAAAATTTCATCCAAATCGGATAAACAATTCGAGAGTTACATCATGACAAAATTCAGATATAAATATATATATATATATGTGTGTGTGTGTGTGTGTGTAGTATATATAATTAACCCTTTCCGGCGCGGAATTTTGCTGGTACTTGAGTAGAGATTTCTTAACTCTTTCTTTTTTCGTCCTTAAAATAGGACACCTAATTTTAATTCCAAAACTGACAAACGGCACCAATAATATTTAACTAAAATTTTCCTATTAAAATGTGCATGAAAATAAGCAAGTTCGTACTTTCTAATAAAACGTTTTATAAATTGCGGTGTCAATCCATTATTTCATCAGTTTATAAACAGAATTACTCCGCACCGGTAAGGGGTAAGTCAGTATTTCCACGGAGGGTGGATTTGGTATCTGGGGATCCTGATCTTCGAAAATATAGTGAAATTTCCCGAAGTGTTTCCCTTCGGACTGCTTCAATAGGTAGCTTTGTACTTTTTGTAATGAAAGCTACATAAAAGTGTCCACAATTTTGGCCACCAAAATTGTAGTAAATGAAAATTGTGTAGTAACTGATTTAATGTGGGAAATAAGTCCGTATACAATATGTTTAAGTGTCTTTAAATATGTTGATATTTAAAAATTCTAAAAACATGCAGACATTAAAATAATCGTAAAATAAACCTTCCAACACAAATGCGAATATGGAGATGACGTAATGGCCGCTGCATTTTCTTATCCATAAGTGATAATAAGACAGAGCTGAAAAAATCCAGAATATATCCGAATTCATCCGACTTTACGGTTTTTCACTTTTTGCTCAATATTTACATCAAAGTTCTTTATTACAGCGATTTCATCACAATGTTTAATACAGATGCACTTAATATTGGTTACAAACTTTCCGTATCTCCTCTCCGATGACTGTTCCGTACAAGAAAATTTAATCGGTTAGTACCACGTTTTACGAATAGAAACTTTTTTCTTATTTATACGCAAAAATTATGTGACTAAATAAAATGAAAATTACTATTCAAATATTCTGGTAAGAAAATTTAAGGATTAGACGCAAACTACATGTCATGTATACACGACTCTCGTGGTGGCTATAGACTCTCGAAATGGTTAAAATTTAATGGTACCACAGACAATTATTATGAAGGTATTTTTCGTATAATATTTTACAAAGAAAAATATATCAAACTCGGGAAATTCAAGAAGTAATACGCGCCGATTTTGACGATAGTGGTATCATTGAAAGGTCTCGCCATGGGGATTAGAAAACTTAATGAAACTATCTGTCGTAAATCAGCCGTTTTCGAGATAGCTGACAATTTATGTCACGAAATATATTTATTATAATGTATTTATGCTGCAATATTTGTTATGTCGTTAAATATATATTTTTTGCTGTTAAATGGCTTCCTCAAAATTTTTTGTACAGAAGGTCACAACCACCCAGTGAACACTACAAATGTCCAGCATCAACAAAAACACACACAGCACACGAAGCAATACATTTGCAAGGCTATTATTGGGGACTTTTTTTAACGCATCTCGCACCACTTTCTCAAATGAAAGTTTTTTACATGTACTTTGATAGTAAGTGCAAGAGAAATATACTAAAACATTTATTTTTTTAAATAGTGTTGAGAATAGAATATAAAAATAGTCGTCCGAGGCACCACCGCATTTACAGCCAATAAATTCTCTTCATTTTATTTTAAGTTTTTTTTTTTCATATTTAATTTTTAAACATAAGTAACATAATTCAGTTAACAGGATACCACTTAACAGCAAAAATTATAAATGTAACAGCATAAATACATTGTAATAAATAAACAAATTGTGCGACATAAATTGTCCGAATATCTCGAAAACGGCTGATTTGCGACTTGTAGTTCCAGTGAGTGTTTTTCTTCCCACGACGAGATCGTTCTAACAAAACTACTCACGTTAAAATCAGCGCGTAGTAGTTTTCGTACTTCCCTAGTAAGAGAAAGGCAGAAATTAAGAAGTAGACAGAAAGTGGGAAAAACCTATCAATCCTAGTCGAAATTTATGTGCATTTTGTAATTTGTGGCTGCAAATTTTCATTTGAAGTAGTATTAAATTACACTAGATTAATTTTATAATTATTCTAATTGGTAAACATATCATATTTGATGAAAATTTCCAACTGGGCGACAAATTCTGTTATTCGATTTATTCTGTTGAGCTGAACCAGGTTTCAGACCAGGTGCTATAATCATTAAGGTTAGCTGGGTGAAAAAGTTCCACCAGATTCGTCCGGGATAGCTCACATGAGAGAGCACTGGCGGCTTCAGCCAGGATGTCACTGGTTCGAATCCCGATCCGAACATTTTTCGCCCAGTTGGAAATTTACATTAAATACTATTAAATTATTCTATTTAACCGAATTCAGTAGACTAAAAAAATTTTCACAATTGCTTAAAATGATCAAAGAAAATAACAAAGGCAACACTCTGCTGGAGTTGGATCCTTTATTTAATTTTTTTTTCTCTAGTAGATTTCTAAACATGACATGTCACACCTCTTTGTATGTTTTCGTAAAAACAGTTTTTATTCCATTGAAAACCTATAATGAAAAGCATAAAAAAAAGAAACCATTTAGTTAGCAACAAAACTGAAAAAAAGTTACACTAACCAATATGATTTTCTGAGCAGGAAAGTTAATGAGTGTTTTATAAAGTATTTCTAATAATGAAACTGAAAATGTAATTGCCGAAACGTCAGTGAAGGCTTACTGTAGAGACACGAAAAGTTTTGGTTTCTGTTAGTCTGTCTGTTAGTCTGTTAGTCAGTCTGTTAGTCTGTCTGTTTGTCTGTTAGTCTGTCTGTCTGTTCCGCGATAACTGCCGCAAAAAGCATCCGATCGGCTTGAAATTCACTGGGCATGTTGATGAGGTACCCGGACGTAGCTGTATAGTTTTTGGTTAAATTTGGTTCATTCGTTCGGGAAATATGGAACATTTTATTTTGTTCTATAATGCTTTTCTATGGCAAGTCAGACGATTTTCAGATTTTCATTTGTTGAATGAAATGGCTCATAAGAAAAATGGATTTAAATGGTAAATTTTTGATGCTGAAATTTTTAAATAAGATTATTAAATTATTCCAATTAGTTTGAAATTTTGTCAATATATTTGCGAGATTTTTTTAATTAGGTTTATAATATTGGGGGGAATTTTATGCATGTTTTCCAGTAACATAAAGGATTTTGTTTTATCAATTTGACATAATGCATATTTCCTTTTTTCCTTTTCTTTCATCTGTTGCCTAGCAACGTATTTGGTCCTAATAATATTAGTATAATTGCGTGTATAATGTTTGAGTAAAGCCAACGTCAAAACGGGTGAATTAATGCATTTGTATCTTTGCATTTAGATGGATTTTAGCCCAGAAATAAAAATAGGCAATATTTCATTTATTTTATTTATTTTATTCAAATATTTTGCTTAAAAATACAAAAGTTCATTATTTTCATAGCGAATAACGTAACATTTTTCCATAACATTTAGCAATATTTATTTAATTGTTGCCAAGAAAATCAAAACCCGGAATAATATTTTCTTTTAAACAATTTTCAATTGAAATGTTTTGTCGTGAAACAGGAAAATGAAAAATAAAATTAAGAATAGAAACATTAATATGGAGGAATATTGGAAATAAAAAGAAAACTCTCGAGTATTTCTACAAGATGAAAAGTTTTGAGTAAGTACGCATAGCAGGTGAATTAGACGTCATTTATCGAAAACAAAGATGCTGGAATAAAAAGATCTTGGGTAAAATAAAATTAACTATTATTCACGGAGGAAAGAGATAGATGGAGATGCAGTATGCAGGGCTCCCACTCGGTCCGTTTTTTGAATACCACTTTTATTTAAAGAAAAATCTGACTTATAAATTGTGTAGAAATATACCGGGAAGAGCGTTTTTCTTGCAATTGTCGCAGAAACCTACCACGAATTTCTTTCTAAAAAATTACTGTTTTTCAAAAAAAATCGGACCAGTGGGAGCCCTGACTATGCCGTAAAAACAGTTTGCAATACGATGTGCGTTATCGCTCAGTTTTAAATGCCCTCATTCGGCCCCCCCCAAAAAAACAAGCACGTGGAACAGGGACCGAATTCTTTGACTTCATCCGTGCATTTTTTCTGTAAAATGAAAATTATCTGTTTATATGTAAGCAATAAACATTCTAAGGTAGCATTTCATTGTATTATGAATTAAAAACTGTATTACTAAAAATATTATTATTATTATTATTATTTTTAAGCACGTCGTTGTGTTGTGCCGAATGTAGCGGATTTTAGGGTTACATTTTTGGCATCACTTCAAGATTTATTGTCTGTGTACGGTTAACATGAATATTTTATTTTAAATTTAAATTTTATTAATTTATATAAAAAAAAACTTATGCTTATCCTTATAAATCACAGCGTAAAAAAAAATCTAAGATATACTATAACCATCTGCACAATTAATAAAAAATAACGAATGTAAATTTAAACAGACTAGGGGGTGTTCAGGGGGGCTCTGCCCCCCTGAAGAAATGCAATTTTTGATTTAAAAAGTTACCAGAATAAGTAGCTCATCAGAATTTCAGAACATCAATGTATAACCACTTGTTTAATACTTTTAATTTCTGAAACTTTACGAAGTATCTTGTATGCTTATAAATATTTATGTAATTTGAAAACTTTAAAAAGCGATTTGTAAGAAGTTGAATATTACGCAATGAGTGTTAAAAAACAATGACTTGCAAAGATGACGTTGAGGCTCCTGATCTGCAGATTTACTAGTTATAATATGGTCTGTTCCGCCACGATTTCTTTTTATTCAACTTCAACGATGTGAAAATAATTTTCGTGAAAAACTTGTGTGATTGAAATCTAATTTGCAAAAGTAGTCGGTAAATTGAATCCGGAAAAATTTTAAAGGCAAATAAATTTATTAAATTAAAGACATCGAAAAAGCTGGAAGTGTATTACTCATCTTAAATCTTAACCTAATTTTTAACTTTATTACTTTTCTATACATTAATTTAATTTTTTCATTAAATTTCCTATTTTTTTCCTTTTAAGTAGTTCTAAACTACAGGTAAACTTATCCCAATGGCTCACAAAACATAATATATTTCATTTCCTAGACTGGGTGTTAAGCTGGTTTTTTCTCGACCAAGAATTTCGAGTTTTCTTTAATTAATAAAAAAGGAATTCTTAATGTGCTTTAATCATAACACTTTAAAATATATGATGATTATGCACGTTAAAAATGTAATTAAATGAAGCAGATAGCGCGTGTGGAAACTTTTGGCTGGGAAAAGGATTATCCTGGAAGTGAATATGTAGAAATTGTATTGTGATCTTCATGAAGGCAAAGTAAAACGTATGCAGATTAAACAAAATAAAGACAGTTTATTTTTCCCTGATTCCAAACACAGACTTGACATCAATAGTAAAAAGCAGCATTCATTTTAAACAGACATTTTGTAGGCCTTGATGACAATGTTTCACATATCAGAACCGACATTGTTCTTTGTAAATATCACAGACTTTGAACTTTAAGATAAAACATAATTAAACAGATAAAAGCTAATATATAACATCCAGAACGTGGTCCAGCCACGTTCAGTAACTTGAAATATTTCTTCCATTAGAGGAAGATAAAAGTGCACTTTATTAAGATTGGAATCGCGTATTTATATAAAAATGGTCGGATTGAAAACGTCGTTTCAGATGAACGAACCAATCAGAGAACGGCATCGAATCGATGCAAAGCAAGATTCGATGAAAAGATTCGATTTGAAAACGATATTCTAAGTCGCCATCTGGCGGGAGAAATATCGTCACGGAAGTTGAAACGTAGTCGAAAGAAAGTTTTTGCCGGTGAAGTACGATAATGAAATGAAATTAAAAACGGCAAAATGGTATGAATTACTATGGATGTTAAAAGAGTCAGGAAACTTTTATTACTGCTGGATATTGTCTAGAATCAATAGAAAGGGTAAGTAAAAGTTTAAGAAATATCTATTACTGTCTTTATTTAAGAAATAAATAAATGTAAATAAAGTAAATAAATGACAATGAACTTAAAAATAAAATGAAGTTTGTGAAATGAGGTTTTATGACAGGAGATGATAAGAGGCAATGAGAAATACAGTGTTTGTATCTCTATCAAATGCCCCCCCCCCCTCTCATTGTCTCTTAAAAGAGATAACTTGTGAAAACAAGTAAACTCAAAGACGAAGGATTTTTAAAAAAACCTAAGACTATCACCAAACAGCATCTTCACAAAATTTTAAGTTTAACAACATAAAACTATAAAAAAACTGGACAATAATAAAGGACAATAAACTGGAAGGGTTTTTAAACTTGAAAATTTATAACTTTAAAGTGCAAACCTGAAACACTACACCTAAAAAAATTTAACTGCCCCCCCAATATGAGGACTTGAAAAATGGTTCAATTTTGAACCTCAAAAATTGAAACAACCTAAATGGTTGAAAAAGTGAAGTTTGAACTTCATTAACAAGTTTAAAGAGAAGTTTTAAATACTTCAAAAAGATTAACTACGAAAAAAATTTAACAAATTTTAACAATTTAACTAGAAAAGTTTAACAATTGATGATCTCAACGATTTAAATTGAAAAATGAAGTAGTAATGCATGGAGAACTTGCTGGATAAAAGAAAATGATCCAATTTAATGAAAGCTTGTTGGCTATAAGGTACACCTTCTAAGTCCAAGACCAGAGGTCGACGTAATCCAGACAGAAGGTTTAAAAAGGTCCAACAATGTTAAATGCAAAATTCTCACACAGTTACTTAAAGAAAAAGATGAATACGTACCAATTCAAAAATCTAACAATTTCCAATTTGGAAATGTCAGCATCAGCTCAATATGACAACTTGATCACTATGTTACATTAAATATAATTCTTTATTACAATTATATATAAAAAAAAGTTATGTAGATAATTAAACAATTAACGATGATTCATATTCCAGACATCTAGGCTCGAAAGACAGGAACTAACGGCTCTTACAAACTAACTAGCTTACGTATTCATAAATGAATAAAGGGCTCATTCATACAACTCGCAGTCTTCTGGTGCACCAGAATCAATTAAACCACATAAAAAGGATGGCGCTCTAGATGCCTAGGATGAACAAAACAAAAATTAATGATATGCATAAAATAAATTTTAATGTATAAGCACAGTTAATCACAGTATTGGAGGTCTTTCAAATATTAAAAACTGTTATGTAAAATAAACCTCTTTAAAAAAGAAATCTTTAAAACTTATGGAATGATCAAGTGACGCTGATGATATAAAAAATGCATATAGGCAAATTAGCAAAGTTAAGTAGCAAGCGTCTACACTAATCCCTTAACACTTGTGAATAACAATTTCAGAAGGTACAGTGTAGCGACAGAAAGCTTAAAAAAAAAAACAATTTTACAATTTAATTCACCATAATAGCATTTAATAAGGTACGATTTATGAAAAATTTATATATGAATGAGATACTTTAAACTTAAAACATATTTAGCTTAAAATTAATATTACATCAGAAAAATTAACTTTAAGAAGCTCATCTCACCAACATTTCAAACTCAGAAACCGAATTAACATTTAATAACAAGGAAACCCTCGGTAAAGTGGTTTAAACAAAATGCATCTGGACTCCAAATCCCTGCCCCCCCCCCCTCGTAAGCGGGGAATCTTGAGAATTGTTGGAAGGACCTGAGATAACCTCAGGTGCAACTTCTACAACATAATCTCGATTACCCTCAGCATTAGAAGAGAGGGGCAGAATCATTGGGGCCCAGTGCAGCTCCACTGTGCCAAAAGTCCCCCCGAGACAACGAAAAATATTACATGATCTCACTCCGGTTTCTAGATCCTCTGGGAGCAACAGGTGATATGTCAGGAGAGTCATCACAGGAATCAGCAAAGGAGTCGGTGAAGGAATCAGCAGATGGGTCAGATGAATCAGTGCAACGTCTTTCTGATGAGCAATACCGGTGACGATGACGATGGCGAGAACCCGATCTTTCTGTAGAACTGCGACGTCTATAAGGCACAGGAGAAACATTTCGTGAACGCTGAGGGCTACCTGGGACTCTGGCATAACAATTTATTTGTAGATGCCCTGGTTTGCCGCACCTCCAGCATCTTCTACGTTGAATCTTACGAAAAGTAGATTTTTGTTTCACGGAAGATTGCTTTTCAGCCGTCTTATAAGTATTGGAAATGTTGACATATGTTGCACCATCTTTGTCACGCAATTTTTGACGGGTCTCTTCAGCAACTAATTCGTCGACAATGAGGTCAAATTTAAAACTATCATCTGGCCTAGCCAAAACTTGCTGTACTAATGTGTCATATTTTGATGGAAGGAAACGTAGAAACTGATAGCTGAGATAATTCTCGGAAAAATTTTTATCAATTTGTTTAATTTCCATGAATATTTTCTTCAGCCTTGTTGCAAATAAATTCATTGTTTCCCCGTGTCGTATCCTTTCCTCCATCAAACTATTGAAGACTGTCATATGGTGGGTGCGGGAGTCTGGATGAAAATTTTTGTGAAGGCGTTCCCATGCATCTACTGGTTCAGAACAATCTGCTATTAATCGCTTGAACTCAGGTTCAATGTTAAGGTAAATCAGTGATAGAACCTTATTTGCACGGGTTTTAAATTTTTCGACGTCTTCAGCAGTGACTGTGGTACTTACATCAGGGATACTCTGTTTTTTTCTCAACAATTTCCCATAGGCCCTTTTCAAGTAGTAGATATTTCATATCACAGCTCCATGTGGAATAATTTCTGGAGCTCAGCTTATCAATTACGTTAGTGGCCATTTTTGGGAAAAGAGGAAAAATTTTCAAAATTTAATGAGAAAAAAAACTTTTAGTAACCACAGTATGACTGCCTCCCCCCACTTAATGATCAGCTCTTCTTCCTCTGTCAAGCACTTGTTTGAAAAAAAAAAAAATTACTAATTTTAACATAAAAGTTTCATAATGTCAAATCATAAAAATAACAGTCTATTGTCATAATAAATTATAATGAAAAACGGAAAAAAAAGTTCGGAAATCAGCAAAACTATTTGATAAATAATACAGAGTTCAGCAATCAAAAATTAAAGTTCAGCTTTAACAGGTGAAAGGTCAGCAGAATTAACTCAAAATTTCAGTAAACTAAAATAAATCTTCTTGGTATCTTCTATAAAAACTGTAAATTAAAGTTATTTCAAAACAAACTGAATCACAAGTCGGCAAAATCAAAAGGGCAAAGTTCGTAAATCAGGAAAGTAAAAGTTCGTAAAAATAAACCAATTATTCATTAAACTAAATTAAATCTTCATAAAACTGCATAATTTTTCTTGATTATTGCAAATAATAACTGAAAACCAACATATTTCGTAATTAAACTGCAACTTAAAAATGTAAACAAAACGTAAAGATCGCTCACTTGACTGAAAACTTCCACTTTTTCAAACTTCTTCAGGCTTTCCCTTTCTTTCCACCATAACCCTTTAATGTGCTTTAATCATAACACTTTAAAATATATGATGATTATGCACGTTAAAAATGTAATTAAATGAAGCAGATAGCGCGTGTGGAAACTTTTGGCTGGGAAAAGGATTATCCTGGAAGTGAATATGTAGAAATTGTATTGTGATCTTCATGAAGGCAAAGTAAAACGTATGCAGATTAAACAAAATAAAGACAGTTTATTTTTCCCTGATTCCAAACACAGACTTGACATCAATAGTAAAAAGCAGCATTCATTTTAAACAGACATTTTGTAGGCCTTGATGACAATGTTTCACATATCAGAACCGACATTGTTATTTGTAAATATCATAGACTTTGAACTTTAAGATAAAACATAATTAAACAGATAAAAGCTAATATATAACATCCAGAACGTGGTCCAGCCACGTTCAGTAACTTGAAATATTTCTTCCATTAGAGGAAGATAAAAGTGCACTTTATTAAGATTGGAATCGCGTATTTATATAAAAATGGTCGGATTGAAAACGTCGTTTCAGATGAACGAACCAATCAGAGAACGGCATCGAATCGATGCAAAGCAAGATTCGATGAAAAGATTCGATTTGAAAACGATATTCTAAGTCGCCATCTGGCGGGAGAAATATCGTCACGGAAGTTGAAACGTAGTCGAAAGAAAGTTTTTGCCGGTGAAGTACGATAATGAAATGAAATTAAAAACGGCAAAATGGTATGAATTACTATGGATGTTAAAAGAGTCAGGAAACTTTTATTACTGCTGGATATTGTCTAGAATCAATAGAAAGGGTAAGTAAAAGTTTAAGAAATATCTATTACTGTCTTTATTTAAGAAATAAATAAATGTAAATAAAGTAAATAAATGACAATGAACTTAAAAATAAAATGAAGTTTGTGAAATGAGGTTTTATGACAGGAGATGATAAGAGGCAATGAGAAATACAGTGTTTGTATCTCTATCAATTCTAGCATCAAGGTGCGCGCGCTCTTTCGCAACATGTACTGAGCCACGTGAGAGCTGGGCTATTTTTAGATTTCCCCAGCGGGAGGCACATTCGATTTCGCAACACTGCCCACCCATGAACATATGGGTGTTCATCACAAATAAAATATATGATATTAATACAAATACAAATATAAAATAATGAAATTAATACAAATACAAATATAAAATACGAAATGTTATACATACTTCAGTATTTAAACATTTTACAATCAAATTCAAACTAAAATAAGAAGAAAAAATAAGATTATTATATGAATTAATTTTTAGAGTCACAATCAGTTCCAAGTTCAAGAGGATAAATCAATTGGATGGGTCTTTTGAGAATACATTTCTCAGTTTTGACTTTACAGGACCTCACCTTGCCGTCTCTTCCAGGAAATAATTCAATAATTTTTCCTAGACTCCAGAAATTTCTGGGTAATTTATCATCTTTGATTAGTACAATGTCGTTCATTTTAAATTGAGGAAAATTAGTTTTGTTCGAACTTAAATGAGCTGACCTCAAATTTAACAAATTTTTCAAAATGGTCTCCAGGAGTTGAAGAAAACCTCTTGCATATAATGCAATTTTTTAACACACTTCTCATGGTTTGTCTAGCCCTTATAAGCCAGAATCTTTCACGAATTTGAAGAAGTGTATGGGCAACAGCAGAGTGAAAAACTTTATTATGAGCATCCCAAATTATTAGCTCTGCCAATTTAGTTTTTGGCGGAAGAATTATTGGATGCTTTTCATCCACCGATAAATTAGTCTTACCGAGTCTTCCAGAGACTCGCAAAACTCCTCTGGATCGAGGTAAGGGTTCAAGGAAAGTAATTTGGAATCTCTAGGAAGCGGTTTAGAATTTTTCAGGCATATGATTTCGCTCGAGAAAATTTCATTTTGACAATTTTTTATCCAATAATTTTCTGCTTCTCGGATTTCCTCAGACCTAAGATTACAATTTTTCTCGCGTTTTTTGTTTAGCATTTTTACAAAAACCATTACATAAGCAGTTATACGCAATAATTTTTTCAGGCTACTGTATCTTCTTATGTCAATTAAATTCTCCTTAACAATTGTTGCATTAACAATAATTTTACTTCTAGCTTCTATTTCAATTTCAGGGTTGACTGATTTTGTTTTATACTTATCAATCTTAGGCCAAAAATTTTCAGTTTTACTAAGCCATTCAGGTGCATACCACCACTGATTAGAGTTTATTAACTCTTTCGCTGACAGCCCCCTAGTGAGCACATCTGCAGGATTATCCCTGTTAATTACCTGCCTCCAAGAACTAGGATCGCTCATTCCCTGAATTTCTGTAACCCTGCTAGCTACAAATGGCTTCCATCTGGATGCCGCTCCTTGGATCCAATGTTATACTATGGTCGAGTCTGTCCACAGTATTATTTTTTCGAGATTAGAGAAAATACATTTAAGGTGATTAGCCATCCTAGCAGCTATTAGAGCACCTAAAAGTTCGAGTCTTGGCAGCGTTATTTTCTTCAACGGGGCCACTCTAGCCTTAGCTATAACAAAACAAGTCTTAAAGAGCCCTTTGGATGATTTAAACCGGAAGTAGGCTACCGCTCCATAGGATTTTAAGGAAGCGTCCGAAAATATGTGAAGTTGTACATTGTCCTGCACTTCATCCGAGTGATAATAATACCTGGGTATTTTTAATTGTTCTAGCAATTCTATTTCCTGATACCAAGTTCTGTATTTAATTTTAAATTCTTCGTTAAATTCATCGTCCCACTCTGTCATAATTCTTGTAAAAAAATCTTAATTCTAATCAAAAACGGTAACATATATCCAATAGGATCAAATATTTTGGCGGCAGTTTGGAGAACATGCCTTTTGGGGAATTCCAAGCTGTCACCAATTGACACTAAAGACGCCAAATCTATGGCCAGAAAATCCTCTTCAATATTCCAGTTTAACCCCAAAACTTTAGATTCTACACAATTTTCATTAATTTCTATAATCGGGTTACCATTCCACGATTCCTTTAATTCTGGTGAATTATTAACCAACTTTCGCAATTGTATATTAGCATCTTTAAATATAGAAACTGCAACAGTTGTTAGTTTCATGGCTTCTGCAACCGTGGATGCTCCATAAATTAAGTCATCCACATATAAATATTTATTAATCATTTCATAAGCGGTGAGTTCCGTTTCCTTATAATTACCAATATGTTTTTTAATTGTAGAGGCTAAAATATAAGGGGAGCTGGTCACACCGAAACAGTGACTGTTAAAATGGTATAAAACGGTGCGTTGATCTATGTCGCAGTCATCGAAATACAAAATACATAAATAATTTATATCATTTTCTGATACCTGTATTTGTAGAAAGGCTCTAGGAATATCCCCCGTGAAAGCAATTTTAAACTGCCTAAAATTCAACAGCACATCTATGAGATTAGGATTTAAATTTTACCCCCGCAAAAAGACATTGATTTAGACTTTCCCCCCCCATTTTTTCGGCTGCTCGCGTCAAAAACTATCCTGTTTTTTGTGGTAGATGAACTTGGCCTTGACACTGATTGATGGGGCATTACATAATCGATAGAGCAATTATCACTTCATTTTTCAATAATTCCCTCACTTAATTGCTGTTTCATAATTTCATTATATTTCAAAAACAAAGATTTATAACTCTTTAATCTTTTTTCCAAACCCGCAAAACGCTTTTTCGCAACCTCGTAATTATTAAACAAATTTTGTTTATCTACTTCATTACACCATAACAAGGGACTCATATATCTATCATTTTTAAAAACTATTTCTTTCTGGAATTGATTAATGACCTCATAAGTCTCTTCGTGCTTTTGATCATTAGAATCGATTAAAAAGGACTCGATGTTCCATAAATTCCTAAGATCATTTTCTGGTGAGAAGCAAATTACATTTAAACAGGGAGTTGTGTGAGAATTATTACTGTCAACTCGACCGACCAAGGTTTTACCAAATATTGTTGGCTGCATAAATAATTGATAATTAATTTTTTCGACAGATCCTATTATAGTACAGAATAAATAATATGCCCCTAGCAATACTTGAACAGGTTTAGAATGAATAAATGTGTCAGCCAATTCATGTTTATCTAATCGTAGTTTATCTATTAACTTATAATCAACAGAAGTCATTATCTTAGTACCGCTAATAATTTTAGAAACCAGCGCTCTTACAGTTATTTTTTCATAAGGATGATGACAACTAATAATAGTTAAAATTACCACATTAAATTCCTTTTCTATGGCGGCGCGATTCACAAACGTATAAACCAAAAGTGTTTCCTTAGCAACAGGTTTTAATTTTAAGGCTGAGGCTAAACTTTTTGTAATGAATGTTCTAGAGGATGCAGAATCATATAAAATTCTCGTGTTTAATTTATTTCCTGTTTCCTGCACTTGTACACAGGCAGTTTGCAACAATGTTGCACACTTTTCGGATGAATTATTTGTTTTTATTATATATGAAAACATGGCTTGATTTTTGTCATTTTTAGACGTTTCGGCTTTCACTGAACCATCATCGGGACGCGGTTTTGCCAACTTTTTAGTGGGGCAAAATAAATAATTAGGCTGATTACTTTTGCACAATTCACAAGGCGGTATTTTTACCTTACACAAAGATATTAAGTGCGATTTCAAGAAGCATCGGTAACATCTCCCATCTTTTTTCAACGTATATCTTTTATGTTCATCGGTAATCTCGTTACACTTAAACCTTAAATGCTTCGAGTTACAAAAAATACAAACATTTTTAACAACAGTGTTAAACGCGACTGAAGTGGGAACATTAGGTTTTATCCTTGGAGCCCTTTTTTCCCATCGTGTTACTTCCTGATTTTTTAAGGAAATCCCTGACACTGCTTCGCGCGAATCTATTTCAAACTTTATAAAATTCATTAATTCAATCACGTCACCAGCTTTTTCAGCATTCTTTTTCCTCTGAAATTCTATAACTAAGTTATGGGGTAATTGTTTTAAGATTATTGGTATCAATAAATACCCGAAATTATCTGATGCCACCCCGATGGCCTTTAAATTACGAATGCTGACCTCGCATTCATCATATAAATTCCGTAACAATTTTATGTTCGCGGTTGATTTTGCCGGTTCTAGTTCTAACAACTTATTTATAAACCCGCTTATCAAAATTTCTGGTTTACCGCATCAATTCTGCAGTAAGTCTAAAGAGTGCTGATAATTAGTTTCGTTTAGGGCCAAACCGGAAATTGATCTAAGCGCTTCACCTGACAAAAATGATTTTAAGTAATTGAATTTGTCAATTTTGGTTAAATTCTCATTCGAATCGATTGTGCTCTTAAAATTATTCATGAATTCTAAAAAAGTATTTGGTTCCCCCTTAAAGACTGGTATAGTTATTTTCGGCAAATTTGTTCTTGCCGGCCTAGCACTAACGTAAGGAATTGTACTCGCATTAAATACAGAACTAGTATCAGGCTGATCAGAATCAATTTTAAATTTTTTCAAATTCAATTTAATTTTGAATTTGGTTTCATTAATAACATCATCGTAATCGATGCTCGATTGAATATCATTTTCGAAAACTGTTCCATCGTCAATTAATTCCTGTATCTGATTATTTACTAATTTTAATTCACATTGCTTTTCTATTATATTATTTAAATATTCCGAGAGTTGATAGAAGTTACTTTTATTTTCAAAATCAATACTTTCTAAAAAAGTTTCAATTTTTGTTATAAGCTTCGTTATAGAGGTCTTCATGACCTTTCGTTTAGTTTTTAACTTATCTACATCCATTATTTACAATTATTTTGATGCATAGAACAAAATTGTGTACAGTACCTTTTTTTATCCGCGACGCGAAGACGAATAAGACGAGGACGATTAATCCAATATTTTGAAGACGATGATAATCTGTGCACTAGTGCTCCATGATAATCGAAACACTATCATTAATAAATGCGAAGACGTGAGTTGCACTATTGATAAACAATAATAAATTCGATCTGAAGGTTTTTCCCGTGTTTCTTGGCACTATAATAGTAGGAGAGTTGTTGAACATTTTTGAGTAGGTATTTGAGGCACCCTGAAAATCTGTGCAGCACTTATTTTGTAATGCCTGAATACAAAATCGAATGTCTGGCACAGTTTTTGTGCCGACTAAAGTGTCTGTCATTTTCAAAATATTTTTTTCTAAGCATAAATAATATTCTACCTCAAATACCTTTTTTGGGTAGTCAAAAAATGGCACTTGACACGTGTCTGGCACAGTTTTTTGGCCGACTAAAGTGTCTGTCGTTTTCAAAATATTTTTTTCTAAGTATAAATATTATTCTGTCTCAATCTCAGCGTGCCTCAAATACCTTTTTTTTTGGGGGGGGGGGTAGTCAAAAAATGGCACTTGACACGTGTCTGGCACAGTTTTTGGGCCACGATCCTTCAGCCAGACATTCGATTTTGTATTCAGCCATTACAAAAGAAGTGTTGCACAAATTTTCAGGATGCCTCAAATAACTTCCCTAAAATGTTTAACAGCTCTTGGACTATAAAATTTATTCATTTCAAAACTGTCGAGAATATCATTCGAAGTAATAAAATGATTTCGAGAAAAACAAAAATATGTTTCGTTGAATCCAATTCTTGAAAATTAATAAACCTTGAAAGTATTTTTATTTTTTATTGACAGAACAGCACAACGACATTTAGAACAATTAACATTCAACATTTAAATAACATTATAAATTCCGAGATTATGATAAATACATATCCCAGCCAAGAACATATATATTCTGATCATTTCGAAGAAATATATTCAAGCATTACTTCTGTACATTACATCACACTTGTTCATATTTAATTCCGAGATATATATTTTTTTTCTCGACCAAGCATTTCGAGTTTTCTTTACTTAATAAAAAAAGAATTCTAGCATCAAGGTGCGCGCGCTCTTTCGCAACATGTACTGAGCCACGTGAGAGCTGGGCTATTTTTAGATTTCCCCGGCGCAAGGCACATGCGATTTCGCAACACCCTTAATGCTGCTAACCTGTTCAGCACAGTAAGTATAGTATCGGGGCTCTGAAACTATCGCACTACCGCTGCTGCTTCGAGCTTATTATTAGTCCTATTGTGTATATACCTAATCTGTGTTGGAAATATTGCATTAGAAATCGATTTCTAGAAGCTTTAAATATGAAAATACACAAATATCATTCTACAGAGTAGTTTTTAAAGTTATTTATAGTTATTAAAGTTTTTTGTTAGGCTTAAAAACTAACCCACACTGCGTTTTGAGTGGAAATTTTTAAGAAAGAATTTTGGATTACGAGTACTAAACCTTACAAATTCAGAATTACTAAACTACTCTTCTAACTGACTTCCCGTTCAGCATCCGAAGGTAATATGTTACCGAAAAATCCGAAATATTATGTGGAAATTGGTGTTCGCATTGGAAATTTCAACATCTGTTCCAATTTCAATATGGAGATAGGCTCCTGATCTCTAAGTTACATATGAAAAATTTCATCAGAGACGGAGGAAAACTGACTTCCTTTTCCAGTTCGGTATCAAATTCATCATAAAATTGTATTGCGTTTAAAATTTCAACAATTATTTTTCAAATAGTAGACTAGAGTTATTAAAAAACTATTAAATTATTTTAAATACAGTATACTCTCGATTATCCGTGCGCGGGTTATCCGGTTTGCCGATTATCCGTGCTCATTCCGGACTCACAAAAAAATTAAAAAGAAGCATTTTAACGCTTATCACACATGTAAAATCGATGTTGAGGTGAATTAGAATCTTGTCTGATTTAACTGATAGTATTGTGAAGGACGTAGATGTAAAATCGAACTCCCTGGAACCTGTTTAACGGGTAGGATTAAGTTTGATTCATGATGTTAAAACACTACCAAATGTTTGGAAACAATATTCGTTATTGGATGCAGTATATGGAATATCAACCGCATGGCCAAAGGTTAAATCGTCTACTTTATCATGATCGCGGGGAAAGATCCTACTGCTTGATGAACAATCTTCTTCAGATATTCAAGAAGGATATAAAAACAGTAGCATTCTTGAAAAAGCAAAGGAATTATAAGGTTTCGAAAATCTCGATGAAAAAAATTTAGAAGATTGGAGTCAAAAGGATGCATGTGAGCCCGACTCCCAGTATTTGACAGATGAAGACATTGTTTCTAACTGTGTTGTTAAATCTAATAGGGATGGTAGTACTGATGCAGAAGATGTACTAAATGAGGGAAATACAATTTCTCATTTTACTGGTCTACAATCTGTACAAACTTTATGAGACTATATGGGACAAAGAGGATTTGATTACGGTGACATTACTGCGGTTCGTAATGTATGTGCCGATATAAGGCAAGATATGAACAAACAACAGAAGAAAATATGCATTACAGATTTTTTTACGTAGTAAAAATTATGAGGAAAATTTCTAGTTTGATGTTATACAGCATGAAAATGTAAGTAATTTTTATATTTTTGTACTGGCGTTGATTGTTTCTTTAATAAAAAAGAGTTTCCGGTTTATCCGTGTTTTTCGATTGTCCGTGCGACCTCTCCCGGTGATTAACCCGGATAATCGGGAGTACACTGTATGTTTTTTTTTTTTTTTTTTTTAAATAAAGTAATTAAATAAGAAGAAATTACTTTTATCTTACTAACTATACATTTAATAAACGTTTAAACATTCTTTAGAATTAAAAATCTTAAATAAAATATAAAAGTTTTTTTAATTATTTTCCTAAAAATTTAGTCTGTCGAAAGGAATTATATTTTCAGTTAATATTATACTTTATGTAAAACACAATTAACTTTGACTCTTTAATCATTTATCGTGTCACTGTACAGTTTGAAATATTTTTAATAATATACTCTTGAAAACGTTAAATTTCATTACTAAAATTAATCGACAGGTCTATGATGGTTGAGAATAAGTGGTCTAGTAAGGTGATAACTTGTGTAATTAAAATAACATATGATTTAGCAGATAATCTTTCACATTACTCTAATTAGTAATAATAAATTTCAAAAGCATACATTCTCCTAATCATGTCTACCAATTAATTTCAGAATTTATTAAATAATTACTATCTTTATTGACATTTAGAGCAATACATATAGATGATTCTATATTGAATTTTATTCAATGTTGTAAAAGGAACATATTGTAAAGATATAAACCTTGAAAATAGACATTCTAAATCTAGTATTTATTAAAGTGAGTCAGCAGTTTAGAAAATTAGTTTAAATAATGTGCTTCTATTTGCTTAATTTTGTGTTTAAAAATATACAGGATTTTCAAAAGTTCCCTTTCATCGGAAATACAATAGAAAAGCAAAAATGAAACACAAATAAAAAGCAATTTTTATTTATATAATACACTGTATGGCAAAAGGCCACTTGCGATTTTTGACGTTTTTTTAAATATCTAGAAAAATACATGAGGAATTATCCTGAAACTCCAGGTGGGTAAACAGAATAGTACAAATAACATATTTCCGTGAAGATTTTTTTCCAAAACCCCATAGGAGATCGTCAACAAATTGAAAAAGAACGAATATCTTTTGGCCAACCCTGTAAAAACTAATGTAGCAAAAGCGTTCAAACTGTAGATTATTATAAAGTGCCTTATTGTAATAAATTGTGTTAATTTTTATGAAAATAGCATGTATAATCGTAGAGAAATTAAAATTTTTATAAAAAAGACTCCCAAATTTTGCCAAGTTTTTTGCTTGTGATTTGCAGAGTTCTTAATATAAAAAAAAGTTCTTTTCAGAAAATATGGCAAATAACATTGTACACAATACCCTGCAATCAGAATGAAAAAGTAATAAAAATTGTATGAAAAATGAGCAGTTTTACTAAATAATGATTCACTGCGCATGCCCGAACGAAAACAAAATATAATGTGCACAATGTGTTAGCTTAATGTATAGAGCAACTTTTGTAAATGTCTCAAAAATATAGCTTGAAAATTATCTTTTATAAAATGAGCTTAAAATCCGTTGTTTCCAAAATGAAGCAAAAAGATAAGAAATTGTATCCATATATCCATTGATTAGCGCCAGTATAGCATACACAATATTGCACGAACTACTGTATTTTGATACAGCCCCTCATCTTTTTTGCTTCCGTTTTGGAATAATGGATTTTGAGCTTATTCTATAAACGATAATTTTCAGACTTTTCAAACTATATTTTTCAGATTTTCACAAAAGTTGCTCTATACATTTAGCTAACACATTATGTAAATTATATTTCGTTTACATTCGGGCATGCGCAGCGAATCGTTATTTAGTAAAACTCCTCATTTTTCATAGAATTTTTATTATTTTTTTTCATTCTGATTGCAGGGTATTGTGTACAATGTTATTTGTCATATTTTCTGAAAATAATTTATATATATATATATATATATATATATATATATATATATATATATTAAGAACTCTACAAATTACAAGCAAGGCAAAATTCAGGACTCATTTTATAAAAACTTTAATTTCTCTACGAATATACATGCTATTCTCATAAAAATGAACACAATTTATTACAATAAGACACTTAATCATAAGCTACAGTTTGAACGCTTTTGCTACATTAGTTTTTACAGGGTTGTCCAAAAGATATTTGTCCTTTTTCAATTTGTTCTATGGGGTTTCGGGAAAAAATCTTCACGGAAATATATGACCTGTACTATTCTGTTTACACGCCTGCAGTTTCAGTATAATTCCTCGTGTATTTTTCTGGATATTTAAGAAAACGTCAAAAATCGCAAGTGGCCGGTCACCTTTGGCCATATGGTGTATATTTTAAATTCTATTACAATTAAGCGATAAATTTTAAGTAGTGTCATCAGTGTGATTTCACTTGTATTGATCTTTACTCAAGCGCTTTTTTTATTACCTGACTTTTATTGTACCAGAAATGCAAAACGTAAAATGTCGTTTTTTTTTTTTTTTTTTTTTTTTTTTAATTTGTTGGTTCGCTTTAAAATGTTGCAAAATAAACTGTAAAAATACTAAAAAAAAATTTGATGAAATATCTTTGTATTCATTTTATAAAATGTGAATATACTAAGTATGGGAATATGCATAATATTTATAATAGTATAATATGCATAATTATATATTTTGTCCATATTTATATACACAAAGTTGTTAAATTGTATATTATGTAGTATAATTAGTATTTTTATGAACTACTAAAAAAATACATTTATTTCTTTACAGAGACTAATAACATTATAAGTATTATTAATAATAATTTATGAATAATCGTATGTAAGGCTAAAAACAATTTATTTCATAATCATCTTGAAAAAGACTTTACATAAATAACTCTTTCTTAAATGCCTAATAAAAATATGTGCCCATTCGTGCCTAGCGCATTATATTTTGTACGTTACAAACATGCATAAAAAATAGGCTTGAACATATAATTTTACAATAAAAAAATGCGTATTTAAAAGAAGTGTACAATTGCTTTGTTTTACGGCTGGTGTATACATCGGAACGTTATTTTTTGTGACAACGCTGTAATAGATGGGAGGAAGAAATACCTTACCAGGGCTAAAAATCGAAAAACTGAAACCAGTCAAATTTAAAAGGAAAACTGAATGAATTAAAGACATCGTATTAATATAGTAAATAATAGTAATGCATGTATAATAGTTTGAATATGTTACGTTACCAAAAGAGTGCAACATAATATTTGTGTACTTTATTCTTCGGCCTAATAACTGGTATTGTACCCACACTGTTTTTTGTTGGCTTCCATTTTTGATAACATGGACAAAATTTATTGGTTCAAATGATTTACTGGTTCAAGAAAATAAGTTTGATCAAAAAATAACTGACCTACGCTTGAGTACAGAAAAGTTGTAGCATATTACCGATTTTCATGCTTATAAGCGGCCATCTTAAAAATGATATAGAATATAGAATCCGGTTGTTAGATTTTTGGTAGATTATTTTTGTCAATCTGATCACATAGCAATGACAAAACTTTTGAAAGGCCTTTTTACATTCGTCTATCTTCAATAGAAGAAAGTATTGTAATCGATTTTTTTTTACTTCCGGTTTTCGACAGATTTACACGTTTTAGGTGTCAGAGATCACAAAAAACATGTTTATACAAAATGTCTGTCTGTCCGTGTGTCGCCATTGTACAATCGAAAATCGTATGATGTTACGCATAGAATTGAACGAATATCTTTTTAAGATTTTGGCTATGTCAAGCAGGTCCTTCCTTAATTTGGGCCGTCGGAAGGGGGCGCTGTAATAGCGATTTGTGTGCCCTTTTGCGTCATTTTGAATATTGTGCCATCGAAATATGTATGAAGTTATGCATAAAATTGATCCAAAATTTTGTGTATGTTTTTGGCTATGGCAAGAAGTTCCTCCATGAATTTGGAAAATTTCCGCCATAAGGGGGCGCTGTAATAGCGAATTTTGTGCCATTTTCAATGTTGTACCGTCGAAAATTGTATGAAGTTATCCATAGAATTAAACCAAAAATTTTTAGTGTGTTTTTCGCCACGGCAAGAAGGTACTCCATGAATTTGGAAATATTCCACCGAAAGGGAACACTATAATACCGAATTTTGTGTAATTTCCTTGTTTTTGGTAGTTCTATTGTACGCCGGCGGCTTGTGAAGCGATGGAAACTTCGCATCCTGATTATCCGGCTATTCGTGAACAGCTGGTATACAACAGAATAACGGAAAACTATTGATTTTAATAAACTTCATGATCGAGATTAACTCATTTTTACTCACATTAATTGACTGTCGCAGAAATTTAAGATAAAAGTCAAAGTTGATAAAGTATTCAACAAATAGTTTAAAATATTGACATTTGTAAAAATATTTTGAAATATTAAGATACATGAGATAGAAGAAAGTTTTAGGATTTGCACATCCAACTAGTTTGGAATTTTTTTAACTTCTGATGGTATATTCACTCGCCAACTACTCATTAGCAGGGAAATGAAAAGTTGCTAGAAATCAATTTGACGTATCTGTATTGAGGTTTAAGAGTTTTAAAAAAAATCACGTATTTCTTTCAAACATGACATCTGTTTTACTGACAGAAGCATAATTTCTTTCTGCAATTAGTATCCTTTAAACTGCTGCTCTTTATGGGCCTTTTCTTCGTATAGCAGAAATGGAAGTTAATATAAATTATGTCATTTAGACACAATCGTTTTTAAAACGTTTTAATTTTCTAAATGTTAATGTTTCTTTTTGGTCACATGCCTTTAAAAAGTTATGCCATTTTCACAGCTGAAGCGAATTTCCCTTCGATTAAAAATATGGTCTGTGATTTCAATACTTGTGAAATGAAATGTCTTTGAATATGAAGTCATTTTGATTCAGTAAAAGGCGAATTTTGAAGTTTCTTATTTTTAATGGATTATGTTAAAATATATATATATATCATTTTAGTTTCGGGGCATATAGGCTCGTGACTACCTTAAAAATATATGTTCAAGTTTAAAATAAATGTTCTTTTTAATTGTAATGTAAAATTGTATGTGTCCAATGTAGATCCTATCATAATGATCCCATTATACCTTTGTCAAGTTTTAATTTTCTAAATGAAAGTGTTTCTTTTTAGCCATATGCTGTAAAAAAATATGTCATTTTCATAGGTGAAGCGGCTTTTTACTCGACTGAAAAGAAGGGTTATGTGTTTCACGCGTCTCTGTGTAAGCGTATTTCTTTATACCCTCGAAACATCCCAACGGTTGGATGGATTTTAATGATTGAGGTCTCTATCGATTCGTCTTAACGGCACGATAGTTATAGGTTAGGTTTTGTTTTTATAAATTCAAAATGGCGGCCATAAAATAAAAAATGGCGGTAGAGACGAAAAAAATTTACGCACCCTATTGAGCGGCATATCATTCGATAGGTCTTTCAAAATGAAGATGATGTTTCATTGAATATTTTCCAGTCAGAAGCTCCATTAAAATGTTATACAACTTGGAAGTTGTGTAGGTAGGATCTCTAGCTTTACTGCAACTCTAACCATCATAGACATCTATAGACCTCATCAAAACAGTGTTTATAGATAGGAACTAACAATGAAACACAACTTAAAAGTCATCAATACAAGTAAATAAAAGAAATAGGTAAGTAATATAAACAAGTAATATTTAAAAAAATATTTTAAGTCAATTCCTACTTAGGTCAATAAGAGATTTTTTTTCTCCCATTCTTCTTACCTCCTGAATTGCGCTCAAAATACCTTGATCAAGAAGAGGGCTCTCTCGGTCTTAAAATACCTTGATCAAGTAGAGGGTTCTCTCAATTATTTAAAATTAATTAATTAAATTTAATTAATGAATTAATATTTGAAAAAACTGGATTAACATCAAGTGTCATCCACTACAAGTTTAAAAAAAATTATTTGAGCTTGATTGGATGAATAATAAGTATTTTATTAACCTTCTCACAGCCGCGAACTGATATATCCGTTCATTAAGCTGTAGGTTTCACTGCAACAGAGGCATTATTTAAATTAATATAATTCTACAGATAAAACTCAGATTTGAAAAATTAAGTTATGTTTAATACTTTCAAGACTTATATGTCTATACGTAATAAAATATTTTATATTGTGCTGGAAAAAACATCTTTTTTAACCATGTTTAATATATTACAGAAAAAAAAACATTACAATTTTGCCCTTTTGCTCGGCGGTCAGGGGGTTAACGACTGAAAGTTTGAACAACATATATATAGCGAGAGTGTGAGCTAATAGTAGGAATTGAAAAAAAAAAGTAGTTTCACATTGAAGAGAAATAATTAATTAGATTGCTTTTTACGCAGTCGGGTTTTTTGATTTGTAAAATTTAATTGTTTTTATTCTTCAATTAAAATATGGTCTCTGATTTCAGCGCTTGTGGAATGAAAATCTCTGAAAATGAAGTCATTTTGATGCAGTTACAGGCTGATTTTAAAGTGTCATATTTTTAATGGATTATGTTTAACCCTTTCAAGTATGTTGGTTTTACGTTGTGACCACCTAAGTTTAATTCCAAACTGACAAACGGCATCATGATTTTTTTTTTTTTAAATTTTGCTTTAATAGTGGATGTTTAGAAAAACAAGATTTTATGTTCTAAGATATTCATTTATAAATTCCGGTGTCAGTCAGTTATTTCATCATCTTACGAACAATATTTTGCTGCGCCTGAGAGGGTTAAAACAATTATCTCATTTTAGATTTAAGGACTTAGAGGCCCTTGATTATCTTAAACAAATTCTATTCAAGTTAATATATATTTTCTTTTTAATTTTAATGTAAAACTTGACTCAATGTAGATCCTATCACGAAATATATATTACCCCTATTATACCCTCGTCTCCTGAAACAGTAGAAGTAATCCGGTAACATTTGAAGAAGTAGTCAAACGTTATCAGTTAAAAATGTAATATTAAAATTAGTTCCGAAACAGATCATGGCTGATAAAAAAAAATCGGCATGTATTTTAAAGAAATAGAATCATGCAATTTGTTTAGAAATCCATAAGAAAATATTTTTTAAACAAATCAAATTCATATTCATTATTTCAATATTACGTAGAGGGACTTACTTAACGAATACACTTATATAAATAGAAAAAAAAAACTAATAAATATAAAGATTCTAATCTTATTATCTGATTATATGTTTTCTAGTGCAATGCTTAAGATAATACTGAAACAGTGCTTACGTGCCTACTTTTTACTAAGAAGATTATACATCTTAGTATGCATTTAAGTACATTATTATAGTATCAATGTAATCGGATTATGCGTCACAAATTTATTATATCTGTCCAGATACGTATAAGTTAACAAAATAATTTCCTAAAACATTGCCAGAAACTTATTATTCACTACTAAAACCCAGTTTTTCACTTATCTAAGTAAAAGATCGATCTATTTTCTTTTTACTACTGTAAACAATTTGATGTCGCATATCGGGTTTTTTTATTTAAATTATTCTCATACAATAAATAAAAAATCTTTACTTAAAGACGTATACTACATAAAAACACTTTTAAAACATTAAATAAATTTTTTTAAAGTTTAAAAACCAACAAGTTTCGACCACTCTGTGGTCTTCATCAGGGTCATATTCCAGTAAATGTGAGAAAGAAACTAATAAGTCCGTAAAAGTAAAAAAAAATAAACATAGTTTGTTGAGAACGTCTCTATACAGCATTATTCCAAAATATTTCTATATCTGCATGCAACCATCCAACCATAGAAGAGAAATACTTGGAAAAACTAGATGATAAATGTCGTTAATGACGTCAAACCTCTTCAACTTTCAGTTACATTCCGGGTCAAATAGTCCAACCACAACTTATGAATGCCATAAGAAACACCTTCGTTACGTACCTCATCATTCCTCAATTCAATTTCCATGTATTCCCTAATTAAACTTTTATTCGGATAGGTGCATGACCAAATGATATTTGCGTTGTCATAATCAATAGCTTTAATCTGACTTCCAGAACAGAATTTCGCAAAGGCTGTGGTTTGTCTATTATATTTTATGTCGGCTTTATGATCCTTTAATCTTGTAACGAATTTCCTTCTTGTCATACCTATGCAATAAACTTTCTTCCCACTATCTAAAATGATTGGTATCTTGTAAACGCCTGATAAACTCAGAGCGGGGATAGTGACTAATTTTCTTGAAAGTAAATTAATAACATTTGGTTTAGAAATCGCAACAAGGTGAATATTATATGGCATGAAGTAACTTTTCAATTTTTCGTAAATACCAGTGACATAACCGAATTTTCTGTAGATAACTCTGGATTTAGATTCGTCTTTAATCTTGAGAGGGGGGTTCATATGCTTCACAATAATCCTAGCGATAACTTTTTTCCGCAAAACCATGTTCATCTGCGGTTCTTTTAATAAAGCTAAGTTTTGTTTGGAGGGATGCACCGGAGCATATCAGAAAAGCGCGTTTTATGAAGGAAGAGAAAGCAGAAATCTTGTAGTTAAACGGATGATCAGAATGAAATGGAATGACTGTATTTGACTTGATTGGCTTTCTGTAAACATTGAATGAAAAGCTTTGATCTACTCTCAAGACATCCACGTTTAGGAAAGGTAGCTTCCCCCGAATCTCAACTTCCATAGTAAATTTTATATGTGAATCTAGATTATTAACCTCTTCAAGAAATTCATTCAAAGCATGCATCTCATGTGCTCAACATATGAAAATATCATCTACGTATCTTACAGAAAAGTCAGGTTTAGGTCCGACAAATTTTAAAATATCATCTTCTAAAGGCATTAAAATAAACTCTGCCAGGAATCCAGATATTGGAGAGCCCATAGGTGCCTCCCTTGTCTGCTTATAAAATACATTGTTAAAGACAAAAACACTATTATTCACCAAGAGGCTAAGTCCTGATTTTAGTGAATTTTTAATATGATCATTATAATCCTCAATTTCATTAATTATCTTAAAAATTCTACTTAAAACAATCTCAGTATTGACGGATGAAAAGAGGGATACCACGTCTAGACTAGCAATAATTGTACCTGGTTTTAACTAAAAATCTTTAATTTTATTGATAAATTCCTCTGTACAGCAAACAGTTCTATTGGATGCAGGGAGTATGGATTTCAGAAATGGAACATAAGATCTTTCAATGAAATATATAGAGGGCCGACACACCTTGGAACAATGGGTCTAAGGGGGTTATTATCTTTATGGTTTTTATATCTCCCTATGAGACCTGGAGTAATACCTGTGGGATTAATCTTGATATTTGTTTTCTATGTCCTCTATATTTCATTCTATATTCTATGTCCTCTATATTTGCCCTCTATTATATAGAGCTGAACAGCTGAATAAAGGAATTTATGTGTAAAATTGTTAAATTTTGAAGTGCTTAAATTCATTTTTTTCCTAATTATAATTATATGTCATTTTCTTGGCCTATGTATGCCAGGATAATGAAAATTTCATTCTAAAACATTTTTCACATTCTTTTTTTTTATATTTTTAGATCTAACATTTAAATTTTGTTTAAAGGAACATGTTTTCTTTATAGTATCTCAAATTCAGTATAATGATCAGTTTTATTTGTAATTTATAGAAGCCAGGAAAATGACATAATAAAAGTCTACTCATTTTTTACAAAGCCTTTAAACACATTATTTTCAAAGAAATATCTAAACTATATTACTGGTAGCAATAATTTTACTACTTTTGACTTGAACTATGTCAAGAACAAGAAGAATTACTCTGCAGCGCCATCTTTATACCCCATAAAAAATAAAATGAGTAGGTCAGGACAATGACATTCATTTTCAGTGACAATCGTATTTTAATTATGGAAAATTATTTGTAAAATACGGAACTTGTTACCTTCCACATATATGTGTTATATAAGGTATAATAATTAAGTAGAAATAAAAAAAAATAGAAAAATATATTTGTACATAATAGCAGAAAGCCTTTTACTTTGCACACATCACAGTGTGATATGCCAGGAAAATGACAATCTGAAATTTTAAGTCTTTTAATTGCTTTATTTTTGCGTTATTGTGAATATAATACCTCTTGAAAATACTTCTAAGATTATTTTTTATTAGAATGCAAAAAAGAAAATTGCATTGTATAACATTAAATAGAAATTTTACTGTGCGGACTGCAATTTTCGTATTTTGTGATATTGACCCATACATTCAAGCTGGCGTAACCTTACTCCAAACCATGACAGGAGTGGAACGTACCGTTCATTGAAAAACATTCTTTTGTTTGCCCTGTCCAAGAATGTCTGTAAAACTTTTTTGTTGAACACACAAATGTATACTTAAGAATTGAAAGCATCCGAAATACCTCAGCTCCGAGTTGAGAAATCTGTTTTAAACATGAAATCCATAGATCGGAAACTTTTTCGAGAATAAATGTTTCCATAAATCTTGAAAATATCTCGTTTTTTGAGCTTTCTAAAGATAATGAAAGCTTTTCGGAATCATTGGTAATTCGGAAGAGGCTTATTAGCCCCCGATATGCTATTTCTTTCGGGCAGCAATTAAAGTGTCGTCTCTAAAAGATAACGTTTCCGTTCCGTTATTTAAGCCAACCGTAAAACAAAGCAGGTGTATCATTGTACGGTTAAATACGGATAATCTCTACTGCAATTTTCTAAACTTCTAAGCATCGCTCATTTTCGATTTTTATACTGTTGCATATTGAAAAAAGTACTTTTAAGTGCAATCTGTTTGAAAACTGCATTTCAATTTATTTTTGACATATTATTTATTTTTGCAGTTTTTCAGACTATTTTTGTAATGTTGGCAACACAAGTACTCCATTTCAGTAGAAAGTAAAGAAAAAATTGTTGGAAAATATTAGATTTTTATACCTTTTTCCTGCTATTTTCCCATAACAACTGAAAAACAAAATGCAGTTAAAATTTGGGCTATTTTGAAAAATTATAAATGAATGATTTCTGATAAAACATGGAGTTATTATAAACTAATTTTAAGTACCTATATTTATGTTACAAGCAAATGAATGCATATGAATCATTAGATAGACGATGTTTATTGTCGATTTTTTTTTTATGACGACGTCGTTTTTTGGGATTTGTGTATTATTCAGCGATAGTGACGTCATATGCTTACTTTTCTGTAGATGTTGTTTATAAGGCTTCTAGTTGCTTAAAGATGGATCGAAAATGTTAAACTCTTCAGCAGATGCGAATGATGTCATTTTATATAAAATAAAAGCGTTTGTTTTAAATTGTAAAACTAAAATATGTGTTTTTACTATCTATATTTATATTCATAATATTTTTTTCCATCGGGGGTGGCACTAAATTCTGAAAAAATAGAATTCCTCTTTTCTAGGTTTTTTTTTTTTTTTTTTTTTTGAAAGAAAACGATGTTGAAATTTTCAAATTTAGGTATCGCTATTAAGGTCCACCTTAGATATGATCTTACTATTTGATTATGCTGTCGACAAAACATTATCGCTAAACTATAAGATTAAATTCCAATAATGGATGATCGTAAATGTTGAATTATAACCCTTTGAGGGGCAAGCAATTGCGTTTGTGTAATGCTAAATTCCCGCCAGAAATGTAGAACATTTTTATTTCAAACTAAGGAAGAGCAATTTTTTAACTATTTTCCTCTAAAATTATAAAAGTAAAACTTAATTAAATTTTTTCTAGTGCAGATCTTAATTAAACTTAGGTAGGATATAATATATCCCACCGTCTTTCAAGGGCTTATTCGACCTTTTATTGTATGCTTTCGTTCGTTGTTATATTGCATTTTCCTAGCTGGAGAAACATTTTTCTTTTAATACATTATTTATTTTCGCGCCTCATTTATCACCGTATGCATGTAAGTGTACGAAACTGTGCATGTGTTTAAATAGGTTCTACATACAAGCAACTATTGAGAAATTTCCATACTCGGGTCCACAGCCAACTGGCATATTTTAGTGAATGCATGGTTTGCCAAATAACTGCTTCATTATTGTGACATTCATAAAGTTTTAATTATATTTTTGCTAGCAATGTTATAATGGAAGTATTACTGACAGATATACGCTTATCTATCGAAGAATATTATGGCCGGGATCTAGAAATATTTTGCGCTGAAGCAAAAGTGGATTGACTAATCAGAAGTCTGGATTTTTGCAAACTTTTCGCTGTTTTAAGTAAGCAAATTTTCTGATTGGTCGTTTCGCTGACAGTGTAAAATATATTCGGATTCCAGCAAATGAAAAGGCAGATATGTATCGTACGTAAGAAGAAATGATGCAGACATCTTGATTCTTCGTTAGTCGGAACAAAAATGAAGGATGTGATTTTCCTTCATCTATATCAAATAAACAGTATGTACTAGTACATAATTCCAATTTATTATTATTCGGTATTTATTTTATTTTATTTATTTCTGTTTATTTTACTTTTCTTACTTTTGTTTTTACTTTACAGACAATATAATATTATGAAATTAACCTCTGATCTAACAAGATTTTCATTTCAATGGATATCTAAACAAACACCCTGTATCAGCAAGAAAGATCTTTCTGACAAATGGCGTGATGAAAATAATTCTGGAAGAATCTAACCGCAAAAAGTTGAGAGTATGCTCCGCACAGAATAAAAAATAAGCATCGATTTCTGCTGAGAAACTTAAAGTATATATTGGTAAGAAAAACCAACTAAAGGTGGACCTCCAGGTGGTGTAGTTAATACTCGTACATTAGCTGTCGCGTATACGAGCAAAAAAGGAACTGGAAGGATGTTCAACTAAAAAGATGTCCTGAGTGTTTACTTTACAATATAATTGATCTGACTGTAATAAATGCTTTTACTGTTTTTATCCATGTACATCCTTCTTACAATCAAAAGTAAGCTTTTTCTAAAGAAACTTGAAAAACAGCTGTCTGAACATCGCAGAATTATTCTGATGAAAAAAAGTATCATTGTAGCAATAAGGAAATAGGCAATAGCAGAAGAAAAAAAAAAAAAAAAAAAAAAAAAAAAAACTAGAAAATATTAGTTTAACCCTTCATATCCTAAATTATGAATTCATGAAAATTTTATCTTCTAAAGCATTTTTCGTGAATTTTTGAAGCTGCATTAGAAGGTTTGCCTAATCATTTAATAAGTTTTAGAAGGATTTTCCCAATTAAAGTCAATTAATTAAATTTCAATTTATAGGAATTTTGTGCAATATTCTCCACTCCAATATTTTATTTAAAATATATTTTAAGTATTTTGTAGAATTAGGAAATGTACAAATATAATGTTCTTACAATAGAAATATAGAAGTATTTGCGAACTGAACCCCCCCCCCACACACACACACACACCCACCCCAATCTTTCAACGTCAAGAAAGCTTAAAAGATGCAAAAGCAAAAGAAATCATGGTTTTAAAAGTGTTTTTGTTTTGTGTAACCAATAATTTTATAGGAATAAGATATAGTAATGATATATAACTCATTCTAAACTGTATTACTACTAATCGATGTATTAAATGAATTATTTAACAAGTTATTTTAATGGTACTTTAAAGTACCATCAGGATATAAAGGGTTAAATAATCGAAGAATTTGCAAAGAATGCGGACCAAAGAAATATCGAAAACCCCAAACGAGGTTTAGTTTTTCGTCACTAATAGCATTAAAATGTGTACTGAAAATTTTGTTTGCCACTAAAAAAAAATTAAATAATAATCGAAAAAAAAAATTAATTAAAAAAATAAATCTATCATTCCGCAAGAAATTAAACCCTTAAAACCGCTTACCAAACAAGATATAGAAAGAAATGAGACAAAGGAAGAAAAAGCGGGAGGCGAGTTGTGAAAGATATTATCATGACCGGTTCTAGACTCCATGATATTGATAAGGAAAGAATTGAAGATCTGATTAAAGCAGTGAGATCGAAGCAGTAATATGATTAAATAAGTTTAATCTATATACATTTGATGAACATATTTATAACAACACACACACACACATAATATTAGCACATAATACTACGCTGCAGGATTGCATATCTTCACCAGCGTCATTTTCGAACACATCCAAAAATTACATCGTCTCTCTCTCTCTCTCTGTTGTCATTTTCAGTTTCCTAAAGAGTCTTTGGACCACGGAGTTTAGACGACTTTCACAGATATATCATTTGTTTCTTACAATAAATAAACATAAAATATGAAAAAAAACTATATAAAAAAAGATTTTTCGAATCCTACAATAAATGTAAAACAAACTGGGTCTAATAGACCCATATAGGCAAAACGTAATTTGTTTCAGAACAGGGTAAGAAGATTAAGGAGATTCTTCAGGATATTCTAAAAACAGCGATATTACTGAATTAGCAATATTTTGTAGTTTATTGTAATATTATCTTCGCAGTAATAACAAGTATTTTATATCGTAGGATGTTTCATAAAATAAAGATTCATTGTAGTTAAATACAAAAGTCTGAGAAATACATTTTTGGAGAAAGCAGCTTTGAAATATGCCTGATATCGTAAAATATTGTTTTCGAAAATATATTTCATTTAACATTTATAACAATCCGTCTGAAACGACAATATTGTAAACTGAGCTGCACTATTACTTTGGAATACTATTTCTTTAATTTGTCAGAATGCAATATTTCAAGGTTATTTCTTTTAAATATTTCTGGTATCAAATTTCAAAGTTATTTCTTTTAAATATTTCTGGTATCAAATTTAAAAGTGATTTTTGTCATACTTTCTGAAGATGTGGGAATTATTTGTAATACGATTTAAAAAAATCTTGTCTGAATTTCAAAACATGCAGCTTTAAAAATCATTAATTATCATCTAGAATACGCCTTTGTTTTAGGATTTTTCTAGAAGCCAGAAAGATATCCTCGCAATATTTGAGTAGCTGGATTGATGCGCTTCAATAATCTATTACGGTTGAAAGAAAAGAAAATTAAAATATAAAATAACTGTTACATTTGAAAAAGTAAAAATGCGTGTATGAGAAAACATGAATGGTATCCAATACATAATTTTACTCCGTACATGGTATATGTTATTCTTCAAATGAAATTTCCAAACCTATTTAGAAACGATATTTTTTTTCAAGTATATTATGCAAATAAATAAATAAAAAATTTGAACAAAACTCCATTTCGAAAAATTGAACAGTTATGAAAGGGTGCAGAGAAAAGAAAAGTCAGGAGAATATTTATTGTTTGGTTATTATTTTTTTTTTCTGCCAAATACAAATTGCTCGATATCAAAAAGCTTCTAAGTAACTGTAAGTTATTATAAATTATGGATATTTACTAATAAATTGATATATATAAAAAGTTTTAACTTAATAAACCGTAATATACCAATGATATTGTTTTTCTTTTTCACATGTGTTTAGCATATTTATTTTTGAGTCCTTATTACGAAGCTTCGGATATAATGTTTTACAAACTAAGAAAAAAATGGCTACAAATATATATTCTGCAAGCTCCAAATGATAATCAATTATATATATTATTAATCGGAATTTATAAAAACAATGTAATCTTTGTAGTTCGTGTTCGATTTTCTCAATAATAATAACTGTCTGATATGCAGTTAATACTTAAGTTCACATTAATGCGTGATAAAGATCAAAAATTTACAATCAGTATTGTGTTTTTTGAAATGTTAAAGTATATAGTATAAATTACGCTGATCGATAAAATAAAACTTATTTTTTACTTTTTAAATAAAAGATATATTTTTATAATTTTAATAATTGTTATTTTTTTACAGATTAAGCAGTGAAATTATGCTCGAAATTATTGAATATTTATTACATTGCTAACTAAGCGTAATACCAACAGAGTGAAAAATGTCCAAGCCGGGAATCGAACGCGGAACCCTTGGAACAGCTCTCGAAGTGCTCTACTATTTAAGCTACGAGGACGATACCCATTTTAGCATCTCTCACTCATAAGGCTACAACTGCAGCACAAGATGGAATAATCTTCATGAGCACACAATCTTGCAGCGAAACATGAGGCACAAATAATCCCAGCTTCGGTGAACACATATATAATTTTAATTATTTTTTTAATTTATTTTTATTAATTAATTAAAATAACATATGTGTTCACCGATGCTGGATTTATTTGTGTCCCAGTGTAAAATTCTTTCGGTGTAAAAATATAGCTAGTATGGGAAATTATGATTTTATGTTACACCTAAAATAACACAAACTATTTAATTTAATAAAGCTACCAAATTATTATTATTATTATTATTATTATTATTATTATTATTATTATTACTTTTTGCATAAAATTAAGAGTATATGAAAAAAATTAAAACATTAATCTTATATGACCAACCAAGAAGTCTTATTCTTTTTCGCTTGTCTTTTTTGTTCAGCTTTAGGGAATCTCTACTAAAGTTCCAACAGTACTCCGCTAACATTGCACTGACGCATTTCATCGGCCTTGGTATCTTTTACAATTGTTGATATATCTTGCTGAAATCGTTAGCCACATGTATCTCTCACAACACCGAGTTTTGTAAGGGAAAAATCGAGATGAGAGTGAAGAAAGTGAATTATTAGGGACATATTGCAACACAGCTGCTGATACTTTTGTAGCAGATTGTTTAAAAGCTCATCATAGTTCTTAGATCTCCCTTTTTCCAAAAATCCATAAAAATTACTATTGAAGGAAATGCAACTACTGTAACAAGCTTTGACATTTTCATTATGAAGACCTAAATTTAACTTCATTTTTGGATTCTTCGATAATTTTTATTTTGAGATATCAAACAGAAAATCAATTGTTCATTTAGGCATTTTTGCATTTGAGATAGAGATTTAAAAATTTTATACATGTTCTTCATTAAGTATGCAATGAATCTGCGCATGGTTTTTCTGGTTGGTAGAGGCTTCACGATTTTTATTATTTAAAAAAAAAATAAAAATGTATGAAGATGTGTTAGATTTCATCGTATTTCGCTATATATATCAATAAAAAAATATTTAATGTAATATGAGATGTATCTAAAAATCCATACGCAGTCTTGTGTAATATCCATTTTAAAATCTTAAAAAAAAATTCTGCAAAAATATTAATATTTAAAAAAACAGTAAGGATTAAAAAAAAAACATTTTTTTTTTTTTAATTTTTAAAAAATATATTAATTAAATATGCAGTTAATTTTTTTAAGGGATTTACATTTTGAAACTTTTATTAACATTTTGAAATTCAGTGAGTTCACCATTTGAACCATAATTTAAAAAATAAACAAAATTATTGAAAAGGTAAACTGTCACCTTAGGCTAATGTCAGACGAAGGTCTATTTGCACGCTTTTTGTCTCAACATATAACTGAAACGCCTTCGCCAACAGGTGTTTCAGTTGCATATTGAGACAAAAAGCGCACAAATAAACGTTCGTCTAACATTAGCCCTAAAGTTTCTAGAAATCGATTTTTGTTTAAAAAAAATTATAGATTACATTTCATCTATTTTTACGTATTAATTTAAAAATAATTTTTTTTGAAAAAAATCTTAACTTTGCATATCTATATTTTCTAAATGAGAGCCAATGAAAGTTTTTCGTGTAGGATATTCGTGTTCAACGCGTTAATTTCAAGCAGAATTGTACACTTTCAGTTCAGAGATAATATCATGGTTGTAAAGCGTTATCAGTGAGCATGCCTGTTATTTTGAAATATCAGTAAGTAATATTTCTAAATGAATAAAAGAAGCAATTGAAAATTTGACAATAATTTTGATTTTCTTATAATGGTCTCAATTTGAGTTTCAAAATGTACTACAATATGCATTAGAATTAATGTGTTGGGTAAATTCTCAAAATATATTTTACCGTATATAGCCTCGCATAAGATAAAAGCTAGTGGGAGCGCACCTACAAATGAACAGCTTTCAGTTAATAAATAAATAAATAAATAAATAAATAAATAAAAATAGTAAAATTGGTTCAGTAGAAAGCTTAAGGCATATGTCTAAAAAACAACCAAGTGTTTTAAATATAGATTATATATATGTTTTTCATTGTAAGTAAGGAGTAGTATTTACAATTAGGATTAACTGAAAATTATGAAAAATTACATTAAGCATATTATGCTATTTTGATAAAATTATAGTAGGATGTCTTAAGGAATAGTAATAAAATTTGATTAGTAGAGAGAATTTTGGGAAAAACTTTGGGAAACTGACTATTTTAAACCTGGAATTATTGCAAAGATAATATTGATTGCTTCTCTTACTCGGCGAAGTACACCCAGTAGAAAATCACCAAGTTAAGTTATATGAATTGCTATTTTTTGGACAAAGATATCCGATCTGAGCGTACAAACTGTATGTCGCTGCTCTTCTATAAAAAACATTCTAAAGTTTTGTAAAACATTGCGTTTTATCAATATGCAATTTGTATTACTTTATTTTCAAATGTGATGTGTTTCTATCTTTGAAAAATTTCAATGTGAAATGATGCACTTTTACAAAACGTATTTCGGCTTTGAGAATTAAAATACACACTTGTTATTAAAAATAACGTTATTTGCATCCGCTAAAGAATTGCACTTTTATAATCCAGTCTTAAATCTATACAAAAGTATGCATATGACGTCACTTTTGCGGAATAATACGCAAACACAGCAAGAAGCGAAGTCTTCATTCAAGAAACTCGGCAAAACAAATATTGTATCTAATGATGAATATGTCTTCATTTGTTTATAACATTGATATGGATACTGGAAATTACATTATAATAGCTCCGTGTTATATAAGAAATTAAATTTATTTTCGAAATTCGGATAATGTTATTACGCACAGATTAATAAAATTGCATCGTTCAGATTTTTAATACGAATTAAGTAAATGCAATAAGTTCTAAAAATATTCGGTAAAATACATTTTTGTAAAAAGAAAGAATTGTATCATTTATAAAGTAAGTTTGCAATAAACGAAAAATCATTGAATTGATAAATAAAAACGAAATAAAACTAAAATTCACCTGGTTTTATGGCATTCGATATTCTTGGCGTAGCACATATTTTAATTATATATATATTTTTTTTTCAGTTATGAGAAAATGGCAACAGAAAAAATATCGTAACATATTTTCCCTTCACTTTCTACAAAAATAAGTTCTTCAGTGGCGAACATTACAGAAATCTGAAAAAAAAAAAAAAAAAAAAATAAAAATAAATAAATAAATATATAAATAAAATAAATAAATCTCAAAAATAAATTGAGATACAGTTTTCAAACAATTTGTATTTAAAAGTAAAAAATAAAATAAATAAAATAAAAAACATTTAAAATGTAACGTCAGCGTTACGCACAGATATGTTTCTCCTTTATAATATAGATAGATAGTTAGACAGTAAAATTTGTGAAATTCACAAAATTTATGAAGTACAACCTAGAAACTCACAACCAAAATAACATCAAATTGACACTACTTGGCATGTGAAACGATCAAATCTGTTGAAAAATAAATGTTCATGTGCGTCCTGAAAAATGCGCTCATCTGCATCTAAAATAACTAATCAACTGACATCGCCAAACTGTTTCTAACAGATAGAAACAAACTTGCACTGTTATACTATTGTACAAGAGTGGGGCGGTTGTCACGGAATAAATATACTCATGCATAATAGAAATCGCAGGCTAAATGATTTGAAATTTCTTACATTGGGGTCGTTCCGTGTCAAATCAACACAAAATTGACAATTTTTTTACCTCACCATCTCAGAATTTGATGAAATTTGGTAAGGAGTTTGTTTTCATGTAGACTAAGAAAAATACCAAGTATTATTTAAATATATCAATCCATTCCAGAATTACAACCTTGAAAAGTTGCCAAAATTTGGTCAAAAATGCACATACAGGACATTTTAAAATTCAAGTTGCAGCTTCTCTAATTAAGATACAGAGCTTAAAAAGGTGTCATTTTAAAACACTTTTCATGACTTTTCAAATGATATGTAACAACATAGAGGTTAAGTGGGAAAAAATATTTTGAAAATCAAATTCAAAATTTTAAATTTGAATAATTCAAAAAGTACACTTTCGAAAATTTTCAAAAAAATTTAAAAAAGGGTTCAGATTGTTTTTAACCGGTACAGTAAATATGAAAGTGGGACAGCAATGGACTAATAGATTTTTAACAAATCAAAAACATCAATTTATTGAAATTTTCCATCGCTGAATACAACATTTAAAAAAACAAAACAAAATAAGGCCTAATAATTTCTTTTTAATCATAGCAGTTTTTTATTCATACATTAAACCCTTTAAAGGCTGAACTATAAATGGCAACCAATTTGTCCCGAAAAAGTGACAATTTTTTTTTTTATAATTATAGTATTATAGCAACTACTTATTGTAGTTAGACATATAACGGAGGAAATTTTCAATGAATGCAAGTTTTTGAAATGTTAAAAAGCTATGAACCCATTGTTGTCCCATTTTCAAACTTACTCTGCTTATTAAAAACAGTCTGAACCCTTTTATAAATTTTTTTGAAAATTTTTGAAAGTGTACTTTTTGAAATATTCAAATTTAAAATTTTGAATTTGATTTTCAAAATATTTTTTCCTACTTAACCTCTATGATGTTGTATGTCATTTGAAAGGTCATGCCAAATGCTTTATAATGACACTTATCCTAGCTCTGTATCTTAATTAGGGAAGCTGCAACTTGCATTTTAAAATGTCCAGTTGTAGCATTTTTGACCAATTTTTGGCAACTTTACAAGACTGTAATTCCCAAACTGGTTAACATATTTCAATAATGCTTGGTATTTATCTTAGTCTACATGAAAGCCAACTCTCTACCAATTTTCATTAAATTCTGAGATGGTGAGGTAAAATCAGTGTGTTGATTTGACGTGGAATGACCCATTGACCAAACTTAATTCTTAATTATTATTAATAACCGGAATATTGTTAACCATAAATTAATTATAATAATTGTTTCTTTGGAAATTATTTGGATCCCATTTTTATATTTTAATTTTAATTTCAAAAGACTTTTATGAAATTTCTTCACATTGGTGGAAATCGGGTTAAATTCATTGTTGAAGAGAAAAGGGAAACAATGGGATTTACTGTATTATCTCGGATGCCATTTTTGCATTACAGTTAAAAATAAGAACGCATTTTTGATCATAAAGTTGGTACATTTTAATATTTGTTTTTCATTCCGCTGATACGGAGATTGAGGCGCTAATCTAATAGGACTTTAGTAGGAGAAAATGATGTCATAGTAACATGGAATGAGTATTTATTTATTTATTTATTTTTTTTTTATATGAAACTAAATATTTTACGACGAATGCGTCTAAAATTAAATTTCTGGATTTTGCCCGCTCTCATACTTGAATTTAAAGAGTGCTAATCTTTAAATGCAAAATTGTAACTGGCATATGTGACAAAATTTGGTAAAATATTTCTTGATAAGCCTAGGCGGGTTTTTTTTAGTCATCTGGCCTGAGCTTTTTACTGAACCTTTTTTATTTCGATAATTATTTTTTAAATAAAAGCACCTTATTTGTAGATATACCCGGACTCATTATTTTTTAAATCCCATTTTTATATTTTAATTTTAATTTCAAAAGAGCTTTATGAAATTTCTTCACATTGGTGGAAATCGAGTTATTTTCATTGTTGAAGAGAAAAGGGAAACAATGGGAATTGACATACCATTACAGATGCTATCTTTGCACTGCAATTAAAAATAGCGCATTTTTGCTGATAAAGTTGTTACATTTTAATATTTGTTTTTCATTTCGCAGATACAGAGATTGAGACGCTAATCTCATAGAACTTTCGTAGGAGAAAATGATATAATAGTAATATGGAATGAATATTTTCTTTGATGAAACTAAATATTTTACGACGAATGCGTCTAAAATTAAATTTCTGTATTTTGCTTGCTCTCATATTAGAATTTAAAGAGTGAGATTGTTTACATGCAAAATTGTAGCTGGCGTGTATAACATAAAGTTTGCGAATATTTTTTTGGTAATCTATTGCAAGTTAAAATATTGTTTAAAATAGTGAATATGAATATGAAATGTATGCCTGTAAATTTTGTGAAGAAGATGTTATTTTTAGATTTTGTTGGAATCAAAAATTATAATTGTGTCATAATGGTGCAATTTTCATTGATTTCTCATTACGTAATACCTAAAGATTAAAGTTTCCGTTAAAAAGCTACTAATTACATTATCTTAATTCCTTGTTACAGATTACGTACAGGAATAAAGTTTCATTTTTCCATAATTTGAAAAGTTTAAATTAAACTTTATTTAAAAATAATATTTGCGTGGGGGTTTTATAGAGTGGGGTTTTTCCGCTATGTAAGTTCTTTAACCATCAAACTCGCAGCCGAATATCGTTTCCATGCGAGGAGCCATTAAATAACTTCACACCACTCATATAATCTTTAAAACCAAGCAAAATTAAAAACTTAACACATTTATTAATCTAAAAACATCACATTTCTTAAAAATGAAAACTATTATTCAAAATTACATAATACAGTTCTCCACATTCTACTTTTTTTGGAACACCTGTGTATCTCAGCTCTGGCGATCATCATTCACATGTCGTTTCCAGTTTCATTTTCTGAAGTCAGCGCCAGACACAGGATTCGCAAAGGGCTATTCTAGGCATTTGAGTTTGACCAAGTCCTTCACAACTCTGACAAATTATTAGGCTAGTGAATATGATATTGATTAGTTATTGTAATTATTTTTTATATAATTTTTATATATTTGGCAAATCAGTTCTTTTAAACATTTTCATTCGTTGACTTAAACAGATTTCGACACGTTATCAATAATTACTGATTAATCGAAGTGACCTTACCTTTACAAATCTATACCTCATCGCTCTAAAAAATTCGTATATATTTTTTTCACTATAAATGGTACTTGCTAAAATTGAGTTTTCAAATGTATAATGTGTTTTCCAAATTGTTTACTTAGACATAATCTGTCACATTATTACACGGTGAAGTTTTGTTAATGTACTCAAAATGTGTTGGAAATGTTTTCTAAATGTATATTTGATGCATGATTTTTCTTTCATGTTTATTTGGCTAAAGATGTGGATTCCGATAGTTAATACTTTTTGAATGCGCATTCCAACATAACTCTGCCCTGTTTCATTTTAGTCCAGTGGTAGGGGAGCAAAAAAAGGCCCTATTCGGAAATAATTAGTGGAAAGCTGGAAATTGTTTTAATCCCTTCAGTTTATGTCTAGAATGAATATGCTACGTTTCCCCCCTCGTACTAGGTGAGCGTTAGGAATTATACACAGATTTATAGTAAAAAAAACACGTTTTTTTCTTTTTCTTTTCTTTTCTTTTTTTTTTAATAGTTTTTTTTTTAAATTTCTGTTTTCCCTTAATTAATTCAGAGTTCAACCCTCTGACTACGTGGCTAAAATTTTAAAGTAGAATTGTGACCGTAATATTCAACAAAAGTATTAAGTGTAGGTACTCATTTTATTCAAAATTTTAAGCTCTACAGGATTTGTACTGACAATGTTTTTGAAAGAGTTAATGATTTCGAGATTGTGTTATAGTATTTAAAAAAAGTTTTTTATTTATTTATTTTTTTTTTTACTATAAATCTTTGCATAATTCTTAATGCTCATCTAGTACGAGGGGGGAAACGTAGCATATTCATTCTAGACCTAAACTGAAGGGATTAAAACAATTTCCAGCTTTCCCCTAATTATTTACGAATTCAACTCCCTAACCAATGGGCTATTTTAATTGTATAGAAAATCAAATTTCAGTTCGCCTAAAAATTGTGATGCAGAATCTAATTGTTATCCATAATCGGGGTTACCTTTGTAAATACAAAATAATACAATATTAAGTGTGTAGAGAAGATAAATAAAATAAAGAAAACTTTTATTAATATCATTTTAAGTTTTGATTCGATTTCCATAAAATTCGAAAAGACTCGACAAATTTCTTCAACGATTATGTACATGAAATTTCAAACCATCCGGTTGGTTAGATTCTACGATGTTATATGCGGACAGACGGGCGGACCAGACGACGACTATAGTTGCTACATAATTACATAATTACAAACGCACCTAAAAAGTTAATTTTCGTCATCTTTTCCCAGGCATGGCATAACTGTACAAATGGGATGGGGTAAGATGACGAGCAAAACTCGGTTTTAAGAACTTCACAAAAACCTTTTTAAGCTCCCACAAACATCAAAATTATGATAAAACTTGAAAAGAAAGCATGAGGGAAAAAAAAAGATTAATTACAGTCAGTCAGGGTAACTTTGATCCACGGGGTGTAACTTTGCACCACCTCCTATTTTTCAATATTTTTTACCCCAAAAGACTAAATAAACTCCAGAACTGTGCTCTGTTGGCAAGGTTCTAAACTGGGATTTCTACTCTTTATTTTAGAAGATAAATTATCAACATTATACACAATTAAATGCATCAGCTAACTATTTTTGTGAAGTACTGTTTACAAGGTAATTTTGAATGCTGTTTTGAAGTTGTTGAAATCCAATTAAATTTCCATAGTAAGTAACAATATACTCATTTATCAGACATATTATTATCTAAATGTTGTAAATGTGTTAATATTTTGGGATTATTTATTTATCAATGGTTAATAAAATGTAAAATAAGAAGGCACTAGCACTTTACCGCATTTTCAGGGTAACTTTGAGCCGGCTCAAAGTTACACTGATGCTTATAATTTACTGATTATAGGTGCTACTGTCGAAAATTTCCCATATTTGCACGTGTATTTTATATAAATGCCGAAAGTGTGCATTAGATATAACATGTAAATATTTTCACAAATATGTGTAAAATACATAAAATTCATTTAGAGGCGTGATTAGGGGCGGAGCTACTCAAATTTGACATTTCATACGTTCGACGTTTTTTGTTCTTATTTGAATAATACTAGTACTTGTATGTATTACTTTAACTATGGATATATTATTGAGTTAAAACATTGAAATTTGTTTTCCACTGCATTTTTATGCTTTATATGAACAATAAAAAGGCTTTTTTTTATTTCTAAATGTTCATAGTTCTCTTCTTCCACTTTTCTTATGTCTGATATTTGTTGTAATATCATAAATTATACAAATCTTGTGATGTTGGGAAATGTCAATTCGGAGTCTTGACATATCTGAAAATATTTTGGGGGGTTTAAAGTTGTTCTGACCACAATACTTTTTTTATAATGAATTATTTTATATAAAAATTTATCATATGGTGCAAAGTTACCCTAAATGGCTGAGTAACTTTGAACCAGGCTAAAAATCCATTTTTTATTGCTTTTATCCTTATTATTCCTTAATTTTCGATAGCCAAAAAATAATTTAGGATCATTTCTTCTCTTTTATGCCCCTAGTTGCGACAATATTCTTCAAATAAGAGTGTGGCATATGAAAATAGAGAAAATGCGGATCAAAGTTACCCTGATTGACTGTACTAGTTATACTACGAACGAACCTCATTTGCCAAGTTCGACGTACAATTTCCAACATATTATGAAATTCACCGATTTTAGTTGTTTTGTATTGATAAACAACTAATCAATGCACAATATCGTAAGTTCACGTGAGACAAATATGAACTAGCAAAAGCCATGCTTTGTTTGGATTCGCGAAGCATTATTTAATAAGACAAATATTTGAAAGTAATAATATTTTTTAATATTATTTTTGCATCTTTGTTAAGCAAAAACGTTATTTTATGTTTTGGCGCATTTTAATTTTAGAAATGTAAATTCAGCCAAATAACTAAGAATTTCCTCGGAATTTTTTTATTTATGATATAACGAATTTAACAATTAATTTTACTTGTTTACATTTCTTTCGTTGCCACTTTAGAAAAAAAAAACCATAATATAATTCTTTTAAAATGCGTAAATATCGTCTGCGTAAAGTATTTCACATAATAAGAATAAATTGTGTATTGAAATTCTTAACACTGAAAAATATTTTTTTAACTGACTGTATATTTGGATTTTCACAAATTTTAATTCATTAAAATATGCTATAATTTTCATAAGAAAAAGGTATTTTAACAAGTTCATAAAAGAAATCGTGAAACTATTAAATTAATCATGATTCTATGTATAATGACTAACTCCATGATTTATTTTTTCTTCTGAAAATATACGTGTTTCATTTGTTATTTGCAAAAATGCGTCCGTAATGGAAAAACATGTAAAATAAATTAATTGAAATAATAATTTTTTTAAGGCTATACTGTAAAAATATAACATTCTGCAAATCTACAGATCATAATTTATTTTTATGTTTAATTTCAAGTCAAAATATTGAATAGTTTTTTTTTTTTTTTTTTTTTTTTTTTTTTTTTTTGTAAGGTGTACAACAAAATGTAATTTGTGTAGCCTAGCAGGGGATTGAATTCGCTCATTCTAATAATTAACAGCAGATGCAGCTATATAGCGCAACGTCATTTTCAATGATAGAAATTCAAATTACTTGAAAATAGGATTCTGCTTTTTCAGAATTTAGTGTCGCCCCCGATGAAAAACTAAGTGTGTAAATATAAATTGTAGAAAACATATTTCAGTTTTAAGATTTAAAACACACACTTTTATTTTATATAAAATTATGTCATTGGCATCCGCTGAAGAATTCATCATGTATGATCCAGTCTTAAACAACATCTACAGAAAAGGATGCATATGACGGCACTATCGCAGAATAATCCAAAATTCCAGCGAAAAGCGATGTCGTCATTCAAGAAACTTAACCAAAAGAAAATCGACTATCTAATGATTCATATGCCTTCATTTCTTTGTAACATTAATGTACATACTTAAATTTAAATATACATTATAATAGCTTCATGTTTTATTAGAAGTCATTCATTTATATTTTTTCAAAATAGTACGTATTTTAATTACATTTTTTTAGTTATTATGGGAAAATGGCAACAAAAGATATAATAGTCTGCTATTTTCCAACTATTTTTCTTTTACTTTCTACAAAAATGGAGCACTTCAATTGCCAACATGAAAAAAAAATCATTGAAAACTACAAAAAAATTAATATCATAAAAATAAATTGAGATGCAGTTTACAAACAAATTGCATTTAAAAGTACTTTTTTCCCCTATACTACGGTATAAAAATTGAAAATGGGCGATACTTAGAAGTTAAAAAAATTGCAGTAGAGATTATCCAGTACAATGATACATCTGCTTTTTTTTACTCTTGGCTTATATAAAGTAACGTTATTTTTTAGAGACGACGCTTTAATTGCTGGCCGAAAGAAATACATATCGTGGGCTAATAACACAATGTGAAGTGTGCTGGATAGTCCCTGGAAAAAAAAAAAAACCTCAGACAAAAACTGGTACTCGCTTTGTTCATCCAGGGGAATGATTACTTTCGACTAGTTGCCGAAACGTCAGTGAAGGCTTACTGTGGAGACACGAAAAGTTTTGGTTTCTGTTAGTCTGTCTGTCTGTTCCGCGATAACTGCCGTAAAAAGCATCCGATTATCTTAAAATTAAGGATGCATGTTGGTGATATCCCCGGATTTAGCTGTATAGTTTTTAGTTAAATTTGGTTCATTCGTTCGAAAGATATAGAACATTTTATTTTGCGACTTAATGCTTTCCTATAGCAATTCAGGCGATTTTTCCATTTTTATTTGTTGAAAAGAAATGGCTCATATGATTGAAGGATTTAAATGCTAAATTAAGGATGATGAAATTTCCTAATTAGAACCATACATTATTCATATTAGTTTGAAATTTTGTGTATACATTTGTCAGAGTTTTTAAATTTGGTGTATAATTTTTATGGAGGGATTTTATATATGTGTTTCAATAATATAAAATATTTTTTTTAATATAAATTTTCTTTTTAAGCACATATTTAATTGTTTTTATTATCTTTTAACTGTTACCTAGCAGCGAACTACACCTAAAAATATCGTAAATGTGAAAGTATGTGTAAAGTTAAATCAAAGTCAAAAGGGACGAATTAATGCCTTTGTGTCTTTACATATAGATGGAATTTACCACAGAAATAAAGAAAGACTATGTTCTATTTATTTTGTTCAAATATTTTTCTTTTAAATTAAAAAGTTCATTATTTTCATAAGGAATAAATCGACATTTTGCTATGAAATTTAACAATCATTTTTTTTTTTTTGGCCATTGCCACGAAAATTCAATCCCGGAATAAAAATTTATCCTAAACAGTTACTTTTGATTTGAAAGATTTTTATGTGCGAGAGGAAAATGAAATAAAAAATGGACATGAATACGCCTTCATATTAGAAATAAAGTGAAAATATCGAAAAGAAGGTGAATTTGATCTCATATATCAAAAATAAAACCAATACGCTTTGAGGTTGAAATAAAAGGGGCTTGTGTTATGATATTAATTCTTATTATTAAAAAAAAATGTTACTAATATCTCATGGTTTATCGTCTGCACATAGCTAACAGAAATGTTAATTCTTAATCGAAAATTCCAATGAGAAAAAAAAAAAACTTTTGAAAAGCAAATATATAGTAAATATCAAAATTATGCACCGTAAAATTATCGCTGTCGAAAATGACGTCATTGTATCTTGAAATAAATATTTTCATCCTTAAAAACCAAGCATTAACTAGATTGCCTGAAAAAATCTTTTTTGACGGGTGTTACTTCTTAATGCCACCTCATTTCAGAAAATATGAATGAAAATTATTTTACTTTTAAAGGAAATTACATTTTCATTCATAAAACCTAAACGTTTAATATAATTGCGTCAATGTAAATCATTTTCTGTGTTACCAGTATTGAAAAATAAGGCTCGGAAGTGTAAAAAGAAATCTAAGATTTGCGCTAACCATTAGCGCAATCAATAAAAAGTTACGTATGTAAATTAATAAGACCACGGGGGGTTCAGGAGAGCGGAGCCACCCTGAAGAAATCTACTTTATTATATAAAAAATATACCAGAATTAACAGCTCATGAAAATTTCGAAATATCCTTCAATAACGTTTTTAATTTAATGCTTCTAATGTCTGAAAACTTCGTATTTTTTATTCTTATAAATAATTACATAATTTGAAAATTTTAAATTGCGGTTTGCAGGAAACTGAATATTACCAAAGTGTGTCTAAAAACAATGACTTGCAGAGCTGACGTTGAGGCTCCTGATCTGCAGATTTACAAGTTGCCGAAACGTCAGTGAAGGCTTACTGTGGAGACACGAAAAGTTTTGGTTTCTGTTAGTCTGTCTGTTAGTCAGTCTGTTAGTCTGTCTGTTAGTCTGTCTGTTAGTCTGTCTGTTTGTTCCGCGATAACTGCCGCAAAAAGCATCCGATCGGCTTGAAATTCACTGGGCATGTTGATGAGGTACCCGGACTTAGCTGTATAGGTTTTGGTTAAATTTGGTTCATTCGTTCGGGAAATATGGAACATTTTATTTTATTCTATAATGCTTTTCTATGGCAAGTCAGACGATTTTCAGATTTTCATTTGTTGAAAGAAATGACTCATATGAAAAATGGATTTAAATGGTAAATTTTTGATGCTGAAATTTTTAAATAAGATTATTAAACTAGTAAATCTGCAGATCAGGAGCCTTAACGTCATCTTTGCAAGTCATTATTTTTTAACACTCATTGCATAATATTCAACTTCCTACAAATCGCTTTTTAAAGTTTTCAAATTACATAAATATTTACGAGCATACAAGATACTTCGTAAAGTTTCAGAAATTAAAAGTGTTAAACAAGTGGTTGTACATTGATGTTCTGAAATTCTGATGAGCTACTTATTCTGGTAACTTTTTTAATCAAAAATTGCATTTCTTCAGGGGGCTCTGCCCCCCTGAACCCCCCGTAGTCTATTAAAATTTACATTCGTAATTTTTTATTGATTGTGCGGATGGTTATAGATATCTTAGATTTTTTTTACGCTGTGATTTATAAGGATAAGCATAAGTTTTTTTTTTATACATTAATAAAATTTAAATTTAAAATAAAATATTCATGTTAACCGTACACAGACAATAAATCTTGAAGTGACGCCAAAAATGTAACCCTAAAATCCGCTACATTCGGCACAACACAAGGACGTGCTTAAAAGAAGAAGAAAAAAAAAAAAAAAAAAAAAAAAAACGGATGAAGTCAAAGAATTTGGTCCCTGTTCCACGTGCTTGTTTTGTTTGGGCCGAATGAGGGCATTTAAATGTGAGCGATAACGCACATCGTATTGCAAACTGTTTTTACGGCATACTGCATCTCCATCTATCTCTTTCCTCCGTGAATAATAGTTAATTTCATTTTGCCCAAGATCTTTTTTTCCAGCATCTTTGTTTTCCATAAATGATGTCTAATTCACCTGCTATGCGTACTTACTCAAAACTTTTCATCTTGTTATATTAAGAAATACTCGAGAGTTTTCTTTTTATTTCCAATATGCCTTATATTAATTTTTCTATTCTTAATTTTATTTTTCATTTTCCTGTTTCACGACAAAACATTTCAATTGAAAATTGTTTAAAAGAAAATATTATTCCGGGTTTTGATTTTCTTGGCAACAATTAAAGAAATATTGGTAAAGGTTATGGGAAAATGTTACGTTATTCTCTATGAAAATAATGAACTTTTGTATTTTTAAGCAAAATATTTCAATAAAATAAATAAAATAAATGAAATATTGCCTATTTTTATTTCTGGGCTAAAATCCTTCTATATGCAAAGATACAAATGCATTATTTCATCTGTTTTGACGTTGGCTTTACTCAAGCATTATACACGCAATTATACTAATATTATTAGGACCAAATACGTTGCTAGGCATCAGAGAAAGAAAAGGAAAAAAATGAAATATGCATTATGTCAAATTGATAAAACAAAATCCTTTATATTATTGGAAAACATGCATAAAATTCCCCCCAATATTATAAACCTAATTTAAAAAATCTCGCAAATATATTGACATAATTTATTGGAATGATTTAATAATGTTATTTAAAAATTTCAGCATCAAAAATTTACCATTTAAATCCATTTTTCATATGAGCCATTTCTTTCAACAAATGAAAATCTGAAAATCGTCTGACTTGCCATAGAAAAGTATTATAGAGCAAAATAAAATGTTCCATATTTCCCGAACGAATGAACCAAATTTAACCAAAAACTATACAGCTAAGTCCGGGTACATCATCAACATGCCCAGTGAATTTCAAGCCGATCGGATGCTTTTTGCGGCAGTTATCGCGGAACAGACAGACAGACTAACAGAAACCAAAACTTTTCGTGTCTCCACAGTAAGCCTTCACTGACGTTTCGGCAACTAGTAAATCTGCAGATCAAGAGCCTCAACGTCATCTCTGCAACTCATTGTTTTTATCAAACTTTGCGTAATATTAATCTTTCTACAAAAAAAAAATTTAAACTATTTAAATTACACAAACATTTATAAAAGGAAAAAAAATATTTCGATGGATTCAAACATTAAAAGCGTTAAATTAAACACTTTGTTATGTAAGGATATTCTGAAATTCTCACAAGCTACTTATTCTAGTAATTTTTATATAATAAAGCAAATTTCTTCAGGAGGGCTCTGCCCCCCTGAACCCCCCGTTGTGTAATTTTATTTTGCATTTGTAATTTTCTACTGATTGAGTTAATGATTACCCTATATCTTAGATTTCTTTTTACACTGCGATTTATAAGGATAAGCAATAATTCGGTCAAGCATTTTACGTTATCCTAATATCCATACAGCAGTATTTACTTGCCTGCTAACCACAAATACCTGTATCTAATGGATAAAGAACTTTTGGAAATGTAAACTGAAACATCTAATTTAGAAATCTAATATCTTTATAAATTTTTTTTATAAAAAAATAATTTTGATTACCATTCTGCAATATTTATATCTAAGATCTAATCTAAATATAAAAAAATGTACTCGATAGCATTAACTTACTAAAATCACCCTAAAGTAGGGGGGCTTCTAAACCTAACAGTTAATAATTCATCATCGTTAAATAGATAAACATGATTTGGCGCCTTTAAGTATTTTTTGTGATTTTCTTTTAATAGTATCTACATTTAATTTAAAATCGTGATGTTACAAATACCGTTGAAATTTGACCCAAACCTATGTTCAGGTCAAATTACGAAAGGTTAACTAACATTTCATTTCCCTTAGCCGGACTTTCTGTTTCATTTTTCGTAATAAGGATTATTTTAATAATTTAATTTATTTTACACTCTACAAGCTGTTACACGGACGTTGTTCACGTAGCATTAAAATAGAGATAAATGCATTAAGTAAAACATTTCACTCCCCACCAGACATGCCAAGTCTCAAGCTTTTTGCACATCACTATTATCTTAGAGAAAATGTTCTTTTAAATCGCGCAAATGTTTCAATTAAATAAAGTAAAATTTTCTGTATTAAAATACTGGTATCCAGAACGCCGGAGGCTTTGCAACTCTGCTCCTCTTAATAAAAACATATATGATTAACCAACACTTTATCACATTTTATAGAAGACAATACGGAATTTCTTATTTGTATGGCCTTACATATATCTCAGTCATAAAAATGTAAAATTTTGTGCCAATTAATGCACGCAATTGCGAAAATGAAATCACAAAGAATGAGAAAAGGAAGGCCAAGTAAAATCGTGTAAATCGAGGAATCTTTCTTCGTAGTGCTGGGAAAATACTGCGACAAAAACTATTTTAGGTGGTATTTGGTGTGAAATGTTTATATGTATTCATTCCTGTCCTATATATCCTTTTTTTTTATTTTTTATTTGCTTATTCCATTTTTCTTTTGCACGTGAAAATCTTACAAATTAAAATTAACTCTTTGGGAGAAATTGTTATTCATTTTTTTTGGCAACAATAAAGTTTATAAAATTTAACAGAATAATGTCAGTTTATTCTGTATGAAAATAACGAACTTTTTCATTTATAATCAAATAGTTGAATAAATAAATGAAAATATTATTCTATATAGTATATAAATACTATTTTCATTTCTGCGTTTAAATAAATCTATATGCAAATATCTATACAGACGCATTCATTAATTCATTCCTTTTGCTTTGATTTGACTTCAAAAAACCATACATACTTTCACATTTATGATATTTTTAGATGAGATGCTGTTGCTACGCAACGGTTAAAAGAAAAAATGAAATATAAGTAAATTCATAAAATAAAATGTTTTATATTATTCGAACACATGTATAAAATTCTATCATAAGTTATACACCTAATTTAAAAGCTCTGACAAATGTTTTGACAAAATTGCAAACTAATAAGAATAATTTAATACTCTTATTTAAAAATTTCAGCATCCAAAATTTACCATTTAAATCTATTATCCATATGAGCGATTTCTTTCAACAAATGAAAATTTGAAAATCGTCTGACTTCCCATAGAAAAGCATTATATCACAAAATAAAATGTTCTGTATATTCCGAACGAATGAACCAAATTTAACCCAAAACTATACAGCTAAATCCGGGGAGCTCATCAACATGCCCAGGGAATTTCAAGCCGATCGGATGCTTTTTGCGGCAGTTATCGCGGAACAGACAGACAGACTAACGGAAACCAAAACTTTTCGTGTCTCCACAGTAAGCCTTCACTGACGTTTCGGCAATTATTTATAAGAATAAAAAATACGAAGTTTTCAGACATTAGAAGCGTTAAATTAAAAACGTTGTTATGGAAGGATATTTTGAATTTTCATGAGCTACTAATTCTGCTATTTTTTGTAAATAATAAAGTATTACGGGGGGCTCCGCCCCCCTGAAACCCCCGTGGTCTCATTAATTTACATATGTAACGTTTTATTGATTGCGCTAATGATTATGGTAAATCTTTTTACACTTCCGAGCTTTATTCTTCAATACTGGTGGGCAGAAAAGTATTTACATTGACGCAATTATATTAAAAGTTTAGGTTTTACGAACGTAAATGTAATTTCCTTTTAAAGATAAAAAAAATTCATTCATATTTTCTGAAATGAGGCGGCATTAAGAACTAACACTCGTCAAAAGATATTTTTTCAGGCAATCTAGTTAATGTCTGTTTTTAAGAATGAAAATATTTATCTCCGGATATAATGATGTCCTTCTCGACAGCGATAATTTTGCGGTGCATAATTTTGACATTTACTATCAATTTGCTTCTCAAAAGTTTTTTTTTTCTCATTGAAATTTTCGATTAAAAATTAAATATTTCTGTTAGCTGCGTCCAGTCGATAAACCGTGAGATATTAGTAACTTTTTTTTTAATAATAAGAATTAATATCATAACACAAACCCCTTTTGTTTCAACCTCAAAGCGTATTTGTTTTATTTTTGATATATGAGATCAAATTCACCTTTCCGTTGCTAGGAAACAGTTAAAAGAAAATTAAGACAATGAAATATGTGATTGAAAAAAAGTAAATTAAAAAAAATATTTTATATTATTGGAACACATATATAAAATCCCTCCATAAGATATACACCGAATTTAAAAACTCTGACAAATGTATACACAAAATTTCAAACTAATATGAATAATGTGTGGCTCCATTAGGAAATTCCATCATCCATAATTTATCATTTAAATTTTTCAATCATATGAGCCATTTCCTTTCAACAAATAAAAATGGAAAAATCGTCTGAATTGCTATAGGAAAGCATTAAGGCGGAAAATAAAATGTTCTATATATTCCGAACGAATGAACCAAATTTAACCAAAAACTATACAGCTAAATCCGGTGACCTCACCAGCATGCATCCTTAATTTCAAGCTAATCGGACGCTTTTTACGGCAGTTATCGCGGGACAGACAGACTAACAAACAGACAGACGGAAACCAAAACTTTTCGGGTCTCCACAGTAAGCCTTCACTGACGTTTCGGCAATTATTATTCCTAGTAAATCTGCAGATCAGGAGCCTCAACGTCAGCTCTACAATTCATTGTGTTTAGCAACATTTGAGTAATATTAATCTTTCTACAAAAAACGAAATTTAAAGTTTTGAAATTACATAAACATTTATAAAACGAAAAAATATTTCGAAGGTTTCTGACAGAAGCGTTAAATTAAACCCCTTGTTATGTAATGGTATTCTGAAAATCTCATGAGCTACTTATTCTGGTAATTTTTAGATAATAAAGTAGATTTCTTCAGGGGGGCTCTGCCCCCCTGAACCCCTTCGTAGTGTAATTTAATTTACATTTGTAATTATCAATTAATTGTGTTAATGTTCTTTAGTAAATTCTACCAATAGACGGAAACGTACATGAATTCTTGTCTACAGCCCTGTATATTACGTGAAGATTTTTAAGCGTCCTCTATAACATTTAAATTTAATGCAGACAAAAAACCCTCTTAAAACTGCTCATATCACATTTCCGGGGATTAGTATGCATAGTGTGCACCATATATCCAGTTTCTGCGGAGTCCTGTATATGGTTCTATTTAAATTCTGCAAACATTTGTTAGTATACTAAATGTAATTGGGCTGAGAAATACATAACTCAAAAAAAAAAAAAAAAAAAAAAAAAACACTGAAGCAATTCGCGCTCATTTTCATTTATACTTACAAATTCATTTGTGTATCCCTGTACATGGTCTATACAATATTTAAGCACTACTTATTAAGCACAAATTTACTTAACGTTAAAACGCACACCATAATCGAAAATGCTCTTCAGCAATCATCCCTAATAGACCAGAACTGCATCCGAAATTTTTTATGTGACCCTATAAATGAACCATAAATACGATACAAATCATATTCAAGCTTCTTGTAGTCAACCACAGTAATTTAATTTAATTTCATAATGTTTGAATTAGTGCAACACAATTAACACACTGACGACAGGCAATTTAATTAAATCTGGGTTTAAAAACAGTAGAAGCTCCTCCCTCTTCTGAAAGTGTCTCGGAAATTGGTTTCTGAGATATGTTTTTCATGTTTATGCAGCAGTAAATATCTTTCAATGTACGGATGTAATATATAATGTCTTACAATCTATAAAAAATATGGACAACACAATATAAATGTCTTTTCTGTAAGGTAGAAGTCACTCCCTTAGCCAATGATGTATTCTGAATAAAAACGAGAATTCTCGTTTCCCGTCGCTAATGTGTTAAAATAAGCTGTGAAGAGTTTTTTTTCCCCCGTAGACCACATTTTAATCGACCACTTTTGTGTGACCCTGAAAAAAAACATATGCTTTGCACCCCATATACTACAAAAATGTTTCAAAAATACATATCAATTTTATTATTTTGTAACAGAGTAACATCATTAAAAAACGCCACAAAAGGATTTTCTTCAAAGATTGTAATATTATGAATACTTTTGAGTTCCCTGTACGCATGCTGTAAGTGCTACACATAACATATTTTATAGTAACCAGGTTCTAGTGCATCTTAATAAAGTATATAAATTTCATTACGTTTAAAATTGTGTAACATTATTAAAATACACCGCAGACGATTTTTCCCAAAGACTATAATGTAACGGAATAGTTTTGAGTGCCCTTGTAATTAAGCTATGAATGCTACACTCTTCATTTTTAATACCAAACATACTTTGGCAAACCTCAATAACGTATATCAATTACATGTATTCCCGACTATATTTACGCGAGTTAGAGCACGTAGAGAAACACGGCAGGCGACAGATCGAAAAACTGAAGTCATAAATACTTTTCATCCATGTTGAAAAGTGTTAAAAAGGATTTACATGCCTTTAACTGTACTTTTTTTTTTCACTTATAGCATGGTTAAACATTAGTTTAAACATCCTAATCCATGCGATAGCAATAACATATTAAAAGACCCCCAAAATATGCATATCTGGAGATCTATAAATCTACTGGAAAATAATTCATTATCGTGCCCACTGTTAATTGCATAAATTGCATCGATTTGGCGCGATAAAATATTTTTTGTGATAGCCTTTTAATAGTACCTGCAACAAAATTAACGTAATTTACTAACTTCATTCATATTTGACGCAATGATAGGCTACGAATAACAGTCGCTAGGCAACGAAGAAAAGGAAAAAAAAAAAGAAATATGTATCATGTAAAACAAGAAAATTAATTAAAAAATTCTTTATATTATTGGAATACATGTATAAATGTCCTCAAAACATTATACACGTAAATAAAAAAATCTGATAGATATATTGATAAAACTTCAATATAATAGGAATAATTTAAAACCCTTATTTGGAATTTTAGTATCCATAATTTGACATTTAAATCCATTAATCAAACGTGCCATTTTCTTTCAACAAATCGAAATTTGAAAATCGTCTGACTTGCCGTAGAAAAGCATTATAAAGAAAAATAAAATCTTCCATATTTTCCGAACGAATGAATCAAATTTAACCAAAAACTATACAGCTACGTCCGGGTATCTCACGAATATGCCCAATTAATTTCAAGCTGATCGGGTGCTTTTTGCGGCAGTTATCGCGGAGCAGACAGACAGACAGACAGACAAACGGAAATCAAAACTTTTCGTGTCTCCACAGTAAGCCTTCACTGACGTTTCGGCAACTAGTAAATCTGCAGATCAGGAGCCTCAACGTCATCTCGCAAGTCTTTTTTTAAACACAATTTTGTAATATTCAATTTCCTGCAAAACGCAATTTAAATTTCTCGAATTACGTAATTATTTATAAGAATAAAAAAATACGAAGTTTTCATACATTAGAAGCGTTAAATTGAAAACGTTGTTATGTAAGGATATTTTGAAAATTTCATGAAATTTTGAAATTTCATTTTTGAAATTTCAATCATTTCGGGAAATATGGAACATTTTATTTTATTCTATAATGCTTTTCTATGGCAAGTCAGACGATTTTCAGATTTTCATTTGTTGAAAGAAATGGCTCATATGAAAAATGGATTTAAATGGTAAATTTTTTATGCTGAAATTTTTAAATAAGATTATTAAACTAGTAAATCTGCAGATCAGGAGCCTTAACGTCATCTTTGCAAGTCATTATTTTTTAACACTCATTGCATAATATTCAACTTCCTACAAATCGCTTTTTAAAGTTTTCAAATTACATAAATATTTACGAGCATACAAGATACTTCGTAAAGTTTCAGAAATTAAAAGTGTTAAACAAGTGGTTGTACATTGATGTTCTGAAATTCTGATGAGCTACTTATTCTGGTAACTTTTTTAATCAAAAATTGCATTTCTTCAGGGGGCTCTGCCCCCCTGAACCCCCCGTAGTCTATTAAAATTTACATTCGTAATTTTTTATTGATTGTGCGGATGGTTATAGATATCTTAGATTTTTTTTTTTTTTTACGCTGTGATTTATAAGGATAAGCATAAGTTTTTTTTTATACATTAATAAAATTTAAATTTAAAATAAAATATTCATGTTAACCGTACACAGACAATAAATCTTGAAGTGACGCCAAAAATGTAACCCTAAAATCCGCTACATTCGGCACAACACAAGGACGTGCTTAAAAGAAGGAAAAAAAAAAAAAAAAAAAAAAAAAAAAAACGGATGAAGTCAAAGAATTTGGTCCCTGTTCCACGTGCTTGTTTTGTTTGGGCCGAATGAGGGCATTTAAATGTGAGCGATAACGCACATCGTATTGCAAACTGTTTTTACGGCATACTGCATCTCCATCTATCTCTTTCCTCCGTGAATAATAGTTAATTTCATTTTGCCCAAGATCTTTTTTTCCGGCATCTTTGTTTTCCATAAATGATGTCTAATTCACCTGCTATGCGTACTTACTCAAAACTTTTCATCTTGTTATATTAAGAAATACTCGAGAGTTTTCTTTTTATTTCCAATATGCCTTATATTAATTTTTCTATTCTTAATTTTATTTTTCATTTTCCTGTTTCACGACAAAACATTTCAATTGAAAATTGTTTAAAAGAAAATATTATTCCGGGTTTTGATTTTCTTGGCAACAATTAAAGAAATATTGGTAAAGGTTATGGGAAAATGTTACGTTATTCTCTATGAAAATAATGAACTTTTGTATTTTTAAGCAAAATATTTCAATAAAATAAATAAAATAAATGAAATATTGCCTATTTTTATTTCTGGGCTAAAATCCTTCTATATGCAAAGATACAAATGCATTATTTCATCTGTTTTGACGTTGGCTTTACTCAAGCATTATACACGCAATTATACTAATATTATTAGGACCAAATACGTTGCTAGGCATCAGAGAAAGAAAAGGAAAAAAATGAAATATGCATTATGTCAAATTGATAAAACAAAATCCTTTATATTATTGGAAAACATGCATAAAATTCCCCCCAATATTATAAACCTAATTAAAAAAATCTCGCAAATATATTGACATAATTTATTGGAATGATTTAATAATGTTATTTAAAAATTTCAGCATCAAAAATTTACCATTTAAATCCATTTTTCATATGAGCCATTTCTTTCAACAAATGAAAATCTGAAAATCGTCTGACTTGCCATAGAAAAGTATTATAGAGCAAAATAAAATGTTCCATATTTCCCGAACGAATGAACCAAATTTAACCAAAAACTATACAGCTAAGTCCGGGTACATCATCAACATGCCCAGTGAATTTCAAGCCGATCGGATGCTTTTTGCGGCAGTTATCGCGGAACAGACAGACAGACTAACAGAAACCAAAACTTTTCGTGTCTCCACAGTAAGCCTTCACTGACGTTTCGGCAACAAAACTTTTCGTGTCTCCACAGTAAGCCTTCACTGACGTTTCGGCAACTAGTAAATCTGCAGATCAAGAGCCTCAACGTCATCTCTGCAACTCATTGTTTTTATCAAACTTTGCGTAATATTAATCTTTCTACAAAAAAAAATTAAACTATTTAAATTACACAAACATTTATAAAAGGAAAAAAAATATTTCGATGGATTCAAACATTAAAAGCGTTAAATTAAACACTTTGTTATGTAAGGATATTCTGAAATTCTCACAAGCTACTTATTCTAGTAATTTTTATATAATAAAGCAAATTTCTTCAGGAGGGCTCTGCCCCCCTGAACCCCCCGTTGTGTAATTTTATTTTGCATTTGTAATTTTCTACTGATTGAGTTAATGATTACCCTATATCTTAGATTTCTTTTTACACTGCGATTTATAAGGATAAGCAATAATTCGGTCAAGCATTTTACGTTATCCTAATATCCATACAGCAGTATTTACTTGCCTGCTAACCACAAATACCTGTATCTAATGGATAAAGAACTTTTGGAAATGTAAACTGAAACATCTAATTTAGAAATCTAATACCTTTATAAATTTTGTTTATAAAAAAATAATTTTGATTACCATTCTGCAATATTTATATCTAAGATCTAATCTAAATATAAAAAAATGTACTCGATAGCATTAACTTACTAAAATCACCCTAAAGTAGGGGGGCTTCTAAACCTAACAGTTAATAATTCATCATCGTTAAATAGATAAACATGATTTGGCGCCTTTAAGTATTTTTTGTGATTTTCTTTTAATAGTATCTACATTTAATTTAAAATCGTGATGTTACAAATACCGTTGAAATTTGACGCAAACCTATGTTCAGGTCAAATTACGAAAGGTTAACTAACATTTCATTTCCCTTAGCCGGACTTTCTGTTTCATTTTTCGTAATAAGGATTATTTTAATAATTTAATTTATTTTACACTCTACAAGCTGTTACACGGACGTTGTTCACGTAGCATTAAAATAGAGATAAATGCATTAAGTAAAACATTTCACTCCCCACCAGACATGCCAAGTCTCAAGCTTTTTGCACATCACTATTATCTTAGAGAAAATGTTCTTTTAAATCGCGCAAATGTTTCAGTTAAATAAAGTAAAATTTTCTGTATTAAAATACTGGTATCCAGAACGCCGGAGGCTTTGCAACTCTGCTCCTCTTAATAAAAACATATATGATTAACCAACACTTTATCACATTTTATAGAAGACAATACGGAATTTCTTATTTGTATGGCCTTACATATATCTCAGTCATAAAAATGTAAAATTTTGTGCCAATTAATGCACGCAATTGCGAAAATGAAATCGCAAAGAATGAGAAAAGGAAGGCCAAGTAAAATCGTGTAAATCGAGGAATCTTTCTTCGTAGTGCTGGGGAAATACTGCGACAAAAACTATTTTAGGTGGTATTTGGTGTGAAATGTTTATATGTATTCATTCCTGTCCTATATATCCTTTTTTTTTTTTTTTTTTTTTCGCTTATTCCATTTTTCTTTTGCACGTGAAAATCTTACAAATTAAAATTAACTCTTTGGGAGAAATTGTTATTCATTTTTTTTGGCAACAATAAAGTTTATAAAATTTAACAGAATAATGTCAGTTTATTCTGTATGAAAATAACGAACTTTTTCATTTATAATCAAATAGTTGAATAAATAAATGAAAATATTATTCTATATAGTATATAAATACTATTTTCATTTCTGCGTTTAAATAAATCTATATGCAAATATCTATACAGAGGCATTCATTAATTCATTCCTTTTGCTTTGATTTGACTTCAAAAAACCATACATACTTTCACATTTATGATATTTTTAGATGAGATGCTGTTGCTACGCAACGGTTAAAAGAAAAAATGAAATATAAGTAAATTCATAAAATAAAATGTTTTATATTATTCGAACACATGTATAAAATTCTATCATAAGTTATACACCTAATTTAAAAGCTCTGACAAATGTTTTGACAAAATTGCAAACTAATAAGAATAATTTAATACTCTTATTTAAAAATTTCAGCATCCAAAATTTACCATTTAAATCTATTATCCATATGAGCGATTTCTTTCAACAAATGAAAATTTGAAAATCGTCTGACTTCCCATAGAAAAGCATTATATCACAAAATAAAATGTTCTGTATATTCCGAACGAATGAACCAAATTTAACCCAAAACTATACAGCTAAATCCGGGGAGCTCATCAACATGCCCAGGGAATTTCAAGCCGATCGGATGCTTTTTGCGGCAGTTATCGCGGAACAGACAGACAGACTAACGGAAACCAAAACTTTTCGTGTCTCCACAGTAAGCCTTCACTGACGTTTCGGCAATTATTTATAAGAATAAAAAATACGAAGTTTTCAGACATTAGAAGCGTTAAATTAAAAACGTTGTTATGGAAGGATATTTTGAATTTTCATGAGCTACAAATTCTGCTATTTTTTGTAAATAATAAAGTACTACGGGGGGCTCCGCCCCCCTGAAACCCCCGTGGTCTCATTAATTTACATATGTAACGTTTTATTGATTGCGCTAATGATTATGGTAAATCTTTTTACACTTCCGAGCTTTATTCTTCAATACTGGTGGGCAGAAAAGTATTTACATTGGCGCAATTATATTAAAAGTTTAGGTTTTACGAACGTAAATGTAATTTCCTTTTAAAGATAAAAAAATTTTCATTCATATTTTCTGAAATGAGGCGGCATTAAGAACTAACACTCGTCAAAAGATATTTTTTCAGGCAATCTAGTTAATGTCTGTTTTTAAGAATGAAAATATTTATCTCCCGATATAATGATGTCCTTCTCGACAGCGATAATTTTGCGGTGCATAATTTTGACATTTACTATCAATTTGCTTCTCAAAAGTTTTTTTTTTTCTCATTGAAATTTTCGATTAAAAATTAAATATTTCTGTTAGCTGCGTCCAGTCGATAAACCGTGAGATATTAGTAACTTTTTTTTTAATAATAAGAATTAATATCATAACACAAACCCCTTTTGTTTCAACCTCAAAGCGTATTTGTTTTATTTTTGATATATGAGATCAAATTCACCTTTCCGTTGCTAGGAAACAGTTAAAAGAAAATTAAGACAATGAAATATGTGATTGAAAAAAAGTAAATTAAAAAAAAATATTTTATATTATTGGAACACATATATAAAATCCCTCCATAAGATATACACCGAATTTAAAAACTCTGACAAATGTATACACAAAATTTCAAACTAATATGAATAATGTGTGGCTCCATTAGGAAATTCCATCATCCATAATTTATCATTTAAATTTTTCAATCATATGAGCCATTTCCTTTCAACAAATAAAAATGGAAAAATCGTCTGAATTGCTATAGGAAAGCATTAAGGCGGAAAATAAAATGTTCTATATATTCCGAACGAATGAACCAAATTTAACCAAAAACTATACAGCTAAATCCGGTGACCTCACCAGCATGCATCCTTAATTTCAAGCTAATCGGACGCTTTTTACGGCAGTTATCGCGGGACAGACAGACTAACAAACAGACAGACGGAAACCAAAACTTTTCGGGTCTCCACAGTAAGCCTTCACTGACGTTTCGGCAATTATTATTACTAGTAAATCTGCAGATCAGGAGCCTCAACGTCAGCTCTACAATTCATTGTGTTTAGCACCATTTGAGTAATATTAATCTTTCTACAAAAAACGAAATTTAAAGTTTTGAAATTACATAAACATTTATAAAACGAAAAAATATTTCGAAGGTTTCTGACAGAAGCGTTAAATTAAACCCCTTGTTATGTAATGGTATTCTGAAAATCTCATGAGCTACTTATTCTGGTAATTTTTAGATAATAAAGTAGATTTCTTCAGGGGGGCTCTGCCCCCCTGAACCCCTTCGTAGTGTAATTTAATTTACATTTGTAATTATCAATTAATTGTGTTAATGTTCTTTAGTAAATTCTACCAATAGACGGAAACGTACATGAATTCTTGTCTACAGCCCTGTATATTACGTGAAGATTTTTAAGCGTCCTCTATAACATTTAAATTTAATGCAGACAAAAAACCCTCTTAAAACTGCTCATATCACATTTCCGGGGATTAGTATGCATAGTGTGCACCATATATCCAGTTTCTGCGGAGTCCTGTATATGGTTCTATTTAAATTCTGCAAACATTTGTTAGTATACTAAATGTAATTGGGCTGAGAAATACATAACTCAAAAAAAAAAAAAAAAAAAAAAAAAAACACTGAAGCAATTCGCGCTCATTTTCATTTATACTTACAAATTCATTTGTGTATCCCTGTACATGGTCTATACAATATTTAAGCACTACTTATTAAGCACAAATTTACTTAACGTTAAAACGCACACCATAATCGAAAATGCTCTTCAGCAATCTTCCCTAATAGACCAGAACTGCATCCGAAATTTTTTATGTGACCCTATAAATGAACCATAAATACGATACAAATCATATTCAAGCTTCTTGTAGTCAACCACAGTAATTTAATTTAATTTCATAATGTTTGAATTAGTGCAACACAATTAACACACTGACGACAGGCAATTTAATTAAATCTGGGTTTAAAAACAGTAGAAGCTCCTCCCTCTTCTGAAAGTGTCTCGGAAATTGGTTTCTGAGATATGTTTTTCATGTTTATGCAGCAGTAAATATCTTTCAATGTACGGATGTAATATATAATGTCTTACAATCTATAAAAAATATGGACAACACAATATAAATGTCTTTTCTGTAAGGTAGAAGTCACTCCCTTAGCCAATGATGTATTCTGAATAAAAACGAGAATTCTCGTTTCCCGTCGCTAATGTGTTAAAATAAGCTGTGAAGAGTTTTTTTTCCCCCGTAGACCACATTTTAATCGACCACTTTTGTGTGACCCTGAAAAAAAACATATGCTTTGCACCCCATATACTACAAAAATGTTTCAAAAATACATATCAATTTTATTATTTTGTAACAGAGTAACATCATTAAAAAACGTCACAAAAGGATTTTCTTCAAAGATTGTAATATTATGAATACTTTTGAGTTCCCTGTACGCATGCTGTAAGTGCTACACATAACATATTTTATAGTAACCAGGTTCTAGTGCATCTTAATAAAGTATATAAATTTCATTACGTTTAAAATTGTGTAACATTATTAAAATACACCGCAGACGATTTTTCCCAAAGACTATAATGTAACGGAATAGTTTTGAGTGCCCTTGTAATTAAGCTATGAATGCTACACTCTTCATTTTTAATACCAAACATACTTTGGCAAACCTCAATAACGTATATCAATTACATGTATTCCCGACTATATTTACGCGAGTTAGAGCACGTAGAGAAACACGGCAGGCGACAGATCGAAAAACTGAAGTCATAAATACTTTTCATCCATGTTGAAAAGTGTTAAAAAGGATTTACATGCCTTTAACTGTACTTTTTTTTTCACTTATAGCATGGTTAAACATTAGTTTAAACATCCTAATCCATGCGATAGCAATAACATATTAAAAGACCCCCAAAATATGCATATCTGGAGATCTATAAATCTACTGGAAAATAATTCATTATCGTGCCCACTGTTAATTGCATAAATTGCATCGATTTGGCGCGATAAAATATTTTTTGTGATAGCCTTTTAATAGTACCTGCAACAAAATTAACGTAATTTACTAACTTCATTCATATTTGACGCAATGATAGGCTACGAATAACAGTCGCTAGGCAACGAAGAAAAGGAAAAAAAAAGAAATATGTATCATGTAAAACTAGAAAATTAATTAAAAAATTCTTTATTTTATTGGAATACATGTATAAATGTCCTCAAAACATTATACACGTAAATAAAAAAATCTGATAGATATATTGATAAAACTTCAATATAATAGGAATAATTTAAAACCCTTATTTGGAATTTTAGTATCCATAATTTGACATTTAAATCCATTAATCAAACGTGCCATTTTCTTTCAACAAATCGAAATTTGAAAATCGTCTGACTTGCCGTAGAAAAGCATTATAAAGAAAAATAAAATCTTCCATATTTTCCGAACGAATGAATCAAATTTAACCAAAAACTATACAGCTACGTCCGGGTATCTCACGAATATGCCCAATTAATTTCAAGCTGATCGGGTGCTTTTTGCGGCAGTTATCGCGGAGCAGACAGACAGACAGACAGACAGACAGACAGACAAACGGAAATCAAAACTTTTCGTGTCTCCACAGTAAGCCTTCACTGACGTTTCGGCAACTAGTAAATCTGCAGATCAGGAGCCTCAACGTCATCTCGCAAGTCTTTTTTTAAACAAAATTTTGTAATATTCAATTTCCTGCAAAACGCAATTTAAATTTCTCGAATTACGTAATTATTTATAAGAATAAAAAAATACGAAGTTTTCATACATTAGAAGCGTTAAATTGAAAACGTTGTTATGTAAGGATATTTTGAAAATTTCATGAGCTACTAATTCTGGTATTTTTTTGGATAATAAAGTAGATTTCTTCAGGGGGCGAAGCCCCCTGAACCCTCCCATGGTCTCATTAAATTTACATATATAACTTTTTATTGATTGCGCTAATGGTTATTGTAAATCTTAGATTTCTTTTTACACTTCCGAGCCTTATTTTTCAATACCGGTGGACAGGAAATGATTTACATTGAGGCTATTATATTAAAAGTTTAGGTTTTATGAACGAAAATGTAATTTACTTTTAAAATTAAAATACTTTTCATTCATATTTTCTGAAATGAGGCTGCATTAAGAAGTAACACTCGTCAAAAAATATTTTTTCAGGCAATTTCGTTACTGTTTGGGTTTTAAGAATGAAAATATTTATTTCCCGATATAGTGACGTCATTTTCGAAAGAGATCATTTTGCGGTGCATAATTTGACATTTACTATCTATTTGCTTTTCAAAAGATTTTTTTTCTCATTGAAATTTTCTATTGAAAATTAAACATTTCTGTTAGCCGTGCAGGCGATAAAACGTGAGATATTGGCAAAAAAAATTTTTAATAAGAAGAATTAATATCATAACACAAGGCCCTTTTATTTCGACCTCAAAGCGTATTCGTTTTAGTTTTGATATATGAGGTCAAATTCACCTTCTTTTCGTACATTCGAATTAATTTCCAATATGAAGACGTATTCATGCCTATTTTTTATTTCATTTTCCTCTTGCACATGAAAATTTTTGAAATCAAAATTAACTGTTTAGGATAAATTATTATTCCGCGATCTGATTTCCTTGGCAACGGTAAATAAAAAGATATATTATAGCAAAATGTCAATTTATTCCTTATGAAAATAATGAGCTTTTTAATTTAAAAGAAAAACATTTGGACAAAATAAATAGAACACAACCTGTCTTTATTTCTGGGGTAAATTCCATCTATATGTAAAGACACAAAGGCATTAATTAATTCATCCCTTTTGACGTAGATTTGACTTCAAAGAATTACACACACTTTCACATTTACGATATTTTTAGGTGTAATTTCGTTGCTAGGTAACAATTAAAAGAAAATTAAAACAATGAAATATGGGCATTTACTTTAATTTAATTTGTAAAAGAGAATATTTTATATTATTGGAACAAACATATAAACTTCCTCCATATGTTATACACCGAAAAAAACTCTGAAAAATGTATACACAAAATTTCAAACTAATATGAATAATGTATGTTTCTAATTAGGAAATTTCATCATCCATAATTTACCATTTAAATCCTTCAATCATATTACCATTTCCTTTCAACAAATGAAAATGGAATAATCGTCTGAATTGCTATAGAAAAGCATTATTGCGCAAAATAAAATATTCTATATTTTCCGAACGAATGAACCAAATATAACAAAAAACTATACAGCTAAATCCGGGTACTTCACCAACATACCCACTTAATTTCAAGCTAATCGGATGCTTTTTGCGGCAGTTATCGCGGAACAGACAGACAGACTAACAGACAGACAGACTAACGGAAACCAAAACTTTTCGTGTCTCCACAGTAAGCCTTCACTGACGTTTCGGCAATTATTCCAATTAGTTTGAAATTTTGTCAATATATTTGAGAGATTTTTTTAATTAGGTTTATAATATTGGGGGGAATTTTATGCATGTTTTCCAATAATATAAAGGATTTTGTTTTATCAATTTGACATAATGCATATTTCATTTTTTTCCTTTTCTTTCATCTGTTGCTTAGCAACGTATTTGGTCCTAATAATATTAGTATAATTGCGTGTATAATGTTTGAGTAAAGCCAACGTCAAAACGGGTGAATTAATGCATTTGTATCTTTGTATATAGATGGATTTTAGCCCAGAAATAAAAATAGGCAATATTTCATTTATTTTATTTATTTTATTCAAATATTTTGCTTAAAAATACAAAAGTTCATTATTTTCATAGCGAATAACGTAACATTTTTCCATAACATTTACCAATATTTATTTAATTGTTGCCAAGAAAATCAAAACCCGGAATAATATTTTCTTTTAAACAATTTTCAATTGAAATGTTCTGTCGTGAAACAGGAAAATGAAAAATAAAATTAAGAATAGAAAAATTAATATGGCGGCATATTGGAAATAAAAAGAAAACTCTCGAGTATTTCTTAATATAACAAGATGAAAAGTTTTGAGTAAGTACGCATAGCAGGTGAATTAGACGTCATCTATCGAAAGCAAAGATGCTGGAATAAAAAGTTCTTGGGTAAAATAAAATTAACTATTATTCACGGAGGAAAGAGATAGATGGAGATGCAGTATGCAGGGCTCCCACTCGGTCCGTTTTTTGAACACCACTTTTATTTAAAGAAAAATCTGACTTATAAATTGTGTAGAAATAAACCGGGAAGAGCGTTTTTCTTGCAATTGTCGCAGAAACCTACCACGAATTTCTTTCTAAAAAATTACTGGTTTTCAAAAAACGGACCAGTGGGAGCCCTGAGTATGCTGTAAAAACAGTTTGCAATACGATGTGCGTTATCGCTCAGATTTAAATGCCCTCATTCGTCCCCCCAAAAAATAAGCACGTGGAAGAGGGACCGAATTCTTTGACTTCATCCGTGCATTTTTTCTGTAAAATGAAAATGATCTGCTTATATGTAAGCAATAAACATTCTAAGGTAGCATTTCATTGTATTATGAATTAAAAACTGTATTACTAAAAATATTATTATTATTATTATTTTTAAGCACGTCGTTGTGTTGTGCCGAATGTAGCGGATTTTAGGGTTACATTTTTGGCATCACTTCAAGATTTATTGTCTGTGTACGGTTAACATGAATATTTTATTTTAAATTTAAATTTTATTAATTTATAAAAAATCTTATGCTTATCCTTATAAATCACAGCGTAAAAAAAAATCTAAGATATACTATAACCATCCGCACAATCAATAAAAAATTACGAATTTAAATTTAAACAGAGTACGGGGGTTTCAGGGGGGCAGAGCACCCCTGAAGAAATGCAATTTTTGATTTAAAAAGTTTCCAGAATAAGTAGCTCATCAGAATTTCAGAACATCAATGTATAACCACTTGTTTAATACTTTTAATTTCTGAAATTTTACGAAGTATCTTGTATGCTTATAAATATTTATGTAATTTGAAAACTTTAAAAGGCGATTTGTAGGAAGTTGAATATTACGCAATGAGTGTTAAAAAACAATGACTTGCAAAGATGACGTTGAGGCTCCTGATCTGCAGATTTACTAGTTTTATGTAAACGAGTATAACTTCAATAAAAATACAGTCGAACCTCGTAATCCCGACATTCTAATGACCTGAAAAAACCGTCGTCATAAGCGGAGTGTCGTGATAACCGGAGTTGGAGAAAACATGTTTATAAAGAGCTGCATTTCTAATTAATTTAAGATTATTTTAAATACATAACTGTTCTTGAAGTTTTAAGCAACAAAACCTTATTATTAAACAAAATAAATACAAAAAAATGAAAAGAATAAAACTCAGATATATGATGACATGTTTTTTTATTGTTGTATAAAATATCGATGAATTGGGTGGGTTTATCCTAGATGTGCTTCCTATAATTCTTTTTTCAATAATATGCAATAAATTGTAATCAATATTCGTTGTTTCAGAAATGGAAGTTAGATAATTTCTGATAGTTTCAATGCACTGTAAATGCTTCGCTTTTAGTCAGATGAAAAATGCCATATAACCACAAGAAAGCGTCACCTGACCAGAACAAAAAGACCACTCGTAGACTGATACGTCTATCTGGACCTTAAGTGTGTCATTCATAGTGTGTGTGTTTAATTAAATTGGTAAATGATTGAAGTAAAATTTCTCATTTATTCCAATGGGTATTTTATTCACTTTTGTGAAAAGTTTGGCTAAGACATTTCTTACCGCTTAATTTCCATGCTTATAAGATGGATTATGAAAAATGGACAAATTTTCTAAATCGTCGGGATATGCGGAGTTGACATTATTCAACGACGTAAAATGCGGAGTTTGTTTTCATTGAAATCATATGCAGAAAATCGGGACTTTGCAAAACTGACGTGATAAGCGGAGTGACGTGAAAGTATGGGGATAACGAGGTCCAACTGTAATAGGATTCCATCAAAGATTTCTTTACCTGATACAAGTTGGCATTGCAAATTCAACTTGGAGTAAGATTGGTCTGAAGAGGATTTTCTCATTCACCCAAATTATCACACTTTCGAAAGTCGAAATTTTACAGAAACAAGTAATCAATGTACCTTTTATAATTTTTTTGGAAGATAAATCTTTTACCATTCATATATTTTTTTATGTTTTTCTAAATGTATTTATATGCACTAAGTGTTTTTTCCCTGTGGGGGGAGTTTTTGAAACGGGAAAATTTCATTTTAATAAAATCAATGTGAATTATGTTTATATGCTCAACACATTTTCAAAGTTATGATTTTATATATTGTATTTATAAATATCGCAAGTTTATTGGGTTAAAAGCGTTGCTAAAAAATCACAAAATACATTAATTTCGAACCTACGCGCTCATGTCTAGTACAATTTTGAAGGGATATAATGTTTTAGTCAGTTTAACTTTGCATATTATTAAACATTTAATTTTTATCTATTTTCAATTACAATTTGTTTCAAAACTTTAATGAGTCTTATCCAGAAATAATTTTAGATCTACGACTTTTTTATTTCAACTGTTTTACACGGACCAAAGTAATACAGATTAGAATAATACAAATTAGAATCCAATAAACTGGGAAGGTCAAGCATTCTGTTTCTATTAAATATTTTTAAGTTATCTTTGGAGATAACTTAATTACAAGACTTTTCAGTACCTAAAAATATCTGAAGTTAATTTGGTAGATTATCAAAAATTTATATATAATTTATTTCTAATATATTACCGGTGTCAATGTATTTATTTCTTTCAGATATTTTATCGAGTTATTTTCAGAATTAACAATATTTTCTCGTATTTATTTCATCTTGACATACATGTCGTAAAGAACAAAAAGCTTCTGATAATTACTTTTAAGATTCAATTGATATATAAAATTCAACGTTCTAATTAAATTCTGTCATTAGATAAGGCGAGGAAAACTACTTTAAAATGCTGTTGCCCAGAGCATTTGGAGACTCGATTTATGCGGGAAATTTGACAATAGTTATGACATTTTCGTTAGTGCGAAATGTTTAAGTGTGCTTTAATTACTTAGTAATTCTACATTTCTTAAAAACACACTATTTATTACTAAATTATAGAGGAACAAATTACTAAATAAAATATTAATTCTATATATTTAATTTTTATCATACTTCTATCCCTTCCACCGTTGCCAAAATCACCAAGTAAAAGTTATTCACTTGTTTATATTAAGGTATATAATGTTCATTTTAAATATACAGCAGTTTCTCTCCTTTCAAATTAACAGACAATATTTTTGGAATGTCTCCGGAACCTTTTGGGTCGTCTTAGTTCTATTGGATTGTGGACAACTTGGGGTGTGCCTATGGAAGACATACGGCTGTTGGTAATGGTGGATGCAACTCTTTGTCGTAACCTCGGAGGTCGTAGCTGGCGCAGTCGATACTGGGTCTCTCTCTATTGACGTCATTATTGGATCAGATAGTTCGTTCACATTTACTACTCTTGATCTATATTGAATATCATCGTCTACCCTTTCGTCTGCTGTTCAAATGTGATCAGCATGTCCTTATAAGTTAATGCTTATTGTCTTCTAAAAACAAATAAAAAGAGGACTTAATCTGATCATTAATAATAACTATTTTTCATTTAATTGTAAATGTTATAAACAAAATTACGGCACCCAAATGGATTCCCCTATTTCGGGTTTATTAGCTGAATATACTCTTCACACATTAGAAACTGGAGTTTTTAGCGCATTTCAATTAACTCCATACACTTGGCTCAACTATGTTGATGATATTTTTTATAATTTTGAAAAACAGTTTTTAAGGATTTAAAATAATATTTACAAATCATCTAAATGCAATGGACAATAACATTATATTTACTATTCAAATTGAACATAATGAAAGTCTTCAATCCTTTGATATAATGTTAACAAGAACAAAACAATCTATCGACACATGTGTTTTAAGAAAAAGCATGACCCACCAGGATACCATACCAAATAATGCATATTCTCCATTTAAGTATAAAATTTCAACCCACATATTTTTCATTAGAAGGGATTTTCTAGTATGCACTGAAAATATTTTGGATAATGAATTAGATAATATTCACAGTACTGCTAAGAATAACGGTTTTAAAGTTAAACATATTATAAATTAATCATAGATATTGCCAATAATAAGAAGTTTGTACAACAATTTGATTCGCAAAAATACAAACTTTATACAATTCAATAATTTTCCAATTTTTTTTTTTATTTAAAAAAAAAAATTAAAGTTTTTTTTTTTTTTTTTGAGAAATTAAACTACAGTTACATACATTACAATATCTGCTTAGTAACTAAATCACCTCTGAAATTAACGAATATCATTCGCACTAAAACTTACTCAACTAATTTTGACAAGTACTCAGGAGTATACGGAATACAATTTGTTAGAGAAGACAAATCAAAGAATTACTATATCGGTATGACCACTAAGCATTTAAGTGTAGAAAAAAGGAGCAAGTAGCTGATAACGGCTATATTTGAAAAGCCACAGTCCTAGTAAGATTATCCCAAGAAGAAGCCATCCAAATAAATTTCAATCAAAGTAAGATAATTTTTCCCTCCAGTCTATACTGTCCATCCCACAAGGGAAACCATAGTGATTATAACACGCAAAAATTCTATATGTAACAATATAGCATCATTTAACTTACCAAAATTATGGCTCAACATTCACAAAGGTTAAGAAAAAAAATACATCCAAGTAAAAAAAAAAAAAAAAAAAAAGAAAAAAAAAGAAAAAGAAAAAGAAAAAGAAAAAAAAAACGTGCATAATATGAATGAAAACTTGAATAATGGCGTTTCGTAGGCCGTGCGATTGTAGAATATTTTTATTTATATGTTTTGAAAATGACACGAGTAGAGTGGAAACATGTAAATAGTCGAATAAACCTGATTTTACTATTTTTAAAGTTTTAAGTTACAGATTTTAGCAATTAAATTTAGTATATTATCACAAGAAGTTTAGTTTTTATATATTTGCACACTATCGGTAGTGGAGGAAATAATAGTAGTCATAACAAAAACAATTTACAAAGGGAGTTCCACAGTTCTCTAATGAATTTGTCTTTCCCTATGATTTGAATTTAAATGAAAAACTAGAAAACAGGAATTCTGCTTTTTCAGAATTTAGTGTCGCCCCCGATGAAAAAAAATGTATATATAAGTAGTACAAAACATATTTCAATTTTAAGACTTAAAGCACAAACTTTTATTTTATGTAAAATGACGTCATTTGCATCCGTTTAAGAATTCCACATTGACGATCCACTCTTAAACATCTACAGTAAAGCATGCATACGATGTCACTATCTCAAAATAATACACAAATGCAGCAAAAAGATGCCGTCATTAAAAAAACTGAAAAAAAAAAAAAAAAAAAAAACGGCTATCTAATGATTCATAGGCATTCATTTGTTTGTAGCATTAATACAGACGATTTCAGTCGTGACGTCAGTCATGACGTTTTCGTTGGAAACTGACTTCAAACAAACGGTCGCTATGCTGTATTTTCTATTTTGATTGTGTGTTGCAGCTATATCTTATATCTATATTTCACATCTAAGTGTTTTAAAACTTGATATGTACTGGTAACATTTTCCACGATTTATATTTAAAAAGAAATGACGCATAGCAACCGTTTGTTTGGAGTCAGTTTCAAACCAAAACCTCATGACTGACATCACACTGAAAGGGTCTACAGATACTTAAAATTAAATATACTTTATAATAGCTCCATGTTTTAGTATTCGTAGAAATTATTCGTTTATATTTTTTTCAAAATAGCACGTCTTTTGATTACATTTGCTTTCGGTTCTTATGAGAAAATGGCAACTAAAGATATAATTGCTATTTTTCAATTATTTCCCCTTTACTTTCTATATAAATGGAGCACTTGAGTTGCCAAAATTAAACAAATGGTGCTAAAAACTACAAAAAAAAAAAAAAAAAAAAAAAAAAAAAAAATATTTAAAAAATAAATGGAGATACAGGTTTCAAACGAATTGCATTTAAAAGTACTTTTTTTTCCCAATACGACGGCATAAACATTGAAAATGTGCGATGCTTACAAATTAAAAAAAAATGCTATAGAGCATTTAATTGTTCAATGATACATCTGCTTTGTTTATTGCTAGCTTCTGTAAGATAATGTTATATTTTGGAGACAAAATAAGCTGGGAGAAAGAAATAGCATACCGTTCCGAGGGCTAAAAAAACTATATGTTATCTATTCAGAATGGGGTTTAATCATTACATACATCATTTAAAATATTATTTGCTGTAAAATATCGCTCGAAAATAAGGATTAGTGGCAAACTATGTTTGCGTTTTTCAAAGAGAAATACTCTTTGTCGTTTATTTTTTAAAAAAAAAAGTCTGAAAATAGTGGTTTTCAATATATTTACATGTTAAATAAGTGACAGAATTAATAACTAGAAAACAGGAATTCTGTTTTTCAGAATTTAGTGTCGCCCCCGATGACAAAAAATATATGTATATAAATATAGATACAGTAGAGACCCGATTATCCGAGTTAATCGAACCCATACCTTTGGAATGGATCATTTTCTTCTAATGGACTGATGGCTTCCATTGTTATGAAACATTATAAATGAAGTGTTAGGTGAAGATGAAAGAGCAGTCGTAAAAAGTTGGAATTCTGATTTTCTGGTCAGAATGGGAAAAAAAGTTTCTAAAACTCCACGTTTTATCAGAAATCCTACATTTATATTTTTTCAAAACAGCACGTATTTTAATTAATTTTTTTTCTGTTTTTATGGAAAATGGCAAAAAAAAGATATATATTTTTCTTTCACTTTCTACAGAAATGAAGTTCTTTCGTTGCCAATATTAAGCAAATGGCTCTAAAAATTACAAAAGAAAAAAAAATTAATATTTCAAAAATAAATGGAGATGCAGTTTTCAAACAAACTGCATTAAAAAGTACATTTTTTCCGAATACGACGGTCTAAAATTTGAAAATGTGCGATGATTAGAAGTTTAAAAAATTGCTATGGAGTATTTAATCGTACTTCTTTGTTTTACGACTGGCTTCTGTAAGGTAAGGTTATTTTTTGGAGACTAAACAAAATAAGCTGTGAGAAAGAAATAGCATACCGTACCTGGGGCTAAAAAGGACAGAAACATCTATGTTTACATTTCACTAGGATAATGGTAAAAATCCCAGCCGGCCCGCCTACAGGCGGAGGTAGATTACACAGTTACATTAATTTCACCAACAAAAACTAAATCATGATTCGATATAAATCGACTTTAACAGTTTTATCTGGCCGCTTTTGACGAGTTTTCATTTCATTTTTATATAATAGCTGGTTTTATCAGAATCATGTTAAGGCGGTATTAAAAAAAATAATTTTCCATGCTCAAAAACTCGAAATTTTCTGGCTCATTTTTAGATTTATTTTTTAGAGAAAAAATATGAAACTTGCTGACTGGATTTTTGAAAAGATTTATGAGCGACCTGTGTTTTTATTTTTCTTTCAATTAATTAAACCTTGATTTATAAACAATTATTTTCTCAGTAGGGAAATATTTTTCGTTTCTAACACAATCGCTTCGGGAAATTCTGTTCAAAATGCCCACTTTGACATCTTTTTTTGAAATATATTCTACCTCTATGAAAAAATTGATCATTACGGTACATTATATAGTTTCTGAATAAGAGAATCTACCAATTGGATGCATTTGAGATCAAAAATGAATTTAAAAATGTGTAATAAAATAAGCAGTTTGAATTTGAATACACCTTTAATAAGATGATTTTTTTCTTCAACCGCTTTTAATTTGTTTTTGCTGTAAGAAATGGTGCTATCAAAAACTTGTCTATATAAATGTTGAAGACAATATTAAGAATATACATGATAAATTCACGGGTATTTTATATCTTGTGAATTGACGGAGTTATGGAAATTTTTCTTCTTCAACCCCCCTTATTTGTTTTCGTTTTTAATCTTTTTTGCGGTACGAAATTGTCCTACCAAAAACTTGTGAATATAAAAGTTGTAGATAATATTAAGGAGATGTGTAATAAAATTAATTGGGTTTGATATCTTGAGCACTGACAAAGTTAGGAATTTTTTCCTCCAAAAAACCCTATTTTTTCGTCCCTTGAGCCCATTTTTAAATTTACCAAAAATATGAGATACATAAATTTCTGACACAATTTTTAGAAGTAATAAAAAATTTAAACTGATTTGATATGTACAAAAATTAAGAAATTGTGGGGGTTTTTCGGTTTTCACAAAACCCCTCCCTATTTCCATCTCCTTGGTCCGATTTTGTCCATTAACGAACTTGGCCGAGATTTTATGCCCCTTGATTTTATGTATCAGTTTGGAAGAGATTTGTGCAGAATTGTGGAAGTTATGTAAGTTATGAAGTGATATATATATATATATATATATATATATATATATATATATATTTCGGTATCCATATTCTTCATTTTTTCTTCCATATTAATTCTTGTAATTAAGTAGTATAAGGCACTTTATTTTATACATACAGTTCTATATATAGGTTTGTGGTATCCATTTTTATTGTCATTTCATTCACAATATTGCGGTTTTTGATGATGGTTGGTAATGTTTAATTAATGGTTATATATATATATATATATATATATATATATAAAGGAGGAGGGCGGAGTTGTCTGGATAATTTATACGCAAATGTTGATTTTATATATATAATATTTAAAAAAAAATTGTAGGAATGTTACGTAGATTATTCATGGTTCTACTATCAGTTTTGGTTCTAGTGAGGTTGCAGTCCTGTGTATTGTATAACATTCTTTAAATTAAATCTAGTTAATATGCATCAATTTAATTTACTATTATAGATTTAATTCAATTAACTTTGTAATGATATACGATTACACAGTTTATGATATTTGTATTTATGAATTTGTAGAGATGTTCTATTATGTTGGTATATTACCCTGCCCCCCCCCATATTAGTAATGATACATTAATTTTATGAAGTGATTAATATAAACAATAGGGTGGGTCGAAAAAACCGAAATTTTTATAATCGAAATGTAATAGCGCCGAAAAGTTGCCTTTTGTAATACAGAATAAATTCCTAAAATATTACATCGATCGGTTAATATCTTTTACCGCCGCAAGGGGGCCAAAGTTTCAAAAATTCGCAAAAAACATGTTTTTTTTTTCATTTTTTTTTAATTATCCAAACATACCAATATAATTTCTAACAGAACGCAATAGCTACATGAAGATATGAGAAATGTCCCGGTAAATGTTCATTATGATGAAATCATATCTTTATTTGCCGCAAAAAGACCATATTTTTTGTAAAAATTTCAAAATTTTCTATTTTTCATTTTTTTTTTCAAAATTTTTCTACATTCTATAATATGTCTAGAAATAAATAATTTTACTTTATATCTATTAATATATCATAATTTTTTATAACTATTTGTAATAGACTTGAAAATAACGTTAATCATTCATTTTTCTTGACGATCGCTTCATCTACTGATGTTTTACTTCATAACAGCCAATTCATGCCACAAAAATTATATAAAATGAACAAAATGTTTTAGTATTTTATTAATTAAAATATAGAGATGTTTAACCAAAAAAGGTTAAATAAACTTAAAATGAAGAAGTATTTAATGTAAATGAATTTTATAATTTAAGTTGCTTTCAGATGAAGCCATTATTTCTCTAGAGGCCAAAATTGATCAGATGTGATCCTCCCTCTATTCTAGTAAACAAACTTTATCAGCTCTTCAATGACTAATTTCGCGCATCTTTCTAGTGACTGAGTGGGACAAGGAAAGTTATAATAGCTGGTATCTTTAATCGAACATTTTAAACTCACCAGCGTTGTTAGTCGATAGAGAAACCATAACAGGTTGTTCCGTTAGTTTTCAGTTTTGCCAGTAGACTAAAGCCATACAATTTTAAGATTCAATGTTGAAGTCTGCTATGATAAAGTGACGGATGGCACTATTCTAGTCCACAGAACTTCGTGCTTTTGCAATTTTCTTCATGGCTGGGGCCTCTTCATATTCTATCATCCCAAAGAGACTATTTGTATGATTTGCGAAATAGTCATTTCGTGAAAATACAGGAACTATAATCTTTCGTAGATTATCTGTCAAGTAACGTAAGTTACTAACTATAGCGCACAGATTCTGGAAAACATGAGTGATTCATTTTAATTGTGAACCAACTGATGCAGTACACTTTCAGGATGTACTCAAACAGTATGACAAGTTAAGAAGAGGGTTTCTTTGTTCCGTAGAGTCTCAAAATTCGAATAGCAGTAATGATCCACCTTGCGTGAAATATTTGTCCAGGGACTCAGCAAAAAAGGTCAATTGTATACATGCGTGTTGAAAGAGCTTGCAATATTCCAGACATATACTTCTGGTCAGTAGACAAATCATCTTTATCAACAGCTAGGTGATCAGATTAAACTGGCTTAAATTTTGCAATTGGCAATAATTCGCAAATCACAAGAGATCAAAGAGAGAGTTTGAAAAGATGTCTCAGTGGAAGTTCATTGAAGTGAGGTCAAGGAAGCCAATAAAGTGGGTTTTTTTAAAAGTTGTTTTCAAGTAATCCTAATATAACATCATCTTTGCATCCTGTTTTGAAGACAGGTCCGTGAAATTCGACTGCAATTATTATTACAGTTTGGATTTCATTTTTCTTCAAAAAATCTATAATGTCATTGCATATAGAAGTCGCCTTGCTAGACGATGGGGTCAAATGACGAAAATAATTGAGACCTGGTTCTAGTATCAAAGATATGTTCCTCCTTGACTTTGCAAAGATGGAACTTTGCCACCTCTTTAACCTGGTAGATATTTCTATCTTTAGGGCCATCAAAGTATAGAGTAAAATGAGTACATTACAAAAAAAAAAACGAACAAAGTGTAACGTGGCCCTCTAGCAGCGAGAAATTAATTTTACGTGCAGGCAGCTGCAGGTGTTTCTATCATTGAGCAAATTTTTTTAACAGAATTACTGTGATCATGGTTAACAATGTGCATGAAATTAACAACATAAAATGCCTTTCCCAGCCTATAAGAAATGTAAAAAATCGGAAAACATTACAAAAGTTATAAAAATTGAAAAAAAATGAAAAACTTTAATTTTTAACATTTTTTAGAAATTTTGGCCCTGTTGCGGCAGTAAAAGCAACGATGTCACAAAAATGAAATGTTAATGTTGCACTACTAATACCTTGGCATGGCTATTACGTTCTATTTGAAATTGAATAGGTATGTTTGAACAATTTAAAAAAAAAATTGCAAAGAGTATGTTTTTTGCGATTTTTTCGAAATTTGGACCACTTGCGGCGGTAAAAGATATTAACCAATCGGTGTAATATTTTACGTATTTTATCCTTTTTACAAAAGGCAACTTTTCCGCGCTATTACGTTTCGATTATAAATATTTCGGTTTTTTCGACCCACCCTAATACACAAACTTTTATGTTATTTATAAATTCACTTATTTGGTATTATTATTAATTCACTTAATTTTAAATACATTATATTATAATGTTAATTGATTATTATCAATATTCTGATGCACTGTTTTAGAATGATATATGTATGCAATCTCAGCGACATTTTAGGTTAAATATTTACAATATAAAAATAAAATAAAATAAATAAATAAATAATTGTATTTTCGACTGTTATTTACGGTATAATGTAAATGAGGAATGCACTCAACGCTATTTCATCTAATTTTAGTCTTGTAATTTATAATATATTGATTATTTAATTTAATTCTTATAATTCAGTTAGACGGCAGAGTTAAATAATTTATTATGTACTAATATTATAAGTTCGCTATGGACTCTTTTTTTCTCTCTTTTATTAGTTATTATCTCTTAATTATTAATTGTTTAATTTTAAACTCTGTATAACAATTTTTAAATTAATTTAATTTGAATCATTTTAGTTTACTCTTTTGATTTATTTCATTTATATTATGCCTTGTAATGATAATACGCTTTCACAGTTTATGATACATGCATTTAAAGTTTGTAGCAATGTTGTATTTTATTAGTATATTACCATCCCCCCCCATATTTGTATTGATACATTAATATTTATTAAGTGATTATTATAAACAATTTTTATATTATTAATAAATTTTCTTATTCGAAATTATAATTTAATTTAAATTTAACTGTAAAATTTAAATATTAAAAAATTATTTTAATTTTAACCATTTTTGCACATTATATTAAGATATTAATTGATAATTGTCAATATTATGTTGCATATTTTAGAATAATATTTATCTGCAATCTTAATGACATATTTGGTTTAAAATACATTTTATCTAAAGTTATATTCGGTTTTTTGTACTAGATTGCAGCACTATACGCTATTTTAGTCATGTACTCAATTATATATTGTTTTTCTTAAATATAATTTCTTATATTTCCAGCAAGATGGCAACATTAAATAATTATTTATTTTGTTCTATTATTATTAGGCTGCCTGGACTCTTAAATTACACTTATAATGATTATTATCTATTAATTATTAATTGTTTAATTTTAAACACTTCATTTAATTTATAACAGGATCATTATTTTAGTATGTAGTAATTATTATTATATGGACTATCTGTTGCGGTACACATTATATTAAAATGTTATTTGATAATTATCAATATTAAGTTGCATATTATGGAATGATATTTATCTGTAGTCTAAATAATATATTTGGTTTTAAATACATTTTATCTAATGTTATTTTCGGTTTTCTATCCTAGATGGCAGCAGTAAACATTATTTTAAGCAGTTACTTTATCATTTAGTGTCGTTCTTAAATATAACTTCTTATAATTTCCGTATGTTGGCAGCTTAAATAATTATTTATTTTGTTCTAATATTATTTGGTTGCCTTGGACTCTTAAATTAAACTTATATTTGTTATTATCTATTAATTATTAATTGTTTAATTTTAAACAACTTCTTGTAATTTATTACAGGATCATTATTATCGATTGTAATAATAATTATTATATGGACTATCTGTTGTGGCAACCGTGGCATTTGCTTTTAACTGTATCAGTATTTAAGCGGGATTTTAAGCCAAAGTACGTTATCTGTTTGTGTCAATGCTAATATGTCTTGGCAGTCCTCGTGCTGGGTTTGTCTATGATTTAATTTGTTTCATTTTTTAATTGTTTTCATAGTTGTGGATTTCACATTGTTTAATATTTTATATGGTTGTTTAATATTCTCTGGTGCTTAGTCGATTGGGTAAATAATGGAATTCAATATTTGATTATTGCTGAATTCCGTTACAGAAATCGACTATGTTTTTTGTTTATAAATGTATTTTATGTACCCGTGATCAAGTGAAATACCTTATAAGCTTCCGGCTTCATTAATCCATTTTATCTTTTGAATGTTTATATTACGGCTTTTTCTGGTTCAACATTATATAGCGGGATTTATTTTCTATTGTCTTTAATCAGACTTTATCAAAAATTGGTTGTTTTTTTTTTCTCATATGTTTCATATAGATTTATTGCCAGCAATATGTTAGTGAATTAGTTGCATTTAATAAAATTCTGTATTACTAGTTACATGTTCCTTCTCTATTCTGTAAAATGTCTGAGTTATGAATATTTGCTATATTATAAATTTAATTTCAATTATTGGAAATCGATGACGATTTGTTATATATAATGGTTATATATATATATATATATATATATATATAGATAGATAGATAGATAGATAGATAGATAGATAGATAGATAGACAGATAGATAAAGTTTTTTACTGGGGGTGTCTTTTGGGTTCTAGGGGTCATGATCGGTGTAGATCTGCAAAAATTTTTCAGAAATTCCAACATAGGAACGATCCCAATAGGTAGTATTTCATACGAAATCTTCCTAAAAAATGCATAACAAAGAAAGTTACGTTCAACGCTATATTTAAAGTCGCATATCATATTTTAAAAAACAAATTTTAATCCACGAAGGAACTATTGTAAAGCCTTTTAAAATCTCTATAGGAATTGTGAACAAAGTTATAAAATCTTATTTAAAGCTAATAAAAGGAAAAAAAAAAAGAATCCATGATGCTCACTGTTATATCCCGACCAAATCAGAATTAGTAGCGATCTATGTTAATAGATGGCAGCACTACACAGTCTGGAATTGTAAGGCTTTGCACGTAGCCGAGAATATTTCTGCGCAGTTGTAAAATGTGACTTGTTAAGAATAGCTGCGTTTTAGCGGCTTTTGTACATATGTATAATAAACTATAAGTAATCTTATAGTTATGCTTTCTTCCTTAGTTAAGAGTAATTAGTAATAATAAGAGCGTGGCGATATAAAAGTGGCGACGAAAATGGGATTTAACCCAAATTAAAATACAATGCAAATTTTTTCGTGTGAAAAAAAAAAAAATCTTTTTCGAAAGAGAAAAAGAAAAAGTGGCACGGAAAATGGCCGAGGAAGAAATAATTACTCTGGGACGCTTGGAAGAATATAATGCAAATGTTCCTTGGACTATTTACGTCGAGAAAATTGATTTTTATTTCTCAGCAAATAGCATCAAGAATGATGAAATGAAAAAAAACATATTTTATTAAGTTCGGTTGGAACAACAACTTTTGCTATTTTACGTGATATTATTGCTCCGAATACGCTGAAAGAAATCAGTTACGTGGATCTTATAAAGAAAGTTAAAGATCATTTTTCACAATGCCCTAGTGAAATTGTCGAACGATTTAAGTCCCAGAAACGACTAAGGAAGCGAGGAGAAAATATAGCCGATTTCATAAGAGAGTTACGTCGTTTATCCGAACATTGCAACTTCGGAAATACTCTTAATGACCGCCTCCGTGATCAGTTGGTATTTGGGATACAGGATGAGAAGATACAGCAAAAATTACTGGATTCTAGAGATTTAACGTTCCAAACAGCGGTGGAAATAGCTGAGTCATTCGAGATAGCTGAGGCTGGAGTGAAATCCCTACACATCGGAGATACTACGACTGTCAATCAAGTGCGTGCTTCTAAAGGAGAGACATCGAAAGTGCAGACGTCCGCTCATGCACCTAAGCCTAAAGAAGATAAATTCGCGCCTGAGAAACCATGTTACAGGTGTTCTAAAAATCATAACCCCAAGTTATGCCCTTTTAAATCTGCAGAATTTCATTTCTGCCATCGATTGGGTCATTTAAAAATTTGTTGTCGTAACAGAAACTTTGGAATGAAAAGTGAGAAACCTTTTAACAACAGAAAAATTAAAACCGTTCAGGAAGAATATTGTTTAAATTTTATGGACGACAACTCCAATAAGGTGTCATGGATAAAATCTGTTAAAATAAATGGTGTAAAAATACAATTTGAAATCGATAGCGGTGCGGACCATACTATTGTAAGTAAAAGTATTGCTCATAAATTGTTCTCAGGTAAGCTGCCTTTAATTAAATCTAATATTAAGCTACAAACTTATACTAAAGACTCTTTAACTGTTTTGGGGGAATTAAAAGTAAATGCTGTTGTTAATGAATATTGTATACCTGATTTAAAAATGTTAGTTATTAAAGAGGAGGGCCCGAGTCTAATCGGAAAAACTTGGTTAAAAACATCAAAATTATTTTGGCCTCATGTAAATATGATTAAAAGCATTTCGAAAGATGATTTAATTAGAAATTTTCCTAATGTTTTTGCTGACGGGATCGGAACAATCAAGGGTCCTCCCGCGTCAATAAAATTGAAAAAAGATGCAAAACCAGTTTTAAATCTCGACCTGTTCCTTTTGCTTTAAGGAAAGCTACTGATGTTGAATTGGAACGATTAACTAATGAGGGTATTTTGAAACCTGTTGATCATTCAGAATGGGCGAGTCCTATAGTAATTGTTCCTAAGCCTAATGGTTCTGTTAGAATATGTGGTGATTATAGAGCAACAGTTAATTCCAATACTGAAAATGACAATTATCCTCTTCCTAGAATGGAAGAATTATTTTCTAAATTATCCGGTGGAAAATTCTTTACTGTTTTTGATTTAAAAGATGCTTAATTACAAGAACCTGTAGATAAAGAAAGAAGTAAAATTTTGACTATAAATACTCATAAAGGTTTATTCAATGTGTTACGATTAGCATTTGGGGTAAAATGTGCTCCTGGAATGTTCCAAAGAAAATTGAACATATTTTTTAAAAAAAATTGAATATGTTGGTGTATTTTTAGATGATGTTATTATTAGTGCTAGTAATGAATCAGAACATTCTGAAAGAGTTGAAAGTGTTCTGAAATGCTTTTCTGAGCATGGTATAAGATTAAATAAGGAAAAATTAAAATTTATGGTTTCGGAAGTTTCTTATTTAGGTCATAAAATAACTCAGGAAGGAATTAGACCTATTCCAGAAAAGTTAATGCTATTTTGAATGCTCCTATTCCAAATAATGTGTCACAATTGCGTTCATTTTTAGGCTTAATTTCTTATTATAGAAACTTCCTGCCTAATATTTCAGATGTCTTAGAAGCCTTACATAGATTATTAGATAATAATGTAAACTGGACATGGTCAGAAAATCATGAAAAAGCGTTTCAAAAAGTTAAACAATTATTATGTACATCTCCTGTTTTAGAATTACATGATGTAAACAAAGATATAGTTTTAAACTGTGATGCTTCTGAATATGTTATAGGATCAGTTTTAATCCACATTGTTGAGGGTAAAGAGAAACCTATTGCTTATGCTTCGAGAACTTTAAATAAAACTGAAAGGAATTATGCTATGATTGATAAAGAAGCTTTATCTGTAATGTTTGGTGTCACTAAATTTCACCAATATTTAGCTGGAAAAAAAATTAAAATTATAACAGGTCATAAAACTTTAATTCGATTATTTGATCCTGTTAAAAAGGTACCTGATACATTACCACCTAGAATGCTGAGATGGTCGCTAATGTTAGCTGGTTATGATTATACTATTGAGTATCGCGAGGGTAAAAATAATAAAAATGCTGACGCATTAAGTAGATTACCTCTCCCAGAAACTGTAAATATAGTGAGTAACCCTGTAGAAATAATGTTTGTTTCAAATAATGATAATTGGCCTATTACTTCTAAATGTATTGCAAAGTGGACAACTGAAAATCCTGTAACTAAACAAATTTTATAGTGGGTGTTACATGGGTGGCCGCGAAAGGTTAAACCAGAAGAATATCAACCATATTTTCGTAGAAGGGAGGAAATTTCCTGTCTAGAAAATTGTCTATTGTGGGGACATAGAGTGATCATTCCAGAGGAAGGCCGTTAATATATATTAAAATTACTGCATTCCGTTCATCAGGGTATATCGAGCATGAAAGCGAAAGCTAGAGGGGTAGTTTGGTGGCCAAATATGGATAAAGAGATTGAACAAATGGTAAATTCTTGTAATAGATGTCAGCAGGGCCTGATTACCAACGGGGCACACATACACCAATAAATTTTAAAAGATATTTTCACCTTATCTAAACGACGTATTCATGTAAAATTTCTGTTATTAATGAGACAAAATTTTCTCTTTCTTTTTACTGGTGGGAATGTGCCCCGTTAGTAAACAGGATGTCAGATGTTTGCGAGGGATTGTCCCAAAATGGAACCCTTGAAATGGAAATCTGAACTGCGGTGGGAAAGGATCCATATAGATCATGCCGGTTCTTTTGAACGTAAAATGTTTTTAATAGTAGTCGATTCTAATACTAAATGGTTGGAGGTAGAAGTAGTACCCAGGTCTGATAGTAAAACTACAATTAAGGTATTAAGGAGAATTTTTGCTACTTTTGGATTACCTGTTGAATTAGTCAGTGATAATGGTCCCGCGTTCACAAGTGACGAATTTGAGGAATTTCTTAAAAATAATGGAATTAAGCATACGCCTGTTCCAACTTATCATCCGTCTTCGAACGGACAAGCGGAAAGATATGTGCAAACTGTGAAAAATTAGATAAAAGTGGCATAACATTGTCAATTTCACGATTTTTGTTAGAAAATCATTCCACTCCTCATTCGGTAACTGGTAAAACTCCTGCTGAATTAATGTTTGAAAGGCCAGTTCGAACAGCCCTTCACTTGGTATTACCACCAAAACCTAAAATACAGCAACCCCTGCACAAATATAAGCTTCATGATTTAGTTTTTGTTAAAAATTTTGGAAAAGGGGAGAAATGGGTAAAAGGAAAAATTATGAAATTATTGGGGAGTAGATGGGTTTTAGTAAATAGATGTGATGGAGTAATGTGTAAACGTCACGTTGATCAGTTGAGACGTATAAAGAGATGAGTTATGAAATACCAGAGAGAGTTATAGAGATACATCGAAATGATAAACTAATGTCAGACAAAGTTGAAAATGTGGGACATAGTGGTAAAAATTACAGTAATTATGATAGGTATGAAAGGGTTAACCAAAACCGTTTTTCTGGAATTAATGGAAAAATAAAAGTACAGCTGAATAATGATAATACTATAGAACCAAGTCAATCTCAGCCTTCGTGTGATATTGTGGCAGGTACAGTTATGAGTAATAAAAATGATGTTACGACAGATAAAACTGTAAAATACAATTTGACTAAAAACAATCACGAGGACTGCCAGAAAAGTGCTCCAGTTCGAAGAAGTCAAAGAGCAAGATTGCCTGTAGTCAGGGGCGGCCGGTCCATTGGGGCCACTGGGGCCAGGCCCCACTAGAATTTTCTGTTCATTTAAAAAAAATTGATTCATATTTTTAATTTAAATCTTAAAAAAAAGAACTGTTTACTGAAAATATATTGCAAAGAAACTCCTTCTTACATCGTGCCCACTCATCCGTTATCGACTCTCAGCATCTATTTCTTTCTCAGAGGCAATAAATCACTTTACTGGCCACTACTTACTTCTGAACACCAAGGTTACTGTATCTGGGCACAAGACATTTGTGCCCATATGGCGCAATAAGGAGTATTTCTCTCCCTCACGTATCATTTAATTTTGGCGATGTACTGCTCTTTTAGAGCTAAATCTTCCGTATTTTTTTGCAATGTGAAGCACTGAGCGAGTGTGCCCTTGATGCAAAGCTTCTGTTATACGAGGATTCTCAAAAATATTTGGCGACATTTGTATTACTATTGCTCCTTATTCGTTAAATTACGCGATCTTTGAGTACTCTGTACTCTCTTTAAACGGAGACACATGTTACTGTTAAGGTGTATTCCAATCCAAACTGCTTATTTTCTGATTTATTTTTTAATCCATTTTTGCTCTAAAACGCATCAAACTGGCAAATTCTCTTATTTAGAAACTACATAATGTGACGTGCTTGTCGATTTTTTGAAAAATGTAGAAAATATTGCAAAAAAAAAAAAAAAAAAAATGCTATCAAAGTGGGAGTTTTGAACCGAATTTTCTGAAGCGGGAGATCTGGGGATGAAAAAAGGGTCCTACTGAGAAAATAATTGTTTCAAAATAAAATTCTAATGAATTGAGCGAAAAATGAAACCACACGGCCTCTTAAACATCTCTTCGAAAATCACCTCAGCAAGTTTCATTTTTTTACTTTTAAAAATGAGTCTGAAAGTGTCTCAGAAAATTTTAGCTGTTGAGGGTGGAAAAATATTTTTTCGAACACACCCTTAAATTCTTGAAATAAAAAAAATGAATTCTGTAGATGATTTATTCATTTGATTGATTTATTTGATTTCCCTTTTCAACAATGAATTTGGAAGAAAAACTTGAAATTAAACGCCCGTGACCTTATCAACCGAAGAATTTTGAAATGCAACGAAAAGATGGGGGAAAACTGCGCTATTTCTCTACACAGTGGTTTCAAAAATTTCTGTGGATTTCAGCAAGTGAAGAAAAAAAAGCATTGTTCTATTTTTATTGTTTATTGTTTGGAGGGGTGAAATTATGGAGTATGGCTGGCTGTAACGATTTGAAGCATTTTTCTGAAAGAGTAAAAAAACATGAAATGAGTACTACTCATTTAAATAATGCTATTAACTATAAAACCTTTGGAACTGTCAATATTGTAGCGCAGTTGTATGAAGGTTACAGGATTTCATTACAAAAACATAATGAAATGGTTGAGAAGAACAGGTATGTGCTAAATCGTAAACCGAGGTATGTTTTTAGATTTGGTCACATACGCCTCAAAATTGGACACTATATTGGAAGACCATTTAAACAATGCTACAGTATCTAAAAATACTTCAAAATCTATACAGAATGAGCTGTTGGATTGTATATATGAAACGTATATGCATGAAGTTAAAAATGAGATTTCTGCTTCTAATTTTGTAGATTTACAAGCTGACGAAACTATATTGATGTAAGCTGCACTTCGCAATTTGTTATCATTTCACGATATATAAAAAGCAACAAACCCGTGAAAAGGTTTGTTCAATTCATTGATGTCTATGATAAAACAGCAGAGGAACTTGCTAAAATTTTAACTCAAAATTTAGAAAATCTTTATTTAAAAGATAAGCTCGATGCGCAAGCATATGACGGTGCGCTGTTGTGAGCGGGTGTCATACTGGAGTTCAAGAGCGAATGAGAGAAAATTTTAAAACAGTTTTGAAAAACTCTGTGGGACAGGAACGATTAAGCACACTCTTGCTGTTCTTTCAGTCCACAAAGATTTTATTAGTACAATATCAGAATTTGATGTAAAAGTAAGTGAAAGGTTTGCTAGTCGAAAAAATCGACGTGCCTAATATCTATTTAAATAATGCATTAAATTTTAATTTGTGAATGGATTAAATCCCTGCAAGAAAAATATGTATTTTTTTCTATTAAATTATGAGATAATTACTTTTTGTTTGATTTGTGAATTTGTTTTTTAACTTAATAATGTTTGACCAGAGTTAATTTAATGTGAATATTGGTAATTAAATTTAAAGTTAGCGAAAGATTTGCGCATCTAAAAACATACCAAATTTTATTTAAATAATGTACTAAATTTTAATTTCTGAATAGTTCCAATGTTTGCAAGTAAAGTTTATATTTTTTTCTGTAACGTTGTGAGATTGTTATTATTATTATTATTTTGCATATTTGTTTTTTAATTGAATAATGATTGATGTATGTTCAATGTTAATAATAGCAATTAGTGGTATGTTAAAAGTTGTAATTAATTTGATAAGTTTGAAATTAACGTTGATTACTTGAAAAAATAATTAAATTTTTATTTCCGAAAGTAAGATTACTTTTTTAATTTTATTTTTAAATAATTTGTTTTTATGTTTAAACAAAAAATATTAATACAAAAAATTTACAATATGTTATGAGGACCGGGCCCCACCAGTGAAGATTGGCATGAGCCGCCACTGCCTGTAGTTCGTTTGAACTATGAGGGGAGAGGTGTTATATCTCGACCAAATCAGAATTAGTAGCGATCTATGTTAATAGATGGCAGTACTACACAGTCTGGAACTGTAAGGCTTTGCACGTAGCCGAGAATATTTCTGCGCACTTGTAAAATGTGACTTATTAAGAATAGCTGCGTTTTAACGGCTTTTGTACATATGTATAATAAACTATAAGTAATCTTATAGTTATACTTTCTTCCTTAGTTAAGAGTAATTAGTAATAATAAGAGCGTGGCGATATAATACTCACCATGTGCCAATCTAATCTATATGTATAGCTGTAAATCTAATGCTATGTTTTAGACAAAATTGGGAAACGAACGGGGTTGAGGCTTTTCCATTTAAATGTTTTCCATGCAAGTGCCGCGACCTTATTCAAACATATTATATGAGCCATTTTATTTTTTACCTTTATAAAAATGTACTAAGAATTTGGTACATTTTGTTTATTAGAAAATAAAGCTGAACTTTTAACACAAAAATACTAATTTGAATATCATTAATTTAGTTTCTTTGATTTATTTTAAAAATAAATACAGGGATTCAACTAAATATTTTAAAGTTATTTTAATTTAAAATGGAGAAAGGTTTTAATATTCTCACGTCTTTTATAACAGCTTGTTTTGTTTTGAGAAAATAAATTAACAATTTTTAAATGAAGCTTCATAAAAGAAAATTAAAAGGACCATAAAGATAATTAGTAACTCTTTTTATGTTTATAATAAGAAATATTCTACGACGCTTATAATTTATTTTTGAAAAGGCCCCACGACTAATGTTAAAAAGATAGTCAAAAGAAAAAATAATTAATTTAAACAAAAAATTGTGTAAACATTTTTGATGTTTTAAAACAAATGTTTTAATAACTTTGCTTATTTTAATAGACTGTAGGCCATGTCGTCATTTCGTTAAATTTTACAGCTTCTTTTATAATAAATTAGATGTTCACATAAAAAATTGTATTATTTTAAATTAATCTATAAAAAAGGCATAGTTTTAATTAATTTTTTAAAGTCTATTGAAAATTAAAGTAACGGAAGTTTAAGAACCGTGTATTAGTATGCAACGCTTATAAGATATTTAAATGAAGCTTCACAAAAGAAAATTAAAAGGATCATAAAGATAATTAAACACTTTTTAATTTTGTAATAAGAAATATTTTACGACGCTTTTAATTTCTGACAATCAATAACATAAAATTTTATAGATTAACAGAGTTTAAAATGATGCTACATTAAAAATAATTTAAAGAATCTTAGAGATAATTAAAAATTTAGTTATTTTTATCATCAGAAATATTTCAGAAAGTCATTAGTTTGTTTACAAAATAGTTTTAACTCAAGACAAAAAAAAAAAAAAAAAAAAAGATAATCAAAAATAAATTTTTTAAGCATAAGTAAAAAATTACGCTGCGGATTAAAATTACATTTTACATTCCCATATTTAGAAATTTTTGTTAAAAATTTTTAGATTACAATTCATTTTTGTTTTTGAAAATTTTTTTCAAGCACACATTTTTTGAATTTAAAAAAAAAAAAAAAAAAAAAAAAAAAAAAAAAAATCTGAATTGCAACACATAATTTTTTTAACAAAAATATTTTTTTTAGAAGCTTCAAATATGAGATTCCAAAAAATATTTTTTAGAAAGTTCAAATATGAAATTTTAAATTTACAGCCCAGTTCGTCAAGTCGTTATTGAATTATAGGAACGTCCATTGTTACTCTTTTGACCATTAGAGCAGATTTTCACAAATACTTTCAATTATTTTATTAGAAAATATAATTAAAACAAAAATTGATATAACCAGTTAAATACAATTATGTTCCACTCCCATAAAATATATCTAATTTGTAACAAAAAGCATTTCCCTTGTCTATATAATCAATCAAAATTTTGTTACTCTTGTGACCAGAGTGTCACAAGAGTCATTTAATATATGCATAAGTAAAATGCTTTTTGTTACAAATTAGATATATCTTTGTCTGTGGAACACAGTGGTATTTAGCTGGTTATATCAATTTTTATCTTACTTATATTTTGTAATGAATAATTGGAATTATATATGAAAATTTGCTCTAATTATCACAAGAATAACGAATGGACGTTCCCTCATACTTAAATGACTACCCCCTTACAACCTATTTGTTAACGATTACATATTAATGTTTAAGAATTTTAATAATAAATGTTATTTTGCTAACTTTCGAATAGAACTAATAAAAAATAGCGAATTTACGTTAAAGCCTGTTCTCTGTCTCTTATAGGAATTAAATTATAAAGTTACTTCGAAAAGTATACCGTGTTAAAGTCAAATCCTAAAATGGAAATAAGAGAAGTAAAAAAAGTAATTTCGTATTACATACCTCCATCAGACCTGTCTATCACCATGTTTTTTTTTTATTCGCGGGTTGGAAACCTTTCCTTGTTAATAACAATTAACAAATATAACATTTTGTAACAACAAACTTATAACATTATGAAAAAATACAAACCACAGTTTATTCATGTTATTGATTTATTTATTTGTGCTATATATAAATCAAGGTTTCATCACTTGTATATTTTCCTCAAACTCCAAACTTAATTTGTTAAAAAATCTTACATGGCAGAGAGAAAAGTGTGGAAAGTAAAACAGATCAGCTAAAGAATATCAGAAATACCAAAAGTTGTGCAGAAAATAAATTCCAGTATTTTTTATGGTTGTGATTTCACACACACTTGGTCGCTGATTTTTGTAAAAGAATTTCATTCTATTTATTTTTATTATTAGCCTCCGGTATGCTATTTCTTTCTCCCACCTATTAATGTGTCGTCTCAAAAAAATAACGTTATGTTGTATAAGCCAGCCGTAAAACAAAGCAGATGTATCATTTTACGGAATAATCCCTACTGAAATTTTTTAAACTTCTAAGCATCGTACATCTTCAATTTTTATACCGTCGTATTGGGAAAAAAGTACATTTAAATGTAATTTGTTTAAAAACTGCATTTCCATTTATTTTTGAAATATTATTATTATTTTTTGTATTTTTTAGCACCATTTGTTTAATTTTGGCAACTCAGGTACTCCATTTCTGTAGAAAGAAAATAGAGAATAGTTGAAAAATATCAATTATACATTATTGTTGCCATTTTCTCGTAAAAGCAAAAAAAAAAAAAACCAATGTAATGATTTCTGATAAAACATGGAGCTATTATAAACTAAATTTAATTTTAAGTATCTATGGGGGTAAAAGCACTGTTTTCCCATATGCGTCGCCGGTGAAGTGATTTCTGGAAAAAGCAGAATTCCTGTTTTCTAGTGTTTATATATTTTTATTAAAAACATTTTCTTCGTTTTCCCTTCTTTTAGGTTTTGTTAAAGCTGGTACAATGCATCAAGGCTTTATTATTTAAATAAAATTAATAAAGGAAAAAGCCTCGCTTATATTATTTCTCAGCCTGAAGTTTTACATACTTAATATTCAATAACATGCATAATTTTCATAAGCTATTAAATATATTATTCTCTTTCTCTTTTTTTTTTTCATTTGAAACTCTTATTATACGTTTAATTCATGAATATAATTTTTATTTAAAATTATTTTTACGTTTATTTTATAGGGTTGAGGGTATATAAAATAAAAGATTTTTTAAGGTTAAAAATTACTTGAATTCATTACCTTCTATAAGGTTATATATATATATATATATATATATATATATATATATATATATATATATAATAGGGGGCTCAGACCCCAGCGTGCTTCGCTTTGCCTGCCAACCCCCGTTCAGACTTCGCAGCCTCTGAAAACTTACTAATGTGTCCTGTTTAAAAGATATTACCAGTTTAAGGAAGATTGAATTATATTATCAGTATACACTGAGAAAAATGACACTTTCAAATCTGTGCAAATCGATGTTTTCATTTTGTTTCAAATATGACGACCCAATACTTTCAGTTGTGAAATACGGGAAATTCTCAGTTTCAAACAAAATTACATTTTATTCGAGTAAATCTCACCAGTGTAGTTGGATGCCACCAGTGTAGGAACATGCGCGCGGTGCTGCATGGACTAAGTTATGCAATTCCACTTAACCACTCACACGTTCGCATTCGCCCTTTCATCTCCCCTCCGAACTTTCCTTATGAGGTTTACTTTAAGTTTTTTGGGTCGGTGAATCCGAATTTTTAACTTACGCCCAAAATTTCCTTCCCCCAAAACCCCCCAACATAGCTGTTATTAACTTAAATTTCTTATTGTTTTAGGGGAAAAGCATTACGAAATTCAGAAACTAGACAAAATTTGCAACAAATAGGATACATGACATTATGACGTAGGATAAACGGGGAGAGAGGGGGCTGCCTCGGAACATTCCCCGCGCGCTTTTCTCAAAAACGATTTTTTTTCAAAAAGTCAATTTTTTAAGGGGGGTTGCCGGGTGATATTTTGGTGGAAAGTTACAAACTGGGATTCAGCGACCCCAAAAACATAAAGTGTGTCGAAATCCAGAACTAGTATTAATTTTTCCAGGTAAAATCCCCTATTGTCTGGACTTCATAACGTAGTGCACGTAGCGCCGCAGTGCATGTTCAGAGGCAGCCCTCCCCTTCCCCGTTCATCCTACGTCATAGTGTCATGTATCCTATTTGTTGTAAATTTTGTCTAGTTTCTGAATTTCGTAATGCTTTTCCCCTAAAACAATAAAAAATTTAAGTTAAAAACAGCTATTTGGGTGGGGGGGGGAATTTTTGGGGGTAAGTTAAAAATTCGGATTCAGCGACCCAAAAAACTTAAAATAAACCTTATAGAGAAAGTTCGGAGGGGAGATGGGAGGGCGAATGTAAACGTGTGTGTGGCTAAGTGGAATTGCGCAACTTAGTTCACGCAGCACCGCGCGCATGTTCCGATGCAGATCCCCCCTTACCCTTCATCCTAAGTCAAAATGTCATATATCTAATTTGTTGCAAATTTTGTCTTCTTTCAGAATTTCTAGATAATTTTCCCCTAAAGCAATAAAAAAATTGAATTTTTAATAAAAATCTTTTTGGGGGGTATTTCACCAAAATTTGGGGGGGGGGTGGTTGCCGGGGAAAATTTTGGTGGGAAGTTAAAAATTCGGATTCAGCGACCCAAAAAACATATAGAAAGCCTTTTTCCAGAACTACCATGAATTTTGCTAGGTGGAGACCCTATACGGTCTCTATTGCATGGACTATATACTCATTTCTGAAAAACGGACATACTCAAATATGAACATGCACACACTCAAGAATAAAACATCATGTGTTCATATTTGAGTATGTCCGTGTTTTCAGAGATGAGTATATAGATTTTCAAACTTGATTAATTTTGTTTCGGAGACATTTTGACTATGCGATACACTCAGATTTGAGTATTTTTTTGCTCAGTTTTGAAAATGTCTTTTTTAGAGTGTAACAGCACTGTTATCTTGTGTAATCGCGTTGCTCTGCTTTTCAGTTTGGATGGGTATTTTTCGGTTACCTTGACCTCATCCATCGCTGCCGTAATAAATAACATCAGTTTTCGGGATTGATAAGTAAAGACCAATTACATACACATATGAAAATCGGCTGTATGAAATGTTTAGGTTAAAAATGACGCTATCTTCCATGGTTTTATAACGACGCAATACGACAATGGACAATATTTTCTTCTAGGTTGAGGTTAAAAAACTGGACTAGGTAGCTTTCACATCTACGTATTAAAAAGCATTGTGATTTGAAATTGTACGCTTATATTTTATGTTTTGTTCGAGTTTTAGTTATTTTAAGAACAAGTATAGCTTATTCATGAATTCTTTTCTTTATTTTCATACGCCATCATGCATATTTTCAGGTTATTTTTACAATGTATATTGTTTGTATTAATTAATAAGAATATCCGAATTTTTTAATATATATTTATTTAATAGTAATTCATACAAAATAAATTCGAAAGTATTTTGTGCATACATTTACCTGTATTTATGCTGCGTCAAGTGATGTAATATACAAACAAATTTGCTTGCCGTACTACTTTTATACCATATGACGTCAGATTAAATCTCCGGAATGGAAACCGTTTTAAATGTATTGTTTTAATACAATATATGGCCAAAGGTGACCGATCACTTGCGATTTTTGACGTTTTATTAAATATCTAGAAAAATACATGAATAATCAACATGAAACTGCAGGTGTGTAAACAGTATAGTATAGGTCATATATTTCTGTGAAGACTTTTTTCCGAAACCCCATAGGGGACCGTGAACAAATTGAAAAAGAACGAATATCTTTTCGATAACCCTGTAAAAAGTAATGTAGCAAAAGCTTTCAAACTCGAGATTATTAATAAGTGTCTTATTGTAATATATTGTGTTCATTTTTATGAGGATAGCATGTATATTAGTAGATAAAATAAGGTTTTTATAAAAACAGTCCCAAATTTCGCCAAGTTTTTTGCTTATAATTTGCAGAGTTCTTAATATAAAAAAAAGTTTTTTTCAGGAAATATTGCAAACAGCATTGTACATAATACTCTGAAATCAGAATTAACAAACAATAAAAATTGGATAAAAAATGAGCAGGTTTACAAGAAAATGTTTCACTGCGCATGCGCGAATGCAATCAAATGTAATATGCATAATGTATTAGCTATGTATATCGAGCAACTTTTGTAAAAGTTTCAAAATCGTAGCTTGAAAATTCTGAAAATTATTGTCGAAAGAATAAGCTCGAAATCCGCTGTTCCCCAAAAAGAAGCAAAAAGATGAGGGGTTGTATCCAAATATAATAGTACATGCAATAATGTTTACGCTATCTTAGTACTAATCAACAGATATTTAATACAACCCCTTATTTTTTTGCTTCTTTTTGGGAACAACGGATTTCGAGCTTATTCTATCGACGATAATTTTCGGAATTTTCAATTTATGAATTTGAGACTTTCACAAAAGTTGCTCTATATACTTAGCTAATACATCATGCATATTACATTTTGATTGCATTCGCACATGCGCAGTGAAACAATTTTAAGTAAACCTCCTCATTTTCATCCATTTTTTATTATTTTTTAATTCTGATTGCAGAGTATTGTGTACAATGCTGTTTGTCATATTTTCTGAAAATAACTCTTTTTTTTTATGTTAAGAACTCTGCAAAATTATAAGCCAAAAATTTGGGGACATTTGGGACTGTTTTTATAAAAACCTTAATTTCTCTGCGAGTATAAATGTTATCATCATAAAAATGAACACAGTTTATTACAATAAGACACTTATTAATAATCTCGTGTTTTTAACGCTTTTGCTACATTAGTTTTTACAGGGTTATCCAAAAGATATTCGTTCTTTTTCAATTTGTTTACGGTTCCCTATTGGGTTTCGGGAAAAAATCTCCTCGGAAATATATGAGCTATACTATACTGTTTACACACCCGCAGTTTAAGGTTGATTCCTCATGTATTTTTCTAGATATTTAATAAAACGTCAAAAATCGCAAGTGGTCGGTCCCTTTTGGTCATATAGTGTATATTACGTAATTTTCCCTGTTAAATGCATTTCTCATGTACAGTATAAAGACTTAAGATAGTTTACGATGAAACCAATACTTACGATTTAAATATAGAAATGTTGCATTCTACTTGAAAGTAAGAGATTTCACAATTTTTTACAATGTTAAGATTTCAGTAAGAATAAAAAAAAAAAAAAATAGTAATAATTTTTTTGGTATATGTATGGCTATTCTAATGGTGATTTCTATTAGTATGCTAAACCATGCAAACCAAAGTTATCCTCAAATTTATCAATTTTTAGTAAACTTTTCTTTTTTACTATTAAAAAGTAAAGTTTGAGAAGAACCTACATTTAAAAAGTAAAACTTATAAAAAATTATAGAGAAAATTAATAGGGAGCATACATATTATGAAGATTATGGCTAGTTTCCAAATCCTGATTAGCCACTGATTGTGGAATATTTCACAAATCCCACTACGCGTGTCCTTTTGGCGCCGTGTCACGTGTTTTACTGGAGAAATGATATTAAATGTTTGTTCTTTTATTGTTTTAAGTAAACGTACGTTTGGTTGCAGCGAGCAAGCTGCAGTTTTTGTCTTGGTCTTTCAAAAAGGGGAGAAATATTACTTTCCATTTATAAGGGAACTGTTTTCGAGCATGAGCATGTATTATAATTTAGTTGCGGCTTCTAAAGGGAAGAAAATTATTGCAATTCTTTTCTTAATTGATCTTAAAATCACGTGTGAAAGCTGGCTGAATGTTGAGTTCTAGAAATGTAAGATGATTTTCTAAACGCTGTATATATGCACAAATGTAAATACTTCTTTATCTTATATAAGCAGAAAATTTTAACTGTTGAAGTGTTTCTAGATCTTCTAAAAACACTTATCTATCTTGATATAATGCAATATATGTTGAACCGTGACATCTTGAATATTAGCTCTTCCAACACCAATTTCATATTTCCTAATCTATTTACTTTGAATTTCCTGAAATATTCTTGGATGAATTCTATTCACTGATGGAATCTAAATATTTCAGTTATATATCTAACACAAGGTTTTTGTGATTCTTTTTTTAAGAAAAAAAATTGATTTCTCATATGCAATAACAGTTGGTATTATTATTGTAATTGTAATAGATCATTGACCTATAACCCTTTATGTACTGAATTATGAATTCATGAAATTTTATCTTCTAAAACATTTTTCGTGTATTGTTTAAGCTACATTAGAAGATTTACATAATCATTTAATAATTTTTAGAGGGATTATAGAAGGATTGAAGGATTTAGAAGTATTAATTAAATTTGAATTTATAGGGATTTCGTGCAATATTTATAACTCCACTCAAATCTTTTATTTTAAATATTTTTTTTGATATTTTGTATAATTAGGATATGCACAAATATAAAGTGCTTACAATAGAAATAAATAAATATTTCCGAATTGAAAAATCCCCCCCCCCCCCTCAACGCCAAGAAAGCTGAAAAGATGCAAAGGCAAAATAAATCATAATTTAAAAAATAATTTTGTTTTGTGTAACCACTAATGCTTTCGGAACAAGATAAAGTGATGTATCTATAACTCATTCTAAACTGTATTACAACTAATCGATGTATTAAATGAACTTTATAACACATTTTTTTAATGATACTTATAAGTACCGACTGTAGATAAAGAGTAAAAGACGTGAGATTAAACCCCGGATGAGCTGGACCTGACTGTGCAACTTCCATTTTACAAGGCAAAACAAAAGTAAAAGCCTGCTTTTTAGCCTTGAAAAAAATTACCCATAAATTTTAATCTGACCAGTAAAGGCGAGATATCTCGCGTAACAATCCTCCAAAAATATACGTGTTTTTACAAATATGTTTTTCTTCCCGAAAATTTTGCAATTATTTTCGTGCTCATTTTTTAAAAGTAAAATAATGGCACTTACAGAATGACTTTTGAAATGATTTGGAACCGAAATTTTGTTTTGCCTTTTTAGCTAAATAAATTACTTTATCACTTATAGCCGAAAATGTGAGATATCTTGCGTATCAATCCTTCAGGAATAGGCCTCTGCATACTACTGATTCACCACTAGTCTAGTCAGATTATTTACATCATGAAATTTTCATTTAAGAGTGTTGTTACCAAAAAAGTTTTTCTTCATAAAATTTTCTTAACTGCTTTTGCGCTCATTTATTAAAATAAAATAATGACACTTACAGGAATGACTTTTTAAATGATTTTGGATATAAATCCGGGTTTCCCGGATAACAGAGTGTATTTGAAAACAGATGTTTTATAATTAATATTTTTTTAATGGGCCGCCAGCCTACTCAAAATCATTTAGCAAGAGTGCGTTAAAAAAATGAAATTTATTTACCCTTTGAGCTCTGGGGGCGAATTTCTTCAAGAAGCTCAAATGTCACATTGGCACCAGTATTTTGCAAACAAAAGATTCGGCTTATAATATACACGAAAAAATGCATTCATGAATTTTCATATAAATTTTGTTGACTATTCCGGTGCCAATTGTAACATTTGGGGATTAAAATGAAGTGGGAAGAAATTCACCCATCAGAGCTCAAAGGGTTTTAAAAGCTACTCTATCGTATCGGCTTCGTGCCAGGAATGAACAGTCTCCATAAATCGCCCAAGATAACTACGGCTTATCAGCCTTTTTTGATTTGGCTCATTTCAGTAGTTGAAGCGGATCGTTGGATGAACTGATTAAATTTGTGTTTTCTTTATATCTTATTGTGCCATGGATTGATGGAAGACTGTTTTTATTGCGTTATGGATTAGAAGCTGGAAACACATGCTGAACTATTTTTAGCTCCCGGTATGCTATTTCTTTCTTCCACCTATTAATGTCTCGTCTCCAAGAAATAACGTTACGTTGTATAAGCATGCCGTAAAACAGAGCAAATGTATCATTGTACGGAATAATCTCTACTGCAATTTTTTAAACTTCTAACCATCGCACATTTTCAATTTTTATACCACCGTGTTGGGAAAAAAAATACATTTAAATGCAATCTGTTTGAAAACGACATCTCTTATTATTTTTGAGTAAGTATTTTTTTTTTTTTTTTTTTTTTTTTTTTGTAGTTTTTAGTGTCCTTTGTTAAATTTTGACAACACAAGTACTCCATTTCTGTATAAATTTCTACAGAAAAGGTAATAGTAAAGTCAAAGTAAAGGAAAAACTGTTGGAAAATAGTAAATATATATTTTTGTTGCCATTTTCCCATAACAACTGAGAAAAATTTAATTAAAAGTCCTGCTATTTTAAAAAATATAAATGAATGATTTCTGATAAAACATGGAGCTATTATAAACCATATTTTATTTTAAGTATCTACATTAATATTGCAAACACATGAAGGCATATGATTCATTAGATAGCCGATTTTTTTGTCGAGCTACCTTTTTTTTTTTTTTTGATTTGATATTATTCAGCGATAGTGACGTCATATGCAAACTTTAAAACTTTACTGTACATGTTGTTTAACACTGGATCGTAAATGTGGAATTATTCAGCGGATGCGAATGACGTCATTTTATATAAAGTAAAAATATGGGTTTTAAGTCGTAAAACTGAAATATGTTTTGTGCTTCCTATATTTATATACATATTGTATATTTGTTCTTCATCGGGGGCGAGACTAAATTCTGAAAACGGAGAATCCCTGTTTTTTAGCTTTTATTATAATTTTAATATGTGTTTTTTAAAAACATTGTTTCATCTTTTTTTTAATACTTTACAGGTAATGCGTTCCAAATTTAACACGGAATTTTCGTTAATTTGTTACTATATTAAGAACTATAAATATAAAAAGTATAATATCCACTACCTTCGTTTGTAGAACGATAATTGGTTGTTCTTTAACACTCATTCAAAACGTACCGTCTGTCAGACAATTGCGTCTACATATCAACCATTTACACAAAAATGAACGCGTTCCCAATCTTATCACGCAATCTAATCCTTACACTATTTGTCCTCTACCTCCCCCACATATTTGCAACACTTGCACTATTTTAGTTATTGAAAAAAAAAATATTTTATATTCGCCGCAGTCTGTGAGACAGCGTGTTTCCGTTTATGTAATTTTTTTAGTCTGGGATACTCAAATGGAGGGGCCGTCAAAGCGGGTATGCAATGGTGATAAAGACTTTGAAGAAACTATTTTGTGATGGTTGATGAAGTAGGAAGTGACATAAGTGATGTTGAAAGCATTTCAGATTATGAATATATAAATTCTGAAAACGAAAGTGACGCAACATTGTCAGAAAATGAATAAAAAATGCAGATATTTTGAACATGCTGCAATATTTACTATTAAACATTTTTTTTTTAATTTTATAGCTTAATATTTTTTTTTTTTTTTTTTTGTAATTCATATTGTACTGAAATATAAAAAAATATCAGTATTTATTTAATTATTAAGTCGAAAATGTAATATTTTGAACAATAATGTATAATTTAAAAATATTTTGTGTCTCTTACATTTAAAACTTATTTTATGTTGTTATATTAAAAAAATAGTCCTGCATTACTATCAAAGATTAAGTGTTTAAGTTTACTATTTGGTAAATTATTAAGAGTTATTTTCTTTAAAAAAAAATTATAGCATTTTTTTTTTATTTAACTGTCTCACAGACTGTTCTGTTTGTGCACGAGATTTTCATGTTTCCAGTTAAGGGTTAAAATATATATCATATAAAAGACAAATATTTACGAATCTTTAAATTAATTAAGTGGACATTAAAATATTTAGGTGTAATTAATCACACATTCTAGTAAGCTTGAATTTATTTAATGCATCTAATCCGCAAATCACCTCTAATTTGAAATAAGCGCCTTGAAAATCAAAAACAGAATCTAATTAAAAGTACTCAAGTGATGTAAATAATCTTTCATATTACTGTAATAAGTTAAGTTTTCAAATTTCAAACTAAGCATTTATCTATCATATGAAGGATTAATTAGAAAATATCAATTATTTACTTTATTACAACAAAATTGTTTTTAACGTTTTAATTCTTAACTATTATAGAAGGGTACTTTGAAAACATGGCATTGTAACCATTGAACTTAATTTTACATAATATATTATATCTTTGTGCTGCTTCGCATATCTGAAGGATGCAGAATTTCTGTTTTTTAACTGAAAGGGTGACTGGAAGAAGGGCCAATATTAAAAAGTTTGGAAAGTTGGTATTTTTGTTCGAAAGGTTTGTATACAGGGAGTCGTATCAAGACCACCTGAAATCTGTAGTGCCAGATTCCTCATCTGGAGTACCAGGTGCATTTGAGTTCTAAGGCCTCCGATTTTTTTTCTAACTAACTACTCACCCCAAAACGATGAAACTGCTGTTACTTCTCGACGTAATCCCCCTGCAGACGTATACATTTTTCACAACGTCGACGCCATGATTCCGTGGCCGCGGCGAAGGCTTCTTTATGAGTCTGTTTTGACTACTGGAAAATCGTTGAAGGAAATCGTGCTGTTTCACCAAGACAACGCACCCGCACATCGGGCTAACGTTATGCAACAGGTTTTTCGTGAAAACAACTTTGAAGTGATTTCTCATGCTCCCGACTCACCTGACCTGGCTCCTAGTGACTTTTGGCTGTTTCCAACAATGAAAGACACTCTCCGTAGCCGCACATTCACCAGCCGTGCTGTTATTGCTTCAGCGTTTTTCCAGTGGTCAAAACAGACTCCTAAACAAGCCTTCGCAGCGGCCATGGAATCATGGCGTTGACGTTGTGAAAAATGTGTACGTCTGCAGGAAGATTACGTCGAGAAGTAACACCAGTTTCACAGTTTTCGGGTGAGTAGTTGGTTAGAAAAAAAATCGGAGGTCTTAGAACTTGAATGAACCTCGTACATAAAACGTCAAAGAACTTTACCTCAACGAACTATTGTTACAAATGCAAAATAAATATATCAAGTCATATTCAGTGTAAGAATAAACTTAACTTTATTGGAAACATGAGCATTTGCATGTGTTTGCCGACGAAGATGTGTAAAATATCCTCCGCGCATATCGAGGTATGCATGCCCTGAGGGATTTCAACAGAACACAGTCGAATAAAAAGAACTTCGAATCAGAAATATTTCACGTCAATTCAAATAAATGATATGCGGAACAATTTTATCTATTCATGATAAATCAACAGAACGATTTTTACTCGTTGGAAGTAAATCAGCACTCAAATAATTAAAACCTCAAAGAACTGAATATTAATATATTTATTATCACCAGGCAGTCCTGGTTCAGATCTCATATAGCGGAGATCGCTCGCTTCAGAATTTAAATTACATCTACCCTAATAAACAAACTGTAAAATAGTAAAGTAAAAAATAGGGTTACCATAATTCTTGGCGGTGATTAATTTTCGACAAGTCAAACAGAAGGAAAGGGGGGTTTTAACACACTGCCCCCGGATGAACAATTACTATTGTTCATCATTCAAATTAAATTTGTATCAAAGATTTCAAATTACATCAATAAGACAATTAAAAGTTAGAACATACTTACAATAATGAGACATACAATTAATTCTATTTTCACAGGAACAACTACTGAAACTAAAATATACAAAATACTAGATTAGAAAAAGTTAAAAAATGAAAATGTAAACAATTTGTTCGTAAAAGTGAAATGTTCAATGTTAGTCCATAATGTCAAGTTCAAGTTTATGTAGCAGTTGAACTGGTCTCTTTATTACACCAGATTCAGTTTGTATAGCACAAGACCTAACTTTCGAATCTCTTCCTAAAAAGAGCTCTGTAATTCTGCCGCATCTCCACATGTGCCTTGGAGTTTTATCTTCATTAATTAACACAACGTCACCAATTTCGAATTTAGTCGGAGCTTTGACAGGAACTGAAAAATTGGCAGAACGCAGTTCTAGCAAATATTCCTGCCTCCAACGTTTCCAGAAATGGTTTAAAACTTGCACTCGATATTTCAATATTTTTGTTAACATTATTTTATTCGATTTAGGTTCAGTAACACAATGAAAATCTGGTAGAGAATTTATTCGTTTGCCGATCAGGAAATGTGAAGGAGTAAGTGGAAGCGGTTCACTGTTTTCTTCATAAACATAAGTTAAAGTGCGACCATTAATCATTGCTTCGATTTCAGTAGTACGATCTTTAGGTAATGGTGCAATTTCTTGCTTCCCAGGAGAAGCTTTAAATTTTGTGCAAATAAGACAGTTTTTCAGTACAGATTTTATCATTTTTCGTCCTCTAATTATAAAATAATTTTCTCGTAAGTGAGCTAAAGTTGTTCCAATTCCATAATGGAAAACCTTTTCATGGGCATTTCGAATTAACAATTTGGTGTAAGCACTCCCATATGGAAGTATAAAAGGGTGCTTTTCCCTTTGAGATAATTCTGAAAATTGTAATCTTCCAGATAAAATTAACAAATCATTCTCATCCAATTTTGGATTCAGACTATACAAGGTTGAATCTTTATCGATGGGCTTTCCCTTTTTTAGTAACTCAATTTCACGATTGAAGACAGATAACTGGGTTTGTTTTAACCAATAAAATTCTGCTTTTTCAATTTCTTGAGCTGTGAGCTCACCTGAAATTTTAGGTTTCAATTTATTGATATTATTTATAAATCTCAAGATCCAGGCTGTGATATTAAGTAATTTGGAAAGAGAACTAAAATTTTCTAATTTTAACAAAGACTCTGGAGGTACAACACCTACTGTACAAGATAATTGAGTAGAACTCAAGTTTGTTGATTTTCTTTCGTTCGAAATATTTTCATTAAAAGTTATCTTTTCAGGTTTCGGCCAACTGTCCTTTGGTAATGACAACCATTCAGGACCGTAATACCATAATTTGTTTTCTATGAGGTTATGTAAATTTTCGCCTCGAGCAAGAATATCACTAGGATTATCCTTACCGGGATATATTTCCATATTCTAGGATCAGTCAAAGATTGTATTTCTACAACCCTATTAGCTACAAAGGGTTTCCAATCCATGTCTGATCCCTTGATCCAATGTAACGTAATTGTGGAATCTGACCAGATATGAATTTCCAAATTTTGAAAATTAAATGCACTTTTCAGATATTTAGACATCCTTGCAGCTATTAATGCCCCCATTAATTCAAACCGAGGAATTGTCAAACATTTAATCGGGGCGACTCGGCATTTTGCCCAAATAAGACTAGTCATAATTTTATTATCACTTGTGGTACATCGAAAATAAGCTACGGCTCCATAAGCCTTTGGACTAGCATCTGAAAAAATATGAATTTCGATTGGGTCCGAAAAGTCTAAACCCTGTGGAAAATATTTGCGGGGTACCTCAAATTTATGTAAATGTTCGATTTCTGCACACCAATTTTCCCATTCAATTTTTAAATCATCAGGGAATTTTTCATCCCATTCCAAACCCCTTTTCCATGTTTCCTGTAGCAAACTTTTCATACGAACAGAAAATGGTGCAATAAATCCAATAGGATCAAAGAATTTTAACATGGCTTTAAGAACAACGCGTTTCGATGGATTAAATTTCCAATCATCAGGAAAGGATTGTACGTCAAAACGTAATATATCCCAATTAGTATCCCATAATAATCCCAAAATTTTTAAAGAATTATTCAAATTTTCTTCTGAGTCACATAATTTATTTTCTTTCCGTAATTTTCTAAGTTTGACAGAATTAGTATTGAATTTTCGCAAATTCATGCTAGCTTCTTTAAAAGAAGCTGTTGAGGATAGATAATAAGCGTCTTCGTCAGATTTTGACCCCGTAATCAAATCATCTACATAAAAAGAAGTGTCCAAACTCTTAACAACTTCAGGATGATCAACATATTTACGTATATGGGATTTAATCGTTGTAGCCAAAAGAAAGGGACTGAAAGTTACCCCAAAAGCAGCTCGTGTAAATCTCAAAAATTTTAAATCATACTTTTCGTCACCAAACCACAAAAATTTTAAATAATGCCGATCTTCCACTGTTATCCCAATTTGCAAAAACGCTTTCTCTAAGTCAGCGCTAAATGCAACATTAAATTTTCTGAAATTAAATATTACATTAAGAATGTTCGGGTTAAGATTCGGACCTGGATACAAGCAGTCATTTAGAGAATTTAAATGCTTTTCTTTAGAAGAAGTATCGAAAACCATTCTTACCTTAGTAGTTAATTTATCATTTCTTAAAACCGGCCTGTGCGGCATTAAATAACCACTTTCTGTTTTTTTATCAGGACATTCTTCTACAATTCCAGCAGTTAATTGTTCTAATATAATATCTTTATAATTTTTACATAAGTCATTATCCTTCTCGAGTTTACGATTTAATTCCTCAAAGCGACTTCTAGCTATTCTAAAATTATTCCCGACTTTATTTTTGTCATCCTTCCACAATAAACCCGTTTCATATCTATTATTTACGAATTTTAAGTTATTCTCAAACTTACTCACAATTTCCTTATCTGCATCAGAAATATTATCATTTGATTGCGTAATACCCAAAGATTCGATTTCCCATAAAAAATTCAAATCTTCCCCAACTGGAGTTGAAACACACAGATTTAAAACAGAAGCACTTTACATTTTTTTTTCTTTTTTCATCTTCATAAAAACCACAAAGTGAATATCCAAATAAACTATCACATAAAAAGAGAGATTTAGTTATTTTTTTTATTTCTCTATCGTAACAGATTTGATAAAAATAATCCGCTCCAATAAGTACATTTACATTAGAATGGGATGATGCAACAGCATTTGTTAATTTAAAAGGTGCCACACTGCAAATAAGGGCGTCTTAAATTCAGACACATATGTGACTGAAAAAGTAATTCAAACACTTAAGTGTCTGAATATGGAATTTCAGACATCATAGGTGTCTGAAATTAAGACACTTAAGTGTCTTACTATATGATCATGGTATAAACACTGTAAACTGAAATGTCTGAAATTCAGACACATAAGTGTCTGAAACTGGAGTGTTCAATTTTCAGACATTTTAAAGTGTCTTATTTTTTAAGACAGGTGTATGCGTCTGAATTTAAGATATTTCAAACGTCTGAATCGCATCCATTTTTGACCAATCTGGAAGTTCGGTAATAGGCAGTCAATTTTTCACTTTTTTTTGTAAGCTTTATACAGTATAAAAAAATCCGTTAAAATATGGAAATTATACTGGCAATTTACGTATTTTAATGCAAATTTTCTTTCTTAAATTCCAGAAAATTTTCCATTTTTTGCATATTTCTGTATTTAAAATTTTCCATTTAAAAGGTAAAATATACTCTTTCAAGGACAAATCCATATATTTCGCAATCAGCATTTTCTAAACCCATGTATATTAGACATGATTTATTTATTTATATTCAAACCAGTGCATTGGTTGCATTCAAACCAGTGCATTGGGGGGGGGGGAGCTAAGAAGGCTGAATCCCCTCCCAGACTAGACTAGATATTGTTATTTTTTTAATTATGAAAGAATATTATTATTATTTTTAATACGTTTAAAAATAGGAATTTTTGAAAAGATATTAATTTTGTCACACAATTTTTTTTCTCTTTTATAAATTTTATAATGAAATTCGAAATTATAGCATGTTTGAAATTTACTTAATTATGAATTAAAGACACAGTGTAACCTCTTGTTCACTTTAACCTTCATAATATTTTGCTAATTTAATAATAAAACTTTAAATTGTTTGATTGCAAACACACTTTAAAATTATCCAAATACAGAAACACACCAAAAAAATCGCAAAAATTAAGATATATTTTAGCACAGTATTTCATTATTTAACATCTTAAAAGCATTCAGAATTACACCCACTAAAACTTTTCAGAGCTGCCTCTGGCTGGTTACGACTTATCAGTGTTGAATTCAGGGGGTGGCCCGGGGGAGAGAAATTTCCCTCGGAGCAAAGAGATGTCCCTCCGGAAAATTTGAGATTTTGTGTTTTCAATGGTCAAAAAGTGCAATCCCCCCCCCCCCCCAGGACCTGATCTGGCATGTCCCATCAAATCAAATGAGAGAAAGACCGGGCCAGATCTGAGCACATATACTCCTCTAAAATATGCCTCTTTAAATCGCAATCCTGGATAGAAAATGTCAAGTTTAATTACGAAAATTTCCCAAGAGAAAAATGACTTGAATACACCAAATTCAGTAGCGCCATCTAGTTTGAGTCGAACGTATTATTATTAGTGGAACATATTCTTATTAGAACGTGTTTTTGAAAAGTCGAACGTATTTTTTTTTTTTTTTTTTTTTTTTTTTTTTGATTTATGGAATATTTCTGAAAATTCTTACTATGTAACTTTTTAGCTAATGATTCAGTATCGATCTACTCCAGGTATGATTTCACCGTGATTTCAGGATTTCACCGTGGGAAAATTAGTTTCATCAAAAAATTTTACGCTGTATTTTGATCGAGGGAAAAAAGGAAGACAAAAAATTTGTCCGTAAACCAATGATTTTTATTATTTTTACAGAAAAATTATACATAATATTTATAACTGAGAAATTTTGTTCAGAATATTTAGCATATAGGAGGAAGTAATGAGTCCAATTTCAAAAATGTTACCATATCATTCACTGATCAAACGAAAAAAAAAAAGAAGAAATAATCAAAGAAAACAGAACACTATATTCCTTCACACACTTTCATATACACATACCTTCGCATTAAAATTAAACACAGGCTTTTGGCAATAAGAAATGCATTTATTTTTGAATGAAAAATTGGTTTTATTTTTAAAGGTTGCCCTCCCCCCCCCCCACACACACACAACTGAAACGGGACAAGACCGAATTAAATATGTATATATATAATATATATATATACATACGCACTGTTAAAACATTTTAAATATTTTAATATTTCAAAAATAACGTGTCTTCTGATAAACAACAATATTTGTGTTCTGAAAATTTCTGCGATAGAAGTAAAAAAATTTTCTACTGGTTCTACATCGCATGAAATTAAAAAGCAAAATATTCAAAATTCTAGAGAGAAGATGTGTGAAATCTTTCAAAATTATAAGCAGATTGACAAAATATTTACAGTTTCCGTAAAATAAATTGGGAGTCACAAATAACTAACAATATTTGAACTTTCCAGCTGTGGAGGCGTGGCCGAGACGGATTATCGCATAGTCTACGGACCATAAGATCGTGAGTTCGTATCCCGCGATGGGTAAGTGTAATATTGCTGATGTTGTAAAATGAATTAGATGAGTGAATCATGTAAAATCTCTGAGACCTACTGAAATGTGGGTGAAATGTCCCTTCCTTGAGAGCATAATTTTTATTTTTTAAATATAGAAATTTCCAAAAAAAATTTAAATATTTCTGGTAATTGAAGAAAATTTCCACTAAAATATGTAAATTGTACTGGCGTTTTGATTGGCGGTACAGTTTTTATATTTTAAAGGATTTTTTTTTCTGTGTATTAAGGCTTACCGAAAAAAAGGTGGAAAAATGCTTTTGCAGAGAAATTAAAGGTGGTCAAACATGGATGCAATTCAGACGTTTGAAGTGTCTTAAATTTAGACACATACAAGCGTCTTAAAAATTTAGACACTTTAAAATGTCTGAAAATTGAACACTCCGTTTCAGACACTTATGTGTCTGAATTTCAGACATTTCAGTTTACAGTGCAGTTTATTTTTTATCTGTCTGGAAAGAAGGGGGGGGGGGGAAATCCTAACGTTTGAAATTACATCTGTGACTAAAGCCTCGATAAATATGAAACGCGATTTGTTTTCAACATGGCACAATTTTAATTGCACAACATCAAATGTTTTTATTTGTGGTTTAACAGCTGCAAAAGAATAAATTTGAAGTTTTTCTTGACGAATAATTCGGGGATTTAATTTTGATACTAATTGCTCTGTGACGATTGACCTTTGACTCCCCAAATCATACAAGCATAATGCAAGCTCAGAGCCTTTATCAGATTCCACATTTACGCAAGATGTTTGTAATATAACCTCTTTAAAAGAATTTTCATTTTCATTTTTACAATGAGAAATCGAACTAATAATTGTGTCAGCTGATTCGATTTCTTTTGGAGTTGTCGGTTGAGATTTTTTTAAACAAATCGAATAATGATGAAAATTTCCATTACAAAATTTACATGGCTCTAAATTCGATTTACATTTAGCCGAGACATGGAATTTCTTGAAACAAGTGAAACAACGTCCTTGCATACGTAATTTATCCCGTTTTTGAGGAATAGTACACACTTTACACAATTTTGAATCATGTTCATTGTCACAAAATAAACAAACATTTTTTACGTTAGTAGCCAATGCAGAGGCTGAAGGAATGTCGCGTTTATAGTTGCTAAAATGTTTATAACTGTTATTGTATCTATTCTTTTCTTTTTTAGCACTAAAACTACTTTCAGAGCTCTGGAGTGCCATAGTAGATTCTCGCGATTGAACTTCGTTTTTAATGAAAGAAAGAAGCTCTTCGACTTCCATTTTTTTACCATCGGTTCTTTTACGATTAAAATCTAACGCCATTTCAGCAGGTATCAACTTTAATAAAATAGGGCATAGGAGATGACCATAACTTCCTGCTGTAACTCCAAGAGAATTTAAATTTCTAATTTGTATTTCACAACTGTCATACAGTTCCCGAAGTTCTCTAACATTAGATGCATTCTTTACCTGTCTTAAATTTAATAATTTATTCATATGTGCGTTGATGACTAGGTCGTCACGACCGTAGCGAGTCTTTAACAAATCCACCGCAGATTTAAAGTTTTCCTCAGAAAGCGAAAATCCTGCAACAGCATTATATGCACTACCTCCAAGAAGAGATTTCAAATAGACAAATTTGTCAATAGGAGTTAAATTGGAATTGTTTTCAATTGCGTTAGAATATTGCCCCCAAAATTCTAACCAGGAACTGCTGTCACCAAAAAATTTATTTATAGTGAGCTTCGGCAATTTCATAGATCGCTCTAAATTTCCGTTTTGAGAACCGGATTCATTTTTCATAAAATTTTGAAAAGTATTATTCTGATTTTGGGAGTTATGTTCATTTAAGAACTTCGTTATTTTATAACGAGATTCGATTATTTTCTCACTATAGGTTTCGGAATTTTCGATTTCTTTCTCAAAATCGTCATCGGCGATAATATCCTGGATATCAGAGTTTAATTTTTTTAATAATTCATATTTGTCATTTAACTGGTCCTTACAAATGTTTAATAAATCCAGCTAATTTTCTAATGTCAGTGAATCGTCTTCAAGAGTTGTGCTTATTTTTGTACACAATTTTGTAGTTTGTGTACGTAATCCAGTTCTTTTCTTTTTTAAAGTATCAATATTAACAGTAGTTGACATATTTGCTTTCAATTGATCAACAATAAAAAAATAGCTTACCTCAAGCTTTCAGAATCAGAAGAAAATAATATTCATTCGTCAGTCCAGACATCCTGACGCGGTTAGCCAACATGAGGGATTTCAACAGAACACAGTCGAATAAAAAGAACTTCGAATCAGAAATATTTCACGTCAATTCAAATAAATGATATGCGGAACAATTTTATCTATTCATGATAAATCAACAGAACGATTTTTACTCATTGGAAGTAAATCAGCACTCAAATAATTAAAACCTCAAAGAACTGAATATTAATATATTTATTATCACCAGGCAGTCCTGGTTCAGATCTCATATAGCGGAGATCGCTCGCTTCAGAATTTAAATGACATCTACCCTAATAAACAAACTGTAAAATAGTAAAGTAAAAAATAGGGTTACCATAATTCTTGGCGGTGATTAATTTTCGCCAAGTCAAACAGAAAGAAAGGGGGGTTTTAACATGCCCGGCCGTGGAATGATATCGAACAATCACTTTAATCGCATTTAAAGGACAGCATCTAGTAGCTACCAGTAATAATTTCATGGTGATAACGTATTCCGTTCGTGAATATTTGCGACAAGTACATTAACTTCGGTAAATGTAATGGTAAAATGGTAAATTCATGTTTTTAATAAAGTTTTTTTTTTTTTTTTTTTTTTTTTTTTTTTTGCACCTGATATGATTTTTTTCGCATTTTTGCCGCAAAAGTAAGGGTCATAGATGTATAGTTCTCTGGGGATTTTGTATACACTCCTAGCAAGTCTGTGCAGATTTGATCTTGAAAGGACACCCTGTATATAATGATAAATGATTGCCCATCTTAAAAATTACGATTTCATAATATACAAGTTCGTTTACACTAACCCTCTCGGCACTGAATTATTTTTTTCCAATTTTGGGAAAAATTATTTTTACGCTCACAAAATTAAAAGTAACTATCGAAATCATAGAAATTACAGTTTACTGAAATTGAACGAATGTGTTCTTTGCAGAAACCTAACTAATGTAGTTATGTTGCGTGTTTTTCATATAAAAATAGTCTAAAGAACAATATTTAAGACGATTGGAAAATGTCGTGTTACAACAAGATTAAACAAACATAAAAAAAAAAATTAGTAGTATTTTTTATCTTTTATCACAAATTATTAATTCGGAAAAGGAGTCTCTAATTTAAATTTAAAGAGGGAGACAGAGGTTTGAATAAATGAAACGTCAACGGTTTACAATGACTTAATAAAACTTTTATTAATATTATTAGGATGAACGATCGAGTCATCTACTAGGCTACAAAAAATACATTTTGCGTACACTTAACAAAAAAACTATTCAATATTTTGATTTGAAATTAAATATAAAAATAAATTATGACCTGTAGATTTGCACAATATTATTCTTTTTTACAGAATAACGTTAAAAAAATTATTATTTTAATTAATTTATTTTACATGTTTTTCCATTACGGGCGCATTTTTGCAAATAAAAGATGAAAGACGTATATTTTCAGAAGACAAAATTAATCATGGAGCTACGATTTCTTTTACGAAATTTTTAAAATACCTTTTTTATGAAAATTATAGCATATTTTTAATGAATTAAAATTTGTGAAAATTCAATTATTTACATTCAATTATGAAAGCCTTTTTCAGTGTTAAGAATTCAAATACACAATTTATTCTTATTATGGTAATTCATTTACGCAGACGATACTTACGCATTTTAAAATAATTATATTATGAATTTTTTTTTCTAAAGTAGCAACAAAAGAATTGTAAACAAATAAAATTAATTGTTAAATTCGTTATATACCGGGTGTCTCAAAAATGTCTGATGGATTTTAAAATCCAATAACTTGCAAATGGTGACAGATATTTAAAATTTTTTTACAGGAGTGTTGTGAAAGATGTCAGGGGTTTTTATGTTGCGATTTCCAGGTTTAGTTACAAATAGAAGAGATAGATTGCGCTGCAGGCAATAGGCGCTAAATCCAGGCTCGATTTTTCGGCCTCACTCTTCTCCCATGCGAAAAAAGGAGATTAAAATGTTTTGAACGAACCCAAAGTACAAAAATCGGGTCTGGAATTAGTACCTATTTTTCGCAGCGTCATCTATTGTTTGAAATTCGAACTAAAATCAAGAATCACAGAAAAAAACTCCCGACATCATACATAACCCTCCTGCAGGATTTTTTTTAATATCTGTCACCGTTTGCAAGTTATTGAATTTTAAAATCCATCAGTGTTTTTGGGACATCCGGTAAATATTTTGTAAAAATTTGCTTCGAAAATATTTTTATTTATACGAGTCTTATATCATAAATAAAAAATTCCGATGAAATTCTTAGTTATTTGTCTGCATTTACATTTCTAAAATTAAAATGAGCCAAAACATAAAATAACGTTTTTGCTTATTAAAGATGCAAGAATAATATTAAAAAATATATTGTTACTTTCAAATATTAATCTTATTAAACTAGCTCTTTAACCCGTTCTATGCACGGGAGTTTATGAATTTAATTCTAAAATCAAAATTAAAAATAACTATTCGATTTAGTAAAATGTTTTTCTACTACTGTGCCTTTTTTTTTAATAAATTTTAATTTATCATGTTAATGTGGCAGCAGATGATAAAACGATATCTTTGGAATAAGGGAATAAATAGAATTAAAAGTTTTGTTGATGTTTGTGATAAAATGTGTTTCTTTATTTTAAAACTTTGTAATAATTAAGCGCAATTTAATAATCACTAATTATCTGCATGTGATGTCAAAGAATTATCGTAATACCCGCTGAATCTTCTAATTATTGCAGTGTGGCGTACGTAACATGTATATCTCTAATTATATGTATGTTAGGTAAAAGAATTATCGTAATACCCGCTACAACTTTTTAGTGCAGCGTGGCGTACGTAATATCCACTGCGTCTTCCAATAGAAGGGTAATTGTTGTGGTAAGAATTTTATTGTGAATTTTTAAATGTTGGCAGCTGCTATAACGAAAATTGCTTAAATTTGGTAGGAAATTGCTGTTAACTTGGTGGTTTTTTATTGATTAAAAATTAACTAAAAGTTATTTCGATTCCGGATTACTTGAGTTGCCTCGGCCATGTTTTAATACACATGTACGTAATATTTCACAATTCTCGCTTCCTAACTGTGGATTTGTATAGCATTACAGACAGACAGACAGATAAATTTTCATTTTTATATATTAGATATGATAATGCTTCGCGAATCGAAACAAAGCATGGCTTTTGCTAGTTATTATTACATGCTGAAACATAAGTAATGTCATAATAGTAAATATATCCAAGTAAGCTATCACTATTAGGGACTGGAATTAACAAAAATATTTTTTCTTTCAAATATTGCAATTCGAAGTAGGAGTCTCATATGATGCTCAGGGTGCCGAGAGGGTTAATTAAAAATTTAAAACCACATATTAAGAACAGTATTATTACTTTCCTTACCCACCGAACTTACTTTTTACCCGACTGAAAAAAAGGGTTATGTGTTTCACGCGTATCTGCGTATGTGGATTTCTTTATACCCTCGAAACATCACAACGGCTGGATGGATTTTAATGAATGAGGTCTCTATCGATTTGTCTTAACCGTCCGATGGTTATAGGATAGGATTTTTTTTTTAAATTCAAAATGACGGTCGTAAAATAAAAAATGGCGGTAGACACGAAAATTTTTTAACGCACCCTATTGAGTGGCATATCATTGGATAGGTCTTTCAAAATGAAGACGATGTTTCATTGACTATTTTACAGTCAGAAGTTCTGTTTAAATATTACACAACCTGGAAGCTGTGTAGGTAGGATCTCTAGCTTGACTGCTACTCTATCCATCATACAATCTATAAGCCTCATCAAAACAGTGTTTATATATTGGAACTAACAATTAAACGCAACTTAAAAGTCATCAATACAGGTAAATAAAAAGAAAATAGGTATGTAATATTAAAAAAAAATAGTTTCACATTGATGAGAAATAAATAATTAGTTCGTTTTTACGCAGTCGGGTTTTTTGATTTTTCAAATTTAATTTTTATTATTAGTAGTTAAATGCAGCATGAAGGTAAAAGTGGAGGTTAATTAACATCGGAAGAAGGGCCTATGTTCCGTTAGGAGCTCAGATCATCTCTACTTAATGCCATTAATAGTTTTCCGTTATTTATCGAATTTTTAAATTTATAAAATAGGTCCATCCTTTAGCCATCAATTCAATTATCTGTTGTGGTTTGTCGTTACATTTCCCGCTTAGCTTAAAAATAGAGTGTAACCTCTATTTAAATCTTACCTAATGCTACCATCGAATCCTAATTCTGCCCCATATCTGTTGATAGCATCTAGTGCCGTAACTACAAGACTTGTCAAAGACTAAGGTTTTATTTATAAAATATCATACTAATTTATGTAGAGAATTAAATGTAAAAAATAAAAAAAACGCGACTGCGTATAAAGTGAACTAGTTAATTATTTCTCATCAATGTGAAATTATTTTTGTATTAATTACCTATTTTTTTATTTACTTGTATAGATGACTTTTAAGTTGTGTTTAATTTTTAGTTCCTATCTATAAACACTATTTTGATGAGTCCTATGGATCTCTATGTAGGTTAGAGTTGCAGTAAAGCTAGAGATCCTACCTACACAGCTTCCAGGTTGTGTAACATTTAAATGGAGCTTCTAACTGTAAAATAGTCAATGAAACATCGGCTTCATTTTGAAAGACCTGTCCAATGTTATGCCACTCAATAGGGTGCGTACATTGTTTCGTCTCTACCGCCATTTTGTATTTTACGACCGTCATTTTGAATTAAAAAAAAAATAAATCCTATCTTATAACCATCGGACGGTTAAGAGAAATCGATAGAGACCTCATTCATTAAAATCCATCCAGCCGTTGGGATGTTTCGAGGGTATAAAGAAATACACATATTTAGATACGCGTGGAACACATAACCCTTCTTGGCAGTCGGGTAAAAAGGAGACCATCATGAATGTAAATTTAGTGTGTGTAACTTGAATGATTTTTATATTTATGGGATTTGTTTCAAGTAAATAGAGGCATGAACATTTATAGCAAGTTTAGTAATAACAAAATAGCTTCAGAAAAATTCACGTAAGTAGAATTTTATTGTGGCAAAATAAGTAGGTGTATAGTTTTTCGTAGCACTAAATTTAGGCAACTAGGTTTTGAGTAATTAATAGTAGAAATAGCAGTAACAGTTGCAAGAAAAGGTCGTATAATGAAATAGTAGTTTTTAGGAATATTTCTTTCATGTTTTTGTTTGAAATTTATATAAAGTTAAAATATATAAATCCTAAATTTAAAACACTATAACTTTAAGCTACATAGATGGGATAATTGTGGCTGCATTTTGACGATACAATTTTGATGAAATAAAAATTTAAAAATTATTTTTCTCCTTCGCCAATCAATGGAAACTCATGCATTTTAATTATGGCTATAGAAAATGAAAAATTAAACAATCGGTTTTTAATATTAAAACACTAACAAATGCGCACCCATAATGTGATATAAGTGCGAAGTATTCTAGAATGAGATGACAGATTTACAAATGCAGGAAGTAGAATTAATGTTTAAAGTTAAGAATTTCTTTGCTGTGCAATTTTCTTTTAGTTTCAAATGCCACTTTGTGATGGCGTTGCGTTTTCTCAAACTATTAGTACACACATTCGAATTTAATCAAATAATAACAAATTCATTCGTCAACTTACTTCCTAAAAACATGGAATGCTTTTTGGGGAAAAAAAAAAGCTTGTTTTGAGAGTTTTACAGTTTGAGAAAATGCAGTGCCATCTGTTGGTGATATAAAACAAAGAAGCGTATTGAAGAAATGCCTACCTGGCGAATTACGTTTTCTCGATTCTCTGTTAACAAATGATTATTTTGACCTTTTTATGAGAATTTATTTCGCTAATACTTTTCCTGAAACTTGTTTACAATCTAAGAAATGTATTTTTTTTTTATCAATGCATGCAGTCTGACATTGTCACGAATAAAAGTAATACACTGTATAAAAGTTTTTTAAAAAAATCTCTTAAGAGTTTTTTATCTTTAAGCTGGCAGACTGTGAAGGCTGGGTCGTAAACCTTGTCGTGCTTATCGGCCTAAACTTGCAGAGTTTTAAATGAGTTTTTTCGCACCTTTCAGTAAATAAGAGATAGGTCCCATAGAAAGACCCTGACAGTGATGGAAAAGCGTAGCAGCAAGGAATTGATTGGCACCGTAAAATATAATTAGTGTTCTTTCATTAATTTCAGCACAGAATTTCTGATATTTGTCAACGTGAAGAATAGTATTAAAATTTAGTGGTGATAGTTGACCAATTGCTGCGTCACTGTTCCATCACTGCACAGAAGAGGGCATCCCCCAATACGGCTGTATCTTTAACGCATATAATCGACTTTAACAAGCACCAATCAATCAAACATTAATATCCTGCAAAAATAACTTCAATATCTCTCATTGTTTACTTCTTATTAAATTTCAAAATGTAACAGTTCAATTTAGAACACATTGCGTTTATAATACATTGTGCATATAACATGTGGCAGTTTGATGAAATTTCAAACTATTAACATATATAAAAAATGTGATTCTGAATGCAATTGTTCTCCTTATTTCGGGTTAACACTGTAAATATAAAATAATACAATATCAAGTGTGCAGAAAACAAAAATAAAATCATACACTGTGAAGCGTGAAGTGTGAAGTGTGGTCCCTGGAAATAAATTTAGAAAAAAAAAAACTAAAAAACAAATGCTAGTCACTTTGCTCATTAAAGCAATGCTTTACTTTCGACTAGTTTTATGAAAACTGGCGTTAATCTCAATAAAAATGATAGCACGTCATCTAGGTTTTTTTCACCTGATACAAGTTGACAGTGGAAATTCTACGTAAGTAAGACCGGGCTAAAATGTATTTTCTCACTGAACCATCACATCTTAAGTCTTACCTTTGACAGGATAAGTTCTGTTTCTAAACAGAAATAAGCAATTAAATTACCTTTTATAATTTTCTTTGTATACAAATCATTTACCATATATACCTTTCATCATTTTTATTTTTATGTGGTTTCTAAACGTACAAAGTGTTTTTAAAGCGGGAAAAATATTTTCATTAAATCAACGTGAACCAAGTTTATATGTTCAACATTTTTTTTCAGAACTATCTTTTTATATTTTGTATTTAGAAGTATAAAATGCTTATACAGCTGAAAGATTTGCCAAAAAATCGCAAAATACAATCTATGTTATAAAGGATAAACATATATGTGCGTAACGTATACGTCATTTTGCGAATGACAACAGTTTGAAATTTGAAATGAAATTTCGGTTTTGCAATTTTCGCTACTCCAAATTTTTAAACTTCTAAACATCGTAAATTTTCAATTTTTACACCGTCGTACAGGAAAAAAAATTGCTTTTAAATGCAATTTGTTTGAAAGCTGTATCTAAAATATTTTTGCGATATTAACTTTTTGTAGTTTTTAAAACAAATTTTGTAATCGTGGCAACTGAAGTACTCCAATTATATTAAATGGAAAGGGGAAATAGTAGATTGCTGCATCTTTTTGTTGCCATTTTATCATAGGGACTAAAAAAAATGAAATTAAAATACGTGATTATGTCAAGAATATCGTCTATATTATTTAATCAGAAAAAAAATTTTTATTTCGTTTTTATTTATCAAATTAATAAATTGTAGTTTATTGAAAACTCACTTTTCAAACGATACAAAGCTGAATGAATGCAATTTTATTATTTCGTGTACAATAGCATTTTCCGAATTTGAAAAATTATACATTAATGATTACTGATAAAACATTGAGCTATTATTGCTTTTTTTCTGGATTTCTATATTATTCCCCGATCATGACGTCATATGCATATTTTTCTACAGATGTTGTTTAAGACTGGATCGTAAAAGTGGAATGCCTTATCGGAAGCAAATAACTAAATTTGATTAAAAAAAAGTGTGAATTTAATTCTTAAAACAGAGATATATGTTTTATAGAAGTGCGTCATTTTCCCCTTAGCTATTTGAAATTCTTCACAGGTCAAAAGGCTTCACTTTTGAAAATACTGCTTGTTCGAAATTTATTTATCGTCTGCCAACGCTCAGTGCGAGCATTTTTGTGTAAGTTTAATTTCTAAAAAATGGCAACGTTCTTTTTTGTTGATATGCATTTTATTCTATTCTAAGAGTGTGAAACCAAGAGGGTTTATAATTAAACGTGTGATACAGTTCACTTAGTTATTTATTAAGTGTTGTGAGTTATTGACGAGTTTGTGTTTATTTAATTTCAACCAGCGCGCTACATAAATTTTTGGTTACGTCTCCCGGAGCTTTGATAATTTTTTTTTTGTTGTTGAATTGAGTGATAGAACGAACGGTAAGAGGAGTTTCGCAGTCAAGTGTAATCATGTCATCGTTCTGAAGTTATGATGCAATAAGTAAATAAAGAAGCTGCGACATTTAAACATCTATACTATTCGGTGAGTCTTTTTTGTTAATATTATCTCATTATGACAGAATTTAAAGATATTTTAGTTAGAAAACAAGTATTTAAAGCTACTGTAACTAAACTCGAAAATAATATTATTAGTTCGATAGATGATGCTGATTCTAGTCAGCTTGCTTTATTCGAAAATAAAATCGGAAAATTAAATGAGGAATTACATGAAATTTTTAATGCAATTTTTTCACAATGCAAAGAAGAAGATGTAGATAATTTTGTTGATGAGTAACAATCCGTACAGGATAAACTTGATAATCTTTGGTTAAGTGTTAACCGGAAAAACTCAAAATTTACTTTAAATGAATCGAATCAAAATAATAGCCTTTCTAAATCTCAAATACCAGAAGTAAAGCTTCCAAAATTGACGCTTCCTACGTTTAGTGGTAAATTAGAAGAATGGATATCATTTTATGATTTATTTAAAGCTAGTGTGGATAATAATGAGAGTTTATCAGACTGTCAAAAATTGCAGTATTTGAAATCGGCATCTAAAAACAGCTCACTTAAAATTATTCAGAGTCTTCCAATATCTGATTCAAACTATAAAACAGCTTTAGAATTATTAAAGGAACGATATTCAAATAAACGTGAGTTAATTAATGCATTAATTAAGAAATTAATTGGAATGCCTTGTATATCGGATAATTCACAGTCTATTTTAGAGAGTGTAGATGTTATAAACGAATGTGTGCGTTCTTTAAGTGTACTTGAACAAGACGTTAGTGGATTTTCGGAAGTAATGATAGTTTATGTAATTACAGATAAATTAGATAAAAATACGAGATATTGGTGGGAAAGAACATTAAAAAAGGAGGAGGTGGGAACTCTTGATAACTTATTATCTTTCTTGAAGGATCACGCTAGAACCCTTCAAAACAGCAAATCCTCACTAAGGGAAATAAAGAAAGGTAAAGTAACGACATTGTTGTCTTCTAATAATAGTTGTTGTATATGCAAGGAATCACATCCGTTGTATAAATGTCCTAAGTTCTTGCAGTTTAGTGCACATAAAAGAATAGAATTGATTAGAAGAAACAACTTGTGTTACATTTGTCTTTTAGATAAACACCTTGCAAAAATCTGTAAGAGTTTAAGTAAATGTAAAGTGTGTCATAAGCCTCACCATACAATTTTACATCTTCCAAGAGACCCGAAATCTTATTCAGATAGTGTAAATGAAACGCAGACTGGCCCTCTGTCTCCGAACGCACCAGAATTTCAGCCGACACCAACTGAGTCATTAAATCAAACTTCTTGTACTAGCATCTTTGAATTTCCAAACAACTCTGTGTCGGGATTACATTCATTGCAAAATAAGCAAACTCTACTTTGTACAGCAATGATTAAGGTTCGTGACTCACTGGGTAATCTTGTAAGCTGTCGCGCTTTGCTGGATAGTGGCAGTGAAGCCTCTTTCATAAGTGAAAATTGTATGCGTAAATTATGTTTGCCAAGGTAATCTACTAAAGTACAGATTACATGTTTAGGTTCTTATAATGCTGAATCTAATGAAGAGGTAAATTTAAATTTTACTCCCCATTTTAATTCTGAAGTGAGATTAGCCACTAGAGCATTTGTGATAAAAAGAATCACATCAAATGTGCCGTATAGTTCTATTCCTTCAAATATTGTGAATAATTTCAATGATTTAGTTCTAGCAGACCCAATATTCTTTGAATCAAGACCAGTAGATATCTTGTTAGGTGTTAACGTTTTCTTTACATTGCTTAAAAGGGAAGTTATAAAAAAGAGAAGAAACTCTACCCTTCGCCATATGTTCTAAACTTGGTTGGATAATTGCGGGAACTACCTCTTTTGATACAAGTCAACGTACATTTTCTGTTAATAATATTCAATTTCAACTAGATGATTTAGTTCAAAAGTTTTGGTCTTTAGATTCCATTCCTGAGCTAGTTCGAATTTCTAAGGAAGAACAAGAATGTGAAGACCATTTTAAGAGCAATTATTTTCGAAATAGTTCTGGAAGATTTGTTGTGAAACTTCCATTTAAAGATTCTCCATCGCAATTAGGTGATACTAAGGAATTAGCCATACAGCGATTTCGTTCTTTGGAACGTAAGCTTTCAAAACAACAGTCTATTTATAAAAACTATCGAGAGTTTATGAAGGAATATTCGGATTTGGGTCATATGGAACGAATATCCAAATCGGAAAGAGTCCCTACATTTGTTTTTTATTTACCGCATCATGCGGTAATTCGTGAATCAAGTACGACGACAAAATTAAGAGTTGTTTTTGATGCCTCTGCTAAATCTACCTCTGGTGTGTCCTTGAATGATATTCTAATGGTCGGACCCCGTATACAACAGGAACTTTTTCCAATTCTTTTAAGATTTAGAGCTTTTCCTATTGTTGTACGAGCAGATATAGAGAAAATGTTTAGACAAATCTTGATTAATCCAGAAGATAGAGATTTTTAAGAATTTTTTGGAGCGAGAATTCCCAGGATCCGTTAGAGGAATATCGTTTAACAACAGTCACTTATGGTACAGCATCAGCCCCGTTTCTGTCTACAAGAGCTCTTCATCAGCTTGCCTTAGATGAGAAAAACGATTTTCCTTTGGCATCTGCAGCTATGTTGAAAGATTTTTATGTAGATGATTATCTCTCTGGTGGCCAGAATGAGGAAGAAGTTGTGGAACTAATTAGTCAATTGACATTATTAATGAAACGAGGTGGCTTTAATTTACGAAAATGGGTTTCAAATGTACCTGGAGTACTGAGCAATATTTCTGAAGAATGTAAGGAAAGTACAGAGTCATTGCTCTTGACTAATGATGGCGGGATAAACATTTTAGGAATTCAATGGAATTTAACGGGTGATTTCTTCTGTTTCACTGCTTTAGACCATGAGAAAAAGGACAGATATTCTAAAACAGATATTTTGTCAGAAGTTGCAAAGGTGTTTGATCCACTAGGCTTGCTTTCCCCCTGTGTTGTTTTCATAAAGATACTGCTGCAAGACTTATGGAAGTTTTCACTTACCTGGGACGAGCCAATTAGTGAAGAACATAGTAAACGGTGGACATCTTTTCGGAATGATTTAAAGGTAATTTCTAAATTGAAAATTCCTCGATTTGTATTATCTGCAGATAAGATAAACCTTCAAATTCGCGCCTTTTGTGATGCGTCTGAAAAAGCATATTGTGCAGCAATATATATGCGTTCAGTTTCTTAGAATGAGACAATCACCGTAAATCTTTTGACATCTAAAACTAAGGTCGCACCCATTAAGACTCAGTCAATCCCAAGGTTGGAACTTTATTCAGCTCTTCTTTTGACAAATTTGCTAAAGGTTGTTTTGGATCACTTAAGTCTCAAGAAGAGTGAAGTGTTTGCGTGGACTGATTCTAAGGTTGAGTTGGCATGGCTTTCTTCAGAACCTCATAGATGGCAAACCTTTGTAGCGAACCGTGTTGCTAAAATCCAAGAAACACTGCCTAATATTTCGTGGAATCATGTTCGCGGGCTTGAAAATCCAGCTGACTGCGGAACAAGAGGAATGCTGCTATCGGAATTAGTGAATTATGAGCTATGGTTTCATGGTCCTAAATGGTTAAGAGAGCCATGGGATAAACCGTCTAATGAATCATTTGAAGGCAAGGATGTACAAGAAATTATCCTAAAGAAAGAAAAGAGGAATTGTGTTGTAAATATTTTTAAACTTAATGATGATCATCTCATTTTCAGATATTCTTCTTGGAATAGACTAGTACGAATCGTCGCGTGGTGCTTAAGATTTGTAGACAATGCAAGAAAGTCGTTATCAAATCGAGTAAATGGTTTTCTCTCAGTCTTAGAGCTTTCAAATTCCACAACGAAAATTCTGAAAATAGTTCAAAACGAGTGTTTCCGTGATGAAATATCTGATTTAAGTCATCACAAATATTTAAAATCTTCAAGTAAACTTTTGTCTTTAAACCCATTCCTGGATCATAATTGTATTTTGCGTGTTGGTGGAAGATTGAGACATGCTAATGTCTCAGAAGATCTGAAACACCCAATATTATTGCCTAAGACACATCATATAACTGCATTAATTATCAAACATTATTATATAACTTATTTACATGCTGGCCCACAGCTTCTTTTAGCTGTTCTTCGAACCAATTTCTGGATTTTAAGTGGTCGAGATGCAGTAAGAAAAATAGTGAGGAGTTGCTTAAAATGTTTTCATGCTTCACCATCTGTTGGCACTGAAATAATGGGGGATCTTCCAGCCATATGTGTTAGGCCAAGTCGTCCATTCTCAAAGACTGGAATTGATTATGCCGGCCCATTTATGTGCAAGGAGAGAAATCGTAGAAATATCAAGTCGTTTAAGAGTTATATTGCTATTTTTATTTGTTTTTCAACTCGTGCTATTCATCTTGAATTGGTTTCGGATTTGACAGCTTCCACATTTTTGTCTGCTCTAAAAAGATTTGTTGCCCGTAGAGGTAAACCAGCTGAGTTGGTTAGTGATTGCGCAGGAAATTTCAAGGGTGCAAGTAGGGAACTGCGTGAGTTATACAATTCCGTATCCTCCATTAGTAAGGATCAAACATTACAGAATTATGTGGCTAATGAAGGTATCATCTGGAACTTTAATCCCCCTTCTGCTCCACATTTTGGTGGGCTGTGGGAAGCTAACATAAAATCTGTGAAATATCATCTACGTAGAACAATGGGAAATTCACTATTTACAATTGAAGAATTCTCTACATTATTGCCACAAATTGAAGCCTGTTTGAACTCAAGACCTTTATGTCCTCTGTCGAACGATCCAAGTGATCTACAAGTCCAGACACCAGGTTATTTTTTGACAGGTGCTGCCTTGACGGCTATTCCAGAACTTGACGTTTCTGAAATTCCCCCTAATAGACTTCGCCGTTGGCAATTAACCCAGAGAGTATTTCAGCACTTCTGGAAGCGATGGAGTGGTGAGTATTTGTCTCAACTCCAGCAACGTCCCAAGTGGTTGCGTGCGACAGCAAATTTAAATGTTGGTGACTTAGTGCTAATTAAAAATGAACTTCTTCCCCCTCTTCATTGGAAGTTAGGAAGAATTATTCAGACATTTCCGGGCCATGACGGTCGTGTGAGAGTCGCCATAGTAAGAACTGCTGCCGGAAATTTTAAACGAGCGGTTCATAAACTCTGTCCTTTGCCCTTTCATTAACATATATAACTCTTTTATTTGTACCCCTTGAAGATTTCAAGGCCGGGGGTGTATGTTCGAAATTTATTTATCGTCTGCCAACGCTCAGTGCGAGCATTTTTGTGTAAGTTTAATTTCTAAAAAATGGCAACGTTCTTTTTTGTTGATATGCATTTTATTCTATTCTAAGAGTGTGAAACCAAGAGGGTTTATAATTAAACGTGTGATACAGTTCACTTATTTATTAAGTGGTGAGTTATTGACGAGTTTGTGTTTATTTAATTTCAACCAGCGCGCTACATTAGCGCCTGCCATTTTTTACTACCATTTTTCAGAATCTACCATTTTTTAGAAATTAAACTTACACAAAATTGTGTATAATTTCAATGATTTAGTTCTAGCAGACCCAATATTCTTTGAATCAAGACCAGTAGATATCTTGTTAGGTCTTAACGTTTTCATTACATTGCTTAAAGGGGAAGTTATAAAAAGAGAAGAAACTCTACCCTTCGCCGTGTGTTCTAAACTTGGTTGGATAATTACGGGAACTACCTCTTTTGATACAAGTCAACGTACATTTTCTGTTAATAATATTCAATTTGAACTAGATGATTTAGTTCAAAAGTTTTGGTCTTTAGATTCCATTCCTGAGCTAGTTCGAATTTCTAAGGAAGAACAAGAATGTGAAGACCATTTTAAGAGCAATTATTTTCGAAATAGTTCTGGAAGATTTGCTATGAAACTTCCATTTAAAGATTCTCCATCGCAATTAGGTGATACTAAGGAATTAGCCATACAGCGATTTCGTTCTTTGGAACGTAAACTTTCAAAACAACAGTCTATTTACAAAAACTATCGAGAGGCAAAGTCTCGATGGACACACACTGATAAATCACACACTGATAAAATGAAATGGTTCACAAAAATGCAGATTAACTTTATAGAAGAGCAGTGACATACAGTGCGCATACTCATATTGGAAGTCTCTGTCCAAAAAATAGCAATTTATATTACAAAACTTGATGATTCTCTCCTGGATGAATTCGCTTCGCCGAGTTAGACAAGCAAATAAAGGAGATCTTGGGAATTAATTCGTGGTTTAAATTAATATCTGGTTCCCAAAGTTTTTATACAAAATTATCCCCACTAATAAAATTCTATTATAATTTTATCAAAATAGAAAATTTCCTTAATTTATTTTTTCATAATTTTATGTAATCTATATATATTTAAAACACAAGGCTGTATTTTAGTCATGAGCCTTGAGCTTTCTGCTGAACCAATTTTACTAAAGTATTTTTTTTTAAACTGAAAGCTGTTCATTTGTAGACGTACCTGCAGTAGCTGTTTTTTTTTTAATATCCCCATTTTTGTATTTGAATTTTAATAGTAATTTATGAAATATCTTCAAAATGGTTGCAATTAGATAGCTTTCATTCCTACAGAGAAGAGAGAAATAATGATGTTTATTCATCTTTATTCATGCCATTTTCTGATAAAAATTAAAAATAGTTGATAAAAATTGCTGTATAGGGTTTAGTGGCGCAAAACGGAAAATTATGTATTGTTTTTGAAAACACGCTTTTTTTCTCATAAAGTTTCCGTATATTTTTCCCCTTCTGCATGTGTACTGACACTAAGCTTCAGACACTAGGCGAAATGCTTAAAAAGGTGAAAATGACGTCATATTGAAAAGAAAACTATCATTTTCTTATGTAAAGCTAAACGTTTTAACACAAATGCGTCTACAAACATAAATTACAGTAATTTTTACTCTCCGGTACTGAGATTAGAATCTCGAGTTAAGACTGCACCTGTTCACATGCAAAGATGTTGCTGACAATCGTGGCTACAAGTTTCGATTTAAAATGACTTCAAAATGATCCAATTAATGTACATTTAAAAAAAGGGTGAAACGGACATGAGAAGTAAATTTTGAGAAGGTTTAAATGATGTCGGATTTATATTTCATACGATCGTGTAAAAGTGGAATATATTTTGCTGTTTTTCCTTCCGGAATACCAAGAATAAGAGCCGCAATTGATAACATCATCACAATAACTGATCGTTATTATGTTTTATACGGATTAATATCTATCTATATTATACAGACGTGTGAAAATTATTAGAATAATTGTGAAATTTACAATAAAATCTTGTTATATTAAAGAAATAATACATTTTAAAAATATTGATACATTTAATATTTAGTGTGCATCCCCTTGTTTTTTATTAAAGATTCAATACGTGTTGGCATATTTTTTATGAGTTTTTGGCAATTAATTTGTATTTCGTTGTCATGATACGAAATTTGGAAGAGTTTTTCTATCAGAACATTCTTGTTTGTGATGTTGTATTTCCTTAATTTAATTAAAGAAAACATTTCCATGACCTGGAAACAGTCCAGATATGAATCCTATAGAGAACCTTTGGGCCATATTAAAGAAAAAATTAAAGAAATACAGCATCACAAACAAGACTAGTCTGATAAAAAGACTCATCCAAATTTGGCATCATGACAACGAAATACAAATTAATTGCCAAAAACTCATACAAAGTATGCCAAGACAAGTATGCTATCATTTCTTTAATAAAAAACAAGGGGATGCACACTAAATATTAAATGAATCAATAGTTTTTAAATAATTCTTTAATATAACAAGTTTTTATTGTAAATTTCACAATTATTCTAATAATTTTCACGCGTCTGTAAAGTACAAAAGTATCTGTGCGTAACGCTGACGTCATTGTGCGAATGGCAACAACTCACGATCAAATTTCGGTTTTGAAATTTTCGCTACAGCAATTTTTAAATCTTCCGACCATCGTACATTTAAATTTTTTAGAACGTCGTTTAGGGAAAAAATCTACTTTAAAATTCAATTTGTTTAAAAACTTTATCTTAATTGACTGATTAATTATGATTTTAAAAATAATTTCCAAGCATGATTTTTTCTAATTTATCTTATCACGAGCGGGCTTCAATACATGATAATAATAAACATTTTGCACGTAAGACAAAAAAAATTAAAATTGTTCAGCATGTATTTCTGACTAATTTTCCGCAACGAAATTTATACTTCATCTATAAATAAATAAAAGAGTAATATTAAACAAACACATTTGTAATCGAACAATTTAAAATTTTAGACAGCCAAACAGGAAAAAAAACATTCAAGTGGAATTTGTTTGGAAAGTGTATCTCAGTTTACAGATTATCTATGGTTTTAAAAACAATTTTCAAGCATGAAATATTTTTAAATTTATCTCAATTGCGTGGAGCTCGATTACGAAAGATTAATCCGTTTGCCTTTAAAACTTCCTTTATGAATAAGTAAATAAAATATTATAAACAAAACACAAATTTAACAGACATGCAATTGAAGTACACGTTTAAAGCTCTGAAATTATCAGAATTCAAAAGGATGCTGTAAGCAGCAAAATCTTGGGTTAATAACTTTTACCATGCAAAAAATATGTAAATATCGCTTTTAATAAATTTCAAAAGTTTATTCGATTGTATAATTTATGTTTTTTATATGAAAAATGCTTTTTATTGTTAGTGGAAAGTCTAAATTTATATTGCATGTAAAAAAAAAATTTAGTTTTCAATTAAAAAAGATTTTCACCTATATTCTGTAGCCCGGGAAGCGCAGGTATGATCTCCTAGTACTTTTAAACCCGCACGATCATGTCTAATACTTTTTAAAGGGTTACTTTAGTGATTTTCAATGTTATTGAAAATTTAATATTTATCAGTTTTGAATTACACTTTGCTTTAAAACTTTAATGAGTCGTATCCAGAAATAATTTTAGATTTAAACCTTTTTTATTTCACCTGTTTTATGAGGACCAAAATTATAGGGTAACTAGAGGATAGATGGCCAGTCTAAATATCTCCAAAACCTGATCATAGATTGCAATATAAACATTGTTCGTATGAAATAGTTCAACGAGTTTATTTATTGCGAGGTGCAGTTGTGTTTTTCGATTATAAAAAGTAGGTGTAATTCTAATGTAAATTAAATAGGTGGTTGAATATTTTATTTGACTTAGGTATTTGAAGGTTTTGTAGTACGTACGTTATGTATATTTTTTACTATGTGGACTTTTAACCCCTTGGGGACGAGCGGCACGTATACGTGCCGCATGAAGCGCTCAGAATCCTTGTTTTTCCTCACCAGTAAAATTTTACTGTAATCACCGCATTTTGTCGATTTAAGAAGACACAAATTTCTGTTTTTAAAAAACGGTGACAAATGTTTAAAAAATTCGTAAAAGTCTCCCGTCCCGAAGGGGTTAAGGCACGTATATAATCTAATCATTACTTCTAAGACTAAAACAAAGACATACAATGGCTATTCCTGCTTTAAATTGGGAAGACCATCAGTCCTTCAATATGAGGAGAGATGGCCACATCAAATCCAGAAGAGATGGCCATCTTTAATCAATATTTCAAAATTATACTTAGTGATGATTTTATCTAAATGTAATTAAATTTAAAATAAATATATAATGTTTACGTTTATAAATATATTGATTGATATAATTATTTAAATCTTAACTAATATAAATATTTTAATAATAATATTATTAATATAATAAGACCTAACGATGTATTTGTTTCAGAAAATACTGAAAAACGTCTGAAAATGTCATAACAGAATCTGTTAAAGTTGATAAACACACTAAATTAACATAATAAACCTACAATTAACCCCCCCCCCCCCCAAAAAAAAAAAAAAAAAACACGACATTTCCAGTAGCGAAGAAAACGAAACAGATTTAAATTATCAGATTCTACAGATTCCGAGTAAATAGAATTGGATTAGGATTACTGTGTTGGTTGTGCAAAACAATATAACATCACATCCAAAAAGAATGTCTAGATACAATGCATAAAGTGCCTGAAGTGGTTCCATGAAACGTGTACAAATTATCAAGACCTTTGTCAAATATGTGGTAAGATTTTACGAAAAGTGAAGTATTGAAATTATACTTCAAATTTTGTTTATTCGAGTTTTCTTCATTATTTTCCATCATATAACTGCATCATTAAAAATTGCTATATGTTGTTCTTGATTAACTATATGAAATGTGTTATTTTTTTGCTATTTAAATTAACTTTTTCTTTCTTGTATTGCATGGAATTTTGTTTAACACTTTTCTTTTCAATATTTAATTATTTTTTGCATAAAATATTATGCGTATATGTATAAGAATTTTAAATATGCATCAATATATATTGTATTTGCATTCTAAGAATTTTTATTTCAATCTTTAAAAACTACGGCCATCTATCCTAGAGTTACCCTACTTAATATAGTAATCAATAAACTGGAAAGTCCTAAAATTATTCTTTTCCTATTTAATATTTTAAAGTTGTCTTTGGAAACAACTTTATTACAAGATTCTGTCATTATTCAGAAGTTCGTGTGCGTATTAACACGTTATTGAAAATTAATATAAAATTTACCTGTAACAAATTACTGGTTTGAAAGTGTTTTTCCTTTCAGATATTTAATATAGTTATTTTCAAAATGAACAACATTTTCTGGTATATTCATTTCATCAGGCCATACATCTCACATTCTTTTTCTTAGAGAAATCAAAGAGCAAACAGCTCTTGATAATTATGTTTTCAGATTCAGTTGATGTAAATAATTAAATATTAGTTTGAAAATTAGTTTTGCACTTTTGTCAGCAATATTATTACTCTCTTTGCTGGATACTGTTGTGTACATTATAATACGAATAAAATTCTGCATTTCAGCTAATTATTAAAACTTATAAGTTTTAAAATAACTATTAAGAAATAAAATTGTCCATGTCCGGAACATTGCTAATAAGCAAAATAATTATAAAGAGAGAAAAAAGCCTCAAACACAATTGAGATTGATATTTCCATTTTATTTGTCAAACTATTTCAAATTTGCAGAAAAGTATTTTTGAAATGAAGAGCTATGTATCTTAATAAATAGCTGTTGTTGTTATTTTTTTAGGAGGAGGAGGAGGGATTAGTACATATGACTTACAGAAAACTGTTTTCATTTAAATAGGGAGGACTTTAACCAAATGAACACCTCCCATTCATAGGCTTCGGGTTGCAACATCTCACCTACGCCCATGTAAATAATAATTACTAAAAATCGTTGAGTAAATCTCATGTCTGGAGTTGTCAACCTCTGACAACGCCTACCTACTACAGTACCGACGCAACCTATGACAATACATAAAAAGAAACAATAAAACATAAGTATGAAATGAACACTTGAAGTATACATATAAAATAAACAAATAAATAATAACAACAACAATAATTGATTACAAATACAAAGTTGCAGTAGCAAACACGCATAACCAATGCAGTGATTTGGATGACAGAGCACAACATCTAATCGCTTCCTTCAGCACATTCGGCATGCCCTTGCATTTTGTCTAATGAAAAGTCGATATAAACCAATGATAAAATTTGACTGTTAGAAGCATTAGTTCTTCATGTTTACCATCAGTTAAAGCACTTGTTCAGTATCACAAAAATAGTGAGTAAGAACAGGATCAGCTTAGCTGAGGAAAATTCAGATGTTTGTATTCGTCTTTAGACCAATAACTAAAAGTGAAATAAAGTCAGACATTCAGCATCTGAGGAGCCATTAATACCGAAGAGAAAAGGAAAGATTATGATTATTTTTATAATTTTTATAATTATAATTTTTATGTTTAAAGTTGAAAAAAGCAAATTGAAAATATTTTATCAATAAAATTTTTCTTATTATCCACCAAAATAGTTTTAAAATTAAAGTACCACTGACGGGAAACGTTTTCTTAATACACACATTTTCTCCCACCACCGACATCCGCGACATCATGAAAGTCTAGTTAAAGTCCTCTAAGCAGGATGTCTGGGATTAACTAGCCTGGGTGCCCCGGGGAGCTGTCGCATCCCCTAGAGGCTTGTCTAGCGGCAGGTAACAAGATTCCTTTATGAAGCATAGCCAGTCTTTACGTAATCGGGATTGAACGATTTCGTTGTGGTGATGAGTTGTCAACTTGACTGTGTCGCTATCAATAACAGGCATCGATGTGCTGGTTTCTCCTTGACTGCCCACATGGTGGTCAGTTGTAGGCTCTACCGCAAGCGTACGGCGTCGCCCCGGGTGAAGGCGGGTTTTTTTTTTTTTTTTTTTTTTGGAGAATCGAATTTCACAACAACAGTCCGTGGGGCGAACAAAATCTGGTTGCAGTACAGACTTTGCAAATATCTAGATTGTAGTTTGGCCTTGCGTGTCCCATGCGCAGCTGTTCCGACTGGCAGGTTTGTTGTCATGACAACTGGGCGTGTCTTGGTGCCTTGGAGGACTGGGGGTCGCTACGCGACCTCCTTCGAAGGACCGCATGGATCCATTCTGATCTGGCTCAGGAAACTGTTTAGCTTTATACACATTTTGGTTGATTGCGGCCCGTAGCCAAAACAACGTTCCTGACCCATGTCTTAGATATTAGCATAAGTCTATCATTTCCAGTTAACCTTTATGAAAGTTACGAAGGTATTCGGAAAGTGTCATGGTGAAAACTCTGACATGAATATGATGAGTTTTTAGTGGTCATTTGATTATTATAATTATATAATGTTAATTTCCAAAGCCACAGAACCTGTGTCTACAATGAATAGTGGATAAAACAACGCTAAATTATATGCTGATTAAAAATGATATTTCACGTAAAGTAGAAAAGTCGAAAACAGCTTTTAAAGGGTGATAAGTAAGTTTCAGATATTAATAATATCCCAATTTTCGCTCGTGAACTGAGCATTCTATTTCGTTATTTTTGTTTTTCTAAAAATCTTTAAGATACAATTCGGCATCTTGAATCAACAAAAACTTATTGAAGTTGAGTACGTTAACTATTTAAATATTTTCACTTTTAATAGAATGTTAGTTATATTTTACCTGCATTTTGTTCTTATATGTTTTCCAGGTATAAGAAGAAGGATATTATTCGAATTTCAATATTTCTGTAGCGTCAGAGGTACATAATTTTTTCTGATAAAATTCATTACTGTTTTTTGTACTACAAACAGTGGATTTTTTTATATTTATTTCCAAATTTACTTAAAATTTAAATTTAAATTACTTAAAATTTAAACAAATAACAATGTTTGAAACAGTGTTGATTCGAAAAAGATGAAATCTAATGTTGATACACTTATTTTCATATAGAATTATTTGTCTTATCTAATCACATAATTTCTGTAATTAAATAATGGGACTATTCCTATGCGCAACCAGTAGTTTTCAAACCAAAAACAATTCACGCATATTTGTAGCGAATATGAATTTCTCTGTAATTTCATTTTTAATGAAAAAAAAAGAAACCCACATGTCAAACCTTCAGAATATTGTTTAATCACAGCCTATTACATTAAAATTATTCTTTCCTTTAAAATGTCGCCGAAAAATAAAGATTGGATTAAAAACAACGTATTTGCACTTTTCAAAGTGAAATAATCCTACTAGTTTGTAAAAAAAAAATTGTGAAAATAATAGTTGTTAATATTTTTGAACGTAAAATAAGTGACTGAAATCATAAAATAAAGAAACATGTAAGTTTATATTTCACTCTAGAAAAGTTTAAAAAATGCATACCAAACAAATGTACGTTCACCGCTAAATTTAAATTCGCATCTCCAGGTTTAAAAGAAATTTTAATCTCCTAAAGAACTATCGTAAAATATTTAATTATCTCTATAAGAACTGTAACAAAATTATAAAATCCTGTATAAAGCTAATTAAGGGGTCTTGTACCTTTTAAACGCGACGAAATTTAACGAAATACTTCAAAGTTTGAATTAGTCTATCTTCAAAACCTTTTTATGTATAAACATGAAATTTTGGATATAGATTAAACTGACTGTGCTTTGTAATATGCTGTCATTAGAAATTTATTAGCCTTTTACAGAATTCGTGTGTTGTCGAAATGAAAACAGCTCTTTTTTTTACTCCAGAAGTCATTGCGCGCATGATATCTTGAGAAAGTCTGTATGGATTATTGTCCTGAAATTTAGAAAAGATACTAAACATATATGTGTATTTAAAATGAACTACTCTTAGGCCAAAATTATTTCATTAACTATATAAAAAATATTTTTGTAAATATATATATTTAATGAATAAAAATAGTCATAACTACAAATATTACCATTGTAAATAATTAAAAGTAGTTCATTTTAAGCACACATATTTTTTTAGTATCTTTACAAAATTTCATGACAATCCATACATAATTTCTCAAGATATTTTGCGCGCAATGAATTCTGGAGTAAAAAAAAGAGCTATTTTGATTTCAACAATACACAAATTCTGTAAAAAGGCTAATAAATTTCTAATAGTAGCATATTACAAAGCACAATCTGTTTAATCAATATCCAAAATTTTATTTTTATACATAAAAATGTTTTGAAGATAGACTAATTCAAACTTTGAAGTTTTTCGTTAATTTTCGACGCGTTTAAAAGGTACAAGATCCCTTAAACAACAACAACAAAAAAGCCCCATCATGTTCATCGTGTGTACCTCTAAAACATGAAATATCTATAAATCTACTTCTATTTTTTTAGACAAAATGAGAATTAAAACGGGATTGGGTCTATTCCTTTTAAATGTTTCCCATGCAAGTGCCGCGACGTATTTTCTTTGAATTACTCTGCTTTTGGACTTTTAAAAAAATATATTTATAAGCGGTATTTCAAAACATTGGTTGGGTGTGGAATTTTTTCATTTGAAAAATGTACCGAATGGACGAAATGTAATACTTTCTCGGCGCCTAATTCAAAATCAACTAAATATTTTAAAGCTATTTTAATTTAAAATGGAGAAATGCTTCGATATTCACAAATGTTTATAAGTTTTTTTTTTTTTTTATGGTCTTCAAAAACTAAATTAACACTTTTAATTCAAGCTTCACAAAAGAAAATTAAAAGGACCATAAAGATAATTAAAAACTCTTTTTATGTTTATAATAAGAAATATTATGCGGTGCTTTTAAGTTATTTTTGAAAAGTTTCTAAGACTAATGTTAAAAAGATAGTCAAAAGAAAAAATAATTAATTTAAACAAAAAAATTGTGTAAACGTTTTTCATGTTTTAAAACAAATGTTTTAATAACTTTGCTTATTTTAATAGACTGGTTCATGTCATATTTTAAAATGATGCTACATTAAATATAATTCTAAAAATATTACAGAGAACTAAAAATTTTGTTATGTTTACTATCAGAAATATTTCAGTAAGTAATTAATTTGTTTTGAAATAGTTTTAACTCAAGAGAAAAATGAAAAGTGATTGTCAAAAATAAATCTTTCATGCATCACTCAAAAAATATTCTGTAGATTAAGTTAATATTTTATCTTCCCATATTTAAAGCTTCTGAAAATAGTTTTTTGTTTAAAATTTATAGATTACAATTCATTTTTATTTTCTTAAATTTTATTTATATAGGCATTTTTTGAATAAAATTAAGAACAGAAAATCGGAATTGCAACACATATAATAAAAAAAAAAAAAACATTTTTTAGTATCTGCAAATATGAAAATCCAAAATTACAGCTCAATTCTTCAAGTCATTCTTGAATTAAGCTTAAAAGACTACCTCAATTACAATCTATTTTGTAATGATTACAAACAAATGTTTGTTCAAATAAATTTTTAAGAATTAATAACAATTGATACTTTTAGTAGCTGCAAATATGAAAACCAAAATTACAGCTCAATTCTTCAAGTCATTCTTGAATTAAGCTTAAAAGACTACCTCAATTGCAATCTATTTTGTAACGATTACAAACAAATGTTTGTTCAAATAAATTTTTAAGAATTAATAACTATTGATACTTTGTTAACTTTCGAAGGTAACTAAGAAAAAGAAGCGATTTTCTTTTTGTTAAAGTTTTTTCTGAAAGTTACTTGTTCGAAATTTGGCAAACCAAATTGACACTCTTTACTGCGTAGTAACACTAGATCCAATTACACTATTAAAATTTCACGCAGCCTAGGATGCCGTAGTTCCACGAAGAACTCGTACTTTTCATAATACTTCGAATTTCGGATCATTCCATTTTCAACAAATTAAATTAAAAAAAAAAATGCAATTTAACAAATTACAACGACAATTTGGAAAATGATTTTTCGTACGCCATGAATTAAACATTAATAGTGTTATTACACGCAAAAATTGCAAGCGACAGAAATCGCCTGCGACTCGTACGTATTATCCCCCTGAAACTTACGTATTATCCAAGCATTTCATTGGCTGTTCGAGAAAAGGCTTTTCCATCGTAAGATTTACAAGAAACCTGACGTTCAATTTTAAATGAAATTTATTTCTTAAACTTCTAAACATTCCACACTATTACTTTTTATATCGTCGTTTAGAGGGAAAAAAATGTATTTTTAAATGTAATTTGTTTGAAAGCTGTATCTCAATTTGTTTCTGAGTTATTAATTTTTTTTTTTTTTGTAGTTTTTATTACTTTTTTGTCATAGTGGCAACTCTCTGTTGTCCATCTCTGATGAAAGCAAAGGGGAATACAGATTACTGTATAGACCAATCAGAAAGCGAATCAAATGATGATTAAACCAATAAAAACCTCCAGATATGCTTTTGATTTCCTACACTGAAGAGGACAATAACCATTTTTCCAAATGACTAAAAGAAGGTTTTTAATATTTTTTAGAGCTTACAATGATTTATTTAAACATGCGAGATGTGTAACTTTCGAGAGAGAAAAAAAAACAGAGTTGTTAAATATTAAGAGGCAATGTCAAATAATAAGTTCTTAAAGTGGTAATATTATTAACTACATATTTCATGTTTGATGACCTAATATATTATTTGAAGTATACCAACTGAACTCCAGTTAAAAGTCTCAGTTAAAAGCAATTTTTCTACCATACGAAAAATCCGCGGAAATATTTCTTACACATTCTTGGATAAATTTACGAACTCTCTCAAACTCTTCGTAGTTAAATTTTTGCATAACTTGCAGTCTTAGATTATTTTTGCGCTCTGGTTATTATTCTAAAATTGAAGACTAGAGATATTCCATGGTCAGATTAAGTTTCTGATCATGTAATTGTTATTTCTTATATGTGTTCTATTTCTGAAAATATAGCACTGGAAATTTGATCCTGCACATATTAAAAATATATATATATATATTTAAGGAACACGCGGAACAAAGAAAACTAGCTGGTTGCATTTCATAATGGAGTTACAAATGTCAATACTTTAATATTGTTAGTTCAATATTATTTTAACTTTGACTTTCATTTTAAATTTGTGCTTCAGTCAATTAATCGGTATAAAAACGAGTTAATCTCGACAATGGTATTTATTAAAAGCAATAGTTTTCCATTATTCTATTGTACATCAGCTGTTCGCAAATAGCCAGCTTGTCATGATGCGAAATTCCCATTGCTTTACGAGCCGCCGGTGTACAATAACACTACGAAAAATCAAGAAAATAATACAAAAATCGCTATTACAGTGCTCCCTTTCGGTGGAGTATTTAAAAATTCAAGGAGTGACTGCATTTTGTAGCCAAAAATATACACACAAAATTTGGTTCAGTTCTATACATAACTTCATACACTTTTGGATGGTACAATGGTGACAGACACACGGACAAACAGACATTTTCTATAAATATTTGTTTTTGGGGATTTCTGACCCCTAGAATGTGTAAATCCGTCGAAAACCGGAAGTCGAAAAACATTTCGATTACAAGAATTTCTTCTATTGAAGATAGAAAAAAGTAAAAAGTGACGTAAGTAAGAAGATGAAAATGGAAAAAATAATTTATTTTTTTTTTCAATCAGTACAATTACAAATATAACCAGTCTTCCGATCTATTAAGAAGTAGAAAAATATGCTTGGTACCATAAACATTATTTAATGACATTAGTTAATAATGTGACTTGTTTCTTTGCAGTGCTAATTTCATTTAATTCCTTAAGTAAAAACTCTTTTATTTGATTTAAAGAAACTGAAAATTTGCCACCTTGAGAACAATAAGAAATATAAAATTTATTTTGATAATGTACCAGACAGTACAAATAGGAGCCTGCTTACCGTGAAATAAATGCGGGAAAAACCTCAACAGAATATTATCATAACTTTAATAAGATTTCACACGTCTTTCTAGAAATAAATTGTCCCGAAGTTAAAATCCGTCTTATTTATATGACAATTCATTCGATAAAAGAAATAAAGTATTATTTTTTAGTTTAGAGGCATAATGTATAGCCGTTTTATCGAGCTCGATAATACATCAATATATATATATATATATATATATATATATATATATATATATATATATATATATTTACCATTAACTCTTTTACAAAATACTTATTTATATTTTGAAAATATACAAAATATGTTTTGAAAAAAAGGAATGAAAAGTATGTTATAAGCTGGTAAAATTGGGAGTAAATAAAAGGGGTTGTGCTGGTTGACACGATAGCAACTCTCTTGGTCATCTGAAAGAAATTTTTAAAAAAAGATTCTTAATTAGTATGCGTGTCGTTATAGCCCCTACCCAAGAGATAAAGGAAAAATTATTTTTCGGAAAACGGCAGCTTTCTAAAAAAAAGGCGTTTTGTCACTCTTTCTTTTCGCAATTTTTTTACTTTTTAAATAGTAAAAAAAATAATTTTATATCTTGAATGGTGGCACAAATGTGAAGTAAGACGTTTAAAAAAAACCCAGTGCTATCACACCAACCATGTTGAGAAAAGTAGTTTTGTGAAAAACGGGTTTAAAGTTTTGAGCAAAAGTTTCAGGCAGCCGCAGCGGTCTAAGTCATAAAATGCTGCGTTAAACTTACTATTTCTCTCGACGATATATTCTTAAAAGTCTAAACTTTAAGAATATGCAAAAAGGAAAAAAAAAAGCTTTTTTTGGAAATTCTAGACCAGAATGCCTCCTTAAGGGGACAAGGGACCTTTTAAACTCATTTTTTTATTTTTTTTAAATTGCACTTTAAATACTATTCAAGAGAACACAACATGAATTATAGTATACATTTATCACACAAAATTTAAAAAAAAAATGTTTTTACAGTTACAGGAAATTTACTGAATATATTAAGGGCTATCGAAAACTTTCAAAATGTCCCAACCTCACTCCATATCAATTAAATCCCGAGTTTTTTTTTATGTCAGTTTGTTTTACATATAAAAATACTCTGTGTATTATATATGATCCGCATAGTTTTTTGAAGCTAAATATAAGTGGTAAAGTTAAAAGTAGTAAAGGGCAAAAATATGATGCAAAAATGCTGAAAATTTCATAAAGCATAGAAAATATTTTTTTTCTCACCTTTACATTCAAATATATAAAATTCGATGCACAATTTTATTTGTAAGTATACATATAAACCAAACTGGCATAAAACATATTGGGGATATGAACTGGTATGGAGTGAGGTTGGGATAATTTGAAATTTCTTGATAACGCTGAAATTATTCAGGAAAATGCCTTATTTTACTTCAGTTTTTTAATTTTTTTGTTTGATTAATATATGTCATAGTTCTCATAGTGTGCCCTTGAATAGTATTTAAGGCGCAAATTAAAAAAAAAAATGAGTTTGAAGGTACCTTGTCCCCTTAACTGACAATTCTGACGCTTCTCAATTAAGTAATGCATCTCGTTTTAGTCTTTCTCATATATCAATTTACTCTTATTTACATCCTATCAAAAATATTTGAATAACAGGAAACTAATAAAGTAAATGGATTTTAGATATTTGTTACGTAATTTTTATATTTGTACATTTGTGCAATGAGACATTTGTGAGACATTTGTTTTTCAAAGAACATTAGTTAAAATATAAATTTAAACGACTGAAGAAATTTTAGCCATTGCGCATATGTGTACGTTCCATTCGAGAAAAAACTTACTTTCGGTACATGGTAAATCATATTTGACAGAATATTAAAAAGAAATTTTTTAGGATATTTACGTAACACAATTGAAATACATGAAAATTCGAGAATTGCGAATTATTTTTATTTATTTTTAATTTATAGCAACAAAGAAAATCTATTTTATAAAAGTTTGTAGAAAATATCTAAAACTGCGTGGACGTTTCATTTATGCTTAATTAATAACCTAATGTTAGTAGTCAAGTTTCTCTATTTTATTTTTCACATGTTTTTGATTTTTTTTAAATTCTGGCATAGCCACGGGATCTATGGGGAGAGACAGTTGCATTTCAAAAATATAAATGAAGATATAGCTGACTATTTATTGGGCGACGTTGATAGATATTTATATTTTATAATTAAACTATTAAGGATCTTTCACACAGAAAAGGCAAAATTGGATATATATATATATATTTTTTAACTTTTGAATTTAGAGAAACAAATATTCTGAATAACAACCTCCATCAGGATTTCTTTATAATAAGTTTTCCCTTTGCACTTTTGAACTCCTTATATGGCACACATTGTTGGATAAATGATTGCTAAACTAGATAATATCAGAAAAAATTGATATGCCAACTCCAAGAAGAAGAAAAAGAATAAGTTTTGAATTTTTTACTACTTTGATTTCTAGGTTGGTAAAATGGTGCGTTTCTTTTGATTAAATGCAATGTTAAAGCTGTCTAAAATTTGTATTACAATTCTAAATTGTCTTATTTATGATGACCACGGAGTACACATTGCAAACTTTGACAAACTACAAATGGAACTAAAAAAAATCCTCAAAAGATGCAATATATTTCCGAAATAGAACAAAGAATTATATCGAAAAAACAAAAAGGCTTTTTCTCTCCCAAATTACATAATGATGATTTGGCATGCAGAGTCATCTGTGGCACTTTTTAAAATTTCTTCTCAGTGTTCGCGAGTTGACTACTTTGGGCAGGGATAAAATTTATAAATTAATTTCTTCGTAAAAATAAAACCAATTTTTTAAAACTTAAAACTTAAATAAAGACTTTTAATTAGCTACAATTGAATATAAAATGTTAAAATAAAATAAAAATAATAAATATCAGAAAAGTAAATTTGTGCTCTAGATGAAGTGACATTCACGTAGGGACTTTCGACTTATATTCATTAAAATATTAAAGGTATACAAGGTATCTACACGAAACCTCCCTGATTTCAAACGTTAATTGTACGGAAACTATGAGTGCTAAATATTTGCGGTTTGCGGTATCATGAATAACATCGCAACAATTTTATTTTGCAGCAATGTTTTCTCCGAATCAGTTAATGTTGTTGTATACATTATTGATATGTCATGACAACAAGTTTATTTTGCTGCAAATGTTTATTTGTATGAAACACTTACATTTTTCTCTATGCACTTTTATATATGCTCCGTTCGTACCTCTGAGATAGTCCAATCGATGTTCAATCCACGTGTTGCGCAGCATTTCAGGCGTAACTGAATATGTACATGATATATTAATAATTCATACAGCAAAAATTAACTGTTTCGGAAAAAAATGCAGCAAAATAAACTTGTGTTGCTATTCATGATACTGTAAATTAAAAATATCTAGGCCTCATAGTTTCCGTACATTTAACATTTGAAATAAGGGAGGTTTCATCTGTAACCATGTATATTAAAATTATTCTATCAGAAATGCATTTAATAGCTTACGTAAAATTTAATTGTACATATGAATTAAAATATTAGGAAATTTGCTAAATTCCCTAATATTTATCACATAGACCGTGAAATGCAACTTTTGGTGAGAATGATCCTTGTCTGCCTCACAAGTTACAGTTAATTTTCAATATTGAGCCGGTTCCTTCATTCTCGGTTTCAAAAAAGCAATTTATTTTACGGACATAGAGGAATATGTTGCTATATGGCGCAGGCCAGGTGCGCTTTATGGTTCAGGTGTGGGTAATTAAGGGTAAATTTCCTATAACAATAATATTTTCAACAACAAAAAATAAATAAACACTATTTTTTATCTTGTCCAAAAGCCCCCCCCCCCCGAAAAAAAATCTGTAACATTTAAGTTTAACATTTTTCTTTTTAAACATAGCTTCGGTTGGAAACATTATAATGCGCCTCAGATGATTTCTAAAGAGTACAGAAATATAATAATAGGTGAGTATATTTCGATAAAATAAGAAGAAAGACCAAATTTAATCCCAATACTAACAAAACATTAAGATAATTTTAACAACAAGTTAAAGGGACAAATCACAGTCAAAATCAACAAAATAGATTAAATTCACGAAAAATATTTTTTGTCCTCAAAACAAATCAAGCTCCATATAAACTTTCATTTCCAAGTCGAATTCTTACAACCGGATGATTTTCTTAGCATTATAATTACATTTTTATGGGCTTGTTAATACAGTCGAGTAGAACAAGCTTAGATGGTATGGACATGTTCGCAAAATGAAAGAGGAACGCCTTCCAAAAATCCTCTTTGAATTAAGTCAGGAAGGAAAACGTAGGAGGGGAAGACCGAGGATGATTTGGAAAAGTTCTAATCTTGAGAATATGGAGATATATAAGTTGAATGATGCAATTACAATGAACAGAGAGAGACGAAAAGGATTTCCCTGAATAATTTTTATAGGTCGAAGAAACACACTGTGTACCCACTTCCCGTGTTTAGTGGAAAATCCTGAAGAAGAAGACGAATTACATTTTTATAATTAATAAAGGGACCCTCGAGATCAGCTGATCTTAGTTTACAAATGTTTGTAACTTTATTTCTTCAAAATTTTTCTTCTGATTGCTTTGAAATTTTCTACAGCTATTTGTCATTATATACGGGGACCCCAGAAGCCAAGGGGTATAAGTGACAAAATTGAAAAAATTGAGCTAAGTACACAGATGACCTGGAAATATACTTTGTTCTGTTCAGATAAAGAAATATAAGGGATTTTCTAATTTTGTGCTGTGTTTTAGAGATCAACTACTTTTGCCGAATAATGATCAATGTTGATTAATTATAAATTTAAAGAAAATTGCACTCTACTTTTTTTCCATTTATTGAAATAAGAGTTCAAAGACCACTGTGAAACAAGCGGCAGTTTCCTATTTCAATTCAGTCAATTATTATTGATGTTCAACGTTAACGTCAATTATCTTTGAACTCAGTTTACTCCAAATCGAAATGTTGTCACTTGTACCCCTTGGCTTCTGATGTCCTCACATGTTGCGGTGCATTGTTTTTTAAACTAAATAAAATTGCAAAAGTTAAAGGTGGCTAATTGCAGCAATATAATACAAAAATGCGAAAAATTAAAAAAAAAAAGAAAAAAAATCTTATATTTGCATTTAAATGTATAAAATGCAATGCACAGTTTTATTTGTATATGCAAACCAAACTTGCAAAAGAAATATTGGTGATTTTAATTGACATGGAATGCACATGAATCATTTCGAAAAGTGCTTTATATCGCTTCTATTTGTCTGTTGTCAATGTCTTATGCTGTTTATGTTTCTCAAAATATACATTTATAATGCACAAACGATTAATTTAATTAAATTACTCAGTAAATTTATTGAAGCTATGGTTATATTTAAATTTAGTCGCTCAGATGTTATATTTTAATGTTTGTGCTTGTACCAAATCGTAAAAATCGTTTCTTTCAGTTTAAAAATTACGTCGGCATCTTTTATTTCAAAAAGCTCCATGCGCATAATGTTTCCTCTGAATACTTTCAAATTTTCCATAACTGTTTCTCATTATATATGTCATAAGACCGTGCATGGTTTTCTGAAACTACTATACATGATTTAAAAGTTAAAAGTTATAATTGTAACTAGTTGGATGTGCCAGTCCCAAAACTTTCTTCTATCTCATGTATATTAATATTTCAAAATGTTGTTACAAACACCAATAATTCATTTTTATTAGTTTTATTAGAATTATGCATAACTTCATACACTTTCCGATGGTACAATATGGAAAATTGCACAAAAATTGCTATTACAGCTCCCCCTTCCTGTGGAATTTTTCAATATTCAGCATGAACCTTCTCGCCATGGTCAAAAGCATACACAAAAAATTCGGTTCAATTCTATGCATAACTTCATACACTTTTCGATAGTACAATATTGAAAATGGCACAAAAATCCATATTACAAAGCGGATTATTACAAAGCTATTATTTACAAAGCTTTTATTTACAAAGCTATATACAAGCGGAATTTTTCCAAATTCAGGGAGGACCTTCTTGCTATGGCCAAAAACACACACAAAAAATTTGGTTCAATTCTATGCATAACTTCATACACTTTTCGATGGTACAATATTCAAAATGCATAAAAATCGCACAAAACTTGCTATTATAGCGCCCCCTACTGGCGGATTTTTATCAAATTCAGGGAGGACCTTCTTTCTATGGCCTCCCTGAGAACACACACAAAAAATTTGGTTTAATTCTATGCATAACTTCATACATTTTTCGATGGTACAATATCCAAAATGCACAAAAATCGCTATTACAGCGCCCCCTACCATCAGATTTTTTCCAAATTAATGAAGGACCTGCTTGCCATAGCTAAAAACTGACAGCAATTATAATAAAAATTTGGTTTAATTCTATGCATAACTTCATACAATTTTTGATGATACAATGTCGACATACGGACACACGGACAGACAGACATTTTCTATAAACATATTTTTTTAGGATCTCTGACGCCTAAAACGTGTAAATCCGTCGAAAATCGGAAGTCGAAAAAATTTTCGATTACAATACTTTCTTCTATTGAAGATAGAAGAAAGTAAAAATAGGATGCGAAAATGCAGATAATTTCATAAAATTTAGAAAAAAGAAAAATATTTCTTACATTTATATTCAAATATCTAAAATTCGATGCCCAGTTTTTTTTATAGGTAAACCAAAGGTACATAAAAATATTGCGGATTTTGATATGGAAAGCATGTGGGGCAGTTTGAAAAGTTCTTCGTAACGTTTTAAATATTTAGGAAAATTCCCTATTTTTCTCCAATTTTTTTTTTTGTTTTTTTAATTTCCTGTGTGATAGATGTATGCCATAATGCATATAGTTGGCATTTGAATAGTATTTAAAGTGAAATAAATAAAAAATAACAAAAAAGAATTTGAAGGTCCCTTGTCCCCTTAAATAGCTTAAAAACAAAGAAATTCTTTAAGTATTTGTAATATAATTCACTATTAACTAATTCATTACTGATAGGGTAAGGTGCCCTATTATCGTCCCCCAGTCACTTCCAGTCCCTTGGAAGTTGTAATTTTCAGTGAAAATCTACCAAATTTGGGTTTTACATAGACTAACTACCCACGCACATAGAAACATAGGCAAATATCATACAAAAAAATTTTAACAATGCGAAAAAATCTTTTTTCAAAAGTATCTAAAAAATACAAAAGAAAAAAAATGGTCCCAATTTCGTCCTCCAAAAGATCCAATACGCTGAGGCTTAACTTATATCTAAATCAAAATTTATTTCTAAATGAGTAAGTAATTTAATTTTCATTAAAGTAAAGCACAAAGAAATGTACTAATTATCAGTGGGAGAATAACATAACGAAACATGCGTAGTTGCCAACCTCCCGATTTTTTTCATACCAATATTTTTGTAAGATTTTACTGGTATCCAAAAAATCGGGAGATTTCAACTGTGCATTAGCCACCCAAACATGAGGAAAAAATTTGAAAAAAAAAAGGTCATGAAAAAGCATTCCTAATTTCATCCCCGGGATGAAAATAAGAACTGCCAGGGGGACGAAATTGGGAACACGCTACTTCCCAATATGGCGGAGCTTCAGTTCCCGTAAGATGAACTGAGCGTCCTAAAACTCACTGTATGCTACTCTCAGCATCTTACCTACGTAAAATACCTGCAATGAATAAGAAATAAACACTTAAAGTACAGTAAATAACGTTCTACAAACGGCGTAATAAAAACTCAGGTCTTCTAAAAATATGAAATTCGCCATCTTTAATTTATGTATGCGTCTTGGCAATCGAAAGTTTCAATACTGACCCCTTTTACCTTCCGTCACCTATGCCTTGCGTTATAAGAGGCGCCACTTTCGCAGAAGCGGAGAAGTTAAGGGGGACGAAATTAGGAGAGGGTGCGAAATTTGGGCTCTTTAATCTACTAACACTATAACCCTATTGTTGTTGAAAATTTATAACATTCCAAAATATCTAAAAAACCATAGCGGCAATTAAACAGGGCACAATTTCTATTTATCTTATAGAAATATTTTCCGTTTATTACTATTTTTATTATCTTCCAGTTTTTTTTTTTTCCGTTCAAAAAAAATTATTTTAATCATTGCTTTAAGTATGATTTAAAACCATGTTTATTTTAATGAAATATTTCTTCTTACATTTCACATTTGTTTCGAAATTTATATTCATTCTCATTTGATATTTTAAAACAAAAAAAGATTATTCGTGAGAGTAACTTCACCAGAAACTGATTAATTGCCAAACATTTTAATTATTATTATTTTTTAACAATTTGTCAGTAACAATATCTCTAATTATCTTTTTTATATAAATAAGTTTATGTCCAATCACTGAATAGAGTGTTAAAAAAATTAACTTGCGAATGTGCTTTTTAATACTATCCTTCTACGTGAAAGTGTAATGTAATATATGAATTTTAACTTAACGTACAATTTACGAATAATGTTTTGTCATAATGGTTTTATTTTTAGAAAAAGAGATTTTAATAGATGTTTTTCAATATTATAGTATTTTTTTAAATGGTATAGGTTGCTGAATAAAAATGAAATACCGGAAATTATGGCAAAAATGTTTTTAAATAAATGCTATTTTGGTCTTAAAGTCAGACATCACGTGTTTCGAATCCCGTTCACGATACCCCAGTTACTTCACATGTACCTTGGAAGTGATTATTGCAAAGAAAAAGACTTATAATCTGGTTAGTAAAAAAAAAATGACGTACAAATCTGACTTGGTCATGGATTGACGTCTTTACTTACCCTTTGGAAAATTGACAAAATATCAAATTTTTAACTTAAACCTTCAAGGGGTCTTGTACCTTTTAAACGCGATGAAATTTAACGAAAAAATTCAAAGTTTGAATTAGTCCATCTTCAAAACCTTTTTATGTATAAACATGAAATTTTGGATATTGATTAAACAGATTGTGCTTTGTAATATGCTGTCATTAGAAATTTATTAGCTTTTTACAGAATTTATGTATTGTTGAAATCAAAATCGCTCTGTTTTTTACTCCATAAATCATTACGCGAAATTTGGTAAAGATATTAAACATATATGTGCATTTATAATGAACTACGCTTAGGCCAAAATTATTTCATTTACTATATATATATATATATATATATATATATATATATATATATATAAAAGAATTTTATATTTTTAGTGAATAAAAATAGTCATAACTAAAAATATTACCATTGTAAATACTTAAAAGTAGTTAATTTTAAACACACATATTTGTTTACTATCTTTGCCAAATTTTCTGACAATCCATACATACTTTCTCAAGATATCATGCGCGCAATGATTTCTGGAGTAAAAAAAAAAAAAAAAAGCTATTTTGATTTCAACAATACACTAATTCTCTAAAAGGCTAGTAAATTAACAATCTGTTTAATGAATATCCAAAATTTCATGTTTATACATAGAAAGATTTTGAAGATAGACTAATTCAAACTTTGAAGTTTTTCGTTATCTTTCAACGCGTTTAAAAGGTACAAGACCCCTTAAAATATAGTATATTTTTCACACTCAAAGTAAAAATCTTTAATGGTCGTTAGTGAATATTTATCTCCAAGCAAGAAAGTATGTAGAATGTGTATTTGACATATTATATACGTACACGAAAATATTCAACACAATAAATTTTGGTTGCTATCAAAAACCTTACGTTTCGAAACTGGAGACATTACCTCTGACTACCAAATCTTGATTATATCACAATTATATCACAGCAGCAATTCAAACTTATACCCTCTCTCATTTATTTTGTAATTTTCACCATAGAATCGTTTATAAAAGTGATTAAAAATAGATTAAATACCCAATTAGAGTTGTACAAAAATGTATACAATTCTTTAAACAGAAGTTTATAACCTATTCGGAAAATGGGACAACACTACCTAATACCGTTTGAACTTATAGTGTTTACATAAAGACACGTATACAAATTAAGATTATAGTACTTTAGCAACACTAATACTGAGTATTCGGAAAGTAGCAATATAATCAATTAGAAAATGATAACGTACATTTTCTTATTTGTAAATGCTGCAAAATGGAAATTTCTTCCTAAAATTTAGTACATCGAACTAAAATCGGTAAGAAATGTCTAAAGACTCTTTTTATATTATTTCAGGATAAAAATATACTTTCACTGCACTTTTAAACTGTTTGTTGCATGTTATAAAAAATTATCGATTACATCAACCTGCTTTACATTTTAGAAAACATCCTTACAGCAATTGAAAACGAAATATTAGAGATATAAAATATTAATATAAGCACATTGTTTTATAATTACTCGTTATTTGCATTTTTATGCAATAAAACAATCGTAAAGAAAGTGTACTTACACTGAAAATATATTACCTCATCATGATATTTATTGCGTATTATTTTATGAAATGGGTTAAAACTCATCTGATTGTATTTAATGTCTTCCTTTCCTAGCTTGTCAAAATGTAATCTGAAGCATTTAAATACAGCATTTAGGTCTACTGCAAAGTTCATTAAATTAGATAAAAATTAATTTCTTTGTTCTGCAAAATGAGTAAATGATAGATATCAAAAATTTTCATACATATTACAATGCTGTATTATCTTGGACTTAATGTCAATATATTTAACACTGTAACATAAATGAAAGAAGCAATTTATAATGTAAGAGAAAAATGTTAATTGGCAATAAGTATACACGTAAATACATTTAAAAAATTAAAACTGTAAGTTCTCAATTCTACGTCAATATATTGCTTATTAACGTTCGCCGATTACTCCGAAACTACGTGATCGATTCATTTGATTTTGTTTTTAGTTGAAAGAGGACACACCCAAATTTCATTAAAATTGGTTAAGAATTTTATTAGAAATTCAATAAACATTAAAAATATGAAAATAAAATGAACATCGTTATAATATTTCTTTATTAACGATTTTCACAAGGTGACGTACCGCTATTTGTTTAGCGAGAAAGTCGTTATCCGGCAATTTTCTTAAATTTATAGAGTTTTATATTTAGAATTGTTGTAGGAAAAGCCAAAAAGCAATATTTTAATCGTTAAAAACTTTTATAAAGTAAACGATCAGTGAAAAAAATGAAAATTAAAAGCTTTTTATAAAAGATTTCTGAGGTACAATCGCTTCAGATTTTTTTTTTTTTAAACTACTTGGGAAAATGGTTATTGTCCTCGTCAGGGTAGGAAATCAGAAGCATATCTGAAGCGTTTTATTGTTTTAATCCGCATTTTATTTGTTTTCTGATTGGTCTATACACTAACCTTTACTTTTAACAGAGATGGATACTACTGTTACCACTATGACAAAAAAGTAATAAAAACTACAAAAAAAAAAATGAATAACTCAGAAACAAATTGAGATACAGCTTTCAAACAAATTGCATTTAAAAGTACATGTTCTTCTCTATACGACGGTGTAAAAATATTGTGGGTTGTTTAGATGTTTAAGAATGAAATTTCATTTAAAATGGGTCGTCAGATTTCTTGGAAATCTGACGCTGGAAAAGCCTTTTCCCGAAAAGCCAATGAAATGCTTGGATAATACGTCAGTTTCAGGTGGATAATAAGTAAGTTTTAGGAAAGGTGACGAGTCGCAGGCGATTTTTGTCGCTTGCAATTTTTACGTGTATTAACACTATTAATGTTTAATTCATGGCGTACGTAATGTAGGATCAACTCCGTGCGATTTTTTATGCCTTAAATTTTAGTCTTTTAAAAAAATCAGTTTCCAAATGGTCGTTGTAATTTGTTAAATTGCATTTTTTTGTGTGGAGGGGGGGGGAGTGAGGGGTTAAAGGGTTTATAATTATAATTTAAAGAAATTGCAAAATATACTTGTTTAAAAATCGTAACCGTTAACAATAGAAATGGTAAAATACAGAAATATTTTACAATGTTTTGTTCGCACCTTCATAATATTCGAATATTTGGCGATAAAATCTAAATTAAAAATTTTTTTTCAATAAAATCTATTGAGATTTATAGCTAAGTTTGGTTGACCTTTTATGGTATACATACGTGGATTCTTCAGTATTTTTTCATTGCTGTTTTTGAATGCGATTTAAACATATTTTCAATGGGATAACGTTTAGTACACCAAGGCGACCACTGTTATATTCCCTTCTACATACTGTATAATTCAGTGAAATATTTTCTTCCGTGTACTTTATCGACACAGAAATCAATAAACGAAATGCATAAGAGATGTTTTTACTATAATATCTCCAATTTCAAGGCTGCATTTCATAGACTGGATGGAACAACAAAGTAAAGATTACAGATTACGGTCATTGAATAGCCAAAATTCCACATGGCCAAAATTAAATAACCAAACATTCTTGCCAAATTTTTTTTAATACCACTTCCTCCGTATCGGTTACAAGGTGTCCATTATGCTTACTTTTGATTTTTTTCAAAATTTCAATTGCTTTAATTAAGGATGGATATAAAATTACCGCCTGATTTCCTTTTTTATAGAACATAGTTCAATACAGCAATAACACATTAAAAAAATCTACACTGTTATCTCTTTCTGCCATGACATTTTTTTTTCAAAAATTTTCATTTTCACCTACAATATTTCACTTTCTTTTAAAGGAATTAATTAAAAACAATAGTGATTAATCTGCACAAATCACATAATATGAAAAAATTTCTACATTTCATATGTTAGTGCATTTTTGTTTATTTTGATTAATTAAACCATTATGCAATAATGTTTAAACATTTGAGTTTTATTTTTAAGCTGCAAAATTATATTTTTTTTGTACTATTCTAGTTAAAAAAACTAAATCAAATATATTTTAAGCTGTGTTTTAAATGGGTTTTCACAAAATATCATATAGAACAAAGGAAGTTTTAATCATATATATTGAAATTTCGTGGAATTCAGTTTTTATATAAAATTTTATTCTAGATAATTCATTTTAATACATTACTAATGTCATTTAATTTATTAATAAGGCTGTATAAGCTTCAAATTTATGTTTTACTTTCTACATTGTTCATGAAAAATTAAAATCAATCATGAGTAATATTCCTCTTACTACATCCATTGCAAGACACAAAAATGACTAATGTTTTACAATATCCCTCAAACATTAATTGTTTAAAATAGCAGCTGAGTTTTGAAGAATGACCTTTTATGGAGATGTAGATAGTCTAAATAAATCCGTAGTACATTCTAAAATGTTCATTGCTTCTAAACAATATATAAATAATCAATCCGTCTAACATGACAGATGTGTTACTTGTGAAGGATAACAAAAAGCGAAAGTTAGCAGCCAACTGTGTAGAAACATTTTCCAAAAATAAAAAATTCTGTAATTTTTCCGGTACAAATTTTAGCATTATAAAACATTAATAATAATTATTTTTCTCTGCGAATATTTACATTATTTTACATATCAAGAAATTAAAATGAGGCCAGTAAAAGCATTATTTGAACAACTAAATATTACTGCTTTTAATCGATTCTATGAAAAGCCAAAACGCGTTTTTGTTTCATATATGAGGTTTTCAAGAAGAGACACTATGTAGAATAGTTGCTTTAAAATACCAGGCGTAATATTTACAGATACTTTTTTTTACCGCAAACTAAGTATATGATGCTTTACTGGTATATATATAAAAAAAAAAATTCCACGTCGTGCAGTTTGATTGACAATATCATTAATAAGCTTAGTAATTTTTAATAATATTATTAATTATTAATAATATTATTTGTAATATTAATACTACAATTTTTAGGAAATGTACTATTGGGTTTGCTTTACTAAATCAATACATTTTTATTAATTTTATTATACACTCCACACCTGAAAGACACCAGGCACTTTCGACTATATACATTTTGTAAAATCATGTATACGATATGTTAAATTAGTTCATCATCAGTAATGCATAATTCAATAAATTTTAAAGATTCAGATAAACGATTTTTATCATGTCCAACATCAATGAAAAATATTTGAGACTTCGGTTTGTCAGTCTGCCCGTGCTCTTACGCACAAAAATGCATTCGTATTAAGTAATTCATATATGTTATTTTTAAATTATGGCATGAGAGACAAATGAAGTACATAGCATTTATATCTCGTTTACAGGGTTATTTTTAAAAAATCAGTTGAATTATAGTATATGGGTAAAAAAAGTTTGAAATGTATGGGTAAAAAAAAGTTTGAGTATATTACATTATTTTAAATATATTGATATTGGTTTACATGACAGAGATGCAATACAAAACGCCTACTTCTGAACTGAGGACTGGACAAACTGAGACAAGAAAGAAACACTCCAGAAAATTATTTTTTGTACAGAATAGGTACAATACAGCTCAAGATGTCAAGAGAAGAAAAATATTTTACAACAATTGTTCGAAGTGTTGACCGCGGACATTATTACACATAGTACATCTACGGAGGAATGATTGGAGGATACTCTCATATTTGCTTACGTGGATTCCTGCTCACAGATTTGCTTGTTTTTCTTCCAAGTTTTTGTTATCTCTTTCTGGCCGGATCTGCACAAAGTGAAAAGAAAACCAGCTTCGTGCTATTATCAAGTTCTGCAGAAAAGCAGCATGCGAGATTTGGATATTTTTATTAGTTTTGATGTTTGCACTCTTTAATCCCTTCGCGACGGGAGCCTTTTACGAATTTTTTAATCTTTTGTCACCGTTTTTTAAAAACAGAAATTTGTGCTTCTGTTGCTTCTGTTGCTTCTGTGCTTGTGCTTCTGTCGCTTCTGTGCGCTATAAGGCAAATTTTACAGTAAAATTTTACTGCTGAGGAAAGACAAGGATTCTGGGCTCTTCATGCGGCACGCATACGTGCCGCTCGTCCCCAAGGGGTTAAACGTCATTTGCGATCCCATGTTCCATTGCATTTTTTGTTCGTCTTGATGAGTACTGTCATCCCCCTAAGTGTGTTGATGCATTTCACATACACCCTGTATATGTATTACTTTGACAAAATACAATTGTATTTTTAATAATTGCGTTCTCTGTTTTGCAATGTTGGATCTGTATGAGATACGTTAATTCAGAAACTTTCTGAATATACCTGTTCTAGTATCGACTACAGATAAGTCAATTTTAGAACAAATCAATTAACAAATGTCCGCGTTCTTCCTTATTAATTTTCTGAAAGTAAGTTCAGATTGACTTCCTATAATAACAAAATATATTTACACACCTGACATTAGTATATAATTACACAATTAACTTTCAATAAGTCAATTAGTCAGTGAATAAAAATTATATTTTAGTCTTTAGTCCGTTTAATTTTTAAGAACTTTCGGTGTAATAGTAGGAGCTATTATTAACTAGAAATAATATTTAAATTAAACAGGGATTAAATTTCAAGTTAAAAAAAATAAAAGCAAATATACCGGGTGTCCCAAAAAGGACTGACTGATTTTAAAATTCAATAACTTGCAAACGGTGACAGATATTAAAAAAATTCTTGCAGGAGGGTTATGCATAAGGTCAAAAGTTTTATTACAGTGATTTTCAATTTTAGTTCGATTTACAAACAATAGATGGCGCTGTAAGCAATAGTCGCTAAATTCAGGCTCAATTTTTGGTACTTCGTGGCCCGGATAATACATTTCCATCTCCTTTTTCTGCATGGAACAAGATAAAGGACCAAAAATCGAGACTGTATTTAGCGACTATTGCTTACAGCGCCATCTATTGTTTGTAAATCGAACTAAAATTTAAAATCACTGTAATAAAACTTTTGACCTTATGCATAACCCTCCTGCAAGAATTTTTTTAATATCTGTCACCATTTGCAAGTTATTGAATTTTAAAATCAGTCAGTCCTTTTTGGGACACCCGGTATATTTGCTTTTATTTTTTTTAACTTGAAATTTAATCCCTGTTTAATTTAAATATTATTTCTAGTTAATAATAGCTCCTACTATTACACCGAAAGTTCTTAAAAATTAAACGTACTAAAGACTAAAATATAATTTTTATTCACTGACTAATTGACTTATTGAAAGTTAATTGTGTAATTATATACTAATGTCAGGTGTGTAAATATATTTTGTTATTATAGGAAGTCAATCTGAACTTACTTTCAGAAAATTAATAACTGTGAGTTAAAAAAAAATTCTCCTGAGCTGCAACTATTGAAATAATACTAATAATAATGAATAATTTTTTTAAATAACACTTTGAAACTGTATTTTTATCCCCCCCCCCATCCCTCGAAAAAAAATTAAATTTTAAAGAAATAAAAGTCTCAGTGTGTTTTAAATCTGGAAATAAAACTTGTAAGCAAAAGACGAAAGCTATTTTTATTCAAGGATAAGTTTTATAAATGCCTTTTAGTGTTTCGTAACCTTAATTTTTTATATGTCTATATAGTTTTTAAATTTTTGTAATACAATGAAGAATCAAACATGGTTAATGCCTATTCTTAATAACTGTACAAAATGTTTTTTACTCGAAAAATATGTTATATAAAAAAATATTCAGACTAAAATTAGCTGCTCCCTTTTCAACTTATTTAAATGAATTTGACTAAATGTCTTTAAATATATACCTCTTGAAACTTTAGTTTTATCAGTCATATAAATGTTTCTTTATTATTATTATTTAAATATTTTTAGTAATGTTTATTGTAATATTTTTTTTATCAATGTAATTTTGTTCTTTTATACAACTAATTATTATAAAATTATAGACTATTATGTATATTTACATAATATTTTGCAAATAACACATAAACTATATAAAATTTTTAGAGAAAGGAAAACTCATATGTTAGCTTTAAAGTTTATAATTTTAGTATGTATAGATCTCTTCACAATCAGATTTTCTTTTTCATTTAAATATAAATAATAGTCTAAATGTAATATATAAATAAATAATTTTTTATGCTAAAATAAATATTTAAAATAATATTCATGGTTATTTATTTAAATTTCATGCTTTCACATTAAATTATGTTTAAATACACGTAAGACGTTCTGCTGATACTCTAAACTCCCCCCCCCCCCCTCTCTTTTGTTTTGCTATCAGAAATCGATGAAAATATTAGAAAGCGACGTCGATCATAATATTATTTTCGTTTACACTCTTCTGACTGACTATCAATTATTCTTAAGTATAACACAACTATTTTTTTTAGTAAATAAATAAATAACGAACAATTCTCGGAATATTGAGCTAAACTTTAGACAGACATATATTAATGTCACTACAATTAAAAACAGGCATTAACAATTTTTCCTTCTTTGTATTACAACTCTTAAAAACTACATAAATTTCTGAAAAATTAAGACTTTTAGGAAACAGTGAAAAGCATTCATAAAACTTACCTGTGAATAAATATAGCAATGGGTATCCTTTTTCATTACTTTCAATGAAACTTTTTGCCATTTGCACTTTGAAAACGACCGCCAAAGAACCGAAGTTTTGCAATCGTATCGACCTGTTGAGAACGTGTTTCTCTAATGCGGGAGGGAGCGTGGATCTGTTCTTCTCGCTAGATCAGGAGACCATAGTTAATTTGTTTACAGAAGTTGTTTGCGCCGAGAGAAGTATACTTCCATGGTTTAATTTTTTTTTTCAATGAATCAAGTGAATGACTCGCTACCGCTTGTTGACGTTTTGCGTTAATGTATGCTTTTAACTCGAGTTCTGAAATTGTTTATCAACTCGCAAATCATTCAAATTTTGTTAGTTTTGAATAAATTATGTTGATCAGAAAGGATTTCAGGTAGAAAAGATTTGTATTTAGGCAGATAAGTTTTCTCTTACACATCTCAAATCGTAATAAAGCCTAACGTGGCTCCATCTTATCGGAGACTGGTAAGATCGATGGCTACGAGCCCCGATGCGTTACACTGCTTTTTATATATATTAGATGCAAAGTATCATTGGCCTCTCAATTTTTTCTATCGGTTAGAGTCGAAATCTCTTAGCAATGTTTAGGATATTTTTTTTTATAATGGTAAATCAAAGATAGCTGTTTTGAATTTTTATTGAGACTGCTAAAAGAATGTTAGAAACTTTTACACATTTAGAATGCACTTATTTTTATTAGCTTCTGCAGCGGATAATCGAATTTCTATTTTATAAAGCAATTACTAAAAAATAGGTTATTTTCGAACATATTGAAAAAGAGGGATACAATAAGGGGTTACAGATATATTTTTCAATGTTTCAGGCCGAAACTTTTTTGTTAATTTTTTTTTTTCATTTGACTACTATTTTTTTATTTCTTATTCGCCAAATCCCTAATGTTTGTCAAAATCCAGCGAGAACCCCGATCCCCCTCCTCTCTTTGAAATAACGTTTGCAGAAATATGTTACTGTGCACGGTGACTATATAGAAAAGGACTGATACAATGTAGCAATTTCATAAATTTCACTCAATTATTTGTATGTGAGAGCAAGAACTTCTTGAAACACCCTCGTAAAATCTTAAGTACATTTAATAAGATATGATTAAATTAGATTAAATCAAATATACGACATGAAATGCAGGATGTACCTATTTTGAGTCATATAATTCGTCTTCATAAAACGCTAAATTCAAAGACAATAAACACATCGAGGACTTATATCCTGTATATGTACGACAACCGATAATCATGCTATGTAGTTGTAGCAATATTACAAGATATGCCCGTGTAGAAGTTGACTTCATAATATGCTTACGTATAAATCGACTTCTTCACAATATGCTCAAATGCTAATAAATTGACGGGTCGACTTATAGACGCAATATAAAATTATAAAGCTGATAATCGCGGTTTGTAGTTCTAGCAATAGTTACGCGATATGCCTGAGTATAGGTCGACTTCGTAAATACTCTTATTAATAAGCTGGCTTCACAAACCATTGAAGGCCAAATAAAATTGACGGATACGCTTATAACCCACATATAAAATCAGACAATCGATGTTCGCGGTTTATATATCAAGCGTCTGTTTTTATCCAAATATTTATGATTCCAGACATATTTTTCACAAAAATTAAAAATGATGATTTTTCTATAATATGTGATATTGTAAAACCTAAATTTCTTTTTGTTGATTTAAAAGAACATTTATAACTACGAAATGAACCATACAAATATATATATATATATATATATATATATATATATATATATGTTACGGTCAACTTGATAAATTCGGTAAATATTGCATTTTAATCATATTTACCGGTTATTATTAATAATTACCAATGAAGTTCGGTCAATATGATTAATTTGGTTAGTAACGAATATGTCCTTTACTGGAACATGTGCTATAACTGTGAAACTAATAACAAGAGTAATTTCTAAGAGACAATAATACTCATCCAAAAAATTTGTCCTATTAATAGGGCGCCAAATCCTAAGGGGTTAAATATAATATTTTTTATGATTACTGAACCAATTAGGTAAAGATCTTAAAAACTGAAATATTGAAAGAATAAATTCAGTTTTAAAGTACGTACTTTTAACAATGCATATTAAGAAAAATGTAGCATAAGTAGAAAGTTTTTAATTTAGACTTAAAATAATTTTAACACATAGGAAATATATTAAGAGAAGTTACTGTCAGAATGAAGCAAATCTTACACTAATAAAATAGAAGAAAAAGACTTCGAAGAGTCGAGGAAAATGCATCGTGTCAATACAAAAGATGGATTCAGTTTTCCAAAAACAATATTATTATTTTTATAACAAATAGTAAATTGCAATTTAAATTAGAAATTGAATATTAATACATTTATAACAAAAAATATTTGGCAGGAAGGGATATTGGGGTGTTTTGAATCACAAAAGTTTTTGATTTTTCATTACATTTTTAACAAATTATTGATTTTAGTAATGAAAGATATCAGAGAATTTGGAGTTACAACGGGTTTTTGTTTTTTATTACATTTTTATTTTTATTACATTTTTAACAAATTATTTATCTTGACAGGAATAGCTAATGTGGCATTTGGAGTTACAAAGTGTTTTTAATTTTTTATATTTATAGGAACTTGAGTTATAATTGCCTTTGCAATTGTAATATTGAAATCCTTTACAAGCTAGGTTAGAATTGTTTACGAACATAGGTTTATTTCATTCATTGGAACTTCGTTAAATAAATTAAAGCTTTATTGAAGACAATAATATCTTTCATTGTTTACAGTTGATTAAATATGCTATGTTTTGTACTGAGTTTGTGTAAGTTTTCCTTTTCCTTAGAATCAACAGCTATAATATTTTGGATATCAAGCTCAACCGTACATCTGATATTCGTACTTCAATTGTTCTCCTACATTTGCACTTCGAAACTTTAACTTTGGAAAAACTAACTTTTTTTTTACTTGCTTATTTAATGACTGTTTAGTAGAGCGTCGAGCTTCTTGAATATATTTCGAGACATCATCAAGTGAAAAAAAATCTTCGTTTTTTTCTTGAAAATCTTCCATTTCAACAAAATTGAACTTTTTTTTATCTTTGCTATGTCAAATTTATTTCCCCCTTCACTTTGGCGAACGTTCTTATTACAATTTTTGGCTGAACATAGAACAGTTACAGCAAACCTTTGTTTGAATTATCCAGTTCGACATCCATTTTATAATAAATCATTGCATCTATATCACCATACTCAGTTGAGATTGCTGCCTGAAGTTGGATGTCGTTACTAGACTGCTTTCTTATACAACATCTTTGTTACTAGTAATTCTTGACAAAGTACAGACTGGTAAACAATTATTAAACCTACATTCGTTTCATACCCAGATAAACTTGTATATGGACTGCGATATATTCCAGAGTAATGTTCTCTATTTTTCATAATTTGAATGAAATTTATTCCTTTTCTTCACTTTGTTGTAATTGTCAGTTTCAAGACAAGTGTATAAATTCTTTTCAATGCCTTGCGATTGACTGTGTCTTGGTCTTCCAAGAAAGAAGTTTGAGTAAATTCTACATTCTAGAAACTTCTTCAATAATTTCTTTAATAATAATCTTTAATTGCAAATTCTCGCCTATTGTCACTTTTCAAGATGGATTTTGCACTAAATATTGTGAATAAATCTATTAGCTAATAAGCAGATTCCTCGGCTCGTCTTCCTTTTAATTGTCTTCATTGAATAAATTACGAGCTAAACACTAAATTGACACTTCTTAGCATTTAAAACATCCGAAAGTCACAAAAAACAAATATTAGTGAGCTTCAACTAAAATAAACTATCAACTGATATCGTCAAGTTTTTGCCAATAGATAAAAACAAACGTGCGCGCTCACAAAAGCTGTTATATGATTGCACAATAGTGAGGCGCTGACAATGAGTAAATATAAGAAAAGGTCATGGAAATATCAAGCTAAAAAGTGAAATTTGTTATATTGACCAACATTGATTAGTAATTATTGATAATAACCGGTTAATATGATAAATTATCATAAATTAATCATATTAACCGGTTTGTTTGGATATTTTTGGTACTTATTAATATTAACCGGTTATTATTAATAATAACCGATTAATCAAATTGACCGTAACATATATATTACTATTATTATATCTTCAAATAGTTTAAACAAAAAATATCGACACTAAGAGGGTTTGGGATCCGAAATACCAGTGATCTTTAAAATTATTCATCCCGAAAATATAAATATTCTTTATAACAGTTAGATTCACATGTATGTCCCAAACGTAAGGTGAATAACTAAAAAAAAAGGATTTATTGTACATAAATGTACAAACAACTAAAATTCTTCCAAGTAGCTTCCTTCCGCTTCGGAACACCGACGCCAACGTTTTTTCCCAGGCGCTGAACACACCTTGGAAGTCGCCGACTAGCACCTCGTCGTCACTTCTTCGACAGCTTCCAACGTTCCGAAATGGTGGCCCGCGCATGAGTTCCGTATTGATCCTCGGGAACAAAAAATAAGTACGGTGGTCCCAAGTTGGGGCTATACGGCGACTGGGTCAGTGTTGCCATACTCCGTTTCGTTGCCACGACAATGAAGGCGGTGTGCGACCATGCGTTGTCATGATGAAGACGTAAAGTGTTTCTGATCTCCTTTCTGACGCGTTTCTTTCTGCTCTGGAGACTTTTCAGGACTTTCAAGTGATATTAACACTCAGGCGTCTATCAGAGTTCAGCATGTCTTTCAATTTCTTCAAATGTTGGGTCAGAATGCGACCTTGACGGGCATCCAAAGCGGTCTTCTACCCTCACAGAACATCTTGCGCCAGCGGTAAACCATATTTCGGGACATCGTATTAACACCATAAGCTTCCCGCAGCATGGCAACTGGCTTGGCGGCCAGTTTTCTTGAGCGCAACACAAAGTTTTATCGCGTAATGCTGGTCCTTGAAATTCGGATAAGCCACTTAAACAAGGTTTCGTATTAGCAGTTACGCGCACTTTGGAACAGCCAGTAGGTAACTGACCTTTCCTGTCACTGCGCGGGCATTGCTTCGGCGGAGCGATATCGTTCAATTTAGTTGTGGGACAGACCCTGTATACAGAGTACTATAAAGTAAATTTTTGTTTAAATAGTTGCTGTATATTTATTTTTCTCGATGGCAGTTTTCCTTTTTAAACAGGAAATGCTGTGCTGTACGAATGGTTAATAGCGTATTGATCAAATTGGAAAATCCATGTTAGAAAACAAAACTTCCTCGAGGTAGTCTAGATCTTCTATTGTATTTGCCAAACTTCTAAATGAATATAAATGGTAATGGAGGAATATCAATTCTGTCATTTTGGTGGTATTTCTTAAATTTTAATCGAGGAGCTTGTATTTCCAGTGCCATTTCAGTATTTACGCAAAGCCATTTTATACACTGTAAAATACAACATAATCAAAATAAGGAAAAAAAATACGAAAAATAAAATAAATTACATTTTTGACTTTTCACATTTATTTAAATTGAATTTGCTGTAAGATTTTTTATGACGGACTTTGTACAAGACGACTAAATAATTTTCAGGTTCAACTGAAATGTATTTTATTCTACTAAAAAATATCATTAATATCTCTACGTTTAGTAAGATAGAACATAGTAATATTTGATGTGAAAATGTCAGTGGTAGGCAATGTTTCATACAACGTCTGTAAAAAAAAAGTAATTAAAAGACATTATATGGGGTGTTGCTTAATTCAATCGATAAATTATGAAAAATTACCACAAAACGCGAACTACGTTTAGTAGGTGAGATTCACAACAACAGATGTCGAGAGGACAGTGACACTGAAGAAGAGAGTGGCCAAACAAATGCGAGGATTAGGAACACTGCACTCGAGAAGAAGAAACCTTCTCGTATGCAAATTTACCACACGTATGTAGAAAATAAAAAAAGCGAGCAAGGATTCATTAATGACATTACAGAATTTGCCAGCTCAACTTCGAAAAATGTCGCGTCGTCTACTTTCTGTCTTTAAATTGTAATGCATTAGTATCCTGCTTCACGTCAAATAAACGTTTTTCTACTTATTATTGGTCCTTTTTTGTTCCGTTCGACGTCAACCCCATCATAACTATTACAGTAGAACCTTGATTATCCGAAATAATTGGGACCGACCCTCTTTCGGAAAATCGAATTTTTCAGATAATCGAGAATGCTTCAATTTCAAGATTAAGGACAATATATGCAATATTTTTTATTATGGTAATAAGGGCTTAATAAATATTAAGCAATAGCAAAATAGAAACGAGAATAAATTACCTGAATTTTAATTTTTGAAATTTTAAGTACCTTTTACATACACCGCAACGATTTGAAAAAATGTTTTGTTTGTTTCACTTTCCATTGCCTTTGCTTTGAAGCTCTATCACGGAGTTTTTTTTAAAATCTAATATTAGTTCACCAGTACCACAGTCTTTCTGCTGTTCTAGCCATGCCCAACCTATTCCAAAACATTAAAAAGCTTCCGAATTGCTAATTTGTTCGTTTTCTTGGTTGCACTCCGCAGCTTACGGCAGCTCAAGTTAAATTCAAGAGAACTCTAATAGAGACGATCGAAAAAATTTATATGTACTCTTAGTTCGGAAAGGGTCGCTTGAACACAGTATGATAGTTTAAAGAAATAGCTTTCAAAATGGCTTTTGTACACAAGGAATGTAATAGTAAAAAAAAGATTTAAAATGGATTTCGGTTAACCGAGAGTTTCGGATAAAATAGTTTCGGAAAAAAGAGGTTCTACTGTATTTCGATTTCCTCCTACTAAACGTGGTGTGCGACCACATACTATATTGCAATTTTTCATCCTTTTGATGCCTACTATCACTCCTCTGAATTTATCAGTCGAATTCGCTAACACCCTGTATAATAATTTTACATAGTAATATTTGATTATATTTATATCAGTAAAATGCCATTCATTTAAAATAGAAAGAAAGGAAGAACGAATATATAATAATGGGTTACATAACATGTCTGTTTATTCATTAATATTCATTTATGAATATTAATGAACACAAGACAGATTAAAGAATTTTGTAATAGCTCTTAGTCAATAAAAATGGTGATACTAATTAAAGTTTTGAACAAGAATGCCAAACTGTCAGCATCAATTTAATGCAATCATTATTAGCATGCAGAAGCTATAAGATACGAACATAAAATTACTTTATGTAGACGCATAGTCTTTTTCTTAAAGTGCCAATTTTGATACTGTTCGCTTTATATACTTTTTCTTTGAGTTATAAACCTATGTATTTATTTCCAGTTGATTGCATATATGAAGACAGATATGAGATTATTATACAAAATGACAATGTAAGATATTTTGGGAGAGCTGATTGATAAAGAGTAATGAATAAAGATATGAACTAGAAAACAGGAATTCTTCTTTTTCAAAATTTAGTGTCGCCCCCGATGACAAAAAATATATGTATATAAATATAGATACAGTAGAGTCCCGATTATGCGAGTTAATCGAACTTATACCTCTGGAATGGATTATTTCCTTCTGATGGACTGATGGCTTCCGTTATTATGAAACAATCATAATACATGGAGTGTTGGGTGAAGATAAAAGAGCAGCCGTAAAAAGCTAGAAATCTGATTTTCTGGTCAAAATGGGAAAAAAAAAATGGCCATAATTTTTTTTTTTAAATTATGGACATTTTTAGCTGAGTTCTAGCTTTTTACAGCTGCTCTTTCCTCTTCACCTAACACTTCATTTATAATGATTGTTTCATAATAATGGAAGCCATCGGTCCGAAAGAAGAAAATAACTCGGCGAAAGCGGAAACTCCGATAATCAGGACTTTACTGTAGTTCAGTTTTAAGACGTAAAACACGCGATTTTATTTTACGTAAAGGTACGTCACTCACTTCCGCTGAAGAATTCATCATTTGCGATCCAGTGTTAAACAACATCTACAGTAAAGTACGCTTAGGACGTCACTATTGCTAAATAATACAAAAATACAAAAAAAAAAAAAAAAAAAAAAAAGAAAGAGATTTCGTCATTTAAAAAACTTGACAAAAAAATCACCTATCTGAAGATTCACAGGCCTTCATTTGTTTGTATTATTTATATAGATATTTAAAATTAAATTTAGTTTCTAATAGCTCCCTGTTTTGTCAGAAATCCTTCATTTATATTTTTTCAAAATAGCACGTATTTTATTTTTTTTTTCAGTTTTTATGGGAACATGGCAAGAAAAAGGTATAATTGCTACGTTCCTTTCACTTTCTACAGCAATGGAGTTCTTCCGTTGCTAATATTAAGCAAATGTCTCTAAAAACTACAAAAAAATTAATCTCTCAAAAATAAAGGGAGATGCAGTTTTCAAACAAATTGCACTAAAAAGTACTTTTTTTAGGTAGCTTTCATTACAAAAAGCTACCTATTGCAGCCGTTCGGAGGAAAGCGATTTCAAAAAATTTTGGTATATTTTCATCGATCATGACCCCCAGACCCCGAAACCACCCTCCATTCAAAGGTTGATATATATATATATATATATATCTGACCTTTGTCATACTGTAACTTTCGAATTTATGAACCGATTTGGATGTAATTCGGTAGTACATACCAATGTCTCGACCGAGTTCGTTGGCCAGCGTCATCCGCCATTTTGTTTCAAAATAGCGGCCATTTAAAAATTTTAAAAAAAATTTAAATTTGAAATGTGGTACCAAAAAATTGAAAATGGAAAAATAGTTTTTCTTATGTATTTGACCTTTATACAAAGATTCCGGAGCAGTTTTTTTTCGTCTATGTCTTAAAAAATGACTGAGTTATAGCATTTTGAATTTCTAGCGTGGCTGACATTTTGAAACGTCCTGAATTTTGCCACGCGATAAAATGCGTATTTATGAACCGATTTCAATGTAACTTCGTTTGTACATAGTACATACCAATGTCTCGACCGAGTTCGTTGGCCAGTATCACCCGCCATTTTGTTTCAAAATGGCGGCCATTTAAAATTTTCTTAAAAATTTTAAATTTGAAATGTGGTACCAAAGAATTGAAAATGGAAAAATATTTTTTTCTTATGTATTTGACCTTGATACAAAGATTCGAGAGCAGTTTTTGTTTCGTCTATATCTTAAAAAATGGCTGAGTTATAGCATTTTGAATTTATAGTGTGGCTGACATTTTGAAACGTCCTGATATTTGTCACGTGATAACAGGTGTATTTATGAACCGATTTGGATGTAGCGAAACAGCACCGAAAATTGGCGATATGAAGCAATTAAAATAATAAAACTTTGTAAAAAATCACCATAAAATTAAAACAAAACACAGGACGCGTTTCGAGCTAAAAACATAACAGCTCGTCATCAGCTACAGCATACACGTGTCCGTAAACGAACAAGTTCAAAAATGAACTGAAGATAAAGAATGTTGCGAAGAATGCGACAGATGGCGCTACCTGATAGAGGGAAATGCAAAAGGGAAATGTGTTGAAAAAAGATAGAAGAGAAAATGAAATGGAAAAAATGGAAATAAAAGAAAAAAAAAAAATAAAAGAAGTAAATTAAAAATATAAATAAAAATAATAAATAAAGAACTATTAAAGAACAAGAAAAAAAATCCAAATTATTATTATTATTATTACTTTTTTTTTTTTTTTTTTTTTTTTTTTTTTTTTACAAAATAAAAAGAAAAGAAACAAGAGAAAAGGGAAAAGAATTACAAAATTAATTTCCACGCAGGAGATAGGAAAGGAGATGATGGGAGATCCTTGACAAGATTAGCAGAATTTTTAGAAATGAAATATGCTTCATGAAAATCCAAGTGAGAGGGAGAGGCCGGGGAAGAAATAATTTTGGCCATGGAGAAATTGAAACAATGGCTGGAAGACCAATAGTGAGAAGCAATCGAAGATTTAGAGATTTCTTGATTTGCAATATATCTCTGATGTCAAATTGGGCATTTTGAACCGAATTTCCCAAAGTAGCTGTGTTGGAAACGAAAAATATTGCCCCACTTAGAAAATAATTGTGTATAAATAAAGTTTTAAATAATTGAATGAAAAATAAAAGCACAGGTCGCTTATAAATCTCTTCAAAAATCACGTCAGCAAGTTTCATATTTTTTCTTTTAAAAATGGATCTGAAAATTTGCTAGAAATTTTTGAGTTGTTGAGCATGGAAAAGTATTTTTTTGAATACCGACTTAAAATTATTCTGATAAAACCATCTCTTATATAAAAATGAAATAAAAACTCGTCAAAAGCGGCCAGATAAAGTTTTTAAAGTGGGTTTATCTCTAATCAAGATTTAGTTTTTATTGTTGAAATTAGCATTTAACTTCGAAATCTACCTGCGCCTGTAGGGTGAGACGTCAGTGATTTTTTAACATAACATCATAAGTGTTAAGTTATACTGAATTGCATATTTCACTGTTACAATTTATATTTATCTAGTTTTGAATATCAAAATATGTAAGAATATTCTATTCAAAGCTGGAGTAGCACAGTTGAAGTTTTTTCCAACAGAGCGAAAAATGTCCAGACCAGGGATCGAACCTGGATACTTGGCGTGCCGTGCCAATGCCTTACCTGTTAGGCTATCCGGACCGATACCTGGCTGACATAATTCACTCTTATTAGTTGGACTTGTCTGCGAACTGCAGCGCTATTTCATTCATCCGAGCTATAACTATAGCATTTACATGATGAAACTACTTCAACACGGAAACTCCTGTATACCATGTAATTAGGTCATAATGAAGGGAAAGAATATTTTTTCCAACTGGATTATATCATATTCAAAGCTGGAGTAGCACAGTTGAAGTTTTTTCCAACAGAGCGAAAAATGTCCAGACCAGGGATCGAACCTGGATACTTGGCGTGCCGTGCCAATGCCTTACCTGTTAGGCTATCCGGACCGATACCTGGCTGACATAATTCACTCTTATTAGTTGGACTTGTCTGCGATACTAATAAGAGTGAATTATGTCAGCCAGGTATCGGTCCGGATAGCCTAACAGGTAAGGCATTGGCACGGCACGCCAAGTATCCAGGTTCGATCCCTGGTCTGGACATTTTTCGCTCTGTTGGAAAAAACTTCAACTGTGCTACTCCAGCTTTGAATATGATATAATCCAGTTGGAAAAAATATTCTTTCCCTTCATTATGACCTAATTACATGGTATACAGGAGTTTCCGTGTTGAAGTAGTTTCATCATGTAAATGCTATAGTTATAGCTCGGATGAATGAAATAGCGCTGCAGTTCGCAGACAAGTCCAACTAATAAGAGTGAATTATGTCAGCCAGGTATCGGTCCGGATAGCCTAACAGGTAAGGCATTGGCACGGCACGCCAAGTATCCAGGTTCGATCCCTGGTCTGGACATTTTTCGCTCTGTCGGAAAAAACTTCAACTGTGCTACTCCAGCTTTGAATATGATATAATCCAGTTGGAAAAAATATTCTTTCCCTTCATTATGTAAGAATACTTTATCATAAATATATTGGCAGAAAGAAATTAATTTTAAATAAAAGACAAAAGTTATATGCTGTATTATACACTAATAGAACTTGAATGTAAATGGCAAGTATCAAAATGACAAATAAAATACAATGATTGTAAAAAAAAATATATATATTGTGAAATTACCAATGATGTTAATAATATAATGGATATTTTACACGAGTTTTCTGTCGTAAAACTGGATGATAAATATGTGAATGAAAGATAATGCATTTAAAAAAGGCATATTATATAATACTAAATTACTCATCCTTATTTAGCTTATATTTATTAATAACTACTGATAAACACAATGACAGATTAAAACTATTTTGTAGTGTATCTAAGTCAGTAGAAATGATTATACTAACTAAAGCTTTCAGAATAAGAATGCAAAACTGTCCTCATCGAATTATTGTGAACGTAATCTTTATTATTAACTTCGGGAAAACTGCTAGATAAGAACGTTATGCTATTTTATGTAGAGACATTTATTATATTTATTTTGTCATTTATGACGTAGTTACGTTCAGAAAAATTTTGCTTGAATTGATAAACCTATTTATTTATTGGATGTGAAATGTGTGTTGAATGAAAATATGAGATTAAATTTGAGATTGACAGAGTACGGCAATTTTTAAAACATTATTTCACCATGAAGCGTTATGAAAAACCGATAGCAAAGGTGCTTTAAATAATGAGATTAATAATTTACTAGTAATTATTTTACACGTTCTTTATTTCTTTCTAACAGCTCACCAGGCCTCTACCTACAGGGTTATAACCCAGTTTTACGGGTTTGAGAGCCTGGAAACGGGGCTAAATCGCCTGAACGCCGCAAAGCGGCTGCCTGCTGGACATGCACTTATGTCGTCTTAATTGCAGCTTTTTTTTTTTTTTTTTTTTACTTTATTTTGCTTTTATATTGACCGGTTAGTTATAGTGGATTTGCTTGTTTAATTTTACGCATCATGCCGAGCATCCGAAGACGGCTTTCGCGACTCCAGATGATCTCATAATTTAGAACCTTGATTATGTGACGAGACCGTTCCCTGACTAAGAAACCTTCAGAAATATGATTCATAGGGACATGCAGGACTTTACACCCACGGAGAGTTATTATCAAATGAGGCGGTATATACTAAATTTCAAATAGCAGTACATAATTGTAATGTCTGAAACAAGAAATTGTGAACATAATATTAAAAAAAAATTACATTTATTTAATAAAATACTTGATTTTAAATAAAAGGAAAAGAATAAATATTTTGTGCACCTTAAAACGTTTTCAGTATAAGCATCATGTGAAACATATATTGAGCTAAAATTAAATACATTTTGTTTCATTCTGATTTATGGTTATCCTCCTTACTTTTAATATTACGATATGTAGTAACAATTATTGAGAAGAATACAAGTAAAAAGAAATGCGTTAAAAAAAATTACATAGTATGAAAATATTTAAAAAGTCGATATTAAAATGAAAATTATACAATAACGTTGCGTCGTAATATTTGATGTTATATATGAGGCATTCTCACAATCTTTTGACTTTTAAGTCCCTGAATAATAATTTTTATTTTAGTACATATTCTTTTTTTTCCCTCGTACACTGGGGAATATCTCATTGCATGATTGCATAGCAATATTAACGAGATAAATAAGTGCCGTGTCCCTGGTGCTGATTTTTAAGTTTGGAGATGTCTGTATAAAATATTTTAATAAAAGTAGTTCGATGTCATTTTTTTCCGAAACTGGTACAATTGTTTTATATAAATATGTACCAAAAAAATTAACCTGCACACAATTTTACGGTTGAAGTTATTTTTTGAACTCTGTCCCTGGGTTTTAGATCCTTACCATCCCTCTTGCTAAACGTATACAGAAAATCACTTCAGATGAAGCCACAGAATTTTATTACATTTTTTTTTTCTCATGCAGAATTATGCTAGAGAAAGAATGTCTAAAATTCTTATCATTTTAAATAACAATTTCTAGCATCGTGGCTTTATTGGTAGTCTTACCGCCCCAAGGTTTATTCCTGCACTTTTCAAGGTAAATTAATTTTTTTTTAAATTTAATCCAATGTAAATAACTGTTTCTAAAAATCAGCGAAAATTGTGGCTATCACTTAGTCTTAACATTATTTTTTTTAAAATAGTGGTAATTTTCCTTACCATCCCTTTTTTTTTCATTACCATCCTTTTTTTCCTATACCATCCCCCCTTTTTTTTCCTTCCTTCCGTCCCTTCTTTAACACCCGTTTAAGACAATGTTATACCACAATTTTGTACTAAAAATACAACATTGTTATTATTTGTAATTTTAATGTCCTGTGGGCTCTATGCAAACTCATTATAATTAAAAATTTAGAAGAAAATAGAAAGTTATAGGGGTAAAATGGTAAGGAAAATTAAACTCGCAAGTTTAACTTAAACCACGGTTAAATAATAAAAAAAAAATTCGCTGCTGACCATTTTTTCTTTATTTTGAATCATTAAGGCATTCGTCTATCAGATTAAAATGTTATTTTAGCAAGTTTAATGTCACCAGATATTTATTCGCGAAAATCAAAAGGTTGTGAGTACGCCCCATATGCGAATGGAAGGTGGAGCATTTAAAAAAAGACATATTATAATGAATTGCACACCCTATATTTTTTAGTTCGTATTTATTAATAAATATTTATGAATTCAATGGCAGATTATGAAAAATTTATAGTATGTCTTAGTGAATAAAAAAATATATTTTATGTTGCGAATAATAATGGAAAATTACCTGCTTCAATTTAATGCAAACACGAGTTTCATTATTAACTTCGGGAAAGAATAAAAATGTAATGGTCTTTTATGTAGAGTCTTCTCATGATTTCATTTTGACATTTATGACGTTGTTCGCTTCATAAACTTTCTGCTTGAATTAATAAACCGCCATATTTATTGATTATGCAGTGTATGTTGAAAGAAAAACATTAGAATAAACTTAAGAATGACTGAATAAGACAATTTGAAAACTGTATTACATTATGTAGCCCTTTAAAATACCGATATTTTTAAAATGATAAGCTCTTTAAAGAACAAAGTATTTCTTTTGTTTTTTTTTTTTCTGCTAAAAATTAAATTTGGGGGTGAAAAAGTATGACAATTTGAAAACTTCATTCTATTGTTGATAGGATATTGTTGATAAATGAAACAATTAGTTTCCAGTATTTTCTAAAATAAAATAGTTTCTTTATAGAATGACAAAAATGTTCCGATTAAAGTAGAAATTTATTTTTTGTTTATATTAGTATAATTCCTTCATATTTTGTAGTGTGCTAAGTGAAGATCTTTGAAATACCTATATTCTAAAACAATAGATAATTTAAAGCATAACGTATTTATTTAATATCGTAATTTATTTCTGCTTGAGAACGAGGTCAATATTGATTTCGTTTCATCTTCGCATCCTATATCTATAAATAATATTTCACAAATTTTAATTAAACAGAAGTCTGAGAATTACAATGGCGCATAAACAAATATTACTCTTTTTTTTTTTTTTTTTTTTTTTTTTTTTTTTTTTTAAGTATGATATTAAATTAACAGTAACCTGGTAAGACAGTTTGCTAACAATACTTAGATTTTCTAATAATTTAGGAGTAATAAATCATACTTGTACGTCCGATACTTTGCATAATATTTCTTTCGATATTTCCTGTCGAAGAAGCAATGCGCATCCTATCACTTGATTTTTTTTAATCATCTAATTCTCGAAGACCTTGATATGATGATTATATGATATTCTTTAGGCAATGGAATTCTTTTTGCTTTCCTTTGCTGGAAAAATCGTGACCAAACGACCTTATCATCAAAAGAAACGTTATCTTTGCGATTGTGTTTTGTGAATTAAAATTATGGAAAAGGATTCATTAGCCACTAATATATTTGTTTGTTAAAGAAAGTGTTGTTAATATATATAGTATATATTGATGTATAGTATATATTTTGTATAGTTGCAAGTACTCTGTTAAATATAAGCATGATACGATATGTATTATTCTAAGCACATACATAAGAGGAAAACGTATGCAAGCATTTTAATAAATTCTAAATATGCGTGAAAGTGACATAAAAGGAAAATCTTAATCTTCATTACACTGGCACGCAAAGCCGCGACCAATGGGAGGATTACCAGTGTTTGATCACCCACCGAAATTTCTGCCAGTATGGCTATTATAAATATCCATTAACTATCAGGAAAGATAGTCAGGATTCGAAAATCAACTGTAGTCAAATTCAAAACTCAAAATTCTATGCTAGCATATCTTTATTGTGTGATACCTTTAATATATTGAAAAAAAATAAATGTATTTTCTAAGCAATCATTAAAATTCGTTCAAACTATTTGGAATGATATTCTATAAGAGCAGAATGTTACAATAAAATATATGCAACTTCATACAGAACATCATATTTGTTTAACCCAAATTCTTGAAAAATGCAATGAAAGTCGTTTAAAATATCCCCAAATTTAGCTGTTCCGATGGGAAAACTCTTTTGGCAACAAAACTTATGAAAACGTAATGTTTAAAATTTAGAATATTATTTTGGTTGATACTAACGACAATACGCCCCCAAAACCATTTAAGGCGGCACAGGAATTTTGAGTTTCATCAAAAACTTCGGCCTTTTCAATGTACGTAAATTATACGAATTGCACAAATAATATGAAATTAAAATCTCTTTTCTTTTCCCTTTCAGCCTAAATTATATATTGTTTGCTATATTATTCAGAAAAAAATGTTGTATACTGAAAGTAATTATTTAAATTTTAAATTTAAAAATCCATATCACATATGCGTGAATTAAAATCGTTAAGTGCTACGTGCATGATAAAACTCTAAATTATGCATATAGGAAACAATTTTTGAGCAAAATAGAATAATAACACACCTACTGCTAAATTAGATTCAAAATATATACAAAAAGTTTTGTTTAAAATTTAATTTTAGCCTATATTACAAAAAAAAAAAAAAAAAAAAAAAAGTTTTTTAAGTGCAAAAACATAAATATTCAAAATATGTGAATTTCTTTGGTTTTTATCATGAAAACTATAAAGAAAAGCATATTTTCTTAATTTTTTAAAGCTGTAGCTTATATAGTTTGAAAGGGACAGTGTGCGAAAACTCCAAATTTACTAATCTGAGAAAACGCGATTTAAAGTTTCAATATCAGTGGACTTTCAGATGTCCAGCTATACCTGTCCAATCTATAAATGATTATCTATACTTCTATACTCATATTATAAAGAGGAAAAAATTGTTTATTTGTCGGAGATAAGCTCAGGAACTACCGAACCGATTCCAAAAGTAATGGTATCAAAATGATGGTGTTCGCCCAACTTAGAACATAGGCTATATCTTATGTCGGTGCCACTACCCCAAAGGGGGTGCAGGAGCAAAAAACGTTCTAAAAATGCGATTTTTGCGTTACTGAAGGGCCTAGAAATATGAAATTTGGAATATTAGTTATACTTATAAGATATAAATGGTGTCTAAGAACAGTTCTTAAACAATTCGAAATTTAGAAGGGGTGAAAATGCACAAAAAGCGTTCTAAAAAACGTTCTAAATGGTAGTTTCTACATAATCTCAGGAAATACCAAACCGATTTCAAAAGTAATGGTATCAAAATGATGGTGCTAGTCCAACTTAGAACATCACTACCCCAAAGGGCGTGCAGGAGCAAAAAACGTTCTAAAAATGCGATTTATGTGTATTACTGATGGGCCTAGAAATATGAAATTTGAAGTATCAGCTACTTATTAGATATAAAGGATTTCTAAGAACAGTTCTTAAACAATTCGAAATTTAAAAGGGGTGAAAATGCGCGAAAAGCGTTCTAAAAAACGTTCTAAATGGTAGTTTCAACACAATCTCAGGAAATACCAAACCGATTTAAAAAATAATGGCGTCAAAATTATGGTAAAAATCCTTGCTCCAACATAGGCTATATTTTATGTCGGTGCCACTAACCCAAAGGGGCTGCAGGAGAAAAACGTTCTAATTTGCTGTTTTTGCGTGACGGAAGGGCCTAGAATCGTGAAATTTAGAATGGTAGTTAGTTATAAGATATCAATGATCTCTAAGGACATTTCCTAAAAAAATCGAAATTTAAAAGAACCGTCAAAATGCGTAAAAAGCGTTGTAAAAAACGTTCTAAATTGCAATTCCTATGCAGTCTCAGGAAATACTGAGCCGATTTCAAATATAATGGCGTTAAAATGATGGGGACAGATCTTGCTCCAAGATAGGCTATGTTTTATATATGTTTCCACTAACCCAGAGGAGATGCAGGAGCAAAATGAGCGAAAAGCGTTCTAAAAACGTTCTCAATGCCGATTTGTCACCAATATCTCAGGAAGAATCAAACTGATTTCAAAAGTAATGTTAAGAAATTGATGCTGACAGCCTCTGCTCTAACATAGACGCTATTTTAAGTCGGTGTCACTATCACCTAGACGTTGCAGGAGCAAAAAGGCGTTCCAAATTTCGATTTTTGTGATCGGTAGAGGCTAGCCACTTAAATTTAGGCAAGGTACATATGTATTACATATAAATGATCTTTAAGAACAGTTTCGAAAAAATTGGAAATTTAAAAAGGGGTGAAAATGCGCGAAAAGCGTTCTAAAAACATTCTAAATTGCGATTTCTACTCAATCTCAGGAAATTCCAAAGCTGTTTCAAAAGTAATGGTTGCAAATCAATGGTGACAGTCCCTACTATAACACAGGTTATATTTTATGTTGCTGTCACTACCATCTGAGGGTTGCAAAAGCAAAACATGTTCTAATTTGCGTTTTTTGCATAACTGAAGGGTCTAATTTAAGTATGGCATGGTATTTACTTACAAGATGCAACTGCTTTCTAAGAACTGTCCAAAGAAAATTTCAAATTTAGAAAGATGAAGTGAGCGAAAAGCGTTGTAAATAACAATTTTTATGTAATCTTATCAAATACCAAACCGATTAAAAAAATAATGATGACAAATTGTTGGTGATAGAACCTGCTCAATCATAAGCTATATTTTATGTCTGTGCGACTACCACCAGAGGGTTGCAGTAGCTAAAAACTTTCTAAATTGCGATTTCTGTGATACTGAAAAGGCTAGAAACTTTAAATATGGCATGGTAGTTACTTATAAAACATAAATCCCCTCGAAGGACTGTCGAAAATAAATTCGAATTAAAAAGGGATGAAGTGAAGGGGAGGTGCGAAAAGCATTCTAAAAAAGTCCTAAATTACGATTTCTACGCAATTTCAGGGAATATAAACCAAATATAAAAGAAATAGTTGCGAATCAATGGTAGCAGTCTCTGATCCTACACAGGCTATATTTTATGTCGATGATTCTACCACCTGGGGCTCACAGGAACAACAAACGCTCTAAAAAAGGCCTTTAAAAGCTTTCTAAATTACGTCTCTGTGGAATATTAGGAAATAACAGACCAATTTCAAAATTAATGTTGGCAAATTAATGGTGACAGTTCCTATTTCAACATAGCCCTTTATGTTGAGAGAGGTGGTAGGACTTGGAATTTGGCATGATGGTTAATTTTAAGATGTAAGAAGATGGTTTCTAAAAAATTCAAAACTTCAAATGAATACTGAAATGAGCGTATTAATTGAGCATAAAAGTTTCAAAATATTTTCTATATTATTATTTATTTCGTTTTATTTCGTTTTATTAATTTAAGTGTCATTTCTGCTTTATGCAGTGTAACAATGATGCTTAATCAAATTGTGTTTTAAATAGTAATTTTTTTTATTATTCCTAAAAGTAATAAGTTCCTTTAAATAAACTAAAATATTACCTTTTAATAAAATAAAAATTTAGTTAGTATATTTTAATAAAAAATAGACATATAAATATCACTTGGCATATTTCAAATATTACGCGAGCAAAGCCGCTGGGTTTGCTAGTAATTTACAAAATAATGCTTTTTTTTTGCATGTTTTTTTTTTTTTTTTTTTTTTTTTTTTGCATTTTGCATTTTGCATTTTGTTGATAAAATTTAAAAGATTCAGAATATAACAAAAACCGAAAACTGATTTTTTGAAAGTTTAAAGGTTATTTGCACCCCCAGGAGATTATAATTTTATTTACAATAAAAATGGCTTACATTTTCTGCTGTTATTAATTATTTTAAATTTTAAAAATTCACAATAAAATTTAAAATTGATTCTTATGACTTGCCTCTATTCAGTTAGTAAAAAATAAATCTAAAATATGACAAAAATAAAATTCTGGGATACATATTCCCCTACGAGATATTTTTCTGTCTGCGGTATTGCTGGTATGTAAATGAATATATGAAAACGGATATATTTTATTTTTCAATTACAATTTTTCTTATCACTGTAATACAAAACAGTACAATTAGTCTCAATTATTTTCACAACAGTCTATTTTACCAGTTACTGCGTTGGTATTAGACTCTACACTGTAAAAATGACAAATGATTATATACGAAATATATACGAAAATATAATGTAACCACAATTAAAATAAAAAAAAAACTTTCTAAATTACCCACTATTCTGAAAAGTGTTCTTTGGCTTCAGAAACCATGAAACCAATATATATTTTTAACTATAAAGAAGCATTTGGAAAAACGAAATTTCTTTTGCTGCAAATGATTTTCGCAAATGATCAGGAGTAGTTTTTGTTGTAACTAATAGGTTTTTTTCAACACAAACCATAGGTTTTTAGTTTGCTATCAATTATGAAGAAAACACTTTTCATTGCCATGAAACATTTTTTTCAGACAAAAATATGATAAATTAAGAGATTGAATTTAACATTATAATTAATGATAAATTGTTACTCTTCCATGTATATATTCAGAAATGCATTTATATATGTTTAATTGAGAAGTGATAGCATCTTAAAATACGATATTTTGGTTTGAGATACTTGATTAATAAATTATAAAACTTCTCGCACACTTTACAAAAAATCAGTGAAGGCAAAGTAATTTTAGTTTTTAGTTTTTGAAATCTAAAAAAATATATTGGTTTCCGAGGTGTCTAAAGATAAAGAACATACTTGGAATAGTGGGTAATTAGAAAGAGATTATTGTATGTTTCGTTACTGATCGACCGAAAATTCGGTTTCGTTTTCATTTTCGGTACAAAATCTCAGTTTCGGCGAAAATTCTGCTAAAAATCATGCCGGATCGAAAATATCTGTATTCCAAAACTTCCTCCTTCGGAAATTTTCAACATTACTGATTAATTTGAGCTGTATCGGCCTAAATTCGGTGAAATGTTTTGAGTACTCTTTGAGAAAGTTCTAGTATAACGTATGATTAATATACAAAAACCATTATAAAATGTAAGTCGAGTTATGTATACTGAAAACACGTTTTAATTAGATGAAATTCATATAATCAGAAAATCATTCTGTGTAGTTGATGAATTAATTACATTTTATTTTATATGAAAATAAAAAGTTTTGTTCAGAAGCACATAGAGCCAACTTGGACCAAACGTATAAGGTTTGTTGGGGCAACTGGGCCATGATTTTACAATGTGAATCTGGAGCTTCTAACAATTCAGCTTCAAAAAGCTAATGTTCACTTGAATTAAAGTCTGAACTTCTGTAAATGTGTTCAGTTAGGTTCCATCTATCAGACTTAAATGCTGAAAATTATATTTTAATATTTAAAAATATAAAAATATGCATATTTCATCTTTCTTTCCTCATGGGTCCAGTTGCCCCATAAAAATGGGGTAAGTGGTTCAGGAGAGTCTATGTTCCACACGCGTTTATTTATTTTTTTTTTTTCATTAGGTATATCTCAGGGCTCGCACCGTTCCTAAAATTTTCGCAATTTGCTACCATTGTTTTAAATAAAAATTCTTCGTGGTAGATTCCTTTAACATCTGTAATAGAATTGTACAACAAAGATTATCGTTTTAATTTAGTGGTAGCAAAGTGCGAAAATTTTAGGAACGCTGCGAGTCCTGTATATCTTGTCCTGTTTGAAAAAGTGTAAACAACTTAAAAAAATTTAAACCAGGCAGATCATGTAAATTATGTGTCAATAAAGAGCGTTGTAAGGGAAACCTTTGCTGTCAATGTGTCTAAAAAAAGCACTAAAAGTGAAAATATTAGATTTATTTATACCAAAAACATAAAAATTAAGTAAGTACTTATGTACTTTAGTATAGGTAATAAGTATAAAAGTCACATGGGTATTTTAAGGAAAAAAATAGCTAGGTAAATCTATGAACAAACGGCTACGTAAGTACTTAAGTACTTTATCTGTATCTAGGGGTCGCAGTACAATGTCAAGGTTTGGCTATCTCGCTTTCAGGGGCAAGGTACTTGCATTCGTAAAATGTTGAATTAATTTAATGACACCAGTATTTACAAGTGAATCTATTTGTAAACATGTTAAAGTATATTTTCGCGTACTTAGTAAAGGTGAAATTTTCATTATAAAATTCCGATGCCAATGTGGCAATCAGGAATTAAAATTATGTGATGCCGTAACGGCGTCACCGCCTCTCAGGGGGCCAAGAAATTTGGTTTGATAGCGCTCAATATGCTTTTTTTTTAATTGTATTACGTAATTTTAATATAGTATTCTATAATTTTCTTTATTGTGAGCAAAAAACAATGGAGAAATTTACTTCCCGTTGTAAGAGAAACTCAAAAAAATTATTTATAACTACTGAGGTAACTGGATCCAGCATGGCCCAGTTACCCCGGATACATGTTCCAGTTACCCCATTCTTGAAAAATTCATGGGGTAACTGAGACACTGGGCTTACATTTGAAACATGAAGTAAATATGTATGTATACCTAATAATATTAACTTAGTTATATGCCTAATCTTTAAAAAAAAAAAGATTGTTAAATAAAAGTACTTACAGTATTTAAATAAAAAGCCGAGGAAGTTCAACCAAATGGACGTTTTTAAAAACTTTTTAAAATAACAGACATTACATTACATTACAAGATAAAAACACTAAAAACAATATAAAAAGGATGTTTCGGATTCATTCTGAATCCCTCATCAGCTAATTCCTAACGTAAAAGTCATACTAGATTTTAAAGTTCAACAAGTAGAAAAACATTACATCAAGTTGCCAAAAAATTATAGCTAAAAAAAAAACTGAATATTCTATTGGTAGAGATGCTTGTTGAACTTTAAAATCTAGTATGACTTTTACGTTAGGAATTAGCTGATGAGGGATTCAGAATGAATCCGAAACGTCCTTTTATATTGTTTTTGGTGTTTTTATCTTGTAATGTAATGTAATGTCTGTTGAAAAGTTTTTATAAATATGAATAAATTCTGATGTAGTCGTTTTGTTTATATGAAAAACAAATGGACGTTGTTTTAAAAAAAAACAACGTTAATTTTACACAACCTATCACAGCAAAGAGAGAGTTATGATTGAGTTGACACACGTTGTTTTAGGAAGTAGAGGTTAAGAGGCATTGTTCACAAAAGCTAAAACTTAAAATACCTCAACGGTTTTTTATAAAATAACCTATAGCCCAGTTACCTAGTGGGTCCAGTTACCCCTACTACCCTTATACGAAAACAGGCATGGTTCACTGTGGAAGTAAATAAAACAGATTTTTTGCACCTTCTAAATGGACTATCTCATTTTTTTTTTCAAAAAGGACTAGGTCTACTATGTTGTGAACCCCTCGTATATGCGTGTATTATGTGTAAATACTAGAATACAAGAATACTGTATACAACATTGGTTAATAGAATATAGCACATAGATTAATATTTTAAGAACTGAAGAAAATAAATACTCTTAAATTGTAAAATCGATGAGGCTTGATGTGTCCTCTAAATTTTTCGAATTCATTAAAAAACTAGAAATGCAAAATTGGACCTCATTTAAACATCTGCGACAAATTTTGCTTTAAAACAAATGAAATTCATAATAGACACGTGATCGAAGGAAACAAATCATATAGTAAGTAAATTTTACTTCTGGTGTTCAAGTTTGAAATAATATTGTTATTTGTCATTTATCAATATATATATATATATATATATATTTGAAATATTTTAACTTTTTTATTAATTTATTTACTTACAGTGCGTGTAAAAACTTTAAGGACAGCAAAAATTTTGATAAATTGAAAATGCGACAAGTGCGATTGTAATTTAATGTTGACCATACAGTGGAAATACTAATATAAAAGTCAACAGAATGTATCTGTGTCCTTTTTATTGCGAAAAAATCATAATTATGCAAAACACTCTATCTTTGACTGTGTAAAAACTTTAAGGACACCAGTATTTTTTATAGAAATGTTACATATAATTATTATTAATGATCGACCAAAACATGTTTTTAAGGCCGAGACTGAAACCAAAACAAAATTTTGGTGATCTTCCTATTTTCGGCCAAAAACGAAAACGAAAATGTCCAAAAACTTTTTTAAGTACTTAAATTGCATGTATTAAGGTAATTAATACATACATAAATATGTTATTAATTAATTATGTGTATTTATTAAATATGCATAATAATTAACTAATAATGCGTATTTATGAAACGTACATAATTATTTATTAATTATACGTGTGGCCCAAATTGTCTCTCTGTGCCTTAGATCCAAAACTTTTTTTTTTTTTCATATAAAATAAAACGTAATTAATTCATCTACGACACAGAAGGATTTTCTAATTATACGAATTTCATTTAATAAAAAAATAATTTAGTTTTATGTATACACACCTCGATTTATCTTTTATAATGATTTCTGTAAATGATCATCTGTTATACTAGAACTTTCTCAAAGAGTATTCGAAACTCTTCTGCGGTTTCAAACTGAAAATTTTCTATTACTTATATGTCTTCAGCTTTTAATGAGCACGTGAAATTTTAGTTATATATGCATTGCTTGCTTTATAATTTGCATTCACATCTTGAGTCAGTCATGACTAATAATTACAAACAACGAAATTCGAAGCAATAAATAGTATCATTTGAACCGGCCGATAAAGCTCAAATCGATGAGAAATGTTGAAAATTTCCGAAGGAAGAAACGAGATTTTTGGAATACTGATAGTTTCGGTCAAAATCTGAGTTTCGCCGAAAAATCGGAAATTTTCAACATTTCTCATCGATTTGAGCTTTATCGGCCGGTTAAAATGATACTATTTATTGCTACGAACTTCGTTGTTTGTAATTATCAGTCATGACTGACTCAAGACGTGAATGCAAATTATAAAGCAAGCAATGCATATATAACTAAACTTTTTCACGTGCTGCAGACATAAAAGTAACAGAAAATTTTCAGTTTGAAACCGCAGAAGAATTTCGAATACTCTTTGAGAAAATTCTAGTATACAGAAATCATAATGATAAATCGAGGTGTGTATACATAAAACTAAACTATTTTTTTATTAAATGAAACTCGCATAATTAAAAAATCTTTCGGTGTCGTTGATGAATTAATTACGTTTTATTTTATATGAAAAAAAAAAGTTTTGGATCTAAAGCACAAAGAGACATAATTAATTAATATGTGTATTTAATAAATATGCATAATTAATTAATTGTTATGCATCGCTAATAAATACGTATAATTAATTAATAATATATTTGTGTATGTATTAATTACTTTAATATATACAATTTAATTACTTTAAAAATGTTTTTGGACATAATCGCGTCCGTTTTCGGCCGAAAATAGGAAGATCTTCGAAATACGATTTCGTTTTGGTTGCGGTCTATCCTTAATAATAATTATATATAACATTTCTATAAAAAAATACTGGTGTCCATAAAGACTTTACACAGTCAAAAATAGCGTTTTTTTGCATAATTATGATTTTTTTTCGCAATAAAAAGGACACAGATACATTCTGTTGACTTTTATATTAGTATTTCTACTTTATGATCAACATTAAATTACCATTTCACTTGTCGCATTTTCAATTTATCAAAATTTTTACAATTTTTTGCTGTCTTTAAAGTTTTTACACGCACTGTATTTATTTATTTATTTGTATTTATTATACGAAGCGAACATCCTCGAAGATAAACAAAGAAAACGCATTTAATTAATCAAATTATCTTGAGGCATCTTTTTTTTTTTTTTTTTTTCAATTGGTGTGAAATCTTCATAAAAACCCTTACTAAGGAAAAAAATAATTAGACTTTTAATCCATACTAAATATTAAAAGTTTGTTTCGATGCGTTTTTCTAAACCGAATGGCTATTTTTAATTAACGTAATTTCCAGTACACATTTTTTCTCATTTAATTGAATGTAAAAATCTATTAGCTAATGAAAAGAATTTTCTTATACAGCGAAAGACATGTTTTTGTTTTAACAAGTTATTTCTTTCTTTTCTTTTTGATTTTATTTTTAGGTATGTTCAATTTGTTTTTTTTTTTTGTTTTTTTTTATGGCAAATAAAATATGTCACTTATTTAGTATTTATTTTGCTATCAAATTTTATTTATCATACTAAAACGAAGATATGATACAGCATAAAATTATGAATTAAAATACATGAAAATGTGTTACATTAGCATTTTTCATACTATTTTAAATACAATATAATTATTTTCTCATTATTACTTAAACATCATTAAGAGTTTTTAAATAATCGTTTATAATACCAAAGATCAGTGTTTCAATGTTTTAGAATTTATCGTTCATTTTCATCATTAGGTAAACTCCTAAATACTATCAAATTAATTTGTTGTCAACGAATTTTAATTCAATGTTATTTGAAATGACATAACTTAAAATTTATCTACATTCAAGGAAAACAGACGATTTAAAATTTATATTTCTTAAAGAGCCCATTTAAAATAAAATATTTACTTTTACTATAAAAAAAAAAAAAAAAAAAAAAAAAAATTATATATATATATATATACATATATATATATATATATATATATATATATATATATATATATATATATATATATATATATATATATATATATATATATATATATATACATATAAACCTTAATGATACGTTATTGCAGGGAATTGTAGCATTATTGAGCATACTATATGAAAACTAAAACAGTTAATTTTGGCGATGTCCTAAATTTTAACACCTTGAGATAATCTTCATTTAAGTTTTAAAATAAAATTGTCATCCACGATGAATTTAATCGTAATCAATTCCATAATATCATTGTAAAGTTAAGGCTTTATTTTAATTTCATTATTGGTATTTCCCTTGTTCTATACATTGCTTTGTATTCAGACAACAAGGGAAAATAATAATAATGTAAAAAACCCCACAAATTTCAGGATTCAATTTTTTCGCAAAGTTTAGTTTTATAGCTCACAGCCTATCAAAGCATGAGAGGTAATGCGCCCGCAGGCTCTGTATGCACGTGCGTACGTAACGCCATAAATCTTGATAGAAATATCCGATTTGCTTCAAATTTTGTTTATAGGTTCATTGTGATGCGGTGCGTCCCTTATTTGTTTTGGGTGTTAATTGGTCAAGTATAGGTGGATTTTTCATGCCGAATTATCGAATTTGCTTCAAATTTGGTATACTGGTTTATTCTGTTAAGGCGCTTCTCTGATTAGCTTTGGAGGTTCATTGAGTAAGTATTAAGGGGAGGAACGGGGGGTAATTTCCCCCTCTTAAATGGGTTTTGGATGCAGAAGTATCCGATTTGCTTCAAATTTGGTAAAGCGGGGGATGGGGGAGGTAATCCTTCCTTAATTATAATCATTTATTTGAAATTCATAAAGATAAACAGCTCCGTTTGGTGATAGATGGATCACATATTTTTACTCTAAAATAAAAGGATGGACTGAAACTCTAAGGCTAATGTCAGACGAACGTCTATTTGCACACTTTTTTGCCTCCTACAGCTTTCGCTACCATGTGTTTCTCATTCATGTTAAAAGAAAAAGCGTGCAAATAGACGTTCTTCTGACATTAGCCTTAATTTGTATTTAGTTTGTATCAAAAGTATATCTCATAATCGGAATTTGCATTTTTATTGTCGATTTCTTTATTTTTCGAGTGGCGTTATTCTTTGAAATAAGAGTATAATGTACAATTAATGTGAATAGCCTGTGAGCTCAATGCCATCATTTTATTAAAATTATATTTTATCTATTTTTAAATTTTTTTATAATAATTATTGTTAAATACTTTACAATAGTTTCAACTCTTTTAAAATTCGTTAATATACACTGTTTTATCTTGGAGAATTTTGCAGCATTAAACATATTTACGCATGGTTATCGAAGAAATTTTAGAGTTTATTCTTTATCTCAGTTCAGGAAGTTCAAATAAATAATAACTTCAAATGCGCGATTATTTGTTCCAAAAACTTAGTTTAGAATTACAATTTTAATCTAGGTCTTGAATTATATTGTTGTTACTCTCGACCACATTCAGTTTAGAGAACCAGCATTTCTTCCATTGAAATGAATCCCAATTTTACAATAAAACTATCTTTCCTACTAATATAAAATACATAAATAGCATTTCAGTCGCATGGGATTAAACTATTGCACATTTTAAGATTTTGATTTTCAATATTTTTCAGAAAATGTTTGAAAAAAGCAATAAATATGTACTTCCTATCCAGGAGTTCCCAGATAAGAAAATATATTTGAATCGAATGTTATTTGTCTTTCTAAAATGTTCTTTTTTGCATTAAAGTTGTTTTCTTTGAACATTCACGAATAATTTTATATTTATCGAGTTTTTTCCATATTTGTTTTCCTCTAATCGCAAATTCATTATTTTTACTTAATTATTTATTGCAGATTTATTGTTATAACGTAGAAACAAACACGCATTCTTCTTAAACAAAAATTAAGATATTGAAAATATATTTCTGTAGGGGTAGTGAGGAATGATAAATTAAAATGTGAATGGCATAACGTCAAAAAATTATTCTGTATTTACGTTATTTTCAAATTCTAATCTCATTAAACAGTGACATTGCGTTTGTGATTTTTTTTTATTGTGAATATTTTTTCAAAAAATTTACTATCACATACAGTAAATATGACTTTTGTTTTTAATTAAAAAGATAATTGATTCCAGTAGTAAAAAAATTAGAATATGAATGAAATAGTACGGAATGTTTTGAAAATTTCTATTGATCAATTTTGGATAGTGTTAATAGACACTCTATAAAGCATGAAATAAAATTCCGCAATTCAATATACAGATATTGTAGCTGTAAAACTATAACTATACGTACTAAATGTAATGTACCGCTACATAGTTGGGAACACTGTAAAAAAAAAACGGACTAAAATACGGAAATTGTACTGGCAATCGGTTCGCCAGCACTATTTCCGTAATTTAATTGAACTTTTCCCCCGTAACTTATAGAACAATTTCCGTTTTTATGTAATTTACGGGGTAAATTTTCCGTTAAAATACGGAAATAGTATTACCGTCTCGATTGCCAGAAAAAATTCCGTATTTTATTCCGTTTTTTTTTTTTTTTTTTTTTACAGTCTAATTACGAGAGAGATGGACCACGTTTTTTTATTCGCCCAGTAAAAGCCATATATTTGCATATATTTTACTTTACAAAGTAATCATGCATAGTGTATGATGTTTCTTAAAAAAATTCCTAATGCAATAAGTTCATATCTTTAAAGGAATTTCTATTACATATTTTTTTTAATTTTTACTAAGTGCTCCACCCCATCCAGACTACTCGGGGTGTGATGGACCACAATAAAATATGGAAATGGACGCACATATATTAAATTTGTGAAAGTTTATTTTAATTACATGAAAATTAAATGAATCGTCTTACAATTAAATTAATGAGCATTAAATTTAAATGAAGTATTTTTTGACATTTGAATATATACCTAAGGAAATTAAATTTGTGTCTTGAAATATTAACATCTTAATCGAATTAAGCATTATTTATGAAAATTTCTTATAGACTATGAATTAAAATTGCTTTGCAGTAACTTCTCTTTGGCCATTTAATTTCTTCTCACAGTTATCGTATGTTACTTTAAACCGTGAACATCCTTCTTGAAGCCAACGAATATAAGAAACACACTTCATTAGCCCCCGGTATGCCATCTCTTTCTCCCAGCAAATAAAATGTCGTCTCCAAAAAATAACGTTCCGTTGTATAAGCCAGTCGTAAAAAAAAAAAAAAAAAAAAAAAAAAAAAAAAAAAAAAAAAAAAAAAAAAAAAAAAAAATTATCAGATGCATCATTGTATTGTTAAATACTCTACACTGAAAAAAGAAACCCTCGGAAACGTTACTCTATTCGGTAGGCAGCAATGTATCCCAATGGTTCTGTTATGTTTACGCATATTTCGGTCGGAATTTCGTAACTTTTCCGTATTTAATTATTATTTCTGTCATATATTCGGAATTGTTTCCTCATATTTCGGCAGAATATTCGGAAACGTTTCCGCGTATTTCGGTAGAATATTCGGAAACGTTTCCGCGTATTTCGGTAGAATATTCGGAAATGTTAGTATATATTTCGGAAATGTTAGTATATATTTCGGATATGTTTGTGTATATTTCGGATATATTTGTGAATATTTCGGGTATGTTTGTGTATATTTAGGATATGATTGTGTATATTTCGGATATGATTGTGTATATTTTGGATATGTTTGTGTATATTTCGTAAATGTTTCCATGCATTTAGGAAACCTTTCTGAACATGTCATATGTATATATTTTTTTATTTAAGAAAGTTATACGCTTTTAAAAAGAATTAATATTATCCGATGGAATTTTATTTCATAATAATTTTAGATTTACTGTTAATCATTTGTTGCACATACAAAGATGTTTGAAATGTATACTCTTGTCCATGAATCTATAATAGATATCAGATATCTGATTAATGAATAATAATGTAGTTCTAGTATTAAAGTACACTGTAAAAAAACTAGGAAACGTTTCTCAACTTTGTGGGGCAGCAATGTGGCCCAACGGTTCGGTTTTGTTTCCACATATTTAGGTCAGATTTTCGTAACGTTTCCGAATATTTCGGTCAGATATTCGCAAAAGGTTTCCGCATACATTGGAGAGATATTCGAAAACGTATCCGCATGTTTCTGAAATGTTTCTGGATATTTCGGAAATGTTAGCGGATATTTCTGATATGTTTGTGTATATTTCGGATATGTTTGTGTATATTTCGGATATGTTTGCGTATATTTTGGATATGTTTGTGTATATTTCGTAAATGTTTCGGTGCATTTAGAAAACTTTCCTGAATATGTCAGATATTTTTTCATTTAGGAAAATAATACGCTTTTTAAAAATAGTTAATTTTATCCGATGGAATTTTATTGCATAATAATTTTAGATTTAGTGTTAATCATTTGTTGCACATATAAAGCTAAAAAACTATTTCGAAATGTATACTCTTGTCCACGAATGTATAATAGATATTATATATTACAGTGGACAACAGTGATTTTGTCCTAGAACTAAAATTAGTTGATTCTAGATAAGTTTTTGGCGCTGATTCCGAATATACTTTTCGTTTATCTTTAGGTGGTCCGGTTTTGAGAAATTTGCATATTTAAATTTATGCAAATTTAAGCTTTTTTCTGCTAAATTAAACAAATTTTAGATACAATATATGTCACATCTAATTACGCTTTCTAGATATAGACTACTTGACTATTTGCTTCAGATAAATGTCACGATTTGCATATTCTTAACATTTATTTATCAGTTATTTAGCCTAATTTGCATATTTTTCAATGGTGTAATGTTTACATTACTATCAACTTTAAAATAGTTGCCACAGAATTTACATAATGTTTTTCTAGACTAGATTTTTATGCTGATTTCAATCTGCAGTCTGTTTTCTTATGTCATGTCTAGTTTTTGAGTAAGATGAATTTCTACATTTGCACGGTATTAACACAGGTTTGATATAAGATGCTTTTTAGGAGTGTGTAATTCATTGACAAGAAGGTGAACAGGGTCATATTCATGTCAGAGACATAAACAAAATTTTATATAATCGAAAAAAAAATAAGAAGTAGAATCTATCCTAACTAGTTGAAGTTTATCATACAAAGTATCATAAAAAGCTATTTCTGGCTTTTTTGACCAAAAACTAAAATTTCACTTTTTTCAAAAACTAGACGTGATAGAAAAAAACAGATACAATATTTGAAATCAGCTCAAAAAACTTGTTTAGAAACATATTAGCGTACTCGTTCGGCAGAAATATTTGAACGTCAAGAAACATTATTAGAAAAACATGAAAAATATGCAAATTAGGTACAATATTTCACAGTCACATGTCAGTATAATCTCAGAAACAACGTTTTTGTGAAGTAAATGAGGTAGTAATCATATCATAAAACAAAAAACCCTGTCTGATATTGCTCTATACCTAAAATTTGCAAATAATTGTATAAAATTTACTAAATTTGCATAAATTGAAATATGCAAATATCTCTCAAACTTGACGTGCTGGAGTAAATCTAAAACTAGATTTGGAATTCGCACAAAAAACCGCATAAAAAACAACTAATTTCTGTTTTAGGACAGAGCAAAATTTCAAATTTGTTGACCAGTGTTATATATTTGATTAATGAATAATAATGTAGTTTCAGTATTAGTAAATTACAAATAGCACTGTTTATACATTTTTTAATCTTTTCGTTTTGAACTTATGTTCTGATTCACAACTTTTGAAATGATGAAATGCATCGTTTATATGACCGAAGAAATTGATAATTTTACTTTATATCATAATATTAAAATATTTGTTTGCTTAAAAGACGTTATAAAAACACATTAAAAGTAAATTAAAAACTCTTTATTTACATGTTTCAACTCATTTTCTCAGTCGTCGTTAGAATGTATAATAGAAAATTACAAATGCATAATGAAAAAGGAAAAATTCATCGAAAATAAACAAGTAATCATGTAACGCGCCCTATATTTTCGCGATTGCTCGTGTTCCCTCTATTTCGTGATGCCGTAATTTATCCAACCATTCAACCCATAAATTCGAGATACGAAAAGATAATGTATCGTTACAAACTCCTGAACCTCTTAAATAAATTTCAATGGACTCCTCTTATGAATAATTGTAAATAAAAAATAGACCTGTAGATGATTTTACTCTCGTTAAAAAGTATGTTAATGTTTTCTATTTGATTTAACCGGGATAAAGCAATATTACCTCTATTGTATTTTATGTCCGCTATATGTTCTTTACATCAGATATTGAATTTTCGTTGATTTTACCTATATAATGATTTTTGATTTATCCCTCCCTAATAAATGGAATCATATTAACTCCTGAGAGGTTATCTCTATTAATTGGATCTCATATCAGATGTAAAGAGCATATAGCGGACATAAAATACAATAGAGGTAATACTGCTTTATCCCGGCTAAATCAAATAGAGAACATTTACATACTTTTTAACGAGAGTAAAATCATCTACAGGTCTAATTTTTATTTACAATTATTAATAAGAGAGTCCATTGAAATTTATTTAAGAGGTTGAAGAGTTTGTAACGATACATTATCTTTTCGTATCCCGAATTTATGGGTTGAATGGTTGGATAAATTACGGCATCGCGAAATAGAGGGAACACGAGCAATCGCGAAAATATAGGGCGCGTTACATGATTACTTGTTTATTTTCGATGATTTTTTTTCCATTTTTCATTACGCATTTGTAATTTTCTATTGTACATTCTGACGACGACTCAGAAAATGAGTTAAAACATGTAAATAAATAGTTTTTAATTTACTTTTAATGTGTTTTCATAACGTCTTTTAAGCAAATAAATATTTTAATATTATGATATGATTAGAAATGGACGTAATTTTGACTTACTACTATCACTTATTTAAATTTCACTATATATAAATACATGGATTCTTTTATACCGTTAAATAATTATGTCCATAAAGTATCGTCTACGGAGAGGTTTCCTTAGTCACTGAACTGATACGCATGTCAGCCGCAGGGATGTTTGTACCCCCCCCCCACACCTCATGATCTTTACGAGGACGCTCGTGAAGAAACAGCTAGTGGATGGTGAGCCTACAGGATCAATCGGAGCTCTGCATGAATCAGGGCGGATTACATAAACGCTTTTCATTTTTTTTTATTTGTTCCAACATGTCAAGAAAGTAAAGTATGGGTCTTTGAAGATGATCTCAAACCAACAATGGTGAAAAGACAACGAACAATGAAAACAGTAATACATGCCTCGTTCTTCTGAAGTACAGGTCTGGTCAAAGCCATTAAGCTAGAGGGACAGAAAACACTTACAGAGAACTGATACACCACTAAATGCCTCTCAGAAATTCTTCAAGAAATGAATGTTAAGAAACTCATGCTTCATCATGACAATGCATCTTCTCATTCAGCAAGAATTACAGTCGAATTTCTTGAACAAAAAAACATCAAAGTGACAGAATATCCACCCTATTCTCCTGATATTGCTATGTGTGACTTTTAGTTATATTTTAATCTAAAAAAAATTTACGTGTGCGTCATTTTCATTCCAAAGATGAGATTGATGAGGTTATAAACGAATATTTTCCGCCTATTCCAAGAAACGGATGACTTGACGCATTTAATCTTGGGAAAATTCGCGTACAAAAGAACATCGATCTTAGAGAGAACTACTTTTAACACTCCTAAGAGTTTGTAAGTTTAAATTGTACCATTTATCCGTATCTCAAAAATTTCAGAATGACCCTCGTATCACTAGTATATTTTAAAATGCATATTATCAGCAAAAAAAGAAAGAAACTCATAAAGAATACACAAATACGACTGCGGTTGTATAATTATTTTATGTTTTATTTGCTATTTGCTATGCTAACAATATTTTTACACAAAGATTAAAGGGACCTTCTACATTCGGAGACCAAAAAAAAAAGCATTTTTTAAAGATTTTTTTGTAAGAAAACTGCAAGATGGATCTTTTTGAAATTTTAACAGTTTTTTGTACGTATCTTAAGGTATACAAAGAATTTTTTTATTAGATTTTGTTGCTTCTAATCTAAGTTATAAACAAATATGTTCAACTGCTTTGAAAATTTTCGTCTGGATGGTGGACATGATAGCGCCATGTATAATTATCTGAATTATCTTTCGCTTAAAAAGATACATTATTTAAAAATAATTAATATCTGCGACTAATTACTTTATTTTCATGCATTGTATACTTATAAATAGATACATTTTCTCAGTAGGTTATCTCAGCACTTCTCAAGTTATAAAAATAAAATAAATACTGTTAAAGGAATATATTTAAAACCATGATAATTGTAAAACAATATATTAAAAATGTACTTACAAATAGACAAAGATGTTTCCAAAATATATCTATTTATAAGTATTCAAATCACAAAAGTAAATTAATTACTCAACAGATATGAAATATTGTGAAATAGTATTCTATAATTATGAGATTAAAAAAACAAATATTAAAAAGTATTAAAAAATCCATCTAATTTCGTAGGGAAATTAAATTTTTCAAAGTATTTGCCGGATGGATCTCACGAGATCGAATTTTTAAAAAGAATTTTTTATAGATCTATAAATGAAAATTTCAATAAAACCTTTTTTACAAATATATGATTCATAAACAAATAGGATAAAACGTATAGTATAACTGCAATCATGCATTTCTTCAGTCATATAAACGATATATTTCATAGTGAAATGGAACATAAGTTCAAAACGAAAAGATGATAAAAACATATAAAAAGTGAGTGCTATCGGTACTTCAGTAACACTAGTATTCAGGGTTCGTACGCTTCAAGGACCTTTTACGAGAATTTTCGTAAAGTAATATTCGCCGTATTTAATGAAAAAAAATTCTATCTTCAGATATACCAAGCAGCATTTTACAAAGACACCTAGAATACCTTCATGCGTACGAATCCCTGCTATTATTCGTTAATCAAATATCTAGTATCTTATACCTATCATAGATTCATGGACAACAGTATATATTTCGAACGAGTTATTTAAGTTTGTATCTGCAACATACTACAAACAGTAACTCTAATATTATTATTCAATAAAATTCTATCGAATAATATCAATTCTTTTAAAAAAGTGTATTACTTTCTTAAATAAAAAAAATACAAAACATAAATGTTTACTTTCTTCAAAATATCCGTTACGTCTCTTCATTACTTTCAACCACAGAACAATAAAAGTCACGTGATCATGACGTTTGTAGAACGTATTGGACATGTGCAGAAAATCCGTCCAAATATTCGCATCAAATACTTTACACGAAAATGAGAGTAACATTTCTGATTTAATAAGTTACTCAAGCGAATTCATAGTTTACATTATATTTTCAGAAACATTTCCGCTATGGACTGTAACGTTTATGATTTTTATACAATATATTCGCTTCAAATACTTTACACAGAAATGAGAGTAAGGATTCCGATTTATTCAGTAACTCAAGAGAATTAATAGTTTACACTACATTTTTGGAAACGTTTACGCTATGGACTGTAACGGTTCTGAATTTTTTTACAGTGTACAAATAGCACTGTTTATACGTTTTTTCATCTGTTCGCTTTGAATTTATGTTTTGATTCACAACTTTTGTAATGAAGAAATGCATCGTTTATCGAAGAAATTGATAATTTCACTTCTACTAATGCATTTTATCCTCGTTTATGGATTACATATTTGTAAAAAGATACTATTGAAAATTTAATTTGTATATCTATAAATAATTATTTTTTATAATGCGGTCTTCATAACGCTAACCTGTAAATAAATACTTTATGAAAATGTATAATTTCACTACATATAAATAAATGGATTTCTTTATACATTTAAATAGTTATAGTTTTCGTATAAAAAAGATACACTGCTTTAAAATAATTAATATCTGCGATTAATTACTTTATTTTCATGAATTGTATACTTATAAATAGATATATTTTCTCGGGTTATCTCAACAGTTTTCAAATTATGCAAATAAAATAAATACTTTTAAAGGAATTTATTTAAAACCATGATAATTGTAAACAACATTTTAAAAATGCATTTACATAATAGATAAAGCATTTTCAAAAATATATCTACTTATAAGTATCTTAATCGCGAAAATAAATTAATTACTCAATATATATGAAATATTGTAAAATAGCATTCCATAATTATGGGATAAAAAAAAATAAATATTAAAAAGTATAAAAAAAAAAACATCTGTTTTCGTGGGGAAATTAAAATTTTCAACGTATATCTATTTACATGACGGAACTCATTAAATCGTAGTTTCAAAAAGAATTTTTTATAGATCTATAAATTAAATTTTCAATAAGATATTTTTTTCCAAATGTATGATTCATAAAAAAAATAGAATACAAGGTATAGTATAAGTGAAATCATGGATTTCTTCAGTCTCATAAATCAAATATTTCATCGTGAAATGGAACATAAGTTCAAAAGGAAAAGATGATAAAAACATATAAACAGTGCTACCTGTACTTCACTAACACTAATACTGCATTATTTAGGATTCGTGACGCTTCAAAGACCTTTTACCATAATTTTCGTGACGTAATATTAGCCTTTTTTAATGAAAAAAAAATCGGCCTTCAGATATACCAACCGGCACTTTATGAAATTTCTAGCCCGAAAAAACCTAAAAACGTTTCAATCGCTTGATGCGTATGAATCCTGTTATTATTCATTCATCAAATATCTATTATCTTACATCTATCATAAATTCATGGACAAGAGCATGTATTTCAAACAAGTTATTTAACTTTGTATCAGCAACAAACCATACACAGTAACTCTAATATTATTATTCAATAACATTCTATCGAATAATATTAATACTTTTAAAAAAGTGTATTACATTCTTATACATATATACCGGGTGTCCCAAAAAGGACTGACTGATTTTAAAATTCAATAACTTGCAAACGGTGACAGATATTAAAAAAATTCTTGCAAGAGGGTTGTGCATAAGGTCAAAAGTTTTATTACAGTGATTTTCAATTTTAGTTCGATTTACAAACAATAGATGGCGCTGTAAGCAATAGTCGCTAAATTCAGGCTCGATTTTTGGTACTTCGTGGCCCGGATAATACATTTCCATCTCCTTTTTCTGCATGGAACAAGATAAAGGACCAAAAATCGAGCCTGTATTTAGCGACTATTGCTTACAGCGCCATCTATTGTTTGTAAATCGAACTAAAATTGAAAATCACTGTAATAAAACTTTTGACCTTATGCATAACCCTCCTGCAAGAATTTTTTTAATATCTGCCACCGTTTGCAAGTTATTGAATTTTAAAATCAGTCAGTCCTTTTTGGGACACCCGGTATATATATATATATAATTTACAATAATTTGTTGTTAAATTTTAATTTACTCAGGACAATATCATATTAATTACTAATAGTCTGCCATTTTTAACACGTTCACGCCGGCGCGGTGGGTCACACTCGACTGTCTCAGAGTTGTCACGTCTCCGGCTTTTTTGCACACCACTATTATTTTAGAGAAAATGTTGTTCCCTTAAATCGCCCAATTGTTCTAATTAATTAAAACAACATTTTCTCTATTAAAATACTGGTATCCAAAAAGCCGGAGATTTTTCAGCTCTGAGACTGTCAAGTGTGACCCACCGCGCCGGCGTGAGCGTGTTAAAGTGATTAATATGAATATAAGTATATTTAATATAACTAAAGTTATACTGTATGTATTAAAATTGGGTAATTATTTTTATTATTATTCCTCTATTCTTTTTAATATTGATCTATTTTCACTTCGTGTTACAAAATTTATTATCGGTTTAATGTATTTGAATGTCCCACATTCATACTTTTTGGATTTTTATGGCTGTATGAAAATAATCCACACACTATATTTGAGATTTTTAGGTAATGGGAATTTGAGTATCTGATAATCTTCTATACATCCATATGTTTTTTATTTCCTGTTTATTTTATAATTATCTTATATTTAATAGTTTTTATTAACGATTTTTATATTATTTTTATTATATATTTATATTAATTATTATTTAATTTATTTTATAGCATATAGCTATATGCTATATATTATCAATGTTATACAATTATTTAAATTCTTTGTGTAGTTTAAATGAGTAAGTAAATAGAAAATTTTGAATGCTTCTTTTTTTTTAATTTTATTAACAATAGTTAATTTTTTTTTGTGCATAATGATATAGTGTGGTTTATATTAGGTTTATAGTTATCTATATATAAGGATTTGTTTGGATTTGCAATTGATTTAATTTTTTTTTTACATTCATTTGCTTTCATTTGTTCATCTTGTGACATTTGAATAATAAAAATACTACTAGATGGCAGCACCAAAATTTGTCTTTTGATGATAAGTTATAAATTTTGTCTTTTGCAGCTTCTTTTCAGTAGTAATTTCTTACACCAGGTGGTTTTTTTTTCGCTAAATTTTGACGATATTGTTAAATAGTAATTAAGTAATTTAAAAGTGTATTTTAGTTATTTTAAATAATGTATTCACTTTCAATTTACTTTATTTTATATTATAATAATTGTATATATCACGGAATTTCAAAATGTATTAACTGCGTCCTTTGGTATCAATTACTGTGTTTTCTTAACTGTTTTATTCACGTTAATCTTTACGTTATTATGGTAGCCATGTGCGAGTGGGTATATTGAAAAAAAAACTGAAATATTAATCGGTATGTTGTGTAATATTTCCATTTTATATGCTATAGATATTTAAATTGGTTTTATTGAATTTTCCATTTCATATTATTTGATTCTATTCTGTTTTTATTTTGAATCTATTCACTTGATTATAATGGTTGTTCGGGCACAGAGAAAAAACTTTTTCAGCTTTAGCTTTTTTTTTCTCACAGAAAACACCATCTTGCTTATATCATTGAATTCTGTGCCCTTGAAAACGTAATTCAATATATAAGCTTTTCCAATATTTGTCGGTGTCTACTTTCATCTTTTTTCTTCCATAATAATTCTTATAATAAATTATTTGGCACTTTATTTTATACTTACAGCTTTAAATTTACAATATTACGGTTTTTGATGGTGGTAGGTTATGTTTAATTAATGGTTATATATATATATATATATATATATATATAACATAAATGCTTATTTTCCTCAAGATATCCGTTACGCCTCTTCGTTACTTTCAACCCCTGAACAATAAAAGTCACGTGATCATGACCTTTGTAGAATGCATTGGGTGTGTGCAGAAAATCGGAATATTGCCATCAAATACTTTACATGAAAATGAGAGTAACATTTCCGATTTAATAAATTACTCAAGACCGATTTAATAAGTTACTCACAGTTTACATTACATTTTCGGAAACATTTTAACTATGGACTGCAACGTGTTTCTGATTTTTTTTTTACAATATATTCGTTTCAAATATATTACACAGAAATGATGTAACGATTCCGATTTATTCAGTGACTGAAGATAATTAATAGTTTACACTACATTTTTGGAAACGTTTCCGCTATGGGCTGTAACGGTTCTGATTTTTTTTTTTTCTTTCACAGTGTACTGCAATTTTTTTAACTTCTAAGTATCGCACATTTGCAATTTTTATACCATCGTATTGGTAAAAAAGACTTTTAAATGCAATTTGTTTGAAAACTGCATCTCCAATTATTTTTAAGATATTAATTTTTTTGTAGTTTTTAGCGCAATTTATTAAATTTTGGCAAATCAAGTACTCCATTTCTGTAGAAATAAAATAAAAATAGTTGGAAAATAGAAAATATATCTTTTTTGCCACTTTCCCATAAAAACTGAAAAAAATTTACTTAAAATACGTGCTACTTTGGAAAAATATAAATGAATGATTTCTGATAAAACATGGAGCTATTATAAACTAAATTTAATTTTAAGTATCTATTTTAATATTATAAACAACTGAAGGCATATGGATCATTAGATAGCCGATTTTATTTTTTGGTGAGTTTCTTGAATGACGATTTCTCTTTTTTCAGATTTGTGTAATATTCAGGGATAGTGACGTCATATGCATGCTTTACTGTAAATTTTGTTCAACAGAGGATCGTTAATGAGGTATTCTTCAGCGGATGTTGATGACGTCATTTTATATAAAATAAAAGTGCGTGTTTTAAGTTTTAAATACGAATAATATTTCGTACTATCTATATGTACACATGTATTTTTCTTCCATTGGTGGCGACACCAAATTCTGAAAAAGCAGAATTCCTGTTTTCTAGTCCAATCTACATTTTTTTCGTCTCTTTGTAAATTTCGCTGCATCCCGTACATTCGTTTTCTTTCCAATTTTCTAAATAGTCATCCTCGTCATCACTTATTTTTGAAGTATATATCCATGTCACATACGATTATTTTCAAATATATGTAGTAGGCATTTTCCGAAAAGATAAATATACAATCCCTTAATATTGTAAATTCAGCCCTTATAAAGCTAAATTTGAAATTCAAGATTGTATGGTCAGTAACTCTCGACAGAAAGCCAGGTCCATCTCTTCCATCTACTCATAGTCCATCTCTCCCGATCACGCAGACCAGAAATATAAGCCACCCTGACGTTACACTATAGATATTGAGACGCCATTTTAGGTTATTTAGAAGCCTAAATGTCCCCGAGATTACACCATTAAAACTAGATAGATCACATATAAAAAAACCTTTAAATGCATAACTATAACCATATGAAAAATCTATTTGACATACCAAAAGCAACAATGGTTTTTAGCTGAAAAAATATTATGTTTTTTGAGAAGCAAAATATTACACGCCATAAAAATATCTTCAAGTGTCTGACTAATATAGTTGCACCATATGTGGGACGGCGTATTAACGAAATATTTGACTGGTCCATCTCTCCCATAATTACACTAAATGCCTCAAAGATTTTCATATGGCAAAAAAAAAAATAGTTTATTTGTACTGACGTTGCTTATCTCAGCATATCGTATGTCACTTAAAAATTAAAAAATAAAGTTTATAATATCGCTTTTTTTTCTCTTATTTCGTCATCAATATGTATAAAATAAAATTTTATTTAATTTGTGTCATGTATCAGAAGGTACGATCCATATTGGATTAATATGTAATTCAACTTACCCAAAATCTGCATTAAGAGCTGTATTTTACATAGATCCAATAGCTCCAGAAAATGACGTAAAAGTATTTAGGATTTTTTATTTCTCTATGTATTGAATTATGCTTTTATTTCTAAACAGTTGCATTTTCAATATATATATATACGATATAAATTAGGAAAATAAAATTAGAAAGAAATTTGTACTTATATAATTTTAATTAATTCTTCATTTAATTTTCAGCAGTGAAATTACACTAGAAATTACTGAATATTTAATACGTGATTTATTACATTGCTAACTAAGCATAGAACCAACAGAGTGGAAAATGATCAAGCCAGGAATTGATCCTGGAACCCTTGGAATAACGCTCCAAGTGTTCTAATATTTAAGCTACGTGGACGATACTCAGCTTAGCATCTCTCTCATAAGTTGGAAAGGCTGCAGCTGCTGCACAAGATGAAATTGTCTTCATAAAATGGCTTTTCGTATTGCAGGCATCTAAAAAATAATGTGGCAACAGGTGCACTGACATTCAAACAAACATATTATGTCTAGTGCTACGTATAAAGCTTATTTCCGCCTGAAATAGCGCAAAATTTCAAAATTTTGATGAACTACTGAAAGGGTATCAATTACTGGCGGGATCAGCCTATATTTGATTCATTCGATACCAACGGCACCGTTTCAGGATCTTTGATAATTATTCCATTCTGTTATCGAAAGATTGTTTTAGTTATTTTGTGAAGCTAAAACTTCTTTGATAACGATTTTTTCTCGTATACGTATAACATTAGAGCTTCCACATTGCTGTGTTGTGAACGATATTACATTCCTGGTGCGAAACATCTCAACATGTATAGGATAGTCTATTGTATTTTTTCAACTTTTTTTAACCTAAAGCATAATAGTATCTATGAATTAAATATATATAAATATATATATATATATCTGTTTCTAATATTTTCAAAATGTTTTTAGAAGTTGTACTTTTAAGAACCTTCCGGACAAGGAAGCAGTTGCTAACGTATTTATTTTAAGTTAGGGAATAGAAAAAAATATGCGGGGCTGGAATGAAATAGTTTTCTTTAAAATTAGTGATTTCATATATATTGTTTATGCTAATTTAGAGCAACGTGCACAAAAAAAAAATTCTATCACGTGTAGTATTGTCATAACTCGAGAATTTATGTCGGGCTAAAAAATTAGTAATTTAGCCTTGCAAATTCAGGATTACCAATTGATAAGTTATAAATTTAACATAAAAGACAATACGCATTAAAAAACACGATAGGAGATTCATACTTGCCTTTGCTAAGGATACAGCAACAAGCAATGCATAAGTGTGAATAGAGAGAAAGGTCGTTGTCTTTTTCCGAGAGCGAGAGAAAATGCATTTAACTTTTTCTCATTGATAAAAGGAAAAATACAAAGTTTTAAAAATTTCTACTGATTTCTTTTCTTTTTTTTTTTTTTTTGTTAACGCCGCTACATTTTTTTATTATTTTCAAGGACATTCATATTTTCATCAAGCAATCTTCGTAGTACACCTGAAAATGTTTTTTGAGAACATAAAAAAAATTAAACACTTTAAATACTGAAGATATTCCGCCGGCCTATTTAATAGTTCGTTACTGATTAAAATTGAGTAATTATGGAACTATGAGTATAACGAAATGGAAAATATTTTCATAATATTCATTAAAGAATAGACATATTTTGCTTATTACAAATGCTACGAAATATTTGCTATACGCTACTATAGTTTTTCTTATTTTTAAAATTGTGAAAAATTTTCAACTACGCATATTCTCTAGACGATACGTAACGATTCCTTTTATTATGTGTACTTAATGAATTGCTTTTTTAAATTTTACATTGCTGCTGTAAAAATAATCTACTTAAAGAATGGTTCCTTTTTTCTTTTCTTTTCTTTTTTTTTTTCCTTTTTTGCTATTGAAAATATTAATCTTTTTATCTGCTTTTATAATATAATAAAATGTTTTGAAAGAATATTTTTTAATTCATAATCTGCAGGTTAAAAAATACATAAAAGAACATTCTTTGTCAATTTACAAGATATACAGGAAAAAACTCCCCTCATTAAATGATAAAAAACTATTAATTTTTACTTAATTTACAACAAACAACACTTATCTGCAATGACTTTTTAAATACCTAGCACAATTTTTTTTTTCTATAGGAAGATTTTAATTTTCTTAACAATTTTATAACATAATAAAAAAAAAGTTTTGAAGAAATATATATATTTTTTAAATTTCTAATTTGCAGGATGAAGTATATACATAAAAACCTTTGTCAATTTACAAGATAGACATAAAAAAAACTTCATTATATAATAAAGAAGAAACTATTAACTCATACTTAATATGGAATATCAACAACGTATATCTGCAATGAAAAATTTAAAAAAAAGTATGACTTATTAATAACTAACACGTCTTCTCATACTGACATTGTGACAAAAACAATGACCGTTTTTAATCTTCAGATATTTTCTATTATTAAAAAAGGTGGAAAAAAAGAATATATACCATATTCCAAGAAGACTCTTTTAATTTACTAAAACTATATGTTATTGCACAATAAAAACGATTTTTTATAACTATTGAGCTTCGTTCTAAAATACATATATTAAATATGCTTTTTAAAGATTTAAAATGACTTTTTAATAGTTTTTGAACCAAAATAATATTTATAGTGTGAATAAAAAAAAGTTACTAAGCTGTTTTTCAGAACAGAGATTTTCTTTTTATTTATGCTTCACTGTTCAATAAAGATAAGTTTTCTAAGATGAGTTCTTTTTTTCTATTCTAGCGGTTTTGAGTTCATTTGCTTGGTTGAGCATTAGATTCGCATGGGTTGCTACTGATTGTTTTGTTTAGGCTGTTCTTTTTTTTTAAACATGAATGCATGATGTACATGCATTTTCAGATTTTTGTATAGTCAAAGAACCACAATTTTTAAAAATATTTTTTTCCTATGAAGTGTAATTGTATAAAAAATATGTTCTGTTAGTATAGACTATAGACGATATATAGTTAATGTTTTGCGAATATTACTAAATATAAGTCAAAAACTTACATTTAGAATGCAAAAACAAAGCCGTATTCAGTCACGATTCAATACGTATCCAGTCAAAAACACAAGTTGTCTCATGCAGACACCGAACAAACAACAGAACACAGATTTTTTTCTCCATAGCGTTAAAATCAATAAAGGTATTGTAAAAAATCATAAAACCGATCTTCCTTGCATTGTGGGAAAATAATTACATTATGGAATATTTTTGAACTGCAGTAAAATCCCGTTACAATGAATAACTGAATAGAAATGACTAATTTTGTTATGCTGAAAAATTCGTTAAAGTGATGAATTCTTTTATAATGCAGTATCACAATAGAATTTTTTTAACCTTACAAATAATATTCGTTAAACTAGAAAATTCGTTAAAGTGAATTTTTTAATAATGCAAAAGCATATAGGATTTTTTTAACCTTACAAATGATATTCTTTTAAACTGGAAAATTCGTTAAATTGAATTCTTTTTTAATGCAATAGAATAATAGATTTTTTTACCGTACAAATTATATTCGTTAAACTGAAAAATTCGTTAAAGTGAATTCTTTTATAATGCAATGGCATAATAGAAATTTTTAACCGTACAAATGATATTCGTTAAACTGAAAAATTCGTTAAAGTGAATTCTTTTATAATGCAATGGCGTAACAGAATTTTTTAACCGTACAAATGATATTCGTTAAACTGGGAAATCGTGTATATAGAAATTAGGTCGATCACAGAATATGTTTGTTAGCTATAATTCAAAATATCGAGAGCCAAATGCAAAGATGTATGGTTGCGAATGGTGGCGAATTTTGTCACTTCTTGTGGTATCATTACATTTATCACAAAACAAAATATATATGTTTAAAACGTTGTTAAAATGTCTTCATAATTGTTAACGTAGATTTTAACACCATAAAATATTCTAATATTTATTGTGGAATAAAATACTGTTCTATATATTATATCCGCATGGATTGTGTGTATAGTCAGTGCTACGGTACATTTGTCATTTCTTATTTATTTAAAGTACTATCTATTTATTCATTATCTATTTTTTACTGCGTCTAGTACTATGCTACTGCTAGATTTTCCTACGGCTCCTTAAGATGTGATATCCAAATAAACATATCCAGAGTTTATAGTTGAATCTATTCAACTTATTTCTGTATCATAAAAAAAGAGCATTATTTCAATATGAAATCAGGATTTTAGAACATCCTGAATATATATAGCAGATTTACGAGTTGTAGAGGGGATTCAAGTTGGAGTTAATAAACCTTATTTACGTTATGATTCTGTTCCGTCAGAGAGGTGCATTTTGCATGGAATGTATGAGATGTGATGCCAATTTCTCATTAAAAAAATGTTTGTTTTACGAATACTATCACATCTGTTGGATTATCACTAAATTAACTGAACACAGAAGTATTTATATCAAGAGTTGTTCCGTTCCGGGATTTTAGTTTCGTGAAATATATTTGATATAGTAACTGCTATATACACCTTTGTTATTCGAGATTATTTGTATATCATTTGTTGGAAACAAACTATTCCATATCTTGGTTGTTGGCTAAAAGTCCACGTGGCAATATCATAACATTTTATTATTAAAGTAACGCGGACAATAATTACGCACAGATAAAAATTTTAAGTTATAAACATTCCACTAGACATGTGCTTTTCGTTTTTTTTAGAGGGAGGATATAACGACAATACGAAATTTGGTGAAAGTAGCACAGACACACCATATTTTAGATTGCAGCTGACACGTGAAACTGTGACACTCACCGAATTACTATTACTTCCGGAACCATTGTCATGTTATCACTTTTTACGCAAACAAAAGTAAGTAAGTCTATCTGAAAATTTTGTTATAATTAAAAAAATATATGTATCGTTTATTCCCATTGAAAACGTTATGAGCAAGTATAACGTTTGTCATTATAGAACATTACAAAAAAAAAAAAATCTGTAGTATATAAAAATTATCTAACGCATCTAATTTGATGAATAACGTACCTAATTGGACTCTTAAATTTATCTAAATTATAAGTTCTTTTAAAGATAAATTAACGTAATAAACTCAGAGTTCCAATTGGAATGCAGTAAACTGTATTTTTGACTATATGAAGGTATCACGACCATGTTATCTGCCATCAGAATTGTGTCTTGAAGTGCTTTCGCCCACCTCTTTACGTTTGAAAATGAAAGTGCCTGTATATTAGTATATCACTGATAAATACAGAAGCCTTTATTATTCCCCAATTAAAAATAAATCCCTTTGGATTTCATAGTAATGTAGTTATGATACGTAATTTAAGCACCAAAAATGTTTTATTTTAAATATTCTTGTGCTATAAACACTGTTCTGTTCTATTGTTTCAAGTGTACAAAACTATCAGGTAACAACTGTAGAATTCACCATATTACATCTACGGATGCTTCCACAGGGTGTAAATTTGAACTTTACTATCTAATTCGTCACTTCCAAGCTTACTACATGCGCAGAAGTTTGAGATTCGTGAACATGTTAAAAAATGCCATCTTCGGTAATAAAATGTATCTATACATCATTATTTAGAAAATTTATTCTAAAAAAATTCCGGTAATATTTTTTTTAACAAATGACATTTAAAAAAAATTAATGAGAAATAAAGTGAACACTCATCCTTCTAAATGTTGAAACCAGTATCAAACACAGATTATTCGTACTGCTATATTTAACTGTAACAGACTACGCCGAACGAAAACGAAAAGAAGACATTCAAACTAAATACATTGTTCATGAACTAGTTAAGGAGTATTCTAGAGAAAAATATTATACTGATGTTTACATTTTATTTGATGTATTTTTATGTTTTTATTGCACCTGTTACTACTAATCAGTTTATTAACCACTTATTAAATGATTTTAACATGTTTAACTTTTATTGAAACCAGATATAACAAAATTTCGAAGTTTAAAATATAAAAGACGTTATAAAACAATTACAATAAAAAATATTTTCGTCCTAAAGATCTTTAAATCCATCACACTCATAAGTTGACATTATATTGCTTTATGTAACAATAATAAACCTCTTGTAGTGTTTTGTTTTGTGAGATTTTGAAAGAGATGTTTACGCATACATATATTAAATGTAAATATAATAAATGTGTAAATCATTGTAGGACTCTTGTTACCTACCCATCATACGAAGTATAGGGTAAGTCTTGTAATCGTTTTAAACATTTAAAACGAAACAAACAAGACGAATTAAAAACAAGACATTTGTAACATCGAATAATGATTTTAAATTTATTTATTTCATGAATAAATTAAACTTAAAACAATTCATTCATAAATCAGTTATATTTTGAGTTCGCAAATGAGGTCCATTTATTTTGTAACAATTATCTTCCTTAGTTTACGCTTAAGAGGTGGATCACGTAGATGGTTTAAAAGAACTGATTTTTCACAAATTTCAGAATGGATACCTTCAAAAGTTACAATTCCACTGAAAAAGGAATTTTACAAAAATACCAATTAGAACAGATGGTATGGGTAAATATATCTTGCATAAAAGCATTTGCTCTAACGTAATAAGACAACTTTGTAGCCGTTTTTCTAAAAACTGAGTTTTTAGTATTGCGTGCACTCTCATTTAAGAACTAATTATCATATAACCTTGAAATTACGCGTATTCTTTGTTTACTTTATGCTGAACTTCAATTTAGTCTGATTTTTGTCACAGAAAATTGTGTATTGAAAAAATAAGTATACATTTTTGATGAAATTTAGTGAATATGATTAGAAAAGCCATTAGTTAAGCTAAAGAATTTGAATATACTTTCAAATTTAGGTTCCGTGTAAAATAAAGTACTATAAGTAACAAAATATGAAACATTAAACATATATCTGCAGTAGGATTCGTAGATCGTGCGTGCAAAAGACACATTTTAATATTCATGTTTTTCAAAAGCCACTTCTTTCGTTTTGATTTAATTAATTAATATTACTAAATGTATGTGTGTTTGAATATTTTACCAATTTATAAGAATGTGTGAAAATAAAGAAAAAAAATGTTGCGTTTCATTCATTGGTTAAGAAACTACAGAGGTTTTCGTACAGCTCATACATACAGAGTTTTCGTACATACGGTCATTTTTTGACTGCTGAACGTGATCCCTTAATGTAAAAATTGTGTTTTGATAGAGAACATTATACTTTGAAGAAGACATCTTTTACACGGACACACTTATTCTAGTTTAGGTTTATTCAGTATGCATGTATGCTATAAGACGGATCTCGATATTCGCCGCATCTCGGTAGGGGATATAAACTTTATTGATAATTCTCAGAGTTTAAACTGATTTCTATTTGTAGTGGATTTGTTTCCAGAAAATTTAAATGTGAAAACAAATGCAAAACCTCCGTATTCGGTAACTAAATACGATTAAAACAATTTACCTTTCGTATACAGAGTCAACTCAGCTGTATTTTATGGTGTATAGTATGGAAAAATTTTCAAAAATAGACGCCTATGTTGTGTAATTTTATCTGTTGTACAAAGTATCGTAACAATAATAATAGTAATAAAAAATAAGCTTCACCGGTATTCACCGCAGTAAAAATTTTTATTTTAAACACATCAGGAAAATATCACCATTCTACTGAAAGTGAAGGATTTATTGTTTAAATTCTAAAGATAAACGTATAACTAATACAGTTGATGAAAATTAAGATGAAGTATCATTGTTTTAGCTTATATAATATTATCTGAGGAATGTACAGTTATTACCTGTATGACCTTTATTAGTTAAAATAAAAAGCAAAATATGATTCAGTTTCAAATATCTTATTGTTTTGTAAATGAAACTCATTTATTCGTTGTAAAATTATATACAGTTATTAGACAATAGCATAATCCCTGGGAAATAAACATTTAATAATACCTCTAATACACTGTAAAAAAAAAGTCTGTGAAGTTACTAAAGTTTTTCTAGGAAACTGGGATTCCTAGAACTTTTCATGTAACGGCAAAAACAAAATTTCATGTAACAGACGCTCTTTTGCGCCGAAAATCAAAAAATCTGTAAGGTTACTAAGAATTTTTTTGGAAACTGGGATTCCGAGAACTTTTCATGTAACTGCAGCCAGGGTTACAAATAAAAGTTCAGTAAGATTACTGAAATTTTAGCAGATTCATTTGTAAAGTTACAGATTTTTGTAGCTTTACAAAAACATGTAACTTTACATCTGTAGAACTACAGATTTTTTTTTTTTACAGTGTAATAATCTCCAATCATAACTGTATCCTTTTCCTTTCTCTTCTCTCTATTTGTTGTAATGAGTAATTTCTTTAACTCAAGAACCGAATCGAGCACGGAAACAGGAATTGAGACCTGATTGAACGCATCGAGAAATATGCAATATAAATCTTTAAAACATGCATTTAATTTTCGCATAACTTTAGCTGTCTTCCACTGCCGCTTATTTCACGCACTTGTAAATGTAAGATGTGTTTAGTTAACCCTTTATCGGGCAATGGTAATATATTTAACGCTTAATTTTTATTGAAAACTTATCGACTTGCAGCGGAATTTTTACTATAATATTTTGTTTTATTTAATGCACGTGATGATCAAGACACTTTTATTTTCAAATCAATTTGTTCGTAGATTCTGGTGGCAATGAATTTTTTTGAACATTTGAGCCACATAATTGACTTGCCCGATAAAGGGTTAAACATATAATATTCCGATTGTCAGCTTTTCTTCTAAAATTATTTTAGACTCTTTAGGTACTAGCGTCACAATTCATTATTACTGGTTCTGATGTGAAAGAGTTATATTACATCTCTTTGTCATTTTAAATCAATCGAGACCAAAAAAGAAAAAAATATATATTGTTCTGGGAAAACATAATTTGGCCAGGTATGCAGTGAAGGCTATATACCATACATTTTAAGAAATCAAACATAACAAGTTAACTTTTAAAGTCATTTAAACAACTTAAGAGAAAACTTATCACTTACTATAAAAATTACACTAGTAAAGGTGGCTATGGAATGATTTGAGCATCATTTACTCACGTAAGAGATATATCACCATTAGTCCTATTTGTCGTTTGTCTCATTTCTGCCAAATGGTATTAATTTTTATTTATTTCTGGTCTATATATTATCATAGAAAGAGGGATTATTCAAAAACACTTTTGCCCCACGCTAAATTAACATTATTGACATAATCGAAAGATGGACATAAATTCAAAGTAAAATCCAACAACGGTCCCACAGTATTATTTTATTAAGTTTAAGGAACAGTCAATGCTAGTTTTGCAAATGTAATGGGCAAACTAAATTTGAGGGACGAAAAAAAAAAGTAAACAATTTGATAGAATTTTATTTCAAACGTGTTCTAACTCAAAATAATTTTTTACAGTGCAAAATTGGACGTTCAGCATTTCATAATAAAGTGCACTAGTTTTAACAAAAAAAAAATGCGTTTATGGTTTTTACAATAACAATTATTTTAAAGTAAAAACCAAATTTATATGAATTAAGATGCATATTTCATTTACTTTAATCGCTCATTTTCTCAGATAAACAAAAATATAAGATTAAATGCTTCTTGCTACTATTTCATGCATTCGTAAAGTGATATTGTGTCTCCAAACATGTGTCCCACTATCTTAATATCTCCGATAAAGTGTTATCTAATGTTTTCGTTAGCCACTAGAACCGTAAAAAAACAAAAAAAAAAAAAAAACAAAAAAAAACAACAACAACAAAAAAAAAAAACAATCCAAAGTAAATTATCCGTTAATTTTTATTTGCAACTTTGATGATAAAACAATATATTATTTTGCGTCAGCAAGTTTCACACCTCAAAGCTTTTCATAAAATTAGCATTATGTGCTTTATTTTTAACTAGACGATAGCCCGTCAGAATGACGTGTTTGCATTTTCAAAAGAATGATACAGCATTGCATTATAAAAGAATTATGAAGGAATAAATTTTATCTGACTAATAGTGTCAGGTGGGGTAAAATAGTTATAAAAAAGCTCATTTTTAATTAAACCTAATTTGCAAGAAAATTATTAATTAAATTGGTAAAATAATGGCATAGAATATGCAAATGAACTTCACTCACAAAATTTGAAGAACTATTTCTCAAAAAAAAAACATGCGAATAATGTTATTTTAAAACATGTTGTCAATTAACTTTCGTCTTCGTTCATTGCAGTTAAAAAAGTCAATAACCTTCAATTTCTAATTAATCAGAAAAAAAAATAAGTGTCATTAACATCTGTGAATAAAAAATTAAAACAGCCCGAATAGAAAAATTCTAACAATATTGCATTTAATACACACCTTCGCTTGCCTTAAATTGGCCTTTTTTAAGAAAGTTTTAATGCACGGAGTTCGCTCAGATCGCTATATTGCCAATGAGCTCGGTGGCCTCTGTTTTAATGAAAGGAATGCATTGGAAACGTTCATAATTAAACATTGTTTTTGAATGCGGATTTATAGAAAAAAAATTAAATCTCTGAAAATTTAAATAAAATGGCTGATTTTTACGAAAGATAACTGAATCCGGATAAGTTGAATCCGGAAGTGTTATACACTTAACCGTATAATATGTATAATGCAAACAAAGTTGAGAACATGCAGAATAAAACACAATTTCAACAGAAAGTTTATTTGTTTTTATTAATTGCCGATAGCTGGCGCCAAAATAATAATTATATAACTTAAATTTAAAAAAAGTTAACTCAGGTTAAATCCTGATTTTTTTAAAAACATGCATAAAGAAACCTGTAATAAATTTTGATCATTAAAAACCATCTTTTATCACATAAGTAAATTGAAACTATTAATTTCATTAACAGATTTTTTTTCTCAAATTCTTTTATTAAATTACAAATTTATTTTCCCTGCAAAATACAAAAATGTATTATATATATAGTACGCAGCATTATATATTCCTGATATTCTAATTACATTTATAAAAAATATTCATTTTTCCCCAATCTCTTTAGAATTCAAAGAATTTGAAAATAAATTTTCTTTTTTTAATTTTAACTACCGATAGATGGCGCTAACAAAGCATATACGTTCATAACGATTGCGTTACGAACGAATGTTTACATTCATGGAGGGAGAGATTAAGCTTCCAATCTAATTTCAACTGAAATTATCAAAGAATACATACATAATTGAATGCAAGTCATCTCTCAAATGTTAATTTATTTTGAATAACCTTTCTAAAAATTTAACTTTTAAGAAGTTTTATTCGAAAAAATATTTTTGAATAAAAATGGCCGAATGAAATACGATAAAACGAATTGGTGTATCGGGATCCGGATGAGTGCACTCCAGAAGTGTTATACACTTAGCGCTATTATATATATATAATTTGAAAAAGTTAAATAATTTCTAGGGGTTATTGAGATGGCCGATGTCTAACACTTGGCAAAACTGATGAATGTCTATTTATTTTACTTTTGGTGGATGTACAAAAGTTTACTCCAAATAGATTTTTATCTGTCGGCACTTTGCATATTTTATTGTTATAGATATGGAAAAATAATATATGTAAACTAATTCGCCTGGATTTGGAATTGTTTTTCTATACACTATCATTTCCATTTTTAGGTGCGTTCGTAATTATATAAATACGTAGCACCTATAGTCGTCGTTCAGTCCGTCTGTCCGTCTGTCCGTCCGTCCGCATATAACAGAGCAAAAACTACCCAACAGAATGGTCTGAAATTTCAAATGTATGATTGGTGCAAAATTTTGTCGAGCCATTTCAAATTTTATAAAAATCGGATGTATAGTTTAATTACAGGGACAATCAAAAGTTTTTCTTTACATTACGGCCAATGGGAAAAATTATTGCAAGTGCATTTTAATGTTGTTACAGCCTTCCGAATCGTCTGAAATTTTAAATATATAATTATTGCAAAATTTTGTCGAGCCATTTCCAATTTTATGAAAATCGGATGTATAGTTTAATTACAGGGACAGTCAAAAGTTTTCCGTTACATTACGGCCAATGGGAAAAAATTATTGCAAGTTCATTTTAATGATGTTACAGCCTTTTAAATCGTCTGAAATTTTAAATATATAATTGTTGCAAAATTTTGTCGAGCTATTTCCAATTTTATGAAAATCGGATGTATAGTTTAATTACAGGGACAGTCAAAGGTTTTCCGTTACATTACGGCCAATGGGAAAAAATTATTGCAAGTGCATTTTAATGATGTTACAGAATACGAATGGCCTGGAATTTTAAATATATAATTGCTGTAAAATTTTGTCTAGCCATTTCAAATTTTATGAAAATCGGATGTATAGTTTAATGACAGGGACAGTCAAAAGTATTCCGTTGCATTACGGGGAATGGGAAAAAAAATATTGCAAAAGCATTTTAATGATGTTACAGACTATGCACTTATGAAGTGCAAAAAATATATACATTCAGTACAATATGGGGTGCAAAAAATAATTATAAAACTAGTTATAATACGAACGCACCGCATTTGCCACGTTTGACGAGCAATTTCCAACTTGTTTTTATATTTAAAGTTTTCGTCTTAGACGAATATCAGCGGCCAATTCCGAGAGCAGCCAATTCCGAAGAACGTAACACGAAATTAAAAGAGAAGTAATCAATAATAGAGACGAATTAGTTTATACATATTATTTTTCCATATCTATAGTAATAGAATATGCAGAGTGCCGACAGATAAAAATATATATGGAGTAAACGTTTGTACCTCCACCAAAAGTAAAATAAATGGACATTCATCAGTTTTGCCAAGAGTTAGATATCTGAAATCTGAATAATCTCTAGAAGTTATTTAACTTTTTCAAATTATATATATATATAATACCGCTAAGTGTATAACACTTCCGGAGTGCACTCATCCGGATCCCGATACACCACTTCGCTATATAGTATTTCATTCGACCATTTTTATTCAAAAATATTTTTTCGAATAAAACTTCTTAAAAGTTACATTTTTAGAAAGATTATTCAAAATAAATTAACATTTTATGTATGTATATATGTATGCGCGTGTGTGTGTGTGACGATTTGACGGCATGCATTAGGCATTATCGAAATTATGGGTGTTTCCAGTCATAAACAGCCCAGGCGTTTCAGGCCGATATGATTGTTGAGAGTAAAAGACCCGAGGACATAAAAATACAGTCGATTGAAAGTAATCCACTTTATTGACATTCTCATAATATGACTTTAGGGGGAAATGCTCCACTCCACCGATGATAAAAAAGAATAAAAAGTTCGCTCACATCAAAATTAGCTTAAAAGCTGTCCCATCTCTCGGTTCGAAATCTTTTTCGCTTCATTATGCTACCAAGTTCTTATTACATTCGTAAAATCACTAAATATCTCACAAAGTTCTTAAAAGCTCCAAAACCATCTCAACAAAGTGTCAGCAAATCTCTCCGAAGAATCATTAACAATGACCAATGCAAGTTGTTTTGAAGCGCCCTTGTATCCGGCTAGCTGATTGCATTTATTCTACCTTGTGGTGACGATCTGCACCACACACAGGGTACGTGACAATAAGAATGATTAGTACATATATAAAACAATTATCCCGATCCGCGTTGTGAAAATATCATATGGGATAATGTTAATTAATGAATTAGGAGAGAGGAAAATTTTGAATGAAATTTATATCTGTCAATAACTCAAGAACGCCTTCTTTAACGTCTTGAAATGTGAACTTAGAACTGGTAGGTTGCTCATATAAATCTCCAATTCAATATTTGCTAAAACTTTAATTCTCAAAACACAAAATTTTAATTATTGGCTGAAAGAAAAGAATAAGATAATGATTCAAAGAAAAGACAGAAAAGCTTACATATACAAACAATTTTTATTTTCAAACGCTTAAATTTCATGTTATAATCATCATCATATCATTTCTATATATCAATTTCGTATTGTTTTCAATGATTTAAATCTCATACTAGTACTCATATAAATTTCATTTTGTGAAACTTTGTTTGAAAATATTTCTACTCTAAAACTCTCACCGCACATAAAGGGATGGGCTACTTTGCCTAAATATTAAGAAAGTATAATATTATCATATCTTATGATTATGGTCCCTCTAACGATTAATAAAGGTAAATAATTATTTTGTTATAGAATTATGTGTACCACGTACAGATAAAAATATAGTTCAATCCATACAATATAAAATGCATAATAATAATAATAATAACAATAATGTAAAGAATGGCCAAATATTAAATTAAAAAAATATTCTCACCATATACCTCAGTCAAATGTAGAAGGTATTCATCCTTGTCACTCATTTTAGTCCATGTGCACTTTATGTTAGTCCACAAAAACACAATATTTTTTTTATGTCACTTAATTGTGGCTCTTTAAAGTTTTGGCACAAAATCACAGTTTCTTTTATAATGTCACTTAGGTGTAGTACCTTAAAGTTTTTGATAATTTCTTGGGATTAACAGTTCACTCAGTTATAGAAATGCCTGTAACATGTCTTCTCCCGATTGCTGAGCTGTAGATTAACTCTTCTAGATGTATTCAACTTGCAGGAATATTTCTTCTTTCCACCAGGACACCTTTAATCGTTGAATTTTCTCTCACGGTGCTTCGGTCTTCTGTAATTTTAGAAGCATGAGGCCTTCTCATATATGTTCTCTTAAAATCTTCTTCTTCATTGATTTTAGACTCAAGGAATCATCGCAAGAAAGGTGTGCTCAAGGGTCAAGCTGACTTCTTCGCTTCTATGGTCCAACGTATTCTGTAAGATTACGAGATTCATACTGCATGCATCATTCATGATAGAGAGCAAGAGTCCGATTAATTCTCTTGACTGAAAAAATCTTCCTCAAAAATCAAATGTGGGAGGTTTTCGTTTATACAAATGATTTTATTTTATTCGCTGCTTGAATCATCATTCTGATTGGTACACTGTTCTTCATGTATCTGATTCGTTTTCACAGCCCCTTTCTTGGGCGTCGTACTCGCTTGCCCGTCGCATAGCTAATTTTTGTTATGACTCAGTGGCGTGGCGTCCAGTCATCGCTGGATGCGGCGATGACCAAGCAATATTTTAAAACTCTTAATAAGCTTTTAAAACTCTACGATCCAGTTTTAGCAGAACATTTGGAGTTCATGTATAAGTGAAGGTAAGATTTAAAGTTTCTTTTTTGAACATTCAACCATTGAATTTTAGAGTTAATAATTTTTCACCACAAACTTAAATAATTGCGATGACCACCGAAAGTTTTCACGCCACGCCACTGTTATGACTCCAGGATTTTTGGCGCCGCATCGTGTTGAATTCATTACCACACACGTTGAGGACCAATAAAATTTTCCCTGTCAGTCATAAATTTTGTGTTACGATTGTCGTAAATAAATATGATTGATGCTATCCATATCATTTCTTGATCTGGCGTCCGTATGCATTTTTATTGCCTTTTATTGCCGTATCTTTGTCTGAGGTATATGTGAGTTTTTTTCACACTGTTTACATACATATAAAATTCTAAAAAAATTTAATTATCGGCCATATTTTAAAATGTTCAATATTCGTAATCCTAATATTCTTACAAACAAAATGATATCAATAAACATATATGCATTTGTTTTTATACCCATTATAAATAATGAATTTTAATATATATATATATGCTCTTAAGAATTCTCCCAATTTAATTTTGTTTTTCCTTTGAAAATAATTAACAAACAATGTCGTATATTTTAACTGCGACATACCTAGCTTAACGATTGTTCCAGAATATTCCATAGCCTAGCCCCCAGGCGCAAAGGTGTAAGCAAACTTTAATCTCTGTTGTCGAGACTGCACTAGAATTTGCTTTTCTCTCACCAGACGATTTTTATCAAAAATAAAAATCAATTTATTTCTGCGTAAGTTTTAAAGCATTGAAATAGTCTAGTTGGCACCTGAATATTTTAAATAAAAGAATGAATTGAAATAAGCAGGTTTTATACGGGTAATAATATTTTAGAAGTTAAATAAAGATTTTAGGGGAATATGACAAATCGGGATTTAATAGCGGATTTTAATAGGAATTTAAATAATAAAAGTTTTATTAAAGAAAAATATATAGTTAGAGCCATTTTTAGATTTACGCAATTTGGAATAAATATTATTACATGGATTAGGATCTTATATAGATTAATAGACTAGGATTTTAATTTAATAATCCTGTATAATATACGGAATAATACTGAAAAAGGGAAATTTATATAAAATACTTTTAAACTTAGCGAAATTTTTTAAATTTTGTAATATATATGTGATGACATGACAAAGAGCAGTTGGAGACAATCGTTATTATACGGCTTTCCGTATTAATTCACACAGGCGGGTGTTGGCCGACTGGTTATTTAGACGAAAATAGGGGAGAATAATTAACCAAGAAGCAGTCGATGCAGCTTAACTAATATAAAAGTAGACTTTATTTCCAATCGTTTGGTACAATTAAATTTATTCTACTATAATGTGTTCCAGAGTTATTAGGGAGTGTTTACTTTTTGTTCCTATGTCTGTACTTTAAATACAATGTGTTTGAAAACTGTATCTAAGGTTATTGATTTTTTAAGGATTGAAAAATTAATTGTTAAGCATGATTGTTTTTAGATCTGCGTCCAACTCAGTTACGGAAAATTAACCCGTTTGATCTCAAAATAAAGTAAATAATTCAGCATTCGTTTGTTCCCGTGTAATATTCCGTAACTATATTTCTAAAAGATATTACAACTTCACAAACAAATAATGAAAAAAAGAAATAAATGCAACAATAAATTAACAGATATGTAGAAAAAAAAACTATGCGGTTAAACACTGAAATAATCAGAATTACAAATGTTGTTGTAAATAGTGAAATGTTTCGGTAGTGGCCACTGACGTGCAGCTAATACGAAAAGTTTCAAATTTAAAATAATTTTCATCTACATTCTATACACCGTGCAGGATACCTTCATATTCATATCAGGATATTTAACCTTCATAGTCCGGATTTGATTGCCTGATATTTTAAAAATTAGAAGTAATTTATTTAAAAATGTACAGTCGTGGAAAAAAAAATAAACACCCCCTACTAACTCCTCGACAAATTAGCTTGCAAGAAAGTTACTGGTACCGAACGATTGGAAATAAAGTCTACTTTTACACGAATATATAAAATTTGCTTAAGGGACCATCTACAAAATAAACCGAACAAGTACTTAATTTTGTTTCGATAGCACCCAATTTTAACAAAATATTTCAAATCTTCGGTTCAAACTATACACACCAAATTTCAAGCAATTTGAATGATAAGTTTGTGAATTATAAATATTTAAGATTTAGTGCTTCTAATGTTAAATTACATTTTCATATTTTCATCTGTTCATTAATATTATCCTGAAATATATCCTACAGATAATGCGCTATTTTTTTTTGCATAGCAATAATACTAAAATACCCAACCATAAATACGGTGAATGTGAAATTTTTATAATTTCATAATATGAATTATGAAATTTATATTCAAAAAATTATGACGTGCAACCTACAATATTTTTGTTGGATTTAGACTTATTAAGTCCAGCTTTATGAAATCCAAAATTTTACCTTTTTCTTCCAAGTAGTTTTCAAATTATGCTTAAAATGCGGCAAAATGATGGTTTAAGGAGCCGTCTATGATAGAAATGACTAGATATTTTGAAATTTCTTATGCTATCCTGTAATCTCGCAGTCTTTAATGACTGCTTGAGAGGTGCCTAAGATGATTTGATCAAGAAGGGGGCCCTCTCGGTCAACAATTGAGTAATGAACTTCCATTTGAATAAAGTCCCTAAACTATGCTCATTTTGAAATAATTAATTTTTGGGAAACTTATCGTACAAATTGAATAAAAATTTATTTTTATGCTAATTGAAGGGTGTAGAGTTCATTTATGCTGCCAGAATTGTGTACTGCTACTGAAAAAAAAAAAAAAATTATGGTTTGTTTTAATATGTAGATGGCCCACTAAGCAAATTTTATATACATCATTTAAAGGTAAACTTTATTAGCAGTCGTGTGGTACCAGTAACTTTCTTCTACGATAATTGTTTGCAAAATTAGTAAGGGGTGTTTATATTTTTTTTTCCACGACTGTACTATTTTCTAATATTGTAACTGACTGCAATTTTTAAAATTGTCATAAAATTGGTGATAAACTTCTTGCTTCCATTTTTATGAGTAATTTAACAGATACAATTGGTGTTACGTTATTGTAATTTATAATATTACACCTTTTATATCAATTTAAATTACACCATTATATAAGTTAAATTACTCCATAAAACTGGAGGCAGCAAGGCTGTCATCAGTTTTATAGAGTAACGTTACATAGTGTATTTTATCATGAGTAACACTGACGTGTATTGACGGTTGAAACGAATTAACGAAACCTTTTCGCTTTTAATACAATTTTTTAACTTGTGAACATCGTAGAATTTTAATTTTTATGCCGTTGGAAAAAAAAAGTACCTTCAAATGTAATTTGTTTGAAAACTGTGTCTGAAATTCGATTTTCTTTTTAGGAATTTGAAAATAATTTTTAAGACTAAATATTTTTTAATGTGCATCCAACTCAATTACGAATGTTTAACATACGTTTGATCTAAACAAAATAAATTAAACAATTCAACATTTGTTTATTTCCGTGTAACATGTCGCTACTAAATTGCAAAACGAAATTAAAATTTCAAAAATAAGTTACAAAACAAATGAAACTCGAAATTAACAGACATGTAATCAAACTATGCGCTCAAACACTGAAATAATCATAATCACGAAGGTTTCTGGGCATTTTTAAAAGATTCGTGATGGATTGCTGACATACACCTAATACAAAAAGATTTAAATTTATGAATGAATTGAAAACAATCCCCATCTATGTTCTATACAGCGTGCAGTATACCGGGGATCTTTAACGCGGGTAGTCCGTATTCGACTGCCATGTATTTCTGTATTTTGATATTTTTAAAAGTAGAAGAAATTAATTTAAAAATACGCTAAATTTGCTTACAGTACCAGTTTATTCTTTTAAAAATGTGATATTTCATAAAAAGTTTTATAAGAAGTAAAAATTCTAATTTCTATAAATATACAGTTTTACGTGCGTTCCTAATTATATAAATACCTCGTCCTCTGGTCCGTCCGTCTGTCTGTCGACCTTTCCGCATAAAACAGCGTAAAAACTACCCTAACGAATGATTTGAAATTCAATATATATAATAGTTGCAGAATTTATGCAAAATTTATGTTATTGCAAAATTTATGAAAATCGAATCAAAACTTAAAAAGATATTAATACAAGTTTTCTTCATTCCTATCATACGTAATTAATTCAATGATATACCATGATAGGTAATGATTCCAAGATGCCATGGTAATTATCATGTTAAATCCTATCATACGCAACTAATTCAATGATACCACACGATAGCTAATGACTCTAAGTTGGCATCGTTATTGCGTCATATTTAAGATGGAGGGATATTATTTCCGTATTACTGGATTTCCTATATGTAATCGTAGTAAATTTTGATTTTATGCATTTTTGCATAAGAGTGCAATAACTATTAGACCAACATCTGAACATTTATAAAACTATTTATAGCACGAGCGCACACTATTTGCCATATTTGACGTACAATTTCCTACTTGTTATATTTACAAAGTCATTCTTTCTACATTTTTTATCTCCTAATACAAGATGTTCTAAAGAAGGAAAAAATTACATCAAACAATATTCATTTTTCAATTTCACTGTTCCTTAATTTTCATATTTTATCAGAACAAAAATATAAGGTAATGATTTTTCTGCTGTTACCTCATTTAATCTTAAAGTGGTATTCTTTCTCCAAACTCCCATTATATAAATAACTCTGCATAAAATATCCTTCCTTGGTTTTTACTAGGCTATGGAATTTGATGGGACTTCAAAAGTAAATTGTGCGTGAATTTTTATTTGTAATTTTGTTGATTGAAAAAAAAAAAAAAAATATTGCTGTGTGTAAGCAATTTTCATACCTGAAAGCTTTTAATAAAATAAACATTTTATGCATATCTCTAAGATTAACATAGTTAGATAAAATCTAGAGATACATACAAATAACAATACAAATAACATACAAAGATTTAAAAATGGCTAAAATAATTCTTCAAGTTAAAAAGAGTGAAGCATTCTTGAATTCATCTTTATTCTTTAGCGTATACAAATGTGAATATTTCTTGTTAGAAAACTGAAATTGCATAATATTTTCTATATTTTAATAAAGGAAAATGATTGTTTCAGAATATGCTGTAAAGAAGATCTTTTGAACCGAATTATTTGATACGAAAACACTAAAAAGTTATTACCAGAAAGCTATCACCTCAACATCAAGACATAATATCGAAAACATGCATGTACCGAAAAATGGAAAACGCTTTTTGTTCTAAATCATCACATTTGAATTGCATATCTCTGTTTTGCAATTATTTATTCGAAATTCTAATTTAGCAGCATCATATGTTTTGAAAGATAAGTCAAAATAAAATGTTTGTTACGTAATAACTATAAGAAAAGGAAAAAATAAAGTATTAAATACAGTAATACCTCGACTTACTTCAGCAATTCGTTCCAAGACTAGCGACATAAGTCGAAAACGACGCATGTCGAGGTACATTTAGATGAGCAAAAAACGATAAGTAATAAAAAATCGCCAAAATCTAATAAATATATTCTATTGTATATAGGGATTATGTTACATATATCTAACATTAGCAAAAAAAAATGCTTTTGCAATAAAAGAATTTGGAATAAATTAATAAGTTGTTAATTTAAAATTTATTGTTCTTCTAACTGCCCGTTCGAGCATTTGAGCACGGGAAAAAACATTGCAGTGAAGTTTGAACCGAAAGAAATTCTTTTTTTTCCCCTTAGAAACTCTTTCTAAGAGCAGAATGAGTTTTCTAAGCTTTTTCTAGTCGTTGTTACACTTTGCTCGTTTGAATCAATACTTTCAAGAACGGTCATTCCAGCATCAATAATCTTTAGCGCTTCGGTTAATTTTACAACCTTCATAATATTTTCCCTTCCCCCTACGCTCGAAATCTTCATCTATTTCTTCAACAGTATTTTGTTTAATTCGATAAGTTCGTCGATGGAAATTATGAGTTCAACAACATCTTCGGCATCCGTCTCTAACTTGAGTTCTCTTCCATTTTCGGTAATTTCATCCATTAAGAGAAATACACAATCACAATTTTCACATGTTTTCTTAGTCTCTGCGAAGGAAAAGGACACAGTCTTTTCGAAGCATAGCTCATTGTCTTTTGCTGAATCCCCATGAATCCCCTATGACTGTGACCGCAACTGAGATGTTAAATTTCTTCCAAAAGTCTCCGGAAAAGTTCAAAGTGCGTCCTAATTAAGGATAAATAATTTCCCAAGCCAAACGACGTAAATGCGGGGTGACATAAGTTGAGGGGTCATATGTCGGGGTACTACTGTTGTTTCATTGCCATGAATAAGTGCATTCTCATCATAAAATTTAAAGAAATGGTAATGATTATAAAGTTTAAAAATTTATATTTTCATTATACATTTATGTAAAAGTGAAAAATACCTCTAATTTAATTTATGGTCGGTTATGCATTTTATATAAATTATAATTTTGAGTTACAATTTGTTATGAATTTTACAAGTAAATGAAAAATAGGAAAGCAATGGAAATGGAATGCAGAAAGACCTATCAGTCGTATATTTTGAATTATGGTCATGCACATCACATATATACACATTAATATTTAAAGAAAATGAACTGACAAAAATACGGAAAAATGCATTATGCAACTGAAAAATTCCTCGAATTTATTTATGATTTTTAACTTTATCAATATTTTATAAAGTTGATATTGACATTCTTTCCATTTTTTGCCAGTAAATATAACAAGCATAATTTCGAACCTGGTTTCTCTAAAAACAAATCATATATATACGGCGAGCGTTCGGATATCCCATATTTTGGAATGATATGATTTTATAATCATTTAGTTATTAATATCGAAAGTGATGAAATATAAAAAAGCAATAAAAAAAGAAATACACGGAAACCTCTCAATTATCATATATTTTGAATTATAATCATACACATCACACATAGATATTATCAATTAAATGAATGAATCTAACTGTAATATAGAAAGACGACTTATAGAACTGAAAAATACCTTGAGGGGACATTTCCCCTTCAACCGGTCAAAAATGCTAGAAAACTGATTTGATTTCCATATTTTTTCACAAATTAACTAATAAAGCAAATTCAATGAAATTTTTTGAATTGTTAAATATAGTAAATACAATAAACTAAACAGATTGATGAAAACTATTTAAACTAATCAGGAAAACTTAATTAGGTAACCTACTGTTTTTTTCGTAATTACTAATTATCACTGCTGGCACGATTTCTCAAAAACTATTAAAGATAATGAGTTGACATTTTCTGACTGCATTAATATTATTCTTTTGCATAAAATAAACTAAACTGTAAGAGTTATCTTAAATAATACAAATTTTATTTTTAAAAATATGTGAGAAATTTTACAGATTTTCTTTTTTTAATTTTTATTATTAATTATAAATATTATAAATGAGATACTTAAAATATTTTAGTTATTCTAGTTTAGTAATTATTAGTAGTTTAGTTAAGCGAAGTCTTATTTTTAAATTAAAACCAATTTGAAGTTAATAAATTAAAATTAGCACAAGATATGCGTTCTGTGATGTTTAGTAATTACGGAAAAAACAGTAGGTTACTTAATTAAGTTTTTCTAGATAATTTAAATATTTTTCATCAATCTGTTTTATTTCTTGTAACAAGTAATGCTATACTTAACAATCCAGAAAATTTAATTGAATTTGCTTTATTAGTTAGTTTGTGAAAATGCATCGAATTTGAATCAGTTTTCAAGAATTTTTGACCGATTAAAGAAGAACTGTCCCCTTCAATTGATTTATGGTCTTTATTAAATAATACCTTTGAGTTACATTTAGTAATGAGTATCATCAATGAAGAAAGATAGGAATGAATGTTCTTGAATATTTGGAAAATGCCGCGCAACGTTTAATGCTCTGTAGGTTATATAGCTAAAATTTGCCGTTTAAAGGCGGAAAATTTTAAAGTTTCTCATAGTGCTAAACAAATGAAGCGTAGCAGATCTGGAATTTATGAAATTTTATCTAAAGGTGACAAAGTGATTGCAAAACAGCGTCCTTGTCGACCAATAAAAACATCTCAGCCTCAAGATAGAGAGATGTAACGAGCAGTTTCGACCTCAAAGAAGTCTGTTCGGGAAATTGTGAGAGCTTTCGCAGATCTAGTGTTCGCCGGTGCATACAGACAAGCAAAGCTCATAAATATCGCAGAATGTGTCGTACACCTATGCTGAAATTGCAACACGGATAGGAACGCTCTCTCTGGACAAAAAAAAAAAAAAAAAAAAAAAAATATATATACATTGACGGATGAATGATTAAATATTTTCTTCACTGACGAAAAAAACCCAATTCGGATGGGATTGATAGCTGGGCAACCATTGGGATGATCTACGTCGAGAAACTCGCGAGTTCTCCAGTCTACAACAAGGAAGGGGCTATCTCATCGTATGGGTGCGCTTTCTAATTCAACGGAACAACGGATGCTGCTTTTATTAATGGTCGACAGTGCTCTGGGGATTATCAGAATGTTCTCAAAAGAAACATAATTCCAACTGGAAACTACTTGGAAGGGGAAAGCTGAAAATTGTATCAAGACAAAGCTTCGATTGATACCTTTAGCTCAAGAACAGCTTGGTTTACGCAAAATCAAGTCATTGTTATAGACTGGCCAGCCATCAGCCCACACCTGAATCCAAAGGAAAATTTTTCAAGAGTACTTGCATGAGAGTTCTATGGCCATGGTCGTCAGTTTTTGAATATTTAGGAATATAAGCAAGAAGTAGAGCAGAGTTGGTTCTCTTTACGGCCATACATTTTCAAAACACTAGTTCTAAGCATGCATGATATGATTTTTAAGGTAATTCAAAGGAATGCCTCCAAAATTTAAACTTAAATACAAAATAGTCGAAAACCCCATCTGTTGTTTGTGCAACTTATTTTAATTTTGATTTTTTTAGAAAAATGCTGTGAAAGGTATACTGTATTTATTTGTTTCAACAACCTTATGTTATGATTATATGCCATATGCTTATTATTTTTTCCGTGATTATTGAACTTATTAAAACTCGGTGACTAAAGATACAGTGACTATTTTCTGACCACAATGGCGTCTTTGAAAACTCTGTTATTTTTTTCTTAAGCCAACAAAAATAACCTGTTTTTTCAGGCTAGTAATCGAGTGTTAAAGATATGTATTTTATATTACAGCAAGGACATTTTCTTTCATTTGTAATTCAAACTCAATTCGTGCAGGAAATCGATATTTCCAAGCGTGTCTATATAAATTCCTGAAAACCCCAAAATACCTACTTTTTATGAGCGTATGTTTTCCCAATCTATATATTTATACATATATAGCATTTTATAACACCATTTGCATAGAATGCAGTAAACGCTTTATTTTAAATTAAATTGAATAAAATTTTAATGTTTTGTGATTAAAAGCAGAAGAACATACATCTCTGTCAATTACTAACCTTTCACGAACTATATCTGCATAAAATGTATAAACATAGCAATTACATCCCGTGATGTCACAGATACAACGTCAGAGGTGTGCACATATAACGTCATCAACTGCTTGGCAATTCTGGCTCACCTTTACTACTTATGATGCTATACTTTATCATTCCTCAAATGATAAAGCCCCGCCCCTAATGATATCGTAATTAGTGTGCAATTTTTTTTTTAAATATTTTTCTTTGTTTTTATTCTTATAGGTTTGCAATGATATACAGATATCGTTATACATTTGTTATTCACATACATTATTGATTCAAATGAAGAGAAGAATTTAATAGACACATTTATAAATGAAATAACTTTACATCATATTACACTGATAAATACTTGCTACTAAAGAATATTTAATAATAGATTTTTGTTGCATAATACATCCAACATTAATATTGCCTTCTTGCACTTTTCCCCCTGTATGGGGATTAGCAGAACTTGTTATATACAAAACAGGTGGGCAACATTATTCTTTATTTCTTATTAGTAAACACAGCAAGTATCATTTCGAACCTGATTTCTCTAAGAAAGAATTTTGTATATAGCAGAAGAATAGGATTTAGGAATGTTAGTATAATCCTTATTGTAGGATGAAATGAATTTATAATCATTTTATGGCTTTATTAAGCCGGCAGTAGTCGCGTGTCGGTCTTTTCCCGCCCATGTAAATTACCTTCTCCTAACTCATATCCCCTTACAAATACAATGGAGAGCTACAATGTAGATTACTTTAAATATTTCTCATACACAATAGTGAAGTAACAAGATATTTCTTTTTTGCCTTCAAGTATATATTAAGAAGCAAAGTTAAAATTAGGTGTCTGCCCGACCACTAATGTCAGTTCATATTTGCTTTTATACATTATTCCAAATCTGATAAATAAAATGAATAATTTAAGTAAACTGCAAATTTATAACTTTATTGAAAGGTAATATTCGATTAGTAAGTGAAAAATGCCTCCTATTGTATGTGCATATTCTGTATGTGGGGGGACGGCGGCAAAAAGACCGAGCGCGACTACTGACGTTCTGAAAAAAGACGCGACTACTCTCGGGTTAACAATTTTTTATTTTCATAAAAATAGATAACAGACTAAAAAAGAAGATAATACTGATGTGAAGAAAAAATTACTCCCCCTCCCCACCAAAAAAAGAACATTTTGGTTTGATCAAAAAGGACAGTAATATCGAAATACAAATCCCCCGTTTCTACATAGAGATATCTTACTATATCAAATGCTAGATCCAGTTGCTTCCTAAAGTAATAACGTTATATGTCTACAGCCCTACAGCAATAACCCAAGTTCTTTTTTTAGGCTACTAATCGTGTGTTAAAGAAACGTATTTTATATTGCAGCAAGATATATTTTCTTACAATTATAAGTTAATTCATTCAAAAAATCAATGTTTCCAAGCGTGCATTCTTGTAAACCTAAACCTATGCAGCCTGATCTAATTATATAAGCCGAGTTTTGAGAATGCTTATATAATTAGATCAAGCTGCAGCATTTATGCAAGTCGTATTTTTTTGGAAGCTTGGTACACAAGAACTGCTGATTTAGCAATTAACGAGGCTGCATCTCTACCAATAGAATATTTAGTTTTGTTTTAACTATAATTTTTTGGCAAATTGATGTAATGTTTTTCTACTTGTTGAACTTTAAAACCTAGTATGACTTTTGCGTTAGGAATTAGGATTCAGATGAGGATGTTAGGAATTAGGATGAAGGATTCAGAATGAATCCGAAACGTCCTTTTAAATTGTTTTTAGTGTTTTTATCTTTTAATTCAATGTAATGAAAAATGATTGCCAATATCTGTTATTTTGAAAAGATTTTATAATTATGAATGAATTCAGGCGTAGTCATTTTGTTTATATCAAAGGAGAAAGTTTCCTCGATTTTCCGGGTCCACAAGAGGCACCTTCTTTTCCGATCGGTTGCTCTCAAAATGTTTTTGTTTAATGATAGTAGTTGATCCTGAGAGGCTTCCTTAATGCAACTCCCTCTCCGGAATTCGCGGCATCGGCTGTGAGAACTAAATCGCTTTTAACTGGTCGTCTGTTTAATTGGAAGATACACTGTGTGACGTGCGCTAGGCAGTGTGCATGCCGAGACCGCAGTCTTCATGAAAGACGGCCTCCAGTCTGTTTGGATCGGGGGCGCAATGGTTTGAAATGGCCCAGGTCCGAGGAACAGGTACCCTTGCTTACATAACAAATGGTAGCAAAATACTGGTGAAAATCTCTGCTCCAACATTGGCAGTATTGTATATCGGTACAACACCCAAAGAGCTGCAGGAGCAAAAAAGTCTTAAAATTGCGATTTCTCTAGTATATTTGGGGCTAGAATTTTGAAATTTGGTGTGGGCGGTGGTTACACTTGAGATCTAAATTCTTTCCATAAACGATTTATAAAAAAATCGAAGTTTAAATCACTCAAATGAGCAAAAAACTTTCCAAAAACGTACAAACTTACAACTTCTCAGGAAATGTTAAGGATAAAGATTTAGCATTTAACATAGCTGCCACATTTAACTCGCAAATGCACGGATAGTACATTTTTTAAAGAAAAATCGAAATTTAAAAGAGTGAAATGCGCGAAAAGCTTTCTTTAATCGTTCTAAGTTACGTTTCCTACACTCGCAGAAATACTTTTTTCAATTCATTGAAATTGTACGGGCAGTAGCGCTGCAGGTACCGGGGGTCAAAAAATGACTGATGAATTTTAAAATTCAATAACTTGCAAACGGTGACAGATATTTAAAAAAAAATCTTGCAAGGGTGTTATGTAAGATGTCAGGAGTTTTTATTCTGCGATTCTCAGTTTTAGTTACAAATAGCATCAATAGATGGCGCTGCAAGCAATACCCGCTAAATCCATGTTCGATTTTTCGGCCTCTCTCTTCTTCCATGCGAAAAAAGGAGATTAAAATGTATTGAATGGATCCCGAAGTACGAAAAATCTGGTCTAGAGTGAGTACCTATTGCTCTCAGTGCCATCTATTGTTTGAAATTTCTAACTAAAATCGAGAATCACAGTAAAAAATCTCTTTACATCATACATAACCCTCCCGCAAGATTTTTTTTTTAAATATCTGTTACGTTTTGCAAGTTATTGCATTTAAAAATCCATCAATAATTTTTGGGACACTCTGCATGTTTTCCTCATTTGATAGAATCTCCGTTTCAGGAGATATAATGTACGTCAATTCATAAATTGGAGATAAGAAAAATTTTCTGGCCTTGGAGTCAAACCAGGCACGTTACTGTTATGAGCCGTGAATCTTCCCCGTCTGGTTACAGTTCTTCTGCAGTGGGAAAGTTTGAAGAAAATATATTCTGTCTCCTTCAAATTGATAAGTCTTGATTACTTTCTTTAGCAATCTGAATGAGTACATTTCAAATGAAAACGTTTTTTTTATAGATTTGATAGATAAATTATGAGTACTTTTAAATGAATGAGAAAATTAATTGTTATTTATTTTTAAATTCGAATTTTTGTTTCTTGTTTGTATGTTTGTCCTTTTTAAAGTAAATTAAAAATCTTAATTATAGAACATTTTGTTTTCATTTTAAAAATAAATTCGAATTTTAGTATTAATAGAGACGATAGTCATGTTTGCTGTGAATGAATGGATTTTCCCCTCTTTATTTTCTAAATTTCAGGAAGAATTCACTGATAAAGCATGTTTCTTAGGAGTACGAAAATTATTTGTAAAAAAAATGCGGAAAACTTTAGTGTATACAAACGAGGTTTTCTGACAATCTGTGGAATTGTTAAGGATAAAACTGGAAATTTGACATGGCTGATACCGTTAAGACATTTAGAAAAAAAAAAAAACGAAATTTAAAAAGGTGAAGGGGTGAACAAATTTGAAATATGTGATTTTTTTTATACTAATAGACTAAGAAACTCTAAATTAGCCATGTCGTTTATTTTTGGGATATAGTCCTGGCTAATGATAGATTTAAAAAAATCTAAAATAAAATTAGTGAAATGAGTGGAAAAATTTCTAAAAAGGTTATATATTGCAATTGTTAGGGAACTTTAAATAATATTAGTTAATTAATTAATTAACAGATTAATATGTGAAGGTTATAATCAAAGCGCCTGACTGTGTAAAAAGCAATTTTCGTCGAAAAAGGCCAATTTTGGCCAAAAAAAGCTGGTTAAAAGTAATAAAAGCAATCGGGGTACACTGTAAAAAAAAATCCGCAACGTTTCTGGAAAAAAATGGGCAGCTGAGTTGCCCATTATTGCCAAGAAACATTTCTTGAAAATGACTGGAACTTTACTGTATATGTTAAAAAATTTCTACAGAAATGCCAGTAAGTTTCCTGCGAAATACCAGGAATATTTCTGTTGACAGCAAAACATTACTGACATTTCACAGCATGCGCGATCAGCAGACGATTTTTACATTTCCAGTTGACAATTTTCGCTTTATTATCATTATTTGTTAGAATGAAAAAATATTTTGAAATTGACATCAAAATTATTATTTATAATTTACACGAAAAAAATAAATTTTCAGTTAAAATTCAATAAAGTAAATATATATATGATATATTGTTTCTGAACTTTGCTTAAAATATAAAAATATATAAATGTAAATAATAATTAGAAAAAAAATCTAGACATAAAATATTTTGGATTTTCGTCAGTAATTATGTTAGTTTACAAGTTAGATAAAATACATATAAATTTTCATGAAAAAATGAAAAAAAAAAACCTAAACGTAATTGTATATTTTTTCCGAAAAAAAATATTCAAATTTGCAGCAATTCAAAGTGTCAAATATATATCAAATTTAAATCAAATTGTAATGAAGTGTTAAAATATAAAATTAATTAAAAAAGAAAAAAAAAAGTCAAGAGGTAGCATCGAACTCGGGCCGTGCGGGTGGCGTGCGAGCTTTCTGCGTCCACCATACGAAAGACACGTTGAGAGCTGCAAACTAATGGGTATTTGAAACGTATGCTAAACCTCGGCATCTAACTTCTCAAAATCTAAGGCCCATTTGAAGAAATCCTTTCACAAGAATAATTAGAGATAAGAACTCTAAAACATACTTTAAATTAATCAAAATCGGTGAGAATCATGTTTGATGGTCCCCTGGTTAATGGAGATCCAAATAATAGGTGTATTTTTTTTACACGGTCTGCTCGTTAAACGTTCCACAGACAAGTACGAGAGATAAGCTCTTAGCGATGTCACAGAGGTATTGTATTTTCATCTGAATTGTCTTGACAATAGAGACGTAAAAGATTATGTCGTCTATTGATTTATTTGCATTCCATATTGATTTTTTTACATACATTTAAGGAATTCGTTTTCGAGACTCGCGCGCGAGCAACGGATTATAGCAAAAAAATAATAAATGGCGGCCGCAGCGTTTTGCTGCTTCCAACTTTTGTTCAGAGTTCAGGAACGTTTCAGATAAGAAAACCAGAATTTCACAGGAAAGAGCTAAATTATTCTGAAAACCTGAAAAAAGGCGAAACGTTTCTGGATTTTACATGGAACGTTGCCATTTTTTTTTTTTTTTTACAGTGTAGCTTTTTTAAAGTTTAGCCCGTTTTTTTTTCGATTCTGTAATATAGTAAATTTTCTCCTCTTATATTTTTCATTTTTTGTGATATATAGCCACCGATATACTATTTCTCTCAGGCAGCATTTAAAGCGTCTTTGCTAAGAAATAGCGTTACGTTCCATAAGCCAGCCGTAAAAAGAAGCAAATGTAACATTGTACGGTTAAATACTGATAATCTTTATTGCAATTTTTTTTAACTTTTAAGCATCGAACATTTTCAATTTTTACACTTTCGTATAAGGAAAAAAGTACTTTTAACTGAAATTTGTTTGAAAACTGGATATGAATTTATTTTTGAGATAAAATTTTTTTCGTCATTTTTAATGTCATTTCTGTAATGATGGCAACTGAAGTATTCTATTCCATTAGAAAATAAAGGGAAACTAGTTGGAAAAGGGTAGATTACTACATCTTTTTTTGTCATTTCCTCATAACAACTGAAAAAACAAATTGTAAATAAAATACGAGCTATTGTGGAAAAATATAAATCAATGGTTTCTGATAAAACATGGAGCTGCTATAAATAATTTTTAATCTTAAGTATCCATATTAATGTTACAAACAAATGAAGGCATATGAATAATTAAAAAGTCGATTTTTTGCTGAGTTTACGACATCGTCTTCACCAAATTATACACAAACCCATGCAATAGCATGGGTTTGTGTATAATTCCGTGATCGTGGCGCCATATGCATAATTTTCTATAGATGTTGTTTATGACTGGATCGTAAATGTGAATTTCTTTTGCTGATGCAAATGACGTCATTTAATAAAAAATAAAAGCGTGTATTTACTATTTTAAAACTGAAATATCTTTTATAGAAGTGTACCATTTTCACTCTGGCGGCTTTAAAATTCTTCCGAAGTACAAAATCTTCACTTTTCAAAGTACCGCAGTTGAAATCACACACAGATAAAACGCAAAGTTTTACAAAAATTTAGAGTTTCTTTATAGAAGAGCGGTGACATTTAGGTTAATATAACATTTGTTTAAAAGTTAGACTAGCCAATATATGATGATCTTTTTATTGTAACTAATTTTGTATGTTTATTATAAATTAATGAAACAGTTCATTGTTAAACATTTCATTTCGTATAAATTCTATGGGTTTCACCTCGTGATAATAATAACAATATTTTTTTAACTCCCGATATGCTATTTTTTTTCACACAACAATTAAAGTTTCGTCACTAAAAAATAACGTTACATCTAACCATAAGCCACCTGTAAACGAAGCAGGTGTATTTTTGCACGCTTAAAAACTGAGAATCTACTGAAATGTATTGAGCTTCTAAATACCGATTTTTTCAATTTTTACACCGTCGTATAGGGAAAAAAGTACTTTTAAATGCAATTTGTTTGTAAACTACATCTCAATTTATTTTTGAGGCATTATACCCGACTGCCAAGAAGGGTTATGTGTTTCAGGCGTATCTGTGTATGTGGATTTCATTATACCCTTGAAACATCCCAACGGCTCGATGGATTTTAATGAATGAGGTCTCTATCGATTCGTCTTAACTATCCGATGGTTGTAGGCTAGATTGTGTTTTTATAAATTTAAAAGGGCGGCCGTAAAATACAAAATGGAGGTAGAGACGAAAAAAAAATCGCACCCTATTGAGTGGCATATCATTGGATAGGTATTTCAAAATGAAGACGATACTTCATTGACTATTTTACAGTCAGAAGCTCCGTTTAAATATTTCACATCCTGGAAGTTGTGCAGGAGGATCTCTAGCTTTACTGCAACTCTAACCTTCATAGACATCTATAGGTTTAATCAAAACAGTGTTTATAGATAGCAACTAACAATTAACCACAACTTAAAAGTCATCAATACAAGTAAATAAAAAAAATAGGTAAGTAATATAAAAAAATAGTTTAACAATGATGAGAAATAATTAATTAGTTCGCTTTTTACGCAGTCGAGTGTTTTGATTTTTTAGATTTAATTTTTACATGTTTTCTCTTTGTAGTTTTAATGTCATTTCTGTAATGGTGCAAATTAAGTACTAAGTTTCAGTAGAAAGTTAATAGGAAACAGGTGTTACTATATCTTTTGATGACATTTTCCCCTAACAACTGAAAAAAAATATGTAATTAAAATGCGTGCTATGCCAATAATACCGTCTGCTATAAAAATGTATTTTAAAGAACATTTGCGTGATTATTTTCTCCGTATTTACTTAATTCCTATAAAAAAGTTGAAAGAATGCACTTTTGTTAATATGTGTATAATAACATTTTCCGAATTTTGAAAAAAATATAAAGGAAGGATTCCTAATGAAACATGGATATATAACTATATTTCATTTTAAGTATCCATTTTAATGTTACAAACAAATGAAGGCATATCAATCATGGATACCCAAATTTTTCGAGTTTCTTGAATGACGACACGTTTTTTCTTGGGCTTGAGCATTACTCCGCGATAGTGACGTCATATACATATTTTTTATAGATATTTTATAAGATTGAATGATAAATGCAGAATTCTTTAGCAGGTACAAATGACGTCATTTTATATAAAATAAAAGAGTGTATTTTAAGTCTTAAAACTGAAATATGTTTTGAATTTTCTATATTTATTTTTTTTATCTTGGCCGACATTAAATTTTGAAAAACCAGAATTACTGATTCCAGCTTGTTTCTTTCTTTTTTTTTTTTTTTTTTTTTTTTTTTTTTTTTTTTTTTTTTGTCTTAGGACAGACAATGTCGGTGGATTTAGCTAGTATACAAATATATCTTCGATTATGTTTTTAAAAATTTTACGTTTATATTTTTGCCTTGATGGAGGGTTGGGAAGTAATAGTACGCCTCTCAAACTGACACAGGTATTGTCATAACTCAGTACACAAAACTGGACTATAACCGCTTTATCCTTCAATTGTGTAATGCTCACTTCTGAATGCATCTTAATAAATGTATATTATTGTCGTTGTATTTTCAATTGCAAAACATAACTAATATTAAAGAAGTTAATTATCACATTGCTAACTAAGCGTAAACCAACAGAGTGAAAAATGTCCAAGCCGGGAATCGAACCCGGACTCCTGGAATAGCGCTCCACTGCTCTACCACTAAGCCACGAGGACGATGCCCAGCTTCGCATCTCTCACTAACATAAGTTGGTAAGACTGCTACCGCAGCTACAAAATGTAAAAGGCTTTATGAGGACACAATCTTGCGACGTAACATGAGGCGCAAATGAACCCAGCACCGGTGAATATACAATTTCAATTAAGTTTTCAGCTACATTTCAGCAGTGAAATTAGGCCTGAAAATTGTTGAATATTAAAGAAATGAATTATCACATAGCGAACTAAGCGAACCAACAGAGTGAAAAATGAGATGCAAACGCTCTCATGTTACGCCGCAAGATTGTGTGCTCATGAAGACTTTTCCATCTTGCAGCTGCGGTAGCAGTCTTACCAACTTATGTGAGTGAGAGATGCCAAGCTGGGCATCATGGCTTAATGCTAGAGCACTGGAGCGCTATTCCAGGGGCCCTGGTTTGATTCACGGCTTGGACATTTTTCCTTCTGTTGGTTTAAGCTTAGTTAGCAATGTGATAATTCACTTCTTTAATATTCAACAATTTTCAAGCGTAATTTCACTGTTGAAAAGTAGTTGAAAAATTAATTAAAATATAAACATAACTAGTTTTGCAATTCTTCTTTTGCAAACTTCTGTTTTCAAAAGAAGAGCCAAGGGAGCATTTTTCCTATGCATTTTCAGAAACACACGATTTTGCTAAATAATAAATTTCATTCAAAGTCAATGTTTTAATGTGAAGAAATCATGATCAGTTTAGTACTGCAATTTTTAAATCCATTTGTAATAAAATATTTTAATTACAGTTTTTAAGCAATTTTTAAAGGAGACTTAGCCTGCCTTCCCTTCCATGATCATTCGCCCCGATATGCATGCAATGATGTACCTACAGTGACATTGTTGTTTTATTTAATCGGTTCATTTGACGATTTAAACGAATCGTATTTTCTCTTAGATAATAGTGGTGTACAAAAAGCTCGAGACATGCTTATTCTGCTCATATTGGTTATTTTTTGGAAAATAAATAATGTATACTTTTTCAACTTATACCAGAAAAACTTTAAATGAAATATATATATTAAAAAGTAAGTTCTTTTTTATGTGATGAAATAGATTATTAGAACTCTAAATCGAGTAATCATGCTGATTTTTAAGACAGCATTCGAAGTACTAAAACTAGAAATCGGCAAAATTTCATTATCGTTATCGGACTAAATTCCCAGTTTCGATCCCCAGTTCTAAATTCCCAGTTTCGATCCCCAGTTCGGACCCAGTTTCATGTTGATTTCAGTGGAAAAACAGCAAAACGTTCGGTGCATACCGAAACCATAATCAAATTTCATTAAAGTTTGGTTTTAGATAAGCCCGTACATAGCTAATAGTTTTTTCGTGAATTTTTCGTTTCGTTCGCATTTGCCGAAACGTTAGTGAAGGCTTACTGTTTAGACACGAAAAGTTTTTGGTTTCCGTCTGTTAGTTTGTTAGTTAGTCTGTCTGTTCCGCGATAACTGCATCAAAAAAACATCTGATGAGCTTCAAATTAAGTGAGCATATTGGTGAGGTACCCGGTTCGAAAAATATAGAATATTTTATTTTGCACAATAATGCAATAATTAAAATAAGGGCACAGTTGTCATATACGTATCGTTATTGGCGCGACTTTCTTCTGACGCCATTATCATATACGCAACGGGTGCTTAACTGGCGCCAAAGTGTCTTTATTTTGCTTTATATGGTAACCCGGATATTGTTGTTTATGCTGTTGACGTTTTAGCCAAATTGGCGTCGGAAGAAAATCGCGCCAATATGACATCTGTGCCAAAATAAGTGAATAAATAACTGTTATACAATAAAGTCATAAAATAAAAAGCCACAGATGTCATATACGCCCCATATTGGCGCGATTTTTTTCTGACGCCAATGTCATATATGCAACGGCTACATAACTGGCGCCAATGTGTCGTTATTTTGCTTGATATGGTAACCCGGATGTTATTGTTTAAGCTGTTGATATTTGCGCCAAGTATGCGTTGGAAAAAAATCGCGCGTATATGACATCTGTGCCAATAAAATATCACATTAAACTGCTGCCATAAAATTACAAATATCTTTTAGCATTGCAGTAAACAATTCATTTTTTGAATGAAGACATCGCCACATAAACTCTATGAGATACGACTCTAAATGATGACGAACAGTTCCCCGATGTCTTTTGTTGCGCCATTTTGCGATTCCCCATAATCTCTCAACATTTTGAGTATGACATCCTGTATTAGGGTCGACAAAATTGTATTTGTGATTTACTGTGAAATGATCCTAACCAGCAACTCGCAGTTCATCTATTTTATATCCTTTCCAGTAATCTGTATAAATAATACTTCCATCAGCTACATTGTTTTCTATTGCCGCCATTAAAGTTTCAGCTGTAAGATCGGGAATAGGAGTTAGGAAACATCCCCGTGTTTCACGGCATAAACCACCTAACACCCATTGAGGAGGAAGAACACGCCCTACGTTGCTTTTTCTTCTGATAAAAATATTTTCATCTACTTCTATAATTTTATTAGATCCACCGATTTTTCTATTTGGTCGTGAACATAAAGCATATTTGCACAAACTTCTCTAAAATAACTATTCCAGTCCACTGTTGTGTTGTGGTTCATATCAAGTTGCAGCTCACAAAACTCAATCGATGTCAACACTTGTCACCATAAATATATAAAACTCAAAGCATTAAGAAAAGACAACCACGATCCTTCAAACCATGTTTTTTTTTTTGTCGTATTCCTACGCTTTCTTCGTATGATCGTAAGCTACTTCTCCATTTCGGATTTCCAGAACTCATCCATAATTTCATTTCATGGTTGTTTGAACACAACCTTTTATTATGCAGAATTCCAAATGCGTGAAGCAGTTTTATCGCAACTTTCTCATCATCTGGTAATTGCCAAATGGTAAAATCCATCTCAGCGTCAGCAGTAAAAGTAAATTATAATTTTATATAAAAAAAAGCATTTTTAATTCGAATAATAGCAAATTAAGAAGTTTTCCAAGGTTAAGAATTAATAATAATCATTCACGTAATTCACGTTTCATAAATAACAAATCACAATGTTTAGCATAGTTTACAATAAAAATCCTTTTCACGATCAGGGTTGAAATAATTGGCGCATTTGCATACATTTTGGCATGCTGTCTGTATAAAGGAAAAGTACCCTTAATTTTGGCGAATACTGGAAATAGCGCCAAGTTGGCGTCACTTTTGGCAACAGAGAGAGACGGGTCTCCCCTTTGTAACCTCCTTATAGCGTCATAAAGCTCCGACCAATCAGATGCATTTCACGGTATCTACGCAGATTTTCATTTGTCCATTTCCAAATCAAAACTTTTTTTTATATATAGAAGGAAAATTTATAAGAAAAAAATACTAATTTCGATAAATATGCAGTTTTTGTTTTCCTAATTCTTTCTAGATTTTTAAAACTTCTAATGGATGATGTTTTAAAAAGAATTATATTACTTTAAACAATATTCATTTATCAATTTCTTAAATTGTTCATTATTTTTACGCTTTTATCAGATGAGCAAAAACATGAGTTAATGATTTTTCCGTTGTTACTTCATTTAATCTTAAATTGGTATTCTTTCTCAAAACACCCATTATATAAATTGCTCTGCATAAAATATTTTCCTTAATTTTTACTAGCCTATGGAATATGATGGGACTTGAAAAGTAAATTACCCGGGAATTTCTATGTGCAAGTTTGTTGATAAAAAAAAAATTATTGTTTTGTATAAACATTTTTCGTATTTGAAAGCTTTTAATAAAATGAAAATTTTATGCATATCTTTAATTTTAACCTGGTTAGATAAAATCAAGATAATTCTTAAAATTCCAATTATTTAGTAACTGTCGGCCAAGAAAAAATGATTTCTTCCAATTTAAAATTGCTTAAAACAATTTATTAAAGCTTAAAAAGTGCTAAAAATAAAACTGAAATTAAAAAATATTTTTATTAATAATTTATTTTAAATTTTGATGATAAAAAAAGTGATTGCCTTGTATAAACAATTTTCGTATTTAAATTATTTTAATGAAATGACCATTTTAGGCATATCTTTAACTTTAACTTGGTTAGGTAACATCTAGATATTTCTATAAATGCCAATTACTTAGTAACTGTCAGCAAAAAAAAAAAAAAAAAAAAAAATATATATATATATATATATATATATCTTCCAATTTAGAATTGCTTAAAATAATTTATAAAAGTTTAAAAAAATGCTTGAAATAAAACTCAAACTAAAAAAAAAAAAAATACAGAAACATTCATGGGTTCATTTTTATTCGTTAAACTATGCAAATGGCAATATTTCTTATTAGAAAAATGATATCGAATAATGTTTTCCATATTTTAAGAATGGCAAATGATTATTTGATAATAGGCTGCAAAGTAGGTGTTTTGAACCGAATTCTTTGACTCGACAACACTAAAAAATTATCAAGAGCAAGCATTCGCTTTTAAATCAAGACTTAATTACATATATCTAAAAATGAAAAGCGTTTTTGATTCCCCCAAATCATTTCATTTGTACTGTCTGTTTCTTATTTGTAATTATGTATTGCGAATCTATATTTCAGTACTCTATTAAAAAAAATAATAAAACATTCGTTACATAATATCTCTAAAAAATGTAAATGTTTTAAATTGTAATTGTCATGAATACGTATGCATTCTCATTCTATAATTTAAAGAAATGGAAATGATTATAATGTTTAAAATTATATTTTTTCAGTATATATTTATATAATAATAATACTAACTGAGATATACTCACATTCATCTTTAGTCTTTTATAATAGTAATTAATGCCTTTGAATTTTATTTAGAAAGTATAATATATACAACTCTACTGTAAAGAGCATATTATTATATGGTGCAGAAGGATGGAGAATTATGGAGACAGAAAGAATGAAATTAGCGGCAGTAGAAATAGGCGCCCTAAGAAGACCATGCAGGATATCAAGAATAGAAAGAATAAGAAATGACAGAATCAAGGAAATGATGAAAATAAAGGGAACAATATTAGATGATATTCAAAGATAGAAATTAATCTGGTATGGTCATATCAAAAGAAGGAATGGTGAAAGACTTCCCAAGATCACATTCAATTATGAAACAAACAAAAAAAGGAAACGGGGAAGACCACGAAATAACTGGATGGATGATGTTTCAAAGGCAATGTGGGATGTAGGTCTGGAAGAGGAATGGGCCCTTGATCGGAAAAAATGGAAAAAGACACTTGTAGATTCTTCGGATGGCAGCATCTGGCGCCATAAACCGAGTTCATATATATATAGGAATAATCGCCAGTGATGAAAGATTGAAAAGCAATAAAAAAGAAACACTGCGAAAGATCTTAACTATTAAAGATTTTGAATTATAGTCCTATGCATTACAGATAGATATTAAAATATAATTGAATGAAACTCATTATAATGCAAAATAAAAGTAAAAGTGCCCAGTTAAATTAATGGCACTGAGCTCACAGGTTATTCACACTGATATTATATTATACTCTTATTTCAAAGACTATTGCTCCTTGAAAAATAAAGAAATCGACAAAAAAGAACAGCTAAATGAAGGGGGATTAGCTCCACCATTTTCCCCTTTAAACTTAACTAATGAACCGCCAAATCTAATCAGGGCGCCTTCTCAGAATAAATCGGTATACCAAATTTGAAGCAAATCAGATAATTCAGCATGAAAAACCCATTTATCTAAATTAGGAGGGGCATAACCCTCCCCCCTCTCGTTCCCTCCCTTGATACTTAAGCAATGAACCCCAAAAACTAGCCAGGGAGGCGCCGTATCAGACTGAGCCTATGAAAAACCAATTTATCTAAATAAAGAGGGATTAGCACCCCATTCCCCCTTTATACTTAATCAATGAATCCCCAAAATTAATCAGAAAGAGCTTTATCAGAAAGAACCTATTTACAAAATTTTAAGCAAATCGGATATTTCTATCAAGAGCTATCGCGTTACGTACACACATACATATATACAGAACATGCCACCCAGGCTTTCATTGCCTGTGAGCTAAAAATAAATTAGTTAATCATGTATTTATGCATGTGCAATGTAAACATAAAAATACTTAGAATTATTTTATATTAAAATCAACATTTTGCATGAATAATATCAATGAAACTGTAGCCTTGAACCGTTCATTCATTTGTTACACTAAATTTAATATTTATTAAATGACAGAAAAACTGTTTATTTTTATATTAAATTTTATTAATTGGAATTTTAATAAATTTAATAATTTAAACTTTTGATAAATATAAATTTTTCTATTTCTGAAGTTCCTTCTTTTTTGGATTTTTTTAAAACTTTTAATAGAATATATTTCAAAGAACGAAGAACACTTGCATTAATATTCCATTTTCAATTTCTTAAATTGTCTATAATTTTATCAGGTAAGCAAAGATATAAGGTAATGCTTCTCTTGTTCTTATCTCATTTCATTAAATTGGTATTCTTTGTTCAAACTACCATTATCTAAATAGCTCTGCATAAAACATTTTCCTGTTTTTTACTACGGTATGGAATTTGATGAGACTTCAAAAGTAAATTACCTGTGAATTTAAATTTGCAATTTTGTTGATAGAAAGAAAATATTGTTTTGAGTAAACGATTTTCGTATTTGAAAGCTTTTAATAAAATGAATATATTAAGCAGATTTTGAAATTTAACCTGATTGGTTAAAATCTAGAGATTTCTAAAAATCTCAATTATTTAGTAACTGTCGTGAAAGAAAAAATGTTTTATTCCAATTTAGAATTGCTTAAAATGTTTATAAAAGTTTAAAAAGTGCTACAAATATAAAACTCAAATTAAAAAATACTGAAACGTTCCTGGGTTCATTTTTGTTATCGTTAACGTATATAAGTAGCAATATTTCTTATTAGAAAACTGAAATCGAATAATATTTTCCATATTTTAATAATGGCAAATGATTATTCGAGAATATTTTGAAAAGTATATGTTTTGAACCGAATTCTATGACACGACATCACTAAAAAATTATCACGAGCATGCATTCGCTTATAACTCAAGACTTAATCACATATATCGAAAAATGAAAAGCCGTTTTGATTCTGCCAAACCATCTCATCTGTAGTGCTTGTTTCTTTTTTGAAATTATATATTTGCAATTTTAAATCGCAGTACGCCATTTTAAAAAGAAAAATCATAATAAAACATTCGTTACTTAATATATGTTTAAAACAGATATTAAGATCAAAATATTAAACGTATATTAAAAAACAAAACCAGAATACAATTCAAATGTTATATATCTCAATTATCATGAATACGTACGTTCTTAGTTTAAAATTTAAATAAACGGAAATGATAAAATGTATTTTTCAAATTACATTTTTTTCAGTATTTAATTATGTAAAAATAATACACACTGAAAAATATCTCAAATTTAATCATGGTCTTTAATAATAGTAATAATTAAAATTACATTTAGTTATGAATATTGCCAGTGATGAAAAGAAATACAGAAAAAAAGACAAACACAAAAACATATTAAATATTATACATTTTAAATTATGGTTTTATGAATTACATATAGATATTAAAATTTAATAGGATGAAACTGACTAAAATGTAGAAAAACAGATTACCTAATCTTATATTTTTACATGTGTAATGTAAACAGCAAAATGCTTAGAATTAATTTATATGAAAATACATATTTTGTACGAATATATGAATGAAACTGTAGACTTGAATGAACCCTTTATATGTTCTACAAAATTTAAAAGCTAATAAATCTTGACTGAAAAACTGTTTATTTTTATGTTAAATTTTATTAATTGGAATTTTATTAATTTAGTATTTTAAACTTATAATAAGTGAATTATAATATCTATACTAATAAAAGAAAGTATTGCTATGTCTCTCTCTGTGTGTGTGTGTGTGTATGTCTGCGATGTCTAGGGAAATCTAAACATCCGCACGTACAAAGCTAAAATCTATTGTGAGGTTACTCCAAAGCCTCTCCTGGTGCACCCGGGCCTCAAAATTTTAATTTTTTGATTAGTCGTTGAGAAATTAATTAATAATCGAAATGTATTCTCATAAAAATTCTTCTATTTCATTTCGAGTCTTCGAAAGCGCTGGCGTGCCATGACGCATGTTCAGAAATTTTCCCACAGCTGAATGAAGCTGAATAACTGATTTGGGGGAATTTATTGTTGTTCTTTTTTAACCTCAAACTACCAAACTATTTAGTAAAAAATGGAAGGCATTTTCTAACAGAACGTAAATGTCGTAATCAGTTTAAACAAACACTGATGTAAAACTGAGCTCTGTAAAGTTTAGCTTCTTCTCGAAGGCGCAAATATTTTTTAAGAATAAGATTTTTAAAACTTTCGAAACAATTTGCGACCCACAGGTCAGTTTGCTCCTTACTTCTCTTTTCTACGGTAAAAGTGTCTAAAAGCTCGTATTTTGACACAATCTTATCAGAGGATTTCTGAAGACCAGATTTACATCACTTACTAAAATTTCGAAGCATCCAAAGGAATTTTTTACAAAAGAAAATGTGTGGAAATTTCTACAAAAACAATAAAATTCGACTGGTTTCAGCAAGCGTTCCATCGACATCGGCACAGTGTTTAACAAATAAATATGCGTACTTTCAATACAACATTTTAAAGAAAGCTTGGATATAGTTTTATTTATGATCTATTAGCATATTAGAGAAATAGGACGATAATAACTTTTTTTTGTTAGACTAACGGAACAGAACAGAAAACAACAACAAAAAGGGAGAGAAAATTTATTCCACGATTTTTTCTCACGGGGTGCATAACAATAATATTTATGACTGCTAAATATCTCAAAGCGTTAAAAAAAAAATCTTATAAATAACTGCTGAAATAGACCAAATAAAAAAAATCTTTTTGAGAGTCAGCGACTCAGTCAGCAGACACTTATTTCAGAAAAAGCGAGTTAAATATATAAAATCATACAAATTTAAGGTTTGCTGAGGATTATAAACACGACTCTGGGCAAAGCTGGGCGGGTCAGTCAGTTTGCAATGAATCATTCTATTGTGTTCTTATAAATGTTAATCTATGATATATAAATGATGTTATATTTTTATACTCGTTTGTATTGTATCTGTAAGATACATTGTCCTTGTGTCCGTAAGTGTTCAGATCCTGTCTCCAGATTATCCTTGTATTTGTAAGACACGGTGACTTTTTCTTCTAACTATCAAGTCGCCGTTAGAAACTTCGATTTGAAACATATTTAAAATTTATTGTAATTAAAAGCAGAAGAATATACATTCCGAGTCATTGTCTACCTTTTCTCGAAATATCGCTGTATAAAATACATAAATATAGAAATTACGTCATGTCACAGATACAACGGCAGTAAATATGTACTGTTTTTAAGGATAATAATCGAGTATTAATGAAATGTATTTTAAACTGCATCAAGAATATTTTCTTTCATTTGTAAGTTAAACATAATTCATTCTGAAAATCAATGTTTATATACACTCCTGAAAAGCCAAATGCGCCTATTTTTTTTTATTAACGTAGGATTTAATTACTATTCTATATATTTTAAAACATCATTTTATCATTTATCATTGTTTTTCGTTCAAATGTTGATTTATATCTATATATATATATATGATACAAAGGTCGATTTATATATAGTATTATGTATACTGCAAAATACTTTTAGTAATAAATCAAAATAAATGGTTTATGGCCCTGTTTCAAAATGGCGGTCATTAAATTTTTCTTTAATTTTAAGATATAAAATGTAGTTAAATGATTAGGAATTGAATAATATTTTTCACTTAAGTGTTTGACCTTGATGCAAAGATTCCGGAGTACATTTCGTTTCACCTTATCGTAAAAAATGGCCGATTTGGAAATTTCAATTTCTAGCGTTGTTGACATTTTGAAACAATCTCATTTATCCCATGCGACAGCAACCGTATTTGCTAACCGATTTGAATGTGATTAAGCATGTGTACAGGCCATCTTTTTCAAAATGGCGGCTATTTAAAAACATAAAATTTTAAAATTCAATAATAGTTATAAAATTTTAAATTGAAAAGGGTTTTTCTTTTGACTGTTTGACCATGACACAAGGATTCAAGAGCATTTTTTTTTGTCTTTATCTTAAAACGTTACCGAGATATTGCAGTTTGAAACTCCAGGGTGGCTGAAATTTTGAAACAATCTGATTTTTGTTATGCGACAAAAGTCGAAAATATTAACCGATTTCGATTCGACTGGGCATGTTTACATTATATATCATGACCGAGTTCGTTGGTTAGCTTCACCCTCAATGTTGTTTTAAAATGGCGACCGACGACTTCAAGATCTGACAATATATATCAAGATATTTACTTCTGTATTCACATATGGCACCCAGACAAATATCGCTCTAAATTAATCCAACATGGACATAGTTGAGTAATTTGGCGAAATTCTCATTCATATTAATCTATTATTCATATTAATCTATATATTATTGTCGAAAACTGATATTAAATCTTCTATAATCGGGTCCCATTAATTTTAGCTTTGTGTGTTTGAGTAAAAAAGGCTGAATTTTTAAAACAACGAATATGAAAGCTACCTTTTCTCCAGGCGCAGGGCAGGCAAACTTTATTTTTATTTTTTGCCTATTTTCCTGTCAAAGTCTGTTAAATAATTCAGATTTCATTATATTAAATTTTGTTTTTGATGAATTTATTTTTGCAAATAAAAAATAGAAGTTAAAAATGTTTTCTGATTGATTATAATTTCTTATTTTATTCCTCAATTTTTCGTAAATTTGCAACATATGAGACATCTTATGTAATTTTTAATTTAACATTCTGAGTAAGATGAGCAACTGAGGCTGCATATTAAGTCGTCACAATATTTTTTTTTAGACGATGGTAAAATAAGAGAAATATCAAAACTAATTACCTTTGCAAACTCACTTTCGAGTCTTTATTTAATATGCATTGCTAAAACAAAACACTCTCCTGCATTCGAATTACATAATAAGAATCAGCAGACGGTTTGGAAGAAAATATTTTTTTCGATCCAAGAAACTGCAATAAACATTTTTTAACAAATAACATCCAAAAGATAAATTTTCACTTTTGAAATGCAATGATTTATTTTTTGTTTCCATTTCCTGCGTATGATATTCCAAATACTATTTATAAAATATTATTTCGTGCATATTGTAATAAAATTATTAGTAATAAAAGTCTTGAATAAAAAATGATCTATGTTATATAATTTATCAAACACTGATTTGTCTTAAGAAAAATAAAAAATCCTCTTATTCATGGATAAATGAGCGTTTTATTCATGTATTAAAAAGTCTGAAAGAATGAATGTACAGTATCAAAAGAAGAAAAACAGTTTTTTTAAATTAATTAAATCACACGAGTTTTAAATTTCCGAAATGCGTAAAATATGTTTCTTTATTGAAATGACTTTTTATGACAAAATTATTTAGAAAAACATAATTTATGACTTTTTCATTTATTTTCCATCATTTTAAAATTGAATACACGAAGGAGTGTCTTCAATATTTTACGTCCTATTGGCTATATTTCAAGTGGCCACGTAATTAAAATTTCTCTGTCACACATCCCTCCCAAACGAATTCTCTAAAAATCTGGAAACAGAACCTTCTCACAAAAATGATGGTAATCAACCCAGTACCAAACTCTTGTCTCTATGATAATAAACGCATCAAGCATTTTAAGCAAGGCAGAAATATTTAAAACTTACATATTATTCTTTAATTTTATTAAAACATATTAGACTTTATATTTCAATTAAGCTTATATATTTAATTCAATTAAGCTACTTATAATCAATCATATGTTATTATTGAATGTCTTAAATGAATGTAATATACAAGGTGTCCGGGCTAAAAGTATCCAAAAGTTATGGCTTATTTTTACGGAACTACCCCTTATAATTAAATATATATATATATTTAAATAAAAATAGCTTCCCACAAAGATTTAATATCAATAGACTTAGATGTGTACACCTTTGCTAGCACGACAAACGTCTAAACAGTAATCCAGTTCCCCCAAATGTTTCGTATCGTATTAGGAGCTATTAAACAAATTGCTTCTATGCGTTTACTCGTTTTCCACTCATCCGCAGTTTCAGTTTTTTGTTTTGTTCAATGTTTTAAAATCTCAGAGTGTTTTCCAATCCACCGAGGTGAAGTCTATTATATTATAATGGGTAGTTCCGTAATAATAAGCATAACTTTTGGATACTTACAGCCCGGACACCCTGTATTCAATCAGTTTTAATTGTGAAAACAAAAATCTAATTTGAAATTTACATAAAAACCATGTGCATGTTTTAGAATTTTGGATTCCACTGGCATTGGACTGACACTATTTTTCCTCTTTAATTAAACCCCCTCCTCCAACATTCTAATTACATGATATGCTAGCTAGCTAGAGCTGATATGGCTTATAGAAAATCCTTTTAATTTGATTCTTCCTTTAAAAATACGACAGAGGAGGCTTTCCTCACACGAGTAGAGTTGAGGGAAAGAACAGATATACTTTTCTGCTTCTATTTCTTAGACCAATTGTGTACTAAACGAAAGTCATATTAAATGAGTTGGTCGCTAGACGAAAAACCTTTGCCTGTAGTGGTGATCTAACTTCCGTATTGGTCAAGTCCTGCTTAAGAAAATTAAAGGTGTCGAATAAAGTGTAAAATAGTCCACACAGCAATTATTCTTCCAGTATTATGTTTTTGATGATTTGATTTAAATAACAGCATTATCTATAAATTCTGGAATTAAATGTATGGTTTTTTTTTACGTAAAATATCATAACAGTCTATAAAACGAAAATTCAAATTGAACAACAACAACAACGACACCAAAAATAAATAAATAAAATAAAGCATATTACAATGTATTAAATATTTCTAAAAATATAAACCGGAAAAATACATTAGGAATTAATTAAATACAAATATAACACACGATTTATCAAAATCGCATATAATAGCTGTATCGATCAAGTTATTTAACTGTTCATTTGGGACAGTTAATTATTACAAAGAGTATGAAGCCTGCTATGTCAGACTGTGCTTAGGAATAAATTATTTTATTCTCATACGGTATTATAAATTACACTCCGAATAATTAAAAAAAAAGTTATACCCCTTTACATTTTAATCGCCAAATTGCTGAAAAGAAAAACGAATATACGTATTCAATTGAGATTTGTATATTACGTATTTCAATTTATGTCAAAAATAAATTTCTGTCTCTCTTTTTGTTGTTTTAACAAGCTTTGGAATTTTCATCAGAAATACCAAATTTTCACATCATATTTGGTTTATAAGAAAAAATTAATTTAATATACCAGACGGGAAAATGTTTGATGAAATAGTTTAGAATCTATGGATATTTAGAGTTTGGAAAACCTAATGTTAAGTTAATTTTAAAACTTTCTAAAAAAGATTAAAGTGTTTATGAACTATATTTGTTTGTATGTCGCCTGTCTGTCTGTTCGTTCTCTCACTAGCTTGAATATAGTCCGGTTTCCGTAAAATTCATAGTCGTTGTTGGGTATCACTATGACATGTCCGGTATTGAAAACGAAGTTTGTAATTTTTACGGTTCATTTACAAAGACGCTCAAAAGGATTTCGTTGCATTATGGTCTACGGGAAAAATCGTTTGCGGTGCATTTTAATGATACTAGCTAAAGTACCCGGCGTTGCCTGGAATTTTCATAATGTTTGTTTTAAAAAGCAAATTCAAAATGTATTTCCAGTATGACGTAATATTCCACTTTTATTATTCGTCAAATTCATTAAATAATTATAATTTTTCACATGGAAATCATGAAACAGAAAAAATTATGACGAAACATTTACTTTTGTTTTTTAACTCATCAAACTATTTATTTTATTTTCATTTTTCAGGGGGAAATCTTGCAGTAGAAAAGTTGTGATGTAATATTCCCTTTTTTTTAAAATTCGTCAAACCATTTATTTCATTTTTTCACGTGTAAATTTTGCAATAGAAAAATAATTGTTGTGGTAAGAATTTTATTGTGGATTTTTAATTGTTGGCAACAGCTGTAACGAAAAATGTTTAAATTTGATTGGATATTGAGGTAAAATTCAAGTTTTTTATTATTTAAAAATTAACTATAAGTTATTCCGATTCCGGATTTCTTTAGTTGCCTCGGCCGTGATTCAATACGCATGTACGTAACATTTCACAATTCTGGCTTCCAAACTGTGATTTGTATAACATTGCAGACAGACAAATTTTCATTTTTATATGTTTGATTACATTATTTTAAACATATGGAAATTTATCCGTTAGGTGCACTACATGGCGATTACTGTAGAATATGGTGTGAAAAGAGTTTATTGTTCACTTACAAGGACACATAAAAGAATTAGACTACAGAAGAAACAGAAAATAATTGAAATATTGAACTATATATTGCTTGACTGTGCATATACAAAGCTTCAAAAAAGTTTTCAAGTACAGGGTAAAGAAAAACAGTTATTCTACAGATGTAAAGTAACAGAAATCTGTATGCTTACATAAATGTTATCTGTACACTGTACAAACAAATGTGTAAATCTACAAAACTAGTTTTTATAAAGCTACAGAGATCTATAGCTTTACAAAACAATCTACTAAAATTATTGTAATCTTACTAAAATTTTATCTGTCACCAGGGTTGCAGTTACTTAAAAAGTTCTAGGCATCCCAGTTTCCTAAAAAATTCTTAGTAACCTTACAGATTTTTTTATTTAAGGTGCAAAAATGTAACTGTTACATGAATTTTTGTTGTTTCCGTTACATAAAAAGCTCTAGGAATCCCAGTTTCATAGAAAACTTTTAGTAACTTTACAGATTTTTTTTTTACAGTGTACAGTCTCACTTATCCACGAAAATTGCTTAATGGAAAATTTCAACAGTGCTATCCGTTGATCTGAAATAACTTTTAGCGTGCTATGCACATACACATCTACAAGTCCTATATAAGACTACACAAAAACATCGTTTTTTTCTGACAGTTAGTGGTAATAGCAGGAATTTCGTTTTCAAATGCTGTATGGATTTTCCAAATTATTTATTTAAAACCGTCTTTTATGTTAATTAACAGTGAAAATTTTTTACAGCATTCTGAATGTCTTAGAAAGTGTTTAATAATCTATGCTGCATGCATGATTTTTCTTTCTTGTTGTCAATTTAAAACACAACTAAAAGAGGGGTGTGTTTTTTAAACGTAACTCACAACCTACTCCTCAGAATCATGTGTAGTTTAAGATTCACATGTTTAATGTTTCTAGATATAGTTTTCTGTTATAGTTTTATTTTGTAGGCAGTTTTTGCAGAAAATTCGGACGTATAGTACACATTTTGTTGATAAATAAGTACTTTTTAAAAAACATTTAATAGAAAATGATCCAATTCAGAGAATTATATTTTTTTTTTTTTTTTTTAGGTTTGCAACAGATAATTCCTCTTGCATTTTGCCGAATCTAGTGCTAATTTCCGTTTGAAAGTGAGTTTTCACCTCTCCCTCCGCAGAAAATCCTATTTGTTTTTCCAACAACTATGTTACATTATATAATTCATGAAATTAACTCACGACATAACACTTAAGGTGTATCACTTAAAGTGCTCTGAAAAAATGTCCTTTCGAGGAGATGTCTTATAAAAATTAAACAAAGTTGAATAAATTATTTATAATCATTCCTGAGCTATTAATTTTTTAAAGGTTTTGTAAGAAAATTTGAAATTTCTTCTGAATTAACTATTTATTCTTGTATTTAATCTTGAATAACATTTTTATACTTAGTCTGCTTTAATTTAGGCCACCCAATCAGATTTTTTGTTTAATATCTGGCTGAGGGGCAGTGATTTTGTCCATTTTACAATCAAAAGTAGCTTTTAGGATAAATTTTAAATTATGGTGGCGACATGGTAAATACAGAAGTTTTATTTTCCTTTAACAACTGCTATGGAACAATGCAGGTTCCTAGGAGGCGACCGGTGTTTACCGCAGTGGTATCAAACCACGTTTCCTGGATTTTACCAACTTCCTCCCACTCTTCAACTGCTGAAAATACCCTGATGATAGCCTGGATTATTCCGATACTATTTTCAAACTGAGGAACTCGTAGTAACAGTTCTTCATCTCCACAACTAATTAAAACTGCTATCCGCTCTAAATTTTCTTTATTCAAAAAATGAGGAAGCAGTTTTCCATCCCAGTGAATAACAGCTCTCTCTAAATCGGAATTTTTAAATCTGATTTTTATGAGCTCAGTTCTTTGCTTACAAAATAGTTATTTGCGGAGTCGTATTGCACTACTACTTAAAATTAAAGTCTGTGGTTAATTGGTGGATGTACCCTAAGTCTAGCAGCTTCTCTGGCGTTCAGTTTCACTTAGCGAATATTATAAAAGAAAATACGTAAAACGTGATAATTACTTGGTAATTTACTGTCGAAGACTTGATGAGACATGTGGCCAATTAAAGAATTTTTACATTTCTGCCATCATACCGAAAGAGGGGGGGGGGGTTCCGGAATGTTTCCTCAATTCTGAAAATAGATAACGATAGCAGGTAACAAAAACAGCCTTGTAATAAAAAGAGAAATCCAGAGTTTCGTTTGAAATGCGCTTAAACTGCAATACAAATCGAGAAGCTCTTTCTTTCTAGACACAGAACTAGATAACTAATAATTAATTATAATTCGTGAAATATTTTTAAAGTTAAAAAAAAAATTCAGTTATTTTTGCCTATTAATGCAAATAATAAAAAAATTATCAAAAGTAATAAAATTTTTAATTTGTCATTTTTCACTGTTTTTTCAAAAGTGCAAAGTTTAAGGGTATAGTTCACGAGATGACCTGAAAAATACTAAATGTTTATTAAATATAAGTTTTGATGAGAGTAAAAGTTCAAGGCAACAACAGTTTCTATAAAATAAAAGAAGAATCAGGTTTCAAAGACAAATAGTTCGCACTTAAAGAAAGAAAAACTACAGTTTTTTGCAAAAAATTGCAAATTTTCAAGAATTCAACCTCGATGAGGCACGTGTTTATGTTATTCAATTGAACTGAAACTTTGCCAATCTCATTTTCTATCTAATTGGCAACTTTTAGGGGGATCCACCCTCGAAAAAAAAAATGCCAATTTTTTTCCCATGTCGCTTGTGACCACCCTAGTGTATCACGTTAGAAAACCGTTTGTAATTGCTGTATAACAAATTTGTATCGTTTAATTACATATCGTAAGTATAATCATTTTATAAATTCAAAAGTCACTGTCTGTCTGCGCAAGATTTTTTTACAGTGCGCCCAACTATCACAAACACATTTTTGTGGAAAGCGGATGCAAAGTTTAAAAATCAATAGAAGTTTGAGTTAAAGTTCACATATCAATTTCAAAATATTGCATTTATTTTTCGAATGCATTCCTGCTCTTTGTTTTGTTCGATTAATTTTTTTTTTCAATGTAAAGAAAAAAAATGTTTATTTTACGTTTGTAACAGATTATTCCTCTTACATTTTTCCGAATATAAAGCGCATTTCCGTTTGAAAGTAGGTTTTCACCCCTCCTACCACAAAAAAATCCTATCAAATTATTTTTATTTAGCGGAGTCATTTTTGCATTTAGGCAAATAAACATGCACTTTAAGAGAAAACATATACGCATATATATAGTATACGCATAATAAAATTGTATTCAAAAGAATTTTTTATTTTAATTTTTTCGAAATGTTTTACATTAAATGTTACACCTAAAGTTGAGACCACAATTTATACATCTTTGCATGATTCAATAGAACTTGTAAATAACTTATTTAATAGAATTTACAAGTGAACAACATAAAATTATCAGTATAAAAATAAATTTCATTAACTTAATTTACATTTATTGAGCAAATGCGAATAATATTAGATCTATAGATAAATTGTCATTTATAAAAAGGAAACCAATAAATAATCGAATAAAGCAAAATAAATTCTTTGTAAATTCTCCTAAAAAGCAGCATTAAAGCAAGCAGAACAATTCAAAGATAAAAGAGTTATTCGATGCATAACGATAAAGGTATTCCGAATGATATTTTTCTTATCTTTGAAGAAAATCCGGGCATATAGTACATGTTATGTTAATACAAAAGTACTTACATTTGCTGGAAAATGATACAGTTCAGAGGATTAAAAGTTGTAATAGTGTAATCCCATGCGACTGAAATGTTACTTACGTATTTTATTTTCGAAAGAAAAGGCGTTTGATTATAACATTAGGGGACATTTGAATCGAAGAGTATGCCATTTTCTGAATTGAGTTTCTTGAAGTAGAATGTATCAGCATAATTCTAGGCTTAATGTAAAGTGTTCTAAATTAGATAATTGGAAAAAGAAACGCACATTTAAGGCTAATACTTATTTGAACTTTCTAAGCATGTGTATAAAGTAAACTGTAAATATTTTTTGACAACCAGAAGCGTATTAATGTTTAGTGCTCCAAACAGGTCCAGATAACAGCAGAACATAATATATTTTATCCAGGAATGAAACTATTTCATAGTGTTGGAAAAGTATCCATAAAATGTGAAATAAAATTTGAATAAAAGCATTTTGAAATATATAAAGTATAAATTATAAAATAATTTATGTATTAAAATAAAAATGTCTTATTTTTAGATAAAATGTTTTATTTTTAAAAATTGGTTTACTAGAAAAAAAAAATGATAATGTCAGAGTTTATGGATAGACATGAAACACATTGTGTTAAGCAAATTTGATTGATAAGTTATCTGAAAATTAAAAACTCTTATAAACAATATATTAAAATTTGCATAAGATTTAATCTCTATGTATTTTCTTTTTTCTTCTTGTTTTAGAATATATATAAATGAATGGAAACCCGATTACAGGAGATAGCCACTGGTCGTTCAATTATAATTCAATATTTCGTATTATTTTCAAAATTTAAATCAAGTTATTTATCAAGTTATTTAAATCAAGTTAACATATTTTTATACTCTGGAGTGCCTGAATGGCTGTCGGCGAGCGTAGCGAGTAAAGGTGTCAAATCTCCTAGTTTTTAAAATAATAATTATTATTATTCCACTAAATCATACATATTATAACCAATTAAAATCTATATTTCGGTGGCAAAATCTAATGTTCTGTAGTCGTTCTGATAGACAAAAGGCGTATTTGAACAAATGTGACTAGACACAAGAAAGTGTTTTGTTTTTTTTCCCTTATTACATTTAGTTTAATTGACATTGTAGAAATTTATTTAAAAATCCATAAAATGTCATTAAGTTTATCGGAATCTTTTAAACAAATTTCATTCTAAAGTACGTTTTTCACAGCTTTCATAATGTAAAATTTGATTTTACATGTGTTTTTTAGAAGGGATATTTGAGCAATAAATTTTTAAACCATAGCACTTTTCTTCACCATTGTTTCTAAACATAGGTAGTATTAGTATTTGAAACTCGTTCAAAAATGTACAACAACTTTTGACGACGGCAGAAAAGTCCGTAGAGAAAGAAAAATGACTTTTTCGAAATAGGGTAATTTGGGGTAAGATGCCGTATAACGTATTTTTCATATGCGCAGGTGATGTAGGGAAACCCTGCTCAGTTGTAAGGAAGTTGGCTCCCTAGTGATACTTTAATTTCCATTTGCGTTCTTAAAAAAAAAAAAAAAAGTAGTACCTTTTTATTGCTATTTCGTCTTAACACTTCTGGTAAATATCCAAAATCTTTTACATGACTTCTTTATTTGCCTATATAAGTCTTAGTTTAAACACCAGAGAAATGAATATGATGTTTATAGAGACTACTGGTACATGGCCCTTCTGCAAAGCGTAAATAGTGGCCGGTTCCCACTTCTTCACGTCAGTGGGGAAGTCAGCACCCTCGTCTTGCCCAGTACTTTCGGGTGAGTCGACGAAAATTTTCGGGGTAAGATGCCGGTTATTTTCCGTTGCGGTCAAATACTTGATTGTTTTCTCATTGTTTAAATTACTCTTGGCTATTAACTAACTTGTCAACAATTTTAATCAGATAATTTAAATTAGTGATTAAATCGTGATTTTAATCAACTGATTAAAAGAGTCATTTATTAAAATTATAAATTTTCTAAATGTTTAAAATAACATAAAGAAATATTAAAATCTAAGGCCAACACAATTTAAAAGTTTTCTATACGTATTCTGCATTATAAATAAACTTTATTTGCCTTATAAATAAATGTTTAATAATACAACAATAAGGACTGACCACGTAGCAGACAAGATGGCATTGCATATATAGTTATCAGAGTGAATTGTGTCGGTCGTTTGTCGGTCCAGGTAGCTCAGTAACTAGAGCGTTGGTCATTTATGACAAAGGTTGTGAGTTTTATTACCAGCTTAGACACTTTTCACTCATTTGGGAAAATGTCAATTTGAGTAAAATGTTATCATGTATTTTATTAGATATAATTTTTACTTTTCTTTTTATTAAAATAATGATAAATGCATTTCTAAATACTAAAATGTCTTACTAATCTTTTTAAAGAAATTTGCGGAGGAAGCACAAGTTACTTTTATTTAAATAGAAAATGTATGAAAGTAAATGTAACTTTTATTATACTAGACTTTTTCATTTGTAATTGCACCTATGTATAATTCTTTAATTTTTTACGGAAAAGGTATCGCATTTGGGCATTATTAAAAAAAATATGGATGTATGTAAAAAAGAAAGCATCACTAGGACAATAACAATAAATTCAGTACCCTAAAAACTAAACCAATAAGATATAAACTCTACTTGCAAGAAAAACAATATAGTTAGTTAAGTATCTACATTGTCTTTACAGTTTACTATACTGTAGGCTATCTATACTGTTTACAGATAAACAGTATAGATAGAAAACCAAAACTATGCAAAATAAAACATTATCTGAAAATATTTTTTTGCTTTTAAATTTTCAAAGTGCAATCACTTACAATGAATATTTAATTAAAAGAATATATGTTTTTAAAATATACGATTATTTTCAGTTGTTCCAAATTTTACGGTGGTACCACTGAAGAATTTATTTAAATGACATCAATTTTCTGGAAAATGAAAGTTTTCTTATCTCAGATACGCAGACACTGTCTAATCAATCAAGCATGAAATTTAATATATGGGAAATGGAGGAGAAAAATGATTTTTATGATAAAAAAGGTCAGCTACTGAAACATACATGAAATTTTTAAAAGATAAAACTTTTAAAATGTACAGTCTGAAAAAACATCAAAATGCTCGATAGATACTAAAATCTTCTGATTTAAATTATAATATCTTTTGTAGTTTACGTAAAACATTTTCCGACTTTTAACTCCTGTGTACATGTATACTGTATTTATGAGTATACTTATGAATTTACTATTTCTAAGATTTCCTGAAAGAAAATATAACTCTTACTTAAAAAAAAAGTAAAAAAAAAGGTCAATATACATGCAAATTTTAAACTTAATCGTAAACACAATAAGTTTTGTTTAAAAATTAGAGGTTGATAAATCTGTTTGTGTTAATAAATAACTTTTAAAAGGAAATCATTTTTTCTTTAGTAAAGTTTCATTTTATTATAGCTAAAAATAAACATAAATTACAAATGCATGCAAAAACCGACAAATGTGTTGTTATCATAAATAAATATATATATATATATATATATATATATAGATAGATAGATAGATAGATAGATAGATAGATATAGATATGTAGCGAAATACGCGAACCTATTATGGAAATATTGGCTTAATCACACTTACCTTAATTTTCGATTTTACATTCGTATTAATCTTGAATTCTTTTAAAATTAGTATTACGACATATTGAATAAAATTTTATTTAAAATTGATAGATTAATAACTTTATTCAGCACATTTATGTTTTTTTAATCGATATTTTATAAGTAGATTGCTACATTTTTTGTTTCTTGACAAAAATAATTCATTCTTACGGCGCACAGTGTTTGATTTTGCCAATCTAGCGGGTCAAAATTCAATTTATGAAAATTATCAATAATAAAGTAACAAAATTGATCTTACTAGAAGTAAAATGGTTCTGTATTATGAAAAAATATATCTTTACGATATTTTTGTACAATTTACGTCATTGTTATTCCGTCATCATAATCACCTTAAAGAGATGTTTTGTCATTTTCATATGTTGACATTTGCGTGGAGCTATGGTATTCAGTGCAGATTTTTAAAAATTTAGTACATATTTATTTTCAACAAGAGGAGTTTTCTTGTATTGAAAAAACATTAATTAATTAATTACATACTGCTATAGTTACCAGTGTTATCATAAAGTGAATCACTGTCATTTTCGGTTGTTTGCTATTCTTTTCTTATTTGTATATTCAGTGACCGTATAAATGTTAAAACTTCAGGGTGAATTTCGGCCGCTCTGTAGTTTTATTAAAATGTCAATGTTTATTATTTGTAATGCTTAAAGGCAGACATATTTCTCTGGTATCCACATGTCATGTAAAATTATATAAAATAGTTCAATAAGAGCTTATCAAAACCTGTTATGCTAGCGGCCGCAACAGTATCCTTAAAAAAAATCTTCTTTATCTATTCCCTACATTACTGTTATCTTATCCTTGTTTTGGAGTTTTTAATAATAATTCTTTTATAGGTCTAAATCTTTCAATTATATTTTTTCTTTCTGCGATACTTCATTTTCTTTCAAGCTTTTGAACTGCTATTTCTTTACATAAAATATGTAACCAATATGTGACATTCCATAAATCTTAATTGTGTATGTAGTGCCGATAAGCTGAAGAAACTTGTGAGTATTATTCGTATATTATCGAATAATTTTTAATTTATTCATCTCCTTGAATTTTTGCTTTATTCGAAGATAGAATGCTGCATATTGTGATATCTGCCATTGTGTCTTTAAATTTGTGCTCTATGTCATACGTCTAAGATTGAATTCTACTGTAGTGTGCATAAGTTGTAAATATTTAATTTCTGACAATTTTAAATTCTTCTGTTATCGACGGATCAGTTTCCATTATGAACTTAAACTTTGTGGATCTAAAATACGCTCGTTTTAAAATAATTAATTTATCGAATCTTATCATGCGAATTGCATAAATTTTTTTTCTAGGCTTATTGAAGGGTGTAGCATTCATTTATGCTCTCAGAATTGTGTACCGCTATTGAAAGAGAGAAGGTTATGGTTCGTTTTAATATGTAGATGGTCCCCTAAGCAAATTTTATATACATCATTTAAAGGGAGACTTTAATACCAATCGCGTGGTACTAGTAACTTTCTTCTACGATAATTTTTTGCAGAGTTAGTAAGGGGTGTGTACTTTTTTTCCACGACTGTATATTAATTTTTACCCGACTGAAAAGAAGGGTTCTGTGTTTCACGCGTATCGGGGTATGTGGATTTCTTTATACCCTCTAAACATCCCAACGGATGGATGGATTTTCATGAATGATGTCTCTATCAATTCGTCTTAACGGCCCGATGGTTATAGGCCAGGTTTTGTTTTTATAAATTCAAAATGGCGGCCGTAAAATACAAAATGGCGGTAGAGACGAAAAAAAAGTACGCACCCTATTGAGTGGTCTATCATTAGATAGGTCTTTCAAAATAAAGACGATGTTTCATTGACTATTTTACAGTCAGAAGCTCCGTTAAAATATTATACAACCTGGAAGTTGTGTATGTAGGATCTCTAGCTTTATTGCAACTCTAACCATCATAGACATCTATAGACCTCATCAAAACGGTGTTTATAGATAGGAACAAACAATTAAATACAGCTTAAAAGTAATCAATACAAGTAAATAATAATAAAAAAATAGATAAGTAATATAAACAAGAAATATAAAAAAATATATTTTAAGTCAATTCATATTTAGGTTAATGAGATAATTTTTTTCTCCCATTCTTCTTTCCTCTTGAATGGCACTTAAAATGCCTTGATCAAAAAGAGGGTTCCTCGATTACTGAAAATTAATTAATTAATATTTGAAAAATTGGATTAACATCAAGTGTCATCCACTACAAGTTTTATAAAATTATTTGAGCTTGATTGGATGAATAATAAGTATTTTATTAACGATTGAAAATTTGAACAAGATATATATAGCGAGAGTGTGAGCTAATAGTAGTAATTGAAAAAAAACAATTGTTTCACATGGATGAGAATTAATTAATTAGTTCGCTTTTTACGCAGTCGGGTTTTTTGATTTTTTAAATTTAATTGTTTTTTAACTATAATTATTGTTATATTGCAAGGCAAACGTAAAGAAGAATCTACCATACAGATTTTTTAACAGCGACGCGACTAGATAATAAAAGTAGTCCTTATGATTTTTTTATTTTTTTTTTTTTTGCCTCTGCGGTCCCTGGGGATATAAAATACGGGGAACTCTGTTCTTTTCCTTATAAAAACTAAAATGTCCGATTTTATTACATTTTGACTTTATTCTTAATAGATGAATGTTTTTTGCGTTCAAAGCAATAGAATAAATGGCAGCATCTAAGCTGATTCCCACATAAAATAAATGTTGTTTTCATCTGAGTTTGCAAAATGCCTAAAAATGCCAAAAAGACAGTATGACCAAGAAAGTGAGAAATTTTTATAAATATTTAATTTAAATCTTTTTCAATAAAAAATTTTGAGGATTCGTAGATTATTTACATGTTTAAAACTCTTAGATTTGTGATTGCGTTAATTTAGGTTAATTTTTATTAAATTGATATTTTTAAGGGGTTTGTAATTTTAGATCCATACTTTTCAACCTAAATTACTAAGCGCCTAAAGGACCCATTTCATTCTGCTAGAAAAAGCACGGAGACCTCAGCCTTGCTTTTTCTAGCACGCTGTTCCTTTTCCCCTATCTTGCACTGAAGAAGAATCTCACTAGTAGATTCGAAACAGCTGTTTGCTGCTTTTCATATATTATTTGTGCATTTTAAACGTTGGTTTTACTGCTTTTTAAATAACAATATTCTTTACGTATATACATTTACATAATAAACGGTCAAGTGTGAGTATTACTCGCGCTCATAGGTATTCGCACAATAAATATATGAATTATTAACTGTATTATTAGCAGGTCGTTACTAAAAGAAAACTAAGACCTTGTAAAAAATTATACAACGTATGGTTTGGTATAGCTGTATATATACTAGAAAAGTATGAATTGGTATACCGTAAAAGTGCAAAGAGATATGAAGGCTAAATAGCATAAAATATTGCTATTCTGTATATCTCTTATTTAAATATTATCCTATTCTGTTTAGGAGGAACTCAGTTCGGCATTGACAATAAAAGTAGTGCATATTTAAACTTCAATTTGGCTTTTCATAAAACTAAATTCAGCGTGGTAATAATCTTTTCTTTTTATAGTGTACACTGTAAAAAAAAAATCTGTAAAGTTACTAACATATTTCTCGGAAACTGGGATTCCAGGAACTTTTTATGTAACGGCAACAGCAAAAATTTCTGTAACAGCATCTGTTACAGGAATTTTTCTTGTTGCCGTTACATAAAAAGTTCCTGGAATCCCAGTTTCCTAGAAAAATTTTAGTAACTTTACAAATTTTTTTTTACAGTGTAGCAAAAACAAAACACTTGTTCAAAGTTTAAACTTGGCATTTTGCTAAGCGCGCTTCGAAAGGAGATCACAAAGTAGCGACGCCGCCTTGGTCCGTGCTTCATTTTCCAGATAAGTTTTTAATTAACTTAAAGACACGGAAGGCGTACACTGTAAAAAAAAAAAAAAAATCTGCAAAGTTACAAAAGTTTTTCTAGGAAACTGGGATTCATATTAAATTCAATATTGGAAAAACGGCATAATCATTAGATCTGAAATTTACATAAAGAAAAATACACTTTTTTACCTTTATAACGCAGTTTATCTAACAATTTTCTGACAAATACTTTTCGAGCTATAAATTTTTTCAGTAACTTGAAATGTTTCATTTTCCGAGATTAATCTGTGACAAGGATTAGCGAAAAAGCCAGTCGTCAGCAATGCGTACCATTTAATTAAATTGGATTAGAAGACGTGCCTTAAGGATTTACTCTTTTAAATTTCTCCGGTTTCAATTTTTGATTTTTTTTTCAACCGCGCTTTCGCTAGAGTGTCTTTCACTCGGGACGTGGCTGGGGACCTACGATCCTTGCTTCCGCAAAAGAGTCGGGTTAGAGTAGAAGAAGAAAGGGCTGCGGACGAAGAGAGGCCGCTCGCCGCGGCTGTTATGTAATGGCAACAACAAAAAATCATGTAACAGATAGGGGAGGTAGGGAGGTTTGATACATAAAAACACGTAGATTACACGTAGATTTCTTCAAAATTAAATATATATATATAATAAGTCAGAAATTGTACGTCAAAAGTGGTTCGTACTGTAACCAGTTTTATAGATATGTTGACAATTTTTCTCAACAAATGGCATTAACAGCCATTCTAACCCATGCGAAGGCTTCTTTTATTTACTGAAGCCATCATTAGCTGGAGTAATCAGTGAAGAACTGACTTCTTTTCTTTTAATTTTGAAGGTTTTTGGAATGTCACTATAATTTTTTTTATTGATTGATTTTCTTTCATAACTCTTATTATTATGAAGATAATATGTTGTAATTTTTTTTTATTTATAAAGCAAATTGTTAGGATTAGTTTTACTAGAAAGTAGATTACCATTTTGCAACTGCATTTGTACAAAGTGATTGAAAAGCCAATAAGCCATAATAGGGAGAAAGTATACATTAGTACTGCGGAGAAATGATACACTTGTATATTTGAAATTTAATAGTTTTTTTAAGTTTGCAAACTAATATAGGACTGTAATATTCATTATTGTTTTACAGCAAGAGCTACTGAAATTGGTAAGGAAGAACAAAGAGACTATTCATAGATATTATGTAGGTTACATAGAAAAGCAGTGCAATGATAGATGGTTAGTTCGCTTTGCTCGTCATGTAGACGGGAAAAAGTTTAAATGCCCTGAAAGGGAAAATGTTTCTATAATTTACGAAGGGCAAATTGAAAAAACGTTAAATCTACCCGATTTTAATTATCAAAATGATAGAGTTATTAGTTTTTCTTTTAACCATTTCAGGGGTGGTGGTATGTTTATGAAACCACTTGATTTTAATTCCTAAACGCCACATTGGAACCAGTATTTTGGTAAAATATTTCTTTTTTAGTATGAAAGTGAAATATAACCCTTCTTTTATTTGTAATTAAATTTGTTGGTAAATTCCGGTGCCATTCATTTATTCAACACTTTATCATTGAAAATGTTTTGCCCCTGAAAGGGTTAAAGGAATCTTAAATGTGTTAAATTTATGTTAAATTGTTTGCAAATTAGCAATGTTCACTTCATTTTTTTTTCCAGCTACATCTCTAGGGGGTTTTTCATTATTTATTTTCTAAAAAGTGTGTTAATAGGATTGTTTAAATAATATCAATAGTTTAAATAGTTTTGTAAAAAAACATTTCTGAAGCAAGAATATGTCAATGTCATTTCGTTTCAAATTTTACTTAAATATTTCAAGATTTATCATAGAAAATTGTATGAAGCATAAATTGAATTGTCTGCATTTTTTTTTTCAATTTACATAACAATGTATCAAACCACCCTTGCTAGTGTATCATTCCTCCCCAGTAATGGGGAGATTTAATACAGTAGTAGCCATTCAAAATAATTGGGATATATTTTTTGAATGACTATTTTTTTAATTCACAATATTTTTAATAAATGAATAGAAAGGCACTTTATAAGAAAACACGAAAAATTTGTTTAAAAATAGCTTTCTAAGGGTTGTAAAAAATTAGTAAAAAAAAAGTGTATCATACCTCCCCTACCTCCCCTACACTTTTGCACAGAAAATCAAAAAATCTGTAAGGTTACTAAGAATATTTTAGGATACTGGGTTGCCTAAAACTTTTCATTTAACTGCAACGTGGATTACAGATAAAAATGTAGTAAGATTACTGTAATTTTAGCAAATTCATTTGTAAAATTACAAATTTCTGTAGCTTTGCAAAAACTAGTTTTGTAGATTTACATCTTTTTTTGCACAGTTTGATGCACAGATGAAAGTTTAGTAAGCATGCAACTTTACATCTGTAGAACTGCAGATTTTTTAAAGTGTATTAAGAGATCTACTCAATGCAATCTAGTCGCGAATCCCATATTTTTTATGTGATTGTGATTTATGTGATTTTTTATGTGACTCTAATTAAATTAGTCTGTTTATATCAATTTGACGTTTATTGCTTTTATACAGATACTGGACATTGCATTACACAAATGCATCATTAAAAGTTATTATCTAGGCTTTCAAAGACGATGGTACATAAAGTAGGCCGCCTCTGTCATTATGCATGTTCAAGTGGTCCGTGTATTTAAGGGTTAAGAACTCAGCTAATTACCAACAACTTTTTTCAAAAACCATTGTCAAAAATACTTTTATAATTTTCCAACGATATGTACCAACAGCGCTCCTCAAAATCTTTTCTGAATGCCCGCTAATTGAAATTTACGTGTAACGGAAAAATGCGATTTTCTCTAAAACAATGTGACCTACGGTAATCGCTTTAATTTTCCTGAAAGGTTCAAATTAACGTCTACTACCTCTAATTTTTTCATAATTTTAGTTTAAGTAGATTCGTAAATAGCTGGGTGGGGGCACATATTTTTGCACTACATTTTCGACGATATCTCTGAAAATATAATACCTAAAATTAAGAGGAATGTATTTTTGAGTTCAGCGTTATGAAAGCTTTCACACGATATACAAAGAAAACATTTTTTTTTCAAGCAACTTAATTAGCCCCTCTACATTTTTCCTAAAAAGATTCATAAATGTTTAATAATCTGTAAATATGTGTGTCAATAGTCTTTATTATTTCCTCCAATTTTAACTTTCCATGTTCCATAGCTTACGAGTAAAGTGGCTGTGACAGACAGACACAGCAGTGATCTTATAGTAGTTCCGTTTTTACTTTTTAAGTACGGAACCCTAAAAATGAAAGAAAGCAAACATTAAAACTAGTTGAATGTGCCAATCCCAAACCTTTCTGCCATCTCATGTATTTTAACGTTTCAAAAGTTTACAAATGTCAATATTTCATTTTTATTAGTTTTTATTTATATTTTATTTTATTTTATTCATATTCATATTCATTATATTTACTACATCAACTTTGAATTTCATCTTAAATTTCTGCTTCAGTCAATTAATCGGAGCGAAAACGAGTTCAACTCGATCATGATATTTATTAAAATCAATAGTTTTCCGTTATTCTGTTGTATATCAGCTGTTCGGGAATGCCCAGCTTATCAGGTTGCGAATTCTATCACTTCACGAGCCGACGGTGTACAATAGAACTACAAAAAATCAAGAAAATTACACAAAATTCGCTATTATAGTGCCCCCTTTTTGCGGATTATTTCCAAATTCAGGGAGGTCCTTCTTTCTATGACCAAAAACATACACAAAAAATTTGGTTCGATTCTATGCATAACTTCATGCAATTTTCTATTTTTATAATATTCAAAATGACACAAAAATTGCTATTGCAGCGCCACCTTCTGGCGGATTTTTTCCAAATTAAGGAAGGACCTGCTTGCCATAGCTAAAAACTTTTAAAAAAAAATGAATAAATTCTATGAATAACTTTATGCACTTTTCGATGGATATACAGACATACACACGGACATCCGGACACATGGACAGACAGATATTTTGCTTGAGCATATTTTTTTTGTTATCTCTGACCCCTAAAACATGTAAATCCGACGAAAACCGCAAGTTGAAAATATTTCGATTATAATACTTGTTTCTATTGAAGATAGAAGAAAATAATAAGTCGTTACGCTATCACGTAGCTGTCTATAAAAAATTTATTTGATTTTTGACAAAAAAAAAAAAAAAAAAAAAAAAACTGCAGATGATTTGTACATAACTGTATTATTAGCATTTCTAAGTAATGACAACATTAGTTGTACAGTAAAACCCGTTTAAGAAGTTCCCGCTTAAGAAGTTTTCCCGTTTAAGAAGTTTATATTTTCGATTCCCATTTTCCTCTTATTCTTACAACACTAAAATAACTCGTTTAAGAAGTTTTGTTCGAAACTCTTTCCCGCTTAAAAAGTTTTATTTTTCCTTCCATTTTTACTTTCAAAGCTCGTTTATTTTGACTTTTTGATTATTATTTTATTTTCTGTGCTGAAATCTCTTTCTTTATTATTCTTCGCTATTCAAAAAGGTCAATGTTTAGGACTGATAGCAGATGTGGTCACCTCTATTTCACCTTAAAATCTGTTTAACGTGTTTGATGGAAATGGAATGTGGGTAGAGGATGGGCCTCTCGTCACTGTAACAATAGTGACTGATAAGAGAAAAGGGAAAAGGCCCTACAGATGGGTGGTTCTTTCAGTTCAATAGTTACAACAGATTCTTTCCCACCACCATATTCCATAAGTGTAATGTACCAAATCTGCGTTTGGTTTATTCATTTCGCAGTTTTTAAGTCAGTGTAAAGTGCATAACATCAAAGCTTTCTCGTTAGAAAATACACGGACAAAAAATTCTGTTTTTTTCCCCAAAAATGTCGGGCAAGGCAATTACAAGGAAAGCCTTGTCAATTGAAGACAAAATCAAAATTTTGAAAGAAGTTGATAGTAACGCCAAAACAACAAGAGTTGAAATTGCAAAGAAGTTGAACATACCAGTGGCTACTCTGAATGGAATTCTAGCAAAACGAGATCTCATTTTAAACTGTTCTTAAAAATCTCGTAAAATTAAAAATGTGAAAAGGGGAAAATATGAAGTTATGGAAGAAAAGTTATTGATTAAATGTTGCCGAAAAAAAAAAAAAAACAGAAACTAAAAACTATAACCGATTTTTTTTTTTCAAAAACATATCAAATCACTCTTAAAGAGAAATTTCTTGTCTAGGACTAAATAAACAGTTTCTAAGATAATTATGTATTTTTACTTTATTAACTAATTTTTTAATTGTGCAAACTAATTTAAATTTCTTAAGAAAACTCAATTTTATAGAAAGTACTCTTTGTATTATTGTACTAAGGTAAAATAAACCCTCTTCTGAATATCAATATTTAAACTATTGATTTTTTTCAAAAAATGCTAATTTCCCGTTTAAGAAGTTTTTCCCCTCCACTCCCTTGGGAAACTTCTTAAGCGGGTTTCACTGTATTATACTATCTTAAACATTCATTAATTTATGGTTAATTTTATAATAAATGATAGTTGAATTACACTAACTGATGACATAACATTCCGTACTTATAAAGTGCATATTGAATTGGATAAATATGCAAGAATTTTAATTTACAATACTAATAATCACCAGTACACATTTTGTCCGATACCTTAATCACATTTTATTTACGTATGTTATTTGAGAACTAATGATAGAATGAAAAGTTTCTGGAATATCTGACAACGGTAGAAGTACGCTGGCATCAGGTGTTCTGTTGAGTTTGGGGAAATAACTGGATTATCAGTTGCAAATATTCGTTGAACAGGGCAAAAATGGTCTAACTTTAAAATTTTTCTTTCAGCTTTTGTGCGCTATTTAAATAGTTATTTATAAGCGTAGTTTTTTTCGTAAGAAACTCCCATCAATGCATGCAAAATACATTCAGGTTTCGAAGAGGTAGAAAACTCGATCTTCAAAGAAAAAACATCATAATCACGTATAGGAATATTTAATAGAAAACCATCGGAGCAATTTTAATCAGACATGTAAGTGTAAAAAAAAATCGGTGCTGTATGTTGAAAATTCAATTTAAAAGTTTGAATACAAGAAGATATGTTTTCAAGTAGAATTCTCGATGGATGTGTCAGAATTTATGTATATCAGAATGAATATGCATCTTCAAAACTTGACACTATATCTTAATATAGGGGGCTATTGTTAAAAAAGCAATGTGAAGAAAGTGCTGTTCCTATTTTAGACCTGGGATTTCTACCATTCCTCAAAACATCTATTGGTCGTGGGTGTATTTGTTGGGCCCGTGCAAAACTTCCCTGGCAGCACAAAGACTTCGATTGCTCCACACACCCTCTACCTTCCATAAATTGTGGCCTAATAAAAATTCCTCATCTATTCTTCTTTTAAATAGAACCGAGACTGAGTATCTCCACGATAGTCATAAAAAAAAACACATAATTTTGTTAACTATTAGCTTCTATGAACGATATATCGGGTGATCCAAATGTTCCAGGAATTTTGAAATGTTAATAATTAGAAAACTTTGTACTACAGAAAGGTGTGGTTTTTACATATATGCTCCGAAACGCGAGGGGTTTTTGTTTATATTGAAATGTTTTCAAATAAATTGTTAAAATTTTTAGAAACAGATGGCGCTGCTGTACAACATCAAAGTATCTGTTCTATGCGTTATGTAAGCATATGAGTTCATTGTGCAACATCTTTCCTAAGATATTGCTTAGATTTCGCTTTAAGGGTCGTTTATGTTCAAACGGTTTTTCGATTGTTAAAGAAGTTGCATTTAAAAGGAATTTTGATACAAAATTTGATGTGTAACTGCTATGTTTAGGCATGCTTTCTTTGCGTGACAAAGCATTGTTAGTTAAGCTGTCAGAAAGAAGGTTGAATCGGCAAATTTAAGCTTTTCTTTCTTATCGTACAATGCGTGGAGTTAAAATTGGAAAATGACCGATGACCGTTACAAAACTGAAGGCTATGATAAAAAGGTTTGAGGAAACGGACTCACTGAAAGATTGTCAAAGACGCGGGAGACCCCAAAAATCTGTTGCACTCGTAAACGAGGTAGGAGACGATGCAAATACACAATCCGCTTTATTATACCATAGCACAACTGTATTATCAATTTCAGCGCCACCTGTTGACAAAAAGTATAATCAGTATAAAAAAATTTTTTTCATTAAAAAACAAATCCCACATGCTTCTAAGCATTTCTGTGACAACCGCATCTTTCTATTGTATATATTTACTAATAATTAAGATTTCGAAACTCCCGGATCTTCTGGATCATCCGGTATATTGCAATAATGATGATAATAATAATAATAATAATAATAATGCATGAAATTAATATGTACTGTTCATTTATACAGGAAATTATTATGCTGTGCATTTCATAACTATGCATAGTCTAATTGCTGAGTTATTGATACTTAAATGTAGGTCTTTGTTAAATTAACACAGAAATAAAAGTTAGCCTTGCTTCACTATCCCCGATTCCTGGGATCTCACTGACCTTTTAAGAACGTTAGCAATTTGGCTAATCAAAAATAAAAAACAATAGCCAAATCAAAAAAAAAAAAAAAAAAAAAAAAAAAAAAAATAATAGCAAATAGATTCGTCGTGAAAAATGGAAAAATCAATCTTGACTCCTTAATCTACCTTTCTTTCAGTATACTCTAAAATGACCTAATTTTTTGAAACATCTTATACATCAGTTAATCATCTAAATTCACCTATCCGCAACAGAAACTATTACAAAAAAAGCTGTTTTTAATGTCTTGCGCAATCAAGAAAAATTTCCAAATCCGATTTAACTCATTAAAATCTTATGAAACAAAACTTTACAACCGAAGTCAACTCGGGATTTTAAGATATTACATATAATGAATTCTGAAAAAAATTAAATATAAACAATATAATATATATTACATTAAAAAAATATTTTTTTCTAGATTTCTTTGATTTTTCATTGAAGACCATACATCAAAGGCAGTTTGAAAACTGTTCTAATGATTCGGTGCCATTGAACATGATTAGCGGCAACAATCGTTCAGTAACGCTAATAAAAGTGTCACCTGTAATGACACACACTCACAAAAAATGATTAATCATTAAACATTCGCAATTATGCGAATCTAATAGTTCATTTACACGCCAAATGAAACATTTTGTCGCGATTTGTCGCAATGGCGAGTGGCAGCTAGAACCCTGTACGATTCCTTTAGCAGGCAATCAAGATATCACCTACGGTTTAATTTTTTCACCTTTGAAATTCGGTTTCGTTCCTCCTCGAAAATAAAATCTTACTTGTTATAATTACATTAAAAAATTAAAGTTACCTTTTCCAAAACTTTACAAACAAGTAAAAATTAAATTTAAACAATCAAAAAACCCAACTGCGTAAAAAGCGAACTAATTAATTATTTCTCATCAATGTGAAAATATTTTTTTTATATTACTTACCTATTTTTTAATTTACTTGTATTGATGGCTTAAAAGTTGTGCATAATTGTTAGTTCCTATCTATAAACACCGTTTTGATGAGGCCTGTAGATGTCTATGAAGGTTTGAGTTGCAGTAAAGCTAGAGATCCTACCTACACTACTTCCAGGTTGTGGAATATTTAAACGGAGCTTCTGACTGAAAAATAGGCAATGAAACATCGTCTTCATTTTGAAACACCTATCCAATAGGTCTTACAAAAGGTCTTCCAATAGGTCTTACATTTTACGCACTCAATAGGGGGCGTAAAAAAGTTTTTCGTCTTTACAGCCATTTTGCATTTTTCGGCCACCATTTTTAATTTATAAAGAAAAAACCTAGCCTATAACCATCGGTCAATTAAGACGAATCTATACAGACCTCATTCATTAAAATCCATTCAACCGTTGGGATGTTTCGAGGGTATAAAGAAATCCACTTACCCAGATAAGCATGAAACACATAACCCTTCTTGGCAGTCGAGTAAAAAAAGGCAACACTAAAGTTTAGAAGATTTGAAATTTAAGTATTATTTGATCCTTCTTTCTTTGTTTGATGAGAAATTACAGCACAAATTATTGCTTCTAACAATACAAGAATTTATTATAAGTACGGAATGTAATACATTGAATTTAAAATATGTTAAATAAGGATTTTAGTTTGTTAAATAGTTATTTTATTTTATTATTAGTGTCTTTAAGTAAAATTTTCAGCATTTAATGGGTCTGGAGATTTTTAAACTTTCAAAATTTTCAAAAATTTGTTTTTTTATATGTTTAAATCCTACTTTTTTTTTTAACCATTTGGAAAAATGGTTATTGTCCTCCGAAGGGTAGGAAATCAAAAGCATATCTGAAGCTTTTTATTGGTTGAATCCGCATTTTATTCGTTTTCTGATTGATCTATACAGTAATCTGTATTTCCCATTACTTTCAACAGTGATGGATACTTCTGTTGCCACTATGAGAAAAAAGTAATAAAAACTACAAAAAAATAATAACTCAGAAACAAATTGACATACAGCTTTCAAGCAAATTGCATTTAAAAGTACATTTTTTTCTCTATACGACAGTGTAAAAAGTAATATTTTGTGACGTTTAGAAGTTTAAGAATGAAATTTCATTTAAAATTGGCCGTCAGATTTCTTGGAAATCTAACGATGGAAAAGCCTTTATCCGAACAGCCAATAAAATGCTTGGATAATACGTAAGTTTCAAGTGGATAATACATAAGTTTCAGGAAATCTTGCAATTTTTACGTGTAATAACACTATTAATGTTTAATTCATGGCATACGTAATGTATGATCAACTCCGTGCGATTTTTTTATGTCTTAAATTTTAGTCTTTGAAAAAATCATTTTCCAAATGGTCGTTGTAATTTGTTAAATTGCTTTTTTTTTTTTTTTTTTTTTTTTTTTTTTTTTTATCAGGGGCGACACGAACTTCTGAAAAACCAAAATTCCTGCTTCTTGGTTGTTTTTTTAATGTTTTCATCTGCTTTAATTATTGGGGAGCTTCTGTACCGGAAAATTTTAAAAGGAAATTTATTTTAAAAATATTAAAACTATTAGTATTTCAACAATAGTGTCAATAATGAAGATAGCTCCAGTTAGGCAGCCATAAAGGCTGTAATATATATCTAGGTAATAGAAAAAATAAATATTCAAGTGCGAATATTACTCGTGCTCAGAGGGTTCCGTACAATAAATATATGAATTAGTAATTTGTATTATTAAAAAACTCACTCTTTGCTAAAAGTATAATAATATTTTGTAAAAAACTGTACAACGTAGGGTTGGGTATAGCTGCATATACTAGAAAAGTATAAATGAATATACCATGAATGTTCAGAGAAATATGAAGCCCAAATAGCATCAAATATTGCTATTCTGTATAAATCTTATTTTAATCTTATCCAAATCTGTTTAAGATGAACTTAAACAATAAAAAAAATAAAATTGTGCATATGTATGCACATATATTCACACTAAAATTGTGCATATATAAACGTCTTTTTGCATTTCATAAAACTAAATTCATCGTGGTAATAATCTTTTCTTTTTGGAGTGTAGCTAAAACGAAACCTTTGTTCAAACTTTAAATTGGGCATTGTGCTAAGCACACATCGAAAGGAAGTCTCATATTTGCAACGCCGCCGGTTTGGTCCGTGCAGTGTTTGTTCAGATAGGATTTTAATTAACTTTTAAAGACAAGGGAGCCGTATTGAGAGAGCCACTCAATGCAAACTAGTCGCGAATCCAATAGTATTTATGTGATTAATTCTAATTGAACTAGTGTGCTTTTAACAATTTGACGTTCATTGAATTTATACTGCTACTGGCATTACATTACACAAATATATCATTTAAAGTTGTTACCTACGCTTCAGAAGCCGATGGTATATAGCATACGCCACCCTCGTGATTACTTATGTGTATAACCGTCAGTGTCTTTAAGGGTTAATAATATATCGGCAAGTAACCGACAATTTTTTTCAAAAATCATTATCAATAACAATGCTTTTATACTTCTGCTACTATAGTATCTCCAGCTCTCCTCAACACCTTTGATGAATGCCCGCCAATCGAAATTTGTGTGTAATGGAAAAATGCGCTTTTCTCAAAAACTATGGGACCTAGGGTTATCGCTATAGTTTTCCTGGAAGGTTTAAATTAACCTCGAATCTACCTCTACTATCTCGAATTTTTTCATAATTTTAGTTTTAGTAGATTCGGAAATAGAGGCGTTTGGGACATATTTTTGCACTATATTTTCGACAATATCTCTGAACTAAAAGAAACTAAAATAAACTAAAAGAAATGTATGTTTGAATTAAGCGTTATGAAAGCTTTTAGACGATACTCCCTGCCACGATATACAGGGAAGCAGAGTCCGCCAACTGAATACCAATAAATTTTAATAGCAAATTTTATGGTAGGTTTGCGCTATAATTAACTTTCAAAGGTGATTTCGGGGCGGTTTGTAAGAAAAATCTAAAAAGAAAATTTTTCTAAAAAATTATTGGTATTCAGTTGGCGGACCATTTGGGAGCCCTGGCAGAAGCGATTATTTTTTTAAGCAAATTAATTAGCACCTCTATATTTTTCATAAATATATTTGTGAATAAAATCTGTAATATGAACTTTAACCGTTTGACGGCTATGCAGCGTTATCGCGCTTCCAGATTTCAAGTCCAAAAAAACTGAGCGGCGCTATCGCGCTGTCATTTCATTACAGGTCTGTATCTCTGCGCGTGTGCAAATATTTTGCCGCTCTTGCGTTTTCGCAACGAAACTGTGTCTTTTAAAGCATAAATAGCGTTTTTAATTATTTTCCGGTCCAAAAAACTTATATATAAAATTTTCAATAAAAACACATTTTTTTATTTTGAAATATCCAAATTATCTATAGCACTTTTGGAATGAATGAGGAAATGTGGATAGCTTTCAAACGGTTAAAAAGTTCACTGTTTTATTTGAAAAGCGACTAAAATAAAAAATGAGATGTTACAATTTCAAAATATACATTTTATTTAAAACCTTCTTAGTACTTTCAGGCCTACCAAGCCCTTTATCAGAGCATACTATAAAAACTAAAGATTAGTTATTATAGTATTCTCTGATGAAGAGCCTGAAAGTACAAAGAAGTTTTTAAATAAAATGTATATTTTGAAATTGCAACTTTTTTTTTTTTTTTTTAGTCGCATTTTAAATAAAACAATGAACATTTTAAAGTTCATATTACACATTTTATGTTTGAATCATGGTCAAATATTGCTTTCGTCTTATGATTTTATATTTGTCAATGTTTAATAATCTGTAAATATGTGGGTGTCAGTAATCTTTATTACTTCCCCCAATTAGAACTTTCCACGTTCCATAGTTAACAAACAAATTGGCTGTGGCAGACAGACAGACATACACAGTAGTGATCTTATAATGGTTCCGTTATTACTTTGTAAGTGCGGCACCCTAACAACTAAAAACATTCCCACAACTTAGTTCAAAATTTGCTTAAGTTATTTATGGAAAGTATTTGAGTGGTATTATAGGACATGAACATTGTAGCCATTTTTTCTTAACTGTATGGAGAATACGTTAGTAAATACGTAATTCATAAAAGTTTAAAGTTATATTTTTGTCGATTCCCATTTCGCAAGTTAAAACGAAATATTAAAAACACGCATCAGCTGAAAATTTGAAGCAGTGTCTTCCTATAGCACAACTTCGTCAAAGCACAGTTCATGTCAATAAAAATAAAAGAATAAAAGGATAAATAAACAAGAACGACAAAAAGACATCACGCATATATTATAAAACACTTTCCAACACTAACTGATTATCATTAACAATTTTTTCTTCACACAATGGAATGTATCATAGTCCTTCCTGTAACCGAATATATTTAATCTTCTCTGTAAATTTAGATAAATGCTACGCATTCCTTAATCTATATAAAACATGTTGTTGCACACCTCAGTCTTCCTTTTTAATTTCATTATGTCTGAAGTTTCGTAACATCATTAAAATGCATGGCAGATTATTCCCTCCCCATAGACCATACAATAATAGGATACTTTTGTGGGTCTTTGCAAACGATCTATAAATTCTATAAGTTCAATTTTTCTGATTAAGCATGTTTTAGTCTACTTCGTTGATGTATATCAAGTCATGTAACACTGTAATGACTGTGTGTGACAATATAGGTCAAAGCTTCCGATTTGGAGTCCCGTCTTGGTTATTTTTTCGCTTAGTTGGAAAAATAGAATTGGTATAATAACTTTAATCAGTATGACTGAGTTAAAAATAATAGTGTAACTGCGTACTTATCGTTTAAATGGAGTTCCATTACCTGCGGCTTATTCTGTTGAGCTGTATACATGACAGACCAGATGTCATCGCCAATAAAGTTATCTGAGCGAAATATGCCCGCCCGTTGTCAGCTCAGCTAATTCAAACAGTAGAACATTGCCAAAGGTTCTGTGTTTGAGTCACATCTGAGGCCTTTTTTCGCTCAGTTAGAAAAATTGAAATCGTATGATATCTTTACCAATCAGTATGATAGGTTTATAAATAATAGAGTTATTTTTTATAGCAAAGTTTTATAGTAAACTACTTATGAAATACTGATATTAAAAAATGACCCTTGGAAGGCCAAATATCTGCCAAAGTTTATGTTTTACCTGTATCACAATTTTAGAATAACATTCTTCATTTTATTTACTTGCAGAGGTGCGATATTATATAAGGTAAATATTACTATGAAAAGCTTTATGTGAAAGTCTTATAGTATCATATACACTGTGAAAAATTTGCAGCTAACTGTCCAATCATTCGACCATTTTTTGAAAGAACAATTTCATAATCGTAATTTAACTATATTCTGAACATAAAATGACCAATAATACGGTCAGAATAGTGTTAAGTTACGGTTCTGTAACCGTTTTCGATAAAAACGGTCAAATGACTGAACAGAATGCTGCAAATTTTTAACAGTGTAAAAGTTTATAAAACTTCTGTACTGAGAGTAGAATTTTTATGTAAAGTTCTAAAACAAAAATTGCATATGAAATTGCATAAAATATATTAATCATTTTATTAATATTAAGATTATTTTAAGAATAATCAGCGTTTAGATTCTTCACAAACCTTCTTATATAATTCACAATTATTGGATTTTTACAAGCTGTAAAACGGTGATTTTTATTGCTGTTTTTGTTTAAAGAGTGGTTTTCCAAAACAAATCGGATTAGTATCTCTTCCGAATTTATACGGTTTAGAGATATAAACAGATTTTCAGATAATCGATACAGTACATCTTCACATTCTCAATAATGTAAAATTTATCTCCGATATGAGAAATACCTAAACGGTCAACCTCTATGATATCACTTATATGAAACTCCCTTAAGATCTGATATTAATAACCAATATTTATGCTGACAAGACGAAGTCAGCAATTCTCATATCACGCCTCGCGATCGATGTTTTACACAAAAATATTATCAGAGAACGATCTATCAATTCTTAAAACTGTATAACTGCAAAAATACAATAGAAATTTTATACTACACTTTATAGGAAAACAACATAATACAAATAGTAAAAAATACTTTAATATAACCGAACTGTTTTCCTGATTTTTAGATATTAGAGGATTTTCCGATTATCGTTTCAGTGAAATTCTTCATTACGGAAATTTTATTATCGATCATGAAAAAAATTATAAAGCGAATTTTTCTATGACTTTACTCAAATGAACTTCGCTAAAGTCTAGTGCTGTTGAGATGGGAGCAATTAAAAAAAAAAACTGGTTAGATTGACATAATTGATTACACTAGTTATCTATCGTATGGGATGTGATTAACCCCTTTTCTTTTATTTAGTGGTAAATTTTAAGCAGGTTAATAAACATATCGTAAACGTGATCTCATACAGATTGGAATAAAAAGTAAATTTAATTTAGAATCTAAAAGTGATTTATTAGTTATATATTATGATATATTAGATGTACTAGCGCTTAAATATCGGTTAAAAAGGTTATGTATCTTCACATCATGAAATGCGCATAATTTGCAAAAATATCTAAATTGTAATGCATATTACTATGTGATGTATATTTGCATAATAATATTTAATGTGTATCGTACGACGGCACTGCATATGACTTGGAATAATATGTAAAATGCATGCATAATAGATAAACTGCATACTTTTCAAAAAGAGCAATGCTAGACATAAAATATGAACCTAGCACAAAAGAATAACTTTAAAATTTCATGACTTGATTATGTATTTTTTTCCGTTTAGTTAAGATGTTTTTCTTACTATAATTTAATATATAAGTTTAAAACAGCCGCATCATTTGTTGTTATCTGATTTTAATGGTAACACTGGTCAACAGATTTGAACTTTTGCACTGTCCTAAAACAGAAATTAGTTGTTTTTTATGCGGTTTTCTGTGCCGATTCCGAATCTAGTTTTAGATTTACTCCAGCACGTCAAGTTTGAGAGATATTTGCATATTTCAATTTATGCAAATTTAGTAAATTTTATACAATTATTTACAAATTTAAGGTATAAAGCAACATTAGATAAGGTTTTTTGTTTTATATTATGATTACTACCTAATTTGCTTCCCAAAAACGTTGCTTCTGAGATTATACTGACATGTGACTGTGAAATATTGTACCTAATTTGCACATTTTTCATGTTTTTCTATTAATGTGTTTTGACGTTCAAATATATCTACCGCACGAGTACGCTAATATGTTTCTAAACCAGTTTTTGAGCTAATTTCAAATCTTGTATCTGTTTTCTTCTATCACGTCTAGTTTTTGAAAAAAGTGAAATTTTAATTTTTGGTCAAAAAGCCAGAAATAGCTTTTTATGATACTTTGTATGATAAACTTCAACTAGTTAGGATAGATTCTACTACTTATTTTTTTTCTTTTTTATTATATAAATTTTTGTTTAAGTCTCTGATATAAATCTGACCCTGTTCACCTTCTTGCAATGAATTACACACCCCTAAAAAGCATCTTATATCAAACTTGTGTTAATGCCGTGCAAAAGTAGAAATTCATCTTACTCAAAAACTAGACATGACATAAGAACACAGACTGCAGATTTGAAATCAGCATAAAAATCTAGTCTAGAAAAACATTACGTCAATTCTGTGGCAACTATTTTAAAGTTGATAGTGATGCAAACATTGCACCATTGAAAAATATGCAAATTAGGCTAAATAACTGATAAATAAATGTTAAGAATAGGTAAATCGTGAAATTTATCTGAAGCAAATAGCCATGTAGTCATTATCTAGAAAACGTACTTAGATATGACATATATTGTATCTAAAATTTGCATAAAATAGCACAAAAAAGCTTAAATTTGCATAAATTTAAATATGCAAATTTCTCAAAACCGGGGCAACATAGAGATAAACGGAAAGCATATTCGGAATCAGCGCCAAAAACCGATCTAGAATCAACTAATTTTAGTTCCAGGACAAAACCACTGTTCTACAGTGTAATATTCTTTAAACAAACACCCATTATTTAAATAGCTGTGGTGTATGATATCATTTAGAATATCACGAAGCATTCGAAATAAATCGCCCGTGAATTATTACTTGCTATTTATTTTATGGGAAATATTTTTCTTTTTCTGTGGCTGATGTTTTTTATAGATAGAGAGTTTTCATAGTATAGATTTTTTTTTTCTTTAGAGAAGCAGAATTTAAATTTAGGTCAATCTTTTAGAATGCATATTACACGATATATAATTGGCCAACTATTAGTGAATCAGAAAACTTATTTTTAATATTATAATTGTAAAACGACTCGAAATTATTGAAAAGAAATAAAGTTCCTTAAATTTTTCTTTCAAAGTTAATTTAGAACAAATAACGTCAGAGAAGTATCACACATTTATTTCCATTACATCATAAAATATGACTATTTTGGCTAAAATTTCTTTTAATATGGTGAAGAATAACAATTTTTGCAATGGAAATAATTCCTCAAAAGCCAACGGTTTAGAAATCAGTCCGTGCATAATGTTAAGGGAATACACACTTTAAGTAAAGCATTCTTAAATTACAAATAAAAAATAATAACAATTCAATAGTCTATTTCAGGTTTGTACAACATGATGCCCGCGAGCGCCATGTCGTTTTTTTTTAGGTTTTCATAGCGCCCTTTCCTATGTTATTAAGGTTTTGTAACGATAAAAATCCATTTCAAAAGAAGTTTTTTTGAAAATAAATAAGATTTGCATATATTTTTTAAATTACTAGAGGATTCTGCCCCCTACGAGCTACGCTCATCAACCCCCATTCAGACATCGCAGACTCTAACAGCACTCTAATTTGATCGGCTTTAAAAAGATTTCGTTAGACTGAATTATAATTTGAATCTGACAATTATAATCTGACGTAATTTTCATCAAACTTTTCTTTCTCTTTTTAATATTCACGTAAAAATACTTTTTTTAGAAATGAAATATTATGATCATCTTAAAATATCAAATAAATGTCTCGCGCAACTTTTAAATTTAAACTGTTTTGCAATATTATTTTTTGTTCATTTTACGTAATAAGTGTAATGTGTCGTAAATGTGACGTAAATTCTCCTATTTAAGACTTCTAACGCATGTTAATGAATTTATTATTTTATAATATTCTTTCTCTTTAAAATTCACGTGTAAATATAGTTTTTATGACGTAATGTTCAATGAGTTCCTGCTTTTTATATTTTCTGTATATAATAGTCACGTGTAAAATAAATTTTTAATTTGAAGCAAACATTACTGTTTGCGCTGTTTATATAGTTGGCAACACTTTAAATTAATACAATTTTCTAAAATATGTAAAAAATATCTTTCGAAATGCTGAAAATTTGAATTTAAAATAGAAACAAAACCTCAAAAAATGATTCAAATTAAAAAATTAAATACAGTCTGCACACCGGGTAATTCTGACGCATAAAATGATCTAAAAAATGATTAAATTCCTATGTATAGTTTTTGCTCCAATAAAACTTTTTAATGGAACGATTTTGTCTAAATTTAGCATTAAATATCTCTTAAAATAATTCTTCGATTTGAAAACTGTCTGCATCAGCGTGTTTATCAAACATTTCTCTATAATACCGCCGATTTTCATATTTTTGTACGCAACAGGTTTTTTAATATTAACGAAGAAAGTCGATGCTTAAGCATTCAAATTGGATGCCGATCTGCCTGGAATATCTACGCAGCTTTTCATTGGTCCATTTCCGAATCAAAACTTTTTTTTTATATATAGAAGGATTAATTAAGGTTTCCGTCTCCTTTTCCTACAAAACCTTTTACATAGCGTACCTCCTTCCCCAATCTCGCTCTTAAATAAATGCGAGTCAAAATTTATTATACTTTATATTATCTTTTCAAATTATTTTCACATGGAACTCCTGAATGGTAGAGACTGTATGGCTACCACTATGAGATGTATATGCATCGCATAAGATGCTAAACAGGGCTTTATTACCTCAGAGGCGAATGCCCGCCAGTATTTCCGAATAATAAAATTTCCCCCTATTTAAAACAGAAATTCTGCATTGAAATAAGGCAGCGTTTACTATACAAAAATGCTGATGGAAGATAACCACTGCAGTGCTGGTAACCTGCATTGAAATAAGGCATTGATTACTATACAAAAATGCTGATGGAAGATAATCTCTGCAGTGCTGGTAACCTCCGTGTCTGCCGCTCTATTGTGAAATAATATTATTACACGATTAAATCCATGGGAATAATGGCGACATTCGATGTTTGTGATCAGGTCACGAGTTTACTGAAAATTTGGATTGTTTACTGTTTACTGAAAATTTGGACAGGCCTGCTCTATTTAAACACTTTTCAGAAAATGAAAATTTGACAAGGTTTGTTGATTATCATTTTAAGAAATATGTATTGCGTCTCTTCTGAAATTTAGTTTTATCTTTCTTTTTCGTTAAGAAAATGTCCCTTGTTAGAAAATTAGACAGAGAATGGTTTTAATTTTCCTACCGTAAAATTTTGGTTAAAATTACGTGACACTATAACTTAATTTTCTCCGCTAACTAAAGTTCATTAGATTAAAAAGTACTTTTATATTAACCCATTAATGCCGAGTTTATTTTACACATTTTTAATACCTCGGTACCAGTTTTCCCATACTGTATATTTTAACTTATTTATTCTCTCAAAGTTTGAGATTAAGTAATATTAAAATTTCCTTACTAAAATACTTGTTTCCATATTTAAAATTTTCCTATTTCTTAAATGGCAGATTTTCGAACCAACCGGCATTAACCACTTAACCTACAATGACGGGCATAGCCCGCGTACGATGATCGAGCCGAATGTAAATTCTTCTTACCAATAAAATTTCACAGTAAATATAATTTAATTTAATCATCGAAATTCCATGATTAAAAAAGGCAAAAATCTCTATTAAATTTTATTGGTAGCTATGGATTTGCCGAACCGTGGAGCTCTTAAAAGTAAATCGTAGGTTAAGGGATTAATGAGTTAAGAAAAAATAATAATAATACGAAACACTAGAATAGGGTTGCGAGTTTGGACTTCATTTTTATTCAAAAATTCAATTTACGCCGGGAATTGATGAAGAAGAATCTTTGATTAATCCCGAAATGACACTAAATTAATCAGACAATACTGTTCGTATTTTCTGGTTTGAATCTGAATTTTCTGAATAAAAAGGGAGGCTAAACTACCAACCCTGCACTAGAACCTATAGCAAAATAAACATTTCAGGGAAAATTTAGTTACCTTCAAATGTAAACCATATGAAGAAATTATGTTTATCAATTAAGGATTTTAGTAGTTTTAGTTGATAATTCAACAAAAATCTGATGCTATCATATCTTTTAAATTAGCTGCATTTAGAAATACAATGGACATTGTGTAAAAAGTTGGTCCATTTTAAAACCAAAAAGAAAAATTACTTTTAATTAAATTGCGTTTGTAAAATAAACCGGCATGAAAGATAATAAAGAATTAATCTGAACTTCATTCTGTGATATTAATTATTTTTCATGGTTTAATAAAATAATTTCGTATAATCCACGCAACGAAAAATATCGATGTAGAAAAATAGTACTTTTATAGATAGATGTCTTTTATTTATTAATTATGTTTTTGCTTTTTCCCCATTACCAAAAACTGCGCTGTTTGAATGCGTCGAGATAAAAAATATGAAATTAGATCCGGGGAACATATGGGTTATTCAATGACTTTCTATATAAAAGTTATCTTTATCCTGAAGACTTTAGTTAGAGTTTCATTGCTTGTGAATTGCGAACTCAAATTCTATTGATCCAAATACAGTTGTAATACATTTTAAAGATTTGCTATTTTGCGAAATTTTCTAAAATGGATTTTCAACAACAATGACATGAGGAAAATTTCTTATTTTCAAACACAAATCTCCATTTACCGAATTTGGTTTAATCGCTCCAGTAGATTTGAAACTATCACGAAAGCTATTTTTGCAAAAAAAAAAAAAAAAAAAAAAAAAAAAGTGTATCGACAAAATCTCAAATATTTTAAGCTTAACGATTCTCCAATGCCATTCGAGATTGTTTTGATAGGCTTAAAATATAAAGTCATCACATTTGACACCGATAAAGATATGCGTTTGGCTTAAGTAAAATGGGAAAGTTTGAGTGCAAAAGTGAAATGAATAAGGATTCTTATTAATTGAAATTTATTTCATGAAATTCTACTTTGTATTATAATTTTACTTTGTGAAAAAAACATTAAATGAATTAGAAGTTTATTTAGTAACAACTCTTTAAAATCCATTTCAAAAAAGAAATTAAAGTTTTGGAAACTTAAAGAAGTTTGTTTTTATTCTTAGAATATGTTCTGTAAAATGCATTCATCTGTAATGCATTCATCTGTAAAATGCAAGCATTTAAAAAATATGAATTATTATGGTGCAGATATTCATATTTATAAAAGTTTTGTTCAAAGAGAAATTATTATTCACTTATTTGTGATATTCTAAACTTCAAAAAGTAAAAATGACTAATGCATTTTCTTCAATTTGAAAAAATATACTTAACTAAACATTCATTTAACAAAATGTCAATAATATGAAGCGTCAATGTGTCAAAATGTCACTAATATAAATCATATGTGTTTTAATTATCTATGATGTGAGTTAATGTGAGTAATGTGATATGGCTTAATGTGAGGAAAATTTTCTTATTTAAAAATTTTCGCCCATTTGGAACATTACATCTTTTATGAGTTATTTACCAGTGAAAATAAATGCGTTAAAATTAATCTACTAGAGTAATTACGTATCCAGCATTTACTGGAGTTCCATCACCTTCGACTTATTCTGTTGAGAAAATTTTTATATCAGACCAGATGCTACGATCAAAAAAGTTTGCTGGCTGAATTAAGTCCTCCAAATTCTTCCAGGATAGCTCAGTTGGCAGAGCATTGGTAGCTTCAGCAAAGAGATCCCTGGTTCAAATCCTGGCCCGGACATATTTCGCCCAATTTGAAAAGTACAACTCATGTATGTCTAAATTAAAAATGCTGTAAAAGTGATAAAATACGGATCACAAATACGGATCTAAAGTTAACAACACCCTTAAAATATCGTTTTAATTACTGATAACCTAAATTACACCGTAACAAATTGAAGGCCTTTAATTAATTGAATGATCTACAAACCCTCAAAAATTGTTATTGTAAAGCGTTTAAGTTAATTATGAGCATTTCTTTCTTTCTTGAACTCACTGTCTGGAATGCATTTTGCAAACTCAGATGATAATAACACTTATTTTATCAGAAAACAAACATCAGTGCTGCCATTTATTGGTTTTTATCCAGAGCCAAAAACAGTCAGTTTTATAGAAGTAAACTAAAAATGTAAAAAAAAAAAAATGAAATAGTATAGTTTATATCCACCACGTTTCGGAAATATCACATGTGATACTTCAGAACTAAGGAGGTTATTGTACAAAGAGATTTTCAAAGTATTATATTTGACTTTTAAATTATTCGAAAAAATATCAAGAAACTTATTCTTAGAAAATTGTGTATCCATTCTTTTGAAGGGATTATTTTAAAAAGAACCCAACTGCGAAAATTCGTAGGCGGAAAGACCTTATGTTTTAATTTATTAAACACTAGCATACCCGACCGTTGCCCGGAATCATATTAATAATCTTAAATAAACTTTTATGATTTTATATCTCTAACCCGAAAATTTAATAATAAATTATTTATCTGTGAAGTGTATAGCTTTCTAAATGTAACAAAGAAAAAAAAAACCTTTTTGTAAAATCCCCGCACGAGTTCAGTTGAAATAACTTAATATTAATTCTCGTATTCCATATGTATTGATTAAAAGTAATGTTCATTTTTTTTAAAAACGTAATACCATGTTTGTAATTTTTAATGTAATTTAATATTATGCATATGTTCAAATTAATAATTATTATTATTTGTACAGAAAAAAGTCATACCATAAATTTTAAACGGTTACTGGGTAAAATCAAAGTAATATATATTTTTTTTTTATTACAAGAAAAAAATACGTATGTAAAAGAAACGTAAAAGAACCAAATATCAATATAAAAATTTTCTTCAGTTGAAAAGTTTTTCAAGTAATGTATTTTTACAGTATTTTCAGAATGTAAATAAATATAATTAAGAACAGAATTTGCACTTAAATAAGTTGTGTGAGCTTACAATTTTTTCAGTGCAGTTCCTATTTTGCATGCTTCTAGTTGATTTCGTTTCTTCAATGAATTCGTTAAATAAGGATCCCTAAATTTTCCAGGTAAGATTATTTTAGAGATAGGTTTTGTATTTCAAGAATTTTCGATATATATATATATATATATATATAACCATTAATTAAACATAACCTACCACCATCAAATATTATGAATTAAAGATATATATATACATATATTACATGGGCTTCTTTAATATTAATGAAGGATATTGAAAGATATACATATGTTTTAATATATTATATTGGCATATAAACATATATTGACACATTGACATATAAACATATATTGAAAGATATATGTTTTAAAAGTTCAATATTCAAGATTTATCGATTATTTTCCTTGTTTAATAAGGCTTTCAGATTTGGAATATTTCGATTTTGATTATGTGAAATGAAATGACCACAATATAAATGCCGGTTACTCTTTTTCATGTACCAAATATAATAAAGTTTCCAGAAAACGTTTTTAAACTTTGTTTACTTACATCGTTTTTGTGCTTTCACGAACTTTAATATACCAACGAAAATCTAAAAATTGAATCAGAATAAATAAAAAATATGCGTATTCTTCACGCAAGTGAAGATTAAACCATAACATTTTTAGACTTTCAATTTTATATTTATAATTTACCATTAAAAAATAATTATTGACATGTTGGTCAGCAATTCAAATCATATCTTGTTCGCATATGCACCCCAAATGTGATTCTAAAATCACTATGTAGTTCAGACGTTTTTGAAACACTTGGTGATTGACAACACGTTTCTTGTGTAGGAAATAAGCTAGATAAACATAGTTAAAGATGAACAATAGATAAACAATAAATGTTATCAAAAAGTTAAAATAATAATAGTTTTAAGAAAGAAAATAAAAAAGTTATTTTATTTGTATATGTTTTAAATCGCACAAAATATTATTAGTCAGGAATATTAAGCCTTTATGTAAAATATTTTTATAAAAAAATAAAATTTAATCTATTTTTTTGCGAGAATGTTTAATTGAAATGTTTTTTTAATTATTTTCAAGAAAAAACATTGTTTAAGAAGCTTAGTTCATTTCATTCTGGAATGCTATTGTTCTCTTGAAAGAAAAAAAAATAACAAAGTAAGTGGCTTGTTTTCATTACAAGCGGTAAGTGTTTTTTGTATTGAGATTTAAACAAAGAATCTTTTTAATTATTTCGCAAAGTTACATAAAAACATATAACGTTAATAAACTGCGTTTTTTTTTTTGTAGAATAACGAATTTTATCAATCCTAACTCTTGAAGGCAAATTATTTTTTTTCTGAAACTAATCCTTATACTTGAAATTAATTGTACTGTACCTATTTTGCATTTGGAAATATATTTTCCTTTTAAAAGATTTAATGTACAAATACATTTCTATTTTTTTTTTACTACAAATAGAAAGAAAACACAAAAAACCTATCATATAAACACTTGTTGCCAACTTTTCTCGTTAAAATAAAATTGCAACTATCTTAAAGAAAATAACTGGAACACATTGACTTTTAAAATAAAAGATTATGAATCAATATTTCTATTTTAAGACTTTTTGTATTAACCTGAACAAAAAACATGTTAAGAAAGGGTGATATATAAAGACAAGACATTTTCATCCCTTAGAATTATTTCCTGCAATTAAATTATCTTTCATCTATGAATAAACCAAACTGAAAAATAGCAGAAGTAGGTAAAAGTATTTCAGAAATATGATTAGTATACAATAAAAATACTCGGAAACGTTCTAAAAATCAGCTCCGGAAAAGAAATATAGTTTTTGGTAAATTTCAAAAGAAATACTACCTATAATATTCTCCCCTTGTTAAATAAAAAGAATATGTATGACAGATTTAGGATAAAATTAAAAATGGGTTCAAGGACCGAAAAAAAATGGATTTTAGGACGAAAAATAATTCATAAATTCGTCAATTTCCAAGATAACAAATCCAATTAAATTTATTATAAATCCTCTTAATTTTATTTAAAACTTTTTTTTTTTGACAAGTTTTTGGTAGAACCAACTGTTATTGCAAAAAAAGGGGGGTCGGGTGAAGAAGAAAAAATCTTATAAATTTGTCAATTCACAAGATATCAAATCCGTTTGAATTTTATTATAAATTTTCTTAATATTATCTACAATTTTTATGCTGACAAGTTTTTGAAAGGGCTAATTCTGACAGCAAAAACAAATTAAAAATTCATAGTGGTTGAAGAAAAACTTATCGTACTAACATGATTCTCATAAAACTAGCTCTTACAGAGAAATGAAATTAAAAAGTCCTTCCGGCCAGTGCCGGGAGGAAGAGGTAGCTTTCATAATCCTTATTTAAAAAAAAAAAAGCCAACTTATATCATGCAAACACACGAAGCTCAATTTAGTGGAAACCGAATATAGGAGATTCAATACTAATTTTTATCAATATAATGAATGAGAGTTTCGCGAAATTAGTCAGCTTTATCCAAGCTACTTTTCTTTAAAGTAACTTATATTTGGCTGCCAAATTCGGCAATTTCTTAAAGTGCCTGTCATTTTAAGACAACATGGTGGATGAGGCTAAGCAGTAAATTTGGTCGAGACCTTAGTAATTGCTGTGCACATGCTCACTCACATCGGAATCGGTTAATATATAAGAGTGCTGTCGCATGCAAAAAATCAGATTTTTCAAAATGTCACCCACAACAGAAATTGAAACTGCTATATCTGAGCCATTTTTTAAGGTAAAGACAAACAAAAAATGCTCCTGAATCCTTATATCAAGATCAAATACTTAAGAAAGAAACCTTTTTCAATTTCTAATTTTTTTGCACCTCACTTTAAATATATATATATTTTTTAATTTAATGGACGCCATTTTGAAACAAGATTGCTGATGAATCTGGCCAGCGAACTTGGTCGAGGTGTTGATGTATACTATCCACATGCCTTCTTACATCGAAATAGGCGAATGCGTGTGTTATCGCGTGACAAATACAAGATCGTTTCAAAATTTTAGTCATGCTAGAAATTCAAAGTGCTATAAATCAACATTTTTTAAGATATCAACAAAAGAACAAATTTTCAGAAACAAAAACTGCTCCGGAATCTTTGTATCAAGGCCAAACACATAAAAAAAATCTTTTTCATTTTCCAATTTTTTAATACCTCATTTTGAATTTTAAATTTAATTTTTTTTTAATGGCAACCCTTTTGAAACAAGATGGCGAATGAAGCTGGCCAACGAACTCGGTCGAGACATTGGTATGTACTATGTACAGACCAAGTTACATCCAAATAGGTTCATAAATACGCCTGTTATCGCGTGACAAAAATCAGGTCGTTTTAAAATGTCAGCCACAAGAGAAATTCAAAATGCTATTACTCAGCCATTTTTTTTAAATATAGACGAAAGAAAAACTGTTCCGGAATCTTTGTATTAAGGTCAAACACATACAAAAAAATCTTTTTCATTTTCCAATTTTTTGGTATCTCATTTAAATTTTTTTTATTTTTTAATTTTTTTAAATGGCCGCCATTTTGAAACAAGATGGCGGATGAAGCTGGCCAACGAACTTGGTCGAGATATTTGTATGTACTATGTACACACCAAGGTACATCCAAGTCGGTTCATAAATACGCCTGTTATTACGTGAGAAAAATCAGGACGTTTCAAAATGTCAGCCACGCTAGAAATTCAAAACGCTATAACTCAGCCATTTCTTAAGATATAGACGAAACAAAAACTGCTCCCAAATCTTTTTATCAAGGTCAAACACATAAGAAGAAAATATATTTTAAATTTTCAATTTTTGGTACCACATTTCAAATTTAAATTTTTCTTAAAAATTTAAATGGCCGCCATTTTTAAACAAGATGGCGGGTGAAGCTGGCCAACGAACCCGGTCGAGACATTGGTATGTACTATGTATAAACGAAGTTACATCCAAATCGGTTCATAAATACGCCTTTTATCGCGTGACAAAATTCAGGACGTTTCAAAATGTCAGCCACGCTAGAAATTCAAAATGCTGTAACTCAGCCATTTTTTAAGATATAGACGAAACAAAAACTGCTCCGAAATCTTTGTATAAAGGTCAAATACATAAGAAAAAAATATTTTTCCATTTTCAATTTTTTTGTACCACATTTCAAATTTTAAATTTTTAAAAAAATTTTAAATAGCCGCCATTTTGAAACAAAATGGCGGATGAAGCTGGCCAACGAACTCGGTCGAGAGATTGGTATGTACTATGTACACACCGAATTACATCCAAATCGGTTTATAAATACGCCTTTTATCGCGTGACAAAATTCAGGACGTTTCAAAATGTCAGCCACGCTAGAAATTCAAAATGCTATAACTCAGCCATTGTTTAAGATATAGACGAAACAAAAACTGCTCCGGAATCTTTGTATAAAGGTCAAATACATAAGAAAAAAATATTTTTCCATTTTTAATTTTTTGGTACCACATTTCAAGTTTTAAATTTTTTTAAACATTTTAAATGGCCGCCATTTTGAAACAAAACGGTGGATGAAGTTGGCCAACGAACTCGGTCGAGACATTGGTATGTACTATGTACACACCGAATTACATCGAAATCGGTTCATAATTACGGGAGTTACAGTGTGACATAGGTCAGATATATATATATATATATATATATATATATATATATATATATATATATATATACATATATATATATATATATATATATATATATATATATATATATATATATATATATATATATATATATATATATATATATATATATATATATATCAATTTTGAACGGAGGGTGGTTTCGGGGTCTGGGGGTCATGATCGATGAAAATATACCAAAATTTTTTGAAATCGCTTTCCTCCGAACGGCTGCAATAGGTAGCTTTTTTGTAAAGAAAGCTACCTAAAACTCGCCAAAAGCGGCTATAAAGAATTGGTAAACATAGTTTATCTCTAATCTTGATTTAGTTTTTGTTGGCGAAATTAGTAGGGTAACTCTGGGATAGATGGCCATAGTTTTTAAAGATTGAAATTAATATTCTTAGAATGCAAATACAAGAAATATTGATGGGTATTTGAAATTCTGATACATATACTCATAATATTTTACGCAAAAAATAATTAAACAATTAAAACAAAAATGTGTTAAACAAAATTGAAATTTAAATGGCAGATGGCCATTCCTTAAAGACGAGGAGAGATGGCCTTCCAATAAAAGAAAGAAAAAGTTAATTTAAATAGCAAAAAAATACCACATTTCATATAGTTAAACATGAAAAACATACAGCAATTTGTAAAGATGCAGTTATATGATGGAAAATGGGTGAAGAAAACTCGAATAAACAAAAATTGAAGTATAATTTCAATACTTCGCTTTTCGTAAAATCTTACCACATGCTTGGCAAAAGTCTTGATATTTTGTACACGTTTCCTGGAACCACTTCAGGTACATTATGCATTGTATCCAGACATTCTTTTTGGATGTGATGCTACATTGTTTTGCGCAACCAACACAGTGATCCTAATACAATTCTATTTACTCGGAATCTGTAGAATCTGATAATTTAAATGTACTTTGTTTTCTTCGCTACTGGGATTGTCGTGTTTTCTTTTCTCGCATTAATTTTAGGTTTATTACGTTAATTTAGTTTATTTATCAACTTTATCAATTTCTGTTATGAAAGTATCCGACGTTTTCAGTATTTTGTGAAACAAATAAATCGTTAGGTCTTATATTATTATTATTATTATTATTATTATTATTATTATTATTATTATTATTATTATTATCAAAATATTTATATTAGTTAAAATTTAAATAATTATATCAGTTAATTATATTTATAAATGTAAAAATAAGATATTTATTTTAAGTTTAATTATATTTAGTTAAAATCATCACTAAGTATAATTTTGAAATATTGATTAAAGGTGGCCATCTCTCCTCGATTTCATGTGGCCATCACTCCTGAAATTGGACTGATGGTCGCTCAATTAAAAACATCAATAGCCATTTTACGACTTTGTTTTAGTCTTAGAAGTAAAGATTAGATTATATACGTACCTTAAAAGTCCATATAGTAAAAAAATATATATAACGTACGTACTGCAAAAGATTCGGATAACTAAGTCAAAAAAATATTCAACCACCTATTTAATTGACATTAAAATTACACTTACTTTTCATAATAGAAAAACACAACTGCTCATCGCAATAAATATTCACGTTGAACTATTTCATACGAACAATGTTTATATTGCAATCTATGATCAAGTTTTGGAGATATTTAGACTCGTCGTCTCTCCTCTATGGCCATCTATCCTAGAGTTAACCTACTTGACTTTGAAATCTACCTAGGCCGAACCGGCAGTGATTTTTTTTATAAATACTACCTTAAATCTGGAAAAACATTGGTTTCTGTCATTTATAAAGCCCGCGGGTAACACGTAACTGATTATTGTATTTTATCGTTCGTGGATGTGTTACATATTCGTTGAAACATCTGTCTTTTTTACAGCCTATGACAGAATTTAAAAATCGTGTAATTTATTCTGTATGAAAAAACTGTAAGGTTTTACTACCTTGAAAATTGCATTATACGCACAAACACACACTTGCAATCTATATAATTATTAAAAGCATTAATTTGTACAGTCGGATTGCTGAAACATTTCAGCCCATTTTATCAATATCCATTTTTAAATAGCTCTTCCATTTCTGAATCAATCAATTTTCATCTGTTTTCACTTGGAACTTCGTAAAAAATTGTGGCATTAATTTATTTAGCGTCAGGATTTTAAGCAGATACACTTATCTTTACCATTTTTCACATTATTATGGTGTAATTCATACAAGCTCCGATTATTTTTAATTGAAATGTATAGCATAACTGATTTAATAATTTTAAATATTACCAGATGAGAGAAGGAATTTTGCAGTAATTTAACAGTAATACTAATTTAATGAAGAGAAAATTGAGCGGAGTGTTTGATTTTTGATACTTAACATTATAAATATGATTTTCTTTTCAAATAAAGAAGCGCCTTCTATTTTACATCTTTTAATGTGTAAAAGTCATAAGGAAAATATTTTTTTATCAAATTTACTTAAAACATAATTTTTATAATTATATAAAAATAAAACATTTTTACAAATTTAAAAATCAAAATTATTCGATTGCATGTGTCTAATACTCTTCTGTTATACTTAAAAAAATAGTTATTTATCAAAATACCTATTTTTAGTATATTTTCTCTTATCTTTACTAATATTATAAAGAAGAAAAAATCGTTTGTTTGTGTGTTTGTTCGAGGTAATCTCTGGAGTTGCCGAACCGATTTCAAAAGTATTGATATCAAAATGATTGTGCTAGTCCCACTTAGAATATAGGCTATATTTTATGTCCGTGCCAGTAACCCAAAGGGGCTGCAGGAGTAAAAAATGTTCTAAAAATGAGATTTTTGTGTTATTGAAGGCCCTAGGAACAGGAAATTTGGAATGGTAGTTACTTATAATATATAAATGATCTCTAAGAACATTTCTTAAAACATTAGCCATGACAGCCTTTGCTTCAACATAGACTCTGTTGCATGTTGGTGTCGCTACCACCTGGAATTTGCAGGAGCAAAAAACCTTCTAAATTGTGATTTCTGTGATACTGAAGAGGCTAGAAACTTTAAATATGACATGATTGTAACTTATAGCACATAAATGCCCTCTAAGAACTGTCGAAAATAAATTCGAAATTAAAAAGAGGTCAAATGAAGGGAAGAAGCGAAAAGCGTACTAAAAAAGTCCTAAATTACGATTTCTATGCAATCTCAGGAAATAGTAAACAGATTGCAAAAGTAATGGTTGTGAATCAATGGTGACAGTCTCTGATTCCACAGAGGTTATATTTTATGCCAGTGCCACTACCATATCGGGTTGGCAGGAGAAAAAAAATGTTCTATAAAAGGCATTTAAAAACTTTCTGAATTACCATTTCTATGGAATATTAGGAAATACCAAACCGATTTCAAAATTAATGTTGCCAAATTAATGGTGACAGTTTGTGTTTCAACATAGGCATTTTATGTTAGTGCCACTGCCACCAGAGAGGTGGTAGAACGATAGACAAGAATCTTGGAATTTCAGATGATGGTTATTTTTTTCGATGTAAACTAAGAACGTTCGTAACTCGTACTAAGAACGTTTTTTTCAAAACTTCAAATGAATACTGAAATGAGCGTATGAAATGAGCATAAAAGCTTCAAAATATTTTCTAAATTGTCATTTATTTAGTTTTAGTTCTTTTTATTAATTTAAATCTCATTTCTGCCTAATGCAGTGTAATAATGAGGTCTAGTTAAACTGTGTTTTAAATAGTAATTTTTGAATTATTCCTAAAAGTATAATTTTATTTTAATAAAAGTTAAACATATTAATATCATTTGGCATATTTCCATTGTTACGCGAGCAAAGCCGCAGCGTTTGCTAGTTATACTATATTATACTTACTGAAAGATTACTTTTTTAACACATTCCAAACATATTTAGGAATTTTATTTATTAAGACATTTCAATATCGTGTCATTTATTTTTTTTTATCAGTGTATACATTTTCGCATCTCTCTATTCTGATGAAAATAGCTACTGCTGCCATAGTTAAATTCATTGCGATATTTTTACTTTCTCGGCTGATAATGCAAAACAAATTTCATATAGAACAAGGAAAAATATAGTTTTATACAGAAATGCGTGATGAACAGTTTGAAACACACAGTTTTTAAATTGAGAGATTATTTTAAAATTTGTTATTACCTGATTATGTTAATATAATTCAGTTATACAAGTTATATAGGATAAAATTAACCATGCATAGAATTTTATTCATATTTTGCAAGCATATATGTGGTAAGATTTTGATGTTCAATGTCCAGTCATTTCAGAAATTTAAAATTTTTTGAGAGTTCTTTTTAAAATTTTATTCCAAATTTCCTTATCTGTATCAACACTTATTTCCTCTTTTGAAATAGCGACTTTTATCCTTTGTTTCTAAATATTAAAAAGCTCAAATAATAATATTTCCAAACTCCTTTCATTAAATAATAATTTGCACGTAAAAAATAAACAAGTTGGAAATAGCAGATCAAAGGTGGCAAATGCGGCGCGTTCATACTATAACTAGTTTTATAAATATTTTTTACACCGCATGTTGTAGTGAATGCAAATTTTAGGGCACTTCATAAGTGCATATCCATTTTATTCTGTTCGAAAGGCTGTAACACCATTCAAATGTGCTTGAAATAATTTTTCCCCTTGGCCATCATGTAACGGAAAACTTTTAACTGTCCCTGTAATTAAACTATTCATCCGATTTTCATAAAATTGGAAATAACTCGACAAAATTTTGCAATAATTATATATTTAAAATTGCAGACCATTCGGTTGGGTAGTTTTTGCTCTGTCATATGCGGAAGACGGAAAGAACGAGGCTATAGCGGCTATGTATTTACATAATTACGAAAACACATAAAAAGTGAGAAAATGTTAAACCTATTAAATTATAAAGAGCAAAAAGCATTCAAAGATGACTATTACGCCATGTTTAAAGCGATATATTTAAAATGGAACATATAAAGAAATTTTCTTAAGAAGCGAATAAAAGAGGCGTTTCGCCCTAGATGTTTTAAAACCTGGGAATCAGCGACATTTTTTTACTTAACTATTTTTAAAAGCTACTTTCAATTGTGTCATGTATCGGTGATTGACAAATCCCACAACAAAAGGTGATATTGGATTATGCTTTTAACGTGATATTCGTAAATTGTGCCCATAAATTATGTGAAAATGGTACCTGTAGTTTTTAAAAGAAGTAGTTTTATTTACTTAATCTCTTCAGTGCAAAGCAATATAATTGCTAAAATGTAGAAAAGGTTTAGTGTCACCAGAATTTACGAATAAACTAAGTTGAAAAAAAATTCCCGCTCATTATAAAAGCAACATTTTTTACATAAATTATGGATGTAAATTGTCAGTTCGGTATTAAAAGTAGACATATAAATAACTTAACACATACGTTCAAAGGTATAATGAAAGAAATATTGAGAATAAATAATTCGAAAATTACATTTAGATTATAGTGTTTAAATTTCTGCATGATTAAAAGGACCTAATTTAAAAGTAACATCAGATAATGCAAGTAATAGTTTACCATTTCGCTTTAAAGTTAATTTTTAAACACAGTAATTTGTCTCAGCGTTTCTAAAATATTTTATCTTTGCCATTACTATGATAGAACAATACATTTTGTGGTATTTGTTTGAAATTATTGGTATTAAAAGTGGAGAAATTTAGTAGAACTGTGAGCTAGTATACAAATGAAGGAAGATCAGAAATCTCATTAATTTAAACAAGTACGTGCGAAAGAAAAAAAAAGGAAAAACAACCCTATTCCAAAAAAGACATAATAAAAATACCATTGAATTTTTCATAATCGGGTAGTCTATTTAATGTTGAGAAGATTAGCATATTTTTAGAGGGTGACCTATGCGTTGGAAAGAAAATGTAGCTCATATGAGTCAGGGCTCCCTAGTTATACAAACAGATTTATAGTACACAAATAATTTTTATTGAAGAAATATTGTAGAATTTATATATCTTTTTAATTTACTACTACTATTTTAAAACAATAATCTTCATTGTACATTTCTATTGAGTATCTTATAGAAATCCACAATCGTTCGCTTTTTACTGACTTTTTAATGTTTTCTAGTCGTTTCGTCTTCAATACACTTGGTGTTCTGCGGAAGAGACGGTCCGTTTAATGACCATATTTGACTGCTGCCGGTATTCATGCGTTGTGGGCTATTTCTAATTTATGCTCCTTGCTATCCATTTATCTTTCTACAAATTATGTTTTAGTAGTCGCATAAAGCAGTACAATTCTACTGTTTTTACTTCTTTTTCATAATGCGCTTTATCATTACCCATATACAGGGCGTGGAGTTGCTTTGCAAGTGTGAAAGCCTTGGAAACTCTCTCAACTGTTTACGTGTCTTAAAGAAATTTAATATCAACATTATATTTCTCTAAATATATAAGCATATATTTTTTAATGCTACTTTTTTAAAGAATAACTCACTCAGCTCTCTGCTGTTAAATAAATATAATCATCGCTTTTCATTCGAAACTAATTTTAAAAGTGAAGCATTAATTTACGTTTTCGTATTAGAATAAATTATTGCATTATTCATGCATACTTGGAAGATTTTTCGAATGAAATGAATAAAGTAATTAATTTAACATTTTGAGATATTTTCGGATGAAAGAGCAAATTCAACGAAGCCCTCTAGATGAAATAGCTGATTAATGATACGAAATTTCAGCTAAATTTTCATTATGAACTTTTCACATTACAAATCAATGTGACATTATATGGATAATTTTAAAGCTGAAATAAAATTAATAAATTTAACGTTTTGATGCATTGTCGAAAAAGTGGTAGCGGGTATCTAATGACAACTTCTTTATAAACTTTTACTCAAATTCCGTAGTTGCATATGAACGTTATAATTAGTGTGGCAAAATATAAACTTTCTTTTTTTTTCTTTTTGTTTTAACATTATAGACATGGTACTTTATTTAATCATATCCTCATTTCAATTTGTACAGATTTTATCTCATAAGTGTTGCAAGAAAACATTTTCTATTTTTCTTTTTATTTATTGTGTCATAGATATATTTTAAACATAATTTGCATGCATATTTAAAAACGAAACAGATTTGTATTTCTGCAATTCGAATTATACGATTGTATGTTTTCAATTTTTTCCAGACATAACAAAAATAAAATTTATTCACTAATTTAATAAATTTTATTGTAATTCCCTAATTACAACATTTTCTTTAATATACTTCTTTTATTCCTTTAGTGGTCATCAGAAAAGTTTGAAATACCGATAATTAACAGAAGTTGAATCGTAGAATAGTAAGTGTATGTAATTAATTTAGACTATTATACCTCTTTAGCATTTAAAGTTTTATGTTTTAAAAAATATAAGAATGTATTTCTCAAATTGTAAAAAACAATATTTTTTTTTTTATTTTGTACGAAAACATTAATCTTGAAAAAATTGTTGTTAAATGATTTTGTAGTCCGGATTCTATGTTTTTCAGTCTTAATTTCGTTTTTATACTGCTTATTACGTTGTCTTTCCATTATCTCTCAAAGAAAACAACAGCAACAAAAACCTACAAAAATAATATATATGTTATCGGCCTAACCCTATTTTAGACCAAACTAGTTTATCCTAACACGTATAGGATAAACTAGTTTTACCTAGGCCAAACTAGTTTAACCTGACGACCATAGGATAAACTAGTTTTTCCTAGGCCAGACTAGTTTGGCCTAACGCTCATAGGATAAACCAGTTTAGCCTGCTATTCATTGGTCTGAACTAGTTTATCCTAGGCCAATTCAATTTGGCGTGATTTTATCGATCTCAAAGACCGGCCCGGCGCGAACCTTCTAGTTTATCCTTGGCCAATACAATTTGACGTGCTTTTACTGATCCGAACTATCGTTCTGGCGCCAACCTTCTGCAAAGTAATATTTCCATCTCCCCTGTATAATATATTTTATTCGATGGGGAGTGGGAAACTGTCGCCCTATCTTCCCCATTTTACCGCCGTCGGTAGTTACAAAATATGTTCCATATGACAAATTATGTGCTTGAGGACCAAAAAATGAGATGTGAGATTATTATAAAATTTAGGAGAGGAAGAATTTAGAGGATTCATGAATAATGTACAGTATACAACCTCGAAAATCCGGCATCGTCGTTACCGGGAATTTTTAGAAATTCCAGATTTCTGAAAGGATATCAAATGTACTTCTGATATTCTTAATAGTGCATTTATTCATAATTAATTCAAAGCCAAAAAAAAAAAAAAATAATAATAAATATTAAAAAAAAAAAATTAATGTTTTTGCAAATTTTTTTTTTCTCACATAAATATCACCTGGATTTGAATTAATTATGAATAAATGCACCATTAAGAGTATCAAAAGTACACTTGATATTCTTTCAAAAATCTGGAATTTTAAAATATCCGGCGAAGTCCTGGTCACAGTTTGGCCTAAAATACATATATTTTCAAGCTACCATTATTCCGTAATAAAAATTCTCTTTAAATAATAGTACATATATGTTATAAAATCCTGTTTTAAACGGAATTTTTTTTAATCAGTGCAAATTAGATATAATAATCCGTTTGAAAAAAAAACATAATACATTTGCTAGAGACGACGGACCTGCTAAAAAAGAAACTTAACTATAACGAAGTTTTCTTTTATCTCCTATGTGATTCCGTCTTAGAGGGTTTTTCTATATAATTTTTTTCAGATTTTCAAGTCTCCAACATTATTAATTATGCAGATACTTACATACAAATAGAGATTCATTAAAAAATAAACATAGTTTACATTAGAATCAGAAATATCGTTAATCCACATTCTATGGCTTGGAGATTTAAACTTTTTTTTTTTTAAAATTCAATACAATAAAATCTTCTAAGACGATATTGCATAGAAAAGAAGGAAAATCCGTTAAAGGATGGTTCCCTTAATAGAAGGTTAATCGTCTGTTGTAAATGCATTATTTTACATGTACTAATATCCTCATTTTGCATAGATCAACATATTTTATTTATTTATTTATTATTTTATTTTATTTTATTTTATTTATTTTTTTTGTGTTAAGCACGAAATTCCGTCAAAGACAGGTTTTTTCTTTTCAGGTTTTATCGTACTTTAGTTTGATTACGTAAACATGCATCTCCTCATCTTAAAAATAAATAAATAAATAAATAAATATATATATATATATATATATATATATATATTTGAATTGTGGAAAAATAGCGATTTAAAAATACGTGTATTTAAAAAAAAATGTTGCGCTGGACCAAATGTTGCTGATATTTTTATTGAACAGCACAGGGATGCTGCTGGTCCAAATGATTTTCATATGAGCTGGGTTGGAAATTGTACTGAAAGTTTCTGCATATGCAGACCTCAAGAAGAATGCAGTCCACTCCCGACTTAAACCGAAAAAAAATTGAGTTTCAGTCCATCTCTTTCCGAACTTCTTGAAATATGCAATCCATAAACCAAGCCCGTACCGAGTGTCGGGGATGAAAATTAGACGGGGACCATTACATCGAATAACCATAAGACTAGCTCACAAAATTTTGTAAATATGAACGCTAAACTTCTATTCCTATTATGCAATTATACAATATGAAACAAGAATAATTTAAAAAGTAATCTTTTTAACAAATATGCGTAATCATATTTAAAATACTATTGACTATAATTTTTCTTGTGTTCTAACGCGTTCTATAACCAAAACAAAGACATCTCAACCATGAAATATTATGCAGAGATAAATGTATTTCACATGCTTGGTTTCAGGTGATAGCATCACAAGAGGCAGCTCAGGGACGATGTCTAATTGTACAACTGAGACGACTCAGGTGGCTACAAATTTGAAAGTTTAATCACAATAAATTATGACAAATGTGTCAAACAAGTATGGGTAATCTTATTTAAAATACTGTTGACTATAATTTTTCTTGTGTTCAAACGCGTTCTACAATCACAACAAAGACATCTCAACCATGAAATATTATGCAGAGATAAATGTATTTCACATGCTTGGTTTCAGGTGATAGCATCACAAGAGGCGGCCCAGGGACGATGTCTAATTGTATAAATGAGACGACTCAGGTGGCTACAAATTTGAAAGTTTAATCACAATAAATTATGACAAACGTGTCAAACAAGTATGGGTAATCTTATTTAAAATACTGTTGACTATAAATTTTCTTGTGTTCAAACGCGTTCTATAACCAAAACAAAGACATCTCAACCATGAAATATTATGCAGAGATAAATGTATTTCACATGCTTGGTTTCAGGTGATAGCATCACAAGAGGCGGCTCAGGGACGATGTCTAATTGTACAACTGAGACGACTCAGGTGGCTACAAATTTGAAAGTTTAATCACAATAAATTATGACAAATGTGTCAAACAAGTATGGGTAATCTTATTTAAAATACTGTTCACTATAATTTTTCTTGTGTTCAAACGCGTTCTACAATCACAACAAAGATATCTCAACCATGAAATATTATGCAGAGATAAATGTATTTCACATGCTTGGTTTCAGGTGATAGCATCACAAGAGGCGGCTCAGGGACGATGTCTAATTGTATAACTGAGACGACTCAGGTGGCCACAAATTTGAAAGTTTAATCACAATAAATTATGACAAATGTGTCAAACAAGTATGGGTAATCTTATTTAAAATACTGTTGACTATAAATTTTCTTGTGTTCAAACGCGTACTATAACCAAAACAAAGACATCTCAACCATGAAATATTATGCAGAGATAAATGTATTTCACATGCTTAGTTTCAGGTGATAGCATCACAAGAGGCGGCTCAGGGACGATGTCTAATTGTAAAACTGAGACGACTCAAGTGGCTAAAAATTTGAAAGTTTAATCACAATAAATTATGACAAATGTGTCAAACAAGTATGGGTAATCTTATTTAAAATACTGTTGACTATAATTTTTCTTGTGTTCAGACGCGTTCTACAATCACAACAAAGACATCTCAACCATGAAATATTATGCAGAGATAAATGTATTTCACATGCTTGGTTTCAGGTGATAGAATCACAAGAGGCGGCTCAGGGACGATGTCTAATTGTACAACTGAGACGACACAGGTGGCTACAAATTTGAAAGTTGAATCACAATAAATTATGACAAATGTGTCAAACAAGTATGGGTAATATTATTTAAAATACTGTTGACTATAATTTTTATTGTGTTCAAACGCGTTCTACAATCACAGCAAAGACATCTCAACCATGAAATATTATGCAGAGATAAATGTATTTCACATGCTTGGTTTCAGGTGATAGCATCACAAGAGGCGGCTCAGGGACGATGTCTAATTGTACAACTGAGACGACTCAGGTGGCTACAAATTTGAAAGTTTAATCACAATAAATTATGACAAATGTGTCAAACAAGTATGAGTAATCTTATTTAAAATACTGTTGACTATAATTTCTCTTGTGTTAAAACACGTTCTACAATCACAACAAAGACATCTCAACCATGAAATATTATGCAGAGATAAATGTATTTCACATGCTTGGTTTCAGGTGATAGCATCACAAGAGGCGGCTCAGGGACGATGTCTAATTGTACAACTGAGACGACTCAGGTGGCTACAAATTTGAAAGTTTAATCACAATAAATTATGACAAATGTGTCAAACAAGTATGGGTAATCTTATTTAAAATACTGTTGACTATAATTTTTCTTGTGTTCAAACGCGTTCTATAACCAAAACAAAGACATCTCAACCATGAAATATTATGCAGAGATATATGTATTTCACATACTTGGTTTCAGGTGATAGCATCACGAGAGGCGGCTCAGGGACGATGTCTAATTGTACAACTGAGACGACTCAGGTGGCTACAAATTTGAAAGTTTAATCACAATAAATTATAATAAATGTGTCAAACAAGTATGGGTAATCTTATTTAAAATACTGTTGACTATAATTTTTCTTGTGTTCAAACGCGTTCCACAATCACAACAAAGACATCTCAACCATGAAATATTATGCAGAGATAAATGTATTTCACATGCTTGGTTTCAGGTGATAGCATCACAAGAGGCGGCTCAGGGACGATGTCTAATTGTACAACTGAGACGACTCAGGTGGCTACAAATTTGAAAGTTTAATCACAATAAATTATGACAAATGTGTCAAACAAGTATGGATAATCTTATTTAAAATACTGTTGACTATAATTTTTCTTGTGTTCAAACGCGTTCTATAACCAAAACAAAGACATCTCAACCATGAAATATTATGCAGAGATAAATGTATTTCACATACTTGGTTTCAAGTGATAGCATCACAAGAGGCGTCTCAGGGACGATGTCTAATTGTACAACTGAGACGACTCAGGTGGCTACAAATTTGAAAGTTTAATCACAATAAATTATGACAAATGTGTCAAACAAGTATGGGTAATCTTATTTAAAATACTGTTGACTATAATTTTTCTTGTGTTCAAACGCGTTCTACAATCACAACAAAGACATCTCAACCATGAAATATTATGCAGAGATAAATGTATTTCACATGCTTGGTTTCAGGTGATAGCATTACAAGAGGCGGCTCAAGGACGATGTCTAATTGTACAACTGAGACGACTCAGGCCGCTACAAATTTGAAAGTTTAATCACGATAAATTATGACAAATCTGTCAAACAAGTATGGGTAATCTTATTTAAAATACTGTTGACTATAATTTTTCTTGTGTTCAAACGCGTTCTACAATCACAACAAAGACATCTCAACCATGAAATATTATGCAGAGATAAATCTATTTCACATGCTTGGTTTCAGGTGATAGCATCACAAGAGGCGGCTCAGGGACGATGTCTAATTGTACAACTGAGACGACTCAGGTGGCTACAAATTTGAAAGTTTAATCACAATAAATTATGACAAATGTGTCAAACAAGTATGGGTAATCTTATTTAAAATACTGTTGACTATAATTTTTCTTGTGTTCAAACGCGTTCTACAATCACAACAAAGACATCTCAACCATGAAATATTATGCAGAGATAAATGTATTTCACATGCTTGGTTTCAGGTGATAGCATTACAAGAGGCGGCTCAAGGACGATGTCTAATTGTACAACTGAGACGACTCAGGTGGCTACAAATTTGAAAGTTTAATCACGATAAATTATGACAAATCTGTCAAACAAGTATGGGTAATCTTATTTAAAATACTGTTGACTATAATTTTTCTTGTGTTCAAACGCGTTCTACAATCACAACAAAGACATCTCAACCATGAAATATTATGCAGAGATAAATGTATTTCACATGCTTGGTTTCAGGTGATAGCATCACAAGAGGCGGCTCAGGGACGATGTCTAATTGTACAACTGAGACGACTCAGGTGGCTACAAATTTGAAAGTTTAATCACAATAAATTATGACAAATGTGTCAAACAAGTATGGGTAATCTTATTTAAAATACTGTTGACTATAATTTTTCTTGTGTTCAAACGCGTTCTACAATCACAACAAAGACATCTCAACCATGAAATATTATGCAGAGATAAATCTATTTCACATGCTTGGTTTCAGGTGATAGCATCACAAGAGGCGGCTCAGGGACGATGTCTAATTGTACAACTGAGACGACTCAGGTGGCTACAAATTTGAAAGTTTAATCACAATAAATTATGACAAATGTGTCAAACAAGTATGGGTAATCTTATTTAAAATACTGTTGACTATAATTTTTCTTGTGTTCAAACGCGTTCTACAATCACAACAAAGACATCTCAACCATGAAATATTATGCAGAGATAAATGTATTTCACATGCTTGGTTTCAGGTGATAGCATCACAAGAGGCGGCTCAGGGACGATGTCTAATTGTACAACTGAGACGACTCAGGTGGCTACAAATTTGAAAGTTTAATCACAATAAATTATGACAAATGTGTCAAACAAGTATGGGTAATCTTATTTAAAATACTGTTGACTATAATTTTTCTTGTTTCAAGCGCGTTCTACAATCACAACAAAGACATCTCAACCATGAAATATTAAGCAGAGATAAATGTATTTCACATTCTTGGTTTCAGGTGATAGCATCACGAGAGGCGGCTCAGGGACGATGTCTAATTGTACAACTGAGACGACTCAGGTGGTTACAAATTTGAAAGTTTAATCACAATAAATTATGACAAATGTGTCAAACAAGTATGGGTAATCTTATTTAAAATGCTGTTGACTATAATTTTTCTTGTGTTCAAACGCGTTCTATAACCAAAACAAAGACATCTCAACCATGAAATATTATGCAGAGATAAATGTATTTCACATGCTTGGTTTCAGGTGATAGCATCACAAGAGGCGGCTCAGGGACGATGTCTAATTGTACGACTGAGACGACTCAGGTGGCTACAAATTTGAAAGTTTAATCACAATAAATTATGACAAATGTGTCAAACAAGTATGGGTAATCTTATTTAAAATACTGTTGACTATAATTTTTCTTGTGTTCAAGCGCGTTCTATAACCAAAACAAAGACACCTCAACCATGAAATATTATGCAGAGATAAATGTATTTCACATGCTTGGTTTTAGGTGATAGCATCACAAGAGGCGGCTCAGGGACGATGTCTAATTGTACGACTGAGACGACTCAGGTGGCTACAAATTTGAAAGTTTAATCACAATAAATTATGACAAATGTGTCAAACAAGTATGGGTAATCTTATTTAAAATACTGTTGACTATAATTTTTCTTGTGTTCAAACGCGTTCCACAATCACAACAAAGACATCTCAACCATGAAATATTATGCAGAGATAAATGTATTTCACATGCTTGGTTTCAGGTGATAGCATCACAAGAGGCGGCTCAGGGACGATGTCTAATTGTACAACTGAGACGACTCAGGTGGCTACAAATTTGAAAGTTTAATCACAATAAATTATGACAAATGTGTCAAACAAGTATGGGTAATCTTATTTAAAATACTGTTGACTATAATTTTTCTTGTGTTCAAACGCGTTCTATAACCAAAACAAAGACATCTCAACCATGAAATATTATGCAGAGATAAATGTATTTCACATACTTGGTTTCAAGTGATAGCATCACAAGAGGCGTCTCAGGGACGATGTCTAATTGTACAACTGAGACGACTCAGGTGGCTACAAATTTGAAAGTTTAATCACAATAAATTATGACAAATGTGTCAAACAAGTATGGGTAATCTTATTTAAAATACTGTTGACTATAATTTTTCTTGTGTTCAAACGCGTTCTACAATCACAACAAAGACATCTCAACCATGAAATATTATGCAGAGATAAATGTATTTCACATGCTTGGTTTCAGGTGATAGCATTACAAGAGGCGGCTCAAGGACGATGTCTAATTGTACAACTGAGACGACTCAGGTGGCTACAAATTTGAAAGTTTAATCACGATAAATTATGACAAATCTGTCAAACAAGTATGGGTAATCTTATTTAAAATACTGTTGACTATAATTTTTCTTGTGTTCAAACGCGTTCTACAATCACAACAAAGACATCTCAACCATGAAATATTATGCAGAGATAAATCTATTTCACATGCTTGGTTTCAGGTGATAGCATCACAAGAGGCGGCTCAGGGACGATGTCTAATTGTACAACTGAGACGACTCAGGTGGCTACAAATTTGAAAGTTTAATCACAATAAATTATGACAAATGTGTCAAACAAGTATGGGTAATATTATTTAAAATACTGTTGACTATAATTTTTCTTGTGTTCAAACGCGTTCTACAATCACAGCAAAGACATCTCAACCATGAAATATTATGCAGAGATAAATGTATTTCACATGCTTGGTTTCAGGTGATAGCATCACAAGAGGCGGCTCAGGGACGATGTCTAATTGTACAACTGAGACGACTCAGGTGGCTACAAATTTGAAAGTTTAATCACAATAAATTATGACAAATGTGTCAAACAAGTATGGGTAATCTTATTTAAAATACTGTTGGCTATAATTTTTCTTGTGTTCAAACGCGTTCTATAACCAAAACAAAGACATCTCAACCATGAAATATTATGCAGAGATATATGTATTTCACATACTTGGTTTCAGGTGATAGCATCACGAGAGGCGGCTCAGGGACGATGTCTAATTGTACAACTGAGACGACTCAGGTGGCTACAAATTTGAAAGTTTAATCACAATAAATTATAATAAATGTGTCAAACAAGTATGGGTAATCTTATTTAAAATACTGTTGACTATAATTTTTCTTGTGTTCGAACGCGTTCCACAATCACAACAAAGACATCTCAACCATGAAATATTATGCAGAGATAAATGTATTTCACATGCTTGGTTTCAGGTGATAGCATCACAAGAGGCGGCTCAGGGACGATGTCTAATTGTACAACTGAGACGACTCAGGTGGCTACAAATTTGAAAGTTTAATCACAATAAATTATGACAAATGTGTCAAACAAGTATGGGTAATCTTATTTAAAATACTGTTGACTATAATTTTTCTTGTGTTCAAACGCGTTCTATAACCAAAACAAAGACATCTCAACCATGAAATATTATGCAGAGATAAATGTATTTCACATACTTGGTTTCAAGTGATAGCATCACAAGAGGCGTCTCAGGGACGATGTCTAATTGTACAACTGAGACGACTCAGGTGGCTACAAATTTGAAAGTTTAATCACAATAAATTATGACAAATGTGTCAAACAAGTATGGGTAATCTTATTTAAAATACTGTTGACTATAATTTTTCTTGTGTTCAAACGCGTTCTACAATCACAACAAAGACATCTCAACCATGAAATATTATGCAGAGATAAATGTATTTCACATGCTTGGTTTCAGGTGATAGCATCGCAAGAGGCGGCTCAGGGACGATGTCTAATTGTACAACTGAGACGACTCAGGTGGCTACAAATTTGAAAGTTTAATCACAATAAATTATGACAAATGTGTCAAACAAGTATGGGTAATCTTATTTAAAATACTGTTGACTATAATTTTTCTTGTTTCAAGCGCGTTCTACAATCACAACAAAGACATCTCAACCATGAAATATTATGCAGAGATAAATGTATTTCACATTCTTGGTTTCAGGTGATAGCATCACGAGAGGCGGCTCAGGGACGATGTCTAATTGTACAACTGAGACGACTCAGGTGGTTACAAATTTGAAAGTTTAATCACAATAAATTATGACAAATGTGTCAAACAAGTATGGGTAATCTTATTTAAAATGCTGTTGACTATAATTTTTCTTGTGTTCAAACGCGTTCTATAACCAAAACAAAGACATCTCAACCATGAAATATTATGCAGAGATAAATGTATTTCACATGCTTGGTTTCAGGTGATAGCATCACAAGAGGCGGCTCAGGGACGCTGTCTAATTGTACGACTGAGACGACTCAGGTGGCTACAAATTTGAAAGTTTAATCACAATAAATTATGACAAATGTGTCAAACAAGTATGGGTAATCTTATTTAAAATACTGTTGACTATAATTTTTCTTGTGTTCAAGCGCGTTCTATAACCAAAACAAAGACACCTCAACCATGAAATATTATGCAGAGATAAATGTATTTCACATGCTTGGTTTTAGGTGATAGCATCACAAGAGGCGGCTCAGGGACGATGTCTAATTGTACGACTGAGACGACTCAGGTGGCTACAAATTTGAAAGTTTAATCACAATAAATTATGACAAATGTGTCAAACAAGTATGGGTAATCTTATTTAAAATACTGTTGACTATAATTTTTCTTGTGTTCAAACGCGTTCTATAACCAAAACAAAGACATCTCAACCATGAAATATTATGCAGAGATATATGTATTTCACATACTTGGTTTCAGGTGATAGCATCACGAGAGGCGGCTCAGGGACGATGTCTAATTGTACAACTGAGACGACTCAGGTGGCTACAAATTTGAAAGTTTAATCACAATAAATTATGACAAATGTGTCAAACAAGTATGGGTAATCTTATTTAAAATACTGTTGACTATAAGTTTTCTTGTGTTCAAACGCGTTCTATAACCAAAACAAAGACATCTCAACCATGAAATATTATGCAGAGATATAAGTATTTCACATACTTGGTTTCAGGTGATAGCATCACGAGAGGCGGCTCAGGGACGATGTCTAATTGTACAACTGAGACGACTCAGGTGGCTACAAATTTGAAAGTTTAATCACAATAAATTATATTAAATGTGTCAAACAAGTATGGGTAATCTTATTTAAAATACTGTTGACTATAATTTTTCTTGTGTTCAAACGCGTTCTACAATCACAACAAAGACATCTCAACCATGAAATATTATGCAGAGATAAATGTATTTCACATACTTGGTTTCAAGTGATAGCATCACAAGAGGCGTCTCAGGGACGATGTCTAATTGTACAACTGAGACGACTCAGGTGGCTACAAATTTGAAAGTTTAATCACAATAAATTATGACAAATGTGTCAAACAAGTATGGGTAATCTTATTTAAAATACTGTTGACTATAATTTTTCTTGTGTTCAAACGCGTTCTACAATCACAACAAAGACATCTCAACCATGAAATATTATGCAGAGATAAATGTATTTCACATGCTTGGTTTCAGGTGATAGCATTACAAGAGGCGGCTCAAGGACGATGTCTAATTGTACAACTGAGACGACTCAGGTGCCTACAAATTTGAAAGTTTAATCACGATAAATTATGACAAATCTGTCAAACAAGTATGGGTAATCTTATTTAAAATACTGTTGACTATAATTTTTCTTGTGTTCAAACGCGTTCTACAATCACAACAAAGACATCTCAACCATGAAATATTATGCAGAGATAAATCTATTTCACATGCTTGGTTTCAGGTGATAGCATCACAAGAGGCGGCTCAGGGACGATGTCTAATTGTACAACTGAGACGACTCAGGTGGCTACAAATTTGAAAGTTTAATCACAATAAATTATGACAAATGTGTCAAACAAGTATGGGTAATATTATTTAAAATACTGTTGACTATAATTTTTCTTGTGTTCAAACGCGTTCTACAATCACAGCAAAGACATCTCAACCATGAAATATTATGCAGAGATAAATGTATTTCACATGCTTGGTTTCAGGTGATAGCATCACAAGAGGCGGCTCAGGGACGATGTCTAATTGTACAACTGAGACGACTCAGGTGGCTACAAATTTGAAAGTTTAATCACAATAAATTATGACAAATGTGTCAAACAAGTATGGGTAATCTTATTTAAAATACTGTTGACTATAATTTTTCTTGTGTTCAAACGCGTTCTATAACCAAAACAAAGACATCTCAACCATGAAATATTATGCAGAGATATATGTATTTCACATACTTGGTTTCAGGTGATAGCATCACGAGAGGCGGCTCAGGGACGATGTCTAATTGTACAACTGAGACGACTCAGGTGGCTACAAATTTGAAAGTTTAATCACAATAAATTATAATAAATGTGTCAAACAAGTATGGGTAATCTTATTTAAAATACTGTTGACTATAATTTTTCTTGTGTTCGAACGCGTTCCACAATCACAACAAAGACATCTCAACCATGAAATATTATGCAGAGATAAATGTATTTCACATGCTTGGTTTCAGGTGATAGCATCACAAGAGGCGGCTCAGGGACGATGTCTAATTGTACAACTGAGACGACTCAGGTGGCTACAAATTTGAAAGTTTAATCACAATAAATTATGACAAATGTGTCAAACAAGTATGGGTAATCTTATTTAAAATACTGTTGACTATAATTTTTCTTGTGTTCAAACGCGTTCTATAACCAAAACAAAGACATCTCAACCATGAAATATTATGCAGAGATAAATGTATTTCACATACTTGGTTTCAAGTGATAGCATCACAAGAGGCGTCTCAGGGACGATGTCTAATTGTACAACTGAGACGACTCAGGTGGCTACAAATTTGAAAGTTTAATCACAATAAATTATGACAAATGTGTCAAACAAGTATGGGTAATCTTATTTAAAATACTGTTGACTATAATTTTTCTTGTGTTCAAACGCGTTCTACAATCACAACAAAGACATCTCAACCATGAAATATTATGCAGAGATAAATGTATTTCACATGCTTGGTTTCAGGTGATATCATTACAAGAGGCGGCTCAAGGACGATGTCTAATTGTACAACTGAGACGACTCAGGTGGATACAAATTTGAAAGTTTAATCACGATAAATTATGACAAATCTGTCAAACAAGTATGGGTAATCTTATTTAAAATACTGTTGACTATAATTTTTCTTGTGTTCAAACGCGTTCTACAATCACAACAAAGACATCTCAACCATGAAATATTATGCAGAGATAAATCTATTTCACATGCTTGGTTTCAGGTGATAGCATCACAAGAGGCGGCTCAGGGACGATGTCTAATTGTACAACTGAGACGACTCAGGTGGCTACAAATTTGAAAGTTTAATCACAATAAATTATGACAAATGTGTCAAACAAGTATGGGTAATCTTATTTAAAATACTGTTGACTATAATTTTTCTTGTGTTCAAACGCGTTCTACAATCACAACAAAGACCTCTCAACCATGAAATATTATGCAGAGATAAATGTATTTCACATGCTTGGTTTCAGGTGATAGCATCGCAAGAGGCGGCTCAGGGACGATGTCTAATTGTATAACTGAGACGACTCAGGTGGCTACAAATTTGAAAGTTTAATCACAATAAATTATGACAAATGTGTCAAACAAGTATGGGTAATCTTATTTAAAATACTGTTGACTATAACTTTTCTTGTTTCAAGCGCGTTCTACAATCACAACAAAGACTTCTCAACCATGAAATATTATGCAGAGATAAATGTATTTCACATTCTTGGTTTCAGGTGATAGCATCACGAGAGGCGGCTCAGGGACGATGTCTAATTGTACAACTGAGACGACTCAGGTGGTTACAAATTTGAAAGTTTAATCACAATAAATTATGACAAATGTGTCAAACAAGTATGGGTAATCTTATTTAAAATGCTGTTGACTATAATTTTTCTTGTGTTCAAACGCGTTCTATAACCAAAACAAAGACATCTCAACCATGAAATATTATGCAGAGATAAATGTATTTCACATGCTTGGTTTCAGGTGATAGCATCACAAGAGGCGGCTCAGGGACGATGTCTAATTGTACGACTGAGACGACTCAGGTGGCTACAAATTTGAAAGTTTAATCACAATAAATTATGACAAATGTGTCAAACAAGTATGGGTAATCTTATTTAAAATACTGTTGACTATAATTTTTCTTGTGTTCAAGCGCGTTCTATAACCAAAACAAAGACACATCAACCATGAAATATTATGCAGAGATAAATGTATTTCACATGCTTGGTTTTAGGTGATAGCATCACAAGAGGCGGCTCAGGGACGATGTCTAATTGTACGACTGAGACGACTCAGGTGGCTACAAATTTGAAAGTTTAATCACAATAAATTATGACAAATGTGTCAAACAAGTATGGGTAATCTTATTTAAAATACTGTTGACTATAATTTTTCTTGTGTTCAAACGCGTTCTATAACCAAAACAAAGACATCTCAACCATGAAATATTATGCAGAGATATATGTATTTCACATACTTGGTTTCAGGTGATAGCATCACGAGAGGCGGCTCAGGGACGATGTCTAATTGTACAACTGAGACGACTCAGGTGGCTACAAATTTGAAAGTTTAATCACAATAAATTATGACAAATGTGTCAAACAAGTATGGGTAATCTTATTTAAAATACTGTTGACTATAAGTTTTCTTGTGTTCAAACGCGTTCTATAACCAAAACAAAGACATCTCAACCATGAAATATTATGCAGAGATATAAGTATTTCACATACTTGGTTTCAGGTGATAGCATCACGAGAGGCGGCTCAGGGACGATGTCTAATTGTACAACTGAGACGACTCAGGTGGCTACAAATTTGAAAGTTTAATCACAATAAATTATATTAAATGTGTCAAACAAGTATGGGTAATCTTATTTAAAATACTGTTGACTATAATTTTTCTTGTGTTCAAACGCGTTCTACAATCACAACAAAGACATCTCAACCATGAAATATTATGCAGAGATAAATGTATTTCACATGCTTGGTTTCAGGTAATAGCATCACAAGAGGCGGCTCAGGGACGATGTCTAATTGTACAACTGAGAGGACTCAGGTGGATACAAATTTGAAAGTTTAATCACAATAAATTATGACAAATGTGTCAAACAAGTATGGGTAATCTTATTTAAAATACTGTTGACTATAATTTTTCTTGTGTTCAAACGCGTTCTACAATCACAACAGAGACATCTAAACCATGAAATATTATGCAGAGATAAATCTATTTCACATGCTTGGTTTCAGGTGATAGCATCACAAGAGGCGGCTCAGGGACGATGTCTAATTGTACAACTGAGACGACTCAGGTGGCTACAAATTTGAAAGTTTAATCACAATAAATTATGACAAATGTGTCAAACAAGTATGGGTAATCTTATTTAAAATACTGTTGACTATAATTTTTCTTGTGTTCAAACGCGTTCTATAACCAAAACAAAGACATCTCAACCATGAAATATTATGCAGAGATAAATGTATTTCACATACTTGGTTTCAAGTGATAGCATCACAAGAGGCGGCTCAGGGACGATGTCTAATTGTACAACTGAGACGACTCAGGTGGCTACAAATTTGAAAGTTTAATCACAATAAATTATGACAAATGTGTCAAACAATTATGGGTAATCTTATTTAAAATACTGTTGACTATAATTTTTCTTGTGTTCAAACGCGTTCTACAATCACAACAGACATCTCAACCATGAAATATTATGCAGAGATAAATGTATTTCACATGCTTGGTTTCAGGTGATAGCATTACAAGAGGCGGCTCAAGGACGATGTCTAATTGTACAACTGAGACAACTCAGGTGGCTACAAATTTGAAAGTTTAATCACGATAAATTATGACAAATCTGTCAAACAAGTATGGGTAATCTTATTTAAAATACTGTTGACTATAATTTTTCTTGTGTTCAAACGCGTTCTACAATCACAACAAAGACATCTCAACCATGAAATATTATGCAGAGATAAATCTATTTCACATGCTTGGTTTCAGGTGATAGCATCACAAGAGGCGGCTCAGGGACGATGTCTAATTGTACAACTGAGACGACTCAGGTGGCTACAAATTTGAAAGTTTAATCACAATAAATTATGACAAATGTGTCAAACAAGTATGGGTAATATTATTTAAAATACTGTTGACTATAATTTTTCTTGTGTTCAAACGCGTTCTACAATCACAGCAAAGACATCTCAACCATGAAATATTATGCAGAGATAAATGTATTTCACATGCTTGGTTTCAGGTGATAGCATCACAAGAGGCGGCTCAGGGACGATGTCTAATTGTACAACTGAGACGACTCAGGTGGCTACAAATTTGAAAGTTTAATCACAATAAATTATGACAAATGTGTCAAACAAGTATGGGTAATCTTATTTAAAATACTGTTGACTATAATTTTTCTTGTGTTCAAACGCGTTCTATAACCAAAACAAAGACATCTCAACCATGAAATATTATGCAGAGATATATGTATTTCACATACTTGGTTTCAGGTGATAGCATCACGAGAGGCGGCTCAGGGACGATGTCTAATTGTACAACTGAGACGACTCAGGTGGCTACAAATTTGAAAGTTTAATCACAATAAATTATAATAAATGTGTCAAATAAGTATGGGTAATCTTATTTAAAATACTGTTGACTATAATTTTTCTTGTGTTCGAACGCGTTCCACAATCACAACAAAGACATCTGAACCATGAAATATTATGCAGAGATAAATGTATTTCACATGCTTGGTTTCAGGTGATAGCATCACAAGAGGCGGCTCAGGGACGATGTCTAATTGTACAACTGAGACGACTCAGGTGGCTACAAATTTGAAAGTTTAATCACAATAAATTATGACAAATGTGTCAAACAAGTATGGGTAATCTTATTTAAAATACTGTTGACTATAATTTTTCTTGTGTTCAAACGCGTTCTATAACCAAAACAAAGACATCTCAACCATGAAATATTATGCAGAGATAAATGTATTTCACATACTTGGTTTCAAGTGATAGCATCGCAAGAGGCGTCTCAGGGACGATGTCTAATTGTACAACTGAGACGACTCAGGTGGCTACAAATTTGAAAGTTTAATCACAATAAATTATGACAAATGTGTCAAACAAGTATGGGTAATCTTATTTAAAATGCTGTTGACTATAATTTTTCTTGTGTTCAAACGCGTTCTACAATCACAACAAAGACATCTCAACCATGAAATATTATGCAGAGATAAATGTATTTCACATGCTTGGTTTCAGGTGATATCATTACAAGAGGCGGCTCAAGGACGATGTCTAATTGTACAACTGAGACGACTCAGGTGGCTACAAATTTGAAAGTTTAATCACGATAAATTATGACAAATCTGTCAAACAAGTATGGGTAATCTTATTTAAAATACTGTTGACTATAATTTTTCTTGTGTTCAAACGCGTTCTACAATCACAACAAAGACATCTCAACCATGAAATATTATGCAGTGATAAATCTATTTCACATGCTTGGTTTCAGGTGATAGCATCACAAGAGGCGGCTCAGGGACGATGTCTAATTGTACAACTGAGACGACTCAGGTGGCTACAAATTTGAAAGTTTAATCACAATAAATTATGACAAATGTGTCAAACAAGTATGGGTAATCTTATTTAAAATACTGTTGACTATAATTTTTCTTGTGTTCAAACGCGTTCTATAACCAAAACAAAGACATCTCAACCATGAAATATTATGCAGAGATAAATGTATTTCACATACTTGGTTTCAAGTGATAGCATCACAAGAGGCGTCTCAGGGACGATGTCTAATTGTACAACTGAGACGACTCAGGTGGCTACAAATTTGAAAGTTTAATCACAATAAATTATGACAAATGTGTCAAACAAGTATGGGTAATCTTATTTAAAATACTGTTGACTATAATTTTTCTTGTGTTCAAACGCGTTCTACAATCACAACAAAGACATCTCAACCATGAAATATTATGCAGAGATAAATGTATTTCACATGCTTGGTTTCAGGTGATATCATTACAAGAGGCGGCTCAAGGACGATGTCTAATTGTACAACTGAGACGACTCAGGTGGATACAAATTTGAAAGTTTAATCACGATAAATTATGACAAATCTGTCAAACAAGTATGGGTAATCTTATTTAAAATACTGTTGACTATAATTTTTCTTGTGTTCAAACGCGTTCTACAATCACAACAAAGACATCTCAACCATGAAATATTATGCAGAGATAAATCTATTTCACATGCTTGGTTTCAGGTGATAGCATCACAAGAGGCGGCTCAGGGACGATGTCTAATTGTACAACTGAGACGACTCAGGTGGCTACAAATTTGAAAGTTTAATCACAATAAATTATGACAAATGTGTCAAACAAGTATGGGTAATCTTATTTAAAATACTGTTGACTATAATTTTTCTTGTGTTCAAACGCGTTCTACAATCACAACAAAGACCTCTCAACCATGAAATATTATGCAGAGATAAATGTATTTCACATGCTTGGTTTCAGGTGATAGCATCGCAAGAGGCGGCTCAGGGACGATGTCTAATTGTATAACTGAGACGACTCAGGTGGCTACAAATTTGAAAGTTTAATCACAATAAATTATGACAAATGTGTCAAACAAGTATGGGTAATCTTATTTAAAATACTGTTGACTATAACTTTTCTTGTTTCAAGCGCGTTCTACAATCACAACAAAGACTTCTCAACCATGAAATATTATGCAGAGATAAATGTATTTCACATTCTTGGTTTCAGGTGATAGCATCACGAGAGGCGGCTCAGGGACGATGTCTAATTGTACAACTGAGACGACTCAGGTGGTTACAAATTTGAAAGTTTAATCACAATAAATTATGACAAATGTGTCAAACAAGTATGGGTAATCTTATTTAAAATGCTGTTGACTATAATTTTTCTTGTGTTCAAACGCGTTCTATAACCAAAACAAAGACATCTCAACCATGAAATATTATGCAGAGATAAATGTATTTCACATGCTTGGTTTCAGGTGATAGCATCACAAGAGGCGGCTCAGGGACGATGTCTAATTGTACGACTGAGACGACTCAGGTGGCTACAAATTTGAAAGTTTAATCACAATAAATTATGACAAATGTGTCAAACAAGTATGGGTAATCTTATTTAAAATACTGTTGACTATAATTTTTCTTGTGTTCAAGCGCGTTCTATAACCAAAACAAAGACACATCAACCATGAAATATTATGCAGAGATAAATGTATTTCACATGCTTGGTTTTAGGTGATAGCATCACAAGAGGCGGCTCAGGGACGATGTCTAATTGTACGACTGAGACGACTCAGGTGGCTACAAATTTGAAAGTTTAATCACAATAAATTATGACAAATGTGTCAAACAAGTATGGGTAATCTTATTTAAAATACTGTTGACTATAATTTTTCTTGTGTTCAAACGCGTTCTATAACCAAAACAAAGACATCTCAACCATGAAATATTATGCAGAGATATATGTATTTCACATACTTGGTTTCAGGTGATAGCATCACGAGAGGCGGCTCAGGGACGATGTCTAATTGTACAACTGAGACGACTCAGGTGGCTACAAATTTGAAAGTTTAATCACAATAAATTATGACAAATGTGTCAAACAAGTATGGGTAATCTTATTTAAAATACTGTTGACTATAAGTTTTCTTGTGTTCAAACGCGTTCTATAACCAAAACAAAGACATCTCAACCATGAAATATTATGCAGAGATATAAGTATTTCACATACTTGGTTTCAGGTGATAGCATCACGAGAGGCGGCTCAGGGACGATGTCTAATTGTACAACTGAGACGACTCAGGTGGCTACAAATTTGAAAGTTTAATCACAATAAATTATATTAAATGTGTCAAACAAGTATGGGTAATCTTATTTAAAATACTGTTGACTATAATTTTTCTTGTGTTCAAACGCGTTCTACAATCACAACAAAGACATCTCAACCATGAAATATTATGCAGAGATAAATGTATTTCACATGCTTGGTTTCAGGTAATAGCATCACAAGAGGCGGCTCAGGGACGATGTCTAATTGTACAACTGAGAGGACTCAGGTGGATACAAATTTGAAAGTTTAATCACAATAAATTATGACAAATGTGTCAAACAAGTATGGGTAATCTTATTTAAAATACTGTTGACTATAATTTTTCTTGTGTTCAAACGCGTTCTACAATCACAACAGAGACATCTAAACCATGAAATATTATGCAGAGATAAATCTATTTCACATGCTTGGTTTCAGGTGATAGCATCACAAGAGGCGGCTCAGGGACGATGTCTAATTGTACAACTGAGACGACTCAGGTGGCTACAAATTTGAAAGTTTAATCACAATAAATTATGACAAATGTGTCAAACAAGTATGGGTAATCTTATTTAAAATACTGTTGACTATAATTTTTCTTGTGTTCAAACGCGTTCTATAACCAAAACAAAGACATCTCAACCATGAAATATTATGCAGAGATAAATGTATTTCACATACTTGGTTTCAAGTGATAGCATCACAAGAGGCGGCTCAGGGACGATGTCTAATTGTACAACTGAGACGACTCAGGTGGCTACAAATTTGAAAGTTTAATCACAATAAATTATGACAAATGTGTCAAACAATTATGGGTAATCTTATTTAAAATACTGTTGACTATAATTTTTCTTGTGTTCAAACGCGTTCTACAATCACAACAGACATCTCAACCATGAAATATTATGCAGAGATAAATGTATTTCACATGCTTGGTTTCAGGTGATAGCATTACAAGAGGCGGCTCAAGGACGATGTCTAATTGTACAACTGAGACAACTCAGGTGGCTACAAATTTGAAAGTTTAATCACGATAAATTATGACAAATCTGTCAAACAAGTATGGGTAATCTTATTTAAAATACTGTTGACTATAATTTTTCTTGTGTTCAAACGCGTTCTACAATCACAACAAAGACATCTCAACCATGAAATATTATGCAGAGATAAATCTATTTCACATGCTTGGTTTCAGGTGATAGCATCACAAGAGGCGGCTCAGGGACGATGTCTAATTGTACAACTGAGACGACTCAGGTGGCTACAAATTTGAAAGTTTAATCACAATAAATTATGACAAATGTGTCAAACAAGTATGGGTAATATTATTTAAAATACTGTTGACTATAATTTTTCTTGTGTTCAAACGCGTTCTACAATCACAGCAAAGACATCTCAACCATGAAATATTATGCAGAGATAAATGTATTTCACATGCTTGGTTTCAGGTGATAGCATCACAAGAGGCGGCTCAGGGACGATGTCTAATTGTACAACTGAGACGACTCAGGTGGCTACAAATTTGAAAGTTTAATCACAATAAATTATGACAAATGTGTCAAACAAGTATGGGTAATCTTATTTAAAATACTGTTGACTATAATTTTTCTTGTGTTCAAACGCGTTCTATAACCAAAACAAAGACATCTCAACCATGAAATATTATGCAGAGATATATGTATTTCACATACTTGGTTTCAGGTGATAGCATCACGAGAGGCGGCTCAGGGACGATGTCTAATTGTACAACTGAGACGACTCAGGTGGCTACAAATTTGAAAGTTTAATCACAATAAATTATAATAAATGTGTCAAATAAGTATGGGTAATCTTATTTAAAATACTGTTGACTATAATTTTTCTTGTGTTCGAACGCGTTCCACAATCACAACAAAGACATCTGAACCATGAAATATTATGCAGAGATAAATGTATTTCACATGCTTGGTTTCAGGTGATAGCATCACAAGAGGCGGCTCAGGGACGATGTCTAATTGTACAACTGAGACGACTCAGGTGGCTACAAATTTGAAAGTTTAATCACAATAAATTATGACAAATGTGTCAAACAAGTATGGGTAATCTTATTTAAAATACTGTTGACTATAATTTTTCTTGTGTTCAAACGCGTTCTATAACCAAAACAAAGACATCTCAACCATGAAATATTATGCAGAGATAAATGTATTTCACATACTTGGTTTCAAGTGATAGCATCGCAAGAGGCGTCTCAGGGACGATGTCTAATTGTACAACTGAGACGACTCAGGTGGCTACAAATTTGAAAGTTTAATCACAATAAATTATGACAAATGTGTCAAACAAGTATGGGTAATCTTATTTAAAATGCTGTTGACTATAATTTTTCTTGTGTTCAAACGCGTTCTACAATCACAACAAAGACATCTCAACCATGAAATATTATGCAGAGATAAATGTATTTCACATGCTTGGTTTCAGGTGATATCATTACAAGAGGCGGCTCAAGGACGATGTCTAATTGTACAACTGAGACGACTCAGGTGGCTACAAATTTGAAAGTTTAATCACGATAAATTATGACAAATCTGTCAAACAAGTATGGGTAATCTTATTTAAAATACTGTTGACTATAATTTTTCTTGTGTTCAAACGCGTTCTACAATCACAACAAAGACATCTCAACCATGAAATATTATGCAGTGATAAATCTATTTCACATGCTTGGTTTCAGGTGATAGCATCACAAGAGGCGGCTCAGGGACGATGTCTAATTGTACAACTGAGACGACTCAGGTGGCTACAAATTTGAAAGTTTAATCACAATAAATTATGACAAATGTGTCAAACAAGTCTGGGTAATCTTATTTAAAATACTGTTGACTATAATTTTTCTTGTGTTCAAACGCGTTCTACAATCACAACAAAGACATCTCAACCATGAAATATTATGCAGAGATAAATGTATTTCACATGCTTGGTTTCAGGTGATAGCATCGCAAGAGGCGGCTCAGGGACGATGTCTAATTGTACAACTGAGACGACTCAGGTGGCTACAAATTTGAAAGTTTAATCACAATAAATTATGACAAATGTGTCAAACAAGTATGGGTAATCTTATTTAAAATACTGTTGACTATAATTTTTCTTGTTTCAAGCGCGTTCTACAATCACAACAAAGACATCTCAACCATGAAATATTATGCAGAGATAAATGTATTTCACATGCTTGGTTTCAGGTGATATCATTACAAGAGGCGGCTCAAGGACGATGTCTAATTGTACAACTGAGACGACTCAGGTGGCTACAAATTTGAAAGTTTAATCACAATAAATTATGACAAATGTGTCAAACAAGTATGGGTAATCTTATTTAAAATACTGTTGACTATAATTTTTCTTGTGTTCAAACGCGTTCTACAATCACAACAAAGACATCTCAACCATGAAATATTATGCAGAGATAAATGTATTTCACATGCTTGGTTTCAGGTGATATCATTACAAGAGGCGGCTCAAGGACGATGTCTAATTGTACAACTGAGACGACTCAGGTGGATACAAATTTGAAAGTTTAATCACGATAAATTATGACAAATCTGTCAAACAAGTATGGGTAATCTTATTTAAAATACTGTTGACTATAATTTTTCTTGTGTTCAAACGCGTTCTACAATCACAACAAAGACATCTCAACCATGAAATATTATGCAGAGATAAATCTATTTCACATGCTTGGTTTCAGGTGATAGCATCACAAGAGGCGGCTCAGGGACGATGTCTAATTGTACAACTGAGACGACTCAGGTGGCTACAAATTTGAAAGTTTAATCACAATAAATTATGACAAATGTGTCAAACAAGTATGGGTAATCTTATTTAAAATACTGTTGACTATAATTTTTCTTGTGTTCAAACGCGTTCTACAATCACAACAAAGACCTCTCAACCATGAAATATTATGCAGAGATAAATGTATTTCACATGCTTGGTTTCAGGTGATAGCATCGCAAGAGGCGGCTCAGGGACGATGTCTAATTGTATAACTGAGACGACTCAGGTGGCTACAAATTTGAAAGTTTAATCACAATAAATTATGACAAATGTGTCAAACAAGTATGGGTAATCTTATTTAAAATACTGTTGACTATAACTTTTCTTGTTTCAAGCGCGTTCTACAATCACAACAAAGACATCTCAACCATGAAATATTATGCAGAGATAAATGTATTTCACATTCTTGGTTTCAGGTGATAGCATCACGAGAGGCGGCTCAGGGACGATGTCTAATTGTACAACTGAGACGACTCAGGTGGTTACAAATTTGAAAGTTTAATCACAATAAATTATGACAAATGTGTCAAACAAGTATGGGTAATCTTATTTAAAATGCTGTTGACTATAATTTTTCTTGTGTTCAAACGCGTTCTATAACCAAAACAAAGACATCTCAACCATGAAATATTATGCAGAGATAAATGTATTTCACATGCTTGGTTTCAGGTGATAGCATCACAAGAGGCGGCTCAGGGACGATGTCTAATTGTACGACTGAGACGACTCAGGTGGCTACAAATTTGAAAGTTTAATCACAATAAATTATGACAAATGTGTCAAACAAGTATGGGTAATCTTATTTAAAATACTGTTGACTATAATTTTTCTTGTGTTCAAGCGCGTTCTATAACCAAAACAAAGACACCTCAACCATGAAATATTATGCAGAGATAAATGTATTTCACATGCTTGGTTTTAGGTGATAGCATCACAAGAGGCGGCTCAGGGACGATGTCTAATTGTACGACTGAGACGACTCAGGTGGCTACAAATTTGAAAGTTTAATCACAATAAATTATGACAAATGTGTCAAACAAGTATGGGTAATCTTATTTAAAATACTGTTGACTATAATTTTTCTTGTGTTCAAACGCGTTCTATAACCAAAACAAAGACATCTCAACCATGAAATATTATGCAGAGATATATGTATTTCACATACTTGGTTTCAGGTGATAGCATCACGAGAGGCGGCTCAGGGACGATGTCTAATTGTACAACTGAGACGACTCAGGTGGCTACAAATTTGAAAGTTTAATCACAATAAATTATGACAAATGTGTCAAACAAGTATGGGTAATCTTATTTAAAATACTGTTGACTATAAGTTTTCTTGTGTTCAAACGCGTTCTATAACCAAAACAAAGACATCTCAACCATGAAATATTATGCAGAGATATAAGTATTTCACATACTTGGTTTCAGGTGATAGCATCACGAGAGGCGGCTCAGGGACGATGTCTAATTGTACAACTGAGACGACTCAGGTGGCTACAAATTTGAAAGTTTAATCACAATAAATTATATTAAATGTGTCAAACAAGTATGGGTAATCTTATTTAAAATACTGTTGACTATAATTTTTCTTGTGTTCAAACGCGTTCTACAATCACAACAAAGACATCTCAACCATGAAATATTATGCAGAGATAAATGTATTTCACATGCTTGGTTTCAGGTAATAGCATCACAAGAGGCGGCTCAGGGACGATGTCTAATTGTACAACTGAGAGGACTCAGGTGGATACAAATTTGAAAGTTTAATCACAATAAATTATGACAAATGTGTCAAACAAGTATGGGTAATCTTATTTAAAATACTGTTGACTATAATTTTTCTTGTGTTCAAACGCGTTCTACAATCACAACAGAGACATCTAAACCATGAAATATTATGCAGAGATAAATCTATTTCACATGCTTGGTTTCAGGTGATAGCATCACAAGAGGCGGCTCAGGGACGATGTCTAATTGTACAACTGAGACGACTCAGGTGGCTACAAATTTGAAAGTTTAATCACAATAAATTATGACAAATGTGTCAAACAAGTATGGGTAATCTTATTTAAAATACTGTTGACTATAATTTTTCTTGTGTTCAAACGCGTTCTATAACCAAAACAAAGACATCTCAACCATGAAATATTATGCAGAGATAAATGTATTTCACATACTTGGTTTCAAGTGATAGCATCACAAGAGGCGGCTCAGGGACGATGTCTAATTGTACAACTGAGACGACTCAGGTGGCTACAAATTTGAAAGTTTAATCACAATAAATTATGACAAATGTGTCAAACAATTATGGGTAATCTTATTTAAAATACTGTTGACTATAATTTTTCTTGTGTTCAAACGCGTTCTACAATCACAACAGACATCTCAACCATGAAATATTATGCAGAGATAAATGTATTTCACATGCTTGGTTTCAGGTGATAGCATTACAAGAGGCGGCTCAAGGACGATGTCTAATTGTACAACTGAGACAACTCAGGTGGCTACAAATTTGAAAGTTTAATCACGATAAATTATGACAAATCTGTCAAACAAGTATGGGTAATCTTATTTAAAATACTGTTGACTATAATTTTTCTTGTGTTCAAACGCGTTCTACAATCACAACAAAGACATCTCAACCATGAAATATTATGCAGAGATAAATCTATTTCACATGCTTGGTTTCAGGTGATAGCATCACAAGAGGCGGCTCAGGGACGATGTCTAATTGTACAACTGAGACGACTCAGGTGGCTACAAATTTGAAAGTTTAATCACAATAAATTATGACAAATGTGTCAAACAAGTATGGGTAATATTATTTAAAATACTGTTGACTATAATTTTTCTTGTGTTCAAACGCGTTCTACAATCACAGCAAAGACATCTCAACCATGAAATATTATGCAGAGATAAATGTATTTCACATGCTTGGTTTCAGGTGATAGCATCACAAGAGGCGGCTCAGGGACGATGTCTAATTGTACAACTGAGACGACTCAGGTGGCTACAAATTTGAAAGTTTAATCACAATAAATTATGACAAATGTGTCAAACAAGTATGGGTAATCTTATTTAAAATACTGTTGACTATAATTTTTCTTGTGTTCAAACGCGTTCTATAACCAAAACAAAGACATCTCAACCATGAAATATTATGCAGAGATATATGTATTTCACATACTTGGTTTCAGGTGATAGCATCACGAGAGGCGGCTCAGGGACGATGTCTAATTGTACAACTGAGACGACTCAGGTGGCTACAAATTTGAAAGTTTAATCACAATAAATTATAATAAATGTGTCAAACAAGTATGGGTAATCTTATTTAAAATACTGTTGACTATAATTTTTCTTGTGTTCGAACGCGTTCCACAATCACAACAAAGACATCTCAACCATGAAATATTATGCAGAGATAAATGTATTTCACATGCTTGGTTTCAGGTGATAGCATCACAAGAGGCGGCTCAGGGACGATGTCTAATTGTACAACTGAGACGACTCAGGTGGCTACAAATTTGAAAGTTTAATCACAATAAATTATGACAAATGTGTCAAACAAGTATGGGTAATCTTATTTAAAATACTGTTGACTATAATTTTTCTTGTGTTCAAACGCGTTCTATAACCAAAACAAAGACATCTCAACCATGAAATATTATGCAGAGATAAATGTATTTCACATACTTGGTTTCAAGTGATAGCATCGCAAGAGGCGTCTCAGGGACGATGTCTAATTGTACAACTGAGACGACTCAGGTGGCTACAAATTTGAAAGTTTAATCACAATAAATTATGACAAATGTGTCAAACAAGTATGGGTAATCTTATTTAAAATACTGTTGACTATAATTTTTCTTGTGTTCAAACGCGTTCTACAATCACAACAAAGACATCTCAACCATGAAATATTATGCAGAGATAAATGTATTTCACATGCTTGGTTTCAGGTGATATCATTACAAGAGGCGGCTCAAGGACGATGTCTAATTGTACAACTGAGACGACTCAGGTGGCTACAAATTTGAAAGTTTAATCACGATAAATTATGACAAATCTGTCAAACAAGTATGGGTAATCTTATTTAAAATACTGTTGACTATAATTTTTCTTGTGTTCAAACGCGTTCTACAATCACAACAAAGACATCTCAACCATGAAATATTATGCAGTGATAAATCTATTTCACATGCTTGGTTTCAGGTGATAGCATCACAAGAGGCGGCTCAGGGACGATGTCTAATTGTACAACTGAGACGACTCAGGTGGCTACAAATTTGAAAGTTTAATCACAATAAATTATGACAAATGTGTCAAACAAGTATGGGTAATCTTATTTAAAATACTGTTGACTATAATTTTTCTTGTGTTCAAACGCGTTCTACAATCACAACAAAGACATCTCAACCATGAAATATTATGCAGAGATAAATGTATTTCACATGCTTGGTTTCAGGTGATAGCATCGCAAGAGGCGGCTCAGGGACGATGTCTAATTGTACAACTGAGACGACTCAGGTGGCTACAAATTTGAAAGTTTAATCACAATAAATTATGACAAATGTGTCAAACAAGTATGGGTAATCTTATTTAAAATACTGTTGACTATAATTTTTCTTGTTTCAAGCGCGTTCTACAATCACAACAAAGACATCTCAACCATGAAATATTATGCAGAGATAAATGTATTTCACATTCTTGGTTTCAGGTGATAGTATCACGAGAGGCGGCTCAGGGACGATGTCTAATTGTACAACTGAGACGACTCAGGTGGTTACAAATTTGAAAGTTTAATCACAATAAATTATGACAAATGTGTCAAACAAGTATGGGTAATCTTATTTAAAATGCTGTTGACTATAATTTTTCTTGTGTTCAAACGCGTTCTATAACCAAAACAAAGACATCTCAACCATGAAATATTATGCAGAGATAAATGTATTTCACATGCTTGGTTTCAGGTGATAGCATCACAAGAGGCGGCTCAGGGACGATGTCTAATTGTACGACTGAGACGACTCAGGTGGCTACAAATTTGAAAGTTTAATCACAATAAATTATGACAAATGTGTCAAACAAGTATGGGTAATCTTATTTAAAATACTGTTGACTATAATTTTTCTTGTGTTCAAGCGCGTTCTATAACCAAAACAAAGACACCTCAACCATGAAATATTATGCAGAGATAAATGTATTTCACATGCTTGGTTTTAGGTGATAGCATCACAAGAGGCGGCTCAGGGACGATGTCTAATTGTACGACTGAGACGACTCAGGTGGCTACAAATTTGAAAGTTTAATCACAATAAATTATGACAAATGTGTCAAACAAGTATGGGTAATCTTATTTAAAATACTGTTGACTATAATTTTTCTTGTGTTCAAACGCGTTCTATAACCAAAACAAAGACATCTCAACCATGAAATATTATGCAGAGATATAAGTATTTCACATACTTGGTTTCAGGTGATAGCATCACGAGAGGCGGCTCAGGGACGATGTCTAATTGTACAACTGAGACGACTCAGGTGGCTACAAATTTGAAAGTTTAATCACAATAAATTATATTAAATGTGTCAAACAAGTATGGGTAATCTTATTTAAAATACTGTTGACTATAATTTTTCTTGTGTTCAAACGCGTTCTACAATCACAACAAAGACATCTCAACCATGAAATATTATGCAGAGATAAATGTATTTCACATGCTTGGTTTCAGGTAATAGCATCACAAGAGGCGGCTCAGGGACGATGTCTAATTGTACAACTGAGAGGACTCAGGTGGATACAAATTTGAAAGTTTAATCACAATAAATTATGACAAATGTGTCAAACAAGTATGGGTAATCTTATTTAAAATACTGTTGACTATAATTTTTCTTGTGTTCAAACGCGTTCTACAATCACAACAAAGACATCTAAACCATGAAATATTATGCAGAGATAAATCTATTTCACATGCTTGGTTTCAGGTGATAGCATCACAAGAGGCGGCTCAGGGACGATGTCTAATTGTACAACTGAGACGACTCAGGTGGCTACAAATTTGAAAGTTTAATCACAATAAATTATGACAAATGTGTCAAACAAGTATGGGTAATCTTATTTAAAATACTGTTGACTACAATTTTTCTTGTGTTCAAACGCGTTCTATAACCAAAACAAAGACATCTCAACCATGAAATATTATGCAGAGATAAATCTATTTCACATGCTTGGTTTCAGGTGATAGCATCACAAGAGGCGGCTCAGGGACGATGTCTAATTGTACAACTGAGACGACTCAGGTGGCTACAAATTTGAAAGTTTAATCACAATAAATTATGACAAATGTGTCAAACAAGTATGGGTAATATTATTTAAAATACTGTTGACTATAATTTTTCTTGTGTTCAAACGCGTTCTACAATCACAGCAAAGACATCTCAACCATGAAATATTATGCAGAGATAAATGTATTTCACATGCTTGGTTTCAGGTGATAGCATCACAAGAGGCGGCTCAGGGACGATGTCTAATTGTACAACTGAGACGACTCAGGTGGCTAGAAATTTGAAAGTTTAATCACAATAAATTATGACAAATGTGTCAAACAAGTATGGGTAATCTTATTTAAAATACTGTTGACTATAATTTTTCTTGTGTTCAAACGCGTTCTATAACCAAAACAAAGACATCTCAACCATGAAATATTATGCAGAGATATATGTATTTCACATACTTGGTTTCAGGTGATAGCATCACGAGAGGCGGCTCAGGGACGATGTCTAATTGTACAACTGAGACGACTCAGGTGGCTACAAATTTGAAAGTTTAATCACAATAAATTATAATAAATGTGTCAAACAAGTATGGGTAATCTTATTTAAAATACTGTTGACTATAATTTTTCTTGTGTTCGAACGCGTTCCACAATCACAACAAAGACATCTCAACCATGAAATATTATGCAGAGATAAATGTATTTCACATGCTTGGTTTCAGGTGATAGCATCACAAGAGGCGGCTCAGGGACGATGTCTAATTGTACAACTGAGACGACTCAGGTGGCTACAAATTTGAAAGTTTAATCACAATAAATTATGACAAATGTGTCAAACAAGTATGGGTAATCTTATTTAAAATACTGTTGACTATAATTTTTCTTGTGTTCAAACGCGTTCTATAACCAAAACAAAGACATCTCAACCATGAAATATTATGCAGAGATAAATGTATTTCACATACTTGGTTTCAAGTGATAGCATCACAAGAGGCGTCTCAGGGACGATGTCTAATTGTACAACTGAGACGACTCAGGTGGCTACAAATTTGAAAGTTTAATCACAATAAATTATGACAAATGTGTCAAACAAGTATGGGTAATCTTATTTAAAATACTGTTGACTATAATTTTTCTTGTGTTCAAACGCGTTCTACAATCACAACAAAGACATCTCAACCATGAAATATTATGCAGAGATAAATGTATACCACATGCTTGGTTTCAGGTGATATCATTACAAGAGGCGGCTCAAGGACGATGTCTAATTGTACAACTGAGACGACTCAGGTGGCTACAAATTTGAAAGTTTAATCACGATAAATTATGACAAATCTGTCAAACAACTATGGGTAATCTTATTTAAAATACTGTTGACTATAATTTTTCTTGTGTTCAAACGCGTTCTACAATCACAACAAAGACATCTCAACCATGAAATATTATGCAGAGATAAATCTATTTCACATGCTTGGTTTCAGGTGATAGCATCACAAGAGGCGGCTCAGGGACGATGTCTAATTGTACAACTGAGACGACTCAGGTGGCTACAAATTTGAAAGTTTAATCACAATAAATTATGACAAATGTGTCAAACAAGTATGGGTAATCTTATTTAAAATACTGTTGACTATAATTTTTCTTGTGTTCAAACGCGTTCTACAATCACAACAAAGACATCTCAACCATGAAATATTATGCAGAGATAAATGTATTTCACATGCTTGGTTTCAGGTGATAGCATCGCAAGAGGCGGCTCAGGGACGATGTCTAATTGTACAACTGAGACGACTCAGGTGGCTACAAATTTGAAAGTTTAATCACAATAAATTATGACAAATGTGTCAAACAAGTATGGGTAATCTTATTTAAAATACTGTTGACTATAATTTTTCTTGTTTCAAGCGCGTTCTACAATCACAACAAAGACATCTCAACCATGAAATATTATGCAGAGATAAATGTATTTCACATTCTTGGTTTCAGGTGATAGCATCACGAGAGGCGGCTCAGGGACGATGTCTAATTGTACAACTGAGACGACTCAGGTGGTTACAAATTTGAAAGTTTAATCACAATAAATTATGACAAATGTGTCAAACAAGTATGGGTAATCTTATTTAAAATGCTGTTGACTATAATTTTTCTTGTGTTCAAACGCGTTCTATAACCAAAACAAAGACATCTCAACCATGAAATATTATGCAGAGATAAATGTATTTCACATGCTTGGTTTCAGGTGATAGCATCACAAGAGGCGGCTCAGGGACGATGTCTAATTGTACGACTGAGACGACTCAGGTGGCTACAAATTTGAAAGTTTAATCACAATAAATTATGACAAATGTGTCAAACAAGTATGGGTAATCTTATTTAAAATACTGTTGACTATAATTTTTCTTGTGTTCAAGCGCGTTCTATAACCAAAACAAAGACACCTCAACCATGAAATATTATGCAGAGATAAATGTATTTCACATGCTTGGTTTTAGGTGATAGCATCACAAGAGGCGGCTCAGGGACGATGTCTAATTGTACGACTGAGACGACTCAGGTGGCTACAAATTTGAAAGTTTAATCACAATAAATTATGACAAATGTGTCAAACAAGTATGGGTAATCTTATTTAAAATACTGTTGACTATAATTTTTCTTGTGTTCAAACGCGTTCTATAACCAAAACAAAGACATCTCAACCATGAAATATTATGCAGAGATATATGTATTTCACATACTTGGTTTCAGGTGATAGCATCACGAGAGGCGGCTCAGGGACGATGTCTAATTGTACAACTGAGACGACTCAGGTGGCTACAAATTTGAAAGTTTAATCACAATAAATTATGACAAATGTGTCAAACAAGTATGGGTAATCTTATTTAAAATACTGTTGACTATAAGTTTTCTTGTGTTCAAACGCGTTCTATAACCAAAACAAAGACATCTCAACCATGAAATATTATGCAGAGATATAAGTATTTCACATACTTGGTTTCAGGTGATAGCATCACGAGAGGCGGCTCAGGGACGATGTCTAATTGTACAACTGAGACGACTCAGGTGGCTACAAATTTGAAAGTTTAATCACAATAAATTATATTAAATGTGTCAAACAAGTATGGGTAATCTTATTTAAAATACTGTTGACTATAATTTTTCTTGTGTTCAAACGCGTTCTACAATCACAACAAAGACATCTCAACCATGAAATATTATGCAGAGATAAATGTATTTCACATGCTTGGTTTCAGGTAATAGCATCACAAGAGGCGGCTCAGGGACGATGTCTAATTGTACAACTGAGAGGACTCAGGTGGATACAAATTTGAAAGTTTAATCACAATAAATTATGACAAATGTGTCAAACAAGTATGGGTAATCTTATTTAAAATACTGTTGACTATAATTTTTCTTGTGTTCAAACGCGTTCTACAATCACAACAAAGACATCTAAACCATGAAATATTATGCAGAGATAAATCTATTTCACATGCTTGGTTTCAGGTGATAGCATCACAAGAGGCGGCTCAGGGACGATGTCTAATTGTACAACTGAGACGACTCAGGTGGCTACAAATTTGAAAGTTTAATCACAATAAATTATGACAAATGTGTCAAACAAGTATGGGTAATCTTATTTAAAATACTGTTGACTATAATTTTTCTTGTGTTCAAACGCGTTCTATAACCAAAACAAAGACATCTCAACCATGAAATATTATGCAGAGATAAATGTATTTCACATACTTGGTTTCAAGTGATAGCATCACAAGAGGCGGCTCAGGGACGATGTCTAATTGTACAACTGAGACGACTCAGGTGGCTACAAATTTGAAAGTTTAATCACAATAAATTATGACAAATGTGTCAAACAATTATGGGTAATCTTATTTAAAATACTGTTGACTATAATTTTTCTTGTGTTCAAACGCGTTCTACAATCACAACAGACATCTCAACCATGAAATATTATGCAGAGATAAATGTATTTCACATGCTTGGTTTCAGGTGATAGCATTACAAGAGGCGGCTCAAGGACGATGTCTAATTGTACAACTGAGACGACTCAGGTGGCTACAAATTTGAAAGTTTAATCACGATAAATTATGACAAATCTGTCAAACAAGTATGGGTAATCTTATTTAAAATACTGTTGACTATAATTTTTCTTGTGTTCAAACGCGTTCTACAATCACAACAAAGACATCTCAACCATGAAATATTATGCAGAGATAAATCTATTTCACATGCTTGGTTTCAGGTGATAGCATCACAAGAGGCGGCTCAGGGACGATGTCTAATTGTACAACTGAGACGACTCAGGTGGCTACAAATTTGAAAGTTTAATCACAATAAATTATGACAAATGTGTCAAACAAGTATGGGTAATATTATTTAAAATACTGTTGACTATAATTTTTCTTGTGTTCAAACGCGTTCTACAATCACAGCAAAGACATCTCAACCATGAAATATTATGCAGAGATAAATGTATTTCACATGCTTGGTTTCAGGTGATAGCATCACAAGAGGCGGCTCAGGGACGATGTCTAATTGTACAACTGAGACGACTCAGGTGGCTACAAATTTGAAAGTTTAATCACAATAAATTATGACAAATGTGTCAAACAAGTATGGGTAATCTTATTTAAAATACTGTTGACTATAATTTTTCTTGTGTTCAAACGCGTTCTATAACCAAAACAAAGACATCTCAACCATGAAATATTATGCAGAGATATATGTATTTCACATACTTGGTTTCAGGTGATAGCATCACGAGAGGCGGCTCAGGGACGATGTCTAATTGTACAACTGAGACGACTCAGGTGGCTACAAATTTGAAAGTTTAATCACAATAAATTATAATAAATGTGTCAAACAAGTATGGGTAATCTTATTTAAAATACTGTTGACTATAATTTTTCTTGTGTTCGAACGCGTTCCACAATCACAACAAAGACATCTCAACCATGAAATATTATGCAGAGATAAATGTATTTCACATGCTTGGTTTCAGGTGATAGCATCACAAGAGGCGGCTCAGGGACGATGTCTAATTGTACAACTGAGACGACTCAGGTGGCTACAAATTTGAAAGTTTAATCACAATAAATTATGACAAATGTGTCAAACAAGTATGGGTAATCTTATTTAAAATACTGTTGACTATAATTTTTCTTGTGTTCAAACGCGTTCTATAACCAAAACAAAGACATCTCAACCATGAAATATTATGCAGAGATAAATGTATTTCACATACTTGGTTTCAAGTGATAGCATCACAAGAGGCGTCTCAGGGACGATGTCTAATTGTACAACTGAGACGACTCAGGTGGCTACAAATTTGAAAGTTTAATCACAATAAATTATGACAAATGTGTCAAACAAGTATGGGTAATCTTATTTAAAATACTGTTGACTATAATTTTTCTTGTGTTCAAACGCGTTCTACAATCACAACAAAGACATCTCAACCATGAAATATTATGCAGAGATAAATGTATTTCACATGCTTGGTTTCAGGTGATATCATTACAAGAGGCGGCTCAAGGACGATGTCTAATTGTACAACTGAGACGACTCAGGTGGCTACAAATTTGAAAGTTTAATCACGATAAATTATGACAAATCTGTCAAACAAGTATGGGTAATCTTATTTAAAATACTGTTGACTATAATTTTTCTTGTGTTCAAACGCGTTCTACAATCACAACAAAGACATCTCAACCATGAAATATTATGCAGAGATAAATCTATTTCACATGCTTGGTTTCAGGTGATAGCATCACAAGAGGCGGCTCAGGGACGATGTCTAATTGTACAACTGAGACGACTCAGGTGGCTACAAATTTGAAAGTTTAATCACAATAAATTATGACAAATGTGTCAAACAAGTATGGGTAATCTTATTTAAAATACTGTTGACTATAATTTTTCTTGTGTTCAAACGCGTTCTACAATCACAACAAAGACATCTCAACCATGAAATATTATGCAGAGATAAATGTATTTCACATGCTTGGTTTCAGGTGATAGCATCGCAAGAGGCGGCTCAGGGACGATGTCTAATTGTACAACTGAGACGACTCAGGTGGCTACAAATTTGAAAGTTTAATCACAATAAATTATGACAAATGTGTCAAACAAGTATGGGTAATCTTATTTAAAATACTGTTGACTATAATTTTTCTTGTTTCAAGCGCGTTCTACAATCACAACAAAGACATCTCAACCATGAAATATTATGCAGAGATAAATGTATTTCACATTCTTGGTTTCAGGTGATAGCATCACGAGAGGCGGCTCAGGGACGATGTCTAATTGTACAACTGAGACGACTCAGGTGGTTACAAATTTGAAAGTTTAATCACAATAAATTATGACAAATGTGTCAAACAAGTATGGGTAATCTTATTTAAAATGCTGTTGACTATAATTTTTCTTGTGTTCAAACGCGTTCTATAACCAAAACAAAGACATCTCAACCATGAAATATTATGCAGAGATAAATGTATTTCACATGCTTGGTTTCAGGTGATAGCATCACAAGAGGCGGCTCAGGGACGATGTCTAATTGTACGACTGAGACGACTCAGGTGGCTACAAATTTGAAAGTTTAATCACAATAAATTATGACAAATGTGTCAAACAAGTATGGGTAATCTTATTTAAAATACTGTTGACTATAATTTTTCTTGTGTTCAAGCGCGTTCTATAACCAAAACAAAGACACCTCAACCATGAAATATTATGCAGAGATAAATGTATTTCACATGCTTGGTTTTAGGTGATAGCATCACAAGAGGCGGCTCAGGGACGATGTCTAATTGTACGACTGAGACGACTCAGGTGGCTACAAATTTGAAAGTTTAATCACAATAAATTATGACAAATGTGTCAAACAAGTATGGGTAATCTTATTTAAAATACTGTTGACTATAATTTTTCTTGTGTTCAAACGCGTTCTATAACCAAAACAAAGACATCTCAACCATGAAATATTATGCAGAGATATATGTATTTCACATACTTGGTTTCAGGTGATAGCATCACGAGAGGCGGCTCAGGGACGATGTCTAATTGTACAACTGAGACGACTCAGGTGGCTACAAATTTGAAAGTTTAATCACAATAAATTATGACAAATGTGTCAAACAAGTATGGGTAATCTTATTTAAAATACTGTTGACTATAAGTTTTCTTGTGTTCAAACGCGTTCTACAATCACAACAAAGACATCTCAACCATGAAATATTATGCAGAGATAAATGTATTTCACATGCTTGGTTTCAGGTAATAGCATCACAAGAGGCGGCTCAGGGACGATGTCTAATTGTACAACTGAGAGGACTCAGGTGGATACAAATTTGAAAGTTTAATCACAATAAATTATGACAAATGTGTCAAACAAGTATGGGTAATCTTATTTAAAATACTGTTGACTATAATTTTTCTTGTGTTCAAACGCGTTCTACAATCACAACAAAGACATCTAAACCATGAAATATTATGCAGAGATAAATCTATTTCACATGCTTGGTTTCAGGTGATAGCATCACAAGAGGCGGCTCAGGGACGATGTCTAATTGTACAACTGAGACGACTCAGGTGGCTACAAATTTGAAAGTTTAATCACAATAAATTATGACAAATGTGTCAAACAAGTATGGGTAATCTTATTTAAAATACTGTTGACTATAATTTTTCTTGTGTTCAAACGCGTTCTATAACCAAAACAAAGACATCTCAACCATGAAATATTATGCAGAGATAAATGTATTTCACATACTTGGTTTCAAGTGATAGCATCACAAGAGGCGGCTCAGGGACGATGTCTAATTGTACAACTGAGACGACTCAGGTGGCTACAAATTTGAAAGTTTAATCACAATAAATTATGACAAATGTGTCAAACAATTATGGGTAATCTTATTTAAAATACTGTTGACTATAATTTTTCTTGTGTTCAAACGCGTTCTACAATCACAACAGACATCTCAACCATGAAATATTATGCAGAGATAAATGTATTTCACATGCTTGGTTTCAGGTGATAGCATTACAAGAGGCGGCTCAAGGACGATGTCTAATTGTACAACTGAGACGACTCAGGTGGCTACAAATTTGAAAGTTTAATCACGATAAATTATGACAAATCTGTCAAACAAGTATGGGTAATCTTATTTAAAATACTGTTGACTATAATTTTTCTTGTGTTCAAACGCGTTCTACAATCACAACAAAGACATCTCAACCCTGAAATATTATGCAGAGATAAATCTATTTCACATGCTTGGTTTCAGGTGATAGCATCACAAGAGGCGGCTCAGAGACGATGTCTAATTGTACAACTGAGGCGACTCAGGTGGCTACAAATTTGAAAGTTTAATCACAATAAATTATGACAAATGTGTCAAACAAGTATGGGTAATCTTATTTAAAATACTGTTGACTATAATTTTTCTTGTGTTCAAACGCGTTCTATAACCAAAACAAAGACACCTCAACCATGAAATATTATGCAGAGATAAATGTATTTAAGATGCTTGGTTTCAGGTGATAGCATCCCAAGAGGCGGCTCAGAGACGATGTCTAATTGTACGACTGAGACGACGCAGGTGGCTACAAATTTGAAAGTTTAATCACAATAAATTATGACAAATGTGTCAAACAAGTATGGGTAATCTTATTTAAAATACTGTTGACTATAATTTTTCTTGCGTTAAAACGCGTTCTACAATCACAACAAATACATCTCAACCATGAAATATTATGCAGAGATAAATGTATTTCACATGCTTGGTTTCAGGTGATAGCATCACAAGAGGCGGCTCAAGGACGATGTCTAATTATACAACTGAGACGACTCAGGTGGCTACAAATTTGAAAGTTTAATCACAATAAATTATGACAAATGTGTCAAACAAGTATGGGTAATCTTATTTAAAATACTGTTGACTATAATTTTTCTTGTGTTCAAACGCGTTCTACAATCACAACAAAGACATCTCAACCATGAAATATTATGCAGAGATAAATCTATTTCACATGCTTGGTTTCAGGTGATAGCATCACAAGAGGCGACTCAGGGACGATGTCTAATTGTACAACTGAGACGACTCAGGTGGCTACAAATTTGAAAGTTTAATCACAATAAATTATGACAAATGTGTCAAACAAGTATGGGTAATCTTATTTAAAATGCTGTTGACTATAATTTTTCTTGTGTTCAAACGCGTTCTATAACCAAAACAAAGACATCTCCACCATGAAATATTATGCAGAGATAAATGTATTTCACATGCTTGGTTTCAGGTGATAGCATCACGAGAGGCGGCTCAGGGACGATGTCTAATTGTACAACTGAGACGACTCAGGTGGCTACAAATTTGAAAGTTTAATCACAATAAATTATGACAAGTGTGTCAAACAAGTATGGGTAATCTTATTTAAAATACTGTTGACTATAATTTTTCTTGTGTTCAAGCGCGTTCTATAACCAAAACAAAGACACCTCAACCATGAAATATTATTCAGAGATAAATGTATTTCACATGCTTGGTTTCAGGTGATAGCATCACAAGAGGCGGCTCAGGGACGATGTCTAATTGTACGACTGAGACGACTCAGGTGGCTACAAATTTGAAAGTTTAATCCCAATAAATTATGACAAATGTGTCAAACGAGAATGGGTAATCTTATTTAAAATACTGTTGACTATAATTTTTCTTGTGTTCAAACGCGTTCTACAACCAAAACAAAAACATCTCAACCATGAAATATTATGCAGAGATAAATGTATTTCACATGCTTGGTTTCAGGTGATAGCATCACAAAAGGCGGCTCAGGGATGATGTCTAATTGTACAACTGAGACGACTCAGGTGGCTACAAATTTGAAAGTTTAATCACAATAAATTATGACAAATGTGTCAAACAAGAATGGGTAATCTTATTTAAGATACTGTTGACTATATTTTTTCTTGTGTTCAAACACGTTCTACAATCACAACAAAGACATCTCAACCATGAAATATTATGCAGAGATAAATGTATTTCACATGCTTGGTTTCAGGTGATAGCATCACAAGAGGCGGCTCAGGGCGATGTCTAATTGTACAACTTATACGACTCCGGTGACTACAAATTTAAAAATTTATTCATAATAAATTATTCTTATATCGGAAAATGCTTCTAATACACACACAGAAATCTAATTTACAAAATAAAATTTAATAAAAAAATACCTGCGATGCATTTAAGTTTAATTTTTTTTTTAAATCCAGCTTCTTTAATCAATGTTTTTGAGCCGGTTAGAGATGCAAAAACTAGAAACTTTGCAATTTGTATTGGCACATATGAAGCGTATTTTATATGTAAGAAAAAGTGTTTTAAAATTCCTTCTCATCGAGGTATTTTAAAATTAAATGAATTGGAAAATGAATATTTTGAAGTTGTAATATTCACTAATGTTGTATAGCAAGGTTTATTGTTGAATAATGATACATTTCGAGAAATTGTTTTAGTATTTGTTAATCGTGTTGTTTCATATATGTTTTATTTATCAGTGCTATTTTAAACTGATATATACAAATTTAATTCATGAAGTTTGGATCACAAATGGCTCGTGCGCAAATTCCAAAACTTGGGAAGCAGTAAGTAAAATTAATGTTTGGTTTATCAAGAAAAATGCATGTATTTGTTTTGAAAATCGTATTACTTTAATGGTAATATCGTCCTACGAAATTAATATAATGCAAATTTTGTTTTATGACAAAGTGCTAAACAATAGATGTTTAAATTTTCTACCCCCAATGATCTTTAATGTTTGGCATGAGATAAATAGTTCATTGCTTAATCACTACTAATTCAAAGGGCAACATTCAAACAGTTTACTTTGTAACATTTTGCATAAATAATATGTTAGATTGAAAATATTTCAACTCAGGTGTTTATTTATTAATCCGCCAATAACAGTTCACATATATGTACTCACTGTGGCGTCAAAAGAGTATTGCCCATTGAGATGAATGAAATTCCAAATTTTCCTTTACACATTTTCTGCTCTTTCAAATTACTGTTGTGCAAAATTTGTTTTAATGTCTTAAGTAGAAATCCTTATATATTTTTTTGAAAATTTTCAGATATTAATTTTTAAATAGATATTTAAAAAATGAATACATGTGTTTCTCAAACTTGATACTTAGGTACAGTCATGGAAAAAAAAGTAAACATCCCATCCCTCTGCAACAAATTACTGTGGAAGAAAGTTACTGGTACCAAAGGATTGGATATAAAGTCTACTTTGGAATTATGTATATAAAATGCTCTTAGGGGTAATCTACATATCAAAACGAACCAAGACTTTGTTTTGTCAATAGCAACACCCAAGTTTGACACCTAAATGAATTCTACGCCCTTCAATTAGAGTAAATCAAATTTTTCATGAAATTCGTACGATTAGTTTCAGAGAAATAGATTATTTTAAAATGAGCATATTTTAGGTGTTGTATTCAAACTGAAGTTCGGTACTCGATCGTTGAAATGCTACAGAAGGACTTGGACACTTCTATTAAAGTATTACTTCTTGCCAATATGACCACTTCACTGACTTAATGTGTTTTGACTATTGCTAGCTCAAATATTTCAATAAAATGAATAAAACATATTTTTTTTCAAGTTATGCTTTTCTGCATATCATAGACGGCCCCTTAAACCCTCATTTTGACGTTTTTTAATCATAATTCGAAAACTACTTGTAAGAAAATTTTGAAATAGTAGGTTGCACTTCATATAATTTTCGAATATTAATTTCATAATTCATATTATAATTTTTTTTAAACTACAGATTCAATGTCTTTATGTTTGGGATTTTTTGTATAATAACCATACAATTAAATTATCACATTAGGATTATAATTTCATGACATATATTAATTAAATTATGAAAATGTATTTTAACATTAGAAGCTCTAAATTTTGAATGTTTATAATTCGAAAACTTATTCAAATAACTTAAAATTTCGTCTAGACATAGTTTGAATAGAAGATTTAAAATATATTGTCAAAATTGGGTGTTGACATTGATAAAAACAAATTTTAGTTTAGTTTTTATGTGTAGATGGCCCCTTAAGCAAATTTTATAAATATTATTTAAAAGTAGACTTTATTTTTAATCATTTGGTACTAGTAACTTTCTTCTATTATAATTAGTTGCAGAGTTAGTAGAGAGTGTTTACTTTTTTTATTTTTTTTACACGGCTGTAGATAGTACATTTGCACATTCAAAAAATCAATATTTAAAAAAATATATTTAAGAGTCTTAAGAACATTTGAAAACAGTGTAGTTTATTTGTAGGAGCATTTTAAATGCTCCAATATAAGTAATGGTATAAAAAATACAAACTCAATCTTTAACTCTCTAATGCCCATGATAGCATACGCTGACATCGGTGTTTCCAATTTAGTGCATTTGTTTAAATCAGATACTCCAAATTCATAACAGAAATTTAAAATAGCAATATTTGCATTATTTAATAAAAGTCATTCCGTCATTAAATAAACCTAAATTTATTATTGAAATATTCTGTTATGAATTCAGATTCTCTGAATTACGGAATTTATAGAACGTATTCTACATTGGGAATTAGAGGGTTAAACCGGATTTTCCTAGTTTCTAATTTTTACATTTACCTGTAAGATTTTTAAAAAAGTCATGACTGTAGATTATGATATTTACATGAACTTGTATCATATGGATCTTAATTCATCGAATCTCAGTTAAGCGAAAAAAAATCAATACATTTTGATATATAACAATGATAAATGTTACAAATTTTAAAAATTGCAATGTCTTGAATATTTTTAAAATTTTTAAATTATTAAATATATTAGATTTTAAAGATTGTGGTTCCGTTAATAAAGACAGTATTAAGATATAATTTTACACTAGAATTAGGATTCTAATGCATTTTGTTTTTTCAAGAGTTATCTTACGGGAAGAAGTCAATACATTTATTATATTTAATTTTATTCATACATCTTACGTAATTTTTAATATTTGGTTAATTGTATTGCAAAAATTTAATTAAATTATTAATTTATTACTTTATTATAAACACTGTAAAAATTTTACAGTAAAATGAGAAAAAAAAAATTGAACAATTTTGGACTCGAAAGCTACTATGTCCTCTTAGTACTCAGATATATTAATTTTTCAAAAAAAGAGTTGATACGCAGTTAATGTAACACAAAGAAAAAGTTATTGTCTTATTTATATTGCTTTATATTAAGTATTTTTCAATTACTGAAACTCATTATTTTTCTGCAATACTCATGGAAATGAGGAGGTGAGTTTCAAAACTCGCTATATCCAGAAAACCAAATTTTTGAAATCGCGAAAAACCTCTAACTGTGTGCATTAGTTTTCATTGTAAACCAGGATTTTACAATGGCAGAAATACAAGACAAATCTAGTTTTTTTGTACATTGCTGCGTTTTTTTTTTCCATGTATGTTTACCAATAGAAAAGATTGATAGACAAAAAAAGATCTTTTTAATTTTGGATAAGGCGAGTTTTGAAACTCATTCCTAGAATTTACTGTTAAAAATGTGAAGCAAACTGTCCAGCCATTTGACCGTTTGTATAGAAAATAATTACATAACCGTAATTTAGCTTTGTTCTGAACATAATACGGTAAAAATTTTGATCCATCACGACACACGACATACAAGACCAATTCATGACGTTTAAAACGTCACAAGTAGAGGGTGATCTTTATACTGTGATTAGTACAAAGCGGGGCGTCCATCGTTTTGTGCCAATCAACCTATACAGATTATCCTTCACCGTCCTCCGAATACTATTTCAATGCGCTGACATAAAAATGGCGGCTACCGTAGGTTAATTTTTTTCAGCATTTGTACCGTCCCTTAGGTTTTATTACCAGCAAATTCTAAAATATTTCATCGCCTTATTTAAAAAAAAACTGTATAAAAACGAAAAATCTCTAAGAAAATATTGGTATTCATAGTACTATAGACCAGGGTCGGCGAACCTTTTCTCGTGCGCGTGCCGGAAATTCACAAATAATATCTGTCAACAATGTAAAGTGCCAAACGTATGCAAAAATATTTTGGAAGCGTATGACGTTTATGCGAAACACTGGTTATAAAATCAGTTGCTTTCATGAATTAATAATTAATAATTAAAAAATATTAAAAATAAAATTACGATTTTATTGTATACTGAAATCAGCCATTAAATGAATGATTTTTTAATTCGTATATTTTGTTATTTTTACAAATATATTAGTGGGCTCTGCCCCCTGCAAGCTACGCTCGCCAACCGCCGTTCAGACATTGTAGAATCTAGAAGCACGCTGATCTGATCGGTTTTAAAAAGATTAGAGAAGATTGAATTATACTGAAAAAACATGTAGCGATTTCCCTGTAAACGGGTTTCCATTCAATTCTCTTTGATTGCAAAACTTTAAGGTAGAATCAGTTGCTGTTAAGACATCCAATGGTTGTTTTCGTGTGAGGATGGCCACCCAGGGAAACCCAGCAAATGCTTTTGAGTTTTATGGCTGTTTTCGTGTTTGGTTAAAGAAGATCAATTAAAAATTTGAAAAGAAGCTAAAATAAAATGAATTAAGTAAACAGAGTCTTTGTCTCTCGGTATTTTTTAACAGCGTTATAAAACGATTGACATAATACAATTACTAAAATTTGCTGCTTTAACCCCTTCAAGGGCGGTAGTTAATTTTTGGACCACTTAATTTTAATTCTTAAATGCCACATTAGCATCAGAATATTGGGATGAAAATTTCCCTTTTATTAACTAAGTGAACAAAAGCATTTTTGTATTTCGAAATTTGTTTGTAAATTCTGGTGCCATTCACCGATTTCAAGATTTTACGAAAAGAAGTGCCTTGTCCGTGAAAGGGTTAAACGCATATTAATGTATTTATTATTTTAAAGTTTCCTTTCCCTTTTAATATTCACGTGTAAATACAATTTTCAGGACATAATTTTCAATATTTTCCTGCCTTTAACACGTACTCATTTAATAGTAATTTTAAAGTTTTTTTTTCTGTTTTTAATAGTCACGTGAAAATAAATTTTTAATCGTTAGGAAATATTATTCTTTGCGCTGTTTTTAAAATTGAAAACAATCTCTATAATAATAGCCTAAGTCATGTGACTATCATCAACTGCTCCAGGCGGATCCCTTCGCTTTTTATATTCCAGGCGGCCATTTTGGTACTTTAATGTTAGCCAGCCACAGGTGTGATAAGTCGCCGAATATTATTCTATCCCCATTATTTCGTTTATATTATAATAGTACAAGTCATGTAACTGCCATAAACAACGGGCTGATTCCTTCGCTTTTCCATTTTGATTAAAGAATCAAAATTATTTTTTCGAATAAAACTACATAAAAGTTGTCATGATCACAAAGAATTCCTGGTACTTTTATGTTAGCCGGGTGATAATCTCGCCAATAGCTTTTTTTTAATTCTCCAGTTAGCATTTTTTTTATTTTGAGTGGTAAATTAAAACGGTGCTACTTGGTTATCCCATCGACCAAAAATCTGTCGCCAAAGTATAAGACTAAATGTCAATAATGGTTGATCGTAAATGTTACATTCACTTGACTTTAAGGAAGTTACATATGTTCACGCCATCAAGTGATTTTTATTTCGACGTTTTATTTGTATTTTTATTAATGTTATACTAATTTATTTGTTCTTTTGTTATTTAAAAAAAAAATGTCAATTTGTATAATTTGGCTATTTATATAATTTGCCGAAATTGGTCGACGGGAGAAGTAATAACATTAAAACGTTGCTTAGAAGTGGAAATTAAATCTCATGATTTGTTGCATTGTCACATATGCCGTCACATCACGCCGGGTTTGGCGTGATTTTTTTTTTTTTTTTTTTTTTTTTTTTTTTTTTTACGACAATTTGGCAAAAACCTCGTTTTCAAATACCTGTTACATATGTATTTTTAAATTATTTTCTGTTATTTTTAAAATGAAATAACAATAAATAAAAAAAAATTAATTAACTATAGAACAAAACAATTTATAACTTTTTTTGTAAAAAAAAAAAAAAAAAAAAAAGAAAATAAATTCAAATAAACATTTATTAATAAATAAGCAACAATAGCCGGGTTACCATGTCAGGCAAAATAACGCTATTTTGGCGCCAATTAGATACCCCGTTGCGTATATGACATCTGTGTCTAATATTTTTCTTTTCGTTTCGTTTAAAAAAAAGAATGAAGTAAAAGCCATTTATTTTAAAGATTTCAATTTTAAATGAATGTTTTGTATTAAATAAAATGATAATGGAATACAAATTGAATTCTAAATAAAAGTTACATGGTGCATTTCTTAGCATACATTTAAGGGAGGCCAAACTCGTCGACAAAATAATTTAAAATAACCTTTTCTAAAATATGAAAAAAAAAATATCTGTTATAATTAAAATTTGAGTTGCCATCATTATAAAAAAAGTATTTAAAATTTGAAAAAAAAAATAATATTTCGAAAACTGATTCTAATTTTAAAATTCTAATACCAGTTTTGAGATCTGTGGATCAATACGGATTTTTGGTGTTAATTTCATCGCAAAGTATTCCATATTTTAGGAGAAATCGCCGTGAAACGTAATCAGTTGTTTAATCAGTCCTTTCATAGAATCATTACATAAATTCGTTTCAATTCGATTCATTAGGATTTTATATATGTATACAGTAGACATAGCTGAATGGAAACCTTTTCGCCATTTTACTGCAGTGAATAGAAGAAATTCGCTTGAAAATTAGTTTTTTTTAAATTCATATAGAAAAGAAAAATACATGTCGAAAATTCTGCATAGCATCACCGGAAAATAAAATTTTTATGATGTGTTAATCCATGCAAAAAATAATTGGGTTATTTATGGTAGTCTGTCCATATGGAACAAAATTTTATTGATACAGAAATAAAAAATGGATTTGATCTGTATAACAATTACCATATTTAAATTTATCCCGTGCCATAAAAATTAGCTTACGTGCCAACTCTGGCACGCGTACCATAGGTTCGCCAACTCTGCTGCAAACACCCTGCCAACCTTGCTGCAATACAAGCACTGAAAAAAATCCTTCTACGACAACCGCCATTTTTGTGTCAGCGCGTCGTCTTTGTATTCAGAGGGCGGTGGATTCACTCTTTGTGACGTTTTAAAAATCATGAACTGGCCTTGTATGTTGTTGGTCGCAGTCAGATCCTCTTTAGAATATGACCAAATAACCGTTAACTTTAAACACGATCGCACATCTGGACAGTTTGTTGCAGAGTTTAAACAATGTACATAATTATCTTATTTTTTAGTAAAAATACATGCATCATACTTTCATTGTCAGGTGGAAATACTTTTTGATAAGACTGTTGTCCTTTATTTTTTATCCGAATAGCCTAATATAATACAAAACAACAGTTACAACAACCCAGTTACAACAACCTGTAAATCCAGACCGCATCGGTTTACCGAAGTAATTTTCCGTAAATCCTGGCAAAGATTACATAAAAATGTACTGTAGAACGCCGATTATCGGAACTCCAATTAAACGAACTTCCAATTATCCGAACAGCCTATCTCTCTCTCAAAAAAAAAAAACAAAAAAAAAAAAAAAAAAAAAAAACTTCCAGTTATCCGAAGAGCCTATTTATCCCAAAAATTTTTAACCGAACTCCCAATTATCCATTGGCTTGAAATAAAATTTTAAATAAAGAAAAAAACTGATAGTGGATCAGAAAATGAGGAATGTAAAACGACAAGGGAGATGGGAAGAAGTCCTAAGCTATGGTGAAGTACATGACCCTGTATATCAGATTTTAAATGATCATGAGATTGTGTATGAGACTCATGATGAAAAAGAAATTGAAGAAAATGAAAACGAATGCTCTGGTAATAACCCAGGTCTATCACATAACGAAGCCCTTGAATGTTTAGAAACAGTTAAGATACGTCTCGAACGGCAAAAGAACGTTGATCCTATTTAACTAACGTATTTAAGAAGAATTAGAGATATGGTAGCATTAAAAAGAATGTCTTCGTTGAAGCAACTAATAATTGAAAGCTTTTTTGCTTAAATTATAATCTCTGGAGTTCAGAAAAAAAGAGAAAAAAATTGTAATAATAAAAATGTAAATAATAATAAAAAAAAATAATAAAGATGCTAGCACTAACTAGTGCTGCCAATCCTATACTTAGATAACGTGTCAAGGTTTTAGTATAGTCAGAAACATCCCTTAGATTGTCTGTTCATTTATCCGAACTTTTGCTTATCCGAATTAAGGTCGGTTCCGACTTGTTCGGATATTCGGCGCTCTACTGTACAATATTTTGTTTCTCTAAAATGCCTTATAGACACAGATTCTTAACAACAGATATTAAAAGAAGTGCATTTCATACTCGTAAAAACAATCATTTCGATAAAACATTTCAATAATTTAATATGTAGAATTTATATTCTACTTATATAGTTATTAAACTATCTTACGCTTTTGTGAACACGCTTGCATTATATTTTCTCTATCGGATTAAAATATTTCTTGATGTTACTGTCGACGATTATTTCCTCTTCCCAATAGCATGAATAAATGTATTCCTAGTCACTTGGGATTAGAAGATGCAGCGGTTTCTTAAGCTTTTAAGTTGAAACAATTTCCAGAAAATGCTAGTAAAGCTCTAGTTCTAGAATAACCAGACATTCTTTATATGCCTTCAAGAATAAAAGGAATGAAGATGAAGCTGTATAATGTATTTGTCTCACTTCTGTTAATTAATAATAAACATTATTTTTTTTTTATTTTTTTTTTATTTTTTTTTTTTATTTTTTTTTTTTATTTTTTGCAGTGCTATTTTATCTAAACATTTTACTATTTTTCTCTTTATAATTCATTGTGTGAAGTAAATAACATAAACATAATTTTTTAGGCTATGTGAAATAAAATGTCATTTAGATATTAAAACCTTACTTCAGAAACACTTCCATAAGTACCTCTTAATTTAAGAAACACATTTGCATTATAGATTTTATTGAATTGATTTTTTTTATGTAACCGCAAACAACTGTATATAGGGGAGACAGGGAGGGTTGACCATGCGGGAGGTTTGACCCACCCATCAATTTTCTTATTTAAAAGAATTCAGAATTTTATCAATAAGTGTCAACCAAAGATACTGTAATGCTCAAACAACAGTCTTCGTTTCATAGATATAATCGAAATTAGTGTGGGAAAAATCCATTGTGAGGCGTTTTTAACCTAAACGTTGTCTTTTTTAGACATACTTTGTAAGCTTTTTTCAGATAAATTATATCATAAATATTTAAGTAAGTAGGTTTAAAGTAATGCAGAATTATCGAACTTTCATTCCAGGCATAAAGATTGTACGGTAAGTTAGGCTTAACATAACAATGTGCTATTTTTTAGAAAAGACCTATGTAGGGGGGCTTGACCCAATTAGTGTGAGGAAGGGTTGACCAGATGCTCAAGGCTCCCTTAATTAAGTGGTTTTGAAAATCTTTTCATTATACACTGAAAATAATGAAAAGTTAATGGTTATATATATAACAGAATATAAAAATTTATTCTGTAAAGCTACAGGAAAATGGTGGGATGGAAAAGAAAATGTTTGAAACTGGCTAAAGAAGGATGTGAAAAATTGCTAGAAAATGGGAAAGTTGATAGGAACTTTTTTCAATTTAAATATTACTTACAATATATAAATAGAAACAATGGGAAAGACTAAAAAGGACTAAAAAGGATGAAAGCAGCAGTCTTAACACTTTCAGGGGCAATGGTATTTTATAAAATCGCTTAAGGGTGTATTCGAAAAAATATTTTTCCACCCTCAACAGCTCGAAATTTTCTGAGACATTTTCAGACTCATTTTTAAAAGTAAAAACATGAAACTTGCTGGGGTGATTTCTGAAGACATGTTTAACATGTCGTGTGATTTCATTTTCAGCTCAATTAATTAGAATTTGATTTTTAAACAATTATTTTTTCAGTATGACCATTTTTTTCATTCCCAGATCGCCCGCTTCGGAAAATTCGGTTCAAAACTCCAACTTTAACAACGTTTTTTACAGTATTTTCTGCATTTATCAAAAAATTAAGAAGCACGGCACATTATATAGTTTCTAAATAAGAGAATTTCTCTGTTCGATGCGTTTGAGGGCAAAAATTAATTTTAAAATGAATCAGAAAATAAGCAGTTTGGATCGGAATACACCCTTAATTTTAATTCCGAAACATCATAATAGCACCAGAATTTTGCTAAAATCTTTTGCATTTAATATATATGTGAAATGTAGCCTTTTCTTATTTCCAAATAAATTTGTTCGTAAATTCCGGTTCCAATCATTTATTTCAACATTTTAGTACTGAAAGTACTTTGCCCCTTAAGTGTTTAAATCATGTTTATGGTAAGTTAAGAGCTCATGCGGCTAAAAAAGAACATAGCATCGATCGAAAAACTTTAGGAAGGTATGTAGGCATATTTCACCAGCGTGAATACACTTTGATGAATCCAAACTATGTGACAACTAGAGTTCTCAGATCGAGTGGCACAAAAAATATGACAAGGAGACCAAAAAAAGCAGGACAGTGGTTCCTAAATCCGGACATAATAACATGAAACACTGTGAAAACAGAACTTGTCTCTAACAGAATACTGCCTTAAATGTTAAAATTTCATTTTACCTGCAGTACAATTATACCTGATCAGACAAAATCCTGTTTGAAACAAATTTTTTCTCCTCTGACTTGCGATTGCGTCTCAACAGGTTTGTTTAAGCATCATATATAAAAAATTATTTTTAATAATAATTAAAGCCTGTAGCATAAAGTTATTTTGCTTTTTTTTTAAACTGATTTTATTTCTCTTCACAAATATTGCAATACAAAACAAAGTGGATCAAGCCTCCCAAACAGTGGGTCAACCCTCCCATGGGTGGGGAGCCTTGACCCATTATTTTTTCATGATTAAAATCAATCATTTTTCAAATTTCTTATATGTTACACTTATGTAGCAATTTTATTTTGATAACTCATTGTTTAACGAATAAAAATGATACATGAAACTTTATTCTACGTTCAATATTTAAAAAACAAGAAATCATTTTGTAAATAGTGGGTCAACTCTGCCTAGTCTCCCTATATCTGCTGTCCCAACACTGTACATAAAATCTATTTAAGGTCACATCGGACCACAAGATATAGATCTTTTAATTTTTTAAGTCGAAATAACATACAGGAACGAATTATTCCGAAAATAACTAAATCTCTAAATGGCCTGAAATATTAATAGTCCAGGCAATAGAGACCGTATAGGGACTCTAACTAGCAAAATTAATGGTAGTACTGGAAATCGGCTTTCTAGATGTTTTTTGTGTCGCTGAATCCGAATTTGTAACTTTCCACCAAAATTTCCCCCGGCAACGGTAAAAATCCCCCCCCCCCCAAAAAAAGGTTTTTATTAAAAAATTAATTTTTTTATTGTTTTAGAGAAAAAGTATCTTGAAATTCAGAAAGTAGACAAAATTTCCAACAAATTAGATATATGACATTATGACTTAGGATGAAGGGGAAGGGTGGATCTGTCTCGGAACATGCGCCGCAGTGCTGCGTGGACTAAGTTGCGCAATTCCACTTAACCACTCACACGTTTACATTAGCCCTCCCATCTTCCCTCCGATCTTTCTCTATAAGGTTTACTTTAAGTTTTTTGGGTCGCTGAATCCGAATTTTTAACTTACCGCCGAAATTCCCCCACCCCCGAACCCTATACCCCCAATAGTTGTTTTTAACTTAAATTTCTTATTGTTTTAGGGAAAAAGCATTACGAAATTCAGAAAGTAGACAAAATTTGCAACAAATAGGATACATGACATTATGACGTAGGATAAACGGGGAGAGAGGGAGCTGCCTCGGAACATTCCCCGCGCGTTTTTCTCAAAAACCAAATTTTTTCAAAAAATCCATTTTGGGGGGGGTGGGGGTTGCCGGGTGAAATTTTGGTGAGAAGTTACAAATTCGGATTCAGCGACCCAAAAACATAAAGTTAGTCGAAATCCAGAACTAGTATTAATTTTGCCAGATAAAATCCCCTATTGCCTGCACTTCATAATTTAGTGCATGTAGCGCCGCAGTGCATCTTCAGAGGCAGCCCTCACCCTCCCGTTCATCCTAATTCATAATGTCATGTATCCTATTTGTTGCAAATTTTGTCTAGTTTCTGAATTTTGTAATGCTTTTCCCCTAAAACAATAAGAAATTTAGGTTAAAAACAACTATTTGGGGAAGAGGGGGGGGGGGGGTTCGGGGAGGAAATTTTTGGTGGAAAGTTAAAAATTCGGATTCAGCGACCCAAAAATCTTAAAATAAACGTTATAGAGAAAGTTCGGAGGGGAGATGGGAGGACGAATATAAACGTGTGAGTGGTTAAGTGGAATTGCGCAACTTAGTTTACACAGCACCGCGCGTATGTTCCGAGGAAGATCCCCCTTCCCCTTCATCCTAAGTCATAATGTCATATATCTAATTTGTTGGAAATTTTGTCTACTTTCTGAATTTCTAGATACTTTTTCTCTAAAACAATAAAAAATTGATTTTTTTTAAAACCTTTTTTTTGGGGGGGGTGGGGTTACTGAAATTTGGGGAGGTTGCCGGGGGAAATTTTGGTGGGAAGATACAAATTCAAACGAATTCAGCGACCCAAAAAACATCTAGAAAGTCGATTACCAGTGCTACCATTAATTTTGCTAGGTAAAATTCCTTATTGCCTGACTATAAAGAAAGTTTAATTTGCCGAAAGCGTTTACTTCGCTTGTGTTAAAAAATTATGACTATCCTTTAAATGTAAGTTACATTGATATTTTCCACAAGCACTATACACATTTTGTTATTACATGTTGCATAATATATATGGAAGAAGGAAAAATATTTTGTTTTACATGAAATCTAATATTATTCAAATTTCCAAATGTTTAATACCTGTGTAAAAATCTCTAAGCCCCAATGAAAAACATGGAAATTATTATTATTTTTATTATTATTTTTTGGCATATCCAAAATATTTTTGATTAACTCTCAACCATTTTTTACCTGTCCTAGTAACATGAATAAAATCTAATTCAGATCACATGGGATGAAACTTATTTTGCTTTCACGATTTTTAAGTTGAAACAAATTTCAACCAATGATACTAAATACTATTTATTATTATGGAAATAATTATTTTTTTTAATATCCTGTGCAATAAAAGTAAGGAAGAGGAAGTTGTTGAAAGTATTTCTTTCAAATCTCTTAAATAATTATTAAACAATTATCGTTAGTTCATTTTCAGTAACATCTTACGTAAACATTTCGTTTTTTTTTTTTACTAGCAAACAACGCGACTTTGCTCGCGTAATAAGTGAAATATGCTAAGTGATTTACATGTCTATTTTTTTTTTTAGAAGAAATTATATTTTTAGAAATAATTCAAAAATTACTATTTAAAACAGAGTTTGATTTAACTTCATTATTACACTGCATTAGGCAGAAGTGAGACTTAAATTAATAAAAAGAGATAAAACTAAATAAATGATAATTTAGGAAATATTTTGAAACTTTTATGATCAATTTATACGCTCATTTCGGTATTCTTTTGAAGTTTTGAATTTTTTACAAACCATCTTCTTACATCTTAAAATTAACCATCATGTCAAATTCCAAGTTCTACCACCTCTCTCAACATAAAGGGCTATGTTGAAATACGAACTATCACCATTAATTTGCCAACATTAATTTTGAAATGGGTTTGTTATTTCCTAATATTCCACAGAAACGTAATTTAGAAAGCTTTTAAAGGCCTTTTTTAGAACGTTTGTTGTTCCTGTGAACCTCAGGTGGTAGAATCATCGGCATAAAATATAGCCTGTGTAGGATCAGAGACTGTTACCATTGATTCGGAACTATTGCATTTATAATCGGTTTATATTCCCTGAAATTGCTTAGAAATCGTAATTTAGGACTTTTTTAGAACGCTTTTTGCACGTCCACCTCGCTTCGCCGCTTTTTAATTCGAATTTATTTTCAACAGTCCTTCGAGTGCATTTATATTTTATAAGTAACTACCATGTCATATGTTGGAGCAGGGACTGTCACCATCAATTTGCAACTGATACTTTTGAAATAGGTTTGATATTTCCTGATGTTGAATAGAAATCAATATTTAGAACGTTTTCAGAACGCTTTTCGTGCATTTTCACCCCTTTTAAATTTCCAATTTTTTCTAAACTGTTCTTAAAGATAATTTATATCTAATAAATATGTACCTTGCCTAATTTGAAGTTGCTAGCCCCTACCAATCACAAAAATCGAAATTTAGAACTTTTTTTGCTCCTGCAATCTCTAGGTGATAGTGACACCGACATGAAATAGCATCTATATTAGAGCAGAGGCTGTCACCCTCAATTTCCCACCATTACTTTTGAAATCAGTTTGATTCTTCCTGAGATTGCTCACAAATCGGCATATAGAAAGTTTTTAGAACGCTTTCCGCGCCTTTTCGCCCCTTTTAAATTTTACATTTTTAAAGAAATGTTCTTAGAGATCTTTTATATCTAATAAATATATACCATGCAAAATTCCATGAGTCTAGGTCCTTCCATAATTCAAAATTCGCATTTTTAGAAAGTTTTTTGCTTCTGCATCTCCCCTCGGGTAGTGGAAACAGACATAAAATATAGCCTATCTTAGAGCAAGAGCTGTCACCATCATTTTTTACACCATTATATTTGAAATCGGTTCAGTACTTCCTGAGATTGCATAGAAATCTCAATTTAGATCGTTTTTTACAAAGCTTTCTACGCATTTTCATCCCTTTTAAATTTCGATTTTTTTTTAGGAAATGTCTTTAGAGACCATTATGATATCTTATAAGTAACTAACATTCCAAATTTCATGATTCTAGGGCATTTTATAACACATAAACCGCAATTTAGAACGTTTTTTTCTCCTGCAACCCCCAAGTGGTAGTGATACAATCATAAAACAGAGCTTATGTTAGATCATGGTCTGTCACCATCAATTTACAACCATTACTTTTGAAATCGATTTGATACTTCCCAAAATTGAGTAAAACCGCCATTTAGAATGTTTAATAGAACGGTCATCGCGCATTAACACCACTTTTAAATTTAGAATTTTTTAAGAACTGTCCTTAGAAATAATTTATATCTAATAAGTAACTAATATTTCAAATTTCACATTTCTAGGCCCTTCAGTAACGCATAAGTCGCATTTTTAGAACGTTTTTTGCTCCTGCACCCTCTTTGGAGTAGTGAAACCGACATAAAACATAGCCTATGTTAGAGCAAAGGCTATCACCATGATTTTGATACCACTATTTTTTAAATCGGTTTATATTTCCTGAGATTGTGTAGAAACCACCATTTAGAATGTTTTTTAGAACTCTTTTCACGCATTATCACCCCTTTTAAATTTCGAATTGTTTAAGAATTGTTCTTAGAAATCTTTTATATCTAATAAGTAGCTAATATTTCAAATTTCATATTTCTAGGCACTTCAGTTACGCAAAAATCGCATTTTTAGACCATTTTTTTGCTCCTGCACCCCCTTTGGTGTAAAGGCACTCACATAAAATATAGCCTATCTTGGAGCAAGCGTTGTCACCATCATTTTGACACCATTATTTTTTAAATCGGTTTGGTATTTCCTGAGATTGTGTAGAAACCACCAAGTAGAAAGTTTTTTAGAACGCTTTTTGTGCATTTTCACCCATTTTAAATTTCGAACTGTTTAGAAAGTGTTCTTAGACATCATTTATATATTATAAGTAACTAATATTCCAAATTTCATATTTCTAGGCCCTTCAGTAACACAAAAATCGCATTTTTAGAAATTTTTTTGCTCCTGCACCCCCTTGGGGTAGTTGCATCCACATAAAATATAGCCTATGTTCTAAGTTGGACTAACACCATCATTTTGATACCATTACTTTTGAAATCGGTTCGGAAGCTCCAGAGATTACCTCTAACAAACACACAATTTTTACTACATTATAATATTAGTATAGATTAATATAGATTAATTATGTGTGATAAAAATATCATAAATAATAATTTATATGATGTTATATAAAATCGCATTTTAATTTTATTTCAAAGTATTTAATTTAATCTATATAATAAAAGCCTAAGTCATGTGAGTGTCATCAACATTTCCAGGCATACCAGGCATACCATAGGTGTTATAGATGTTCTAAAAATCATAACCCCAAGTTATGCCCTTTTAAATCTGCAGAATGTCATTTTTGCCATCGATTAGGTCATCTTAAAGTTTGTTGCAGAAATCGAAAATTTGGAATGAAAAGTGAGAAACCTTTTAAGAACAGAAAAATTAAAACTGTTCAGGAAGAATACTGTTTAAATTTTATGAACGACAACTTTAATAATCTGTCGTGTGTAAAATCTGTTAAAATAAATGGTGTAAATATACAATTTGAAATTGATAGCGGTGCGGCTCATACTATCGTAAGTAAAAGTGTTGCTCATAAATTGTTCTCAGGTAAGCTGCCTTTAATTAAATCTAATATTAAGCTACAAACTTATACTAAAGATTCTTTAACTGTTTTGGGGGAATTAAAAGTAGATGCTGTGGTTGATGAATATTCTATACCTGATTTAAAAATGTTAGTCATTTAAGAGGAGGATCCGAGTCTAATCGGAAAACTTGGTTAAAAGCATCAAGATTATTTTGGCCTAATGTAAATATGATTAAAAGTATTTCGAATTATGATTTAATTAGAAATTTTCCTAATGTTTTTGCTGACGGGATCGGAACAATCAAGGGTCCTCCCGCGTCAATAAAATTGAAAAAAAGATGCAAAACCAGTTTTTCTTAAGTCTCGACCTGTTCCTTTTGCTTTAAGGAAAGCTACTGATGTTAAATTGGAACGATTAACTAATGAGGGTATTTTAAAACCTGTTGATCATTCAGAATGGGCTAGTCCTATAGTAATTGTTCCTAAGCCTAACGGTTGTGTTAGAATATGTGGTGATTATAGACATAGAGCAACAGTTAATGCTAATACTGAAAATGATAATTATCCCCTTCCTAGAATGGAAGAATTATTTTCTAAATTATCAGGTGGTAAATTTTTTACTGTTTTTGATTTAAAAGATGCATATTTACAACAACCTGTAGATTTTGAAAGTAGCAAAATTTTGACTATAAATACACATAAAGGTTTGTTTAATGTGTTACGATTAGCATTTGGGGTAAAATGTGCTCCTGGTATGTTTCAAAGAAAAATTGAACATATTTTTTAAAAAAAATTGAATATGTTGGTGTATTTTTAGATGATGTAATCATTAGTGCTAGTAATGAATCAGAACATTCTGAAAGAGTCGAAAATGCTCTGAAATGCTTTTCTGAGCATGGTATAAGATTAAATAAGGAAAAATTAAAATTCATGGTTTCGGAAGTTTCTTATTTAGGTCATAAAATATCTCAGGAAGGAATTAGACCTATTCCAGAAAAAGTTAATGCTATTTTGAATGCTCCTATTCCAAATAATGTGTCACAATTGCGTTCATTTTTAGGCTTAATTTCTTATTATAGAAACTTCCTGCCTAATATTTCAGATGTTTTAGAACATTTACATAGATTATTAGATAATAATGTAAACTGGACGTGGTCAGAAAAGCATGAAAAAGCGTTTCAAACAGTTAAACAATTATTAACTACATCTCCTGTTTTAGAATTATATGATGTAAACAAAGATATAGTTTTAAACTGTGATGCTTCTGAATATGGCATAGGGTCAGTTTTAAGTCACATTGTTGAGGGTAAAGAGAAACCTATTGCTTATGCTTCGAGAACTTTAAATAAAACTGAAAGGAATTATGCAATGATTGATAAAGAAGCTTTATCTATAATGTTTGGTGTCACTAAATTTCACCAATATTTAGCTGGAAAAAAAATTAAAATTATAACAGATCATAAACCTTTAATTCGATTATTTGATCCTGTAAAAAAGGTACCTGATACATTATCGCCTAGAATGTTGAGATGGTCATTAATGTTAGCTGGGTATGAATATACAATTGAGTATCGCGAAGGTAAAAATAATAAAAATGCGGATGCATTAAGTAGATTACCTCTCCCAGAAACTGTAAATATAGTGAGTAATCCTGCGGAAATAATGTTTGTTTCAAATAATGATAATTGGCCTATTACTTCTAAAACTATTGCAAAGTGGACAACTGAAAACCCTTTAACTAAACAAATTTTAGAGTGGGTGTTATATGGGTGGCCGAAAAAGGTTAAACAAGAAGAATATCAACCATATTTTTGTAGAAGGGAGGAAATTTCCCGTCTAGAAAATTGTCTATTGTGGGGACATGGAGTGATCATACCAGAGGAAGGTCGTGAATATATATTAAAATTACTGCATTCCGTTCATCAGGGTATATCGAGCATGAAAGCGAAAGCTAGGGGGGTAGTTTGGTGTCCAAATATGGATAAAGAAATTGAACAAATGGTAAATTCTTGTAATAGATGTCAGATGTTTGCGAGGGATTGTCCCAAAATGTAACCCTTGAAATGGAAATCTGAACTGCCCTGGGAAAGGATCCATATAGATCATGCCGGTCCTTTTGAAGGTAAAATGTTTTTAATAGTAGTCGATTCTTATACTAAATGGTTGGAGGTAGAAGTAGTACCCAGGTCTGATAGTAAAACTACAATTAAGGTATTAAGGAGAATTTTTGCCACATTTGAATTGCCTGTTGAATTGGTCAGTGATAATGGTCCCGCGTTTACAAGTGATGAATTTGAGGAATTTCTTAAAAATAATGGAATTAAGCATACGCCTGTTCCACCTTATCATCCATCTTCGAATGGACAAGCGGAAAGGTATGTGCAAACTGTGAAAAATTGCCTTAAAAAGCTAGATAAAAGTGACATAACATTGTCAATTTCACGAATTTTGTTAGAAAATCATTCCACTCCTCATTCGGTGACTGGTAAAACTCCTGCTGAATTAATGTTTGGAAGGTCAGTTCAAACAGCCTTCACTTGGTATTACCATCAAAACCTAAAATACAGCAACCCCTTCACAAATATAAGCTTCATGATTTAGTTTTTGTTAAAAGTTTTGGAAAAGGGAAGAAATGGGTAAAAGGAAAATTATGAAATTATTGGGGAGTAGATGGGTTTTAGTAAATAGATGTGATGGAGTAATGTGTAAACGTCACGTTGATCAGTTGAGACGTAATAAAGAGATAAGTGATGAAATACCAGAGAGAGTTATAGAGATAAATCGAAATGATAAACTAATGTCAGAAAAAATTGAAAATATGGGACATAGCGGTAAAAATTACAGTAATTATGATAGGTATGAAAGGGTTAACCAAAACCATTTTTCGGGAATTAATGGAAAAATAGAAGAACAGCTTAATAATGATGATAATATTGAACCAAGTCAATCTCAGCCTTCGCGTGATATTGTGGCAGGTACAGTTGTAAGTAATAAAAATGATGTTACGACAAACAAAACTGTAAAAGACAGTTTGACTAAAAACAATGACGAGGACTGTCAGAAAAGTGCTCCAGTTCGAAGAAGTCATAGAACAAGATTGCCTATAGTTCGTTTGAACTATGAGGGGAGGGGTGTCATATCTCAATAATAGTAGCGATCTGTATTAATAGATGGCAGCACCATACACGGACAGTCTGGAATTGTAAGGTATCGCATGTTACCAGAATATTCCGCGCAGTTGTAAAATGTGACGTTGAGAATAGCTGCATTTTAGCGGCTTTTATATAATGTATATAATAAACTATAAGTAATATTATAGTTATGCATTCTTCCTTAGTTAAGAGTAATTAGTTATAATAAGAAAACGGCGTTATAAAACATATATTTCCGCGAAGATTTTTTCGCGAAACCCCATAGGGAACTGTCAAAAAATTGAAAAAGAACGAATATCTTTTGAATAACCCTGTAAAAACTAATAGAGCAAAAGCTTTTAAACTTGAGATTATAAATAAGTGGCTTATTATAATATACTGTGTTCATTTTTATGAGAATAGCATGTATACTCGTAGAGAAATTAAGGTTTTTATAAAAACAGTCCCAAATTTTGCCAAGTTTTTTGTTTATAATTTGCAGAGTTCTTAATATAAAAAAAAGTTCTTTTCAGAAAATATGGCGAACAACATTGTACACAATACCCCGTAATCAGATTGAAAAGATAAAAAAAAAATGGATGAAAAATGAGCAGGTTTATTAAAAAATGTTTCTCTGCGCATGCGCGAATGCAATCAAAATATAATGTGCATAATGTGTTAGCTAAATGTATAGAACAACTTTTTTAAAACTCTCAAAAGCATAGTTTGAAAAGTCTGATAATAATCATTTATAGAATAAGCTCAAAATCCGTTGTTCCCAAAATGAAGCAAAAAGATGAGGGATTGTATCTAAATACAGTATTATGTGCAATATTGTGTATGCTAAATTGGCACTAATCAATGGATATATAGATACAACCCCTTATGTTTTTGCTTCATTTTGAGAACAGCGGATTTTGAGCTTATTCTATAAACGATTATTATCATACTTTTTAAACTATGTTTTTGAGACTTTTACAAAAGTTGCTCTGTACACTTAGCTAACACATTATGCTTATTATATTTTGATATCATTCGCGCATGCGCAATGAAACATGTTTTAGTAAACCTGATCATTTTTCATCCATTTTTTATTATTTGTTCATTCTGATTGCGGGGTATTGTGTACAATGTTGTTCGTCATATGTTCTGAAAAGAACTTTTTTTTATATTAAGAACTCTAAAAATTATAAGCAAAAAAACTTGGCAAAATTTGGGACTGTTTTTACAAAAATCTTAATTTCTCTACGAGTATACATGCTATCCTCATAAAAATGAACACAGTATATTACAATAAGCCACTTATTAATAATCTCGAGTTTGAACGCTTTTGCTCTATTAGTTTTTACAGGGTTATGCAAAATATATTCGTTTTTTTTCAATTTTTAACGGTCCCCTATGGGGTTTCGGGAAAAAAATCTTCGCGGAAATATATGACCTATACAATACTGTTTACACATGAGCAATTTCAGGTTAATTCCTCATGTATTTTTCTAGATATTTAATAAAACGTCAAAAATCGCAAGTGACCGGCCACCTTTGGCCATATAGTGCATATGATTATGTAACGGAATTCTTTTGTATGGCCCTGTAAATGAATAATAACTATTCTCTGCGCCGCATATTCCACAAAATATATATATTAGTGCACTTGATAAATGCATATCAATTTTATTATATTTGAAAGCATGTAAAATCATTAAAAATCATATTAATCGATTTTTCCCATAGGCCGTAATGAAACGGAAAACTTTTGACTGTCCATGTAAATGAACTAAACATGCTACAAACTTCATTTGAAATAGGGAACGTGCTATGGTAAAAGTCAATATCATCCGAAAACTTCAGGGCAATTCGAATATATTTACCGGAGTTAGAGCGCGGCAAGACGGATAGACGAATAGAAGGCCAGATTAACAGACAAACCGAAGTCATAAACACTTTTTAACTTTGTTGGAAAGTGTTAAAAAGTATTAATTTACAAATATTTTTTATAAAAAATATTATAAAATTGTTCTACAAATATATTATTCGTCAATGTCTGTACACTGTAAAAAGAAAAAAAAAGGATACTAAGAACTTTCTACGACACTGGGATGCCTAGAACTTTTTAAGTAACTGCAACAACAACAAAAAAATTCATGTAACAGTTGCACGTTTATAATGTAAAAAAAAAAAAAAAAAAAAAAAAAAAAAAAAAAAAAAAATCTGTAAGGTTTCTAAGAATTTTCTGGGAAACTAGGATGCCTAGAACTTTTATGTAACTGCAACAACAAAAAAAAAAATTCTTGTAACAGATACACGTTTATACTGAAAAAAAAAAAAAAAAAAAAAAATCTAATATTTTTAAGAATGTTCTTTGAAACTGGGATGCGTAGAAATTGTTATGTATCTGGAACAACAACAACAAAAAATCTTGTAATTATGCCAGGTTACCGATAAAAATTTCAGTAAATATATAGATTTCTATAGCTTTAGAAAAATAGTTTTGTAGATTTTCATCTGTTTTCTTTTCAGTGAACAGAATGAACTGTAGTAAGCATACAGATTTCTGTAACTGTTACAAAAACTAGTTTTGTAGATTTACATCTCTTTTTTTTTTTTTTTTTTTTTTTTTTTTTTTTTTTATTATCAGTGTATTAGTTTATTTACAAAATGAAGGAAACAGCAAATCAATATACGTGTATGAAACTACTACAATATTTTTCTTCTTTGAAAAGTTGAGTAATAATAAGAATCATATCGAAAAATTTATCGAAAAATGAAAGAATAAAAATAAATGATAAAATAGTACTACAGATTTCTTAATTTAGATTTTTTATAATTTGAATTTTTCATTACATTTTAATAAACGTGATGAAGATGTTTTATAGAAAAAAAACACAAAAAAATGAAATATTAAAAAAACAGTAAACATTTTACAACCCTTTCATTTTAATTAAAAAAAGAAAAGAAAAAAATCTATCATTATTTATAGAGGAGATTTATTAGAGAGTCCAGGTTCGTGGATGAATGAAAAAAAAACTCCAACACGAGGATTTCGAGGACTTACTTCTTTATTATGAAACTTTTTAAGAGAAGGGCCATGATGGTACAATGGAGGGGGAGAAGTCACAGACGAGACTGCCCGACGGGGCAGCCCCCGAAGGGCAGAGAGCCGAGGTCTGTCCCACTCAAGTTCAGAGGCAGTAGTGGTAAAATATTCATTACAATCACTCACTCATTGGCGAGATGAATAGCAACATCTGTACTGTATTGGCGATGAATATTGGTGGCGTGGACAAAGGAATCAGAAGAATCCCGAAGTATTACATAGAATTCAAACTTACGCCATGGCGAGCTATTTATGGTTACACGTGTCCTAACATTCTTGTGGTAAGGGAAAGTGGTTAGAGAAATAGGAACACGTGATTTTTAGATGCACGTTACAGATCTCTACAGCTGCAAATTAGTCAGCAATGGGCATATGGTTTGTATCCGACAAAGTACAAGGGTGAGAACTGTATACTAATGCAAGCCCAGAGGCTGGGAAAATATGCATTAGATAACGTTGGCTGCAAAGCGAAAAGAGATTCATTTGTATTTTATTCTTTTACTTTATTTCAATGGAAAATAACTGCGGTTAAGATCTTTTTCTATCGTGTGAATTTGAAAGACAGAAAAAGGAACCGAGATAAATGATGTCTGCATTTGAAAAGAACATTAAAAAGTAAAAGCGAAACTTACAGTAGTGAGAGGGGGGGGGGGGGGGGAGAGAATGAATAAAGACATGAAATTAATTCTAAAATGTCAAATTTAAACTAAATCTTTATTTGAAGGGGGGGGGGGGGAGAATAATAACAATTTATAATAAACCAGTAAAGTTAAAAGTTGATTTTTTGAGGGAAAAGGAGCAATAATGAATATATAACGGTAAAGCCGTTATATATATCACCCATTACCACCAGAAAAAAAAACTGTGAATCTTGAAGAACAGTTTTTTTTTTTTTTTTTTTTTTTATTTGAAGATTACTTTGTCCACTCCATACATATAAGTATTTAAAACAGATATAACATAATAAGAAAGATAAGCCTCCATATATATATATATACATATAACATATAACTGTGTGCTTGCAATTCTTTAAATGTTTGCATAGAGCAAAACTTTTCAGGTCATGATAAATGGCGCCTTTTTATTTTATTCTTATCTTGGTATTCATTAGTCAGTCACCAAGAAATTGCAAATAATATTTTTTGATTTAACAGGATCCTTTTTAAATATCTTTTTAGTATTTGATTAAGAGGCTGGTACCAGCATTTTCCATGACCAAAATTAGAGAAGTAAATATTTTTTTGAGTAACTTGTTATAATATCTTCTCAAAATAAAAATAATATAATATAAATGCAAGCAAAAAAATACACAGATACTACTTTAAAATGAAATAGAAAATAAATGACATATGCATGTCTGTGAATAGAAGCTAAATGAAAAATATAAAAAATAAAAAGAGTTGAAAGTTGGTTTTCGTGCACACCGCACAGGACTACAAAAGAACGGGATGCATATAGCATGCCTATGAATGGGTGTAGCCCTTAATCTTGTTAATAAACAAGTGTGATGGCGTCAGTTTAGAACATCAGCCCTAGGGGGAGAGGGAGTTATGAGACCCAGACACCAAGTGATACCTAGGTCCCTGCTACCCAAAGATCATATTGATCTTCAAAGGAGCATGCGTCAGTGTATCATATAAAAAGTTTTGTTTATTGAATTGAAACAACAATTCAAGGGTTTTGTCTCTCTACACAATGAAGTTTGGACCCTTAGGGCAAAAATTTTGAACGGGAACAAAACTTCAGAGGGGATAAATTAAAAATAATAAAAAAAAACTGAGATAAATATCTCACATATCAAAGGTAAAAGGACAATCCGAGTGTGTGGAGAGACTGGTGACATGATCGGGTAAGTATAACAACCACATTTTTTTTTTTTTTTTTTTAAGTAAATTCTAACTTTGTATTCCTTACAATGTATCGAGTAGGATCTGAACTGTATGTGTATTGTATGACCTTAACTAATGTTTTAAACATTTAGTGTAGCTGCACTAGGTTACTAATGCTAAAAACGAAAAAAAAAAAACTTTTTTTTTGTTATTGTGAAGTTATGTTATTACAAGCACGACATAATATCTTAGACGTGTGTCTTGTCTAAGTGAAGCTTATCCAGAGATTTTATTTAATCTCCAAATTTAAAAGAAACCGTGTAATTATGTACATGTAGAAAACCAAAACAAGTGTGATGAAAACAATAAAAACATCATAAGTTTAAAATTTAAAGAAAATGCATGTGAAGGGGTAGCATCCTGTAAACTGGGCTTTCTTTGTTGTGAAACAAAGTGATGGTAATGGCAAAATTAAGAATGTGTTAAAACTTAACCTTTTAATACATGTTTAATTTGTGCATATCATGTGAGGTCAAAAGTAGTTCCTGGTAAAATGAAAACAAAAAAGAAATATCCTAATGTGTAACGTTGAAACCTAGAAACAAAATATTTTCAATTGTGTATAATGTGTGTTTTTTTTTTTTACCAAACAAAATATCAATGAATTAGTTTTAATAACAATGAACTAAATTGAAAGTGTATGTCTATGAACCAAAGAAAAAAACTGTATTTCAATGAACGAATCAAAGAAAAAGTATTTCACTATGAACTAAAACAGTGTATGTCAGTGAAAGAAAAGGAACTTTCAACGACCTAGATGTATGTTTGTGAACACAGCAGTCTAAGTACCTGAATGAACAAATTATGAGCAAGTATTTCACTGACTTAAAGTATAAAAGTAATACGATGAACTCAAATCTGTGAGAGAAAAAAAAAACTTACTATGAACTAATATGTGTAAGGAAAAATTCTATGAACTGAGTATTGTCATGAAACAAAAATGATAGTGCAATTGGTCCCTGAAGTACACAAAGAATTGACAATGCTATGAACTCGTGTAAAAGTGTTTTTTCTATGAACTCAATGAACTATGAACTCGTGTAAAGTGTTTTATCTATGAACTCGTGTAAAGTGTATTTTCTATGAACTCAGTGAACTATGAACTCAGTTGTAAAACCTATGAACTCAGTTGTATGACCTATGAACACAAACTCAGTGTGTACATATGGAACCAAGAGCATTGTATCACAAGTACAAAATGCATCGCCTAAAGTTAAAACAAATAAACCAAAAAAATTGTGCTTTTAAGTAAAGGCAAGTGAAAAAGGATAAAATGTAACCAGGAAACGCTACTTGTGTGATGAAATGTAACTAAATAAACTTAACTCAGATTAACAAGTGAAATTATATCCAAATTTCTAAAAAAAGTAAATCTCCAAATTTAACTAGTGTAATGATGAATTTTTAAAGTTGAATGAATGTGTACTCTTTCAGTAATATCTACCTCAAATGTGAAAATCCCAATGTCTGATGAAACGCATCAAAAAAAAATTTTCACAAATGTTCCATTTCGAGATTCATTTAACTATTTGCCGGCTTAATAATCAAATGAAAAAGCAACCTACTGTACACTTGTGTTTATAAAAAAAAATCTTGAAAGAATTAAGTTAATTTTAAACTTCAAATCAGTATGAATAATGCTGTCGAAAACTGACATATGTATGTAAATGTATAGGAAAATAAAAATTTTAAAAGGAATGCTGTAGATAGTAACTCCTTCACAGTAATGTGTGTTAAATAAAAACGAAAAATGCAAAATGTATGTTACATTGTTTTTTTTTTTTTTTTTTTTTTTTTTTTTTTTTTTTTTTTTTTTTTTTTTAAGGAAGCTGTATGAGATGTTTATGGGAATGTATTGCAGTTGTATACTTTTTCTCGCATTTGCTTGATGAATTTTTTTAATGATGGACAATAAGGTGCAAAAGCACTGTGGAAAATGTCAAAGTTGGTGTTATTGGTATCATTATTTCTAATGCAATTAATGCATTTTGGAGGATTTCTACACTGAGGGTCAATGTGTGGCAAGGCACACACCGAGCATCTAATGTCATTATGACAGGAAATTGCAATATGATCATTGTATATCTGACACTTAAAACAACGTTTAACATTTATATATGGTTTAACAGGGTACGGTTTTGATTGTATCATAATTTCCTTATGCATTAATAATTGCCTAGCATCCTGTGGTGCAAGCTCAAAGATCCAATTAAAGGACTTAATATGTAGGAGCTTGTACTTTTTAACAAAGTGAAAATCAGGTTCAGGTATATGGATTAAATCTGAGATACCAAACAAGATATCAGGAATATTTAAATTTTCAGGGAGGTTAAAAATAATGCCACGAATAGGCTTAGGTACATTAAGTTTAGTAGGGGATAAGGACTTTAGAGAGGAATCGCTAATCTCTGTAAATTTTTCATTGTGCTTACCTTGAGTGTGCAGGTCGGAGCTAAGATATGTGTCTTTTTTATGATTTTCTAGTTGTGGTAACTTTTCTTGTTTACACATATAAGAGGGGATAGTTTGTGTAGATTTATCTAGGGCAGATGGAGGGAGTTTGTTGTTGACATCTACCACCTGATCAACCATAGTCTTACTACCTTTAGTTAGCTTCTTTTTATTTTTCTGTTTGCCTGTGATTTCATGTAATCTCTCTATAAGTTTCTGATTTACAAGAAATAAATTATCTTTATCCTGTTTTAATTTGGAATAATCATCTTTTAGCACATTAAAGTTTAGTTTAAGCACATGAAAATTGAATTTAATGATCTGAAGGAAATCTATAATATTTTCAGACATGGATGCAGCATTTTCGGTCTTAAGTGAATTTTGAATAGATGTGGCTTCCATATTAATGGAATCCGAATATCTAAATAATATCTCTTCAAAATAATCTACCCATGGAGATACAGAAATGGGGTGATTAAAGTCACAAATAGCATTTTCATCATTAGCTGCCATATTTTAAAATTAGCCTGGTGAAGTGTCTGTTATCTCCAAAATCCTTTTTTTTTATCTCGTGTTTATATAATTTCTGTTGTTTACTTTTTTTTGACCGCCAACATGGAAAAAGGAAGGAATTTTTTTTTTTTTTTTTTGAGAGAGCAACACAAATAGTGCAAAATAAAGAATACTAGTATTTCAAAACGGTGTATGTATGCAAAAACTCTAGTTATCAGAAATGAAATGCATGCACATAAAATAAAACACAATAAGTTGCCTAAATAAATTATACACAAAACGGAAAAAACATGGAGGGGGGGGGGGGGGAGTGTAAAAAAAAAATATGAGTGTATCAATCACAACATTTCTGAAAGTTAAATTTCTGTCAACATCCAGTTGGATTAAAGTTTCCAAAATTCAATAAAATAAAAAAAAAACAGGTAATTAAATTGTAATTGAGGTTTAAAATACAAAATAAAAAAAAAAAAATAAAAAAAAAACAAGGTCAGAGTCGAGCAACACATGCTGAGAATAATTGTGCAAATGTCACACACAAGTGAAAATGTGCAAATGTTGTGAGCGAAATATGCACATATTTATATAAAAATATCCAATACTGCAAAACTTGGAGCAGAGAACTTCTTTGTTGCCTATCGGCGGAATAAGTGTACTTTCAAAGTATGTCAGTGGGGCTAAAGGGTTAAACTCTAGATTTTTGAATGCATAAAAATCATTTTTACGAAAAAGGAAACATAGCATGTTTATGTAAATTCACGGAAGAAAAAAAAAATATGAGAAGTTTGTCATGATTAAACCATAAAAACATTATAAGTGAAATATTAATAAAAGTATAATAATTTTTATCATTTTAACTGCAAAAAGTACTTAAAAAAAACAAACAAATAAACAAACGCAGCTTGGAAGAAGATAAGAAGGAGCTAATATGCTATCACTGTTAAAAATATTATTAAAAAATAGTTCAGAAGTGATTTCTCCTTTCAAGCTGACAAATCAACAAACTTATGAAAATCCAAATGGTAAAAGTACAAGTATGAATAGGGAACCATAACATGGATAGAAACTGATAATATTTACTGATATTGAAAAGAAAGAAAAAGGTTATAACAATTTAGAGTAAATAATTTAATGTAAAAGTATTCCCTGTTCATACTTACATGCAAACTGTGTTTTCTTTTTTTGTGTAAAGTGTTGTGACACAAGTGTTTTCATTTGATTCGTTGAACTAGTATGTCATTTTTTGTAGAGAGCATTCATTTGGAGTACAAAAACAGAGCGATGGGAAAACAACGCTTGTTTTTTTTTTTTTTTTAGAAAAAAAGGAGTTAAAAATAAAAGATTTTAGTGACAATTTGCAACGGAAAAGAAATTAAAACAAAAATATCATTAACGTCCTATTTTCGTACTCTGAATGCTATAAAAATGTTGAATGATAGATGACACAAGATGTGATGTATGATTTAGTACACTCTTTTTTTTTAATGCAGAGTGGTTCTTTTTTTTTTTAACTGAAGCATGGTCATCAGTAGGGTAATTTTCTTTTTTTTTTATATTGCTGAAACACACCACTAAAAGGAGGAAAACATTTTTCCTCGAACTCATGGCACGCTTAGTGCATTCTATATATTTTTTAGAAAAAATGAAGGTATCACCACAACGAAGCACAAAGTAAATCGAATTTTTTTTTTTTGACTATTGCTCCGGACACACTTTGTTATATTAACACAAGATGACACTTTCACGAAATTATATATCTTTTTAGCATATTTCATTATTTTGTCACCAAATCTGTGGGATTCCTGGACACTTTGCACTGTAAACATAAATCACAAGATCACAAACAAAGCGAAACGGCGCACAATTCCTGGACTTGTTGCACTGAGAACTTTGTTTAAAATGTGTGTTACTTGTGCGGATAATTCATACCACAGCTAGGTGAGGACTTTTCACAAAACATTTCCCTTTTGGGAAACTACGGATGTACGAACGTACATCCAGATGGCACTTTTTCTTTTCACAAAACAGGAATATAAAACACACTGATGGAGATTCCCTTGGATATGGTCGAACCAAAATATTATTTCATAAGTAGAACAGAGCGTTATTGGAGACACAATTTTACACTAAGCGGTCACACGGAATGGAAGCGCAGAAAGCACACAAACAGGTGAAAATCACCTTTTTTTTTTTTTTTTTTTAAGGAGTGGGGTGGTTATTTTCAGGTGAATGCACATCACAGGACCGACGTAGCAGTTTACCGTTCAGATGTGTCCTTTTTTTTGAGCGAAGCGCACCGCTATCGGAGAAGGTTTCTCGACTTTATTGACGATTACACGATAGACGTTTAAAAATTCTTGAGTCAGGCTTTGGAGAAACAACAGAATATTGAATCAGGAAAAGTCAGCAAAGGATGGGGGTAGTCACCTTCGAAGGAGATCGTAGCTGAGACCTGAGACAGCAGAATCACAGAGAGATGTTGAGGGATCGCCGGCAACGACAGCACAATAGTTCATCAGGGCGGCGAGGGCAGGGGAAGTCCCGTAAAGATGACGCCGGAGAATGAGTGCTCGAAGTTGGATGAGGAAGCCGGAACTCCCGTGGGGGAAAAAAAAGGGCCCATGGACATCCTTTCGCGTCGCTGATAAGAAAAAAGGGAAACGGATTGAAACTTCTCCTCGTATATATATATTTTTTTATTACTGTTGGAGAAAAAATTCTGGGCGACGGCGCCAATTTGTATAGAGGAGATTTATTAGAGAGTCCAGGTTCGTGGATGAATGAAGAAAAAACTCCAACACGAGGATTTCGAGGACTTACTTCTTTATTATGAAACTTTTTAAGAGAAGGGCCATGATGGTACAATGGAGGGGGAGAAGTCACAGACGAGACTGCCCGACGGGGCAGCCCCCGAAGGGCAGAGAGCCGAGGTCTGTCCCACTCAAGTTCAGAGGCAGTAGTGGTAAAATATTCATTACAATCACTCACTCATTGGCGAGATGAATAGCAACATCTGTACTGTATTGGCGATGAATATTGGTGGCGTGGACCACAGATTATATATATCTCATACAGATATGACTCTTGCATAAGCTCAATGGTAACCGAATCGCAACTTCAGAGCCTCTAGTGACAACAGTCGCAAACGTTTCGGGAGGGTCGCAACAGGTAGTTGTTACTTGTCTTGTTTGTATAGTATCTATCTTTTATTGATGCGTCGCTAGCCGGTTCTGTATTTGTTTACGTTTGTTTTAAAACATAAGACATGTTTCTTTTTATCAAACAGATACTAATAATCAAGCAAATAACCTCAGAAAATATGCACTTACACGTTTCTTCTTAAAGATTTGGCTTTTTTTTTCTTTATATGTAATCATTTAAACAGAGAAATTTTCAGATATTTAAATGGTTTCACTTGATTGAATTGATGAAATTTGAATACCGTAAAAACACTTTTACATTACTGTTACTATTTACAAGAATAATAAATAAATAAATTAGCACGTTTTAAAATACTATTTACTGGCTTATTCCAAAAAATTCGGTTTTAAACAATATTATTTTATACGATTTACGCACTTTTAAATTGTTCAATTTTAATATCTGCAGTAAAACGTTGTATAAGGTTATTTTTATTATTATAAAATAGTTTTAAGTATGATAAAACAAAGATAATTTAAAAAATAAAAATTTATTGCACATTTTGTAGAAAAAATACAACATAATACGATAGATTTATGAATATTTTTCAGATAAATACAAAATTTCATGCATTAAAAAAGTAAATACATAGAATGTAAATTTTCTAACAACTTATGAATCATCAGAACATATTAAAATATTTTATGACATTTATTTTACATAAATATTTTATGACATATCCATGATTTTTATGTTAATATAAGTGTTACAAACATCAAAATTAAATAAGCTTTGAATAAATCATACAAGTAAACAAATTGGGAAACTGACAAAGATAATAGTGGTAGTATCTCTTTCAGTTCCATTACTCTTACATTCAGTTCTAAATATTGCATAATTTCCATTTCTAATCTTTAAATATGAAACAAAATGCACTTTCAAATAATATGTTGCAGCTCAATTTACTGATTTTTTATAAATTTACAAATTATTGGCTATGTACTGATTTTTTATAAATTTACAAATTATTGGCTATGTCTGTGGTTCACAGAAAAAAAAAAAAAAAAAAAAAAAAAAAAAAAAAAAAAAAAAGAAAATCACTTATGATATGGTATGTTTTAGAAAATTTGTTTTTCCATACAAAAGCAAAGAAGAGGAAGAATTTATGGGCTGCATGCGTATTTATTGACCACATGGAAAGTAGTAAAATATTTTTAATTAGTGCAGGGGTGCATTTAAATATTTGTTGTGAAGAATATTATTTAAAGTAAAATAGGAAACACCAATTTATTTAGACTTCTGCATATATATATATATTTTAATCAGAACTTTTTGAGAACGCTTGAGTGCCATGTCAGTCACCAGTGACTAACACTTAAACTTTCCGTTTAGATTCCACCAGCCATCGGTGACTGACACTTATAGGTTGTGTAACGGGAATCTTATTTCGTGGCCCAAATGGAAAGAGAGGCAAAATAGACTTGGCATTCAATGTGTTAATAGATATAAATTTTAACTACTCTTATTAAAGAAATTTGTTGTAACATTAACCCTTTCAGGGAAAGGGTTAAAAACAAAAACCTTTATTTTAAATTTGAAAATATGCTATTTAATGTTATGCAGACTTGTATAAAAACAAAAAACTTTCCGCGCACATGAATATTAGGTCAAAAATTTTCCGCAAATTAATTTGATCTTTAATAAAATTACGTGTTATATTATTTTGACGATATGAAATAAAAATCATAGTTTAAAATAATTGCTATTTAAATTTCAAAGATAATTAATATTAAGTAAAGAATAAATTTTAATTTAAAAATAATAAAGTTAAAATCAATGATAGGAAAGTGAATTCTTGTCAATTATTTTGTCAATACATTTAAAAACAACCTAATCCTTAATCTTGTGATCTCTTCGCACAAAATGCCAGTCACTCTTATAACACTACGAAATTATTCAATTTAACAGCCGTTGCCGAGCTAAATTGTCACTGCAGCCACCGCCGGAAAACCGATTGACAACAAGTTTTAGTCTGCGGAAAATAGAAATAAAAGGGTCTGTGTATCACAACAATGTTTTGAGTTTTTAAATTTTGAATTGTGGATAAACAATATATAAATCGTATATAAAATTGGGGGATATTTTTAATTTTTGGTATTAATAAAAGTTACAAAAACAAAACATACATTTTCTTTGCGAAACTTTTTTCCGCAAAGTTCCGAATTTTTCGGAAAATTTTCCGCGCATGCGTCTATATCAGGCACAGCGAACCTATGGCACGCGTGCCACTTTTGGCACGCGAAAGAATAATTTTGGCACGGCTTGTGGCTCTAAATCAAAATAAAATGGAATTTCACAAAATCACAACTGATTTTTTCTAAATTCGATTAAATGGAAATTGAAAAATTTTAATTGCTGCATATTATATTCCAATCTAATTAATTATGGTCTCAAGAATTTTCCAAAGAAAGGCGATATTTGAAAACTATCGGAAAGAATTGGTTATTAGACATTACTTAGTTCCGAAGGTAAAGTTATGGCAACTTTGAATTTATTTCAGAACTATTCAGAGAAACTGGCGTTTGACATTTCAATTTTTTTTTTCTTAAATATATTTGTTTCCATAATTATTATAGTATAGCACCTACATGTAGGTTTCTAATATTTTTTTTAATCTTAATAGAAAATTTTGAATAATTTTAATCCATTATTTTTCCATCTACTAAATTTGTTTTTTAGTTGGCACGTCCTGGTCACGTAAAATATTTTTGGCCAAATTTGGCACGCAGCAACAAAAAGGTTCGCCAACCCTGGTCTATATTATACAACTCTGATGTTATGTTTAGTGAGTACTACCTAATTATTATTTTTTTTTAATCTGGATATGACCATTTGGAAAGCAAATTTGGTTTTGCAGGATAGAAATAGAGTACATTTTCGAAACATTTTTAGAAATGTGACTGTGAAGTGGAATTTTTTTTTTGGGACAGAGTGCTTGTTTCCTATATTCAAAGCAAGATATTTCAGTGTTTTCTACTAAAATGGAAAGTAATTTCAGTGCTGCTAAACCTTGAAATTTCATAAAATTTCAAATGCCATAATTTAGTCAGTTTTGGTAGTAAAAAAATTTGGATTTTTTAAATTTTCTTTCTAGACATGGAATAATATATTTTTAAATACAAGTTTTTAACAACCAGGGGTATAAAAAAATAAAATTTTGTATTTTAACATACATATCTTTATAAAACAAAAGTTGCACTTGATATGCATATTCTTTTAGAATTGGAAGAATGTTTCTATCATCAGCAGTTTAAATGATAATCGCTGTAGTCTTTATTTTGAATCACCCAGTATGATGCAATTCTGAGAGCACTTCTGAATATCTTGCATACATATATATATATATTTCCCCTCGAATGGATTTACAGTACATTTAAAAATAGAAGTATTTTCACAAAAACATTTATGTGGAGTCTCTAACCTCAAAAGTACTTTCTTAGTTTAAGAATGAATTTTACAAAAGTGGAAAAGGTTGGGCGATTGTCTAGGGGGCTAAATATAGACAAAAAGTTACAGTTAAAGTACTTCAAAATGTGTTATCGAAATTGATCGCAATTATAAAAATGATGAGGGATTTATGGTTTTCACTATCGCAATCTTTCAATTTTTTGATAAAAATTGCTAATTTTGGAAGTAACTGCTACATTTGTTTATCTTGAGGTTTCAGATTGGCGATCATTTTCGAAAACAGCATTTAAAAAACAAAAAACCTACCAAGTTCATTCTACAAAGCACACGGGCACATCTGTTCCCATTTATTTTACAATAACAGTTTTCACTACATTTAACATAAAAAAAAAAAAATGTGATGATGAAAAGAAAAGGGCATTTTTTAGATTCACAAAGACATTTTTATCAGGATTTATAAATATATCACTATACCTTATATTTTCAAAATAGACAACTTATTGATGATATATATCATCATGATAAATATTCAGACTTAATATGAATTCGAAACAAAAACATACTGAACTCAGCATGAAAACATAAGCAATATTCGGTACTACTTAGTTACTCCGTCAACCAATTTCACCAAACCACTCGCCAAATTATGCAAATTGACATAATTTCTTCAAAACATTGCATAAAAATACGAATTTCGTTAAGGATCGAGGGAAAAACGCATAATTAGTGTTGAGGGGTCTCCCCCACCCCCCCACCCCTTCTGTAAACTTTCAAAAAATTTGCTGTGAATTTCAGATTTTTTTGTTTGTTACTCAGAATCACCCCTGATTCAAGTAACATAATTGTGTCGCCACAATACTTTGTCGAAATGAAATATCTGATGATAAAAAAAAAAAAAATCGTAATATAAATTAATTTTAAACTAAAATTTGACAGAAAAATGACTTTTTTCTAATTTCGGGGGTGGGGGGGGATGTAACATATTTTAGTGGTTACATATTCCAACACAATAGACAAAAAAAATTAGGAATCTGTAAAATTTTCGAAAAATTTCAGAAATTTTAGTAAAAGAAAATCAGAAAAAATTTCAGAAATTCAGAAAAAATTTTAGTAAAAATTTACAAATTTAGAAAATTTTCACATTTTTTTCTTCCGGATTTTGGGTCCTTCCAGATTTTGGAATTCCGGATAATGGGTCCTGTACTGTACATACAAACTTTGCAAAGAAAATGTAAGCAAATCTGTGATAAATCTAGTTGAAAACAACTTTTAAACACATGGAAAAATCCACCTGTTTTAAAAGTTTCATTAAAAAAAAATATATATCTCTTTCAATATTATGGATCTAAACCTTACTAAAACATAGTTTGTGTTTAATGGTTTAAAACCTCCCTATTCAACAGTATTTCTAGATCATGTGCCCCAAGATCTTGCAAAAATAATAGAACTTTTTTTTTCTTATATCATTACTAATATATTTCCTCATGAAATAGTGCCCTTTTTTTAAACTAGCATCTTACCCCTTTTTCTTTCTAAAATGAATATTACTTTATTTATTGTTTTTCTTTTAATAATTAAAGCTTAAAAATGTATAATATGTTGCTAATCAGAGAGTTAATTGTTTAATAATTATTAATTTGAAGTAATGTTAACTATTTAATATTATCTTACCCCTTTTTCTTTCTAAAATGAATATTACTTTATTTATTGTTTTTCTTTTAATAATTAAAGCTTAAAAATGTATAATATGTTGCTAATCAGAGAGTTAATTGTTTAATAATTATTAATTTGAAGTAATGTTAACTATTTAATATTAAATGCAGTTATTAATAATTTTAATAAATAGTAAATATCACCAGTATTTAATAATGCAAATCTTGCCAATAAGTTTTTTTTTTATTATTATTGCATGTGTAAACTAATGTGTAACAGCTTGTGTATTATGAGCAAATATGACAAAAAAAAAAAAAAAACTGCTATTGTCGAAGAACAAAATTTGCTATTAGCATAAGTTATATCTAATAAAGTATTAAAGAAAAAACATTTCTTACAATAGCAGAAGAAATTCAACTTTGCCAACTCAGTTTATAACGCAATTCACTTTTAACACACAATGTTTGAGATATAAAAATGAATATTTCAGTGAAGAAGCATCTGCAATCCACACCGTAGAAATATTATTACACTTTACAGGACTAAGTTGCATTGTGTTATTTAATCTTTATTACCTTATTTCACAGATTTCATAAAAAAATTGCTATTAGCAAATTAAAAAATTTTGAAAATGAATATTATCCCTGTCATGGAAATGTCAGAGAATTGACATAAGAATAAGATATGTGTTACTTTGCATAAACTCAAGATGGTAAGATAAATATAGAAGGAAAAAAAACACCTACTTTTTTATAGACTTTGATTGAAATTCTATTTTTAAATCCTCGTTTACTTTTTTAATGTGTTTGTATATTTGAATTTTTGAGATTATTATGCTAATAATCTTTTGCACTTTTTCTTTGTGAATTTCGTGAATATTTAAATTATTGAAATTGATCACATCTCCGTGAAATTTTACCATGTTTTTTATCACATCTGTAGACCAAAACATATGAGCTGTATCAACATCATACATTTTATGCACTATATTGAATAATTCATTGCTCGGTTTTTTCAAACTACTACCTGAATAATCTTTATATTGAGTCAATAAAGAATTGTCATTTGCAGCATTTGTAGTATCAAATAAAGTATTTTCACAATGATCACAGTTTAATTTTGAAACTACTTTCCTTCCAACATATCCGGCAATATAATAAATGACATTTTGTCTCACAGTATCAGATGGCAAGCATGGAATTTCATTCAGTGGGACATCTGGATTTATTTTAACATGGTCACTGAATAATGATGTTAAACTGGAAAATTTGGAAGGACTCCTATCTTTTAACGATACAAGAACTTCATCGAAGTCTATTTCACAGTTTGTATTTTTAGACATGGTAAAAATGTTATTTACCATAACTGCTTGCAAACAACTTACTAACTGCGAACAATCTGGATTTTCATAGTTACCTCTTTTCGATCTTATAATAGAAAATGTATTTTCCAGTGCATCCTGGTTAAAACGTTTAGTTAAGATGTATGCATAATCATGTTCTTCGAATAAATTTCTACATAAATTTATTGCAGATTTTAATGTCACAATCCATCCGTTTTTACAATGAGTGTGAACAGTTTTGTCATCATCCTTTTTGAAAGCCCAACTTTCAACAAAAGGAAGCATTTCTTCCCAAAATGTTAAATGAGCAGAGTCTCTTTTTACAGCACAGAGCATTTTCTTTTTACCGTACTCTTCACTGCTGTTGAAACTATCAAACAGTTTGTCCATAGTATAAATCAAATGAGCTGTGTGTTGCGCTGGTTCATCAAATTTGCCAACTGATTTCAGTAGGGAAATACCAGCTGCAACAGACGTGCTGAGTGCCTGTGCAGCATATTTGACCTTCATTTTTGCTCGGCCAACAGGTTCAATATGTGTTTTACTCAGTTTTGGTGTTACTCGTGGATCATTTTTTTTATCTATTTCATAATAACTACGAATATACTCCCAGTCAGCTGTAACTCTTCCAAAAGTAGGCCTTTCAAACTCCAATTTATATTTCATCAAATTGTTCCTGAAAGATTTGAGTAAATGAGGTGGATCAAACATAAAAAAGATTTTTTGATTATTAACTTCAAAACTGGTTTGATCTATCGACAGTCCAAGTTCATTGAACAAACATATATTATTAGGCCCTTGATCACAAACCGTAGATACAACTTTGAGTCCTGTTTCCTGGAGTTTAGAAATACAAGAGACCACAAGTGTTTTTAGTGATTTTCCTGGCATACTGCGGTGCACTAAAAAATATCCTAAAATTTGTTTCCATTTAGTGGACAAGCCTCTCACCATTAAAACCAAAGCATTAGTGGCTATTTTGATAGGTGAATTATCAGTAACAGATATATCATCTTGATAACCTATAACAACATCTTTTCTCGGTGAATAATGAAGAGATGGTCTTATTGCCATCTCATCAAAACTCAAAACACACAGTCGTTCTTTTTCATTTAAATGGCTGACTTTCTTTTCCAGTACCATAAATATTTCTGTACAAAACCCTGTATTTTCACAAAGACCTTGTACAGAACGTTTCAATGTTCTTATACATGGCAGTATAAGAAAACGTTTTAAAACCTTGTATGCTGCAGTCGATGCTAAATAAATATTAAAAGCAAACGCTTTGTCAGAAGCTGTCCAGCGCCTTCCTTTTGCAGGACCCGTATTCCTTAACTGTGCTTCCAGAATGCTATACAAAGAAGGCCGTAAATGTTTCCGAAGCACGTTCAAAGCAGATGTTTTGGATATATTAGGGGAATTCGGAGAATTTTTGAAATATAGTCGTTTCTTCAACCTGTAAATTAAAGATTTGTATCTGTTCAATTTTCTGCTTTTCGGCGTAAGTTTGAAAGGAAAACTCGATGTACTCTTGGGTGTTTTAAATGGTATTGGAGATGAAGGTGCGTGCAGCTGGACTGGAGATGAAGGAGCGTGCAGCTGGACTGGAGATGAAGGTGCGTGCAGCTGGACTGGAGATGAAGGTGCGTGCAGCTGGACTGGAGATGAAGGTGCGTGCAGCTGGACTGGAGATGAAGGTGCGTGCAGCTGGACTGGAGATGAAGGTGCGTGCAGCTGGACTGAAGATGAGGGTGCATGCAGCTGGACTGGAGATGAAGGTGCGTGCAGCTGGACTGAAGATGAGGGTGCATGCAGCTGGACTGAAGATGAGGGTGCATGCAGCTGGACTGAAGATGAGGGTGCGTGCAGCTGGATTTTTCTATGAACATCAACTACTTGAATGGTAGGCACAGATTCTGGGAGAAGCCGCCTTTTCAAAGTATTTGTAAATGCTTCCATTCGAAAGTGATCGGAGCATAAGTATTGACGAGTTCTAGTAATCGGTTTCATCTGAATGTTAGCCGTCCATTTCTCCAATCTAGGAAAATAAATGTACATAAATATATAAACATATCTAGTTTTAAATAATTCTATTAAATTGAGTTTGTAATTTTTTATTGACAGTTGCAGAGGAGTAAATTTAGAAAATTTATTTGTTATAAAGAATGAAAGGAGGGAGAGCAGTAATTCAAACAAAGTTATTTATTGTTAATAGAATTATAAATAGAATTTTTCTTTTAATTAAAGAGGCTTAAAAATTTTGTGCACAGAATGTGCAAAATGATAAGTGGAAATTGTGAAAAAAAAAATAAAGAGTGGGGGAAAATAAAAATGAAAGACCAATGCAAGAAAAGTTTGAGGACTTAAAAACAGTGCTGTAGTTGGATGGCAATGCTGTTTCCAGAAATATTTGGTTTGTAACTATAAAAAAAATAGCATGCAGGAACACAAAACTTTTCTTTTTTCACAAGCAAAAAAAAAGTTATTGTTATTTATTATAACGATAATTATCAAATTTATTGATACTAGAGATGAGCCAAGAGAGCCAAACCCTCTTCCCCAGATTGTGGAAACTATATCCATTTTAATGTCTGAATGTGAAAAAGTATTCATTGTAAGTATTGAAAGTGAAAAGTTCTGTATGAATAACATGACCGATGAGAGAAATTCATTCCTTATTGAATAAGTCAGTTCACTTATATTCATAAGCCATGTAGGAGCTTCCTTGAAAGAATCTCATTATCGTTCTTTATGGAAACTTCTAGGATAGATGTGCTAGTACATAATGTATGGATTTATTTGTTATTTCAAATAAATTTTAATCCATGATGGAAAATGTTACTATGCGATTAAATATTGATTTTAGTTGAATACCATACAAATACAATACTATAAATACTAGAATATAATAATTATAACTGTTAATTAAAAAAGTCAGCTTTTGGCTAAATGTTTTAAATTGGCTTTTTGCTTAGTAAAAATCTGGTAGCATCAACATCTACTCTATGAAAAGTTGAGTTCCCACAAATATTTTTTTCCCCAACTACAGCACTGCTTAAAAGTTCAGTTTTGTAAATACAACTTTTAAACATTCAAATGGCTAAGGGGGGCGGGGGGGGGGGAGGTCAGATTTTGCCATGTGGCAGTAGAAATTTAGGATTATTATTTATAATTATTTCAAAACAACTATTATTTTACTTATTTATTGTTTCGGACGAATACGGCACTTGTTCCTGATAATTATTTCAAAACAACTATTATTTTATTTATTGATTTGGAGGTGGGGGAGAAGTTGATTAGATGATTGGAGGTATGGAGTTTGATAGATGATTAATCATTTATTACTAAATATTGATAAATAGGACAGAAAAAAATAAACTGAACAGTTTTAAAGATTTTAGATTTTGTGCTCTTGAAAAGGGACCAAAGGGAAAACGCCACTTAAAAATACGGGGTACGGGGAGTGGCGAGGAAATTTTTATGATCGATTATTTATTGTTAAAATGCAGAACAATTTTTCACAAAATAACAGAAAATGTAATGACTTTTTTCTTAAAAATAAAGAACAATTTTTTTTTAAAGTTTTAAATACAATACAAAATGCGTGTGATTAAATTTTCGGAAAGAAAATGTAAATCGAAATGCCAATCAAAAAAACGTATTAAAAAAAGACACATGGAAATGGATGAAAGATACGTAAAAAAGAAATCTACAAAAAAGTAAAATAAAGCTAGATTTCATGCATTTATAATTTATAAATACAGAAATTACTCACCTTCTTTTATTTCCTGTAGGAAAACAAAAGAACGACAAATTGCTGTTCCTGTTGGTGTTTGCACATGATTGCGCTTGACAAAACACCTGATTTTTTGACATTTTGCAATAATTAATTGCAAAAAAACAGCTCTAAAAAGAGCACTTGTAAATATATAATTTTTATATACAAGAAAAATAGCTCTGAAAAGAGCTTTTGCAAAATTATAAATCTCTCAAATAGATCTCTCAATATCAAACTTTACAACACGTGAAAGTGACAGTAACAGTTTATGTTTATAAAATTCCGCGCTCGCGCATTTGTTCCCGCCTGTGCTCAGTAGTGGCGCTAGAATCGCGCCGGTACGGGTTTTTGCTCCTCTTTCATATCTGTGAGATATATAATCTGTGGCGTGGACAAAGGAATCAGAAGAATCCCGAAGTATTACATAGAATTCAAACTTACGCCATGGCGAGCTATTTATGGTTACACGTGTCCTAACATTCTTGTGGTAAGGGAAAGTGGTTAGAGAAATAGGAACACGTGATTTTTAGATGCACGTTACAGATCTCTACAGCTGCAAATTAGTCAGCAATGGGCATATGGTTTGTATCCGACAAAGTACAAGGGTGAGAATTGTATACTAATGCAAGCCCAGAGGCTGGGAAAATATGCATTAGATAACGTTGGCTGCAAAGCGAAAAGAGATTCATTTGTATTTTATTCTTTTACTTTATTTCAATGGAAAATAACTGCGGTTAAGATCTTTTTCTATCGTGTGAATTTGAAAGACAGAAAAAGGAACCGAGATAAATGATGTCTGCATTTGAAAAGAACATTAAAAAGTAAAAGCGAAACTTACAGTAGTGAGAGGGGGGGGGGAAGAGAATGAATAAAGACATGAAATTAACTCTAAAATGTCAAATTTAAACTAAATCTTTATTTGAAGGGGGGGGGGGAGAATAATAACAATTTATAATAAACCAGTAAAGTTAAAAGTTGATTTTTTGAGGGAAAAGGAGGAATAATGAATATATAACGGTAAAGCCGTTATATTATTAGTCCGTGATTTTTATGTAAGACTACAAAAAAACTTCATCTTAGAAATCGAACTTTGTGAAATAATTTAGTTTAAAAAGAAGTTTCGCCGATAAAAATATCTATTTCTTTCAAAATACTTTATTTTCGTTTATAATATATTGCAACTTTAGACATCAAGAACATACTTTAATGGGAAAACGTTTCTGAAGAATAAGAAAACTAAATTTTGAAAATTAAACGAACTAAAAGCAATAAAATTACATTACGTATTAAAAATTAAACATTGATGTATACAGTAAAAACAGAAAATTATTTCCTAACCTCGGAAAATATGACGACAAACGCACTCTCAGAAATCCTTTCTTCTATTCACAGAAATATTCCTGGAAGCATTGCTGCCGGTATTCGTCGGAGAATTGGAGAAATTTCAGTTCTTTTTTTTCACGTTCTAGGACAGAAAATTTCCGTAATCTGAAAAAGAATATTTTAAAAGATACGTCACTTCAAATGGGGGGATTGGTAAGGCTTGTAAAATTAAGTGTCATGTTCAGAGAGCTCGGAAATTTATACTAAATTGCAGACACATTCCGTCGTTATAATATAGGTGCATTAATCTATACTCCTATTATAAAGAGGAAAAAATTGTTTATTTGTAGGAGGTAAGCTCAGGAACTACCGAACCGATTCCAAAAGTAATGGTATCAAAATGATGGTGTTAGTCCAACTTAGAACATAGGCTATATCTTATGTCGGTGCCACTACCCCAAAGGGGGTACAGGAGCAAAAAACGTTCTAAAAATGCGATTTTTGAGTTACTGAAGGGCCTGAGGAATATGAAATTTGGAATATTAGTTGCTTATAAGATATAAATGATGTCTAAGAACAGTTCTTAAACAATTCGAAATTTAAAAGGGGTGAAAATGCACAAAAAGCGTTCTAAAAAACCTTCTAAATGGTAGTTTCTACATAATCTCAGGAAATACCAAACCGATTTAAAAAGTAATGGTATCAAAATCATGGTGTTAGTCCAACTTAGAACATAGGCTATATCTTATGTCGGTGCCACTACCCCAAAGGGGGTACAGGAGCAAAAAACGTTCTAAAAATGCTATTTTTGAGTTACTGAAGGGCCTGAGGAATATGAAATTTGGAATATTAGTTGCTTATAAGATATAAATGATGTCTAAGAACAGTTCTTAAACAATTCGAAATTTAAAAGGGGTGAAAATGCACAAAAAGCGTTCTAAAAAACGTTCTAAATGGTAGTTTCTACATAATCTCAGGAAATACCAAACCGATTTAAAAAGTAATGGTATCAAAATCATGGTGTTAGTCCAACTTAGAACATAGGCTATATTTTATGTCGGTGAAACTACCCCAAAGGGGTGCAGGAGCAAAAAACGTTCTAAAAATGCGATTTTTGCGTTACTGAAGGACCTAGAAATATGAAATTTGGAATATTAGTTGCTTATAAGATATAAATGATGTCTAAGATTAGTTCTTAAAAATTCGAAATTTAAAAGGGGTGAAAATGCACAAAAAGCGTTCTAAAAACGTTCTAAATGGTAGTTTCTACATAATCTCAGGAAATACCATACCGATTTTAAAAAATATTGGTGTCAAAATGATAGTGACAACGTTTGCTCTAAGATAGGCTATGTTTTATGTCGGTGCCACTACCCCAAAGGGGGTGTAGGAGCAAAAAACTTTCTAAAAATGCGATTTATGTGTTACTGAAGGGCCTAGAAATATGAAATTTGAAGTATCAGCTACTTATTAGATATAAAGGATTTCTAAGAACAGTTCTTAAACAATTTGAAATTTAAAAGGGATGAAAATGCGCGTAAAGCGTTCTAAAAAATGTTCTAAATGGCGATTTCTACACAATCTCAGGAAATACCAAACCGATTTAAAAAATATTGGTGTCAAAATGATAGTGACAACGTTTGCTCTAAGATAGGCTATGTTTTATGTCGGTGCCACTACCCCAAAGGGGTGTAGGAGCAAAAAACGTTCTAAAAATGCGATTTATGTGTTACTGAAGGGCCTAGAAATATGAAATTTGAAGTATCAGCTACTTATTAGATATAAAGGATTTCTAAGAACAGTTCTTAAACAATTGGAAATTTAAAAGGGGTGAAAATGCGCGAAAAGCGTTCTAAAAACATTCTAAATGATGATTTCTACACAATCTCAGGAAATACGAAACCGATTTAAAAAATAATGGCGTCAAAATTATGGTGAAAACCCTTGCTCCAACATAGGCGATGTTTGATGTCGGTGCCACTACCCCAAAGGGGGGGCAGGAGAAAAACTTTCTAAATTGCGGTTTTTGCATGACGGAAAGGCCTTGAATCGTGAAATTTAGAATGGTAGTTAGTTATAAGATATCAATGATCTTTAATGACATTTCCTAAAAAAATCGAAATTTAAAAGGGGGGTCAAAATGCGAAAAAAGCGTTGTAAAAAACGTTCTAAATTGCGATTTCTATGCAATCTCAGGAAATACTGAACCGATTTCAAATATAATGGTGTAAAAATGATGGTGACAGATCTTGCTCCAAGATAGGCTATATTTTATATCTGTTTCCACTACCCCAGAGGAGATGCAGGAGCAAAATGAGCGAAAAGCGTTCTAAAAACTTTCTAAATGCCGATTTGTCGCCAATATTTCAGGAAGAATCAAACTGATTTCAAAAGTAATGGTAAGAAATTGATGCTGACAACCTCTGTTCTAACATAGACGCTATTTTAATGTCGGTATCACTATCACCTAGACGTTGCAGGAGCAAAAAAGCGTTCCAAATTTCGATTTTTGTGATCGGTAGGGGCTAGCAATTTAAAATTAGGCAAGGTACATATTTATTACATATAAATGATTTTTAAGAACAGTTTCGAAAAAATTGGAAATTTAGAAAGGGCTGAAAATGCGCGAAAAGCGTTCTAAAAACGTTCTAAATTGCGATTACTACTCAATCTCAAGAAATTCCAAAGCTATTTCAAAAGTAATGGTTTCAAATCAATGATGACAGTCCCTGCTATAACATAGGTTATATTTTATGTTGCTGTCACTACCATCTGAGGGTTGCAAAAGCAAAACATGTTCTAATTTGCGTTATTTGCATAACTGAAGGGTCTAATACTTTGAAGTATGGCATGGTATTTACTTACAAGATGCAACTGCTTTCTAAGAACTGTCGAAAGGAAATTTCAAATTTTAAAAAATGAAGAGAGCGAAAAGCATTATAAATTACAATTTTTATGTAATCTTATCAAATACCTAACCGATTAAAAAAATAATGATGATAAATTGTTGGTGATAGAACCTGCTCAAACATAAGCTATATTTTATATCTGTGCCACTACCACCAGAGGATTGCAGTTGCTAAAAACTTTCTAAATTGCGATATCTGTGATACTGAAAAGGCTAGAAACTTTAAATATGGCATGGTAGTTAGTTATAAAATATAAATGCCCTCGAAGGACAGTCAAAAATAAATTCGAATTAAAAAGGGGTGAAGTGAAGGGGAGGTGCGAAAAGCATTCTAAAAAAGTCCTAAATTACGATTTCTACGCAATTTCAGGGAATATAAACCAAATATAAAAGTAATAGTTATGGATCAATGGTAACAGTCTCTGATCCTACACAGGCTATATTTTATGCCGATGATTCTACCACTTGGGGTTCACAGGAACAACAAACGCTCTAAAAAAGGCCTTTAAAAGCTTTCTAAATTACGTTTCTGTGGAATATTAGGAAATAACAAACCAATTTCAAAATTAATTTTGGCAAATTAATGGTGACATTAATGGTGACTATTTCAACATAGCCCTTTATGTTGAGAGAGGTGGTAGGACTTGGAATTTGACATGATGGTTAATTTTAAGATGTAAGAAGATGGTTTCTAAAAAAATCAAAACTTCAAATGAATACTGAAATGAGTGTATTAATTGAGCATAAAAGTTTCAAAATATTTTCAAAATTATTATTTATTTAGTTTTATTTCGTTTTATTAATTTAAGTCTCATTTCTGCTTTATGCAGTGTAACAATGATGTTTAATCAAACTGTGTTTTAAATAGTAATTTTTTTAATTATTCCTAAAAGTAATAAGTACCTTTTAATAAAATAAAATATTACCTTTTAATAATATAAAAATGTAGTTATTTCCTTTTAATAAAAATTAGACATATAAATATCACTTGGCATATTTCAAATATTACGCGAGCAAAGCCGCGGGGTTTGCTTGTACTTATATAATTAAATAGAGGACGAAAATTATCACATATTAGACATATTTTTTGATAAGACATAATTTGATTGTTAGATGTAAATATGAATATTACATTTGGAATTAAATTCGAGAAGAAATGTTTGCTTTTTTTGAATAAAATCAAGTTTATTTAACTTGAATGAAAATTACTGAATATATTTTTTTAAATGTATTTGATTAGAACACATTTTACATATAGATATTTTTTTTAATAATCGAAAATGTAAATTGCAAATAAGATTAAAAGAATGAGAAAATTGCTACTTTATTAAATTCGAAAGCATTATTTTTGTTTATTAGGTTTTAAATAAATTAGAAATTTTCATTTATTGAATTTTCGGTTTTTCGAATTTCCTGCTCAAAAAAATTAAGGGATATTGAGGTTGTGGACGAAACTTGCGGCTGGGGAATTTTTTAGATGTTTTATACATGATCGACAGCCGTGGCAGACTATATGAGAAAAACATTGTTTGGCAGAAAATACATTGTAATGAGCGTTTGGGCACAAAAGAGAAAAAAACATAACTTATATATATGAGAAAAAACGAACAAAAGAAGGCGTTTCTATAAAAAAAAAAGTCGTTTTTAGTAGGAGATATAGTTTCTCCCGACGGGCAGCAATGTTGAACTCCTTCGAGGCGAGAAGTCAATGAGGCTATTAAAGAGGAGATGGGATATTCTGTCCCTCACCTCCAGAAGAGCTCTTTCCAGTTCTTGGAGAGTTTTCGGGGTGGTAGGTGGCCAGCAACTAGAATGCGTAGAATGTCTCAAACATACTCTATTGAGTTCATGTCAGGTGAACACGCTGGCCATTCCATTCGTATGATTTTTTCCTCCAGAAGAAAATCATCCACCAAGTGAGCACGATGTGGGTTGCAATTATTATCCCTTAACATGAAGTCATCTCCAATTGCTGCAGCTTAAGGGACAACAATGGTCTGAGGATCTCATCCCTATAACGCTGACTGGTCATAATTCCATTTCGAATGGTATGGAGGTCGGTACGCCCATCAATGGAGATACCAGCATTGACCATGTCGGGCTCGGACATATTGAGTGCAAACTGTGGGGCCAGTATACGAGCGAGGGTGTTGTTGAAGAAGAGTGACATTTATATGTCGGTGTCTCGGAGCATTTAGCGTTAAATATCGATCTTCATTGGGCGTTGTTGCACGTCTACCACCTTTCCCTGGTCTTCGGCTGCATTTCCAGCCTCCAAAAAGTGGTTCCAAATCCTGTGAATCTTCAGTCGCTTCTGCTACTTCGGATTGCGTTTGACACCGTTCTAACCGACCAACAACTCTCCAAGCTTCTGATTTGGTTAAATGACTTCGTTGAGTCATCGCTCTCATTGAAATAAAGCACTTACTGAATGTCGATCATTGTTTTCCGCTTTGTTTTTCATTCCCAATTCCATTCCCTTCCGCTAAAGCGTCGTTTTTTAAATCAAACTCAAAATTTGCGTGCTCCAAAGTCTGAAAATGAGAAAAGTTTGCATTTGTGACTTCCTTCTTCCGTTTTCTGCAAAACAATTTTCTTATACCGTTATTTTATATAAGACTTACAATATCCTTTAATTGTTTTGAGCAGTGTAGATTAATTAAAACATCTAGATAAATGTTCAGCGTTGGTACTTTAAGTACATTACAACAAATGTCAATTTACATGATCTAACGCTTTTAACACGCTTAAACACTGACATTCTTTAGCTATTGTATGTAGTAATAGGTAGGTCTGCCATTTAAAATGAGATAAAATGTAACTTTATTTAAAAAAAATAAAATAAAACATCTAAACAATGAAAACAATCTCAAATAATTACAAATATTATCTCAGATAAAACTTTAATAGACGAACAACAGTTTCAAATTTTATCACTAGTCCTTATAAGAAAATAAATCATACATTTTTAAAACAGATAATACTTTTATTATTTTTTTTATTTTATTTTATTTTATTTTGATACATTTAATCTTTGCTTTAAAACTATTCAATCAATATTAGTTTTAAAAATGATCCCTCGAGTAATTTCAAATTCTCATACAATAACATTTCTTTTAGTTATGCCTCTATATTTTCAGTTACACTGAAATAGTTCCTGGCTGTTTATTTAAGTAAAAAGAAATATTGCTTCTGTTTCATGAAGATAAATAGACAGGCTGAAAACTTTTTTCCCCTTTAAAAAGGACTATTACAATTTTCATAACGCTATTTGTCTTTCTGCATATCTTAAGATGTAGTGATGTAATATAGTTGATATTTCATAACAAAGTAGTTTTTGATATTTAAATCTAGTAGGGATGCTATTTTGGGGAAACTAGATGGGGTACAGTTGAGTTTCATATTTCAAAACGTATCAGTCTTTGCAGGATAGTCTCTTAAAAAAGAAAAAAGGAAAAAGTAGCTTACCAGATTTGTACACTCATGTCCAAAATTATTTTTACATGCATAAAATCACAGATTTCTCAAAAACTGTGAATTATAATTTTATGAATTAGAGTAGAATCATAAACACAAAAACAAATTTAAAAATTACGATAACTGCATTTTATATAAAGCTGTTGTATGAAACATGAAAAAAAAGTGCAATAATATGTACAAGCAGTGTTTAGAAAAAAAAAAGAATAACTCTTAAGATAAATTTGGACATGAGTGTATAACACAAAAAAATTACCATTAAATAAACATCGTATATAAAGTAATTAATAGTTTGAAATATACATGCATTTAACTTCTGAATTTGAAACTTTTATAAAACTAAATAAAATAAATAAAAAAAGACATATATGAATATAGTTTTACTAGAAACATTAAAAATACATTCAATAAACATTTCACCAAGCAACTGCAAGACCGCTTCATCAGTACAATGTAACCATTGTACAAACAAACAGAACAAATCAAGTACAATTAAAGTTAAAATTATTTTTTAAAAACAAACAAACCAGGAGTGGAACAGCCTTCATTCAATGTTGGTGAACATAACCGAGTAAACCAGCCTTCAATTGCAATTCCACTCTATTGTTAAATACTCTTGCAATTTTTTAAACTTCTAAATATCGCACATTTTCAATTTTTATATCTTCGTATTGGGGAAAAAAGTACTTTCTTATGCAATTTGTTTGAAAACTGCATCTCACGTTATTTTTGAGATATTATTTTTTTTTAGTTTATAAAGAATTTTTTTTTAAGTTGGCAACTGAAGAAACCCATTTCTGTAGAAAGTAAAGGAAAAATATTTGGAAAATAGCAATTATATGTTTTTTACCATTTTCCATAACTACTGAAAAAAAAAATTAGATAAAATACGTTCTATTATGAAAAAATACAGATGAATGATTTCTGATAAAACATGGAGCTGTTATAAAGTATATTTAATTTAATTATCTATATTACAAACAAATGAAGTCATATGAATTCATTAGATAGCCGATTTATTTTTCTCGAGTATCTTGAGAGACGAGATCTGTTTTTTTTTTTTTTTTTTTTTTTTTTTGGATTTGTGTATTATTCATAGACAGTGACGTCTCATGAATACTTTACTTTAGACGTTGTTTAAGACTGGATTGTAAATGAGAATTTCTTCATAGGATGCGTATGACGTCATTTTCTATAAAATAAAAGCGTGTGGTTTAAGTCTTAACCTTCTCACCGCCGCTAAGTGATATCCATTTCCTACGCTGTAGGTTTCACTGCAATAGAAGCATTGTTTAAATTAATATAATTCTACAGATATAATCCAGTTTTAAAACATTATGTTATTAATGCTCTAAGTAATTATAACATTATTCATGCTCTCAAGTCCTATATACCTATACGTAATAAACATTTTCATATCATGTTGAAAAAAAAAAAAAAAAAAAACATTTTTTTCAAAAAAAAAAAAAAAAAAAACAGAAAAAACTACATTACCATTTTGCCCTTTTCCTCGGCGGTCAGGGGGGGGGGGGGGTTAAAAGTGAAATATATTTTGTATTATCTATATTTATATACACTTTTTTTTTTCATCGGGGTCGACACTAAATTCTGAAAAAGTTGAATTCCAGTTTTCTAGTCTTTTATTTTTCCTTTCTTTCTTTCTTTTTTTTTCCTTTTGGGAAAGAGGTTGAAGAATTTTGATGGGGGATTATTTATTGTTATCTCAAAATCAGCAAACAAACAAATAGAGCAAAATAGTAAACAAACAAATTTTAAATGGGTGCTATAGAAGCAAAAGAAAAAAAATAGATTTTTTTTTTAAAGATAGAGGAGAATTTAGAAGGTAGGTTGTTTGTTTATTATTACTTAAAAATCAAAACAGAAAAATAATAAACAAGAACAATAATAAACAGAACAATAATAATAAAAAAAAAAAACAGAGCAAAACATTAAACATTTGGAACAGTAATTGTTTTAAAACCATTTTAAAGTTTGTAAACTTTATGCACTGTTGTGAATAAAATAAAGGGTAGAAACATTTTAGACAGGATTTAAATTAATAGATTAATTATTTCCAAACAAGAAATTTTAAATGGTCTAAAATGGTTGTGATGCCAGGGGAGGGAAATTTTTGGAAGGGTGGCTTGCCTCAGACAATTGAACATTCATTTATTTTCACTTCAATGTTATTAATAGAGCATATTATTTTTTTTATGAGAGTTGAAAATTTTAAAATTTGTGTTAGAGAAGCAAAGAAAGGAAGGTGAGATACTGGGATTATCAGAAATTTCAAGGCAGAGAAGAATGTAGATGATTTGTTAAATATGATGTATTAGTATTTTAAACTAACAAATAAATCAAATAGGACAACATAATATTAAAAATGGTGAAATATTGTTAAATGAAAACTTGGGAATTTTGAAGATTTTGAACTTTGTGCGCTGGGAATAAGCCATCGTTTTTTGCCTAAGAAACGAGATTATCATAATGATAAAAGTTTAACACCATTAAAATGAAATTGTTATTGATTTAATTGCTTGCTTCAACTTGCAATTAATTTAACTGCGATTGATATAATTGCAAGATAAAACTAGATTATATTATTATTTGTCATTCAATTTAATTTATTGAATTCAGTTTAATTGCAACATGTTTAATTGCAACATGCTAATATCTACGAATCGTAATTAAATTACAAGCAATAAAATTTTTATCAATTATTTCATTAATGCTTAACACAGCATACAATTATGCTGCATGATTAAAAAAAATGATTCCGTAATAATAAAAATTATACTTTACGAAGTTCAGTTGTGTCATAAAAATAGATACAATAGATACATAAAAATAGATACACATAGCTGCCAACCTCAAACTAATCTACCGTAATACTTGTGTTAATTTAACCCTGGTTTAATACGTTTCAAACCAGAAATTTTTTTTTAAGAAATGGAAATAAACATGTTCCACGTAGAAACCTGGAATTAAATAAATAAGCATTCATGAAATAAATTTTCTGGTTCGAAATGTGGTTAACCTGGATTAAATTACTCCAGACATTACGGAAGATTAGTGGAAGGTTGGCAGCTATGGATACATAAAAAATAGACAAAAATAAATACAGCATACAATTAATAGAATAATAATTATTATTAAAATAAAATCTTTACTTCTGGTTTTATTTTTATATCTTACAAATAAGTTCTACAATTTCTTAGAACGTTACGAATTAAATAAACTAAACTGGAAAAAATATGTATATTTACGTTTGAATTAGGTGTATTGCGAAATTAAAAGCATTTAAATCTCAAAAAGTTCTTTGTTTTAAAAGCGTGTATTTAATGTAAACCACGATATAAAATAATATTTCCTCATAACATCTTCTCCATTTGATAACATTTCAGGTAAGTACAAAACACCCTCTTTGCTGCAGCAAAAGGAAAGGTTGCTCTTTACTACACACATGAAGTTGCAAACAGGAAGAAACGCATATGCTGTACGTGGCGTTTGATTCAGTACTACGCCAACCGTTGCTCTTGCGCCAAGGTGCTGAAAACATGAGGCTATCTGAAAAAATGGCCTATATCCCTCGTGTAGATAATTGGCCGTCAAAAATCAACCCAACCCTATCTGAAAAAGTATACCGGTCATTCGTCTACAAGGAGTTAATGGGGTAGAAAGTAACCAGTCTGTTAACTCCCGCTCAGAATATTTTACTAAAAATGCATAATTTCTTGCATATTTCGAGATCAAATAAGTCTGGGCTTGCAACATCAAATGCACGCATCCTGCCGGATTAACAGGAATAACGAAAATAAAAATAACAATTTTCTGTCATTGAATCTAAGACAATAGATTAATTTTATTAATTATATAACTATTTATATAAGTGTAAGAATAAATTGAATTTTAAATTACTACTACATATTTCTCAGTAAATATTTTAGTGAATCTTAAATTACATATTAATGAGCAAGGAATTTTACTGAAATAAATAAAAAATAAAATGATTGTTAAATAATCCAAAAAATTTTCAGACCAATTAATTTCAGTTAAAAAAAAAAACAAGTTGGAAATTGCTCGTCAAACGTGGCAAATGAGGTGCGTTCGTACTATAACTAGTTTTATAATTATTTTTTGCACCCCATATTGTACTGAATGTATACTTTTTTGCACTTCATAAAGCGCATAGTCTGATACATCATTAAAATGCACTTCCAATAATTTTTTCCCATTCCCCGTAATGTAACGGAACACTTTTGACTGTCCCTGTAATTAAACTATACATCCGATTTTCCTAAAATTTGAAATAGCTCAACAAAACTTTGCAACAATTATATCTTTAAAATTTCAGACCATTCGGAAGGCTGTAATATCATTAAAATGCACTTGCAATAATTTTTCCCATTCCCCGTAATGTAACGGAACACTTTCGACTGTCCCTGTAATTAAACTATACATCCGATTTTCCTAAAATTTGAAATAGCTCAACAAAACTTTGCAACAATTATATCTTTAAAATTTCAGACCATTCGGAAGGCTGTAATATCATTAAAATGCACTTGCAATATTTTTTCCCATTGGCCGTAATGTAAAGAAAAACTTTTGACTGTCCCTGTAATTAAACTATGCATCCGATTTTCCTAAAATTTGAAATGGCTCGACAAAATTTTGCAACAGTTATATCTTTAAAATTTCAGATCATTCGGAAGGCTCTAATATCATTAAAATGCACTTGCAATAATTTTTCCCTTTGGCCGTAATGTAAAGAAAAACTTTTGACTGTCCCTGTAATTAAACTATACATCCGATTTTCCTAAAATCTGAAATGGCTCGACAAAATTTTGCAACAGTTATATCTTTAAAATTTCAGATCATTCGGAAGGCTGTAATATCATTAAAATGCACTTGCAATAATTTTTCCCATTGGCCGTAATGTAAAGAAAAACTTTTGACTGTCCCTGTAATTAAACTATACATCCGATTTTCATAAAATTTGAAATGGCTCGACAAAATTTTGCAACAATCATATATTTAAAATTTCAGACCATTCGGTTGGGTAGTTTTTGCTCTGTTACATGCGGACAGACGGACGGACAGACGGACGGACGGACTGAACGACGACTATAGGTGCTACGTATTTATATAATTACGAACGCACCTAAAAAAGAAGTACTTATGTGTGATTTCAAAAAAAAAAAAAATTCAATTAAGAAATCGTAATTCAGTAAAATATTTCAGTTTGAAGAGATGATTTCACCAATTAAAAGATTTTTTTTTTAAATACTTTCCTGTTAACTTTAAAAGTCGATAAGAACATAATTCAAATACAAACTTTTTCTGAAAATTAATATAAAAGGATCTATTTTTAATGAAATAAGATTAAGATCCTGAAAATTATGATTGCAATAAATGACACAGTTATAATATATCATAATAGGCAATGGTAAAAAAATATATTCATCCTATAATTTAAAGAATAAGACAAAATTCCGAATATTGGTTTCAATCGTACATTTCAAAAAGAATGGGCACCAGTATTTCGTCTCGTAAGGCACGTTTTTTATTTAATGGTTTCATATAAAAAGTACCGTTTGTGTTAACCGAGTTTTCTAAACATTGACATTTTTCATCAACACACGCTAAATTATGTTCTCTTAAAAAAAAAAAAAAAAAAAAAAAAACAATGTACACTAAGATGCAATTGTATGATTTATTAATTTATATTTTACTATTGTTCAAAAGTTTCTAATACGCTGTTTCATATATTTGTTTCCTAACGCAATTGTTGCAGAAACGACACTTTGAAGATTGAGGCATACGAGCCTCGAAAATTTTTTTGTTTCTGTTCATTTGTTAGTCTATCTGGCTGTCTGTTCCGCGATAACTGCAGCAAAAACCGTCTAATTAGATCTATATTTGATAGGTATGATGGCGAGGAACTTGGGAACATCACACAAGCAACGGTATTTCTTAGCCTTTAAAAAATCAATGAATATTCCCGATAACGAAAGATTAAGCAGAAAGTCTGGCTGTAGGAAATAAAATGTTATTTAATCATATTCAAGGCTGGAATAATACACAGTTGAGGCTTTATCCAATAAAGCGAAGAAAAGTGAATTATGTCTGTATCGTCCGGATCGATTAATAAGTAAAGCATTTGCACGGCAAGTCAAAATATCCAGGTTCGATCCCTGGTCTGAACATTTTTCGCTCTGTTGGAAAAAGCATCAAATATGCTACTCTAGCTCTAAATATGATTTATCCAGTTTAAAAAAAATCCCACCCCTTGATTTTGTTATTTAATCTTTTGCAATCTGGTCTGCAACATAGATTTGCGTCAAATATGGACGACTACATTTATGTAATTTAGAAAAATAAAAATTGCGATTTGTATGATGAATGCTATGCAAAGTGATATTAAAAATCAATGATTTTCACAGCTGGTGTTTATGTTCCTGATCTGATGAGTTACTAGTTACTAGCAAAGGCCATGCTTTGTTTGGATTCGCGAAGCATTATTTGATAAGATGAATATTTAAAAGTAACAATATTTTTTTATATGATTTTTGCTTCTTTATTAAGCAAAAACGTTATTTTATGTTTTGGCGCATTTTAATTTTAGAAATGTAAATTCAGCCAAATAACTTATAATTTCCTCGGATTTTTTTATTTACGATATAAGACTGGTATAAATAAAATTATTTTCGAAGCAAAATTTTACAAAATATTTTTAAATTTTCAACTAAAATTTCTTTTAAAGATGTTTTTACATCTTCCAATAGCCTCTGGTGTTTTCTTAAATGGTTTGAAATACGTATGTTTCCAATCTTTGTAATTCACATCAAATAATCTTTGGTAGCAATCTTAGAATAATATATTCGAAGAGAATCCTATTTTCTAGAAAAAACATTTGAAATCTGCTCTCGTTGATACTAAGAATTATTAACTTATTATATTATTGTTATTATTCAACCTTCGAATTATAATAACACTTTATATAACGAATTTAACAATTAATTTTATTTCCTTACAATTATTTTGTTGCCATAAAAAAAAATCATAATTTAATTCTTTTAAAATGCGCAAGTATCGTCTGCGTAAATGATTTCACATGATAAGAATAAATTGCGTATTTGAATTCCTAACCTGAAAATACTTTTGTAATTGAATGTAAATAATTGAATTTTCGAAAATTTTAATTCATTAAAAATATGCTATAATTTTCATACAAAAGGTATTTTTAAAAATTCATAAAAGAAATCGTGAAACTATTATATGTTTAAGAGGAATGAGCACAAAAATATGCACCATTTCCAATCAATCTTAATAGAGTATTCTATTAAAATGTATATTATCCTCTTAAATAACATACCCTTTTAAAATAAGAAAGTTTAATGTTGTTTGACAGTTTGAAATATAAATTCTGCAGTTATTTTAAATATTTAAAATATTTCGTCTTCGCAAAATGCAGATATTTAGGTTCCTTTCCGCATTTAAATAATTAAAAAAATGAGAAAATTTGATGCAACGATAATATTTCACGTACTTAATCATTCATTACTTTATTTATTTTTATTGACTCGATGATTTTTATTTACTGCGAGAAATACGCAAGTTTCATTATCGGTTACAAAAATAAATCCGTATAATGGAAAAATATATAAAATAATAAGAGGATTTTTTTTTGTTAAATCATTCGATAAGAAAATAATATTGTCAGAATCTGCAGATCATATTTTATTCCTATCAAGTCCAAAAAATATTTATTTCCTTAATTAAATTAAAAAAAAACAGTTTTTGACATATTTTGGCGGAATGATGAAAAAAATTTTATATATTTTTTTATTTAATGAATCATGATTGTATCTATAAATAGTAAATTTGTAGATCAGGAGCCCCGACGTCAGCTCTGCAAGTCATTGTGTTTTAATCTCGATTTGCATAAAATACAAAATCCTTCAATCCGCATTTTTTTATTATTCTTTTAATTATATAAATATTTATAAGAATATAAAATTCTTGGAAGTTTTCGGATATTAGAAACGATAAACAGAACACAGTGTGATAATGATATTCTGAAATGCTGACGAACGGCTTAGTCTGGTAATTTTTTAGATGAAAAAGTACGTTTATCCTCATTTTCTCATTAAATTTAAATTAGTAATTTCCTAATGATTGTGCGAATGGTTATAGTATAGTTCGGATTTCTTTTAAACTGTGATTATTTTAGGATAAGCAAGGATTTGAACAGGGATTTTATGTTATCTTAATATCCCAATAGAAATATTTAAATAAACTGAATCTATTATATTTAAAAATCTGAAATTTTTAAAATTTTTGATCCAGGAAAACTTTTTCAGGGTCATAGATGAAAGATCTTATCTAAATAGATTCTGTAAAATTACATAAGAAAAATAAATTATCATTAAACTAAAATTATAGCATGATAAAAGTGAAAAAAAGTATATTTAAACGTATATAAACACCTTTTATTCCTTAGGCTAATGTCAGACGAAAGTCTATTTGCACGCTTTTTGTTTCAACATGAAAAAAAACACCTTAGCTAGCAGGGGTTTCTTTTTCTTGTTCAAACAAAAAACTTGCAAATACACGTTCGTCTGACATTACCCTGCATCGTCGCGTCCGTTACATTTACAGGCATTTTGACCGCGAAAGCATCGGTCACGACGATTAAAGAGTTAATAAACTGATGTACATGTTATATACGCAAAATCACCGACTTTATCAAGATCAATATTGATAAAAAACAGTATTGTAGCATTAAAAAATTGGAACTTAAAAAAACCAAAATTATTAGATCACAGATTTCGTGAAATGAGGTGCTCTAATAAGAAGGGGCATCTGTGAACCTGACTTATTTTATCCCATTCTTTTTCATTTTGAAAGGCATATCTTTCTATATTCTCAGATCAGTTTATTAACAAGAAAGAAAATCATGCGTCACGCATAGATTATGAAACATTCATCAACACTTCTTGAAAATTAAAAGAAATCTTCGCCTTAACATACTTTTGTGCATCTCTGTATATGATCTATATGTTTCTATATATTCTACATAGTATGCTAAAATTTAGTTTAGTTAGTAAAAGCATATCGAAGATTTAAATTTAGTATTAGTATTAGTATTAGTATTTTCTAGTACTAATACTAATACTAAATTTTACTTTAATAAATTTTATTTATTAAATTTTACTTTAATTTAGTACTTTAGTATTTTCTACCTGTAGACAGAAACGTACATGAATTCTTTTCTACAGCCCTGTATATTACGTGAAGATTTTTATACGCGCCACATATTAACTTAAGGATTCTATTTAAAATTTACAAACATCTGTTATTAAGTACTAAATGTAGCTGAGCTTGAAAATGCATAACGTAAATAAAAAAAAAAAAATACTCTGAATCAATTCACGCTCATTCTCAGTAATGCTTACGAATTCTTTTGTGCAGTCCTATATATGGTCTATATAATTTATTTACGCCAAATAATAAGTAAAAATTAACTAACCTTGAAACACATGCACTAATCGGAAACGCCCTTTAGTAATCATCCCTAATAGACATTACTTCGGATACAGTATTGCATCCAAATTCTTTTACGTCACCCTATAAATGAATGATAAATGCGATGCAAATCAAATCCAACTGCAAGCTTCTTGTAGTAAATCTCAGTAATGTATATAAATTTCATAATGTTTGAAATGGTGCAATACAATTAAAATACACTGCGAACAGTTTTCCCCCGTAGACATGCATTATATAACCGACTTCTTTTGTTTGACCCTGTAAAAAATGATATATACTTAGCACCCTTATGCTTCAGAACGACTGTTTTAGTGCATCTCAGAAATCCATATCAATTTTATTATGTTTGAAATAAAGTACCATCATTAAAATACGCCGCAAAATAATTTTCTTCATAGACCGTAATGTAATGAATATTTTTGAGTTCCCTTACGCGTGCCGTAAATGATACACATAAGATATTTTATGGTAACCATGTTCTAGTGCACCCCAATAATGTATATAAGTTTCATTACGTTTAAAATTGTGTAACAATTTTGAAATACACCGCAAATGATTTTTCCCATAGACCATAATGTAACGGAATACTTTAGAGTGTCCTGTAATTGAGTTATGTATGCTACACACTTTATTTTCAATACCGGTCTTAATATGCAAACAACAGTAACGTATATTAATTACATGTAATTCAGATTATACTTACGCACGTTAGAGCACGGACAGACCACGGCAGGTAGCAGACAGACAAACCGAAGTCAGAATCATTTTCACCTATGTTGAAAATGTTAAAAAAGCATTTATATGCGATTAAATATACTTTTTAGTATAGCATGTTGAAGCATTAAATTAATTACATCCTAATGCAACAACATACTAAAATTACCCAAAATAAGTACATTTGGAGACTTTTAAATCTACTGGATAATCCTTCCTTATCGTATACACTATTATTTGCATAAATCGCATCCATTTGGTGCTGTAAAATACTTTTGTGATAGCTTTTTAATAGTATATACATTCAAATTAAAACCGTAATTTATTATCTTAGTTCATATTTGACGCAAAGCTAGATTTAAGACCATATATATTACGTATCTATATTATAAAGGACAAACATATCGTTGCGTAACGCATACGTCATTCTGCGAATGGCAACAATGAAATTTGAAATGAAATTTCAGTTTTGCAATTTTCGCTAGGTTCTACCTTTTTTCCTCGTGAATGAAGGTTGTCCCAAGGAAATAACGCCATTTTGTGATCATGAGGTCATGCCGGCAAAAACCGTAGCGAATACCTCATAGCTTAAAATAAATAAATAAAATAAATTTTCGCTACCGCAAAATTTTAAACTTCTAAACATCAAATCGCGGAGAGATGACCGCCTTTAATCAATATATCAAAATTCTACGGAGTGAGGATTTTAACTAAGTATAATTATATTTCAAATAATTATACAACTGTTATTTTTATAATTATATTAATTGATATAATTTATTAAATTTATCTAATATATATATTTCAATAATAATAATATAAAAGGGCCTAACGATGTATTTTTTCCAAAGTAAATATTGAAAAACGTCGGAAACATTCAACCCAAAAAAAAGATACAGTTTATAAATAAACTTAAAACCGTAGAGAAGTCTAAAGTAAACGCGAAAAAAAAAAACAAAACAGAAACTCAACGCTTCCAGTAGCGAAGAAGATGAAATACATTTGAAATTATCAGATTCTACAGATTCCGAAGGAATAGAATTGAATGAGGTTCAATGTGTTAGTTGTGGAGAAGAATATAATACCGCAACCAAAAAGGATGAATGGATACAATGCATAAGGTGCCTGAAGTGGTCCCATGAAACGTTTACAACTTATCAAGACCTTGGATAAAATGTGGTAAAATTTTACGAAATGTAAAGAATTGAAATTATACTTTAAATTTTGTTTATTCGAATTTTGTTCACTTATTTTCCGTGATGTAATTGCATCTTTAGAAATTGCTATATGTGTTTTATGATTAACTATATGAAATGTGTTATTTTTTGCTATTTAAACTTAAGGGTTTTTTTTCTTGTATTGATTTTAATTTCAATTTTGTTTCCAACTTTTTATTCTCAATATTTAATTTTCTTTTAAATCCAAAATATTATGAGTATATGTATAAGAGTTTCAAATAGGCATAAATATTTTTTGTATTTTCATTCTAAGAATTTTTATTTCAATCTTTAAAAACTATGGCCATCTATCCTACAGTTACCCTATAGACATTTAAGGAGAGGTTCAATTAATTTGGCCTAACATTTATGTAATCTTTACAATTTTTTTTTCTTTTTTTTTGTCACAAAGAAAAGAATATTTTCTTCGGACATTTTGCATTTTAATTATAGATATTTTAATTATATATTTGATTTTTTGTGTCAAAAAATTACATTAACCTTGTGAGATTCTAAATGCCCGACATGGGATTTCGATCGTGCGACCGTTTTTGTGCGGTTACAAGCATCTCTAGTAAATTGGGTCACCGTATTATGAAACGGCAATAAATGCTCTGTAGCCTATTTCAACATTTAATTCCAAAAGAGTTAATTTTTGACAAAATGCGGTTATTTGGGCAAAATACGTTTTTTTTTTTTTTTTTTTTTTTTTTTGAACCATTGAGAAAAGTGGTTATTGTCCTCGTCAGGGTAGGAAATCAAAAGCATATCTGAAGCTTTTTATTAGTTTAATCATCATTTTATTCGTTTTCTGATTGGTCTATACAGTAATCTGTATTTCCCTTTACTTTCAACAGATATGGATACTTCTGTTGCCACTCCGACAAAAAAGTAATAAAATCTACAAAAAAAAAATTAATAACTCAGAAATAAATTGAGATACATCTTTCAAACAAATTGCATTTAAAAGTACATTTCTTCTCTATACGACAGTGTAAAAAGTAATATTGTAGGATGTTTAGAAGTTTAAGAAATAAATTTCATTTAAAATTGGCCGTCAGATTTCTTGGAAATCTGACGATGGATATGCCTTTTCCTGAACAGCCAATGAAATGCTTGGATACTACATAAGTTTCAGGTGGATAAGATGTACGAGTCGCAGTCAATTTCTGTCGCTTGCAATTTTTACGTGTAATTACACTATTAATGTATAATTCATGGCGTACGTAATGTATGATAAACTCCGTGCTATTTTTTATGTCTTAAATTTTAGCCTTTGAAAAAATAGTTTCCCAAATGGTCGTTGTAATTTGTTAAATTGCATTTTCTTTTTTTTTTTGTGAGCTTATATTTAACCCATTTATGCCTAGCGTCCCATTTTTGGGACGTTTCAAATTTTAATGCATTTGTATAATTTTCTTCTTCTTTATAACATGAAAATTGCATGAAATCATTATTTATAAATGTCTTTATCTATAACCAAAGCACAAAGTGGATATTTATTTCTTAAATTAAGGCTTTTTTCGGTGTTTATAGATTTTTAATTTTTCAAGAGGGCGAAATGTAAAAAGTTTATTTGTATTTTTTCTATCATGGACCCAAAATCGCAAGTTATCATCTCAGCTTGTGGACTTTTTTGAAATACGTATCTTTTTAAATTGCGAAATTAAATGTTAAAGCCTATTTTTTATGCATTTTTGTAATGTACAAAATATAGGGTTCTAGGCACAAATGGGCACATATTTTTGTTAGAAATTTAGGAGACAGTTATTTATGCAATCTCCTTTCGAAGATATTTATGAAATAATTTGTTATTAACTCTGCAATATGATTATTCTTATTTTATTAGTAGTAATAGTTATAACGTTATTAATCCCTGCAAAGAAATAAATATATATATTTTTAATTCATTAAAATACTAATTGTAGTACATAATATACAATTTAAAAATATTTTAACTATAAATATAGACAAAATATGTAATTATGCATATTATTCTATTCTACTAGAAATACTCATATTTAGTTCTTTTACATTTTATCAAATAAATACAAAAAAAAAAAAAAAAAAAAAAAAAAAAGCTTAATTTTTTTTAGTATATTTCCAGTTCATTTTGCAACATTTTAAAGTGATTTTACCAAAAAATTTGACAAAACAAAAATTCAGGCACAAATGGGTTAAAAAAAAGTCCTTCCGGCCAGTGCCGGGAGGAAGAGGTAGCTTTCATAATCCTTATTTTTAAAAAGCCAACTTATATCATGCAAACACACGAAGCTCAATTTAGTGGAAACCGAATATAGGAGATTCTATACTAATTTTTATCAATATAATGAATGAGAATTTCGCGAAATTAGTCAGCTTTATCCAAGCTGCTTTTCTTTAAAGTAACTTATATTTGGCTGCCAAATTCGGCAATTTCTTAAAGTGCCTGCCATTTTAAGACAACATGGTGGATGAGACTAAGCAGTGAACTTGGTCGAGACCTTAGTAATTGCTGTGCACATGCTCACTCACATCGGAATCGGTTAATATATAGGAGTGCTGTCGCATGCAAAAAATCAGACTTTTCAAAATGTCACCCAAAATAGAAATTGAAACTGCTATATCTGAGCCATTTTTTAAGGTAAAGACAAACAAAAAATGCTCCTGAATCCTTATATCAAGATCAAATACTTAAGAAAGAAACCTTTTTCAATTTCTAATTTTTTTGCACCTCACTTTAAATATATATATATATTTTAATTTAATGGCCGCCATTTTGAAACAAGATGGCTGACGAATCTGGCCAGCAAACTTGGTCGAGGTGTTGATGTATACTATCCACATGCCTTCTTACATCGAAATAGGCGAATACGCCTGTTATCGCGTGACAAAATTCAGGTCGTTTTAAAATGTCAGCCACAAGAGAAATTCAAAATGCTATTACTCAGCCATTTTTTTTTTTTAGATATAGACGAAAGAAAAACTGTTCCGGAATCTTTGTATTAAGGTCAAACACATACAAAAAAAATCTTTTTCATTTTCCAAATTTTTGGTATCTCATTTATTTTTTTTATTTTTTTATTTTTTTAAATGGCCACCATTTTGAAACAGGATGGCGGATGAAGCCGGCCAACGAACACCGTCGAGATATTTGTATGTAGTATGTACACACCAAGGTACATCCAAGTCGGTTCATAAATACGCCTGTTATTACGTGAGAAAAATCAGGACGTTTCAAAATCTCAGCCACGCTAGAAATTCAAAATGCTATAACTCATCCATTTCTTAAGATATAGACGAAACAAAAACTGCTCCCGAATCTTTTTATCAAGGTCAAACACATAAGAAGAAAATATTTTTTCAATTTTCAATTTTTGGTACCACATTTCAAATTTAAATTTTTCTTAAAAATTTAAATGGCTGCCATTTTTAAACAAGATGGCGGGTGAAGCTGGCCAACGAACTCGGTCGAGACATTGGTATGTACTATGTATAAACGAAGTTACATCCAAATCGGTTCATAAATACGCCTTTTATCGCGTGACAAAATTCAGGACGTTTCAAAATGTGAGCCACGCTAGAAATTCAATATGCTATAACTCAGCCATTTTTTAAGATATAGACGAAACAAAAACTGCTCCGAAATCTTTGTATAAAGGTCAAATACATAAGAAAAAAATATTTTTCCATTTTCAAATTTTTGGTACCACATTTCAAATTTTAAATTTTTAAAAAAATTTTAAATGGCCGCCATTTTGAAACAAAATGGCGGATGAAGCTGGCCAACGAACTCGGTCGAGAGATTGGTATGTACTATGTACATACCGAATTACATCCAAATCGGTTCATAAATACGCCTTTTATCGCGTGACAAAATTCAGGACGTTTCAAAATGTCAGCCACACTAGAAATTTAAAATGCTATAACTCAGCCATTTTTTAAGATATAGACGAAACAAAAACTGCTCTGGAATCTTTGTATAAAGGTCAAATACATAAGAAAAAAATATTTTTCCATTTTTAATTTTTTGGTACAACATTTCAAGTTTTAAATTTTTTTAAAAATTTTAAATGGCCGCCATTTTGAAACAAAACGTCGGATGAAGCTGGCCAACGAACTCGGTCGAGACATTGGTATGTACTATGTACACACCGAATTACATCGAAATCGGTTCATAATTACGGGAGTTACAGTGTGACATAGGTCAGATATATATATATATATATATATATCAATTTTGAACGGAGGGTGGTTTCGGGGTCTAGGAGTCATGATCGATGAAAATATACCAAAATTTTTTGAAATCGCTTTCCTCCGAACGGCTGCAATAGGTAGCTTTTTTGTAAAGAAAGCTACCTAACATGAAAATTATGCATCTCAGTGATATAAGTTCCAGTAAAAATAAATAGCTTTCTTTCTCATAAATAAACTGTCAAGTGCGAGTATTACTCATGCTCGGAAGGTTCCGTACAATCAATATATGAATTATTAAATCTATATATATAAAAGCCGTTCTCTGTGTGTATGTCCTTCATACAAATCTTTAATTTTTGACCTATTTGCACGAAACTTGCTGTAGGCTTTAGAACGTGGAATAGATCCCTGTCACCTTTAAAAAATCATCAGACCAATATTTATCCTTTTTTCTATCATCTTTCATAATTCAACATTATAGAAATATCTCATTTTAAATTTTCAAATTCAATAGCTTCTTTCCTGTTGCCACACATCTAAAAAACTGCTCAATAATTTAAAAAAAAAATTATAACTCGAGTACTTTGTTTTATTAGCCAATAAAAATTCAGACTCGACTGCTATATTTTTACATTTTTGAAATCGACGTCATTCTAATCAGAAAATGCACATTTTTCATATATTTATGTAAAGACTTGAACTAAGCATGTTTTAAAAGGACCTTAGAAGTACTTTAGTTGAATGTTAAAAAATCTATTTTAATGAAGTCTTTTCAATATCAAGAATCAAATAAGGAAAATGATAATAGTAAAAAAAAAAATCGTTTGCTAGATATGACGTCAATGTCATCAATATAATTTCAAACTGGCTCTAAAAACTGGATCTTACAATTTGTTCCCTATTTCTTTGTAAACTTTAATTATATCATTTAGATAAATGTTTTAATACCTGAAATGCAGTGATAACATTCTACGATTTGTATCGAATACGGTTATATAAAATACGATTTTTGTACGATTTATATTAAATAGAAATTATAGCTGCTATTTTTTAGGGTAAGCTTTTTTTCTTTTTTAAACAAAATTTCATGACTGACAGACTTTTCTGTTAGACGTTGAACTAATAGGATGCATCATGTTTAGAGATCAAATTGCAGTAAAAGCGTAATTTATGGTACGGTTAGGTTGTTTCCACCAACAATATGGTGCTAGTCGTTACTGATAGACGTTACTCTTTTCTTCATAATATTGCATTAATAGCAAACGGATATATCTTTCTGAATTGGGTTCCAGGTATATTTAAAAATATATCCGTGATTGAAAATTAATTTAAAATGGATAAACAATCCGTAAATTGAGATAAGCTTTTCAAAAAAAAATTACTGAAAGTACTTTTTGTATTCTATTAGATTTTGGAATAATCAAATGTGCGATGTTTAAAGGTCAAATTGCAGTAAAAGTTAAATTTATGGTTGGGTTAGGTTATTGCCACCAACAATAGGATGCTAGAGTTACTCATAGTTCATCAATGTCTTTACTTTATAATATTGCATTAAGAGGAAACAGGTATAACTTTCGTAATTGGGCTGCATGTAGGGATGAGATTTCCACGTTTTTACACACCGGTATATTCTTAAAGAAAATGTTGTTCTGTTAAATCAAGAGAGTGTCCCGATTAAATGAAATATCATTTACTCTAACAAAATACTGGTGTGAAAAAATGCGGAAATCTTATCCCTGGCTGCATGCAAATCAAAAATATCCATGATTGAAAATTACTTTAAAATCCATTCACATGAAAAAATTGAGATACAATTTTCAAATAAATTTCATTTGACAGAAGCTTTTTCTATTCAACAGTCTGAAAAACGAAATTGTATGATGATATGTTAAAAAAATTTTAGTAAAGGCAAAATTTATGGGTTAGGTCATTGCCATCATCAGTATAATGTCACAATTGGCATTGTGTTTGTAGTTTTATATATATATATATATATATATATATATATATTCTGAAGATGACTCAATGAAAGAGTCGAAACATGTAAATTTTTAATATTTTTAATGTTTTTTATTATTTAAATGACGCTTTTTAAGCAAATAATTGTACTTTAATATATGTTATGACATTTGTTTGGAATATACATTATTATGGTATAGTTAATAGTAGACGCAATTAAAACTATTTTACTTATATATCTTATCGGTCTTTTAATGATTCGTGGACGGCAATGCACCAATCTCAGTTATTGTCATTGCCGTATTATTTCATTTTAATGTATTTTACCCGGGTGGACCCTTATTATTGACACGAGCGAAGCCGGGTAGATCTGCTAGTGTATTATTGAAAATGAAAATCGTTGCTAAAAAAATAATAAGACTTTGTAAAAAACTACACGACGTAGGGTTTGGTATAGCTGTATATAGTAGCAAAAGTATGAATGGATATACCATAAAAGTTCAAAAAGATTTGTAGCCTAAATAACATCAAATATTGCTATTCTGTATAATTTTTTTAAAACCCTATCCTAATCTGTTTATGATGAACTTAATTCAGTAATGACATTAAAGTAGTACATATTTAAGCATCATTTGGAATTTCATAAAACCAAATTTTGTGGCGTAATAATCTTTTATTTTTACATTGTAGCTAAAACAAAACCCTTGTTCAAAATTTAAATGTGGCATTGTGCTAATCGCGCTGCGAAAAGTGGTCGAAGACGCCGCCTTTTTTGCCTCGTTTTTCCAGACAGGTTTTTAATTAACTTTTAAAGACAAAGGAGGCGTATTGAGACATCCACTCAATGCAAAGTAGTCGCGAATTCCGTAGCATTTATGTGATTAATTGTAATAAAATTAGTCTGTTATTAAGTATTTGACATTTATTGCTTTAATACTGCTACTGGGCATTACATTACACAAATATATCATTAAAACGTGTTATCTAGGCTTTAAAAGCCGATGGAACATAGAGTATGCTACCGCTGTCATTATGTATGTCCAAACAGTCCGTGTCTTTAAGGGTTAATATCTCGGCTAATTGCCGACGATTTTTTAAAAATCATAATCAACAATGCTTTTATACTTCTGCTACGATAGGTACCTCCAGCTCTCCTCAAAGCCTTTGCTGAATGCCCTCAAATTGAAATTTGTGTGTAACGGAAAATGCGCTTTTCTCAAAATCTATGTGACCTAGGTTAATCGCTACAGTTTTCCTTCAAGGTTTAAATTAACGTCTACTACCCTTAATTTTTTCATAATTCTAGTTTCAGTAGATTCGGAAATAGAAGAGGTGGAGGACCTGTTTTTGCACTAAATTTTCGAAGATATCTCTGAAAATATAATACCTAAAATTAAAAGAAATGCATTTTTGAGTTCAGCGTTACCAAAGCTTTCACAAGATGCCATGCGATGTACAAAGAAAATATATTTTTCAAGTGACTTAACTAGCCCCTCTTCATTTCTTCTAAATATATTTATGAATGTTTAATAATCCGTAAATATATATGTCAATAGTCTTTATGTCTAACCCTAATTTCAACTTTCCACGTTCTATAGTTTACGAGTAAGATGGCTGTGACAGACAAACAGACACAGGAGTGATCTTATATAATGGTCCTTTTTTTACTTTTTAAGTACAGACCCCTAAAAAGGAATAAAATCGGTCCAATAGTTCTCGATCATTATGTTTGTCCAGTTTGAAAAAAAATGTTTTCGAGAATAAAATGTTTAAAATTTTACAATAGCGTTTTTAACGAGCGGTGTTGCATTTAGTAAGCCGAATATACTGCGCAGAACTGAAATATGACGAAACCGTTTAGGGCGATAAGCTAAAAACATAATGGGAGAGAAAATTACAAAAAAAAAAAGAGAAATCGAATTTCTTCATTCAAGTAAGTGCACTGTCTGAAAAAATCGTTTTTATACACTACATTATTTGTCATTTTTTAACAAATGATTCCCGTACTCTAGAAAACATGCTTTTTCCGGTAATTCTTCCCAGAAGTCTGAAATGGAGTGGAAAATTCCGTTTATTCTTTGCACGCTTGCGTATTGGCTGTATAAATACCAAAGTTCGGTTTATTTTTTAAATGAAAAACCGAAAATTCAATAAATTAAAATTTCTGATTTATTTAAAATCAAACAAACAAAAATAATTTCGAATTTAATAAAGTAGCAATTTTCGTATCCATTTAAACTTATTCGCAATTTATTTTTTAGAGTATTAAAAAATATTCGCACGTAAAATATGTTCTAAACGAACAAATAAAAAAATATACATAGTTGTTCAATCAAGTTAAAAAAAAAGTCGATTTTCTTAGAAAAAGGAAACATATTTCTTGAATTTAATTAAAAATATAATATTCATATTTTACATCTAACAATCAAATTATTTTTTAATAAAAATCTATCTTAAATGTATAAATTTTTATCTTTTATCTACCCTATATATATAAAATCCTAATGAACCGAATTTATGAAACGGATATATGAAACGGCTGAAATGAAACGAATTTACGTAACGATTCTTTGAAACGACTGATTAAACAACTGATTACGTTTCACGGCGATTTCTCCTAAAATATGGAATACTTTGCGATGAAATTAACAGCAAAAATTAGTATTGATCCGCAGATCTCAAAACTGGTATTAGAATTTTTAAATTCGAATTAGTTTCGAAATGTTATTTTTTTTCTAATTTTAAATACATTTTTCTAATGATGGCAACTCAAATTTTAATCATAATAGATATTTTTTTTCATATTTCATAAAAGGTTATTATTTTAAACTAATTTCACGACCAGTTTCGCCTCCCTTAAATGTATGCTACGAAATGTATCATGCTACTTTTATTCATAATTCAATTTACTTGAACAATCTTTCGCCAAATCGAAAGATTCTGATAGAGAAATCAATTCTGACGGTATTTTTATTTTAGCGAGACGCAGGTGATAAATCGCCAGACATTTTTCTCATCGCATTTTTTTTATACTTCATTAATTTTATTTAAAATATAATCCTTTCATTCATTTTATTTAAAATACACAACTTTCATTTAAAATTGATGGCTTTCTTTCTTTTTTTTTTTTTTTAAACAAAACGAAAAGAAAAAAATTAGGCATACATGTTATCTACGCACCGGGGTACCTAATTGGTGCCAAAATGGCATTATTGTGATTGACGTGGTAACCCGCCTATTATTGTTTATTTAATAATAAATGTTTATTTACTCTTATTTCTTTTTTAAAATTATATAAATTATTTTGTTCTATTTTGTTCTATAGTTATTAATTTTTTTTTTCTTTAGAAAATAATAGAAAATAATTAAAAAATGCGGTACTACTTAGTTATTCCGTCGACCAATTTCGACAAATTATATAAATCGCCAAACCACTTGCCAAATTACACAAATTGACATTTTTTTTTTTTTTTTTTTTTTTTTTTTAAATAACGAAAGAACAAATAAATTAATATAACATTAATAAATATACAAATAAAACGCCAAAATAAAAATCACTCGATGACGTAAACATGTGCAACTTGCTTAAAGTCAAGTGAATGTGACATTTACGATCAACCATTATTGGCATTTAATCTTATAGTTTTGCGATAGATTTTTGGTCGACAGGATAACTAAGTAATACCAAAAATGCATATGTAACTGGTATTCGAAAACGAGGTTTTCGCCAAACTTTCGTTAAAAAAAAAAAAAAAAAATGCTAACTGCCGAGTTGAAAAAAAGCTATTGGCGAGATTTGCATCCGGCTAACGTAACAGTACCTAGAAATCTTTGCGACCATGACAACTTTTATGTAGTTTTATTCGAAAAAAAAAAATAGATTTTTTAATCAAAATGAAAAACTTACGGCTCCATATTGGCGCGATTTTTTTCTGACACCAATGTCATATATGGAACGGGCACTTAACTGGCGTCAAAGTATCGTTATTTTGCTTGAAATGGTAAGCCGGATGTTGTTGTTTATGCTGTTGATGCGTTCCCCAAATTGGCGTCGGAGAAAAAATCGCGCCAATATGACATCTATGACATATGTGCAGTGGTGGAAAATTGGCGCAGAGGAGGAGCCTATTGACACCACTAAAATTTTATAGTATTCTTCACCTTAATAAAAACGCAGAAATTCTGTCATTAGATAAGGCGAAAAATACCACTAAAATTTAGTGGTGTCAATAGGCTCCTCCTCTGCGCCAATTTTCCACCACTGTATGTGCCAAACTTACATATGACAGGTGAAGGGATCAGACCGTATTTGTTTATGGCAGTTGATGACTTCAACTATTATAATATAGATGAAATGAGGGCGATAGAATAATATTTGGCGATTTATGTTGATGATAGTCACATCACTTAGGCTATTGTTATAGAGATTGTTTTAAAATACTGGGGGACAAAGACTCTGTATACTTAATTCATTTTATATTACATTCTTTTAAAATGTTTAATTGATCCTCTTTAATCAAAAACGAAAACAACCATTGGATGTCTTGATAGCAACTGATTCACCCTTAAATTTTTGCAATCAAAGGGAATTGAATGGAAACCCGTTTATAGGGAGATCTGCACAGCTTTTTTCAGTATAATTCAATCTTCTCTAATATTTTTAAAACCCATTAGATTAGCGTGGTTTTAGATTCTGTGGTGTCTGAACGGGGGTTGGCGAGTGTAGTTTGCAGGGGGCAGAGCCCCCCTAGTTATTCAATAACTGTTAAAACTCCAACCATTTATTCATAATGAATAATGTTCCTGCAATTAAGTTTAAATTTCCGAGCTTTCTGAACAAGAAATTTGACAAGCCTTAACAATCCCCCATTTGTAGAAAACTCATATCTTAACTTTAATCTCTCCTTCCGCGAAGTGATCGCTGACCGAGTAGTTATGATGCTCTATTCAAAACGAGCGGTCCCAGGTTCAAAGCCAAAAGGATCCACGTAAAAACGAGAGACGCAATTAGAAAAAAAAAAAAAAACTTTTTTCAGATTACAGAAATTTTCTTTCCTAGGACGGAAAATAAAGAATAGAAATTCCTTCAATACTTGGATATTATACCGGTAGCAGTGCTGCCATGATATTTCCGTGAATTGAAGAAAGTATTTCTGAGATTGTAGAATCTACTCCTAAAATATTTAATGAAATATGTTAAAACAATTAAAAACTGAAAATCAATTTATCATTCTTTTAAATATATTTCATGGAGAAACTGTTATAAAAAACAACAGTATAACAGTTAGTTACTTATCCATAACTCATTTTTCTTTACATTAGATATTTAAAGAGAAGGGGAAAAAATCATTTTGCGAGAGTTTTTCCGTAAAACTAGTGAATAAAAAAAATGTTTAAAGTGTCCCGCGAGACATTTCATGCTCTTCTCTAAAATACTTTATATAATATTTATTGTGCCTCTGGATCTGTATTTTCAATCATAATGAAATAATGTAAGACTAGTTTTTTTCTCTCAAAAAAAAATGTTTCTGTTTTTTAAGAGATAAACAGACGAGCTGAAAGCCATATTTTCTCCTTATTACAGAAAAAAAAAAAGCTTTTAAATTTTTCATCGTGTTATATTTGCTTTTTTTTTCGTATTTGTGGATGTTTCCGTAAAAGTTGAAAATGTAATAAAATTAATAATGTATAAGATTGTTGAAATCTGAAAATTGGATAGGAAGTCTATATTTTTCTTTCGATAATAGTGATTTTGTTAGCGTTTCAGAAAATAGCGAATATGGAGTTGATAAAACATTGACAGACAACACAAGCTTTTGATGGTAAAGTTTTTTAACTTTTAATAATTGGTTTTTATGTATTTTTTATAGCTGAACCCGTCAGTGACCTTCATTTTTAACCATCATGCCAGGAGAATTCGTAAATCTCAGATTTCATTGTTAAAAACTCCAAAAATAGCGAAAATCTGTCAAAGAAGTTTTCAAAGCCTTAGCAAAAGAAGGCATAACATTTTAACCCTTTGAGGGGCAAGCAATAATGTCTTTTTAAGATTGAATTCTCACCGGAATAATGGAAAATTTTTGTTTCAATACCTGGAACAGCAATTCTTCACATTTCGCCAGCAAAGTTAAAAATATAAAATTTGATTAAACGTTTCTGGTGCGAATCTTGTTTAAATTAGGTGGCATATAACCTATCCCACCGCCCCTCAAGGAGTTAAGTACTAATTTCCAGTCTTATGAACAGTCAGGGCCTGATTTCCAACGGGGCACACTTACACCAATAATTTTTAAGAGAAATATTCGCCTTATCTAAGTGCGATATTTATGTTAAAGTACTGCCATGAACGAGGCAAAATTTTCTCTTTCTTTTTACTGGTGGGAATGTATTCCGTTGGTTATCACGCGCTGTCAACCGCAAAAAAAAAAAAAAAAAAAAAAAAAAAAAAAAAAAGACAACACCGAGATAAATCTCATACATAATATAAAAGGAAAGCGTGAGGGAGAGCATGAGCGGTTCAAAATAACTTCCAATAACTTCCACACATGAAATAAAATTGTAATGATTTTAAATACACAATATTTTACATTTTTAGGTATAAAAATGCATAGTATAGATGAAAAGATGATTATATTATTATAAAAAACTAAAAAACGCTTTACGTCTGTTTTATAGTACCAGATTTTCACAATGCTCTGACTTTTGAAAATTTAAAAATTTGCGATTTGCGAAACATTCTGACGTGATTGTAAAAAATGAAGATCATTTTCGGATTAAGCGCTACAAAATACATAAGAATCAATTAACAAAACTAAAAAAACGCAACTATGACATATATTTTATAGTATCAGATTTTCACTATTTTTTTACTTTTAAGTTTAAAATTTACGATTTTCGAAAAAATCTGATTTGATGGTTAAAAATGAAGGACATTTTTATATGCAGCGCTACAAAATACATAAGAATCAATTCTCAAAAGCTAACAAACATGACAGAACCCAAATTTTGCAGGCTAGTGTAATTTAACACTAGAATTACGGCAGCGGTCATTTTGACCGTGGATCCAATTTAACGTATCATAACTTTTTAAATTTCCTGTTTATAGTCTCAATATTTTTTTACTTTTCCTAAAAACGCAAGAATATTACATAAAATCTTTTTTGTTCAATTTAAATAATTATTTTTAAAAATATTAGTATGTATACCTAGAATTACGGCTACTGGTCATTTTGACCGTATCTAGAAAATTACACATGTCAAGTTATTTTCTTCACATTCACAGCTGTTTCCGCTATTCTAATAGATAAGCAGGTGCATCTGTGGTGAGGGGAATATTGCTGTGCGTATTTCAAAGCATTATTTGTTAAGTGGTAAGCGAGAAAAGGGGAGGGAGTGGAAAACACCTGCTTGACATCTGTTTAGAATGGCAGCGCGCCTTCTGACTGCGCATTTCTTTTGTGTAAGAAATATTATTTTTCAACGGATGCAAATATATTGAGCTGCATTTCGTTTCAGTGAATGCCAGTGTTCAGGCTTGCTTATTTTATTTGCTTCTTGTTATGGCGCGTAGAAGTGTTGGTAGAAAATATCTAACAAAAGAAAATGCGCTAAAAATTTTTGAAACTATTTCCGATGATAATTCTGGTTCAGATATTGAACCTGATGAAAAATTTAATATCTAAACTATATCCAGGTTATCTGACAAAGACTGGATTATTCCTTCAGGAACAAGTGAATATGATTCACCTGATGAAGATTCTTTTCACGAAACACCAAATAAAAATGATAATTTAGATCCAGAAAATATTCCTATGCCTGCTGCTAGTACAGATTCTAGAAATCAAATCAGTGGTAAAAGTCAAGATCAAAAAAGTAGTCAAGACCCACCAAACAGAACTAGAAAACAGCTTAGACGTACCCAATGCGAGGAAAACAAAAAAGATGAAGAAACAGCAAATGATGATTCAATTTGGAAAATAGGAAATATTTCGACAAATGTTACAGGGAGTTCCATCAGAATGTCTTACGAGAAGTGTCTGGGATACGTCGCATGCAAAAAGAAAAATAGTTGATGGCAGTGCAAGTAGTGCATGGAGATTGTTTATCAACGAAAAAAATATTGCGTCATATTCAACAGTGCACTGAAGAAGAGGCTCGTAAAAAATCCCAAAATCCAAATTGGTCTTTGTCACTCAATGAGTTAGACGCTTTCATATCACTGCTGTATGCTCGAGGAGCTGTGGCTGCAAAAGGGCTTTCTAGTTTAAGTTTGTGGTCAAAATCTTGGGGTCCGAAATTCTTCGCTGAGACAATGTCCAGGGATAGGTTCTTGGAAATTATGAAGTATTTGCGCTTCGACATGAAGTCAACTAAATCCCAAAGTTTGCAAACTGATCCATTTGCCCTTATTTCATATATTTGGAATACATTTATCGAAAATTTCTTGATGAATTATAAACCGGGGTAAAATATTGTAGTGGATGAACAATTGTTTCCCATGAAGACACGATGTCGATTTATTCTGTATATGCCTAAAAAGACGGACAAATTTGGCATTAAGTTTTGGCTTGCTACTGATGTGCATTCAAAATATTTACTGAATGGATTTCCGTATTTGGGTAAGGATGAAACCAAGCCCTATGGTAGAACGGTTGGCGAACATGCAGCTTTCCGCTTGATTGAACCTTACTACAACACTGGAAGAAACCTGACAACGGACAATTTCTTTACGTCACTCAATTTAGTAAAACAAATGAGAGACGCAGGAATAAGCTGTGTTGGTACAATAAATCGTTCAAAAAGAGAAGTACCTAATTCTTTCAAGAAAACAAGAGATGTGCTGTATTCTAGTAAGATTGCTAAGCATGAAAATATAACGCTTACGTCTTATCAAGGAAAGAAGAACAAAAACGTCTTGCTCCTGAGTAGTTTACACCCAACATTGGAAATTTCATCTAATGAAAAACAAAAACCTGAAGTTGTAAATTATTACAATGCGACCAAATATGGAGTTGATGCTTTGGACCAGATGGCCGGAAAATATTCTGTGAAGTCCTCATCCAGGCTTTGGCCAATTCAAGTTTTTTTTTTAACATTCTTGATTTTGCAGCTATAAATGCATGGATTATTTATAGAGAGACGACTGGATATAACAACTACAGCCGCCGTGATTTCATTTTAGATACAGCTGAGGATCTCATAAAGATGTACGTTTCATCAAAAAAACCTACGCTTTCTTCTTCTAACCAGTTGAGAATTAATGCTTGTCACACACCATCCCGTAAACGTAAACAATGCCAAATAAATACTTGTAAAGGCAACAAAACTCAGAATATTTGTGAAAACTGTAGAAAATATGTTTGTGAAAACTGTAGAAAATATGTTTGTGGAACCTGTACAAGTAATATTAAGAAATCAGTAATCTGTGTATGCTGTCAAACCGAATAATGTAAGTAATAAATTTATTTAATTTTAAATAAAATGAATTTGTATTTAAATTCGTTAAACTATAACAAGTTTTTAAAATCTTGAATATATTTTTTTAACTCTTTGTTATGCTAAATTAGCATTTGTTTACAGTTTTTTTATCTTATTTACTATATAGTTTACTTATTAAAAAAGCATGTCGTATATTTACAAGATTTAACTTACATATTAGTAGCAAAAAATACGCTTTTTCATTTATTCAAGAGTAGCGATCAAAATGACCGGTGATCGTAGTTATAGGTATACGGAAAACGCCGTAATGCTATTGTTAAGTTGGTGTTAAGTGTGCGAATTTTTCAAACAACTGCCTATAAATGAACAATTAATGAATACATAAAAATAAAACGCATTTATTAATGAATCTTAATATTTGTATAACATACTTGAAATAAAGACACAAGAAGAATAAAAAGATTTATTATTGAACCTTAATAATTGTATCACAATTTAAATAAACATACGAGAAAAAGAAAAAAAATTAAGCCGTATAAAATAATCAGAAATACAGTAAATTCTGTCTAAAGCGGACTCTGTGTAAGCCGGAAATCTGTCTACCGCGGAAAATTTTTAAAGTCCCGGCGAACCCTTAGAAAATTACATTAATTCATGCTGCATAAGGCGGAATCTGTCTAACGCAGAAGCGGAAAGGATTTTAAGGTCCCACCGAAACCAAAATTTTGCATAAGGCGGAAAAGGATAATTTAAAAATGAAAGGCGTTTTGTTTATTAAACTTTAAAACTGATAAGTCAAATAACTCAATATCGAGCATGTTAGTTAAAATTCCATAACCTTTTAAAAAAGTTAATTCAAAAGAGCAGAAACTTTAAATTTTAAGGAATTTATGCTTATGCCATTTTTTCATATGCAAAATTGCATCTAAAAGTTAATATTTCTAGTAAAATGAACAGTTATCAAAATACATATTTTCGAAAGTACAATATATTATACTTTAAGATTGTACTCAAATTCAAAATTATAGCGTTCTTTCTCATTCTCGAAGTCTTTTTTTTTTTTTTTTTTGTGTGTGTGTGTGTGTGTGTGTGTATGAACTTCCAATATGAATGCATTACAGCAGTACTAAGAAATTGAATAACGTTTCTCATTTATCTTTAAAAAGACAAAGGATCTTTCAGAATTTCAGTTTTCAACCGATTTTCTAGTCGGGAGAATCAATGAAAGATCGTCATCTTCGAGGGATTTTTTTTTTTTTTTTTTTTTTTGGGGGGGGGGGGGAGCTATTTTGCATAAGCCGGAATATTGTCTACCACGGAAAATTTTCTCAGTCCCGACCAATTCCGCCTTAAACAGAGTTTACTGTAATTAAATGCATAGTTTTAGACCCCCTAGTCTCTTGTTCATAATACATAATAGTAAGAATATGTAGTTAATCTCCGGTATCACCTAATATCACTGAACTGCTTAACCAGGCCGTCCACTTTTCATCGTGGCTTGATCAACCTTTTAATGCTGGCAAGTAATGATTTTTCTTTTTATTTACTCCATTTTTTTTCTAAATTTTTCGCATTTTTTATGACTTATCGTTGGTTCTGCATCTTTTTTTCACATGTTAATGTGTAAAGCTTATACATTTTTCATATTTCTCGTTGAGATTATCTAAAATTTTATTTTAAAATAGAAATAACTAAGACTAATATTAAAGAAGAAATTAAGAAAATGCGTATTTTTTTACAAATAAATTATATAAAATAATTACAAATAAAATAGGGTAGATTGGGTGCAGATGCCATAGTTTTTGACATAATAGTTTAAAAATCGCCTGTTGTGTTTGTATTTGTTATTCATTGATTTCTTGTTACAGTTTGGACTATTATATACGATTTAAAAACTTTTTATTTTTCAAATATTATAGAAAACATTGCAAATTTTGTTTTTATTTTCATTTAAATCAGTACAATTTTAGTTAAAAACTACAAGATCATATTTATATAAAAAAATTGCACAAGGCCAAAAGTAACCCATATTGATCAGAGATGATGTTACCTCAGCCAATGCCCCATACAGCAGTCTTCGAACGTGGGCTCAAAATCAATTTTTTTTTTCCAAAACCATTTTTTTTTTCAAAAATCCTTTTTTTCCACTAGTCGGATGTGTCAATCTCAAAACTCTCTTCTATCTCAAACATGTTAATACTTCAAAAAGCGTAATTTTTCAACTATATATTTTATAAACACAAAATTTGTTTTTTATAAATCTGCAAATTAAACCTAGATTCGACAAATGGTTGTTAAATATGATTTTCTTTCAACAGCTACCTCACCCTTGTTGAAAATCGAATCGCTAATCGCTATCATAGCACCCACTTCGGTCTAATTCTCTCCGAAATTTTATACAAAGTTTGGCCTATTACATTACATCTAAATGCCAATTTTCGTCGAAAAATTTTCATAAATTGTTCACTTAAATTGAAACAAATAGAACAGAAAAACGATATTACAAAGCCACTTTCCGCGAGAATATTCTCATTTTCAACTGGGACCTGACGTTCATCTCAAAACAAAATCTGGTAAAATTAAACTTACTAAAATAATATTTTAAACTTATAGACGAATGCCTTAATGATTCAAAATAAAGAAGAAATGGTCAGCAGCAAAAGTTATTTATTTAATTGAGGTTTAAGTTAAACTTGCGAGTTTAATTTTCCTTACCATTTTACCACTATAACTTATTTTCTTCTAAATTTTTACTTATAATGAATTCGCATAGTACCCACAGGACATTCAAATAGAAAATAACAAAGTAGTATTTTTAGTACAAAATTTTGATATAACATTGTCTTAAAGGTGTGTTAAACAAGGGACGGTAACGAAAAAAATGGGGGGCGGTATAGGAAAAAATGGACGGTAAGGGGAAAAAAAGGATGGTAATGATGGAACGGTAAGGAAAATTACCAACTATTTTTAAGCAAATCATCTTTAGACTAAGTGATAGCCCTAATGTTAATTTATTTTTAGAAACAGTTATTTACATTGGATTAAAAAAAAAAAAAAAAAAAAAAACATTCATTTACCTCGAAAAGCGCATTAATAAACCTTGGGTGCGGTATGACTATAATTAAAGCCACGATACTTGAAATTCATATTTAAATGCTGATTTAAATTCTTCAGTAAATTTCTTGTCAAAGAATTTTAGTCATTCTTTTTCTATAGAAATTTCGTGGTATATTTGAGCCCCCAACATCGTCCAGAACTCATGTATCCCGTTAATATTGTTATGCAGTCATGCAATTGGATGTTTTCCAGTATAAAACAAACAAACAAACAAACAAACAAAAAAAGAATATGTACTAAAATAAAAACTATTATTCTGGGACTTAAAAGTCAAAAGATTGTAAAAATGCCTCATACATGAAGCAGTGGCGTTTCGTGACTGGTCTTTTTGGGTGCTACATGCATGGCTAAAAAAAATATTGTTCTCTTGCCCTCATTAAAAAAATATATATTTGTACTGTGTAATGGGAAATCTTCTACCGATATCTAAGGTAAAGATTTCTTTAAAAAAAGTAGTTGTAACTTATGAATAAATTTGGCAGTCATGCATTTAGTGCCCAGCTAAAAGCTAGTCATGCAAGCTGCCACTGACTATGAAGCTTGGTCCAATACTATCCATAGCTTCATACACTTTCTGATGACATAAAAGAAAATTTGCACCTAAATTCACTATTACAGCAGCACCTTCAGACCGATATTTTCCAAAATTTTATACACTCCTCTATCTATATCATTAGATCTAAACATAAAATTACGTCCAAAGATAATTATAAATACTTCATTATAACTACAAAAATAGAGACAATCTCACAAAAATCGCTACCATAGCGAAATATCCCCATTTTCAACTGAGAATTGACGTCCATACAGAAAAACGTAAATATGAAGTTTGGTTAAATTCTGTCCTATTCTTCATACACTTCCCGATGATTTAAAAGAAAAATCGCCCAAAAAATAGCTATCACAGAGCCACCCTTTCGGGGAAACACTCCCAATTTCAACTGAGATCTGAGGTCCATAATCAAAAACACATATATTAAGCATTGTTAAAGTATATGCATAACTTCGTCTACTTTCAGATGATAAAATAAGGAAAATGGAACAAAACTCGCTAACACGGCGGAATAATTCTAATTTTAACTGGGACATGCAGGCCAAAGCTAAAAACATATACCGGGTTGCCCAAAAAGGACTGGCTGATTTTAAAATTCAATAACTTCCAAACGGTGACAGATATTAAAAAAATTCTTGCAGGAGGGTTATGCATAAAGTCAAAAGTTTTATTACAGTGATTTTCGATTTTAGTTCGAATTACAAACAATAGATGGCGCTGTAAGCAATAGTCGCTAAATACAGGCTCGATTTTTGGTCCTTTCTGCTGTTCTATGCAGAAAAAGGAGATGGAAATGTATTATCCGGGCCACGAAGTACCAAAAACCGAGCCTGAATTTAGCCTCTATTGATCGCAGTGCCATCTACTGTTTGTAATTCGAACTAAAATCAAAAATCACTGTAAAAAAAAAAAAAAAAAAAACTTTTGACTTTATGCATAATCCTCCTGCATGAATTTCTTTAATATCTGTGATCGTTTGGAAGTTATTGAATTTTAAAATCAGTCAGTCCTTTTTGGGACACCCGGGATGTGTATTTTGGTTAAATAAAATAATATGGGGGATCATTAGAATAAAATGTAAAAGAAATGCAGAAAAATGGTGGGAAATGATAGAAAAGGGGCACTAAGGCACCGATAAAAGTATAGGGGTGTTGGCCCCGGGAAGCGGAGTCCAACTTGAAAGTTATGCATTGAGAAGGGGACATGATTAGGGGTGAAAAATGAACGGCACACAAAAAATTTCAAGACTGGACCGGGCCATAGAGGGAGGGGTGGAGGTGCTGGGTGTCCTCTGTAATGTAGAAACGAGGGATTAACTAAATTAAACTAGTCGGATGTGGCAAACACAAAACTTTCTTCTATCTCATACATGTTAATATTTCCGGAAAAATAAAGCTTATCAGTGCCACCGGTAGGCGATCTACATCAAAATTGAATCAGCAACAACTTATGACAAGTTGTAGCTGAATCTGAAGTTTGATGAAAATCCGTGCATTAGTTTTTGAAGTAGATCTATTGCGGAAATCATAAAAAAATCTTGATAGCAGCGTCACTTGTAGGTCGATTTACTCCAAAAACTAATCAGGAACAATTTATATCAGGGACTAACTGAATCTGAAATTTGATTAAAATTCATGCATTAGTCCTTGAAATACGGTTATTGAGAAAATCATGATAAATGCAGCCTAGCAGCGCCACATGTTGGGAGATTTGCGCTAAAAGCTAAACATCACTAATTTATATCAGGGACTAATTAAATCTGAAGTTTAGTGAAAATTCACGCAATAGTCCTTAAGATAGAGCTTATGCGATAATTATGAATAATGCCTCATAGCAGCGCCACCTGTTGGGCGATTTACACTAAAAAGTAATCAAATTATATCAAGGACTAACGAAATCTGAAGCTTTATAAAAGTCCGGGTATTAGTTCTTGAGAATAGCTATTGCGGATATCGTGAAAAATGCAGCTTAGCAGCGCGACCTGTTGGGAGATTTACACCAAAAAGCAATCACCACAAGTTTATATCAGGGACTAACTGAATCTAAAGTTTTATTAAATTCCGTCCATCAGTACTTGAGATAGAACGCCTACAAAATTTGTTTCACACACACACAGACCGACAGACGGACAGACTCACAGACAGACATTTTGTAAAAACATGTTTTTGTAGTTCTCTCACTCTTAAAACGTGTAAATCCGTCGCGAACCGGAATTCGAAAATTTTCATGAATCCACTACTTTCTTCTTGTAAAGATAGCAAAAAGTAAAAAGGAAAGGAAAGAAACTAGAAATGAAACAAGGAAATAATATCAATTTTCTGAAATTTAAATCTATGTAAACTAGTATGCTGTGGCCATCACAAAACTTTCTTCTATATAAATTACATAAACATCTCTAATTGATATCAAGGTGTACCTGAATCTGAAGTTTTATGAAACCTCGTGGATTCTTGAGATAGACCTATAGTGGAAATTCTGAAATATGCAGCAGAGTAGCGCCACCTGTTGAGCGATTTGCACCAAAACATAAACAGTACTAATTCATATCCATGTATACATGAATATGAAATTTGTTGAAAATCCAAGCATTAGTTCTTAAGGTAGAATTATTGCGGAAATAGCGAAAAATGATGCATAGCAGCGCCACCTCTTGAGCGATTTACACCAAAATGTATAAAACGTCAATGCATGTCATGGACTAACTGAACATGAAGCTTGATGAAAATCCGTGCGTTAGTTCTGAAGATTGAGCAATTGCGGAAATCGCGAAAAATTCTGCATAGCAGTGCCACCTGTTGAGCGATTTGCACCAAAATGTATAAAAGCTCAACTCATGTCAAGAACTAACTGAATCTGAAGTTTGATGAAAATCCGTGCATTAGTTCTGTAGATTGAGCTATTGCAGAAATCGTGAAAAATGCTAAATGGCAGCGCTCCAATTGGGCGATTTACACCAAATACCAATCAGCAATAATTTACATCAGGGAGTAACTGAATATAAATTATTATTAAATTCCATGAATTAGTTCTTGAGATAGAGAGCCCACAAAATTTGTGTCACATATACTAGACAGACAGACTCACAGATTCACAAATTCACAGACAGATATTTTGTAAAAGCATGTTTTTCGGAATGTCTGACCCCTAAAACTTGTAAATCCGTCGAAAACCGGAAGTCGAAAAATTTCACGAATCCAATACTTTCTTGTTGTAAAGATAAAATAAAGTAAAAAAAGCCACAGAAACGAAGTTCGGATTAATCTGTGGAATTTTATTAATATATTAGAGCACAATAATCACGGGGCCCTGTACCCGGCCCCAGTGTGCGCGGAGTTAGATTACTGTACCGAACGGTAGATTTCGCTAGCCATCATAGACAGATAAACAGAAACGCAGAGCAAAACTGTCTTTTATTTGTATATATCCCTGTAACTCCAAATTAAATTCTAAGAAATGTACTCTGCCTCGCAAATGTTAATAAATTACAGTGATATTTAAATTAATGTTTTAGAATATTATAAAATAACTAGGCGGCTGAGCACCCAACGAGCTACGCCCGCCTACCCCCGTTCAGGCTTCGCAGCCTCTGAAAATATACTAACGTGCCCTGTTAAAACTAGTATGTTGTGGCCATCACAAAACTTTCTTTTACATAAATCATATCAATTAAATCATTTAAATAGTATAAGAAATTACATCAATTTAGAACCAATTCGTATCAAAGTATACCTGAATTCGAAGTTTGAGGAAAATTCGTGCGTTAGTTATTGAGATAGAGCTATAGAAGAAATTCTGAAAAATTCAGCATAGCAGCGCCACCTGTTGAGTGATTTGCACAAAAACACACACAACACTAATTCATATTAAGGTATACCGGAATCTGAAGTTTGATGAAAATCGGTGCATTAGTTCTGGAGCTAGAGCTATTGTGGAAATCACAAAAAAGGCAGCACAGCATCGCCACCTGTTGAGCGATTTACACGAAAAGGTACAAAACATCATTTCATGTCAAGGACTAACTGAATCTGAAGTTTGATGAAAATCCGTGCATTAGTTCTGGACATTGAGCTACTGTGGAAATTGTGAAAAATGCTGCATAGCAGCGCCACCTGTTCAGCGATTTACACCAAAACATAAACAACACTAATTCATATCCAGGTATACGGAATCTGAAGTTTGTTGAAAACCCAAGTATTAGTTCTTGAGATAGAGCTATTGCGGAAATCTCAAAAAATGCAGCATAGCAGCGCCACCTGTTGAGCGATTTACACCACAAGGGGCAAAACGTCAACTCATGTCAAGGACTAACTGAATCTGAAGTTTGATGAAAATCCGTGCATTATTTCTTGAGATTGAGCTATTATGAAAATCGTGTAAATGCTTCAAAATGCAGCACAGCAGCGCCATCTGTTGGGCGATTTGCACCAAAACGTTACCAGCACCAATTCACATCAAGGATGAACGGAATCTGAAGTTTTATAAAAATCCGTGCATTAGTTCTTGAGATAGAGCTTTTGCGGAAATCCTGGAAAATGCTGCATAGCAAGGCGATTTACACCAAAAACTAATCAGCACCAATCTATATCAGGGACTACCTGAATATAAATTTTTATTAAATTCCGTGCATTAGTTCTTGAGATAGAGCGCCCACAAAATTTGTGTCACATACAGACAGACAGACGAACGGACAGACAGATAGACAGACAGACTCACAGACAGACATTTTGTAAAAACATGTTTTTTGGAATCTCTGACCCATGAAACGTATAAATCCGTCGAAATCTGGAATTCGAAAATTTTCATGAAACCAATGCTTCCCGTAAGGCATGGTGACGTCACGTCGACGTCGTTGTGAAGTCACGCTGTGACATTGTGACCGTCGATGTGGTGTTACGTGACGTCGATGTGAAGTCATTGTGACTAGAATGTGAGATCGTTATGGCCGTTTTAGAGCTCTTTTGTGACGTCACATTGTGACGACTTTGTGAAGTCACGGTGTGACAAATTTGTGAAGAGTGTGTCATTTGTGACTATTTTGGTATTAACTTTGTGACGAATGTGACAATGCTTTAAAGTCACATTGAGATCAATTTGTGAAATATGTGTCATTTGTGACGAAATTGTTTTTAACACTGTGATGATTCTGTGACGACAGCGACACTGCTTTGAAGTCACATTGTGACAATTTTGTGAAAATTGTGTGATTTGTGACGATTTTGTCATTAACGTTGTGATGAATATGTGACTAGTGGCAATGTTGTGAAGTCACACTATGGCATACTTGTACAGTTGTAAACACGTATGCATGTCACACATAGTCATAATTATGCATGTTGTAAAATCATTTACATTTATAACGTTAATATACTTCGGCGATACATCGCAATTAAAACTTGGGGGCCGCTATAACTAGGGTATACCAAAACAATTTTATTGAATCAAAATGCAATGCCCCGCAGACTTCAATTTTTGTTGCACCTTTCTTTCCTATTGCAATAAATGAGAATATTGAAGACAACTGAATGATCGATCTATCACATTTTTTTCTTTTTCAAAATTAGCTATTTGTTAAAAGCATTAAAATTACCAAAGAAACAATTTGTTTAAACTTTCAAATCTTTATCAAAATAAAATTTATGTTAAAAATATAATATGTTATAATATATACAGTACTTTTTATATTCTTTAAACTATAGAAAATACTGAATGAAATTAATTTATTTCATTTAATACGCATTACAAACTCGAAGTCACTGGTGAAGTTGAATTTTTTCGATTACACAACATTTATAATAATAATAAAAAAATGAAAGATAAAAAGAAATGCCGATATTAAGTAATTAAATTTTGTATGTTTTATGATATTGATTACCATAATATATATATATATATATATATATATATATGATTGTAATTCAAACAAGTTGGGGCTGAGAAAATAGGATACTTCTTTGTTATAGAGGCCCCTATAAATTTGATTATGCAAAAATTGCAGTAACGACATTGCTAAGATCATTGGGAAGTTTACGCATGCGTTATATACACATATATATATATACACTCGAAACGCTCATCACGTGCCATATAGTCATTGTATACGTATTGTTTACGTCTTTTATGCCACATACATGCATTACAAAATTTCCGAAGTACATTTTAGCAATAACCATTTGAAACTACTCAAATGAAAAATACAGCTTTGGTATAGAAAATTCACTGAGTATCACCAGTATCATTATGTTGAGAATTCTAAGAACAATTTCGGCAATAATCGTTATGTTGGAAGATAGCAGCAATAAATAAAATCGTATTTTTATGCTCACTGTAAAAGTAAGTATAACTTTTGGGTATGCATAGAACGGTGATACAAAGGGTTAATTTATTTTACATCAGGGTTTGCTTGAAGTAAAATCCATATGTAAAACAACTTTTTGATTATTAAAAAATAACTTTAATAACTGATTGCCAAAATTACATTTTTATTTATGAAATTATATATTATAAAAATAACTCTTACTGTCTATGATTTTTTAAAACAATAATACCTTATTGTTTATAAAACACAGCACTGCAGCTACTCTATTTTGCATCTAATGTGAAAGTTTTTATGTTTTGCCAAAGATCTATCTGGCTGGATATATGCTGCCATGACATCTATAACTCTGATATTATCATAAATTGTACAAAGAGATTAGAATCTACAACGAAATTTTTAGAATAAAGTCTGGTGAAAGTTTTATAAATACAGTAGAACGCCGATTATCGGAACTCCAATTAACCGAACTTCCAATTATCCGAACAGCATATTTCTCTCAAAGAATTCTTTTTAACCGAATTTCCAATTATCCAAATATTTCTCTCTCTAAAAAAGAAAAAAAAACACCTAACTTCCAATTTATTTTTTGCTTAAATTATAATCTCTGAAGTTTAGAAAATGATAAAAAGAGAAAAAAAAATTAAATAATAAAAAAGTAAACAAAAAACAATTAAAAAAAAAATAAGCACTCCAGTACTAACTGGTGCTGTCAGTCCTAAACCTAGATAAAGTGTGAAGGTTTTAGAATAGTCAGGAACATCCCTTAAACTGTCTGCTCATTTATCCGAACTTTTGCTTATCCGAACTAGGGTCGATCCCGACTTGTTCGGACAATCGGCGCTCTACTGTATATATTGTATTAGAAATACAAATAATCATATTTATTTTTATATGACACAATAAAACAAAATAATGAACACAGTATAAAATGGTTAACTACTTTTTAATGTAAATAAAGTATAAAAATTGAGACCATAAACACAAAATAGAGCCACACATAGGTTCATTATTATTATTAATATTTTATTTACAAGATTATGGTAATTATAAATAAGAAATCCATTTTAATCACGCTGTTTATAAAGAGTGTATAATATCGATACTTTGAAATTTATCTCGATAAAATCATTCAGGAAATAAAATGAGAAAATTATCCAGAAAAAAAAGTAAATAATAAAAGATGGTTATTACATTTTAAATTCATACCGTTCAAGTATATGCATTATTTTTAAAGTAAAATCATATTTAAACACTTACTGATTGCGTAACTTCTATATTTTCATTTGCCAACAGACTTCTAGTTCACTTTGAAAACATTTCAGTAAGAATGTTTAACAACTGAAAAGCTTTCACCCGCTATGACTATTTCTTTATAGATTTTAAAACATTTCTCAGGTTGAATAATACATTAAATAATCATTTTTTTTCTTAACATTACATATCTACGATCTCTTTTAATAGTATACGTTTCCGTTGTGTCTTATTTTTTATAAATTCCTCTTCTGAGCAGATGCAATTTTTTAAAATAAAAACATGCAATGCAAATTGTTTAAGACCATCACTTAATACAAAATTAAAAAATTATGTTTGCCAATAATTTTATTCCATAAAAAGCATTTTTTAAAAATAATTTAATTATCTTTAAATGTTTATTAATTATATTAATGATTGAATATAATACTTGTCCATATACTTTCATATTTATGACACCATGTGGTTTTAACCAAATATTTAAATATGAAAATAAACCAGATTAAAATGCAATTTAAATCACTAATTTTAATAATCTGATCAAAGCTGTTGAAAAGGAAGTCAGATATTTTAACAAAATAAAAAATAAATGTAATGAAATATTTGTGTTCTATAACATGTTTATTAGAAGATAACTAAAATCATTATAATTTAAAAAAAAAGCAAACAGGGAAAATAGTATTTTAGATATTTCAACAAAATAAAAAAATAAATGTAATGAAATATTTATGTTCTACAGCATGTTTATGAGAAGCTAACTAAAATTGTTGTGATTAAAAAAAGCAAACAGGGAAAATAATATTTTTACATACCTAATTTCATTGACGTTGTACGTGATACTTTGATTTTGGGGAACCAATTAAATCCGATAATAAGTACGATAGCAATGACTTGAATCATCTTCAACAAGTCAAAGCTACCGTAGTTTTCTCGGGTTTATATTTTGTTAGCTGAACTAACTTGGATCCTGAGAACGTTCTTGTTTTAGTTTTTAAATCCGTGTCAACACGTCTATGCTGTCCAGTGTCCACATAACTTTCCGCGTTTATTCTAAAAAGCTTTACTGTTACTTTTATCTGTTATTCTGCGGCCGAGTCGTAACAACTGAAATAGTGCAGATGCAGACGATTTTTAAGTTTCGAAGTTCGAAGCAGATGTTTCTCGGTTTTATTTGTTTTTCTATACAACAGTTTCGGAAGGAAATTAAATGCATAATAATTTTATCAAATTATCTCTAATTCAATTTCCTGTTTGAAAATGTTTTATTGTATTTCACCTTTTATTTTTATCAGTTTTATTGAATTGTAAAGTTTCATTTACGTAAATTATAATAATAATATTATCCATAATTAAATTTTGTATGTTTTATGATATTGATTACCATAATATATATATATATATATATATATATATATATATATGATTGTAATTCAAACAAGTTGGGGCTGAGAAAATAGGATACTTCTTTGTTATAGAGGCCCCTATAAATTTGATTATGCAAAAATTGCAGTAACGACATTGCTAAGATCATTGGGAAGTTTACGCATGCGTTATATACACATATATATATATATACACTCGAAACGCTCATCACGTGCCATATAGTCATTGTATACGTATTGTTTACGTCTTTTATGCCACATACATGCATTACAAAATTTCCGAAGTACATTTTAGCAATAACCATTTGAAACTACTCAAATGAAAAATACAGCTTTGGTATAGAAAATTCACTGAGTATCACCAGTATCATTATGTTGAGAATTCTAAGAACAATTTCGGCAATAATCGTTATGTTGGAAGATAGCAGCAATAAATAAAATCGTATTTTTATGCTCACTGTAAAAGTAAGTATAACTTTTGGGTATGCATAGAACGGTGATACAAAGGGTTAATTTATTTTACATCAGGGTTTGCTTGAAGTAAAATCCATATGTAAAACAACTTTTTGATTATTAAAAAATAACTTTAATAACTGATTGCCAAAATTACATTTTTATTTATGAAATTATATATTATAAAAATAACTCTTACTGTCTATGATTTTTTAAAACAATAATACCTTATTGTTTATAAAACACAGCACTGCAGCTACTCTATTTTGCATCTAATGTGAAAGTTTTTATGTTTTGCCAAAGATCTATCTGGCTGGATATATGCTGCCATGACATCTATAACTCTGATATTATCATAAATTGTACAAAGAGATTAGAATCTACAACGAAATTTTTAGAATAAAGTCTGGTGAAAGTTTTATAAATACAGTAGAACGCCGATTATCGGAACTCCAATTAACCGAACTTCCAATTATCCGAACAGCATATTTCTCTCAAAGAATTCTTTTTAACCGAATTTCCAATTATCCAAATATTTCTCTCTCTAAAAAAGAAAAAAAAACACCTAACTTCCAATTTATTTTTTGCATAAATTATAATCTCTGAAGTTTAGAAAATGATAAAAAGAGAAAAAAAAATTAAATAATAAAAAAGTAAACAAAAAACAATTAAAAAAAAAATAAGCACTCCAGTACTAACTGGTGCTGTCAGTCCTAAACCTAGATAAAGTGTGAAGGTTTTAGAATAGTCAGGAACATCCCTTAAACTGTCTGCTCATTTATCCGAACTTTTGCTTATCCGAACTAGGGTCGATCCCGACTTGTTCGGACAATCGGCGCTCTATTGTATATATTGTATTAGAAATACAAATAATCATATTTATTTTTATATGACACAATAAAACAAAATAATGAACACAGTATAAAATGGTTAACTACTTTTTAATGTAAATAAAGTATAAAAATTGAGACCATAAACACAAAATAGAGCCACACATAGGTTCATTATTATTATTAATATTTTATTTACAAGATTATGGTAATTATAAATAAGAAATCCATTTTAATCACGCTGTTTATAAAGAGTGTATAATATCGATACTTTGAAATTTATCTCGATAAAATCATTCAGGAAATAAAATGAGAAAATTATCCAGAAAAAAAAGTAAATAATAAAAGATGGTTATTACATTTTAAATTCATACCGTTCAAGTATATGCATTATTTTTAAAGTAAAATCATATTTAAACACTTACTGATTGCGTAACTTCTATATTTTCATTTGCCAGCAGACTTCTAGTTCACTTTGAAAACATTTCAGTAAGAATGTTTAACAACTGAAAAGCTTTCACCCGCTATGACTATTTCTTTATAGATTTTAAAACATTTCTCAGGTTGAATAATACATTAAATAATCATTTTTTTTTCTTAACATTACATATCTACGATCTCTTTTAATAGTATACGTTTCCGTTGTGTCTTATTTTTTATAAATTCCTCTTCTGAGCAGATGCAATTTTTTAAAATAAAAACATGCAATGCAAATTGTTTAAGACCATCACTTAATACAAAATTAAAAAATTATGTTTGCCAATAATTTTATTCCATAAAAAGCATTTTTTAAAAATAATTTAATTATCTTTAAATGTTTATTAATTATATTAATGATTGAATATAATACTTGTCCATATACTTTCATATTTATGACACCATGTGGTTTTAACCAAATATTTAAATATGAAAATAAACCAGATTAAAATGCAATTTAAATCACTAATTTTAATAATCTGATCAAAGCTGTTGAAAAGGAAGTCAGATATTTTAACAAAATAAAAAATAAATGTAATGAAATATTTGTGTTCTATAACATGTTTATTAGAAGATAACTAAAATCATTATAATTTAAAAAAAAAGCAAACAGGGAAAATAGTATTTTAGATATTTCAACAAAATAAAAAAATAAATGTAATGAAATATTTATGTTCTACAGCATGTTTATGAGAAGCTAACTAAAATTGTTGTGATTAAAAAAAGCAAACAGGGAAAATAATATTTTTACATACCTAATTTCATTGACGTTGTACGTGATACTTTGATTTTGGGGAACCAATTAAATCCGATAATAAGTACGATAGCAATGACTTGAATCATCTTCAACAAGTCAAAGCTACCGTAGTTTTCTCGGGTTTATATTTTGTTAGCTGAACTAACTTGGATCCTGAGAACGTTCTTGTTTTAGTTTTTAAATCCGTGTCAACACGTCTATGCTGTCCAGTGTCCACATAACTTTCCGCGTTTATTCTAAAAAGCTTTACTGTTACTTTTATCTGTTATTCTGCGGCCGAGTCGTAACAACTGAAATAGTGCAGATGCAGACGATTTTTAAGTTTCGAAGTTCGAAGCAGATGTTTCTCGGTTTTATTTGTTTTTCTATACAACAGTTTCGGAAGGAAATTGAATGCATAATAATTTTATCAAATTGTCTCTAATTCAATTTCCTGTTTGAAAATGTTTTATTGTATTTCACCTTTTATTTTTATCAGTTTTATTGAATTGTAAAGTTTCATTTACGTAAATTATAATAATAATATTATCCATAATTAAATTTTGTATGTTTTATGATATTGATTACCATAATATATATATATATATATATATATATATATGATTGTAATTCAAACAAGTTGGGGCTGAGAAAATAGGATACTTCTTTGTTATAGAGGCCCCTATAAATTTGATTATGCAAAAATTGCAGTAACGACATTGCTAAGATCATTGGGAAGTTTACGCATGCGTTATATACACATATATATATATACACTCGAAACGCTCATCACGTGCCATATAGTCATTGTATACGTATTGTTTACGTCTTTTATGCCACATACATGCATTACAAAATTTCCGAAGTACATTTTAGCAATAACCATTTGAAACTACTCAAATGAAAAATACAGCTTTGGTATAGAAAATTCACTGAGTATCACCAGTATCATTATGTTGAGAATTCTAAGAACAATTTCGGCAATAATCGTTATGTTGGAAGATAGCAGCAATAAATAAAATCGTATTTTTATGCTCACTGTAAAAGTAAGTATAACTTTTGGGTATGCATAGAACGGTGATACAAAGGGTTAATTTATTTTACATCAGGGTTTGCTTGAAGTAAAATCCATATGTAAAACAACTTTTTGATTATTAAAAAATAACTTTAATAACTGATTGCCAAAATTACATTTTTATTTATGAAATTATATATTATAAAAATAACTCTTACTGTCTATGATTTTTTAAAACAATAATACCTTATTGTTTATAAAACACAGCACTGCAGCTACTCTATTTTGCATCTAATGTGAAAGTTTTTATGTTTTGCCAAAGATCTATCTGGCTGGATATATGCTGCCATGACATCTATAACTCTGATATTATCATAAATTGTACAAAGAGATTAGAATCTACAACGAAATTTTTAGAATAAAGTCTGGTGAAAGTTTTATAAATACAGTAGAACGCCGATTATCGGAACTCCAATTAACCGAACTTCCAATTATCCGAACAGCATATTTCTCTCAAATAATTCTTTTTAACCGAATTTCCAATTATCCAAATATTTCTCTCTCTAAAAAAGAAAAAAAAACACCTAACTTCCAATTTATTTTTTGCTTAAATTATAATCTCTGAAGTTTAGAAAATGATAAAAAGAGAAAAAAAAATTAAATAATAAAAAAGTAAACAAAAAACAATTAAAAAAAAATAAGCACTCCAGTACTAACTGGTGCTGTCAGTCCTAAACCTAGATAAAGTGTGAAGGTTTTAGAATAGTCAGGAACATCCCTTAAACTGTCTGCTCATTTATCCGAACTTTTGCTTATCCGAACTAGGGTCGATCCCGACTTGTTCGGACAATCGGCGCTCTACTGTATATATTGTATTAGAAATACAAATAATCATATTTATTTTTATATGACACAATAAAACAAAATAATGAACACAGTATAAAATGGTTAACTACTTTTTAATGTAAATAAAGTATAAAAATTGAGACCATAAACACAAAATAGAGCCACACATAGGTTCATTATTATTATTAATATTTTATTTACAAGATTATGGTAATTACTATTATTTATTAATAATATAATATTATTATTCGGTGTCTTTAATTTGTGTAATTTCCCTTTTAAATTTGTCCGGTTTCAATTTTTGATTTTTTTTTTTTTTTTTTCAATCTGGATTTCGCTAGAGAGTCTTTCATTCGGGACGTGTCTGGGGACGTAAGAATCTTGCTTCCGCAAAAGAGTCGGACTAGAGTAGAAGAATAAAGGGCTGCGGACGAAGATGGGCCGCTCGCCGCGGCGGTTATTCAAATAATAATATTATCCATAATTAGAGTTTACTACATAAAACATTGCTTATTTTTTCAAAATGCGTACAAATTAATTTAATCGTAATAATGGTGACCCCCTCCTTTTTTAAAAGTAAAATTTGTATCACAGGTAATATATACAAAATATCTTCTTAAAAAATACAAGAAGATTATCGAGAAGAGATGAGTTTTTCTTTGTCAATCTGTCATTCTCTTAATATTAATTTTCTGTAAATTAAAACATCTTGTAAAATAATTTTTAAAGATATATTTTGAAAACAAAAAATAAAATATGAATAATTAAATATGTCATGGACTTTGCATAAATTTTGTACATTAATTTTATATTTGGAAAATGTCAATTTTATTTTAAACGTCTGAAAGAAGTAGAATTAAAAAAAAAAAGTTACTTAAAATAGTGAAACACTAAGAAGAAAAAAAATGACTTGAATGCAAATTATAAAGCAAGAAATGCATATATGACTAAACTTTGAAGACGCTTTCTGCGTGCTCATTAAAAGCTGCAGACTTAACTGTAATAGAAAGTTTTTAGTTTGAAACCACAGAAATGTTTCGACTACTCTTTGAGAAACTTCTAGTATAACAGATGATCATTTACAAAAATCTTTATAAAAGATAAATCGAGGTCTGTTTACCTAAAACATTTTTTTAATAATATGAAATTCGCATAATTCGGAAATATTTTTGTGTCGCTGATGAATTAATTACATTTTATGTTATATGAAAATAAAAGTTTTGGTTAGAGGCACAGAGGCAACTTGGACCACGGTTTAAAAAAATTTTAAATCCGGCAGAAAAATATTTTTTTTACAGTAAATAACATGTTTTTAATAATTTTTGTAATTTTTTAAAGTTTTCTAAGAAGTTTACATCTCAGTCACAATGTGATATCACTGAGTGTTGGCATTTTGGTCAGAGATGTGACGTGACCACAGTGACTTACAGTGACGTCACAATGACGTCACTGTGACCATCCATGCTATGAGGGTTTCTTCTTGTCAAGATAGAAGAAAGCAAAAATATATACATATATTACCAGGTTACTGAAGATTGAATGATATTACCAGTATAAGAGCGGCTATCTTCTGCAATCGCGATGCCAAGCTTTTCCGTTTGAATGGTCATTTTTCGGTTACCATGGCTCATTCATCTCTGTCGCAATAAATGACGTCTGTTTTCGGATAGATGAGCAAGATCAATTAAATTTTCGAAAATTGGCTTGTATAAAATGATTACGTTAAAAAGGATACTTTCTTTCTGAGTTTTATAACGACGCTATGGACAATATTCTTCCTTTAGGTTTGGGGTTCAAAAACGCCGTCTGCTTGTGAATTTTTCAGATCCACGTAGTGAAAATTATTGTGTTTTGAAATTTTACGCTTATATTTAATGCGTTTTTCGAGTTTTAGGCATTTCAAAAACAGGTATAGCTTATTCGTGAATTCTTTTCTCTATTTTAATACGCCATCCTGATTATTTTCAAGTTAATTTAAGAATTTATATTGTTTGTACGGTACTAATTGATTATCTCGTAGACCAAAAATATGTCACCAAACTATAAGATTATATGCCAATAATGGATAATCGTAAATGTCGCATTCACTTGATGTTAAACACGATTTGTTACGTCATCAAGTGATTTTTAATTCGACTTTTTACTTTCTTCTATCTTTACAAGAAGAAAGTATTGGATTCATGAAAATTTTCGAATTCCGGTTTTCGACGGATTTACACGTTTTAGGGGCCAGAGATTCCAAAAAACATGTTTTTACAAAATGTCTGTCTGTGACTCTGTTAGTCTGTCTGTCTGTGTGCATGTGACACAAATTTTGTGGGCGCTCTATCTCAAGAACTAATGCACGGAATTTAATAAAAATTTATATTCATGGTGTAAATCGCTGTAAATATATATGGTGTAAATCGCTCAACAGGTGCCGCGGCTATGCTGCATTTTTCACGATTGCCTCAATAGCTCTATCTATAGAACTAATGGACGAATTTTCATCTAACTTCAGATTTAGTTGTATGTTGACACAAGTTGCTGTTAATTAGGTTTTGGTGTTAATCACCCAATGGGTAGCGCTGCTATGCAGGAATTTTCATGAATTTTGCTATAACTCTATCTCAAAAACTAATGCACGGATTTTCTCCAAACTTCAGGTTCAGTCAGACGTTGACATAAATTGTTGCTGATTACGATTCGGTATAAATCACCCAATAGGTGGCGCTGCTAGGCAACATTTTGCTGGATTTAGACGATTTCAGCGATAGTCATAGCTCAAGAACTAATGTACGGAATTTCATATTTTTACACTGTAAACTGAAATGTTTGAAATTCAGACATTTAAGTGTCTGAAACGCAGTGTTCAATTTTCAGACGTTTTAAAATGTCTTAAAAATTTCAGACACTTCTTGCGTCTAAATTTCAGACACTTAAGTGTTTGAAACAAGAGTGTTCAAATTTCAGACGTTTTAAAATTCTGAATTTTTTCAGACACTTCTTACGTCTGAATTTCAGACATTTCAAATGTCTTAATTGTGGCCATCTTTGAGCCTTTTTTTTTTTGGGGGGGGGGGTAATATGAAGCCATCTTTGACCACTTTTCTTTCTAAGCCATATACGTAGCCATGTTTGACCACAGGGATGACAGGGATGACCGCCCCGGGAACCCAGCTTTCGCTTTAGAGTATAAGTGCAATCCCGGGGGGAGAGCCATGTTTGACCACAGTGGATCATTTTTTTATCAATGGAATAATTTGTTAGCATAAAGCAGAGCTGATTTCAGCATGGGAAAACTGAGATGTCTCTCTGCCCCCTGATTTTAGGGTACTCCAAATTGGGTATGAAATTTTCATAAATCTGATATTTTAAATCTGTTTTGACCTTATGATGATTGTAATCAGTATTTTGTAGTTTCAGAATAGGATAATACATGTATATAAATATTCACCTAAATATGTACTTATGTGATATCATATATGGCCTACGACATCAAACATGTTTATTACTTTTAGTGAGAACTTCAAATTCTAGTCCAAAGACCTAGTATTCATTCGTCCCCTTCCCCCCTCTGCCTTCATATACTGTTATCAAAAAAAAAAAAAAAAAAAAAAAAAAAAAGCCTATTTGATGCCGTCAAATACATATTTGGATAAATATATCATTTTATTTAACCTAATCATGTTCTAAAAGTGCAAAATATCTATTAAAATAAGTATATCAAAGCAAATTTAAAATATCAGCTTTATGGAAATTTCATACCAAATTTAGGGACCCGTAAAGCAAAAGGCCCATAGAAACAGCCCAGTTTGCCCATGCTGCAACCAGCTCTGCTTTATGTAACAAATTATTCCCATTCATAAGAAAATATTAAAAATGATAAAAAGTCTTTGTAATGAAAAATTAACTGATTATCTCCGTCTGTTGAAAATTCTATGATCAATTCATATTCTGCTGTGTTGGGAAATAAGAACAATAAAAAAAAATCGTCTTGTAAAGCTTACTGTGTAAGTAACATTGACTTTTGCGTATGGTGCAGATCTGCTACGCAATGATACCAAGGGTTAACTTGTAGCATCTCAATGCGCGTTTATCTTATTTATTTATTTTGGTTATAAAAACAGACTAAATTTGAATTTAAGTATGATAACGTGCGTTGAGATGCTACATTATCATATACAAAATAATCCTAAAAATCCGATTTTTGTTTTCCCCAAGTCAGATTTTTTTTTGTTTGTTTGTTTTGTTTTTCATGGATCTCTCTCTCCCCATTAGATACATAAAAAGTGACTTGAGAAAGAAGTTAAAAACATATTTTCTTTTCTGTTAACATGCCGATAAAAATAACGATATACAAATGTAAATAAGTGCGAGTTATAAGCCAAAATTACGTCCTCTAATAACCATATCACAATATTAAAACATTTATTTGCTTAAAAGACGTTATAAAAACACATTAAAAGTAAATTGAACATCTATATTTACATGTTTCAACTCTTTTACTGAATCGTCATCACAATGTATAGCAGAGAAATTACAAAATACAATGCATATTTTGCTTAAAGCTTTTCTCAACTGCTCTGCTCAACAAGCGCAAAACGTTTTGATACATTTACAAATTCATTTTTTAACGGAAAGATATAAAAGTGGAAAGCCTGACCACGGAAGCGATTTGGAATCGAACTGTGTTTTCCATTTTTTGATCCATTAATTACCTATTGAGTTATAAACGATTTTGATCACGTGATGCGGCATTTTTCTCCCCTTACTGACTGGATTTTCTTCTTTCATTCGGAAGTTTGGTTCAAAATGCCAACATTGACAGTATTTTCTCAAAGATCTATTGCGTTTACAAGAAAACGGAAAAAACAGTTCGATGACATAGTTTCTGAATGACAACACCTAGTTTCACGCGTTTCCGAACAAAAATGAATTAAAACTTGTGTCAGAGAGTTGACCCTTTGGATTTGAGAACAGCCTTAAAAGACGTTGATGATTGCAGATGCAATGCATATATGCATTGTATTTTGTAATTTTTCTGTTATACATTCTGATGACGACTCAGTAAAAGAGTTGAAACATGTAAATATAGATTTTTAATTTATTTTTAATGTGTTTTTATAACGTCTTTTAAGCAAAAAAATATTTTAATATTGTGATAAAAGAAATGATAGTATAAAAATATATACTCAGATCAAACATAATTATAAAAATATTTATATCTTCAAGCATCATCACCTTCTCAAAATATTAAATATCAGCACTTTAATAGGATTTTATGCAATTTGATTTCTTTAAGTAATTTTTAGCACAGCTTGGATAATTACAACCATTTTTATTCCTTGTTTAAAGTATATTATCAGGATAGCTCAGAGTCTTGAAAATTGAATATGTTATTGATATGGAGCACAGAAAATCAAAGCAGATTTTGTATCTTTTAAACAATCATTTAGTAGGATTATTTAAAAAGAAATGAATATTATATCAGTACGATTTATTTACCACCGGAAAAACTATAGTTTTAAAATAAAATATCCAGATATTCACATTAACTCTGGTGCTTTCACGATTTCATTTCATGTTCTATATCCGTCATATAAAGCTAGTGCATTTTCAAAAGATTTACCTTATGTAAATTTAAATTATATAATATTAAAACATTTATTTCGAAAATACACCCTGCCAGAGAATTAAATGAAATTATTTTCTTATCATGATGTTGCAAAAAATAAAAATTAATATGTAAAATTATATCATAAATATAAAGTAACTGCAAATTGTAAGGAAAAAACTTAATAATGAGATATCATTAGAAAGATTCTTTTTATTTATATATGAGCTTTGTTTATATAGGTTAAATGAAAATTGCAATTCGATCGAGCTATTTAGCAATCATTAAATAAATAAATAAATAAATATATATATATAACAAGCTGTAAAATTGACTTCGGGGCTATAAAATATTTATTTATTTATAAAACGGAAGTCTAAAAAATATTAAACATATTCATTACATTGAAAGTCATGATTTATTGAAAACACACAAATGAACACACGATCCTTTTAAAACAAAAAATATTTATTGGATATAAAAAAAACTTAAATATGCAAATTATTCTAAAAAAATAATGTAAATGATAAATAGCATTACATAAAGTTCACTATTTTACTATAAAATTTCTATTTGAAATTTCTATTTGAAAATTTCTATTGAGTTCATTTAATCGTACAAATGCATTCTTTCTTACCTTTGAATGTGTAATCCATTATGATGAGCATTATATTTCACAAAATATCGGTACACCACTATTTTTGAAAAACAGTTGTATGTATTTTTTAAATATTCTTGGCACTGCATTCTTCTATCTATTGCGCTCTAATGAATAACAAATATAATAACAAAATTATTATTAATGAGATTTCAAAAATCTGCAGTAATTTCTCGATTAATAAAGATTCTTTTTTCATATGCCTAGTTTTGAACACACACCAAACAATAACTAGACTTTCCGTAATAAGAACTTATATAAGTATGTGTTTCTAAATCCAAATAGTACTTTTGTTTAACGGGTAAATGCAATTAATCAAACAGCAATCCAAATTCGAATAGTAGTATTGTAATACAAATATTTCTGCCAGCATTTCTCGATAATTTAAACTAAAAAAATCACGAGACCATTCCAAAAACACTTGTTGAAAATATCTTCATTTAAAATATTAACGAGGTAACAGGCTTGATGTGTCTCCACAAAAGATTTACGCTGTCTCAGCACTTTCCGCTTTCCGTTAGTGACGTAATCATTGACTTTGAGCTCGGACTTGACACGAATGGAAATACGTTAAGAGAAGGGAGTTCAAATCATTAGATTTTTATCGCAGGAAATGAAATGGTGTACGAATACAAACAGATTTTTTTTAATTACTCCTCCTTTAATATTTTGTTTAATCTGTTACAATTATCCATTAAAAGATATAATTATTACAGTTATGATGCTTTCAAGCGAAGGCATTCGGACGATACTTCAGTCAAGTGAAAATACTCGTTCGCTAATGCTAATCCTATAGAAGAAATTTATAAAATATCTTTTCAATATATATATATGTATATATATATATATATATATATGTCAGTGGCGTGGCGTGAAAATTTTCGGTGGTCATCGCAATTATTTAAGTTTGTGGTAAAAAATTATTAACTCTAAAATTCAATGGTTGAATGTTCAAAAAAGAATCTTTAAATCTTACCTTCACTTATACATGAACTCCAAATGTTATGCTAAAACTGGATCGTAGAGTTTTAAAAGCTTATTAAGAGTTTTAAAATATTGCTTGGTCATCGCCGCATCCAGCGATGACCGGACGCCACGCCACTGATATATGTGTATATTTTGCATTGAATAGCTGAGATTGACCTGTATAACGGCCGTTTTTCACTTTTTCGATTTTGATTGCAGATCATTTTAATGAGAACACTTTCATTTTCGAAACCGGTTTCGAAACTGAAAGCATCCTCATAAAAAAAAATGTAAAATCAAAATCGTAAATGTAAAAAACGGTCTTTGTACATATCGATCACAGCTATCCAATGTAAAAAAGAATCATTTAAAAATAGTGAAATGCAACCGAGATATCTTTATAAATCTCTTCCGTAGGATTAGCATTAGCGAACGAATCTTTTCACTTGACTGAAGTGCCTCTTAAATAAAAATTTTGTCGTCACACTTTTAAGTAATTTTTACATTTCAAATTTTTGTTTTACATTTAAAAAAATCCAGGGATTACTTCTATACAGCAATTCCCTTCGTCAAGCCGTTAAAAACACTATAATAGCCCACTACGGTAAGGGTCGCACTATGTTAAATTGCTTCTGGTCGACGAAACCCACCCTAAGACATTATTAGGTAATTGTGTGTTTGTGGAGGGGGCGGGGGGATGGTAGCTGGTAGATTATCTTAATATAATTATTTGGAAAACTTTATATATTGTGAAAAACAATTCGTTAATTACCTATTGCATTAAAAATATCTTATTTCCAAAACTTAATAAACGGACTTTTATAATTTGGACAGACGTCCTATGATCTAATCGCGTTGATTGTTTTATAAAATAATACCAAATTTAGTGCATGGAAAAGTATTTTAAACATGTGTCATCCATTCGAAAACGTTTCTTGATTATGCTGGCATATATATTGCAATTCAATTGTATATATAGTCATCATACATATAATACAATTGTATTGCATTTAGACACTTAAGTGTCTGAATTTCCAAGTGTCTTAATCTAAGACGGTTCATCATTATTCAGACACTTCTTTCAGTACATCCATACCATAATCCCAGTAAGACACTTATGTGTCTTAAATTCAGACATCTGTGATGTCTGAAATTTCATATTCAGACGCTTAAGTGTCTAAAATACTTTTTCAGTCACATATGTGTCTGAATTTAAGACGCTTCTATTTGCAGTGTAGAATCCTCATGAGATGCATAGATTGCCATTTAATTTTGGCAGTGTGATAGTGAATTTTGAAGTATTAACATGTATGAGATAGAAGAAAGTTTTTGGATTGGTACAACCGACTTTTTATTTGTATTTTTATTAATATTTTGCTAATTTATTTTTCCTTTCGTTATTATTACATGCTTTCTTTTAACTTACAATTATGTTTGTGAGTGGCAGTGAAATCTTGCGACTCATTTTCCACGCACTTCTTGTTGACAAAGAGCTTTAAAATTTGGAATATATGCGTATTCCTGAGAGCAATACATAAATTGGACACTGTTTTTTTAATTCGATGCCTATGCGGGGCAACGGTTGATTTCCTATGTAAAAATCAGTATCAGCTTCAATAATGAGTAATTGTTGAAAATTGCTAATGGCAGGGTTCCCACAATAGCGCCAAAATGTTTGCCCACTTGACGCAATATCATCAAACTTGGCGGTATTTCGCCAAATTTGGCGACAAAAATAAATTACCACATAAGAAGCCAACTTGGCGATAGCTAGCTAATTTGGCGAAATTCAAAATTCTACTTTTTAGTGCATTTAAAATAAAAAAAAATCTTAATTTTTGTAAACTTTAATAAAAGCATGTTTTAAAAAAAATCGTTTTTCGTATTTACACTTATTTAAATATATATATACTAGCTGGAATGACCGAGCTAAGCTCGGTCAAAATTAGCTTTGTGTTTATCTCGATATATTATCCCCACTAAATCATTCCTGCTATTTTAGATACAATTAGTTTGTCCCTGAGACATAGTGATCCAAAATGACACACTAATCGAATTTTTTCGAACATGCAACCTAACGCATTGCTCTCATCGAGCCTGAAAACGATGGAATACAAAATTTAGTGAAAATCGTTAGTCGTTTTCTAGATAAGGTTGATCCACGTTGATTTAAAAACCCACAAACCGAAATTTATCGAACATGTAAACTATTTCAATGGTCTTTTTGTACTGTGAAACGGTATATATATAAAAAAAATGTCAAAATTGCTTAAGCATTTTTGAGATGTCGTTAGCTTGACCCCGACCCATTATCACCAAAATGACCCACTAATAGAATTTTCTTGAACTTACGACCCAGCCCAATATTTTTATCTTGTCCAGAAACGGTGTAGTACAAAGTTTTGTTAAAATCTTTTGAGCCGTTTTTTAGATAAAGTTAGCTTGATCCTGATCCATTAGGACCCAAAAATGACCCATTGATTGAATTTTCTTGAACATGCGACCCTGCCCAATGGTCTTATCATGCCAGGAAACGGTATTATACAAACTTATGTCAAAATGTTTTGAAGCGCTTTTTAAATACAATTCGCATGACCCTGACCCATTGTAACCCAAAATGACCCACTAATAAAATTTTCTTGTATATGCGACCTAGCCCAATGGTCTTCTCGAGCCCGAAAACGATAGAATACAAAATTTAGTCAAAATCGTTTAAGCCGCTTTTTAGATACAATTAGCTCGACCCTGACCCATTGTGACCCAAAATGACCCACTAATCGGATTTTCTCAAACATGTGACTTAGCCCAATTCCCTTCTCATGCCCAGAAACGATAAAATATAAAATTTGGTCAAAATATTTTGAGCATGCTTTTAGATTCAATTAGCTTGACCCTGGCCCATTGTGACCCAGATTGTCCCACTAATTGAATTTTCTCGAACATGTGACTTAGCCTAATGGTCATGTCATGACCAGAAACGGCCGTATATTAAATAATTTTTGAAAATATCTTGAGCTATTTTTTAGATATAATTAGCTTGACCCTGACTCATAATGACACACTAATCGAATTTTCTCGAACACGTGACCCATCCCAATGATCTTTTCGTGCCCGAAAAGGATAGATTACAGAATTTAGTCAAAATCGTAGAGCCGGTATCTAGATAAACTTAGCTGGACCCACGGTGACCCAAAAATGACCCACTAATCGAATTTTCTTAAACACGTTATCCATCCGAATTGTCTTTTCGTGCCTGAAAATAGATAGATACAAAATTTAGTCGAAATCGATTGAGCCGTTCTCTAGATATAATTAGCTTCACCCTGACCCATTATGACCCAAAATCACAAACTAATCGATTTTTCTCGAACACGAGACCCATCTCAATGGTTTTTTTCGGGCCCGAAAATTATCCGATACAAAATTTAGTTAAAATCGATTGAGCCGTTCTCTAGATATAATTAGCTTGACCCTGACCCATTAACCAAAAATGACCCACTTATCGAATGTTCTTGAACATGCGACCTAGCCCAATAGTATTCTCGTGCCCGAAAGCGGCAGATTACAAAATTTCGTCAAAATTGTTAAAGCCGTTTTCTAGATAAACTTAGATTGACCCACGGTGACCCAAAAATGACCCATTAATCGAACTTTCTCGAACATGTGACTTTGCCCAATAGTCTTCTCGTAATCGAAAACTGTAGAATATAGAGTTTAGTGAAAATCGTTAGAGCCGTCTTTTAGATAAAAATACCTTGACCCACAATGACCCAAAAATGACCCACAAATCTAATTTTCTCTAACACGTGACCCACTCCAATGGTCTTTTCGTGCCCGAAAATGGTTAGATACAAAATTTAGTCAAAATCGATTGAGCCGTTCTTTAGATATAATTAGCTTGACCCTGACCCATTACGACCCACTAATCGAATTTTCTCGAACACGTGACCCATCCCAATGGTCTTTTCGTGCCCCAAAATAGTAGGGTGCAAAATTTCGTCAAAATCGTTAGAGCCGTTATCTAGATAAAAATAGCTTGACCCACATTGACCCAAAAATGACCCACTAATTGAAGTTTCTCGAACACGTGACCCATCCCAATGGTCTTTTTGTGCCCGAAAATGGCTAGATACAAAATTTAGTCAAAATCGATGGAGCCGTTCTTTAGATATAATTAGCTTTACCCTGACCCATTATGACCCAAAATGACCCACTAATCGAATTTTCTCGAACACGAGACCCATCCCAATGGTCTTTTCGTGCCCGAAAACGGTAGGTTGGAAAATTTAATGAAAATCATTCGAGCCATTTTCAAGAAAAAATTTACGTACACACACACACAATTTTTGCTCGCATTATAGTATAAGATATATATATATATATATATATATATATATATATATATATATATATATATAGAAGATGGAATTACAATCGACCTTATCAAAGAAGCAGGAGAAGAATTTGCAAAAATGCTATCCTTACTGTTTTCCAAATGTCTCCAGAAGTCAGATGTACCAGAAGATTGGAATAATGCTGTGATGGTGCTACTTTACAAGAAAGGAGAGAAGGAAAACATTAAAAACTACCGTCCAATCAGCTTACTGTCAGTGATTTATAAAATTTTCACCAAAGTTTTAACGACAAGACTTGAATCAGCTCTGGACTCAGCTCAACCTAGAGAACAAGCAGGATTCCGAAGTGGATTCAGCACAATGGATCATATCCAAACGGTAAGGGAACTCATAGAAAAACATAAGGAATATAATTTACCTCTTTGCCTTGCCTTTATTGATTATGAAAAAGCATTTGATTCGGTCTACACATCAGCAGTAGTAGAATCTCTGGAGGACATTGGTATAGACAAACCTTACATCAATATTATAAAGAAGATTTACAAGAAAGCAACAGCAACCATCCGCTTGGACAAGGGAAAAGCAAAGATCAAGCTTGGAAGAGGGGTAAGACAAGGAGACACCATTTCGCCTAAGCTTTTTACTGCTGTCTTAGAAAATATTTTCAAGAAGCTGGATTGGGAAAACAAAGGGATTAGAATAAATGGGGAATATTTAAGTCATCTCCGATTCGCTGACGACATTTTAATTTTCAGTAACAGTCCTGAAGAATTGGAAAATATGCTAAAAGATTTGGCAGAAGCTAGCATTAATGTGGGATTAAAAATAAACTTGGAAAAGACTAAGGTGATGTTCAATTCATTTGCATCAAAAAAGAAAATCGTCTACAACAACACTGAAATTAAAGAAGTGCAAAGTTATGTGTACCTTGGGCAAGAAATATCATCTGATAATAGTATCATGAATGAAATCAATAGAAGAATAAGAAATGGATGGAGTGCTTTTGGGAAGAACAATATTATTCTGAAGAGTAGCATCCCCCTGTGTTTGAAAAGAAAGGTATTTAACCAATGTGTTTTGCCTGTCCTAACTTATGGAGCAGAAACATGGACGCTAACAAAACGGATGGTACAAAGATTACAAACAACACAGAGAAGTATGGAAAGATGTATGCTAGGTATAACTAGAAGAGACAGAAAAAGAATAACCTGGATAAGAAGTCAGACGAAAGTTTTTGACATCATTGAAAGAATTAAACGGCTAAAATAGAAATGGGCTGGGCACATCGCAAGAAGACAAGACAATAGATGGAGCACAAACATCCTACAGTGGTATCCCAGAGATGTAAAACGGCCAAGAAGACGACCTCAAGTAAGATGGAGTGATGAAATCAGAAAAGTAGTCGGTGTAAATTGGATGACTAAAGCACTAGACAGGAAACATTGGAAAAATCTGGGGGAGACCTACATCCAGCAGTGGATTGAAAACGGTTGATGATGATGATGATATATATATATATATATATATATAATAATAATATTTTATTATATAATAATATATATATAGTCGCATAAATTTACTTGTGTTTATGCTGCATTAAGTGATTTAATATATAAATAAATTTGCTTGCAGGACTAATTTTATACTATGGTACGTTAGATTAAAAGTCTCTGTTAAAAGTCCGATTATAAGTATCGTTTTAATATATAACGTAACTTGCCGTATTAAATGCATGTCTCATGTAATTTAAGTATTGCGCGGCAGCGCAATAGTTATTTATTTCCAGTGTCACTTCTCAATGTTAATTTAACATAGAAAAGCCTATGGAGATGATAACTTTTTCATTTTTTCTTCCCACCTTTTTGTCCCTGATGCCACTCATTTTTAATTCTTTGTTAATTCTAATAATATTATAAATTCAAAGTGTAAAAAGATTTGCCTGACGTCAGGGTCAAAACGGATCGTAAAATGCCTTTGCATATAGGTAGATTATAATCTAGAGAGTAACATGGGCTAATTTTTATTTACATTATTCAAATATTTTTCTTAATTCCAAATTTCGCTTTTTTCATTGAGAATCAACGGACATTTTCTAATAAAATTTAACTTTTTTTCCTTCATTGTTGTAAATAATTCAAAAGCCGTAATAATAATTTGACTATATGTAGTTGAATGATTTTCACGTGAAACATGAAACTGAAAAAACTGAAATAGTGTTTTTTTTTTTTTTTTTTTTTTTTTTTTTTTTTTTTTTTTTTTTAAGAATTAAAAAGAAGATGAATATGGCGTCATAGTGGAAATAAAAATGACATTTTCAAGCAGATTTTTTTAAGTTCAGATTGTAATTTTTTGACCAAACTACAGCAACTTGCATTACTGTACTGGTGAAACATTTTGAATTATACATAGGTAAATTGCATCACAAATTGTGATGCGATATCGCACAAATCAAAGCCTGATTATGATATACCCTCCATTAATTTTGAAATGTGTTCGTCTGAATTCAGTAGTTATTAAAAAACTTGACATATTAAACAAAAACCTAATTTGCAGAACAAATTAAAAAAACAAAATTTATTTCCATAATTGTTTAAGCCCGAGAAGGGGCAGATATTAAGATATTTCATTCAATTCGTTCTACATTTAATGTTAAATTTTTGTAACAAATAAGTTAAACCAATTGAACATTAAAAAATAAAAATGAAATTCATACAATATAATACTTTAAACACCTATATACTTAGATTCCGTTCAAATGAAATCGAAATAAATCTTAGACTTTTTCCATTTTTAAGTTGTAAATATATATACTGCAGATTTTGCATTACGTTTATGACGATTGTACATAATATGATAAGATACATGCAAAATACAAAACTTTTAAAAAAAAGTCTACGATTTATTTCGATTTCATTTGAACGGAATCTAAGTATATAGGTGTTTAAAGTATTATATTGTATGAATTTCATTTTTATTTTTTAATGTCCAATTGGTTTAACTTATTTGTTACAAAAATTTAACATTAAATGTAGAACGAATTGAATGAAATGTCTTAATATCTGCCCTTCTCGGGCTTAAACAATTTAGGAAATAAATTTTGTTTTTTTAATTTGTTCTGCAAATTAGGTTTTTGTTTAATAATTTATTTATTTAAAAGAATTATGTCTTAAGATTCACGGGTTGATATGTTATTTAACTTAAAAGCATTTGGAAATATTTTTTGAGCTTCTTAAATATGATCTAATATTCACCATTAGAAGTTTTTCACGTGTAAAAATTTAATTATTTTAGGCACTTTAATTTTACGATATTTAATGTTTGGGCCTTTTACAAATGACGTAATTATCACCTTTAAATGCGTTTCGTGTGAGATAATTTAATTATTTTAAAGTTTTCGTACTTTTTTCAAGATTAACTAAGATTTTAACGTGAGTTCCCTGGAGTTTTGAGCTTTTAACATGTGATTATTATATTCTTATTTTTAAAATTTCTTTCTATTTTTAAGATTATTGATGTCATGGTCTCTTAATCTCAATATTATTTCACTATCAATTGAAACAAAACATGTAATTTCAATGTATTATCAATCTGAAATTGACAAAAAAGAAGAAATGTAATAATCCCTATATTTTTCCCTGTTCGCCCCTTTAAAAAAATAGAGTAATTTTGTTGCTATTACAGATTTTCGCTACAGAAATTTAATTCAAATTATAAAAAAAAAAAAAAAAATATTTCGATAGCTAATTCAAGTTTTGAAATCCTGATACCATTTTTGAAACCTGTTGACCAATATGGATTTTTGGTGTTTATTTCACAATATAATATTCCATATTTTATAGAAATAGCCGTGAAACTGAATTAGTAGTTTAATCAGTCATTTCATAAAATCGTTTCATTAATTCTTGTCATTAAAAATTTATATATATAGAATAGAAATATTGTGATAGCCACTGCATAATGTTTTTAATCTTTTAGACACTTTCAAAGTAAATATGACACCTGAAAGACTAACTATTCGTTTAAATGGCTTTTATAAATATATATATATATTTTTTTTGTGATTAAGACTAAGATTATAGATGGAAACTGTATAACGAAACTTTATTTTTCTAATTATTTGAAATGAGTGCAATTTTAAATGTCAAAGAGCTTCAAAAAGTTTTTACCGTATGTCTACAGGTGCTATCATCTTTAGTATTTTTTTTCAAATAAAAAAAACTTTTAATAACTATAGAAAAATTGCGATGTTCGCATGTGCCCCGTGTTCACATGTGCCTCCATCTCCCCTATAGCTTATAGAATGAACCAGGATTAAATAATAATGACTCCAGATGACTGTTCTCTGTATTAAAACTGTAAAAAATATTTAATCAAAAACTAAATCTATAAATCGATTTGTCTTCTTCAACTAAGTGTCGGAATAAAAAAGTCAGCATGCATTTATAGTTTAGTATAATAACAATAACGAAGCCGGGGTATTTCACATATGTTGTGAGCGTGCACCGAAAACTAGCTTCAAACATATCGACATACATACACAGAAAGCAATTTTTATTTAAGAATTATTGCTTAACTAATACGAATTTTGTTAAAGAAATAAACTTTGTGCAATTATAGAGTAATGTATTTTATTTTATTTAGGAACAAAATAATTTAAATTGTTGATGTAGCTTTCCTTAATGGATTGTCAAAAGGTTAGCATTGAGATTTAGGTATAGAGTGTCTACGAAAGAAAGTCACTGTTTTAATCGTATATTGTAAATGTTTTACTTAGATTATTTACAACAAATGATAAATCAAATTGAAGGTAAATTAACCTAGTTTATCTTACAAATCATGAGTTATACGGCACACATCCAACAAAAAATCCAACTCTTCCAACACTTCGGTTGACAAGTCCGGAGTAATGAAGCAATAGCCTCTTCAATTATGTATCTCAGCTCTGGTAAATCATTGTAGCGGCGGAACGTATATACGATCTTTTATAAAGCCACAAATGATACAATCGCATGACTCTAATGACTTATAAATCTTAATCCCAGCAGTAACATTTTACACTCAGGAGTCGCCATTTTGCGTATGTGACACAGAAAGGGAGTAAATAAAAATAAAAAAGAAAAGTGCCCAGTTAAACTGATGGCATTGAGCTCACAGGCTATTCACACTAATTGTACACTATGAAAAATAAATTAAGGGAAGGATTAGACTTCCACCCCTGTTTCACATCTTTATACTTAACCACTGAGCCTCCAAACCTCATCAGGGAAGCGCCTTATCAGAATTAACCGGTATACAAAATTTGAAGCAAGTCTGATAAAATTGGATAAGAAAAAACATTTATCTGAATTAAGAGGGGTAGTAGCCCTCCGTTTCCCCTTTGCACTTAACCAATGAACCTCCAAAACTAATCAGGGAATTGCCTTATGAGAGTTAGCCGGTATACCAAATTTGAAGCAAATCTGATAATTCTGCATGAAAAACCCATTTATCTAAGTTAATGGGGGGATTAGCCCCCCCGTAACCCTTTTATACTTAGCAAATGAATTCCCAAAACTTATCAGGAAAGCTCCTATCAGGATGAACCCAGAAAAAAATTGAAGCAAATCGGATATATCTATCAAGAGTTATCGCGTTACGTACGTACTTACAGAACCTGTGGGCACATTAGATCTTAGGCTTTGATAGCGTGTGAGCTAAAAACAGTAATTACGCATGCGCTTATGAAAACTGCTTGAGTTACTAACCAACACTCTACAACGGTTATAGTTGACACTGTTAAGATTTATAACTGGGACAATATTTTATTGACACCCTGTATATAGTTTATTTTGATTAGTCGTATAATAAATTATTTTTAAATTTCAGTACAATACAAATATTTTCTCAAACGTTCATATTTTGTTGGAGCAAAGTAAGTTTTAAAAGATTAGACCATTATAAAGATATTTCATAAAAAAATTGTATTACTTTTTAAGATTATGGATAAAATACGAGATTTCTTCCTTTTATTAATCTTTCACTGCACGATTTTTTCTATTTGTATATAAAAAATATATATATTTGAAATCTAAATATCGGTCTAATGATGGGAAAAATAGTAAAAAAAAATAAATTTCAAATTATCAGCTAAAATTTTATATTTTATGGCGTGTACCCTATGTACAGAAGGTTTTACAATATTGAATTGCTATATTTTACAACTAAATGAGTTTAAATTAATTAATTTTATCTGCTTAACACCCTGCAACTTCTTTTATATTAATATATTTAAGTATTCAGTAAAAATAATGGAAGTAAATTTTACCTTAATAGCTTGATCGAAATATTTTTGGCTTCCGAAGAACAAATTCTAATTTTTTGTGAAAGGCAACCATCTGACATGGACAAAATAAGTGTTATTCCATTCTTTGGACTGTTCTTGATCAGGGAAGCATTTAAAGTAGAAAATGTGTGAAACTAATTTTCAGGAATTTAGGATTTTTGAGATAAATTGTCTATTAAAGTGTCTAGACTATAAGAGTGGTTTAATATAAAATTTATAGAAGCAATATATATATATATATATATATATATATATATATCAATATACAAGTATTGCGTCACTTAATACATTGTATAGTTAGCAAAAAAAAAAAGAAAAAAGTTCTCCATTCTTTTGAAAAAATTGTGGAGAGTGTGTGTTATTTTATGACGGCCGATTATCTGCACGAGGGATATAGGCCTGAGAGGAAGTGTCCTCGGTGGGGATCTTTTTAAGGGAACCTAACTCGTATTTACGCATGGAAATCCAAGGTTCGAAGAAAACCACGGGAGACTCCGAACGATTAGGCCGACAGTCGCGATCGGGTTCGAACCCAGCACCTCCTGTCTACCAGCTTCGAGAGCAGAACCACTCGGTCACTGGGTGGGGCAATAGTGGAGAGATTTTCAAGACGTTTACTCAATACTTTGGAGCAGATCTGTTTATATGCGCCACAGCTCCTGAAATACCAGTTTTCAGTCAATGTCCCACGATGGCAGACACTATACATATTCATGAATATACTTTTTATTTATATACAATTGCACATGTGCATATACACTTACATGTTTTTGGAAAACCGTTACACAAGGCTTGGACAGCATCCACCAGGCTTTAGCATGCATTCTCGGATATATGCTGTCCGAGTCCTCGTGTAAAATTTAAAGCATAAGGATTCGGAATCTTTATAAAAATTGCACTTTTTCTATTACTTTTCTTGGAAACATATATAAATAAAATTACGTATCGTAATAATAAAGAGTATTTAATGGAAACATGGGCTGAAACACAATTTCTGCTTTGTGATTTTTTTATATTATTTTTAAATTATAAAATAAAACCAGCTAAAAATGCTTTAATAATTATTTAAGTAAAATTTTTAAGTATTTCCTGCTTTTGGAAGAACATACATTAAGCAATTATGCTAAAAGCGAATATATTGTGTTTCTATAAATAAAACTTCAGTTTTATCTCCTTTTTGGAAATATTTTATCCCGGGTAATTAATTTATTTTGTATATTAGTACTTAATAAAGTCATGACAATAAATAACAAGTTGGAAATTGCTCGTTAAACGTGGCAAATGAGGTGCGTTCGTACTATAACTAGTTTTATAATTATTTTTTGCACCCCATATTGTACTGAATGTATAATTTTTTGCACTTCATAAAGCGCATAGTCTGATACATCATTAAAATGCACTTCCAATATTTTTTTCCCATTCCCCGTAATGTAACGGAACACTTTTGACTGTCCCTGTAATTAAACTATACATCCGATTTTCCTAAAATTGGAAATAGCTCAACAAAATTTTGCAACAATTATATCTTTAAAATTTCAGACCATTCGGAAGGCTGTAATATCATTAAAATGCACTTGCAATAATTTTTTCCATTGGCCGTAATGTAAAGAAAAACTTTTGACTGTCCCTGTAATTAAACTATGCATCCGATTCTCCTAAAATTTGAAAGGGCTCAACAAAATTTTGCAACAGTTATATCTTTAAAATTTCAGATCATTCGGAAGGCTCTAATATCATTAAAATCCACTTGCAATAATTTTTCCCATTGGCCGTAATGTAAAGAAAAACTTTTGACTGTCCCTGTAATTAAACTATACATCCGATTTTTCTAAAATTTGAAAGGGCTCGACAAAATTTTGCAACAGTTATATCTTTAAAATTTCAGATCATTCGGAAGGCTCTCATATCGAAAAATGCACTTGCAATAATTTTTCCCATTGGCCGTAATGTAAAGAAAAACTTTTGACTGTCCCTGTAATTAAACTGTACATCCGATTTTCCTAAAATTTGAAAGGGCTCGACAAAATTTTGCAACAGTTATATATTTAAAATTTCAGATCATTCGGAAGGCTCTAATATCATTAAAATGCACTTACAATAATTTTTCCCATTGGCCGTAATGTAAGGAAAAAGTTTGACTGTCCCTGTAATTAAATTATACATCCGATTTTCCTAAAATTTGAAAGGGCTCGACAAATTTTTGCAACAGTTATATCTTTAAAATTTCAGATCATTCGGAAGGCTGTAATATCATTAAAATGCACTTGCAATAATTTTTCCCATTGGCCGTAATGTAAAGAAAAACTTTTGACTGTCCCTGTAATTAAACTATACATCCGATTTTCATAAAATTTGAAATGGCTCGACAAAATTTTGCAACAATCATATTATATTTGAAATTTCAGACCATTCGGTTGGGTAGTTTTTGCTCTGTTACATGCGGACAGACGGACGGACAGACAAACGGACGGACAGACGGACAGACGGACGGACTGAACGACGACTATAGGTGCTACGTATTTATATAATTACGAACGCACCTAAAAAGAAAATCCTTTTTTCATAAAAAATAACCAATTTCTGGATTTGTACCGGAAAGAATAGAGAAAATGTTAAATTAAATTGAAATACACTTTTGATTACATGAGTTGATGTCACATTTTTCTTCCAATCGTGCTACCTAACCGTGCTATTGAGCCCGTTAGAAATGTAAAATATTACATAACAATAAAAATGTTAATTTACGAAAATGTAAAGGTCATAATTTATTTATAAATTTTCATATAAAATTATATTAAAATTACATTTCCCGTAACTGATTTAGAATAGGAGTTTTGAACCCGTGCCTTTCTTGAAACAGGTGATAAGATGAAAATAATCTAGAGGCTTCTCGTGTCATTTCAAATATTAGAAAAAAAGTGTTCTGTGACATCAAGAAAAGAATTTTGGAAGCGCAATACTTGGCAAAATAACTTCTATACATAACAAATGGCTAACAAAGAGGAGAAATAGCCACTAAGTATACATAAGTATCTTATAAATTACCACAAATGCCATAATTATCTTCTAAATTAACACAAATGCCAGTACATTAAATTTCCTTCTTTCGTGCCGTAAAAAAACTGAAACAAGTTTTGTATTGTCAAAAGCTGGGACACACTTCATGCTGTAAACAGCTCGACAGAAATACGCTATGGTAATGATACCGATCGCTAATATCGTATCTGACGTGTCAATGTGGGACCACTCAAGTGTAACGACTGTTTTTAAATGGCTCAATTATATAGAACCTCTTGTGAAACATAAATCTTCCGTAAATATATGTGAAAAAATATATAACTGAAGAAAATAAGGAGAATTCTGCAATTTAATTGCGCATATATATAACCCGCCTATTATGATATTCAATCTAGACGTGCGTAGGTTGTCGACAAAGCCTGAAATCGACCAACTCGCCAAATGATCAATATCTTTTCCCATTGATTGGCCAGACAGTCGCGAAATGGCTAGAGGTCGTCGACTAGTTTGCTAAATTACCAGGGGTCGTGTGCGCAATTTCGAAATAAAAAGTTATAAGCTAATTTTAACGGTCTATATAGTTTCTGCTTCGAATCTTAACATTTTTTTCAATGATACCTGTTCACTTAAAGATGACCCGCATCAGTTATTTTTCATTTTTTTTACTTTAAACTTTAATTTTTTTCAAAGAAAAAAATTCTCGAAAATGTTGGCATTTGGGTTTCTTCCACTTTTCAAAATAAATGCATAAAAAACACGAGAATTAATTGTGATTATTATATTTTATTGATGCTATATTTTATTGCAATAGAAAATATATTTTTTTCTTATTTGAAAAAAAAAAAATATATATATAATTTAAGATCATCAAAGGCCAAAATGCATTAAAAGTAAATTAAAATCATTTATGAAAGAAAACACGATTAGCTTTATTAATGATGTTTGGGTGTAATGGACATGAAACCCCATATAACAAATACAAAACCTGATATTCTAGAAGGATTATGCGATGCAAAAAACTATCATAAATATCAAAACAAGGAAAGTGAATTTAGCTTTCAGATATTTCAAGGTTTATAAGGAAACTTTTGCATTAAATATTCATCATAAAACTAAATATTCATATGTAAAACACTGAATATATTTTTTGTTAATATGGGTGCTCATAGAACTAAATTAAAATAAGTCAAGATATCTGAACAAATTGAACTGCAATCCAATTTTATTTTCTTCATTTAAATGGAGAATATAAACATGAAATAAATTAAACTGAGTTTTTTTTTTTTTTTTTTTTTTTTTGTAAGAACCACAAGTGATAAACAATTTTTAGGTACACCAGCATAAAAAGCAACAAAGATATATAACAATGAATGTTGACGAACATGACTTAATTTTAATCATTAAATATTTTTTGCACTTTATAATTTAATAATTTAAAAGTTTTCTTAAAATCTACGTATAAATAGAAGCTTCAATTGAAAAGGATATAGATATATATTTTGAGCTTTTTAAAACGCTGTGACGTACTTGGCAAGACCGTCAATTAGAAATTCATTCATATTCAAACTTCAAGTTTAAAATACCTTTAAAACTATTTCAGAAGAGGTGTAATAGAGTTACCTCACAATTTACCCTATAGTACTCGGCGAATTAGCAGGTTCAACTACTAGCTCAATAAGAAGTATTCTAGATTTAACTTATTTAAAACCCTTCCGATCTATGTCTATAGCCACTATTTTAAAGTAATGTACTACTTTAAGCTTCAAAACTAAACAATAGTAAAATATTTAATGTAAAATAATTAACAGCCTAAGGTTGTCAAAAAAACTTTTATTTTCTCAAACTATATTACGAAGCTTCTTACCAACTGACAAGCGCTTCTAACACACGGTCCAATGGACCATATTCTCTCCTTGGGTTCGAAGCTACAAAAATTCTTCTGCTTGGGAATAACATGCATAACTGTGCTATTGAAAAGCATTGTGTTTATAAAATTTATGCTTATATTTTATTTTATACGGAGTTTTAGACTTTTTCAAGGGCAGGTATGGGATATAGATGAATTATTTTCTCTATTTTAAAGTAAAGGCAAGCATATTTTTAATATTATTTATAAAATAAAAAATTTAAATTTTAGTTAATACGAATATATGGATTTTAATTAATATGTATATAATTATTGATCGAAAATAATTCGTACAAAATAAATTTGTAGTATTTTACGCATGCATTTACCTGTATTTCTGCTGCATCAAATGACGCAATAAGGTAAACAAACGCGCTAGTCGCTAATTTTACTCCATGTGATTCCCACTGTGACGTCAAGATAATACTGTCCATTTCACTTCACGTGCCGGAAATTCCTTCTGTAATCATGTGCCGCAGGCCAAACGCTTCTCTGAATGAGGGCTCGATCCGAATCCGAAAATATACAGCTTCGCATCATCTTTTTACCCGACTGAAAAGAAGGGTTTCACGCTTGTCTGTGTATGTGGATTTCTTTATGCCCACGAAACATCCCAACGACTGGGTGGATTTTAATGAATGATGTCTCTATCAATTCGTCTTAACGGCCCGATGGTTACATGCTAGGTTTTGTTTTTATAAATTCAAAATGGCGGTAGAGACGGAAAAAATACGCACCCTATTGAGTGGCATATCATTGGATAGGTCTTTCAAAATGAAGACGATGTTGACTATTTTACAGTCAGAAGCTCCGTTAAAATATTATACAACCTGGAAGTTGTGTAGGTAGGATTTCCAGCTTTACTGCAACTCTAACCATCATAGTCATCTATAACCCCCTTATCAAAACAGTGTTTATAGATAGGAACTAACAATTAAACACAACTTAAAAGTCATCAATACAAGTAAATAATAATAATAAAAAATAGGTAAGTAATATAAACAAGTAATATAAAAAAATATTTTAAGTTAATTCCTACTTAGGTCAATAAGAGAATTTTTTTCACCCATTCTTCTTTCCTCTTGAGTGGCGCTTAAAATGCCTTGATCAAGAACCGGGCTCTCTCGGTCTTAAAATACCTTGATCAAGAAGAGCGCTCTCTCGATTACTGAAAATTAATTAACTGAATTTAATTAATGAATTAATATTTGAAAAAACTGGATTAACATCAGGTTTCATCCACTACAAGTTAAAAAAAATCATTTTAACTTGACTGGATGAATAAGTATTTTATTAACGATTGAAAATTTGAACAAGATATATCTAGCGAGAGTGTGAGCTAATAGTAGGAATTGAAAAAAAAAAGTTTCACATTGATGAGAAATAATTAAATAGTACGTTTTTTACGCAGATGGGTATTTTGATTTTTTTAATTTAATTGTTTATATAAGATGCAGATTGAGCGGCGCAACCTAATTTTGCACAAAACCACAGTGAAAACACGAAACCGTAGAACCAAGATATCCAGAGACTTTCTGTAAGTGAGTTGCTAGTCCACAACAAACTGCCACTATAAGATAAAAACCGCTATTAAAAACTAAAAATTAAATCTCTTTTCTGTAATGAAATTTAAATACAAAGAAAGAAATCCCTTAAAAAGTTAGACAATTTTTTAAACTAATTAAACACTACACTTCACAATCTATGTAAATTCTTGTAAAGGATGGTGAAATTGCTAATTTTAGATTTCTGTACTGTAAAACATATTTAACTTCAATATTTTATTCTATTTCAGCGCTAAATTAAGCATAAAAAATATCGATTTAAAAACAGTCTACTCCATATGTTTGTGATATATTTATCTATAAAAAAATTCAGTTTTTATGTTTTTATGTGCAATAGTTTTTGCAGGATAAACCCAGAAATTAAAAAGGTTATAATGAATTCAATGACAGTAGCAGAAAGATTAGTTATTTTTAAAGAAGAGTGAGAAATTAGAGAATAGTTACATACAATATTCATATAAAATACTACAGTATAACTTTAAAAATCCGGCATCATCGGGACCGGGACAATGCCGGATTTTTGAAGGAATATCAAAATAGTGACTATGATAATCAGAAGTAGTACTAAATAATTAATGGTGCCTTTAGCCATAATTTTATTCATTATTAAGCGATAATTTTGTAAGAAAAAGATAAAATTACATTAAAAAAAGTACTTTATATGATATTTTCTATGTTTCAGAAAAAAAAAAATCTAATAGCGAGTGAAATTATTGCTTTTCTTGTAATTTCGGAAACATCGATATCAACTTTGTTTGTTTCAATTCTTTTGGCAGTTCTATAAATTTTTATCTTGTATTTTATACAAATGAAGTATGTCTATTTCGGAAATACAGCCTTGTTTCTCTAAAGCATATATTAATATTCCAGTCAAATTTATACATTTTTCTAGTGACACCTTTTTTCTGCCGGTTGTTCATTCTCGTCTTCTGTGTTTCTATTAGCATTATCGTCTGTACTATTTGAAACAGCATCAGCAATCCCGCTGTCCGTTAAATTCTTTGTTGTTCATGTATTTTTGTCAATGCTTAGCCAATCTTCTGTATCCCTTTTCCGACACTTAATGCGTTTCAGATTTTGTATGTTCAATCAGCTTATAAATTACAGGCTTTTCACAGCAAATTTGAAAGCCTGAAAATTCTCCCTCATCACTGATGTCGCCGATGCCGAAAATTCTTTCCAGCCATATATTGTGCCATGCAGTGGCCAAAGTTGTCCCCAAAGTTTTCCCGCTACTACGCACAGTGCTAGTCCCAGAAAATAACCGCCTCTAACAAATGTAAAAAAAAGTCAAATATATATATATATATATATATATTTGCGCATTTATGCTTTCGATTTTGAAGTTTTTAATTCATAAAGAATTGCAATTTTTCTTCACCCATAACTTGAAACTGTAAAAGGAAATGAATGGAAAAGATGGTTTTGATGCCGGATATTTGAAGTTGCCGGATTTTTGAAGTCACACTGTATATAAATACGAATGATACAATAACTCTCCATGAACCAGTTGTATCAGAATGAGCCACAGAAACAAGAAATTCTCCATATAAACAGAATATTACCGTCAAAGCTTGGAAAGTTCCTTCTCACCACATGCGCGTCGGTGGTACTTTACAGACAACCTTGGATCATCACTTCGGATATTGGACAGGGATATCCGGCTGCTTCGGGAATTGGTCGGCCAAAATCCGAAATATACTGTTCACTCGGGCTTTGGCAAGGATATTTGGCCAATTCGCGAACTGGCTAATTTTCGGTCTTTGGCCGCTGCATATATATATTTATTGCCTACACTATTTAAATCCCTTATGAGTGGCTCGCCGAACATAAAGAAGTTATTGATATGGCCATTGCGTAATGAAATATGAAGGACCTTACATAATTCGGCAGTCACTGAACACTGGTCATTATATTGAATTTATGTACGAGGATAATGTGAGAATCTTGCCATTTAATATCGTCCCCACTTTTTTCTAGTCACATATTTAAAAGTTTTCTAAAACAGGGAGTCGACAGTGGGGTTACACGATTATGCTCTCTTAACGGAAAAAAAATAAAAGAAATTGCAACGCTATATTTTTAAAAAAAGCTAATAGAAGCTAATTTTTTATTTTCAATGCCTCTTTTTATTACATTTCTTTTAGCATTTATTGGATTTTACCTTTCGTTCTTTAAAATTGTCTTAATTGAGGATTTAACCATAGCCAACATACGAGCATATTTATCTGTTTTCTATAATATTTGATACAATTATTTAATTCTTAAATTTCTGTATTGATTTTTTGCTGATATGTTAAGAAAAATGTATGAGGAGATTCTGACAAAACATACTTAATTTATAATATTTCATGGATTTAATATTAATTTGAAAATAGCATGTTTAAAAGAGGTTTGAATGAGATTGCCATTTTGACAATTAGGGATTCAACGGACATTCGTTATGCCAGCGTCCATGCCATTTTACAACCTCAATTATCTCATTTTCTTAAAGTTTATAATTGCTACAACTAGATTATATGGAACAAATTATTTATGATGATTTATAAAGATAGGCTGGCACGATACGTTACATGTGTCTGTTTTTATAGGCCACTTAATTCACGTAATACTTGAATGAACGATTTCAGATGCTCGATAAGAGTTCCACGTGACTCTGGTGGTATAATGCAAAAGATAGTATAGTAGTCTGTCTTATTTAATAGTATCGGTATAAAGTTCAGGATTTCAGATCACATGAATCTGCGCTCTTGTTTGTCTCTAATGCTCTTGTTTGTTTTCTCCTCCCTCGGGAAAAGTCGGCGGTACATCCAGTGACCATTAACGCGATATTGAGAAGATCAGAATGTCATCAAAGAATTTTGAGAATATAAGTCGAACTACACTGCCTTCTGTGCATAATCTGACTTCTCATATTTTACTGCTTACAAGTACAGCGTAAACACAATTTATAGTTTTATCTGCGTTCGTAACTTTCCAAAATTAAAACATGGGTATAAGCATTTGAAAATTTTGAGATTTTTTCAAAGTATCCATAATTGTGAAAGTTTATAATTTTGAAAATTTATTCTTTATTTTAAATATAATAACACACATAACATATTTGAAGATTGTGTTAAACATTGGCTACTGTAGTATGCAGAATAAAAATAATGTACTAACCTTAAATACATATTTGCTTTAGAGAAATAATAACCAATTCTTATTTCTTTATCTGTATTTATACATATACATTCTTCCTATTCCCATTTAGAACATTCATTTTCTGCAATAATCCTCTTTCCTGACCTGAAATGTCCTTTACTACCATAATAGGATTCTATTGTCTTCTGAAACGGTATGCATAAAGAGTACTTTAGACACATGGGATTATTCTATTCCAATTTCTAAGCCTCTGAATGGGAGCATATTCTCCGGTAAATGCTTGCAAATATTTATTCCAGTAGTAATGGAATGTATACTAAATATTCTGGGGTTCTTGAAAAAATGCGAAACACACATATACACACATTATAGAGAGATTCCGTGTATTTTTTTTTTCTTTTGATTGTTTTCTATTCAAGAATAAATATTTTTAAATAGTTACGTTATTTCATTCTTTACAAATGCACTTTCAACACAATTTTCCTTTCACCCAGTATAATACAATCAGTATTATATGTGATTATTTCTGATTGCGTACAATGCTGATTTTGAATTATCAATTGACGTTAAATTAAAAAATATAGGGTAATTCCGGGATTTATGCCGCACATTTTTTTTTAATTTGAGTATAAAGTCCCAGGGTGGACATAAAATAAAAAATATCATGCTGTGCTATTTAATGTTAAATATACAACGCGTGCACTGCAACAAAAAAATTCAAAACAAATTATTAATATTTTTTAACATTTGTTTTTCTAAAACATTACACTGCGGCGCTTCACCCGTACAGTCAGGCTGATACGCCGCACTTATGCAGTAGTTATGCCGCGCTCGTAATAAGAACAGAATGAACTTATAAATAAAAATATTTTAAAAAAAATATTCATCTCTGGACAATAATTATGGATGTAATAACAAAATGAAACTAAATGAGTACAATGAAACGTATTAGTAGATTCAAATTAATATTTGTTGCCTACTTTCACTATTAAAATTATCGACTTATTATTATTATTTTTTTTACATTAAAGTTTAATTTCAGCAACAACGTAACATCAATGTATTACAAAGGGAAAAAAAGTAAGATTGTGTTTACATAATTTATTTGTTAAACCTTTCGGGACCGGTGGCTTTTACACAAATTTTATTCCGTTGGTACCACTTTTTTAAAGAAGTTACTTTTACTAAAATAATCATCAAAATTTCTAATTAAATAAAGCAAATATTACTTTTCTTTTTTACTGGTGCCAGAAACAAGTTTTGTAAGCTCTTTATGGAGGTGCTTATATGCACCTATGGTCCCAAATTGGTCAAGCGATCGACTTCAATCTACAGGAAAAAGTGTCGAAAAAGTACTGTCTTTATGTAACTACATTTAAACACATGATGAAACGAAGCCAATTACACTTCCTCTTTTTTGGAGTAGTTTGCAAAGAACGTCTACGTTACGCGTAATCCAATTTTACATTATTAGTATCTTGACTTGCATCTTTCTTGCCCTTCTTATTTTTTATTTTCCCCTTTTTCACCTTTGGTTTTTGTAAACTTAATAACATGCCTAACATGGTTAGTCGATGCAAAAAAAAAAGGAAAAGTTAATAACACATAATCATTCCGTACAAAAGAAACTGCGGCATGTATACTGGAATAGCAGTGCAGCATGTATCCCATTTTGAATGGTGCACACGTCAGCCCTCACAGTTAACTGCCATCGCTAAGGGGAATGGCGTAAGCATACACACAGTACTCTATACAAACGATACACTTAGTTTTGACTTCGAAACCATGCATGCATTTAGTAATTAGTGTATGAAAAGAATTTAAACATAACGTGTTTAAAAGTTTGGACAGTAAAAGCATGCACTTACTTCAAATTAAGGACTGTATTTCTACAAGTAAATATCGAAATGGTATTCACCCTATACACTGGTTAAAATAATCTCATTGCGCACCTATACTGTGCGTTTGACGACCATCTATCGATAATTACAAGAACTACATGGCGTGCGGCATCTATCCCGCATCCGGTGACTCTCCCGGAGTTACCCTATATGCAAACATAAATCCGAATTTTATAAATTCCTTTTCCTATATATATATATATATATATAAATACATTATTCAAACATTTATTACATTCTGAAGAATTTAGTTAAAGAAAAAAAATATTATGCATAAATTCGTGTTTTTTGTTTCGATAATTTACGAATATTTTACGAAACTACTTTTGCAGTTACACAATTACATTCTGCCTCACCTCGTTTAAAAAACGACAGTGCTCTTCCAACTGTTAGCAACTCCCGTCTACATTCCGTGGTACTCTAAAAACATGCTGATTATTCTATTTTATTTACACTTCTTTATTAATATTCAAAATGAAATGTAGATTTCAATTGAAAATACAGTTTTGGAAAAATGATATTACTGCTGGAATTTTTAAAATCTTGCAACAATTCATAAAAAATGAATATTTCACATTTTAAATAAAAACTCTGTCAAAATATTTCAGTTTTTAATAAAAATAAAATAAAACTCTCAAAAAATTATACATTTTAAACAAATTATTGAACACAATATAGCCCTGAAAAGATACTTAATTTTCTATACACAGTTTTTCAGATTATAAAACTCAAGTTACTTTCACGGATTTCAACATTAAGTAGCGCTTAAAATAATTATTTGATTTAAAATATGTCTGCTTTAGCATGAATATTATATATTTCTCTATAAAACTGCCTGATTTTATTTTTTTTTTTCAATAATGCCTCTATAATAAGCCATGAACTTAAAACACAATCGTTTCATAAATGGCAGAGGAAGCTTTTTAAACCTTCTTCTAGAATAGTGATAGACACATACATTAAACTTAGTCTTTCAGCTAAATATTTTTCAATAGACCACGGCTAGCACAAAAGAAGTTATCCGCATCGAAAAACTCTGAGGTGAATTCCATTGCGTCGAACCTGGGGACATTTAAACTACAGATAACTTTAATGATTCAATTATTATTTGTCAAACATGATATTTCCATATGAAAATTCCACGAATGGTAACGTGTAACATATAAATCCGAAATAAATGTTAAGAAGGCTTATATATTTTAATGTCTATTAAGCCGATTAGGTACATATTTTTATAAGTCTATTAATCCTTCATAAAAATATTTAGTACAGATTTTTTCCTAGGTTAAAAATTGGGCAGGATTAGTAGGACAAAGTCATTTTTTAGAATCATCAACTCACTTTTCAGATACTTAAGGGCATTTTTTATTTTTAAAGATTTTTTTTAATTTAAAGAGACACTTTTAATATTGAAATTTGGAGTACTGTTTTAAAGACACAACAATCATCTACCTTTTACTATGAAAACAATTTATTTAAATACCAAAAGCAGCAAGGTTGCGATGCTTTTTCTTTCATTAAGAGGTATGAAAAGTGCTACATTTTTGTAGTCGAGAAAGTAAAGTGCTTTTAATTAAACCAAGGAGATTTTTAGGTGCAGCACCGCCTGGAACCGATTGGGGAAAATTATGTTTAACGTGCTTACAATAAATAATTAATTTTTCTAGTTTAAGAGGAATAACGCTATGTAATTTCAAAATAATATTTATTATAGGAAAGTGCAGTATGTCGGGTCAAATATCTATAATAATAACAATAGTAATAACAAACATTCTGTAAAATGTTTTCATCCTTAGTTATACAGAGAAATTTAGTAGCGAATTTAAGTACTTTAAATTAAAAGGCGATGTATGGTTAAAGTATTCTGGAAGTTTTGGAAAGTGTTTCATAATCTATGCATGTCTGACGCCTTATTTTTCTTTCTTGTTCTCAATTATATTCTTTATAAATTAATTGCGACCTTAAAAATATTAAAAAGAAGTAGTCAGAAACATGCACCGCTATGTGCTTTTTATTAATAATGCCATTTCTATTTTTAAAGGTATTTTTTACTTAATCATTCATCTCAAAATTCTTAAATAAAATGATAGTTAAATAAATTAATTAATTCAAAAATATTTACATTTTTTCTGCCTTCTGCATTATTGGGTAAATACAGATTCTAAACTAGAGAACAGGAATTCTGCTTTTTCAGAATTTAGTGTCGCCCCCGCAATTTCCATTACTTCATTTTCTTCTGGTGGACTGGTGGCTTCTATTATTATGAAACAGCCATTATAAATGAAACGTTAGGTGAAGATGAAACAGCAGCCGTAAAGAGTTAGAACTCTGATTTCCTGGTCAGAATAGGGGGGAAAAATGGCCTTTTTTTATAATAATTATGGTCACTTTTTTTTTCTTTTTCATTCAGACTAGAAAATCAGAGTTTTAACTTTTAAGGGCTGCTCTTTCATCTTCACCTAACACTTCATTTATAATGGCTGTTTCATAATAATAGAAGCCACCAGTCCATCAGAAGAAAATAACTCGGTTAAGCGGGACTCGGATAATCGGAACTCTACTGCAAAACATATTTCAATTTTAAGACTTAAAGCACACGCTTTTATTTTATGTAAAATGACGTCATTTGCATTAATATAGATACTTAAAATTAAATATAGTTTATAATAGCTCCCTGTTTTATCATAAATCCTTCATTTATATTTTTTTCAAAATAGCACGTATTTTAATTTTTTTTTTTTCAATTTTTATGAGATAATGGCGACAAAAAGATATAATTGCTATTTTCCAACAATTTTTTCTTTACTCTCTACAGAAATGGAGTACTTGAGTTGCCAAAATGAAACAAATGTCGCTAAAAACTACAAAAAAATTAATGTTTCAAAAACAAATGGAGATGCAGTTTTCAAACAAATTGCATTAAAAAGTACCCTTTTTTTTTCCAATACGACGGTATAAACATTCAAATTGTACGATGCTTAGAAGTTTTAAAAAATGCTGTAGAGTATTTAATCGCACAATGAAACATCGGCTTTTGTTTTACGGCTGGCGTATACAAGGTAACGTTATTTATTGGAGACAAAATAAACTGGGAGAAAGAAATAGCATATCGGGGGCTAAAAAAGAAAAAAGTTACAAATGAAAATAATGTAAGTATGAAAGGTAGAGAAAACGATGAGCAAAATTAAATAACTGTGTTTTCGTTCAGGCAATTCAATAAAATAAAAGGAACTTTATTTCCTATCCCAACTATTTTTCTGTAACACAATAACGTCTTCATTTCATCCTAAACATTAAACAGGAAAATATTTTAATCTCAAGGATGATTCTCTTCCTAGTTTCAGGCCTTTCTGAATAATTCCCCAAACATTTTTATAAAACTTTATTTCCATAATAACTAAATATTGATAATAGCTCATAATTTTCATAATAAACGAATGTCCTGAATATATAGTCTGACGGAAAAGTGTAATATCTAATATCCTATTTCAAGTTATATCAAGTATTTATATTATTTATAATTTTTCATTGTCTACATAATTTCTGTCGGGAAATAATTTACGAAAAAAATTACTTTCATCAAATTTTAGTAACATTCAAACGCACTTCAAAAGAATTACAATCACTCTAAGTTTTAAATAGGCACTAAATAAAACTACTGAGACATATTATTTAAATATTACTCTCATTTTTTAATTAACACAAACACATAAAAATGCATTAAATTTTGCATTTTCTTGTAGAAGTAATAAAAACGAATATTAAACATAAATGGATATTTGTTGTTAAGGTAATTTACAAATATTTCCTCAAACAACGACTGCAATGAAATAAATTATATTCCATGGCTTCCCATTCAGGTAATAGAAATCCCACAAGAAGTTTCTTTACTGATATAAAATATCCCTTACTAATGTTATTAAGTATACCTTGTCTACTTAATCAATATACATAAAAATATTTTAGTTATGTGCGATTATTGAGTTCCGATTTCTAAGCCTTTAAATGGGTGCATTTTCCTGCAGATGTTTCCAAATATCTATTCATTTAATAACTAAATAATCTTTAAATGTTCTGGAATCCTTGGAAAGATAAATTAACATATAAATGCAGAGTATTTTTTAAGATTACATCAAACATTCATATTGTTTCTAAACCGTTATGCTTACTTAAATATTTATGGTTATATTTATGAAACAATTTTATGTGCATGATTATAACTTTGCGCATTACAAATATATTTACTACCCAAAAGTGCTGAAACAGGGATGAGATTTCCGACTTTTTGCATACCAGTATAATCTTGCAGAAAATGTTGTTCTCTTAAATCAATCACAGAAATATCCAGATTAAATAAAATACCATTTTCTCAAAGATTATACTGGTATGCAAAAAGTCGGAAATCTCATCCTTGTGAAATTACTATTGAAAGAAAAATCGCGAAATCGAAATTTTAAAACACTTTCTCATTTTTTTTTATTAATAAAAATGTGGACTTGAAGAGAATACAACTAAATGTACACTTTAATATATAAAATATAAATAAATATTCAACACTCTTTTGATTTTTTCGTAAAATTATAAGATTTGTTGCTTAACTCGATTTGCCCTTTTCCAATACACTTTCAAAATACTCGGATGTGCCAATCCCAAAACGTTATCTCATAGATATTAATATTTCAAAATTCTTTATGACAGTGGAAAAATTAAATGACAATATATGCCCATCATGAGGTTTCCAAAGATGTGAAATTCCGTGCCTTAGTTCTGGAGATATGACTATCGATAAAATTGTGTAAATCCTGAACATTCAGCATAGCAGCGCCACTTGTAGGGTAATTTACACCAGAAGTTGATCAACAACAACATATGTGAACGTCTCACAAATCCATGCATTAGTTTTTGAGAGAGAGCTATTGAGGAAATCGTGAAAAATTCTGCATAGCAGCGCCACCTGTTCGGTGATTTACACCAAAGACTAATCAGCAACAATTTATATGAGACCCTAACTGAAGCTGGAGTTTGATGAAAATTCTTTCATTAATTCTTGAGACACAGATATTGAGGAAATTGTGAAAAGGCAGCATAGTTGTGCCACCTGTTGGGTGATTTACACCAAAGACTAATCAGAAACAATTTATATGAGACCCTAACTGAAGCTGGAGTTTGATGAAAATTCTTGCATTAATTCTTGAGATACAGGTATTGAGGAAATTGTGAAAATGCAGCATAGTAGTGCCACCTGTTGGGTGATTTACACCAAAGATTAATCAGCACCAGTTTATATGAGACCCTAACTGAAGCTGGAGTTTGATGAAAATTCTTGCATTAATTCTTGAGATTCAGATATTCCGGAAGTTGTGAAAATGCAGCATAGTAGCGCCACCTGTTGGGAAATTAACACAAAAAAACAAATCAACACCAAACTATATCAGGGACTAACTGAATCTGAAGTTTGATGAATATCTGTGCATTAATTATTGAAATATTGCTTTTGCGAAAGTCAAGAATACTCAGCATAGTAGTGTCACCTGTCGGGCAATTTACGCCAAAAAGTAATTAACACCAATATATATCAGGCACTGATAGAATCTATAGTTTTATTAGATCCCGTGCATTAGTTCTCGATGTAGAGAGCCCACAAAATATGTGTCACATACAGACAAAGAGACAAATAGACAGACAGAGTCACAAAGAGACAGACCTTTTCTAAAAATAGTCAAATCATGTTCAATACCTTCTAAAACGTATAAAGCCGCCGAAATTTTCACGAATCCAATACATTTTTATATATATATATAAGATTAAGTTTATATTTATTTTATTATATTTATTGATTGTGAGATATGGGACATTCTCACAATCTTTTGACTTTCGGGGATAAAAATCTGGTGAAATTAAACTTGCTAAAATAACATTTTAATCTGATAGATGAATGCCTTAATGTTCAAAATAAAGAAAAAAAAATGGTCAGCAAAGAAAAGTTTTTTATTTAACTGAGGTTTAAGTTAATCTTGCGAGTTTAATTTTCCTTACCATTTTACCAATATAACTTTCTATTTTCTTCTAAATTTTTACTTATAATGAATTTGCATAGTACACAGAGGACATTCAAATAAGAAATAATAACAATGTAGTATTTTTAGGGCAAAATTTTGGTATAAAATTGTCTTAAAGGGGTGTTAAAGAAGGGAAGGTAAGGTAAAAAAGGGGACGGTATAGAAAAAAAGAGACGAAATGGGGGAAAAAAGGGACGGTAAGGATAGAACGGTAAGGAAAATTACCAACTATTTTAGGCAAATCATGTTAAGACTAAGTGGTAGCCACAATGTTCACTGATTTTTAGAAACAGTTATTTACATTGGATTAAATAAAAAAAAAAAATTAATTTACCTCGAAAAGTGCAGGAATAAACCTTGGGGACCACTAGGACTATCAATGCGATATTGATGATGCTTGAAATTGATATTTAAATGCTGATTTAAATTCTGCAGTAAATTTCCTGTCCAAGAATTTTTAACATTCTTTCTCTAACATACTTCTGCATGAGAAAAAACTTAAAAGAAATTCTGTGGCTGCATCTGAAGTGAATTTCTGTATAATTTTAGAAGAAGGACGGTAAGGAATCTAAAACCCACAGAGTTTAAAAAATAATAACAACACTAAAAATGTGTGCAGGTTAATTTTTTGCTACATATTTACATAAAACAATAGTGCCAGTATCGGAAAAAAATTACATCGAATTATTTTCATTGAAACAATTTTATACAGACAGCTCCAAACTTAAAAATCAGCATCAGGGACACGGGACGGTATAGGAGTTTTCCTGGCATTTGGACACCCAACATCGTCCAAAACTTATTTATTTCGTTAATATTGTTAGGCAGTCATGCAATGGGATGTTTCCCAGTATATGAAATAAAAAAACAACACAAGAACATGTACTAAAATAAAAATTATTATTAAGGGACATAAAAGTTAAAAGTTTGTGAGAATGCCCCATATTTTGATTTCCTAATGATTTTCCGACACGAAGCACATAAATCGTTCATGATTGTCGGCATGATTGTCGGTTGCATGACATTCGGTGCACGCAAAATGTATTTATACACACTACACGTCTTTTCACTAAATTCTTACTTTTCAATTGTCATCCAATTGACTGGTTAAAATTCGCGTAGTATATGGGAATGCATTTTTCCTTTAGCTGATATTGATTTATGACAATACAGAGCCGATGTCTGTAAATAAAAAAATAACCATTATACCCAGCAAAGAGGAAATTGCTGGCCAGCAGCAAGATATGTGCTGGCAATGATGGAGAAGTGCTGGCTGATGGTCTATCACTACATGACCACTGCTGGACAGCTTCAGTCAACTTAGCAGTTGGAAATCATCAGATAAAATTCTGGTGGACATACATTTTATCTCATGCGCTGGCCCACCACTACATGGAAGTGCACGAACTTTTGCAGTATTATTGCTGGGAACCCTTACGCTAGGTGGCACTTCGAATGTCGAAGACATTGAGTATATGAACACAAGTCTGAAATGAATATCTTAACACAATTTAAGCTGTGAAGCTATTTTTTTTTTTAACTGTAAAAAATAAATGCACCAATGCCACCAATAAAATAAATAAGTAAATGAATAAATAAACAAATTATATATTTCAACAAGCTTTTTTTTTCTCCTTAACACCTTGAGATTATTCTTTCGATTTCAGTAAAATGTATTTTAAGCAAAATGTCTAACGTTAAACATTATGATGCTGAATTTCATAAACAACAAATTGAACTTTGTTTGCTTATAAAAAAATATATTAAATTCCTAGATCTCCGTAATGAACGATTACTCTCTAGATAATATTGTTTTTAAAAATTGATAAAAAATTGAAGACGTTTGGTTGAGAACTGTTCGAGTTTTCGTGATCACCGACTTTAAAAACATACTTTTGAGATGATCACGTTTATAAATTCAAGTCATGATTTGTTAATAATAGAACAAAATAAATTAAAACAGCCTAATTTTTTTAACTTTGTCTGATAGACTAGAAAATGTAACACATACTTTATTATAGGGATGCACAACCTGTGGCCCGAGGGCCAAAAGTGACCCGCGATGGGTTAACAAGTGCACCCCGAATTTCGTCAATTTATAATTGGCAAAAATTGTAATTTTTCACCATAGATTGCAGGAAAAAATTCGTGAATTTCGACAATTCGCGGCGGAAAGCAATTGCAAATTTCGTCAGTCAGTAAAAATCGCGAATATCATTAATAGCACAACCGATACTATTTGTATCAATATAGGAAGTTCCCAAGTTGCTAATTTCGTCAGTCGTTAGCCGAGAAATACCTCGAATTTCATCGATCGGAAGCGCAGAAATCGCATGTTTCGTCGATCGCGGGCGAAAAAGTCGCGGATTTTGTTGATCGGGCAAGGGGAAATCGTGAGTTTCGTCAATTTATTGCGAGAAAAAGTCGGGAATTTCATCAATTTGCCGCGGGAAAATTACAAATTTCGTCAGCCAATTAAGAATTGCGAATTTCGTTGACTGGGCGCGTAAAAATCGAGTTTCTCTCGATCGGGCGCAGAAAAAATCGCGAATTTCGTCGATCAGGTGCGGTAAAATAAAGCGTTTCGTCGATCAGGCACGAAAAAATCGTGAGTTTAATCGATCGGGCGTGGAAATGTCGCGAATTTTGTCAGTTTATCGAAAGGAAAAGTCATGAATTTCATCACTTTGCGACGCGAAAGTTGCAAATTTCGTCAGTCATTTAAGATAGGCGAATTTCGCCAATCGAGCGCAGAAAAATCGAGAGTTTCGTCAACTGGTGTGCGAAAAATCGCGAGTTTAGTCGACCGGACGTGGAAAAATTGCGAATTTCATTGACGCTAACTTGGCGATATGTTTAATATTTCGCTAAATTGCCATAGACTTCCATTGTTAAACCAATAGGATTTACTTGTTTATCGGAAATCAACAAATTGAGATATTTTAATGTAACAAAAACTAATATTAGCTTAAGGGATTATATTAATTATATTTAAGGTTTTCCAATTAAATTAAATTATGAATAAATGTAACATGATACATTGCGTAGCATGCTTTCCTAAACATAAATTTTTAAGGGAGACCAAACTGGTCGTCTCGGGCGGTTAGTAATATAAAATTACTTTAGAAACACAGGTGAAAAATACTTCAAATTGTCTGAATAGCTTTAACAGGATACGTGGAGTTCATAAAGTAAAACAATGAAAAAACCTTTTTAAGTTTTGTAATGTAAGCTTATAATTTGTTTCTGTAAACCATGAATGAAGAGATATTTATTAAATGCAAAACATAAAAGTATACGAATCACATCTGGCAGCGTTAAGATATATTTCAAAATTTTGGCAATCTTAATCATAAGCTAAAAGTCCGTCAGTATAAAAAAAAATAAAAAAAAATAGAATCTTTAAGAATTATCTTTCTCTTTCATCATGGTTATGCAGTAATATGAATAAGGTAGGCTTACTTTTTAGCTTCTAATATACTGTTTCTTTCCGGCAACAATTAAAGTAAAGGCCCTACAAAAATAACGTTCCGTTACATAAACCAGCCGTAAAACGAAGCAAGCAATTTTTTAAACTTCTAAACATCGTACATTTTCAATATTTACACCGACGTATAGGGGAAAAAAGTACTTTTAAATGCAATTTGTTTGAAAACTGCTTCTCAATTTATTTTTGCGATATTAATTTTTTCGTAGTTTTTAAATCCGTATCTGTAATTGTGGTAACTGAAGTACTCCAGTTCTGTAGGAAGTAAAGGGAAAATAGTAGATTACTACATCTTTTAATTGCTATTTTTGCATAACATCTGAAAAAAATTTAATTACGTGATATACCAGGAATATAGTCTACTATGGAAATGTATTTTAAAGTATATATGTGCGACTTCCCCCCTCCCCATTTACTTAATTACTATAAAGAAGGGGAAAGAATGCAATTTTTTTAATCCGTGCGTAATAAAATTTCCCAAATTTTGAAAAAAAAAAATAAATGAATGATTTTTGATAAAATATGAAGCTGTTATAAACTATATTTAATTTGCAGTATCCATATTAATGTTACAAACAGATGAAGGTTATGAATCCTTACATACCCGATTTTTCTGTCGAGTTTCTTCAATGCCGACATCGCTTTTACTGGGTTTGTGTTTTATATTCCGCGATAGTGACCTCATATGCATAATTTTCTATAGATCTTGCGTAACACTGGATCGTAAATTTGGAATTCTTCAGCGGATGCAATTGACGTTATTTTATATATTTTTTAAAAAGCGTGCATTTTAAGTCTTAAAAATGCAATATGTTTTGTACTATCTATGATTAAAATGTTTTTCATTGGGTACAGCATTAAATTCTGAATTAGCAGAATTCATATTTTCTAGTATTTCATAATTTCGAAAGCCAAATGAATATTATGCCTTCTAATGTGGTGCAGTATAATCGTAGCTTGTAGTAAAACAAATAAAAAAGAATAAAATTGACGGACAATTTCATATTTTAAATAATAGAAATATTCACTTCACTACATAAAGATGACAGTAAAAAGTGTCTTTAGATATTGATAAACATGATATATATCTGCAGCATCACTTGCACAGAAAACGATGAACATGACAATTACATAAAAAAGTTGGAAAAAAATCAACAAAATCTTTTTTCAGAGATGAAATAGGTACGGAAGTCTTGTAGCAGAAATGAAATGAAAAATATACGAATCGCTAGATTAGCATACTGATAAATGAAGTATTTATAACACAATTACATTATACTTCAGTGTTTTAGAATCTTCTAAAAATCACTTCTGAATATAAGATGATTAGTAAAGTTATAAAAACTAGGACTTAATTTTCATTTCTAGTCTTTGCCATTGAAATGTTTCTCGCAGTCCAACGCTAGTCCTTTTGTAGCATACAAAATTAATGCAATAAACCTTAACCTCGTAATATTCGCGACCGATACGCAATAAAATGGGCAATTTGCCATTGAAGGTATCGGCACGACGTTTAAAGGGTAAGTATGCACCAAAACATATAATACATATATTTAAATAAAACAACAATGATAATGACATGGCATACAAAAAGAAAATTGTATTTTACTATGTGACTCCTCTAACTTACTGGCATACCCCAAAGGTCGTATGCTCCTAAGGGCTTTGCAACAGCTGAAGGAAATAAATAAAAAGTGATAAAAATAATGGTTATGACATAGAAATATATTATCACATACTGAATTCGTATTAGAAACTGCTGCGAAAAATAACCAAACATGCCCATTTAAATGTTTTTACTGATATGTTTAACACCAAAGTCCTATTTCACTCATTACGACTCTTTCCGTTGCGTCGCCGTCAGATATGTAATGTCTACTTAATACTAGAAATGTATACTATAATTTAGTACAGTACGCCAACGCTTTAACGATAGAAGTAGCTACATGCACTATCGATTTCGTATTTACTTATACACTCATTTCTATATATCGCCTAATTTCCATTTTTTAGATGAAACAATAAAAAATAAATACATTATCAAATGAAAATTATTTGTAAACTGTAATTTTCTTAGTTATGAAGATATGTTGCTACAATGATATAACAATCTGGAAAAAAGTGTCAGAGTTATCACAATTTGGCACTGACTGCCCATGTTTGGTGACAGCAAACTAAAAAAAGGTGTTTTCGGGTTTTTTTTTTTTTAACTTTCCGAAATTGATCCTATTTCCAAGCGTTGCCATTATGGCTAGTATGACTTTAATGTGAATCCCATTAAAAGTTTAAAAAAACACTCTTTTCCCAATTCAAATTTTCTTAAATACATCATTTGTCTATGAACCTCACCACAGAAGATTAACCATATAATTTCGCCCATTGCCGTTAAATAAATATCTACCAACGAACGACAGATTTTTCATTTTATAATGAAAATAAAATATTTTTATTATAAAGATTTTTAGAATTTGTAAAAAGATACATTGCCTCAGAATACAGTTGCAATCATCTCCCCACATGAAAGTTAAGCGGATACTTTGTTTTATAGTTATTTTAATTTTTTGGCTCCTAACCGGCGCAAAGTCGCAGTTAGGCAGCTTAAAGTTTCTGAATAAGTTAAAGTATAATTTGAATCAGAGTTAGATAATCGTTTTTTTATATTATTTTGCTTTCTTTTTTTATTCTACCTACCGTAAAATTTGAATGACATTTGGTTTCAAAATTATTTTTAATTTTCCGTCTTCTATCCTGAGCAAAGACCCAATTAGGTAGCTAGATAACGAAAAAACTGGATATAATTACAGAGTGTAAATTTATACACATATTATAATTTTATATGTTTTGCTATATTTTTCTGGTACATATTCAGTACCTTTTAAAACAAAATGCTTATTTTTTCTTATTAATTTTATATTAATAATTATTTTTGCTGCCACGAGTTACGTAAAATTTATTGTAACGAAAAAGAATTAATATATTGAAAATTGAAATTACATTTTGTTTCTGTTCACTTTTGGCAGTGCCATGTGTATAGATGGCAGTTAAAATTCAATTGAGTGTCATGGTAAGCTTCCATTTTAAAAAAAAATAATTTAGTTACATAAAAATTCCACAATTGTTCGATTATTGTTATACTGACAATTCTGCCCTCCCCCCTCCCCTGCTCTACAAAGTTCCTTACAAACTCTTGCAACTTGCAAGTATATGAAATGGTAGGAATAAGGGTACTCATTATACTAATTCTTTAAAATTAATAAACTAAAAATAATAAAATCAACTTCAAATGATTGCTTCTTACATTAAATCACGAAAGGTCAAGTGCTTTATTGACAATAGTTTGGTAAAGCATGTCTACTTTTGTGGCATACTCTTTTAATTTCCCATTTATTTTAAACGACGTTGATGCCAATATGTTTCATTTCAACGCGCAGTTCGCGATAACAACATTTTTGACATGCTAAAAACTATACGTGATATGACGACTATTTTAGAAACATAAAGTAGTACTTTGTACGTTAACGTCTTGTTCAAAATTTTTGACGATTTTCAATTTTTATTTTAAATTGTCTTTGAAGACACACACACAAAAAAAACCCAGATTTTTTAAGATTGTGTTTGGTAGGGGGGGGGGGAGTTTAAATGACTAAATATACCGGTATCTAATGAATTGTAAATGGAAACTCATTCCAATATTTTAAATATTATACAAGTATATATAAAAATTAAATATACTTGCCATAACCTGACACATACATAAGACAACATTGTTTTTAATATTTTTCTTTCATAATTTATGAAACTGCATGTTTTGTCATTGCAATATTTTACTTTGATCAGACGTAGATTTACTTTAATTAGACTGAATATTAGTAAGCGATTTTGAAATTTTGGTAACTATTTCTGTAAACGTTTTCTTACACCAGAAATAAAATTAATAAATTATATCGTTGTATTGTATAGATGTCATACATTACCGCCTCTTTTACCGCCACGATTTTTTTTCCCAAGAATAAATATCCACTTATGAGTAAACTGGATATATTTGGTATGGATCAGGAACATATGCTGTGAATGTATCTGAAAAGGGAAGGATTTCTATCTCTTTTACGTAAAGGAAAATGATGAAGATGTATTGATTGTCATATCTTGAATACAACATCTTCCTGTTATCTTTTTGAAAAACGAAATTAAACCCACACATAATTTTTATTATATATTTAAAGAAAAATTGTTTTTGTAATAATAAAAAAATATATGATACACAATACACAAATTGATACACAATACACATTACACAATACACCCTTTCAATACACAAATTGATTAAATCCATTAAACAAAAAGTGGAGAAATGCGATGAAATAATGTACATAGCTTCTTAAAATTCCCTTTATAATATAAAATCAAAAATATATTGCAGAATGCATAAATACAGATATAATTTTCATCTAAAGGTATATAAAATTAATAAGAAAGAATAGCGAAAAAATAATTATCAGTAATGGTACAATTTTTATGCGACGGGTGGAGTTAATGATTTGGCAACTGAAAAAAGTAATAAAGTTAAATTAGTATTTCAAATTTTAAGTTTTTATTACAGAAAAGTTAGTTATTATACAGTGTGTCCACGTATAACCTGATCGACCTTTATTTTCGCAACCGTTGGTACTATATGCATACTTCCAATTACAAAAATGGTTTAAATAAGGTAATTAATTATTTTTAAAGTGATTTGGGCCAATAAAAACATTTATTAAAAAAATACGAAATTTAAATTTTTATACGGTCCCCCGGTCCTATAAGTAATATTTAATAAAAATTTACTGTCACACTAACAAGTAAAACAAAAAAAGTCCCATTCATCTAACATTAAAATTGATCGAGTTAAGAAACTTTGAAATTCATGACTTATATCACTTTTTTGCATATCGAAGCAGATGATTTCAGCCATGCTTTCAGGGGTCGTATATAAAGTACTTAAACTTATTTCAAGGTATCTGTGCTTTGAAAGAAATCGTACAACTATTACGATTGAGTTAACTTAAGTTTTAGATTAGTTAAAATAATTGCATTTTAACATATGTTTTAGTTTGTAAGGATTTGAGGCTATGATTTATTTAAACAAAAATTATGTTATTTTCATAAGGTTTTATTTAAATTGCAACGATCGTCTTTCCAGTTTAAAATTTGTACTCGAACTTTAACTCACGTTCAAATGTCCGATCCAAGTTAAATTTGGCATACTGACTTAAATCCGATGACAATGTAATATTATTATGATTTTCGACGCTTACCATCTTATACATACTTATATTGGAGGATAACACAAAAAAATTCGGATAGATTACGTCAACAAGTTTAAGAAAGAGTTTCAGATTAGCAAACATAATCCTGTGATGGTTGTGTTTTTTAGCTTTTATGATTACGTTTTGCGTATTTTTTAACGCTGAATAAAAAAAAAATATCTTCCCTATTAAACATCATGTCAGGATTTTTTGCAAATCGTAAATTTCAAGGTTAAAGAATAGCGAAAATTATGATACTATAAAATATATGTAAGACTTTTTTATTCAGTTTAATTTTATTTAATTCAATAATTTATTCAATTTTTTGGCTTATACTGGGTTTCTTACAGCTAAACAGCTCAGGGATCCAAAGAGGTTGGGAGGGGAGGGGAGGATCAATTTCACCTTTAAGTTTTTTAACTTTGAAATTTGCGATTTGAAAAAAATCCTGACGTGATGGTTTAAAATGAAGGTCATTTTCGGATTCAGCGCTTAAAAATACATAAGAATCAATTTTTAAAAGCTAAAAAACATGTCACAACCCAAAATTCGAAAGACAGTGTAATCTAACAGCATTTTACAATATGTATATTTTGTAAAGAATTTAGGCTGTAGTTTTTCATCCTTTTATTTAACAAAAATTCTGTAATTTTTATGCTTCCATATGTTCAGTGCAAATTGTATATTTTGCAGTAATATGTCAGAATTATTAAAGATTTTAAATTTATATTATAGGACCTAAATATAACTTATAGGACCGGGGGACCGTATAAAAATTTAGATTCTGTAATTCTTCACTAAATTGTTTTTTCGCTTCAAACTCTTTTTTTATCTTAACTCTGAACCTAATTTTGACCACTTTTGTAATTATTAGTATGCATCTAGGACATTTTTATTACAGATTTCCCATAAAAATGAATGTTGACAGTTCTAAAATGACAGGCACTTTAAGAAATTGCCGAATTTGGCAATCAAATATAAGTTACTTTAAAGAAAAGCAGATTGGATAAAGCTGACTAATTTCGCGAAATTCTCATTCATTATATTGATAAAAATTAGTATTGAATCTCCTATATTCGGTTTCCACTAAATTGAGCTTCGTGTGTTTGCATGATATAAGTTGGCTTTTTTTAAATAAGGATTATGAAAGCTACCTCTTCCTCCCGGGACTGGCCGGAAGGACTTTTTGTCATTTAATTGTGTTAATCTGTATTATTCAGGAAAGTTATTACAAATAGAAAAATTTATGACTATACCAAGTGCTTTGACACATAAAATTTAAGATTTTTCAAAAGTGGAATTAATCAATTTGTGCACTGAACGACTCATATATTGCCTTTCCCTATCGCTTAAAGTACCTTTTAATCTGACGATATTTATGTATAATTTATATTATACTCGCGTCCATGAAAGTTCAAGCACATTAGGCTATAATATAAAATCAAAGACAATTCCTAATCGATTTATCTTACACTAAGTGCGCTATAACTGAGATTTTAATAAAAGTGACTAATATTTAGCGGTTGAACAAATGTAAGATATTGTTTCTTTTATCTTCAATACTTACTTTTGTAAGGAAAAATACTCATTCGAGCGATATATCTGGCAAGGTCATACGCTGTCAAAAGATAAAAAAAATGTTAAAAATACTAACAGTTGTAAACTGTGTACAATTGTTATGATTTATTTACCAATTGAATAATGGTGTCAAATTTTAATCTAAAATAAAAAATACTGTTTGAAAGAAAACAGAAGAATCGTGCTTCCGTACACGTTGCAAGACATTTTTTAACATTAAAAGTATGTAAACTATTTTACCATGTATTAAAAAAACCCTAGAAACTATTATTAAACTAATTATTACAGACACATATTAATGTGACTAAAATTATGTATAAAAAAAAAAAAAAAAAAAAAAAAAAAAAAAAAAAACATGAACGCAGCATCGATATTTGACTAACTTTACATTAAAATATTAGGCGTGGATTAATAAATAAACAAACAGATAAACAAAACAGATAAGAAAATTTTAAGCTTACTACTAAAATAGTAATAATAGTAATTAACTCAATAATAATAATAATAATAATAATAATAATAATAATAATAATAATAATAATAATAATAATAATAATAATAATATAATAATAATAATAATAATAATAATAATAATAATAGTTTTAATAATACATTCGGAACAAAAAATTCTCATTACGATGATACTATCAAAATGTTCTATACTACATCGTGCAATAATTTCAAATGACTATTTTCAACATGGAATTAGTTATCGTTTTAAAAAGATATTTAAAACTTCTTCTTGTATGAAACTTTTGAGAATTCTGCATGTTAAAAGAACTTTTTTAAATTATTCTCTTGCTGATTACTTTTATTTTTGTTGTTGTTGTTGTTGTTTCAGGTTTGACTGTTTGATTTCCTCAAATCTTATTGAACTCGGTGTAATATTTGTGGTTTCGGATTTTTGTTTGATGAGTGCCGTACATGATGTCTGTTAATGTCTTGTTCAATCCCATTAATCTAAAAATAACGACATCTATTCACATAAACGTTGTATCTAATAATAGAAAAGTATCCTACAGTAACACAATGACACCGCTTAAAACCGATCCTAGCGGCGAACTGCACTGTTAGTCTTCCTATCTTGAGAAAACTCTAAGATAGTGAGATGAAGTCTATTACAAAGTTATACAAAATCTTCCATTTAGTACGAAACTATGACTTACATGTAAAAATAACTGTAAATATTTTTATATCTTAATAGCAAAACACGCGGCATTACACCCGCATTTGATGAAATGTGCCAAGTGGTATTTGTGTGTTTTTGAAATGGATGGGGAATTAATTAACTCAGGAGTAGTCGAGTGCCGGTCTTTTTGCCGGTTCATATCAATTATTATCCTAAGAGCCGTCTTCCCTTATAAATACAATGGTGAGATTTCATATAGCTGACCTCAAAAGCTTCTCCTGTTACATAGTAAAGTTACACGGTATTCTAACTTTCTTTTGAAGTATAAATTGATTTGAAAAGCAGAATTCGTCAAAACAATCATGGCATAAACACTTGTACGAATTCATTTTCAAATTTCCAAATATTTCACTGCTCGTGAGAAAACTCGCTAATTTCACTAAAATACAAATTTATGACTTCATGGAAATGTATAACTTGAATAAATAACGAAAACTGTTTGTTATTTTAATTTTTCGGGTAAAGACGCCACGCGGTATAAAAACGGAAAGCGACCAATAACGTTCCAAAATAACATGCGACTACTCTCGGATTAATTAACAAGTATTATTAGTGCGATTCCATACAGCTCATCTCAAAAGCTTCTCCTCTAGCGTTGTAAAGTTACATGGCATTCCATCTTTCTTTGACGTATAAATTGACTTTAAAAGCAGAATTCGTCAAAACGACAACGGCATAAATACTTGTGCGAATTCATTTTCAAGTTTTCAAAAATTTCATTGCTCGTAAGTAAACTCGCTAATTTCACTAAAATACATAATTCTCGCATCATGGAAATGTATAACTTGAATAAATAACGAAAACTGTTTGTTATTTTAATTTTTCAGGTAGGGACGCCAGGCGGTATAAAAGCGAAACGCGACCAATAAATGTTCCAAAAAAAAAAAAAAAAAAACCACGCGACTATTCTCGGGTTAATTATCAAGTATTATGTAAAATTCAATAGAAATCGTAACTCATTCCACCCTTTTAAATTTGGATTTTTTAAAACCAGCAAAGCAAGCATTTGTATCTGAAAAGTAACCCATTTGCCTAATTCAAGTTTGTAGTAACTTCAGAATCAAATATCATAAGCTTAGAATGTTTTTTCCTCCAGCACCTTTTTACATTTTGCAATTTTTTAACTGTTTTTTTACTGCATTTGCGTCTTAAAAGTAGCAGCCATATCAAATTTTAAGTTTCTATTCTTAACATTTCCACAGAAATCGTAATTGAGAATGCGTGAAAACATTTAAGAGCGTTTTTCCCGCATTTCGTTATTTTTTGTTTCGAATTTTTTAGAAACTGTTCTTAGACAGCATTTTTATCTTATAAGTAACTGTCATGCCAAATTTCAAGGTTTTACTCCCTACAGTATCATAAAAATCACAATTTTGGAACATTTTTCACTCCTTTAAAGTGCCTGCCTACCATTAAAATGCTATTTTTTGAAGAAGAAAAAAATCAGATTTTATATGTTTGGTTTAATATTAAAACTTGACATTTTAACTTTCTAAATGGGTTTTAATTTTGTGTCTATTTTGAATAGAACCTGAGTTACAGGCATTTTAACATTAGTCAGTCGTAAGTTTTTTAAACTAAAATTAGCCGCCCTCTACCCAAGTGACCGTACATATTTGCACATAAACAACAACCAAAAAAAAAATCAAAGAAATAAGAAAGGAAAATCATGCGTTAAGCATAGATCATGAAATCCTTTCCAACACTTCCTGAATGGTTTAACAAAACTTCGTTTTTTTTTTTTTTTTAAATAAGGTAAATAACATAACTAAGCGAACATTTAAAAAAACGCATAAAAGATTTAAAAAACTGATTTCAGCAGTTACCTTCCATAGCCACATTTGCATTTTCTATAGGTTGATATATATATACACTATTTAAGGTGAAAATGTAGTTTAGCAAGAAAACGCATAACATGTTGAAATTTCTCTTTCAGAAATTTATACTAATGATGGAAACGTACTTGAATACTTTTGTACATCCCTGAATTTCACCTAGTACCATTATTACGCGCCACTATTTAGCTAAAATTTAATTCAAACTAAAACACTCTTAAAACTATTGAAATCACATTTCCAGATATTGCCATTCACAGCCCGCCGTGAATCCAGTTCATTGCGTGACCTTGTATATCATTTTATTTATATTCTACAAATATTTCTTAGTAAACTAAATGCAGTTCAGCGTGAAAATGCATAACTCATTTAAAACACCCCTTTAAGTAATTTCCTTTCATACCCAGTAACCCTTAACAATTATTTTGTGTAGCCCTGTATATGAATTACACCATTTATACACACCATATAGCATGCATAACTATAGTGAAACATAAAAGCGCATATCATAATTAAAAATACATTTTCAGCAATCATCGCTAATATACAGTACTTAGGATACAATATAGTTTATATGAAATCTTTTTTTGGCCCTGTAAATTCTATGCACTTTGTATTATATATGAAATAAGTTATAGTAAACCTGAACGATGTATATCGATTTCGTTTTATCCGAAATAGTTTAACATAATTAAAATAAGCCACAGACAATCGCCTCTCCCCATATCATTTTGTAACGTAATTCTTTTTTGTGGACATGTAAAGTAATAATAACTATTCTTTGCACCGAATATTCTATAGAACACATATTTTAGTGCACTTATTAAATACAGAACAATTTTATTATGTTTAAAAGTGTGTAACACCATTAAAAATCATTTGAACAACTTTTCCCCACTGCCGTAATGCAACGGAATATTTTTGACTGGCCCTGTAAATGAACTAAACATGCTACAAACTTCATTTGAAATAGGGATCGTTTTATGGTAAGCATCAATAACATCAAAAAATTTCAAGGCAATCTGAGTATCTTTACGAGTACTCAATAATAACTGAAACGTTATGAAACTTTGTAAGAATACTCTAAGGGAATATTTAGTTAATGTGCCTCTATTATGATTACAGTTAGTTATTTTTTTCCTATTTTAGTTGATACAAGTTATGGATTGTCATACATATTATTTTGATTTTTTTGCCAGCAAAAACTTTAACTTCTATGTTTTTATTAATGCTTCCTCTAGAGTCTCGGAAAAAGGGACGTGAGAAGGAAAGGAAATCTGCGGCGGTAAACATAAAAGGTTGATTTTTAAAAAGATACATTATTATAGTATTAGTATACAGTGTCAGGAAATTCCGTCTTTATACAGTAAATTATTCGTCATATTTTAACAAATAATTTGGGTATTCCTAGAAAACACTTGTTTTCCGTTAATTATTTCCGGAAATCTGAAAAAGAGGGAAAATATTCGGTTATTCCTTGCAATCATGTACATTGGCTGTATTTACACCAAAGTTTAAATTTATTTTTAAAAGGAATAAACGGTCAAGTGCGAGTATTACTCGCGCACAGAGGGTTCCGTACAATAATATATGAATTAGTAAGGGTATTATTAAAAAATACCGTTGCTAAAAGTATACTAAGACTTTGTAAAAACTATACAACGTAGGATTGGGTAAAGCTGTATAGTATACAGGGTGCAAAAGAAAGTCCCTTTAACTTGAAAATACTTGCGAACGGAGAGAGCTACAGCTATGCAAGTGAGGTAACGCCCAAAAATGTCCGAAATCGATGAGCGACGATTCTACTTTGCCTATACACAAACCCGAAATGTAGCAGTCCATAATTGTATTGTGCTGTAATGTCTGTAAAGATTTAATTTCCAATGCATTTAAAATTTTAGAATAACCCTTCAGGGCCAGAAGAATTCTGTTCATTAACTGACGAAATAATTGACTAACACCAGAATATTCAAACGAATTTCTCAGAAAAGAAAAACCTGCTAATTTGCACTTTTATTACAAAAGCAAAATTTTATTAAAATATTCTTGGTGCCATTTGTCAGTTTTGGAATTAAAATTAGGTGGCTAGACCGTCTAGCCACAGCCCTTGAAAGGGTTAAATCTATGTCGTCGTATTGAAGAGGCTTGCAATAGACGTTCCATGCTGAGAAATGTGCATGCATAATTACTCTCACGAATACAAACGTGTATCGTGAGCAATGGCGAAATTTTCGAACATACTGAATATTAACTTTTTATCACTGTGAGACAGTTTGTCTTTTGTGTGTGCGATGTTATCAAAATGTATTGAGATAAGTACGTATTTATAGCATAAATTGTGCGTATTTCTTCATACTTCTGACTATTCCATTCAAACGTTTACACAAAATGGAGTGCATCGATTTCGGACATTTTTGAGTAAACAGGCGAAGATTTATCTTATCCATGTAAACCAAATGTCGTATTCTATTAATTAATTGATACTCTAAAACTTTCTAACTGGGAATTTTGCTCTATCTCTTTTCGTTTTCGATTTGCAGTGGCTATCTTCCAAATTTCCCCATTAGGGGGCGCTGCTGTCGTTTTCATTAAATCGGGCGTAGTCGCTTTACTATACCGTTACCTCACTTACATAGCTGTAGCTCTCTCCGTTCACAAGTATTTTCAGATTAAAGGGACTTTCCTTTGCACCCTGTATACTAGAAAAGTATGGATATACTATGAAAGTTCAAAGATATATGGAACGTAAATAATAGCAAATATGGCTATTCTGTATATTTGTCATTCCACATAGGTTTTTAGTTAACCTTTAAAGACATAGTAGGTCTATCGAGAGAGCCACTCAATGGAAACTAGTCGCGAATCCCATAGTATTTATGTGATTAATTCTCATTAAATTAGTCTATTTTTAACAATTTGATGTTTATTGCTTTTATACTGCTACTGGGCATTGCATTACATAAATATATCCTTAAAATTTGTTATCTAGGCTTTAAAAGCCGATAGAGCATAGAGTACGCCGTCCCTGTCATTATGTATGTCCAAACCGTTCGTGTCTTTAAGGGTTCATATCTCGGCTAATTACAGACGGTTTTTTCCGAAATTCATGATAAACAATGCTTTTATACTTCTGCTACGATAGATACCTCCAGCTCTGCTCAACACATTTGCTGAAGCTCGTAAATCGAAATTTGAGTGTAACAGAAAAATGCGATTTTCTTAAAAACTATGTGACCTAGTGTAATCGGTATAATTTTCCTGCAAGGTTTAAATTAATGTCCACTACCTCTAATTTTTTCATAATTTTAGTTTAAATAGATTCTGAATTAGATGGGTGGAAACATTTTTGCACTACATTTTCCACCATAACTTTGGAAATATAATACCTAAAACTAAATGAAATATATTTTTGATTGCAGCGTTTTGAAAGCTTTTAAGCGATACCCCACACGAAATACAAAGAAAAGATTTTTTTTCAAGTAACTTAATTACCCCTCTACATTTTTCCTAAATATATTTATGAATATTTATTAATCTGTAAATATGTGGGTCAATAGTCTTTATTACTTCCCCTAATTTGAACTTTCCACGTTGCATAGTTTACGAGTAAAAGAGCTGTGACAGACAGACAGACACAGGAGTGATCTTATAATGGTTCCGTTTTTTCTTTTATAGACGGAACCCTAAAAACCAAAAATTCTTTAAATAAAAATTTCTAATGCATTTAAAACAAACAAATATTGATTTCGAATTTCATAATGTAGCAATTTTTTTTGTTCATTTAAACTTATTCGCAATTTATTTTTTAGAATATAAAAAAAAAAAAAAAATATTCACATTTAAAATATATTTAAAACGAACGCATTAAAAATATATATATAGTAGTTCAATCAAGTTGAAAAAAAAATCAATTTTATTCAAGCAAAAAAATATTTCTTCTCGAATTTAATTCAAATGTAATATTCATATTTTACATTTGGCAATCAAATTAGGTCTTGTTGAACTATGTCTACTATATAATAATGTTTATCCTCGATTATTCTATAAGTGTTAAAACACCAACCATTATTTCATAACAACGAAATGTCGCGGCAATTAAGTTCAAATTTCAGAGCTTTTTGCACAAAAGATTTAACAAGCTTTACCAATCCTCCCATTTGATGAAAACCGATTTCTTCATTTTATACTAGATCTTTACCAAGTGCTCGCTGGCCAAGTGGTTAAGAAAGAATTTCTGAGAGTGTAGATTAATAGCATACATATTTCACCTGTTTCATGCAGAAGTTAAGCATTATAAGGCAGATGCATATGTATTAAAATAAGTAACGCACGTGCACAGCACAATTTATTTTATTAAGAAAATCAAGCTAAGAATGCTCAATGTATCCACCACTGGAATACATGTAGAACGCATCCAACTGAAATAAATAAAGGGCACATTCCTGCAGATGGTGGTCACATGAATACAATTTACTTGATTATCTTGTTAAAATAAACTGTATCTTGATTAAATATGTTAGTTTTAGTGATAAATGTGCATCTGAATTATTATGCTGCAATTGTACATGCATTTAGTGGCTTATTTATACTGGTGATTGAAGGTTTAAAAAATATATTTTAGGGCCTCTAAGAAAGTTACTTTTAGATTCAAAACCATTTATACTAAATCGAAATCTTTCTAATTAGCTTTCATTTCCGTACCTCAAACTATTTAGAAAATTTGAAAATTTTAACTTCAGCTTTTGCCTTTGGGTGACGCTCTAATCAGTATCATCTCATAGAGCATAACCATTTTACAATATCTAAACACTACGCTAAAGCGTCGACAATTGTAGGTATCGCAATTATAAAGTTAATACGGGTGGATAAGGCATTTGTGGGCTGGGCACCCAGTATTTTAAAAGTATTACACAAAAGACTGTAGTGCATACTGAATGGACATGTCTATGCCAATAGTTCTAAATAGATTAACTTCACTCGTTTTTAAAATGACGAAATGGTGAAATAAACTTAACGCCTGGAGTCATTGTAATATTCAGAAAATAACAATATTGCACTTCTATTTTTTCGTGATGAAACATTAATAAATCTATTTGGGTGAAACGATATTTATAAAGAAGGTAATAAAGAAATTGTCTTATTAATTTTACTCGCTTTTATATGCAATCCGCTTTAGTACGGTTAAATTTACTCTCTCTTATTGATAATGGTTGTATAAAAATAACCTTCTGGTAAGTATTTTTTCTTTTACAAAGGATAAAGTAATGATAAATCTGTTTTAGTGAAAAAAAGTAATGATGATGCTTATACGGAGACAGCCTTTTATCATTAATGCTATATTTATTTCATATTAAATGAAGTTTTAAGTAGTAAGTATACTTCTTTTTTATGTGAGAAAGATAAAAAAAATGTCATTCATTCTGCTTTGCCTTTTGAAATGTTTTTGTATATATGTTTCCTCATATAGAAATAATAATAAATCTAATTAATTTCAATAATTTCAATAAAGAACTTTATAATATACTTTTTTCACATCTAAAATATTTTCGCTCCTTTTTAGTGATGAAGAAAGGATGAAAAACTTAAAGTATGCAACATTAAAATTGAAGGTACAACATACATTTTCTCATTAATCATCCTCCTCCGACGTATCGGAGAAGTAAAACACATTATTCGTCAATTTTAGCGTGAATAGATCGTGCTACATATTTATGTTGATAGGTATTGCACAAAAGGAGTATAAAGAATTTATTATATAATTAAAATTCATTTCCAACCAAAACTAGCTTTGTTGATATATTTATGCGGATTGTTTACAATATTTGGGATCCCTTTACACCTTATTTTTGCACATGGTACTGTATTACAATTGTTAATTTGCTAGTATTATTTATTTTTTATTTTGTACTTGTTATTTATGTTTTATCCATATTTCTATTGCATGAATATTAAGCTTTTTAAATTTTTAAATATGAGCAAACGAAAGAATAGTTAACGCAGTAAATCGAACGATTTTGTGGAGCTAATCCACCTTTTATTCAAGAAAAAGAGTAAAATTTTTCTAATCTCTAAGATCAATTAGATATTCAGTTTGTAAAGAAATGAAGGCCCATCGATTCAAATTGTTTTCGATTACCTTCAAAAAATGAGTATTAAAACTGTATAGAAAAAATTTCGTGCGTTACTGAAAATTTAATTGTTTATTATAAAAATATAAATATATTCAGCTACATATTCTGTTTGAGTAAAATGTTACAATTACCATACCCTTAACTTCTGAACACCGACACCTATAGTTTAAAAAAAATTATCTAAGTATAGTACTGCACTCTTTGTTGAGATTGATTACGACACTTTTTAGTGTTGAAATTAGGAATTATCGTTCAAATTTTGAAAACTATACAAGATACAAAAAAAAGATAAAAACTGTTACTTATAAAGTTAAAGAACAGAATCGATTTAGAAAAAAAATATTAAGTGCATAGATGCTAATAATAAAACGCCTAAATGGTTGTTTTTTCTTTTTTTTTTTTTTTTTTTTTTTTTTTTTGCTATTTCCGTCGCTGGAAAATAACCAAATGAGCAGATTAAATATGTTTAATCTGTTAAATATGTAAAATTTGCACAATTCTAACTATGCGTAAACCAACAGAGGGAAAAATGTCCATGCCAGGAATCGAACCCAGATACTTGGAATAACTTTTCAATGCTCTACCATTAAGCTTAATAATAGAGCATTGGACCGTTATTCCAAGGATCCGTGTTAAATTCCTAGCTTGGACATTTTTCACTCTGTTGGTTTACGCTTAGTTAACAATGTGACAAAATTTCGTATTTAATATTCAATTATTTCGGGGTTAATTTCGCTGCTGAAAATTAATTATACTTACATTTAAAATAGTATAACAGTCTCAAATGATTAAAACCCTTCTTTCAAAAGTTCTTTTAGAGTATTTTTTTTCTACTTGTTGATATTTATTTATTTACTATTACTTTAATTATTTTAAAAAATGCTTTTTGTTTTAACAGACTAGTAAATCTATTTTGAAACAAGATGGTTTACGGATTAAGCATTAACAAAGATTTTCGAGTAAAATAATCTGAATAAAGAGGTTAAGAGACTTCTTTTTATTATTATAATTTTCCCGTCTTTCACATGAAAAGTAAATTCGCCAGGTTAACGTAACTCTCTCTTTATGACGAAGATTGAATGAAAATGTTAATTTATGGAATTTCGTCATTTAGAATTTGCGTCATTTTATTGCATTTCTCTTTAATCAAGATGAAACACTAACAAAGTTGAACGAAACGATATAAACGAAAACTGTTATGCTGAGATTCCTTGATTAATTTTATTTTGCTTTTTACATATTAGAAGTACTTTCGTACAATTAGTTTCACTCTCTCTTCATGAAGAGGTTAAGATAAAAAAAAAAAAGAGAATTTATGTAACTTCATCTTCCGAGGTACCATATTTTATTTCGATTTACTCATGATAAAGTACTACTTAAATGAGCTGAATGAAAGAATTTTAATAAAGAATGTTTTATGCAAGTTGTATTCTTTATTTTTCTTACTTTCATATCTGTAATACTTTTAAGCGTTTAGCTTCTTTTGTGTTATGATGTTTAAATTTTTAGTTTTATAATGCGGGTAGATGAAAAGTAACTTTAAGGCAGCATTCATATTCCAAATATCATTTTATTTATGTTTCCCCATGGCGAAATATTAACATATCTAATTCAGTGTAACATCTTAACGAAGAAAATTATGCAGAATATCTATTTTAAGTTATAAGTAATATCGTAAATGAGTCATTGTTTGCAATAACTTACACTTTCTTTTCATGATGAGCGATAGATAAAAAATAACTTTAAAGTAGTTTTTATACATTCAAATACCATTTTAAGTCTCTTTACTTATAATGAAGTATTAATAAATCTTTTTGAACAAAATAATCGTAATGAAAAAGACTATGGAGAATTAAATTTTACGTTTTGAGTAATATCGTTCCTCAGTTAATTTTTCGTAGTTTTACGCTCCGTTTATTGTTCCGTATATTTTTGATTCGTAATAATATGTAATTTATTTTTACTTATCTTGAAGTATGAGGTTGGTTCAAAAATAATGCATGATTTTTCAATTGAAATTTAAAACCCTATAATTTTTTGAAATAAATATATTTAATCAAAATATGGGCCATTATAATCAATACAATTTTCCAAACGATAAACAAGCTTAGTAAACCAGTGATATAAAAGTATGGGCATCTGGAGGCGGCAAACTCTCTGAAGGCGTTTTCGACATCATCCTCTTTGACGAAAATGTTTCACCTAAAGAACTTGTCTAGGAGTTAAGAAGTGGTAGTCGGTTGGCGTGATGTCCGGTGAGTACAGTGGGTGAGGTAGTGTTTCGTAGGTCACCGCATGTAACTTTTTTGTGTCAATTGTGCGACTTGAATCTTCGTTCAACTCCTGTAGCACTCACTTATTGCATTTCTTCGACTTGTCAATTTGCTCTAAGTGGCAAACGACACTGGGATGGTCAATGGTGAGTTCATTCTCAATTTCTCTAATTGTTTTGGTTGGATGAACTATAACTATTACATTGAGTTGGTCATCGCCAACAATAGACGGATGCCCGCGACCACCCTTGTTTTGTAGGTCAAAAACTACGCGATGAAATTTTTGATACCAACTATGTACTGTGCTTACGTTGATGCTTTCCCCGCCTCAAACTTCATTAATGTTTCGTGAAATTTGTACTGCACTGCGACGGAGTTTAAACTCGTAAAAATAAATTTGACGAAAATCGTGTTTTACATCTCAGCTACTAAAGTCAATCAATAGCCTACAAAATAAAATAATAAAATAATAATAAGTTGCACAGAAAGTGCTTAAAATAAGCTTTAAAACGATACAAAATACATGCCACTAAGATTAAATCCTATGTATAAAATATTTAAATTGCATTGTAAAATCATGCATAATTTCTGCACCAACCATATTACTTAGTAGATTTCAAAGGAGGGACCAGGATGAAGTTGGCTATACAGAAATTGCATGTTTATTACCCTTACTATTTTGGCAGAATAGTTTAAACATTTCGTTTTAAGGATTGAGGATGAAAAATAACTTTTTCTAAGTTTTATTAATTGAGATAACGCATTATTTATATTTACTCATGGTGAATGATTAAAGAAAAACGATATCATTGGAAAAATATGAAGAAAAAGATTACGCAGAGGTTATTTTTTATTGTTATTTTTTAAGTTATTTTTATATCAGAATTTTTTCGATGTGGTTATTTTCACAAACTGTTAATGTAATGGCTCATGCATTCGAAACTTAACGAGCACCGTCAGGGCCGTACTATGATGGCTAAATATCGTTATCGACATAACCTTCTACGATTACGGCCACTGTAGTTGAGACAGTCGAGATAGTGGCTCACTGCATTGCTTCTCTTCCCCATAATCTACTGTTTTATATTAACTCTCTATTCGCAGCAATGAAATGGTCAGAGTGGTCCTCTTCCACATTCCATTACTTTCACTGACGAAACTTCCGAAGAGCAATTATCGTTGAGTGAGAATTCGTGTAGCGCATTTTAACCAGTAACGATTTATCTTTAGACGACAACATAACGACTGACACCGATTTGGCGATACGGGTTAAAGGTAGTTTCGACGTTAAAATTGGCATTGCATCCAGATTTCGATCTCAAATTACTTTGATCCATTTTTTAACTGATCTATCAGTGAAAGACAAAATCCTGTGCAAACATTGAAATTTAATAACTGTGTCAATTTTGTAGTGCAGAAGTAAAACGTTTTGTGTTATTTCTGTTATGATATGTGTAAATTTTTTTCAAAATATAACAATCGAGATTGGGGACCGTATAAAACGTTAGATTTTTGTAATTTTTATAAAATTCATTCTTTATTTTAAAGAATGCCACAACATGAATATTCGCCTCATTTGAAACATTTTTGTAACTGGAATTACAGTCGAACCCCATTTATAGCGAACCCGGTATATAACGAACCCCCGGATATAACGAACGAAAATTTTGGTCCCGTCGTTTTCCTATTGTATTTAATGCTAATTTATCCTTTTATAGCGAACCTCCGAAATCTTAATAAGCGGCTATAACGAACATTTTTTTTCCAGTCAACCATGTTTTTTTTTTTGTTTTTTTTACTTTTCCTCAGCTGTGAAAACAGGACTTCAACTCCAAATTTGTAAGAAAATGCATGCCGGCTAGTGAAACATGGTGCAAATCAGCGATTCTTTTTTTTAAGGGTGGAAACAACTGCATTCTTTCTCTTTTACGATAGACACACTGCAGGTGTGATCCCGCCCACCCGTCAGTCATTTTCCCTTATTCCTGGTTACAGCTGTGTACAAGACTGGAGACAGAGCCGAAAATGAGAGGGGACGACGCGACGATTTTTTAATGGTCATTTTTAATAGATTTTATCTTTTTTAATACATCATTATTGAATATATACATAGCAACTAATAAGTTATACATTTTGCGAACACTAACATTTTTCTGAACTGTTCGGATATTGCGAACCACCGGATATAGCGAACAAAACCTTCGGTTCCTTGAAGTTCGTTATAGCGGGGTTCGACTGTATATGGCTACGATCAAAAGTTGAGAAATTAGAGGTCGGAGATAGATAACATATTGAACCCTGTATCTATGCGTGTGTGTGATGTGTGACTAAGGCATTCTGCATTTTGTTACAGAAGTTCTTAAAATAAAACCTTTTAATCTAATTACATTATGAAAATATATACAGTAGAGCCCCGATTGTCCGCGGTGCGGTTTATCCGCGAAGCGAAATGTTTTTTTTTCTTTTTAGATTTAAGCCAAATTTTAAGTCAAATATTTAAATTTAAGCCAAATTTTTAAATTTAAGCAAGGAAAATACAGTAAGCCCTACTAATAAATGTAAACAGAAAAATTCATGTATTCGAAAGTAATAGAAGAATATTTCTAGATTCGGTTGCCATGTTTAAAATATCAGTTATAAAATCTTGATGTCTTTTCTTGATTTTATTAACTAAACGTAAGCACAGCAATTAAAATATTTAACAATTAACTAAGAATATTATGATAAATTCCAGGGGAGCATATCAAGAATAGCTTCATATTTGAGATAGAAAAGGTCTTTCTAAAGCAAGAGGCAAAAACAAGTGACTGATTTTTTTTTTTTTAAAGGTGTAACTAAACACTTTTTGTACAGCATGTATGGCATTGTTTCTTTTTTACTGCTCTTTATTTTAGTGATTTAGACGTAAAGCAAAGGTTTCGACTGTACTGAGCATATGTATGTATTTTAAACATTTTATTATGTTTTTTGTACACTAAAACATAGGTTTCATGTTGAATTTTCTTTTTTTCGAGCTTGCACCCTATTTTCTGTCTTTTTCGGGTTATCCGCGTTTTTTTTTTTATCCGCAGTGCCCTTGCCACCCAATTCCGCGGATAATCGGGGCTGTACTGTGTACAGTAAACAAACGATTATCGCTCTAATGGGTTGAACAGGTAGGTCGGATAACAAAAAAGCCGGATTTGCAGGATTTCTATAAAATACACACACTCTAATGCAATCATACCATAAAGACACGCTTGTAATATCAAAACCTACAGATATTTATATTTCTAACCACTTTGTAGAGGTTGATACTTTATAAATATTTATTAAATACTTCGATATACGATTTAAACATATTTTACAAGAAGAAGAAGTGCACGAATACTGATACACATATACTGACTAAGTATATAAATAAGAAATTTCAATTATTGGGAGATTCTCAAAAGGTGGGATCATTAAACGTTAACTATATGTAATTTTTAATGTTTTCAAATTTAAGGCCAATTTTTGAATAGTATAGTATATAAGTCTACAAAATTATACACAAACATTAAAAGTCAGCAACTATTCTGGAAAATTAATTATTAAAGCATTTAATTAGCAGTTGTGTACGTTACAAATTTTGGACATTTTTTCGCACGTACGTTACAGATTTTGGACGTTGCGCTTAGTATTTAAAAAATTCTTAAGACTAAGAATGTAGTAAATGTGTCCTATAATTGTATTTGTATATATATATATATATTTATAATTAACTTTTTGTTATCCAGTAATAATAATAATAAAATCAAATGTTAATCTCTGTTTAATCTCTAATTAAAATATTTACTACCTTTTTAGAAGTAATATCTTAATTTTATAGGAATTACACATTATGCAAAAAACATACCTTTACATAATATTAGAAGTATCCAACATATAATTTACTTTTTTTTCTCAAAAAAGAAAGTTATACTGCAATTTTTTTAATGCACATACCTACAATTTCTTTATCAAAAGAAAAGTCTCCTCTTCCTGTCACCGGGTGAGGTGGATTTAGTGATTTCAACAAAATACCTTCATATTTTAAATTTGTGCTGACTTTTTTAGGTGGATAACGAAACCTGTTAAAATCAATGTCTGCCCGAGGAGTCAAAAAATTTATAGAAAATATTTGTTCACCATTATCAATGCTGATCTTTTCAGTAATACCTGGCCATAAGTTTTCATCATGAATTAATACAAAGTACCAGTCACCAATGTCAATCTATTTTCAACTGTGAGGAGTCAATTGTAGAAACAATATTTTTTTCACCCGCTTCTCTCGTAATGCATTCTTGATTGTTTTTTACAGCGATTGTAAAAAACAGATCTATTTCTTATTTGAATAGTACCAAATTTGTTCGTCGTGTGTACGGAGTGAATCTTTTGAGTACCTTTAACAGTTTTCGCTGGATGGCTTTTCTATACTGTAAATACTGTCATTTCTGTTTTTTTTTTTTTTTTTTTTTTTTTATTACCAATGTTACAGCACGAAGTGGCTTAAACTTTTTATTTGCCTTGCATTTTGGTGGGAAAGCAAAGAGGAAGAATGGAATTTTAAGGAGATGGGATACTTAAACTTTGAATTTAAAATAAAGAACTCAAGTACAATAATTTAACAAAAAAATATTTATTTTATTTTTTAAGATGTATGTTAGAACAATGCACCCTGTTATAATATATTTATTTATGTATTTAGAAAATTAAAATTATTAATGTTTAGATCGTTCCACGATTTGAACATTTTTATTAAATAATCTTTTGGGGTACATTTGCTACAATGAAAACTTTGCAAAATACATAAAAACATGTAAGATCACTGAAAAATTACTTTTGAAATAAAAAAAAAGTTTACTATTAATTTTAAATCATACTTTTAAATAATCATGTCTGAAATTTCGTAAGGATCGCAGCGGTCGCCATATTGTGTCCATCGTTACACACATTAGTTGAGCATGTTTCAAGTCAAGTTCTATTATTACACGTACTAAATACACTTTATTTATACAAAACACGGTAATTATTTACGATAAAACATTATAATAAAAATCTTTTTATACGTTTCAGGACACCAAATCATCTTTAAAAATAAATTTACCGGATATTATTTACAGGAAATATATTCGGTCATTTCACTTTCTTATTTGAGAAAAGTGCATTTATTGCAAAAAAATCTTATAAAAACACATACAAATAATTTAAATTTTTTAAAAAATAATTTTAAAGCTAGATAAAAGAGTTTAAAGTACTTACTTGATGTATTTTTCGTGGAAATGATAGCTTTGTCGCGTACGTTACTTTCGGACATAACAAAATACAAAAAATTCTTTATAGAAAAGTCCTTCTATCTTTAAAAAAGCAATAAATCAGCCTGCCATCTCTTAACGAAATAATCAAAAAATCATCCGTTTCCATTATGCATTCGCTGTTTATCATTAGAACCACCTGCAAGCAAGTTAAAACTCTTTTTCTTGGTGGGTACATTGGAGCAGTTATGAATGTCCAAAATTGGCCTCTTTAGCATAAAGTAATAAAATTTTAAGATATTTATACAAAGCTTTTACAATAAATTATGTCATTTTCTGTCTCTGAATAGAATAAAAAAAAAAAAAAAATAAAAAAAAAAAAAAAAAAAAAGTCAATGATAATTAAAATTATGTTTGAAAGGCATAAAGTTATGAGGTCTGTGTCCAGTGCCTTTTGAGAATCGCCCTATTGTTACTATCTTGTAAATAGTAAAAAAATACTGTTTACAGTAAAATACAATAATTATAATTTAATATTTATATTTTAGTCAGTATATGTCTACAAATGAACTAACATATACAAATAAACCTACAAATGACGAAAGTCAAGGAAATGAAATTTGTACAATGGAAGTGATAATTTCTAATGTGTTTTCTAAGTCTACAGAACAGCGGAGAAGGATAAAAATCTAAGTAAAACTTTCAGAAATAGCTTAGATTTATACAGTTTTTTTTAACCCTTTATCTACTGACGGTATTTATAAGTACCACTCAGTTTAAACTTTTATCCCATAGTGAATATTACTAATATTCTAATAATACTTTGCAAAAACATTCTTTTTACTCCCATTCATCCGGATACATGGCAGCAGTAGTTCTAGGTTTGTTATTTTAGCGAGGAAGGAGGCTGTCTTTGACACAGACGACGTGTTTTGTGCCGACATTTTGTACAGATTGGCACGCTCGTCTTTTTATTGCTGCAAACACAGTAAAGGATATAAGATAAGTGTTGATTTTTTTTAATGTGTTCATTATGATCTTAGAATACAGTTTGACAAACTATTTTAGGTGAACGGTGTATGTATTTGATTTAACACTTGAATTACTCGGTGGTACTTATAAGTACCGTCAGTACACTGAGTGTTGGAGAAAACTTCTTGTTTACTTTTCGTCTGTGTAATTATGCCTCGTTTTAATGTGCTTTCAAATGTAATTACTAAAATGTAGTGTAGTTATAATTTCCCTGGTATTTCTTTTATGTTTCATTATTATTTTTTATAGGAAATCGAAAAAGTTGTGGCACCGGCTCATTTTTGCTATGCTAGAAATGGCATATGTAAATTCATATATTGAATATGTGGGGATGCGATAGAACATGTTGTATCTGGGATACAGACCTCGCTGAAGTAAAGGACTGCTAACAAGATCGAAACCTAAAGAAAAAAGTTTTTAAAACCCTTTCAGGGTCAAACCATTTTCAATTCTAAAGTGTTGAAATAAATGATTGGCACTGGAATTTGCCTAACGATTTATTTATAAATATGAAAAAGCTTATGTTTCACATACTTATTAAATCGAAAATATTTTCTGGTGCCATTTGAAATACCTTGTTTGTTTTTTGTTACGCTATTTTAGTCATAGTGTACAGACGTTACTTTAAAGTACCACTTTAATTAATTACCTCTAAATAATTAAATTTCTCACGGGTGAGTTTTTTATGTATATCCTTTAATTTTCATTGTAGTAACTGAAAAAAATATTACATGAAAAAATTGCAGTAGATCATAATGCAGTAGATAAAGTGTTAAATAGAAGGATAATAGTACGCTGTAAGCTTATAAATATCTACTACATATCAAGAATTCCTAAACGTTTCTGTTTCACGGACAGCTTAGATTATCAGATTTTTATATTTTCAATGTTGTGCATGTTTTAAGAAACAAATTAAGGTCTCGCGTAATTGGACGAAACAAAATCTGTAGCCAGATTACAATTTGATTACAGTACATACAACTCTGAAATGAATCTTAACTTAATAAGTAATCCTAAAAATATATTTAAATTATCAATATAATAAGTCTATTATGGTCGAAATTAGTAAAGCACATTTATGCACACAAATGTTATAAACATAATTTCTCATACGTATATATACTAGGTAAGCCTTTATAAAGTATCTGCCTGTACTAAGAGGTTATAAATATAAATATATGTAGGTTTGGATAGAACAAGTGTGTCTTATGAGTGCACTAGAATGTATATATTTTATAGAAATTCGGCCTATTCGTTTTTTTGTTATCCAACCTGCCAGTTTGACCCATTAAAGCTCTCGACATGAATCTTTCGCCTCTAGACTTCTTTCAACATCATATTTACCCTGAAGAAGACTGCAGAGGCAGTTTTAAACGTCAATATCATGTTTTGTCCATAATTTTATTTTTTCGAGTTCATATTAAAATTTCTTGTTTATCTGCACCATTAATCAAGTTTATGTGTTTTAACTTATACAGCGTATGTATTATATTTAAACTTATTTTACCGTTTGTATACATACCGTCGTATATATAAATACACAAATATGAAAAATTAACTAAGGTCAAAACATACGATTTTTTTTAAATCTTTGATGAATGAGTGCATTTTACCATTTATCCACTTCCGTGATGTGCATGGCACGTAGAGAGAATATAGGTGGTAACAGACAGCCAAGTTCAACCGATTCACATAGTAAATCATAATTTTATTACGTATTTTTTTTTTTTTAAACTAGGCCAAAGGGTACGAACGTCTATTTTTTAAAATTTCAATATAAATTAAAGCTCAAATATAAATTCAAATATAATAAAGTACGTATCAGATTATTTTATAACATTTCTTACGAAAAGTAAATATACTTCCAATTTATTTTCTCTTTCATCTAAATTTGTAAAATCCGTAATCCAATTTTCAGTGAGCAGCTCTGATAAATTGTGAATGAGACAAGGAATTTCCAAGGTAGCATATACAGTAGAGCAGCGATTATCGGAACTCCAATTAACCGAACGTTCAATTATAACAGCATATTTCTCACAAAATTCTTTTTAACCGAACTTCCATTTATCCGAACAGCCTACTTATCTCAAAAAAATTTTGTAATGATGATGAGATTATGGATGAGATTTAGGATGAAAAAGAAATTAAAGAAATGAAAATGAATACTCTGAAAATGACCCAGGTCCATCACATAACGAAGCCGTTGAAGCTATGAAATGGCTCGAACCGCAGAAGAATGCTGATTCTATTCAACTAACGTATTTAAGAAAAATTCGAGATAGGGCAGCATTGGAAAGAACGTCTTCTTTAAAGCAAGCAACAATCGAAAGCTTTTTTGCTTAAATTATAATCTTTGGAGTTCAGAAAATGATAAAAAGCGCAAAAAGCCAATCTTAAATGATAGAAAAGTAAACAAAAAACAAACAAACAAAAAACCAGTTTTTAAACACGTTAGCACTAACTGGTGTTGCCAGTCCTAAGCCTGCATAAAGTGTAAAGGTTTTAGTATATAGTCAGGAACATCCGTTAAACTGTCTGTCCATTTAATTGAGCTTTTACTTATCCGAAATAGGGACGGTACCGTCTCGTTCGGATAATCGACGCTCTACTGTATTGCTTCTTTGTTTCGGGAAAAGTTTGGCTTTCATTCTGATTGTATTTCTGACCATATTATTGAATTGACTGCTTTCTCTCTCTCTCTCTCTCAAAAAAAAAAAAAAAAAAAAAAAAGTGCATTGAACGCATTTTTTTTTTTTCATTATACATCATTAAAAACAAGAAAATTTGCGTTTTCTTTTGCTTATTTCTCCCAAAATACAAAAAAAATCCTCAATTTAACTCAAAAATTACCAGAAATTCTCAAATTTAAAACTGCATTTTTGTCAAATCATTGGAGAAGTCTGATATCTGTGCTGCTTAATATATTTTCTTATTAGAAACGGTATTTTTACGTCCCCCCCCCCCTCCTATAAAACACGAAACGCATATCTAAGCTTAAAATATTCTTCTAAGTCTCAGAAAATTTCTTAATATAGCATAAAAATATCTTCCGATCACAAGGGTCTATGAGCAATTTGCTGTCTGTACGGTTTACGCTTCTTGTCGAATTTATTTTTGAGATTGAGTATTTTTGTGTTCCTGTTCTAACGAACACTGTTGTAAAAGAATTACAAAATTTCCTCTGATACAGGAGTTTACGGTTCAATTTTTAATTCAAACTAATAATGCCTAATCAATAGTAATTACAGTTAGTACATAAAAAAATAATAATCCAAGTAATCATTTCCATACGATTAAAATGAAATGTCTCTTGGTTAACTTAGTATATCTCATAATAGGTTGAAATAAATGATTTCATAAAATTATCATTAACCATCATAATTTTTTGCACAACTGATTATTGGTGTTTCGCATAATTAATTTTTTTTTAAATGTGTTTAATCTTGTCCTAAAATAAACAATAATAATAAAATTATCCTTCTATATGTACAGTCGGACCTCGTTATCCCAACGCCCGGTTTTCACGTCACTGCGCTTACCACGTCAGTTTTTCAAAGTCCCGATTTTCTGTATATAATTTTAATGTAAAAAAACTCCGGATTTGACATCGTTGAATAATTTTCAACCCCGGATATCGGGACTGTTTAGGAAAATCGTCACTTTTTCATAATCCATCTTATAAGCACGGAAATTAAGCGGTAAGAAATGCCTTAGCCAAACATTCCACAAAAGTGTCTAAAATACCCATTGAGATAAATGAGAAATTTTACTTCAATCCTTTATCTGAATAAATAAACCCACACACTATGAATGACACACTTACGTTCCAGATAGACGTATCAGTCTACTCGAGGTATTTTTGTTTCGGTAAAGAGGCGCTTTCTTATGGTAACACGGCATTTTTCATCCGACTAAAATCAAAGCATTGCATTGCATTGAAACGATCAGAAATTATCTAACATCCATTTCTAAAACAACGAATATTGATTACAATTCATTGTATAATATTGAAAAAAGAATTGTATGAAGCATATCTAGGGATAAGCAAACCTTAATTCATCAATATTTCATGTAGTAATAAAAAACAAGTCGTCATAAATCCGACTTTTATTCTTTTCAATTTGGCTTTTGCGATTATTTTGTTTAATAACTAGGGGGCTCAGCCCCCTACGAGCTACGCTCGCCAACCCCCGTTCAGGGACACCAAAATCCAAAAAAGCACGCTAATTTGATTAGCTTTAAAAATATTGAATTAAAATTAAAAAAAAAAAAAAACAGTAGCGATCTCTATGTAAACGGGTTCCCATTCGTTTTTCTTGGATTGGGGACCTCGATTTTCTTGGATTTTTAAGACCATATCTGCTGCTGTTAAAAGATACAATGCCTGTTTTCTTATTTAATTAAAAAAATTAGTTAAACATTCGAAAATAAGCTAATGTAAAATGAATTAAGTAAACAGTGTCATTGTCTCCCGGTATTTTTTAACAGCGCTATAAGATAGTTCTTTTAAATAATTCATTTTAAATGTATCGTTTTAAATCTGACGTAATTTACACCAAAGTTTTATTTCTCTTATTAATATTTACGTGAAAATACTTTTGTTGTTAGAAGGAAATATTATTTGCGCTGTCTTCGAATTCACGATAATAGTTGAAAATATTATCTCAAAATATCAAGTAAATGTCTCGCGCAGATATATTTTTTTATTTAAATTGTTTTGCCATATTTTTTGGCCATTTTAAATATGACGTAATTTCCTCCATTTACAGATTTTAACGCATAGTAATGATTTTTTTATTTTAAAATTTTATTTCTCTTTTAAAATTCCAGTGTAAATATGGTTCTTATGACGCAATTTTCCCGCTTTAAACATGTAATCATGTAATTTTAATTTTGATTTTTTTTTTCTGTTTACAATAGTCCCGTGTAAATAAATTTTTAATTTGAAGTAAACACTATTGTTTGCGCTGTTTATACAGTTGGCAATAGTTTAAATTAATAACATTTTTTAAATTTGTAAAAAATATCTCTCGAAATACTGAAAATTTGAATTTAAAATAGAAATAAAACCTCAACAAATAGTCAAATAAAAAAAAATAAATGCAATCTGCACACCGGGAACTTATATCCTATAAAATGATCTAAAAATGATTAAATTCTCATGTATAGTTTTTGCTCCAATAAAACTTTTTTAATGGAACGATTTTGTCCAACTTTAGCATTAAATATCTCTGAAAGTAATTCTTCGATTTGAAAACTGTCTGCATCAGCGTGTTTATCAAATCTTTCTTTATATTACCACCGATATCCATATTTTTGTACACGACAATTTTTTTTAAATATTAACGAAGAAAGGCCATGCTCAAGGCATACTTAGATACTACTACAGGCAGACTGATTTGCGTTTAATGTATGAAGTCGCTCGCCAGACGACTCTGATACCCTGCCCAAAATTGAAATTTGACTCTGACCGTAACTGAAACAACCTGGGAAGGGTAGATATATAAACAAACACCAAAATTACGTCATGTCGCCATGGTTACGTTTACAATTATGCTGACATTCCAATCAAGCTTAGAAATGACAGCTAATTCGAATACAGCTGTTAAGGGTTATTATAAACTGTCCATATCAATGTAAATGTAAAGTTCTATTTATTTAAGTGACTAATATAATGTGTTTCTCTTTAAAACTGTTAAACCAACACACATAAAAATATATAAATAAAAAAAAACACATGCTTAGTCTAAAACATGAATGTCACAAATTTATTTGGTACAACTTAGTTATCCCGCCGACCAATTTCGCCAAATTATATAAATCGCTAAAACACTCGCCAAATTTTACAAATTGACATCATTTTTATTTTAAATAACGAAAGAACAAATAAATTAGTATAACATTAATAAATATACAAATAAAACGTCGAAATAAAAATCACTTGATGACATAAACACGTGTAACTTGCTTACAGTCAAGTGAATCTGACATTTACGATCAAGCATTATTGGCATTTAATCTTATAGTTTGGCGATAGATTTTTGGTCGACGGGATAACTAAGTACCATTTATTTACTATTTTCACTGCTGAAACAATAAAACTGATGGATTTTTTTTTAATATATTAAAATACTCCTTGTAAAATTCCTTGTAATAATTAATAAATGTAATTTATTAAGTAACAAATACCCTTACATGATTTAATCAAAATTACTTGGATAACATAGAATATTGCAACGATATTTAAATCCGTGATCACCATTTCTTTCTCTGATTAAAAATAAGAATATTTAATGTTTAAGGAAGATCGGCCTTTTTCTTCTTCTTGGATCAGGCGATATTAAAAACAAATATTTTACCGGTAACAGTAAATTAATCAAAAATAGCTGCTTCAAGTCAGTTATGAGAACTGTAGTTTGATAAAAATCAAATTTTAATTTTAAAACGTGTATACACTGTAAAAAAATTCAGAAACGTTTCTGAATATATGGGGCAGCTACGGTTCATGTAATTTTCAAAAACGTTTCTGAGTATTTCGGAAACCTCTTTCCGACATACTCAGAGACGTTGTTGACTATTTCAGAAATCACAGAAACGTTGTTGACTATTTCAGAAATCAAAAGGTTTTCTGAAATAGTCAGCAACGTTTCTGAGTATGTCGGAAAGAGGTTTCCGAAATACTCAGAAACGTTTTTGAAAATTACATGCACCGTAGCTGCCCCATATATTCAGAAACGTTTCTGAATTTTTTTTACAGTGTATGAAACCAAGCTATTTTTATATAAATACGGGACATTCAAAAAAGAATAACAGAACCGGCATTTTTCATGAAGGAACCAAACGATCAAGGTAAACAATAAATAATTTTGCTCATCTTAAAAGTATGTGTAACACTAAAATGCTACAATTTGTGTAAAATAGCCTTTTAAATCGAAGGAAATTGAAGAATATAAATATTTAATTTATTACATGAAAATACGATGAATGATTCTGAAACCTCGACGATGAGAAACAAGCTTCTATCTGGGCAGGGTATAAATGTAAACAAAGAGCACGTTGTGAAGTTTTGGTTCAGGGTTTGAAGTTGGATCCGACTTCACTTTTTCGGCGAAATGTGCGGGTCGTTATATATCACAGTAAGCTATGGCCATGCTTAAGCCAAGACTCCCTTATAAAACAGACTTGACGATCCGGAGAAAGTCTATGGGTGAAAATGTCCCCGATAATTGCCAACTTATTAGCTGACTTTGTCCCGTAAGTTACGCCACCTGGTGTATACTCCTGGTAATACTCCATAAACAAATGCATAGTAATAAATTGAAAATGATGTGTTATTGGCAAAATTGTATTAAAATATTTTTCGAATTCCAGTAAAATAAAGGCGTAAAAAAAATATTTCGCACAATTATGTTCTGGCTTTAAAAAATGAAACATATCAAAAACGAGATTTAAATATAAGATTTATTGATATTTTTTCAGGGTACTTGTTAATTATCCCGTCGAACAATTTCGCCAAATTATATAAATCGCCAAACTACTCACCAAGTTTTACAAATTGACACAATTTTTTATTTTAAATAACGAAAAAACAAATTAGTATAACATTAATAAAAATACAAATAAAACGTCGAAATATTGGTTTTATTGGCCATTATTGGCATTTAATCTTAAAATTAATTAATTTATGGCAAACCATTATTGGCATTTAATCTTACAAATTGGCGACAGTAATTTGGTCGACGGGATAACTAACAAGTATCATTTTCAGTATATAGGACTTTGCGGTTATTTTTTTTTTAAATCTTGGCACAATTTGGGCTTCGGAAAGAGCGATTTGTTGCCAATTGATATAAACAGTTGTGAAAACAAAACTTATGAAATGTCAGCTTGTTTCATAAGAATTTACGGCACAGATGTCATATACGGCCCCATATTGGCGCGATTTTTTTCCGACGCCAATTTTGCGAAAACCTCGTTACATATCATCTATATCCGGATAACCATATCAAGCAAAATAACGACACTTTGGTGCCAGTTAAGTATCCGGTGCGTATATGACATTGGCGCTAGAAAAAAAATCGCGCCAATATGACATGTGTGCCGAATTTACATGTATAAATTTAGTTTCTAGATATTATTATTGTTTTTTATATACGATTTGTTTATATTTGCATATAAAATAGATAAATGCCTTTTTTATATTGAATAAATTGTACAAATATTGGAAAATAATGCTTCTTTATGTGAAACAGTGAATATGCTTCCAGAAATTACGTTGCCAAATTTTCTTCTCTCGCCAAGGCCCCTATACTTGAAAAATACCGATTTATTATTATATAATGTAGTATTAGCTAATGTTCTGTAATCTGTTCCACAGCCAAAGTTGACTGCAAAAACGCGATGCTGGAACAATGTGGTATCAAGTATACGGTTTAAAAATAAAATTAATTTTGCGCCAAACTACACTTACGCCAATTGGCTCTAGGTCTGATTAAGGAAGAATACTCAAATTAAGATTTACAAACACCAAAATCGTAGCATGACAAGAATATGGTATTTGCGGAAAGTTGAGGGACATGTATAAATTTAAGTGATTATTAAACTTTATTTTGCCAATTTTTTAAGTGTTTATGACTTCAGTCTGTTTTTATGTGTATCCCTGCGTGTTTTAACTTTCCTAAAATACTTTGATACATTTTAGGAAAACTTACATAACATATGTGAGTTAAAACAAGGAAATTAATTACGCACCAAACTTTGCCCGCCAAGATATGCCAATTGGCTGTGGAGCCAATTATGAAACTTTCCATAGATTAATACATACAAACTTTATAGGAAAAAACAGTGAAGCTTTCATCTAAAGTATGTTAAACTGAAATGATCCCCCATACCTTCAAAAACAGAACAAATGATAGGCCAATAAATAAATAAATGAGACTGTGCATTGAAACAAATTGAAGGAGCGATGTTAAATTAAAACTGTAAGGTGAAATTAATTGTGAAAAGAAAAGAAATAGCAGAAATAAAATAAATCACATATTTGAAAATATAAAATATAAAATGAAATATTTTACATTTTCCGGATCTAGATGCTATCCATTTATTTCAATAACTAATATCACTGAGAAATACATGGTAAAATAATTTTCTTTCCTGATTATTATTACTATTATTATCATCATTTATTTACATAACGGAATACAGCAGTAAACATTTTTTGTTTAACAGTAAAATAAGTTCATTTTTTAAATAAAATGTCCAGAACATATGAAAATTTTAAGATTAACAACTATCATTTGCAAACTACAAAGCACATCGTAAAGAATATGGTAAAAGACAAAAGGAAAACAAATTAAAAATTATTTCTGTTTCTCACGTTAAAGGGCGCTAGTCACGGAAAACTATGTGGTTTCTAATCACGTGTACAGCGGACAAAGAAACTTAGCGATTGCGAGGCCTGTTATTTCGATAAGGAGGCCTTGGCTTAAGCATTTAAATTGGATGAGTTCTACCCGGAATATCTACGCAGATTTTCATTGGTCCATTTCCAAATCAAAACTTTTTTTATATATATAGAAGGATAATGTTTTATTGCTTAAAACTATAAGAACAGTTATGAATTTAAAATTGTCTTAAATTAATTAAAAGTACAGCTTTGTAAAAACCTATTTTTCTCCCACTCCGCTTTATGACAACACCTTTTTCTGGTCATTAGAGTTTTGGGATAACAAGGTTCGACTGTATATAAAAAAAAGTATCGCTTTGGAAATGGCCCAATGAAAATCTGCGTAGATCCCGCGAAACGCATCTGATTGGTCAGAGCTTTTTGACGCTTAAGGGGGTTACCAAGAAGGGGAGGAGCCAGTCTGTCGCCAAACGTCGCCAAGTTTTTCGCCAATTCGGCGATATATCGCCAAATTTGACGTTCAAAGTTAGTTGCCAAATGTGACGCCAACTTGGCGCTATTTCCAGTATTTCGCCAAATTTCCATAGACTCCCGTTGAAATCCAATTGGGTTTACTTGCTTGACGAAAATCAACAAATCGACGTATTTCAATGCAACAAATACTAACATTAGCTTATGAATAGAGCATAATTGAACTATTTACATTATTTTTAAGCACAAACACTAACTATTTACAACATTCGTAACACTATATATATAATTTTATACATATATGTTGGCGGGGAAAAGACGGAGTAGGGAAAATTTAAGAGAAGAGGAGATTTATATGATTATTAACTGTAACTGCAAGTTAGCAACTTCATTACATTGCAAATTTGCAACTTCAAAACAAAGATAAGGAAAAGAAATTCCAAACAACTTTAATAAATTTGTTACTTTTTAAAATTACAATATTTTTAATTTATAATTTTCTATTAATTTATAATTTTATTTAATTATGAATTTATTTAATTTATAATTATTCAAATAAATTATAAATTTTATCTTTTTAATGATTTTATATTTAATAACAAGAAGATAGCTTGTCAGAATGACGTGTTTGCATTTTCAAAAGAATGATATAGCATTGCATTCTAAAAAGAATTATGACAGAATAAATATTATCTTATCTGACTAATAGGGTCAGGTGGGTATAATAGTTATAAAAACAGCCCATTTTTCATTGAAACTTAATTTTCAAGAAAATTATTAACTGAATTAGTAAAATAATGATATAGAATATGCAAATGAACTTCACTCACAAAATTTCAAGAACTATTTCACAAAAACATGCAAATTAGTACTAATAATGCTATTTCAAAAGATAGTGTCAACTTTCGTCTTCGTTCATTGCATTTAAAAAAATCAATAAACTTCAATTTCTTTAAGAAAAAAAAATGTAAGAGTGCAATTCCAAATAAATTTGTTAGTTGACAGTAAAAAAGAACACACGTTATAAGATTGAAAAATCAAATCTAAACAGTAAACATTCACTTGTGATACCACTCCAAAGAATAACATGCAGAATGAAACACAACTTCATCAGAAAATTTATTTGTTTTTATTAATTGTTGATAGCAAAAATAATATTTATATAACTTAAATTTTAAAAAGTTTATCTGAGATTAAATCCTCATTTTTCTGAAACATGCATAAAGAAACCTGTAATAAATCTTTTAATCACATAAGTAAATTGCAACAATTAATTGCATTAACAGATTTTTTTCTCAAATTCTTTTATAAAATTACAAATTTGTTTTCCCTACAAAATACAAAATTTTATTTGCATTGATACATATATATATATATATATATGCATATATCAATATGTATCATGGCCTGTAATTCATTCTTTCCCAATGACTTCAGAATTCAAAGAACTTGTTCAAAAGAAATTTTCTTTTATTTTTATTTTAACTAGATGACACCAACAATCACAGAATACAGCTATATTCACTGAACACTATGAAGCATTCTCATTGGTCAGAAAATAGATAACCTTGAAGAAAAGAGGTAATTTTTAGCGATATTTTTAACAGTGTATACGGAATTCAAACTGTAATGTAATGAATAAATGTAAACAAAAGTGAAAAACGTATTTCAAAATATTAATATGCTTTTGCAAAATATTTTAAGAGCATTTAATGAATAGCTGAAAGAGTCATTCATTTGTTTTTTGTATTTGTACTTAGTGCTTATGAATGGCAACGGTAATCGCTTGTATACATCAGAAGCCTGTTGTAGGTAGCTGGTTATTTTTAAATTAGATCTTAAAGCGTTATAATTGTATACTTTTTGAAGCTTTTAGAAAAATTGAAGAATAATATATGTTACACAACGAATAGATAGATTAAATAAGGCAGTCGGTAAATACGGCATCCAAATGTTTAAGCCGAACATGGCCGCGTTTGGCTGATTTTAACGAAAGATTATCAGGAAACGGATGAGTTCACTCCCGGAAGCGTTATACACTTTGCGCTATTCTATATATAATTATTATAATTATGAAACTCTGTACGCTCTAATGATTATGTACTTGGAGATAAGGAAATAGAATTGTCAGGTGCTGGGGAGAAGCGCGTTTGTACCAAATGGAATCTAAAAATTGAATGCATAGAAAATAAAGGATCACGAAGCGATCAGGAATGGAAACGCGAAACAATTACGTCCGGGTTGGCTAGAAAATAGGGATTCTAGAAAATCGCGATTCCATTCGGTATCGCGAAGAGATTACGCGGGGGATTGTTGAGCGTGGCGAGCAGGGGGGCGGAGTCCCCCTAGTACGTTATATATTAATTACAAAATTTTAAATCTTTCACACTAGCTTTCAGTTATTCAAAATTGGGTATAAGATGAACTTTTTAAAAAAGTGTTAGTTTTTTCAATTCCATAAGATTTTTTAAAATTAAAACCATTAACTGAAAAATAAATTTCAGTTTTCTTCATTTATTGTTATAGACTTTTTGAAGACTGGCACTGCTTTAACATTCGTTTGTTCGGATTTTAAGTTTTTAAATCTATATAAATGCTACATTGAGACAAGTTGCACAAAATATTGCCGATATTTGTATATAAAAAGTGGAATATTTAGAATAATAACATTTCACGACACACAAAACAAATGTGTATATCCATATGTGTGGGTATGTGTATAAGACAATATAAGTTCTTCGCACTCTTAAAAAATGTAATGGTAGGAATGAAAAAGAAATACTATTTTAATCTTATTTCACTAATTAATGAAATATAAATAGTAACGTTAAATATATATTATTTAAAATTACAAAATAAATTCAAATATTAAAAAATTACTCATCAGAGTATTTCATGCTGTTTTCAATATAAGCCAATATATTTCTTATCTGCTGTCGCTTTCATGCCAAGCTGCAGCAAGCGTAATGAAATTCACATCAGAAACTTCTGATGGCTTCCGAATGATATCGAGAAATGGTAATCTCCAAGCAGCATGATGTAATTAGTGTTCGAGAATAAGTTTTTACTCTTTCTGCAGAATATGCACTTTTCTTCTGGTCATACATTCAACCCTATAATTGAGTTTTTCTAATGGAGACGTCAGTTTTATATTTCTAACGAAGAATACTGTCAAAATTTGTACTGAGAAAAAGAATTCTAAGAGGAATTTTTCTGATACAGTCGTTTAATTCTATTTTATTTATGTGTTTTTTTTTTAAACCAAAAAAATAGTTTTCATTCAATAAATGGCTGTGAGAACTTTAAGAGTAGTATGAATCTCTTTATCTCTCTCTCTCTCGGTATATATATATATTTACACATATATATAACCATTAATTAAACATTACTGACCACCAACAAACATTGTGATAGTATGAATAAATTTACATCAATACAGTGTCCCCATATATATATATATATGTGTGTGTGTAATAATAAAAATTTTCGCCCTTTTATCTTAGTAAAACTATTCCAAATTCTTAACATTTTTCCTTTTTTACCTATCTTTAATAATATCTTAATATATTTTGTCTTTTATTTCATGCACTTAAAATTGCGTATTCTTTTATTAGTCTAAAAACCTTAATCCATTCGCCTCATCTCATAAAACCCATTAAATCACTTTTTTCATTTTATTCGAAAAATAAATTCTTTTTCTTTCTAATGTTTTTTTATTAGAATTGTTCGATGATGTTCTTTTTTCCCACAATTCCTTTCAAATCCCGCCAGCCATTGTTTGCGCAATAATTCTGACGCCGAAGCTAAAGAGATCGCATCGTCGTCATGCGTGCCTTCCCCCCTTTCCCCTGGAGCTACTCCTATCGTATTCTGCTCTTATCGCGTCCTTCCGGCTACTTGTACGGGATTTGTCATTTATCGTGTATTGTATTCATACGCATGCAGTTTTCGCAAGTATATAACCCGTTGCATGGGCTAGGAGAGGGGAATTTTACGATTATTGAGTTGCTTAATTAAACCACGCCACCTGGAGTGATTTTTTCCTGAATCTTCATCATTTGTTCTATTCGTAACATCTAGTGGTGCATTTTACTACATAGCAACTGCCCACACATGGATCACCTATATCTAGTGGAATTTGGTGCATTATATGGTCGATTAATAAGCGTTTTGATGCATCTATAGGTTTCGAATATTATGCTTCGGGAAACATTCCAATGGACGACAGCCTGACCTTCCACTCTTCCATCACGATTGTACGACTGCAAAAACCATGATTTCTTTATTGAGTACATGATGTGGGTATGCTGGTGCTTAAGATCTACATGTTTATATGATACAGCTGTGGCAGACAACAATGCGAAACCTATACAAAAACTGTATCCATTTGTGTAAAATAGAACGTATATTCATACCTATATAAAAGTTTTAAAAAAATCAAAAGAATTTCCGCATATAAATAAATAAACAAATTTTATCCGAAGCACAACTAACTGTACTTCCAGCTACCCAAAGACGTATAACCTCACATATTTCAAACGAATTGACTTATTTGATTGAATGAAAAGGTAATTAATGAAATTAATCCCTGACGAAGGTTGCGGGATGACAGACCGAAATTACTTGAAAATTTAAATAAAATGTATATTTTTAAACTTGTGTCTTCTGTATTATTATTATTATATGTAATATTTTAAGTAAACGTTGAACATTTTAATTTCATATTATATAGTTTTAGAATTTCTGCATGTTTTTTTTATTATTCAATGCAGTGTTTTTAACCAAACTTAATGATTCTTTCGGAACACTTGGGAACATAATATAGAAATACAGCACTGTAGTTAATATACAATTATATTATATATTTTATGATACAGGAACATTTGTGTGAAATAATTTTTAAATGCGCGAGTGCAAATTGTAACCTTTTTCTTACAATTTAGAAACCAACTGTACAGAGTGATTCAGAACTAGAGGAACAAACTTCTAGGAGAGGCGGGGCACATCTAGATGACTCGGAATCCCATAGCAATGGAAGATCGGAAATGCAATCCTAACGAGATAGGGTGATTTTTTAGATGTTGAATTATTGTGACAGCAAATAGACATTTAAAGACCGTAAACTTAATTAATTAAATTAAATTAATTAAATTAGTCAGCTTTATCCAAGCTAATTTTATTTAAAGTTATATTTGGTTTCCAAATTCGGCGATATCTTGAAGTGCCTGCCCTTTTAAGACAACATGGTGGATGAGGCTAACCAGTGAATTTGGTCGAGACCTTAGTAATTCCTGTGCATACGCTCACTCACGTCGGAATCGGTTGATATATATATATATAATCGGTTGATATCGGTTTATATATAGTGCTGTCTCAGGCAAAAAATCAGATTTTTCAAAATGTCACCCACATAATGAAATTCAAACTGCTGTATCTGAGCCATTTTTTAAGATAAAGACAAAACAAAAAATGCTCCGGAATCCTTATATCAGAGTCAAATACTTAAGAAAGAAACCTTTTTCAATTTCTAAATTTTTTTCACCTCACTTTAAGTATAATTTTTTTTTAATTTAATGGCCGTCATTTTGATACAAGATGGCGGATGAAGCTGGCCAGTGAATTTGGTCGAGACATTGCTATATACTATCCAAATGCCTCCTTGCATCCAAATAGGTTAATAAATACGTGTGTTATCGCGTGACAAATATCAGATCGTTTCAAAATGTCAGACATGCTAGAAATTTCAAAGTGCTATAACCCAACCATTTTTTAAGGCGTAGGCGAAAAAATAACTGCCCTGAAATCTTTGTATCAAGGTCAAACACATTAAAAAATCCTCTATCTTTTCCAATTTTTTGATACCTCATTTTAAATTTTAAATAATCTTTTTAAATGTTCCCTTTTGAAACAAGATGGCGAATGAAGGTTGTCTACGAACACGGTCGAGACATTGGTATGCACTATGTATACACCAAGTTACATCCAAATCGGTTCATAAATACGCCTGTTATCGCGTGACCAAAAATCAGGTCGTTTCAAAATGTCAGCCACAATAGAAATTCAAAATGCTATAACTCAGTCTTTTTTCTAGATATAGACGAAACAAAAACTGTTCCAGAATTTTTATATTAAGGTCAAACACACAAGGAATCTTTTTTCAAATTTTTGATGACTCATTCTAAATTTAAAATTTAAAATTTTTAAATTTTTTTAAATGGCCGCCATTTTTAAACCAGATGACGGATGTAGCTGGCCAACGAACTCGGTCGAGACATTGATAAGTACTATGTACACACCGAGTTGCATATAAATCGGTTCACAAACACGCCTGTTATCGCGTGACAAATATCAGGTCGGTTCAAAATGTTAGCCACAATAGAAATTTAAAATGCTATAACTCAGCCCTTTTTTAAGATATATACAAAACAAAAACTGCTTCGGAATCTTTGTATCAAGGTGAAATACATAAGAAATAAATATTTTTCAATTTTTAATTTTTTGGTACCACATTTTAAATTTAAAATTTAAAAAAAAAATTTAAATGGCCGCCATTTTCAAACAAGATGGCGGATAAAGCTGGCCAACGAACTCGATCGAGACATTAGTCTGTAATATGTACACACCGAGTTTCATTCAAATCGGTTCATAAATGCGAGAGTTACAGTGTGACAAATGTCAGATATATATATATATATATATATCAACTTTTGAAAGGAGTGTGGTGTCGGTGTCTGGGGTCATGATCGATGAAAATATACCAAAATTTTTTTGAAATCGCTTTCCTCCGAACAGCTGCAATAGGTACCTTTTTGTATTGAAAGCTTCCTAAAATCAAAAAATCCGACTGCGTAAAAGCGAACTAATTAATTATTTCTCATCAATGTGAAACTATTTTTTATCTTACTTATCTATTTTTTTACTTGTATTGATGACTTTTAATCTGTGTTTATTTGTTAGCTCCTAACTATAATTACTGTTGTGATGAGGCCTATAGATGGCTATGATGGTTAGAGTTGCAGTAAAGCTAGAGATTCTACCTACACAACTTCCAGGAAGTGTAATATATAAACGGAGCTTCTGACTGTAAAATAGTCAATGAAACATCGTCTTCATTTTGAAAGACCTATCCTAAGATATGCCACTTAATAGGATGCGTAAAAAAAAAAAAAAAAAAAAAAAAATTCGTCTCTACAACCATTTTGTATTTTACGACTGCCATTTTGAGTTTATAAAAACAAAACCTAGCCTATAACCATCGGACAATTAAGACGAACCGTTAGAGACCTCATTCATTAAAAACCCTCCAGCCGTTGGGGTGTTTCAAGGGTATAAAAAAATCCACATACCCAGATACGCGTGAAACACATAACCCTTCTTGGCAGTCGGGTAAAAAGTCATAATTTTCCTGAGTTTTCAGCCTAAGTGTCTTGTTCTGGCCAACTACAGTTTTGGTCCTTTGAGTTAGTACGGGCGGTTTGAAATGTCGCATCTTCGTTGATACCACGAATGTCCGACAGATGTACGGAGTTTTTCAAAACAGCAGAAATTCCATGTTACGAATGTTTCATTACCACGTTACGAAACATCGGGTAACTTCATTATCAGGAAAGTCAGGACTTATTTTAAGCTTATGGTCTATGAATGTCAATTTGCCATCACAATGATTAAGCACCCCCCCCCCCCCCCCCATATCTCCTAAGGAGGTTTTTTTCATTTTAACACTGCATTGCTATGTGCTTTCGTGTTGTCTAGGTGTACCCACCTAGAAATTTGTTCATCTAGTTTTGAATCACCCTATATAGGGCAACTTATGTTAAATAGCGATGTGCTTTACATCTCTGATGTTCCAGTAGAATTCGTCGAGTACTTTCCTACACCTCAAAAAAAGGTCTAAAATCTTCTTCTCTGTATGTGTATATCTATATATCTATATATATATATACTAGAAAGATAGCCCGTCAAAAATGACGGAATATAATATATAGATATGTTATATACAACACATCTGCAAGAATATGAGTTTTTCTCGCTTGTTCCGCAGTGATAGATGAAAATAACACATTTTAAAAAAGAAACACATTTATGAAAATCTATGTATAATGAAGACATAAAAAATGCAATTTAAGTGTAAATTAACATTTGGTCATAAAACTTCAGGATATACGTTTTTTTGTAAAAACTTTTGGTACAGATGTCATATTCGCCCCATATTGGCGCGATTTTTTTCGGTTGCCAATTTGGCGAAAACATCAACAGCATAAACAACATAATCCGGGTTACCACATCAAACAAAATAACGACACTTTCACGCAAGTTAAGTACCTGTTGCCTATATGATATTGGCGACAGAAAAAAATCGCGCCAATATGGGGCGAATATGACATCTGTTCCAAACTTTTTTATTATTTAAAAGCTGACCTTGTTTTTCAGTATCTTCGACATATATTTTTAAATGTCCTTCCTCTTTGCATCTTGAAATAATTACATATAGTTGTCCATGAGAAAAAAACAGTTCTTTTAAATACAGTCCGACTGTAGAATATGATTTTAACTTATTTATCATATTTGTAAATGACAGTATAAATGAAAATTTTATTCATATCAATTCATTTCATTCATTACTCATTCATTTAAAATGAAAAATACTATAAATTATTTAAAAAAGGTATTTCTTTGTTAAAAAACATATTCTATATTATATCTCTACTTCATTATTAATTTTCCAATCAAAGAACAGAACAAACCTAACAAAAAAAAAAAAAAAAAAAAAAAAAAAAAAAACCGTTACCACTTTGAGTTTCCATTATCGTCTGCATGAGAAAAAAAAACACTATAGAAACCATAGAGGTAATTCAATGTTGGATGAATGCCAACATCGGTTCCCTTTTCTCATGTAGACTTTTTCATGGTGCTGCGACCGGCGGTGACGTCATTCACATTGTATTAAAAGAGAGGCGAAATAGTAACTCAATAGGCGAGATTTTCTATGTGAATGATTCTAAAATGTGAATGACTCACCATAACAGCTCTGTGCTTCTTTACATTAGGAAAATTAAACACGGTGTCTGAAATGGTTTAACGATAGTACAACACATTAAACTTTTCTAATAGAAAAATATGCTGAACATATGCTGTTTTTATAGAAAAATGTGCTGGACAGACGTGATTCAAGATAGAAGAAATAAATGTAAAAAAAAAATTGAAAGACATACTTTCATTAATATTCACAAAAACGTATTTTTTTAATACTCTAAAAAGTGGGAAATTTTTGGGATAGAAATAAAATTGTTTTATTTTCTCATGTCCAAGGAAAAAAAACAATGAAAGCTTAGGCGCCAATAGAATTTAACTTTTGTGTTTTTTTTTATGATATGATATTATATTATGTACGTTACCTATGTATATATATATATATGTATATAAAGTTGGCGCCCGCGCTTTCATTTTTTTTTCCCTTGGGCATGGGAAAATAAAACAATTTATTTTTAAGCCCAAATATTGTTTGCTACTTTTTAGTGTGTTTAAAAAATATATATATATATTTTTATACATTTTTGAAGAATTTTAATAAAAGCATGTCTTTCAAAATAAATAAATAAATAAATAAATAAAAATTTAGAAAAATACATATATTTTGTTTTTAATATTTTAGTCAAACAACTCTTTTTTAGTCTTATTTTAAATTTATTTTAGGCATAGATGTCATACGCTGGCGCGATTTTTTTCCGACGCCAGTTTGGCGAAAACCTCTTTACGATATCATCTATATCCGGGTAACCATATCAAGCAAAATAACGACACTTTGGCGCCAGTTAAGTACCCGGTGCGTATATGATATTGGCGCCAGAAAAAAATTGCGCCAATATGGGGCGTATATGACATCTGTGCCTTATTTTATTCTTAATTTTTTTGTACAAACTATAGCGCAGATAGTGCAAAATAATACACATTTTGGTACTTTTCCACTATTGGGGTCTTGGCGTTTTTTTAAAAAGCTTGTTGTAATTCGGGCATCAGAAAGTGAGATTTGTGATCAAATCATATAAACAGCTATGAAAATCAAATAAACAAACTTTTAAGTTTATTTATATAATCTATAAATATTTGGTATAGATGTCACGCCAATGTCATATACGCAACGGGTACTTAACTGGCGCCAATGTGTCGTTATTTTGCTTGATATGGTAACCCGGATGTTGGTGTTTCATGCTGTTGATGTTTTCGCCAAATTGGCGTAAAAAAATGATATCTGTGCCAAATATTTTACTTATATCTATATTGTTGTTGTTTTTTTTATATATAATTTACTTCTGTTTGTATACAAAAATAGTTAATATAGTTGCTTCTGTGTATTAAATAAATTGTGTAAATATTGAAAAATTACTTGTGAGTATATGAAACAGTGAATAAGTTGGTAGAAAATATGTTGCCAAATTTCATTTTCTGGTACTTTTCCGTTATACGGACACCATTGCCGCCAAGCGCAATAGTTGGCGCAAAACGAAAATCATGTGAATTGAAACATTTGAAAAAGAAAAGAAAAAACATGAAGATAAAGTGAGCATTTAAAAAATAGGTACTTCTTAGTTATCCCGTCGACCAAATTACTGTCGCCAAATTGTAAGGGTAATTGCCAATAATGATTGCCATTAATTAATTAATTGTAAGATTAAATGCCAAGAATGACCAGTAAAACCATTAATTCGACGTTTTATTTGTATTTTATTAATGTTTTACTAATTTATTTGTTCTTTCGTTATTTAAAATAAAGAATTATGTCAATGTGTATAATTTGGCGAGTGGTTTGGCTATTTATATAATTTGGCGAAATTGGTCGACGGGATAACTAAGAAGTACCAAAAGATATAACATTTGAAAATTACAGACTTTTACGAACTATTTTATTAAATTACAAATATAGGTACTTCTTAGTTATCCCGTCGACCAAACTACTGACGCCAAATTGTAAGATTAAATGCCAATAATGGATGTCATTAATTAATTAATTGTAAGATTAAATGCCAATAATGGCCAATAAAACCATTAATTCGACGTTTTATTTGTATTTTTATTAATGTTCTACTAATTTATTTGTTCTTTCGTAATTTAAAATAAAAATTATGTCAATGTGTATAATTTGGCGAGTGGTTTGGCGATTTATATAATTTGACGAAATTGGTCGACGGGATAACTAAGAAGTACCCAAATATATACTTAAAATAAGTGAACAAATAACTGTTATACAATAGAGTAATAAATTAGGCACAGATGTCATATTCGCCCCATACTGGCGCGATTTTTTTCGGTTGCCAATTTGGCGAAAACATCAACAGCATAAACAACATAATCCGGGTTAACACATCAAGCAAAATAACGACACTTTGGCGCAAGTTAAGTACCCGTTGCCTATATGATATTGGTATCAGAAAAAAATCGCGCCAATATGGGGCGAATATGACATCTGTGCCATAAATTAAAACTGATACTAAACGGAACAGATGTCATATATTCCCGCGGCCGCCATCTTGGATTTTTTCTTGGCGTGAAAACCCCTTTTTCGCCAAGTGGTAAATGTCGTCATGCAGCGATTTATGCGTTTGTTAGGATTAACGAAAATAAAATGTAAAACATCGCCAAGAAATCTCAAAATATCGAAGATGGCGGCCGCGGGAATATACAGCATCTGGCACAGATGTCATATCATATTGGCGCGATTTTTTTCTGACCCTAATGCCATGTACGCACCGGGTACTTAACTTGCACCAAAGTGTCGTTATTTTGCTTGATATGGTAACCCGGATATAGATGATATAGTAAAGAGGTTTTCGCCAAAATGGCGTCGGTAAAAAGTCGCGCTGATAAGGGGTAATGTATATGACATCTGTGCCCAGCATCTAAGCCTTGTTTTCCATTGCCGCCATTAAAGTTTTAGCTGTACGATCGGGAATAGGAGTAAGAAAACATCCTCGTGTTTCACGACATAAACCACCTAGCACCCACTGAGGAGGAAGAAAACGTCCAACGTTGCTTTTTTTCTGGTAAAAAGACTTTCATCTACTTCTATAATTTTATTAGATCCACCGATTTTTCTGTTTGGCCGTGAACACAAAGCATTTGCACAAACTTCTTTCAAATAACTATTCCTGTCAGCTGTTGTGTTGTGGTTCATATCAAGTTGCAGCCCACAAAACTCAATCGATGTCAACTCTTGGCACCCTAAATATATAAACCTTAAAGCATTAAGAAAAGACAACCGCGATCCTTTAAACCATCTTTTCTGTCGTATTCCTACGCTTTCTCGGCATGATCGTAAGCTACATCTCCATTTCGGATTTTCAAACCATGTTTTCTGTCGTATTCCTACGCTTCTCGGCATGATCGTAAGCTACATCTCCATTTCGGATTTCCAGAACTCATCCATAATTTCCTTTCATGGTTTTTTGAACACAACATTTTATTATGCAGGATTCCAAATTCCTGAAACAGTTTTATCGCAACTTTCTCATATTCTGGTAATTGCCAAATGATAAAATCCATCTCAGCGTCAGCAGCAAAAGTAAATTATAACTTCATTAAAAAAATATTTTCAATTCGAATAGTAAATTAAATAGCTTTTAAGGTTAAATAATAATAATTCATGCGATTCACGTTTCATAAATAGCATATCACAATGTTCCGCATGGTTTACAATAAAAATCCTTTTCACGATCAGGGTTGAAATAATTGGCGCATTAGCATACATTTTGGTATGGTGTCCGTATAACGGAAAAGCACTCATTTTCTCTATCTCGCCAAGGTCCTATACTGGAAAAGTACCTAAAGCACATTAAAATCGGGCAGTTAGGAGCTCGGACAGTACAGCGCCGTCTATTGGCGGTTATGTTATTAGTAGCATCGGGATGAAGATGTAAAGATTTACATTTTCGTATATTACACATTTAAATTCTCATCCATAGATTCTGAAAAAAAAAACCCCTTAAAAGTACGGAGTTAAAATTATATTGCGATGACCTTGATTATGAAAGATTAATGGTTTTAAATGGGAATTCCGCCAAAAAAGCCAACTATCGCCAAGTTGGCTTCATATATGACAACTTATTTTTGTCGCCAAATTTGGCGACATTTTTTTTAAATTTGGCAATATTTCGCCAAGTTGGTCAACCTTTGTCGCTACTGTGGTAACCCCGCATTAGTATTTTTCAACAATTACTCATTACGTCATTACAATGAGGCGGTTCTACCGGAATCGTGAGGGACACACAGAGACTTGGATTTTATATAAATAGATATATCAGGACATCAGAAGCCAAGGGGCACCAATTGACAAAATTTCATTTTGAAGTAAATTTACAAAGTTAATAGACGTTAAAGTTGAACATAAATAATAATTGACTGAATTGAAATAGGAAACTGCTGCTTGTTTCACAGAGGTCTTTAAACTCTTATTTCAATAAATGTGAAAAAAGTAGAGTGCAATTGTCTTTAAATCTATAATTAATTACTATTGATCATTATTCGGTAAAAGTGGTTGATCTCTAAAACACAACGTATAATTAGAAAATCGCTTATATTTCTTTATCTGAAAAGTAAAAAGCATATTTCCAGGTCGTCTGTGCATTTAGTTCAATTTTTTCAATTTTTGTCACTTATACCCTTTGGCTTCTGGGGTCCTCATATATATATATATATATATATATATATCAGCGATATGACAGTTGCTATAAGCTTCGTACGTTCCTTGAATTACCAATGTGAAAAATCTTTGTATTGCATTATTTATTTTCAAAATTTCCATTTTTAAATAAGTCGAAGATTTCTATTTCAAAAGATTTTTACTGAAATTCAAGATACGTATGAATCGTTGGTTAGCTACGGAATCCCTGATATGTATGGATATGTATGTATGTATTTTATATGTATATATATATATGAAGATATTCTATTATTTCATTTGATATCTATAAAGCACAGGGAAATAAAATATTAATTTATTTTATATTCAGAATTTAAAAATAGATTGTTAACTTTATATATTACTTAAACAGCAAGAATAAATTCGAATATAAAGAAACTAGCAATTAGATTATTTAAACATATTTATTATGAAGACTATATGTTACGAACGAACATTCTTTAAAATTATACCCTTCTCAATTTATATATATATATATTCTCTTATCTGTTTAGTACCTTTAAAAGCATGAAAGAACATCAAATACTTTACATACGTACCCTCATAGCATGCATGATCACGGGGACGTCGTTGTGACGTCACTGTAAGTCACCGTGGTCATGTCACATCTGTGACCAAAATCCCACCACTTAGTGATGCCACATTGTGACTGAGATGTGAACTTTTGAGAGAACTTTAAAAAATTACGAAAATTCTTCAAGAAAAAATAGAAAATTCTTCAAGAGACGACGAACGAAAATTCTTCAAGAAAATTATATTTTTCTAGCAATTAAAAATTTGTGACGTCATTGTTATGTCATTGCATGTAACGTACGTCACGTCACATATGTGACAAAAAAACCTCCATATTGTAAGTCGTAGTGTGACAAAAATAGGAACTTTTAAAATCTTTGAAAAGGAGGAGAAATATTTTAAACGGTATTTTAAACAGTCCCGACTTACAGCGACATAAGGAATGAAAATATATTAGTGCATAGTAAATGGTAAATTCTGTTACGAAAGGGGCGGGGGGACATAATATATAAAGTGCACGATACAAGCATTAATAAACTAAATTTTCATGCTGTATTTTATCAATTTGATATCTAAGACAGTGAAAGTATACTTTTTTCATGATTTCAATTTTATCCAGCATTGCAATTTCATATAATAATCCCTCACTGATTGTTATAATTATAAAAGTGTTTCTCGGAAAAATCTTACGTGCTGGAGCAATTTGGATAACATATTTAGAATTAGGAGTATTAAATCTGTACACTTTACATATTTAGTTTTCAGGGAGGAATTTTTATTTATTTTTTTTTTTTGCCAACCAGTGGTATTCGAAACAATTCTGTGGTTTCAAACTAAAAATTTTCTATTACAGTTAAGTCTGCAGCTTTTAATGAGCACGTAGAAAGAGTCTTCAGAGTTTAGTTATATATGCATTTCTTACTTTATAATTTGCATTCAAGTCATATTCTTTCCGTTTATTGTTTAAATATTTTAAGTAACTATTTTTTCAAAAATTCTACTTCTTTCAGACTTTTTAAATAAAATTAACATTTTCCAAAAATAAAAGAAATACACAAAATTTATGCGAAACCTATGATATAATTAATTATTCGTATTTCAAATTTGTATTTTAGAGATATGACTTAAAAAAAAGTTATTTAACAAATTGTTTTATTTTACAGAAAACGTGTGAAAAAACTTTACTTTAAAAAGAGGGGGCTGGTGGTTCATTATTACCATTAAATTGATTTTTACACATTTTAAAAATTTAAACAATGTTTTATCTAATAAACTCTAATTATGAATATTATTATTATTATTATTATTTACAAAAAGGAAACTTTACAATACATTTTAACATAAATATTTGGCACTGATAAAAAGAAAAGGTAAAATACATTGGAAATTTCTTCAAATAGAAAATTTTAAATAAAGACACTCTCATTGCGCATTTAAGTTCAAAATCTATTGTATACAAAACAAGTACGCGGTAAAGAACCATCTGCCGAAATCGACTGCTTGATATATAACCACAGAAAAATAAATAAGGAAAAACGCGGGAAACCACGAAGTTACGTCACTGTTTAGAACATCGCCACTTCTACAATAGTTTTTTTTTAAGATAAGATAATGAGAGCTGCCATTTTAGGATACACGAATATTATTATAGAAACATAAACGTATGTGTTATTTAATTTAAATCTTTTTTTCCTGATGTGTTGTGAGTTAAATAGTTTTATGTTATATTAATAAGAGACTGATCTGGAATTGTTTTCAGAAGCAAAATTTTCCTATTCGATAAGGTGAATGAAAATACCTTAATCTGTCATCGCTTGAAAAATAAAAGCTGCGCAGAGACTGATTTATGATTACATTCACAGGGAAATTAATGAAAACATCAATTTTCAGTTACTTAAGATTGAAAATGTGTTAAGACAATGATTTGGATGGTTTATTTCGGCATCTTACTGTGTTCTGATTACTAACACTTATAGATTATATAGATATTCAATTATTATGATATTACGAAATTGTTTCAGATTAGAAATTAGCATTATACATGGAAAATGTACTTTTACATATTACAGTAGTGAAACTTTTGAAAGAGTTTTTTTTAGTGCTAATAATATTTTAAATTATTTTTTAAAATCCTAAATCTTCATACCAATGTTCTCAGATTTAACATTTGTCAAAATTATAAAACAGTAGGAATTCCTTATAACATATGGAGAGATTTTTGAGATATTGTTAAATCTAATAATGCATTTAATTCATCTATTGTAGTTTGTTGTTGTTTAATAGTACAACTATAAATACTAATTATTATTTTTAAAGTTTTTCAAATTTGTATATTTATTTTTTTTAATTGTATGTAAGCATTTTTTTTCTGTTTGTGATTTTAATCAAACATTTAATTATAGACATTTTGAATCGATTATTAAATTTTCTTCTATTATAAACTAATTTTCTACGTTTGTGATACACGTAATTATTGGCACTAAAAAATAAAATACGATATTTAAGCATTGGAATAAAGTGTTTTTCATGCCTGATAAGAAGTTATAGATTAAAATGCTTTAGTGAATATTTTTTTTAAGTTCATATAATACAGGATACATAATATAGGATACAAAGTTGAAAAATGCTTATGACTTCGGTTTGTCTCTCCGTCTGTCCGTCTAGCAGTCTGTCCGCGCTCTAACTCTTGTAAATATACTCGGATTGCCCAGAAATTTTTGGATGTTATTGACGTTTACTATAGCACGGTCCCTATCTGTAATGAAGTTTGTAGCATGTTTAGTTCATTTACAAGACAGCCAAAAGTATTCAGATACATTACGGCCTATGGGAAAAAAAACGTTTCAAATGATTTTTAATGGTTTTACGCACGCTTTCAAAGAGAATAAAATTGATATTCATTTAAGAAGCACACTAAAATATGCATTCTGTTGACTATGCGATGCAAAGAATAGTTATTATTCATTTACAGGGCTAAAAAGAATTCCAATACATAATGATATATAGGTGGAGAGAATTGTTTGCTGCGTACTCTAATTATATTAATGTGTTTCATATATAATGAAACTGATATACGTCGCTGAGGTTTACATACTATAAATAATTTCATGTATAATACGAATAATACGTATATCCATTTACAGGGACACATTATATAAAATATTTCAGATGCTATATTGTATCCGAAGTATTGTACATTAGCGATGACGGCTGGAAATGCATTTTTAATTATGATATGCGCTTTTATGATTCACTATATTTATGCATAGTAGATCTATACATATAAAAGCCGTTCGCTGTGTGTATGTCCTTTATACAAATCTTCCATTTTAGACCAATTTGCACGAAACTCCATGTACATACATTTTAGAACGTGGAAAAGATCACTGTCTACTTTAAAAAATCATCAGACCCGTATTTATCCCTTTTTTCTACCATCTTCCATTATTTAACATTATAGAAATAACTCTTTTTTTAATTTTTCTAATTCAACTTTTCTTTCCTGTTGCCACACATCTAAAAAACTGCCCAATAAAAATAAAAAAAAAGATAACTGGAGTACTTTGTTTTATAAGCCAATAAGAATTCAGATTGTCTTACTATATTTTTGCTGTTCTTGAAATTGACGTCATTCAAAGAAGAAATGCACATTTTTCATTTATGTATGTAAAAACTTTAACTAAGCGTCTGTTAAAATGACGTAGTACCTTAGTTGAATGTTTCTGAAAGTAAAAAATCTATTTCAATGAAGTCGTTTCAATATCAAGTAATCAATTTAGATATAAGATAATGATAAAAAAATCGCTTGCTAGCTATGACATCACTTTCTAACTTTCCAATAACGTTTTATTCTGACAGTAATCTCTTGATCTTCTGAAATTATTTCTTTTTATTATCATCCATAAAGTGAAGGCTTTATTTTTAAGCCACGCGAACTAAAATTTCAGTAAATAGGAAATGACTAGGGTGTTTTTATTGCATTTTTCTGTGTATTGTCAAGGAAATCGTATTTTACTGTCATACTTGCTGAAGAAAACAAACATTCTGATTTTAAAAGCTCAAACAATAATTACGTCAAAATGATGTATTTTTATGAAATACAAACGGTTGCTACATTTTATTTCCTACTTTGCTCCATTTAACTAAGTGTTTCAATACCTTAAATGCAATGAGAGCATTCTGCGATTTATATTATTACAATTACATAAAATACGACTTTTCTAAAATTTATATTACATAGAAAATGTAATTTAGCAAATGTTTCTAGAGTTAGGCCCTCTTTTAAAAGAAAGCTTCCAGACTAGACATCAGGACTGAAAGCTTATGGAATTTGATTCCATTTTCAGATCAGTCGCTGTAGATTTAGTTTTCATGAATGAAAGTTTCCGCTTAAAAATAATCTGGCAATACTCCCTGGAATATCCGTGGTTAAGGATTGCCATATACAGCCCGTTTACAGCGCAGAAAAAAATCGCTTTTAATTTAAAACGCTAAAAGCTTTTTACATTTACGATTTTTTTTTATTTTAAAATGTCCAAAAGATAAGGCAAATATCATTGAAAGTACTTTTTGTTTTTCATTCGACGTTTGAAAAATATAATGTGCGGTGTTTAGAGATTAAGCAAATTGCAGTAAAAGCAAAATTTATTGGTGAGGTCATTGCCACCATAAATATGATGCCAGCGTTACGCATGGACATGTCTTTTTCTTATAATACTGCGTTAAGTGCAAACGGTTTCATCTATCGTAATTTGGTAGTACACACATTTTAAAATATCCATGTCTGAAAAATACTTTAAAATCCATTAAAAATCAGAAACGTGAAATACGATTTTCAAACAAATTTCATTTGAGAGTACTTTTTTCTATTCGACAACGTAAAAAATGAAATTGGGCAATTTTTAGAAATTAAGAAAAAATCCAGTAAAAGCACAATTTGTGGATTAGGCCGTTGTCACCATCAGTATGATTTCTGCGTTACTAACTGACATGTTTTTGCTTTAAAATTTAGATAGGTGGCATGCTAACGAGAATTTCACTAAACTATTACCACTAAACTGTAACCAAAACTACTACGCCATTTGATTAATTTTTATTTTTTGTATTGCCTTTAAAACAATATGTCATTCTATTACACCCGCCAAAGAAAATACGCATCCTGATGCTTAAAGTTGAGGGATCTTACTATGGCTGCCACATATTAACGTCATATTTTCTTATTATATTTTTTATCTTTTACTGATGAGAATGCACAAAGATCCATTACTGTGATTGCCATATTATTTCATTTTACTTTATTTTAACTGGAAGGCCCTTATGTTTAAGACGGGCAAAGCCGGGTAGTTCTGCTACTGGTGTATATAAATGCTATAATTCCTATACAGGGCTAAGTATTCGTAAGTGTTACTGGGAATGGGCGCAAAGCGCTTAAAGGGGGTTTTTTAAATGAGTTATGCTTTTTTTCGCTGAACTGCATTTAATTTACTAAGAAATATTTGTAGAATATAGATAAAATGATATACAGTGTCACGTAAAGAATTGGGTACATGGCCGTCTATAAATTATAATTTCTGGAAATGTGATTTCAGCAGTTTTAAGAGTGTCTTAGTTTGAATTAAATTTTAACTAAATAGTGGGTGTAATAAAGGTTCTAGGTAAACTACAGGGTTGTACAATAGCATTCAAGATAATTTCAGCCTGTTAGGCGTTTTCTTGCTAAACTAAATTTTCCAATTATATAGTATATATACACTGAAAAAAATGGGTACTCAAAATTGAGTAAAAAGTGCACAATTTTAAATGCGTCACATACTCAAAATTGCTCCCATCCAAATGTACTCAAAGTTGAGATACACATGTACTAATTTTTCATTCCATGGTTGTGATCAAATATGAATAGTTATGTATTGCACCCCCCCCCAAAAAAAAAAACAACAAACAAACAAACAAACAAACAAAACCCCCCTAAAAATTAAAGTAAAAATGTACTGACATTTATTTCCCGTTCAAAGTTATTAACAAGAAATATTTAATTTATTATTTATTAAGAAAAATAGCGAAATTCTTAACAAGATACTCAAATCGAATATTTTTATGACAAGGGCAATATTTCCAAGAACTTTTAAATCATTTTAAAATACTGTGCATAATTTAATATTTACATTAATAAACATCATTTATGCCGCCAAAATGAAATGAACCATTACAGGGAACAAAATTATTCGTTTGTTTGGGTTTGATAACATGTGATGTTTCAAAATAGAGAAAGCATAGGTTCATTTTTGACTCAAAAATATTCAATTCGATATGAGTAAATCGGTTTACTCATTTTTGAGTATTTGATTTTTTTCAGTGTACCTACAGATCAAATACAGGGCTGTTCAAAAGATTTGGAAAACATATTTTGCTATGGACGGTAAGTGCTGAAAACAGTTTTTCAAATGTTTTATGCGTTTTCTAAAATGTTTACATAGTTATCTTATTTAAATTATTTCGCTAAATTACGATATCTTGTTAAAACATTCAGAAAGTGTTGGGAAGTATTTTATATTTTATGCTTAACGCATGTTTTTTCTTACTTGTTTTTTTTATTTCCGAGATCAGTCTTTTCCTATAAAACATGCCAAATCTATTACTCATATTCACAAAATACAATGTACGCGGGAATAAAAAAATTAAATATATAATGCTTATCATACCGTCATATAAATAATAGTTTTATTAATACCCGTTAGACTCCAAGTTCGTATTTAATAAAACAATAAAAAATCACAACACATTAAATAACTTACTCATTCTAAATATCAAACTTGAACTCAATATCAAGTTTAGTTTAAAAATATGTCAGTTGATAAGCATTGTTCTTTTATGTTGAGAAATAAAAAATGTTCTAGAAGAAAAGTGCTCCAAAATAGCGACATTTTGCTAAAAAGTACGGTGAAAAATAAAATTTTATATTTACAACAAAAGTTTACTTTAAAATTCATCGCAGTATTAATAGTTAGACATTTTTCCAGAGAGAAACATTCGCCTTATATACATTATTTCAAATGAAAATCAAATTTCAAATTAATTGCTTAAAAGGAGCAAAGGCCGTTCATAGTGAAAAAGATTCCATACCGGGACTCGAACCCGGGCCGTCAGCATAGCACACTGACATTCTACCGACTAAACCACATGGAACGACAACCAGCCTGTAAAATTTCTCACTATTACATGTTGGCAAGGCTGCAAACGCAGCACAAGATGGAATATTTATCGTGAGCCACCGACATGGGGTAAACACGAAACTTAATTAAATCCAGCATCGATTGAAACTATATTAATACTTGGAAGTTTTTCCAGGAAGAAACATTCGCCTTGCATACAATATTTCAATTAAAAATTGCCTTTTAAGCAATTAATTTGAAATTTGATTTTCATTTGAAATATAGTATGCAAGGCAAATGGCTCTCTCTGGAAAAATTTCCAAGAATTAATATAGTTTCAATTGATGCTGGATTTAATTAAATTTCATGTCGGTGGCTCACGATAAATATTCCATATTGTGCTGCGTTTGTAGCCTTGCCAACATGTAATAGTGTTAAAATAAATAAAATGGCAGACATAAAGACGTGGATCGAAGTGAGTATATTTGATTATTAACAAGAACAATTACACAAACATACTGAAAGAAAACAGAAAATTTACAGGTATTTATAGATTTTGCAAGGCCCATGGCAGAGAATTGGCGGCCGTGAAAGAAAGCTACATTAAACAACCAATCACAATAAACATAGTTGTACAAAAAGAAATTAATAAGAATTTAATGTAATGCTGTGATTATTTTCAACACCCGCCCATAATCTAGCATTACATCAGAAAACAAAGAAATTTCTTGAAATCAATCATTAATAATAATATGACACAATTTAAACATTACTTGTAGAAACAACAAAGAAATAATAGTTCATAAAATTTAACTTTAGGTAATGCCTTTGTAAATAAATCAGCAATTTGCATATTCGTAGGAACATATTCAATTTTGATGTTATTTTCTTTTATAATATTGCGAACAAATTTCAATTTAATATCAATGTGTTTCATTCTACCATAATTACTCTCATTACTGATACATTTTATACATGATTGATTATCCTCAAAAATTACTAAATCCTTAATATTTACAATTTCACTAGCAATATTTTTAAACCATAACAAGTCTTGCAAACTTTTAGTTAAAGCAATGACTTCAGCTTCAGTTGACGATAAGGCAACTGATTTTTGTTTATTACAACACCACAGAACAGGCATGTTACAAAACATTAAAATATAACCTGTTACTGATTTGCGGTCATTTGTGTTAGCCCCCCAATCAGCATCAACATACATGGATAATTTAGGATCAAAATTTTGCTTTTGATACACAAGTTTTAAAGACAATGTTTCTTTTAAATATCTTAAGATTTTCTTAAGTGCTTTCCATGCAATTTCAGTAGGATTTTCTTGCAATTGACTTAAACAGTTAATAGCATACAAAATATCTGATCGAGAAATATAAGCTAAATATAATAAACAACCTACAAGTTCACGATATGGGCCATTAAAAGGTTTACCATTTTTGAAATCAGATGGGGTGGACTTAGGAGAAATAGGAATGTCACTGGGTTTACAATCTTGCATATTAAACTTACTTAACAATTTAATTATGTAAGACTCTTGATCCATTATTAAACTATCAGAATTGAATTTCATTTGAATACCTAGAAATTCTGAAACACTTTCCGATTTTGACATGTGAAACTCGTTATGTAATAGGGAAATAACTACATTAGTTTCATTTACATCTGAACCTGCAATTAACATATCATCTACATACAAAGCAATAATTATTTTATGATCATTATTATACCGAATAAAAATACAAGGTTCATTATCACAAGATTTAAAATTTAACTTTGAAATAAATTCATGAAACCTTTCAAACCATTGTCGTGGGGCTTGTTTTAAACCATATAAACTTCTTTTAAGTTTACACTTTCGCCCACTTTTATCATCATAGCCTTGCGGCTGATCCATAAAAACAAGTTCATTTAACTTACCATTCAGGAACGCTGTTTTAACATCTAACACAGATGCATATAAGTCTTCATTTAAAATCAAAATAAGAACCAAACGTAAAGCTGGCATACTTATTACAGGGAAAAAGGTTTCACTATAGTCTAGCCCTTCTTTTTGCATAAATCCACGAGCTACGAGTCTCGCCTTATGTCGACCATATCTTTTGATGGTAAATACCCATTTGCAGGAAATAGGTCGTTTGTCAGGTGGTAATTTTTCAAGATCCCTGACATCGTTGATTTTCATACTTTCAATCTCCGCGTCCATAGCTTCTTTCCACAAGCGTTGTTCATCACTAGGGAGGGATTTGATATCATCAAACGTTAATGTTTCTTGTTGGCAAAGTAATGCTTCGTAAACTTCAGGATCTGGATACCGTACAGGTTGCTTTTTAAATCTTTCAGATTTTCTTGTTTTGTCTTCTTTCTCTTCAGGATCATCTAATTCATCACTCGTATTTTCTAGAACATCTGGATCAATTTCATTATCGACTGGTTCTGAATTTTCTAGAATGTATTGTTTCGACTGAACATTTTCCTTTTTCTCTTCGTCGAATTTCACATTTCTTGATACAGTTATGCGTTTCGTTTCAGGATCTAGTAATCTATATCCCATTGAAGAATAACCAATGAAGATCATTTGTTTAGACCTATCGTCAAGCTTCTTTCGATGAACGGAAGGAATTAACATGTAAGCACTGCATCCAAAAACACGTATGTGCTTGAAATCGGCTTCTTCTCCATATTTCAGGAAGTACGGAGTTTTGTTCTCAATAGTGCTGCTTGGCATTCGGTTTTTCAAGTAAGCTGCTGAAAGGATAGCTTGACCCCAAAAAGTCTTTGGTAAATTTGATTCAGCAATCAAAGCACGTCCTATATTCAGAAGCGACCTATTGCAGCGTTCAGCTACTCCATTCAAAGATTGCGTGTATGGAGGAGCGGGATCGATCACTATACCAAGATCTCTAGTAAAATTCACTATATCATTAGAAAAATATTCCTTCCCGTTATCACATCTAATTTTCTTCACTGTAGGGTTGGATTTTAAGAACATTTTTAATTCTTCTGAGACTTCACTTTTATGTTTCAGTAAACGTACTTCAGTAAAACGAGAAAAATCATCGATAAGAGTCATAAAATAGCACTCGCCAGAAAAGGTTGTCGGAAAAATAGGTCCACAAATGTCACTATGAATCAAAGTCATTGGCTTGGTTTCTCTTTTTCTTGGTCCTCTTCCCATTGGTGTTGCACTCTGTTTTGCCCGAGCACAAATATCACAAAAAGAATCAGGTACAGGAAGCTTCATATCTTTCAATACTTTGTCACTCGGATGACCAAGTCTGCGATGCCAGATATCACAATGATTTTTCTTTGAAGTAAGAACGGTTTCGTAAACAGGGTCAAAGTCACTTACGTATTGTCCATTCAAATCCCGTTCACCGAAGTAAAAACGGTTTCTTCCTTTTTCGATAAATACTTTTTGGTTCTTGAAAATAACTGTATAATTTGCACTTTCAATTTTCCTAACGGAAATGAGTTGCCCGTTTAAGTCTGGAACATAAAGGACATCCTTTAAAGTAATTTCCATTCCATTTGACAGTTTTCCATTAATATTTCCAATACCTTTGATTTCTAGATTCGTTGTTTTTGATGCGCATTTAATAGTTCCTGAAGAAGGTACTAAGGATGCGAAATAATTCTCATTAGAACACATATGGGAAGTTGCTCCGGAATCTACTATAAATTCATTCCTTTTCCTGGAAGCATTTCCAGCAACGAAAGAAACAGCTGAAGAGGCAAATTTTTCTTCATTTGAATTTTTAACAGCTTTACAGTTACGTTTTATGTGTCCGAATTTTCCACAAGAATGGCAAGTAATTTTCTTTCTACAATATTTCGCTGTATGCCCTTTAGAGTTGCAAATTTTGAAAAAGAATTCTTTGCGAGTCGACACAAATGCAGTATTATCAAGAGCAGCCTTAGTATATACTTTTTCTTTCTTTGAATCCAAAAGAAGTGCTTCAGCATCTAATAATCTTTGTGTCACGAAATCTAATGTCAAAACAGAATTCGGTTGGTTTTCTAAAGCAATCTTAACATTTTCAAATTCATGAGGCAATGACATCAAAATATAAACAATAGTATCCGTTTCATTAACTTCTGCCCCAGACAGCTTAAGATCCGAAATTTATTTATTTATTTCATCAATGTGATTTCTCATAGAAACTGTACGATCTTTCTTAATCGTTGCCAGTCTCTTCCGAATTAAAATTTGATTCACTGCACGCTTTGTATCATAAGTGCGTTCTAATTTATTCCATATTTTATGAGCTGTATTTTCATCTTGAAGTGACGCAAGAACATTATCACTTAATAATGATAATAATAAAGCGTAAGCCTTTTTTGCTTTCACGACATCGGCGGCATTGTCTAGAGCTGCTTCATTTTCCAGGAATTTTTCCAATTCTTTAGCAGCAAAAATTGCCATTACTCTTCGTTTCCATACCGAAAAAACTTTTCCATCACCTTCAAAAAGAACGATACCGTAAACATTTTTTGAAGAATCCATTCTGCTCGATAAAATATATAAAAAGAAAGATAAAATCTTTTTCACTCAAAATCCCAGCAGAAATGAAAAACAGAAAGATAACGGCGTCAGTATGTCTCGCAGCTCATTTCAACACTTGTTAGAACCAACGCTCTGCTGTTAAAATAAATAAAAAGGCAGACATAAAGACGTGGATCGAAGTGAGTATATTTGATTATTAACAAGAACAATTACACAAACATACTGAAAGAAAACAGAAAATTTACAGGTATTTATAGATTTTGCAAGGCCCATGGCAGAGAATTGGCGGCCGTGAAAGAAAGCTACATTAAACAACCAATCACAATAAACATAGTTGTACAAAAAGAAATTAATAAGAATTTAATGTAATGCTGTGATTATTTTCAACAAATAGTGAGAAATTTTACAGGCTGGTTGTCGTTCTATGTGGTTTAGTCGGTAGAATGTCAGTGCGCTATACTGATGGCCCGGGTTCGAGTCCCAGCATGGAATCTTTTTCACTATGTTCGCCTTTGTGCCTTTTAAGCAATTAATTTGAAATTTGATTTTCATTTGAAATCATCACAGTGTTTAAGACAAGTTCGTCACAAATGACACATATTTCACAAATTGGTCACAGTGTGACTTCAAAGCATTGTCGCTTTCGTCACAGGTTCGTCACAAAGTTAATGCCAAAATAGTCACAAATGACACACTTTTCACAAATTTGTTACACCGTGACTTCACAGAGTGGTCACAATGTGACGTCACAAACGGCCTTAACGACTTCGCATTCTAGTCACTATGACGTCACATCCACGTCACGTGACGTAACATCGACGGTCACAAAATCACAGTGTGACTTCACAACGACGTCGCCGTGACGTCTCCATGCCTTACGGGTATGTAAATGTGTATGAAATAATGTCCTTTTTTCACATAATCCTTCATCTAAAAATATATAAATAAAAAGAAGAAAAATACTATTTAGAAATAATTTTACTTTTTAAAAAAATCACTATTTGGTTGTTAACGTTAAAATTATTTAAAATTAAATAATGAATTTGAATATTAAAGTACTACCTGTCAGGGACAAGGGACCTTAAAATCCTTAAAAAAATATATATTTTTTATTTTTTGTAAATTTCACCTAATTATAATTCAAGGGTACATTATATGCATTATGACATGCATTTATCACAAAAAAATATATATATGTGGGTTTTAATGTGAGTACTGTATTGCTTAATTGAAACTAATGTTCTCCAAACTGTGAATAGGTATAAAAAGGTTTAATATATCAAAAAACACACAGCTTGACCTTCAAAATAATATCGTAGAATTCGCAAAAGCTTCCCTGAGCTTTTCGTTAAAAAACATTAACCGGTTCCATTGCTGAATATCTATAGAACGACCACATCTCGCTCTGCAATTTTTGAGTTCACCTTTTACGAGTCTCGCTTGAGATATCACCTTCATTTAACCATTGAGTCTTATATTTCATTCCCACATTCTCGATCATCCTGACGTTTCTGGCGACCCCGTCAGTTGCCTCTTACAAAAATTTAGACACATAAATTTAGACAAATAAACAGATAAACAGAAAACAAAAACATCTCACGTTATGCAGATGCGTTATCCCACGTTTTCATATATTCTGTATATTGATCTCTATCTTTAGAATTAGCATACTTATTTTCTTTGTAATTTCTTTCTGTATATTGATCTCTATCTTTAGAAGCTATATACCTATTACCTCTAGAATTATAAGAATTGGAATAAGCATCTTTTACGCTATTAGCTCTTTTAAATCTATGATGAGAACTATTTCTACCGTCGTTATACCTTTGTTTTCCATAGCATCCATTATCATGTCTATAACTTCCAGACCTATAATCCGATTTGTAATTGTCATGATCATGAGCTCTAAGATCATTTTCATATCTCTTTTCAAATTTGTTAAACGGGTTTGCAATTCGCTGTGCACTATACCTCTGTGATGGTTGGGAATTTCTTTGCTCCTGATAGCTACCTCTGTCTGATCGTCGACCATCATAATTATAATTATTTCGACCATGACAGTAGCCTCTATTTTTGTACCTAGGAGAAAAATGTGGATTATACTTTGCTTTTGAAGAAGGTGAAGCACTTTCTAGCATTTTAAATTCATCATTAGGTTCAACCATATCCGATGAACTATTCATCAAACCTTCACTTTCTGTCATATCTTGAGGTATCAAAGAATCGTTAATCTCAAAATTTTGGGGAATCTCTGATTCATCTTGGTAAGAATTCTCTGAACTCTGTTTCCCATATCGATATTTATTGTAACTTCCATGGTTAAATGACTGTTTAAATGACTGTTTAAATGACTGTTTAACATATTTCTGGCCATATCTATTATTGTTTCTGTTACCAATTGGTCTATTAAAATTTCTGTTCTTTCCCCTATAACCGAAATTCCTACGGCAATCTTTTACATAGCCTTTTCTATCATGTGCAGGACTATCAATTTCATCAGATAAAATTTCGCCCATCCGTGATCTTGTATCTTTTGATTTATTTTGTTTGTATTCCTTTACTAATTTCTTTCTTTCTTTTCTTATTTTCAAATTTCTCACGTGATTAAAATCAATTTCATCATCATCTATGATGCTCGCTAAATTAATCAAGAAATTATTTCCTGCATTATTATCGTTTGCCACTATAATATTTTCATCACGTGAATTATCCAACGATGACGCTTTCATTTCATTATTACTAGTGGCAGCACGATTCAATTTTATAATGGAATTCTTCAAAACTTCAGTGCAACCTACTTGAACATTTTTGCGTTCGCCAACGATTTTAATTCCGTTCTCGTCTATCGCCAAATTTAATCTGCTAATCACATCATATCATAATAAAATATCATATGCAAGAGATTTTAACACATACAAATTTGCTGTGATTAGAAATCCATCAATATTAAATTCATAAGTAAAGTATCCTTTAGGATAAACAACTACTTCATCTATGCCTGACAAAGAGATATTATTTGAACATAATTTTGGCGATCCCATCTTAGTATAATATTCATAACTCAGCAAACTTATATCACTTCCAGTATCAAAAAAGACATGTGCCTTTTCCCCGTTAATATCAATATCTATCATGCAATCCGTCTTGGCACTGTTTTTCCCTTTGATTACTGCGCAATTTACTTCTTTGTGATTAGATAATCGTGGGTTTTGGTTCCGATGATTTTGGCTGCTATTATTTATAAATTGCTGTTTTCTTAAATTATCATAATTTTGAGCTGGTAACCATGGTTTTGAATTAATATTTTCACGCATTTTCGACTTCCTATCTTCAAATTGGTGTGAATTTTTATTCATGGTTTTAACATTACGTCTTGCTGTTTCATAATCGTCTAATTTATTTACTAATACTTCAGCGTGGAAAGAAGGATTTTTGGAAGATCATCGATGAAATGCTCTTTCATTTCCATAGGTAATCTGTGCTTGATTTGATCTACTACTATTAATTCTTTCAAGTCTTCAAAATTAGATACATCAAGACCGCCTATCCACTCTTCCAAATAATTTCTTAACTCAAATGCTAGATCGCGCCAAGTGGCTGAATATTCTTTCTTATGCGACATTAATTTTTGCCTAAACTCTTTTGGCGTCATTTTGAATCTTTTAAGAAGCAGGTTTTTTACAAAATCGTAGTCGTTTGTTAATGTTTCTGGTTCTCTAGCTATAACATTAGCAATTTCTAACGGAATTAAACTTAATAAATGCATTACCTAATTTCCTTTTACTATATTCATCTTAGAAATTTGTCGCTCAAACAAAGATAAATAGATACTAATATCACCCTTCCCGTCACAATGTGGCATTAATTTGAACAAATCTGGTTGTTTACCTGTACCAGTTACTGCCGAACCGTCACTTACACTCGTCATATTGCCTTGAAGCTCAATTTTTCTTAATTCGTATTCCATTTGCAATTTCTTTTCCTCTAATCTTCTTTCTGCTTCTAGCCTTCTTTCTTCTTTTTCTGCTTCTAGCTTTCTTTCTTCTTTTTTCTGCTTCTAGCCTTCTTTCTTCTTTTTATGATTCTTGCCTTCTTTCTTCCTTTTCTGCTTCTAGGTGTTTCATTTCTTCTCTCTCAGCAGCAATGACTTCAAGTCGAGTTTTAACAAAATTTTCTTCATAAACATTTGATTCAGTCACCAACATTATCAAGTCAATAATTCTTGAACTCTGAGGCGCAACTATACCTAGGTCATCACACAATGTAAACAAATATGCTTTTCTAGCTTTATTCAGGACAGACATGGTTCAATTTGTTAACACTTCAACAGAACAAAATATCACTGTCTCGTAGGCTTGATTACGGATCATCTCTAATCATTGTACATCAGACGAACAGTTCATTTTTTCGTATTATAAATTTCAGTTCAGAAAATACTTTCTTTCTTTTTATTCAAGTACAAAATAACTTCGTTATTCAAATTCAAATCTTCCAAATCATCCAAGTAGTCAAAATAGTCTAAATCCCGGCCCGAGCCCCCAAAACTGTGGGTTTTAATGTGAGTACTGTATTGCTTAATAGAAACTAATGTTCTCCAAACTGTGAATATGTATAAAAAGGTTTAATATATGAAAAAACATACAGCTTAACATTCAAAATAATATCGTAGAATTCGCAAAAGCTTCCCTGAGCTTTTCGTTAAAAAACATTAACCGGTTCCATTGCTGAATATCTATAGAACCACCACATCTCGCTCTGCAATTTTTGAGTTCACCTTTTACGAGTCTCGCTTGAGATATCACGTTCATTTAACCATTGAGTCTTATATTTCATTCCCACATATATATATATATATTTATGAAAAAAAATGGAATTTTACGCGTTGTCTTAGAAATCTTCGAAATGCCCCCTGCGTACCCCATATCAATGAATATCCCCAATATTTTTTATATAAGTTTGGTTTATATATATAAATGAAATCGAGCATCGAATTTTATATATTTGAATTGAAAGATTAAAAAAAAAAAAAATGAAATTTTTTCGAAAAATTTAAAAATTTTTCTTTTTTTTTTAATCTTTAAATTCAATTATATACAATCCGATGCTCTGTTTTATTTATATATATAAACCAAACATATATAAAAAATATTGGGGATTTTTATTGATATGGAACGTGCAGGGGGCTTTTCGAAGATTTCTAAGACAACGCGTAAAATTCCATTTTTTTCATAAAAATAATTTTTTTTGTGATAAATGCATGCCATAATGCATATAATCTACCCTTGAATATTATTTAAGATAAAATTTACAAAAAAAAAAAAAAAATTCAAAATTTCAAAATTTTTTCGAAAATATTTCAAAATTTTTAATTTTTTTTTAAACTTTAAAATCAAATATATAAAATTCGATGCTATACTTTATTTATATATATATAAATTAAACTTTTATAAAAAAAAATATTGGGTATTTTCATTGATATGGAACGCGCAGGGGGCATTTCGAAAATTTCTAAGACAAAATTCCATTTTTTTCTCAAAAATAACTTTTTTTTTATAAATGCATGCCATAATGCATATAATGTACCCTTGAATAATATTTAAGACGAAATTTATAAAAAATAAAAAATAAATAAAAATTTGGAAATTTGGAAATTTTTTCGAAAAAACTTCCAAATTTTTAATTTTTTTTTTAACCTTTATATTCAAATATATAAAATTCGATGCTCAATTTTATTTATATATATGAAACAAACTTTTATATAAAATATTGGGGATTTTCATTGATATGGAGAACGCAGGGGGCATTTCGAAGATTTCTAAAACGACGCGTAAAATTCCATTTTTTTCTCAAAAATAATTTTTTTTAATTTTTTTTTGTGATAAATGCATGCTATAATGCATATAATGTACCCTTGAATAATATTCAAGGTAAAATGTACAAAAAAAAAAAAAAAAAAAAAAAGGTCCTTTGTCCCCTTATTAATTAAAATAATTTCTTATAGAAAATAAATATACTTTGCATGTGCGGTCTTCTTCATCAAGACTCTGTTATTGAGTTTTTGAGCAATTCAGTCCAAGACTTCTTGATTTCACAAACTAAAAAAAAGCATCTAAAAATAAAAGACTACAATTTTCTTCTATCTCATATAAATTGAATGTTTTTATATGATTTTTTAATTTTACCAACAAAATTAACAAAATAATCCATCCTCCTAACTACAAATAAACAAAAACACCCCTCTCTTTATAGTTAGAATTATTGAATAAATAGTACTTTACAGAAAACTTGAATATGGGAGCTACATAGGAAAACGATTTTAAATCATCATCTTATTTTATTTTCATGATTGGTAATAGAGGTCGTATGTGTTTTGTGTGTATTAAGTATATGGTATAGATTTCATTGTCTGGAGTCATTTGTCTTGACCGGAGACGAATTTTATGATTATCGTTTTTATTTCAATTAAAACCGAATCATGCCAAGTGATTCGTTTTTATTGTATTATGTAGCACCTTTCTTAAGTAATAGAAAGTTTTTTATGAATTTTAAATATATGATATAATCCTTGTTTTTTTACATAATCTTTCATTTAAAAAATATAAAGAAAAGGTTGAAAAAATGCTATTTTAAATTAATTTGACTTTTTAAAAATTCTCTAATTGGTTGTTAACATTAAAATTATTTAAAGTTAACTAATAAATTTGGATATTAAATTACTACCTGTCCGATTAATTAAGATATTTCTTATAGAAAATAAATCCATTATCTAATATACAAAATGAAAATTGTCTGTCTGTAATGCTATACAAATCCATAATTTGGAAGCAATAATTGTGAAATGTTACGTACATGTATATTAAAATACGGGCGAGGCAACTAAAGCAATCCGGAATCGAAATAATTTATAGTTAACTTTTAATTAATAAAAAAAAACATTTTTTCAGCAATTTCCTATCAAATTTAACCATTTTTCGTTATAGCTTCTGCCAACAATTAAATATTCACAATATAATTCTTACCACAACAATTACCTTTCTATTGCAACATGCATTGCATATTATGCAGGTCACGCTGCAATGGTAAAAAGCTGTAGCGGGTATTACAAAAATTCTTTTGCCTCATATGCAAATAATTAGAGATATAAATATTACGTACGCCACGCTACAATTCTAAGAAGCATTAGCGAGAATAACGATAATTCTTTTAACTCACATGCAAATAATTAAGGATTATTTAATTGCGCTTAATTATTAAAAATTTTTAAATATAAAGAAACACATTTTATCACAAACATCATTAAAACTTTTTTTATCGTTTTATCGTCTGTTGCCATAGTAACATAATAAATTAAATTTCATTAAAAAAATAAAGGCGCAGTACCCAGGTAGCACACAGATATCGGCCAATGTCTAGATCAATATTGGCCGATATCGCGAAAGTCACTGAATGTCAGACGTCAAATTTACAATATCTGCCGATATTCCACAGATGTAACTTAAAATTAGTTTTTAAAAAAAGCATCCAAACGAATTTTTTGCATTACTATACGTAAATAGTATTCTAAACAATAAAATTTAACTATTTTACTATTTTTAGAAAACTTGTAATTTTAATGCCTTATTTTTGATGTTTTATTTACATTGGCCAATGTCGTAAAAATGATATTAGTATTCCAACATTCAGAGATATCTGTCGACATTCGTAAAAACAATATCATTTTTCAGACATTTCAAGATATCTGTCGATGTTTACCATATCTGACGAAGTTTGTAATCTTGACGAAAGTGAATGCAAAGTTCTAAAGGACCGCCCATTTTTATAGATTTCGTTGGCCATGAAATTTGCGTTATATAAAAATTTTCTTTACAAATCTATAGTTATTTATATATATGTATATATTTGAAAAAACAAACAAAAAACATAGAAGTCGATTGAGATTAGTATGGAAAATTTTCTGTTGTACAATTTATATAGAAATTTATAGATGCAAAATAGAATTCATATTAAAATCTATTGATAGTGCTAATAAAAACTTAATAAGGAAATCTGTAATTATTGCTCTAGAATTATTTGTATTTAAAATAATAATGTAGTGCCTATAACGATGTTAAAATATAACAATTGTTAGTTTTATAAAAAAATAAAAGATGCTTTTTTTTTTACATAAAGTTTTTCAATAAAAAAGAGACCAATTGGTCTCTTTTTCAAGAGATTAATTTATGCATTTTTTAATGGATACTATGTTTTTCTTTTTAAAATGCTCTCGAATTTCAGACTTTTAAAATAATTTTATTTTTTATTATAGAAAAAATACAAGTTTAGTTTCAAAAGTAGGTCATTAGTTTTCAACATAATTTCTTTTTAAATTTCTAACAAACTTAATTATAAAAAGTTATATTTAAATAAATATATGTTAAAAGATAGAAAAAAAAAGTCGGTTGTAATTGAAAAAGTATGAGATAATTAAATTATAATTGTGTCAGACATTTTTTTCGCCACAAATAGAATATCTACTCCCACCACTTTTTATTGAAAGCTTCTTATTATTACAATTTTAGTAGGTTTTTTTTATTTACTTTAATCTTTAATAAGACTGAAAATCTCTTTGAGCATAAACTTCTAGCTCAGTGAGAAGCATACTTTCACCACATTTGCAAATCGCAGTTGTTGGGCTTTAAAAAAGAAGTTGATGTCTAAAAAGTTATAATTTAATATTTAAAAATGTTATTCTGGATATTGGAAAAATATATCACTCAATGTCAAATAATGATATTTAGCAATGACAGAAAAAGATATCGCTTAATGTCACAAACTGATATTCAGAGATGTTGGGAAATATTGGCCAACATTGCCAAATATCAAAAAATAATATTTGTGGATATCTTTTTAGGGGGGGGGGGGGTCATTTAATGTTGGCCAATATTACATTTTGATATCGGCCAATATCTAATTTTGATATTGGCCGATATCTTTAGAAAAAAAGATTTTACCAAATCGTATACACTGTAAAAAAAAAAAAAAAAAAAAAAAAAAAAAAAAGGACCAGATTTCCTGTAGGAATCGGAAAAATTGTTGCCCTTATCGTACCGGAAAAATTTCCGTTTTTTACGGATTTTATTCTGAGCTGGGTCGAAAATTTTTCCGGTACGATAAGGGCATCTATTTTTCCGATTCCTACAATAATACTGTTCGGATTTTTTTTTACAGTGTAGTTATTTTTAATTTTGGTTTTAGAATTAAATTCATGAACTAACATGCATAGAAGGGCTTAAATAGGTAGTAGAAAATAAATGCAATGCGTCCTATTTGCTGTCGCCTTCATCCAAACTCTAATTGAGTGTTAGGACAGTTCAGTCCAAGTCTTGAAATGATTTACCATGCAACTGCCGAGTGATTTTACAAACTATAGAGTTAAGAAATGATATGGAGAAAAAACATTCCAAAATTTAATTCTTTCATACAGTTTTATATCTCATGTATCTATTTATGCTTAACAGGTAAGTATTTTAAAAGTACAAACGAACTACAAATACTTTATATACTTATGCAAACGTGTTTATAAGATAATTTGCGTAATGTTATAGTATTTAATTTTTTTTTAATTAAAGAAAATGAATTAAAAATACTATTTTAATCTAAAAACAAAAACAAAAAATGAAAAATTACGCATTAAGTATAGATTATGAAACACTTTTTAATACTTCCAGAATACTTTAACGAATTTATTTATATAAATAAGTTCAATATGTTACCTAAATAAATATTTTAGTACACGCATAAAACAATTCTAAACATGATTTCAACAATTACCGTCCATAACCAAATATTAGACAGATATATTATAATTTTTTTTGTTCAGCAATATATTTGATTTATAGGTTGGTTTGTATTCTATAGTACGCGAAAATTTAGTTTAGCCAGAAAAAGCGTAATAAAAAATTTAAATTTTACTTTCATGAACTTATACCAGTGAACGGAAGCATATTTGAATTCTCTTATAAGCCCTGTCTTTCACCTACTACCTTTTATATACATGCAGGTATTTAGCTAAAATTTAGAATAAACCAAAAAATGCTTAACGCTACAGCAATCCCACTTACAGAAATGATCATTTATAAACGGCCATGTATCAAATTCTTTGCGTGACCTGTAAATTATTTAAATCTATATTCTACAAATATATCTTAGTATGCTAAATACAGTTCAGAGTAAATTCGCGTAACTTATTAAAAAACCACCATTTAACAATTTAAGCTTATACTCATTAACCCTAATGAATTCTTTTGTGTAGCCTTGTGTATTATCTATAATATTTATACAGACCACATAGTATGCAGAAATTAAAATGAACTTAAAAACACATATCATAACAAGAAATGCATTTCCAGAAATCATCGCTATACACAGGACTTCGGATACAATATAGTATCGGAAATATTTTATGTGTCCCTGTAAATGGTATGTAATTCATATAAGGAAGTAATTTATAGCAAACCTCGGCAACGTATATCTTTTTCATTATTAAATCTTTTAACATAATTAAAATACGCCACAAACAATTTTTCCCACATACCATTATGTTACGGAATCCATAAGTGCGGCCCAGTAAATGAATAATAAATATTCTTCGCACCTCACATTCTGCAGAATGCATATTTTAGTGCATTTCATAAATGCATATGAATTTCGCTACGTATGGAAGGGTTTAACATCATTAAAATACACTTGAAATGATTTTTTCCATTTGACCATAATGTAAAAGAATACGTTTGGCTGTCCCTGTAACTGCATTATACATATTGCAAACTTCATTATGAATAGATTCCGTGCTATAGTAAACGTGAATAACATACAAAAATTCCAGCGCAATCCGAGTATATCTACGAAAGTTAGAGAGCGGAGAACGAGCAGACAAACCGAAGTCATAAACACTTTTCAACTATGTTGGGAGTGTTAAAAATATTGTACTGCTAGATTTAAAAGTTACTTAATGTTCAATAATAAATTCGAATATGAAGAAGATACCTACCAAATTATTTCAGACCGTTTCTTATAGAAAATAAATACACTTCTTATTCCCATGTGCTTACAACCTGAGTTGTAGAATACGTAATCCAATTTCGCTCAGGCACTTCTGATGACTACCGAATCATTCCGGGAAGTCCCCAAGGAGCGCGTATTGCGACTTTGAGAAACAGTTTCTTTCTTTCTGGAGAATATGGGCTTTTCCCTTGGTTATACGCCTTACATTATTATTGAGTTTGCTGATAGTTTCGTCAAAGTCTTCATGCTCTAATAAAGAATACTGCCAAGAAGTTTAGCGGAGAAGAATTCTAAAATTAATTTCTCCGATAAATTTGTTTATTCTGTTCTGCATACATATATTTTATTTGAAATATTATTTTTATGTTTCAATTTACCTTTTTTTTCTTCTTTTTTTATTGGTAACAAAAATTCCATAATAATAACTATTTCAGATTGTAAAATACAAAGAGGGAAATGCATATCTTTATATCTTTGATTATATATATATTTAATTGTGTATGATATATTTTGCGTTATTTTACTTAGTTTTCTTTTCCTTCTATATATAAAAAAAGGTAACAATTTGGAAATGGACCAATAGAAATCTGAGTAGATCTTCTCGATAAACTCCTAGATCGGCATCCATATTTTTTGTGACCAGGGCTCTTTCTTCGTTAATATTAAGAAAACGGTTTCATTAAAAAAATATGAAAATTGGTGCTATTATAGAGAAATGTTTGATAAACACGCTGATGCAGACAGTTTTTAAATCGAATAATTATTTAAAGAGATATTTAATGTTTAAGTTGGTCAAAATTGTTTCACTAAAAAAAAATATATATGAGCAAAAACTGTACACTGAAATTTAAACATTTTTACATCATTTAATGCATTAAAAGTTCTCGGTGTGCAGACTACATTTATTTATTTTTTTTTAATTTGACTCATTTTTTGAGGATTTACCTCAATTTTACATTCAAATTGTAAGCATTTCGAGAAACATTTTATACACATTTTTGAAAAGAGTATCATTTTAAACTGTTGACAATTTTAAAAACAGCGCAAAGAATAATATTTCCTTCAAATTAAAAATTTATTTACACGTGGCTATTATAATCAGAAGAAAACTTTCAAATGAGAATTAACTGATTAAGTGTCGAAAATCAGGAAAACATTGAAAATTCCGTCATAAAAATTATAGTTACACATGAATTTTAAAAGAGAAAGAAAATTTTTAAATAATAAATTTATTATTATGCGTTAAAAGTCGGAAATGGAGGAAATTTACATCCTATTTAAAAAGGCCAAATAATTCACAGTTGGCAAAAACAGCTAAAAATAAAAAATATATCTGCGCGAGACATTTATTTCATATTTTGAGATAATCTTTTCAACTATTATCGTGAATTCTAAGACAGCGCAAATAATATTTCCGCAATAATAATAATAATAATCGCAAAGAATAATACCTTTCTAACAACAAAGGTATTTTCATGTGACTGTTAAAAAGAGAAAGAAATCTTCGAAAAAAGAGACAAAAACGTCAGATATAAAACGATATATTTCAATTGTGTTGTTTAAAAGAACTTTCTTATAGAGGCTGTTAAAAACAGATAGACAAAGACTCTGTTTTCTTAATTCATTTTACATTAGCTTATTTTCTAATTTTTAATTATTATTTTTTTTTTAATGAAAGACGAAAACAGACATTGTATCCCTTAACAAACGCTGATTTCGCTTTAAAAATCTCCAATCAAAGGAATATGAATGAAAACCCTTTTTTAGGGAGATCACCACTGTTTTTTTAAATTATAATTCAATCTTTTTAATGCCGATGAAATTAGCCTGCTTTTAGAATCGGGGGTATCGGAATGGGGATTGGCGAGCCTAGCTCGTAGAGAGCAGAGCCCCCTAGTATATTAAAAAATAATAATAACGGTTTGGAAACGGGTCAAAAGATTTAGAAATGGACGAATGAAAATCTACGTAGATACCGGGAAACGCATCTGATTGGTTAAAGCTTTCTGTCTTTTCTTAGCGAGAATTGTGCGTGGCGAAAAAAATGAAAAAAAATGAAAGTAGAGAATTTAGATGGGATGGACGGGAAAAGGGCAGAATCATCTGCATTTCGATAAACTTCGTTTTTTTTTTTTTCAGGGCTCGATTGCAAAAGTGATTTTTATAGAAAGAAGATAATTCCCATTAACTAATGATAAAGGGGGCGGGGGTCATCTACATTTGGATTCTAAAAATTGAATGCATAGAAAACGAGGGATAGCGAAGGGATCCAGAATGGAAACGCGAAAAAATTACTCTATATTTGTATTTTAGGGACCTGATTTCTGAATTTATTAATTTTGGATTAAATAATTTTTCAGATTCTAAGTCCGACAGGGTTTGATTTACTTTGAATTCTCAACAGAAGTCTTTCAATGATTTTAAAATTAAAGATTTTTTCAAATATTATGATATTTGTTTCCCTCTCAGAGATATTGATATTGCTGCTACTTATAAATATACCATTCCTCTTAATAAAAAAAATGTTCAATTATAGATGTATTCCCTTTTTTGATAAAATTCCTGAAACATGTAAATGTGAAATAGATTTCTTAGATTTTATTGATAATTTCCATAAACATGTTATTACCGGAAACTTAAATATTATACGGAACAAAAATTTACATTTTGTGATGGGATTGTTCTCTAAATTTAGATTAAATAAACAATTATCAAGAACATATACAGCTATTCAAATTTTTGGGATTTTAAAAAATTCATTATGTAGTTATGTTACAAATTTAACAGCCCCTTTGAAGCTTTTTCTAAGTGGGAGTGGTATATCATGAAGGAATTTTAATTGTTTGTTAATAGCAAATTAAACTGTAAGGATTATCATAGTCTCAGTAAAGAATATTTAAATTATATTCTAGTTTTGCATAAGAATTTTGTAATAGTACCTGTAAACAAAGCGGCTTCCAATTATGCAAATATATGAAAACTTTTTTTATATTGACAAAGTTAAAAATGAGTTAAATAATAGTAAATTTTATAAAGAATTTAAATTAAGTCAGACTGTTATTGTTAATAAATTTAATGCTTACATTAAAAAGGCCAAGAAAATGTATTCATAAAATTTTGCTATTAATAATTATCATAGTTTTCCATTTTTGTTTTTGACTCCTAAAGTTCATAAAACACTTATTAAATTCCGATTCATATGTTGTAATTCAAGCGGTATTGGTAAAAGTTTAAATATTAAATTACAGGAGTTTTTGAACCGTATTTATGGTTTTTGAAGTTTAAGTACAGAAATACTAGTTATTTTTTGGTGTATTGATAAGTAATGAAAATTTGAATAAAATAAAAAAAACGCCCACAACGCCTACTAATTTGCATACTTATGATTTTGAAAATCTTTTTTCTAATATAACAATTGATTTGCTTTATAATACAGTGAATTCTCGATAAGTCGAAGTCAGATAAGTCGAATATTCGCTTAAGTCGAAGTTTTTACGAAGTCCCGGCCCCTTTATTACAATTCAAAATTAAATTTTCTCGTTCTGTCGAAGTCTACATCTGTTGAGTCGATTTTTTTTCCGATTGAGAAAAAACAGTAATTCGACTAATTTCTTAATTTTTCAGCCACAGCTCAAAAATACTGGCACTTTCTGCTAGTTAAAACTTCTCCGCCGACTTTGAAAGGCGCTATTTTTATTTCCTACATCAGACAGTGTGGACGTGGAGCCTCTGCGATTTTGGAATTTCAGCTGAAAACGTCCCATCCCCCCACCCCCACCCCATTCATTTCTCTTTTACGCATTCCCTTTTCTCAACATCTATTCTTTGGAAACAGAGCAGGTGGCTAAGTGAATTCTAATTGGTCAAATTTCCCATGCTTTTATGCAAGGATTTTTTTTTTTCGATTCTATTGATATTTCATTTAAGTTCATTACTTTAATGTTGAGTCTTGTCATTTTAGTGTTTATTGCTTTCACATCGTGATACGTTTTCTATTAGGTCTTTCAAAATGTTGAAGCGGAAATTACACATTCTTACTATAGAACAAAAAGTAAATTTGATAAAAGATATTGAAGACAATCCTAATTTAAAGAAAAAAAAATATAGCCTTGAAATATGGTATCCCTCCCAACACGCTATCTACTATACTGAAAGATAAGGAAAGCATTTTCAAAAGAATAAGTCAAGTGTGAACCCAAAGTGCAAAAGGATGAAGACATGTGCCTTCCCAGATACTGAAACAGCCCTCGTAAAATGGTTTACATATTACAGGACACAGAAGAGTGTAATTCCTTTAAGTGGTACGATGTTACGAGATAAAGCTTTGGATTTCGCAAAATTATTGAATGTGGAAGGCTTCACTGCAAGCACGGGGTGGCTTGAAAAGTTTAAAGCCAGACACAACATCGTGTTTCGGACATTACACGGTGAAGAAAAAGATGTGTCCGATGCACTGTGTGATGAATGGAAGACAGTTTCATTACCTAAACTTCTTGCAGGTTATAGCGCGGACGACGTTTTCAATATGGATGAAATGGGACTTTTTTACAAATGTCTTCCTAACAAGACGATGATGTTTAAGGAAGAATCATGTTCCGGTGGAAAGCTAAGTAAAGAACGTTTAATTGTCCTTGTCGGAGCAAATTCTTCTGGAACAGAAAAATTACCTTTACTGGTCATCGGTATATAAAAAATCCTCGCTGTTTCAAACATAAAAAGTCACTTCCCGTACAGTACAGATCTAATCACAAAGCTTGGATGACGCTAATATTGTTTGATGAATACATCAGAAATTTGGATGTAGTGTTTCACGCAAAAAAGCGTAAAGTGTTGATTTTCGTTGATCAGTGTACTGCTCACAGTAAACTTTTGAACTTGAAATCTATCAAGTTAGAATTTCTCCCTTCTAACACAACATCTAAGGAACAACTAGCTGACCAGGGAATAATTAAATGTTTAAAGCAATCCTACAGAAAACGTCTAGTGCGGAAGGAATTCGAGGATGACAAAAATGGAATTAATCAAAAGTGTGATGTGCTACATGCAATTAGACTAATTTCGAGTGCTTGGAACAACGATGTGAAACAAAACACTATCAAAAATTGCTTCAGTAGATGTGGCTTCTTTGCAAGCAATGCGGACTCGTGTGTTGTGAATGAAAGTCTACAAGATCAAATTATTTTTGAAGATGACGATACTGAGTTTTAGAATATTGACGAAAATGTTTCAGTTTGGGGAGAACTTAGTGATTCAGATATAGTGGAAGCAATAAAAAATGAGGAGAACGATCCTGAATCTGAAGAAGATGACTAGGAAGTAAAATGCGTTTCAGTACCAAATAATCAAGAAGCACGTGCGGCAATGACGACACTACAGCAATATCTCGAAAGTAGAGACGGTGTGGACGATTCTCTTTTCCTTTGTTTACAAAATGTGAGCAACTTTCTAACCAGTAAAAGACAAAAAAGTTCCTTCAAGCAGTCATCATTAACAAGTTTTTTTCACAAAATTTGAGTTTGTAAGTACATTATATAATGTGCTATTAAATTGTATTTTTCTTTAGTGCTCATTTTGCCAGACTCGTTAATACAGTATAATTTCAATTCCTATCTATAAGATTGAATTATTTTTTATATTTTTTCTGTATGTATTTAAGGATTTTCGATAAGTCGAACTTACGATATCTCGAATATTTTTGCCGGTCCCTTCGAATTCGACTTATCAATAATTCACTGTACATTAAAAAATATATTTGATTTATTTTACATTGAGGAGAAGCTTGGAATAAAAAGAGAATTTTTATTGAGTTTCTGTAATTTTTGTTTTTACAATAATTTCATTAAATTTAATAGCTCGCTTTTTTACCAGATATGTACCATTGGAACGGGTACTAATTTTTCAAGATCTGTTGCTAATCTTTTTCTTACGAATTTAACCATGTTTTAAACACAAATAAGAGTTTTGCAGTTTTAATGTAGTATACCGATGATTTAATTATCTTCGATGACAAACTCTTGATATCGATTAACGATATCTATCCTCCATGTTTAAAATTAAATAAAGCTTCCGATGATAATTTGCATGTTAATTTTTTAGATCTAGATTTATTAATTAAAGATAATAATATATTAGTTAAACTTTTTAATAAACGGGACTTTTTAAAATTTTATTAATCAATGCCGCACTGGTTTTCAAATTTAAGTAAAAGGGTTTTCATCAACATTATTCCGGAGCAAGTTTACAGATTTTATAGGATTTGTAGCAGAAAAGAATTTTTGAGTTCGCAGATTTTTAAATTTGCTGCTAATCTTTTTTACAATAATTTATTTGCATATCAGTTTATTTTTCATTATGTAAACCAGCTTAAAAAAAGTTTTCAGAAGTGGCAACAGCTAAGTGGCCAAACACCGTGATGGAAGCCGAAGTGACAGCTTGGGTATATGAAGGGTGTAGACTAAAGTCTTTTAGAACGTTTGCATTTTGATGAGTATCAATTTGAACCTGAAGTAACTTGGAATGGAACTGATGAATATATAGATGACGGAAATACAAGTCTCATCGACGCTGGAATTTTGGAATTTTGGCCTTGCAACTCCTGCTGTTGGATGGATGATGTGGAGTGTAGTGGATGTTTTAAAGGTATCAAAAAGTTTTTAAAGTCTTCGCAGGTCAAGGTGGGGATATGGCCTTGTCACAATTACAATATTTTAAGTTATGATTTAGTTTTTAAAAAAGTTTAAATTAATGATTTATTTTTTTAAAAAAAATTATTTGATTATGTTTTATATGTAAAATTCAGTTCTACAGATTTTAAATTGGTTGGTTGTTTATGTTTTTAAAACAGTTTGGTTTTGTTAAGATTTTTAATAATTTAAGTTCCTTTATTTTATTTTTTACAGTTTTGGAGTATGGAAGTTGGCCATAATTTGCGAAACCTGTGAGGATTCAATTTCAATTTTTATTTGGTTCCTGTTTTTTGACTCCTCCCATCCTCCGACGAGCAAGGAGTTGTAATAATAATAAACAATTAACAATTATTGTTTCTTGTTGAAAATGTAAATTAGTTTTATTGTTGCGTTTTGCATCCTCTTTTTCATAAATTTCACAATTCACATAATTTTGATAGAGCTATATATAATATATATATATTATTTACATAGTATTATTTTATGAATAAATATCATGCAACAGTATTTACTCGGATATAAAATATAAAAGTACGAAAAAGTATCAAAACAAATGAAAGAATACTTTTCAAATTAAAATTTACTTATGGAATGCAGGATTTATAAATTTAACATTGATGAATTGATTTAAACAATTTTCATTCTGTACATCAAATGAATAGATGAAGCCAGAAGGAAAAAAAACACTTGTCGAAACTTTAAATTTAGCTATTGTTCTGGTGTGAATTCCGCTAACATAGCTGTTATTGTTGAACACCAGATTTTTTGCCTCATTTTAATTAGATTTGGGTTTGTTTTGTTAAAGATTAGATTGTATGTCGCAATAAAAATATAAATCTCACTAATATATACAACTATGTTATGGTTGTGTTTTTATCTGAATATTTTATTTATAAAATAATTATCAAAAGTATGCAAATGCTTGTCATACGCACTAGTATGTTCAAAAATGTAATTTTCGAGATTTTTTACGTAACTGCGAATTTACGCAAGTCGCATAATACGTAAGCTGAGGGATGCCTGTAAATCTAAAATTAATTTATCAGATACATTTGTCTATTCTATTCTGCTTAATTATTTGTTTATTTCAAAAAATTATTTTTGTGATTCAATTTAAATTTTTATTTAATGGTAAGAAATAACCCATAATCATAACTGCGGCAGAATGTAAAATACAAAGAGGGAATTGAATATCTTTATATCTTTGATTATACTTTTACTTGTGTATAAGGTATTTTGCGTTGTTTTACATTGTTAATCACTAAAAAAAAAGAAAAGGGTGTAAAAATATTATTTTAATTTATAAACAAAATATTTTACTGTTTTTATAAATATTTTACTGTTATTTTACTACTTTAAATATTATTTAACGTTCAATAATAAATTCGAATATCAAGAAGATACTTACCAAATTATTTCAGACATTTTCTTATAGAAAATAAATACACTTCTTATTCCCATGTGCTTACATAGTAAATTGTAGAATATGTAATTCAATTTCGCTCGAGCCCTTCTAATGACTACCGAATCATATCGAGAAGTCCCCAAGGAGCGCGTATTGCGACTTCTAGAAACAGTCTTCGTTATTTCTGAAGAATATGGGTTTTTTTCGCCTGGTAATACTCCGGATACTAATATCGAGTTTTCTCACAGTTTTGTCGAAGTCCTCATGCTCTAATAAAGAATACTGCCAAGAAGTTTTTCGGAGAAGAATAATTCTAAAATTAATTTCTCCGATACATTTGTCTATTATATTCTGCTTAATTATTTGTTTATTTAAAAAATTGTTTTTGTGTTTCAATTTACATTTTTATTTAATAGTAAGAAATAGTCCATAATAATATATGTACGGCAGAATGTAAAATACAAAGAGGGAATTTCGTTCAATTTCACTAAAAAAAGTTAGATGATATCTGAAAATTTGATTTTGTTTGTTTCAGAGGAATTTAACAAGATCTGTAGAACACGGCGGCTTTGGTTAATGTGCGCACAATATTCTCATCTAACAGACAATACGAGTATCTCTATGAAATTTAATACTTATTGCATACCAGAATTATTTCTTTTAACTATGAATGATAAGTGAGTATATTCAGTTTTGTGTTATTTTAAGTTAAAAAATTTCCGAAATTGTATGATTAACTGTGAATCCCTCTAAAAGATAAGTAATTAAAACAGCATATCACAATGTACCTCAAAGGCATTTTTCTAAAAGAAAAATCTATCGCTGTCTCTACATATATATATTGCTTCATGATATATAACTATTGTTTTAAAGCCTAAGGGGAGAATTTTGATTCAGAGTTAAGATTCAGAGACAAATCTACTCATTAGTTTTGGATTTTTGGTTTATCAGAGCCCTCACATTACTAAAAAAGTAAATTAAATATGATTTTATTAGTAGTATTTAGATTCGTGTCAGATTTCTTTTAATAACTGTATGCCACAATACGTTAATTTGGCGTAGCATCCGATTATGAAAAGTTCATTGCTTAAATTTATACTTGATAAAAAGTGCGAACTAGTAAACCGATACAAATATATTTTTGCTTCGTTTCTTTTTTAAGATAAAGAAGCACAATAATAATAATAATAATAATAATAATAATAATAAATAATTAAAACTATGTTTCTGAATTTCTTAGTTGTTTTGGCCATTATTTATGTAATATTAAACTATTGTATGATTAATTATGGTATTGTATGATTAGTATTTGACTTTTAAATATCATCCTGTGGATTTTTTATTTATATTTCCTACTTGTTAGAGTAAAAAATAAATAGTGGTAGCCTTTTCACAGCCAGATGGATGTTTTTAGAAAGCCTGAACTAGCCCATCATTCATTAACCCCATTGTCTTTTAATCTCATAAATAGTTATAACCTTGAAGAGTAGGTGATTTATTTTCGTAGCTTGTTAACGTGTAAATGTTTTAAAACTACTTTATCAATTTAGAGTTAACTTATTAAAATCTTGGAAATGAACCTGCAAACACACGCTCATTTTTAAAAGTCTAGCATTCGGGAAGTGATTGCAAATCAACTACAAAAATGCATCTTTATATACAAAACACAAGTTGAGTTATATAAAAGTGAGTGAAAAAAAAGACTTCACAATTTTTTTTTATTCATTCCTGTTATATAATAAAACAGAGTAAATATTTTTTTTTAATGTCTCGTAAAGAATTCTTTAAGTAAATTTTGAAGCACATATTTTTTGCAGTAAAAGTTAGTCCTTTTCCACATATTTATTGAATTTGTACAATTTGTAATACATATTTAACACAAAACAATTGTTCCGGAAAATTAGCAAAACACGTATTTAGTCAGCGAATGCGATATTTGAACTATCTTGTTCCGAACTGAATTTTTTTTTTTTTTTTTTTTTTTTACATATAGAGTTTATTAGATGTTTTCCGTCGCTATACTATACAGTGGCTTATTTGATAGCTGTGTCCGTTGTCACGCTGAGTGTCCGGGTTCGAATTCAGGGTAAGACATGGATGTAATTGTGTTCGCTATATGGAAAAGCTGAATCTCGGTTGTTCCGTTGTATACAGAAGAAGAAAAAATAAAAAGAAGATGTATGTAAATGGGAGAAATAAATTTATTATGCCGTATTTGTAATATTTATGTTTCGCTGTACAATATGCTTCATTCGAGGTAACAACCATAGTTGCTATAGGGACTTAAAAATTCTCCTCTACAATGGATGTCTATTGTGAAAATTAAAATTCGTCGCTGTTGCGCCAATATTTATTTATGTTGTTTTTTATTATCACATGTGTATTTATGCTGTAAATGATATAATTAGAGAGGATAATGAAGCATAGTTACAAAACTTAAAGATTATATTTTCGCTATTTTTCAGTATTTTTATTTTTTAAAAACCACAAATAATTTTTATTCAGAAATATTATTGTTCATTATAACACTTCATACTGGATTTAAATTGTTTAAATATTATGTATGCAAAATGTGGAGAAATAGTTACTTTTAATATTATAATTTCACCTTATGACATTTTGTCAATAGTCAAGTATTTACTAATCAAAATATCTTTTTTATACCACAAAATTGTTACGCGAAATACGCACTCAAAATAAAAAAAAAGCATAAAATTGACGCGTTAAGCATTTTTTTCGTAACAGAAATATCTTATTTGATCCCAAAACTGAGACAGTTTTTACAAGGATTTTAACATCAGTTTTTGAATAATGGGTAAAAGAAAATGTTTGCAAAAATTGAATTCATAAATTTTTCATATATCCAAATACAAAATGAAATTCTTTAGAGACGCCTTACCCATTTTATTAAACCTTTTTTTAGGAATCATTGAAATATGTATGCTTGGATATTTTAAAGAAATTGTATTTAAGTAAAAGTTTCAGGCAAATATTTTCATTACTTTTCCTCCTTTACTAATAAATGAAAAAAAGACTGTAGGAGTTGAAGCTGATTCATTAAATTGAAAAAAATGAAATTCATATGCCGTGACATATCTATGTTTCGATATTTATATAAAAAAGGAAACTTATCTAGTAAATCTAAAAACGTTTAAATAATTAATCCACTCTACACCTTTTTTCAAAATATTCCGCTGACATACCTTTTGCTCCTATCCTGATGTTTTATTCATTTTTGAAAGGAAATTAGTAAATAAATTTAAAGTTGGTTCTCTAAGTTAGTATTTCTCAAAGGTGGTACTCGTACTCATTGTTGAAACACTACGAGTATGTTTTGTTAACCACTACAAGACCCGGCAGACCCAAATTATATCTAATAAAGTAGTGCAAGTATTTAAATGCATAAGCTAGAAATTTATATCGTTCAAACGTACAATTACACCACTATGGCATCAAACTACATACGGCTGTCTGAAGGATACCCATATCAAAATATTAAACCCCATTTCATTAAGATTCGGTGCCAATTGTAAGTATAATTAATTTTGCAAAGGAGTTTGCTTTTAAAAATACAACTATTTTTAGTCCTCTATGGCTTAAACAAGCTGATATTGAAATTTGGTTAACGAGAGATATTTCATCTCACGTGTAAAAATATTTAGAACTTTCGTGGTCAAAAATTTGTGACATGGCGTTCGACGATGCCAACTAAAAAGAAGTCCACGACACTGATTTAACAAAAAATTCATTTATAACATTAAACAAGGAAATTAGCAGTTCATCAGTGTAAAAATAAGCATAGAAATACACAAAAAATAAAACAAGTTGGAAATTGCTCGTCAAACGTGGCAAATGAGGTGCGTTCGTACTATAACTAGTTTTATAATTATTTTTTGCACCCCATATTGTACTGAATGTATAATTTCTGATACATCATTAAAATGCACTTCCAATATTTTTTTCCCATTCCCCGTAATGTAACGGAACACTTTTGACTGTCCCTGTAATTAAACTATACATCCGATTTTCCTAAAATTTGAAATAGCTCAACAAAATTTTGCAACAATTATATCTTTAAAATTTCAGACCATTCGGAAGGCTGTAATATCATTAAAATGCACTTGCAATAATTTTTCCCATTGGCCGTAATGTAAAGAAAAACTTTTGACTGTCCCTGTAATTAAACTATGCATCCGATTTTCCTAAAATTTGAAAGGGCTCGACAAAATTTTGCAACAGTTATAGCTTTAAAATTTCAAATCATTCGGAAGGCTCTAATATCATTAAAATCCACTTGCAATAATTTTTCCCATTGGCCGTAATGTAAAGAAAAACTTTTGACTGTCCCTGTAATTAAACTATACATCCGATTTTTCTAAAATTTGAAAGGGCTCGACAAAATTTTGCATCAGTTATATCTTTAAAATTTCAGATCATTCGGAAGGCTCTCATATCATTAAAATGCACTTGCAATAATTTTTCCCATTGGCCGTAATGTAAAGAAAAACTTTTGACTGTCCCTGTAATTAAACTATACATCCGATTTTCCTAAAATTTGAAAGGGCTCGACAAAATTTTGCAACAGTTATATCTTTAAAATTTCAGATCATTCGGAAGGCTCTAATATCATTAAAATGCACTTGGAATAATTTTTCCCATTGGCCGTAATGTAAGGAAAAACTTTTGACTGTCCCTGTAATTAAACTATACATCCGATTTTCCTAAAAATTGAAAGGGCTCGACAAAATTTTGCAACAGTTATATCTTTAAAATTTCAGATCATTCGGAAGGCTGTAATATCATTAAAATGCACTTGCAATAATTTTTCCCATTGGCCGTAATGTAAAGAAAAACTTTTGACTGTCCCTGTAATTAAACTATACATCCGATTTTCATAAAATTTGAAATGGCTCGACAAAATTTTGCAACAATCATATATTTGAAATTTCAGACCATTCGGTTGGGTAGTTTTTGCTCTATTACATGCGGACAGACGGACGGACGGACGGACAGACGGACAGACGGACGGACAGACGGACAGACGGACGGACAGACGGACGGACTGAACGACGACTATAGGTGCTACGTATTTATATAATTACGAACGCACCTAAAAAAGCAAAAAAGCAAAAGATTAAAAGATAATTTTTTTTAGTTTAAAACATTAAAAACGGAAGCCGTTCTTTGAATCCGTTATTTAATTAAAATTTTAAATAATTTTATTTTATTGTGTATTTTTCTTTATTATTGTCACACTGATGAAGGTATGTGTGTATTCTTGAAACGGCTGTATGTAGTTTGATATAATAATGGCGTAATATTTGCATTTCAACATTGTAAATTTGTAAGTTATGCATTTAAGGTCAAATTATTAAGTCCTGTTTCATTAAGGTTGGGTGTCAACTGTAAGTATACTTAATTTTGAAAAAGAGTTTGCTTTTGAAGGTAGAACTATTTTAAGTGGTCTACGACCTAAGCAAGTTGATATTGAAATTTGGATAACGATAGATATTTCATCTCATGTGTAAAAATATTTAGAACTTTCGTGGTCAAAAAGCTTGTGACTTGGCATTCGACGATGTCAACTAAAAAGAAGTCCACGACACTGATTTAACCAAAAATTCATTTATATTAGTAAACAAGGAAATTAACAGTTCATCAGTGTGAAAATAAGCATAGAAATACACAAAAAAAAGCAAAAGATTAAATTTTTATTTTAAAACATTAAAAACGGAAGCCGTTCTTTGAACCCGTTATTAAATTAAAATTTTAAATATTTTTATTTTTTATTTTTTGTGTATTTTTTTTATTATTGTCACACTGATGAAAGTATGTGTGTATCCTTGAAACGGCTGTATGTAGTTTGATGTAATAATGGCGTATTATTTGCATTTCAACGTTGTAAATTTGTAGGTTATGCATTTAAGGTGAAATTAGTAAGTCCTGTTTCATTAAGTTTGGGTGCCAACTGTAAGTATACTTAATTTTGAAAAAGAGTTTGCTTTTGAAGGTACAACTATTTTAAGTCGTCTACGACCTAAACAAGTTGATATTGAAATTTGGATAACGATAGATATTTCATCTCATGTGTAAAAATATTTGGAACTTTCGTGGCCAAAAAGCTTGTGACATGTCGTTTGGCGATGTCAACTAAAAAGAAGTCCCCGACTTTGATTTAAACAAAAACAGGAATTCATTTATAACAGTAAACAAGAATATTAGCAGGATATTGCGTAGTTTTAAGGCAGACAAGACCAATTTTACGAAAGAGTGAGAGGGGAATCCTTTCCCATTTTTATTATTATTATTATTATTATTTAACTCCTATAACTCAGCTCCAAAAAGTCATCACCATTTTTTCACCACGAGTTTTTAAAACTTACTTTTGAAGACCCTATATATCTATAAAATATAATCCAATGGATTCAGGTGACTCTTTATTCGCAGTAGAAAACTCAAAATCTTACCAAATTTGTGAAATCTCACAGTCGATGACACTGTCCATGTCAATATTGTTAATTGGAAAATACACTTAAAATCAGCTTTTGGCTCAACTAAATGAGATAACTAATTAAAAAATCCGAAGGAGATTGCCATTCTAAATCCCATAATTCCTATTTATACTGCACTATTCCACAACTACACATACCTAATTAACATGTCATTGTAAAAGTAATTCTGCAATCAGATTTCCATGGAGACAGATGCACTATGGTACGCTTAAAAAATGACAGAAATATAATTGGTCTTGTTTAAGCACAAATAATAGAATTTTAGACAACAAGATCTCACTCAAAACGTACTCGTCTACTGGTGTAGCCTTTTAAAAGGGTCAGAAGGCTTTCTGCTACAACCCTCCACCGGAAACTGAAAAAATCTTGGACAAAACGTATGCAAGATAATGTATTTTAATTTAAAGGCAAAAATCAATGAAACTTATGATGCCAACTACTTTTTGGCCAAAATTCAATTTTCTCATTTTTTCATTTCCTACCCATGATTTTGTAGACATACAATTTACAATTAACCAATTTTAATTAAAAAACCTCCAAATTTATGATTTCACCGTTCATAGTAAATATTCACAGAATTTACCTCACCACGTGCTACGGCTTCGAAAAACTAACTCTACGACAACTTAATTTTTTCAAAAATAACTTTCTTTGTCCTAAACCAGAGTTTGAAATCCTAAACTGTATGAAAAATAATCCAGGACATGACTCGAACCAGTGTCCTTTTGGCAAAATTCCCCAATACCGTGCCAATTGAGATATCCTGATCAAATTTGTACTCAACCCTTGGGATGAAAATTTGCATCAGTTTGAAATGTGTAAATTAGCAATCTTTTTTTTACATCCATTTTCCACATCCATTTTCACTGGAAGTTCAAATCTATTACGCTCTGTGTGATAGAGAGCGGCAAAACATGGGGGCGGGGAAGGGTTACAAATTTCGGAAATTTTCTGTTTAATAATTTTGACAATTTATTATCAATTCACAGTAAATACAATGTCGAAAACATAAGGAAATATTAATTTTTTACCTTTTCTATGAAGATGGGGAAATGTACGTGGGAGACATTTCACATGTGTAGTGTATGTTTGGTGGAGATTCAGCTGATTGATTATTTATGTATTTTTATTGATTAATTATACCATTTATTCTAGCTATAAAATAACATTAAAAAGAGGAAATAATGAAAAAAAAATTAAGATTTTAAACTGTATTTTGATGGAGGGTAGTGGAGCGAGGAATGTAATTTTACGGAGGACAGGGCATTAGAATATTATTTTTTATTAGTATTATGCATTTTATTTATTTATTTAATTTTGAGAAAATATTAACGAAAATGAAAAGCAGAAAATTCTCATCTCTGTAAAAAAAGAAAAAAAGAGAAAAATGAAGTAACAATTTAATTAAAAACTTGCTGTCTCTCTTGCATATCGAGCCTCTCCACTGGCATACATATATACATTTAATTTAACTTCGCAATATAATGACATACAGAAAATTGAAAAATCTAAAATGAATAATATACAACCACTAGGAAAGCAAGAAATGATTTTATGGCTACGTGATCGTGGTTTGGAACAACTTTGTTGTAGGGAGTAGGATATAAAATGCTTTCATTAACGGAAAATACAAGCGGACGCTTATTTATAACACAAACAAAATGTTATGCAACAAGTAAACAGTGTAAAATATTATTTTATATTTGTTCTATTTTTTTAATATCGTCTTTATTCATTTTTAGATAATTATTTGAAGATTTTGTTTTAAAATAACAATGAGATAAGATGCTGTCAATGAATTAAGTGGCTTAGATTTTTCTTTTTCAAATAAATTATACAGAAGATAGAACTTATAATGTTATTGGCCGTAAATGCAGCATTAACGTTACCATTCTGAATGTACCATAAGTAGTAGACTCACATATGCCTAGTTTATTTAACTTGAATGATATTAACTAAAGTTTTTATACACATTTAATTTTTAAATTTTATCTGTTATTGTTATCTAAATATACACATGCAGATTCAGATAAATACCTACAGATTCTCTGCCTTTTCCAATATTTCCACACATTCCAAATAACGCTCGGTCCAGAAAATAAAAGAAAGAGAAACTGACATTTTTTCTGCGTCATAGGAAATATATTTAAGAAGACAGTTCTTTAAATGCTAAGACAAAATTTTGTATATAAAGGCACAATCGGCTTAAAAATAGATAAACATGTGATTATTTTAAAACATAATTAATTTTTAGAAGCTTAGAATATTTCGGGCTAGATCCAAAGTTACAGCTCATTCAGCGAAATAGTTTTGAGTTATGTTTTTCTAACTACCTCCATTAAGTTCTTTTTTCCAATGATTAAAAATGATTAAACAAATGAGTTCCTAATTTTAAAGCTTCATACTTCGTAAACTACTTGAACAAATTATGTTCCATATGGTATCCTAAGATACAATTTACCGTAAAAGCCAAGTATAATGCTAAAATTACATGTTCATTTTTTTAAATTTCAAGGTTTGGTTGGTTTAATTTCAGTATATACGCGCAATCCCATCCGTTAATGTTTTTTCTTTCCCTTTTTTTTACTTGAATTGGTAAAAGATATAATTTACAGTTGAATATACCGGGTGTCCTAAAAAGGACTGACTGCTTTTAAAATTCAATAACTTGCAAACGGTGACAGATATTTAAAAAATTCTTGCAGGGGCGTTATGCATAAGGTCAAAAGTTTTTTTTACAGTGATTTTCGATGTTAGTTCGAATTACAAACAATAGATGGCGCTGTAAGCAATAGGCGCTAAAAACAGGCTCGATTCTTTGATCGATCTCTTCTTCCATGCGGAAAAAGGAGATGGAAATGTATTAAGTGGGTCCCGAAGGACCAAAAATCGAGCCTGAATTTAGCGTCTATTGATCGCAGCGCCATCTGTTGTTTGTAATTCGAACTAAATTCGAAAATTACTGTAAAAAAACTTTTGATCTCATGTATAACCCTCCTGCAAGAATTTTTTAAATATCTGTCACCGTTTGCAAGTTATTGAATTTTAAAATCAGTCAGTCCTTTTTAGGGCACCCGGTACGTTGCCGTTTATCCAGTGACAATTTGGAGTTTAAAATGGAAAGAAATAACTCTTTTTTTTTGGTTGACTATATTTTGATTGGGATTGACCCTTTCAGGCGCGGAGTAATTCTGTTTATAAACTGATGAAATGATGGACTGACACCAGAATTTATAAACGAATATATTAGAAAATGTGAACTAGCTTATTTTTAAGTACGTTATAAAAGGAAAATTGTCATAAAATATTCTGGGTGCAGTAAAATAAAATTTAGGTGTTCTTTTTTAAGGACACCGCCTGCGAAAAGGTTAAAAGTGAAAAAAAAACTAACACTGGAAATATTAACAATAAATTTTAGTAGCATGTTTGAAAGTACTTGAAGCTAACAGAAAAATATAATAATTCCCATTCATTTGTGTCTAGTTATATAGCTATCTTTTGGTACCGCGAAAAAGCATATAATATTTATGCGAAAACACTTTTTATAGAATAAAAATACATTTTTTAACATTGTTGTAAAGACTTTTATCTGCTGTATTCGTGCCTATAAATGAAAATAGTACATTTAAATGTAAAAATTTTGTAAATAAACCTTCAATTTAATAGTATTGGGAGCATCCAAGCTTATTACATCGTGTCCAGTATCACACATATGTACCGGCGGTGGTAGCATTTAAACAAAAGAGTGTATATTACTGGCATCTTTACGTGTGGTGGATTAGAATTATAATGATAGTTATCCAAGTATCGGCAACGAAGGATAACATATACGATATCCCCTTTTTCTGGCCGACTGTAGCTCAGCTCCTTAAATATTTTCGTTATAGATATTTATATTTTCGTTAAAATTGCAAGAAAAATGATTTTGTTTCAATTTTTATCACAGTTATTTGCTTAATTGATAACCTAACAGTTAATTCGAATCAGAAAAATTGTCTAATGCAATGTTTCTTTTTCCTGTGCGTTTTCAAAAAAACATTTTTTATTTAAAAAAAATTCTTGTTTTATTTCACCTTGAGAGAGCCGGACGTTTAGTAGCTATACATTTGAATGTTTATCTTTAAATAAAAGATAACATATTAAAAGTACTTAAGTTCTGCATAAAATTCTATCTATTAAGAATTGAATAAAATAAATTTGAATTAAACAGTAAGACTAGAAACAATATGTATATATTTATCTTTAAATAAAATGTAACAAATCAAAAATACTTTGTATTCCAATCAGCTTCAAAGGAATAGAATAAAATTAATTATTTAAAGTTATACATAAGCCATTTGTTGAATATTCATAAAATTCGAAATAAAGAATATTAATTATTTTTTATTAAACTTGTAAGTTGAGATTTTTAGACAGTTTTTCAAACATTCTTAAATGATAATCAGTAGAATGCTATGAATAAATTAAATGGTCTACATTTCTTTTCTTAAAATAGCTTTATGGGAGAATGATAAAGCTAATGTATAATTTCATTGTCTATAAAAACCGACTTCCCGTTAGCATTCTAAACTTATAATAGGAAATATATGAACGTACGTCAAGATAACTCGAAATGTAAAGTATAATGTGAAAAAATTAACTAAACTTTTTATGTTCATGTAATTTTATAGGCTCGTCTCTGGTTACTATATGCGAGAACAGAAAGAGATTCTAATACTTATGGAAAACAACACCATCTCTACCTTTTCGAATATCTGGAAACAATCCAAATAAAATTCCCCACAAGTAATGAATGCAATGAAAACAGAGCTCTTGTATGTGTATTTGGGAAAATAATGAATTAAAGGCTGAGCAAAATATAAGACAAGCATTTATAGATCGGCTCTATTGATAGTATGACTAAAATAAAATCTTGTAAGCTGTATTATCAACATTTTTTAGTTAACACCATAATTACTAGAATTTACACATATGAATGGAAATGTTAAATTAAAAGCACTAAAAGTTATGTATCACTAAAGCACGTAAAATAGAAAATGAATTATGAAAAAAATAATTCAAACGAGTCAATAAAGTTTTTCTCATCCATTCATAATATATTTCACATAAAAAAAAATTAAATATATCTTTCTATTCTAAAATAAATATAAATGTATTTTTTTTTCGAAAAAAACATTCATTAAAATTCACAAAATGTAGAAAATATATATGATTTTCTACATGCACGAAAAAGTAGAAAAGTCCTGAAAAACCCTTAATGCACGGAGTTTAAATTAAATTGTGGTGAGCTCAATTATGGAAGATTAACGGAAATGGGAATTTTGTCAAATTAGCCAGCTATCGCCAAGTTATCTTCATATATGACAACTTATATTTTTTCGCGAGATTTGGCTATATTTTGCCAAGTTGGCTAACGTTTGGCGCTATTGTGGTAACCCGGCCATTTGTACTTTTCAGCAAACACTCATTGTTGAAGCTGGTGCTGATTTTTCCATAGGAGATCAAACATAATCATTAATTAAATTTGCTACCTGTTGCCACCTTTATGGATCAATTTTAAAAAATCAATGTCAATTTATGTATTGCCCTCAGGAATGCATATATATTGCAAATTTTAAAGCTCTAGGTCAATAGGATTGTGGGAGAAAATTTAGTCACAATATCTGACTGCCGCACACAAACATAATTGTACGTTAAAAGAAAGCATCTAAAAAAGTAACTAAAGCTGTCACCGACGCTGAAAATGAATTTTTTGTGACCCAGGGTCTTTCTTCCCTAATATTAAGAAAACTACTGCACATAAAAGTATGAAAATGAGAAATGTTTGATAAACACACTGATGCAGGCAGTTTTTATATCGAAGAATTATTTTAAGAGATATTTAATGCTAAAGCTGGTCAAAATTATTCCATTAAAAAAAGTTTTGTAGGAGCAAAAACTTTACATAGGAATTTAATCATTTTTCAAAGAATATGCAATTGAAGCTCCAGATGTGCGGCCGGCATTTAGTTTTTTTATTTGACTAATTTTTTAGTGTTTATTTTCGTTTTAAATTCAAATTGTCAGCTTTTCGAGAGATATTTTTTACATATTTTAGAAAATATTATTATTTTACATTGTTGCCAGATGTAAAAAAAAAAACCGCAAATAATAATATTTCCGTTAAATTAAAAAAAAATATTTACATGTGACTATTATATAAAAAAACCTCTTTCAAATTAGAATTACACGATTACCTGGTAAGTGCGGGAAAATATGAAAAATTACGTCATAAAAATGTACTTACACCTGAATATTTAAAGAGAAAGAAAATTTTAAAGTAATGAATTCATTAATAAGCTTTAAAAGCCGTAAATGGAAAAAAATACGTCGTATTTAAAATGATCAAATAATAATATTGAAAACAGATTAAATTAAAAAATATATATTTACGCGAGACATTTCTAGATCATCTTTTAAATTACTGATGCCAATTGCAAGGCAGTGCTAATAAAAATATTTCTTTTCTAGCAACAAAAGTATTTTCCCGTGAATATAAAAAAAAAAAGAAAGGAAACTTTGAAATAATAAATTCGTTAAAAGTAGTAACTAAAAAAACTGCGTCATATTTAAAATGATCAAATAATAATATTGTAAATTAGTTTTCATTTAAAAATATATTTAGACGAGACACTTACTTCATATTTGGATATGATATTTTTAGTATTGTTGTGAATTCTAAGACGACACAAATAATATTTCCTTTCTAACAACAAAAGTATTTTCACGTGAATATTAAAAAGGGAAAAAAAATTGTTAAAATTACACCAGATTTAAAACAATACATTTAAAATGTTTTACTTAATCTTTTTCTTATAGCACGTTTAAAAAAATACCAGTAGGCAAAGACTCTGTGTACTTCAAATGTTTAACTGCTTTATTTAATCAAACATATAAATAGCCAGTAGATGTTTAACACACTGTTGAAAATTTGCAGCATATCTGGCAGGTCATTTGACCGTTTTTTTCCGAAAACGCTTACACAACCGTAATTTTAACACTATTCTGACCATATTATTGGGCATTTTATGTTCGGAACATAGATAAATTTTTGTTATAAAACCGTTTTTTCAAAAAACGGTCGAATGACCTGCCAGAATGCTGCAAAATTTTTAACAGTGCAGCAGCTGATCCGACTTTAAGATTCCCCAATCAAAGGGAAATGCGTGGAAACCCATTTACAGGGAGACTGCCACTGGTTTTCTTTAATTATAGTTCAATCTTTTAAAAACTAATGAAATTAACGGAGTTTTCGAGGTCTTAATCACGGTTGGTGAGCGTACACTGTTAAAATTTTTGCAGCATTCTGGCAGGTCATTCGACCGTTTTTTGAAATAACGGTTTCATAACCATAATTTAACTATATTCTGACCATAAAATGGCCAATAATATGGTCAGAATAGTGTTAAATTTACGGTTGTGTAACCGTTTACGGAAAAAAACGGTCAAATAACCTGCCAGAATGCTGCAATTTTTTAACAGTGTAGCTCGTAGAGGGCAAAGCTCCCTACTCTGTTGAAAATTTGCAGCATTCTGGCAGGTCATTTGACCGTTTTTCCAAAAACGGTTACACAACTGGTAATTTAACACAATTCTGACCACACTGTTAAAAGCATTCTGGCAGGTCATTCGAACGTTTTGTGAAAAAACGGTTTCATAACCATAATTTAACTATATTCTGACCACAAAATGGCCAATAATATGGTCAGAATAGTGTTAAATTTACGGTTGTGTAACTGTTTTCGGAAAAAAAAACGGTCAAATAACCTGCCAGAATGCTGCAATTTTTTAACAGTAGAGGGAACCTTTAAAAAAAAAAAAAAACGGTCAAATGACCTGCAAGAATGCTGCAAATTTTTAACAGTGCATATTATTGGCCATTTTATGGTCAGAATATAGTTAAATCATGGTTATGAAACCGTTTTTTCTTCGAAAAACGGTCGAATGACCTGCCAGAATGCTGCAAAATTTTTAACAGTGTAGTGTTTGTGGAAATATATAAATTATCATTTTGATATGGCAGCAAGGCATACATTTGATAGTTAGATTCATCTAACATGGTGTCAAAGAATTAAATGCCTTAGATTTCTTCCTTTGAACAATGGTATGGAATAAATTTAAATATGGGCAGGGTTTCATATCCACACTGTTAAAAATTTGCAGCATTCTGGCAGGTCATTTGACCGTTTTTTTTTTAAATGGTTACACAACCGTTAATTTAACACTATTTTGACCATATTATTGGCCATTTTATGGTCAGAATATAGTTAAATTAAGATTATGAAACCGTTTTTTCCAAAAACGGTCGAATGACCTGCCAGAATGCTGCAAAATTTTTAACAGTGCAGTAAAAGTACTCACTATTGTAAATATCAGAAAATTAGAGAAAGGAACGAAATCTGCATGACTTAAGTAGTACTATAGACTATCATTTGTCTAGAAAACGTGAGATAAAATTTAACCCGAGACAGAATACTAGCGAAAAACATTTGCCACTTCTGATTTCTCGGGCTTAGTCTGTGGTTGATATATGTGTGCGATGTTGTAATTCTCATATTTACAGAGAATAGTATCATACTTACCTTCAGAAATATCTGGAAAAATACTAAACAGCACATGCTTAGTAAATGGAAAGAGCTTTTGTCGGCTTCGTGAGAAACGTTCTCATAATGACTAATAAGTTAAAACTTTTTATTGTACTATTTATATCCCAATTATTTGCACATTTGTATATTTGTTTAGGTAAAAACAATAAATTAAAAAAAATCAGAATTACATTTACACCACCCAGTGTTACAAAAATGTTGGATAGAAAATTAAATTAATATAGTTATTCATCTCTCTCTTTTTTCTTAACCTCTTGATTATGGGCTAGAAAGACTACTATTTTTATATTAACTCGTATCATAAATTATAAAAAAGTGGTAAATTTCTTTTGGAATCAGCGTAGTATAAGCGTATGAGAGAGATCATTTTTGAAAAAATGGTGTGAGTAGGATAAAGAAATAGTGGCTCGGACGACACATGTACCAAACTCATAATAATAGGTTTATTATTAATAAAATGCCAATTGAAGAATGTTAATTGTTATTTTCGAAAGTTACACTTATTTTCTATTTATACACTTATTAACCAATTTTAACCCTTTCAGAGGCAAAACAATTCCAATGCTTAAGTATTGAAATTAATAATTGGCACCGGAATTTGAAAACAATTTATTAGTAATGAATAACGAGCTATATTTCGCATATATGTTAAACGAAATTTTTTGTACCGAAATTCTGGTGCCACTGTACCATTTGGGAATGAACATTAAGTTGTTTCATAAAACTAGCAGCGCCCTTGAAGTGGTTAAATAACAATTAGTCAAAAAACTAACAATGATTTCCAAGTCTTAGGTTTAAAACTTCAAATAATTTTGTGTAAGAAACCTTCAATTTTACAGTAAATGCAAGTCAGCAGTGTACCAGCATAAATTTGTTATAAGTAATAGACTAACGTTTCCCAAGATATCTCTAAACAGAATGGATATTACGAAAATATTAACTAAGGTTTATGCACATCACATTTCTGAAATACCTCTTTGGTTTATATATAAATACACACAATGAGATTCTCCAAATTACGGAAAATTGGACAATCTCTGCACTTTCAAATATCCAGAGTCATTCCAAATAACATCCAGCCTAATAAATAAATATAATAAAAATAGATCTTTCGTTTTCGTCTTCATGATGGGAAAGATAATTAAGATAATGACTATTAAAATATTAATGCTAGGTTTTGCTGGTAAAACTACATTCGATCTATTAATAATGACATAACTGTACAAAAATTACATCTAGCACATGAAACATACTAAAATAATTAATTATAACATTGACATGTAATACTAAATTACTTGTAAGTAATCTTTTAAAGAAAATAATAACATCAAGCATTGGAGAATTTTTTAAAAAATGCATACATTGACATTATAAAAAAAACAGTTTAATTAAATTTGAATTGATTATTATTAATTTTATATATATATTCATTAACTATGAACAAAAACATTTAAACTGTTATTCCCATTAAAAGTTGTAAGTTGTAAATTATCATTGGACATGTAAAAGAGTTGTTTAATTATTTTTAAATTTAATTCATGGATTGTGTTTTCGAAAACGTGCTTAAAACCATTTTTAAAATAAAGAAAGATAAAACACTCATCACTAATATATTAAGTTACACTTTTCAAAATTATAAAAATTACCGCTACTAATGAAAGGTCGAAAGGCGATTGCAGAGAACATCACCTCGAGGAGCTGACAGCTGAAAATCCAGCATGAGATAGAACATGATTAGGATATTCAAAATGCAACTGATCTGTCAAGTCATATCTTGATGGAAATCACCTGCTGACCCTATTTTAGTGGTTGATCGGTTGATTTATTATTATGTTTTTCCCCACTCAAGCGTTTAAAAACATGAAGGACTGGAAGCAGGAAAGCACAATGGTAAACCTACCAGTCAAATACTAAAATCGGGTTTGCAGGTGTTTTCTAAGAAAATACGACTGAAGCAGACAAGTTGCGTTTTAACATGCGAATGCATCCGCCTACCGGTATACAAAATTTTACGTATCGAAACAACGATGAGGGATGAAGTGATTTAATCTCACCTGATCAATACATAGCGAGGTACTAACTTAGAGTAACTGGATTGGCCCTTTGCTTGACGTAGTGTTTCTTACTTGCTTTTCCTTGTTCAGCACACGCCTATTGTTCCTGGTTCAATCTTCGCCAGAAAATATTTGTCATCTTCGTTGGTAACCCAAACAAAAGCAAACTTCAACAATCACAATAATCTCCTCTGAAGATCAACAGATGGCAGCACCCCTCGAAATTATCCCCATATAATTATCAGTATGCAAAGCTTATCACTCATGCCCTTCGCATGGCAACAGGACAGCATCTGTCGCTCAACGTTACAAGAGGATTCTTTCTTGGGGATAGTGTGTGTAGCGACCTCATCTCACGTGAACAGTATATAGCGATTTACTAGTTTACAGTAACTATCGTGTCTTTTTGATAGACGCTATGTCTTTTGCCTACTGTTGATGAAGTTTGTTCTTCAATAGTTCCGTGCACCTAACAGACCTCTTTAGGGATAATAAATACACTATATGGCCATTAATGGCCACGAAATTTTTAATTTTTTTTTTAAATGAATCACTATATCTCTATTAATATACGTACTATTCTCACACAAATGAATACACATATTACACAATGTCTGTTAATTTATATTCTGCAGCGATAGATCATTTCGTGCATTTTGTTTTACAGGGTGATCCCAAGTGTTATTTTTTCTTGATTTTTTGTTGACCCCCTAATTGATCCCCTTATCGAATCAACATTGCTAAATATGAGGTCATACATGTTCTTTTTAATCCTGAAATTCCAGCAGAATCTGTCAAGTATATTTCTAAATATTCGACAAAATGTCTAAAATTGAAAGTTGACGGTCATTAATGGCCATACAGTGTAGATTCTGAAGCAAAAAATTGGTTTTATTCGACAAACATTTTAAAATAAAGATAACAGTGTTTTTAATCCGTATAAAAAAGTGGATCGAAACAGTAAAATCGAGAAATAGAACAAAAACTTACAGGGACAGAAAGAAAATCTTTAAATATGTAAGCAATTAGTAGAAGAAGAAATGAAACAGCGCTCAGTACTCTTATCAAGAATTTTTTTTACGATAATATCACCAAACGTTATTAATAACTCACGACGTTCAGTTGGATTTATAATGACAAATCATTAAACCAATGCAGATGGCTTCCTATTTTTATTCTGTGAATATATATTTCAGAGCTATACATTTCTGCCAGATTCTCGTCTTATATGAGGTTTACACTTATTACATTCAACTAGACTCATTTATTCTAAGCTGGAAAAGGGAAGGCTGCCTGATTTGACTTCTACATCTTATTTTATTAGATGAACGAGAAAATGCCTGTCTATTCTGATCATTTTTAAAACTTCCTGTATTAACACTAAATGTCCACGATCACATCAAAAATTAACACCATTACGACGTTTTGAGTGTTATTCCTGCTAAAATTCTGAAAATTTCTATTCCCACATGGAAAATTGTATTTTAATATAGTCCTGTACTAACACATTAAATAAATGCAACAAAATGTCAAGAAAAAGTATAATATAATCCCAATTTGTTTTTCATCTCTAAATTATATACGAAAAATTCACATGCATTCTTTAAACACAGACAGCGGGTTTCAATATAATTACTTCCATAAATTACTTTTATCATGTACACACGAAAATGTCTTTTCAACTCAGCAATTGTTTCCTTATATCGTTTCGATTGTCCAGTGAAAAAATAAAATCTAATATTCTCAAAGCGTGCATCATCCATTAATGAGAGTTTCAGTAGAAGGCATTTGTTTTTATCAGACAGTTTATTATATAGTATAGGGGTGTGTGATAAATTCATTCACACTTTCCACAGCACTTCAAAATTTCTGAAGAAATAATTGAACTGTTTGAATACGGCAATTGTTTAAGTGTCATATATAAAAACTCTCTGTTCCTTTAGCTTGAAATTGGGAGGACATTATATAATAACAAAAAAAACCTTTTTATTACATTACTCTAAAAAAGAATCAGGGCAATGAAGCAACAAGCTTAATTTAGATAAATATTTAATAAGAGAAGAAATCATTTCTCAATTCGTTAAAATTCATCTCCTTTATTACATTCACACTAGTACTAAAACAATTCCCTTTCGTAGAATTCTCTTTTTCACATCTAAATTGAGTCCGCGAGCGTAAACCCATTTCATTCCAAGTAGTTGAACACAAAATGTATAGCTAGCACCTCCAGTAGAGAAGTAATTATGTTTTCACCTGCCAAACGAAAGTTTTAGTACATAAATTCGAGATAACATTCGCAACAGGATTGAACGCAGATAGAGTACCTTACCAGCGAGATCCGTTGGAAATGCGACTTTTTAATTTACGTCTCACAAGATATACCCGCTAGAATAACGCTGTAATTTAATTAAAGTATCTTTGGAAAAGAACAGTTACAGACTAATACCGAAGGTCCATTCGCGATTCAGGAGATGCATTCGTACCTTGTAAAATTTAAATGATAAAAGAGTAAGTTTCTTAAGTTTCTTTATGTCGCACAAAGATTAACAGTTCGGGACAACATTATCGCATGCAAAAATTATAAAAACTCATTTGTGCACTAGGATAGTCTTTAAAAAATAACCAGACACATTGCCTCAATACGTTTTTATTATTTTTTATTAACGCCACATCTAAAGAAAGTAATCTACCTCGAATAATATTAGAAATATGCTATGAATATTATCGTTTCCAAATAGTTATAGACAGAATACTGAAAAAAGACAGTCGTTAGTGTAAAAGACGATTGAAGTCATATATGTATGCGACTAGTAACTTTCCAATTTAAGCGACAGTGTGTCCAGGATGGGACTCTAACCCCTTTAGCTTCGATTGCCAATGCTCTTTAAATGAGCTATATGGACGACAACCCAATGTACATAATAATCGCGCAAGTAACCATTTAATAATTTCATTTTATCTGTTATTAAAAACAGCTTGACAGAGGAATCCACAAGTAAAAAAACTGAAATAAACTATGCATACGTAATTACACTATAATTATTTTTAACAATATCAACTGATTGGTAAATAATTTTTGCAAATACGTGTCCAAGACGGGATTTTTTTATACAAGCTAAGCAGGCCGCATCGATTCCAGGTGTTACACGAAAAGTTGCAGATGTATATCTTGTAGTAATGTTCTCATCAGAGTAAATTGATTTCAAATATATGAGACATATGGAATGTTCAAAAGGGTACGCCAATCACTTGCTATACAATGTCACGTATAAATTGATATTGCTGATAGTACATTTGAATACTTACTGTAATTGTTACGTCAATAAAACGCTTGTTTTCATCGCCTCACCATTTCGTGTTCTTCACCAACACTTTTCCATTCCGATCCCACTTTAGGGGAGACCGGGTCTAGCTGGCTACAGGGGTAAGTAGACGCAGCCCTCACAAATCGCCTGTTTGTGTATAGATTGCGCTACAAGTCACAGAGTACCTTTCTTCTTGCTTTTTACAATCCCCTTTGTAGTTTTGCAGCGTTACCTACTTGCAATGGACATTTATTGCGATTGTTCTGTTTTTTGTACTCGTAAGTAATTTTTTGTTGCTTCATTTAATAATTGCGGTTTAACTCTTGCAGTTTTTCTTAGTGTATGATTAACTGTACCTACGCCATTTGTGATTTACTTGGATTACTTATGTTTAGAAGGTTACGTGCCCCTTTTGTGCAGAAATTTATTATGGGGCTAGTAGGCGGATTGAACATGGGACAAGTTGGCTCATTGTCTGGTGTATGTTGGTAGCTTGAAAAACAGCAAACACTGAGAAAAGTGGTTGCAATGCAAGATTTTGGGCACACGAGACTTGCCCAAACGGAGACAGTCGAATTTTTACTTGTGACAACTGTAACTCTGATGATGATATCGAGTAGGATAGAAGTTACTCAATGTTAATATTTTATTCATTATTTTTATGTCTGTATAATTTAGAATTTACATTGTACAGCGATAACGCCTTTGTTTAAACTTACTGGTAATAATGAAATTGATTTCTCTTAACTGCGTGTCTTATTTCATTTTTATTTAATTTTTTATAAAGCGTGTGCCAACTTACCCCATAGGTATAGGCAACTTGCACCGTGACGGGATAGGTTGGCGCACAATTTTCCCTTTACTTTAGACTTCCGCTAAACATAAATTACAAAAGCTACAAACTTAAAACTCCGGGGTATTTATAGCCAAATACCTGTTCTTTAAAGGTTCAGTTAAAGTTTGTTAAAAAACTTAAACAAAAAATTAATAAAAAATAATAACTAAAAACTGTGCCTATTATCCCCGGTCTCCCCTACTAAACCAAAATAGCGGTAGTTTACCTTCCCTTAGAAATTGGCCAGTGCGATCAGGGACACCCTGTATATAATAGCACATTATTTTATAACGTAATTGCTGAGTAGCAAGAAATAATGAGTTTCTGTAAAAGTTCCATAACTTTTCAATTCAAAATATTTGATAAACATTAAATGACGATTGACAAAAGGCAAAAGAAAAAAAAAAACTATTTATCGCCAACTGTAGTGCCTACCTACAGTGCGGCGCAAAAGTTTAAGCACAACGCAAATATTTTAATAAAAATAAAATTATACAACGGAATGCTTTCAAATATCCACTGTAGGTGAATACTAAAATCGTAAATATATATCTGAAGTTTCGAAAAAATTCATCGCTACGATAATCAGAAATTACACGAAAACAGTTTTTTGATGTCGCAAAATTTGAACAAATCAGATTTTATGCAAATATCTCTTTAAAAATGATAGGTGGAGGATCGGCGAGACTTTTTTCCTAGAGTATAAAGTGTAGAGATCGATGTACGAGTTATATCAAAATGTCGAAATCTCTGCCGCTCTCACCTGAACAAGTTGTAGAAGTCTGGAATCTGAAAGCTGAAGTTAAATCTTTTTTGCAAATTCCGCTTATTTTAAATCGGTCTAAACGTGATGTTTATAATGTTTTGCAAAGTGGAAAAAAATTAAAAAATGTATATTGCTCAGAAACGTCGAGTAAAACCACATTTTTGAGGATAGAAGAATTAAAAGATTGGCTTTAACTAGCTATTTGTCTCTTAATGTGATAAAAATCGACTTGGCTCAAAAATATCACATGGCATCACATGCAGACGAATAACAGAATCAGGATTCATCGAAAAACAAAAATTATTTCGTAAGCCTTTTCTGAAACAGTGTCACAAACAAGCAAGACTTGAATGAAACAGAGCATGTGTTATCATTACAAACGTATTAGTGTTATTTTTTCTGGGGAAAAAAATGGTATTTGGGTTGTCCAAATTGCTTCTCATTCTTTTGGCGTGCCTTGTGGAAAGATCCGAAGAGCATATTCAGCAGCCAACAGCGTGGTGATTCGCTCATGCTATGGGGCGCTTTTGACTATGATGTACAAACGTCTCTTTGCTTCCTAAATGACAGATAAAATTCACAAAAGTATCAGGAAACTCTGATGGAGCATTTGTGACCGTTTGGAGAACAACTAGGTGGTCCCAACAGGACCTTTCAGAAAGGCAACGCACCAATACTCACTTCCCGTTGTATAAAAGAATGACTTAGATCTCAGAATATCAGTGTGATGAACTGGCCAGCACTCAGCCCAAATCTCAATCCTATAGAGAGCATCTGGGGAATCACACTAGATTAATTTTCACACAATTATTCTAATTGATAAACAAATCATAATAGATGTAAATTTCCAACTGGGCGAAAAATGTCCGGACCAGGATTCGAACCCGGGACCTCCTGGCTGAAGCCGCCAGTGCTCTGACATCTGAGCTATCCCGGACGATTCTGGTCGAACTTTTTCACCCAGCTAACCTTGAAGATTACAGCATCTGGTCTGAAACCTGGTTCAGCTCAACAGAATAAATCTCAGGTAATGGAACTCCAGAAATCGCTGGATACGAAATTACACTAGATTAATTTTCACACAATTATTTTAATTGGTAAACAAATCATAATAGATGTAAATTTCCAACTGGGCGAAAAATGTCCGGACCAGGATTCGAACCCGGGACCTCCTGGCTGAAGCCGCCAGTGCTCTGCCATCTGAGCTATCCCGGACGATTCTGGTCGAACTTTTTCACCCAGCTAACCTTGAAGATTACAGCATCTGGTCTGAAACCTGGTTCAGCTCAACAGAATAAATCTCAGGTAATGGAACTCCAGAAATCGCTGGATACGAAATTACACTAGATTAATTTTCACACAATTATTCTAATTGGTAAACAAATCATTAATAGATGTAAATTTCCAACTGAGCACTGGCGGCTTCAGCCAGGAGGTCCCGGGTTCGAATCCTAGTCCGGTCATTTTTCGCCCAGCTGGAAATTTACATCTATTATGATTTGTTTACCAATTAGAATAATTGTGTGAAAATTAATCTAGTGTAATTTCGTATCCAGCGATTTCTGGAGTTCCATTACCTGAGATTTATTCTGTTGAGCTGAACCAGGTTTCAGACCAGATGCTGTAATCTTCAAGGTTAGCTGGGTGAAAAAGTTCGACCAGAATCGTCCGAGATAGCTCAGATGGCAGAGCACTGGCGGCTTCAGCCAGGAGGTCCCGGGTTCGAATCCTGGTCCGGACATTTTTCGCCCAGTTCGAAATTTACATCTATTATGATTTGTTTACCAATTAGAATAATTGTGTGAAAATTAATCTAGTGTAATTTCGTATCCAGCGATTTCTGGAGTTCCATTACCTGAAATTTATTCTGTTGAGCTGAACCAGGTTTCAGACCAGATGCTGTAATCTTCAAGGTTAGCTGGGTGAAAAAGTTCGACCAGAATCGTCCGGGATAGCACAGATGGCAGAGCACTGGCGGCTTCAGCCAGGAGGTCCCGGGTTCGAATCCTGTTCCGGACATTTTTCGCCCAGTTTGAAATTTACATCTATTATGATTTGTTTACCAATTAGAATAATTGTGTGAAAATTAATCTAGTGTAATTTCGTATCCAGCGATTTCTGGAGTTCCATTACCTGAGATTTATTCTGTTGAGCTGAACCAGGTTTCAGACCAGATGCTGTAATCTTCAAGGTTAGCTGGGTGAAAAAGTTCAACCAGAATCGTCCGGGATAGCTCAGATGGCAGAGCACTGGCGGCTTCAGCCAGGAGGTCCCGGGTTCGAATCCTGGTCCGGACATTTTTTGCCCAGTTCGAAATTTACATCTATTATGATTTGTTTACCAATTAGAATAATTGTGTGAAAATTAATCTAGTGTAATTTCGTATCCAGCGATTTCTGGAGTTCCATTACCTGAGATTTATTCTGTTGAGCTGAACCAGGTTTCAGACCAGATGCTGTAATCTTCAAGGTTAGCTGGGTGAAAAAGTTCGACCAGAATCGTCCGGGATAGCTCAGATGGCAGAGCACTGGCGGCTTCAGCCAGGAGGTCCCGGGTTCGAATCCTGGTCCGGACATTTTTCGCCCAGTTCGAAATTTACATCTATTATGATTTGTTTACCAATTAGAATAATTGTGTGAAAATTAATCTAGTGTAATTTCGTATCCAGCGATTTCTGGAGTTCCATTACCTGAGATTTATTCTGTTGAGCTGAACCAGGTTTCAGACCAGATGCTGTAATCTTCAAGGTTAGCTGGGTGAAAAAGTTCGACCAGAATCGTCCGGGATAGCTCAGATGGCAGAGCACTGGCGGCTTCAGCCAGGAGGTCCCGGGTTCGAATCCTGTTCCGGACATTTTTCGCCCAGTTTGAAATTTACATCTATTATGATTTGTTTACCAATTAGAATAATTGTGTGAAAATTAATCTAGTGTAATTTCGTATCCAGCGATTTCTGGAGTTCCATTACCTGAGATTTATTCTGTTGAGCTGAACCAGGTTTCAGACCAGATGCTGTAATCTTCAAGGTTAGCTGGGTGAAAAAGTTCGACCAGAATCGTCCGGGATAGCTCAGATGGCAGAGCACTGGCGGCTTCAGCCAGGAGGTCCCGGGTTCGAATCCTGTTCCGGACATTTTTCGCCCAGTTTGAAATTTACATCTATTATGATTTGTTTACCAATTAGAATAATTGTGTGAAAATTAATCTAGTGTAATTTCGTATCCAGCGATTTCTGGAGTTCCATTACCTGAGATTTATTCTGTTGAGCTGAACCAGGTTTCAGACCAGATGCTGTAATCTTCAAGGTTAGCTGGGTGAAAAAGTTCAACCAGAATCGTCAGGGATAGCCCAGATGGCAGAGCACTGGCGGCTTCAGCCAGGAGGTCCCGGGTTCGAATCCTGGTCCGGACATTTTTCGCCCAGTTGGAAATTTACATCTATTCTGGGGAATTCTCTCACGTGACGGCTACAAGAAGGAAAAGCAGTATTACCCAGTGCAAAAGCTCAAATCAGCGATCGAGGAAGTCTGGTACAAACTCGCTCTCAAAACCTTCCATATTCTCGTGTTATCAATGGAAAATCGAGTATTCGATCTCATCAGGTGCAATGGAAACACCATAGACTACTAAAGGACTTTTGTGTCTTGTGAAATGCATATATTTCGTTTTTGTGCATAAACTTTTGCGACATCACAATTTTCTATTTTTTTATAATTTATTATTTTCCTTACAATGAATTGTTTCTGAATTCAAAACATGAATTTGTAATCAATATGTTTAGATACAGTAAAAATTTCAAAGCATTCCTATGTATATTTTTCATTTTATAAAAATATTTAGCTTGTGCACAAATTTTTACGGCGCACTGTATTATGGAGCTCGTCCGTCCTGAGGAAAACTCGTCATATATGACGAACATGCCTTGAGATTTTCAAATGTCTATTTCGTATCTAACGAAATTAAGAAAAAATTCTTTAAAATGGAGGTCTTCTTTAGAATAAGTATTATGATTAATAGATAGAAAATAAAAAGAGATTAAAAAATATTTATATGTGCCATACACATCTGGCGTTGAGGCTTCGGATATGCAGATATACTAGTTTTACAATACATCATTTTTGCTTTGCCGTAGGATGATTAATTAGAGTTAAAATATAAACAAACGAAATAATCACTTCTAATACCATAGCCATAATTATAAGTAATACGAATGGCATTGTATGTTGAATTTTATTAACCGTATACTTAAATTTAATAAAGTGTCATCAAAGACACATTCATATCTTGAGCACACATCATGAACAATAAAATTATAGCGTAATTCTGCGATCAAATATAAGTTTTTTTTTAATTAGCCTTAATTATTTTCTGGTTAGAATTAATACTTATGGTGAAATATTGAAACTTTAATAGATTTAAAAAATAATTGAAAGCGCACAATTTAAATCAAATAATGAATCAAATATTATTTTAACAAATCAATGCGAAATTTTTCGCATTGAGTTACTTTCGCATTGATTTTAAATTTCGTTTGTTTGTGTGATTGTATGATTTTCTTCATCGTAAAATATAATCGTTTGATCATAAATACGTTCAGTTTATATATAAAAAAAGATTTACATTTTTAAGCATACGCGTAACGTGATTTTTTTTTTCATTTCATGGGGGAGGGCACATATTTTTTGGTAATTCAAGTAAAAAAAAAATAAAAATCGAAGAATAAATAAAATACTCTTTTTATAGATAAAGATTATAAGTACATGAAATGCTCTAAGAACGATGCAAAAAATTATGGAAATTAAAATGAATTAGTTCGATACAGTGAAAAAATAAATCTTATTAATGTTTTTAAATTAAACTTATCTAGTAGGGGGATATTTTCCTTTCTTGGAATATTAATTAAAGTAATAAAGATCGTTGAGATTCATAAATATGTTTGTTAATATTTATAACACTTTAATATAATTATTTTTTAATTGAAATTATTATTATTAATAATTTTGAAAAGGAAGTAGTTGATTTAAATAAACAATTACGTCATTTATTTCGATTTAGAATGCAGTTATAAGACCGTTTTATATTATTGAATTTAAAAATTGATACGGAAATTAAATTACTCTAATTATTGAGATTGTTATTAAAATTAAAATTTCCATTCACAAGAAAATTAGAAAATTTTGAGTTTAAATGGCAAAAAATAAAGAAGAAATGTTACCTTTCGTGATATATATTTTAATATATATATATATATATATGTCTTCAGATATTACTCATAACTTAAAAAGAGAATTCGAATATATTATTGTTTATAGGCAGTAAAGGGTAGCGAGTTTCGACTTCAAAATTATTTATTTATAAGTTTCCTTTCACAAAATGAAAATAATAAATTTCGTAAATATAATCTAGCAATTTTGGAATATTTTTATCACTTTTTTTATTATTTCTTGTTTTACTAGTAGCATTTTAAAATAAGTTTCAGAAAGGTAATTTCATTATTCTTTTTTTATTTGTAATGAAAATTATACATTTTATCTTGTGATAAGAATTATGCAGGGAAAAGGTATTCACAAAATTGTGAATTATTACTTTCATTTTAAACTTAATGTTACTCATCCAAACTAAGCAAAAACTTTTAAAAGTGATAAGAAATCTTTTTCATCACTCAAGCGGCGTCATTTTCAAGATTGCAAGATCTGAGTAAAGATATTTTTATGCCTTTTAAGTGTATTTATAATCGTTTTTAGACATTTTTAGCTTGGATGATTTTGAGTGACTTTCATACATAATGTTAATGTAACTTTTAATTTAATGAAAAATGGTTAATGTAAAAATATTCAATTTTTAAAACTGCGTAATTGTAATAGATGTAATTCCTGTTATAAAAGAATGTTTACCAGTACGTTACACTTATTTTTAATAACAATATAAAAGCTAAGTTCTTATGATGAATGCTTTAAGAAATTTCCAAACACATATTACGTCAAAAACGCTGTTTGTAATACTGTGCATGTGATTATTCATGTAATCGAAGTAATTTGATTTATATTAATATATCAAAGCACTTATTAGTTGTACATGATATACAGATGAATATTGCGAAAATTGTTTCAGTGGCTACATTGGACTAGACATATTTCATTAATAGACAAATACAGTGGTGGAAAATTGGCACAGAGGCGTAGCCTACTAACACCACTAAATTTTTATGGTATTATTCAGTTTAATAAAAACTCAGAAATTTGATCATTAGTTAAGAGGCAAAATACTACTATAATTTAGTGGTTTCAATAGGCTCCACCTCTGCGCCAATTTTCCACCACTGCAAATATAGTAATGTGTAGTCACAATCATTTTAACTACAAAGGCCAGTTATACTTCCCTATTCCAATAAAGAACTTTAAGGAGGCACAGGACCTTTAAACTTTCAAAATTTCAGTTTTCGGTTTTTGCTTTATTTTAAATGCTTTAAAAATGCTCAAAAATATGCAGAAAACCGCTTTAAAAAATCAGCATTATTTCTTCAGTCATAATCACTTATAGACGGTAAGTATAATGGAAGGTCCGTAGATATTAAACATTAAAAGGCGTTTTCTCAGATTTGTAAATTTGGAGTTTGCGCGCACTGTTAATTTTAAACTATGTCAGATACAGATTAAAAAATATGAACCAAAAATGCGTTTCTTTATAGTCTTCAGGCTAAAACCAAAAAATTTCGCATATTTTGGTTATTTATTTATTTTGCATTTGAAAAATTTGAAAATGTTTTTGAGATTTTTGAACTTTTTTTTATTTTGTGCTAAAATTAAATTTTAAACAAAACTTTTTCTCTATATTTTGGTTTTAAGTTTGAAGTAGGTGTGTTATGATTCTATTTTGTGCAAAAAGTATTTTCTATATGCATAATTTAGAGTTTTATCATGCGCGCAGCGCTTAATCACGCATTAATGGGATGAATTATTAAACATAAAATTTAAATGTTAATTTTGTACACATAATATTTATTTTTCTGGATAATGTAGCTAAGGATATATACTTTGGGCAGGAAGGGAAAAAAGAGATCTCAATTGCATATTGTTTGTGTTTTCGTACTTCGAAGAAGGCGATATTTTTACTTTCTTCTATCTTCAATAGAAGAAAGTAGTGTAATCGAAATTTTTTCGACTTCCGGTTTTCGACGGATTTACACGTTTTAGAGGTCAGAGATCACAAAAAACGGTGTTTATAGAAAATGTCCGTCTATCCGTGTGTCCGTATGTCCGTGTGTCTGTATGTCGCCATTGTACCATCAAAAATTGTATGAAATTATGCATAGAAATGAACCAATTTTTTTTAAGTTTGTGGCTATAAGCAGGTCCTACATTAATTTTGAAAAAATCCGCCGGTAGGGGGCGCTGTAATAGCAATTTTTGTGCGATTTTTACGACATTTTGAATATTCTACAATCTAAAAGTGTATGAAGTTATGCATAGAATTGAACCTAATTTTTTTTTTTTAAGTTTGTGGCTATGGAAAGAAGGTTCTCCATTTATTTGGAAAAAATCCGCCGGTAGGAGGCGCTGTAAAAGCGATTTTTCTACGATTTTTGTGCATTTTGAATATTGTACCAACGAAAAGTGTATGAAGTTATGCATAGAATTGAACCTAATTTTTTTCTTTTAAGTTTGTGGCTATGGCAAGAAGGTTCTCCATTAATTTGGAAAAAATCCGCCGGTAGGGGGCGCAGTAAAAGTGAATTTTGTCGCATTTTGAATATTATACCATCGAAAAGTGTATGAAGTTATGCATAGAATTGTACCTTTTCTTAAGTTTGTGGCTATGGTAAGCAACAATAGTAGTATCAATTCTAGTTCGATTTTTGTGGCATTTTGAGTATTGTACCATCGAAAAGTGTATGAAGTTATGCATAGAATTGAACCAAATTTGTTTTGTATGTTTTTGGCCATGGCAAGAAGGTCCTCCCTGAATTTGGAAAATTTCCGCCGGTAGGAGGCGCTGTAATAACAATTTTTCTAGGATATTTGTGCATTTTAAATATTGTACCATCGGAAAGTGTATGAAGTTATGCATAGAATTGAACAAAATTTGTTTTGTATGTTTTCGGCTATAGCAAGAAGGTCCTCCCTGAATTTGGAAAATGTCCACCGGTAGGAGGCGCTGTAATAACGATTTTTCTAGGATATTTGTGCATTTTGAATATTGTACCATCGGAAAGTGTATGAAGTTATGCATAGAATTGAGCAAAATTTGTTTTGTATGTTTTCGGCTATAGCAAGAAGGTCCTCCCTGAATTTGGAAAATGTCCGCCGGTAGGAGGCGCTGTAATAACGATTTTTCTAAGATATTTGTGCATTTTGAATATTGTACCATCGAAAAGTGTATGAAGTTATGCATAGAATTGAACAAAATTTTTTGTGTATGTTTTTGGCCATGGGAAAAAGACCGCTCCCCCCTGGATTTCGAACAATCCGCCAGAAGGGGGCGCAGTAATAGCGATTTTGGGGCCATTTTCAATATTGTACCATGGAAAAGTGTATGCACTTATGCACAGAATTGAATCAATTTTTTTGTGTATGCTTTTGACCATGGCAAGAAGGTTCTCCTTGAATATTTAAAATTCCACCGGAAGGGAACGCTGTAATAGTGATTTTTGTGCAATTTTCAATATTGTACCATCGAAAAGTGTATGAAGTTATGCATAATTCTAATAAAAATACTAATAAAACTAATAAAAATGAATTATTTGTATTTGTAACAACATTTTGAAGTATTAAGATACATGAGATAGAAGAAAGTTTTGCGATTGGCACATCCAACTAGTTTATTCTTTCGACAAACTCAAAGGTCCTGAGCTCCTTTAACCCGTTTAGACGATATTTGATGCAACATGTCACGAATCTTCCGGAACTGGTGAATCCATGAATCTGAGATTTCTTTTGGAACCATTTCGGATGATTTAAAATTTTAACTTTATCCTACAGATTTTTGAAACAATAATATGAAATGAGATATTATACAGCTGTGTAAAAAAGTGCCAAAGCCTTGAGTCGAACCCATGGTCTTTGGTTTAAATTGCCCATCTCTACAAACCGATATGCCTGTATTACTCAGTACTGGATAATTCACTCTGAAAACATTTTGGGAATAATATGTGGTGTGTCATGTAAGACAGTTTAAGGGATCTTGTACCTTTAAAACGCATCAAAAAATTAACGAATAACTTCAAAGTTTGAATTTGTCTATCTTCACAACCCTTTTATGTATAAACACGAAATTTCGGATATTGATTAAACAGATTGTGCTTTGTAATATGCTACCATTAGAAATTTATTAGCCTTTAACAGAATTTGCGTATTGTTGAAATAAAAATAGCTCTTTTTTTTACTCCAGAAGTCATCGCGCGTATGATATCTTGAGAAAGTATGTATGGATAGCCATGAAATTTGGTAAAGATGCTAAAAAAATCTGTGTGTTTAAAATGAACTACTTTTAAGTATTTACAATGGTAATATTTTTAGTTATGACTATTTTTATTCATTAAGAAAATAATTTTTTTTTTTTTTTTTTTTTTTATAGTTAATGAAATAATTTTGGGTTAAGATTAGTTCATTTTAAACACACATATATGTTTAGTATCTTTACCAAATTTCATGACAATCCATACATACTTTCTCAAGATATCATGCGCGCGCAATGAAGACCAATCTGCTCTTCATCAGAAACACAACAATGAACAATCTGTTTAATCAATATCCAAAATTTCAGCTTTATACATAAAAAGGTTTTGAAGATAGACTAATTCAAACTTTGAATTTTTTCGTTAAATTTCGTCGCGTTTAAAAGATACAAGACCCCTTAACAGAGTGAACATCATGTAAAGAAGCTACAACAAACGATGGATACGTAATTTTACTTTAATTTTTTCCTGAATCATAAGGCTGGGTAAATCGTACGAGCGAAAATGTTAGACAACGTTTGAATGTGAAATGTAGTATTTAATGCGCTTTTATTTTGGTGGTACGTATTGAAGTTAAAGAGTCAAACATAAGCTTTTACTTTTGAGTAAACATCTAAAACTTCGAATTTTATGAACCTTGATGGCGAAAAGATACTTTTGCTTCTATACATGTATGATCACAATGGGGCGGCTTTAATGGTCTTTCTGAAATCCTCAGCTATGCTCCATAATGTCCGTTTTGTCAGAAGTCAGTAGTGCGAGAGCCCTTAATAAGAGTTGCCACTTTATTATGCAAAAATATATCACGAAATACAGAGATCCGAAAAAGAACACTCCATACTTTCTATTGTAATTGACCAAGTAGGCAAAGTAACGCAAAACATTTTGTGTTTTCAGGGAAATTTTCAAAATGTTAAATGCACCTTTTTTTATAATTTAGAGAAAATCCTGCAAACTTTGCACGGTAAAAATTGTTTCAATGTGCAGATAAAAAAAAACCAAACTTCTGAAACAAAACGAACATATTGTTCGTTTAGATGCATAATTAGATTAATATTATAGTTATTAATTTTTCTTCTGGGTACAGATGGATGAGAGATAGTTATTAGCTGTCTAAGTCATTTCCTAAAAGTCTGCTTTTCTGAAATTTTGAATCCAAATACCAACAGAACTTTCATATTTAACGAAAATATGCAACTGAGACTCCTCGAGATTGATTTGTGTGGGGAATACTTGTTACCATAGTCCTGATACTTTATGTAAATTCCTGAAAACATAATCTTCTACAACATATGCCAAAAGTAATCACAATCAATAGAAAAAAAAAGCGTCTACCTACTTCTTTTTCCTACTTTTTTATTATTATCCTACGGAGTTTTCTTTATGTTAATCAAGCAACGAATTTTCCACCTTCTCCTTTGTACTCTTTAAAACGTAATTCAATATATATGTTTTTCAATTATTTTTTTTCGGTATCCATATTCTTCTTTTTTTTTTCCATATTAATTCTTGTAATAAAGTATAAGGCACTTTATTTTATACATACAGTTGTATATTATAGGTTTGTGGTATCAATTTTTATTGTCATTTCATTCACAATATTGCGGTTTTTGATGGTGGTCGGTAATGTTTAATTAATGGTTGTATATATATATATATATATATATATATATATATATATACGTTTCTTAAAGACTATATAAATATGCGATATTTCAAAAGATTTCAAATGTTAAATCAAAATAGTGTTCTGAAAGGAAACTGAAGTTTTTATGGGTTAACTCATGTAACATACACAGATCTTCTTGCTTTGCATTCTAAGTTGACTTTATCTCCCTCATATTATGGAAAGTTTGATTCTAAGATCTGCTTTATTATGCGAGTTGTTCCATACCGATAAATTTCAGTTAGGATCAATATTTTGTAGCTATCATCTCCAATGGTATTCGGGAATGGGGGAAACCTCTTAACATTGAAATTGTTTACTCGAAATTTTCTTAATCACTTATGCCAGAAGGAATCCCCAACAGTAACCTCAACGAATATATCATGCACAGGGTGGTTCAGAACTATATATAAAAAATGTAAAGGCAGGTAGGGGGGGATAAACCTATATAAGCAGATTTCGTATAGGAATATGGGTGCTGAAATGCAGTGTTGAGGCAGTAGATGGCGCTGCTGGATGCGACGGATGGATGCTCTTTGTTGGCTTGAATCGCCATTTCGCTTACGTATTTTGAGCAACATAGATGCAAAATGGATTAATACTCCAATGCGGAACTTGCCAATGTGCATTTCATGTATGGGATTGGGCAAGGAAATGGATTGGCTGCTCAAGGGATTTATATTGAACGATTCCCGGTTAGGATTCTGCCAGATATCCGAACATTTGAGCGTCTTCATTAGGTGTTGTGCGTGAATGGATCGTTTTATGCTTCCAGGCGTGATAAGGCCACTGTAAGAATTCCCGCAGTGGGAGAAGCAGTATTACGCACAGTAGAGGATAGTTCTTAGACAAACTCAAAAGCTGCAGGACGTGCATTGGGTGTGAACGATTTTCTTGGTTAGCCCCATACATAAAATGCATGTCGGCAAGATCTGCATTGGTGTAACGAGGCATGTTGCTCGAAATCCGACAGGGAATGCCGATTCAAGCTAGCGAAGCGCTTTCTCCCACCGAACTTAACAGCGCCATTTACTGCCTCTACGCTGCATTTTTGCTCCAATATTCTTATACGAAATCTGCTTATTTATCCCCTCTACCTGCTTTTACATTTTTGACATATAGTTCTGAAACACCCTGTATATTACGTCTGATATATATTTTTGTATTTGCAGAAATGAAAAAAAAATAACATGTCAATTTTTTACACACTTTTTTATGCGTTGAAAATTTAAAAAACAACAACCAAGATGCACAACCATAAAACGCTAATAGCAGGACAGAATTTTGCTAAAACAAAATTTGGAATAAAGGTAATTTGGAAAATCACCAATGTTGCATAAACTCTCAGAAATACTTTCTTCAATTCGCGGAAATTTTCCTGAAAGCAGTGATACCAGGATTTTTCCGTTAAGGGGACACAGTACCTTTTAAACTACTTTTTCAATTTTGAATAATACTATAATATACTCAAATAAAATGCCACTACAGATATTAGGTACTATAAAGCAAATATAATTTCATATAATTTCAAAAAAAAGAAAAGTCTTGTAGAACAGCCTATTTAACTAAAATTTAAATTAATATATATATATATATATATATATATATATATATATATTTTAAATCCCTACTACTTTTTTAAATATGAATACTTTTGCTTCAAAAATTTTTTCCATAATCCTAAAACCATACTACATAAAATTGTGAATGGATTTAAATTCAAGGTTATAGTTAATTTTTTTTAAGAATTTCAATTATTTTTCCTTGATTTTTTACTATACAAAAGAGAAAAAGATTGATATTAAATGTAATATCCCATACATCTAAAAATCCATCACAGTTTTATGTAGTATAATCTAAGGAATATGGAAAAAAAATTGAAGGAAAAAAATACATATTTAAAAAAGTAGTAGGGATTTAAAAAATATATTAATTTTTTTTATTTAAATTTTAGTTAAATAGGCTGTTCTACAAGATTTGTTTTTTAATTATATGAAATTATATTTGTTTTATAGTACCCAATATCTGTAGTGACATTATATTTAAGTATATTACAGTATTATTCAAAATCGAAAAAGTAGTTTAAAAGGTACTGTGTCCCCTTAATAGTCGAATATCCGTTCCTTTTTACCTCAGTTACAGGAGGTAAAATATCCGTAAAATAAAGAAAATGAGGATAAAATAAAAGTTGTTGACCTTGGGATAAAACCAGCTACTTTAGTGTTACGAGCCCAGTACTCTAACCACTCCGCTGCAGTTGAACAGCAATGAAAGAGGTTGAATTAAAAATGTTTGCCTCATATGGGTATAGCTTGATTAATTTCTTAAAAAAGCTTTGAATTTGAAGTTAATTTCGGGAATCTTTCGTCTTTAATAAGATTGAGGCTGAGGTTTTATTACTTCAGTATTATAATAGGATAAAAATATGAATTATAAATATCTTTATGTGGATTCCTAGACGTAAAATATGAATATATCTTATGCGAGATTTGTTTTAAGTGTTATCGATTTCCGACTACATAATATCTATTATCTATTTTAAATGTGTTTATTTAAAATATATTTTAAATGTGAATACATTTTTTAAACTTAAAAAAATAAAATGTGAATACTTTTAAATGAATGAGAAAATTAACTGTTATTTATTTTCAAATTTGAAAACGTTTCTTTAATTTGTTATTGGTTTAGTTATATATATATATATATATATATATATATATATATATAATTAAATTTAAATTTAAGTTTCTGATTCAATTAAAAATATTCGCATTTCAAATATATTTTAAATGAATTAAAATATTAAATGGAAAAAATTAAATTTAAATGATTTTTTTTTATTAAGTTGGAAATCATAATGTATAGAATTTTTGGTTTTTCGTTTTAAAATTTTATTCAGATTTTAGTATTAGAAGAGATTTTAGTATTAGTAGAGTAGTTTTTTAGTATTTTTCCCCGGCGGGGGGGGGGGGGGAGAAATTTGGTGTGGAGGGTCTAGAGAGGTGCACAACATGAATAAGTGCCCACAGGCCTTTCCAACAGTATGTCACATATGGGGTTCGGTAAAAGTTAGAAAAATGCCCCTGTTTGGGCCTACTATCGCGTCTCCTGGAATACATCCTCCCACCTCTTGTTGAAATACCGTTTGGAGAAACCTGTTTCTATGTACAGTGACTATGTAGAAAAGAGCTAATGCAGTATAGCAGTTTCGTAAATTTCACTCAATTATTTCTATGTGAGGACAAAAACTTTTTGATACGCTCTCGTATATATTTATATAAATATTTCAATCTCTTGTTGATCTTAAAACAGATTAAAAAAAAAAAAAAAGCCTCGAAACTTTTCCATGTGTCTTTGTATTTATCTTTTTCCTGTCCTTAAGAGCTAACATATATTTTAAACCTCTAATTTTATATTAAAAATCCACTAACTAAAGATTACTTCGCTGTGAAAATAAATTTGAAATCAGAGATTTTTTTCCCCCTCACATTTTAAGGGTAAAAATGGCACCATGAAAAATGGCAACCGTTTTTCGAAATTTACGACTAGATTCCCGACTTCTCTAGTTCTCGACTAGATTACATTTGGTCGGAATTGTAAAACTTTATAAATAGAAACTTTTGTGACACAGGATTAAAGAAAAGAGTAGATCCGCCGAGAAAATAAATCTGAAAAAAGATTTTTTTTCACCTTGTTAAGAATATCAATACCAAGAAAAATTATAGCCGTTTCACGAAATCTCAGTAGATTACTTTTGGTCAGATATATAAAAAAAACTATATAAATGAAAAAATGTCTAAAGTAGGATTAATGGAAATCCTTCCTTCCTCTCTAGATTGTTGTAACTAAATATGAAAAAATAAATAAAAACGTTTCTGTTAAGAGATGTATCCAATTAAAAAACTCAAAAATACTTTAAATTCTTGTGGAAGTTATATACATATGTTTCGTCACGAATTTTTCTTTGCGTCTTCTGAAAATCTTTTATTTAATTTAGCGTTATTCATGTATATTAAGATGGAGTTTTATAATCAAGTTTTTACTCTCTTTCTTATATGCTAGGATTATAAAAAATTATGTAACCAAATGATATATTTGTGTCATTTAAAGTGTCGATTATTATAAAAATTGAAAAATCAAATTTTCAGGTAATATCCTATAATATTTTTACACAAATTATTAAACAGCTTGATTGCAATCGAAAATATCACGCATTGCATTAAAAACAAGATTATTATTTTTTTTAATATTTCATTATTTTTTCGGAAGAAAAATTTTAATATACATATTTTGCCTCTTAAATCTCCATTTCCCCAGATACAATATCTGCGCAGGTTCTTTTCTATATAATTCTCTAAGAACTTATAAAACGAATTATGGGGTTCATACAAAATCAATGCTTGCTTCTAAAACTAGATTTTTTTTTCATTCTGTTTTAGTATTACTTTCAATAGTTTCAAATTTCATGGTGCACAATTGATTCACGACATTTTGCAGTTTACCAAGAGTTGTGCATATCATGACTTTAAAAAATGAATAGTGATAATTTTTCATGATGTATTGTTAGTAAAATAGTTTTAGAAGTCTTGTGTATAAGAGTTTTGACAAGGAATTCTGAAAGAAATATTGACTAATCAAAGTTCTAAAACTTTTTTTTGATCACGTACTTTTTGAAGAAACGAACATGCTTGGAGTGCCCCCTTTTTGTTTATACGTGTAAGAAAATGTCAAGTCGCAAATAGAAAAGTTAGAAGAAAGAAAACAAAGAATTGATGCAAATAAACCTATCTTATATTATATATTTAATATTAGTTTTACAGTACCATGTTCTTTAATATGATGGATGCGCTTTAAAACCCTTCATATTGGGTATTTTTTTGCTGAAATTTCGAAGTTCTCTTTAACAATTGCTATATTATAAAATTTTGCTTTTAAACAGTCAAATTTAACAAAATGTTTAAAGAACAATAACAAATGAGATAAATGAGTTAACATTCAACTCTAATACATTTAAAGGTAATGGATGTAATTCCAACCCTTTTTAGCTATTTTTAGGTGCGTTAGTAATTATATAAATGTGTATCACCTATAGTCGTCGCCTGGTGTGTCTGTCCGTCTGACCGCATATAACAGCGTAAAACTACCAAACCGATTGGTTTGAAATTTAATATATAATCGTTGCAGAAGGTTGTCAAGTCATTTGAAATTTTATGTCAATGGAATCAATACTTAAAAATGTATTAATAAAAGTTTTTTTTCATTTTAATGAATCCTATCATATGTAAATAATTTAATTATATTCCAAGATAAGTAATACTTCTTTGTTGTCATGGTGATTACGTCTTATTTAAGATCGAGTCTTATTATTTAAGTATTACTGAATTTAATATATATAATCGTGATAAAAATTTATATTAGTGTATTTTGGCATATGGGTGCAACAGCTACTGCACAAGATCTGAAAATTTATAGAACCAGTTATATTACGTTTATACTATAGCCTAGCCACGTTTGACGTACAATTTCCCATTTGTCAATCCTCGCATCGTTGCGGAAGTTCGCCATAATATAACTAAGGATATACTAAGGATGTCAACTAAGGATGTCAAAATACAATTTGAGCAAGAAACTGAAAAGGTCACTCTTTCTTATTTTTTCACAAAGATAAGAAGGTCGAGGTAAAATTAGGCATCTTTAAAAAATGACACCCAATTTTTCTTTTACTGGCAACCAGAACATCCAGTTAAAACTTTCCTTTATAACGTACTTGAAAATAAGCAAGTTCGTATTTTATAATAAATTCTTTTATAAATTCTGGTGCTAGTCCATCATTTCATCAATTTATAAATAGAATTACTCTGCGACGGAGAGGGTTATTAATATATTAATTTCTGTTTATTACTTTTCAAGATTAAATTTTCAAACACTGCAATTAATAAATAAATAGACCAAGGAAAATACCTACACCCTTGATTTCGCATTTTCAGGAAACTGAATTGCAAATTTAATATATTTTTTCTTTATCCAAAATTATATTAATTCTAGAATTCGTTGATATGCTTTCCTTTTCATGTAAAATTGTTTTCTTGCATGCTTATCTAAAAATTAACTTAACAATTCCAGATTCCACATTTTTAATAAAATAAATTACTAATAACTAATTACTAAATTACTAATCAGTTTTATTAAATTACTAATTGCAATTGCTATCTCTAACATACTAATCAATATTAACTATTACTCATTACAATGCGATTACTAATAATTATCGATTAATATTAAAATTACATTTAAGTTATGTTGAAATCTTAATTTCTGTCCTCCACATTGGCTTATAAATAAAGGTTAAAAAAGTAGAATGAAAGCGGGAATGCACATTTTAAAATTATCTTAAAGCTAACTTTTAAATTTATTTTCTTAATTTACATAACTTATAGGTTTGCATACGTCCGTTGCAAAAACCTATTTAAATTTTTGTTTTACGTTTACCTGCTGGTTAATTTACATAAAGTTCGTTGTAAAAAATCATGTAACCCCATTTGCTCTAAATAATTAACCATTATTACAAGGACAAATACGAATCTACATACTTCTGTTTTGTTTATATTTGAGGAATAATTTACACTTTATAAGAAAAAAAAAGAACTTAAAAAGTAAACATAAAGATTGATTTTTTTTTATTGGTTAAAATAACAACAACAAAAAAAGACTGTGCAATACCTACAAGGTTAAACTGCTATAGATTCTTTTGTGTTGATCTTTCTTTGAGCACAATTCATTTTACAACATCATAAAATTCATGTATATCTTCGTAACTGTCCATTAACTAGAAAAATCGACGATGTAAACTTGAAAATATTTTGATAAAGAAGTTTTGTTTGCAACATTTAAAAGCAACTATTTCTTTTTAGGAAACCTGTTAACAGCAACGTCTATTCTTTTTCAGCCGCAAACATGTCATGCATTTACTTAGTTATTCATTCTATAATGAATTTGTTTGAGACGAAAATATTTCATAAGGTTCTTATAAAATGAATGATAGATTCTGATAGTATTTTATGTTACATTATGCATTTTCAAGAAATATGGATTTCTTCGACAAGTGATCGATCATGTGTATAATATATTTACATTAGTTGCTAGCATCTGTAATGGTTTATTATAAAAACGATACATTATATCGTAAACGAAGTTATTTGGTCTAAAAAGAAACACATAAAACTTTTAAGCAATAAAGGTATATGAATATTTATAAAATTTAAATTAATTCTTTAGACTGAATGTCAATTCAGAAACAAAGCTCTTCTTTTTCTTTTTTTTTTTTTTTCAAATACAAATGTAGATTATGATCTACTTTCCAAAATCTATATTTTTTTGTAATTTGTAATTTTAACTTATATTTTTAATAATAAACGTAATATTATACACTCTCATTAAATTAGTTAATATAGTTAATTTAATAAAGGCATGGACTATCTGTATTGTATAATGGCGAGAAATTTCACGTCTGTGATGGACATGTTTTTTAATTGTCACAAAAAGCTTACTTTCTTATATATTAAAACTTACCAGATACAAAATACAGTTTCAGGGAAATAAATCTGTGTTTTTAAGTATTTCTATCTAATAAAGGCGTTCGCTGTAATAAAAGTTAAAATAAGTAAGCTGACATCAATAAAAATTAAAGAAACAAATTTATTAATAATATGAATACATTTATATTTTAAACTATTCGCCCTTGATTACCAGTGTAATCTCCCTTAAATGTATACTAAGCATTGTATCATTTTACTTTTATTCATAATTTAATTTACTTGCTTAATCCTTCGCCAAATCGGGAGATTCTGGTACAGAAATAATGAACTCAGTATTTTTATGTTAGCCGGGCGCAGCTGATAAATCGTCAAACATTGTTCCCGTCGTATTTTTTCGTATTTCATTTCAAATAAAATACTTTCACTCATTTCATTTAAAATACATAAATTTAATTTAAAACTGAAAATTTTTTAATTTATTACTCTCAATTATTTCTTTAAAAAATAAAAGTAATAAATAGTACCATAAACCATGATATTTAATTTCAACATCAATGCTTTGTTTTAATTTACCACGCGAAAAATTGTTTATGACTGTCGCGTGAAATGGACTATTATAATATTGATGACATAATGGCGATGAAACAATATTTGGCGACTTATCACCTGCACCTGGCTAACATTAAAGTACCAAATTGGCCACCTGGTATAAAAAAAAACGAAGCGGGTAGCCGGAACTGTTGATGGCAGTCACATGACTTCTGCTTTTATTATATAGATGCTAAATTGTTTTTACAACGCATGCCCGTAATCAACCTTACATTTTCAATATTATATATATGTATTCAAATGAGCATAAAAAACGTTTTCATTCGACAGATATATAGAAAAAACTGGATATGGATGAGAACATAACAAATAGATTATCATTCCTCATCTTGAATTAGAACAAGATTTCAAATTGCGTATTATTTTTCGACAGCCATGATATTAGAGAAGGAGTGGCGTGCAAATCCAGATACATTTACAATTGAATTTATTTTTCTGTAAAATTCACAGATGCCTCACAGTTTAATCTCACTATAATTTCGGATTCAGAATTCACCGTGCTGTCACTCTATGATAATTAAATATTTTACAGGATATATATCGGCAGTATAAATATACCTTTAATCATCTTTATCAAAAAAAGAGACAAACATCATTTAGCATAGACAATGGTGCCAATTTAAAAACAAAATATTGACTGTACTTATTTTTTTTGTTAAAATTCATAAATATTTTGTGTGTGTGTGGGGGGGGGGATGGGATATGGGAAACATTCATTATAACATTACTATTCATTTAAATTATATGCATTTGGAAATTAATAAAGGAGTGCAAATTGTTGGATAAGCCCGTGTCCCACGGACCTATATAAAACCATTGATACTTGTGAACAAAACCTGTGCAGCCTGTAATTTGGTTCACAAAACATCATCCATCTCATATTGCCTTATACCTATGTAATTTCAAAGGAATTTAATTTTAATTCAAGTCCTATGATATTAAATTTTTACGTGAGACCATAAGGGAAAAAATATAACTAGATTGAAAAGTCAAACCGGCGTAAATTTTCGAAATACCTGCTTATAAATGCTGTTTTGTATTGTAAAAGAAAGTAATATATATATTTTTTTTTGTGTGTAAAATTAAGTACCATATTTGGTCACGGATCTCATGAAAACACATTACGCATCATACTTAATCCAGGATATAGAAGTCAGGACACATTGGTGTAGTGCATCAAACAAAAAAAAGACAAAAATGAAAACTTTTAAAAAATAAAATAAAAGGAAATAGAGAATAATTGCTGTAGCGGACCACTAGTCTTTATATGTTTGTGTTGTTTTAACTCTAAATTTTATAATGGCAAATTATAAAAAAATCAACTGTTTTTCTTCTTCCTGTACTGGGTAAAGTTTTAAGAGTGATTTTAAAATCACAGAAAAAAAATACATCTAGATCTGATTAAAATATTAATATATGCATTTATGTTTTATGAAAGTGTCTTCATTACAGATCAATAATGTATATAAATATATCGAATGTAATATACTAAATATATATAGTCCTACAGTTTAGCTTGTGAATCAGATTGTAAATGAATCTACTGCCAGATATCCTTTGTACAACAATATAAAAGATTCAAAAACTACAATGTGTAACAGGATTTAAAAGGTCCCGGAAAGAATTTAATCTAATACGTTGATAAAATGAGACTCTCTTGATGATGATCTCAAATGATGATCTCTTTTGAGGCAGAAATTATACTTTTACTGTTTAAAGGCAAATAAATGTACCGCCATTGCATTTTATTATGTATAATTCCTGGTGCTAAAAAGCATACCTGATTGTTTATGGTAATGTATTCAAACAACTTTTGGATTGCGTAACGTAGGTCCATAAAAATTAATTTATGATACTTTTTGAAAAAATAAAAGAAATGCAGTAAATTTGCCGAAAGTTGAAACTTTTATATCAAAATCCAACTAAAATTTTTATTACTTTATCTTGATTAGATTTTGAAATTTTATTGATAAAATTCAAATTACCGCATATTTCTGCTTATAATGTTCACTTTTCACATAAAATGTATAGAAATTTACAGATGCACTTTATACGCCGGTTATAAAATGGAAAATTAAAATTTAATGAAAAGAGATGATCATACGGATCAGAATTTCTACATTACAAACACTGTTTAAAAAAAAAAAAAAAAAAAAAAAAAAAAAGAAATACGACCAGTTTTTCTGTGAGAATCGGAAAAATAGTTGCCCATGTCGTACCGGAAAAATATCTGACCCAGCTTGGAATAAAATCCGTAAATCGGAATAAGATCCGTAAAATCGGAATAAGGTCCGTAAAATACCGTTTTATTGACTATTTCTTTTTTTTACGGACTTTATTCCAAGCAGGGTCGGGAAATTTTCCGGTAAAATAAGGGCAACTATTTTTCCGATTCCTACAGGAAAACTGGTCGGATTTTTTTTACAGTGAAGCATGCTTATTTTTTTCCCAAAAAACTGCGTATGTTATGAACTTAATAATGCTTGCTAGTGGAGTAAATAAAAAAAAAATATTAACTATTGTGCTTTGTAATGTCTTTTGTTATTGTTTTTTTTTTACAAATCTCATGCAGAATACCATCGTTTATGCCCTTTAATGTTCATTATTATTATACCTGGCTATATATCTTACAGAGGTTTTTTTTTTTTATCAAGAACGGGGTGAATGTTATACGAGAAAATACCGAAAAATTAGAAAGTGTACTATGCAAATCTATGTATGCATTGTACACCGGAATGTAAGGTATATATTTTACTATACGTGGTTTTATAATTTAAGATGCAAATTTATATTTACGAAAATGACAATCTCAGAACTGAAAGCTAATCAAATGATTCACCTAATTTCTACTAAATATACGTCAGAAATCAAATTAACCTTACCTAAGGATGTTTAATGCGTCATTTGATTATTTTTTAAACCAGCATTGTAGAAGTAGACTATTAGACACTGTTACAATGTTAAAATTTCCTGTTGTAGGATACAAAAAAAAAAAAAAAAAAAAAAAAAACAATACTTTTTTAAATTTACGCTTGCTCTCGATTAAATGCATTCGATTGAATTTATTCGTTTCATTTTACACAGTAAAAAAAAATACTGCCAGTTTTCCGGTAGAAACCGGAAACATAGTTGCCCTTATCGTACCGGAATAATTTTCGATCCAGCTCGGAATAAAATCCGTAAAAATAAGGAAATAGTCAGAAAAACGGTATTTTACAGATTTTATTCCGATTTTACGGATTATATTTCCAACTGGATTGAAAATTATTCCGGCACGATAAGGGCAACTATTTTTCCGATTCCTACCGGAAAACAGGCATTATTTTCTTTACAGTGTAGAGATATTTCTCTTTTTCTTATATCAAATTTTTTGTGGGGATTTTCGTGTCGTTATAAGAAATTTCTATCTTTGTTATAACATATTAATTCAAAATACACACTTTTAAATTTATTTTACAATTTTATTAGACATATTAAAGAAGAAAATTTGGTTTAAAAATTTTTGGTTAAATAATTTTGGTTTTTATTAAAAATTAGAATATTTCATAAATGGCAAATTCCTCTCTGGAGAATTAGCGGCGATTTTAATCGAAAATTACTTTGCCATACACCAAGCTTCATACACCATGTGTATGAAGCTTGGAAAAATACCGGGTGTCCCAAAATCGACTGTTTGATTTTAAAATTCCATAACTTGCAAACAGTGACAGATATTTAAAAAATTCTTGCAGGAGTATTATGTAAGATGTCAGGAGTTTTTATGCTGTGATTTTCAGTTTTAGTTACAAATAGCATCGATAGATGGCGCTGCAAGCAATAACCGCTAAATCCAGGCTCGATTTTTCGATGCTTTTCTTCTATGCGAAAAAAAGGGCGATTAAAATGTTTTTAATGGATACCGAAGTACCACAATTCGGGTCTGGACTGAGCGCCCATTGCTCTAAGCGCCATCTAATGTTTTAATATCAAACTAAAATCAAGAATCAAAGTACAAAAACACCTGACATCATAAATAACCCTCCTACAAGAATTTTTTAAATATCTGTCACCATTTGCAAATTATTGAATTTTAAAATCCATCAGTCATTTTTGGTACACGCGGTAAAAAGTAAATTAAAAGTATTTTACCGCTTAATCAGAACATGCATTCTTTGTACACGATACAAACAGATCTTACAGAACAGTCGGTATGTTGTAACACAGAGGACTCAGGATCAAATGGCCAGCCGACTACGAATAAAACTTGTAAATATTAAATTATAGGGGAGACTAGGTATGGCTGACCATACGGGAGGCGTGACCCACCCATCAATTTTCATATTTAAAAGAATTTCAGAGTTTTTCCAATAGGTGTCAACCAAATTTACTGGAATGCTCAAACAACAGTCTTTGTTTCATATGAGATAACCGAAATAGGTGTGGAAAAAATAATTGTGAGGCGTTTTTAATCTAAAAGTTTCTTTTTTTAGAAATACTTTGTAAGCTTTTTTCAAATAAATTATATCATAGAAATTTAAGTAAGCAGGTTTAAAGTAATCCAGAAATATCCTGCTTTTATTCCAGGTATAAAGACTATCTAGGTAAATAGAAACAGTGGGAAAGACCAGAAAGGACTAGAATGGATGAAAGAAGCAGTCTTAGTCCTTTGAGGGCAGTGGTACGCTTATAAAACCACTTAATTGTAATTCCGAAAACTTATAGTGGCACCAGAATTTTGCTAAAATCTTTTCCATTTAATATGTATGTGAAATATAGCCTTTTTTTGATTTCCAAATAAATTTGCTCGTAAATTCCGGTTACAGTCACTTATTTCAACATTTTAGTACTGAAAGTACTTTGCCACTTAAAGGTTTAAATCATGTTAATGATAAGTTAAGTGCTCATGCGTTTGCAAAAGCACATAGCACCGATCGAAAAACTTTAGGAAGGTATGTAGAAAAATTTCCCCAAGGTGAATACAGTGAGATGAAGCCAAACTATGTGAAAACTTGAGTTGTCAGATCGAGTGTCACAAAAATGGAACAAGGAGATAAAAAAAGCAGGACAGTGGCTCTTAAATCCGGACATAATAACATGAATCACTATGAAAAACGGAACCTGTCTCTAACAGAATACTACCTTAAATGTTAAAATTTCATTTTCCTTGCTGTACAATTATACCTGCTCAGACAAAATCCTGTTTAAAACAAAATGTTTCTCCTCTGACTTGCGATTGCGTCTTAACAGTTTTGTTTAAGCCTCATATTTAAAAAAAAATTCTAAGAATAAAAGCATGTAGAATAAAGTTAGATTGCTTTTTTCAAACTGATTTTATTTCTCTTCACAAATAGTGCAATATAAAACAAGGTGTGTCAAGCCTCCCATATAGTGGGTCAAACTTCCCGTATGTGGGGAGCCTTGACCCGTTATTTTTTCATGATTAAAATCAATGATTTTTTTAATTTCTTACATGTTACACTTATGTAGCAATTTTATTTTGATAACTGATTGTATAACGAATAAAATGATACATAAAACTTTACTCTACGTTTAATATTTAAAAAATAAAAAATAATTTTGTAAAAAATGGGACAACCCTCCCTAGTCTCCCCTACAGACGATTAAATTCACTCGAAAAATTCTAATTCTTCGATGTTAAAAAATTCGCAAGTTTCGAAAAAGAAATTAAATTATTTGCATTGAAAATAAATAAATTTACAGTCTTGTGTATTTATATCAGTTTAAACTTACATGTTCCACAGCAAATTTCACGAATAATTTCTCTATTATTTAACAGATACACTGATTTTATAATCTCTGTAATCTTACATAAATCTTAACCCTCTAAACGGTTTGCCAGCATTTTTCCGTTTTACTAAAACAACTTAAATCGGTTGTAGACAAAAATAATTTTAGCAGAATTGTATTTTAACCCCTTAATTCTCACTTTCGTGATATTCGCAGGCTATATAATGAAGTTTGAGAATCGATAATTTTTTTCTTGTACTATAATATTTCTTGATTATACAGCAGCATAACTTTCTGAAAATGCAATTTTCGAAACCACTTATCGGACTGTTAACATTGAATTTTTTTTAAATAAAAGCATTTAAAAATAAAAATTAGTTAATAATAAGTATAAAAGATTAAAAAAAGTTTGAAAATTATTTCAAAAACCCACGAATTTGATTTTGAAAAATTGCAACTTTATATTCATATTTTTGGCGGGGAAACAGTTGGCGTTTATTTTCAAAAGTAGAGCTTTCCGGCAACCCTAGCCAAATGTCATAACTGTAAGAGCTAGAAATTGCAATGTCCGACATATTTCGCCACAGTAATTTTTCTAAATTGTGTAAAATTATTAATTTACTTTATGATTACTTTTACCGAAGGACCATTTAATACAGCAACATTTCATTTTAAACATTCGAAACTTTATTTCATTCGATTTCAAAAGAAAACAGTTTGCTTATTTTGTATTTCACTAAAAAATAGTTTTCAATGATCTTCGAAGCTTTTATAGAATTATATTTATTACTTATATATTTATCGTCTGCATAGAAAAAAAAATAAAAACCTAATATTTGTTTCTTATGCTATCAATTATAAAAGAAAAAAAATCGCAATCTGATATAATTTTAGTAATATGTTCTGTACATTTTCTCTTTGGATAAAGCGGGCGGAAAATAGTAGCGCCCTATCTGACGACTTAACTCACTTTTAACGTGAAGTAAACAAATAAATATGTAATAATAAAAATTAAAAGTATAAAAAAGTAGATAAAATATTATTTTAACAGAGAAATTTTTTCGGTTCTCTAACTTATATGTATAGGGGTACAAGACGCACCAGGTCTCGATGCTAGGTGCGAGCGACTCCAAAAGTGGTTCCCTTATCAGATTTTTTTTATTCCAACTAGTTTTATAAAAAAAATCGTGGAATTGTCTTTATTAAGGTATAATGTTAACTATCGTTTAATAAAGTGGATATTTCTTTTTCAAAAAAGTGTTGTCAATAAGCAATTTGAATGTTTAAACCGCAATTTAATGCGACCTTTAAGGTGTTAAGATGTATTTCAAATAAAGGGGCATGAAGTGTATATTAGAAACAAACAACGGAAGAAAATTTAAATTAACATTAGTTTTATAAGCATTTTTATAAAAATGCAGGAAAGTCCCCAAAACGCTCAGAGGGTTAATATAATGGATTTGCAGGAAATTCCCTCTAATTTTTCAGAAACATTTTTAACAGTGCCGACGAATAGGCCTCTTACATAAGGTAATATGCTTTAAAAAGTACCTTATTCAGATGCTTTTCACAGTAAATGTCATTTCTCCACCTTAAGCATTTTTACCAGAATCTTTTTAATAAATCTTAATGAGTCTACGTTTTTATGAGAGGTTCATATTCGTTTGAAATATAATTTTATGTTTATATTTCAAACAACAGAATAAAATACGAATAATTTACCTTGAATAGTTGTCTTAGATATTTTCTAGCTATAGCTTAGAACAGGGCGCGAAATTTCCGCTCGCCAGCTCGCCATTGGCGAGCAAGTATTTAAGGTTGGCAGGTAAATTTCGTCTTTTAGAATGTTGTGCTTCAAATCAAAATATATACGATTATAATATCCTCAATCCAACGACACACGGATGTTTTTTTTTTAAATCAAGCGATTGCATTTATATTCGAAAAGAAGAAAAAATGCAGGCATCAGCCACTTCCAAACAGTATTTCAGGGCAGAAAGGTAGTGCTGCAAAAAACATGAAGTTCTAAAATACAGGAACTGTTTATTTCATGACGTTTTAGTGGTATACGACAATGTCTGTAAACATTGAAACCTTATGGTAACCTTATGTTCAGTTAATATATTTTTTTCTTTTCTTTTCAATAAATATGTTTCAATTCCTACATTCTTTATGATTTCGGTCACCAAAAAGTTTTTCACACTACATCTGTTAACATTTTAAAAAATGTTCATATTTTTCCTGAATATAAAATTCTAACAATGGAGAATTTTAATTTAGTTTGTCATAAGTAGTTCATTTTCTGGGGCAGATGTGGTGTCCCACATTGCTGTCTGAATGAATGTAAAATAGTGGTGAGAAAACATTTTAGGCTGGCTAGTACATTTTCAACTAAAATTGCATACCCTGGCTTAGAAACTACTTTATAACTTGTGATAATATATTAGCATGTGAATTAGTATGATATATTAGTTATCAAAAAGAAAGTTTTCCATACAGAGGTATTTGGATATTTATTTTGACAAACCTCTAAAATAAGTATTGCATATTTCAAAATATATATCTAATAATCCAGACAAGAGTCACAAAAAAAATACAATTGACCTCTGAAACCGAATGAAATATTTTTATACGATTATGGATAATTGCAGTCATTGTAAGAGTGGAACATGGAGAAATGGCTACAATCTGCAAATAATTAGTTTTTTTGCAATCATTCATTTATGTGTATTATTCCAGAGAGGGCAAATTTTGACTCTCCTCTCTAGATTTTTTCTTCTTTTTTACAGATCTTGACTTACGTTTTGATCATCTATATATGGGGAGATGTTCAAAAAATACGAAATCAGATGATAGAATTAGTATTCACTCTCTTTAAAGATCTACGCAACTGCAACAGCACATACGTGTAAAGCTGTGAATTTGAAGAAATTTAAACATTTTCACAAAAAAGGTACTGATTAGATGTGGAATTAGTTGTTGCCGAGGTTACTGAGATCGTTGCAGTAAATGGACTATATTCCAAATCTGGGTTCGAGTCTGAAAAAGGTCACGTGATACCGGTAATTTACCAACAAATATCTAACTGTTAAGAAGGGAGGCTACTACTGCTTTACGCATGAACTGTTTCACTGGCTAACGGGGATTTACATTACGTCTACGGAGCCTTCTTCCATTCTTTACGCTAGAAGTTTTTACCTTGACCACGTGATCATAACGTAGATGTAATATTCTCCATTGAATTGCACTGAATAACTGCAACATCTATGGGAAATACAGTCTTTCAGCTACTAGAAGATTGAGATGTATAACTAGTCTTGACAGATCCACTGTCAAAAAAAAAGGACAGCGGCTGCTTATAAATTGGGACAAAAAATGTAAAATCCTAAGAAAATGACCCTAGCGATAACGGAATCCTGCCTTAAAGGTAAACAAATAATGTTCCCTACGAAAAGAACACCTCACAGTTATACATGTTATGATGGAAAGCTATCTAAAATGATATTTTCCTGTTAATTGACTTTCCGTATTTTTGTGTTTTACTGTACGAAATAAACACATGGATATAGAGCAAAATATGTGAATGATTAAACGGTAGGTACAGAAACAAATTTCCTTTTTGGAGAGATTTACAACTGAGCATTTATAATTGTATCATAATGACTATGAAATACTTTCATTTAAGACAGAATTTTGTTAAAAACAGGTTACGTTTACACAAATTTTACTAAACAAAGTATATTGAACCTATAGAAGCGGAAGAGTTAAGGATCGGAAAATTGTCCGTCTTAACTGGTAAATTTTTACGGTATTCTTTCCAGTATAATAAAAAAAAGTTCCCATACAGACATGTTCTAACTTCACAGGTTTTACTGTTTTAAGTTCACATCATACAGATATTGCATGGTACTAAACGAATTTATAGGTATGTAAGCATCATGTAAAATGGTTTACGCCCCTCGCATTGCTTCCACGGCATGGATCTTGGAACCACTGGAAATCAGGTCGTCTCACGTAAATCCGGACACCTGTCAAAAATGTGTGTAACAGTAAGAAATGCTATGATCCCTGCTTTTATTACATTTAGCAATTAGTCGTGATTATTTATTTCAGAAAAGCTATTTATTAAATTCTTCTTTTGTTTTAAACATAATAAAAAAGATGAAAATGTTTGAATTAGTGTTTGTTTGGTTCTAAAAGAGCGATTCTTGTATGTTGGTGTCATTTTAAGTCATTTTGGGTTTTTTTTACATCCATTGTGAACTATAATTTTTGCTATTTCTATATCTCTTTTTAAAAAATAACGATGTCAGAGGAAAAAGGAAAAAATCTACCCTTCTGAAATGAATCTTTTAATATACTAGGTTGTAACGAAAGTTTTCCGCCAAATCACCATTACATAATGCTATGTCTAATATATATAATTAACTGTAATTTTATATATAACCACCATTCCGCCAAAACTTCACAGTGTCATATGATACCATACAAGTACCTAAAGCTGTATACTTTATTTGGTGACATTCTGTCGCTGACTTTTTTCAACAGAACTGGAAATAAATGATGGTTCTAATCTGGCAGCATGATAGTTCCATTTTAGACACCTTGTACTAAATGATAACGATGTTTTTTTTACAACTTTCACAACTCAGTGTTATGAAGCAAGTCTATTTCTGCCAAATGCCAAGAATCGTTTGACAAAATATGAACAAACACGTCAACGCGAACTGTTTGCACAGATCGTATTAGCTGTGGCGGGATACAACCTGATAATTTTTATTCAATTGGGAAAAAAAAATCTGTTTTCTCTATACTTTGTGGCAGATTTCAAATGTGGTGTTGTTTATAGGTATTGTTTATATTATTATTTAGAATTACAGTCAAGAATGTAAAATTTTTGATGAAGGATATTTTATAGTGATCCGTTTTGTCAATTTTTCATACCTAGAATTTTTTTAGGTAAAAATACTGCGACTTTGATGAATCACTGCGGATTAGTTCAATCTCTGTGGACTAGTCCAATATCAAGTTTTAATAAATAAATTTCTGTCCACATTAAGTATGTGAACTTTCAGTAGTTTATTTTCACAAGGTAAAGACGTATCATTTTAGGTATTATATTTGTAACGTTTTTAGTTATCAGTTATAATGACGTTAGAATGGAATATATCGCGTGTTATTTTCTAATCTTCTTATCACTACTGAAAAAGTATAACACCGTAAGTTACCAAAGCTCCTGCTGTTGTCAATATTAGTGCTTTGTTTATTTCAAACATATCTGCTCCGGTGAAGTAGATCCGTATGGCATTGACACTGTCAACAAATGTTCTATATGTCGTCAGTATTTTTTCATTGTCTGTTAGCATAAATAATTTTTCGGTTCCATCCATCAATATAAATTTTAAATTGTTATATTCGTATGTCACATTTGTGGCTGAGAAAGTCAGCGAAAAGAATAAAACAGCAGCCATCATTAGAGAAGATATCATTTGAATAATCATCGATGAATCTTCTTGAATAATATTTGAGAAAATAATGCTTACTGTATTAAAGAAACATACTACTGCAGCTGCATATATCAGTAAACAGCTGCCTGACAAAACATTATCAATAACTTTAAATAAATGTAATAAATTCCGATATGTAGACATATGAGAAAGAATGACTGGTTTAGATAGGAATGTCCTTATACGTTCAGATTTGAAGTTACTTCTAAAAGATTTTAGCATACCTCTAGCGAAAGCATATGTATTAGTACAAATGATTAATACCAGAAAAATGCTTCCTGTGCTAGTAGCTGCAGAAAATACACAACTGATGCTAACAAGATAAAGAACTACAGCTGATTTGTAAGCTACAACTTGAAAGCCGAGCATAGTTACATAACTGTCGTCTGTTATTTTCACAAACACAAAATACACCGTTAAAGTAACAGAAAAAGATATTATCAAAATGATTATTAAAGACACGTAAATTTTAATTAATTTAAACTGCTTCCGAAAATCCACATTTAATTTGTTACACCAATAGCAGAGACTGCTTCCAACTTTAAACATTTTCTTTCGTTTTATTAACATTGTTATTCGAATTAAAAGACCAAGAATGAGGTAAGCGTAAATTGTTAAAATTAATCGTTGTGAAAGAGGAAATAAATTAATTCCATAAATGCTTATGACGGAAGATACAATTTCACAAATAAAAATTAAACTATCCCAGAAATTTGGAATGCAAAATCCCTGTTTACCAGAAGTTGCCGAAAATGTTATTCCAAGCCAAGATGATAATGTAAAAATAGTCAATAGTGCTTTATATGAAATATTTCTCTTCATAATACCTTTAAATTTTTTATTTTGTACTTTTGATAAATTTTTAGTATTTTTAATAAAAATAAACTTTTTCAAGTTTGTAAAATCTGAAAAATGAGCTTTCATTTTTGTCTGTTAAATTATGCTTGTTTCTTCCTGAATTGACTTTGTTAATGCTTTTGGTTTGCAAATGAGTTAAAAACTTCAAACAAAAAATAAGTAATAAAAAATTATTCAACGTTTAAATCTTGTGCGTGATATGAGTCTCAGTCATTTAAAGAAAATATTCATTTGTGTTTTCTTTAAGAGAGTATTACATAATAATTCTAAAACACAATATCAGGTAAATTAAATTGATTTAGAATTATATAAGAAAAATACATGTATGATTAATTTGTATCTATACAAACAAATATATAAAACGTCATACGAAAACATTATTGAGAGATATATGTTCAATTTGAAAAAATTGTTATGATATCACTTACTATTTAACTGAAGAAATTTCATTTAATTTTCTTTATTGAAGTCCGTGAAAACGTAAGTTATCTTTTGACAATTATTTTTTATTGACCGAATTATTCCACAACATAAGAAAATATTTATGAAGGCATGATACTTTAACGGCATATCACTTGTACGAAATGAATTACAATAATTATTAACAGTATCATTTTCCTTTGATTATCACTGTTAAAATAATATTCACTATATCGGAATTTACAATAAAAACATATATTGTTTGCCAGCTGTTATTTGTATTGAAATGTATTTCTATATACATGATACTTAAATACATTTCAGAAGTTTGAAAAGACATTTTAATTCTTTGTAAAAACATGAATAATATTTTGAAAAAAAATCATTTTTTAAAATCATTATTCCACAAACATGTACAGAAATGAGAAATGGTTCTTTTAAAGAAATATGCTTAAACAGGTCATATTCGTGATAATTCATGAGCTATTATACATACTTATGTTTACCATTATTACTTTTTTTATTTTGGTCAATAAATATCCACCCTATAATTGCATTGTTTCCGAGATATATCATAATTTATTATATTATATTCAAAAGGTACCCATAGCAAATAATTCAGCACAAATCTTTTTCAATATATCTATTGTTTTATCTTTAGAAGAAACTATATGTAATGCAATCAATTTAATATCATCACAGTCATCGCCTCAATTCACATGTTATTGTTTGCAAAAGTGATATATATTTTTGCAAAAATATAGATAACATTTTCCTGTTTTTCATCCACTAAATACAATAATATAGCACTTTCTTCCGGAACTATTATTCAAGTGTGAAACCATCTGTGAAAAAAGTTACTAGCACTTTCGAAGTGAACTGAAAGGATGAAAAATGCAGTCAATATGACTCAATGATTAACGGCTTACACACTCTTTTAATGTTCTTAGACAGTTTTAGAAAGTAGAAAAAAATTTCTTTTCTGTCAAAAATGTTATTTTCTTTAAAACATCTTGTTTTATTACTTTAATTTAATACGCCTATACTGAATCATGTGCAAGAAAATTTTTTCATAAACTGCATAATACATGGGATATTGAAAAGGAAACATCTATTAGCTAATGTTGCGGCAGAAAAGTAATCGATATCTTAGCATGTAAAATGTGTTTTAAAAGTTGATTCATTTGTTTGCTATAAAATAATTTATACACATTTACTTTCACTTCTTGATCGTTATTTTTACTTTCAGTGACATAATATGTCAAATTTACTTTTAAAATAATTGATCTTTATTTATATTGTATTGTGTGTAGGACATTACTTTAATTCAGAAAATGTTTTTGTGAAGGTTCATGAATCTTTTGACAAACAAACGTATGCACTGTATTATCAATTTCATATACAGGCGAACCAGCTTTATGAATTAGCTTTTAAAGAAGGGTACTTCTTTGTTTACTTAAAAATATAACAATAGAAAAGGGGTTATCCATAAATTATGTCATAGTTTGACAGGGCGGTGGGTGACCAAAAAGTGTTAAACAGCATGCAAATTTGTATGGGGGGGGGGGAGTTTTTTATTTTAGGTCTTTATTTTGGATATTATGAGAATTATGGTTTAACCTCTTGATTACGGTCTATAGCCCAGTGTTAGGGGATGACAAAAAGGCCAAATTCCGAACTAATTAGGGGAAAGCTGAAAATTGTTTTAATCCTGTCAGAAGTGAACGGACTAAGTTTCCTCGTCATGCTAGGTGAACTTTTGCCTCTACGAATAAATTTAAAACTTAAAAAGTGCATTTTTCATGATTTTTTAGCATATTTCAAAAATTATTCTTAATTGGTGGGAAATATTGTTTATTATCTCCGATTTTGTATTTAAAATATGCTTAGTATTTATTATGACGTATATAGCATGAATAAAAGTGAGTATGTATAAAAATAAGGAGGTCGAAAATAAAGTGGGAGGATTTGGGGTGGGGGTGAACAAATAAGAGTGCAGAAGATTTATCGCTAGAGGAATTCAAGGTCACGATTATTAGTGCACAATAGCAGGATTTTAAACTTCGATATTTTACGAAATGGACTAAGATGGTTTTAATAAATATGATTTTCGACTAGTATACGAGCATCTTAAGTTAAATTCATAAAAGTTTAAAACCTCAGAATATTGAAAAAAGTATAATAATCTTTTGTAAAAAAAATTTTCTTTTAATGCTATGGTTTGAGTTTGGCGGTATCAGTCGCGAAATGACATGTAAAACAGCTGTCATTCATATACCTTTTTCCCGATAACTACTAAATTAAAATCCTCAAAATATGCAGAATAAAGCTCTAACATAATTACAAAAGGATCGTGGAATCCACAACAACTTAAAAAAATACTTGCATATAACAATTGGTGGCAGGGCGGATTGATATCTTGGTCTCTCCTGGCTTCAAGCTCTTGATTATAATTTAAGGCAATATTTTGAAATAGAATTGTGACCCTAATGTTCAACAAAAATATTAATGTGGTTTTCAAATGAAAACCAAATTTCAAACTAATTGCTAAAAAGGCCCAAAGGGCAACCTAAAGAAAAATGCCGGGACTCGAATCCGGGCCATCAGTATAGCGCACTGACGTTCTACCGACTAAACCACATGAAACGATACCCAGCCTAGAAACTTCTCACTATTACAGTTTGACAAGGCTACACACGCAGCACAAGATGGAATATTTTCCGTGTACCACCGACATGGGAAAACACAGACACGTATTTATATCCAGCATCTCTCTGGAAAAATTTCCAAATATTAATATAGATTCAATCGATGCTTGATATAAATACGTGACTGTGTTTGCCCCATGTCGCTCACGGAAAATATTCCATCTTGTGCTACGTTTGTAGCCTTGACAACCTGTAATAGTGAGAAGTTTCCAAGCTGGGTATCGTTCCATGTGGTTTAGCCGGTAGAACGTCAGTGTGCTACACTGATGCCCCGGGTTCGAGTTCCGGCATGGAATCTTTTTCACTAGGTTCGCCTTTGCGCCATTTAAGCAATTAGCTTGAAATTTGGTTTTCATTTGAAATACTGTATGCAAGGCGAACGTTTCTCTCTGGAAAATTTTCCAAATATTAATTAATGTGGGTTCTCATTTTATTCAGAATTTTAATCTCTACAGCATCTGTATTGACAATGTTTTGATAGAGTTAGCTCTTTTGAGATAATGTTAAGGTAATTAAAAAAACATGTTTCCGACGACTGATATGTACATATTTTCTAACGTTCACCTAGTACGAGGGGGAAAACTTACTACATTCACTCTAGACCTAAACTGAAGGGATTTAAACAATTTCCAACTTTCCCCTAATTAATTCCAAATTCCACCAGTGGCTGAGAGGCCCTGCTCTCGAAGTTGGTAGACGGGAAGTGCTGGGTTCGAACCCAATCGCACCCGTCAGCCTAACCGTTCGGAGTTTTCGTGATTTTCTTCGAACCTTGGGAAACCTTGCGTAAATACATGTTAGGTTCCGTTAGAAAAAACCCCACGGGGGCCACAACCTAGGACCTACATCCCTCCAGTAGACAATCGGCCGTCAAAATTCAACCCAACCCAAATTGAACCTCCTAACCACTGGGCTATAAGTGCTGCGCGCAGGATAAAACTCTAAATTATGCATATATAAAGCAATTTTTAAAGAAAATAGAATCATAATACACCTACCAAATTCAAACCAAAATATACACAAAAATGTTTGTTTTAAAATTTAATTTTAGCAGAAAACAAAAAAGAATCCAAGTGCAAGAAGTGTTTCATGTGCAAAAAAATAAATAACTAAAATATGTGTTTTTTTTTTGTTTGTTTGTTTGTTTTATCATGTAGATTATAAAAAACGAATATTTGGTAAAACTTTTAAAGCTGTAGATTTCTTAGTTTGAAAGTAACAGTGTACACAAACACCAATTTATCTAATATGAGAAAATGAGTTTTAAAATTTCAATATCTCCGGACTTCAAATATACTCACTGCTATAAATGATGATAATTCAAGAAGTAATTCAGATTTTTGTTTGCAGTTTTTTACATATTGTTGTAAAATGTAAAAAAATTCAGAATAAAATAAAAACCAAAAAGTGATTTTTTTTTTAAGTTTAAAGGTCTGTGCCCCCATAATGTGTTAACGCATCGTCAATTATTACTAGGAGACAGCAGTTGACTACTGAATTACAGTTGAAATGTTAGAAAATATTTCCGAAATTCAATGGTTTTCATTTCTGTCAAATGAGCCTGCATTCATTTACTATAGGCATACATGTTAACCTCAAACATTTGTTAAAAAAAGAAAACATACTTTGAATCAATAATTTATTTAATGTGTGAAATTAAGTAGATTTCAAATAACTATCACATGTGACAAAAATACTTATAATGAAACAATATTTCTGGCTTAAAGTATGTTTTTATCATTTATGTATATAAAGGCGAAAAAAAATCGCAGGCGGAAAATACAACTCTATAGTTGTAGGGTGTTTTTTCTCGGCCGGATTGTCTTTTTCAAATGAAAATTATTCCACGCAGGCAATAATTGTTGTTTTAGTTTTTCCTTATTATTTCAGAAAACCGATTTTATGTAATGTTGAGAGAATACAACAAAGCGTTCGAAAACATAATTTTTAAGCTTCAAATTGTTTAATATTATTTAAAATTAATGTTTTACACCTGGTAAACCTCACAAAATATATTCAATGTCACGCAATGTTTTCAAGGGCAAATCAGAATTGAAGATTTTAAAGACAACTATCCCTATCTACATAGTACAGTGTAAAGCCGTATTTATTGTCAAAATATTTTAATATTAACGTAAGATTTATGTTATTATAAAATAATGTAAATAGTATAATATACATAGTTTTTTTTTTATTTTTTTTCTTTTTATTTTTATTTATTTATTTTTTTTTTTTTTAACAAGGTATCACTAAACTGTTTTTAAAAGATCTGATAATACCAGACAAGTCGAATAGTGTTTCTAAAAAGTTCCTGCACGTGATTCATTTTTTAAATACAAAACATCAGGCAACTCCTTCTAAGTCTATCAGTGACTTTTGTTTATAAATTTAACGATTATTTATTCCTTTATGGAGAAATTTTCAACAGAGTTATTTTTCTGTGTGTGAAATATGAAGACGACATACTTATTGTTGGAAGGATACAGACATGCGATCAGTCATACACTTGCACTAACGGCCACATTCTAAATCATTCAGTATAATTTTTAACGCTTTATCTACTGACGGTAATTATAAGTATCATTAAAATAACTTGTTATAAACGTCATTTAATACATCTATTAGTTGTAATACAGTTTAGAATGAGTTATAGATACATTACTTTATCTGGTTCCAAAAGCATTATTGGTTACACAAAACAAAATTATTTTTAAAAGGATAATTTCTTTCCCTTTTGCATCTTTTCAGCTTTCTTGGCGTTGGGCAGGGGAGGGGGGGGGAATTTTTCAGCTCGGAGATATTTCTATATTTCTATTGTAAGAACATTATATTTGTACATTTCCGAATTCTACAAAACAGTAAGAAAAATATTTAAAATAAAAGATTTGAGTGGAGTTATAAATATTACACAAAATCCCTAAAAATTCAAATTTAATTAAGCCTTCTAAATCCTCCAATCCTTCTAAAATCCTCCGAAAATTTATTAAACGATTATGTAAATCTTCTAATGTTGTTTAAACAGTTAACGAAAAACGCTTTAGAAAATAAAAATTTGATAAATTCATAATTCAGTACATAAAGGGTTAACTTTGTTTCGACGTGAATGGGGATAATCTCTCTGCGAGAAAGTAAATCTTCGATACGACAGCAGACGGTTAAAGTACGTTATGTTAAAAAATACATATGGAAATCAAGCGGTCATGCATTATCAGTTGCTTTTATAACACAGCATTTCATATCATTTACAGCTTTATTCGTAGCATTTCTTGTGATTTCATCCCATTTCTATAAATGCCAACATTTCCTAATTATTCCGGAGTTTTATCCAGGGCAGAGAAGCAGTTAGCCGGAAAATTTTCTAATCAAAAATTCTAGAAATGAAATTTACGAAATCCCCAATGGAAATAAGACATATTGCCTTTTATAAACTTTCCGGTTTTGAACATGTTTGTCTCGGATCAGATTCCGGAATAATTAAGAGATGTCGGCATCTATGCATTTCCCATTAAGCATATTGAACAAAACATAGTGAAATGTGTTGAAAATACCATTATGTTATTTTCATTAGTAGTAGTTCATTTATGATCGTAAATCCGAGTTCAGCTTTGTGTGGGACATCGTGTACTTTTCACTAAATAATTAGATCGGAACGCTGGTTTCCGATAAACAAACTGATCTTCTTTATGAGTACTTTCTTTTAGTAAAATGTTTTAAGACTATCCTGTTTAACAAAGTTATAATCTGTAAGCATACCATCCTCTAGCATCCACTGCAAAAATAAGAAATGGCTGTTAAAGAATACTTACGAATTTAGTGTAACTTCCTTAAACTTCCGATTTAACCACTATTCCAATAGGTGTTCGGTCATTTTGAGAAACCTTAGAAGCCAATAGATTTTCAAGATTTAACGAAACTTGTCTAAAACAAATGTTTGCCCGTAAATTTTCGGAAATGTGACGAAGGACTTTTTACACAGTGTTAATCAGTTATTTGAACCCGATATCATTATGTAATATCGAATCTTTGGATGCTGTCAATTCTCAAGTCAATATTCTCATATTGATCAAATAAACATGGTAAATTAAAAGCGTAAAAAGAACATTATTTTATTGTTCCTGGATGTCAAATTCTGTTACGTAGTTGCAAATGCTCACTTGAGAATTGGTGGCATCTGAAAAAATTATCTTTAATGTCATTACCGCGTTAATAAAATTTATTTACACTGTATAAACTACTTCGGAACATTTGTAAAAATTAGGTGCAGAAAAAGATACTTTTGTTTTCGAACTCTTTGAAATCTTTTGGTGGACTAGTTCACAGATTGTCTTTTCCCTTCTACTTCAATAAAAGTAATATAGAGGGAATTTGATTTTAAGTTCTCCCTGTATAAAACTTCTAATTACAATGTTTATAAATTTTAAATAGAATATATTTTATATTAGTTTTGAAAGATTGTGAAATCTATAGTGGTTCTCAAGAGTTCAGCCAATTCTGCCCCCATCTGGTCACGGCGTTGAATGGATTGTTTCATAGATGCATCGGCAATACAGTCACATATATTTAATGATACATTCCATCGATAGTAAAATAGACAAACGGATATATCTCGAAAAAAGTAAAATGAAATTTTATAAGTTTCAAATATAAAAAAGTATTAGGTCTAGCTAAAAATTAACTATTGGTTACTAATTAAAAATAGTTTATCAGTTTCTTTTATAATTGTTGCCCAAATTGCTTCGAATCAAAATAATCAAATTCTGTCGGTAATAAAATCTATCGACAGTGGGTTGCCTCTAAATTGAAAATAAAAAAATACATATGTATTGAAATTTAAAGTATGGTTACTAATTTAAGAATAGTTTTAAAATTAACTATTAGTTACTGATTAAAAATAGTTTATCAGTTTCTTTTATAATTGTCGCCCAAATTGCTTCGAATCAAAATAATCAAATTCCATCGGTAATAAAATCTGTCGACAGTGGGTTGCCTCTAAATTGAAAAAAAAATATATATATTCATATGTATTGAAATTTTAAGTATGGTTACCAAGTTACTAAAAGTTTTAAAATAATATATTCGTTCCTAATTCAAAATAGTTTATCAGTTTCTTATCGTATTGTTGCCCCAAATTACTCAGAATCAAAATAATCAAATTTCGTCGGTAATAAAATCATACAGTCAATTGTGTCATAGCAGCATCACCACTACTATTGATCATTCAGCAGTCAATTTCGCCGATTGTGTCATCGGCAATCGATTGTCTGTGGAATAAAACTATCGAAATTTCATGCACAGTAAAAAGAATAAATCATTAAAAAAAGTCTCCAAAGTCTAAAAATAGTCTCCAACTACGTAAAAAAATAATCGTCTCATGGATTTTGATCAAAACAATAAATTTCCTATACACTGAGCCATAGAGAGTCTCTAGGCTCCTGTGTAGATTCGAAAGCGAAACCTTATGTATGATATTAGTATTAGTAAATAAGTTTGTTGAATATCTATTTTTTAAAGGTAATACATGTTTTTTAACTTTATAATATCATTATGTTAGAAATCACTATATTCACGTTATTAGGACGGCGCTCGCTGACGGTAGGCCCGTGAAAGTAACTTTAAAGGAACTAGATTCCGGTAATTTTTATCGCATCCACACCCACTCTGCGACTATCTTAAAAATAAATAGCAAACTCATACACTCGATTTTTTTCCAAATTATTATCGGTGAAACCACCATCGATTGTCTTTAACGATTGATAGTTTCAATAATAAAATTATAAATTGTATGTCTTTAGTTCAAAATAAAATAAAATTGTCGAAAATTCAAGCAAAGTACAAAGAAAAGTTTAAATTAATCTACTGCTTTCTTTTAAGAAATTAATCGTCCCACGTATTCTTTCAATCAAAATGAGCGATTTCCGTTGATGAGTTTCACGAGTCTAACAAATTCATACAATAACGTTTTACATGCCACTATGTCTAGAGCATACCATTTATTATACTGCCGAATATGTTTAAATTATAAATACGGTATGCAAGAATGGCAGAAACATTCGGTGATTTTCACCATAATTCACACAGTTTCACGTCCTTAAATATTGTAAGGATTTCTAACCCGTCTTCAAAATTTTGTGTAAGATTGGCAGGGACTACAGTTATCCTCTTTTTAGTACAATAACAAATCTTTATTATCTTGATTAAAGGATATTTTTAAATATTACACAAAGTTAGTTCAGAAATTGTTTCACGGTTGATTTCAATCGGTTCACGATTGATTGTTTTGCAGTCTTAATAAAAATTATAAGTCCGCCCACTTAGATACAATGTTCACCAGGGGTGTAGAGGCCTTTTCAGAAGAGATAGTTGTCCGTTTTACTTCACTATCAGAAAACCTCTGGCTGCTCTGATGCGCCACTCTCTCGTTAATAGATCGTCCTGGTTCTACCAGGGAATTTTACCCTGTGTTCCGAACTCTTTTCCATGCGAAAGCTGAGGTTCTACACATCATTTTCCTCACGCTCTTCAGTCCTTGCTCTTCCCCCGGAAAAGGGTTATGGGTCGCATTAAGTACCACAGAACTTCCAATCGCGGTGTGGCTGCCTTGCTCCGATTGGGGAACTTTCTTCTCTGGTCACCATTGCTGCCAACTCCTGGCTAGCCAGTGTCTGAAATTCTTCTATCCCGCAATCAAATGTAAATTATGAAAATAATTTATAAGAGTTATACCGTGACGAATATTTAGTATCACAAGGTAAAAAAAACTACAGACAATCTGACGGTGGATGTATTGTTCATGACTGAAGAATTGCTTTCTTATAATGGGAAATGGGACTCAGTTGAAAAATCTGAACTTGAGCATTACACAGATACACTAAATCACTATGTATTGCTAATTACTTGAAGACTTTACAATATGTTTAACAATGAATTACGTCAATAATACAATAACAAAAATATATATATATATGTATTGAAATTTAAAGTATGATAAAAGCTGTTAGCAACTATTTTGATAAATTATCACAGCTGCTAACTGAACTTATTCAAAATAGAACATAAAAACATTTTTTACTTTCATTTAATTTACGATTTTTTTGCAAAGAAATTTTCAAAATATTGACTTAAAATAATCTGTAAGAACTCTAAAAAATAACAACCAAAAAATAATGGTAAATATTAATTAATATTTTATCTTTACCGCTTTTTTTTACCGGATTTAACTTTTATTACTCAATCGATATTGAGACTGGCATCGTTAATTAAATTTTCGTTCTAAGTTCAGTATCGATTAGTTTGCTTAAGTTTGATCAAATTAAAGTAGATGTTTACATATGAAATTTGTGTATATATGCTGGCAGCTGAAACAGGATAATATTGGAATAAAGGAATTTTTGTTTATCGTTTTATGCATGCATTTATCATCCGAAAGTTTTCAAATTATGATGGGTTTAAACAACATAGTAATGCAAGATAAAGGTTAATATTAGGAAAGTATTTTTTTTAATTATTAGAGCTTATTAAAAGATTTTTAAATATATTATTAGTGCTTTTGAATCATCAAAATTATTTCATAAAAAAACACAAATAAATTACTGTAAATAAGTATTTACAATGTCTATTAAAAAAAAAAAAAAAAAAAAAAAAAAAAAAAAAAAAAAGATTAATTGTTGATATTTTTCTAAACATAATCTGTGAATCGCATTTAAGAAAAGTGTTGGAAATACTATAAATAAAGTTATTTCATAATCTTCAAATTACCGAAGGAATCAATCAACGAGAAGTAAATCTAAGTTAAATCTAAGTATCAGCAATGTACAATAAATTCTCATTAAGAAGCATATATCATCCAATTTTGTGTTTATAATATCAAGTGAAATAAGACGTATTTTCCAGTAACAAATAATTATCCAAATCTTACTTCAAAGACATTTACTCCTGGTGCTATGTAAAACTAAAAAGATCATTTCAAAAGAATTATGACTTTTATATGAACTGTTGACAAAATAATATTACCTTTTTATCAGAATGTCCACATTATTAATGTAATGTACCTTATTACATTACATTATTACAGTTCACACTAAATATAAATTTTATGTAATCTTGATTTTTTCTATATTTGTTTTCGTCAGTTTTCTAATGTGTGCTCTTAAAGCTATAAGTTTTGCAGAATTTTTTCATGAACATTATGTATTAATAAGTAAGTCCTCTTCAATGTAAAATTTTATATGCATATTAATTTAACTATTATTTCTTATCATTAAATAATTATCAAGAAATACACTACTACTTATGCTAGTGTATATATTCATAATATAATCGACTAAATGACAGAAATTACAGATATGAAATAAAAATTGAAGCAATATAGGATACTTCGGATACGTTTTATATGATGATGGATCATTCAAGTTAAGATTAATTTACTTACCTATTTATCAAATCATTTATATATTTAAAGGGAAGCTCAAAAATCCGTAGTTACAGTCTAATATAATAACCATATATATATATATATATATATTATATATTACACATATATATATATATATATTTCATTTCAACGTCCGCATTCATAATAACTAGAGAATGATCAAAAATTCGTTTTCGCTTTAGTTATTTATCAGCCAAAATATGAGTTCCGTCAAAAATTCGGCCGGATTTAAATTCTATCGAAACTATGTGTATTCCAAATATCTCATTCAATCCTTCTAAAATTTCCAACATTAGTACTCAATATTTTGAGGTATATCGGCTCAAATGAGAAGCTTTTTTATTTATTGCTATGGACTTCACTGTTTATTTTTATCAGTAATGCTTCAGTTTACCCTTTAAGACCTGGCCTACACAATAGTGTAGGTGATGCTAAAGAAAATTAAAAAGCGTTTTCCTCTTTTTAAGCGATTGAAAGTCGAGCCTGCACCACAGATATGCGTGGATCTTCCCTTGACATAGCCTGATATAGGATTTTTTAAAAATACATTTTGCAAACAAATATGATCCTATGATTTAGGGAAATCCACCAAAACTTTTCATTTGTACCAAAAAGATTTCGGTCTTAAAGGGTTAGGACGTGAGTGGAAATTATAAAGCAAGCAATGCATATATCTCTAAACTTTGAAGACGCCTTCCGCGTGCTCTTTAACAGTAGCAGATTTAACAGTAATAGACAATTTTTAGTTCCAAACCGCAGAAGTGTTTCGAATACTCTATGAGAAAGTTCTAGTATGACAGATGATCATTTACAAAAATCATTATAAAAGATAAATCTAGGTATGTATACCTAAAACTTTTTTTTTTGAATTGGATGAAATTCGTATAATTAGAAAATCATTTTGTGTCGTTCATTAATTAATTACATATTATTTTATATGAAAAAAAATGTTTTCTCCTTAGGCACAAAGACTCAACATGGGCCAAGCGCATAGTTAATTAATACATATGTATATTTAATAAACAAGTATAGTTAATTAATACTTATGTATATTTTTAAACACGTATTAATAATTAATAATTATGTATATTTAATAAACTTTTATAATAAAGACCAGTTGTGTATATTTGTGTATGTATTAATTATTTCAAAAAAATTTGGGACATTTTCGTTTTCGTTCAAAAATAGGAAGATTAGCGAATTTCGTTTTCAGTCTTAAAAATGTGTTTTAGTATATCCTTAATAATAAGCCATTGGAAATTAGAAACAATCAGATAAAATACTGAATATCTGAAAATGGATTAAAAAAAATGTTAAAATTATATCCATAAGGTATGTAAATAACCTAACTTGTTAAAAATATTTGTTCATAAAATGATAAAAAAATTAATAAAATATAAAGAATATGTATGAAGTTTCTCTAAATTGTCCATAACATTTTATTTTTTAAGAACTCCGAAACATTTAGTACACATTCAGTTGAAGCAAAAATAAATATTTACTAGTATTTTCTGGAAAATGCTTCCGTTCTGAGCCTTGGAAATCGGAATAGAATAATCCCATAAGACTAAAATGTTTTTTATGCATGCTGTTTCAGTAGAAAATAGTGCCTTATTATATTACTAAAAAGACATTTTAGATCAGAAAAGAAGCTTATTGTAGAAGTTCAATGTCAAAATAAATATACAGAATGTAACTGTGTATCTATAGATGTCTTGTTAAGAAATGCTTACAGATTATCTAAATAATATTTTTTCTCTTTGTACTATTGCCCATTATTTGTATTATTACCCAAAATAAATATACAGAATGTAACTGTGTATCTATAGATGGCTTAATATTTTACTTAAATAATAAATCTTTTATTTGTATTTAATATATATACTTATTGTGCATAGTGTAGGAGCCAATGTGTAACACAATCTTCAAAAATGTTATGTAGTATGTTGTTTTACACGGAAGCAGAAAACTACTAAACGAAGGGAGAAAAACGCCTTGTCACGTAATCAAAAAGGCTTATAGCTCTATAGGTAATTTATTTATGATAAAATTGAAAAATCATTTCGATTCCAAATCGCTTCCATAGTCAGGTCTGCAAATTTTACACCTTTACCTTTAAAAATATGTACGCCATTGTATCAGAAAGTTGCGCGCTTGTTGAGCAGCGAACTTGAGAACAGCCTTTAAAGTAAATAATAAAATTAATTAATGATAATCTGTCACAAAATATCGAAATTTCCAAATAGCTTTAGACGGGTTTTAATATCGCGTTATCAACACAGAGAAAAATTACAGACTCTGTTCGAGCTGTACCTGGAGTAAGTAAAACTAACGACAAATAAGATCTATCAAAAGAAAATTAGTGAGGTTCAACAATGTCATAAAAACACTTCGACCCTTTTCTGATTTTCTTTATTTCGCGTTTCTGGACACATCACGGAAACTAGATACCACTCATTAGTCCAGGGAATAGGGAATTTTACCTAGTAAAATTAATGGTAGTACTGGAAATCGGCTTTCTAGATGTTTTTTCGGTCGCTGAATCCGAATTTGTAACTTCCCACCAAAATTTCTTCCGGCAACATCCCCAAATTTTGGTAAAAAGCCCCCAAAATAGTTGTTTTTAACCTAAATTTCTTATTGTTTTAGAGAAAAAGCATTACGAAATTCAGAAACTAGACAAAATTTGCAACAAATAGGATATATAACATTATGAATTAGGATGAACGGGGAGGGTGAGGGCTGCCTCTGAACATGCACTGCGTCGCTACGTGCACTAAATTATGAAGTCCATGCAATAGGGGATTTTATCTGGCGTAATTAATACTAGTTCTGGATTTCGACTCACTTTATGCTTTTTGGGTCGCTGAATCCGAATTTGTAACTTCTCATCAAAATTTTACCCGGCAACCCCTCCAAAAATTGATTTTTTGAAAAAATTTGGTTTTTGAGAAAAGCGCGCGGGGAATGTTCCGAGGCAGCCCCCTCTCTTCCCGTTTATCCTACGTCATAATGTCATATATTCTATTTGTTGCAAATAGTTTTTGAATTTCGTAATGCTTTTCCCCCTAAAACAATAAGAAATTTAAGTTAAAAACAACTATTTGGGGGTTTTCGAGGGGGAAAATTTTGGGGATAAGTTAAAAATTTGGATTCAGAGACCCCAAAAACTTAAAGTAAACCTTATAGAGAAAGTTCGGAGGGAAGATGGAAGGGCTAATGTAAACGTGTGAGTGGTTAAGTGGAATTACGCAACTTAGTCCACGCAGCACTGCGGCGCATGTTCCGAGGCAGATCCCCCCTTCCCATTCATCCTAAGTCATAATGTCATATGTCTAATTTGTTGGAAATTTTATCTACTTTCTGAATTTCTAGCTACTTTTCCCCTAAAACAACAAAAAAAAATAGATTTTTTTAATAAAAACCTTTTTTGGGGGCTTTTTATCAAAATTTGGGGAGGTTGCCGGGAACAATTTTTGTGGGAAGTTACAAATTCGGATTCAGCGACCCAAAAAACATCTAGAAAGCCGATTTCCAGTACTACCAGCAATTTTGCTAGGTAAAGTCCCTATACGGTCTCTATTACCTGGACTACATGTAGATTTCCTAATCTTGCTCAGGATCGTGAGCAGAATTTTTAAAAGGAAATGGTTAAGTATGGAAGATTTAGTAATATATTTTAAAATAAAAAAGAAAAGTGCCCAGCTAAACTGATGGCATTGAGCTCACAGACTATTCACACTAATTGTATATTATACTCTTATTTTAAAGAATAATGCCACTCAAAAAATAAGTGAAGGGGAATTAGCCCCCGTTTCCCCCTTTATACTTAACCCGTGAATCTCCAAATCTAATCAGGGAAGCTCCTTATCATAATAAAACGGTATACCAAATTTGGAGCAAATCGAATAATCTTGCAAAAAAAAAAAAACATTTATCAAAATTAAGGGGGTGGACTAACCCCCCTTTATCCTTAACCAATTAATCGCCAAAACGAATCAGGGAAGCTCCTTAACATAATAAACCGGTATACCAACTTCGGAGCAAATCGAATCATTCTGCATGAAAAACCCATTTATCTAAATTAAGAGGGGCGGGCTAACCTCCCTTTTCCCCCCTTTACCCTTAACCAATGGACCCCAAAACTAATCAGGGAAGTTCCTTAACATAATAAACCGGTATACAAAATTCAGAGCAAATCGAATCATTCTGCATGAAAAACACATTTATCTGAATTAAGGGGGGTGGACCAACCCTGTTTTCCTCCCTTTATCCTTAACCAATGAACCCCAAAACTAATCAGGGAAGTTCCTTAACATAATAAACCGGTATACCAAATTCGGAGCAAATTGAATGATTCTTCATGAAAAACCCATTTATCTGAATTAAGGGGGGTGGACTAACCCCGTTTTTCCACCTTTACCCTTAACCAATGAACCCCCAAAACTAGTCAGGGAAGTTCCTTAACATAATAAACCGCTATACCAAATTCGGAGCATATCGAATCATTCTGCATGAAAAACACATTTATCTGAATTAAGGGGGGTGGACTAACCCCGTTTTTCCCCTTTTATCCTTAACCAATGAACTCCCAAAACTAATCAGGGAAGTTCCTTAACATAATAAACCGGTATATCAAATTCGGAGCAAATCGAATCATTCTGCATGAAAAACCCATTTATCTAAATTAAGAGGGGCGGGCTAACCTCCCTTTTCCCCCTTTACCCTTAACCAATGAACCCCAAAACTAATCAGGGAAGTTCCTTAACATAATAAACCGGTATACAAAATTCGGAGCAAATCGAATCATTCTGCATGAAAAACACATTTATCTGAATTAAGGGGGGTGGACTAACCCTGTTTTCCTCCCTTCACCCTTAACCAATGAACCACCAAAACTAATCAGGGAAGTTCCTTAACATAATAAACCGCTATACCAAATTCGGAGCAAATCGAATCATTCTGCATGAAAAACCCATTTATCTGAATTAAGGGGGTGTGGACTAACCCCGTTTTTCCCCCTTTATCCTTAACCAATGAACTCCCAAAACTAATCAGGGAAGTTCCTTAACATAATAAACCGGTATACCAAATTCGGAGCAAATCGAATGATTCTGCATGAAAAACCCATTTATCTGAATTAAGGGGTGGACTAACCCCCCTTTTCCCCCTTTATCCTTAACCAATGAACCCCCAAAACTAATCAGGGAAGTTCCTTAACATAATAAACCGGTATACCAAATTCGGAGCAAATTGAATGATTCTTCATGAAAAACCCATTTATCTGAATTAAGGGGGGTGGACTAACCCCGTTTTTCCCCTTTTACCCTTAACCAATGAACCCCCAAAACTAGTCAGGGAAGTTCCTTAACATAATAAACCGCTATACCAAATTCGGAGCAAATCGAATCATTCTGCATGAAAAACACATTTATCTGAATTAAGGGGGTGGGGTGTGGACTAACACCGTTTTTCCCCCTTTATCCTTAACCAATGAACTCGCAAAACTAATCAGGGAAGTTCCTTAACATAATAAACCGGTATATCAAATTCGGAGCAAATCGAATCATTCTGCATGAAAAACCCATTTATCTGAATTAAGGGGGTGGGGTGTGGACTAACCCCGTTTTTCCCCCCTTTATCCTTAACCAATGAACTCCAAAAACTAATCAGGGAAGCGCCTTATCACAGTGAACCTAGGAAAAAATTTTGAAGCAAATCGGATGTTTCTATCAAGAGTTATCGCGTTACGTACATACGTACGTACGTACATACATACATACATACATACATACATACATACATACATACATACATACAGAACGGGCGGGCACATTAGCTCTCAGGCTTTGATAGCCTGTGAGCTAAAAAATTATGTATGTATGATCACACAGTAATTTACGGTAATTATACATTATCTTAAATTAATTAGGGTGAAAATTAGTTGCATATTTGTGGGTGAAATATTATTCCCCTCATAATAACTTTCAGTCCGAGTGCTACACGACCAAAATAAGGTGAAAACTGCAAATCGTTTTAAGAATATTCCGATTGGTCAGTACGTACTTTATATTAATACGATGCATATAAGAGGGGGAGGCATCGTATACAGTCATACGAATTCAAGATGGCGGATATAATTCAAAATGGCGTCATTTCTGGAATTCTTACTATTTCCTTTCTATTCATGGTATAAAAGTGTGTTTGATTTAAATTTTAATTCTATTTATGTTAAAATTGTCATAAGTAATACGTTTCAACATTGTCTCAAAGTATTTATGAATTCAGTTTGTGTGGCCGCCTGTTTGTCTGCCAGTGTGTCTGGCTCTAAATCGCGTAAATATAGTCAGATCGAAATAACATTTATATATGTTATTTCACTATGAAGTGTTCGGTTTTGAAAATGAAGTGTGTATCAGTTATAGTTCCTTTACAGGGACATTCCAAATAATTCAGTTACATTACGACCTATGGGGAAAAATCATTTGCGATGTTTTTTAATAATGTTTCACGATTTCAAACACATTGAAATTTATATAAATCGCTGAAGTGCACTACAAGATGTTTACTATAGATTATAATATGAATAGAATTCAGCGTTCATTTACAGGGACACTCAAAAGAATTTCGTTACATTACGAGCTATGGAGAAAAAAAATTGCGGTGTATTTTATTCATGTTACACTATTTCAAACATATTGAAATTTATATTTATCCGTGAGGTGCACTCGAAGATACTTATTATAGAATATGGTGTATATCATTCATCGTTCATTTACACAGACACAAATTAGTCAGTTACATTATTCTCTATGAACAATAATTACTGGGAGTGCGTTTTATGCTATGGTACGCGTTTTTAACCATTTCAGTCCCAAGCAAGGCGATCGCACTTTTGAGATTTTATGTCGAGAAATCCAGTACATTTCGAACATTGTGGACAACTGACGGTGCGTTACCAATTGTTGAAGTCGCGCGCTCAGCAACTATAAATTATAGCGAACCAGTCGCGTAATCAACACAATTACAATGAGAAACACTTACGCAAGAATACGTCCGATCTCTTTACAAACAGCAATAAATATGACGGAGCGATGAGAAAAAGACTATAATCGCGTTACCTAACAAATACAGGAAGCGATATTATTCCGATTGGGATTCATCGATGTAAAATTAACAAAGCGCTATCGCGCCGCTTGGCATTTCTCGGCATAAAATAAAACAAGCGCTATCGCGCTGCTTAGGTCTTTTCGTACTCATTTAGAGAAAGCGCGGTTGCGATGTTTGGGATTCTTCGACAGGTTTTCTTCTATACCCCATGTGACTCAAACGGTTAAATATATTTTTGGCATATTACTTGGTGTGTATAAATTATGTAGGCCATATACAGGGCTGCATAAAACAGCTGAAGTATTTTCTGTTTATTGATGGAAATTTCTGAACTGAACCGTGCAATGTTTTTTTTTTTTTTTTTTTTTTTTTTTTCGAAATTGAACTAAGTTTTAGCATACTATATAAATCAATATTTCATATACAGAACTGCACAAAAATTTAGATTTACATTCGATTTTTGATGGGAATGGCCTCAATTAGGTTTTGAAGTGTGTTATGCAGTTTATAAATTGTTTATTTAGACATCATTTTTGTTCTTATTAACCTGTGAAGTTTTATTATAGTATTCAGAATGCGTTGTGTTCATAACCTATGCTGGACGCATGATTTTACGTCCTTGTTTAATATATTGAAAACGTTAAAAAGTTTTGCTTTTTTACCAGCAATACATGGTTTATATTAAGAAAACTTTCAGCAGCAATTCAAGACGCTATACTGGTATGAGAAACTGAACCATTCCACCAGCATCCTCGTATCCACTCTTCTAACACTCTGAAAAAATCTTGCTCAATGTGAAATGCACCAAACATCACCAAGTATATTGTTTCTTTATATATTTCTGGATAATTCCCCTTTATCCATTTCTCTATTGTGAATAGCGGTTTGGCAACGGCCATAACGGGAATTTGATTTCCATTCTGGTACTCTGTAACCTGATTAATTAATCGCATTGTGTGTTTAATCATAGCGATTCACGCATTGTCTTCATAAAATAGTGATAAAAGTGTCAATATTCCTAGAATGAAAGCGATTAAAGCTGTTGGTTTGTTTGCTAGAAAGCTTCCTACGAAACATCAATCGCGATATTATTAGTATCACGATTCAAGACATGATTAAAAGGTGTAGTCTCCTGTTACTTCTTGTCTGTAGTTGTTGCAGACATTTTGAATTTTAACGTAGTTTCAGAGCAATTTTAAGGGGTCTTGTACCTTTTAAATGCGTCGAAAATTAACGAAAAACTTCAAAGTTTGAATTAGTCTATCTTCAAAAACTTTTTATGTATAAACATGAAATTTTGGATATTGCTTGAACAGATTGTGCTTTGTAATATACTACCAACAGAAATTTATTAACCCTTTACAGAATTTGTGCATTGTTGAAATCCCAATAGCTCTTTTTTTTTTTTTACCTCAGAAGTCATTGCGGGCATGATATCTTGAGAAAGTATGTATGGATTGTCAAATTGGTAAATAAATTTAAAAATTGGTAAATATACTAAACAAATATGTGTGTTTAAAATGATCTACTTTTAAGTATTTCCAATGGTAATATTTTTAGTTATGACTATTTTTCTTCATTAAAAAATACAAAATTTGTAATTGTTTTTACGAAAATATTTTTTTATATAGTTAATGAAATAATTGTAGCCTAAGAGTAGATCATTTTAAACACACATATATGTTTAATATCTTTACCAAATTTCATGCCAATCCTTACATACTTTCTCAATATATCATGCGCGCAATGACTTATGGGGTAAAAAAAAGAGCTATTTTGATTTCAACAATACCCAAATCCTGTAAAGGGTTAATAAATTTCTAATGGTAGCATATTACAAAGCATAATCTGTTTAATCAATATCCAAAATTTCATGTTTATACATAAAAAAGGCTTTGAAGATAGACTAATTCAAACTTTGAAGTTTTTCGTTAATTTTCGACGCGTTTAAAAGGTACAAGACCCCTTAAATAATACGTTCTAGTGAATCTAAGAATGCTGGTGGCACTACAGTAAATTGTTCTAGCATAGTGGGTACACTTTTCTTTTTAAAGGTGATTGTGTCATAAATCAGAGCTTGTGAAATAATCTTTACGTTTCTAAACAATTAAGAGTTAGATTTTGAAATAATGAAAAACTTGTTCAATGAAAAGTATTCTATAAAAATATGTATAATAACAAGAAAATAGATCCAATAGAGTCAAACCAGTAATCAGGAGTATACGAAATACCCTTCACCAAAGAAGATGGAACAAAGCAGTTTTAAATAAGTATGACAAGTAGAAAACTTAAAACCAGAATCAAAGAACATATAGCAGACATCAAATACAACAGAAGAACCACGGCTTTGGCCAGATTATGCAGCGAAAAACCGTTACAGATCGATTTTAAAAATAGCAAGTTAATTTATACATCAAGATTTTATTTACCATCCATAATCCGAGAATCAATAGAGATATTTTTACGCAACAAGAATATTTGCAATGATTCAGTTTCCCTTGATTTACCTAATATTTGGAAAGAGATGTTATGTAATTTTAATAACAATAGTAAAAATTAATCCACTCTCGCAAATAGCCAAGATAATTTTATTTTTATTTTATGTTTTGCAATGTTTTTCATGATGCATGTTGTCTCGTGACATTGTTTACCATGTTATTTTTTTGTTAAATTATATAAAAATTAATCCACGCTCATAAATAACTAATTTAATTTTAATTTAATTTAATATTTGCAATGTTTTTCACTATGCATCGTGTCTCGTAACATTGTTTACTATGTTTATTGTTTTTAAATTATGTGAAGATATTTTCTATCGTGAATGATTTTGAAAATGTAGCCGTTGGTGCGACGAAATGATCGTCAATCTTAATAAAGATATTATATCCCTTTTTATAGAATTATTTTACTTAATCTGAAAAGTATTCTTTGAGGTTTAACTGCTTAGATTGTGATCTAAGCTATCATATCCTTGAATCGTGAAAATCCCTTGTCGTAGTTTTAACGGAAACGCTACTTTCCTTTTTGGATCTAAACTATTACCACTTCACATATGGCTGCCGAGAGTTCAAGCGCATGATGAAATGAGATTGAAAGTATAAGTGAACGCTCTGTTCACTTATACTTTGATATAAAGAAGTTAAAAGTTTGGACACCCCAGGTTTTGCATTGGAATTTTTAGCTATATTATCAGTGTTTTTGAAACAAACTTACGAGTAGAACAAGAAAAAGGAGACTGTTCAATAAAAAAAAAAACAATAAATAACATCCTATTAAGAAAATAAAAAAATTATGTCGAAGATTAAATTATCCGGTTTATAACTCATAGTTCACGTTTTAAAAGCAATGATTACATATAGGAAAATATTAAAGAAAGATGTTTTAGAAAGAGGAAATTTTATTTCCTATTTTTTCTGTTATTGCCTCAAGGATTATTTCAAAGATTTCTCTTTCTCTTGTTCTATCAAATATTAGAAAAAGTTTATTTCTAAAAATAATATGGTTTTTCTTTGGAATTTTTAGCTATAACATCAGTGTTTTTGAAGCAAACTTACGAGTAGAATAAGAAAAAGGAGAGTGTTCAATAAAAAAACTAGAAATATAATAACATTGTAATAAATTAAACATTGAATAACATATAACATTGAAATAAATTGTAATAACATAGTAACATAAAAATCTTATGTCAAAGATTAAATTATTTGGTTTATAACTCATAGTTCACGTTTTAAAAGCAATGTTTACAGAGAGTAAAAATATTAAAGAAAGATGTTTTTAGAAAGAGGAAATTTTCTTTCCTATTTTCTCTGTTATTGTCTCAACGATTATTTCAACGATTTCTCTTTTTCTTGTTCTATCAAATATTAAAAAAGTTTAGTACTATACATAATAATATAAAATATGTAATATGGCAAGGACGTTTCTTTTCAATTTCCGTGACTCAATTTATTTTCGGTTGATTTAAGTGATTGCGCTTTAAATTACTTGTGATATTGTGAGAGAGAGTTGAGTAATAAGTTTATTGTTATCAATATTTACTCCATATAACAGCATATTTAAAGTAGCCAACAGGTAACGTGGGACAGATTTACACTGTGATTAATTATCAAAATCACCATTGAATGAGTTCGTATGTTGAAGCATATCTTTTTTTACCCTTTTTGCAACACGCAATAAAGCAAGTACATCTTCGTTGTGATCATCTTTACATGCTTGTAATACAGCATCAGCAACAGTTTTATGATATGCTAAAATGTTGTAAGGTTTACAACATTCGCAATTGAAACAAACTTCCATACATTTTATACAAATTTTGCAAGTGAAATCGGAAAAGGAAAATTTTCTTTAAAATATGTTATATTCAATAAACAGACGCTTTGATAAACTACCTCCTAGAAAATACCTGAAATTTGCAAAATGTACTTGAACAGAATGCATCTATGGATACTGAGGTAATTTGGTTTTCATTCGAAGAAAATCAAGTTGAATCAGTGTATGCAGTATTACTGTATAAGACAAGTAATAATGTATTCATTCATATGCCCACTAATTTTTAAAGTACTTTTATTAAAAAGTTAGCCAAACAAGAAGATGTTTTCACTTAACAATAATCTTTAAAGCTATTTCAATGTGTGTGCAATTGAAAAAAAAATTCTACACAAGTGGGGCGCGTTTAAAATTTTCCCTGCAAATGTGATCTAATGAAGTTAAAAGGTTGGATACCCCTGGTTTTGCATTGGAATTTTTAGCTATATCATCAGTGTTTTTGAAACAAACTTACGAGTAGAATAAGAAAAAGGAGACTATTCAATAAAAAAATTAGAAATAACATGCTATTAAGAAAATAAAAATTTTATGTCGAAGATTAAATTATCTGGTTTATAATTCATAATTCATGTTTTAAAAGCAATGTTGACAGAGAGTAAAATTCTAAAGAAAGTTGTTTTTAGAAAGAGGAAATTTTATTTTCTATTTTCTCTGTTATTGTTTTAATTCAATACATAATTCGGACATTCGCATGCAATACTAGTATGGACTATCTTTACCGTGCTCCCAACAAAAATTTTCGTTATATTGGTAACGGTCACCATTACCTTCGTAATACAACAATCCGCAGGGATCTAAAAACTATCTCTTTAAAAAAGCGTATTCATAAACTTTCTAAAAATTTTTATAAGTCTGTTTACATTCTTCCTAACCAAATTGTTGCGGAACTACTCGTCTCAGAAGTATCCGAACCCACTAATAGAAAATGCCCTAAATACACGATTTTGCTTAATGGTGAACACTGAGGTTCCCTCACCTTCTTTTATACTTAACTTCTCTGTTTGTTCTGTCCTGTTTATAGAATTAAAAAAAAAATTATATCTTGTTTTTCTGCTATAAATATAACGTTTTTATCAGTTTAACTTATGTATGATCTTTGAAAAGAGCCCCTTTTTTATGGGGTACCGTCCAGTAGCTTTTTTGCCTATCCTTTCTTTTTTGGAACTAATGGAATTCTCTTTTTTGATTTAATTTTTCTTTTTCTCTTTTAGTTTTTTTCTTTCTCACTTATTATGTTATTCTTAAGTACTTATGTACTTTTTATTATTTTGTTACTCTTTTCTTAACTTTTTAAGTAATTTTAATTTTGTGGTTACCAGCCATGTCTATACATTATTTTTAAGGTTCCCTAATGCCTATGCAACACGATCACCTCTCCACTGGATGTAAAGATGCCACGCAACTAGGTAGTCCATAAAGCTGATTACATTGTTCTATTGTTCCATAATTAGCATTGGTGATATTTTATTATTACGACTGTGTCCGGAAAACATATTGCATTATATTAATTCCAAATGCTAAAAGGTGTAAAATAAAACTTTAAAACCAGTAAAAATACGTTCATTTCAACTGTTAGCATGTTTTGACTCACCCCGAGTCATTTTCAAAAACAAATAAATAAAGCTATTCTAAATTTGCACGGCCTATGACACGCCATCTTTCAGCTTTACACGTATTCTTTCATATTATGTATGTTACATTTTTATTTTATATGGATGTTTATTTTATTTTATTTTCATACTCATTGAGTAGCTCGAGCCATAATTTTTGTAAGTAAAATGAAGCTGCATCGTTGCATATAGAGTTTTTGCGCATTACAATCGCTATGGTTTCTCTTATAATGGATTGATAGCATAGACTGGATGGGAAAATTATTTTACTCTTAATGAAATTTACTTGGACGGTTTCTTCTTGATAAAATCTTGGTATGGCTGTGGTTTTTCTATTATATTTAACATCAGTTATATGCTCCTTTTTTCTGTACTTAAATTTCTTGCTAGTCATAGCAATATAGTCATTCATTGATCCGTTTGCTCTAATAAATGGTACTAGCACGGATAACCGAGCTAAGCTCAGTCAAAATTAGCTTTGTGTTCAATTCGATATTTTATTCTCACTATATTATTCTTGCTGCTTAGATACATTTGGCATGATCCTGAGACATAGCGATCCAAAATGACCCACTAACCGAATTTTTTCGAATATGTGACCTAACCAATGCTCTTTTCGAACCCGAAAACGATAGAATACAAAATTTAGTCAAAATTGTTAAAGTCATTTTATAGATAAAATTTGCTCGACCCACAGTAACCCATAAGGCAGTTAATAATCTAAATTTATCGAACATGTTACCTATCCCAATGGTTTTCTCGTGCTGGGAAACGATGTTATAAAACATTTTGTCAAAATGTTTTGAGCCGTTTTTTAGATACAACTAGCTTGACCCACAGTGACCCAAAAATGACTCAGTAATCGAATTTTCTCGAACATATGACTTAACTCACTAGTCTTCTCATGCCCAGAAACGGTATAATATAAAATGTTGTCAAACTTGTTTCATTCGATTTTTTAGATACAATTAGCTTGACCCACAGAGACCAAAAAATGACCCACAAATCGAATTTTCTCCAACATGTGACTTAGCCAAATGGTCTTCTCATGCCCAGAAATGGTATAATAAAAAATTTTGTCAAAATCGTTTGATTCGTTTTTTAGATACAATTCGCTTGATCCACAGTGACCCAAAATGACCCACTAATCGATTTTCTCGAACATGTTACTTAGCCCAATGGTCATCTCATGCCCAGAAACGTTATATTACAAAATTTTGTCAAAATGTTTTGAGCCTATTTTTAGATTTAATTAGCTTGACACCTGGCCCATTGTGACCCAAAATGACCCACTGATCAAATTTTCTTGAACATGGGACATAGACTAATGGTATTCTCGTGACCGAAAAAGATAGAAAACAAAATTTCGTCAAAACCGTTAGAGCCGTTTTCTATATAAACTTTGCTTGACCCACAGTGACCCCAAAATGACCCACTGATCGAATTTTCTCTAACATGTGACTTAGCCCATTGGTCTTCTCGTAATCCAAAACAGTAGATTACAAATTTTAGTCAAAATCGTTAGAGCCGTTTTTTAGATAAAATTAGCTTGACCCGAAGTGACTCAAAACTGACCCACTAATCGAAATTTCGGAATAATCTTCAATTTCGGAAGTGATTTTGCTAATAAGCAGATATTGAAACGTTTAAGGCCATATTTTAATTTCTCAAAAAAGCTTGGAATATATTGAATAGTATAAAGTTTGTATTTTTGAGAATCAAATTTACGTTCAGAATTCTTATTATTGGCAATATCCATGATTAATATGTCGAACTTTAAAAAGATTATTATGAGCAATTCTGCGATTATTATTCAATACATCAATCAAATTGTTTTGTGTGCACACTAGAAAAGCTCTTCTTATAAAAAATCTGTAGGTTGCAATTTTTGCGTAAATGGAGAATGGCATTATTCTGTATGGTGGCCTGGTTAGCTATGCTTTTTCTGAAAACAGATCTGTCGATAGATTGATTTGTTCTTGTTAACATTATATCAATGAATGGAAGACTTAGTGAATTTAATGTTATTGTTCATTGAATTTAGATATACATGCCAGTGTGGGTAATAACGCCAAGTAGCATTTATCAAGAAATCACACCATTTTATGATTACATATCTGCTAAAATATTATTTCTTGTATACATAGTCAATAAATTGCTGTATCAAATTCTATCTTTGTTTGAAAAAAAATTCTAAAACTAATCCGTGAAAATTGGTAGAACGTTAACGTCGCGTTATTACCCCCAGAACACCTTAGATCCCAGAAGAATGAAATAGATGAATGAACAATATTTTGGAAAAATGGCGCCAGTGGTCCACAGCCTAGGATTGAATATTTTTTTCTAAACCGGCTAAACTGCGGTTTCAGCAACAGATCGCCAAGCTGAAATTCCGGTTGACACAATGGGGATTAAATTCACAATTTTAAAAATCTGCGTTCTTTTCAAGGGAAATTAAAATCGTGAAATACTTTAACCTAAGAACGCTTTATCAGTGCATTTCATGTAAATGAAGCATTTTTAAATATATCTGCATAAAAAAGTACAGAAATTCGGCAATTACAAAGAAAAAAAAATCTTTTGAAAAATGCCTTTTTAAGCTTTATAAAAAATAGATGAAAATGTTGGTATTTTGTTTGTGGATAACTTCCACGTTTAATACATTTTTTTAAACGTATAACAATGAAAGGCAATGAATGCAAAAAAAAATATAATAAATATATATATATATATATATATTAAATTAAAAAATATTCTGGCAAGCGTTCTTTACTAAAAGGAAGAATTGTAACTTTTTCCCTTTATTTGCTTTAATGGTGGGGGTGAGGGGTAGCAGTCTACCCTCCTTTCTTTTAAAATAAGTTTTAAATACGTGAATGTAAATGAAATTTTTAGACATGTTGCATTTATGCTATATTTTGAATTTAAGGGAACAATGGACCTTCAAACTTTTTTTTTTTACAATTTTACTTTAAATACCACGCAAGGACACACTATATGCATTATGGGATATATTTATCACCCAAGAAATACAAAACAAAAAATTTTTTGAATAAAAATAAGGAATTTTCTTGAATGTTTTAAGCGTTATGAAAAACTTTTCAAAATGGCCAAGGAGCATTCCATATCAATTAAAATCCCCAATATATTTTATGGAAGTTTGTTTTCTATATACGAATAAAACTATGCATCGAATTTTATATGTTTGAATAGAGCAGCAAGAAAATAAATATTTTCTAAATTTTATGAAATTTTCCTCATTTTTCCATCATATTTCTGAAATTAACAACCTTTAACTTTTCCAATTATATTTAGTTTAAATAAAAACGATGCGCAGTTTTAAAATGGCAAACAGCTATAGAAAATATCGTTGATTTTAATTGATATGGGATGCGCTTGGGTCATTATGAATGATTTTCATGATGCTTAAAATATTGAAGAAAATTCCTTATTTTTCTCCAAATTAATTTTTTTTTCTATTTCTTCTGTGATAAATGCATGCAATAAAGCATATAGTGTGCACTTTAATAGTATTTAAAGTGAAAAAAATGAGTTTGAAGCTCCCTTGTCCCCTTGTTTCATTTAAGTACTTTTTTAAGTCCTAGGTATTTTATATGAGTACTGATGTCTACATTTAGTTATATGTTTTTCAAATAGCATACAAAATGAAATTCCTAAACTTTTATGCATATAGAGGCATAACTCGAAAATATAGCAAAAAAAAAATGCAGTTGCCTATGAACATATGACATTTTATATACTCTAGGCTCTTTTTATGAATCTGCATAGTGTGGGGCATTATCCGATACAGCAAACCTTAGGTCACTTTATGTTTCAGGGCTTGTAGGGCATATAAACAGTAATGTTCACTCATAGTCGTAGATGATAGTGCAAATGTGAACCGATTATATGCAAGGAACAAATTAGAACTTGGACAACTTTCTTTGTTTTATCAACATTTCAATAAGTTTACACATTTGTTTCCTGCATATTTTTTTAACTTAATAAAATGTGCTTTTATGAATATGTAAAAACTTTAAAATACACACATATATCGCGGTAGTAGGTGTTAAAAATGTCATTGCAGTCTCAGGATAATCAGGTGGAAAACTGGTACAAGTTGTTACACATAGCAGTAATGGGGCAAGTTATACACAGAGTAAGGTTGGTTGGTTGGTTGCATTTATGACGGCCAATTATCAGCACAAGGGATATAGGCCCTAAGGTGGCGGAGTGCCCTCCGTGGGGGTCTTTCTAAGGGAACCTAGCCAGTATTTACGCTTGGAAAACCAAGGTTCGAAAAAAACCACGAAAATTCCTAACGATTAGGCCGACGTGGGCGATTGGGATATACACAGAGTAAGATGATAAAGAAAAGAATATTTTTATATTTACAATCCAATCAGCTTTAGTATGCAACTATGAATAAATAATATTCTGCAAGCGACAATGAATTAGTAAAATTAGCTGAATCACGATAATCAATAATTAAAGATAAATTCCCAGACCGAAAATACTTATGGTTTCTCTTACTGTTTATTTCATCAAGAAGGAAATGAATTGCATCCAGTTGCAGATAATGAACTTCTGATAGTCATCCCTTCAATATGCCGATGTTAAATGGCAATTTTCTCCGTATCGCATGCATAAATACAGTACAACTAGCCGCCCTTGGCGACCAGTTTGGTCTCCCTTAAATATCTGCTAAGCATTGTATCATGTTACTTTTATTCATAATTAAATTTACTTGCTCAATCCTTCACCAAATCGGAAATTCTGATACAGAAATCAGGAAATCGGTATTTTTATGCTAGCCGGGTGCAGGTGATAAATCGCCAAACATTGTCTCAGGCGTATTTTTCCGTGTTTCGTTAATTTCATTTAAAATATAATACTTTCACTCATTTTATTTAAAATACATAACTTTAATTTAAAACTGAAATATTTAAAATTGATGACTCTCAATTAATTCTTAAAAAAAAAAAAAAAAAAAAAAAAAAAAAAAAATGAAAAGAAAAGGAAAAGGAAAGTAATAAATAATACCATAAACCATGGCATTTAATTTCAATATCAAAGCTTAGTTTTAATTTACCACACGAAAAATTGTTTATGACAGTCGCATTATATGGAGTATTATAATACTGATGGCATGATGGCGATGGAACAATATTTGGCGATTTATCACCTGAACCCGGCTAATAGTAAATTACCAAATTGGCCGCCTGGCATATAAAAAGCGAAGCGGTCAACCCGGAACTGTTGATGACAGTCACATAACTTAGGCTTTATTATTAGAGATTATGTCCAGTGACGCTCGAAATGACTAAAGTAGGGTCCTTTATCCTATCATGCGATCATGTGCACGGCCACAAAAATAATTTTTAAGTTCACAGGGCTATTCATGTCAGTTAAATAGCATATGTTATAGATTTATACACGGCTAGTTACAATATCATAGACGGATTTAATATATGCCCAGTTGAATTGCAGAATTGTGCTTATTTTCTTAGTTACATTATTTTTTTTTAATTGCACAGAAAATTTACGTTTCATCGGAAATTCTATATAATTGCATCATTTACTAATAGTAGTAGTTGACACTAGAGAAAGCATAATAAGCCATCGGATGCCATTATCATAAATTATTTCTATACAACATTTTACAGACCAAAGTTTGTTCAATTTTATTTTACTACACAAGGCGCGTTCCAGCTGTTTACCCCGATAGCGAAGCAAATTCAATGCACTGGAATTTGTCTTGATGTGGAAGATATTTAAGTGTACTGTGTGGTTGTTACTTTTATTTCTTATTACTTTTTTTTTAATTTTAAGAAGGAATTTATACCTAAGGAGCTTCTAAGATTCTTTTTATGAAGTCGCAGAAACCTTGTATTTCAAATCTTATATGAGAAAAAAATAAAATATCTTTTTAACTTTTAATTAAACGATAAATATAGAAATAAATTCTCGCATTTACCTACTGTCGGATATGTAAATTATTAATCCTTTTAGATATTTTGGCTTCTCTAATTGCCCCGATAGCGCAATTAGGTACCACGATTTAAAGAAATAAATTATATAATTGATGTCTGTACAAATTTAATGTTTTTCTTTCATTTCTTTTTACTTATATGTTTTTCCGGTATGTATTTTCAAAAATTGTTTTTTAATACCAAAAAGAAAAAAAAATAATAACAAATGGGTTTGCTTTTCATTTATTTATTGTCATATATTTTTCCAGTCCTAGTATATTTAATAAATTCCCTGTTCATGATAAAATCTTTCTACCTTTTACCCTGCATGGCCGTTTATCTTGCACAATGCCTGGGCTCACATCTGAATTTGACACACCTATAACTATCGGACTTTCTCTATCGGAAAAAATCCCTTGTTTATTTGTCACTTTTTAGGATATTGAAGATTATTCAGCTGAGGTTATTTTCAAACTATTTTGCGCTATTTCTGCAGATATATAGGTTAAAAATGTAGTTCTCCTTAACAAAGGAGAATATTTTTGTAAATAGCAAAATTGCTAAATTTATATGTTCTTCCAATAGCGTAAAATGCTTAAAAGTGTTTCTTAATTAATATTTGAATAAGGCAAGCTTTGATGCGTTTTATCTCAACATTTAAAAAATGCTAGAAGTCTCATTTAAGTACTTTTTCAAGTCCAAGTTATTTTATATGAGCACTGATGACTACATTTATTTATATGTTTCTGAAATATCATTCGAAATGAAATCCCTAAACTTTTATGCATTTAGAGGCATAAATCCAAAATATAGCAAAAAAAGAAAAGAAAACAATTGCCTATGAACATATGAAATTTTATATATTCTAGGCTCTTTTAGTGAATCTACATATTGTGAGGAATCGTGCGATATAGCATACCTTAGGTCAATTTATGTTTATGGACTTGTAGTGCATATAAACAGTGATGTTCATTCATAGTCGTAGATGATAGTGAAATAATATGAACAGATTTGATGCAATGAACAAATTAGAACTAGGACAACTTTCTTTGTTTTATCAACATTTCAACAAATTTACGCATTTGATTTCTGCGTATTTTTATGAGAATAAAATGTACTTTTAAAGAAATGTAAAACTTTTAAAATGCACACATATATCGCGCTAGTAGGTGTTAAAAATCTCATTGTTTTCTCTGGATAATCACAATCAGGTAGAAAATTAGTACAAGTTGTGACCCATAGTAGTAATGGGGCATGTTATACACAGAGTAAGATGATAAAGAAAATATTATTTTTATATTTAGAATCCAATCAGCTATAATTATACAACTATGAATAAATAATATCCAACAAGCGACAATGAATTTAATGCCTTCGTAAATATTTTAAGTAAATGATTTCTTCGATTAATATTATAATTTATTTTTCAATAACAGTTGATTTTCATTATGTTTTAAAACTAAATAAAATACTCCTTTACAGAATAATTTATCTTAACAGTGTGAATATTGATCAAGGTTCATAAACATTTTTAGTACGATAAGAAATTCTATAAAATAGTTGCTATAAATAGTTGCACTTGTCAACACTGAAGATGGTGAATATGAATTTTCTAAAAGATCTGAATGAGCTAGTAATTTATTTATGATAATATAAAGGAAAGATTATTTTTTATCACGCCCCTAAAATTTTATTGAAACTAGAAAATTTAAAATACAACCAATTTAAATATCTGTTTTATTAGAATCATAAGATCAGTTCCGAAATACCCGAGTAAAGTCCCCCGATATACTCCAGAAAGTACAAAATTTTGGTTAAAACTGTTTTCAAATCTTATAGAATGCTTACAAAAAAAGCATTTTTTGGAATTTTCGTAGTAGCCACGTGTCAGTGGCAATTCGAGAAAGATTTAATTATTTATAGCAACCTTTTTTATTTTATTAATTCAGTGTTTAAGCGGGAAGTTCATTAAAATCGTGTTTTACTTGGTAATTTATTTTTAAAGGTTGGATTTTGTTTCACAGTACAGTTATGTAATTTTAAACATAAATAAGCAAATGCTTAATTATTTATATTTTTTAAAGTGCAAACAAATGAATCTTCTGTAATCAGATAACACGCCTGTTGGTTTATTTTATCTATTGCTGCTAAAACATGTAATGACATCCACCTATGTCTTAAACAATGGTGTTGGTACATGAGTGGGTGAAAGCGAATGGGGACACAGACGTGTGTGTGTTTAAGTATGTGTCTACATATACATGCATGCTCTTGATTTTTCCCTAATTTAGCCAAAGCCAATTAGCATATATCCCAGAACGCGATTTGGCACATAATTATATCTATTGTTGAGACTCTCATACCGTTGTAAGCACATTGTTTACAGCATATTTTTTTTTTTTTTTTTTTTTTTTTTTTTTTTTTTTTTTACGTCAACAATTCTGCACAGGCACATTTCTGCTTTTTAATGTAAATAGTCCTACTTAAATTACATAAAACGTAGATTATTTCCTATGCAGAGAAACGTCCATAATCGGGTTTATAATTACCTGGTATATTTGTGCATGGTGTGTTGTTTGGCCAAAAAATAAATACTTTTTTTCAACCAAGCATATTCTTCATTTTTATTTATACGAAAAAAAAGTTTAAATATTTCTGTTTATAATTTATCTATATATAACATTTCAAAGGAATCCATTCAACTATTTTCTCCGGTTTATATATATATCTATATATATATATATATATATATATATATATATATATATATAAAACTGTTGTTGACTATTTTATGAAGATGAAAAAGAATCTTTCTCTAAGCGTGTGCATGCAATTAACCCCCGCATTTTCTAATTCCGTAAATTTCTCTTCAGTTTTGTATATTTATTATTAATTGGAAATGTTACAGTCGTGGAAAAAAAAGTAAACACCCCTTACTAACTCTGCAAAAAATTGTCGTAGAAGAACGTTACTGGTACCACACGATTGCTAATAAAGTCTACTTTTAAATGATGTATATAAAATTTGTTTAGAGGGCCATCTACACATTAAAACGAAACATAAATATGTTTTTTTTTCAATAGCAGTACACAATTCTGACAGCATAAATGACCCTTCAATTAGCCTACACCCTTTAATTAGCCAAGAAAAAAAAATTATGCAATTCGTACGATAAGTTTCGGAGAAAATAATTGTTTTAAAACGAGAGTATTTTAGGGGCTGTATCCAAATTGATGTTCGGTACCCCATTGTTGATCGAGAGAGCCCCCTTCTTGATCAAGGCATCTTAAGCGCCATTCAAGCAGTCATTGAAGATTGCTAGATTACAGGATAGCATAAGAAATTCCAAAACATCTAGTCACTTCTATCCCAGACGGCCCCTTAAAGCATCATTTTGCCGTTTTTGAAGCAAATTTTCAAACTACTAGGAAGAAAAATGTGAAATTTTGGATTTTCATAAAGCAGGACTTAAGAAATCTAAATCCATCAAAAAATTGTAGGTATCGATTCATAATTTTTTATCGAATATTAATTTCTTAAATCATAATTTATATCATAAAATTATAAAAATTGCAAATTCAGCGTATTTGGGTTTGGGTATTTTAGTACTGTTGTTACGCAAAAAATTAGCACATTAGGAGTATAATTTCAGGAAATATTAACGAAAATATGAAAATGAAATTTATTATTAGAAGGACTAAATTTTGAATGTTTATAACTAAAAAACTTATTATTCAAACGACTTTTTTTTTCCGATCGTTCGGTACCAGTAGCTTTCTTCTACGATAATTTGTTGAGGAGTTAGTAGGGGGTGTTTACTATTTTTTCCCACGACTGTACTTTACGTTTAAATTATTGTAACAAACAAACTTCAATTTTGATACAGCCTCAGATACCTGACTCAACTTCCCTGGGGCATGTTGGAACAGTTATAAGGGTAGTAATATAAATGAAATTTTTCCTAAAGCCTTTTTTTAGCCCCCGGTACGGTATGCTATTTCTTTCTCCCAGGTTATTTTGTGTATTCCAAAAAATAACGTTACCTTTTAGAAGTCAGCCGTAAAACAAAGCAGGACGAATAAATACTCTATAGCAAATTTTTAAACTTCTAAGCATCGCACATTTTCGATTTTTACACCGCCATATTGGTAAAAAAAAAAGTTATTTTTAATGCATTTTGTTTGAAAACTGCATCTCCATTTATTTTTGAAATATTAATTTTTTTGTAGTTTTTAGAGCCATTTACTTAACATTGGTAACGGAAATACTCCATTTCTGTAGAAAGTAAAGGAAAAATAGTTCTAAAATAGTAATTATACATTTATGCTGTCATTTTCTCATAACAATCGAAAGAAAATGTATTTAAAACAGGTGCTACTTTGAAAAAAAATATAAACGAATGATTTCTGTTAAAACAATGGAGATATTATAAACTATACATAATTTTAAGTATTTAGTAAGTGTAGCCGTTTTTTTTTGGGGGGGGGGGGTGGGGGTTGTCAATTTTCTACAATGACGGCATCTTTTTGCTGCATTTGTGCATTATTTCGCGATAGTGATGTGCTATGCATGCTTTACTGTAGATGTTTAAGAGTTGATCGTAAATGTGGAATTCGTAAGCGGATGCGAATGACGTCATTTTACATAAAATAAAACGTGTGCTTTAAGTCTTAAAATGGAAATATGTTTTTTACTGCAGTACAGTCCCGCTTAACCGAGTTATTTTCTTCTGATGGACTGGTGGCTTCTATTATTATGAAAAAGCCATTATAAATGAAGCATTAGGTGAAGATGAAAGAGCAGCCGTAAAAAGTTAGAACTCTTATTTTCTGGTCAGAATGGGGGAAAAAATGGCCATATTTTTTAAAACCTAAAGCTTCTTTTATAATGGCTGTTTCATAATAATAGAAGCTATCAGTCCATCAGAAGAAAATGAAGTAATAAAAATGTCGGGGGCGACACTAAACTCTGAAAAATCAGAATTCCTGCTCTCTAGTGCTTCATGTTCCTTTGAGCACAGCTGTTTCAAACGCCCCGTGGTTGGCCCAACACATTTTTTGTTTTTGTTTATTAATAGCTTTTTTTTTTCACCAAATCATACAATGTAGTAACCTGTGACAGTTTGTACGTAGAAATCAGCGAAAAATAAAATTTATCAAAAACATAAATAGAAATTATCACAATCTGAGTTGCTAAACCTTCTTTAAATATATATTATGAAACTAAAACATGTATGGAAGTAATGCTGAAGTTGTCTTGACGTTGCAACTAATTGAACATTTTATTTTTATGGGAAATTGTTTACATTCTAATCATCGCTCACATTCAATTTTTACACCATTGAATAGAAAAAATCACTTTCAGATGCATGTTTTAAAAAAAAACATACATCATCTTAATTATAGTTTTATAGATTTAAAAAATATATTTAAATAATCAAAGTTTTAAATATCTTAAAAATAAACGTGCAACTTGAATACGGGAGATGAAATTGTTGTAAGTAAAACAACGCTAACAATTCAATATATCTTTCTTTCTATGCAATATTCCGTAAGTAAATTGCTAAACGAAATTATATCTTCACAAATAAATAAATAAAACAAGAATTTCATAGACATGCGATCAAACTACGCGATTAAATACTGAAAATAGTCAAACTAAAAACATTTTCTATAAACGCTAAAATTTTTGGCGTTTAACCGCTTACATGCAGCTGTTAAAAATGTACCAAAACAACAGTTTGCTGCAGTTGGTAGGCAATCTAAGAAAAAAACTAAGTGTAAAAAATTGTTAGTGTTTTCAATCAAAATCGATTTCCCCTACGTTATGTACACATGAATGTATATCGGGAATCTCTAGCCCGTGTAATCCGGTTGGATCGCTTTGCATTATTAATAAAACAAATACGATTTAAACAGTTTGCGACTAAAAAGAAAAACCAAGAGTCTTTGTTACCTGAGAAGCCGAAAATTAATCTTATCTACAATAGAAACGTATATGATTGACACGCGGATAGCCTTGAATATTGATACCGAGGAACAGGAGATTTTTTATGTAAGGGATTACTTTAGTACGTTTTTGTCGCGGTACAGAATGTGCCTGTCTGGAGTAACGGGCTCGTTTAACTTCTCATTATTACATTTACACCGTCGTTATGCTGAACAACTGCATTTCAAGAACAAAAATGGGCAAGAAAAAAAACACTTTATATCGACAAGCCATCTTTTTAAAGATTCTGATTGGCCAGATTTGCTGAGAGCGTCTCCCGATTTCGGCAGGCGTTTCAAAAAAGAGTCAGTTCGTTATTTTTATCGGAAGACGTAACATTCTTTTGCAGGGGCGGATTTCTTCTCTTTTTCGCCGTTGGGCGTAAGCCCCGGTGAGGGTGCCGTGAAATGCCACATACTTGGAAATATCTACATTAAATGATAACTACCAAATACACCAACAGTTAAAGTGATTTTATTATTGCAAATATGGAAGAAGAAAATACAGATTTTCATTTACTCTCAAAGTCAAGCTTGTACCGCCGTCCGTTAGATGTTGAAAGGTTTAAAATCAGAAATCCAGCGTAGCATTAACTGATCAGTAACATGAGGATATAATACTCCATTCTCTCGCCTTATTGTTGTTCCCTGCCGTAATTCACAATATTGCTTCACTTTTCTCATGTTTTTGTTCATCTAATCTCACTGATCTCCGTATTGTTATGAAAACTTTCCTCTACAAACTTTTATGAAAATGTAACCTCATCGATCTCTGTAGTGCTATGAAAACTTTCCTTTACAAGCTTTTCTGAAAAACTAAACTTTCCTTCACAAACTTTCATGAGCCATATTTAATTCAAGAAATATTGATATTCGTGAAGACTGTTTAACATGTATAAAAAGAACTGTCCAGAATTAATTCCTGAAATAATATAAATAATATGTGTCTTTTTATCATAATTTGATATCTCATTTTCAACATTGAATTTATTGCTCCGGATCCGGATAAATTTCATATTTAATAAATTACAATAAAACACATGAATATATAATTTAATCTGATTATTTATTATAAAATTGTCTTTCTCTCGATATGTATCAAATGGGGTGAGTAATAATAGTTTTCCTTATTTATATTTAAAGACTTTTCTTTTTCGGTTTCCATTTAATTTAGTTACGACGCATATTACTTTCCCACAATAATTTACGGCCGTAGTGCGATTTTGGGAGATGTGAATTGGATTTATTTTACTTCTATTTGAATTTTTCAATTGAATATTCGCTCCAATTTACATATCCCAGAGTCACATTAGACTCAATATGTACAAATCTTGCGATTTTTTTAATTTTTATGAATATGGACTGCTTTTTCGCGTTTTGTCGCATAAAACCATTACATTTAAGAACGAAAAATATAGTGGTGGGAAGAAAATCAAAGAAAGATTGGTCGTTTTGTTAGCAGCGAATATGTATGGCTCAGAGAAATTGACTCCATTATTTATTGGTAAATTTCTCAAGCCTCGTTGTTTGAAAACTGCAAATATTTCCCTGTATCTTACGTTGCGAATCGAAAGGCCTTAATGACAACAAGCTTTTGGGAAAAAGAAACTCGGGGTTTGGATAGAATTTGGACGGACAAAAAAAAAGTGGCTATAGTCGCACACAACTGTTCTGCCCATTGCATAATTCTCAATTTAAATTCGATTGAACTTGTTTTCCTGCCACCAAATTGCACTAGTATGGCACAACCCTTAGATCAAGGATTATTCAAAATTTTATGGCAAATTATCGGAATCTGCTTCTAAAAGACTTCGATGCTGCAACTGATAAAAAAAAAAAAAGAAGTTTTGCGTGTCTGTGTTAGATGACATGTGTTACGTAGATAACAGTTGGGATATGGTATCAAAGAAGACCATTGAAAATTAATTATCGTTCGAAGACGACGACAATGATGATGATGATGATGATGATTATGATGACGATGTGTCCCTATTTGAAGTTGCACAAAACTATGGAATGCCGTTTTAACATGCATAATACAAGATGAACTGACATATGCAATTGTTGACAATGAGGTCGCTGCTAATGGTGAAGCTTCCATGCCGGAAATTGTTTCCAAAATTTTAAATATAAACACTGATGGAAACGATGAGGTCACCCCGCTTATAAGATCATATTTTTCAGGACCGCATGGGTGACCATATAACCGATACTGACTGTATATTATAATATTAATAAATACTAAATATCTATAATAGTTCTTTAAATACATGTAAATGACAAAAATAGTAACAGACAGAAGGAATTTATTATTTTGTGAGGGGTGATTTCAGAATCGTTATTTTATTTCTTTTTTTTCTTTCATATGTCAGTTTTTCTCGGAAAGAAAAAAAGGCATATTGAAGGAATAATCTACAGTATTAATACAAAAACAGGAATACTAAATTATAATTGTTGCTAATGACATAAGATTTTGATCGAATTAACCAACTTCTTCCATGACATATTTTAAAGATTATTTTAATTTTAAACATACAAATTTTTCCTTTATTCTCTTTAAGATATACTTGGCTTTTATTATTCAATTATTTATTGTTGTTTGTCAGGCACAACAAATTGCCAGTGAAGATCAGTTGAGTCAAATTATGTGAAATTACTCCGGACAATACCAAATCTACGTTAATTAGACATAATAAAAACGAGGCTAATGAGAAAGACAGGCTACCGCGGTGGGTCCAATTCTTCTTTTTTTACAGACCGCTGGAGTCACGTGATGATCTTTTCCCACACCTTCATTGGTGCATTCGAGTATCACGTGACTCCAGCGGTCTGTAAAAAAAGAAGAATCGGACCCACCGCGGTAGCCTGTCTTTTTCGTTAGCCTCGAATAAAAACCTCCCGTAAAAGTAATTGGGTATAGTTTCAAAATAGATCGCTGTTGTTTTTATATTCTGTATGTTTGGAATAGATGAAAAAAACAAACAAGTATCATATGTATTTTATATTGTGAATACCACTATGCATCTGTATATATATGAGTATATGTAAATCAAACTGTGTATATCGTACTTTCTAGAAATCTACAACTTTTGAAATATCTGCATCAAACTTCATAAACTTTCAACGTTTCTTTAAACGTTTCAACGTTTCAAACTTTAACAACGTTTCAAACTTTTCTTTCAACGTTTCAAACTTTAAACTTTCAAACTTCATAAACTTCATACGTTTTAGAACACAGCAAACGTTTATGCCAACTATAAAAGTTTCCCAGACTTCTCTTTATCCATTTTTCAACCAACTGCAATAGTTTATACACACACTCACACACATATCCGTCTCAAAAGTTTAATGACAAGCATAAAATGTCGATTTTTAAAGAATAATAAAAGGTTAGCATAAATAAAAAAAAATTAAATTTAAGGGTTTCGCAAATTCATTTAAGTAAATGATTACAAAAGTAGAAAAAAATAAATTGCATAATTCTAAAAACTGCAATTTAAAATGTGTTCAAACAAAACTGTCTCAAAAGTTTATGCACAATGGCAAAAACGACTATATTTATCATTTTTATAAAACTGTTGCATGCAAGTTATTTTTCCATGGATTAGTTCAAATAAACACGAGTCCATCGAAATTAGTATTAGTTTTTGTAGCATTTCTTGTGGCAAAGAATACCATGCTATCCGAAGCTAACGAAAAGGACAGGCTAGCGCGGTGCATTCCACGTATCTTTTTTTATAGACTGCTGGAGTCACGTGATGATCCAATGCAGGTGTACGAAAAGAGTATCGCATCTCTCTAGCAGTCTGTAAAAAAAGACACTTGGGATGCACCGTGGTAGCCTGTCTTTTTCGTTAGTCTCGATGCTATCTCAGTGACCTCTTTGAATTCTTCAAGAGAATCATAATGCTTACCATTGCTGTAAACCTGACGCGTTATAATTGCCGAGACATTCTCAATCGGGTTTATGTCTGGACTTAAAGCTGGACTGTGAAGAGTTTTAACAATTTTCTGCGAAAGCCTCACTTTTGTAGAATGTGATATGTGGATTAGGAACTATACAGTGTGTCAACGTATAACCTGACCGACCTTTATTTTCGCAACCGTTGGTCCTAGATGTATACTTCCAATTACAAAAATGGTTTAAATAAGGTAAAGAATTATTTTTAAAGCGATTTGGGTCAAGAAAAACATTTATTAAAAAATTATGAAATTTTAATTTTTATACGGCCCCCCGGTTCTATAAGTGATATTTAGTAAAAATTTACTGTGACACTAACAAGTAAGACAGAAAAAGTCCCATTCATTTAATATTAAAATTGACCGAGTTATGAAACTTTGAAATGCATGACTTATACCACATTTTTGCATATCAAAACAGATTATTTTGACCATGCTTTCAGGGGTCGAATATAAAGTACTTAAACTTATTTCAAGGTATCTGCGGTTTGAAAAAAAATCGTACAACTATTACGATTGAGTTACCTTTATTAGTTAAGTTTCAGATTAGTTAAAATAATTGTATTTTAACATATGTTGTATTTTGTAAGAATTTGAGGCTATGATTTCTTTTAACAAAAATTTATTTAAAACAGTTATTTTCATAAGGTTTTATTTGACTTGCAACGATCGTCTTTCCAGTTTAAAATTTGTACTCGAACTTTAACTGACTTTCAAATGTCCGATCGAAGTTAAAATTTTACATATTGACTTAAATCCGATTACAATGTAATATTATTAAGATTGTGTCGCTTACCATCTTATACATACTTATATTAGAGGATAACACAAAAAAAATCGAATAGATTACCGTCAACAAGTTTAAGAAATGGTTTTAGATCAGATAACATAAACCTGCCATGGTTGTGTTTTTTAACTTTTATAATTACGTTTTATGTATTTTTTAACGATAAATAAAAAAATTAACTTCGCTTTTAACTATCATGTCAGGATTTTTCGCAAATCGTAAATTTCAAGGTTAAAAAATAGCGAAAAATCTTATACTATAAAATAGGTGTAAGACTTTTTTATTCAGTTTAATTTTATTTAATTCAATAATTTATTCAATTTTGTGGCTTATACTGGGTTTCTTACAGCTAAACAGCTCAGGTGTCCAATGAGGCTGGGATCAATTTTAACTTTGAGCTTTTTAACTTTTTAACTTTGAAATTGAGAAAAATCCTGACGTGATGGTTTAAAATGAAGGTCATTTTTGGATTCAGAGCTAAAAAATACATGTGAATCAATTTTCAAAAGCTAAAAAACATGGCACAACCCAAAATTTGAAATACGGTGTAATCTAACAGCATTTAAAAATATGTATCATTTTTGTAAAGAATTGAGGCTTTTGTTTTTCATCCTTTTATTTAACAAAAATTCTGTTATTTTTATCCTCTTATATGTTCAGTAGAAATTGCATATTTTGCTGTAATATGTTAGAATGATTAAAGATTTCAAATTTATATTGCAATTCCAATTTTACTCTCAACCATTTCTTTAATATACCTGACGAAATTATATTTCTACTAAATTTGTGAATGACCCCTAATTTGCAGCAAAAAATATGCTCCAACTTTAAACAGCTATTACTGGGTCAATTTTAATCGTAGAATAACGGGACTTTTTTGCCTTACTTGTCAGTGTAACATTAAAATTTTACTAAATATAACTTATAGGGCCGGGGGACAGTATAAAAATTTAGATTCTGTAATTCTTCGCTAAATTATTTTTTCGCTTCAAACTTTTTTTATCTTAACTCTGCACCTAATTTTGACCACTTTTGTAATTGGAAGTATGCATCTAGTACCAACGGTTGCGAAAATAAAGGTCGGTCAGGTTATACGTGGACACACTGTATAGTTGCAATATCGATTTAGGCTTCCAGAAATTGTCACCGAATGGAATCTAATATTCATTCAGCGCCTCTTGATAATTTTAGGTATTTTGTCTTCCTCTTAAAAAAGCCACAGAGGTCTGGCCGCTGAAGCCTACTACCCCCAAGCCATAAGAGACTTAACGCTTTGCTGCTTGCTGAATAAGCCCTTGGTTCATTTCGTAGATCATGCCAATACGTGTTCCACCCATCAGCGTCACATAAGCTCCATTTTTCCTGATCACTGAATAAAAGAGTAAGCTGCTTGTTCCCGTAGGGCATGCGTTTTTTAGCCCAGTTCATTCTTGCCTGTTTGTGGTGTCAGTTCATTCTTGCCTCTTTGTGGTGTATTTTGAGACAACGTTTGAGAGCCATTTTCAGTAGTATAATATTATGTTGTAACGAAAGTTTTCCGCCAAATCACCATTACATAATACTAATTATAATACATATAATTAGCTGCAATTTTATATATAACCTTGTAGAATTTTAGGAATAATTGATATAGACTTTATTTGTGTAAATAGAATAAATTGAATTCACAACAGTACCTTTTTTGCTGCGAAGTCCTTCATCGTTGAATACGCTATTTTCTTGGGAATGAAGATCGTAAAGAATATTAAATTCTGCAGGAACTTTGACGACTTTGAATGGGTGAATCTAGATTACTATTTTCTTAAAGAATATAGAAATTTATTTAAATGAATACGATTGAGTTTGTCTTTCAGAATATTTAATTGAATAAGTAACATCTTTAGAATTAATCGACTTCATCTCAAGAATCAAAACATTGGAATGTTCTATTACAGGTCTGCACATGACCATCAAAATACAGAATAAAATTTATCTAATAAAAGAAAATAAAACAAGATTAATATGCATATAATACAGAAAAAGGATAATAGGAATTTTAAAATTAAAAAAGAGTTAAAATAATAAGAATAAAAATTGAATAAAGTCTTCTATTTTTAAGGCAGAGAAAACCAGTCATTTTCAATTCTCGTAGTGCTGCCATCTGTATCTATCTTTCAGTATTAAAGTCTCTGCTCATAAGAAATCATACATCCTCCGCCCCCGGCAGGAGAGGGGACACCTTTGAAATGGGATGCTTGATGTCACCGTCAGCTGTTTTAATCAAAACAACTCGTACAAGATTGTCCAGTCCAGGAAAAGTCTTTAGAATGCGGCCCAACTTCTATCTCATGGGCTGAAATCGATCATGAACAATCACCAAGTCTCCTTCTCGTAGATTAGCTCGTGGAGTAGTCCATTTTGGACGCTGTTGGAGATGTTGAAGATATTCACGTGACCATCTGCACCAAAATTGATTCTTTGCCTTTTCTATCAAGCGCCACCGAGCATTTAATGTTAGAATTCTGGGATTTGAAGATTCTGGAATATCAAGAAGGGATGCTTCTATTAAAAAATGACCTGGAGTTAATGCACGTGGATCTGATGGATCCGAAGACATAGGGGTTAAGGGTCTTGAATTTATGCAACTTTCAATTTGACACAGCAAAGTAGTTAATTCTTCAAAATTCAATACACTAGCTTTACATGCTCTTAGAATGTGATTTTTAGTAAGCTTTACAGCTGCCTCCCATAGCCCACCAAAGTGTGGTGCATATGGAGGTATGAAATGCCAATTGATTTTCTGGCTCGTAAGAAATCCTTGAACTTCATTTTCTTTCAAATATTGAAATAGCTGCTTTAACTGATTAGCCAGACCTGTGAAGTTTTTACCGTTATCTGAATATACATCGGACGGCAGACCTCTACGCGCGATAAATCGCTTCAAGGCTGCTAGCAGGGCTTGCACAGACAAGTCTGATACCAACTCAAGGTGTACCGCCTTAGTGCACATACAGACGAATACTGCTATATATGATTTAATTTTGATCTTACTTCTTGGCAAATTTGGTTTAGTTAGACAGGGTCCTGCAAAATCTAGACCCACCTTGGAAAATGGACGAATTGGGGTGATTCTGTCAACGGGAAGGTCTCCCATCATTTGTTGACAAGCTTGAGATTTAAGGCGTTTGCAAAGCACACATTTGTGGAGCTCTTGTCGTACAGTAGAACGACCATTCACAAACCAGTACTGTTGGCGTAATATAGAAAGTACTAGCTGTGTACCAGCATGTAGATGTTGTTCATAGACATGATTTATCAATAACTTAGTAATAATATGATTTTTCGGAAGTAGCATAGGATACTTTCTATCAAAACTTAATGTCTGATGTTGTGACAAACGACCACCAACTCGAATTATATCACTCGAATCTAAAAACACATTTAATGATAATAATTTACTATTGCTTGGTAAGGTTTTTCTTTCTTTTAATAATTTAAGTTCTGTACCGAATTCATAACTTTGTACTAATTTCACAATGCATTGAATAGAATCAGAGATTTCTTGTGCACTCAGATTTCCAGATTTTTTTGTAGCACTATGCCTAGCATTATAAATGAATCTAAGACACCACGCTGTGACTCTTGATAACTTAAAGAATTTGGAGAACTTAAGAATAAAGTCTGGAAGGGCAGTTACTTGAGTTACATAGCTGACAGATTTAATTACTGAATTTAACTCAGATATCGGAGGATTGTACAAAGGTATTGGGATTGGTTCATTTGATAGCAGCCATGGAGGCCCATGCCACCATAGCGAATGATGAAGAAGCTTTCGTGGAGAAATACCTCTAGAAGCTGAATCTGCAGGATTTAGAATACCTGGAATATGATTCCACTCACATGAAGGCATTAACGATTGGATTTGACAGACTCGATTTAGAACAAATTGATTTCTCTTTAAAGGAGGTGATTTTAACCAGCTGAGAACAATCTGTGAATCCGACCATAGATAAATATTATCAAAGTTTATTGGCAAAGTATCGATAATGACTGAGCATAACTTGGCTAATAAAAGAGCAGAACAAAGTTCAATACGTGGCAGTGTTTGAGGTTTTATAGGATTTACTTTAGTTTTAGCTGCAATCAAATTTACAAATACTTCGTCAGGAGTAACAACACGTAAATAAGTAACAGCAGCATAAGCTTTACCTGAGCCATCACAAAAACCATGTAACTGAATTTGGACATCATTTTGATTATAAGAATTAATATATCTGGGTATTTCAATTGACTTTAACAAATGAATTTCTGATAAAAACTCATTCCAAACCTGTAGTATGGAGTCTGGGATTTCTTCATCCCACGAAATCTTATCTTTCCAAAGATCTTGCAGCACGATTTTTAATCTTATTGTAGTAGGAGCTAGGAAACCCAAGGGGTCAAATATTGTAGCCACTACTGATAACAAATCCCTTTTTGTTTTTACTTCTTTAAAATCATTGAAACGAATTTGTAAAACATCTTTGGAAGAATCCCAAAGTAGTCCGAGGACTTTAACGGTATCATCTTCCTGAATTACCTTTTGCGATGAAGCCTTCAATTCATCTGGTAAATGAGCAATTACTTCTGGATCATTACAAGTCCACTTACGTAGATTAAAACCTCCGCTTTTCATAACTTCGATTAACTCAGTTACCAATTTTTGGGCATTTTCCTTTGAATCTGAACCGGAAAGTAAATCATCTACGTACGTACTTTTCCGAATTGTCTGAGAGGCTTCTTTACGATTTTGCTCATTGTCATTTGCTAATTGGTGTAATGTCCTAATGACCAAAATGGAGCGCAAGAAGTTCCGTACGTAACGGTCAACAGCCTGTATGTTTTAATAATTTCATCTGAATTGAATCTCCAAAGAATGCGTTGATAATCTACATGATTTTGACTGACGAGAATTTGCCTAAACATTTTCTCGATGTCAGAACTAAAGGCGATTGGATGCATTCTTAACCTTAACAGTAGAGGAAAGATTTCTGGTTGCAATTTTGGACCTATCTCTAGATAATCATTCAAGGAGCGGCCTTCTGAACCAACCGCAGATGCGTCAAATACAACTTTAAGCCGAGTTGTAGAACTATCTTCTTTTAACACCCCGTGATGTGGAAGATAAAAATGATCAGGATTTGAAATTTCTGAATTTGGAACAAGTTCCATGTGCCCTAAGTCGATATACTCGCGCATGAAGGATAAATACTGCTCTTTAAGCAAGGGGTTTTCTTGAAGTTTTTTCTCCAAGAAGTAGAAACGTTTTAAGGCTTGAGATTTAGAGTTTCCGAGAACAGGTTTAGATTTAAAGGGTAGATTTACAATATATCTTCCAGATTCTGAACGTGAAACTGTTTTCGCATAGTTATCTTCAACTAGAGAAATTGGATCAGAAGTAGGAACCGATTCAAGTTCCCAAAATTTTTGTAGTTGAGAACTTATCTGTGTAGTGGCATGGCAACTAATAAATGAATTTTGATTTGATTCATTTGAATAAATGATCCCCGAAAGAATCCAACCCAGTCTAGAATTAACAGCACTCGGTGATCCTTTAGGTCCCAGAATTGATTCCCCTATTATGATGTTAGCAAATAAATCTGCGCCTATAAGTATATCAAGAGGACTGGACAAATGAAAATTAGGATCCGCAAGGTTCAAGCCTTCAATGTGTGGCCAATATTTAGTTGTAATCAAAAAATTTGGTAAATTGGTTGTAATCTGATTAACAACTAATGCATCTAAGTGAAAAGTTTCATTATTGAAATGTGGAGAGAATGTCAAAGAAACTTCCTGAAGAGCCGTTTCTGCGACTAAATTGTTTATTCCTGAGATTCTATGATTTGTAGGCCTAGATGGAAGATCTAATTTTTTGCAACAAGATTTTGAAAGTAAACTCTTCTGAGAAGCACTATCTATCATAGCTCTGCAAGGAATAAATTTTCCTGATTTAGATTTAACTTTTATAATGGCAGTAGCCAACAATGTTTGAGAATTTTCATTGATAGACTGAGAACTTAAACAGTTAGATTCATTAGAATTAACAACAGCATTTGGTATTGTAACACGACCTTGCTGCCTGAACATATTCTGTGATGCAGGGCTAGTTTGATCACGATGATGAAGTGTATGGTGTTTATAATTACAATGCTTGCAAGTAGTACTAATAAGACAGTTGGACACAAAATGATTTGAACGTAAGCAGTTGGTACAGAGCTTTTTTGATTTAACTAAATTCCAACGTTGATCAACAGATAATTTTGAAAATTCTGGGCATTTATGAAGTGGGTGCGATTCTTTACACTGTGAACATGAAATATTTGTAGTTTTATTTACATTATCCATCACGACTGTATTGGCGACAGATTTTTTTGAAAAATGTTGAAACTTACTTTCAAATTTTAAATTAGATTTGGATTCACCTTTAAAAATTTCAGAGTTACAATTCTGCAAACTACGAGCCTGTTTTTCGAGAAATGTCATCAACATATCATAAGTTGGAAATGAATCATTATTTAAGGATAATTCCCATTGCTTTTTTAAGGATTCATCAAATTTATTTTGTACTATATACACTAAAATCAAATCAACAAATTCATTAAATTCAAATTTCAAAGATTTTAAGTTTCTAATTACTTCATTACACGTATCCAAAAGCTCTAAAATAGTTTTCTGCGTGGGCGATTTCAATGGTTTGGCATTAAAAAATTTAGACAGCAATGAATATGCCAAATGCTTACGATTATCGTATCTATTAACTAGAGTTTCCCAAGCTTCTTTATAATTTTCACCAGAAATTGAAAAATCGGATATTAATTTCGACGGATAATTCCTAACACTAGCTATAAGATACGAAAATTTTAACTGATCTGAAAGAGATTTATTATTATGAATTGAAGTCAAAAATATCTCTTTGAAGCTAATCCACTGAGTGACATCTCCATAAAAAATGGGTAACTCGAATTTAGGAAGCTTTAGAACGTTATTACTAAATCCTATATTTGAGCTATTATTAGCTGCACTTTGACTTTCTTGTGATTTTACGCCTTGATTTTCTAAAAATTGTTCAATTTTGACTAAATCGTCAACAACAATATCTTTAGCTTCAGTAAAGGACTCGTATAACGAATTTACACTTTCTTCAGCTACGCCAAAATAAGATTTTTTTAAATCATTTTCTAAACTTATCAATTCATCCTTTAGCTTTTCAATTAATTTTAATTTTTTATTTTCAATTGCCTCAGTAACTTGAGCGCTAAATCTTTTTATTTCTTTTACAGTGAAACTGAATTTCGTTTCAGAAGCAATTTCTGCTTTAGTTTTCGTCATGATATATTAATATCATATATTATATAAGAATATCACTAATTTGACTCCGGCTCGACGGACCAAAAATATAATATGTAGAATTTTAGGAATAATTGATATAGACTTTATTTGTGTAAATAGAATAAATTGAATTCACAACAGTACCTTTTTTGCTGCGAAGTCCTTCATCGTTGAATACGCTATTTTCTTGGGAATGAAGATCGTAAAGAATATTAAATTCTGCAGGAACTTTGACGACTTTGAATGGGTGAATCTAGATTACTATTTTCTTAAAGAATATAGAAATTTATTTAAATGAATACGATTGAGTTTGTCTTTCAGAATATTTAATTGAATAAGTAACATCTTTAGAATTAATCGACTTCATCTCAAGAATCAAAACATTGGAATGTTCTATTACAGGTCCGCACATGACCATCAAAATACAGAATAAAATTTATCTAATAAAAGAAAATAAAACAAGATTAATATGCATATAATACAGAAAAAGGATAATAGGAATTTTAAAATTAAAAAAGAGTTAAAATAATAAGAATAAAAATTGAATAAAGTCTTCTATTTTTAAGGCAGAGAAAACCAGTCATTTTCAATTCTCGTAGTGCTGCCATCTGTATCTATCTTTCAGTATTAAAGTCTGTGCTCATAAGAAATCATACAAACCTTCATTCCTCCAAACCATCACGGTGTCATATGACAGAACACTAGTACCTAAAGCTGTGCACTTTATTCGGTGCCATTCTGTAGCTGACTTTTTGCAACATAACTGAAGTAAATTATAGTTCTAATCTGATAGCATGATAGTTCCATTTCAAGCATCTTATACTTAATGATAACGATACTTTTTTAGAAATTTTTCAACACAGTGTTATAAAGCAAGTCTCTTTCTTTCAAATACCGAAAATTGTTTGACAAAATATGAGCAAATACGTCAACGCGAACTGATTGCACAGACTGTATTAGCTGTGACGGAAAACTTTCGTTACAACCTGATATAATCACATTCTTTAATACATCTACATACAATGTCTATATACGACGCCATTCAGCGTCATTACATTACGTCTGATCACGTGTTTCTAATTAAAATTTCATCAATCTGTTTAAGTAAGCTTTTGAGACGGTGTTTCTTCAGGGAAAATGTAAATTAAATAAACATTAATGTTTTTTTTTTTTTTTTTTTAACTAACAAAAATTTCTTTTTTTTTTTTACTTTTTTAAATGTCGAACACTTGTTGTAAATTGGCTTCGTATATTTTCCTCTTCCATTTTTTAAACACATTTCCAGAATGCTTAAACTTTTGAGACGGACTATATATAATTTTCTAAGGGAAATTTTCTTTTCCTGTTGCACACCCTAGATAAAGGTTATATAATATAAAAATAACGCACATCAACTCGAAAAATTTTCCGATGACAAACTAACGTTATCCTCAGCACTAATGCATATTTTTATTATATAAAAATATTAAAAAAAATATTTTAAGTACATTAAAATAGGGCAGTAACTTCTTTTATATTTATTTTGAGTTAAAACCTATATAATAGGTAAATGAAATAAATAATAAATAATATCATAGGTGAGAAGATACAGCAACTACATAAATGCCTGCTTTTCCCAAGTACTATACATTAATAGAGTTCAAACTTCAAAATCTTATATTATAATCGAAATAAGAGACAAAGAAATAAATAATATGAGTAAGTTTGCTAATATAATTTAAATAACACCTTTATTATGAAATTAAAACAATATTCCAATGTTCTCATCAAAACGAATGCGTATATAGATCTCTGCAAATCATTTTTTTTTTTTTTTAACCTTTCTTTACTTAATCCCTATAATCATACTATATATAATTTAATTTCTTTAGATAATATATTTATATTTTAAAACATAAGATTTCTCTCAGATTCAGTGTATCTAACTCAAAAAAAATGTTACAATTAACCTGAGTTTTATGCAATGATGTACTAATGGAGTGGTTATTAGAATTGCTTATCCTTGTAATATTTTTAGGTTAGCACTTCTTTAGAGGAAGAATCGAGTAGAATAAATATGAAACATTTGTATTTGTTGCTGAAGTTGAATATAATCTCGAGTAACAAAGATGCTTTAATGCAAATGTAATATATTCTTAAGAGATATATACAAAATGTCCGAAAAATTTATAATGCCTTATCACTTATTATTTTCGGTGATGCATATGCAATTTAAATTGATAAAGCTTTCAAAGTAGAAATAGGATGCTGTTAACTCCTGCCATTAACTCTCAAAATGCTACAGATTTTAAATTTTTGTATTACTCCTCTTTTTTATTAGGAAATAAAATCCTATTTCTTTTCTTACGTATTTTTTTGTCGGCGTCAAAAATAGTATGCCACTTTTGGACTGCTTCCAAAAAACTGGTTGTTCTTTTAGAGGCTGTGCATGTATAACATTATCAATTTTAAAGTAATTTTGGACCACATCCCACCCCCATTACGATATCATACGTTATAATCTCTCGACCCGCCCCCTCCCCGTAATGATATCGTTATCAATGTATACAAATTCTCTAGATTTTGGGTTTTTTTTTTTTTTTTTTTTTTTTTTTTTTTTTTTTTTTTTTGAGTGATATAGAAATATCGTTACATTTATTTTTCGCATACTTTATTGATACAAATGAAGAGAAGTCAATAAAACATCACTTTATATATGAAATGAATTTATATGAAAAAACACTTAAAAGAAATATTTACTATTTAAAGGTATTTAATACTAGCTTTTTGTTACATAATGCGTGCAAGAGCAATAATGTTTTCTTGCTCTTGTCCCCGCACGGGATTGGGCAGACAGAACTCATTATCAACAAATCATGTGGACAACATTCTTTCTCTTTTATTTACTAGTAAACATAAATGTAATTTCAAACATAGTTCGCATATGGTTTGTCGAACAGAGGATTACATAAGCATACACGTATGACAGAAGATTAGGAATGCGAAACATTGAGGGTATTCCATATTTTGGAATTAAATAATTTTATAATCATTTAATGATTTTAATAACTATGTGTTTTCATAAAAATGTATAGCAGACTTAAAAAAAAAAGATAATTATAACATGTTTTTGTATGACAATTGTAAAATACAATTGTAATAAAAAATGCTGTTTTGATGTAAAAACCAAGTTACAAATAAAAATAGAAAACTTTGGTTGGATCAAAAATGATAACGATATTAAAAGACAAATCCCCTCCCCCAATGATAACTTACGATATCATGTGCCAGACACCCCCTCCACCCTAAAATGATAACGTTACACATGTATAGCCCCTTATCTGTGACACATCACTTCGAAATATCACATAATTATAAATTTACATGATCTATTAGGGAACGGTATACGCATTCGAATGAAAATACTTTGGAATTTGCAGCTCAGTTTAGTAACGTTTCATAAATTCTTAAAACTTTTCTAGCACGAAAAATTAAACTTCTATTTCAACAATAAGCATATGTTTCTTACCTTTTCTAGAGGAAGGCAATAACTAGTTAACGGGTTCCATTATTGGATATTGATTATATATAGTAATAAAAATGAAAAGAAAAGCAGATAAATAATAAAATTCCGCACTTTGGAGCTGAACTACAATCTTTTAATAAAAAGACAGACTTTTTAAAACGTTTTTTCTTTAATTTAATTTTTTTTATTTTTATTAACCATTTGGAAAAATGGTTATTGTTCTCGTTAGGATGGGAAATCAAAAACATATCTGAAGGTTTTTATTGGTTTAAACCGCATTTTATTTGTTTACTGATTGGTCTATATAGTAATCTGTATTTCCCTTTACTTTCAACAGAGATGGATACCTTCTGTTGCCACTATGACAAAAAAGTAATAAAAACTACAAAGAAATTAATAACTCAGAAACAAATTGAGATACAGCTTTCTAACAAATTGCATTTAAAAGTAAATTTTTTTTCTCTATACGACGGTGTAAAAAGTAATATTGTGGGATGTTTAGAAGTTTAACAATGAAATTTCATTTAAAATGTTTCGTCAGATTTCTTGGAAATCTGCCGATGAAAAAGCCTTTTCCCGAACAGCCAAGAAATGCTTGGATAATACATAAGTTTCAGGTGGATAATACATACGACTCACAGGCGATTTTTGTCGCTTGGAAATTTTACGTGTAATAACACTATTAATGTTTAATTCATGGCGTACGTAATGTATGATCAACTCCGTGCGATTTTTTATGTCTTAAATTTTAATCTTGGAAAAAAATATTTTCCAAATGGTCATTGTAATTTGATAAATTGCTTTTATTTTATTTTATTTTATTTTATTTATTGTTTTACTTTTTACTTTATGAAATATTTCAATGTTTCAGTTTCACTGACAGTTGGCATATTTTAGCGAAAGTAGTTTGACACATGTTAAATGCCAATAAAAATAATAATCGATATTTATGAGCTGAGACTGGCTGTCAGAAAAAATGTTTTAAATTTATTTATAAAATTATAGTCAAATTAAAATAATGCAAAAGGTTGCGTTGCCATTGGAAACACACTTGTGATTATAACATTAGTAATGCTACAACATTATGATAGGAGTGTAATACCGATTACAAAATTCCATCTTTACATAAATGAATAATATATTAAATTAAAAAAAACCGACTGCGTAAAAAGCGAACTAATCAATTATTTCTCATCAATGTGAAACTATTTTTTATATTACTTACCTTTTTTTATTTTCTTGTATTGATGACTTTTAAGTTGTGATTAATTATTAGTTCCTATCTACAAACACTGTTTTGATGAGGCCTATAGATGTCTATTATGAAGGTTAGAGTTACAGTAAATGTAATGATCCAAAGTACACAATTTCCAGGTTGTGTAATATTTAAACGGAGCTTCTGACTACAAAATGGTCTGTGAAACATCGTCTTCATTTTGAAAGAACTATCCAATGATATGCCACTCAATAGGGTGCGTAGATTTTTTTTTTTTGTCTCTATCGCCATTTTTTATTTTCCGGCCGCAATTTCGAATTTATAAAAACAAAACCTATCCTGTAACCATCGGAAGATTAAGACAAATCGATAGAGACCTCATTCATAAAAATCCATCCAACTGTTGGGATGTTTCTAGGGTATAAAGAAATCCACATACACAGAAACGCGTGAAACACATAACCCTTCTCTTCAGTCGGGTAAAAACGGAAAAGAGTTTTAAAAGATTTAAATGAGGAACTTTTCTGAAAAGTAAAAATTTTTTAAGACGTGTTTAATTTAATTCTCGAAAAATAATTTAATTTTCAAATGTAAAAGAAAATAAGTTTGAAAGAAATACCTATATCAGCTAAAATCTTGAAAATTTGTGAAATTTTCAAGTTTTAAGTTTTTTAATGTTTATGTAAGAGTGATATGCAATGAATTACTTAAAAAGAAGTAATTTAAAGCCTCTGTTAATTTCTTAGCGATGTTTTTCTTTAGCAAAAGAATATTTGTTTTAAATTCTAAAAAGAAAAAAAGAAATGGTTTAATTTTTGAATTAAAAATGTTAGCAAAAATCTGACTAAATTAAAAAAGAAATTCTTTGCCAATTCAAGTATGAACGAATTTTTAATTTAACGTCTCTTTAAAATATTGTTCTGATTTGTTAATTAGGATGAAAGATATTAAGTTTTGGCAAATTTTCCCTTTAAATAACAAAAAAGTGAAAAAAAATATCGAAAGCAATCTGTTTAAAATTTTAAGATTTATCTTAGTAAAAAATATTTGATGTGCATTCTCAAGCGTAATTTCAGTTTTTTTTTTTTTTTTATTTAGCAATTCTAAAAAGTATTTAAATATTTAACAGTATTTGTATTAAAAAATGCTGCATAAAATCGGAAATAGAATAAAAAATCCTTTCAAAAAAATCCCAACAAACTTTTATATTAAACTCTCTGAAAACTTAAAAATTTAGCAAATTTCTTTTTGATTTTTTCCCTTTCCTTTTGAAGTGTGACCTGGAATAAAATATTAAAAATTTCATTTTGTATAATGCAATAATAGCCTTTAATTTCGGAAATTCTTCAAAAAATAAAAACTTTTCTCTCGAATTGTTAGATTACTTTCTTTAATAAAAGTGATATTTGTTTTGATTTCCCAAAAATAGTTTAATATTTTAAATAAAATAAAATAGTAAGGACAAAACAGAAAACTGCACTTCAAAATTCAAAATCTTGGAAATCAATCAATCAATAAATCAATAGTAACATAAAATTAAAATGAAAATGAGATAAGTCTATGAAATATTTTCGTTTTAGTTCGTGAAGAGTAATTTAAATTTCCGACAAAAATAACGAAGAAATCCCGAAAAAAAAATAAAATTTTGTATGCTGCTTAAAATAAAAAATACCTCTGTATTTTTTCTTGAAGTCATTTTCCTAAAAAAATTATAAAAATAATTAGTAAAATAAAAACCAATATCGTTAAATTAAACACTTTTTGGAATAAAGTTCTGCACACACTATATGGAGCTACTTTGCATCCACACTAAAACAATATTCAGTGCTATCTAAGAGTATTGTAATAAACATTTTCAAAACATTGCACATCTGCTTAAGACGTGGGATTCTTTTTAAGCCTTGAGTTTACGTTACTAATGAATCTTTTAAAATATAAATTAAAAAGAAATAAACTAACATATATGCCTAGTTATTTGTGCTTCTTAAGTTTTACTGAAATGTTTATCTAGACATAGATCTATGTTTAAAGCGCGACTTAATTTGAAGGTAAATGTCGCTTACATATATACTGATGTTATTTATTACATAAATTACATTTGTAAAGTCTTAAATAACAGATTCTGTATTCTTATATTATCGGCAGTAATATTAAAGTCGTGTTTTGAAAAAATCGGGAAATTTGCGTGAAAATTTCATCAAGTAACTGTTTGAATGTTTACTTTATTTTCTTATCAAAAAAGAAACTCAATATATCCAAATTAATAGTACCCACACAATGAATGAATCCTATGAAAATTTCAGAAAAATAGCAGAAATTAACCAACAAACAAATTGTGCATCATCTGGCATAATAAAATTTAAAAACTGAGCATTTTACTAAGATAATTTTATTAGCAATAACGTTTTGTCCGGCATGTATAAAGCTCGACAGAATAAGCCGCATACAATGGAACTCCGATTAAACGATGGGGACGTACATACACTATTACTGTTAACCCAGTCATACTAACTGTTAAAATTAACATAAGAATTCAAATTTTCAAACTCAGCTAAAAGTTTCCCAAGCCGTGCCAGGATAGTTTGACTTACATTGTCAATACCCCACCACTAGAGCCAACTGGACTGACAACCGGCAGTCACATTTATCTCAGAATACATTATTGGCGATAATATCTGGTTAGGAAAAATAAGCCAGAGGTAAAGGAACTCCGATTAAACGATGGGAACGTACATACACTATTACTTTCAACCCAATCATACTAATTGTTAAAATTATCATAAGAATTCAATTTTTCACACTCAGCTAAAAGTTTCCCAAGCCGGGCCAGGAGACTTTGACTTACATTGTCCATTCCCCACCACTAGAGCCAACTGGGCTGACAACCGGCGGTCACATTAACCTCAAAATACCTTATTGGCTATAATATCTGGTAAGATAAAATAAGCCACAGGTAATGAAACTCCGATTAAACGATGGGAACGTACATACACTATTATTTTTAACTCAATCATACTGATTGTTAAAATTATCATAAGAATTCAATTTTTCAAACTCAGCTAAATGTTTCCCAAGCCGGGACCAGAAACCAAAAAATTGACTTACATTGTCAATACTGCACCGCTAGAGCCATCTGGTCTCCCCAGAATACCTTATTTGCGATAATATCTGGTCAGACAAAATAAGCAGCAGATAATGGAACTCCGATTAACATACACCATGATTTTTAACTCAATCATACTGATTGTTAAAATTATCATAAGAATTCAATTTTTTCAAACTCAGCTAAAAGTTTCCCAAGCCGGGACCAGACCCCAGAAACTTTTACTTACATTGTAATATTCCACCGCTAGAGCCAACTGGGCTGACAATTGGCGGTCACATTTCCTTCAGAATACCTTATTGGCGATAATATCTGGTCAGACAAAATAAGCCACAAGTAATGGAACTTCGATTAAACGATGGGAATTTACATACACTGTTACTATTAACTCAATAATACTGATTGTTAAAATATCATAAGAATTCAAATTTTCAACCTCAGCTAAAAGTTTCCCAAGCCAGGACCAGAATCCCGAAACTTTGACTTACATTGTCAATACTCCACCGCCAGAGCCTACTGGCCTCAAAACCGGCTGTCACATTTCCCTCAGAATAATTTAGTGTCGATAATATCTGGGTAGAGAAAATAAGCCGCAGTTAATGGAACTTCGATTAAACGGTGGGAACGTACATACACTATTACTTTTAACTCAATCATACTGATTGTTAAAATTATCATAAGAACTCAATTTTTCAAACTCAGCTAAAAGTTTCCCAAGCCGGGACCAGAAACTTAGACTTACCTTGTCAATACTCCACCGCTAGAGCCAAGTGGGCTGACAACCGGCGATCGCATTTCCCTAAGAATTTCTTATTGGCGTTAATATCTCGGCTAAATATACTGGCTATCTATATCTATATTTATCTATCTATATATATATATATATATATATATATATGTATGTATGTATGTATGTATGTATAATTTGAACGGAAGGTGGTTTTGGGGTCTAGTGGTCATGATTGGTGAAAATATCCAAAAATTTCTTGGAATTGCTTTAATCCGAACGGCTGCTATAGGTGGCTTTTTAATTTTTGTAACGAAAGGCTACCTAACATATAGTCCATTTTATTGAAGAAATGAAATCATCATGGACATATATTTCACAAAAGGTTAACAGTTTAACTTTAATATTTTTGATCATTATGTTATTAGTAGAAGAAATAAATGTTTTAAATCTTCAAAAATCGAATTATTTTTTAATAAAAGAATATTTGTATAAATGAAAAATAAAAATATATATATTGTTAAAATAAAACACCCAGTGAGTCCTAACATATGAACCTCCCCGTACCCTCTATCGAAATGAACACACACATATTATAATATAAAATATTTGGTACTACTTCATTTTCCCGTCGACCAAAAAACTATCGCCAAATTAATGGCAATAATGGATGATCGTAAATGTCAAATTGACTTGACATTAGACACGTTACACGTGTTTGTTACCTCATCATGTGATTTTGAATTCGACGTTTTCTTTGCATTAGTATTAATGTTTTACTGATTTATTTATTCTTTATTTAAAATTAAAATTATGTCCATTTGTACAATTTGACGAATAGTTTCGCAATCTGTATAATTTTGCGAAATTGGTCGACGGAATAATCAAGTAGTAACAAATATTTTGTAAAATTAAACTCTTTCCGAAGCAATACCTTAAATTTCTAAATAGGAATTATATATTCAGCTATCTAATGTTTTCACTTTAAAGAAGCGCTGTAATGCACTAGTTTTTCAATCACTATACAGAACTAAAAATTAACTTCTTCAGAAAAATATAGATTTCTTTTAACTTGATGATTTTTTTAAACTTTGAACGGAAAATGAAAATAACACTACACCCAACCCTAAAATAATTCAATAATGATAAATCTTTTTAATAATAAGAAAAAAACAGCTCCAAATGGCAATTCAACAGAAAATCATCATTTTTTTAGGGGGTGGGGAATCAAATTTATAATATGTTTAATTTAACGGTATGATTGGAAAACTAGATATTATTATATTCTATAGAAAAATCCTAATTAAAAGGCATTGTAATTTACTGTTTACAAACTATGTTAAGTACCATTATCGTCTTTGTAAAGTCATAATGTTACGTCAGTTACACAATAAAAGTTACGTCACTTACACGTGTAAATGCCATTTTTTTTTGTTTTTTATTATTCAGAAATTAAATAAACAAGTTATTGTTTTAATTTGGCATTACTTAGTGTTGTTGAGAACATTAAGTAACTTTTTTAACTGGATAGTTTTGATAATTTTTACACTTCAATGAAGGCAGAAAAATGTTCGTATATTTTATGTTACGTCATTTACAGAATTTTGAATTGCAATTTTTGGGACTCAAAGAGAGATTGAAATAATCTGCAGGTATTAAGGTATTAAGACCTTAGCGAGAAATATTTTAAATTGTAAAAAAAAAAAAAATTCTAGTTTCATTAGTAAATTTTCTATATAGATTTGAAAACAAAATTCGATGATAAAATGTTACTTCAATTACGATGGAATTGACCCAAACTGATTTAACGGAACATGCATAAATTCTCGGATATAGATGTAAAACCGTTTTTTGGAATGGAAAGTGTTAGAAATCTAGTGCTATATGTGTATATTTATAATATAAATACATGCACATTTATATATTTGAACTAATGAAACCTTGCAGTATTATTCATGTAAATGAAATTTAAAATTTTCTGATGACACTTGATTTAAAGATTTTAAAAATCTTTAATATATAGCTTTTGAAATTTATAATAATATGCTTACTTAGAAGATTTTTTAAAAATATTTTATCTAATTAATCCTATAATAAATTTTCACGCCTATCATTTTAATTGTAAATGTGCTATTGCGATCCGTAATATAATAACAAATTTAAATTTAGTTAAAATCCAGATCTGTTTAAGAAAGATACAGTTCGAAAAGACGGACATACATACGTGCTTACAAACATTGAGATAAAGAGACGAAATGAGGTCTTTTTAATTTTTTTGGTAAAGATGAATAAATAAATTCCAGAAATATTTAATTGGAAAAAAAAATATCGGAAAATATATTTCCTCTATCTTAATGTGTTCTTAAGCTGAAGATGTGTTTGTAATGATTCATAAATAAATAAAATTTCATAAAGAGAAGAAATAAATTCCAAAGAGACTTAAGCAAAGCTTATTTGTTTAAATCTAAAACAGCTATATTTTTTTCCCTCAGAAATAAAAATAAATAGAGCAAAACTATTTTTTTAATTGAACTCCCCCTGAACTCTAATTCTGAATTATTAAATAGAAACAAAAATAATAATAACAAAAATTAAAATAAAAGTTCTATGAAATTTACAAATTTTACTGGTTTTATTTGTCATTGATATGAAAGAAAATCTTTAAACAATGTATTTAAAGAGAATTTGTTTTGAAATTGAACAATTTATTTGAAACAAAAAGTACATATTTTAAATTCTTAGTGTCTTCTTTAACAAGATTTTTTTTAATTCCTAAAACTAGCTCAAATTTTAATGAGTAAAAAAAAGCATGTTGTAAAAAAATAAAACGTTATCAGTTTTTTAAACACCCGATATTCTACAAAGATAAATAAATTTTCTATTTCAAACTATCTCTGAAAGGCTACCCTGAATTCTTAAATAGGTTTTAACTATTCAGATCATTTAAGATTTACTTTACTTTTTTAATGCATTGGTGGTTATTATTTATAATGGGAACAAGAAAATCAACTGATTAAGGGGTCCGGGACACAAAAATTGCCAAATTTTCTAAAAATACTTTATTACATTAAAAAATTATGTTGTTGTTTGTTTATAATGACGTTTAAATCATGTTTCTATCTTAATTAGAACAGGAAATATCAATTTTTTGGTTTTGGTTTGTTTTCAAAATCTACACTGCTCAAAACAATTAGGGGAGCACATGGTTTTAACGAAATTACGCAAATATTTACACCGACAAGTAACGTAAAATAAAACATGCACAATTTGAAGTGTTGTAGAAAATAGATAAAGAAAACTTCACAGGTAAATTAAAGTTTATGACGTCAAAAACCAGAAAAAGGAGATAAGTGCAGAAATCGAGATTTTGCAGAAATGTCTGTTTCACTGCCTCAGTTGTAAAATTCAATTGCTCAGCTTGTGTCTTAAAGAAAAGGTGGCTTGAAAATGAAACAACAACATGATTTACCGCAATCCATGGCTTGGCGTGTTATCGGGACAGATGAATTTGGGGAAACACAACGAAGTGTAGTGGACGCTGTTGGAGTCGCAAGAAGTGTCGATGAAATGCTGTGGAATCGATTCAAAGACACATGGAATGGTAGTCATCAACAAATGCAAGGTCGAAAATGTGCTAATACAGAAACTGATGACCGATATATCCTGTTAACAGCTCGTCGAGATGGAGCGGACAATGCTACTCATCTGCAAACACAGTTGTTCTTGGCCACAGGACGAAGGGTGTCCAGCCAAACAGTCTGAAATAGGCTTCATCAGGTGGTCTCTATGCACGTAAGTCAATGGACTGTATTCCGTTGACCCCAAGCCACTGTGCGGCCCAAAGAATGTGGGGAACTGAACATCGAGTTTGGAGGCAACATTGTTAGGGTCAAATTCTGCTTACAGACGAGTCCCGCTTTAGTCTGGATGTAACATCTGATGTGTTTTGGCATGGAGAGAAAGAGGCACTCAAAATAATCCCACATTCGTTCATGAAAGATCACATTAAAGACGGGGTGGGTTGAAGCTATTGCCTGTAATCAGCATAGGTGGACGTACAGGCCTGCATATCATTTGGAATGGCACTTTGACGGTCCGAAGTTATACAGACGAGATACTGAGGCCTCAAGCCGTATTTTATATTGCAGCAATTTGTGATTTCTTCTTTTCCATGCATGATAATGCCAGGCTTGATACAGTTTGTCTTGTGAAAAACATGCTTGAAGCTAAAACAATACAGCGTATGGAATGACCAGCATGCTCTCCTGACCTAAATCCGATCGAGCATGTTTGGAACATACTCAGATGACGCATTGCTGCGAGACTGAGCCTCCTTTTACTGTCCGGGACTTGGAGATTGCAATTCTTGAGCAGTAGAGCAGTATTCCCCAAAGTCTTATCGATAACCTCATTGCATCCATGGAAAACAGGTGTGCAGCAGTCTTTGCTTTTCGAGGAGACTACACGCCATATTAAAAATCTTGCATCATTTCTAAACAATACTTTTTTTTATCATTTGCATGAAACCAAATTGTTGCTCTAAAACATCTTTTCGTGTTCTTTTCACCTTTTCAAAGAATAAAAGCTCCCTTATATTTTTTTGCGCCTTTTTTTCTGTATTGCGCATTGATACACGTGTACTATCCATTTTATGCTCATACATGGCTGCCTTGCACTGATCCCTTCACTTTTTTGTTTGCTCCCTAACTGTTTTGAGCAGTGTAGCTTTCAAGCAATGATTGAGATGGAAGCGATTTCTTGTAAAAATGCGTCACATGGGTGAAAATGCTTCACGATGGTTCCAATTTGTCCCACAGTTCGTTTAAGGCTGTTGTCAAATCCAAAAGGGCAACTTTCTGACATAAGTTGTAATTTATTTTTGTTCGGAAATGCATGAAACTAGCAGTTGTTGTTGTTCAGAAACTATGTAATCGAGTTTTTTTTTCGTTTTTTTTTTTTTTTTTTTTTTTTTTTGCAAACGCAATAGATCTTTCACATAATGGTGCCAAAGTTGACGTCTTGAACCGAAGTTCCCGAAGAAAGCAGACAAACCAGTCCGTGAAGGGCAAAAATCGTCTTTGTCACGTGAACAAAATTGCTTATAACTCAATAGGTAATTTATTGATCCAAAAATGGAAAAAACACTTCGATTCCAAATCGCTTCCATGGCCAGGCTTTCCAATTTTATAGCTTTCCGTTAAAAAATGAATTTGTAAATGTGTCAAAACGTTTTGCGCTTTTTGAGCTGAGCAGTTAAGAACAGCCTTAACAATTCCGGAGCAATGGAAGCAGTAGCCAGTTCATTTCTGTGTCTCAACTCTGGCAAATCATTAGGTAGCGGGGTAACGTGTACGCTATCTTTTATAAAGCCCCAAAAGAAAAAAATCACATGGTTTTAATGGTTTTTAAATGTCAAGCCCAATAATAACACTGCACGTACAGGAAGTCACATTTTGCGCATGTTGCAGTGTAAGCGAATAAATAAAGCAATACTCGCGCATGCTCTTATCTAAAACTGTTTGAGTTGCTCTTTACTTGTGTTCTTGAAACAATACTGTACAATACTTACAGTCCATACTATTAAAATTTATAAATGGGGCATTCTTTTATGCAAAGCCTGTATAAATAAATTCGTCACGATACAAGAGAATTTTTTTTTACTTAGAAATTTATACAGTGCTTAGAAATAAAGCTATTTTTTATAAGAAGTATTATAAAATAATTATTATAAAATTAATTATTATAAAATAATAATGAAAGAATTTTCAATTATTGTCGAGAAGCAAGCGTACACTGTAAAAAAAATTCCGCAACGTTCCTGGGAAAAAATGGGCAGCTGAGTTGCCCATTTTTTCCAAGAAACATTTCTTGAAAATGACTGGAACTTTACTGTATATGTTAAAAACTTTCTACAGAAATGCCAGTAAGTTTCCTGCGAAATACCAGGAATATTTCTGTTGACAGCAAAACATTACTGACATTTCACAGCATGCGGGATCCGCAGACGATTTTTACATTTCCAGTTGACAATTTTCGCTTTATTATCATTATTTGTTAGAATGAAAAAATATTTTGAAATTGACATCAAAATTATTATTTATAATTTACACGAAAAAATAAATTTTCAGTTAAAATTCAATAAAGTAAATATATAAATGATATATTGTTTCTGAACCTTGCTTAAAATATAAAAATATATAAATGTAAATAATAATTAGAAAAAAAAATCTAGACATAAAATATTTTGGATTTTCGTCAGTAATTATGTTAGTTTACAAGTTAGATAAAATACATATAAATTTTCATGAAGAAAAAACCTAAACGTAATTGTATATTTTTTCCGAAAATAAAAAAAAATTCAAATTTGCAGCAATTCAAAGTGTCAAATATATATCAAATTTAAATCAAATTGTAATAAAGTGTTAAAATATAAAATTAATTAAAAAAGAAAAAAAAAGTCAAGAGGTAGCATCGAACTCGGGCCGAACGGGTGGCGTGCGAGCCTTCTGCGTCCACACCACGAAAGACACGTTGAGAGCTGCAAACTAATGGGTATCTGAAACGTATGCTAAACCTCGGCATCTAATTTCTGAAAATCTAAGGCCCATTTGAAGAAATCCTTTCACAAGAATAATTAGAGATAAGAACTCTTACAGAGAAACATACTTTAAATTAATCAAAATCGGTGAGAATCATGTTTGATGGTCCCCTGGTTAATAGAGATCCAAATAATAGGTGTATTTTTTTTACACGGTCTGCTCGTTAAACATTCCACAGACAAGTACGAGAGATAATCTCTTAGCGATGTCACAGAGGTATTGTATTTTCATCTGAATTGTCTTGGCAATAGAGACGTAAAGGATTATGTCGTCTATTGATTTATTTGCATTCCATATTGATTTTTTTACATTCATTTAAGGAATTCGTTTTCGGCATTCGCGCGCGAGCAACGGATTATAGCAAAAAAAATAATAAATGGCGGCCGCAGCGTTTTGTTGTTTCCAACTTTTGTTCAGGAACGTTTCAGATAAGAAAACCAGAATTTTACAGGAAAGAGCTAAATTATTCTGAAAACCTGGGAAAAGGCGAAACGTTCCTGGATTTTACATGTAACGTTGCCATTTTTTTTACAGTGTACTTTAACCACGAGAAAAAAATCTTTAAAGAATCACCAATAGATGCAAATGATGATTATTAACGTGCTAACTACTCGACAACAAACTTGTTTGATTGAAGAGTCAATTTGGTATGTAAATGAAGTTACAAAGCGAATGTTGCTGCGAAAATTACTAAATTCCTACCGCAGAAACTTTTCTGTATTTCCATTTTTATTAGTATGAAAAATCTTGCATGTGCATGTGCAATAGCGTTAAAAAATAAGCTACACGACCAATCCTGAGGGAAAAGAAATAAGACAAAGCAGCTGAAAGGTTAAAGAAGTTATTTCAACGGGAAATTGCATCTATACTTCCGGACAGTGTTGAATTCAGGGGTGGCCCAGGGGGACATCCCCTAGGAGCAATAATACCTCACCCCGGAAGATTTCGGATTTTAAGTTTTCAAGGCTCACAAAGTGCAATCCCCCACTCCCCGCCCGAAACTATATAATGTACCCCCCCCCCACACACACACACACATACACCGGAGCCACAGAAATCCCTCCCGGAGAAAGTGTCTGAATTCAACACTGCTTCCGGATAATGGTGCAACCTGTAAAATCAAAACTTGTTAGTTCAATACAATCTGTTTTATCCTGTGGCATAAAACATATCTAACCCTTGTAAATGTAAACAGTACTAACGTCAATAAACACATGTCTTGTCATTTTCGTTAATGTCTATTTATATACAAGATGAACTAGGTAACAGAACTATATTTGGTATTAATCCCTTCGCTTCTGAGTATTAATGCAGTATAATTAATTATTACTGAATTATTTCTTCTCGCATTTGACTTCAAAGCAAGATTTTTATTTGCATTAGCTCGAATCTTAGACTTTGAAATATACCATTCTGATATAGAAATTGTAATTATGTTCGTGTACATTAATAAAATGGGACAAAATGGGGTTCCCCATTTGGGGACCCAGTGAGCGAAGGGGATAATTATTATTTCCTCGTTTATATATTCTTGAGAATAAATTGATGCCTAAATTTAACAAATTGAGTTCAGTATGCTTCTAAAGATCAAGAAAGATTCTTAGATTGTTTTCTTTTAATAACATATTTAGTTAGGTAACTTCTGCAGAAAATAGTTTGATTTTTAAATTAAAAATTTTAGTAAAGAAACAAAAATTTATATTTCAATTAAAAAATATATATCTATATCGGTCAATATTTTAAAAGACCAGAAATTCTAAAAAAGTAGAAAGTTTTTAAATACTTTCAGAAATGTAATTCTGAATTGTTAAATAACAATTAAATATTCAATTCTGTGAAGATTTTACTTTAAAAAGGAAAGAGCTTTACTGTTTTGATGGGTATTAATTTTAAATGAGAACCAGAAAATCCTATTTTCAAGAAAAACTGAAATCCTTCGAAATGATTATTTTTCTCCAAAGTTTGAAAGAAAATTGGAAATGAAATCCTTGAACTAACGTTAACATATTTCAATCGATCATTAACTTTTTCGATGGGATATTTTTATTTACGGAGAGGGAAAATGTTATATTTGATTAAATATTGTGAACGTATTACTTAAACTAATGTATTAATACGAAAGTTAAAAGAGTTTTTTGAAATGGAAATATGAACTATATTTAGAAACGTGGTGTAAATTTATATACTTTTAAATGTTTTAACGAATGGAATCTGTGTAATATTAGCCACGTAAATTACATTACCAAATTTTGTATTGTAATTCTTTTGAAGATTTCACAATTTAAAAACTCTTAAGATTCGTTCTTATATTTTGTTATTTATTTAACTTGTTTTTAACATTTTCCAACATGGCTGAAAATTCAATTAGCCTGTATGTCTACAGTCTGTGAGTCTTTATCCGTTATATAACTTTTAGAAATATACTCAGATTGCCATGAAATTGTTATATGTTAATGAGATATACTATAGAACGTTCGATATTGCAAATTAGTATTGTATTTATAGTTCGTTTACAGGAATACTCCAAATGTAGTTGTTACATTATGGTATATTAGGTAAAATTCGTTGCGGTGCATTTTGTTGGTGATTAGATATTTCAGGCATAAGGACTACTATATGCATCACCACGGTTGACTACTGTATGCATATCCAGTATGTATATAATAATTTACATTGCTAGTTCGTTTACAGTTACCTACAAAATATTTCCAACACATTATGATTTATGGGGAAAATTGTTTGATGTGCATTTAATCATGTTATGATAAATCAAGCATAATGAAATCTCTTGAAATGCACTATAACATTCTTACGGTACATTATGATATACATATCATTTCTCATTAATTTAAAAGACTTTTTTTACCACTTGGGTAGTCTTTTTTTTCGTTACAGGGAGTTAGCAGAGTAAAATGGATTTCGGTTAAGTCTGACCTTTTTAATTGTGACTTGGAATATCATTTCAACGTGAAAAAACATCCATTTTGATATATTAGGTACTTAATTTCTCAACATATCATAAAAAAATATCTAAACATACGTGTGACCGTGGTACAAACTTATACTGAGCATCTGTTAAATGTAACAAAATAAAAAAGTAATATTAAATAAATTTAGTCATTCCGTTTCATGCCAGGTGGCACTTTTAACGCAAAAGATAATTTTGTTTAATTCGTTTTACCTAATTCTAACTATGAGTATGGTTTCTATATCAGAAAACATAAAAAAACAAAAAACAAAGAGCGTTACGCATTTGTTCTGACTTTTCTGCTCTGAATAATGAAATAAATTATCTCAAATCTCTTGACCTTTCTCGTGGTTATAATCCCTCTTTGACTAATAAATCTCTGTTTAAAAGTAATAAGCCTAAACGTCCTTTTCCTGATTCAAATAATCCTCCTAATTTTAACTCTATAGTTCTGCCCTTTTATTCTCTTCTCTGTTTTAAAATTGCTAAAAATCTTTCTCGTTTTAATTTTAAAGTTATCTTCAAACCTATGAATAAAATTAAATTACCTTCTCTAAAAGATCTTATTCCTGCGGAGAACCGGTGGTGTGTTTATTTTATTCCTTGCTCTTGCAATTTAGGTTACATTGGTCAAACAAAGAGAGCTTTAAAATTCAGATTAGGTGAGCATCAGAGGTATATTACAAATCAAGAAATCTCTAAATCTTCGATTGTTTATCACTGTTGGTCTTCCAGTCATTGTTTCAATTTCTCCATGGTCAAAATTATTTCTTCCCCTGCCTCTCCCTCTCACTTGGATTTTCATGAAGCATATTTTATTTCTAAAAATCTGATAATCTTGTCAATGATCTCTCATCATCTCCTTTCCTCTCTCCAGCGTGGAAATTACTTTTGTAATTCTTTTCCCTCTTCTCTTCTTTCTTTTTCTTTATTTTGTTAAAAAAAGAAAGGATATTTTTGTTTTATCTTGTTTTATTATTTTATATTTCTTCCTTTATTATTATTATTTATATTTTTTAATTTACTTCTTTTATTTTATTTTAATTTGTTTATTTCTTTTATTTCCATTTTTCTCTATCAATTTCTCTTCTATCATTTTGGCAACACTTTCGTCTTCGTCATGTGCTCCTTTCAGCTAGTGCCATCTGTCGCATTCTTTGCATGCTCTACTCTCTGTCTTTCGGTTCATTTTTGACCTTGTCCCCTTACGGACACGTGTTTACTGTAGCTGATGACGAGCTGTTAATATTTTTAGCTCGCAACGCGTCCTGCGTATTCTTTTTATTTTATGGTGATTTTTACAAAGATTTATTATTTTAATTGTTTCATATCGCCAGTTTTCGGTGCTGTTTTGCTGACCAGGGAAAATGTTTACCAAAACTTAAATACGACTGTGACCAAATCTTTTTCTGAAGATATATATTAAAAAATCAATTTAATTTAACTACTCTATTCCCCGTCAAAAGAAGCTGTAAACATAAAAGGTATTTGTGTTGAATCTGTGAAACCTCTTTTAAATTTCACTATAGTATTCATACAATTGGAGATCAAAAAACAATTTTACTTAAATTTTGTCACCGTAATATTTCCCCCCAAGGAACGCTATAAACGAAAAAGAAAAAAATCTGTTGAACCACTATTACCTATTTTTATCTTCAGTATGGCTGTCACACAATTAAACATAAAAACTCTTCTATTTAAATTTGGATAATGTATTTCTTGTTAAGAAGTTTTCCCGCATACATAAGTATCTTCAATAACTTTATTCATCAGCTTCATGTAGACTGTAGACTTTCAATAACAATGCCGGTATAACATTTAAAACATTTATACGTTAATTGCACAGCACAGTGAAAAATTAATAGTATTTCACATTAATACGTTTCAAAAGTTTAAAATCTCACATTATACACTTCATCTCGACCACGCAACATGCTCGTTTTTCCAAATGTATTATAATCGTTCTATCGTTGCCGTGGCGGCCAACCTGAACTCTGTAGCAGGCTAAAGAGTTTCAGTGGACAAAAACTACATCGCCTGGAATGAACTCTGTAGCAGGCTAAAGAGTTCATTCCAGGCGATGTAGTTTTTGTCCACTGAATCCACTTCTCTAACAGAAACGTTATTGGCGTAGAAGAAAGTTGAGTTTAAATTATTCTACTAAATTTTAACTTGTAGTATGTTTAATTATGATTAATGTGTTGATATACACTCTTAAAAATCTGCAAACTGCATAGTCACCCCACCGCTTTTATCGAATATCTCTATTATACTTTTATTTATTACCAATTTTTCTCAGGTATTATTTCAAACAATGGGGTCCTTTATACATGTCTGTGTTACATGCTTATCTCTAAATATAGTCCTAAAAAGTTTTTTATTCATCATTTGTAAATACATTTACTGTTGTTTTTCAACGAAAATTTCTTCTACAATTTATCTATTAAAACAGTATCCTGCATTGGTATAATAAAAATTAGCAAAGTTTTACTTTTATTTCTAAAAATTCATTCTTCTTAAAATCTTTCACGTTCTAAAAAATTACTAATCGGTTAGTTCTATAGAAAACTAAAGGTTCATTTAAGAACACAAGTTTTTATAAGTACATAAAATTCCAGCAAAACACATATTTACTCTGGTTGATCAGACTATAAAAAATAAATAAATAAATAAATAAATAAATAAATAAATAAATAAATAAATAATAATAATAATAACTCAGAAACAAATTGAGATACAGCTTTCAAACAAATTGCATTTAAAAGTACATTTTTTATTTCTCTATACGACGGTGTAAAAAGTAATATTGTGGGATGTTTAGAAGTTTAAGAATAAAATTTCGTTTAAAATTGGTCGTCAGGTTTCTTGGAAATCTGACGATGGAATAGCCTTTTCCCGAACAGCCAATGAAATGCTTGGATGATACGTAAGTTTCAGGTGGATAGTACGTACGATCAGGTGGATAGTACGAGCCGCAGGTGATTTTTGTCGCTTGCAATTTTTACGTGTAATAACACTATTAATGTTTAATTCATGGCGTACGTAATGTATGATCAACTCCGTGAGATTTTTTATGTCTTAAATTTTAGTCTTTGAAAAAATCATTTTTCAAATGGTCGTTGTAATTTGTTAAATTGATTTTTTTTAATTATTATTCAGCTAACAAATATGGGTACTGAGAGCGAATCCTTTTTTTTTTTTTTTTTTTTTTTTTTTTTTTAAATGAACGTTGCTACTAGATTGGGAGATGGCTGCTCAAACTATCACCTCATTGAGTTGACGGCTGAATCATAGGATAAGTTAAAATTCGATTCGCATATTAAAATGCAACTGGCATGCCAAGTCATATCTTGGATGAAAAACACCTGCAAACCCAATTTTAGTGTTGTAACCATGTAACTTTTATACTTATTACCTTATTAAAGTACATATGCACTTACTAAATTTCCATGTTTATTGTATAAATAATTTAATAATTTCACATTTGTGCGTTTTTAGACATCTTGACAAAAAAGGTTTCCCTTATAATGCTCTTTTTAGTTGGTTAAATAATTTACATGATCCACTTGGTTTAATTTTTTAAAAATTATTTACGCTTTTTTCAAAAAGGACATGATACAACATATTAAAAAAAAAAAAAAAACGGGGTCCAGTTGCCTCATTTCTGGGGGGGGGGGGGACAACTGGGCACATGAAACATAGAGATGAAATATATATATATATTTTTAGGCATTGAAATGTAATTTTTAAAATTTCTATCTGCTAGAGTGAGCCTAACCAAGCACATTTACAAAGGTTTAGACTTTAATTAAAGCGAATATCAACTTTTGGAAGCTGAATGAACAGAATGTCCAGAGTAACACGTAAAATCATGGCCCAGTTGCCCCCACGTAAGCTTATATACAGGGTGTCCACTCTCAACGGTGTCCAATTGCTAATTCCTAAACTGTTAGTCATGCATACATCTAATTACAAAAAGGTTTTAAATGAGGTAAGGAAATATTTTAAAAGCAATTTGAGTCACTAAAATAATTTCTTAAAAAATTACAAAATTTAAAATTTTATACGGTCCTCCGGTCCTATAAGTTATATTTAGTAAAATTTTCCTGTTACACTAACAAGTAAGTAAAAAAAAATGTACCGTTATTCTACGATTAAAATTGACCGAGTAATAACTGTCTAAAGTTTGAGCATATATTTTGCTTCAAATTAGGGGTCATTCACAAATTTAGTCGAAATATAATTTCGTCAGATATATTAAAAAATGGTTCAGAGTAAAATTAACATTGCAATATAAATTTAAAACGTTTAATCATTCTGACAAATTACTGCAAAATATACAATATGTAGGGGAGAGTAGCCATATTTCGACCGCCGCTATAATTGGACCGTTGTCATTCTGCCGTTAATTATAAGAAGAGGTTCCATCTACCGCTGAAATCCTACTCATCAGAATGACGTTACACATGATTTGAAGAAGCAACCGCCTACTACGTGCTGTTTTCAGACAATTTAAAGAAACCTAAAGTTAGCTGTTTTGATGTAATTTTTACCTACTAAACGTAAGGGAATATCTTAAAACTAAGGTAAGTTGTTACGCTTTCATATACATATATTAATTCATATGTTTCTTGCGCATATTTTTCACGCGGGTTTGTTAGATTTCGTTTCTGTTCTTAGTCTTGAAATTAACTGTTTTAAAATATGGCGCAGTTGCAGTTACTAGGCCAATTTAAGTTGCTTAAATTGGACCAGATATGCGACCATAAATTTGAAAAGTAAGTAATGAATTTCGAGGACGGTACGCTTTATACACTACTTATTTTATATTTTTATAATGGATTACTATCTCCATGCAATTTTTTTTTCATATCTGGATTAATTTTTTATACAGTTTAGGCCTATATAAACATAAAAATATTTTTACTTGTCTATGCAATAAATTTTGTTTGCAATGTCTTTTATCTTGTATGTAATTGTATTTATTTTCTTTGGATTATTTATTCCTACGGCATATTTGATTTACAGAGTGGAATTCAAACATTTTCGTCCTGCAGGATATTTGTGATGGAAGACTTTTGCAGTTCTGGAGGGTGGAATTTTACTTTTTTGCCATTAAAACGTATAAAATCTCAAACCTTTATGAAAATGTTGAAAAAAACATAGACAAACTGTCTGGAAGAAAAACACCCGTGACATCAAAAGCTGTTAAAGATATAGGAACCGAAAAGAAGACAGTAAGTTGTGAAGAAATTGACCTGCAACAAGACTGCAGCTACAAATCCTCCGCAAAAGCAAAAAAAATCATTAGAAATGTTATTTCCCTTGCTAAATTCAGTTAAATCAAAGTACAGAGGGAGCCAAAAAACGGTTGTGTTAACATCATCGCCATATAAACTAAACTTTGAAACGAAAAAAAAAAAAAAGACAAAAAGAAAGCTTTCACAGCACAAAAGCCATTGGAACATGGAATTTTAAAAAAATAGGCGTAATGTGTGTGCAATTAGCAAGAAAATGATGGAAGAGAAGAACTACAAACATCATGTAAAGAAATCTTCTGTTGAAAAAAAAAAAGAGTCTGATAATTCAGAATTTAAAAAGAAATATTTAGACAGTGATGATTGGTTTTGCCTGGTATGTAATAAAAATAAAATAGCAGAAATATTTCAGTGTTCAGATTGCCATATACGGTTCCATGATGTGTGCGCTGGAAAACAAAAACAATAAACAAAATCCATGTATAAGCTTTGCATAACTCCTTACATGATATTCAAGTAACTGACAGTTAGTTCCATAATTTCTATTCTTAATTACTGATAACTTTGATTTATATTTTGAATACATTTTGATTTAAAACAATTACTCATATTTTCAGATATCTGATTTCATTATATTTCATTGCTGTTATTTTGTTTGATTGTTTCATTAATCGCAAACTTTGCCTTTTATAAAATTAGTTATATTCCCTAGTCATTAAAACAACCTGATATTATTTGGTCCAATTTAGCAGACTGGGGGGTCCAACTTAGGCGACCAGTTGCTGAATTAGGACCACTTTTGACAAATTTTTCAAATTAAATTAAAATTTAAGATTTTCAAAAAGAAATTGATATAAATATTTATTTAGTTAGTAGATGAATTGATTGACCCTGTGTAATGATCTTTTGCAGTTATTCCAAAAATTAAGTGAGTTGCACATGAAAATAAGTGAAGTGGTCCAAATTCGGCTACTCTCCCCTAATAAATATATAAGGAAAAAAAACAGAATTTTTGTTAAATATAATTTATGAAAATTAACCGTTTTAACTTTGGATAATTGATTTGTATGTATTTTTTACCGCTGAATCTGTAAATGACCGTCAGTTTTAACCATCCAGTCAGGATTTTCTTCAAAGTTAATATATTCGAAGATAAAATTGAACCTCCTCCCCCACCTCATCAGACCACTCAGCTGTTTAGCTGTAAGAATCCCAGTATAAGCCAAAAAATTTAATAAATTATTGAATAAAATAAAATAAAATAAGATAAAATAAAGTCTTACATCTGTTTTATAGTATCAGATTTTCGCTATATTTTAACTTTGACATTTACGATTTGCAAAAAAATTCTAACGTGATGGTTAAAAAATGAATGTCATTTTCAGATTCAGTGCTAAAAAGTGCATAAAAATGAATTATCAAAAGTTAAAGAATACAGACATCTCCTCTATTTTATAGCATCCGATTTTTGTTATTTTTTAACTTTGACAATTTATGATTTGCAAGAAATCCTAACAGGGTGGTTAAAAATTAAGGTAATTTTCGGATTCAGTGCTAAAACATATATAAAAGTTAAAAAACACGACCACGCAGTCTTGTGTTATCTAATCTAAAACTTGTTCTTAAACTTCTTGGCTGTAATCTATCAGAAATTTTTTGCGTTATCCTGTAAAATAAGTATAAATGGTCAAAAAATATTTTAAAATACAATGATTTTAGTCAATCTGAAACCTAATAAAAGTTAAGTCAATGCTTGTACGATTTTTTTGAAAATTGCAGATGAACATGAAATAAGTTCTTCGAATACTTTAAGCACGTGGTATATGACCCCTCAAAGCATGCGGAAATCATCCGGGTTCATATGCAGAAAAGTGGTATAAGTCATGCATTTTTAAAGTTGCACAACTCGGTCAATTTTAGGGTTATATGAACGGGACTTTTTTTTTACCTTACTTGTCAGTGTAATAGGAAAATTTTACTAAATATAACTTATAGGACCGGGGGATCGTATAAATATTTAAATTTCGTAATTTTTTAAGAATTGTTTTTATTGACCCAAATCGTTTTTTTAAATATTTCTTTACCTCATTTAAAACATTTTTGTAATTGGAAGTATATGTCTATGACTAACGGTTTAGGAATTAGCCATTGGACACCCTGTATATCGTGAGAATAGGGGCAAAAATGAATAGACTTACAAATCCCTGTAAATAATTTTTAATATTTCATAAAATATGTTTGCCAATATTAACTACATTTTCTTCTTGTTGAATTGTCAACTTCCTGCTTCACGTCAGCATTATCTTACATTTGAAAATATGTTTATTAACTTATTAAATGCATTTATTGCGACATATGAAACAATAAAGACGTCCAAGACGAAATATACGAGAGGAAATATGATGATGAGACAATGAAATATGATAAAACAATCAATCGTAAGTTTTTGTTTATATTTCTCTTGGTTAGCATTGAACAATATTAGGGTAAAATTATCTATTATTAAATTTGACGACCTTGTGTACGTGGGAAGAAAACGTTATAATAATAAAATTTGGTTTAACAGATCTCATGTTTGAATTAAAATAAAATAATAATTAAAAATAAAAATATGAAATCGGAAATATTACGTCAAACATTGCAAATGAGTTCGTACTATAACTAGGTTTATAAATGTATTACGTAGATATGTATTACGAAAATTATAAATTTATCGTAATTATCATAGTAACCTAGAATTATTACCGTTTATAGGATATCATTGAATTAATTATGTATGATATGATTTAATAGATTAAATAAAAATTTTATTAATATCTTTTTCAATTTTGATTCGATTTTAATAAAGTTTGAAATGAATCGACAAAATTCTGCAAAGATTATATACATTAAATTTTAAACTATTCTGTTGGGTAGTTTTGCGATGTTATATGCGCACAGATGGACAGACATACAGACAAACGGGCAAGCTAGACGAAGCCTATAGTACATTTTCTGAATCCTGACCCATTTGCTTCCTCGAATTTTCCTGTTGTGTCTATTTTTCGAGCAATCACTTTTTTTTTAACCATTGTGGTCCGGAAAAGTATGTTGTTTTGATGATTGTGGACTTTTATCAAATGCGCACTGTTAGCCTTATCTCTTTATTCAAAATCGTATACGATCTATTTTAGGTTTAAATTCCATTTATCACGCATGTCATAGAATGCAACTTCAATAAAATTATGTGCTTCAGTCGTTACATAAAAGAAACGTTCTTTCTGCATCATACATGATATCATAGATCTTGAAGAAATTTTATTAATATCTTTTTCAATTTTGATTCGATTTTAATAAAGTTTCAAATGAATCGACAAAATTCTGCAAAGATTATATATATTAAATTTTAAACTATTCTGTTGGGTAGTTTTGAGATGTTATATCCGCACAGACGGACAGACATGCAGACAAACGGGTGGACTAGACGAAGACTATAGTACATTTTCTGAATCCTGACCCATTTGATTCCTCGAATTTGCCTGTTGTGCCTATTTTTCGAGCAGTCACTTTTTTTTAACCATTATGATCCGGAGAAGTATGTTGTTTTGATGATTCAGATGATATTTCAGATGTATTATTTTCTGGTTTTTTCTCAAGGCATATTTTAAATATTTAGATCTTGAAGAAATTTTATTAATATCTTTTTCAATTTTGATTCGATTTTAATAAAGTTTGAAATGAATCGACAAAATTCTGCAAAGATTATATATATTAAATTTTAAACTATTCTGTTGGATAGTTTTGCGATGTTATATGCGCACAGACGGACAGACATACAGACAAACGGGTGGACTAGACGAAGACTATAGTACATTTTCCGAATCCTGAACCATTTGCTTCCTCAAATTTGCCTGTTGTGTCTATTTTTCGAGCAATCACTTTTATTTTAACCATTGTGGTCCGGAGAAGTATGTTGTTTTGATGATTGTGAACTTTTAAAACGCGCACTGATAGCCTTATCTTTTTATTCAAAATCGTATAGGATCTATTATTGGTTGAAATTCCATTTATCACGGATGTCATAGAATGCAACTTCAATAAAATTATGTGATTCAGTCGTTACATAAAAGAAACGTTCTTTCTGCATCATACATGAAAAAATTCTTTCAATAAAAATAATATTGTAGTAATGTAAATATTTGATGCATACTGTTCTGATGCTCATATTTCAGATGTATTATTTTCTGGTTTTTCCTCAAGGCATATTTTAAATATTTAGATCTTGAAGAAAAAAGTGCTGTAAATATTTGCTATAAAACTTTCGAAATGATATTTATTTTTTATGTATGTTTATATATGCATTATCTTTTACGTATGTTTCTATTTACGTTTATGTATGTATTGTGTTTTATGGATATTTTTTATTATTTTATTTTATTTTATATTAGTAAATTTTATAACTAATTTTAGTATGAGATTAATTATAAAACGGATTCTAACTACAACTTTAAAATTAGTAAAGCATTTTGAAGGGACGGTTGATGCTAAAAATATAAACGTTCAGTATATTAGTTTCCAATGTATGTTTTTAATTTAAATCACTGTAATAAAATGCATTTTAAGTAAAACTAAAAAGTGATATTTTCTTGATCCATATCTTCTTAAAAAGATTCAATATGTTTCATCATTTACTCATTCTGGGTTGATGATTAAAAACCTAAAAATAATCAAAATGTGTCCATTCAATTACTGCATTTCTTATTTAAGAAAAAGTTACTAAATTTCCTCTCCTTTTTTTTGAGTGAATAATTCTTCTAAAAATAACACTAGCCTGCAAATTTTGAGTTGTGTCATGTTTTTTTGCTGTGACTCGTATGTATATCGCACGGCTGAATCTGAAAATGATCTTCATTTTTAACCACCACGCAGGGTTTTTTTTGCAAATCGTAAGTTTCAAAGTAAAAAAGTAAAAAATAAATAAATAAATAAAATAGCGAAAATTGATGCTATCACATAGATGTGATGAATGTGTTATGTAGCTTTTCATAATTAATTCTTATATATTTTGAAGAACTGATTCCTAAGAATATTTTTAATTTTTACCATCACGTCAAGAATTTTTCGCAAATTGCAAATTGCAAATTTTTTTAAAAGTTGAAATATTGCGAAAATTCGATAATATTGATACGTAAAACTTTTTTTTCACACCAATTTATGTATTTTTTGGCTTATACTATGTATTTTTACAGCTAAACATGTAAAATATTGTGTATTTTAAAATCCTTACAATTTTATTCCATTCGTGGAAGTTTCTTTGAACCTGTCATGCTCTGCCTCGCACTTTTCCTTTTATATTCTCTGTGTGGTTCATCCCCTGGATTTCATCATGTGTTCTCTTTTATTTTGGCTGTTGTTATGACTGATACCATAAATAAACGAGACTCACCTCTTTGCATCTATGGATACTTATCAACATCATTACACTATATTTTACATTGCACACTAACGTCCCAGTATCACGTCAAAAAGCTACAAGAGATGACACTGCCTGACTGGCTAAATTACCTGCTTGACATTCCAGTTCTTCTGCAACGTATAGCTGATTGTATGAAATTTTTAGAAGAGAACGAATTTATATTTACCAATCCCCTCCCTTTCTGAGCTAGTAGAGTAACCAATTGTTCTCAGCTCCCATTTCAGGCAAGAGCCCCTGTTTTGCACATAATGTAAATATTTGTCTTATTTCCTTTGGTTTCGTTTTATTTAGTAATTTAGTACTTTCATTACATTTATCAGCATATGCATTTCACTTAATGTTTTCCAGCTCTAATATTTAAATATATATATATATATATATATATATATATATATATATATATGTCTTGTAATTGTTTATGCATGTATAGAACATAGTACAATTTCTGTCAAAGTATGTAGGGGAGACAGGGGCTAGTTGGCTACAGGGATAAGTAGGCGCAGTCCTTATAAAATGTGGATAGATTGCGCAACCAGTCACAGACTACCTTTCGTCTTGCTTTTTATAATCCTCATTGTAGTTTTGCAGCGTTACCTATGTGCATTGGACATTTATTACGATTTTTCTGTTTTTTGCTCTCATAAGTAATTTTTTATTGCTTCATTCTTTTTCTAATTTCTAATACTTATCTTAATAATTGCGATTTAATTTGTGCAGTTTTCCTTAGTATATGATTAACTGTACCTACCCCCATATGTGATTTACTTGGATTATTTATGCTTAGATGGCCACGTGTCCCTTTTGTGAAGAAATGTATTATGGGGCTAGTAGGCGCATTGAGCATGGGGCAAGTTGGCTCGGTGTTTGGTGTGTGATGGTAGCATGAAAAAAAGCAAAAACCGGAAAAGTGGTTGCAATGCAAGATTTTGGGCACACGAGGCTTTCCCAAACGGACACACACGATTTTTTATTTGTGACAACTGTAACTCTGATGATGATATAGAGTAGAATAGAAGTTACTGAATGTTAATGTTTTATTCATTATTTTTATGCCTGTATAATTTAGAATTTTCATTGCACGGGGATAACGCCTTTGTTCAAACTTACTGATAATAATTAAATTGATTTCTCTTAACTGCATGTCTTATTTGAGTTTCATTTAAATTTTTATAAAGCGTGTGCCAGCTTACCCCGTAGGTATAGGCAACTTGCCCCGTGATGAGGTAGGTCGGCGCACAATTTTCCTTTTAATTTAGGCTTCTGCTAAGCATGAACTACAAAAGCTACAAACTCAAAACTCCGGGTATTTATAGCCCAAACTTACCTGCTCGACCGTCCAGTTCTCATGCAACGTATAGCGAATTGTATGAAATATTTAGAAGACAACGGATTTATATTTACCAATCCCCTTCCTTTCTGAGCTAGCTGAGCAAACTCACTGTTTTCAGCTCCCATTTCAGACAGGAGCCCCTGTTTTGTACATAATGTAAATATTTGTCTTATTTCATTTGGTTTGTTTATTTAGTATTTTTATTATATTTATCAGCATATGCTTCACCTAAAGTTTTTCAGCTCTAATATTCAAAAAACATGTCTTGTAATTGTTTATGCATGTATACAACATAGTGCAATTGCTGTCGATGTATGTACTGATGACACTTCTTGTGAGTTTCAGAGTCAAAAACAGCAAACTAAATTTATTTTTCTGTATGTTATTAACTGTTTTAAAAATATTGTCATTGTTAATGTACCGGGTGTCCCAAAAAGAACTGACTGATTTTAAAATTCAATAACTTCCAAACGGTGACAGATATTAAAAAAAATCTTGCAGGAGGGTTATGCATAAAGTCAAAAGTTTTTTTACAGTGATTTTCGATTTTAGTTCGAATTACAAACAATAGATGGCGCTGCGATCAATAGAGGCTAAATTCAGACTCGATTTTTGGTACTTCGTGGCCCGGATAATACATTTGCATCTCCTTTTTCTGTATGGAACAACAGAAAGGAGCAAAAATCGAGCCTGTATTTAGCGACTATTGCTTACAGCGCCATCTATTGTTTGTAATTCGAACTAAAATCGAAAATCACTGTAATAAGACTTTTGACTTTATGCATAAACCTCCTGCAAGAATTTTTTTTAATATCTGTCACCGTTTGGAAGTTATTGAATTTTAAAATCAGTCAGTCCTTTTTGGGACACCCGATATCTTACCATATGCAGTGGATTTGAGTCTCCTCCCGGGATTGCACTTATACTCTAAAGAGAAAGCTGGGTTCCCGGGGCGGTCATCCCTGTCATCCCTGCCTGTTCTTTAAAAGTATAGTTAAAGTTTCATAAAAAACTTAAACAAAAAATTAATAAAAATCAATAACTAAAAACTGCGCCTACTAGCCCCGGTCTGCGCTACTGACGACAATTGTTGTGAGTTTAAGAGTCAAAAACAGCAAACTGAATTTATTTTTTTTTGTATGTTATTAATTGTTTTAAAATATTGTAAAGACTAGTCATTGTTAATGTATCTTACCAAATGTAGTGGATTTGAGTCCCCCTCGCCCCCAGGGATTGCACTTATACTCTAAAGCGAAAGCTGGGATCCCGGGGCGGTCATCCCTGTCATTCCTGTTGATAAGACAGGAAATCTGTCGCAGATATATTTAGGTGAGACTAGGGACGGTTGACCATACGAGAGGCTTGACCCACTCATCAATTTTCATATTTCAAAGAATTTCAGCGTTTTATCACTAGGTGTCAACCAAAGCTACTGGAATCCTCAAACAATACTCTTCGTTTCATAGATATAATCGAAATAGTTGTGGAAAAAATCAAAAGTCAGGTGTTTTCAACCTGAAAGTTGTGTTTTTTAGAAATATTTTGTAAGATTTTTAGAGATAAATTATATCATAGAAATTTAAGTAAGTACGTTTAAAGTAATGCACAAATATCAAGCTAACATTCCAGGCATGAAGATTGTACAGTATGTTAGGCTTAACATAACAATGTGCTATTCTTTAGAAAAGGTCTAGGTATGGAGGCTTGACCCAGTCAATGTGAGGGAGGGTTGACCAGATGCTCAAGGCTCCCACAATTATGTGGTTTTGAAATCATTTTATTATACTCTGTGCATGATGAAAAGTTTATGGTTATATATATAAAATAATGTAAATTTATTCTTTAATACTTCAGTAAAATGGGGTGATGGAACAGAAAATGATTAAAACTGACTAAAGAAAGATATGAAAAATTTCTAGAAAATGAGAAAGTTTATAGGAACTTTTTTCCATTTAAATATTACTTACAATAGGTAAATAGAAAAAGTGGGAAATACTAGAAAGGATGAAAGCAGCAGTCTTAACACTTTCGAGGATAGTGATATGTTTTCAAAACCACTTAATTTTAATTCCGAAACCTAACAATGGCACTAGAATTTTGTTAAAATCTTTTCCATTTAACATTTATGTGAAATACAGACTTTTTCTTATTTCAAAATAAATGTGTTCGTAAACTAAGGTGTCAGTCATTTATATCAATATTTTAGTACTGAAAGTACTTTGAACTTAAAAGTTTAAATCATGTTAATGATAAGTTAACTGCTCAAAAGAACATGCTCGAAAGAACGGCTGCAAAAGAACATATAGCATCGATTGAAAAACTTTAGGAATGTATGTAAACAAATTACACCAGAGTGAATACAATGAGATGAAGCCAAACTTTGCAACAACTAGCGATGTCAGGTCTAGTATCACAAAAAATAGGACAAGGAGATAAAAAAGCGGGACAGTGGCTCCTAAATTCGGACATAATAACATAAAACACTATGAAAACGGAACCTCTCTCTAACAGAATACTGCCTTAAATGTTAAAATTTCATTTTCCCTGCTGTGAGATTATACTACTCAGACAAAATCCTGTTTAAAACAAAATTTTTCTCCTCTGACTTGCGATTGCGTCTCAACAGGTTTGTTTAAGCATCATATTTTAAAAAATATGTTGGTTCATGACATGACCAAAAACAAACACAAAATATTTGGCTCAATTCTATATATAACTTCATACACTTTTGGATGGTATAATAATCAAAACCGTACAAAAATCTCAAAAATAGTGCTCCCTAGAGGCGATTTTTTTCCAAATTTAGGAAGGACGTGCTTGTTATAGTCAAAATCTTAAAATAAAACTTTGGTTGAATTCTTTGCATAACTTCATACACTTTTGGATGGTACAATATTCAAAATCGCACAAAAATCGCTATTACAGCGGCTCTTACCGGGGATTTTTTCTCCAAATTCAGGGAGGACCTGCTTGCTATAGTCAAAAACTTAAAATAAAAATTTGGTTCAATTCTATGCATAACTTCATACACTTTTGGATGGTACAATATTCAAAATTGCTGTTACAGCGCCCCCTAATGGCGATTTTTTTCCAAATTTGGGAGGATCTGCTTGCCATAGCCAAAAACTTAAAATAAAAATTTGGTTCAATTCTATGCATAATATCATACACTTTTGGATGGTACAATATTGAAAAATCTCACAAAAATCGCTATTACAGCGTCTCTTACCGGCGATTTTTTCCAGATTCAGGGAGGATCTGCTTGCCATAGCCCAAAACTTAAAAATGAAAATTTAGTTCAATTGTATGCTTAACTTCATACACTTTTAAGTGGTACAATATTCAAAATCGCACAAAAATCGCTGTTACAGCGCTCCTTTCCGGCGAATGTTTTCCAAATTCTGGAAGGACATGCTTGCCATAGCCAAAAACTTAAAATAAAAATTTGGATCAATTCTATGCTTATCTTCATACACTTTTGGATGGTACAATATTCAAAATTGCATAAATCGCTCTTACAGCGCCCCCTACCGGCAATTTTTTTCCAAATTCAGGTAGGACCTACTTGCCATAACTAAAAACTTAAAATAAAAATTTGGTTCAAATCTATGCATAACTCCATACACTTTTGGAAGGTACAATATTCAAAATCGGACAAAAATCTCTATTACAACGCCCCCTACCGGCGATTTTTTTCCAAATTCATGGAGGATCTGCTTGCCATAGCCAAAAACTTAAAATAAAAATTTGGTTCAATTCTATGCATAACTTCATACACTTTTTGATGGTACAATGGCGACAGATAGACGGACACACGGACACACGGACAGACATACATTTTCTATAAACATATTTTTGGTGATCTCTGACCTCTGAAACGTGTAAATGCGTCGAAAACCGGCAGTCGAAAACAATTTCGATTACAATACTTTCTTCTATTGAAAATAGAAGAAAGTAAAAAGAAAAAAAAATCTTTTGAATAATGCCTTTTTCAAACTTTATAAAAAATAGATGAAAGTGTTGGTATTTTGTCTGTGGATAACTTCCACGTTTAATACATTTTTTAAACGTATAACAGTGAAAGGCAGTGAATGTAAAAAAAAAGAATGTAATGAATACATATATATTAAATTAAAAAATATGCTTGCAAGCGTTCTTTACTAAAAGGGAGAATTGTAACTTTTTCCCTTTATTTGCTTTAATGGTGGTGCTGGGGGGAGGGGGGGGGCAGTTTACCCTCCTTTCGTTTAAAATAAGTTTTAAATACGTGAATGTAAATGAAATTTTTAGAAATGTTGCTTTTATGCTGTATTTTGAATTTAAGGGAACAATGGACCTTCAAACTTTTATTTATTTATTTTTTTTTTGTACAATTTTACTTTAAATACTATGCAAGGATACACTGTATGCATTATGGGATATATTTATCACACAAGAAATACAAAACAAAAATTTTTTTGAATAAAAATAAGGAATTTTCTTGAATGTTTTAAGCGTTATGAAAAACTTTTCAAAATGGCCAATGAGCATTCTATATCAATTAAAAGCCCCAATATGTTTTATGGAAGTTTGTTTTATATATACGAATAAAACTATGCATCGAATTTTATACATTTGAATAGAGAGGAAAGAAAAGAAATATTTTCTAAATTTTATGAAATTTTCATCATTTTCCCATCATATTTCTGAAATTAACAACCTTTAACTTTTCCAATTATATTTAGTTTAAATAAAAACGATGCACAGTTTTAAAATGGCAAACAGCTATAGAAAATATTGTTGATTTTAATTGATATGGGATCCGCTTGGGTCATTATGAATGATTTTCATGATGCTTAAAATATTGAAGAAAATTCCTTATTTTTCTGAAAATTAATTTTTTTTCTATTTCTTCTGTGATAAATGCATGCTATAAAGCATATAGTGCCCTTTAATAGTATTTAAAGTGAAAAAAAAGAGTTTGAAGCTCCCTTGTCCCCTTGTCTCATTTAAGTACTTTTTTAAGTCCTAGGTATTTTATATGAGTACTGATGACTACATTTAGTTATATGTTTTTCAAATAGCATACGAAATGAAATTCCTAAACTTTTATGCATATAGAGGCATAACTCGAAAATATAGCAAAAAAAAAATGCAGTTGTCTATGAACATATGACATTTTATATACTCTAGGCTCTTTTTATGAATCTGCATAGTGTCGGGCATTATCCGATACAGCAAACCTTAGGTCACTTTATGTTTCAGGACTTGTAGGGCATATAAACAGTAATGTTCACTCATAGTCGTAGATGATAGTGCAAATGTGAACCGATTATATGCAAGGAACAAATTAGAACTTGGACAACTTTCTTTGTTTTATCAACATTTCAACAAGTTTACACATTTGTTTCCTGCATATTTTTTTAACTTAATAAAATGCGATTTTAAGGATATGTAAAAACTTTAAAATGCACACATATATCGCGGTGGTAGGTGTTAAAAATTTCATTGCAGTCTCAGGATAATCAGGTGGAAAACTGGTACAAGTTGTGACACATAGCAGTAATGGGGCAAGTTATACACAGAGTAAGGTTGGTTGGTTGCATATATGACGGCCAATTATCAGCACAAAGGATATAGGCCCTAAGGTGGCGGAGTGCCCTCCGTGGGTGTCTTTCTAAGGGAACATAGCCAGTATTTACGCTTGGAAAACCAAGGTTCGAAAAAAACCACAAAAATTCCTAACGATTAGGCCGACGTGGGCGATTGGGATATACACAGAGTAAGATGATAAAGAAAAGAATATTTTTATATTTACAATCCAATCAGCTTTAGTATACAACTATGAATAAATAATATTCAGCAAGCGACAGTGAATTAGTAAAATTAGCTGAATCACGATAATCAATAATTAAAGATGAATTCCCAGACCGAAAATACTTATGGTTTCTTTTACTGCTTATTTAATCAAGAAAGAAATGAATTGCATTCAGTGACAGATGATGAACTTCTGATAGTCATTCCTTCAATATGCCGATGTTAAATGGCAATTTTCTCCGTATCGCATGCATAAATACAGTACAACTAGCCGCCAATGGCGACCAGTTTTTGTCTCCCTTAAATATCTGCTAAGCATTGTATCATGTTACTTTTATTCATAATTAAATTTACTTGCTCAATCCTTCACCAAATCGGAAATTCTGATACAGAAATCAGTAAATCGGTATTTTTATGTTAGCCGGGTGCAGGTGATAAATCGCCAAACATTGTCTCAGGCATATTTTTCCGTGTTTCGTTAATTTCATTTAAAATATAATATTTTCACTCATTTTATTTAAAATACATAACTTTAATTTAAAACTGAAATATTTAAAATTGATGACTCTCAATTATTTCTTAAAAAAAAAATAAAAAGAAAAGGAAAAGGAAAAGGAAAGTAATAAATAATACCATAAACCATGGCATTTAATTTCAACATCAAAGCTTAGTTTTAATTTACCACGCGAAAAATTGTTTATGACAGTCGCATGATATGGACTATTATAAAACTGATGGCATGATGGCGATGGAACATTATTTGGCGATTTATCACCTGAACCCGGCTAATAGTAAATTACCAAATTGGCCGCCTGGCATATAAAAAGCGAAGCGGTCAACCCGGAACTGTTGATGACAGTCACATAACTTAGGCTATTATTATTAGAGATTATGTCCAGTGACGCTCGAAATGACTAAAGTAGGGTCCTTTATCCTATCATGCGATCATGTGCACGGCCACAAAAATAATTTTTAAGTTCACAGGGCTATTCATGTCAATTAAATAGCATATGTTATAGATTTATACACGGCTAGTTACAATATCATAGACGGATTTAATATATGCCCAGTTGAATTGCAGAATTGTGCTTATTTTTTTAGTTACATTATTTTTTTTTTTTAATTGCACAGAAAATTTACGTTTCATCGGAAATTCTATATAATTGCATCATTTACTAGCAGTAGTAGTTGACACTAGAGAAAGCATAATAAGCCATCGTATGCCATCATCATAAATTATTTCTATACAACATTTCACAGCTCAAAGTTTGTTCAATTTTATTTTATTACACAAGGCGCGTTCAAGCTGTTTACCCCGATAGCGAAGCAAATTCAATGCACTGGAATTTGTCTTGATGTGGAAGATACGTAAGTGTACTGTGTGGTTGTTACTTTTATTTCTTATTACTTTTTTTTTTTAATTTTAAGAAGGAATTTATACCCAAGGAGCTTCTAAGATTATTTTTATGAAGTCGCAGAAACCATGTATTTCAAATCTTATATGAGAAAGAAAGAAAATATCTTTTTAACTTTTAATTAAACGATAAATATAGAAATAAATTCTCGCATTTACCTACTGTCGGATATGTAAATTATTAAACTTTTTAGATATTTTGGCTCCTCTAATTGCCCCGATAGCGCAATTAGGTACCACGATTTAAAAAAATAAAAAATATAATTGATGTCTGTACAAATTTAATGTTTTTCTTTCATTACTTTTTACTTATATGTTTTTCCGGTATGTGTTTTCAAAAAAAAATTTTTTAATACCAAAAAGAAAAAAAAAATAATAATAACAAATGGGTTTGCTTTTCATTTATTTATTGTCATATATTTTTCCAGTCCTAGTATATTTAATATATTCCCCGTTCATGATAAAATCTTTCTACCTTTTACCCTGCATGGCCGTTTATCTTGCACACTGCCTGGGCACACATCTGAATTTGACACACCTCTAACTATCGGACTTTCTCTATCAGAAAAAATCCCTTGTTTATTTGTCGCTTTTTAGGATATTCAAGATTATTCAGCTGAGGTTATTTTCAAACAATTTTGCGCTATTTCTGCAGATATATAGGTTAAAAATGTAGTTCTCCTTAACAAAGGAGAATATTTTTGTAAATAGCAAAATTGCTAAATTTATATGTTCTTCCAATAGCGTAAAATGCTTAAAAGTGTTTCTTAATTAATATTTGAATAAGGCAATCTTTGATGCGTTTTATCCCAACATTTAAAAAATGCTAGAAGTCTCATTTAAGTACTTTTTCAAGTCCAAGTTATTTTATATGAGCACTGATGACTACATTAATTTATATGTTTCTGAAATATCATTCGAAATGAAATCCCTAAACTTTTATGCATTTAGAGGCATAAATCGAAAATATAGCAAAAAAAGAAAAGAAAACAATTGCCTATAAACATATGAAATTTTATATATTCTAGGCTCTTTTAGTGAATCTACATATTGTGAGGAATCATGCGATATAGCACACCTTAGGTCACTTTATGTTTATGGACTTGTAGTGCATATAAACAGTAATGTTCATTCATAGTCGTAGATGATAGTGAAATAATATGAACAGATTTGATGCAATGAACAAATTAGAACTAGGACAACTTTCTTTGTTTTATCAACATTTCAACAAATTTACGCATTTGATTTCTGCGTATTTTTATGAGAATAAAATGTACTTTTAAAGAAATGTAAAACTTTTAAAATACACACATATATCGCGCTAGTAGGTGTTAAAAATCTCATCGTTTTCTCAGGATAATCACAATCAGGTAGAAAATTGGTACAAGTTGTGACCCATAGTAGTAATGGGGCATGTTATACACAGAGTAAGATGATAAAGAAAAGAATATTTTTACATTTAGAATCCAATCAGCTATAATTATACAACTATGAATAAATAATATCCAACAAGCGACAATGAATTTAATGCCTTCGTAAATATTTTAAGTAAATGATTTCTTCTATAAATATTATAATTTATTTTTAAATAACAGTTGATTTTCATTATGTTTTAAAACTAAATAAAATACTCCTTCACAGAATAATTTATCTCAACAGTGTGAATATTGATCAATATTCATACTGCTGTAATGTACTTAAATAACTATTTTTCCACTTTTTCCAGATGGTCTGAAACATTTTTGTGGTTTTCTGCCATAAGTTTAATCTGTTATTATCAACATTACTCAAATTAGATTCAGCAATGGCACTAAGTGGGTGACCAATAAGAAAGTGTCCAGGGGTCAAGACCTCCAAGTCATCAATATCTGAACTCAAGGGAGTAAGTGGGCGAAAATTCAAAATGCCTTCAATTTGGTTAATTATAGTTAATATTTCTTCATAGGTTAATTTAGAATTGCCCAAAACACGTTTTAAGTGATACTTGAAGGACTTGACTCCTGACTCCCATAAACCTCCAAAATTAGGAGCTCTAGGGGGAATAAATCCCCATGCAATATTTTCAGACATCAAGTAATTAGCAAGTTTGTTGTCTAGTTTGTTTACCATATCTTGCAACTTTTTAAGCACTAAATTAGTTTTTACAAAATTGCCAGCGTTATCACTGAATATTTTTCGAGGTTTGCCTCGTCTGGCAAAAAACCTCTTTAACGTGGCAATAAAGGCCTCCGAAGTTAAGTCACTAACTATTTGCAGATGTACTGCCTTAGTTACCATACAAATAAAAATACAAACATAAACCTTATGAAAAATACCTTTACGTTGACCTTTATATTTAATCAAAAATGAGCCACAGAAGTCAGTTCCTGTGCAATTAAAAACAAAGTCTACATTCACTCTATCCTTAGGAAGCTCGCCCATAATTTGTTCTGATATTTTAGGTTTGGTCCTAAAGCATATAACACAGTTATGTACAATTTTTCTGCAAATAGCTCTACCGTTTAGAGGCCAAAATTCTCTACGAACACAATAAAGTAAATTTTGTGGTCCTATATGTAGATATTTTTTGTGATAACTATCAATAATTAATTCTGTAAGTTTATGTTTAGAAGGCAGTACAATTGGATGTTTTTGAACATAACATGCTATTTTGGAGGCGACCTCCAACTCTGATTACATTATTTTTATCTACGAAAGGGTTTAAAGAAATCAATCTACTATTTTTTGGTAATTCCTTACCCTTAGTTAACAATGTGAATTCAGAACTGAATTCTTTTTATTGCACAGATCTTACCATACAGGGTGTCCGGTCTCAACGGTGTCCAATGGCTAATTCCTAAACCGTTAGTCATAGACATATAGTTCCAATTACAAAAATGTTTTAAATCAGGTAAAGACACATTTTAAAAGCGATTTGGGTCAATAAAAACATTTCTTACAAAAATTACGAAATTAAAATTTTTATACGGTCCCCTGGTCCTACAAGTTATATTTAGTAATTTTTTCCTATTACAGTGACAAGTAAGACAAAAAAAAGTACCATTCATATAACTCTAAAATTGAGCGAGTTATGAAACTTTAAAAATGCATGACTTATGCCACTTTTCTTCTCTGAAAACAAATGAGTTCGGCTTGGCTTTGAGGATCATATACAGAGTGTTTAAAGTATTCGAAGATCTTACTTCATGTGTATCTGCGCTTTGAAAAAAAAATCCTGATTATGAAAAAAATTATGATTAAGTCTCAAATTGGCTAAAATAACATATGTTTTATTTTGTCAGGATTTGAGACTGTTTCTCTTATGATTTCTTTTAACAAAAATTATGTTTTTTATAAGTTTTTATGTTACTTCAACAATCGTATGTATGTTTTTCCAGTTCAAAATTTGTACTCGAACTTTAATCCACTTTTAAGTATCCCATCGAGATTGCATTTTACATACTGGCGCAAATCCGATAACAATCTAATATTATTAAGATTTTCGGTGGTTACCATTTATACTTATTTTACAGGATAACAGAAAAAAATTCGAATAGATTTCTGCCAAGGAGTTTAAGAAAAAGTTTTAGATTAGATAATACAAGACTGCGAGTTTTTAACTTTTATGTATTTTTTAGCACTGAATCCAAAAATTACCTCAATTTTTAACCATCATGTCAGGATATTTCGCAAATCATAAATTTTCAAATTTAAAGAATAACAAAAATCGAATACTATAAAGTAGAGGAGATGTTTGTGTTTTTTAACTTTTGATAATTGATTTTTAAGCACTTTTTAGCACTGAATCTGAAAATGACCTTCATTTTTAACCATCACGTTAGAATTTTTTTGCAAATTGCAAAATGTGTAAATTAAAATATAGCGAAAATCTCATACTATAAAACATATTTAAAACATTTTTTTATTTTATTTTATTTTATTTGATTAAAAAATTTATTCGATATTTTTGCTTATCCTGGAATTCTTACAGCTAAACAGCTGACTGGCCCGATGAGATGGGGGGAGGAAATTCAATTTTAACATTGAACTTCTTAACTTTGAAATTTGCAATTTGCGAAAAATCCTGATATGATAGTTAAAAATGAAGGTAAATTTCGGATTCAGCGGTACAGAATATATAAGAATCAATTATCAAAAGCTAAAAACATGACATAACCCAGCTTTTGCAGGCTTGTGCAATCTAATAATATTTTAAAATACGTATCATTTTGTAAATATTTGAGGCTGTTAATTTAGCATCATTTTATTTAACAAAAAAACTGTTTTTTCTTTCTTCTTAAATGTTTATTACAAATTGTATATTTTCCATTAATATGCCAGAATGATTAAAGATTTCAAATTTATATTGCAATGTTAATTTTACTCCCAAACATTTTTTATATCTGACGAAATTATATTTCGACTAAATTTGTGAATGACCCCTAATTTGCGGCAAAAAATATGCTCCAACTTTAAACAGCTATTACTCGGTCAATTTTAATCGTAGAATAGCGGGACTTTTTTTGTATTACTTGTCAGTGTAAAAGGAAAATTTTACTAAATATAATTTATAGGACCGGGGGACCGTATAAAAATTTAAATTTCGTAATTTTTAAAGAAATGTTTTTATTGACGCAAATCGCTTTTAAAATATTTCTTTACCTGATTTAAAACATTTTTGTAATTGGAACTATATGTCTATGATTAACGGTTTAGGAATTAGCCATTGGACACCGTTGAGACCGGACACCCTGTATATTCTTCAGTTGTCTTCAGCTCAGCAGATGTTAACCTACCTGAACACCTTGCCTTTGGTTCCTTGAGATTCTGAATGAACCTGAAAACATAGCTAAGAATTCTAATTAGTTTAGCATAATTATTACTTAATTGCAGAAAATTGTCAATAAAAGGTGCACAGTCCGTAATTAATAATGAAGTTTCTGAAACAGTATTTTTGAGTTCACACGAATATAAGTCCTTATCACTTTGCTCCAGTTCAAAACTATTTGAAGAATGCTCAGTTCGTTAGGTTAGGAAATGTTGACCATGCCACCATAAGCTTTCTTGAAAAAGTTTGTCGGGATCCACACCTCGAGATACAAGATCAGCAGGATTGTCAGCAGATGCCACATGACTCCAATGGTTAATGTCAGAAAGATTTTGAATTGAAGATACACGCGATGCCACAAAAGTTTTTAAATCACATGGTTGTTTGCGAAGCCAGCACAACACAATAGTAATGTCTGAATAATAGTAGATAGCTTCTTTAGGAACCTTTAAGATTTTGGAAACCTTTACCATCAATTTTGTTAATAAAACTGTAGCACACAGTTCTAAACGTGGGATGGTAATTGTTTTGGTCGGTGAAACTCGACCTTTACTGCAGAGCAACTGAGAAGTTTGTTCACCTGAAGAATTTGAAGAAACAACATACAAAACTACACCGTATGCTTTTTCAGACGTATCTGCAAATCCACAAATTTTAAATTGCAATGGATCGTTTGTAAAAATATATCTAATAACATTTACGTTGTTGATGGCCGTTAACGATTCTCGGAACTGCAACCAATCATCAAGTTCCGCTTTGGGTAGAGAATCATCCCAATCAGTATTTAGTCGCCACAGTCTTTTCAAGAAAATCTTTGCTCTCGTCCACACTGGACCTAGCAATCCTAATGGATCAAATATGAGAGCGATATTTGACAGAACACTTCTCTTAGTCACCTTAGTTTGATCACTGAACGATACACTAAAAGTAAACGTATCGTCATGGGCTTTCCAACAAAGTCCTAAGGCTTTAGTTTCACTCATTTTCTCAAAAGTGTAGTTCTCGGATTTACACACTGGCTCCATTAATTCTGGATGATTACTGAACCGTTTGTGTAACTTCATATCGCAAGTACTTAATAATTGAATAAGTTCAGCTTGCAGTCTCTTAGCCGATTCTAAATCAGCTGCACCAGTCAATACGTCATCCATGTAGAAATCCGACTGCACCACAGCTGAAGCATACGGAAATTGGGATTCACCGTCTATACCAAGCTGTTTAAGACATCGCATTGCTAAATATGGGGCACTAGTCGTTCCATACGTAACAGTACACAGTCTGTAATGTTTCACCTCACCATTTACAGTATCTTTCCAAACTATGTGCTGTAAATCACGTTGACTCTTATCAATAAGTATCATGCGATACATCATCTTCACATCTGTCATAAAGGCATAACGATGTGTACGAAATCTAAGTATTAAGCTGAACAAATCATCTTGAATGACACCTCCATTCAACTGTATAGAATTTAGGGATTCCCCGGAAGAAGTTACATGTAAGCCATTGAAGACAACTCTTAGTTTTGTGGAACTTTTATCTGGGCGATAGACACCATGGTGAGGAAGGTAATTTGCATGTATCGACTCATTTGGCTCCTCTACTTCCTCCATATGGTCTAATTCTCTATACTCCGACATAAATGCACAATATAACTCTAAGATATTTGGATTTTTAACTAGCCTATGTCAAAGTGATTTTATTCTATTTTCCGCAAATTGTTTTGATTCTCCCAATGAACTAGGATCCTTTTTCAAGGGCATTTGTACTATGAATTTGCCTGATATGTCTCTCTGATGTGTGTTTATAAAGTGGGTGTCGCATGATTTTTCTTCGGTATTTCTCAATGGTGTGGTCTGCTCTACATGTTCTATTTCCCAAAATTTTCTCATTTCGAAATTTAAATCTGTTTCATTAACTAACCCACAATGTACTTGCTCCTAACCGCTACAGTCGTAAACACTCCCACTCACTATGCAACCAAACACCGTATTTTGCAGTATTAATTTAAAATTTGGTACATTCATACGACCCACCTTTAACAGTTTTAGAAATACTTCCGCTCCTAGCAAAAGATCGATTTTTCCTGGCCTATTAAATTCAGGATCAGCCAGAATGATTGACTCTGAATTTCTAGCTCTGAAATAATGATATATTTTGAAAGCATAATTTTTGCGAAATCCTTTGTATAATAAGAAAATCTAACTCCCGACTATAATATCCCGAATTATTACTGATCAAGGCTGTTGTTTTATTTTTTACTGCCACTGAGGATCCACTTAAACACGATACCGAAACATCATTTTTTTCTTTGCGAATTCCTAATCTTTCAACTAACTGCAAAGTTAAAAAATTGCTCATTGATCCATTGTCCAATAAGGCACGCACCGGAATTTTATTTCCGAATTTATCTCTCATATAAACAACCGCAGATGAAAGAAGAACTGTTTTAACACATCTCGATCGCACATTCGCAGTACCAGCGAAATTCTGAATTTGGTTATTTATCTCAAAGGGTATCACGTCAGCATTTAATGTTTTTCTACCTTCATTCGCTGCCAGTGAGTTCGGCGCTTCTTTATCGCTAGAATTTTTTGTGTTTCCCATTGCAATGGAATTTCTCTCACGCCTATCAAAACAAAGAAGTACATTGTGCCTTTTATGACACTTGGCACACGAAAATGTCGAATTACATTTTTTGACGCAGTGGTATTCTGAAAGACAATTGAAACACAAATTATGTTTTTTAACAAATTCTACTCTGTCCTGTACATTAAATTTTTGGAATTTCGGACATTTAAAAACACTGTGATTTTCCTGGTTACATACAACATATTTGCGCATATTTTTCTCATTTAACTCCGTAACCATGGAAGTCACCTTTGAAAAGCTATGCCTTGTATGGCTTTCGTTTTGAAAATTTCGTTTTGTATTTACTTGTTTGGACGCACTTAGTGTACGCGCGTGGTCTCTCAAAAATTCTAGCAATTGAGTTAAACTTGGTAAATTATCCCGCTTAAGATGTCTTTCCCACAACATTTTTGTATTTGCATCTAATTTTTGAGCTAAAATGTAAGCAAACATGGTAGTAGAAAACCCCTCAACTTTTTGTTCTAAAATCTCTAATGACCTAGTGCACTCATTTGTAATGTCTATTAAATTTAATAATGCTGTTGAGGACTCATTCTGAATAACAGGAATATTTATAAAACGTTTTAAATGCGCGTAAACTTGTTCTCTTGAATTTGAATACCGTTCCTCTAAAAGCGACCATGCAACTTCATAATTAGCATCCACAATTGAAATGGATTGAATGATTCTAAAACCATCTCCCTTTAATGAAGATTTTAAATATTGCAATTTCATTGCCCCTGATAAATTTGAGTTATCATGTACAGTGGCCTTAAATATATCTTTAAAAGAAAGCCACTCATGCAAATTTCCCGTAAATATAGGAAGAGTTAGCTTCGGCAATTTTATATTATTTTCCGCCTTTGAAGCATTTTCCAAATTAACATTCTGATGTTTTGTTTTTGAAAGCTTTTTGGTGAGTTCAAATTCTAAATTCTCTAATGACTCATTTATTTCCTCGTTTTCTTTGATAAAATCATCAATTTCATCTTCTTTACATGCCTTATAAATCGCCTCAAATAAATCTGAAAAAGTTAGAACCAGTTTATTGTGTTTCTCCTTTATGAAAAGTAGTTCACTTGGTTCTAGTTCAGAACCTGACAATCGATCTTTTAATTTTGTCAAACTAAATTTATTTGTTTTCTTTTTAGCTTTAAGCTCTTTCAACTCTTTCAAACTCATTTTGACAAAAAATATATAAATTAAGTGGGTATACACTTACCTCTCTTGATCCTTTAAATAATTAATCCATGAGCGAATAAAGAAAATACTAGCTCACAACACGCAGCTGTGATTCACACCAACTTTGCCGTTTAGCCCTTTCAGGGGCAAGGCGTTTTTGATCAAAAAATGTTCAAATAATTAATTCGCACCGCAATTAAAAAACAAATTTATTTGAAAATAATCAACATCATTTTTTCCACGTATATTATGAAATCGAAATTGTACTAAAAATTTACTGGTGCCAGTTGGCAATTTAGGCATTAAAATGAACCGTTTGCAGACTGCAAACGGCGCCCCTCAAAGGGTTAAGCACTTAAACGATGACATGTTGATTACAAGCTTTCTAACTTTTACTTTGCGGTAAATATTTATCACACCCTCCTGGTTTCTCTCCGGTAATGAAGACGGACCATAATATGAATCGCTTTTGGCCCGGAATTATAAGAAAAGCGCTCTTACTCTCATTAAAATTCTCATTCGCTTTTTTAAAACACAGTTTATTACATAAACTCACAACTCTCTATTCCGGACACGACTTAAAGCACAATAGACACAAAATTCTAAACTTAAACTTATAGATAATGTGCATGTTGGTAAACAAATGAGCTTGTGTCTAGACAACTCAACTTGTGGTTGGCAGAAACGAGGCATTTAAACGCGTGTTTATATGTGAAACTCCATAGCAATCTATCATATGTATTGAAAAACAAATGAATTTTTATCTGTATATGCACAAAACTTACGTTCTGTTGCGAAACAAGATTATTTAGAGATACTGGGGTTTATTAGGGATAATAATAGACAATATACTAGATGATCCATATGTTATTTCCAACTGGAAAGCAGATATGGCTCTTTGGCCATAGGTTTCATTTTATTTAACGAATAACTATTTTTTTTAATTCCATGAAAAGAATATAAGAACTCAAGAAATGTTTCTGCTTGTTGTAGCGGGTAAGAAAAATGTTTTAGGTTTTATAATTATACCAGAAAGTCACCGTTTTATTTATATATCTTATTTTTTTTAACCTGTACGTCTAGTAAGATGCTTGAACTAATCTGAAAATGTTTACGAATTTCGTTATATTGAGATTAAAATGACATTTATTACTGCTTATTTCCTGATACACTTTTAAAATCATTCTAATGCATGAAACTGGCAAGTTTCCTTACAAATATATACTAATAAAACCTCAATTTTTAATAAAACAGGCGATTTTTCAGAAAGCATCTTCAAAGTTGGCGTTTTTTCTTTTTGCGAACTTGCACTTTGTTAAATAAACATTCACCTAACTAAGTCCCTTTTCATTCTTTTAATAATTTATTTACTTCCTTATACAATTATGTTTCTTCATGTTTGTTGAATATAGATAAGATATTCAACTTTAATTTTTCTATAATTTTTAATCAATACATTACTTTACATTATTTATTTAATAACTCATATATTAGCATGTTTTTTTTTTTTAACCCCCGGTACGGTATGCTATTTCTTTCTCCCAGCTTATTTTGTGTCCAAAAATAACGTTACCTTACAGAACCCAGCAATAAACAAAGCAGATGTATCATTGTACAATTAAATACTCTATAGCATTTTTTTTAAATTTCTAAGCATCGCACATTTTCAATTTTTATACCATCGTATTGGAAAAAGGAGTACTTTTAAATGCAATTTGTTTGAAAAATATATCTCCATTGATTTTTGAAATATTATTATTATTATTATTATTATTATTATTTTTGTAGTTTTTAGCACTAGTTGTTTAATTTTGGCAACTCAAGTACTCCATTTATGTAGAAAGTAAAGGGAAAATAGTTGAAAAATAGCAATTATATCTTTTTGTTGCCATTTTCTCATAACAAGCGAAAGAAAATGTAATTAAAATACGTGCTATTTTGAAAAAATATTAACAAATAATTTCTATTAAAACATGGAGCTATTATAAACTATATTTAATTTTAAGTTATCTATATTAATTTTACAAACAAATGAAGGCCTGTGAATCATTAGATAGCCGTTTTTTGTCAAGTTTCTTTAATGACGGCATCTTTTTGCTGCATTTGTGTATTATTTTGCGATAGTGACATCCTATACATACTTTACTGTAGATGTTTAAGAGTGGATCGTCAATGTGGAATTCTTAAGCGGATGCGAATGATGTCATTTTACATAAAATAAAAGTGTTGTGCTTTAAGTCTTTTAAAATTGAAATATGTTTTGTAACTATTTATATATACATATATTTTCTTTTCATTGGGGGCGACACTAAATTCTGAAAAAGCAGAATTCCTGTTTTCTAGTTTTTTTTTTTTTTTTATGGCTTTTCTCATTGGTTAACTTAAAGAATGTAGTACAGAGATTAAAAGTAAATATATTCTCAGAATGGATGACATATTTTCTTTGTAATTTGTTATTAATCTCACCCATTTTTAAATACTAAATGGTACTTTTCGGTTAGCCGGGCACCAGTGTTATATATACACATATATGTCTATATGCATGTGCCATAAATTATGGTATATACAATTTTGTATCGTGCAACAATCTTCATTTGGCACTTTCTTCGCCTTTCATTCTGGCAGCCGGGTCCCTCTGCCAGTTTACAGGTTAGGTTCCCTTAGAAAGACCTCCACGGAAGGCACCCCCCCCCCTAGGGCCTATATCCCACGTGCTGATAATTGGCCGACATAAATACAACCAACCCTCTGCCAGTTATGGCACTGAAGATGAAAAATCTACCATGTATCCATTCATGAAAAATTGTGTTCTATAAGAGCTGTAATATCTTACTTATGTTATTGGATTAACATTTTTTTTTCTTCGGTTCCATCTTTTTTTTTTTTTTTTTTTTTTTTTTTTTGTGGACTATGGCTATGGCGCTACTAAAAAAAACGCGCCTGTGTGCCCTACCTCAAACATTTAAGACCGACCCTTGATAAACATTATTGAATAGTTTTTTGGTCTTAATGTAAGGTGGTGTGGAAAAGGGTACTTAGATTTTCTTTATTAATTTCAGTTGTAGGCACCTATATACTACATATTTCTTGTTTTGATTTTGTTCTATAAATTTGCACTTTGATAATTTTTATTTCTTTCTCTTCTGTAATTGTATCTAACAAAAGAATGACTTGGAATATTCAATTCAGAAAGTAGAGAATGTGTACGCCCCAGACAAGAAGCTTTCATTACTACAGGAGAGTTGTCACTGGAGGAAGGAATGACAGACAAATCTATTTCAGGACATAATAACTGAAGATGAAAGACAGTATGTGCTTAATACTATTTCTACCAGTATCAAATGACGCCTTATAAAAGTTTTCGATTTACAATTTTCCATTTGTAATTTTTAGATTGAAACAATTACAAATCATTTTTAATATTGAAGACTTTTTTATACTTATTACAGTAAAAAACTGCAAGAAAAATAATCATGAATCCAAATTTTAAAAAGGTATCACTTGACACTGGTAGAAATAGTGTTAAGCATCAATAAAGGCAATAACTCAGTGGGACAGTCTTGTGCACAGTGCCATTTCAGCTGTGCATTAGATTGTGCTTCTAAGAAAGTATTGCCTATGTAAGTAAAACTTTTTAAATAATCTGTCAAGTGTGAGTATTACTTGTGCACGGAAGGTTCTGTAAATATATTAATTGATCTTGTTCAAAGTTTAAACTTGGCACTGTGCTAAGTGCGCTTCAAAAGAAAGTTGCTATGTCGCCTTGGACTGTGCTGTTTTTTTTCCAGATAGGTGTTTAATTAACCTTTAAAGACCCAGGTGGCATATTGAGAGTGGCACTCAATGCAAACTGGTCATGAATCCCAAAGTAATTATGTGATTAATTCTAATTAAATTAGGATACTTTTTGGTTAGCCGGGTGCCAGTGTTATATACACACACATACATATATATATATATTTGAATAGATAACACTGGTGCCCGGCTAACCAAAAAGTACCTACATTAGTTTATTTTTAACAATTTGACGTTTATTACTCTTATATTGCTACTGGGCATTGCATTACACAAATATATCATTTTAAAATGTTATCTAGGTTTTAAAAGCTGATGTCGCATAGAGTACGACATCCGTGTTTTTATAGCCCAGGTTTCGTAAATATCGTGATATTTTCAAAAATATCCGATATTTTCAAAATTGTCAGCGTACTGCTGAATCTAAAGATTTTTAGACTTAATATAAATTTGAATCTAAAACATATTACATTTAGCATGAAAACATAATAAAACAATATTCTAACTATCTTTTTTTTTATTTTTTCTTGGAAAATTTATGATCAAATAATTGAAAACATAAACAATCTTCTGTAAAAGTTGCTTTTTCACTCATCAAAACACAGAATGCAGGATTCAGTTTAAAAAATAAATAAAAATACACAACAAATTCTGAAATACAAAATAAAGTTTCTTTTATTTTTTCTATTGAAGAATTTGAACATGAATGTAAGTTTGTCTGCTTTTTCATTCCCTAACTTACTGCACAATTTAGACTGAAATAAATAAAAACTTTTCGATTAGGCGGGCGCCAGTGTTATATTTACATATTTATAAAAATACATATATGTAAATATGCATATATATATATATATATACATATATTTTTTATATATATACACATATTTTATATATATACACATACATATATAACACTGGCACCCAGGTAACCGAAAAGTACCCAAAAAGAATTAAGACAGGGTAGGGAGGTATTTTTCAAAGACAGTTGTGGTAATGAGAAAGCTGCAGGTACAGTCCAAAACTAGGTTTTGGAGTGCAGAGAATATTTTGTAAGCTATTCTTTTTAGTTATTATTTACGGATGGGCTATTTTTTAATAACAGTTGAATTCATTTGCACTTCTTTTGACTGAAAATAAATATTAGATGTATGAAAATATCAAGAAATACGACATTTAAAAAATAAATATTAAATGTATGAAAATAAAAATATAAAAAACCTTGATATTTTGAAAATAAATATCATGATACAGTAGACTCCCTCAAATCCACACAGCTTGGGACCAGAGGTTGTGCGGATTTTAGAATTTTGCGGATTTCTGGTCATTGATTTGTTTACATTTTTGAAACATTAATTTGATTGGTAGTTAAGCAAGGGAAATTATAATGAATGCTTTCAATAAAGTTAAACATTAAAATAAGTAAAATATTAAAATAATTTATTAGTTTAAAAGTAAGTAATTATTAAAAATAATTATGTAAAATAAAAATTTAGAAAAATATTAAATTATTACCGATGAAATCGATTCCAAAAGCCCTATGCTGCCATCTGGTGGTAAAGCGATCCTAAGATCGATATGTCATTATTTTTTCACATTTTAGTAACTTTTTTCATTGTTATTTAGAGTCTTGAATGCTTTTCTTATACTGCTTTGTATGTTTAGAAATAAATTTGTCTATAATTAAAAAAAAAAAAAATCTGCGAACAATAATTTTAAAATGGTGTTCCGGTTCGTGGATTTTTCCATTTTGAACCCTGGAATTTTTGATATAGATATGCTTATTTATATCAAAATCAAAAGTAATGTAAATTTATTTAGTAATAAATCAGCTGTAATAGCCAAAAGAGAATGATTAGCAAAAAATTTAGTAAAAAAAAAAACATTGCAGTAGTCGCTGATTTTGGCCCCATCTTGAATTTAGTTCCTGCAATTTAAGGGTAGATTTTATTGTTTACATCTGAAAAAATATGCGGATTTTAGGGAGTCTACTGTATATATCCATTGCCTATTTGCACGCTTTTTGTCAAAACATGTGACAGAAACGCCTTCACTAACGGGTGTTTCTGTTACATGTTGAGACAAAAAGCGTGCAAATAGACGTTAGTCTGACATTAGTCTTAAAGCTTAATATCTTGGCTAAATACTAACATTTTTTTTCGAAATTCATTATCAACAATCCTTTTATACTTCTACGATGATAGGTACCTCAAGTGCCCCTCAACTCCCTTGTTGAGCAAAGTGAAATTTGTGTGTAATGGAAAAATGAGATTTTCTCAAAAACTATGTGAGCTAAGGTAATTGCTACAGTTCTCCTGCTAGTTTAAATAAATTTCTACTACCACTAATTTTTTCATAATTTTAGTTTCAGTAGATTCGGAAAGGGAGGAGAAGGGGACATATTTTTGCATTACATTTTCAATCTATAACTATGACTAAAGGGTCAATAGCCTTTATTACTTCAGCCAAATTTGAACTTTCCATGTTACATAGTTGACAAGTCAAAGAGCTTTGAGAGACAGAAACACAAGTGAACACACTTAAAATATTCTTGTGTATTTCTTTTTTAGACTTTTGAAGAGTAAAATTCATATTTCCTGTCTAAAACCCCAATTCTAAAAAATTGCTAATGCATTTATTTAGAAATTAGCATGAAATAAAAATTTTACTTGGTGCAGGTTTATTTAAGTTCATTCAAATCTGTGTAATAAATTATACATATATATTTTTTTCTATTTGCAAATTAAGTTAAACACATTGTTACTATCTAAATTATAAAGCATGTCTGTGAGTAATGCTGATACATATCAACAGTGGTAACAATTTAAGCAATTCATTTCTCCTTTTCTTTTAACAAATGGTACTTTTCGATTAGCCAGGTGCCAGTGTTATACATACATATGTGTGTAAATATACAATATATGTATATATAACACTGGTGCCCGGCTAAACAAAAGTACCAAGATAATCATGACATATTTTCACTTTCACACCATCAAATAAGGTAAAAAATGAAATAAGTTATTTGAAAATTGTATTTCAATTTACTGATTTTTAAAGCACAATTCTTTAAAAAATCAATCTCCATCATATGCAGCTAGATTAACTCATTTGGACTTTTCCATACCAATAGAAGAAAATTTCAGTTATCAAGATTTTGTATATTACATCTAAAAAATCTTAAATTTGTGAATTAAACTTTCACAACTAATTCTGAAGCACAAACTACTGATGTTTTAAATAATTTTTTACAAATTATTAAACCCAAAATATTTATTTCATGGTTAGTAATTGCTTGATATCTCTATATTTAATAATGAGTTTTTTTTTTATATGCTAAACATTTTGTAAATACAGTAGAACCTCTTTTAACCGAAATCCATTTTTAAAACTTTTTTTTTTTTTTTTTTTTTTTTTTTTTTTTTTTTTTTTTTTTTTACTATTACATGTGCAAAATCCATTTTGAAAACTTTTTTTTTTTTTTTTTAACTCATATTCTTTGTGTGCAAGCGGTCCTTTCTGAACTACGAGTAGACTTAAAAGTTTTCTGCAAAAAAACGCTGCACCTCTCCCGAGTCCTATATCGCCTCTAACAGCAAAAATGAACAGTTATATGAGAGTGGAGTGCCACTAAGTGACACCACTAAAAGAAAAATATTATCCCCCCCTCCCCACCCATTTACAAGCATTATTAAAACCCAGTCAAGAAATGTAGTATTGAATGGTATGCTTAATACAGACAAATAATGCATGAAAGAAAATCTAATGAAAATTTTTGAAATATGTTTATTAAAATGTGAAATATTTTAATCTTAACTTATATAAAGATACCAATTTATGACTGCTCAACAAAACTGTTATTTTATTAATCTATAAAATAACTGAAATACGAATAAATGAATGTTAAAATAAAAAAGTTATTAGTCCATGAATGGAAGAGATGAACTCTTACTCATCAGTTTATCTACTATTTTTGAGACAAACCATTCCTTAATATTGTGACTCTTTTTTAAAAATTTTAAAAACCTTTTTTTCTCCAGTTGAAAAATAGTCTGCAGACCTTCTCAAGAGTCTGCGACGTGCATCTTACCAATTCTCCGCCCGCGGTCTAAATAATTTTTTTTAGAAAGAAATTTATAATATAAACCCCATCAAAACTGTCTGCAAACTTTGAAAATTTTCTGCGGACAGCGTTCGCATGTTCATCTGTATCATCTGACTCTGACTACATATAAATATTTTTTATCCCTTTTCTTAGCGTTTCTTTGAATTTAACTTGAGCTTCCGCAATCTGCAGAGTGGAAAGAAGAAAACGAACAAATTAGCAATTCTGAAACTTTTGCAAAAGATTTGGCATTGTTGGAGCAGCAGAAAGACTGTGATACTGGTGAACTAATCCTATTAAAAAACTCTGACTTCAAAGCAAAGGAAATCGAAACTGCGACAAACAAAACATTTTTTAAAACTTTTGTAATGATATATTTGATGCATGTAAAAGGTATTTAATTTCAAAATTAAAATTCAGGTAATTTATTCTTGTTTCTATTTTGCTATTGCTCTATTTTTATTAAGCACTTGTTACCATAAGAAATATTGCATATATTTCTCTTTAATCTTAAAAATAAGCATTCTCGATTATCCGAAAGATGGTCAGGCCCAATTACTTTGGATAATCGAGGTTCTACTGTACACATCTTTGGCAGCAGGTTTCATCCATTTTGTTTAATAAGGATCAAATTTTGAATCGCATCACTCACAGTAAAAATAATGATACCTTTGACATATTTTAATACAAAAATAAAACTTTTATATTTATAAGTAATATATTTGTAACTAATCCAATTTTTAAGGATGATAAATATTTAATAAATTAAAATACTTACTCTCTTAGACTTATTTAAAAATAACAGGGTTGCCACAGTCAACTATTTTTTTCTAAATTTTGCTTAGGTTCTTAATCATTATTTCTAAACTAGGACTTCCCTCAGAGGGATTAGTCTGAGCGATATTACTGAGAACATAGATTTAATTATAACATGTGGAAGCAAAGAAAATGAGATGTTATCTTTAATTGTCCATGTACTGCGATAAATTGAAATGATGAAAATAAACGAATTGTAGAATTACAAAATCTTATATATAAATTCGTATACACTGTTTAAAAAAATGGGAAATCAAACCATTCAAGACAGCCATGCATGGATATAAAATTGAAAGTACGGAATATATTAAAAGTAAAATAGAAAATGAAACACTAATTTACTTATATCGGAATTTTAACTATATAAAATGATGTCAAGAGCATAATCAGACGCTCCGCACCAATTTGAGTAACTTTAAATGACAAATATATGATGTTTAAAAAGAATGGACTATACTTTATATGGTGTGTGCTCCCCCGGAATAGTTAATATTGTAGAATATCTGTTTTCCACGGATGCAATGAGGTTGTCGATAACATTTAAGGAATTCTCTTCTCAAAATCTAATATAGTATCAAAGTACCGAATACATCAAAAGTGGCATGCAATGCTTCGTTAGAGTGTGTTTTAGATATGCTCGATCCGATTTAGATGATGAGTGTATGCTGGCCACTACATACGCTGTATTCTTTTGTTTTCAAACATATTCTGCACAAGTTGAGCTGTATTTAGCATGTATTAAATAAAAGAAATCGGAAATGATTACAACATAAAGTATGACACAAGATCTGAATATATCGTCTGCATAACTTTTGAACTGTCAAAGTGTCATTTGAAGTAATTTACAAATCCATGCATATTTATTCAGCAAATCATGCAAGCTAACATACGCCAATATGAACCCGATTGCAAAATTTCACCAGAATAAGTTAATATATAAAAAATCTACTAATGATAATTGAGAATATGACCTTATGATAAAATGTCTAGAAAAATGAATCGGATAAAAAATTCATATCACATTTAAAACGGCACTTCCCTCTGTTAGTAGCCATGGCGTGAGAGAGAAAAGCCTAGAGAAGGAACACTTTAACAAGTACTTTCGGGCAACCTACTCACTGTTTCATACAGGTCTTTATTCAATATTTACACAATTTATTTAATGCTAGGTGGGTATCTATCAGTTTTGTTGCATATAAATCGCATGTTTTGCAGAGGAAATTCAGCATTATGAAATATTTAAAGTTACTGTACCTAATAATTCCAAATTAATGGTAATTGAGATCGCTTTCCGTTAATTTAATCTTTTTAAATTTTTAATTTTTTAGAAACCATTCATAGAGACAATTGTATATTTTAAAACTAACCCGAAGCAAAATTTCAAGATTTTGGGCTCAGCAGTAACAGATAAATAGAAAATTTTTGAAAGTTTTTTGTTTCTGCACTGTTTTTTATAGCGACATTTTTAGAAATTGTTCTATTGCGAGAATTTACGTCATGATAAATACAGCCATGTCAATTTTCATGTTTATATTCCTAACAGTTCCATGTTCTTCGTTACTTAGATCATCTTTAGATGTTTTTCCGCTTTGTTTAGTCTTTCTATTTTTTAGAATTCGTTCTACAACGAGCATTTACATCTTATTAATAATATTATATACTTTATAATATTATAACGCTTTATAATATTAGCATTAGATGTACAGATACAAAAGCCATTTATCTGTTACAAGCTAAAGTGCCGGCATTGCCCAGAATTTGAAGGATGTTTGTTCTGAAAAATCAATTTCAAAATTTAACATACAACACAAAACAAACATTAAAAAAAGCAATCGAAATGTTGTTGAATGAATCATATGAAAACGCTATATAAAATGTATAAATGTATATAACAGACGCAAAAGAATACAGCTATAAATGAACTTATTTCAATTTATAATTTGAGCAATAATGTTAAAATACGCCAATATTTCCCTAATCGGGTTTTTATTATGCTTCAATACATTTTTCACACTCATATGACGTTATACTATATCCACCATGCCCTTTATATTTTCAACATGACGTAATATTTTCCTCTTTCACGTGGAAACCTTGAAATAGAAAAGTTATGAAGTTATATTCACTTTAATTTAAATTCGTCAAACCATTTATTTCATTTTCATATTTCACGTGGAAATCTTGCAGTAGAAAATTAATTGTTGTAGTAATAATTTTATTGTGTTTTTTAATTGTTGGCAACTGCTATAACGAAAAATGTTTAAATTTGATAAGAAATTGCTGTTAAATTGGTGGTTTTTTATTAATTAAAAATTAACTATAAGTTATTTCGATTCCGGATTACTTTAGTTGTCTCGGCCATATTTTAATATACATGTACGTATCTCTTCACAATTTTAGCTTCCAAATTGTGGATTTTTTTTATAGAATTACAAACAGACAGATAGACAAGTTTTCATTTTTATATATCTCTCTATTCTATGAAAAGTAACTAACGCTGTCACCGCCGCCGCCGCCGGTTTTGAATTTTTTGTGACGGAGGTCTTTCTTCGTTATTATTAATAAAACTATTGCATACAAATATATGAAAATCGGTGATATTATAGCGAAATGTTTGATCAACACACTAATGCATACAGTTTTCAAATCGATGAATTATTTTAAGAGATATTTAATGCTAAAGTTGGACAAAATCGTTCCATTAAAAAAAATTATAAGAGCAAAAGCTATACATGGGAATTTAATCATTTTTAGATCATTTTATTCAATAGAAGATCCCGGTCTGCAGATTTTATTAATTTTTTTTTTATTTGACTCATTTTTTGAGGTTTTATTTCTATTTTAAATTCAAATATTCAGCATTTTGACAGATATTTTTTACATATTTTAGAAAATGGTATTAATTTAAACCGTTGCCAACTGTATAAACAGCGCAAACAATAATGTTTGCTTCAAATAAAAAAAAAATATTTACACGTTACTATTATAAACAGAAAAAAAACCCCTTCAAATTACAATTAAATAATTAGGTATAAAAAGCAGGCACTTATTGTAAATTACGATATAAAAACTATATTTACATGTGAATTTTGAATGAGAAAGGATATTGTAAAATAAATACATTAACATGCGTTAGAAATCTGAAATAGAACAAATTACGTCACATTACACTTATTATGCAAAATGAACAAAAAATTGTATTGCAAAACACTTTAAATTTAAAAATTGAGCGAGACAAAATATTAGAAGTAAAATATTAGATTTTCTCAAAATTTTATTATTTGTCGTTTGATGTGAGGTGTTCAGATATAAGTATGCAATTTTTTATGTTTCAACATAATTAGGGGATGAGTTAGAAAAATTGCTTTAAATACACAAGTTAGAGCCCAGAGGGTTAAATATTAGACTTTTTCAATATTTTATTATTTGCTGTTTGATGTGAGGTGTTCAGCTATAAGTATGCAAAATTTCATGTCTCCAACTTAATTAGGGGCTGAGTTAGAAAAATTGCTTAAAATACACAAGTTAGAGCCCAGAGGATTAAGTAATAGACTTTTTCAAAATTTTATTATTTGTCGTTAGATGTGAGGTGTTCAGCTATAAGTATGCAAAATGTCATGTCTCCAACTTAATTAGAGGCTGAGTTAGAAAAATTGCTTAAAATACAGAAGTTAGAGACCGGAGGGTTAAATATGACTTTTTCAAAATTTTATGATTTATCGTGTTATCGCAAGTGTTCAGCTATAAGTATGCAAACTTTCATGTCTCCAACTTAATTAGGGACTGAGTTAGAAAAATTGCTTAAAATACACAAGTTAGAGCCCAGAAGGTTAAATATTAGACCTTTTTCAAAATTTTATTATTTGTCGTTTGATGTGAGGTGTTCAGATATAAGTATGCAAAATTTCATGTCTCCAACTTAATTAGGGGCTGAGTTAGAAAAATTGCTTAAAATACAGAAGTTAGAGACCGGAGGGTTAAATATGACTTTAAAAAAAAAATTATGATTTATCGTGTTATCGCAAGTTTTCAGCTATAAGTATGCAAACTTTCAATTCTCCAACTTAGGGGATGAGTTAGAAAAATTGCTTAAAATACATAAGTTAGAGCCCAGAGGGTTAAATATCAGACATTTTTCAAAATTTTATTATTTGTCGTTTGATGTGAGGCTTTCAGCTATAAGTATGCGAAATTTCATGTCTCCAACTTAATTAGGGGCTGAGTTAGAAAAATTGTTTAAAATTCATAAGTTAGAGCCCAGAGGGTTAAATATTATACTTTTTAAAAATTTTATTATTTGTCGTTTGATGTGAGGTGTTCAGTTATAAGTATGCAAAATGTCATGTCTCCTACTTAATTAGGGGTTGAGTTAGAAAAATTGCTTAGAATACAGAAGTTAGAGACCGGAGGGTTAAATATGACTTTAAAAAAAAATTATGATTTATCGTGTTATCGCAAGTGTTCAGCTATAAGTATGCAAACTTGCATGTCTCCAACTTAATTAGGGGCTGAGTTAGAAAAATTGCTTTAAATACACAAGTTATAGCCCAAAGGGTTAAATATTAAGCCTTTTTCAAAATTTTATTATTTGTCGTTTGATGTGAGATGTTCAGCTATAAGTATGCAAAATTTCATGTCTCCAACTTAATTAAATTAGGGGATGAGTTAGAAAAATTGCTTAAAATACACAAGTTAGAGCCCAGAGGGTTAAATATTAGACTTTTTCAAAATTTTATTATTTGCCGTTTGATGTGTGGTGTTCAGCTATAAGTATGCAAATTTTCAAGTCTCCGACATATATAGTTTCTGAGAACGGGCTCTGTGACAGACGGACAAACAGACAGACAAAGGAGTGAGACAGGTAGGGTTTCGTTAGATGGACGAAACTCTAAAAACATGCTGTGGATGACTGTAACAACATCCTAAAATTACATTACCATCAGCGATCTACCAATCCCGAATTTAGTTTATATTCGTTTCATATATTCTTATTCTTTTGTGCGGCCCTGTAAATTAATTATCAATATTATATACAGTAAAACCTCTGAATAGCGGACACCCCGAGAATGCAGAATTTGTCCTCTATTTAGAGGTGACTGCTACTGAGAGTAAAACATGTATAGTTATTTAAGAGTTGGTAATCGAAAAAATGTCCGCTAAATAGAGGTATCCACTAATCGGCTGTGTCCGCTATGGAGGTTTTACCTGTAAAACTTCTGAATAGCGAACACCTCGGGAGGGCAGAATTTGTTCTATATTTGGAGGTGTTCGCTATTCTTATTCTTTTGTGCGGCCCTGTAAAATAATTATCAATATTATATACAGTAAAACCTCTGAATAGCGGACACCGCGAGAATGCAGAATTTGTCCTCTATTTAGAGGCGGCCGCTACTGAGAGTAAAAAATTGTACAGTTATTTAAGGGTTGGTAATCGAAAAAATGCCCGCTAAATAGAGGTGTCCACTAATCGGGTGTGTCCATTATGGAGGTTTTACTGCATAATAATATCATCCTTTACAAGAAAATTGCATGCTGTATGATAGACAGACAGGCATCCAGAGAAAGATAACCTCCGGATCAATAAACACTCATGTCTTTTGTTTTAATCATCCACAATAGTATCTCATACAACATGCCAGATTTTATACAACAGGCTAAAACGGTCACCGTGGTACGGAATACTGTATTATTATTTGTCTGCCCACCAAAACTGGTTGCCACGGGTTGTTGCAAGGTTTGTGATCACGTGGTTGAAACTGATCTATTCAATATTACTGCGTGCGTATTTTTTTTTATTTGCTCCATGTGTTCAAACCAGTTGTCTACGAAAACATCAACCGGGGAAAGTGACGCACACCAAATTTCTGTGACGTATGCAGATAAATTGTGCTTTTTTAAGAGTTTTTTCTATATAATTTTTAAACGGTTTGGAACTTATTTGTCATACTAGGTGCATTCAGTAGGCGACCCTCATAGGTACCTTCTGGTGCAATCAGAAACGAAATCCGACAAATATTTTTTGAGTTATGCTTGACGAAAGGTTTTTATTAGGCTTTTTTTTTAGTAGGACATGGCGTTAATATCCATCGTAGTAGTAAAGTGTCCGGGCAGTAATATTTCGCTGAGTATTAGCCTTCGCTTCGCTCAGACAACAATAATAATATACAATTATTTTTAAATAATAGTAGAAGGAAAAAAAAAACAGTTGCCAATGGCAGCCCAGTATTAGCTGAACTAAAAATGGTCACATACACAATAAGAAAGCAACACAATTCAGTTGGTTTGCGGTTTGCCGCTCCATTTATTGAAAAGTACAAATTATGTATATTAAAAATATGCAAGACTATTATTTAATAACATAATCACATTTTGCATACAAAGTTTTCCTCAGACAGTTTTGGGAGGCTGCTGAACACTGTCTGCTCTTTGGTTTAAAACATAGTCACATTACTCATCAAATTAGAATCTTTAATGCATCAAAATTATATGCAGGATTTGCAAGCTCGGTATAACTTCATCAAGAATCCAAGTCGACAAAATGGAATTGCTCCAAGCATCTTGCTTAATTTTTCCACCAGTTTTGATAATCAAAGGATGAAATTTTTAAGATACAAATTAAATAAAATGTACCATTTTGCGTTACTTCTGGTTTCACAGTTTAAGGGGGGAAAATGTAATTTTTCTATTTTGGCATAAGTTTGGGGTTTCATGAGCATGAAAATTTACAATTTTCCAATTAGCATGTGTTCTGAAACTCCAAAAAGCTGAGAGAAATTGTAAGAAAAACAAAAGCCAAAATGTTGCTATTACAAGGTACTTTTTAGTGCCATATTATTAAATATATATAATTAATTAAATAGTACATGTTATTAAATATACAGAATTATTAGTGTGTGACCCAAGTTCGTTATGTCTTAGATAAAAACTTTCTCTTTTTATAATAAAAAACATAATTTATCCATGACACAGAAAGATTTTCTAATTATATAAATTTCATTCATTTAATTAGTTTTAGGTATACACACCTCGATTTATCTTTCATAACGATTTTTGTAAATGATCCTCTGTTATGCTAGAACTTTCTCAAAGAGTATTCAAAACACTTTTGCAGTTTCAAAGTAAAAATATTCTATCACTGTTAAGTCTGAAGCTGTTAATGACTACGTGAAAAAGTTTAATTATATATGCATTGCTTGCTTTATAATTTGTTTAATAACACTCGCGTTTTGAGTCCGTCATAACTGATTAATTATAAACAATGAAGTTCATAGCAATAAATAGTCTAATTTGAGTCAATACAGCTCAAATCGATGAGTAATGTTGAGAATTTCTGAAAGAAGAAACAAGATTTTTGGAATACAGATAGTTATGGTCCAGCCGAATTTTCGCCAAAACTCAGACTTTGGGCCAAAAACTAAAATGAATTTTCAGTCGATTACTAATAATTTTATTATGTTAAATGGTTTAATTTATTTTTTTAAATATTATTTATTTATTAATATTATATTTTATGATAATTATTATTTATATTATTAATATCATTATTATATTTTTAATATATTTTTAACTTGTTCTCATAAATCAAGTTAAAACAGCAAAAACAAAAATACATCTGCTACACATATGTCTATGGCAAAATATACCCGCATGCAATGTGTTAATTTTAAATTGGAAACAATGCAACATTTACACATACATTCTACAAATCTGATCATATGGATATTGTTTATTGCTCAACCAATTATCTGGTATACATATGACCATAACCATTCTAATTAAATGTTTCTGTACTGTATATAATTATTGAACTACAATAAATAAAAGGTGTAAATTTATGGAACAAAATCAAAACAAGAAATAATATGCCTACTAAAATGAGTAAAGAAAATCTTCTAAGTGCCCTTTTCCACACCACCTTACATTAAGACCAGAAAACTATTCAATGATGTTTACTAATGGTCTTAAATGTTTGAGGTAGGGCACACAGGTGCGTTTTTTTTACGTGGTATCGCCAGTAGCCATAATCCACAAAAGAAAAAATAAATAAACTTCTGGAACCTTGAAAAAGAAAAAAAAGTTTACACAACAACATCAAAACTTGGTTTTAATATTAAAAGACATCTTTGAATTTAAAACTTTGTTTTCTGTCTTTCATTTTTGTTCATTGGCAATACCGAAAATTGCTTTGTCTGCTAAATTGACACAGTATTTTTCTTTCACCTGCCTTAGGGTTTGATGATCTCTTCAAATATTTTTTAATAACTCTGATTCTTGGCCTCTCATTGAACTTTTTTTTTTTTTTGACAAAGCATAATTGAAAGATATTCATCATTCTTCTTCATCAAATTTAGTTAGTTCGGTATTTCCAAGGTCATTGGATGTCTCCATTACTAATATATTGGAGCAGAGATGTTCGCAGGCATTTTGCAACCATTCTATTCTTATATAGTTCCAATGATTACCAGTACAGATTTCATATATTACATTGGTTTGTTTCAAATAACGAATTTTTTCTGACGCCAATCTGGCAAAAACTTCGTTTCTAAATACCAGTTACATATATATTTTTTAATTCTTTTAAAAAGGAAATAACAATAAATAAAAAAAAGTTTATTTAATAACTATAGAACAAAACAATTTATATAATTAAAATAAAAGTAAATAAACAACGGTACTTCTTAGTTATCCCGTCGACCCAATTACTGTCGTCAAACTGTAAGATTAAATGCCAATAATGGCCAATAAAACCATTAATTCGACGTTTTATTTGTATTTTTATTAAGGTTTTACTAATTTATTTGTTCTTTCGTTATTTAAAATAAAAATTATGTCAATGGGTATAATTTGGCGAAATTGGTCGACGGGATAACTAAGTACCTAAACAACAATAGCCGGGTTACCATATCAGGCAATTATGACGAGATTTAAGTACCCTGGTGAGTATAGGATATCCATGCCAGATTACCACCCTATCTAATTCATTATGGTTACATATGTAATGTATTCATTAGATTTCATATTGTTCATTACTTCTTTACAATATGAGAGGCAGGAGTTTGATTGGAAATTTTCAAAAAAATCTTACTAGCCTGATTTTTTTTTTTTTTTTTTTTTTTTTTTTTTTTTTTTTTTTTTAATAAAAATCTGCAAAATGCAACATACAGTTGAAAATTGTTACAAAAAAACATGCAATTGGAAAAATAATTATTATGTCTGAAATGCATATTCTTATTTTTTTCTTTAAAATTAAGAATATAGTATATACAAAAGAGGAAAATTTGGTTATAGGATAGAACTTAGTAGTACCATGTTTACATTTCAATAATTTAAAAAGTTGCAAAAATAGCAAACTGGGAAAAAAAAAATAAAGTTTCTGAATATCTTCAATAGTTTTTCAGATTGTCTAAAAATTCAACTTGTCCCGTCAGAAAAAACATTCTCTAGAGGCGAGTAAAATAATGAATCGCCCAACTCTAGAGTAGAGATTAAGGGTTTAACATAAAAACGATTAAAAATTTATATACACAGTCTAACATGTTGTATGACAAGGGGATTTGTGAAAATGTAGCTTGTGTTTTCCAGAATTCTGAATTGATAGCTTAAATTACTTTAAAACTAAATAAACACTCCTTGAGTATTTTAAATTCTTTTAATATTCTAATAATGTGCATAGAAACAAGACGATCTAGTTAAATAAAATATTTGTAGATGTCATGTTTAAAATAAAAATCTCACAAGGAGAAAAGCATTTAATATCCTAAGGGGAATATATATATATACGATCTGTTATATTACAGGAAAATGAAGAATTCTTACCGGTTTGAAAACATTTATTATAAATTCTTGAGGCATGAATTGATACCAAGTCTTTTCGTTTAAAAGCTTATCCACCACCTTCAGCAGTTCATGATTTCGATCTTATGATATTATTCAACCATATGCACTACAACTCATCATCATTTTGTAAAATAGTAGGATAAGCCAAAAAAATAATTATATAAATAATAAAGCCGAAAAATAACAACAAACAGATGCAAAATATATAGAAAACAATGGTGAAGCACGCAAATGTTTTGCCAACCGTAAGTTGAGTTGTACTTTTTTATGTCTTCGTGACGTCACATGCACATTATCTATTAAAAAGAACACATTCTCGAAAAAGAACTTCGAACAAAAACTAAAAAACAAAAACATGTCCTTTTCACATAGCTTAGAAAAAACTACAAATTTAAAGGGCCGTGTCTTTTTCTCACAGCTTATAGATTTCTAGTACAGACATTTTGATATATCTGCAATGTAGCGACATCTGTCGGTATAATTAAAATATATACTTTATCAAACAGAGATAACTTACGATATCATGTGCCAGACACCCACTCCACCCTAAAATGACAACGTTATACTTGCATAGCCCCTTATCTGTAACACATCACTTCAAAATATTGCATAATTATAATTTTACATGATCGAGGAGGGAACGGTATACGCGTTCGAATGGAAATACTTTGGAATTTGCAGCTCAGTTTAGTAACGTTTCATAAATTCTTAAACATTTTCAAGCACGAAATTTTAAACTTCTATTTCAACAATAATCATATGTTCTTACCTTTTCTAGAGGAAGGCAATAACTAGTTAAAGGGTTCCATTATTGGATATTGATTATATATAGTAATAAAAACGAAAAGAAAAGCAGATAGATAACAAAATTCCGTACTTTGGCACTAAACTACAATCTTTTAACAAAAATACAGATTTTTTTAAATGTTTTTTTTTAACTTTCTTCTATCTTTGCAAGAAGAAAGTATTGGATTCGTAAAAATTTTTGACTTCCGGTTTTCAACGGATTTACACGTTTTAGAGGTCAGAGATTCCAAAAAACATGTTTTTACAAAATGTCTGTCTGTGAGTCTGTCTGTATGCCTGTTTGTATGTGTGTGACACATATTTTGTGGGCGCTCTATCTCAAAAACTAATTCACGGAATTTAATAAAAATTTATATTCAAGTAGTCCCTAATATAAATTTGCGCATATTAGGTTTTGGTGTAAATCACCCAACAGGTGGCGCTGCTATGCTGCATTTTTCGTGATTTCTGCAATAGCTCTATCTCAAGAACTAATGCACGAATTTTCACCAAACTTCAGATTCAGTTATTCCTTGATATGAGTTGGTGCTGGTAACGTTTTGGTGTAAATCGCCCAACAGATGGCGCTGCTATGCTGCATTTTGCAGCATTTACACGATTTTCGTGGTAGCTCTAACTGAAGAAATAATGCACGGATTTTCATCAAACTTCAAATTCAGTTAGCATTTGACATGAGTTGACGTTTTGCACCTTTTGGCGTAAATCGCTCAACAGGTGGCGCTGCTATGCTGCATTTTTTGTGATTTCCGCAATAGCTCTATCTCAAGTACTAGTGCTTGGGTTTTCAACAAAATTCAGATTCAGGTATACCTGGATATGAATTAGTGCTGTTTATCTTTTGGTGTAAATTGTTCAACAGGTGGTGCTGGTATGCAGGATTTTTCACGATTTCCACAATAGCTCAAACTCCAGAACTAATCTATGGATTTTCACCAAACTTCAGGTTCAGTTAGTCCTTGACCTGAATTGACGTTTTGCACCTTTTGTTGTAAATCGCTCAACAGGTGGCGCTGCTATGCTGCATTTTTGTGATATCCGTACTAGCTCTATCTCAAAAACTAATGCTTGGATTTTCGACAAACTTCAGATCCCTGTATACCTTGATATGAATTAGTGCTGTTTGTGTTTTGGTGCAAATCGCTCAACAGGTGGAGCTGCTATGCTGCATTTTTCAGAATGTCTCCTATAGCTCTATCTCAATAACTAATGAACGAATTTTCATCAAATTTCAAATTCAGATATACTTTGATATGAATTGGTGCTAAATTTATGTAATTTCTTGTACTATTTAAGTGATTTAATTCACATGATTTATATAGAAGAAAGTTTTGTGATGGCCACAACATACTAGTTTTAAATTTAAATTGTTTATTTTTTATTTTATTTTATTTTTACATTTTATTTTGTGAAATACTTCAATGTTGCAGTTTAGCAGACAGTTGGCATATTTTAGCGAAAGTAGTTTGGCAGATAATGAATGCCAATGAAAATAATATTTGGTTATTTTATGAGCTGAGACCGGCTGGCAGAAAAATGTTTTAAATTTATTTATTAAACTGTTGTTAAATTAAAATAATGTAAAAGGTTGCGTTGTCATTGCAAAAACACCTGTGTTTATAACATTCGTAATTCTACAAGGGAGTGTAATATCTATTACAACATTCCATCTTTTCAAAAATGAAAAACGGGAAAAGTATTTAAAAAGATTTAAATGGGGAAGTTTTTACCGAAAAGTAAAATTTTTTTAAGACGTGTTTGATTTAATTCACGAAAAATAATTTAATTTTCAAATGTAAAAGAAAATAATCTTAAAGAAATACGTATAGCAGCTAAAATCATTAAAGTTTGTGAAATTTTCAAGTTTTAAGTTTTTTCATCTTTATGTAAGAGTGATATGCCATGAATTACTTAAAAAGAAGTAATTGAAAGACTCTGTTAATTTCTTAGCGATGTTTTTCTTTAGCAAAAGAAATATTTGTTTTAAATTCTAAAAAAAAAAAAAAAAAATAGTTTAATTTTTGAATTAAAAATGTTAGCAAAAAAACTGACTAAATTAAAAAAGAAATTCTTTGCCAATTTAAGTATGAACGAATCTTTAATTTAACGTCTTTTTAAAATATTGTTCTGATTTGTTAATTAGGAAGTAAGATATTAAGTTTTGGCAAATTTTCGTTTTAAAATAAAAAAAAAAGGGAAAAAATTTATCCAAAGCAATCTGTTTAAAATTTTAAGATTTATCTTCGTCAAAAATATTTGTTTTGCATTCTCAAGCGTAACTTCAGTTTTTTTTTTTTTTTTTTTTTTTTTTTTTTTTTTTTTTAGCAATTCTAAGAAGTATTTAAAACTTTAAGAGTATTTGTATAAATAAAAAAAAATATTGCATAAAATCGGAAATAGAATAAATAGTCCCTTCAAAAAAACCTCAACAAACTTTTATATTAAACCCTCTGAAAACTGTTAAAAATTTAGCATATTTTTATTTCATTTTTTTTACTTTTCCTTTTGAAGTGTAAAATGAAAGAAAATATTAAAAATTTCATTTTGTAAAACATTATGTATTTAATTTCAGAAATTCATCAAAAAATAAGAACTTTTCTCTTGAATTGTTAGATTACCTTCTTTAATGAAAGAAATATTTGTTTTGATGTCTCAAAAATAGTTTAATATTTGAAATAAAATAAAATAGTAAGGACACAACAGAAAATTGCACTTCAAAATTCAAAATCTTGGAGAATTTTATAATGAATTTTACAATCAATCAATAAATCAATAGTAAAATAAAATGAAAATGAAAATGAAATAAAGTCTATCAGATACATTTGTTTTAGTTCGTGAAGAATAATTTAATTTCCCAGAAAAATATAGAATAAATCCCGGAAAAAATAAAACATTTATGATTTTTAAAATAAAAAAATACCTTTGTATGCTTTCCTGAAGTCATTTTCTTAAATACTAATAATACTAATAATAATAATTAGTTAAATAAAAACTAATATCGTTAAATTAAACACTTTTTGGAATAAAGTTCTGCACACAGTATATGGCGCTACTTTGCACCAGCACTAAATCAGTATTCACTGTTATTTAAGAGTATTGTAATAAACATTTTCAAAACATTCCACTTTTGCTTAACACGTGGGATTCGTTTTAAGCCTTGAGTTTACGTTACTAATCAATCTTTTTAAATATAAATTTAAAAGAAATCAACATATCTGCCTTGTTTAATGGTGTTTGCTAAAGTTATTTGTGCTTCTGAAGTTTTACTGAAATGTTTCTCTAGACATAGATCTATTTTACGTTTAAAGCGCGGCTTAATTTGAAGGTAAATGTCGCTTACATATATGTTGATGTTATTTTGTACTTAAACCACATTAGTAAAGTCTTAAATAACAGATTCTGTATTCTTATATTATCGGCAGAAATATTAGAGCCGTGTTTTGAAAAAAATCCGGAAATTTGCTTGGAAATTTTATGAAGTAACACTTTGAATCTTTACTTTATTTCTTTATCAAAAAAGAAACTCAATATATCATAATTAATAGTGCCCACACAATGAATGCCTCCTATGAAAATTTCAGAAAATAGCAGAAATTAATCAGCAAACAAATTGTGCAACATCTGGCATAAAAATTTTTAAAAACTGAGCATTTTACTAAGATAATTTTATTAGCAATATTATGTTGTCCGCCATGTATAATGCTTGACAGAATAAGCCGCATGCAATGGAACTCAGATTAAACGATGGTAACGTACATACACTATTACATTTAACTCAATCATACTAATTGTTAAAATTATCATAAGAATTCAGTTTTTCAAACTCAGCTAAAATTTTCTCAATCCTGGATAAGAGCCAGGAAACTTTGACTTACATTGTCAATACTCCACCGATAGAGCCAACTGGGCTGACAACCGTCGGTCATATTTTCCTCAGAATACCTTATTGTCGATAATATCTGGTCAGACAAAATAAGCCGCAGGTAACTGAATTCCGATTAAACGATGGGATCGTACATACACTATTATTTTTAACTTAATCATACTGATTGTTAAAATTATCATAAGAATTCAATTTTTCAAACTCAGCTAAAAGTTTCCCAAGCCGGGACCAGAACCCAGAAATTTTGGCTTACATTGTCAATACTCCACCGCTAGAGCCAAGTGGGCTGACAACCGGCCGTCACATTTCCCTCAGAATACGTTGTTGGCGATAATATATGGTTAGACAAAATAAGTCGTAGGTAATGGAACTCCGATTAAACGATGGGAACGTACATACACTATTACTTTTAATTCAATCATACTAATTGTTAAAATTATCATAAGAATTCAATTTTCAAACTCAGCTAAAAGTTTCCCAAGCCGGGACCAGAGACAGGAAACTTTGACTTACATTGTCACTACTCCACCGCTAGAGCCAACAGGGCTGACAACCGACAGGTCAAATTTCCCTCAGAATACCTTATTGGCGATAATATCTGGTTAGACAAAATAAGTCGCAGATAATGAAACGCCGATTAAACGATGGGAACGTATATACACTATTACTTTTAACTCAATCATACTCATTGTTAAAATTATCATAAGAATTCAATTTTTCAAACTCATCTAAAAGTTTCCCAAGTCGGGACCAGAACCCAGACACTTTGACTTACATTGTCAACACTCCACCGCTAGAGCCAAGTGGGCTGACAACTGGCGGTCACATTTCCCTCAGAATACCTTATTGCCGATAATATCTTGTCAGATAAAATAAGCTGCAGGTAACGTAATTCCATTTAAAGATTGGGGACGCAGATATCCTATTATTTTTAACTCAATCATACTGATATGTCAGTACTTTTCTTTCAGTTGGAAAAATTGAATTCGTATGATGACTTTGGCAATCAGTTATCAATCACTTTATCAATCCCTTTAGCAGTTTGGCGGGCGGAATTGGCTAACGAACTCGGTTGAGACTTTGGTATGTCCTATATACATGCTTAGTCACATCCAAATAGGTTAATAAATATGCGTGCAATCGCCTGACAAATATTAGATTATTTCAAAATGTCACATATATATATATATATATATATATGTGTGTGTGTGTGTGTGTGTGAGTGTATCATTTGAATGGAACGTGGTTTTGGGATCTGGTGGTCATGATTGGTGAAAATATACAAAAATTTCTAGGAACTGCTTTAATCCGGACGGCTTCTATAGGTAGCTTTTTACTTTCTGTGGCGAAAGGCTACCTGACATTTCGTCCATTTTATTGAAGAAATGAAATCATCATGGCCACCTATTTCACAAAAGGTTAACAGTTTAACTTTAATATGTTATATCATTATATTATTAGTAAGAGAAATAAATGTTTCAAATCTTCAAAAATAGAATTAATTTTTAATAAAAGAATAGTATAAGTGAAAAATAAAAACTAGAGAACAGGAATTCTGCTTTTTCAGTATTTAGTGTCGCCACGCCGCCGGCATTTCCATTACTTCATTTTCTTCTGGTGGACTGGTGGCTTCTATTATTATGAAACAGCCATTATAAATGAAGCGTTAGGTGAAGATGAAAGAGCAGTCGTAAAAAGTTAGAATTCTGATTTTATGGTCAGAACGGAAAAAATGGCCATTTTAACAGTAACTCAAATGCATTTTATGGAAACATGCAAATGATGATTATTAAAGAACTAACTACTCGAAAACTAACTGACTCAAAGACTGAACTTTGATTCAAAGGTCAATTTGGTATGTATGTCAAATTACAAAGAGAGTGTTGCTGCGAATATTACTAAATTTCTACCTCAGAAACTTTTCCGTATTTCTCTTTTTATTACCATTAAAAATCTTCCATGTGCAACAGCGTTAAAAAATAACCTTCACGACCACTCATTAGGAAAAAATATAAGGCAAAGCGGCTGAAAGGTTAAAGAAGTTATTTCAACGGGAAATTGCATCTATACTTCCGGACAGTGTTGAATTCAGGGGTGGCCCAGGGGGACATCCCCTAGGAGCAATAATACCTCACCCCGGAAGATTTCGGATTTTAAGTTTTCAAGGCTCACAAAGTGCAATCTCGCCCTCCCCGCCCGAAACTATATAATGTACCCCCCCCCCCCACACACACACACACCGGAGCCACAGAAATCCCTAACAGAGAAAAGTGTCTGGCTTCAACACTGCTTCCGGATAATAGTGCAACCTGCACAAACAAAAGTTGTTAATTCAATACAATCTGTTTTATCCTGTGGCATAAAACATGTGTAACCCTTGTAAATGTAAACAGTACTAACGTTAATAAAGTTAATAAACACATGTCTTGCCATTTTCAGTGTATGTTCATGTCTGTTTATCTACAAAATGAACTACGTAACAGAACTATATCTGTTATTAACCTCTTCGCCTCTGAGTATTAATGCAGTATTATTAATTATTGCTGAATTATTTCTTCTGCCATTTGACTTCAGAGCGAGATATTTATTTGCATTAGCTTTAATCTTAGATTTCAAAATACAGGGTAAGTCAAAATGAATTATATGAAGAAATATAGCGATTACAAATGGTTATAACTATTTAATGGAAAAGAATTTATCAATAAGATTAACACAGAATGTAGACGGAACTTCAAAATTTTGTATACATACGTCATAGATGTTCTATAAGAGTTGTCTTGGTCACACGGACAACATCTAGGCGGTAGTCCATTTCACGCCATACATTCTGAATCATTTGTTCAGTCACCGACGCAAGCGCATTACAAATGCGTACTTTGAGCTCGTCAAATTTTTTGGGCATGAGAAGCAACTTGTCTTTCACATAACCCCATAGAAAAAAATCGGCCATTTTTACCGTCATAATTGGCCATTTTTACAAATGAGATGGCCGCAGTGAACAGGTTTCTTGTCGTTGTAATGTTTCAAATTGCGCATGCGTAGACTTCCGCTTCACTGCACCTACACCTTACGTAAAGAAATTTTGAAGTTCAGTCTACATTCTGTGTTAATCTTATTGATAAATTCGTTTCTATTAAATAGTTATAGCCGTTTGTAATCGCTATATTCATTTTGACTTTCCCTGTATATCATTCTGATATCGAAATTGTAATTATGTTCGAGTATCATTAATAAAAAGGGACAAAACGGGGGTCCCCATTTGGGGACCTAGGAAGCGAAGAGGTTAATTATTATTTCCGCATTTATATATTCTCGAGAATAAATTGATGCCCAAATTTAACAATTTGAGTTCAGTGTGTTTCTAAACATCCTGATAGATTCTTAGATTGTTTTCTTTTAATAACATATTTAGTTAGGTAACTTCTGCAGAAAATAGTTTGATTTTTAAATCAAAAATTTTAGTAAAGAAACAAAAATTTCTATTTCAATTAAATATATATATATATATCGGTCAGTATTTTAAAAGACCAGAAATTCTAAAAAAGTAGAAAGTTTTTAAATACTTTCAGAAATGCAATTCTGAATTGTTGAATAACAATTAAATAGTCAATTCTGTGAAGTTTTCACTTTAAAAAAATGAGCTTTACTGTTTTGATGGGTATTCATTTTTAATGAGGACTAGAAAATCCTGTTTTCAAGAAAAACTGAAATCCTTCGAAATGATTATTTTTCTCCAAAGTTTGAAAGAAAATTGGAAATGAAATCCTTGAACTAACGTTAACAGATTTCAATCGAGCATTAACTTTTTTGATAGGACATTTTTATTCACGGAGAGGAAAAATCTTATATTTGATTAAATATTGTGAACGTATTACGTTAACTAATTTATCAATACAAAAGTTAAAATAGTTTTTTTAAATGGAAATATGAACTATATTTAGAAACGTGGTGTAAATTTATATACTTTTAAATATTTTAACGAATAAAATCTGTGTAATATTAGTCACGTAAAGTACATTACCAAAATTTGTATTGTAATTCTTTTGAAGATTTCACAATTTAAAAACTCTTAAGATTCATTCTTATATTTTGTTATTTATTTAACTTGTTTTTAACATTTTCCAACATGGTTGAACATTCTATTTGCCTGTATGTCTACCGTCTGTGAGTCTTTATCCGTTATATAACTCTTAGAAATATACTCAGATTGTCATGAAAATGTTATATGTTAATGAGATATACTATAACGTACTAGAACGTTCCATATTGCAAATGAGTCTTGCATTTATAGTTCGTTTACATAAATACTTCAAACGAAATTGTTGCAATATGGTATATTTAGTAAAATGCGTTGAGGTGCGTTTTGTTGGTGATAAGATATTTCACATATAAGGATATCTTTATGCATCACCAAGGTCGACTACAGTATGAATTTCCAGTAATGTAGTAGAGTAGTGCATTAATAGTTCGTTTACAGTTACCCACAAAATAATTCCCATACATTATGATTTATGGGGAAAATTGTTTGATGTGCATTTAATGATGTTATGATAAATCAAGCATATTGAAATCTCTTGAACTGCACTACAACATGCTTACGGTAGATTATGATATACATGTCATTTATCGTTAATTTAAAAGATTTCTTTTTTACCGTTTGGGTAGTTTTTTTTTCTCTAGCGGGAGTTAGTAGAGTAAAATGAAATTCGGTTGAGTCTGTCCTTTTTAATTTTAACTTGGAGTATGATTTGAACATAAAACAAATTCCATTTTAATATATTAGTTATGTAATTTCTCAACGTATCATGAAAAAAATTATCTAAACATAAATGTGACCATGGTGCAAGTTTATACTGAAGATCTATTAAAAGTAACAAAATCAAAAAGTAATTTTAAATAAATTTAATCATTCCGTTTCATGTCAGGTGGCATTTTTAACCCAAAAGATAATTTTTTTTAGTCTGTGTTGCCTAATCCTAACTAGGAGTATGGTTGCTGTATCAGAAAACATAACAAAATCTTCAGTTAAATGGTTTTAGCCATTCAGTATCCCACCGGAGGCGCTACAAGGTTAATAAATATGTCATAGGGTAAGGTTTATCTAAACTTGAATATGTATGACCAACCGTGACGGAATCTTTTTCGGAAGATATACTTAAAAAATCATTTAATTTACATTTAATTACACTATTTCCCGTCAAGAAAAGCTATAAATATAAAAGGTAATTATGTTGAATCTGTGAAACCTATTTTAAACTTTAGTATACTAGTCATACAGCTAGAGATAAAAAAAAAAAAAAAAAAAAAAAAAAAAAAAAAAAAAAATACTTAAATTTGGTTACCGTAATCTCCCCCCTCCACAAGGGACGCTATAAACGAAAAAAAAATTATTGAATCACTATTAGGGTAATTCTAGGATAGATGGCCATAGAGGAAAGATGGCCAGTCTAAATATTTCAAAAACTATATCATAAATTGCAGCATAAACATTGTTCGTAAGTAATAGTTAAACGTGTTCATTCAATGCGACATGTAGCTGTGTTTTTCAATTATAAAAAGAAAATTCAATTTCAATGTATATTTAATTTAGTGGTTCGATATTTTTGTTGAGTTAGGTATCTGAATGTTTTCAGTACGTATGTTACATCTCTTTTTACTAAACCGACATTTAAGGCACGTATGTAATTCAATCTTTGATTTTAAATCAAAAACAAAGACGTACAATAGCGAAGTGTCGCTTTCAATTGGATGGCAGTCTGTCCATCAATTTTAAGACAGATGGCCACATCAAATCAAGGACATATGGCCACCTATAATCAATATTTCAAAATGATACAGATTGGGCTTTTTAACTAAATATAATTACTTTTAAAATAATTGTATAATGTTTATTTTTATAATTACATTAATTAACATAATTATTCAAATTTTAACTAACATAAATATTTCTATAACAATAATATAATAGAGTACAACGATGTATTTTTGCTTCACAAAATATTGAAAAACTTCGAAAACGTTCATCCCAGAAACAGATAAAGTTGATAATAAACTTAAAACCGTGAAAAAGTCTAAAATAAACGCAAGAAAAAAACAAAAACATGATATTTTCAGCAGCGAAGAATATGAAATAGATTTGAAATTATTAGGTTTTATAGAGTCCGAGGGAATAGAATTGGACGAGGATCACTGTGTTGGTTGTGGAAAATAATGTAATACCACAACCAAAAAGGATCAATAGATACAATGCATAAGTTGCCTGAATTGGTTCCATGAATCGTGTACAAACTATCAAGATCTTTGCCGAAAATGTGGTAAAATTTTACGAAAAGTGAAGAATTGAAATTATTCTTTAAATTTTATTCACTGCTTTCCCGTGATATAATTGCATCATTAAAATTTTCTATGTATTTTTCATGATTAGCTACATAAAATGTGTTATTTTTTGCTATTTTATCTTCATTTTCTCTTTCTTCTATTGGATGGCCATCTCTCTTTCAAGCCGAGGAGAGATGGCCATCTGCCATTTTAATTTGAATTTTATTTGACGAATTTTTTTGTCGACATTTAATTAATTTTCCTCCAAAATGTGATGATGATATGTATAAGAATTTCAAATATGCATCAATATTTTTTGTATTTGCATTCTAAGAATTTTTATTTCAATCTTTAAAAACTATGGACATCTATCCTAGAGTTACGCTACCTATTTTTATTTTCCGTATGGCCGTCACACAATTAAACATAAAAACTCTTCTATTTAAATTTGGATAGTGTATTTCTTGTTAACAAGTACTGAAGTTTTCAAAAGTAATGGTTGTAAATTCGTGGTGACAGTTTCTGCCGAATGCAGTGCAATAATGAAGTTTAGTCTAACTGTGTTTTAAATAATAATTTTTGAATTATTCCTAAAAGTATATTTTCCTTTTATAAAAATCAGACACATAACTATCACTTGGCATATTTCAACTATTACACGAGCAAAGCCGCGAGGTTTGCTAGTATATCATGTTTTGACTTCATTTGATATGCAGTGTATTTTTAAAAAATATTTACCTTCTTGTTATGTTGCTTTATAATGTCACATAGTACGTGGCAGTGGCAGTGATGAACGGAATTTTATGTTTATTATATCCATTTATTTTAAGACCCAAAATTCAGTTTGTACTTCAATATTTGGAGGCCAGTGGATTATAAGTATTTACATCATAGATAGAGTTCTTTAAAACAAATCTTACAGCATAACCACAGATTAATTTGTTTTGCGTATCATTGCATGGTAGGTAAAACAGTTCAGTATGAGCTAACAAATACAGAAAATAAATTATAAGTCCTGTATTAATGAAATAATGAGAAGATATTCTGCAATGGTATTTAGGCAAAAAAGAATGGCGCATTTCTTGTTTTCAGTTTTATAAACATAGTGAAAATAAAGTATACAAATCAAACAGGGTTCTTGCCGCTGTTCACCATTATTCCAAATGGCGGCAAAATGCTTCATTTGGTGAGTAAACGAAAAATCAGACTTGCCAAATTGCGAGTGCTCAATTTCTGTTCTTTTTGTGTCTGTGTGTCTGCCAATACAGTCGAGATTCATATCCGCGTTGCTGAACGATTGTTCTCGCTTTAAATGTGCAATCAGACATTGCCAATAAAGTATAGAACTCAACCAGGGTTCTTGTAGCTGCTCGCCATTGTTCCAAATCGAAACAAAATGCTTCACTTGGCGCGTAAACGAAAAATCAGACTCGCCAAATTCCGAGTGCTAAATTTCTGCTCTGCCAATACAGTCAAGATTCTTATTCGCGCTGCTGAACGATTGATGTCGCTTTAAATACTTAATCGGATCTTGCCATTTAAATTGCTCTCTATATAGAGATACTGACGCAACACTAATTCAGTTTAACAGCAGCTAAAGACACAGAAAGGATTATTCAAAAGGTATTTGTCAGTTGTCAGTTAATCTTATCTATGCGCGTCCCAAACGTAGAAATACAAACAAAGATACTCGCATCAATCGCCAAATAGAGAAAAGGGTTGCTGGAATGCGGTGTTGGAATTAGCTATTTACCATACTATTTGTTAGTTGTATGCCAAGTATCATTGGCCGGTCATTTTTTTTCTATCGGTTAGAGTCGATATCTCATAGCAAGTTTTAGTATATATTTTCACAATGGTAAATCAAAGATAGCTGTTTTAAATTTTTATTTAGACTGCTAAAAGTATGTCTGAAACACTTACACAATTAGGAGACATTCAGAATGCATTTATTTTTAATAGGTTCCGTAGCGGATAGTCGAATTTCTATTTTATAAATTCTTAAAAAAAGGTAATTTTACAACATATTGCTATGGATACAATGAGGTAATAGATATATTTTCAGTGTTTCATGATCAATCTATTTAGGCTAATTCCATTGGTCTTTGTCGTGTAAATCACATAGATGATAACTGCTATGCTTTTTGGTCACCGTTATTTTCAAAAAGTTTTCTTCGCCTTATTCAATTAATGAGATATCTCCGATAAAATAAGTCACGTTTGCCGTTCAAAAATACTGATAGCGAAACATTATAGCAATTTGCACCTATGTGACTTACACTACAAGTACGCATGGAATTAGCCTTTAGATATATATATATTTTTTTTCATTTGGCTACTGCTTTTTATTTCTTATTCACGAAATCTCTAATGTTGGTCAAAAGCCATCGATAACCCAGCACTCAACATAAATTCGCAATGTTTTATTACATTTAATAAAAGATTTCAACTGCTTAACTCTTTTATTCTTTAAAAAAGTCATTTTTTATTAAAATATAAAGACAATTTTGGGAAAAGTTCCATTTGATATCTTTCATTTCGAGAATTAACTTCACATTTCATTGCTCTTCTCTGGCAAATCCCCATATATAAATGATGAAAATTGGAACAAAATAAAAAAATGAAACTTAAATTTTAGTTAATCGTATTTTTAACAAAATATTCTAGCTAATTTTATGTTATTATTGTATTATTTTTATTAAAATCTTGAAAGAAAACTTTTATGATATCCCAACAGAATTTCGCTTCGTAGGGTAGTCCAACCAGTTAATAAACAGCCCCCAGTGAATGAACATTTTTTGTATATTTTAATAGAATAATGTTTGAAAACATCCCCACTAGAAGTGGATACAACATTGTCTTAATTCTATTCAATAGGAAGCTATTACATTCCTCTTTGGTTACTGAAGTCACATTACTTTAATTTGAGAACATGTTGTATTTTTCATGTCTGAGAAACACATTGTTTCTTTGCTGAAATAATAAGGTAAGTGCAATGTCATTTCACATGTTTGATAAGAATTTACTGTTTTATTTGCGTTATGCACTAATGTTATTCTACATACATTAAATATATATATTATAGCCATATTTCTAATTGTTTTAACCATTTTAGAATATGTACAACTTGAGAATAGGGATGTTTAACAAAGGGTTAGGCAAATGGAAAAAATCCAATGAATGAACAGCCCTTCATTTACTGAAAAGAATACGTTAGGCTACTTTTCCAAGTGAATGAGCAGTTTTCGGCTTGATGTTTTTGTGGTTTCTTTTATACCTATAGTTTGAGTTAAGTGATTTTTCAACACTGGTAACAAATGAAAATTTAACAGATATAAAAAACGTAACAAAATAATATATACACACACATTTTTAAATGTAATAATTATTGATGACATTCAAATCTCACTTTTTCTATGTTTTTAGATGATTGATAGAAATATTCTTACTGATGACCAAGAAGATTCCTCAAAAAGGAAATATGGGAGTTTCAAGTACTCTATAGAGGATCTTGAAAATGCTGCACAAGCTATGAGGGTCAGTTCAGCTCAGTTTGAAGAAGGCATCTCTTCATTTTAATGTTCCAAAAACAACGTTGTCTATGAAACTGCAAGGGAAAACAATTGAAAGTAAGCGTATGAGACAATCTCTGTGTTGTCTTTTGAAGAAGAAAACCTCCTTGAATATTGGATAGTTGGAAAGGAAAATTGGATTTACAATGCATAAGTATGCAATAAAAGGTGATGTTTACAATGTCATGAAACAAACAGGAAAGAAAAATCTATTTATAGACAAACATCCAGGGGAGAAATAGATTACCCTTTTTTAAAAATAGCATCCATGGTTAGCAATATGAAGTAAGCACTATGACAATATGTAGACAAAGGTCCACATGTGGTGGAATTGGAAGTGGCCTGCAGAAAAGTATAAGATAAGGTATTTTAAAGATAATATGAAAAGACTTATTTCTGCAACATCCAATCGTTCGTCTGGAGTTATTACGAAAATAGAGAAGTACAGGGATTCCAGGAAATAGAATTAGTTTTTCACTTTTTAAAAAAAAATCTGTAATTTAAAAACTTAAAAGTGACAATTTTTGAAGCTGATTAATTATCGTTCTGGGGTTTAAAACACCGTATTTCAGTAAAAACATGTTATAAGTTATTTGTAAAATTTATAAATAAATAAAGAAGTATAAAATTTAAGTATTTTTAAATTGCTGCCTGTTCATTCACTGTAAAATTTTGTGTTCATTTACTGGTAACAACTGTTCATTTACTTGGTTTTTTTTATCGATTTCTATTATGAAATCTGTAGCATCCCAAGCAAGTAAAATATAAAATTCCTTTTGTTATTTTTTAATAATTTTTGTAAACCAACAAATGTATTTGCACTGTCAAACACCAATAGGTACTGTTTTTTAAAATATAATGAACAATTTTCTTTTCAAATGTGCTTAAGTGTTCATTTACTGGTCGGACTACCCTAATCGGATTTGCAAAAGCAATAAGAAATTAAATTTGAATTTTCCGCAAATATTTCTTTTTTCTAACACTGTAAAAAGACAATACAGAGAGAAAGAAGCTTTTTGAAATTCTCAGTTTCATTTAAGTCGGTTTAGATATTTCCACATTTTCCTCATAACGAAGGACTAAAAGTTAAATTTTTGAATATTTTTATAAGTTTAATAATAGTTTTTGCCTAATTTATTTAAATAATCAAAAATTATCTTTGTCAAGTCAGATATACAATAACTTCATTTTAGCGAATTCGGCGAAAGTATTACACTTATGGAAGTCAGCTTAATAAAATCTCAAATTTTGGAAAAAAAATCCACTGAATGTCACATTTTCTCATTTGAAAAAGCCTCATGCTAAATTTATTAAATCCATTTCTGTACTTTTTAGGACACAACAAATGACTTTGTGCTTCTGGAAAAGTTTAATTCAACTTATAAAATAAATATTTACTTAAGCATTAACGTAATCTCGGATAACTGGACCCACGAGGTAACTGGGCCATAGGCTATTTTATAAAAAACCGTTGATGACATTTAAATTTAACTTTTGTCATCATCGCACCCCCCCCCCCCCCCCCGCCATCTCTACTTCTTAAAACAACGTGTGCAAATCAGTCATATGTTTATATTTGTTGTGATAGGTTACCGATAATTCAGGTTTCTTTTTTACAAACAACTTCGATTTGGTTGAATTTCCATGGCTTTTTATCAAAATACAGTAAGTACTTTTATTAAACTATCACTTGTTTTAAAGATTAGGCATATAAATTTATTAGTATTATTAGTTATCGATACATATTTACTTCATATTTCAAATGTAAGGCTGGTGTTCCAGTTACCACATGAGTTTTTCAAGAATGGGATAACTGGGACATGTATTAGGGGTAACTGGATCGTGTGAGATGCTGTTACACCAATAATAATGATTATAATTATTATTTTGAGTTTCTGTTACTGTGGGAAATTAATTTCTCCAGTTTGTTAGTTGCAATTAAGGTAATTATATTACATATTATTAAAATTACATAATAAAATTTTAAAAAAGCATGTTGGGTATATCAAACCAGATTTCTTACATGTGATAGCTATAGCTAGAAATTTTACGATACAGATGAAGATGCGTACATAAGTCAAAGTGGCATTATTAGAAAATTATTGAAACCAATAAAAAAAAATCTTTTCGATATAAAAACATGGTTACATTCTCACAGATTTATTGGACTTATCGAACTTTCAAAGAGGTAAAAAAAAAAAGAGAATTAGATACTTAAGTACTTACGTACCCGTTTGCTCATAGATTTATCTTGTTTATCTTTTTCCTAATATACCCATGTAACTTTTATACTTATTACCTTACTAAAGTACACATGTACTTACTAAATTTTCATGTTTATTGTATAAATAATATAATAATTTCTCATTTATGCGCTTTATAGACATCTTGACAGAAAAGGTTTCCCCTACAATGCTCTTTAGTTTGTAAATAATTTACATGATCAGCCTGGTTTAATTTTTTAAAAGTTATTTACACTTTTTTCAAACAGGACGTGATACCACATATTAAAAAGAAACGTGGCCGAGTTGCCCCATTTTTATGGGGCAACTGGACACATGAAACATAGAGATGAAATATGTATATTTTTTTTATTTTTACGCATTAAAATGTAATTTTTAAAATTTCAATCTGCTAGAGTGAGCCTAACTAAACACATTTACAAAGTTTTAGACTATAATTAAAGCGAATATTAGCTTTTGGAAGCTGAATTGCCAGAATATCCAGAGTAACACTGTAAAATCATGGCCCAGTTGCCCCCACGTAACCGTATATAAAGGATGTCCAGTCTCATCGGTATCCAATTGCTAATTCCTAAACCGTTATTCATAGACATATACTTCTAATTACAAAAATGTTTTAAATGAGGTAAAGAAATATTTTAAAAGCAATCTGGGTCACTAAAATCCTTTCTTAAAAAATTACAAATTTAAATTTTTATACGGTCTCTCGGTCCTATAAATTATATTTAGTAATATTATCCTGTTACACTAACATGTAAGTCAATAAAAGTACCATTATTCTACGATTAAAATTGACCGAGTGATAACTGCTTAAATTGGAGCATACTTTTTGCTGCAAATTAGGGATCATTCACAAATTTAGTAGAAACAAAATTTCGTCAGATATATTAAAAAATGGTTCAGAGTAAAATTAACATTGCAATATAAATTTAAAACCTTTAATCATTCTGACATATTACTACAAAATATACAATTTTTCATAAACATATAAGAAAAAAAAAAACAGAGTTTTTGTTAAATATAATTGATGAAAATTAACCGTTTTAACTTTGGATAATTGATGTTTATGTATTTTTTACCGCTGAATCAGCAAATGACCGTCAATTTTAACCATCCAGTCAGGATTTGCCGCAAATTTTAAATTTCAAAGTTAAAATATTCATAGTTAAAATTGAAACTCCTCCCCCACCTCATCGGACCAGTCAGCTGTTTAGCTGTAAGAATCCCTGTATAGGCCTATATATATATATATATATATATTGAATTAAATAAAAAAAAAGTCTTACATCTGTTTTATAGTATCAGATTTTCGCTATATTTTAACTTTGACATTTACGATTTGCAAATAAATTCTAACGTGATGGTTAAAAATGAAGGTCATTTTCAGATTCAGTGCAAAAAAGTGCATTAAAATCAATTATCAAAAGTTAAAAAAATACAGTCATCTCCTCTATTTTATAGTATCTGATTTTTGTTATTTTTTAACTTTGACAATCTATGATTTGTGACAAATCCTGACATGCCCAGCTAGAAAATGTCTGCACTTTTTTTGCAAAATAGTATATATTGTACACAATTTGTGCAAAAAAAGTGACTATTTTTGAACACTTCGAAAAGTATGCACCTTTTGTGCAAACTGTCTGTATTTTTTATACATACAAAAAAGTGTATATCCTATGTTGTCAAAAACTGTGCACATTTTTTGCATAAAATAAATTAATATTCCGTGTTCGCGAAAAGTGTGCATTTTTTATGCAAAAAAAAAAAAAAAAAAAAAAAAAAAAAAAAAAAAAAAAAAAAAACTGTAGATTCCAATTTTCCAAAAATTATATATTTTTTATGGATGTAAAAATTAGTACTTTCATTTTAAATAGTATATTTACCCCACCCCCCCCCCCCCGGAAAAAAAACGAAAATTCTCAATTCCATTTTAATTTTAAGGTAAACGAAATAAATACATTTTACTATGTTTTTCAAAATAAGAAAAAAACAAATTTTAATTATTTAAATTTCAAAATCCAGGAAGAGGCAATGGGGCTCCTCCCCCCCCCTCTTTCTTTAACGGAAATTTCCTGAGTTCCCCCCTTTATTTTAAGTCGCTTGAAAAAAATCAATTTTACTATGTTTTTCAAAATAAGCAAAAAAGAATTTTAATTAATTAAATTTTAAAATCTGCGGTACGGGTAATGGTTCACCTAAACCCTCTAACTTTACAGAAAAATATTTAATTCCTCTTTTATGTTAAGTTACTCGAAAAGAGAAAATTTTACTGTGTTTTTCAAAATCATTAAAAATAAAATTTAGAAATAATTTAGATTAAATTAAATTCGAGGGAGGAGCAATGGCTCTCATATGACCCTTTCTACCCAAGTAAAAGTTCTTAGTTCCTCTTTAATGTACTCGAAATAAATAATTTTGCTGTGCATTTCAAAATTGGTGAAAAACACATTTTAATTAAATAAGTTTCAAAATCCAGGGAGGGGCAAAATGGACCTCTCCCCCCCCCCTCCTTAACAGAAAATCCACAGTTCCACTTTTATTTTAAGTTACTTGAAAGAATAAATTTTACTTTTCTTTTTTTTTCAAAATCGGAGAAAAATAAAATTTAGTTAGTTAAATTTTTAAATCGAGGGAGGGGAAATGGCCCTCCTAAGCCCCCTTCCCCCAAAGGAAAATTCTTAGTTTATCTTTATTTTAAGTTACACGTAAATAATAAATTTGACTCTGTATTTCAAAATAGGAAAAAAATAAATTTGACTCTGTATTCCAAAATAGGAAAAAAATAAATTTTAATTAATCAAATTTTAAAATGCAGGGAGGGCAATGGCCCTCCCATGCCCTATCAGAAAATTCCTTACTTCCTCTTTTATTTTAAATTCTTCGAAAATAATACATTTTATGAAGTTTTCAAAATTATCAAAAAAAAATTTAGCTAGTTAAATTTTAAAATCGAGGGAAGGGCAGTGGACTCTCCCCCCCCCCCCACACACACACACACTCACGCAAATTCTCTTCTTTTTGATGATTACTAATAGCATCCCTTATCATCGATCAAGCATAAATTCCAGTTATTATGAAAATTACTTCTGCTTTCAAAAATCAAATGAAAAACGTTTATTTCTTATTAATTTCTTTCAAATTTCTATTTAAACATTTGGGCAGAGATCCAGATACATTTTTCGATATTAGCCAAACGAGATTGACCAATCAGAAGCCTGCATATTTGCAAACAATGAAAAGGTTGCAAAAATACAGGCTTCTGATTAGTGGATCTCGTTTCGCTAACAGCGAAAATCTATCTCGATCACGGCCTTGATTTTTATTTTCGCATGTGTAGCTGCAATTCAACTCAACACTCCTTTCGTTGTGTTTACATGCATCGAGCTGCGTGGCGGGCGTTATTAGTAGCGAAATTTGTAAGAAATAAGAGTAAAACTTCAAAAAGGATAAAGCCTAATTCTAGGAAAAAGGGATTGATATCTTCTAAAAATGAAAGTGAAGAAAATGCAATGGATTCAAATGAGAATAATGGAGATATGAACGACAGCAAGATGGAGGATGATACCGTAGCAAACGGCGTATCTTCAGTTCAGGAAAACAACGTTTATTATTTGGATATCTCACCAAAGGAAATAATACAAGCAGGGCCCGCTTAACACTTGGAAGTAGGGGAAGCCCGACGTCACACAGGGTCCCCTGTTACTCTACAAATTGCTTTTTTATTTACTAAATCCCTTTTTCGTATGCTTAAATAATTTGAAATTTTACCATCAAAGTTTAGAGTAAATAACACTTAATATTAAACTAAAACTAACTACCTATATATGCATACTATGAAAAAGTATTTTATTATATTTTTAATTGTAAATAACCAATTTATTTTGTAAATGACAAATATGGAACTACAGTATTTGAACTTCAAAATATCTTTTGTGATTTACAAATTGCCACATAGTAAGAACAAAAAAATTTCAAAAGAAAAATAATGCATTTTTTACCCTGATTGAGTTTCTTTTTTCTAATAATTAGTTTTGAAAAGTAAAATTGGGGGCCCTTACGTATCTCAGTGGGTAAGCACGGGCTTCATGGGCCTATTCCGTAAACAGGGCCTGAATACAAGTGCTGCAGAGTGATATGTACGAGGAAATTAAAATCGGTACTTTTCGGTTAGCTGGGTGCTAGTATTATGTATACATGTATATATACATATGTATAGATATACATATGTGGATATATGTGTGTATATACAATATATGTATATACATACATGTGCATATATATATGTATACATACATGTGTATATACATATATTTATGTGTACATAACACTGGTGCCCGGCTAACTGAAATGTACCCTATAATCTTTTTGGAAGCAAATGGGGCTCTCCCAAGCATACACCCGCGTCGTCTAAAGAACGGAATTCAAGAAATTATTCAGTCATGACCAAATTAATGAGTTGAAACTAACCTGGCGAGGGAAAATCTTAGCAACGACAAGCTCTCTAGAAACAGCGCAACAAATCTTAGACATCCAAGAAATGGAAGAAATACCGGTATCACCTGTTCTCCAACATGAAAGCATTACCACATGGTTCCTGCTGCATGGCATCCCCACAGATGTATCGTGTGAAGAAATAACTGGAATTTATAGCTTGGAAACTCATCAATTTACTACAAAGATAGAAGGTCAGATAGTTCCCGCCAAAACTGTGTTGATAACTAAAATAGGTACCTACTTGCCTAAAGAAATTAACCCTTTGTATCACTGTGTTGCAGATCTGCAACATACCCAAAAAGTCAATGATATTTTGACAGTAAACATCAAAACACGATTTTTGTTGAATGTTGTTATTCTACTACACTGCTAGTAGTATAATTATGTCATTAAATCCGCAACAGATGGCGAATATTTATTTTTTTTTCACGCCAAAGTTTCATTTATCGCTTGATCAGCTAAATGTGATTTTTGCTGAATTAAGCTTTGAAATATTGGAGTTAAAAAAGTATATTGTTTACAAAGGTAAGTTTAAATTCTTTATTTAAAGACCGTTTTCGAGCTAAGAAATTTATAATATGTATAAAATAAGCATAAACTTTTGATTGTTGCAGATCTGCAACAACGTGCCATGTCTTCTCTTCTAATGGTTGTTGATAATGTGCGGGAAAATTTCAAATTTCTTTGATTCATGGAAAAATAGTGAACTTCGTCGATCAGGTGCAGAAAAAAAGGAAATTTTGTTGATCAGGTGTCGAAAAATAGCGAATTCTGTCAATTGGGTGTGAAAAAATAGCGAATTTCGCCGGTCGGGTATGAAAAGATTGTGAAACTTGTCAATCCGGCGTAGAAAAATTGCGAATTTGTTTGATCGGGCACAGAAAAAGTGTGAATTTTGTCGATAATGTGTGGAAAAATCACAAATTTCGTTGATTCACGGAAAAATAGCGAACTTCGTCGATCAGGCGCGGCAGAAAAGGGGAATATTGTTGAACGGGTGTGGAAAAAAAGGGAATTTTGTTGAAAGGGTGTAGAAAATCGTGAATTTTGTCGATTAGGAATGGAGAAAATGTTAAAATTTCATTGAATCACGAAAAAATAGCAAACTTCATCGAACAGGTGCGGGGAAAATGAGAGTTTTGTTGATCAGGTATGAAAAGAAGGGAATTTTGTTGATTGGGTGTCGAAAAGTAGTGAATTTTGTCAATAAGGTGTGAAAAAATAGCGAATTTCACTGGTCGGGTATGAAAAGATAGCGAAATTTGTCAATCTGGCGTAGAAAAATCGCGAATTTGTTTGATCGGGCATAGAAAAAGTGCGAGTTTTGTCGATAATGTGCGGAAAAATCTCAAATTTCGTTGTTTCACTGAAAAATAGCAAACTTCGTCGATCAGGTGCAGAAAAAAAGGAAATTTTGTTGATCAGGTGTCGAAAAATAGCGAATTTTGTCAATAAGGTGTGAAAAAATAGCGAATTTCACTGGTCGGGTATGAAAAGATAGCCAAATTTGTCAATCTGGCGTAGAAAAATCGCGAATTTGTTTGATCGGGCATAGAAAAAGTGCGAGTTTTGTCGATAATGTGCGGAAAAACCTCAAATTTCGTTGTTTCACTGAAAAATAGTGCACTACGTTGATCAGACGCAGGAAAAAGGGGAAATTTGTTGAATGGATATAGAAAAAAAGGAAATTTTGTTGAACAGGTGTAGAAAATTATGAATTTTGTCGATTAGGAGTGGAAAAATCTCAAATTTCGTTGATTCACGGAAAAATAGCGAACTTCGTCGATCAGGCGCGGCAGAAAAGGGGAATTTTGTTGAAAGGGTGTAGAAAATCATGAATTTTGTCGATTAGGAATGGAAAAAATCTCAAACTTTCATTGAATCACGAAAAAATAGCAAACTTCGTCGATCAAGTGCGGGAAAAAAGGAGAGTTTTGTTGATCAGGTGTGAAAAAAAGGGAATTTTGTTGATTGGGTATCGAAAAATAGTGAATTTTGCCAATAAGGTGTGAAAAAATAGCGAATTTCACTGGTCGGGTATGAAAAGATAGCGAAATTTGTCAATCTGGCGTAGAAAAATCGCGAATTTGTTTGATCGGGCATGGAAAAAGTGTGAATTTTGTCGATAATGTACAGAAAAATCTCTAGTTTCGTTGATTCACGAAAAAATAGCAAACTTCTTCAATAATGCGTGGAAAAAAAGGGGAATTTTATTGATCATGTGTGTAAAAAAGGGAATTTTGTGGATTGGGTGTCGAAAAATAGTGAATTTTATCAACTGGGTGTGAAAAAATAGCGAATTTCGCTGGTCGGGTATGAAAAGATTGCGAAACTTGTCAATCCAGCATAGAAAAATTGCGAATTTGTTTGATCGGGCATAGAAAAAGTGTGAATTTTGTCGATAATGTGCGGAAAAATCTCAAATGTCGTTGATCACGGAAAAATAGCGAACTTCGTCGATCAGGCGTGGCAGAAAAGGGGAATATTGTTGAACGGGTGTGGAAAAAAAAGGGAATTTTGTTGAAAGGGTGTAGAAAATCGTGAATTTTGTCGATTAGGAATGGAGAAAATGTTAAAATTTCATTGAATCACGAAAAAATAGCAAACTTCATCGAACAGGTGCGGGGAAAATGAGAGTTTTGTTGATCAGGTATGAAAAGAAGGGAATTTTGTTGATTGGGTGTCGAAAAGTAGTGAATTTTGTCAATAAGGTGTGAAAAAATAGCGAATTTCACTGGTCGGGTATGAAAAGATAGCGAAATTTGTCAATCTGGCGTAGAAAAATCGCGAATTTGTTTGATCGGGCATAGAAAAAGGGCGAGTTTTGTCGATAATGTGCGGAAAAATCTCAAATTTCGTTGTTTCACTGAAAAATAGCAAACTTCGTCGATCAGGTGCAGAAAAAAAGGAAATTTTGTTAATCAGGTGTCGAAAAATAGCGAATTATGTCAATTGGGTGTGAAAAAATAGCGAATTTCGCTGGTCGGGTATGAAAAGATTGCGAAACTTGTCAATCTGGCGTAGAAAAATTGCGAATTTGTTTGATCGGGCATAGAAAAAGTGTGAATTTTGTCGATAATGTGCGGAAAAATCTCAAATTTCGTTGGTACACGGAAAAATAGCGAACTTCGTCGATCAGGCGCGGCAGAAAAGGGGAATATTGTTGAACAGGTGTGGAAAAAAAGAGAATTTTGTTGAAAGGGTGTAGAAAATCGTGAATTTTGTCGATTAGGAATGGAGAAAATGTTAAAATTTCATTGAATCACGAAAAAATAGCAAACTTCATCGAACAGGTGCGGGGAAAATGAGAGTTTTGTTGATCAGGTATGAAAAGAAGGGAATTTTGTTGATTGGGTGTCGAAAAGTAGTGAATTTTGTCAATAAGGTGTGAAAAAATAGGGAATTTTGTTGATTGGGTGTCGAAAAGTAGTGAATTTTGTCAATAAGGTGTGAAAAAATAGCGAATTTCACTGGTTGGGTATGAAAAGATAGCAAAATTTGTCAATCTGGCGTAGAAAAATCGCGAATTTGTTTGATCGGGCATAGAAAAAGTGCGAGTTTTGTCGATAATGTGCGGAAAAATCTCAAGTTTCGTTGTTTCACTGAAAAATAGCAAACTTCGTCGATCAGGTGCAGAAAAAAAGGAAATTTTGTTGATCAGGTGTCGAAAAATAGCGAATTCTGTCAATTGGGTGTGAAAAAATAGCGAATTTCGCTGGTCGGGTATGAAAAGATTGCGAAACTTGTCAATCTGGCGTAGAAAAATTGCGAATTTGTTTGATCGGGCATAGAAAAAGTGTGAATTTTGTCGATAATGTGCGGAAAAATCTCAAATTTCGTTGGTACACGGAAAATTAGCGAACTTCGTCGATCAAGCGCGGCAGAAACGGGGAATATTGTTGAACGGGTGTGGAAAAAAAGAGAATTTTGTTGAAAGGGTGTAGAAAATCGTGAATTTTGTCGATTAGGAATGGAGAAAATGTTAAAATTTCATTGAATCACGAAAAAATAGCAAACTTCATCGAACAGGTGCGGGGAAAATGAGAGTTTTGTTGATCAGGTATGAAAAGAAGGGAATTTTGTTGATTGGGTGTCGAAAAGTAGTGAATTTTGTCAATAAGGTGTGAAAAAATAGCGAATTTCACTGGTTGGGTATGAAAAGATAGCAAAATTTGTCAATCTGGGGTAGAAAAATCGCGAATTTGTTTGATCGGGCATAGAAAAAGTGCGAGTTTTGTCGATAATGTGCGGAAAAATCTCAAGTTTCGTTGTTTCACTGAAAAATAGCAAACTTCGTCGATCAGGTGCAGAAAAAAAGGAAATTTTGTTGATCAGGTGTCGAAAAATAGCGAATTCTGTCAATTCGGTGTGAAAAAATAGCGAATTTCACTGGTCGGGTATGAAAAGATTGTGAAACTTGTCAATCCGGCGTAGAAAAATTGCGAATTTGTTTGATCGGGCATAGAAAAAGTGTGAATTTTGTCGATAATGTGCGGAAAAATCTCAAATTTCGTTGATTCACGGAAAAAGAGCGAACTTTGTCGATCAGGCGCAGCAGAAAAGGGGAATATTGTTGAACGGGTGTGGAAAAAAAAAAGAATTTTGTTGATAGGGTGTAGAAAATTGTGAATTTTGTCGATTAGGAATGGAGAAAATGTCAAAATTTCATTGAATCGCGAAAAAATAGCAAACTTCGTCAAACAGGTGCGGGGAAAAGGAGAGTTTTGTTGATCAGGTGTGAAAAAAAGGGAATTTTGTTGATTGTGTGTCGAAAAATAGTGAATTTTGTCAATAAGGTGTGAAAAAATAGCAAATTTCACTGGTCGGGTATGAAAAGATAGCCAAATTTGTCAATCTGGCGTAGAAAAATCGCGAATTTGTTTGATCAGGCATAGAAAAAGTGCGAGTTTTGTCGATAATGTGCGGAAAAACCTCAAATTTCGTTGTTTCACTGAAAAATAGTGCACTACGTTGATCAGACGCAGGAAAAAGGGGAAATTTGTTGAATGGATATAGAAAAAAAGGAAATTTTGTTGAACAGGTATAGAAAATTATGAATTTTGTCGATTAGGAATGGAAAAAATCTCAAAATTTCATTGAATCACGAAAAAATAGCAAACTTCGTCGATCAAAGTGTGGGAAAAAAGGAGAGTTTTGTTGATCAGGTGTGAAAAAAAGGGAATTTTGTTGATTGGGTGTCGAAAAATAGTGAATTTTGTCAATAAGGTGTGAAAAAATAGCGAATTTCACTGGTCGGGTATGAAAAGATAGCAAAATTTGTCAATCTGGCGTAGAAAAATCGCGAATTTGTTTGATCGGGCATAGAAAAAGTGCGAATTTTGTCGATATAGTGCGGGAAAATCTCAAATTTCGTTGATTCATGGAAAAATAGTGAACTACGTTGATCAGACGCTGGAAAAAAAGGAAATTTTGTTGAACAGGTGTAGAAAATTTTGAATTTTGTCGATTACGAGTGGAATAATCACAAATTTCGTTGATTCACGGAAAAATAGCGAACTTCGTCGATCAGGCACGGAAAAAAGGGAATTTTGTGTTTTATCGGGTGTAGAAAAATAGTAAATTCTGTCAGTCGGGTGTGAAAAAATAGCGAATTTTTTCAATTGGGTGCGGAAAAATTGGAATTTTATCGATTGGCTTTGGAAAAATTGTGAATTTTGTCGATCAGGTGTCTAAATATCCCAAAGTTTTTTTTATTGGGCATAGAAATTTACAAAAATTATCTTCAAAAGGTATACAGTAAATTAAACTTTGAATTGAAGTTAATTAAAAAAAATATTATATGTTCATGACAGGGTTGCCCTCTTTTAGCCAAGCCAAAAAAAGCCGGCTGGCTTTTTTTGGTTTTAGCCACTTAAAAAAAGCCGGTTTTTATTTTTAAAATTTTGTTTACAGCTAATTTGTTTTAAATTTGGATCAATTAATTTATAATACACTTATAAATATTTTCTACTAAGAAAATTATAAATTTCTATTAAATTTTGTCAAATAACTAAGTTTTTAACTGCTAGAAGGTAACTGTAAAGGCATTATGTCTGAAAAAAAAAAAAAATATATATATATATATATAAATATTGAAAAGAATATTAAGTTAGACTCTAAACTGGTGTTTTGAAATTTTATATTACATTATATAGCTCCACATATACTACACATTTTAAAGATCATATTTAATTAAACAATGACAAAATGTAGCACATCAAAATGGAAACATTCTTATGTGTCCATATGGAGAGTTAACTTATAAATGTTAAAAGAAAAATTAGAAAGGATATAATATTTGAGGAGAGTTAGGTACATAAGTGTATAAAAAATAGAGCATTTAAACAAGAAAATAAATAAATAAATAAAATTTCTCTAAATAAATTTTCGAAAAGCTTGTTGTTAAGCATATTCATGCATATGCTATTCATAATGTTTTTTTAATAGTGAGAAATGATGTTTTTATTATATGACTATGTATAATTTTAAATGTTTATTAGAAATAAAATAAGACTTGTATATTAATAGCTCTTAAAATTAATTAAGTAATGAAACATGTAACTAAGTAACTATTGTCCTCTTAATTAAAAACACTTTAAAATATGTAGTTTATAATTACAATGCTTCATTGTAAAGCCGATTATGGCCAATTTTGGCCAAAAAAAGCCGTTTAAAAACAATAAAAGCTGCCGGCATGGCTTTTTTTAATTTTAGCCGGCTTTTTTGCAACCCTGATTCATGATGAATGTTTATGTGTATTTATAAACACATGCACACATAGGAGTATTACCCCTAAGCTCACATCATGTGCACATAAGTGCTTTTTTCTTGCACACAATTACTTGGTACTCACAGGAGTACTTGGTGCACCACTCGTAAAAATATTAGGTAGTTTTAGTTTAGCCGAGTGCCAGTGTTATATATACATACATATATATGTATACACACACACATATGTATATACATATATTGTCTATATCACCTATATACATATATATGTAGTATATATATTTATATAAACATGTATATAGACTTATATATGTATCTATAACATTGGCGCCCGGCTAACCGAAATAAAGTTCCAAATATTACAAGCATTTAACCTTCCTTCAGCTGTAATTAGAAATTAAATTGTGAAGAATTCATCATAATGTTTTAAAATTTAAAATATAGCTTCATCGTATGTTATAAGGTTCAATTTTAGGTTATATTTATAGAAACATCTTTTTTTTTTTTTAATTTTTTACTATTATAAGAATATTGCTCAGCTCTCTGTTGTGCCACTGTTCCATTACAGGTACTTCAATAAATTTATGCTTGTTTTTTGGTCTTATTATTGATTTTGCCGTATTGATATTGCAGTGTGAATTATGTATGTGATAGCAATATGTTTAACCCTTAACCGGAAATGTGAAAATCCCGTGCACAAACAGACCACTTAATAATTTATCAAATAGTGAACTTAAACATTTAATCTTTAATAGTAATGCATTAATAGGAGCAATTTTTTTATATAACAGCATAAAAATAAGTTTTGAATGCCGGAGTGCGAAAATATTAAGGGCAGATATATCGACGAAACCATCTCACAGATGGTACGTTTCTGGTTAAGGGAACTGAACTGGGCTTAGATGCCTTATGTTCCCTCAGCCGTTGTTTTGAATTGTTTGGCGATTTTTTGTTGGTGTGTTGGCGGTGTTTAAAATATGGCAACCTCGATATGTGAAACCCCGTGTGACATATGTATTCTGACGTGTTGTGTTCTGGCAACCACTGAGAAGTGGTGGATTTTGTGCATGGATTTTGATATTGTGTTGTATCGCTCTGTCTTTTGATTTTTATGTTAAATTTATTGGATGTATTTGACTGACTATATGGTTTCTGCAATCTGTTTAAAAGCTTTTGCTGAAGTAATTAAGAAATATGAGGAAATTTTGAGAAGAAAAGTAGGTTTGTTTATTGTGTCTCAATGCATATTCATAAGCCTATTTTGGAAAATGATGGTGGTGTTATGAGAAAGATTTCGTACTGGAGCTTTCAAGAAAGCAGATATCTGTTAAGGTATGTTGATAATTTTAAGTATATTTTGCTGCTTTAAGAGTTTTTTACATTTTGAGATTGCTAGAAAGTGAGAACTTCGGAATCTTAAGAATGCTACACCGGGAAAACTGCTGAAAGCAGTGATGGTTTTTTTTTTTTTTTTTTTTGGTTGATGTGCGCGAAGCGCTGATACAAGATTACTGATTGCCACTTTAGCGAGTTTCATTTTTTATGTATATTCTGCTGCCTTAAGAGTTTTTATATTTTGAGATTGCTAGAAAGCGAGAACTGCTGAATTTTGAGAATGCTACACCGGAAGAACTGCTGAATGCAGTGATGGTTTTTTTCAGTTAATGTGCACGAAGCGCTCATACAAGATTACTGATTGCCACTTTAGCGAATTTTGTTTATTATTTACATTTTATTTTCGTTAAGCGAAACATGCATATAAACCGGTGCTTGGCGACATTTACTACTTGGCGGAAAAGGGGTTTTCACGCCAAGAAAATTCCAAGGTGGCAGCCGTGGGAACTTATGACATCTGTTCCGGGAACTGCAATAATTAAGCCTTTTTGTGGTAAAATTTAGATAGGCAAAAAAAGTGTAAAAAGAAAAGTGCACAAAATCTGAGCGTATTTGGCACCACTGATTGTGTATAAAAGGTGCACAACTCAGGTATGCAAAAAATGTGTAAACAAAAAAGTGCACAAAATCCGAGCGTATTTGGCACCTCTGATTGTGTATAAAAAGTGAACAATTTAGGTATACACTTTTTGTGCACAATTCAGTGTGCACTCATTATGTATAAGCAGAGGTGCCAAATACGCTCGCTTTTTGTGCACTTTTTTTTTTACACTTTTTTTGCAAACTTTTTCTAGCTGGGTGGTGGTTAAAAATTAAGGTAATTTTCGGATTCAGTTCTAAAAAATATATAAAAGTTAAAAAACACTATTACGCAGTCTTGCGTTATCTAATCTAAAACTTGTTCTTAAATTTCGTGGCTGTAATCTATCAGAAATTTTTTGTGTTACCATGTAAAATAAGTATAAATAGTAACCAGCAAAAATCATAATATTAGATTGCCATCGGATTTACGTCAATATGTAAAATTTAATCTCGATAGGATATTTCAAAGTGAGTTAAAGTTCAAGTACAAATTTTGAACTGGAAAAACATACATACGATCGTTGAAGTTAAACAAAAACTTATAAATATAGCATAATTTTTGTTAAAAGAAATAATGTAAAAAACTGTCTGAAATCCTTACAAAAAAATGTTAAATTACTATGATTTTAGTCAATCTGAAACTTAATAAAATTTAACTCAATGCTTGTACGATTTTTTCAAATCGCAGATAAACATAAAATAAGTTCTTCGAATACTTTAACCCCTAAAAGCATGCGGAAATCATCAGGATTCATATGCAGAAAAGTGGTATGAGTCATGCATTTTTAAAGTTTCATAACTCGGTCAAATTTAGTATTATATGAACGGGACTTTTTTTTATCTTACTTGTCAGTGTAATAGGGAAATTTTACTAAATATAACTTATAGGACTGGGGGACCGTACAAAAATTTAAATTTCGTAATTTTTTAAGAATTGTTTTTATTGACCCAAATCGCTTTTAACACTAGAACTACCAAGACCGTCATTTTGACGGTTTTCAAATTTCATGCTTAAAAATTTGATATAATTTATGTATTGTTCCAGAATTTTATGATACGACTTTTAATGAAATATAAGAATAGTTAAATATTCCTTTTCAGTTTCCACTCACCCACTTTATTTTCCATAATCAGTATGACCTATACCTATTTATACCATGACCCGTCAAATTGACGGCTTTGGCAATTTCGATGTTGAATGATCCAAAGTTTTCGGCAGCCGTTACAACGGGATCAAATTTGGTCCGATTACGATTTAGTTTAGAACTGAACGGTCTGACTGTAAATATAATCAGTATGCAATCATTATCAGTTGTATTTCTAACGTGATAAAGTTCTTGGTGAAAAGTGCAATCTATGCAAAGTGTAATCTGTAAAAAGTCCAATCTCAGAAATAGTATTGTAGGAAGGCTAATTGCTTTCATGCACAGCTTGGTTTCCGACAGCGGATGTCACTCATTATTAGAGGCACTCTACAAACCGTCGGAATACCAGAAGGCGTGGCCTAAAAGCAAGAGAAGGAAAGGAAGTAAAAACTGAAATGACGTGAGAAACGACTAGGTACATGTTTTTGCTTGCGAGTGTGAGATGTGATGGAATGTGTGTGTTGGAAGAATGTCGTCTTAGGACATGGCAAAATATATGAGCTTTCAAATTTATTTTTTGCAAATTCTATGCAACAAATAATGATTTCCAGGAAGCAAAAAAATATTCGAAAAATTCAAAGAACTCAGTAGTATAAATAAAGACTGTTCGGACACTAATTCAAGTAAAAATAATTTGGACATATCTTGCGTGGAAAATAAAACTCAATTTTCAGACTCTGAAGAAGCTGAAGATGAAATTGAAGTACGATATATTGAAGAAAGTGAAGAAGATGAATATGAAAGTGAAGATGCATGGAGTGAATATTGAATTCCCCAAAAGAGCCACAGACGCAGAAAGCGATTGCGAATATGTTCAGATACTCAATCAGATAGCCAAACAGAAAAAAGACAAAAGAAAGACATTGCTCTCGACGGTAATAAATGGGAAGAATTAGGGAATGATTGTGTTGGTAGACTCCCATCACATTCTATATTCAAGGATAGTTCAGGCCCAACTGGTTACGCGAAGCGAAACATTATGCTTGTCAATGTTAGCTGTGCATTTAGACTTATAATTCACAATCGAATTATGAATCACATAAAAACTTGCACTGAGCTCGTGGCTAGATATGTTGTACAGAAGGACGATTGGGAAATTACTATTGAAGAATTATATGCATTTGTATCTATTTTGTATGCTCGAGCAGCCTACGAAGCGAGAAATTTGAAATTATCATATTTGTGGTCAGAAAAATGGGGACCTTCTTTCCTTCACGAAACATAGAAACACTCTTGATGAGTAGAAACAGATTTTTAGAAATTATGAGATTCATTCGTTTCGACAAAAAAAGCGAGAGGAGTGTTCGCTTAAGAACTGACAAATTTGGATTAGCTTCCGAAATGTCGAAGTCCTTTATTGATAACAGCCAAGCTTGTTACAAACCAGATCAGAATATAAGCGTAGATGAACAACTGTTTCCCACAAAGGTAAGATGTATATTTATGCAATATATGCCCAACAAACCGGGCAGGTTCGGAATTAAGTTTTGGTTAGCTGTAGACAGGCAAAGTAACTATCTTATAAATGGCTTTCGTTATTTAAGCAAAGATGAACTTAGACCATCCGGAGTACCTTTGAATGAATTTGCAGCTTGTAAAAAACTATGTAAATTGTGGGAGAAATATAACAACGGATAGTTTTTTTACAAGTATACAACTCGCGAAGAAGCTACTGGCCAAAAAACAAATCTTGTTGGAACTATGCGAGCTAATAAAAGAGAATTGCAGAAAATATCTACAGTTAGAAAAGATAACATGGCTCTTTTCTGCACAAAACTCTACAAATCAAATGATACTGTTCCAACAATTTACAAAAGTAAACATCGTAAAAAAGTACTAGTTCTTAGCTCAAAATATAAATCCGTAAAAATTGCTTCTAATCGAAAAAAAATTCTTGCAACTGTGCCGTTTTACAATGAGACTAAGTTTGGAGTAGATGTAGTTGACCAAATGGCCCGCAAATATAGCGTAAAAGCAGGGCCACGTAGATGGCCTTTGTAGGTATTTTACAATATTTTGGACTTGGTAGGAATCAATGCGTAGATTTTATATAAAGAGACTTATGAAAATATAACTAGAAAACAATTTTTATTTCAATTATCTAAAGAATTCTCCAGTGAATATAGGTTCTGCAGAAAAGAAGCCTCCTACCAAAAATAAGAACAGAAAGCAATGAATTGTACTCCAGAAAACTAAAAAAAAAGTCCTTATGAACAGAAATCTTGCCAAATTCGATTGTGCAAAAAAACAAAAAAAAAAAAAAAAAACAGAGCGATTTATTCCTGTAATGTATGCAACAAACATGTTTGTGGCAAGTGTTCATCTAAAATGACATGTACTTGTAAAATATGTGCCTCATAGTTATTTCATACATATCAAATATGCTATATAAATGCAAATAGAAACTGTTTTTGTTTATTTTTTATTAATAATTAATTGATTACTATATTAAATGTTGTTTTTGATAAATTATATTATTTTATTTACATTAACTAAGTGGCAAGTGATCATCTAAAATAACATGTACTTGTATGTGCTTCATAGTTATTTCATACATATCAAATGTGCTATACTATAAATGCAAATAGAAACTGTTTTTGTTCGTTTTTTTATATAATGAATTATTATATTAAATGTTGTTTTTGGCAAATTATATTATGTTATTTACATTAACTAAGTGGCAAGTGTTCATCTCAGATAACATGAACTCGTAAAATATGTGCATCATAGTTATTTCATACATATCAAATGTACTACAATATAAATGCAAATAGAAACTGTTTTTATTTGTTTTTTTATTAATAATTAATGAATTATTATATTATATGTTGTTTTTGTTAAATTATATTCTTTTATTTATATTAACTAAGTCAAAAGTTACAATGAAAAGCCATGATCAAAAATTCGTCAATTTGACGGGTGCGGTAAAACTAGGTATATATGTAACATCGGTAGTTCTAGTGTTAAAATATTTCTTTGCCTCATTTAAAACATTTTTGTAATTGGAAGTATATGGACTAACAGTTTAGGAATTAGCTATTGGATTCCATTGAGAGCGGATATCCTGTATATCGTGAGAATTGTGGGCAAAAATGAATAGACTTACAAATCCCTGTAAATATTTTTTTAATATTTCATAAAATATATTTGCCAATATTAACTACATTTTCTTCTTGTTGATTTGTCAACTTCTTTTAAGTTTCACGTCGGCGTTATCTTACATTTGAAAATACGTTTATTAACTTATTAAATGCATTTATTGCAACATATGAATTAATAAAGATGTCCAAGATGAAGGTAATTATGATAAAACAATCAATCGTAACTTAAAATCGTAAGTTTTTGTTTACATTTCTCTTGGTTAGTACTGAACAACATTAGGGTAATAATTATCTATTATTCAATTTGACGACCTTGTGTGTGTGTTAAAATTCGGTTTAACAGTTCTCATGTTTGAATTAAAATAAAATGATAATTAAAAATAAAAATATCAAGTCGGAAATATTACGTCAAACATTGCAAATGAGTTCGTACTGCAACTAGGTTTATAAATGTATTACGCAAATATGTATTACGAAAATTATAAACTTATCGTTTCATGGGTAACCTAGAATCATTAACGTTTATAGGATATCATTGGATTAATTATATATGATATGATTTAATAGAGTAAATAAAAATTTTATTAATATCTTTTTCAATTTTGATTCGATTTTAATAAAGTTTCAAATGAATCGACAAAATTCTACAACGATTATATATATTAAATTTTAAACTATTCGTTTGGATAATTTTGCGATGTTATATGCGCACAGACGGACAGACATACAGACAAACAGGCGGACTTGACGAAGACTATAGATGAAACGAATTTATACAATTACGAACGTACCTAAAAATAGATTTGTTTATCTATCTAAAATTTATAAATACATTTTTTGAATCCTGACCCATTTGCTTCTTCGAATTTACCTGTTGTGTCTATTTTTCAAACAATCACTTTTTTTTTTTTTTTTTTTTTTTTTTTTTTTTTTTTTTTTTTTTTTTTTACGGAATCAAAAATACCAGTGACTTTACCATTGTGGTTCGGAGAAGTATGTTGTTTTGATGAATGTGAACTTTTATCAAATGTGCACTGTTAGCCTTATATTTTCAAAATCGTGTACGATCTATTTTAGGTTGAAATTCCATTTATCACGGATATCATAGAATGCAACTTCAATAAAATTATGGGCTTCAATCGTTACATAAAAGAAACGTTCTTTCTGCACCATACCTGAAAAAATTCTTTCAATAAAAAATAATATTGTAATGATGTAAATATTTGATGTATACTGTGCTGATGCTGATATTTCAGATGTATTATTTTCTGGTTTTTTCTCAAGGTATATTTTAAATATTTAGATCTTGAAAAAAAAAATAGTGTTGTAAATATTTGCTATGAAACTTTCGAAATGATATTTATTTTTTATGTACGTTTATATATGCATTATCTTTTACTTATGTTTCAATTTACGTTTATGTATGTATTGTGTTTTATGAATTTTTTTTATTATTTTATTTTATTTTATATTAGTAAATTTTATAAATAATTTTAGCACGAGATTAATTATAAAAGAGATTCTAACTACAACTTTAAAATTAGTAAAGTATTTTGAAGGAACGGTTGATCCTAAAAATATAAAGGTTCAGTCTATTGGTTTCCAATGTATGTTTTTAATGTAAATCACTTTAATAAAATGCCTTTTAAGTAAAACTAAAAAGTGATATTTTCTTGATCCAGATCTTCTTAAAAAGATTCAATATGTTTCTTCATTTACTCATTCTGGGTTGGTGCATGAAAACCTAAAAATAATCAAAATGTGTCTATTCATTTACTGCATTTCTTATTTAAGAAAAAATTACTAAATATTTCCTCTCCCCCTTTTTTTGAGTGAATAATTCTTCTAAAAAAAAACTCTAGCCTCAAATTTTTAGTTGTGTCATGTTTTTTTGCTGTGATTCGTATGTATATCGGACGGCCGAATCTGAAAATGATCTTCATTTTTAACCACCACGCAGGATTTTTTAGCAAATCGTAATTTTCAAAGTTAAAAAGTTTAAAAGTTTAAAAAAAAATCGAAAATTGATATTATAACATAGATGTGATGCATGTGTTATGTAGCTTTTCATAATTAATTCTTATATATTTTGTAGCGTTGATTCCTAAAATGATTTTTTATTTTTACCATCACGCCACGATTTTTTTCGCAAATTGCAAATTTTTAATTTTTTCAAAAGTCAAAATATTGCGAAATTTTGATGCTATTGAATAGACGTAAAACTTTTTTTTCACAGCAATTTATCCATCTTTTGGCTTATACTATGTATTTTTACAGCTAAACATGTAAAATATGGTGTATTTTAAAATCCTTACAATTTCATTCTACTCGTGGAAGTTTCCTTGAACCGGTCAGGCTCTGCCTCACACTTTTTTTTCCTTTTATACTCTCTGTGGGGTTCATCCACTGGATTTCATCATGTGTTCTCTTTTATTTTGGCTGTTGATAAGACTGATACCATAAATAAACGAGACTCACCTCTTTGCATCTGTAGATACTTATCAACATCATTATACTATATTTTACATTGCACACTAACGTCCTAGCATCACGTCAAAAAGCCACAAGAGATGACACTGCCTGACTGGCTAAATTACCTGCTTGACGGTCCAGTTCTTCTACAACGTGTAGCTGATTGCATGAAATTTTTAGAAGTGAATGAATTTATATTTATGAATCCCCTCCCTTTCTGAGCTTGTAGAGTAACTCATTCATCTCAGCTCCCATTTCAGACAGGAACTCTTGTTTTGCACATAATGTAAATATTTGTCTTATTTCCTTTGGTTTGTTTTATTTAGTAATTTAGTACTTTCATTATATTTATCAGCATATGCATTTCACTTAATATTTTCCAGTTCTAATATTCAAAAAATATGTCTTGTTTGTTTATGCATGTATAGAACATAGTGTCAATTTCTGTCAAAGTATGTACTGGTGACACTTCTTGGGAGTTTCAGAGTCAAAAACAGCAAACTAAATTTATTTTTTTGTATGTTATTAATTGTTTTAAAATATTGTAAAGATTAGTCATTGCTAATGTATATTACCATATGCAGTGGATTTGAGTCTCCCCCCGGGATTGCACTTATACTCTAAAGCGAAAGCTGGGCTCCTGGGACGGTCATCCCTGTCATACCTGTTGATAAGACAGGAAATCTGTCGCAGATATATTTAAAATATTTACATTTTTTTTGGTAAGGCTTTGATATATTTTCGATGTTTTTTTCACTTTTTCACTTTGAAATTTACTATTTGAGAAAAATCCTGACGTGATGGTTAAAATGAAGGTCATTTCGGATTCAGCGCTAAAAAATACATAAAAACCAATTATCAAAAGTTAATAAACATAACCATCAGATCTGTTTTATAGTATCAGATTTTCGCTTTTTTTTTTTTTTTTTTTTTTTTTTTTTTTTTTTTTTTTATCTTTAAAAAGTACTATTTTGAAAAAAGCTTGACGTGATGCTTAAAAACGAAGATTATTTTCGGATTCAGTGCTAAAAATACATAAGTACCAATTATCAAAATTTAAAAAACGAAACCATCGCTGGCTCGTGTTATTATAAATAAGCAAAGCATAATAAAACTTATAACACTTTCTGTCCTTAGAAATTTAAGATAAAAGGATTCGGCCATTAATATTTGGACTATGCTCTATCACATGAGAGGTACCCAGTTCCTTTAGTACTGAAATTTTGAAGCTGTCAAATAATCTTGAAATCTGTGAGAGATGCACTGTAAAAAAAATTCCGCAACGTTCCTGGGAAAAAATGGGCAGCTGAGTTGCCCATTATTTCCAAGAAACATTTCTTGAAAATGACTGGAACTTTACTGTATATGTTAAAAACTTTCTACAGAAATGCCAGTAAGTTTCCTGCGAAATACCAGGAATATTTCTGTTGACAGCAAAACATTACTGACATTTCACAGCATGCGGGATCCGCAGACGATTTTTACATTTCCAGTTGACAATTTTCGCTTTATTATCATTATTTGTTAGAATGAAAAAATATTTTGAAATTGACATCAAAATTATTATTTATAATTTACACGAAAAAATAAATTTTCAGTTAAAATTCAATAAAGTAAATATATATATGATACATTGTTTCTGAACTTTGCTTAAAATATAAAAATATATAAATGTAAATAATAATTAGAAAAAAAAATCTAGACATAAAATATTTTGGATTTTCGTCAGTAATTATGTTAGTTTACAAGTTAGATAAAATACATATAAATTTTCATGAAAAAAAAAAAAAAAACCTAAACGTAATTGTATATTTTTTCCGAAAAAAAAAAAAAAAAAAATTCAAATTTGCAGCAATTCAAAGTGTCAAATATATATCAAATTTAAATCAAATTGTAATAAAGTGTTAAAATATAAAATTAATTAAAAAGGGAAAAAAAAGTCCAGAGGTAGGGCATCGAACTCGGGCCGTACGGGTGGCGTGCGAGCTTTCTGCGTCCACACCACAAAAGATACGTTGAGAACTGCAAACTAATGGGTATTTGAAACGTATGCTAAACCTCGGCATCTAATTTCTGAAAATCTAAGGCCCATTTGAAGAAATCATTTCAAAAGAATAATTAGAGATAAGAACTCTAAAACATACTTTAAATTAATCAAAATCGGTGAGAATCATGTTTGATGGTCCCCTGGTTAATGGAGATCCAAATAATAGGTGTATTTTTTTTTTACACTGTCTGTTCGTTAAACATTCCACAGACAAGTACGAGAGATAATCTCTTAGCGATGTCACAGAGGTATTGTATTTTCATCTGAATTTTCTTGACAATAGAGACGTAAAGGATTATGTCGTCTATTGATTTATTTGCATTCCATATTGATTTTTTTACATTCATTTAAGGAATTCGTTTTCGACACTCGCGCGCGAGCAACGGATTATAGCAAAATAATAATAAATGGCGGCCGCAGCGTTTTGCTGTTTCCAACTTTTGTTCAGGAACGTTTCAGATAAGAAAACCAGAATTTCACAGAAAAGAGCTAGATTATTCTGAAAACCTGAGAAAGGGCGAAACGTTCCTGGATTTTACATGGAACGTTACCATTATTTTTTTTTTACAGTGTGGCGAAAATAAATCACTTTCAAAAGTATAGAGTATGCTCGATTGGATATGAAATTACGTTCTACATGTAAAACATCTTTTTACATTACTATACTTCAAATGTTAATTTTTAGACATTTCTAAGTAAATTAATATCAAATTTGTGAACTGTTACGTGACTCATACATTTCCTGAATTCAAAATTCACCGATATCCATCTAATCCTTATGTTGGATTACTAAATACACTACATATTAAAATTATATTTTTTTACAGAGTAGACAGCATCATTACATTGAGTCTATGACCTTTCATGGAACATTTATCCTTTTGTGATTTTTTGTCGATTAATTGTAGCTTGGTGAACTATTACATGGCTGATTCATTTGCTGAACTCAAAATTCATCGATGATCACCTATTTTTTTATCCTTTATTGCTAAATGCACCACATATTAACATTCTAGATTTTTACAGGGAATAGAGCATTATTAGATTGATTATCTAACCATTCATGGAGCATTTACCACTTTTTGATTTATTGTCGTTTAGTTATAACGTGGTGAACTGTTACGTAGCTGATAGATTTCCTGTTTTCAAAATTCCCAGCTGATCATCTATTCCTTATGCTATATTACTAAATACACTACATATTAAAATTCTAGATTTTTATAGAGAAGACAGCATCATTAGATTGAGTCTCTTACCATTTATGGAGAATTTATGCTTTTGTGATTTTTTATCGATTAATTGTAACTTGGTGAGCTATTACGTGGCAGATGCATTTCCTGAATTCAAAATTCATCGATGATTATCCATTCTTTATGCTTTATTACTAAATACACTGCATATTAAAATTCCGATTTTTACTGTGAAGACAGCATTATTAGATTGTTTCTCTAACCATTCGTGATGCAATTATTCTCTTGTGATTTTTTGTGGATTTGTTATTTTCTAACAGTTTAATTCAATTGTGATACATAATTATTAACATTCAATAATAAACACATGTAATTTTTTTGTACATTCATTATTCATTTACAGCCTGCTGTTTGAATAATATACACTGTTACACCAGCTTACCTTATCTGTCAAAGTTTTATTAACTCGATATTCGCTACTTTCTGACACATAAACCGAAATCATATTTTCATCGAAAGAAAAAAGAAGATTTTATATCCATTTTTCAAATATCAACAAATAAACTTATACATTATTCATTTTATTGCATTTTCTTCTTTTATGGAAACATCTAAAGTATGAAAAAGAAAGGAAAATAACGCGTTGAAAATTGTGAAAGACTTTTTCTAGAATCAGAATAAAAATATTAGCTTTAGCTCGAGTGTTTATATCTTAAACAAGAGAGAAAAAAATCATGCACCAAGCATGGATTATGAAACGCTTTCCAACACATTCAGAATAAGGAATCAAAACTTCACCGTGTAATAAGTTGAAATAAGATATGTAATTTAACCATTTATATACACATTAACATATTTGAAAACCCAATTTCAGCAATTTCCCATTTACAGTCGAAAAATTATCCGAATTCTTTGAGCAGCCCTGTATATGATGTATAGACTTGTATCTGTAAACTACATGCACGCAAATATTTAGTTCAGTTATGAAATACATACCACAGTTGTAAATTCCCTTTTAGCAGTTTCCGCTAATAAGGAGAATGGTACTTGAATTATTTTGTGCAGCCTTGTATATGAGGGATAAAATTTATATACAACGAGTGAAATGCAAAAAGTTAGTTAAATTTAAAAGCTCATGCTGAAAATGAAAACGCACTTTCGGCAGTTATTGCTCAAACACAGTACTGTAAGCGATTTCCTTTGTATGTCCCTGTAAATCAAAGATAAATGCTAGGAATGCTATTTCTATAGTATCCATGTTATGAAATTCGGCGAGTTATATCAATTTCAATACATTTGAAATAGCGTAATTTCAATAAAATGCACTGCAAACGATTTTTCCTCATTGACCATAATGTAACGGTATTTTTGAGTGCCCCTGTTAAGGAACTATAAATGCTACACGCTTCATACTCAATACTGAGCATGATATGGTAAACATAATTAATATTCATCAATTGCGTTAAATTTCGAGTATATTCACGGAAGTTAGAGCGTGTACAGACGGACAGACAATCCAAATTCATAAACACTTTTCAACTACGTTGGAAAGTGTTAAATACAGAACTACTGTTTTTTATGGGAAAAAAAGTAGTCTGATATTATTGCAATATAATTGAAAATGCAGAGACAAGGAAAAATTAAATGTTATTAGAATAATTTATTATTCTAATTACTATGAATGTTATGTTATTCTGTGCGAATTCTGTGAATCACGATTAGAGATAAGTCATGGATAAGCCAGAGATAAGTCATGGAAACGATAATTCATGCATAAATGTGTAACTTCTATTTATCTATTACGGTTTCTTTTCCAAATACAATTGAAATATTGTGATTTTTTTTATTTCTGAATTTTTTATTTCTTTTTTATTTCTGTGTGAATTCTATTGCATTCTGTGTGAATGGTATTCTGGGTGAATGTGTGGTATTATTAAGGTATAGCTTCAAATTCAACAACTTCGTCTTATGTCAATTTAGCAGAGTTGTCAACATATTCAGAATCATCTGTGCTGCGATACTATGATAAGAGGAGCAGAAATGCTGAAAATTTAAACAGTTCACCACGCAAAAGGCAGCTTGAAGATGACGCTCCGGAAAAAAGCCAAAAACCTTTACCAAAAATATAAAAGTAAATCCAGGAAACCAAAAAGGCCCCCCCCCCCCTCACCAAAGAATAAGAGTAAAATTAAACCCATGAAAACAAAATGTGCCCCCTCTCCCATACAAACAAACAAACAAACAAAAAAAAAAACAAAAAAAAAAATAAATAACTGTGGATATATCTAGGTGGCACAATGGATGAATATTAGAATAATTCATCCTACATAAGAGCGTGAATTGATCCCTCGTACACTGTAACTTTTTTTAAGGAATATTTTACCAAAACCTTTTTTTTAAATATTTTTTTTTTCCTATCGCTTAAAATGTATAATTAAAGAAAAAGATAAGTCATGGATAAATGTGTAACTTCCATTTATCTATTACGGTTTCTTTTCCAAATACAATTGAAAGATTGTGATTTTTTTTTCCAGTTATTAACAGTTTTAACTTCTTTTAAGTAGCTATTTAGATCATCTAAAGTTATTTTTAATTAATGTGCGGTCTTTTATATGTATACATTCCAAAAATTTAGAATTACCGAAAGTGTTTCTAATAAATTGATCAACGAATTTTTTTTGTTAGCTTAATAATCTAAGTTTAAAAATAAAGTATAACATCATACCTTAAATCTCTTCATTTATTGTTATTTGTAAAATAGCTAAAGTGCGCATTCCTGCACCCCCCTTACCCTATTTTCTTAAAAAAGTATTTTCAGTTAGTGTGTTAAAATTTTAAACACGAAACAAAAAACCATGCGTCAAGCATAGATTATGAAATACTTTCCAACACATTTAGAATAATATAACAAAAGTACTCAGTTCAAAAAATTAAAATATTACGTCTAATTCGAATATATCAAAACGCCAAACACATTTCAAATCCCAATTTAAGCTGTTCCCATCTACAATCGGAACATTTTCCGAATTTTTTTTAGCAGCTCTGTATATGATATATAGATTTGAATCTATTAACTACATGCAATCGAAAATTTCGTTCTCTTAAGAGATATATATATTTCAGTTGACAATTTACCATCAGCAATTTCCTCTAATAAGGAGAATGGTACGTAAATACTTTTCTGTAGCCCTGTATATGAGGTATAGAATATATATAAAAGAGTAACATGCAAAAAATTAATTAAATTTAAAATCGCATACCGAATTTTAAACCTTACATTATAGCAATTATTACACACACAAAAAAATTACTGTATCCGATTTCTTTTGCGTGTCCCTGCAAATGAGTAAAATGCTATGAATGCCCTCTTCTAACTTGAATTTAGTCAAATTAAGCGATTTATATTAGTTTTAATACATTTGAAATAGCGTAATGTCATTAAAATACTCTACAAACGATTTTTACGCATATATAATTGCATATATAATGATGTAATGGAATGCTTTTGAGTGCTCCTCTAAATGAACTATTAATGCTACATACTTTATATGCAATACCAAACATGCTTTGGTGACCCTAAATGACCCTTATCAATTGCATCAAAATTCGAGTATATTTAAGGGTGTTAGAGTGGGGACAGACAAACGGAATGCATAAACACTTTTCAACTTTGTTAGAAAGTGTTAAAAGGAGATGCAATGCATTAAATAGAAAGAAATAATCAAGAAATATTTTATTATTTAATTGAAGATATAAATTTAGAGCAGAAGTAAATTTTATTATATAAGCTTCCTTAACCCTCTCGTCACCCTGAGCCTCATATGAGACTCCTACTTCGAATTGCACTAAATGAAAGAAAAAAATTATTTTTGTTAATTCCAGCACCTAATAGTGATAGCATATGTCGATACATTTATTATTATGACTTCACTTATGTTTCAGCATTTAATAATAATAATGTTAATAAAAGTTTCATTAGTTTTTAGTAAACCGTTGGCGTTTCTTTTAATTCAAACCTGTTTCACTCTTTAAATTTAAATTAAAGATCGCTATTCCGAAATAGTAATTTGTGATAAAAGATAAAAAATAGTACTAATTTTTTTTAATTCTTCTTTAGGATATTTTTATATGGAAAACACGCAACATAACTACATTCGTTATGTTTCTGTAAAGAGCACAATCGTTAAATTTCAGTAAACTGTAACTTCTGTGATTTCGATAGCTACTTTTAATTTTGTTAGTGTAAAAGTAATTTTCCCCAAAATTGGAAAAAAAATCCACTGCCGAGAGGGTTAAATAACTTGTTCGATACTTTTAAAATGTTAGATGGTACATTAGTTTTAAGGGAAAAAATCAAGAGTATAAAAAGAAAACTCCTTTTATAAAAGGTATGTTTTATTATTTTTTCTCTATATATATAAAGAATAATTGAACATAGTTTGGAGCAGTTGTTAGGAGATCGGTGCTACTTTAGAAAATATGTTTTAAAAGCAGGGGAATAGATTTTTTAGAACTTAAACTCTTTTAAAAGTTTTTTAAGCCATACATATATAAATAATGAATTCATCCATGGACAGTCATTTTTCAAGAAACAACGTCAGTTCTTTAACGTCAGTTTTTTCCCTTCTCCACCATTTAATGGAAAAAGCTATAGATAGGAAAATAAAGCATAAATAGAATTTTTCAAGCAAAAATAGCTATTAAAACATTTTTTTAAAACGTTTGATTAATGTCTTAGAAACAGAATGAAATAGTCTGGAACTATTCCTCTAAAACCAAAAATATAGAGGTAGAGAGAAAATAAACTTGTTTATCTTTGATAAGAACTTTAAATGGATCATGAAACTTTTTTATGATTTATTGTTGATATATTAGTCTTAAAGGAATAATTTTGAAAAAAGTTAATAAATATAAACTCTAAATTTAAAAAATCAAAAAACCCGACTGCGTAAAAAGCGAACTAATTAATTATTTGTCTTCAATGAGAAAATATTTTTTATATTAATTGTCTTTATTTACTTGTATTGATGACTTTACTTGTATTTAAGTTGTGTTTAATTGCTAGTTCCTATCTATAAAACTGTTTTGATGAGGCCTATATATGTCATCAAGGTTAGAGTTGCAATAAAGATTAGAGATCCTACCTACACAACTTCCAGGTTGTGTAATATTTAAACGGAGCTTCTGACTGTAAAATAGTCAATGGAACATCGTCTTCATTTTGAAAGACCTATCCAATGATATGCCACTCAATACGATGCGTAATTTTTTTCGTCTCTACCGCCATTTTATATTTTAGTGCAGCCATTTTGAATTTATAAAAACAAAGCCTAGCCTATGACCATCGGACGATTTAGACGAATCGATAGAAAATTCATTCATTTAAACCCATCCAGCCGTTTGGATGTTTCGAGGGTATAAAGAAATCCACATACCCAGATACGCGTGAAACACATAACTTTTCTTGGCAGTCGGATAAAAACAAACAAACATTTGTGTTATTGATTCTTAAAACGTTTGTTTTCTCTTTAAAATTATTAATGGATTCAAACCGTTGTTCATTACAATTTTATTTCCAAGTATATTTAAAAGACTGGTGAATTATTTTGCAAAACTTAACTTTTCTGACTTCTGTTACAACAAGCTGTTAAAAATAGCTAAAAATATTTAAATCATGAACAGCTAATTTTTCAGATGGAGAAATTTAATTATAAATAATTATAAAGAACATCAATAATTTTATTAAATTAATTGCTAATTTCTTGAATCACTGTCTTTTATTTACGCTCTACTAATTAAAGGAATATATCATGTTAAATATATTGATATATCTCATATGAATACTTTAAATTACAAGATTTCTTTTACAATATTTGGTGGCACGTAGGTTTTATAGGGAAATTTCATTAAACGAGAAAAAACAGATTCTATTTAGAAGGGGTATTTCGGAATAAAGGACTAATGAACATAGCTAGATACACTTGTTTGGAAATCACACTTAAACAACTTCAACTCAAACAAGATCAATAAATTCCTTAGTTATTCCATTTAAACCACCAAAGAAATGATTTTTGATACTTAGGTTTTTGTACTGTATTTTAGAGTCTCGTATATTATCTGAAAAAAAATATCATCACTGTATAAACATTTTTCATGAATCAAGAAAACTATTTTATATGATTTCAGTTTCATCACATCATCACCATTTAGTGGGAAAACGTAGATATATGTAGAAAGATAAATAGCTTGAAAATATAAGAGCATTTAAAAAAATCTCGATATGGCTGTTTATCTTGTCAGAAACAGAAGCAACATTCTAAGCAGAAGAAATTGTGCAACCTATTTCATTTAGGTTGAAAATAAATATACAGCGACAAAATCAAAATAAACATTATTTGCACTAACTTCGGTTCAGGTAAAAACTTTAAATGACTCGAGAGGCTATTTAAAAACTGTTAACGATGCATATTTTTATTGTTGTTGTTCTTCCGTATTGTTGAAACTTCAGTTAAATTAGTTGTTTAGTGACAGATTTTTTGTTGTACAAAATAATCGCTTAAAAAATACACGAAAAATAAATAAATAAATGTACTTTATAAATAAATAAATGTACTTTCAAAATTTATGTGGAATCAATATAAACTGTGATACACACATATGCTAATTTTTTTAAGAACTCTTCTGTGCTCTTTATGTTTTTTTAGATTTTTTTATTTACAAGTCAATTATCAGATACTTATTATCTAATAATAAAAATTGAAAAAAAAAAAAAAAACTTTAAAAATCTTTTGGAAATGCTATTTTTAATAGAAATGTCGATTAGTGCTCTTCAAATTATATGTCGCCTGAGCTTTTGGACGATTCTTATGGCGGACCACCTTTATACGTTAGCATGTGGCCAATTGTTCTTTGGCTGTACCCTCAGCTTTGTAACTTTGGTTTGACGGTGAGTTAATCCGTCTGGTGGAATTGGCTGTTGTTTCGTCAGGATATTGTATTTTTTTTTCTTTTGACTATTTGGAGTCACTTGATTCTGCCACGTTCTTTTTGATTGGTGTTAGTGTTCTTCAGTTGATACAAAACAGCACTAAAATGTTTCACTTGTTTGACAAAATAGTAATATTAAAATCAGTTAACGGCTGCATCTTATTTAATCTTACAATTCTGCAATTAAATAATACGAAGATTTACATTCGAAATTAATAGTATATAAATCTGTAAGCTTTGGTATACATTCATTAGGCATGTGATGATATTCACCATTGTATTTTATCACATTTTCTCCATCTTCTACTGGAATATATTTTGACATTCTTTGTTCAATCTTTTGAGCAGCAATGGATAAAAAACTTATGCAAGTTTCGTATATTTTTTTAAGTCTAAAGAACTAGGTTTAAACGTTTAGAGTTTAAATTTATTTAATTATTACTTATAGAATCTAGACCAGTGGTTCCCAATCTTTATCTAGCCACGCCACACTTATATCTAATACACTTAAGAATATCCAAGATCACGATTTCATCTCCATCTTTAACATAAAACTGTTATCATTCAAAAAATGATTTATGTTTTGTATAGAGGAACCGTAAAAGAGTGTTAACAACGAAAATCAATTGCAGAGTTGGTTAGCGTACAAAGTAGGCAAAATGTTGGCAAAATATGTTTTTAACATAACTTTAAAAATTCACTGAATCCACACATATTAACATTTTTATTTAGAAGTCCACGCTCTTTGCCAACTTATTTCAGTGTTAAAGAAAATTGATATATGGTGTGCCTTTTTATCTTCACAAGAACTCTATGAAATATTTTCACATTTGACATAAAATTCGAATGTCCTGGTATGTTTATAATTTATTTTAGTATTTCGTAAACAGCAGATATAAAGTATTTGGACACCAAGATCTCTTTATGACACATTACGCACGAGTAAATTCTGATTTCCAACTCTTTTCAATTTAAATAGCCATGTTATATTCTACAGAATACACTTCTCTGTCAGCTTTTTTTTTTTCAGATATCATCATCGCCAAATAGACGCAGTTGGAAATTCACTGATTTTATACGGTTTGAAAACCCTGTTGAGTTATTTGCTACATTTTTTTAATTTTAAATGCGTTCAGTAGATTCAGTGTGAAATACAGCCTTAACCCGAGAGTAGTCGCGTCTTTTTTCAAAATATTATTAGTCGTGCTCGGTCTTTTTGCCACCGGCACACCGTATGCAGAAAATATAAAATAAGAAACATTTTTCACTTAATATTCGAAAATTGCATTTCAATGAAGTGATAAATTTGTAGTTTACTTAAATTACACATTTTATTAATGAGATTTAGAATAATGGAAAAAAGTAAAAAAGAACTGACATTAGTGATCGTTGGGCAGACTTTTCCAGTAATTTCAATTTTGTTTGTAAAAATGTACCTGAAGTAAAAACAGATATGTCTTTTTACTTCACTATAGTGGTGAAGAAACATTTAAAGTCAGCTACTTGGTAGTTCTCCATTGTATTTGTAAGGGGATATGAGTTGTGAGAAGGTAATTTTTAGCGGCTGCAAAAAGACCGACACACGCGACTACTGCCGGGTTAAATAGATTTATCCGCAAAAGTTTCATCCTGTGACATATTGCAGAGGGAGTAAAAATACATTTCTTATTGAATGTACTCGAAATGTTGCGCAAAAATTCTAAAATACAATAGCCACTAGAAAATTACAGAAACTTAAAAAAAAAAAAAAAAAAAAAAAAAAAAAAAAGTGTGTTTATAATTTGGCCTCTTTCGTATAAAGGGTGGTTCAATAATTATTGTCCCCAGTGTATATGTAATATTTGTACTGCGATGGTTGTTGTTGAATATCGAAGCCTATTGTCTTAGATGCCTATATCCTCAATTTCAGAACCGTAGCTGCTATATTCACATAGTTTTGGTGAAAGGAGTGAAAGGGGGGAGTGGGGTGAAAGGCTGATTTTTAGCTTATGGGGCTAGATTTGTGACAGTGGATGAGACGTAACTACTATCTTTTGGACTCGGGACCATAGTCATGTATTCACATCTCATCCACTGTCCAAATGTAGCCTCATAAGCTCCGAGCCAGCATTTCACCTTCACCGCACTTCTTAAAAACTCCCCCCAAATATGTCTTTAAAACTTCACACCTCCCTCCAAAACTATGTCAATATAGTACCTACGGTTCTGAAACTGAGCATATAGGTATTTAAGAGATTAGGATTCGATATTCCACATCAGCCATCGCAGTACAAATATTTTATATACATTAAGGACAATAATTATTGGATCACCCACGTAATTATTCGATTAAAAGAGATTTTTACTTATGCGACTTTTTTGGAAATTGAATGATTTTTTTTTCATTTTTTTTTTTCATTTTTAGCTGCGTTCGTAATTATATAAATACACAGTGTAGCAATTATAGTGTTTTTCCTTCCGTAGATCTGTCTGTTCGCCTTCCGCGCATGGCTGCGCAAAAAATACCCAACTGAATGGTTTGAAATTTAATATATATAATCGTTGCAGAATTTTGTCGAGTCATTTCAAATTTTATGAAAATCGAATCAAAACTTAAAAAGATATTAATAAAAGATTTTTTCATTCGATTAAATCTTAGTACTATTACGCTAGCCGGGTGCAAATCTGGCCAAAAGCTTTTTTTCAACTCGCCAGTTAGCATTTTTTTTTTTTCGAGTGGTAAATTAAAACATTGCTTTGAAGATAAAATTAAATGTCATGGTTTGTTGCATTACTTAATATTTGGGCAAATGTCACATACCTATTTTTTTTTTACGAATATTTGCCTAAAAACTCGTTTTCGAATGCCAGTTACATATGTATTTTTTGTAATACATAGTTATCCCGTCGACCAAAAATCTATCACCAAACTATAAGATTAAATGCCAATAATGGTTGATCGTAAATGTCACATTCACTTGACTTTAAGCAAGTTGCACGTGTTTACGTCATCAAGTTACTTTTATTTCGACGATTTATTTGTATATTTATTAATGTTATACTAATTTATTTGTTCTTTCGTTATTTAAAATAAAAATTATGTCATTTTGTATAATTTGGCGAGTGGTTTGACGATTTATATAATTCGGCGAAATCGGTCGACGGAATAACTAACTTGTACCGTATTTTTTATTTATTTTCTATTATTTTCAAAAGAAAATAACCAAAAAATAATTAATAACTATAGAACAAAACAATTTATATAATTTATAAAAAGAAAATAAAAGTAAATAAACATTTATTATTAAATAAACAACAATAGCCGGGTTACCATGTAAATCCAAATAATGCCATTTTGGCGCCAGTTAGGTACCCCGATGTGTATATGACATCTGTGCCTAATATTTTTCTTTTCGTTTTGTTTTTTAAAAAAAGAAAGAAGTGAAAGTCATCAATTTTAATCTGAAGTTATGAATTTAATAAAAGAAAATGAAAAATTAATGAAAGTGTTGTATTTTAAATAAAATGAATGAAAGGATTATATTTTAAATGAAATTAATGAAATACAAAAAAAAAAAAAAAAAAATGCGACGGGAAAAATATTTGACGATTTATCACCTGCGTCCCGCTAACATAAAAACACCGAGTTCTTGATATCTCTATAAGAAAAAGATTTTTCAAGTAAATTGAATTATGAATAAAAGTAACATGATACATTTCTTAGCATACATTTAAGGGAGGACAAACTGGCCGCCAAATTAGTTTAAAATAATAACCTTTTTTTAAAATATGAAAACAAATATCTGTTATGATTAAAATTTGAATTGCCATCATTAGAGAAAAGTATATAAAATTAGAAAAAATTAATATTTCGAAAACTAATTCGAATTTAAAATTTCTAATACCAGTTTTGAGATCTGCGAACCAATACGGATTTTTGGTGTTAATTTCATCGAAAAGTATTCCATATTTTAGGAGAAATCGCCGTGAAACATAATCAGTTGTTTAATCAGTCGTTTCATAGAATTGTTTCATTTCAGTCGCTTCATAATATCCGTTTCATAAATTCGTTTCATTAGGATTTTATATATATAATACACAGATATAAAAATCAATACATATTTTATTAATTTGTCATATATAGTTCCCTTTCCATATATATTTATTTTTTCTTCCTATAATTTTAAACTTTTTAGGAAGCAAACATATGTTTCACGACTTCGTTGAAAAAATGTTTTAAATGTGATTTAAACATTTATGATTGAGATTAGTTGAGTATTTGTATGCATATTTATTCATTTCTGAAGTTTCAAATTCGTTTGGCAATTTAGTTATGTAACATTAGAAGATAATAAACAAATGCGGAAATATTTACATTGTTTATGTACAGAAAATTTAATTATCCGTAACTGGTACGCAGATTAAACAAATATTTAAGCATGAAAATTGTTTAAAAAGAAAATTGAGGTAGTGTTTACACTACAATGTACTATGAAGTACATTTTTATTTCTACTGAACGATGTACACATTGAAATTACGTTATGCTTAAATTTAGAAAAAAAGTGAAATTTATCATTCAGTTTGTTGTCATCGTTAACATGATGCAAACGTTACTCATGTCAGAGCTATGTGTTTGCTTTATGATATTGATTCAAATGTTAGTAAATTAAAGATCATAGGTATTTTATAATCTATAAAAACAAACAATTTTAATTGCGACCGGAAAAATGATGTAAAATTTTAAGTAATGATGTCAATTTTTAGAGATGCTATACACTTACTCATCTACAGGGAGTGGAGTAGCACTGCTACTAGGTATCCCATTGAACTGCACTGCTGTTCACTGTTACAAATAAACTAATCCTGTATAATGCATGTATTAGATCAATCTTAACCTATGCTTGTCCGATCTGGGGATTCGCTTGCAAAACCAGTATGGAGTATCTTTACGGTGCTCATAACAAAAACTTACGCTATATCCGTAATGGTCAACAGTTTCTTCGTAATACCACTATCCGCAGGGATTTGAAAACCACTTCCTTAAAACAGCGCATTAATAAGCTTGCTAAAAAATTTTATAAATCTGTATACAACCTCCCTAACCAAATTATAACGGAACTTCCCGACTACGAGGTATCCGACCCCACTAACAGAAAACGCCCTAAATACTCGCTTTTGCTTAACGATGAAGACTGAGTTTCTCTCACCTTCTGCTATACTTAACCTTTCTGTTTGTTCTGTCCTGTATATAGTATAAAAAAAATGTTTTTCTGCTAGTTTTTTAGCATTTTATATTTAAACTAATGTATGGTCTCTGAAAAGAGTCTTTTTTTTATGGGGCACTCCCCGGTAGCTTTCTCGTCTTTTCCTGCTTATTTTTTGGAACTAATGGAATTTTTCTTTCTTTTTTAGTTATTTTTTTTCTTTTCTTTGTTTTTTTACCTTTCAACATATGTTATACTAGTACTTATGTACTTTGTCATTTTTTGTTAGTCTTTTCTTTTTCTTAAAAGTAAATTTAATTTTGTGGCTACCAGCCTCGTCTAAACATTATTTTTTTAAGGCTCCCTAATGCCCTTGCAACACATCTTTTCTTTTTCTTAAAAGTAAATTTAATTTTGTGGCTACCAGCCTCGTCTAAACATTATTTTTTTTTAAGGCTCCCTAATGCCCTTGCAACACAATCAACTATCCACTGGATGTAAAGTTGCAACGCAACTAGGCAATCCATTCAGCTGCTCACATTGTTCCATTGTTCCAGTTACGCGGGTGAACATCAACCGTGTAAGACGTGTTCAAGTTCCAACAATGTCATCATCGACAGTTTGTTAAATAGTAATACATTCAAACTTTTGAACGATAAGGCAATACAGATGAATAAATCACACATCTGTGTTTATATAAAGAATTTTTTTTCAGAGTACACACTTTATTGCGTACTTATTAGTACAGATTGATGAAATATAGCACTGTTTATAAATTTCTGTTAATGCAAAAGTAACTTTTTTATATGCAATGAATTAAAATTAAACTCTTATAATATCAAATACTTGTACACTTACCCTTTTTTTCTTAAAATATAAGAATGTAACAAATATTCATCAATTCTCCTTAGTCCCCTTGTTTATAAGTTAATATTTTATTTCTATTGCTTATCATCATATTTTTTAGTATGCCATTTATTTTAATCTTATATTTCTTGATCTGAATTTCTTTTCATTACATGTAGTTCATTTATTCTTAATTTTAAAGAATGTTTTGTACAAAAACTACATTATTATCGATTTTTAAAGTAACCAGATAGCATAAAAATATTTTAAAATAAATAAATCTTTTTATTGGGGAAAAGCTTTTTTCCAAACTAAATTAATTTCCTGAACTACGATTTCTTAGATCAAATTTTACTGAAATCATATATGGGGCATTCTCACCATCTTTTGACTTTTGGGGGAAAAAAAAATCTGGCGAAATTAATCTTACTAAAATAACATTTTAATCTGATAGACGTATGCCTTAATGATTCAAAATAAAGAAAAAATGGTCAGCAGCGAAATTTTTTTTATTTAACTGAGGTTTAAGTTAAACTTGCGAGTTTAATTTTTCCTTACAATTTTACCCCTATAACTTTTTATTTTCTTCTAAATTTTTACTTATAATGAATTTGCATAGTACCCACATGACATTCAAATAAGAAATAATACAAATGTAGTACTTTTAATGCAGAATTTTTGTATAAAATTGTCTTAAAGGGGTGTTAAAGAAGGGACGGTAAGGTAAATAAAGGGACGAAATGGTAAAAAAAAAGTCCTTCCGGCCAGTGCCGGGAGGAAGAGGTAGCTTTCATAATCCTTATTTAAAAAAAGCCAACTTATATCATGCAAACACACGAAGCTCAATTTAGTGGAAACCGAATATAGGAGATTCAATACTAATTTTTATCAATATAATGAATGAGAATTTCGCGAAATTAGTCAGCTTTATCCAAGCTGCTTTTCTTTAAAGTAACTTATATTTGGCTGCCAAATTCGGCAATTTCTTAAAGTGCCTGTCATTTTAAGACAACATGGTGGATGAGGCTAAGCAGTGAACTTGGTCGAGACCTTAGTAATTGCTGTGCACATGCTCACTCACATCGGAATCGGTTAATATATAGGAGTGCTGTCGCATGCAAAAAATCAGATTTTTCAAAATGTCACCCACAATAGAAATTGAAACTGCTATATCTGAGCCATTTTTTAAGGTAAAGACAAACAAAAAATGCTCCTGAATCCTTATATCAAGATCAAATACTTAAGAAAGAAACCTTTTTCAATTTCTAATTTTTTTGCACCTCACTTTAAATATATATATATATTTTTAATTTAATGGCCGTCATTTTGAAACAAGATGGCTGATGAATCTGGCCAGCGAACTTGGTCGAGGTGTTGATGTATACTATCCACATGCCTTCTTACATCGAAATAGGCGAATACGTGTGTTATCGCGTGACAAATACAAGATCGTTTCAAAATGTTAGCCATGCTAGAAATTCAAAGTGCTATAAATCAACCATTTTTTACGATATCAACAAAAGAACAAATTTTCAGAAACAAAAACTGCTCCGGAATCTTTGTATCAAGGCCAAACACATAAAAAAAATCTTTTTCATTTTCCAATTTTTTAATACCCCATTTTGAATTTTAAATTTAATTTTTTTTAAATGGCAACCCTTTTGAAACAAGATGGCGAATGAAGCTGGCCAACGAACTCGGTCGAGACATTGGTATGTATTATGTACAGACCAAGTTACATCCAAATAGGTTCATAAATACGCCTGTTATCGCGTGACCAAAATCAGGTCGTTTTAAAATGTCAGCCACAAGAGAAATTCAAAATGCTATTACTCAGCCATTTTTTTTTAGATATAGACGAAAGAAAAACTGTTCCAGAATCTTTGTATTAAGGTCAAACACATACAAAAAAAATCTTTTTCATTTTCCAATTTTTTGGTATCTCATTTATATTTTTTTATTTTTTAATTTTTTTAAATGGCCGCCATTTTGAAACAAGATGGCGGATGAAGCTGGCCAACGAACTCGGTCGAGATATTTGTATGTACTATGTACACAGCAAGGTACATCTAAGTCGGTTCATAAATACGCCTGTTATTACGTGAGAAAAATCAGGACGTTTCAAAATGTCAGCCACGCTAGAAATTCAAAATGCTATAACTCAGCCATTTCTTAAGATATAGACGAAACAAAAACTGCTCCCGAATCTTTTTATCAAGGTCAAACACATAAGAAGAAAATATTTTTTCAATTTTCAATTTTTGGTACTACATTTCAAATTTAAATTTTTCTTAAAAATTTAAATGGCCGCCGTTTTTAAACAAGATGGCGGGTGAAGCTGGCCAACGAACCCGGTCGAGACATTGGTATGTACTATGAATAAACGAAGTTACATCCAAATCGGTTCATAAATACGCCTTTTATCGCGTGACAAAATTCAGGACGTTTCAAAATGTCAGCCACGCTAGAAATTCAAAATGCTATAACTCAGCCATTTTTTAAGATATAGAGGAAACAAAAACTGCTCCGAAATCTTTGTATAAAGGTCAAATACATAAGAAAAAAATATTTTTCCATTTTCAATTTTTTGGTACCACATTTCAAATTTTAAATTTTTAAAAAAATTGTAAATGGCCGCCATTTTGAAACAAAATGGCGGATGAAGCTGGCCAACAAACTCGGTCGAGAGATTGGTATGTACTATGTACACACCGAATTACATCCAAATCGGTTCATAAATACGCCTTTTATCGCGTGACAAAATTCAGGACGTTTCAAAATGTCAGCCACGCTAGAAATTCAAAAGTCCTTCCGGCCAGTGCCGGGAGGAAGAGGTAGCTTTCAAATTCCTTATTTTAAAAAAGCCAACTTATATTATTCAAACACACGAAGCTCAATTTAGTGGAAACCGAATATAGGAGATTCAATACTAATTTTTATCAATACTAAGTCATTATGAATGAGAATTTCACGAAATTAGTCAGCTTTATCCAAGCTGCTTTTATTTAAAGTAACTTATATTTGGCTGAGATGTTGATGTATACTATCCACATGCCTTCTTACATGGAAATAGGCGAATACGAGTGTTATCGCGTGACAAATACAAGATCGCTTCAAAATGTTAGCCATACTAGAAATTCAAAGTGCTATAATTCAACCATTTTTTAAGATATAAACAAAAGAACAAATTTTCAGAACCAAAATCTGCTCCGGAATCTTTGTATTATGGCCAAACACATAAAAAAATCTTTTTCATTTTCCAAATTTTTAATAACTCATTTTAAATTTTAAATTTAATTTTTTTTAATGGCAACCCTTTTGAAACAAGATGGCGAATGAAGCTGGACAATGAACTCGGTCGAGACATTGGTATGTACTATGTACCGACCAAGTAACATCCAAATCGATTCATAAATACGCTTGTTATCGTGTGACAAAAATCAGGTCGTTTTAAAATGTCAGCCACAATAGAAATTCAAAATCCTATAACTCAGCCATTTTTTTAGATATAGACGAAACAAAAACTGTTCTGGAATCTTTGTATTAAGGTTAAACACATAAAAAAAAAATCTTTTTCATTTTCCAATTTTTTGGTATCTCATTTTAAATTTTAAATTTTTAAATTTTTTAAATGGCCGCCATTTTGAAAGAAGATGGCGGATGAAGCTGGCCAACGAACTCGGTCGAGATATTTGTATGTACTATGCACACACCAAAGTACATCCAAATCGGTTCATAAATACGCCTGTTATCACGTGACAAAGTTCAGGACGTTTCAAAATGTCAGCCACGCTAGAAATTCAAAATTCTATAACTCAGCCATTTTTTAAGATATGGACGAAACAAAAACTGCTCCGGAATCTTTGTATAAAGGTCAAATACATAAGAAAAAAATATTTTTCCTTTTTCAATTCTTTGGTACCACATTTCAAATTTAAAATTTTTAAAAAAATTTTAAATGGCTGCCATTTTGAAACAAAATGGCGGATGAAGCTGGCCAACGAACTCGGTCGAGACATTGGTATGTACTATGTACATACCGAATTACATCCAAATCGGTTCATAAATTCGAGAGTTACAGTATGACAAATGTCAGATATATATATATATATATGGATATATATATATATATATATATATATATATATATATCAACTTTTGAACGGAGGGTGGTTTCGGGGTCTGGGGGTCATGATCGATGAAAATATACCAAAATTTTTTGAAATCGCTTTCCTCCGAACGGCTGCAATAGGTAGCTTTTTGTAATGAAAGCTACCTAAAATGCTGCAACTCAGCCATTTTTTAAGATATAGACGAAACAAAAACTGCTCCGGAATCTTTGTATAAAGGTCAAATACATAAGAAAAAAATATTTTTCCATTTTGTATTTTTTGGTACTACATTTCAAGTTTTAAATTTTTTTACAAATTTTAAATGGCCGCCATTTTGAAACAAAACGGCGGATGAAGCTGGCCAACGAACTCGGTCGAGACATTGGTATGTACTATGTACACACCGAATTACATCGAAATCGGTTCATAATTTCGGGAGTTACAGTGTGACATAAGTCAGATATATATATATATATATATATATATATATATATCAATTTTGAACGGAGGGTGGTTTCGGGGTCTGGGGGTCATGATCGATGAAAATATACCAAAATTTTTTTAAATCGCTTTCCTCCGAACGGCTGCAATAGGTAGCTTTTTTGTAAAGAAAGCTACCTAAAAGAGACGGTAAGGATGGAACGGTAAGGAAAATTAACACCTATTTTTAGGAAAATCATGTTAAGGGTGTATCCGAAAAAAATATTTTTCCATCCTTAACAGCTCGAAATTTTCTGAGACATTTTCAGACTTATTTATAAAAGTAAAAACATGAAACTTGCTGTGGTGATTTCTGAAGACATGTTTAACTTTCCGTGTGATTTCATTTTCAGCGCAATTAATTAGAATTTGATTTTTAAACAATTATTTTTTCAGTATGACCATTTTTTTCATTCCCAGATCGCCCGCTTCGGAAAATTCGGTTCAAAACGCCAACTTTGACAGCGTTTATTACAGTATTTTCTACATTTATCAAAGAATTAAGAAGCACGGCACATTATATAGTTTTTAAATAAGAGAATTTCCCAGTTTGATGTGTTTGAGAGCAAAAATGAATTTGAAAATGAATCAGAAAATAAGCAGTTTGGATCGAAATACACCCTTAAGACTAAGTGATAGACACAATGTTCATTGATTTTTCGAAACAGTTGTTAACATTGGATTAAACATTTTTTTTTTTTTTTTATTTACCCCGAAAAGTGCAGGAATAAACCTTGGGGACGGTAAGACTACCAATAAAGCCACGGTGCTTGAAATTGATATTTAAATGCTGATTTATACTCTGCAGTAAATTTCCTGGCAAAGAAATTTAGATATTCTTTTTCTAGCATACATCTGCATGAGCAAAATCTTGAAAAAAATTCTGTCGCTGCATCTGAAGTGATTTTCTGTATAATTTTAGAAGAGTGATGGTAAAAAATCTAAAACCCAGGGGCAGAGTTCAAAAAATTATATCAACCTTAAAAACGTGTGCAGGTTAATTTTTAGCTACATATTTATATACAACCATAGTTTTAGTTTCAGAAAAAAATTACATCGAATTATTTTTATTGAAACAATTTTATCCAGACAGCTCCAAACTTCAAAATCAGCATCAGGGACACGGGACGATAGACGAGTTTTCCATGTGTTTGGACCCCCAACATCGTCCAAAACTTATTTATCTCGTTAATATTGCTGTGCAATCATGCAATGGGATGTTCCCAAGTTTTTGAAATAAAAAAAGAACACAAAAAAGTGTATTAAATAAAAAATTATTATTCAGGGACATGAAAGTTAAAAGATTGTGAGAATGCCCCATATAGGAACGAGCTCGTAAAACTAATTTTCTGTATTTTTTTCTTCTATACCTAAAATTACACAGTTTAAAAAAATATTCAACTACAAATATTTTTCGTATTTGTCCGTAAAATTCTATTTTTATAATTATTAATGTATAACGTAAGGTTCGATTAAAAAAAGTAACTAAAGTATAAAATTATTTCAAATAAATTTAGTCATCCCATTTCATCCCAGGCGGCACTATTAACGCAAAAGATAATTTTGTTGAATATGATTTACCTAATTATAACTTTGAGTAGATTTTCTATATCAGAAACAATAATAAAAAAAAAAAAACTTTAGTTAAAAAGTTTTTGTCATGCAGTATCCACCACGGGAGCTAAAAGCGTAATAAAATGTCAATTTAAATTGTTTATCAAAACATAAATGCTGTCAAATGTGGTCGAATCTTTTTCTGAAAATACATTTAAAAAATAAATCAATTTAACTTAAATTTAACTACAATATTTCCCGTCAAAAGAAGCTATAAAAATTGTGTTTAATCCGTGCTACCTATTTTTAGGTCTCTACTTCTGTCATACAATATAGAAAACCAATTTTACAAATAAAAAATTATAAAATTACGGAATTTCATCTCAGCGGTCGCTATAAACGATTTTTTTTTTTTTTTAAATCTGTATGACCTAACTTTAATTTAGAGTATGATTGTCATGATGAAAAACTTAAAAATAATCGATTTTAAAGTTTTAGTTATAGATTTTCGAACCAGTTGCACTACCAGCATAAAATAATTTTATCGAGTAAAATTGTTTACCAAAAAATAAATTTGAAGGTGACAGAAGCTTATTCTGAAAATTTATTTTAAAAACAAAAAAAAAAAAAAAAAAAAGGATTATTTAAATCATTTTATTCTGTTTCTCTGCCGAGAACGTTACTTAAAAAAAAAAAAAAAAAAAAAAAAAAAAAAAAAAAAAAAAAAAAAAAAATCTTACGTTAAATATGTTACACATACGTATTTTAATTTCAGTATACCTGTCTTAGAGTTAAACATAAAAAATAAATTAATCTTGTTAACATATTTCCTCTCATCATACCACATGAGCTCAAGAAAACTCCGCCCCCCCCCCATTATTTGTTTCTCGCTGCTGCCATGGATCACATTCCCGTTATTAGATCATTTTTTGTGTGCAACGGGGAAGTGGGGCAAGGTCCCTGGCTCCTTGTAAAATTGTAAGAAGTAAGGATGTCATTAAATAAGTCAAACATTTCTGTTACGTTATATTGATAGCATAAAAGCATAAAAATTTTCAGCTATGCAGTAGGTCCCTTCTTCAATGAACTGCCTGAACAGTTTATAAAGCTTTGTACCTTGAAGTCAACGAAAAACGTTGAACAAGAGAGCCTTTTTCAGCATGCATTGCTCTTATGTATCGTCTGAAGACCACGGCTACGAAACAGTTATATGTAACATATCTGGTGTAATTACATATTACTTTTCAGAAAAATAATGTATCGTTTCCTCAATTAATTTTTAAGTTTTGAATTTTAGAAATGTATCAGAACATTTTAGATGGCCTTGTATATTTTTAAAGACGTGAAAAAATATATTATGTAATTCAATATATAGTAATGCCACGAATGTTTGGCCTACTGAAGATTTTTTCATTTTTCTTTGTTCAGCTAACGAATATAGATCTGAAAGCGAGTCTTTTTTAAATGAACGTTGCAACCTTAACGCTGTACGTTTCAATTAATTTGTTCTGTAAATCTCGTTTATGTTACCGAAGTATCCGGCAAACAAACGCGATTATGAATCAAATTAACTTTGTTAACCGATGTACCAATATAAATCTAAAATAATCCAATAGGAAGTGTGCAGAGGAAAAATACTTCCGTCCCTTTAAATTAATTCACTGGGGAAAGAAATCAAAAATTGAAATGCACGTGGTTCTTTAAAGTCAATGCTTTACTTTCGACTAGTTTTTTCGCAAACTGAAAATTGGTTTTATTAATTAAACAAATATATCACGACATGAACGTTTTTCTAACCAGAAACAAATTGGCACAGAAAATTCAGTTTCACGTACAGTCGTGGAAAAAAGTAAACATCCCCTACTAACTTTGTAACTAATTATAATAGAAGAAAGTTACTGGTACTAACGATTGCAAATAATGTCTACTTTTAAATTATGCTTATGAACTTTGCTTAGGAGATATCTACAAATCAAAGGCAAATCAAACTTTGTTTTTTTTTCAATGCCATCACAGAAGGTTGGCCATATATTTTAAATCTTCCGTTCAAACTATGCCTAGAAATGAAATTTCAAGTCATTTGGATGATACGTTTTTGAATTATACGTATAAAAAATTTAGAACTTTTAAAGTTAAATTACGTTTCCATATTTTTATTAATATCTCTTGAAATTATGATCATAATGAGATTTTTTTTTATGTTGTTTAAAAAACCCAAACATAAATACACCGAATTTGTAATTTTAAAAATTTTATGATATAAATTATGAATTATGAAGTTAACATTCGAAAAAAAATATGAATTGCAGACTACATTTTTTTGATAGATTTATATTTATTATGTCCTACTTTATGCGAATTCTCAGTTTCAAAATTTTCTTCCAAGAAGTTTACCATCTGATTCTGATACCGATAACAATTAGAAGGATGGTCTATTCGCACCTTAAACGTTGCGAACGCAGTTTTACCACCAAATCTATGTTCATTTGGAAGGACTTCCCGGCACGTGCACAGTACGGCTTATATAAGGTGTCTTAGGCAGCGGGGATCTTAAGCAAGGATTCATTTTTTTTTTGTTGTTGTTCGTTTGATCAGATATTCATTTTGGAAGGATATTTTTTTTTATTCGACGTTCGTTTGGAAGAATCGACCAGAGTAGCAGATTAAGCTCGATAGTTTGTAACGTAGAGGTATAAATGCAATACTTTGTTACGTGTTACTTCTAATTTTCTATATTAATATCTTCATTTGTTTTGTGAATGTAAAAATTCCTTTATACGTAAATTAAATTTTATTTAATATTGTGTTTGTACTACTTTTACAAGTCTTTTTTTTATCCGCTGTTACAATAAAATTATATACAATAATTTTCAAAATATAGTGGCAGTTGCTACCTAATAATAATATTCAGATGCAGTGGGGATCGTTTTTTAATTTCAGTTGTAAGCGTAAATGTAAACATTGTCGTTTTTCATTCTTTTTAAAATATTCTCACTGAACTAGAAATTTTCGTGAACTCTATATAACATCTGAATTTAATTTAAAGGGTAAAAGTAATTTATTTTATAAAATATAAGATTTCTATTCATGTATGTAAAGCTATTTTAGAGATATTTACGCCAAGTTCCATATCCACTACACTAAATAAGCCAGGCATTATGAAACAAAACGTTGTATATTTGTTTCCATCATTACAATATTATTAAGAAAATTACCCCTAAATCCCTTTAAATAAAGTTAAAATCATGGTATAAAAATTTAAAATGGTGGTCTATGATGTGGAGAAAAGCATAATTTGAAAAAATAAATAAATTTTACTCATTTTAACATTTGGGTTGGCAATAGTCGAAACACATCAAGCGAGTGAAATGGTCATATTGGCTAGAAATAATGCATTAATAGAAGTGACTTTTGTAGCATGCTCCTAGCATTTTAACAATGGAACAATGAACTTCAATTTGAAAGCAGCCACTAAAATAGGCTCATTTTAAAATAATTAATTTCTCTAAAACTAATTTTACGAATTTTATCAAAATTTGTATTTAGGCTTATTGAAGAGTGTAGAATTTATTCATGGCGTCAAACTTGGGCATTGCTATTGAAAAAACAAATTTTGGTTTAGTTTTGGTATGTAAATGGTCCCCTAAGCAAATGCTATACATCATTTAAAAGTTTATTTTATTTTCATTCGTTTCGTACGAGCAGCTGTCTTCTACAAGAATTTGTTGCAGAGGTAGTACGGATTGTTTCCATTCTTTTCCACGAATGTACAAGTACTCTGAAATAAATTTTCCCCTTGCTAAATTAAACCATTACTTTGAAAGTTTCGTAACTTTAGTTTCCAAAACAAATTAATTTACTTTTTTTCATTTATTGTGTACAAATATTTCACCATGTATACAGTTTATTATTTATATATTTACGGTGTCCCGAAACGTACTGATGTGCGCAATATTTTTGTTTTATTTATTTATATTACTTTAAGACATGCGGTCGGAAAAAAATATTGATATTAAAGCAACGTAAATGAATTCTTATACGTTCTACCATTTTCAGAACTAACTTATATATATTCTTTCAATAGCATAACTTTTTAGAACTGAAAGCCTTGCCAAAAAATCACTAAACTCAAATAATTCGAATTCGCACGATCATGTTTATTCGGTTATAATGTGACATGATGATTTAGTGTGTTTGCATTTTCATATTACTATGAATGTAATATCATTTTTTTAATGAAATCTTTTCGAAAACCTCAATCAGTTTTATCCAAAAATAACTATAAAATTTACGACATTTCCAGTTCAGCCGTTTTACTAAAACCAAAATATTACAGAGTAACGCAATCTTATAATGAAAATGCCTAGAGATATAAATATTATTTCCTTTTCTATTACAGTGGATTCTTGTCATTGCATATCACCTTACGACATATTTCATGTTACTGAGACAAATTCGCATTCCAACAAATAATGTGGATTTTAGTTAGTGCGGAAGAAAATCGCTTGAGCGTTTGCACCAATGGGCTTCATTGTACTTCAAAGTCATCTTTGGATACAACTTTATTTCAGGATGGAACAATATGGAAAGAAGTTCGTTTTAAGAGATAACTGAAAATATATATTTGCTTTTTTGTTTAACTTTTACCGGTTTCGATTTATTTTCTTTGAAAAATTCCAAATAATTATTTTCATAATTAACAACACCTAATATATAAAAATGAAAATTTGTCTGTCTGTAATGCTATACAAATCCACAGTTGGAAGCCAGAATTGTGAAATGTTATGTACATGTACAGCTACCTTACTTTTCATAAGTAGGGACCACAATATTTAATGACGGACTCATCACTTCAAAAAGGAAACGCCACTCTATACTTTAGTACAAAGTAATGTTTAATAAATCTCTGTACTACAAGACAAATTATTATTTACAGGATTGCTGTACAATATTTACATGGTAAAAACGGCAGAAGAAATCCGCTGATTCCCAAACATTTCATCATTCCCCGTCTCTCATAAAACTCCGGGGGAAAAACAAGCAAGACAGCCTGGATTTCGGAACCTATACTTTGTGCGTCTCAAAACACTCTGCGTAAAAGTATGGCAATGAATCATGGGAGAAATCTATTTGGCAGCCCGCTAAAATTAGGGACTCTCATGTGCTGCCATCTAGTGTAGAAATCTTTAAATTTTTGTCACATCCTCGCCCTATTTGGGATATTTCTATTTTGGTCAATACTGACGTGAGAGGTGTTCCTTTACTAAGTAAATTCAATTACAAACTCTAAAAATTTCTTAACTTTCATTTTACAATACTTCAATGTTTTACAAATACTCTTATTAATTATACTTATTAATACTCTTATTACTCTTATTAGGAGACACGTTACCCGTCACTTTGCTAGAAATTGCGAAAATATGAATTTCCCATTTTTTTGTTTAACATACATTTGCACGTTACTTTGATATTCTGGCGGAATTCGGTAAAGATCCGAAGATTATCGATGCGTAAAAAGAGCTTTTTACTGCCTCTAATCCCTTTTACCCCTTAATGGACGCATTACATTACGGTTTTTTGCTCACTTTTTTGAAAAAAAATATTCACCTTTTTTTAATGACAGGTAAAAGGTATACCCAATTTAAATTGATATCAGGCAGCCATAGTCAAACACCTATAAATGAAATTTAGTTCTATACTATGTATAGCTTTCTACAATTTCCGATAATAACATAATAGGCCGGGAGCCGGCAGCACACACTATCACCTCATCGAGTTCACAGATGAAATTCTAGGATTAGTTAAATCTTTATTCGCATATTAAAATGCAATCGGTCTGCCAAGTCATGCCATGGTGGAAAACACCTGAAAACACGATTTTAGCGGCTGGCTCGTAGGTTTACCATTGTGTTTTCCTGTTCCCAGTCCTCCATTTTTTCATACCTTTGGGTGCAGAAAAACACAATGGTAAACCTAGCAAGCCGTTAAAATCGGGTTTTGAGATGTTTTCCACCAAGATATGACTTGGCAGACAGATTGCGTTTTAATATGCGAATCAAGATTTAACTAATCCTAGAATTTAAGCCTTGAACTCGATGAGGTGATTGTCTGTTCTCCCGTCTATAAGGAAAGGAGCACATAAATTATAGCTGTCAAAACATCCCTTTACAGCGGAGTTTCCCAACTTCAACTGGACCCCCCCCCCAAAATATATATAAAGTTCAGTTGAATTCTGTGCATGTCATTTACTTTCCTATGATATAAAGAGGATACACGGATATACTAACACACGTGCAGACAGACATTTTGCAAAAACGTGTTTTTGTAATCTGTGATCCCTAAAACTTGTAAATCACTTAAAAACCTTAATTCGAAAAATACAATATTCGATTACAACAGTTTCTCCTATTATATATAAAAGAAATTAAAAAGTAATGCAGAAAAATATAACTTGTCTCAGTATTTCAAAGAAAAATGATATAATAATTTAAATATATTTAATTTATGAAATCCCGAAAATTTATTTGTATATTTTCTTTGTCTTGAGTAACTAGTATTTGTATTAACCCGTAACTGGAAACACGAATATCCTTACGTGGTCAGAGAAACAGAGTCAAAATGACTCCAATGTTATTTTTCATTTTTGTCTTTAGTAAACAGCATTGGAATTTACTTTGGAAACGCAATATAGTCTGGAAATCATGTAATTACCAAAATATTAAAAATATTTATATTAAAACTGTTAAATGTTATAATATTAATTGTTGGAAAGATAATGTAAGAAAAACCTAAACAACCTTTTAATGAGTACTTCCTTCGTATAGATATCATGGGATGACACTAAGGTTAATAAGTTTTAGAACTAAACAAACAAAAATGAAGAATACAATATTTTAAAATATTACCTTAAGAATATTTCTTTATTCTTTTTGCTTTTTACATTATTCAACTGCAGCTGGGGCATACGGCTACTGAACATTGTCCACATACCGGGTATTTACAACAATGGCATAGAGTAGGTGTTTTCATTTTCAACTTCTTGGGGCAAATGGTAGTGTATTTTCTAGTAGGTAACTTCCCACTGCTATTTGCTTTTACATTTTCTTCTTCTTTATCAAGTATATTCGCAATTGGAAATCTCACTTCCTGTCGGGTATTTGTTAACCTTCTTTCTAACTCTTCATTGGCAAGCTGCTTTGAGAGGATCTTTATAAAACCTAGCCTTGACTCTTTTCTATAATCTCGTGTGGCCTGGTAGATAATAAATGCGATAACTGCACTTATATCCAAAAGGAGAAAAAATATAGCCTTTGGTCATTCTGGTTCTCCAACCAGTACAATATATGACACATTTTTCATCCAAGGCATCAACACCAGAATAGGTATTATTATAAAAAGCTATAATTTCCGGCTTATTGATGTCTGTATCTTGGGATATAGATGAGTGCATAGCAGAGACTATCAATACAGCTTTGCCTTTTTTAGGAACATATGATACCAAGGTTAAATCCTCCGAAAAGTCGTAAATTGAACTCCCGAATATTCTGCTTCTGTTTGGAAGGAATTCTTTAGATATTTCTGTTTTTTTTTTTTTTTTTTTTTTTTTTTTTTAATATTCCAGCATAGGCTAAGTTTTTTTTTTCTTCAAAACTTTTTACAAGCTCAAATGATGAAGACCAATTGTCTGCTGTTATATTCCTGTTTGTGCCTGCAATACAAGCAGGCAAGCGCACAACTGCCTGTCTCGATCGATACAACTGCCTTTGGTTTTTGCAACATTTTATCTTCTTCTGAAAGTGTCATACAAACAGAATTTTTACCACAATATATATACCCTTTGCAAAAGTAATTGTTTGTTGCATCAGTTAAAGCTATTATTTTCAGTCCATATTTGCATGACTTATCAGGCATGTATATCTTTAATTTACCCCTTCTTCTAAAACTAACAAGCATCTCATCGATATATGCTAAAGAGCCAATTCTGTAAGCCGACTGAGAGTTTGTGATTATTTTTTTCGAAAATCTCTGATATTAATGCCACTGGATTTTCCTTAATCGTTTTTCTCTCGCAATTGGGGTCATCAAACCTTAAGCATTGGAGTAGAACGGCAAAGCGTTTCACGCTCATGATAGACCGGAAAATGTCTCGACCCGTGCCATCTGTGGTCCTGTGGTGAAATCCTTGTGGTTTGATTTAAAAGCAGCTGTGTAAATCAGTAGACTCATAAAGCTGCATAATTCCACTATATCCAAATCACGCAAATCTGACTTCTCTTGATCTTTACAGTTGCAAAAAGTCTCCCAATTGCAGAAAGTTTAAGATTTCTATATTTCACAATCATAAGCAACATGTCGGTCGAGAAAATGTAGGTCCAGGCTTCATTTTCTCTCAACGATATCCGTTGAAAATTAGGACGAATTCCGGGCAGCTTTAAAAGAATATTGTGCTCAGGCGTCCGGGAATGCGAACTCACTAACTTCTTCTTGGAGCACTTGAATCTATTTTTTTTTCCTTTCCCATATAGATAATTTTCGATGTCAACCATGTCGTCTTCCTCTTCTGAATTTATGTCTGAATTTTCGTCACTTTCTTGTTCGCTTTCTTCTTCATGATCGCTTATAATCCTTTCTGCATCGCTAATGTGAGAGTCATCTTCCGACACTTCCCATTCTTCAAACTATTGCATTACAGTTTTTTCAAAATCTGGATCACATGGCCGAATGTTTTTCCTGGGAGGTTGAGTATTATCCATTTCCTTTAAACAACAATATATTATTCTAGATAAAGGAAGCGGATTGCAATGCTAAATACGTAGAAATTAACTGGTGTGTTATATATTTTTTCAGCCACAGATTCAGAGACGTGGATTTAATCTGACTCCATTAATAGCAACGAAAACTTTGAAAAATAATAACTCGGATACAGGCGTTTGTTCAAACTTGGACTTCTGCCAACAAACTGATAAAAGATCTACGTAAAGGTACTGAGGAGATGATTGTATTCAAGGGCAAAAACCCACGTGATAATCAGAGCCAATGAACAACGCGGAGTCTTCTTGACTCCCGTCTCCAGTTATAGGTTAATACTATTGTCATTAATTTCCATGTTTTACTTAACATACTAATTTAGAGGGACGTTTTCTCTTTATGAATAAAATTCTAACGTATTTATCTCCTTTAAAATACAGAATACAAACCTTTGCATAGTTTAATGAGTACTTCATTTATAGAGAACGAAAACTGTTCTCCTTGAAAATTCGAATTCATGGGAGTTCGCTGTAAATTAAATATATTCTTGGATTTCATTTTTCTGAAATTAAACATATTATATCAAAAACTGTAATTTTTAATATGTATTTTTTATTCTATAATCTGTAATCTTGTTAAAATTTTTAACATTTAACGCCATTTTTCTAACAATGTAATATTTTATACATTCTAAATTTCTTACGACAAATCCTTTATAGGATATTTTTGCTCTCCAGCATACTGATATGGCACGCTAAGCAATGCTGTAACTGAATTTAACTCAACCATGCGTGTGCACATAACGTTAAAAAAAGTTTTTCAAATTAATTTGTGTGCAAGGACAATATTCAGAATGGTAAATGAAAAGTAACATTTTTCGTGCTACAAAAAATATTCAAGAGGTTTATTTTATCGTGCTCCCGCTCTTAAGAAGATTAAAAAGTGGTTTTGTCAATTTCCATCTAATCGATGAAATTCTCTCCGGGCGACCTTCTGGAATTGATAATGACTTAATCCGTGATTTAGTGAATGATAATCCATGGATTACTACTGATGAGATTGCTCATAGACTAAATGTTGATGATTCAACTGCATTTCGCTATTTTTGAACAAATTGTATAACTTATAAAATTGATGCATCGGTAATCGGTCACGAACTTTTGCAATCACCCAATATATATGCATAAGCTAAAAGCACAAAATAGTTACGTAAAATAATACCTACGCTTATCTCATGTTATGTATTGAATAACCTAAACAGCCGAAATATATAGTAAAGTAAATTAACTCACTTTAACTTGTCAATATAAATTTTCAGGGTTCGTACCATCACTTTTTTCAAGAAGAAATATTTATAAATAATATCATAAGACGAAACGCAGTTTTTCACCTTGACTTAAACACAAAATATATGAAATTTAAAAAGGTCAATGTTTTACTTAAAATGTGTCTAAAGTAATAAAGAGATGTTACAAGTTAAAAATATACATTTTATTTAAAACTTCTTAAGTAAACTAAATAAAATGTATATTTTTAACGTGTAACACCTCTCTTATTATTGTAGTCACCTTTTAAGTAAAACAGTGAACTTTTAAAGTTCATATATTTTTATAAATATTTATGTTATAACTTACTGATCGAAAATTGCGGTAAAAACCTGCCCAGTTCTTATAACGGCTTAGTCAAGCTGTCTAAAATTTGTATTATGACCAGTATAGTAATTCAAGTTAGTCGCATTCCATATTAGTCGCTTTGTTCAGGGAATAATATGTACCATTTTTTTTACTATAATTCATCGACTGTGTATTTTTAAAAAGATTTAGTTTCTTGTTATGTTACTTCATACAATGCGGCAATGATGAACCAAATTTCATGTTTTTTGTATCCATTTATTTTTAGACCAAAAAAAGCAATTTGTGCTGTAACTTTTGGAGAACGATGCATTATAACTATTTACATCATAGAGAGACTTCTTGAAAAAAAAATCTTATTGCGTTAAACACTTTTTGTTTTATTTTTTTTTTTCCTTCGTATGATGGTAGATAAAAGAATTCCGTATGAGTTAACAAAAATAGAAAACAACTTGTATGTTTAGTATTGATGAAATATCGAGAAGCATTGGTATTTAGGTAAAAAGGAATGTAATATTTCTTTTTTTTATTTTTCTAATCGTAGTGAAAAATAAAGTATACCACTCGACAGATTCACAAATTACCAATGTTTTATTACATTTAATAAAAGAGTTCGATTGCTTAACTGCTTTTATTCTTTAAAAAGTCATTTTTTATTGAAATATAAAAGAGAATTTTGGCAAAATTTTCATTTGATATCTCTCATTTAGGGGATTAACTTCATATTTCATTTCTTTTCTCTGGCAAATCCTATACCCCTTATATAAATTATGAAAAATGGAAGAAAAACGAAACTTAAATTTTAGTTAATCATATTTTTATCAAAATATCCTAGATAATTTCATGTTATTTTTGTATTATTTTCACAAAAAAACTTAAAAGAATACAGTTATGATGTACCAGCAAAATTTCGCTTTGTAATCGGATTTGCAAAAGGAATAAGAAAATAAATTTTAATCTTTTGCAAGTATTTACCTTTTCATTATTGTACTAAGAAACGGAAAAAAGAAAGAAAGTTTTTAAAACTGTCAGTTTGATTTAAGCCGATTTAGATCATTTCATATTATCTAATAGACTTCCTTATAACGTCAATCTGTAAAGTTAAAATCGTGATATTTTTTTATAAATTTAATAATAGGTTTTGCCTTAATTGCATAACCAAAACTTATTTTGTCAAGACAGATGTACAAGAACTTAATTTTAGTGTTTTCTGAGAATGCATGATAAGAACGTATAACACTTATGAGAGTGAGCTTAATAAAATTTTTTAAAGTGTATCTACTGAATGTGATATTTTCTCAATTGGAAATCTTCATGTTAAATATATTAAAATCATTTAGATAATGTTTTAGGACACCACAGCTTACTTTGTTCTTCTGATAAGCATTAATTGAACTTACAAAATAAATATTTTCTTAAGCATTAAATATATCGTCAGAATTCTGGGCAAATAGGAATAGACTTACAGATCCATATAAATTGTTTTTAAAGTTTCATAAATTATGTTTATGAAAATTAACTGTATTTTTTTCTTTCTGAATTATCAACTTTTTTTAATTTTCACGCCGGCATTATCTTACATTTAAAAATATTTTTATTAAGTTATTAAATGTATTTATTGCAACATATAAAAAAAATGAAGATGTCCGAAATGAATCCAATTAAATATAAGAAAACAATAAATGAAATTTTAAGTTTTTGAATATATTTCTTTTACTTAACAATGAAAAATATTAGGGTAATAATTATCAATAATTAAATATGAAGACATTGTGCACGTAAGATGAAAGCGTTTATAATATTTAAATCTCGTTTAATAGATCTCATGTTTGAATTAGAATAAAATAATAATTAAAAATAAAAAAATAGATTTATAAAAAACTTTTCTGATTTAACGCCACTTTGCTTCCTTGAACTCGTCTTTTGTGTCTATTTTTAATTCCATCACATTTTTTTTTTTAACAAACCAGTTTATGTAGCAAGGGTAATATACCTATCTATACATCAAAAGATAATAAGGGTAAATACCAGTGAATTTATCAATGTTAGTTCAGAGCAGTATGTTATTTTGATGAATGTGAACTTTTATAAAATGCGCACTGTTAACCTTATCTTTTTTTATTCAAAATCGTATACAATCTATTTTAGGTTGAAATTCCATTTATCATGGATGTCACAGAATACAACTTCAATAAAATAATGTGCTTCAGTCGTTACATAAAAGAAACATTCTTTCTGAACCATAACTGAAAGAAAAATCGATCAATAAAAATATATTGTAATGATGTAAATATTTGATAAATATTGTGCTGGTATTTCAGATGTATTATTTGCTGGTTTTCCCTCAAGGCATATATTAAATATTTAGATCTTGAAGAAACAAATTTTGTAAATATTTGCTATAAAATATTCGAAATCGTATTTAATCTTTTATGTACGTTTATGCATGCATAATCTTTTACGTATACTTCTATGAGCGTTTATGCATGTACTGTGTTTTATGAATGTTTTTTATTAGCCTCCGATACGGTAAGCTACTTCTTTCTCCCAGCTTTTTTGTGACGTCTTCAAAAAATAACGTTGCCTTACAGAAGCCAGCCGTAAAACAAAGCAGTACGATTAAATACTTTATAACAATTTTTTAAACTTCCAAGCATCGCACATTTTCAATTTTTATGTGGTCGTATTGGAAAAAAAGTACTTTTAAATGGAATTTGTTTGAAAAGGCATCTCCATTTATTTTTGAAATATTAATTTTTTTGTAATTTTTGGAGCCATTTGCTTAATATTGGCACCGGAAGTACTCCATTTCTGTGGAAAGTAAAGGAAAAATAGTTGCAAAATATTAATTATATATTTTTGTTGCCATTTTTTCATAACAACCGAATGAAAATGTAATTAAAATACGTGCTATTTTGAAAAAATATAAACGAAGTATTTCTGTTAAAACATGGAGCTATAACTACATAAAGTAGGAGCTATAACAGTGAGATAAACTACACTGTTAAAAATATGCAGCTTTTTTTGCATAGTCACTCCTCAGCTTTTATAGAATATCTCTATTCTGAGCAACGAGAATGCTCCATGATATAGTCAAGTGATCGTTTCTATAAAAGCCGTGGAGTGACTATGCAGCAAAAGCTACAGATTTTTAATTGTGTATATTTAATTTTAAGTATCTATATTTATGTTACAAACAAATGAAGGGCTATGAATCATTAGACAGCTGTTTTTTTTCCTCGAGTTTCTTTAATGACGGCATCTTTTTGCTGCATTTGTGTATTATTGTGCGATAGTAACGTCCTATGCCTACTTTACTGTAGATGTTTAAGAGTGGATCGTAAATGTGGAATTCTTAAGAGGATGCCAATGACGTCATTTTACATAAAATAAAAGCGTGTGCTGTAAGTCTTAAAATTGAAATATGTTTTGTACTATTTATGTATACGTATATTTTTTTTTCATCGAGGGCCACAATAAATTCTGAAAAAGCGGAATTCCTGTTTTCTAGTTATTTTATTTCATTTTATCTTATATTAGTAAATTTTATAAATAATTTTACTATGAGATTAATTATAAATGAGATTTTAACTACAAATTTAAACTTACTACTTACTTAGAATTAAAGTATTTTGAAGGAACAGTTGATTCTAAAAATATAAACGTTCAGTCTATTAGTCTCCAATGTATGTTTTCAATTTAAACCACTCTAATAAAATGCATTTTAAGTAAAACTAAAAAGTGATATTCTATTGACGCAGATCTTATTAAAAGGATTCAATATGTTTCATCATTTACACATTCATGGGTGATGCATAAAAATCTAAAAATAATCAAAATGTGTGGTACTATTAGTTATTAAAAATAAGCAAAACATAATAAAACTTATAATTCTTTATGTACTGAATTATGGATCATGAAAATTTTATCTTCTAAAGCATTTTTCGTGAAGTTTTGAAACTGCATTAGAAGATTTGCATAATCATTTAAAAAAATTTAGAAGGATTTTAGAAGGATTGGAAGATTAATTAAATTTGACGTTATAATAATTTTGTGCAATATTTTTGAACCCACTTATATCTTTTATTTTAAATATTTTTCTTAGTATATTGCAGAATTAGGAAATGTACAAATATAATGTTATTACAATAGAAATATAGAAATATTCCCGAATTTACACCCCCTAGTCCCCCCTCTAATGCCAAGAAAGCTGAAAAGATGCAAAGGCAAAACAAATCATCCTTTTAAAAACATTTTTGTTTTGTGTAACCAAAAATACTTTTGGAAAAAGATAAAGTAATGCATATATAACTCATTTTAAACTGTATTACTACAAATCGATGTATTAAAAGAATTTTATAACAAGTTATTTTAATGGTACTTACAAGTACCGTCAGTAGGTAAAAAGTTAAAACCCTTTCTGTCATTAGAAATTTAAGATAAAGGGATTCTGCCCATAATAAGAGGACTATGCGCTATCACATGAAAGGGACCCAGTGCCTTTTGTAGTGAAATTTTGAAGCTGCCGCATGCTCGATTGAATATGAAATGATGTTCTACATGAAAAGAAAACTTTATTAACAAACCTAAAATCTTATTTTTTTAAGAATTTCTAAGTAAATTAGTAAAAACATTAACCCATGACTACTGTGAGCGGTCAGACAGACCGCTTCAGATTTTCCTGCATGCATTTCCAACCCTCAGAATAGATAATGATCCTCACCCTTACCTCTACCTTCCTGAAACGGCCCCTCAAGGTCACACTCCACTTGTCATTCTGCTAGCTGCTTTTTTTGTTGTTTTTGTTGTTTTTTTTTTTTTTTTTTTTACTCGACCGCTCACAGTAGTTGTGAATCTGTTTTTGTCCAAGAAGGAACTTTTTATTTTGTGGATAATTTTATACTTTTTTCATGATATTATGGGAAAAGTGGAATCTAATTATTCGATAAAACGTCCAGTGTACCTAAACAAACTGAAATTGAGGGGCCTGTTAAACATTAGCTGGATATAGCATATCCTGATTCTGAATATTTTGAAAATGAATTTATTGAAAGTGATCACTATTGCCGTTCGGAATTATCAATGGATGATGAAGAAAATATTTTAAATAACTCAGAGTATTTTTGTGGGAAAAATAATTTTATATGGACTACAAAAGCACCAAATCGTGTTTTTCGAACTCAGAAACATAATATTGTGGCGCTGCTGCCGAGTTTAAAAGGTACAGCAAAAACTGGGCTTAAAGCAGAACCAGAAGAAACTTGTAATTTACAATTTCTTAAAAACGTTATTGAAATAACAGTTAAGTGGACTAATATAAAAATTAAAGTATGTAAATTGCGTTATTCTTATCAAATGAGACACGAACTTACTTTGATACAGAAGATATTGAAATAAAAGTATTTCTTGGATTATTATTGTACTCAGCAGTTTTCATATCAAATCGAGAGTCTGCCTTCAATGTTCGAGAATTGAAGATATTGACTGCAACTGAACATTTTGTACTGTGTAGTAAAAAAAGTATTGTTTTTGCTTATTTTATTTCTACGGTGATGTATAATTTCTCATGTATTTAATTCCATTAAATATATATATATATATATATGTAGATATGTATGTAAAATTTAATTTACGAAAGTTTTTTATTTATATAACGATACTTCTTATGCAAATATATTCTAACTTTTACTATTTAACTATACTTTAATTAGATATTCATACACTTTTTACAGAAAATACATTTTATTCAACGATTGTTAGATGAGTTTAAAATTATATATTTCTTTTCCTCGATGTCCTACAATAAATCGCTTTTGTTTACTATTCCTACATAACGGGATACCAGTCTTTAATCTTCAAAAATGAACTTCAAGTTTCAAAAAATGATTTATAAATCAATTAAGTAGATAAGTATCGATAAATAAATCATTTTTTACCACTTAGTTGATATTTTATTCATGTTTTGATTTAGCGGTCTGAGAGACCGCTCACAGTAGTTATGGGGCAATTTCTGTCACAGTAGTTAAGGGTTAACTATTTCCCCACATAAAAATCATACATTTAGACGATGTTTAAAGATATTTTATAAAAAAAAAAAAAATCACCTCATGTTTAGAGGCATGTTTAGTAAATCAGACAGGGAAGTATGCTAATGTGCCCACAGTCTGCAATAATGTTTGTGTATTGCGTCTGCATATGTATTGCTGTCTATACTGAAAAGATGGAGGGTACTAAACTTCATTTGCTTAATAAAATAAATTGTACCTTGCTTAATTATGTTAGTTTTACTAGTAAAAATGTGTAGACTAATGCAATGTCACACTCCTATTAACGATTAATTACGTACTTAATCTGTAGATTAGTTATCAAAAATTAACATTTTAATGGTTCTAATAAAATGATTTTACACGTAAGACATTATTGCATACAAAAATCATTGCATACGACCTCCTTTTGCATATATATATTTTTTTCGGTTCTCTCATACTTTTCGTGATAAGTACGATATCTTCCAAAGTTAGCCGCTAATTGTGTCGTAATTTTTCTCATAAGATAGAGCATATCATTTTATTATACGTCGTCACTTATTCCATAATTTTAAATTTATTCGTTCGCGGACTGCACCCTGTATGGCGGACAAAGCATAATATCTTATCTGCTAGTTGAAACACCTATTATTTCTCTTTTGAGCTGGTGAACTATTTCATGGATTATATATTTCTTGAATACAAAATTCACCGATGATCATCCATTCCTTATCTCAGATTGCTAGATACATTACATATTAACACTCTAGAATTTTACAGGGAGGACAGCACCTTAGATTGATTCTACGGCCATTCTTGGAGAATTTATCCTTTTGTCATTTTTTGTCGATTAATTGTAACTTCCTGAACTATGACTTGACATGTTCAGTTCATTTCCTGAATTCAAAATTCACAGATTATCAACTATTCCAATCATCATTACTTTGAATCTATGACCATTCATGGTGCATTTATTCTTTTTGCTGATTAATTGTAACTTGGTGACTATTGCGTGGCTGATGCATTTCCTGAATTCAAAATTCATTGATGCCCATCCACTTTCTATGCTTAGTTACTAAATACACCACATACTAAAATTCTAAATTTTTACAGAGAAGACAGCATTATTAGATTGATTCTGTAACAATACATAGAGCATTTATCCCTTTGTGATTTTTTGTGGTTTAATTCTCTCTGGATGAACTGTTACGTGGCTGATACATTTCCGGAATTCAAAATTCATCGATGATCATCTATTCCTTATGCTGGATTACTAAATACACTACATTTTAAAATTCTATATTTTTATAAAAGAAGAAAGCATCATTAGATTGAATCTATGACCATTCATGGAATGTTTGTCCATTTGTGATTTTTTGTCGATTAATTGTAACTTGGTGAACTATTACGTGACTGATGCATTTCCTTAATTCAAAATTCATCGATTATCATCCATTTTTCATGCTTTAACACTAAATACACTACATATTAACATTCAAGATTTTTACAGAAAAGAAAGCATCAGAAGATTTAATCTATGGCCATTCATGGAGCATTTATCCTTTTGTGATTTTTTGTCGATTAATTGTAAATTAGTGAACTATTACGTAGCTGATGCATTTCCTAAATTTAAAATTTATCGACAATCATCCATTTTTTATGCTTTATTAAAAAATTCACCACACATTAAAATTCTAGAATTTTTACAGAGAAGACAATACTGTTAGATTGATTCTCTAACCATTAATAGAGCATTTATCCCTTTGTGATTTTTTTGGTTTAATTGTAACTTTGTGAACTGTTACGTGACTGATACATTTCCCGAATTCAAAACTTACAGATGATTATGTATTCCTTATACTGGATTACTAAGTACACTACATATTAAAATTCTAGATATTTACAAAGAAGACAGCATCATTAGATTGAATCTATGACCATTCATGGAGCATTTATCCTTTTGCGATTTTTGTCGATTAATTGAAACTTGGTAAACGATTACGTGATTGATGAATTTCCTGAATTCAAAATTATACTATATCATAAAATTTCTACTATTAGTTCACGCTGATCTTATATTTATATATATATACATATATATATATATATATATATATATATATATATATATATATCTTGTTCAAATTTTCAATCGTTAATAAAATACTTATTATTCATGCTATCAAGTTGAAATAAAATTTTTAAAACTCGTTCTGGATGACAATTGATGTTAATACAGTTTTTAAAAATATTAATTCATTAATTAAATTTTAATTAATTATTTTTAGTTTTTCATGGGTGACAAAATGGCGGCCATTAGTTATTGAAGCATTTAATGCATCTTCATATCTATAAGGGGGTTACCTTAGGGGACACTCTGTTCTGTCGCCAAATACCGCCAAGTTAATCGCCAACTTAGCGATATATCGCCATATTTGGCAACCAAAATGAGTCACCAAAAGTGACGCCAACTTGGCGATATCTCTAATATTTCGCCAAATTCCCATAGACTTCCATTGTAAACCTACTTGCTTATAGAAAATTGAGATATTTTAAACAACAAATTGAGGTATTTTAATGCAACAAAAACTAATATTAGCTTAAGGGATTATATTAAATTTTTGTTTGATGACCTGAGTAGGAATTGACTTTAAAAACAAAATTTTTATGTTACTTGTTTATGTTTTAGTTCTAAGCACATTACATATTAAAATTCTAGATTTTTACAGTGAAGAAAGCATCATTAGATTTAATTTTTGACCATCCATGGATCATTTATCTTTTTGTGATGATTTGTCGATTAATTGCAACTTGGTGAACTATTATCTGTCTGATACATTTCCTGAATTCAAAATTCACCGATGATCAGGAATTTTTTATGCTGGATTATTAAAAGACTATATTTTAAAATTTTATATTTTAACATAGAAGACAGCATCATTAGATAGATTTTATGACCATTCATATAGAATTTATTCTTTTGTGATTTGTTGTCGATTAATTGTAACTTTGTGAACTATTAGTTGCTGGTACATTTCCTGAAATGAAAACTCACCGATAATTATTCATTTTTTTATGCTGGGGTACTAAATACACAGCATATTAAAATTGTATATTTTTAGAGAGAAGACAGCATCATTAGATTGATTCTCTAACCACTACTAATGCAATAATCCTCTTGTGATTTTTTGTAGATTTGTTATTTTTCTTCAACGTTTAATTCAATTGTGTTACAGAATTATTAAGGTTTAATAATAATCACATTTAATTTTTTAAACATTCATTAATTATTAATTTACAGTCTGCTCTTTGAATAATTCACACTTTTACATCAGCTTACCATATTTGTCTATGTTTTATTAACTCGATATTCGCTACTTTCTGCCACATAAACCGAAAGCACATTTTCATCAAAACAAAAACAAAGAATTTATATCTATTTTTCAGATATCAACAAAGAAACTTATACATTATTCATTTTATTGCATTTTCATCTTTTATGGAAACATCTAAAATATGAAATAAGAAAGGATAAATAACACGATGAAAAATGTAAAAGCCATTTTCTGGAATCAGAAGAAAAATATCAGTTTCAGCTCGAGTGTTTATATCTTAAAAAAGAGAGAAAAGAATCATGCATCAAGCATCAATTATAAAACATTTTCCAACACATTCGGAATAATGAATCTAATCTTCACCGTTTAATAAGTTGAAATAGGATCAATAATTTAACCATTTAGAAACGCATTAACACATTTAAAAACCCAATTTTAACAATTTCCCATTTACGGCCGTCAAATTATCCGATTTCTTTGAGATGCCCTATACGTGATGTATAGATTTGATTCTATAAGCTACATGCATGCAAATATTTAGTTCACTTATTAAATACATACCACAGTTAAAATTCACCTTCAGCAGGTTTCGCTAATAAGGAGAATGATACGTGAATTATCTTGTGCAGGCATGTATACAAGGTATAGAATTTATACATAACGAGTAACATGCAAAACGTTAGTTAAATTTAATAGAGCATAACGAAATTTAAAACGCACTTTCAGCAGTTATTGCTCAAAAAACTACTGTAACCGATTTCTTTAGAGTGTCTCTGTAAATCAACGATAAATACTACGAATGCAAAGTTCTATATTATTCATCTTATGAAATTCAGTGATTTATATCAATTTCAATACGTTTGAGATAGCGTAATGTCATTAAAATACATTGAAAACGATTGTTCCTGATTGACCATAATGTGATGGTATTTTTTATTGCCCCTGTAAAGGAACTATAAATACTACACACATCTTATTCAATACCGAACATGCCATGGTAAACATCATTAACATACATCAATTGCGTTAAAATCCAAGTATATTCACGGAAGTTTGAGCGTGGACAGACGAACAGACAAACCGAATTCATAAGCACTTTTCAACGTAGTTGACAAGTGCTAAATACAAAACTATTGTTTTTGAGGGAGAAAAAAAGTAGTCTGATATTACTGCATTATAAATGAAATACAGAGACAGAGAAATATTAAATATTATTATATAAAGTATCCTATAAGAGCGTGAATTGATCAATCGTACATTGTAATTTTTTTTTAAGGAATATTTTACCAAAAACTTTCTTTTTATATATAATTTTTTTCCTATCGCTTAAAATGTATAGTTTAAAAAATGATAAGTAACGGATAAGTTTGAAACCTCTATTTGTATTACGGTTCCGTTTCCAAGTATAATTGAAATATTGTAAAATTGTTTTCCAGTTCTTAACAGTTTAATTTTCGGACCCGAAAATGGTTAAATACAAAATTTAGTGAAAATCGTTTGAGCCGTTTTTAAGATAAAATTTTTATATATATACACACACACACATACACACACACACACACAGCGATTTGTTCTTTTATTAGTATAGATACATCACATATTAAAATTCTATTTTTTTTACAGAGAAGACAGGATTATTAGGTTGAGTCTCTAACCATTGATGACGCAACTATCCACTTGTGATTTTTTGTGTATATGTTCTTTTTCTTAAACTTTTAATTCAGTTGAATTGCATTATTACGATTCAATAATAAGCACATTTAATTTTTTTTTTGTACATTCACTGATTATTCATTTACAGTCTGCTGTTTGAACAATTCATCCTATTACATCAGCTTACCCTATCTGTCAAAGTTTTATTAGCTTGGTATTCGCTATTTTCTGACACATAAACCGAAACCACATTTTCATCGAAATAAAAACAATGATTTTATATCCATTTTTCAGATAGCAACAAAAAACTTTATTATTCATTTTATTGCATTTTCACCTGTTATGGAAATATCTAGAAATATCAAAAAAGAAGGGATAAATAACACGATGAAAAATGTAAAAGTCATTTTCTGGAATAAAAAGAAAAATATCAGTTTCAGCTCGAGTGTTTATATCTTAAACAAGAGAGAAAAAAATCATGCATCAAGCATCAGTTATGAAACATTTTCCAACTCATTCGGAATAATGAATTTAAACTTCATGTTTAATAATTTGAAATAGGATCAGTAATTTAACCATTTAGAAACGCATTAACACATTTAAAAACCCAATTTTAACAATTTCCAATTTACAGCCGTCGAATTATCCGATTTCTTTGAGATGCTCTATACATGATGTATAGATTTGTATCTATAAGCTACATGCATGCAAATATTTAGTTCATTTATGAAATACATAGCACAGTTAAAATTCACCTTCAGCAGGTTTCGCTAATAAGGAGATACGTGATGAGAATGATACGTGAATTATCTTGTGCAGCAATGTATACGAGGTGTAGAATTTATACACACCGAGGAACATGCAAAAAGTTAGTTAAATTTACAAGAGTATAACGAAATTGAAAACGCACTTTCAGCAGTTATTGCTCAAAAAACTACTGTAACCGATTTCTTTTGAGTGTCCTTGTAAATCAACGATAAATACTACGAATACAAAATTCTATATTATTCATCTTATGAAATTCAGTGATTTATATCAATTTCAATACGTTTCAGATAGCGTAATGTCATTAAAATACATTGAAAACGATTGTTCCTGATTGACCATAATGTGATGGTACTTTTTATTGCCCCTGTAAAGGAACTATAAATACTACACACATCTTATTCAATACCGAACATGCCATGGTAAACATCATTAACATACATTGCGTTAAAATCCAAGTATATTGACGGAAGTTTGAGCGTGGACAGACGAACAGACAAACCGAATTCATTCACTTTTCAACGTAGTCGAAAAGTGTTAAATACAAAACTTGTTTTTGAGTGAGAAAAAAAGTAGTCTGATATTACTGCATTATAAATGAAATACAGAGACAAAGAAAAATTAAATGTTATTACATAAAGTATCCTATAAGAACGTGAGTTGATCCATCGTACATTTTAACTTTTTTTAAGGAATATTTTGCCAAAAACTTTCTTTTTATATATAATTCTTTCTTTTCGCTTAAAATGTATAAATTAATAAAGATAAGTAATGGATAAGGTTGTAACCTCTATTTGTATTACTGTTCCGTTTCCAAGTATAATTGAAATAATGTGAAATTCTTTTCCAGTTCTTACCAGTTTAAACTTTTTTTAAGTACCCAATTAGCACCTCTAAAATTATTTTTTATTAATATGCTTTCTTTTTTTTATGTATATACTAACAAACTTCGCGGCTTTGCTCGCATAACAGTGGAAATATGCTAAGTGATATCCATATGTCTAACTTTTATAAAAGAATTTATACTTTTAGGAATAATTCAAAAATTACTATGTAAAACACAGTTCAACTAAACCGCATTATTACACTGCATTAGGCAGAAATGAGACTTAAATTAATAAAAAGAATTAAAACTAAATAAATGATAATTTAGAAAATATTTTGAACCTTTATGCTCATTTCATACGCTCATTTCAGTATTCATTTGAAGTTTTGAATAAACCGTTTTTAGTACGCATTTACATCTAACAAATAACCATCATCTCAAATTACAAGCCTCTTGTCTATCGGTCTACAAACTCTCTGGTGGCAGTGGCACGAACACAAAATGCCTATTTTGAAACACAAACTGTCGCCATTTATTTGGCAACATTAATTTTGAAATCGGTTTGGTATTTCCTAATATTCCGTAGAAATGGTAATTCAGAAAGTTTTTAAAGCCTTTTTTTAGAACATTTGTTGTTCCTCCTGCCAACTTGATTTGGTAATGGCACTGGCGTAAAATATAACCTCTGTGGAATCAGAGACTGTCACCATTAATTCTCAACCATTACTTTTTTAATCAGTTTACTAATTCCCTGTGATTGCATAGAAATCGTAATTTAGGACTTTTTTAGTACGCTTTTTGCCCCTACCCTTCTCTTCACCTCTTTTAAATTTCGAATATATTTTCGACAGTTCTTAGAGGGAATTTGTGTGCTATAAATAACAACCATGCCATATTTAAAGTTTCCAGCCTCTTCAGTATCACTGAAATCGCCATTTAGAACGCTTTTTAGAACGTTTTTTGCGCATTTTCACCCTATTTAAATTTTGAATGTTATAAGAAATGTTCTTAGATATCATTTATATATTAAAAATGACTACCATTCCCAATTTCATGTTTCTAAGCCCTTCAGAAACACAAAACTCGCATTTTTAGAATGTTTTTTGCTACTGAACCCCATTTGGGGTAGTGGTACCAACATAAAATATAGCCTATGTTGGAGCAACGGCTTTCACCATCATTTTGACACCATTATTTTTTAAATAGGTTTGTTACTTCCTGAGATTGCGTAGAAATCACCATTTGGAACGTTTTTCAGAAATATTTTTGCAGATTTTCACCCCTTTAATTTTCGAATGTTTTAAAAATGTTCTTAGAGATCATTTATATCTTATAAAAACAAGCATTCCAAATTTCATGTTTCTAGGCCCTTCAATAACACAAAAATCGCATTTTTAGAACGTTTTTTGCTCCTACACCCCTTTGGGTTAGTTACATGGACATGAGATATAGCCTATGTTCTATGTCGGACTAACACAATCATTTTGATACCAATACTTTTGAAATCGGTTCGGTAGCTTCAGAGATTACCTCGAACAAACAATTTTTACTTTTTTATAATATTTGTATAGATTCCAAAAGTTTAGAACTAATCATGTACGCTATCGATGTTAATAAATCACCGAATTTTATGGAAATATCAACAAGTAAAAAAAAAAAAAAGATAAATAGCATGATTAAATGAGTAGTAAGTAGGGTAAGATTGTGCAAAAGTCGCTCGGTGTACAAGTGTACGCAGAGCGACTATGTAACTCGAAAAACAGTTTTACATTTAGCTACAGTTTTAAAGCATTTAATTACATGATATAAGTATGGTGAAAATAATCTGCGTATTTTAATGAAATTTTTAAAGATTTAGAAGACCTAAAGTGATTTGGACTTTCTCATTAAAATATTTTTGGTTTTTGAAAACATTATCATAATAAAGATCGCAAAGGTAATTTACTTTTGTTTTTGTTTTTATAGATAAGGTTATTATTGGACTACCTGTCACCTAAGTGAATTGGATTCGTTTATCCATAGATGGCTATACTAATGTTTCAAAGACATCTAGTGACGATAGTGCATGGGTGCGTAGTGCCAAAATGTGCCAGAGTGCGCACTTGCTTTTGAAAATATTGCTACCTTTGCTATAGCAGGATTTAAAATAAGGATTGAAAGACTATAAGTCTTTCAAAAATGACCTTGTGTAATATACTGACTTTTTTGCAAGCAGCATCTCTGGAAAACAAAAAAAAATCTAAACTTATTCAACCACATATGTCAGCTGAACCACAGAACACTGAAAATGAGGAAGAAAGAGAATTGCTTCCAGTAGAAAATGATATGTCAGAAAAGACATAAAAGTAAATTAAAGTAAAGAAAAGGCGCGATCAATATTAAATAAATTGAACTTTCACGAGGTTAACTTCAACTTCAACAACTTCATTTTATGTCACATTAGCAGAGTTGTCAAAATATTCAGAATCATCGTGCTCCGATACTATGATAAGAGGAGCAGAAAGGCTAAAATTTTAAACAGTTCACCACGCAAATGGCAGCTTGAAGATGACGCTCCGGAAAAAAAAAAGCCAAAAACCTTTACAAAAAAAAAAAAAAAAAAAGTAAATCCAGGAAACCAAACAGTTTCCTATCCCACCAAAAAAAAAATAGTAAAGGTAAATCCAGGAAACCAAAAAGTGCCCCTCCACACACACACACATACAAAAAATAGTGGATATGTCCAGGTGGCACAAAAATCTACAGCGAACCAATTATTGAGATTGGATCGAGTGCATTTGTTGCCGAGACTGGTTGCACGAGTGTGCAACAGACAACGGAGGTCGTAAACACTACAAACGTTACACTTGTAAATGAAACACTTCCTTTTATATGCTGCACACTCTTACACTCTTGCTCTCTTGCACTGTATGGTTGCACAATAGTGCTGTCTCAGAAGGATAATCTTTTTGCAAATAATACCGAAAGTGCTTCTTATAAATTGATCAGTGCAATTTTTTATTAGATTAATAATCTAAGTTTAAAAGTAAAGTCTAACACCATGCCTTCAATCTCTTCATTAATTGTTACTTAATGAAAAAGCTAAGGTGCGCACTCCTGTACTACTTTACACTATTTTCTGAAAAAGTATTTTAAATTAGTCTGTTAAAATAATAAAAAAAAGATGGAATGCATTAAATAGAAAGAAATAGTTTATTATTTAGTTGATAATATACAGGGGGAGTAAAAGTAAATGTTATTATATAAACTTCCTTAAATAACTTGTGCTACACTTTTAAAATGTTAGATGATACATTAGTTTTAATAGAAAAAATGAGGAGTTTAAAAAGAAAACTCCTTTTATATACGATTTCTTTTATTATTTTTTCTGTCTATATATAAATAATAATTGAACATAGTTTGGAACAGTTGTTAGGAGATCGGTGCTATTTTATAAAATATGTTTTAAAAGCAGGGGAATATGATTTCTAGAGCTTAAACTCTTTTAAACGTTTTTTAAGACGTACATATCTAAATAAGGAATTCATCCATGGATGGTCATTTTTCAAGAAACAACAAACATCTTTCTTTAACGTCAGTTTTATCCCTTCTCCACCATTTAATGGAAATAGCTATAGATAAGAAAATAAAGCATATATAGAATTTTTCACGCTGAAATAGCTATTAAAACATTTTTCAAAATGTCTGATTAATTTCTTTGATACAGAATGAAATAAGCTGGAACTACTTCTTTGAAACCTAAAATATAGAGGCAAAGATAAAATTAATTTGTCTATCTTTGCTGAGAACTTTAAATGAATCGTGGACTTTGTTTATGATTTATTGTTGATACATTAGTCTTAAAGGAAGAATTCAGATAAAAAGTAAAAAAAAAAAGAAACAGACATTTGTGTTATTGATTCTTAAAACGTATGTTTTTTCTTTAAAATTATTAATCGTTTGAAACCATTGTTTATTACAGTTTTATTTCCAAATATGTTTAAAATACTGATGAATAGTTTTGTAGAACTTAACATTTTTGACTTCCGTTATAACAAGCTGTTAAAAGTAGCTAAAAATATTTAACACTAGAATCGCCATAGCGGTCATTTTAACCGGAAAAAATTTAAATATTTTGATTCGACCCTGATTTTTTTCTAAAATAAGTTAAATATGTACCACGGAGAAATAAGTTAAATAAATAAGTTAAATAATGTTAAATAAAAATTCTTGTGTAAAATAGTTTATAACATTTGAGTAAAATTTCCGGAGGTTCTAGTGTTAATTCATGAACAGCTAATTTTTCAGATATCAACAGAAATTTAATTATAATTAATTATATAGAACATGAATAATTTTATTAAATTGATTTCTATTTTATTGAATCACTGTCCTTTATTTAAGCTCTACTAATTAAAGTAATATATCATGATAAAATATGTTGATGTATCTCATATGATTATTTTAAATTACAAGATTTCTTTTACAACATGGGAAAACCTAGATATATGAAGAAAGATAAATAGCTTGAAAATGCAAGAGCATTTGAAAAAAAAATATCGATACGACTGTTTATCTTGTTAGAAACAGAAGCGACATTCTAAGCAGAAATAAATTGTGTGGAACTATTTGATTTAGGTTTAATATCAAATACAACGAGATAAATCAAAATAAATATTATTTGTACTAACTCCGGTTCAGGTGAAAACTTTAAATATCTCGAGAGGCTATTTAAAAACTGTTGATGATACATATTTTAATAGTTGTTGTTGTTCTTAAAGCAGCAGTTAAATTAGTTGGTTAATGACATGGAGCAAGAAACTACTTTATATGATTTTAGTTTCATCACATCATCACCATTTAGTGGGGAAACGTAGATATATGAAGAAAGATAAATAGCTTGAAAATGTAAGAGCATTTAAAAAAATGTCGATACGACTGTTTATCTTGTTAGAAACAGAAGCGACATTCTAAGCAGAAATAAATTGTGTGGAACAATTTCATTTGGGTTGAGTATAAATTACAACGAGATAAATCAAAATAAATATTATTTGTAGTAACTTCGGTTCAAGTGAAAACTTTAAATAACTCGAGAGGCTATTTAAAAACTGTTGATGATACATATTTTTATTGTTGTTGTTGTTTTTGAAACTTCAGTTAAATTAGTTGTTTTATGACAGGTTTTCTGTTGCACAAAATAATCACTGGAAAAAATACATGAATAATAAATAAATACATAAACTGTACTTTCAAATTTATGTGGAATCAATATAAACTGTGATGCACACATATGCTAGATTTTTTAAGAACTCTTATGTGCTCTTTATATTTTTAGCCCCGGTGTGGTATGCTAGTTCATTTTCCCAGCTTATTTTGTGTCTCCAAAAAATAACGTTACCTTACAGAAGCCTGCGATATACAAAGCAGAAGTTTCGCTGTACGATTAAATGCTCTATGGCAATTTTTTTAATTTCTAAGTATAGCACATTTTTATTTTTTATACCATTGTATTGGGGAAAAAAAAGTACTTTTAAATGCAATTTGTTTGAAAACTTTATCTCCATTTATTTTTTAAATGTTATTATTATTTTTTTTTTTTGTAGTTTTTAGCACCATTTGTTTCATTTTGGCAACTCAAGTACTCCATTTCTGTAGAAAGTAACTGGGAAATAGTTGAAAAACGCGAAAAATAGCAATTATATCTTTTTGTTGCCATTTTCTTATAACAACCGAAAGAAAATGTAATTAAAATACGTGCTATTTCGAAAAAATATAAACAAATAATTTCTGTTAAAACATGGGACTGTTATAAACTATATTTACAAACAAATGAAGGCCTATCAATCATTAGATAGCCGTTTTTTTGTTGAGTTGCTTTAATAACAGCATCTTTTTGCTGCATTTGTGTATTATTTTGCGATAGTGACATCCTATGCATGCTTTACTGTAGATGTTTGAGAGTGGATCGTAAATGTGGAATTCTTAAGCGGATGCGAATGACGTCATTTTACATAAAATAAAAGTTTGTGCTTTAAGTCTTAAAACTGAAATATGTTTTGTACTATTTATACATACTTTTTTTTTCATCGGGAGCAAAACTAAATTCTGAAAAAGTAGAATTCCTGTTTTCTAGTTTAATTATATTATTTTCAAGTCTGTTATCAGTTACTTATTTTCTAGTAATTAAAAAAAGAAAGAAAAAACTTTAAAAAATCTTTTGAAAATCTTTTTTTTTAATGCAATCGTCGTTTAGTGTTCTTCAAATTATATATCGCTTGAGCTTGTGGGAGAATCTTATGGCGGACCACCTTTATACGTTAACAGGTGCCCCCCCCCCCCCTGTTCCTTTGCTGCACCCTCAGCTTTGTGACTTTGGTTTGATGGCGGGTTCATCTGCCTGGTGGAATTGGCTGTCGTTTCGGCAGGACTTTGGGGTTTTTTTTCTATTGACCTTTGGGAGTCATTCGATTCTGTCACGTTCTTCTTCATTAGTTTTAGTGTTATTCAGATGATACAAAACTGCATTAAAATTTTTCAGCTGCCTGAGAAAATAGTAATTAAAATAAGTTAACGGCTGCATCTGAGGAATTATATTAAGTTGCAGATTGGCCAAGTATTATAGACGTGAGTAGGAATATTCAGTTTAATTAATCTTAGAATTCTAGAATTAAATATTACGAAGATTTATATTCGAAATGAATACTATTTACAGTCAGTACCGGATATATGGTCACCCGCTTATAAGGTCCCTTTTGGTAAGTCCGGACTGACTGAATAGGTATTACGTGTTAAAATACACCGCCTATATGGTCAGTTTCCAATGGCTACTATCGGATATATGGTCATATGGTCATCTTTTGTCTCCCTTTTTATTGCAAAATATCTTATAGTTTTATGCTTTTTCCTTCCCCCTTTTTAGGGTGTAAAGTGCCGAATAGACGTATCATTCACATTCAAGTATCTTCAATTGTCGGCCTCTTTGTACTGATCACGCGGTGTTTTTCCTTTTTAGTAGCTTTAGAAAGAAGTGGATGGACGTCCTGAAGGAGGGACTTCTTTCCTTCTAGTCAATGTTCCCCTTTTCCATCGTCGAATCTCCCGTGCGTTTGCTAAAATCCACAAGTACGCATTTCCGTATGATAAAGAAGGGACAGTTGACATTTTTATAACTTTAGAATGAGAGGGAGACCTTGAGAGAGAGGGATGGCTGGGAGCCCAGCCTTGCTTTTTCTAGCACGCTGTGCCTTGCTCTATCTTGCACCGAAGAACAAACTAGTAGATTCGAAACAGCTGTTTGCTGCTTTTTATTTGTGCATTTTTAAACATTGGTTTGCTGCTTTTTAATATTCTTGCACAAAGACTTTATTTGCTATTTGTATAAAGAGTTGGAATATGATATCAAAGAAGACCATTGAAAATTGTTTTTGACATCCTTGGCTTCCAGAATGTGTAAAATTATCGATCGAAGACAACGACAATGATGGTGATGATGTGTCCCTATTTGAAGTTACACAAGAACTACGGAATGCCGTGTTGCACAATACAGGACGAACTGTCATATGCAGTTGTTGACAATGAGATCGCTACTAATGGACTTTACCCGCAAGTGGCAACATTCACGCCTTTGCGGGTATGTACCTTCCGAAAAAGACTGCTTATTGGACGAAGGGAAAGCCATGTTAAAATGTTCTTCACGCCTATTGGATATTCGCAGCTGACGTAGCATTGGTAAAGTCCATGGGGAAGCTTCTACACTGGAAATAGTTTCGGAAATTTAAATATAAACATTTATGGAAACGATGGTAATGACAGTGAATTTGAAGCTGTACCGACAACGCGAGCAAAAGCTCTGAAAGCACTAAATACATTCAGATATTTTTTTACCAATCCCAAAGGCACTGAGGAAAATTTTAAAACTGTTCGTGAATAAAAAAAGTAGTTTTAACAACTACGATAAAAAACAAACAAACCTGCATAAAAGATTATTTTTATTACTACAAGTATACTCATCAATTCGAAATTTTAAGTGTAAAGCAATTCTTGTTTATACATCTTGTTTTATAAATTGTATGTTCATAGCTTCTTTGTACATTATTGTATTGATATAACTAACTTATTAATAATATTTTATTGCCTAAAATAAAATTCCTGCTTACACCGCATATAAGGTCACCCCGCTTATAAGGTCATATTTTTCAGGACCGCATGGGTGATCATATAACCGATACTGACTGTAAATCTGTAAGTTTTGGAACCAATTCATTAATGCATTTAATAATATTCACCCATGTTTTTTACCGTATATTTTCCATCTTCTGTTGGAATATATCTTGGTAGTCTTTTGAGCAGCAACGGATAAAAACTTATGTAAATTTCAATATATAATACGTGATTTATGATATTGCTAACTAAGCGTAGAACCAACAGTGTAAAAAATGTCTAAACCGGGATCCGGAACCCCTCGAATACTGCTCCAAGTGCTATACCATTTAAGGTACGAGGACGATACCCAGCTAAGCATATCTCACTCACACATGTTGGCAAGGCTGCAACTGCAGCACAACATGAAAATGTCTTAATGAGCACACAAACCTGCAGTGAAACAAGAGGAACAAATAAACCCAGGATCGGTGAACACATACACAGTTTTAATTAATTTTTCAATTAATTTTCAGCAGTGAAATCATGCTTGAAATTATTGAATATTTAATACGTGATTTATCTCATTGCTAACTAAGCGTAGAACCAACAGAGTGAAAAATCTCCAACCCGGGAATCGACCCAGTATCCTTGGAATAACGATCCAAGTGCTCTATCAATTAAGCTACTAGAACGATACCCATCTCAGCATCTCTCACTCATATATGTTGGCAAGGCTGCAACTGCAGCACAACATGAATTAATCTTCATGAACGCACAGATATGCGGCTTCTCGTAAATTAAATTGCAGAGCTCTTGGAGTGGTATTCCAAGACTTCCGTGTTCAATTTCCGGCTTGGAAATTTTTTACTCTGTTAGTTCTATGCTTAGTTAGTAATGTGATAAATCACGTATTAAATATTCAATAATTTAGAGCGTAATTTTGCTGCTGAAAATTAATTGAAAAATTAATTTAAATTATTTATGTAAGTTTTGTTGCTTATGTTTATGTATATTATGTATGTATGTTATTATATTTTATGTTGTTTATGTATGTTTCGTTTACACATACATGTGGATTTTCTTTCGAGGATGCCTTTCCCCAAAAAGAGTGTAATTCGAAAGAGTGGACTTATGAGTGTTTTAATTACTGATTCAAATTCATTTATTCATTCAGTTTACAAAATAAGTGATTGTTTGATTAAATATTTAGCAGTTACTTAGCAATTGCAATTTTATTTGCAAATATTTTTTAATGTCTAAAGAAATGTGTTTAGATGTTGAGCGCTTAAATTTATTTAATCCTTACTTACAGAATCTAGACCAGTGGTTCCCAACCTTTATCTAGTCGCGCTACACTTAAGAATCTCCACAATCACGATTTCCTTCTCCATCTTTAACATATAACTCATATTATTTAAAAATATATTTATGTCTTGTATAGAGAAAACGTAAAAGAGTATTAAAAACGAAAATTTATTCTAGAGTTGGTTAGCGTACAAAGCAGATAAAACTTTGGCAAAATATGTTTTTAACATAAGTTTAAAAATGCATTGAATATACACATTTGAACATTTTTATTTAGAAGAGTTTTGACGTTCTTACTTCAGTGTTAAGCAAAAGTGTTATATATTCTGTATTTTTATCTTCACAAAAACTCTATAAAAAAATTGCATATTTGACATTAAATTTGAAAGTACTGGTATAATTTATAACATATTTTAGTATTTCTTAAACAGCAGATGTAAAGTATTTGGACACCAAGATCTCTGTATAACGCATTACCCAGGAGCAAATTCTTGATCCCAATTTTTTTCAATTTAAATAGCCATTTTTTATGCTCCGTAATACACTTCTCTGTCAACAATTTTTCAGATACACTACATAGCCAAAGGTGACCGGTCACTTGCAATTTTAGATGTTTTGTGACATATCTAGAAAAATACATGAGGGATTAACCTGAAACTGCAGGTGTATAAACAGTATAGTATAAGTCATATATTTCCGCTAAGATTTTTTCCGAAACCCTCTAGGGGACCGTCAACAAATTGAAAAAGAACAAATATCTTTTGGATAACCCTGTAAAAACTAATGTAGCAAAAGCGTTTTAATAAGTGGCTTATTATAACATGCTGTGTTCATTTTTATGAGGATAGCATGTATACTCATAGAGAAATTAAGGTTCTTATAAAAGCAGTTCCAAATTTCGCCAAGTATTTTGCTTATAATTTGCAGATGTCTTATTATAAAAAAAAAAAAGTTCTTTTCAGAAAGTATGACAAACAACATTGTACAAAATACCATGCAATCAGAATGAAAAAATAATAAAAATTGTATGAAAAATGAGTAGGTTTGCTAAATAATCATTCACTGCGCATGCTAACAAAGTAATCAAAATATAATTTGCATAGTGTGCTAGCTAAATGTATAGAGCAACTTTTGTGTCTTCAGAAAAAGTTATAAAGTTATAAAAATTTTTCTCAAATTCTATAATGTCTCATTTATTATGTTTTCAAAAATAAAATACCCATGGACTGAGTAAAACCGTCGTTTACCATTTCTATTTCTATTTTTTTTTTTAAATCCTTAGTAATTCGCTTATAGTCCATTTGTCATAATTTGTAATTCTTTCATTTTGTCGCTCAATTAAGTATAGATAGCCTTTTGGGGGTGTGAAACTTTTCGTTTATTATCCGAAGATCTATTTTATTTCTCAAAAGAATTTTATTCGTGTGTAAACGTATTCTTGCGTTTCAGTCCAAATTCTGATTTTCTTAATCACCAAAAGCAGTACGGTGATATTATGATTAACCACACCACTTTATAAGACAAATATTCAAATTTCGCATTTTCCCGCATGTGATCAGAAAATGTCGCAACGGTATGTATTAATCTACTAAAAAACAACTTTTCAAAAGTAAAAAAAAAAGCCAAGCAAAAAAAAAAGAAAAGAAAAAAGGGGAAAGTTGTGGCTAAAAAATAGTGTGATATCAAATTTCCAAGCTAATATTATGGTACTTATTTAACATTTTTTATTAAAAATTTACCATATGTAAGTCGAGTACCTAAATATGCGTTGATAGAAAGCCTTTTCTCCTTTACTAAATACATCATAACGTGTTTCTGAAAATTAATTTTTTTTAATTATGCATGATGGGCTTGGCGACCATCTTTCCATATTTTACACAATTTTCTAAGCACACAAGTACATTGTTAAGATCGGAAATTCGAAATTGTTGCTAAAGCAAACATTTTATGCTTTTAATTTATGGAAATGAGTGCCTAGAAATTTGTGTCTTAAAATAAAGTTGAAGTAACTTCAGGTTTTATCTTATGATTCTCTTTTTTCGGAGGGGGTTAATTAATTAGTTAAAGCAGTAAAAATCAATTTTTTTTTCTTCAAAATAAAAGACTTTCTTAATTTATCTGTCTGTAGCCAAAACTAGAAGTTCAAAATTCTTAATAATGCAAACATATTACGAGCTTGTCTGCTTAGAAATTTGTGTAAAATATGGAAAGATGGCCGCCAAGCCCATCATGCATAATTAAAAAAAATTAATTTTCAGAAACACGTTATGATGTATTTAGTAAAGGAGAAAAAGGCTTTCTATCAACGCATACTTAGGTACTCGACTTACATATGGTAAATTTTTAATAAAAAATGTTAAATAAGTACCATAATATTAGCTTGGAAATTTGATATCACACTATTTTTTAGCCACAACTTTCCCCTTTTTTCTTTTCTTTTTTTTTTGCTTGGCTTTTTTTTTTACTTTTGAAAAGTTGTTTTTTAGTAGATATCAGTTCTTTTTTTTAAACAGATTATATATAATTGAAATAATTCTACTCGCTAAAATTAGTCCTTGTATAGCCTTTATAAGTAGGGAACAAACACAATAGTATACACTTTGTTTACCTATCATTAATTTTTTAGAGTAATTAATAATTTAAAAGTAAGGAAAGTCAATTTCTTCTTTCAAAGTATCAGTCTTTCTCAATTTATATCGCCTTAAAATTTTCTATGAAGGATGAAAATTTAGTAAAAATCAAATAGAGTCAAAATAAAATATATATTTACAGTTAGTCTGTCAGTTAATTGTTTGTTCTAACTTTTTTTGCTGACGGTTTTGCAAAATAAATTTATCTTTACAAATACCTACGGAAAATCCGAAAATGAAGCCCCGCAGGCATCTAAAGAATCGAAGATCTGTCTAAAGAAGTAAATCTAGCAATTCTAGACATGATGATGAAACATTTTTGATAAAAAAAATCTAAAAATTTAAAGATATAAACTGTACATATAACTTCATCTTCATTTAGATCGTGTTATAGAGAAGAAAGAATAAATATGTAATTTTACTCAAGTCTGTTTATCCATACCTATTTGCATAAATGTGAGAATATAATTTCGTATAAAAATTCCCGTAAATTGATTATATTTAATAGTCTATTATTAAAGCCGCATAATCATTAGAATAAAATTTTTTTGCAGTTAAAAATTGCCTGAAATCTATAGTCTTATCGTTCGTCAAATTTGTTATATGTTTTTTTTAATACCCAGACACCTTTTCTAAACTCTGACCAAAGATCACAGAAATACTGAAATTATCCAAATACTTATACCTTTCTATCGTATTTCTTTTTTTGAGTGGGTGGAGGGGTGAGGAAGGGCGCTTAAGAACTTCGTTTTGTTCTTAGAATTCTGAATTAATCATTTAAAAGATCTGCCTACGTAAGTCTTGTTGCAGAATTTTCATTAGGTAAGAGTTGCATCAACTTATACATCATGTGAATATATTAAATTACTTTTGTAAAATACTAAATGGGAGCCATTGATATTTTCAGAGCATTTGCCTACATTTTAAACTTAAATTATTTACAACTATCCATTAATTTTCTATACGAATTAAAGAAGTCGTTGTTTCCTTGGCAACTGTACCTTTCACTATTGCTTGTTTGTTTGTTTGTTTTATTGAACACATATATATCAGATCACGTGAGGATCACGGCGGGATTTGAACCCGCCCCCACCTACGTTCTCAAGCGATTAGCGGCGTGGTGTCTTATCCACTCAGCCACGGTGGGCCACTATTGCTTTATCTAATACCCAGATACTCAAATTTAACCAGCTGCGCTTAGAATCATGCTCATAACAGAGTACATTTATATGTAAGAGTGGTGACACATATGCACAAGTCGTGTACTCATATTCAAGTTTTTGTCCAAAGTACAGTAACTCCGTTTTCATTAATAGACGTGGAAGATTTCGATTAAACTAACCAAAAAAGTTTAAAAACATTGGCTTTCTGATTTGATTTTATTCAAAATCGTCTTAACCAACCAAAGTTAATGTCCGGGATCCAGAGTGTTTACTGCAAACATAAAAAAAGTTTTCAAAAATGCAGGCTTCTGATTGATCAATCTCATCGCGCTAATAGCGTGAAATCTATCTTGATCCCGGTCTATTCAACGTCCTTTAAATATTCGAGAAAGCCTTGACAAGTCAGGAAAATATCACACAAAGCAGGCAAAACAAAGAAAAATCATTCATTGGCTCGTTCATATCCACGAGCCAATGAATGATTTTGTTCCTTTGCTTTGCCTGCTTTGTGTGATGTTTTTGTGACGCGTGTCAAGACTTTCTCAAATATTTAAGGGGCGTTTGTTTATTTCACCACCATGAAGCTATGAAAGGAGAGGAGCAGACATGTCAATCTTCCCGTGTGAAAAACTACATAAAGAAAACGAGTTCTTTCCCCCCTCTTCTGCCCTTTTCTCTCTTGATTTTGACCGATAGCAGCCCATTTAGCAGTCTCCATAGCAAGATGCAGCTATATATGGCGGACGCAAGGGGGAGGGTGTTAGCGTGATCAATGACATAATAGGCCAGTTTATGACGTTTAAAAGTCACACGGAGTTGGATCATCTTTACACGATGATTAGTACAAAGCGGTGCGCCGATTTTTTTTTGTGTCCATTGCCGTGTACAGATAATCAACTCCACACTTAGGAACAGCTTCAAATGACGTCATCTACTTCGAGGCAAACGAAAAAGGACAGGCTACCGCGGCGCTACAGCGTCTAGAATATATAGTGTGGAAATCCAATCAGTCGATCACAGCGATATCTGCAGGATATTTCCCAAAACTCCAAGACAATTTGGTCTAGACGCTGTAACATTTTTTTTAAACGTTTTATTAACTTACATTTGACATGTGTGCTTGGCGTCAAACCCGCTGTAATAATACGATGTTTACTTTGAAATTTGAAAATATATAGCAGATGTCGCTGCGATAATCTCCCTGGATTTCAGCGTCAGTGCACATTTAAGGGATACACCTTTTTAGCGGTTCTTGGATAGCAAATTTCCACATTATGTATTCTAGACGCTGTAGCGGTGCATTACACATGTCTCTTTCTTCTTTAAAAAATACCCTGCAGATGTCGATGCAAATGACTGTTTGGAATTCGACATCGTTGTACATTTAAGGGATTCAATACTTTCGCGCTTTTTTAAGTATTGCTGGGATAGTCGATTTCTACAACATATAATCTAGACGCTATAACGGAGCTATAGTTTCTAGAAGATATAGTTTAAAAATCGGTTTATTTAAAAAGTGCTAAAAATTGTATCCCATAAATGTTGAACGAGGCTGAACGACGAATGTCGATTACAGCGACATATGGTAATTCCAACATAACTATTTCAAAAGAAAATGTTTCGCTCAGAGAAGATCTAGAAAATGTTGCTCCTATCGACATTTGTCATTCAGTATTTGTCAATATTTATGGGATTCAATTTTTAGCACTTTTTAACGAATTACTGGAATAGCCGGTTTCCACACAGTGACCGTGATCTAGGTAGATTTTTCTGTGTTATCGTAACGAGATTGACCAATCAGAAGCCAAAATTTTTGCTAACTTTTCACTGTTTGCAAAATTGTACCTGAATACCGGCCTATATTTCTAGACGCTACAACTGAGCTCAGGAATAGTACAGAAAGCAAACTCTGTATTTTGATACATTAAGGCCGGGATCTAATTAGGAACAAGTGTGTCTCTATAACGAAGTAGCGACATACGGCCAATAAATGTTTATTGGTAAAAGTGATAAAAACAAATCGTTAAAGTTCTTTACGAGCATGCCATTATCGCCAGGTTAATGCATGCTGAATTATTTCCCTAGTCTAATAGAGATCGTCCATGCGCGTATCTTCTAATGGAGGATATTCCAAATATGGGTTCGAGGCTGAAAAAGTCACGTGGTACCGGTAATTTACCCAAAGAATTTATAACTGATAGAAGGGAAACAGGAAACTACACTGTTAAAAATATCGTGAAAAATTACCTCGGTTCTTACAGGTTCTCTATTTTCTGACCAATGAGAACGCTACATAAACGCCTATGAAGCGTTCTCATTGGTCAGAATACAGATAGCCTTTAAAAACAGAGGTAATTTTTCACGATATTTTTAACAGGGTACTACTGCTTTCTCCCATGAACTGTTTCCTTGGCTAGCGGGGATTTACATTACGTAGACGGAGCCTTCCCTTCTTTACGCTAGACGTTCTTGCCTTGACCATGTGATCATAACGTAGATTGAATATCCTCTATTCAAGAAAGCGGATTGCCGTACTTTCGACAAAAGCTTGAAATGAGCATGCCTCCTGTGCATATATCACCACTCTTATGTATAAAGGCTCTCTGTTATGGTGTTGTTTCTGATACAGCGCCTAGAATACCTATTGTGGAAATATGCTAACCAAACAGTTCTAAAAATTTGTATCCCTTAAATGTGCGACGATACTGCTAAAATTTCAAGTGTCGATCGCAGCGACATCTGTGGGATTTTCGTATTACTATTATTACATTGTATAGACTAGCAATTTCTTGCAGTTGTAGAAAATATCCTGCAGATGCCGCTGCGATCTGCATATTACAGCAGTATCATTGCACATTTAAGGGATACAATATTTTAGCGCTTTTTTAAGTATTACAGGGTTAGCCTATTTCAACACTATACATTCTAGGCGCTATAGTTTCTGAGCGCTGTTGGTTAAATTTCGATATTCGTGTTTTAGAGTGAGCAATAGAGAAAAGTACTAAAACTATTGAAACAACAACTTCTTTAATATTGAAATGTATAGCAAAGGAGTTCAGAATCAATGCCTTAAATAGTTTCGAATACGCACTGTTGTTATGACATCAATACCCTTCCTAGATGTGGAAATGCAAAATTGTGTTCAACATAATTGGCCGCAATCTAGATAGATTTTTCGCTGTTAGCGAAACGAGATTCATTAATCAGAAGCTTGCACTTTTGCGAACTTTTCGCTGTTTGCAGCAATGCAGGCTATTGATTGGTGAATCTCGTTTCGCTAACAGCGAAAAATCTATCTGGATCCCAGCCTAAATTTCTGTAAACATTGCACTTCATCCATGGCACTAAGAAAATGACTCAAAACTTTTATGACATAGGCCGGGATCCAGCAAAAATTCTCAAACATTCTGGCTTCTGATTGGTCAAACTCATTTCGCTAACAGCGAAAAATCTATCTGGATCTCGGCCATAGTTTTCTTCGATGAAATCAATGCAAAAGGATAATATAAAAAATTTTAAAAGACTTCTAAAATGATTTGGCGGGTTTATCGCTGTTTGGCATAATTTATAAACTTTAAAATTAATTAACAGTTTTTCGCTAATTAAGAATAGAAAATTTGTGTTTTTAAAGCTGAATTTTACAAAAGCACGTAGATTGAGTAAATATCTGTCCAAAAATGCAATCCTTACTTTTTTATGTCCATTATTTAAGTCTCTACCTTGATTGAACCATAAATTGTGACGAAGAAAATAAATCGATCATTTTCAGTATCTCGACGTTATTTTAAAAAATCTATATCTCTGTTTATAATTAATTTATGAGGATGCATTTGGTCTCAAATTGAAGATATTTTCCATTAGGTCCTTCTGGTTTTGGTTTTATTTTTCTGCGATGATTGGTTCTTTTGATATGGGAAATTTTACGCTGGCATGTTTGGTTGATTTTACATGGAGAAGTTGTCATCAGTATAATAAGCAGTTACGGTGTCTTGCGTTTTATTCTTGGCGTTTGTTTGTTTGGCGAGGTTAGCATTTTTTTTTTTTCAGCTTGGCTTGGCAGAACGACCGTCCTGCTTGATGTAAACATAAATATAAAAATCGCTGCATATTTCATTTATTTATCAGATATAGTTCCCTTAACATATACGTTTCTTTTTTTCATACGATAATTTTAGCTTTTCATGAAGAAAAAATTGCCTGTACAAGGAAACAAAGAAATGCTGAAATATTTACATAGTTTGTGTACAAAAATGTTAATCATCCGTGACTGGTTTCATGCAGATTAAACAAATATATAAACTTGAAAATTATTTCAAAAACCATAAAAACAGATAGTTTTTAACGAAATTGCATTTAACAGTACGTTTTTATTTCTTCTGAACGATGTACAAATAGAAATTGCGCGATGTTTAATTTACAAAAATGTGAAATCTTATCATTCATTTTGTTGCCATCTTTAACATGACGTCGACGTTACTCACAGCTATGTTTTTGCTTCATAATATGGATTAAAATGTTAGTAAATTAAAGAACATAGGTATTTTATTAAATACAACAAATAACAATTTTAATTGCGACCGGAAAAAATATGTAAAATTTTGGCAATAATTTTAATGTTATGATAGGCTGACAATGAACTTTTAAATTTTGAAAATTGTTCAAGTTCCAATACTGTCATCATCGGCAGTTTGTTAAGTAGTAATACATTAAAACTTTCAAACAATGAGGTAATATAAATAAACAAATCACACAATAGCATCTTACAAGGGAACCACTTTAGGTGTTGCTCGCACCTAGTATTGAAACCTGGTGCATTTTAAAGCTCTATATTAGGAAGTTTGGGAATCGATAAATTTTTTTTTTGTTAAAATAATATTTTTTGATTTTACAGCAGATTAACTTTCTGAAAATGCAATTTTCGAGACCACTTTTCGGTCTGTTAAAGTAAAAGTTTAAAAAAAAAAAAATAGTTAAAAATATAAATTAGTCAATAATAACTATAAAATGTTGAATTTTTTTTTTTTAATTCCTTCAAGAACCTATGAATTTGATTAAAAAAAAAATACAATATCATATTTACATATTTGGCGGGGAAAGATTGGCGTCTTTTTCGTCCCGTACAGTTTTCCGGCAACCATAGCTCAGTATTTTCGCTACGCACCGTGTTGTAATCATGAACATAGAATAGAGAAGGACTTCACACGAGCGTGTTAATTTTGAAGCGCGATTTTGGAATTAAATGACTTGATGGCAACAGCCGTGGAACAACCCTGCTAAAGTAACGCCACCTATAAACAAACAATCCGAAACTTTTACCAAAAGCGTAAAAGCGTCTCGTTGTGTAGTGAATATTTCATAAATTAAATTTAAAAAAATACTTTTCGTAATACCATCAAGGAATTCTAAACGTTTAGAAAATAATAATTCGGAAAAATAAAGTAATTGGTTCGTTGCAGGTTCGAAAATTAAAATGATTTATTTTTTTTAAAACTGATATTGAAATTCGTTATTTTCAATATGTTGAATCTACTTTAGATTTTTTTTTTTTTTTTTTTTTTTTTTTACATATATATATCTTTAAATCACAAGTATTCTTCTCGTTTATTATTAAACGGAGCATATTTGCTTTGTTTTAAACGTTCTTCATTCTTATTTAATGATTATTGACTTTCGCCTATAAACTCTTTTTCTAACAGCAACTAATTTTGAAAACTTTTATGATTTTCTGTATCTTTGGTAGAGTTTTTTTTTTCTCTCTCTCTCTATTTTATATTCTTGTACGCTTTTGATGTTTAAAATTGATTTCATTTAATGGAACGCAGAAAAATATCATGCCTAATGATATCTTGTATTATTGCATTTTCCAACCATGATCCTTGCTTTTTAGTTTTTCATAATTTTAAATATTGACTTTTTCAAAATTATCTTCTCACAGTACATTAGACGAAAAAATATTTATTTAGATGAAATTTATACACAACATTGAAGTGCGTTAGAAGATGTTACTACAGAATATGTTGTGTGTAGCACTTTCAGTAAATATACACGGGAACTCAAAAGGATTCAGTTATATTATGATCTGAGGAGAAAATTTTTTGTGGCGTATTTTAAATATGTTACTCCGATACAAACATAACAAAACATGAATTTTTGAGGTTGCATTAATACATACTTTATGTAGAATATGTGGTGGAAAGCATTTATCAATCGCAAAACAGTTCAGTTATATAATGGTGTATAAAGAAAAACTTAGCAGCTTATTTCAATTATGTTGCACTATTTCAAACTATTATGAAATTGATATACATTTATTGAGATTTACTTAAATAGAATAGGATATAATTGCATTTAGCGTTCAATTCAGGCACACAAAAAATTTTCCATACTGTATGTGAAGTTGTCTATTAGGGATAATTGCTAAAAGTGTATTTTCAGTTATGGAATGCTTTTTTCCGTTTAACTAAATTTTTGCGTTCTACATGGCATACATGAATTTTATAGACCACTAGCTAAAGCACCCAGCAAAACCCCGAATTTTAAAAATGTTTATTTTGAAAATTTAATTTCAAAACTAAGCATACAGTATAAAATAAACAATAAAAGAAATCGATAAAGCCATTTTTATTTCAGTTCTTCACTAAGATAAGATCTAGGGACCTAAAACTTTGTGTAAATTCTAATATACATGCTTACACACACACACATATATATATGGAAGAGATTTAAAAATGGTGAAAAGAAATTCAGATAACCTTAAAGTGTTAAAATATGCCACTATTCCCATAATTGGGTTTTTATCATGTTTCAATACGTTTTTTCAAACTCATGAAATGTTATATATTTACCTGCTGATGTTTATTATATTTCCAACATGATGTAATATTCACTTTTTTAAAAATTCATCAAACTTATTTATTTCATTTTCATGTGGAAATCTTTCAATAAAAAAGTTATGAGGTAACATTCACTTTTATTTAAATTCTTCAAGCTATTTATTTCATTTTTCATGTGGAAATCTTGCAATAAAAATGTCATGACGTAATATTAACTTTTTTTTAAATTCGTCAAACTATTTATTTCAGTTTTCACATGGAAATCTTGCAATAGGAAAGTATTTGTTGTGATAAGAATTTTATTGTGAATTTTTAATTCTTGGCAACTGCTATAGCGAAAAATGTTTAAATTTGATAGGAAATTGCTGTTAAATGGGTGTTTTTTTATTAATTAAAAATTAACTCTAAATTATTTCGATTCCAGATTACTTTAGCTGCTGCAGCCGTCTTTTAATACACATGTACGCAACATTTCACAATTCTGGCTTCCAAACTGTGGATTTGTATTGAATTACAAACAGACAGACAAATTTTCGTTTTTATATATTAGATATACAAAAGATGCAAAATAATTTTTAATCATGTCTGGGAATGGGTGTAAATTGCTTAAAGACATTTTTAGAGTATGCATTTTCAAGCTTAACTACATTTATCTGAATTATTTATTCCAAGCTTAATATTTGTTAGGTAAACCTTTATTTACAACTAGATAGTACCCGTCAAGATTTAACGGTAAATAAATTCAATGTTTCATTAGAAAAATTCTTGAATTTTTAATTAGTTGCTTTTAAATTAATTATTGAAATCGTGACGAATTTCTATATAAGCAATTCCTATTTATTTAAGGCGATAGATGGTGCTGTCAGTCTAACCTGTTCAATGAAGTGAAACAATTGTAAATTTAAAATTTTACAACAAATGCTTGCTTTTTATCAGAAAGTTACCTAAAAATATTGGGTAGAACACTTATTTTTACTTACTGCGATCTTATATATATATCTATATTTATTTATTTTAACTATATGACCATTAAAAGCTTCCATGAATTTTATTTTTATCAGTCTCATTCTCTAAAAGAATAAATTTGAAACTTGATTTAGCTAACGATTTATAATATATATATTTTATTACTTTTTATACATTTTAAAAATATTAAACCATGAATATGAAGGTAATTCTCGTACAAATATTTTTCTTTCTTTTCGTTTTATTTTTTATGGAAAAGAATGGCAAATTTTTCTTTCTGACACACGCATATATTCTTGATAATGGTCAGAAAATATATCAAAAATTGTAGATCAGCTCAATTTATTTGATTGATAATTACATACATATGCAAAATATTTTAGCTTAAATATTTTAAATATATAAAGTTATTTTTTAAAAATATTATTCAGTGTTAAATTTTATTTAATTATAAAGCTTTCAAATAACAATAATAAATAAAACTCATGTAACTTCTTCTAATAAAATATGTCATTATTGAAATGAATTATCTCCAAAAATATTACAGAAATCATTTTTGCCAGGTGTTGTGCTTGTACCTTCGTCCTCTACAAAACTTCGGAGCTTTAAACTGCTGCTTTAGACTGCTGTGCCAGCAGGAATTCATTCTACTTTCCTCTAAATTGAAGAAGTTCGAAAAAGAGTTGACGCATGTGCATATGTGTCGATTTGGATCTATTTAAATTTTTACCTTTGTGTTTTAATATATGAGGCTTTCTGAAAGAATATCCAAAGTATTTCTGATATTCTTAATGATGCCTTTATTCATAACCAAGTGATAATTATGTGATAAAACTAAATATTAAAAAGAAAATTTACTTTAATTGAAATTTTCTATGTTACAAAAAAAAATCTAAAAACAGTGAAATTCCCTTCATGGGTGCTTTTTCTCTTTAACCCTTCAGGACAACACTTTTTGTATAAAATTGCAGTATTTTTAGATTCTGTATTGCAATGCCAAAAACTGTCGTCTACAATTTGATTCATTATTCAGCCCACAATGTTTCAAAAAGTCTTTCTAACAAAGTTCATTTTTTCTGCGATAGACAAATTTAAATGCTTTATTTTAGAATCAGCATTCTGATTTTGAAAAAGATTTTGTAGTAGCTCTAATAAATAAAAACTTAAAATTTCATAGAATAAAAATACACATGTTCATCCTGCTGCTTTTCTTTCTCCCGTAATTTAGAAGCATAAGTACTATCCCGTCGATCAAAAAACTATTGCCAAACTATAAAATTAATTGCCAATAATGCCTGATCGTAAATGTCACATTCACTTGACATTAAACATGTAATACACATGTTTGTTACATCATCAAGTGATTTTTAATTCTGATGTTTTATTTATATTTTTATTAATGTTTTACTAATTTATTTGTTCTTTCATTATTTAAAATAAAAATGTCAATTTGTATAATTTGTCAAAATTGCTCGACGGGATAGTCAAGTAGTACCGAAGCATAAATAAAAGGATGTAAAAGATGACTGATGCCAAATTTCTGAAGTCACAGTGTACTAACATATTCTTTCTGAAATTGTAAATTTAGACTTGCAAATAAATATAATGATCCATGATTCCTTCAATGATATAAATGAAATCTGGTCCAGCCGCTGACATTGACCCCCATATCATTACAAATCCACTACTGTGTTTAAAATAGGTTGCAATTCCCTCCCCCCCCCTTTGTCCTCTTCATTTGGCCTTCTCCAAACTCCTTGCCTATCAGACATGGGTGCAAGAAGTCTGTCTAAGCCAAGACTGAAAACTTTTCCGAGTATTAGGAATAATCAAATGAAAATGAGGATTTCTGTGTCTTGCATTAAGGCTAAAAAATGATTTCTTTCAATAAAAGAAAGTTATTAAAAGTTTTTGTCCAGTATCAGAAAATTCTCCAAGTGTCTGCGACAGATACTTCAGGGACAAAAAATAATCTTCTGGTAAAATATTCTTACAAGTGAAGCATTTTAATTAATCAAACAATCACTTACTACAGCATTTTATAAATTTTTATTAATAATAATCTTAACTTTTTGTATTAAGTAATAAAGAGCTAAACATAATAAGAAGCAGAATAAATTTTGATGAAAAAGAATCAGCAAAAGAGAAAAAATCTTTGACACCTGTCTCAAACTTTCTGCTTATAGTGTTTGTTTTAAATCCTTTGATTACATCATGTAGAGTTGAATGACTTTACTATTTTTGTTTTTTATATAAGTTTTACTACTTTTGTAACATCTCCAAGGCTAATATCAGACGGACGTCTTTTTGCATGCTTTTTTACATACGTATTGGATAATATGCAAGTAAAAAAGCATGCAAAAAGACGTCAGTCTGACATTAGCCTTATGAATAACCCATCTTTAAAATATTTTATTAATGAGCTCATAAATTTCCATAGACCTCTGTTGGATTGACTTCATTCTTAAATATAAAAACGAAAATTAGCAAGCAAAGAGATACATCTTCATCAATATCTCGATACTGACAGCTTTAAAGACATAAAAAATTTTGCATTTTTAAAGAGAAAAAAAATCACAAAAGTATAAGCTATCTTATTTTGAGACTACTTTTTACTCTTTATAATAATAATAATAATAATAAACACTTGTGATTAACTTTCTCTTTTGTTTATGATGAATCAATATATACCTAATGTTACTTTATGAAATCTATTTCACATTTTATTTAAATTACTGCTTGTTGAAAATTGAGCTAGAAAATATAAAAATGTAAGTATCTGAGTTATTTTGAGCCGCTGTATAATCCAAAATGATAACAGTGTTCAGATAAGTAATAGCGATTCCCTCTTACAAATTTTTGGACTTTCTCGACTTTTTCTTGAAAATGATTGTTTTACTGACTACAGCAATACAACATTTTATATATAATATGTACAAATTCAATATTGTTTTTACAATACTATCCAATTATTATTTAACGAAGTCATTAAAGGTAACTCCATTCTAGTTTACATGACATTTGAGTTCAATTCTTTTATGCATCATGGTTAATGTTTTACCGCTTCCCTGATTAGTCAGAGTTATCTCGGGTTCGTACATTTTACAATTATTATCCCGAAAAACTTGCCGTGGCATAATTTATCAGTATGATTTGTTTTATCAACTTTTTACTCATCTTGAAGTTTCAAAAGGAAAGAAAATATTCTTATATAATATAATAAATTATATGTAATTTGATTGGCAGTTTTCCAAGTTTTGTGATGTGAAATGCAATGATAAGATTAAAAAAAAAATGTGATCTTTTGAATTTTTTTTTTTTTTTTTGGTAAAGGAAGCTGTTAAAAGATATAACAGAAGCTAAAAAAAAGGCATATGAAAAAGTAACAATCTCGTTCCCCCCCCCACCCCCTAAATACATATCCTCCTTGTAAAAGAGTATCTTGTAATTGAAATAGATAAGGTTTTTTTTGTTTTTTTTTTAACCTCTTAATATAAGTCCACATATTATTTTCTATGTAATTTCAAAGCAATTTTTTCTAGTTATATTACTAATTTACATTTCATTTAAGAACATATGATCTTTGAAAAAATAAAAAGAACATTTGATAAACTTTATCTAGCTTTTCTGCACTTTCATTTAAATTAACTCACAGAATTTAGAATTAAGAACATTTCATGAAATAAAATAGCTTAATGAAATCCAAATATCTTTACATTCTGAGACCAATGTCAGACGGGCGCCTTTTTTGCTTGTGTATTTATCCATTCACAATGCTTTATGAATGGTGAATGGATAATACCCAAGCAAAAAAGGCGTCCGTCTGACATTGGTCTTATACTAACATTAAAATTATTATAGTTTTAAATATGTACATAAACAAAAGACAACACATTTTCTTCCAAATAACTTTATTTAAATAAACATATACAGATTTTAAAAGTTAGCTCAAAGCAACTTACATAGTAAATCAGCGGTCGTCAACTAGTGATCCATGGATCAGCAATAGTCAATGATAAAATTTTGATAACTTGCAAGATAAATCTTTTTTTTTACTGGGTGAAAAAAAAGGGGGGGGGATTTTGAGATTTTAACAACATATTTAAGCTGTCACAAAAAGTAAAACTGTACCAGTCTCAAATTCAAATAAAAATAATCACTCTGTTTTACAGTAATGTCATTGGAATAAAAAATCCATGAACATATTCTAAACAAGCAGGAACAAATCTATGAAAAATGTGTGCTACCTAAAGAATGTCAAATTATTTTTTTATAACTAAATTAATTTTATAAATTTTTTTCCGTTCAACAATGTTTAATTGTTTTGTTACAATTAGATAGGCATTTTCAATTAAAAATTATGATTTTTTTTTTTTTTTTAAATACACACATTTCATATTAATAAAATAGAATTTGTCTGATCAATATTATATAAATGAATTTATGTTTATAAAAATTTCCTTTTAGTGATCTGTGAAATTTGAAATTATAAATTTAGCAATCCATGAGGTTTATAAAGGTTGACGACCACTGGTGTAGATCATTTAGCGTTATCCAGGGAGCACCACAGGGAGGCGATCTACATTGCTCCCCATACATGAATGCCATTTATTACACATAAATATATTTTTCTGTTGGATAACAGCAATAGTATATTTATATGGATAAACATACATAACATATATATGTGTGTGTTTATGTGTACATAATCATCCAGTTGAAAACAGTTGTCTAAAATTCCTTATTCAGAGATTTTACGTAAATAAGAAATCTGATCATTGCAGGAAAATAAGCTAACCTTGCTCTACAAAACTAATTTACACAAGACTGTGCATTTTCATTATCACCAAAAATAGATGACTGAATACATAACACATTCTGTTAATTTTGTCCTTCAACATGCAAGCTGCTATACTTGTACAAATCTTTCGTAGTCTTTCTTAGTATACATTCTCTAGTACTTATTGAATCTAACATTCATCTAATAATCTAGATCTACATACACATACGCAACAATCCAAAACTATTTATGATGAAAGATTAAAGATGAGGCAAAATATTTTACCACCAAACACATCTTGACCCAAAAGTATTTTTATATAGTTTTAAAAGCGCATAAAACTTCATCATTTAATAATTTCATAATGATTTTCATGTGTTCATTATAATAAAGCTGATTTTTGACCACACAACTCAGCTGCAAAGCCAATCCCAAAACTTTCTTCTATCTCGCATGTTAATACTTCATAATTTGCCATCACAGTGGCAAAATGAAATGACAATCTATGTCCTTCATGTGGATACTAAAGGATATATTTATGTGAAAGTGTAACAGAATAGGAAGTTTGATTAAATTCTATGTGTCAGAGATATAGCTATCGCAAAAAAGGCAGCATACAGTCTTCCTCTCATACGATTTGCATAAAAACCTAATCAGCACCAACTTATGCAAAGGTTTAACTGAATCCAAAGTTTGATGAAAATCTGTGCATGCGTTCTTCAGATAAGAGTCATTGTGGAAATCATGAAAAATGGAGCATTTCATTGCCACCTGTTGGGCGATTTGCACCAAAACCTAATTAGCAACAGTTCTCCTGATCATAAATTCCTTTGATTTCAACTTTTACCAAAAGTTTTTAATAAAAATGGGCTGGGAGGGATTCACGTGGTCAAGTGTAAAATGAAAACTCCTGAATAAAAATCAAATGGGTTTCAGTAAAAAAAAAATAAACCTATAATATTCATTATCTACAGAATATTTCATTTCATTATTTTTTCTGTTAAAAAAAAAAAAAAAAAAAATGCAAATATTCCATAAACACACACATTTTTTTTTTCTTTTCTTTAATTGAAGGATGCACATAAGAAAACAGAAAGGTTTTTCAAATGCAATTTAGAGAAACAGTACCCACCTTTTTAAAATGCACTGCATAAAAGCATTATTTTTGTTTCCAAAAGTTAATTTATATGCATACAGTAAAAGCTCTGTTATCCGGCATTCTAGTAACTGTAAAGATCAACTAGCCAGAAAAATTCAAGGAGCTCATTTATTTTTCTCTTGTCGCAAACTGCCGAAAATTTTTTACTGCTATTTTAGGAAGTTCATTGTTTGCATTCTCAGAATGTGTTTGGATCATCTACTTTTAATTGAAAAGACGCTCCAGGATAAGCTTTTTTTTTGTTTGTTTGTTTGATTTTTATCAGTTCAAACATTTTTTCCTGAGCCAGCTGCAGATGATTGAAATTGTGTGAAAGCTTCGCATTTTTGAATTAATAAGCAAAAATAATTTTCACCAGTCTAAATAGTAAACAGTAATAATATTATTCTAGATAGTAATTACATTTATAACAGTACATTAATACAGTAAAGTCTAGATAAAGTAACAGCAGCGTTACTCAAGAAGTTACTCTGTTATTCATGTTAGTCCTAAATTAAAATCTTTATGAGATGTTTAATGTAATGTTATATAAAAGATTAAAAAATTATATCCTAACACAAAATATTGTTTACTTTCATCTTTAATTCGGCGAGAATAACTTTAGCAAATGCAAATTTAATAATAATAATAATAAAAAAATTATTTCATTGACTTCCTGAAGAAAGGAAAAATAGGCCAAAAAATCATTTTCCTGTTTCATTGTTTGTTATATCGATGCACACCCCTTCTTTTATGACAGATTTTGTAGCACTCAACTATCCAGACTTAATATCTGTTTCCCGAGCATGCCGGTTAGTTGAGCTTTTACTGTATTACAATTTCGTTAATAAAATTAATACTAATACAGAATGACATTTTTTGTAATCTACATGAAAATATTTAAAAGTATAGGAAAGTTATTAAAGATTAGATTTTCTTATATTTTTGGGAGATGAAAAAGAGTAATACTTCAGAAGGAGGGGGAAAAATGAGGTACAAAATATCAAAACAGTACTGAATAAAAAAAAGGTTAAAGCTTTGACAACTTCTTCAGCTGCCTACTTTTATCTGCATTCATGTTGTCAATTAAGTTTTCTTGCCTGCAAATAAAAAGCATTCTTATTATTAAATAATAATGTAAAAGAGCTTTTGTAAATGTATATTGGTATTGCTCACAACCAACCAGTGGAAAATTACTTACTTGCTCAAGGTCATTCATAATTTCTGATAACGTGTCGACTCGCAATTTTTGAGCAGACAGAACTTTCATTATAGATTTCTCTACAATTGCTATTAAAGCAAGATGTTCTGCTGATGGTTTTTTTAAATAACCATATGTGTTAATGTCTATTAAATTATAAAATGTCATACTTACATTTTCTTTGTCTTCGTCTGAGAATAGTAATTTTCTTTTACAAATATCACATTTAGACATATTTTGGCCTCGAAATGCAACAAAGCCAGCCAAGTATCCAACAGCACAGTCAGGTGAATTTTGCTGAAAATAACTGTGATCTTCTAAGTTAGCAACTGTCACACTTTTAGATCCAGTTGTTAACAGCAATTCTAATCTGTCGTTGAATTCTTGATTGACATTGTTGGCAGGTGTCAAATCATTAAAATCTAAAAGGGACCTTACCATTTCACTTCCTGTTACATTACTTCCCCGGGGCGGTTTAATTAAAGAGTACGTACCTAATAGGCGAAATACTTGAAGGAATGTTGTCGCATCAGGGTGATCATTGCAACCACAAGCGTTTCTCATCATACTGAAGAACCTCTAAAATAATTCAAATAAAATTATGATAAATTTTTATGCAAAGTAGTATTTTATAAATGAAAATTTGTACAACCAATTCTTAAATCCAAACTGGATACTTTTTGACACAAATTTTGTTTTTTATTCACAAACATATCTAAGATATTAAGAAACTGTAAAATCTGTTTTTTCAGTTTTCTGTGAAAAGCAAAAGATATTTCTAAACATGTTGCTAAAGTTGGCATTTTGAACTTAAAATTTCAGATTTGACAGTGCATAAAAAGAAAACTGCTCTCCTGAGGCAACAATCGCCTACAACTTAAGATGTAACTAATTTATTAAAAAAGTAGAAAATTAATAAAAATTGCTTTTTAATAACCATGCCTAGAAGTATCATGATTTTTTATTTCAAAATAAATTGGAAAGTTTCGTATTGAAAAATACTCTTTTGATAATTGCTTTAAAAATAATTAGTCTAACAATTTTTTCTTCAATTTGTAGATTCTATATTTGCTTAAATAAAATTTTGAAATAATATTTTGGTACTTCTTAGTTATCCCATCGACCAAATTTGCCAAATTATATAAATCGCCAAACCACTCGCCAAATTATACAAATTGACATAATTTTTATTTTAAATAATGAAAGAAAAAATAAATTAGTAAAACATTAATAAAAATAGAAATAAAATGTCAAATTAATGGTTTATTGGCATTTAATCTTTTAATTAATGGCAAACCACTATTAGCATTTAATCTTACAATTTGGCGACGGTAATTTGGTCGACGGGATAACTAAGAAGTACCAATATTTTATATAGATTTTTCCTTGATTATTTTAAAAAGTATATTTAAACATTTTTTTTTAATTATCACAATAATTTAGAACAGTGAAACATAATTTATATAATAAATAATAAATAAATAGCATCAGAACATTGCAAAGCTGGGAAATATCGCAACCTTCCCATTTCTGCTAAACACCAATTTGAAGGTAATGGGAGCATCTTTATCTACATCACAAATAATTGACAAATACCTTCTTGTGAAAGGTTGATAATATTTTGTAATAAATTAGTAGAAAAAGTAACATCATAATGATTCAATAAACTTACCTCTAGTGCATCTTGAGAAAGTCTAGATGTCAGTAAGTACTTGTATCCTTGTTTTTCATTCAAAAACTTGAATAACTCTAAAGTTGAGGTTAATGTAACTTTCAGGCTTGTTGAAATGTGATAAAAGTAAACTGATTTATTATTTCTTACTTACAAGTCTACTTATAAGTTTAAATCAAGACAATCTCATAGAAGGGCAGAACTCAGAAAACATCATGAGAAGAATATTCTTTGAATTTGAAGCTAAAGTATATTTATAATGTACATTTAAACTATAAAGCAGACAAGTTGCTTTCATCAGTTTATTCACAAGTATTGCAGCTGTCATGTTGAAGTTTATATCACAACAAAAGCAATACATGTATGATTATATTTTGACAAAAATAAATTTAACTAATTTTTATTTGTTTAAAGAATAAATATATGTTATACCTGTAGCTGTAGATTCTGACAAAAAATTTGTGTTTGTAGATTTAGCCAAACTTTCCCAATTCTCCAAAAAACTCAAAAATGTTGTTATTGCCTGTTCATGAAAAAAAAAAAAAAACTATAAATATAAATGATCTAATTTAAGATAATTATATTACTCATAAGGAAATTTTCTTCTACCTCCATTGATGATGAATTGGCACGTAGACCTTCTTCAGGTTTTTTTGCATTCATTGCTTTAATTAATTTGTGCATCCTTTCAATAAAATTTTCACAACCCTGGCTATCTTTCAATTTATAATTTTGTGGCCTTAAACATCTCATGGTGCTGGCCACATCAGGACTGAAAAACTATATACATCTTAATATTAATATTCATTTAAAACAAATCAAAATAAAAGAACAAATAAAAAAAGAAAATTTTACCTGAAATGCCATTGCCACATTCATTTTCTGATAAAATTTAGGCCTTACATGATCTGGCCCCAACTTTGGACACCTTTTTAAGGAATAATTCCTTGGATTGTCTGCAGCAATCACTTCATCCCAAAATTCCGTAGTAACTTGTCCGTCAGGAGTCTGGAATGTTTAATAAAATATTTGAAACAAGATTATTTTGTAAATTATAAACTAACACAGGATATAAATCAATAATTATAGCTCAAAATTAAAAAAATATATATAACGTCCTTCCTATTTTTTTGTTTTTTATCGTATAAAGTAAAATTAAAAAAACGTGAAAATTCTCCATTAAGGGCACATAAATATATATATATATATATATTAGGTAATAATTATGAAAAACTATTAAATACTACTGATATTTACATTTATTAAAATTATTTAATATAAAATACTTAAAATAAATAACTAATGAACAATTAACTCTCTAATTAGGAAAATAATATGCATTTTTATGAACTTTTAATGCATTTTAAATTGCTAAAATTATAAAAAATAATTTAGTATTTCATCATTGACACCATAGCTTGTATTTTTTGTTTGTTTGTTAAATTGTAAAGAAAGTATTTCATAATCTATGCTTGATACATGATTTTTCATTCTTGGTATTAGCATTTATTGCATTGAATATCTTATTGTTTAAATTACTTGAATCTTAAATAAATTCAGTAAAGTTTTAAATTAAAATAAATAGCTATGATTTTTCAATCTTAAAACAAAGTCTTACATAATGTTTTCCAGAAACAAGCATAATTTTTATTGCTTTAGTGTGCTCAATATTTAGCCGTATCACTGAACCAATGTATATTTTTTAACAATTAAATTTGTTTAAATATATATTTACCATCAATGTTTTTTTCTCTGTGATGGTGTTTCTCACATTTTTAATTAAATGGGGAAAATCTGAGAAGAACCACAACCTTCTCCCAGGATCACAAACATGAGTGCAGCTTGAATTATTTTTCCCCCCTCCAAATTTTGCCCACATTTTCCTGTTCCATGCTGCACCATCTGCTGTTACACCATCGACAAAAAATCCTGCTTTTTCAAGCAAAATAATGCACTCCAAAACTAAGTGATGTAGAACAGATCCTGACAATATATAAGAAGAATGGAATAAATTTAGACAAACAAGCACATTCTAAAAAAGTATAATTTCAACATCAAAATAATTCACACTTCTGAAATTTATAATAAAAATAATAACCTGAAGCTGCATTTTTACTTAAAAAACAAGCTAAAGATTGAACCCACTGCCCACGGAATGGTTGGAACATAAACACTAGGGCATGGTCTCCTTTTTCATTTTTTTGGTTGTCCGGTGTGGCATCTCCTAAATCTGTAAATCCCTCAACTTGAAAAGTTTTCCTGTTGAGATTAACTTTTGAGGAAATTTTCATCTCATCTAATAATAAAACACCTAAAAAGAAAAAAAAAAGAAAGAAAGTTGTATAAATACAAATACATTTCTAATATGCTGTACTATAGATTTTATATCTTTAGGAGTATGTGGCTTGGCAATCTAACTGTATATTAATTCCATTCTCTTGAGATACTTGCTGATATAATACATTCCTATGTACAGTCAATTCTGTGAAATCCGCACATTTAGGGACCAAGGGTTTTGTGGATTATACATTTTTGCGGATTATAGATCATGCCTTTGTTTACAGTTTATTTTTTAAAGTCTGACTATAAATTAGGAACAACTGAACAAAAATTACAATGGAAAAGAAAAACATAATGCAACACTAGCTGATTGTAATTATATTTAATAACTAACATTAAAGAAAATTTAAATAATATAAAATACAAATTTTATACATTGACACAACACAATAAACACAATAGCTTTTTTTTTTTTTTTAAGTCTATGAACACTTATTACTTCTTGCTTAGAGATAAAATTTTGTTACTTAAGAAGATTTAAATATTTATATCCAATTTATATTTAAATATTAATTCATTGGAAAATTGATTACTGAAAATATATATATACTAAATTTAACTTTGAATTAAATTGTTAATGCCAATTTTCATTGTTTACATTTCAAAGCGTAGTGCAGATAATAGACGTTTGTGGATTATACATTGGCGGATTTCACAGAGTTGACTGTAGATTTTTCTCCTATAAAACTTTTTTAATTTTATGATTTTGACCAACTTTAACATTAAATATCTCTTAAAATAACTCTTCGATTTGAAAACTGTCCACATCAGGGTGTTTATCAAACATTTTTCTAATACCACCGATTCCCATATTTTTGTATGTAATATTTTTTTTAAATATTAACGAAGATCCCCCACCCCCCACCCCCTGGGTCGCAAAAAATTAAAAAACAGCAGCGGTGACAACGTTAGTTACTTCTTTTTAGAATACAGAGATATATTTTTATTAAGTAAAAATGAATTATCAAATTATTTATTATTAAAGTGAAAAGAGACCCAACTTAGTTATTATACTCAACTTCTTAAATTTTTGAATTGCACAAGGAAATTGATTTATCATATCATATTTTAAAACACAACTGAAAAAGGCTTTATTTATGAAATATGTAATTACTTTTATATCATAAAGAAATATAATGATCGAATAATTTACTGGAAAATAACTGCATATTTTAGAAAAGATAAATAAAATACAGTACAGAACATATATCCGGAATGGTTGGGTTCAGATGTATTCTGGATAACTGGTTGGGCATTAAATCAACATCTATTTGATCAGATTTGTAGAATATATGTGACTGACAGTGTTTTGATCTCAAATTAATTATCAGACTATTCAGAAAGAATCAGGTTCAATCCAATCAATAAATTATTATGTTTTGGTATAACTTGAATAAAGGAAAAACATAAAAAAAATATATTTTTTTTTATGATAGCATTTAAGGTTATATACATATAATACAGAATTACCTCTCCTGTCTTTTACGTCCATGTTTTCAGATTTTTTCTGCAAACTGTTGAAAATTGATGGTTGGAAGCCATAAACACCCTTAACCTTTTCTATGTACCTACGTAATGTTTGTGGTGCAGGCAACGCCAAAATTTTATTTTTCCTCAGATGGTTATATGTTTTTCTACTCTTTATCTTTATAAGCAAACATCCATATATCCATTGTAATGTGTACCTGGAATAATAAAAGTTGAGAATTTCAAAAGTAAGAGAAAAAGTATGAATAAAGTGTCAGACTGAATAAAATACAAGACAAAAAATATACCTAGAATTTTTGATATTTTTTAATTTAGCAGCTTTAAAGCAAGCTCTTACAGCTTCTTGTTGGGAAAGAGGCAAGGCATTTATGGCTTCATCCACCACGTCTGATTTTGCAGCAGAAATCTTCTTCTGGCATTCCACAATTTCTTGTCGCATACGTTGAGTCTAAAGATTGAAAAAGAAAGCATATTTATAAGCTTTAAAAAGAACCTGATAAATATTAGCAAATGGCAAATCAAACAAGGCCTTTGGCAATAGATCTGGCTACGTTCTAATTCGGGTAGGCACATTGCAACTCTATTACCCTCAGTAGTTTACAAAATTATGACCTCTGCATATTTCCTCCATTTACGAGGTATAACCTACCTCTGACGCAGGGCTGGCAAATTTCTTCCAAAGTAACTCTGATAAAAATGCTCAGTAAAGCAATTAATTTTGTTGGATACATTTACGTAATTCCTCTAAATAACAGAGTCTGAATAATTATAGTTTCACTGTTATTACAATTTATAAGCATAATATCACTATAGTAACACAGTTCAGATACAGGAACAGTTTGCGTATTCGCCTGGAGTCTGCCATCTTGTTTTTTTTTTTTTTTTTTTTTTTTTTTTTTTGGCCATTTATGGCCACTTTATGCTTAATTTTTAAAAAATTCAGAGATTAAACATAAAAATAAACAGAAATCAACATGCCAAACATTTGTAAAAAAAAAAAAAAAAAAAAAAAAAAAAAAAATAGGGGAGAGATTTTTTAATTAGCAAACTATAAATACATAAATTTTAAATACAAAGTAAAGCAAATATTCATTTTTAAAAATATGTATTCCAAAATTACAGCCAAAAAAGACTGAGATTAAACGTTTTAAAAAACAACAACAACAAAAGTAATAAATCCAAATGAAGAAATTTAAAATCGTCAAAAAATGCGGCCATCTCCAGACAAATATGCAAGGGTAGCCCAGATGTATAATGGTATTTTACAATTCTGCTTACTTTCTGTTTCAATCGTTGATTTTTTTGCTTTACGATCTTCAGACGATTCTGCAATGTCTGGAATCCAAGCACTGTGAGTTTAGTTCGTTTATTTTTCAATGACTTTTTCATGTTAAGGCAATTTGAACACCAGCTCTTTTTACGTCCAGCTTCATAACATGTTTTCAGAATTATAGAACACTCTGTCATTGATCTGTTTAACAAAAAATTATCAAGCACATAATTAGAAATCAAATACAGTACATAAATAGAATAACAAATGTGGCCAAATAATCTTCTCACATATAAACTAAATGACAAATGTTTTAACTGACTTAATTTCGATTTTATTCTAAACTGTATAATATAGTGATTAAATTGCATTGTATGTACATATAAATGTATGTGACAAAACCTTAATTACAAAAATGTATTTACTGTATAGAACCAGTTATCCAGAATGGTTAGGGTGAGATCAATTCTGGATAACTAGTTGGTCATTAAGGATCCTGTTCCTGCAGGCGAAGGCATTATAACTCACGTGGAGATTATTTTCTAATACCTTGTTTGCATTTCGACATTTTTTTTTGCATTGGATAGCCGAGGTCCATCTCTCACATCGCTCCTTTTTTACTTTTATCATTTTGGTTGCAGATATTTTTTGGAATGACACTTATTTTTGCAACCAGTTTCAAAAGTGAAAGTAGCTTTATAAAAATTATTTGCAATTAAAAAAGTAAAAAAAAGAGCGATGTATAGATGAACCTGAACCATCCAATGCAATAATTTCAAATTGATTATTTGAATACTCAGATAAAGAATCAGATCAAAAGATCACAGATTATTCAAAATTTGAAAGATTATTCAAAATTTTTATGTTACTAGGGGGCTCGGCCCCCTACGAGCTACGCTCGCCAACCCCCGTCCAGACACCGCAGACTCTAAATGCACGCTAATTTGATCGGCTTTAAAAAGATTTCGAAAGATTGAATTATAATTTATAAAACAGTGGCGATCTCCCTATAAACGAATTTCTATTCATTTCTCTTTGATTGCGGAATTTTAACGCCAAATCCGCTGCGGTACTACTTGATTATCCTGTCGACCAATTTCGCCAAATTAAATAAATCGCCAAATTATACAAATTGATATAATTTTTATTTTAAATAACGAAAGAACAAATAAATTCGTACAACATTAATAAAAACACAAATAAAACGTCGAAATAAAAATAACTTGATGACGTATACACGTGTAACAACATTTCAAAATAAGCTAATATAAAAGGAATTAAGTAAAGAGAGTCTTTGTCTCCTGGTATTTTTTAACAAAGCGAAAAGCAAGTTCTTTTAAATGAGACATTTTAAATTAATTCTCAAAATATCAAATAAATGTCTAGCGCAATTTCTAAATTTAAACTTTTTTGCAATATTATTTTGTGTTCATTTTATGTAATAACTATAATGTGACGTAAATATGACGTAATTTCTCCTAAGACTTCTAACGCATGTTAATGAATTTATTATTTTACAATATCCTTTCTCTTTTAAAATTCACGTGTATACTTTTTATGACGTAATTTTTAATAAGTTCCTGCTTTTTATACGTAATTATTTAATTCTAATTTGAAAGTTTTTTTCCTGTTTATAATAGTCACGTGTAAATAAATTTTTAATTTGAAGCAAACATTATTGCTTGCGCTTTTTATACAGTTGGCAACAGTTTAAATCAGTACAATTTTCTGAAATCTGTAAAAAACATCTCTAGAAATGCTGAAAATTTGAATTTAAAATAGAAATAAAACCTGAAAAAATGAGTCAAAATAAAAAAATTAATGCAATCTGCACTCCGGCAAATTCTAACGCATAAAATGATCTAAAAATGATTACACTGCCATGTATAGTTTTTGCTGCTATAAAACTTTTTTAGTGGAACGATTTTGTCCAACTTTAGCATTAAATAACTCTTAAAATAATTCTTCGATTTGAAAACTGTCTGCATCAGCGTGTTTATCAAACATTTCTGTATAAAACCACCGATTTTCATATTTTTGTATGCATTATTTTTGTTAATATTAACGAAGAAAGGCCTCCGGTCACAAAAAAATCAAAATCGGCGGCGGCGGCGACAGCGGTAGTTACTTTTTTTTAGAATAGAGAGATTCTGTATGTCAGAGAATGCAGGATTTTCCCTGCGAGGGGAGTGGGTTTTCAAAGCATCTACCTTCAACCACAAAAAACAGTTAATTCCTGAAATAAATAAATAGCATAATTATGCAATTTTTTCAAATATTTCCTATAGATATAAGTAGAGTGTTGAATGACCATCACCAGTACAAACCCCAGGAAGGGACAAGATTTTAGAACGGATATAGTGAAATAAGTTAAACTAAAAAATAAAAATAAAAAGTAATTTAGAAATTTAACAAATAAATAATATTTAATATTGAGAAATAAATTTCCATCAGTATTTAGAAAAGAGAAATAATATTTACTTCTAAATAAAGTATAGAGTTTTTAAATGACTTAAAAAAAAAAACTATTATAACACCCCCCCCCCCCCCCCCTCAAATTTAACTGATTTTCCTTTTGAAAAGGGGGAAGGCTTACATTAATGATTTTATGATATATGTCTAAATATATATATATATATATATATATATATATATATATATATATATTTAAAGCAAAAGTAAAATCTTACTTTTCAGTGGCTCCTAAGCAAATTTTCGTATACTCAGTTGCATTCAACAGACTTATTAAATCATCAACAGAACTCACTCTTTCTGAGTCAGCTACATTTATCTCTTTTTCGTGGACGAAAATCTTAAAAATACAAGTAAGAATATATTATAACACTGTAATAAAAAAATGTATTTAAATTAAAGAAACAATTACAAGCAAATGCCTGCTGCTAAACTCAAATAATGATACAGGGTTTTGACAGTTTGGGGAATTCAAAGCATTGTGTTTCCCTCTAAGTGATTATTAGAATTTTTTAAAGCAAAAATGATTTAGCACCATTAAAAATTTTACATCCAGGAGAAACTCTCCTACACAGTCTTGTGATATGCCTCATACAACTCAACTTAAATTTCTTTGGAGGGAAAACAGATTGTAATGAATGGAATATGCATAAATTTTTTAAGCTGTTCAAAATATAAATACCATACTCTCTCAAAAATCTATACAGCTAGAGACCACATGCTTTGTGGATTTCTAAATTCTTTAGATTCTGGATCACTGCTTTATAACAGGGTTGATAAAAATCACGATTAAAAAAATAAAATAAAAATCTGATTTATTTGATTTAAATTGAATTTTTTAAATTAATATTATATATGTACTTATTTACGTACATGCATGTATTTGTTTTTTCTGTATAGATTTATACACTTCAATTAATTTCATTACATTTCCAAGATAACAGATCTAGTGGGAGCCTTGTATTACATTAAATACTTTTATGTTAAACAGATTTAACTATAACTGAAGCATCTAACTTACAAAATTAAGTGATCATTTAAAAAAGAAAACAATTTAAAAATGAGAGAGCATTTATCAGTAATTTTGGTGAATGCTCTATGGATAGATAATATTTTACAGTTCCATTTACCTTCATAAAATAATAGTATTTTGAACTTATAAAAGTTTTATTTAATGCTATTAAAAGGTAACTCTTAATCTGACATGAATGATGACTTTTCTTATAAAATAAAAGATGAATTTAACTCTTATTTAGCCTATAAATACCAATGTTAAAATAACTGATTTAAATAAAAGATTTTTTTTTTAAAACATTTTATTTAAATCAAACGACCCTGTTTGATAACATTTTAAAACATGATCAAAATAGATTACATTATTATGCAATAATGTAACCATTATACTAAATAATACGTGATAAAAAATTATACATCAAAGAAAATACAAATAATTTAAAAACTCTTTAATTTTGATAAATGTCATTTTCATAACTATAAATGAATGCAGTGCAAATGTTGTTAATTAGAACAGTATAAGGCAATTTATTACCTGAGCCTGGCTAACATAAAAATGCCAAAAAAAATCTAGTTACAGTGCAACCTCGATTATCTGAGCTAATTGGGATCGCCAGTACCTCGCATATCAGAAATCTCTGTTAATAGAAATTGTGTATGAAAATTAGCTGTGCTCACAAATTAATGATTAAAGAAAAGGTTCTTAACAAAACAGGGGATTCGTGAAAGAAAGGGCAAACAGAAGAATGTCATGAAACCCAAATGTCTACTGTGAGAGTGGTTTTCCCCCCACACTGTACTGTCGGCAGTCAAGTGGGGGCGGGATATAACTGTCCGATAACACATTTCACCTGGTGTTCAATAGGGCCACACGGTCGCTGGAAACAAAGTGTTGTTCGCTGTTGACTGCCCAGGATGCAATGTTTCTTGGAAGTTGAGTGCTTTTGGGGGGCAGAAGAGCTTGTAGCACAGACAGTGAACTAAAAAGTGTGGTCTTTTTCAAGGCTCATTCACAAAAAGACTTTGTTAACAGAAACATCGATTAATCAAGGTTCTACTGTATTTCCATAAACACCCAAAATTAAGTCTCCTCTTCTTACTGCCTTTGATTAAATATCTAACGAATGCTTTGAAAGTGGTATTGTACCATGCATAATTTCTGTGTCTCTGAGATACTGATTGTTGTTTTACTGTTATAAACAATCAAACTTTTAAAATCGCAAATCATTTATGGCTATCTTTTTTCTAAAATGAATACTTGATTGCTTATATTAAAAATGATGCGCGATTTTTTTAGTCTACTGTAATTTATAGCAGAAGACCGATATTTGAAACAAATATATTTAATATAATAATAAAAGCAAGCAGGAAAAAAAAAATAATAAATGACATTCATTATGAGACATGGATTAAGCAATATTCTGAATTTTTACTTAGAATTAAAACATACATCAAATAATGCAGTTTTAACGCTAGAACCACCACCATAGTGGTAATTTTGAATGCCACCAAACAAAAATATTTCGATTCAAATCGCAAATTTCTTTCTAAAATAAGTTAAATAACCACAGAGAAGTAGGTTAAATAAAAATTCTGATGTGAGACATTTTTATAACACTTGAGTAAAATTGATGGCCATTCTAGTGTTAATATATTATATTACAATTTGTGCATGAATAAATATGTAATATTAAAAATAAGACAAAGTGCCGCAAGCAGAAAACAGACATTACTTCAATTATGTGTAATGAAATTAACAGAATACATGTAAAGAATCACAAAATAAAATATAAAGTAACTATAAAAATAAGCGACATAATTAATTAAACTTACTCTAACTTTTAGATCAGAATCAACAATAACTTTTTTCACGCAAATGAACTCTTTGGTCCACCTAGAAAAAAGTATGAATTCTTTTGTAACTGTTATGCCCCACAAATCTACAGGAATTAATACTGATGTTATGTTATTTAATAGTTCTTCAAATGTTGATACTGTCTGATGATTAGTATCTGGATAGGTTTCAGAAACATCTGTCAATGTGTTTGTGTTATCTTCCACTGAAAAATCAAAGTTGGTAGTTTCATCCATGGGGGTTTCTTCTGTGTGATTTACTTCCATCGTATCATTGCCTATTATCTGTTCTTCTAAAGTTGTGTTATCTTTTGCCCTTTTTCTCTTTTGCTCTGGCTCATCTATATCATTAAAGATAGATGGAATAGCCCCAAATTTGATGGCTATTTTGCCTCTTTCAATTTTATGTATATCACCATTTGGCAAATGTGTTATGTAAAACTTTTCTAGTTCATCTTCCTTAAAATGGAGGTGACATATTTTGTCGTTTTTTGCAAGGACAAAATTGGGAAATGGAATTGCCTTTTGCCATTTTTCCAATAAATCAACATTCTAAAATAATAGATTAAAAAAAATTAGTTTACAGTGATATATACCACACATGAAAAAATGATCTTGAGTACATGAGAAGTAAAATAAAATTTCAGAGAAACTATTTCAGAAAAATAAAAGTTTGACTTAAAATAATAATAGATGTCAAATGAAAGATGAAACACTGACATTTATATCACTTATTCTTTCAAATTAATGCAACAAGGCATTATATATTCTGTCAATATTTACTGTATTTTTTTGTAATTTTAAAAGTAACATAATACATGTTATGATTAGAGATTGACAGAATACTGAATAGTCGATTCAGTATTCGGCATGTAAACCGAATATTAAGTTTCAGCCAAATACTTTAAGTATTTAATCCAATTTTGCAAATAATTAATTTATGAAAAATAATAAATATGTAAAGTATTTCTAGTTGTAAAAATATAGGATGACCAGTGCTCATTTGATGTTATTTTAGTATTATTCAGTTATAAATGATAATTTATAAAAGCAGATACATTATTATTTGTAATCAAAATTTAACATAGGCAAATAATGCTGTGAAAATAAAAGTTTTTCACCATTATATGGTTTTAATTTGTTTAATTTTTGTTCATAAATTAGTCCAAACTGAATATTAAGTTTCAGCACAATACTTTTTAAGTATTTGGTCAAATCTTCCAAATAATTAATTTATAAAAATTATAAATACGTAAAGTATTACTAGTTGTAAAAATACAAGATGACCAGTGCTCATTTGATATAAATCTCGTGAAATTTCATAAACTCCAAATATACTCCTCCCCACTATCCTAATTTTCCTATCCTTTTCACAAAAGTTCCAATTATAAACAATATACTGCAATTAAACATCAATATATTGAATATTTATGAGGTATGGACATTTCTATGAAATCATTTATAACTGTGCTAGCATGGAAGATTTGAAAATTTTTATTTCATAATTTGGAAGTCAGCAATTTGGGGCAACTTATGAATTTTAGTCAAATATCACAAAAATTATGACAATACACAGTGAATTCTTTTCTAAAAGTAGCTCACAAGACTGCCACTAGTGACTATATATATATATTTATTGGCACCATTATTTATAAAATATAAATTTTGTAGTATATTTCTCCTACCCATGTTGTTTAAAGATTTTTTGTTCTGAGAAAGTGGTCACATAGTCATTTAATACAGCAATAGACTATTTTAAGTTCAGAAATCTGTTTAGAAAGAAATTGGGTTCTTTAAAGAATACTTCACAAAATTTTTCATTCCAAAACAGGACCCTTCACAAAATTTTTTGACTCCAAACAGGACCCTTCACAAAATTCTTCGTCTTAAAAGTAGGTCGGTCTTTCACAAGAATTTCTTATGTCCAAAATGAACATTTCACAAATTTAATCATTTAAAAGTAAAATCTGACCTGTCACTTTTACATATATAAAGAAAATATATGTATTTTACATAAAAATGTATAAACAAGAACTTGAATATAATGATCATTTCAAATTCACAAAATTGAGTAGATTTTTCATAAATTTATGTAAAAGGCTTTTCACAATTTCAGAAAAACAGAACTCTTTGAAAAAAGTCTGGGCAGACCCCTGGAATAAGATAGGTGATCACGAATATTTTTTTTATTATCCTCTTAATTGTCCTCATGACTAAATCGGCACGGAAAAATATGATGCCAGACAGGTTCTTTACATCTTAGAAGTTCAAAGACAACTCATCAAGAATTTCAGCATATTTGACAAAACACGTAAAATTGAAAGCATTAATTTTTCGACACCAGTGGATATATGTTTATCTTTTGTCATACACAGAGATATTTTAAGTACGATAATAATTTTTCTTATCATACATTAATACACAAATACAATCTTGTAATTTAATACATATGTATGCACAATTTTATCATTTTAGTTTACTTGCCGTGGCGAGTGAATTGTTATACAATCTTTTAAAATCAGCAGGCTATATATTTTTTACTTGTTATCTATATTTATGATCTATTCCATTACAGTGATCTAAATATGGTACTAACTTTTATCTTATACTAAACTAAAACTTCTCTGTTGTATACATTTCTTAATTTTATGAAAAAAAAATACGAAAATGCATTGTAATAATAGCAATGAATTAATTTTGGAGTTGCGTAAATTCTGTCATAATAGTTTTCAACTGTACACTGTTTCTTGCAAGCTGGTTACGTAAATGCTTACAGTTTTCAACTGTACGTTGTTCCTTGCTGGCTGGTTAAATAAATGCTTGGCCGGTGAGATTTTCTGAAAGTTCCCCACTCCTGTATATGCATAAGGGATATTTGTAAAAATCTGGGGGGTTATGGGAGGTAGCCCCCCCCCCCCCCCCCAATATATGTGAACTTGGTAAAGGAAGTGGGTTGATAAGGGCTGTTTTTAGCCCATCATACACGCAAGAAAAAAGGTTTCGGATTCCGACATCAATGACAACAGTGTTTATGTTCATTAATGTACTTAATTATATATTTTATTTTTCCCATCAATTTTAGAACTTTCATTCAAGATATTTTTTTTTCTTATTTGTTATGAGATATACTTAATGTATGTCACATCAAGGTGCTGATGGGCGAAAAATGGCCCTTATCAACCCACCTCCTTTGAGCTTAGAATTGGGAAATTAGAGATTTTGAAACACTTTTTCTTTTTTTTAAAGTAAAAAAAAAATATATATATTGTTTTGCTGACTATCTTTCTGAGTTCTGTAATAGTAAAATAGTTAAACTATCAAAAGAAATACAAAAAGCAGCTAGGTTCAATTTCTCATTATGTTTCTCACTGCTACGAAAATATCGTACATCTACCAGACCTGAATTTCTCTACTGTTGTCCATCAACAGTGTTTCTAATACATTTCCTCCAAAACTTCGTTCCTTTCTCAAAAATCTAAAAATATCAGGCTATTTCCATATGAGGTACGATTATGACTTTTTATGTTTTTAGTTTCAGCATTTTTCTTTGGAAAGATTTTTTTTTACGTATAAGTATCATTATCATTGAACATATCATTTTAGTTGGAAAAGAGCAATTTGTTTCTCGTTGGGAAATTTTTGACCCCCGCCTCCCTCTGAAAAAAATTTTGTAGCTACACCCCTGGATGTTATGCTGTGCTGTCATTTGTGTCACAAAGGCACTAAACACTGAATTTTTAACGCATGTAAGAGCTGACAAATTATAAAACACTGATTTATAATATGAATTAAAATTGCATAATCAAAAGATACAATCCATGCTGAGGATGGAGACAACATTAAAACACAAAATCAATACCATGAATTTTTATTAGGAAGTAATACAGTAACCCCCTTCCCGATCCTCAAATACACTAATTAGCCCAAAATAGGTAAAAAAACAAATTATCCATGCTGAATAGGGGGACAATCACCATTGTCGAAATAATATCTATCAATTAGTAATCATCAGTATACAATTTTAACACTAAAAAAAAAAAAAAAGATAAATAAGGTGACATTGTTCACATGCAAAACGGTTTATTAATTTATCGGGGCATAAATACCTTTCAGTCAAAAATATGGCATAAAAAATATTTACTTAAATAAATATACTAGTATTAATTGCTGCTATAAAAGTCATAATTACAATTAAACCACAAAAAAAAAAAAAAAAAAAAAAAAAAAAAATATTATTCAAGCTGACTTTCCACACAGTTCACATGCAAAAGAGATTTAATTTTTGCAACAGACGACGAAAATATGAATTAGCGGTGAATATAATAAAATTTTAAATCAAGGAAAATATATATTCTGGGATTAATTGTTAAAAAATAGAAGATTAAGAAAGATTTTAAACACTCACGCTTGGCGGTGTAAACAATGAAAGATTTCTTCCTTCAGTTTTAGCTTTTTTTCTGTTGCTCCTACATCCTGGAATGCTACAATATGTATTTCCACCCATTCTAGTTTTTAAAAATGTACATATATTAATATTAAATTAAAATAATTAACAATATAACAATAAAATTCGTACGATTACCTTCGAGATTGTCAGTGCAACTATCAAGCAGACGATTTAGAGGGAGCAGACGAACTGTACAACCGTTCTACATAGGCGCCACCTATTTGAAACATTTTCCGCGGAACGGTTTTCTTCTTCCAAAGGGTATTTCGCGTGAAGTCCTTCTCTATTCTATGTTCATGGTTGTAATGGTTTGGACGTAAACCTATTACAAGTATAAAGCTAGTGAAAATTTTGATGTGCCATATCTGGCGACTTAACTCTCTTTTGGTGTAAAATTAACAAATAAAAATCCAATAATAAAAAATTATAAATATAAAAAAATATATAAAATATGATTTTAACAAAGAATTTTTATCGGTTCTCGAACTTTTATGCATAGGGCTACAAAATGCACCAGGTCTCGATTCTAGGTGCGAGCAACACCTAAAGTGGTTCCCTTGTTAGTTTATATAAAGAAATATTTTCAGAGTACATATTTTATTATATATTGTTGAAATATAGCGTTATTTATAAATTTTCCGTAATGCAAAGATCATTTTTTTATATGCAACAAATTAAAATTATACCTCTGTAATATCAACTGATGGTACACTTACCTTTTCTTATTAAAATATAAGAATGCAATAAATATTCATCAATTCTCCTTATTCTTTTGATTATATGTGAATATTTGATTTTTATTGTCTATCATGATGTTTTTTTACTATACCATTTATTTTAAACTTATTTTTCATGATCTTATTTTTTTTTTTTCATTACATGTACTCTATTTAACATCAATTAAAAAAAAAAAATTAAACTAAAACTATGTTCTTATCGATTTTTAATGTAACCATATAACATAACGTATTTTAAAATAAATCAATCTTTTTATTGAGGAAAAGCTTATTTCCAAACTAAATTGATTTGCTGAACTACGATTTGTTGGATGAAACTTTATGGAAACCATATATAAGAACGAGCTCGTAAAGTTCATTTTCCCTTTTTTTTTTTTTTTCTTTAAATAAAATTACACGCTTTTAAAGAAAACTTCAACTACAAATATTTTTCGTATTTGTCTTAAAATTCCGTTTTTATCGTTATTAAAGTATATCGTAAGGTTCGATACAAAAAAAAAAAAATAATAATAATGAGAAATTTGCAACATTTTAAGATTTATTTTTTTCTTACATTTTTAAGAATATTTATGCAATTATTATATTTAATGTGTTCTTTCATGTTAATCAACGAAAAAAGATTTTGTTTTTTTCATAAACTTACTAGGACAGCCCGCCCCCCCCCCCTTTTTTTTTAAGGAGCGCATGTTGCCTCTCGCATACTGGTGACGTATCCTTTTCACGCATAAAGCAGTAAATGCTTTTTACCGACTTCGAAAAAAGGAGGAGGTTATCAATTCGACGCGTATGTATGGTTTTTTTTTTTTTTTTTTTTATGTATGTTCACCGATTGCTCCGGAACTTTTTGTCCGATTTATGTGATTTTGGTTTTAATTGAAAGAGGATACTCTCGAATTGGTACCACTTCCGTTTCATCGAAATTGGTTGAGTAGTTTTTTAGTAATTCAACAAAAATCAATAAAATAAAGGATTTTTCGCAAATTATCTTTCATTGTTGTAACCGGTTTTTCATTCATAAGCATAAAGCTATGTATTCATATGCGTTATCGTCAAGTTGTTGCCAGACTTGGCGCCATTTGGTGAAATATCGCCAAATTTGGCGACCAAAATAAGTTGTCATAAATGAAGCCAACTTGGCTGTAACTGACTAATTTGGCGATATTCCCATTCAAATTCACTAATGGATCTTCTCCAATATGTTTCTTCACAATTTCTAATCGGCAGTCATATTTACAATTCTCAATTGCCAACCATTATTTAAAATGCTACATAATACAGAAGCAAACTAAATTAATACATGAAAACATCTGAATTGTATCAAGAAATGAGAACATGTAAATTTTAATCAGATTGCACGATAAAAGCAAAAAGTGCGCTTTTTACTTTGCAGTAGTTTTTGAAGTCGGTTTTATTTTTGGTAAAAAAGTTTATATATTATTATAGAATAGAGAGATATATAAAAATGAAAACTTGTATAGAAACATATTCTGCACGGTTCTCTAATTCAATCTTGGTTCTCTTTTACCCAATTTAGTACTTCTACTTCTCCTAAAATAATAATAACGAAATTCATATGTCTAGTATATCACTTGAATCTAATTACATTTTGCATTCTTCATCAGCTTTTTCTTAATTATGAGATTCCTTATCAAATCATACTTTAACTAATAAGTCTATAGTATCTTTATATTCCCGATAAAGATACATTTTCTTATTAAATATTCGATTATAAATAAAAAGGAGATCTCGCACACCATGACTAATCTGCCTTAAAAGTTCATTTTCTCATATAATAACAGACTTAAAGACATAATTATTTATTACTAGGTCGCTGATACTTACTATATAAATGATATTTATTATATTTCTATTTTTTAGATAAACTATTGCAAAATTTGACAAATATTAGAATTGGGATATTAGAACAATGGAAGATACTAGAATATGTAATTGTATTTTGTTGAAAAATATTTTTAAATCAATTAGTTTTTGGGAAAATATATCAGTCATACACTATCTATGAATTCAGCTTCTTTTATCTGAAACTGATCCGAATGATTTGAAATCCTATAATACCCGAGTACGAAATATCTCGTTTACAAGAGCTTCAGCTCGATATTGAAAGTATATAACAGAAAATTGTCAATAACATTTTAAAATTGCATCAAAATTAATTTTCTCATCTTCTTTTTTAAATATCTCTTCTTAAATAGAAATAAGATAAATTTTAAATATTCCCTCCTAACAAAGTTTCTTAATTTTCGTGTCCTGGAAAATCTTTTTAAGATAGCGAATTTGTTATTTATATCAATCACTGACAAGAATCTTAAAAATCACGATTCTTATTCTTTTAAATTATCTTTGTACACATATGGCAGACATACATAAGATCTGATTTCAAATATTTAAAAGGACATTAAACATAATCCGAGGATGGACAAGGGGTATCCCACGGCTTCGTTATGTTACTAACGCTCACCGTGCAAATGCTTCATCATCCTTTTAAAAATACTTTTGTTATGTGTAACAAATAATGCTTTTGAAACAACGTAAATCAATGTATCTATAACCCATTCTAAAATGTATTACAACTAATTGATGTATTAAATGAATTGTATAACAAGTTATTTTGATGGTACTTATAAGTACCGTCAATAGATAAAGGGTTCAACGAAATAGATATTTTTTCATTCTTTTCAAACGAATTTATTTGTCTAATCTACGTCCTTTCAGGTGAAGTTTTATTTTGAAATCATACATAGGAAATAAGAAGCCATACAGTTCATTTTATTCTTTCTTTATATGTAATGAATGCTATAAAGAAAATTACTGTTTTTTTGTTAATGTTTATTTTTAATCTTTTAATAAAAGACAAGTAAGAGTATCGTTATTAAGTTTCTACGATTAAAAGGAATATGTATATACACTATATGGCCATTAATCCCCGAGCACTTTACATTTTAGATATTTTGTAAAATATTTAAAGATATATTTTAAGGGGTTTCAGGTGTCTTACGTTTTACCTGACGGTACAATTTAGCAGCATGTCACATTTCTTTTTTTTTTTTTTTTTTTCTCAGTCTCTATAAAACATAAATTTTTTAATAACCTAATATCTTTTCTATTTGAAATAATTTTTTAATATTCTATATTGAAATTTTATTTTATTTTTTTATGTTTAATTTTGATAAAAAATTTAAAATTGTTTTTTCACTTGCATGCACTGAGAGCAAGACTGTAGCAAAACTATTGGTTCAAGAGTCCCCAAAAATATTGATAATGATGTATAACTAATGCATATTGAACGTATACTTCATTTGTAAGCAATTTATTTATTTATTTTATTTGAAAATTAAATTTAAATTATAAAATTTTGAAAAATTCATTCTTTTATTGAAAAATTGCCAATTTTAAATAATCAATGCAATTATAATACTAAATTTGAAGGATAAGTTATTCTTTACCTTAAAATGAAGATATTTACCAAGTTTCATGCAAATTGCTTTATAAGTTTGTGAAAAACGTTGCGCGCAAACATAAAATTTAAGAAATAATTTAATTTTTTTAATCAAAATTAAACATAAAAAATAAAATAAAATTTTAATGTAGAATATTAAAAAAAATTATTTTAAATAGAAGAGAAATTATTTTGTCTACATTAAAAATTTTATGCATTTATGTTTAACAGAGACTGAGAAAAAAATTAAATGTGATCTGTTGCTAAATTGCACCTCCAGGTAAAAAGTAAGACTCCTGAGACCCCTTAACGGTTTTTTCTGGTACTTAGGGAATATGAAGAATATGTTGGACTTCATATTTATCAACGGCGATTTGATCAGAAAGACAATTAGGGGCCAACAAAAAATCAAAGAAAAAGAATAATGTTTGGGATCACCCTGTAAAAAAAAAAAACCCACGAAATGATCTATCGCTGCAGCTTACGAATATATGGATATTGTAAAATATAAGTATTCATTTGTGGAAGAATAGAAGGTATATTCATTGAGATATATCGATTTATTTTTAAGTTTAAAATAAAATTTACATACTTTTTGTTTATATCATGCAGGGCAATATTTTTGCTATATTTAATGGAAGTTTCAGAAAATTTGACAAAATGTAGTAGAAATAATATAGTGCAGTTGGAATGTAAATGTATTAAATATTTGATTAAATATGAGCATTTGTTTAAAATATTTTTTTTCTGCGCATTCGCGCACGATAAATAGTATTTTTTTTTTTTTCATGATTTCATAGTCAATTCTATGGAGCAACTAAAAAAAAGCCAGTCAAATATCGTAAAAATTCAGAAAGATTTCGGTAATAAAGTGAGCGAATTTTAAGTTGCTCTCTAAAAGCTGCTGAATTATAAGGGATTTTCCAGAAATTGTTATATTTTATCATCTGGCTTTCAGCAAAGGATATTGTACATAATGAATATCAACGAGTAGCTTAGATTCTAATTCTTAAGAAATGCTTGGATTCTGATACTTCTTTTTTTTCTTGTAATAGGCTTGTTCAGGTGGTTTTCCAGGAAGAAGTAAAGCACCTATAAAAAATTAAAATTTAAAAAAGTAAAAATTAAAAGCAACAATTTATGGAAAACCCCCTATCATTTAGCTGTTTTTAGACAAAAGCTAATAATCAGACTCAGTCTATCGTCGACATCTTACTGAAGTTTCACTATATTTGAGTGACATATTTTTATGAGTTGCTCCATAGAGTTGACTAGCAAATCATGAAGTAAAATATTTTTTATCGTGCACGCATGAGCAGATAAAAAATATTTTATGCAACTGCTTGTATTTCATCAGTTACTTAATATATGTATATTCCAATTACACCATTTTATTTCTACTAGATTTTGTCATATATTCTGAAAGTGGCGTTAAATTTGGTAAAAAACCCTGCATGATCTAAAAAAAAAAAAACATTCGAGATTTTTTTAACTTAAAAAAAAATCGACATATCTCTATGAATATACGTTTTATTCTTCCACAGGTGAATACGCATATTGTACAATATACGTATATTCGTAATTGTTTATTTTAATTTTATTAATTTTTGTTTGTGCATGGCGGTCATCTTTGTTTCATCGTCTGCAGCAATTTTCTCACATGAAGGGTTTACGGAATTCTAAATAATTCATCGTTTATTTCTCCAATTCAAGTGCGGATTAAAGCAACTGGTTCAGAATACATTGTGCTAAAAATTTAATAATAGAGTATTTTCCAAAAATAAATCCTTATTGGTGAAATTTAAGGATAAAGTTTCAGATTTTTTCCAAAATTTGTTCCTTTAGGAGAGGTAATTTTTTTAGCAAGGAAAACTGTCAACATGACATAATTTTTTTTTTTTTTTTTTTTTTTTTTTTTTTTTTTACAAATAGGCCGAAAGTATTTGTACTCACACGCCAAGTTCCAGATCTGGGACGTGCTTTCTCTTCGCTAAAAAAAATCCCAAATTTTTGAAAAGTGTCAAAAATCGCACTTTTGTGGCTTTGATATCTCTGGTGGGGCACGAGATAAAAATCCGAAGTTCTGGTTTCTGACAGTATTGTATTGCAGTGTTATGCACAAGAAATTTCAGGATTCCGAAAATAAATCCTTATTGGTGAAATTTAAGGATAAAGTTTCAGATTTTTTCCAAAATTTGTTCCTTTAGGAGAGAAAATTTTTTTTAGCAAGGAAAACTGTCAACATGACATTTTTTTTTTTTTTTTTTTTTTTTACAAATAGGCCGGAAGTACTTTTACTCACACGCCAAGTTCCAGATATGGGACTTGCTTTCTCTTCGCTAAAAAAAAATCCCAAATTTTTCAAAAATGTCAAAAATCGCACTTTTGTGGCTTTGATATCTCTAGTGGGTCACGAGATAAAAATCTGAAGTTCTGGTTTCTGACAGTATTGTATGGCAGTGTTATGCACAAGACATTTCAGGATAGAGATTTGACTACAAACTGAGATATGGCAAGGGCAACATGTTAAAACAATATTGCCAAACTATTGTTTTGTTGTAGACACAGCTAATTATTTATCTAAGAGTGTCATTTAATTTTTTTTTTTATTATCTTTAAATAATAGTAACAGAAAATAAAGCCTTTTGCAAAGCTTAGCAAAAAATAATTATGGCTAATGCCATACATTTTGTATGGTTTCAGTAATTTTTGTTGTAAGTAATTTTAGCAACTAAAAGAAACCTCAGCCCACTTACAAAAAGAAAAAAAAATATTTTTATACAAGACCTGAGATAAAAAGAGAATAGGGAAAGAGAAAAGCTGTTAATGTTGACATACTTGTTGAGACATGATCAAACATGTCAAAACACATTCTTGCTTGTTGGTTTAAAAACCACAATTTTGACGTTTCTCATAATTTTATTTGTAGGAACCAAGTCTTCTCATCTCTTGATAACTAGATTGAAGTTCTTGGCCCTGCTGGCTCATAGAAATAAACTTTGAAATCACTATGTGCAAGTCTCACTTCATTAATAATTCATAGCTCACTTATGCAAATATGTCATTTTTCTGCAGTATAAATTTTGAAAAGGCTTTGGATATCTTTACTTTCTGAAAATTACTTGAGGCTGATGCATGGTAATATCGTATAATGTGTCATTTACAGGAAAATACTTATGGAAGGAACAAGATTCAGGGACTGTCAAGCAGCATTAAAATTGTGGTTTTTAAATCAACAAGCAGAAATGTGTTTTGAAAAGTTTGATCATGTCTCAACAAGTATGTCAACATTAACAACTTTTCTCTTTACCTATTCTGTTTCTGTCTCAGGTCTTCCATAATTTTTTTTCTTTATGTAAAAAAGTGCTGAGGTTTCTTTTAGTTACTAAAATTACATAAAAAATTACAGATACTGTGCAAAATGTAGGACTTAGGCATAATTAACTTTTAAATTAATTGCCAAGCTTTGCAAAAGACTTTATTTTCTGTTACAATTATTTGAAGATAATGGAAAATAAATAAATTTAAATGACACTCTGGGATAAATACTTACTTGTGACTACAAGAAAACAATAGTTTGGCAGTATTGTTTTGACATGTTGTCGCTGCCATATCTCAGCTTTTACTCAAATCTCTATCCTGAAATTTCTTGTGCATAACACTACCATACAACCCTCTCAAAACCAGAACTTCAGATTTTTATCTCGTGCCCCACCAGAGATATCAAAGCCTCAAAAGTGCGATTTTTGACATTTTTGAAAAAATTGGGATTTTTTCTGCGTTTAAAGTGCTTATTTAATAAAAATATGTATATCTTATTCAAGCCCAATAAGAATTTTCTAGCTTTTGAGTAAATTAAGGAAAAAAAAATTATAATTTTTTAGAGGACCCCACCCTAGCATCCACCCTAAGGCAAATGGCACCCTTTCAAGGAAAAAAATATATTACTAACGACTTTATTATAAAATATCTCTTTTTATTGCATCACCATTACCTGAATAAAATATTTATATAGTTAAAAGACCAGTCTGTTTCTTTAGTCATCAACTGTAAGCATTCTACTCAGCCGACTTTGATGATTATTTTTTAAACGAAAGCTATTCATTTGTAGATATGCCCGTACTAGGTATTTTTTTTTATTTATTTATTTCCATTTTTAACACTTTCCAACAAAGTTGAAAAGTGTTTATGACTTCGGTTTGTCTGACCGTCTGTCCATCTGTCCGCGCTCTAACTCTCGTAAATATACTCTGATCGTTCTGAAAATTTTGGAGGTTAGTGACCTCTACCATAGCACGATCCCTATTCCAAATGAAGTTTGGAGCATGTTTAGTTCATTTACAGGGACAGTCAAAAGTTTTCCGTTACATTACGGCCAATGGGAAAAAATCGTTTCAAATGATTTTTAATGGTGTTACACTCTTTCAAACACAGTAAAATTGATATTAATTTATGAAGCCAATTAAAATATGCATTCTGTTGAATATGCGGTGCGTAGAATAGTTATTGTTCATTTACAGGGCCACACAAAAGAATGGTATAGGGGAAATTGTTTGTGGTGTATTTGAAAAGATTTCAAATACTATATTGTATCCGAATTACTGTATATTAGTAATGATTGTTCGAAATGCATTTTTAATTATGATATGCGCTTTTTTAGGATTTCGTCCATCTGACAAAACCCTATTCTTCTCTCTCCTCTGTCTGTGTGTCACAGAGCCCGTTCTCAGAAACTATACATGTTGGAGACTTGAAATTTTGCATACTTATAACTGAACACCACACATCATACGACAAAACATAAAATTTTGAAAAAGTCGTACATTTAACCCTTTGGGCTCCCACATGTGTATTTTAAACAATTCTTTCTAAGTGAGACCCTAATTAGGTTGGAGGCGTGAAATTTTACATACTTATAGCTGGACACCTCACATCAAAGGAAATCATAAAATTTTAAAAAAGTCGTACATTTAACCTTTTGGGCTCCCACATGTGTATTTTAAACAATTCTTTCTAAGTGAGCCCCTATTTAGGTTGGAGGCGTGAAATTTTGCATACTTATAGCTGAACACCACATATCATACGACAAATCATAAAATTTTGAAAAAATCGTACGTTTAACCCTTTGGGCTCCCACATGCGTATTTTAAGCAATTCTTTCTAACTGAGCCCCTTATTAAATTGGAAATTTGAAATTTTGCATACTTATAGTAGAACACCTGAGGTCAGGCGACCAATCATAAAATCTTGAAAAAGTTTTACGTTTAACCTTTTGAGTTACCACATATGTATTTTAAGAAATTCTTTCTAAGAGAGCCCCTAATTAAGTTGGAGACATGAATTTTTGCATACGTATAGCTGAATACTTCAGACCACATGGAAAATCATGAAATTTTCAAAAAGTCTTATATTATTTGCTCCTCCGGGCTCTAACTTGTATATTTTAAACAATTTTTCTAACCTCCGGCCTTTTCATCCGGGGAGCACTTTTTCAACTTTTGCCGACACACCTTTGACCATTCTTTCATATTATGCACCATAGCCTTACATATTTTAGTTCCACTTTTTACCGCCATGGGCGCCTACTTATCTCGGGTGCTATCGGCCCAATCTCCTCCACTAATATATCTACGGATAGTATATAAATCGGAGTTTCGTTCGGATAAAGGTTTGTTTAGAATAGAGTGCGTTCCTGGTTGCGAAATGTGGAATTAAGAGATTTTTCAAAAGGATTAAGTGTTTTGAAAGGAATATTAAGCGAAACCCTCTGTTCGATCTGTGATCATCACACTTACCTACTTGTTCACTATATTTATGCATACTATAGGGTGCGTATAAATGCTATAGTTCATATACAGAGCTACAGAAATGAATTCGTAAAGGTTACTGAGTATGAGCATAAATTGCTTAATGGTGGGGTTTAAAGGAGTTATGCATTTTTACGCTGAACTGAATTTAGTGTACTAAGAAATATTTGTAGAATACTAGGGGGCTCTGCCCCCTACGAGCTACGCACGTCAACCCCCGTTCAGACACCGCAGACTCTAACAGCACGTTAATTTGATCGCCTTTAAAAAGATTTCGGAAGATTGAATTCTAATTTGAATCTGACAATTATAATCTGACGTAATTTCCACCAAACTTTTCTTTCTCTTTTTAATATTCACGTTAAAATACTTTTGTTAGAAATGAAATATTATGATCATCTTAAAATATCAAATAAAATTCTCGTGAATTTTTTTAATTTAAACTGTTTTTCAATATTATTTTTTGTTCATTTTACGTAATAAGTGTAATGTGACGTAAATATGACGTAAATTCTCCTATTTAAGACTTCTAACGCATGTTAATGAATGTATTATTTTCCAATATTCTTACTCTATTAAAATTCACGTGTAATTATAGTTTTTATGACGTAATTTTCAACGAGTTCCTGCTTTTTACACTTTCTGTTTATAATAGTCACGTGTAAAATAAATTTTTAATTTAAAGCAAACATTATTGTTTGTGCTGCTTATACAGTTGGCAACAGTTTAAATTAATACAATTTTCTGAAATATCTAAAAAATATCTCTCGAAATGCTGAAAATTTGAATTTGAAATAGAAATAAAACCTAAAAAAAATGAGTCAAATTAAAAAACTAAATGCAATCTGCACACCGGGGGATTCTGACGCATAACATGATCTAAAAATGATTAAATTCCTATGTACAGTTTTTGCTCCTATAAAACTTTTTTAATGGAACGATTTTGTCCAAATTTGGCATTAAATATCTCTTAAAATAATTCTTCGATTTGAAAACTGTCAGCATCAGCGTGTTTATCAAACATTTCTCTATAATACTACCGATTTTTATATTTTTGTATGCAATAGTGTTTTTAATATTAACGAAGAAAGGCCATGCTTAAGCATTCAAATTAGATGCCGACCTTAAGGAATATCTACGCAGATTTTCATTGGTCCATTTTCAAATCAAAACTTTTATATATATATAGAAGGATAGATAAAAATATATACAGGGCCACGCAAAGATTTGGATACATGGCTGTCCATGGGTGATAATTTCTGAAAATGTAATTTCAGTGGTTTTAAACATGTTTTAGTTTGAATTAAATTTTAGCTAAATAGTGGCGTGTAATAAAGGTACTAGGTAAACTACAGGGCTGTACAAAAGTATTCAAGTATGTTTCCATCTGTTAGTATAAACTGTTGAAAGATGAATTTCAACTTGTTATGCATTTTCTTGCTAAGCTAATTTTTCCCATTATATAGTATATATATCAACATACAGACCGAATACAGGGCTGTTCAAAAGAATTGGAATACATATTTGGCTATGGGCGGTAACTACTGAAATCGGATTTTTAAATGTTTACTTAGTTATCTTATTTACCTTATTTCCCTAAGTAATGAAGTTTCGTTAAAGCTTTCAGGGAATGTTGGAAAGTGCTTCATAATCTATGCTGTACGCATGATTTTTCTTACTTGTTATATTTTATTTTTAATTTGAAAGCTTTTTATGATTTTTCTTCAAAATGGGGGCAATCAGGTTGAGGTTTGATCTCTATAATACAGATTTATTTCGCTTTATCTTTTTCCAACAATCAGAAGTGAGATTTCATCAGTGAATGTGTCATAGTATTTAAAAAAAAATTAATGATTTTCGTAAAGTTTAACCATAATAAAATGATTGCATGTAATTGTGTATTAATCGCGGAAGAACAAATTATTTATTGCGAAATAATATTAAATAAACTATGTAAATAAAATAACAGATATTAATCTTTGATTAAAAAGTAATATCTGAAGTGAAGTTTTTCCGATGAGGAAAATGAAGTCATTCAGAAAACAGATAAATTTGTTGCATGAATATATGTTAAAAACAAGTAATATAAACATTTTGTTTTAAAATTCAATTCCTACCTAGGTCATCAAAGAAAAAATTAATATAATCCCTTAAGCTAATATTAGTTTTTGTTGCATTAAAATATCTCAATTTGTTGATTTTCTATAAGCAAGTAGGTTTACAATGGAGTTCTATGGGAATTTGGCGAAATATTAGAAATATCGCCAAGTTGACGTCACTTTTGGCGACTTATTTTGGCCGCCAGACAAACTTGGCGGTATTTGGTGACAGAACAGAGTCCCCCCTATGGTAATCCCTTATTGAAAATACTTTCATTGACCTTCAATAACCAATGGCCGCCATTTTGTTTTCATGCAAAACTAAAATTAATTAATTAAAATTTAATTAATTAATTAATATTTGAAAAAACTGTATTAACATCAATTGTCATCCAGTACAAGTTCTAAAAAATTTATTTCAACTTGATAGGATGAATAATGAGTATTTTATTAACGATTGAAAATTTGAACAAGTTATATAAATATATAAATAAATATATAAATATATAAATATAGGGAGAGCTTGAACTAATAGTAAGAATTAGTTACAAAACAAAAATACAGACAATTATAAAAATACAGACAATTCAATTTAATACTTAAAACACACATATTTTTCACTTTAAATAATATATGTTGTTATTACTGTGTCAGTGATAACATCATATTCACTGACGTCTATCCTTGCATCTAAATATACTGGCTTCTGTTATTTATTTTTTTTTTCTGAAAGTTACCTCATTTTCATTTAATTATAATCTATATATTTAAAAGACCACGCTGCTTTTTAGTAATCTGCCCTAAGCTTTCTACTGATTCGATTTTGATAGTTATTTTTTTAAATGAAAGTACTTTATTTGCAAATGAGTCCGCACACGCTATTTTTAAAAATAATACCATTTTTATATTTTAAATTTAATTTAAAAAGGCTCTTATTATTTTTTTTACACATTGGTGGTAATCGGGTTAGTTGCATTGTCGAGGAGAGAAGGGAAACAAAGGGAAATAATATATCCTTATGAATGACGTTTTAGTATTACAATTAAAAATAATTTTTTAAAAACTTTTGAGCAGAAAATGACGTTACTACATTAAATAAAGTATTTTTACTCACAACGCTATTAAATTTCAATATTGTTTTCATTCAGCTGATACTGAGATTGAGACGCACACATCAGACGGCTTCAGTGAGTGAAAATGATGACATAGTGAAAATGAAATGAGTATATATATATATATATATATATATCCAAAAACCAAACCAAAAATTCGAAACTACGGAACTGATCCAACAATAAATAAACTAAACCATATGACAACAACAAAATAACTAAAAACAACTAACTTCAAAAACAACATACTTTAAAAACGGCAAACTTTAAAAACATTCAAACTAAAACCAGAAGAAACCGAATCCATGGAAACATCCATGTATATATATATATATATATATATATATATATACACTATATGGCCAAAGGTAACCGGTCACTTGCGATTTTAGACGTTTTGTTAAATATCTAAAAAAATACATGAGGAATTAACCTGAAAATGCAGGTGTGTAAACAATATAGTATAGGTCATATATTTCCGTAAAGATTTTTTTTCCCGAAACCCCATAGGGGGCCGGCAACAAATTGAAAAGGAACGAATATATTTTGCATAATCCTGTAAAAACTAATGTAGCAAAGGCGTTCAAACTCAAGATTATTAATAAGTGGCTTATTGTAACACACTGAGTTCATTTTTATGAGAATAGCATGCATACTCGTAGAGAAATTAAGGTTTTTATAAAACAGTCCCAAATTTCGCCAAGATTTATGCTTATAATTTGCAGAGTTCTTAATATAAAAATGTTCTTTTCGAAAATATGAGAAACAACATTGTACAACATTGTACTCTGCAATCAGAATTAAAAAAAAAAATAATAAGCATTAGATGAAAAATGAGCAGGTTTACTAAAAAATGTTTCACTACGCATGCGCGAATGCAATCAAAATATAATGTGCCTAATGTATTAGCTAAGAATATAGAGCAACATTTGTTAATGTCGAAAAATCATAGCTTGAAAATTCTGAAAATTATCATCGATAGAATAAGCTCGAAATCGATTGTTCCCAAAAAGAAGCAAAAATATGAGGGGTTGTATCAAATACGTGCAATACTGTGTACGCTATCTTGGCACTAATCAACAGATATTTGATACAACCCCTCATCTTTTTCCTTAAGGGCCCAGATACATGGAATTTGGAATGGTAGTTACTTATAAGATATAAATGATCTCTAAGAACATTTCTTAAAAAATTCGAAATTTAAAAAGGGGTGAAAATTCTCGAAAAGAGTTGTAAAAAACGTTCTAAACAGCGATTTCTATGCAATCTCAGAAAGTACCCAACCTATTTCAAAAGTAATGGTTTGAGATTGATGATGACAGCCCTTGCTCCAACGTAGGGTCTATTTCATATCGGTGTCACTATTCCACCTAGGTTTTGCGGAAGCATAAAACGTTCTAAATTGCGATTTTTATGTTACTGAAGGGCCTAGAATCCTGAAATTAGGCAGGGCAGTTATTTATATGATACAAATGATCTCTAAAAACATTTCTTAAAAAATCGAAATTTAAAAGGGGTGAAAATGCGGAAAAGCGTTCTAAAAACTTTCTAAATTACGCTTTCTACCCAATCTCAGAAAGTACCGAACCTATTTAAAAAATAATGGTGTGAAAACGATGCAGACAGCCCTCGCTCCAACATAGGCTGAATTTCATGTCTGTGCCACAGAGCCCAAAGGGGTGAAGGAGCAAAAAACTATCTAAATTGCGTTTTTTGTAATACTGCAGGGGCTAGCAACTTGAAATTAGGCATGGTAGTTACTTATAAGATATAAATAATCTCTAAAAAATTTCCTAAATAATTCGAAATTTAAAAGGGGTGAAAATGAACGAAAAATATTCTGAAAAACGTTTTAAATGACGATTTCTACGCAATTACTGAAAGTACCCAGCCGATATCAAAAATAATGATTAGGAATTGATGATGACTGTACTTAATCCAATATAGGATTTGTTTCATGTCGGCGTCACTAACACCTTGCCGTTTCATTTTAAAAAGCGTTCTAAATTGTGATTATAAAGGGGCTAGCAACTTGAAATTTGACATGGTAATTACTTATGAGATGTAAATGTTCTCTGAGAACAGTTTCTAAAAATTTGAAATTTAAAAGGGGTGAAATTGAATGAAAAGCGTTCTAAAAACGTTCTAAATTGCGATTTCTACGCAATCTCAGGAAACAGAAACCGATTAAGGAAATAATGGTTTCAAATTAATGGTGGCAGTCCGCGCTCCAACATAGCCTATATTTTACGTTGTTGTCATTACCACATGGGGGTTACAGGAGCAAAAAATATTCTAAATTGCGTTTTTGGTGTTACTGAAGGGGTCTATCATTTTAAAATTGGAACGCTTGTTACTTCAAAGGTGCAAATGCTTTCTAAGAATTGTCGAAAAAAAAAATTCCAAATTTAAAGGGATGAAGTGAGCGAAAATCGTTCTATAAGCGTTTTAAATTATGATTTTTATGCAATCGTATGAAATACGAAACCGATTTCAAACATAATGGTTGCAAATTGATAGTGATAGAACCTGCTTAAACATAAGATATATTTTATGTCGGTGCCACAACCTCTAGAGGGATGTAGGAGCAAAAAGCTTTCTAAATTGCGATTTCTGCGTTACTGAAGAGGCTAGAAACTTTAAATATGCTTGGAATTTGACATGATGGTTAATGTTACGATGTAAATGTGTTAAGTTGGTGGTTTAAACTTCAAATGAATACTGAAATGAGCGTATGAATTAAGCATAAAAGTCTCAAAATACTTTCTAAATTATCATTTAATTGGAATTAGTTTTAGTTCTTCTTATTATTTAAAATCTCATTTCTGTCTATTGCACTTTTATAAAGAAGTTTGGTCAAACTGTGGCTTAATTTGTAATTTTTGAATTATTTCAAAAAGTGTTCTTCTAATAAAAAATAGTCATGCAAATATCACTTGGCATATTTCAACTATTACGCGAGCAAAGCCGCGGGGTTTGCTAGTTAAGATATAAAGAAAGATAAATAGCTTTATAGTCACTCTAACATCCACCCTAGCACAAATGGCATCCTTTCAAGGAAAGAAATATCATTAACTACTTTATTATTAAATATCTGTTTTATTACATCACCACTACCTTAAAATATATTTATTAAAATGTAAAGAAATAATTTAATGCAAATGTTTATATCTTATTCAAGCCTGATAAGCTTTTTTTAGCTTTTGAATAAGGTAAAGAAAAAAAACCCTGAAATGTAACTTTTTTAGAGTGTCCTACTCTAGCATCTACCATACCCCAAATAGCACCCTGAAACGAACAAAATATCATTAACTGCCTTATTATTAAATATTTGTTTTATTACATCACCGCTGCCTTAAAAAATATAAGATATAAAGAAAGAAAATCAGCTTTATGAAAATTTTAATATCTTTTTTGAAGGGGAAAAATTATTTCAACATGTTTGTTTATCTTCTCAGAAACAGGAGCAATATTTTTCATAGAAATAAATAACTTAGAACTGCTTCAATGTAACTAAAAATAAAAAGGCATGACGAAAATAAAGGTTATTATTTAATGTCTATGATATGGGAATTTGAAATGAGTCGTGGGATTATTTTTTTAAAACTCGTAATGATCGAATGATTTTAAAGAAGATATGAAATACGGAAAAAAAACATAACGATTATCAAAATGTATGATTTTTTTTTATACAGGGGATTCATAAATATCTAAACAATAAGATATCTCCTTAAATATTGCCCCTAGGCACATACTTCCAATTACAAAGTTTCATAAAAAAGGTGCAAAATTTGATGAGATAAGTTTCACATCCATGGGGGATCTACATGATAAAATACAAAAATTAAATTTTTATACGGCCCCCGTAGAGTAAAATTCCCAATTAGGAAATTTTTCCTTATCCATTCCAGAATTAAACACACAAAAAAATCATCTCGATATCTTCAAAATTCGCTGAGAAATCAAAATCCAAAATTCGTGACTTACACCATTTATCCATGCCTCTGAATGACGAGTTTTTGACTCATTTTGAATGCAAGATAGGGATCATCCACAAATTGTACATTATTAAAAATCAATATAAGACAGTGCCTCTCCTTTGGACATAAAATAGGCAGAGTATAGATTTTACGTTAAACCTGTTTTCAAAGTATGCTGGTGGTCTGCACTAGAGATCTGCACGGGTCGAAATATCTAAATCCGGTCCTGAATCTACCCATAGGAAAAAAAGTTTGGCCCTGTCTGGAAAAAAGTTCAAACCGTAGCCTGGCCCGGCCTGATTGAATTTCTACATAGTTTTTTACATCGATATGGTTAAAAGTCGTTTCGTATGGAGGAGTTCTGACCAAAAATACTTATTATATCTTTTCTTTTTTCATTCTTATAATTATTATTTTTAAAGAAGCGCCAAATGCTGAGATTATTTGTTTTATTGATGAATCTCTATTTATATGTAAATGATTCACTTCTCCTTTAGTATCGTTAATCCATATTCCATGTGTTGGAGACAATAAAAAATGCTATGAAGCAAAATCTTTTAAGATGGAATCATATAGGAAAGAAACAAAAGCGTTATAGACAAGTTCCCTTCTTAGGAGTTGTAAATGTAGTCAATTTTTTCTCAGGTATTATTATATTCATTTTCCATGGATAAATAGATTTTTTGTTTAAGAGAGGATTCCGTCATAGGCAGGTTTTTTTCACTAGTTTTACTGTATTTTATTTATTTATTTATTTATTTTTTTGCCTTAAAATGTAGTATCCTTTTAAAATATGAATTTGAAAGTTTTATTGTAAAATAATGGCCATTTAAAAATATATGCATTTGTTGTAAACGTTTTTGAGCTGAGCCAAATTTTAATTATTTTTGTACGGATTAAGTCAGTCAGAGATAATGATTTTAATACGGGTTGTCTCGAGACCAGGACTAAAAATATCGACCAGGGGAGACCTAGGAATAAGAAAGCCAGTCCCGGCTCGGTAACCAGTGACCGAGAGGTTCTGCTCTCAAAGTTGATAGCTAGGAGGTGCTGGGTCCGAACCCAATCGCGCCCTTCGACACAATCGTTCGGAGTTTTCACTGGTTTTCTTCGAACCTTGGATATTCTTGCGTAAATACGGGTTAGGTTCCCTTAGAAAGACCTCTACGGAAGGCACTCCCCCCCCCCTTCGGGCCCATATCCCTCGTGTAGATAATTGGCCGTCATAAATCACACCCACACCCGGTTCGGTATGAAAAAATACGTTAGGCCCGGCCTGGCCGAGTCTTCAGAAAAAAGTCGCCAATCCCGAGTCTGGCCCGTCGCAGTCCCAGAATACAGACTTTTTTAACGGTCTCGCCAGGATGATAAAAAGCCTGAATTTATGAGGGCTAAAATTACGAAAAACTCTTAATCGGAATGTTAGAAAAAGCATTGTTTCAAATTACACATTTAACATTTATTTATGGATATTTAAATAGGACAAAAAGGAGGTGGAAACGGTAAAAATTAAATTGAATCGGAAGTTTAAGCTACAGAAAGAAGTTACTTTTTCAAGTGCAATTTTTTAGAAAGCATTTAAATATTTTATTGGGAACCAATCAATGTTTAAAATTTTAAATGCGTTTTTCTGCATGATGTTTTTTTTTTTCTTTTAACCATTTCTCGTCTTTAAATTATTACAAGTCAAGAATCGTAAATAAAAAAGGTGCAAACTTGGACCATGCCTTTTTTAATTATTTTACATAAATTTTGTTTCGGCAAATTTGAAAAAAATTTTACTTTTGAAAATATAATTTTTTTTTTTTTTTAACAATAAGTCACATAATATTTTAAATAAATATTTTTAATATTTTTAAAATTAATATTTAAAAAAATCCTGAAACAAAACTAAAATTATACTTTCCTCTTTAATTAAATGAAAAAAAGTTTCGAGTTATAAAGATCCGCTTAAAAAAATACTAATCATTTAATTTTTTTAAAAAAACTTTATGAGAAATATTAGGATGTGGTTTTGTTTGCAAATTATATAGTTAACCATCACAAAAAAAGAAACATAAATCAAAATTCTAACTCAACAAATATATTTTTTGCATGTTTCCTAGAACTCTTAAAGTAACATTGTTTCTTGGATTGCACGCATTTCAATTTGTGTCTAATGCCTTAAAACCTGATGAATTATTTAAACGGCCATAACTCTGCGAGTTTTTCAGACATGAAGATGCAATTTTTTGTGTTTAATACAGGAATGGATAAGGAAAGTTTCCCTGATTGGAATTTTTGCACTACGGGGACCGTATAAAAATTTAATTTTCGTATTTTTTCAAATAGACCCCCCATGGAGTTGCAACTTATGTCAGTAAAATTTGCACCCTTTTTTATGAAACTTTGCAATTGGAAGTATGGGTCTAGGGGCAATATTTAAGGAATTATCCTATTGTTTCGATACTTATGAATCACCCTGTATATATATAAAATGAAAAGACTTATGATAAAGTTTGAAACGTTGTACTACGATTACAGTTTTATCCGGAATACCTTTAAAAGGCTTATAGACCGGGAGCCGGCCGCACAGACAATCACCTCAACGAGTTCACGGATGAAATTTTAGGATTAGTTAAATCTTGATTCCCATACTAAAACGCAATTGGTCTTCCAAGTCATATTTTTGTGGAAAACACCTGAAAATCCAATTTGAACGCTGAATCGTAGGTTCACCATTGTGTTTTCCTGCTCTCAGTCCTTCATGTTTTCATAATTTTTGTGGCAGGAAAACACAAGGGTAAACCTACGAGTACGCAGATAAAATCGGGTTTTCCGGTGTTTTTCACAAGGATATGACTTGTCAGACCGAATGCATTTTAATATGCGAATCAACATTTAACTAATCCTAGAATTACATCCGTGAACTCCTTGACGTGATTGTCTGTGCTGCCGGTTCTCGCACTGTAAAAAAAATCTGTAGTTCTACAGATGTAAAGTTACATGCTTACTAAACTTTCACCTGTATCTGTACGAAAAAAGCTGCAAATTTACAAAACTAGTTTTTGTAAAGCTACAAAAATCTGTAGCTTTACAAATGAATCTGCTAAAATTTCAGTAATCTTATAAACTTTTATTTGTAACCCTGGCTGCAGTTACATGAAAAGTTCTCGGAATCCCAGTTTCCAAAAAATTCTTAGTAACCTTACAGATTTTTTGATTTTCGGCGCAAAAGTGTGTCTGTTACATGAAATTTTGTTGCTGCCGTTACATGAAAAGTTCTAGGAATCCCAGTTTCCTAGAAAAACCTTAGTAACTTCACAGATTTTTTTTTTACAGTGCGGTCTATTAGGAATACTTTCCATTGTTTAAAAGTTTTTTTTTGTTTTTTTTTAACATTTTAATTTTAATTTTATTTATTTTTTATTTTTTAATTATTTACTTACATTTGTTGTTACTTACACAAGTTGCAATAGACGTAAAGTGCCAATGCTCTACATTAATGTCCTGAGATAGACAACTGGCCTGAAGACTCCTTTATTCACTCGTACAATTTAAACTCTTGCTATTTCTTTGTCAATCAGTATAAGTAAGAAATAATACCGTATAGTACGGAAAGTAAACCCTCGTTTAGCAGATAGTAAATTCTAATGTTTTTAGGGGGGGGGGGGTCTTATAATTGGAATTTTCGTGAAAAGGATTGGAAATTTGGGAGGGTATATTTTGAATTTATGAAATTCCACAGGATTTTCACAATTTTCAAAATAAAATCTGATCAAATTAACATTTTTTTTTCTGTTTTAAAGTTTTCTTCCATAGAACCTAAGTGTACTTAGAATTTATTATTTTTATTAGTGGAAACTTTATTTTCCATTAATAAAAATAACAAATTAATGAAACAAATTTGCATAAAATAATTAAATTAGATATCAAAGAAATTATGAGCAAAAATTATAAAATTTATCCTTAATATAAATATCTATTAAATTTTAGTACAAAAAATTCAGGGAAAACATTAATAATATCTAAAATGAATTTACATCCTCATTACCTGTAGTTTTCACTGTCCATTAGTATAATCACTTTAAAATTTCGAACTTTTTAACCATTTAGGATTAGTTAACTATAACTTTATTATTTTGAGACATTAAACACTTTTATGCATTTAAATAATGATCAGGGTACTCGGATACCCACGCACATTTGCTGTGGAAAAAACAGAAATTGATAGATTATATAGATTTAGAGCAATCAAACACAAACTAATTTGAAAATAATAGTTAAACATTTTTTAAATTAAAAATATTGCATTTGCCTGAAATTTCGCATGTTTGGACATGGTTTACAATAGTAAAAGGTGTACGAACATACATCACATATTGGCTTTCCACACTATTTACTTGATTTTCTGTTTTTTTCTGCGTCGTTCTTGAGGCTCTAACAAACATATCTGACAAACACCAACTACTTTTATCTTTCATATTTCATCTCGCTTTAAGCTCTTTGGACAGGGTTCAGAACGTGTGATAACTTCAAATACGGGCAACGATTTTTTGGTATACAGTAGAACCTCGATTATCCGAATTGGGACCGACCCTCTTTCGGAAAATCGAAATTTTCGAATAATCGAGAATGCTTTAATTTTAAGATTAAGGAGAAATATATGCAATATTTCTTATTATGGTAACATGTGCTTAATTAAAATAAAGCAATAGCAAAATAGAAACAAGAATAAATTACCTGAATTTTAATTTTGAAATTAAGTACCATTTACATATATCGCAAGGGTTTGAAAAAAATGTTTTGTTTGTCGTAGTTTCCATTGCTTTTGCTTTGAAGCTCTATCACGGAGTTTTTTAATATCATGAGTTAACCAATATCACAGTATTTCTCCTGCTCCAGCCATGCCAAACCTTTTGCAAAACATTCAAAAGCTTCAGAATTGCTAATTTGTTCGTTTTATTCGCTCCATTCCGCAGCTTACGGGAGCTCAAGTTTAATTCAAAGGATCTCTAAGAAAGGGGATTGAAAATATTTTCTTAAATACGAGCACATACATGTGCTCGTAGTTCGGAAAGGACCGCTTGCACACAAGGAGTTGATTTCAGTTAACCGAGAGTTTCGGTTAAAAGAGTTTCAGATAAAAGAGGTCCTACTGTACTTTCAATTCCCGATTTGGTAGAAAAATATCTCACTGCAAGTATATTTTGCAATCGATCTGGAATTGCTGGAATGCTCAAGGTCTCATCTAATTTCCACAAAAACAGGCGGCGATTGTATGTTTTGTAACTAACCATATCATTATTTGCAGTATTATAATGTAAGCAGCAAGTGCTGCTATATCCCTAAATATAAAAAAATAATAATGCGAGATTCCAACCGCTTGTACGCCTATGTGTTGCATATTACTGCAATAATACATCCATAATATCCGCTCCAGATTTCATTTCAATTTAAAACTGAATCATTTCCGGTTTCTCTTTCGATTCTATGATGGTTTTACCATGATCCATGGTATACATTAGAAAGACAGCTTTGTTCATTTTTGGAACATGCGAACAAATGCGTCACCGTGAAATGAAAATTCTGTGGATAAAAATTGAAGCCAGTTACACAGCCTCATTTCTTGGGGAATATAAGAATTGTTTCTTTCCAAAGTGCCAACCATTGTGTGCTTCGTAATAGCAAATGCTTCGCCAAGGAAAGTGAAGATAAAAAATTGTCATGATGATGGCTTTTCAAGAACCTTTGAACGGAATGACCAAATCTTCCAAAACTCTTTCACATTGGTTTAATCCTCGGTCTGTACATTTTTTTGGTGCATAGTTGGCCTTTGAGAAGATAATAATTTTTCGCATCACATAACCACCATATTTTAATCCTATATTTAGCCGGTTCAGACTGAATATATTGGGTGAATCCTGTTCTTCTTCGATACGGAAATAACTGCAAGACAACCAATGTCGTTTTCCTTCGGTTTGTATTTTCCAATAGGTTATGATTTAGCATAGTCCATAAATAACGAATTGCTGCAGGTTTATAAATTTTAAGACGTTCCGCGACACGTGTGTTCTGGTTGTCAAACCGAATAAATTTAAGATTATTCTAGAATCAGTTTACACTCATACTTGCACTATAAAACGGATATGTGCTTGTTCACCCCATTTATAATGTGTAATCTTTGTTTGAATTGTTGACACTTGAAATAATTAATATCCCTAAAGTTGCGTCAGATTCCTTTGCTGTTAGCTTTGTCCAAACTAGCTGTTTTTTTCTTGGTAAATGCTGGCGGCTTTCTGATTTGTACATCGAACTATTACATCAACCGTTTTATCTGTAAAGATTGATCTGAATGTGTCCCGAAGAGGAAAATAAAATATGAATATTTATTTTTGTATAACTTTAAAAATATAGTGATGATCAAATACGGACATGATAACGCAAATACCTGGCGTACTGCCTTGCTCATAATTCTTTCATTGTTTTAATTGTTTCATAAAACTATAAAAGAAATAGCGAGATATTCTAGAACATTCATGTGTATACGAATGACAACGAAATGACAAATACGAATGGCAACTTTATTAAAAAAGATAAACGCAATTTCCATATAAATATGTATCCGAAAATGAAATCACTTAGTTTCCCGTAAATCGCTTACTTTCCCCACTTGCCCTTCTCTAAAGGCGTTCTACATTCTATAAAATAGGGGTGTTTTATGGCGCGCGTATGTTAAAAATTCAACAGGTACCCGGGTACCCCGGTCATTGAATAGAGAGGCAATTTTGGTCATTGATATAAGGGTTAAACGTCTGGTAGCGCACATAGAGAAATATGCCATTTTGATGCAATGACATGTAAGGAGATTGGGTAAAAATTAATTGCATATGATATATTTATTCATTTAGAAGATATGGAAGTGAAAAACTTAAGGAATTTCTTGAAAAAAAAAACAGAAGGATTGAAAGCGTCAGAAAATAAAATGTTTAGGGAAATGGCACATTTTCAAAAAAGGAAAAACTCACCTATACGGGGGGGGGGTACTTTCGTTACTTTACGGTAAATTAAAAAAGTCCTTCTGGTCAGTGCCGGGAGGAAGAGTTAGCTTTCATATCCCTTATTTCTAAAAAGCCAGCTTTTTTTACTCAAACACAGAAAGATAAATTAAGTGGAACCCGATTATAAAAGATTCAATACCAGTTTTCGTCAATACTGAATATGAATGAGAATTTCGCCAAATTAGTCAGCTATATCCAAGTTGGCTTCAGTTAGAGTAATTTATGTTTGGTTGTCAAATTTGGAGATATCTTGAAGTGCGTGCCGTTTTAAAACAACTGGGTTAAGCTACCAATGAGCTTGGTCGAAACCTTGGTAAATCCTGTGTACTTACTCCCTCACATCGAAATCGGTTATTATATACGAAAGCTGTCGCCTGACAAAAACCAGCTTGTTTCAAAATGTCAGCTACATTAAAATTATAGCTCAGCCGTTTTTTAATATAAAAATGGTCCGTAATCCGTGTATCAAGGACAAACAGTTAACAAATATATCTTTTTAAATTTCTCTTTTTTTTTTTTTCTTGTATCCGTTTTTATTTTTTTTTTTTTAAAGGCACTCATTTTCAGACAAGGAATGAAGCTGGTTAACGAATTCGGTCGAGATCTTGTGAAGTCATGTAGTCAAATCCAAATCGGTTAATAACGTGTACTATCTCATGACAAAAATCAGGTTGTTTCAAAATGTCAGAAACACTAGAACTTAAAATTGCGATAGCTCATCATTTTTTAAAGATAAAGACGAAACAAAAAATGCCCCGGAGTTCTTGTATCAATGTCAAACACTTAGAAAAATCTTTTTCAATTTATTTTTATTTTTTATTTTTATTTTTCTCTTGTATTATATCCACACCTTTTTTTTTAATCACACGATGCACTGAAAAAAAAAATCTTAATCTACAAGTGTAATATAACCAAGTACAAAAATATCCAATAATCTATCCCGAGTTATTCACGATTTCGAAAAGCGTTCTTTATCAATTTATACCCGAGAAACTTGATTAATTTTAATAGTAAATGAAGCATTTATAAAAACAATCCTTCTTTTACTTCTTTCGATTTTCGGAACATTTTCCAAATTGTATTTATAGTGCATTAATCACTTTTGTGAAACTAGTTACTGCTTTCTAGGATACTTTCAATTCTTATTTAAACATTTCATTTGAGTAACTAGATTTGTACATACAACAGTAACAAAATAATATTAATTCTGTTAATTTATCAATCTTTTTTTAAAAACATGTTTTTTGAACCTGAAAATGTTTACATGAGAATTGATAGCGTACAAAAAATATATATATCACAGTTTGAGAAAGCTGTTCAATACACTATAAAATTATTCAGCAAGTTTAAGAGAAACTGTGGCAGTAAAAGAAACTTCGTTTTTATTGATCAATCTAAAAATTTTCAAAATACATTGGTTTCTGATGTTTCTGAAGATAGACGAATGCTTTTTGAAAACACAGCTAACTCGGAAAACATTATTGTATAAATCCGTTTGTCATTATAGTTTCCAAGATTAAGACACAGTTGTCTTTTATTACATATTGTACATTCATATTTCATTTGTAATACTAATGATGTTATTTTGTTATTTCTTGTTCCTTTAATCTAAATTGTTATAAAAGAGTTCCGCTTAAACTATGTTCTTGAATTTTAAAGTTAAAAGTTTAAACGAAAGTAAAGTATCCCCGAGGAAATAGATATTTTTATCGGCGAAAACTTCTTTTTAAATTAAAATTATTCACCGAGCTCAAATTTCTTAGATGAAGTTTTACTGAAGTGATAGATAACAAATACAAGATCATAAAGATGGATTTTCTTCTTTCGTTATAGAATAATGACGATTTGATAAAGTTTGCTGTCTTTTAACATTAAAGTTATTGTTTTTTTTGTTTTTTTTTTCCTAATATCTAATTCTTTTTAACATCGCGATTATCTTTATAAAAATTTAATTTAAGATTTCAAATAAATAAATGAAACCTTTTTTTTAATAAAAAACCTTTAACATTTTTTCATTAGATTTAGATGTTTCGATAAATTTGTGATTTTTTATTATTACTTAGCTTTGCTTCAATGAATAAAAATACAATTGTAATTTAATATTAATGTTTATAATGTTTTATGTAATATATGTTTTTAATATATTAATATTTGCTTTTCCGTTTATTTTGTAACAAATTTAATACGGACATTCGCCAAAAAGAATTCAATTTCATAACATGTTTTCTCCAAATAATTGTAAACTAATAGTTTTCAGGCTAATTAATATTGATTTGTTTTCTATAAAACATTGGGATCATTTTTATAAAAATGTAATTGAAATTTTAAAAAAAAAATAATAATCATTTTGTCAAATTTTATCAATAATTTTCATTTTTACATTTTTCAACACATTTATATATATCTTATGTAACAGTATTAAAAAACAAATGATAAAAATAAATTTTTATGTGAGTTTAATTCTTTTTTCTTATTGAGTTTTAAACTGAAATTTGATTTATGTACTTTCTAATAAAGACTTTTCAGTAAAAGTTTTATAAAATGAAAAATATTTCTTTTCATCATCACATGCACTTTCTATATGATTTCACAGACATAGAGTCATAGACTCATTTACATCAATGAAGAAAAAATATTTTTTGTAATCAACCCTTAAATACCTGATTTTTCAAAAATCATTGCAATAACGTTTTTCGCCTTTCATTTTTTAAATAAATCATGGGAAAAATACTTTAAAAAATCATATTTTGTTTTAAATATAGTTTACGGTTAAAAAACAGCTTGTTACTAATCGGCAATACTGGTGTTTAATTGAAAAAATAATTTGCATTGATAAAATTCTATAATATTAAACACACAAGAATTTTAGGAACTATAATAAGAAATAAATTTCACTTGCTCACTGCAGGTCAAAATAGGGTATTTTGCAAGCTCCCAAACAAAACAAAAAGAACAAGTAGCAACAATTGAAAAAATAAATCCATCTTTATTCTTAAACAGCACGAGTGTTGCCATCAACATGTTGAAAATTAATTTAATAATATTTTCAAAATGTATTTTATTGGCAACATTAGGCATTATAGCTTCAATATTATTCTAATAGTATTTTAGAGCCTAAATTGGGTATGCTGCCGAAAAGCAACACCAGGCATTTAAGGGTTAAATATATTAAGATTTAGTTTTTCCATTAGTGTGTAACTCATGCAATGCAGAAATTAAAGAGTAATGGATTCCTAGAACAAATTTATTGTTACATTTTTTTACTAATATTTGTTAATATTTTTCTTTTTTTATTATTTTTTGACAATCACACTGTTGTCCCATATAGAACAGAAGATGTGAACTTCTACTCAGAACTGTACATACTTTAAGTTATTTTTCTCATAAAAGTGAGTGTAACCTATGGGATTAGCAAAATAATAAGAAAACCTAATTTTAAAATATGTGATTACCATTAATTTGAAATCATATAGTAAGTGTGTATGATGGTGAAAATAAATACTATTATTTATGTAATACTACTATTGTTTTTACAAATATTCACATTTAAAAATTATAAAACAATATTTATATTTTTAAAAGTAAGTTTACAAAGTTCAAGTAATGTGTTTAAAAAGATTTTTAGCTTTCAAATCTTCAATTTTGTGTTGATTTATTGAAAAAAATCATCAAATAATCAAAATTGATTTTTTATATGTAATCATGTTTAATAAGTTGACTATTTGAGAGTGACATTAATATGCAAAAATTGCTTAGATATATTTTCTTTGAATTTGTAATGATAAAGATTTAATTTATACTGGAGCAACAACATGCTGTTTAGTTAGATTTTGAATATTTAATTATTTTCAAAATGTAATTAAATTGTATTTTCTAAGTAGGTACATTTCTATAAAAGTCCTTCCGGCCAGTGCCGGAAGGAGGAGGTAGCTTTCATAATCCTTATTTAAAAAAAGCCAACTTATATCATGCAAACACACGAAGCTCAATTTAGTGGAAACCGAATATAGGAGATTAAATACTAATTTTTATCAATATAATGAATGAGAATTTCGCGAAATTAGTCAGCTTTATCCAAGCTGCTTTTCTTTAAAGTATCTTATATTTGGCTGCCAAATTCGGCAATTTCTTAAAGTGCCTGTCATTTTAAGACAACATGGTGGATGAGGCTAAGCAGTGAACTTGGTCGAGACCTTAGTAATTGCTGTGCACATGCTCACTCACATCGTAATCGGTTAATATATAGGAGTGCTGTCGCATGCAAAAAATCAAATTTTTCAAAATGTCACCCATAATAGAAATTGAAACTGCTATGTCTGAGCCATTTTTTAAGGTAAAGACAAACAAAAAATGCTCCTGAATCCTTATATCAAGATCAAATACTTAAGAAAGAAACCTTTTTCAATTTCTAATTTTTTTGCACCTCACTTTAAATACATATATATTTTTTTAATTTAATGGCCGCCATTTTGAAACAAGATGGCTGATGTATCTGGCCAGCGAACTTGGTCGAGGTGTTGATGTATACTATCCACATGCCTTCTTACATCGAAATAGGCGAATACGTGTGTTATCGCGTGACAAATACAAGATCGTTTCAAAATGTTAGCCATGCTAGAAATTCAAAGGGCTATAAATCAACCATTTTTTAAGATATCAACAAAAGAACAAATTTTCAGAAACAAAAACTGCTCCGGAATCTTTGTATCAAGGCCAAACACATAAAAAAATCTTTTTCATTTTCCAATTTTTTAATACCTCATTTTAAATTTTAAATTACATTTTTTTTAAAATGGCAACCCTTTTGAAACAAGATGGCGAATGAAGCTGGCCAACGAACTCGGTCGAGACATTGGTATGTACTATGTACAGACCAAGTTACATCCAAATAGGTTCATAAATACGCCTGTTATCGCGTGACAAAAATCAGGTCGTTTTAAAATGTCAGCCACAAGAGAAATTCAAAATGCTATTACTCAGCCATTTTTTTTAGATATAGACGAAAGAAAAACTGTTCCGGAATCTTTGTATTAAGGTCAAACACATACAAAAAAATCTTTTTCATTTTCCAATTTTTTGGTATCTCATTTAAATTTTTTTATTTTTTAATTTTTTTAAATGGCCGCCATTTTGAAACAAGATGGCGGATCAAGCTGGCCAACGAACTCGGTCGAGATATTTGTATGTACTATGTACACACCAAGGTACATCCAAGTCGGTTCATAAATACGCCTGTTATTACGTGAGAAAAATCAGGACGTTTCAAAATGTCAGCCACGCTAGAAATTCAAAATGCTATAACTCAGCCATTTCTTAAGATATAGACGAAACAAAAACTGCTCCCGAATCTTTTTATCAAGGTCAAACACATAAGAAGAAAATATTTTTTCAATTTTCAATTTTTGGTACCACATTACAAATTTAAATTTTTCTTAAAAATTTAAATGGCCGCCATTTTTAAACAAGATGGCGGGTGAAGCTGGCCAACGAACCCGGTCGAGACATTGGCATGTACTATGTATAAACGAAGTTACATCCAAATCGGTTCATAAATACGCCTTTTATCGCGTGACAAATTTCAGGACGTTTCAAAATGTCAGCCACGCTAGAAATTCAAAATGCTACAACTCAGCCATTTTTTAAGATATAGACGAAACAAAAACTGCTCCAAAATCTTTGTATAAAGGTCAAATACATAAGAAAAAAATATTTTTCCATTTTCAATTTTTTGGTACCACATTTCAAATTTTAAATTTTTTAAAAAAATTTAAATGGCCGCCATTTTGAAACAAAATAGCGGATGAAGCTGGCCAACGAACTCGGTCGAGAGATTGGTATGTACTATGTACACACCGAATTACATCCAAATCGGTTCATAAATACGCCTTTTATCGCGTGACAAAATTCAGGACGTTTCAAAATGTCAGCCACGCTAGAAATTCAAAATGCTATAACTCAGCCATTTTTTAAGATATAGACGAAACAAAAACTGTTCCGGAATCTTTGTATAAAGGTCAAATACATAAGAAAAAAATATTTTGCCATTTTTAAATTTTTGGTACCACATTTCAAGTTTTAAATTTTTAAAAAAAATTTAAATGGCCGCCATTTTGAAACAAAACGGCGGATGAAGCTGGCCAACGAACACGGTCGAGACATTGGTATGTACTATGTACACACCGAATTACATCGAAATCGGTTCATAATTACGGGAGTTACAGTGTGACATAGGTCAGATATATATATATATATATATATATATATATATCAATTTTGAACGGAGGGTGGTTTCGGGGTCTGGCGGTCATGATCGATGAAAATATACCAAAATTTTTTGAAATCGCTTTCCTCCGAACGGCTGCAATAGGTAGCTTTTTTGTAAAGAAAGCTACCTAAAAGCGTACATAATTAATACAACAAATTAAAGAAATAAAAACTAGGTACATCTTTAGATCATATGTTTTTATATCGTATTTTCATTTAACTAAATATTTCCCAATAGATGATTTTCCATCTTTTTCTACATAAAAAATTTAAAACAATTAAAAATACGATAAATAATCCTGTATGATGACAATAAAAATTTTAAAACATTTGAAATGATAATATTGTTTCGATTATATAAACAGAGTTCTCTAAATATATTTTTCTTGATATTGAGACGTTTTCCACGATTAAGAAAGAGGTGTCTTTTTCTACATTGCAATTAATATTTAATTTTTAATACCAATCATGTTTTTTATTACTTCGTGTTTCTTTAATCTTATTATTATTTTTTTTAATCTCCCGCTTAAACTATGTTCTTGATTTCTAAAGTTAAAAGAATAAATGAAGGCAAAGTATTTCCAAAGAAATGGATATTTTTATCGGCGAAAAATTATGTTTAAATTAAATTTCATAGTCAAATTTCATAGAAAAAGTTTTTTTTTTCAGTCATACATTACAAATACAAGCTCATAAAGATTCATTTTCTCCTTGCTATAGAGTAAAATGAAAAAATTTGAAAAAAAAAGTTTGCTGTCTATTAACATTTTAGTTTTTTTATAGAGCATCGGTATTATCTATGTTAAAAAAAATTAATAAGAAATCTGTAGCATTTTATCATTTGTTTTTACATTAAGATTTAGTGATAAATTTATTTGATTTTTGTTATTACCTCGTTATTTTAATGAAGAAAACACCTTTGTGATTGATTATATTAAGATTTTCGGTTTCCTGTATTTTGTAACTAATCTAATACAGACATAAAAAATAAAACGTATTTCCTGAACAAATGTATAACAGTTTTTCGACAAAGATCTGTAAGTTAATACTTTTTAGAGTAGTAGATACATTACTTTAAAAGCGTGCATAATCAATACTGAACGTACCATAGTAAACCCCAATAACATATCTCAATGTCATGGTCATCACAATACAAAGAGTATGGACAGAAGGACAAACAGACGAACTCAACATATAAATGCTTTCAACTTCGTTGGACAGTGTTTAAAAATGCATGTACAGCGAATTTTAATTTTTAATAGGAAGTATTTTTGTATTTAATATCCGTAAATACTATATTTATTTTGCAATCACAGGGTGAAATTTAATTAAAAAACAAACGAGTTGGAAATTGTACAAAAAACGTGGCAAATGAGCAGCGTTCGTTCTATAACTAGTTTTATAAATGTTCAGATCTTGGTTCTATAGATGTTGTAGTCTTATGCCAAATTTATTGCGATACAGAATTTATTACGATTATTTAACATTAGACACACCCCTTTAACAACTTTGAGAGGAATTTCTAAAAATGCTGAAATACATACTTAACTTTTCGTAGTAGATTTCTTATCCTGAATTTCACGCTCCAACCTAAAATTCTAATACTACTGCTGCGATATAGCGAAATGAGTTAAAACTTTCGATCGCCGTATTTAATGCCCAATTCGGGATAGGGGGATTTTTAAACTTGCTAAAACACGTGTTAAATAATTATTTAGTAGATCTGTTATCTTGAAATTTACGCTTCTACCTAAACATTCTGCTGAGATATTTCGATAAGATCTGAGATTTTTGACTATCCCATTTAAACCCTTTCAGGGGGAAGGGGGGGGATTTCTAAAAGCTCTAAAATATTTGTTTAATTATTTATTTTGTAGATTTGTTATCTTAAATATCCTGATTTTTACGTTCGTAAGTAAATCTACTGCCGAATTATGGCGAAATTACATAAAATTTTTTAACCTCCTTTAACACCCTCACGGGGGAATGTCTAAGATAGCTGAAACTCGTGTTTAATTATTTTTGTAGCTTTTTTTATCATGAATTTCACGCTTCTACCCCAAGATACTACCGAGATACGGCGAATTGGCCAAGAATTTCCGACCACCATATTTAACCGCTTACGTGTGGAATTTCTAAAATATCTTAAATACATATTTAATTATTTTTTTAGTAGATTTGTTGTATTGAATTTCACGCTCCTGCTTAAAACGGCTGCTGAGATATCCTAAATGACCTAAAATATTCAACCCCTCCTTTAACCCCGATAGACGGGGTATTTTCAAAAATCCTTTTTTATTGCTTACCTAGGTCATAATAGCAAGCTACTGTCAAAATTTCGTGATCTTGCCTTTAGTCGTGTCAACTCTGCGTTGTTGAGACACTAAGCCAGCCAGTGAGGAGTATCTCTCTTTATTATATTAGTAATAGATTATAATATGAAATTCAATTCTACGTGCCTTTTAAAAATATTGATACAACGTGAAGTAAATTGCCCATGCAGTTATTGATTATCTATAGAAAATTCGCATTTCCTTATTTTTTAATGGTCGCTAGGGAACAATAACCATAAAATTGAAATATATCATATTTCGATTGAAACAAAATTCCACCATGAAAGAAATCTCAAGCGAATAATAAACCTAGTTTATGTCTGGTATTTTGATATCGAAACGAAATATTTAATGCATTTTTCTTATGTCTTGCGACGTAATGTATCTTACATTTTCAAATTATAATGCAAGATGTTATTGATATAGTAGGAAATACTATAAGAGAAATTGTGTGAGTTGGTACAGATAAAAGTAAAGATATAGTTAACCCTTAAATGCATAGTGATGCGTATCTGCATCACTTTTTTTTTTTTTTTACTCTCAACAACCACTATATAGAAATATTTATCCTCTAAAAACGTCCAAAAATATGCTACTAAATAAATTTAAAAATCTATCTTAAAATTTCTGGTTTCTAAACTTTAATATACGAATAAAACCGCAATTCTAAAAAATAATTCATGCATTTAAGGGTTAAATTTTACAAAATAAAAAAAAAATATATATAAAATAAAATATTTAGATTCACACTGATTAAAATAGTTAAAAATTTGCAATATTTTAGTTTTTACTTGTATTGCAGATGTGCATAAGGAAAGATTGACGCATTATGCGAAAAATGTATCTCTGATTTTTTTCATTATTTTTCCTGTGTAATAAACCTTTTTTGCGAATCATATATATTTTTTTCGAAAAACAATAAAAAATCATGCATGTAATGGTTAATTCATTATAATGCACTTTTGGATATATATTTTGCTGTAGAATATTTACGAAACAAATTATGTTCCACTGAAAAAACTTTTATTGAAAACAAATTGAGGGATTCAAATTGAGTTGTTATTTTAAATTACAGGGTTCCCATAGCAATTTTTTTATTCTTTATTATTATTATTATTATTATTATTTTTACAACAGTTTCTGAACAATAACAATCTACTTTAAATATTAGTAGAAATCTATCACGAAAATTGTGATTTTGAAACAGTGATAGAAAAAATAATAAAAAAAAAAGATTCGCCGACGACCGCTCCAAAATTATTATTGTAATTTTACTTACAATTATAATATAATAAAATGGGGAATTTTGTGCATTTCTCGATCATTTCGATAATGCAAGAAGAAATTTGTATTACTTAAAAAAGATACATTACAATAAAAACTCGATATAATTAAACTTATGTACACTGTAAAAAATCACTAACATTTCTTAATATAAGAAAATATAGCATAACCAACAAGTGGGTAAGTGTGATCACAGATCGCACAGAGGGTTTCGTTTAATATTCATTTCAAAACACTTTATCCTTTTGAAAATCTGTTAGTTCCACATTTCGCAACCAGGGGCGTACTCTATTCTAAACAAATCTCTATCTGAACGAAACTCCGTTTTACATACTATCCGTATATATATTAGTCGAAGGGATTGGGCCCATAGCACCCGAGATAAGTAGTCGCCCCTGGCGGTAAAAAGTGGAACTCAAATATGTAAGGCTATGGTGCATAATATGAAAGAATGGTCAAAGGGGTGTCGGCAAAAGTTGGAAAAGTGCTCCCCGGGTGAAAAGGGCGGAGTTTAGACAAATTGCTTAAAATATACAAGTTAGAGCACGGAGGACTAAATAATATAAGACTTTTTGAAAATTTTATGATTTGTCGTGTGGTCTGAGGTATTCAGCTATACGTATGCAAAAATTCATGTCTCCAACTTAATTAGGGGCTCTCTTAGAAAGAATTGCTTAAAATACATATGTGGCAGCTCAAAGGGTTAAACGTAAGACTTTTTCAAGATTTTATAATTTGTCGCCTGGCCTCAGGTGTTCTGCTATAATAAGCATGCAAAATTTCAAATCTCCAATTTAATAAGGGGCTCAGTTAGGAAGAATTGCTTAAAACACGCATGTGGGAGCCCAAAGGGTTAAATGTACGACTTTTTAAAATTTTTATGATTTGTCGCATGATGGTGTTCAGCTAGTATGCAAAATTTCACGCCTCCAACCTAAATAGAGTGTCACTTAGAAAGAACTGTTTAAAATATACATGTGTGAGCCCAAAGGGTTAAATGTACAACTTTTTCAAAAATTTATGATTTGTCCTTTGATCTGAGGTGTCCATCTATAAGTACGCAAAATTTCATGCCTGCAACCTAATTAGGATTCACTTAGAAAGAATTGTTTAAAATACACATGTAGGAACCCAAAAGGTTAAATGTACGACTTTTTCAAAATTATATGATCTGCCGTTTGATGTGTGATGCTCAGCTATAAGTATGCAGAATTTCACGCCTCCAACCTAATTAGGGGCTCACTTAGAAAGAATTGTTTAAAATACACATGTGGGAGATCAAAGGGTTAAATGTACGACTTTTTGAAAATTTTATGATTTGTCGTTTGATGCGAGGTGCTCAGCTATAAGTATGCAAAATTTCGCGCCACCAACCTAATTATGAGCTCACATAGAAAGAATTGTTTAAAATACACATGTGGGAGCCCAAGGGCTTAAATGTACGACTTTTCAAAATTTTATGGTTTGTCATTTGATGTGAGGTGTCCATCTATAAGTAAGCAAAATTTCACGCCTGCAACCTAATTAGGGACGCACTTAGTAAGAATTGTTTAAAATACACATGTGGGAGCCCAAAGGGTTAAATGAACGACTTTTTCAAAATTTTATAGTTTGTCGTTTGATATGAGGTGTTCAGCTATAAGTTTGTAAAATTTCATGCCTCTCACCTAATTAGAGGCTCACATAGAAAGAATTGTTTGAAATACACATGGGGGAGCCCAAAAGGTTAAATGTACGACTTTTTCAAAATTTTATGATCTGTCGTTTGATGTGTGATGCTCAGCTATAAGTATGCAGAATTTCACGCCTCCAACCTAATTAGGGTTCACTTAGAAAGAATTGTTTAAAATACATATGTGGGAGCCCAAAGTGTTAAATGTACGACTTTTTCAAAATTTTATGATTTGTCGTTTGATGTGGGGTATTCAGCTATAATTATGCAAAATTTCACACTTCCAATCTAAATAGGCGCTCACTCAAAAAGAATTGTTTAGAATACACATGTGGGAGCACAAAGGGTTAAATATATAACTTTTTGAAAATTTTATAATTTGTCGTTTGATGTGAGGTATTCAGCTATAAGTATGCAATATTTCACTCCTCCAACCTAATTAGGATTCACTTAGAAAGAATTGTTTAAAATACACATGTGGGAGCCCAAAGGGTTAAATGTACGACTTTTTCAAAATTTTATAGTTTGCCGTTTGATGTGAGGTGTTCAGTTATAAGTTTGTAAAATTTCACGCCTCCAACCTAATTAGAGGATCACATAGAAATAATTGTTTGAAATACACATGGGGGAGCCCAAAGGGTTAAATGTACGACTTTTTCAAAATTTTATGATTTGTCGTTTGATGTGAGGTATTCAGCTATAAGTATGCAAAATTTCACTCCTCCAACCTAAATAGGGTTCACTTAGAAAGAATTGTTTAAAATACACATGTGGGAGCCCAAAGGGTTAAATGTACAACTTTTTCAAAATTTTATGATTTGTCCTTTGATGTGAGGTATTCAGCTATAAGTATGCAAAATTTCACGCTTCCAATGTAATTAGAGGTTCACATAGAAAGAATTGTTTAAAATACACATGTGGGAGACCAAAGGGTTAAATGAATGACTTTTTCAAAATTTTTTGATTTGCAGTTTTATCTGAGGTGTCCATCTATAAGTACATAAAATTTCATGCCTGCAACCTAATTAGGGACTCACTTAGAAAGAATTGTTTAAAATACACATGTGGGATCCCAAAGGGTTAAATTTACGACTTTTTCAATATTTTATGATTTGCCGTATGATGTGTGGTGGTCATCTATAAGTATGCAAAATTTCAAATCTCCAACATGTGTAGTTTCTGAGAACGGGCTCTGTGACGGACAGACAGACAGACAGACAGAGGAGCGAGACGAATAGGGTTTCGTCAGATGAACGAAACCCTAAAAACTGGAATATACAATTACTTCTGCCGGTCTATCCACAGTTCCAAAATCCGTAAACTGGAAAACATTCTCAAAACCGGCAGTAGGAAAAAATTGTTTAAAAAAAAATATTTTTAAACAAATGGATCAAACTTTCTTGTGATATACTGTGTGCCTTGCACTGTAAAAAAAAAGTATGTGATTTTACTAAAAAATACTTAGTATCATTACACATATTATAGCAGTTACTAGAAAATCATAAGTAACCAATTACTGCTAGTAATATTACGAAGAAAATAGCTGTAACTGAATGCTTATTGTGCAGTCGTCCGTCTGTGTCCTTAGAATCTGTCATATTATCTTAACCTCCACTTGAAATTTATTCTACTGAAAATACGCTTCGAAATTGTTTATTTTTCTGCAACAAATAATTCAGAACATATTCAAGCCAATCACTAAACAGAGAAAATCCCAGTAATTAATTATGTTAATCAAGCCATATTCTAATCATCCATTAAACAACGAAAAACACTAATAAAAAAATTAGCTAATTAATTGAAACTTGGAGGAATTATAAAAGCATCAATAAATTTATGCCCAGTCCTACAAAATATCAACACACAGCAGAATTAGCTTCATCATCCATTACTTGAATTTAAAATCGTTTACGAACATGTCACCAGTAGCAAGGTATGTAGAACGCTCGGTTCTCAAACTCCAGATAGTGTGTTCTGTCCTACGCAGAGGGAAAAAAAAACGACACAAATCTCACCCACTAATAAATATAGGTGCTTCCAAAGTTCTCCAAAGATGGCGCTACCATTTTTATTTTTCAAATTTACTCACAATTCAGTTCACACAATTTTTTAGTGAGGATACTGTCGAAATCACGACCTTGATACCTTGGTTTTCCCCCATTATTCAGTTTTGCGCCTTGAGTTCGTTTGAACTCAAGCTAGGCATTCCTTTTGTCCACCAATCCCCTTGGTCTTACCAGTTATTGCCCAGGTGAGTCGTTCCTTTCGCAATACTTACGATCTCCCGTTTTGCCTACTTTGACTTTCACTTCGCGTTGTCTGTCTGCCACGTTTGGCGTATTAGCCCGCGGAGTTTAGCGTTTCCCGTATTATCCTATGTCGTAATCACGACCTTGATACCTTGGTTTTCCCCCATTATTCAGTTTTGCGCCTTGAGTTCGTTTGAACTCAAGCTAGGCATTCCTTTTGTCCACCAATCCCCTTGGTCTTACCAGTTATTGCCCAGGTGAGTCGTTCCTTTCGCAATACTTGCGATCTCCCGTTTTGCCTACTTTGACTTTCACTTCGCGTTGTCTGTCTGCCACGTTTGGCGTATTAGCCCGCGGAGTTTAGCGTTTCCCGTATTATCCATGGTTTTTCATTAATTCCTTGGCACGCGTTGTGGCGTTTTGCCTTTTTGTGTTGGCAACCCTTGCCGTGCTTATAATCAGCGGGTTTCGCTTGTGATGTGGCAAGGAAAGTTGGAGCAAAAAGGAAGCGGATTCTTGCAGCTCGAGGAGATGTTTTCACTCACTGATATCTTCGGGGTATACGTTTGGAGGTCGCTGTACATGATGGACACTCACTGACAATGAAGATGACTATGGGAAAGGTGATATGTTAACCGTTTTAAAAGTATCGTTGTATAAGTTTTTTTTTGTTGCCTTTCCATTCAGCTGCAGTGGTGCCGATATATTTTGAATTTTGTCTCTCGTAAATTAGTCCTACCACAATGCCTAACATACATACTGGATTATTAAAACTTCAATAAATATGAATGTTCGAATGAACTTTAGGTGTCCAGTCATTTTGTTTTTATCGATCGTCACAACACAAGTTCATGGAAGTAAAACTTCCCAGTATCCTAGTTATTGCCACTGGATATATATTTTTTAAGAAAACACAACGCAATGTCTCAGATCCACTATACGCAAGATTTTATTGGACTCTTGTAACTGAAATTTTCCTTAGGTTGGTGTAAACGCCATTAAGTTTAATTAAAACATTGCAACTTTAAACCCTTTCAGATTAGTTTTTCAAGTCAAGCTTGAATTAACTCTGAGCTTATCCAACCAACCATCCATCGCATTCTATGAATGCATGTTTTACTTTTTAAGTTGATTTTCAATTATCAACCTTTAACAATTGGTACTGGCTTAGCCAATCAACCTACAATCAATTTTAACACGACAGATGTTACCGTGACCTTCTTCTGTGAACTGTGGAATGTTTTAACGATATTTCGATCGTAAAAGTGATATTTTGACAGGGTTTCGTGTGAAGTTTGAAGGGGAATATAGGATTTCTAAACCGTGTGACCTCTTCAACATTCAAGGTATGAAAGATGTACCTTTTTGTTTTTTTAAGAGTGCTGTTTTGTCAGGCTTATTTGCATATGTTAAGGAGTGCTTCTATATATTATTGTTAAATAAATAATAGGGATATGTATTCATTGAAAAAGAAAATTTATAGTGGTATATTTTAAATAAAGGAAAAGAGGGGGAGAGGAACATTTATCAATAGTCTTTTTACGAAGTTGACAATGGTTTTGTTTTAAGCTGAAATTATTTGTAAAACTTTAGAATTATATTGCCTTCTGGACATCACTTGTTAGTACACTTTGACACACTTGCAGTATATATTGATGCACTTTTATAAATGGAAATAAATGAGAAGTTATTGAGTAATTAGAGTGATATTGTAGAATTTACATGCATATTTAAGTATTGTGTGTAAGTTGTGTATTTTGTATAACTGTTATGATTTTTCAAGCATATAGCCAAGTAATAAGTTAAGTTTTATGAGTTATATTAGATAGAAATTGAACTTTGTGCAGGTTTATCCTTTAATATAACAAAAAAAAATATATTATTTTTTTTTATTAAGTTAATTTTCTCTTACTGCTTTTTGATTTAAAAGCGAATGTTAAACTTTCGGTTTAAAAGGAAATAGAGAATTTAGCCATGCCTCCTAAGTCAGTTCCACCAAAAATTTCAGTTCAACCATATTCTGGTTCTCCAGAAACGGTTGAATTCTTCTTCGACCAGTTAACCGAAGTTAAGGAATTGAATAATTATTCAGATAGAGAGATACTTGCTATTTTAAAATCTAAAATTCAGGATCAGGCCTTGAATTTTTACCTGGATGCAATAGTAAACCAGAATTTTGACTCTCTGGCTAAGGTTAGAGAGGAATTTATAAAGTTTTTCGGAAGAAAATACGATAAATGTAAAGCTTCTGACCAATTGGACAAGTGTTCAATGCTCGTTAATGAGAGTCCCCGTGCATTTGCATGTAGAATTCGTAAGCTATGCAGATTTGCTTTCCCATCATTTGATAATACATCTCTTGACTCAATAGCCTTTAACTATTTCTTAAAAAATTTGCCCAAGAATATCAAATTTAAACTATTGGAGGAAAAAGTTAATTCCTTTGAGTCCGCTATTGATAGAACTGAACAATTGCTTGTAATTTATTCACTTGATTGTGAAACTGAAAATGCTCCGGTTGAACCCATTTTTCATTTAAGTCATACGCAGGATAAGGAATTTCAACCTAGTCCTAGTAAAATTTTTCAGGAAAAAAAGCAGAAACACCAGCAAAATTTTAGTCAAAGATATAGCAATTCTAGGCAAAGATTGCGTAGTGCGAAGTTTGACACGTGTTCATTTTGTGCAACCAGAGGCCATGTTATGAAAGATTGCTTTAAATTTCAGGCATTGATAGAAAATAGCTGCTTAAATAGTAACAAAGTTAAAGATAATAAATTGCCAAAGTCTAAATCTAAGTCTCCTAAAAAAAATCTCGTCATAATTTAAACTACTCGGAGAGAGGGAGGTAACTGGCGCTCCGATCTCTCCTCTTATAAAGAAGCCGGTATTCAATAAGGTAATTCAAACTGATAATCCTGCCTATTCAAATAGCCTATCTCAAACCGAGGACAGGTTTATAAATAACAATGAGACTATAGTAAATACTGACCATCGTATCTGTAGTACATTTCATACTAGGGCAAGACTACCATGTATCCAGCTGAATTTAAATAAGGTTAAAGTCCCCACCCTCCTGGACAGTGGATCAACATTATCTTTGATTGATGATGGGCACTTTAAGTCAATAAAGGATAGAATTAATTTCCAGTATCTAATAAAGTAAATATATCTACAATTAATTCGATAGTGGAGTTTAAGGGATGTATTATGTTGTCATTTAAAATTGACAATCTTTTCTTTAAACACAACTTTTATATTGCCAATATTGGTAATGACTTTCGAATTATTTTGGGGTACGACTTTATGCAGAAATATAACATGTCTATCACACCCGCGTTTAATTCTGCTTTGCTGCAAGATTTAGTCATTCCATTCATCAAAGATTCTCAAAAAAAAGAGTACAGTTGTTATATCAACGACACTTCCTTGTCAAGTGATGTTACTGACTGTACCACGGTGTCTGTACGGGATGACAATGAATCGGGTGGTGATAAATTGTCTGAACTTGATCATGAAATAGTTGTTCAAAACTTTAGAAAAGTTAGGATTCCCAAGAAGTCATGTGCCTATGTTCGTGCTAAATTTTCAGTTGAGCCAAGTGAATATTTTCTTTTCAGGCCAACAGTTAAGAACTCAAAAATTATAGGCCATGAATCGCTACACTCGTTGTCACACCTAAAAAATGCTTTTATCGTCGTTCTTGAAAACATTTCGGATAAAGATATCCATTTGAATAAAAATGCTAAATTGGGTACTTTGTATAACGTAACCGATGAAGATATTCAGAGGTATTCTTTTGAAAACGAGGAACAACATCAATGTAACTTAATTGTCCCTTCTGATGAGGTTATTAATAAGCGAATTAAAGAACTTTCGGCTGATGACTTTAAGCTGGGACATCTTACTCAGGAACAACGTGAGGAGTTGGTTAAACTTTTATGTAGTAAAGCTCAGGCGTTTTCTAAATCATTAGACACCATTGGGAAAACTGACTTAGTTTCGCCTCATATTGATTTGCTTAATTCTCACCCTATTAAAGCACTTCCTTTTCCGGTTCCTCAAGCACTAGAACAGGAAGCTCTAGACCAAATTCAAGATATGTTAAAAGCAAACATAATTAAGCGGGCAAATTCTTCGTGGGCCTGTCCCATGTTGTTGGTGAAAAAGAAAAGAACGCATCCCTCACAACCTCAAAAATATAGGCTTGCTTTGGATCTAAGGTTACTTAACGCCATTATTATTCCATCCTCGTACCCCCTCCCTAAAATTTCAAACTTGTTGCTACAATTGTCTAAGTATAAGTATTTCACCACCTTAGACCTTCCTTCAGCATATTGGCAAATTGCTGTACCGAATGAGTTGCAGGACAAACTTTCATTTATTACCCCTTGGGGAGTTTTTACATTTAAAGTTCTGGTCTTTGGTTTAAAAACAGCTGCTTCTACGTTTCAGGAACTGATTGACACTCTCATCCAGCAATCTGGTGTTGACTCTTGTTTTTCATATCAGGATGATATGGTGGTCGGTGCGAATTCGTTCCAAGAAATGTTAGACAAATTAAATAAAATAATAGATGTTTTCATAAAGAACAATGTTACGCTTTCGCCGGAAAAATCTTCATTTTTTTCAAACTGACATAAATTTTCTGGGATTTAACATTAAGGACCATAAAGTTTCTCCTATTGAGAGTAACATTTCTAAAATAATTGAGTTTCCAACTCCAAAAACGAAGAGACAGACTAAGGGTTTTGTTGGACTCTGCTCGTTCTACCGAGCTCTTATCCCTTCCTTTTCTGATCTCGTCGCTCCACTTATACACGTAACTAAACCAAAAATAAAATTTGAGTGGAGTGAACAACAACAAACTGCCTTCCAGTCACTTCAGAAAGTTTTTTTTCAGAAGCCTGTGTTACATCTACCAAATTGGGATGAAAAGTTTTTCGTCAACACTGACGCATCTAAGGTGGCCATCTCTGCAATTTTGATGCAAAGAAGAAATGGCATACTACTGCCTGTGTCATATTATTCTAAATTACTTACCGAATCCGAAAAGAAATTTCCTCCTATTAAATTAGAGTTATATGCGATATATAAAGGAATTACGTCATTCAAATATTACTTGTTTAATAAACAATTCACAGTACTTTCTGATGCCAAGCCTCTTAATCAATATAAAAAGTCAAGTTCACCAGTTGATGTGACAAGATGGCTCATGGAGCTGTCTCAGTATACATTCAATTTTGAACATATCCCAGGAAAACAAAATGTGTTAGCTGATTATCTTAGTCGTTGTCCGACTAGTCCGCTAACTCAGGATCTCACCACTAATCCAGAGCTTCTTACATCGTCGGAACCTTTACCAGTTGTTAATAGCAAAAATGATTTACATAATGATATTCAATCACAATTTTTGGCATCACAGGGTAACTTTCAAAATGTTAGCCAAGGCTCTGATCACTTTGTGAACGCCATTGATCAAGCAAATACTCAAGACCCTATTTTAGAAATCCTAGACGAAACTATTCTAAAAGAACAGTTGGCGAATACTAAACTAAAGAAAATTATTCAGGATTTGCATAGGGGCAAGAGGGGCAAAACACTTAAGGGATATTATCTACATCCTGTGAGCGAATTTCTTTGCTTTTTCAAAAATTATTCCTATGAAAATACGGATTTGCATAGAGCCGTACTTCCACCCTCTCTCCAACGAAAGGCTCTTACCATTGCTCACATTTCGCACGCTGGTATCCACAAGACTTTGCAGAATTTACGTAAACGCTTTACTTGGCAGCACTTTGTTTCTGATGCGTATAATTTTGTCAGATCATGCGAGACATGCATGTTACATAAACATCATAAAAACAACAAGGCGCCACTTTTGCCAGCTCCTGTTCCAACGGCCCCTAATCAGAAAGTCTCTATGGACATTCTTGGTCCCATTAAAGGTTCACATCTGCTTACTGTTACCGATCATTTTTCAAGATATACTGAAATATATCTTCTGAACAACATTACTGCTCAAGCTGTTTCTAAAGCTCTGTTGCACTATATTGCCACACACGGAAGACCTGAAATCTTTTTGAGTGATCAAGGTAGTCAATTTACCAGTGATTTGTTTCACTCCCTAAGTAAATTGCTAGGTATTTATCTCAAACACACGTCTATTTCGCACCCCCAGGCCAATGGAATTTCTGAAAGAGTGAACACTCATTTAGTCGTCCATTACAACCATGGCTTCTCTAGGTTTTGATATTTTCACTGCTGTAAAAATACATCAGTCGATTTACAATTCGACCATGCATCCAGCAACTAAATTCTCACCAAACTTTTTACACTTTGGTCGAGAGATAAGTGATATATATTATAACTACAAAAGTGAACCGACATGGCACATTATTGGTAATAAAGAAGTTGCAAATATTGCTAAAAGTCTCGATAAAGTCTACTCATATGCATACACAAATAATGAAAATACCCGTCAAGATTTGTATGCTAAATCTCGTCTTAACAGAAAGTTCTCAAAGATTGAAGTGGGTGATACGGTTTATGTAAAGTTCCCTAGTGTGTTTGAAAAGAAAATTCAGGGTCCATATACTGTACAGAAAATCATTTCTCCAGCCCTACTTCAGATTGGGTCTCAAGACGATACCCAAGCTTCACCGCTCCTTCTACATACTGATCGGATCGAAAAATTACATAAGCGCAAACAGAAATTAACTAAGTCTACGAATTCTCACCAGGTTCAACCAGTTACCCCCACTGCTTCTGCTCAGGTACAACTTAGCACTTCTCGTCAGAATTCTAGGGTGTCAAACCCTTCGAATACAAATGTCCAGTCTGAGTATGCTCTTCGACAAAAACGTAAAAAAACTAAACATCAGTGTGACTTTCTTTATTATTAATCTATTATCCTTTGCAGACCTGTCTTACAAGTTCCGCCTGTGTGTGGAATGGCCGGCCAACTTTCTACACGCTGGTGTTGCTCTGACATGTTTGGAGTGCTCCTCACTGGCCCGAGAGGCGCTTCTTGGATGTCTTCTGCATTCTCCTTGTAGGACTCTGTGATTAAGTATCAAGAAACTTTATTTTTTTTCTTTGACCTCTGTTTTTACTTAAAGTCATTGATTTATTAGCAGTATTGTTAATTTTGGTTCTCAATTATTTTTTTTATTAAGTGTAAAGTTAAGTGGTTAAAATTTGTAATTATAATTTACGTATTGTATTTAAGATCTCATTAATATTTTAAGAAGTTGCATATTCGGGATTGTATTGCTGGACTTATGCTTTAGTGAGTTTTGCTTGAGGTATTGCTTGTAACAAAATAAATTACTATATCAATTTATTGTTAAAGGGTAATTATAAGGTGTCGGTTGAAATGTGTCTTCTTAACTAGTCAGTCAAAAAAAAAAAGTCTGCTAGACGGTTTCCTTTGCGTAGACTCTTTTGGCATTAAAGAGAAGATGTAAAGCGGCTTTGTGTAAGATACGTTTTTTGTTCTATGTCTACGAAAATTGAGTAATGTAGTGGCATTTTATATGCCATCTCTGCAAGTTTCTGTAGGAAAATTTTAATTTGTAAATAATTTTTCGTGTCTTAAAAGTGTGGTTTTGCTAAGCTCGCTTACTAATGTGAAACCTCTCTGTTTGCAAGATGAAGCTTAGTTCGTTCATTTGTGTTTGTTGTTTTTATTATAATTAAGTACTATAGTAATTTTGAATTGTAATGCCATATTTTAATTTTAAGCATCTTGATTCCTATACTCGCCGACAACCGGTATGTTACGTACCATGCAACTGTGATCTATTGCATTAACTCGACTGTGCCCTATGGTATAACTTTATTCTTTTATATTCGTACAGAGTGTTATGTTTTTGTTTTATCATGAGGTATAGGTAGTATTGTTTAGTGTTTTTAAGGATTCAAATTTTATGCTGTTATGATCATGATCATCTAAATTCAAAGTCCTAGGCACTTTTTGGCATTTTTTTCGGCCATTTTCAGCATTTTCTTAATTCCTTTTGGCATTCTTCATAAATTTACATTTGTTAGTTTTCTTTTGGAAACTTTTTTTTTTATTTCGGTGCACCAGTTCAAAATTTGTTAGATAGCTTCATTACTACCTTCATTGTGAATGCCAATATTATCGTTTCTTTTTGATAATTATTAAAGACTACTTGGTTTTCAATTGCCATGTATATATACTTAAGATTTATATATTTAATGATCACATATGTTTTATATATATTCTGGACTAATTTTTTTTTTCTTAAAGATATATATATCGAGTAACTACTAATGATGCTTTTATTTTGTTCTACAGTATTATAGTAGCATTTCTGTATTCATCTACAGGTGTCAACCAGCGTTGCACTTACTTACTACTGTATCCAAAATTCTTGATGAGTTTCTTTTTCGCGTGCAGGTGTTGTGTGGTCAGTTCCACATAACTTGTACTGTCTCAAGAAAGTCTGTTACAGTTAAACACAGAATTTTATGTACTTTTATTTTTTTAAGTTAATGTAAAGGCATTGTGGTGGATCGCTCCTCCCTTGTTTTGGTTTTCTGTTCAAAAAAAAAAAAGCTCTTCATGAGTGCAGGTATTGCCTTCACTCATTCATCCATTTTTTTTTCTCCGTTGTCCTGGTGTATGTCGTAATCACGACCTTGATACCTTGGTTTTCCCCCATTATTCAGTTTTGCGCCTTGAGTTCGTTTGAACTCAAGCTAGGCACTCATTTTGTCCACCAATCCCCTTGGTCTTACCAGTTATTGCCCAGGTGAGTCGTTCCTTTCGCAATACTTGCGATCTCCCGTTTTGCCTACTTTGACTTTCACTTCGCGTTGTCTGTCTGCCACGTTTGGCGTATTAGCCCGCGGAGTTTAGCGTTTCCCGTATTATCCATGGTTTTTCATTAATTCCTTGGCACGCGTTGTGGCGTTTTGCCTTTTTGTGTTGGCAACCCTTGCCGTGCTTATAATCAGCGGGTTTCGCTTGTGATGTGGCAAGGAAAGTTGGAGCAAAAAGGAAGCGGATTCTTGCAGCTCGGGGAGATGTTTTCACTCACTGATATCTTCGGGGTATACGTTTGGAGGTCGCTGTACATGATGGACACTCACTGACAATGAAGATGACTATGGGAAAGGTGATATGTTAACCGTTTTAAAAGTGTCGTTGTATAAGTTTTTTTTGTTGCCTTTCCATTCAGCTGCAGTGGTGCCGATATATTTTGAATTTTGTCTCTCGTAAATTAGTCCTACCACAATGCCTAACATACATACTGGATTATTAAAACTTCAATAAATATGAATGTTCGAATGAACTTTAGGTGTCCAGTCATTTTGTTTTTATCGATCGTCACAACACAAGTTCATGGAAGTAAAACTTCCCAGTAACCTAGTTATTGCCACTGGATATATATTTTTTAAGAAAACACAACGCAATGTCTCAGATCCACTATACGCAAGATTTTATTGGACTCTTGTAACTGAAATTTCCTTTAGGTTGGAGTAAACGCCATTAAGTTTAATTAAAACATTGCAACTTTAAACCCTTTCAGATTAGTTTTTCAAGTCAAGCTTGAATTAACTCTGAGCTTATCCAACCAACCATCCATCTCATTCTATGAATGCATGTTTTACTTTTTAAGTTGATTTTCAATTATCAACCTTTAACAATTGGTACTGGCTTAGCCAACCAACCTACAATCATTTTTAAACACGACAGATACAAGAGAAGTATCTGTAATACTACTAACGATTTCTTAGTATACATACTAAAAAAGCACCTGTAGTGGCTACTAGCGATTTGTTAGAATGTTCACTAAGGAAGTCTATGTGCAATTTACTAAGTTAAATGCAGTAATGTTATTTAAGAAGAAGCTGTATTGGTTACTAGAAAAGTTTGTGGAATCCCAGTTGCCTACAGATTTTCTAGAAGTACTGCAGATTTTTTTTCTTACAGTGTAGAGAATATAGGAAACTAGGATAACAATCCACTTATTCACTGAAAGATACTGACTAGCTCAATGCAATTCCAATTAAAATATTTTTTCAAAATTTCAATAATAATGAAATACTCTAAGGATATTTTCAACAGATATACTAAACATTCTGTAAAATAAGATGAAATCTCGAGAAGTGCTAGGATTAGATATCATTTTCCTAACTAAAAAACGCTGCAATAGATGTTCTATAATCCCGAATGTAACTAACGATCGATATTGTGTAGCTGGTGAAATTATAGGGCACTTTCAGCACTTTACGTGATGTCACTACTATTGAAAGAATTCGAAGTTAGTCTTTTGATATTAACGTTAGAACATCTTCAAAGCTATTACAGTCGTGACCAGAAGGTTGTGTTCAGTTTGCAATAAAACGTTTTGTTATGGACAGTGTAAGTTATTTGCGATCGTGATATCCCATACATAAAAGCCTTTGTTCTGACACGTATTATAAGCTCTTAAATTTGTTCCATTAGTTTAGAACAACCTAAATATCCAATCTAACTTAAATACCAAGTCGTAAATTGTACATGACACGTATAAAGTGAGGTGCGTTCGTACTATAACTACTTTTTATATATGTTAAGATCTTGGTACAATAGCTGTTGCACTCTTGTGCAAAAAATACCTGAATACATTATCTATTAAGATTATATATATTAAACTCAGTAATAGGGAAACAATATGATTCCATATTAAATAGGATATAATCACCATGACAACCTACAATAATTACCTATCATGGTATATTTTTGAATGAATTACGCATGATAGGATTTAATAGGATGAAGAAAACTTTTATTAATATCGTTTTAAGTATTGATTTGATTTTCACAAAATTTGAAATAACTCTACAAAATTCAACAACGACTATGTATATGAAATTTCCAACCATTCGGTTGAATATTTTTTGCGCTGCTATATGCGGAAAGATGGACAAACACACGACCAGATGACACTAACAGGTGCTATGTATTTATATAATTACGAAAAGACCCAAAAAGAGACAAAACAGATAATATAAATGTGTATGCAAATGAAAGGCGCACAGATTCTTGACACATCGTTGGCAGTTTGGGGATATCCTTGGTAAGCTACAGAGCCCCTCTAATGTAGAGCTTAAGTGAGCAGAATTCAAAGAAGCTAACTTTAGGCCTTTATTGATAAATGTTTCGTTAACCAACGTCAAGGCGGGCATGCGTTATTGTAGACCAACGTGGGACACCAATTAGTAAATTATTATCTACTGCTGGCACAACCATTTTGGTCTACTAGCGTATATCAGAGAAGGATTTTCTGTTGTGGACATTTAAACATCTCATTTACGAATTATCAAAAAAAAAAAAAAAAAGAATTAAAATCATTCTCTGTATTGATGCGCTTCAAATGATTTTCTAAATACTGAAGAAAAAAAAAATATGTGTTTAGAAAGATTCTATTAACTGTTTACAACTCAACGGTATTTTAAAATACCATAAAATGAAAGAAAAAAATTCTTTTATCAAGTTTATGGACTGTCATAGAATTTAGGATGAATTGTAGATAAATTACTTTATGTTCCAAAAGCATGATTCATTATACAAAAAAAAAAAAAAAAAAAATGGATAATTTCTTTTCAATTTTAATTGTTCATTTTTCCTAATTTAGACGCATTTCTTCAATACAGCAAGGGTTTGGTCTGCTTGAATACCATACCGTGGGTCTTTTGTTTGAACGAACCTTTATTACAAAAGCATTACGAATGGATTTAAACTTTCATTTTTTAGGTGCGTTCGTAATTATATAAATACGTAGCACCTATAGCCGTCGTTCAGTCCGTCTGTCTGTCTGTCCGCATATAACAGAGCAAAAACTACCTAACCGAATGGTCTGAAATTTTAAATATATGATTGTTGCAAAATTTTGTCGAGCCATTTAAAATTTTATGAAAATCGGATGTATAGTTTAATTACAGGGACAGTCAAAAGTTTTTCTTTACATTACGGCCAATGGGAAAATTTTTTGCAAGTGCATTTTAATGGTGCTACAGCCTTCCAAATGTTCTGAAATTTTAAATACATAATTGTTGTAATATTTTGTCGAGCCCTTTCAAATTTTATGAAAATCGGATGTATAGTTTAATGACAGGGACAGTCAAAATTTTCCGTTATATTACGGCCGATGGGAAAAAAATTATTGCAAGTGCATTTTAATGATGTTAAAGCCTTCCGAATGGTCTGAAATTTTAAATATATAATTGTTGAAAAAATTTGTCGAGCCATTTCATGTTTTATGAAACTCGGATGCATAGTTTAATTACAGGGACAGTCAAAATTGTTCTGCTACATTACGGGGAATGGGAAAAAAATTATTGCAAATGCATTTTAATGATGTTACAGACTATGCACTTATGAAGTGCAAAAAAATATATATTCAGTACAATATGGTGTGCAAAAAATAATTATAAAACTAGTTATAATACGAACGCACCTCATTTACCACGTTTGACGAGAAATTCCCAACTTGTTAATATAGTTATTTAGCACTTTCGAGAATAGTTGATTTTTTTTTTTTTACTTCGGTTTGTCTGTCCTAGATCTAATTCTCGAGAATATACTTGGATAGCACTGAATTTTTTGTATGTTATATAAGTTCACTATATCCTGATCGCTGCTGAAGATCAGGTGTGTAGCACTTATAGGTCATTTACAGGGCTGGTCAAAAATATCCCATTACGATACGGTGAATTGGAAAAAATCGTTTCAAATTCACTTTAATGATGTTAGACAATTTAAGACATAATGAATTGGATATGCATTTACGAAGTGCGCTAAAACCTGTATTCTGTAGAATATGGGGTGCAAAGCATTTATTCATTTACAAGGCAACTTTATATGACTTTTGCAACACACTTTAGTTCTGTTACACTTATTCAAAAGTAATGAAATTAATATACATTACTGAGGCTTAGTACAAGATACATCGTGTGTGACATGATGTATAGCATTTATTTTTCATTTAAAGGGACATACAAAACATTCGGATACAGTACTGTATCTGAAGTACTGTCTATTAGGGATAAATACAAAAATGCGATTTTATTTAGGGTATACGTCTTTAAGTTTAACTAAATCTCTGTAGACTATGCTAAAAAACATGTTATACGTTTATTTAAATATTTACTTATGTACCTCGTTGAACATATTAAACAGAGAAGTTTTGTTACATTTTTTTTCTAGAAGTTTGGGAACGTTTTCCAAAATCCATGCTTGACGCATGATTTTTCTTTATAGTTTTTAAATTAAGCATAAATAAAATCATGTTAAAACAAAGTCAGTTTTCTCTAATCTCCTCTAATGAAATGTATACCTGAAAACGGCTACTGATCGGCATTTGTAGAATATATATTTTTAAATTAATAATGCAACTCAAATTCCGTACTCAATATGAGCAAACTATCAGAAAGCATTGAGAAATATCAAGAAATATCGAAACGTCAAGAAAAAATTCTGTGTTTTTTTTTTCTTTTAATAAAATATTTTATTCAGATGATCATGCAGTCAAATTTTCAATATATACGGTGTTCTAAAAATAAGATCCATTTCTATGAAAACACTAATCTATTGATTTCTTTCACGGGTGTTTGAAGAAATGTTCTCCTTAGAAGAAAGAATAGCCATCGTTTCCTGGAACACAGCCCTCTGAATACTAGGCCTGAGTGCTCATTCAAAATGGCGGCTGTCGAAGGCGGACTTTTCCCCCACTAGTAAAATTATATCGTGATTGAGTGCCTAGTGAATCTCCCTTCAGGTCCCGGTTTTCTTGTAATATTATTTTACTGAAAGATTTTTAAATAAGCTCAATCAATCGATTAAAAATTTCTTTTGACAAGAAACTTAGTATGCCATCATTCAAAAATTAACAAAAATGTTTCCCATCTATTACATTTGTCAGAAAAGTAAAGAAAATTTAAAATGTTTGTTTAGCTTCATGATCAAAGTTTTATGTGGAGCCAGCCCCTTAGTTATGAAAAGAATAACATATTATATTGGCTAAATGCATTTACACAAATTAAAAATAAATGAAAGGATAAATTTGGTATTTAAATTTTGAAAAGCACATGACAAAAATTATTCACATATTGTTAATAAATTCAGATATTCTAAGGTTGAATGCTAAAAATAAATACAGATTCATTTATTTTTCAGTTTTTTTAAATTTTTCTCTTGTATTTCTTAATTAAAAATTTTAATAACTATTTTTGAGTAATTATTTGGTAAGATCTTATATACAACTTGCATCATATTTTTAAATAAATAAAGCTGTCATGAGTCCAGGGATCTGTTTAGAGAAAAATTAGGTCCTTTAATGGACCTTTCACAACCTTTTTATTTTAAAACAGGACCCTTCACAAAATTTTTCAACTTAACAATTAGCTTTACACAAAACTTTTGCATTTCCAAACTGTACTTTTCATCACAAATTTTAAAAGTAATACTATCTAACTTGTCAAAAAAACTATTATCAAGATATAGATATGGAAAGGGTCTTGTTAAAAATGTATAACAAGAACCTGAATATAACGATAATTTCAAATTCCCAAAATTAAAAATAGATTTTTCATAAATGTGAAGAAAGAAAAAAAAAAAAAAAAAAAAAAAAAACTATTCACAATTTCAAAAATAGGACCCAGAAAGAAAAATCTGGACAGATCCCTGTGAGTACAATATTTACATAAATGATCAAAGTCATTCACTACATTTTTAACCTAAAGTTAACTAATTTTTAATAAAAAATTCATATGAAAAATCACCATTACTAGAATCAATACAGTAATTACAACAGTGATGTTTTAGCAAGTTTAGAAAGCAGCATAACCTGCAATGAAAAGTAGGATTGGCACAATGTTTTTATAAACTGGGTTTAATATATCATATAAAGATATTTAAATGCGTCTAAACTTATCAGGCATGAAAGTGGAAAACATAAAAAAAGTTGTAAAATTTTTTCCATCAATACAATATTTATTTTTGGATACATTTTAACTTATTTATACAATAAAATAAAATATTACTGTATGTATGATTTTCTTTTAATAATTTAAAATTTATTAAAAGAAATTTAAACTAACAATTTTACAGGTCTTTTGAATCAAAACAGGAAATTGAAGACAGTTTGCTAAGATGTAAAACCATAAATATCTGATGAATTTATGTGAACTACAGCGATTAATTTGTCAAAGTAAATATTATTTTAGAAGGCTTGTCTGTTTAAGATTTCCCCCCTCCTTTCAAGAACAAACCTCCATGCTGCATAAATACAAGCAAGTCAAATTAATCTTTACTCCAGAAATACATCTCCAAAATTGCATCACTGAAATTACACGAAAGTGTTAATTAGGAAAAAATATTCTATTCCAAAAAGAACCTTATGGAAACTTCCTTTACCTTTTAAAGTCTAAAAAAATCACTCTGGAAAGACATTTTAGAAACAATTTACACCACTTTCAGATGCTGATTCACCTTTGATTTGATGGCTTTTTTGCACAGTAATTCAGAAACAAATACCGACGATTTGAGTAAACAAAATTATTATTAAATTTCCTAGACACCCTTCCCCCCTCTCATATATGCTTCCAATATTTTCTTTGCATTTTTGCATCAGTCCAGAAAATGTCCAAAATTGCTTTAAAATAGGTGGAATTCCTCCTTTAGGAGGAATTGTTTCGTGCCTGATTTATTGATAAATTGCATTTCTTATCTAAATATTTATCTAAATATTTTTGTTTATTATGAAAGAGCTTTTGAATTATTAGTCTTTTCTCATTTTCAATCAACTTCTCTAGAGAGATATAATAATTACTGACATATAACTGTACATTCATCATATATTTTAACAATCATGTCAACCTTATACTTATTTTCTTAGATTGCTAATATTCAAACCAAGCGTCTGATACAATTTGTTTTATTAAGACAATAAATTTTAAAAGTTAAATCAGAACTTACTTCAATAGTTATGTTAATCCTTGGTGATATCCACTGAACATCATTTTAGAATATTTAATGCATATTCTAGCCTTTTAGATGAAATTAAAATTATATTTACGAATCCTTGAGAGCCATATTTTCTTTTCAGAAAGAGAAACAATGAAACACTAGGAAAGCACATGAAACGCGGGGAAAACACATGATACACTTTCGTGAAATAAAACATAAGTATCTAAATAAAATAGATAGTATAAAGATGAAAATCATGAACCATGTGCAACTTTATACGAAAACTGCGACTTGAATTCATCAACGATGGAATTTTCAACAACAGAATAAATGGCGACCGTCACTTTCGCTTCAATTTAACCGCCTTCGACTGGTCACGTGACCCGCCGGAGTTAGTTTAGCGATTGGGCCGGTGTAGAGATGGCTGTGCCTGGAAACTGGGTGATAAAACATATGAAGAGGTACGTCAGCTGTACAATCGAAACAATAAACCGAGGACCAGAAGCACGTGGGCTCTTTCAACTGCCTCACGAATGCTCTTGACGGTATCGTCAGATGTTGATGGTCGTCCAGGACGTTTTTCATCCTCTACGCTGCCGGTGCTTCTCAATTTGTTCACAAGCAGCCTGATAATGGCCCTTGTTGGTGACTGTTTTTCGTATTTCGATGGTACAACTGACGCTTCATATGTTTAATCACCCAGTTTCCAGGAAACAATGGCTATTATTTCTTCTAAGAAGAGTATTTCTTCAAACACCTGTGAAAGAAATCAATAGATTTGTGTTATCATAGAAATGGATCGTTATTTTTGGAACACCCTGTATTGCATATTTTCAAAGCATTCTCTAAAAAGTGCTAAAGTACATACTCGGCAGATTATGTAATGACATATTAATGTCTATAAAAATGTTATTTCAGTTGCTTATCGTTAAAAAAAAAAAAAGCAATTATGTCATGACGATTTGAAAAAGAGGCTTTTTTATAGGCGAGACATGGGGTGAGTGTTCCGCTCTGAAAATTTGCTAAAACAGAAAATATTCCCATAAATGAAAACATTTACAATAAAAATCAAAATATTTCGAAACCATTTTAAACACAGCACATAAATCCTTGTTGACATATAGTTCTAATTTGATTTATTTTATTTAATCTGCTCTGTCCTTTCAAAATTATGTATGAAAAGCTAATACAAGATTCTATTCTACAAAGAAAATGAAGATCTTATTGAAACATTGTCGCATAAAGCTACTTGCAAAATTTTGCTAATCTAAACAAAATATACTGGTCGAAAATTTTCCTTATAGCACTGAGTTATTCCGATAGCTCTATCAGAGAAAACATGAACTATCAGCACTACAAGAGGAAAAGAAAACTCGGCCTACGTAGTGTAGTGCTTCTCGCCACAGAATCAGCCCAGTAGTAAAACACAGTGTTGCAAATTGTAAAATGAAAATTTTATTACAAGGCTACTTTTAATTTCTGGTGAACAAAAGCCTAATGATTATATGACGTACAAGTATAAAACAAGTTGGAAATTGCTCGTCGAACGTGGCAAATGAGGTGCGTTCGTACTATAACTAGTTTTATAATTATTTTTTGCACCCCATATTGTACTGAATGTATAATTTTTTGCACTTCATAAAGTGCATAGTCTGATGCATCATTAAAATGCACTTCCAATAATCTTTTCCCATTCCCCGTAATGTAACGGAACACTTTTGAGTGTCCCTGTAATTAAACTATACATCCGATTTTCCTAAAATTTGAAATAGCTCAACAAAATTTTGCAACAATTATATCTTTAAAATTTTAGACCATTCGGAAGGCTGTAATATCATTAAAATCCACTTGCAATAATTTTTCCTATTAGCCGTAATGTAACGGAACACTTTTGACTGTCCCTGTAATTAAACTATACATCCGATTTTCCTAAAATTTGAAATAGCTCGACAAAATTTTGCAACAATTATATCTTTAAAATTTCAGATCATTCGGAAGGCTGTAATATCATTAAAATCCACTTGCAATAATTTTTCCCATTGGCCGTAATGTAAAGAAAAAATTTGACTGTCCCTGTAATTAAACTATACATCCGATTTTCATAAAATTTGAAATGGCTCGACAAAATTTTGCAACAATCATATATTTGAAATTTCAGACCATTCGGTTGGGTAGTTTTTGCTCTGTTACATGCGGACAGACAGACGGACGGACAGACGGACGGACTGAACGACGACTATAGGTGCTACGTATTTATATAATTACGAACGCACCTAAAAAGGATTAAAGAAATAAAAATCTCAATATATTGAATATTATTGAAAACGTCTAATAAAATAAGGGGTGCTGCAGATTATTAGTAACTATAGATAAGCATCTATTAACACATCCTTAGCGGCAAATATTCATATTTTAAGCAAGGTTGTTTAGCATACAGATACTGAAGTTATTTCAGCTGTTCATGGTTATCTGTAATAATTTTCTCAAAGGGCTTTTATTATATGCTTTGAATAAAAGCACAGTCTAATTGTGTTATTCTATGTTATCAGAAAGAAAGCATTTTGTAAAAAAGAATTAGCTGTTTTTGGGTAAACCTTTATTTCTTAGTTTTATATGAAATTATTCTTATTTTGTTATCCGCATGTGGGCGCTACTCTAACATGCATCATTATATAAAAAAAATATTTTCTTTTTTCGTATTTATACAATAAATGTATGCATATAATAATGGTATTCTTTCTATTATAGTATTTATATGCAAAGTACTCTAACTTTAAAAAAAAAGAATTTTGAATATATATATATATATATTTTTTTTTCATTTAAGAAATATTGTCACACATAAATGCAAAAGTACTTCCCGTGGGATGAACTTCATACATCAAAACACATGTTTTCGCGTCCCTTGGGTAAGATGTATTAGCATCCTAAATGAGAAGAAGTTATTACAGTCCATCTTAGTAGCAAAATCTGTTTTAATCAAACCAGGATCCAACCAATTCCTCCCGAATTACAGAACATATACTAACCCGAGAATAGAACACATATGTGAACCATTTTTTTCTTTAAAAACTCTAATATATTTTTACATACATTATTTTTTAGACTACCTACTAACAACAGCAAACTGAACCACTAACAAGCTTTTTTATTCATAAAAAAGATTTTTATATGAAAAACACCAATTATACCTTCAACTAAAGTTTTAAAATTTGTTAAAAGCAATACTTTTATGGGGCATTCTCACAATCTTCTGACTTTTATGTCCCTGAAAAATAATTTTTTGTTTTAGTACATAATCGTTTTTAGGGTTTCGTTCATCTGACGAAACCCTATTTGTCTCACTCCTTTGTCTGTCTGTCCGTCACAGAGCCCGTTCTCAGAAACTATACATGTTAGAGACTTGAAATTTTGGGTACTTATAGCTGAACAACTCACATCAAACAACAAATCATAAAATTTTGAAAAAGTTGATAATTAACCTAATTACGGGCTAATTAAATTCTAAAATTAACCAATCAACCTTTTGAATGCAGGTGCAAATGCACGTTATCGAAATCCTCCCCAGTTTCTCCTAAGGGTTGCCAGTAAATTCGGCGGATGCTCCGTCAAATCAGCCGGAGCAGGGTTACCACGGAGTACTTTAAGCAATAAATGAAGTGGACCTTTAAAAAGCAAAATCGGATCTGCCGAAATATCGGTCGTACAAATTCGTAACAGGTGTAGAAATACGCGGAAAAAATTCTACTTTATTTTGGTATAAATTTCAAATTTCTGCGTAGGATACAACGCAAAAAATCCACTAAAAATCGATCGATAAAAATTTAATTTCTGTGTTTTTAAAGACAATGAAAACAGATTTCCATTCACCGGAAGGCAGCTATCGTCATCTCTCGACATATCAGCGCGGGAGAAATTTAAGGGGAGGGAAGTCTAATACGAAATTTAAAATTTTAAATATTAAATTTTTCGATTAATTTTTTTGACATCCGGGCTGGAAATTTCTCGCAGATTTCATACATATCCGGTTCAAAGAGACTGCTTCATTACGAGCTGAGATATTAATTATTATTTTATTAATTCCTTTTATTTCCATCAAATGCCAGATTAAGATGGAGGCACGTGCTTTTTTAACGGAGATTTCATTTAAATTAGGAAATCTAACAATTTGCGTGGGGTGTTTCGAATGCGCGCTATGAGATAAGTATTAGTTATTCAATATGAAAAAGTTTATAGGTTTATAAGTGTTCATCCCACTATTTCCGAATAGCAATTTCAGGAAATATCTTAAATTATTGTTTAAGACCGCCACTCGATGTGTTCGAAACTTTAAGATACTTTATAACACATAAGAAAAAGTGTAAAAAAGAATGGAGTGTGATATTTCGAGGAGTGGAGGGGGGGGGGGGGAACTAGATTTATTTATTAAATCTTAGCGTTTGTTACTGCAGAAAATGTTTTAAATTGTTGGTTAAGACCCTCCCGACCATGTATCTAAGGAGAGATTGCGAAAAGGAGTTTCGTTCAGATATGCTTTTGTTAAGAATAGAGTGCGCTCCCTGGTGGTGGAATGCGGAGCTAACGTAACGCGATTTTGTTAAAATTAGGAAATATAACAAGGCGATCCGTTTGCAACTTTAAGATACTTCATGACACATAATAAAAAGCTTATAAAATAATGGTGCATGCAATTTCCTGTGAAGGGAGAGGGCGCTGGATTTTTTTTTTTTAATTAGCGTTTACGACCTTTTTAGATGTCGTTTTTGAGCACTATGATATACTCAGACACGTGCTGCTTATGAAATATAAAAATGTCAAAATTTTAGTTACCACTATTTCCGAATAGTACTTTCAGCAAATTTCTTAATTTCTCGCTTAAGGCCGCCACCAACTCGAGTAACACATCCACTGATAGGTTGTTTAACAGAGTTTCGATCTGATACACTTTTGTTATAAATAGTGTGCGCTCCCTGGTGGTGGAATTTGCAACTAACATAACGCAATTTTGTTAAAATTATGAAATCTAACAAGTCGATCTGCTGGAAACTTTGACATAGTTCATAACACATAATAAAAAGCTTATAAAAGAATGTTCCGTGCAATTTCCTGAGGCGCCTACCCATCTCGGGTGCTATAGACCCGATCCCCTCGACTAATATACCTACGGATAGGTTGTAAAACGGAGTTTCCTTTGGATAGAGGTTTGTGTAGAATAGAGTGCGCTCCCTGGTTGCGAAATGTGGAACTAACAGATTTCGCAAAAGGATAAAGTGTTTTAAAGGAATATTAAACGAAACCCTCTGTGCGATCTGTGATCACACTTACCCACTTGTTTTTCATTTCATTCACTGGGTAACATCCCGATGCATGATTGCATAACAATATTAACGATATAAATAAGTTTTGTACGATGTTAGGGGTCCAGATACCAGGAAAACTCCTATACCGTCCTGTGTCCCTGATGCTAATTTTTAAGTTTGGAGCTCTCTGTATAAAATTGTTTCGATAAAAGTAATTCGATGTAATTTTTTTCCTAATTTGGGACAATTGTTTTACATAAATATGTAGCATAAAATTAACCTGCACACATTTTTACGGTTGATATTATTTTTTAAACTCTGTCCCTGGGTTTTAGATTCCTTACCATCCCTCTTGCTAAATTTATACAGAAAATCACGTCAGATGCAGCCAAAGAATTTTTTCTAGCTTTTTCTAATACAGAAGTATGCTAGAGATAGACTGTTTACAATTCTTTGACAAGAAATTTACTGCAAAATTTAAATCAGCATTTAAATATAAATTTCAAGCATCGTGGCTTTATGGGTAGTCTTACCGTCCCCAAGGTTTATTCCTGATTAAAAAGTTAAACTCGCAAGTTTAACTTAAACCTCAATTAAATAAAAAGAATTTCGGTGCTGACAATTTTATTCTTTATTTTGAATCATTAAGGCAGTCGTCTATCATATTAAAATGTTATTTTAGTAAGTTTAATTTCGCCAGATTTTTATTCCCGAAACTCGAAAGATTGTGAGAATGCCCCTTATATTAATGTATGTCAGAGATTAAGAGCTGAAGAAATCGACAAATATTTCGCTACTTATATTAATTTTCTATATGAAAAAATAATATATCTACTGGTCCTGGCAGAAAGTTCAGCAAAATACTTTCGCATTTTTGCTCTGTGCACGTAAATATAGATTACCATCAGATCCTCCTATGATGTGAGAATTTTGATTCAACGCTATGGCCTCCAATTCATTTTTATTCTGATTATTTTAATGCTTAAGCAAGTAGCTCAATTACACATCTGTAAAATTTATGTTTTAATTATATTATTTTTTTCATTTATGAAGTAACAATTTTGTTATGGAATAGCAGCTGGAAGCCATAGCGGGACTATTTATATGGTTTTTAAGTGCAAATGGAATAATCTACAGTAATCGAGATGCAGGTAATAACGATATATTTTTAAAAAGTCATGCTTCAAACTTATTTTAAAATCACCAAATTTGCAATAAATTCACATACTGTTTTCAAACAAACTGCAATTTGAAGTACATTTTACATATTCGACCGTATAAAAAATTAAATTGTGCACATTTAGCACTTGATAATTTTGCGATAAAAACTAAATTGATTGACATGTCGTCGCCACCGTTCATTTCACGTCAGCGTTACTAACGGATATGTTCTTGTTTTTCATATAGATACTGATGTTATTCTAGTTGTTATTGATTGTCTGTAATGGTTTCCTCAAAGGGGCGATTGCTTGCCTTCAATATAAGCACAGACTAATGGTATCATTCCATCAGAAAGCAATTTTTTTAAAAATGAAGATGTTTAGAGTATATATTTATTTATTGACTTTCTATGAAATTATTCTTCTTTTTGTTATTCTAAATAACAAAAATCGTATGCAATTTATTAACAGTGTTTTAATAGTATGCAATTCTGTCTGAAACAATGTGTGAATAAACAAATAGCTACTCTTAAAATAAAACTTTTTTTAAATTTTAAAACATGTTTTTAATTAATGATACAAAGTAAATAACTACATATATATATATATTTTTTTTTTTTTTCTGAATGAATAAATACTCGTCCCGTCAGAAAATTTAAGATAAATAACAAGATTCTGCTTTTTGAGAATTTAGTGTCGCCCCCGATGAAAAAAAATATATGTATATAAATATATATACATTAGGGTCCCTTTGGAATAGATCATCTTCTTCTGATGGGCTGTTGGCTTCCATTAATATGAAACAGCCATTATAAATAAAGTGTTAGGTGAAGATTAAGGATCATCCTTCATCTTCACCTAACACTTTATTTATAATGGCTGTTCCATAATAATGGAAGCCATCAGTCCATCAGAAGAAAATAACTCGGTTAAAGCGAAAACTCGGTTAAGCGGGACTCGGATAATCGGGGCTCTACTGTAGTTCGATTTTAAGACTTAAAACACGCGATTATATTTTATATGAAACGACGTCATCCGCATCCGCTGAAGAATTCCTCATTTGCGATCCAGCATTAAACAACCTCTAGAGTAAAGTACGCATATGACGTCACTATCGCTGGATAATACACAAATCCAAAAAAAGAGATTTCGTCATTCAAGAAACTCGACAAAAAATCGCCTTTCTAATGTTTTATATGCCTTAATCTGTTTGTAATATTAATATAGATACTTAAAATTAAATTTACTTTCTAAGAGCTCCATGTTTTATCAGAAATCATTCATTTATATTTTTTCAAAATAGCACGTATTTTAAGTAAATGTTTTTGAGTTTTTATGGGAAAATGGCAACAAAAAGATATAATTGCTATTTTCCTTTTACTTTTTACAGAAATGGAGTACTTGAGTTGCCAATATTAAGCAAATGGCTCTAAAAACTACATAATAATAATAATAATAATAATAATAATACTATCACAAATATAAATGAAGATGCAGTTTTCAAAAGAATTGCATTTAAAAGTATACTTTTTTTTCCAATACGACGGTATAAAAATTGAAAATGTGCAATGCTTAGAAATTAAAAAAATTACAGTAGAGTATTTAACAGTACAATGATGCACCTGCTTTGTTATACAGCTGGCTTATACAACGTAACATTATTTTTTGGAGACGACACAAAATAAGCTGAGAGAAAGAAATAGCATACCGGGGGCTAAAAAATATTTTCGCAGTTTTGTCACGTGCACTCAATTAATATTCTACATCACTCCTGACCATGATGTGAGAATTTTTTATTATTATTGCTTCTAATCGCCTGAAATAGACGATTAAGTTGCATGAATAAGGTGCAAAGAAAAAGAGAAAAGCCACATGCCGTACTTAAGGCGAATATATTTATTTTTATAATTTTCTGTTATTATTTTTCCGGTATCAGTAATTACTCCTTTTTTCAGCACGAAGTATATGCAAGATATATTGAAAAGTGGATATCTGATTAAAAAAAAAAAAAAAAAAAAAAAAAAAAAACGATTAAACGTAACTCGTATTAAACGATTTTTATATAACGTTATTTTTCACTATTCGAAGTTATTTTCATATACTTTCAATGTTAAAAAATCGCAGATTTAGCGTTATCATTTAGAATTATTTACCACATTTAACGGTTTACAGCGAATTTCTAGTTCAATGAAATTTTCCTAAAATATTCAGAAATAATGATGGAAAAAAATCTTATGAATATGTGCAGTTCAATACTCGGAATTTTCTTTCTCTTTGTCATTTCTTACCAACTGTAGGTACAATATTCGAAATTTCTCCTCTGTTTCGTCCACATCAATTCCGTTTTATCTGATTGGATTATGCTTTCATTAGAAGAACAGAGCTGGTAGCATTCGTTACAGAATTTTCATTAATTTTAGACTTTAAAATATGGTTTACAAATAAATAAGATTTTCTTTGCTGTAAAATCACCATGAAATAAAAAGTTTACAATTGCAGTAAAGCTGTTATCGCTAGATAAATTGGAATTCCATATTCAACTTCGCAAATAATTCTTAACTAAATAGATTTAATGGGGCAAGATTTTGGAAAGATGGGAAACGACCACTCCACCATATAAGGTAATTCGGGGGAAGACGCAAGTTTTCTCCTGGTACTTTTATGTGTCAATAGATGCAAATAATGACCAGCCTATGTGACGTGTCTTGTCCCAGTCTGCACGTGGTTTGTGAATTTACCTTAATTTGTCGCCTTCAATCGCCGTGATTTTTCGATCTTGGGAACATTTACCTGGGTGAGTAAAACCCTTATAATATTCTTTCGCTCATATTTTAAGTTTATAAACATATGTTTTATTTTAAATGACATATTAGCAATATAATTGATTTCCACATCCTCTTACACACACAAGGCAAGAAGAAGCGGTCATAATCTTGCAGCAATACGGAAATAAGTGTGTGTGGCATCTTACCCCGATACTTGGGGGAAGACGCAACATGGCTCAGAAATAAGTTAAAATGAAGACAAAAATTAATTAATTCTTTTCTGTCTTCCAAATCACATTACCCAGTAGTCCAGAGCAAGCCACATCGTAAACTCTAAATACTTCAGGTCTAATCTCTTCTGAATACAGCTTGGATCAAGGCAGTCACAGTAAGAAATGGTACTTCTGAGTTTTCCGTTACTGAGATTTATTCCTATAACCCACAAACAAACCCAGAACATGCGTTTGATAACTCTGAGGGTTCCATTAAGGGTAGAGCTATTGCTTCCACAAGCGGCGCATGTGAAAATAGCCTACACCAGCAGTTGATTCAACCAACAAGTCATGTGAACATACATCAGCAGTTGCTTCCAACAGCAGATCTAGTGACAGTGGATTGTTACTAGCAGTTGTCTCCACCAGCACAGAAAAGGAATTTCTTTTCTTGAAGCAATCAGTCCTACTCCTCATGTCAGAGAACCTAAACCGTCTGGGCGTAAGAAACAAGCAGTAAAGGTCTTATATGCATCAGAGACAAGAAAAACTATGCGGGAAAAGATAAATGAAAATGTAGAGAAAAGTTAAAATAAAAAGAAACCTCCGAAAAAACAGAAGCAAAAGAGACGTGTAAGCGCGTCTTCCTAGAGTGATGAAATTCTTCTGGATACCAGTGGTGATAGTTTTGATGAGGATGATGGTGATGATTTTTGTGTTATATGTAAAGGATACCTTTACGCTAAAAAAAGGTCTCAAGTGTGGTTGGATTAATAGCATCAAATACAAGAAATGGTTGAACGAAGATTGCAATGGTGATCATTTGCACTAAATGAAATGTTGTGCAGGCTTATACCATTATCAGTTTTAGCAAAGTAAAATTGAAAAAAAATGATTTCAGTTTGTAGATTTGTTTGTTTGAACATAGTCATTGTTAATTCACAGGCAATGTTCCAATATTAGTCTTATTTTTCTTATTTTCTCTTGTGTGGCATCTTTCCCGTATATATGGGGGAAGATGCCACAATTACACGAGTTTATTTAACATTAAATTTCTCAATCATTCAAATACTGGTAAAGGAATTAATGAGTGTAAATAACCAATTAACTTCTAAAGAGCATCATGGTATATTTTTTATTTATCTTATAATTTTAATTTTGTCTCTACTAAGCAAAACATCCTTATATGTGGCGTCTTATCCCGAATTACCTTATTCTGAAGAAAATACCTAAAAAAATTAGCTAAAAGCGCAAAGCAGGATGGAATTTGAGTTTGATTTACCATTCTTTAATATGATTTTTCATAATTTTCAAATATCTTAAACGGAAACACGTAAGGAGTAACTTAAACTCTTTACCCTATTACATGTGTCATATTTGTTAAGGATTTATTTTCTAAAATAGAACTGTTGCCCCCATTCCAGGGATTATATTTAAAGCTTGTTTTCTAATCTTCATTGTTCTGAGGTAAAATCCATTATAATATTTGGGATATAAAAAATGATACTCGAAAACAAAATAATTATTATAAATCAGTGATTCCAAAACTATGTGTCGCGGCGATGTTTTGGTGCGTCTCAAATCAGTCGCTTAGTTTTAACTTACAATTAACTTTATCTTCTGCCATAGCATAATTAAATCAATTTATTACAACTTTAAAGTAAAAAATTTTGAAGAAATATAGATAAAATGACTTTCTGAAAATACATTTCTTTTTAATTTTGTATGAAAGGCGGCGTGAGGGAAAAATTACAAAATTTATTTAAATCCCGTCTCTAACTCTGTTGTTTTCGGAAAACAATACTACAAATTGTAATGAATTTCCGAATGTAGTGTCTTAATACATTCATTAATAAAGCGCATAATTTTTGCCTACTGAAGCATGCTTTATAAAAGACTGTTACATTAATGTTAGCTATTTTAATTAGCAGTTCTCTTGTGAATCCTTTTAGGTGCGTTTGTAATTGAAGAGCTAATTGGAAAAACATGTTAAGTAACAAAAATTACATTTGAAGAAATTTGATTGTGAAAGTTCTCGTTGTCAATTTTGATGATTTATTTTCTGTTTCATACTATGTGTTTAAAATATTAACAGGTGTGGTACTAAACTCTATCAAAAAAACTTATTCATATTTAATTTTAAATATTAAAAATATTAATGTTATTTGCATTATTAAATATTAAAATATTAAATATTAATGAATAATATCTTAAATCTTCAAGGCTAAATAGAATTTTGGTATTTTAGCTTTACCATGTGATAGAATACCTGATAATACCTTCATCCAAAAGATAAAATAATTAAGAAAATGTAGCATAACATGTTCTTCCACTCAGCTCTTCAATTATATAAATAAGTAGCTCCTATAGTTGTCTATATGTCCGTCAAACCGCATATAACACAGCAAAAACTACCCAACCGAATGATCTGAAATTTTAAATGTATAATTGCTGCAAAATTTTGTCGTGTCATTTTAAATTTTATGAAAGTCGGATGTAAAGTTTAATTACAGAGACAGTCAAAGTTTTCCGTTCCATTACGGCCAATGGGAAATATTATTTCAAGTGCATTTCAATAATGTTACAGCCTTTCAAACAGAATCAAATTGATATGCACTTAGAAAGAGTACTAAAAGAAACATTCAGTACAATATGCTGTGCAAAAAATATTTTTTAAAGTAGTTAAATAAGAACGCACCTTATTTGCCATGTTTGAAGTACAATTTCCAACTTGTTTAGTCAGAAGTCATCTACTCTGATAATTTTTACAAAAGACGTTATGAGGTAGGTCACGTAAAAATAAAGATTCCAAACCGCTGACCTTTTGTGACGCAGTAAGATCACCCTTTTTTAGTATATCAATAGCAGGGCTTACTACCAACACAAACGCATGCTACAAAACTGTCACTATTTCAAAAATCTAATCTTATCCTGATTCAGATCTCCTATTGGTCTGTTATCTGAATATCACTTTTTCCTAACAATAATTTTCATAGTAGATTTCTAAAATATTAGCAGGAAATAATTGTTTAGAAATACCTGTATTGAAAAACAAGACAGCGGGATCCCAGCCAAATTAATTGTAGAATTTCTGTCGTGAAGTAAAATGAATACAGTAGCTGTTCTTTAACACTAAACGTACTGATATCTTTTTATACCTATTCCTACCGATAGGAGTCAAATGTCTCCTATATAAAAAATTATCTATTTTACGATGTTTCGCGAAAAATATACCAGTTGATACTCATTGGTGTATGAAGAAAACATTTTTTTCTTTTCAAATACTTATTACAAATTGTTTATTTTTTAAAGTAAAGATATATATATATATAATCACGCAAACAAATTAAGAAAACAATTATTTCAAGAAATTCGAAAATTTAATAAACAAATATGCAAATTTATTTTATGTTCACCACGTAGTTTTAAGATTATTTCGTTCTCGATATAACCTTAAATGTTCAAACTAGAATATCAGCCGGAGTAAGGTCAATTTCTAATTGCACCATCACACATTAACCCTTCCAGGGGCAGTGGTATGTTTATGAAACCATTTAAGTTAAATTCCCAAACGCCACAATGGCACCAAAATTTTGGTAAAATATTTTCCATTTAATATGTGTGTGAAACATAGTCTTTTTCATATTTACAAATAAATTTGTTGGTCAATCCCGGTGCCATTATTTACTTCAACACTTTAGCATTGAAAATGATTTGCACCTAAAAGGGTCAACAAATATGATTTAATACGGTAGATTAAATGATGTAATAGCAAAAATACGCAAGTTACTAATGTTCTTAAGAAATAAAACATTTATACCTTTATGATTTAGCATAAATTTATTCAAGCGTCAAAAGACCCCTTGCGGTAGTTAAGCCTAAAATATTTTTTCTAGGCAAATATATATATATATACAGGGTGTTCCAAAAAAACGTGGACAAAATGACATGGCAGATCCGTCAAACAACAAGGATCAAAAATCGCATAGGAACATGGGGTCGCAACTGCGATGCGGAGCCGCTAAAGGGCGTCTAAAATAATACATAACACAAAGAGAAGAAACAAAATCAATACAGAATATTTTATTGATAATTACCTACTGACATGCGACTTATGCATGGCAAACGTTGCGACTACAGGAGGTGCTCAAAGTGTTTACCAGATGCATCGAGACATGCCTTGCATCGGCGTTGCATGGAATTGCGCACCTTCGCAAAGATACCACGTGTATCTCGAACACATCCCGCTGCCTCAACGATTCTTCCTACCAAGTCTTCTGGCGTTTCAACAGGTTTTTCATACACAAGTCCTTTTAAAAAGTCCCATAAGAAGAACTCCACGGGAGACAGGTCTGGTGATCGTGGTGGCCATGCAATTGGTCCACCGCGACCAATCCAGCCGCCAGGAAAAGTAGCCTGCAGATGTGCTCTGACGTCTGTACTGAAATGTGCGGGAGCGCCATCGTGTTGAAATTGAATGCGTCGACGAATACGCATTGGAACATTATTCAGAATGTCTGGCAGAACCTCTTGCAAGAATGTTAGATACGTTGAACCGTTCAGCCTGTCTGGTAGAATGTACGGACCAAGTAAACAGTCTCCTACAATGCCAGCCCACACGTTCACGGAAAATCTTCGTTGTTCGGCGTGCGGACGTGTAGCATGCGGGTTTTCATCTGCCCACGCATGCAAGTTGTGACAATTCATCACACCCTCTAATGAGAATGTAGCCTCATCCGTGAACAGAATACTTGCAGCGAAATGTCAGTCGGCAGCCTTTTCTTGCACATACCACCGCGCAAAATCCAAACGACTGCTGTAGTCTCCCGGTTGAAGTGCCTGGACGCGTTGTAAATGACATGGGTAAAGTCCATCGTCGTGTACAATGCGCCAGACGATAGTTTGGGGAATATGGGTCTCTCGGGATACAAATCGTATACTTGTTGAAGGATTACGCTGAAGTGCTTGGACAACTCTTTCTTCAGCATCAACTGTCCGAGATGTTCGTTGGCGACCTAAATCTGGCTTGTGCACGTCTAACGAGCCGGTTTCACACAATCTTCGGTGAATAGTGGCAAAGAATGAGCGGCTAGGCATCTTTCTACTAGGATATTTGTGACGATAAATTCGCAAGGCTTCTCGTCCATTGCAGTTGGCCATGCCGTAAACTAAATGCATGTCAGCCAATTCGCGGTGCGTGTAACTAGCCATGTTACGCCCAACGCATCCACGACTCGAATGAATTCAATCTCCTTTTGCTCGGCTCGTGTCTGCACCGCAACGGCCTCTCGTGCTTCTCGCGCCCTCTACAGGCGTTTGCGACCCCATGTTCCTATGCGATTTTTGATCCTTGTTGTTTGACGGATCTGCCATGTCATTTTGTCCACGTTTTTTCGGAACACCCTGTATATATATGTGTGTATGTATATAGTTCGGAGATGAGGCATTTTAACGCCTTAACTGTTTTTTTTTTTTTTTTTTTTTTTTTTTTTTGACACACTAAATTAAAAATAAGGACTCTACACCACTTTTTGTTTACTAAAATATTTGGCTTTGTACAATCGAAAAAGTTATGCCATTTAACAAACCAAAGGTTACAGTTAAAATTAGGTGGTATCCAAAAGCTTTTTGTATTGAAGATAGCAAACTCTTTTTGCCCGAACGCCGTTCGGGCAAATCAGTTAAGGGGTTAAGGAATACTATGATCATATATTTTAATAAAAGTCGCGAAATATAAAGAAATTTCGTAATGTTTTAGTTTGAGAAATTCCAAAACAAAATTCCAAAAGGGTCATTTGACTCCTCGCGGTAGTTTTACTGTTAAATTGTGTATTTTGACAGGCATGCCACAAAAGCCGTGATCTATCCAAACACACGACATAATTATTGGCTTGTAAAATATGGAATAAAAACGGATACTTTTAGTTCAATCGTAATACAGAATGGTGGGAAAACACAAAATCCTAAAAATATCTTTGTAACAATTTTAAAATTTGGGTTTTTTTTCAATTACTACTATTAGTTTACACTCTCCCTAAATTTATTTATTTATTTATATATATATATATATATTGTTCAAATTGTCAATCGTTAATAAAATACTTATTATTCATCCTATCAAGTTGAAATAATTTTTTTAAACTTGTACTGGATGACAATTGATGTTAATACAGTTTTTTTCAAATATTAATTCATTAATTAAATTTTAATTAATTAATTTTAGTTTTACATGGGAGACAAAATGGCGGCCATTGGTTATTGAAGCATTTAATCCATCTTCATATATATAAGGGGTTTACCATAGGGGGACCCTGTTCTGTCGCCAAATACCGCCCAGTTTGTCGCCAACATGGCGATATATCACCAAATTTGGCGACCAAAATAAGTCGCCAAAAGTGACGCCAATTTGGCGATATCTCTAATATTTCGCCAAATTCCCATAGACTTACATTGTAAACCTACTTGTTTATAGAAAATCAACAAATTGAGATATTTTAATGCAACAAAAACTAATATTAGCTTAAGGGATTATATTATTATTTTTTTTATGACCTAAGTAGGAATTGACTTTAAAAACCAAATTTTTACATTACTTGTTTCTCATTTTTTTCAGCAAAATTTCCTGCTTACACCAGACAACGTATACTCAATTAATCTAAATATATTTCAGTTTCATTTGCACTTCATACTTCTATTACACTAACCTGTTCATTGTACTTGTTGTTTTGCGATATCTCAAAAATTAACCTAAATCTTTCAACATATGTCTAAAAATACATATTTTTTTAAAATAAAATTTACCATTTTGTTATATTCGAGTACCTATAAAGTAATTACATTATCATGCATAGTTTAGATTCAAGTTCAGAACATAGTGGATTATATGGAAAGCAGTTCAACAAAATTCCACGGAAATATGTTTAAAACGTTTTATGTGATAGAGTTTGTCGAATGTGGTATTAAATGAAAAATTATATTTACCAGAAATCTCACTTAAATAATTCTTATCTATATTGATTCTAATTTCTAAAATTAATCTAGGGGTGTCATTTAAGGTTTATTAACGGTTTTTATAAATAAAGAGAGAAAACAATGCAGAGAAATATTGCTTACATTTCTCCTCGCCTTCTTATGCCCACTTCCGGCTACACTGTAAAAAAAAAAAATAAAAAAAAAAAAAAAATAAATAAAAAAATAAATAAAAAAAAAGGGACTAAAAAAACGGAAATACTACTGCCAATCTAAACGCCAGTACTATTTCCGTTTTTTTACGGGAATTTTTACCCATATATTTCAGAAAAGTTTCCGCTTTTCTGATTAAAATCGGAAAAATTTCTGTAATTTATGGGTAAAAATTCCCGTAAAAAAAACGGAAATATTACTGGCGTCTAGATTGCCAGTAGTATTTCCGTTTTTTAGTCCTTTTTTTTTTTTTTTTTTTTTTTTTTTTTTTTTACAGTGTGACTCATTGCTGCATGTTTATTAAATGGGCCGTATTAACTCTTCTTTTAGTAATTCCAGGAATAAAATTAAAAAAGATTTGAAATCGTAAACGATTGCTTTTTAAAATAAATCAATAAGAAAATCGAAAATTTTCAACCAAAACGACCATTTTGATTTATTCTTTCAGTTAAATAAATACCTTATTTCCAGCATGATCTAGCTATATAAACATATTGCAATGTAAAAGTAAGCTAAATAATATGACTCTTAAATGCAAATCACGGATTAATTCGCGAACCAACTTCAACAAGGAAGTAGTGTATATTTCAAAAAATCAGTCTTAATGCAAAAGTAACAACGGATATTTTATATTTGCTCTGAAAGTGATGCAAAAAAGTTATCAGTTATTTATACTTGTTAAAGTAAATGATTAATTCTTTCCACAATTTACTGCTTTAACATGCAGCAGTTTCTCGATATGTTGGACGGGTTTTTGTTCGATTTGTGGTACTGGCTGAAGAAAATGTGATAAATTAACAAACAATTCTCTTTAAAAATTTTGGTATGAGTAAAATATTTTCATAAAATGATTAATATATAAAAAAGTGCATTTAAAAGTGATACTAATATTGGGTTAGCGAATGACGACCGCCTAAACAAATTCCCTCCACATTTTTACAAAAGAAATTTTCGCCTTATTCAATTTAATAATTCTGAGATAAATTAAGTTATGCATTTATTTTATAAAAAAAAGAAGTTTTTACAAAATTATTTATCGTCGTTATTTAGTTTCAAAATAATTCATTTTATAATACAGTAACCCCTCGTTGCATAGCGGATAACGGGCCATCCGGAAAAAAGCGTTATTAACCTGAGCATTTAAAAATGAAGTAATATGAAAGCATGCAAACAAATGTTCCTTATTTGCCTCCACAATATTGATTTATATTGGTATTTCAATATTCTTAATAAAGAAGGAATACAATATTGTCTTTTTTGTTAAAATCGAACCTAAGTGATTAAAAAGAGTGGTTAACCCATCAAATGCTAAAATTTAAAGGGACTTCAACCATTTCTGCTGAAAGTTTTTAGCCATCACAAATTTCGAGAGACAATCTTTGATTTGTTTAATTTAAAAGTTTCCGTCGTCATTAAATAAGGACATTATCTAAAATAAAATATTAATATTTTAGTAGATAATTTAAGCACAATCGCATATATTTTGACCATTGAGTTAAAGCAACACCAGTAGATAGTGAGGTAAAGTAAAATTTATTATTTTTCTGTATACTTGTAAAAGGGTAATTTTCTATTTAACGACATGCGTGTTTTTTTTTTTGCTTTTTTAAACCCTCCAAGCGTCTTGCAAATGGGTAAAATTGTAATGTTGTTTTCTTTGCATTTTGTTTTAAATGCTAAGAAAATTTGATTCTTTCAACATTATAAAAAAAAAAAAAAACTCAATTAAAAATATGAATGTAATCCTTGAGAGTATTAATCATTCTTCAATGTATTTAAAATTCCTTAAATCTATAGAATTACATTATCTTAAATATTGCTTGTGTTGCTGTGAAAGCTGGAGCTTAGTGAATGGAATATTACGCCCCAAACACTTAGAGGGTTTTAAAGCTTGGTGCAATTTGTTTTTCAAAAAGTGAGATTTGTTGCCAAATGATATAAACAGCTGTGAAAACAATCGTGGTTAAGTTTATGCTTGTTTATTTATGAATTTATGTATCCATATATGTTGTGACATCAACGATATTCAATGACAAGCAGGTGACAGAAATTATGCATTTTCAGAATTTAGTTTCGCCACCGATGAAATTTATGTATAAATTTAGGTAGCACAAAACAAATTTCAGTTTTAAGACTTAAAATATACTCTTTTATTCCATACAAAATGATGTCATTTGCCTCCGCTGAAGAATTCCACATTTACGATCCAGTCTTAAATAACATCAATACAAAAGTATGCATATGACATCGTTATCATAGAATCATACATAATTCCAGCAGAAAACGATGTCGTCATTCAAAAAATCTGGTATGCAATGATCCATATGACTTCATTTGCTTGTAACATTTATATGGATGCCGAAAATTAATTAAAGTTTATAATCGCTCCATGTTTTATCACTAATCATTCATTTAATTTTTTTTTTCAAAATTTGGAAAATTTTATTACACACAGATTAATAAAATTGTATTCTTTCAGCTTTTTGATAGGAGAATGCGGTGAATTTAATGCGGAGAAAATAAGTCACACAAATATTCTTTAAAGTATAGCATGTATTTTAATGAAAATTTTTATGGCAACAAAACTATATAGTAATCTTCTATTTTCCAACTTCCCTTTTACTTTTTACAAGAATGGAGTACTTCAGTTGCCACCATTACAGAAATGGCATTAAAAACAACAACAACAAAAAAAATATCTCAAAAATAAACTGACTAGCATTTTTCAAAAAAATTACTTTTAAAAGTACATTTTTCCCTATACGACGGAGTAAAAATTGAAAATGTGCGATGTTTAAAAGTTAAAAAAAAAATGCAGTAGATTATCCGTAATTAACAGTACACCGATACACCTGCTTCGTTTTATGTGTGGCCTATAGTTAGGTGTTATATTATTTTTTAGTGACGACATTTTTAATGTTGTCGGAAAGAAATAGGATATCGGGGACTAATAAAACAGGCTTAATTCTTACAGATTGGATTGCCAATCACCGCTATTATCAGTAGATCTCACAGCCTGCATAAAGTGGTTGCTCTATCTCTTATTAGCTGATCTTGTTCACTTATCTAAACCATAATGCCTACTCTACAGCACCGATGTCTTTCACACACATTTATATATGAGGAGCTCACAACCATAGCAGACCAAGTCCATTTTGATAAAAAAAAAAGTTATAGTTCATTTAGAAGGAGCATAAAATATTTTTTTTTACTCCCACACTGACCGAAGCGTGTCTTCACATACTTACTCATGTATGGCATCTGTTTACAGACTTGGTTCCCTGTGGTACTGCACAAAATAGATTTCATGCAGCTTCTAAATGGTCTATATGTTTTTTTTTTTGTTTTTTTTTTCAAAATGGACTTGGTCTACTATGGTTCTGAGTCAGTCATATAATAATAACTTAAATAAATCTTATTCTTTTTTCAGATACTCATAAAAGCAATATATCCAAGCAAGCAAGTTAATGAGGCACAACTGTTTTAATTTTTCAAAGAATTGGTAACTGTATAACCCAGTGTAAACTAGCTCAGAAAATCCTGATGTAAATCATCAAAATGTTTCTCCTTTCCAATATTATAAGACAATTAGTAATTTAGCAAAAGCATATTTTACTTAAAATGATGGTATTAGAAAACAAATTTTATATATTTTATTAAAAATAGATTTTATAGTTTTAGCTTTAGTTTTATTGTAGAAAGCAAATAAAAAAAGGTGCACCTTACTAACTTTTTTGAAGTTGATTGTATAAAAGAACGTCGATACAGCTGATTAGTAATAACATTTAATAATAATTATTAAGATGCTACTTGGCGCAGAATGATATATATTTAAATTTAAAAGCAACGTTAAAAACACCAGAATATGCAAACTTTTCGCAAACTAGCTTCGCTAAAGTTTAGCGTATCATTCTCAGTGCAAAGAATAACGGAAACTTGCTCATTTATATAGAGGAGAAGCAGATTCAACTGAAAAGTTCTTTTAACCGATGGGGAAATAGGGAAATACAGTTACCAGACAATAGGAGAATAGTATAGGTAATGCCACAAAAATTGTGAAAAAAATGTAATAATTAAGCAAAAGAGGATTTTATGAAATATTTCCAGCAATCTGATATAAGAGGGATTAGGATAGCGAATTCACCATTAACAATATTGTCATAACTTTCTAGATAAATGTATAGAAGTTCATGTATAGAAGTGTGTTTAGAGATGATTTCGGCTGAATTAAAATCGAAAGCTTGGTTCATCTCCCAGCTATGTTTAGCAATTAAAGATTTTTGGTTTCCTGTTTTTAAATATATTGTTGGTGTTCCTTAAAACGAAATTTTATACCCCGTTTGGTCTGTCCAATATAAGAAAGGCCGCACTGGTACTTAATACTATAGATACACCGTGTATACCACATATAACTCAATAGGATCTTTCAGTTTGGAGAGAGTAAGTTTATTCGTAGGGGTAAAAATAATTCCGAAGTCATGCTGTCTAAGAATTTTGGCAATAGGAAAGCTAAATTTAGGAAAGAACGGTAACACAATGCTACTTCTGGAAAGAGAAGAGGACTGATTTGAGTTAGAGAAATGAGGGTGCTATAGTTTACGACATCGATTGCGTTTTATTTATTTAATTATTATAATTATTATTACATTTTTTAACAACTATATATATATCGTAGTTTGAAATTTCAGATTCTTTTTAAGCTTTTAGATATATTTTACAACTCGTTAAAAAAGAAAAATGAAAATAGTTTTTTTTTTATCGATAGCAATATCGATAATAGAAGGGTTGCAGCCTCTGTCAATCGCAATGGCTCTAAGATATTGTATTTCACTATTAAGTGAGTGAGAATCAGAAAAAACATGTATGGCACGATTTATAAAATTAGAAAAACGCAGCCATTTTCTGGCTGGGAGGGTAACAAGAGCGAGCATTGGAGAGGGGGGAGAGAAACTGCATATTTTTTCGATAGATCGATGTAGAGAAACCGTCTACAGTACGCGAGACAAGGGTTTCCAAAAACGGAAAAGAACCGTTATTTTCTGTTTCATAAATGAATTGTATATTCCTATAGATTGATTTCATAATGTTAACGATATTATCAATATTGTGAAGAGAGCTGTCAGTTAAGGTAAAATATCATCAACATAGCTAGACCAGAACGGGAAAGAGAATTTATTAAAAAGTGAGCATTCAAAATAATGCATATAGATGTCTGCGAGGATAGGTGATAAAGGGGCACCCATCGCTAAGCCGTCAGTTTGTCTGCAATAATTACCTTGAAATTAAACAGTTGTTTGTGAGAGACAAGTTTGAGTAAGAGATAATAGCTCAAAAATTTCGAAAAATGAATAATGAAATTCACGTACTCTCATTTCAAGACACGGGAGGGCACCACATGTCGGAACATCCATGAATAGCGAAAACTTCAAAATATATAAACTTCAAAATAACTTCAAAACGAATAACTTCAAAAGATACCATAGTTAGGTTGGTAGAGGGTATATTCTGAATAGTTTTAGCAAAGGTGATGGAAACTCTTTACCGTATGTGTATTTGTGGACAGAAGAGGAGAAAAAGCAGTAGTTAGATATTTCGCTAAGCGATACGAGGCCGTGCGAATGTTCGAAACTAAGGGACGGAAGTGTAAATTGGAATTATGAATTTTTGGAAGTTCATAAAATCGTGCACTGTTAGCTACTGAAGGAGAAATATGCGTTTGTGGAAACTTAGGAAGTAGAGGACAAGACTTTATATCTGATTTCATGCGTGATAATTCCTGAGAGGACGGGTCCCGAGGTAGATATTTATATGGACCATCATTAATAAAGTTTCTTACTCCTTCAATATATTGCTTTTTGCTAAGAATCAGAATATATCCACCCTTTTCAGCTTTCCTAATTACAATATTATCATTAGATTTCAGATCGTTCAAGGCAGGTTTTTTTAGGAGGAGTGAGATTCGATATAGTTCTAGACTTGCTATGTTGATGATACTACCATAATTGACACCTCTCTTCACAGTATTGATAATATCGTTAACATATTGAGTTATACAACTCATGGGGTATCTATAGTATTTATTACCTGAGCGGTCTTTCCTATATTGGACAGACCAAACGGGGTTTAAAATTTCGTATTAAGGAGCACCAACAATATATTCAAAAACTGAAAACCGATAAATCTTCAATTGCTAAACATTGCTGGGAGATGAACCACTCTTTTGATTTTAATTCAGTCAAAATCATCTCTAAACCCAGTTCTATACATGAAGTTAACTTTCTTGAAGCATTTTATATCTACAAAAATTATGAGAATATTGTTAATAGTGAATTCGCTTTCCCTCCTTTATCAGATTGCTGGAAATATTTCATAAAATCATATTTTGCTTAATTACTAATAGGTTTTTTTTTCTTTTTCATAAGTTTTTTGGTATTAACTATACTATTCTCCTATATGATAGTGCCTGTATTTTCCTGTTTCCCCATTGGTTAATGAACTTCTCAGTTGAATCCGCTTCTCCTCTATATAAATGAGCAAGTTTCAGTTATTCTTTGCACTGAGGACGGTACGCTAAACGCTACCGAAATTAATCTGCGAAAAGTTTATATTATCTGGCGTTTTTAGCGTTGCTTTTAAATTTAAATTTATATCATTCTGCGCCAAGTAGCATCTTAATAATTATTTATCCAGCTCAAACGGGCTTTGTGTTTTGCTCTTTTATTGCTGAGCAAACCAATCGAAGCCTCATCGAGTGGGAAGTAGGGTGAGCAATTTCAATCCTTCATCGAGGAGAATTTTGTACTAATCATATTAATCTGCGCGACGTATTAATTCAATAATTATGTTTATGCCTTATACAGGCCTTGTGTTACAGTATTTTTCTGTTTTGTTGCTGAGCAACCCAATCGAAGCTTCTCCGAGGGGGAAGTTCGGTGAGCAATTTCATTCATCTCATGGAGAAGAAGTTAATTAACCGTTTCTTTCGCCTGCTGCCCAAAAGGTTAAGATCCCCCAATCGACTGGGTTTTCTCCTTCGTTGTAAACGTAAACGTATTATTTCAAATTTCATTGTTTTAAAATGATGCATTCCTAGATCGTTATTCGTCAGAAAAAATATACACATATCCCATTTTACCGTTCTTTGCGCCATCATTAAAGATACTCACCTTGCCATTTCTAAAATTGAAAAGGAATTATTTAATTTGCATTTAAAGTTAGCGTTTCATCTTCCCGATTTCACATTCATAGATTTGAATTCTTGGTATCATGCTGACAATCTTTCCAATAAACATTCTTATAAACTGAATGCAAAATTTAACCACCTTCTTGAATTACAAGTTTCCTTAGCACATATTGATCTTCCTTCTATCAATAAGTATGCAGTAGTCAACCAATCTAATACGGATATTTCGAAAATTCAACATTCAGTTCTAAAGCTAAACTCGAATTTTGCCATTTCCAAAAAGCATTCTTTTCCTCAGTTAATTGCTCCTGTTGAAAGTACCTTTAAAAATAGTCGCCTTACTGAAATACAAAAGAAAATTTACGTCATCTCATTATTGCCAATGTTAGTTTTAATTCCAATAATACCTAATCGAAACTCACTCCTCTTGAAAAACCTACCCTGAAAGATCTCAAATCTAATGATAATATTGTAATTACGAAAACTGACAAGGGTGGCTAGATTGTGATTCTTGAAAAGAGCAATGTATTGAAGGTTAAAGGAGTAAAAAATCTTATTAATGATGGTGCATATAAACGTCTTCCTCGGGACACGTCCTCTCACGAATTAGCACGCATCAAATCAATATAAAGTCTTGTTCCCTACTTCCTAAGTCTACGCAAACGCATATTTCTCCTTCAGTCGCTAGCAGTGCACGATTTTATGTCCCTCCAAAAGTTCATAAACCCAATTTACCTTTTCGTCCAATAGTTTCAACTGTCACGGCCTCGTATCGCTTAGCGAAATATCTAACCTCTGTTTTTTTTTTCTCCTCTTCTGTCCACAAATACACATACGATAAAGAATTCCATCACCTTTCCTAAAACTATTCAGAATTTACCTACTACCAACCTAACTATGGTATCTTTTGACGCTAAATCGCTATTCAAGAATTTTCCGACAGGTGGTGCCCTCTCGTGTCTTGAAATGAGACTACGTGAATCCCATTATTCGTTTTTCGAAATTCGTGAGCTATTATCTCTTACTCAAACTTGTCTCTCACAAACAACTTTTTCATTTCAAGGCAGTTACTTCAGACAAACAGATGGCTAAGCGATGGGTTCCCCTTTGTCACCTATCCTCGCAGACATATATATGCATTATTTTGAATGCTCACTTTTTATTAAATTCTTTTTCCCGTACTGGACTCGCTATGTTGATGATACTTTTACCTTAATTGACACCTCTCTTCACAATATTTATAATATCGTTAACATTATGAACACAATAAACAGCAATATGCAATTCACTTATGAAACAGAAAATAACGGTTCTCTCCCGTTTCTGAAAACCCTTGCCATGCGTACTGTAGGCGGTTTCTCTACATCGGTATATCGTAAAAGTTTTGCAGTTTGTCTCCCTCCCCCATGCTCGCTCTTGTCACCCTCCCAATCAGAAAATGGCTGGTTTTTTTTACTTTTATAAATCGTCCCAAACATGTTTGTTCTGATTCTCACTCACTTAATAGTGAAATTTAATATCTTAGAGCCATTGCGATTGACAGATGCTACAACCCTTCTATTTTTGATACTGCTTTACGTAAACTATAGTACCCTCCTCCTTCTAACACAAATCAGTCCTCTTCTCTTTCCAGAAGTAGCATTCTGTTACCTTTGTTTTCTAAATCTAGCTTTCCTATTGCCAAAATTCTTAGACAGCATGACTTAGGAATAATTTTTACCTCTACGAATAAACTTACTCTCTCCAAACTCAAAGATCTTATTGAATTATACAACTCATGGGGTATCTATAGTGCTATAGTATTAATTGCCAGTGCGGTCTTTCCTATATTGGAGAGACCAAACGGGGTTTAAAATTTAGTATTAAGGAACACCAACAATATATTCAAAAATAGGAAACCAATAAATTTTCAATTGCTAAACTTTGCTGGGAGATGAACCACTCTTTAGATTTTAATTCAGCCAAAATCATCTCTAAACCCACTTCTATACATGAACTTAGCTTTCTTGAAGCATTTCATCTCTACAAAAATTAGGACAATATTGTTAATAGTTAATTCGCTATCCCTCCTTTATCAAATTGCTGGAAATATTTCATAAAATCCACTTTTGCTCAATTACTACCAGTTTTTTTTTCACAATTTTGGTGACATTATCCATATTATCCTCCTATTGGCTGGTACCTGTATTTTCCTGGTTCCCCATCGGTTAATGAACTTCTCAGTTGATGTCTCTGCTCCTCTCTATAAATGAGCAAGTTTCCGTTATTCTTTGCACTGAGGACGATATGCTAAACGCTACCGAAACTATTCTGCAAAAAATTTGCATATCCTGGCGTTTTTAACGTTGTTTTTTAAATTTAAATTTGTAACATTTAATAATGCTGTACTTTAATTATTCTTTGGCAGTGTGCCATATATTGAATTTGAGACGAAGTTTAAAATTTTTATTACTAACACATAATTTTTACAGAATTTTTAGATTTTTCGGGAAATATTACATCGTATTACCTTCTTTGATACCAAGCGGTAAATCATTCTGTAGAAAACTTTAGGAATTATGGACGTGAATTTTTTTTGAACTCGTGCTGAAACAGATTGTAAAGCAAACAATTTTTTAATCATAGTTGAATCTACAAGGCAGACTGACCTGCAGTTTTGGATTCGGATATTTAAAGGCTACAAAAATTAATTTTTGTTAAAATATGTATAGTTTACTGTGCTTTTTTTTCAAAAATTGATGAAATTTTGTATAAATTATGAAATTAATTTTTAAAATAATAAGGATGATATTCTAAGATTTGCTTAAAACAATCCCGACCGCTGACATGAGTTTAAATCTTTTTTTTTTATTTCTGCACCTCTACATCTAGGCTACATCTAGGCCTGTATATCTTACTTTTGCTTTTTATGTGTTACATTATTTTTGAAAAATATACACAATATTCTTATTTATACAACTAATGTTTTATACACATAAATAAATTCATTAGAAGCAATATGATTATGATACAGACAGATTGAAATTAAACTGAAAATACTCAGAGAATAATAGCTTCGAATAAAGAAGTATCCGTAAGTTTGAAGAAACCGGCTCTGTGTTTGATGCACCGAGAAGAGGGCGACGTGGAACTGAGCCAGCGAATGTGGAGGAAGTTGTAATTGCAACAATCTACATAGCTTACGCGTCCAAAAGTTCATATTATTACAAAACCTTGCACTAGTGGCATACATCCGTTAGCAGCGTCAGGGCGCGAAATGTTAAGTTACACATGTGAGCCAGCCTCGGAAATATATATTTTTACTATTACGTTTTTTGATAATGTGCAAAAGTAGAAATGAACAAATACATTCGAAAATTATTTTTTTAAGATTAACTGATTTGAATTTTCACTGTTTTCTTTGCATCAAGTTTTCATTTTAACCCCTTGAAGGGCAAGCAATTACATTTGGGTAATTCTGAATTCCCACAGGAAAATTAGAAAAAATTTATTTCAAAATAAGGAAAAGCAATTTTACGACTTTTTTCCACAAAGTTAGAAAAGTAAAATTTCATAAAATTTTTCTGGTGTAAATATTCATTAATCGCATGTAGATAAAATATACCCCACTGCCCCTCAAGGGGTTATATAGAACTTGGGATAAATCATATTAAATTATGTAATTTTTTTTATATGACTGCATTGTTTTCTTTGAAATTGCTGAAGAAGACTGCCATCATATCCGAAGCGAAAATAAAATAATTCCAAGAAAAATTGAACAATGATGGGTAATAATAAGATCAAAGCGTATGTATTAAAATGTTTTCCTTTCTGGAAAGATGAAGAAATTCTGACACCGGAAAAAAGTGCCGAAAAATATTAAATAATAAAATAGAAACCTGTAAGTGACCATCTCGACCCGATCAATTATCTCTTAATCATGATACTCAATTGTCTATAAGACGATTATGAGAAATTTAACAGAAAAGTAACATGCACATTTTCAGTCGCACCTAAGGAATATTACTTGTTGTCCGGCTTTAGCAGGTGTTCAAGATGTTAACCAGAATTCCTGTTGAATCGTTCGCCATATTAAACGGACTTTTCTCAAAACGTCCTCGTATAACGAAATTTAGATATAATTGAGATTGATTAAAATAACAGTACATGAGTGCTTATGTTTCTGGGAGTTAGCTGTATCTATCCCTGTTTGTCTAATTTTTGTCTATGTATATGAATGACTATTTACCTGTCTTTCCCTCAATCTGTTTCTCTGACTGTTTATTTATTTGTCATTCTATATGTCTATCTATCTGCCGGGATATCTCTCAATCTATTTTTCTATATATATGCCTATTTATTTGTTGTTTATATATCAGCTTGTCTGATTATATCTAACTATTTTTCAGCTTATATGTATGTTCACCTGATATATATCTATCTTTGTGTCTATCTGTATATGTCTGTTTATTTGTATATCTATCTGTCTGTTGATCTGTCTGTCCGTCTATCCCGCTCTCTCTTTGACTATCTCTCTGAATGTGTTTTTATATCTCTGTCTCACTAACTATTTTCCTCTCTATCTACATTCCATTCATTCATTTTTGTTCATTCAATCTTTCTTTTTTAACCAATAATTTATTCATACGTTTTCATTCTGTAAAGCAGAGGTTCCCAAACTGTGTTCCGCGGAGCCCTAGGGGCTCAATAGCGTCTAAGTTGCGCCCCTGACAACGGCTCTTACCACAAATGCACCCGAGAAATTCCCTAGCACTTCACTGTGGCTCATACGATGTCAATATTGTTTACTTTAGTGTTGCATATTCAGATTTCAGAGTTTTTACAAATAAAGAACAAATGAGAAAAAAGACTTACAAATATGATTCATGCACAAGTTAAATGAATTTGATTTGCACTCATACGTTCGTTAGCGATTGCGACATATACGAATTTCGTTCGTTTGTGATCGCGGCTTTTGCGAATTTAGTACGTTCTTGAGACTGCTGCATCCAGTGATGTTTCTTTTTTGTTTTTATAAGTGCTATGCGCTCATTCGTTTGTCAGTGTCTGCGGCGTTAACGAATTTCGTTCCTTTGTGATTGCGGCTTTCGAGAATTTAGTGCGTTTTCAAGTCTGCTACACGACGAGGTTGCTGCATCCAGTGATGTTTTTTTTTCGCTTTTCATGAGCGCTATGCGCTCATACGTTCGTTACTGAGTGCGGCGTTTACGAATTTCGTTCGTTCGGAATCAGGATTTTCGCGAATTACTGCGTTTTAGACACTGCTGCCCGACGAGGTTGCTGCACCCAATGATGGTTTTTTTTTCAGTTTTCATGTGCGCTATTCGCTCATACATTCGTAAATGATTGCGGCGTTAGCGAATTTCGTTCGTTTGTGATTGTTGCTTTCGCGAATTTAGTGCGTTTTTGAGACTGCTACACGACGAGGTTGCTGCATCCAGTAATGTCTTTTTTCTGTTTTGATGAGCGCTATGCACTCATACATTCGTAACTGATTGCGCCGTAACGAATTTCGTTCGCTCGTGATAGCGGCTTTCGCGAATTACTGCGTTTTATAGACTGCTACCCGACGATGTTTCTGCACCCAGTGATGTTTTTTTCGGTTTTCATGAGCGCTAGGCGCTCATATATTCGTAACTGATTGCGGCGTTAACAAAATTCGTTAGTTTGTGATTGCTGCGTTTCGCGAATTTAGTGCGTTTTCGAGACTGCTATACGACGAGGTTGCTGCATCCAGCGACTTTTTTTTTGTTGTTGTTTTGATGAGCGCAATGCGCTCATACATTCGTTACTGATTGCGGCGTTAACGAATTTCATTCGTTCTTAATCGTGGCCTTCGAGAATTACTACGTTTTAGAGACTGCTGCACCCAGTAATGTTTTTTTTTTCATTTTTCATGCGTGCTATGCGCTCATACGTTCGTCACTGGTTGCGGCGTTAACGAATTTTGTTCGTTTATGATCGCGGATTAGGCGAATTACTGCTTTTTGTAGACTGGTGCATGACGAGGTTGCTGCAGCCAGTGACTTGTTTTAGTTTTCATGAACGCTATGCGCTCATACGTTCATCACAGGAAAAGAAAACAAAAAACAAGAAAAAAATTTATAAAATCCCATAATTATATCAAAACGATTGTTATTATAGAAGCACAAATTTATAATAAGATAACTACTAAAATAACAATAATAAGAAACGATTGCTCGGTCACATGTATTTAAAATATCGAATTCGGTAAACCTACTGAACAAGAAACCATATTTTCATTTTAAATAGGGATTTTGTTGGCAAAATAGGGAATTTCCTGGCTGTATTTGTGATAAGAGCAGTTGTGAGGATCACGATTTAGACGCTAGTTAGGGGCTCCACGTGAACTTTCCAGGTGCTCCGTCGCGCTTTATGAAAATAATGGAAATTTGAACGAAATAATTTTAATTTTTTTAATTTTTTTAATTAACTCAATAACATGTGACGTAAAAGAATACTTAACAGCATCTTCAGATGTACAAAATTTGTACTACAAATGAATCAATCTACTGATGTCATTGGATTAGCAGTTTTGTTAGTATTTTTCAGTTATATTTACTAATATCCCGATCAGACCAGGGAAGTTAAGAGTCTTAGTTGTCTTTTTTTTATATAGGCACCAGGAACTTAGGTTGACTTTTCTATTATTACGGTATTTGAGAACATTAACTTGATTAAAATTAAGCGTCTTACTAACGCTGGTCTGAAAGAGTTTTCACAAAGCTATCAGGATCATATATTTTGCAGATCACGACAAACCAACGCACTAAGGAACAAATTACTTTTTGATTAATACACAGGAAAACATGTATGAACATTAATGCACTGATGATGCAAAAGCAATGATGGATCATAATGCCATTGCAAAAATTAAAGATCATAAAGCACCGTAGCACCATGTATTGAGCTCTTTATAGATACACGCTATCCTCGGGAAAATGACTTCTGAACTTATGAAAAGGTTAAATACTGTCATTAAAATAATAAACTATATAAAATCACGAACTCTTAACCCGGGAGAACTCGCTAGTGAGAATTTCTCTCACAGTGCCCAATTGCTTTTCTTTTATTTTACATTCGCTTAATATAATTTCTTTTGCTTTGCTTAGTACTTTTACTCACAAATAGGTAAAATAATTGAAATAACATTTTTAAATTTTAATTAAAATGAAAAAAGGTTTAAATAAGAGGCTTAAAAAAAGTACGACTGTGAGAGAAAATCTCATGCAGCGAGTTCTCCCGGGTTAAAAGTAAACATTTTAAGCTTATGTATGAAGTTAATGGATGCCGGCATCCGACACTCCTACTACATACCGAAGTAAGATGGTATTGTGTATGAAGAGGGTTTACACGATTGTTGCAATTGCAGAGGTGATATTAGAAAAAGCTTATAACTCTTGCCTGGCAAAACGTTTAACTAATGAAGAATTCAAATTCTAATTGCATATTTTCCCGATATGTTTAGCAAAATGAAATAAATGTATCTATCATTGCAAAGAAAATCTGTCACAATTTCCGATTCATTCACAAATATTTTCTTTTAACCGTTTGAGTGCGTCGTTCTCCTCTTGTTATGTGCCAAAATTGAGGGAAGCGTGACAGCACTCCTCCTGGTTTATCTAAAATTGCGGAGATGGTGACAGCGCTTCTATTTGTTATCTTAGTTTGGTGTGCATTTAAGCTGTTGCACTAGCGAAGTGTACGACTTCTGTGTATATCGTCGGCTTACAAGTTATATATATATATATGTGTGTGTGTGTGTTCCAGGTGAGGCATTCCTTTAATATTGTTGGCGTAGGGTCCGGTGGGAGAGCATGTGATAATAGCCATCGAATGTTTAACATTTGATTTTGCTATCACTGTTCTGGCCGAAACCCATTGCCACTAATGCATATTTTATCGAATGTTCGGCTGCTTTTGAAACATAACCCACTGCCGATGAGGTCGCAGCCTATCTTTTCCTAGTTTTTGTTAAAGTTTTAATGTTTACATAGTTATTTTTCTTGTTCTTCTTGTTCTATGAGGGGGGGGGGGTGCGCTGGTCAAGGCTAAATATAATCTTATACTGGTTTATATATATATATATATATATATTTGGCATATATCCATAAGATCTGTTCAGCACTCAAACGGTTAAGATGAAACGTGTATTGGTAGGATTCTGAGGCAAACGATGATATCGATTACGTCCCTCTTGTTAAAAAGAAATGCAAACAAAACCAGATAGAAAAAGTATACAAATAAATATTCAGTACATTTTATAGCTTTGAAAAACTCTTTCAAACAACATATTTCAAGAGCTGAATAGAGAAGGATTTGGAGGACAATAAATGCGTTCAGCGTTAAAAAACAATCCAGCTTAAACTCAGTGAAACACCGAGCTCCTCATTGATTTGACATCTCATACTAAGTTTCACTAAATATAACAACAACAGCCGGTTATTTGGTGGTACCAAAGGAAAATATTTCGATTTGAACCAGACATTTTTCAAAAAATAAATATAAATCAAACAGAAATAAGTTAAATGAAAGAGTTAAATAGTTTTACATAAAATATATCGGTCTGAAATATTTTTACATGAAACTTGAGTAAAAATCCTGGTAGATATAGTAGTGTTCGAGATCTTACTTTAAAACCCAAAATTGAAATACAGAAGTCTTTTAAAATGCAGAACCAAACATTCGCCTGCGATCACTATCAACTGGACCTGAATTCAGACATTTGTGCAAAACAATACAACCACGTTAAGAGTTTATGCGTTATTGTACGTCACTCTAATAATGTAAAATTTATTTTAAGGTGCCTGCCTACGTACGGAGCAATTTTTTCCAAAAAAGCTATTTAATTAGTTTTTAAACATATTTTTACGAAGATTAGGACCAGAAAATGTGAAAAAAAGTAAAAAATATTTCATTTATTGATAAAATTGTGGTAAATGGAGGAATTTATAGTAAAATTTAGTGAAATTTGGCCCGAAACGCAAAACGCTCTAAAGGAAATTCTACTGTATGTATCTTAATTTCCTTTTTACACTTCATATTTATGACATTGGTGAAGGCAATGAACTAAAATCTAAGAGATCCTTTAAGTATTTCAAACTTATAGCATATCGCACCTGTTTACATGTTAATTTTCTTAAAATTCATCGATGTCATTCCAGAAAACCATCCATAAAACCAAAAATATTTATTCTAAATTTAAATCTTTAGTTCATTGCCTTCACAATAGTGTAAATAACATACATTTTAAATTTAATAGTGATATTCCAATAACTTTTTGAGAAATCATGTTTTGCGTATGGAATTTTCAACGAAAATTACATTTTCCAAAAAATGCATTTAAAGTTTAGATTCATGTTTTACTACAAGAATTTACAGTAATATACATCTAAATTTCATGGAGCATATTATTTACATTTATTATTATTAAACAAATGCATCCAAAATCGCGAAATTTCTCCAAACATACGACCCTTTAAAAGCAATTTAAAAATTTGAAAATTTTAAATTTTAAAGCCCTTTAAACAGCACCTTCTTTTTGAGTGACAGCTGTTGAGTAGTTTTAAAACCGCTATAACTCCGGATCTATTTCACGTACAATAAAAACAAATACAGTTTTGGAAAGGTAAAGAATTGATCTTTAATAAAATAAAATAAAATCTATTTGACAATTTTGGTCGAAAATTGCATTTTTAACGTAGTCGGATACCTTAAAGCAAATATTAAGATTTTTTGAGTTGTGGAGGTTTTTTAACTGTAGGTTTGTAAACTTTTGACAATTCCATCTATATTGAATATAATTGAAAATAAATTCTGTATTACAATAACAATATCAAAATATAATTTTATTTCTAGGACAATGCACATTTTTTTAGATTACTATTCATTCCCTCTCCCTGTGCTCAGTAGCAATGCACTTAAAACATAGGGTACGATAGGCTTCGGGGCTCCGCCAGTCAAAAGTTTTGGGAACCACTTCTTTAAAGCATTTAGTAATTCATTTTCATCCATGCATTCGTATCCATTTATCCATTGATTCTTTCATCTGATCATTCATCCATTTAACAAGCTTACGGCAATGCAGGCGTATTTTCCAAAGTTAAATACTTACAGTAGGCGATAATATATTCGAATTATTTTGTGAAGAACTACATATAATCCTCATATTTTTATCCATAGCACATAAAGTATTAAAATTTCATTGAGCTAGAAAACACATAACACTCATTTTGCTAAACACACTTTTTTGATGGAGATACCAATCATTGTCAGTAATTCTTATGAAGATCGTGTAATAAGTTGTGTAAAAATCCCGTAAAGCAAAATACAATTTTAATTAATTAAAATTCTTTTTATTAATAATAATATATATAAAAACAAAGTACTTTCGAGCATGTCATGCTCATCATTAGGGATAAAACGATAGAAGCCAGAGGTTGAGTACTTTTACACTACATGTAGGCTGATTCAAACCTCAAAATGAAAACGTGTGGAGGAAAAGGTTGAGCTGTCGAACTGTTTCAAGCCCAACCAAAGTATGAACATTCATGTTATTCCTATTATACTCTACCAAATTTGCGGAATCATGTAGTATAATGTATAATTACAAATAAAATTAGTACGACTTAGAATTTCTATTAACCCTATTTTTGATAACTTGATAACATCTTTATTATTTTAACTTCCTTAAAATTAATCATAATTTCTTGCTCCTGATTTAATTTAGAAATAGCTGTTCAACACCGGTTAAGATTGGTATCTGCAATATGATCTATTAAACGCTCATTAAATTTCCTTGATGTCATACGACATAAACCGCTTTCTTCTTGCCATTTATTATTGTAGCCCGGATTAAAAATATACCAGCGGAATCTTCCAAAAGGATATGCTGGAAGTCTTGCTTTTAATTTAATAAAGATGAGGGGGTGGGGTTGATTGAAAAAAGCAATGTATTCCATGTCTTATGTGGAGTTCTGTATACGAACAATCAACGCTACTTAAAATATTTTTGGTTGGGACGAGTTAGAGCGACCCTGAAGACCATACACCAAATTTTCATCGAAAAACATGGGATTTTATCACTTTACGCTGGCCGTCAATTGATGGCGGGAACATCAATTTTATTCCGGTTGCCAGAACGAATATGCCATGATATCGTCTTCGTTTGAACTACCACGCACTGAATACTAGTCCTGAAAGCTGACACAAATACGGTGGCTGTCGTAGGTAGAATTTTTGAAGCGTTTGTACGGTCCTTTGAATATAGATACCAGTATTTTCCAATCGCTTTTTTTTCCCTCAGAAAAATAAAGGCGAAAAAAACATTTAAAATTATTGGTGTTCAAATTTTACGGACTATACTAAAGGTGTAAAAAATCCTCCTAAGACAGCCGCCCTATTTATGTCAGAGCTGATGTGTAGTATTCAGAGGGTGCTGTTTAACCAGAAAAAACTGTCACACTCGAATATGGGTCAGAGGTATCGTTAAAGATCATTAAAATCATTAAAGGTCAAATCTTAATCTATCGCAGGACATTTTTTTCGATTCGCAATACTGCACTCTTTGGCCAATGATGAAAGGAAACTTGCGATTTTACACGTTTTGTTAAATATCTAGAACAATACTTGAGGAACTTTTCTGAAACTACAGGTGTGGAAACATAATAGTATATTTCATATATTTCCGCGAAGATTTTTTTTCCGAAACCACATAGGGGGCCGTCATCAAATTGTAATAAACGAATAACTTTTGGATAACCCTGTAAAAACTAATGTAGCAAAAGCGTTCGAATTGTCAAACCTGATTAAGAGGTTTATTGTAATAAACTGTGTTCATTTTTATAAGGATAGGATGTATACTTAGTAGAGAAATTACGGTTTTTAATAAAAACACTCCCAAATTTTGCCAAGGTTTTTGCAGAGTTCCTAACATAAAAAAAAATGTTCTTTTGAGAAACTACGATAAACAACATTGTACAAAATACGCTGCAATCATAATTAAAAAAATAATAAAAAATGGTTGAAAATGAGCAGGTTTACTAAATAATGTTTCACTGCGCAAACGCGAATCCAATCAAAATGTAATGCGCACAATGTGTTAGCAAGTGCATATAGCAACTTTTGTGGATATTTCAAAAACATAGCTTGAAAATTCAGAAAATTATCGTCGATAAAATAAGGTCAAAATCCGTTGTTCCCAAAATGAAGCAAAAAGTTGAGGAGTTGTATCCAAATATAGTAGTACGTGCAATACCGTGTATGTAATATTGGTACTAATCAACGGATATTTCGATACAGCTCCCCATCTTTTTGTTTCTTTTTGGGCACAACAGATTTCGAGCTAATTCTATCGACGATAACTTTCAGAATTTTCAAGCTATGTTTTTGAGACTTTCACAAAAGTTGCTCCATGCACTTAGCTAATACATTATGTACATTATATTTTGATGGCGTTTGCGCATACGCAGAGAAACATTCTTTAGTAAACCTGCTCATTTTTGATACGATATTTATTATTTTTTAATTATGATTGCAGGGTAGTATGAACAGTGTTGTTTTGTCACAGTTTCTAAAAAGACCTTTTTCCATATTTAGAACTCTGCAAATTATAAGCAAAAAACTTGGCGAAATTTGGAACTGTTTTCATAAAAACCGTAATTTCTCTACTGTATGCATTTTATTCTCTTAAAAATGACATAGTTTATTATAATAAGCCTCTAAATCATGTTCTACACTTTGAACGCTTTTGCTACATAAGTTTTTACAGGATTATCTAAAAGATATTCGATTTTTTCGATCGAGATTTTTTCAACTTATTGATGGCCCCGTATGGGGTTTTGGGGGAAAAGCTTCGCGGAAGTACGTGACCTATATCACTCTGTTTACACACCTAGAGTTTCAGGATAATGCTTCATGTATATTTTTAGATATTTAACAAAACGCCTAAAATCGCAAGTGACCGGTCATCATTGGCCATATAGTGTAATAATTGTTATACTAAAGAAAAAATTCTTTTTTTTACTTCAAAAACTTAGCAGATATAACTTAAAGATGCCTTAAGTTGCATGTATTTGCTTTTCATTCATTAAATTCTCACGTTTCAATTACGAACATTAACCTGAAATTACAAGATTAATAATTATTATGATAAATAGGATAGTTTTTAAACGCATCTATTTATATATATAAAATCCAAACGGAAATTTCGTTCCGAACGCCTAGATATCGAGTTCTACTGCATGGATTTTTACGGAACTTATACCGTTAGATAGGTATCGTTTCAGGGAAGGTTTTAAGCTATAGCCCATCATTCTACCTAGATTAGTTATAGAATTATTACGGAATTTTTTTTTATATTGGACTTTGTAACTTCATATTTCCTTAAATATCTGGGCTCCTATTGGTCGTAGAGCTTAGATCTCGCGCCAAAAGTAGCTCCAACGCACCCAAGCAAACTTTTCCCCGCGATTATTTTGCCGTCTTCCGATTTACTCTAACTCTATTAGGGGCCCGCGTAGGGCCCCTTTAACATATTTTTCGTAGTAATTTCAGCAATTATCTTACATTATTGGTTAAGACCGCCACCCTCCCGATTCCTGTATCTGCGGAAAGGTTGCATGAAGGAGTTTCGTTCAGATACGCTTTAGTTAAGAATAGAGTGCGCTCTCTGGTGGTGGAATGTGGAACTAACATAACGCGATATTGTTAAAATTAGGAAATCTAACAATGCGATCTGTTTTAAACTTTGAGATAGTTCATAACACATAATCTATTATCTATTCTATTATATATATATAAAATCTATTATCTATTCTATTATCTATTATATATATAAAATCCAAACGGAAATTTCGTTCCGAACGCCTAGATTTCGAGTTCTACTGCATGGATTTTTACGGAACTTATACCGTTAGATAGGTATTGTTTCATGGAAGGTTTTAAGCTATAACACATTATACTACCTATATTAGTTTTAGAATTATGACGGAAAATTCTGTTATTTTGGGCGATAAGGTTACCATTTTATTTCTTGGCGAAATTCATCGTTGATAAAAAAAAATTGAAACGGCTATTAAACCTCGAAAAATAAAAGAAAAACTGTTACTAATTTTATTTAAATGAAAAAAAAAAGAAAAAAAGAAGAAGAAAATCCGTTTTAATGAGTGATAATATTAAAAAACGGAAACATTTAATCAAAACCTGAAAGAAATATTTGTAATGCTTAAAAATTAATTTAATAAGAAATATTACACTTGATACGCAATATTTGGCTCTTTATCGCTTGCGTTAGATATGGAAACGAATCTGAAAATTTGATTAGATGAAATTTTAACGACATTTTCTTTCTGTTCTGCTCTTTTCTTTTTTTTTTTTTTTATATCTAATTGTCCCATCACGTGACTTAAAGAAGAAACAAGCAGATGTAATTGTGAGTCACATGTGTAATTACTATTTGTTTCTTTACATTTTTTTATTTTTCTTTTGTCGCCAAACAATGTGATTTTAAGCCAAAAATGCATAAGCGTGACATTAGCTTGAGGATGTTCTCACAAATGGTGTTTTTTTAGGTGCGTTCGTAATTATATAAATACGTAGCACCTATAGTCGTCGTTCAGTCCGTCTGTCTGTCCGTCCGTCTGTCTGTCCGTCCGCATATCACAGAGCAAAAACTACCCGACCGAATGATCTGAAATTTTTAATGTATAATTGCTGCAAAATTTTGTCGAGCCATTTCCAATCTTATGAAAATCGGATGTATAGTTTAATTACAGGGACAGTCAAATTTTTTCTTTACATTACGGCCAATGGGAAAAAATATTGCAAGTGAATTTTAATGATGTTACAGACTTCCGAATGCTCTGAAATTTGTAATATATAATTGCTGCAAAATTTTGTCGAGCCATTTCCAATTTTATGAAAATCGGATGTATAGTTTAATTACAGGGACAGTCAAAAGTTTTCCGTTACGTTACGGCCAATGGGAAAAAATTATAGCAAATGCATTTTAATGATTTTACAGCCTTCCGAATGGTCTGAAAATTTTAATACATAATTGCTGCAAAATTTTGTCGAGCCATTTCCAATTTTATGAAAATCGGATGCATAGTTTAATTACAGGGACAGTCAAAAGTTTTTCTTTACATTACGGTCAATGGGAAAAATTATTGCAAGTGAATTTTAATGATGTTACAGACTTCCGAATGGTCTGAAATTTTTAATATATAATTGCTGCAAAATTTTGTCGAGCCATTTCCAATTTTATGAAAGTCGGATGTATAGTTTAATTCCAGGCACACCCAAAAGTTTTCCGTAACATTACGGCCAATGGGAAAAAATTATAGCAAATGCATTTTAATGATTTTACAGCCTTCCGAATGGTCTGAAATTTTTAATATATAATTGCTGCAAAATTTTGTTGAGCCATTTCCAATTTTATGAAAATCGGATGTATAGTTTAATTACAGGGACACCCAAAAGTTTTCCGTTACATTATGGCCAATGGGAAAAAATTATTGCAAATGCATTTTAATGATTTTACAGCCTTCCGAATGGTCTGAAATTTTAAATATATAATTGCTGCAAAATTTTGTCGAGCCATTTCAAATTTTATTAAAATCGAATGTATAGTTTAATTACAGGGACAGTCAAAAGTTTTCCTTTACATTACGGGGAATGGGGAAAAAATTATTGTAAGTGCATTTTAATGATGTTACAGACTATGCACTTATGAAGCGCAAAAAAATATACATTCAGTACAATATGGGGTGCAAAAAATAATTATAAAACAAGTTATAGTACGAACGCACCTCATTTGCCACGTTTGACGAGCAATTTCCAACTTGTTATTTTAATGTTAATATAAAGCAGTCAATATAAGTATCAATTTAATAATGTAATTATGCAATACAATATGTAAATACAATAAAATCTGGTCAGACAGAAGCCCAAAAGACTGTACAGATATTTCGTTTTAGACTTATTCTGTTTACACAGGTTTTTCTGTATTTGCTTCGTATTCGTATTGGTGGTACGCGGAAGTATGAACTTCTATTTAGTAGTACGTCGATCTAAAGTTTGGGAATCCCTGTACTAGATCACCACATATTTTCAATTATAGAGTTTGATAACCAAGCGAAGTTAACAAATTGTAAATTTTGTAACATTAATATCAATAATGTAAAAGATTGCGTGAAAGAAATGAATTAGACATAAAATTAGGCGATATTTTCACATAAACAATAAATGGTTATAAAAGTGGTTTAAAAAAATATTTGTTTAACTTATATGCTTCATTTCAAACAAAAAATAAAAAACACTTCAGGCAATCTGTTTCTTATTACTTGAACTGCATGGAATGGGAAAATTAAAATAATATGTAAAATATATTTCTGTTAATTTAAGCACATTTGCATTGCGAGATTTGTACCAATATATTGGGTAACCTAAGTATCAGAATTAAATTTAATGATATTTCTCGATTCTATTCTTGATCTTTTTTTAATAACTGGAATATACCGTATATTCTCGCATTTGTCAGATTAATAAATTTAAAAGAATTAAAACCAGTAAATAATAATTGAAAATACTCATTAATATTAATTGACGATTTAAAAATTTGCATTCGGCAAAATTTCTTTTATGCGCAAAATTTCTTTTATGCAGTCGAGTAATATAACTGTCCATCGTAGATAGTTAAAATTTAATGTAATATGACGCGACAAAGGTCCCATTCAGTGGGCAGTTTGTAGCGTTAGGATTTTTTACGTTTTTAAAATGTTTGTTGAAACTCCTGTTTTTTGTCTGCCGTAAATCAGTGCTATATAATTTATAAATGCAGCTGTGGCTTATAGCATGTCTGTTGTTATTGTCTGTGTCTTGTTGTTGCAAGTCTGTTGTTTAGTAGAATGTCGTGTATGTCTGCTATAAGAAATGAAGTCCATAGCATGTTTACTTCTTTTACAAGCACTTTTAAAAGAATTCCTTTATATTATGGTGTATGGGGAAAAATCATTTGCGGTGTATTTACACCAGGGTTGGCGAACCTATGGCACGCGTGCCAAAGTTGGCGCGTAAAACAATTTCTCTGGCACGCGAAAAAAAAAAAATTATATTCATTATACAAAATAACATATTCTTTTTTTCCCTATTATAATCAATAAAAACAAAAAATGCAACTATTTTTGCATGATTAACACATAACAAGAATTTTCTTTCCCTGTGATGTTATGCAGTATGTTTAACATGTATTTTGCCTTTTTATACGAATTTATAAAGTTGCATTTTTCAAACTAATTTTTTTAGACAGTCGCTACAATAAGATGGCAAATGGTATTATAGTTATACAGAAATCTCCAACGAACGCTCAATCCAGCATCAGCAAAAATCTCATAAATAAATTATTGATACATTGTTAATGCAACTTGGATAATTATAACCAGATTTTGGTTTAATAATAAAGTCAAAAATTACTAAATTTTTTTTCTAGCTACAGTTTGTACTACATAATTAAATCATATTTAGGAATTAACATTTGATTAGTTTAATAGCTTATTCCAAAATACAGAGAAATCGCATTTTAATTTTTAATATTTTTAAATTATTAATTATTAATATGTGAAAGCATCTGATTTTTAACCAGTGTTTTGTATAAACATCGCACACTGCAAAATTATTAGTTTGGCACGTTACTTTGTTGATAGATATCGTTTGTGAAATTTTTGGCACGGGCGCGTAAAAAGGTTCGCCGACCCTGATTTACACTATTATGTATGTTACACTATTTTAAACATAAAAAATATATATATTCTTTGTGAGGGGCATTAAAGGACGGTTTCAGTGGAATATACACAGCATTTATCACTCATTTACTGGATTACACGAAATATTAAATTTGAAATGGTCTACAAGGAAAATGCGTTTAGTCGCGTATTTTAATGATGTTATAATTTCAAGCATAATGAATTTTACGAACATTACGGAGATTTATTACAAATACTTACTGAAAAATATGACGTGCATATTTTTCCGTTATTGTTCATTTACAAGAACACACAAAAGATTTCGGCAACAGTAGTGTCTATGATCGATAAATGCTGGTAGTGTATTTTCAGTTAGTGTATGCATTTTTTACGTTTAATTAAATTTTAGCGTACCAAGTGGTGTGTATAAATGCTATAAATATAGATCACATACAGTTTTAAACAAAATAATTCGTAAACATTTTTGAGTATGAGGTTGCTTAAATGTTCTTTTAAATTGAACTATGTATCTTCAAGCTGAACTGTATTTAGTATATTAACCCCTTGGGGACGAGCGACCGATATTAATGCCACGTAAGGTGCTCAGAATCAGTGATTATTCTCACCAGTAAATATTTATTGTAAATTTTGCCTTATTTATTCCGCGCATTTTCCCGATTCAATTAGGCAAAATTTTCTGTTTTAAAAATCCGGTTACTAAAGATTAAAAATTCTGTGAAAGACGCTCGTCAAGGGGTTAAGGAATGTTTGTATAATACAAATAAAATTACGTACAAGACCACTCAAAGAAAGATTACGCATCTATTAATCGTATTTTCCGAAACTATGTTTACAATTGTGTAATTCTGGTTTTAATTTTAGTTTAATAGGAAGCGTGTGTAAAAATGCATATTATAAAGAGGCTCTAATAAATTATTCGAATGAATTTCCTTCTATTTGTGGAAAATATTGAAAGTGAATTTTCGACCGTGTTATCCGTTTTGTAAATAAGCTAATTTCTCTTTCAGTTTTTTGGAAGTCTTTTAAAGTGTTTCATAGCATAATTTTGTTTTCCTTATTTATCTGTAGTTGTTATACTTATTTCCCGTATTCTAAAGAATAAAAAAGTTTCACCAAACACGTATTTCGAATAGCGATAAAGTCCTTGCGATGCCAACAAAATTTAAAACGGTTAGCAGAAATGGTTCCACGATTTGCAAATTTAAATTTTGGTTTCAAAGTCATACTAAAGTAGCGTTGTTTATATTATGTGTAGGCTGCAATCCTCATAGAGTTGACGGCTGAAATTCCAAGATTAGTTAAAACTTGATTCACATATTAAAGTGAGACTGGTCTGTCAAATTCTGGTCTGTCTATCTTGGTGGGAAAAAACCGCAAACCACCAAACCACGTTTCCACCAAAATATGACTTGGCAGACCAGTTGCATGTTAATATGCTATTCGAGTTCTGTCTAATCTAGGAATTTTAGCCATCAACTCAATGAGGTCATGGTCTGTGTCACCGCCTTCCTCCCTAATATAATACATGAAATTTATTTTAATTTGCTGTTTCATAATTCATGATTTGGTTGCCTTCTGAAAAAAACACTCAAGTTATTCAATTTGGCGTATTTTGTTGAGAGAGATTTTAAAGAAAAGGGTGCTTATCGTACAAAACTTGTATTAGTATGCGCAATTAAACAATTTTACGTTGTTGTTAGTAGATTGTTTTTCTACGTAAAACAGTGGTAACATATGCACAGCCGTATGCTCAGTTTAAAATATTTCGTCCACACTGTGTCAACCAACATTCCCAATCTCAGCAAAACTCGCTTGGAAGAGATTATTTCACGATTAAGACAAATAAAACAAGTTGGAAATTGCACGTCAAACGTGGCAAATGAGGTGCATTCTTACTATAATTAGTTTTATAAATAATTTTGCACCGCATATTGTACTGAATGTATATTTTAAATGTACTTCGAAAGAGTATATCAACTTCATTCTGTCCGAAAGGCTGTAACGACATTAAAATGCACTTGAAATAATTTTTTCCCATTGGCCGTAATGCAACGGAAAAATTTTGACTGTCACTGTATATAAACTATACATCCGATTTTCATAAAATTTCAAATGACTCGACAAAATTTTGCAACAAATATGTATTTAAAATTTCAGACCTTTCGGTTGAGTAGTTTTTGCTCTGTTATATGCGGACGCATGGACAGACGGACCGAACTACGACTGTAGGTGCTACGTATTTATACAACTACGAATGCACCTAAAGACATTAATTTTGCAATAACAGTACATTCAATAAGTGCAATGTAAATTCAAGTTGTTAAATATTTTATCCAATATTCTCTCCGCCAATCCCAGTTTATTGCTGGCATGTTACAACTTTTATGGTGGCAATCTAGATGGCAAAATTCGTTCGCGTTTAACATGCAATAGACAGTCATATATTGAAATTTTTGACATGTCACTGTAATGTAAAACCATAAGCTATACGATAATAATTTTAAGTTTAAATTCTTTCCTGACGTACTGGAATTGTAGCACAGAAATTTACATTGAAATCCGTCAAGTTGTTGGTTAGAAAATTCCGAACATCTATACGTCTGTAGATACAAACGCAATGCCCGAAATAAAAGCTTATCTTTTTAGGTCACTTAAAAGTCGATTTAAAGATTTTTTTTAATTCTGCATAAGTAGTCTTAGAAATAGTGCCTCATTTTCGTAATTTAATTTTTTTTTTCTGATAACGCAAAATGTAAATTATTTTATTACATTTCATAGCTTTTTTAATTACCTATGATATGATATAAATTGCAATTAAATTTCATTCAATTTGAATAGATATATTGTTCTTTTGTCTTCTTTCTTATGATTTTTTTTAAATAGAAAAACAGTGTATATTAGAAACAAAATGTTAGTTCGCATTAATAATTTGAAGGAAAACACGCTTATGTTATAATAAAATAATTTTGTCACATGTATTTGTGTTCGAAATTGCATGTGATGTGATAAAAAATTCTGCTATCTAATTTAAATGTATAGGACACTTTTTGAGCTGTCTTTATTTTTCTGATTGTTTCTTAATTTATGGATGTCAATGCATTTCAGAAATAAAACTATAGTTCAAAATACTCAAAATACTCAATAATGGCTACACTGTAAAAAAAAGCACTGTAAATTTGCCAGCACAACTCAATCACTGTTGAAGGTACTATATCTTTCTTTGGTTTCCTGACTATTTAAACATGAAAAATACAGTAGTTGCGTAAAATTAACAGTACAATGTACTGGCAATTTTGGACGCATTTGGACCACAGCACAAACTACTGGCGTCCAAAATGCCAGTACATTGTGCTGTTAATTTTACGCAACTACTGTATTTTCCATGTTTAAATAGTCAGGAAACCAAAGAAAGATACAGTACATTCAACTGTGATCGAGTTTGTGCGCGAAGATGAACAGTACTTTGTACTGTAAAAATGTCGTTTTTTTACAGTGTATGAGTGATAAACATAAATTTAAAAAGGCAAACTACCTTTATTTATTTACATTTCGATATATTTAATCGCATGTTTCAAACTAGGTTAGTTTAGCTAAATTTTCAGTTTGAATTTTTGCGAAAATATTTTCTTGAGAGGAATGTTGCCATCTGATGTATTGAAACATGTCGATATGTAAATAAATAAAGGTACTTTGCCTTTTTAAATGCATGTTTATCACTTATAGCAATTATTGGGTATTTTGATATTTTGAAGTGATTATTATATATAGTTTAAAACAATAGTTAATAACAATAATTTAAAAATACTTTACGCTTATTTGTAATCATATATCACACATTGTAAAGGCATAAATAAAGTCTTTTCGGAGTGCTTAATATCAAGGTTATGTTATACTGTTATATAATGTCTACAAAATTTTTTAAAACATACAAATTTGAATAGTGTAGTTATATGAAAGCATGATATTTAATTTTATAGTTTAGCCAACTTATATATAAAAGAAAAATTGTAAAAGTGTTTTTTAAGAAAAAAGTTTTGATTAAAAATTTCGGAGAAATTAAATTTACATCATTAGTTATTTTCATTTTGCTATAAATTCAGATCTCTACTCATAATTTCCCATGAGAGTTAACTCTAAAATATACTTGAAAAATAACTTCATTGAGTCCTTCATCCTTATAACTATATTTTTATATTGCATATTGTTTATCTGAACAAATTAACATAAGCTTTATTTTCTAAAAGTAATTTTTATTTAACTGATGTTGAAATGCTGGAATTAAGTATTTTCTGTGAACAGTTTTTTCGTCAGAAGATATTTTTTTATTATTATTATCTTACTTATAGAAAGCACTGAGAAATGTGAGATTAAAATTATGTATTTGTTTGAAATATTAACAGCGAATTAAACCTAAAATTGCTATTTTACAAATTTCATGAAGATAGCATATTCCGTGTATAATTAAGGAGTACGAATATCCATATACAAAATTCAATAATCAGAAGTTTCGTCTAACATTAAATAAACATTTTTGGTTTATCTTGTGGTATTTATTACATTAGCAGTAAACGCATAAATTAGGTCTTTTCGGAGTGTATTACATCTAGATCATCTGTTATTGTGGTAATGTGTCCATTGCGTTTTCTAAAACATATAAATATAAATACTGCAGATATGCATGCAATTTATTTTATTGTTTACTTAAGTTACATTTATGAAATCCACCAGAAAAATGATTTCTAAACAAAATTTTCATTTAATGGTTTTAGAGAAATTTAATTTATATTATCAGTAAATTTCGTTTTTAGGTGCTTTCGTAATTATATAAATACGTAGCACCTATAGTCGTCGTTCAGTCCGTCCGTCCGTCTGTCTGTCCACATGTAACAGAGCAAAAACTACCCAACCGAATGGTCTGAAATTTTAAATGTATGATTGTTGCAAAATTTTGTCGAGCCATTTCAAATTTTATAAAATTCTGATGTATAGTTTAATTACAGGGAGAGTCAAAAGTTTTTCTTTACATTACGGCCAATGGGAAAAATTATTGCAAGTGCATTTTAATGATGTTACAGCCTTCCGAATGATCTGAAATTTTAAATATATAATTGTTGCAAAATTTTGTCGAGCTGCTTCAAATTTTATGAAAATCGGATGTATAGTTTAATTACAGGGACAGTTAAAACTTTTCCGTTACATTACGGGGAATGGAAAAACATTATTGGAAGTGCATTTAATGATGTTACAGTCTATGCACTTTATGAAGTGCAAAAAATTATACATTCAGTACAATATGGGGTGCAAAAAATAATTATAAAACTAGTTATAGTACGAACGCATCTCATTTGCCACGTTTGACGAGCAATTTCCAACTTGTTTTAGGTGAAAGAGATCATTTTTTGAGTACATTTTCATATTCAATTGTAACTTATATAGATATCAGTTAATATTTTAAAAATGGAATCGAATACTTAAATTTCAGTGTGAATTTCTGCCACACATATATATTGTAAAATAATTTCATACATTTTAAAATGTTTTTCACCGTAATTCCGAAAACATGTGATATTTATAAACTCGAACTCAGATCAACGAATATTACCCATTTTATTTAAGCAAATATTATCTATTCTTTATTTTATTTTTTCTCAAGTCATATCGCCAATTTCATTTATAGGAAAATTCAAAGATTCGAAATCTAGGAAATAAAGATAATTTTTATGGAAATTTATGTTTTAATACGCTATTACTATCGAAAAATTTAACATTTTGAAAAAAAAAATTACAAGTCTTTTGTAATTCGTCATTTCTTCGTACTTTCTCCTCTGTTATGTAATATTTCAAATGATATTGGACTAATTTTCGATCATCGATTCACCGCAAAATGGCATATCTAATATAGTATATAAAATAAAGTCTAGATTAGGGGACTAATTAACGCACAGCGCAAACTACTGAACCTAAAATCTTGAAAATCGTGGTAAAAATACTTCTTATGACATAGACTTCTGCTAAGAAAGGATTTTCTAAAGTGTCACCCCTAATGGTTTTTGCACGGGGAGGGGGAAAAAATCGAATATCAAAATTATGCGTCAAATGATAGCATATTTCAATGTAGTTTTGTATGCTGAATCGAATGCTACCAAATAAATTTTTATAAGTCCAACAGTTCATGACACATTTCATATTTTTCTAATTTGGCGGTGTCTTTGGCATCTAAACCTCAAAATATCTATCATTCCATCCGCTACTATAGCAATGGAAAAAATTCAAATCAACCCTTTTGGCTGAAAAATAAAAACGGCTCTATGAGTTTGAAATAAAAATGCAAGCATCTTAATTTAAAAAAAAAAAAAATAGTGATTTTATGTAAAATAAAAGGAAAAAAATTACTGAGAATTTAGCGTTATAAAACAAAAATGGAAAAGGTACTACTTAGATATTCCGTCGACCAAAAAACTATCGTCAAACTATAAGATTAAATGCCAATAATGGCTGATCGTAAATATCAAATTCACTTGAATTTAAACAAGCTACACGTGTTTACGTCATCAAGTGATTTTAATTTCGACGTTTTATTTGTATTTTTATTAATGTTATACTAATTTATTTGTTATTTCGTTATTTAAAATAAAGATTATGTCAATTTATATAATTTGGCGAATGGTTTGGCAATTTATATAATTTGGCGAAATTGGTCGACGGGATAACAAGTAGTACCAATGAAAATATTTAAGTATGAAAGCAATGTTTGTAACGACTTAAAAATTATTTTCATATATATAAACTCGGTTTATGGCGTCAGATGCCGTCATCCGAAGAATCTACAAGAGTCTTTTTCCATTTTTTCCGGTCATAGGTTCCTCAATGAAAGAAATTGGAATTGGAATAATATTGTGCGATTTATAAATTGCTCCTCGATAAGAAGAAACAAGTTGGAAATTGCTCGTCAAACGTGGCAAATGAGGTGCGTTCGTACTATAACTAGTTTTAAAATTATTTTTTGCACCCCATATTGTACTGAATGTATAATTTTTTGCACTTCATAACGTGCATAGTCTGATACATCACTATGCACATCACATTAAAATGCACTTCCAATAATTTTTTCGGAACACTTTTGACTGTCCCTGTAATTAAACTATACATCCGATTTTCCTAAAATTTGAAATAGCTCAACAAAATTTTGCAACAATTATATCTTTAAAATTTCAGACCATTCGGAAGGCTGTAATATCATTAAAATGCACTTGCAATAATTTTTCCCATTGGCCGTAATGTAAAGAAAAACTTTTGTCCGTCCCTGTAATTAAACTATACATCCGATTTTCCTAAAATTTGAAATGGCTCGACAAAATTTTGCAACAATTATATCTTTAAAATTTCAGATCATTCGGAAGGCTCTAATACCATTAAAATCCACTTGCAATAATTTTTCCCATTGGCCGTAATGTAAAGAAAAACTTTTGACTGTCCCTGTAATTAAACTATACGTCCGATTTTCCTAAAATTTGAAATGGCTCGACAAAATTTTGCAACAATTATATCTTTAAAATTTCAGGTCATTCGGAAGGCTCTAATATCATTAAAATCCACTTGCAATAATTTTTCCCATTGGCCGTAATGTAAAGAAAAACTTTTGACTGTCCCTGTAATTAAACTATACATCCGATTTTCATAAAATTTGAAATGGCTCGACAAAATTTTGCAACAATCACATATTTGAAATTTCAGACTATTCGGTTGGGTAGTTTTTGCTCTGTTACATGCGGACAGACGGACGGACGGACAGACGGACGGACAGACGGACGGACGGACTGAACGACGACTATAGGTGCTACGTATTTATATAATTACGAACGCACCTAAAAATGGGTACATTTATAACAACCGTGCGCACATCACGCTGATAGCATTTTTAAAATTCCCAGTAGCAGTAGTTACATTTTGCGTATGTAAATTAAAAATATTTTTTTGTTTTTAATTATGGCATTATTTCCTGTTATTGTTTATCTTTTCAGTTTTTTAAATGTAATTAGTATAAGGCATGCATTTTAAATGAAATGAATGAAAGGTTTGTGTTTTAAATGAAAATAATAAAATAAGAATATGCTATGAAAACAATCTTTATTGATTTATTACCTGCGCCCGGCTGACATAAAAGTATCACAAAAGCCACATATTCACTTTTCTTTGAGTAGTTGCTCATGAGAATTCAAGTTAACCTTCCGTAATCGGATACTTCACATATTGGTGTATTAGCTTTAATGTTGAAAGCATCGTTTATGTTTGAAGCGAAAACTTTACTATGAATTTTATTACACAAAATCGCATCATCTTCATTTACTATATATTTACAACGGAAATTTGTATTTCATTCCGATTGTTTATAATACTTTCGTAGGGTATACCACAATTAGTTAGGTAATAAGTTTGGAAAAGTTTTAGTGTATACATATTGTTCAAGGGTACTTAGTTATAGAGCAACAGTAAAAGTTCAAAAATTAAGTGAACCTGATTATGAAAGTTTAGCCTTTTTCAAAAAAAAAATCTACAGAACATATTTTGTTACAAGTGGCCCTGTTGCATGACTTTTAGGAATGGTGTTAGTATATACGATTTCATTATATGTTGATTAGTTACAGAGGTATTAATTCCTGATGTCATAATGGTCTCATTACCCGACCATAAGTGCGCTGTTTATAATCAACTAAAACAATTACTTCTTAATTGCTAAATTTTGTCCAACGCTTAAGATAACATTATATCGCAATGGTGTTCGCATCGTTTTCAGTAATGAGCAAGGTCAAGCTGAAGATCCATATTGTTTAAAATAGAAGTTCAAATTCACCATTTAGTTTAATCCAAGGTTCATTTGGAAATATTGACCAGCGCAGCGGGCATAGCCTGCTAGTTTTTAAATAAATGTGAATTAATGTGAAAAAAATTTCCCACACCGTAAATAAAAATCTATTTATTATCACAGAAAAACGTTTATAATAATATGAGTCTCTACGATTTACCGAATATTCCAAAACGCATACTTTTATCTTCATTATTCTCACTCTGTTAAAAAAAAAGACAAATAATATTTTTATCTACAAAAATATTTTATAATCACTAAAAAATATATACCCAATAATCAGATATACGTACATTTGTCTTTATAATGCTTAGAAACAAATAGATTTTCGAAATTTGAAGAAATATATGTAACAAGCAAAGATCCTTTTGCTGCCTCTAATTTTTGGAAACGTTTACGAGTAGCTTTTACAGAGTATTAATCAGTTTTGTCAAATCGTGATTTAGGTTTTTCGGATTCTATCAACTCTCAAGTAAACTTTTACATGTTCAACAGGAAAACATTCCAAAAATAAAAACATAAATATTAATATTAAAATGTTGCACGAGATCTACTCTATATCAATTAGAAAAACTTTAATACGGTTTTGAAATCAGCTGAGGAAAAACCCATCTAAAATTAACTGTACTTTAATTTTTGGCTGAAGCCAGAAATATGCCCCAAGACATAAAAGGATTTGATCGGGCATAATTAATCATCTCGGTATATACTAAAGTGAAAGCCTCTACAATGTATAGGGCGGAGAAACTTCTCTTCATCCTGCCACGAGACCAAATGCAAATCCCGGAAGTTGAAATTGAAACTTTTTGTAGCATGAAAACTCGGATACTTCTTTCGTTCTATGAGACTGAACTTTGTTAACGGCATAACGTATTATTGATCTAAATGGCAAGGAGGAATATTCTTCGTTCTCTTCAGAAATGCTGAGATAATCTAAGGAAATGCAAGAGCATTTTAGGGGATTTTGGTTGGTATTGCGATTCTAGATTATGTGGAGGTTCAGAGTCTAACTCTGCAGTAGATTTTTATTCTTCGGGATATCCGAAGGCTAGTATCCTTGAGAGCTGGCAAGGCTAGATTTTTTTTCATTCAAGGAAGAGAAATAAACGCTATCTGGTACAGGCTGAGAAGAGAAGTCACGTCTCATCGAACACAATAATGAATTTACCCGAGCTCAGATTTAGCTCCAGATGCGGAAAGGAGTGAAAGAGAATTTTTTTTTGACTCACAAGAGAAAGTTGTAATAAAATACTACAAAATGGAATTCGAATTGACTATAATTCAGTGGCAAAACAGTTTGATTTTATCTTTCAGTAGTAAGGCTTAAACGCTGTTTTGGACACTTATTTGTTGCGAAATTTCTCCCAAACCAGAACTTTACTATTTGAATATATTTTTATTTTTAATAAATATTTCTTTAGTTTTAATGAGAACGGATCCACAGACGTTTTACGCTTCCACTTCACATTACAACACCAGCCTTCGTCACAACTGGGGGAGAGGGACAGCATACGTGAAATAATAGCAACGATCATTAATATTCATTAAAGAGCACCCAGATATTTCTGAAACCAGCCGAAAGTATTCGGAACAACAGTTCCGGAAAAGAAAGAGTGTTAATGCCAGACATTCTCTCCCCGGAAAAAAGAATATTCAGCGAGGTAGTTAAGCATGAACATAAACAGTTTAACGGAACAGTTTGCCAGAACATTCCGGAAGCAAGCCCTTGCCACACTCAGTGATAAAACCAGTGTGTCGAAACTGACATTTCCCTAGGCAGGTTATTCCAGCAAAATTTGAAAAGGTAGGCTCATTTTATTTTCAGTGGCTCTCAAACTGTTAATCTGTAGAATATTGATGGGGTTTTTACATTTCCGTTAGAGAAAAATAATAGTTAAGTATTTTAGATAAATTGAAATATTAAATTATGATAAAACATAATAACTTGTAATTAGATTAACCAAGACTCAGCCAAGAGACAGCAAATAGATATCTGGTTCGAATCATTCTGGTTCAGTCATTTTTCGCCCAGTTGGGAATTTATACTGTAAAAAAAAAATCTATAAATTTACTAAAGTTTTTCTACGAAACTGGGATTCCTAGAACTTTGTATGTAACTGTAACAAGAAAAATTCCTCTAACAGCGTCTGTTACAGGAATTTTTCTTGTTGCCGTTACATAATAAGTTCTCGGAATCCCAGTTTCCTAGAAAAACTTTAGTAAATTTACAGATTTTTTTTTTTTACAGTGTACTTCTCATAACATGTAATTAATAGAACTTTAATGATTTAGACATATATGTATTACTAGCAGATCTATCCGGCTTCGCTCGTGTCAATAATAAGGGTCGTCCAGGGTAAAATACGTTAAAAATAAATAATACGGCAATGACAATAATTGAGATTGGTGCATTCCCGTTCACGGATCGTTAAAAAGATCAATTAGAAATGTAAATATAACTAAAATAGTCTTAATTACGTCAACCGTAACTATACCATAATAATATACATTCCAAACAAATGTCAAAACATATATTAAAATACAATTATTTGCTTAAAAGACGTCATTTCAATAAAAAACACATTAAAAATACTAAATATGTAAAGGTTTCGACTGTTTCTTTGAGTCATCTTTAGAATATACAAAAAACAACAAATACAATGCCAATTGTGAAATTATACTGATGATGGCAACGACCTTAGCCATTAATTGTGCCTTTACTGAAATTTTTCTTAACTTATGAACATCATACAATTTCGTTTTTCACACTGTCGAATAGCAAAAAGTTCTTTCAAATGAAATTTATTTGAAAATTGTATCTCAATTTTCTCATTTGAATGCATTTTAAAGTAACTGTCAATCATGGATATTTATAAATTTGCATGCAGCCCAATTACGAAAGATATACCTGTTTTCTCTTAATGCAATATTATAAAGAAAAGACATTGCTATGAGTAACTCTAGCATCATATTGTTGGTGGCAACAGCCTAACTCAACCTTAAATTTAACTTTTACTGCAATTTGACCTTTAAACATCGCACATTTGACTGTTCCAACTTTTAACAGAATACAAAAAGTACTTTCAGTAATATTTGTTTGAAAAGCTTATCTCAATTTACATATTCTTTTATGTTTTTTAAAGTAATTTTCAAGCCTGAATTTTTTTAAATATGGCTGCAACCCAGTTACAAAAGTTTAACTTAATTGCTCCAAAACATTGTAAATAATTCAGTATTTGTTTGTTTTCGAGTACATTTTCATAACTAAATTGGTAAATTCCAGTATTTGTTTTCATGTGGGAATATCATTCCGGCTGCTTATAACATGGTTCTTCTAAAAAAAATTTAATTCAACTTACACTATTAGTTTTTCAGTTAAGCTTTTGGTGCGTAACATTGTTATTCGCTGATTAGTCATAGAATTGTAGGGGAAAATTCCAAAATCATCTGTAACCCGATTATGAAAGATTAGTATTTTTAAAAATTCTGAATGAATTTCATTGGAACTTGCATTGTTTGTTAGATAATTTTACACGGATGGTTTTAAAATATTGCATATAGTTTTACGTGGCTTTGTTATACAATGATGGAAGAAAGTTCAATAGTCAGGTGAGCCCGATCCTAAAAGATTAGCATTTTTTTAAAAGTTCTACTGGACAGATTATTATGGCATTTGCACTGTTACTTTACACCCAAATTTTTGGAATAGGTTTTGTATGTAACATTTTGTTTAACATGCTTTGTTTTAGAATTTGCTGAAATGTTCTATAATCAGGCGAAACCAATTCTGAATGATTAGACTTTTAAAAAAGTTAGATAATTTTTGAGAAATAGTTTTAGTATATTGTTTATCCGTCTATCATTCTTAGACTAAATCCTAATGTTAATGATCAACTAAAAAATTTTGTCCTTAACAGCCGAAATTTTGTCTGACATATTATAAAATATAATAGCGCAGTGATGATCGTATCGTATCCATCAATATGGAAGTACATTTGAGATAAAGATACATATTGCTTTAAAATGGCAGATAAAATTCATCGATATATTTCCTTAAATTCAAGATTTGTTCGGAGAAACTGTTCACCGCAGCGGGCGAAATGTTCTACTCAGATAAATAAGTGATTGCTAAAACGAAACTAATCAAAAATTTACTCTAAAAAATAGTAGCTATGTTATAATTTCTATTTAATATAAATCGTAGAAAAGTCGTGTGTTATGTAACTGTATTCACTATAAATCGTAGAATGTTATCACTGCATTTCAAGTATTAAAATAGTTATCTAAATGATATAATTAAAAATTCAGCATTACAAAGAAATGGGGAAAAATTTGTAGCCGTCGATTTTTCGAACCAGTTTGAAATCATATTAACGACAGTGACGTATTTTAGCAAACGATTTTTTTTTTTATTATTATCTTTTTCCTAAATTGATTTCTTGACGTTGAAACGACTACATTAAAATAGATTTTTTAACTTCAGAAACACTCAAGTAACGTACTACGTCATTTTAATACATGCTTAGTTAAAGTTTTTACACAAATATATGAAAAATGTGCATTTTCTTCTTTGAATGGCGTCAATTTCAAAAACAGCAAAAGTATAGTGAGACAATCTGAATTTTTATTGGCTAATAAAACAAAATACTCGAGTTATAATTTTTTTTTTATTATTATACAGCAGTTTTTTAGATGTGTGGCAACAGGAAAGAAACTATTAAATTTGAAAATTTAAAAAGAAATATTTCTGTAATGTTAAATTATGAAATGTTGCGGAAAAAAGTGATAAATATTGGTCTGATTTTTTTTAAAGTAGACAGTGATCTTTTCCACGATCTAAAACGTATGTAGATGAAGTTTCCTGCAAATCGGTCAAAAATTGAAGATTTGTATAAAGGACATACATACAGAGAACGGCTTTTATATATATGGATATATTTCGTTATTTCTTTTCTTTATTCTAAATTTCGTAAGGTGATTTTTTTTTTTTTTTTGTAGAAAAAAAAAATACAGAAAGCATTATTAGGCTGAATTTAATTCAAGAGAAAAGAAAGGCCAAGTAAAAAAAGTCCTTCCGGCCAGTGCCGGGAGGAAGAGGTAGCTTTCATATTCCTTACTTTAAAAAAGGCAACTTATATTATTCGAACACACGAAGCTCAATTAAGTGGAAACCGAATGTAGGAGATTCAATTTTAATTTTTATCAATACTAAATCATTATGAATGAGAATTTCGCGAAATTAGTCAGCTTTATCCAAGCTGTTTTTATTTAAAGTAAGTTATATTTGGCTGCTAAATTCGGCGATTTCTTAAAGTGCCTGCCATTTTAAAACAACATGGTGGATGAGGCTAACCAGTGAACTTGGTAGAGACCTTAGTAATTGCTGTGCACATGCTCACTCGCATCGGAATCGGTTGATATATACGAGTGCTGCAGGCAATCAGATTTTTCAAAATGTCACTCACGTTAAAAATTGAAACTGCTATATCTGGACCATTTTCTAAGGTAAAGACAAACAAAAAATGCTCCTGAATCCTTATATCAAGGTCAAACACTTAAGAAAGAAACCTTTTTCAATTTCTAATTTTTTTGTACCTCACTTTAAATATATATTTTTTTAATTTAATGGCCGCCATTTTGAAATAAAATGGCTGATGAAGCTGGCCAGGGAACTTGGTCGAGATATTGATGTATACTATCCACATGCCTTCTTCCATCGAAATAGGCGAATACGTGTGGTATCGCGGGACAAATACAAGATCGTTTCAATGTGTTAGCCATGATAGAAATTCAAAGCGCTATAATTCAACCACTTTTTAAGATATAAACAAAAGAACAAATTTTCAGAAACAAAAACTGCTCCAAAATCTTTGTAACAAGGCCAAACACACACAAAAAAATCTTTTTCATTTTCCAATTTTTTAATACCTCATTTTAAATTTTAAATTACATTTTTTTAAAAAATGGCAACCCTTTTGAAACAAGATGGCGAATGAAGCTGACCAACGAACTCGATCGAGACATTGGTATGTACTATGTACAGACCAAGTTACATTCAAATCGGTTCATAAATACGCCTGTCATCGCGTGACAAAAATCAGGTCGTTTTAAAATGTCAGCCACAATAGAAATTCAAAATGTTATAACTCAGCCATTTTTTTAGACATAGATGAAACAAAACCTGTTCCGGAATCTTTGTATTAAGGTCAAACACATACAAAAAAAAATCTTTTCCATTTTCTGATTTTTTGGTATCTCATTTTAAATTTAATTTTTAAAAAAAATTTTAAATGGCCGCCATTTTGAAACAAGATGGCGGATGAAGCTGGCCAACGAACTCGGTTGAGTTATTTGTATGTACTATGTACACACCAAGGTATATCCAAATCGGTTCATAAATACGTCTGTTATCACGTGACAAATATCAGGGCGTTTCAAAATGTCAGCCACGCTAGAAATTCAAAATGCTATAACTCAACCATTTTTTAAGATATAGACGAAACAAAAACTGCTCCCGAATCTTTTTATCAAGGTCAAACACATAATAGAAAAATATTTTTTCAATTTTCAATTTTTTGGTACCACATTTCATATTTAAATTTTTCTTAAAATTGTAAATGGCCGCCATTTTTAAACAAAATGGCGGATGAAGCTGGCCAACGAACTCAGTCGAGACATTGGTCTGTACTATGTATAAACGAAGTTACATCCAAATCGGTTCATAAAAACGCCTTTTATCGCGTGACAAAATTTAGGACGTTTCAAAATGTCAGCTTCGCTAGAAATTCAAAATGCTATAACACAGCCATTTTTTAAGATATAGACGAAACAAAAACTGCTACGGAGTCTTTGTATAAAGGTCAAATACATAAGAAAAAAATATGTTTCCATTTTCAATTTTTTGGTACCACATTTCAAATTTAAAATTTTTTTTAAAATTTTAAATGGCCGTCATTTTGAAACAAAATGGCGGATGAAGCTGGCCAATGAACTCGGTCGAGACATTGATATGTACTATGGACACACCGAATTACATCCAAATCGGTTCATAAATACGAGAGTTACAGTGTGACATAGGTCAGATGTATATATATATATCAATTTTGAACGGATGGTAGTTTCGGGGTCTGGGGGTCATGATCGATGAAAATATACCAAAATTTTTTGAAATCGCTTTCCTTCGAACGACTGCAATAGGTAGCTTTTTGTAAAGAAAGCTACCTAAATGTTTATATATTCCTTTGGGCCACCATAATACTTTGATAAGAGACAGTGTTAAAAGGATTTTTACGACATTTCGAAATGTTTAATAATTAATACTGAAGATTTGTTGTTATCTAAAATAACAGGAACATTTGGCCCCGAGTAATCCCGAGTAATAGACTCTCTAGCTGAAAGCCAGATTGAAAAAAAAAAAAAAAAAAAATCAAAAATTGAAACCGGACAAATTTAAAAGGGAAATTAACAGTATTAGTTATCAACTGTTGGAAAAAGTAAAAAGGTATAAAAATAAGATTACAGGATTGTATGCATATGATTTTGCAGATTTGTTTAACAACATAGAGATTGAGGATTTGAGGGAGAGAGATATTGGAGGTGTATAATAGGTATGGTGATTTATACATGGATTTAAGTGAATTTCAAAATTTGTTTCAATTGGTGGTTCAAGAGAATTTTTTATATGAGGGCAATAAGGTATATAAGCAGATTAAAGGTATCCCCATGGGGGGGAGTTGCAGTTCAATTTTGGCCGACATGTATCTAGATATATATGAAAATATAAGTGAATTACATAAAGACATAATGAGTTTCAGATATATCGACGACGTTTTGATTGTCGAGCTGAATGGAATAAAGATTAACCATGAATTTAAATATTATCCTAAAAATTTAGAATTGAAACTTTCCGGTAGTCATAATAGTTGCATTACAAATTACTTAGATGTAAATCTAAAATTAGAAAAGAGAAATTTAATTACATCGGTTTATGATAAAAGAGACGATTTTAACTTTAAAACAATTGCAATATTGAATTTCAATTCAAATGTCCATATATCGGTATTCAGAAACATTTATATTAACGGTTTAAACAGATTAAACCGATTGACATCGGATAGTGTCATTTTGAATGAGGATATGCTGAAATGGTACGTCACTGCTGTGAAACAGGGTTATCCTGTGAGTCTGGTCAAAAATATGACGTATAATTATGTTAGAACTTGCAAGAACAGAAGTGAATTGATGCCTTTACTCGAAGCGTGTGGTTTACGGAATGTAGTAGAAACAGATCCCTTTTGATATGGATTGATTTCGGTCGGTCGGTTTCATTTAGCTTTAATCTTGTTTCATTTGTTTTTTCAATATGGTGTCGACAGGTAAATCTGGGGAATGTTGCATGCTTAAAAACAGTTTTAACCCTGCATTAGTGTGTCATAAGCCACACAGACCTGTCTCCATGTTTAATTAGTTATTTGCCTTGTTTCTTATGGTTGTTTTGTTTAAGTTAAAGTTGGTTAAGTTGTGTTTCTTCAAGTTTGTTTATTAAGTTAAATTATAGTTCTTATTTGGTTTGGTTAAGTTAATTTTGTGCTTCAATTAAAGTTTACAGATTGTGATAATGCTTGAAATAACTATTGGAATTTTTTAACTATGTGTATCCGGTGAGATATGTTGGCGTGGCTACAGTTTCATTTGGCATTTGAAAAGTGTATGGATTATGTGGAATATTAATAGTTGCTGGATTTGTGTTTAGAGGCTACTAGAGGCGTTTTGTCATGTATGTCTTTTCACTGAGTTTATAGTTGAGTAAAGATGTTTGTAATTACCACCATTTGTAGCTTAATTGATTTTAAGTGCTTTTTATTGGATTTGTCAAGTTAAGAGGTTTTACAGATTTGTGTGGTTTTGTATTTTGTTGCGTTCGTTAACTAATTCTGTTAAGTGTTTGTTTTTAATATGTTTGATAGTTAAATAGGTGTTTGTTCTAGGTATATATAAAAATATGCTGCAATTTGCTCATGTCTCTCTTACGACTCCCCCAAAATGTCCCCTTTGGAGGGTTATTGTGTATGGCTATTTCAGTATGGTCATGGTGGCTAAAGTATGGTTAGTGGTATGTGCTGGAAACATAATTTTTGAATTTGAATTGGGAATTGAATTGTTTTGAAATATGCATAATATGGAAGGTAGAATAAATTATATGGAGACCGGCAAGAGACGGTATATCAAAGATGACCGTTGTGCTCGGTCGACTCTCAATAAAATGGTAGAGAGTGGATCGTTAGAAAGTGACCATGATTATGAGAGTTTGGAGCATAGTGATTGTGAAATAGATATAGTTGAAAGTGTGGAGAAGTGGGAGAGCGTGAGCGGTTGCAAAAAAATATTTGAAAATAAAAAAATAAATAATTGTGGAAAAGCTGATAAAAATTGTAGTTTTGATCGTGTTTCTATGAATTTGGATAGCGGTGGTGGAGATGGTGAAAATTACGTTAAGTACAGTACTAGGTGCTTCTATAACAGTAGTCATATAATTAAGGGTACTGAAGGTGGTAATATAGGTATCAAATATAAATGTTATAAAACTAGATATTTTTACAACAGAAATTTTTATAAGAACAATAATGTATTAAATTTTGATAAGTGTACTGATAAAAGATGTAAGGTATGTATCTGTGCGGAAAACACGAAAAACGATTTTGGACAAAATAATGGGAAATGTTTAAAATTTTGTAAAGTATACAATTGCGTGTATAAGCTAAGATGTCAAGTATGTAATGTTGCATACATTGGTCAAACTTCAACTCCACTGAACAAACGCTTCAATAACCATAAGTCAGATATAAGAAATTTAAAAGTTAAGAGAGAGCATGAAGATATAGAAATAAAACACTTCGCTGAACATGGTATAGATAACATTAAAATATCAATTTTAAAAATCGTCCAAAATAAAATTAAAAGAAAAATATATGAAAAGGATATGATGATTGCACATGGTACACTATATCCCTATGGGTTGAACGTTATGTTTGGTGGGTGCAACATTATACAAACCTTTAAAAATCGAGACATGACTGACTCCATCTATGCAAAGATAAAGTGTGATATTGATGGTTATAACGTTTATAAAGATGGAAAAAAGTAATCGTGATTCAGGGATTACTAGAGAAAAATTGGTTGGATTGAAGGACGGTGAAAGCATTGTAACAGCTTTAATGAATTGTAACGGTAATGACAAGTTCAAGAGTATCAAATATATCATATTCAATGTCAAAAAGATGTTGATACCTAAGGTTTTGATTTTGTTATCGCAAAAAATAGGAATACATAACATAGATCTGGGTATTGATCTATTAAAATATAGAATAAAATTAAATAATTGGCAAAGTTACTGTAAGTCAAAGTGTGAAAATCAGGAAGATGCAGATAAAGTATATTTCGTTATAGATTACATAGGAGGGTGCTACAGTAATGTAAATTACAAAAGGATTTTTAATAAATATAAGGACATGTTACCAATAAAAAATTTAAATATTGTTAAAGCATTTAAGTATGACAAGCCTTTAGGTAGAATGATCTTTAATTATAATTATTATTCTAAAAATAGTAATAGGAACGAAAATACAGACATTTGTAAATGTAATGAGGATGTGTACAACAAATATGTAGACAAACATTATGGACATGTAATAACTGGGAATCTAGAAATCGTACAAAATGTCGAACTGAAAAATCAAATGAGTTATGGAGCAAAATACATAATAAAACGGAATTTCACGAAAAGTAATGCAGTTAAACGGTTTAAATGTAATATAGAAATCTTTATACAAAAGTTAACTTATAAATACAGACTACCTGGAGAATTATTTGAAGAATGGAAATATCATATTTTAAAGGAACTAGAGGAGACATACGTTAAAAACTTTGAAGGTTTGTCCGAAGAGAAATATATTGATTTAAGAAAAGCTATAAAAACCATCCAAGATGATTTTATAATAACATATGTAGATAAGGCAAGTACTAACTATGCAATTATCTGTAAAAAATTATATGGAAAAATATTAAGAGAAAGTTATGAAAACACAAATAATTATGAGTTAATTAGGGCAAAAATTAATGAGGTGGAGAACAGAATTAGGGCAATGTATAAAAAAATTAAAACAAAACAAGATAATTTGAATTTTCCTTATTTGGTTTTAATACCCAAGTTCCATAAATGCCCTGTGAAATTTAGAGCCGTTACATGTGGTTATAATTCCTATATTGAATGTGCGAATAAAAAATTATTAAAGGTATTGAAGAGAATATTTTTGAAGATTAAAAGTGAGAATTCAACTTTTATCAACCGCCGCGGCGAGCGGCCCATCTTCGTCCGCAACCCTTTATTCTTCCACTTATTCCGACTCTTTTGCGGAAGCAAGTTGCATAGGTCCCCAGCCACGTCCCGAGTAATAGACTCTCTAGCTGAAAGCCAGATTGAAAAAAAAAAAAATCAAAAATTGAAACCGGACAAATTTAAAAGGGAAATTAACAGTAATAGTTATCAACTGTTGGAAAAAGTAAAAAGGTATAAAAATAAGATTACAGGATTGTATGCATATGATTTTGCAGATTTGTTTAACAACATAGAGATTGAGGATTTGAGGGAGAGAGATATTGGAGGTGTATAATAGGTATGGTGATTTATACATGGATTTAAGTGAATTTCAAAATTTGTTTCAATTGGTGGTTCAAGAGAATTTTTTATATGAGGGCAATAAGGTATATAAGCAGATTAAAGGTATCCCCATGGGGGGGAGTTGCAGTTCAATTTTGGCTGACATGTATCTAGATATATATGAAAATATAAGTGAATTACATAAAGACATAATGAGTTTCAGATATATCGACGACGCGCGACGTTTTGATTGTCGAGCTGAATGGAATAAAGATTAACCATGAATTTAAATATTATCCTAAAAATTTAGAATTGAAACTTTCCGGTAGTCATAATAGTTGCAATACAAATTACTTAGATGTAAATCTAAAATTAGAAAACAAAAATTTAATTACATCGGTTTATGATAAAAGAGACGATTTTAACTTTAAAACAATTGCAATATTGAATTTCAATTCAAATGTCCATATATCGGTATCCAGAAACATTTATATTAACGGTTTAAACAGATTAAACCGATTGACATCGGATAGTGTCATTTTGAATGAGGATATGCTGAAATGGTACGTCACTGCTGTGAAACAGGGTTATCCTGTGAGTCTGGTCAAAAATATGACGTATAATTATGTTAGAACTTGCAAGAATAGAAGTGAATTGATGCCTTTACTCGAAGCGTGTGGTTTACGGAATGTAGTAGAAACAGATCGCTTTTGATATGGATTGATTTCGGTCGGTCGGTTTCATTTAGCTTTAATCTTGTTTCATTTGTTTTTTCAATATGGTCTCGACAGGTAAATCTGGGGAATGTTGCATGCTTAAAAACAGTTTTAACCCTGCATTAGTGTGTCATAAGCCACACAGACCTGTCTCCATGTTTAATTAGTTATTTGCCTTGTTTCTTATGGTTGTTTTGTTTAAGTTAAAGTTGGTTAAGTTGTGTTTCTTTAAGTTTGTTTATTAAGTTAAATTATAGTTCTTATTTGGTTTGGTTAAGTTAATTTTGTGCTTCGTTGTCCAACTTCATCCGCCATCTTGTTTCAAAATGGCGGCCATTTAAAAAATTTAAAAAAAAATTAAAATTTAAAATGAGATACCAAAAAATTGGAAAATGAAAAAGATTTTTTTCGTATGTATTTGACCTTAATACAAAGATTCCGGAACAGTTTTTGTTTTGTCTATGTCTAAAAAAATGGCTGAGTTATAGCATTTTGAATTTCTATTGTGGCTGACATTTTAAAACGACCTGACTTTTGTCACGCGATATCAGGCGTATTTATGAACCGATTTGGATGTAACTTGGTCTGTACATAGTACAAACCAATTTCTCGACCGAGTTCGTTGGCCAGCTTCATTCGCCATCTTGTTTCCAAAAGGGTTGCCATTAAAAAAAATTAAATTTAAAATGAGGTATTAAAAAATTGGAAAAAGAAAAAGATTTTATGTGTTTGGCCTTGATACAAAGATTCCGGAGCAGTTTTTGTTTCTGAAAATTTGTTCTTTTGTTTATATCTTAAAAAATGGTTGAATTATAGCACTTTGAATTTCTAGCATGGCTAACATTTTGAAATGATCTTGTATTTGTCACGCGATAAAACACACGTATTCGCCTATTTAGATGTAAGAAGGCATGTGGATAGTATACATCAATATCTCGACCAAGTTCGCTGGCCAGCTTCATGAGCCATCTTGTTTCAAAATGGCGGCCATTAAATTAAAAAAAAATTATACTTAAAGTGAGGTGCAAAAAAATTAGAGATTGAAAAAGGTTTCTTTCTTAAGTATTTGACCTTGATATAAGGATTCAGGAGCATTTTTTGTTTGTCTTTATCTTAAAAAATGGCTCAGATATAGTAATTTCAATATCTAATGTGGGTGACATTTTGAAAAATCTGATTTTTTGCCTGCGAAAGCACTCGTATATATCAACCGATTCCGATGTGAGTGAGCATGTGCACAGCAATTACTACGGTCTCGACCAAGTTCACTGGTTAGCCTCATCCACCATGTTGTCTTAAAATACAGGCATTTCAAGATATCACCGAATTTGGCAACCAAAAATAAGTTAACTGAAATTAAAGCAGCTTGGATAAAGCTGACTAATTTCGCGAAATTCTCATTCATAATGATTTAGTATTAATAAAAATTAGTATTGAATCTCCTATAATCGGTTTCTACTAAATTGTGCTTTGAGTGTTTGAATAATATAAGCTGGCTTTTTAAAAATAAGGAATATGAATGCTACCTCTTCCTCCCGGCACTGGCCGGAAGGACTCTTTTCCTATGATGTTTGTAAAATTATAAACTGTTTGTATTTTGTGTGTATAGGAACTCTAAATTATTAAATTTATGTTTTGTTTTTATGGTTGGTACAGAAATTTAGAAGATCTGAAAACTGTGCTGTATTACAAATTCATTTAAATTTTTGAGAAATGTATTTGAAAATTTATTTTATAATGTTCGAATATTGTTAGAATATTCCCCGCGATGATTTCCCCATGAATAACTTCATGAAACACAACCCTGGGGTAAACAACAGTCTAAATTAATCCAGCATCGATAATTACATATATACTACTAGGTTGAGCAAAAAGTTCAGGGAAATTTGTGAAAGTTGCGTTGTTATGCGCAAATTAACAACCAAAGCAACAAGGACTATAATTTAATGTAGAGACCATCATAGTCCGTGGCTTTCTGCCATAGTTCTGTCAGATTCCGGAATTGCTGGAAGTACCATGGCGGCTCCTTGGAATCGAAAAACTCTTGACATGCTTATTTTACTTCATTAAAGGACTCAGCGTTGCATTGATCGAAAGAGGTCATAATCGGATGGAGGCACGTCTGGACTGTACTACTAGTGCTCCTACACTCTCAGAAATAAAACTCTCAATTTTGACGATTCAGCAGTCCTCGAGCTATATTTCGTTGTTTTTGACAATCATTTCGTATCAAAATCACGCGACTTTTAACGACACGTAAACTCTCAAATATTTGACGAAGGTGTTTCTTCGCTCACGGCCAGACTCAATGCATTTTAAGGAAACCGTACCTCCTCAAACCCTGGGACTTTAGCAAGCAAATATTTGCTTGTTTATGTTATTCCTGTCATAATTTATTTAAAAAATTTATGTTATTCCTGTCATAATTTATTTAAAAAATTGCACTTTTTAGCGCTTTTCAGAAAATGCTGAAACACAGGTATAGTTATTGTTTCTGCATTAGTTATTTTTTTAGCTGTTAAAGTTTTTAAGAATGTTTATTATTATTTATATTATTATTATTATTATTATTATTTTACTTTACTTTGCTCGCTATGGTTTAATTCGAAAAGAATAAATTTCCTGTGTTTTACAAAATCGTTCAAAAAGAAAATTTGGTCAATAAAGTTTCAAAATTCCAAGATCTCTTTTTCATTTAAGAAATATATTCATATAACTATCAAATTAAATATGCATAATTGATCCCTCTCCCTTCTTTTCTGTAAACAGTAAAGGGTTAAAATCTTAACCAACTACTCAAATTGATAAAATCTCCCCCATATTTACTTTAAAATTCGTTATTTCTGAGCAACAAATTAACCAGACCATATTTTAATCATTCATCGAGCAAAGAAAATTTTCCTAATAAATTATATTAATCAAGCCATATTATAATTATTCATATTAACCATAGGAAATAATAATGATAAATTAGTCTTACTAATTAAAACTTGCAAGAATTATAAGTATAACACCATCGATAAAATTACAACCAACCTTATAAAAATATAAATATACAGTAGAATCCATTATATGCATGTAAAATCGTATCTGTTCGAGGCCTCAATAGCGTAATAGCTAGAGTGACCGTCTCCCACACCGGAGATCGTGAGTTCGAATCAATCCGAAGACCGAAGCTATTATTTTTTCTCCTGTCGATACAAGAGCTTCCAAACTGTTCAATAGGTGGCACCACCAGCCCTCTGATTGCACTTTTCAAATAAGCACTTTTGACGAAATTGTTATCCTCAAACAAGCGAAGAAAGTAATTTTCTCAATATGACGAAATATTCGCTCGGAGCATATCCCAGGAAATGGTTTCGTCAAAAATGAAGAAAATTTCGTGAAATCTGAGTATCCATTTCTGAGAGTGTATATAAGATACAAATTCTGGTAACTATTAGATTAAAGACGTCCCAGAACTTTTTTTCTCAACATTATACAATTTTTTAAACGATGAAATACACCCGAGAAATAGTAAGTCCAAATTTTTAATTCACATTGTTAACAAGGAGTAGAACCAACAGAGTGAAAAATTATCCAGTACAGTGTTCGAACTTGGGTCATTGGTTCAGCAACCAATGAGCAACCGTCCTCGACGAACCAATGACGCAGGTTCGAACCCTGGCATGGATAATGTTTCACTTTGTTGGTCCTACGCCTTATTAGCAATGGGAATTGAAAATTTATATTTACTAATTTATTTATTTCAAGAATATATGATTATTTAATACTTATCTCTTAAGTGCACAATAGCGGAGCCTTTATGATGACAATAAAAAAGAAGGTTAGTGATTCCTCATGTCGACACTCTGTCAGCTCTTGATTTGTCGCGATACATCGAGTGGGGATTTAAAATCACCTCTCGAGTTCCAAATGTTAACATGCTCGTAGAGCATGTTACAGCAATATTTAAAAAAAAAAGACGCCTATTAAATTTTTGAAAGAAATGTAATATTCGCAAGCTTAAAAACTTAATTAATATAGATTATTTTTCTTTTTGTTTGTTTTTGTTTTGTTAATATGCTATTTAAAAATTATTTTCAAAATGTTCGAAAAGAAAAAAAAATAATGTTTAAGAGAAAAAGAAATGTAAATTTACGTTAGTTCGAACAAATTATCTAAGGAAAGTATTTATTTTATTTTTGTTAAAACTTTTTTTTTAAATGTCATAAAGAAGAAATCTATTTTTAGCTCAAGGGAAATATATATATATATATATATATATATTTTCTGAACGGAAAGAACTGCTGAAGTAAGATAAGCTAAGTTTATTATCTCATTTATGCCTATGGTCCATATTTAGGACGCTTCGAATTCCAATAATTTTGCATACTTTTATTTCCGTTTTTACATTTAATTCGCATAAAATAATGATCTATAATTTCCATAGGTGTTATTGAGAGATGACAGCATAAGGTGGATGTTTATTTGTTAAAATGTGTACCTTTTTTATGTTCATAAATTCTTTACGGTTTAAGATGGCAATAGGTAAAACAGTAAGAATATTTGTATTTTTTCTACCAAACATCCAAATTACTAAGTTAGAATCTTAGCTTGTACACTTCTAAGGAAAATGTATTTTTTCATTTTTTTTTTAATTATATGTTCTATCATATTTTTTATGAATGTTTGTAATGTCCTAAATATAGGATGCTATTTATCATTGGGTAGATGTTTTTATTTACTATTTAGGGGAGGGGGGAGATTTTTGTAAAATTATTTTCGTGATAATTATGAAATAATTTGTTTTCAAGCTTCATGTAAGATTATTCTTAGGTTTTTAATAATAATAATCATAATCTTATTAGTCTCTGTAAATAAATAAGTATATTTTATTAGTAGTACCTCAAAATACTAATTGCAGTATGCAATACAAAACTAAAAATCCTTTTTTATATAGGTCCAGACAAAACATGTAATTATGCATATTATTCTATTATAGCTATAATACATAATCCTATATTTAGAATGTTTACAGTTTATCAATCAAATATAAGAATGTTTCAGCGTAATTAAGTATTTTTAGTATTTTTTCAGTTCATTTTGCAGTCTTTTAAATTGATTTTACCAACAAATTTGAGAAAATAAAAAGTCAAAATAAATGAATTAAAGAAATTTTTTGTTAAAAAGAATGAAATATTAGGTATTTTTTTTATTTAAATCTTATAAATTAAAATAAGACTAAGCTTTACCGACAAATATTTTAATTAAAGCCCTTCTAACATAGATACATGTGTGTCTGAGTAACAATGTTCCGGAAGATTTATAATTGAAATAATTAATTTTTTTTTTATTAAAAGTTAAAAATTTAATTTATTTTATATTTATCGTATTGCTTATAATTGCTTGTTTTAATATGGATATATATCTGTAAAGATTTTTTATTACTTTAAAGAGAAAAAATTCAGAATTAAAATAATAATAATAATAGGAATATATTCAATACAACGCAATGCATTGCATAATATTTGATAGTAAAACTTTAAAATCCAAAATACAAACCACTTCTTGGCGTTATAACGAGAAAACAGGACGAACACAAAATCTGTCTGAACTTCATTAAATTTTCACATGTTTTAACATATTCGGATAGTACAATGTCATCTATCGGTGAAATTTTGAACTAAGACATGTAACTATAGTAAAGTAATATCTGATATTAATCATTATTCTCTTGCAAAAATCATATCAAAAACTCTTACCATTTACTGGCTATTGTGTTAAAGCAAAACTAAGACCGACAACCTGCAGTTTATTCAATACTAGCAAGCTATGCCCGCTGTGCTGGTCAATATTTCCAAATGAACCTTGGATTAAACTAAATGGTGAATTTGAACTTGTATTTTAAACAATATGGACATCAGCTGGACCTTGCTCATTACTGAAAACGATGCGAACGCCGTTGCGATATAATGTTATCTCAAGCGTTGGACAAAATTTAGCTATTAAGAAGTAATTATTTTAGTTGATTATAAACAGCGCACTTTTGGTCGGGTAATGAGACCGTTATGACAACAGGAATTAATACCTCTATAACTAATCAACATATAATGAAATTTTATATACTAACACCATTCCTGAAATGTCATGTAACAGGGGCACTTGTAACAAAATATGTTCTGTAGATTTTTTTAAAAAGGCTGAACTTTCATAATCATGTTCACTTAATTTTTGAACTTTTACTGTTGCTCTATAACTAAGTACCCTTGAACAATATGTATACACTAAAACCTTTCCAAAATTATTACCTAACTAATTGTGGTATATCCTACGAAAGTATTATAAACAATCGGAATGAAATGCAAATTTCCGTTGTAAATATATAGTAGATGATGATGATGCGATTTTGTGTAATAGAATTCATCGTAAAGTTTTCGCTTCAAACATAAACGATGCTTTCAACATTAGAGCTAATACACCAATATGTGAAGTATCCGATTACGGAAGGTTAACTTGAATTCTCATGAGCAACTACCCAAAGAAAAGGGAATATGTGGATTTTGTGATACTTTTATGTTAGCCGGGCGCGGTGATAAATCAATAAAGATTGTTTTCATAGCATATTCTTATTTTATTATTTTCATTTAAAACACAAACCTTTCACTCATTTCATTTAAAATGCATGCCTTATACTAATTTCATTTAAAAAACTGAAAAGATAAAAATAACAGGAAATAATGCCATAATTGAAAACGAAAAATTATTTTTAATTTACATACGCAGAATGTAACTACTGTTACTGGGAATTTTAAAAATGGTATTAGCGAGATGTGCGCACGGTTGTTATAAATGTACCCATTTTTTCTTCTTATCGAGATGCAATTTATAAATCGCACAATATTATTCCAATTCCAATTTCTTTCATTGAGGGACCTATGACCGAAAAAAAATGGAAAAAGACTCTTGTAGATTCTTCGGATGACGGCATCTGACGCCATAAACCGAGTTTATACATATGAAAATAATTTTTAAGTCGTTACAAACATTGCTTTCATATTTAAATATTTTCATTGGTATTACTTGTTATCCCGTCGACCAATTCCGACAAATTATATAAATCGCCAAACCACTCGCCAAATTATATAAATTGACAAAATCTTTATTTTAAATAACGAAACAACAAATAAATTAGTATAACATTAATAAAAATACAAATAAAACGTCGAAATTAAAATCACTTGATGACGTAAACACGTGTAGCTGGTTTAAATTCAAGTGAATTTGACATTTACCGGCATTATTGGCATTTAATGTTATAGTTTGACAATAGATTTTTGGTGGACGGAATATCTAAGTAGTACCTTTTCCATTTTCGTTTTATAATGCTAATTTCTCAGTAATTTATTTCCTTTTATTACACATAAAATCACTATTTTTTTTTTTTAACCATTTGGAAAAATGGTTATTGTCCTCGTCTGGGTAGGAAATCAAAAACATATCTGAAGCTTTTTATTGGTTTAATCCGCATTTTATTCGTTTTCTGATTGGTTTATACAGTAATCTGTATTTCCCTTTACTTTCAACAGAGATGGATATTTCTGTTGCAACTATGACAAAAAAGCAATAAAAACTACAAAAAAAATTAATAACTCAGAAACAAATGCAGATAGAGCTTTCAAATAAATTGCATTTAAAAGTACATTTTTTTTCTCTATACGACGGTGTAAAAAAAAAATATTGTGGGATGTTAAGAAGTTTAATAATGAAATTTCATTAATTTTCATTTCAGATTTCTTGGAAATCTGACGATGGAAAAGCCTTTTCCCGAACAGCCAATGAAATGCTTGGATAATACGTAAGTTTCAGGTGGATAATACGTAAGTTTTAAGAAATCTGACGGCTCGCAAGCGATTTTTGTCGCTGGCAATTTTTACGTGTAATAACACTTCATGGCGTACGTAATGTATGAACAACTCCGTGCGATTTTTTATGTCTTAAATTTTAGTTTTCAAAAAAATCATTTTCCAAATGGTCGTTGTAATTTGTTAAATTGCTGTTTTAATTTTTTAAATTAAGATGCTTGCATTTTTTTTTTCAAACTCAAAGAGCCGTTTTTATTCTTTAGCCTAAAGAGTTGATTTGAATTTTTTTTTTTTTTCGTTGCTAGAGTAACGGATGTAATGATAGATATTTTGAGGTTTAGACGCCAAAGACACCGCCAAATTAGAAAAATATGAAATGTGTCATGAACTGTTGGACTTATAAAAATTTACTTGGTACCATTCGATTCAGCATACAAAACTACATTAAAATATTCTATCATTTGACGCAGAATTTTGATATTCGATTTTTAAGGAATTTTATTTTCCCTCCCCGTGCAAAAACCGTTAGGGGTGACACTTCAGAAAATCCTTTCATACCAGAAGCTTATGTCATAATAAGTATGTTTACCACGATTTTCAAGATTTTAGGTTCAATAGTTTGTGCTGTGCATTAATTAGTCCCCTAATCCAGACTTTATTTTATATACTATATTAGATATGCCATTTGGCGGTGACTCGATGATCGAAAATTAGTCCAATATCATTTGAAATATTACATAACAGAGGAGAAAGTACGAAGAAAGACGAAGAAGAAAGGACGAATTACAAAAGACTTGTAATTTTTTTTTTTTCAAAATGTTGAATTTTTCGATAGTAATAACGTATTAAAGCATAAATTTCCTTAAAAATTATCTTTATTTCTTAGATTTCGAAGCTGTGAATTTTCTTATAAATGAGAATTGGCGATATGACTTGAAAAAAAAAATGAAATAAACAATAGATAATATTTGCTTTAAAAAAATGGGTAATACTCGTTCATCTGAGTTCGAGTTTATGAATATCACATGCTTTCGGAATTACGGTGAAAAACATTTTAAAAAGTATGAAATTATTTTACAATATGTATGTGTGGCAGAAATTCAGACTGAAATTTAAGTATTCGATTCCATTTTTAAAATATTAACTGATATCTATATAAGTTACAACTGAATATGAAATGTACTCAAAAAATGATCTCTTTCACCTAAAAAACACCATTTGTGAAAACATCCTCAAGCTAATGTCACGCTTATGCATTTTTGGCATTGTTTGGCGACAAAAGTAAAATAAAAAATCGTATAGAAACAAATAGTAATTACAAATGTGACTCACAATTACATCTGCTTGTTTCTTCTATAAGCCACGTGATGGGACAATTAGATAAAAAGACAATGAAAAGAACAAAAAGAAAAAAAATGCCATTAAAATTTCATCTAATCAAATTTTCAGATTCGTTTCTATATCTAACGCAAGCGATAAAGAGCCAAACATTGCGTATCAAGTGTAATATTTCTTATTAAATTATTTTTAAGCATTACAAATATTTATTTCAGGTTTAAATTAAATGTTTCCGTTTTTTAATATTATCACTCATTAAAACGGATTTTCTTCTTCTTTTTTTTTTTCATTTAAATAAAATTAGTAACAGTTTTTCTTTTATTTTTCGAGATGTAATAGCCGTTTCATTTTTTTTTTTTTTTATCAACGATGAATTTCCCCAAGAAATAAAATGGTAACCTTATTGTCCAAAATAACAGAATATTCCATCATAATTCTATAACCAATGTTCGTAGAACGATGTGTTATAGCTTAAAACATTCCCTGAAACGATGCCTATCTAACAGTATAAGTTTCGTCAAAATCCATGCTGTAGAACTCTAAAAATAGATGTTCGGAACGAAATTTCCGTTTGAATTTTATATATATAATAGATAATCTATATTATAAAGAGAAAACGAGTAATGTTGGCGTCATATCGACGGTGGCAGTGTCTGGCAAATATTTTTTATGTCACTGCACTGCAAGTCTTTTAATTTCTAAAGATCCCACAATTTTAAATTTTATACCATCGAATAGAAAAAAAAATATTTTTAATTGTTAAATTTAAATTCTCTAAATTTTTTTTTATGTAATCCTAAAACACGTTATCATTTTTTTTTTCAAAAAAGAAGCTTATTGAATGTTTGAAGGTACTATAATAATCGCAAGCATAAAAACAGAAAACAAAGGTAAATACTTTTCTTTTAACTTTTTGCAATAAATTAATGCGATTTTTTTTTTTAACGATCGGAAGAAAAAAATTGCTTTAACTGGAAAATGCAAATTTTCCTTTAGTTTGAGGAAAATAAAATATCCCGAAAAAATAATTTGTGTTTAAATTTTTCAATTAAACTGTCTAAAGCTAACTCCGCCTTACACTGCATAAGAAAAGGTCCTAGGAATAATAATAATAATAATAAATACATTACGTGTTAATTTTTTCGAAAGAACTAAAAAACTACTGAAGTAAGATGAGTTAATTAAAGGATTTTTTTGTTAAAAATAATGATATATTATGTAATTATTTAATTAAAATCTTGTAAGTTAAAATAAGATTAAGCTTTGTCTTTGTTTGAATTTAAATAAGTAACATTTAAAAATAAGAGTAAAGGTAAGAAAAATGATTTTGCGTTTTTCTTCAGATTCGTCTACGATTTTAATCCATTATACGGTTGACCAGATAATCCATTGCTACATATGTTGTAAAACTCTATAAAGTTTATAATTACTTGTCCCTAGTAAAAAAATCAACATTAGTATGGTATACATTACTGTGTTTTTTCGAATGACTATTCCTGTTGAAATTTTAAAATTAAATTTATATAACTTTAAATAAAATAAACATATAATTTTGGAGCACACATTTTTGCTGGTTTACATTACAAAAAAAATGAAAAACTAAAAATACGTTATTATTATATTAAATGGATAAAAATGTTTTTCAGTTATTGAATCATTAACAGTTTATTTATTGAAGAAAAAAATAGTAATGAATTAGTTAAATTAACATTTTATTCAGAAATGCAATAGCCTTGTTTACTGAGACATGTGGAAATTATCAATTGGTCACTTTATTTATTTTCTTTTATAATAATCGAAGTTGAATTTTATGACTATCAATAAGTTTTCATAAGTTGAATGCAACACTGTTTTTTCGTGATTTGTGTAGATTATTTTCTGATATGATGATGGGATGTAATTATCATTAATCTTCAGTCGGTGATTAGAGTTTCGCAATATCTCTCAGAAAGACCATCTGTCTCACTGCAGTTCGAGAATTCGACTCGCGGCTAGACAAGTTTCTCTCAGCCTTTCATCCCTTTGGGGCAGATAAAATGAGTACCAAGCTTGATTGGGAACTAAACTCTGAATCTTCCGTTAGGCTGGCCACGTTACCTGGACATATATTGTACAACATCTCGGAGCACAGGTTCAAGAAAAGGGGATGGGCAACGTAGGCCCATATCCTTCGTGGATAGTATAGCCACATAGTTTAGTTTTAGTAAGTTTTATTTTGTGTATAATGTTTTAAAATATTATTTGCTACTTTAACCATAAAAGATCCTGAAATTAAAAAAAAAAATAATAATAATGTGACGCGAATAATGTAATGCAATATGCTGAATAATTTTTAAAAGTAAAAATTATAAATGCGGAATATTTTTTTAGCATGAATTTTCACGAATTTTTATACGTCAGAAAAGGAGTTTCAACAGTTTCAGATAGTATAGTGTCATCTATCTATGACATTTAGAGCTAAAACAAGGAAACGTAGGAAAGTCGAATTCAAGCATTAATTCCTGCAATAATTATTTCACTATCCGTCACAGTTTACTGGTAATTAAGTTAAAATAGAATCAAGCCAGCAACTTACAGTTTGTTCGATATAATCTATATAAAAAAGCAACAACATGTTCGTGAATAACGCTGACTTCATAACCACGGTGTCAACAACTGAATAATATACATTTTTTTTTCTTTTACTGCAAGTTTTTTAATTTCTAAGTATCGCAGAATTTTAATTTTCACACTGTCAGATCGGAAAAAAAGTCTTTCAAATGGAATTTTTTTATACGTTTACTATCCGAGAGAGCCTTGTTTATTAATTCACAGTTACAATTACAGTTACAATTTACTAATTTTTTTTCGGTTTTAAAAATAATTTTATGTTATGATTTTTTTTTAAATCTGTCTCTGTTGTGTGTAGCCCCATAACGAATTATCAACATGTTCGCATACGTTAATACGGTTATCATACGTTAATACGGTTCTGTAGCATTTATAGTTGTACTTTAGTCCTGTATAGAATGAAACCACTATTTTCTGACATTTCTTTAAACAGAGAAATATTATGTTTTAAACTTTTAGATATCAAAGGTTTTGTTTAGGTTTTTTATATCCAAAAATTATACATTCTATTTTTTTTTTATTTACATTGCAATATAGATTTAAGAAATAAAAAAAAATACACATATTATTGTTTTGAGAAAAAATTATTTGAAGTTGTAATTACAGGATACTTATTTTTATTGGCGCTAAGTTGCCCCACGAATCTCTGGACATCTCAAACCATCAATATGAAGAACAGTCGCATATATTATAATTTAAAAAAACTCTTTTTCGATAGCAGCAGAAAATATACTACCACATTAGAATACATTCTACAATGTATCCTAATGTAATTTAATATTTAAAAAACAAAGCATTTAGTTTAAATGTCATAAATTCTTTCTTTTAGAATTTATAAATAAATGTGATAAGATGTATTTCTGGTGCCATTATATATTATTGCCTAATTTTATTTTAGATTTAATATTTGAATATGCACTTTTGGCAGTGTGCTCAATTCATAATTGCTGTGTAGAGAAAAAAGTTTGGAACAGATATTCAAAATTTTTGTCCAACCTGTGTAAGTAAAAGCCTTGTATAGTACTTACCTTGAATTTACGTTTCATCGTATATTGTCGCCTGAGAATTATTTTTTATATAGCAAATAGGTTACTAACTTTTGTTTAAAAAAAGAGTCTAAATATAATTGATGAATATATATATATATATATATATATATATATATATATATATATATATATATATATATATATATATATATATATAACCATTATATAATTACAAATCATCATCGATTTCCAATTACTATATATATCATAGAAATAGTTAATTTTCGAATTCATTTATTTTCCTTTTATACTTAAAATATCAAATGATACTTAAAACCGCATGGCACTCTTCGTGCGATTGTTTAACCCTTTCAGGAGCAAGACATTTCTGCTCCAAAAATGTTCAAATAATTAATTCACACCTCAATTAACGAAAAAAATTACTTGAAAATAATCAAAAGCTTTTTTCACGTATATTATGAGATCGAAATTGTACTAAGAAATTACTGGTGCCATTTGGCAATTTAGGCATTAAAATTAACCGTTTCCAGACTGCAAGCGGTGCCCCTCAAAGGGTTAAACATAAATAGAAATGAAATCTTTCATTTGAGATTTGAAAATTATTATATTGTGAAAACGACGATATAAATATCATTTCATTTTTAATGCATTTATCTACAAACAATATTTATTAAAAAGCTCTTTTCTTACAGCCTGTATTTAAATTATTAGACCGAAGGATTAAACACCCGTCATACGCTCAAAATCGTGTTCTAACTAAATAATGAAAACTCAGTTCTACAGTACTTTGGGCCATCTAAAACAGACATCTCCTTATCTCGATTAGAAATTGATTATTCTGAAGAAAATAATTGAAAAAATTAAAATTTGTATATTATAAATATTTTTTCATTATTTTTCCGGGATGAATATTCAAATATGATTATATAAAAAAATAAAATACATCTTTTCTTTATATTGTTATCCACAGAACCTTACAACTATTGTCCAGCGTCTGCATGCAAAAATTTTTAGAAGCCTTATGTCCTTAACACACCCCCACCTCTTTCCCCAGCAGAATAAAAAAGACAAAGAAGGAATCGAAAGGGTTAACATCCCGATTATTGTTGCTAGCGTGATTCGAAAGCATGATCAATAATTGGGTTGAAATTAATTTCACATTGCAGTGAATCGCATGGTTGTGCTAAGGAAATGTATAGCTGGATAGCACTTTCATTATCTACACCGTCTATTCTATCATATATACAGGATTAGCAAGAAATAATTATTCCACTTCAGAGGCTCTAGAATGCATTCTATTGGTCCACATGAGAAAAAATTTGAACTACAGATAAGTCAAATGATGCGCTTAATAATTATAATTAAAAAAAAATAGTACAAATTAAGCCGATAGGTGGCGCTGTAATACACATAAAAACATTTAATATGTTTTATAAAGGTTAAATAATATATGTTAAATGTTGAAAAAAGGACATATTAAGCAGCTTTAATGCTACTTTTTTTAATATTATTTAACATTTTTAAAGCATAATAAATGTTTTTGTGTGTATTACAGCACTACCTGACAGCTGATTGTTGAACTATTCTTTTATTTAATTAAAGTCAAGCCATCATTTGAATTATCTGTAGTTCGAATTTTATCTCATTTGGAACAATAGAGCCTTCGGAAGTGGGAAAGTTATTAGCCCATGGTATGCTATACCCTTTTCCCAGCTTATTTTGTGTCGGCTCCAAAAAATAACGTTACGTTGTATATGCCAGGCGTAAAATAAAACAAATGTATCATTGTACAATTAAATACTCTACAGCAAGTTTTTAAACTCCTAAGCATCGCACATTTTCAATTTTTATACCGTCGTATTGGAAAAAAAAGTACTTTTAAACGAAATTTGTTTGAAAACTGCATCTCCATTCATTTTTGAAATATTAATTTTTTTGTAGTTTTTAGAGCCATTTGCTTGATATTGCCAACGAAATTACTCCATTTCTGTAGAAAGTAAAGGAAAAATAGTTCTAAAATAGTAATTATATATTTTTGTTGCCATTTTCTCTTAACAACAGAAAAAAAATTGGTAATTAAAATACGTGCTATTTTGAAAAAATATAAGCGAATTATTTCTGTTAAACATGGAACTATTGTAAACTATATTTATTTTTAAGTATGTATATTGATGTGACAAACAATTGAAGGCATATGAATCATTAGATAGCCTTTTTTGTCGAGTTTCTTGAATGACTGCCTCTTTTTGCTTCCTTTGTGTATTATTTCGCGATAGTGACATCCTATGCATAATTTACTGTACCTGTTTAAGAGTGGATCGTAAATGTGAAATTCTTTAGCGGATGCGGATGACGTCATTTTACATAAAATAAAAGTGTGTGCTTTAAGTCTTAAAATTGAAATATGTTTTTTGCTATTTATATATACTCATATAAATTCTGGAAAAGCAGAATTCCTGTTTTCTAGTTTCTTGATAACCACGCATAAACATCATCGGCGTTAAAATAACTAGCAAAAAACTGACGCTGCATCACGTAGGTGTCGATTTTAAAATAATGCGATACGAAATAAAATTAACTAAATGCTATGCGATATTTGGTTGAATGTTTTGAATTTTTTTCGTATTGTCTAAGAAACCGTATATTTTTCTGTTACAAAGAAAAAATGCATTCTCATATATAAAATAGGTGGATTTTATTATGATTGTGTTAAAGTAACGTCTCTATTTCTCATTATCATTTTGACGATTTATGGGTACGAATGCAGAGACCACTGTCATTGTTATCGACCGTATTATTGTACTTTTATTTATTTTCATCGAATATTTATTTTCACCCATGGTTAATATGACATAGTCGGGTAATTTTGCTTGTATAGAAAAAATATTTATAATTAAAGTAATTTGATAGATATTGTTCATTTGTTGTTATATGACATTTTTCTGAACTATCGTAAATTATTTAAAATTTTTTGACCTATTGCATATATTTTATATTTAACATCAGATTTTGTATTTGTCCTCGATTTTAAAATCTACTCATCCAAGAATAGCAAGATTTATGAATTTAATGAACTTTCCTTTTTTTAAGTATCTAAGTGTGTCGTATAATAGTCTAAATTAGTTTTCGCAATGTTATTTTCTTTTGTAATCTTATAAGTTTTTTGCAAGGCAGACAACTAAATTACTCGTTACTAACATAAAAATTCATTTTCTGAACTCTCGTCTGGATTTCTTCTCGGACAATTTTGGTTCAGTCAGTTAAAAACAACGTGAGAAGTTACAAGGAGAATGGGTTGTAAGAATGATTGCCAGTTTTATTACCAAGTTACATTACCAATTAAAGAAAATCCTCTATTTAAACATTTTAGGTAAGTTGATTAACAGCATGTATGAGTGTAAATATAAGCATTTCTTTCACCATTAATGTATATGATTAATTCTGAGAGTGGTATTAAGTAGTTATATGTCACGTATTAAGCGGAATCATGTATTGGAGATGATTTGCACAATGCTGCAGGAACTGAGCTTATTTGCATATCTATAATCGTCTAAATGAAATTTAAAGCTTTAGTTTATATGTTTATGGTGTAAAATGTTCCTTTTAAGTATATTTAGATTAGAATTCCAAAGGTATTTAAGTTAAACTCGTGGTTTGTTTTATTGAACTGATTGAAATATTAACTGAAAAAAATATGGATTAAAATATGTCTTTATTGCCCATTAATAAAGCGTGATCAAAAATAAAACAAGAAAAAAATATCTTCCAGTTAGTCTAATTTTTTTAACAGAAATCAAATATGTTAAATCTTTTCGGAACAACACAGTCATTAAAATCATATTAGTATCTGTGATAATGTGATCAGTCTCATGTTATAAATGTATCAATTTTGTCTTGATTTTATTACATGGTTTTGAATCTGAAATATTTATTGATTTTGCGAATACTGTCTTTTTTTGTTACCATCTTTTCAGACTCGTATATTTATATAACATCCAATTTATCTGACGCCGACAGTGCCTTTCTTTTGATTCCATGGCCATTCTCTATATTTGTAGAAATATTGTTGAAACTTGACAAAACAATTAGAGACGACTTAAAAAAACTGAACATTCCCTTTTCTTCAAATGCGTTTAACACTAAAATTGCGGGGTTTCTTGAATACCTTGAACAACCGGGGTGGCCACAGTAGACCCATGGCTTTCAGTGATATTTTTCTTGTTTTGTATGGAAGATACAGACAAGCAATAAATTTTGATGATTAACAAAATGTTTTATATGCAATATTTAATCAAATTTAGCTTTCAGAATATTACATAATATGAATCTTTTTTTTAAATCTATACCACCAAAGAAATTTTTTATTTTTAATTTCACAATAGATACTTTGAGATTTTGATACATACATATATATATATATATATATATATATATTTCATCAATAATTAAAAATGCAAAAACACCATAACTCTGAAAATAAGGTGTGTATCAGAAATATTTAATAATAAAAATCCCCAAAACTTTCAAAAATACAGTAGTTTCACTCTTAACCGGCCTCCTCTTAACCAAAACTCCACTTTAACCAGGCGACTTTTTTTCTTACCGTCCCACAGTGGGACAAAATCCCGAAAAAGCTGGTCAAAATATTAAAAAGTTATTTAAATGCCACGAAATTTCGTACACAGGTGTTTTTCAGGATGCTGATCTCGATTCTAAAATTAAAATTGCTAAATACAAAATGGCGGATCCAATATGGCGAACTTAAATTTAAAATGCTTTGAAAGTTATTCCATTTCTATGAAATTTCGTATACAGATACTTTTGAGGATGCTAAGTAGGATTCAAAAATTAAATTTTAAAGAATGGCGAATTAAAAATAAAAATAATTAGATTTAAATAAAATATTTCGAGCTTCGTAATTAAAAAGTTTCGAGGCTAAACGTTACAAGGTGTTTTCAAGGAACTAAGATGTTTTTAATCGAAATTAAACGATGAATATTTCTTTATGAAATACAATTACGCACATTAATGAAAAATAAAATACTACAAGGTTTATTTTCTATATATTATTAAAATAGAACGAAATGTTATTCTAAATATTTCCAAGGCGAATGTTTCTCTCTGGAATAATTTCCATATATTAATATGATATTCTAAAATTCATCTTTTGAATCATATGCAGTATACGAAGTAGACTCTTCAGAAGGGGCGTTGTCGATATACTTTACAGAAGTTTCTGTGCATCTAGGGGCAAGCATATTAGTTTCTTTGATGGTAATTTACGTAAGCTTGAAATGAAGGAATTTGATAGCATTAAAAGCTGCAAAAAAATCTTCCATTGTTTACGTCCTACTGCATTTTAGGGAGAAATCTTCTCCGTACTATTTGATCAATTTATTGCGCGATTCTTGAGCATCTCCCGACATTTGCCTAACAGGCAATAATGAGGAAGCTATTATTTCTGTGCCATGAATAAGTGGTTTGTGCACTGAAGTCGGCATATAGAACTAGGAATAGAATTCGACTTATTTACAAGCATTTTGTGAGCAATAATCCACGAAATTGGTCAAATGAATGTTAAGAAATTATTTGTAATATGACGTGGAATCGTTTGATCAAATCTTCGTCTACGCTCCTTATGGAAGCAGAAATAGTTGCGTTTTCAAAGAATCGACGAGCTGTATTGCAATTATTTGTGCTTCCAAATCCGAGCTTTGATTTATCAACGAGAAGTCCTAATTGTAAACGAAATATTTTTTGTAAATTTTGTTTTGTAATTTTAATTTTTCTTCTCGTCAGGAGTGCACACTTGTCATTCCTTTATATCCAGATTGTAGGCCAAATGCAAGCTACACTCAAAAGATTTTATACAGGCATATGACGTGGACATCTGGATTGTAAATTATTTTCATTCACTTTTAGTTTGAAAATGTCATCAAAATTATAAAACTGGATTTAAGTTGCCTGATATAGGTATCAACGTTGAGTAGACAAATTACTAGCAATGACAATAAAAAATTTACAATCAATCATCATTAAAGCTAGTTTGTAATTAACGCCTACTTATTTTCTATCAATGATTGTTTTAAAAGGAATAAGTTTACTCTCCTGATCTGTAATATAATCCATTTCACTGACAGTAGTTTCCGCATTTTCGTGCAAAAAATTGATTCTGATGAGCCTAAAAAATCGAGGAGATGAAGATCTCGAATTTTTCCAGATAAAGATTTCTGAATTAATCGCAACACATAAGTTCTAGTGGCATTAGAGAAAAAAAGCTATTTGAACCTAATTTCTACCATCATCAGCGCTAAATTTTTGTTTAAAAGTACTTTGACCAGATGTACTATCACATTCCCACTTGAAAATAAAATTCAGATTGCTAATGTTCTCGGAAGTCAGATTCTTAATAAATTCCGTTTGCGTTAATGAAATACGTGCTGCAGTATGATCTAGCAAAGATTGCAATTGACAAGATAATTCTTCTAATTACGATAGAATACACAAAATTATTAGCTATAAAGATAAGAAAATGTATTTCTATTGTATGGATGATGGAGAATTCTTTTCATTTTTTTGTTACTAACCTTGCTTATCAAATTCCTTTATGCTTATGATTATAGTACTTATTTGTAATATAATACATAATAATCTATCATAAAACTGAATAATCTAAAAATTTCAAAAATGTTTGCCAGCTAAATTACTGTGAAAAGTATTATATGTCATAGCTTTTGAAGCGGCTAAAAAAATGATATTTTTACTTGTGGTTGCAAAAACCTGCACGAAATACAGAATGGCAGTTTTTGGCAGCTAATTTTTCATGATTCATTACATAATAGTTCAGACTATTGTTTCCATCATATGTCGTTGCGGAACACCGTGGATCTTATAAACTTTTTGATGTTGGAAAGCAAAAAAATAATATATTAAAAAAATATATATAAAAAAAATTATGAAATTATTAAATTTTCTTTACTTAATATAATTTTTGTAACATGGGCAAAAAAAGTACACACTATCATCGTGTTAAGCCATTTTAAAGCATTAAAATCGGGTGATATGGAAAAATGTAGCACGTGTTTAGAAGAACCCTTGTTTTGTTCTTTTTGTTCGCCTCAGATGATAATCCTCCAAACGCCACTTTTGAAATGATGCAGGTTGCCAAAGCAAAACGAAAACATTTTTATAAATACAGATTCTGACCCTCCAAACGTTATTCTAGCCATCTGTATAGTCAAAATTTCCTAAATAGTAACTTTATTTTTCGACTTTTGGCCAATTTTGGGGATTTTGCTTTACTGTGTATCAGGCAAAGTTCAGGAATGACGGCCTCGGGAACTTAGCTTACGCTTTCGAGTTGAAGTACAATCCCGAAGGAAACGAAGCAAAATTCAGAAAGGAGAACATCGGTTCTAAATGGAGACGAGTTGAAGTTCCATTACCGCTTGACGAGTTGACGAGTTACCACTGTTGAATTCAAGGTCTGTCCTGGGGTGGGGTGGGGGATTCCCACCAGGAGCATTGAGATGTCCCTCCAAAAGGTTTGAGATTTTGTGTTGTTAATGATCAAAAGTGCAATATCCTCCCTCCCTCGGAACTCTATAATGTCTGATGTATCTGCAAATTGTTTTGTACAAACATTTAAAAAGCTTGAGGCATGCGAACAGATCACAGTAGAAGATGTATAAGAGTTGTTTGAGTCTGATAAAGATCTCAAGCATGAAACATTATTTAACGACAATATAATTAGGACTGTAAATGATGTTGTTCAATACGTAGACGATCCTGATGATGATCCAGTGGAAGTTGATCCAGCTAAAATCCCTCATACGGAAGGGTTAAAAGCATTAGAGTTGGCGCTACGCTATGTTGAGCAGCGACTAACACCTTCCTGGTTAAACTTATGATATTAAAGAGATGGAGAGATCATGCTGCAAAATGCCGGGTATCTTGCCTTCAACAGAAGAAGGAATATCAATAGAAAACTGATTTCTTTATGGTTGATTAACTTAAATACGCATAATGTAGAAATTTTCAACTTCGTATAAAGGTGTGTGACACGATATTCAACAATTTAATTTCTGTTAAATATTTTTCATTATTTGCTATCAATGATAATTTTTCTTTCAATTCAATTATTATAACTAGTATTCATTTCACAAAATACAGAAAATATGTACTTTTTTAAAACTACACAAATTGAAAAACTGAATGCATCGTACTGGTTTAATTAACTAAATTACGCAGATACTTATTTATTTATTTTTTTTTTACTTCTCCGTTTTAACCGGTTTTTCTCTTAACCGGCTAACCCTCGGTCCCGTTTGCAAAAACTGTCTGTTCTTCATCAGTGGGAGGACAGACAGACCTAACTCCACCCCCACTGTTAAAAGCTTGCAGGTTTCTGAATACACGTCCATCCTGCACTCAATACAGAAAACAACTATTGCCATTTTAGAAACAAAATTCAAAAAGGCTAAAGTAAACCAAATTTAAACAAAAAAGTAATGTAAGCAAAGCATACTTAAAAAACAAAACAAAAAAACTTCTTTAATAAAATGGTCTTTTAGAAAATTACTTTAAAATTGCAATTTAAATATAAACAAATAAAATTAACTTAACATGTATGAATGCAGAATAACGTGTACCCTCCCAAACCTACAAGAAAAATTTCAAAAACATGGAACAGAAACCTTCAACTGTCAATAGTATCAAACTATTAATTCTTCCTCCGAAAAAAATAAAAAAATATCAAAAACTATAAATCCATATCTGCATTTTTTCTGCTATTCAAATTGCTTTTTAAGCATGTAATTTCAAATTTGATTTTCATTTGAAATATTGTATGCAAGGCGAATGGTTCTTTCTGGAAAAATTTCCAAGTATTAATATAGTTTCAATCGATGCTGGATATAATTAAGTTTCTTGTTTGCTCCATGTCGGTGGCTCACGATAAATATTCCATCTTGTGTTGCTCTGTTGTAGCCTTGCCAACATGTAATAGTGTGGAATTTTCCAGGCTGGGTATCGTTAGATGTGGTTTAGTTGGTAGAATGTCAGTGCGCTATACAGATGGCCCGGGTTGGAGTCCCGGCATGGAATCTTTTTCACTAGGTTGGCCTTTGCGCTTTTCAAGCAATTAATTTGAAATTTGATTTTCATTTGAAATCATCACAGTGTTTATGACAAGTTTGTCACATATGACATATTTCACAAATTGGTCACAATGTGACTTCAAAGCATTGTCGCTTTCGTCACAGATTCGTCACAAAGTTAATGACAAGATAGTCACAAATGACACATTTTTCACAAATTTGTCACACCGTGACTTCACATAGTGGTCACAATGTAATGACACAAACGACTTCTAAAACGGCCATAAAGACTTCGCATTGCAGTCCCTATGACATGACATCGACGGTCACAAAATTAGAGTGTGACTTCACAACGATGTCGCCGTGACGTCACCATCCCTTACGGGCAATGATTGCAACCATACCGAACATGTCATAACCTAAATCCGAATATCTGTAGTGACGTTTACATGTTGGATAAAGTTTGTACATTCAGTAGTTTTTAAATAATTTAGGTTTTATTTCATATAGTTCAATAATTGTCACCCTGTATCTAGGAGTACGGAAATTATTTGTTTAAAAATGAGGAATACTTCAGTGTATATTGTCGAGTTTTACTGACAGTGTGTCCGAAATTCCGAAGAAAATCCGCTTATGAAGCACGATCGCATATTAACGGTGAGCGTAACTGTAGTTGCGATGTGACTTACGAACAGTGTTCTAGGCAAGCACTTGCTTAGGTCCTTGGCATGAAATACATTTTTTTTTTCATTTTATTTATGTGAAAAAAAGTATATTGTGTATTCAAAATATTAAACTTAATCCTATTTATCCCCGACGTTATGAGAATTTTTTTAGTGATGCTTAAAAAATATTTCTTAGCATTTTAAGGAAATAGTCTCACTTAAATGCTTAGAAGTCAGAATATGTTGTAATCACAGGAGAACTGAAATATTTGTTATTCATGCTTTAGACAGAAAATAAACGTTGACAGGAAGAAATATCTAAATGTGAAATGAAAGCAATAATGCACATATGTAAATTAAATAACAAGATAGTTAAATACGAAATATTTTTGATTGTATTAATATTACATGATAAACAATAAATAAAATCATAAAAATGTAACTTTCTATTAATAATTATTATTATTCAGTACAACTGAAACAAATGCGTTCCGTGAAATCATCGGCATCCCTTTTATCCTTCAAAGGCATATGGTGAATATTCAGTTATTTTGGAAATAAATTTGTGCAACCATTTAAGGAGAATTGTTTCAACTTAAAGGTCTTAAAATGACAAATACCTTGTTATCCCAAGTGACCTGAAATGAATTTTAAGTATACTATTGGGACATGACATAGTGAGATACAATCACTTAACGAAATATTTGAATTTAGTAAAACTGTAATGTAAATGTGTTTAAAGATCATAATATATCTGTAGTTATATAATTACACAGGTATTAGATGCTTTGAAATATAAATAAAATATAGTTTCATGTATCTCGATTTTTTTTAATAATATTTTTATCACAAATAAGAAATAGAAAAAATATAAAACGTTTATGTAAAATATCAGTGCAAAGGATATAATACTAAAATAGTAAGTGTAATTATTTAACGCAAAATGCATAAATACTTTCGACAACTTCATTTTATTCCTTTTATCCCAAGGTATATTTAAAAAAATATGTAATTCCTTAACAAATTTATATTTAGTGACAGTTACCGGAAATTGTTTCAACTTAAAAAATTAGAAGCCGCAATATACTCCATCCCATGAGACATGAATTAGATTTTATACATATGAGTGGGACAGGAAAAAAATGATTGACAGTTACATAAAAAAAGTAATATGCAAAGAATACTAAAACTGCATGTGTCTTCATTGGTGATAAGAGAGTTATGAAATTGCATAGGTATTAAAGACATATAAAACTGAATAAATATAATTTCATGTAAAATGCAATATTTTTTCTCCTTCTATCTACCTGACGCAATAAATAATGGAAAAATGTGTATAATACGTGTGCAAAATATCAATTTTCCTACCTAATATTTAATTCTTAGTCATAATTATTTAAACCTTTCAGGGGCAAATCACTTCCATTGCTAAAATGTCGAAATGAATTAATGACACTAGAATTTAAGTACAATTTATTTGAAAATATGAAAAAACTATTTTTCACATACATAATAAATGGAAAAAAAATTATATCAAAATTCTGGTCTCATTGTAGCATATGGAAATTAAAAATTAGTGGCTTCATATACATACCACCGGCCTTAAAATGGTTAAAATAAGCTACACTAATCCTTTCCTCAATTGAAACCTAATTTCTTTCATCCTCGGGAAAATTTAGAGATTGTTTAGTTATTTTTAAAATAAATCTTTACTAGGATATGCTGGATTTTTTTAGATTTAAAAGTTTAAAATATCAATATCTTGTGATCCAATGTGACTTTGAATAGATTTTATGCACGCTATCAGCAAGACAATAGTAGTTTACAATAACGTAAAGAAATTATTGAATTCAACTATAATGCAGTTGTGTTTACTGTAGTATAAGGTAACTATGGAGTTTCATAGTATGAATAGCTTCGAAGTCTAAATTTGATTTCATGTAGCAAAAAAAAAAAAATATTTATGCTACTTATATTTCATAATAAATTAATTATAAGAAGAATTGTAAAATGATAAATAAAATATCATTACAAAAAATCGAACACTAAAACATTTTTCCTTATTAAGTAACAGAAGTGAGATAAATACTTACCGCAACGTCAACTTCTTTATACTTTAGAACTTTTAAAGAATGTTTAGGTATTCTAGAAATTAACCTTTACTAGCATTTTCTGGAAATTATTCCAACTTAAAGGCTTAGAGATCGCAATATATTGTAATCCCATCTGACAAGGAGTAGATTTTCTCCATGCTATTGGGACAGGAAATAGTGGCTGACAATCACGTCAAGAAATGTTTGAATCTTATAGAGAAAATATAATACGAGTGCGTTTACTAGAGCATCAGGCAGTTATGCAGTTATATCGGTTAGAAAAGAAATACTTTATATTGATTTATAAAAGTGTTTTATTTAAAGGATTGTCTCTTTAAACAGCACTTATTTAATTACTGCGAATATGAATTTTTATTTCTTAAGCGTTTTAGAAGAAATATATTTATACATTTTTATTTAATCATTGCCAACATTTGCGTAAATTTCTTTATAATAGCTTAGAATTAGCAATATTTTGTAATCCGATGCGACCTGCAATTACAGGATATTACAACCTTATTTAAATTAGGTTATCCGGACAAGGAATAAGGTTTAAGGCTTGTTCAGAAAGAAAAAAAGTGCTCAATGTCATGGTAAAGCAATAAAATGTAGTTTTGAACAAAATAACAGGAACTGAGCAATGAAATCAACAGTGAAAAGGAGATTATAACGAACTTCTCCCTTTGCAGGATGATGCAGGACGTCCAGCACTTTCCTTGTAAAGCAAGAAAAGTTGTAAAACGCCGTGTAACCACAAGGAAGAGCCCCCTGACCAGAACAAAATGACCGCGATTAGACCCATACATCTATCTGGAACTTAACAGGTTTTTCAAGAAATATTTCAATCCAGTAATACAAATATAATCCATTAGGGTTTACTAAAGAATAAGAAACATGTGTAATTATAGAAATATTGTAGGACAGAAAGAAATGACACTAATTTCTCAAAAAGTTTTGTATAAGCTTGTATATAAAAATAATATTTTCTTTTTTAACGCTATTTACAATTTTGTCAACTACTTCATGGAAAAAACAATGAAAACATTAATGGTTTATGGTTATCAATAGGCTTATTTTTTACTATTAAAATATTACATGCCTAAATTTTTTTATAGAAACATCACCTGTTACTCATCCTAGTCACAATGCTAAAAAAATGTTAAATTTATCATAAGATGTCTCATTATAGATGTTTCATAGTTAAAAACTATTAAGAACTAAACTTAAAAATTATATTCAAACAAAAATACTTTTAACTTTAATTTTTAATTTGGCAAAAATAAGTTCATAAAATGCAAATAAAAAAATAACATTAAAATCAGAATTTTTTGACTGACTTCGGCAAAAAATGAAACAAAAAGTATTTTCCTGCATTACTGTTCACTGCATTGGTACATCACTGTTTCATGAGGCTTTTATATCATTTATAGATATTCTAGATCTCAGATATCAACATTCGGCAATCAGCATTTCTCGAACTTGACGATTAATTCACCCTTTACGGTATTTATTTATGTTTCCCAGAGGTATACAACTTTGATGAGTTTCATTAGAAAACGCATTTTATATTCCCTTATGTACTTTTATAAACTACGTTTGTAATTATTTATTCTCAATAATTCCATGAAGGAAAATTATGCTTTTTAAAGAATAATAACAAGGGAGTTAGGCGGGGGGTAAATATTTTTTCTTTCTTCTAACTGCAAGAAATAAAAATATTGTAATCTAAATTTTTTTCGACTTCCTGTTTTTGATGAATTTACACATTTTAGGGGTCAAAGATCTCCGAAAACATGTTTATACAAAATTGCTGCCTTTCCGAGTATGTGTCCGTTGTACCGTGTGTCATCATTATACCAACTGTTTAGTGTATGTTTTTGACCATGGCAAGCATGTCCTCTCTGAATTTGGAAATACCGCCAGAAGGGTGCGCTGTAATAGCAACTTTTGTGCCATTTTCATTATTGTAATATCGAAAAATCTTTCAAGTTATGCATTGAAATGAACAAAATTTTTTTTTGTATGTTTTTGGTTATGGAAAACAGATTCTTCTTGAATTTAGAAATATGCTGCCGGAAGGGGACACTGTAAAAGCAATTTTTGTATAATTTTCTCGATTTTTCGTAGTTCTATTATTGTACAGTCGTGGAAAAAAAAGTAAACAACCCCTGCTAACTCCTCAACAAATTATCGTAGACGAAAGTTACTGGTACCGAACGATTGGAAATAAAGTCTACTTTTAAATGGTGTGTATAAAATTTGCTTAGGGGGCCATATACATATTAAAACGAATCCAAACTTCATTTTTTTCAATGGCAGTACCCAAATTTAACGAGATATTTCAAATCTTCGGTTCAAAATATGCCTAGAAACCAAATTTCAAGCCATTCGAATCATAAGTTTTTGAATTATAGACATTCAAAATTTAGTACTTGTAATGTTAAATTACATTTTCATATTTTTATTTATATCTCCTGAAATTATGCTCCTAATGAGCTAATTTTTAGTGTAGCAATAATACTAATATACCCAAATATAAATACGTTGAATTTGCAATTTTTATAATTTTATGATATGAATTATGAAATTAATATTCGAAAAAATTATGAATTGCAACATACAATTTTTTTCATGGATTTAGATTCATTAAGTCCTGCTTTATGGAAATCCAAAATTTCACATTTTTCCTCCAAGTAGTTTTCAAATTATGCTTAAAAACGGCAAAATGATGGTTTAAGGGGCCATCTATGATAGAAGTGAGTAAATTTTTGAAATTTATTCTGCTATTCTGTAATCAAACAGGTTTCATTGACTCTTAAACTTGCCTTGATCAAGAAGGCGGCTCTCTCGGTTAACAATTGAGTTCGTAACTTTAATTTGGACACAGCCCTTAAAATACGCTCGTTTTAAAATAATTAATTTCTCTGAAACTTATCGCACGAATTGCATAAAAATTTGTTTATAGGCTAATTGAAAGGTGTAGAGTTCATTTATGCTGTCAGAATTGTGTACTGCTATTGAAAAAAACAAAGTTATGGTTCGTTTTAATATGTAGATGGCCCCTTAAACAAATTTTATATACATCATTTAAAAGTAGACTTTATTTCCAATCGTTCGGTACTAGTAACTTTCTTCTACGATAATTTGTTGAGAAGTTAGTAGGGGGTGTTTACTTTTTTTTTCCACGACTGTACATCGGTGCCTAGTTCAGCGGTGGGAACTGTGCATCCTTCTAAGCAATAAGTATCTCTTCTATTCGCAATCAGCTGATGCACAACAGAATAAAGGAAAACCATTGATTTTAATAAATGTCATGATCGAGATTAACACGTTTTTACTCCGATTAATTGAATGAAGCAGAAATTTCAGATAAAAATCAAAGTTGGCATAGTGCTGAACTAATAATATTCAAATATTAACTTCTGTAACTATTGTTTGAAATATTAAAGCGTATGAAATAGTAGAAAAGTTTGGAATTGGCACATCCAACTAGTTTTACTGGCAACTGGAATTTTTTTTCTCTGGGTACCATATTAGATCAAATTAGTAAAACCCTGTCCATAAGAATGCCCGACACCTTTGAACAGTTTTTGGATTGCGTACGCTTGGTTTATCAAAAATGTCTTAAATATCAAATTTCCAACCTTTTTAGGGTCTTAACTTAAAACGTTAAAACAGACCCATTATATGATCCCACCTGTGTATATCTGTGCGTCTGTCAAAGCCATTTTAAAATATGCCGCCCCACCTCTATTTACAAATATATTGAAACGAATCTTATGAAAAAATTAGGAGTAGTAGAAGTTAGTTTAAACCTTGAACATAAACTATAAGGATTACCCTAAGTGATATAGTTTTTGAGAAAATCGCATTTTTCCGTTACAAACAAATTTCGATTTGCGGGCATTCAGCAAAGGTGTTAAGGAGCGCTGGAGGTACCTATCGTCGCAGAAGTATAAAAGAATTGCTGATAACAATTTTCGAAAAAAAAAATGTCGGGAATTAGTCGAGATATTAACCTTTAAAGACACGGACGGTTTGGGTATACATAAAGACACGGGTGGTCTACTCTATGCGAAATCCGTCTTTAAAGTCTAGATAAGAACTTTTGATGTTACACTTGTGTAATGCAATGCCCAGTTGTAGTATAAAAGCAAGAAACGTCAAACTGTTAATAACAGACTAATTTAATGAGAATTAATCACATAATTACTATGGGATTCCCGAGTAGTCTGCATTGAGTGGCTCTCTCAATAAGCCATCCGTATCTTTAAAGGTTATGTAAAAACCTATCTGGAAAAACTTGCCTTGGGCTAAGGCAGCATTGCATCTTTGCGACCTCCTTTGGAAGCGCGCTTAGCACTATGTCAAATTTAAACTTTGTACAAGCGTTTTGTTTTAGGTACACTGTAAATAAAGATAACTATCTTGCTGAATTCGGGTTTATGAATTTATTTTCAGCACCGAATTAAATTCATCATAAACAGATTAGGATAATATAAAAAAAAAGAGTTTTACAGAATAGCAATAATTGATACTATTTAGGCTTCATATCTCCCTTAATTTCCGCAGTATATCCATTTATAGTTTTCCCAGTATATACAGCTGGTCGAATAATACGTGAATATGGTGTCGAATAATACGTGAAAAGATTGTTACTTATACTGAATATCAATAAACTTTGGCTTTTTGGGTGATTTAAAAAATTTACACAATTTTCCCTGCATTTGTTATTTAGAGAAAAAAAGATAGTTGAAAATAAAATAAAACCGCATTTGGACTTTACCACTTTTGCAGTAAATAGAAAAAATAAGCATTTGAATATTTTGAATTATAAAAAAAAAAAAAAAAAAAAAAAAAATGTATTCTTGAAAACTCGTTTTTGAATGATTGTTTGTTCAAGTCCAAGTCGGCTTTCGTAAAAATGTCTCCGATGCAAGAAACATTTTTGGTGCAATTTATTCAAAGGTAAGCAAAAAAGAAAAAATATCTTTAGAAGTTTGCTATGAGCGAGAGAAATAAGTGCGGTACATAATGCAAACTTATACGCGTGAGACTCCTTATAACCGGCCATGATTCCTTTAAATTGAAATATGTTAATTTGGGAAATCTATGACAATAAAATCATAAAATTAAATGATCATAATAAAAATGCCCGCTCCTCTCCATTCGTAATTTTTACATCAACAGAACTTATACTTAAGTCACACTTTCATAATTTACAAAAACAGAAACGTACAAACAGATTCGAAGTAAAAATTTAAAACTGTTGTTAAAATTTTTGCTGTTACTTCTTGTCATCATGTTTTAATTCGATAAGGAACTTAGAATAAACCATACTTAATAATGCGAGAATTCTGACAAAACTTTTTTTTTTTTTTTTTTAAATTGTTAAAGAAAAACTTTGATATCCTATCCGGATTGAAAACAAGTACATGGCAAGATAAATTGAACAATCTGAAATAATATGAAAACATATAGTCCAGGCAATAGAGACCGTTTAGGGGCTCTAAGAAGCAAAATTCGTGGTAGTTCTGGAAAAAGGCTTACTATATGTTTTTTGGGTCGCTGAATCCGAATTTTTAACTCCCCACTAAAATTTCCCCCGGCAACACCCCCCATATTTTGGTAAAAAGCCCCACCCCCCCCCCCAAAAAAAAAAAGGTTTTTATTAAAAAAATCAATTTTTTATTGTTTTAGGGAAAAGGTATGACTTAAGATGAAGGGGATCTGCCTCGGAACATGCCCGCGGTGCTGCGTGGACTAAGTTGCGCAATTCCCCTTAAACGCTCACATGTTTACATTCGCCCTCCCATCTCCCCTCCGAACTTTCTCTATAAAGTTTACTTTAAGTTTTTTGTCTCGCTGAATCGGAATTTTTAACTTCCCCCCAAAATTTCCCCCCCCGACCCCCCCCCCCCCAAAATAGTTGTTTTTAACTTAAATTATTTATTGTTTTAGAGAAAACGCATTACAAAATTCAGAAACTAGACAAAATTTGCAACAAATAGGATACATGACATTATGACGTAGGATGAACGGGGCGGGGGAGGGCTGCCTCTGAACATGCACTGCGGGGCTACGTGCACTAAGTTATGAAGTCCAGACAATAGGGGATTTTACCTGGAAAAATTAATACTAGTTCTGGATTTCGACTCACTTTATGTTTTTTGGGTGGCTGAATCCGAATTTGTAACTTCCCACCAAAATTTCACTCGGCAACCCCCCAAAAAATTGTTTTTTTGAAAAAATTTGGTTTTTGAGAAAAGCGCGCGGGGAATGTTCCGAGGCAGCCCCCTCTCTCCCCGTTTATCCTACGTCATAATGTCATGTATCCTATTTGTTACAAATTTTGTCTAGTTTCTGAATTTCGTAATGCTTTTCCCCTAAAACAATAAGAAATTTAAATTAATAATAACTATTTTGGGGGGTTTTCGGGGGGGGGGGAATTTGGGGGGTAAGTTGAAAATTCGGATTCAGCGACCCAAAAGAGTTAAAGTAAACCTTATATGGAAAGTTCGGAAGGGAGATGGGAGGGCGAATGTAAACGTGTGAGTGGTTAAGTGGAATTGCGCAACTTAGTCCACTCAGCACCGCGCGCATGTTCCGAGGCCGATCCCCTTCATCCTAATTCATAATGTCATATATCTAATTTGTTGCAAATTTTGTCTACTTTCTGAATTTCTAGATACTTTTCCCCTAAAATAATAAAAAATTTGACTTTTTTAATAAAAACCTTTTTGGGGGGCTTTTTACCAAAATTTGGGGGGGTTGCCGGGGAAATTTTTCGTGCGAAGTTACAAATTCGGATTCAGCGACCCAAAAAACATAAAGTAAGCCGATTTCCAGAACTACCATTAATTTTACTATGTAAAATTCCCTATTGCCTGGAATAATATGCAATAATCTTTTTTCCTCACTTAAAAATACTAAAAAATTTTGTACCAGAAAAAAATTAGTAAAATATTAAATAAATATATTGAAACTTAATGGTGATTATGTTTCAATATTTTCCACTACAAAATCTTGCTACATAATTGTCTACATCAGACGATAATGAAAAATTTAACAGTAAAGCAACGTGATTCACAGGCATCGTTCGGTACATTTTAAATGTCAATGCTTAATATTTTGCAGAACATTGCTTCCAGAAGTCAATGCTAATAATTGATATAACTTTTAAAAGTTAATTTCCTACATATTTACTTGAAAAACTACCGCTTTTTACTTTTTTGAGATTTATATGGATGGTTTTCATGTGCTTTTCTTCAGTCTTTGAAGGTATAAAAATATTTATACATAATGCATTATGCATATTTATTATGCGTTATATATTTATTATACATATACATACATATTTTTTTTTAATTGCTAAAGGAAAACTTGAGAGACATGACAAGAGAAATTGAACAATGTGAAATAATAATATAACATATGCAATTACCTTTTCCCGCGCTTAAAAATACTAAAAAATTCCGTACCAAAAAAAAAAATGATTAAAATGATTAAATAAAAATACTGAAAGTTAAAGTTGGTTACACTTCAATATTTTCAAATACTGAATCTTAATACATAATTGTCTACATTAGACGATTAAGATTTTAACAGTAAAGCAACGTGACTCACAAGCATGGTTCGATAAATTTTAAAGGTTAATACTTAATATTTTGCAGAACATTGTTTCCAGAAGGCAATGCTAGTAATTGATATAACTTTTAAAAGTTAATTTCCTACATGTTTATTTGAAAAACTACCGCTTTTTACTTTTTTGAGATTTATATGGATGGTTTTCACGTGTGCTTCTGCAGTCTTTGAAGGTATAAAAATGTTTATACATACATAAAAAAGAAAGAAGTAAAAAATACAAGAAATAGCGCATGCAATACTAAGCTGATAATGAAATGTGATTACATACAAAGAAATATCAACCAATTAAGAAATTAAAAAAGTAAGAAATTTTAAACAATATGAAGGGCTTATGGAAATATGTCAGTTTCTTATTACACCTGCGGGACTGATAATATAGACAGAATATTTTGGCAGAAATGAAAACAAAATAATTATTTAAAACTAAATTAAAAACTTTTTTTAAGTGAAAGTTGTATAGTGTAATATAATATTGAAAGATAATTTTCTGTTTCAGAAAAATACAAGTAATATTTCATGCAACACTAAACAGAAAATTGCATTAAAAACTTTTAAAAAATGGGTCAAAGCTGTAGAGTGTGATATGGTATTGAAAGATAATTTTGAAATAGAAGTAATAGTGCATGCAACACTAAGCATAAAATTGCATTACAAACTTCTAAAAAAAGGGTCGAAGTTGTAGAGTATGATATAGTATTGAAAGAAAATTTTGGAATATAAGTAATAGTGCACGCAATACTAAGCAGATAAGTAAATGTGACTATTTACATAGAAAAAGCCCCCAATTAGTAAATTAAAAAAGTAAGAAATTTTAAACAATATGTAGGTGTTATGGAAATATGTCAGTTTTTTAATATTTCCTCGGGACTGATAATATAAACATAATATTTTGGTAGAAATGAAACCAAAATAATCATCTAACATTGCATTAAAAATCTTTAAAAAAGCTTTCAAAGATGCAGAGTGTGATACAATTTTGAAAGATAATTTTTTTCTTAAAAAAATCTTATGACAATTTTCTTTTAATATTTTACCTCCTTTCCCTACATAATTTCACTTTGTATTGACCCTACAAAAATACTGTTCACTTGCTGGCATCTGTTCTATTTAAATTTATGTTTATATTTAACTTTTCCTTCTCTGTTTACATTTTTCTTTTTTAAATCTGGCCTTTTATTTTTAATTATTTATCCAGTATTTAAATATTCCTAATGCTTCTTCAATGAAAACTTACAATAACAATTTTTTTATACTTCAGAACGGCGGAACAGAAACAATGCTTATCCACAAACGTATTATCATGTTCTTGAAAATAGTGAATTTCCGAAAAATGCTTTTTTTCTATATCTATGAGTTATATTTAAAATTTAATTTTTACATGCATTGTGGCAGATTTATTCTCTGCCTAGTGTAAATGTACTCTGTGTGTTTAGATAAAAGCATATTGAAATGTAATTGTAAATGTTCTTTTGTGCCGTATCATCTGAGAGGATATCAAATCCTTTCCTTTTTGCTTTGTAAAGAGCTTAATGGAATTGGAATGTCGTTTGTGCATTTATGATAATTAGATGAGAGTGTTTGTTTGGGAGCTTTAACACTTTATAAGGCAAGTCAATTCTGTGGATGAAATGTTGAAAAGATTCACTGACCCCTGAATCCAAAAAGAAGCTGATTTGAAAATAGAAAGCGCCGTTTTTCATCACGTGCATGATAAAAAAAACTATTTTACTAAAAATTCAAGTGCAAATCGATCAGCTTTTAATAAAAATTAAGTGGGAAGTATTTTCCCATTAACCGATAAAGGGTTAAATTATAAAGATGCGTTGAACCTGTTTTTGCTACGAACTCCACCTGCCAAAGGACGCTTTGCTGTACTGTCAGTAAATATTTATTTACATTATACATTGGAGCTCTGGGAATATCAGCAATAATGTGGAAAGATCAGAAGGAAGTCCGACAACTTTAAAGAAAGAAATATACCTTTGTGGAACCAGTTTTGTAATAGTTTTTGAGTTAATTTTTTGTTTCACTAAATGCATTTTATAGTAATCTACCTGCCTGCGATTTAGGAATTTTTTTTATTTTTGTAGGACTTGCTACTAGTTACTGCTGGACAGATAATTACACCTGTTTATTTCCTATTTAATTTACATCCAAAATTGTTAATTGGTCCAAATCATCCAAGCAACCTCATAGTAAATTGGTATATAATTTTATATACCTTAGAAAAATTCAAATAACATAAGTGATCGTAATTACGTAATTCTAGTAGAAGAGCAGCGCGAAGCATTAATAAAATTAAATTATAATCCGCGTAAAAATGTAATTATTAAATTTAATTAATTACGAATAAAATTAAGAGTTTGCGTTGTGAATTATTTAAACGCACTCTTCCACTTATGAATTAAACTAAAATTTAAGCTGGAATGTCATCAGGAGTCCGCTTCTTATCAGAGCGGCGATATCGGGATGGCAGGATGCATAGCTACGGACCTCAGTAGAACAATCCACTTTATTTTAACATCAGGAAGACATCCTCAATTAGGCTTGCTTAGGCTCACTCCGATATGTCCATCTCGCCCGGGCATTACTAGGGCTTTCTAGATTCATTGCACGGGCTTTCAGGATTCATTGCACGGGCTTTCAGGAGAGCTCCAGCGTCCTCGACATCTTTTTTTCAGACTCCCTTTTTCAAACCTTTTTCTTCTGGCACACCAACTCCTGCAGTGGGTGGAACTATTTGTCTAGTCCACCCTTATTGGATGTGAGAAGATTTTGCATTATCCTTCGATAGGCCTATTAGCTAACAGTCTGCAAATGGCCCCTTACATATACTTTAATATTATTATATGCCTTAAAGTTTGGGTGGTCTGAAAAGCCATAAATTTATCCCAACACTTTTATTAAGGCCATAAATTTATTCCAACATTTTTATTATTTTACGATTTCTAATTATACACCACTTTCCACTGGCTTGTCGACACCATGGCGTCTGGCTATTGTTGTTATCTGAGATCCGAACTACATTCAACATTATACATTCATTTTACAATACAACAATTTTTTTTTAAATATATATTTAATATTTAAAATCAACTTAATAATTTTTGTATGAACTTACACTCCTATTTTACTTAAATATATAAACATTATAATTTTACACTCATAATTATATTTTATAAAAAAATATTTATACAAACAGAAATAACAAATTACGCAATTTTACTTTGATTTAACCAACATGGTGCGGGAACATATCATTGTTATATGTTGCCCAGCATCTCTCCCGGTGGTCAGAAAAAAAACTGATTGCTGGTTTTTTTTTTTTTTTTTTTTTTTTTTGTAAAGCATAAAAGAATGTACGTGTCCATATGACTGTGTATCTACACAGTTTTTGAGCTAAGTATGTAAAGTTCAATTATCAATGGTTCTGGTATATTTTATAAGAAGTTCTTCTATTTTTCATAACAGAAAGTTCAACACATGATAGCATAGTTGTCTGTTGACATTCACATTTATAGAAGACATCTGTACTGAAAATCTGACATCTTTCTCGAAGCCTTTTTTCTTTACCACACACATGTTTAATAATTTTGTAACTTTACAGTTTAAGTGCCCAAAATACATTCAAAGCTATAATTTTGTATGAAACTAATATGCCGAAATAAACCTAAATACAGGAAAAATAATGGCATACACATTTGACATATTATTTCATCACATATAATCTTATGACACAGTGTTTTATTTAAAACACATTTTATACTGAATAAAAGTAAATACAATGCTTGTAATATGACATGTTATATTTTCACATAATTAATCTGATGTATTCAAATTATAATCAGAAAAATATTGTATACAAACTGGTTACCTTATTTTATTTATTTATTTGTTACTTCTAACATGTATGATACGTCAAAATATACAAGCTATTTCATCTCCTTTAATATATCATTACGTAATGCTCTCCCTCTTTACCCGATACGAGAATCAAAACAGGGTAGAAAAAAAAGAAGAAAAAGAGAATAAAACCAGTTTTTGACCGTCCCCCATCCTCCCGAAACGAGGGGTTGGTCAAGCTACTAATCACTTTCTGCTGAGGTGATGTGGGCTGTGACAAAATTTTACGACTTACAAAAGTATGTATTTAAAATCATTTCATGCTTGTAATTACCTTATTAATTAGTATAATTTCTTGATATACTTTCTTCTTAACTAACTATGCATGCCTGTATGTAATTTTTAACATAATCTATGCATAAACAGTGTATGTATTTGTATCATATCTAATGTAAACCTTCTGCTTTTTTTATTATTTTGCAGGGGAAAATGGCGATTCTAGCATCTGAATTTTCCTGCCTCGTACTGCAACTGAAGCGAGCGCGCATTTATGCTGTCAGGTTCAAATCTAAACAAAATTGCCTTACAGGATTTAAACACAAATGCATATAATTTTCTTTAACTGATTACATTGTATATTTTTAGACCTTTCTAACAGACACAAATTTTGATTCATGATATTGTTTACTATTAAAATGTATTATTTTGCAGGGGAAAATGGTGATTCTAGCATCTGAATTTTCCTGCCTCGTACTGCAACTGAAGCGAGCGCGCATTTATGCTGTCAGGTTCAAATCTAAACAAAATTGCCTTACAGGATTTAAACACAAATGCATATAATTTTCTTTAACTGATTACATTGTATATTTTTAGACCTTTCTAACAGACACAAATTTTGATTCATGATATTGTTTACTATTAAAATGTAAACAACACGGAAATATTACTTTTACGGCCTCTCAAAATGCAAAATATGCATTACGCTGACCTTAAAAATGCACCTTCATTTAATACTATTAAATAGTGTTGTCAGAAAATGCCATTGACGGAGAAGAGAACGATTTTTGTCTTTAATTGTTATTTATTTAGCCAACAATTCTATCTTAAAAGATTGTTAAATTTTCATATTTATTTATTTATTTATTTATTTTTTGAATGAAATAAAAATTTATTTATTCAAAATTTTATTTATCATTAACATTCCGTAGGTGAATTCTACTGTCTAAAATTTAATGATATGTTTAAAAATAAAAGATAATAAATTATTATTATTAATCAAACGTTAATAATTATTATTTAATTATAAAAAAAATGTAATTAATACACTTGTATAATTTTAAAAATCCAAAAGCAAATGATAATTACTACGTAAAATCGTATGCAGCCATCTATGAGTACCCGGCCGGACCAAAGAACTTCTGCCAGCAGAAAAAATCTTTGTATACTCACAAACAACCACATCCAATTTTTTTTATAGATCAAGTTTTTAAAATAATTACTGTACGTACTATAAAAAAATTAAGTAAATAAATTTATTAAGCCATACTACATATTTTAATAAAAATAAGGCCAATATATATAAATATATTTATTTATTTATTTTGTTTCCTTATGTTAAATTGGCCAAATTATATAAAAAAAATTTTATGAACTCACACACTCAAATTTATTAATACTATGTATATTTATATGTGTTTAATTTAGAATTGCATTTAATTCTAAGGGAAAGAAAAGAGAAAAAGAATGCTTAAATTCTAACATAACATAAATTTATAAAATATTTTATTTAAAAAAAAAAAACTAATTTCTAGCTTATTTCAGCAAGATGTCATTTAATATTTATATTAAATAATTTTGCTAATACATTTTATTAATTATTAAATTCGCATATTTTTATATATACAAAAAAAAAAATATAATAGTCTTACATAAAATTTTACACTATAACCATGTTATTAATTAATTTAACTTGGATTTAAGCCTACTTTAATTCTAATTGAATACCGTTAATAAAAGTAAATTAGCTTATCAAGTTAAATATAATATAAACTATGTTTGTCTAATGTTAATTTTGCTGAAAATTCCATAAATTTTAACTGTAAATGCTAATTGCTATACTTTTTGTTATTTATTTTGAAAACAACACCAACTTATATTTTTTTAAATTTTTTTTTATTAAATCTAGGAACTATACACTGAGCTAGACACTCCATAAATGTGTAAAACTTAAAAATCAAAAGTTTTCCTAAAAAAAACTCAAAATGCTGCTTTTTACAATATAATATTACTAATTTTATTGTTTCTGAGCATAACATCTAGTAATTATACCATACTTAATTTTTTCTTCGATTCCTTTTCAGCCAAGAATCCTGAAGTGAATGACCAAGTGATGACCAACACCCTGATTTACCTTTGAATAAATTTCATAGGCGTAACCAGGGGGGGTGCCCTGGGTGCCCGGGCACCCCCCCGCTTGCGCAGACTCAAGCACAATTATTTTAAAAAATCGAAGTCTACAAAAGAAAAAAGAAGTGAAAGCAGGGTTCAATTAGTTTAGCAAATTAGTTTAGTTCAGATAACTAACAGCCTAAGTTTTGAACTGTGATAAAAAAAAAAAAATTCCACGTTCTTTTTTTAAAATTATGTTCTTTATCTTAGAATATTTACAAGAATCTGTATTAGTCGCAGTAAGCCAAAAAGCAGATTTTATAATCCCACTTTGACCTTTTTTTTTTTGCTTTTTTTGTGGGAGATTTTTTTAACACCGTTCTTTCTATTGCATATTTCTGCAATTTTATGAGAAATTAACGCAAGTCCTTGGCGAGGATAGAAACAGAAATTATTTGTCTCTTTGATTTCGCAGTCTAAAGTCTAGAGTGAAGCAAAAAAATTTGAAAGGGAATGCACAGTAATTGTAAAATGTGATTAGCCGGGGGAAAGGTTGGGATGCACAGACCCTCCCTCCTTTGAAAATGAGAAATAATAGCACTGAAAATTAAAATTAATCTGAAGTTTGTTGGTTGGTTGAATTTCGTGTTTCGCGACCATATTTTGACATTCGTAAAAGGAATATGGTTGCAGTCTTTAAAGTCAATATAGTAATTTTTTTCCTCTGAAAATTTTAACGCGATTTTTGGAGTTTCTTCTCGTTTCACGGAGTTCTTTTAAAACTAGGAAAAGGACCCGGTTTTAATGTTTTAGCCCAGTGCTTTAAATTTTGATGAAATTCGCGACTTTATTCTGCGATCATTACATGATATTTACAATTTTTCACAAAATCATTTGACGAAATTCACGTCTTCCTACGCGATTTTTTGTCGAAATCCGCACTTTTCAACACTAACCTTTGACAAAATTCGTGTTTTTCACCGCGATCCTTTGATGAAATTCGCATTTTTTACAGCGATATTTTGACGAAATTGGGATGTCTTTAGCACGATCCTTCGATGAAATTCGTGTTTTCTTTACACGATCTTTTGACAAAAATCGCTTTTTCTTTCCGTGACCTTTTGACGAAATTCGCATTTTCTTTCTGCGATCCTTCGACGAAATTCTCTTTTTCACCGGGATCCTTTGACGTTTTTTTTTTTTTTTTTTTTTTTTTTGGCGGGCGACCTATTCACGAAATTGTTTTTTTTTTTTTTACAGGGATCATTTAATGAAATTCATGATAGTTTTGCTCCACCGATCGAGAAAATTCTCGATATCTTTCCGTACTAATTAACAAAATCCTCTGCTCTTTTCCGCGACTTTTTGAGGAAATTTGCAACATTTTCTCGTCAATCATTTATCGAAATTCTTGAATTTTTTGCGCAATCTTTGACGAAATTCGCGATTTCTTTCTGCACTCTTTTATCGAAATTCGCGATATTTTCCACGCTCGTTTGAAGAAATTCTTAATTTTTTCCGGGATCGAGCCTCGAATTGATTTTAAGAAGTTCCACAAAAGAAATAAAAATCGCGGACTTAAAAGAAAAAAAAATTAAAATACTGACTGAAGAATCACAGATCTGTGAAAGAATTTTAGGGGCGGAAATACTGCACAGCATTTTTTATTATACGAATCTTTCCTTTTCTGTACACAAATCACGCAATCCCGCACGTTATTTCAAACTCTGCTCCTCACAGAAAACTTCATTACTATTGGAGTTTCGCTGGTTGCTTTTTTTAAACGAACATAGAATTAAAGAAATCTAGGATTGGGTGTGTGTGTGGGGGGGGGGGGGGACTGCATTTGGCAACGTACCCCCGACCAAACTACGACCACTTCCGACTCGAAACAAACGAATCCTGAATTATCGTGATTTTTTTTCCGAGCCAAATTAAATTTTCAGCTTTCTTATGAGAACTGATTTGACATTCTTTCAATTTGAATTTAATCACGGCAATTGCAAAAACTACCGGAGAGTTTTTTATGTTTCAAAAAAAGTCAAAAACTCGCCTCAAAGTGCAAAAAACCCCGTTATAAATCGCATTAAAAATTCGGAAAAGATTAAAGGACAGCAGGGAACGAAATTAACTAATTGGGTAAAATATTTAAACCGGATTTCTTTTAGGAACGCGAAAAAGACCCTCTAAAAATAACATTAAAAAATTGTTACAAATTGAAAAATCGCTTTAAGAATCTCGAAAAAACTTTATTGAAAAGAAGACAAAGTTTACTGGATAAAATATATAAATCAGATTCTTTTTTTACTAATTTGAAAAAATTCGCATAAAAAATTAATTGAAAGATTCCAGAAATTGTCTTCGATATGCATGAGTTCAGGCAAACAGGAACTTTCCTGTCAAATCTTGCGGCTGTGAGGACTGCATTGTTTTTTCATAGTTCAGCGCTCGCGTGTATACACACACACGGAGACAGACAAGCACCTGTCTTTATTATTACAGTCGCATCATGATAATATTTTTTTTTATCATCTTGAAAAAATTTAGTGTATTGCTTTACCTAATACATTGGACACATTCTGAGGTAAAAACATGAATTATTAATTAATATTGTAATTATTTATAATATTATAATAATTATTTATATGCACTTTCCTCCAAAATTTCTTGGTTCTACCCGATGATCCCTAAGAAGTCATGGAGTCACATTCTGAAAAACTTTCGTGGGTATGTACATACCGGGTGTCCCAAAAAGGACTGACTGATTTTTAAATTCAATAACTTCCAAACGGTGACAGACATTAAAAAAATTCTTGCAGGAGGGTTATGCATAAAGTCAAAAGTTTTTTTACAGTGATTTTCGATTTTAGTTCGAATTACAAACAATAGATGGCGCTGTAAGCAATAGTCGCTAAATACAGGCTCGATTTCTGATCCTTTCTCTTGTTCCATGCTGAAAAAGGAGATGGAAATGTATTATCCGGGCCACGAAGTACCAAAAATCGAGCCTGAATAGAGCCTCTATTGAACGCAGCGCCATCTATTGCTTGTAATTCGAACTAAAATTGAAAATCACTGTAAAAAAAACTTTTGACCTTATGCATAACCCTCCTGCAAGAATTTTTTAAATATCTGTCACCGTTTGGAAGTTATTGAATTTTAAAATCAGTCAGTCCTTTTTGGGACACCCGGTATGTACAGCATGTATTATCTGAGATTTATCATCCGGCAAAATTTTATCTACAAGACTTTGACATAGATAATGCTAGGTTTACGTCTCATGCAATGCCCCTGTGCCTATAAAAGTTTCCAGCAAGATTAAAGGCGTTTTTTAATCTTTGTAAGAAGTTAGGGTGCCAAAAAGTTTTACACTTGTGACCATACTTAATCACTGTCTTATTTCACTGTTGCAAGGAGATTTACATATCTTTTTTTTTTTTTCACCATTAGATTTAGTTTTGATGTTTTGAACCCCTTCTCACACCCCTCACGCAAACAAAAATCGCGTTTGAGCCCCTTTAAAATAAAATAACACACAATTATGAATTCTAAGAGGAAAACCTGTCTAAAACAGAAATTCGACCGGTTTAATGGCGTTCCGTTTTAGCAGGTTTTACTATATAAGATATTGTTTGTATCCAACATATTCTGGTTAAAAAGTCTGGGCACCCCCCCGTTCAAAAGGCTGGTTACGCCTATGAATTTACTACAAATATTTTGTTGGTGTTGGTGCATACCCAGCCGTAGGCCAAAATTGCACCCTATACAGAAAGCCTTTGGTGAGAAAATTTTTATTTTTACTTCAATTAATTATTTGTGTATTTGATTACTATAATTTTATGTGCAATCATATTGAAATAACTTGCCTTGTCTATTGTCATATATATATATATGTTTTTTAAAAAACCAATGTGCTACACCAAAATCCTTTTTTTTTTTTAAATTTAATTTTTTTTTTAACTTTTGTTCATAAAACTTATCCCTGCTGTCTAAATTCTAGACTTTAGCATATAAGTTGTAATTGAACTACCGGAATAAATCTTTGCACTTTTTGTATATTTTATTATATTTAGGCTTATAGCTGACCGCTATCCTAATATCGAGTGCACTAATAATTTATTCCTTGTCAACCATATATTTATATAAGAAATATATATATATATATGAGTATGCTATAAAGCTGTTCTAACTACCCTGAACCTAATAGCTTACACCTACTCATTTTAAAGAGTAATTCTGAAATTCTGTCATCTAAATTGTAAGGCTATTAGCAAAGGCTACCCTTATAGAAGACAGAAAAAATTCTCTTTTTTTTTTTTTTTTTGAAAATTACTCCAACATTATTCACTATTAAATTAATTAAGTTTTAATGTTATTTGGCTTTGTTAAGATTTTATATTTTCTAATTCATATTCGAAAAGAAAAAAAATATATATATAACTTTTGCCTGGAGAGAAATATTTCACTGCTCCAGTGAAGTTTTGTGAAGCACATTACATAATTTTATAAGTATGTTTTCGGGTGCGCCCTGCACATTTGCTCAATATTGTAACCCTGAGACAAATTGGCGTTCCCATGTTCCTATCCTTTCTTATTATTATTTTGAATTTTAAAAAGGCAAGTTATTAATTTTGTTTCAATTCTTTTACCTAAAAGAGAAAAATTTATTTTTAAATTTTGAAATTCGATTAATTATGTATTTTGTTTTATTTTTAATACCAATTCATATCCCTTACTTGTCCCTTTGATCATCAGTTTTACCCTTTTTTTTATACTTTTTTTGGATACTTTTGAGCATTCTCTTTTAAATTCTCATTTTTATCCTCATTTGGATAATAACTGGCATGACTCTGAGGTTGACTATTCCTATATGGCACATGCTGAGGGAAGTAATTTGGTGGGGGTGGGGGATATGGAGAATATCCATAGTAACCACCTGTGGGTGCATAAGATTGAAAATGCAATTGCTGGTTTGGGTTAACAAATCTAGGATTAAAATTCGCTCTCGGTTGATACTGTCCATTATAAGAGTACCTTTTATTAAAATGCCGACCTGCGAAATCTCTGCTATCCTTATATGTATTTTTATTATCATTTTTGTACCAGCACGTTTCTAAAGTATGCGAATTTTTTTTACATAATTCGCACCATCTGCTTGATGCAGTATCTTTTGTTTTAACTTTCAAATTGTTTATTTCGGAAGTCAAAATTTTAATTTGCTCCGCGCTTTCCATATTTAATTTTAACAATTTGTCCAAATTTTCCTCAGTGGAGGTTTTTGTAATCGAATTAATTTCCTTTGATGCAACTTGATTGTATGCATCTTCCATTTGTTTCGCAAATTTACATGCGTCGTTGAAATTTTTCGGCGCTATTCTTCGAATGTCCAAACTTAAATCTGCCCTAACTGATTCTAAAAATCTTGTGAATTTTATCATTTCAAATAAACTACCATTACCGTTGTCAATATTTTGGCCACTTTTATCTAGGTAAAGTTTTGCAGCCGCATTGAATTCACTGATAAAATCAGCGATAGCCTGCGCAGGTTTTTGCCTAAGAGAAAAAAAATTGCTTTGAGCCGCAGAAAAACTTGTTTTAGTAGAAAAAGTATCGATTAATTTTTCTTTAAATTTACCATAGTCTTTTTCTGTATTAAGATTTTCTTCGTTAGCTAATTTATCTCTAGCACTACCGACTAATTTTGTTTTCAAGAGCGCAAGTTTCGAAACATTCTCTAATTCCGTTTGTTTAATTAGATTATCGAATTCGTTCACAAAAAATTTAATATTAGACTCTTTCTTTCCATCAAAGACGGGGATACAATTAAACAGCGTATCAACACTAGGTTGAGTCATTGTATTCTTTTTAGTTTTTTGTAGCGAATAATTTAGAGAAATAATTTTATTTTTCTGCCCTCTGGTTTTAACTCCAGAGGTATTTAAATCTACACTTCTCCTTTTAAATTTTCGCTTATTGTTGGGCATAACCTTTTAACAGAATATTTCTGTTTATCATACTTTTTTCTCTATATTACAACATATGTATGAAAATATTCTAAATTGCATAAATACATAAAAACAACAGCACTAAAATTTAAAAATATTTCTTAGGAGATGAAGTTGTTTTGTAGATTATTCTTTTACACACATAAATACCCCTAAAATGTTTATAATACACGTATATATAAAAAACAACATAATTTCATTTAACAGAAAAATATCTGTCTTTTTCTACAGAAACAACAATCTTATTTTATTTTTTTTTTATATGTAAATATTGTACTACTACTTCGTAGTACGACTCATAAATTTTCTTTTGTATCACCTTGATACAATTTCAAAAATCATGATCTATTGACATTTCAATCATTTTTTTTATACCAGACATATTATCAAATTTTACTTATTATTCTTATTATTATTATTTATACAGTATATAACAAAAATTTTATTTTTACAAATGTGTCATCCGTGATGTGAATGCCATTATTTCTCAATGGTAACTGAGATCCAACCAAAAGAGAAAAGAGAGAGAAAAAAAAAAATGTAATTCCTAAATTTACCTATTATAAATCCCAGAATTATTTTTTTCATTTCCTTTTTTTTTTTTTTTTTTTTTTTTTTTTTTTTTTTTTTTTTAATTGCTAACATATATTATTCCTTTTATCTATTTAAATTATTATATGTGTGTCATTATTGTTACAATAATAAAATTAATTTTAATAAAATTTTAATCAATTAAACTTACATACCTACAATATCTTTAAAATTGTGACATTAAAATAATACTTAAATTTATTTTCCTTTATTATTATTATTATTATTATTTCTAATGACCTCAGATGAACGTTCATGAGTCATAGCACCATTTTACTTTGAATGAGGGGGAATGCTGGACAGATAATTACACCTGTTTATTTCCTATTTAATTTACATCCAAAATTGTTAATTGGTCCAAATCATCCAAGCAACCTCATAGTAAATTGGTACATAATTTTATATACCTTAGAAAAATTCAAATAACATAAGTGATCGTAATTGCGTAATTCTAGTAGAAGAGCAACGCGAAGCATTAATAAAATTAAATTATAATCCGCGTAAAAATGTAATTATTAAATTTAATTAATTACGAATAAAATTAAGAGTTTGCGTTGTGAATTATTTAGACGAACTCTTCCACTTATGAATTAAACTAAAATTTAAGCTGTAAAAATAAGTTGACACACCTTAAACATTATCAATTAAATAATTACAGAAACTTTTTAAAACTTGATTAAATATTTTATTTACATTGAACACAACTATATACAGAAATACATTATATTAATTCAAAAAAAAAAAAAAAAAAGCAACACTTTTGTTTGCTTCTCATTATTTTATGTATATTTAATCTTTAAAAAAAAAGCCAATGTTTTCATTTACTCGTATTATTATATATTTTTCTTTTTGCTAAAAGAATAATTCTCTTTCATTTTTAAATTACCTCAATTATATTTAATTATTGGTTTTGTTGGATCTCAGATTGCTCTCTACCATAAAATATCACAAAAGGATATTTATAATTTCTCATATGATTTCAAGTGGTAAAAGAAAAAGTTTAAGGTAGTACCTTATTTCATATACGGGATGATGGCCTTTATTCATCAAATTCAGAGTTGTCGCGTTGCTAAGGATCATATCCATATGTCATCAGGAATCCGCTTCTTATAAGAGCGGCGATATCGGGATGGCAGGATGCATAGCTACGGACCTCAGTAGAACAATCCACTTTATTTTAACATCAGGAAGACATCCTCAATTAGGCTTGCTTAGGCTCACTCCGATATGTCCATCTCGCCTGGGCATTACTAGGGCTTTCTAGATTCATTGCACGGGCTTTCAGGATTCATTGCACGGGCTTTCAGGAGAGCTCCTGCGTCCTCGACATCTTTTTTTCAGACTCCCTTTTTCAAACCTTTTTCTTCTGGCACACCAACTCCTGCAGTGGGTGGAACTATTTGTCTAGTCCACCCTTATTGGATGTGAGAAGATTTTGCATTATCCTTCGATAGGCCTATTAGCTAACAGTCTGCAAATGGCCCCTTACATATACTTTAATATTATTATATGCCTTAAAGTTTGGGTGGTCTGAAAAGCCATAAATTTATCCCAACACTTTTATTAAGGCCATAAATTTATTCCAACATTTTTATTATTTTACGATTTCTAATTATACACCACTTTCCACTGGCTTGTCGACACCATGGCGTCTGGCTATTGTTGTTATCTGAGATCCGAACTACATTCAACATTATACATTCATTTTACAATACAACAATTTTTTTTTAAATATATATTTAATATTTAAAATCAACTTAATAATTTTTGTATGAACTTACACTCCTATTTTACTTAAATATATAAACATTATAATTTTACACTCATAATTATATTTTATAAAAAAATATTTATACAAACAGAAATAACAAATTACGCAATTTTACTTTGATTTAACCAACATGGTGCGGGAACATATCATTGTTATATGTTGCCCAGCAGTTACATTGATACACAGTTAATAGTTGAAGTTGGGATAGTCCCCATTTCAGATTACTGTGCGTTTATTCTACATTGAATCTAATCACTCAGTTCATTTAATGTACTTGATGCACTGTGATTTTCCTTTAATTATTACAAGAAATATTTTTTGATGAATATAATTAAACTGCTGTGAGCAGTTCACTAAAATTGAATGTGTTCGTAGAACATTTTTAATTATTGTTTTTTTATTTTTATTTTTTTATTTAAGCTTACCATTTTCTTGGAAGAAAATCATTAGTTTCAAGCCAAAAATGGATATATATAAACTTATTTTCTTCATCTTCTTTGTTTGTGATAAGCTCTTGTGAAAATTATTTTTCAAACGATCGGAAGAAAAAAAATAATGTTCTAGCGAAAAAAAATCTAAAATAATGTTCTAGCTAGTTTTCTTTTGCATTGAATATTTTTAACTAAGAAAGAAATATTTATTCTTATTCGGGTTTTAATTTATTTTTTTAATATGTCTAAAGCAAACGCTATCTTAGACTTTAAATGAAAAAGAACACCTTTGCTTCCGGAAAAAAAAAATGTTATGTTTGTAATTTCTGAAAAAGAATAAAAAATTCCTCAAGTATTATAAGCTAATTTAATTAATGATATTCTTTTTGTTAAAAATAATGAAATATTATGTAATCTTTTAATTAACATCTTGTAAAGTAAATTCAGATTAAGCTTTATACAAAAATATTTTAATCAATGTCTTGTGGAAAAAGTAAGGAAAATCATGCGTTAAGCATAGATTATTAAACACTTTCCAACACTTCCTGTATGCTTTAACAAAACTTCGTTATTTAGGGAAATAAGGTATATAAAAGAACTAAGTAAACATTTTAGAAAACGCATAAAACATTTGAAAAACTGATTTCAGCAGTTACCATCCATATCAAATATGTATTCCGATTCTTTTGAACAGCTGTGTATTTGATCTGTAGTTTGATATATATGCTATAAAATGAAGAAATTTAGTTCAGCAAGAAAACGAATAACAGGTTGAAATTTCTCTTTCAGCAATTTATACTAATAGATGGAAACATACTTGTATACATTTGTACAACCCTGTAGCTAACCTAGTACCTTTATTACACGCCACTATTTAGCTAAAGATTAATTCAAAGTAAAACACTCTTAAAACTACTGGAATCACATTTTCAGAAATTATCATTTATAGACGGCCATGTATGCAATTCTTTGCGTGACGCTGTATATAATTTTATCTATGTTTTATAATTTTATCTACAAACAGTTCTTAGTAAACAAAATGCAGTTCAGCGTAAAAATGCATAACTCATTTAAAAAAACACCTTTAAGCAATTTACAATCATAACCAGTAGCCATTACGAATTCTTTTGTGTAGCCCTGTATATGAATTGCAGCATTTATACACATCATATACAATGCACAAATATAGTGAAACCTAAAAGCGCATAACATAATTAAAAAAACATTTCCAGCAATCATCGCTACCGTACAATACTTCGGATACAATATAGTATCTGAAATCTTTTGTCTGTCCCTGTAAATGCTATGAACTTCGTATTACATATGAAATAAGTTATAGTAAACCTCAGTGACGTATATCAATTCCATTATACATGAAATAATTTAACATAATTAAAATACACCGGAAAAAATTCCCTCCACCCGTATATCATTATGTAACGGAATTCTTTTGTGTGGTTCTGTAAATGAATAATATTTATTCTTTGCAGTGCGTATTCTACAGAAAGCATATTTTAATGCACTTGATAAATGCATATCAATTTTATTATGTTTGAAAGCATGTAACATCATTAAAAATCATTTTAAACTATTTTTTCCCATAGGCCGTAATGAAACTGAAAACTTTTGACTGCCCCTGTAAATGAACTAAACATGCTACAAACATGCAATAGGGTTCGTGCTATGATAGAGTTCACTAACATCCAAAAATTTCAGAACGATCCGAGTATATTTACGGTAGTTAGAGCGTGTACAGACGGACAGACAATCCGAATGCATAAACACTTTTCAACTTTGTTGGAAAGTGTTAAAAAGATACGTGTATGTGTGAGAGAAACAACGCGAACAATATTAATAACGCAATTAAATAATTTAATTTTTTTATACTAAAATTTTAATTTATTTTATATTTCATTTACTATAATGTTTTTAAATGCATGTTCCCTTTGTAAATATATTTATAAATATTACTTACTGAATATATACATAATAAAATAATACGCAAATTAAAAAAAAACAATGTCTTGCGTTTAATAAAACGCACTGAATAACTTTTAATAGTAAAAATTTAAATGCAGAACGTAAACTATATTTTGGCATGTTACTTTCCAAACAGAATGAAAGGCAAAATCCAGTAATCAATTCTTATATGTTAGAGTGAGATATTTAATGGTTTCAGTTAGCAGAGTGACATCTTTCGGCGTAGTTGCAAGTAAAACGTGGAAACTTTGTAAAGAAATACCCGGCAACAATCATTAACGTCCAACAAGAATAATTGCAATAGATGTCATTGTTTACTGGTTATCAAATTTAAAAACAAGAATTCAGACCCTTCGAGGACATCCTGCAGTTTATTCAATATAATGCATATTAGAAAATCTGCAAGTAACAATGATGTCAAATCGACAATGGCAACACCTGACATATATTTTTTTCTTTTACAACTTTTACTCCGTGGAAAGAAAAAAAAATTGAAATTTGCTCGAAAACTTTATTCTATATCATTGATAACTTATGATTTTTAAACTGATTTCCGTCCATATATTATTTAAGCTATTTCTGTCGAGTGCTGGTACATTTCGAAAGATTAGCCCTTGCGCTTAAAACAATATAAATATTTCAGTATTAGTTTTCTGATGATATTCCGTAATGAAATTAAAACTATCTAAAATGGTACGCTAAATAAAAAATAAATATTACAGTTTTCTACTTAAGGGGTCTCAGGACTCTTAAAGTCTTAAATTTGTCGAAATTTTAATTTATTTAGATGTTAAACTCGCATCGTTTTTGAAAATTTTGATATAATTCTTTCCTTGAAGTTCCCATTTGAACAAGAGTTATGGCTTTTAAAACTATACCCACTCAGTAGCTGAAGGAGCGTTTCCTAAATTTTGAAGTCATTTTCCCCCAAATGACGTTTTGGGGCAAAACGCACACGATAGCTCAAAAACTTCTGAAACTTTTTTATGAAATTTTCAAAAAAATCTGTGTCATGTTAGTCTGTATAAACTGAACCTAAAATTTCTTGGTCAAATATATTATTATTATTTTTTTTTTTTGTGATTATATAGATATAATGTTCTATATTTTGCTTTAGCTAAATACAACTTTGTATTAAAAATATAAAAATGCTTTAAATTCAAATTTATTTAGGTTCAAGGTAATTATTATAATCTGAAGTATAAGTTGGCACCAAAATTTTCATTCTAGTTGCAAGTTTATTTCGTTATCGTGCGTGTAATCTGTTACGCCAATTTTATGTTCGTCAAATGTCTGACATTTTGGAGCCGCCTGTAAATTCTAATTCTGCATCTTGCAATTTTTAAATACGTCAAATGAAAAATCGTACTTATATCTTTCATCCCAATATAAAATTGTGCCTAAAATCAAATACATGTTAAGATATTACATGTTGAAAATGGTTTTTTTCCCTTTTTTCCAGTTTTAAGAGTCCTGAGACCATTTAAAAAATCTCCCATATTCTGTATCCCGGCATACCTGGATTTGATCCACTTGTATTTATAATTGTACTTTAAGACTAGAAAAAAGTGAAACAATATTCAAGTACCCTCTATTTTTTATTATTACAAACAAACGAAAAAAAAATACTGTTTTAAATTTTTTTATACAGCAGAGTATTATCGGATCTGGTTAATCAAAAACTAGGCACCGTATTTTTTATTAGTATTTTATTTCTTAATGTATATTAAGAAATTAAAAATTTGTTATTTTCGATTGAAAAACAATTTTAAGCTGTTATGAGATCGTAATGATGTCTAAGATTTATGCTAATTAGCATCAGTCTATCTAGGCAAGTAGAACTATTATAATGAAAGGCAACAACATAAATTAGACCGTAAAGTACAGTAGTAAGCCCTGCTTACGCAGTCAGAAAATTCTAATGATTTTAAGGGGGCTTATAATTGGAACTTTTTTGAAAAGGATGGGAAAATTGGGAATGTGGGGAGGGGGGTATACTTGGAATTTGTGAAATTTCACAGGATTTTTACAATCTTCAAAATAAAATCGGATAAAATTAGTATTTTTTTGTATTAACATTCCCTTCCATAGCAGCTAAGCAGTTTCCATTAATAAAGATAATAAATAAATGAAACAAATTTACATAAAATAATTAAAATTGATATTTACAATTATAAAACTAATTATAAAACAAATTGAAACAATTATAAAACTTAAACTCAATATAATCATATTTCATAAAAATCAATGAAAACATTAATAGTATCTTTCGAAAGGAATATTTCTTTAGAAATCTGGTAGAGCCTTTTACCAAAGTATTCCATTCTGATACAATGATATGTCAAGAGATTAGATAAAAATAAATTGCATAAGATATATTCATTTTGGAGACATGGAAATAAAACACATAAGGAATTTCCTGAAAAGCAGAAGGAATGAAAGCGTCATAAAATAAAACTTCAAAGGGAGGGCTTATGAATAGCACTTTTTACAAAAAGCAAAACAACCAATATATGAGGATGGATGCTTACATTCGTTACTTTAAGGTAAGTTTTAAAAAATCCCTTGTCGATATCATAAGATGCATTTATGAATTTTAGAATACATGGTATAATGTTTTTAATGCAACTTAAAAATTAAAAAAAACATAATATTTTATTAGAAACGATAGAAATTATTTGCTTTTGAATTTTTAAATATTTGTGACTAATGACATTGAATAGTAATAGTACCTGATTAAACTAGTCGGATGTGGCAATCCCAAAACTTTCTTCTATCTCATAGATGTTAACATTTCCTCAAAAATAAAGCATATCAGTGCCACCGGTTAGGTGATTCACACCAAAATCTAATAAGAAACTGTTCAGTAGGGTGGGTTGAAAAAAGCGAAATGTTTCATATCAACTTCTAATAGCGCGGAAAAGTTGCCTTTTGTAATTAGAGCAACAACGCAAAAAAGATTTTTGAAATTGGTTAATATCGTTAGGTCGCGCATCGCAATTGAATTTTGGAAAATATGATGAAAATGGACGATTTTTGAAATTAATGTTAAAAATTTAAAAATATTCAGACACATATCTAATAGCGCATAAATGTCACCTATTAGAATAAAAATAATAACGTAAAAAAATATTTAAAATCATTTGATAACTTTAGGTCGCGCATTGTACTTGTATTTGGGAAAATTTGATCAAAACTGGTGATTTTTTTAATTAATGATGAAAAATTAAAAAAGTTCATACTGACTTCTAATATTACATAATATTTGCATTTTGGAAATTTAAGAAGAACGCAAAAAGAAAAATTGAAATCACTAAAATCTCTCGGTGGCGCATCGCCATCGAATTTAGGAAAATATGAAAATTGACGAGGTTTTATATAAATGATCAAATTTAACCCCTTAACACTGTGGTCCGAACTGGATTCGGGCAAGAACACTTTGCTTGCTTCGTTATTAAAAGCATTTTGATACCACTAATTTGTAACTGTAAATTTATCTTTATTAATTGTGAGATATTTTTCGATTAAGTAAGGTAAATACTTTAGTATGGAAAAAGTGGTGTCCAGCGCCATTTTTAATTTTTTTTGTAAGAAAACAATTGTCACTGTTAAGGGGTTAATTTTTTTCCCTCATCAACGTCTAATAATGTAAAAGCATTGTTTTATGTTCATAAAAACAAAAAAAATAAATTTTATTTTAAATTAGGTTAATAAGTTTTGGTTGTGCAAAACTAATTTTAAATTAGGTTAATAATTCTTGGTTGCGTCTAATATAATGAAAAGTTTTATAAAAGGTTTTATCAATTATTATATTTATTTAAACTTAAACAATTATATTGAAACAAATAATAATATACTGATCATTAAAGCACTTTTGAACAGTATTGGTTGAAAACATTTTAAACGATGTGCATTAAACGAATTTGAAATAATTGTGAAATCCTCTCTTACCTAAATTTTGTACTATATGTAACAACTACTACTAATATATATATATATATATATTTTTCTTTATTTGTATCGAACTTTGGCATTAGTGATTGCGAAAGCAAATCTAATGTAACATAGCAGTCTTTGTTATTTCGACAGCATAGTTTTTCAGAAGTTTTAGTAAAAAGTTTCACACATCGTTCCAAAGCTTATGTGTGGCACGGAAATGCCTTTATATTTTTCATTACAAATACCGAAAGAACTTTTGAATCAACAAGAAACAGAATTCTCCCACTTGGTGTCATAAAATGTCGCACAGTTCTCATTAGCTCCTTCGGTCACAGATTGCATTGCTTTCCAGATCCGTCTGTATCTCAATACCCTTAATGTTCTCATTCATCTGGTTTCATCGAAAATAACAGTTTTTTCTCATTAGCAAAAAAGGCATTATGCTCAGTAAGAGAGTTTATCGTTTTCTGCAATTTTTGGTAAGTGAGGAGATGTTTTTTTGTCTTGAAAGCATGGATTGTAACTAAAAAATAGAATGATTCCACTTAATGTCAAACCATACGCACGCAGCATATGTCTTCATGGCGAATAACACAAATTGTTTCAATTCATCGGTAAGGTTTTCAATTGATAGGTACAGTCTGATTGTCCTGTTTACGGTCGTTAGTCAGAAATCATCTTCCTCGATTTTGGACAGAAACATCCACAGGACAGAAGCCAATCGTACAGCATTGCATATGTCAAGAAGATATATATTTTTAAATCTTAACTGAAGTCATTATTGGGATATTGCATTTGTGTAATTAAAACTGGACAACAGACAGTGTTACACTAGCAGGTCATGGCTTTCACTTTTAAAAATAGGCAAAAAACTGTTCAGTCATTTCATTTTTTTTTTTTGTAAATAATGGTTACTTGATCGTATTTTGAAGGTATCATGACAATGTTATTGACCATATTATGGTCAGAAAAAATAATTGTATCAAATGAAATTACGGTTAATAACAGGTATTTGTAAAAACGGTCAAATGACAGGAGAGTAAACTGAATTTTTTTAATAGTGTACCTACAGGACATAAAAATAACCCTATCCATTGCTTTTTCCATCAATATGTTGAAACAGTCCCTAAAGGGCAATTAAATGAAATGCAAAAGGCAAATATGCTAATGCAAGAGTTTAGTTATAGGCATTTTTAAATTTCAAATAACCACTTTTTTCAATTCTGTAACACAAATACAAAGACATCATCTAAGAGGTGTTCTGTTGGGATAGATGTAAAACGGCGCTTCAAAAACGGTCTTTTGGGTTGAAGTTGTAGTAGTAATATAACCAATATATTTTGAACTTGACACCTGAATTACAGAAATGTGCTCTTTTTTACAATATTTTCTGAATTTCAAATGACATGAGCAACCTAAAGATATTAACCGATTTTAAATAATTTTTACGTTATTCTACTGTTTACAAAGGTTGAATTTTACGCACTACTAGAAGTAAGTCTTTTTTTTTTTTTTTCATTTTCATCATTTAATATCAAAAATAGCAAATTTTGATCATATTTTCCCAATTACAAGTGCAATGCGCGACCTAAAATTATTAAATGATTTTTAATATTTTTTACGTTATTTTTTTATTCTAAGTGGTTACATTTACGTACTATTAGATGAAGGTCTGAATATTTTTAAATTTTCATCATTAATTTCAAAAATCGACAATTTTTATGATATTTTCCAAAATTCAGGAGCTATGCACGACCTAAAGATATTAACCGATTTCAAAAAATATTTTTTTACATTGTTCTTCCAATTACAAAAGACAACTTCTACGTGCTATTAGAAGTTAATATGAAAAACTTCGCTTTCTTCGACCCACCCTACTGTTCAACTTGTGTAGGAAAAAAAAAACTATAGCATTAACTTTAATTTGCGTTTATTTTAGTTTGAACATTCTGATTGTATTTTTAATAACGCCAATAAATATCAATTTTTCGATAAAAGAAAATAATAATGACTGATAATTCATTATTGATATATATAAATGAATAATGATTGATAATTCATTAACTTATAATATATATAACTTATAGACAAATTAATGTCTATTTTATTTTGATTTATTTTTATTTAAAATGTTAAATGTCATTTAAAAAGATATGCTGCACTCTTGATGATTTTTTGAGCTAATTATTCTTGGTAAGCGGCTAATGCGAAAATAAAGCTTTTAATAAATTTAAAAACTTTATTTCAGTACATGATTGGGGTTTTCATATAAAAATGCTTTAAAAATGTAAAAATATGAATCTGAAATAACTATAAATGAAATGATGACACTCTAATAATATATTTTTTTCATGTAGTGTATTATTTTAGATTGTTCACTAAAAATGTAAAGTTTCAACTGAGATTTGAAAAGGAAAATAATTATATTGAGAAATTTAGGACATTGATATTAAAAGATCACAAATGACTGATTATGAATGATTTGTCGTGAAGATTAATATTTATCATAGAAATTAATACACATTTTTACAATGGTTAAATATGGAAAAGAAATGGAGATATAATAATGCTGGGCTTCGATGAGAAAATACATGTAAGTACAGTAGAACCTCTTTTATCCGAAAATCTCGGTTCCTTGCGTGCAAAATCCATTTTGAAAGCTTTTTTTTTTTTTTTTTTTTTTTTTTTTTTTTCTAATTTAACTATCATAATTCTTGTGTGCAAGTGATTTTTTTTTCGAATTAAGAGTACATATAAATATTTTCGATTCCCTTTCTTACAGTTCCTTTGGATTTAACTTTAGCTTCCTTAAGTGGAAAGAAGAAAATGAAAAAAAATAGCGATTTTGAAGCTTTCGAATGTGTGAAAAAAGAATGACATGGCTGGAGCAGCAGAAAGACTGTGATACTGGTGAACTAATAATATTAAAAAACTCGGTGATAGAGCTTCAAAGCAAAGGCAATCGAAGCATTTTTTGAAGCTTTTATGATATACGTAAAATGTACTTAATTTCCAAATTAAATTAAGATAATTTATTCTTGTTTCTATTTTGATATTGCTGTATATTTATTAAGGAGACTTATTTGGTGGGGAAGAAAAAAGTGGAATACTATGTTACCCTATGGGAAATATACCTATCCTTCTTGTTCGTTCAAATTTGGTAATGTTAACAATATTTTGTTCAGCACTTAAATAGGAAGGTTCTTTATCCCTCTGTAAGCTCCAATTATTTTTTTCCAGTCCAAAGTTACAAACGAGTAAAAAGCACTTTTTATACTTTTCTGTATTTTTTTTTAAACTTTAGCACAAAATCATAATTATCTTTAAAATACTTTTAACATACAGAGGGATAAAGAACCTTCCTATCTACGTGTTGAAAACAAATAGTGTTGAAATTCCAAATTTGAATGAACAAGGAGATTAAGTATTTTTCCCATCGAATAACACGGGAATCCACTTTTTTCTTCCTCACCAGATAAGTCCCCTTAAGCACTTGTTACCATAATAAGAAATATTACATATATTTTTCCTTAATCTTAAAATTGAAGCATATTCCATTATCCAAAAATTTCGATTTTCCCAAAGATGGTCGGTCTCAATTACTTCGGATAATCGAGGTTCTACTGTACTTATTTTAAATTTTCTATTAAAACATATATTTTCTTCAGTGTTCTAAATGTTTGTTTTATTATAAAACCACATATGAAAATTACTTGAAACATCAAATTAACTTAATTCCCAAAAAGGTGATAATAATACATATTTACAAGGCTAATAAATACCATTATTTATACAGATAGACATTTTTCATCACTCTGTCGGCAACATTCTCAAAATCTATAATGTTACATATACAGGGTGCGCCATAAATTCGTGCAAACTTTAAAAATCCATAATTAAAGAAATAATGGTCGGAAAAATTTTTGGTTTGCGCGAGTATGATCAGACGGATTTTGGATTGTTTTCCATGAATAATAAAAAATGATTCCAAGAATAACCAATAGAGGGCGCTCACATGCCATATTGAGATGTTTTATGCAAATCAGGCTAGCAATAAAACACCTGGATGGAAATGGATTCGTCATTCGATCTCGGCAGCATGCTATCGTTACCAGATCGAGCGCTGCTGGTCAAACTGTTCTACAAGAATGGGGAATCCACTACTATTGCATTGAGGAAGTTTCGCACGGAGAAAGGACTAAAGGCGCAAAAAAGCCCTATTTCGTTGAATGGAATACTCAATTTAGTACGACGTTTTGAGGAAACGGGGAGTTTGGAGGATCGTCCACGTAGTGGCAGACCATCCTTGAACGCGGATCGCGTCCATGCTGTAAAAAGTGCCATGGAAGAAATGGCAGCCGAGACATCAACGGGAAGTAGCAGTGCTCGTGAAGCTGGTAGAATAACGGGAATTCCGGAATCGTCGATTCGACGTATTCTGCACGGAATCTTGGATCTGTATCCGTACAAGATACAGACACTTCACCAGTTATTACCGGCAGATACAGATAAAAGACTAAAGTTTGCTACATGGGCACTGGCACAAATGGATCGTGACCCACAATGGTTGCTGAATGTCATGTGGACGGATGAAGCACATTTTTCACTCCATGGCGACGTCAATACGCAAAACAGTCGTATCTGGGCGACGTCAAACCCTCGGGAGTATCAGGCCAAGCCAATGCATTCTCCGCGTGTGACTGTTTGGTGTGGTTTCACCGCGGCTTTCATTCTGGGTCCTTTCTTTTTTGAAGAGTCTTGTCCTGAATCCGGCTGGAAAACGTGTACAGTCACTGCAGAACGGTATCTTACGCTTTTGCGTAACCAAGTTGTGCCTGCATTGCAGGAAAGACATGCGTTACCTTCCGTCACCTTCATGCAGGATGGTGCCCCGCCCCACTTTGCACGTGAAGTCAAGGCGTTCCTGTTAGACACTTTCACTGAAGACCGAGTGATAAGTCGAGGTTGTAAGTTTGAATGGCCCCACGATCTCCAGACTTGACCCCAGCAGATTTTTGGTTGTGGGGATATTTAAAGTCTCGTGTTTATCGGTGCTCCCCAGCCACTTTGGCGGAGCTGAAAGATGCCATTCGACTGACCGTCGGTGGCATCGATGCCGACATGCTACACTCAGCTGTTACAGGCGTAAAGACACGCCTCACTTGCCTAATACCTTGTGGTGGTGGTCATGTTGAGCATCTTTTAGTACCATAAAAGTTAATGCACAGTGTCATGTTATTGTGATTTCTTTCAATGTCTGTTTGTGTTTCTTTGATTTGCATAAAACGTCTCAATATGGCATGTGAGCGCCCTCTATTGGTTATTCTTGGAATCATTTTTTATTATTCATGGGAAAAAATCCAAAATCCGTCTGATCATACTCGCGCAAACCAAAAATTTTTCCGACCATTATTTCTTTAATTATGGATTTTTAAAGTTTGCACGAATTTATGGCGCACCCTGTATTTTCGCAAAAACACTTTCAGGAATAGATGAAACACCTTTCACCGCGGAAGATGGAACAGTGCAATTTTACATAGGAATGACAATCAGAAAGCTTAAAAAAAGGATTAAAGAACATTTAGAAGACATTCAATATAACAAGAAAATTATAACTTTGGTCAGACTATATAACAAAGATTAAAATAGCAATTAATGCTTTTTCTAGCACGCTGTTCCTTTTTCCCTATCTTGCACTGAAGAAGAATCTCGCTTCATATTCGAAACAGCTGTTTGCTGCTTTTCATGCATTATTTGTGCATTTTAAACGTTGGTTTACTGTTTTTTAATATATAACAAAGAGCCTTTACAGATTAATTTAAAAAATAGTAAAGTAATTTATCCATCAATATTTTATTTGCCGTCCATTATCCGAGAATCAATACAGATCTTTTTACGCAGTGAGACTATATTCAGCCTCCATGGAGCTACCCAAAATATGGAAAGAGATGCTCTGCAGAGTTATGAAACTATAGTATAAAATGATTCACGTTCATAAATATCCATTTTTAGGTGCGTTCGTAATTATATAAATACGTAGCAACTGTAGTTGTCGTTCGGTCCGCCTTTCTATCTGTCCGTCCCCATATAACAGAGAAAAAACTACCCAACCGAATGGTCTGCAATTTTAAATATATAGTTGTTGCAAAATTTTGTCGAGTCATTTCAAATTCTATGAAAATCGTATGCATATTAATACACACACCAAAATATCCCTGTAAAATACGGGCAAAGGTCGGCTGCAGAGATTCCACTCATATCCCGTAAAAAAAAAAAAAATCCACATTCAATTACCAATCCGTATTTTTGCTATCAGATGGACTAGAACTGTAAAAATGTGTGGATTGCTTTTAATTTTCTAAGTATCTAAGGGATAAGGTCGCTTATTTAATGGATCAGACTGTTTTTTACCAAATAAGGCTGTTGCCCGTGAAAATTGAAGAGCCAACGCTCATAAATCTACAGTTTTTCTGAGAGTGTATTGCAGTTGATTTCATTATGCATAAGATTGCATGTTTTATTTTATTTTTTATTTTACAAGTTTTCAATTTAATTTTTTTTTTTTTTTTGCGAAAATATTTGTATTATTATAGATCTTCAGAATGTTGCCGTCTGAGAGATGAACCATGTCTATCTAAATAAATAAAAGTATTTATATGTCTTGAAAATATATTGTTATCGCTTTTAGCCATTATTAAGTTAGTTTGTTGGGGGGGGGGGGGTGTTTTTTTAATTAAAAAAAATATTGATTTTCTGAAAAATACAAATTCAATTTGTGAACGTATATCTTTCGAATTAAAATTTAGAACTTTGTTTTTTAACATCGGCAGAGCTATTTTAACCACGCCCTGCTTTTGATGTGACAGTATCAACTTAAATAGCAATTAAAAGCTTGAATTGAGTAAATTAAAAATACAGTAAAACCTCCTTAAAGCGGCAACGTTCCGTTCCAATAAAAATTGGTCGCTTCGAGAGGTGGTCTCTTAATGGAAATTATGTTTAAATCTAGATTTTAATTGTTGAAAATATGTAACAATTAATGTTACTAAAATTTATTTTTCACATTAGGGAAAAATATAAAAATTTAAGTATCCAAACAAAAGTTAATTACATAAAATAATTACCTGAAAGTTTAAAAAATGAATATATTGACGTTTACTTTGAATTTACGGTTTTATCTTTCATAAATTTTATTTCCAAGCCTGTTCGAAGTTCAGTAAATAAATGCAATTTTTTTTTTTTTGGGGGGGGGGGGGGTGCGGGAACAAATAATGACGATTTCATTAAGTTATCTATTTCTTTGAGAGTTTCTTAACAGAATAGGGCAGGGGAGTTTATTGACCGTCACTCTTAATTCATCATCAGAGTTAAATTCATTGTCTAAAAAGGCACAAGGGGATTTAAACACTTAAAAGTTACCAGAATAAAAAAAAATCTAAATTTAGTTTCGAAGTTTAATGAATAATGCGCCCTCCGGAATTATTTTTCTAATAAAACTTTCTTCAAGCAACCAGGAAGAAACGGAATTTGTTTCATTTTCTTCAAAGAAATGGGTCACTCATGGAGGGAGTTCAACTGGGATGGTCTCTGAATGGAGGTAAAAGTAGTATTGAGCCTATGGGGATAAATTTCGTTCCGTGAAATAATGATCGTTCAGGGAGGTGGTCGCTTAATGGAGGTTGTCGCAAAGGAAGGTTTCACTGTAATTATAAACAAAATCTAAAAGTAATCATATTAAATGACTCCAAATCATTTGTCAGGATTTAAAACAGTGTAAACAGGTTATCATAAAAAGCATTAAAAAAAAAAAATGTTTTTTAATATCACGTAGAACCATGCTAAGAAACACTGTACAATAATATGTATTTGTTTGTTACAATGATATAATGTTTGTAACATTTGTGGTATTATAAATGAAAATGCAAAAATGAACAGGTTTACCACGAACTGGCGACGGGTGACCGAAACAGGGGCTTTTCAGACGAGAACAAGACACAGTAACGGAAATGTTAAGGATCATTGCTCCGTAAGCGGGATGAATTTCAAGTATTCTCTTAGAAGATGAATGTTACTATGTCGCGTTAAACATAGGTGAATATCATAAAAGTTCGATGCCGCATTCATTAAATTACTCCAAATAGCATGAGTCCCGATTACGGAAGGTTAAAACTGTTGAAATTCTAAAGATAAAAATAGGTTGTTGTTTTATTTGGTGGGGGGGGGGGGGGATAACATTCCATAACGAAATTAAAATTTTCACCAAAAGAAGGAAAAATAAAACAGAATGTAAATTGATATGAAGTCAAATTAAACAAATAAACAATGAAATGATCAGAATCAATAAAATCCAAATGCTTACTCATTCCGAGATTCCCAGCAATCTGGTTTTCAGCGCAGATATTTAATAAGAAAGGAAAGAAACACGCATGTTCTAAGACAAAATAAATAAATAAAAATAAAAGAATGTATAAAACTTTAGTTTTAAGACAAAGAATATCAGAGGGTAATGTTAATACATTTTATATGAGGAATAATTGTGGCCCTTAATTGCAGCTAATACATTTTAACTAAATCCTATTATAAATCATAAAAAAGGTAAGAAAGCATAATACGCTTTTAATTTTACATATGAACTAGACGCATTGAATTCTGAAACAATTAATTGAAATGTATTAACTAAAAGGAATTTTAGTTTTTTTCTCTGATTTATTTGATTCATCAGTGAAATAAGAAAGAGAGAAGAAAAAACCATTTTTAATGTTTCTGAAAAAAAGATTTAGATAATGAAATTTAGGTTTTCGTTAACTGTAGAGTAACTTAGATTTTATGTTTAATGTTATCGTATTACCATGTTTCGTAATTGGATCCATTAACAAATGGTGTATTTGAACAAATGCTATTTAGCGCAAAATTTTTGCTGAAATCTTTAGTGCTATTTATATCCATTATAAAGGACAGGGTTGACATGAAGGAAACGCCTGAAGGTGTACCCCATAACATAAATTATTTTTTAAAAAAAAGATATATGCTTTTTTTAATAATAGAGATAAATCGTTTTTTGAAGGGTCTCAGTACTCTTAAAGCTTCAAAATTTTCGAAATTTTAATAAATTTAATTTTAATAAACTTTAGTAAAAAGTGTAAAAGTGTTTTAATAAACTGGCTTTTAGAATTATACCCGTTCAATAGCTGAAGCGGCGTTTCCGAAACTTTGAAGCCATTTTTCTCCAAATGACATTTTTGGGCCGCACGATATCTAAAAAAATTCTGAATATTTTTTTATGAAATTTTCTGAACATATGTTTCATGTTACTCTGTATGAGCTGAACCTAAAATTTTCTTTTTATTGTTAAGAAAAATATTTTTTAGGTGGTTATACTGTTGAAATTTTCAAAATTTTGCATGACCTAAATACAGCCTTGTATTAAAAATATAAAATTGCTTTACGTACACATTTTTTTAGGTTCAAGGTCATTTTTACAATCTGCAGTATAAGTAGGCACTAAAATTAACACGCTAGTTGCAATATTTAGTTTGTAATCGTGCGCATAAGCTGTTATACCAATTTTCTTTCTCGTCAAATATCTGGCAGTTTGGAGCCCCCTGTAAATGCTAATTCTGCATCTTGAAATTTTTTAAATACATAAAATAAAAGAACATACTTATATCATTTATCCTAATAAAAATTGTGTTTTAAAATCATATACATTTTAAAATATTAAATGTTGAAAATGGTTTTATTTTTCATTTTTTTTTTCAATTTTAAGGGCCCTGAAACCCCTTAATTTGCTTTGGAAAATTAATTGTGAGTTATGACAACTCATCTATAATTCGATACTTTCATTCGTGTACCAAACAAATATTCATTCTTTAGAGAGATTTAAAAAAATCATGCTTGAAAAATTTAACAAAAAACAAAAAATAATACTTAAATCAAGCTACACTTTTCAAACAAATGTCATTTAAAAGTACATTTTTTGCCAATAATATGATGTAAAATTTAAAAGTATGCAATAATTAGAAGATCTGCAATTGCAATTAAAGCGAAAGTCATAGTGTCGTTTGCTGCGACAATCGTTATATAACTTTTTGGCAGTAATATAAACGTTAATTACGATTTTTTGGAGGCGGCAGTGAAATAAATAAACTAAAAAAGTTGATATAAATAGTGAAAATTTTTTAGATTTATTTTTCGTGTTAACAGATGACATGTGACAAATACGGAAATGCGGTTAAAAAAATTAATTTATGTACATAGTTGATAATTATTTTAATGCAGAATTGATTTTTTTATGTCTAAAACTTCTTTTTCTGTTTCTTGTGGGCAATCTAAAAAAAATATTCAATGTGTGCACAAAATATTAACGTTTTCAATTACAAATTACGTTCTCTCAGCATTCTAACAGCGGGGTGTAATTTCTGTAATCCGGGAAGAATGGGTTGAATCATTTAAGATGGGTAATATAAATTTTGATAAACCAGAAAGAAAAAGAAAAGATGTTTTCAATTTTCTTTCATCTTTACCCTCTTGTATCTCCTGTTTAGTACTCATAGCAACTCTCTTCTGCAGAGGAAGTTGTTCCTTTCTGATAGCAAAATCTGAGATTAAGATACATGGAAGTGCGCAACCATTTGTTTAAATTCCCTATATGTTATCTCATGAAACCGGAGCAATGCCGCATAGTACCGCTAGTACCAAATAATTTTAAAACGAAGTTTAGTAAAGATTAATTCTGATCAAAGTTGAAGGATTTGGGATTAAACTCTTCTGAAATAAAATTTAAATGTCTTTCGATTATAACTAATACATGAAAATCTTATGTAGTTGATAAGAAAGCGTAAATGAATATGTCAACGAATTCTTAGATAGGTTAATTGAAAAAGTAATATATGATATAAAATGAACTAAAACTCATACACAATTAAATAACCTTCAGAAAATTTCACCAAGAATGGAACAACAAAAAGTGATTGAGCTTGGATATATTTGGTACATCTACAGGATAATGTATATAAATCAGTACAAAAGCAGAACAAGAGGGTTTACTTTATATGTCAGAGTTAACGAGTAAATCCACGAATAAGGGTTTAAAAATTAAACTCTTTTCAATTATATAATTGTTTCACAAAAGAGAACATAGAAATACAACACGCATTGTCTAATTTATTATAGGGATTTTTCTGTTACACGCTTGTATAATATGCAGGTTCAAAAACAAGTAAAATTGGATTAAAAATGCCTTCATATCATTAATAAATAAATTAACAGTGGCCTACAGAAAGGAAATGTATCTTAAAGCTTATAATTATTTTAAGTGAGAAAAAAGAACTTTAATTTTAAATTAACAACATAGAAATATTACCAAATAGACAAATACAAAAAAGAATCAGTAAAACAAGTAATTTATTTTAATAAAGGAACAGTTAAAATACTTTCATGATTTTATTTACTTGTATTATTCGTACTGCTAATATTCGATTACAATACATTAATTTTAAGAACTGAATTTTATTTTCATGATTTTATTTTAAATCGAGCTATAATTAGTATTAATATTAATAAAATGCATCTGAATTATTACCAAAAACTGATAGATATTTATTCTACCTTAAAGGTGCAACAATTTAATCAATCTATACAAGATATAGTATTTACTTAACGAAAATATGATCATAAAAGATGCCTTATCTATATAAAAATATTAAGAAAATTCGGCATATTGTTCTAATCATAAATATGCATTTATTCATTGACGCAAAAAGAGAGTAATTCCAAATTTAAAGTGCGATATAAATATTATTTTGAATTCATTTATATAACGCCGTTGTTTACTGAAAAGCTCTTTTATTACTCGCTGTTCTAAAGCTATAAGTCAAAGGAGTGAACACGGATCAAAAACTGAAAATCATTTTCTATCGACTAAAAAAATCTCCGATTGAGGTCGACCGTTCAGTCGGTGTCGCCTAGTTTCGATCAGTGGGTACCCTACTTTACAGATTTCAAGTCGCCTGTAAAAGACAATCAATATCTCGATCCGAGTGCGGTGTATTCATGCAGTTATCCAATCTGTAATTAAATTTTTAATATACAACTTTCTGACATTATTTTTCCGGTTACATGATTTCAATATCCTTTTAAATTTAAAAAATAATTTTTTTTCTTTCATTGTTATATAACGGTTCTCGCTAATATTGTCGAACTTGTGTTTATGAAATATGTCATTAACCACACTCCGTGCAAAATCATACAAATACAGTAGGAGAGACCGGAGCTAGTTGGCTACAGGGGTAACTTAAGGTATTACAAAAGTTTAAGCAGGAAAACGTGTTTTAAACGGTATGTCCCTCATACAAATCTACGATATTTGAACAATTTACTCGAAAGTTGATGTATATTCGCTTTAAAACAAGAGTAAAATTCCCGTTTAACCTAAAAATTTCTAAGACTGTTCATTATCTCATTTTCAACTACTTGTTATAATTTATATTTATACAAATATGTTTTTTTTTTCATATGAAATTATTTCTTTCTTGTTACAACAAAAAATACATAGGAAAGATAATTTAATAGCCAATGAAAATTCAGACCCCTTCGGAAGTGCAATTGACATTATTCTTTAGCAAAAAATGCTCATTATTTCTATATAAAATTTAAAATCCTTATTATAAATGCGTTAAAACGACGTAGTACCTTCATTTAAATACATGTGGAGTAAAAACATCCAATTGATATATATATATATATTTTTTTTTTATTTCAAGAAAAATAAATCCAAATCCAAATAATTACGATAATAATTGAATAAATATGACATCACATTCAATCAGACGCTTTCAGTGGGACTTCAGACTGGCTCTAAACGTCTAAACAAACGATTCCAATGTTCTATGTCCTTTTTTGTTTATATACTACAGCTGCAGCTTATAGTTAAACCTTACAGAAAAGTGTTTTACTACTTTAAATACAGTGATATCATTTTCTACGATTTGTATTATAAACGAAATTAAACATAGCAACAAGCGCAGTCAGTGTTTTCTCTTTTCAAACATACCTTTGTGACTGACTATACAACTAAATGCATCCAGAAAATGACATAATCTTCATGCAATACTTCGACATTTGTTTTTAGGAGTAATGTTGCAATAGTCCGGGAATTGTTTACGGCATGTAATTTTAACTATAATTATTTACATGCAATTAAATTGTAATTACACTGAAGATAATTGTAATTACGAATTTGCCCAACTCTACCTTCGTTTGTCTTAAATGGGCATTTTAAAAGAAAGTTATAATGCATGGCGTTCGTTCAATCGCTATATAGCCAATGATCTCCATGGTCTCTCTTTTAATGGATCTCAAAGGAATGAATCGGAAACATTCATAACTAAACCTGGTCTTTGAAATCGTGAAAAGATTTCAAAAAGCAGTAAAATGTTTTCAGTTTTATATGTTTTGTATTACCATTGAGAAAATTTATTGCATCCATGGTCTATATTTTACTGAATCTCAGACACTGTAAAAAAAAAAAAAAAAAAAAAACTGACTAAAATACAGAAATACATCTGGCAATCGAGGCGCCAGTACTATTTCCGTATTTATTGGGACATTTTCTTGGGAAATTACAGAAAAAATTCCGTTTTTTTTTGCCATTTACGGGAGAAAACTTCTGTTAAAATACGGAAATAGTACAGGTGTTTCGATTGCCAGTAGTATTTCCGTATTTTAGTCGGGTTTTTTTTACAGTGAAGGAAAAAATTGCATATTTTGTACCAACACTGATTGCTGGGTGATAGGATTATCCACGCATGATATGTAGAAAAACATGCATATTTCGATGTATCTCATCACACAAGTTGTTTTCATTTTTCATAATTCTTTTAAAAAGGTTAATTTTATGTAGATTTATTGAAAAAATTAAATTAGGCGCACTCCCCATAAATCGCCTGTTTGTGGATAGATTGTGCAACCAGTCACAGAGTACATTTCTTCTTGCGTTTTACAATCCTCATTGTAGTTTTGGAGCGTTACCTACGTGCAGTGGACATTTTTTACGTTTTTTCTGTTTTTTGTGCTCATAAGTAATTTTTTGTTCCTTCATTCTTTTTCTAATTTCTAATACTTATCTTAATAATTGCGATTTAACTTGTGCATTTTTTCTTAGTGTATGATTAACTGTACCTACCCCATATGTGATTTACTTGGATTTTTTATGGGTCATTCCATGTCAGTTCAGGCAGGCATGTAACCCACCATCACAGATTTTGATGAAATTGTTCCTTTTATTAAGATATGATTCTCAGTATTTTTTTTTTACTCCCTGGTCAAATAGTTTCTGAGAAAAAAAATGTCAAAATTTTGAAAAACTGCCGTCAGTTGGCATTCTTGACTGCTCGATTTTCGAATGTAGCATGACATAAATATGATCATATTTCAAAATCTATTCTATAAATCATCTTCAAATAATTTATGCATAATATATAGGGTACGCAGTTTATGAAATATAAATACTGTTACGCTTATAACATTTTAAGTGTGTCTAAAAAAATGTTTAATCTTTGAAATCGTGATTTTTTTTATGAAAAATAATGCATTAACTAAAATAGCATTATCAACAAAAGGCGGCATTTTTATTAAATTTATTTTTTTGTGGGGGATATACTTAAAGGTGTCCTTTACCTGATTCTGAAATAAAAATAGTGGGATTTTGGGTGTTTTTAGTAGTATTTTCTATTTAAAAATATTTTGAGGCGTATTTCAAATCAAATCAAGCAGAGTCATTCCATGTCAGTTCGCCTAAGCCATTTAATTCACTGTCACAAATTTCAATGAAACTGGGTATGTTTATAGCTCATTTTAAGACGTAATCACCTTTAATTTCCTTGATCCTAAGTAAAATATTTTTTTTAATAAAAAAAAATAATCTAAATTTTGAAATTTAAAAAAAAAATGTTTTTAATGACAGATCTATAGTCAAAGACTTGCATAAAAAAAGTCATTTCAATATAAAATCACTAAATAAGTTTCAAATAATGTATATGTGACAAATAATGTGGGCAGATTATTATTTATTGTTGTTTGTCATGTTTAAACGCTAAGAGTGTGTTTAATCTTGTGAATTCTTAAAATCAAGAATTTTGTGAAAAATAATGTGTTAATCAAAAATTTATAATTAACCGAAGGCAGGCTGTTATTACTTTATTTAATTGTACGTAAAAATATCTTTTCAATAGTTATAAAATAAAAATAGTGAAAATATGAGCAATTTTAACAAAATTTTCATAAAATGTGACTGTTTAATGATAAATATTGAAGCTTTTCATTCTAAGATGTACTATAATGACTACAATATCGTGTATTGCTACTCTTGCTTAAATATAATACATACAATAATAAAATAACAAATATTATTTGCAGCAATAAAAATTAAATTAAATAGTACCAGTTCCTTTACCAACACTACATTGCTCAACAGCAGACTTAAAAACAACAGCCCACTCTTATTGAAAAATACCTTCAACTGTTCAAATAATAAATAAACTACATTTAAAAATCTTAATATCAACTTGTTATCTTAAGACGATAATAATAACTAAACAACATAATGAATTTATAAATCAGCTTTTAATTGAAAATTCATGAAATGGTCCCTTTAAATGTTGTTGTTCATCGAGTCAATCAAAACAAATTAAAAAAAAAATAGTGAATCTAATATGCTGACTGCAATGACACTTCTAACAAAACTAATTAATTCATTACCATCTGAAATCAAACCCGAAAGATCAAAAAGAAAAAAAAATCATCTGTAGTGTGAATGTGACATACTCGGTGGTTGTTGAGACAGGATTGTCTTTGTGACAATTTCACCTGTACTTCAATAAAATATAAACATGTAAGCTTTTTTCATTCATCCAAATTAAGTAAAACAATTATCAAATTTTGTTGCCATTACACCAGATGTTAAATTTTTCGTTACATAGTATTAGATAAGTTCTTTACTTTTAGACATTATTGACATATCATAAAATTTACTATATGTATTTTCTATAAGTGTATAAACAATATATATATGCTTTATTAAACATAAATGAATAATTTTTAAATAATTTGTTTGAGAACAGGGATATATATACACACATATATATGTTGAAAATACATCTTTCAGCAATATTGTGATGAAATAAATCAAATTACCGCAATTTCCGGTGTATAGCCCGCGGATCAAACAATCGTGTTTCGACCCAGAAATTTTTAAAAATAAAATGTAACTTTTTAGATCATAGTAAATATATGTCTTCAAGTACTGAATAAAATTTCTGGGTCCAAACTGAATTGTTTGATCTGCGGGCTATACACCCAAAATTACGGTGCATATCATTAGAAACTGAATAAAGTTACAAAAGTGCAACTCATTAAGTTTTAAATAATTTTTTAGACATAGTTATTTGAAAGATATAAATATAATGGATTATGCATTTTTTGCATATATTTAAAGCACAATATGTCAAAACTTTCTTCAAAAGAGTGAAATTTGGTATTTTTTTCAATATTAGCAGCTCAATGCTAAATTTTCAATATTAACAGCCAAATATGAATTTAAAGATTAGGAATGTCATTTTGAAAATTTCTATTGGGCGGTGAGGAGCTAGTTATTCTTCTCTTTTTTTGGAAAGGGATAATTGCTCTTCGCCCTAGAAGTTTTACTAAAAGACAATATTGTTTATTTTTGTCCTTAATAAACGAACATAAAAGATAATTTGAAAAATAAAATAAATGTATAACTAAAAATATTTCCAGGGATGATACATTGGATAGATTTTACATCTGAAAATATTGATAATTTTAAATATGATTTAAATACTACTAAAACCAACCAAAATCCCACTATTTTTATTTCAGATCCAGTTATAATGTAGTATTATGTACAATTTAAAATTAAAAAATTAGTCATAGAAACTCCGCCTCTGATTGATAAAGATTTTTTAGTAATTTCATTATTTTTTGTAAAATATTTTTGATTTCAAAGATTATACAATTTTTTAGACACATTTAAATATTTTTTAACATTACAGCAATATTTTTTTCATAATCTACATACTTTATTTACCTTGCTTAAATTATTCGAAGAAGATTTCTTTATTAGTCTTTGAAATATGATTTTATATATAAAATGAGGCCTTTGAAAATTGAACAATCATTAATAGCAACTCGTGGCATTTTTCCAAAATTTTGATAATTTTTTCTCATATTTTCAATATTTTTATTTTATAACCATTTAAAAGATATTTTTACGTACAATTTAAAAAAGCAATAACACCCTGCCTTCGGTTAATAATAAAGTTTCGATTAACACATTATTTTTGACAAAAATCTTGATTTTAAAAATTCATAAGATAAAAGACACTCTTAGTGTTTAAACATGACAAAAAACCAGAAATAATAATCTGCCTACATTATTTGTCACATATACATTATTTGAAACCTATTTAGTGATTTTATATTGAAATGAATTTTTTTTTTTTTTTTAAATGCAGTCTTTGAATATCGAACTGTCATTAAAAAAATTAAAAAAAAAATTTCAAAATTTTGATATTTTTTATCTTAAAAAATATTTTACTTAGGATCAAGAAAATTAAAGGAACTTCTTAAAATAAGCTATAAACAAACCCAGTTTCATTGAAATTTGTGACTGATTAAATGGCTTAGGGGAACTGACATGGAATGACTCTGCTTGATTTGATTTGAAATGCACTTCAAAATAATTTTAAATAGGAAATACTACTAAAAACACCCAAAATCCCACTATTTTTATTTCAGAATCAGGTAAAGGACACCTTTAAGTATATCTCCCACAAAAAATAAATTTAATTAAAATACCGCCTTTTGTTGATAATGCTTTTTTTGTTAATGCATTATTTTTCATAAAAAATTCACGACTTCAAAGTTTAAATATTTTTTACACACTTAAAATGTTATAAGCGTAACAATATATTTTTTTCATAAGCTGTGTACTCTAAATATTATGCATAAATTATTTGAAGATGATTTGTAGAGTAGATATTGAAATATGATTATATATATGACATGCTACACTTGAAAACCGAGCTGTCAAGAATGCCAACTGACGGCAGTTTTTCAAAATTTTGACAATTTTTTTCTCAGAAACTATTTCACCAAAGAGCATGAAGAATAATCTTCATATGTTCCACGAAATTTCACGTTATCACGATTTAAATCCAAGGTTGGGAGAGCATAATTGAAAACTTCACGATTCATGTAAAATCACATTAGGATAATAAAACATATTTCACAACTGAAAATGGCGCTGGTGTTTTTCAGTATAAATCCAAGTCAAGCACAGGATAATTAAAAACTTTGTATATTTACACTTTTAATATGTACAATATTTACAACGAAAACATTTGAATAATATTTGTTAAAGGCATTATTCCTCACTGGGAATCAAAGATTTCTTTTATATATTCAAGAATATTCATTTCTCCCTTTTTGGAAGATCAAGAAATACACAGCCAGCATGCTGCTTTCGATATTCACATTCAAACTGAACTATAAACAAGAGAAATGCTTTTAAAACAATTAATACTTCAGCAACTATTTCTTCTAACAAGAAGTCAAGCATGATTTCATATTCGGAAATAAATTTACCCTTTTTTTAAAATTAAACATCATTTCTTCTAATAGAAGACCACGATAAAAAACCTATATGCAGCTTATTACCTGCTACGTTCAAGATTCACATTCACAAAACCAACTAAACTAAAAAAGGAACAAGAAAGAAAAAATGTTTTTTAATATTAATTCTCTAGTCAGACCACGTGACCTGGGATCACTGGCGCCTAATCAGTCTAGCTGAGAAAAGAAGAGGTTTGCGAAATTTCACAAACTCCCCCCCGATGAACAAGGGTTCATCAAAATGGGGATTCAAAATAATTAAAGTAGAAATAAAATTATTCTAAAAAATTATCAGTTACACTTACATAAATACAATACAAATCAAAATATATACTTACATACTGGACTTCAAATAAAATAATAAACAATTTAAAAAATTTGTCAACAGGTTTCTGCTACTAAAAATAGAAAGAACAATTTAAATCTATACAACTTTTTCTGGAATATTCAATACAAAAAAAAATTAAACTAAAAATTAGAAATATCAAACAAGAAACATTTTTTTTTTTAAGTGAAAAAAAAAATAAAAATCTTTTTTTTAAAGTCAATAAGAAAAAGAGTTCAAGATTTGTTTTAAAAATCAAATGTCAATGAGAGTTTTTGAGTCTCTAATAATCTCAAAGTTTTTTTTAGTTCTATTAATAAAAAAGTTCAGAGTTTTTTCACTTCTAAATTATACACAAGAATCAATAGGTCTTTTAATGATGGAATTATTTGCCTTCAGTTCATAAGACCTCATTTTTTTTTTTAAATCTCTGTCCACAAATACCTAACTTCCAGAAAGTTCTTGATGCATGTTCATATGCATAAAAATCACATCATATATTCCAAAGTCAGAAGTTTTATTCTGGTCCGTGTAGTGAGCAGATTGTAAGTTGAGAAGATACTCATTTTTCAAGCGCTTCCAAAAATGATTCAGAAGAGTCTCGCGCAAACGGAAGCGTTTCACTAAGGATTCCTTGGTTGCACGTAAACACAAGATATGCTTTAGAGTTGCTATAACTAGTTGACCAGGGCGAACGCTAAATTTGTTGGAGATAGCACGTTTGTTCAGGACTGATTTTATACACTGTCTGGATCTTAAAATCCAAAACTTTTCACTAGTTTGTACTAATGTACTGGACACTCCTGAATGAAAAACTTTTTCATGTGCATCTTTCACGATTATTTCAGTCAATTTATGTTTTGCAGGAATCACAAGGGGATGTTTTTCATAGCATGAGGAATCAGACTTTTGTAACCGTCCTCGTACCAACAGAAAAACTTCATCTGACAACATAGGATTTAACTGTAGAAGATTTGATTCTTTAGGGATACTCTTGTTACATTTCATGGATTTTATAACTTCAGGGAAACTTTCTTCCTGCACCAGCTTTAACCAAAAATTTTCAGCATGTAACATTTCCTCAGCTGATAATTGTGAAAATGTTCTTTTCTCTACCTTTAATTTTATATTAGAAATAAATCTAAATAGCCATACAGTTACTCGATGCAATTTATTTAGTGAGCTATACTTTTCAAGATTAAAAATGGGAATTTCATCAGATTTATTTGTTTGAACAACACAGGAGATGGTGGCTGCTTTTTTATACTTCTCTTCAGAAACATCAGGTAATCGAGATGCAGAAATTTTAACACTAGGCCACTGATTTTCAGGCAGGGAAAGAAATTCAGGAACATACGCATTAGGGTTAGCATCAGGAAAAATATGTAATTGGAGATGCTCCTTTTCCACGATCGGGTTTCTAAAATACTGCCAGGGAATTTTCAAGTGTGCGAGATACGGGATTTCTGAAAGCCAATTTTGCCAATCATTTTCTAGTTCACCAGAAACAAAAGGGGCTATAAATCCGGCTGAATCAAGGAACATAGTTGCAATTTTCAAAACATTGCGTTTAGTAGAAGAATCATTATTTAATTTTTCTAACAAGGGTCGTAATTCTAGTCCTAATTTATCTTCTGTATTGTTAAGATCAATCCTAAAATTTTCAAGGAAGTATTTGGGGGTTCGAAACTCGAAACAGGAATGTTTACGTCAACCCATTCTTTCCTAAGTTCCTGAGAATTGCTTTCAAATTTTCTTAACTTCATCCCCCCTTCTTTCAAAATATCAACAGCTTCTTTAGTTAAATTAAAGGCTTTTAGAACATCGTTTTCTCCTGAAAACAAATCATCAACATAAAAATAAGAATTTAGGATTTCAAATGTTTTATTATGAGAGCTTTTATATTTATTAATATGGTGCTTAATAGTACAAGCAAGGATAAAGGGGCTGCAGGTGACACCAAAAGTAGCTCTGGTCATTCTATAGGGTACTATGTTTTTATTCTTATCAAAATCTTCGTAATATAAGAATCTAAGATAATCGCGATCTTCCTCGGCTACAGATATTTGCAGAAAAGCTTTTTCGATATCAGCCGAAAAGGCAATTTTATGTAAACGGAATTTCAAAATTATGTCTAAAACATTAGGATTTAAGTTAGGGCCGTGATTCAAACATTCGTTTAATGATAGAGAATCACCATATTTGGAAGAAGCATCATCGGCTATGCGCATTTTTGTTGTAGTTTTATCGTCACGGATAACAAGACTGTGTGGCATGTAATAGGAATTATTAGAATCTTTCTCGGTGCACAGTTCTATTACACCCTCATTAAACTGCTCTAGCAAAATGGGGCTATATTCCTTAGATAAAGAATCGTTTTTCAAGAATTTATTTTCTAAACTAGAAAACCGCTTCTTTGCTACTTCAAGATTATTTCTAAGCAATTCACGAGAATTTTTCCACAATAATTTTGCTTCATAACGCCCATTTACGAATTTTAGATTTTCTTTAAATTCTTTTATTACCTCATGATCGGTAATGTTCTTTTCATTGCTTTCAGCAATGCCAATTGATTCAACATGCTTTCATTTGGGTATTTATATTTTCAACTGAAACACGCAAACAAGCTACTTCTTTTTTATTAGACTCTATTTGCCCTTGCACCGTATGACTGAAAATAGTTTCTGCAACGTATAATTCTTTTGTCAATTTTCCCTCGATTCCCTTTAATATTTTCCACAAAAAGTCAGACCCTAGCAAAATATTTATTTCCTGTTCAAGATCTGTATCAGCAGGCTTAAAGCCTCTTGTTCTCATTATCTCTAGAAGTTCTGGTTCTAGAGTTTCCACAGAAGCTCCAGTTATATTATCAACCACTAGTGCTTCGATATTTATCGAGTTAATAGGTTGCACAACACTGGATAATTCTAGAGCAACAACTTCATAACAAGATTCATAAAGGCGTCTCCGCCCAAAAGGATAAACTAATAAATTTTCTCTTCGCAATGGCTTCAATTTTAATTTTTGTACTAGCGATCTCTTCACAAAACATTTTTCTGAACCACTATCACATAAAACGCGAGCCAACAAGCATTCTTTACCAGCAGACACAGAAACTGTACAAGTCTGCAATAATGTAGCTTTATTTTGTTTATATTTTTGTTCCGACATCATAGATACAATTGCACCTTTCATTTCTTTTTCAGGATTTTCTTTTGCTGTTTCTTTAAAACAAAACAAAGGACTATGGGTAGTGTTACCACATTTGAAACAAGGGTTAATTTTTGTTCTACAGTTTACAGATAAATGTGACTTATTTGTGCATTTGTAACAGCGGCCTTCTTTCTTTAATTTATATCGTTTTTGTTCATCAGTGAATTTCGAACAATTTAGTCCTACATGATCAGAAGACTTGCAAAATATGCAAAACTGTTTTGTAGATGTATTTAAAGCAGCAGCTGAAGGTATATTTGTCTTTTGAGGAAAATTTTTATATTTACTTGAAGAATTTTCATATTTGGTTTTAGGATTTACATAAGCCTTGGTTTGGGAATTATTTACTAAATTAGTAGCTTCACGACATCTTAATTCCGTTTTAATAAAATTTATTAAATCGGTGACTTCACAGTCCTTATCGGGGTCACGTTTTCGATGGAAATCTAGTATCAAATTTTCGGGTAATAATCGTAATAATAAGGGTAGTAATAAATGGCCATAGGAGCCTGATGCTACTCCTAACGCATCAAGATTTCTCATAGAAGTTTCAAAATTATCGTACAACCTCCTTAAAGAAGTAACATTGTTAGAGGTTTTTACTGGCTCAAGATTCAGGATTTTGTTCATATAATAGTTTATTATATTTTCCCTCTTACCATACCTTTCTTCTAACAACATTAAACAAGTTGAATAATTTTGATCTGTCAGTTCAAAACCAGATACAATATTATATGCAGGACCAGACAACAAAGATTTCAGGTATTGGAATTTTTCAATTTTTGATAACGATTCGTTTGAATCTATCGCACTATTAAATAAATTAAAAAATTCTAAGAACTGGCTTGCATCACCAGAAAATTTTTCTATGTTAAGTTTAGGAAGCTTCACTGCCGAAACTGGTTTACTTCCGATTTTTGAATTCTTGATTCTAGTACAACTTTTGGTTCAGTTTCGATTTTACATTTTTTAAGCCTCATCTTAATTTTAAATTTCAAACTGGATATTTTTTCAGAATATTCTTCTAATGATTTTAGTTCTTTTTCATATTCAGTTTTTTCCTGAATTAGCTCATCTATTTCGGAATCTAATTCCTTTAGTAGAGCTTCCTTTTCATTTAAGAGCTCTAACGATTCCATTAAAGAATCGCAATCAGTTTTATCAATATCAACAGATAATAATGTATCACATTTTGTGATTAATTTCGTAATGGCTGCACGAACAGTAGCTCTTTTACTTTTAAGCTTATCAGGCTTATCCATGTTTAAATTTAAATTCAATTTTCAAAATAAATTATCATGAGAAATGTATATTTTCAAGAAATCAACAGTCATGCAGAATAATAAAGGTATTTCTTACCTTTTTTCCCGGTTGTTGAGGCACCAAAAGAGCAAAAAAAATTACTGGTGATCATATCTTAATAGTAAGAACAAACACACGCAGTTTCATTAAAATCTGTGATGGTGGGTTACATATTGATATTTTACTGCCTGATTTGATGTGGAATGCCCCTTATGCTTAGATGGTTACGTGTCTCTTTTGTTAAGAAATTCATTATGGGGCTACTAGGCGCGTTGAACACGGGGCAAGTTGGTTTGGTGTCTGGTGTAAGCTGGTAGCTTGAAAAGCAGCAAACACCGAAAAAAGTGGTTGCAATGCAAGATTTTGCGCCGTTGCCCAAAACAAATGATCATTGGGGCCGTTGCTCCGTTTGCCCAAACGGAGACACTCGATTTTTTATCTGTGACAAGTGTAACTCTGATGATGTTATCGAGTAGGATAGAAGTTACTCAATGTTAATATTTTATTCATTATTTTTATGTCTGTATGATTTAGAATTGACATTGTACGGCGCTAACGCCTTTGATTACACCTACTGGTAATAAGGAAATTGATTTCTCTTAACTGCGTGTCTTATTTAACTTTTTATAAAGCGTGTGCCAACTTACCCCATAGGTATAGGCAACTTGCCCCGTGACGGGGTAAGTTGGCGCACAATTTTCCTTTTACTTTAGGCTTCCGCTTAACATAAACTAAAAAAGCTACAAACTCAAAACTCCGGGTATTTATAGCCCAATGCATGTTATTTAAAAGGACAGTTATAGATTCATAAAAAACTTAAACGAAAAATTAATAAAAATCAATAACTAAAAACTGCGCCTACTAGCCCCGATCTCCCCTACAACCAACTAAGACGAAATCGAAAGGCTCCCTTCGAAAAATTCATTTTTAAATACACTGACATTGTATTGTATTCATTTTGTATGCCATAATATTTACCGTTTAAAGTAGTATTTAATTGGAGACAAGTCCCGTTTTCGAAGGTTTTGCAGTACTTTCATAGCTCTAATTTCCACAGTCCCCAACAAAAATAATTTAAGGTATTACAAAAGTTTATGCAGGAAAACGTGTTTTAAACGGTATGTCCCTCATACAAATCTACGATATTTGAACAATTTACTCGAAAGTTGATGTATATTCGCTTTAAAACAAGAGTAAAATTCCCGTTTACCCTAAAAATTTCTAAGACCGATCATTATCTCCTTTTCAACTACTTGTTATAATTTACATTTATATAAATTTGTTTTTTTTTTCATATGCAAATATTTCTTTCTTGTTACCACAAAAAATACATATGAAAGATAATTTAATAGCCAATGAAAATTCAGACCCCTTCGGAAGTGCAATTGACATTATTCTTTAGCAAAAAATGCTCATTTTTTCTATATAAAATTTAAAATCTTTATTATAAATGCGTTAAAACGACGTAGTACCTTCATTTAAATACATGTGGAGTAAAAACATCCAATTGAGATTTTTTTTTTAATTTCAAGAAAAATAAATCAAAATCCAAATAATTACATTAATAATTGAATAAATATGACGTCACATTCAATCAGCCGCTTTCAGTGTGACTTCAGACTGGCTCTAAACGTCTAAACAAACGATTCCAATGTTCTATGTCCTTTTTTGTTTATATACTACAGTTGTAGCTTATATTTAAACCTTACAGAAAAGTGTTTTACTACTTTAAATACAGTGATATCATTTTTACGATTTGTATTATAAACGAAATTAAATATAGTAACAAGTTCAGTCAGTGTTTTCTCTTTTCAAACAGACCTTTGTGACTGACTATATAAATAAATGCATCCAGAAAATGACATAATTTTCATGCAATACTTCGACATTTGTTTTTTTAATAAGATTGCAATAGTCCGGGAATTTTTTACGGCATGTAATTCTAACTATAATTATTTAAACGCAATTAAATTGCAATTACACTGAAGATAATTGTAATTACGAATTTGCCCAACTCTACCTTCGTTTGTCTTAAATGGGCATTTTTAAAGAAAGTTTTAATGCATGGCGTTCGTTCAATCGCTATATTGCCAATGATCTCCATCGTCTCTCTTTTAATGGATCTCAAAGGAATGAATCGGAAACATTCATAACTAAACCTGGTCTTTGAAATCGTGAAAAGATTTCAAAAAGCAGTAAAATGTTTTCAGTTTTATATGTTTTGTATTACCATTGAGAAAATTTATTGCATCCATGGTCTATATTTTATTGAATCTCAGACACTGTAAAAAAACTGACTATAATACAGAAATACAACTGGCAATCGAGGCGCCAGTACTATTTCCGTATTTATTAGGACATTTTCTCGGGAAATTACAGAAAAAATTCCGTTTTTTTTTGCCATTTACTGCAGAAAACTTCTGTTAAAATACGGAAATAGTACAGGTGTTTCGATTGCCAGTAGTATTTCCGTATTTTAGTCGGGTTTTTTTTTACAGTGAAGAAAAAAATTGCATATTTTGTACCAACACCGATTGCTGGGTGATAGGATTATCCACGCATGATATGTAGAAAAACATGCATATTTCGATGTATCTCATAACACAAGTTGTTTTCATTTTTCATAATTCTTCTAAAAAGGTTAATCTTATGTAGATTTATTGAAAAAATTAAATTAGGCGCAGTCCCCATAAATCGCCTGTTTGTGGATAGATTGTGCAACCAGTCACAGAGTACATTTCTTCTTGCGTTTTACAATCCTCATTGTAGTTTTGGAGACGTGCAGTGGACATTTTTTACGTTTTTTCTGTTTTTTGCGCTCATAAGTAATTTTTTGTTCCTTCATTCTTTTTCTAATTTCTAATACTTATCTTAATAATTGCGATTTAACTTGTGCATTTTTTCTTAGTGTATGATTAACTGTACCTACCCCATATGTGATTTACTTGGATTATTTATGCTTAGATGGTTACGTGTCTCTTTTGTAAAGAAATTCATTATGGGCTACCAAGGCGCGTTGAACACGGGGCAAGTTGGTTTGGTGTCTGGTGTAAGCTGGTAGCTTGAAAAGCAGCAAACACCGAAAAAAGTGGTTGCAATGCAAGATTTTGCGCCGTTGCCCAAAACAAATGATCATTGGGGCCATTGCTCCGTTTGCCCAAACGGAGACACTCGATTTTTTATCTGTGACAAGTGTAACTCTGATGATGTTATCGAGTAGGATAGAAGTTACTCAATGTTAATATTTTATTCATTATTTTTATGTCTGTATGATTTAGAATTGACATTGTACGGCGCTAACGCCTTTGATTAAACCTACTGGTAATAAGGAAATTGATTTCTCTTAACTGCGTGTCTTATTTAACTTTTTATAAAGCGTGTGCCAACTTACCCCATAGGTATAGGCAACTTGCCCCGTGACGGGGTAAGTTCCCATAGTTATAGGCAACTTGCCCCGTGACGGGGTAAGTTGGCGCACTGTTTTCCTTTTACTTTAGGCTTCCGCTAAACATAAACTAAAAAAGCTACAAACTCAAAACTCCGGGTATTTATAGCCCAATGCATGTTATTTAAAAGGACAGTTATAGTTTCATAAAAAACTTAAACGAAAAATTAATAAAAATCAATAACTAAAAACTGCGCCTACTAGTCGCGGTCTCCCCTACAACCAACTAAGACGAATTCGAAAGGCTCCCTTCGAAAAATTCATTTTTATATACACTGACATTGTATTGTATTCATTTTGTATGCCATAATATTTACCGTTAAAAGTAGTATTTAATTGAAGACAAGTCCCATTTTCGAAGGTTTTGCAGTACTTTCATAGCTCTAATTTCCACAGTCCCCAACAAAAATAATTTAAGGTATTACAAAAGTTTATGAAGGAAAACGTGTTTTAAACGGTACGTCCCTCATACAAATCTACGATATTTGAACAATTTACTCGAAAGTTGATGTATATTCGCTTTAAAACAAGAGTAAAATTCCCGTTTACCCTAAAAATTTCTAAGACCGATCATTATCTCCTTTTCAACTACTTGTTATAATTTACATTTATATAAATTTGTTTTTTTTTTCATATGCAAATATTTCTTTCTTGTTACCACAAAAAATACATATGAAAGATAATTTAATAGCCAATGAAAATTCAGACCCCTTCGGAAGTGCAATTGACATTATTCTTTAGCAAAAAATGCTCATTTTTTCTATATAAAATTTAAAATCTTTATTATAAATGCGTTAAAACGACGTAGTACCTTCATTTAAATACATGTGGAGTAAAAACATCCAATTGAGATTTTTTTTTAATTTCAAGAAAAATAAATCAAAATCCAAATAATTACATTAATAATTGAATAAATATGACGTCACATTCAATCAGCCGCTTTCAGTGTGACTTCAGACTGGCTCTAAACGTCTAAACAAACGATTCCAATGTTCTATGTCCTTTTTTGTTTATATACTACAGTTGTAGCTTATAGTTAAACCTTACAGAAAAGTGTTTTACTACTTTAAATACAGTGATATCATTTTTACGATTTGTATTATAAACGAAATTAAATATAGTAACAAGTTCAGTCAGTGTTTTCTCTTTTCAAACAGACCTTTGTGACTGACTATATAACAAAATGCATCCAGAAAATGACATAATTTTCATGCAATACTTCGACATTTGTTTTTTTAATAAGATTGCAATAGTCCGGGAATTTTTTACGGCATGTAATTCTAACTATAATTATTTAAACGCAAATAAATTGCAATTACACTGAAGATAATTGTAATTACGAATTTGCCCAACTCTACCTTCGTTTGTCTTAAATGGGCATTTTTAAAGAAAGTTTTAATGCATGGCGTTCGTTCAATCGCTATATTGCCAATGATCTCCATGGTTTCTCTTTTAATGGATCTCAAAGGAATGAATCGGAAACATTCATAACTAAACCTGGTCTTTGAAATCGTGAAAAGATTTCAAAAAGCAGTAAAATGTTTTCAGTTTTATATGTTTTTTATTACCATTGAGAAAATTTATTGCATCCATGGTCTATATTATATTGAATCTCAGACACTGTAAAAAAACTGACTATAATACAGAAATACAACTGGCAATCCAGGCGCTAGTACGCCAGTACTATTTCCGTATTTATTGGGACATTTTCTCGGGAAATTACAGAAAAAATTCCGTTTTTTTTTGCCATTTACTGCAGAAAACTTCTGTTAAAATACGGAAATAGTACAGGTGTTTCGATTGCCAGTAGTATTTCCGTATTTTAGTCGGGTTTTTTTTTACAGTGAAGAAAAAAATTGCATATTTTGTACCAACACTGATTGCTGGGTGATAGGATTATCCACGCATGATATGTAGAAAAACATGCATATTTCGATGTATCTCATCACACAAGTTGTTTTCATTTTTCATAATTCTTCTAAAAAGGCTAATCTTATATAGATTTATTGAAAAAATTAAATTAGGCGCAGTCCCCATAAATCGCCTGTTTGTGGATAGATTGTGCAACCAGTCACAGAGTACATTTCTTCTTGCGTTTTACAATCCTCATTGTAGTTTTGGAGACGTGCAGTGGACATTTTTTACGTTTTTTCTGTTTTTTGCGCTCATAAGTAATTTTTTGTTCCTTCATTCTTTTTCTAATTTCTAATACTTATCTTAATAATTGCGATTTAACTTGTGCATTTTTTCTTAGTGTATGATTAACTGTACCTACCCCATATGTGATTTACTTGGATTATTTATGCTTAGATGGTTACGTGTCTCTTTTGTGAAGAAATTCATTATGGGCTACTAGGCGCGTTGAACACGGGGCAAGTTGGTTTGGTGTCTGGTGTAAGCTGGTAGCTTGAAAAGCAGCAAACACCGAAAAAAGTGGTTGCAATGCAAGATTTTGCGCCGTTGCCCAAAACAAATGATCATTGGGGCCATTGCTCCGTTTGCCCAAACGGAGACACTCGATTTTTTATCTGTGACAAGTGTAACTCTGATGATGTTATCGAGTAGGATAGAAGTTACTCAATGTTAATATTTTATTCATTATTTTTATGTCTGTATGATTTAGAATTGACATTGTACGGCGCTAACGCCTTTGATTAAACCTACTGGTAATAAGGAAATTGATTTCTCTTAACTGCGTGTCTTATTTAACTTTTTATAAAGCGTGTGCCAACTTACCCCATAGGTATAGGCAACTTGCCCCGTGACGGGGTAAGTTGGCGCACTGTTTTCCTTTTACTTTAGGCTTCCGCTAAACATAAACTAAAAAAGCTACAAACTCAAAACTCCGGGTATTTATAGCCCAATGCATGTTATTTAAAAGGACAGTTATAGTTTCATAAAAAACTTAAACGAAAAATTAATAAAAATCAATAACTAAAAACTGCGCCTACTAGTCGCGGTCTCCCCTACAACCAACTAAGACGAAATCGAAAGTCTCCCTTCGAAAAATTCATTTTTATATACACTGACATTGTATTGTATTCATTTTGTATGCCATAATATTTACCGTTAAAAGTAGTATTTAATTGGAGACAAGTCCCATTTTCGAAGGTTTTGCAGTACTTTCATCGCTCTAATTTCCACAGTCCCCAACAAAAATAATTTAAGGTATTACAAAAGTTTATGAAGGAAAACGTGTTTTAAACGGTATGTCCCTCATACAAATCTACGATATTTGAACAATTTACTCGAAAGTTGATGTATATTCGCTTTAAAACAAGAGTAAAATTCCCGTTTACCCTAAAAATTTCTAAGACCGATCATTATCTCCTTTTCAACTACTTGTTATAATTTACATTTATATAAATCTGTTTTTTTTTCATATGCAAATATTTCTTTCTTGTTACCACAAAAAATACATATGAAAGATAATTTAATAGCCAATGAAAATTCAGACCCCTTCGGAAGTGCAATTGACATTATTCTTTAGCAAAAAATGCTCATTTTTTCTATATAAAATTTAAAATCTTTATTATAAATGCGTTAAAACGACATAGTACCTTCATTTAAATACATGTGGAGTAAAAACATCCAATTGAGATTTTTTTTTAATTTCAAGAAAAATAAATCAAAATCCAAATAATTACATTAATAATTGAATAAATATGACGTCACATTCAATCCGCCGCTTTCAGTGTGACTTCAGACTGGCTCTAAACGTCTAAACAAACGATTCCAATGTTCTACGTTCTTTTTTGTTTATATACTACAGTTGTAGCTTATAGTTAAACCTTACAGAAAAGTGTTTTACTACTTTAAATACAGTGATATCATTTTTACGATTTGTATTATAAACGAAATTAAATATAGTAACAAGTTCAGTCAGTGTTTTCTCTTTTCAAACAGACCTTTGTGACTGACTATATAACTAAATGCATCCAGAAAATGACACAATTTTCATGCAGTACTTCGACATTTGTTTTTTTTAATAAGATTGCAATAGTCCGGGAATTTTTTACGGCATGTAATTCTAACTATAATTATTTAAACGCAATTAAATTGTAATTATACTGAAGATAATTGTAATTACGAATTTGCCCAACTCTACCTTCGTTTGTCTTAAATGGGCATTTTTAAAGAAAGTTTTAATGCATGGCGTTTGTTCAATCGCTATATTGCCAATGATCTCCATGGTCTCTCTTTTAATGGATCTCAAAGGAATGAATCGGAAACATTCATAACTAAACCTGGTCTTTGAAATCGTGAAAAGATTTCAAAAAACAGTAAAATGTTTTCAGTTTTATATGTTTTGTATTACCATTGAGAAAATTTATTGCATCCATGGTCTATATTTTATTGAATCTCAGACACTGTAAAAAAAAAAAAAAAAACTGACTAAAATACAGAAATACAACTGGCAATCGAGGCGCCAGTACCATGTCCGTATTTATTGGGACATTTTCTCTGGAAATTACAGAAAAAATTCCGTTTTTTTTGCCATTTACGGGAGAAAACTTCTGATAAAATACGGAAATAGTACAGGTGTTTCGATTGCCAGTAGTATTTCCGTATTTTAGTCGGGTTTTTTTTACAGTGAAGGAAAAATTGCATATTTTGTACCAACACTGATTGCTCGGTAATAGGATTATCCACGCATGATATGTAGAAAAACATGCATATTTCAATGTATCTCATCACACAAGTTGTTTTCATTTTTCATAATTCTTCTAAAAAGGTTAATCTTATGTAGATTTATTGAAAAAATTAAATTAGGCGCAGTCCCCATAAATCGCCTGTTTGTGGATAGATTGTGCAACCAGTCACAGAGTACATTTCTTCTTGCGTTTTACAATCCTCATTGTAGTTTTGTAGCTTTACCTACGTGCAGTGGACATTTTTTACGTTTTTTTCTGTTTTTTTGTGCTCATAAGTAATTTTTTGTTCCTTCATTCTTTTTCTAATTTCTAATACTTATCTTAATAATTGCGATTTAACTTGTGCATTTTTTCTTAGTGTACCTACCCCATATGTGATTTACTTGGATTACTTATGCTTAGATGGTTACGTGTGTCTTTTGTGAAGAAATTCATTATGGGGCTACTAGGCGCGTTGAACACGGGGCAAGTTGGATTGGTGTGTGGTGTAAGCTGGTAGCTTGAAAAGCAGCAAACACCGAAAAAAGTGGTTGCAATGCAAGATTTTGCGCCGTTGCCCAAAACAAATGATCATTGGGGCCGTTGCTCCGTTTGCCCAAACGGAGACACTCGATTTTTTATCTGTGACAAGTGTAACTCTGATGATGGTATCGAGTAGGATAGAAGTTACTCAATGTTAATATTTTATTCATTATTTTTATGTCCGTATGATTTAGAATTGACATTGTACGGCGCTAACGCCTTTGATTAAACCTACTGGTAATAAGGAAATTGATTTTTCTTAACTGCGTGTCTTATTTAACTTTTTATAAAGCGTGTGCCAACTTACCCCATAGGTATAGGCAACTTGCCCCGTGACGGGGTAAGTTGGCGCACAATTTTCCTTTTACTTTAGGCTTCCGCTAAACATAAACTAAAAAAGCTACAAACTCAAAACTCCGGGTATTTATAGCCCAATGCATGTTATTTAAAAGTACAGTTATAGTTTCATAAAAAACTTAAACGAAAAATTAATAAAAATCAATAACTAAAAACTGCGCCTACTAGCCCCGGTCTCCCCTACAACCAACCAATTGAAATAGTAGTGGTGTTTCGATTGCCAGTAGTATTTCTGTATTTTAGTCCGTTTTTTTTTTTTTTTCTTTTTTTAACAGTGAAGGAAAGAATTTCGTATTTTGTACCAACAAAATACCAATTTTTGTACCAATTCCGTTTTTTTTTTGCCATTTACGGGTGAAAACTTCTGTTAAAATACGGAAATAGTACAGCTGTTTCGATTGCCAGTAGTATTTCCGTATTTTAGTCGGGGTTTTTTTACAGTGAAGGAAAAAATTGCATATTTTGTACCAACACTGATTGCTCGGTAATAGGATTTTCCACGCATGATGTATAGAAAAACATGCATATTTCGATGTATCTCATCACACAAGTTGTTTTTATTTTTCATAGTCCTTCTAAAAAGGTTAATCTTATGTAGCTTTATTGAAAAAATTAAATCTCCGAAAACCAAAATAAAATGGCTGATTTTAACGAAATGTTATCGGATAAGTGTTATGCTTTTAGCGTTATTATATATATAATAACTCAATGTTAGGATATAACAATATGTAAAATTGTCATAAAAGTTAAATTACACGATGTCGAATAGTCGTCAAACGTAAAATACATAAATATAGTTTCTAATGTATTATATAATATTAATATTTCAATTAGTATGAATCCAGTAAACAAAGACATTTAAAAAAAATAGTAAGTTAACAAATGTGTTTGTTCAGTATAACCGATGAGTATTGCACCCGTGCAATCATATAATTTTGATTTTAAAAGTCGAAATCAGTGATATAATAATAAATTAAATAAATGTGAAAATCATGTTTAACCCATTTGTGCCTGGCATCCTAACTTTGCGATGCTTTATTTAAAAAAAAAAATCCCATTACAAATCGGATTATGATAGCCTTTCAAAACTTTGTAAATATATCCTTAGTAATTGTTTTCAATATTTATTCATAAATGGCAGTGCATTTTTAAGAATACAGAGGTAAAATAAATGTTTGTTGCAGCACAAAGTTGGATTTTCTTGAAATAAAATGGAGGGTAAGAAAAAGTAATATATTTCTTTCATTTTTTTATCAGTCATTTTATAAGTGGTATTATATACACGATGAAACGTTATTTTAGAATACTTGTTTTTGCATTTTTTCAGATTTCTATTTTTTTTTTTTTTTTTGTTCGAATTTGAACCTTTATATACCGTCCCAATTTTGGGACGCTAGGCACTAAATTCTAGGGGTTTTCTCCGTTACTGTCTATCCATTAAATGTATGTTTTATGCCATTTATTTTGTTACAAAATGGTTACATATCATTCGGATTATTTTTTGGCTATAAAATAATTATTCGGATTATTATCTGGCTATTCTTTGTTATTACTATAGGGGGGTTGGGGCTGGGCTCGGCTCAAGAACAAGACACCGGCCACTCCCCACACTTAGCTATTGGCTTAGTAAAAATTTATTTCATACCGTTATGTTTTGTACTAGTTTAGTATTTGACATCCTGAGGTTACTAATATATATACTCGATTATCCGACGTAATTGGGACCGAACCTACATCGGGTAATCGAAATTGCCGGATAATCGAGAATTTATCAATAATCATGTATTTTAATATATAACATCATCATCGAACTGCTCTTAGGACTATTAAACTACTTAATCAATATATAAATCCAAATTATACATGAAAATTTTTTTATTTGTTTAGAACAGGGACGTGTACACAGGGGTTGGGGGACGGGGGCAAGAATACAAGTATACCGGGGTCGGATCTTACGGGAGTTCCAGCTAATTTCAATGGAATTCGAAGAAAGAGAAACCAAAATACTTATGTCTACTCGTGGTTTGGAAAGGAACGCTTGCATACACAAGGAATGTGAAAATAAAGAAAAAAAAAAAAAAACCTTTCGAAAAAATTCAGGATATCGACCTCGGTTTAGGGAGAGTTTCGATTAAACGAGGGTCGAATAATCAAAGTTCTGCTGTACCATATATACTCGTGAGTAAAACGAAGAATTTCTGATAATTTTCTGCAAGTAAATTAGGGGGTAGACTTATACGGAAGTCAATTACAAAAGCCAAAGGAAAAAAAAAAAAAAAAAAACTGCGAATACTGCAAAAGTCTGATTTTTTATGAGTATAAATATTAAATTAATATATAAAATATGCAAATAACAATAATTTATTATTAAAAAAATTTCAATGATTTGTTTTTGTTTACTTACTAATTTTTCGTATTAGTAAGTGAAATCTCTGGTTTGATTTTGTGCAAAATTGAAATAAAAAGTTAGGGGATCGACTTATACGCGAGGTTTCGATTTTTTGCAGAATTTGCATTCACAAATTAGGAGATCTGCGTATTTGCGAGTATATACGGTATATATATTAGTAATTATTGATTATTATAAATTTTTACTATGCCAATAGTTAAGGGTTTGGAGGAAGGGGATCTTGTTCTTGAGCCGAGCCCAGCCCCCTCTCCCTTATAGTAACAATAAAAAAATTTCTATAGTCAAATAATAACCCGGATGATATATCACCTTTTTGTAACAAAATAAATGGCATAAAACATAGATCTAATGGTTAGACAACAGCGGAGAAAACCCCTACCCTTTCGTGCCTAGTGTCCCAAAATTGGGACGTTTAAATTTTTATATGTTAAATAAACATTTTTTCAAAGAGAATTTTTTTATTATTTTTTACTTTCATTTTACTCCATTTGTTACAATTAAGCACAATATTGAGTTGAAAAAAAAATCAGGAACTAATGGGTTAAGTTTCAAGAAAAACCATCTAAAACTAATACTTTTTTATAACAATTAAAAAATAAAAATATTAAATACAAAATGCTGAGTTATTTGAACAAAATATCATATTTATAAACTTAAAAATAAACAATTAAATATTTAGCTTAATTTCGCAAACATTAAAGAATTATTCCAGTTATAAGTTATTGAGACATTATTACACTCATCGGAAAATAATCAATAATGGGTCATTCCATGCAAAATGAGCAAATCAGCTGTGACAGACATGTCACAGATTTTAATGAAAATCAGTCTATAAGTAGATCATGTCTATTTATGAGTAAATGTAAAATAATAGATTTCAGGATTGTTTATTTAAGTATTAAAATTTACATTAATTAATAGTGAATGCAAAATCGAGGTATTGTCTACGTGCTTAAAATTTCAATTTTGATTATTAGCCTTAGGAAAGCAAAAACTATATTAAAAATTATTTATAATTAGGAATTAACAATAATTAACTGACTGGCGTAAGTTAGTAATTGTATTTTTATTCCGTATCGAGAAAAAAATTATTTCTCAAAATTTTTAAAGTAAAAATGCAATATTTCTATTTCTCATTTAAGCATGAAGGACAGCTTTGACAATTTTACATTTATTTTATTTATTTATTTATTTTTTGGCGTTATAGCTAAAAGTATATATTTTAAATATCGAAAGTTTCATTCTTGACTTTTTATTCCTTAATGAGAAAAAAAATTAAATAGTAAAATATGATGAGGGTAAAATGCAATATTTCTATCACTTCTTTTTAAGTGAAGGAAAGCTTTAGTAAACTTTTAAATTATTTGATATTATAGATAACAGTGTATACTTCAACTATAGAAACTTTTATTCTTGCTTTCAGTTTATTTTTGTCTCAAGAGGATTTTAAATTAGAGTATAAAGAAATGACTGTGAAAAAAAAGATAAACTATACATTAATTCGAAATTCAAATAAAAAAACTAAATGGCAGCACTAAATTTGTTTTTCCATGAAATCGTGCAATATTTTAAGAAATGCGGGAGGGAATGGAATGTAGAACACGTTACTATTTTGAACCCATTTTTGTTATGTTAGGAATCAAAAGGCAATCTTGAAATTTTTTTTAGCATATTATGGACTTATTAATCTTTATGTCTGTGCAATATTATTAATGTCGGACCTGCCCTTTATTTATTTTTTACTCATACAGAAGAGGAAAAATCATGATTTAGTAATTTTTTTAAAGTTTATAATTTTTTTTTAAGATGAAGGAAATAAATTGCGACTTTCAAACTTGGAAGATTCGATCTCCATATGTCATACTACATCAGGCGTTAATTTCACAGATTTTTTTTTTTAATTCCTTTGATTTTTATAACGTTTCTAATTTTCTCAAAATTCGCAAAAATTCCATTTTTACAGCCAATTTGTAAATAAGCATGGTGTTACAAGATTATTATTACTCAGTAAATAAGAAGATAATTTTTCAGAATTTACAAAATTATAAAAAACAATCCTTTCTGTTAAATAGTTTTCAAGATACAAAATTTCACATTTGCAACTTTGGACGATTGCGCTCATGCCATTCTATATCACAAGTTTTATTATATGTCCGAAACTGCTGAAAAAAAAAAAAAAAAAAAAAAAAAAAATGTCAAAATATTTTGCAGAGCATTACTTGAATATGAATTGAACCTGTGCATCGAATTTTATTGAAGTAGGTTTGTATGTGGCCAGGACTTTTTTTTAATTTTTTGCTCATTTTACGTGGAATGGCCCTAATGTTAAATTAGTTATCATAACCATTTTGTTTCATTCAAAAATCACCAGTGTTTGCATACTTTGTACAGTAAGTTATTCTAAAGTGGAAAATGGTAAAAATAAGTGCCTCAAAAACCAATGTGTTTTAAATATTAAAAGCAGAATTATAAAAACAAGGCTTCTTTTGCTGTCGCTGACTTTAAAAATCTTTCGGAGTAGTTTTTATTGTATATTAATCACTTTTCTTAAGTATTTTCAAATACGTAAGTACTATTTCTTTGTCTTTTCTGTGATTAGAGATAAATTTATTGCTGGATTAATACTAAGTATTGAAATTGTCTTTATATTTCGCCCTTTTTTCCCAACCTGTTCCACAATGCCTTTTGTTTAAAATAAATTTTTTTTTAAATATTCTGTTATTTAAAAATATAGTCTTTTCAGTTATTAAAAATAATGTATTTACAATATAAAAAAAAATACTCTCATTTTTTAGCTTAAAGAATAATTTCATAAATAATTAAATTTGTTTTTCACAAAAAGATTTTAACAAAATTGTATTCTTGAATAAGGAAAAGTGGCAAATTGTATTTACCATATGATAGTTTTTCTCTTCTCTTTACATTTTCTTTAATTAAAAGATTTAAATTGTATTTGTAGAATAATTTTTTTTTAAGCAAACTGTATTTAGAAATCTAAAATAGGCATAGTACAATTAATTTCAAGTGTCATAGTTAGGTACCCATAAATATTAATTTACCTTCAAGTGTAGCATTCATTAAATTCTTTTTTCTGCACAAAAGAAAAACAGTTAAGTTTCAATATTTTATCCGGAGACAGTTTATTTATATTATTTGTTTTCATTTTACTTATGAAATATTAAAAAACTACCTTTTTATTCTGAATATAAGTAAAGTACCTACATTTAGCGTTTCTAGAAAAACTAAACATTCTATAATTTTTTGCTTCGGGAAAACAAAAGCACTCTCTAGATTAAATAAACCTAAGTCAATTAAACAACGTTTTTTCACAGAAAAGAAAAATTAAATTTGTTTTTTGCAAAAGCTGTTTAGCAAAATTGTATACTTGAATGTGGAATAGGGGCAAATAGTATTTGCCTGATGATAGTTTTTTTCTTTTCTTTACAATTTGTTTAATTAAAAGATTTGCATATTATTTGAAGAATATTTTTTGCAAAAGAAAACCGTATTTTCAAACTCAAAATAGGTATAGTACAATTAATTTCAAGTGTCAGGATTAGATGCCTAAAAAATTTAATTTACCTTCAAGTGTAGAATTAATAAAATTCACTTTTCTACAAAAAAGTAAAATAGTTCAGTTTTAGTATCTTATCCGAGTACAGTTTATTTTCATTATTTGTTTTCATTTTACTTTATGAAATATTACAAAACTGTCTTTTTATTCTGAATATTAGTAAATTACATTTAGCGTTTCTAGAAAAACTAAACATTCTATAACTTTATTTTCAGGAGAACAAAAACACTCTAGATTAATATGAACTAAGTTAATTTAAAAATGTTTTTTTCTAGAAAAGAAAGAAAAGGCAAGCATTTTATTTAATATCTGCCCGGAAAATAATATTGTTAAACAAATATTTTCCATAAAGGCTTTAATATTCCTGTCTAACAATAATTTGAATGGTTTACAACATGTGTAAATTAATTTAATTGCATGTTTTCCTTCTTAAAACAATTTTTATTTTCATGTTTTTGATACTTTTAATAAAAGTATTCTTTATAATCTTTTTAAAAGATTTTTCTTCACATTTTAGATTCTAGAATGATGAAAAAAAATGTTCATGGAAATGAATTAAACATGCAGTATTAAGTCTTTGTATAAAAAAGTAATAGTTGAGTGTCTTACATAATCTAATTTGAATCGAATAAATTAAGTTAGAATAAAAAGTATTTACAGATTTCAAAGAAAATTTAAATAAAAATAATCTTAACTTTTAATTCGACTAATTATTTATTCGGTTAATTAAACTATTTCGTTCGATTGTCAAAAACTGAACTCAGCTTTTTTTAGAAATCAAACTATATTAGCACTAAACTACCAGAAATTTTACACAAATTTTTTTAAAAAAAATTACACCACAATTTTTATTTAAAACCGTTTCACTTATTTATTTAACTTTTTCATCCTTGTATTTTTAAATTTACTGTAAATAGAAAATCCTTGTACGAACCTTAAATATTTTCAATTGGTAGGGGTAAAAAAAAATGACCCCTCACGGCACGTTTAGTGTTAGTAACTTCCAATTGAATTACGATGTTATTTTATGATTTGTGCAAAAAGTGTGCTGGGAATCAGCGAGTGTCGTGAAAACTTTAGAACTACATTAGTGAGAGGAGTTTAGAATCACATCACATTTGGGATGCATGTGACAACATGACGTGATTTTGCACCAACGAACAAAATGTCGATGTTTATTATATAATACTAATATGCAAAAATATAATTGAAAGGCAAAAATGTTTGCTTTTAATTGATCACTTGGCGTGAAGGATATACATCTCTTTTCTAATACTTCTTATTCAATATTAAGATTTTCTTTGATGCAACAATGATTCGCAACAATACTAAGAATATATAAGTGAGCAAAGTTTGAATAATACTTCTTGGAAATTTAATTTATATTTAGTATATGCGCTGGCATTTTTAATATCGTCATTTTCCTTCGCATAATCAAATTCGAAACATTCCACATTTCAAACTTTTAAGGAACTAGAAAATGATCAATAAATCGAGCATATTGAACTTTTAAAAGCATATATTTATCTTTCTTTAAGATACTGTTAAAGAGACACACGTAAAGAAAATTGAAAGTTATAGAATTATAAAATCTATCTCTAAATTATTGTATATGAAGAATTTACAAGTACTGATTTAATGAATTCATTTGAAGAATTTTAATCAACTTCAAGCATGCAAAATAAGGACTGCACTGATAAAACTTTATGTCACACGCTACATATTTAAATGTAAATTCTTTTTTACAGCTATGTATATTTATTAGATTCTGAAAATACTGGATAAAAATTATACTTGGAAATACATTTCAGCTAAAAAAAGTTTTTATAATGATATTTGGTTCTTCTATGCCTTTATATATATATATATATATTCTTGTTATAAGAAAAGTTTACTTTGACCTAACCAATTATCTGTAAAAAGGTTAAGAGGTAAATATATTTTCTATGTAAATAATAATAATTATTATTATAAACATATGCATAATAATAAATTATAATAAAAAAAAGTGGTCCGATGTTCCGAAAAATCGGGTCTGTGTTTACGCAACGTCAGCGGAATAACAGTATAAATTTCCTTACTCTTGATTTGGTTGAAGAAAAAACATTTTTTATAATAAAATATTTCGGATAATTTGTCCTACAAAAAAACTGCAGTTAATGTAAATTTTGTTTGCTAGTTAAATTTTCCTGACGCATTTATTATTTCCTTTGATTTTTTTTTTACCATTTATTTGTACTCAAGACCATCGAATATTGATTGAGAGAAAAAAACACACAAAAAAATCAAGAATTTATAGACCACTTTTAAAGATGCTAATTTGTTTTCTGAATCTCCTTTTTTATAAAAAAAAATACAATATACAGTAGAACCTCGATTATCCGAAGTAATTGGGACGGACCGTCTTTCTGTAAATTGAAATTCTCGGATAATCGAGATTGCTTCAATTTTAAGATTAAGGAGAAATATGTGCAATGTTTCTTATTATGGTAACAAGTGCTTAATAAAAATAAAGTACTAGCAAAATTGAAACAAGAATAAGTTACCTGAATTTTAATTTTGAAATTAAGTACCTTTTACATATATCACAACGGTTTGAAAAAATGTTTTGTTTTCGCAATTTCGATTGTATTTGCTTTAAAGATCTATGACGTAGTTTTTAAATATTATTAGTTCATCAATATCACACTCTTTCTGCTGCTTCTGCCATGCCAAAATCTTTGGCAAAGCACTCAAGATGTTCAAAATTGCTAATTTTTGGTTTTCTTCATTCCACTCAGCTTACAGGAGCTCAAGTTAAATTCTAGGAATTCTAAGAAAGGTGATCGAAAATATTTATATGTACTCGTAGTTCGGAAGGACCGCTTGCACACAAGAAATATGATAGTTAAAAAAAAGCTTTCAAAATGGATTTTGCACACAAGAAATGTGATAGAATAAAAAAGTTTTAAAAATGGATTTCGGTTAACCGAGAGTTTTGGTTAAAAGTGTTTCGGATAACAGAGGTTCTATTGTAGTTGGATAAAACTGCAACATTTTAGGAACATTAACGATCACTCTCTCAGAAACGGATAATTTTAGTGACATTTAAAAAAACAATTTCTGAATTAAGTGTTAATTTTCAGTCAATATGAAATGTGACAATTTTTTCCTGCTTCTCCCTCAAGTGTCGGAGGAGTGGGACAATGTTTCAGAAAATTTACCTGCTGAAAGATTAAAACAAGTTATAGTTAAAAAATCCGTTTTCTATTAATCAATTGTAAGTAGAGAAGTCTGTTATTAACTTGATTTTTACTCTAACTGCAAAATTTTCTCAATATTAAGAAAATATTTAAAATTATGAAAACAAATATTTACAGACGTTTGTGAACAGAGAAGAAAAAATTGTGTATTTCCGATACTCCTATAAAAATGTTTTGCGTCAAGGAATTTAAAAAGTAATAATAAATTGAAGTAAAATATATTTGAGCAATTCATTCTTTTCAAATGAAGCCGGCTTTAAGTTTGGATACAAAGATAGCCGCGCAGATATTAGGCTCTAATCCAGCCAATAATTGTGGTTAATCCCAACAGCAACCGGTAGAGAGACGTTCTAGAGCCCGAAGTCAAACTCTGTCTTGAGTAGCATTTTAAAAGGACAATGCTCGGTTACATATTGCTAAGATTTCTCAAACAATCTTTTCAACACAATACATACAGCTTCTTTCTTTGCCTACCCCTTATATGTCGTTTTTTGGACATGTCTGCGACTTTGTTGGTCGGCATCTCGCTCGTCACGTCCTCCTATAGATATTACAGATTAATTTTGGGTTCGGATAGGAGGAAACTGGTATAGTCTTCCCCAGGCAGACAATCAAAATTTGTTTGACTCCCTGCCACGTCGTATAAGAACACATATTGAAGGACGTGCTGGATACACCAAACGCTGATTTTGGACATTTAATGTTTTTTTCTTATGATAATGTTGGTCTTTCTTATGTATGATTTCAAAATCTGTTAGATTTGATACCGTGCCGGCTTCGATTGTAATCATTCCCTCAAAGTATTGCATTTTTATAGACATGAGTTTACACAAATTATTATTTATTGTACAAAATGACCGAGCCCTACATATAATTGTCACATGCTTTTTAATTTTTTTTTCTGTTATGAAGTTTAAGACCATTCTATTTCTAATGTTTGGAATTCCCTTTGTCTAATTTTCTAACATGGGACATTTTCTTAACCCATTTGTACCTGATTTTTGTTTTCTCAAATTTGTTGGTAAAATCAATTTAAAATGTTACAAAATGAACCGAAAAAACACTAAAAAAATACGCTAATTTTTTGGTATTTATTTGATGAAATGCACACGTACTAAACATGAGAATATGAATAATATTTGTAATAGTGCAATATGTATAATTATATGCTTTATCTAAATTTATATAACTAGGGGGCTCGGCCCCCTACGAGCTACGCTCGCCAACCCCCGTCCAGACACCGCAGACTCTAAATGCACGCTAATTTGATCGGCTTTAAAAAGATTTCGAAAGATCGAATTATAATTTAAAAAACAGTGGCGATCTCCCCATAAACGGATTTCTATTCATTTCTCTTTGATTGGGGAATTTTAATGCCAAATCCGCTGCGGTACTACTTGATTATCCAGTCGACCAATTTCGCCAAATTATACAAATTGACATAATTTTTATTTTAAATAACGAAAGAACAAATAAATTAGTACAGCATTAATAAAAATACAAATAAAACGGCGAAATCAAAATAACTTGATGACGTAGACACGTGTAACAACATTTTAAAATAAGCTAATATAAAAGGAATTAAGTAAACATAGTCTTTTTCTCCTGGTATTTTTTAACAAAGCGAAAAGAAAGTTCTTTTAAATGAGACATTTTAAATTAATCGTTTTTATCAATCGTTATTTTGTGTTCATTTTATGTAATAACTGTAATGTGACGTAAATATGACGTAATATCTCCTATTTAAGACTTCTAACGCATGTTAATGAATTTATTATTTTAAAATATCCTTTCCCTTTTAAAATTCACGTTGTATACAATTTATCTCTTCCCAGGGCCCCAATTAATCATGATCGGGACCTGGCTATAACAAATTTGTAACAAAAGCGCAAATAATAATGTTTGCTTCAAATTAAAAATTTATTTTACACGTGACTATTATAAACAAAAAAAAATATAAAAAGCAGGAACTCATTGAAAATTACGTGATAAAAACTATAAATACTCAAAACTTAGACAATTATAACTATAACTATATTTTTATGACGTAATTTTCAATAAGTTCCTGCTTTTTATACGCAATTATTTAATTTTAATTTGAAAGTATTTTTTCTATTTATAATAGTCACGTGTAAATAAATTTTTAACTTGAAGCAAACATTATTGTTTCCGTTGTTTATACAGTTGGCAACAGGTTAAATTAGTACAATTTTCTAAAATAAGTAAAAAATATCTCTCGAAATGCTGAAAATTTGAATTTAAAATAGAAATAAAACCTCGAGAAATCAGTCAAATTAAAAAAATAAATGAATTCTGCACACCGTGAAATTATAACGTATAAAATGATCTAAAAATGATTAAATTCCGATGTATAGTTTTTGCTCCTATAAAACTTTTTTAGTGGAACGATTTTGTCCAAATTTAGCATTTAATATCTCTTAAAATAATTCTTCGATTTGAAAACTGTCTGCATCAGCGTGTTTATCAAATATTTCTGTATAATACTACCGATTTTCATATTTTTGTATTCATTATTTTTCTTAATATTAACGAAGAAAGACCTCCGGTCACAAACAATTCAAAACCGACGGCGGCGGTGGTGACAGCGGTAGTTACTTTTTTTTAGAATAGAGAGAAGAGAAACAACCTTTTAAACTGTATATTATATACTATAATTAGTATTTTTATAAACTACAAAAAAAATGTTTCTTTACAGAGGCTAATAACATTGTAAGTATTAGTAATATTAACCTAAGAATAATCGTATTTGAGGATTAAAAACAATTTGTTTCATAATCATCTTGAAAATAACTTTACATATATATCTGGCCTTAAATGGATATTAAAAATATATGCCTATTCCTGCCTAGCGGCCTACATTTGTACGTTATAAACATGAATAAAAAAATATCTAATCAAAAACAACTCATTGTAAATGATCCCGCCAAGCCACAAACCTAAAACGTCAGTCATAAAAAGAAGTGATATCACATAAAAAGAAGCGATATAGAAGTGCATACTACGAGTGCCGTGTAAAAATCTATCACTACTCATAATGTTTCCAAAGGACTCGGAGTGAGGTACAGTATGTGAAAACTGCTTGGTGACCTGCAGGATTTATAATGTTTGTTCTTCCTGCACTTACATATGACTATTTGTTTAACAATTTTCTTCTTTAATTACTGATCCCATTAAGCAGTGAAAAGTTGAAGCTTTTGTTGTTTACATGCCCATTCTTATTTAACATCATGGGATCGAATTGTTGATTTTATTTACCATCATTTGAACAAGAAAGACCACTTTTACGCGAAGGATTTTCTAAATTAAAATTTAATAAACATTTTGAGTTTGTGAAATAATAATAAAAAATAATGATCATATGAATATTACTAACAATGCACCTAATAATAGACGTTAACTAAACTAAGATACATTGAAGCAAACCCTGCGTTGAGGGAATTGCACATGACAGGGGAAAAATCTGTTCTAGTAAGACTTTGTTACAATAGTATTATATAATATTCCTTATGTCGGAAACATGACATTTTACGTTTAAGTAATAATTCTGTCATAAACAGGATTCATTTTACCAGTTTTCCCTTTAATTTTGAAACAGTGTATTATTAAACATATTTATGTAATTAAACATTATGTTTAAAATATGCAAAAGTATAATTGTAAAAGTCGATGATTACCACAATTACATACTATTTTCTGCTTGCCTTACAAATTTTTCTGATTTATTACAGATCTTCCTCCTACAAATATTTATAAGACTTATATAATGAGAATTAAAAATTAATTTTTTTGACTTTCACAATTTTTCGAAATTGATGTAGGTACTGTGTATATTAAATATACGCCTGCAGGTCGCCAAGCAGTTTTCACATACTGTACCTCACTCCGAGTCCTTTGGAAACATTATGAGTAGCGATAGATTTTTACACGGCACTCGTAGTATGCACTTCTATATCGCTTCTTTTTATGTGATATCACTTCTTTTTATGACTGACGTTTAAGGTTTGTGGCATGGCGGGCTCGTCGGAATCTCGTCGTCCATAGCTTTAAACCACTCTTTTTTCTAGGGGGAATTATAAGCTTCATTATAATTTGAAGGTATTTTAATATCTACAAAATTAGCTTCGATTGTTTCATTGTCAGACTCTTCGTCACTGGGTATTTTAACTCGACCTGAATAAGTATTAGAAATACGAAAATCAAAATCTGTTCTTTTAAAAGGTATATTGTGTTTCTCACAATAATCTTTGGCTTCTGACCATGATTTTATCCTAGTTTTAGTTCCAACTATACGATAGTAAATGTCATGTCTTGGTTCTTCTTTTCGTTTTACAGCTAGTCGTTCCCATTTGGGTTTAGAAGATCTAGGCGTAAAAAGAACCTTTTTAGACGTATCAGGTATAGAACCGTTTTGGACATTTTCTTGATTAGGAAACGAGCTTTGAGCCGGAACGCTGCTCATATCTTCTGGCTCCGTTTCTTCCTTTGGATCTTTTTCGGGTTTACACTCGTCATTCGTTTCTTCATCAGAGTCCGATTCAGATTCATCAGATGAGCTGTAGGTATTTCGCTTTGGACCCAGTATGATTCCTCTGCGCTCTTCTTTCGGAAAAGTAACGTTTATAGTTTCTATCGTTTTACGTTCCTGCTGTAACCATACGCGGTAACCTTTAGTGAAATGTGCGTATCCGACCATTACACCTTTCTGGGCTCTCATTGAAAATTTATTTCTCAGCTGCTTAGGTTTTCCCACGTAAACCGTACTGCCGAAGGGTTTCAGGTGTTTTACCGATGGTTTTCTCCCTCCATACAATTCGAATGGAGTTTTTGTCTGATTACCGTGGCAGACCCGGTTCCACGTATAAACAAAAGTTTGTAATGCTTCTGCCCAAAAACTTTCTCTTAACTTGCTCTCATGTAAGAGAGCTTTTATAGCGTTTAAGGCCACACAATTGAAATTTTCCGCAGTTCCATTTTGCTCCGGAGTGTACTCGTTACTGAATTCATGATGTATTCCTTGATCTTCAAGGTATTTACTGAAAGCCGTATTTTCATATTCACCGCCATGGCCAGACCTAAGATTTATGATCTTGCGATTTAGAAATCTTCCCGCCCTTTTTTGGAACCGTTTGAAGCATTCAAAAACTTCACCTTTTTGTTTAAGTGGGTTCACAACTACTTTTTTAGAATAGTCGTCAGTAAAGCTCACAAAATATCTAGCTCCTCCGTTTGATTTGACCGGAAGGGGCCCACATACATCAGAATGAATCAATTCGAGGGGAGCTCTAGAGCGTGTTTTGCCTATTGGCTTGAACGAGACCCTTTGGGACTTAGCGATCTTACAATCTTCACAAGTTGGCATGTCCTTTTCCTTGAAATTTGGCAAACCATGAACTGCATCATTCTTACTTGTGTTTAAAATATACTTTGTATTAATATGACAGTATATTCGATGCCATTTGCTTAGATCCCCACCGCACTTTTGAGTCTGTGCTGAATAAGCCCTCTTGTCTTTTACGTTGGGATATGTTGGTTTGCAAATGAAAAAACCGTTTATTTTAATAGCCGTAAAGATTTTTCTTCCGTTTTTCGATAATAAAGTCAAACGACCATTTTTACATGAAAAAGACATTCCCATGCTATCAAGGGCTGAACCTGACATTAAATTACGTCTAAGTTTAGGCGTGTACATGACATTTTTAAGTTCCAAATTTTGGCGCTTTCCCTTATCATAAAAACACATCTCTACTGTTCCGATGCCTAAAACTGGACATTTAATGTCCCCTATAGCAACAGACATGTCAGTCCCCCTAACTGTTTTGTATGTGGAGAAAAGCCCTCGATCTTTACAAAAATGTGTGGATGCAGCAGTATCAAAAAGCCACTCCTGTCCTTTGACAGAGCTTTGATTAGCTTCAAGCATATCTGTAGCAAAACTACTATTTGGGCAAATGCCTCCCCTTCTCTTTATCTCTTTACTGGGTATTTTTAAAGTACAATTTGGTGCAGTGTGACCCCTCATTTTGCACTTGCTACATATAGCATCGCGTTTCAAGAGAGTAGATCTATCCTTATTGCTACTTCTACTATACTGTTTTATATTTTTGCCTTCAGATTTTTCTAATATAGATTTAAATGCAACATTTGATTTATCTAGATTGCATTGTTGCAAGCGGCTTTCCTCTAAAAGTAGTTCTTTCAATATGGGATCACATTTAAAATCAGTGTCAGTATAACGATAAATATTAAGAACTATACTAGAAAATTGGTCAGGTAAAAAACGAATAAGCTGGAAAGCCTGATAAAGATCCTCTAATGGATGACCTTGTTCCTGCAATTGTTTAATAATTGTACGTAATCTAGCTGCAAACAAACCAATCCCTTCCCCCTCTTCATACCTGGCAGCGAAAAATTTATCCAGGAGGGAGATTACTGCAGCTCTAGTTTTAGGGCGATAGTTATCCTGGAGGATATCCCATGCTTTCTTAGCATCAGTCGTTTCTGCAAGTAGTGGTCTAAGATCAGGAGATACATTTAAATATATAGAACTAAATGTCCTATCACGGCGTAAATTATAGTCACGCTTTTCCTTATATTTTACACTATCATCAGGTGGTTTTTCTGTACCCTCAATAAACCCCCAGCAACCACGGTCCATACGGAGGACTTTCATGTCCGCGGACCATGTTGCGTAGTTGTCTGGAGTCAAAAATTCAATCTCATCCATTATAATATATACATATAAACAAGATTAATTACTGAGAGAAATATATATACATACAATACATTAAGAAAACATCCAAGAAAGTAAAAAGTAACAAAAATTCTTACTTATTACGTTCACTCTCATATGGCAAGTCTTATGCACTTAAAGTTCAAAAGTCCAGTCCTTAAAAGTCCTACATACAATCTGTAGAAGTGAAACTCTTGTTCTAATCCAGTTCATAAGTAGGTGAAAAATTCCTTTCTGTCACCGATTGGAAGCACACGGAGTTGTTATCCAGAAATAGTCCATAAAGGCGTTCATTATCATGAAGTCGTCAGCAGCAGGAACCGCTCATATAAAACAGGAACAGGAGCCACAGCACTCAGCGGGAATATAAAACTTATTCCATATTACAGCTGGTATAATAACTGCTCTGGCCCATAACCAGTGAGAATTCATCGAGCTTAAACAACTTAAATTCAATCCAGAGCAGAGTAAACGCAGTGTAGACAGTCATTACCAGCTGATTATATACTGAAGACACGTCGAACTTTTTATAATTTTATTTAAAAGCACTAAAACAAACATCATTACTTCGATGTCGAAAAACTTAAGGCATTAAATATTTTACGACATGCTCTTAAACGGCTTAAACTTACATAATCCATTTTAAAAGGAAAAACAGAGCCACCCTATATAACACGACCACACAATATATACATTCAGTTAAACCGTTACGTCATGCCACACATTTGCCGAAAAATTTGCATAAAGCAAGATGCTGTAAATAAACAGTAACAGAAGAAAAACTCCCCGCTTTTAGCCGTACACGAAGACTTTACAGAATGCGAGGTGACTGACTAAAAGAGCTTGAAAAACCGGCAATGTGTGGATGCAAACGATTTTTGCTCGTAGCTCGGGACAAGGTATTGGCAGGAGGATTTAAAAAAAGTTAAACACACTTAACTTGCGAAAAACTCGCATACCCGCCTGTCACTTTCATGAGTTTCTCTGTCATTTCCGAAGGAGCAAACAGATTCAGGTTAGGTTGGGTTGATTTTTGACGCCCGATTATCTACTCGAGGGATATAGGCCCGAGGGGAGTGCCCTTCGTGGGAGGTCTTTCTAAGGAAACCTAACCCGTCTAAGGAAAACTAACAAGGGTCAGCTAGGTGGGAAGGCCTACCAAATGGCTTAAGCACTCACAAGCCCCACCCAGCGGTTTCCATCTACTACCGCCGTCACCACACACACACACACAAAAAAATAAAAATAATAATAATAATAATAATAATAACAACAACAATAATAATAATAAATAAAAGGCCCGAAGGGACCTACAGGAAAGCCAATTGAGAATATTAAGATTAAATACAATATAAGTACAATATATACACGATGGAAAGCCCAATTTTTACTGGGCGTTTACGAGAGAAATTTAGATATTTGTAATTAATCAGATCATGAGGCAATAGATAATAGGATTTTTAAACTTGTTGGAGCTCAATTACTCTGCAAAGCTGGGCGTTCTGCAAAAATACAATAAAAGCTACGTATATGTATACTAAATTAGAAAGAGATTCATAATTTAAAAAATAATGTAGAATATAAAAATAGGTAAAATAGTGAATAATTATGATGAATATTATATAATTATATACACACACAAAAGTTCAAAAGTCTATTGTTCTTGCAGCAGTTCAATTATAGTTCAATCGTGTTGTTTGTGGCTAAGAGTTTATTTTGAATTGGTGGTATCTGTCTATTTGTTAAGATACGTTCTCATCATCATCTATAAATGGCAAAACATTTTGAAACAAATAATGGTTGTTTTCTAAAACTTTCATACATTCATTTATCTTTTGACAAAATGATGGATTTGACAAAACTACTGAGAACCACTGAGACAAAGAAATTTTTGGAGATTTTCTTATATGGTAATATGATGTAAGGGTACAGTTAAAGATATAATGCAATGATGTAGCTCGCTGACCGCATACACATAATGGAGAAGGAACCCTGTCAAATTTATAAAGATAGGATGAAAATGGGCCGTGGTTAGTGGCAAACAGAAAAAGATTTCTATGCAGCAGGATTCTCTTTTCCGAGACTTTTGGGGCTAAAGCGTATGTGTACCGTCCTGTGGTACCATAGTCCCAGCGAGTCTGCCATTGTTCGTGTAGAGATGATTTTAGAAGCTTCTTAAAGTAAGAAGGAGGGTTGGGAAAGAATTTGTATTTGGCATGTGATGTGGCTTTGGTTGCTTCTTTGGCCAAAGAATATGCATGCTCATTCCCCAAATTATCCACATGTCCACGGACCCATTTAAAAAAGATCTTTTTTCTTGTTTCTTGGAGTAGTTTGATAATTTGTACTGCGATGAGATTTTTTGAAAAAAAACATCTTCTATTGCTAAGAGACTTGAGAGACTGTCCGAGTGTATTAATACTTCTTTATGAGGGGAGTTCCCAATCCACAGCACAGCCTCTTCTATGGCCAGGAGTTCTGCCTGAAAAACAGTATTTTCTTTACTTAACTTAGTTTGATCCTCGTGGATTAACTCTCCTCTCTGATACACACAGAAGGCATATGCCGTTTCATCTTCCATCTTGGAACCATCCGTATAAATGTTTATTTCTACATGTGGAGTATTTTCTGGATCTATTTGAAAGAAATATTCTTTAAATGGTTCAACTTGATCTGACTTCATTTTTGGTTGGTAAAATATTGGTTCTTGATTTCCTGTCGGGATTCCAAGACGTAAGACTCATCCTGTTGTTGCTATATATTCAAGTTGAAGTGCCAAGGGCGGAATACCTGTTAAAACACAAAGGGCATCCGCCAAAGTTTTTCTGTAGGCACGTGAAACTAATAACAGGCATTGGTATTGTATTGATGAGATCAGACGAAGCCCATGGGCTTTGCTTATCCGGTGAAACCAAGTTGCTGCAGCATACGTGATTTTCTTCTCCAAGATACTATTGTACAAAATCTTCAGAATTAATTTGTTTACCCCTCCGTAAGCTGAGGCAAACTTCAATTGGTCTTGCGAAAGTTGTGTAATTTCCTGCCTTTTCTTTCGTAAATGGGGGAGAAACGACAACGTACTATCCAGAACGATACCTAAGTATTCTAAAGTTGGCTCACTTTTTAATGACTGGTTGTCAATTTTGAGTGTTGGAGCTCTTTTCAAAAATTTTGGTCTTCTAAGGTGGAGAACTTTACATTTATTGTAAGATATTTTCATGTTGTGACTTGACATCCACCTACTAATATGATCTAAGATGTCCTTTCCTAATTTTTCTAATTCTCGCCTTGTTTTACCATTTAATATAATTAAAATGCCATCTGCATAAGCTATTATTATGTAACCTAACGATTTTAAATGGCGTAAGAGAGCGTTTAGGAAGATTCTCCATAGGAAGGGCCCAAAGCATGAACCTTGTGGGCACCCCTTCCTAAACCAACGAATTTCTTGTGCTAGCCAATTTGGTTTCGCTGCTCTGTGAGATAAAAAGGATTTCAGGATATTAACATATGGCTCCTCCAACCCCAAAAATTCCAGTTCTTGGATTGTTGCGTCCCAAGGTATGTTGTCAAAAGCATTTTGTATGTCTAATGATATTAATGAAATGTAGTTGTTTTCTTGTTGAAGTAAGTCAGTTGTTGAGAGAACTTCTTGTATCGCTGATTCAGCCGATTTACCCTCTAAGAATCCGTGTTGAGAACTCTGTAGAACTGTCGAATTTCGAAAATGATAATTTATTCGTTTTAATAATAATTTTTCAAAAATTTCCCCCAGAATTTGGAGTAGAGTTATTGGTCTGTATGACTGAGCAGATTGTGGGTCCTTACCTGCCTTTAGAAGAAAGACTAGTTCTCCAATTTTCCAACTTTTTGGGAAGTAATTTAAGTTTAATAGAGTATTGTAAAGATTCAGTAATAGAGATGAATATGAGTGGTAAATATTTCGTACAATCAGATGGTCAACATTATCAGGACCTGGTGCTTTATTCCGATTGAACGAGAAGATGGCAGCTTTTAGTTCTTGGAGTATAAATGGATTAACTGGCTGGGTTGAGCGCGGATAAATTTGATGCGGTTGCAACTCCGAAGGAACAAATATTGAATTGGCAATTTCTGCATAAAAAGATTGTCTTGAGTGGGTTTCTGTAGTGGAATCAGAAAGAGCGTAGACTTCCTGTCTGTAAAAATCTCTAAATGCCGTCTTTTTTAGTTTCCCAAAGGGGTCTTTGGTATTTGAGCAAAAAGAACTCCACGCTGTTTTCTTTGCTTCCAGAATTTTCTTTTTATAGAGTGCTCTATACTTTTTTAATTTGATCATGTCTTCCTCTGATGCAGACAAAAGTTTTGTTTTCCTATAAAGTGCTTTAACAAAGTTTCTAATTTTCCTAAGTTCCGCTGTCCACCAAGAAACTGTCGGTTTAAATGTGGAGTTTTTTTTCTTTAAAGTATGGTCACAGGTTTGTGTTATTATATTTATAAAGTTGTCGTACTCTTTTTCGAATGCCCCCGTCGTTTTTATATCCTGGAAAGTTATATTATTTTCTTGCAATGATTTAGATAATTTTCTATTGAATTTTTTCAATGAGACATTCTTTGTCCGATATCTACGCTTTGGAAGCTTCGGGGTTTGGATATCCATATACAAGGTTATCAGCCTGTGGTCACCGTAGTGCATATCATCCTCAACAGTCCATAAGGAAACTTTTGGGAACAGTGGGAAGGATGCTAGTGATACATCTGGCCAACCTTTCAAATGCGTGGTTTCAAATGTTGGTTTTGAGAAAGGATCATTTAGGACTAATAAGTGCATCATATTGAGATGATTGATGAGGTGTTGTCCTTTTTCGTTATCATTCTCATACCCCCACAGGACACTATGAGCATTCAAATCACCCAGCAGCAGAAGTTTTGAAGTCATACCCGACGTGTTCGCCCAATCTTGTAGATCTTCTTTTAAATTAGCCGATTGTGCGGAATACTGACTGCCTATAGTTATTTGTCCTTCTGTTGAGGAGATATTCACGAAGACTGAGTTATCATTTTGTTGAACTCTTATATGTTGTAACGATGTATCTATGATTATTATTTGGCAATTCTTTTTTTTTGAAAAGTAGCAAGGAAGTCCTGAGGGAAGGCCATGTGGTCTTCCTTTGACTATATTGGAGTCCTGTATGCATGCTATTTTGTAGTCTTCTTGAATTAAGAATTGAAGGAGTGAAGCTGTTGCACTTTTATTCTTTTGAAGATTAATCTGTGCTATTTTAAAGGATGATGATATTTGATTAGTTGTTGAAGGTACTTGCATGTTTTGATGTTGTCCTTGCGGAGAAGAGTTTGAGTCCGAGAGATGAGAAATTTGAGTAGAATTTGGAATTGAAGGTGAGTTTGAGTTTTTGTTTGTATTTGATGAAACGATTTTTGTATTGTTTAGTTGGTTGAATGTGGAGCAGATACATTTATGAACGTTTTCCTCGATTGAAATCGAAGTTTAAATAATGGACATTCATTTGAATCCGCTCTGTGTGGGAAATCATGTTTTGTGTTCAGACAATTGATGCAGCATATTTTCTTAGGATCTTCTTTATTTGGGCAAGTTGTTGTTGTTTTATTATACGCACAAATAGCACAGGCAGCTTCAAATCTACAGTTGTTACCTGTATGGCCATATCGTTGGCATTGCGAGCAGCGGATTATTTGGCGATAATCCGCAACTTTACAGGAATTAAATCCAATCAGGATACGGCCTTGCTTCGTCAGATGACGGGCGTAATTGATATCTAAATCCAGGACCAAATGGTAAATTTGTGATTTTTCTCGTTGAATTTTTTTATGTATCGCTATTGAGATTTCTCGATCATAATCTTTCAAGATTTTCTCTGTGACTTCTTCTGGTTGAGTAAATAAAGGGATTCCAAGAACAATTATCTTCTTAAAATTTATAGTTTTGTACGTTAATTCAGTGATATCTTTAAGTCTTTCAATTCCTTCTATTATTCGGAGGGTTTTTTCAGTATTTTCTTCACTGTTGGATCTTATAATTAAGGTTTTTCGATCACGAGCTGTTTCACAGTAGATTTTAGGGAGGTCCGGAATGTTCTTTGTCTCCGTATTAAGAAGATTTCTAATTGTGTTGAGTGAAGTTTTTGTTGCCTGTGTCTTCTTTAAAAGTATGGCGGATTCAGAGGTGGTTTTTGGATTTTTATAAACCGCACTGATTTTCTCTGAATACAGAGGTTTTGATGATAGTGAATGTTGTTGGCTGACCGTTGGGATTTTTTTCTAATTGGCTTTGAAACGAATTTTTTAAGAATTCTGTATTTGCTTCAATTGAATGTAATTTTTGGTTGATATCTTGAAGTATAGATTCATCTATCACCATTTCTCTTATTGAAGGGAGTCCTCCTTGTGATCTTTTTTGGGACTGGGTATATAATTTTTCTTTTAACTCTTTAATTAGTTGATTCTTTTCTTCTATCGTTAGGTGGAGATTAGAAATTTCTTTCTCTTTTAAGTTCAAAATCCCTGCTTCATCCTTGTTGGACAATTCATTGTATGATTTCAGAAAATCTATCTCCCGAGTTAGTTCTTGAATTCTATTGTCTTTTTGTTGTATATAAACTTCAAATTGTTGCTTTCTGTCTTTTAATTCTTGTTCCAGGTCGATTGCCTTGTTGTACCACTCTTCCTTTTCGGTTGTTATTTGTTTTAGGTCTTGGGATTGTTGAGATGCGTTTCGTAGCTGATTTTCAATGATTTGGATGTTTTTTTGAATTAATTGTCAATATTTGTCGACTTCTTTACTGGATCCTGTTTCGTGTGATTTTAGAAGACCATTGTGAATTTCAAGCAGCTCTGTTATTGAAAGTGTCTTCGCTACTTCTAGGTTAAACTTCATTACATTTTTATTTGTTGGGGCTGACTTTAGCGCTTGTGAAGATTGACTGGAGTTTTGTCGTGTACGCTTTAGAGTGGATTTATTTGACCACTTTGTCTCCTGATTTAATAGTGGAAGTTTGTCCGGTGTCGAATTCGATCTCGGTTTTGATGATTTTTTTAGTGAACTTTTAATTTCATACAAAGTTTCTGTTTTGGAAGAGTTATTCAAATACTTATCACTTTCTTCCATGTCCAGGCCCGTTACTAGAGCATACTTGTGACTATATATTATTTTGAGTTCGTTAAGTCACCACAATAGAACAATTCAAAATATGTAAACTTGTATCATAACATAGAGTCATTCATTTTATATTATGTTAAAACATATAGCCCAAGTAATAAAGATAGTTGATATTATTTTAACGGATCGTTCTGTATAATAGATTATTGTAAAAGTAAACGATAGATTGAGGTATCACTAGGTCCCCACCGTATATCGTAGAAAGAAAGGAATATAGATAGGAAAAAGTAAAAACCAATAGCCTTGACTATCGTAAATGACTTAGTGAAAAGAAGGTGATACTTTTGCTGAAGGACAATTTTGAATATTAAAATAAATAAAATAATATAAGTAATTGATAGTGATAGTCTATTATTTACCAAATGAAGAAGGGGGAAAAAAGAGGATAGTTTCCTGTGCTTATTGAAGCTCATGTACATGTAGAATGAAGATATAAATATATATAAATATTAAACTAGTAGATTAAAATATCTACACATGTATACCAGATAATTAAAAATTAGTTTGGAGCACATACACAAAACTTTTATTCACTAATTACAAAATGATACACTTAGAGTACCGATCCATCTCTCATAGGCAGAAAATGAATGGCTGGTAGAAAAAAAAAATTGCGCGCCATACAGAATGGTTCCCAAAACCCCCCAACCCAAATAAAATAATAGTTGTTATGTAATTATATAATTAATGAGCAGCGACCAGAACTGCAGTTAGAGCTTTAGTTGGTGGACAAAAACTTGAAACTTTATAGCATGTTATAACAAATATGAGATACTCCACCGTAAATTGAAGTCCTGGCCGCACTTGAGCTAAAAACGCTATAAGAGACTGTTGTGGGAGCCCGGCACGAAAAGAGGGAGAGGAGCTGGGAGGAACTGGACATCTAAATTAATCAGAAAAGTATGAATGATCTACATAATTGAATAGGTTATAATTCCCTATATCCCCTCCCCCCCCTCTCTCTCTTTTTTCCCCTCCCCTTTTCCCTTTTTTTTCCTTTCCTCCATATGTAAAATCCAAGTTTTCGAAGAAAACCACGAAAACTCGGAAACAGTTAGGCTAACGGGCGCGATTGGGCTCGAACCCAGCACCTCCCGTCTACCAACTTCGAGAGCAGAACCTCTCAGCCACTGGTGGGGCTAAATAGATTCAGGGAAAACATTGTTGTTGTAAGGAAAAATCCTTGTTTTCTCAAACCGTCTGATTGGAGTATTTTTAACTACTGCTAAAAAAATGCAGCTTTGAATAATTTTCTAATTTAGCAAGTTGTTACAGATCACCCAGTATGGAAAGTAACCATTTCCTCAGCTCTTGTTCGTAGTATTAAGTTTAGAGGTGCCATGTATGACACATCAAAGGGTTAACAGCATTAAACTGTAATTTAAAACGCTATGCTAGAGTATTAACTATCCTAAAAAAATAGTTCCATGGGTGTAGGACAAAACCATGTATACCCGCTTTTGACCCACTCTTAAATACCCTGTTTTAACCCAACATGACGCAGATTTTTAAACTGACGTCACTATTCTCAGTCCTACAGTAAAAGATCAATAAAACTGTTAAAATACTAGGCTGAGCAAAAAGTTCTGGGAAATTTGCGAAAGTTGCGTTCTTATGCGCAAATTAACCACAAAAGCAACAAGGACTCTTCTTCAAAGTAGAGTCCATCATTTTCCACGTTTTCTGCCATCGTTTTGCCTTCCGGATTTTCTGGAGGTTAGAAGTTTGCCGCCATATCAGCACCTTCACCCTCATTAATCTCATGGATGGCTTTCAGAATTGTTAGACCTTTTCTCCAATAATGCCGGATCAATACACGCAAATCATACTGTTCAATAGGGATTTTGGAGCCGAAATTCCTGAACTCCTATGGATATACCACTAGTACTCCTATATAGGATACAAACTCTTGTAACTATTAGATAAAAATTTCCCGGAACTTTTTCTTCAACCTAATACTAGCAGGAAGGCAAAGAATTAAATGTAGTACTTACCCATATTTAATATACTGACAAACAGTTAATATATGCGTAAAACCTAGAAACAAACAAAATAATTTTTGGAGAGAAATTCAAATGTAATCCTTCACACAAAAATAACCGTGCACAGTAGTGTATCGTTCAGCTACAAATGCTGTAATGGCTTTCGACAAGCAATTACCGGTGTTGGACGACAGATTAAAGTTCAAATTAAGGAGGAATCAGCGCTACCAGGTTTTACCCGCTAACACGGTTTTCTACAACTCTCTCCTATATATTTTCCATGAAATAAATAGAAATAAGAATTCACCGGTCATTTATTTCTAATGCTTCATCATATTGTAACTGATATTATATACTGTATTTTTTTATGTGAAGCTATTTGGGTAATGGGTATTTATCGAAAGAGCATTACGGTTAAAAAATGAGGTAACAACAAATAATGCGGCTAATTTAAACTTAAATTGTAAAAGAAGAAAACAGTTTAACATAATAAAAAATATGTACATGATTAAGTATTAATCATTAAAGTTTTTTTGTGTGTGTGTGTTAGATCCATATTTTATGTCAGACATCTTCTTTCTGAAATAGACGCATTTTATCTATTGCGAATACATTTTACATATTATTGCGAATTATATGTAGTAACGTCATAAAAAATATGCGTCAGACTTAGCGAGATTTGTGTGTAATATTAAATTATGCTTATGTACAAAAATACGTTAGAATAATCACAAATTTTATCCTAAGATAAATTGTAGCAAATACGATTTTTACAGACAATTTATTTCTGATGCTTCTTCATATTCCATAACGTCGTTAAAAGACACTAACCCCCTGACAGCCGAGCAAAAGAGCAAAATTGCAATGTTGTTTTCTCTTTTAAAAAAATGTAATTACTTATAGTAAGATTATCTATGGGAGCATTAATATATCTGTAGAATTATATTAATTTAAATTATGCTTCTATTGTAGTGAAACCTACAGCTTAGTGAACGGATATATCACTTCATGTTGCTGAAAAAGCTACAATCAGAAAAAAAAGGCGAGAATGGGGATTGACGAAGGAAAAATTTAATAACTTATCCAAGTCACAAGATATCCAATCTGTTTAAATTTATTATACATCTTCTTAATATCATCTACAGCTTTTATATTGACAAGTTTTTGATGATTGCCAAAACAAATTAAACAAAAATAGGGGTTAAAAAAATTATTGTATTAAGGTTGTACTCAAACCCAAACTCCTTATGTTCTGATCCTTTTTACTTTCTTCTATCTTTACAAGAAAGTATTGGATTCATGAAAATTTTCGAATTCCGGTTTTCGACGGATTTACACGTTTTAGGGGTCAGAGATTCCAAAAAACATGTTTTTACAAAATGTCTGTCTGTGACTCTGTGAGTCTGTCTGTCTGTCTGTCTGTCTGTCTGTCTGTCTGTGTGTATGTGACACAAATTTTGTGGGCGCTCTATCTCAAGAACTAATGCACGGAATTTAATAAAAATTGATATTCAGTTAGTGCCTAATACAAATTGATGCTGATTAGTTTTTGGTGTAAATCGCTCAACAGGTGGCGCTGCAATGCTGCATTTCCCACGATTTCTGCACTAGCTCTATCTCAAGAACTAATGCACGGATTTTCATCAAACTTCAGATTTTGTTAATCCTTGATATGAATTGGTGCTGGTAACGTTTTGGTGCAAATCGCCCAACAGATGGCGCTGCTATGCTGCATTTTGCAGCATTTACACGATTTTCGTAATAGCTCTATCTCAAGAAATAATGCACGGATTTTCATCAAACTTCAGATTCTGTTAGTGCTTGACATGAGTTGAAGTTTTGCACCTTGTGGTGTAAATCGCTCAACAGGTGGCGCTGCTATGCTGCATTTTTTGTGATTTCCGCGATAGCTCTATCTCAAGAACTTATGCTCGGGTTTTCAACAAACTTCAGATTCAGGTATACCTGGATATGAATTAGTGCTGTTTATGTTTTGCTGTAAATCGCTCAACAGGTGGCGCTGCTATGCAGCGTTTTTCTCGACTTCCACAATAGCTCAATATCCAGAACTAATGCACGGATTTTCATCAAATTTCAGATTCAGTTAGTTCTTGACATGAATTGATGTTTTGTACCTTTTGGTGTAAATCGCTCAACAGGTGGCGCTGCTGTGCTGCATTTTTTGTGATTTCCACAGTAGCTTTAGCTCCAGAACTAATACACGGATTTTCATCCAACTTCAGATTCCGGTATACGAATTAGTACTGTTTGTGTTTTGGCGATTCCGGTTTACGATTCCGGTATATGGATTAGTACTGTTTGTGTTTTGGTGCAAATCGCTCAACAGGTGGCACTGCTATGCTACATTTTTCAAAATTTCTCCTACAGCTTTATTTCAATAACTAATGCACGAATTTTCATCAAATTTCAAATTTAGGTATACTTTTATATGAATAAATTGATGTAATTTATTTTACTATTTAAATGATTTAATTGACGTGATTTATATAGAAGAAAGTTTTGTGATGGCCACAACATACTAGTTTAAATTCATTTTTGCGATCAAACGCATCCTGTTGGCAGGTGCTCTTATTCAGAAACTATATAATGTGCCTTATTGGTCGATTTTTACTTTCTTCTATCTTTACAAGAAGAAAGTATTGGATTCATGAAAATTTTAGAATTCCGGTTTTCGACGGATTTACACGTTTTAGGGGTCAGAGATTCCAAAAAACATGTTTTTACAAAATGTCTGTCTGTGACTCTGTGAGTCTGTCTGTCTGTCTGTGTGTATGTGACACAAATTTTGTGGGCGCTCTATCTCAAGAAGTAATGCACGAAATTTAATAAAAATTTATATTCAGTGAGTCCCTAATACAAATTGATGCTGATTAGTTTTTGGTGTAAATCGCTCAACAGGTGACGCTGCTATACTTCATTTTTCACGATTTTCGCAATAGCTCTATCTCACGAACTAATGAACGGATTTTCATCAAACTTCAGATTCAGTTAGTCCATGATATGGCTTGCTACTGATTATGTGTTGGTGTAAATCGCCCAACAGGTGGCGCTTTTGTGCTGCCTTTTTCACGATTGCCTCAATAGCTCTATCTATAAAACTAATGAACGAATTTTCATCTAACTTCAGATTTAGTTGTATGTTGACACAAGTTGTTGCTAATTAGGTTTTGGTGTTAATCACCCAATAGGTGGCGCTGCTATGCCAAAATTTTCACGATTTTCGCTATAGCTCTATCTCAAAAACTAATGCACGGATTTTCTCCAAACTTCAGATTCAGTCAGACGTTGACATAAATAGTTGCTGATTATGATTTGGTATAAATCACCCAACAGGTGGAGCTGCTAGGCAGCATTTTGCTGGATTTAGACGATTTCAGCGATAGTCATATCTCAAGAACTAATGCAAGGAATTTCATATGTTTAGAATCCTCATGAGATGCATAGATTGCCATTTAATTTTGGCAGTGTGATAGCGAATTTTGAAGTATTAACATGTATGAGATAGAAGAAAGTTTTGGGATTGGTACATCCGACTAGTTTGATATAGGCAGAATATGTTTAAAATAATGCTGTCAAATTGGGAATTTTGAACCGAATTTCCGGAAGCGATAGTGTTGGAAACAGCAAAAAAATATGTTCGTTCCGAAAAGACAATTGCTTGTACATCAAGTTCTAATTAACTGAACGAAAAATAAAGACACAGGTCGCTTATAAATCTCTTCAAAAATCACGTCAGAAAATTTTATGTGTTTACTTTTAAAAATCATTCTAAAAATGTGTCAGGAAATTTCAAGTTGTGGAGAGTGGAAAAGTATTTTTTTTTTAATTCCGCCATACGATGATTCTGCTAAAACCAGCTCTTACAGAAAAATGAAAATAAAAACTCGTCAAAAGCGGCCAGATAAAATTGTTAAGCTGAAATTAGCTCTAATCTTGATTTAGTTTTTGTTGGTGAAATTTATACTTAACTTGGAAGTCTACCTTCCGCCTCCAGCCTGCAGGGATATTTTATTTATTTTTAAGTTGCGAAATAAGAAGGGATGAAAAAATAACTAAATTTTATGAAATATTTTTCACTTTTATTCACTTAATTCAATATAAAACTGTGAGTGCATAGACGATATCCTATAGTACTACTTAATTACTTTCCATAAATAACCTAAACAAAATTTGAACCTAGGTTGTACTAGTTGTTTTATTTATATATACAGCTATTCTTGATAGATAGCTGTTTAACTGGAGCTATATTAGTCATAGACTATGACTAATTAGACTAGTCATAGACTATGACAGGGCTTAATTTGCGCCGGAGCCCACCGGAGCCCGGCTCCGGTACTTCTCTGTTCTTAGTAAATATTTCAGTATTGGTCGGAATTCACCGGAGCTCATAAATACAGGGCTCCGGAGCCCCGTGCAATAGCGTTTCCAAAAAACCGAAGCCCAAATTACTTTTTCCTTTCCTTGCCATCTCCAAGCTTTTGCATTCTTTTTTACCAAAACACTCATATGTGACATAATGTGTCGCACACGTAGGGGGTGGAGATAAAACGGACTCAATTTTTATATCAGTTTTGGGGCTTGGACTGACTCAAGCTTAATCTGTATTACAATAAAAAAAATATTTATTCCTGTATCGAAAAAAAAAAAAACTTTTCCTCCTTTAAAATTATGTATTATATTCTATTTCAAATCATTTTAATGATATTTTGATCAAAATGAAAGGGAAACAGAAATCGTATTTTTCTATTGCAAATTTATGACGGCGACGACGTGCTGATACAGCGCCACTCAAGAGACTGAACAATGAATTTGCCTTCAGTTCGATTTTCTTTTGTGATAGTAGGAGGATTTTTTATTGGCTGTTTTTTTAGATATCTAATCTGAAAAAAATATTTTCTGTTTTAGCCAACGAGCATCAGCTTGAGGTTTTGTTTCTTTGAGGTTTTTTGTCTTCTATTACGTACGAGTATAAAATTATGTCAGTGGTTTTTCTATTTATTTTGTATCATAAACAGTACCCATGCTAAGGCTCTGCTCTGCACATTTACGAAGCCACTTTCATTTGTAAGTAGATATAATTGCCCAGTATTGTTATTTTAATAGAAAGCCATCGAGCAGTGTTTACTCTTTTTCTATAAAAGCATCGATTCTTTCCGATAACGGTGTCAAATTTTTAATTTAATCTGATTTTCAGGGACTCACCACAAAAGATTGTTATGCGGAAGGAATCGATTATAGTTTAAAATATGCACCTTTTATAGGAAATTGTAAAACATTGTTCCATTCTTCAGCTTATAAATATTAATTTCTGTGAATTGCATTCATTTTTTCTTAAAAATGCATAGTTGCGAACTATCCCTTTGTTGTATTAACACTATTTCCTAATCATAATCCTTACCATATTTAATCTCAGAATTCTGCAATTAACTGTAAAATTAGGCAAAGATTACTATTCAGAAGGAGTGATAAGTGGAATAGTTGACAGCTAAGTATATGCTGATAGATATATTTAAAATTTTTATTTTGCTAAAGGGAAAAAAAATACTTTAAATTTTGCAAATAATGTACAAAATATAGTTGTACAGATTGGTGTGGCAGGGAACGGTACGGTTGTTGTACCAGTAACGCAGAATATTAGGGCTCCGGTACTTTTCTTGTTAGAAATTATGCCCTGGTCATAGTAGTTGACACGAACAGTAACTCATAAATAATTTTTAAATTTTTAAAATAATTTACTGTTTATACTTTTTTCTGGTATGATTATTTTCTCAATAAATAAAATAGATGATATAAAAAGAATAATTAGTTCAGGTACTTTATGATGTATTAACATGAATGAATATGCTGCATTAAATATTTCGCATTATGCATTTAAAGATAACAGGGTAAAATCAATTTCTTTTGCTGAGATACAAAAATGCATGAAGAAATAGAAAGGGTCGATTGATTTTTTTAATATCCTATTATCTTTTTTTCTTTTAATGTCCCACAACGGAACTACCTGAGGTGCTGTTCGTCGATTTTGAAAAGAGTGGTGTCATTGGAAAAGTCTTGTCATGAGAAACACAAAATCCAGTGGAAACTCTCGTCTGAAAGGAACACCGTAGGAGCTGCAAAGGAATTTGAAGAAACATTCCACCACCGGATAAATAAATAAATAAGCGTTTTTTCTTCAAATCTGACTGTTAGCTTTTGGCATGTATTTGTAATGTTTTTCATATAGCCAATGTGTTTCTGTATAATGCAATGAAATAAATGCACTGTTTGACATGGAATGTAAGGAATGTGGGCTTTGAAATACTAAAAAAATCCCTCCCGTTTTGGTCTACAAGCGGAGGTAGATTTCGAAGTTAAGCACTAATTTCACCAACAAAACCTAAATGAAGATTAGAGATAAACCCAGTTAGTTTCTTCACTAAGAATGAGATCTAGGAACCTAAACTTTTTGTGAAAATTGTAAAAAACACGATTACACGCACGCACACACACACACACACATACACACATATATATATATATATATATATGGGATATGTTTAAAAATGTCGAAACCAAATTCAGAGAGCCTCAAAATGTTAAAATATGTTAATATTTCTATAGTCGGGTTTTTATCATGTTTTAATACGTTTTCTCAAACTCACATGACGTTAAATATTTACCTGCTCACGTCCATTATATTTACAATATGACGTAAGACATATATATTTTTAATTCGTTAAACTATTTATTTCATTTTCAGTTTTCACGAGGAAATCTTGCTCTAGAAAACTTATGACGTAATATCAATTTTTTCCCCCTCAAATCGTCAAACTATTTATTTCGTTTTCAATTTTCACATGGAAATCTTGCAATATAAAAAAGTAATTTGTGTGGTGTGACATTCATTGTTTTTTGTTTATTGTTGGCAACTGCCATAAAGAAAAATATTTATTTTTTCCTGTCGTTTTTCTGTTAGAACTGGTTTTATCAGAATCATGTTAAGGCGGTATTAAAAAATTTTAACACTCCCCATTTCCATTCCCTTGGATCGATTAATCTTTTTAGTTGGGTGTGGTAATGTGTTCCTGGGGTGATGTAATGAAAAGTTATGAAGGATTTTTTCAAAAGTCGCATCATGGTAACGACTGCAATAGGTAGTATTTCTAATGAAATCTAGCTAAAACGGAGCCATCCCACAAATTTCCGATTAGTAATGATGTTGTAGACTGTAGACTGTCTGACGGTAAACTATTTATGATATTCGGGTTATCCCTTAATTATTCGTGAAAATGGGTGTCAATGTAAAAGTGTCTAAAACATAGGAACTCTTCATACCAGGCATATTTGATAAACGATTGCTTCTTACATCTGTTATATTTTTTGGCTATTAATGTGAAACATAGCTGTCTCACAGATCTGAAGCTTGGTATTTAAATTCGTAGTTACGCATTTTGGAAAGCATACCGACGCATGTCTTCAAATGCAAAGGGTGACATTTGGTTGTGAAACAAATGATGCCAATTTACGAATTCTCCACCACATATAAGTCGGCTAGTTTTGAAATACTCGGTCATACGTTTGACTATAAAAATGTAGTCAATTATAAATTTGTTGTATATTTGTTGTTTATAAATTTGCAAAAACGTTTCAACCCCAAGAGGCTAGTGGTACCACCAGGTATAACCAAGACGTCGAAGTTTTCTACAATTTTTCTCTGACGTTCAGGATCCACATGGCCTATCCACTCATCCAACGTGAGCTCTTCACGTACATAATTTTTTAACGTTTCGAAAAACAATTCTCTGATGTTATCCTTGAAGTGGATCTGGTTAGTAGGACATTGGGATAATGCAGGAATAGTAGATTTTTTTCCACTCATGGTCCAAATTGCAACTCCTGCGGTGTTGATTTCGGACGGGTATTTCCATTTTTCTTTTACACCAGAAGACCTTCCCAAAGATACCACTCTTATCAAAATCGGCCACTAGCACCTGAGGGAGCTGTCTTGCTAGAAGTAAAATAATACCGATTACTCTTTGTAATATTATAACAATTAAAATTTTTCTTTTTAAGTCAGCAGATGAAAATTCAAATGCAATAAAACACAGACAATAAAATACTCACTAAAATTTATTTATTTTATCATACTCTTACATTTATCTATAAAACCCTTTACTTTTCATGAATTCATGCATTTAAAGAGATTTTTTTCTGAAATGTCGTCGTGCAAGAAGCAAAACAAGTTTAATTGGTGCTAAAATTAAAATATCCAAACTTTAGTATTATTTTCTCTTTTTTTAATGTCTTAAAGGTGTCCGGGATTCAAAAATCTTAAAATTTTCTTGAAATTTTTTATTACATTAAAAATTTCTGTGGTTTTTTTCTGCTTAAAATGAAATTTAAATCGTGTTTCTGCCTTAATTGGAAAAGGAAATATTCATTTTTAAGTTTGGGTTTGTTTTCAAAATCTGGCATTCAAGCAATGGTTGTCATGATAACGACTTTTTGCGAAAATGTGTTTTTCTTCATGATGGGTTTTTACACCATTTCTAATATTTAAATTTTTATAAGTCAAGAACCGTTAAAGGTAAATGGTTCAAATTTCGAACATGTATTTTTCAATTGTTTTAATTTAATTTTGATTCAGCAAATTTGAAAAAAAAATTTTTACTTTTGAATTTTTTTTTTAAGTTATGTCATTTTTTTAAAGATTTAATTTAAATATTTTTAATTTTTATTTAAATTAATTTTTTTAAAGATTTAATTTAAATATTTTTAATTTTTATTTAAATTAATTTTTTTAATGCTGAATCTAACTTAAAACGTATATATTTCTGTTTATTTAAATGCAAAAAAAATGAAATTCTACAAATAATATTTCGAGTTATAACGATTTTAAACTACTCCAATTTTTAATAAAATTTAAAATTTAATTTTTTTAAACATTATGAGAAATTTTATCATGTGATTTTATTTAAAAATGATATGGTTAACAATCACAAAAAAAAAAATCGAAATTTTAAGTCAATAAATAACAAATATTTGAAAATATGTCCCGGACCCCCTTAAACAATGCAATTAAAAAGGATTATTGCTTTTTAATAGTACTGTAACGAATGTGGTCAATAATTTTGAAGATCCTAAGTGTTGAAAATGTAAATGATTCTGTTGTTTGTATCATTAAATTGCAAGTAAGCGAAAGAAAATTGTCGTGTAATTTTACTGCATATATCAGGTTAACATTTTAAAGTCTATAAGAGCTGAATGTTTTCCGCCCATCGTCACGTCTGTTTCTCAGCCTCTAGATCAAGGCATTATCATATGTTTCAAGCTAAAGTACAGGAAATTATATTTGAGAAGAATTGGTTCTTCACTAGGCGAGGCAAAATTTATAAAGTGGCTATACTTTCAGCATTACACCAACGCTACCAGAAGACAATGCCAACGAGCTCAATTTTGACGTCACGGCTGGTTGGCCACCATCGGTTCATTCATTGGACCCTATTCTTGTGACTTTTATGTCACAACAGACTTCACAAGAAAAGCGGTTAATGAATGATCAGCTAATGGCCGATCTGCCGTGACGTCGAAATCGAGCTCATAGGCATTGTTTATCGATGCGTTGATTACACTTTCCCCAAGCAGCATATGCAGCAGTTGCAGAGAAATCCATTAAAATCGAAAGACTTCTTTGGGAATGCAGTCGGAACCTATGAAATCGTCCGATGTAACGCTGTATAATCAAGAAATAATTGACGAAAATTTCGACGTGATATTGTGAGAAAAAGCATTTGGAGGAAAAGGGATGTTTATCGATTATGTCACGATTCACTGTCCTGTTGACTGTGTGGAAAATCTGAAGGAAAAGACATTCTTTCTTGCTATTCTATACAGGAATAAATAGAGTCATCAGATGAAGAAAGTACGCAGTCACTGCGTATTCCTAATTCAAGGTTTCAAATGCTCACAATTTATAATGTGTTTTGAAAGACAAGAAAAGACAGAAAATGATTTATGATCTCTAAATGATATGGAAATTTTTGAATTAAAAAACTATTAAATGCGCAAAAAAAAAAAAAAAACAATTTCGAATTATTTTTGTAAAAAAATATATGTTTGTACGTTAGTAAATACTTTTTTTGTGATTTAACATTTACTTTAAATTTTATTTTAGACATACGTAATAATTCTCTTAAATTGATTTTTTATAATTTTTCATTGTCAATTTCTTATGAAATTAAACTAAAAATTTTTAATAATTTTGTATTATAGAATTGCCTTTGAAACGTTATATTTCCTGCACCCGATTAGAATTTATTAATTTTTTTTGTCTATATTTCTTATAGCGACCTCCCATTATAACGATAGTTCCTTAGGCCCTCGAGGGGTCGTTATATGAATGTCGAATGTATATTACTTATGTTAGATTTATCTTGCATTTTACTGTAAAAGTATAGGGTAAGGACTTTGTTTATAAAACGTCGTAAGAACCCTTGGAAATAATTACAAAACAATACACATATTAAAGCACAGGAGAAAGAACTTATGTGGGGATTTTTTAAATTTTTTAACATTTTTCCACATAGTTCAAAATTATTTATGAATTCGGTTTGTCTGTCTGTGCTTTAACTATTGTAAATATTATACCATTGCCATGAACATTTTATATATTATTCGTGTTTAGTACAGAATGCTCGATCTTTAAAATGAAGTGTGTAGCATTTATAGACCGTTTACAGGGACACACAGAATATCCCATTTCACTATAGACTATGGTGAGAGATATTTTCCACAGCATTTTAAAAATGCTACAATTATTGAAACATAATGAAATTGATATGCAGCACCTAAGTGGGCTAAAACATGTTTTCACAATAATATAGAACAAATAGCATTGGCAGTTCGTTTACAGGGATGCATAAAATAATACCTTTATATTATCATGTATGGGGGCGAAATTATCTGCGATGCATTTAAATAATGATGTGATATTTCAAACATAATGAAATTTAAGGGGTCTGAGGACTCTTAAAGCTTCAAAATTTTTGAAATTTTAATTTTTTTTTTAGATGTTAAAATTCTGCTATCTTTTCTGAACATTTTGGTATAATTGTTTCAATGAAATTCTCATTCGAACAGAAGTTAAGGCTTTTAGAATTACACCCGCACAATAGCCGAAGCGGCGTTTCTGAAACTTTGATGTCATTATATATATATATATATTTTTTTTTAAATTTTTCCAATTTTTTTTTTTTTTTTTTTTTATGTGATTAGAAATTTTCAAAATTTTGCATTTGCTAAATGCAATTTTGTATTAAAAATATAAAAATACTTTAAATTCAAATTTATTTGGATTCAGGGTAATTGTTATAATCTGAAGTGTAAGTATTTAAGTAGCAAAATGTTCATTCTAGTTGCAAAATTTCGTTTGTAATCCTTGCCCTTAAGATGTTATACAAGTTTTCTGCTCGTCAAATGTCTGTAAGTTTGGAACTCCTTGTGGATATTAATTATACATCATGAAATTTTTTAAATACATGAAATGAAAGAACATACTTCTATCTTTCACCCCAATCAAAATTTTGTTTTAAAATCATATACATTTTAAGATATTAAATGTTGAAAATAGTCTTTTTCATTTTCATTTTTTTCCAATTTTAAGAGTCCTGGATACTTTTAAAAGGATCTATGAGGTGCACTAAAGAATGTTTTCTATAGATTAATGCGTGCGTAGCACACTGTAAAAAAAATCTGTAATCCTACAAAACTAGTTTTTGTAAAACTACAGAAATCTGCATGTTTACTAGAATTTTATCTGTAACCGGGTATAATATTTACCACTCGCATAGTAGAAATACATGAAATATTTTAGTCTCCCATGTCAGCCAATGAGAAAGGACTTCAATGATGACGTAATGACTATTCACGCAGCCACAGAGATGTTCAAGGTATCCATCTTGATTATGATTTCAAATTAGGATGTAAGTAAATATTTCTTCTTTATGAGTTAAATTTTGTTATATTTCCATTCTCCTTGATTCCTAATAAGTAAAAATGAACTACACAGTAAGACCGTTTGATTTCGAATTATAATGTAACATGATTTTAGCAGGTATTAATGCGTAACCATCCTATTATTTTATTGTTAAATATTTATCATTCAGTCAAATGACTATTCTTTACATCACTGTTTATTACATGCGTGCAATTTCTAATGTTTTATGTAATAAATCATATTTTATTGCAATATGGTTAGCAGATTAAATATTTTATTTTTAATTAGTGATGCAATGAATAGTACTCCCCCCCCCCCCTTTGACTGATAATGAAGACTAAATATTCCACTATTCTTCTGCAGAATACTTATAATGTATACCAAAATTATCTTTCTTAATATTAGAGTCGTGCCGTGTAATCGGTATTTATTGTACTAGATTCCGGCATCGGGTCGGGTTTACTTTACTTTTTTGGTTCAGATCGAGTCGGTTTGGGTTTTGAATCTTATGTGTCGGGTTCGGGTTGACTGATTTTTCAAAAGAATGTCCAAAATATTTTTTTTCGGGTTAAAAATCTACGTATAGGGCAGATGTGCCGGTAATAGTTAAAATTCAAAGTTTTTTGAATAAAAAAAAAATATACAATAAAAATGTTACTTTAAAAATTTTCTTAATAACTCCCCCCCCCCCCCCCACGCTTACATGTTTTATAATCTGTGTTATTGTTGATACTATTAATCAAACCAATTAGGAAGCAAAAAGTGATCCTTCGAAGTTCCACTATTTTTCATTTATGTTGGCGAACATGCAAAGAGCTGGTTTATCTTAATAAATTTTATATATTCTTTTACTTTCCTGCAAAATTTCCTGCAAAATTTGTTTTTGTTTTGGTAGTAATAAAAATTTTTGAATATGATCATTCTAGACATTTCATCAATCGCACACTAGATGAAGCAATGGTAGCCCAATCTCCAGTTGAAAAAAGTTGCATAAGATTTCAATTGTATAAAGTAAAAGATTATTTCAAGATCAGAAGTGATTTTGCTTCATATACTTTTTATGCTTTCTGAATATTAATGACTTGTTTATGCATAGATGTAATAGTTTCCCTATTTATGGAACATTATACTGTATATTATCCATAATATAAACTAAGCCTTCAAGCATGGGTCTAAGCATGGGACAAATTTTGAAACTTGCAATTTCTTTAATTATAAAATTGTTTCAGAAAATTATGTTTCTATATTGTTCAAGGACATTAGAAAGTGTTTCATTTTGTATTCTATAAACTGAAATATTGTTTTTGTGTCAAACAAAGTTCATTTTCTTATTTTTGTAAAAGGTGTCCCATTCCTTTATACTCTGTCCTATGCTTCTAACTCTGAATATTGGGCACTTCTCTATCTATACACACGTATCATGGGTATGTGTTTTAAAACTATCAGAAATATTATACATGTGTTTGCGTGTATATGAAAAATGAAATGTTGGTAACATTTTTCTATTCCTAGAGAAGAATAAATGGTTCTTAACTGTGCCTTAAATAAAAAGAATTTATCACATTTCTTATATATATGTTTTTTTCTTAACCTTTAACTGATGTTACCGGCCTCTCAGACCGCAGCTTTTTTAATTTTTATAGTTTTGGAATTTTTTTATATACTTGCAATTTTCAGTTTAACTACAAACACTACCGAAATTTTGTTCCGTTGTGAACTTTAGTACTATCACCAGACACTTTTGAATAGGTGAATTTTAATTATAACAGTCCTGTACAAAAAGTTCAGTACAAAAACACGATCCTATAAGTTAATCGTGCCTTTTATTCATCTTACGATAAAGCGGTCTCGCAGACAACTTCACACTAATTGACTTCACACTAGTTGTGACAATTTCTGTGACATCAGTTAAAGGTTAAGGAGTAAATTTAATAATAGCTCATTCATATTGAAATATGTATTTATTTTATCTGAAAAATTGTTCTGCTCAAACTTTTTGTGAAAATCATAGACTTGGAAAAAACCTAAATATAAACAACTGCATTTCAATTTTACGCGAGTTTCTGAGCGATAAAATGCCGAGTTTTTACTTTCTCATGCAAACAGAGATATAGGGTAGGTAGGGGTAAAGATATGAGCGGGGCAAAAATACGCACCGGCTGATTTCCTATGAAGCAACATTTCGGCTCTCATGACCAATAGGTGGCAGTTTTGTTTCAAGTGTACTAGTCATTTGTTTAAACCTTTGATAAAAGTAGCAATTTGTGCTAAGAAAAGGTAAGTTTTTAATTTTCGAATTTTGATCTAATATTTTTAAAATTTCACTTTATTCTTTAGCTGATAGTACCTGGAATTTTTACAAATCCAAAATTTTAGTGGAGATCGAAATATTTTTAGCTTCTAAATGCCGTAGTTTACCTCGATCACATTTGTTTATACTTATGGGTAGCCGGTTAAGCAAAATACTGCAGAATAGGGTAAAAGTACGCATCCTTCTTGGGACAAAGATACGCACATGTTTAAGATATGGGACTTTGCCCTATCGTTTTAGCTAGATGCAAAGCTTTTCACAATTTCTAAATTTATATTATATAAAATATAATAGCTACTTAACTAATATAAGTTAGTAAACTACATTTTCCTTTTTCTAGTTAAGTTTTTTAAATATAGAACGTAGGTATCTACATACCTACGTTTAAAAATCAATATTGTTTCGTGAATCGCTTTTATTTTAAACCTTAATCCTTAACTCCTGTTAACGGTCTCGCCGACCGCTGCAATATTCAGTTTTGACAGTTTAACTAGTAATTTTCAATTTAAGTAGTTATGTTAGTTTAATTTTGATTCGTTTGGTAAATTAGAAGTATAGCTGAAGACTTCTGAATGCGGGAAATTTTACTATAATAGCCCTTTGCATAAAATTTAGCGCAGAAACCGCCTCTTATGAGTCAGTCAACCATTTTATTCAATCAACGATTAAGCGGTCTCGGAAACCGCTTACAGTATTTATGAAACGATTTTTGTCACAACAGTTAGAGGTTAACTGCTATTTGCGATCTCACAGACCGCTGTTTCTTTCATGGTCTAGTTTAGAATTTTCAGTTTAAATATTATCCAAATTTACTAATGCTTTCACATTACTCCGGCCGTACAATCCGGCCGTAATAGGGCAAAAATGCGCACTGCGAATCTTTTGCCTCATCACTGCGTACTTTTAGCCCAACCAATGGGGCAAAGATACGCAGCGCAATGTTTTATTAAAAATTACAATTTCTCACGGAATTATAATTTGACAGAATGTCGTTTGATAGTGGAACGTGCCTAAGGTTTTAATACAACATTTTAATCAGTCGTCACATAAGTTTAAATCAATGTGCTCGTTAAAAATCAAAATTAATAAGTGCGTAACTTTAGCCCCCACCTATCCTACATCACTTAGGTGTGTCATGTGATTGTGAGCCATGTTGAGGACAACTTGTCACCAAGCGCCATTGAGATCAACCATGATGGTGAATATCGATGGCGCTTTTTAACAAGCTGTCCTCACTTCAAATACTTGTGGGCATGATACCCACATATGTTTTAATATTAAAGTATATACATTTGTCCATTTTCCTAGATATAACATTGTTATTAGAGATGTAATTGTAGATTACATTTCATAATATCAATAAAACACGATTTCCTTTCCTTTTATTTCGGGTTCGGGTTGAAATAAGCTTGGGTGGAGTTGCAGGTTGCCGGAAATAATTTTGGCTGATTCTGGTCAGGTTGCGGATCGAGGAAATATTTTTGGAGGGTTCGGGTCGAGTTGCGGGTTGACTTAAGTATAATATTCGGTTTTGTGTCTGGTGCAACTTGACAAGTGCAGGACTACTCTGTAGCCGGGAAATTTTCAATATATCAGGATACGGTCCGTAAAAGTACTTGTATTTTTCAAAAGGATTTTTTTGTGCTTGAAAGTGCTTATTTTCATACAAAATTTTTTAAAAGCCCTTTAAAGTGCTTTACTGTCATATTATTTCTTAATCGGGGGTGGAACTCTTCTGCATTTCTTTTCATTTCTGATTTAAAAAATAAAGATAAAAACCGCCATTGCTAACCTTTCTTCTGAAATTTCACCTCCCCTTTTTACTCCCTTCTCCACAATACCAAAGTTTAAACTGTTTAAAACTTTTTTTTATTCTTTAACTGATGTTACCGGTCTCACAGACCAGTGCTTTTTTCAATTTTCATAGTTTAACTTGCAAATTTCCGTTTATTACAAACACTACTGAAATTTTGTTTCGTTTGAAACTTTAGTAGTAACACCAGAGACTTTTGAATAGGTGAATATTAATTATAACACTCCTGTGCAAAAAGTTTAGCACAAAAACATCCTATGAGTTTATCGCGGCTTTTATTCATCTTTCGTTGGAGCGGTCTCACAGACCGCTTCACACTAGTTATGTGACAATTTCTTTGACATCAGTTAAAGGTTAAAAAAATTGCTCTACTGTATTTGTTACTTTAATTGAAAAAATAATCGGTCCTAAATTTCATTAACTATTCATTCCATCATATCCATTTCATTAAAATTTTATCTGAATTTCACCTTCAAAATTTCGTTTCCCCGTTTTCTTCACCTCTCACAGTAATAATACTTAAAGTTTCAAAACTCTTTAAAACTGCTTAAATTAAAAAAAAAAAAAAAAAAAAAAATCTGTTCTGTGTCATTTTATTGTCACAATAAATAATCAAGATTTTTCTTCCCACTTGAAATTGGCATTCCCCCCCCCCAAAAAAAAAAAAAAAAACTTAGAGCACATAGAATTTTAAAGTCTTTAAAACTCTTTATAGACCAGTGGTAGGGGAGGAAAAAAGGGCCGCATTTGGAATGAAAACTAGAAATTGTTTTAATCCCTTTACTTTATGTCTAGAGTGAATGTACTAAGTTTTCCCCCTATTACTAGGTGAGTGGTTGAAGATATGTACAGATTTATAGTCAAAAAACACATTTTTATTAATTACCATAACAATATCTAAAAAAAAAAAACTAACTCTATCAAAAACATTGTCAATACAGATGTTGTAGAGGTTAGAATTCTGATTGAAATGTGTACTTAATATTTTTGTTGAATTTTTACAATTATAATGCAAAGTTTTGCCTAATTCGTTAATCAAGTGATTGAAGCCAGAACAGACGAGGTTTTCAGTTCAACCTGTTTCTAATTTATATATATTTTTTAATTTATTGAGGATTTTGTATTTATTTTAGGCTTTATTTTGGATATTTTCAGAGTTATGGCTTAAACTCTTGATTACGGATGTCTTGATACGGCCCAGTGGTAGGAAATTAATTAAAAAAAAAAAAAAAAAAAAAAAAAAAAAAAAAAAAAAAAAGGGCCGAATTTGGAATTAAATACGGGAAAGATGGAAATTGTTTTAATCCCTTCGACATAGGTCAGAAATAAACGTACTAAGTTTTCCCGCCCTACTAGGTGCGGCTTTGCTGCTACGAACAAATAGATAACTTAAAAAGTGCACTATTTCATGATTTTTAGCATATTTCAAAAATGACTTGTAAATGATGGGAAATATTGTTTATGATCTCTGATATTGTATTTGAATTATGCGTCGTACTTAATTTGACATAGTGAATAACAGTGCCTATGCATCACATTTAAGGAGGTCGAAAATAGTGGGGAGGAGCGAGAGAACAAATGAGTGTGCAGGATTCTTGTCGCTAGAGGAATTATAGGTCAACCAATAGCACAATTTTAAACTTCGATATTTTACGAAAAGGACTAAGATGGTTTTAATAAAAATTATTTTCGACTAGTATACGAGCATCTTAAGTTAAATTCATAAAATTTTAAAACCTTCGGAATATTGAAAAAAGTATTATTAGTTAGCTTAAAAAGTTAGCTTTACGTTTTTTTAAACTAAGGTTTAAGTTTGACGATATCAGTTGAGAAATGGCATGTAAAACGGCTGTCAATTACGTACCTCTTTCTCGATAACTACTAAATTATAATCCTCAAAATATACAAAATAAAGCATTAACATATTTACAGAAACATCGCGAGGGCCTCAACAACTTAAAGAAAATACATGTATGTAATAAACGGAGGCAGGGCGGATTGATAACTCTGTCTCTCTGTTGATTAACGGTTAAGGCAAAATTTAGAAATAGAATTGCGACCTTAATGTTCAGCAAAAATATTAATATGGGTACTCATTTTATTCAGAATTTCAAATTCTACAACATTTGTATTGACAATGTTTTTGAAAGAATTAATTGTTCTGAGATATTGTTAAGATAATTTAAAAAAAGTTTTTCGACCATAAATATGTACATATTTTCTAATGTTCACCTAGTACGTGGGATAAAACTTGGTACTTTCATTTTAGACCTAAACGGAAGGGATTAAAACAATTTCCAGTTTCCCACCCACATAATTGTGAGTTACATCCCCCGATCACGGGTCTTTGAAATAGAATTGTGACAATGTTCAACAAAAATATTAAATGTAGTTCTCATTTTACTCGGAATTTTAAGCTGACGACAAGATGAACACGGAAATTGCAAAACCTAAATTTCATTCCAGATTTCAAAGTGCTGCCATTTGCAAAATGACGCACAGATATATTTGTTTTTTATAATATTGATAGATATAGATTTTATTTTCATATCAAAATCTTGGTTTTTTTTCCCTTTTCAAACTAATTTTTTTCATTAACTACAATTCAAACTAATTTTTTTCATTTTTTAAATTTAGGATTTTTTTCACCCTTAAATCCATTTACATCTGAGCCAAATCAATACTCGATCATTTCAAAGCTACTGTATAACATTAAGTGTGTATTTTTAAATAATATATACGTAAAGTGAGTCGTACAGTAAAATGCGCAGAAAAACAGAAAAGTGACTTCGGACAATGAATTTTTTAAAAAGATTAATTTTCTATTTTTTTTTAAATGTATTGCAGTATTTCAAAGAGAATTGAAAGTATATGCTTTTTGGTATTGTTATTATTATTTGGTATTAATATTATGCATAATTTGATTTTTGGAGTCTTATGTGTAATTTTGAAATATGCCTGGAAAGGGATGTGGGGGAGGTACAAGTTTCTTCCAGTATTTTAAATTCTTAAAGTTTGTCGTTATCATCCAGACTCTTTGAAATTTTTAGATGTTAAAGACATAATGCTTTCGTAGCCCGAGTGAAAAAAAATTAATATTTTGTGGGGGGAAAAGGCTGGTAAGATGTAACCACGATGTAACTCGGGTTTTTGCTTATTTTGTCGAAGCTTTTGCACATTTTATTTAGTAAAAAATATTTATTTGTCCGAATGTTAAGAAATTTTCGTAGGTAAATGTAAATCTGTCCTGTTGATTTGCTCTAAAAAGATTGTGTTAAAATACGGACGTTTAGTTAGTTTTATGGTAGAAAAAATAGTCTTTGTGAGGCACGAAGTGACCTACGCTCACCAATGTATTTGACAGAGTTAAAACTCATGTTTTTAAAAATCAATTGCATCATCAGTTAGAAGATTTTAACTTTTAGAGCATATATATATATATATATATATATATATTTGCCGATACTTCTAAAATATCATCCTGAAATAAATTGCTACAAGCTTTCGGAAAACTTTTTTGATCTTTTTTTCAAAACTTTAACTGCTAGGTGGGGAGAATATCGTAAATTTAATATCGGAATATATCAACGTGTTAATATTGGTGATATGTCGCGATAACTACTGTAAAGTGTATGCGAATAGAAAAGTTGCTTATTTTAAAAGATAAATGGCATGTTACCAAAAATTTTGGTAGAAACAGATGTAGAAAGGAGCTAATAAATGTTTCATGCTATTTTCTTCTACAGCATCCTTTAAATATATATATATAGGGAAGGTGGGGCAAAATCGGGTACCATAAAAGTTTGTTAGTCTCAAATGCTGTGAAATGGGAAAACAAACTTTGAACACTCTTTTTAATGTAAAATGAATCCTTGGCTATAATAAAACATGCTTTTCAAACAAAATATATATATATATATAATTGTTTATATAAAAAAATAGCTTTTTTCAATCGTATGCAAAATCCGGTTTTACCTCGTTGGTTGTGTAAAACTGGGTATTAATTTAAAACTACTGTAAAACTCATTTTGGTCAAAAAGATCTTGCTTAATATAGTAAAAAATACATTTTAATTATTTTTAACAAAACGAAATTGCACATGTGTTCTTCCATATGTAAAAAAATAATTCGTTGGCAAATTTTCTACGTTGTATAGGCCTGCTTACTTTACACTGTACGTTTTCGAGTTCTTTTAGCTTCAAAAATCGCATATGAATTTGTCATCATATTCTTCTGCATTACTACATGCTTCGTGTGCCTAATCGTGGCATTTCAAACATCGTATTTGGATTTAGAATTTGAGTAAAGTTCATAGCAAAACATACAGGTTTCATTATCCTCTTCTTCTGAAGATGTGTCCGCAATATTTTTTGGTTTCTTTTTTTTTTTCTTTTAAAGAAACTTCTTTTTTCGTCTTGCAGTTTGTTTGGCTTATTTCTCCTTAATATCTGCTTCGATCTGTAATTTATAGGGAGAAGAAATCAAAATAAGTTTTTCCCTTTCTTTTCTCAATTCTAAAGCCTTCCTTAGAAGGATATAATAACATTTTACGCGAAATTGGAAATACAGATTGCTGGGCTACATAGTCTGAAAATGTCGAATGGATAATTTTAATAATGTATTCTGTTGATGTAACATTTTGAATGAGTGATGACGTCTGTGATTGTGATGTTAACTGCTGCATCTGGAAGCAGCTCGACGTGAAAGCCGCTGGATGTTGTCAACTCGTTTATGTTCGGAAGGTTGAGCTCCATTATCCTGTGATGTTTCAGAAATATTTATTTCTGCAGCTATGCAAACATGTGGCTGCATAGACGTAGGTGTGTTATCATGACTTTCATGGGGTTTCTCTATCACTTCCGAAGGAGCAAAAAGATGGTCTGGAAAAACATTGTTGTTGGGGAAAATCCCTGTTTTCTCGAACCTTCTGATTGCAGTATTTACAATTGCTGCTCTCGAAAATGCAGTTTTAAATAATTTTCCAATTTGGTAAATTGTTACAGATCGCGCAGAGTTGGAAAATAACCACTTTTTCACCTCTTGTTCTTAGTATGAGCTTAGAGATGCATGAAAGACACATCAAGGGGTTGAAATCGATGCGTTGCGTAAGGAAAGAAGCATATATAAATACATTGCTTTCTCTTACTAGATTAACTGGATTCTTTTATATGAATTGAACACCTATTAAATATTTAAAGAACGGGCTTTTCAGGACAAGGATTGGAAAAAATCTGTACATTTTTTAACCAAATAAAATGAAGACCTCTTTCGTAATCCATCCACTCCTGTTATATACAACAAATGAGTCTGGGAAAGTTTCATTCATCAAGAGGGGGGTTTATTTGCCTGTTTAATATTTGATAAAAAAAAAAAATATATATATACTGTTATAGATTATATATCCTAGTTATATAGGATTGGGATTTTATGGATTATTTGTCAATTTGGGCAGATTATTTTATTTAGAGAAACAAGTCACGAAATATATTTGCATTTTAAGTGGACCCATAACGCAAGTTATTACACCTCAGATTAGAAAGTTATTTATTAAAATGTAATAAGCATAATATAAAATTATGCCTTAATTAGTACCATTATTTTGTTCATTAATAATTGTAAATTATTTAATTTCATAAATGTAAGTTAAAAATTAGACCCACTTTTTAATATAAAACAAAATCAAAATTAAAGTTTTTTCATTATAACTAGATAGATTTAGAATTATATTATAACTTAACAGCATTAAGAATGCAATTTAAAATTCCATGCTAATTTATTAACTATACTAAAAATACATTCTATGAGTGTCGGACAAAATCGGGTATACCCAGTTTTGACCCACTCTTAAGTACCCGGTTTTACTCCAACATAACAGAGTTTAAACATAGCGTCACTACTCTTAATCCTATAAGCAAAAGATCAGTAAAAATTTTAAAATATTATCAGGAAAGGAAAGAATTAGATATAGTACTCAGGAATATTTAATATCCTGAAAAAAAGTGGTTATACGCGTATTATCTAGAATCAAATAAAACAATTTTTTAAGAGTAATTGAAACTAATTCCTTCACACTAAAAAAAAACCGCAAACAGTAACGTTTCAATCAGCTATAAGTGCCATAATGGTTACCGACAAGTAATTTCTCGTGTTGGCTGATAGACAGAAGTACAACTGAAGGAGGGATCTGCGCTACCCGGTTTAACCCACCTACAATGTTTTTTTACAACTCGCCCATATGTATATATATACACACATACAAAATAAAAATATTTTTTTAAACAAGAACGTAAAATAATCAAGCTTCAACGACAGATTATAATTTTCCAACACATTCAGAATTATGTAAAAGGAAAAAAAAATCATCGTTTAATAAAGTTAAATATGATGGCTAAATAAGTAAATTACAAAACACGTAACACATTTGAAAATTGAAGTTCAGCAATTATTATCAGTCATCGGAAAAATATCCGAATTCCTTTGTGCAACTCTATATATGATCTATTCATTGGAATATTTACCAAATAGTATGCTAAACATTAGTTCATTTAAGAAACGCTATTTCAAAGTTGAAAATTCCCCTTCAACATATTTCGTCAATAAACGGAAATATATACATCTTTTTTGCAGCCCTGTATATGATTTACAGATTTTATACATACGAAGTAAATAAATTAGTTAAATTAAAAAAAAAACCTCTTACCACAACAAATAACGAACTTCCAGCAATTATTGTTTATTTATACAGTATTATAAGCGAATCCTTTTGTTTCCCCCCCATAAATAAACGATTAATGCTATGCTCATCATGTTCTATAGTAAGCATCTTTTTGTACATTTCAGTGATGTGTATCAATTTCTATATGCTTGAAGTGGTGCAATATCATTCCAATATACTACAAATGATTTTTCCCTACATACCATTGAAATAGACCATAAAAAATCATTGATTAAAATAACAAATTTTCCAAAAAAAAAAAAATCAGTTGATTAAAATCATGATTTAATCGTTGATTAAAATCGTTAACACCCTATTGCAGCCAAATGGCAAGCATTAGTTTTTGTTAATCATGATTGATTGACGAATTTTTTCCCTCAACCAACTGAAGCTTTTTGCAATATTTTCCTTTTACCTAACAAATGGAGAATTTTGCAGCTCTTTCTTACAAACTTTCTTTGCAGTTATCCAAACTTTTTAGCCTAATAAAATATAAAATTATAACTAAAAATTAAGTAAACAGCACATAAAGAAAAACTATAAAATTATTTAGATATTTTAATTCCAATATTTCAATTGACTAAGGTTTAATGTAGTTTTATTTATTTTTTAAAATAAATAAAATTATGCGATTTGTGTTTGGTTGCCGTTTTCTCCGAGACGGGAAAATTTAAGTTTACCTATGACCCTGTGAGAGAGAGGTGGGGGGTGGGGGGGGTGTACTGTTCCTGCTGACCACTGAAATTTTCAAATTAGTGGTCCAAATAAATTTTTGGTGTTCTCGGACCAGCGGACCACCAATGATTTCGAACACTGATTTTTTAAATGCTGAAGATTTCCTTGTAAAAGAGATTTGAATTGATATACTGTTTAATTTTTTTATTAATTCCCCTGTGTGAAATTTGATTATTGTTATGTTTGCACAAGAAATATTTTATGTCTTAAAATATTTACTCTTTCATTTAAAACAGGTGGAGAATTTAACCTGATGCTTGGATCTATTCCATTTTACCAGACTTGAAATCCTGATTTAGAACATACTAAGCTTCAATAATTCTTTATATTTGATAACCTGAATGGTCAGAGAGGGTCCAGCACCCTATTAAAACTATCTGAGAGAAACTCTATGTAAAATGATATTATATTACAGTAAATATTAGTCTGACATACTATACATATAATTTAATGATTATATAATTTGTATTTTCAATAAATGGAGCGGCACACCGCAAAACAAACTAATGTGTTGCTATTTAATAGTGTCTGTAACCATTTCTTTTTCAGCTATTGCAAGGCTGCTGCTGGTGAATATTTTTCTTTTTTACGAGTATAGTTAAAAAATCGTCGTCATAGATTATCATTTAGGAATGCTGAAAAAATACTTATATATGTAAGAATAATTAGTCGCTTGGTGGCGACACTGCTGTTATTAAATTAACCCTTCAAAGTAAGTATTTAATATACTGTAGAAATACATTGTGTATTTAAAAAAACTTTAAAGTTTAAAGTAATACTTTTGTATTAGCTGATATTAGAGGTTAAATGGATTCTGCTACTTATAGCTGCCTTTTTAATTAAAACAATAATAAAAACAGGGTATGTATTTAAATCTAAAGATTTTTTTTTTCTTTGTGAATAAGCAAACACTAAATGGACTATAAGTGTAACTGAGTGCAAAGAAATATTCCAAAATGTAAAAGGACAGAATGGTAATATTTGTGGGGAAAAAATGTAATTATTTTGTTAAATTAGGTCAAAATGGTTTACATTTGTTTTTTAAATATATTTCAAAGACAGTAGAATCAATAATTAAAACTTAAATAATTTTCGGTTTAATGAAAATAAAAAAAAAAGCTTTCCTACTGCAAGATAATCTCGCATAATCTGAAATTTTGTTTATTATTACACCATAAAATGATAAATTGAAAACCAAAGTGAGGGGGAAAAAAGAGACGGGTGTAACCATTCCCCATAAAGATGAGAGAAAATCCTGAATCGTCATTCAAACTTTTAGCAAAAAATTGGAATAGAGAAAACCTTGAATTATGATTTAACCTTTCACCAGAAAATTGGATTTAAAAACAATCCTGATTCGTGGTCCAACCTTTTACCAGAAAATTTGATTAAAAAAAAAAACTAAATTATGGTTCAAACTGTTACCAGAAAATTGGATTTAAAAAAAAAAAACCTGATTTATAGTTGAATCTTTTATCAGAAAATTGGATTAAAAAAAAATCTTGATTTATGGTTCAACCTTTCACCAGAAAATTGGATTTATAAAAAACCTGAATCATTGTTTAACATTTCACTAATATAATGGTATTTGAGAAAGCACCAATAAACTGGTAAAACGTATCGCCAATATCTTGGTTGCAGCTAAATTTCAGCGACTTTTCACCATTTTCTTTGTGAAACGTCACACTTTATTTTTAACAGTGTATCGATAACATTTTTTTAAAAATTTAGGCATATTTTATAAACTCAGTAATGATACTTTACTTTCATTATTGTTTCTATTCGCTTTTTTAATTTAACTAAAAACCATAAGATCTGCTTCTGCTTATCTGCTTATTTACTGCTGTTCTTATAATGCTCATTTAATATGGAAATGATATTATACCTATTTGAATATCTACAGTGAAGCTTCACTCAGTTTTTTAATGCATAACATACAAATATTTCTGGCAATTGCTGTGGTATTACTGAAAAACACGTCAGGCCATATTACTTATTTTGATCGAAGGATTTTGACTTTACTGCAATACCTCTTGCACGGTTACAAAAAACTTTCTGGCAAGAATACAAAAACTGTTTTAGATACAATACTAAAAAATCTTTGGTAATTTTTTTGACTGTACTTTATTAAAGTTACCAACAATTTCTTGCTAAAGTATATGTAAAGTTTTGGGTGCAATACTAAAAAAATTTATAATAAATGTACTATGATATCCTTCGCAAATTTACGAAAAATTCTTAGTCAATGTACTAAAAATTCCTTTGTAAGTGTACTAAAAAATCATTAGAAAATTCACAAAGTATTCTTTAGGAAACTACCTAAAAAAAACGTTAGTACCTTGACTAAATAATCCTAAGTAAATTTACGAAAAATTCTTTAGTAAACTCCCTAAAAAATCGTTAGTAAGTTTACTGAATAATATTTAGTAAACTTACAAGGAATTCTTTGGAAAACTCTTTAAACAATCCTTAGTACGTTTACTAAACTATCTTTGGAAAAATTACCACATATTCTTTAGTAAACTCCCTAAAAAATCGCTAGTAAGTTTACTAAGAAATATTTAGTAAATTTACAAAAGCTAATTAGATAAACTCCCTTGAAAAACCGTTAGTAAATTTACAGCACAATATTTAGTAAATTTACAAAAAAAAATTTAGAAACCGCCTTAAAAATGGATAGTACGTTTACAACATATTCACTGATAAATTTACTAAAACTTATTTAGTAAACTCCCTAAACAAGCATTAGTAACTTCACTAAACAATATTTAGTAAATTTACAAGAGTTTTTTTGGGAAACTCCCTAAAAAAGCACTAGTACGTTCACTAAGCAATATTTAGTAACACTTACTGAAGAAACTTTTGTAATTTTACATGATTATCTTTTGTTGTGGTTACATAAAAAGTTCTAGGCATCCCAGTTTCCTACAAAATTCTTAGTAACCTTACAAAATTCTTTTTACAGTGCACTTATCTTCCTTTCCATAGACGTATAAATAAATCCGGTTACACGATGGACCATGAACAATTTCATTGTGTGAAAGAAACAAGTCGGAAATTGTACGTCACACGTAGCAAATGAGGTGCGTTCATAGTGTAACTAGTTTTATAAATACACAGATCATGGTGCAATACATGTTTCTCTCTTGCGCAAAAATGAAAGAATACAGCATGATTATACGTATGATGATTATACGTATTAAATTCAGTAATACGGAAATAATATGACTCCATTTTAAATAGAATGTGATCACCAGGGATGAGATTCCCGAGTTTTGGCACACCAGTATTTTGTTAGAGAAAATGTTATTTCATTTAATCGGAACATTTTTGCGATTTAACAGAACAATATTTTCTCTAAGAATATACTGGGGTGCAAAAACGCAAAAATCTCATCCCTGGTTATCACCATGGCAACTTAAAACCATTCCCTATCATGGGATATCAGTGAATTAATTACATATGATAGGATTTGATTGAATAACGTAAACTTTTAATAATATCTTTTTAAGTCTTGATTCGATTTTCATAAAATTTGAAATGACTCTACAAAATTCTGCAAATATTAAATATATTCAATTACAAACCATTTGGTTGGGTGGATTTTTGCGCTGTTATAGGCGGAAAAGGGAAAAAATACACTGGAAAGGCATATAAATATCTTTATTCAGCTCGACATATGTTTCATCGCTCAAACTTCGACATTCTTAAGACCTTTTGATGATACAAATATTTTTTTTCAAAAAAATTGAAAAACAAGAAAGTATATGCGAAAAAAGTTATATTACATAGATTATGGGAATATCGCCGTTTGATCGGTGAAACATATGTCGATCTGAATAAAGGTATTTTTATGCCATTTAACTCATTTATGCCTAGTGTCCTATTTTTGGGACGTTATGAATTTTAATAACTTTTTATAATTTTATTTGTCTTTACAACATGTAAATTGTATAAAGTAATTGTCTATAAATGTCTTTATCTATTTCCAAGACGTTTTTTCGGTGTTTATAGATTTTCCATTTTTCAAGATAGCGAAATGTAAAAAGAAAATTTATTCGTATTTTTTGTACCAATGATCCAAATAAATAAGTCATAATCTTAGCTTGTAGAATTCTTTGAAATACGCATTTTTTAAATTGCGAAATTATATGTTCAAGTCCATTTTTTATGCATGTTTGTAACGTACAAAATATACAGCGCTAGGCGCAAATTGGTACATATTTGTATTAGCCATTTAGGGGACAGTAATTTATGTAAAGTCCTTTTCAAGATGATTTTGAAATAAATTGTTTTTTAGCCTCAGATACGATTATTCTTTATATATTATTAATAATACTTATAACGTTATTAGTCTCTGTAAAGAAGTAAATATATTTTTAATACTTCTTAAAAATACTAATTATGGTATATACAGTAAAACCCGTTTAAGAAGTTCCCGCTTAAGAAGTTTTCCCGTTTAAGAAGTTTATATTTTCGATTCCCATTTTTCTCTTATTCTTACAACACTAAAATAACTCGTTTAAGAAGTTTTGTTCGAAACTCTTTCCCGCTTAAAAAGTTTTATTTTTCCTTCCATTTTTACTTTCAAAGCTCGTTTATTTTGTCTTTTTGATTACTATTTTATTTTCTGTGCTGAAATCTCTTTCTTTATTATTCTTCGCTATTCAAAAAGGTCAATGTTTAGGACTGATAGCAGATGTGGTCACCTCTATTTCACCTTAAAATCTGTTTAACGTGTTTGATGGAAATGGAATGTGGATAGAGGATGGGCCTCTAGTCACTGTAACAATAGTGACTGATAAGAGAAAAGGGAATTGCTCCGCCCTACCGATGGGTGGTTCTTTCAGTTCAATAGTTACAACAGATTCTTTCCCACCACCATATTCCATAAGTGTAATGTACCAAATCTGCGTTTGGTTCATTCATTTCGCAGTTTTTAAGTCAGTGTAAAGTGCATAACATCAAAGGTTTCTCGTTAGAAAATACACGGACAAAAAATTCTGTTTTTTTTTCCCAAAAATGTCGGGCAAGTCAATTACAAGGAAAGCCTTGTCAATTGAAGACAAAATCAAAATTTTGAAAGAAGTTGATAGTAACGCCAAAACAACAAGAGTTGAAATTGCAAAGAAGTTGAACATACCAGTGGCTACTCTGAATGCAATTCTAGCAAAACGAGATCTCATTTTAAACTGTTCTGAAAAATCTCGCAAAATTAAAAATGTGGAAAGAGGAAAATATGAAGTTATGGAAGAAAAGTTATTGATTAAAGGTTGCCGAAAAAAAAAACAGAAACTAAAAACTATAACCGAATTTTTTTTTTCTTTTTTTTTGCAAAAACATATCAAATCACTCTTAAAGAGAAATTTCTTGTCTTGGATTAAATAAAGAGTTTCTGAGGTAATTATGTATTTTTACTTTACTAGCTAATTTTTTAAGTGTGCAAACTAATTTAAATTTCTTAAGAAAACTCAATTTTATAGAAAGTACTCTTTGTATTATTGTACTAAGGTAAAATAAACCCTCTTCTAAATATCAATATTTAAACTTTTGATTTTTTTCAAAAAATGCTAATTTCCCGTTTAAGAAGTTTTTCCCCTCCACTCCCTTGGGAAACTTCTTAAGCGGGTTTCACTGTAATACACATTTTAACAGATTTTTTTTATATTAAGTTAGACAAAAGATATAATTATGCACTTTTCCGCATATGGATATTCTGATACTTAGTAAGTTTACATATATCAAATAAATACGAAAATATGTTAGCGTAATTTTTTTTTTGGCATTTTTCCAGTTCAATTTGCAAAATTTTAAAGTTATTTTACCAACAAATTTGAGAAATAAAAAATTCAGGCATAAATTGGGTAAGTGCATTTTTTTTTATCACTTTTACGTTTTTTAGCTTAGTTTGGACATACAACACGGTGGAGAATTGTTTATGAATTCGGTTTGTTTATCGGTTTGTCCATGCTCTAACTTGAGTAAATTGTCATGAAATTGATATGTGTTACCGGGATTTACCATGGCATGTTCGGTATTGAAAATGATGTATGTAGTATTTACGTTTCATCTATAGGGTTACTCAGAAGAAGTCCGTAACATACAGGCCTATGGGGAAATTTTGTTTGCTGTCTATTTTATTGATATTACACTACTTTAAACAGATTGAAATTTATCTATATAACTGAGGTGTACTACAAAGAGCTTATTGGTGAATCTGACATCTATATAATACCTATCTATACCTCTCTATACCTCTCTATATATCTACCTATCTAATCTATACCGTTCATTTACAGGGAAATACACAATGTATTTGGCTATAATACTGGGTTTGAAGAGTGATTACTGGAAGTGCGTTTTCAAGTGTTGTACGCATTTTAAAATGTAACTTTTTTTTTTACATATTACTTGTGTATAAATTCTATAGATCATATACAGGGCTGCATAAGAGTTCCAAAACAATACCAGTTATTGACAGAAATTTTCGAATAGAAACTTTCATGTTATACGTTATGCGTTTAATTAAACCAACTTTTAGCATACTACGTAGTATGCATACAAATCTATTGATCATACGAGGGTAAATCAATAAGTTTTTGCCCTCCCGTCTAAATTATTAAGTGAAATTTATGAAATTTCTAAATTGTATTAGTCTTTTTTTTCTATACTAGTCACCGTGCACAAAAACACAATTCTTCAAACGGTATTTCAAAGAGGGAGGGAGGATATTCCCCTACCCCCAAATTTTCCCCACGGGGGGCATGAATGATATCCGCAAAATTAAAAAAATTGCCTCCCGGACCTCAAATTTGGGGGAGGGGCTCGGGAGGTGCATAGCATAAATAAGTGGCCACAGGAATTTCCAACTATATTTCACATGTGGGGGTCGGTAAAAATATGCAAAATGCGCCCTTTGGGTCTAGTATCGCGTCTCCAGGCATACGTCCTACCCTCTCTCTTTGAATTACCGGTTGCACAAATGTGTTACTGGTCACACTGACTATATAGAAAAAGACTATATAGCAAGTGTAGCAATTTTATAAATTTCACTCAATTATTTCGATGTGAGGGCAAAAACTTATTGATACACCCTCGTAATAGGACTGAACAAAACATTCGATATATTCGAATATACTCCCACTATTGATGGTAATTGCAGTAATTGGGCTTTCAACTGGGTTATGCATTATATAAAATGTTTCTTTAGACTTATTTCTCATGATTAAACTGTTATTATTTATTACAGTATTCACATTGTGTTGGAGTGTGTCCCATGCTGGATGCCTGATTTTTCGTCCTTGTTATAAATTTATTTAAAGTTAAAAGGCAGACATCTTTTCCAAAAAGTGTAACCTTAAAAACTATGTATGTAGAATTAATATGACAAAAAAACATATATAATTTAGGAGAGAAATAACTTGTTGAATCTGACAGAGGGGAAAACTTCAGTTCTTGTAAAAAGAAATAGTTATCGATATGTACCGCGGCGGACATTATAACTCAACTCAATATGTGTAATTAGTTTATCCATTATGTAACGTCACACATTTACCGAAAAATTTGGATAACATTGTTGCCAAAACATAAAATAGCAGCATGAAGTCCTCTCCTATGCAGCCATACCTAGAGGCTCCAAGAAAGTGTTAGGAAATCGTAAAACTAAGGCAAAAACAACAGCAATGTGTGAGCGCAAAGATGTTTGCTCACAATAACAAAAATTTTGGCAAAAAAAAAAAAAAAAACGTGAAGTTATTTTCTTTGCGAAAACGTACCTATCAGTTTCTTTAATATTTCGTTTAAAGTTGCGAAATAGAAAGCGTCGAAAATATAACACTAAAGATTTATAAGTTATTTTTTTCATATTTATTGACATAGATACAGTATAAAAATAGCTAGTAAAGTGTCGATGTCCTATACTACCTCTTAAATTCTTTTCATGAATAACTTTTTCATAATTTTCTTTTATGGCAGCAATCCTAGCTGCTTTACCGGAGTACGCACAATTTCTTTATAAGAAGATTGATTACAAATGATTTTAAAGTTATTAAAATAATTTCCTTTCTAATTTTTTCCGGTATATATATGTTTCTCAATTAAAAAAAATAAATAAATAAAATCAGAGGAATAATACGTTCCAGCACTTTATGAACGAACATGAGTGAAATTGTGACAAAAGCTTTGTAAATTGTTTCTAAAAGAATAACCTTTACAGAACAACAAGCGCCCGGGAAAACAAAATTCAACCAAAAAATCGATATTTACTGTTTTATATCAATAAATAGTTTAAATTTTTATCTGTCTAACGATGTGTCACTCATGTATTTTTATAAAAAAAAAAAATAAGTGTTGAAATTATTCATTTTTTTCTAAGAGTAGTTCATAGCTTAATGGCCATTTAAATCTTTAATTGACTTTTTCTCAAAAATTGGATTTTTCATGTTTGTGTTCCTTTTTTTTAATATCTATTAATCTTAAGAACTCCGATTTTTGTTAATACTTATATTATGTTATATTGTATACTTTAACACAGGGATTTAATGATTTGTTGAGAATTTTTTATTTTAGGCAGTGAAATCTTACCAAAAATAATAATTTAAAAATGACTTTCAATAAATAATTAATAATTAATTTCGAGTTTTACTTAGAAAGAAAATGATGTGTTAAAATACGCAAATCATGTTATTCTAACTACTCTAAAAATTCTAGACCTCTATCTTTCACCATTTCTGAGAAAAAGGTACATAAAGTTATTGAATTTAACATGGCGGAGAATAGGCTTTCCCGGTCCCCTTAACAAACCGAAAAATTGGAAGACGGAAACATACGCAATCGTAAATAAAAAAATTAAAAAAAACGTTTTTCAATGGAAGTACTGAAATGAGTAAAATATATTAACACGAAAATCTTCGTAACGAAATCTATCTATAATGAAGCAAATAATTAGTAATAAAACTAGCTATTAAATAAGTAAATGATTAATGAAGAAATAAAAGAGTAATTTAATGAGCTATATTTAATACTTACTATTTATCATATTTTGCGATAGTTTCTATAACGGAATCCTGCGTTAAAAGTAAAAATGATTGATATTTTCTAAAAAAAGAGAATAAAAGGTAAAGTACAAATAAATAAACGATTAATTAAATAAGTTTTTTTTTCAGATAAATGCTCATAATTTACTGTTTTGGTAAAACCTGAAAATTCAAAACACCTGTGTAACAACCCGTCATTTACTGTGATAAATGAATGAAAAATTTATAAAAGTAACGAAAGGAAGTGGGATTACAGAATATGATTACAAAATTTTATTGCATTTCGTGTCGTTTTAAATTTATTATTAAACAACATTATTCTGATTCCTTATTTTTTGCCTACTTTTCAGAAACCTACACTATAAAAAAAATTCTGTAGCTCTACAGATGTAAAGTTACATGCTTACTAAACTGTCATCTGTAACTGTATAAAAAAAGCTGCAAATCTACAAAACTAGTTTTTGTAAAGCTACAGAAATCTGTAACTTTACAAATGAATCTATTAAAATTGCAGTAATCTTACTAAAATTTTATCTGTAAACCTGGCTGTAGTTACATGAAAAGTTCTAGGCATCCCAGTTTCCTAAAAAAATCTTAGTAACCTTACAGATTTTTTGATTTTCGGCGCAAAAGTGTGTTTGTTACATGAATATTTGTTGTTGCCGTTACATAAAAAGTTCTAAGAATCCCAGTTTCCTAGAAAAACTTTAGTAACTTTACAGATTTTTTTTTTTACAGTGTAATCAAAAGTATTTTGTTTCGCTTTTATTAAATTATTCTTTAATTTTAAAATTCTGCTTTAAATAACCTTTTTCTGATTCATATCATAAAAAACATCCCCACTGAATAATTTATATAGGTTGGTAAATTATGCTTATGCAAAAATTATATTTATATTATCTAAAATCTCTGCGTATATAAAAGCAGTAGCTGCAAAACCGATGAATATTTCGATCGCTAATAAATAGAAATAATAATTTATAGCCAATTAAAATGCAAGGTTTTATCGAATTCCAGAAGGTTGCATATAACCGAGCTCGTTAGTTTTAATCGGAGCTATTTAGATAATGGAAGAACATTGAAAGAATATTACTATATACATATATATACTGGGTGTTCCAAAAATGACTAATGGATTTTAAAATTCAATAACTTGTAAACGGTGGCAGATATGAAAAAATTCTTGTAGGAGGGTTATGTATGATGTCAGAAGTTTTTTTTACTGTGATTCTTGAGTTTTAGTTCGAATTTCAAACAATAGATGGCGCTAAGAGCAATAGGTGCTCAGTCCAGATCAGAATTTTGGTAATTCGGGACCCATTCAATACGTTTTAATCTCCTTTTTTCGCATGGAAGAAGAGATAGGCCAAAAAATCGAGCCTGGATTTAGCTGTTATTACTTGCAGTGCCTTCTATCGATGCTATTTGTAACTAAAACTGAGAATCGCAGCATAAAAACTCCTGACATTTTTCATAACACATCTGCAAGAACTTTTTTTAAATATGTGTCACCGTTTCCAAGTTATTGAATTAAAAATACATCAATCGTTTTTAGGACACCCGGTATATATATATATATATATATATATATATATATATATATATTATTTGAAGGTATGCGCTCCAGATCGTGATGATTTTAAACAATAGAGATCACACGGTTACGGTTAAAGTTAAATGATTACGGAATTTTCGAATGGCAACACTCATTTCTTTCATTCGCAAAATCATCTGTGCATTGAAAAACAATAAATGGCGTTGGAATGATACACATATAAGGAAAATTGCCTGCGAAACACTTGCAAAAAAGAACATTGTAAAGGACCAATGACAACACAGGAGAGTAAAAATCATTTATTTGAATTAGCAGCTTTCAACATGCCCACCTTCGACGCGCATGCACTAACGCATACCGCAATAACGCATTGCATGCGTGAGACTGTTGACAACACTGCCGAACGTACCATCGCAGAAGGAATCTGTACAACTTTACTTTTTATGGCATCTTTCAATTCTGAAAAAAATTCTTGGACTTGATTGTACACCTTTGATTGCAGATAATCCATTTCAGATAATCCATTTCAGATAATCCATTGGAATGAGGTCGGAGGATCGTGGTGTCCACGAAATTGCTAAGTTACGATAGATGATTCTATCATCAAAGTGATGTTGCAGCATTTGTCGAACAGATCTGATGACGTATGGACGTGCACCATCTTGCATTCTTACAATATCATTTACGACATTTCGATGCTGCAATTCTGGAACGAAATTTGGCAACATTGTTGTATACCGAGCACGTAATGAGCACGTCTTCATACCTGTGGAAGTGATCTCCTCGAAAAAGTACGGACAAAAACAAATGGGTTTGGGATGCCGCACTACTCAGCCTTTTTGCTTCGTGTAAAAGCTTTGGTGACACATCGTGAGGATTTTCATCAGCCCAGTGAATTCAGTTCTTGGAGTTTATGTTCTCAGTTAAAGAAATGTGCCCCATCCGTCTGTAATAATAGCAATGGACAGCTGTTATCTTCATCATATCTGAGGAGAAAATAATTTGCAAAGTCCAAACGCCATTGCTCCTATCCAGGTTGCAACATATGGAACATCAGGCTCATAATACGATTTAATTAAGTTTCCAGACATACGCTGTTTCATAGTTTTCGTTTTAACGCAGACTTCATATTAATTTTGTTCATTTTTTTTCATTCACGCGATTGTAATTCATGTTTTCAAAGAAATAACTTTAAAAAAAATCAAAAGGTTTTCTCTATAAAACTTAAATTAAAAAAATTATCTTATATATTTTAGTTTCATTTTTTTTCAAAAAAAAAAAAAAAAAAAAAGAAGCATGACCACAAATATTAACAATTCCGTACGATGACCCAGTAATCTACTATGCTGACTACAAGTTACGGTAGTACAATGTTTTCTGATTTGAATTCATGCCTTATTTCTTCCCTCAAGTTTCCATTACCGGTGAGAAGCTTTTAGAAAAAAATATGGTAGTTGAAATTAGTTACACAGCGCATTACATTATTATTATGTATAATTTATAATAGTATTTACAAAAAAACAGCATTACTTTTTAGCAATGCACAGACTGTAAAATGGGATAATTATGTAGATAGCATTCTACGAATTATGTTTTCACACTAACTTATTCTACTAGATGGCCAGAAATCTGAAAAGTTTTGTATGCATGGAGAGTAATCCATTCCGTGATTGTGCTTGCTGGAAGCCATAGTGGTAGAATACCCTCTAGTTCAAATTCCTGCCACATATCCTTCATTAAGCTTTTTTTTCAGTGAGAAGCTTTTGGTAAAAAAATTCCATCAATTATTAGTTACATAGAGCGAGTATTATATATATAGTTATAATAATAAGTAGAAATGAGAATGTTCTAATAGTAATACCTAAAAAATCTCATTTCATATGACCACAAATATTGCCAATTCCGTACAGTGATCGATTCAGCTATTATGCTGACAACAAGCTACAGTAGAACGATATTCTCTAGTTTGAATTCCTGCAATATTTCTTCAATTAAGCTTTTTTTTAATGGAGAGAAGCTTTATGAAAGAAATGTAGCAGTAGATATTAGTTACATATTGCGAGTATTAGATTATTATTAGATATTATTTATAATAGTATTTACAAAAACAATGTTACTTTTAGTAATATGCAGACCGTCAAATGGGTTAATTACGTAAATAGCTGTTGTACGTACTGTGTTCAAAAACTAAACTATTTTATAACAAATAAATACTAGAATGATTACAAATGTCAAACGTTTTCACGGCGGAAGAGTGATTCATTGAGTTACAGTGCTGGCTAGAATCCATAGTAGTACGATACTCTCTTGTTTGAATTCATGCAACACCTCCTCCATTAAGCTTTTTTTTCTTTGCGAAAACTTTCTGGAAAAAAGACATTAATTATTGCTTACACAGAGCGATTATTATATTATAATAAATATACTGAATGCAAAAAGAATCCCGTTTATCAAGAAAATAATTCTTAAGCGGGTGAAACTAAGATTGTGGAAGAAGTATGTACCTATAGTAAAATGACTATGCGCAATCATATGAAAGTGACTGAATCAATCCTAGCTTTGTAATTTGGAGGTTCCCTGTTCTTTATTGAAAACTATGAGAAATATAAGATAACTTAACTGAAAAATGTCGATTTCCCTTGGATTAGAACGAAATAATGTTATAGATTTACGAAAAGCTTTAAATGTTAATTTTTGAAAATCATTATCTGGTTTAAACATTTCACCAATCACTTTCAGCAGTTTTTCATTATAAGGATGTTGCATATTTGCCAAAGAATTTATCTGATTTATAAAAGGTAAATATCAATTTAATAAGGAAATGTATGCTCAATGTTTCCAGCATCTCCAGAAATGAGCCTACTCTGCTGCAGGTGATAGACAAATAGCGCATAGCTAATGTTATTACCTTATTAAAACTAGTCGGATGTACCAATCCCAAAACTTTTTTCTATCTGATACATGTTAATACTTCGAAATTCGCTAGCACACTGCCAAAATTAAAAGGCAATCTGTCCCTCATGAGGATTCTAAACATATCGAATTTCGTGCATTAGTTCTTGAGATATGACTATATCTGAAATCATATAAATCCAGCAAAATGCAGCCTAAAAGCGCCCTCTATTGGGTGGATTATACCAAAACCTAATCAGGAACATCTTCTGTCAACGTCTCACTGAATCTCATGTTTGTAGAATATCCGTGCATTACTTTTTGAGATAGAGCTATTGCAAAAATCGTGAATATTGCAGCATAGCAGCGCCACCTTTTGGGCGATTTACACCAAAGTGCAATCAGCACCAATTTATATCAAGGACTAACTGAATCTGAAGTTTGATGAAAATCCGTACATTAGTTCTTGAGATAGAGCTATTATGGGAATCATGTAAATCCTGGAAAATGCAGTATAGCAGCGCCACCTATTTAGCTATTTACACCAAAAAGTTATCATCACCAAATGATATCAAGGACTAACTGAATCTGAAGTTTTCTGAAAATCCGTGCTTTACTTCTTGAGATATAGCTATTGTAGAAATCACGAATAGTGCAGCATAGCAGCGCCACCTGTTGGACGATTTGCACCAAAAACTAATCAGCATCAATGTATATCAGGGACTAACTGAATAAACATTTTTATTAAATTCCATGCATTAGTTCTTGAGATAGACCGCCCACAAAATTTGTGTCACATACAGACAGACAGACAGACTCACAAACTCACAGACAGACATTTTATAAATACATGTTTTTTCGGAATCTCTGACCCCTAAAACGTGTAAATCCGTCGAAAACCGAAAGTCGAAATTTTCCATGAATCCAATACTTTCTTCTTGTAAAGATAGAAGAAATTAATAATGCGTGCCTTTACCCACATATCATCTTCAACTGCACGTCAAAACAAACAGCATTGTCAATAGAAATGTAAACTAGTATGTGGTGGCCATCAAAAAACTTTCTTCTATATAAATCACATCAATTAAATGAATTGATACGAAATTGCATAATTTAGTATCAATTCATATCAAATTATATCTGAAGTCTGATGAAAATTCGTGCATTAGTTATTGAGATACAGCTATGGTGGAAATTCTAAAAAATGCAGCGTATCAGCGCCACCTGTTGAGCAATTTGCACCAAAACATAAATAGCATTAATTCATACCAAGGTCCTACGTGAATCTGAAGTTTGTTGAAAATCCAAGCATTAGTTCTTGAGATAGAGCTATTTCAGAAATTACAAAAAATGCAGCATAGCAGCGCCACCTCTTGAGCGATTTACACCAAAATGTTTAAAACATCAAATCATATCAAGGACAACTGAATCTGAAGTTTGATGAAAATCCGTGCATTAGTTCTGAAGATTGAGCTATTGTGGAATTCGTGGAAATTGTTGCATAGTAGCGCTACCTTTTGAGCGATTTACACCAAAAACTAATCATCACCTATTTTTATCAGTGACTAACTGAATATGAATTTTCATTAAATTCCGTGCATTAGTTCTTAAGTAGAGTGTCCACAAAATTTGTGTCACATACAGATAGACAGACTCACAGACTCACAGACAGAGATTTTGTAAAAACATGTTTTTCGGAGTCTCTGACCTCTAAAGCGTGTAAATCCGTCGAAAACCGAAAGTCGAAAATTTTCACGAACACAATACTTTCTTCTTGTAAAGATAGAAGAAATTAAAAAAATAGTCCAGCATCAAGTCAAGTAACCCGATTTTGTTTGACCACGATAAGACAAGTGATTCGGGACGGATCGAGTTGGTAATATTATTTTCGTTGGGAGTCTTGATCCAGTCTTTTTACACAATTTGTTTCCAATTCTGAATTTATACGGGTTGTTTTTTTTTTTTTTTACTTTCTTCTATCTTTACAAGATGAAAGTTTTGGATTCGTGAAAATTTTCGACGAATTTACAAGTTTTATTAGTCAGAGATTCCGAAAAATATGTTTTTACAAAATGTCTGTCTGTGAGTCTGTGTATCTGCGAGTCTGTGAGTCTGTCTGTCTGTATGTGACACAAATTTTGTGAGCGCTCTATCTCAAGAACTGATGCACAGAATTTAATAAAAATTTAAATTCAGTTAGTCCCTGATATAAATTGATGCTTATTAGTTTTTGGTGCAAATCGTCCAACAGGTGGCACTGATATGCTGCATTATTCATGATTTCCACAATAGCTATACTCAAGACGTAACGCTAACTTTTTGTTATAAATCGCCCAATAGGTGGCGCTGCTATACTGTATTTTGAAAGATTTAGACGATTTCCGCAATAGCTCTATCTCAATAACTAATGCACGGATTTTCATCAAACTTCAGATTCAGTTAGTCCTTGTTATGAGTTGGCGCTGATTGCGTATTGGTGTAAATCGTCCAACAGGTGGCGCTGCTGTGCTTCCTTTTTCACGATTCCCGCAATAGCTGTATCGCAAGAACTGATGCACGAATTTCCACCAAACTTTAGATTTATTTAGATGTTGACACAAGTTGTTGTTGATTTGGTTTCCGTATTAATCGTCCAATAGGTGGCGCTGCTATGCTGAAATTTTCATGATTTTCGCAATAGCTCAAAACTAATGCACGGATTTTCTCCAAACATGAGATTCTTTCAGACGTTGATAGTAGATGTTGCTGATTAGGTTTTGGTGTAAATCACCCAATAGGTTTCGCTCATTGGCTGCAATTTGCTGGATTTACATGATTTCAGCTATAGTCATATCTCAAGAACTAATGCACGGAATTCCATATCTTTAGAATCCTCATGAGGGACATAGATTGCCATTTAATTTTGGCAATGTGCTAGCGTATTTTGAAGTATTAATATGTATCAGATAGAAGAAAGTTTTGGGATTGGTATATCCGACTAGTTTTTACCCGGGCTTGGTTATCAAATTATTTTAATAGAAAGTAAGCAATATTGTTTTAGATGAAAAAAAAGCGTGGTTATTGGATTATAAATGATTTATAATGTATGTTAATTTTTTTACGTAAGAAATGAAATTTGTATATTGGAAATATTATTACGAAAAATATTAGGGTATCACAAAAAAAAAAAAAAAAAAAAAAAAAAAAAAAAAAAAAAAAAAAAAAAAAAAAAACAGAAAAAAGTCATTTGATTTTTTTTTTTCTGTTTTTGTTGAAATTTGTTTGTCGCTAGGGAGATTTCTTTTATTAAATGTAAGCACAGTTTAATTAAGCATAATAATTTCTATTATCATATATGTATTTTTCCTTTGTTATACATAAATCCTCTTTAAAATAACGATAAACGTACCAAAGTAACAATTCTATCATAAGTTAAAATTATCCATGATATTTTTTTTTTCACATTTTTGAGCTCAAACACATGTCCTAGATAATATTTTGCTTGGGTTTTTTTTTTCTTCGGTTTTTCTTTCGCCGTGTAAAATACAAATGTGCAGTAATATTTTAATAAATACTTCGTTCACATACTTATCTTTTTACTTTTTATACTATTTATATATATATTTCATTTAAAAATAAGTTTTATGATCTGTGTAAATTAAAATAACTTTAACTAGTAAAAATTATGTAAGCTTTAATAATATCTACGTATTTTACTACGCATGTACTTTTCAATCCTACGTTATATACATAGCACGAAGAAAATCACTAAAATGTGTGTGCATTTCTGTATTTAAGTTAAAAACTGTTCGAATTTTAGCTTTCTATAAAATTCGTCAGGGCAAAGTAAGAAAAGAAGATGGGTGACTGTAAAAGTGTTCATTTAGTTGGAATAAATGGGGAACTTTTTTGCCTTAACGAACTATAAAAGTTTAAATGGAGTTTAAAAGATTCTCTCGCTGATGTATTGAAATTACATTATACTTAGAGTTAATGTACTTTAGTAGATCGGTGATGCTTAAAATTTCAAATTTCAAAGTATTAAGATTTTAAGTTAAATACTTCTAAACGGGTCATTACATTTAATAAAAACGGGTCATTACATTTAATAACAATTTCAAAAAAAAAAAATATATATCAGTTATTTAACACGTTAAGCGCCATGTCAGTCACCGGTGGCTAACACTGAACTTTCCGTTTAGAATGTGTCATTCACCGATGACCAACTTTCTAAAAAATGATATAAAAATAAATATATATATATTGTTTTACGTAATTACTCAAAATTTATTTAAAATTTACTTACCTTTCATTTATTACAGGATTATACTTTTTTAAAAATTACTTAAAACATTGTAAATTTTTCAGCTTCAGTGTCAGTCACCGTGCACTCAACGTGTTAAAAAATAACTACTGATACATAAACTGAACAATAATAAAAAATAAGATAAATAGAAACAAGAAATAGCACAAGAAATATTATTTTTCATACTTCTAAATGAGTTTATAAAATGCATTGCTTTGTTGTAAGATTCAAGTATTTAGAAAAATAGGAAAAGTTTGCTACTATATCATCATTAGTCAAAAAAAAAGAAAGGGGTCAGTTGGTGCTTAAAAATATTCTAAACACAAATATTTTCCTTTCTTCTGTTAATCCCTTATATAAAATTATTGTTGTTGAATACTGTTTGAATATTATTTTAACAAATTATGTGAGCAATTTTTGCGGCATTAGAAAATACAAAACAAAACGCATTGAAAATGTTACTTATCATGCTTATTAAGCATGATAAAAACTTGCTACTTTAAATAAATGCATACATTTTTTTTTGCTTGACTGAGAGATCCTAAAAAGGAAAGATATGAAACTTGGTATTTTTTTAAAATGTCATACATTTAAATTTAAAAAGATAGTATCATTTTGATCTGATAGCAAAATGCGAGAGTAACTAGTCGGATTTGCAAATCCCTAAACATTCTTCTATCTCTATACATCTTAATACTTAAAAATATATATATATTTTAAATTATGCTTGTAGAAACGAAACATGAGTAGCTTTTTTTTTTTTTTTTTTTTTTTTTTTTTTTTTTTTTTAAAGTAGTCAACAGAACTGTTATATATTTCTATTTCACTTTACGTGTTTTGTCAAAACACGGATAAGGGAGGGGGGGGGGGGGGAGGAAAAAATCGTAAGTCTAATCAACTTGCAATATATACAAAAACATGAACAATTTTTTTTTTAATTACAAATCCGAAAATTAAGCCACGCAATTCTAATTTCGTTGTCTTAGCGTCACCTTCCTAACAATCATTTTTTTTCAAAAACAATTTACAAACCTGAAACTATAACATTATTTAACACAAAATTTCGTCCAAAAATATTACATAACTTCTTTACTTAAACTGCAAAATTTCTCGAAATTCGAACAAAATCATTGTCACAACGCCCGTCACGGGTCATTTTCCACATTTTTAACTTGGACGTGACGTCCATAGTTAACAATATAGGGCAATTCCACTAAAATCATCATTTTCTTTGAGAGGGGGGATATGAAATTTATAATATGTTTAATTTAAGGGTATGATTAGAAAACTTGATATTTTTATATTCTATAGAAAATGTCTAATAAAAAGGCATTGTAAATTACTGTTTACAAACTAAGTTAAGTACCATTATTGTCTTTGTAAAGTCATAATGTTACGTCAGTTACATAATAAAAGTTACGTCAGTTACATAATAAAAGTTACGTCAGTTACACGTGTAAATGCCATTTTATTTCTTTTTAATTAATCTGAAATTAATTAAACAAGTCACTGTTATAATTTGGCATTACTTAGTGTTGTTGAGAACATTAAATCACTTTTTTTAACTGGATAGTTTTGATAATTTATACGCTTCAGTGAAGGCAGAAAAAATGTTTGTATATTTTATGTTACGTCAGATATGTTATGCAATTTTTGGGACTCAAAGAAAGATTGAAATAATCTACACGTATTTGGGTATTAAGGTCATAGTAATAAATATTTTAAATTGTAAAACTCTGTTCTAGCTTTAGGAGTAAATTTTCTACATAGATTTGAAAACAAAATTCGATGATAAAATGTTACGTCAGTTACGATGGAATTGCCCTATATCTAGAAGGTTCGTTCAATTTTATCCATAACTTCATACACTTTCCATTGATACAGAAGAGTGCATGCTTTTACCTTCCCGCCACCTGCTATGATGCAAACAAAACATTATATCATGCCTTATTCATCGATGCAGATGTGACACTCATGGATCATCATTATCGCTGTAGATAAAGAATTTAAAGTTTAACATTTAATTAAACTACTCAGATATGCCAAACATAAAATTTTCTTCTATCCCATACATGTTAATACTTCAAAATTCTCTAGTAAAGTGCCAAAATGAATTGACAATCTATGCCCATCATGAAGATTCTAAAGATATTAAATTCCGTAAATATAGTTCTTGAGATAGGACTATCACTAAAATCGTGTAAATCATGCAAAATGCAGCATATCAGCACCACCAATTAGATGATTTACCTCAGAATCTAATTGTCAACAACTTATGTTAACTCCTAACTGAATCTGAAGTTTGATGAAAATCCGTGCATTAGTTTTTGAGATAGAGCTATTTCGGAAATTGTAAAAAATTCTACATAGCAGCGCCACCTGTTCAGCGATTTATTCCAAACACTAATTAGGACCAATTTATACTAGAGATTAAATGAATCTGAAGCTTGATGACAATTCATACATTAGTTCTTGAGATACAGCCATTGCGGAAATATTGAAAAATGCAGCACAGTGCCACCTGTTGGGTGATTTACACCAAAAACTAAACAGCACTAATTTATATCAGGGACTAACTGAATCTGAAGGTTGATGAAATTTCGTGCATAAGTTCTTGAGATAAAGCTATTGCGATGATCAAGAATAATGAAGCATAGCAGCTACACCTGTTGGGCGATTTTCACCAAAAAGTAATCAACACGGAATTATGTCAAGGACTAACTGAATCTGATGTTTTATGAAATTCCGTGTATTAGTTCTTGAGATATAGCTTTTAGGGAATCGTGAAAATGCAGCACAGCAGCGCCACCTGTTAGGAGATTTTCACCAAATATTAATCAGTCCCAGTTCATATGAAGGTCTAGCTGAATCTGACGTTTTCTGAAATTCCGTGCATTAGTTCTTGAGATAGAGCGACCTCAAAATTTTTGTCACGTACAGACTCACAGAGTGACAGACAGAGTGTTAGACAGACTTTTCTAAAAACCATCAAATTGTCTTCAGGACCTTCTAAAACGTGTAGATCTATCGAAAACCGGAACTCGAAAATTTTCACGAATCCAATATTTTTATAGAAAGTAAGAAGATAGAAGATAGAAGAAAGCAAAAACTTGTTATATCGAAGAAGCTTTTTTTCTGTCAGAAACATTCTACAATTTAATTTTTTATTTTCTTGTTTAGAAATATTTAGAGTTTAGCTTTGTGATTGTGACATAAAAACGACGTACATTGTCGCTTCAAATTGCGTGATTTCAAATACTTGCGAACTAGTGCATTTCGTTTATACATTTGTAGTTAAACAGCAACATGCAACTTCTCATTCTAAAGAAAAATAATTTCTGTCAAATGATTTTGTTAAATTTTATAAAGTTAAAATTCTTCGTTAAAGGTTAGAAAGTTTTTTTTTTTTTTTTTTTTTTTTTTTTTTTAATTTGCGGCTGTCACATATATGATGCATGTCTCTCAAAAATATATTAAAAGAACTCTTTTCTGCAGGATATAACGTTTAAAATTGTAAAAATTATTTAAATACAAATTATAACATAAATTATAGCAAAATATATTAAAATATAATTACAACAATAATTTTCGAAATTATAAAACTAATTATATCAGCATATACTATGTATTTCTAACACTCATTAAGCAAAATATAAAATAATAATAATAAATTTACCTACTATGTAACAATATCTAAATTTTTGTTTCCATACACATTTGTTGAACATGCGATTATATGGGAGACAAGTGTGTGCGATTATGTATATAATTAATTATTAATGCCTAGGTATCCAGCTGGAAACCAGAGGGGCACACGAAGTGTTGTAAATGCTGCTGCACAAACTTCAAAACTCCTAAACAGTTTTACAAAAAAAAAAAGAAAAAAAAAGGGAACGTCTTTTCTCTCCCCCCCCCCCCCCCTTATTTCACGATTTATAACGATATGTAATGCTAACAGCATTTTCCGGACACCCTGTACCATTATCTTAACATCTTAATTTTAACAACTAGAATCTCAAACAGATGTTTAGATAATGGAAAACACAAATGTTGCAATATTGCAATATAACAACAATTTAAAGATGAATAATATTTTTAAGGCCAGTTAATAATTATTTTCTAAACCAATTTTAGATCGTAAGTATCATTGTAAATCATTCAGCATTTCCCAGTTGAGAATCAAAACCGCATTCCTGTTGCGAGTCTGCCAAAAATTAAAAATGCTTATATTTTCTAATGAAATGCAGTAAAATTTTCTCTATAAGTGAAATTCTCTCTATTAATAATAACAAATTATATATGTAAAGTTTAATTTCATAACATTAAATCTTTTTTTTTTCTATTAAAACTTTAAATTTAATGGAAATGTGAAAATAATTTATCGTTTAGATATCATAAACTTTCAACCCCAGATATTCATTATATTAAACGCATTTTAATTAATTTTGCAGATAATCTTTAAATTTGCACTTTTCAGAGTTAATGATATTTAATTCAGATTTTTTTTTCTTTTGCTGTAATAAAAAATTTCCGTCAACATTTTAATTCTTTAGAGCACTCTATTGTACCATTCGTACAATAAATATCTATAATAAGTTGAAAGTTAAATTTTTTCTCTTCAAATATAGAGATATCGTTTTAGGAAATGTTCTTTTTAAGGAGAATTTCAGTAAAGTTCAAAAGTCGAGTTAAACTGTTTAACTCTTTACTGTAAAATGATGCACAAAATTGTTATAAGAGTATATTTATAGCTGCTGCAACGCCAAAATTTGGTTTAGACTAGTATAAAATTTTGAATAAGTGTACACGTAACAATAATAGTCATGCTCTTGATAGAGTATTTTAATAGATTAGTGAATAAGATACGATTCGTCTTTTACAGCAGAGCACCTATCCTACAGGGATGTAATTCCAATCCAGCACACTTCACACACCCATCACAATCAAGTTGTTGAGCGTAGCTCATACACTGTAAAAAAAATCTGTAAAGTTACTAAAGTTTTTCTAGGAAACTGAGATTCCTAGAACTTTTTATGTAACGGCAACAAGAAAAAAAATCCTGTAACAGACGCTGTACAGGAATTTTTGTTGTTACCGTTACATAAAAAGTTTTTCAAAATATAAACTATAGTTCAGGAGATAAATAAATCATACGAGTAATAACACGTTAAATAAACTTAAAATAATAAAATAATACTAATAAATATTAATAAAACTATAAATAAATATTAATAAAACTATTAAATTTATTATATTAATAAATATTAATAAAACTATTAAATTTAATTGATTTCAGCATTCCTTCATTTAATGTTATTTTTAACTGTAATTCTCTAAAACGTATTTTAACTTTAAAATATTATATACAATAAAAAATGATTTAAAGATAGATTTTTTGACAACTGAAACATTCAAAATATCTGTGCTTAAAATATGTTTTGAATTTGTAGATATTAACAAATTTTTAAACATGTTTGAAGAAACAAAGATACAACTAAATGCGCTGTACAGAAATGTTAATGTAATATATTTTCTTCTATATGCTACATTGTTAAAAAATTTTGAAATAAGGAATTTTTTAAATAAGAAGAAGTGTGTGAATGATTTCTTTAATATTACTGTAAACACATGTCTTATTTTTAAAGACTATTTAAGACTCTGAATGAAAAATAAAATGCAGCTTAAAATATAATTTTTTTTATTTAAGTACGTTGAATTTAACGATGACTTAAATTTCAACTCTTCTTGAGAATCTATCCTCCCCCCCTTAAAACTTTTGTTCAACAAAAAGCAATAAAAGTTGAAAAGTTACCTTCTTTCTCTTCAAACAAATAGATCGTTTTACAAGCTGTTCTCGTGTAGTATCCTTATTTTAGACAGAATTTCAATAAAGTTTAAAAGTCTAGCTAATACTTTAATAATAGACTTATCGCAAATGTTCACTCCTTTTAAAAAAATTATTTGAATCATCAATGCTTAAACGTTTTAAAATTTAAGATAAGAGTTTATTGTTAAAAGTTTAATAATTGTTACTAGATCTATAAATTTAAATTCATATCATCAGCTTTTAATGTAATGTTACTTCAAATAAAATTTCCGAATAATGCATTATATAAATAAAAAATAACGATGATTAACGAACAAAATTTTTAAAACAATTTTCATATATTTCGGTCATAATTATTTTTTTAAAATAAGTGTAACTGATTTTTTTAAATGTATAATATTACATTAAAATTACGAATAATTTAAAAATAAGTTACTTGAAATGATTCACACAATTTAATTACGCTTAAAGAGATATTTTGATTTGAAGATAGGAGAAAGTTAAAAATGCAGGAAATAAAAAAAATTGTTTTAAAAATTAAAAATTGTTTAGAAAATTCTAACTATAATACATTGAAATAATATTGTCTGTTAAAAAGTAAAACTACTACCTGGTGTAAAGTAATCGGGAAATGCACGGAATTGCTATTTTTAAAGATTAAATGTTTTTCTGAGTTCACTTTGAAAACGGCATCAACTATCAACAAAACTTGGATCTTTTCATCAGTCAATTATATTATATAGTTCTGCACTTCTCAGTAAGTTTCTTTTTACTGCGGTGTTACATGGATCACATAAAAATCCAAAGGAAATCTAATGCTTTAAATTACTGCTCCGGTTTCTCAATTGTCAAGAGCTTTTCGTTTGTGAGATGAGATACATGACGCGTTTCCAAGTTGAAAAAAAAAAATGTTAGCCTGTTTTTAAACCGCTTGCTTCAATAAATCCTTTGTGGAAATTTCCCACTTTTTTCTCGTGCAATTCCCATTATTTGATTTTGTTTATTCACATCACAGTTCAACGTAAAATGATGAACAAATTGATTAAAAGAGGTATAATGGTCTTATAGTTGCAGCTACTACAACGCCAAAATATGTTTAGGCTGGTACCAATTTTTTATACGGATTTACCTAACAGTTGAAGTCACGCTCTTGATTTGGTAATTTGATAGCTATGTGAATAAGTTGCTATTCGTCTTTTACTACAGAATGTCTATCCTACAGAGATTCACTTCTTTATGTAATACCAATCAAACACGTTTTGTACAGTCATTATCAACAAGCAATTGGCCGTAGCTAATAATCACACCATAATTTCTGTCCATTATACTGTAATAAAAATTTCAAAATATAGCTTATTACTATTGGGTCTGGTGACTGTAGCGTTCAGAGTTTTGTAGAGTAAGGAATGTGTCAAAAACTTAACCAACCAGATGTTAAATATAATTTAGTATTGAATCTCAGCAAAGTAGCAACATACATTTAAATATGAATTTTTAAAAACTCAACCTTCAGATTAAAAAATCTTACTGCACTGTAAAAAAAATCTGTAAAGTTATTAAAATTTTTCTAGGAAACTGGGATTCCTGAAACTTTTTATGTAACGGCAGCAACAAAAATTCATGAAACAGATATACTTTTGCACCGTAAATCAAAAAGGTTACTAAGGTTGTAAGGTTACTAAGAATTTTTTAGGAAACATGGATGCCTAGAACTTTTTATGTAACTGCAACCCGGGTACAGATAACACTTTAGTAAGATCAATTTAATTTTAGTAGATTCTTTTCTGAAGCTACAGATTTCTGTAGCGTTACAAAAACTAGTTTTGTAGATTTACATCTGTTTTTGCACAGTGTGTAGATAAAATTTTAGTAAGCATATAGATTTCTGTAGCTTTATATCTGTAAAATTACAGAATTGTTTTTTCTTTTTTTTACAGTGTACGTGTAACGCTTACATAAAAAGAAATATTAAACCAATGTTTATTTGTATCCTTTTTTTTTTTTTTTCGTATTTGTCGTTTTACATAAAAGGTAATTCCTGGAATATGCAATTTGCCAACAGATAACAGAAAAATAATAATTTAAGAAAAAGAGGATTCTTTAGTCATTTGCACGCACGGATCAACTAGAATATTAAGGAAAGGTTCTTCTTGAAAACATTCATTTTTTTCTTTTGCATTTTATAACCATAAAATTGTATTGCATACGCCCTCGAAACAGTTTTGTTCGCCAGGTCCTCAAACTTCAAACTTAGTCATTTTGTGAAATATTGTTTTATCTTACGAATTTGAGGTACGACTTCTATTTTTATTTTATTTTTTTTAAGAAAACGTGTGAATTGTTATGATCGAATGATTGTTAACAGTGCAAAAATTTACACTGATTTACTGTACACATTTTGCGTAGTGAATTTTAGGGCAGTTTAGGACTTTTAAAATACCCACATTTTTATATGTCAGTATTCGCTCACTTAGACGGATGTACAACAGGTTTATTGCAAAAAAGAAATTGTCGTAGCTGCTTTATTTTTTTTTCAATCCCATCTTGAAAATACCATAAAAATCAACAGGTTCAGGATAACCTCTAGATATTTGAAGATCTTGATGAATAAAAAGATGCATTTTCAAATAATTATACCAGGTATGAGAGCATTGAATTTATCAACGAAAAATCTGCAATTCGTAATTGTCATAAATTTCACGTCAAACGTCTTTTTGTATTGGCAAATATTTCGTTATCTTCCAAATTAATAATAATAATAAAACACTGTACATCATCATTTGTCCCGGTCTCATATCTCTGTTTTGAATGTTTCCAATAAAGTATTGCACATATATGATTACTTTTAGTTTAAGTTGTATGTATCAGGTTGTAACGAAAGTTTCCCGCCAGAGCTAATACGGTCTGTGCAAACAGTTCGCGATGACGTGTTTGTTCATATTTTGTCAAACGATTTTTGGCATTTGAAAGAAAGAGACTTGCTTTATAACACTGTGATCTGAAATTTGTAAAAAAATATCGTTACCGTTAAGCACAAGGTGTCTGAAATGGAACTATTACGCTCTCAGATTAGAACCATCATTTACTTCCAGTTCTATTGCAAAAAGTCAGCTACAGAATGTTACCGAAATAAAGAGTACAGCTTTATGTTGACAGATATATTGTGAAATATAATCTCCAAGCAAGTACATAAAAATAATCAAGTGAAGTAAATTGCTTTTCATGTGTCAAATGTGATTTACAAAAGTAATTATCGAAAGTGTTTACGATCTAAAAGAAGGCAGTGAAACTGAAAAGTGATTGCACAATCATAAACAGATTTTTTATTATAAACATTTTTGCAATACTCAAGAACTATAAAACATTTATTAACTCTAATTTTAAATTACCGTAAATATAAATATTGATACAAATTATTTGTTATGCTGATTTATGGATTAATTTCCTGTTTCTTTATTGTTAATAATATTTTATTCATGTATTTTTTACTCTACTTTCAGTTGTAACTAAAACTCTCAAACTGAGAGATGTATACATTAAAGCTCTTATTAAATGTAATTTTACTTTTCTATTCATAAGTTTCGGCACTAATTTAACTTCATAAGACACTCAAAATATGCGTCTTTTTAAACAACATGAAGTTCAGACCATCAGTCACATATACGGGATAAATAAGAAATACAGGAGCAAGATATAGATTTATTTACTCTATCCGAAGGAAAAGAAAAATACCAGATGTCAAAAAGGATATACATAAATATAAGGTAAGCCCAATTTATCTTACCTATGCTTTTTATATTGAGAAATAGGTAATTAATTTTGAGGATAAAGATCGAACATCACGCAAATTTTTTGATAGCAAAGATTAAATATTGCTAACAAATTGATTATGAGACAGAAAAAAAAAACAATTTCTCAATAAAAATACAAATCTGGTAATAGTCCGATAGAGTAATTTATTAAAAATAGAAATAAAACGAATCTTAGCAACATTATGGCCTCTTCTACAAAAGATAGCACGACCATTGAAGAATTGAACGCCAACAATTATACAAATTTTCGGTTCAAGGTCGAAATGCTATTAATTCGAGACGAACTTATTGAAGTTATTACGCAAGAGGCCCCCACTCCATTGAATGATGCTTGGACCAAGAAAGACAGAAAAGCAAGGACTTTAATAAATTTGTCCATTTGCGACAGTCAAATAGTGCATGTCAACAATTTAAATACAGCTAGGCAAACATGGGACGCACTCAAACAAATCCATGAGAGATCTAATCTCTCTAGTAAGCTGTACTTGCTACGAAAATTGTACAGTACAAAATTAACTGAAGGTGGCAATATGACAGCCCACATTACTAAAATTTTAGAGATAGTGGATAAACTGCCAGCGATTGGTGAAAACATAACTGACTCGCACATTTCAGCACTGCTGCTGTGCTCGTTGCCGCCGTCCTACGATACCCTAGTTACTGCTCTGGAGGCCAGAGATGAAGCTGAGTTAACCGTACAATTTATAAAAAGCAAGCTTACGGACGAATATACTCGTAGAGTAGATAATCGTGAAAACTCCGAAAACAGCAATAAAGCCTATAAAACACAAGGTAAATTTAATCATTCAGAACAGAAAAGAGGCAGCAATAAGTACTGCTCACACTGTAAAATGAAAAACCACTCAAATAAAGACTGCTGGTTTCTAAAAACGAAAAACAACAACAGTTACACTAATAACAGACACTATAAAAATAAAAACAATTCAACATCACTAGTTTTTGAAGAAAATAATTTACATAAAAATGCGGAACATGAAGAAAGAAAAGACACAGTAAATGAAAACAACAGTGTCGTTTTTCTAACCGAAGAGCCCGAAAATAAAGGCACTTTTATAGTGGACAGTGGCAGTTCCAGTCACATAGTAAATTCAAAAGAATTTTTTACCAATATTACAAATAATAATGAAACAAACGTCACAGTCGCTAATGGTAATAAACTGATTTCATATGGATCAGGAGAGGTAATAATTCATACCGAAAATAAAAACAAACAAGTTATATTGCGTGACGTACTATACGTTCCTGACATAGAAACTAACCTGCTGTCAGTGAGTAGGGCAACTAAAAACGGTTGCAAAGTTAAATTTGAAAAAGATAAATGTGATATAATTCACGAAGGAAACGTTATACTTCAAGGTAAACTTAAAAACAATCTGTACGAAATACATGTTAGTAACGATGAAAATCACAAGCACTATGCAAATGTCACCTACAACTGCTTAAACGCAAATTGCATAGATTTGTGGCATAGGCGAATGGGGCATAGGAGCTACGACACAATAAAGTCCATGTTATCAAAGGACTTAGTTGAGGGAATTAAAATCAACAACTGCAAACATAACGCTAAATGTGAGGTATGCATCAAGTCAAAAATCAGCGAGACACCATATCCTAAATCAGGTGCATATAGAGCTACAAAAAGGCTCGAGTTAGTCCATACTGATGTATGCGGCCCTATAAATACACCCACAATTGGGGGGAAAATACTTCGTCACTTTTATCGATGATTATACACGATTTTGCGTAATTTATTTAATGGCAAATAAAAGTGAGGCTTTAGAAAAATTGAAAGAATACGTCTCAATGGTGAAAAACAAATTCGGAAAAATGCCTACTGAGATCAGATCGGACAACGGTGCTGAATATACGGGGAACGAAAAAGAAAAATATCTAAAAGAAAATGGGATTCATCATCAACTTACCGTACCATTTAACCCAAGCCAAAACGGCGTCGCAGAGCGTAAGAATAGGTCCCTACTTGATATGGTTAGAAGTATGCTAAATGAAGCAAATCTCCCGCACAAATTACGGGGGGAAGCCATATGTACCGCGAATCACTTACATAACCGGCTACCTTCAAAATCGGTAAGCACCACACCATATGAATTATGGATGAACAGGAGACCAAATTTGAAATATCTCAAAGTTTTTGGCTGTACTACATACGCCTACATACACAAATCAAAGACAGGAAAATTAGATAATAGAGCGGAAAAGGGCACTTTTGTCGGATACGACAGTCGCTCTAAGGCGTACAGAATCTATACATGTGACGGAAGAGTAATATTGGCCAGAAGTGTAAAATTTATAGAAAATAAAAATAATCCAGATACTAACGAAAATCTATATAGAAGAAAATTAATCGCGGAAACAAACAAACAAACACAACAGAAAGACACGAATGAAATGGAAATAGATCTGACACCAACACAGAATGAACTAAGTCCACCACCCGCGTCACAACAACAAATTCCACAAGTGAGAAGATCAGAGAGAACCAATAGAGGTGTGCCGCCGGACCGGTTTGCTTATGCAGTCCGGCACGATCCAGCATATGTACCTAACAGTTGTGAAGATATGATGAGTATAGAAAATCCTATAGAAAAACAGAACTGGATAAAAGCGACAGAAGAGGAAATGAATTCCCTTAATGAAAATGAAACCTGGTGTTTAGTTGATCCCCCACAAGGAGCAAGAGTAATTGGATCGAAATGGACTTTTAAAGCGAAATATGACGAATTCGGAAAAATCAAGCGTTACAAAGCGAGATTGGTCGCACAAGGATTTAGACAAAAATACGGAGTAGATTTCGATGAAACTTATGCGCCAGTAGTGTCCCACACAAGTTTAAGAGTCTTCATAACTGCCGCAGCATACCACAATCTCAATATTAGGCAGATTGACATCAAAACTGCATTCTTACATGGTGAATTGGAAGAAAATGTCTATGTATCACAACCTAAAGGGTATATAAACACTACAGAACCCAATAAGGTTTGTAAGTTAAAGAAAGCGCTATATGGACTAAAACAAGCTGCAAGAGCATGGTATTCAAACATCAGTGAAACACTAAAGGAATTAAAATTCAAACAGAGCAATGCTGACAATTGTTTATTTATAAGAAAAGAAGGGGAAAACACGGTTTATATAGCAGTATACGTGGATGATATCCTCATCGCAGGAAAAGATGAAAATATAAATGAGATAATAAATAAACTAAAATCTAAGTACGCACTTGAAGATTTAGGTCAAATTTCCAATTACCTCGGGATAAAAATACAAAAGACTCACAACGGCTTTAAACTAAATCAAACAGCAAAAATAATAGAAATCGCAAAAAAATTTAATTTAGAAGATTCTAAGCCATATGGCACTCCAATGGAAACAGGCTTTCAACGATTAGACAATGAAGAAACACAAATGCCAAACAACACTAAGTACCGACAAGCAATAGGTGCGCTGTTATATGTTGCTACAATAAGTAGGCCCGATATTTTAGTAGGAGTAAACATCTTGAGCAGAAAAAACGAAACGCCGTCTGAAAGAGATTGGAAAGGTGTTAAAAGATTAATAAGATATCTATATTCAACAAAAGACTTAAATTTAGTAATTAGCACGGAAGAACCACCCATCCTAGAAGTATATACTGATGCGGATTGGGGTGGAGATCTAAACACAAAAAGATCGACAACAGGCAATTTGTTCCTTTTAGGAAAGAATCCAATACAGTGGATAACAAAACGACAAACGTGTGTGGCACAATCATCTGCAGAGGCAGAGTTCGTTGCAGCGGCGAGCGCAACACAGGAATTAATATGGCTGCTAAAACTATTAGAAGATCTCGATATACCGCAAAGATTGCCTATAGTAATTTATGAAGATAATAAATCTTGCATAAAAATGATAGAATCCGAAAAGTTTTCTAATAAATCGAAGCATATTGACATCAAATATAATGTGATTAAACAGCTGAAATAAGATAAAATTATTGAATTGCGTTATTGCCCAAGCAAGTCAATGACGGCGGACATACTTACGAAACCAGAGCCCAAGCCTGAATTTCTAAATAATAGAAACAAACTGAAATTACAGAACAATCCTCGTTAGGAGATTAAGGGGGGAATTGTTGACAGATACATTGTGAAATATAATCTCCAAACAAGGATATAAAAATAATCAAGTGAAGTAAATTGCTTTTCATGTGTCAAATGTGATTTACAAAAGTAATTATCGAAAGTGTTTACGATCTAAAAGAAGGAAGTAAAACTGAAAAGTGATTGCACAATCATAAACAGATATTTTATTATAAACATTTTTGCAATACTAAAGAACTATAAAACATTTATTAACTCTAATTTTAAATTACCGTAAATATAAATATTGATACAAATTATTTGTTATGCTGATTTATGGATTAATTTCCTGTTTCTTTATTGTTAATAATATTTTATTCATGTATTTTTTTCTCTACTTTCAGTTGTAACTAAAACTCTCAAACTGAGAGATGTATACCTTAAAGCTCTTATTAAATGTAATTTTACTTTTCTATTCATAAGTTTCGGCACTAATTTAACTTCATAAGACACTCAAAATATGCGTCTTTTTAAACAACATGAAGTTCAGACCATCAGTCACATATACGGGATAAATAAGAAATACAGGAGCAAGATATAGATTTATTTACTCTATCCGGAGGAAAAGAAAAATACCAGATGTCAAAAAGGATATACATAAATATAAGGTAAGCCCAATTTATCTTACCTATGCTTTTTATATTGAGAAATAGATAATTAATTTTGAGGATAAAGATTGAACATCACGCAAATTTTTTGATAGCAAAGATTAAATATTGCTAACACTTTAGGTACTAGTGTTGTATCATATGACACTGTGAAGTTTTGGTGGAATGGTGGTTATATATAAAATTATAGTTAATTATATATGTTATGATTCGTACTATGTAATGGTAATTTGGCGGAAAACTACAACCTAATAATTGTTAACTGACATTCAGTCAAAAGAGAAAAACTTGCATCGGTCATTAATTTCATGTCTACGTTAATTAAAATCTATGATGAAATAAATATTTTAATTGATTATTAAGAAAATGAAGTACATTATATGGAATTTACGATATGAATTCAAAATTTTCGAATAAAAATAAGCGAAACTGGCAAATCTGGCATCGTATATTTTGTGCAAAAATTGTGCATACTTTTAGAGAAGATACTCATTCATTATTTTTTTTGTCTGTCGTCCTGGTAACAACTCTCCTCGTTTGTGTCTCTCTCTGACATTGCTGATATTTATCTACAATAATATTAATTTGTTTAATGATCTTTATCTTTGAAAATAAAACCAACTAGATTTTAGAAATTTTGCAGTATCCCCTCTCATAATCGCAAAAGTTATCAAGGACTATTATGAGCCGGAATTTACATATATTTTTACTCATATCGCCAAATCAGAACCAAAGAACACACCTAACGTTATAAAGATTGTGGATTATGCAAAACTACATGTTTTGTAAAATAGCAATAGCTATGTTTAGACATCAAAAACGCTATGTTTAGACATGAATAACTACGGTGGTAACGATCAGTGCTATGATTTCAGGTTTGATTGAACATGTTTCCCTTCTAGAAACACCCCTATGAACTTCAAATTTTAGACCATCAAAGAGAAGAAAAATGTATTTTCAAATTAATTTTATTTAACTTTTAGATCAATTTAATGGCTTTTTAAGGCTTTTTAAATAACTCTATACATTGTCAATTAAAGCAAATGGAAAAACCACTAAAATTTTAAAAAGAGAGAGAAAAAAAAACATGCATCGAATCGCATTTGCTCAGTTACGCCATTTGACTATAGATCCGATTACGTGAGATTAAATATAAATTACATCATTTTGTACGTAAACTGAAATCTGTCGATGAAAAGACAGATTTCAATTTCTTTTAATACACATAGGGTAGACCGGGGCACGTTTACGCAGTGCACTTTTTCCGACACGAGTTATAACTGGCGCTCCACCAGCCATGACAGATTGATTCTAGTCCCTAGCGTGTATTCTCACCGATTTTGAGCGTCAATCGAGCTTCGGTCTAGCATGCGGAAAGGATAATCTGTTTTCTCTCAAGGTGAGTAAATTTTGTGTTGAACTTCTTGAAACTTATTGTGAACTAATAATACTTAGTTAAGGATAAACAAATATATGAACATTAGCCGGATTTTATCCTTTTTTGAGAACTGTCTTTGTACAAACAGAAATACTATTAATTTTCGTTGCCCGTTAAAAATAAATCCAAACACGGCAACGGGGCACGTTTGCACATTGACGTAGGGGCACCTTTACGATGTTTCTTACTGCGTAAACGTAAAAAAGGACAAGACTGGGTTCAATGTTTTAGATGCAAAAGGTGATCCCATGACAAATGTGCAAAAGGAAATACATTATTTTTTGTTTGTAAAAACTGTAGCAGTGATTATGAAGATGATTAAATAGTTTCTGTTTTTAATTAGCAATAAGCTCTATGTTTTCAGTTTAGCCTATAAAATGTTCTTTAATTAATTCTCTTTATTTTTTTTATTTCTAAAGAGTGTTTTAAGTTATAAATAAAACATTTCAATTTGATTAAATATTTATTTCACTTACTCCTTGGTATCATTTATAATATGCGTAAACGTGCCCCGTTCCCGGGGGACTTGGACCTAAAAAAAATTATATTCACGGTTAAATACACAAATAGGGCATCAACTGAATGCACAAATTTTGACTTTATTAACTGCTTTATAAACCACAATGTCTAAAAATTCCAAGTGTCAACTACCTAAGTTAAAACATAAAAATTAGAAAATTCATTGAAAAAAATACCACACAAACGTGCCCCGGTCTACCCTACGTTTTGTGAAATTGGTATTATTATTATTTTAAAAATAAGATCGCGCACATTGAAATTAAATTCCACAGTCAACAAATATCTGTTTTTAACCGTAAACAAGCTCCGTATATCTTTTCTATGCAGAAATACGTGAAAATAAAAACTGCAGTTTACACTTAAAGGTTAGAAAATAGAATATCGCATTAATAAAAATGTTTTTGAGTTTATCTTATAACGTATTCTCATATTTCGGCAAATTCTGAATTAAACCGCTTTAAGAAATCTGATGTATTTTTATTTATAAACTCTGAAATTACCTGTTTTGTATTTTCCTAACAAATTAAATTTTACAAATAAAAAAATATTTCCTCAAACGGAGATGATTTTATTTTAATGTGTAAGTACTTTATGTATTTCAAAACATTATTCATTAATATTTAATTTGGCATTTTGTAGAAACTTTTACAACACTTTATAACAATTTTATTTCCGTATAAAAAATATTGTCATTCTCTTTTTTACCTGAAATAAGCATTAAACATTAAGAAACTAATTGTCGTCGAAGAATATTTACCATTTATTTTTACATCTGTTTAGGCAGTAAAAATAAACATGAACTTCAAATATGCGTTTCATTTTCCAGTTATCTAATTTAGAAATAACACTTTAAGTTAGCTCCAGAATGATACTGAGACATTCTACTTCAAGCAATTCAATTCAGAAAATGGCATACTTTTAGATTCAAATGTACCCTAATTTATAATCAAACTCTCTTTCCGTCTAAAATAAAATAAATAAGTAGCATTTAATTCTCATGGAATTACGCTATTACAAAACTTTTTTTAATTTCTAAGCCTTTGAACTAGTGCATTTCCCGGCAAATGTTTCCAAAAAGGAACATTTATAGTAAGAAAATAAGTACTAAATGTCTTGATTTTCTGCAAAGAAAAGAAAGATACCATAAGGAATCAATTTTTCGTTATGCATCGAATAATTCTTTTATCGAATATCTAATTCGATTATCTTAAACAATTTTACTTGTTTTAGTGCTGTTCTAGATGTATTTACATACATATATTTTAATTTTCACCAACTATATATTACTTTTATTTTTATAAATCACAAGCAATTTATTTATTTATCTCATATTATTATTAAAACTATTACTTTTGCATTCGCTTAGTAAATATTATTTAATATATTGAAATTAATTTTAATGTCGAGAAAATTTCATTCAAGTTCCAGTGCTGTAGGAGGTGTAATATTTCATAAAATTAAATCACTTCTGCAGCTTTTTTGTTTTTGTTTGTTTGTTTGTTTTTTGTTGTTTTTTGTGGAGAGGGGGAGGGGGTAAGTGAGACATAACTTTTACTCATATTGAAATTAGCATTAGATTTAACAATATGGAGAATTGTTATTTTAAACGTGAAAAAAATCGCTTTTTTTTTTCTTTAATAACTATATATATATATATATATATATATATATATGGAACAAAACACACTGTACTAACTGTAGGAAAATATCCAAATAAGAGTTTAAAATATACATCTGTACTTTAACACAAAAGACTTTCATTTTTATTTTTTAACTTTGCATCCACGTTCCTCAAAAATGTATTATAGCTCATTCTGTGAGCTGTAAAACAAAATAATTTATAGGCAGACAATTTCTTTTACATATTGAAATGATCATGCTTCCAATCTCCAACATTTGATTTGCTAACTAATGTATTAGATTTTTACTTGTTGCTAATAGAATGCATTTTCTGACATATTACTCCTAAACTCTTTATCGACTATTAATTTCATAATTTATATCTTTTGAAATTATCTTTGTAAAAAATGTGTATTATAAACACCAAATATTTTCAAAGAAATCCGTATCTGAAAGCTTTAAATGTGCGGGTTTAAAATTATACCTAATTTCGTGAAATAGGTTTTGAGTTATGTTAAAAAAACCTTCAAAATGTATTTATTTTTTAGTTAATAAAAAAAAACTTAAAATCACTTGTTCTAAATTTTATATTTGGATAAATCCTAAAACATTTCATCAAATGAGTTCCAGTTTTGTATTTGAAGATAAAATTTACTTAAAAATGGAAATATAATGTCAAAATTGATTGTTTGTGTTACATTTTCAAAGTTTGTTACAACACTAAAAAAGAGACGCCACCTAAACTGATTTAAAACATAATTAAAAAAATATATTGGATTTCGCATAGAATGTACATTTTCATTTTTTCTGTAATAATTTGACGAAAAAATGCATGGTGTATGTATTTTTTTAATCCGATTGTAGTTTAAAATATCATTGGATCATAAATTAAGATAATTTATTCCTTATTACTGTCAGACCATTGCTGCTAGATAATCGAAAACCAATTTACCCAAAAGTTCTAAAATTTTCCCCAAATTATTGTTTTTTTCAACAAAAGTCCCCAACACAACTTTTACTCAAAAATGTAACTTTTACATTTTAAATTTATCACTATAAAAAATGTTTTACTAATTTAAGCTCAAAACTTTTGCTCAAATCAAGCCTTTAGGGGGAAAAAAAAGAAAAAAAAACATTTACATAAAAAAAGAGAAAAGGAAAGAAAAGCGATCTTATGAACCAACATTTTTATTCGAATCGACTATTTTCTTGAAAAAATAACAAGACTTACAAGAAGATAAATACATAATAGAATTAGATAAATAATCAATTAATTCTTATACATATGTAATTTATAAATGAATAGCATGACGCATGAAGATAGACAGTAGATAGTACATTCATGCACGAGGATCAACGACTGAATAGAGAAAACGAGATCCAGAGTTGCAGACAACTAAAAGTAATCTTTAACCTGAAAATGTGAAGAAAATCCCCAAGATTTTCTCCAAAAATATTCATAGTCCCCAAAAAATTCCCCTGAAACTTCAAAATTCCTCAAAATGGGGACAAAATTCCCAATCTGGCAAAACTGCATCAGACTCAAAAGGATTTGTCCAATTTAATTATATTGTTGTATCTCATTAATTAGAACGGTCTCAAATGAACAGTTACACATTTAGATTGACAGTTCATACTCGGAAATGGGTAATCGGTATGCTTTATTTATATTTCAACATTTACTAAGGTACTTGTACCAATATGGACAGTGCTCTCAATATGGACACCCCTAATATCTTTAAAAGTAACAATTTTGATCGAGAGACGGCGCTACATGTCCGTGAACAAAAGCAGATGAAAAGATAATTAAGCCTGGAAAGCGCAAAAAGCGTACTGTTCGCCATTTAGAAGGAAACTTGTTCTTTCGTGGTGTTTTGATCGTAATTACTGGTAATTTTAAATTGTTATTATATAGGGTAAAATTACTTTGAATATTGAAAGGTGGAGTGCTTTAGAAAGCTACTAAAACATATTTTCGATTGCTATTGCATATATTGCTTTAAAATGTTTTCTTCGATTATTTATTACAAGATTTAGTAAACCTATGCCCGATTCCCAATATGGACACCTTATGTCCACATTGGAAATACAGCAAGTGAATCTTCAGATCCACTTGCTGTATCCTCCAATCCTCCAAGATACCTCCTCAAAGAAAAAATCCTCCAAAAAGCCCTTGCAGAAAATCAAAAGAAGCCTGCCCTCAGTATGGCATCTGTTGGCAAAATCGCAGGTACCAGCGGTATGACTTCCTCAAAAAATGAGAGCTGGTACTGGTTCTTATGCAGTATTGATGCTGTTGCAGACATGCGGCTGTGCATCACATGCGGCACATATGTCCATGAAGACTGTGTGGGAATTACCGCCCATGATGAAGCAGTTTTTATTTGTCCATCCTGTGAGGACTGGGTAATAACAGATGTAAATTCTGCAGACAGATGCAATAAAGCTAAGCAAAACCAACTATATTATTTCATAATATTTTGTTTTAACTGAGGTTCTTTGCATGGGTCATCGAAGAGCCACAACCGAAAATGACCCCCCCCCCTACTAAAGTACATGTTCTGAAGATATTTACTGTGCCCCCTCCCCCGCAATACTTTAAAATATATTTCTTTTATCCCCTCTCCTCTAAAAACCCTTGGAAGAATGGCTATTCCATACACCCTGTGTAGTAGGTCAATAAGGAGCCACCTGTCTCTAATATGGACATGCATGTCCATAATAGGGACAGGTGGTTCCTTATATGGACACTTGAAAATATTTATTTTTTTATCATTAAAATTAAACCAGAATAATTACAAGGTCGCTAATTTTAATAATGATAATCAACAGTCCAGGGATAGTTGTCAAATATTTTTGGAGTCCTATGACGTGTACACGGTGGTGAAAAAAATCAATTTTCCTTAGTGTGTCCATATTGAGTACAGGTATCTTATTATATCTTTCTGGTACTTATTTCAGAATGTTTTTTCTATACACATTGATATATGCAATTTTAATTTATTGCCATCCATTTTTCAATTGGAACGCATTTTTTAATCCAGATAGTACGAAAAAAAAAGTTTAATTGGAATTCTTCTAAAACTGTTGCTTATTGAAGATTATCTATCCATACAGCATTCGCAACTCTTCAGCTCATTCCTGGGAAAAGATGCAGAAGTTAGTAACACAGATTATAAAACGTTTAATCCAGAAAAATATAATTAAATAAATTGTTTTGATCTTTGTGCCATCGATTCTCACTGCGATGCTGATGTTTCGGTATGATTTTATGAATTATTCATTTACTTATTTATGTGTTTATATATAACTAGCTAACCTGCCCAGCGTTTTCTGGGTCCGTCAAAAAACTGCATAAATGGCGAAAAAAAATTAAAATCACTTTAAATTTCGAATAATCTCCAGAAAAATAGAATAAAAAAAGAGAAAAAAAATAATACATTGGGTTAGAAAAAAAATATTTTGGATTGAAACTGGATTCATTTTACTGATGTGTGAAAATCTTACACATCGCAAAAACACACTAAAAATCACGTAAAAAATTCCCCCAAAAATTGAAAATTTCTGTACGTTCAAATAAATTTATTGAAAAGAGGGTAGAATTTACTACGTTATATAAAAAATTGAACATCAAAAATGCACAATGGATCGCGAAATAACTGCATTAAAAATCGCAAAAAAATCAAAAATCACGAAAGTCAAAATTCACTATATTTGGATAAATGTTTCAAAGATAATGTCTTTGATGAATGTCAAGCCGCGAAAAGCGCAAAACTTTTAAAAATCACGATAAAAAGCGCTTAAATAGCAAAAATCGCACAGGAGAAAATTCGTTATATTAAGTTATAAGTTTGAAACTGAATTCATTTTCCTCCCCCCCCCCCCTCCCTCCAAAAAAAAAAAAGAAAATCACCGCGAACTCCAAAAAGATGGAAAATAAACTCAAAAATATTGCATTGAAAATTGAATTAAATATTGCTACACTTAAAAAATTACGGAGCAGGACATTTGCCATAATGGGATAAACGTTTGAAATCAAATTGCTATTAACCCCTTCGGGACGAGCGTCTTTTACAGAGTTTTTAATCTTTTATCACTGGCTTTTTAAAACAGAAATTTTTGCCTCATTGAATTGGGAAAGTGCTCGGATTAAATAAGGCAAAAATTACAATAAAAATTTACTGGAGAGAATAGTCACTGATTTTGAGCACCTTACGCGGCATGAATACCGATCGCTCGTCCCCAAGGGGTTAAGGTAGAAGTTTCAAACAGAATTCTTTTTTAAAATGTCATAAAATCATTGTGAAAGCAGAAAAATCTTATTAAATATCGCAAAATATTAAAAAATCGCTAGTATAAAAATTTACTATTAACGGATAAAACATCTCTTTCGAATAATTTACTATAATAGGCAAAAAGTTTGAAATCAAGATCAATTTCCGAGTGTCAAAAAATTCCCACGGAAGTCGAAGAATGGCTAAAAATCACATTGAAAATTGCATTAAAAATCACTTAAATGTTTCAAAGTTGCTGCTGTAAAAATTTAATGTTAAGAGGGAAAACATTGTAATCAGAAATCCTTCATGAAAACAAAAAAAAAAATGGACACGGAACGCCACAAAGCTCCAAAAATCGGTAAAAATCACACTGAATATCGCATTAGAAATCAGTAAAATTCAGAAAAAGAGTAGAGGACAAAATGTACTATATTAGCATTTTTGTTATTGGAACTATATGAGTATGACTAACGGTTTAGGAATTAGCCATTGGACACCGTTGAGACCGGACACCCTGTATATACATATATATTCATAATTCAATACTAAATGATAATTTTAACATATATATGTATATAATTAAATTAATTTATTTAAAGTTATTGCCGCTCCTCTGTTGTTTTGTGCCCTCCTGTGATCATAGTAGCGTAAATTTAACATATCTGAAATGAAAATATTTACCAATTTTTCAATAAATAAGGTTTTTTTCAAGTCGCTGGAAGTTGTAATGCATAAGAAACTGATCTAATTTTTGAATAACCTCTTTCTGAGAATAAAATTGGTTGTTAAAAGAGATAGAGGTCTTTATTAAATAAGAATTTATCTGTCTATATTATAAAGCACAAGCGTCTCTGTGTGTAACGCTGGTGTCATTTTGCGAATGGCAACACTTAACGATGAAATTTAGGTTTTGAAATTTTTGTCTACACTTCTTTTTTTATGCTTCTAAACATCGCACATTTTCAATTTTTCACTGTCGTGTAGGGGAAAAAAATGTACTTTCAAATGCAATTGTTTGAAAACTATCTCAGTTGATTCATTTTTTACGGCTTTTAAAATAATTTTCAAGCATGATTTCTTTAAAATCTATCTACATCACGTACAGGATCTATTATGGAAGAATAATAATCCATTATCACTTAAAGTAGTATCAAAAGAAAAAAAAAAAAAAAAAAGATACTCCCTGTTGGGATACTCCGTAATAGAATTAGAGAATGAATAATAAATACATAAAACAAAAAATTTACGTCTATATAATTGCAAAAATTTCAAACATTATACCATGTGGAATTGATTTATTTAATTAACTATAAACATATTAGTCCGGGTGCTACGGTTGCGAAAACTGCAAATTATGATTAGAATATACCGCTTGGTGAGTATCTACTTTATGTTAATACAATGCATTTCAGAGGGGGAGGCATCGCGAAAAGTCGTGGGTATTCAAGATGGCGTCATTTTCTGAATTTTCTTGCTATACATCATATAAATGTCTATTTCAGGTCGATTTCGATGGTTTTAACGTCAAAAATATCTTTTTAACGCTTTCTGTCATAGTTGAATGGATTTATGATATCAGTTTGTCTGTTTGTTTGTCTGTCCATCTGCTTGCCGTTCCATGCTTAAACTCGCTTAAATATCGCTACTCGCTTAAATCCATTCAGATTATCATGCAATTTATATGTTTTTGAAGTTACATGTTCGGAAAAAAAATTGAAGTGTATAGCTTTTACAGTCCGTTTACAGGACCCTCAAAAGAATTCCATTGCATTATTGTCTGTTAGACCGGGTGCTACGGTTGAGAAAAAAGCAAATTGTGATAAGAATATACCGATTGGTGAGTATCTACTTTATATTAATACAATGCATTTCAGAGGGGGAGGCATCGCGTAAAGCCGTGAGAATTTAAGATGGCGGCTGTTATTCAAAATGGCGTAATTTTCTGAATTTTCTTACTATACATCATATGAATGTGTGTTTCAGGTCCATTTGGATGTTTTTAACGTCACAAATTTCGTTTTTAGCACTTTCTGTCATAGTTTAATGGGTTTATTAAATCAGTTTGTCTGTTTGTTTGTCTGTCTGCTTGTCGTTTCACGTCCTAACTCGCTTAAATATCGCTAATCGCTTAAATCACTCAGACTGTCATGTAATGTATATATGTTACTAAAGTTTACAATAACATGTTTCGAATAAAAATTGAAGTGTATAGCTTTTATAGTCCGTTTACAAGACCCTCAAAAGAATTCCATCACGTTATTGTCTATTGGGTTGGGGAGTAATTGTTTGCAATATGATTTAATCATATTATACTGTCTGAAACATATTCAAATTGACATACATCAGTGAGGTGCACTACAAGATATTTACTATAGAATAAGATGGGCATAGTATTTATCGTTTATTTACAGTGACACACCAAAAAAAGAATACGTGCGTTTGTAACTCGTGTATAAATTCTATAAAGATCATCAGCTAAATAATCTTTTTTGAGTGGAGGTGTTAGGCATGAAAAAACTGCCTTTTGTGATAAAGATATCCCGAATGGTCAGTATCTACTTCATATTAATACAATGCATATAAGAATTTGAGGCATCGTGCAAATTCATAGGAATTCAAGATGGTTTCTGTTATTCAAGATTGTTTACATTTTTATTTCTATACATCATACAAAATCATCTATGATGTCAATTTCGATATTTTTTAACTGAAAATTTCACTTTTTAATATCCGAAATACGCTTAAAATGAAAATAGAGCAGTTATTAAAATGTTTTTGTATTTTATAGTGAGGAAAATGAAAGGAATAATTAAATAAAAAAATGCATTTTTATTAATACCTTAATTATATAAGATATTAAAAATATTGCATGTCACATTTAAAGATAGAGAATATAAAAACTTCATTTTGTATCATTATATTTCTCACATTCGTTTTTGCAATTGCACAATAATGTGCAAGAATCCTTTCTATAGCCACACTTATTTTTACAGATTTTGCACATACATTTTACACCAAACACACTTTTATACGATGAATGGTATGAAAATTGTAAGAATTCCAGAAAATGACGCCATTTTGAATAACAGCCGCAATCTTGAATTCCTACGATTTGGCGCGATCCCTCCCCGTCTTATATGGATTGTATTAATATAAAGTAGATACTCACCAATCGGTATATTCTTATCACGATTTGCTGTTTTCTCAACCGTAGAACCCGGAGTAATAGACAATAGCGTAATGGAATTCTTTTGAGGGTCATGTAAACGGACTATAAAAGCTATACACTTCAATTTTTATTCGGAACATGTTATTGTAAACTTTAATAACATATATACATTGCATCACAATCTGGGTGAATTTAAGCAATTAGCGATATTTAAGCGAGTTAGAACGTGGAACGACAAGCAGACAGACAGACCCCAGCTAAAAATGAACTGCAGAAATTCTATAAAAAAACCGCAGTTGTAAAACTGCGGTGATTTGGCCAATTCCACTACAGATTTTTTGCGGTCAATACAACCACAAAATTACTGCAGTTTATTAACCGCAGAAATTTCGCAGTTGTATTGACCACAAAAATTCTACAGAAAATTTATAGTTATATCAATATTAAAAATTCTGCAGAAATTTCGCAGTTCCATTGACCGCAAAAATTCTGTAGTGGAATCGGCCAAATCACCGCAGTTTTCCAACTGCAGATTTTTTGTAGTTATATCGACCTCAAAAATGTTGTAGTTTTTTTACTGAGCATCGTTTCAAATCTGGTTTCTATAACATTATATGCTCTGGAGTGAAAAATCTGTTGAAATAGAAAAGTCCTAAGTAAAAAATCTCAAACATTTGTAGAATGCTTTAAGTTTATTGTGTGGCATGTTTACTTTATGAAAGCAATTGCATGTCATTGGAACTGTGTAAGTAGCAAGTTATCTGTCAAAAAGCACGCATTGCGATTGGGAGGGGAAATTTTGAGGCTGCTGAATTCACGGTTGGCGAGTGTGGCTGCTTGATAGGGCTGGGCAATATGTCTAGAATTAATACAAATCGGCATCTTTATATCATGATATCCTGATATATCGATTTAGGAAAGTGCCCTCAGGGAGGCAAAGTAGTGTGCGAGTAGCGGTAAGTGCATAAAATGATTAAGCGGTCACAGGCCTTTTCCAACGATATGTCACATGATGACAAAATGTAGAAAAGTGCCCCCAGATGGGTGGGGGTGGGGGCAAAGTAGTGAGCGAAGTACCAGAAATGCATAAAATGATTAAGCAGTCACAGGCCTTTCCAACGATATGTCACATGATGGGTGTTGGCAAAATATAGAAAAGTGCCCCCCAAGGGGACAAAGTAGTGGGCGGAGCACTGGACATGCATAAAATGATTAAGCGGTCACAGGCCTTTGCAACGATATGTCACATGACGGGATGCTGGCAAAATTTAGGAAATTGCCCCCCTGGGGGGCAAAGTGGTGGGCGGAGTACCGGAAGTGCATAAAATGATTAAGCGGTCACGGGCCTTTCCAATGACATGTCACATGACGGGTGTCAGGAAAATGTAAGAAAGTGCCCCCCAGGGGGGCAAAGTAGTCGGCGGAGCACTGGAAATGCATAAAATGACTAAGCGGTCACAGGCCTTTGCAACGATATGTCACATGATGAGGTGCCAGCAAAATTTAGGAAATTGCCCCCCCCCCCTGGGGCAAAGTGGTGGGCGGAGTACCGGAAGTGCATAAAATGATTAAGCGCTCACAGGCCTTTGCAACGATATGTCACATGACGGGATGCCGGCAAAATTTAGGAAATTGCCCCCCCCCCTGGGGGGCAAAGTGGTGAGCAGAGTACCGGAAGTGCATAAAATGATTAAGCGGTCACAGGCCTTTCCAATGACATGTCACATGACGGGTGTCAGGAAAATGTAAGAAAGTGCCCCCCAGGGGGGCAAAGTAGTCGGCGGAGCACTGGAAATGCATAAAGTGATTAAGCGGTCACAGGCCTTTGCAACGATATGTCACATGATGAGGTGCCAGCAAAATTTAGGAAATTGCCCCCCCCCCCCGGGGGCAAAATAGTGGGCGGAGTACCGGAAGTGCATAAAATGATTAAGCGGTCACAGGCCTTTCCAATGACATGTCACATGACGGGTGTCAGGAAAATGTAAGAAAGTGCCCCCAGGGGGGCAAAGTAGTCGGCGGAGCACTGGAAATGCATAAAATGATTAAGCGGTCACAGGCCTTTGCAACGATATGTCACATGATGAGGTGCCAGCAAAATTTAGGAAATTGCCCCCCTGGGGGGCAAAATGGTGGGCGGAGTACCGGAAGTGCATAAAATGATTAAGCGGTCACAGGCCTTTCCAATGCCATGTCACATGACGGGAGTCAGCAAAATGTAAGAAAGTGCCCCCCAGCGGGCCAAAGTAGTGGGCGGAGCACTGGAAATGCATAAAATGTTTAAGCGGTTACAGGCCTTTGCAACGATGTCACATGAGGGGTGACGACAAAATTTAGAAAAATGCCCCTCCCCCCAGGTGTGGAAGTGGGGGAGATGGTCATTGGAGGTGCATAACATGAATAAGTAGTAAGAAATTTGCATATTATATGATCTATTGAGGAAATTCGTATATTTCGCACGATCTTTTGAAGAAATTCGCTCATTTTACACGATCCTTTGGCGAAAATCATGCATTTTACACGACCCTTTGGTGAAAATCGCGCTTTTTCCACAACCTTTCAAAGAAATTCGCATAATACACGATTTTTCGATGAAATTTGCGCATTTCGCACGAGCTTTTGAAGAAATTTGTATATTTTACACGATCGTTCGATGAAATTTGCATATTTCGCACAATCTTTTGAAGGAATTCGTATATTTTACATGATCTTTTGGTGAAATTCACGTATTTTGCACGATCTTTCAAAGAAATTCACATATTTTACAAGATCGTTTGACGAAATACAAATTTTTTCGCGATCATTTGACAAAAATCATATTTTATCGCGACTCTTTGATAACATTCGTGCTTTTTCCACGACCTTTCAAAGAAATTCGCATATTACATGATCTTTCGGTGAAATTTGCACGATCTTTTGAAGTGATTTGCATTCTTTACACGGCACTTTGGCAAAAATCTCCAATTTTCCACGATCTTTCGCCAAAATTCGCTCATTTTCCACAATCTTTTAACAAAATTCACGCTTATTTCCAATCATTCGACAAAAATCACATTTCTTTGCGATTCTTTAACGAAATTCTCATTTTTCCCATGACCTTTCAAAGAGATTCGCATATTTTACACGATCGTTTGACGAAATTCGCATATGTTACATGAACGTTTGACAAAAATCACATTTTTTTTCGCGATTCTCTGACGAAATTCAAAATCCTTCACTAAAATTCGCAGTCTTTCCACGACCTTTCAAAGAAATTTGCATGTTACATGATCTTTGGATGAAATTCGTGTATTTCGCACAATCTTTTGCAGAAATTTGAATATTTTACACGATCTTTTGGCAAAAATCATGGTTTTTTTTGCAATTCTGCGATGAAAATCGTGTCTTTTTCGTGATCCTTTAACGAAAATTGCATTTTCCCGCAATCCTTTGCCAAAAATTGTGCATTTTGCATGATCTTTTGCCAAAAATCTCTCATTTTCCACAATCTTTCGCCAAAAATCTGGCGTTTTCCACGATCTATCGCCAAAATTCGCTCATTTTCCACAATCTTTTAACAAAATTCACGTTCATTTCGCGATCATTCGACAAAAATCACGTTTATTCGCAATCATTCGACAAAAATCACATTTCTTTGCGATTCTTTAACGAAATTGTCGATCCTTCGACGAAATTCTCGTTTTTCACACGACGACTTTTAAAAGAAGTTCGCATATTTTACACGATCGTTTGACAAAATTCGCATATTTTACACGAACATTTGACAAAAATCACATTTTTTTCGCGATTCTTTGACGAAATTCACAATCCTTTGCCGAAATTCGCAGTCTTTCCACGACCTTTCGAAGAAATTTGCATATTACATGATCTTTGGATGAAATTCATGTATTTTTCGCACAATCTTTTGCAGAAATTCGAATATTTTACACGATTTTTTGGTGAAAATCATGATTTTTTTCAATTCTGCGATGAAAATCATGTCTTTTTCGTGATCCTTTAACGAAAATCGCATTTTTCTCGCAATCCTTTGCCAAAATTGCACATTTTCCACGATCTTTTGCCAAAAATCTCGCATTTTCCACGATCTTTTGCCAAAAATTTCACGTTTTCCATAATCTTTTAACAAAATTCACGTTTTTTCATGATCATTTGACAAAAACCACATTTTTTGCAATTCTTTAACGAAATTCGCAATCCTTCAATGAAATTCACGGTTTTCCCACGACCTTTCAAAGAAATTCGCATATTACATGATCTTTCAAAGAAATTCGCATATTACACGATCTTTCAAAGAAATTCGCATATTTTACACGATCGTTTGACGAAACACGCACATTTTTTCACAATCATTTGACAAAAATCACATTGTTTTTTGCAATTCTTCGACAAAATTTGCGATCCTTTGCCGAAATTTGCAGTTTTTCCACGACCTTTCAAAGAAATTTGCATATTACACGATCTTTTGACGAAATTCGTGTATTTTGCACAATCTTTTGAAGAAATCGGCATATTTTGCATGATTATTGGTGAAAATAGTGTTTTTTCACAATTCTTTGATGAAAATCGCGTCTTTTTCATAATCCTTTAACGAAAATCGCATCTTTCGCCAAAAATCTCACATTTTCCATGATCTTTTGCCAAAATTCGCTCATCTTGCACGATATTTAGTAAAATTCACGTTTTTTTTGCGACCATTGATAAAAACCACATTTTTTCGCGATTCTTTGACGAAATTAGTGTTTTTTCCACAACCTTTCAGACAAATTCACATATTACACGATCGCATCATGTTTAATTTTTTCTCCAACATTTTTTAGAAAATATTTGTAAATTCCCTGACTTTTCCTATATATTTTGAAATTTCCCTGACTGTCCATGACACTGGGAACACAGTAAATATAAAAAATTTAATCATTGAAACAGCCCTCAGTCTCAGTCAGGGCTGTGTGCCCACCTACCCACCCAAAAAAACCCGGGTGGGCTTTTTTAAAAAACCCCACTTAATAAAACCCCCAAAAACCCACATAAAAGTGGGTTTTATTGGGGTTTTTTGGTTTATACAAGTTTTTTGCTGCACAGTATCATTTATTTTTAATTACTACTTATTTGTTATGATTCTGTTATACATGCAAGATAAAAATTTAATTAAATTTAGGTTTTCAGACATCTCTGTATAAAAAGATAAAAATGATTTGAAAGAGCTGCAAAACCCAAACCTCATCAAATTAAAATTATCCAAAAGGAAAAAATGACTATTTTTTATCATTCATTATCTAATATGTAAAAATGAAAATTTGTCCGTCTGTAATTCTATACAAATCGACAGTTTGGAAGACAGGATTGTGAAACGTTACATATATGTGTATTAAAACACGGCCGAGGCAACTAAATTAATCCGGATCTAAATAATTTATAGTTAATTTTTAATTAATAAAACATCACCAATTTAACAGCAAGTTCCTATCAAGTTTAAACATTTTACGTTATAGCAGTTGCTAACAATTAAAAATCCACAATAAAATTCTTATCACAAAAATTCCTTTTCTATTGCAAGATTTCTATGTGAAAAATGAAAATGAAATAAATAGTTTGACGAAGATAAAAAAAATTAATATTACATCATAACTTTTCTATTGCAAGATTTTAAAATAAAAAATGAAATAAATAGTTTGACAAATTTAAAAAAGAAGTTAATATTACGTCACATTGGAAATGTAATGGATGGTTTAGGAAATGTAATGTAATGGATGGCAGGTGAATATATAATGTCATATGAGTTTGAAAAAGCACATTGAAACATGATAAAAACCTGAGCATAAGCTCGATAAGATAATTGGCATTTTAACATTTTGAAGTTCTTTGAATTTGTTTTCGTTATTTTTAAATCTATTCCATATACATACTCTTGTGTATGCATGTATATTAGAATTTCCACAAAGGTTTAGGTCCCTAGAGCTCATTCTTAGTCAAGAACTGAAATAAAGATGACAAATTGCCATTTTTCTTTAATAATGAAAAATTCTGTAAATAACAAAATACTCGGAAACAACTTTTCATCAAAAGGTTTTAATCTCGGTCTCAATCCAGATCACAGATTATATTTACTAAGTAAGTAGGTAATCTGTCGTCTGGATTAAATGAATAAAAAAAGAGTGAAAATTACGTAAATTAACAGGCAATTCTTGATATTTTCAAAACAAACATTCTTAAAATTCTGTGCAACGCCGGCTACTTTAGCTAGCATTATATATATATATATATACTATTACATATCATTCATTAAGGTCCATATAACTTATTTAAAAAATTTTTTATAACAGTTGCTTAAAAATATGTTTATAATGTATTAAGTATTTTAAAGTTGAACTGCATTTAATATTTCATTTTGTTTTACACTCAAAAATCCCCATTTTTGTTATTAAGAGGTACCACGTAAAATAACAGATACGATGAAAATCAGAAAATGATAAAGGAGGCATTTGTAGTCTGTACCTGTCTGAATAAAAAAACTTTTTTTCTTTAGACACTCTGCATATAAGTAAAATTGAAATCTATTAAATACAGCCACAACTGCAAAAATACATAATACATTATGAACACATTTTCTATGTACTATTAAAAAATGAATTATAACCTACACACTATAGTCATTTTTCCTATGTAGTCATAAAAAATTAAAAATACAAGTTCTTTCGATTATATTAATTTGGTGAGGGTTGGGTCTTGCAGTTCGTTCAAATCATTTTTAATTTTTATGCAAAGATGTCTGAAAATCTAAATTAAATTCAAATTTTATCTTACATATATAATAGAATCATAACAAGTAAGTAATTAAACATAGTTGGCACTGTGCAAAGAAATGGCAGCAAAAAACTCCAAAAACCTGAAAGAAACCAAAAAAACCCCAATAAAACCAGGGTTGCAAAAAAGCCGGCTAAAATTAAAAAAAGCCAGGCCGGTGGCTTTTATTGGTTTTAACCGGCTTTTTTTGGCCAAAATTGGCTTTTTTTGGCCATAATTGGCCTTTATACAATAAAGCAATATAATTATAAACTACACATTTTAAAGTGTTTTTAATTAGTTTTAATGACATTTAATTGATTTACAGTTTAATAAGTAACCCAATTTCTCAATAATGAGGACATTAATACTGGAATAAAACTTAGATGATTTTGCCAGTGATTTGTATTCAGAATTGCAAATATGTCAACTAAATTTTAAAAGTTGCCATACCAACTGCCAATTTTTTCATTTTTACTGCTTTATAAAATTAAAGAGGACAATGGTTACTTAGTTATATGTTTTATTACTTAATTTTAAGAGCTATTAATATACAAGTCTTATTTTATTTCTAGCAAACATTTAAAATTATACATAGTCATATTAATAAAAACACCACAATTTCTCACTATTAAAAACATTATGAATAGCATATGCATGAATATGCATAGCAACAAGTTTTTCAAAATTTTATTTTGAGAAATTTTTTTTTCTTGTTTAAATGCTCTATTTTTTATACACTTATATACCACTCTCCTCAAATAAAACATCTTTTTTAATTCCTCGTTTCCATTTTGATGTGTTACATTTTGTCATTAAGGCTGTTAAATCCAAAAGGGCAACTTTCTGACATAAGTTTTAATTTATTTTTGTTCAGAAACTATGTAATTGCACTGTTTTTTCTGGGTTTTTTTGCAAACGCTATAGATTTTTCAGAAAATAGTGTCAAAGTGAGTGTTTTTAACCGAATTTCCACACAAAAGAAGAAACCACTCAGGAAAGGGTGAAAAAACATGTTTGTCATGTGAACAAAATCTCTTTATAACTCAATAGATAATTGATGGATCAAAAAATGGAAACAGTTTGATTCCAAATCGCTTCCATGGTCAGGCTTTCGAATTTTACATCTTTCCGTTAAAAAATGAATTTGTAAATGTGTCAAAACATTTTGCGCTTGTTGAGCAGAGCAGTTAAGAACAGTTTTAATTAAATATAATCTTTAAAATGTGTAGTATATGTGGAGCTATATAATATAGAATTTCAAAGCACCAGTTCGGAGCCTAACTTATATCCTTTTCAATGTTTATATACATTTTTTTTCAGACATAATGCGTTCACAGTTGTCTTCTAGAAGTTATAAAGACTTATTTATTTGATAAAATTTAATAGAAATCTATTATTTTTTTTAGTAGAAAATATTTATAAGTGTATTAAAAATTAATTGATCCAAATTTAAAACAAATTTACTGTAAACCAACTTTAAAAAATAAAAACTGGCTTTTTTCAATAAAAGCCGGCTTTTTTTAAGTGGTTAAAACCAAAAAAAGCCGGCCGGCTTTTTTTGGCCTGGCTAAAAGCCAGCAACCCTGAATAAAACCCACACGGGTTGGGCTTTTTTAAAAAAAACCGGGTTTTTTTCAGCCCTGGTCTCAGTACACAAAACAAAAACACAAAGTAAAAACATAAAAAAAAAAATCAGAAATATTAAGCAAATTACTTATAAATAAAAGAAATACTTCTTTGACGGGCATAAAGTAAACACCACCCATATGTACTGATTTAAGACATATTGTAAACAAAAGAAAATTACATAAAATAAAATTTATATGCACTTAGCAAAACACACCAAGCTGCTATGCTTTATTAGACAATTACCAATCAATTATGTTCTTAAAAAGAAAATAAATCACTTACCGGTGAAATGGTAATCCAACTTTAAATCAATAAGCTGTACAATAAACAACTTATAAATGTAATACATCTTTATTTGGCACAGATGTCATATACACTCCATATTGGCACGATTTTTTTCTGACGCCAATGTCATATAAGCACCGGGTACTTAACTAACACCAAAGTGTCATTATTTTGCTTGATATGGTAAACCAGATATAGATGATATAGTAATGAGGTTTGGTTGGTGTTATGGTAACATCTGTGCCGAATATTTTTACGAGTGCAGTGACATGCTTTTTTTTAAACTGCCAAAATGCACTCCTACCACAGTTTCTTTAGGCAGTTTAGGGCGGGGGTGGGTGGTGGAGGTTGAACTGCACACCACCTGCCCTTTGGTGGATTTGATTTGATTATCGGAGCCTACACTCGATTATGAGGTTTTCAGCTTCGCTTCACTTGGCGGCTTTGTACCTCTAATGATCCAAAATTGCTAATACAGTTCTCTATAAACAGCTCTTTCAGTAGAAGTTACATCCATAGATGAGAACTTGTTTTTATTGGGATTAAATTCCAGGAAGAACTCACCTTCATCAGAATCTGTTGGTTCTCGGTAGAAAAGAAATAAGGTGCTTGGAGGCAGATTTGCCCGCTGCTACAGCCAGGTCACATATATCATGGAAAGTCGCACTGTCAGCAGACAGATCTAATCGCTGATAGAGTTGAGCTTGCTCTGTGCGAAACTTTCAGCACTCTAGAAGGTAGTGGTCAGTGGTTTCCAAGACTTGACACTCTGAGCAGAGGTATGAATTCCATAGGCCAAAACGATGAAATTGTGCCATGGTAGGCAACGAGCGGGTCTGTATGCCCTTTGGTTTAAAACTTTTTACAGCGTTCGAAATCCTTGGTGGCCCGCTGGTCCGAGACCACCAAAAGCGCAATCGGACCACTAACTTGAAAAATTTAGTGGTTTGCAGGACCAGTAACTTTTTCCCCCCTTTCTCACAGGTAAACTTAATTTACCCGTCCCCTAGAAAACCACAACCAAACACAAATCACATAATAATTTTAAAAAAATTGCATTAAATCTCAGTCATTTGAAATAAATAATCAGATGAATAAAATATCTAATTAATAATTTTATAGTTTTTCGTTATGTATACAGTTTATTTAATTTTTAGTAAATTATAATTTTACATTTTACTATGCTGAAAATTTTGGATGGCTGTAAAGGAAGTTTGGTTTATATTCTAAGAGGGGGGGGGGGAGGTCACTCAAGGGTTAAAGGGACTTAATAGAATTTTATGTAGCGGGCTAGTGATGATAACTGCGGACCAGTAAATTCTCATGCTTACTGGTCCTTGGGACCAGTGACTTTTTTTAATCAATTCTACCACTGTAAAATATCACTCTTCTTGTCCCACATCCAAAAAATTTGCATGCACATTGTTTAAAATAAAATATATATCTAAGTTAAAAACATTTCATTGTTTAAAACCAGCAGCACTACTTGAAAATTTATATATTAAAAAAAAAAAAAAAACGAACAATACACAAAAACTGCAACTAATCAATAAAATACTTACAATTGATTCTTGAGCGCTTTTGTTTTGTAATAACAATGACTCAAAAACTCTATAACTCAACTAGCTTCTAGTTAACTAGAAAAAAAAAAAAAAAAAAAAAAAAAAAAAAAAAAAAAAAAAACACCTCTCTTATTTTTTTGAAAAAAGCAAATAACAATAATGATAATATCTTGAAACTACAAAATTCTCCTCCGAAATATTTGTATTGGTAAGATTTGTTTTAAAAAAAGGGGCCTGTTTTTTGAAAGTATACGAGCCCTTTGCTAAAATTATGTACCGAGCTAGATCTGCCTTTTTGAATCTGCAGGCATAGTCTCAGAGTCCTTTCAAAGAGACAAATCTAGCTCGGTACATAATTTTAGCAATCTTGTGGTTATGGACATTCATTTAAAAAACAATATAATTAACGAGGAAGTATTACAAGAACGAAAAGGGCTATAAAAATTAAGAGGAACGATCAAGCGTAGCATAAGAAAAAGTGAGCGGGAATGGAGTCACAGTCACATGTATTGTAAACAATCGCCGGATATCGACAGTTGAGTTGAGGAGTTCTTCTGCTGCCGAGATACAGATACATTTACGCTGTTAGCGAAAGGAGATTGACCAATCAGAAAACTTGCTTCCTTAAAGCAGGGAAAAGTTCCCGAAATACAAGCTTCTGATTGGTCGATCTCGTTTCGCTAACAGCACAAAATCTATCTGGATCCCGGAAAGAATTTAGAATAAAAAAAAATTATTTAAATGATATTAATTATTATATATTATTAATAATTATTAATTATAAATGTTTATTATTAATTATTTAAATTATATTATATTATTTATATTATGTGATATATAATTAATATTACATATTAATATTATATTATGTGTTATTAATAATTATTAATTATAAATAATTATTATTAATTATATAAATTATATTATTTATATTACGTAATATAAAATTAATATTATATATTAAAATTATATGATTTATATGTTAATAAACATCAATAATTATTAATTATAAATATTATTATTAATTATTTTATTAATTATTTTATTAATTATTATATTAATAATTTAAATAATAAATAATTATTTAGAGTCAGAAATGCAGCCTCAGCTGCATAAACAATAATCAAATATTCCAATGTAAGTTTAAATTAAAATATTTAATAAGAATTATTTTTTTTCATTCGTTTTTATAAAGTAGAAGTAATTTTCATACAAACTGGAAGTCATGTCTTTTCGGGGAGAAGGGCAAATTGCGCATTTAGTAAATCCGGGTCCGGGTGTGCTATGAAAAAGAAGAAAGGGGGATGGGATGCCTTCTCCCTGGATTTTGAAATTAAAGTAAAAAAAAAAAAAAAAAAAAAAAAATTCTTCTTTTGAAAAACATAGTAGAATTTATTCTTTTCGAGTAAGTAAAAAAAAAAAAAAAAAAAAAAAAAGGAAGCGTTTTTCCGTTTAGGGGAGGAGGGTGACATAGGAGAGCAACTGCCCCTCCCTAGATTTTCAATTCAGTAACTAATTTTATTTTCTTAATTTGAAAAACATAATAAAATTAATTCTTTGCCAGTGATAATAAAAAAAAAAAAAAACAGAAACCAATAATTTTCCGTTGGGAGGAGGGGGGGGGGGATGTCATATGACAGTCATTTGTTCCTGCCTGGATTTAAAAATATAAGTACCTAATTTTTTTCACCGATTTTGAAATACTGAATTTTTTTTTAATTCGAGTGATTTAAATTAAAAGAGGAATTAAAAAGTTTCAGTTGAGGGAGCGGTATAGGAGGCCCATTGCCCTTCCGTGGATTTTGAAATTGTACAAACTAAATTTTCCTTTTTTTCCTATTTTGAAAACATAGTAGATTTTTTTTTTTTTTTTTTTTTTTTTTCGAGTAACTTAAAAAAAAAGGAACCAAGAAATTTCTGTTTAGGGGAAGGTGGCACAGGAGACCAACTGCCCCTCCCTAGACATTTCAATTTAAGTAACCCAATTTTTTTTCTCCTGCTATGAAAAACATAGTATAATTTATTCTTTGCGAGTAACTTAAAAATTAAGGTAACCAAAAATTTTTCGTTAAAAGGGGGGAGCCTAGGGGAGTGTCATTGCCGCTGGATTTTGATATATATATATATACCTGAATTTTCTTTTTCTCCGATTTTGTATAAATTTTATTTATACGCAGAAACTTAAAATAATAGACGGACAGTATAGCAGAAATATCAGTTGCCAGGGGTTGGGGGGGGGGGATAAGAGAAAAGCCATTTCCCTTCCCTGGATTTTGAAATTTAAGTAATTAAATTTTCTTTTTTTCTTTCTTTTTTTTATGAAATGCATAGTAAAATTCATTCTTTTTCAACATTTTAAAATAAAAGAAATAAAAAAAAATCCGTTAAGGAGGGTGGGGGGGATGGAAGGCCCATGCCAATCCCTGCAGTCTGAAATTTAATTAACGGAATTATGTTATTTTCTCCGATTTTGACAAATATAGTAAAATTTATTTATTCCGTATGGCTTAAAATTAAACAGAAACTAAGAATTTTTCTGTTGGGGGAGAGATTCACCCCCCCCTCTCCCTATGTATCATTCTTAGTAGTTGGTAGAGTTTTTTTTTATGTTTATGTATTTAAACTTTATCGTAAAGTCAGGTTAAAAACAGTGTAATTTTTTTTTCTTTTTTTTTTTGGGGGGGGGGGGAGGTGTAGCCCGAGGTCATCGGCATTCCCCTCCCGGATTTTGACATTTAGTTTTAACTAAATATTTTCTTTTTCTCTGATTAACACATAATAAAATTGATCCCTTTCGGCCAAGTAAAATAATTAAACACTAAGAGAAAGACGGGAAACTGGTAAAATTAAAGAGATGAAATTACTTCAATACTGCTGTATTGCTACAGACGCAAAATCTCATAATTTTAAAAGTTTATGATGACTTCACTTAAACTATAGTCTTTTTGAGGTTAATAGCACAGAGAATTTTTGAAATAAAGGACCACAAAATTACGCCACATTAGCCGCAGAATTTCTAAAGTATTTTTATAGTCGAGATTGCAATACAGAAAATCTATAGTTGACTATAGAAAAACATCAAAAATACTCCACTTCTGTAGAAAAACTGCAGTTCATTTTTAGCTGGGACAGACAAGCAAACAGACAAACGGATATCATAAACCCATTCAACTATGAGAGAAAGTGTTAAAAACGAAATTTTTGGCGTTAAAACGATCGAAATCGACCTGAAACACACATTCAAATTCCCCCTCTGAAATGCGTTGTATTAATATAAAGTAGATACTCACCAATCGGTATATTCTTATCACGATTTGCTGTTTTCTCAACCGTAGCGCCCGGACTAATAGACAATAACTTAATGGAATTTTTTTGAGAGTCCTGTAAACGGAATGTAAAAGCTATACACTTCAAATTTTTTTCCGAACATGTTATTGTAAACTTCAATAACATATAAATTACATGGCAATCTGCGGGAATTTAAGCGAGTAGCGATATTTAAGCGAGTAGCGATATTTAAGCGAGTAGCGATATTTAAGCGAGTTTGAAAGTGGAATGGCAAGCAGACAGACAGACAAACAAACAGACAAACTGAATTCATAAACTCTTTAACTATGACAGAAAGTGTCAAAAAGATATTTTTGACGCTAAAACCATCGAAATCGACCTGAAACATACATTCATATGATGGATAGTAAGAAAATTCAGAAAATGACGCCATTTTGAATAACAGCCGACATCTTGAATTCCCATGGCTTTACGCGATGCCTCACCCTCTGAAATGCATTGTATTAATATAAAGTAGATACTCACCAATTGGTATATTTTTATCACGATTTGCTGTTTTCTCAACCGTAGAATCCGGACTAATAGACAATAACGTAATGGGATTCTTTTGACGGTCCTGTAAACGGGCTATAAAAACTATACACTTCAATTTTTTTTTCGAACATGTTATTCTAAACTTCAATAACATATATGGATTAAATGACAATCTGAGTGAATTTAAGCGAGTAGCAATATTTAAGTGAGTTTAAGCAGGTAACGGAAAGCAGACAGACAAACAAACAGACAAACTGATATCATAAACCCATTCAACTATGACAGGAAGTGTTAAAAAGATATTTTTGACGTTAAAACCATCGAAATCGACCTGAAACACACATTCATATGATTTATAGTAAGAAAATTCAGAAAATGACGCCATTTTGAATAACAGCCGCCATCTTGAATACCCACGACTTTTCGGATGCTTCCCCCTCTGAATTGCATTGTATTAGCATAAAGTAGATACTCACCAAGTGGTATATTCTTATCACGATTTGCAGTTTTCACCTTATTTTTCTCGTGTAGCACTCGGACTATATACCCTGTTGTTTCAGACGATTTAAGACTCTGAATTAAAAAAAAATAGCGTAAATATCATTTTTAATTTAAGTACGTTAACTTTTATGGTGACTTAAATTTGAACTCTTTTATATAATCGATTCCTCATTTAAAACTTTTCTTCAACGAAAAGCCATAAAAGTTGAAAAGTTACCTTATTTCTCTTCAAAAAAAAATTTGGATCATTTTACAACCTGCTCTCGTGTACTATTTTCTTATTTTAGGTAGAAGTTCCATAATGTTTAAAAGCCTAGCTAACACCTTAAAAATAAACTCACCACGAAAGTTAACTCATTTTAAAGAATTTCTTTGTACGATCAAACTTCATATGCTTTTAAATTTAAGATAAATCTCTATTATTAAAAGTGTAACAGTTATTACTAAATCTGTAAAATGAAATCCATTTCATAAGCTTTTAACGTAATGTTACTTATGAATAAAATATCTGAAATAGTAGTGTATTAGATAAAAAATAATTAATGATTAACGAAATTGTTTCTATTCATTATTTTTCCATATTTCACATTATTGCTTTATTTAAAAATGGGATTTAAGAAAGTATTAATTTGTAACTGATGTTTTTAAACGTAAACTATTAAATACAAAATAACGAATATTTCAAAAATAAGGTTCTTGGAATGATTCACTCGAAGTAATTACGCTTAAAAATATTTTTTGATTTGTAGATAGCAAGGAGTTAAAAATGTAAGAAATAAAAAAGGGGTTTAAAAAATATATTGTTCAGAAAATTGAAACTAGTATATATTGTAAGAATGTTGTCTGCTAAAAAGTAAAACTAATTCATGGAGTAAAGTAATCAGGAAATGCACAGTATGACTATTTTTAAAGTTTAAATGTTTTACATAGTTCACTTTGAAAAGGGCTTCAACAATCAACAAAAATTGGAGCTTTTCATTAGTCAATGATTATAAATAGTTTTTCACTTCTCATCAATTTGCTTTATACTGCTTTGTTATACGCATCGCATAAAAATTCAAAATACGTAGTAGGATTCAAAAGTTCCCGGACTGACTCTATAACTGTAAAAATATTACCAATCACATTGCTGAAATAAATCTGCCTTCGAAATAAGGACCTAACGCAACAATACACATTTGCCATCGCCATTAAAGTTCATCGAAGCTCTTCTGGAATCCATTTTTAGCCATGTACTTTAATCCAGCCTGCGATGCACTTTTTACTTCCTTTGAAGTTTGAAATCGACGACCATGCATGCTAAGCGAAGACCAAAAGGCAATTCGAATTGAAATGGTGGGAGGCTTAATCTCGGCTGTTGACAAAGATCCTTCCCTACTTGTCAGAATTGTTGCTGGAGACTGAAAATGGTGTTTTTTATATGATCCGCAATCCAAGAGAGCATCGGCAACTTGGAAATCACCACGGAAGAAGAAATTCCGCCAAGATCGCTCTAAAGGGAAGGTCATGTTAAAGGTATTCTTCGATATCTGGAATTTATCCCTGAAGGACGCACTGTCAACAAAGAACTCTATATAGACATCCTGCGTCGTTTGCGTGAGTCGGTCCGGAAGAAGAGACCAAAATTGTTGGCTAAGCAGTCATGGGTGCTTTTTTGCATGACAACGCTCCTGCACACCGATCCCTAGTCGTCTGTGACTTCCTTACGAAAACGAAAACAGCTGTTTTACCACATCCTCCTTACTCCCCTGATCGCTCAGCCTGCGACTTTAGCCTGTTTCCTGAACTGCACGTCACTTGGAGGGTCGTCAATTTCAATCTTCAGATGAAGTTAAAAGTGCATCGCAGGCTGAATTAAAGGACATGGCTAAAAATGTATTCCAGAAGTGCTTCGATGACCTTATTTCGAAGGGGGGGGGGGTCTTATTTAGGGTCTTATTTCGAAGGCGGATGTGTTTCGGCAATGAAATTGGTAATATTTTTAGCGTTATAGAGTCAGTCCGGGAACTTTTGAATCCTACCTCGTAAAACTGGTGCTATAAGTGTGGTTAAAAGTGTCTTAGGAAGTTAAAAGAAGTTAAGTGTGGCTCCAGTTTTTTGTTTGGCGAGAGCAATTCGTATAAGAGATGAGATCCTCAGTTCGAGAATCGATCCAGATTCAATCCTCGGTTGGAATAGAAATGTTAGGCTGTTTTTAAACTGTTTCACTAAATCCTTTTATGATGTTTTCAAGTTTGTTCTGATACCTGATGTACTACAGTGAGGATTTTGAGTATTTGTTTAAATAAGTAAATATAATAACAGCTATCCAGTTTTATGTTAAATGTTTATTGAAACAATATTAAAAAATGTCAAAATATTTATTTCGTAATACTTTTGAAAGTTTGGTAATTAACTGAAATACGTTTTAGTGTCACTGCATCTGTAACGATAAAATTTTGAACTATATTCTCGTGATTTTTATTTTTTCTTATTCAAATCATAGTTCAACGTAAAATAAGGCCCAAAATTGTTTTAAGAGAATTAATATTGTTACAATTGTAGCTGCTCAAGTCTAAATTTGGTTTAGGTTGGTACCAAATTTCTAATAAGTGTATATTAAGAGTTAAAGTCATGCTCTTCATTGACTAATTTAATAGATTAAAGAATACGTTGTTCGCATTTTAATACAGAGAGCATATCCTACGGATATTCAGTCCTTCATGCAATTCCAATCATACACATTTGATACAGTCATCATACACAAGAAGTTGAGCATAACTCTTAATCACAGACTTATTTCGCTTCATTGCAGTGTCATAAGTGTTTCAAAATATAAACTGTATTTATGGAGAAAAATAAAACACATTTACTGATAGGATAAAAACATTCTTAATAAAATTAATGATGTCTATTATATATTATACATACAGAAGCGGCATGCGCAACTTCACAAGGGGCGACTATTGTTTTTATTTTTTAAATCAGGTCCAATATTTTCTTTTATCCAAAAATGCTTCCGTTGTATAGATTCCTTGTATCTTTCACGTTCGAGGTAGTTTCTTACTATAATTTTATCTTAATATTCAAACAAAACGTTTATTATTATTTTAATGTAAATTTTGAGTTCAAACAAAGCACATGTTCACTTCATTTGCTAGGAACAATGTCCTATATCTTACATTCTGGTTTTTTTCTCGTGTCGTTAAAAAATCGTTATACACTTTTGGATAAGTAACTAAAACTTCCTTTTCCGTTTAAAACTGTAGCTGTATCTTCATCTCTTTGTGGTTAATAAAGAATCTTCATTTTATGCTTACATGATCTTTCTATGCGTTAATAAAAGAAATAAGGTAATATAAAATCAACCACCCATCAGAAAGCTCTTAAAAAGTGTGATTGCATAATTCCCTGACGGTTGGAGGGTTAATTAAAACAATCGATCACTTCCGCAGTAATTTAAACGCTTATTAATGGTCACATCGACAGTTACTATAAACAACTTTTTACACTTAAGTATGCACCTAGTTCACATCACTAAAGCGTGCGTCAATGGATTCCACAGTGTCTCAGTTTTTACTTGTAAATATAAATTTTCCAGCGTTTGGTTTAGAATCTTTAGTATGTACGTTAAAATTTCCGTTACGCCAATTAAATAAACTGTTTGTCTGGATTGCAATTCAAATTTTAAGTTAAATGTGTTACCTGTTAATGTTTACTATATCTTAAAGATTTACATTTTGGTTTGATGTATCTTATTTAAAGTAAAAAAAAAAAAAAAAAAAAAAAAAAAAAAAAAAAAAAAAACAGAAAAGTCTCTTCATCAATTTAGATAGGACACTCATTTATCCGCTCTCTGACTGTTAGTCAAGCAACCACTCGTGTTGTTTGAGTTCCTCTTTGGCATCGCTGACATTTCTCTACAGTAATATTCGTTTGCTTAATGATCTTTATCTTTGAAAATAAAGGAATTGGATTTAAGTATATCTGCAGTTTTTACTTCTAATCTTCATAAAAGTTATCAGTGTCAAAGTCAAAATATACGGAAATTCCAGTCCGCACAATAAAATTTCTATTTAATGTTACATAATGCAATTTTATTTTTTATTTTCTAATAAAAAATATTTTTAGAAAAGAATACACAAAAATACAGCAATTAAAAGACAAAATTTCAGATTGTAATTTTCCTAGCATGTCGCCTGTGATATGTGCAAAGTAAAAGATTTTCTGCTATCATGTACAAATATCTTTTTCTAGTTTTTTTAAGTCCTGATTAATGGTTATACCTTATATAAAACATATATGTTGAAGGTAACAAGTTCTGTATTTTACAAATAATTTTTCATAATTAAAATATGGCTGTCACTGAAAATGAATGTCATTGTCCTGGACTGCTACTTTTAATTCTTTATGAGGTATAAAGATGGCGCTGCAGATTAATTCTTCTTGTTCTTGACATAGTTAGTAAAATCATTGCCACTTGCAAGATATTTTAGATATTTCTTTAAAAATAATGTTTTTAAAGGTTTTGTAAAAATTGAGTAGACTTTTATTATGTCATTTTCCTGTCTTCTATAAATTAAAAATAAAATTCAACATTAAATTGAATTTGAGGTACTACAGAGGAAACATGTTCCTTTAAACAAAATTAAAATGTTATATCTAAAAAATAATAATAAACAAGAATGTGAAAAATGTTTTAGAATGAAATTGTCACTATCCTCGCATACATATGCCAAGAAAATGACACGTAATTATAATTACATAAAAATGAACTTAAGCTCTTCAAACTTTAACAATTTTACATGTAAATTCCTTTATTTAGCTGTTCAAGCAGCATTTAAAAAAATCAGAAGCTTTAAAACGATTTAAATTTTCAAAATTTTTGTTATCAAAATCTCACATTTTGTGATATTCACCCATCAAGGAATTTTTCGATCCTTCAATTACACATATTTTTACTTTGAACTCCAAATCGCAACCAGACAGTGATTTGAACGTTACAAAAATTTTGGATCACGTAAATCTACATTACAAGTACTCTAAGACTTAATATCACATACAGAGTTTTTTAGTTTTGAGATAATAAAAAATATATGGACTAAAAAGTTTTTTTCATTTCAAAGCAAATTTTTCATCTCTTAAATTATCCACCGAATAACTTTATTTAATATAAAGTTACAACTTTATGAAAAATTATTTTTGCTTTTTAGACTTAAATCTTGTATTTATATATGTTGCGAATTATACTTTCTCTCGAGTATTATAAGACTTAATATAACTTACAGAGTTTCTTAGTTTTGAGATAATAAAAAAATATGGACTAAAAAGATTTTTCATTTCTTAAATTATCCACCGAATAACTTTATCTACATATATAAAATCCTAATGAAACGCATTTTATGAAACGGAAGTATGTAACGGAAGTATGAAACGCAAGAATGAATCGACTGATTAAACAACTGATTATATTTCACGGCGATTTCTCCTAAAATATGGAATACTTTGCAATGAAATTAACACCAAAAATCAATATTGATCCGCAGATTTCAAAACTGCTATTATAATTTTTAAATTCGAAATAGTTTTCGAAATATTATTTTATTTCTAATTTTATATACATTTTTCTAATGATGGCAACTCAAACTTTAATCATAACTGATATACTGATATTTCTTTTCGTATTTCAGAAAGGGTTATTATTTTTAATTAATTTGTGACCAGTTTGGCCTCACTTGAATCTATGCTAAGAACAATGTTTTTCTTTTTTTTCATTATCATTTTATTTAATATAAAGCTTTCATTTCAAACTGAAAAATTTAAAATCAATGGCTGTAACTTCTTTCTCTTTTTAAAACGAAACGAAAGGAAAAATATGTCATATACGCACCGGGTTACCTAAATAGCACCAAAGAGCGTTGTTTTGTCTGACATGGTAACCCGGCTACTGTTGCTTATTTATTAATAAAGGTTTATTTACCTTTATTTTCTTTTTATTTAAAGCAAAAAAAAGGTATAAATTGCTTTGTTCTATAGTTATTAATTAATTATTTTTATTTATTATTAGTTCATTTTAAAAACAATAGAAAATAATTCAAATATACATATACATATGTAACTGGTATTCGAAAACGAGGTTTTCGCCAAATTGTCGTAAAAAAAAAAAAAAAAAAAAAAAAAAAAACCCACGCCAAACCCGATTAAATATTGCAAGAAATCCTGACATTTAATTTCCAATTCAAAGTAATGTTTTAAATGTACTCTTAGTTATCCAGTCAACCAATTTCGCCAAATTATATAAATCGTCAAAACACTCACCAAATTATACAAATTGACGTAATTTTTATTTTAAATAACGAAAGAACAAATAAAGGCAGAGATGTCATATACCCATATTGGCGCGGTTTTTTCTGACGCCAGTGTCGTATACGCAAAGGTACTTAACCCTTAACCGGAATCGTGGGTCCATTTTGACCGGACAACGACAAAAAAAAACAAAAACAAAAAAAAAAAAAAAAAAAAAAAACGTTTAATTTCGAAACGCGCGCATCAGCGCTTAAAGAACTAAATTTAATAAAAAAAAAAATGTATAATTTCAAGATATATATGAAAAAAAGTTGATTTATATAGTACATGAAACATTTTTCAATGCGCTTATAACCCATCTAAGTGGTAATTTCATATATATTAGAAAATAACTTGGATTTTAATTAAAGGGTCTTTTTGGACATAAGATTCCACTAATGTGGAAGAATTTAGCGGTTCCGGTTAAAGGTTAACTGACGCCAAAGTATAGTTATTTTGCTTGATATGGTAATCCGGATGTTGTTGTTTATGGTGGTGATGTTTTTGCTAAAATGGCGTCGGAAAAAAACCCCGCCAATATGGGGAGTATATGACATCTGTGCCGAAATAAATTAGTATAGCTTTGGGCACAGATGTCATATACGCCCCATATTGGCGCGATTTTTTTCTGACGCCAATGTCATATATGCTACGGGTACTTAACTGGCGCCAAAAAGTCGTTATTTTGCTTGAAATGGTAACCTGGACGTTGTTGTTTATGCTGTTGATGTTTTCGCCAAATTGCCGTTCGAAAAAAGTCGCGCCAATATGGGGCGTATATGACATCTGTGCCTATCGTGTCAAAATTATTGGTAAAAATAAAAATAAAACGTCGAAATAAAAATCCCTTGGTGGCATAAACACGTGTAACTTCCTTACAGTCAAGTGAATGTGACATTTACGATCAACCATTATCGGCATTTAACCTTATATTCTGGCGATAGATTTTTGGACGATGGGATAGCCAAGTAGTACCGTTTTAATTTACCACTCGAAAAAAAATGCTAACTGGAGAGTTAAAAAAAGCTATTGTCGAGATTTTCACCCGGTTAACATAAAAGTATCAAGAATTCTTTGTGATCATCGCATCTTTTATGTAGTTTTATTCGAAAAAATAACTTTGATTCTTTAATCAAAATGGAAACCTTTCTTAGGAAAAGCGAAGTGTTGTAATTGTTTATGGCAGTTACATGACTTGGACTATTGTAATATAAGTGAAATCATGGCGATAGAATAATATTTGGCGACTTATCGCCTGTGTCTGGCTAACATTAAAGTACCAAAATGACCGCCTGGAATATAAAAAGCGAAGGAATCCGCCCAGAATTGTTGATAATAGTCACATGACTTAGGATATTATTAAAGAGATTATTTTAAATTCTAAAAACAGCGCAAAGAATAATATTTCCTAACGATTAAAAATTTATTTACACGTGACTATTAAAAACAGAAAAAACCCCCTTTAAAATTACAATTAAATGAGTACGTGTTACAAGCAGGAAAATATTGAAAATTATGTTTTGAAAATTGTATTTACACGTGAATATTAAAAGAGAAAGGAAACTTTAAAATAATAAATACATTAATATGCGTTTAACTCTTTCAGGGGCAAGGTACTTCTATTCGTAAAATGTTGAAATCAGTAAATGGCACCAGAATTTACAAAGAAATTTCGAAATACGAAAATGCTTTTGTTCTCTTAATAATAAAAGGAAAAATTTCATTCCAATATTCTGGTGCATTTAAGAATTAAAATGAAGTGGTCCAAAAATGAACTACCGCCCTCGAAGGGGTTAAAGCGGTAAATTGTAGTAATTATAGTAAATTGTATTATGTCAATCGTTTTATAACGCTGTTAAAAAATACCGGGAAGCAAAGACTCTGTTTACTTAATTCATTTTATTTTAGCTTCCTTTCAAATGTTTAACTTCTTTAATCAAACATGAAAACAACCGTTGGATTTCTTAATAGCAAGTGATTCGGCCTTAAATTTTTGCAATCAAAGGGAATTGAATGGAAACCCGTTTACAGGGAGATCGCTATAGGTTTTTTCAATTATAATTCAGTCTTCTCTAATCTTTTTAAAACCGATCAAATTAGCGTGCTTTTAGATTCTGCGGTGTCTGAATGGGGGGTTGGCAAGCGTAGCTTGCAGGGGGCAGAGCCCCCTAGTTTAATATAAAGTTACAACTTTAAAAAAAATACTTTTGTTTCTTAGAATTATTTTTTGAGTTTATATATGTTGCAAATTATACTTTCTCTTTCATGGTTACAAATATTTTTTCAGTTTAGGTCTGATTTGAATGTTCAACTCATTCCACCTCACATCAATTTCATTATGTTTATCACAAAGTAACATCTTTAAAATGTGCCACAAACGATTTTTCTTCACAGACTATAATATAACGGAACCTTTTTAGCTCACAGGGTATCAAAGCCTGAGAGCTAACGTGTCCGCCGGTTCTGTACGTACGTATGTACGTACGTATGTATGTAACGCGATAATTTAGATTAAAATATCCGATTAGCTTTTAAAAAAATTTCTACGTTCATTCTGATAAGGCGCTTCCCTGATTAGTTTTGGCGATTTATTGGTTAAGTGTAAAGGGAAGAACGGAGGCTAATCCCCATAACTTAGATAAATTGTTTTTTCGTGTAGAATTATCAGATTTTCTTCAAATTTGGTGTACCGGTAAATTCTGATAAGGCGCTTCCCTGATTAGATTTGCAGGTTCATTGTTTAAGTCTAAAGAGGGTAACGGGGGCTAATACTCTCTTAATTTAGATAAATTAGTTTTTCTAACCGATTTGCTTCAAATTTGGTATATTGTATGGTTTGTGTCGATAAGGCTCTTCCCTGATGACATTTGGAGGCTCATTTGTTAAGTCTAAAGAGGGGAAACGGAGGGAGGAAGCACCCTTTAATTGATTTTTCAAGGGGCGTTATTCTTTGAAATAAGAGTACAATATACAATTAACGTGAATAGCCTGTGAGCTCAATGCCATCGGTTTAACTGGGCCCTTTTATTTTCTATTTAGTTCCACTTTATGCGCACTGTAAATGCTACGCATAACGTATACTATATTAACGATTTTCTAGTCAACCTCAATCATGTATATAAATATCATTATGCTTAAAATGTTTTAACACTATTAAAATACACCGCACATGATATTGAACTGCGAATGGTATGCACTTTACTTTCTATACCAAACATGCCGTGATGCACCCCATTAGCTAATAACAATCACAAGTTTACAATTGCAATCCGAGTATATTTACCTGAGTTTGAAATTGGCTGGACGGCCAGGTAGGCGAATAGGCAAACCCAATTCATAAACACTTTTGAAATATATTGGAAAATGTTAAAAATGTAGTTTACTCATAAAAAAAATGAAATAGAACAATACATAAATAAAAATGTTGAAGAGTTTTACTTATAAAGGATTTTCTTTTTTGACACATTCTGAATTAAATTTGCTTAATTGGTCTCAGGACTCTTAAAATTGGAAAAAAGTGAAAAGAAAATACCATTTTCAACATTTAATATCTTAATATGTATTTGATTTTAAGACCCAACTTTAATTGGGATAAAATATATAACTGTGTTCTTTTATTGCATGCATTTAAAAAAGTTACAAGATGCAGAATTAGCATTTACAGGGGATTACAATCTGTTAGACATTTGACGAGCAGAAAATCGGCATGACAGATTACGCGCAGGATTACAAAATAAATTTTGCAACTAGCTGGAAAATTTTGGTTGATCATCAGATCGTAATGATTACCCTAAACCTAAATAAATTTGTATTTAAAGCATTTTTATATTTTTAATACAAAGTTGTATTTAGCTAATGCAAAATTTAGAAAATTTCGTCAATATATTCACCTATAAAAATATTTTTTTGAACATTAAAAAGGAAATTTTATGTTCAGTGTATACAGAAAAACATAAAACATATATTTTGGAAAATTTTATGAAAAAAAATTTTGAGATATCATACCCGTTATGCCCAAAAACGTCATTTGGAGAAAAATGACTTCAAAGTTTCGGAAACGTCGCTTCAGCTATAGAGCGTATATGATTCTAAAAACCATAACTACTGTTGTAATGGGAATTTCAAAGAAACAATTCAATCATAACGTTCAGAAAAGATAGGAGTTTAACGTCTAAAAAAATAATAATTTCGAAAATTTTGAAACTTTAATAGTCCTGAGATCCCTTGAAAAAATATGGTACTTTTTTTATTCATAAACTCAGAAGTTGTCAGTTTTTATGTTTTTAGCGAATTAAATTTTACAAATAAGAATTGATTATGACGCAACTAGATGATTTTAATCGCATTAATTTCAAAACAATATTCATTAATATTTAATTTTGTATTTTTTAGCCAATTTAAAAAAATCTTTTCAAAAGTTTAGCTCCATAGAAACATAACGTCATTCTCTTGTTATCTGAAAACCTTTTGAAGCATTCTACATTAAGAAACTCATAGTCATCAAAGAATGCTTGCCGTTTACTTTATACATCTGTTTCGAAATATGAACTTCATATGTGCGTTCATTTTCCCAATTAATTAATTTATAAATAACACTTTTAGGGGTAGGGAGGGGGGGGGGGGTCAAGAATTATACTGGGACATTCTACTTCAAGATATCCAATTCAGAAAATGGCATACTCTTCAATGAAAATGTCCGCAAATTTTACAATCAAACACTGTTACTTTCAAAAATAAATAACTAGCGTTTCTTTCGCACCGAATTACCGTATTACAATTTCTAAGCTTCTGAACTGGATCATTTTCCGGCAAATGTTTCCAAAAAAGTAATTTTATAAGAAGAAAATATGTACTGAATGTCCTGACTCTCTGCAATTATAGGAAAAATACCATTTGGAATCACTTTTTCGTTATGCAAAGAATAATAATTTTATCTTTTAAAAATATTTTGTTAATGCTGTATTCTAGGAGAATTTATAAAAAAAAATATTTCCATCAAGTATTTATTACTTTTATTTTTAGGGCTCCGTACTTAAAAAGTAAAAACGGAACCATTATAAGATCACTCCTGTGTCTGTCCGTCTGTCTGTCTGTCTGTCACAGCCATTTTAATCGTAAATTATGGCACGTGGAAAGTTCAAATTCGAGGAAGTAATAAAGACCATTGACCCACATATTTTCAGATTAATAAACATTCATAAATATATTTAGTAAAAAAGTAGAGGGGCCAATTATGCTACTTGAAAAAAAAATCTTTTCTTTGTATATCATGTGGGGTATCATGTGAAAGCTTATGTAACGCTGAACTCAAAAATACATTCCTTTTAAATTTAGGTATTATATTTTCAAAGATATTGTTGAAAATGTAGCGCACAAATATGTTCCCTTCCATCTAATTCCGAATCTACTGAAACTAAAATTATGAAAAAATTAGAGGTAGTAGACGTTAATATAAACCTTGCCGGAAAATTATAGCGATTACCCTAGGTCACATAGTTTTTGAGTAATTAGCATTTTTCTGTTATAAACAAATTTCGATTTACGGGTATTCAGAAAAACTGTTGAGCATCGCTGAATATACCTATCGTTGCAGAAGAATAAAAGCATTTTTGATAATGATTTTCGAAAAAAATCATCGGTAATTAGCTGAGATATTAACCCTTAAAGGTACGATCAGTTTGGACATACACAAGGACAGAGCGGCGTACTCTATGCCTAGTTAACGACTTTTAATGATATATATGTGTAATGTAATGTCCAGTAACAGTATAAAAGCAATAAACGTCAAATTGTTAAAAACATACTAATTTAAGGGGTCTCGGGACTCTAAAAAGTGGAAAAAGTCCTTCCGGCCAGTGCCGGGAGGAAGAGGTAGCTTTCATATTCCTTATTTTAAAAAAGCCAACTTATATTATTCAAACACACGAAGCTCAATTTAGTGGAAACCGAATATAGGAGATTCAATACTATTTTTTATCAATACTAAATCATTATGGATAAGAATTTCGCGAAATTAGTCAGCTTTATCCAAGCTGCTTTTATTTAAAGTAACTTATATTTGGCTGCCAAATTCGGCGATTTCTTAAAGTGCCTGCCATTTTAAGACAACATGGTGGATGAGGTTAACCAGTGAACTTGGTCGAGACCTTAGTAATTGCTGTGCACATGCTCACTCACATCGGAATCGGTCGATATATACAAGTGCTTTCGCAGGCAAAAAATCAGATTTTTCAAAATGTCACCCACATTAGAAATTGAAACTGCTATATCTGAGCCATTTTTTAAGATAAAGACGAACAAAAAATGCTCCTGAATCCTTATACCAAGGTCAAATACTTAAGAAAGAAACCTTTTTCAATTTCTAATTTTTTTGCACCTCACTTTAAATATAATTTTTTTAAATTTAATGGCCGCCATTTTGAAACAAGATGGTTGATGAAGCTGGCCAGCGAACTTGTTCGAGATTATCTGTACTATCCACATGCCTTCTTACATCGAAATAGGCGATTACGTGTGTTATCGCGTTACAAATACAAGATCGTTTCAAAATGTTAGCCATGCTAGAAATTCAAAGTGCTATAATTCAACCATTTTTTAAGATATAAACAAAAGGACAAATTTTCAGAAACAAAAACTGCTTCGGAATCTTTGTATCAAGGCCAAACACATAAAAAAAATCTTTTTCATTTTCCAATTTTTTAATACCTTATTTTAAATTTTAAATTTAATTTTTTAATGGCAAACCTTTTGAAACAAGATTGCGAATGAAGCTGGCCAACGAACTCGGTCGAGACATTGGTATGTACTATGTACAGACGAACTTACATCCAAATCGGTTCATAAATACGCCTGTTATCGCGTGACAAAATCAGGTCGTTTTAAAATGTCAGCCACAATAGAAATTCAAAATGCTATAACTCAGCCATTCTTTTAGATATAGACGAAACAAAAACTGTTCCGGAATCTTTGTTTTAAGGTCAAACACATACGAAAAAAATCTTTTTCATTTTCCAATTTTTTGTTATCTCATTTTAAATTAAATTAAAAAAAAAAATTTTTAAATGGCCGTCCTTTTGAAACAAGATGGCGGATGAAGCTTGCCAACGAACTCGGTCGAAATATTTGTATGTACTATGTACACACCAAGGTACACCCAAATCGGCTCATAAATAAGTCTGTTATCACGTGACAAATATCAGGACGTTTCAAAATGTCAGCCACGCTAGAAATTCAAAATGCTATAACTCAGCCACTTTTTAAGATATAGACGAAACAAAAACTGCTCCGGAATCTTGGTATAAAGGTTAAATACATAAGAAAAAATATTTTTTCAGTTTTCAATTTTTTGGTACCACATTTCAAATTTAAATTCTTCTTAAAAATTTAAATGGCCGCCATCTTTAAAGAAGACGGCGGTCGAAGCTGGCCAACGAACTCGGTCGAGACATTGGTATGTACTATGTATTAACGAAGTTACATTCAAATCGGTTCATAAATACGCCTTTTATCGCGTGACAAAATTCAGGACGTTTCAAAATGTCAGCCACGCTAGAAAATCAAAATGCTATAAGTCAGCCATTTTTTAAGATATAGACGAAACAAAAACTGCTCCGGAATCTTTGTATAAAGGTCAAATACAAAAGAAAAAAATATTTTTCCATTTTCAATTTTTTGATACCACTTTTCAAATTTTAATTTTTCTTTCTTAAATTTAAATGGCCGCCATTTTGAAACAAAATGGCGGATGAAGCTGGCCAACGAACTCGATCGAGACATTGGTATGTACTATGCACACACCGAATTACATCCAAATCGGTTCATAAATACGAGAGTTACAGTGTGACAAATGTCAGATATATATATCTGGATATATATATATATATATATATATATATATATATAAATTTTGAACGGAGGGTGGTTTCGGGGTCTAGGGGTCATGATCGATCAAAATATACCGACATTTTTTTTAAAATCGCTCTCCTCCGAACGGCTGCAATAGGTAGCTTTTTGTAATGAAAGCTACCTAAAAATGAAAAAGTCCTTCCGGCCAGTGCCGGGAGGAAGAGGTAGCTTTTAAATACCTTATTTTAAAAAAGCCAACTTATATTATTCAAACACACGAAGCTCAATTTAGTGGAAACCGAATATAGGAGATTCAATACTAATTTTTATCAATACTAAATCATTATGAATGAGAATTTCACGAAATTAGTCAGCTTTATCCAAGCTGCTTTTATTTAAAGTAACTTATATTTGGCTGAGATGTTGATGTATACTATCCACATGCTTTCTCACATGGAAATAGGCGAATACGTATGTTATCGCGTGACAAATACAAGATCGTTTCAAAATGTTAGCCATACTAGAAATTCAAAGTGCTATAATTTAACCATTTTAGGTAGCTTTCATTACAAAAAGCTACATATTGCAGCCGTTCGGAGGAAAGCGATTTCAAAAAATTTTGGTATATTTTCATCGATCATGACCCCCAGACACCGAAACCACCCTCCGTTCAAAAGTTTATATATATATATATATATATATATATATATATATACATATATATATATATCCATATATATATATATATATATCCATATATATATATATATATATATATATATATATATATATATCTGACATTTGTCATACTGTAACTCTCGAATTTATGAACCGATTTGGATGTAATTCGGTATATAGATAGTACATACCAATGTCTCGACCGAGTTCGTTGGCTAGCTTCATCCGCCATTTTGTTTCGAAATGGCGGCCATTTAAAATTTTTTTAAAAATTTTAAATGAAATGTGGTACCAAAGAATTGAAAATGGAAAAATATTTTTTCCTTATGTATTTGACCTTTATATAAAGATTCCGGAGGAGTTTTTGTTTCGTCTATATCTTAAAAAATGGCTGAGTTATATTATTTTGAATTTCTAGCGTGGCTGACATTTTGAAACGCCCTGAAATTTGTCACGCGATAAAAGGCGTATTTATGAACCGATTTAGATGTAACTTCGTTTGTACATAGTACATACCAATGTCTCGACCGAGTTCATTGGCCAGCTTCATCCGCCATCTTGTTTAAAAAAGGCAGCCATTTAAATTTCCAAGAAAAATTTAAATTTGAAATGCGGTACCAAAAAATTGAAAATTGAAAAAATATTTTTTTCTTATGTATTTGACCTTGATACAAAGATTCGGGAGCAGTTTTTGTTTCGTCTATATCTTAAAAAATGGCTGAGTTATAGCATTTTGAATTTCTAGCGTGGCTGACATTTTGAAATGTCCTGATATTTGTCACGTGATAACAGGCGTATTTATGAACCGATTTGAATGTACCTTGGTGTGTACATAGTACATACAAATATCTCAACTGAGTTCGTTGGACAGCTTCATCCGCCATCTTATTTCAAAATGGCGGCCATTTAAAAAAATTTAAAATGAGATACCAAAAAATTGGAAAATGAAAAAGATTTTTTTCGTATGTGTTTGACCTAAATACAAAGATTCCGGAACAGTTTTTGTTTCGTCTATATCTAAAAAAATGGCTGAGTTATAGCATTTTGAATTTCTATTGTGGCTGACATTTTAAAACGACCTGGTTTTGTCGCGCGATAACAAGCATATTTATGAACCGATTTGGATGTTACTTGGTCTTTACATAGTACATATCAATGTCTCGAACGAGTTCCTTAGCCAGCTTCATTCGCCATCTTGTTTCAAAAGGGTTGCCATTTAAATAATTAAATTTAAAATTTAAAATGAGGTATTAAAAAATTGGAAAATGAAAAAGATTTTTTATGTGTTTGGCCTTGATACAAAGATTCCGGAGCAGATTTTGTTTTTGAAAATTTGTTCTTTTGTTTATATCTTAAAAAAATGGTTGAATTATAGCACTTTGAATTTCTAGTATGGATAACATTTTGAAACGATCTTGTATTTGCCACGTGATTACACACGTATTCGCCTATTTCCATGTAAGAAGGCATGTGGATAGTATACATCAACATCTCAACCAAATATAAGTTACTTTAAATAAAAGCAGCTTGGATAATGCTGACTAATTTCGCGAAATTCTCATTCATAATGATTTAATATTGATAAAAATACGTATTGAATCTCCTATTTTCGGTTTCCACTAAATTGAGCTTCATGTGTTTGAATAATATAAGTTGGCTTTTTTAAAATAAGGAATTTGAAAGCTACTTCTTCCTCCCGTCACTGGCCGGAAGGACTTTTTTAAGATATAAACAAAAGAACAAATTTTCAGAAACAAAATCTGCTCCGGAATCTTTGTATCAAGGCCAAACACATAAAAAAATCTTTTTCATTTTCCAATTTTTTAATACCTCATTTAAAATTTAAAATTTAATTTTTTTAAATGGCACCCCTTTTGAAACAAGATGGCGAATAAAGGTGGCCAACAAACTCGGTCGAGACATTGGTATGTACTATGTACAGACCAAGTAACATCCAAATCGGTTCATAAATACGCTTGTTATCGCGTGACAAAAATCAGGTCGTTTTAAAATGTCAGCGACAATAGAAATTCAAAATGCTATAACTCAGCCATTTTTTGAGATATAGACGAAACAAAAACTGCTCCCGAATCTCTGTATCAAGGTCAAATACATAAAAAAAAATATTTTTTCAATTTTGAATTTTTTGGAACCACATTTCAAATTTAAATTTTTCTTAAAAATTTAAATGGCTGCCATTTTTAAACAAGATGGCGGATGAAGCTGGCCAACGAACTCGGTCGAGACATTGGTATGTACTATGTACAAACGAAGTTACATCCAAATCAGTTCATAAATACGCCTTTTATCGCGTGACAAATTTCAGGACGTTTCAAAATGTCAGCCACGCTGGAAATTCAAAATGCTATAACTCAACCATTTGTTAAGATATAGACGAAACAAAAACTGCTCCCGAATCTTTGTATCAAGAACAAATACATAAAAAAAATATTTTTTCAATTTTGAATTCTTTGGTACCACATTTCAATTTAAAATTTTTAAGAACATTTTAAATGGCCGCCATTTTGAAACAAAATGGCGGATGAAGCTGGCCAACGAACTCGGTCGAGACATTGGTATGTACTATGTACATACCGAATTACATGCAAATCGGTTCATAAATTCGAGAGTTACAGTATGACAAATGTCAGATATATATATATATATATATATATATATATCCATTTGGCATCCATCCTATATATATATATATATATATCAACTTTTGAACGGAGGGTGGTTTTGGGGTCTGGGGGTCATGATCGATGAAAATATACCAAAATTTTTTGAAATCGCTTTCCTCCGAACGGCTGCAATAGGTAGCTTTTTGTAATGAAAGCTACCTAGAAAAAGACCATTTTCAACATTTAATGTCTTAAAATGTATATGATTTTAAAACGCGATTTTAATTGGAATGAAAGATATAAGTATGTTCTTTCGTTTCATGTATTTAAAAAATTGCAAGATACAGAATTAGTATTTATAGCGGGCTCGAAACTGTTAGACATTTGTCGAACAAAAAATTGGCATAACAGTTTACGCGCAGGATTACAAAATAAATATTGCAACTAGAATGAAAATTTTGGTACTTTCTTATACCCCAGATTATAATAACTTCCCTGAACTTAAATAAATTTGTATTTAAAGCATTTTTATATTTTTAATGCAATACTGCATTTAGCTAGTACAAAATTTTGAAAATTTCAACAGTAAAATCTCCTAAAAAAATATTTTTTTGAACAATAAAAAGGACATTTTAGGTTCACTTTATACAGAATAACATGGAATATATGTTTTGAAAATTTCATGAAAAAATATTCGGAAGTTTTTGAGGTATCCTGCGCGTTATACCCGAAAACGCCATTTGGAAAATAATGACTTTAAAGTTTCAGAAACGCCGCTTCAGCTATTGAGCGGGTATAATTCTAAAAGCCAAAACTTCTGTTCTAATGGGAATTTCAAGGAAACAATTATATCAAAATATTCAGAAAAGATAGGAGTTTAACATCTAAAAAAATTAAAATTTCTTAAATTTTGAAGTTTTAAGTGTCCTGCGACCTCTTATTCCTTTCCGGCACGGAGTAATTCTATTTATAAACTTATGAAATAATGAACTGAGACCAGAATTTATAAACGAATTTATTAGAAAATGCGAACTTGCTTATTTTCACGTACATGATAAAAGGAAAATTTTAATTAAATATTCTTGGTGCCATTTGTCTGTTTTGGAATTAAAATTAGGTGTCCGTTATTTAAGGGGATCGTCCTCGAAATATTTAATTAGAATGAATCGCATAAATACTGTGAGATTCGCGATAGTTTGCATTGATTGTATCTCTCAATACGCCTCGAGTGATTTTAAAAGTTAATTAAACACTTATCTGGAAAAACGCGGCACTGACCAAGGCGGCGTTGCAACTTTGAGACCTCAATTCGAAGCGCGCTTAGCACAATGCCAAATTTAAACTTTGAACAAAGGTTTTGTTTTAGATACACTGTAGAAATAAAGGTTATTACTACGCTGAATTTAGTTTCATGAAATGCCAAATGAAGTTTAACTATGCACTGCCTTTATTGTCAGTACCGAATTAAGTTCATCATAAACAGATTAGGATAATATTAAAAAAAGGGTTATACGAATAGCTATATTTGATATTGTTCCATATATCTCTTTGAACTTTCATGGTACACCCGATTGCACTTTTCTAATATATACAGTTATACCCAACCCTATGTTATATAGTTTTTAAAAAAAGTCTTAGTATTCTTTTAGCAATTTTTTTTTTCCATAATACAATTACAAATTTATATATTTATTCTACGGAACCCTCTGTACGCGAGTAATGCTCGCACTTGACCGTTTATTTTTAAATCGCAAGTAATATATTTATTTATCTCATATTATTAATCTAACTTTTGTATTCGCTACTGCTTAGTAAAGAGAAATTAAAATATTAAAATAAATTTTTAGTTGAGGAAAAATTATGTGGAAAATGTAAATGCTATAACATTAATATTTAATTTGTTATTTTTTTTTAATTTTTTTTTTTCAAATTCAGTTGATACAGTAGTAAAGTGATTCAAAAATTTAGTGTTATATTCCGCATAATGCATTTTTTGTAAATCTCAAAAGTCGAGAAATTTGTTTTTGATTAAAATTTTCAATATGGATCGGAAGCTTTTTTTCTCTAAAAGTACAATTTGCCTAGAATCGAAAATGTAACTGTAACACGTATTAAATAAAAATCGTTGTTACAGCTTTTTGTGTTATGTTAGGCGGCTAGATGACTTTTTATGAATGTAAATTAAGATTAGAGTTGGCAATAGTGTGAATTCGCTATTTTAAACGTTAAAAAAATATTTTCAAACATAACAAGATTTAAGAAAATATCGAAATAAGAACCGGACCAGTTTAAAATTGATATCTGTATTTTTCACAGACTCCAATCAATTGTGAATGTAAAGAACTCATTTCCTAATCCTGATAATACGAAAAAAAATTTTCTTTTAATTTTCGTAAAAACTGTTGGTTTTGGAAGAATATCTATCCACATAGCTCTTCAGTGCATTCCTGGGAAAATGGGCAATAGCTAGTAATACAGGTTAAAGAACATTTAATCCAGAATAAACCACTTAAATAAATTGTAATTGAACAGAGAGATTTAATTCTCACTGCGATGATGATGATTCGGTACGGTTCTATATATTATTAATTTACTTCGTTATGTGTTTGGGGTTGTGCAAATATAACGATATCAACTTTTTGGTAATTTCGGACACCCTCCCCCCATTACGATATCATACGTTATCATCCCTCGACCCCCTCCCCCCCCCCGGTAATGATATCGTTATCAATGTCTAAAAATTTGATTTTTTGTTGTTGTTGTTGTTCGTTTGGAGTGTTATATAAATATGGTCCCATTTATTATTCGTGTACTTTATTGATTCAAATAAAGAGAAGTCAATAAAATATCACTTTATATATGAAATAACTTTATATCTAATAATACTTAGAAGAAATAGTTACTATTTAAAAGTATGTAATAATATATTTTATTTACATAATGCATGCAATAATATATCTATGCACTTGCCCCCGCGGGGGGGGAGGGGGGCAGACCATTACTTCTTATCAACAGGTGTGCTTTATCTTTTATTTACTAGTAAACACAAGTACCATTTCAAACACACTTTGCATATTGTTTTTCGAACAGCGTATTGTATATGCATAACACATATGACAGAATAGGAATGCCAAACGTGGGTGTTTTCCGTATTTTGGAAATAGATAGTTTTATAATCATTTAATGATTTTAATAATATGTTTGTATTTTCATAAAAATAAGATAACATACTATTTTGATGTAAAGACAAGGTTACAAAGACAAATAAAAAGAGAAAATTTGGGTTGGATCAAAATTGATAACGATATCAAAAGACAACCCCCCCTCCCCCTATCGATATCTTACGATATCATGTGCCAGACACCCCCTCCCCCCTAAAATGATAACGGTATATATGCACAGCACCTTTATACATAATTATAAGGCATTCATCCATATAAGGAATAGTACTAATGATTTCCATTTAGAAATTATGAGATACTGATATTCCATTTACCCAAACACGTCACTTAGGAGAATTACATGCTATTCATTGTGAGAGGCGAACTAAAAAACGAATATGATAGTATGAAATGCTGCTACTTTGGTGTACATTATGCTTAGTCTCAATGTCAAAATATGACTTATAATTATGTCTACAAATAACGAAATATTACTAAACACGTAAAACAAATTCACTGAACGCGCCCGGCTGTTACTCTGACAATGGTCGGAAATAGTTCAAGATGCTGCCACTGTGTGACAGCATAATTCTTCTTATATTATAAGTCTTGGTATTCTGTGTTTTCATTCTATTCCATAATACCTTCTTTTACTTATATATACAAAATATTTACACAGTACGAGTATCTTTACGAGTATCTTTAACGAATAAACAACTTATTGAATTTGAAATTAAATTCAGTTGCTGCCGCAGAACGCAAAATGGCTACGTATCCTCTTGTGTAAAATAAATTATTGCACCTTGTTTCAGCCTTCTAATGACGTCACACATTTCATATAACGCAAGTTAATCTGCTGAAAATTTTGTTAATACATCTTTATAATTGTTCACGTTTTTTTGCACAATTTCTTTTTTTTTTTTTTTTTTGGCCTGGTTGAGACACACTGTAATTTTCAATGAATAACTATATTGTGACGCTCGTTTTTTCTTTCAAGAACTCTTTTTGCACTGGGCTATCAAATCTTAAAGTTTATAATGTTGAAACTGAAGCCCCATGCATAACATCTTTTTTGTTTGAGGGGGAGGGGTAAATTTAAGGAATCCGTTTTTGTTTTTTTCTCCTTACAAATTATTTAGCTTATTGAATTTAAAATTGTTGTTTATGTCTAACCATAATAATTTTAGAATTTTTCTTTTTTTAAATTACAGTTAATAGTGTAATTTAAATCAAATCATAAATAACACGATGTGGCAAATATGCCTTCTGTGTAGGTAGGCTGTAATCTCTACTTTATTCTTTACCTTTAATTACAGGTTCCCTTTTTCTAATTTTACAAAAACAATTTTTTCTGTTTGTTATAACATTGTATAGAACCAATATCGTTTAACTCGACAATTCGGCAACGAATGGGAATGCTACTTCTAACAATGAATGTTCTTCCCGCGTGTCAGTAGTAAGGTATACAGCACATTAAAAGTTAAAAAAAAAAGGAGCTTAATAATTATTTGTTAAAGATAACGTCCGCCTATAAGGTTAAGTATTTTATTCCGTCTGCAGTCTCTTCAAGCATTTGCCAAGACGATTGCTTGTCCATTGATGAGAGCTTAGGGATTTTTTCGTATTTATATGCTATAAAATGATGTAGTAAGGGGGTTCGGAACTAAAAACTCTAAAATACACTGACGGAAAAAAAATCCCAACACCAAGAAAGACTTGTGTTAGATAAACGAAATTTGGTTGGCGTGTTTATACATCTGAAAGATGACATCGATTGAAATTTCGCGCTTCGCGCATAAGTGTGGCGCTAGTGGCGCCACTCAGAACTTGCAGATCAGGTTTACTTTAAATGCATGCTGTAAAGTTCGTGGGCGTTATTTAGCTTCGAAATGTGACCTATTTAGCTGATGTTAGCCAAGAATGCTTTTAACAAAACGAAGAAGCCACTGTCAACAGCTCACCGAGTCTGAACGAGGTCGCATAATCGGGCTACGAGAAGGTGGATTTTCTTTCCGCGATATTGCAGAAAGACTTGGCTGGAATGTATCCACTGTGCATGATTGTTGGAAGCAGTGGTCAAGGGATGGTACTGCTTCAAGAAGACCGGGTTCCAGGCGGCCACGTGGCACTCCTGAGAGGGAAGATCGCCGTATTCGGCGTACGACTGTGGCGCATCGTACTGCGTCTGCGGCAGAAATTCCCGCTGCAGTTGGTACCACAGTGACACAATGAACTGTTAGAAATGGGTTACTTCAAGGACAGCTCCGAGACAGGCGCCCTGTTGCGTGCATTCTACTGACTACAAGCCATTGCCTTTTGCGACGCCATTCCTGTCAAACCAGATCTGATTGGTGGGCGGAGTGGAGATCTGTTGTGTTTCTTTTTCATCAGAAAACACAACATATCTCCACTCCGCCCTCCAACGTGCTCTAGATTGACAGCAATGGCGTCCCAAACGGCAATGGCTTGGAGTAAGTAGAATGCACGCTACAGGGCGCCTGTCTCGGAGCTGTCCTTGAAGTAACCGATTTCTAACAGTTCGTTGTGTCACTGTGGTACCAACTGCAGCTCGAATTTCTGCTGCAGACGCAGTACGATGCGCCTCAGTCGTACGCCGAATACGGCGATCTTCCCTCTCAGGAGTGCCACGTGGCCGCCTGGAACCCGGTCTTCTTAAAGCAGTACCATCCCTTGACCACTGCTTCCAACAATCATGCACAGTGGATACATTCCAGCCAAGTCTTTCTGCAATATCGCGGAAAGAAAATCCACCTTCTCGTAGCCCGAATATGCGACCTCGTTTCAACTCGGTGAGCTGTTGACAGTGGCTTCTTCGTCTTGTTAAAGGCATTCTTGGCTAACATCAACTCAATACGTCACATTTCGAAGCTAAATAACGCCCACGAACTTTACAGCACGCATTTAAAGTAAACCTGATCTGCAAGTTCTGAGTGGCGCAACTAGCGCCACACTTACGCGCGAAGCGCGAAATTTCAATCGATGTCATCTTTCAGATGTATAAACATGTCTACCAAATTTCGTTTATCTAACACAAGCCTTTCTTAGTGTTGGGATTTTTTTTCCGTCAGTGTATATATATATATATATATATATTATTGGCTTAAAAAAATTATTTGTTTTTTACCGTTACATACTGCAAACCTCATGCTTTTATCTTCATTATAACCAGAGATTTAACACGTTTTGCTTGAGAAGCGATGTTGAGAGGTAAGTTAAAAAAAAAAAAAAAAAAAAAAAAAAAACTTTAAATTCATTTATCTCAGAATGAATTTTTTCACAATTTGTCAAATTTAAAAGATTATATCTAAAGTTCCTAGTAAGATATATGTATGAAATTTACAATGGACATTTTATGTTATATCTCCAACAAATTACTTTCAGGATTTTTAATTCTGAGTGAGAACTGTGAAAATATGCTAATTAATGCAAAACTCACTCATAAAAAAACTTCTTTTTTTTACTTAAAATTTATTTATAAAATTCATAATTAATATCTTAAGAAATCCTGAAGACAAATTAATATGACACATTTTCTATACACAAAAGTTTAAAACTTTTGTAAATCGAGTAATTACTTCCAGTGTTACATCAAAAAATAAATATGTTTAAAATTTTAAAATTTAATATTTTAAATATTTAAATTTTTCAGAATTTTTTTGCATGCAATATTCTTATTATATTAAAACATATTTCAGAAAAGCATTTCATAACAAAATTTCTATAACTAAAAAAATGGAATTTTTAGCCCCGGAATCCCTCTAAATAGCTACGTATTGTGCATATACTATATTAACAGCTGTTTGCATCCTTCTGTATACACATTTTTTAAATTTGTGCTATTTATCTTGCTCTTTAATTCTTGATATGCTAACAGCATTAACTATTGTTATTAATGTGCCAGTCTAAATCCATTCATTACTCAGTAATTTTTTATGCAAAAAACGCATGAACGCATAGTTGTAAAATTGGGGGAATCGAGCGGGACAAACGGTAACTTTCAGTAATTCTCATAGGTAATTTTCGCTTATAATGAATTGCATTTATTATAGGCGAAAAAGCTTTGTATTATTACAAACATCTTAAAAAAAATTAAATTTAGATAATTTCCTTGTAGTAAAAATTTAATACGTTTTTTAGGAATATTATTTGCTCTTGGCAAAAACAATATAAGTGATCTATTAGGTTTTGTCGCATATTGGTATCAATAAAAATTCGCGATGAATTTTCAAAAGTCTGTTAAAATATTTTTTAAATGCAGTAAGTACCCATTTTAAGTAGCGCCATTAAGTGTGAAACACTGCGTAAGGTTATGCTAAACGTGCTCTAGATTGTCTTGAAATCAGATCGTAGGATTCGCTCTCCTTTCCGTTCGATTTTTAAAAGACTGAGCGTGAGCAGGTATACTTGCATGTTTTTCAGCCCGCGCTTTAGAAGCTTTCAGTAGGGAAAGGAATTCGTTACTGTTGTATACAAATTCCGTTTATACAAGTACCCCTTTCATAGGTTTTACTATATTGTCATGACAAAAATGTTAAGCAACAATAAATGTTTTTTTGTCATATATATTTAAAATAACAATCGCTTTTATTTCAACAATTGGACAAATTTTAGAAAGTTATTTCTAACAATGAATTTTACTCACACGCATCAGTGATAATACCAGATAAATAGGTTATTTTCGAATGAATCAATCTTTGTTTTCTATAACACTGTAAAATAACAATCTCATTTAATTAAACAATAGGATAACAATCATAGAAGTTATTTCTAACAATTAAATTTCTTCACGCATCAGTGTTATAATGTACCTCAGATGAGTAGGAATTCGAGAGGCAGTAAAATTTGGTTACGAAGATACTTAAAGACTGGGAAACTATTCCTGATTACCACTCCGTAGTTCGCGATGCATCTGAACCGGATTTCTACAAATTTTGAAGAGTTTAGCGCTTCTTTGTGAATGCGAAAAGTGCTTTTGAATTGATCTCCTAAGCAACTGAACAATGCGGTGATTAGATTCTCCTATTAGAAGAAGAATATTACTCGGTAAGGGGTGAGTCCTTTCTGATCTGCTTTGTAGTCAAATTTATTATTTCCCCTAGTAAATCAAAGTAATCAAAATTGCGCAGGAAACTTAGAGGTATTATATTTAATTAATAGCGAATTTCCAGTAACGCATTAATTCGATAGCAGGTTCCTACACAATATTTGATTATTTATCTTTTATATTTAAAAACGCCCTATTTCTATGTTCTCCAGTGTTAATTAAATGCGCTTTCGGAATCCTGGGTCATTTTTCAACGGAGAGAGGGACTAGATCACTGGATGACTTCATTAGTATGTTCTGTGATGCTCGATTTTGAAACATTTAACTCAGTTTACATTTTCTTTATCTTTTTTTCAAAAACTTTATAGAGGGGCCTCTTCTTTATAATTACCTTTATGGCGGGTGTAGCCTAGTTGGGAGTAACTTCAGAGAATTTTTGGGGGGGGGGATAATATTGTTAAAATAATTTGTATTACGTAATATGTCGCTATATAAATCTAGTGGTATGATATAGTTCATTAAAAAGAAATTCAAAAATTCCAGATATATAATTTATAGACATACATATATAGTCAAATTGTAGGCAAAAATTGTCCAGTTACGAAAATATTTATGCGGAGATGCATTTATTTCTGGGGGAAAGTGAAAGCCTCTCCGTTGAATGAGTGAAAAGGAATTTCAAAAGAATAATGGAAAGACTACAGAAGAAATGGGAATATCATATGCAGATTGATCCCAAAGTAGACGGAAATAAAAGATTTATATGGAGGTGCGTATATTTCTGGGCAAAAGTAAATACCTCTCCGTCGAATTTAAGACAGGTCTCATCTAAATAATATTGGAAAAATTACAGAAAAAACAGGAAAATCCAATGCAGATTGATCACAAAGTTAACAGAAATAAAATTTTTATGCGGAGATGAATTTAATTCTGAAGGAAAGTAAATGCCTCTCCGTTGAATGGAGGAAAATGTATATCTAAAGAATATATGAAAAACTACAGAAAAAAATGGGAACATCACTTGCAGATTGATCTCAAAGTGGACGGTAGTACCAAATAAGATTGAAATAAAATATTTATCCAAGATGCATTTATTTCTGGAAGAAAGTAAATGCTTCTCCATTAATTGAAGAAGATGATTTTTAATTGAATAACAGTGAAACTGCAGAAATCATATGGGAAAATCACATGAGATTTCTTCCCAAACAAGACGGAAATAAAATATTTATGCTGGAAGAAAGTAAATGCCTCTCCGTTGATTTGAAGAAGAGGATTTTCAGAATTATAATGGAGAAAATACAGGAGTGACATCGAAAAATAACATGTATATTGATCCTAAGCAAGAGGGAAATAAAATATTTATGCAGAGATGCATTTATTTCTGGTGGAAAGTAAATGCGTCACCGTTGAATTGAAACAGACGATTTTCCGAATAATAATGAAAAAAATAAGGGAAAATCACATGCAAATTCGTCCCAAAGAGGACAGAAAAAAATATTTTTGCTGATATCATTTATTTCCGGTGCAAAGCAAATGCCTCTCCGATGATTTGGAGAAGATAATTTTCTGAATAAATATGGGAAAACTACAGAATTGACATTGGATAAACACATGAGATTTTGTCACAAGACGAAAATAAAATATTTATGCGGGGTGCATTTACGAGTATTTCTGGAAGAAAGTAAATGCCTCTCCGTTAATTGAACAATAGGATATTCGGAATAATAAAGACGAAACTGCAGAAGAGATATAGGAAATCACATGTATATTGATCCCAAACATGATGTAAATAAAAATTTTATGCGGAGATGCATTTATTTTTGGAGGAAAGTAAATGCCTCTCCGTTGAATGGAAGAAAACGAATATCTAAAGAATAATGGAAAAACTGCAGAAAAAATGGGAACATCTCATGAAGATTGATCGCAAAGTAGACGGAAATAAAACATTTTTGTGGATTATTTCTGGAAGAAAGTAAATGCCTCTCCATTAATTGAAGACGAGGATTTTCTGAAAAATAAATGAGAAACTAGAGGAGTGACATAGGAAAATAAAATGCAACCCCAAAACAGGGAAATAAAATATTCATTCGGAGAAACATTTATTTCTGTTGGAAAGTAAATGCCTCTCCTTTGAATTGAAATACAGCATTTTCAGAATAAGAACGAACAAAGTACAGGAAAATCACAAGCAGATTCATCCCAAAGAGGACAGAAAAACTATTTATGCAGATATCATTTCTTTCTGGAGGATAGTAAATGCTTCTCCATTGATTTGGAGAAGAGGATTTTCTGAATATTTTAGGGAAAAACTAGAGAATTGACATTGGGAAAAATAATGAGATTTGGTCCCAAACATAACGGAAGGAAATAAAATATTTATGTGGAGGTGCATTTATTTCTGGAAGAAAGTAAATGCCTCTCCTTTAATTGAAGAATAGGATATTCGAAATAATAAAGACGAAACTGCAGAAGAGACATTGGAAAATCACAGGTATATTGATCCCAAACATGACGTAAATAAAAATTTTATGCGGAGATGTATTTATTTCTGGAGGAAAATAAATTCCTCTCCGTTGAATGGAAGAAAACGAATATCTAAAGAATAATGGAAAAACTGCTGAAAAAAATGGGAACATCGCATGCAGATTGATCTCCAAGTTGGCGGAAATAAAAGATTTATGTGGTGATGCATTTATTTCTGTAAGAAAGTAAATGCCTCTCCGTTAGTTGGAGAAGAGGATTTTCTGAATAATAATGAAAAAATTACTGGAAAATCACATGCAGATTCAACCCAACGAGGACAGAAATAAAATATTTATGCGGATTGCATTTATTTCTGGAGGAAAGTAAATGCCTCTCCGTTGAATTGAAGAAGAAGATTTTCTTAACAATAATGGAGAAACTACAAAACTGACAAAGGAACATCAAATGAGATTTGGTCCCAAACAAGAGGAAATAAAATATTTATGCGGAAATGCATTTACTTCTGGAAGAAAGTAAATGTTTCTCCCTTGATTTGAAGAACAAGATTTTCTGAATTATAACGGAGAAACCTCAAAGTGACGTCAAAAAATCACATGAAGTTTGTTCTCAAACAAGAGAGCGATAAAATATTTATGCAGAGATGCATTTATTTCTGGTGAAAAGTAAATGCCTCTCCATTGAATTGAAATACAGGATTTTCCGAATAATAACGAAAAAATTACAGGAAAATCACATTCAGTTTCATCCCAAAGAGGACAGAAAAAAATATTTATGCGGATATCATTTATTTCTGGAAGATAGTATGCCTTTCCATTTATTTAGAGAAGAGGATTTTCTGAATAGTTTAGGGAAAAACTACAGAATTGACATCGGAAAACCACATGAGATATGGCCCCATACATGACAGAAGTAAATAAAATATTTTTGAGTTGGTGCATTTATTTCTGGAAGAAAGTAAATGCCTCTCCGTTATTTGAAGAGCAGGAAATTTTAAATAATAAAGGCGAAACTGCAGAAGAGACATAGGAAAATCACATATATATTGATCTCAAACATGACGTAAATAGATGTTTTATGCGGAGATGCATTTATTTCTGGAGGAATGTATATGCCACTCCTTTGAATTGGAGAAAAGGAATATCTAAAGAATAATTGAAAAGTTACAGAAAGAATAGGAACATCACATGCAGATTGATACCAAGCAAGACTGAAATAATATATTTATGCAGAGATGCATTTATTTCTGATGGAAAGAAAATTCCTTTTCGTTGAATTGAAGAAGATGATTTTCCGTATAATACTGGAAAAATCACAGGAAAATCACATGCAGCTTCATCTCAAAGAGGACAGAAATAAAATATTTCTGCGAGATGCATTTACTTCTGTAGGAAAGTAAATGCCTCTGCGTTGATTTGAAGAAGATGTTTTTCTGAATAATAATGGAGAAATTATAGAAGTGACATAGGAATATCACATTATATTTGGTCCCAAACAAGAGGGAAATTCAATATTTATGCGGAGATGCATTTATTGCTGGTGGAGAGTAAATGACTTTCCGTTGAATTGAAATAAAGTATTTTCCGAATAATAATGAAAAAATTACAGGAAAATCACATGCAGATTCATCCCACAGAGGACAGATTTTTTTTTTCTTATGCGGAAATCATTTATTTCTGGTGGAAAGTAAATGCCTCTCCGTTGATTTGGAAAAGAGGATTTTCTGAATAATTATGGAAAAACTACAGAATTGACATAGGAAAAACGCTTGAGATTTGCTACCAAAACAGGACTAAAATAAATTATTTATGCTGAGATGCATTTATTTCTGGAAGAAAGTAAATGTATTTCCGCTAATTGAAGAAGAGGATATTCCTAATATTAAAGTCGAAACTATAGCAAAGACGTAGGAAAATCGCATGCATATTGATCCCAAGAACGACGGAAATAAAAATTTTATGCCGAGATGCATTTATTTCTGGGGTAAAGTAAATGCCTCTCCATTCAATCGAAGAACAGGAATATCTAAAGAATAATTGAAAAATTACAGATAAAAATAAGAAAATATTACGCAGATTGATGCTAAAAGGTACTAAAATAAATAGTTATGTGGATATGGATTTATTTTTGGACGCAAATAAATACCTATCCGTTGAATTGAAGATGAGATTATAAGAAAAGTAATTGAGGAATTGCATAAGAAATATAGGAAATCTCATGCTCCTATTTGGTCCTAAATATTACATAAATATTTGGAGATGCATTCATTTCTGGAGAAAAGTAAATACTTCTCTGTTGAATTGAAAAACATATGAATGATTTTACGTATTGTTGTATGTTACAAGCCGAAAACACTGTATAGTACAAAATATATCATGTTCGAAGGGCTGTCATGTAGGCTACAGAAAAATGACGTTTACGTGTGTATATATTTTTCTTAAACTGACTTGAGAAGCCTTAAATAGGACAATGAATTCGTTTCCGTATGTATGGCTTTCTTAATATGCAGGCTCGTTTTTCGCAATTTTATAAAAACGATTTTATTTGATTGTTATAACATTGTATAAATCCAATCTAGTTTAATTCAACAATTCTTTAACAACCGGGAATACTATTTCTAATAATGAATTTTCTTCACGCGTGTCAGTAGTAAGGTATACGCCACATTAAATGTTTTAAAAAAAGGAGCTTAATAATTATATTTTAAAGACAACGACCGCCTGTAAGGTTAAATACTTTGTTCCGTCTGCAGTCTCTTCAAGACTTTGCGAAAACTATTACTGTCGATTGATTGGAGCTTAGTGACTTTTTCGTATTTATACGCTATAAAATGACATAGTAAGGGGGTCCGGGGGTAAAAATTCTAAAAAAAATATATGGAATGAGTTTTTAGCGTTAAATACCGGAAACCGCATGCTTTTAACTTAAATATATCCAGTGATTTAACACCTTTTGCATTGAGAAGCGATATTGAGAGGTAAGTAAAAAAGAACTTTAACTTCATTTATCTCAGAATGAATTTTTTTCACGATTTGTCAAATTTAAAAGAATATAAATAATTTTCCTTGCAAGAAGTATATATGAAATTTACAATGGAGATTTTATGCAATATTTCCAACAAATTGTCTTCAGGAGTTTTAATTTTGAGTGAAAATTGTGAAAATATGCTAATTAATGCAAAACTCACTCATAAAAAAACTTTATTTTTTTACTTAAATTTTTTTAATAAAATTCATAATTTTAAGAAATTTTATTTAAAATTAATTTAAAATTAATATTTTAAGAAATCCTGAAGACAAATTCATATGACACATTTCCTGTACGCAAAAGTTTAAAAATTTTGTCAATCGAGTAAGTACTTCTAGAGTTGTATCAAAAATTAAAAATATTTAAAATTTTAAAATTAAGTTTTTTTAAATATTTAAATTTTCTCAGTTTTTTTTTTACATTCAATAATCTTATTATATTAAAACATATTTCAGAAAAACTTTGATTGCTAACTGCATTAACTATTGTTATTAATGTGCCATTCTAAATCCATTCATTACTCAGTAATTTATTTGCAAAAAACGCATGAACGCATAGTTGCAAACTTTAGCGAATCTAGCGGGACAAAAATTAGATTTCGTAATTTTCATAGGCAATTTTCGCCTATAATGAGTTGCATTTATTATCGGCGAAAAAGCTTTTATTATTACAAACATCTTTGAAAAAACAATTTAGATAATTTCCTTCTATTAAAAAATTAATAAGTGTTTTAGGCATATTATTTTCTCTTAGCAAAAACAATATAAGTGATCTATTAGGTTTTGTCGCATATTGATATTAAGTAAAAATTCGCGATGAAATTTCAAAAGACTGATAAAATATTTTAAAATAGCAGTAAGTATTTAAGTAGCGTTATACACTATTAAGCGTGAAACACTGCATAAGGTTACGCTACACGTGTTGTAGATCGTCGTGGAATCAGATAGTAAGATTCGCTCTCTTTTTCCGTTCGATATTTAAAAGACTGGTGATTAATGAACAGCTATACTTGTATATTTTTCTGCCCCCGCCTTAGAAGCTTTCAGTAGGGAAATGAATGCCTTACTGTTATATTCAAATTCGTACTATACAAGGTCCCCTTTCATAGGTTTTACTATATTGCCATGACAAAAAGATTAAGTAACAATAAATGTTTGTTTGTCATATAGATTAGAAATAACAATAACTTTTTTTTCAACAATTGGACAAACTTTAGAAAGTTCTTTCTAACAATGAATTTTACTCACACGCGTCAGTTGTAATGACAGATAAATTGGTTATTTTCGAATGAATGATACTTTGTTTTCTATAACAATGTAAAATAACAATTGCATTCAATTTAACAATAGGACAAGAATCGTAGAAGTTGTTTCAAACAATTAAATTTCTTGGCGCAACAGTGTTAAAATGTACATCAGATGAGTAGGAGTTCGAGAGACAATAAATTTTGTTTAGGAAGGAATTTTAAAGACTGGAAAACAGTTTCTCACCACCACTCCGTAGTTCGCGATGCATCTGAACCGGATTTCAACTAATTTTGAAGAGTTTAGCGCCTCTTTGTGAATACGAGAAGTGATTTTGAATAGATCTCCTCTGACGACTGGACAATGCGGGGATTAGATTATCCTACTAGATGAAGAATATTACTGGTTAATGGTGAGTCTTTTCTACTCTGCTTTATAGTCAAATTTAATTTGTCTCATATTAAATCAAAGTATTCGAGATGGCGCAGGGAACTCAAAGAGATTATATTTAATTAATAGCGAATCTCCAGTATAGCATTATTACGATAACAGTTTCCAACACAATATTTGATTATTTATCTTATTATATTTAAAAGCGCCCCTATTTCCAAGTTCTCCGATATTAATCATACGCGTTTTCGGAATCCTTAGTCATTTCTTAACGGAGAGAGGGACTAGATCGGTAGATGACTTCATTCGCATTTTCAAAGCAACTGTTCTGTGATGCTCGATTTTGAAACCTTTAACTCAGCTTAATTTTTCTTTATCTTTTTAAAAAGCTTTATAGAGGGGCCTCTTCTCCATAATTATCTTTTTGGCTGGTATAGCCTAATTGGGAGTAAGTTCAGAGAACAATTTGTAGGAATAATATTGCTAGAAAATTTTGTATTACGTAATATGTCGCTATAAAAATCTGGTGGCATGATATATCTCATTAAAATGAAATTCAAACATTTGAAATATATGATTTATAGATTTATATCTGTATTCACATTATATGCAAAAATTTAGTCCAGTTACGAAAAGCATGGCACAGTTGAAAATTCCTCTTCAACAATTTCTCTCAATAAAAGGTTTCGAAAAATACTCAAAATCTTTTGTGAAGCCCTACATATTATCTATCGCATTTATACACATCAGTTAAGTACAAAAAATATAGTTAAATTTGAAAACGCATTCCACAATTCCCGATGCCACTCGTAGACTATACTGTAACCGAATTATTTTTGGTGTCCCTGTAAATGAAAGATGAGAGTTATGTACAGTCATGGAAAAAAAGTAAACTCCTCCTACTAACTCTATAACTAATTATAATACAAGAAAGCTACTGGTACCAATAGATTGGAAATAAAGTCTACGTTTAAATTATGTATATATATTTTTTTAGAGATGCCATCTCCAGACAAAAAACTTACCTAACTTTCTTTTTTACAAAGGCTGGTTGTGTTTATGACGTCGAATTATCAGCACGAGGGATATAGGACCTAAGAGGGAAAGTGCTATCCGTGGGGATCTTTCTAAGGGAACCTAACCTATGCTTGGAAAACCAAGGCTCTAAGAAAACCACGAAAACTCGCAACGATTTGGCCGAAGGGCGCGATTGGGATCGAACCCAGCACCTTCCGTCTACCAGCTTCGAGAGCAGAACCTCTTGACCACTGTTTGGGATTTTTTTCAAAAGCAACACCCAGTTTTGTCAATATATTTTAAATCTTCGGCTCAAACTATGACAAAAAACAACATTTCTAGTCATTTGAATCATAAGTTTTTTAATTATAAACATTCAAAATTTAGAGCTTCTAATGTTAAAATACATTTTCATGTTTTTATTAATATCGCCTGAAATTATTATCGTAATCGGATAATTTTGTGTTTGGTTTTAGTACTAAAAAACCCAAACATAAATACATTGTATTTATAATTTTAAAAATTGTATTATATGAATTATGAATTATGAAATTAATATTCGAAAAAATTATGAATTTCAACTTACAATTTTTGATAGATTTATATTTATTATGAAATTAAAATATTTATTATATTTTTCTTTAAAGTAGTTTTCGAATTATCATTAAAAAACATCACAATGATGGTTCCTATGCTGTGCAGAAAAGCATAATTTGAAAAAGTATATTGAACTCATTTTGTTGTAATATTTAGGCTCTCAATAGTAGAAACATATTAAACTAGTGAAATGGTTATATTAGCAAGAAATAATATATTAATATAAGTGACATAGTCAATCTGTAGTATTTCATAAATCGATTACCAAACTTCAATTTGGATACAGACCCTAAAAAAGGCTCATTTTAAAATAATTAATTTCTGGGAAACGAATCGTACGAATTGATGAAGATTTGGATTTACGCTAATTGAAAGGTGTAGAATTCATTTATAGTGTCAAACTTGGATACAGTCAATCAGGGTAACTTTGATCCGCATTTTCTCTAATTTCATATGTCACACTCTTATTTGAAGAATACTGTCGCAACTAGGGGCATAAAAGCAAAGAAATGATCCTAAATTATTGTTTGACTATAAAAAATTAAGGAATAATAAGGATAAAAGCAATAAACAAGTGGGTAAGTGTGATCACAGATCGCACAGAGGGTTTCGTTTAATATTCCTTTCAAAACACTTTATCTTTTTGAAAAATCTGTTAGTTCCACATTTCACAACCAGAGGGTGCACTTGATTCTAAACAAACCTGTATCCGAACGAAAATCCGTTTTACATACTATCCGTAGATATATTAGTCGAGAGGATTGGGCCTATAGCACCCGAGATAAGTAGGCGCACCTGGCGGAAAAAATGGAACTAAAATATGTAAGGTTATGGTGCATAATATGAAAGAATGGTCAAAGGGGTGTCGGCAAAAGTTGGAAAATTTCTCCCCGGGTTAAAAGAGCGGAGGTTAGAAAAATTGCTTAAAATACACAAGTTAGAGCCCAGAGGGGTAAATAATAAAATACTTTTTGAAAATTTTATGATTTGTCGTGTGGCCTGAGGCATTCAGCTATACGTATGCAAAATTTCATGTCACCAACTTAATTAGGGGCTCTCTTAGAAAGAATTGTTCAAATACATATGTGGTAGCTCAAAGGGTTAAACGTAAGATTTTATGATTTGTCGCCAGGCCTCAGGTGTTCTGCAATAAGTATGCAAAATTTCAAATCTCCAATTTAATTAGGGGCTCAGTTAGAAAGAATGTCTTAAAATACACAACCTGGAGTTGAAAGGATTAAACATAAAACTTTTTCAAAATTTATTATTTGACGTGAGATCTGAGGTGTTCAGCTAAAATTTCCAAATTTTATGATTTGTCATTTGATGTGAGGTATTCAGGTATAAGTATGCAAAATTTCACGTCTCCAAACTAATTAGGAGCTCACTTAGAAATAATTGTTTAAAATACACATGCGGGAGCCAAAGTGTTAAATGTACGACTTTTTCAAAATTTTATCATTTGTCGTATGATGTGAGGTGTTCAGCTATATGTACCCAAAATTTCATGTCTCCAACATAATTAGGGGCTCACTTAGAAAGAATTGTTTAAAATGCACATGTAGGACCCCAAAGGGTTAAATACACGACCTTTTTCAAATTTTGATGATTTGTCGTTGGATGCGGGGTGTTCAGCTATAAGTATGCAAAATTTCACGCCTCCAACCTAATTAGGAGCTCACTTAGGAAGAATTTTTTAAAATACACATGTGGGAGCCCAAAGGGTTAAATGTACGACTTTTTCAAAATTTTATGATTAGTCGTTTGATGTGAGGTGTTCAGCTATAAGTATGCAAAATTTCACGTCTCCAAACTATTTAGGAAGTCATTTAGAAATAATTGTTTAAAATACACATGCGGGAACCCAAAGGGTTAAATGTACGACGCTTTCAAAATTTTATCATTTGTCGTATGATGTGAGGTGTTGAGCTATAAGTACCCAAAATTTCATGTCTCCAACATAATTAGGGGCTCACTTAGAAAGAATTGTTTAAAATGCAAATGTGGGACCCCAAAGGGTTAAACTTACGACATTTTCGAAATTTTATGATTTGTCATTTGATGTGAGGTGTTCATCTATAAGTATGCAAAATTTCACGTCTCCAAACTAATTAGGAGCTCACTTAGAAAGAATTGTTTAAAATACACATGCGGGAGCCCAAAGGGTTAAATGTACGATTTTTTCAAAATTTTATGATTTGTCGTATGATGTGAGGTGTTCAGCTATAAGTACGGAAAATTTCATGTCTCTAACATGTATAGTTTCTGAGAACGGGCTCTGTGACGGACAGACAGACGGACAGACAGACAGACAGAGGAGCGAGACGAATAGGGTTTCGTCAGATGAACGAAACCCTAAAAATGGATTTTTAGCCTGGTTCAAAGTTGCCCTGCCATTTAGGGCAACTTTGCACCATATGATAAATTTTTATATAAAATAATTAATTATAAAAAAATATTGTGGTCAGGACAACTTTAAACACCAAAAAATGTTTTCAGATATGTAAAGACTGCGAATTTAGATTTTCCAACATCACAAGATTTGTATAATTGATGATATTACAACAAATATCAGGCATAAGAAAAGTGGAAGAAGAGAACCATGAACATTTGGAAATAAAAAAAACCTGTTTGTTGATCATATAAAACATAAAAATGCAGTGAAAAACAATTTTCAATGTTTTAACTTTATAATATATCCATAGTTACAGTAATACATACAAGTACTAGTATTATTCAAACAAGAATAAAAAACGTCGAACGTATGAAATGTCAAATTTGAGTAGCTCCGCCCCTAATCACGCCTCTAAATGAATTTTATGTATTTTACTCATATTTGTAAAAATATTCACATGTCATATCTAATGCACACTTTCGGCATTTATATAAAATATACGTGCAAATATGGGAAATTTTCGACAGTAGCACCTATAATCAGTAAATTATAAGCACCAGTGTAACTTTGAGCCGGCTCAAAGTTACCCTGAAAATGCGGTAAAATGCTAGTGCCTTCTTATTTTACATTTTATTAACTATTAATAAATAAATAATCACAAAATATTAACACGTTTACAACATTTAGATAATAATATGTCTGATAAATGAGTATATTGTTACTTACTATGAAAATTTAATTGGATTACAACAACTTCAAAACATCATTCAAAATTAACATGAAAACTGTACTTCACAAAAACAGTTAGATGATGCATTTAATTGTGTATAATGTTGCTAATTTATTTTCTAAAATAAAGAGTAGAAATCTTAGTTTAGAACCTTGCCAACAGAGCACAGTTCTGGAGTTTATTTAGAATTTTAGAGTCAAAAATATTGAAAAATAGGAGGTGGTGCAAAGTTACACCCCGTGGTTCAAAGTTACCCTGATTGACTGTATTGCTGTTGAAGAAAAAAAAAACGTTCCAGTTCGTTTTCAATTATTTATACCCCCCGAATCATATTTTATATACATCATTTAAAATTAGACTTTATTTTCAATCGTTTGGTATCGGTAACTTTCTTCTACGATAATTTGTCGCAAAGCTAGCAGGGGCTGTTTACTTTTCTTTTCACGACTGTACACTAGGGTGGAACTAAAAAACGAAGTTTCGAATTTTATATTCTAATAGCAATTATTTTTTTCCTTTTTAACTCCATAAAAAGAAAATATTTTTGTTTTAATTTTAAAATGATATTTTCCGGTTCCTCAAAGCGCCTGATTTTCCCTAAAAAACGAAAAAAAGCCAATAATTGCATGAAAAGTTTTATGATTATTGCCAAATTTACATTTTGCAAAATTAAATTATTTAAGTATTAATGTTCTGTAATAAAGAGAATAATTTAGTTTGAGTGCCATAGAAAAGTTAGCCCCACCTTATTTCACTTTTGTAGAAGCCAGCGTCGTGGGCGTCGGCTTTCGTTGTCTCTGATTTATTTGGCTGCGACACATAACAAGTTAGTCCGATTTAACGTGTGTTAACGGTTTCTTTAATTATTTTTCAATAAACAGTTGGTGTCAAAAGTGACAAAGTCTCGTTTAACGTACCTAAATCTAGATAATTGTTGAAGTGTCCTGTATTTCGTGAACGAAAACAATTAACGTTAGACTGTCATCTTTGACGAACATATGAAGATGTTATGAAACATTATTTTTCGGTTCAATTTAACTTAAAATCTGACAGCTGGAATCTGGTACACACTATTTCTAAAATATCGAAAGCTGTTGATGATACAATTAAAAGTGTATTGCTGAGACCTTCAATTCCAACGCATCACAATATCGCGCATCAATTACAACGCATTAAACTCATCACGATACACAAATCATAAAAAAATGATCAGAGACTAGTGCGAGAAATGTCAAAATTTGAAGAAAAATATTAAGATTAAAAAGAATAATATCACATCCAATATAAAATTGCAAAATGTTAGGTAATCCTGCAAAAAACATTTCTTTGTGAAAAGCACTAAATATTATCGTGTATCAGAACAAGAACGTCACTTTCTCAAAGACCAAAGAGAGATGGGGTGATGGAAATAAGATCAATAGATGTAAAAACTACAAAAAAAAAAAATGTGTAGCAAGACTGGAAAAGGAAATATCAAGGAAAAAAGTTATTTTAAAACAAAAAATTGATGTTTTGATTGAATGATCGTCAAGTGAAAAAATAGTTCGGAAGGAAATAGTACAATCGGTTGTTTTTCTAAACCTGAATTTGATAATCAACAAGGTGAAAGAACCGGAGTATTAGACAGAACTGCAAATATTATTGCAAATGGCACCTTAGAAGATATGGGTATTTCTGGTAATAAAGAAAAGGTAACTGAAAGAAGGACTTGAAGACGACAAAGAGAAAACAAAAGGAAGAATTTGAAAGAACAGGAAAGACGAAATGAGTTAATTTTATAAGGTTAGTATTTTGAGGGCAGAAAGGATAACACTATGATAACTGTAGCAGAGGGGAATAAGTATAACTAAGAATCATTAAAGACGAACACCTGGTTTTAGTTCAAAAACCAGGATAAAAATATATTGGTCATATTTCATTGACATCTTCTGCTTATACTAATATGGTGTTGACAGATATATTGTGAAATATAATCTCCAAACAAGGACATTAAAATAATCAAGTGAAGTAAATTGCTTTTCATGTGTCAAATGTGATTTACAAAAGTAATTATCGAAAGTGTTTACGATCTAAAAGAAGGAAGTGAAACTGAAAAGTGATTGCACGATCGTAAACAGATATTTTATTATAAACATTTTTGCAATACTCAAGAACTATAAAACATTTATTAACTCTAATTTTAAATTACCGTAAATATAAATATTGATACAAATTATTTGTTATGCTGATTTATGGATTATTTTCCTGTTTCTTTATTGTTAATAATATTTTATACATGTATTTTTTTCTCTACTTTCAGTTGTAACTAAAACTCTCAAACTGAGAGATGTATGCCTTAAAGCTCTTATTAAATGTAATTTTACTTTTTTATTCATAAGTTTCGGCACTAATTTAACTTCATAAGACACTCAAAATATGCGTCTTTATAAACAACATGAAGTTCAGACCATCAGTCACATATACGGAATAAATAAGAAATACAGGAGCAAGATATAGATTTATTTACTCTATCCGGTGGAAAAGAAAAGTACCAGATGTCAAAAAGGATATACATAAATATAAGGTAAGACCAATTTATCTTACCTATGCTTTTTATATTGAGAAATAGATAATTAATTTTGAGGATAAAGATCGAACATCACGCAAATTTTTTGATAGCAAAGATTAAATATTGCTAACAAATTGATTATGAGAACGAAAAAAAAAACAATTTCTCAATAAAAATACAAATCTGGTAATAGTCCGATAGAGTAATTTATTAAAAAAAAATAAAACGAATCTTAGCAACATTATGGCCTCTTCTACAAAAGATAGCACGACCATTGAAAAATTGAACGCCAGCAATTATACAAATTGGCGGTTCAAGGTCGAAATGCTATTAATTCGTGACGAACTTATTGAAGTTATTACGCAAGAGGCCCCCACTCCATTGAACGATGCTTGGACCAAGAAAGACAGAAAAGCAAGGGCTTTAATAAATTTGTCCATTGACGACAGTCAAATAGTGCATGTCAAAAATTTAAATACAGCTAGGCAAACATGGGACGCACTCAAACAAATTCATGAGAGATCTAATCTCTCTAGTAAGCTGTACTTGCTACGAAAACTGTACAGTACAAAATTAACTGAAGGTGGCAATATGACAGCCCACATTACTAAAATTTTAGAGATAGTGGATAAACTGTCAGCGATTGGTGAAAACATAACTGACTCGCACATTTCAGCACTGCTGCTGTGCTCGTTGCCGCCGTCCTACGATACCCTAGTTACTGCTCTGGAGGCCAGAGATGAAGCTGACTTAACCGTACAATTTATAAAAAGCAAGCTTACGGACGAATATACTCGTAGAGTAGATAATCGTGAAAACTCCGAAAACAGCAATAAAGCCTATAAAACACAAGGTAAATTTAATCATTCAGAACAGAAAAGAGGCAGCAATAAGTACTGCTCACACTGTAAAATGAAAAACCACTCAAATAAAGACTGCTGGTTTCTAAAAACGAAAAACAACAACAGTTACACTAATAACAGACACTATAAAAATAAAAACAATTCAACATCACTAGTTTTTGAAGAAAATAATTTACATAAAAATGCGGAACATGAAGAAAGAAAAGACACAGTAAATGAAAACAACAGTGTCGCTTTACTAACCGAAGAGTCCGAAAATAAAGGCACTTTTATAGTGGACAGTGGCAGTTCCAGTCACATAGTAAATTCAAAAGAATTTTTTACCAAAATTACAAATAATAATGAAACAAACGTCACAGTCGCTAATGGTAATAAACTGATTTCGTATGGATCTGGAGAGGTAATAATTCATACCGAAAATAAAAACAAACAAGTTATATTGCGTGACGTACTATACGTTCCTGACATAGAAACTAACCTGCTGTCAGTGAGTAGGGCAACTAAAAACGGTTGCAAAGTTAAATTTGAAAAAGATAAATGTGATATAATTCACGAAGGAAACGTTATACTCCAAGGTAAACTTAAAAACAATCTGTACGAAATACATGTTAGTAAAGATGAAAATCACAAGCACTATGCAAATGTCACCTACAACTGCTCAAACGCAAATTGCATAGATTTGTGGCATAGGCGAATGGGGCATAGGAGCTACGACACAATAAAGTCCATGTTATCAAAGGACTTAGTTGAGGGAATTAAAATCAACAACTGCAAACATAACGCTAAATGTGAGGTATGCATCAAGTCAAAATTCAGCGAGACCACATTTCCTAAATCAGGTGCATATAGAGCTACAAAAAGACTCGAGTTAGTCCATACTGATGTATGCGGCCCTATAAATACACCCACAATTGGGGGGAAAAATACTTCGTCACTTTTATCGATGATTATACACGATTTTGCGTAATTTATTTAATGGCAAATAAAAGTGAGGCTTTAGAAAAATTGAAAGAATACGTCTCAATGGTGAAAAACAAATTCGGAAAAATGCCTACTGAGATCAGATCGGACAACGGTGGTGAATATACGGGGAACGAAATACAAAAATATCTAAAAGAAAATGGGATTCATCATCAACTTACCGTACCATTTAACCCAAGCCAAAACGGCGTCGCAGAGCGTAAGAATAGGTCCCTACTTGATATGGTTAGAAGTATGCTAAATGAAGCAAATCTCCCGCACAAATTATGGGGGGAAGCCATATGTACCGCGAATCACTTACAGAACCGGCTACCTTCAAAATCGGTAAGCATCACACCCTATAAATTATGGATGAACAGGAGACCAAATTTCAAATATCTCAAAGTTTTTGGCTGTACTGCATACGCCTACATACACAAATCAAAGAGAGGAAAATTAGATAATAGAGCGGAAAAATGCACTTTTGTCGGATACGACAGTCGCTCTAAGGCGTACAGAATCTATACAAGTGACGGAAGAGTAATATTGGCCAGAAGTGTAAAATTTATAGAAAATAAAAATAACCCAGATACTAACGAAAATCTATATAGAAGAAAATTAATCGCGGAAACAAACAAACAAACACAACAGAAAGACACGAATGAAATGGAAATAGATCTGACACCAACACAGAATGAACTAAGTCCACCACCCGCGTCACAACAACAAATTCCACAAGTGAGGAGATCAGAGAGAACCAATAGAGGTGTGCCGCCGGACAGGTTTGCTTATGCAGTCCGGCACGATCCAGTATATGTACCTAACAGTTGGGAAGATATGATGAGTATAGAAAATCCTATAGAAAAACAGAACTGGATAAAAGCGACAGAAGAGGAAATGAATTCCCTTAATGAAAATGAAACCTGGTGTTTAGTTGATCCCCCACAAGGAGCAAGAGTAATTGGATCGAAATGGACTTTTAAAGCGAAATATGACGAATTCGGAAAAATCAAGCGTTACAAAGCGAGATTGGTCGCACAAGGATTTAGACAAAAATACGGAGTAGATTTCGATGAAACTTATGCGCCAGTAGTTTCCCACACAAGTTTAAGAGTCTTCATAACTGCCGCAGCATACTACAATCTCAATATTAGGCAGATTGACATCAAAACTGCATTCTTACGTGGTGAATTGGAAGAAAATGTCTATGTATCACAACCTAAAGGGTATATAAACACTACAGAACCCAATAAGGTTTGTAAGTTAAAAAGAAAGCGCTATATGGACTAAAACAAGCTGCAAGAGCATGGTATTCAAACATTAGTGAAACACTAAAGGAATTAAAATTTAAACAGAACAATGCTGACAATTGTTTATTTATAAGAAAAGAAGGGGAAAACACGGTTTATATAGCAGTATACGTGGATCATATCCTCATCGCAGGAAAAGATGAAAATATAAATGAGATAATAAATAAACTAAAATCTAAGTACGCACTTGAAGATTTAGGTCAAATTTCCAATTACCTAGGGATAAAAATACAAAAGACTCACAACGGCTTTAAACTAAATCAAACAGCAAAAATAATAGAAATCGCAAAAAAATTTAATTTAGAAGATTCTAAGCCATATGGCACTCCAATGGAAACAGGCTTTCAACGATTAGACAATGAAGAAACACAAATGCCAAACAGCACTAAGTACCGACAAGCATTAGGTGCGCTGTTATATGTTGCTACAATAAGTAGGCCCGATATTTTAGTAGGAGTAAACATCTTGAGCAGAAAAAACGAAACGCCGTCTGAAAGAGATTGGAAAGGTGTTAAAAGATTAATAAGATATCTATATTCAACAAAAGACTTAAATTTAGTAATTAGCCCGGAAGAATCACCCATCCTAGAAGTATATACTGATGCGGATTGGGGTGGAGATCTAAAAACAAGAAGATCGACAACAGGCAATTTGTTCCTTTTAGGAAATAATCCAATATAGTGGATAACAAAACGACAAACGTGTGTGGCACAATCATCTGCAGAGGCAGAGTTCGTAGCAGCGGCGAGCGCAACACAAGAATTAATATGGCTGCTAAAACTATTAGAAGATCTCGATATATCGCAAAGATTGCCTATAGTAATTTATGAAGATAATAAATCTTGCATAAAAATGATAGAATCCGAAAAGTTTTCTAATAAATCGAAGCATATTGACATCAAATATAATGTGATTAAAATGCTGAAAGAAGATAAAATTAAATGAATTGCGTTATTGCCCAAGCAAGTCAATGGCGGCGGACATACTTACGAAACCAGAGCCCAAGCCTGAATTTCTAAATAATAGAAACAAACTGAAATTACAGAACAATCCTCGTTAGGAGATTAAGGGGGAATTGTTGACAGATATATTGTGAAATATAATCTCCAAACAAGGACATTAAAATAATCAAGTGAAGTAAATTGCTTTTCATGTGTCAAATGTGATTTACAAAAGTAATTATCGAAAGTGCTTACGACCTAAAAGAAGGAAGTGAAACTGAAAAGTGATTGCACGATCGTAAACAGATATTTTATTATAAGCATTTTTGCAATACTTAAGAACTATAAAACATTTATTAACTCTAATTTTAAATTACCGTAAATATAAATATTGATACAAATTATTTGTTATGCTGATTTATGGATTAATTTCCTGTTTCTTTATTGTTAATAATATTTTATTCATGTATTTTTTTCTCTACTTTCAGTTGTAACTAAAACTCTCAAACTGAGAGATGTATGCCTTAAAGCTCTTATTAAATGTAATTTTACTTTTCTATTCATAAGTCTCGGCACTAATTTAACTTCATAAGACACTCAAAATATGCGTCTTTTTAAACAACATGAAGTTCAGACCATCAGTCACATATACGGAATAAATAAGAAATACAGGAGCAAGATATAGATTTATTTACTCTATCCGGTGGAAAAGAAAAATACCAGATGTCAAAAAGGATATACATAAATATAAGGTAAGCCCAATTTATCTTACCTATGCTTTTTATATTGAGAAATAGATAATTAATTTTGAGGATAAAGATCGAACATCACGCAAATTTTTTGATAGCAAAGATTAAATATTGCTAACATATGGCCACTGCAATTTTGGTGTATTTTCAAAATATTAATACAGACATTTCAAGTTTGAAAGTTAGTGGGAGAAACAGAAACGCCTTTAATGCAGGATGCAAATCTGGAGTTGTTAAAACATCGGAAGCAATATTCTAAAAACTTTATAAAGGATAATTTGATTATTACATGCAAATGACTTTTTTTCTTAGATACTTATTTCAACATCTTGCTGGAAAAACTACGGGTACAAAAGGATTTTCTGGACCAGTAGGAAAGCAACTGGAAAAAATGCGAACATATTGAAATTATAGACTATAAAAACATGGATCCTAGCTTGACGGACTGATCGGATGAAGAACTTAAAAAAAGTACAATGAAATTTTAGAATTACCTGAATTTTAGATTTTCCTTGTCATACGCAAACAGTGGAAACTTGTGTCAAAATTGTCACGCAAGCCGCGTCAACCGTCTTTAAATATTAAGCAAAAGATGCCTTAACCCCTTGGGGACGAGCGACACGTATACGTGCCACAAAAAGGCCTATGAATCCTTGTTTATCCTCAGCAGTAAAATTTTACTGTAAAATTTGCCTTATTTAATCAGAGCATTTTCCCGATTTGAAAAGACACAAACTTCTGTTTTTTAAAACCGGTAGCAAAATGATAAACATTTCGTAAAAGGCTCCCGTCGCGAAGGGGTTAATCTTGGGAAATTTGAATTCCTGCAATGTAATGACAAAGTTTGCCTAAAAAGACAGTAGGTTGAATATCCAATTGAATTAATCCATAACAAAGGGAGGTAAGGAGGGTGGAAGACGATATTTAACCACCTCCTCGTGGCGACTTCTAGATAGTATTTGCTAAATAAAAGTAGATATGAGCTAACAGCTACGTTGTTTACTTTAAGTTACTTTATACTGAAATTTCAAAATTTTGACCTCCTTGAGGAACGGAAAACAACATAATTTAAAAAAGCCTTTTCAGCCAAAAGTTTAGACATCCAAAATGGAAAAAAGTTTTCACTATTACAGATTAAAACAAAACAGTTTTTTTTTTTACCCTATACTTAAGTTCCAACCTACTGTACACCCTATTCAATAGTAAGCATTTTGAATTGCACTTCAATAATGTATGTATATTTTAATATGTCCAAAATAGAGCAAAATTACTAAAAAATCACCGGAAACCATTTTCGACATAGGCCAAAATGGTTTGGATTCTTTTGAGCTCTTTTGTAAACCAGCTATAAATTCTAGGCACTTCATGTTCAATAACGAACATGCCGTGGTATACCTTAACACGATATTTCAGCGCTGAGCTCCATATATAACAGGAGATCTGTCTACCTATTTCCAAACATGATTTAGAGAGGTCATCGCGGAAGGATACATTGACGATAATTTTAGTTCGCATTCAAGACAAAAAAGGCTGTTTATCGCATTCCCTTACATGATTAGTGAATCGTTTATTAGTTTAATAAGTATAAGTTATGTAGGTACGCATAAATTAGGATAATTGTAAATTAGAACACTAATGTCTAACATTGATAACGCGGATTATTTTTTATCTTTGCTTTGCAAGCTTATGACCTTCGACTAAGAACTCCTGTTGTGTATGGAGCCCACTGTATTTCTGTTAAGTTCTGATCCGAGTATATTTATGCGAGTAAGAGCACGGCTAGATGGCCACCCTTAAAAACGCAGACGGACGCAAACTAAATTTATTAATACTCTATGGTAATGTTGGAAAGTAATAAAACATAAAAAATGCAAAAATTGTTTCCATTAAAAAAAAATATATATTTAATTTTTCTTTCTTGAAATACTTCTTTTTATACTGAGTTAAAAAAGCTAATTTTAGTAATGATTGATACTACACATATTATTGCAACATATTTTGACAATACCGACAATAATAGCAATCGTAGAGCATACTCTAATTCTTAGAGATATATTCGTCTTAAAAGAGAATGGACATTTTCCATGAAATCGACATCAAATCAAAAATGATTAAGTGGACAGTTCCGAGTGAACAGGAATTTTTACAAAACTACAGTTCTAAATTCAAATTTTTGAAAACTATGATGGAAAATAGTGTTTATAAAGATAGAAAGCTTTTGTTTAAAGAGGTAGCAAATTGATTATTTTATTGAAATAAGAATTACACTTTTAATAGTTCTTAAATGCATCACTTTTTTATAGCTTTGCTTTTCTTTTTTTAGGTTCCGCTATTAAAAAATAAAAACGGAACCACTATAAGATCACAAATTGGGGGAAGTAATACAGACTGCTGACGCAAATATTTTCAGATTATAACATTGACAAATATATTTAGGAAAAATATATACGGACTAATTAATTTACTTGAATTTTTTTTCTGTGTATAGCGTGTGGGTTATCCTGTGAAAGCTTTAGTAAGACTGAACTCAAAAATGCATTTCTTTTAATTTTAGGTATTATATTTTCAGAGATATTGTCGAAACCGTAGTGGTAAAATATGCCCCCCCCCCCCTCCATATATTTCCGAATCTACTGAAACTAAAATTTTGAAAAAATTGGAGATAGTAGACTTTAACCTTGCAGGAAAAGTATTGCGATTACCCTAGGTCACATAGTTTTTGACAAAAGCGCATTTTTCCGTTACACACAAATTTCGATATGCAGGCATTCAGCAAATATGTTGAGGAGCACTGGAGGCAATTATAGCAGCAGAAGTATAAAAGCAGTGTTGATACTGATTTTCGAAAAAAATCGTCGGTAATTAGCCGAGATATTAGCCCTTAAAGATACGGACAATTTGGACATACGTCATAACAGGGGCGGTGTACTCTATCTACCATCAACTTTTAAAGCGCAGATAACAACTTTTAATGATATATTTGTGCAGTGCAATGCCGAGTAGCAGTATAAAATCAATAAAAGTCAAAGTGTTAAAAACAAACAAATTTAAGGGGACTTGTACCTTTTAAAAGCGTCGAAAATTAACGAAAAACTTCAAAGTTTGAATTAGTTTATCTACAAAACCTTTTTATGTATTAACTTGAAATTTTGGATATTGATTAAACAGATTGTGCTTTGTAATATGCTACCACCATTAACAATTTATTACCCTTTTACAAAATTTGTGTATTTTTGAATCTATATATAGCTCTTTTTTTACTCCATCAGTCATTGCGCGTATATCTTGAGAAAGTAAGTATGGATTGTCATGAAATTTGGTAAAGGTACTAAACAAATATGCTTGTTTAAAATGCTTGTTTATTTAACTTTTAAGTATTTACAATGTAATATTTTTAGTTATGACAATTTTTATTCTTTAAAAATGTAAAATTTTTATTATTTTCTTTTTACATTTTTTTTTTTATATATCGTTAACGAAATAATTTTTGAATAAGAGTAGAACATCGTTTTAAACCCACATATTTGTTTAGTATCTTTACCAAATTTCCTGACAATCCATACATACTTTCTTAAATTATCATGTGCGCAATGACCCATAAAGTAAAAAAAAGAGCTATTTTTATTTCAACAATAAAAAAATTCTGTAAAAGCAAATTACAAAGTCTATAGGTATGGAGTGTTTGTGTGTCTACGTATGAGTATTTGAACACGCGCATTAAATTATACATTGCGTTGAAGCACAAAATGAATGTATACTTAGATAATGTGACGTTTTCCATTGTCTGATATCGAGCTACTCCACAGGTAAAAACGATCATTTAACGCATTCGGGTTGAAACAAGTCTGAAAGTCTGACAGCATTTGTGGATCTCTTCAACTTATGTATACGTAATCGTTAAGAATGTAAAGCTGTAAGTTCTAGAATTCTGCTTTTATATATATTAATATATACTGATATATCTAAACTCATAAAACTTTTTATGAGGGTATTGGATGTAATAAATGTTATATCGATTCGTTTTTATTATCGCGTTTATTGCTAGAATGGTCAAGAGTTAAATAAAATAATTATATAAGTTAATTTAGAATGCTTAAATATATAGAGGTATTCATTTCTGTCGGAAAAATTACTCGTTTAATTTTAATAATCTGTCGTACAGACATTGCTTTAGCTAAATATATTAATTTTGAGTTTACCTATTTTAGATGAAATTATATATAAAAAAAGATTGAGTTATACAGTCTCTTACGTTATACAGTCTGAGTTATACAGCCTCTTATGAAACAAGAATTTAAATTTACACGATTCAAGAAACCTATTACAGATTATTAGCATTAGAAACCACATCCACCATAATTTAGCAAACAACAGGAAACTGTCATGCATATTGGAACCAAACAAGACGGAAATAAAATATTATTTCGGAGATGCGTATATTTCTGGAGGAAAGAAAATGCCTGGCCGTTGAATTGAAAAATATTATTTTTGAAATAATAATGGAAAAATACAGAAAAGAATACGAAAAGCACATACAGATTCAATCCAAAAAAGACGGAAATATTTGTGCGGAGATATATTTATTTCTGGAAAAATGTAAATACCTCACCATTGAATGGAAGATAAGGAATATCTAAAGAATAATGGAAAAATTACAGAAAAATATGGGAACATCACATGTAGATTGATCCCAAACGAGACGGAAATATAATATTTACGCGGAGAACATTTGTATTTGGAGGAAAGTAAATGCCTCTCTGTTGCATTGTAGTAGAGAATTTGCGAATAATAATGGAAAAATTACATGAAAAAGCATATGCAGATCCATCCCAAAGAGGACGGAAATAAAATATTTATGCGGAAATGCATTTATATCTGGAGGAAAGTAAATGCCTCACCGTTGATATGAAGAAGAGGATTGTCTGAATAAAAATGGAGTAGCTGCAGAAGAGAAATAAGAACATCACATGCATATTGATACCAAACATGACGGAAACAAAATATTTTTACGGAGATGCATTTATTTCTGGAGGAAAGTCAGTGCCTTTCCGTTGACTTGAGGAAAAGTGTTTTCTGAATAATAATGGAGAAACTTCAGAAGTGACATAGAAAAATCACATGAGATGTTGTCGCAAAGAAGACGGAAATAAAATATTTATGCGGAGATGCATTTATTTCTGGGCAAAAGTAAATACCTCTCCGTTGAATTGAAGAAGCGGATTTTGTTAATAGTAATTGCAGAATTACAGAAGAAACGTATGTAAATCTCGTGCAGATTTATTCTAAAGGGGAATAAAATAAGTCAGCATGCCTTGTGCATTTACTTTGGGCGAAAGTAAGCACATCTGAGTCAAATTGAAGAAGTTGATTTTCGAAATAATGTTTACACATTGCAGGAAAAATAGGAGAGTCTCATACAGATTGATATAAAAAAATATATATATATTTATGTCGATATGAATTTATTTCTAGGGAAAAATAAATATGTCCGACGAACAAAAGAAAATGTAATCAAGGTAGTATCTAAATAATAATAGAAAAATTAAAGAAAAAAACCCCAGGGAAATCACATGCATTTTCATCCTAAAGTTTAATGATATAAAATATTTTTGCGGTGATGAATTTATTTCTGGAGAAATGGAAATGTCTCTCCATGGAAGTGAAAAAGAAAATTTTTGAAATAATCAGTGGGGGAACTGCAGAAGAGACATAGGAATTCCACATGCATTTTGATAAAAAACGGAGGTGCATCTATTTCTGGGCAAAAGTAAATACCTCTCCGAGGAAGAGAAAGGAATGTCTAAAGAAAAATGGGAAAATAATTACAGAAAAATATGGCAACATCACATGGCGATTGATCTCAAACAAGACGGAAATATAATATTTATGCGGAGATGCATTTATTTCTGGTGGAAAGTATATGCCTCTCCGTTGCATTGAAATAGAGGATCTTCTGAATAATAATGAAAAAATTACAGGAAAATACACATGCAGATCCATCCGAAAAGGACAGAAATAAAATATTTATGCGGAGATGCATTTATTTCTGAAGGAAAGTAAATGCCTCTCCGCTGATTTGAATAAGAGGTTTGTCTGAATAATAATGGAAAAGCTACAGAAATGACATAGGAACACCCTTTTCATATTGATCCCAAACATGACGGAAACAAAATATATTTTCGGAGACGCATATATTTCTGGAAGAAAGTAAATGCCTGTCCGGTAATTAAAGAAGAGGATATTTCTAAATAATAATGGAGTAGCTGCAGAACAGAAATAGGAACATCACACGCATATTGATCCCAAACATGGCGGAAACAAAATATTTTTACAGAGATGCATTTGTTTCAGGAAGAGGGTTTTCTGAATAATAATGGAGAAACTTCAGAAGTGACATAGGGAAATTACATGAGATTTTGTTCGAAAGAAGACGGAAATAAAATATTTATGCGGAGATGCATTTATTTCTGGGCAAAAGTAAATACCTCTCCGTCAAATTAAAGACAGGGATTATCAAAATAATAATGCGCAAATTACAGAAAAAAAAAACAGGAAAATAGCATGCAAGTTGATCCCAAAGTTAAGAGAAATAAAATATTAATTCCATGATGCATTTATTTCGGGAGGAAAGCAAATGCCTCTCCATAGAATTCAAAAAGAGGATTTTGTAAATAATAAATTGAGAAATTGTAGAAGAGACATAAGAACGCCACATGCATATTGATAAAAACTTGACGGAAATAAAATATTTATGCGGAGGTGCATTTTTTTATGGGCAAAAGTAAGTACCTCTCCGTTGAATGGAAGAGAAAGGAATATGTAAAGAATAAGTAGAACAAAATTACAGAAAAATATGGGAACACCACATACAGATTGATCTCAAACAAAACGAAAATATAACTTTTACGCGGAGATGCATTTATTTCTGGTGGAAAGTAAATGCCTCTTCGTTGCATTGAAGAACAGGATTTTGCGAATAATAATGGAAACATTACAGTCAAATACACATGCAGATCCATTCGAAAGAGGACTGAAATAAAATATTTATGCGGAGATGCATTTATTTCTGGAGAAAAGTAGATGCCTCTCCGCTGATTTGAAGAAGAGGATTGTGTGAATAATAATGGAAAAACTACAGAAATGACATAGGAACATCATTTGCATATTGAACCCAAACATGACGGAAGCAAAATATATTTGCGGAGATGCATTTATTTCAGGAAGAAAGTAAATGCCTCTCCGTTAAATGAAGAAGAGGAATTTCTGAATAACGATGGAGTAGCTGCAGAAGAGAAATAGGAAAGTAACATGAATACTGATCCCAAACATGACGGAAACAAAATATTTTTGTGGAGATGCACTTATTTCTGGAGGAAAGTAAATTCCTCCCCATAGATTTGAAAAAGAGGATTTTGGAAATAATAAATTGCGAAATTGCAGAATAGAAAAAGGAATGAAACATGCATTTTGATAGAAAACTTGACCGAAATAAAATATTTATGCGGAGATGCATTTATTTCTGGGCAAAAGTAAATACCTCTCCGTTGAATGGAAGAAAAGGAATATCTAAAGATTAATGGGAAAATTACGGAAAAATACGGGAATATCGCTTGCAGATTGATCTCAAACAAGACGGAAATAAAATATTTACGCGGAGACGCATTTATTTCTGGTGGAAAGTAAATGCCTCTCCGCTGCATTGAAATAGAGGATCTTCCGAATAATAATGGAAAAAGTACAGGAAAATACACATGCAGATCCATCCGAAAAGGACAGAAATGGAATATATATGTGGAGAAATTGCAGAAGAGAAATAGGAATGCCACATGCATTTTGATAAAAAACTTGTCGGAAATAAAATATTTATGCGGAGGTGCATTTATTTCTGCGAAAAAGTAAATACCTCTCCGTTGAATGGAAGAAAAGGAATATCTAAAGAATAATGGGAAAATTACAGAAAAATACGGGAAAATCGCATGCCGATTGTTTTCAAACAAGACGGAAATATAATATTTACGCGGAGATGCATTTATTTCTGGTGGAAAGGTCATGCCTCTTCGTTGCATTGAAGTAGAGGATATTCCGAATAATAATGGAAAAATTACAGGAAAACACACATGCAGATCCATTCGACAGACGACTGAAATAAAATATTTATGCGGAGATGCATTTATTTCTGGAGGAAAGTAAATGCCTCCCGCTGATTTGAAGAAGAGGATTGTCTGAATAATAATGGAAAAACTACAGAAATGACATAGGAACATCATTTGCATAATGAACACAAACATGACGGAAGCAAAATATATTTGCGGAGATGCATTTACTTCTGGAAGAAAGTAAATACCTCTCCGTTAGTTGAAGAAAAGTAATTTCTGAATAACAATGGAGTAGCTGCAGAAGAGAAATAGGAAAATTACATGAATACTGTTCCCAAACATGACGGAAACAAAATATTTTTGCGGAGATGCATTTTTTTTCTGGAGAAAAGTAAATGCCTGGCATAGATTTGAAAAAGAGGATTTTGGAAATAAGAAATTGCGAAATTGCAGAACAGAAATAGGAATGCCACGTACATTTTGATAGAAAACTTGACCGAAATAAAATATTTATGCAGAGATGCTTTATTTCTCGGCAAAAGTAAATACCTCTCCGTTGAATGGAAGAAAAGGAATATCTAAAGAATAATGGGAAAATTACGGAAAAATACGGGAACATCGCTTGCAGATTGATCTCAAACAAGACGGCAGTATAATATTTACGCGGATATGCATTTATTTCTAGTGGAAATTAAATGCCTCTCCGTTGCATTGAAGTTGAGGATCTTCCGAATTATAATGGAAAAAATTGCAGAAAAATACACATGCAGATCCATCCGAAAAGGACAGAAATGAAATAATTATGCGGAGATTCATTTATTTCTGAAGGAAAGTAAATGACTCTCCGCTGATTTGAAGAAGAGGATTGTCTGAATAATAATGGAAAAGCTACAGAAATGACATAAGAACACCATTTGCATATTGATCCCAAACATGACGGAAACAAAATGAATTTGCGGAGATGCATTTATTTCTGGAAGAAAGTAAATGCCTCTCCGTTAATTGAAGGAGAGGTATTTCTAAATAATAATGGAGTAGCTGCAGAAGAGAAATAGGAAAATCACATGCATATTGATCCCAACCATGGCGGAAACAGAATATTTTTGCGGAGATGCATTTATTTTTGGAGGAAAGTTAATGCCTCTTCATTGATTTGAAGAAGAGGGTTTTTTGAATAATAATGGAGAAACTTCAGAAGTGACATAGGAAAATTACATGAGATTTTGTTCCAAAGAAGACAGAAATAAAATATTTATGCTGAGATGTATTTATTTTTTGGCAAAAGTAAATACCTCTCCGTCAAATTAAAGACAGGGATTAACTAAATAATAATGCACAAATTACAGAAAAAAATCAGGAAAATAACATGCAGGTTTATCCCAAAGTTAAAAGAAATAAAATATTTATTCCATGATGCATTTATTTCTGGAGGAAAGAAAATGCCTCTCCATAGAATTGAAAAAGAGGATTTTAAAAATATTAAATTGAGAAATTGTAGAATAGCCACTGGAATGCCACATGCATATTGATAAAAAATTGACGGAAGTAATATATTTTTGCGGAGATGCACTTTTTTCTGGGCTAAAGTAAATACCTCTCCGTGGAATGGAAGAGAAAGGAATATGTAAAAAATAATGGGGAAAAATTACAGAAAAATATGGGAATACAGATTGATCTAAAAAAAAAACGGAAATATAATATTTACGCGGAGATGCTATTATTTCTGGAGGAAAGTAAATGCCTCTCCGCTGATTTGAAGAAGAGGATTGTCTGAATAATAATGGAAAAACTCTAGAAATGACGTAGGAACATCATTTGCGTATTGAACCCAAACATGACGGAAGCAATATATATTTGCGGAGATGCATTTATTTCTGGAAGAAAGTAAATGCCTCTCCGTTAGTTGAAGAAGAGGAATTTCTTAATAACAATGGAGTAGCTGCAGAAGAGAAATAGGAAAATCATATGAATACTGATCCCAAACATGACCGAAACAAAACATTTTTGCGGAGATGCATTTATTTCTGGAGGAAAGTAAATGCCTCTCCATAGATTTGAAAAAGAGGATTTTGGAAATAATAAATTGGGAAATTGCAGAAGAGAAATAGGAAAGCCACCTACATTTTGATATAAAACTTGACCGACATAAAATATTTATGCTTAGATGCATTTATTTCTGGGCAAAAGTAAATACCTCTCCGTTGAATGGAAGAAAAGGAATATCTAATGAATAATGGGAAAATTACGGAAAAATACGGGAACATCGCTTGCAGATTGATCTCAAACAAGACGGAAATGTAGTATTTACGCGGAGATGCATTTATTTCTGGTGGAAAGAAAATGTTTCTCCGTTGCATTGAAGTATAGGATCGTCCGAATAATAAGGGAAAAAGTTAACTAAAATACGTATGGAGATCCATCCGAAACAGGGCAGAATTAAAATATATATGCGGAGATGCATTTATTTCTAAAGGAAATTAAATTCCTCTCTGCTCATTTGAAGAAGAGGATTGTCTGAATAATAATGGAAAAACTACAGAAATAACATAGGAACATCATTTGCATATTTAACCCAAACATGACGGAAGCAAAATATATTTGCGGAGATGCATTTATTTCTGGAAGAAAGTAAATGCCTCTCCGTTAATTTAAGAAGAGGAATTTCTGAATAACAATAGAAAAGCTGCAGAAGAGAAATGGGAAAATCACATGAATACTGATCCCAAACATGACGGAAACAAAGTATTTTTGTGGAGATGCCCATTTTTCTGGAGGAAATTAAATGCCTCTCTTTAGATTTGAAAAAGAGGATTTTGGAAATAATAAATTGAGAAATTGCAGAAGAGAAATAGGAAAGCCACATGCATTTTGATAAAAAACTTGACGGAAAACTTTGTTTATGCGGAGATGCATTTATTTCTGGGCAAAAGTAAATACCTCTCCGTTGAATGGAAGAAAAGGAATATCTAAAGTATAATGGGAAAATTACAGAAAAATATGGGAACTTCGCATGCAGATGATCTCCAACAAGACGGAAGTATAATATTTACGCGGAGATTCATTTATTTCTTGTGTAAAGTAAATGCCTCTCCGTTGCATTGAAGTAGAGTATCTTCCGAATAATAATGGAAAAATTACAGGAAAATACACATGCAGATCCATCCGAAAAGGACAGAAATAAAATATTTAAGCGGAGATGCATTTATTTCTGAAGGAAAGTAAATGACTCTCCGCTGATTTGAAGAAGAGGATTGTATGAGTAATAATGGAAAGACTACAGAAATGACATAGGAACACCATTTGCGTATTGACGGAAACAAAATATTTTTGCGGAGATGCATTTGTTTGTGGAAGAAAGTAAATGCCTCTTCGTTGATTTGAAGAAGAGGGTTTTCTGAATAATAATGGAGAAACTTCAGAAGTGACAAATGAAAATTACATGAGATTTTGTTCCAAAGAAGACGGAAATAAAATATTTATGCTGAGATGTATTTATTTTTTGGCAAAAGTAAATACCTCTCCGTCAAATTAAAGACATGGATTATCTAAATAATAATGCGCAAATTACAGATAAATAAAACTGGAAAATAACATGCAAGTTGATCCCAAAGTTAAGAGAAATAAAATATTTATTCCATGATGCATTTATTTCTATAGGAAAGCAAATGCCTCTCTATAGAACTGAAAAAGAGGATTTTAAAAATATTAAATTGAGAAATTGTAGAATAGCCAGTGGAATGCCACATGCATATTGATAAAGACTTGACGGAAGTAATATATTTTTGCGGAGATGCACTTATTTCTGGGCTAAAGTAAATACCTCTCCGTGGAATGGAAGAGAAAGGAATATGTAAGAAATAATGGGGAAAAATTACAGAAAAATATGGGAATACTGATTGATCTAAAAAAACGGAAATATAATATTTACGCGGGGATGCATTTATTTCTGGAGGAAAGTAAATGCCTCTCCGCTGATTTGAAGAAGAGGATTGTCTGAATAATAATGGAAAAACTACAGAAATGACATAGGAAAATCATTTGCGTATTGAACCCAAACATGACGGAAGCAATATATACTTGCGGAGATGCATTTATTTCTGGAAGAAAGTAAATGCCTCTCCGTTAGTTGAAGAAGAGGAATTTCTTAATAACAATGGAGTAGCTGAAGAAGAGAAATAGGAAAATCATATGAATACTGATCCCAAACTTGACGGAAACAAAATATTTTTGCGGAGATGCATTTTTTTTCTGGAGAAAAGTAAATGCCTCGCATAGATTTGAAAAAGAGGATTTTGGAAATAATAAATTGCGAAATTGCAGAAGAGAAATAGGAATGCCACATACATTTTGATAGAAAACTTGACCGAAATAAAATATTTATGCAGAGTTGCTTTATTTCTGGGCAAAAGTAAATACCTCTCCGTTGAATGGAAGAAAAGGAATATCTAAAGAATAATGGGAAAATTACGGAAAAATACGGGAACATCGCTTGCAGATTGATCTCAAACAAGACGGAAGTATAATATTTACGCGGATATGCATTTATTTCTAGTGGGAAGTAAATGCCTCTTCGTTGCATTGAAGTTGAGGATCTTCCGAATTATAATGGAAAAAATTACAGGAAAATACACATGCAGATCCATCCGAAAAGGACAGAAATGAAATAATTATGCGGAGATTCATTTATTTCTGAAGGAAACTAAATGACTCTCCGCTGATTTGAAGAAGAAGATTGTCTGAATAATAATGGAAAAAGCTACAGAAATGACATAAGAACACCATTTGCATATTGATCCCAAACATGACGGAAACAAAATGAATTTGCGGAGATGCATTTATTTCTGGAAGAAAGTAAATGCCTCTCCGTTAATTGAAGGAGAGGTATTTTTAAATAATAATGGAGTAGCTGCAGAAGAGAAATAGGAAAATCACATGCATATTGATCCCAACCATGACGGAAACAGAATATTTTTGCGGAGATGCATTTGTTTGTGGAAGAAAGTAAATGCCTCTTCGTTGATTCGAAGAAGAGGGTTTTCTGAATAATAATGGAGAAACTTCAGAAGTGACATAGGAAAATTACATGAGATTTTGTTCCAAAGAAGACAGAAATAAAATATTTATGCTGAGATGTATTTATTTTTTGGCAAAAGTAAATACCTCTCCGTCAAATTAAAGACAGGATTAACTAAATAATAATGCACAAATTACAGAAAAAAATTAGGAAAATAACATGCAGGTTTATCCCAAAGTTAAGAGAAATAAAATATTCATTCCATGATGCATTTATTTCTGGAGGAAAGAAAATGCCTCTCCATAGAATTGAAAAAGAGGATTTTAAAAATATTAAATTGAGAAATTGTAGAATAGCCACTGGAATGCCACATGCATATTGATAAAAACTTGACGGAAGTAATATATTTTTGCGGAGATGCATTTTTTTCTGGGCTAAAGCAAATACCTCTCCGTGGAATGGAAGAGAAAGGAATATGTAAAAAATAATGGGGAAAAATTACAGAAAAATATGGGAATACAGATTGATCTAAAAAAACGGAAATATAATATTTACGCGGAGATGCATTTATTTCTGGAAGAAAGTAAATGCCTCTCCGCTGATTTGAAGAAGAGGGTTGTCTGAATAATAATGGAAAAACTACAGAAATGACAAAGGAACATCATTTGCGTATTGAACCCAAACACGACGGAAGCAATATATATTTGCGGAGATGCATTTATTTCTGGAAGAAAGTAAATGCCTCTCCGTTAGTTGAAGAAGAGGAATTTCTTAATAACAATGGAGTAGCTGAAGAAGAGAAATAGGAAAATCATATGAATACTGATCCCAAACATGACCGAAACAAAACATTTTTGCGGAGATGCATTTATTTCTGGAGGAAAGTAAATGCCTCTCCATAGATTTGAAAAAGAGGATTTTGGAAATAATAAATTGAGAAATTGCAGAAGAGAAATAGGAAAGCCACATACATTTTGATAGAAAACTTGACCGAAATAAAATATTTATGCTTAGATGCATTTATTTCTGGGCAAAAGTAAATACCTCTCCGTTGAATGGAAGAAAAGGAATATCTAAAGAATAATGGGAAAATTACGGAAAAATACGGGAACATCGCTTGCAGATTGATCTCAAACAAGACGGAAGTATAATATTTACGCGGATATGCCTTTATTTCTAGTGGAAAGTAAATGCCTCTTCGTTGAATTGAAGTTGAGGATCTTCCGAATTATAATGGAAAAAATTACAGGAAAATACACATGCAGATCCATCCGAAAATTACAGAAATGAAATAATTATGCGGAGATTCATTTATTTCTGGGCAAAAGTAAATACCTCTCCGTCAAATTAAAGACAGGGATTATCTAAATAATAATGCGCAAATTACAGAAAAAAACAGGAAAATAGCATGCAAGTTGATCCCAAAGTTAAGAGAAATAAAATATTATTTCCATGATGCATTTATGTCGGGAGGAAAGCAAATGCCTCTCCATAGAATTGAAAAAGAGGATTTTGTAAATAATAAACTGAGAAATTGTAGAAAAGACATAAGAACGCCACATGCATATTGATAAAAACTTGACGGAAATAAAATATTTATGCGGAGGTGCATTTTTTTATGGGCAAAAGTAAGTACCTCTCCGTTGAATGGAAGAGAAAGGAATATGTAAAGAATAAGTAGAACAAAATTACAGAAAAATATGGGAACACCACATACAGATTGATCTCAAACAAAACGAAAATAAAACTTTTACGCGGAGATGCATTTATTTCTGGTGGAAAGTAAATGCCTCTTCGTTGCATTGAAGAACAGGATTTTGCGAATAATAATGAAAACATTACAGTCAAATACACATGCAGATCCATTCGAAAGAGGACTGAAATAAAATATTTATGCGGAGATGCATTTATTTCTGGAGAAATGTAGATGCCTCTCCGCTGATTTGAAGAAGAGGATTGTGTGAATAATAATGGAAAAACTACAGAAATGACATAGGAACATCATTTGCATATTGAACCCAAACATGACGGAAGCAAAATATATTTGCGGAGATGCATTTATTTCAGGAAGAAAGTAAATGCCTATCCGTTAATTGAAGAAGAGGAATTTCTGAATAACGATGGAGTAGTTGCAGAAGAGAAATAGGAAAATAACATGAATACTGATCCCAAACATGACGGAAACAAAATATTTTTGTGGAGATGCATTTATTTCTGGAGGAAAGTAAATTCCTCTCCATAGATTTGAAAAAGAGGATTTTGGAAATAATAAATTGAGAAATTGCAGAAGAAAAATAGGAAAATCACACGAATACCGATCCCAAACATGAAGGAAACAAAATATTTTTGCGGAGATGCATTTATTTGTGGAGGAAAGTAAATGCCTCTCATAGATTTGAAAAAGAGGATTTTGGAAATAATAAATTGCGAAATTGCAGAATAGAAAAAGGAATGAAACATGCATTTTGACAGAAAACTTGACCGAAATAAAATATTTATGCGGAGATGCATTTATTTCTGGGCAAAAGTAAATACCTCTCCGTTGAATGGAAGAAAAGGAATATCTAAAGATTAATGGGAATTTTACGGAAAAATACGGGAATATCGCTTGCAGATTGATCTCAAACAAGACGGAAATAAAATATTTACGCGGAGACGCATTTATTTCTGGTGGAAAGTAAATGCCTCTCCGTTGCATTGAAATAGAGGATCTTCCGAATAATAATGGAAAAAGTACAGGAAAATACACTTGCAGATCCATCCGAAAAGGACAGAAATGAAATATATATGTGGAGAAATTGCAGAAGAGAAATAGGAATGCCACATGCATTTTGATAAAAAACTTGTCGGAAATAAAATATTTATGCGGAGGTGCATTTATTGCTGCGAAAAAGTAAATACCTCTCCGTTGAATGGAAGAAAAGGAATATCTAAAGAATAATGCGAAAATTACAGAAAAATACGGGAAAATCGCATGCCGATTGTTTTCAAACAAGACGGAAATATAATATTTACGCGGAGATGCATTTATATCTGGAGGAAAGGTCATGCCTCTTCGTTGCATTGAAGTAGAGGATATTCCGAATAATAATGGAAAAATTACAGGAAAACACACATGCAGATCCATTCGAAAGACGACTGAAATAAAATATTTATGCGGAGATGCATTTATTTCTGGAGGAAAGTAAATGCCTCCCGCTGATTTGAAGAAGAGGATTGTCTGAATAATAATGGAAAAACTACAGAAATGACATAGGAACATCATTTGCATAATGAACACAAACATGACGGAAGCAAAATATATTTGCGGAGATGCATTTACTTCTGGAAGAAAGTAAATACCTCTCCGTTAGTTGAAGAAAAGTAATTTCTGAATAACAATGGAGTAGCTGCAGAAGAGAAATAGGAAAATTACATGAATACTGTTCCCAAATATGACGGAAACAAAATATTTTTGCGGAGATGCATTTTTTTTCTGGAGAAAAGTAAATGCCTCGCATAGATTTGAAAAAGAGGATTTTGGAAATAATAAATTGAGAAATTGCAGAAGAGAAATAGGAAAGCCACCTAGATTTTGATAGAAAACTTGACCGAAATAAAATATTTATGCTTAGATGCATTTATTTCTGGGCAAAAGTAAATACCTCTCCGTTGAATCGAAGAAAAGGAATATCTAATGAAAAATGGGAAAATTACGGAAAAATACGGGAACATCGCTTGCAGATTGATCTCAAACAAGACGGAAATGTAGTATTTACGCGGAGATGCATTTATGTCTGGTGGAAAGAAAATGCCTCTCCGTTGCATTGAAGTATGGGATCTTCCGAATAATAAGGGAAAAAGTTAACTAAAATACGTATGGAGATCCATCCGAAACAGGGCAGAATTAAAATATATATGCGGAGATGCATTTATTTCTAAAGGAAATTAAATGCCTCTCTGCTCATTTGAAGAAGAGGATTGTCTGAATAATAATGGAAAAACTACAGAAATAACATAGGAACATCATTTGCATATTTAACCCAAACATGACGGAAGCAAAATATATTTGCGGAGATGCATTTATTTCTGGAAGAAAGTAAATGCCTCTCCGTTAATTTAAGAAGAGGAGTTTCTGATTAACAATGGAAAAGCTGCAGAAGAGAAATGGGAAAATCACATGAATACTGATCCCAAACATGACGGAAACAAAGTATTTTTGTGGAGATGCCCATTTTTCTGGAGGAAAGTAAATAGCTCTCCTTAGATTTGAAAAAGAGGATTTTGGAAATAATAAATTGAGAAATTGCAGAAGAGAAATAGGAAAGCCACATGCATTTTGATAAAAAACTTGACGGAAAGTTTTGTTTATGCGGAGATGCATTTATTTCTGGGCAAAAGTAAATACCTCTCCGTTGAATGGAAGAAAAGGAATATCTAAAGTATAATGGGAAAATTACAGAAAAATATGGGAACTTCGCATGCAGATTATCTCCAACAAGACGGAAGTATAATATTTACGCGGAGATTCATTTATTTCTTGTGTAAAGTAAATGCCTCTCCGTTGCATTGAAGTAGAGGATCTTCCGAATAATAATGGAAAAATTACAGGAAAATACACATGCAGATCCATCCGAAAAGGACAGAAATAAAATATTTAAGCGGAGATGCATTTATTTCTGAAGGAAAGTAAATGACTCTCCGCTGATTTGAAGAAGTGGATTGTATGAGTAATAATGGAAAGACTACAGAAATGACATACGAACACCATTTGCGTATTGATCCCAAACTTGACGGAAACAAAATATTTTTGCGGAGATGCATTTGTTTGTGGAAGAAAGTAAATGCCTCTTCGTTGATTCGAAGAAGAGGGTTTTCTGAATAATAATGGAGAAACTTCAGAAGTGACAAATGAAAATTACATGAGATTTTGTTCCAAAGAAGACGGAAATAAAATATTTATGCTGAGATGTATTTATTTTTTGGCAAAAGTAAATACCTCTCCGTCAAATTAAAGACATGGATTATCTAAATAATAATGCGCAAATTACAGATAAATAAAACAGGAAAATAACATGCAAGTTGATCCCAAAGTTAAGAGAAATAAAATATTTATTCCATGATGCATTTATTTCTATAGGAAAGCAAATGCCTCTCTATAGAACTGAAAAAGAGGATTTTAAAAATATTAAATTGAGAAATTGTAGAATAGCCAGTGGAATGCCACATGCATATTGATAAAGACTTGACGGAAGTAATATATTTTTGCGGCGATGCACTTATTTCTGGGCTAAAGTAAATACCTCTCCGTGGAATGGAAGAGAAAGGAATATGTATGAAATAATGGGGAAAAATTACAGAAAAATATGGGAATACTGATTGATCTAAAAAAACGGAAATATAATATTTACGCGGAGATGCATTTATTTCTGGAGGAAAGTAAATGCCTCTCCGCTGATTTGAAGAAGAGGATTGTCTGAATAATAATGGAAAAACTACAGAAATGACATAGGAAAATCATTTGCGTATTGAACCCAAACATGACGGAAGCAATATATACTTGCGGAGATGCATTTATTTCTGGAAGAAAGTAAATGCCTCTCCGTTAGTTGAAGAAGAGGAATTTCTTAATAACAATGGAGTAGCTGAAGAAGAGAAATAGGAAAATCATATGAATACTGATCCCAAACTTGACGGAAACAAAATATTTTTGCGGAGATGCATTTTTTTTCTGGAGAAAAGTAAATGCCTCGCATAGATTTGAAAAAGAGGATTTTGGAAATAATAAATTGCGAAATTGCAGAAGAGAAATAGGAATGCCACATACATTTTGATAGAAAACTTGACCGAAATAAAATATTTATGCAGAGATGCGTTATTTCTGGGCAAAAGTAAATACCTCTTCGTTGAATGGAAGAAAAGGAATATCTAAAGAATAATGGGAAAATTACGGAAAAATACGGGAACATCGCTTGCAGATTGATCTCAAACAAGACGGAAGTATAATATTTACGCGGATATGCATTTATTTCTAGTGGAAAGTAAATGCCTCTTCGTTGCATTGAAGTTGAGGATCTTCCGAATTATAATGGAAAAAATTACAGGAAAACACACATGCAGATCCATCCGAAAAGGACAGAAATGAAATAATTATGCGGAGATTCCTTTATTTCTGAAGGAAAGTAAATGACTCTCCGCTGATTTGAAGAAGAGGATTGTCTGAATAATAATGGAAAAAGCTACAGAAATGACATACGAACACAATTTGCATATTGATCCCAAACATGACGGAAACAAAATGAATTTGCGGAGATGCATTTATTTCTGGAAGAAAGTAAATGCCTCTCCGTTAATTGAAGGAGAGGTATTTTTAAATAATAATGGAGTAGCTGCAGAAGAGAAATAGGAAAATCACATGCATATTGATCCCAACCATGACGGAAACAGAATATTTTTGCGGAGATGCATTTATTTTTGGAGGAAAGTTAATGCCTCTTCATTGATTTGAAGAAGAGGGTTTTCTGAATAATAATGGAGAAACTTCAGAAGTGACATAGGAAAATTACATGAGATTTTGTTCCAAAGAAGACAGAAATAAAATATTTATGCTGAGATGTATTTATTTTTTGGCAAAAGTAAATACCTCTCCGTCAAATTAAAGTCAGGATTAACTAAATAATAATGCACAAATTACAGAAAAAAAATAGGAAAATAACATGCAGGTTTATCCCAAAGTTAAGAGAAATAGAATATTTATTCCATGATGCATTTATTTCTGTAGGAAAGAAAATGCCTCTCCATAGAATTGAAAAAGAGGATTTTAAATATATTAAATTGAGAAATTGTAGAATAGCCACTGGAATGCCACATGCATATTGATAAAAACTTGACGGAAGTAATATATTTTTGCGGAGATGCATTTTTTTCTGGGCTAAAGAAAATACCTCTCCGTGGAATGGAAGAGAAAGGAATATGTAAAAAATAATGGGGAAAAATTACAGAAAAATATGAGAATACAGATTGATCTAAAAAAAAACGGAAATATAATATTTACGCGGAGATGCATTTATTTCTGGAAGAAAGTAAATGCCTCTCCGCTGATTTGAAGAAGAGGATTGTCTGAATAATAATGGAAAAACTACAGAAATGACATAGGAACATCATTTGCGTATTGAACCCAAACATGACGGAAGCAATATATATTTGCGGAGATGCATTTATTTCTGGAAGAAAGTAAATGCCTCTCCGTTAGTTGAAGAAGAGGAATTTCTTAATAACAATGGAGTAGCTGCAGAAGAGAAATAGGAAAATCATATGAATACTGATCCCAAACATGACGGAAACAAAGTATTTTTGTGGAGATGCATATTTTTCTGGAGGAAAGTAAATGCCTCTCCTTAGATTTGAAAAAGAGGATTTTGGAAATAATAAATTGAGAAATTGCAGAAGAGAAATAGGAAAGCCACATGCATTTTGATAAAAAACTTGACGGAAATTTTTTTTTATGCGGAGATGCATTTATTTCTGGGCAAAAGTAAATACCTCTCCGTTGAATGGAAGAAAAGGAATATCTAAAGTATAATGGGAAAATTACAGAAAAATATGGGAACTTTGCATGCAGATGATCTCTAACAAGACGGAAGTATAATATTTACCCGGAGATGCATTTATTTCTGGTGTAAAGTAAATGCCTCTCAGTTGCATTGAAGTAGAGGATCTTCCGAATAATAATGGAAAAATTACAGGAAAATACACATGCAGATCCATCCGAAAAGGACAGAAATAAAATATTTATGCGGAGATGCATTTATTTCTGAAGGAAAGTAAATGACTCTCCGCTGATTTGAAGAAGAGGATTGTATGAGTAATAATGGAAAGACTACAGAAATGACATAGGAACACCATTTGCATATTGATCCCAAACTTGACGGAAACAAAATATTTTTGTGGAGATGCATTTGTTTGTGGAAGAAAGTAAATGCCTCTTCGTTGATTCGAAGAAGAGGGTTTTCTGAATAATAATGGAGAAACTTCAGAAGTGACAAATGAAAATTACATGAGATTTTGTTCCAAAGCAGACGGAAATAAAATATTTATGCTGAGATGTATTTATTTTTTGGCAAAAGTAAATACTTCTCCGTCAAATTAAAGACATGGATTATCTAAATAATAATGCGCAAATTACAGATAAATAAAACAGGAAAATAACATGCAAGTTGATCTCAAAGTTAAGAGAAATAAAATATTTATTCCATGATGCATTTATTTCTATAGGAAAGCAAATGCCTCTCCATAGAATTGAAAAAGAGGATTTTGGAAATAATAAATTGAGAAATTGTAGAAGAGAAATAGGAATGCCACATGCATTTTGATAAGAAACTTGACGGAAATAAAATAATTATGGGGATATGAATTTATTTCTGGGCAAAAGTAAATACCTCTCCGTTGAATGGAAGAAAAGGAATATCTAAAGAATAATGGGAAAATTACAGAAAAATATGGGAACATCGCATGCAGATTGATCTCAAATGAGAGGGAAATATAATATTTACCCGGAGATGCATTTATTTCTGTATGAAAGTAAATGCCTGTCTATAGAATTGAAAAAGAGAATTTTCGAAATAATGCACATAAATTGCAGAAGAGCACGCTCAGAAATGAATACTCAGATTTCTCCAAATTTTCTTTGTTTTTGACGAAACGGTTTCTTGGAATATGCTCCGAGCGAATATTTCGTCAAATTTATGAAATTACTTTCTTCACTTGTTTGACGACATAAATTTCCTCAAAAGTTCCGTCAAAAAAGCGCTGGTGGCACCATCTATTGAACAGTTGGGAAGCTCCTGTACCAAGGGAAGAAAAAATTCACTTCTCGTTTTGGTCGGCGTGATTTGAACCCGCGGTCTTTGGGGTGGGAGCCACTTGCTCTACCGACCAGTCTATAGGGGACTTGTATGAATGTGCTTTTAGACTGATGTAATGAAAGCTGCCGCGTGTTTATATTTTTATAATATAGATAGTAATTTTATCGGTGCTGAAAGTTTTAAGGAAGGCTAATTTATTATTATGTTTTTCTCATGGTCAATGAATAATTATAATATGGCTTGATTAAATCATTTATTAGTGAAATTTTCTTTGCTCAATGAATTTTTAGAATATGGTCTGGTTAATTTTTTGCACACAAATAACGAATTGTGAAGTGCATATTGCGTGAGATTTTATCACTTTGAGTAGGTGGATAAGATTTTAACACTTTACTGTTTATAAAAGGGAGAGGGAACAATCATGTTTATTTTTATCTCATTGAAAACAGAATATACTTCTTAAATATATTTTTTAAAAAGATATCCCGGATCTTTGAAATTTTATTGACGAAACTTACTTTTTGGATGTTTTTGAACACAGGAAATATATTCTTTTCGAATTAAAACATAACGAACAATAACATAAGTAATAATAATAATAATAATAAGTATTCCTAAAAATTTTAACAGCTAAAAAAATAACTTATAAAGAAACAATAACTACCTATTTTTCAGAATTTTTTGAAAAGCTCTAAAAAGTGCTGTTTTAAATATAAATTATTGCGGGACTAATACAAACAACGAAATATCTGCTTGCTAAAATCGCAGGATTTGAGGAGGTACAGCAACGGTTTCCTTAAAATGCATTGAGTCTGACCGTGTTTGAGGAAAATCTTTCGTCAAATATCTGAGATTTTAACTTTCCTTAAAACTCACGTGATGGTGTTAGGAAATGATCGTCAGAAACTACGAAATACAGCTTGAGGATTGCTGAATCGTCAAAAGAGAGAATTCTATTTCTGAGAGTGAGACATAGGAATGCCACATGCATATTGATAAATAACATGACGGAAATAAAATATTTATGCGGAGATGCATTTATTTCTGGTCAAAAGTAAAAACCTCTCCGCTGAATGGAAGAAAAGTAATATCTAAAGAATAATGGGAAAATTACAGAATAATATGGGAACATCGCATGCAGATTGATCTCAAACAAGACGAAAACATAATATTAACGCGGAGATGTATTTATTTCTGGTGGAAAGTAAATGCCTTTCCGGTGCATTGAAGTAGAGGAGCTACCGAATAATAATGGAAAAATTACAGGAAAATACACATGCAGATCCATCCGAAAAGGACAGAAATGAAATATTTATGCGGATATGCATATATTTCTGAAAGAAAGTAAATGCCTCTCCGTTGAATTGAAGAAGCGATTTTGTTAAAAATAATTTCAGTATTACAGAAGAAACGCATGTAAATCTCGTGTAGTTTGATTCTAAAGGGGAATAAAATAAGTCAGCATGCCGTGATGCATTTAATTTTGTGCGAAAGTAAACACATCTCAGTTAAATTGAAGAAGATTTTTTTCGAAATAATGTTTACACATTACTGAAGAAATAGGAAAGTCGCATATAGATTGATAAAAAAAAAATAATTCTGCCAATATGAATTTATTTCTTCGGAAAAGTAAATACCTCTCTTACCTATAAAAGAAAATGTAATCAATGTAGTATCTAAATAAAAATAGAAAAATTACAGAAAAAAATGAAAATCCCATGCTTTTTGGATCCCAAAGGTTAGTGATATGAAATATTTTTGCGGAGATGCAAGTAAATGCCTCTCCGGTGCATTGAAGTAGAGGAAAAAATTCAGTAAAATACACATACAGATCCATCCGAAATAGGACAGAAATAAAATATTTATGCGGAGATGCATTTATTTCTGAAAGAAAGTAAATGCCTCTTCCCTGATTTGAAGAAGAGGATTGTCTGAATAATAATGGAAAAACTACAAAAAAGACATAGGAACATCATTTGCATATTGATCCCAAATATGACGGAAACAAAATATGTTTTCGGAGAGGCATTTATTTCTGGAGGAAAGTAAATGCCTCTCCGTTGATTTGAAGAAGAGGGTTTTCCGAATAATAATGGAGAAACTTCAGAAGTGACATAGGAAAATTACATGAGATTTTGTTCCAAAGAAGACGGAAATAAAATATTTATGCGGAGATGCATTTATTTCTGGGCAAAAGTAAATACCTCTCCGTCAAATTAAAGACAGAGATTATCTAAATAATAATGCGCAAATTACAGAAAAAACAGGAAAATATCATGCAAGATGATCCCAAAGTTAATAGAAATAAAATATTTATTCCATGATGAATTTATTCCTGGAGGAAAGCAAATGCCGCACCATAGAATTGAAAAAGAGGATTTTCGAAATAATAAATTGAGAAATGATAGAAGTTACATAAGAATGCCACATGCATATTGATAAAAAACTTGACGGAGATAAAATATTCATGCGGAGATGCATCCGAAACAAGACAGAAATAAAAAAAAATTACGGAGATGCATTTATTCCTGGAGGAAAGTAAATGCCTCTCCGCTGATTTGAAGAAGAGGATTGCCTGAATAATAATGGAAAAACTATAGAAATGGCGTAGGAACATCATTTGCATATTGATTCCAAACATGACAGAAGCAAAATATATTTGTGGATATGCATTTATTTCTGGGGGAAAGTTAATGCCTCTCCGTTAATTGAAGAAGAGGAATTTCTGAATAATAATGGTGTAGCTACAGAAGAGAAATAGGAACATCACATGCATACTGATCCCAAACATGACGAAAACAAAATATTTTTGCGTAAATGCCTCTCCATAGAATTGAAAAACAGGATTTTCGAAATAATAAATTAGAAAATTGCAGTAGAGACATAGAAAGGCCACATACATATCTATAAAAAACTTGACAAAAATAAAATATTTATGCGGAGATGCATTTATTTCTGGGCAAAAGTACATACCTTTCCATTGAATAGAAGAAAAGTAATATCTAATGAATAATCGGAAAATTACAGAAAAATATGGGAACATCGCATGCAGATTGATCTCAAACAAAACGGAAATAAAATATTTATGCTGTGATGCATTTATTTCTTGAGGAAAGTAAATGCTTCTCCATTGATTTGAAGAACAGGATTTTCTGAATTCTAATGCAGAAACTACAAAATGATGTAAGAAAATCAAGTCCAGATTAATCCCCCCCCCCCCCCAAAAAAAAAAGAAAAAAATATTTATGCAGATATTCATTTATTTCTAGAGGAGAGTATATTTCTCTCCATTGATTTGGAGAAAAGAATTTTCTGAATAATTAGGGAAAATCTACAGAATTGACTTTGGAAAAATACATGAGATTTGGTCCCAAAGAAGAGGGAAGGAAATATATTATTTATTCGGAGAAGCATTTATTTCTGGAGGAAATTAAATGCATCGTCGTTGATTTGAAGAAGAGGATTTTCTGAATTCTTTTGGAGAAACTACAAAAATGACGTAGGAAAATCATGTGCAGATTGATCCCAAAAAACAGAAATAAAATATTTATGCAGCGATGCATTTATTTCTGGTGGAAAGAAAATGACTCTTCGTTGAATTGAAGAAGAGGATTTTCCGTATAATAATGGAAAAATTTCAGGAAAATCACATACAGATTCATCCCAAAGAGAACAGAAATAAAATATTTCTGCGAGATGCGTTTACTTCTGGAGGAAAGTAAATGCCTCTGGGTTGATTTGGAGAAGATGATTTTCTGAATAATAACGGAGAAACTATAGAATTGTCATAGGAATATCACATTATATTTGGTCCCAAACAAGAGGGAAATACAATATTTATGCTTAGATGCATTTATTTTTGGTGGAAAGTAAATGACTCTCCGTTGAACTGAAATAGAGAAATTTCCGAATAATAATGAAAAAATTACAGGGAAATCACATACAGATTCATCCCAAAGAGGACAGAAATGAAATATTTCTGCAAGATGCATTTATTTCTGGAGGAAAGTAAATGCCACTCCGTTGATTTGGAGAAGAGGATTTTCTGAATAATTATGAAAAAACTACAGAATTGACATAGGAAAAACGCATGATAGTTGGTCCCAAATAAGACTAAAATAAAATATTTATGCTCAGATGCATTTATTTCTGGAAGATGCCTCTCCTCTAATTGTAGAAGAGGATATTTGAAATAATAAAAAACATGTAAATGCCTCTCCTCTAATTGTAGAAGAGGGTATTTGAAATAATTAAGTTGAAACTATAGAAGAAACATAGGAAAATCGCATTTATAATGGTTCCATGTACAACGAACAAAAAATTATGCGGAGATGCATCTATTTCAAAGGGAAAATAACTGCCTCTCCATTCAATTGAAGAACAGGAATATCTAAAGAATAATTGAAAAATCACTGATGAAAATTGGAAAATATTACGCAGATTGATCCTAAAATGTACTAAAATAAACATTTATGCGGAGATGTATTTATTTTTGGACGAAAATAAATACCTATCCGTTGAATTGAAGAAGAGAATATATAAAAAAAAATAATGGTGGAATTGCAGAAGAAATATAGGAAATCTCATGCTCCTAATTGTTCCTAAATATTACATAAATATTAGGAGAAGCATTTATTTCTGGAGAACAGTAAATACTTCTCGGTTGAATTGAAAAAAAAAATACGAATGATTTAACGTAATGTTGTAGGTTACAAGCATAAAACACTGTATAGAACAAAGTACATCATATTCGAATGTCTGTCAAGTAGGTTACAGAAAAATTATGTTTACGTGTGTAAATATGTTTCTTAAACTAACTTGACAAGCCAAAATAGTGCAATGAATTCTCTTCCATATGTATGGTTTTCTTTATATTCAGGTTCCTTTTTCGCAATTTTACAAAAACTTTTTTATCTGATTGTTATAACATTGTATAAAACCAATCTCGTTTAATTCGACAATTCTTGAACAATCGCGAATACTATTTCTAACAATGAATTTTCTTCACGCCTGTCAGTAGTAATGTATACGCCACATTAAAAGTTTTTAAAAAAGAAGCTTAATAATTAATTGTTAAAATAACGTCCGCCTGTAAGGTTAAGTATTTTGTTCCGTCTGCAGTCTCTTCAAGCCTTTGCGAAAACGATTGCTGTCGATTATTAGAGCTTAGTGATTTTTTCGTATTTATACGTTATAAAATGATGTAGTAAGGGGGTCTAGGGGTAAAAATTCTAAAAAAAAAAAAAAAAAAAAAAAAAAAAAAAAAAAAATGGAATGAGTTTTTAGCGTGAAATACCGGAAACCGCATGCTTTTATCTTAATTATATCAATTGATCTAACACCTTTTGCCTTGAAAAGCGATTTTGAGAGAAAAAAAAATTAACTTCATTTATCTCAGAATGAAATTTTTCAAGATTTGTCAAATTTAAAAGAATATAAATAATGTTCCTTGCAAGAAATATACCTGAAATTTACAATGGAGATTTTATGCAATATTTCCAACAAATTGTCTTTAGGATTTTTAATTTTGAGTGATAATTGTGAAATATGCTAATTAATGCAAAACTCACTCATAAAAATCTTCATTTTTTTACTTAAATTTTTATTATACAATTCATAATTAATATTTTAAGAAATCCTGAATACAAATTAATCTGACACATTTTCTGTACGCAAAAGTTTAAAAATTTTGTAAATCGAGTAAGTACTTCTAGAGTTACATCAAAAATTAAATATGTTTAAAATTTTAAAATTAATTTTTTTAAACATTTAAATTTTTTCAGATATTTTTACATTCTATAATCTTATTATATTAAAACATATTGCAGAAAAACATTGATATGCTAACTGCACTATCTATTGTTATTAATGTGCCATTCAAAATACATTCATTACTCAGTAATTTATTTGCAAAAAACGCATGAAAGCATAGTTGTAAAATTTAGCAAAATCGAGCGGGACAAACATTAGGTTTCAATAATTTTCATAGGTAATTTTCGCCTATAATGAATTTCATTTATTATCGGCGAAAAAGCTTTGTATTATTACAAACATCTTTGAAAAATTAAAATATAGATAATTTCCTTGTATTAAAAATTTTATAAGTGTTCTAGACATATTATTTTCTCTTAGCAAAAACAATATAAATGATCTATTAGGTTTTGTCGCATATTGATGTCAAGTAAAAATTCGCGTTGAAATTTCAAAAGAGTGTTAAAACATTTTAAAACAGCAGTAGGTATATTAAGTACTGTTATACACTATTAAGAGTGAAACACTGCATAAGGTTACGCTACACGTGGTCTAGATCGTCGTGGAATTAGATCGTAGGATTCGATCTCTTTTTCCGTTCAATATTTAAAAGACTGGTGATTAATGAACAGGTATACTTATATATTTTTCTGCCGTCGCTTTAGAAGCTTTCAGTAGGGAAATGAATGCCTTACTGTTATACACAAATTCGTTCTATACAAGTTCCCCTTTCATAGGTTTTACTATATTGTCATGACAAAAAGATTAAGTAACAATTAATGTTTGTTTGTCATATCAATTTGAAATAACAATCAGTTTTTTTTTCAACAATCGGACAAACTAGTTGTTTCTAACAATGAATTTTACTCACACACGTCAGTGGTAATGGCAGATATATTGTTTATTTTTGAATGAATGATTATTTGTTTTCTATAACACTGTAAAATAACAATTGCATTTAATTCAACAATAGGACAAGAATCGTAGAAGTTGTTTCAAACAATTAAATTTCTTGGCGCAAAAGTGTTAAAATGTACATCACATGAGTAGGAATTCGAGAGACAATAAATTTTGGTTAGGAAGGAATTTTAAAGACTGGTAAACAGTTTCTCTTCACCACTCCGTAGTTCGCGATGCATCTGAACCGGATTTCAACTAATTTTGAAGAGTTTAGCACCTCTTTGTGAATGCGGCAAGTGATTTTGAATAGATCTCCTCGGACGACTGGACAATGCGGTGATTAGATTATCCTATTAGATGAAGAATATTACTGGCTAAGGGTGAGTCTTTTCTGCTCTGCTTTATAGTCTAATTTGTCTCATAGTAAATCAAAGTAATCGAGATGGCGCTGGGAACTCAAAGGGATAATATTTAATTAATAGCGAATTTCCAGTAACGTATTAATGCGCTAACAGTTTCAAAAGCAATATTTGATTATTTATCTTATTATATTTAAAAACGCCCATATTTCCAAGTTCTGCGATATTAATCATAAGCGTTTTCGGAATCCTTAGTCATTTCTCAACGGAGAGTTTGACTAGATCGCTACATGACTTCATTCGCATTTTCAAAGCGACTGTTCTGTGCTGCTCGATTTTGAAACCTTTAACTCAGCTTATTTTTTCTTTATCTTTTTTTAAAAAGCTTTATAGAGGGGCCTTTTCTCTATAATTACCTTATTGGCGGGTATAGCCTAATTGAAAGTAAGTTCAGGGAACATTTTTTAGGAATAATATTGCTAGAAAATTTTGTATTACGTAATATGTCGCTATAAAAATCTGATGGTATGATATATCCCATTAAAAAGAAATTCAAACATTCGAGATATATTATTTATAGATTTATATCTATATTTACATTACATGCAAAAATTTAGTCCCGTTACGAAAAGCATGGCATAGTTGAAAATTCCTCTTCAACAATTTCTTTCAATAAACAGTTTCGAAATGTACTCAAAATCTTTTATGAAGGCCTGCATATTATCTATAGTATTTATACACATCAGTTAAATAAAAAAAAATAGTTACATTTAGAAACGCATTCCACAATTCCAGATGTTGCTCGTAGACTATACTGTAACCGAATTACTTTTGATGTCCCTGTAAAAGAAAGTTGAGAGTTATTTGCAGTCGTGGAAAAAAAGTAAACACTCCCCACTAACTCTGCAACTAATTATAATAGAAGAAATCTACTGGTACTATTAGATCGGAAATAAAGTCTACTTTTAAATGATGTATATTAATTTTTTTAGAGATGTCATCTACAAATAAAAACTAAACCTAACTTTGTCTTTTTAAATGTCAACTCCAAATTTTGTCAATATATTTTAAATCTTCGGCTCAAACTATGACAAAAAACAAGATTTCTAGTCATTTGAATCATACATTTTTTAATTATAAACATTTAAAATTTAGAGCTTCTAATGAAAAATTACATTTTAATATTTTTATTAATATCTCCTGAAATCGCAATGTAATAATTTTGTGATTGGTGGTACTAAAAAAAATCAAATATAAATGCATTATCTATATTATAAAGGAGAAACATATCTGTGCGTAACGCATACGTCATTTTGCGAATGGCATCACTTTGAAATTTGAAATTAAATTTTGGTTTTGCAATTTTCTCTACTGCAAATTTTTAAACTTCTAAACATTGCACATTTTAAATTTTTACACCGTCGTATAAGGAAAAAAATGCTTTTTTAAATGCAATTTGTTTGAAATCTGTATCTCAATTTATTTTTGAGATATTAATTGTTTTGTAGTTTTTAATACCATTTTTAAAAACGTGGCAACAAAAGTATCCCATTTCTATTAAAAGTAAACAGAAAATAATCGAAAATAGGAGATACTGTATCTTTTTGTTGCCATTTTTCATAAAACCTGAAGACAATGTGAAATTAAAATATGGGCTATGTCAAGAATATTGTCTGTTATTCCGTGATAATGACGTCATATGCATACTTTTCTATAGACGAAGTTTAAGACTGTATTGTAAAATTGAATTCTTTAGCGGATGCAAATGACGTCATTTTATAAAAATGCATGCATTTTAATTCTTAAACCTGAATTATGTTTTGTAGAAGTGCATCATTTTCACAGCACAGCTGCTTTGAAATTCTTCACATGTGAAAATGGTTCACTTTTGAGAATAATGTAATCGAAATCACACACTGATAAAACGCAATGTTTTACAAAAATTTAGAGTATCTTTATAAAAGGGAGGTGACATGAAAATAATAGCGATTTATATTACAGAAATTGACGATTCTCACCCGAATGGATTTGCTTCGCCGAGTTAGAAAAACAAGCAAATAATTCGTGGTTTAAAATAATATCATGTTCGTGAAGTTTTTGTCCAAAACTCTCTCGAATAATAAAATGCTATTCTTTAAGACATTCGACTATAATTTTATCAAAATAACATAATTTGCTTAGTTTAATTTTTCCTAATTTTATATAATCTATATATTTAAAACACTAGTGTCATTTTTAGTCATCTGCCCTGATCTTTCTGCTAATTTCCAATAATAATCCAATAATTCCAATAATAATCCAATTTTACTAATATATTTTTTAACTAAAATCTCTTCATTTGTAGATGTGATCGCACTGTCTGTTATTTTTTTAAATAGTCCCACTTTTATATTTTAATTTTAAAAGCATTTTATGAAATTTCTTCAAAATGGTGAAAATTAGATAGCTTTCATTATTGAAGACAAGAGAGAAATAAAAAGGTATTTTTATCTTTATGCATGCTATTTTCAGATAAAAATTCAAAATTGTTGATAAAAATTGTTGTATAGGGTTTAGTGGCGCAAAATCCCACTAGGAGCAGATTATTATATTAGGGGCATAATAACGGAAAATGACAGACTGCTTTTGAAAACACGCATTTTTCCTCATAAACTTTCTGTATTGTTTTTCCTACTGCATGTGTTTTGATGCTTGGCTAAATGCTTATTTAAGTGAAAATGAAGTCATATTTAAAGAAAACTATCATTTTCTTAGATAAAACTAAACATTTTAACACAAATGCGTCTAAAAAACATAAATTACGCAGTTTTTTATTCTCCGGAATTGAGATTAGAATTTCAAGTAAAGAGTGCGTCTGTTCACATAAAAGATGTTGCTGACAATCGTGACTTCAAGTTTTGAGTTAAAAGGATTTTTAAATGATCAAACAAAATACAATTTTTTTAAAAATTATGAATATAGATATGAGAAATGCTTATGCAAATTTTAGGAAGGAGAAAATTGCTGTTTTTCATTCCGGAATAATAAGCATAAGAGCCTCAATCGATAACCACATTCTAATAACTGATCTTTATTTATTTTACTGATTAAGTATCTACATTATAAAGAACAAGCGTATCTGTGCGTAACGCTGACGTCATTTTGCGAATGGCAATGCTTCACGATAAAATTTCGGTCTTGAAATTTTCGCTACTGCGTTTTTTTAATCTTCTGACCATCTTACATTTTCAATTTTCGTCGCAAAGGGAAAAATTTACTTTCAAATGCAATTTGTTTAAAAACTGTATCTTAATTGACTGATATTGAATTAATTGATTAATAGTATGTTTTCTTAAATAATTTTTTTAAGGTTTATCTTATCACGTGCCGGTTTCAATACATAATAATAATAAACATTTTGCACATAAAGCAACAAACATTTTTCAGTATTTGTTTCTGACTATTTTTGCATAACGAAATAATTACTTCCTTTATAAACAAATAAACGAATAATATTAAAAGAGCCACCAATCTAAAATATTTGTGAAAGACAAAGTAACGAAATTAATACTTCTTTTATAATCAAATAAAATAATAATATTGAAAAAACACAAATCTAACATATTTATAATCGTACAATTTAATTTTTAGATCACCAAATAGGTTTTTTTTTCAAAGGGAATTTGTATGCAAAGTTCATCTCAGTTTACTGATTGTCTATGGTTTTAAAAACAATTTTAAAGCGTGAAATATTATTTTATTTTATCTATATCGCGCGGAGTTCGATTACGAAAGATTAATCCGTTTGCCTTTAAAACAAAATAAAGAGTTTATCATTTTCTTACGTCTAATATCCATTAAAAAAACTTCCCTAAGAATAAATAAATAAAATAATATAAATAAAACACAAAGTTTTGTGCATGTATAAGCTCTAAAATTATCAGAATATAAACGGATGCCGAAAGTAGCAAAATCTTGGTCAAATAACTCTTAGCATGCGGCTAATAAGGAAATATCGCTTTTGATAAATTTCAAAAATTTATTTGATTGTATAATTCGTATTTTCAATATGAAAAATGCTTTTTTAATGTAAGTGGGCAATCTAAAAAAATTACTGCATATAAAAATAATTATTAGTTTTCAATTAAAAAAAAAAAAAAAAATGTTTTCACCTATATTCTTTAACCCGGTAAACGCGGGTATGATCCCCTAGTATTTATAATTTTCAAATTTTATTATATGAAATACGAATTATGAAATTAATATTCGAAAACATTATGAATTGCAACCTACTGTTTTTGATAGATTTAGATTTATTATGTCCTGATCCATGCGAATTACTTAAAGTAGTTTTCGAATTATCATTAAAAAACGTCAAAATGATGGTTTCTATTATTTGCAGAAAAGCATAATTTGAAAAAAATATACTTTACTCATTTTATTTAAATATTTAGGCTCTCAATTGACGAAACCTATTAAACTAGTTAAGTTGTCATATTAGCAAGAAATAATATATTAATAGAAGTGACATAGTCATTCTGTAGTATTTCATCAATCAATTACCAAACTTCAATTTCGATACAGCCCCTAAAAAAGGCTCATTTTAAAATAATTAATTTCCCGGAAACGAATCGTACAGATTTCATGAAGATTTGGATTTACACTAAATGAATGATGTCGAATTCATTTATGTTGTCAAACTTGAGTACTGCTGTTAAATTAAACGAAGTTCGGATTCGTTTTGATATATTGATAGCCACCTAAGCCAATGTTATATACATCATTTAAAAGTAGACTTTATTTTAAATCGTTTGGTACCGGAAACTTTCTTCTACGATAATTTGTCGCAAAGTTAGCAGGGGTTGTTTACCTTTTTTTTCACGACTGTACACCCTATTCAATAGTAAGCATTTTGAATTGCACTTCAATAATGTATGCATATTTTAATATGTCCGAAATAGAGTAAAATTACGAAAAATACACCGCAAACCATTTTCGACATAGGCCAAAATGGTTTGGATTCTTTTGAGCTCTTTTGTAAACCAGCTATAAATGCTAGGCACTTCATGTTTAATAACGAACATGCCGTAGTAATCCTCAACATGATATTTCAGCACTGAGCTCCATATATTATATAACAGGAGATCTGTCTACCTATTCCCAAACATGATTTAGAGAGGTCGTCGTGGAAGGATACAGTGACGATAATTTTAGTTCGCATTCACGGCAAAAAAAAGGCTGTTTATCGCATTCCCTTACATGATTAGTGAATCGTTTATTAGTTTAACTAGGTGTCGTACCCGGGCTTCCCGGGTTAAAGAATATAGGTGAAACCATTTTTTTTTTATTGAAAAGTAATAATTTTTCTATATGCAATAATTTTTTTCGATTACCCACTTACATTAAAAAAGCATTTTTCATATGGAAAATACGAATACAATCAAATAAATTTTTGAAATTTATCAAAAGCGATATTTTCTTATTAGCCGCGTGCTAAGAGTTATTTGACCAAGATTTTGCTACTTACGGCTTCCTTTTATATTCTGATAACTTCAGAGCTTATATATGTCTGCTAAATTTGTGTTTTATTTATATTATTTTATTTATTTATTCTTAGGGAAGTTTTTTTTAAATGGATATTAGCCGTACGAAAATGATGAACTTTTTATTTTGTTTTAAGGGCAAACTGATTAATCTTTCGTAATCGAGCTCCGCGCGAAGACTACAGTTCTAAATTCAAATTTTTGTAAACTATGATGTAAAAATAGTGTTTATAAGGTAGAAAACATTTGTTTAAAGACGTAGCAAATTGATTCTTTTATTGAAATAACAATTACAATTTTAATAGCTCTTATATTCAACACTTTTTTTATAGCATTGGTTTTCTTTTTTAGGGTTCCGTACTTAAAAATAAAAACGGAAGCATTATAAGATCACAAATTGGGGGGAATTAATAAACACTGAATACCCCCAAATATTTTCAGATTATTAAACATTGACAAATATATTTAGGAAAATTGTATTGACCAAGATTTTGCTACTTACGGCTTCCTTTTATATTCTGATAACTTCAGAGTTTATATATGTCTGCTAAATTTGTGTTTTATTTATATTATTTTATTTATTTATTCTTAGGGAAGTTTTTTTTAAATGGATATTAGCCGTACGAAAATGATGAACTTTTTATTTTGTTTTAAGGGCAAACGGATTAATCTTTCGTAATCGAGCTCCGCGCGAAGACGGACGTATAAATTAACTACGTAGTAACTAATTAAGTTACTTAAAAAAAAAAAAAATCTTTTCTTTGTATAGAGTGTGGGTGATCTTATGAAAGCTTTCGTAAGACTGAACTCAAAAATGCATTTCTATTAATTTTAGGTATTATACTTTCAGAGATATTGTCGAAACCGTAGTGCAAAAATATTTCCCCCCTCCACATATATTTCCGAATCTACTAAAACTAAAATTATGAAAAAAATTAGAGATAGTAGACGTTAACGTGAAAAATTAGAGGTTGTAGAAGTTAATTTAAACCTTGAAGGAAAATTATTGCGATTACCAGGGTCACATAGTTTTTGAGAAAAACGCATTTTTCCGTTACACACAAATATCGATTTGTAGACATTCAGCAAATACGTTGAGGAGCACTGGAGGCAGTTATAGCAGCAGAAGTATAAAAGCATTGTTGATACCGATTTTCGAAAAAAATCGTCAGTAATTAGCCGAGATATTAACCCTTAAAGATACGGTCTGTTTGGACATACATCATGACAGGGTCGGTGTACTCTATCTACCATCACCTTTTAAAGCTCAGATAACAACTTTTAATGATATATTTGTGTAGTGGAATACACAGTAGCAACATAAAAGCAATAAACGTCAAATTGTTAAAAACAGACTAATTTAAGGGGTCTTGTACCTTTTAAACGCGTCGAAAATTAACGACAAACTTCAAAGTTTGAATTAGTTTATCTACAAAACCGTTTTAGGTATTAACATGAAATTTTGGATATTGATAAATCAGGTTGTGCTATGTAATATGCTACCAACATTAACAATTTATTAGCCTTTTACAGAATTTATGTATTGTTGAAACTATATATAGCTCTTTTTGTACTCCATGAGTAATTGCGCGTATATACCTTGAGAAAGTATGTATGGATTGTCATGAAATTTGGTAAATGTACTAAACAAATATGCTTGTTTAAAATGCTTGTTTATTTAACTTTTAAGTATTTACAATGGTAATATTTTTAGTTATGACTATTTTTATTCTTCAAAAATGTAAAATTTTGATTTTTTTTTTAAATCTTTTGTTAACGAAATAATTTTTGAATAAGAGTAGAACATTATTTTGAACACATATATTTGCTTAGTATCTTTACCAAATTTCCTGACAATCCTTATTAAGCTATCATTTATCATGTGCACAATGACTCATATAGTAAAAAAAAAGAGCTACTTTGATTAATACAATACAAAAATTCTGTAAAAGCAAATTACAAATAGTCTGTTTAATCAGTAGTCAAAATTTCCTGTTTATGCGTAAAAAGGTTTTGAAGAAACACTAACTAAAAATTTGAATTTTTTCATTAATTTTCGTCGCGTTTAAAAGGTACAAGACCCCTTAACTAGAATTAATCACATAAATTCTATTGGATTCGCGACTAGTTTGCATTGAGTGGAACTCTCAATACTCCTCCCGTGTCTTTAAAAATAAAGTAAAAACCTATATGGTAGTACTCGGCACGGACAAAGGGGGATTTGTAACTTCCCGATCTCCTTTCGATGCGCACTTACCAAGTTTATACTTTACTATGCCACCATACCATACTATGCCAAGTTTATACTTTAAACAAGGAATTTGCTTTAGCTACACTGTAGAAAGAAAAGATTATTAGTACGCCGAATTAGTTTTATAAAAAGCCAAATGAAGCACTACATTTATTATCAGTATCGAAATGAATTCATAATAAAAAACAGATTTGGATATGATTAAAAAAAGAGATATACAGAATGACAATATTTGGTATTATTTGGTCTTCATATCTCTTTGAACTTTTATGGTAAACCCACTCGCACTTTTCTATTATATACATCTATATCCAATCCTACGTTGTATAGTTTTTTTTTTTCAAAGCCTGTTTATTCTTTTAGCAACGACGTTTTTAATAATACAGTTAATAATTCATACATTTATTGTGCGGAACAATCTGAGCGCGGGTAATACTCGCACTTGACCGTTTGTTTCTTTTAATTCTATGAACAATTGAAATTACTCGTCTTTAGGTATGAAGTGTTTGTGTCTACGTGTGGGTATTTGAACACGCGAATTAAATTATATATTTTGCGTTAAAGCACTTAATGAATGTATACTTATAGTCCAGGCAAGAGAGAATTTTACCTAGCAAAATTAATGGTAGTTCTGGAAATCGGCTTCGTTTATGTTTTTTGGGTCGCTGAATCCGAATTTGTAACTTCCCACCAAAATTTCCCCCGGCAACTTTTGGCAAAAATCCCCCCAAAAAAGGTTTTTATTAAAAAAATTAATTTTTTTATTGTTTTAGGAGGAAAATACCTAGAAAATCAGAAAGTAGAAAAAATTTGTAACAAATTAGATACATGACATTATAAATTAGGATGATGGGGAAGGGGGATCTGCCTCGGAACATGCGCGCGGTGCTGCGTGGACTAAGTTGCGCAATTCCGCTTAACCCCTCTCACGTTTACATTCGCCCTCCCATCTCCCCTCCGAACTTTCCTTATAAGGTTTACTTTAAGTTTTTTGGGTCGCTGAATCCGAATTTTTAACTTACCTCCAAAATTTCCCCCCCCCCGAACCCCCCCCCCCCAAAAAAAAATAGTTGTTATTAACTTAAATTTCTTATTGTTTTAGGGGAAAAGCATTACAAAATTCAGAAACTGGACAAAATTTGCAACAAATAGGATATATGGCATTATGACGTAGGATAAACGGGGAAAGAGGGACCTGCCTCGGAAAATTCCCCGCGCGCCTTTCTCAAAAACCAAATTTTTTCAAAAAATAATTTTTTTGGGGGGTTGCCGTGTGAAATTTTGGTGGGAAGCTAGAAATTCGGATTCAGCGACACAAAAAACATAAAGTGAGTCGAAATCCAGAACTAGTATTAATTTTTGCTCCCCTAAAAAAAAAATCCCCTATTACTTGGACTTCATAACTTAGTGCACGTATCGCCGCAGTGTATGTTCCGAGGCAGCCCTCTCCCTCCCCGTTCATCCTACGTCATAATGTCATGTATCCAATTTGTTGCAAATTTTGCCTAGTTTCTGAATTTCGTATTGCTTTTCCCCTAAAACAATAAGAAATTTAACTTAAAAACAACTATTTGTGGGGGTTTTCGGGGGGGGGGGAATTTTGGGGGGAAGTTGAAAATTCGGATTCAGCGACCCAAAAAACTTAAAGTAAACCTTATAGAGAAAGTTCGGAGGGGATATGGGAGGGCGAATGTAAACGTGTGAGGGTTAAGTGGAATTGCGCAACTTAGTTCACGCAGCACCGCGCCCATGTTCCGAGGCAGATCCCCCCTTCCCCTTCATCCTAAGTCATAATGTCATATATCTAATTTGTTGCAAATTTTGTCTACTTTCTGAATTTCTAGATACTTTTTCCCTAAAACTTTTTTAATAAAAACCTTTTTTAATAATTTTTTTTAATAAATAATTTTTTTTAATAAAAACCTTTTTGGGGGGCATTTTACCAAAATTTGGGGGGGGGGTTGCCTGTGGAAATTTTGGTGGGAAGTTGAAAATTCGGATTCAGCGTCCTAAAAAACTTATAGTAAGCCTTTTTCCAGAACTACCATGAATTTTGCTAGGTAGAAACCCTGTACGGTATCTATTGCCTGGACGATTAGCTAATGTGACGTTATCCATTGTCTGATATCGAGCTACTCCACAGGTAAATACGATCATTTAACGCATTCGGGTTAAAACAAGTGTGAAAGACGGACTTCCTTTGTGGATCTCTTCAACTTATGTATACGTAATCGTTAATAATGTAAAGATGTAAGTTCTAGATTTCTGCTTTTATATGCACCAATATATATCGATATATCTAAACACATAAAACTTTGTATAAGGGTATTGAATGTAATAAATGTTATATCGATTCGTGTTTGATTATAGTGTTTATTGCCAGATTGGTCAAGAGTTATATAAAATAATTATAAAAGTTAATTTAGAATGCTTAAATATATAGAGGTATACATTTCTGTCGGAAAAATTACTCGTTTAATTTTAATAATCTGACGTACAGCCATTTCTTCAGCTATATATATTAATTTTGAATTTACCTATTTTGGATGAAAAGATATAAGAAAAGATTGAGATATACAGTTTTTACTCTTATGAAACGAGAATTTAAATTTACACGATTCAAGAAACATATCACAGATTATTAACATTAGAAACCACACCCACCTTAATTACAAAAAATAGGAAACTCTCATGCAAATTGGTCCGAAACAAGACGGAAAGATAATATTAATACGGATAAGCGTTTATTTCTGGAGGAAAGTAAATGCCTCGCCGTTTAATTGAAAAAGATGATTTTCGAAATAATAATGGAAAAAATACAAAAAAGGATACGAAAAGTACAATCAGATTCAATCCAAACAAGTTGGAAATTGCTCGTCAAACGTGGCAAATGAGGTGCGTTCGTACTATAACTAGTTTTATAATTATTTTTTGCACCCCATATTGTATTGAATGTATACTTTTTTGCACTTCATAAAGCGCATAGTCTGATACATCATTAAAATGCACTTCCAATAATTTTTTCCCATTCTCCGTAATGTAACGGAACACTTTTGACTGTCCCTGTAATTAAACTATACATCCGATTTTCCTAAAATTTGAAATAGCTCAACAAAACTTTGCAACAATTATATCTTTAAAATTTCAGACCATTCGGAAGGCTGTAATATCATTAAAATGCACTTGCAATAATTTTTCCCATTCCCCGAAATGTAACGGAACACTTTCGACTGTCCCTGTAATTAAACTATACATCCGATTTTCCTAAAATTTGAAATAGCTCAACAAAACTTTGCAACAATTATATCTTTAAAATTTCAGACCATTCGGAAGGTTGTAATATCATTAAAATGCACTTGCAATAATTTTTCCCATTGGCCGTAATGTAAAGAAAAACTTTTGACTGTCCCTGTAATTAAACTATGCATCCGATTTTCCTAAAATTTGAAATTGCTCAACAAAATTTTGCAACAGTTATATCTTTAAAATTTCAGATCCTTCGGAAGGCTCTAATATCATTAAAATGCACTTGCAATAATTTTTCCCATTGGCCGTAATGTAAAGAAAAACTTTTCACTGTCCCTGTAATTAAACTATACATCCGATTTTCCTAAAATTTGAAATGGCTCGACAAAATTTTGTAACAGTTATATCTTTAAAATTTCAGATCATTCGGAAGGCTGTACTATCATTAAAATGCACTTGCAATAATTTTTCCCATTGGCCGTAATGTAAAGAAAAAATTTTGACTGTCCCTGTAATTAAACTATACATCCGATTTTCCTAAAATTTGAAATGGCTCGACAAAATTTTGCAACAGTTATATCTTTAAAATTTCAGATCATTCGGAAGGCTCTAATATCATTAAAATGCACTTTCAATAATATTTCCCATTGGCCGTAATGTAAAGAAAAACTTCTGACTGTCCCTGTAATTAAACTATACATCCGATTTTCATAAAATTTGAAATGGCTCGACAAAATTTTGCAACAATCATATATTTGAAATTTCAGACCATTCGGTTGGGTAGTTTTTGCTCTGTTACATGCGGACAGACGGACGGACAGACGGACGGACAGACGGACGGACGGACTGAACGACGACCATAGGTGCTACGTATTTATATAATTACGAACGCACCTAAAAAGACGGAAATATAATATTTTTGCGGAGATGTATTTATTTCTGGGAAAACGCAAATACCTCTCCGTTAAATGGAAGGTAAGGAATACTAAAGAATAATGGGAAAATTACAGAACAATATGGGAATATCACACGTAGATTGATCCCAAACGAGACGGAAATATAATATTAACGCGGAAAGCATTTATTTCTGTTGGAAAGTAAATGCCTCTCCGTTGCACTGAAGTAGATGATTTTCCGAATAATAATGGAAAGATTACAGGAAATTACACATGCAGATACATTACAAAGACGATGGAAATAAAATATTTATGCAGAGATGCATTTATTTCTGGAGGAAAATAAATGCCTCTCCGTTGATTTGAAGAAGAGGATTGTTTGAATAATAATGGAGAAACTACTGAAGTGACATAGGAAAATCACATGAGATTTGGTCCCATAAAAAACGGAAATAAAATTTTTATGCAGAGATGCATATGTTTCTGGAATATAGTAAATGATAGGAAGATAGTAAAAATTACAGGAAACTTCACTTGCAGATCCATCCGAAAGAGGACAGAATTAAAATATTTATGCGGAGGTGCATTTATTTCTGGAGGAAAGTAAATGCGCTTCCGTTAAACAGAAGAAAAGGAATAACTAGGGTATAATGGAAAAATTACAGAAAACATTGGAACGTCACATGTAGACAGATCCCAAACGAGACGAAAATATAATAATCACGCGGAGATGCATTTATTTCTGGTGGAAAGTAAATGCCTCTCCGTTGCAATGAAATAGAGGATTTTCCGAATAATAATGGAAAAATTATAGAAAATTACACTTTCAGATTCATCCGAAAGAGGACAGAAATAAAATATTTATGCGGAGATGCATTTATTTCTGGAGGAAAGTAAATGCCTCTCCGCTGATTTGAGCAAGAGGATTGTCTAATAACGATAAAATCTACAGATGTGACATTGGAACACCACATGCATATAGATCCCAAACATGACGGAAACAAAATATTTTTGCGGAGATGCATTTATTTCTGAAACAAAGTAAATGCGTCTCTGTTAATATAAGAAGAGGATTTTCCGAATAATAATGGAAAAATTACAGAAAACTACGCATGCATATCCATACGAAAAGGGAAAGAAATAAAATATTTATGCGGAGATGCATTGATTTCTTTAGGAAAGTAAATGCGTTCCCGTGTCACAGAAGAAAAGGAATAACTAAATTATAATGGAAAAAATACAGAAAACATTAGAACATCACATGCAGATTGATTCCAAACGAGAAGAAATATAATATTTACGCGAAGATGCATTTATTTCTGAAGGAATGTGAATGCCTCGCCATTGATTTGAAGAAGAGGACTGTCTGAATAATAATAGAAAAATTACAGAAAAAATGGGAACATCACATGCAGATTCATCCCAAAGAGGACAGTAATAAAATATTTAAGCGGAGATGCATTTATTTCTGGAGGGAAGTAAATGCCTCTCCACTGATTTGAAGTAGAGGATTGTCTGAATAATAATGGTGTAGCAGCAGAAGAGGAATAGGAACATCACATGCATATTGATCCTAAACATGACAGAAACAAAATATTTTTCGGAGATGCATTTATTTCTGGAAGAAAGTAAATGCTTCTCCGTTAAATGAAGAAGAGGTTTTTTGAATAATAATGGAAGAATTACAGGAAACTACACTTGCAGATGAATCCGAAAGAGGAAAGAAATAAAATATTTATGCGGAGGTGCATTTATTTCTGGAGGAAAGTAAATGCTTTTTCGTTAAACAGAAGAAAAGGAATAGCTAGAGTATAATGGAAAAATTACAGAAAACATTGGACCACCACATTCAGATTGATCCAAAACAAGACGGAAATATAATACTTACGCGGAGATGCGGAGAACAAACAAAGCGGAAATTTAATATTTACTCGCATATGCATTTATTTCTGGATGAAAGTAAATGCCTCTCCGTTACATTGAAGTAGAGGATTTTCTGCATAATAATGAAAACATTACAGGAAAATACACATGCATATCTATCTGAAAGAGTACAGAAATAATATATTTATGTGGAGATGCATTTATTTCTGGAGGAAAATAAAAGCCTCTCCGCTGATTTGAGCAAGATGATTGTCTAATAACAATAAAATCTACAGAAGTGACACTGGAACATCACATGCATATAGATAACAATCATGACGGAAACAAAGTATTTTTTAGGAGATGCATTTATTTCTGGAAGAAAGTAAATGCCTCTCCGTTAATTGAAGAAGAAGATTTTCTGAATAATTATGGAAAAAATTACAGGAAACTACACATGCAGATCCATCCGAAAGAGGACAGAAATAAAATATTTATGCGGAGATGTATTGATTTCTGGAGGAAAGTAAATGCGTTTCCGTTGAACAGAAGAAAAGGAATAACTAAAGTATGATGGAAAAATTACAGAAAACATTGGAACATCACATGCAGATTATCCCAAGCAAGACGGAAATATAATATTTACGCGGAGATGCAATTATTTATGGAGGAAATTAAATGCGTCTCCAATGCATTGAAGTAGAGTGTTTTCCGCATAATAATGGAAACGTTACAGGAAAATACACATGCAGATCTATCCGAAAGAGGACAGAAATAAAATATTTATGCGGAGATGCATTTATTTCTTTAGGAAAGTAAATGTATCTTTTGAAGACAAATCTTCTTAAATTGAAGAAGGGGATTTTCAGAATAATAATGGAGTAGCTGCAGAAGAGAAATAGGAACATAACATGCATATTGATACCCAAACATGACAGAAACAAAATATTTTTCGGAGATGCATTTATTTCTGGAAGAAAGTAAGTGCCTCTGCATTAATTGAAGAAGAGGATTTTCTGAATAATAATAATGTAAAAATTACAGGAAACTACACATACAGATACTGACGGAAGAGGAAAGAAATAAAATATTTATGCGGAGTTGCATTTATTTCTGGAGGAATGTAAATGCGTTTCCGTCATACAGACGAAAAGGTATTACTAGAGCATAATGGAAAAAAATAGAGAAAACATTGGACCTTCACATTCAGATTGATTTCAAACAAGTCGTAAATATAATATTTACGCGGAGATGCATTATTTCTGGTGGAAAGTAAATGCTTCTCCGTTGCATTGAAGTAGAGTATTTTCCGAATAATAATATAAAAATTACAGGAAACTACACATGCAGATCCATCCGAAAGAGGACTAAAATAATATATTTATGCGGAGATGCGTTTTTTTCTGGAAGAAAGTAAATGCTTCTCCGTTAATTGAAAAAGAAGATTTTCTGAATAATAAAGGAAACATTTACAAGAAAGTATACATGCAGATTCATCCGAATCAGGACAGAAATAAAATATTTATGCGGAGATGCATTGATTTCTTTAGGAAAATAAATGCGTTCCGTTGCACAGAAGAAAAGGAACAACTAAATTATAATGGAAAAATAACAGAAATGCAGATTGATCCCAAACAAGACAGAAATATATTATTTATGCGGAGATGCATTTATTTCTGGTGGAAAGTAAATGCGTCTCCGTTGCATTGAAGTAGAGGATTTTCCGCATAATAATGGAAACATTACAGGAAAATACACATGCAGGTCTATCCTAAAGAGGACAGAAATAAAATATTTGTGCGCAGATGCATTTATTTCTGGAGGAAAGTAAATGCCTCTCCACTGATTTGAAGAAGAGGATTGTTTGAATAATATTGGAAAAACTACAGAAGTGACAAAGGAACATCACATGTAGATTGATCCCAAACAAGACGGAAACAAAATATTTTCGTGGAGATGCATTTATTTCTGGAGGAAAGTAAATGCCTCGCCGTTGAGTTGAAAAATGTGATTTTCGAAATAATAATGAAAAAAAAATACAGAAAAGAATACGAAAAGCACATGGAGATTCAATCCAAAAGACACGGAAATATAATATTTTTGCGGAGTAGTATTTATTTCTGGGCAAAAGTAAATACTTCTCCGTTGAATGGAAGATAAGGAATATCTAAAAAATAATGGGAAAATTACAGATAAATATTGGAACATTACATGTTGATAGATCCCAAAGGAGACGGAAATATAATATTTACGCGAAGATGCATTTATTTCTGAAGGAAAGTAAATGCATCTGCGTTGGTTTGAAGAAGAGTATTGTCTGACTAATAATGGAAAAATTACAGAAAAAATGGGAACATCACAAGCAGATTCATCCTAAAGAGGACAGTAATAAAATATTTCTGCGGAGATGCATTTATTTCTACAGGAAAGTAAATGCGTCTCCGTTAACTGAAGAAGGGGAAATTTCTGAATAATAATGGAGTAGCTTCAGAAGAGATGTAGGAACATCACATGCATATCGATCCCAAACATGACGGAAACAAAATATTTTGCGGAGATGCATTTATTTCTGGAGGAAAGCGAATGCATCACCGTTGCATTGAGATAGAGGATTTTTCAAATAATAAAGGAAAAATTACAGAAAACTACGCATGCAGATCGATACGAAAGAGGACAAAAATAAAATATTTATGCGGAGATGCATTTATTTCTGGAGGAAAGTAAATGCTTCTCCGTTAATTGAAGAAGAAGATTTTCTGAATAATAAAGGAAAAATTTACAAGAAAGTACACATGCAGATTCATCCGAAACAGGACAGAAATAAAATATTTATGCGCATATGCATTTATTTCTGAATGAAAGAAAATGCCTCTCCCTTGATTTGAAGAAGAGGATTGTCTGAATAATAATGGACAAATTACAGAAAGAATATGAGCATCACATGCCGATTAATCCCAAAGAGAACAGTAAAAAAATATTTATGCGGAGATGCATTTATTTCTGGAGGAAAGTAAATGTATCTCCGTTAAATGAAGAACAGGATTTTCTGAAAAATAATGGATAGATTACAGGAAACTACACATGCAGATCCATCCGAAAGAGGGCAGAAATAAAATATTTATTCGGAGGTGCATTTATTTCTGGTGTAAAGTAAATGCCTCTATGTTGCATTGAAGAAGATGATTGTCTGAATAATAATGGAAAAATTACAGAAAAAATTGGAACATCACATGCAGATTAATGTCAAGCAGGACAGAAATAAAATATATATGCGAAGATGCATTTATTTCTGGAGGAAAGTAAATACTTATCCGTTGAATGGAAGATAAGGAATATCTAAAGAATACTAGAAAAATTACAGATAAATATTCGAACATCACATGTAGATGGATCCTAAACAAGACGAATTTATAATATTTACGCGGAGATGCATATATTTCTGGGCAAAAGTAAATACTTATCCGTTGAATGGATGATAAGGAATATCTAAAGAATAATAGGAAAATTACAGATAAATACTGGAACATCACATATAGATAGATCCAAAACGAAACGGAGATATAAAATTTACGCGGAGATGCAATTATTTCTGATGAGAAGTAAATGCTTCTCCGTTGATTTGAAGAAAAGGTCTGTCTGAATAATAATGGACAAATTACGGAAAAAATAAGAACATCACATGCATATTGATCCTAAACATGACGGAAACAATGCATTTTTGCGGAGATGCATTTATTTCTGGAGGAAAGTAAATGCCTATTCGTTATTTGGAGAAGAAGATTTTCTGAATAATAATGGGAAATAGTACAGGAAACTACATATGCAGATCCATACGAAAGAGGACAGAAATAAAATATTTATGCAGAGATGCATTTATTTCTGGAGGAAAGTAAATGTCTCTCCGCTGATTTGAAGAAGAGGATTGTCTGAACAATAATGGAAAAAATACAAATTTGACTTTGTAACATCACATGCTGATTGACCCCAAAAATGACGGAAAGAAAATATTTTTGCGGGGATGCATTTAATTCTGGAGAAAAGTAAATGCTCGCCGTTGAATTAAAAAAGATGATTTTCGAAATAATAATGAAAAAAATACAGAAAAGAATACGAAAAGCACACGGAGATTCAATCCAAAAAACACGGAAATATAATATTTTTGAGGAGAAGTATTTATTTCTGGGCAAAAATAAATACTTCTCCGTTGAATGGAAGATAAGGAATATCTAAAGAACAATAGGAAAATTACAGATAAATATTGGAACATCATATGTAGATAGATCCCAAACGAGACGAATATATATTATTTACGCGGAGATGCATTTATTTCTGAAGGAAAATAAATGCCTCTCCGTTAATTTGAAGAAGAGGATTGTCTGAATAATAATGGACAAATTACAGAAAAGATGGGAACATCACATGCAGATTAATGTCAAAGAGGACAGTAATAAAATATTTATGCGGAGATGCATTTATTTCTTTAGGAAAGTAAATGTATCTTTTGAAGAAAAATCTTCTTAGATTGAAGAAGGGGATTTTCAGAATAATAATGGAATAGCTGCAGAAGAGAAATAGGAACATAACATGCATATTGATCCTAAACATGACAGAAATAAAATATTTTTGCGGAGATGCATTTATTTCTGGATGAAAGTAAATGCCTCTCCGTTAATTGAAGAAGAGGATTTTCTAAATAATAATGGTGTAGCAGCAGAAGAGAAATATGAACATCACATGCATATTGATACCCAAACATAACAGAAACAAAATAATTTTCGGAGATGCATTTATTTCTGGAAGAAAGTAAATGCCTCTGCGTTAATTGAAGAAGAGGATTTTCTGAAAAATAATGGAAAAATTACGGGAAACTACACATGCAGATCCATCCGAAAGAGGGCAGAAATAAAATATTTATTCGGAGGTGTATTTATTTCTGGTGTAAAGTAAATGCCTCTCTGTTGCATTGAAGAAGAGGATTGTCTGAATAATAATGAAAAAATTACAGAAAAAATGGGAACATCAGATGCAGATTAATGTCAAACAGGACAGAAATAAAATATATATGCAAAGATGCATTTATTTCTGGAGGAAAGTAAATACTTATCCGTTGAATGGAAGATAAGGAATATCTAAAGAATACTAGGAAAATTACAGATAAATATTGGAACATCACATGTAGATGGATCCTAAACAAGACGAATTTATAATATTTACGCGGAGATGCATTTATTTCTGGGCAAAAGTAAATACTTATCCGTTGAATGGAAGATAAGGAATATCTAAAGAATAATAGGAAAATTACAGATAAATACTGGAACATCACATAGAGATAGATCCAAAACGAAACGGAGATATAAAATTTACGCGGAGATGCAATTATTTCTGATGAGAAGTAAATGCTTATCCGTTGATTTGAAGAAAAGGTCTGTCTGAATAATAATGGACAAATTACGGAAAAAATAAGAACATCACATGTATATTGATCCTAAACATGACGGAAACAATGCATTTATGCGGAGATGCATTTATTTCTGGAAGAAAGTAAATGCCTATTCGTTATTTGAAGAAGAAGATTTTCTGAATAATAATGGGAAATAGTACAGGAAACTACATATGCAGATCCATCCGAAAGAGGACAGAAATGAAATATTTATGCAGACATGCATTTATTGATGGAGGAAAGTAAATGTCTCTCCGCTGATTTGAAGAAGTGGATTGTCTGATCAATAATGGAAAAACTACAGAAGTGACATTGTAACATCACATGCTGATTGACCCCAAAAATGACGGAAAGAAAATACATTTTCGGGGATGCATTTAATTCCGGAGAAATGTAAATGCTCGCTGTTGAATTAAAGAAGATGACTTTCGAAATAATAATGAAAAAAATACAGAAAAGAATACGAAAAGCACACGGAGATTCAATCCAAAAAACACGGAAATATAATATTTTTGAGGAGAAGTATTTATTTCTGGGCAAAAATAAATACTTCTCCGTTGAATGGAAGATAAGGAATATCTAAAGAATAACAGGAAAATTACAGATAAATATTGGAACATCATATGTAGGTAGATCCCAAACGAGACGAATATATAATATTTACGCGGAGAAGCATTTATTTCTGAAGGAAAATAAATGCCTCTCCGTTAATTTGAAGAAGAGGAATGTCTGAATAATAATGGACAAATTACAGAAAAAATGGGAACATCACATGCAGATTAATGTCAAAGAGGACAGTAATAAAATATTTATGCGGAGATGCATTTATTTCTTTAGGAAAGTAAATGTATCTTTTAAAGAAAAATCTTCTTAAATTGAAGAAGGGGATTTTCAGAAGAATAATGGACTAGCTGCAGAAGAGAAATATGAACATAATATGCATATTGATCCTAAACATGACATATATAAAATATTTTTGCGGAGATGCATTTATTTTTGGATGAAAGTAAATGCCTCTCCGTTAATTGAAGAAGAGGATTTTCTAAATAATAATGGTGTAGCAGCAGAAGAGAAATATGAACATCACACGCATATTGATACCCAAACATGACAGAAACAAAATATTTTTCGGAGATGCATTTATTTCTGGAAGAAAGTAAATGCCTCTCATTAATTGAAGAAGAGGATTTTCTGAATAATAATAATGTAAAAATTACAGGAAACTACACATACAGATACTGCCGAAAGAGGAAAGAAATAAAATATTTATGCGGAGTTGCATTTATTTCTGGAGGAATGTAAATGCGTTTCCGTCATACAGACGAAAAGGTATTACTAGAGCATAATGGAAAAAAAATAGAGAAAACATTGGACCTTCACATTCAGATTGATTTCAAACAAGTCGTAAATATAATATTTACGCGGAGGTGCATTATTTCTGGTGGAAAGTAAATGCTTCTCCGTTGCATTGATGTAGAGTATTTTTCGAATAATAATATAAAAATTACAGGAAACTACACATGCAGATCCATCCGAAAGAGGACTAAAATAATATATTTATGCGGAGATGCATTTATTTCTGGAAGAATGTAAATGCTTCTCCGTTAATTGAAAAAGAAGATTTTCTGAATAATAAAGGAAACATTTACAAGAAAGTACACATGCAGATTCATCCGAATCAGGACAGAAATAAAATATTTATGCGGAGATGCATTGATTTCTTTAGGAAAATAAATGCGTTCCGTTGCACAGAAGAAGAGGAATAACTAAATTATAATGGAAAAATAACAGAAATGCAGATTGATCCCAAACAAGACGGAAATATATTATTTATGCGGAGATGCATTTATTTCTGGTGGAAAGTAAATGAGTCTCCGTTGCATTGAAGTAGAGGATTTTCCGCATAATAATGGAAACATTACAGGAAAATACACATGCAGGTCTATCCTAAAGAGGACAGAAATAAAATATTTGTGCGCAGATGCATTTATTTTTGGAGGAAAGTAAATGCCTCTCCACTGATATGAAGAAGAGGATTGTCTGAATAATATTGGAAAAACTACAGAAGTGACAAAGGAACATCACATGTAGATTGATCCCAAACAAGACGGAAACAAAATATTTTCGCGGAGATGCATTTATTTCTGGAGGAAAGTAAATGCCTCGCCGTTGAGTTGAAAAATATGATTTTCGAAATAATAATGAAAAAAAAAATACAGAAAAGAATACGAAAAGCACATGGAGATTCAATCCAAAAGACACGGAAATATAATATTTTTGCGGAGTAGTATTTATTTCTGGGCAAAAGTAAATACTTCTCCGTTGAATGGAAGATAAGGAATATCTAAAAAATAATGGGAAAATTACAGATAAATATTGGAACATTACATGTTGATAGATCACAAAGGAGACGGAAATATAATATTTACGCGGAGATGCATTTATTTCTGAAGGAAAGTAAATGCATCTGCGTTGGTTTGAAGAAGAGTATTGTCTGACTAATAATGGAAAAATTACAGAAAAAATGGGAACATCACAAGCAGATTCATCCTAAAGAGGACAGTAATAAAATATGTCAGCGGAGATGCATTTATTTCTGCAGGAAAGTAAATGCGTCTCCGTTAACTGAAGAAGGGGAAATTTCTGAATAATAATGGAGTAGCTTCAGAAGAGATATAGGAACATCACATGCATATCGATCCCAAACATGACGGAAACAAAATATTTTTCGGAGATGCATTTATTTCTGGAGGAAAGTGAATGCATCACCGTTGCATTGAGATAGAGGATTTTTCAAATAATAATGGAAAAATTACAGAAAACTACGCATGCAGATCCATACGAAAGAGGACAAAAATAAAATATTTATGCGGAGATGCATTTATTTCTGGAGGAAAGTAAATGCTTCTCCATTAATTGAAGAAGAAGATTTTCTGAATAATAAAGGAAAAATTTACAAGAAAGTACACATGCAGATTCATCCGAAACAGGACAGAAATAAAATATTTATGCGCATATGCATTTATTTCTGAATGAAAGAAAATGCCTCTCCCTTGATTTGAAGAAGAGGTTTGTCTGAATAATAATGGACAAATTACAGAAAGAATATGAGCATCACATGCAGATTAATCCCAAAGAGAACAGTAATAAAATATTTATGCGGAGATGCATTTATTTCTGGAGGAAAGTAAATGCATCTCCGTTAAATGAAGAACAGGATTTTCTGAAAAATAATGGAAAAATTACAGGAAACTACACATGCAGATCCATCCGAAAGAGGGCAGAAATAAAATATTTATTCGGAGGTGCATTTATTTCTGGTGTAAAGTAAATGCCTCTATGTTGCATTGAAGAAGAGGATTGTCTGAATAATAATGGAAAAATTACAGAAAAAATGGGAACATCACATGCAGGTTAATGTCAAACAGGACAGAAATAAAATATATATGCGAAGATGCATTTATTTCTCGAGGAAAGTAAATACTTATCCGTTGAATGGAAGATAAGTAATATCTAAAGAATACTAGAAAAATTACAGATAAATATTGGAACATCACATGTAGATGGATCCTAAACAAGACGAATTTATAATATTTACGCGGAGATGCATATATTTCTGGGCAAAAGTAAATACTTATCCGTTGAATGGATGATAAGGAATATCTAAAGAATAATAGGAAAATTACAGATAAATACTGGAACATCACATATAGATAGATCCAAAACGAAACGGAGATATAAAATTTACGCGGAGATGCAATTATTTCTGATGATAAGTAAATGCTTCTCCGTTGATTTGAAGAAAAGGTCTTTCTGAATAATAATGGACAAATTACGGAAAAAATAAGAACATCACATGCATATTGATCCTAAACATGACGGAAACAATGCATTTTTGCGGAGATGCATTTATTTCTGGAGGAAAGTAAATGCCTATTCGTTATTTGGAGAAGAAGATTTTCTGAATAATAATGGGAAATAGTACAGGAAACTACATATGCAGATCCATACGAAAGAGGACAGAAATAAAATATTTATGCAGAGATGCATTTATTTCTGGAGGAAAGTAAATGTCTCTCCGCTGATTTGAAGAAGAGGATTGTCTGAACAATAATGGAAAAAATACAAATGTGACTTTGTAACATCACATGCTGATTGACCCCAAAAATGACGGAAAGAAAATATTTTTGCGGGGATGCATTTAATTCTGGAGAAAAGTAAATGCTCGCCGTTGAATTAAAAAAGATGATTTTCGAAATAATAATGAAAAAAATACAGAAAAGAATACGAAAAGCACACGGAGATTCAATCCAAAAAACACGGAAATATAATATTTTTGAGGAGAAGTATTTATTTCTGGGCAAAAATAAATACTTCTCCGTTGAATGGAAGATAAGGAATATCTAAAGAATAATAGGAAAATTACAGATAAATATTGGAACATCATATGTAGGTAGATCCCAAACGAGACGAATATATAATATTTACGCGGAGAAACATTTATTTCTGGAGGAAAATAAATGCCTCTCCGTTAATTTGAAGAAGAGGATTGTCTGAATAATAATGGACAAATTACAGAAAAGATGGGAACATCACATGCAGATTAATGTCAAAGAGGACAGTAATAAAATATTTATGCGGAGATGCATTTATTTCTTTAGGAAAGTAAATGTATCTTTTGAAGAAAAATCTTCTTAGATTGAAGAAGGGGATTTTCAGAATAATAATGGAATAGCTGCAGAAGAGAAATAGGAACATAACATGCATATTGATCCTAAACATGACAGAAATAAAATATTTTTGCGGAGATGCATTTATTTCTGGATGAAAGTAAATGCCTCTCCGTTAATTGAAGAAGAGGATTTTCTAAATAATAATGGTGTAGCAGCAGAAGAGAAATATGAACATCACATGCATATTGATACCCAAACATAACAGAAACAAAATAATTTTCGGAGATGCATTTATTTCTGGAAGAAAGTAAATGCCTCTGCGTTAATTGAAGAAGAGGATTTTCTGAAAAATAATGGAAAAATTACGGGAAACTACACATGCAGATCCATCCGAAAGAGAGCAGAAATAAAATATTTATTCGGAGGTGCATTTACTTCTGGTGTAAAGTAAATGCCTCTCTGTTGCATTGAAGAAGAGGATTGTCTGAATAATAATGAAAAAATTACAGAAAAAATGGGAACATCAGATGCAGATTAATGTCAAACAGGACAGAAATAAAATATATATGTGAAGATGCATTTATTTCTGGAGGAAAAAAAAATACTTATCCGTTGAATGGAAGATAAGGAATATCTAAAGAATACTAGGAAAATTACAGATAAATATTGGAACATCACATGTAGATGGATCCTAAACAAGACGAATTTATATTATTTACGCGGAGATGCATTTATTTCTGGGCAAAATAAAATACTTATCCGTTGAATGGAAGATAAGGAATATCTAAAGAATAATAGGAAAATTACAGATAAATACTGGAACATCACATAGAGATAGATCCAAAACGAAACGGAGATATAAAATTTACGCGGAGATGCAATTATTTCTGATGAGAAGTAAATGCTTATCCGTTGATTTGAAGAAAAGGTCTGTCTGAATAATAATGGACAAATTACGGAAAAAATAAGAACATCACATGCATATTGATCCTAAACATGACGGAAACAATGCATTTTTGCGGAGATGCATTTATTTCTGGAAGAAAGTAAATGCCTATTCGTTATTTGAAGAAGAAGATTTTCTGAATAATAATTGGAAATAGTACAGGAAACTACATATGCAGATCCATCCGAAAGAGGACAGAAATTAAATATTTATGCAGACATGCATTTATTTCTGGAGGAAAGTAAATGTCTCTCCGCTGATTTGAAGAAGAGGATTGTCTGAACAATAATGGAAAAACTACAGAAGTGACATTGTAACATCACATGCTGATTGACCCCAAAAATGACGGAAAGAAAATACATTTTCGGGGATGCATTTAATTCTGGAGAAAAGTAAATGCTCGCTGTTGAATTAAAGTAGATGACTTTCGAAATAATAATGAAAAAAATACAGAAAAGAATACGAAAAGCACACGGAGGTTCAATCCAAAAAACACGGAAATATAATATTTTTGAGGAGAAGTATTTATTTCTGGGCAAAAATAAATACTTCTCCGTTGAATGGAAGATAAGGAATATCTAAAGAATAATAGGAAAATTACAGATAAATATTGGAACATCATATGTAGGTAGATCCCAAACGAGACGAATATATAATATTTACGCGGAGAAACATTTATTTCTGGAGGAAAATAAATGCCTCTCCGTTAATTTGAAGAAGAGGATTGTCTGAATAATAATGGACAAATTACAGAAAAAATGGGAACATCACATGCAGATTAATGTCAAAGAGGACAGTAATAAAATATTTATGCGGAGATGCATTTATTTCTTTAGGAAAGTAAATGTATCTTTTAAAGAAAAATCTTCTTAAATTGAAGAAGGGGATTTTCAGAAGAATAATGGACTAGCTGCAGAAGAGAAATATGAAGATAACATGCATATTGATCCTAAACATGACAAATATAAAATATTTTTGCGGAGATGCATTTATTTTTGGATGAAAGTAAATGCCTCTCCGTTAATTGAAGAAGAGGATTTTCTAAATAATAATGGTGTAGCAGCAGAAGAGAAATATGAACATCACACGCATATTGATACCCAAACATGACAGAAACAAAATATTTTTCGGAGATGCATTTATTTCTGGAAGAAAGTAAATGCCTCTCCATTAATTGAAGAAGAGGATTTTCTGAATAATAACAATGTAAAAATTACAGGAAACTACACATACAGATACTGCCGAAAGAGGAAAGAAATAAAATATTTATGCGGAGTGGCATTTATTTCTGGAGGAATGTAAATGCGTTTCCGTCATACAGACGAAAAAGTATTACTAGAGCATAATGGAAAAAATAGAGAAAACATTGGACCTTCACATTCAGATTGATTCCAAACAAGTCGTAAATATAATATTTACGCGGAGATGCATTATTTCTGGTGGAAAGTAAATGCTTCTCCGTTGCATTGAAGTAGAGTATTTTCCGAATAATAATATAAAAATTACAGGAAACTACACATGCAGATCCATCCGAAAGAGGACTAAAATAATATATTTATGCGGAGATGCATTTATTTCTGGAAGAAAGTAAATGCTTCTCCGTTAATTGAAAAAGAAGATTTTCTGAATAATAAAGGAAACATTTACAAGAAAGTACACATGCAGATTCATCCGAATCAGGACAGAAATAAAATATTTATGCGGAGATGCATTGATTTCTTTAGGAAAATAAATGCGTTCCGTTGCACAGAAGAAAAGGAATAACTAAATTATAATGGAAAAATAACAGAAATGCAGATTGATCCCAAACAAGACGGAAATATATTATTTATGCGGAGATGCATTTATTTCTGGTGGAAAGTAAATGCGTCTCCGTTGCATTGAAGTAGAGGATTTTCCGCATAATAATGGAAACATTACAGGAAAATACACATGCAGGTCTATCCTAAAGAGGACAGAAATAAAATATTTGTGCGCAGATGCATTTATTTCTGGAGGAAAGTAAATGCCTCTCCACTGATTTGAAGAAGAGGATTGTCTGAATAATATTGGAAAAACTACAGAAGTGACAAAGGAACATCACATGTAGATTGATCCCAAACAAGACGGAAACAAAATATTTTCGCGGAGATTCATTTATTTCTGGAGGAAAGTAAATACTTATCCGTTGAATGGAAGATAAGGAATATCTAAAGAATACTAGAAAAATTACAGATAAATATTGGAACATCACATGTAGATGGATCCTAAACAAGACGAATTTATAATATTTATGCGGAGATGCATATATATTTCTGGGCAAAAGTAAATACTTATCCGTTGAATGGATGATAAGGAATATCTAAAGAATAATAGGAAAATTACAAATAAATACTGGAACATCACATATAGATAGATCCAAAACGAAACGGAGATATAAAATTTACGCGGAGATGCAATCATTTCTGATGAGAAGTAAATGCTTCTCCGTTGATTTGAAGAAAAGGTCTGTCTGAATAATAATGGACAAATTACGGAAAAAATAAGAACATCACATACATATTGATCCTAAACATGACGGAAACAATGCATTTTTGCGGAGATGCATTTATTTCTGGAGGAAAGTAAATGCCTATTCGTTATTTGGAGAAGAAGATTTTCTGAATAATAATGGGAAATAGTACAGGAAACTACATATGCAGATCCATACGAAAGAGGACAGAAATAAAATATTTATGCAGAGATGCATTTATTTCTGGAGGAAAGTAAATACTTATCCGTTGAATGGAAGATAAGGAATATCTAAAGAATACTAGGAACTTACAGATAAATATTGGAACATCACATGTAGATGGATCCTAAACAAGACGAATTTATAATATTTACGCGGAGATGCATTTATTTCTGGGCAAAAGTAAATACTTATCCGTTGAATGGAAGATAAGGAATATCTAAAGAATAATAGGAAAATTACAGATAAATACTGGAACATCACATAGAGATAGATCCAAACGAAACGGAGATATAAAATTTACGCGGAGATGCAATTATTTCTGATGAGAAGTAAATGCTTATCCGTTGATTTGAAGAAAAGGTCTGTCTGAATAATAATGGACAAATTACGGAAAAAATAAGAACATCACATGCATATTGATCCTAAACATGACGGAAACAATGCATTTTTGCGGAGATGCATTTATTTCTGGAAGAAAGTAAATGCCTATTCGTTATTTGAAGAAGAAGATTTTCTGAATAATAATGGGAAATAGTACAGGAAACTACATATGCAGATCCATCCGAAAGAGGACAGAAATGAAATATTTATGCAGAGATGCATTTATTTCTGGAGGAAAGTATATGTCTCTCCGCTGATTTGAAAAAGAGGATTGTCTGGACAATAATGGAAAAACTACAGAAGTGACATTGTAACATCACATGCTGATTGACCTCAAAAATGACGGAAAGAAAATACATTTGCGGGGATGCATTTAATTCTGGAGAAAAGTAAATGCTCGCTGTTGAATTAAAGAAGATGACTTTCGAAATAATAATGAAAAAAATACAGAAAAGAATACGAAAATCACACGGAGATTCAATCCAAAAAACACGGAAATATAATATTTTTGAGGAGAAGTATTTATTTCTGGGCTAAAATAAATACTTCTCCGTTGAATGGAAGATAAGGAATATGTAAAGAACAATAGGAAAATTACAGATAAATATTGGAACATCATATGTAGATAGATCCCAAACGAGACGGATATATAATATTTACGCGGAGATGCATTTATTTCTGAAGGAAAATAAATTCCTCTCCGTTAATTTGAAGAAGAGGATTGTCTGAATAATAATGGACAAATTACAGAAAAAATGGAACATCACATGCAGATTAATGTCAAAGAGGACAGTAATAAAATATTTATGCGGAGATGCATTTATTTCTTTAGGAAAGTAAATGTATCTTTTGAAGAAAAATCTTCTTAAATTGAAGAAGGGGATTTTCAGAATAATAATGGTGTAGCTGCAGAAGAGAAATAGGAACATAACATGCATATTGATCCTAAACATGACAGAAAAAAAATATTTTTGCGGAGATGCATTTATTTCTAGATGAAAGTAAATGCCTCTCCGTTAATTGAAGAAGAGGATTTTCTAAATAATAATGGTGTAGCAGCAGAAGAGAAATATGAACATCACATGCATATTGATACCCAAACATGACAGAAACAAAATAATTTTCGGAGATGCATTTATTTCTGGAAGAAAGTAAATGCCTCTGCGTTAATTGAAGAAGAGGATTTTCTGAAAAATAATGGAAAAATTACGGGAAACTACACATGCAGATCCATCCGAAAGAGGGCAGAAATAAAATATTTATTCGGAGGTGCATTTATTTCTGGTGTAAAGTAAATGCCTCTCTGTTGCATTGAAGAAGAGGATTGTCTGAATAATAATGAAAAAATTACAGAAAAAATGGGAACATCAGATGCAGATTAATGCCAAACAGGACAGAAATAAAATATATATGCGAAGATGCATTTATTTCTGGGCAAAAGTAAATACTTATCCGTTGAATGGAAGATAAGGAATATCTAAAGAATAACAGGAAAATTACAGATAAATACTGGAACATCACATAGAGATAGATCCAAAACGAAACGGAGATATAAAATTTACGCGGAGATGCAATTATTTCTGATGAGAAGTAAATGCTTATCCGTTGATTTGAAGAAAAGGTCTGTCTGAATAATAATGGACAAATTACGGAAAAAATAACAACATCACATGCATATTGATCCAAACATGACGGAAACAATGCATTTTTGCGGAGATTCATTTATTTCTGGAAGAAAGTAAATGCCTATTCGTTATTTGAAGAAGAAGATTTTCTGAATAATAATAGGAAATAGTACAGGAAAATACATATGCAGATCCATCCGAAAGAGGACAGAAATGAAATATTTATGCAGACATGCATTTATTTCTGGAGGAAAGTAAATGTCTCTCCGCTGATTTGAAGAAGAGGATTGTCTGAACAATAATGGAAAAAATACAGAAGTGACATTGTAACATCACATGCTGATTGACCCCAAAAATGACGGAAAGAAAATACATTTTCGGGGATGCATTTAATTCTGGAGAAAAGTAAATGCTCGCTGTTGAATTAAAGAAGATGACTTTCAAAATAATAATGAAAAAAATACAGAAAAGAATACGAAAAGCACACGGAGAATCAATCCAAAAACACGGAAATATAATATTTTTGAGGAGAAGTATTTATTTCTGGGCAAAAATAAATACTTCTCCGTTGAATGGAAGATAAGGAATATCTAAAGAATAATAGGAAAATTACAGATAAATATTGGAACGTCATATGTAGGTAGATCCCAAACGAGACGAATATATAATATTTACGCGGAGAAGCATTTATTTCTGAAGGAAAATAAATGCCTCTCCGTTAATTTGAAGAAGAGGATTGTCTGAATAATAATGGACAAATTACAGAAAAAATGGGAACATCACATGCAGATTAATGTCAAAGAGGACAGTAATAAAATATTTATGCGGAGATGCATTTATTTCTTTAGGAAAGTAAATGTATCTTTTAAAGAAAAATCTTCTTAAATTGAAGAAGGGGATTTTCAGAAGAATAATGGAGTAGCTGCAGAAGAGAAATATGAACATAACATGCATATTGATCCTAAACATGACATATATAAAATATTTTTGCGGAGATGCATTTATTTTTGGATGAAAGTAAATGCCTCTCCATTAATTGAAGAAGAGGATTTTCTAAATAATAATGGTGTAGCGGCAGAAGAGAAATATGAACATCACACGCATATTGATACCCAAACATGACAGAAACAAAATATTTTTCGGAGATGCATTTATTTCTGGAAGAAAGTAAATGCCTCTCCATTAATTGAAGAAGAGGATTTTCTGAATAATAATAATGTAAAAATTACAGGAAACTACACATACAGATACTGCCGAAAGAGGAAAGAAATAAAATATTTATGCGGAGTTGCATTTATTTCTGGAGGAATGTAAATGCGTTTCCGTTAAACAGACGAAAAGGTATTACTAGAGCATAATGGAAAAAAATCGAGAAAACATTGGACCTTCACATTCAGATTGATTCCAAACAAGTCGTAAATATAATATTTACGCGGAGATGCATTATTTCTGGTGGAAAGTAAATGCTTCTCCGTTGCATTGAAGTAGAGTATTTTCCGAATAATAATATAAAAATTACAGGAAACTACACATGCAGATCCATCCGAAAGAGGACTAAAATAATATATTTATGCGGAGATGAATTTATTTCTGGAGGAAAGTAAATGCTTCTCCGTTAATTGAAAAAGAATATTTTCTGAATAATAAAGGAAACATTTACAAGAAAGTACACATGCAGATTCATCCGAATCAGGACAGAAATAAAATATTTATGCGGAGATGCATTGATTTCTTTAGGAAAGTAAATGCATTCCCGTTGCACAGAAGAAAAGGAATAACTAAATTATAATGGAAAAATAACAGAAAACATTAGAACATCACATGCAGATTGATCCCAAACAAGACGGAAATATATTATTTACGCGGAGTGCATTGATTTCTTTAGGAAAGTAAATGCATTCCCGTTGCACAGAAGAAAAGGAATAACTAAATTATAATGGAAAAATAACAGAAAACATTAGAACATCACATGCAGATTGATCCCAAACAAGACGGAAATATATTATTTACGCGGAGATGCATTTATTTCTGGTGGAAAGTAAATGCGTCTCCGTTGCATTGAAGTAGAGGATTTTCCGCATAATAATGGAAACATGACAGGAAAATACACATGCAGGTCTATCCTAAAGAGGACAGAAATAAAATATTTGTGCGCAGATGCATTTATTTCTGGAGGAAAGTAAATGCCTCTCCACTGATTTGAAGAAGAGGATTGTCTGAATAATAATGGAAAAACTACAGAAGTGACAAAGGAACATCACATGTAGATTGATCCCAAACAAGACGGAAACAAAATATTTTTGCGGAGATGCATTTATTTCTGGAGGAAAGTAAATGCCTCGCCGTTGAATTAAAAAATATGATTTTCGAAATAATAATGAAAAAAAATACAGAAAAGAATACGAAAAGCACATGGAGATTCAATTCAAAAGACACGGAAATATAATATTTTTGCGGAGAAGTATTTATTTCTGGGCAAAAGTAAATACTTCTCCGTTGAATGGAAGATAAGGAATATCTAAAGAATAATGGGAAAATTACAGATAAATATTGGAACACCACATGTTGATAGATCCCAAAGGAGACGGAAATATAATATTTACGCGGAGATGCATTTATTTCTGAAAGAAAGTAAATGCATCTGCGTTGGTTTGAAGAAGAGTATTGTCTGACTAATAATGGAAAAATTACAGAAGAAATGGGAACATCACAAGCAGATTCATCCTAAAGAGGACAGTAATAAAATATTTCTGCGGACATGCATTTATTTCTAGAGGAAAATAAATGCGTGTCCGTTAACTGAGGGGAAATTTCTGAATAATAATGGAGTAGCTGCAGAAGAGATATAGGAACATCACATGCATATCGATCCCAAAAATGACGGAAACAAAATATTTTGCGGAGATGCATTTATTTCTGGAGGAAAGTGAATGCATCACAGTTGCATTGAGATAGAGGATTTTTCGAATAATAATGGAAAAATTACAGAAAACTACGCATGCAGATCCATACGAAAGAGGACAAAAATAAAATATTTATGCGGAGATGCATTTATTTCTGGAGGAAAGTAAATGCTTCTCCGTTAATTGAAGAAGAAGATTTTCTGAATAATAAAGGAAAAATTTACAAGAAAGTGCACATGCAGATTCATCCGAAACAGGACAGAAATAAAATATTTATGCGCATATGCATTTATTTCTGAATGAAAGAAAATTCCTCTCCCTTGATTTGAAGAAGAGGATTGTCTGAATAATAATGGACAAATTACAGAAACAATATGAGCATCACACGCATATTGATACCCAAACATGACAGAAACAAAATATTTTTCGGAGATGCATTTATTTCTGGAAGAAAGTAAATGCCTCTCCATTAATTGAAGAAGAGGATTTTCTGAATAATAATAATGTAAAAATTACAGGAAACTACACATACAGATACTGCCGAAAGAGGAAAGAAATAAAATATTTATGCGGAGGTGCATTTATTTCTGGTGTAAAGTAAATGCCTCTCTGTTGCATTGAAGAAGAGGATTGTCTGAATAATGATGAAAAAATTACAGAAAAAATGGGAACATCAGATGCAGATTAATGTCAAACAGGACAGAAATAAAATATATATGCGAAGATGCATTTATTTCTGGAGGAAAGTAAATACTTATCCGTTGAATGGAAGATAAGGAATATCTAAAGAATACTAGGAAAATTACAGATAAATATTGGATCATCACATGTTGATGGATCCTAAACAAGACGAATTTATAATATTTACGCGGAGATGCATTTATTTCTGGGCAAAAGTAAATACTTATCCGTTGAATGGAAGATAAGGAATATCTAAAGAATAATAGGAAAATTACAAATGACGGAAAGAAAATACATTTGCGGGGATGCATTTAATTCTGGAGAAAAGTAAATGCTCGCTGTTGAATTAAAGTAGATGACTTTCGAAATAATAATGAAAAAAATACAGAAAAGAATACGAAAAGCACACGGAGGTTCAATCCAAAAAACACGGAAATATAATATTTTTGAGGAGAAGTATTTATTTCTGGGCAAAAATAAATACTTCTCCGTTGAATGGAAGATAAGGAATATCTAAAGAATAATAGGAAAATTACAGATAAATATTGGAACATCATATGTAGGTAGATCCCAAACGAGACGAATATATAATATTTACGCGGAGAAGCATTTATTTCTGGAGGAAAATAAATGCCTCTCCGTTAATTTGAAGAAGAGGATTGTCTGAATAATAATGGACAAATTACAGAAAAAATGGGAACATCACATGCAGATTAATGTCAAAGAGGACAGTAATAAAATATTTATGCGGAGATGCATTTATTTCTTTAGGAAAGTAAATGTATCTTTTAAAGAAAAATCTTCTTAAATTGAAGAAGGGGATTTTCAGAATAATAATGGACTAGCTGCAGAAGAGAAATATGAAGATAACATGCATATTGATCCTAAACATGACAAATATAAAATATTTTTGCGGATATGCATTTATTTTTGGATGAAAGTAAATGCCTCTCCGTTAATTGAAGAAGAGGATTTTCTAAATAATAATGGTGTAGCAGCAGAAGAGAAATATGAACATCACACGCATATTGATACCCAAACATGACAGAAACAAAATATTTTTCGGAGATGCATTTATTTCTGGAAGAAAGTAAATGCCTCTCCATTAATTGAAGAAGAGGATTTTCTGAATAATAATAATGTAAAAATTACAGGAAACTACACATACAGATACTGCCGAAAGAGGAAAGAAATAAAATATTTATGCGGAGTGGCATTTATTTCTGGAGGAATGTAAATGCGTTTCCGTCATACAGACGAAAAAGTATTACTAGAGCATAATGGAAAAAATAGAGAAAACATTGGACCTTCACATTCAGATTGATTCCAAACAAGTCGTAAATATAATATTTACGCGGAGATGCATTATTTCTGGTGGAAAGTAAATGCTTCTCCGTTGCATTGAAGTAGAGTATTTTCCGAATAATAATATAAAAATTACAGGAAACTACACATGCAGATCCATCCGAAAGAGGACTAAAATAATATATTTATGCGGAGATGCATTTATTTCTGGAAGAAAGTAAATGCTTCTCCGTTAATTGAAAAAGAAGATTTTCTGAATAATAAAGGAAACATTTACAAGAAAGTACACATGCAGATTCATCCGAATCAGGACAGAAATAAAATATTTATGCGGAGATGCATTGATTTCTTTAGGAAAATAAATGCGTTCCGTTGCACAGAAGAAAAGGAATAACTAAATTATAATGGGAAAATAACAGAAATGCAGATTGATCCCAAACAAGACGGAAATATATTATTTATGCGGAGATGCATTTATTTCTGGTGGAAAGTAAATGCGTCTCCGTTGCATTGAAGTAGAGGATTTTCCGCATAATAATGGAAACATTACAGGAAAATACACATGCAGGTCTATCCTAAAGAGGACAGAAATAAAATATTTGTGCGCAGATGCATTTATTTCTGGAGGAAAGTAAATGCCTCTCCACTGATTTGAAGAAGAGGATTGTCTGAATAATATTGGAAAAACTACAGAAGTGACAAAGGAACATCACATGTAGATTGATCCCAAACAAGACGGAAACAAAATATTTTCGCGGAGATTCATTTATTTCTGGAGGAAAGTAAATACTTATCCGTTGAATGGAAGATAAGGAATATCTAAAGAATACTAGAAAAATTACAGATAAATATTGGAACATCACATGTAGATGGATCCTAAACAAGACGAATTTATAATATTTATGCGGAGATGCATATATATTTCTGGGCAAAAGTAAATACTTATCCGTTGAATGGATGATAAGGAATATCTAAAGAATAATAGGAAAATTACAAATAAATACTGGAACATCACATATAGATAGATCCAAAACGAAACGGAGATATAAAATTTACGCGGAGATGCAATCATTTCTGATGAGAAGTAAATGCTTCTCCGTTGATTTGAAGAAAAGGTCTGTCTGAATAATAATGGACAAATTACGGAAAAAATAAGAACATCACATGCATATTGATCCTAAACATGACGGAAACAATGCATTTTTGCGGAGATGCATTTATTTCTGGAGGAAAGTAAATGCCTATTCGTTATTTGGAGAAGAAGATTTTCTGAATAATAATGGGAAATAGTACAGGAAACTACATATGCAGATCCATACGAAAGAGGACAGAAATAAAATATTTATGCAGAGATGCATTTATTTCAGGAGGAAAGTAAATTCTTATCCGTTGAATGGAAGATAAGGAATATCTAAAGAATACTAGGAACTTACAGATAAATATTGGAACATCACATGTAGATGGATCCTAAACAAGACGAATTTATAATATTTACGCGGAGATGCATTTATTTCTGGGCAAAAGTAAATACTTATCCGTTGAATGGAAGATAAGGAATATCTAAAGAATAATAGGAAAATTACAGATAAATACTGGAACATCACATAGAGATAGATCCAAACGAAACGGAGATATAAAATTTACGCGGAGATGCAATTATTTCTGATGAGAAGTAAATGCTTATCCGTTGATTTGAAGAAAAGGTCTGTCTGAATAATAATGGACAAATTACGGAAAAAATAAGAACATCACATGCATATTGATCCTAAACATGACGGAAACAATGCATTTTTGCGGAGATGCATTTATTTCTGGAAGAAAGTAAATGCCTATTCTTTATTTGAAGAAGAAGATTTTCTGAATAATAATGGGAAATAGTACAGGAAACTACATATGCAGATCCATCCGAAAGAGGACAGAAATGAAATATTTATGCAGAGATGCATTTATTTCTGGAGGAAAGTAAATGTCTCTCCGCTGATTTGAAGAAGAGGATTGTCTGGACAATAATGGAAAAACTACAGAAGTGACATTGTAACATCACATGCTGATTGACCTCAAAAATGACGGAAAGAAAATACATTTGCGGGGATGCATTTAATTCTGGAGAAAAGTAAATGCTCGCTGTTGAATTAAAGAAGATGACTTTCGAAATAATAATGAAAAAAATACAGAAAAGAATACGAAAATCACACGGAGATTCAATCCAAAAAACACGGAAATATAATATTTTTGAGGAGAAGTATTTATTTCTGGGCTAAAATAAATACTTCTCCGTTGAATGGAAGATACGGAATATGTAAAGAACAATAGGAAAATTACAGATAAATATTGGAACATCATATGTAGATAGATCCCAAACGAGACGGATATATAATATTTACGCGGAGATGCATTTATTTCTGAAGGAAAATAAATGCCTCTCCGTTAATTTGAAGAAGAGGATTGTCTGAATAATAATGGACAAATTACAGAAAAAATGGGAACATCACATGCAGATTAATGTCAAAGAGGACAGTAATAAAATATTTATGCGGAGATGCATTTATTTCTTTAGGAAAGTAAATGTATCTTTTGAAGAAAAATCTTCTTAAATTGAAGAAGGGGATTTTCAGAATAATAATGGTGTAGCTGCAGAAGAGAAATAGGAACATAACATGCATATTGATCCTAAACATGACAGAAAAAAAATATTTTTGCGGAGATGCATTTATTTCTGGATGAAAGTAAATGCCTCTCCGTTAATTGAAGAAGAGGATTTTCTAAATAATAATGGTGTAGCAGCAGAAGAGAAATATGAACATCACATGCATATTGATACCCAAACATGACAGAAACAAAATAATTTTCGGAGATGCATTTATTTCTGGAAGAAAGTAAATGCCTCTGCATTAATTGAAGAAGAGGATTTTCTGAAAAATAATGGAAAAATTACGGGAAACTACACATGCAGATCCATCCGAAAGAGGGCAGAAATAAAATATTTATTCGGAGGTGCATTTATTTCTGGTGTAAAGTAAATGCCTCTCTGTTGCATTGAAGAAGAGGATTGTCTGAATAATAATGAAAATATTACAGAAAAAATGGGAACATCAGATGCAGATTAATGCCAAACAGGACAGAAATAAAATATATATGCGAAGATGCATTTATTTCTGGAGGAAAAAAAATACTTATCCGTTGAATGGAAGATAAGGAATATCTAAAGAATACTAGGAAAATTACAGATAAATATTGGAACATCACATGTAGATGGATCCTAAACAAGACGAATTTATAATATTTACGCGGAGATGCATTTATTTCTGGGCAAAAGTAAATACTTATCCGTTGAATGGAAGATAAGGAATATCTAAAGAATAACAGGAAAATTACAGATAAATACTGGAACATCACATAGAGATAGATCCAAAACGAAACGGAGATATAAAATTTACGCGGAGATGCAATTATTTCTGATGAGAAGTAAATGCTTATCCGTTGATTTGAAGAAAAGGTCTGTCTGAATAATAATGGACAAATTACGGAAAAAATAAGAACATCACATGCATATTGATCCTAAACATGACGGAAACAATGCATTTTTGCGGAGATGCATTTATTTCTGGAAGAAAGTAAATGCCTATTCGTTATTTGAAGAAGAAGATTTTCTGAATAATAATGGGAAATAGTACAGGAAACTACATATGCAGATCCATCCGAAAGAGGACAGAAATGAAATATTTATGCAGAGATGCATTTATTTCTGGAGGAAAGTAAATGTCTCTCCGCTGATTTGAAGAAGAGGATTGTCTGGACAATAATGGAAAAACTACAGAAGTGACATTGTAACATCACATGCTGATTGACCTCAAAAATGACGGAAAGAAAATACATTTGCGGGGATGCATTTAATTCTGGAGAAAAGTAAATGCTCGCTGTTGAATTAAAGAAGATGACTTTCGAAATAATAATGAAAAAAATACAGAAAAGAATACGAAAATCACACGGAGATTCAATCCAAAAAACACGGAAATATAATATTTTTGAGGAGAAGTATTTATTTCTGGGCTAAAATAAATACTTCTCCGTTGAATGGAAGATACGGAATATGTAAAGAACAATAGGAAAATTACAGATAAATATTGGAACATCATATGTAGATAGATCCCAAACGAGACGGATATATAATATTTACGCGGAGATGCATTTATTTCTGAAGGAAAATAAATGCCTCTCCGTTAATTTGAAGAAGAGGATTGTCTGAATAATAATGGACAAATTACAGAAAAAATGGGAACATCACATGCAGATTAATGTCAAAGAGGACAGTAATAAAATATTTATGCGGAGATGCATTTATTTCTTTAGGAAAGTAAATGTATCTTTTGAAGAAAAATCTTCTTAAATTGAAGAAGGGGATTTTCAGAATAATAATGGTGTAGCTGCAGAAGAGAAATAGGAACATAACATGCATATTGATCCTAAACATGACAGAAAAAAAATATTTTTGCGGAGATGCATTTATTTCTGGATGAAAGTAAATGCCTCTCCGTTAATTGAAGAAGAGGATTTTCTAAATAATAATGGTGTAGCAGCAGAAAAGAAATATGAACATCACACGCATATTGATACCCAAACATGACAGAAACAAAATATTTTTCGGAGATGCATTTATTTCTGGAAGAAAGTAAATGCCTCTCCATTAATTGAAGAAGAGGATTTTCTGAATAATAATAATGTAAAAATTACAGGAAACTACACATACAGATACTGCCGAAAGAGGAAAGAAATAAAATATTTATGCGGAGTGGCATTTATTTCTGGAGGAATGTAAATGCGTTTCCGTCATACAGACGAAAAAGTATTACTAGAGCATAATGGAAAAAATAGAGAAAACATTGGACCTTCACATTCAGATTGATTCCAAACAAGTCGTAAATATAATATTTACGCGGAGATGCATTATTTCTGGTGGAAAGTAAATGCTTCTCCGTTGCATTGAAGTAGAGTATTTTCCGAATAATAATATAAAAATTACAGGAAACTACACATGCAGATCCATCCGAAAGAGGACTAAAATAATATATTTATGCGGAGATGCATTTATTTCTGGAAGAAAGTAAATGTTTCTCCGTTAATTGAAAAAGAAGATTTTCTGAATAATAAAGGAAACATTTACAAGAAAGTACACATGCAGATTCATCCGAATCAGGACAGAAATAAAATATTTATGCGGAGATGCATTGATTTCTTTAGGAAAATAAATGCGTTCCGTTGCACAGAAGAAAAGGAATAACTAAATTATAATGGGAAAATAACAGAAATGCAGATTGATCCCAAACAAGACGGAAATATATTATTTATGCGGAGATGCATTTATTTCTGGTGGAAAGTAAATGCGTCTCCGTTGCATTGAAGTAGAGGATTTTCCGCATAATAATGGAAACATTACAGGAAAATACACATGCAGGTCTATCCTAAAGAGGACAGAAATAAAATATTTGTGCGCAGATGCATTTATTTCTGGAGGAAAGTAAATGCCTCTCCACTGATTTGAAGAAGAGGATTGTCTGAATAATATTGGAAAAACTACAGAAGTGACAAAGGAACATCACATGTAGATTGATCTCAAACAAGACGGAAACAAAATATTTTCGCGGAGATTCATTTATTTCTGGAGGAAAGTAAATACTTATCCGTTGAATGGAAGATAAGGAATATCTAAAGAATACTAGAAAAATTACAGATAAATATTGGAACATCACATGTAGATGGATCCTAAACAAGACGAATTTATAATATTTATGCGGAGATGCATATATATTTCTGGGCAAAAGTAAATACTTATCCGTTGAATGGATGATAAGGAATATCTAAAGAATAATAGGAAAATTACAAATAAATACTGGAACATCACATATAGATAGATCCAAAACGAAACGGAGATATAAAATTTACGCGGAGATGCAATCATTTCTGATGAGAAGTAAATGCTTCTCCGTTGATTTGAAGAAAAGGTCTGTCTGAATAATAATGGACAAATTACGGAAAAAATAAGAACATCACATGCATATTGATCCTAAACATGACGGAAACAATGCATTTTTGCGGAGATGCATTTATTTCTGGAGGAAAGTAAATGCCTATTCGTTATTTGGAGAAGAAGATTTTCTGAATAATAATGGGAAATAGTACAGGAAACTACATATGCAGATCCATACGAAAGAGGACAGAAATAAAATATTTATGCAGAGATGCATTTATTTCTGGAGGAAAGTAAATACTTATCCGTTGAATGGAAGATAAGGAATATCTAAAGAATACTAGGAACTTACAGATAAATATTGGAACATCACATGTAGATGGATCCTAAACAAGACGAATTTATAATATTTACGCGGAGATGCATTTATTTCTGGGCAAAAGTAAATACTTATCCGTTGAATGGAAGATAAGGAATATCTAAAGAATAATAGGAAAATTACAGATAAATACTGGAACATCACATAGAGATAGATCCAAACGAAACGGAGATATAAAATTTACGCGGAGATGCAATTATTTCTGATGAGAAGTAAATGCTTATCCGTTGATTTGAAGAAAAGGTCTGTCTGAATAATAATGGACAAATTACGGAAAAAATAAGAACATCACATGCATATTGATCCTAAACATGACGGAAACAATGCATTTTTGCGGAGATGCATTTATTTCTGGAAGAAAGTAAATGCCTATTCGTTATTTGAAGAAGAAGATTTTCTGAATAATAATGGGAAATAGTACAGGAAACTACATATGCAGATCCATCCGAAAGAGGACAGAAATGAAATATTTATGCAGAGATGCATTTATTTCTGGAGGAAAGTAAATGTCTCTCCGCTGATTTGAAGAAGAGGATTGTCTGGACAATAATGGAAAAACTACAGAAGTGACATTGTAACATCACATGCTGATTGACCTCAAAAATGACGGAAAGAAAATACATTTGCGGGGATGCATTTAATTCTGGAGAAAAGTAAATGCTCGCTGTTGAATTAAAGAAGATGACTTTCGAAATAATAATGAAAAAAATACAGAAAAGAATACGAAAATCACACGGAGATTCAATCCAAAAAACACGGAAATATAATATTTTTGAGGAGAAGTATTTATTTCTGGGCTAAAATAAATACTTCTCCGTTGAATGGAAGATACGGAATATGTAAAGAACAATAGGAAAATTACAGATAAATATTGGAACATCATATGTAGATAGATCCCAAACGAGACGGATATATAATATTTACGCGGAGATGCATTTATTTCTGAAGGAAAATAAATGCCTCTCCGTTAATTTGAAGAAGAGGATTGTCTGAATAATAATGGACAAATTACAGAAAAAATGGGAACATCACATGCAGATTAATGTCAAAGAGGACAGTAATAAAATATTTATGCGGAGATGCATTTATTTCTTTAGGAAAGTAAATGTATCTTTTGAAGAAAAATCTTCTTAAATTGAAGAAGGGGATTTTCAGAATAATAATGGTGTAGCTGCAGAAGAGAAATAGGAACATAACATGCATATTGATCCTAAACATGACAGAAAAAAAATATTTTTGCGGAGATGCATTTATTTCTGGATGAAAGTAAATGCCTCTCCGTTAATTGAAGAAGAGGATTTTCTAAATAATAATGGTGTAGCAGCAGAAGAGAAATATGAACATCACATGCATATTGATACCCAAACATGACAGAAACAAAATAATTTTCGGAGATGCATTTATTTCTGGAAGAAAGTAAATGCCTCTGCATTAATTGAAGAAGAGGATTTTCTGAAAAATAATGGAAAAATTACGGGAAACTACACATGCAGATCCATCCGAAAGAGGGCAGAAATAAAATATTTATTCGGAGGTGCATTTATTTCTGGTGTAAAGTAAATGCCTCTCTGTTGCATTGAAGAAGAGGATTGTCTGAATAATAATGAAAAAATTACAGAAAAAATGGGAACATCAGATGCAGATTAATGCCAAACAGGACAGAAATAAAATATATATGCGAAGATGCATTTATTTCTGGAGGAAAAAAAATACTTATCCGTTGAATGGAAGATAAGGAATATCTAAAGAATACTAGGAAAATTACAGATAAATATTGGAACATCACATGTAGATGGATCCTAAACAAGACGAATTTATAATATTTACGCGGAGATGCATTTATTTCTGAGCAAAAGTAAATACTTATCCGTTGAATGGAAGATAAGGAATATCTAAAGAATAACAGGAAAATTACAGATAAATACTGGAACATCACATAGAGATAGATCCAAAACGAAACGGAGATATAAAATTTACGCGGAGATGCAATTATTTCTGATGAGAAGTAAATGCTTATCCGTTGATTTGAAGAAAAGGTCTGTCTGAATAATAATGGACAAATTACGGAAAAAATAAGAACATCACATGCATATTGATCCTAAACATGACGGAAACAATGCATTTTTGCGGAGATGCATTTATTTCTGGAAGAAAGTAAATGCCTATTCGTTATTTGAAGAAGAAGATTTTCTGAATAATAATGGGAAATAGTACAGGAAACTACATATGCAGATCCATCCGAAAGAGGACAGAAATGAAATATTTATGCAGAGATGCATTTATTTCTGGAGGAAAGTAAATGTCTCTCCGCTGATTTGAAGAAGAGGATTGTCTGGACAATAATGGAAAAACTACAGAAGTGACATTGTAACATCACATGCTGATTGACCTCAAAAATGACGGAAAGAAAATACATTTGCGGGGATGCATTTAATTCTGGAGAAAAGTAAATGCTCGCTGTTGAATTAAAGAAGATGACTTTCGAAATAATAATGAAAAAAATACAGAAAAGAATACGAAAATCACACGGAGATTCAATCCAAAAAACACGGAAATATAATATTTTTGAGGAGAAGTATTTATTTCTGGGCTAAAATAAATACTTCTCCGTTGAATGGAAGATACGGAATATGTAAAGAACAATAGGAAAATTACAGATAAATATTGGAACATCATATGTAGATAGATCCCAAACGAGACGGATATATAATATTTACGCGGAGATGCATTTATTTCTGAAGGAAAATAAATGCCTCTCCGTTAATTTGAAGAAGAGGATTGTCTGAATAATAATGGACAAATTACAGAAAAAATGGGAACATCACATGCAGATTAATGTCAAAGAGGACAGTAATAAAATATTTATGCGGAGATGCATTTATTTCTTTAGGAAAGTAAATGTATCTTTTGAAGAAAAATCTTCTTAAATTGAAGAAGGGGATTTTCAGAATAATAATGGTGTAGCTGCAGAAGAGAAATAGGAACATAACATGCATATTGATCCTAAACATGACAGAAAAAAAATATTTTTGCGGAGATGCATTTATTTCTGGATGAAAGTAAATGCCTCTCCGTTAATTGAAGAAGAGGATTTTCTAAATAATAATGGTGTAGCAGCAGAAAAGAAATATGAACATCACATGCATATTGATACCCAAACATGACAGAAACAAAATAATTTTCGGAGATGCATTTATTTCTGGAAGAAAGTAAATGCCTCTGCGTTAATTGAAGAAGAGGATTTTCTGAAAAATAATGGAAAAATTACGGGAAACTACACATGCAGATCCATCCGAAAGAGGGCAGAAATAAAATATTTATTCGGAGGTGCATTTATTTCTGGTGTAAAGTAAATGCCTCTCTGTTGCATTGAAGAAGAGGATTGTCTGAATAATAATGAAAAAATTACAGAAAAAATGGGAACATCAGATGCAGATTAATGCCAAACAGGACAGAAATAAAATATATATGCGAAGATGCATTTATTTCTGGAGGAAAAAAAATACTTATCCGTTGAATGGAAGATAAGGAATATCTAAAGAATACTAGGAAAATTACAGATAAATATTGGAACATCACATGTAGATGGATCCTAAACAAGACGAATTCATAATATTTACGCGGAGATGCATTTATTTCTGGGCAAAAGTAAATACTTATCCGTTGAATGGAAGATAAGGAATATCTAAAGAATAACAGGAAAATTACAGATAAATACTGGAACATCACATAGAGATAGATCCAAAACGAAACGGAGATATAAAATTTACGCGGAGATGCAATTATTTCTGATGAGAAGTAAATGCTTATCCGTTGATTTGAAGAAAAGGTCTGTCTGAATAATAATGGACAAATTACGGAAAAAATAACAACATCACATGCATATTGATCCAAACATGACGGAAACAATGCATTTTTGCGGAGATTCATTTATTTCTGGAAGAAAGTAAATGCCTATTCGTTATTTGAAGAAGAAGATTTTATGAATAATAATTGGAAATAGTACAGGAAAATACATATGCAGATCCATCCGAAAGAGGACAGAAATGAAATATTTATGCAGACATGCATTTATTTCTGGAGGAAAGTAAATGTCTCTCCGCTGATTTGAAGAAGAGGATTGTCTGAACAATAATGGAAAAAATACAGAAGTGACATTGTAACATCACATGCTGATTGACCCCAAAAATGACCAAAAAACGTCATATGTAGGTAGATCCCAAACGAGACGAATATATAATATTTACGCGGAGAAGCATTTATTTCTGAAGGAAAATAAATGCCTCTCCGTTAATTTGAAGAAGAGGATTGTCTGAATAATAATGGACAAATTACAGAAAAAATGGGAACATCACATGCAGATTAATGTCAAAGAGGACAGTAATAAAATATTTATGCGGAGATGCATTTATTTCTTTAGGAAAGTAAATGTATCTTTTGAAGAAAAATCTTCTTAAATTGAAGAAGGGGATTTTCAGAATAATAATGGTGTAGCTGCAGAAGAGAAATAGGAACATAACATGCATATTGATCCTAAACATGACAGAAAAAAAATATTTTTGCGGAGATGCATTTATTTCTGGATGAAAGTAAATGCCTCTCCATTAATTGAAGAAGAGGATTTTCTAAATAATAATGGTGTAGCGGCAGAAGAGAAATATGAACATCACACGCATATTGATACCCAAACATGACAGAAACAAAATATTTTTCGGAGATGCATTTATTTCTGGAAGAAAGTAAATGCCTCTCCATTAATTGAAGAAGAGGATTTTCTGAATAATAATAATGTAAAAATTACAGGAAACTACACATACAGATACTGCCGAAAGAGGAAAGAAATAAAATATTTATGCGGAGTTGCATTTATTTCTGGAGGAATGTAAATGCGTTTCCGTTAAACAGACGAAAAGGTATTACTAGAGCATAATGGAAAAAAATAGAGAAAACATTGGACCTTCACATTCAGATTGATTCCAAACAAGTCGTAAATATAATATTTACGCGGAGATGCATTATTTCTGGTGGAAAGTAAATGCTTCTCCGTTGCATTGAAGTAGAGTATTTTCCGAATAATAATATAAAAATTACAGGAAACTACACATGCAGATCCATCCGAAAGAGGACTAAAATAATATATTTATGCGGAGATGAATTTATTTCTGGAGGAAAGTAAATGCTTCTCCGTTAATTGAAAAAGAATATTTTCTGAATAATAAAGGAAACATTTTCAAGAAAGTACACATAGAGATTCATCCGAATCAGGACAGAAATAAAATATTTATGCGGAGATGCATTGATTTCTTTAGGAAAGTAAATGCATTCCCGTTGCACAGAAGAAAAGGAATAACTAAATTATAATGGAAAAATAACAGAAAACATTAGAACATCACATGCAGATTGATCCCAAACAAGACGGAAATATATTATTTACGCGGAGTGCATTGATTTCTTTAGGAAAGTAAATGCATTCCCGTTGCACAGAAGAAAAGGAATAACTAAATTATAATGGAAAAATAACAGAAAACATTAGAACATCACATGCAGATTGATCCCAAACAAGACGGAAATATATTATTTACGCGGAGATGCATTTATTTCTGGTGGAAAGTAAATGCGTCTCCGTTGCATTGAAGTAGAGGATTTTCCGCATAATAATGGAAACATGACAGGAAAATACACATGCAGGTCTATCCTAAAGAGGACAGAAATAAAATATTTGTGCGCAGATGCATTTATTTCTGGAGGAAAGTAAATGCCTCTCCACTGATTTGAAGAAGAGGATTGTCTGAATAATAATGGAAAAACTACAGAAGTGACAAAGGAACATCACATGTAGATTGATCCCAAACAAGACGGAAACAAAATATTTTTGCAGAGATGCATTTATTTCTGGAGGAAAGTAAATGCCTCGCCGTTGAATTAAAAAATATGATTTTCGAAATAATAATGAAAAAAAAATACAGAAAAGAATACGAAAAGCACATGGAGATTCAATCCAAAAGACACGGAAATATAATATTTTTGCGGAGAAGTATTTATTTCTGGGCAAATGTAAATACTTCTCCGTTGAATGGAAGATAAGGAATATCTAAAGAATAATGGGAAAATTACAGATAAATATTGGAACACCACATGTTGATAGATCCCAAAGGAGACGGAAATATAATATTTACGCGGAGATGCATTTATTTCTGAAAGAAAGTAAATGCATCTGCGTTGGTTTGAAGAAGAGTATTGTCTGACTAATAATGGAAAAATTACAGAAGAAATGGGAACATCACAAGCAGATTCATCCTAAAGAGGACAGTAATAAAATATTTCTGCGGACATGCATTTATTTCTAGAGGAAAATAAATGCGTCTCCGTTAACTGAGGGGAAATTTCTGAATAATAATGGAGTAGCTGCAGAAGAGATATAGGAACATCACATGCATATCGATCCCAAAAATGACGGAAACAAAATATTTTGCGGAGATGCATTTATTTCTGGAGGAAAGTGAATGCATCACAGTTGCATTGAGATAGAGGATTTTTCGAATAATAATGGAAAAATTACAGAAAACTACGCATGCAGATCCATACGAAAGAGGACAAAAATAAAATATTTATGCGGAGATGCATTTATTTCTGGAGGAAAGTAAATGCTTCTCCGTTAATTGAAGAAGAAGATTTTCTGAATAATAAAGGAAAAATTTACAAGAAAGTGCACATGCAGATTCATCCGAAACAGGACAGAAATAAAATATTTATGCGCATATGCATTTATTTCTGAATGAAAGAAAATGCCTCTCCCTTGATTTGAAGAAGAGGATTGTCTGAATAATAATGGACAAATTACAGAAACAATATGAGCATCACACGCATATTGATACCCAAACATGACAGAAACAAAATATTTTTCGGAGATGCATTTATTTCTGGAAGAAAGTAAATGCCTCTCCATTAATTGAAGAAGAGGATTTTCTGAATAATAATAATGTAAAAATTACAGGAAACTACACATACAGATACTGCCGAAAGAGGAAAGAAATAAAATATTTATGCGGAGGTGCATTTATTTCTGGTGTAAAGTAAATGCCTCTCTGTTGCATTGAAGAAGAGGATTGTCTGAATAATAATGAAAAAATTACAGAAAAAATGGGAACATCAGATGCAGATTAATGTCAAACAGGACAGAAATAAAATATATATGCGAAGATGCATTTATTTCTGGAGGAAAGTAAATACTTATCCGTTGAATGGAAGATAAGGAATATCTAAAGAATACCAGGAAAATTACAGATAAATATTGGATCATCACATGTTGATGGATCCTAAACAAGACGAATTTATAATATTTACGCGGAGATGCATTTATTTCTGGGCAAAAGTAAATACTTATCCGTTGAATGGAAGATAAGGAATATCTAAAGAATAATAGGAAAATTACAGATAAATACTGGAACATCACATATAGATAGATCCAAAACGAAACGGAGATATAAAATTTACGCGGAGATGCAATTATTTCTGATTAGAAGTAAATGCTTATCCGTTGATTTGAAGAAAAGGTCTGTCTGAATAATAATGGACAAATTACGGAAAAAATAAGAACATCACATGCATATTGATCCTAAACATGACGGAAACAATGCATTTTTGCGGAGATGCATTTTTTTCTGGAAGAAAGTAAATGCCTATTCGTTATTTGAAGAAGAAGATTTTCTGAATAATAATGGGAAATAGTACAGGAAACTACATATGCAGATCCATCCGAAAGAGGACAGAAATAAAATATTTATGCAGAGATGCATTTATTTCTGGAGGAAAGTAAATGTCTCTCCGCTGATTTGAAGAAGAGGATTGTCTGAACAATAATGGAAAAACTACAGAAGTGACATTGTAACATCACATGCTGATTGGCCCCAAAAATGACGGAAAGAAAATACATTTGCGGGGATGCATTTAATTCTGGAGAAAAGTAAATGCTCGCTGTTGAATTAAAGTAGATGACTTTCGAAATAATAATGAAAAAAATACAGAAAAGAATACGAAAAGCACACGGAGGTTCAATCCAAAAAACACGGAAATATAATATTTTTGAGGAGAAGTATTTATTTCTGGGCAAAAATAAATACTTCTCCGTTGAATGGAAGATAAGGAATATCTAAAGAATAATAGGAAAATTACAGATAAATATTGGAACATCATATGTAGGTAGATCCCAAACGAGACGAATATATAATATTTACGCGGAGAAGCATTTATTTCTGGAGGAAAATAAATGCCTCTCCGTTAATTTGAAGAAGAGGATTGTCTGAATAATAATGGACAAATTACAGAAAAAATGGGAACATCACATGCAGATTAATGTCAAAGAGGACAGTAATAAAATATTTATGCGGAGATGCATTTATTTCTTTAGGAAAGTAAATGTATCTTTTAAAGAAAAATCTTCTTAAATTGAAGAAGGGGATTTTCAGAATAATAATGGACAAGCTGCAGAAGAGAAATATGAAGATAACATGCATATTGATCCTAAACATGACAAATATAAAATATTTTTGCGGAGATGCATTTATTTTTGGATGAAAGTAAATGCCTCTCCGTTAATTGAAGAAGAGGATTTTCTAAATAATAATGGTGTAGCAGCAGAAGAGAAGTATGAACATCACACGCATATTGATACCCAAACATGACAGAAACAACATATTTTTTCGGAGATGCATTTATTTCTGGAAGAAAGTAAATGCCTCTCCATTAATTGAAGAAGAGGATTTTCTGAATAATAATAATGTAAAAATTACAGGAAACTACACATACAGATACTGCCGAAAGAGGAAAGAAATAAAATATTTATGCGGAGTTGCATTTATTTCTGGAGGAATGTAAATGCGTTTCCGTCAAACAGACGAAAAGGTATTACTAGAGCATAATGGAAAAAATTAGAGAAAACTTTGGACCTTCACATTCAGATTGATTCCAAACAAGTCGTAAATATAATATTTACGCGGAGATGCATTATTTCTGGTGGAAAGTAAATGCTTCTCCGTTGCATTGAAGTAGAGTATTTTCCGAATAATAATATAAAAATTACAGGAAACTACACATGCAGATCCATCCGAAAGAGGACTAAAATAATATATTTATGCGGAGATGCATTTATTTCTGGAGGAAAGTAAATGCTTCTCCGTTAATTGAAAAAGAAGATTTTCTGAATAATAAAGGAAACATTTACAAGAAAGTACACATGCAGATTCATCCGAATCAGGACAGAAATAAAATATTTATGCGGAGATGCATTGATTTCTTTAGGAAAGTAAATGCATTCCCGTTGCACAGAAGAAAAGGAATAACTAAATTATAATGGAAAAATAACAGAAAACATTAGAACATCACATGCAGATTGATCCCAAACAAGACGGAAATATATTATTTACGCGGAGATGCATTTATTTCTGGTGGAAAGTAAATGCGTCTCCGTTGCATTGAAGTAGAGGATTTTCCGCATAATAATGGAAACATGACAGGAAAATACACATGCAGGTCTATCCTAAAGAGGACAGAAATAAAATATTTGTGCGCAGATGCATTTATTTCTGGAGGAAAGTAAATGCCTCTCCACTGATTTGAAGAAGAGGATTGTCTGAATAATAATGGAAAAACTACAGAAGTGACAAAGGAACATCACATGTAGATTGATCCCAAACAACACGGAAAGAAAATATTTTTGCGGAGTTGCATTTATTTCTGGAGGAAAGTAAATGCCTCGCCGTTGAATTGAAAAATATGATTTTCGAAATAATAATGAAAAAAAATACAGAAAAGAATACGAAAAGCACATGGAGATTCAATCCAAAGGACACGGAAATATAATATTTTTGCGGAGAAGTATTTATTTCTGGGCAAAAGTAAATACTTCTCCGTTGAATGGAAGATAAGGAATATCTAAAGTATAATGGGAAAATTACAGATAAATATTGGAACATCGCATGTTGATAGATCCCAAAGGAGACGGAAATATAATATTTACGCGGAGATGCATTTATTTCTGAAGGAAAGTAAATGCATCTGCGTTGGTTTGAAGAAAAGTATTGTCTGACTAATAATGAAAAAATTACAGAAAAAATGGGAACATCACAAGCAGATTCATCCCAAAGAGGACAGTAATAAAATATTTCTAGAGGAAAGTAAATGCGTCTCCGTTAACTGAAGAAGGGGAAATTTCTGAATAATAATGGAGTAGCTGCAGAAGAGATATAGGAACATCACATGCATATCGATCCCAAATATGACGGAAACAAAATATTTTGCGGAGATGCACTTATTTCTGGGGGAAAGTGAATGCATCACCGTTGCATTGAGATAGAGGATTTTTCGAATAATAATGGAAAAATTACAGAAAACTACGCATGTAGATCCATACGAAAGAGGACAAAAATAAAATATTTATGCGGAGATGCATTTATTTCTGGAGGAAAGTAAATGCTTCTCCGTTAATTGAAGAAGAAGATTTTCTGAATAATAAAGGAAAAATTTACAAGAAAGTACACATGCAGATTCATCCGAAACAGGACAGAAATAAAATATTTATGCGGAGATGCATTGATTGCTTTAGGAAAGTAAATGCGTTCCCGTTGCACAGAAGAAAAGGAATAACTAAATTATAATGGAAAAATTACAGAAAACATTAGAACATCACATGCAGATTGATCCCAAACAAGACGGAAATATAATATTTACGCGAAGATGCATTTATTTCTGGTGGAAAGTAAATGCGTCTCCGTTGCATTGAAGTAGAGGATTTTCCGCATAATAATGGAAACATTACAGGAAAATACACATGCAGGTCTATCTTAAAGAGGACAGAAATAAAATATTTATGCGCATATGCATTAATTTCTGGAGGAAAGTAAATGCCTCTCCACTGATTTGAAGAAGATGATTGTGTGAATAATAATGGAAAAACTACAGAAGTGACATAGGAACATTACATGTAGGTTGATCCCAAACAAGACGGAAACAAAATATTTTGCGGAGATGCATTTATTTCTGGAGGAAAGTAAATGCCTCGCCGTTGAATTGAAAAATATGATTTTCGAAATAATAATGAAAAAAAAAATACAGAAAACAATACGAAAAGCACATGGAGATTCAATCCAAAAAACACGGAAATATAATATTTTTGCGGAGAAGTACTTATTTCTGGGCAAAAGTAAATACTTCTCCGTTGAATGGAAGATAAGGAATATCTAAAGAATAATGGAAAAATTACAGATAAATATTGGAACATCACATGTTGATAGAGCCCAGAGGAGACGGAAATATAATATTTACGCGGAGATGTATTTATTTCTGAAGGAAAGTAAATGCCTCTGCGTTGGTTTGAAGAAGAGTATTGTCTGATTAATAATGAAAAATTACAGAAAAAATGGGAACATCACATGCAGATTCATCCCAAAGAGGACAGTAATAAAATATTTTTGCGGAGATGCATTTATTTCTAGAGGAAAGTAAATGCGTCTCTGATCTGTCTCTGCGTTTATTTGCGTCAAACTATCCTTTTTCATACATTTCATGTAGTTTGGACACAATGACGCAAAGAAACCATTTACATAAATCTTACTCACAAATTTGAATAGCGTGACACAAAAGATAAATCAATTTATTGAAATAAATACATTTCAATGCATAGTATAGATTCAATGAAAGTGATATATTTAACAGTGAATTGGAAAATTAAAAGTATTGTGTAGATGTAAAAAAAATATATTAACCAAGTCAAAAATAATTTAAATTGAATTTTAAAAAACAAACCTTTTAAAGTCACATCAAGGCGTCACTTAAATTTTATATCATATATTTTAAAACACATATTTTGAATTTATGAGAGATGTAAATGATAAAGCAACAGCGAATAAAATTTTATGCAGCTTTTCATGTTGAACATAACTTTTGCACATGCGATTATAAATAAAACAAAAATAAAATGGTGAAATAAATACAAATATATTTTTTAAGAAATAGCATAACGTCACTCAAAATTTGATATCAGTATTTTTAAGTTCCATATTTAAAATTCTTAGAGCATAAGATAAAGTGCTGCGTCAGAAACTTTTAACCCGTCAAGGGTTTTTGCATTGATATCATTACTTTTTTGAGGTTAGTGATAAAATGATTAAAAAAAAGATGCTTATGGAATTTAATGCAGATTTAATTTTTACTATTTTATTACAATTTTCCTTATAGCAGTTTGTATATAAAAACAACTGGGTAAGTATAATCGCAGATCGCACAGAGGGTTTCATTTGATATTCCTTTAAAAACACTTTATCCTTAAATTAATAAATCCAAAATGTTAATTTATAATTATTAAATCCTTACATAGGTGTAGCACCAATAGTTCCAATTTTCATGGGGCAGGGAACGCACTCTTTTAAACAAACCCCCTTCCAATTGAAGTCATCAAAAACCAAGTTGAATAAGCCAGAGCCTGTTGTGTTGTTTGACAAACAGCAGTCTCATGTCCCCCTCCTTCCCCCCTTTTTCAAAAATTTTCAGACCAGTACCTAAGAATGGAACCGAAATAATTTTTTCTCTTAAGAAATTACGATAAAAAAATAGTATGCAGTACTCATAAATTTACTTTAATGCTATGTAGGGTGATTATTAAGTTAATTATAACGTTTGGAATCTGTTGCATTGATGTCCGAAAGTTAGTTTCTGAGTTATGGAAGACGGACCCATAAGGCGCCATAGAGGGGCGAAGCCCGCTATTGTCTATCATAATTATATCTGCCATGTAGACTAATTGCGATATTTAATCAAAATAGCCCCCCTCCCCCTCCTCATCCCCGGAAATATAACAAATACAAAATGTGTCTTTATAAACCTATCGTCAAATAGGTTTTTATTTCTTTTTCCCTAAAAAAAACATGATTTTTATATCCGCAACGTAAATAGCGGACGAAGCCCGCTAGTTCCTATCATAATATATTTTTTTAATAATTTTATATAGTCTATAATAAAAATCAGACTTAAAATAGTCTAGTTCCATGAGTACTTGTAGTGTCAGTTACATGCTACGATTTTTGGATACCAGTATTTTAGAACGGGAAAATGTGACTTATTTTATCGGAGATACCTCATTAATTGAATAAGGTGAAGCAAACTTTTTGAAAAAAAGGTGGCCAACAAGCATGGCAGTTATCAGCGATGTGACTTTGTGCTAAAGTCCATTATTTGATCTGCTTTAAAAAGATTACGGAAGATTGAATTATAGTAGAACCTGGATTAACCGAGCTTCGATTAATCGTGGTTTCTGTTAACCGAGCCGATAACAAAGTCTGATTTTTTTTTCCTTTTGAATGAGCCTTAAAAATAACCACACTCTTTAGCTCACTGTCCGTGCTATACAGGCCTTCTGCCCCCCAAAAGCCCTCAACTCCAAAGAAACATTGGACCCTGAGAAGTCAATAGCGAACAATGCTTTGTTTCCAGTGGCTGTGTGAACTTTCGTAAATTTTTCAATTTGCATTTTATAATTTACTACTGGTAGTTGATTTTCTTTTCAAATTTGTTAAGCTGTGAAACAGAACTTTACATATATTTACTTTTATTATTTAAAAAACGTTCTATATATATTTTTTAAAGAGATGTTAAATTCGCAAGCACGGCGAGTTTTTACACACAGTTTCTATTAACCGAGATTTCCGATTCCGATTTACTAACAGTCCCAATTAGCTCGGATAATCGAGGCTGCTCTGTATAATTAAAAAATCAATGGCGATCTTACTGTAAACGGGTTTCCCTTTTACTGAGGGATTCCAAAACCGAATCAGCTGATGTTAGTTGCTGTTTCCCTGCTTGATTAAATAAGATTAGTTAAACATTTGAAAATTACCAAATATAAAAGGAACTAAGTCAACAGAGTCTTTGCTTTATGGTATTTTTTAACAACGCTATAAGAAAATGATTTTAAATAAGAGATTTTAAATGTAACGTTTTAAATCTGACATAATTTTCACCAAACTTTCCTTTCTCTTTGTAACATTATACTGAAAATATTTTTATTATTAGAAAGATAATATTATTATTTGCGCTACCTTAAAATTAGCAACTATAGTTAAAAATATCATCTCGAAATTTGAAATAAATCTCTCATATAAATATATTTTTTAATTTACACTGTTTTGCAATATGTTTTGCAATGTGTTTTGTAAACTGTTTTGGCCACTTGGCCAATATGACGTAATTTCCTCCATTTACGACTTTTAACACATATCAATGAATTTATTATTTAAAAATTTTCTTTTTCTTTTAATATTGACGTGTAAATATAATTTTTATGACGTAATTTTCAATGTTTTCCTTCTTTTAATGCGTAATCATTTAATTCAAATTTGAAAATAATTGATTATTTTATAATTTTCTTTCATTTTAAGTAAGCATGTGTAAAAACAATTTTTATGACGTAATGTTTAATATTTTCCTGCTTTTAACACGTTATCATTTAATTCTAATTTAAAAGGATTTTTTTCTGTTTATAATAGTCACGTGTGAATAAATTTTTAATTTAAAGGATATATTATTCTTTGCGCTGTTTTAACATTTGGCAACAATTTAAAATAACCTTTTCTAAAATATGTAAAAAATATCTCTGGAAATTCTGAAAATTTTAATTTAAAATTGAAATAAACCGTCAAAAAATTAGGCAAGTTAAGAATAATAAATGCACTCTGCAAACTTCGAGTTTCTATTGAATGATTAAAATTGAATGAAAATGATTAAATTCCCATGTATATTTTTTTTCCTATGAGATTTTTTTAATGAGACAATTTTATCCAGATTTAACATTAAATATCTCTTAAAATAATTCTTCGATTTAAAAACTCTGCTTCAACGTTTTTATCAAACATTTCTCTATAATACTACGCAATTGCGTCAAAAGATGGCGACACCAGAATTCTGATATGCTTATTATGTAAACTCTAAATATTGCAAAGTTAAATAAAAAGAATTGCCTCGGGGTTATCAAACTTCATTGATATTTATAAATAAAACATTTCAACTAAATTATTTATTATAAAAGAATTATTACATCACAATAGCTTTTATGCAAGGAAAATAATAATTATAATAATAATAATATTATGGATGTCAGTGATTATATATTGATTGACCGTCATAATAATAAAAAATGATATTATAAAAAGAAGAGCTGAAATGAATTATTTTTTACGTTTCTGATCGTGTGATTTATATTCAAATAATAATTATTAATGTATATTTTTTGTAAAGTGATTGAAATTAAATATATTTATAGAATTTATGGTAATATTTTATTGTTGAAAAATTGCCAAAAAATAATCATCATCAAATTGGCGTCATTATAATTGTAATTTTATTTAACTTAATAGCAATTAAAAAAATTACAAAGGAACTGAGAATAATGGTCAACTAGCAGACTTAAAAAAAAAACAAAACATTCAGATGTGAAAACACGTACCACATAGCATCGAACTGCCTATCCTAAGGTCAGTAAACGATGGCCCTTAGCCACTCAGCCAGTGGGAAGTCAAAATTTTTCTCCCCAAAGTGGTTAAAAAGAAAGCATGTGTATGAATACAGTGTCATGCATTTTCGGTGAAATTTCCATAGAATGGCGAAGAAATATAGTCCGATTTTTCATGCGCATTATAAAACGAAAAAGAGTCTTGCTGGAAACAAGTAAATTGTTATTTGGTTCATCTGAAACATATTTATTTGATTTTTAAAAAATCGCCCGTGTCATTTTCGAGAGAAAAAAAATCGAATTATTTAACGAACGAGAGTTTTCCCAGAAAAAAGAAAAGTGTTATTCACGTCGCCTTAATCACATTTATATTATGTATCAATTTAAAAATAATCGTTAGAACCGTTTTCGAGATTTTCAAATTAGGAACTTCCTCGATATTATACCAAAGTTTTCACTTTAAAAATGGCTATTTAGATCTCAAAATATACTGCACGTAGAAATGCAAAAATTTCAGTATACGATTAGACTGCAGATATAAGACTGTTCTATAAAATTCAGAACAATAAGACATATATCTGCTGAGTTATTAAAAGGCGGCTTTTCGCGTTTTCTTTGATGTCGAGTTAGCTGTATATATGAGTTCCGCCATCTACGAATTCTATGATACGATACGATTTTAACGATACGATACGATACGATTTTAGGCTTAAGGCTGCGTCACTCGAAATACTACCGTCTTCCATGATTTATTATGTTAAAATTTTGAAAATTTTTGTTATGGTTAACCATATCATTTGTAAACAAAATCAGATGATAAAACTTCTCATATATATATATTTTTTTAATTTAAAATTTATTGAAAAACGGGGTAATTTAAAATCGTTATAACTCGAAATGTTATTTGTAGAATTTCATTTTTTATTGTTTAAATAAACAGAAATAAATAAGTCTTAATTTTTTTCAGCATTTTTAAAAATATTAAATTAAATAAAAATTAAAAATATTTAAAGTAAAAATGTAAAAAAGAAATCATAAACTTTCAAAAATTAAAATATTTATTTTTTTAAATTTGCTGAAACAAAATTAAAGTAAAACAATTGAAAAAGATATGTTCCAAGTTTGAACCATTTATCTTTAACGTTTCTTAACTTATAAAATTTAAATACTGTAAATGTTGAAAATTACAAATACAAAATTTTTTTTTTAGAAATTTTTAATATTTTTGCGTCTGGGATCCCCTTAAATAATTTATTGCAACTATTACAATAAATTTATTAAAAATTCAATTTATTCAATTTATTAAAAATTAAATTATTATAATATATTAAAAAAAACAGTTTTACTATAAGTTTTAATAAATGTATATTCGAAATTCGCATAAAAATTAAATGGACGTTTCAGGTTGACAATGTCCTTACATTATTCATGCAGAATGTGCATTCTAAAAAATAAGCTATAAATAATTTAAAGTTTACAATTCACATGCATAAATACTTGATTAACTAATCTTTTTTAGGTTGTCGTACTTTAAAAGTAAAAACGGGAACCTTATAAGATCACTCCTGTGTCTGTCTGTCTGTCACAGCCATTTTACTCGTAAACTATGGAACATAGAAAGTTCAAATTGGAGGAAGAAATAAAGACTATTTAACCTACATATTTACAGATTATTAAACATTCACAAATATATTTAGTAAAAATGTAGAGAGGTGAGAATTAAGTTACGTGGAAAAACAAATCTTTTCTTTGTGTGGGGTATTGTGTGGAAGCTGTCGTAACACTGAATTCAGAAATACATTTCTTTTAATTTTAGGAATTATATTTTCAGGGATATCGTCCAAAATGTAGAGCAAAAGTATGTTCCCCCCATCTATTTCCTAATCTACTGAAACTAAATTTATTAAAAAATTAGAGGCAGTACACGTTAATGTAAACCTTGCAGGAAAATTATAGCGTTTACCCTATGTCAGGTAGTTTTTGAGAAAAGCGCATTTTTCGTTGGACACAAATTTCGATTTGCGGGCATTCAGCACAGGTGTTGAGAAGCACTGGAAGTACATATCATAGCAAAAGTATGCAATCACTGTTGATAATGATTTTCGAAAAAAAATTGTCGGTAATTAGCCGCGATATTAACCCTTAAAGACGCCGACGGTTTGGACATACATAATAACAGGCGCGGTGTACTCTATGTAACATAGACTTTTAAAGCCTAGATAACAACTTTTAATGACATATTTGTGTAATGCAATGCCCAGTAGCAGTATAAAAACAATAAACGCCAAATTGTTAAAAGCAGACTAATTTAATTAGAATCAATCACAATTCTAGTAAATACTATGGGATTCGTGCCCGGTTGCATTGAATGGATCTCTGTATTGTCCGTATCTTTAAACATTAATTAAAAACTTATCTGCAAAAACGTGACACGGACCAAGGCGGCGTTGCAGTTTTGCAACCCCCTTTCGAAGCGCGCTTAGCACAATGCCAAGTTTAAACTTCGAACAAGAGTTTTGTTTTAGCTACATTTTAAAATGAAAAGATTATTACTACGCTAAACTTAGTTTTACGAAAGGCCAAATAAAGTTTAAATATCACTATTTTTATTATCAGTACCGAATTAAGTTCATCATTAGCAGATTGGAATAAGATTAAAAAAAGAGTTATACAGAATAGAAACATTTGATATTATTTAGACTTCATATCTCTTTGATATTTTATGGTATACCCATTCATACTTTTCTAGTATATACAGCTATACCCAAACCCAACATTGTATAGTTTTTTACAAAGTCTTATTATTCTTTCAGCAATGATTTTCTTTTATTAATACAGTTAATAATTCATACATTTATTGTACGGAACCCTCTTATCGCTAGTAATACTCGCACTTGACCGTTTGTTCTAAATTATAATAAGTTTCATCCCTTCAAATGTTAGTATTCATTTTTGGTCATTATAATTTAAAATATATAATACGTAAGAGGTTTCTGTGTATTTATCTTTATATTGTTTTACTATTTTTCATTTACTGGTGATATTCATAGCTGATTTTAAGTGAAAGATATTATTTATATAAAAGGCGTAAAAGAACATTAAAAAAAATTGAAGTATTTTTCACATGGTATTGTTTCTATATAAATATATATAAAATATATAGTTTTAAACATTTTAATCGTTTTCATTTCTTTAAATTTTAACATGAGAGTGTATGTTTTCACGGCAATGGAAACATACAATACTTGTATTTTTTTCGTATATATATATAGAAAGTGTAATATATTTTCTATAATTTTTCTTTCAAAAATAGACTGCTTGATATTTGGATTGTAAAAAAATAATTACAATAAAGACAATGCAATACGATTTAGAATTTTTTGAATCAAAAGCGTTTGTCATTTTTCGATATATGTAATGTCGTTTTGAGTTATAAGCGAATGCTTTATCATGATAACTTCTTTGGATGTCACGTAAAAGAATGAGTTTACAAAGGCTAATTTCACAGCATTTTCTGAACGATCATTTGCTTAAAACAAAACAAAAAAAAAACTGAAATTTTTATTCATTTTCAGTCTTCTAAAATGAAATAATGCCATTTGTTTACATAAAAACATAAAGTCTGGAATGATTAAGACATTGGCTGTTTTGAATTTCAGCTTTAAATTTAGCTTGTTTCAAACTTTTAAAAAGTATTTTAATCCATTCTAAATTGCAATATATTAATATTTCTTTTCACGCAGTTACTAAATAGCTGGCATTAAAGAAATCTCTATATTTTATCTAACTAGGTTAAAGTAAGAGAAATTCATAAAATGTTTATTTTGCTAAATGTTTTCAGTCATAATAATTGCTGACACAAAATAATCATATTTTGTCATCAACAAAATTGCAAACAAAAATTCACGGGCAATTTTCCTTTAAAGACCTATCATACGCCAGAAAATACTATAAAAACGGGTGAGCACTTTATGCAGAGCTATTTAGTTAATGGGAGTTTCGAGAAAGAATCCCACTTTAAGATTGAATGAGATAGCAGCGGAAAAGCATTACCTTATATTTTTGCACACCTGATAAAATCTTAAAATATTGAACAATTTAAGAAATTGAAAATTGCATATTGTATGAAGTAATTTTTTTCTTCTTTAAAGCATCTTATATTAGATGTTAAAATAACTATAAAGAAGGAATTAATATGTAGAAAAATGTATATCTCTTATTATTAATATTTTTCTTCTATAAATCAACCTATAAAGTATTAAAAGTTTTAAAGCAATAATAAAATTACAGAAATCAAAAAGGAAACATTATATAATTAATTTATTTTATTTTGAAATTGCTAAAGTAATTAAACCCTAGGATAAATTTGAAATTGAAATGAGTGAAATTACGCTTGAAATTATTGAATATTCAAAAAATGAATTATCACATTGCTAACTAAGCGTAAACCAACAGAGTAAAAAATTTCCACGCCGGGAATCGAACCCGGGCCCCCTTGGATAGCACTCCAGTGCTCTACCTTCTAAGCTACGAAAACAATAGCCAGCTTGGCATTTCTCACACATAGATGTTGATATATTTATCACACATATATGTTTATAAATATAGGCTGATATATTTATCACACATATATGTTGATATATTTATCACACATATATGTTGATAGATGCAGCATAATCAACATACAGGGTGCATTATCAACATACATAAAAAAAAAACTTTGCCGATATATGGACCTCTAGCGGCTGTCTCGTCCAACCGATTGAGATGAAATTTCAGATATATTTATTCAAAGATATGAGCTCGGGATTCTATGAACGGCAACAAAGTGGCACTCACGGTTATGTTTATAGGTACAGAAATTCGAAATTTTCGAATGGCAACGCTCATTTTTTCCCGTCGCAAAATGCTCAGCGCATGCGAGAACCCTAAAAAATCGTTGGAACGGTATGTGTATCATAAGAAACGGACACGTTATGCACGAACAAAAAATGGTTCTGCGAACGGCCTAAAAAATACACGATTCGGTCACACCGAGGAAATGTGCATACGACAGAGGCAAGTTACCAATCACAGAACGCCATTCGCCAGATATTCAACGCAGAAAACGGATAAAAAGCGAGGTAGGAATGTTGGTTCTTCAGTCGAGAGCTCACAAATACCCATGAAATGACTCTGGCAGAGAAAGTTCATGGTGAATTGGTAAAACTCTATTATCAAAATGGTATGAATGCCGCGGAAGTCTTCTGTGTTTCCTGTCGAAACCATAACCAAATACGTGGCCCATGTATCCCGCAAGTTCTGCGTGATTTAGTAAAGAAATTCGAAGAAACTGGTAATACCATTGATAGACCGCAATCCGGCCGACCAAATGTTTCTGAGGACAGACACTGTTATGGAAATGCATCATATAGTGGCTTCAGGACGCATGCAAGAAGTGTTGCTCGTGTATTGGATATACCGAAAACAAGGGTTCTAAAGTCTACTGCGCTCTGTATTCCGATGTTTCCATACGAGTACCAACGCGTCCAGATGTTGGATGCGGGAGATCATCAACAACATACAGACTTTGCAAATTAATTTCTTATCCGATATGATAGTGATAACGACGGAACTCTTCGCATATATGGACTCTATCAAATATGCAATTGAAAACATCCATCATGCTATGTTACGTTCGGTTGTATTGTCCACAGTCTGCGCTTGCAATACGTAATTACCTGTGATGACACCCATGTGGAAAGTATGTAATCAAAATAAAAGTTTTCTTTTCTCCGATCAGCGTAGCAATCAGCGATTGGAATCTTGCGTCTGTCATATGCAAATTTCCTCCGTGCATCCCAATCGTCGTTCATTTTCTCGTTCGCAGACACTTATTTGCTCGTTCGCAGAGCTGTTTTTGTGCGCGCATAACGCGTCCATTTTTGGTGATACATGTAGTGTAAGGTGCCCTATTATCGTCCCCCTGTCACTTTTAGGCCCTTAGAACTTGTAATTTTCAGTGAAAATCTAACAAATTTGCATTTTACATAGATTAACTACCCACGAACATAAAAACATGGACAAATATCATACAAAAAAATTTGAACAATGCGAAAAATTATTTTTTCAAAAGCATCTAAAAAATGCAAAAAAAGAAAAAAAAAAAAAAAAAAAAAAAATGGTCTCAATTTCGTACCCCCAAACAATCCATACGCCGAAGCTTAACTTTTGACTGTATCAAAATTTATTTCTAAATGAGTAAGTAATTTAATTTACATTAAAGTAAGGCACAAAGAAATGAACTAATTATTAGTGGAAGAATAACATAACGAAATATTAACCATCCAAACATGAGGATAAAATTGAAAAAAAATCTCATGAAAAAGCATTCCTAATTTCGTCCCCGAAATGAAAATAAGAACTGCAAGGGGGGCGAAATTGGGACAACGCTACTTCCCAATATGACGGAGCTTCAGTTCCCGTAAGATGAACTGAGCGTCCTAAAACTTACTCTATGCTACTGTCAGAATCTTACCAATGTAAAATTCATGCAATGAATAAGAAATAAATACTTACAGTTCAGTAAATAACGTTCTACAAACGACTTAATAAGAACTCAGGTCTTCTAAAAATAGAAAATTCGCTGTCTTTAATTTATGTATGCGTCTTGGCTAACGAAACTTTCAACACTGACTCCTTATACCCCTTATGACCCCGACTCCTGTGACTCGGGTCATAAGTGGCGCCACTATCGCAGAAGCGGAGAAGTTAAGGGGGACGAAATTAGGAGAGGGGACGAAATATGGGTACTTTATCCTACCGTTCCAATGTTCTTTAGGGTTTTCGCTTGCGCTGAACATTTTGCGACGGGAAAAAATAGATATTGCCATTCGAAAATTTCGAGTTTCTGTACCTAAAACCGTAACCATGTGCGCTACTGTGTTGCCATTCACAGATTCCCGAGCTCATACCTCTGAATAACTATATCTGAAATTTCATCTCGATCTGTTGGATGGAACGGCCGCTAGAGGTTCCTATATTGGTTAAGTCATAAGTTTTTTATGACCAACCTGTATATGTGTGAGAAATGCCAAGCTGGCTATCGTCCTCGTAGCTCAGAAGGTAGAACACTGGAGCGCTATCCCAGGGGACCGGATTCGATTCCCGGCGTGGACAGTTTTCACTCTGTTAGTTTATGCTTAGTTAGCAATATGATAATTCACTTCTTAAATATTCAATAATTTCAAGCTTAATTTCACTGCTGAAAAGTAGTTGAAGGATTTACTTAAATTCAATATGAATTGACCGATGCTGGGTTTTGTTTGTGTCTCATGTTACTCCGCAGGATTGTGTGCTGATGAAGATTATTCCATCTAATAGCTGCAGATGCAGCCTTATCAACATATATGTGTGAGAAATGCCAAGCTGGCTAATCTACTTTTGGATACTAGATTCACCTTTTTTATAAAAATCAAACTTACTATATGAGCATGTACAGTATTTGGCTTTAATAAAAAATGCTATTTGAAATAAAAGTGCTTTCATCGGAAAAATAATTTTATAAAGTTTCTAATTAATAACGTATCGCCAAGATAAGGTATTTTTTTCTATCTTATCCAATATTTACTCACGATGCCCAAACTACTGTGATGCGTAGCTTGGAAGTGACGAATTCGCAAAGGAAGGGAAATTTCATATTTATGTCTTCTAAAAGCATCCGCAGATGTAGTGTTTTAAATGTTAACTAAAATAATTGTTACCTTGATAATTTCATACGCCAAAACTGCAGGATTTGGCGGTGTTTATAGGGTATGGAAATTTGTAATAATACGATTCTAGTATATTTACGTAACATTACTATGCACTCACAAAAGAGGATATTTTGTCTAAATTGTCGTGGAAGAAGCTATTTCACTGCAGCCCTGCGTAATTGCCATATTCCTAACATACATACAACCTACCTACAACATTCCTAATATACAACAGTCTGTCTTATAATGCTGAGATATTTTACAGTAGGAATTTAATATGTCACACAACACAGCAAGATGGAAGTTGTAATGTGGTACATGGGCGAGAAAATAGCCTTCTTAAACATGTTTTTGCTTTACAGAGCTACTAAAGCTATGTTTGAACGACTGAATTAAATAATTAACATTTATCTTGAAACATACTGTTGGTACTATATCCTTCTATATATAAAAAAAAAGTTTTGATTTGGAAATGGACCAATGAACATCTGCGTAGATATTCCGGGTAGATCCACATCATATTTGAATGTTTAAGCATGGCCTTCCATCGTTAATATTAAAAAAAAAAACTGTTGCATACAAAAATATGAAAATCGGTGGTATTATAGAGAAATGTTTGATAAATACGCTGATGCAGACAGTTTTCAAGTCGAAGAAATATTTTAAGAGATATTTAATGCTAAAGTTGATCAAAATCGTTCCACTAAAAAAGTTTTATTGGAGCAAAAACTATACATGAGAATTTAGTCATTTTTAGATCATTTTATACGTTATAAGTTCCCGATGTGCAGATTGCATTTACTTTTCTTATTTGACTCATTTTTTGAGGTTTTATTTCAATTTTAATTTCAAATTTTCAGCATTTCGAGAGATATTTTTTACAAATTTTAGAAAATGTTATTAATTTAAACTGTTGCCAAGTTGTATAAACAGCGCAAACAATAATGTTTACTTCAAATTAAAAATTTATTTTACACGTGACTATTATAAACAGAAAATATAAAAAGCAGGAACTCATTGAAAATTACGTCATAAAAACTATAATTACACGTGAATTTTAAAAGAGACAGAATATTGTAAGATAATAAATTCATCATGCGTTAGAAGTCTTAAATAGGAGAATTTACGTCACATTTACGTCACATTACACTTATTATATAAAATGAACAAAAAATAATATTGCAAAACAGTTTAAATTTAAAAATTGCTCGAGACATTTACTTGATATTGTAAGATGATCATGATATTTAATTTCTAACAAAGTATTTTTACGTGAATATTAAAAAGGAAAAGAAAAGTTTGGTGAAAATTACGTCAGATTATAATTCTCAGATTCAAATTATAATTCAGTCTTCCGAAATCTTTCAAAAGCCGATCAAATTATCGTGCTGTTATGGTGTTATTACACGTAGAATCCCAGGCGACAAAAGACGCCGCGTCAAACTCCTCCCACAAGTTCTTGATGCGAGGGTTGCCAAAATAAATTCCGAACCCGTTCCCGTACTCGTATATTCATCGCTCTAAACAGACAGCCAAGCAAGCGACCGTGCCAAGAGGATTGTTTTCAACCTGTTTAAAGAAATGAGACTTTTTTTAGACGGATTTTCGGCAAAATTGTAATCGCGGACTGTATAAAACGGACTTTTTTTTTTAATTTTATTAAAAATATAGTAAAGTTTAAAGATACGATTGAGAAGTCAGATGGTTGAACTTAATGTTAAAAATAGTGGTATATAGATATTTAGGAGTTAGATTAAAACGTGGAGTTTTGACATTCATAAAAGGAATGCGGTATAAATTTTCCAGTGCAGTATACAAAAAAATTCTTTCTTTTTTTAATAAAGTTTAATCGGAATTCTTATAGGGCTTTTTGAATTTTACACAAAATTTTTTATCTACATTTAGTGTTTTTGTAGAAATTTTTCGACTTCGTAAAGGAATCCTATTTCAAAGTATTAGCTCAGTATAACAAATTTTGTCTTCTAAAATTTTTACCGATACCGGCGAATTTCAAATAAAAAATTTGATTGATATCTATATTTCAACAACTTTTATAATATTCATACGTATATAAATAGCCCTACATGTAAAAATTTTTATAAATGGGATTTTAAAACACTCCATAAAGCAGATAAGGGATATAATTTAGCATATTTTTTCCAAAACATCGAGGAAAACACCCTTTAACCCTTTATGCATAGACGCCAACATTGTAGAGACTGTATCAGGAGTAAACCAGTTAAATTTCAGGAGTTTTGGACACTCTTCAGGAGTAAAATGTTCACGTTTCAGGAGTCATTTCAGGAGTTGCGCAAAGTTTTTTACGAGCTATATTTTTTTACAAATATTTTCAGTCCTCTTGCAGCTTTTGCATTTATCAACACAAACATAATTTAAATAAAGTTTACTTAATTTACTTTTACTTTTAATGTATTAATAATTTTTTATAATAAATTTATAAAAATGCAATTTTTTTTTTTAAATCTCTACAGAGCAAAAAATCCGCGCTTGATATAACTGTGTGAAATTACATGACTATTTTCTAACCTACAAAAAAAAAAAAAAAAATCCCACGACCAATTAACAAAATTCGAGATTTTCCGGCGAGATTGACTGACGAAAATCGCGAACTTTTCGCCGCGACTGACAAACGAAAATCGCCATGTCCTGCCACGACTAGCAGACGAAAATCGCGATGTTTTGCCGCGACTTGCAGACGAAAATCGCGATGTTTTGCCGCGATTTGCAGACGAAAATCGCGATGTTTTGCCGCGACTTGCAGACGAAAATCGCAATGTTTTGCCGCGACTTGCAGACAAATATCGCGATGTTTTGCCGCAACTTGCAGACGAAAATCTCGATGTTTTGCCGAGACTGACGGACGAAAATCACGATGTTTTGCCGCGACTGACGGACGAAAATCGGGATGTTTTGCCGAGAACTCATTGACGGAAATCGCGATTTTTTGCCGCGACAGATTGACCAAAACAGCAATTTTTTGCCGCGACACATTGACGAAAACAGCAATTTTTTGACATGAATGACTAACGGAATTCGAGCATTTTTTTGCAGCGCAGCGAGTGATTGACAAAATTCGCGATTTTTATCATTGGCCGATTACCGGATTTCAGGATATTTTTTCCTCAACTGATAAGAAGGCAATTCGCGATATTTTGCCGCGGCTGACAGCCAAAGATAGCTTTTTGCAGAGTGAAAAAATTTGCAATTTTTATCAACGAATTATTGATGAATTTCACTATTATTTGCAGCGACTGACTGACAAAAATTGCAGCTTTTTTCAACGATCGGTTGAAGATATTTGCGATTTTCTGCCGCGAGCGATTTTAGAAATTCGCGGTTGTATCGATTAATAGACATTTTCGCGATATACTTCAGCGACCGATTGACAAAATTCGTGATTTTTTTTGCCGCGATCGATCGAAGAAATTCGCGATAATTTTGCCTCAAATTTCCGTATTTTCTACCTTATTACCGTACTTCCGTATTTTAACCTACATTTCCGGAGATATTGGCATCTATGCTTTATGTACTGAATTATGAAAATTTTATATTCTAAAGCATTTTTCGCGAATTGTTTAAACTACATTAGAAGATTTTTTAACAAATTTTAGAAGGATTTTAGAAGTATTGAAGGATTAATTAAATTTGAATTTATAGGGATTTTGAGCAATATTTATAACCCCACTCAAATCTTTTATTTTTAATATTTTTCTTAGTATTTTGTTGAATTAGGAAATGTACAAATATAATGTTCTTACAATAGAAATATTTCCGAATTGAAAAACTCCTACACCCCCCCCCCCCCCCCAACGCCAAGAAAGCTCAAAAGATGCAAAGGCAAAAGAAATCATCATTTTCAAAATATTTCTGTTTTGTGTAACCCATAAGGCTTTATGAACAAGATAAAGTAGTATATCTATAACTCATTCTAAACTATATTTCAACTAATCGATGTATTAAATGAATTTTATAACAAGTATTTTAATGGTACTTATAAGTACCGCCAGTAGATAAAGGGTTAAAGAAGCATAAATAGTATTAATTTAATACGGTTAAACCTGAGTAAGAGAGAAACTTTTATTAATGCTATTTCTTCTGAAACTGCATTTTTAAAATTAAAAATCTTTGTTAGCGAGACCACAAAATCTCTAATTGAAATTGCTTTATTTGTCTTGATACTTACCTTCATAATTGAGACAATTTTCACTTGTTACCAAAGTTCAACATGAATGACTCCTGAAACTAAGAACACAAATATGTCACCTCTACCAGTATAATAGTTATTACTGTCACTTTGAGAGCCTTTTTTAGTAAAAGAAGCACTTGTTGATCTTATATAGGGGAGGTAGGGGTAATTAGGATCAGGGGCACTTCAAGGGCAACTTGTAACACATAAAAAAATTGACCATGTTAATTATGAAGTCTGACTAATATTCCACGTGTGCAATTTGTTTGGAGTGAAAATGTATGTTCCTGTACAAGTAATTACTGTTTTTCCCAGAACACAAAGAAAAACGTTGTCTGTCAAAGTGAGAATGTTTTAGTTAAAAAGGTCCTGTTTAAAAAGTTGTAGGAATATTGAAATATAGCTATGGATTTAAATTTGGAAATAAAATTGTTTTTAAGAGGAAATGGTTACGTTTTGCAACAGACGAAGCATAATGTTAATAAACTGCATGATTCTAATTATCCCAGAAATAGCATTTTCGGGTTATAAGTAAATTGGGATCGCAAATTTTATTTTCTATTTAAATCAAATTGCGGTTTAGAATGCATTTTTTAATCTTTCAGTTTTCAGATCCTGTGAAATACCCCTAGTCAATAAATAAAAAACAAAATCATAACAGCATAATTCTATTCGCAGTTTAGTAAACTAGATTGTTAAAGTGATAATTTACAATGTACTCATTAATTAAAAAATATAAAAAATCAGTTATTTTTATAAATTCATTAATATTCGTATAACAAATTTATTTAAATAACAAAATGAATTTCATAAGCCTTAAATAAGAATTACTTCCTGTGTTAACATGATCCTAGTGTAATTCCCCAAAGTCAATTTTTCCACAGCCAAAAATTGGTATTTTCCACAATATTTTATTTTATTAGCTTACTTCGCTTTATGACCAAATCTAAAGTAAAAGTTTTATTAAATACTAGCTGACCATCTTGGCTGACAGGTCCGTGATGAATGACCTTTAAATGAACCTCAAATTTGTATGATTTTATATCTTTAACTCCATTTTGTCTGCATTTATATTTTTAAATGAATAAATTGCGAATTTTTTCTTAATTAAACGTATATGCTATTTAGAATTTTATATTCTCCGTAATTTGATTTTTGTGTTTATGTGTACTGATGTAGAGCGTAAGCTCGTTGAAACTTTCAAGTTTTTACGGATTTCGTCGAAATTTTCACAAATTTCCTTTTCTAAAAAAATATTTCTGCACGTGTCCGAATGGTTCAAAATTTTTGTAGGTGATGTAAATCTGGTCTACCGAGTTGCTCTAAAAATTTTATGTTAAAATATGGATGCTTAGTTACTTTTAGCGTTGAAAAAATATCGTCTCCGTGAGGAGCGAAATGACCTGAATTCGCCGGTGTTTTTAAAATGGTTAAAATTAATATTTTTTTAAAATCCGATTACACCGTCAATTAGAAGAAAGTATCAGCCTTAAGAAAATATTAGGTAGATTTGTCTGTACCTCTAAAATTGCGACCTGGAGAAGAGTTGCTAAAAGTGAAGTTTTATTTCGGAAAAATTACCATTTTTGATTTTTTTTCAAAGGGTTAGCTGCGACATTTTTCCCGAACAGATTGCGGCCTTTGAGACGTAAGAATACAAGCTTTCGAAATATGAGCTTCAATTTGAAATGTACCGAGGTTTGGGTGATTATTAGCTTAAAACAATACTATTAAAAAACACATATGAGATCGAAAGTCGGTTCTTAACTATCCTGTGATGCGTAAAAGGGTTTGAACGCGTGCGCAAGTGCTGTCCTTGACTGGGAATGAAATAGATCACATTTTGTTGAGAGTTAGTTTCGATGTTTATTTAATAATGAACTAATTTTTAGAAATTTAAAATTCTGAGTCCCAGGAGCATTAGGGGCACTTTTGGCTATACTCACAGAACTTTTCATCCTCGTCCGTGTAGTAGATTTTGCTAGCCATCGCAAACACACACACACACACACAAACACGCACAGACAGACACGCAGAGCAAAACATTCTTCTATTACTTAGATTAAATAAAATATAATACAATTACTATTAACAGATAGGAACAAGATGATTAATGGAATGGTGAATAAGGATTCTCGCATACTACAGAGATTTAAAAACAAATACAGAACTGAAACATTAAAAGAAATTCTATTTCATTCTTAATGATAGATCAGTCAAATTTATAATCATTTGTATTTGAAAAAAAAGAACGATATTTTTAATATTCGTTACGCTCTTGGTCTATCAGGCTTTTAGGGTATTCGAATAGCAACGAAAAAAGAGATGGTAGAACTTGTGTGAATATTTCTGTCAGATAATCTTTTGGATCTATTTCTCAGATAAAATCTTCCACAAAGCATTCTACATGTAATAAGAAAATTGTTACCTTTTATGGGTGGAAACTAAAGATGGGTTTGTGACTTAAAGGTGAACAGGTGAAGGCTTTGAGGAGATAACTTGTTTGAAAGCAACTCCTCTCAATATCGATGAGTAACTGTTTAACACATCTTAGAGAAACGATAAAAGTTTTGTCTAGCCGTAGTAAAATAGTTGTATTAAAATGTAATAAAAAATAATAGACAAAAATTAGCAAAAATACGTCTTTATCTTGAGAGATAGAAGAAAAAGCCATTAAAGGTATAAAATAATCCAAGAATTACGATAAGTATAAGAAATTGACAGAAAAGTATAAAATGTTACAGATAATTATAGATAATCTTGGAGTAATCTTCAAATAAAGATAATACAAGAATTGAGATAATTATAATGAACTGATGGACTATTACTTAAATTATAAAATAATAAGAGCGAAAAAAGGTGAAAAAAATAAACAAAAAGTGAGTTTAAGGGTGGAGGAAGGAAAGGGAAATCCGAATCATAGCTCCAAACTATAAGTCTGATGGGGTATTTTCCTACGGACGAATGGACCAAACCTATCGGTTAGTCCATTCTTTGGTCGGTATTTTTACTTATTTTTTTACAATGTTTGTAATAATTTATACTTAAGTCACTTTAATATATTAAAAAAAATCGTATATGATTCTTATTAGTAGCTACCTGGTTCAAAACATGAGATCATGATAATTTATATTAAAGCAAATAAAGCACATATTAAATCACATGACAATTTATAATAGACAGAGAGTTTGTAAATGAATATCGGGGTTTTAACGCTTTCTAGTATCTATTATATAAAACTTAAAATTATACTTAATACATAAAATGAAGGAGCAACTCAAACAGTTTGTTAGTACCTGTGAGAGCGCAAGCGCGCGCAATGTTTCTTCCGTCATCCGTTAGAAAGCGCTAGTAGCAAAAATGGCGACTAGTGACCAGAAAGCATTTTGTGTTCTGCATTTTGCAAAGACCGAATCTCTAGTTACTGTGCAACGTGCGTTCCGGATTAAGTTCAGATGCGATCCCCCAAGTGGTAATAACTTCCTTAGATGGTATCATCAGTTTGAAATTACAGGCTGCCTTTGCAACAATTACTCCACAAACACTAATCAACGTTTGGGAAGAACTGAGCCATTGAACTCATGTGTGCCAAGGGACAAAAGGTGCTCACATTGAGCACTTATAAGATTGTAGGTAAAACTGTTTGAGTTACACTTTCATTTTATGTATTAATTATAATTTTAAGTTTTATGTAATAAATACTAACAAGCGTTAAAACCCCAATATTCATTTAGAAACACCACGTATTCTGCACAGTGTGTCCGGCCTATAAGTATCTAAAATTGTGGCTTATTATTACGGAACTACCCATTAGAATATAATAGACTTCACCTCCGTAGATGACCCGTCATCTCCGTGAACTTTTCCGAAATTTTAAAACATTGAACAAAACAGAAAACTGAAACGGTCGATGAGTGGAAGAGCAAATTTATACTAAACACTTTTTCTCATCTTTTTTAGACTTGTTGAATATATGTAAAACACAGAATTAGGATAGTTTTGGATGATTTCAATTACATATTGACAGAATTTGAAAATATTGTAACTGCAGAATAAATTTTAAAAAACTGCCGTTTAAATTTTAATTTAGCACTTCCTTTTTCACATGCAGAAATATATGCTCTATAGCTAAAATTATGTTTATGAAGGAATCGCGCTACGTGTTATATTATAAATATAAATATGCTGTAAATAACTATGATTGATATAATTAACTAGCTATTGTAGAAAAAAAAATAATAACAACTCAGTAAATATAAAATTATCGTGAAAATTCTTAGATAACAACTTTAATGCAAAAGGAACATTTCAGGAATACAAGTAACATTAAATGCATAACTAAACATTCATTTCAAATTGTTTTTCTTATCTGAAAACTCCCGGATTTTAAGAACATATTCTTCGCTTTTTTAAACATTTTCTGGAGAATACTTGAACTCAAATCTTATAATTTGTAATAGTTTAATCCCATGTGACCGAAAAGCTACTTATGTATTTTATTTTAGCAGAAAAGACAGTTTGATTGTAACATTAGGAGATATTAGAATCGAAGAAATTCTCGTTCTTTGAATTGAATTTCGTGGAACAGAGTAAAAACAATATAATTCAAGACCTGAAAATAAAATTGAATTTCTAAACTAGCTAACTGGAAACACAAACGGGCTTTAAAGTTAATGTTTATTTGAACTTCCTGAACTGAGTTATAAGATAAACTGTAAATATTCCTCGATAACAATGCAGCGTATTTATGTTTAATGCTACAAAAAGCTTCAACATAAAAAGTAAGTGATAACGTATTTTAGTAGAGTTGAAACATTTATAGAGTATATAAAAATAATTATTGTAAGATAATTTAGAAGTAGATAATATATAACTGTACAAAACTCAACTTTGTAAAAAAAAAACACCTAAAATTTGTATTATTTAGGATAAACGCGTAGAATAAACGCGAAGAGCGGGAGCTGCCTCGGAACATTCCTCGCGCGCTTTTCTCAAAAACCATTTTTTTTCAAAAAATCAATTTTTTGGGGTGTTGCCGGGAAGTTACAAATTCGGATTCAGCGACCCAAAAACATAAAGTGAGTCGAAATCCAGAACTAGTATTAATTTTGCCAGATAAAATCCCCTATTACCTGGACTTCATAACTTAGTGCACGTAGCGCCGCAGTGCATGTTCAGGGGCAGCCCTCCTCCTCCCCGTTCATCCTACGTCATAGTGTCATATATCCTATTTGTTGCAAATTTTGTCTAGTTTCTGAATTTCGTAATGCTTTCCCATAATACAATAAGAAATTTAAGTTAAAAACAACTATTTTGGGGGGATTTGGGGGGGAAGTTAAAAATTCGGATTCAGCGACCCAAAAAACTTAAAGTAAACCTTATAGAGAAAGTTCGGAGGGGAGACGGGAGGGCGAATGTAAACGTGTGAGTGGTTAAGTGGAATTGCGCAACATTGTTCACGCAGCACCGCGCGCATGTTCCGAAGCAGAAACCCCCTTCCCCTTCATCCTAAGTCATAATGTCATATATCTAATTTGTTGCCAATTTTGTCTACTTTCTGAATTTCTTGATACTTTTTCCCTAAAACAATAAAAAATTTGATTTTTTAATAAAAACCTTTTTGGGGGGCTTTTTACTAAAATTTGGGGCGGTTGCCGGGGAAATTTTGGTAGGAAGTTACAAATTCGGATTCAGCAACCCAAAAAACATAAAGTAAGCCGATTTCCAGCACTATCATTAATTTTGCTAGGTAAAATTCCATATTGCCTGGACTAATAGTAATGTATCTGCTTTTATTAAATGATCATTTATCTCTGAAGCATATTAAAATAACGTCAAATGAGCATTGATCATCATGTATTTTACAACTAGTAATACTTTGCACATTGTTTTTCTTAAATTAATACTATTTGAAGATTCGGTTTACATTCTGAATACATAATCAACTATTCAGTATTCAGTCAATCCCAAATTACAACCCCTAGAAATGGATATATATATATATAATAAATTGGACTACCCCCCCCCCTCCCTCATACATGGATAATATATGTAGAGGGTATTTTCATCATATGGGAACATACAGATACCTTACTCAATAACTTCTTATCCCAGATTAATGACATTGGTCCTAAAATTAAATATACTTTTGAAAATTAACAATATGGTACACTTCTTTATTTTGATGTATTATTAATCAAAGATTTTTTTTAATAAAACCTTTTTGGGGTGGGCATTTTACCAAAATTTGGGGGGGGGGGTGGGGTTGCCTGGGTAAATTTTGGTGGGAAGTTAAAATTCTAATTCAGCGACCTAAAAACATATAGTAAGCCTTTTTCCAGAAGTACCATGAATTTTGCTAGGTAGAGCCCCTATACGGTCTCTATTGCCTGGACTAAATAGTGATTTCCAGTTTTGAGTTAAAATGATTTTAAAATGATCAAACAAAATACAATTTTAAAAAAAGTGGGTAAGTGTGATCACAGATCGCACAGAGGGTTTCATTTAATATTCCTTTCAAAACACTTTATCCTTTTGAAAATTCTGTTAGTTCCACATTTCGCAACCAGGGGCGCACTCTATTCTAAACAAACCTCTATCCGAACCAAACTCCGTTTTACATACTATCCGTAGATATATTAGTCGAGGGGATTGGGCCCATAGCACCCGAGATAAGTACGCGCCCCTAGTGGTAAAAAGTGGAAATAAAATATGTAAAGCTATGGTGCATAATATGAAAGAATGGTCAAAGGGGTGTCGGCAAAAGTTGGAAAAGTGATCCCCGGGTGAAAAGGGTGGAGGTTAGAAAAATTGCTTAAAATACACAAGTTAGAGCCCGGAGGAGTAAATAATATAAGACTTTTTGAAAATTTTATGATTTGTCGTGTAGTCTGAGGTATTCAGTCGACAATTCTGAGTTCGAATGCAAAAATGCATGTCTCCAACTTAATTAAGGGTTCTCTTAGAAAGAATTCCTTAAAATACATAAGTAGTAACTCAAAGGGTTAAACGTAAGACTTTTTCTAGATTTTATGATTTGTCGCCTGGCCTCAGGTGTTCTGCTATAAGTATGCAAAATTTCAAATCTCCAATTTTATAATGGGCTCAGTTAGAAAGAATTTCTTAAAATACGCCTGTGGGAGCACAAAGGGTTAAATGTACGACTTTTTAAAAATTTTATGATATGTTGCATGGTGGTGTTCAGCTATAACTATTCAAAATTTCATGCCTCCAACCTAAATATGATCTCACTTAGAAAGAATTGTTTAAAAAACACATGTGGGAAACCAAAAGGTTAAATGTACGACTTTTTCCAAATTTTATGATTTGTCGTTTGATGTGAGGTGCTCAGATATAAGCAAAATTTCACGCTTCCAACCTAATTAGCGGCTCACTTAGACAGAATTGTTTGAAATACATATGTGGGAGCTCAAAGCGTTAAATGTACGACTTTTTCAAAATTTTATGGTTTGTGATTTGATGTGAGGTGTTGAGCTATAAGTATGCAAAACTTCACGCCTCCAACCCAAATAGGACCTCACTTAGAAAGAATTGTTTAAAATAAACATGTGGAAGCCCAAAGGGTTAAATATACGACCTTTTGAAAATTTTATGATTTGTCGTTTGATGTGAGGTTTTCAGATATAAGTATTAAAAATTTCACGCCTCCAACCTAATTAGGGGCTCACTTTGAAAGAATTGTTTAAAATGCACATGGGGAGCCCAAAGGGTTGAATGTACAACTTTTTCAAAATTTCCTGATTTGTCCTTTGATGTGAGGTATTCAGCTTTAAGTATGCAAAATTTCACGCCTCCAACCTAATTAGTGCTCACTTAGAAAGAATTGTTTAAAATACACATGTGGGAACCCAAAGGGTTAAATGCACGACTTTTTCAAATTTTTATGATTTGTCGTTTGATGTGAGGTGTTCAGCTATAAGTATGTAAAATTTCACTCCTCCAACCTAATTAGAGGCTCACTAAGAAAGAATTATTTAAAATACACATGTGGGAGCCTAAAGGGTTAAATGTACGACTTTTTCAAAATTTTATAGTTTGTCGTTTGATGTGAAGTGTTCAGCTATAAGTATGTAAAATTCCACGCCTCCAACCTATTTAGGGGCTCACTTAGAAAGGATTGTTTAAAATACACATGTGATACCCCAAAAGGTTAAATTTACGACTTATTTAAAATTTTATGATTTGTCGTTTGATCTGAAGTGTCCGACTATAATTATGCAAATGTTCACGTCTTCAACCTAATTAGGGGCTCACTTAAAAAGAATTGTTTAAAATACACATTTGGGAGCCCAGTGTGTTAAATGCAGAACTTTTTCAAAATTTTATGATTTGTCGTATGATGTGTGGTGTTCAGCTATAAGTATGCAAAATTTTAAATCTCCAACATGTATAGTTTCTGAGAACGGGCTCTGTGACAGACATACAGACGGACGGACAGACAGACAGACAGACGAGCGAGACGAATAGGGATTCGTCAGATGAACGAAACCCTAAAAATGATGAATACGGATGTGAGAAGTGCGTATGTAAATTTTGCGAAGGTGAAGAGTATGTCGGGTGTAAATTTCATCCGGGAAAATTCTTGCGATCGTGTCAGAGTGGAATAAATTTAGCTGTGTTTCATTCCGGAATATCAAGACTAAGAGCCTGAATTGATAACCTCTTCCTAATAACTGATATTAATTATATTTTACTTATTACGTATGTATTTTATAAAGGGAAACCGTATCTGTGCTATGCTGACGTCATTTTTCGAATATCAATACTTCACGATCAAATTTCGGTTTTCAAATTTTCGCTACAGCAATTTTTTAAACTTCTGACCATCGTACATTTTCAATTTTCGTCGAATAGGGAAATGCAATTAATTTTAAAACTGTATCTTAATTGACTGATTTATTATGTTTGATTTTTTTTTAATAATTTTTAAGCACGATATTTTTAAGTTTATCTTATTACGTGCCGGCTTCACTACATAATAATAATAAACATTTTGCACATAAAGCAACAAGCACTGTTCAGCATTTGTTTCTGACTATTTTTGTATAACGAAATTAATACTTCCTTTATAAACAAATAAAAGAATAAAACTAAAAAAAAAAACACAAATCTAACATATTTGTAATAGTACAATTTAAATTTTTAGATCACCAAACAGGAAAAAAATTTTCAAATGGAATTTGTGTGCAAAGTCTCAGTTTACTGATTGCCTACGGTTTTAAAAACAATTTTAAAACATGAAATATTTTTTAATTTATCTATGTCGCGCGGAACTCGATTACGAAAGATTTAACGGTTTGCCCATTAAAACAACATAAAGAGTTAATATTTTTCGTACGACTAATATACATTAAATATCTTCCAATGAATAAATAAATAAAATAATATAAATAAAACACAAATTTAACAGACATGTAATTGAACTATGCGCTTAAAACTCTGATATTATCAGAATATAAAAGGATGCCGTATGTAGCAAAATCTTAGTCAAATAACTCTTAGTATTTGGCTATTAAGAAAATATAATATTTGATAAATTTCAAAAATTTATTTAATTGTATAATTCATATTTTTCATATGAAAAATGCTGTTTTAATGTTAGTGGGCAATATAAAAAAATATTGGATATAAAAAATTATTAGTTTTGAATAAAAAATATGTTTTTACCTATATTCTGTAACCCGAGACACCCGGGTACGACCCCCTAGTTATAAATAATGTCTTACCTAAGAAAAAAAAATGAGGAACGAAAGAAAGAAATAATTGTTTACCAAAGTATGTTTTACATTCTGGAAAAAAATAATATGTTCTGTTCATTAGCTAATAGATTTTCACATTCAATGAGAAAAAAAAAAAAAAGTGTTCAGGAAATTACGTTAATTAAAAACAGCCGATCGGTTTAGAAAAACGTATCAAAATAAATTTTAAATTAAAGTATGGTTTAAAAAGTTAATTAAAGTAAAACATTTTTTTTTTTGTCTTAGTCGGGGATTTAGAAAGATTTCACACGACTAGAGGAAAGATGCCTGAGGACAATTTCATTCATTATTATTTTTTTAAAAGGAAGTTCAGCCTCGTATTATGAATGAAAAAAAATAAATGAAAAAATACATAGATAATTAAACAAATAAAAATGTTTAACACAAATAAACTATTGATAAAAGACTAAGAACACTATTATTTAAAATTTAAACATCCGAAATAGTTTTAGTTATTATGTGCTTTCTTTCTTTTGATCACATCTCTATATTTTGCTATTTATGAATTATGAACTGCAGACGGAAAATCGGTTTTTAACTTTCGTCAAACAACTGAGGTGGTACAATTCTTTTTAATATATATATATATATACTGAAGAGCCAAAACTTTATGAGCACCTACCTAATAACGCATGTCTCGCCTTTGGCAGGAAAAAAAGCTGCAACCCGCTTCAGCATGGATGCCACATGCCCTTGGTAGATGGCCGAAGACAGATTGTACCAGATGTTCAAGCATCGGTCACGCAAATCCGGGGTTTTACAATATGGTTCTTTTTTAACTCCGAGCTCAAGTTCCACGACACCCCAAATCTGTTCTATCGGACTAAGATTTGTTGAGATAGACTGCCATGACCTTGACTAGAATTCAGCATTATGTTCTTGGAACCACTCAAGCACAATTCGAGCTCTGTGACATGAAGCGTTGTCTTGCTCGAAGACTAGATTTCCAATTGAAGAGCTAAGTGGAAGAACATGTTAAGTAACAAAAATTACATTTGAAGAAATTTGATGTGAAACTTTTTGTTGTCAATTTTAATGATTTATTTTCTGTTTGATACCATGTGTTTAAAATATTATCAGGTGTGGTACTAATGTCTACCAAAAATCTTATTCATATTTAATTTTTTAATATTAAAAATATTAATATTATTTGCATTATTAAATATTAAAATATTAAATGTTGATGAATAATGTCTAAAATCTTCAAGGCTAAACAGAATTTTGGTATTTTAGCTTTAACATGTGATAGAATAGCTGATAACACCTTCGTCCAAAAGATAAAATAATTTTAAGAAAATGTAGCAGAACATATTCTTCCGCTCAGCTCTTTAATTGTGAAGACATATGCCATGTAACGTGCAACTGTTCTACAATAATGTTCAGTTAAACCGCGGCCTTCATAATCTGTTTTACCACGATCACAGGTCCCAGACACGCCCATAAGGACGTTCTCCATAGTATAATATCTTCAACAGCGGGCTGCGAATGAATAGCTACAAAAGGGGGAGAAACAGTTCGCCTGGAAAAAGGCGTACCTTGACACTGAAATCGACGTGTTAAAGAATGAATCGTGATGCGTCCGACCAGACACCTCTCTCCCAATGATCCATGGCCCAGTCACGATGTTCTCGGGACTAGTGTAGGAATAGCTGAGGAGGATGCTTTGTCAAAAGAGGCACATGAGTGGTACGTTTGCTGCATAGCAATATATTCGGCATTGTCAGGTGAACTGTGTGCTCCAAAATAATTCTTCTTGAACTTGTATTGTATTGGGCTGTCAGCTGAGCCAGTATCTGTCGTCGATTTTGGTAAAAACTTATTCATATTTAATTTTTTAATATTAAAAATATTCATATTATTTGCATTATTAAACATTAAAATATTAAATATTGATGAATAATCTCTAAAATCTTCAAGGCTAAATAGAATTTTGGTATTTTAGCTTTAACATGTGATAGAATACCTGATAACACCTTCGTCCAAAAGATAAAATAATGTTTAAGAAAATGTAGCATAACATGTTCTTCCACTCAGCTCTTTAATTGCGAAGACATATGCCATGTAACGTGCAACTGTTCTATAATGATGTTCAGTTAATCCGCGGCCTTCATGATCTGTTTTACTACGATCACAGGTCCCAGGCACGCCCATGAGGACGTTCTCCAAAGTATAATATCTTCAACAGCGGGCTGCGAATGAATAGCTACAAAAGGGGGAGCAACAGTTCGCCTGGAAAAGGGCGTACCTTGACACTGAAATCGACGTGTTAAAGAATGAATCGTGGTGCATCCGACCAGACACCTCTCTCCCAATGATCCATGGACCAGTCACGATGTTCCTGGGCTTAGTGTGGGAATAGCTGAGGATGATGCTTTCTCAAAAGAGGCTCATGAGTGGTACGTTTGCAGCATAGCACTATATTCGACATTGTCAGATGAACTATGTGCTCCAAAATAATTCTCCTTGAACTTGTATTGTATTGGGCTGTCAGCTGAGCCAGTATCGGTCGTCGATTTTGGTTTAGCAAGCGGGAGAGTCTGCGGCGTCCCTTCACTGATAACGCGTGAAAGTCCAATGCCATGGCGTCTGTTGATGATTTCACCATCATTCATCTACTTTGCATAAGTACTAACAAAGATACGTCTCGAACAAACCACGAGTTGTACAGTTTCGGAGATATGGAGCCGTCGGGCCATTGAATTCTGCCCTCTATCAAAGTCTCTTAGATCATCGGCCTTTCTCGTTACAACCAGAGTTAAGAGCAAAAATGATTCCTTAGACTCCCTATAAGTAGTTAAAAATCATTTCCACCTGATTACGTGCCCCGCATGTCATACAGGCAAGTTCAATGCAAAATGTGTGAATGGTCATAATGTTTTGGCTCTTCAGTATATATACCGTTATCCACATTTACTTGCTTCTTTAAATCAAATTGCAGTTTCTCCTAAATTTGTTCCAACATATTAAAAAAACTTACGGGTAGAAAATTAGAGCTCATTTGAGCATCACGAACATATCACACCTCATCGACTATGCAAGCTAAAATTATTTTAGTTTATGTTCAAATCGTTGATTTTTCCCTTTATGTAAAATATTCTATTAGCTAAGGCTAATCAAATTAATTTGACTTAAACAAAATACAAACACATATGCGCATAATACAAACATATATACACAAAATACAAAAACAAAGTAGATAAATAAATCCAACAATCATAGGTCCCATATCCACAACAATTTGCGGAGTATGTCCCTAAAGGAACGTTGTGCCATAAAACCCTATACAACCAACCAACACATATCCACAACTTACGAATAATTCTTACCTTTAATTAGCGTAAAATGACGCAACTATCATTCATTTAATTTAATTTTAAATTTTACTTGGAAATACTTAGATATGCGTAGTATATGTAGAGAAAGTTTTCAGAAAGTTTAATGATAAAAAATCTGTCAAAACATTTTTCTTACTTCCCTTTCCTTTTACGTATTTCAGAGCCATGATCAATGAATTTAATTTTCTCTTTTATGTGTTTTTTTAATGTATTAGTATGATCAAAATGTTAAAAAACTTTAACAAAAATTTATCAGTTGTTTCGCCCTTTTTTTATGTATGTCTTATTTATGCTGTTTTCATAAAATTAAAGGTGAGATTTTTAATAATCTACAAATTTTTCCAATTTACATAAAATACTAAGTACAAAATATTAAAAAAAAGATACTTTACTGTATTTATACGTACGTCTTGACATATTTTTTTTTCATTAATAATTTACTTGTTAAAAATAATATCCGTACAGTTACAGATCACCCTTCTAAGAAAACTATTTTCTTAAATGCTACAAAAATTTCAAAATTATAGAAAAGGTGTGGTTTTAAAGCTGTCCTAATTTATTAGCCCCGGTACGGTATGCTATTTCTTTCTCCCAGCTTATTTTGTGTCCAAAAAATAACGTTAGCTTACAGACGCTAGCAATAAACAAAGTAGATGTATCATTGTACAATTAAATGCTCTATAGCATTTTTTTTTAATTTCTAAACATCGCACATTTTCAGTTTTTATACCATCCTATTGGGAAAAAATGTACTTTTTAATGCAATTTGTTTGAAAACTGCATCTCTATTTGTTTTTGAAATATTAATTTTTTTGTAGTTTTTAGCGACATTTGTTTCATTTTGGCAACTCATGTACGCCATTTCTGTAGAAAGTAAAGAAAAAATTGCTGAAAAATAGCAATTATATCTTTTTGTTGCCATTTTCTCATAAAATGGGAAAAAATTAATTAAAAAAAATTAAATTGAAAAAAAAATTAATTAAAATACGTGCTACTTTGAGAAAAATATAAATGAAGGATTTATGATAAAACAGGGAGCTATTATAAACTATATTTAATTTTAAGTTTCTATGTTAATGCAAATGACGTCATTTTACATAAAATATAAGCGTGTGCTTTAAGTCTTAAAACTGAAATATGTTTTGCAATAGAGTCCCGATTATCCGAGTCACGCTTAACCGAGTTATTTTCTTCTGATAGACTGGTGGCTTCTGTTATTATGAAACAGCCGTTATAAATGAAGCGTTCGGTGAAGATGAAAGAGCTGCCGTAAAAAGTACTGTAAAATTTCTATTTCGAATTTTCTCTAAAAGTGGCCAAAACTGGTACATCTACCCTACCCCTTGGCTTCAGGGATGCATATATAACTACAAACGGGAACATACAATAATATCTTTCGTGTTTTCCGCGGATACGAAAAAACGTTCTTAACTTTAGAAACCTCAGAAATCAATATAAAATTTCGAAATTCAAAGAAGAATTTGTAAAAACAAAGTTTCGTTTGCTACCGCTGATTTTTGGAATCGTTTTCGAGAAGATTTTATAATTTTAAATAAATTTCCCGAAAATGAAATATCCGATAGTAGGATGCTATCACTTCTATGTTACACATATAGAGTTGCATATCTGCATCTATGCATGCAAGGATAACAATATAATATTAATCATAATGGTAATAATAAAAGCGTAAAAAATAGCAACGTTAAAAGCACCAAAATTTTAAATTCTAAGCATACCGGTTTCGGTAGCACATAGCATACCTTCCTCAGTGCTAAGGATGGCGGAAATTTGCTCACATATATAGGAGAGGTTGGGATTCAAGTTAAAGGTTTATTGACCAATAGGAAAACAGAGGATTGCAGGCAACAGCCAATAGGAAAAAAGATGGGAAATGGAACCGAAGTAGTGAGGGGGGGGGGATTAAGAGAAAGAAGTTTTATGTAATATTTCCAACAGTCTGATAATGGGGGGATAGCGAATTCACAATTAACAATATTTTTTATATTTTTATAAATATGAAATGCTTCAAGGAAGTTAAGTTCGTGTATAGAAGTAGGTTTAGAGATTATTTTAACCGAATTGAAGTCAAAACTCTGATATCTCCCAGCAATGTTTTGCAATAGAGTATTTATTGATTTCTTGTTTTTCATATATTGTTGATGTTCTTTGATACGAAATTTTAAGCAGCGTTTGGTTTGTCCAATATAGGAAAGGTCACACTGGCAATTAATACGGTAGATACCCCATGAATTGGATAATTCAATAGGATCTTTGAGTTTGGAGAGAGTGAGTTTATTGGTAGGGGCAAAAATTATATTGAAGTCATATTGTCTAAGAATTTTAGCAATGGGAAAGCTTGATTTAGAAAAAAAGGGTAACACAATGCTAATATTAGAAAGAGTAGAAGACTGAGGAGAGTTTGAGGAACGAGGATGCTGATGTTTAAATAGAGCAGTATCAATTATAGAAGGGTTGTATCCTCTGTCAATCGCAATGGATTTAATGTATTGAATTTCACTATTAAATGACTGAGAATCAGAGCAAACATGTATGGCACGATTTATAAAGGCATAAAAGGCGGACATTTTTTGGCTTGGGGGATGAGAAGAACGAGCATGGGGTGGCAAAGAAACAGCGAAGCTTTTGCGATAGACGGAAGTAGTGAAACCGTTTACAGTGAGAGTGACAAGGGTATCCAAAAATGGGAGAGAACTATTATTTTCAGTTTCATAAGTGAAATGAATATTGCTATCAATAGAGTACATAATGTTAAGGATATTATATTTATAAAAAAAAATTATATTTATAAAAATATAAAAAATATTGTTAATTGTGAATTCGCTATTCCCCCATTATCAGACTGTTGGAAATATTACAAAAAAACTTCTTTCTCTTAATTCCCCCCCCCCCCCCCAACCTTACTATTTCGGTTCCATTTCCCATCTTTTTTCCTATTGGCTGTTGCCTGCAATCCTCTGTTTTCCTATTGTTCAATAAACCTTTAACTGGAATTCCCATCTCTCCTATATATGTGAGCAAATTTCCGCCATAATTAGCACTGAGAAAGGTATGCTATATGCTACCGTAACCGGTATGCTTAGAATTTAAATTTTTTGTGCTTTTAACTTTGCTATTTTTTACGCTTTTATTATACTGCACCAAGCTGCTACTTGAAAATTATTATAATGGTAATATTAATGCTCTTAATTTATTATTCTGTTTTTAGTCGGTAAAACATGTTACTTGGGTATGAAAAGTGTTTATTTTACATTTGATACCATCCTAAAAAATTATGTTGCGTGTTGAAAAAAATAATTAACAGGTTATAAAAACTACGCAAAAAGTTTTCTGAAAATGTGTTGCGGCAAAAGAAATTTCGTTTTTGCGCAAATGTTTCTTTATGTTTCAAACATATATTAGTTTCTGTGGGTTTCTAAAGATAATGGAAACTTTTCCAAATTGAGGATTACTGGAAGAAGTTATTGTTTTCTTTTTCAGTCGTGCTTATATTATATTTTCGATGATTAAGAAAATGTTGTCATTTTTTTTTCAGCGTAGAGCCGCCCCAATGTCCAACGCATTAACTGTAAAACACGATTGCGGCATTATTGGCATTATTTTTCTTTTGCAATTCCAAATAAAACTGATAGAATAATAAATGAAAAAAAAATATCTCACAGATTTTATTTTCGCCCATGAGTAATGAAGTTTAAGAAGTTCTTTTAAAAATATTTTCATTCAAATATTTTAGAATATTTTTATTTTTACAATGCTCGCATATGTTTTTTCCTTGTTTATAAGTTTAGAAACAGGCATATCATATCAGTGCAACATGCTTATATTTGCATACTGCACACATAGAGGAAGTTTCAATACATTGAAATGATATACATTTCTTTAAAAAATAAAAGTAATATTGGCATAATTTTAATCTGCAAAGCAAAAATCGCAAAGACAGCGTTTATATGGAAAATAAAGTCGCTTTGTCACCACTTTTTCATTCAAAACAAAATAAATAAAGAATTCTGCTGTTTAACGATCGCCATATAAAATATCTACTAGAATTAAACGATTGATAAAAGCTGGAGTGACAACATACGCATTGCTTCGTCTACCAAACATATCAAAAGGAATGTTATGCATAATATCGGACGTACAATTATTATTTATTTGTCCTAATTATCAGGAATTTAATAAGTTGTTACCTTACGGTCTTACAATATCACTTTCAATTTAATATCATACTTAAAAAAATTAAAGGAAAACGAATACTATTCCCCTATTGGCCATAAAAAAATTCTAAGATTTCTATTCAATTGGAATTTGTAAAATACTACTTATCAATCAATCTAGAATATTACGATGAAATGAATCAAATCAATATTGCCTTCGTTCTGTACCAGGAATAAAATACAATATTAATGAAAAATTTTATGTTTTAATTTATTGAGCAATTTTTAAATATCGCTATTTCAAAGATCTTCGCTTAGAACACTAAAAATACACAGAAAATATAAGACTATAAATTAGAATGATTTGATTTTTAATTTAATCTCGAAACTTATGTCATTTAATAAACAAAACATTTTCTTCTGAAAAATGTTGTGGTAACCTGTAGATTAATTTATTGTGCACTATCCGTAATATAATTAATTTTTCAAATTTTCATATTCTGTCACTCCCAAATTTAATTTTATACTGAAATAAAAATATAGTAAAGACAGGATTTATGTTTTAAATTATTAAAAAACATTTAAAATATCGACATTTTAATTAAACATTACGTAATAAATGTAAAAATAAAAATAAGGAATATGTCTAAATAAAAGAACATAACATTCTCGTCTAATTGCTTCTCCGAAGTTAATAATGCAGCTTATATTTGCATTAATTTAATACAGACGCACATGTACATTCTTGTTCGGAACTTTAATTAGTGTTACCATTTTTATCTATTAAGACAAACTATAATATGCTTTTAATTTTTCATTGCGCTTATGAATGTTTATTGATGAATAAAAGCTAAAGACGTACTGGCTGTGTAATTCAATGCTATCTGATATGCCTTTTTAACATGCACTGCCTAGATAATGTATAATGGTCATTTAATTTTTAACAATTATAATATTTACAGAATATATATATGTATATATATATATATGCAGTAAACTCTCGATTATCCGCAGAATTGGGTGGCGCGACCATCGCGGATAATCCACAAAATTTTGAAAAAAGGGAACAAATCAACACAAATATGTACTTGAACAATTTATACACATAATAAGTAACACAAGCATACATTTTACAGTTTCTACGCACAATGGTAACATAAAGAAACTTATTACTTCAGGAATAATAAAATTATTCATTACTTACAAACTTGTAGGTTTATTTCTTTAGAAAACCCGTCAATAGTGTCTGTTTTTTTGTACTGAAACACTTCTTCCCTAACTGTGCACTCACACTCTCCCTAACTGTGCATTCTCCAATTCCATATTGCAAGCTTATTTGTTTTCCTGTAGCACCATTTTCAATTTTTTTTAATCAGTTCTAATTTATCTTGAATCGTTAACACAAATCTTTTTCTTTTTTGTGACATTTTTCAAATACGTATTGAAAATGGAAAACTATAAAATTTAAATACAAACGCGAACTTCTGTAAGACACGTGTTCACAGCTCAGCTAAAACAAGCAAACTGGTGTGCTTTATGAAAAACGGGAGAAACAAAATCATAACAGGGGGGGCGGGGGTGACTTTCAGTACCCGTACATTGTTTATCAACAGGTGTGTGGCCTTGCGACACCCTCAAGATTAGCTGCACCTGCTTTGTGCACGTGATTGTTCCACGTTTTCAAATGGAAATCATATTTAGTAAAAAGGATCGAAAACTCATCCTACATCGCAGAAATAAGTTTCTTCTCAAAGAAAAAAAAAGAAATTTAGACTCGCGGATAATCGGTAGTTTACTGTATATATATTTGGGGCATTCTCACAATCTCTTGACTTTTGGGGAAAAAAATCTGACAAAATTAAACTTGCTAAAATAACATTTTAATCTGATAGACGAATGCCTTGATGATTCAAAATTTAAAAAAAAATGGTCAGCAGCGAATTTATTTTTATTTAACTGAGGTTTAAGTTAAACTTACGAGTTTAATTTTCCTTACCGTTTTACGCCTATAACTTTTTATTTTCTTCTAAATTTTTACTTATAATGAATTTGCATAGTACCAACAGGACATTGAAATAAGAAATAATAACAATGTAGTACTTTTAATACAGAATTTTTGTATAACATTGTCTTAAAGGGGTGTTAAAGATGGGACGGTAAGGTAAACAAGTTGGAAATTGCTCGTCAAACGTGGCAAATGAGGTGCGTTCGTACTATAACTAGTTTTATAATTATTTTTTGCACTTCATATTGTACTGAATGTATATTTGTTTCCACTTCATAAGTGCATAGTCTGTAACATCATTAAAATGCACTTGCAATAATTTGTACCCATTCCCCGTAATGTAACGTAAAAACTTTGACTGTCCCTGTAATTAAACTACACATCCGAGTTTCATAAAATTTTAAATTGCTCGCTAAAATATAGCAACAATTATATATTTAAAATTTCAGACCATTCGGAAGTCTGTAACATCATTAAAATACATTTGCAATAATTTTTCCCATTGGTCGTAATGTAAAGGAAAACTTTTGACTGTCCCTGTAATTAAACTATACATCCGATTTTCATAAAATTTGAAATAGCTCAACAAAATTTTGCAACAATCATATATTTAAAATTTCAGCCCATTCGGTTGGGTAGGTTTTGCTCTGTTACATGCGGACGGACGGACAGGCGGACTGAACGACGACTATAGGTGCTACGTATTTATATAATTACGAACGCACCTAAAAAAGGGGATGGTATTGGAAAAAAGGGACGGTAAGGATGGAACGGTAAGGAAAATTACCACCTATTTTTAGTAAATTCATGTTAAGACTCAGTGATAGCCACAATGTTAATTGATTTTTAGAAGCAGTTGCTAACATTAGATTAAATATTTTTTTTTTATTTATTTACCTCGAAAAGTACAGGAATAAACCTTGGGGACGGTGAGACTACCAATAAAGCCACGTTGCTTGAAATTGATATTTAAATGATGATTTAAATTCTATAGTAAATTTCCAGACAAAGAATTTTAGACATTATTTCTCTAGCATAATTCTGCATGAGAAAAAACTTGAAAAAAATTCTGTGGCTGCATCTGAAATGATTTTCTGTATAATTTTAGAAGAGGGATGGTAAGGAATCTAAAACCCAGGGACAGAGTTTAAAAAATAATAACAACCCTAAAAATGTGTGCAAGTTAATTTTTAGCTACATATTTACATAAAACAATAGTTCCAGTTTCAGAAAAAAATTACATCGAATTATTTTTATTGAAACAATTTTATCCAGACAACTCCAAACTTAAAAATCAGCATCAGGGACACGGAACGGAATAGGAGTTTTACAGGTGTTTGGACCCCCAACATCGTCCAAAACTTATTTATCTCGTTAATATTGTTGTACAATCATGCAATAGTATGTTCCCCAGTATATGAAATTAAAAAAAAAAACACAAAAAAGTGTATTAAAATAAAAATTATTATTCAGGGACATGAAAGTCAAAAGATTGTGATAATGCCCCATATATACATTAAATCTTTCTACTCATATATTTTGCACCAAATATTACTGCATATTAACATAAGTAAGTAAACTAACTATAAAATCTAATACAAAAAAAGTATTTAAATTTAAAATGGCATTTATTCTAAATCACATAACTTTAATCATAAAGGAAATTCAATTGTTTTATTAAATAAAATATAAATTTAAAAATATTAAAATCAATATTATTTACTTCAACCATTATAATTATGTACCTCTCCTTTGAAATAATGTTTATACCAGTTCGTTTGATAACAAGAGTATAAAAAAGTAATCACTGGAGATTTACATTATTCAATGCATTATTTATTACACTTGAACTATCAGATCTCAAAGTGCTTCCATAATGTAATAAAATTTTAAAATTGTCTTAATCTGTCATTCTATAATTTATTCTCATATACTTTTTTCACATTCAATTCACTACACTGTAAAAAAATCTGCAGTTCTACAGATGTAAAGTTACATGCTTATTAAACTTTAATCTGTAACTGTACAAAAAAAGCTGTAAATCTACAAAACTAGTTTTTGTAAAGCTACAGAAATCTATAACTTTACAAATGAATCTGCTAAAATTGCAGTAATCTTACTAAAATTTTATCTGTAACCCTTGTTGCCTTTACATGAAAAGTTCTAGGCATCCCAGTTTAAAAAAAATATATATTTGTAACCTTACACATTTTTTTTTATTTTCGACGCAAAAGTGTGTCTGTTACATGAAGTTTTGTTGTTGCTATTACATAAAATTTTTTTATAATCCCAGTTTCCTAGAAAAACTTTAGCAACCTTACAGATTTTTTTTTTTTTACAATGTAGCAATAAATAGATTTATCAATTCAGGCAGAAATTATGTAATGCGAAATACACTATAAATGATAAAATAAAAATAAGAAATAGATCTACATGAATGAACTGTACACCCTTATTTCATAGGTTTCTCGATGATTCTATTAAAGAAGCTCCTGTTTACATTAAAATGATGCCTAACTTTCAGCATTCGTGAAAGAAATTTTAATTAGTATCATCGTTTATATTGATTGAGACCTTTTACGAAATACGTTTAATATGTTATTTAGTTTATAAATATTTATTAGTAGATAGACATATAAACCGATATAAAAGATACCAGAATATGTAATTCGTTATTAAGTAATTTGCCTTTTTTGAAATGCATTACCTTCCCTTGATATATTTCTTATCAATTGATATTACGCAATATTATTGTAAAATATGTTATTTGACATTTTGATTACGGGTTGGACATATAACTTCCAGTGAACTATTTTTCATTTTTTTTTTAATACAATTTTTCGAAAAATAATCTCCATACACTTAAACTAGGATATTTTCAAGATAATCTAAAAGAAAGAAATAAGTCTATAAATTGTGGTACGTTTGAACATAAAACTAATCGCCATTCCCGGACCGTAACCAAAATGATATTTGTAAACATTCTTTAATTATTGTGGGGGTTTTAATCAATTCCTTTTTGCTGACGTATTTCTGATCAAATATTACTACAGAACTTAATAATTAAAGTAAGGAAAAGATTTATAAATCTTAATAAAATAACATGCGTTTCAGTTTTGGTGTTACGTTAGAAGATATGAAGATAAATGTTGAAAAGAAATGAAGTATTTTATTAAACAAATGTTAAATGTAAAAATATTAAATTAAAAATTCCGTCTTTTAAACATTAGATATGTGTTCTACTATTTAAATAACGCTCATTCGCCCTCGTTTTATAGCAAAGCTTAAAAAAGTCATAAAAATATTACATTATTCATTCCAGATTTCATTACACATTAATAATTGTTTTTTTTTCAAATTTCTTCAATAATGTAATAAAATTTTCAGAATGTTTTCTCTGTGATACTGTTTTGTTATTTCTTACCGTGCATGCAACAATTCGGAAATAAATAATTCAACTGAAAGTATACGAAGGGAACAGCGTCAAAAAATACAAATAAAAGCAAGTAAAAATTAAATTTAAAAAATCAAAAAACGCGACTGCGTAAAAAGCGAACTAATTAATTATTTCTCATCAATGTGAAACTATTTTTTATATTACTTACCTATTTTTTTATTTACTTGTAATGATGACTTTTAAGTTGTGATTAATTGTAAGTTCCAATCTATAAACGATGTTTTGATGAGGCATATAGCAGATGTCTATGATGGTTAGAGTTGCAGTAAAGCTAGAGATCCTACCTACACAACATCGAGGTTGTATAATATTTAAACGGAGCTTCTGACAGTGAAATTGTCAATGAAACATCGTCTTCATTTTGAAAGGCCTATCCAATGTGCCACTCAATAGTGTGCGTATTTTTTTTCATCTCTACCGCCATTTTGTATTTTACGCCCGCCATTTTAAATTTATAAAAACAAAACCTAGCCTATAACCATCGGACTGTTAAGACGAATTGATAGAGACCCCATTCATTGAAATCCATCCAACCGTTTAGATGTTTCGAGTGTATAAAGAAATCCACGTACCCAGATACGCGTCAAGCACATAACACTCCTTGGCAGTCGTCTAATAATCTACAGCTATGGATAAAATAACTTAATTTTTTTATCTAACATAGTTCTCGAAGCGAATAATAAAGCTTATGTTTGCATTAAATCAATTAAGACAGTTTTTTATTCTTGATCCCAACTTTAATATCTATCGTAGTTTTTATTGACTAACTCCGCAATACAAAATGCTTATAATCTGTCATTGTGTTCATTAATATTCATTTATGAATATTAATGAATAAACAAACAAGCTATGTAATCCATTATTATGTAGTCTTTATAAAAATAATTGCCTTCTATTGGTATATTTATCATTAAATATTATTATATTTTGTTTTTGAATAATTACTTTTTTTTTTTCCTTTTTTCCTTGGCATTGCCTGCCATTGATATTTTCTCATCAAATATTATAACTTTCCGTCTTCCTCGACTTAAGGAAATTAATTATTCGTAGAATGAAATATATATCAACTGAACATAAAAAATATTCGATCGTATATGACAGAGCTATTCATAGAAAATCACAAAGCAAATTCATCGCCTTTTCTATATAAATTTGAAAATTTAATTTATTTCATTTTTAGTATTTTTTTTCATTTTCCTTGTTGTAATTATACAGTATTTTAAAGTGTATAAAATTACAGGACATTAATACAGAAAACGCATAGGAAGCGAGATTCTCGCTTAAAATTTAAAACCAGAATTGAAAGACCAGGAGACAAGAAAGAGGAAAAGTTTGGGAGACATAATTAATAGGTCAAGTTGTGATACACTCTAAGATGCTCAATATAAAAATAATTATTGTCTTTGCTTAAAATCTACAAGTATGCCGTTGTAGATAATAAATAATTAATATCATCTTAAATAAAATTATTATATTAAAATTAGCTGAATGAAAGAAATTAACAAATTTATATAGATTATATTATATTATATTAAATATACATATGAAATATATATAAATTTATATATATTATATTAAATAAGTTTACCTCGTTTAATGATTTTATTTTTTTAATAAATGACTTGGGAAACTTATTTTCACACGACACTGGACCAAACCCTTCTTTATTCAATAATGTATCACTTCTGCGTAGATATATATCATCATTCATCAAAATCTATAAATTATGTAACACTGCAAACACCAAAATCTTTAAAGCAAGTTGCATTTTTCGGCTATACTGAGAACAGTTAGTGGTACATAAATGAATTTTCCAAGAAAAAATGTTAGCAAAGCGTTTCATATATTAATACTAATATAGAAGACAGATTTGTTGATCTCACTGGTAATTTGTCAAAAACAATTATGTAAAAGAGACGCTATGCAATATATATGCCTAATTAAAATTTTGGGAAGAAAAATTCAATCATGTGATACATACCAAAGTTCATATTATTAAATATTACATTGTTCTGTTATTAGATAGATAACATTGCTGTAATTGTTTGTCCTTTTTTACAGTTTCATAAACATGAAATACTTACTTAAGGCACAGTATTAATTATTTTCGTGTCCTGTGTTTACATGAATTACTTCTTGTTATTATGTATGAACAACTCTTTTAATAACATTTTAATTAGCCTCACCTACCCCACTCTCATTTTTAGGCTACTGTTTCATTTTTTAAAGTAAATGTGTTCCATCCCCTATTGCAATCACTAAACATTTATTATATCGTTAAAATATTAAGCTACGTTCAGCATCAATCTAACAGAAATTGAAGAAGACAAAGGTACAAAAATTATAAATAAAAAAGTCCTGCTGTGCCACACTCTGTCCTATAGCAAATGACCTATGAATTATACTGGATGTGAAGTGTTACAGGAAATATTTCTGGAATATGTTACGTGATCATTTATAAAATTCGTTTATGCTCTGTTGTTGCACAAAACATAATATTTAGAAATTAACGAAACATAATTGATTATCGTTAAAATGGATATTATATTTGAAAACAAAAGTGGTTAGAAAATTTAATGTAATGTAACATCAACAAAAACAAAAATACATATAAAACGAAATGATTTTTTCTTCATTTAAACAATAGATTTTTTATTTTAAAAGAATTAATTTTAACTACTAGTAACACTTATTTGTAGTAAGACAAATAAATGAAGTATTAATTTTTGGCTGTATCATTGTACATTTACTGTCAGATACATACCTAAAGTTACAAATAAATTTTCGTATGTCAATAAATTGCAGCAAATGCACTGGGTGACCAACATTAATGAATTTAGACAGCTAACATCTATTACCATAGCAAATTCCACTGAATTTACTTTCTGCGGAGTGTTACCGAAAATGTTTCTGACATTTGTTAATGGGTCTGCTGTAAGATTGATTTATGTGCTGCCGATACACAAAGCGGTAAGTTTAGAGAAATGTTAAAAGGAAGTTGTACTCGTTGTACAAGTAATAAGCGTTATAGGCGGAAATGATGTGGCTCAATAAGTGAAATAGTTAGATATTTTATAACAATTGGCAATATTATATGTATCATGGTATCGTTTGTTTTAGTTAAAGAATATTTTTATTCTTTAACTTTCATTATTCTTTATATCTAAAAATTCGTAAAAAATAATGAAACATAAAATGATCGGGTTACTTTTTTGTATGATACTACATTTTATTCAAATTGTCAGAGAAAACAAAATTAATTTATAAGTGAAAAATAAATTATACGTATAATATTAAGAATCAGTGAGAACGAAATGCAAAATAATTAAAAAAAAGATATACTTTTACTCATTTTTAGAAAAACGGAAAAAAATACATAGGGAAATTAACAAGAGTAACTTTAAATAAAACATTGGCAACTGATTACATTTAATAATTATAAAATTAGGTGTTGCTTTTTTTTTTTTTTTTTTTTTTTTTTTTAACCATTTGGAAAAATGGTTATTATTCTTGTCAGGGTAGGAAATCAAAAGTATATCTGAAGGTTTTTCTTGGTTTAATCCGCATTTTATTTTTATTATGATTGGTCTATACAGTAATATTAATTTCCCTTTACTTTCAACAAAGATGGAACCCTCTGTTGCCACTATTACAGAAAAGTAATAAAAATTACAAAAAAAAAAAATTAATAACTCAGAAACAAATTGAGATACAGCTTTCAAACAAATTGCTTTTAAAAGTACATTTTTTTTCTATCCGACGGTGTAAAAAGTAATATTGTCGGATGTTTAGAAGTTTCAGAATGAAATTTCATTTAAAATTGGCCGTCCGATTTCTTGGAAATTTGACGATGGAGAAGCCTTTTCCCGAACAGCCAATGAAATGCTTGGATAATACGTAAGTTTCAGGTGGATAATAACTAATAAAAATGAAAGAAAATGAATAACAATTTCTGCCAAAGAGTTAATTTTAATTTGTAAGATTTTCACGTGCATAAGAAAAACTGAATAAGCCAATTAAATATAAAAAAATGATAAATAGGACAGGAATGAATACATATAAATATTTCACACCAAATACGAGTCGCAGGCGATTTTTGTCGCTTAGAATTATTACGTGTAATAACACTATTAATGTTTAATTCGTGGCGTATTATACACCCGCGACGAGAAGAGACCTGTCAATCATACGTGACGTAGTCTAAGACGAACCCATTTCTTCCAAATCGGAGCGAGGATTTGCCTTCTCTACGCCGCGCCGTAGAGGAAAAAGGAAAGGTTGCCATATTTCCCAAATATGCGAAGTTTTGGCGCTATTTATATATATTATTGACTTTAAAGGGGAATTACATAAAAGCGTTAAAAATTTATATAAACTATGTTACTTTTTAATTATTACGATAATACAGAGAATTAATTATTTTTGTTTAAGTATAATTTATTAAAAATTATGTTAAAAAATAGTATTTTTTTCTTTTTTAATAAATGAATTACATCTCGACTTTTTGTAATAGCAAAATACTTAAATACTAATTTACTTTATTTAAGCACATCTTTCATTTTAAGAATAATCATTTGAATTGTATTTTTGTAAAGGTAATAATATCATATTTTGGACTTTTAATTTATATTATCATAAAACTTAATGTATTTTTAAATACTTTTAATAACCAATAAAGATATAATTTAACACAATAGTCAATGAAAAATTTAAAAAATAAAATAAAATAAAGAAATAATTAAAGATTTTAATTTTAATTTACCAGCTTAATTTATAATATAATTACTAAAAAATTTTAAGACAAATTAATGATCCAACTATGGCCTTTTTCTTAATTTATTTTTAGCTCGATGGACAGAAAAAAAATCTACGAGAGGAAATATTAAAATATACATGCATCTGTAGTCCGTTTTTAAAAAGGAAGAATATCTATATGAAATAAGTTAAATTAAGAAATGCACATTAAAAAAGGAGGGGGTGGGGTGGAAGCTCCTGATGTAAAATTATCAGCGACTTGCTGTTTCAGAATGGCAGCATTTTTTTTTCTTTATTTCTGTGCTGTCACGTCCGAAAATTCTATTCAAAACGCCTGGTTTGATCTTTTCTACGTCTATTTTTTGCTCTATGGGCAGGAAAAAAAAATCTACGAAGGGAAATATTAAAAAATAGATGCATCTAAAATCCGTAGCCCAGACCGCATTTTTTTAAAATGAAGAATATATATATATGAAATAAGTTAAATTGAGAAATGCATTTTAAAAAAGGAGTGGGTGGTGGGGTGGAAGCTCCTGATGTAAAATTATAAGCGACTTGCTGTTTCAGAATGGCAGTATTTTTTTTTCTTTATTTCTGTGCTGTCGCGTCCGAAAATTCTGTTCAAAACGCCTGTTTTGATCTTTTCTACGTTTATTTTTTGCTCTATGGACAGAAAAAAAATCTACGAAGGGAAATATTAAAAAATAGATGCATCTAAAATTCATAGCCCAGACCGCATTTTTTAAAATGAAGAATATATATATGAAATAAGTTAAATTAAGAAATGCACTTAAAAAGGGGGAGGGGAGCTCCTGGATCCTGATGTAAAATTATAAGCGACTTGCTGTTTCAGAATGGAAGAACAAGAACTTTTTTCTTTAATTTTGTGCTGTACTTTATGTACAACCATTCTTTCTTTACAATGAATTGTTTTCCCTTTTGAGGACATGTTTAAGATTTTTAAAAAAAATTGTTTTGAAAAAAAAAACAGTTTAAAAATGGCAAGATAACTAAATAACAGAGAGAGGGAATAAAACACAGCTAACCGAGAGAAGGAAAACTGGTTTCAAGGAATGACCAAGTTAAAATTGGCGCGAAAATTATTTCATTGCAACCCCTAGCTCTTAGTGGGGAATGGTCAAACTGAAACAGAGGGGTCATTTTCCCCTCCAGTATCGCCTTGTACACCTTCCGTAAAATAGACTCATCTAAAAGAGGGTGTTTCCCAAGTCTCATCTCGTGGTGGGTTAATACGTAATGTATGATCAATTCCGTGCGATTTTTTATATCTTAAATTTCAGTCTTTAAAAAAATCATTTTCCAAATGGTCGTTGTAATTTGTTAAATTGCTTTTTTTTTTCTTTTTTTTTTTTTGTTCGTTTAAGTTTAAAGATTTTTCCACTGTGTTCTCCGTTTACATCTCTCTAGGATCAGGGGCTAGTTCGTGTCATTATGGTACACTCAATCCGAAAAGCGTTCTAAAAAACGTTCTAAATGGCGATTTTTACGCAATTTCAGGAAGTACCAAACCGATTTCAAAAATAATGGTGTCAAAATGATGGCGACAACCGTTGCTCCATCATAGGCTACATTTTATGTTGATGCCACTACCCCTAAAGGGGGTGCAGGAGCGAAAAACGTTCTAAAAATGCGATTTTTGTGTTACTGAAGGGCCTAGAAACATGAAATTTGGAATAGTAGTTACTTATAAGATACTAATGATCTCTCTAAGGACATTAATTTAAAAAAAATCGAAATTAAAAAGGGGTGAAAATGAGCGAAAAGCGTTCTATGAAACGTTCTAAATGGCGATATTTACGCAATTTCAGGAAGTACCAAACCGATTTAAAAAATAACTCAATAATAATGTCAAACTGATAGTGACAACCCTTGCTCCAACATAGGCTACATTTTATGTCGATGCCATTACCCCTAAAGGGGGTGAAGGAGCAAAAACGTTCGAAATTGCGGTTTTTATGTTACTGAAGGGTCCAGATACATGGAATTTGCCATGGTCGTTACTTATTAGATATAAATGATCTCTAAGAAAATTTCCTAGAAAATTCAAAATCCAAAAGGGTTGAAAATGAGCAAAATGTGTTCTTAAAAACGTTCTAAATGGCGATTTTTACACAATCTCAAGAAGTACCAAACCAATTTCATAAATAACGATGTCAAAATGATGGTGACAACCCTTCCTCTAATATTGGATACATTTTATGGATACCACTACCGCTAAAAGGGTTGCAGGAGATGGTAGTTACTTATAAGATATAAATGATCTCTAAGAAAATTTCTTAAAAAATTCGAAATTTAAAAGGGGTGAAAATTTGCGAAAAGAATTCTTAAAAACATTCTAAACGCGATTTCTACGCAATCTCAGAAAGTACTCTACCAATTTCAAAACTAATGACTGGAAATTGATGATGACAACCCTTGCTCCAATACAGGATATATTTCATGTCGGCGTCACTACCACCTTGCGGTTGCATTTTAAAAGACGTTCTAAATTGTGATTTTTGTGGTACTGAAGGGGCTAGCAACTTGAAATTTGGTATGGTAAATACTTATGAGATGTAAATACTCTGACAAGAGTTCCTTAAAAATTTGAAATTTGAAAGGGGTGAAAATGTACGAAAAGCGTTCTAAAAACGTTCTAAATAGCGATTTCTACGCAATCTCAGGAAATATAAATCGATTTCAGAAGTAATGGTTTCAAATTGATGGGGACAGTCCTCGCTACAACATAGCCTATATTTTACGTTGTTGTCACTACCACCTGTGGGTTACAGGAGCAAAATTTTTGCTAAATTGCGTTTTTTGCGTTACTGAGGGGGTGTAAATTTTTAAATTTGAAATCGTAATTACTTCAAAGATGCAAATGCTTTCTAAGAATTGCCGACAGAAAATTTCAAATTTAAAAGGATGAAGTAAGCGAAAAGCGTTCTAAATTACGATTTTTATGCAATCGTACGAAATACGAAACCGATTTCAAACATAATGGTTACTAATTGATGGTGATATTACCTGCTCAAACATAAGCTATATTTTATGCCGAAGGTTGCAGGAGCAAAAAACTTTCTAAATTGGGATTTCTGCGGTACTGAAGAGGCTAGAAACTTTAAATATAGCACGGTAGTTACTTATAAAATGTCCTCTAAGAGGAGTCGAAAATAAATTCAAAATTAAAATGGGATGAAGCGAAGGGAAGGAGCGAAAAGCATTCAAAAAGAGTTCTAAATTACGATTTCTATTTAATCTCAGGAAATATTAAACCGATTACAGAAGTTATTGGTTGCGAATCAAGAGTGACAGTCCCTGATCCTATACGGGCTATATTTTATGCTACCACCTGGTTGGCAGGAACAACAAGAAAGCCTTTAAAAACCTCTAAATTCAGTTTTCTATAGAATATTAGGAAATACCAACCGATTTCAAGGTTAATGTTAGCAAATTAATGGTGATAATCTCTGTTTCAACATTTTTCGAGACATGCTATTTCAACTCTGTTTCCGCATTTTATGTTGTGCCACTAACACCAGAGACTGTTAGACAAGAATCTTGGAATTTGACATGATGGTTAATTTTAAGATGTAAATGTGTTAAGATGGTTTCTAAAAAATTCAAAACTTCAAATGAATGCTGAAATGAGCAAAAAAGTCTCAAAATACTTTCTAAATTATTATTTATTTTGAATTAGTTTTAGTTCTTCTTATTAATTAAAATCTCATTTCTGTCTATTGCAGTTTTATAATGAAGTTTAGTTAAACTTTGGCCTAATTTGCAATTTTTGAATTATTCCAAAAAGTGTTCTTCTAATAAAAAATAGTCATGCAAATATCACTTGGCATATTTCAACTATTACGCGAACAAAGCCGCGGGGTTTGATAGTATTTTTACTTTCTTCTATCTTTACAAGAAGAAAGTATTGGATTCATGAAAATTTTCGAATTCCGGTTTTCGACGGATTTACACGTTTTAGAGGTCAGAGAACCCGAAAAACATGTTTTTACAAAATGTCTGTCTGTGAGTCTGTCTGTCAGTCCGTCTGTCTGTGTGTCTGTGTGTGACACAAATTTTGTGGGCGCTCTATCTCAAGAACTAATGCACGGAATTTAATAAAAATTCATATTCAGTTGGTCCCTGATACAAATTGATGCTGATTAGTTTTTGGTGTAAATCGCTCAACAGGTGGCGCTGCTATGCTGCATTTTTTATGATTTTCGAAATGGCTCTATCTCAAGAACTAATGCACGGATTTTGATGAAACTTCAGATTCAGATAGTCCTTGATATGTCTTGATGCTGATTACGTGTTGGTGTAAATCGCTCAACAGGTGGTGCTGCTATGCTGCATTTTTTATGATTTCCGAAATGGCTCTATCTCAAGAACTAATGCACGGATTTTCATGAAACGTCAGATTCAGATAGTCCTTGATATGACTTGATGCTGATTACGTGTTGGTGTAAAACGCTCAACAGGTGGCGCTGCTATGCTGCATTTTTATGATTTCCGAAATGGCTCTATCTCAAGAACTAATGCACGGATTTTCATGAAACGTCAGATTCAGATAGTCCTTGATATGACTTGATGCTGATTACGTGTTGGTGTAAAACGCTCAACAGGTGGCGCTGCTATGCTGCATTTTTATGATTTCCGAAATGGCTCTATCTCAAGAACTAATGCACGGATTTTCATGAAACGTCAGATTCAGATAGTCCTTGATATGACTTGATGCTGATTACGTGTTGGTGTAAATCGCTCAACAGGTGGCGCTGCTGTGCTGCATTTTTCACGATTCCCGCAATAGCTCTATCTCAAAAACTAATGCACGAATTTTCATCTAACTTCAGATTTAGTTAAATGTTAAGTTGTTGCTGATTAGGTTTTGGTGCTAATCGTCAAATAGCTGGCGCTGCTATGCTGGCATTTTCATGATTTTCGCAATAGCTCTTTCTCAAAAACTGATGCACGGATTTTCCCCAAACTTCAGATTCAGTTAGACTTTGACGTAAGTGGTTACTTGGTAATTTTGTTTAACATAGGTTTTGGTGTAAAGTACCCAATAGGTGGCGCTGCTAGGCTGAATTTTGCTGGATTTACACGATTTCGGAGATAGCCATATCTCAAGAACTAATGCACGGAATTTCATATCTATAGAATCCTCATGATGGGCATTGATTGCCGTTATATTTTAGTAGTGTGATAGCAAATTTTCAAGTATTAACATGCATGGGATAGAAGAAAGTTTTGGGATTGGTATATCCGACTAGTTATAAATATAGTGAGCTTCGTAAAAATCTAGATCCAATACTGAATTACATTTCTGAATAATTTTAGCCTCTAGATAATTAAGGGTCTTATACCTTTTAAACGCGTCGAAAATTAACGAAAATCTTCAAAGTTTGAATTAATCTATCTTCGAAACCTTTTTACTTTCTTCTATCTTTACAAGAAGAAAGTATTGGATTTGTGAAAAATTTCGACTTCCGGTTTTCGACGGATTTATACGTTTTAGAATGTCCAGAACACGATTTGATGGTTTTTAGAAAATGTCTGTCTGTGAGTCACTCTGTCACTCTGTCACTCTGTCACTCTGTGAGTCTGTATGTGACAAAATTTTTGTGGGCGCTCCATCTCAAGAACTAATGCGCGGAATTTCACAAAACTTCATATTTAGTTAGACCTTGATATAAACTAGACCTGATTAGTTTTTGGTGAAAATCGCCTAACAGGTGGCGCTGCTATGCGGCATTTTTCCCGATTTCTGGATTAGCTATATCTCAAGAACTACTGCACAGATATTCATAAAACTTCAGATTTAGTTAGTCCAGGACATAGTTTGGTGCTGATTACTTTTTTGTAAAAATCGCCCAACAGGTGGCGCTGCTATGCTGCATTATTCATGATTATCGAAATAGCTCTAACTCAAGAAAAAATGCACGAATTTTCATCAAACATCAGATTCCGTTAGTAACTGATATACATTAGTGCTGTTTAATTTTTGGTGTAAATCGCCCAACAGCGGCGCTGTTGTGCTGCATTTTTCACGATACCCGCAAGAGCTGTAGCTCAAGAACTATTGCACGGATTTTCATCAAACTTCAGATTTAGTTAGTTCTTGACATGAATTGACGCATAAATTAGTGCTGTTTATTTTTTGGTGTAAATCGCTCAACAGGTGGCGCTGCTATGCTGTATATTTTACGATTTCCGCAATAGCTTTATCTCAAGAACTAATGCTTGGATTTTCAACAAACTTCAGATTCAAGTATACCTTGATATCATTTAGAGCTGCTTATTTTTGGTGTAAATCGCTCAACAGGTGGCGCTGCTATGCTACATTTTTCAGAATTTCCGCTATAGCTCTATCTCAAGAACTAATGCGCGAATTTTCATCCAACTTCAAATTCAGATATACTTTGATATGAATTGGTGCTAAATCGTTATTATTTCTTGTATTATTTAAATGATTTAATTGACGTGATTTATATAGAAGAAAGTTTTGTGATGGCCACAACATACTAGTTTATGTTTAAACATGAAATTTCGGATATTGATTAAACAGATTGCGCTTTGTAATATGCTACCATTAGAAATTTTTTAGCCTTTTACAGAATTTGTATATTGTTGAAATCAAAATAGTTTTTTTTTCTACTCCAGAAGTCATTGCGCGCATGATATCTTGAGAAAGTATCTATGGATTGTCATGGAATTTGGTAAAGATACTAAACAAATTTGTGGGTTTAAAATGAACTACTTTTAAGTACTTACAATGGTAATATTTTTAATTAGGGCTATTTTTATTCTTTAAAAATATTAAATTTGAATTTTGTTTTCAAAAATATTATTTTATATAGTTAATGAAATAATTTTGGCCTAAGAGTAGTTAATTTTAAACACACATATATGTTTAGTATCTTTACCAAATTTCATGACAATCCAAACATACTTTCTCAAGATATCATGCGTGCAACGACTTATGGAGAGAAAAAAAAGAGATTTCGATTACAACAAAACCCAAACTCTGTATAAGGCTAATAAAGTTCTAATGTTTAAACATACAAAGCACAATATGTTTAATCAATATCCAAAATTTCATGTTTATGCATAAAAAGGTTTTGAATATAGACTAATTCAAACTTTGAATTTTTTCGTTAAATTTCCTCGCGTTTAAAAGGTACAAGACCCCTTAAACTGGTGGTTGGAATTCCAACAATGTTTAACTATTGTAGATTTCTCACATTTCTCCTTTCTAACGTAATTCTGGTGTTCTTACAGCGTAATTCTAAATTCAGCCTTACTCTATGTATCAATATAAATATCTCTTACGTACGCTCAAAACTTTCTGCGTTGTAATATTTTTAATTTTATGATTTTTCAGCGTTTCTTTTACGAAAAAAAGCGTGCATTTATTTCTTTATTTTTGTTGTTGTTGTCTTTGAAATTTATTTTGAAACTTTTATTTAGTTGAAACAGTCGTTCTTATTATAATGGATAGCTATTTTGTAAAACATAAAATTGGACTCACTGTATAAGAGAATTACTTGCGAATTATCGTCGTATAGAATGAGTGATTGCGCAAACGCCCTTCTTAGTAGTAAATTTGACCTAAACAACATAGAAATATTAAGATTGAGACACTTTTGTCTTTTACCAAATGTCCAATAACACTTACAGCTACGGATAGCAAGCTTCTCTATGTTGCGATTTAATCAATTTTGATTAATTCATTGACGTGGTAATATGCACCAAGTGAAAATTTTGCAAACCTGACAATTAACTCGAATATTTTGTAAATTTGATTTATATGTCGTACGCTAATGGAGAAATTCAGCTTTTTACGGACTGACGACTTTTTTCACCCTGTGTCTTTGCAACGATCCACGCTAATTGGAGAATCATCTGCTTTTTTCGAATCAACCTTATCAGGCTTATTTCAAAGAGCTTAATTACTATTGTTATAATTGGAGAATGGATATTCGTTTCTCAATCAGCACGATTTTTATTTTCACACTAGTTGCAATAAGCGTATGAAGTTTATGCTTATTGAATGACCGCTTCTTTTTCGAAACATCGTTTATTTACCTAGACTTATTTGAAGAATTCCAAGGTAGTAAATATGCATAATTTTAGTGTAGCCTATACGAAGTGTAAAATCTTTAAAGAAATGTATATAATATTGTCTGTCATCTACTTTTTAACACGTTTCAACGTAGTTGATTGTGTCCTGTTTTCCGTGTCCAACTCGGAAAATTATACTCAGATTACCATGAAATTGACATCTGTTTTTAAGATTAACTATGGAGTGTTCGGGATTGAAAATAAAGTGTGTACCATTTACAGTTAATTTAGAGAAACACTAAAAAAAAATCTGTTACGTTACGACATAAGAGGAAAAATGGTTTGCGGTGTATTTTAATAATGTTACACTATTTCAAGCACAGTGAAACGGATATACCGGTTAAGTTAAAAGTTCGTTAAAACACATAAAAAGGAATAAATTATGATAAAGGAGTGCAGTTTGCAAGAAAGGGCTCACAAGGTAGTCGGATCTTTTAAGAAGAACAAAAAAAAAAGTTAAAAAACACATGTAGAGGGTGCTGACGAGCCGAAACGCAATGAACAGGTACTACGACGCAACTTGGTTGTGCCGTAGGATGTTCTGGATGACATGTTGAACATTTGTTATCGGAAGAACAAATGAATAGAGCGTATTGTTTCCTGTTCATTGTGTTTCGGGTCTTCAGCGCCCTCTACATGTAATTTTTAACAAATTGTTTTTTGCTGCTAAAAGAAATCGGACTACCTTGTGAGCCGTTTCTTGCAAACCGCACCTCTGTATCATAATTTTTTCCTTTTTTATGAGTTTTTAAATTGTTAACGAACTTTTGTCTCACCCGGTATATCAGTGATGTGTACTACAAGATGTTCATAATATAATAAAGTGTACATGAAATTTGTTGTTCATTTAAGGGATTATTGAAGGACACAGGAAAGAATTCAGTTATAGTACAGTCTATCAATAATAATTGAATGATAATTGTCGGAGCACAGCTCCGGCTTCCCTGCAAAAATTAAACTTATTGTTAACACGATAGCGTCCAAGATATTTGTCGTATCGACGCAAAAAATTAAATGGACGTTGGTAGTGCCAAAATCTCGGTGCGTATTGAAAATCATAAATATTCGTCAACCCTAACGGCATGAAATGCCTGCTCAAATGTTTCCCATAGAGATAACATTGCGTTTTTTTTTTTTTTTTTTTTTTTTTTTTTTTTTTTTTTTAGACATCTAACTTGAGCTTTTTTCTGAACCAATTTTAATAATTCTTTTTTAAATGAAATCTGTTTCTTTGTAGATTTGCGGCACTAGCTATTTTTTTTTTAATATTCCCATTTTTATATTTAAATTTAAAATTAAAAAAATTTCTATGATTTTTTTTTTCAAAATGGTAGCAATTGGATTACTTCCATTGTTGTAAAGAAAAGAAAATTAATAAAGTATGTTTATTTTTATTGATGCAAATTTCTAATAAAATTCAAAATTAACTTTGTAAAAAAAAGGGAACAGAAAATGACGTCACGCTTTAAAAAACGCTAAATTTTTCCTCAAAAAGTTTTTACAATTCAATACTTTTTTACACCACTGAGTTTGAGACGTTATGTGAAATGCTTCAATGAGGCAAAGTGACATCATATTTAAATGGAAGCCATCATTTTCTCTGATAAAAAGAAATATTTTACTACAAACGCCTCTAAAAGATATAAATTTCTGGAATTTTACTCGCCGATACCCAGATTAGAATAGCAAGTCAAGAGTGCGAATGTTCACATGCAAAGTCGTAGTTAGCAAATTGGATTTCAAGTTTGGAAATATATGCATTGATAACTTATTGCGTACTGCGATATTTTTGAAATGGTGAATATAAATTTGAGAGATGCGTATGTAAATTTTGAGACTATGGAAATGACGTTAAGTTTTTTAGGTTTCACGCGAAAAATAATTCTATGATTGGCTCATGGTGAAATCATTCTTGCTGATTTTCAATCGGTAATTTCAAACATAGGAGACTCAATGGGTAATTTCATCATAATTACTTATCTTGGTTAGGTATACTAATACATTTTAATTTAATACGTTGGACAGTCGAAGTTTATGGAATTAGTATTTTGGTAACTTTAAATTAAAAGTAATATTTGTTGAGAGTAAGTATTAACTAATGTATGAGTTCCTTTTTAAACAATTTCTTTCGTCAAAATACGACGGGTTTCATATCGTTATTAAACAAAACATTAGCTCCATTGTTGTAAATTATGCATTTCAACCTCATCCGAATCGTTATGGCGTCGTCAATATTTGTGACCTGAGATATAGATTGACTTTCACAAGTTTTACTTTCTACGTCCGTAACGACCACTTTTTTTTTCAATGCGAACCTTTTATTCTCCATAACCTACCAAATCGATGCAATTCATTTTGAATTTTAAATTAAGAGAAATGAAAAGAAATCGAATACAATTTTGGGTCTTAGCCGCATGGTAACGGATTTCGTATTAGCCGCATGGCTACGAGTGATAAATCAAAGAAATCGAGAAAAATGGTAACAAGGTTTTGTAGGGATCGGGGTATTTTCCAGGACAGTTTCCAATATTTTTTTATAGAAAAAGAAATCTAGGCTAAACTGGTGAAATTTCGCATTCTTATAAGGAGAGATTTTCTGTAAGAAAATAGCGGTGCAGAAGAATTTCCTGGTCGCAAAATTCCAGGAGTCGTACGAACCCTGATATAATGTCATGTATGTATTACTTATATGTATGTATTCTTATGTAGGTATGTTTATATTCAGATGTATGCATGCTTGTATTGGGAAATTTCCGCAATCGGGTTTGTAGACAATTTCACAATTTAGCGAGCGTTGTTTCATGCGCAAATTTAACCATTTGGTGGCGGTCCCAATTACAGAAGGTTACTCATTTTTTTTTATTCACTGTAAGTGAATGTGCTGCAACTGAAATGCACATGGACATTATCCGTAACCTTCCAAATCGGTGCAATTTATTTTGAAATTTAAATTAAGAGAAATGAAAAGAAATCGAATACGGAGAATACGATTTCGTTTATTAGCCGCATTGTAACGATTTCAGTATTAGCTGTATGGCTACGAATGATAATAAAAGAAATCGAGAAAAATATAATGTCATGTATGTATTACTTATATGTATGTATTCTTATGTATGTATGGTTGTATTAAAACGTATATATGTTTGTATTGGGAAATTTAGGTAATCGGGTTTGTAGACGATTTCATAATTTAGTGAGCGTTGTTTGATGCGCAAATTTAACTATTTGAAAGCGGTCCCAATTTCAGAAGGTTATATATATATTTTTTTAATTCACCGTGAGTGAATGTGCTGCAACTGAAATGCAAGTGAACATTTTCCGTAACCTACCAAATCGATGCTATTCACTTTGAATTTTAAATTAAGATAAATAAAAAGAAATCTAATACGGAGAATACGATTTTGGATGCTAGTTGCATGATAACAGATTCAGTATTAACCGCATGGTAACGAATGATAATAAAAGAAGTCGAGAAAAATATAATGTTATGTATGTATTACTTATATGTATGTATTATTATGTATGTTTTTATTCAGAGGTATATATATTTGTGATAGGAAATTTCCGTAAGCGGTTTGGTAGAAAATTTCATAATTTAGTGAGCGCTGTTTTATGCGCACATATAACCATTTGGTAGTGGTCCCAATTACAGAAGGTTACTCCTTTTTAGGTGCGTTCGTAATTATATAAATACGTAGCACCTATAGTCGTCGTTCAGTCCGTCCGTCTGTCCGTCCGTCCGTCTGTCCGTCCGTCCGTCTGTCCGTCCGTCTGTCTGTCCGCATATAACAGAGAAAAAACTACCCAACCGAATGGTCTGAAATTTTTAATATATGATTGTTGCAAAATTTTGTCGAGCCATTTCAAATTTTATGAAAATCGGATGTATAGTTTAATTACAGGGGCAGTCAAAAGTTTTTCTTTACATTACGGCCAATGGGAAAAATTATTACAAGTGCATTTTAATGATGTTACAGCCTTCCGAATGGTCTGAAATTTTAAAGATATAATTGTTGCAAAATTTTGTCGAGCCATTTCAAATTTTAGGAAAATCGGATGTATAGTTTAATTACAGGACAGTCAAAAGTGTTCCGTTACATTACGGGGAATGGGAAAAAAAATTATTGGAAGTGCATTTTTATGATGTTACAGACTATGCACTTTATGAAGTGCAAAAAATATACATTCAGTACAATATGGGGTGCAAAAAATAATTATAAAACTAGTTATAGTACGAACGCACCTCATTTGACACGTTTGACGAGCAATTTCCAACTTGTTTTAAATTTATCGTAAGTGATTTGTTGTAACTGAAATGCGAGTGAACATTCTGAAGTGAATGGGATAAACATTTTTGGCCTAGATGTACACTTGAAAACAGAAGTATGTAGATAACAAAATAAAAAAGTCCTAAAAGCGTAAAGAAAAGGTAGCTTACTTATTTCTTGATTTTAAGATTTTAGCTAATTTTACGGTAAAACACTAAGCTAAAATGTGAAGAACCCAATTATAGAAGAATCATCAGTGCTGAATTTCAGTGGAAATTTCGCCAAATTCGCTGCATTTATATCAACATATTTTTGGTCGCCAAATTTGTCTCCAAGCTTGGCGAAAATTTTGACGTTAATGTATATGACTATAGTTTTATGCTTATAATGGGAAAATGGATCTGTGGTGAATCGTTCTATCATCCACCAGATGTCAGTGAACATTTAAAAAACTTATTTTTGTTTGTGTGGCATCAATGCGGTAAAAAAATTTTAGATGAACTTTAGTGGCAACAGCGTGTGGTTTGTTGTCGCAGACTTTTCCTCCGGCTTCACATGTCGTGTCTTGATCTCTCGTGATAACATGTAACTTACATCTAGCTGATCCTTTATTTAATTATCTATATTTTCTGTAACGTTTTTTGTAAATATTAAGTATTAAAATAACCATGTAGAAAGTTGTGTGAGCTTCTGGCGTCTACAAAACATAACAGATACAACAATGAAAGATAATTCGTGAGAAATCAACTTCACTAAAAGTAATAAATCATTCCGTGAATTTTTTAACCTGTTGCCTAGATGTAGTGTACATTTTAAGAAATGTACATATTTTTATATGTGTAACATCATACACAAAAGTTTCGAAAATGCCGGTTAAAAGAAAGCAATTGAGATGAAAAGAGTTATTCAGCGTAATTCTATGTGGAAAAGTCACATAAAAATAACCCAGCTGCCTACGAGTAATTGGGCGAATAACGGTATAACAATAACTCAGATTTACAAAAGTATCAAGTTTGATAGAGGAGTATAGCAGATTACCCATGTGTGCGTGTTATATACGTGTTACAAACCTTTCCCTTATACTATATTAAATAAGTCTGGGCTATGCCAGACATGGAAGTCTTTTAAGGGGCTTTGAAGTTTTTTGCCGTTAGCTCGATGGATCCACTTCCAATTTTTGATTGTCTCGGAGCTACACCAAACAAATCAAATTCGCTCAACACATCCCCGGTGGTTATTCTTTCTCTTTACCGTAGACTCTCTTATTCGATGAATTCACTTTACTTTTAACATTTCTGAATTATTTTAAAGAACAACACATCACGCTGCATGAAAATTTTGATAATTCTTACATCAGATTTACAGATGAGCAGCAGAATATACTTTAGTTATGTACAGAACAGCTTTCGTCATTGCAAACAGAAGTTACAATTTTCCCTAAGTCAACTTTTATTATTGGAGAAGCAAGAACTGGAAAAAGTAGGATAAACAAAGAAATTAGTAAAACAATCATAGAGCAGTTAGGATCAGAAGCTGTCATTCTTTTGGCAGCTTAATGTCGAAGGAAAGTTAATTCACTCAGTGCTTAAAAAAACCACCGTGTTTTAAATAGTTCGCTGATTTAAAAGGGTCAGGCAGAAAGAAATCTACAGCTCAGCATTGATACACTATTATTTATCTTTATTGACGAATTTTCAATTGTCGTCTTATGGCTAAACTTAAACAAAGATGTCGCAAAGGTACTTTGTGTAAATCCTTGGAGGTATTAGGTACTTACATCGCGTAAAAGACATCACTCTATATAAGAGACATTCTATAAAAGACATTTTGGCTCTTCGCAGACAAAAAATGCTTAGAGATTTTGAAAATTGCTTCACATTAACAAACTCATTCAGACAAAATGAGGATCAGCAAAGACAGTATCGAAAGACTCTATATTTGCTTTGCGTGGGTCAAGTTTCAGACTACTCTCATCCCTTATGCAACGGTGGAAAGCTACACTGCTTCCGGCTCAACTTGAAAGATTTCAAGATACTACATGTCTTTTTTCCAAAAGCAATTTTTTCCCGAAATTTCAACCCCCAGGTTTGCCACAGGCTACAATGGTTCATTTTGTTGATTATCATGCCACAAATTAGCATTTGAGCATTACCTGAGGCAACTGATGACTGAATTAAACACTGGAAAATGAGGATTCAACGGGTGTTATTTCAAATTTAATTTTGTACTATTAAACAGTAATCATGAAAATTAAACTTTTTTAAAAATTTTAAAATGTTATGTGTTAAGTTTATACGACTCCATGCTCCGACATTTCGGCCTGACAGATACTAGTTGCTGACAGTGCGTTTTCAGTTGTAGTATCCGCTTTTAAACCCATTTCTTTTGCATATAACTTGATATATATAAATTGTACAGATACTATACATGACTGCGCTAAAAATCTCGAGTTACATTTCCGTTTATTTGCGGAATTTACTGTAAGGAAATTTTCAATTGTGTTACTGAAACTGAAGTAAATTTTAGAATACTTCGTAATACATTGCAAAACATTTTTGACTTTTACAGTATAATACTGTCAGCTAAAGCGTCAGTTTATAACCTTAAAAAAAGCAGTAATATACCACCGTTTAAATGAATTAAACAGTATATTATTGATTAACGGTATGTACTTGCTAATTTTACGGTTCATCATTGTTAATTTTACGGTTTTAAACTGGAACCCCAGCTGCCAATATTATACTGTAAAATCAACATTTTTTTTTTTTTTTTTTTGTATACATACAAATATATAGATCCTATACAGGTCTGAACAAAAAAACTCGAATAATTTTCCGTCTATTGTTGGTAATTAATGGCATTAAGATTTAAAATGCGATATGCGTTTATCATCTGTTAAGGTTAACATATTCTACTGTAAAGTTTTGTTACATTATTCTAAATGTGATAGAAAGGGTTTCATAATCTATGCTTGACTCTTGAGTTTTCTATCCTCTTTATTTTTTAAATATAATTTTAGTAGGAAAAGGTAACTATTATTGCAACAATAATTTAAAGTATGGATTTATTGGAAAATATTTTATTGTTATACCACAAATGCTGACATCGGTATAACCCACTGACAGTCTTGGAAAATGTCAAAATTGTAATGTTGTTTTCTCTGCATTTTCTTTTAAATGCTAAAAAAAAGATGATTCTTTCAATATTTTATTTAAAAAAAAAAAAAAAAAAAAAAAAAAAAAAAAAAAAAAGACTTTAGTAACGAATATAAATGCCTTGGACGTATTAATCATTGTTGAATATATTAAAAATGCATTACATCAATAGAATTATATTACTTTAAATATTGTTTGTATTTCAGTGAAACCCGGAGGTTAGTAAACGTATTAACACGTTAATGTTTTCTCGTAAAGTAATCTAGAACTACAAGATTGTATCACAAAACACTGAATAATGAAATCTGACACCAATTAACTTTTCATACGAAAAACATCTATCTTTGTTCCCTTTCCTTTAAACCATTTTGATGGCTTTAAAATTTTACTACTAAAGATGTAATAAGGACTTCATATTTCAAGACTTTTTATTTTATAAAATAAAAATAATCTTTAAATTTAATGACGCTTAACACTGCCTGCCACTTAATATTTTATATATATATATATATATATATATATATATATATATACAATCTCAAAATCGTGCTGACAAGATTTTTTTATAGCAACGTTTGAAGTGCAAGAAAATGGACATGTTGGAAAATGTCCAGAGGGAATAGGGTTTTCTGCAACATAAACCTGCCAGTTCCCATAACAGCAGATAATTTATCTAAGAACATCGATTACATTAGCTGTACTTAAACGTTAATTATGTATAAACTTTCGTATGAGAACAGGGAAAAAATATGGAACATTAAAGGAATTGAGGTGTCATTAAAAATATTATAAAAATTCCGTTTTAGGAATGAGACATTGTCTGGAAGAGATAGACAGACGAAAGAGAGAGAAAGAAATGAGAATCACTAGAAAACAGGAATTCTGTTTTTTCAGAATTTAGTGTCGACCCCGAAGAAAAAAAATGTATATGTATATAAATATAGATAGTACGAAACACATTTCAGTTTTAAAACACACGCTTTTATTTTATTTAAAATGATGTGTTCCGCATCCGCTGAAGAATTCTTCATTTACGATCCAGTCTTACACAACATCTACAGTAAAGTACGAATAGGACGTCACTATTGCAGAATAATACACAAATCCAAAAAAGAGATGACATCATTCAAGAAACTCGACAAAAAAAAATAGGCTATCTAATGATTTCTATGTCTTCATTTGTTTGTAATATTAATATAGTTACTTAAAATTAATTTTTTTTTTATAATAGCTTCATCTTTTATCAGAAATCATTCATTTATGGGTTTATTTCTTCAAAATAACACGTATTATAATTACATTTAAAAAACATTGTTTTGGGAAAATGGCAACAAAAAGATATACTTACAATTTTCAACTATTTTTATTTACTTTCTATAGAAATGGAGTATTTGTGTTTCCAAAATTAAACATATGGCGCTAAAAACTAGAAAAAACCTTATTTGTTCAAAAATAAATTGAGATGCAGATTTCAAACAAATTGCATTTTACAGTACTTTTTTCCCCAATACGACGGTATAAAAATTCAAAATGTGCGATACTTAGAAGTTTAAAAAATTGCAGTTGAGTATTTAATCGTACAATGATACATCCGCTTTGTTTTACGGCTGGCTTATACAAAGGAATGTTATTTTTTGGAGATGACATTTTTACAGTTGGCAGAAAGAAATAGCATGCCGGGGGCTAATAAATTTAGCAAATAATTATTCATAAATACATATAGGGGAGAGTTGTACAAAACCGGGTAGGCGGGTAAAACAGTGTAGCGCTGGTTCCTCCCTAATTTGAACTTTTATCTGTCGGCCAACACCACGTATTGCTTGTCGAAAGTCATTACCGCATTTGTAGCTGAACGAAGCACTATTGTGTGCGGTTATTTTTGTGTGAAGGAATGCGTTTGAATTTCTCTTAAAAAATCATTTTGTTTGTTTCTAGGTTTTACGCATATATTAACCGTTTTCCAGAATATTAAATACTGGTAAGTACTACATTTAATTATTTGCATTCTGGCAAGTATTTTAACAGTTTTACTGATCTTGTACTATAGGACTGAGAGTAGTAACGTCATGTTTAAAAATCTTTGTCACGCTGGTGTAAAACCGGGTACTTAAGAGTGGGCCAAAATCGGGTATGCCCATTTTTGTCTTACACTCATGGAATGATTTTTTTAGGATAGTTAATACTTTAGCATGGGGCTTTAACCCGTAAGGCATGGTAACGTCACGGCGACGTTACCTCTGTGATTTTGTGACTGTCACACTGTGATTTTGTGACCGTCGATGTGACGTCACGTGACTAGAATGCGAAGTCGTTATGGCCGTTTTAGAGGTCGTTTGTGACGTCACATTGTGACCACTCTGTGAAGTCACGGTGTGACAAATTTGTGAAAAGTGTGTCATTTGTGACTATTTTGGCATTAACTTTGTGAGGAACCTGTGACGACAACGACAATGCTTTGAAGTCACATTGTGACTAATTTGTGAAATATGTGTTATTTGTGACGAACTTGCCATAAATACTGTGATGATTTAAAATGAAAATCAAATTTCAAATTAATTGCTTAAAAGGGCAAAGGAAAGGGCATAGAGAAAAAGATTCCAAGCCCGGACTCGAATCCGGGCCATCAGTATAGCGCACTGACATTCTACCTACTAAACCACATGGAACGAGACCCAGCCTGGAAAATTTCTTACTAGTACATGTTGGCTTCCATCTTGTGCTGCGTTTGTAGCCTTGCCAAAATCTAATAGTAAGACATTTTCCAGGCTGGATCTCGTTTCATCTGGTTTAGTCGGTAGAATGTCAGTGCGCTATACTGATGGCCCGGATTCAAGTACCGTTATGGAATTTGTTTCACTATTTTGGCTTTTGCGCCTTTTAACCAATCAATTTGAAATTTGATTTCCATTTGAAATATTGTTTGCAAGGCGAATGTTTCTCTCTGGAAAAATTTTCAAACAATAATACTGTGATGATTCTTGTTATAAACACTGTGATGAATTTTAAAATCAAGTTTTGTTTGAAATATACAATATTATCTTTTTACCGTACTTTTTAGCAAAGTATCTCTATTTTGGAGTCCTATTCTTCTAAAATACTTTGAATTTTTCCACTGAAAAAAATCAATGCTTATCAACTGGCATTCTTTTTTATTAAGTTCTAAGCTTGATCTTGAGTTAAAGCTTTATATTAAGAACTAGGGGACTCTGCCACCTGCAAGCTATGCTCGCCAACCCCCGATCAGACACTGTAGAATCTAAAGTACGGTAATCTGATCGGTTTTAAAAAGATTAGAGAAGATTGAATTATACTGAAAAACCTGTAGCGATCTCCCTGTAAACGGGTTTCCATTCAATTCCCTTTGATTGCAAAAATTTAAGGTAGAATCAGTTTCTGTTAAGACATCCAATGGTTGTTTTCGTATTTGGTTAAAGAAGATAAGTTAAACCTTTGAAAAGAAGCTAAAATAAAATTAAGTAAACAGAGTCTTTGTCTCTCTGTATTTTTTAACAGCGTTATAAAACGATTGACATAATACAATTACTAAAATTTGCTGCTTTAACCCCTTCAAGGGCTGTGGTTCATTTTTGGACCACTTAATTTTAATTCTTAAATGCCACATTAGCACCAGAATATTGGGAAACAATTTACAACATTTTTCGCAAATAAAAAGAAAATAAATTCAAATAAACATTTATTAATAAATAAGCAACAATAGCCGGGTTACCATGTCAGGCAAAATAACGTCATTTTGGCGCCAATTAGGTACCCAGTTGCGTATATGGCATCTGTGTCTAATATTTTTCTTTTCGTTTCGTTTAAAGAAAAGAATCAAGTAAAAGCCATTTATTTTAAAGGTTTCAATTTTAAATGAAAGTTTTGTATTAAATAAAATGATAATGAAATACAAATTGAATTCTGAATAAAAGTAACATGATGCATTTCTTAGCATACATTTAAAGGAAGCCAAACTCGTCGCCAAATTAATTTAAAATAACCTTTTCTAAAATATGAAAAAAAAAAAAATCTGTTATGATTAAAATTTGAGTTGCCATCATTAGAGAAAAGTATTTAAAATTAGAAAAAAATTAATATTTCGAAAACTAATTCTAATTTTAAAATTCTAACACCAGTTTTGAGATCTATGTATCAACACGGATTTTTGGTGTTAATTTCATCGCAAAGTATTCCATATTTTAGGAGAAATCGCCGTGAAACGTAATCAGTTGTTTAATCAGTCGTTTCATAGAATCGTTACATAAATTCGTTTCAATTCGATTCATTAGGATTTTTTATATATATATAGGGTAGATGTGTAAGTTTTTATGTGTTATCATTGTTATTATTTTATTAAATACGAACATGGAGTCTAACGGATACATTTCCTATTTAAAGAACAATAAGATAAGCCATATTTATTTAAATTTTTTATTCACGTGTATATTTTATTTTGTTAATATGAGCTAAATAGATTTGGTATGATTTATAGGAAATGACTGATCAGGGAAATAGAAAAAACAAGTAAGAAAAATCATGCGTTAAGCATAGATTATAAAGCACTTTCCAACGCTTCCTGAATGCTTTAACTAGACATCGTAATTTAAGGAAATAACGTAAATAAGATAACTAAGTAAATATTTTAGAAAACGCATAAAACATTTGGAAAGCTGATTTCAGCAGTTACCGTCCATAGCCAAATATGTTTTCCAATTCTTTTGAATAGCCCTGTATTTAATCTGTAGGTTGAGATATACTAGTATATAATGTGAAAATTTAGTTTAGCAAGAAAATGCATAACAGGTTGAAATTCTCATTCAGCAATTTATACTATTATATGAAAACATACCTGATTACTTTTGTACTACCCTGTAGTTTACCTAGAACCTTTATTACTCACCACTATTTAGTTAAAATTTGATTCAAATTAAAACACTCTTAAAACTGCTGAAATCACATTTCCAGAAATTATAATTTACAGACGGCCATATATCCATTTCCTTGCATGACCCTGTGTACCATTTTATCCATATTCTACAAACATTTCTTAGTAAATTAAATGGAGTTCAACATAAAAATCCATAACTCATCTAAAAAACACCTTTAAGCAATTTGCGCCCATACCCATTAACTCTTACGTATACTTTTGTGTAGCCCTGTATATGAATTATAGCTTTTATATACACCATATACTATGCATAAATATAGTGAATCATAAAAGCGCATATTATAATTAAAATGCATTTCCAGCAATTATCGCTAATGAACAGTACAATATCAACGTTTATAAATATCATAAATTATAAATATTTTTTATAAATATTAAAAATATCAAATTTTAAAAAGTATACAAAAGCAGTTTAATCTATAAACTTGTTATCAGGCATGAAAAACACTTTATTTCATTTCTTAAATATCATATTTTATTTTTTAATGTGAAGTATCGAACGTGTATCGAAAACGTAGAAAATGAGTTTACAATCGAAGAAAATTTAATATCTGATTCTGAATGTTATATGATATCTAAATGATATCTGAATGTTAATTAAATGTTTGATTAAAATCACGAACAGTAAAAATGTGCTTGCATACAATTAAAAAAAATAAATATACCAATTTGAAAAACACTAAATAATTAGTATTTAAACTGTACTATTAAACAACAACAAAGTACAATAGATGAATTAAATGTATTATTAGATTTAACAATTTTTCAAAATCTCTCCATATGTTATAAGGAATTCCTATTATTTTATAATTTTGGCCAATGTTAAATCTGAAATCATTGATATGAAGATTTAGGATTTTAAATAATAATTTAAAATATTATTATCTAAAAAAAAGTCTTTAAAAAGTTTCACTACTATAGTATGTAAAACTACATTTCCCATTCAGTATAATTTTAATTTCTAATCTGAAAAACAAATCCATGTCAGTCTCTTTCTATAGGTATAATACAAAACTATTTAACTCATCACCAAATATACAAAACGGGAATAAACAATTTAAATTAAATAAGACTTACTTCTTAAGCTCCATAAATTATTAATATCCGTGTGTATCCGAAAATGGCCAAGTCTTTTTCTTCCATTAAAAAAAGCACACACAAAAGCTTACATTGTAGACTAGTAACTTACCGCGTCTGTTAGAACAAAAAGTTCTCTGTTTACCCTGCGGTATCGTGGGCAGAGGATTTTGGGCAGGTGTTCGTTTATTTGCTTCTGTATAAACAGACTTGGAACTTACATGTGCAATCATTTTATGAGACTGTCTGCATTTAAATTTTTGTATTTGAAGAATTTTCCAATGTATTTTACCTTTTCTTTTAATCAGTTTTAACCCCCTCCCCTCCCTTTTTCTAAGTAAAGATTGTGTCACACATAATAAATACAAAATATCTTCCTAAAAAATAAAAAGCTATAAATAAATATGGTGGATAAAAAAATTTTCTTTGTCAATCTGTCATTCTTTTCATGTAAATTTTCTGTAGAATAAAACAATTCGTAAAATAACTTTTTTTAGAGTCATATCTCTAAAACACAAATTTGAAATACGAATAATAAATTATATCATGGGTTTTGCATAAATTTTGTATTTTTTTTTTAATTCAGAAAATGCTAATTTTATTTTAAAAGTCTGAAAGAAGTAGAATTAAAAAAAAAAAAATAGTTACTTAAATAGGTACACTAACAGGAAAAAATTTTACTTGAATGCAAATTATAAAGCAAGAAATGTATGTATGACTAAACACTGAAGACTCTTTCTACGTGCTCATTAAAAGCTACAGACTTAACTATAATAGAATTTTTTTAGTTTGAAGCCACAAAAGTGTTTCGAATATCAGTGGTCGGTAAAAAAAAAAAAAATAATAATAATAATAATAAAATAAATAAATAAATAAATAAATAAAAATTTTCCTTCCTGCAAACTAAATATGTAAAGTGTATATATTTAATATTCCTAATTCTAAATATGTTATCCAAATTATCCCAGCACGTACCATTTTTACGAGAAACACTTTTATAATAACGAGTTGGAACCCGTCGATATTCGACGAATTAAAATGTTTAGAATGGAACTGTTAAATCGAATTTATAATAAACCTACAAAAATAATTGCAATAAAAGATTATCTTACATTTGTTGTCTAACTGTTAAAACAAATAATGTTTTAAACTAAAATTGCCCAAATATTATTGCCACAAACTTCAACTGCTTAAATTATTGAAAAATTAAACTGTATTAGAATACGTAATCAAGATGCGTAATTATGTTGAAGTTATCGATTGAGGCTCTTACGTTTGTTTTTACGGGATGACAAAATCAGTAAAAAGGATTTCGCTTTGTCACATCATAAAGTGTTCCCCCATAAAACCTAAACTGTATGTTATTTTCACATTCTCAAAATGTACAAACGCACTACTCAAATTCACAATTTAAAAGTATTTTAACGCGCAGTACATTATTAATGAATGTATTTCCAAACTTAAAGTCACGTTTGTCCGATACAACTTTTCATGTGAACATTTGCATAAAATTTAAGTTCCAATCTCAGTACCCGCAAAAATTTACCATTCAGAAATTTGCCTTTAGTTGCCATAGTATTGGCCATCTAGTACTGGTCAAATATTTAGTTTTATCAAAGGAAATTATCTTTTTGTTTTAAATATGACATCATTTTTACTCACTGAAAAATATTGAAATACTTTCTTCAATCTTTTGATTTATGAAGAATGCGTGTTTTTTTTTTGTTTTTTTAAATGGCTGACGTCATTTTCTGTTCAAAAATTAGAAAAAGTTACTTTTATTTGTAATGTAAAAATGGCATCAATAAGGATATAATCAATAAAAATAAATAAACCATGACTATTTTCCCTTTGCTTTTAATAGAAATGGAATACTTCTGTTGCCACAATTACAAAACTGGTACTAAAAACTATAAAAAAATTAATATCTCAAAAATAAATTGAGATAGAGCTTTCAAACAAATTGCATTTAAAAGTACATTTTTTTCCCTATACGACGGTGTAAAAATTGAAACTGTGCGAAGTTTAGAAGTTTAAAAATTTGCAGTTGCGAAAATTGCAAAACCGAAATTTCATTTCAAATTTCAAAGTGTTGCCATTCGCAGAATGACGTATGCGTTACGCACAGATATGTTTGTCCTTTATAATATAGATAAGAATAAGTGAAGGATTATTATATTAAATTGCAATACTAGATAAAATTGAAATCAGGAAGAAAAAAGTATACTTTCACTCTCTTAGATATAAAATTGATAAAATGTAGCATGAAAATCTAGTTTGTTGATATTTGTACCGAGCATTTGTACCGTCCTTTATATGCCCCCCCCCCCTCACCATTTTTTCGTGTCTGAATTTACTATTTGCTATACACTAATATATTTTCATTACTTATGCCGCTGTAACTCTGGCCTTTTTAAATATTTCTCTTCATTTTCAACGATTTTTGAAGTTCATATTTTTCTCACACTGTGACTTACAATATTTTTTTTTTTTTTTTTTTTTTTTTTTTTTTGTGAGTGTGACGTGACGTACGTTACATGCAGTGACATAACAATTCTTTTTTATTGCCAGAAAAATGAAATTTTACAGTAAGCAACATGTTTTGAAGAATTTTTGTAATTTTTTTAAGTTTTCTAGTAAGTTCACATCTCAGTCACAATGTGACATCACTGAGTGGTGGCATTTCGGTCACAGATGTGACGTGATCAAAGTGACTCACAGTGACGTCACAACGACGTCAATGTGACCATGCATGCTATGAGGGAAAGTGCAATTTAATGCTGTAAAGTACTGTTAACCCTTTGATGTGTTATTCATAGCACCTCTAAACTTATACTACAAACAAGAGGTGAGGAAGTGGGGTTACTTCCAATACTGGGCGATATGTAATAATTTACTAAGTTGGAAAATCATTCAAAGCTGCATTTTTTAGAGCAGTAGTTATAAATACTCCAATCAGATTGTTTGAGAAAACAGCTATTTTTCCTTACAACAACGATGTTTTTCCTGGATCTATTTGCTCTTTCGGAAATGACAGAGAAACCCATGAAAGTCAATGATAAAAAACCTAAGTCTACGCAGCCATAGGTTGGCATAGCAGCAGCAATAAATATTTCTGAAATATCACAGGATAATGAAGCTCATATTTCCACATTTAAAAGTGTCGACATCACACATCCAGTAGTTGAATTTATCCAGCCACTTCTATCGCGATTTGATATTGTGTAGCCAGCAATCAGCATTTCCAATTTCAATTTAAATGTTTTTACCCTTCCTTAGGAAGGCTCTAAGATTGAGAAAAGAGCTGGAAAAAGAATGGAAACTGTTATTTTAACTACTTCACCCTATAAATTACAGCTCGAAACAGACATTAAAGAGAAAGAAGCCAAACAGTCTGCAAAATGAAAAGGGAAGATTCTTAAAATGAAAATAAGAATCAACAGGAAAAGAAACCAAAAAAGGTTGATGAGGCATCCTCAGAAGATGAAGAAGATAATGAAACCTGAATGTTTTGCAATGAGCTTTACTCCAATTCTAAATCCAAAGAAAGTTGGATACAATGTGTGAAATGTCACTGATGGGCACACGAAACATGTAGTATGAAGGAGAATATGATAATAAATTTGTTTGTGATTTTTTGCAGTTAAAATAACGCTAAGATTTCCAGCGTGAAATAAGTAGCCATATACAATGTAGATAATTTGCTACAGATTTATTTTTGACACATGGAAGAATACTTGTGCAATTTCGTTTTGTTAAATATAACGAAAATGTATTTTTTTACTATATTAAACAAGATTTTTTTAAAAATAAAAAGAGTTTTCCACCAGTTTTAAAAGGGTATCCGGTTTTACCCAGTGGGGTAAAACCAGACTTTTGCATGTGTCTGAAAAAAGCTATTTTTTATATAATCAATTAAATTTTTTAATGAAAAGAGTATGTTTTAATATAGCCAAAGATTCATTTAAAATGAAAAACGATGTTCAGAGTTTGTTTTCCCATTTGATTGCATTTAAAAGCAACAAACATTTATGGTACCCGATTTTGCCCTACCTTCCCCTACAAGATGTAATAAAATGTTTGAAATGCACTTTATAATTTTTCTGTTGAAGATAGGTATAAAATTTAAGTTACACAATTGTTCAAAATATGGTAGGAAATCAGACTATGTTCATAAAATAATACATTAATTTACAAAAAGTCTAATATTTTAATTTTTGTAACGCCACATACCCCTCCTAGACGAAACTGGTCAACTAGAAATAATTGTTCTTGCTTGTAGTCAGGTCAGTGCAAAACTTTTACTACTTCAGCTCAATAATTAGTAGTAATGAAGTGAATAAATTCGTTCACACGATTTTTCGTACACTGTAAAAAAAAAAAAAAAAAAAAAAAATCTATAATTCTACAGTGTAAAGTTACAGAAATCTGTGTACTTACTAAAATTTTATCTATTCACTGTACAAAAAAAGATGTATATCTACAAAACTAGTTTTTCTGAAAGCTACAGTATTTTCTGTACACTAATCTTACTACAATTTTATCTGCAACCCGTGTTCTAGTTACATAAAAAGTTCTAGGCATCCCAGTTTTCTAAATAATTCTCAGTGACCTTACAGATATTTTTCATTTACGTTGCAAAATACATCTGTTGCATGAATTTTTGTTGTTGCCTTTACATAAAAGTTCGAGGAATCTAGGAAAATTTTAGAAACTTTACATATTTTTAGGGTTCCGTACTTAAAAAGTAAAAACCGAACCATTAGAAGATCACTCCAGAGTCTGTCTGTCTGTCACAGCCACTTTATTCGTAAACTATGGGACGTGGAAAGTTCAAATTGGGGGAAGTAATAAAGGCTATTGACCCACATATTTACAGATTATTAAACATTCACAAATATATTTAGGAAAAATGTAGAGAGGCTAATTAAGTTACTTGAAAAAAAAAAATTCTTTGTATATCGTGCGGGGTATCGTGTGAAAGCTTTTGTAACGCTGAACTCAAAAATATATTTCTTTTAATTTTAGGTATTATATTTTCAGAGATATCATCGAACATGTAGTGAAAAAATATGTCCACCCCCCCCCCCCCCCCTTCTATTTCTGAATCTAGTGAAACTAAAATTATGAAAAAATTAGAGGTAGTAGACGTTAACGTTATCCTTGCAGGAATATTATAGCGATTAGCCTAGGTCACATAGTTTTTGAGAAAAGCGCATTTTTCCGTTACACACAAATTTCAATTTGCAGGCATTCAGAAATTTAGTTGAGGAGTGCTGGAGGTACTTATCGCAGCCGATGTATAAAAGCATTGTTGATAAGAATTTTCGAAAAAAAATCGCCGGTAATGAGCCGAGATATTAACCCTTAAAGATACGGAAGATTTGGACATACATGATGACAGAGTTGGCGTACTCTACCTGCCATCGACCTTTAAAGCCCAGATAACAACTTTTAGCGATATATTTGTGTAATACAATGTCCGGTAGCAGTACAAAAGCAATAAACGTCAAATTGTTAAATACAGACTACTTTAAGCGCCTTGTACCTTTTAAACGCGTCGAAAATTAATAAAAAATTTCAAAGTTTGAATTAGTCTATCTACAAAACCTTTTTATGTATAAACATGAAATTTTGGATATTGATTAAAGAAATTGGGCTTTGTAATATGCTACCATTAGAAATTTATAAATCTTTTACATAAATTGCATGTTGTTGAAACTCAAAATATCGTTTTTTTTTTCTCCATGAATCATTGCGTGCATATTTTGAGAAAGTATGTATGGATTGCCATGAAATTTGGTAAAGGTAATAAACAAATATGGGTATTTAAAATGATCCACTTATAAGTATTTACAATTGTACTATTTTCAGTTATGACTATTTTTATTCTTTAAAAATGTAAAATTTGGATTTTTTTTTTTACATTTTTTAATATATAGTTAATGAAATACGTTTGGCCTAAAAGTAAATCATTTTAAACACACATATTTTTTTAGTATCTTTACGAAATTTCATGACAATCCATACATGGTTTCGTAAGATACCATGTGCGCAATGACTTGTGGAGTAAAAAAAGAGCTATTTTGCTTTCAACAATACACAAAAGTTGTAAAAGTCTAACAGATTGTTAATGGTAGCATATTACAAAGTATAATCTGTTTAATCAATAGTAAAAATTTCCTCTTTATGCATAAAAAAGTTTTGAAAATAGACTAATTAAAACTTTGAACTTTTTCATTAATTTTCGTCGTGTTTAAAATGTGCAAGACTCCTTAACTAGAATTAATAACGTAAATAATATTGTATTCGCGACAGGTTTGCATTGAGTGGATCTCTCAATACGCCTCCCGTGTCTTTAAAAGCTAAGATAAAACGTATCTGGAACTACGCGGCCCCGACCAAGGCTGCTTTTAAACTTTGGGACCTTCTTTCTAAGAGTGCTTAGCACAATGCCAAGCTTAAACTTTGAATAAGGGTTTTGTTTTAGCTACACTTTAAAAGGGAAATATTAGTACTACGCTAAATTATATCTTTATGAAATGCCCAATGAGGCACTAGTGATATGCACTACTTTCGTTGTCAGTGCGAATTAAGTTCATCATAAAGAGATTCGGATAAGATTAAAAAAAAGAGTTATACAGAATGGCAATATTTGGTATTATTTAGTCTTCATATCTCTTTGAACTTTAATTTATACCCATTCGCACTTTTCTATTATATACAGCTATACCCAACCCTACGTTGTATAGTTTTTTACAAAGTCTTATTATTCTTTTAGCAACGATTTTTTTAATAATACAGTTAATAATTCATTATTGTAAGGAACCCTCTGAGGGCGAGTAATACTCGCCCTGGACCGTTTATTTATTTTTTTTTTTTTTTACAGTGTACCATTTATAATGCTTTTTTCTCCATGAAAATATAGAAAATATGCAAAATGCGATAAAAACTTTAATTCTGAATTATGTGAAGAATAGGGAAAGAAAATGTATCTCAATAAATGATAAATAAAGAATTGAAAAGACAAATGTAGTTTTATATGCTAGACGTATGATTAAAAACAGCGATTGGTGTTAATCGTACCATGTTCTGCAATACGCACTTTGTGGTGTCTCCATAAAATTATACAATTTCAATTGATTTGTGATAGTGTAACATCATGAAAATGCATTGCAATCGATTTGACCTCATAGACTTAAACTTATTGGATTTCTATTGGTTGTCCATGTAAATGAACTTTGTAAAAACTTGAAAACTGCTTATCTTTAAAGTTGAATGAATTATATTTAATTGAAAATTAAACGATATATCAAATCGTATCAACTGCAAATAAAACCGTTTGTAAAATTTACAAATCATTTCGAGCTTTTTATGATATAACAAAATCTGACATATCCAGATTTCGGAAACAATTCTACAAATATTTCTGAAAATGCTTTATAAAAAAATGTCGATAGTCGAAACTAAAGTCTAAAATAACTGTCGTTATTTGTGTGTTAAGTGTTTAACGAAAAATAATACAAATACATTAATTAAGTATGATGAAAGCTAAAATACAAATCCCGCAAACAGTATATGTCTAGACTGATTAATAGTGTTTTAAATCAACCTGTACAATGCGAATTTTTTTTTTTACTATCAGTAAAACATGAGTTACAATTTTTGGGTACAACACACCTTGTAATACTATTTTTTATCTTTTAAAGCAAATATTTTACATTTTTCCTGTTCTAAAGATTACTAATCTTAACGTATACGCAACTGCAACCGGAAAATCTATAATAAGTTTTTTGAATTAAAATATTTCTTCCCCATGATTATAGATTAGCAGCGTTCAAAGATTCGTATTTCAAATAACAATTCCGTGGTTCGACGGATTGATGTAACTAAAGTAGACTAATAAAGAAAAGGTTCGCTCCATCTCGGTGTCAGTGATGTCAAGCGAAATCAATGCGCGACAAGGTCTGAAAATTGCTGTGAATGTTGGATGATTGTCCAAGGTACACTGTTAAAAATTTGCAGCGTACTGGCAGGTCATTTGACCGTTTTTTTTTTTTTTTTTAACGGTTACACATCCGTATTTTTAACACTGTTCAGACCATATTATTGGCCATTTTATGGTCAGAATATAGTTAAATTATGGTTATGAAACCGTTTTTTCAAAAAAACGGTCGAATGACCTGCCAGAATGCTGCAAAAGTTTTAACAGTGTAGGATCTGATGCAACTGAGGCTCATGTTTTTATTTTTTTATAGTTAGCCGATATATTAATTAAAGACTCATCAAAAGAGTTAATTCTATTCAAAAATCGGCAGAAGCGAACATTCTTGTTTAGTCCATGCGTTCCAGAGCACGTAGATGGAAAGAACCAAATGCTAATATATTTTGGCGTTGATTGTCTCAACGTTGAGTGGTCAAACTGATTGGAATACGGAAAAAAAGACTTCGTAATCTTTTAAAGATTCTTCGTAACTCTCCTCAGTTTCCTACTATGTACAGGGTGCTGGAGCTATCTGAGAAAACATTTCATATTTGAAATACCACCGTGTACACAATGGTAACAAACCCTTTTCTGTCACATGTAAACATGTCAGAACGTAGAATTACTGGGGAAATTCAAAAGCATACTGCCACTGTCTCATTGGCTGAAGAACACTCTGATTTCGAGACTATTACATTCTTGAAACTCCTCCAGTCATTCGTCATTATAGTAAGGAGCGAGCCGAAGGCTGTCAGATTTGATTTGGCAACCGTTTCATACAAGAAATGACATTGTTCACGACATGACATTATCAAGACGAGAGAATTCGTCTATTGTGACGATGAAAATCTTAGGAAGTCTATGAGGGCACTCGCTAAGGAGCTGCAGGATGATGAGGTTACCATCCGATGTGCGATTTGTGAGCACCCACGTTACAGGTCGTACGTAATGATGAAGGGACAGTTCTTGTTCGAGAGAGCCAGGGCCTGATCAGAGATATTGCCTGCCCCTTAATCAGTTGAAACATGAAGAGGAGCCATGAATGCTGTTCTTTTCCTCAGATGAGAAAGAAACTTTATCCTTTCCCAGAAAATGACCGCCAAGAGATCGGGGTATGTATAAAATACCCCAAGAGGTTCTGACCGGAATGAAAAGAAAATTTCATTCCTCACTGTTCATTAAGGATGGTCGTGAGGAACGAAGACGACCTGAAGCTTCTACATTTTTTCTCCAAGGTGCCAAACTAAATTTCACTGATTATACCGAAGTGGTAAAGCTATAAATAACATCTGTAACACGTAGGAGGACGTACAGTCGTGGAAAAAAAAGTAAACACCCCCTACTAACTTCTCAACAAATTATCGTAGAAGAAAGTTACTGGTACCAAACGATTGGAAATAAAGTCTACTTTTAAATTATGTATATAAAATTTGTTTAAGGAGCCATCTACATATTAAAACGAACCATAACTTTGTTTTTTTCAATAGCAGTACACAATTCTGACAGCATAAATGAACTCTACACCTTTCAGTTAGCCTATAAACAAATTTTTATGCAATTCGTGCCATAAGTTTCCGAGAAATTAATTATTTTAAAACGACCGTATTTTAAGGGCTGTATCCAAATTGAAGTTTCGAACTCGATTGTTAACCGAGAGAGCCGCCTTCTAGATCAAGGCACGTTTAAGCGTCAATGATACCTGTTTGATTACAGGATAGCAGAATAAATTAAAAAAATTTACTCACTTCTATCATAGACGGTCCCTTAAACCATCATTTTGCCGTTTTTTAAGCATAATTTGAAAACTACTTGGAAGAAAAATGTGAACTTTTGGATTTCCATAAAGCAGGACTTCATAAATCTAAATCCATCAAAAAAATTGTATGTTGCAATTCATAATTTTTTCGAATATTAATTTCATAATTCATATCATAAAATTATAAAAATTGCAAATTCAACGTATTTATGTTTGGGTATATTAGTATTAATGCTACACAAAAAAATAGCTCATTCGGAGCATAATTTCAGGAGATATAAATAACAAGTAATTTAAAAATTTTGTTTTTAAAGTAAATTCCTACTTAGGTCACCAAAGAAAAATTTAATATAATCCCTTAAGCTAATGTTACTTTTTGTTGCATTAAAATATCTCAATTTGTTGATTTTCTATAAGCAAGTAGGTTTACAATGGAATTCTATGGAAATTTGGCGACATATTAGAAATATCGCCAAGTTGGCGTCACTTTTGACGACTTATTTTGGACGCCAAATTTGGCGATATATCGCCAAGTTGGCGACAAACTTTGTGGTATTTGGCGACAGAATAGGGTCTCCCCTATGGTAACCCCTTATTGAAAATACTTTCATTGACCTTCGATAACCAATGGCCGCCATTTTGTTTCCCATGCAAAACTAAAATTAATTAATTAAAATTTAATTAATTAAAATTTAATTAATTAAAATTTAATTAATTAACTAATATTTGAAAAAACTGTATTAACATCAATTGTCATCGAGTACAAGTTCAAAAAAAATTATTTCAACTTGATAGGATGAATAATGAGTTTTTTATTAACGACTAGCAAACCCCGCGGCTTTGCTCGCGTAATATTTGAAATATGCCAAGTGATATTTATATGTCTAATTTTTATTAAAAGGTAGTAACTAAATTTTTATTTTATTAAAAGGTAATATTTTATTTTATTAAAAGGTACTTATTACTTCTAGGAATAATTAAAAAAAATTACTATTTAAATCACAGTTTGATTAAACATCATTGTTACACTGCATAAGGCAGAAATGAGACTTAAATTAATAAAACGAAATAAAACTAAATAAATAATAATTTAGAAAATATTTTGAAACTTTTATGCTCAATTCAGTATTCATTTGAAGTTTTGAATTTTTTAGAAACCATCTTCTTACATCTTAAAATTAACCATCATGTCAAATTCCAAGTCCTACCACCTCTCTGAACATAAAGGGCTACGTTGAAATAGGAACTGTCACCATTAATTTGCCAACATTAATTTTGAAATTGGTTTGTTATTTCCTAATATTCCACAGAAACGTAATTTAGAAAGCTTTTAAAGGCCTTTTTTAGAGCGTTTGTTGTTCCTGTGAATCCCATGTGGTAGAATCATCGGTATAAAATATAGCCTGTGTAGGATCAGAGACTGTTACCTTTGATTTACAACTATTATTTTTACATTTGGTTTATATTTCCAGAAATAGCGTAAAAATCGTAATTTAGGACTTTTTTAGAATGCTTTTCGCACCTCCCCTTCACTTCACCCCTTTTTAATTCGAATTTATTTTCGACAGTCCTTCGAGGGCATTCATATTTTATAAGTAACTACCATGTCATATTTAAAGTTTCTAGCCTTTTCAGTATCACAGAAATCGCAATTTAGAAAGTTTTTAGCTGCTGCAACCCTCTGGTGGTAGTGGCACAGACATAAAATATAGCTTATGTTTGAGCAGGTTCTATCACCAACAATTTGTTATCATTATTTTTTTGATCGGTTTCGTATTTGAAAAGATTACATAAAAATTGTAATTTATAACGCTTTTCGCTCACTTCATCTTTTTAAATTTGAAATTTTCTTTCGACAGTTCATAGAAAGCAGTTGCATCTTGTAAGTAAATAACATGCCATACTTCAAAGTGTTAGACCCTTCAGTTATGCAAAAAACGCAAATTAGAACTTGTTTTGCTTTTGCAACTCTCAGATGGTAGTGACAGCACCATAAAATATAACCTATGTTATAGCAGGGACTGTCACCATTGATTTGCAACCATTACTTTTGAAATATTTTTTAATTTACTGAGATTGAGTAGAAATCGCAATTTAGAACGTTTTTAGAACGCTTTTCGCGCATTTCCCCCCCTTTTTAAATTTCCAATTTTTTCGAAACTGTTCTTAAAGATCATTTATATGTAATACATATGTACCTTGCCTAATTTTGAGTTGCTAGCCCCTACCGATCACAATAATCGAAATTTGGAACGCTTTTTTTGCCCTGCAACGTCTAGGTGATAGTGATACCGACTTAAAATAGCTTCTATGTTAGAGCAGAGGCTGTCAGCATCAATTTCTTAACATTACTTTTGAAATCAGTTTGATTCTTCCTGAGATATTGGTGACAAATCGGCATTTAGAATGTTTTTAGAACGCTTTTCTCTCATTTTGCTCCTGCATCTCCTCTTGGTTAGTGGAAACATATATAAAATATAGCCTATCTTGCAGCAAGATCTGTCACCATTATTTTAACATCATTATATTTGAAATCGGTTCAGTATGTCCTGAGATTGCATAGAAATTGCAATTTAGAACGTTTTTTACAACGCTTTTTGCGCATTTTGATCCCCCTTTTAAATTTCGATTTTTTTAGGAAATGTTTATAGAGATCATTGATTTCTTATACCTAACTACCATTCTAAATTTCACGATTCAAGGCCCTTCCGTCACGCAAAAACCGCAATTTAGAACGTTTTTCTCCTGCACCCCCTTTGGGGTTGTGGCACCGACATAAAACATAGCCTATCTTGGAGCAAGGATTTTCACCATCATTTTGACATTATTATTTTATAAATCTGTTTGGTATTTCCTGAGATTGTGTAGAAACTACCATTTAGAACGTTTTTTAGAACGCTTTTCGCGCATTTTCACTCCTTTTAAATTTCGAATTGTTTAAGAACTGTTCTTAGAAATCCTTTATATCTAATAAGTAGCTGATATTTCAAATTTCATATTTCTAGGCCCTTCAGTAACACATAAATCGCATTTAGGACGTTTTATGCTCCTACACCCCCTTTGGGGTAGTGGCACCGACATAAAACATAGCCTATCTTGGAGCAAACGTTGTCACTATCATTTTGACACCAATATTTTTTAAATCGGTTTGGTATTTCCTGAGATTATGCAGAAACTACCATTTAGAACGTTTTTTAGAAAGCTTTTTGTGCATTTTCACCCCTTTTAAATTTCGAATTGTTTAAGAACTGTTCTTAGACATCATTTATATCTTATAAGTAACTAATATTCCAAATTTCATATTTCTAGGCCCTTCAGTAACGCAAAAATTTGCATTTTTAGAACGGTTTTTGCTCCTGCACCCCCTTTGGTGTAGTGGCACCGACATAAAATATAGCCTATGTTCTATGTTGGACTAACACCATCATTTTGATACCATTACTTTTGGAATCGGTTCGGTAGTTCCTGAGCTTATCTCCGACAAATAAACAAATTTTTCCTTTTATAATATGAGTATAGATTGAAAATTTGAACAAGATAAATATATAAATAAATAAATATATAAATAAACAAATATAGGGAGAGTGTGAACTAATAGTAGGAATTGAAAAATATGAAAATGTAATTTGACATTAGAAGTACTAAATTTTGAATGTATATAATTAAAAAACTTATCATTCCAATGACTTGAAATTTGGTTTCTAGGCATAATTTGAGCCGAAAATTTGAAATATCTCGTTAAATTTGGGTACTGCCATTGAAAAAAATGAAGTTCGGATTCGTTTTAATATGTATATGGCCCCCTAAGTAAATTTTATACTCACCACTTAAAAGTAGACTTTATTTTCAATCGTCCGGTACCAGTAACTTTCGTCTACGATAATTTGTTGAGAAGTTAGTAGGGGTTGTTTACTTTTTTTTCCACGACTGTACAATTTTCAATAAGACTGTGCACCATCCTATACAGACCATACAACCAACCCAATCTTGACCATGTCATCCTGAATTTGTTATCCTCCGGCTCCCCGCGTACTTACTCGACAGGTTATTACGTATGCGGTTTTCATTCGGAAACACTTTCATCGGGCTCGCTTTTAAAGCTATCTATTTACAAAAATGCCTGTTGAAATATTGGAGCTTCTTCTCTTCGACGGTTAAATCAGTTTTGAAAAATACGAAATTTAACCCATTTGTTCTCGAGTTTCCAGTTCACTACTCGCCTCCAGAACTACGCTACACTAAAAGTAAATAAACGTCAGTATTTCAACAAAGTATTTTTAGATCACATCTGTTGACAGTATTTATGTCACCTAAAAATTTTTTGAAACATTCGGACGAATAAAACAATAAAAACAAAAATCGGATAAATATTCACTGGAAACGATAAAATGCGGGACGTTTCGACATAGTTTCTCTCGGCTTTGGTTCATGTTGTCACTCTTTTACTATTATGTATGGTTTTTTTTCACAAAATTTTTACAGGGGCTGCAAAACTATTTATAACCGATAAAAATTTTAAAGATTCCGGACAACAGGAGCTATTAAAAAGAAACTATAAAACGACCCCACTTGAAAAAGCAAGGAAATTTCTTCTTGCGAGTGTTTTACCATTTGATATCACTTCGCCAATTTTTCATTTAAAAATATAAATTCATACAAAATTGGCTCAAAGATATAAAAATTATACAAATTTGATGTTGATGTAAGGTTATTATCAGGGATAAGGGCAACTTCTTTCGAGTGAATGTTTTTTTTTTTTTTTTTACAAACCAAAGTTTTGCAAGCAAATGCTTGTTGAGTTTTAACCCGAGAGTAGTCGCGACATTTTTTAGAACGTTAGTAGTCGCGTTCGGTCCTTTTGCCGCCGTTACCAGCAGGCCGAAAACGAAGGGGAAACTTGCCAGTGTTATCAGATGATCGAAAACGGATAACGTAGGATGAAAATATTGACTGAACTTTAAAAGATTACAGCACTTATTCGTTTTACAACTTTTTACAGCAATTATTTATTACGCTTAAGTATATATTCAGTTGGCATCTAGATAAATTTTTTTATAACTCTTTCTTCGTTTTGCATAAATACTTAAAAGTAAATAGTAAATTGAATTTCTGATGTTACTATGAATCAATAATTAGTAGGAAAACATTTTCGAATATGAATCTAAATTCGTGATAGGGGTATTTTTATTTATTTATTTATTTTTTGGAAGGACAGAATCAGAGTCAGGTAGATTTTTATGATACTCCGGCACTCTATCCATTTAATAAAATAAAATTAATAAATTTAGCATCAATATATTACACTGACATTAAATTGAACAATTAAACTGAAAGTAAAAATGGAACCTATGACATGCAACAAAAAATCAAATACAATACCACTAATTCACCAGCATATTGCGGACGATTAATTCATTTAAAACATATGAAAAACCATCAAATTTGATGCAATAAACAATTAAAGACAATATATATATATATATATATATATATATATAAACTTTTTGTACAATAATACCATTGAAAAATAAGGAAAATGACCAATAATTATGAAATCACAAGCACCACATAAACCAAATATTATTAAAAATGTATAATTATATAAATATATATATATATATATATATATATATATATATATATATATAATAAAGAAAAAGGTAAAAAATACTTAACTTCGAAATTATAAATGTAAATGTTGTAACTACGTTTTATTTATTTATTTATTTTGTGGGGAGTCTGTGTGTGTATGAGGGGGGAAAGGAGGGGGGGGGGTCGCGGAATTTTGTGATTAAATCCATTTTTCAAATGAAAATGCACGATTTGTAGTTTTTTACTTATTTCAGGGTGGTATCAGCGCCCTTGAATAAAAATCTGGATACGAACTTCACTTATATAAAGCAAATAATAAATAAGTTATTGAAATTATATATTTAATTTAAATACATTTGCAATTGTAGATTTAAATCCTAAGATGGATATATTATTTTAATTAATAGAATCACTGAAAGGTTCATTTTAATAGGGATGTATTTTAGAGCAACTATTTAATTAAAATAAATATTCAATTGTACATTTCATAATAAGGTATTAATGATATAATTTATTGTTTTATAAAAACATTCATTAAAATAATAAAAACAATGAGAAATTTTTCTCCGAAATTATAAATATGCAGCAATAATTTAATTTAAATGAATTTTCTCTCATATTCTGGAAAACATTATTCTGAAAAATAGTTTGAACAATTGATGAAGGCCAACAAATTTAAATTTGTTAGATATCGTCCCCAAGCCTCTATTGGATTTCAATAATAATAATAAAAAAGTACATTTTCTGAGGCATTGTTAAAAAAACGTGTTTTTACTTACAGTATGAAAATTTAACAATAGATAAATTTTAGAAAAATATTTAAAATATTTTTTTAAATCATAGTATAAACATTCACTGAATTAGCCAAAAGATATTTTTATTTGCGTAATTTCTAACCTACATTATAAAATTCTCATTATTTTTCTTATTGTACAAATAAATTATATGGATGTTCTTCGCAGATATACGTACTACATTTCTGAGAAAATTGTTTTATCTTTCGAATTTGTTTAGTTGTATAAAAACGATACTTTTCAGATTTTGGAGATAAGGCAAATTTTTTTACTGATTCCTACAAAATTCTCTTCTCTTTATTTTAATGGTTTGGCAGTGTTACTGTCTGTTTTTACCCGACTACGGCAAAGCCAAAGGAGGGTTATGATTTTGACAGGCTATGTATGTATGTATGTATGTATGTATGTATGTATGTATGTATGTATGTTCATCTGTTCCCTCGTAACTTCTAAACCACTAATCAGAATTCGACAAATGACATATCATTAGAAGCGTCTTAATTGTCCGCTGGTTATAGGCTATATAGATTTTCACCAAATTCAATGTGGCGCCTTCTAGCGGACAAAATATACAGAGTAAAAAAATAAAGTTAAGCTAGATATGCCGTGTTTGGTATCATTTTAAAGCGCTTCACTTGTTTACCCGACTACGGCAAAGCCAAAGGAGGGTTATGATTTTGACAGGCTATGTATGTATGTATGTATGTATGTATGTATGTATGTATGTATGTATGTTCATCTGTTCCCTCGTAACTTCTAAACCACTAATCAGAATTCGACAAATGACATATCATTAGAAGCGTCTTAATTGTCCGCTGGTTATAGGCTATATAGATTTTCACCAAATTCAATGTGGCGCCTTCTAGCGGACAAAATATACAGAGTAAAAAAATAAAGTTAAGCTAGATATGCCGTGTTTGGTATCATTTTAAAGCGCTTCACTTGTACATTTCGAATATATATATATTACTAGCATTTGCTTGTGACTTTACTTGCATTTATGGGCTAATTGCATATAATTCACATCTTTTCGTTCTTAATTTCTTTGGTACTTAGTAATCAGAATAAGACCACTGCAGTGCCATTAGAAGGGTCTTGATCTTGATATTCTGTTGGTTGTGAGCTATAAAGTTTGTCACCAAATTTACTATTATGCCCTCTAGCGGACAAAAAGTATAAAATAAAAATATATGTAATGTGTTTGGTATTACTTGAAAGAGCTTCACCAGTATTTATATGCTTATACATAATTACAAGACTGCTTTGAAGATGTTTAAAAAAAATGAGCGATAAGAGTAAAGCGCGGATCACGGGAACTGTAATGTAGAGCAGCGTGAACGTTAATAGAATAATTTAATGCACTAATGTAAACGACATAAGCTGGGAGTACCTCCACGCGGTGAAGGCGGAAACAGTTTGATAACTGGCTAAAACTCCCATAAAAATGTCCTCTGCATTATATGCCTTCGGGCTTATGTTGTTATATGTGCGTGTGTATCTATTTGCCTATTCGTTGTCACGTTGTGTACCCGGTAACGCAGGGAAGCAACCACAGCCATCCTACTTCGATACACTGTTTAAATTTTGTCGGATTAAATAAATAAAAATAATTTTGCTGGTATTGCACCAAAAGTACCAGGTTTATATAGTCTACGAAATAGCAGTAAAAGTTAGTAGTATAGTATAGTTAGTAAGTATAGAAATAAGAAGTAGTATAATAAGTATAGGTCTATAAACAAAAACAATTTAGTTTGAGTTAGGTTAGTAAATCTAGTGTAAATAAATAGAGCTATAAATATTAACATTTAGTTTCATTATTTTAGGTATAAAATAAAAGCTTTTAAAAAATGGCTTTATCAAGGAAAACAAAAAAAGCTTCACGCATTTCTGAGACAAGAAAAAATGAATCCCCAGATATTACTGAATTTAGAAGAATAAAAGACAAAGATTATCAGAAAAATCGTAGGAAAACGCAGTCCGAACATTCTAAAGTGGAAAATCGTTGGAATGCTAAAAAACGGGCTGATAATCTTCGTGAGAAAGAAACTTCTCAAAAAAAAATCATACGTTTACATAAAGCAAAAAACTACATTGCTCAGATAAGATCGCAAGAATCTCAAAATTCTCGATCACAGCGACTTTATTCGTTAAAGACACATGCTTCCGAAACCCGAAGCTTAGAAACTCCCACTTCAAAAATACTTCGACTCAAGTCAATGAAAGATCATGCTTCTCAAGTACGTAATCTACAATCTCCGTCGACTCGACAAACACGTTTGGAAAATATGTGTAATCATGCCTCTCAAATGCGTGATCAAGAGTCTCCGTCGACTAGACAATCACGTTTGGAAAATATGTGTAATCATGCCTCTCAAATGCGTGCTCAAGAGTCTCCGTCGACTAGACAAACACGTTTGGAAAATATGTGTAATCATGCCTCTCAAATGCGTGATCAAGAGTCTCCGTCGACTAGACAATCACGTTTGGAAAATATGTGTAATCATGCCTCTCAAATGCGTGCTCAAGAGTCTCCGTCGACTAGACAATCACGATTGGAAAATATGTGTAATCATGCCTCTCAAATGCGTGCTCAAGAGTCTCCGTCGACTAGACAATCACGTTTGGAAAATATGTGTAATCATGCCTCTCAAATGCGTGATCAAGAGTCTCCGTCGACTAGACAATCACGTTTGGAAAACATGCGTAATCATGCCTCTGAAATGCGTGATCTAGAATCCCCGTCTACTAGGCAATCACGACTTGAGTCGATGAGCAATCATGCTTCAGAAATTCGTGCTAACGAAACTCCAACATCAAGAGAGATACGACTTCAATCCATGCAGATAAATACATCTAGAACCTACCGAGCTCGAAGAATTTTGTTCGAAACAGACAAGGACGAGTTTGATAGGGCAATTTCGGAGGTATCGGACAAAACATGTTATATTTGTAAAAAAACACTATACAAAAATCAAGTAAAAAATATAACATCTAATAATCTTTTCCCGCCTAACACTCCACAAAGAATAACAGCCTGTAATCGATGTGCCAATTCTATAAGTCGTAATAAAGTTCCGTCAACGGCTTTTTGGAATAAAATGACAGTTCCGGAACCTCCTCAACAATTAGTAGCTTTATCTGAAGTTGAAATAAGGCTTGTATCAAGGATTATACCGTTTGTTAAAATAATAAAACTGGGAGGACATTTCGGACAAAAAGGGTTTAAAGGGCAGGCTGTGTTGTTTGCTCAACAAGTTGAAGAAATCACGGAACAACTACCACTGGCGATTGAACAGTGCGGTCTCACTGTTGTCATCGAAACATTAGAAAATGTTGATAGGGTCAGGGAATATAGAGTGAATTTAGACAACCTACGTGCAGCTTTAAATTGGCTTGTAAACAACAATCATCTCTATAGAGGCGTTACTCTTAACTTTGAACACCTACAAAATTCAATGAATGATGAGCATATAATTGAAATACCGCCAACAACAGTTAATCATAACCGAGAGCCACATCAACATTTTAAAGTTATTAATTCAGACCGAAAAATTCTTAGAGGTTCTTTTAATCAAGGAAGTGACATGTTTTCTTCCGACAGTAGGGGGAAACAATGCACTGCAAATGCAGCAGTTGCTATAGCTTATTCTTCCACCAAAGATCTGTCGCAATGGGACGCTTCGGACATTGATCGGGTGTTAATATTTGGTGATGCATATTACTCCCAGTGTCTAAGGAGCTTGCCAATACAACCAAATTATTTAAACACCGAAGAATTGCTCCCGGAGTTAGTCATCGCAAATATGTCTTATACACTTGATTTTGACATAGATTGTATAACAGGACTAATTAACCCAACAGTAGATGTGCTAGAAGGATATTTTTCGAGCTTATTAGAAGGTCTACGGCACTTTTTCCTGACTATTGAGAAGAATGCAGGCATAATCACCGCAGAAACAGAGATATCAATCTCTGTAATTAAACATGATACGTCGTATTACCTGTTTGATTCCCATTCAAGGGGACCTAAAGGATTTGTCGCATCAACTAGAGGTTGTGCAATGTTAATGATGTTCAGTACTATTGAATCTCTCGCTGAGCACCTACCTGTTGTCCTTATGACAAGAGGACGCAGAAACCTCCAGTATTGCATAACGTCTGTAAACGTATCTGTCAACAACATGACACCATCAAACGTATGTCCACATGAAACCACCGATAGCGAACATGACTCCGTTAATGGTCATTGCAACGATGACATCACTGCCAGATCCTTAACTAATAATGGCCAAATAAACGTCACAATGTTGATGGCTAACGAGTACCAGATACCTAATTTAATTGATGTCATAAATAATCCTGTAGGTAACGATACACCCCTCCCAGTATACGATATTCGGAGAAAGACAGCTCCTCCTATAAGCCTCCTTGTAGAAAAAAGAGCTGAGGAATTAGCATGGGTTAGACTCTTCCCTGATGGAAATAATGGATTACATGAAGAAAGGCAACACAAAATAACCCCATTGGACTACTTTCAGACTAGAGTTATGGGAAGCGACAAACGATTTCAAAAAATAGAATACCTATTTTATGCTCTGTCTGCAGTAGAATTGTTAAGAGCACGCCAGAATGTATCTGTTTGTGGAAGACTTCGACAAGATGGGATACAGCCGGAGGATCTTATACAAAATATACATTTATGTATGAGAAACATACGAGGGACTTCTTCCTACTGGCACAGGGCTTTTACAGAGCTAATGGCCATGGTCAGAAACTTAGGGCCACCCCATTTCTATCTTACATTATCCTGTAATGATTTGAATTGGCGGGACATGTTAAAAGCTCTCTTGGTGGCAGATGGTAGGCCTGATTTTCCTATCGACGATCTGACTTATGATGAAAAGCTAAGATTAGTGGAATCGTATCCAGTAACCCTGTCGCGCCAGTTTATGTTCAGGTTTAATGCTCTTATGCGAGTATTAAAAAGCAAATCGAATTATATATTGGGTCATGAACTGGTTGATTTCTGGTGGCGGGTTGAATTTCAATTAAGGGGATCTCCACATATACATATGATTGTTTGGTGTAAAGATATGCCCGATTTCAATTCGCCAGAAGGAATTAATCTGCTTGAAAATATAATTACCTGCGAAATACCTGAAAACGATTCAGAATTAAAAGATCTTGTCACCAGACTTCAAACTCACAGACACACACATACATGTTACAGTTATAGAAGTCCAAATTCATGTAGATTTGGGTTTCCAAAACGAAGCTCAGAAAGAACAGTAATATTGGATGACAACCAAGCTACTTCAAATGGTGGAAAATTTTATATATTAAAGAGACGCTCGGAAGAATCTATGATTAATAATTACAATGCAACACTACTACGATTGTGGGGTGCTAATATTGACATACAGCCTGTGGTTTCAGCTCTTGGCGTTGCGTATTATATCGCTAAATATATCGCGAAATCGGAACCAGCGAACCTGCAAACCGCAATAGCAGAAGCGCTTTATAGAGTTAGAGAAAGAGGAGGAAATTTTGGCCAGCAGATATTTGCCGTTCAGAATTGTTTGATGAATCATCGTCAAGTGTCAGCGCCGGAGTGTGCATACAGGCTGTGCCACCTGAAGTTACGCGACAGCTCCAGGAAGTCAACATTCGTTAACACATGCAAGCCTGAGCTCAGGTACAGGATGTTACGTTTTGATTCGGATACAGTTGAGCCTTGCAAAAATATATTCGAACGATATGAAAGTCGACCACGGAACTTAGAAGAATTGAGTCTCGGTGAGTTCGCTGTCAATTATGAGCCGATAAGTTCTATTACTTATCAAGACGATGACGATGGAGATGCTGATGCCTATGAGCAAGAAACTGAAAACCAAGAGCCAATAATAAATTTGCTGAATAGAATGGGTAGAATGAAGAAACGATCACGGCCAGCAGTTCTACGAACTCGATATTACACCGCTGACTCCGACCCTGAAGCGTACTATTACAGTTTGCTAGTTACGCATTGTCCCTTCCGTAGTGAATGTGAGCTGTTAGAGGGGTACGACAATGCTAAAGATGCTTTCTTGGCGAAACGTGGTCTTTTAAGACCACTTCATTCTGGGTATGATAATGAGCTATTATCTCGTTGGGAAAACGAAATACAAGATGCCCTTCGACGACTAGCTGCTGAACAAGCAGTCGACATGTGTGCCAATAATAGCGCCACGAATCAGACTTCAATATTACAAAATCCATTTCATCACATTAATATTCAAGAAGATGATTTTGAAGACAATATGGTAGTAAACATTATGTCTGATGAGGATTTTTTGAGGGGAGTCAATTCCTTAAACTACGATCAAAAACAGTTGTTCACCAAAGTATGTGACAAATTACGAACAAATACTGATGACCAACAAAGATCACTCCTAATGTTCATTACTGGCGGAGCTGGAAGCGGCAAAAGTTTCACTCTAAAACTGCTGGTTGAACAAATTCGAAGACTATCCTCAAATACAAGTGTCATAGTCACGGCACCAACTGGTGTTGCTGCCCGACTAGTCGGAGGATGCACTTTACACAGTACTTTTGTATTGCCTATTGAAAAGGGCCGAACAGTTACCTTGAGGCCGCTGACCGGAGATCGTCTGCAAAGGGAAAGAAATAAATGGAGAAATATCAAGTGGGTTATAATAGACGAGGTCTCAATGGTGCCCTATTCTACACTAAGAAATATTCACCTGAGGCTACAAGAGCTTAAACAGAACGACCGAGTCTTCGGAGGTGTCAACGTTCTAGCTTTTGGCGATCTCATGCAGCTACCCCCGGTTGCTGCTACACTTGGGGGCGCGTATTGCTTCAAGCAGCCGGAACATCATGTACATGAACCACACTTGTGGAGGATGTTTGATTTCTGTGAATTGAGCCAAAATATGCGCCAAGCCAACGATAACACTTTCGTTGATCTTTTGAACAATATCAGAGTAGGCAAACTGACCTTAGAACAACTGGCCACGTTAGACACAAGAAAAATAACTAATGAAACAAACGATTATGATGAAATAGTACATATATATCCCACTTTGAAACAGGTAGAGGCATATAACACCAAGATGTCGGAACGTTTAACATTACTTACTAAAATGTACACCATCACAGCAATAGATACATCTACTGAATCGAAGACATACGGACAGACCCCGAAACCTGAGCATTTACCTAGTGACCCCAATAAGACTGGGGGTATAATAAACAGTATCGAACTGGGAATCGGCTCCAGAGTAATGCTTCGTAGAAATTTGAATGTAAACCAGGGTTTAGTAAACGGAGCGATGGGAGTGGTGAAGGCCTTTGAATGGCCTGCTCTTCGGCGCGATCAGTTGGAACAGGGAGAACAGCCAAGCGCTGTTCTCATACAATTTGACGACGCATCCATAAAAGCCGATATTAACGGACTTGTCAGAATCGAGCCTTGCCTCACTGAATTTGACGGCTTGAGGGGGTCTGGGAAAATTCAGCGTAAAATGCTCCCGCTGATTCTTTCTTGGGGTTGTACTGTACATAAATTACAAGGTTGTACTCTGGATAAAGCAGTTATCGATCTAGGAAAGTCATTGTTTGCTAAAGGACAGGCCTATGTCGCTCTCAGTAGAGTCAAAACCATAGAGGGTTTGTTTATAAGTACCTTGGATCATAATAAGTTGCTTAAAAATCCACATGACAGTCAATCGTTAGCAGAATTAGATAGATTAAGAAATCTTCCTAGGTCATCTTAATACATGAAACCTTCAATCTACATTACACATTTACACATTACACTAACGACCTCATCCACTAATCGGTCCATTACCCATTTGCTGCCATCGACGGATATGTGCGTCACTACTACCAAATACTGGAAGCGTCATACGTCAAAAAATAAAGTTAAGATAAATATGCCGTGTTTGGTATCATTCAAAAGCGCTTTACTTGTACATTTTGAATATATCTATATATTACTAGCATTTGCTTGTGACTTTACCTGTATTCATGGGGTACTTTTATACTTTTTCAGCGTAGTTTTTTGTCGTAGTTGGGTTTTAGTTTTTTTACTTTATCTTGTTTCCTTTATATGTTCCGGTAATAAATGGAAAGCAAGTTCTTACAAATAATGATGATGAATTTCCCTTTTATTTCCATATTTAAACGATTATCAATTTGAGAATTTATTCGCGCAATATTTGACAATGAAAAAAAAAATGTAAGTGACCATCCATCAGTTTTTTGTGCGAACTGACTTCACAACTAATATAATAAAACAATTTTAAGTCACATTCTAAAAGTAAAAAAAGTACTCTATGAACGGGTAAAATAGTAAGAAAGAAAGAGAAAAGAAAGAAAGAGAAAAGAAAGAAAGAGACGAAATAACAACAGGCAGAGAGTCCGTACTTCGAAGAAACTTTCCCCCACAGATTTCGCGGAAATGGGAAAGGATGAACACGAGGGGGAAAAATTCAACTAACGCAAGTGGTCGCAACGCGGTCATTTAGACCGATTGAAACTTAAGAATGCGATAAAATGCTAAGAAATAGCAGGAATGACTTGCAATTTTACTACACAAGAGTGTGAACACTCAAGGTCAGCTACACGGAATTTCGCTATCGTAACTTTAACGGGAAATGAGTTACAAGAAGATAACCAATTTCGGGCGGGGAAAAGACCAACGCGCGACTATTAACGGGTTAAACAATGAAATACCAAATCGTGAATGAGTAATATAGAATATATCATGGATTCGTTTAGTGTATCTTGCCATAAGAACGCCATTCTTTTAAGCTGTGCTGATATCTTAAAGTGGTATGTTTAAAGCATATTGTGAAATAGTAGTTATTGTTTATTTTACTAGGGGGGTCTACTCTTCCAAACTTGACCCAATTACATCCGAAACCGAAATAAAATTAAATTAACAGTATGTTTAAATATTAATTGAAAAAAAAATTACAAAAATGCTGAATTAGTAGCATTAGATTAATGCTTCAGGAGATCCACTTAAACATTCGTTTAAAATTTGAAAATATGTTTTTTATTAATAAAACAATTATTACTAATATATAAGGATGATATTAAAATGTTAATCATATAAAATATTTTTAAATCTTTACACAGTAAACATAGATCATTTGAAACATATTTCTGCTTATTTTCATTATTTTGTTAATGAAAATCACAAAGTCTCAATTTGACAAAACCTAAATCTTACACAGAAGAAAAATTCTACAGTGAAATAATTTTCTTTCGTTTAGTGCTCGGGTTGAAATATGTCGGGTTCGGGTCTGGTTGCACGCCAACGGAAATTATTTTGTGGGGTGAGTATGGGGTTGCGGTTCAATAGAATTTTTCTTGTAGATTCCTGGCTGACGTCAAAAGGAATGATCAGGTTCTGGTCGGATTGCAAGTTGGTGGAAATAATATTGTCGTGTTTGGATTTGGTTGCTGTTCGATGCCAATTTTTTGTCAGTTTTGGTTAGGTTTCGTTTTTACATCAAATTGTATATCCAAGTTCGGATTGGGTTTCATGTCGAAGAAAATTATTTTGTCACTTTCGGATCGGATTGTGGTTGAATGGATTTTTTTTCCGTTTTTCGACGGGTTTGGGGTCGACATCAAATGGAATTTTCATGTTCTGATTGAGATGCGTGTCGGGGGAAGATATTTTTCCGTCTTCAGGTCGTGTTGCGGTTCAAAGGAATTTTTTGTTGGATTCAGATCGGCCCCGAGTTGACCTTAAAAGGAATTTTCAAGTTCGGACTGGCTCACGTGCAATGAAATAATTTGGCGTGTTCGGATCGAGTTACTGTTCGATAGAATTTTTTGGCTGGGTTTAGATCGGATTGCGGGTTGATCTCAAATGAAATTTTCAGATTCGAGTCGTAGCATTTCCGCGGAAACTATTTTGTCGAGTTCGCTTCTGGTTGAGGTTCGATGCATTTTTTTTCACAAGTTCAGGTCAAGTCTTCTGTTGACTTCAGATAGAATTTACCGGTTCTGGTCAGGTTATGTGCCGACAAAAATTATTTAGTCGAGCTTAAATCCGGTTACTGCTCGATGGATTTTTTTTGTGTGGTGTTCAGATGCGGTTACAGGTTCACTTCAAATTAAATTCGTGAATTATCTTCGTATCCGGTTACGTTTCGTCGTTATTTTGTCGTATTAGATTTTGATGGAATTTTTCTTTGTCAGGTTTGGGTTAACTTCAAATATTATTTCCAGGTTCTGGTCCGGTACAACACGATATTTGTACAAAAAGTTTGTGATTTTCGTATTAGCGTAAAACTCAACAGACTCATTACAATAAGCATGGAGAAATCAGGCTGATTGAGAAATAAGTTGTCATTTTTTCATTAGATTAAGCCTATCTAGGCTTGTTGCAATAAGCCAAAAACAATCAGGCTGATTTAGAAATAAATGGCCATATTCGAAACGCTCTCTAGGCTCATTGCAATCAGTCTGTAAAATATCAGGCTGATTGGAAAAAAAGGGTGATGATTCTCCAATTAGCCCGTCTCTTTGCAAAGAGCCTAAGTTGTTAACAAAGAGCAAGATTTCTCAGTTAGTACAAGACATCTATATGTTTTTTTTTTTTTTTTTTTTTTTTTTTTTTACTAAAATTTTCTCCTACATTTGTTTAGTTTTAAAATTACCAAATTTTGAAAAAAATCAATAATGAATTAAGAAATGCTACATTGTCTAAAATAGTAAGCCTCACATTATGGGTCTAGGAACAATTAGTCACATCTAAAAATACGTATAATTATTTTTTTTTTTTGCAATAATAAATGACTTCGTGAAAAGATCGTTTTTTGTTAAACTTTCAAGCAGGGAACAGCTTAGGTCTAATGTAGTGAATGTTGCAATCACGTCGCAGTCTTCATGGTTGATGCAAAACATAGGCCCCAAATCGCATTAACTTTTAAATTAAATTTTTATAATACATTCATTTAAAAAAATCTACAAAAAATTATCTTAATTTGATAGATAAAATACAAATGGAGACAAAAAGGTGACACAAAGGTGACATGGAGACAAAACGGTGACATACTAATATACGTAAACTCTTTTAAAACAAAAACTTTCTGTAACAGAATCCCGTATCAAAACTCTCATTCTTCCTACTCTAAGAATACCATGCTTCTGTACCTGGTCAGACGTAAACCTGTTTAAAATGGAATTTTTCTCTGGTCTCTTGCAATTCCAGTTTTGCAGGTTTAATGTACTAAATAAACACACCGATAATTTACAGTAAATCCAGTGAAAGCAAAATCGATAGGGATTGAAACATAATCCTAATTTAACAGGTATAGTTACATAGTATTTCTGTATTAGTTACAAATAAATATTTTTAAACAAATATCCCTTATAAATAGATTCCGTTTTAACAAGTTTTAGTGAAGAATGTACAGTAAAACCTGTGAAAACAGGGATGTTAATAAATGCAATAAAATTCGTTTTAGGCATCTAGGCATCCATACTTGTAATATATTCTTTCGAAGGACTTAAAAAAGAATTTACGTTATATACAGGTAGTTTGTCTGGTTTTATTGTATTAACCTTCACTCAATGCACGGTAACGAATAGCATGGAACGAAACGAATATTAAATAATTTTGTCCATTATGAAAAATCGGGACATGCCTTGTCCTGGGCATTGAATATGCGAAACAGGTCTTGGATTCCCTGAAGAATATCGGAACGTCCCGCGTAAATCGGGGCGCCTGACATTACTTTAAAAAATTCGAAAAGCAATATTCGATACCCACAAACATGAAACTATTATTCATGTTTTCTGATAGAACATTCTTTGGGTAACTTTGGGGGCTTTTGGTGGTACTTTTTATTATTTATCTACTTTATTTCGGCAAATGATAAATTCTAGTGTTTGCTGCTTATAACTAAAAAAAAACAATGTACCACAGATTTATTGAATTTCAAAAACCGTAGAGTGATACTTCATCAAGAGACTGTGGAGGTTAACGTGTCTTTCATAACGTGGACAAAATATGTGATTCATCATGAGATGCACAATATGTTAGCTAATCAAACATATTCATCTAATGTTCTAATATTTATTTATTTATTTATTTTTTTTTTTTATTTTTTTTTTTTTTGCGATTAGTTCAAAATTATTTAAGATCAAGAATTTACCCTTATGAAAATTCTCATAAAATTCATCATTTCGATGTTTTTTTTTCTTTTACCATAAGAACAGCTTGGCTCTACATTGACAATATCTTGATATAGCCTAAAACATGGCTTAAACACGGTTCGTACGTTTAAAGGGCTTTCAATCACCTTATACCAGAATTTTCGTAAAGAAGGATTTGCCTTATTTAATGAAAAATAATTTTATCTACATGTATAGCAACCAGTACTTTAGGAAATTTCCGGTACTAAAACACCAAAAATCCTTTGAATTTTTCGATGCGTACGAACCCTGTTAAACATGAAGAACAAGACATGTCATACATTGAAATATAATGATAAAAACCTATATATATTATTTTGTTTCTTAAAATTTTATTAAAAAATCCTCCCAAAACATTTCGGATAACGAATTAAAAAAACAAACAAACAAAAAAAAAGGTTGTATTTAAAAAAAAATGTAAATACCGTATTTGATTCGCATGTTACATGGTTCTTCCAATTGTTTAATCATTTTGCAGCAGAAATAAATAATCTTTGTTCTAATTTGATAGAATTTTAAAATTGAGTTTTGTATGGTACTTATTGCTTTAAGTTAATATTTGAACAAGTTAGAAAAGAATATATTAAATATAATGGGAACAGGCTACCATGTCATAGCCTATTTCATAAAATAATATGCAATATATAACATCGTGAGGTAATATAATTACACAGTAAGTACATTCCGTTTAAGTCTATTTTATTGCATAAAAATGCAAATAAAGATAAATTATAGAGCAATATATTTCGATTAATATTTTAGATACATAATATTTCGTTTTAAATTATCGTATGGACGTTTTCCAAAATGTAAAACAAGTCGATGTAATGGGTTATCATTAATAATGTAATAAAAAATTTTAGAGCTTATTGAAAGTTATTTTTTATCCTGAAATAATATAAATTGAATATCTAGACGTTTCCTGACAATTTTCGTAACATGTAAAAATTTTTACGACAAAATTTCATTTTTGCAGAGGTTATAAATAAGAATGCATACTGTATAGCTATCATTTTCTAACACATTATCTTTTTCTAACGGACTCCCGCCCCTCCAGTTAAATTACTTTCTGAATAAATAGTATAAGAGGAAAATTGCAATCATTATTTGTGTGTGTCTGTGTTTAAACACTGTAACTCCGAAATGGCACTTCCAATGAAGTGATATTCCATCTACGTTATGATCACGTGGTCAAGGTAAAAACTTCTAGCGTAAAGAAGGGAAGGCTTTGTAGACGTAATGTAAATCCCCGCCATCCAGTAAAACAGTTCATGAGAAAAGCAGTAGTAGCCTCCCTTCTTATCAGTTAGAAATTTTTGGTGTAAATTACCGGTATCACGTGACATTTTTCAGCCTTGAACCCAGATTTGGAATATAGACCATTTGACAAATATATTCTAAACGACCATTGGTAGAATTGTATAGCTTTTTGAACAAATCGGAAGAGGTAATTAATCTCGTTTTAAAACATTTTAATACGATTCCATAAAACAATCGTCAAAGAAATAAGGCAGATTATAATTGATAATATTGCGCACTTTAGTCAGCCATTGGTAGTGCAGAGGAAACGTCTGCAGTTTTAAAACGTCAAAGAAATCAAACAGAATATAAGTGATAATTATTGCGGAAATGTAATCATAATTAAATGGACAGAGGTAACGTCAGCTTTAAAACGTGAATTTCAGCGTTTGCAGTTTTAAAACGTCAAAGAAATCAAACAGAATATAAGTGGTAATTATTGCGGAAATGTAATCATAATTAAATGGGCAGAGGTAACGTCAGCTTTAAAACGTGAAGTTCAGCGTTCACTTCCAATCAACTTCATTATGACATATATTTGTATATATATATATATCTATAAATGCATGAATATGTGAATATGATTTATTATTATTTTAAATTTGGAGCATGTACAAAAGTATTCGGAAAATGCTGTAGAGTGACTCAAGGTGTTTTACTTAGAAAAGGGAACTTTAAATAAACATTAGAATAAAAAGGATCACGCTAAATATATATTCATGATATACAAAATATTAAACTTGAATTAAACAAATGTTTTTATTCAATAAACTTGAATAAAATTATGGATTTTAATTCATTTTTGAATTAAACAAATGCAAGCCTATCGACTGTATACTCTTCTAACTAAAAAATGCTATCCTATAATGCTTTCCAGCTCCTAAAAACAACAGCAACAATAACAACAACAATAATAATAATAATAATAATAATAATAATAATAACACTAATAATAATAATAATGTCCATTTTGGAAGTAAATACATTTTTAAAGGTACAAGCATGATAACTGCAATTTAGAAAGTCAATTTCGACAAAATCAAGGTTTGCTTTTATGATATTCGTAGAGCATAGTAGAGGCTATTACGTTGGTTTCAAAGGCGGACACAAGAGAAAGGGTTATAATAGTTATTGTGTATAATAGTATAATAATTATAAAGGCTACAATAGGTCATGATGGTTATAATATCATCAGAATCAAAATACTTAATCTTTACACAGAGGCTAGGACTGTAGACTTAGCATGTATTCTCGGACCGATGCTGTCCTTGCCCCGAGAAAATGTGGAGCCATGGAGATTATAATATCCTTTGTAAACTGGTGCCTAAAAAAACACATTATAAAGTATTCAAATACACTTAAATATTAAACTAATATTTACAACATATAAATCTCATGCTTGGTATAATGTAACTATCTTCCAAAATATTATGTACTACATTCACATTATGTTGTTTTTATCTGATTATCAGAATCATTTAATTTGCAGGCTTAATGTAATTAGATAATGAATACCCGAAGAAATTATATGAAAAAAACTCTTGCCATTTTTCCGCGTTTCCCGTTATTACTGCTTGATTTTTACACCAATATGTTTTCAGAAATATAACAGGGAATTCAATTGAATTATACATATGTATATACACTCATGTCCAAAATTATCTTTACATGTATAGAATCACGGATTTCGCAGAAATGGTGAACCATAATTTTATGAATTTCTGTGGAATTATACATAACATCATAACACATGAATACAGAGGAAAAAATTTAATATCACTGCTTATGATAAAAAACTGTATCATGAAACATTAAAAAGGACAAAAATAGGTGACATGGAGAGTGCAGAAAAACAGGAATAACTGAGGAAATAAAGGAGGCTTATGATTTTAATACGGAATGTGATCTCCTCTAACGTGAACACACATATCACAACGTGTTTTCATACTGGAAATAACGTTGGTAACCACAGTTTGGGGAATTAAGTTCCACTCTTCCAACAATGCGGTCTTCAGTTCATTTCCGTCTCTAGAAGAAGGATATCTCCTTGCAATTGCTTTCCCAAGTCTCATAAGCACTCTATCGAGTTCAGATGAGGAGATTTTGCTAGCCATGCTATTCGTACATTGGCTTCACTTTCTAGATGAAGTGTGCTCGATGCGGACAAGCGTTATCGTCCATAAATAAAAAGACAGATCCATAAACACCTCTGAAAAATCGGACATAAAGTTCTAAGATCTCATCCAGATATATCTGGCAGGTCACAGATCCGCTGTTGAAAATATGTAGGGGCGTACGTCCATCAATCATCATTCCGCCCCATACCATGACACCTGCACTGCTGAAACGATCACGTTCAATCGTGTTCGAAAGACGATTTCGTGTACCTGACTCCCTCCAGGTGTAAAAACATTTAGAACCCAATATGGAAATAAATCTCGATTCATCAGTAAAAAAAAAAAGATGGCTCCCTTGGCGTTCACTCCAGTTTTGATGTTCTTTGCCGCAATTCAAGCGATCCCTCTTGTGCTGTGGAGACAATGACACACATTTCCTTGGCTTTCTGGCATAAAAGCCTTTTTCGATAAGCCTTCTGTACACAGTTTGCCGGGATACGACTGTTCCAGTGCTGTCTGCAAGATCCGAAAGTAACTGCCGAGCAGTAGACTGTCTGTTACGACGGGCAGTTATTGCCAAATATCGGTCTTCCGAAGCAGTTGTTTTTCATTTATGACCTTCTCCAAGCCGCCTGAGAACAGTTCCAGAGTTTTGAAATCGTTCCCGTAATGTAGAGACTGTCTGCATTGCAATATTCACACATCTCGTTACTTCTGTAATTGTCTCATCTACTTCTAAACGGACGCTAATTCGCCACTTCATAGATTCTTCCAAATGATACTGCGAAGTCATAACAAATCGTTTTCAGTCCTTACACACTGAAATTAAACTCTATATTGCAGAAATTCACTCTGATATTCAAATTGCGCAATGCGCTTCTTTCACCATCGCGTGACGTAACGCCATCATTTGTATATCAGAAACCGTTTGATCACTTTTGAATGGTTGATGCTAATTAGGCCTGTATTCCACACATTGCCTAGAAAAACGGCTTACGTCGATTGGATATTTCATGAAATATCATTATTTTCGTTTATGTAAAGATAAATTTGGACATGAGTGTATATTACACACTGAACAATTTTAAATATAATTTTAAAATGAGAAAATATTTTCAAAGCTGTGATAATATTATTTTACGAATAAAATATCACTAATGACATGTCAGCATGCGTAATTTAAAATATTCTTTCATAACAGAAAATGTTAATATTCCTTAAAGTAATAAAACTATCCCGATATCATGTCAATGTTATATTCTGTCTTGTTATTTAAGCATCAATAGTAATTATTTCATTTTTTTTACACTTGTTTTATTTAAAAAAGATTTGAATTGCCCGATGATATAGCACTTATCTATATTTGGAGGAAAATAAATGTAAAGTTTAGACTTTATGATTTGCGTGAATGACTGCATTGTTTGCTACTAAATAATGCATGTTATATTTAAAAGTATTTAAATTTTCTTATTACTCACTGTTAATATTTTATTTGAAATGTAAATTTTTACATTTTCTATCGTAGATATTAATCCAAGATAAGCACAAATCTGATTATTCAAATTTGAATTCCATCACCAAAAAAAAAAATATGACAACTATTTATGTCATATAAGTACTTTGAATTCAGAATTGTCGAGTTTATGAGTGTTTTTCATTAAGTCTATTTTGCCATATTTTTTCCGGTATTCATTTATTTAAACAGTAGTTTGTGGCATAAAAAAAATATGCATATACATAGAATATAAAACTGCTGTGAAAATATTTTCCCTAAAAATAAAATGATGTAACCACATATTATTCACAAACTATATGTTCCATTAAAATAGATACACGACTTTACACTCTTATTTAAAAGGATTGTATTAAAAATTGCATTTTCGGGATTTTTATTTTTTAATTCCTTGGAAATCCTTGGAAGCCTTGAAATTCCTTGGAAAGCCTTGGAATCCTTGAAATTCCTTGGAATTATCAAAAAGAATAAGATAAAAACAATTTACTGTTGCAATTTGCAAGCAAATACATTATAATTTTTTACTTTTATGTACTGTTTTTGGTTTTAAAAACTGAATTTTGAAGGCATTGCAACAGCATAAGAAACTTATATTTCATATAAATATTTCTGAATTTTACTATAAATATGTAATAATAGCAATTTATGGATAATCCTTTTAAATTCATTTAATATTAATAATAGTTGAGCAATTTATATGTTTGTCAAGAAAATGGGGGAAATGAGCATTTTTCATTTTCTTACTAAATATTTAATGACCTTAGAGCAATACTAAATATTAATATGTCTCAAAAATATTTCATATTCAGAATGAGGATGTAATTGAGCAACTATCCCACACTAGCCCATTTTAATTTGAAGGAAAAGTATCCATAGAAGTGTGCTACATCTTAATATGCAGTACAGTTTTTCCTTCACCTCTTTTATACTTTAGGTGCAGTATAAAACATCGTACAGTCTTACAGTCTTTTCCCTATTTAGTGCATCATTTATTGTATAACAAAGTAGGGAGCAATTTCCTTAATAATTTTGTTATGGACCATACAAACACACTACGTTTCGCTTCATAATCCCATGCTTTATTAGTGCAGGATATGAAACTTGAGGTAAATATAGGGTGTGTCATAAGTACGTGGAAACTTAAAAAAATAATAATAAAAGAAGTAATCCTCGGAAAAAATTTCGGTTTGTGCAAATATGGTCAGAAATACATTTTTTTTCCATGTATATCAAAAAATGATTACAAAAGTATCCCATTATGAAAATCAGGCTAGCATTAAAATACATGGCTGGAAATGGATTTTGCATTCGATCTCGGCATGTTATCCTTACTATATCGAGCCTTGGTGTTTAAACTTTTCCACAAGAATGGTGAATCTACAATTATTGCATTGCGAAAGTTTCCCACGGAGAATGGACTGAAGGCGCAAAAAAAGCGCCATATCTCTGAATGGGGTACTAAATTTTGTACGACCTTTTGAGGAAACGGGCAGTTTGGAAAATCGTCCAGGTTTCTTTTTAGGTACTTTTACTGAAGGCCGGGTGGAAAGTCGAGGTTGTCAGTTCGAATGGCGTACACGATCTCCAAACTTGACCCCGGCTTGTTGGACATCTTTTACTTTAAATAAATACACAGTGTCATGTTATTGTGATTTACTTCATTGTCCGTTTGTGTTTGCGTGATTTGCATACTACAGTCTCATTATGACGTGTGAGCGCCTTCTTTCGGTAACGTTTGGAATTGTCTCTGTATACATGAAAAAAATTCCAATGTCCCTCTGATGATAAGAGGGTTGATCCAGAAATAAGGTTCCCAAAGAGCCGCACAGGAAGGTGCTAGGCGAAATACGGCAATAGCAGTGTGCGCGGCTGTTCCGCATTCGCGATTCCCCCGGCTGCGCTTTGCTGCGCCGCTCATTCTTTGCTCAGCAGGTGTCCGAGATGGAAGTCCCCATTGTTGATCCCGCCAAGTGCGAGATTCGTAACGTAATTCGCTTTTTGCACGCCAAAGGGACTCCACCCGTGGATATTTATCGTCAGTTGACTGACGTGTATGGCGAGAAGTGTATATCCGTCCAACACGTCCAAAATTTGTGCAGGGAGTTTAGTGTCTGTCGGAAGGAACACAGGAACTTTTGGCACAATTTGTGTGGCCTATCATGCTCCACCCACCTTACAGTCCGGATCTCGCACCTAGTGATTATCAATTGTTTCCCAACTTAAAGGAACACTTGATAGGCCAACGCTTCCAGAGCGACAATGACGCAAAGAAGAGGTCAAACGCTTCCTCAAACGGTTAGAGCTGGAGCTCTATTGCATTGGGATACAGAAATTTGAGCCTCGTCTACAAAAATGCGCCGAAATAGATGGGGAATATGTAGAGAAATAGAGCTGACTTTCTTTTTTCTAACGATGTAAATTTCTATTAGAATAAACTATGTTTTCTATTTGTAAATTTGATGGGAACCTTATTTCTGGATCGACCTCTGGATATTTGCGGAAACCCAAATTTTTTCAGAGCATTACTTTTTTTTATTATGAATATTTTAAGCATGCACGAACTTATGACGCACCCTGTATCTGCAAAAAAGCTTTACATACATAAATTAAAATCTCTATTTTATGCTTAAAATTTAAAGCAAGTACGGGGGCTACGGAAAGTTCACGACCACTTCTAGTTTAGCGGTCAATGAGTACAATTTACAGATGATATGAAAAAGGCATGCCTTCTGCCAGTAAATATATCATTAGTTGACAAATGCTACTATACTTTTGAAAATTTTCCACATAATTTTATTTGAACAGATACACAAAAGACTTGTTATAGTATTTCAAACATAATTCAACAATTTCTTTTCACCAAACAAATAAATAAAGAAACAAATATTTAAAATCCATTTGACTTATCGGATTTACATTACTCAGATATTTTTTATTGAATGGAAATTCGAGTAAATTAATATATAAGAAAAAGAGTAAAAGGCAATGCGGTACCCAGAGACAGAGTTGTTTGTTGATATGACGTGCTATAATAAAATACTGGAACTAGCTTTATCAAAACTCTAAAATAATACTTATTTCCTTTATAGACTGCATTTTCATATAAATAGGGCGCCTTGACAGATCAAAAGGTTTTTGACTTCAGGACAATTTATTTCTAGACAGACAGTGGAAATGATCTTAAACTTATGATAATATTGTCTTGAGGTTTTTTACGCTTTTATTTCTCTGTAAATGGAATGTCAGGTAAATTTTCAAAATAAATGCTCTATTCCTTACTATGATCATATACTTCAAATTTCCATTTTTAAAGATTAAATAATAATATTTTGAATAAGATCTCTTTTTTATGAATTAAGTCAACGTACCATTACAAATGAAGAAGCCACGTTATTAAATAATTTCAGGAAATAAATATTAGTTTTTTTTTTTTTTTAACCAGTCAAAAGATCGAAAGGTTAGTAGTTGTGTATATTTTGATATAACAATAACACTTATCTTATTATGTACTACCTTTCAAGTTCCCACTTAATCTGAACATGAAATAGTTCTAGTCTCCAGTTATAGAACATACACAAAAACGCAAAAAATAACATAAGGTTGTAAGTTATGTAAAAATTATAATACTATTAGCAAGAGAGAGTTCGTAATTTTATCCAACAATTTGAAAGAAATCTTTCGCGAAGTAATAAAGTTGCTTTAAACGAAAAACTTTACCTACAATTAAGTTGAAATACCTGAAACATCAAAAATTTATACATAACATTTAACGCAGCTAAAGACAACGATAGGTAAAAATTTAACTTATTTAGTTTTGTGTCACAGTACATCAAATAGATAAAAATATTTAGCAACAAATTCGAAACTCAAACTTATAATTCATAGACATAAATGAACTGTAAGTAGTAATTATATATGTACTAAATAAAGACAGCAGGTAGAATAGATTTATGAGACAATTTCTTAAGGTTTGTTTTCTGTATCGCTACATTTGACTTAGCATGCAAACCTAGATTTTATTAATCTATTTATTGAATTTTTTAACAAAAGTATTGAAAACTCATGTAAACCTAAACATATATACAGGGTGTTTCTAAACTCATGGTACATACGCTAGGGGGTGATAGAACACATCAAGACGAGTAATAGTGAATAGGAAACCAAGGGTCCCAAACGTCTTCCGAAGGAGATAGGCGCCTTTAAAGTTTAGGCACCAAAATTTCAAATGATTATAAAAAACGGAAAAATTGGTCGATTCGTTTGCGGTTTTCACTAAAACTATTCTTTATGTCAGTATTTTCTTGAAAATAAATTTTAAAGATACAGTTCAAAAAATGTCGATAGAGGGCGCTTTAGACTTTGGAGTAACCAACAACTATTTTTTACCGTTATTTTTTGTATCTCATTACATGCTTTCAAAAGCTTAGGCTTTAACTTAAATTTTGAGCTCAAAATCTGAATCGTTGGGAGTGGTTAAGTAGCGCAAACTGGACTGTGTTCAGGAGTTAAAATTTCAAACGATTATAAAAAACGGAAAAATTGGTCGATTCGTTTGCGGTTTTCACTAAAACTATTCTTTATGTCAGTATTGTTTTGAAAATAAATTTTAAAGATAAAGTTAAAAAAATACCGATAGAGGGCGCTTTAGACTTTGGAGTAACGAAAAACTATTTTTTACCGTTATTTTTTGTATCTCATTACATACTTTCAAAAGCTTAGAATTAAACTTAAATTTTGAGCTCAAAATCTGAATCGCTGGGAGTGGTTAAGTAACGCAAACCGAACTGTGTTCAGGAGGGGGGTTCAAATTTCAACTCACGAACACAGTTCAGTTTGCGCTACTTAACCACTCCCACCGATTCCGATTTTGAGCTCAAAATTTAAGTCTAAGCTTTTGAAAGCATGTAATGAGATACAAAAAATAACGGTAAAAAATAGTTGTTGGTTACTCCGAAGTCTAAAGCGCCCTCTATCGGCATTTTTTGAACTGTATCTTTAAAATTTATTTTCAAGAAAATACTGACATAAAGAATAGTTTTAGTGAAAACCGCAAACGAATCGACCAATTTTTCCGTTTTTAATAATCATTTGAAATTTTGGTGCCTAAACTTTAAAGGCGCGTATCTCCTTCGGAAGACGTTTGGGACCCTTGGTTTCCTATTCACTATTACTCGACTGTATGTGTTCTATCACCCCCTAGCGTATGTGCCATGAGTTTAGAAACACCCTGTATATGTGTATCACAAAACCAAGTGTAGAAAATAAGAAGAATAATAATACTAATACTAATAACTGTCATGCAACCAACCGTCTTTTAACCTTTTCCTTAAGTAAAGTGAAGTGAAGAGACTGTGTCCCCAACGGTAAGTGAATTGAAATGAAGAGAAGAGACCAGTAGTGGTGGTGATTTTCATCGTATGTGTAGGATGAGGAAGGCTTCCGAGTTAATATTGGTTTAGTTTTGAGAAATAATATGTGTAGTTTTGGTGGAGTTTTGTTGTTGATAAATTGTAATCAAAGTATATATATTTTTAGGCAAGTGTAAATATTTGTATATAGGATTTTGTGTTCAATAAACTTTTCATATTAAATATCTTGTGCCTTCCGCGTTTGTCCTGACATCACAATAACTTTACTGAAATGTTGTTTATTTCCATAAAAATCGAACTCCGTTGACATATTTTAATTTTAAATATTTTTTCGTAAATTTGACTCTCGTTTTTCAATGAACAAAATTATCTATTCTGTAGACATTGGAATCTACGATTTCTAGTAGTGTAGATATACATTCCATGTTTAAATTCATATATGTGTTTTTACATTTATTTATCCCAGTTTCTAGGTACAGTTTAATCAGATTTTAAAAGTTTTCTAATAAACTGGGATATGTAACAGATCAAATGTTGCTCAAAAACCTTGACTGAATATTATTATTACTAGACTCCCTTGGCGACCAGTTTGGTCTCCTTTAAACCTATGGTAAGCATTGTATCATGTTGCTTTTATTCATAATTTAATTTACTTTCTCAATCCTTCGCCAAATTAGAAGAGTCTGATACAGAAATCATGAACTCGGTATTTTTATGTTAGCCGAATGCAGGTGATAAATCGCCAAACATTGTACCCGCCGTATTTTTTCTTATTCCATTAATTTCATTTAAAATATAACACTTTCACTCATTTTATTTAAAATACATAACTTTAATTTAAAACTGAAATACTTAAAATTCATGACTCTCAATTTTTTCTTATTTCTTAAAAAAATAATAATAATAATAATAATAAATAATACTATAAATTATGACATTTAATTTCAACATCAAAGCTTTGTTTTAATTTACCTCGCGAAAAATTGTTTATGACAGTCGCATGAGATGGACTATTATAATACTGATATTATGATGGCGATGGAACAATATTTGGCGATTTATCACCTGCGCCCGGCTAACATTAATTTACCAAATTGGCTGTATATATATATATATTTTTTTTTTTTTTTACTCAGTGGATGAACATGAGATTTGCAGATATATAAATTTACAAAGTATAATAAGAGGAGATAAATTTACTAAACATAAATATTTTCTTCTTCTTTTTTTCGATATTCTTTTGTATTAGGAGTATGATGCCGAGTACAGCTAGCACCGAAATACACATAGGCATGTAAAACAGATGGCGTTTTCAAACCCTGGAATAATAATATAAAAATTTCCGCTTGCAATCTGTTAGTGCGCTTCTCTAGTAATAAATAGATTTTCGGAAAAATACATTATGCACTTAGGTAGTTATTAACTGGTTTTAATTTAAGCTCTTTATTAGTATGTTAAAGCTAGGCACATTTAAAAAGTTATGTCTTCATATTGAAAACATGCTACACTTTTCAATTTTCAATTCTGATCACCAAATTAGTCAAAACACTTAGGATCTGAAATAAAATTCTATTCTGAATACCAAATTTTCTTCCATGAGTTCAAATAGTTTTGAAACTGATATTGGGAAAATAGGAGAAATTAACAATAATTTATGTAAACAAATCTGCAATTGACACGATATGGATTGTAAAGAATATGATCAGTTAAAAGAGTGTGATTAACAGTAAATATAATTTTAAACGTCTAGGTTTACACTGAAAATTTACATAAAATATGAAGTTAAAATATTAAATTTATTTTAATATTAAATGCATGTATTACGAAATTTAAATATCCACGTTTCAGTAAATTTATTCCATAAAAAAATTCCTTCTAAATTTAATCTACAATCCTAGATCATTAAATTCTTTTCTATCTAAAATAATATTCTATTCATTCCGTCTACTTAAATCCATTTCTATTTAAAATGCGTATTCTAATATTTATCCCCTTTCAAAATCTTTCTTAAAAACAATTCCAGTAATCATTTTTCTTTAAGATCTTTTTATTTCTCAATCTCAAAATATTGATATTTATTCTATTAAAGTTATTCGTTTTATACCATTTTCTTTTTTCTTTTCGAGTCAATTTCGAGTACTTTCTCTGAAGTCCCGCACACGTCCTAAATTATTACACCACTAGAATGTAATTCCGAACTTTTTTGGATTCGTGATTGACTGGCACGCTCGACTGCGATACGGAAAAAAACATTGCGTCTGCTTAGTATTTAACCCTGAACATGAGAACGGAGCTCAGAAATTTCGTGGAATTTGCTGTCTTCTAAAATTAAAATGCTGCTTTGAAGTGAGTCATCGGATAAATAGAATATTATAGTAAAATCTTTGAGAATGTAGCTTATGATGACATGACTAACTGCTAAGTTAGTAGTGATAATGACCAACTAATTTATAGAAATGTGGCGGATGCTTAGTTGTAATCTACTCAGCTGATTTTTAATAAAGGTTATCCGAATGGATATTGTTCTTTACTTAATGGGAAAACTCTAATGATGTTTTCGATTCCATGCCAAATTTCTAACGACTGCTGCGTATAAACTGCTTTAATACATCGAATGCAAGTAAAATGAACTGCTTTAATACATTGAATGCAAATAATATGTACTAATAATTGGTTCAAATGATGCTGCTTACTTTCCTAAAATGGAATTTTATGAGTGATATGATCTCTTGGATAATAGAGTTATTTTTACTTCATCTACTTCAGTTTTTCATTACATGTTACGAATAATCCTAACATATATATTTAGCTTTTTTCTGCAGACAAATCTCTAATGTATTTGTTACATTTCGATATAGTTATCTTACACAACAAAGAGAATTTTCAACATTTTATAAGTGGAAATAATTTTGTGCTAGAAAATTAATACTTGTAAAACATTTATTGTTGAATAAATATTATACATAAATATTTTTGCCAATAATACATTTTACCTCAGTATTTTAAATTGTATTTCATAAGCTTAAAACGGTATTTCTTGTATTCAAATTATTTTATCACACAGAATTATTTTCTATATTAAGCTTTATAATAATTTGTAACATAGATATTCACAAACGCATCTTAAAATATATATTACAAATATATTCACAAATATGTTGGGGATGTTAAAAAAAAGTTTCAATAATAAATAAATCAGAATTATGTATAATATAACACTAATCACCTGCAACGTTAACTTCAAAGGATTAACAGCAGCTGTAACTAATAGCCGTAACTTTCCCGACTTTTCTTTTATTACATTTCATGCCTGATACTAACTAATGAGGTAGGAACTTTTCGTCTGCATCGATTCTCATTTGACACTAAATCAAGAGAAATTATCGGGCATTTGTGAGCAGAATAAAGGAATACAGATAATGATTTATGGATTGGGTAGAATATTGCATCATTTTAAGAGTCAAAATTATACAGTGGGTATAATGTTCAAAATGTTAGTTTAATAAATATACTTATTTTAAATAACTTTATAACAGTATACTTATTTTAATTGCTAAAAGGTGTAAATTAAAAACAGTAAAAATTGGTTTATTCGACTGTTTGCATGTTTCGACTCGACCTGAGTCATTTTCAAAACAAATAAATAAAAATATTCTCAAAATTAATTGATATGGCCTAATGGAATGAATGCGTGGTTAACTGAATGATGGTATTTCATAGACCGTGCAGGTTTAGAATATTTCAATTTATTTGTTTTCAAAATTACTCGGGTAGAGCTGAAACATGTAAAGAGCCGAATAACCCTATTAAAATTTATGTATTAAAAACAAATACACTGTGCTAAAAGGTACACACATTACAATACAATAAACATCAACGTTTCATTTCGTATCTGCGAGCGTCTTAAAGATGTTATGATACACACAAGTCTAAAATTTTAAAATTTGGAGGCAAACGTCTCAGAGTCTTTGACGAATTATGACTGCAGCATGCACCAAACGTCATCAAGTTGCCAAGGCAACCGAAAGGAGAAAACCATCCCAGCGATAGAAAAGGGGGAGGGAGGCTAAATGGAACTGACTTCAAAAACGGTTTATATCATATTATGCCGTATTTTATGTATGCTATTGTATAAATTGTCGTAACAGGTTTGTTGTCCAAGCTTAATATTCCTAATGGACTCTAAAATTTTGTTGAGATATGGATTCTTGCACGGAATTATGATTCTTGCTTCATCAAAGACAACTTTGCTACTATCATTAGGCAAACAACCTATAAACCCAGCCAATTAAACCTATTTTTATTGTTTTTAATTTTTAATTTACATCCTTTAGCAATTCAAATTAGTATGCAAGTTGAGTTTCAGAATTAAGACAAAAATTTGCGTACGTAAAATATTAACTTGGATTTAATGTTTATTACACTAGATTATATTATTTATACAGATTAGAAGTTATGTTAGAAATGTTTTTCCACTAATATTATTTTAAACCTACGTTTTTAAGGGGGCAGATCACCTTAAAAATGACGATACTCCAGATAAAACCTGTTATCTCATAAAATATGTCGAGTGATACATATCCAAATTAAGGTAATTTTAACTTTAAAACCATTTTAGTCAAATATGATATTTTTTGCATTTCGCGCATCTTATTTCCAAAACTAAGTAACATATAAGGGGTGATCAAATGAAAAGGTACAAAACGACGTAAAAACGTAACAGTTAAATATTTGCATATTCCGCCATGGGAGAATGTAGCGAGACATCTCGGGATGTAATTGGAGTCTCTGACTGGGATCGGAGCATGCGCGGGCGCCCGCGTGCGCAGCAGAGGGCAGAAGCTCTTATCAAAACGGCGTCCAAATGATGCGGTAGTCCGTATGAGGACAGGATGGCGTCCGCGTTGCAAAATTCGACGATTGGGGAGCAGCGAGGTTTTATGTGATTTCTGACATCGGAAGGTGAGAAACCGGCAGCTATTCATCGCCGGATGGTGACAGTTTACGGCGAAAAATGTCTCTCTGACAAGTCTGTCAGAAAATGGAGTGCCCGTTTTCGTGCAGGCCGTGAGAGTCTGGGTGATGACCCGAGACCAGGCCAGGTAAACACTGTCATCACGAGCTATCTCATCGACAAGGTGGACGACCTAGTGAGAAGTGATCGGCGTGTCACATTGCGAATGTTGGCGGTGAAGGTGGATGTCAGCTATGGAACCGTGTGGACAATTGTTCACGACGGGTTGCGATATCGGAAGGTGTGTGCCGCTTGGGTTCCGAAGCAGCTCACCAACCAGCAAAAGGAGCTGCGTATGGGGCTAGCACTGCAACATCTGTTTCGGTATCAGGCAGACCCCGCTTTCATGCAGCGGATCGTCACAGGTGATAGACCTGGTGCCATCACTACGAGCCAGACACAAAGTGGGGCAGCATGCAGTGGCAGCATGCGTCGTCAACCCCCCCTAAAAAGTTCAAAGACGTGCCGTCAGCAGGCAAGGTGTTGCTCACCGTCTTTTTCGACGTTCAAGGTCCGCTACTTGTGGAATTCCTTTAGCACAGAAAAACCATTAACTCCGATATGTACTGTGAGACACTCCGACGCCTAGTCACACACATGGAACTGGTCAAGTTCAAGTTAGAGACGTTGGACCATCCGCCCTACAGTTCGGACATGTCGCCCTGCGATTTCCATGTGTTTGGTCCACTGAAGAAACACCTGAAAGGGAAGTGCTTCAACTCGAACGACGTACTCAAGGACGCTGTGAAGGACTGGGTCTCGTCACGGCCACAGGAATTCTGGGAACAAGGAATCCTGCGGCTTGTTCATCAGCGGGATCGTTGTGCTCAGGTCTATGGTGAATATTTTGAATAAAATCTACATTTGTCCCCACCGTATCGTTTCGTACCTTTTCATTTGGTCACCCGTTGTAGAATCTTATAACTATGAATTATATTGTATCTTACATATTTTTATAACCTCTACCTATTTTTAAGTAAATACCTGTAATATATGCATTTATTTTTTTATTGAAATTTTACCATAGATTTTGCGTTGTATGGTTTAATTGCGTGAAATATTTTCATCTGTAAACTTGATTATTAATTTAGAAATGAATTAATTATGAAAATAAAGTACGATATTGTAAGAATATATATATATATGTGTGTAATAATAAGTGCATATATCGATTGTATTTTTTATAATCTAGTATGTCTTAATTAAACTAGATTCTAATTATATATCATTAAAATTATTTAAAGGAATACATAGACAAATATTTGTACAATTTATTCTATAAAAAATGTTTAATTTGAACAAATCTTTACACCTCTATTTTTTTTTTTAATATTGCGTTAAAATCGAGCAATATCGAGCTGCTGTAAGTGAATCGCCCCCTTAAAAATACAAAATTGCTTAAATAATAAACCATAATCATGTATGAAGCATGCCATTAAACTAACTAGGGAAACATAGTGAACTCTTATCTCTTAATTTTAAAAGTGGTACCGGTCGAATGATCTTGCCGTTTTTAATTCCGTCTGCATGACGTCACCCGTAGGAATAGACCCATATCTTTTAAACAGATTCGAGAATCGAGAAGGCATTTCCTGTATATGAATATATATTTTGTCTCCTCAAGGCAAGGCCTTTACAATACTACCCTTGGCGGAATCTAAAATTACAATTTAAGTATATCCCCTAGTAAATTACAATGTATGCATATATTTGATCATCTGGGTTTAGTTTATATAATAGATATAACGACATTTTTCCTCAACAAATAAAAGAAAAGTGGTTAATAAAGAATATTCAAAAATACTAATGGACCAATTACTATAGGAATGTTTTTTCACGATAAGGGTATTTTTTCTTATGAATGATTTTGCTGTTTTATGGCAATTAAGCTATAAACAATTTTATTCTCCGTTTAAAATTTTTTTTGTCATATTTCATGTCAAAATAGACGTTTCTTTAAAAATATTGCTTTAATCAAATTATTTTCAAACATACGGGATAATTTTTACTTATGAATTGATAACGTGAGTTTCAAAACTCGCCTTATCCAAAATTTAAAAAACCGAATTTTCTTTATCAATCTATTCTATTGGTGAACTGCATCGAAAAAACACTAAAATCTGCAAAAAATTTGTTTTACGGTGTATTTCTGGCATTGTAAAATCTTGATTTACAATGAAAACCAATGGACGCAGCCAGAAGATTTTCGTGATTTCCCAAAATTTGATTTTCTGGATAAGGCGAGTTTTGAAATTCACGTCCTCAATTGTATTTCATTCTACATTTAAGTGTAGGTTTTCCAATGTAAGTGTCAATTTCAAATGTGTCTTGAAACATGGAGTGTGTAAAATCACTTCTACATTTGAAAGTCAAATGAAATTCAATATAATAATAAAATGATAATAATCATGTGTGGGTGATCTCTGACATAGTAGTAGAAATATTTATAATTTGGCTGTTTGTTTCAACTTTATCAGCAATAAAACATGAACATATAACTGTAATTTTTAATTAATTTTTAGCAGTGAAATTAGGCTTGAAATTATTGAATATTAAATACGTGATTATTTTTACATTTCTAACTCAGCGTAAACCAACAAAGTGAAAAATGTCCAAGCCGGAACCGTCTTCGACCGGCTTTCTTATTTTTCACTCTGTTCATTTACGCTTAGTTAGCAATGTGAAAAATTTCTCGTATTTAACATTTAAAACATAAACAATTCCACAGTAAGTATACTTTTTTTGTAAAAAAAAAAAAAAAAAAAAAAAAAAAAAAAAAAAAAAAAAAACTTTGGAAAATTATATAAGCGAGGTACTTTAGGAATAAATTTCTATTGAGACTAGGATGTAAATCATATTTTACGGTGTTAAAATCAACATGGGAAATATTATACAAATAAAATATAATATATGCACCTTATTTTAACTAAAAATATCTGTACATATATTTTTAAAAAGATAAAATATATTGGGTGTGTCGTCTTGTTTGTAGTGACTAAAGTATGATTAGAATACTTATAATTTTTTTTTACTAAAAGTATCAGTAAGTATTTTGCTTACACTAACATGATTTTGAATGGCATTTGCTTCTCATGTTTTATGGTGTATTATGGTCTGCTATCCACAAGCTATTAAAATATGCAATGATAAAAAAGGAAATATATACACTAAAATCTTCCCTGAAAAATTGTCTAACAAACAGTGCAAATTCCATTGAAATCCATCTAGTTCAGTAGATTACAAATAAATCTCGTAATATGTTGATATCACAATCAAGGTTTATTAACGCCATTCTATTTATCACGAAAAATAAAAAGCAACTTATAAATCATTTTTAAATGAAAAAAAAAAAGAAAATTCTTAAAAGGTTGAAAATTTTTAGATCACCAACTGAACAGTTAAACTGTATCAATCAACCTTTCAAACAAAACATAGCCAATAAAACATAAACAGAAAACGCACAATCAAGTGATAAAACTGCCCAATTTTTTTTCTGTCTTGCGCACGCAAAGTTATTGAGAGGTTGGTTTGCAAGTTTTGAAAGCTAATCGTGGTGAAGTAGTTTACGTGATGCTTTTTTCGAATATTTTGTATTGTACCTGAGTGAATATAGGCACACATTTCTGATACGAAAACCTTGTTTCGGAAGGATAAAAAAATGTAATATTTCACGAAATATCCAATCGTTGTATTACATTTATGCTTAATGTGTGAAAGGCATGCCTAATCAGAATTATTAAATCAAAAGTAATCAAATGGTTTCTGATATGCAAATCAAGGCGTTACGTCATAGTTGGCGAATGAAACGCTTTGCGCAAAATGGGTTCCTGAGTGGATTTTTGCAATACAACTTTTAGTTCAGCTGTAAAGACTGAAAACGATTTCTTAGGGCTCCGAAGTATCATTTGGAAGGAGCTATGATTTGACAAATTACCGGCCGTTTAGAAACAGGTCGAAAAATCATAGAAACATCAATATATGTAAATATTTTAAGACAGACAGTCTCTATACTATGTAAACAATTTCAGAGCTCTGAAACTGTTGTATGGAAACCTGAACAATGTCGTAAACGAATAATAAATACTTCTCAAGATATATAAGTGACAATAACTGCCACTAGTAACATAAAGTCTACTGCTCGACAGTTACATCCGGAGCTTTCATCCGTCACTGGAACTGTTGTATCAAAGAAAAATATATACAGAATGCTTAATAAAAAAAAACTTTTATGTCTAAAATCCTTAGCTATGTGTTTCGCTTTCTTCACAACAAACAAGGGATTGCTTTAATTGGTAGCAAAGGACATAAGAAGGGTAGTAAACACCAATAGACCATGTTCTGTTTACTGACCGTCGATATATATTTTAACATCTCGTTTTAAGAGTATTTACATCTGAAGGAAGTAAAGAACGCAAAATCATCCTGCGAACATCATTGAATGTGACCATTTCGATAATGCAGGTGTATGGTATAGGGAGGAATAATGATCGATGAGTGTAGACTCCTGCACGTTTTCAATAGGAAATCTGTGACCAGAAAGCGATGTCGCAATGAGGTTTTAGAACTCTACGTAAAATGATTCAGAGGTGCATACGGATCTGACGTTTTATTTATGGACGATAATGCTGGTCCACATTGAGCAAACCAGATTGACTAATACCTTGAAAGTGAAGACATTGAAGGCAAATACTCTGTCGAGAAAAACCTCCTGTTCTGAACCTGAATCAGAACTTATTGGACTACCTACAAAAAACAATTTCACGCAAGTATCCTCCTCTTCGAGACATAAATACTTTGAACATCGTACTTCTGGAGAAGTGGAACAGAATTCATCAAATAGTGTTAACAACATTATTGTCAGCATGAAAACACATTGTGATCTGTGTGTTCATAACAAGGGAGGCCACAATCGATACTAAATTCATAACTCTAATTTGTGTCTAAATTATCATTTTTTTCTGTACTTACCTTGGCACCTACTATCGACATTCTTACTGTTTTACGCTACAGTTTCATATCATATGCAGTTTTCTTATTTTTTTCCTTTGTATTAATCTGTAATGACATTGCGAATAATTCCACAAAAAATTATAAAGTAATAGTTCACATTTCCTAAAATATCCGTTACGTTATGTGTGTAAAGTTAATTTTGGTCATGAGTGTATAGTTATTAACTATGCAGAAGGATAAATGCTTCGGCTCACTCAATTACTAGATGTGTATTATTTTTTGAAATTATGCAATCAGAGTATTGAATTTGTTCTCTTGAGATGAATTTTAAAAGTTTTAAATTGTTCTAGTAGAAAATATTTGATAAATCTGTAACAAACTGGCATAGACGGAAATCATATGCTATGTTTAATTCAATGTAAAGTATTTAAGAAAATAGTGAGTCTTAAAAATTAGGCGTGACTACATAATGGACATTAAATGTGAATAATAATAAACAAGTGTTTCATCTGCGTAAAATTTGTTGTTATATAAAACTAATTTTCTAGTTTAGGATTGTAATTCATTTAAAAAAAACCGCAAACCAAATTTAATATGATTTTGACAAAATACGAGGAAGAAAAAATGATATTGATATTATTGAATCCATTGTAAAATGTAAATGTCGTTTGATATGCGCTGTCCACATATTTCTTTCAAATCAATGATAATTTTTCAAAAGATTTATCAAACGTTTCGCAGAAGTGTATAGGTGGAATGTAGCTTAATTAAAATATTTTAAATATTGTTGAGAAAACGACAAAAAAAGTACTGAGTGAATCAATCATAATCAAGTATGTTATTAAAATATTATTACTATATTTAGAAGGCTTGCTCATGATTACTGGTAGCAGAATTTAAAATTAAGCGAAAAAAATGTCACAATATATATCTGCAGGTATCGCAAATCGTCCACGTGCTGAATACAAATATTTTCTAGCGGATATTTATAGGTCTACAGCATTTAACCTAGAATTAACCTCCGAAATCGATTTCTGTAAAATTTGCAAGAAAAATCTAAAGAGAAATTTTTTTAAAGAAAATACTGATATTAAAACAGCGGTAGGACACCTGATCTGGCACTATAAAGGTAACCTGTCAAATATTCACATTTTCTTCTAAATACATACATCTTAAATATTAATTTTTATTTTAAATGTCATTTTAAAAGATTCCAAATGGTGCTTATACTAACGCTTGTAAAAACATAACTATGAATATGGTAACTTCAGATTAGCGAACAATTTTACGTTGAAAGGTATATATAAATATTATACAGACATACAAACAATAAATACAATAAACCCAACTGGAGTGAAAAATTAGCCAGAGCCAGGAATCGAACCCGGGACCACAGTATACAAGACTGCTGCTCTAACCACTGAGCTACTCCGGCCGATGCCTGAGTCTGCAATTTCTTACTAATAAACCATGTTGGGGAAGTCACCAGCCATCTATGCGACAGCCTTGGATGACCGGACAACGATAAATAGATTATACTATTACATCGATCTACGATAATTATAATAAAACACTCATACTACACTATATATTAAAACACACATACACACATAAATAACACCTGCATTCAACAGTTAAAGGTATATATAAATATTATACAGACATGCAATTATACAGACATACAGACATTGTATGTCTGTATAATATTTATATATAGCTTTAACTGTTGAATGCAGGTGTTATTTATGTGTGTATGTGTGCTTTAATATATAGTGTAGTATGAATGTTTTATTATAATTTTACATTGAGTTTACTAATACTAATAATTGCACATAAACATAAATGAGTTAAATTGAATTTACATGAAGTTAAATAAAATGATTTTGTACAATTACAATTACGGCGATAGAGTTATTCGTCGTAGTTTTAAAAAGCTTCCATAAAGTAAGGCCCCATCTATCAATATATAAAACTGTATAATTAAAAATGAACGTCTTTTATAATTTTTCTGGTAGACATATTCCACAACTTTGGTATTATTTCGTTGTGAACATAAAATATATTTTTTTTCAAAATCGATATTTAATTTAAAAATCAAAGATGAGTTTTACCACAGCAACAATTTTATTCTACCATGTAATTTTGTTGGTTAAGCTCCAAAATGTTCAGATTCTAAATCTAAATAAAAAGGAAAACATATTTACTCAATTAAAATTAATTAAGGCTGTTCTCGAATCCAAAGAATCTACTTTTTGAAATGTTTCTACTTTCATTTTTGTTCGGAATCGCATGAAATTAGAAGGTGTATTTATTATAAAAATCTGTCATTAAATGGCGTTTTCCCTTTTTCGGTAAAGCTGAATGTCTTTCAGAAAGTACAGTCAAACTTGGCGTTTGGAAAATGATTTCCGGACGCGACAGCTCGTGAAAGTATAAAAAAGTAACCCCAATGACGGCAGTTACTTATAATTCCATAAGTAAATTATTTATGAAAAAATGCAAACGCCATTCGATTACAAATCGCTTCAATAGTCAGGTCTGCTAATTTTATACCTTTACGTTTAAAAATGAGTCATTTAGCAGGGAATTTGAGAACCGCTTCGGCTAATTCGATTTTACAAACATCTATCCCAAAGTACAGTTTGGATCAAAGATAGTCGTTACTCATGCACGTGTCTTTACTTTATAATATAGATTTATAAAATCAATACTGAAATGTAAACCTTACCGAAAATTGTAAAATCGCTAATTTTAAAGTAGAGTGAATTATTTCTGTATCTAAGACTAAGTGTTAGTTTCATCGTGAAACAGCATAACTCAGCAAACAGTACGCTATGAGTGCCTTCAAAATTTACAATATAAAATAAAATTAGTGCATCAAGCAAGATATTGTCACATAACCATATATTAATATCATTGAAACATTTTTGAAGTGATAGAATTTTGTAAAATTAAAGAACGTTTTCTCTACCTATCAATAAATCATAGAAAAAAATACGACAAATACTGTTTTTTTTTCCCATTATATAAGAAAAGTATAGAAATATTTTGTGTAAGATATTTTATTGCGCTCTTATCATGATCCAGGTAGATATAATAGATTAATCATATTTAATCCGATTACATGTATGTTGTAGTAATTTACTACATAGATACACATTCATAAATGATCTGCTTAAAGGAAAATAGATAAGCAACACATCTGCAGTATTTTCTTAGTCCTTGTATTAAAAAAAACTTGCAAGAGAAATTAATAATTTGACACAAATGAAAAGAAATATATTTTTACTAGTGTATTTTATACGTACATTTTAAAAAAATGTTTCTTTGACAACATTGCAAGAAAGTTTAAATAACTTACTCTATCGAATTTTATATCAAATTGCATTATCAATCAACTAAAAAAATAAATAAGCAGGGTGTATCTGAAATGCTTCAACAAACTTAGAGGGATGATATTACTCATCAAGACAAACAAAAAATGAAATGGAACATGGTGTCGTAAATTACGTTTCAAGTGTGAAAATCGCAAAACTAATAAAAATACCGAAATCTCGCATTCTGCTTTTCTGAAGAACTGGATAGTAGCACGAAGCTGGCTTTCCTTTCACTTTGTGCATATCCGGTCAGAAATAGATAACAAAAACTTAGAAGAAAGCCAAACAAATCTGTGAGCAGGAATCCAAGTATGCAAATTTGAGCGTGTACGCTAGTCGTTCCACCGTAGATATACTCCGTAGGTAGAATCTCCGCGGTGGACACTTTGAACAATTGTTGTAAAATATTTGTTTTCTCTAATATTCATGAGCTGTGCTGTACTATTTTGCGCAATAAATAATTTTCCGGTGCGTTTCTTTCTTTTCTCAGTTTGTCCATTTCCAGACGTAATTTCTCGATTTCCATCCTTTAAACGTCATTTGCGACCAAATGTTCCATTGCATTTTTTGTTAATCTTCTTGAGTACTATCATCCCTCTAAGTTTGTTGAAGTATTTCAGATACACCCTGTATATTTCAGATTCGCTGGAACATAGGAAATTGGCTTATGATAAAAAAAAAATATATATAAACTAGAGAACAGGAATTCTGCTTTTTCAGAATTTAGTGTCGCCCCCGACATTTCCATTACTTCATTTTCTTCTGATGGACTGGTGGTTCTGTTATTATGAAACAGACATTATAAATGAAGCGTTAGGTGAAGATCAAACAGCAGTCGTAAAAAGTTAGAACTGTGATTTTCTGGTGAGAATGGGGGGGGGGGGGGATGGCCATAATGTTTTTTCAAAAAAAAAATTACTGCCATTTTTTTTTTTTACTAAGTTTACTAAGTTTAATACTAAGTTTTTTTCAGTTACAAATGTTCGATGTGTGACCCTTTTTGTTACATGATATACGTCCAATCTGTAATCGAGTTCGTTCCAAACATTTTGTAGCATCACTCTGTCAATGGTTCGGAAAGCTTCACAAATGCGTTCTTTAAGTCTGAACACTTTGTTTTCCGCATTGGTGATACATAAACAATGTCTTTGACACTGTCAAAACTTAAAGAACGCATTTGTGCAGAATTTCAGAAACATCGACAGAGTGATGCTACAAAATGTTTAGAACGAACTGGATTAGAGATTGGATGTATGCCGTGTAACAAGGGGGTCACACATCGAACATTCCCAACTGAAAACAACTTGGAATATTTCTCTTTTAAATTCATGTGTCACTTATTGTAAAGTGTGCAGTAGTTTCGAAAATATGATTTTTTTTAAATCAGGTCCACCATTTGTAATAGCCCTGTATTCTAATCGCCGATAAACGTTAAATTTTATTTAAAATATATATGTATATTTTAATAGTTTTCATTTTTTAAATAAAATGCATTAATTTTTGGATCCGTTTCATTTAATTTTTTTTAACGGACAACTTCAACATAGGCTTAGGTAATTCCTGCAACTGCTTGTAATGAACTATAACAAAATATTAATTATTTTCGGTACAACTGGAAGGTCGCTGCACCTGGACATCCACACAGACTCTTCCCATCCAATTTCACATAAAAACTTGAACAATGCATGTTATTATATTCTATAAGTAATGTATAGTATGCTTTCTTTATAGTATAAAGTGTTATAGTATGTTAATTTCATAGTTTTTTTTCTCATAAAAAAGTAATATTTTCAAGAGCTACAGCGTGGGAAATTTACCAAACGCAATAGTGATAAAGATTTTTAAAAGACATTTAAAGCTAAGTAACATTTTTTAATCGCCGATATGCGTTAAATTTTATTTTTAAAAAATTGTAAATAGTTTTCATTTTTTAATAAAATGCATTAATTTTTTGGACCCGTTTAAGGGGTCTCACGACTCTTAAAGCTTCGAAATTTTCTGAACATATTTTCTGAACATTTTAATATAATTGCTTCCATAAAATTCTCATTAGAACAGGAGTTATGGCTTTTAGAATTATACCCACTCAATAGCTGAAGCGGCGTTACGGAAACTTTGAAGTCATCTTTCTCCAAATGACGTTTTTGGGTATAATGTGCACGATTTCTCAAAAACTTCTGGATATTTTTTCATAAAATTTTCAAAACATCCGTTTCATGTTAATCTGTGTAAATTGAACCTAAAATATTATTCTCATTGTTCAAAAAATATTTGTTTGGGGTGATTATGTTGTTACGGTTTTCAAAATTTTATATTAGCTATATACAACTTTGTATTAAAAATATAAAAATGCTTTAAATACAATTTTTTTTAGGTTCAGGGTAATTATTATAATCTGAAGTAAACGTAGGCACCAAAAGTTTCATTCTAGTTGCAATATTTATTTTGTAATCGTGCGCGTAAGCTGTTATACCGATTTTCTCCTCGTCAAATATCTGACATTTTGGAGATTCCTGTAAATGCTAATTCGGTATCATGCCATTTTTAAATACATAAAATGAAAGAACATACTTATATCTTCAATCTGAATTGAAATTTTGTTTTAAAATAATCTACATTTTAAGATATTAAATGTTGAAAATGGTCTCTTATTTTCATTTTTTTTTAATTTAAGAGACCTGAGAACCCCTAATTTATTTAATTTTTATCGGACAACTTCAACATAGACCTAGGTAATGCCTGTAACTCTTTGCTTGTAATGAACTATAAAAAATTATGAATTATTTTCGGTACAACTGGAAGGTGGCTGCATCTGGAAATCCACACACACCCTTCCCATCCAACTACACATGAAAACTTGAACAATGTTTATTATTTTATTCTGTAAGTAATGTATAGTATGTACATGCATTGTTACTTCCGCTTGAAAATTTTCAAGATTCATAAAATTGTCACATTCCAAGTCACGAGCCTTGCCATTTTAAACTCTTTTTTAGCGAAAACAGATTCATAGTGTGTTTTTCTGAAAACTCCGTGTGTGGTGGATCTGGATTATAGCATTTTTGTAATGCAACCATCCCTGGACTATGCCCCACAAACTTTAGTGATACTTCTGTAGCTAGCTTGACGCGTGCTTCTACAGACTAAGTGTGGCTGATGAAATTTGCGACATCCCATTTAGTTACTTAGTATATTATATGAAAGATTTCACATCATCATTACACTCTTAAAAAAATAAAAGTTTCAATTTATATGTGTAAATTAAAATAATTATGCTTTTGTCATAAAATTTACACTCTTGTTGTAAATTCATAACTCTGCGTAGTTCCATAAGTTTTTGTAGTGTAAGTCACATTGCTGATAACTGTTATGCTTGTTGACCACCGTTATTTTCGAAAAGATTGCTTCGCCTTTTTCCATTAATGGGATATCTCCCATAAAGTAAGTCACATTTTTCCGTTCTAAAATACTGTTAGACAAAAATCGTAGAATGTGACTTACACGACAACTGATCGTGGAAATACCCCTATATTTATTAACTTACTGGAAATGTGTAATTTGCTATCCTTCAAAAACTCAAAGATGTGTGTAGACATAGAAAAATATACAGGTTTATCTGAATTACAGTGCTAATGTAAATTTCAAAAAATTGCATATTACAGGAAAATCTGTGAATTTTGCTTATTACACCGAAATATGTGTAAGAATATGACGCATATATCAGAAATATGCGTACGCATGTGAAAACAATAAATATTGATATTTGGAAACTTGGCTTGTGCAATATGTAGCTGAATGGTCAAGATGGTGCTTTGGAAAGTTGCAGTTCCTCAGTTCTTATCCCGTTTCAGTAAGTAATGTTTCTTTACTGTAGATTCAATTAAATAAAGAATTTCTTCTCTGGATTTATATGTACCTTTGAAAACTTGTGACTGAAAATGATCCGACAAAAATCCGACAAAATATAGAAATAGTACTGGTGTCACATATTCTGTATTTTAACCCTTTCACTACCACCATCTAATAAACTGAAATACACATTATGGAGTTTTAACACATTGTCAAGAATGCTCCGAATAAGCTATAAACCATTTAATCAAAAATTCCTGACAATTATTTTAGTGTTACAGAAAGGTCAAACGTCATAGACACGATTTAAAGAAAATTCTATAAAATAATTATAGTTATTTAGAACTATCACAATAAGTTTAAATCAAAGTTTCTAGTTTATTTAACAATTTAAATATATATTTATCAGCTTTTGATATTTAATTATATCAAACTTAGAGGATTTTGAAACAGCTACGGAATTCTACGAGGGCATCCATCTTGATTCAAAAATGTTTAGGTGAAATTTGTCTTCAAACAAATTCTCTCATCTATTGGTTTGATTTGTAAATATCTGTGCTTATTATAGGGAAATGATTAAAAACGCATACAAAATTTGTAAAATTCTTCTAAATTAAATTAAACGTAAAGAAAAATTCTAAAAAGGATGTGATTGATCAAGGACGCTAGTAACGAATCGGTTAATGAAATTTCATTTTACAGTGTGCTTTTTTAAGTAATTCAGGTTACGTGCATAAATTGTGTTCAAGACGCACTTCAGAAATTCGACAGTTAGATTTTCGCATCTGAGATTGAAGTAATTTTGGATCACAATCCCTTGCCTATATTACCCAGAGATTGCCAAATGGTGCCAAGCTAGCTCGCTGGGATTTAGCTCTTCTGAGATACTATCTCGAAATTACTTATATGAAAGGAAGTAGTAATGGTAATGCTGATGCCCTTTCTAGATTCCCTTAGGGAAAGATATAAACTTATTGTATAATGATTGTATTGTTATATGTTCTAATATTTTATGTAATGTTTAATTCGACTGATGTTTACATCCTATATATATATATATATATATATATATATATTAGGGCGTATCGAAAAAATCGAAATTTCTCAAATCTTTTAGCGGTAGTGCGGAAAATTTGTGAACTCCGTTCATTAAAAATTTTGTGGAATCTTAAATCCGTGGCTTGATATCTTCTGTCGCCTCAGTGGGCCGAAAGGTCCGAAAATTTGACTAAAAATGATTGAAATACAAAAATTAATAAATGATCACAGATTTCGTTGATCGGTTTGAGTTAGTGCTTAAAAGGTACTATGTTTGAACAACAACAAACAAAATTTTCTTTAGACTTATAGATTAATATCTTCTGCTGCTTCATCGGCATCGAATTTTGGAAATTTTGACTCATTTTGGCACTTTTCTGCATAACGGTTTACTGCTTGCTTAATGCACAATCAAGACAGACTAGGTTTGGCACTCTGCCAAAAAAGTGAAAGACCCCTATTTTCAAGCCCAGGAACAAATCAGAGCGACCAGTAAATCATCTGACCACTCTCTTTCGTCCGGCTAAGCGCAGTAGGCAGGCGCTACAAGCATCTGTGAGTAGCAACCGATTTTAAATCGTTTAAAGCAGTATACTTTTAATTAGTGTGCGGTGTTTATAATTGCTTGCACTGCAGTCATTTTAAAAGGATTTTTTTTTTTAATCTTTATTTTCGAAGATGAGATATAGGTAAATATTTGATATAAGCAGATAAGCAGAAATAAACAGATAATCCATTGGACTAGTCGCTGAAGTTTCAATTCAAGCCTGCGAATTACACCATTAGACACACCTGTGTTCACTACAGTGCCGTTACACCCGAGAACAATAAGGTTTCTAAAACATCCAATAGATCACCCTTTACGTATTTGTAAGTGCTATTAGATATATCAAGATTACATCCACTTTCAGGTGTAATATGTCCCATGTACGTAGAACCAGGTTCCGATACAATACAATAATGCGCTTCTACAATTGTTCTTTGGAACTGTTTAGCCTTGAGTGTTTCTGATGCTAAAGTTTTGTCATGCCGTCCATCAAAAGAAAGACCAGATAGAGTGGGACAATTTTCATTTTATTTTCAGAACATTTTTTTGTAAATTCTCGATTTTTCCCTTCATATTCTATTTTTGTCTGTGACGAGGCTAATATGTGATTTCGATATTAAACCCAAATCTTGCATAAAACTCGATGCAATAGCAGCCGTCGCTCTGTTGGATACACCATATATTTTACCGGCAAGAACCACCAACCGACAAGTTATTCAGTTTTAAACGCATTTGAACGCTCCCAGTTGACTGCTGAAGAGACGTTGTATAGGACCTGTGTGCCCAGTTCCCCCCAATCTTCACCTCCATCACATATCTTCTATTTTATTTTCCCTTTCATTCTCCACTGAATAGCTTAAAGCAGAAGCAAGAGACGCCTGTTTTGCAGATCCTGTTCCTTTAAAATTTGACGTTTTTAGAGCCGCATTGTTTCTGGAACATTAACACTTCCAACGAACATTTTTGTTTCTGTCCATTGTCAATGAGGAACGCCTGTTCTTTTGCAGAAACTTTGCTTTCTTTCGAAGAGATACACTCCTTAAAAATCGCTCATTTACAGGCAGATATGTCAAAAGATGTTTTTGCTTTCATTTTAAATTTTTCAATTATTTTCGAGAGTAGTTTTGCTTTTTCAAAGACGTTTTATATTTTTCATAAATGGTCGACATTTTCCATGGTACGTGCGTATCATATCGCTAACACGTTTATTTAAAACTGAAGCAATGGATGTATCGATGTATAAATTTTCCATCTTCAAACCAACAATTTCTGAAATAACTGAAAAACATGGTAGCGCCTGCCTACTGCGCTTAACCGGACAAAAGAGAGTGGTCAAGTGATTTACTGGTCGCTCTGATTTGTTTCTCGGCATAAAAATAGGGGTCTTCCACTTTTTCGGCAGAGTGCCAAACTCAGTCTATCTGGATTGTGCATTGAGCAAGCAGTAAACCGTTATGCAGAAAAGTACCAAAAAGCGTCAAAATTTCCAAATTTCGATGCCGACGAGGCGGCAGAAGATATTAACCTATATTTCTAAAAAAAATTTTGGTTGTTGTTGTTCAAAAATAGTACCTTTTAAGCACTACCTCAAACCGATCATAGAAATCTGTGATAAATTATTAATTTTTGTATTTTAGTCATTTTTAGTCCAATTTTCGGAACTTTCAGCCCGATGAGGCGACGGAAGATATTAACCCACTGCTTTAAGATTACGCAAAATTTTTAATGAAGGGAGTTCACAAATTTCCCGCACTACCGCTAAAAGATTTGAGAAATTTCGATTTTTTCGATACGCCCTAATATATATATATATATATATATATATACATATATATTTTCATTTAAGTGTTGAAATGTTTGGGTTAGGCTCTTTCACTGGCTCTTTCCTTTATTAATGTGTTTGTGAATTCTCTCTCTATTTACTTAGCAGGATATTCTCTAAGAAGAAGTATGTGCCCCTTAAGGAAGGACGTTCAAAGATCGCATTAATTTTAATATTTGCGAAACACGGTGATTGCCGGTCGCCAACGCATAACTATTCGAACTTGAACAGAGATCATTTGCCGCGAAGATCGTGGAGTGGAATGTTCGAATGAAATCAGTGGTGTGTTGCCCTGATTGTTTTTGGATAACTTCAACATCTTAATGTCTTGGTGGAGTGGTGTAGCATTGAAAAGTTTATAGCATTTGTTTTTGTGTTTGTCATCGTATTAAATAAGAGCTCATCAATCCGATATTTCTAATTAATAGCTGTGTATAATTATCATGTAACTTAGTGTTTCGTCCCAAGATGTTCTTTTATGAATTCCTTTCGGTAATGTTAAGTCTATGAGCACTTTATGCATTGTTATATTTAAAATATCTCCTACGGGAATTAATATTTAAAACTTCTGTTTCTGCGTACTCTTCCTAAAGGATGTATCTTTTTTTCTTAGTTCTCAAAGTGTTTCTAAAATCCACACTTAAATTTATATGAAGTGTTAAACTTTTACTCCCAATTCGTCTGCTTTTAATACATAAAATATTAAATGAAGCACAGATTTTTGAAATATTTTGACGATTAAGAAAAAAAGAGACATCCTTTAAGCAGAGAACACAGAAAACAGAAATAAAAAATATTAATGTCCTGAGGAGATATTTTAAACATAAGAATGCATCAAGCGCCCATATACTTAACATAAACATAGGAATTCGAAAACTGAGTAACGAGCTGCCTTAATGTTAATTTTCCAAAATTAGAGTGATTTTTATTTATTTATATATTATTTTATTTTTCTATTTTCCGAATATCCTGCAAAAACTATCGTTTCTAAAGGGACATGCAAATTTCATTTGAAAAAGAAAATATATAATTTCTTGGTAAAATGATACGTTGGACAACATTCATATTTTAACATACAATTTTTCTTAAGTTTCCAAATACAGTAAACCCTCGATTTAACGGACCTCGGTTCAACGGACTTCGGATTCAACGGACTAATTTAAAAAAAATTAAAAATTAAAAATTAAAAAAAAAATTAAAGTAAAACAAGTGGGTAATTGTGATCGCAGATCCCACAGAGGGTTTCGTTTAATATCCCTTTTAAAACACTTACAGGGTTTGAGATTTCGGATTTTAGGAGTACAATAATGGAGGCTGGTGATGATATCCCTGAGAAAGATATAGAACAGTGGCTCGAGAATGACGAAGCAGATCCAGTCTACCAGATTCTAAATGAGGAGGAGATCGCAGAAAGTATTCTGCATGATGATAATGAAGATGAGGTCGAGGACGACAAGAAAGAAGAATTAAGCGAATTTCGACCGAAATTATCTACAGTACGAGAGCTGTACTTACTTACTTACATAGTGGCATCTTCAGATCCCGAAGTGTTTGCGTATTATGAACACTTTAGACAATTTCGAGCTCTTATAATAAAAAAACAGCATTCAAGTGGGAAACAACTAAAACTAGACGCCTTTTTTCGATCCAGTAGTATGGAGCAACCTTAATGTGATGTAAATAAGATAAAATGATGCCTGTTGTTTTGGGGGCATTGTAATTTTTTTCCATTTGTTTATTACTTGTTTATTAATTATTATTTCTGTGTAAAAAGTGTTTCATTCCCATAAAAGTTGCATATGTGTTAATTCGTTTGTATTTCATTACCAATATTGTATTATTAAAAGTAATGTATTGTGTTTATATATACATATATATATACACAGTAGTATATATGTATATGCAATATATATTTATGTATATACATATATTGTATATATGCAATACATGTATATACACTGTATATATTGTATATATATATTATGTATATATATGTAATTTGCACTGTAATAATATATGTAATTACAAGTACGTAATAATATATATATGTACTATAATTATAACAAAATAATATTATAAATACTACTTTGCGATTTAACGGACTTTCGATTTAACGGACACATCTTAGTCCCAATTAGTCCGTTAAATCGAGGGTTTACTGTACTGTTAATTTTTTTATTTATTTTTATTTAACCGCAATGCATTATTTCATCATCCAGCTTCTTCTTCTTAATTTCTCTGAAGGTATGCTTATGGCTTGTGGTAAAATACTCAAATCAAACTAGATTCCAGACGGTAATCAATGCTTTTTAATGCTGCATTTTAATATGCTGTATGTTTCGATTAGCAGACATTTTACTTCTTTTTCAAATGTTAATAATTCATATATGTTTGGAAAAAATAACAAAAATCAGTTTTAAATTTAATACTAGAAAACATTAAAAAAATATATTTTTATATATTGCATTCTTTGAAATTTTATACTTAAATCTTCCTCCACCTACATTGCTACTAGCTATACGAATCGTGTCTCAAAGCTCGTAGCAATGGTGGAGGGGTCAATTTATGCGTAAAAATTCCAGGAATTCACCCATTGTCCTATGTGACGGGGGTGTGTGGCAGTTGGCAACAAGCAAAGCCCTTAAATGAGAGCTTTGGGCACAAGGTACCTCTGGTAAATGATCTTCGAAGTCGGTTTATAATTCGTCTTCCTACGTTGTTCGAGTAGCTCAGGATACAATCTTATCGTTTCAGACGGCAACTAAACAGAATATACATATTTGTGATGTGATGGTTCATTTTCTGTTGAATGTTTCAGAGTTACTTACTTCACCACTGTGATTATAGTTTGCTTATTACTTTTTGGTTATGTATACTGATTTTTAAGATTTTTTAAATCAGGATATTACCATTTGGAAAAAAAAAACAATTAATACTAATCAATAAATTTTCTTGTATAATTAATTCACTCTTAAGCAGGATTCTCGCTGGCTTTCGACCAACATTAGCGATTTGGCGAATAAGAAATAAAAAACAGTATCCAAATGAAAGAAAATGATATAACAAAAATAGATTCGATATGAAACATATAAAAATCTATCTTTAACCCCTTATCGTAAAGCTTTATTTCTATATGTTCTATAACAACATATTTTTTGCAATTGCTTACAAAATAGAAATTTGACTATCCGCTACAGAAACTCTTAAAAATAAGTACATTATTAAATGACTCCTAAATGTGTAACTGTTTCATTCTTTTAGCAGTCTAAATAAAAATTAGAAACAGCTATCTTTGATTTACCGATGTGAAAATTTGCACTAAAAATAGCTATGAGATTTCGACTCTTGACAGATAGAATAAAATTGACCAACCAACTAATAAATAGTATGGTAAATGGGCAATTTCAACAACGCATTCGAGTAAATTTTTTCTCTATTTGGCTCTTTATGAGTGTAATTTTATTTGTGTTTTTATCGGCATGACGCGACGCCGCGCCGGCTCATAGATAGTGATTAACTGAGAATAGAGAAATACCTATCGCATAATCTTTTCCGTGCCTTTGGCTGTTTCTAAACTGAACTGGTGTTGAGTCAGTATGTTTATAAACAGAGCAATGTAAATGGCACAATGCGATTGAACATGTTAAAGCAACATCAATCGTTCAGTAACGCGGATAAGGATCTCTACTCTATTGGAAAAACACGCACACAAAGAGAGCAGAAATTGAGCACTTGCAATTTGGCGAGTTTGATTGTTAGTTTACTCTCCAAATAAAGCATTTTGACGCGATTTGGCGTAATGGCGAGCGGCAGCGAGAACCCTGCTCTTAAGTACTCACATTTGCATACTTATTCATTTTCCAAAATGGAGTTTTATTTTATGTATTTCCATTTATTGGAGTCTCTCTCTCTTTTTTTTAATCTGCTGTTAAAATTTTCGTTTCTGAAAAGGCATGCAAATTTCATTTGAAGAAGCACATGGCTATTTACAATTTGCTTATTAAATTTATATATTGGATACCATTCAGATTTTCCCATACAAGCTCTTTTTACATTTCCAAATACCTGTTTTTATTATATTTTAAACTTATTTTGATTTAAACTTAATATAATATTTAATAGCCTCATTCCGACTACTTACATATTATGAAGTTATACATCTAGATGTTTGAGTACGCTGTATGTGTTAAGAAGCAGACAGCAATTTACAAAGATTTTGTGCATGTTTCGAAAAAAAAATAACAAAAATCAGTTTTAAGTGCGATACCAGAAAAAAATAAAGAAAAATACTTTTAAATATTACATACCATCTGTCTAAGTTAAAAAATTTTGAGAAAGCTTGTGCTAAATTTCAGGTTGCAATCTTGTTTCAGACAGATTATTTTAAGTGTTAATATATTGTGTTTATCACAGTTTTGTACATACAATGCACTTTGCTTTTATTAAGATTCCTGTGACATACAATATCTGAGAGTGTATGTTTTTGTTATAGAGAAAATAATATTACAGTGTCATACAATGTATCTCAAATTCGGACAATACTTTGTTTATTGAAAAGAAAATTGCCTAACTTTTTTTAAAAATCAATTTAGGCGTGTCGATTACAATAAATATAGTTCTCAATCGTTAATTTTATTTACAGAATTTAAATATACATATAACTAAAGCTCGAGAGACAAATACTAAAGATTAACTTGTTTTTAATGTGGTTTAATATAAAACAGCTTACATAACCGAGCGCTTTCCAGATATACTCCACTTTTCCGTGTCTCCTATCATGTTCAATATAGAGAGGGGACTTACAATAAAAATAACAAATCTTCGTGATAAATTATTTATTTTATTAAAAGTTGCTGGTTTTTAATTTCTGCCCCCGGCTGGGCAAGGTTCACTCAACATTTCGTCCCTTCGTGGTCGATAAAATGACTGCCAAGCTTGCTTGGGAACTAAACACCGAGGGTCTCGCGTTGGATTGAACACCTGTCCGGGGCATATGCTGCATAGCACCTCGGGACCCATGGTCAAGTAAACAGAGTTGGGCACTGTAGGCCCTGATCCATCATGGATCGTACAGCCACAGGTTTATTTTTTTAGTTTTTAATTGCGTATTTGATTCACTTTGATTTATTTCGAAAAAAATATGATTTGTACGACATAAGAAAGGACACAAAGAAACTCTTATTTCTGTTTTCAAAAAATATACTGTGGAGATTTTTTACACACAGTTAGGTTATTTGATAGATATCGGAGTTTGCGTAAGTGGGATGTCGTAAAATGTGATGATAAATCAAAATAGTGAAATGTGCCAATTCCAAATTTTTCTGCATTCCTATACATAATAATATTTCAAAACATTATTGCACATATTATTAGTTTAGTGTTATTCTTTCAATATTGCATCAACTTTGATTTTCATCTGAAGTTTCTGCTTCATTTTACTAATCGGAATAAAAACGAGTTAATCTCAATCAGATTACTCAATAAAATCAATATTTTCTTTTATTCTATTTTGCATCATCTGCTTGAGAATCACCAGGTTAGCTGCGCGCGTATTGCGCATCACTGCATGAACCGCCGATGTACAATAGAACTATGGAAAATCAAGAAAAATCGCTGTTACAGTGCCTCCTTTTGACTGATTGATACCAAATTCACATGGAACCTACTGGTTTTAGCCGAAAACATACGCATGAAATTTGGTTAAATTCTATGCATAACGTCATGCACGTTTCGATGGTACAATAATGAAAATGTCACAAAATCGCTTTTATAGTCCCTTTCAACGAAATATTTCTATATTCTAGGAGGTCATAACAAAAATCATTCAATTCTTTGCATAATTTGATACACTTTTCGATGATACAATAAAGAAAAGGGCACAAAAATTATTATTACAGCGCACCATTCTGACGGAATTTTTCAGAGTTCAGTTGTCCATAGCGAAAAACATACGCAAAAAAATTGGTTAATTCTGTGCATAACTTCATACAATTTTTGATAATACAAACAGAACATACGAGCAAACGGACACATGAGACAAACAGACAGACATTTTGAATGTTTTTCGGAATCTGACACCTAAAACTTTTAAATCCGTCGAAAACCAGAAGTCGAAAAAAATTTCTATTACAACACTTAGTTTCTTTAGAAAGAAATAAGTAAAAAATTACGTGTGCTTTAATAAGTATATTTAATAAACAAGTTACATTTTAAAAAACAAAACCCTTGCTTCACCTAGTGTGCAACACATCACCGAAATTCACAGAACATATTTGATTTTAGATATTTTGTCGAATATCGAGATAAATACTTAAAATTATGCTGAAATTTGAGGAATGTAATTAAATTTAAAAAATGAAAAATCTGGCTGCGTAAAAAGCGAACTAATTAATTATTTCTCATCAATGTGAAACAATTTTTTATATTACTTACCTATTTTTTTATTTACTTGTATTGATGACTTTTGAGGTAAGTTTAATTGTTAGTTCCTATCTATAAACAATGTTTTGATGAGGGCTATAGATGTCTATGAAGGTTAGAGTTGCAGTAAAGTTAGAGATCCTACCTACACAACTTCCAGATATTTAAACGAAGCTTCTGACTGTAAAATAATCAATGAAACATGTCTTCATTTTAAAAGACCTATCCAATGATATGCCACTCAGTATGCGTAATTTTTTCCCTCTCTACCGCTATTTTGTATTTTACGGCCGCCATTTTTAATTTATAAAAAAACTAGCCTATAACCATCGGACGTTAAAGACGAATTGATAGACCTCGTTCATTAATTCCATCCAGCCGTTGGGATGTTTCGAGGGTATAAAGAAATCCACATACCCAGATACGCATGAAACACATAACCCTTCTTGGCAGTTGGGTAAAACGGCTACTTGATCTCAAATTTTTAGCAAACGTTAGTACACGAGAGTTAAAGTAATACCTCGCTTTTCGTTGACTTCGGTTATCGTCGTTTTCAATTTTCGCCGATTTTTTTCCGCGAAACATTTGTCTCGGTTTTCGTCGGTGTACCCTAGTGACATCGCTGCATTTTCTGTAAACAAGACAGCGACTTCGCGTTCTCCTGTTCAGTATGGCGTTGTTTCTCGTCGTGTGCGCATCACCCCGTGTGTCTAGGCAAACAATTTCGTTTTTTTTTTAGGGTAATTTAGGTCATTTTTTATTGATTGAAAGTGGCCAATCATGGGCCTAAAGAAAGTTTCCACATCCAGCAGACCCTACAGAGGTGGTGCAGTCGATTATTGATTTTGGGAAGCCCATGGGAATGGAGGTATTTTGTAGGGATGTGGAAGATTTGGTGATAAACACAGTGAAGAACTCACCACTGAAGAGCTGCAAGACCTTCATCTAGAAATGCAACAGACGCCATATGAGGAGGAAGAGACAGGGGTGAATGTGCCTTCTTCAGAGATTAAGCACATGTACTCTATATGGAGTAAGGTACAATGCTTTGTGGAAAGAAATCATCCAAACAAGTCTGTTGTGAGCCGTGTCTGCAACTTGTTTAATGACAATGTCTTGCTCCATTTTAGGCAAATCTAAAAAGGTGACAGAAACAGACTACGTTTTGTGCGGTATAGGTCCTATGATTCTGAAGCTAGTCCTACTGTCAAAACACCAAAATGGGAAATAACTCCAGAAATAGTGCCTTGATACCATACGCCAAGAAAAAAATATTAATTTCTTATTGTTTTTAATATTAAACACTATACTTATTTTTTAAAATGTGTTTTTTGTACATATTCTGAAGTGTTTAGAACGAATTAATTGGATTTACATAGATTCATATGGAAATAATTGCCTGGGTTTCATCGGTTTCGGATTTCGCCAATTGTTTTCGAACGGATTATCTGGGAAAGCCGAGGTATCGCTGTATTGCGGAGCCAACAACAAGTTGAATAAAAAAAATGCCTTCTGATAACCTGTAAAGAAAATGCTCGAAATGATCTGTAGGGGTTGAACATAACGATGTCTGCCCCATACGACATTTATGTTCATTTGCGTAATAAAATCACAGGTATTCATACAAATGTTTCTTTTAAACATTTAAAAAAGTTCTGCACGTTTTTTTTTTTTTTTTTTTTTTTTTTTTTTTTTTTTTTTTTTTTTTTTTTGATTGACACATTTGCTACAAAATATAACGAAACTTTGAGAAAACTTAAAAGAGAGCTGTTGTACTGAAATTAAATAAATCGGAAATTGTGCGTAAATCGTTGGAAATGATTTGCGTTTGAACTATAACTAGTGTTATAAATATTCATATTTTGGTTCAATAGCCATTGCACTCTAATGCAAAAATGCATGAATACAAAATTTATTACGACTATATATACTAATTTCAGTAATATGGGTATTATGGGAATAATACGGCTCAAACTTAAAACAGACGCAATCACCAGGACAACCTAGAATCATTAACTGTCAAGGGATATCAGTGAATTAATTACGTATGATAGGATTTAAAAGGACGAAGAAATCTTTTATTATTATCTTTTTAAGTTTTGATTTGATTTTAATAAAATTTGAAATGACTCGACGAAATTCTGCAGCAATTATACATATTAAATTTCAAACCATTCGATTTTGTAGTTTTTGCTTTTTTATATGCGGTCAGACGGACATACAGATGGACGTAACTGACGACAACTGTAGCCTTTACGTATTTAAATAATTAGGAACGCACACCTTAAAATACATCTATAGAACATATGATGAAATAGGATCATTTGTATGAAATAATTTTGAACCCCTTCTTTGCAGCGTCGCATACTATGTATGCAATGATGGGAAAGATTACATCACTGAAAAGAAATTTGTTGCTATTTTCACGTCGGATTATTTTCAGCGATTTTTCTTTGTCTTGTATTTCTGAATATTCCAAAGAGATGTCCCGACTATAGTCCTAGTATTTTATTTTTAAGGGATCTTCAAACTCATTTTTAAGTGCACTTTAATGTTAAAGGACATACTATATGATTTATCGTATATATTTATCACACAAATATATTTTTTTTAAATTGGGGAGAAAAATATTTAATTTTCCTAAATATTTTAAGCGTATTAAAGAACTTACAAACTGACACACGCGCAATCCATATCCATTAAAATCCTCAATATTTTTATGCCAGTTTGGTTTACATATTCAAATAAATATGTGTATAGTTTTAAATAACTAAATTTAATTGGAAAAGTTAAAGGTAATTAAGTGTAGAAATAAGATACAAAAAATGCTGAAAATTTCAGAAAATTTAGAATATGGTTTTTTTTTTTTCCTCACCTTTATATTCAAATATGTAAAATTCGATGCACAGTTTTATTTGGATATGTAAACCAAACTAACATAAAAAATGTTGTGGATTTTAAATGGTATGGAATGCTCATGGGGCATTTTGAAAGGTTCTTCATAACGTTTAAAATATTAAGGAAATATCATTTTTTTTCACCATTTTTTTTAAAAAAATTTCTATACTATCTATACTCCTATTATAAAGAGTAAAAAATTGTTTATTTGTCGGAGGTAAGCTCAGGAACTACTGAACCGATTCCAAAAGTAACGGTATCAAAATGATGGTGTTAGTCCAACTTAGAACATAGGCTATATCTTATGTCGGTGCCACTACACCAAAGGGGGTGCAGGAGCAAAAAACGTTCTAAAAATGCGATTTTTGCGTTGCTGAAGGACCTCGAAATATGAAATTTGGAATATTAGTTACTTATAAGATATAATTGATGTCTAAGAACAGTTCTTAAACAATTCGAAATTTAAAGGGGGCTAAAATGCACAAAAAGCGTTCTAAAAAACGTTCTAAATGGTAGTTTCTACATAATCTCAAGAAATACCAATCCGATTTAAAAAATATTGGTGTCAAAATGATGGTGTTAGTCCAACTTAGAACATAGGCTATATTTTATGTCGGTGCTACTACCCCAAAGGGGTTGCAGGAGCAAAAAACGTTCTAAAAATGCGATTTTTGCGTTACTGAAGGGCCTAGAAATATGAAATTTGGAATATTAGTTACTTATAAGATGTAAATGATGTCTAAGAACAGTTCTTAAACAATTCGAAATTTAAAAGGGGTGAAAATGCACAAAAGCGTTCTAAAAAACGTTCTAAATGGTATATTCTACATAATCTCAAGAAATATCAAACCGATTTAAAAAGTAATGGTATCAAAATGATGGTATTAGTCCAACTTAGAACATAGGCTATATTTTATGTCTGTACCACTACCCCAAAGTGGGTGCAGGAGCAAAAAACGTTCTAAAAATGCGATTTTTGCGTTACTGAAGGGCCTAGAGATATGAAATTTGGAATATTTGTTACTTATAAGACATAAATGATGTCTAAGAACAGTTCTTAAACAATTCGAAATTTAAAAGGGGTGAAAATGCACAAAAAGCGTTGTAAAAAACGTTCTAAATGGTAGTTTCTACATAAGCTCAGGAAATATCAAACCGATTTAAAAAATATTGGTGTCAAAATGATAGTGACAACGTTTGCTCCAAGATAGGCTATGTTTTATGTCGGTGCCACTACCCCAAAGGGGGTGTAGGAGCAAAAAACGGTCTAAAAATGCGATTTATGTGTTACTGAAGGCCCTAGAAATATGAAATTTGAAGTATCAGCTACTTATTAGACATAAAGGATTTCTAAGAACTGTTATTAAACAATTCGAAATTTAAAAGGGGTAAAAATGCGCGAAAAACTTTCTAGAAAATGTTCTAAATGGGGATTTCTACACAATCTCAGGAAATACCAAAACCGATTTAAAAAATAATGGCGTCAAAATGATGGTGAAAACCCTTGCTCCAACATAGGCTATGTTTTATGTCGGTGCCACTACCCCAAAGGGGGTGCAGGAGAAAAACGTTCTAAATTGCGGTTTTTGCGTGACGGAAGGGCCTTGAATCGTGAAATTTAGAATGGTAGTTAGTTATAAGATATCAATGATCTCTAAGGACATTTCCTAAAACAGTCGAAATTTAAAAGGGGGGTCAAAATGCGCAAAAAGCGTTGTAAAAAACGTTCTAAATAACGATTTCTAGCAATCTCAGGAAATACTGAACCGATTTGAAATATAATGGTGTAAAAATGATGGGTACAGATCTTGCTCCAAGATAGGTTATATTTTATATCTGTTTCCACTACCCCAGAGGAGATGCAGGAGCAAAATGAGCGAAACGCGTTCTAAAACCGTTCTAAATGCCGATTTGTCACCAATATCTTAGGAAGAATCAAACTGATTTCAAAAGTAATGGTAAGAAATTGATGCTGACAGCCTCTGCTCTAGCATAGACGCTATTTTAAGTCGGTATCACTATCATCTAGACGTTGCAGGAGCAAAAAATCGTTCCAAATTTCGATTTCCAAGTTTCGAAAAAATTGGAAATTTAAAAAGGGGTGAAAATGCACGAAGAGCGTTCTAAAAACGTTCTAAATTGCGATTTCTACTCAATCTCAGGCAATTCCAAAGCTATTTCAAAAGTAATGGTTGCAAATCAATGGTGACAGTCCCTGCTATAACATAGGTTATATTTTATGTTGCTGTCACTACCATCTGAGGGTTGCAAAAGCAAAACATGTTCAAATTTGCGTTTTTTGAATAACTGAAGGGTCTAATACTTTAAAGTATGGCATGGTATTTACTTACAAGATGCAACTGCTTTCTAAGAACTGTCGAAAGAAAATTTCAAATTGAAAAAGATGAAGTGAGCGAAAAGCGTTATAAATTACAATTTTTATGTAATCTTATCAAATACCAAACCGATTAAAAAAATGATGATGACAAATTGTTGGTGATAGAACCTGCTCAAACATAAGCTATATTCTATGTCTGTGCCACTACCACCAGAGGCTTGCAGTAGCTAAAAACTTTCTAAATTGCGATTTCTGTGATACTGAAAAGGCTAGAAACTTTAAATATGGCATGGTAGTTACTAATAAAATATAAATGCCCTCGAAGGGTTGTCGAAAATAAATTCGAAATAAAAAGGGGTGAAGTGAAGGGGAGGTGCGAAAAGCATTCTAAAAAAGTCCTAAATTACGATTTCTACGCAATTTCAGGGAATATAAACCAAATATAAAAGTAATAGTTGCGAATCAATGGTAACAGTCTCTGATCCTACACAGGCTATATTTTATGAAGATAATTCTACCACCTGGGGTTCACAGGAACAACAAACGCTCTAAAAAAGGCCTTTAAAAGCTTTCTAAATTACGTTTCTGTGGAATATTAGGAAATAACAAACCAATTTCAAAATTAATGTTGGCAAATTAATGGTGACAGTTCCTATTTCAACATAGCCCTTTATCTTGAGAGAGGTGGTAGGACATGGAATTTGACATGATAGTTAATTTTAAGATGAAAGAAGATGGTTTCTAAAAAATTCAAAACTTCAAATGAATACTGAAATGAGCGTATTAATTGAGTATAAAAGTTTCAAAATATTTTCTAAATTATTATTTATTTAGTTTTATTTCGTTTTATTAATTTAAGTGTCATTTCTGCCTTACGCAGTGTAACAATGATGTTTAATCAAACTGTGTTTTAAATAGTAATTTTTTTAATTATTCCTAAAAGTAATAAGTACCTTTTAATAAAATAAAATATTACCTTTTAATAAAATAAAAATTTAGTTAGTACCTTTTAATAAAAATTAGACATATAAATATCACTTGGCATATTTCAAATATTACGCGAGCAAAGCCGCGGGGTTTGCTAGTAATATTATAAAGAGGTAAAAATTGTTTAATTGTAGGAGGTAAGCTCTGGAACTACCGTACCGATTCGAAAAATATTGGTTTCAAAATGTTGGTGTTAGTCCAACTTAGAACATAGGCTATATCTTATGTCCGTGCCACTGGCCAAAAGGAGGTGCAGAAGCAAAAAACGTTCTAAAAATGCATTTTTTGTGTTACTGAAGGGCCTAGAAACATGAAATTTGAAATGGTAGTTACTTATAAGATATTAATGATCTCTAAGGACATTTCTTTAAAAAATCGAAATTAAAAAGGGGTGAAAATGCGCGAAAAGTGTTCTAAAAAGCGTTCTAAATGGCGATTTTTATGCAATTTCAGGAAGTACCAAACTGATTTAAAAAATAATGGTGTAAAAATGATAGTGACAACACTTGCTCCAACATAAGCTACATTTTATGTCGGTGCCCTACCCCTAAAGGAGGTGCAGGAGCAAAAAACCCTTCGAAATTGTGATTTTTCATGTTACTGAAGGACCCAGATTCATGGAAATTGGCATGGTAGTTACTTATTAGATATAAATGATCTATAAGAACATTTCTTAAAATATTCAAAAGTTAAAAGGTGTGAAAATGCGCAAAAAATCTTTCTAAAAACGTTCTAAATGGCGATTTTTACGCAATCTCAAGAATTACCAGACTGATTTAAAAAATAATGGTATCAAAATGAGGGTGACAACCCTTGCTCCAACATAGGCTACATTTTATGTTAGTGCCACTACCCCTAAAGAGGGTGCAGGAGCCAAAAATCGTTCGAAATTTCGATTTTTGTATTTCCGAAGGGCCTTTATACATGGAAATTGGCATGGTAATTACTTATTGGATATAAAAGATTTCTAAGAACATTTCTTAAAAAAATCAAAATTTTAAAGGGGTGAAAAGGCACTATAAGTGTTCTAAAAAACGTTCTAAATGGCGATTTTTACACAATCTCAAGAAGCACCAATCCGATTAAAAAAAATAATGATGTCAAAATGATGGTGAGAACCCTTGCTCCAACATAGGCTACATTTTATGTCGGTGCCATTAACCCCAATGGGGGTATATCAGCAGAAAACGTTTTAAGAAAAGACGATTTTTCGACGATTATAACGATTTTTCTGTTACTGAAGGGCTTAGAAATATGAAATTTGGAATAGTAGTCACTTATAAGATACTAATGGTCTCTACGAACATTTCTTAAAAAATTCGAAATTTAAAAGGGGCGAAAATGTGCGAAAAATTTCTAAAAAACATTCTAAATGCTGATTTCTACGCAATCTCAGAAAGTACCCAACCGATTTCAAAAGTAATAGTTCGAAATTGATAATGACAGCTCTTGCGCCAATATAGGATCTACTTCATGTCGGCGTCACTACCACCTTGGTTGCAATTAAGAAAAACGTTCTAAATTGTGATTTTTGTTATACTAAAGGGTCTAGCAACTTGAAATTTTGCATTGTAATTACTTATGAGATATAAATGCTCTCTGAGAAGAGTTCCTTAAAAATTTGAAATTTAAATGGGGTGGAAATAAACGAAAAGCGTTCTGAAAACGTTCTAAATAGCGATTCCTACGCAATCTCAGGAATTATGAACCGATTTCAGAAGTAATGATTTCAAATAGATGGCGACAGACCCCGCTCTAATATAATCTATATTTTACGTTGTTGCCGTTACCAACTGGGGGGGGGGGGGGGGTTACAGGAGTAAAAAATGTCCTAAATTGCGTTTTCTTGTGTTAAAGAGGGAGCCTAACATTTTAAATTTGGAATGGTAATTACTTCAAAGATACAAATGCTTCCTAAGAGTTGTCGAAAGAAAATTCCAAATTTAAAAGGATGAAGTGAGTGAAAAGCGATTTTTATGCAATCGTATTAAATAGAAAACCGATTTCAAACATAATGGCTGCAAATTGATGGTGATAGAACGTGCTCAAACATAAGCTATATTTTATGTCGGTGCCATAACCCCTAGAGGGTTGCAGGAGCAAAAAACTTTCTAAATTGCGATTTCTGCGGTACTGAAGAGGCTAGAAACTTTAAATATAGACGGTAGTTACTTATAAAATACAAATGTCCTCTAAGAACAGTCTAAATAAATTCGAAATTAAAAACGGGTGAAGCGAAGGGTAGGAGCGAAAAGCATTCTAAAAAAGTCTTAAATTACGAATCCTATGGAATCTCAGGAAATAATAAACCGATTACAGAAGTTATTGGTTGCGAATTAAGAGTGATAGTCCCTGATCCTATACAGGCAATATTTTATGCCGGCGTCACTACCACCTGGTTGGCAGGAACAACAAGAAAGTCTTTAAAAACATCTAAATTCCGTTTTCTATAGAATATTAGAAAATATCAGCCGATTTCAAGGTTAATGTTAGCAAATTAATGGTGACAGTCTCTCTTTCAACATTTATCGAAACATTTTATTTCAACTCTGTTTCGGCATTTTATGTTGGTGCCACTAACAGCATAGATGTGGTAGACTGTTAGAGAAGAAGCTTGGAATTTGACATGATGGTTAATTTTAAGATGTAAATGTGTTTAGATGGTTTCTAAAAAATTCAAAACTTCAAATGAATACTGAAATGAGCATAAAAGACTCAAAATACTTTCTAAATTAACTTTTATTTGGAATTAGTTTTAGTTCTTCTTATTAACTAAAATCTCGTTTCTGCTTATTGCACTTTTATAATGAAGTTTAGTCAAACTGTGGCTTAATTTGTAATTTTTGAATTATTCCAAAAAGTGTTCTTCTAATAAAAAATAGACATGCAAACATCACTTAGCATATTTCAACTATTACGCGAGCAAAGCCGCGGGGTTTGCAAGTGTGTGATAAATATATGACATAATTCATATGGCGTGTCCTTGAATAGTTTTTAAAAGCAATTAAAAAAAGAAAAGAAGGTTCCTTGTTCCCTTAAGTCTTACTATTTTTCTTCGTATTTTCTGTAATGTCGGCTTTGTTTAGTTATTGCATGTTAAAACTATTTTTATGATATATTCAGAGAGTGCATCCAAGGAATGTGGGTCTATTAAAAGTTTTCAATGTATTTTTTTTTCTCTGATCAGAGGTGTCGTGGTGGGCGGTTGTTGCGTTTGGAGATAGGAGGTGAAAGAATAATATTGTAAAGTTATTTTTTAATATTTCCAATTAACAATCCAGAAATCATTTTTTTAGGATCAATCGTATAGTGTTATAAAATTTTGTTGCGGCCACAAAAGACCACTTTGATTTAACAGTCATTAATAAAAATAATTCTGTACTTTTCATATATTTGTTAATCAGGAACAAAAAATAAAAGCAAAAGCATTACCTGTATTGACCTGAAAGAACAGAAATGATGGACGCGTTGTAGACAGGAAATATACAGATGACAAATCATCCTTGAAATTTTTTTATTTATGAGAAAATTCTCTAAATAGAGCATTGTCGTAGAGTACACCTCTTATTCTTTTACATGTACCTCTTTTATGATGAACACATGCAATCGACGTTTATTATACACACTTACTAAAGAAAATATAATCATTTTTTTTTTCATTGGGGAGTGTGGAAGCACAAGTAAAAAAGAGCAAGGCATTTACAAGATTTTTTAACATCAAATACCACAACTTCTAACACAAGCACCAGTTGAATAAAAAAATAATAACACATGCTATGCAGACATACGATAAGGTTCTATTCACTTTTACTATTTGAAGAATCGTCGATGCATCACGGTTAGAGGAACCGTTGTCAAACTGAACTCAAACAGAAGAAAAATAAGTAGCCGATCACTCCTTCTAAAAAGTATTCCTTGATTTTACTACTTTCTTTACTCACACAAGATTATTCGCAGAGGAAAAAAAGGCAGGCACCATTCTACTTTAAAAACCGAAGCACTCTCATGCTAGTGCGCACATGAATTTTCACAGAACGGCAAAAAGGCAGCCATTCTGCATTGAAATCCCAACTCAAATGACTGCGCACGAGCTCACCGTAGAAGAGGAGTAAAGGGATGGCTATAATACTTGAAACACGCCAACTTTGGCGGAACGAACATACAAGCGCCTTGCGTTGGCATAAAATGCAATTCTAAAGCATATAAAAATTGCTTTAAATTAGAGGAAATTTTATAGATTTCACTAAGGTAAGATGCCAAACAGTATATAAAGTGCTAAGAATTTTGAAATTACGTATTAAACTGATTTAAATATTACTGGCTACGGAGCGGAGCTGCAAAAGGAAATGACTTCACAAATAGAATGATATGGAATTTTCAAGATAATTCTTTTACCGGAAGTACAGATTTCAAAACGACGTTTATGATTTTAAATTAAACGAAATGCAATGCCAGAAAGGAAAACTTACAGGGGAAGTTTGAAAAAAAGGGAATTAAAATAATTTTAGAATGCGAATATTAAAATTAAATGAATACAAGATTAATAAAAATATTTTCTAAATGAAATTAAATAAAAATATGGCAGTGGATGTAAGTAACCACAACAGCGGTTATGGGAGGGGGAGCCACCCCCCCAATATATGTGAACTTGGGAAATTTGAGCTTACAGTTAGGAAATTATAGATTTTTAAAACACTTTTTCTTAAAAAAAAAAAAAAAAAACGAATTTTTTATTATTTTGCTACCCACCTTTCTGAGTTCTGCAATAGTAAAATAAAACTTTCAACAGAAATACAAAAAGCAGCCAGACTCAATTTATCATTATGTTTCTCTGTGCTACGAAAATATCATACATCTACCAGACCTGATTTCTCTAATGCTGTCTATCAACATTGTCTCTAATACATTTCCTCCAAAACATTGTTCTTTTCTCAAAAATCTAAAAATATGAGGGTATTTACATATGAAGTACGATTATGACTCGTACACAATTGAAAACAAAAACTTTCATTAAATGAACCAATAATTATAATTTTTATTTTTTCAGTTTCAGCATTTTTCTTTGGAAAGAATTTTTTTTTTTCTTTTTGCACATAAGTACCATTATCATTAAACACACATTGAACATATCATTTTAGTTGGAAAATTGAGCAATTTGTTTCATGTTGGAAATTTTTTTAATTATAAGTTGGGAAATGTTTGAACGCCCTCCCCCCCCCCGAAAAAAATAGCTACGCCCCTGTCTCTGATGGACATGAAAGACTGCAAAGCTGTTTTGAAGGTAAGTATCTAAAAATATTTTCCAAACATCATTTTGAGTATTTTTATTAATTATTTTTATGGAGACATTTATCTTATATACCTGTAAACAGTAGAATCAATAAATATAGTATCAGACATTGTTTTAAAATTAAAACTTGAGTGCATTGCATTAACCCCTTGCCTGTGGAATACATGTGAGAAAAAATTGCCAAAAATGGGAAAAAACAATTATCTTTAATTTTGTTCGTTATTATCATCAAAATGTTAGAAATGGATTATTTAAAAAATAACAATAAACGAAATAACTACTATATTCAATATTTTCACATATATGAGAAATGTTAATGGAATACGGTATTTTTTGCTCAAATAATAGCAAAATAAATCAAATAACATAATTTTCAAGATAAATATAATAAACTAATACAACAATTTATATCAACTATCATGAATTCCGCGTCCCTCAGATTCCTTTGAATTTCACAAATTCTTTACAGGATAGTAATGGGGTTTGAATGGGAACTGAGTTCGGGCTTCACGGAACTGAAACACCGATTTTTCTCTTGCCTGAACCCAGGTTGGGCACTCCAAAATTAGAATATTTCCGTTCCACTAGCGGGGCCCCACCAATGGCCGAGAGGTTCTGCTCTCGAAGCTGGTAGACGGGAGGTGCTGGGTTCGATCCCAATCGCGCCCGTCGGTCTAATCGTTCGGAGTTTTCGTGGTTTTCTTCGAGCCGTGGATCTTCCATGCGTTAATACGGATTAGGTTCCCTTAGAAAGACCCCCACGGAGGGCACTCCCCCCGGGCCTATATACCTCGTGTAGATAATTGGCCGTCAAAAATCAACCAACCGTTCCACTAGCAAAGGGTTAAAAACGGGAGATCAGTGAAAGGGGTATTAAATATAAAACCACCAGCAGATCAAGGAAAAAAACTGTTTACTAATTTTTAAAAAAAAATGCATTTTTGAGTTCAGAATACAATATGTATTAATTTTCAGCAATGAATAAAGCCATTTTTTTAAGGATCGTAAACTCGAAAAAAAAAAATCCAACTAGGAAGTAATTAATATGAATGAGCGAAAGATATATATTTTTAATTTGATAGCCAATTGTATAACGCACTCATTTAAAAATGTCAGTCAAATATCGTCAAAATTCAAAAATATTGCAGCGACAAAATAAGTAGAGTATCAGTTACTCTCTTAACCTATTTATGCCTAGCGTCCTATTTTTGGAACATTTGGAATTTCAATATGTTTTTTTATAATTTTCTTCTTCTTTATAACACGAAAACTGTGTGAAATAATTATCCATAAATGTCTTTATCTGTTGTCGAAAGATGACAGCATAAGATGGATGTTAATTTTTCTAAATGAAGGTTTTTTTAGTTTTTTTTTTAAGTTTATAGATTTTTCATTTTTCAAGATGTCGAAACGTAAAAAGTAAGTTTGTTTGTTTTTTTTTCTACCAAGGATCCAAATAAATAAGTCATAAGTTTAGCTTGTAGACTTCTTTGAAATATGTATTTTTTAAATTGTGAAATTATATGTTGAAGACTACTTTTTATGCCTACTTTATATGTTCAAGCCTACTTTTTATAACGTACAAAATATAGGACACTTTGCACAAATAGTACATATTTTTATTAGTCATTTAGATGATAGTTATTTATGCAAAGTCCTTGCAAGATGATTATTAAAGAAATTATTTTTAAGACAAAAATTCAATTATTCTTAGTTTATTATTAGTACTTCTATTTTGTTATTAGTCTATGTAAAGAAGTAAATGTATTTTTTTAGTAGTTAATAAAAATACAAACTACAGTATATAATATACAATTTCAAAGCTTAATTTTTATAAATTTAGACAAAACGTATAATTATGCATTTTATAATATTACGAATATTATGCATATTTCCATATTTAGTGCGTTTACATTTTACAACAGATGTTTTTAACGCATAAATCTGTACAAGCAGGTGAACGAAACGAGTAAAACATAATATATATTACAATTATTTTAAGTATTTCATAAATCATAAAAAATAATTTTTTAAAAGTACCACTTCCATACGACAATATTTATATTGCACCAGTAAAAATAAAATAATTTTATATTTTATTTAGATAAATGAAAAACTACCCTTTAGAATTGTACAATAGTTTCTGGCAATATTTTAGGAAAGTAATTTGCTGTCGTATACGTATCTGGACAGATATAATAAATTCGTGACACATAATCCGATTACATTGTTACTATAACAATACCCTTAAATACATACTGATATATAATCTTCTAACTAAAAAAGAGATGAATAAGCATAGCTGCAGTATTATCGTAAGCACTGTATTGGAAAACTTATATAAGCAGATAATAAGATTAGAAAAAGATGTATGATAAATGTTTATATTTATATATTTATATATATATATATATATATGTATATATATAAACGCTGCATAACATTGAAATATTAAATGCGAATTTGATTTTGTTTTTATGTAAAGCTTCTATGTGAATTTCTATGAAGAGAAATTCTTGATATATATATTTAAAATATAAACTGATTTATTTGGTCTTGGTCTATTCAGTCTTGGGATATTTACAGAACCAAATTTAATAGTTCATTTTATAAACTGAAAGTTATTCAATTGTAGATGTGCGACAACTAGCTTTTTATAGATGTAAAAAACATTGCCATTTATATATATACCGTAAAAAAAATTTCCAAAATTGATATTATAAAATGAAACATATATTAAATATATAAAAAAAAAAAAAAAAAAAAAAAAAAAAAAAAATGAATATTTTCGAATTTCTAAAAATGCAGTAATATTCTATTCTTTTACAATTAAAAAAGTAATCATCATTCATTACACAGGTCATTATCAGAATTTTCAAGCAACTCCTTAAAATCGCTTTCGTTCATTGGTACATCAGTAGGAATATCGACAGTGTCTAATTCATCATCATCATCATCATCATCATCACCATCAATCTGCAAAAATGGCATCATCCTCATTTCCATCCATCGCATTACTGATGCACAATTTTTGAAAGATCGAACGATAATTTTTCTTTGGTGGTAATTCAAGCCAAAAATAGGAGGATTGTTTTTTAAGAACGAGCAAGTCATTACAGAATGAGTGGGACCACTTAAAGAGATTTCGTAGAGTGTCAAGACAAAATGGGAGATATCAATAATTTCGGAGAGAATATTTTTTCGATTATCTATGCACAAAAAAGCGCTAAGAATTCGTTCGCTGAGTTTTTAATCGCTCTTTTATAACATCGGCTTATCTACGGGTTTCCGATTTTATACGAATTTTCCACTGAAAATTCGTATTCTCGGCTGATACACAGAAATATACGGTATATATATTTGTAATGTTACATGTTTTTTATGCTATTTCTTCAAATGGCTACCCGATTACTTCCATTGTTGAAGAGAAAAATAAAATAAGGGGATCAATATACATATGTGTATATATGTATATAATCTATATTCATGACTTTTTCGAATTAAAATTTAAGAAAACAAATAAATTTTAATTTTCAATAAACTATGTTTAAGAAAATCAAAAGACTCAAAGACCCTAAATTTGAAATCACAACATTTAAGAAAAATCATCCATTTAAAACCTGAAACTGGAAAATGTGTCTATAATAGCGTGAAAATAACATCATCTTCACACATTTTTCTTTTCAGAAGTACAGAAATTAGGGGCCAAATTTTCTGTGAAAGAAGAAGTCTCTTCACCTGTGAAAGTAATATTAAGTATAAAAACAAACCTTTCATCCAAACAAAATTATTTTGAACAATTGTGTATAAATGTCATAATTCACATTACCTTTCATTCCAATAAAAGAATGTCGTTTTACTTACTTCAGTGAAAAATATCCCATGTTTAAGTGAGCATACGCATTTTATTTCATAATATTGGTAAAGGTCAATGAAGCAGTGTTGAAATCATTTTCAAACATCATTAATTTCTCTGGCACTGAGGATTTAAGCTTATACTGGCAAAAAAAAAAAAAAAATAATAATAACATTTTAAAAATTCCATCCCATTCATGACCATTTGCATTCATTTAAAATGTAACAGATATCGTACAAATTAGAAGTGTTTTTTTCGTGAAAATTCTTTTATTTTTCCTATGTACGGGAATTTATAATTAAAAAAATCATCCCTTTAAAACCTGAAACTTCAAAATGTGTCTATAATTTGCTTGAAAAGGAAGCTGGGAAGACCGCGAAAGAACTGGATGGACAACATTATAAGGGCAATGAGGTATAGAGCACTGGAGGAGGATCCTGATCGGACCGTGATCGTAAAAAATGGAAAAAGACTATTGTAGATTCTTCAGATGGCGGAACCTGACGCCATTGCCCGGTTTATATATATATATATATATATATATATATATGGGAATTTATTTCTAACCCTGCATAATTTTTAAACACACAATTAAGTAAACAAACACATTATTTCATATATTTTCAAAACTGCTAATTCACTAACATAAGTACTATATTTACAAAGTCAATTTTAAACATTTATACCTTTACACGTATTTCCTTTTACAATATCGCCTGAAATTCAACAGAGAAAAGATTATTACTATTGTTCTAAAATTAAATTAATTACTATAGATGATACAGAGAATGTATCCTTTAGAAATTTTCAATTGTTACTAATTAGAGTAACGTGAGAGATTATCTACTAAGTCATATGTTATTTTAATTAGATATGTTATCGTGTCAGTAAACCACATATTTTAAACCAGCAAAGACGTGTCGGTTAATTTTATTAATTAAACTTAAAGTTTGGAAGAATATATGATTAATTATCTGTCAAAAAGTACATGACTTGCATAATTTATTTAACGAGTCAAAGTTATTTGTCTTTTATAAAGAATAGCAATATTAATTTAAAATATATTATGTTGCTAAAAACTAAATTTCGGGATACACAATGTGAAAGATTATAGAATTTATTTAATGTTTTTTAGTCTAACAAGGAAGGTCTGCATATAAGCATACTCTGAAATAACTGAAAAAATTACAGAATGTTCTTCTCGTGTAGCTATATATGTTTATGAAGAAATTCCGGCGGAACCTCGACATAGCGTCCGTAAAAAAAAATAATAAAAATTTCGTTTATTTGGCACTTTATCACCTTTTAGCGACGGAATAAGATAAAAAAAATACACTTTTATGTCAAATATCCTTTAAGGGGAAAAACATGTTATATTGAACTTATTTAACACCTTGGTGACGAGCGACCGGTATTCGTCCCGCTTAAGGTGCTCAAAATCAGTGATTATTCTCACCAGTAAATTTTTATTGTAAATTTTGCCCTATTTAATCCGAGCATTTTTCCTATTCAATGTGGCAAAAATTTCTGTTTTAAAAAAACGGTGATAAAAGATTAAAAATTCTATAAAAGACGTTCGTCCCGAAGGGGTTAAGTAAGTTTAATTTAAATAACTTTATTTTTATGAATTTTAGTTTGTTTTAATAATAGTTTTGACATATAGATTTATATGTGATTATAATGAAATTAAACTATCATATTTTACGTTTTATAAATAAATTTAAATTGATTAGTCCAATTAATAATCCAAAATGATCGATGAGCCCGATTGAGCAGTGTCGATTTGATTTTGTTGCTAAGGAAACAGCAACTTCTTCTATATGGAAATGTATTACGGTAGCATTCTTCATCCGGCCTTTATTTTTGAATACCCGTTTAAATTTTATAAATCGTCTATTGGAGGATAAAGAAATGGCAACATTTTATTCAAATCGTTAACAAATGGAGAAAAAAAATGTAATTTTTTTATTACTTTATAGAACTTTTTAAATTAATAATAGTGCAAATGTGATAATACTCATCAGAAAATGTTTCCAACTTGCAAAATATAAAAGAAACGAATTGAATAATTAAAAATAAAATGTTAGCTTGGCTATAACTTAAAATAGGTCTTTGCAACTTACAAAACATAGAAAATATTTTCTCGGTGATAAAATTAAATATATAAAGCAACAAGCAACAGGTATATGTAATAAAAAGTTAATAATAAACTCTTTCATTGTTTAACTTGAAATTCATTAATTACCGTGCATTTTAAAAATCAATTAACAAGCAATTTTCAGATGCATTAAAATTGTTTGTTTTTAGTGAGGAAAAGTGCTGCATACACAAGTAGTTCCATTCGCCTTTTTTTTTTTTTCAAAAATTTTTGAGTATCTGCTGTAAGGAGACCTTCCTTGTAAGTTATATTTAAACATATGTTATTACATTTTTAAAAATACTAGTATAGAAATTGGAAAATAATCTTCGGAATAGAAACTGAAATAGATCAATTTTAAGCTTAAATTTTATCATGGTAGGAGGCTGAATCCGATAATGAAGTCACTTTTCATCCATTACACATCATACTTCTGCTATATAACTTAGAGATTACGGGGCCTTCTCCATAGTAAAATTGCAACAAATGTCAAAATTTCGAATACAAAAAACAAATTTTGATTCAAAATTGGAATTCTTCTTTCAGTGGTACTTTTGGATATTAAATGAGAAGTTATTCTGCACAGTAAAATAGCAAATGTAAAAATTGCAAAATTTGAAACAATAAAGTTAAATTATGTTGTTATACCTGCAAAACAAAATATAATGTAAGTAGTTTTTTATGTATAATTCAAAAATGACTTGGCACTTTGAACTGTAATTATGAATTTACATACTTCGAATTTTTAGAAATCGATTTCACTTACATTATAGACAAATATTACATATGGACAATAGGTTTCAGCAATTTGTTTTCGAAAATTAATTTAATAACTTAAAATCTCTGAAACTAGAAAACGTGATAGTATAGAGCAATTTTGATTACATTTTCTGTTTAAATATTACAATTTTTTTTTTTTTTTTTTGTAAAACAACATGTATTACGCAAAATCCCATACGTAAGAGTAGCTTATTTATTTTTTTGTTCATTTTATATGGTAAATAAATACTACTGCTTTTTATATGCATATATAACATTATACATTTTCCTTAGAATAAAATTTATTTGTACAAAAAGGACAAACTGGTATGTAATGTAGTATTTAGAAAACTAATAGAGAAATAAATAAATAAACTGAGATATCCTTAGGAGAAGAGGAAAGCAGATAAAGGTGTATGTTTCAGTATTACAAATTCTTTGTAAAACATTATATATTCCGAAAATCCTATTGGTAAGTGTAACTTATTATTATTTTTATTATTTTCGTTGATGGCAAATCCTTTGTTTATTGTAATGAAATATATCATTATAGTTTGTGAATATAATAAAGTTTATTTTTATGACAAGGCAAAAACAGGTGTGTAATAATGTAGTATTTAGAAAGTTAATAGAGAAAATAAAACCAGAAAGGGATACAATCCCCTTCAAAGACTGAGAATTTTAGTTATATATACTTTTTCTTTACATTATAAATAGGTGTGAATTTTTTTTAGTATATTTAATTTAGTAAAATGGTATGATTTAATAATGCAGCAAATTAGAATTTTCAGCAAAAACTACAAATTGCATGTAATCTACGTCTAAGACAGACAAATTTTAGTTTTCTTCCTTCTTATTATTATTTAAGGATACCTTTAGTCATTTCTCTTTTTCGTTATAAAGTACTATATCAATAAAATTCTTCATAATGTGTTTTTGTCGTACCACCACATTTTTCCCTTTCGAGACGAGCATTATATACGTAACATATAGGATGCGTATAATCATTATATTTTATTTCTTTTACCAGAATATTCGTATAGTAATTTTCACAGAACTTAATAACAGTTTTATAGAATAAATTTATCAAGCATTTTTAATTGTAATAAGAGGTTCTAAAAGATTAAATATTTTGTTTGCGACGAATTTCGCAAACCTCCGAGAGTCATCTAATTTAGTTCATTGATAATTTGTTTATCATTTTCTAACCAGAAAACTGCATTCAAAAACTCTTAATAAATGTAGTGCAAATGAAATTTAAAATCACTTGTTCATGATTAGGATATACTAGATATGAATATATCTAGTTTCATTTATTTTTTTTATTTATTTATATAATAAAAATAATTATATTTGAAACCGAAAGGAGGTGGGTTGATGAGGACCATTTTTTGCCCATCAGCTCCTTGATGTGACATATATTTTTTTCATTAGTATACATCATAACAAATAAGAAAAAATAATATCTTGAATGAAAATTGAATAATTGATGGGGAAAATGAAATATATAATTAAGTAAGTATTATGTACAGTCGTGGAGAAAAAAAGTAAACACCCCCTACTAACTCTTCAACAAATTATCGTAGAAGAAGGTTACTGGTACCGAACGATTGGAAATAAAGTCTACTTTAAAATGATGTATATAAAACATGCTTAGGGGGGCTATCTACATATTAAAACGAATCATAACTTTGTTTTTTTCAATAGCAGTACACAATTCTGGCAGCATAAATGAACTCTACACCCTTCAATTAGCCTAAAAAACAAAAACAAATTTTATGAAAACTAATCTAATAATTTATCTAATAATTTATCTAAAAACAAATTTTTATGAAATTCGTACCATAAGTTTCCGAGAAATTAATTATTTTAAAAAAGGCGCATTTTAAAGGCTGTATCCAATTTGAAGTTCGGTATTTAGTCCAGGCAATAGAGACCGTATAGGGACTCTACCTAGCAAAATTAATGGTAGTACTGGAAATCGACTTTCTAGATGTTTTTGGGGTCGCTGAATCCGAATTTGTAACTTCTCACCAAAATTTCCCCCGGCAACACCCCCAAATTTTGGTAAAAAGCCCCCCAAAAAAGGTTTTTATTAAAAAATTCCATTTTTTATTGTTTTAGGGGAAAAGTAGCTAGAAATTCAGAAAGCAGACAAAATTTGCAACAAATTAGACATATGACAGACAATGACAAATTAGACATATGACAAATTAGACATATGACAAATTAGACGTATGACTTAGGATGGAAGGAAAAGGGGGATATGCCTCGGAACATCGCCGCAGTGCTGCGTGGACTAAGTTGCGCAATTCCACTTAACCACTCACACGTTTACGTTAGCTCTCCCATCTTCCCACCGCGCGCATTTTCTGAGGCAGATCCCCCCTTCCCCTTCATCTTAAGTCATAATGTCATATATCTAATTGGTTGGAAATTTTTTCTACTTTCTGAATTTCTAGATACTTTTTCTCTAAAACAATAAAAAAATGGATTTTTTTAATAAAAACCTTTTTTGGGGGAGCTTTTAACCAAAATTTGGGGAGGTTGCCGGGAGAAATTTTGGTGGGAAGTTACAAATTCGGATTCAGCGACCCAAGAAACATCTAGAATGCCGATTTCGAGTACTACTATTAATTTTGCTAGGTAAAATTCCCTATTGCCTGGACTAACTCGATTGTTAACCGAGAGAGCTCCCTTCTTGATCAAGGCACCTTAAGCAGTCAATTAAGCCTGTTAGATTACAGGATAGCATAATAAATTTCAAAATATCTAGCCACTTCTATCATAGACGGGCCCTTAAACCATCATTTTGCCGTTTTTTAAGCATAATTTAAAAACTAGTTGGAAGGAATGTGTGAAATTTTGGATTTCCATAAAGCAGGACTTAATAAATGTGAATCCATCAAAAAAATTGTAAGTTGCAATTCATAATTTTTTCGAATATTAATTTCATAATTCATAATTCATATCAGAAAATTATAAAAATTGCACATTCAACGTATTTATGTTTCGGTATATTAGTATTATTGCTACACAAAAAATTAGAACATTAGGATCATAATTTCAGAAGTTATAAATAGAAATATGAAAATGTAATTTAACTTTTGAAGCACTAAATTTTGAATCTTTATAATTCAAAAACTTATCATTCAAATGACTTGAAATTTGGTGTCTAGGCATAGTTTGAACCAAAGATTTGAAATATCTCGTTAAAATTGGGTATTGCTGTTGAAAAAAATGAAGTTAGGGTTCGTTTTGATATGTAGATGCCCCCCTAAGCAAATTTTATATACGTCATTTAAAAGTAGACTTTATTTCCAATCGTTCGGTACCAGTAACTTTCGTCTACAATAATTTGTTGAGGAGTTAGTAGGCGGTTTTTACTTTTTTTCCCACGACTGTACATTAATGAACATAAACACTATTGTCATTAGTTTTAATCCATACAATTATTAGTAAATACAACACTAAATGCAAAATTAAGATGAATGGAGGTTATTAAGACTATTATTTCAATATATGAAATGTCGGATATTATCAATTACCGAAAATAATCATACAGTTTCAGCCACTTTTGGCAATGTGTTTTAGATTAGTCTTCCTCTTTGATTTCTCAAGCCGAATCACAACTTTTAGTATATGAGCATATTCAAGACGTGTTTTTTTTAAAGTTCAGTTGAGTTATGACACCAGTAAGCCAGAAACCATAATACGGAAGCAACATGTGCACAATACCATACGGCCCTTGCCCCTACTTTACATTGTCAGTACCATTGTGTGATGTTGCTTTGCTCTGTTTTTATCCAAATATTATATTTTTTATCACTTGTGTGTCGAACATTCGAACTTTAGTCACAAAAGATCTCTCCTTTGCATCCTGTGTTGGAAACTGTTGTTGCTTATTTAGAAATCTATGCATTTCATGTTTGAGATCCATTTCTTGCAGAAGTTCTAAACAATCCCGGAGGCATCTATGAATAATCATAACATCATTTGGCTTCAGTCACACTCTGATATTGTGTGCATCTTTGTTTAATATACAGGGTGCAAAGGAAAGTCCCTTTAACCAGAAAATACTTGCGAACAGAGAGAGCTAAATCTATGCAAGTTAGATAACGGTATAGTAAAGTGACTACGCCTGACCTAATGCAAACGACAGCAGCGCCCCCTAGTGGCGAAATTTGGAAGATAACCAAAACAAATCAAAAACGAAAAGAAATCGAGCAAAATTTCCAGTTAAAAAGTTTTAGAGCATCAATTAATTAGTACGAAACGACATTTGGTTCACACGGATAAGATAAATCATCGCCTGTATACCGAAAAATGGCCGAATCGATGAGCGACGATTCTACTTTGCATATTCACATTCTGGAAATGTAGCAGTGCACAATCGCAGATTGTGACGTTTTACTGTGCTGTAATGTCTGTAAAAAATTAATTTCCAATGTTTTTAAAATTTTAGATTAACCCTTTCAGGGACAGAAGAATTATGTTCGTAAACTGATGAAATAATTGACTGATATCAGAATATTCAAACGAATTTTTTAGAAAATAAAACCCCGCTAATTTGTACTTTCATTACAAAAGCAAAATTTTATTAAAACATTCTTGGTGCCATTTGTCTGTTTTGGAATTAAAATTAGGTGGTTAGAGCCACCGCTCTTGAAAGGGTTAAATCTATTTCGTCGTATTGAAGAGGGTTTCAATAGGCGTTCCATTTCTGAGAAATGTGCATGCAGAATTACCCTCACGAATATAAGCGTGTATCGTGAGCAATGGTGAACTTTTCGAACATACTGATTAACTTTTTATCACTGTGAGACGTTTTGTCTTTTTGGGGATTTTTTTGTGAGATGTCATCAAAATGTATTGAGGTAAGTATGCAGTTATACAATTAATTATGCTCATTTCTTCATACTTCTGGCTATTTCATTCAAACGTTTACACAAAATGGAGTTAATCGATTTCGTACATTTTTGGGGTATACAGGAGAAGATTTATCTTATCCATCTAAACCAAATGTCGTTTAGCTCTAATTAATTGATGCTCTAAAACTTTCTAATTGTAAATTTTGCTCTATCTGTTTTCGTTTTCGATTTGCAATGGCTATCTTCAAAATTTCGCAACTAGGGGCGCTGCAGTCATTTGCATTAAATCGGGTGTAGTCGCTTTACTATACCGTTACCTCACTTGCATAGCTGTAGCTCTCTCCGTTCGCAAGTATTTTCAGGTTAAAGGGACTTTCCTTTGCACCCTTTATGTGTAAATATGTTAGCGTCATTGTTCTTTGAATGTGCGAAGTAAGTTCCGAAGGCACACAAATTTAACCTGAACTAGTGAGGACCATCATAGGCTTAACGACATCCGGAATAAATATTATTCTTGATATAAGTCTCGTATATTTTTGAATAACCTCTGTTCTGGTGACGTGTTCCATTTCAAGGTGTAGTATAATAAAGTTCTCAATCAAAGCCCGGCTTGCATGTTGCACTGAAGATATTAATCTTTTTCTTATATGAAATAACGTTGACAGAACACCATTAGAGAGACCGGTTCTAAGCTTTACTAGTAAAACTGCCAAGCAAGTACGAGATGACCTCTTTTTCGAGGAACGCATTTTGGACTTTACTGGTTCAAAAATAGAGTTAAAATCAGACATGGATATACCCATGAGAGTATAATAATCAAATTCGGAAAGGTATTCCGGTGTGTCAAAATCAAGGCCTCCCTACCTTGCTACATTTCTGATATTGTTTTTAAAGACTTTCAATATTTTTTTCATACACTGATGTATAATCACTTATAGGGCATAAAACTTGCAGAGCCAACTCACTGAATATCAATCACGCACTATGAGTTTTACAGCATCCTTTTCCCGACGAAATATAGTTTATAGTTTCTATAAAGGCTTGCGTTTAAACTATTTTGGTACAGTCAAGAAGCGGTTCTTGTCTTTACATATTATACAACAAGTGTTAGAGTTGTGACAGCTAGGTATTGATAAATGAGGTTTCTTATTTGTGGTGTCGTCGGCAGCACTCGCACTGTAAAAAAAAATTCCGCAACGTTCCTGGGAAAAAATGGGCAGCTGAGTTGCCCATTATTTCCAAGAAACATTTCTTGAAAATGACTGGAACTTTACTGTATATGTTAAAAACTTTCTACAGAAATGCCAGTAAGTTTCCTGCGAAATACCAGGAATATTTCTGTTGACAGCAAAACATTACTGACATTTCACAGCATGCGGGATCCGCAGACGATTTTTACATTTCCAGTTGACAATTTTCGCTTTATTATCATTATTTGTTAGAATGAAAAAATATTTTGAAATTGACATCAAAATTATTATTTATAATTTACACGAAAAAATAAATTTTCAGTTAAAATTCAATAAAGTAAATATATATATGATATATTGTTTCTGAACTTTGCTTAAAATATAAAAATATATAAATGTAAATAATAATTAGAAAAAAAATCTAGACATAAAATATTTCGGATTTTCGTCAGTAATTATGTTAGTTTACAAGTTAGATAAAATACATATAAATTTTCATGAAAAAAAAAAAACCTAAACGTAATTGTATATTTTTTCCGAAAAAAAAAATCAAATTTGCAGCAATTCAAAGTGTCAAATATATATCAAATTTAAATCAAATTGTAATAAAGTGTTAAAATATAAAATTAATTAAAAAAGAAAAAAAAAGTCAAGAGGTAGCATCGAACTCGGTCCGTACGGGTGGCGTGCGAGCCTTCTGCATCCACACCACGAAAGACACGTTGAGAGCTGCAAACTAATGGGTATTTGAAACGTATGCTAAACCTCGGCATCTAATTTCAGAAAATCTAAGTCCCATTTGAAGAAATCCTTTCACAAGAATAATTAGAGATAAGAACATTAAAACATACTTTAAATTAATCAAAATCGGTGAGAATCATGTTTGATGGTCCCCTGGTTAATGGAGATCCAAATAATAGGTGTATTCTTTTACTCGGTCTGCTCGTTAAACATTCCACAGACAAGTACGAGAGATAATCTCTTAGCGATATCACAGAGGTATTGTATTTTCATCTGAATTGTCTTGACAATAGAGACGTAAAGGATTATGTCGTCTATTCATTTATTTGCATTCCATATTGATTTTTTTACATTCATTTAAGGAATTCGTTTTCGACACTCGCGCGCGAGCAACGGATTATAGCAAAAAAATAATAAATGCCGGCCGCAGCGTTTTGCTGTTTCCAACTTTTGTTCAGGAACGTTTCAGATAAGAAAACCAGAATTTCACAGGAAAGAGCTAAATTATTCTGAAAACCTGAGAAAAAGCGAAACGTTCCTGGATTTTACATGGAACATTACCATTTTTTTTACAGTGCGTTGACGCATAATCTCTTATTGTTATCACAGAAGAAGAAATGGGAGTATTTCGAGCCCGAAGCACACGAAATACACATGATCTGCATTTAGAGCATAACTAAGAACTACTCTGTAGATCGCAATTTTTAGAACATCTAAATATCGATATAACTTTTCTATTAGAACAGATACGAAAATCACTATTTGTTTTTCTCCAGGTTTTACAACAATCACACTGACTTCCAAGCATTATTTATAATTAATTGATTAAATAAATATTTACAACAACAGTTTTAGAAAACAACATTGACATCTGAACAACGTAAGTATTTTTTGAGCGCGGCAAAACAAATCTGAACGCCCTCCGATAGCAGTGCAACTGACACTCTCGCAAGAAACATTTTTTTTTTATCTAATAAGTAGGAGCGCACAATGAACCAAAATAAAATAATGCTCATATAAAAGCTTATAAAGAGTAGTATCATTGCAAGTCAAAATTAATTTGGTTCATGGAACGCTTCTTTAACAAAAAATAATTCAAAGATAAAAAAAAAAAAAAAAAAAAACGACAAAAATGTAGGGAAATCGACAAAACTGCCAAAACGCTCTATTTTCGTGCTATAATTTCTATAACTTTCTATTTTATTTATCAAGTAAATTTCATACTAAACAAAAATACATACCTTTAAGTATACAAAGACTCTTAACAATTGACTAAATCCGAAACTTTTTTTTACGCGTATATGATGGGCGGAAAATAGCCCTTATCAACCCACCTCCTTTCATTTAGAAAATAAGAACTGTTTTATTACCACCATATTTTTTCTCTAGAAATATTAATTATATTTAATGTAAAATTTTATAACTCGAAAATAAGTTGAATTCTATAATGTTGAGAAAAAATATGGCAATTAAGCAATCTGAATGTTTAAAATAATGTTGTAGTCTGTATGTTATATGTAATGAATGCTTAGAATATAAATTTAGTTATATACTAAAGATAATTATTATTGAAACCAAAATTTTATTTAGAAATAAGATTTGTTTTATTGCGACCATATTTTTTTCTCTAGAGAAATATTAATTTTATTTAATTTAAAATTTTTGTAAGTGGAAAATATGTTGAATTATAAAGTTGAAAAAAAATTATTGCAATTAAGCAATCTGAATGTTTAAATAATTAGAGTAATGACAACACCGATTTATATAGTAACTTAATAAATTTTCTGGTCCAAAGTATGTTGGCTGGGGTAAAACTTACTTCGCAACTCCGAGTTCGTACCGGTGCTTGAATTTCTAGACTAAGAAATTCTTCGGTACCAGTATTTTTTTATGGCAAATCTCTCCTGAAATAAGGCGAAATTTCGTCCGTTTAAATTAGATTTATTTTTCTATAAAAAATTTCTTATATTGGGCCTTTAAAATAACGGTACCCGCACGAACCCTGAACATGCATCAAATTTTCTAACTTCATTTCCTGTTTCAAATGATTGATTTGTCATGTTTATCATACTATATGTTTAAGAGGTTCCCTTCGCTGTTTAGATATTACATAGAAAAACTCATGTTTTCCCGAAAAAGGCCATCAATTATTTTTATAAAAATATATACGTAACAAATATAATTATTTTATGTATGTTAATATATATATATATATATATATCAATATGTGCATACTATGTTTTCCGAAATATTGCAATGAAAAATTCCTAAACAGCACAGTTTTAAACAGAAATAGCATATTTATCAGGATTAAATTAAATGTTTTATTGAATTTTTACTTTGTAACTTATTTCCAAAGTCAGCATAACATTTTATTAAAACAGTGTGTAGGATAGGTAAACAGTTACAAACTATAACACCCTAAGTTTAATTCACAGTTTCAATAGCATTGTTGCTAATAAATTATTACATATATGAAAAAATATTTACTATGTCATACGTTACCTTAATTAAATTTTGTAATGATACATCACTTGACTATATATATTTAGCAATCCAAGTAGCACTGATTAGTTTTATTAATTAAGTACGTGATGATACATTATTAAATATATTTATAATACTAATAACTAGTATGTTGTGGTCATCACAAAACATTCTTCTATATAAATCACGTCTATTAAATCATTTAAATAGTACGAGAAATTACATGAAATTAGCACCAATTTATATCAAAGTATATCTGAATTTGAAGTTGGATGAAAATTCGTGCATTAGTTCTTGAGATAGAGCTATAGCGGAAATTCTGAAAAATGTATCATAGCAGCGCCACCTGTTGAGCGATTTACACCAAAAATAAACAGCACTAAATGATATCAAGGTATACCTGAATCTGAAGTTTGTTGAAAATCTAGGCGTTAGTTCTTGAGATAAAGCTATTGCGGAAATCGCAAAAAATACATAATAGCAGCGCCACCTGTTGAGCGATTTACACCAAAAATTAAACAGCACTAAATCATACGTCAATTCATGTCAAGAACTAACTAAATCTGAAGTTTTATGAAAAGCCGTGCAATAGTTCTTGAGATACAGCTCTTGCGGAAATCGTGAAAATGCAGCACAGCAGTGCCACCTGTTGGGCGATTTACACCAAAAATTAAACAGCACTAATTTATATCAGGGACTAACTAAATCTGAAGTTTGATGAAAATTCGTGCATTTTTTCTTGAGTTAGAGCTATTGCGATAATCATGAATAATGCAGCATAGCAGAGCCACCTGTTGGGTGATTTTCACAAAAAAGTAATCACCACCAAACTATATCCTGCACTAACTGAATCTGAAGTTTTATGAAAATCCGTGCAGTAGTTCTTGAGATATAGCTATTGCAGTAATCGTAAAAAATGCTACACAGCAGCGCCACTTTTGGGCGATTTTCACCAAAAACTAATCAGGTCCAGTTTATATCAAGGTCTAACTTTATCTAAAGTTTTGTGAAATTCCGTGCATTAGTTCTTGAGATAGAGCGCCCACAAAATTTTTGTCACATACAGACTCACAGAGTGACAGAGTGACAGACAGTCTCACAGACAGACATTTTCTAAAAACCATCAAATCGTGTTCTGGGCATTCTAAAACGTATAAATCCGTCGAAAACCGCAAGTCGAAAATTTTCACGAATCCAGTACTTTCTTCTTGTAAAGATAGAAGAAAGTAATAAGCGTTTAATTAAATTCTTGTGTCACGTTTTCATTTATCACATGCAAAAATTAATAATTGAAATCAGTTATACTTCTGTGATTTTTAAAATACAGGGTGACCGTAAAAGAATAACTCAGTTATACATTTTAATAATGTAAACTGTAAGCGCTATAGAGTGTTGCAGCGCTATAGAGTGTTGCTTCAAGGTCACAAATAAAGGTTAACTTGAGGAGAGAGTGCATTGGCGCCGATGGGATGTGAACCAGGTATCTCATGATCAGTAGGAAAGAACGTTAGCTTTGAGCAAAAAGCCCAGCCAGTTACTTTAAGCCAGCCATACTCACCTTTTTTTCTCGGGGGCCACAAATATATGTTTGCGATGTTGGGCGGGCCGCAACACACTTCTAAAATGGTAAAAAAATAGTTATTAAATTATTAAGATAAGATAAGTATATACTCGCGTATAAGTTGACCCCAAATTCAAGAGGAAGAATAGACTGAATATCAATATTTGAAAAAAGTTATCTTTGTTTTACCGAACTGCTGAATTAGCGAGAATTTTCTGAGATTAAATAAGACAAAGATAAGTAGTTAAAAATACTGGTGTTCAACAAATTTTTTTTTCTCGAATGTAGGGGTCGACTTAAACGCGAGACCTTACGGTACATCAAAGCAATGAATATAGCAAAGTCAATATTAAGAGAGCGTTTGTTGCGAGGGAAACGTTAGCAAATATACAAGTATATATATATATATATATATACTATATTTAAACAATAAATTTTGTCTATTCTAAATGATGTACAAGTATGCTGCGAAGTTTGTTGTTTCAAAATAATGTGCAAAAAAGTTTGGTGGCAATTTTTCCGAGACAAACGTTCAACTATGAAAAGCAGCATTAGCTATATAATAAGCATAAAACGTAATAATATAACAATGCATAATTCCCAAGGTCTAAAGAAAAAAAAAGGAAATTTTCTCGAATAATCTTTTGCTCAGAGCAAAACTTTTTTTTTTTAATTTTTTTTTTTTTTTATCGTAGAAATATAGTACAAATTTAATTAAATTGTGATAATATTTTAAAAAGAGTTGAAGATTAAGATTTCATTACAGGATTGCAGCACGAATAGGAGTACATGTGAAAATAACTTTTAATTAAAAACACGCATGTTAGTTAAAACACGTTTTAACAGAATTTTAAATTAATTATTAACAAGAGGGCAAATTTTGCTTCCCATGATAATATATAAAACAGTATTGTTGTTTTATATACACTAAGTTTTATATTCGATGTTTTATATATACAAGGACTTAAATACTTTTTATGCAGATCCCAATTAATTTTATAAATATGGATTAATGGTTATGTGTCTCGGGCCGCACATAATAGGTCGCCGGGCCAGATACGGGCCGCGGGTCGCAGGTTGAGTATGGCTGCTCTAAGCTAATAACTCGCTTTATACTTATCATGTGAGATGAGATGGCTACCAACTGAAACAATTTTAGACAAGGGCATTCGCGGGTGCTGTTTTGTTATTTACTCACTCGTAGTGTCACATACGCAACATGATGACTGCGAATGAGGGGGTCCTAATTACGGGAGATTAACTATAAGATCAAATTTACGATAGGGAGACGCATATTGACACTAAGCTGAAACATTTAAAAGAAAAGACCTATGTTCAGTTTATGTTGAACAGAAAATAAATCTCAAGTTCTACTGAATTCGTTAAAAAGATACTCTGCTTGAGAATGTGGTCGAAATTATTGCTTACGCTGTCTGTTAAGCTGTTAATTATTGTTTAAGCTGACTATAGTTATTATTATTTTTTTTGTTATTTTCTTGTTATAAGTAATTGAAATGAGAATAAATTGCCGTTAACAGAAAAGACATCTGCAGCAGTTAAAATGTCAAGAACTCAGCTGTATAATACAGTGATTGTTATTAAAATCAAATAGAAGCATGTTTTATTCCCAAATGTAAAATTTGTCTCAACAACATGAATTTTTTGTTAGTCTACGCATAAACCGAAAATGATGATTTATCTTTCGTGTTCCTTTTCCAGATATCTCGTAGATCTAACTTAATATATTATAGGAACAATGGAAAAATGTAATCAGCTTTATGGACTACATAGTTGCGTGGCAACTTTACATCCAGTGGAGAGGTGATCGTGTTGCAAGGCATTAGGGAGCCTTAAAAAATAATTTTTACACGTGTCTGGTAGCCACAAAATTAAAATTACTTAAAAGTAAAGAGAAGAGTAAGAGAAAAAATAAAAAAAAGTACATAAGTACTTAAGTATAACATAATAGGAGAAAGAAAAAAGAAAAAAAAAGAAAAAGAAATATTTAAAATAAAAAAGAGAATTCCATTAGTTCCAAAAAAGAAAGGACAGGCGAAAAAGCTACCGGGGGGTACCCCATAAAAGAAAAGACTCTTTTCAGAGACCATACATAAGTTAAGTTGATAAAAACGCTACATTTATAACACAAAAGCAAGATATTTTTTTTTCTTTTAATACTATAAACAGGACAGAACAAACAGAAAGGTTAAGTATAAAAGAAGGTGAGGGATCTTCAGTCTTCATCATTAAGCAAAAACGAGTATTTAGGGCGTTTTCTATTAGTGGGGTCGGATACCTCATAGTCGGGTAGTTCCGCACTTATTTGGTTAGGAAGATGGTAAACAGACTTATAAAAAATTTGAGAAAGTTGATGAATACGCTTTTTTAAAGAGGTAGTTTTTAGATCCCTGCGGATTGTAGTATTACGAAGGTAATGGTGATCTTTACGGATATAACAAAGATTTTTGTTGTGAGCAAGGTATAGATAGTCCATACTAGTTTTGCATGCGAATTTCCAGATCGGACAAGCATACGTTAAACCAGATCTTATACAAGGATCATATAAAATAAGTTTATTGTGAATAGAGAGTGTGTTACTTTAAAGAAGAGGAGAGAGGGCTTGGGATATACCAGCAACTTTGCCTCGTATGTTAATAAAGTGCTTTTTCCAAGTCAATATTCTATCAAGGGTAACCCCCAGATACTTAGTGTGGTTATTCCAGGGAATAGTAGCATTGTTAATGGTAATAAGTTTGGGAAAAGTTAATTTCCTAGAAAAATAGACAGCAGCTGTTTTTTGCTCGTTGAGCTTAACACGCCATTGAGTACACCTGCTAAGGAATTTATGAATGTGTTTTTGAAATATTTTGTATAAAGTGAATGGATGGTGTGCAGAGGCGCACATTGTCGTGTCGTTCGCGTACAGGGCAAGATAAATCCTCAGTGTTCTTGGGATATCGTTAAAAAATATGTTAAATAATATAGGGCCGAGGACTGAGCCTTGCAATATACCAGAGAGAATACGGTAGAGAGTGGAGAGTATTTTATTAATGCGGACACAAAAGGTGCGGTCGCCAAGGTAAGAATGTATGAGGAAAATTAGTTTAGCATTAATACAAAGCTTAATTAATTTGTAAATAAGGCCTATATGCCTGACCTTATCGAAAGCCTTAGCGACATCAAGAAAGACATCCGCAGCTGGTGTTTTCGTGTTGAGTTTTTCACTCAGGAATTCCACAACACGAAGTAGTTGATGTAATGTAGAATGTTTATCACTGAAGCCAAATTGCTCAGGAATGAGAATGTTTTGTTCGTCTAGAATGTCGTGTAGCTGGGACCTAATGACTCGCTCAACAGCTTTGCTAATAGAGAGGAAAAGAGAGATGGGACGATAGTTAGTCGGATCTTGAAGGTTACGATGAGGTTTAGGAATAGGTGCGATAATAGATGTCTTCGAAGTTTCAGGAAAGTAGTGAAAAAGTAGGATAGCATTGGTAAGTGTAGTAAGATAAATTATACAGTTGCAAGGAAGTTTTTTAAGAGCATAATTAGATATATTGTAATATCCGGGGGCTTTTCTATTTTAAAGATTTTTAATGATATTAGAAATTACAATTAGTTAAATTTCCGAGAGTGGGTCCGTGGGAGGGGTAGCTAAGAAATTTTGAACAGTTTCATTAACTTCAAAAATAATGATTAGGGCTAGCAAGGTAAGGATTAGGGTAAAACTGCTGAGCATAGGATCTGGCAAAAATTTCAGCCTTGTCTTTGTCCGTGCATGCCGTGAAGTTGAAGGCAGTTAAGGGAGGAATGGTAGTATAATTGTTATTAAGTTTTTCTTAATTTTCCAGAAAGAGTTATCTTGAGGGGAGAGACAGTTAAGAAAGTTGCTCAAGTTTTTTAATTTTGTTTAGAAATTAGGTTTTTAATTTTATTGTTAAGCCGATTAATAATGGTCTTTAAGGTAGGACCTCTTGAATTTTGATACAGCCGTCGTTACTGTCGTTACGTTTCTTAAAGATGTTATGAATATAGTTAGACAGAGTAAAAGAATTGTTATGTTTAGTATACTGATATGTAGCTTGTTTTTGAGCATTAGTAATTAGATTTGGAATGTTATCAACAGCATTGTCAATATTATCAGTGTTAGTGATATTATGGAAAGTCAGGTCAGAGTTAGAGAGAATATTTTTTAATTTACTTAAATCCACAGCCACCAAGGGGGGGGAGGGGCTCAAAAATTCAATTTAAAAAAAAACAGAAAGGTGATCATAACTTAGGTCATTGATAACTGTAGAAGTATTAGGAAAAGCCAAGTTTTTAGAAACAGCAAAGTCAATTATGGAGGGACGTGCTCTACCATGCCTATGGTGTTTAGAAGTGTTAGATGCGTGTAAGCTTAGTTCAAGGGTGAGTGATTAGGTTGTGTATTGAACTGCTACGACGAGTGGTTAAGTGACTTTTCCATCGCCGGTTATGCGCATTATAATCACCTGCGATGAAACAGTGCATGTTTTGTGAGAAAAGTTGTGTAAGGTCGTTTTCTGGGAATAAAAGTGAGTGTCTAGCGTATAAAGAAACAAAATTAATATTAATCTGTGGCAATTGTACAACAATTCCCGTATAGTCAAGACCTGTGTATGTAGTTTGTTGGATAGGGTAGTGTTGAATGTGGTGTTTGATGTAAAAGGTAGTTCCGCCCTGATTGGATCCAGGATGGTAGGTATGGTAAAGGACATAACCAGAAATTTTAATACTTTTACTAGGATTAGGCACCTCTTGAAGAAGAACGATATCTATGCTAGGATGATTAGAAAAAAAAGAACGAAGTTCATCAATTTTGTTATTTAATGTAGAGCAATTCCAGGATAACACAATAAGAGATTTAAGATGAAGGCTAGACATGGTTGGGGGGGGGGGGAGGAGAAATCGTTAGCTAACTTGTCGAACTCTTGAATTATAATTATCATTTTTTTCCATGGGATTGGTGTATTTTTTTTTATTGTTGTTGTTAGAGTAGAAATATTTTTGATACATTTTAAGAATTTGGATATTTGCAATATCTCCTTTATATCTTGGAAGGTACTAAATATATCATGTATATCATTATTGAAACTGGGTGGAATTTTGGCTGATTTTGGCTGGAGTATGTTTAGTTTTTTTTTCAATATTAGCAGAGTTAGTATTTTCGGAATTTTGTGAATAAGAGGCATCCTAAACTGGGGACTCAGCATTATCAGAAGTAGAAACATTGGATTCAAGGTTAGTTTTGTCCTGTGGTTTGGTTTTAGTATGATTGAATTTAGTGTAATTAGACTCTGCCAGTAGTTGGGTTTGCTGTGTAACCCTCCTATCGCCGTATTTAGCCGAGTTGTTTTTGCTTTTATTGTTCTGATTGTTATTTTCCCTTCTATATGGGTTTTTGACGCATCCGCGATAAGTGGCTGGATGTGTCAGCCCGCAGTTCGCACCTTAAGTGTAATGCGACCTTTGTGTTTACATTCGGGGGTAAAATGATCCTCTCTGCATTTACAACACTAAGGAGTAAACCCGCACACCTCACTGGCGTGTCCATAGCCCTGGCATCTGTAGCATTGTTTTACCTGATTATGACTCCTAAAAGTCTCAATAGTAACTGATATGTATGAAATTTCTTTAATTTTATATATTTCGTCGAAGTTTTTAGTTGGGAGAACATTAACCATATATAGCCGCGTAGGGTTACCTGTCTTTCTGTTTTAAAGCATGGCAGCCCTAGTAACTGTAAATCCATGCTCTTTAAGATTATCAACAATTAGGCTATTTTCAGTATAACACGGTAAACCTCTAATACAAATTTTCTTTGGCCGTTGGTCCTTAGGATGTAGAGTTGTATATTTTTTCGCATTTTGATCAAGAAATCTTTGAGTTTGCCGAAAGTCGTCATCGTTTTTACATAACACCATAAGGCGTTCACCTTCCAGCGCTATGTTTGGTTTTTCCTGGTTAACTTCCGATAATTTCTTGGCCAAAACAGTCTAATTTCCCTCTAACTCGATATAAAAAGGGTTGAACCTATGCTCGGAAATACCCGACGCTTCATCGGCGCCGTCAGTGGGCGATTGATTATCTTGTTCCATTTGATTAGCTGAGGCATCCTGTGAAAGGTTAGAATATTTATTACTAAGGGGAATTTGTGAGGTTCCCTCTTCATGGTTACGTTTTGTACCTTTTTTGGCTAATGTGAAGTCGTTAAGACAAAGTCACCTAAGATTTTGTTTGCAGAGCATCTATACTTAGAAAAACAGAAGATACCAAAGTAGGTTGAGTTTAACAGGTTATTATATGAAATAGGCTCCCTAAGATTAGAAAAAGCCTCTTGGCAGACACTACTCACCTCCTGATGATCAGCACACGAGGTAGTGTAGTCTATTTTGCTCCTTGTAGAATGGATATAATCATTAAGATAGGCAAAAAATTCCGTCATGCACTGTTTACCCTTTTCCTCATAACTTGCACTTAAGCCCTGAAACTCTTTGCAAAAGTTTGGGTCTGCAGTGTTATCAACTATACTTTGAATTATAGCACTAATAGTCTGGGAACTGACCTCAGACGCCATACTGAAAAAATACTTCAAATCACCACCACACACTTAATAGAAGACAAGCACCACGAAAAAGTCTATTCTGAAAAGAACGGCACTCCTCCGCTGCGCTGCATTCCTAAAGAAAGTAACAAAATAGCAGAGCTTCGCTGTCATACGACCTTTCCCCACCGAAGCTCCAACGCAACTAGTAACTATATTATCGGTAATACTTCAAATCACCACCACACACTTAATAGAAGACAAGCACCACGAAAAAGTCTATTCTGAAAAGAACGGAACTCCTCCGCTGCGCTGCATTCCTAAAGTAACAAAATAGCAGAGCTTCGCTGTGATACGACCTTTCCTCAGCGAAGTTCCAACGCAACTAGTAACTATATTATCGGTATTCAAAATGGTTCTATTCATTAAATTCTATTAACCATGACGCTTTAAATTTTAACACGATAATAGCCATAAATATAAATCAAGTCATATAAACATTACATTAATCCATTTTTATATAATACTATTTAAAATTGTACATTTGATTTTTTTTTTTTTAAGAAACTTCTGGTTCGAATAGAAATATAGTCTTTTGACACGGTTTCAGTATAGGAAACCTTTGAATTATCTTAAATAATTTGTAGCCATTGCAAGAGGAGTACTAGATTACTGCAATAGTCGTCAATTATACAGAAGGCAGTTTATCGCACTTTTCTATTTATTAATCTCTATTTTTTAAATATTTTTTCTGGTACAAATTTTTCCTATATATATATATATATATATATATATATATATATTCTTTTAATTTTTTAAAGTGTTATACAAATAAATTGTACTATTTGAGAAAATATATATTGGAAGAATAGATGACAGTTATATAACGTGATGTTCAGCTTCTACCTCTTCAAAATTTTCTGCAAAAGGTTTAAGGTAATTAATCGATTTTTTCGTTTTATAATGATAGTTCCATGTCACAAATTGGGATATAAACTAATAAAGTTCGCATCTCCCTCGAATTCTGTGAATCACTTAATTGCAGAACATTATTCATCTAGATTTTGACTTACATAATACACAGTGCATGGTATTTCATTTCATTAGGGATTAGATATAGCGAAATAAAACGGATTTTCTGAAAATATATTTTACGCCATCATCCATCAAATTACAATCTTGTACATTTTTTAAAGATAATTTCTGAAAAAAAAAATAAATAAATAAAAAATAAATAAATACAAAAACTAATTTTCCACCTATCACTTTAAAAGCATAATTATGGGTCACACGGTTTGAATCTGCAGAAACATGTTTCCGTTTTAAATTATAGTCAAATTTGACAAAATAGTTTACTATAAACGTTTCATTAAACATGTTGTTATTTAGATAAAACTTTACAATATTTGGTATTTTTTAAAGTGAAAGTATATATTCCCTCGCTTTTTATAAACAGAAAATACAGTAGAGCCTCTTTTATCCGAAACTCTTTTAACCGAAACTCTCGATTAACCGATCTCAATATTGAATTTTTTTTTTACTATCACATTCCTTGTGTGCAAAATCCATTTTAAAAGCTTTTAACAATATTTCTTGTGTGCAAGTGGTCCTTTCCGAACTACGAGTACATATAAATATTTTCGATCCCCTTTCTTAGAGTTCCTTTGAATTTAACTTGAACTCCCGTAAGCTGCGTAGTGGAAAGAAGAAAACGAACAAATTAGCAATTTTGAAGCTTTTGAATGTTTTTCAAAAGGTTATTAGAATGGCTGTAGCAGTAAAAAGACTGTGATACTGGTGAACTAATATTAAAAAACTCCGTGATAGAGCTTCAAAGCAAAGGCAATCGAAACTGCGATAAAAAAAAGCATTGTTTCAAACCCCTGTGATATATGTAAAAGGTACATAATTTCAAAATTAAAATTCAGGTAATTTATTCTTATTTCTATTTTGCTATTGCTTTACTTTTACTAAGCACTTGTTACCATAATTCGAAACATTGCATATATTTCTCCTTAATCTTAAAATAGAAGCATTCTCGATTATCCGAAAATTTCTGAAAGAGTGTTTTTCCCAATTCCTTCGGATAATCGAGGTTCTACTGTAATTATTAAGTTATTTGTTTTAGTGTTCTTTTATTCGCGTTGAAGTTTACATGTAAATTATGCGTCAACAGTCTGGATTCGAATGGAAACATGATATCCTTATTTTTAATTTATAAATAAGTTGTAACCCTAGATTCTTGTAAAAAAGTTTTTGTGGTCGTATTTGCTCATTGCCAAGAAAAATTCTACTTAAATTTTCTAAACACCGCGTTTGCAAAAAATGCATACTATAACATATATTTAATTAAATAACATAAAAGTAAAATCATAATGCATGGTATATTTTATGTATTATATTGTTTAATGAAAGCACATTTAGCCAGATTATTACAAATCTGCCCACAAAATGAGAAGCTTGAGCTGGTAAACATGGATTCTAAATCAACAAGTTATGAGAAAGCTGAGTCTTCCTCCCACCCCATGAAGGCATCATTCATGCACTAATATGTCCAAAAGTCAGATGTTTAACATCAAAAATCCCAAATGTAATTTGATGAAATTAAATATCATTTTGTTATTACAATGATTGCCGAAATAATAATACAGAAGAATTTATATATCTGCTATAGTTTCTATATTACAACGACATACATTTTTTAATATTTTATTTCTCATTTCCGTTTACGGAGACATGTTTTACGGTCTTAATAAGAGACATTGTGCTCTTACAGCATGTAAGCAAATGTTGAAACATTTTTTAGTTGAACTATCGATTATTAATATTTGCTTATAAGATCATTTAGAATTAAAGTGTAACATCAAAAATTTCTTGTTTTTAGGTGCGTTCGTAATTATATAAATACGTAGCACCTATAGTCGTCGTTCAGTCCGTCCGTCTGTCCGTCCGTCTGTCTGTCCGCATATAACAGAGCAAAAACTACCCAACCGAATGGTCTGAAATTTGAAATATAAGATTGTTGCAAAATTTTGTCGAGCCATTTCAAATTTTATGAAAATCGGATGTATAGTTTAATTACAGGGACAGTCAAAAGTTTTTCTTTACATTACGGCCAATAGAAAAAATTATTGCAAGTGCATTTTAATGATGTTACAGCCTTCCGAATGGTCTGAAATTTTAATGATATAATTGTTACAAAATTTTGTCGAGCCATTTCAAATTTTAGGAAAATCGGATGTATAGTTTAATTACAGGGACAGTCAAAAGTGTTCGGGGAATGGGAAAAAAATATTGGGAGTGCATTTTAATGATGTTAAAGACTATGCACTTTATGAAGTGCAAAAAATTATACATTCAGTACAATGTGGGGTGCAAAAAATAATTATAAAACTTGTTATAGTACGAACGCACCTCATTTGCTACGTTTGACGAGCAATTTCCAACTTGTGAAATCTTTAAATTGAATTTAGAGAGTATGTAATCAATCTCATATAAGTAAAACACACACATATACATGCAATAGATAAAAAAAAATAATAATTTTGATACGCTATCATTATATATTATCCTAATAATTTATATGTAATATATCTAGTTATTTACACTACCATTGGTAGAAGCAAACTTAATTACAATTAGGTTACGTGGATTTCGTTAACATATCGGAATGTCAATCAGTTTAATTAATTTACTTGCACATAAACTGCATATCAGTGACATGCAGATATATGTATTTAATGCATTCTGTATCATTTTACTTAACTTTATACTGTAACACGTTTGAATTCCATTTGTATTTATAAATTTGAATAAGCATTTTCGATAAAATTAATATATTATATGACATATCTTGAAATCCCTTTTTTATAATTATGAAGTATTGTAAATTTAATCATTAAATGCATATTTTTAAATTTGTGAAAGTATATTAGAAGGTTTCTGTAATTGTTAACCCCCATTGGAGGGAGCTGTTGTTACACTTCTTTAATTCTTTGGTACCAATTTATTCATATCACAGTTTGTAAATTATAAAATCTATCAACACCGGAAGTTACATTTGTCAATAGTATTCATAACTACGATATACTTTCTCTACTCTAACGAAATTTATCAGTTTGATTATTATAACTACGATATAATATATAGTATTCTTAACTACGATATACTTTCTCTACTCTAACGAAATTTATCAGTTTGATTATTATAGCATTATGTAAGAAGAATTTTTATATTTTCTAAAACTTAATTTTTATATGCTTTTAAAACGCTTTTACTGCCATTTTAAGTATTTTAATATCCTTAAATATTATTTTAAGATCTATATGTTGTCTTAAGACTACAACTATAGTATTACCCCGATTGACTGATGTCCCATTTGCTGTAATATTTAGTCTGTTGAGCTGTCTATATCACAGACCAGATGCTATTGCTAATAAGGTTATAAGAAGAAAATATGGCCACCTGTTGTCGGTCCAATTAGCTCAATCGTAAGAGCATTAGAAATTTTAAGTCAAGGATTCTGGGTTCGATTCTCGGATTGGGCATTTTTTCGCTCAGACCAAAAAATTCAATTCGTGTGATACCTTTACGAGCATTCAGTGTGATTGAGAAAATAAATAGAGTAAGCAATATTATTGCTCTATCTTAAACAAATGTATTGTTTATCATTAAAGACCAAATAAAAAATTTAAAATAAAGATTGCATACTGCATTCATTGTTTAAAACAAATTTTTCCAAAGGATACACTTTTTATGAGATTTACTATATTATTGCTCTATTATATATAAAAAAAAATGCATTTTTTATCATTCAAATAGCAAATAAAAATCTTAAAAAACATTGTATACTGCATTCATTGTTTAAAACAAATTTGCCAAAGAACACACTTTTTATGTAAATGTCTGGTACACAGTAGCAATCGTGGAAAAAAAAAAAAAAAAAAAAAAAACTTTAAACAAGCCCTTTTTAATTTTCTATTAAAATAAATCCAAAGCCTTAAAATAACTAAAAAATTAAAAACGATTTACAGAAAACTTTATGGCAAAATAATTCGCTCCCTGTTTAAGACATTTTTCCTATTTCTTTTCGCGTTATAGTAATTTTGAAAACCATGAATTAAAAGCTATCTGAAAAATGCATGAGATGATAAACAACACAGCGTTTTTAATTAATTCGAAAGTACTTAAACGTTTCTTACATGAACTCTATTTTAAAAACTCTTAACTTATTTTCGAAAGAATAATTAAATAAATAAAATAAATAAATAGAAATGTAAAGCATCTGTTTTACAGTAATGAAAGTTTTTCAAACGTTAGTTTACTTTAAATTAAAATAGATTCATAAAAACCTTTATTGAAACTACGTATTTTTAAAATTATTTTGTTTATTTTTTATTTAAAGATGATATAAATTAACCGTTAAATTTGATGAATAAATTCACTTTATTTTCTTTACATATATTAAAGCTACGTGTTCAACATGCGCTACAATCTAATGCCTGATTATTTCAATAAATGTATACACTTCAAAAACTCCACAATCAAAATTAATAAAAAAAAATAATATTTTTTTCGTCACTAAGTTATACTTATAAAAAAAGTCACGCTTAAAATTTTGAAACAATTGCCGCTTGCTCGCGCAATATGCGACAAGAATCACTCTTTGTTTATTTAAACGGTTTCGAGAAGATTTTTATGAAATGTCAAAAATTCCGAAAATGAAAAAAATATGTATAATGATATTCATTTTTGAAACCGTAGATCTCTCATGCCGCATCAAAGGAAAGCGTGCATTTCTGTATCTGGGCAGATTAACATTATAGTAAATATAAATAAGACTTTAAATAATAGAGCTTAAAAAAAACGAATGAAAAATACATATAAAATATTTAAAAACTAAATTAGCTGGTACAGTTAGTCTAACTGTAGTTGATCTAAAGAACAAGGAATTTTCTTCTAAGAAACTAATTCCCAGCGTGGTGGTTCACAAATAACTCGAAGTTTTTTTTTTTTTTTTTTTTTTTCAAATGGAGCCATTTTTGCTAAGATGTGTCTGTCAAGTGTAAGTCAGAATTTGTACAATAGATAAAAATAAACTATTCAATTAAATTAAAAAAATATTTTTCAAAACAGAAAAAAAAGAGTCAAGAAACAAGAACAAAGAATATTCGACCCTCTAGCAAAAACGTGTTCCATCCCATTCCTACCAAATTTAGATTGTTTTACTTACACTAATACGTTTGAATGAGTTAGCTAGTAACATGTTTAAAGACAATAAATATTGTTAATAGTGGAGTCTTCCGTCGTTGTTTCTAAATTTCGAAGTTTTTTTAATTAGCTAAGGCGGTTCTTAAGCCCCCTGCTGAAATGAGCGAAACTTTTTGAGACATTTGCTCATATATTTTTAAACATAATGACAGAAAATTGATAGGCGTGACTATTGAAGAAATTATGGAATCAAAATTAGTTTTACATTTATTCATAAATAAATCACTTATCGAGTTATAATTAATTGTCATATATTGATGACTGGTTTTCCTCCTTTCTCGCAATGTCGCGTTAGGAAATTTGGCTCATAACACCAACGTTGACAGTATTTTCTGAAAGTATTTCTCTTTTGCGTTTACTTACAGAGGGAAAACGTCATTCGATTATACAGTTTCTGATTAACAACATTTCCATTTTTATGCCAGCCATTTTCATACATTTCCGTACAAAAATTAATTAAAATAAACTGTTAAGTGCGAGTAATACTCTCGCACAGAGGGTATATGATTAAATATATGAATTTGTAATTGTAGTATTAAAAAAACCGTTGCAAAAAGAATACTAAGACTTTGTAAAAAACTATACAACGTAGGGTTGGGTATAGCTGTATATTAGGGATGCACAACCTGTGGCCCGCGATGGGCTTATGTGTGGCCCGCGAACTTCGTCAATTTAGAACTGCAAAAATTGTCTATTGTCATTATGGATAAAAAAAAAGTTTTGTACATAGGTCGCAAGAAAAAAAACCGTGAATTTCATCAATTTGCCACGGGAAAAATTGAAAAATTAGTCAGTCAGTAAAGAATCGCGAATTTCGTTGATCGGGTGCTGAAAAATCGTGAATTGTGTCGATGAGGCGCGGAAAAAATTGCAAATTTGACCTATCGGGCAAGAAAAAATCGCGAGTTTTGTCGATCGAGATCGGGAAAATAGCGAATTTCGTTAGTCCGGCACGAGAAAATCGCGAATTTTGTCGATCAGGAGCTGAAAATCGCAAATTTCATTGATCGGTTAAGAAAAAAAATCGTCAATTTTGTTGAAGATGCGCGGAAAAATTGTAAATTTTGTTGATTGGCTGCGTAAAAATCGTGAGTTTCGTCAGTTGCGAGAAAAAATCGCGAATTTCGTCAGTCAGTTAAGAATTACGAATTTCGTCGATCGGGGGCGGAAAAATTGCAAATCTTTTCTATTAGGAGCGGAAAAATCTCAAATTTCTTAGATGGGCTGCGGAAAAATTGTGTGTTTCGTCTGTTTATCCCGAATTTCGTCAATTTGTCGCGGGGAAAAATGCAAAATTTTTCAGTCACTTAAGAATAGCCAATTTCGTTGATCGGGCGTGGAAAAATCGCAAATTTCATCGATCAGGTGTGGAAAAATCGCAAATTTTTTCGATCGGGTACGGAAAAATCGCGGGTGTTATCGATCGGGCTCCAAAAAATCACGAATTTCGTGGCCGGGCACGAAAATAATCGCGAATTTTGTCGATCAAGCGTGGAAAATTCGCAAATTTCGTTGATCATGCACAAAACAATCGCGAATTTTCTCGATGATGTGAGGAAAATTGAAAATTTCGTTCATCGGCTGCCTACAAATCACGAGTTTTGTCAGTTTATTGCGAGAAAATAGCGCGAATTTCGTCAATTTGCCGCGGGAAAAAAATTGCAAATTCCGTAGAGTCGGTTAAGAATGGCGAGTTTTGTCGATCATGGTCCGAAAAATCGCGAATTACGCCGATCAGGCGCGGAAAAATGCGAATTTTATCGACCGGATTCGGGAAAATTGCGAATTTTGTCAATTAGGTGCAAAAAAAAAATCAAAAATTTCGTTGATCGGGCGCGAAAAAATCGCAAATTTCTTTGGTCGGCTCCTCATCCCCCCTTTGTTCATAAAGTTCACATTTTTTCGGCACTAGCCACTTTCATGCCTATGTTTGTTTTTTAGCACTTTTAAATAAACAAAATTTACTTCCCCGAATAAAGTCAAGGAATATTATCAGTCCTTCTAAATGATACTTGCTATATCTCTGTTATATATACAAAAGTAAACTGTTGATACATCCTTGCCAATTGAATTGGATATGTTGACCGGGTAGGGGACCTAGAGGGGTAAAACTATCCCCCACCTCCCGTCTGAAATCACATTTTTTAATCTGATTATAAGCCACAGATCATCTCCCAGAAATAGAATTCTCCCCGTGTTACTGATGTGGCCCTCTACAACCGAGAAATTTTTATAAGTGGCCCTTTTCTTAAAAAGGTTGTGCACCCCTACTGTATATACTAGAAAAAAGTAAATGGATATACCATGAAAGTTCAAAGAGATATGGAACCTAAATAATATCAAATATAGCTTATTCTGTCATTTTATAACTCATTTTTTAACATTATCCAAACCGTTTTTGATGAAATTTATTCGGTACTGACATTAAAAGCATGCATGTTTAAACTTCATTTGGCATTTAATAAAATTAAATTCAGCTTAGTAATAACCTTTTTTTTTTTTTTTTTTTTTTTTTTTTTTTTTTTTTTTTTTTCCTTTTTTTTTTTTTTTTTTTTTTTTTTTTTTTTTTTTACAGTGTAGCTAAAACAAAATCTTTCTTCAAAGTTTAAATTTGGCATTGTGCTAAGCGCGTTGCGAAAGGAGGTCGCAAATGTGCAACGATGCCTTGATACGTCCCGCGTTTTTCTAGATATGTTTTTAATTAACTTTTAAAGTCAATAGAGGCGTATTGAGAGTTCCACTCAATGTAAACTAGTCGTGAATCCCACAGTATTTATGTGACTCATTCTAATTAAGTGTTCTCAGTACTCTTAAAGCTTCAAAATTTTAGAAATTAAAAAAAAATTTTAAATTTTAAACTGTTATTATTTCTGAACATTTTGATATAATTGTTTACTTGAAATTCCCATTAGAACTGAAGTTATAGCTTTTAGAATTATACCCACACAATAGCTGAAACGGAGTTTCTGAAACTTTGACCATTTTTCTCCAAATGATGTTTTTGGGCGTAACGCGCAGGATAACTCAAACACTTCTAAATATTTTTTTCATGAAATATTCTAAACATATATTTCATGTTAGTCTGTATAAACTGAACCTAAAATTTCCTTTTTATTGTTGAAAAAAATATTTTTTTAGGTGATTATGCTGTTGAAATTTTGAAAAAATTTTAGTAGATAAATACAACTTTGCATTAAAAATATAAAAATGCATTAAATACAAATTTATTTAGATCCAGAGTAATTATTATAATCTCATGTATAAGTAGGCACCAAAATTTTCATTCTAGTTGCAATATCTATTTTGTAATCGTGCGCGTAATGTATTATAACAATTTTCTGCTCGACAAATGTATGACAGTTTCGAGCCAGCCCCCAATAAAAAATAATTCTGCTACTTGAATTTTTTTAATACATGAAATGAAAGAACATACCTATATCTTTCATCCCAATAAAAATTGTGCTTGAAAATCATATTCATTTTAAGACATTAAATTTTGAAATTGGTCTTTTTTTTCTTTTTTTCCAATTTTAAGAGTCCTGAGACCACTTAAATTAGTCTGTTTTTAACAATTTGACGTTTATTGCTTTTAAACTGCTACTGGGTATTGCATTACACATATATATCATTAAAAGTTGTTATCTAGGCTTTAAAAGCCGATGATATGCCGCCTCTGTCATTATGTATTTCCAAACCGTCCTTATCTTTAATTGTTAATATCTCAGCTAATTACTAAAGATTTTTTTCGAAAATCATTATCAACAATTCTCTTACACTTCTGCTACGGTAGGTACCTCAAGCGCTGTTCAACACTTTTGATGAATGCCCGTAAATCGAAATTTGTGCTTAACGGAAAAATGCAATTTTCTCAAAAATTATGTGACCTAGGGTAATCGCTATAATTTTCCTTCAAGGTTTAAAATATCTTCTGCTACCTCTAATTTTTCACAATTTTAGTTTCAGTAGATTCGAATTCGACGATATCTTTGAAAATATAATACCTAAAATTAAAAAGGAATGAACTTTTGATTTCAGCGTTACGAAAGCTTTCACACGATATACAAAGAAAAGAGTTTTTTTTTTTTTTTTTTTTTTTTTTTTTTTTTTTTTTTTTTCAAGTAGCTTAATTATATAACCCCTCTACATTTTTACTAAATATATTTATGAATGTTTTATGAATGTTTAATAATCTGAAAGTATGTGGGTCAATAGTCTTTATTACTTCCCCAAATTTGAACTGTCCACGTTCCATAGTTTACGAGTAAAATGGCTGTGATCTTATAATGGTTTCGTTTTTACTTTTTAAGTACGGAACCCTAAAAAGTGTGTGAAATTAGCCCCTTTTGCCTCAAACATATAAGGATAGATGCAGTTTTAAAGATCATTCTGTGTCTCTTAATGATATTTAATTTCTGTATAATGTACCACAAATGAGACCACACTAGTTTTGCGAAGAAACGCCTAAGCTAATATTCAATCTATATGAATAAGATTTTCAAGTTTTTCTTTTTGATTATTTTTTTTTTTTTGGTCTCTTTTTAATTTTTCTATTTGGGTTCCAGTTTTCTGATAAGTATACTTTTAATTTTCGAAAATATTCCGAAAGAAAATTGAAAATGTAAATAACAGGCTCGGTTAGAGATCTACCTCGGCTATAATAGAGATACATTTAAAAATATTTGAATGCAAATGACAAATTTGAAAAGATTGCTGTCATAGCTTTCACATTAGCTTCCGACTTTAGCGGTGTGATTAACTTTGACTAAATCATAAGCGCTAAGTTCAATATGTATAATTTTATTACTTAATGTTATATGTCAACACTAACAAACTTGCCATTAAACCTAATTATGAAATTAATTCTCGTTTAATTACAATTAATTTTGATATTACATCAGATGTTACGTAATGTCATCAATATAAAGATGCTACGAGTAGAAATAAGAGAAAACCCGTTTCTTAAAGAAAAGATCAGAAACTAAATAGCATTATAAAAGTACATTGATCGGTAACGTTTGTTGGGACAAGCTCTTATTGCATTATCTATATGAGCAATTAAAACTTAATTAAATTGACTTTAATGGTGTTCTTAAAATGTTAGTCAGCTATTATTTTCACTGCTAATCATAGAATCAATGTAAAGTAGAAGCCGAACTAATTAGGACCGGTGCTTGTTCGGATAACAAAAAATTCTGACTGTTCGAAATTCCGACAAAAATAGAAAAGAAAAAGATGCGTGCTAAAAAATTGAAAGTTATATCAATTGTTATTTCAATTGCAGTTATATTATTGCAAGAATGTTTATTATGTACTCATTAACATAATAAACATTCTCTAATCCGGTATCCTGATGTCCGGCAGGCTGTACAATCTGGCACGACTTTTGGAAAAAAATAGTATTGATGGCTTCATCACTCCTGATGTTTATAATAATCCAATAAAACTTCGGAATGAGGTATTACGTAACAACCTATTACAAACGGTTCAAAATCACGAATCTATAAATAGCACAGTCGCTATCTCGACGAGGAAGAAAGAAAGAAACATTTCTGTAGATAATTTGCAAAATCATATTGTTGAAAGTATAAATATTATTTTGTTGTTTGAATTAAATACTTTTTGTATTTTAAAAGAGAATTTTATAGTGACTGGCAAACAAACTGGTATTCGGGATTTTTTTTTTTAAGATGGCTTCTACGAGTAGGCTTATAGTGCACGAATTCATTATTCGTGTATATATGTTGTATTTTTACATTATTGAGTATTTTTTTTATATTCTATTCAAGCTGTTTAAAGAATAAAAAACATGCTCTACTGCCATTTTATGTGTAATTCTATCTTCTACACGTTTTTCAGGACATTCATCCTGTAATCCCGAAAATTTCGTTAGTTAACCTTTTGAGTTAATTTGTTCAAGTATAATTTTTGAAAATAAAATCGGTTCGGATTAAGTGGAATTTCGGATTACCGGGGTTCGACTTAGCGGGGTTCTACTCTAATTCTATCTTCGACCCAAATGCTATAGTGACTAATTCAAGTAAAAACGCAATTCATGGATATTTTATTAATCAGTTTGAGAATACATAGATCTGTAATATATTTTACTAATTACCCGACTGAAAAGAAGGGTTATGTGTTTGACACGTATCTGGGTATGTGGATTTCTTTACACCCTCGAAATATCCCGACGGCTGGATGGATTTTAATGAATGAGATCTCTATCAATTCGTCTTAATCGTCCGATGGTTATAGGCTAGGTTTTGTTTTTACAAATTCAAAATGGCGGCCGAAAAATACAAAATGGCGGTAGGGACAAAAAAAAAAATTACGCACCCTATTGAGTGACATGTCATTGGATAGGTCTTTCAAAATGAAGACGATGTTTCATTGACTATTTTATAGTCAGAAGCTTCGTTTAAATATTACACAACCTGGAAGTTGTGTAGGTAGGATCTCTAGCTTTACTGAAACTCTAACCATCATAGACATATACAGGCCTCATCAAAACAGTGTTTGTAGATAGGAACTAACAATTAAAAGCAACTTAAAAGTCATCAATACAAGTAAATATAAAAAAATAGGTATGTAATATAAAAAAATAGTTTCACATTGATGAGAAATAATTAATTAGTTGGCTTTTTACGCAGTCGGGTTTTTTGATTTCTTAATTTTTATTTTCAATTAATTCTCTGCAAAAAATTGCTTTTGATAGATAAACAACAATAATCAACCAAATCTATATATATAAAAGCCGTTCTCTGTGTGTATGTCCTTTATACAAAGCTTTAATTTTTTTACCGATTTGCACGAAACTCGATGTACATACGTTTTAGAACGTGGAAAAGATCACTGTGTACTTAAAAGAATTATCAGACCACTATTTATCCCTTTTTTCTACCACTTCCATAATTTAACATTATAGAAATATCTCTTTTTAAATCTTTTTTATTTCAAACGTTTCTTTCCTGTTGCCAAATCCTAAAAAAATGACACAATAATGTGAAAAAATAAGGATAACGCGTGTATTTTGTTTCTATTTGCCAATAAAAATTCAGATTTTCTAGCTATATTTTTGCGTGTTTGATATTGACGCCATTCTAAACAGAAAATTTACATTTTTTTGTATAAAAAATAAAAACTTTAAATGTAAGAGCGAGAAAATAACGTAGTACCTCAATTTAAATGTTTTTTTTTTTTTTTTTTTTTTTTTTTTTTTTTTTTTTTTAATAAAACATCGATTTTAATACAAACAGTCAAATTTCATAAAAACAATTTAAGAAAAAGAAAGAAAAGGCTAGATATGACGTCACATTCTATCAAATCTTTTCAACGCGTAATCAAACTCATTGTAAACATATGGCTCCTATATTTTGCTTACTACTTCTATTGTATACTACAGCCATATCTTATAGCTATACGTTATCGCTAAGTGTTGTATTGGTTTAGATTCAGTGCTAACATTTTCTGTGATTTATAGCAAAAAGAGAGCGGTTATTTTCATTTTCAAAAAAATCTTGACAGATGTCTTGATTTAAAATTTATGGAAAATGGCATCATTTCATCTAATCATTGTAGATTTAATTTCAATAAAATTTCAAATTTTCAAAATAAAATTTTAGTAACTACTACCTCATTTGGATGTATTTTTTTTGCATTTTCCCCGTATTGTGAAGATATTGTATTCTTCTGTTACGCGCGCCAAAGAAAACATGTATTTTAATTTTAAAAGTTTAAAAAAAATACCACAATGTGTCAAAAAAACATCCTTTTTCTGAATTTTGCGAGTTTCAAAATTAAAACTAAAAATTTGAGTTTTTTCATTAACTTCAAGTTAAGGCTGTTCATAAAGTTAAGGCTGTTTGTTCTCAAATCCAAAGGAGCTACTTGTCTGACATATTTTTTAATTAATTTTTCTTCGGAAACGCATGAAGTTGACAGGAGTACTTATTTAGAAACTATGTAATCGAAAGATAGTTTCCATTTGTTGGTAAAGGTATAAGATCTTTCAGTTGGTGTTTTGAACTGAATTTCGGACGTAACAGTGCAATAAAGGATAAAAACTGGCCGTCACGCAACCACAATTGCTCAGAACTCGATAAGTAATTTATTTATGAAAAAAGGAAAAACTCATTTCAATTCCAAATCGCTTTAATAGTCAGGCCTACAAATTTTAAGCCTTTACGTATAATGAGACAGAAAATGTGTCAGAAAGTTTCGCGTTGTTGAGCAGGGAACTGGAGAAATACCTTAAGCATTTGCAGGTTAGTATTTTGTAATCAAGTTGCATGCCAGATAGTCGCTTAAAACATAAGTCATTCGATATTGTTTTGAACAAAGGTGCATGCTATAATAGGTGTCAGGCACACTCATTAAAATAAGAATACCCTAGCGCACAGCCCCATTACCGAAGATAAACCCGTCAATATACTTAGAGATAAAAATAGTTCTGCATTTTTCATTCAGCTGATAAGACTAATCCTTCATAATTGGGTTCACATGATTATATAACTTTCGCCTATAATTCTATGACTAAGCAACGGAAGACAATATGTTACGCACTAAAATCTTCCCTAAAAATCTAATAGTGCAAGTCGCATGGAAATCCGTTCTGAAGAATTCAAGTTATATGCACCCTTAACGAAATTCCCATTTGAATTTTATATACTTATCAGGTTATTTTGAGTAGTTTGATTTGATATCTGTTAAATTCGTGTTTTATTTTATTTTATTTTTGGCGTTTTAATTTCGTTTGCCAATTTAGTTATTGAATATTATGCGAAAGTAAACAAATTCTGCATTATTTACAATGTTTTTGAACAATTGAGTTAATCTTTTGTATTTGGGTTGCAAGCATATTTAAAAAATATGCATGCTTAAAAATTATTTTAAAACCCATAAAAAATTCGTAAATTGAGATAAACATTACAAACAAATATCACTGAAAGTACTTTTATTTTCTATAATACGTTGGAACAATCGAATGTACAATGTTTAGACGTTAAACTGCAATAAAAGGGAAATTTGTTGTGTTAGGTTGTTGCCACCGAAAATATGATACCAGCGCGTTACTCATAGGCATGTCTTTTCTTTATACTATTGCATTAAGTGCAAACAGGTTCATCTTTTGTAATCGGGTTGCACTCAACTTTAAAAATATCCATGCTTAAAAATTACTTTAAAATCCATTAAAATCAGAAAACTGAGGTACAATTTTCAAACAAATTTCATCTGAGAGAACTTTTTCTTATTCGACATAGTAAAAATGAAATTGTGTGATGTTTAAAAGTTAGAAAAATTGCAGTAAAGGCACATTTTATGGGTTACAATTTATGGGGCACAATTTATGGGCCCTGACATAGTGTTTTTACTTTATGATGTAGATAATACCATACAAACGAGAATTTCACTAAGTGCTGTGCGATTTGGAGGAATTTCTTTTTTTCGTATTGTCAGGAAAATCACATATTTTTCTCTTATATCCGCCAAAGAAAACGTGCATTCTGTTATTAAAGCTCAGGGATTTTACTATGGTTGCAATACAATAACGACATGTTTTTTGATTGTCTTTATAACGATTTGTGGATGGGAATGCACGAATTTCAGTAATTTTGATTGCTGTATTATTTCGTTTTAATTTATTTTACCTGGAAGGCTTCTTATAATTGACACGGGCGAAGCCGGGTAGATCTGCTAGTTTACTTATAAATGAGTTAAATATTTTTAACAACAACTAACATAAAAACTTAAAATTGTACGTATGGAATACGAGTGAAATTTCATTATCTAATACACTAGAACTTCTGACCCTGTGTCTAATTAGATATATTACTGCGAAATTATTTCTACGTTAATTACTCTTTCATATTAAAATTAACCACATGCTTTATCAAAGGAAATAAATAAGGATATTTCACATGGAATAATAATGAAAAAATGTACAAAGAATGTAATAGTGTAATGCTTCGAAATGCTAGTTTCCACGGATTCTGATTCTTTAATTTCTGTAATGAGTGAATTAAGATTAATTATGATCATAATAGAATTATAATAAAATATTTTAAATACTTATTATAATGTTCAATGGCATGGGACATTTCGACTCAAATGTTATCCAGAACAGTTTAATTAAAAACAAAATCCATTGGCATTTTATCCACTTCTTTAATCAGCATATGTTCGCAATCAGTTTTATTGCTCCTGAAAGTGCATCATTTTATATAAATAAATTAGCTTGATTGCATAATATAGTAATAATTCAAATTATATTACAATATTGTTAAGAAGTTTTGCTGAGTGTCTGGGTAATAAATAACTTTCAAACTTCATGTAAGGATTAATTTAATGAGAAACATTTTATTATTTAACATAAACAAACGAATTGCTATTTCTCCTAGTTCGATAAATAATTTTTACGTTAATTGATGAAATATTTTGAAATAAACTACTGTTTTGGGTAGTTTCATCAGTGTATGTAAATGAGAACATTTCTTTTGAAATATTGATGAGGGCATAAATAAAAATATAATTGCACATTTTTTCTTAATACTTATTTACACAAACTCTAAACGCGTTATTCTACAAGCAGTTAAATGAAGTAGTAGTATAGTGATCTTCGAGTGATTCTGTTAAACTATTCAATAACTAGCATTAATGGAATTTCATGTTCGACACAAATGTTATACATAGAAATTTAATTAAAAACACAATCTTTGTAAAATTAAATAATATCTCCCAAAGCGATATACAGGGCGTAAATTATAATAATTGAAAAGTAGATAATTCATAAACTGTTTATTTTAAAGACATTTTTTTTTTATTGCAAATCGTTTCAAATGATTTTGTCATCATATGAAAATGCTTTTATCAAGGTAATAATTGTTTGTGAAATTGGAAAATAAAACTTTTGTACAGCATCTGCGCCCAATAAGTTCTATTTAGTTAAAGTTATTACCAAGTTTTGACAATAACGGAGTAAAAAATCTACTTTTCTACGAACAAAACTTATCGCGTTATTATACAGGATGTCCATAATTAAACGACCCTACTTTAAAGTTGTCTAAATACGAAACTATTGGCCACAATGTTTGAAATTTTGTGTCGGACATAATATAGGAATGGGAATTTGATTGAGCGAAAAAAAAATTGTTCAAAATATTGCCACCAGAGGGTGTTGTAAAATAAATTACACATTTAGCTACCGCCCACTGAATACTATGCCTGGCTCTGTGAAAAAAAGGGCAGCTGTCGTAAACGGATTCTTTTTCAGAGTTTGTACGGTCCGTTGAATTCGAACACCAATAATTTTTTAAAGTTTTTACGCTTTATTTTTTGCAGGGGCGTGTGACAGCGTTTCTGTCCCATAGGTATCATTTTTATTTAAAATTAATTTAAAACATAACTTTCTTACTTTTAGATCATATTATCCTCCCCTTCCCCTCTTTCCTATAATGAAATATGTGATTAAATTCATTTCTCAAAACCATCCAGATTTTTATTAATGTGTTTTCTTTCTTCTTTCTAAAAACATCTTTATTTCAGGCCGCTCAAAGAATCATTTCTTTTTTTTCTTTTTTTCCCCCTTATCTGTCTGTTTCCGCTGCGGCTGCTAGTAGCAATATCTCTTCATTTAATCGCATCGGATTTTTCCCACCGCAGTGAAAAGCTTCCTTATCACTGCTAATATGGAACCGTTGAAAATCTTTTAACAGCAAATGTGAAAGGAATGTATTTTATGCGAGTCACTGCATCTTTCCCTTTCATCGGTCTGCAGTATGTAATTTTAAGTAACACTTATTTAAGCGAATGCCAGTCTATAATATAAACACCTCCCAGATGTTTCTGCCGTCTCTCACATCGAAATGAGATGCGGTTTTTAAAAATCACGTTTCATGGAGGTTAAAATCTATTTGTCAGTCGGTTTACCAGATGCCTTTCTTAGCATTTCGCGATTGTATGTTGTGGGCATTTTTAACGTAATCATTTCGGTTAGATAATGATTCCCAGGATTTGTGCACTGGCAACCATTTTCCATCACGCGTTTCATGGTTCTCATCGGGGTTGCTGCATTTTTTGGGATAATCATTTGGCTCGCGAATAAAACCTTTGTCCACAGTTCGTTCAGGGTGCCAATGTTTGAATTTGGCGAAGTGTAGCGACTAGTGTTATATGATTCTTGTGAAATCACGACACTCAACTTTTGATCTCGACAAAAAAAGGATGTAAGACCTTCACGGTCTGTGGGTCACGCCCAGGCGTACCTTGTAAAAGATGGACTCTCTCTCTCACTCTTAATTAATTATGAGTATGATCTCTTTTTGTAACTTTAAAATTAAAAATGTTAAATAAATTTTCATAGTTCCTGAAATATGGTTGGAGTTTTTGCATTTTAAGTGAACCATCCCACTGAACACCGTTACATAAATTTGGCCCATCGGCCGATCGTTTCTCCAACCTAAAAAAAAAAAAAAAATTCTTATTTATTTAAGAGAGAGAAATTCCCCCCCCCCTTTTTTTAAATGTTTTTATGCCGCACCTTCGACGTAGTACTCCTGCAGCTTAAAAGGACAATTTTATTCTTCAACTTCTCTGCTCATTACTGATGTGTCTGTAAACACCAGTACATGATGAATGATCCGGATGATGTATGTGCCGGAGCACCGCTGCTACATGTCTTCAAAAATTTTGTTTGCATTTTAATTGAAAACTGGACTAATTCTATGCACAATCCTGATACTACACTAGTGACGTTGGAATAAAGACGTTTGTTACCTATCATCTCATCTGATATTATCATCAACGCCAATTTTCTGCTCAATCTCTCCTGAAGTCTTCTAGATGTGCTTTATCTGTAATTCGAGTTTTTACAGGCGATCTGTGTTTTCTTCAAAAAATGTGTCAACACAAAAAAAGTAATAGTTCAGAACCAGTGTACTCGACAAAAAGGGGTACCTAATAATGTCCGGATTCATCACAATTCATTTTTTTAGGTTGTTTGTGAAATAGCAAAAAAAGGAAAAATGTGAAATCTAGTGAGTCTTACAAAAAAGTGCACCTGACAATGTCAAAAATTCACCGTGCTTCATTCCGAATATTGCCTTTGTGATAGCATTTTTTTTTTTTTTTTCAAATTGTGTTTTTACGCAAGGTAATCTAAAAAAAACGTGTTTCTCACTTAAAATATGAGGGACGCACCATTTAAAAAGTATGTGCTTTTCTGTGACTTATATGAATATCTCAAAGTGAACTTAGTGTGACACTAGTTGTGTTAATTACTACAGTTAAAAAGTGCATTTTTATGTAATGTAAAAAAAAAAAAAAAAAAAAAAAAAAAGAATACACTACAAATTTCAACATGAACATTTTTTTTTCTTTTTAAAATCTTAATTTTAATTAATACAGTATTTTCCTTTTTATATTTTTTTCAGTTTCATCTCTTTTCATGCTATGATAAATGTTTCTATATTCATACGTGTTTAAAATTTTATTACTCCATACTATTCCATATAGTTTTTATTAAGGCTGCTTATAAAATGTAATAGCCGGAAGAGAGAAAATATCGGCTTTGTAAATTTTTTTTTTTTTTTTTTTTTTTTTTTTTTTTTTTTTTTTTTTTTTTTTTACCGTTAAACTTGCAGCTATAATTGTAAGCTGCTCTTTGCATGTTAATGTTTAAAAGGTAAGTGCTATTTAAGTTCAGTTATTTTATGGATGTTTAAAGATACTTTATTTTCATGCATGACAAGGATTTTCTGGGTTTAACATTTATCTTGAAAGATATTGCGCTTGCATTCCTTGTCGCTATTGGACAAACAATAGACTTTTAAAGTTTATCTAATTTATCTATGCACATTTTGTTGCTTTTAATTATAGTTATGAAGGACATATTTTTAAGGAAAGGTGTGTTTATTTTTTTAATTTAATTTCTATTTTGATTGAAAAGAGATGTATTTGTATATTTCTCTGTTATGAATCTTTAATATGTTAGGTAATATTTCATCTGCTTTTAAAAATATAAGTTGTTACTTACAGATTGGCAGTTGAAGTGTAAACTAAAATTTATGAATAATTGAGATGGATTTCTAAGGGTATTAAAAGAAAAAAAAAAAAAAAAAGAAAAAAAAAAAAGGTAGCAATTTCTTTTCAGTTTGTTGCATTTGATTCATATTAGAAATTTCCCGAGTATCTTGCATTGACACATTGACGCACTTCAGAGATAATATATTCCTTTTATTTTATCTCCAGGCCTTGAAGTTGATTCTCTGTTGTTTTATCATTTGTTGGACATAAATACGCTGGCTCGTATGCTGTCTGTTAACAGTATGATTTAAATAGTATGTGTGACATATTGCAACTTATTCAGTATAGTGTCTTTTATGAGTAGTTTTCTGGGGATTTTTAAATGTTATTTTTTTTTTTTTTTTTTTTTTTTTTAATTGTTAGTTAAGATGTTGTCATTCAGCCTTTCTTAAAGATAGTGATAAAAAAAGTCTATAGATATATTTATCTTAGATTGTAAATGACTTACTTTTAAATACCTTTTTACACTATTGGATCTGGGACACACTTTTGAAATTTCTTTTTAGAGTTAATATATATATATTTTTCTATGCAGAATGTTTTCTTTTATGACTTTATTATAAATTCTTTTGCAGTGATTAAGAGTAATGTGAAATATGTTGGATGTGCATATTAGTGACAATTTAAAATAATTATAGAGGAGGTGAGCATAACATTTTCTCTGTTAGATGTGGGCAGTTGATTAGAAATTTACATACAGTTGGCGTAATCATAAGTTTAAAAAAATAGTAGATTATTTTATCTTTCCCATAAATATTTTCTTGGATTGTGAACTTTGGCAAAATATTTAGTAAGCTTAGATTAGTTTATCCTGGCATACATTTTCTTTAGGCATATTACATAGCTCGAGTCATCATTTCATGGTTACAAAAATATTTTTTTTCCCTTTTGGCTCTCGTTTGCTTTTGCAAAATACATAAGATGTACAACATAGGTTTGACATATAGTTTTAAACAGTTATTTTTTTTATGTTTCTCAATGACATGCATTCACATTAATACATTGGTTTTTTTTTGTTTTTTTTTTTTTTGTGTGTAAGTTTGATTGCTCGTATTTCTGTCATGGTTTGTGTGGGATACTTCAGTGATTGCGCTATTTTCCATGGGATAGCAAAATGTTTGAGGTGTGTATTTCGATCTATGGTTAAGCAAGTTGGCCGCTAGCTTAATCAGGGATCGGATATGTTTCCTAACATGATTGATGGAGTTACACCAATATTAATTTGACAATTGGAGTAGTGTTTATTTTTTAAAAAATTATTTTTAAATTGCAAAAATTTCACCTGTAATTATTTCCTAATGCTGATGATGGATAACACCTTTTCACTAATTTACACTTTTTCACTAACTTGCTATGGGCAGATAGAATTGTTAGGTATTTATCACACGCATTTTTTTCCTCTCATGCACATGGTTTGTGATGTCATGTTTGGCCGGGTACTTCACACACACACACACATTTACTCGTTCAGTTTTGCTGATTTTGTTATATTTCAATTAATACTCACCATGGTTAAGGACATTCATTACCATCTGTGCATGTATAGGTTTCTTTTATCAGCATTTGTGTTTAGCTTAAAATTGCATTTTTTTTCACTGCATTCACAACTTCGTAGTTGTTTTTAGATAGACTTTCTTTTAATGTCAGATGTTTTTTTTAGTTCTTGTGTTTAAAAGTTTTGCAGAAATTATAACATAATGTAACTATTGTACATTGTTTACACAGTCATCTTAAAGTTTTAGGCAAGGGATAATTAACCGGGTGTACTTTTTTTACACATGCAGCTAATGTACTGTTAGATTTCATTGTTTACGCGCGGCTGGTGACACGTTGCTATTTTAGTTATAACATAAGGTCTTTTTTATTATAACTGACATCATATTTGATATCGGTAAGAGTTTTTTTATAAAATGTAGTCATATGCATAATGTGAGCTGTTAGGTACACTTTATTTTTTTTTAAAGGGCTATTCACATATAGTCATTAAACTAAATCTTTGGCATTTTTTTTCTTCAGATTTAATTTTTTTTTTTAATTTGTGAGTTCAAGTCTCACAGTTGTCTTGTGACGGATACATACACTCATACCACATAAGGTACATTGCTTGTTATTTTTGCTATCAATATTTTTTTTCTCCCTTTCATTCGTTTCTTGGAACATGTTTGGCTTGCATAACTTCTACAATTTTTAGCGTCGAGTTATACATTTTATGCACGCTTCTGTTAACTTAAGACAGTATTGACTTTGGCAGATGCAGTTTTATTTTTCTTTTTAACTCTTAGGCAATCACTTATTCAACAGTCCTTTTCACAAATAGTTCATGTGTTGGGTATTTGTTTGTGTTTCACAACAGTTGCTTTTTTAAATACATTTTGGTACATTCTTATACATACATTACACTAGTTCATGTGTTGATTTACATATTTTGTTCATTTGCTTTTACACATTGTGCTTTGCTAGCGATTTATTCGGCAGTATTTCTTTTTTTTTTTTCTTATAAGTAGTTCATTGAGTTGTACTCACTGGCTGGTTTAGAGTTTAACCAGAGTTTACACAAACATTACAAGTTGTTCATTTGTTTTATTAACCCTTATTCATTACATTTTGATGATAACTCATTAATTATGTAATTGAATCTCACTCGTATGCAAGTGTCTTGGGTTATTACACATATACTGCCTGTTTATTTTGTTGGCAAATACATTACAATTTTAGTTCATTGAGACATTAATACATAGAGTTCATGTGATATTATACAATTTGTTCATGTGTTTACTTACACGTTGTGATGCTGGCGTACAATTTTGTTCATGTGTTTATTTCAGGTAGTTCATGAGCTTGGGAGTTCCCACCCCCCCTCCCTCCACACACATACAGTTTCTCCTTTTACTTTTCTATCTTTTAAATTTTACACCATGTTTCAATATTAAAATACTTCTTTTTTTAGCAAGTTTTTTTTGTGTGCATAATGTCAGAACATATCAATGGCATCATCACTTTGTCTCTATACAAAGATTTTAATGTTTCTAGGAGTTATCCGTCACATGACATATTAAACTACACATGCATTTCGAATTTGTTACTTTTAACATCTAACATTTTTGTATCACTTTCATTGGATACTTCTTACTTGTAAGTGGCAGATCGAGTAAGGTATCTTGTTACACTATATAAAATTGAATACAATTTCTTATTGTTTTAACAATTTTGCCAGGCGTTAAATTTTGATCAATACACGGAAAGTCAGGATGGCAGTGTAAAAATTCATAAAATGCTAAATTATAACATACTGTGATTTTTTTTTTTTTTGGAAACCGGGGACATAGTTAAATTGCAGGAATCTAAAAAACTACCCCTTATTATTTAAGGCAGAAGCCATAAGCTGATGCCACTAGAATTCACAAAATTTCAATATTTAGGGCTACACTTGTTTGAGCGCGTGCAGCTTGCACATTATTTGTCTCTGATAGTCCTGTGCGTTATGCACAAATTTTTGTAAGTTTCTTATGCCAGTAATGAAGCAACCTAAGATAATACAAATAAGCTTCAATTTTATGAAAGAATTCATCTTTCCTTAAAGTAACAATTTTTTTTACTTGTGTGTTTTTGTCCTTTGTTTTTATTTGCTTGCATTTATTTAATATTATGATCTCAAGTAAGATCAAATTTTTGAGAAGTCGTAAATACAGTAAATGCTTCTCTATATGAATAGATACATGACTTAGATGCTGGTACCAGCGCCACAAACACAATGCCACAAAAAAAAATTAAATATAGGATCCTATGTTATCAACGAATGTGGCCCTTTTATTTTGTGGAATATTTAAGTAAAAAAAAAAAAAAGATTATTTTGACTATTATGAGCACTCTGTCATGGACATAACACAATTCTTGTGAATTGTTTTGAAAGCAAGCAAATATTTTTTTTTCTACTTACTTATAGTTTTATAAAATATTTTACAGGAGCTAAAGGGTAATAGTTTCACAGACAAGTTAAAACAGGTTTCTTGGTAGATATCAACTTAATATTTAATTTTACTTATTTTGTCATGGTACATATTCTGTAAGTGCGAAGGTGGACAAAGGATTGTAAGTAGATATAAAGCTGCAACGTACACGTTTCAGCTTTCTTCTGTTGTCGGGGTGAGATATGTGACAGCGTTTCTGCCCCATAGCTATCATTTTTATTCAAAATTAATTTAAAACATAACTTTCTTACTTTTAGATCATATTATCCTCCCCCCCCCCTCTTTCCTATAATGAAATATGTGATTAAATTCATTTCTCAAAACCATCCAGATATTTATTAATGTGTTTTCTTTCTTCTTTCTAAAAACATCTTTATTTCAGGCCGCTCAAAGATTCATTTCTTTTTTTTCTTTTTTTCCCCTTATCTGTCTGTTTCCGCTGCGGCTGTTAGTAGCAATATCTCTTCATTTAATCGCATCGGATTTTTCCCACCGCAGTGAAAAGCTTCCTTATCACTGCTAATATGGAACCGTTGAAAATCTTTTAACAGCAAATGTGAAAGGAATGTATTTAATGCGAGTTTGCATCTTTCCCTTCCATCGGTCTGCAGTATGTAATTTTAAGTAACACTTGTTTAAGCGAATGCCAGTCTGTAATATAAACACCTCCCAGATGTTTCTGCCGTCTCTCACATCGAAATGAGATGCGGTTTTTAAAAATCACGTTTCATGGAGGTTAAAATCTATTTGTCAGTCGGTTTACCAGATGCCTTTCTTGGAATTTCGCGATTGTATGTTGCGGGCATTTATAACGTAATCATTTCGGTTAGATAATGATTCCCAGGATTTGTGCACTGGCAACCATTTTCCATCACGCGTTTCATGGTTCTCATCGGGGTTGCTGCATTTTTTGGGATAATCATTTGGCTCGCGAATAAAACCTTTGTCCACAGTTCGTTCAGGGTGCCAATGTTTGAATTTGGCGAAGTGTAGCGACTAGTGTTATATGATTCTTGTGAAATCACGACACTCAACTTTTGATCTCGACAAAAAAAGGATGTAAGACCTTCACGGTCTGTGGGTCACGCACATGCGTACCTTGTAAAAGATGGACTCTCTCTCTCACTCTTAATTAATTACGAGTATGATCTCTTTTTGTAACTTTAAAATTAAAAATGTTAAATAAATTTTATAGTTCCTGTAATATGGTTGGAGTTTTTGCATTTTAAGTGAACCATCCCACTGAACACCGTTACAGGGTGGTCTGTATATTTGTCTTATTTAATCTGGGAAAAAAACGTAAAATCTTTTAAAAATGTGTAATTTATTAAAAAAGCCCCCTGGTGGCGAAATTTTGAAGTTTTTTTTATCGCTCAAAGAAATTTTCATTCTTTCATTATGTATGTCCGTTACAATATTCTGACCAATAGTTTCGTATGTAGACAACTTTAAAGTAGGGTCGTTTAATTATGGACACCCTGCATATTGAATTTAAGAAAATCAATTTTCTCTACCACGAGGCATGCGTTTAACCTTATTTAGGGAAAGAAAACACCGAAATTGCGTAAAATTCAAAGCATTATAACAAAGTATATATGTTTGATCTTTGAAGAATAGAATTTCTACAGTTTTACTTATTAGAGGATTGGCAATGTTTTTCTAAATATAACTTACAAAAACTTTAAGTTATTATAACTTAAAGCCTTTTTTCGACGGATTTACAAGGATGCCTGCAATTGTGTGGCAACAGACATGGAACGTGCATGGACAGGTTATAGATCACTGGAAATTGCTTATTGTTTTTTGTGGCTGTGTGGCTCGGATTTGGGTAAAATAATTTTATTGTTTCAGTATACATTACTCATACGTTTTGACTTAGCTGTATCTTCGAGATGTACTGTTTATTGTGGCGTCGGGTCCGGTGAGGGAGTGTATGCGATATGCTTTCAATTGTTTTTATGCATTTGATTTACGCTTTGCGACACTCTACCCGAAACCCACCGCCACTACTGAATAATAGTTTGTTGTTAATTGTAATTTGTCTGAAACATTGCTGTGCTTTTTAAAATGCCCACCACTGAAGAGGCCACAGCCTTTTGTTGTTTTTCCTTGTTTTTTTTTTTTTTTTTTTCAGGTTAATCTGTTTAAATTTCTTGGATGTTTTATGGCTATTCTTAGTTTATTTATGGTGCAGGATTCTCGGTCTGACAAATGCATTTAATACATATTGTGCTATATATATATATATATATATATATATATATATATATATATATATATACCGGGTGTCCCAAAAAGGACTGACTGATTTTTAAAATTCAATAACTTCCAAACGGTGACAGATATTAAAAAAATTCTTGCGGAGGGTTATGCATAAAGTCAAAAGTTTTTTTTACAGTGATTTTCGATTTTAGTTCGAATTACAAACAATAGATGGCGCTGTAAGCAATAGTCGCTAAAGAAAGGCTGGATTTTAGGTCCTTTCTGTTGTTCCATGCAGAAAAAGGAGATGGAAGTGTATTATCCGGGCCACGAAGTACCAAAAATCGAGCCTGAATTTAGCCTTTATTGATCGCAGCGCCATCTATTGTTTGTAATTCGAACTAAAATCGAAAATCACTGTAAAAAAAAAATTTGTCTTTATGCATAACCCTCCTGCAAGAATTTTTTTAATATCTGTCACCTTTTGGAAGTTATTGTATTTTAAAATCAGTCAGTCCTTTTGGGGACATCCAGTATATAGCATATATATACATATATATATATATATATATATTGGTTTTATTTTATTAGAATATGTTAGTTTTATATGGCATGGTAAGAATAATTTACTTTTTTTTTAAGTAGTAGATATATATTGTTTTTATTAAAATTAATCAGTAACAATTTGGTGCGGATATTTATAAGTATACAAAGATTTTTTTCTGCTAGCAGAAATTCTTTCGTTCAGCGCTGAATACTCATGAAGTACTGCATACAGTTTTTATGGATTATATTTCATATTTATTTATTATAGCGCGAATTTTATAGAGGTAATTTTTGTAATTCGCGTTGCCCTTTTAACAAAATTTTATGTTTACGATCATATTCTTTTTATTTTATTTTATTTTAATTAAGATAAATTCATATTTGCCAAAATATGTCTTGTCGAGGGTGACTTATAGTGTGAACCAGTTTAAATTTATTATAAAAATAAATCCAGTTATTAAGGAATGCTTATATCTGTCCAGCAATATGCTAATGAAGATAAAGACATTCTTTAATAAAATAGTTACCGGTGATGAATCGTAGATTCATTTATTCTTCATCATTTGTATGATGAATCGTGGATGAATCGTATGATATAGATGAATATATGATGAATCGGTGGTGAATCTGCGATTCACCACCGATCTCTAAAGTAATCTAAAGTAGCGGACAGGCCTATTGACCAGAATCGTAGATTCACAACTATCAATCTCAATCAAAACGTTCTTCTCTGCAATGGAAGCATTTTTTTTTTTTTTTTTAGTCTTCGACTAAAAAAATTCTAAGTTGCACTCTCATCTGGTCGTACTATGCTTACGGTGTTTGGGGATTTCAAATAAGTTCTAATAGCATGTTTTTAAAACGAGGTGGAAATGTGAATGCATTATTATACTGTGATGTTCTATGGAAGCTTCGAAAGGTAATTAGAAGAAATCGCCCAGACCTTTTCATCAGATTAATACTGCTTCATCATGATAATGCGATACTTTATACTTCTCGCCTAAAACGGAAGACAATTCAAAAGTTTGGTTCGCTATTTTTTTACTAATCTAATAGCCCCGACTCAGCTCCAAGCAGTTTTTAGCTGTTTAGTCCACTCAAAAAACACTTGGAGGCAAGTACTATGCATATGAAAAGATTTAACATAAAGTCATAATGTGGCTCAGACAATTTAAAACCTGGTATTAGGATAAAATAATGGGGTAAGTCCAGAAATATTGAAGAAGAAAATGTTTAAAAAAATAGTTTTAAAATGACTATCATTGCTAGTTATTTTTTTATTTTTTGTTTCTCTATCGACTTATTTAATTACATTTCCTCGTACGTTGTATCAACTTCTTTATTTCAGTGTTTGCGATACTCAGACAATTTAAATATTCAAGAGTATTCTGATTTAAATTTAATGCTTAATTAATATAATGTATTAATATAATGTATTAATATAATTATTAATACATTATTAATTAATATAATATATTGCTATAATGTGTTGTAATTATATAAATATTTTATTAAACTTTTAATTAGATCACAGAACGGTTTAAAAGTTAAAATAAATTTTCTAGTGATTTTAGATTAAAGTATATTATGGTGTTAATTAATTTAATATAATATATAAATAAATGTAGTATTTTTTTTCATCAGTTATTTGAATTAAGGTTGAGTGAATATATTTTACAACTACATTTTGTAGAAAATGTTCATTATAGGAAAAAACTTAGTTTAATAATTTTAATAAGAACTATTTAAAAAAAATTGACTGTGAAAAAAATTAATGAAAAACAATATAAATAACTTCAGCTTAAATTTCTAGTTACCTGTGTGTAACATATTCAGTAATAAAAATAATGCAATTCATGAGGAGGTTTTCATTCATAAGATATATAAAGCAGAAAGTCATTTATTTTAATGACACCAGAGACTTAAATTGTCTTTTTAAAAGCCAGGCATAAAAAATAATTTTTTAATTATGAGAAAGTTATTTCGAAAGAAATGTTACTTAAAGCTACATAATTACAGGATAAACTAAAAAATAAAAACATTTAATATAACGTTTAGAAAAGCTGAAATATAAATTACATAAAAATTCTTTCATGTTTTTAAATACTAAAGAAGTAGTAGTCTTAATAAAGCTCTTGATTAAAATGCTGTTTAAAAAAAAAGACATTTTAATTTCAAAAGCATGATCTGTTTTATATATCATAATTTCATTTTTAAGTTTTACTATTTTATGTGAGTATAGATTAAACAAAAGCAGGGATTACATTTGTATTAATACTTAATTGAATTTTATATTTTACTTTACCAAGTTTAAATAAAGCAAGGTTTTCATCAAAGTATGGTGCGTTGAAATTGAAATGGTCTTTTATTTGTGTGCGTGTGTGTGAGGGGGGGGGGGGGAGACAGAGGTTCCTGTGATTTAGAAAAGTGCCAGTGCTAATTTTTGGAAGAATTTGCATGTATGGTAATCTTTCCATAAAGCGACCAAATGCGACTTCCTATAAGCTAGCATTTCTAATTGTTATTTACAGCTAAAGCAAAAGATACCAAAAAGAAAAAAAAAAGAGCTTTTTCTATAGCATTTGAGCTGCTGACTTGGCAAGAAAACTTGCATAATTTCCAGCTATACTTGAATGTTCATTACCTATTTAGCGTGGTGAAGCTGTATAGATCAGCCATGCAATATTAAATTCCAGTATTACAAAAATTAATTGAAAACAAAATCTTGAAGCTAATGGTTATTTTTACTTTTGAAAAATATAAAAATATTAATTTTTTTATTTCAAAACCAGCGGTTTTGTTGGAGTAACAGTTAACATATTCCAAATGGTATTCGTGTGCCTATTTTTATTAAAATAAATTATACTGCTTCAGATAATACAATATTTTTTAACTAAGCCGCAATTTGACTAAAGTTCATTATTACACTTTATTAGGCGAAGAAAATGAGACTTAAATTAATGAGAAGAACTAGTACTAATTCTAAATAAATTACAATTTTGAATGTGTTGTGAAGCTTTTACGTTCATTTCAGTTGTTTTTTGAAGTTTTGATTTTTTTAGGATTCTTTCTTAACAAGTATTTACATTTTAAAATAAACCATCATGACATATTCCAAGCTTACAAACTAACGATCTATCACTCCCTGTTGGTACTGGTATCAGCATAAAAAATAGTCTGCGTTCGAGCAGGGCCTATCACCATCAATTTGGCAACATTACTTTAGAAAAGGGTTTTGAATTTCCTGAGATTCCATAGGAATCGTAATTTAGAAAGTTTTTAGATTACTTTTTGCTCTTTTTGCTCATTTAAATTTCGAATCGTTTAGAAACTGTTCTTAGAGAACATGTACATCTTATAAGTATCTATCATCACAAATTTCATGTCACTACGTTTAAAAATTCCATAAAAAGAAAAAAATTAGAATATTTTTAGAACGCTTTTCGCTAAATCACTATTTTAAATTTTAATGTTTTTATACGGTGGAGCCATGATTGCCAGTAATCATTTTCCAGCGTTTCTTTTGAAATTGGCTTGCTATTTCTTGAAATTCATTAGAAGTCGTAATTTAGAAAGTTTTTAGAACGATTTTCACTGTTTTCATACTTTTTCATTTCGAATTTTTTAATACGTGTTATTACAGAGCCTTTATGCCTTATAAGTATCTAGTATGCTATAACAAATAGATTTGATATTTCCTGAGATTGAACAGCAGTTGAAATTCAAGCATTTTTAGAACACCTTTTGCTTATTTTACCCTTTTAAATTTTGATTTTTTTTTTTTTTAGAAACTGTTTTTGGGAGCATTTACACCTTACTAAGTATCTACTATGTCAAGTTTCTATATTTATTAGCTCCATAGTAATCGTAATTTAGAATGATATGAGAATGATTTTTGCGCATTTTCTCTCTTTTTAAATTTATGTCCATTTTTTTCAGTTGTTCTTAGTAATCTTAGTAGTTTACATCTTATAAGTAACCACAATTCCAAACTTCAAGTTTCTAGCACCTTCAGTATCACAAAAATTGCAATTCTAGAAAGTTTTTTGCCCCTGCAACCACCTGATGTTATTGCCACCTATATATATATGCCACCGAAATATAACCTTTGTTGGAGCAGTGTCTGTCTCCATAAATTTGCGACCATTAATTCTGGTATCGGTTTGGAATTTCTTGATATTCGAAAGAAATCGTAATTTAGAACATTTTTATTACGCTTTTCGTTCATTTCACCCTTTAAATTAAAGAACTTTTTAGAAATTGTTATTTTGAAGCATTTACATCTTAGAACCAACATACAAAATTTCAAGTTTCTGTCTTTAACAATCTCATACTAATCTTAATTTGGAAAGCTTTTGAACGCTTTTCGTGCATTTTCACCCCTTTTAAATTTCGAATTTCTTACAAACTGTTCTTTGTTAGCATTTACATCGTATAAGAAATTGCTATGCCAAATTAAAAATTTTTAGGCCATTCAGTATCACAAATGCGGAATTTTTAGAACGTTTTTTGGTCCTCCACTCCCTTGGTGTTTGCGGCACCGACACAAAATTTAGCCTATGTTGGAACAGGTACGGTCATCATCAGTTTACCACCAATATTTTTGAAATCGCTTCGGTAGTTATGACGACACCCCTTACAACACACCAATGAACAAACCTTACGTCTTTATTTATTAGCATAGATATGTCAATTTGCGTAGCCACAAAATGAATACTATAAATTTAGATAGTTTTGCTTAATTAATAAATTTGAATATTTATTTATTATATTATAAGTTAAAAGTAATTTAATATATCAAAAGATGTTTCTACTTCAGTTTAAATTTTAAAAATAAAAACTAATTTTTTTACGTATCAAGATTTTACATCTTAAGGCAATGAATGTAATCTATCACAAATGTATTCGGAATCGAAATATATTCCTGGAGAAAGTTTGGTTCGTGAAATATAAAAATGTATTGTTTTATGTTCCATATATTTTATTCCAATGGGTCATATTTTAAGGGGAACATTCTTATAAATGTCAAATTTAAAATTCAAAGAGCGATTCTATCTAGCTTATATTTCGGAATGTCTTGCATCACTACTATGTACATCTTTGCTTCAATAGCTGAAATTATAAAAAAAGGAAACTTAAACATATTTATTTTTTCCCCAGAAAAATTCTACTACATAGCGAAGTTTGACGATTTAGAAAATATTATAATATTTTGCGTCATAAAACATACCATTCAAACGCAAATTAATTTGTTACGTTTAGTTTTCATTATTAACTGAACTGTAATAGCTATAAGCTTATTATACATTCCAAATATTTAATAAAAAGTTTTGAATTTAAAATTAAGGGGAAAAATTAAGTCTATTTTTTCTATTTTATAAACTTTTTTATTTTTTTTTATTTTTTTTTTATATTTATTTTTTTTTTTCAAATATCATTTATCTTGTTCAAAAGTACTTTGGCAGAAATTTCAAAAATACTTTGTGAGACCTTTTCAGTGGTGTAATTTTTACAAGAAATGTGATTTTCCTTATACTTTGTTCTCCCAAATTCCGCAGAAATGAATGTTCAGTTTTTCCACTGCTTTATTAAATTGTTTATCCAAGGTGTCTTATTATTGCCATGAAGCCTCTTGCATTTATAATTAATTGTACTACTGCGTGTAGAAAACATGTGGCTGCTTGTGCCAAATGTTAAAGTACGATCGCTGAAAACGTTAAATAATAAATACAAAATAAAGTATTGCATTGGAAATAAATGGAATTTATATAACATTTCTATCTAAAAAAATAATAAAAATTGCCGTAAAGCAAAGTATTTTTTCTTTGGTATGATGTCAGTTATTTAAATTAATACTTTACTAAATGATATTTGGAGAATAAATCTTTCCCAAACAGATTTTTGCGTGTTTTGTAATCGCAGTAATTCCTTATAATTTTCCAATTTTGATAGTTGAGACAATAAAAAAAATTGAAAACCTGAATACACGCATCTATGTTATTGAGGTATACTTATTCTTATTTTTTGTTATTATCGTTCTCATTCTAAGATCTTGTAATGTCCGAAATATTTTACTTATCCATGTTTAGTCGTTTGCTGTATGAACTTATCCTCGAATATTTAGGTTTCCTTTTATGAATATTTAGGTTTCCTTTTATAAGAGTGAGAATATCTAATATTACAAAGACAAGAAGACAAGAGAATATCTAATTAAAAAGACAAGAAAATATCTAATATTGAATGTATGCTTTTCGTGAATAAACGATTATACTGTTGAAAATTTAGAGAATGATTCCTTTCACTATCATTTCATTTATCGTTCTCATTCTAAGATCTTGTAATGTCCGAAATATTTTACTTATCCATGTTTAGTCGTTTGCTGTATGAACTTATCCTCGAATATTTAGGTTTCCTTTTATGAATATTTAGGTTTCCTTTTATAAGAGTGAGAATATCTAATATTACAAAGACAAGAAGACAAGAGAATATCTAATTAAAAAGACAAGAAAATATCTAATATTGAATGTATGCTTTTCGTGAATAAACGATTATACTGTTGAAAATTTAGAGAATGATTCCTTTCACTATCATTTCATTTATCGTTCTCATTCTGAGATTTCGTAATGACCGAAATATTTTTCTTAACTATCTTTATTCAGTTGCTGTATGAACTTATCCTCGAATATTTATGTTTTCTTTTATGAAAAGAGTGGGGGCTACAAGAGAATATCTAATACTGAAAGCATGCTTTTCTTGAAAAAACAATTATACCGTCAAAAATTTAGAGAATGACACCTTTCACTATATTCTATTTAAATGACTTGGGGATTTTTTTAAACTTTCGGAACACATAGTGCAATGGGAATATCACTAGCATGATTTGTGTGTGTATGTGTGAGTATAAGTGATAAATATTGCAGCGATGATATCACTCATTAGTGCCGTATAGGTAAAGTTGAAATCAAAGCAAGATTCTTTTAGAAGAGACATTTATACGAACACCTTGTCAGGTAGACGTTCGTATAATTCTGACGTATTGCATAAATGAATCATGTTTAATCTTTAAATCTTCAGCTATTTTTGTTATACGAATTTGTAAGTTATTGTTTGATCGCTAAGGTCTCAATCTCTCTCTCTCTCTCTCTCTCTCTCTCTCTCTCTTTCTCTCTCTCTCTCTCTCTCTCTCTCTCTATATATATATATATATATATATATACATATACACTGAAATACGTTTAACACGAAACTGAGAAGGTCGAAAATTTTTTTCGCCTTAAAAGAATTTCGCGTTAAAAGATTCTTTAAAAAAGGACAAATCTCACCAATATTTTCGATGTCGTCATTTTTTATTTCGATTTCCTGTTAAATTACTAGTAGGTTGCAGCCACTAAGATAAAAACAAGTTAAAAATTATAGTTCTGGGGGGGATTCGATATATTTTATATATAAGTGTCCTTTTTCAGCACCATAATGCCCACAAATTGTTTGAAATCATCTATTATTTTATTCATATCTCCATTCGAAAGCGCATCTGAAGAACCGTGCACAGTCTTAATAATTTTCTACATTTCTGAAGTAGGGGGACATGAACTGCATCGTTGATAGTTTTGTCAGATTCGTCATAGGAATATACATTTCACATATTTTCCGTGTTAAACGATTTTTGTTTCGTGTTGAAAGTAGAAAAATGTATTAAATTGCTTAGTATACTATCCGGACCACTGTATCATTTTGTGCTAACCGATTTTTCATGTTAAGCATTTTCGTTTTAAACGTATTTCACTGTATATATATGTGTGTGTATGTATACATAAAGGGACGTCACATAGAACTCACAGAAAAATCATGAAAAAGAGATGCATGAGAAGAAATTGCAATTTTTTCAATCAGAATATATTCAAAGAGAGTACTATATGTGCCTTTGACCAGTCCAGTTTTCAGAGCGGTATTTATTGTGGTAAGTATTACTTTAGAGCCTAAAGGATGGATAAACACAAGCATCTAATAACATCCAATGTAATATAAAACAAATTCAGAGGTCAATAAATCATTCTTTCTATCATTCTACCTTCTTTTTTTTTTTTTTTTTTTTTTTTTTCAAATGTTACAAATTTTAATTATACACTCCAAAATACACATACTGTGCTAAGTTGCATCTAAATAACGGCTTGCTGGTATTTATTATAGTATATAATTTAAGTAAAATCTGTTAATCGATTCAAAATTTTTTCGTATAAATTTCACTCTCTTTATCCTAAAGTTAATGTAAAATATCTTTTCATACTAGGAAAACACTGTCCTAACTTTTTTTAAGCAAAGAAATCTCTGAACGCATTTAATTTTTAAAATGAGAAAAGATGAAGGGAATATAAAATAATTCCATAAAGTTAAATATTTTCTATTAAAGAAATATTTAATTTTGTTATAAAGAAACATAGTGAGAAAAAGTACTTTTTTAAATAGACATAGAATTACAGATATTGTTTAGTTATGCATACATTAATTGTCCACAGTTCTCAAATTGTATATACAAAATGTCGATTTAAATCTTCAATTTCTCTTTGAATCCTCGTATTTAAATTTCAGAACGATCAAATAAGCCTTTTCTGCTTTTCTCTATGAAATAAATATGCACTAAAAATGTTAAAGTAAGAATTAATTTCTTATTTTGCTTTATCTACACTGCAAATAGAGGCGTCTTAAATTAAGACACACATGTGACTGAAAAGGTATTTCAGACACTTAAGTATCTGAATCTGAAAATTCAGTCATGATAGATGTCTTAATTTAAAACATATAAGTGTCTTACTATGATCATGGTGTAAACGAACTGAGAAAGGTGTCTAAAAAATCTATCTGCAAGTGTCTACTTTTAAGACACTTTCTAACTCCGTTCCGCATTAACCACCAGGGGGCACTCTAGTTGCGCATGCGTTTTAGATGCCTTTCGTTCGAATTGGATGTTCGTTTGTAATTCAAACTGAGCGTTTGTTTTATCAACGCGTACATTTTAACTAATAATTTATTTTGACTTGATTCGGTTTTTGTGGAATGTGAAGTTCCAGGATTTAAACCGTATCGACATATTGATATTCCACATTAATTAAAGGTGTCAAGCAATAACAATAATATAGTGTTCTTCGTCTCGTCAAAGCAGGTAAAGAGAACTGTTGTCTGGCGGGCTATGTTTTTAGGATGGAAATATTCCATTATTTTAACAAAGCTAGCCGGATGTGCAAAGGGATTTTCTTTTTTAAATTTCAAAGTCTGCTTAACTCACGGATACTAACGTAGCCTCTAATCCGGACGTCGCCTGGGTGGATTTGATTTTGGAATAATCACACCTTTTTCCAGGTAAGTGGACCCTTCACTATGTATTGAAAACTCTCTGCGAATATTTTCTCTTTAAATAGAGACCTCACACGAGTCTATAGCTTTATTAGTTCCTGAGTTACGCCAAAATTTGTTTAAAGCACTTTGCCTATGGGATTTCCATGTTAAAATTTTATCTTGCTAATATTTAAATTTCTACTATTCAAATCATCTGCAATCATGTTTCTGTATTATTTTACATCCGATGTTATCCTTAAAATAAGTTTTGGCAAGTCTGCATGGTGTATTAGTTGTTACTGAATCTATTGAGATACACTATCCTAAGCCTTCTTTCTCTGTCTACTCGCACGCCATTACTTTAAAAATAGCAGTGACAGTACCTGTTGATTGGCTCATAATTTCTTAATTACCATCAAGGCTATCTTAACAGCGTTTTCTTAGAGTAATTATTACATAGGAGTACCTTTTATATGGGTTTTATTTATGTATAAAATATTTTTATAAGCATTTAATGCGACAGCATTTGTAACGTTCACATCGGTTTTACATTTCCCATATGTTTAATATGTGATATGTACTGAAATTCCCAACTCTTTATAGTGAACATCCTTATTCAATTTTTACTTATTATGTATGCTTTTCATGTCTGATGACGTTTTCTTGCGTCTCAGATTTTATACACCGTGATAAATTTTAAGTTATTTAAAAGAATATAGTTCGAAAATCCTTCCATTTACCCATATCATTAATTCCCCCATACATACAGCGATTTACTTGTCTTCATTTATTAGATTAAACTGTTTTGACTGATAAAACTCAAATCCGGTCATGAAATCTGTTTTTTCCTTCTGCTATATACTTTTGTTGTTTCCGAGCATTTTAGAAATATTCTATTTCTTATACTGAAAGTAGTCAACTTCAGATGTTTTCATTTTCAAGCCCGGTGATTCACACCACAATTTGAAGACTCATCAGAAATCGTCTGAAATCTGTAGACGTAAAGCGGAGAAAATTTTGTTGGCGTCTTCACTAAATCTTCTTATTTAACGATTTAGAAAATGTTCTCGGCTTATCTCTGTATTAGTCATAATGATTATTTGTAAATTCTTAAATTCATGTAATTATGTGCTGTTAACATAATTGTAAAAATACGGTAAATATATACAGCTATATTTCATTGAAATCAATTATAATATTGATTTTTTGATTATTTTTAGTAAAAAAGAAATCTGAAATTTAAAATGAATATCAGTAAAAAGATAGAATTTTATACTATATGTACTTAAGCATAACTAGATTTTGTACTTAAAGCTGAATTATTCTATATTTACTGAATAACAATGCAGAGTTGGAATTTTTCTAGAAGGACTTGATTAAAGCAAGGGACTTTGACATGTCAAGGGACTTTGACATGTCCCCCCCCGCCCCCCACCACCTACGATTTTTGTTGCCCCAAATTCTATATGTAATTTTTTTAAAGCTTATACGTTAAATGTGTTTCGACATTGTATATTGGTTATAATCAGTATTTTGAACTAAAAAGTAGAATAAGATTAAAAGTTAAGTACAAAAAATTTTAAATAGAGTAAAAACTCTTAATCGCGGGCACCTTCAGAACGCTGAATCTGTCAGCTATTAGATTGTGTTAGCTGTTATGAGGTAAATATATATACAGTGAAACCTCCCTGTGCGACCACCTCCATTAAGCGACCACCCCCTGAACGACCATTTTTTCATGGTACGAAATTTATTCCCATAGGCTCAATACTAATTTTACCTCTATTCAGAGACCACCCCAGTTGAACCCCCTCCATAAGGGACCCATTTCTTTGAAGAAAATGAAACAAATTCCGTTTTTTCCGGGTCGCTTGAAAAAGGTTTTATTAGAATTATAATTCCGGAGAGCGCATTATTTATCAAACTTCTGAACTAAGTTTAGAATTTTTATTTATTCCGGTAACTTTTAAGTGTTTAAACCCCTTTGTTCATTTTTAGGCAATGAATTTAACTCTGGTGACACATTAAGGATGACAGTCCATAAACTCCCCTGCCCTATTCTGTCAAGAAACTCTCAAAGGAATAGATAAAGTAATGAAATCGTCAAAATTCGTTCCAGACAAAAAAAAAATGCATTTATTTATTGAAATTCGAAAGGACTTGGGAATAAAATTTATAGTAGATAAACCATAAAAGCAAAGCAAACATCGATGTATTCATTTTTTAAACTCTGCAGTAATTAACTTATGTAATTAACTTTTGTTTTGATACTTAAATTTTCATATGTTTTCTTAATTTGAAAAATAAAATTTTAGTAACATTAATTGTTACATTTTTTCAACAATTAAATTCTAGATTTTAACGTGACCTTCATTAAGAGACCACATTTCGGAGCGACCAATTTTTATTGGAACGGAAGTGGTCGCTTTAGGAAGGTTTTACTGTATATTGATAAAGGTGAGTGTTCGCTAAAGAGAACTGTTCGTATGAAGGCTTTGCAGTAAAATCTCCATAACGGACAATCCTAAATAAAGGACACCACTATTTAGGAAACACATTTTTTTTTATTGAAAATATGCAAAATTTTTATACACTTATACCTCAGAAAAGCAGACACCTCCGAACGTCGGACAAATTCCACGGTTCCGAGGTGTCCGCTATTGAGAGGTTTTACTGTATTAAGAAAAATATATTTTGTGTTTAACCTTTTTCTACTCTAGAAATTCATAATATTGGTTAATAATAAATATTGATTAATAAATATTACAATATAATACTCATATACTGTAAAATTGGGGGAATCCAGTGTTAGATTTTATTTAACACAGAAATAAAAATGCTTAAACTAATTTACTGGGAATATCTTATTTAAATGGGAAAAAATTGCACAACATAGCAGGGATGGGATTCTTTCTGAAGGAGTGAATCATTTTTTTTATATTTGGGAGTAATTTGTTACCATAAAGCAGAGCTGATTGCAGCATGGGCAAACTGGGCTGTTTCTATGGGCCTTTAGCTTTACGGGCCCCTAAATTTGGTATGAAATTTCCATAAAGCTGATATTTTAAATTCGTTTTAATCTTACACTTATTTTAATAAATATTTTGCACTTTTAGAACATGATTAGGCTAAAGAAAATGATATATTTATCCAAATATGTATTTGACGGCATCGAATAGGCTTATTTTTTTGTAACAGTATATGAAGGCAATGGGGGGAGGGGGAGAATGAATACTAGGTCTTTGGACTAGAAGCAATTTGAATTTCTCACTAAAAGTAATAAACGTTTTTGATGCCGTAGGGCATATATGATAACACATAAATACATATTTAGGTGAAAAAAAAATATATATATATTATCCTATTCTAAAACTACAAAATACTGATTACAATCCTCATAAGGTCAAAACTGATTTAAATTATCAGCTTTATGAAAATTTCATACCCAATTTGGGGTACCCTAAAATCAGGGGTCAGAGAAGCATCCCAGTTTTCCCACGCTGCAATCAACTCTGCTGTATGGTAACAAATTATTCCCATTTATAAAAAATGATTCAATGTGGTCAAACATGACTGCGTATATGGTTTTAGAAAGAAAATGGTCAAAGATGGCTTCATATTGGCTAAAAAAAAAAAAAAAAAAAAAAAAAAAAAGTCTCAAAGATGGCCGCAATTAACACATTTGAAATGTCTGAAATTCAGACGCAAGAAGTGTCTGAAAATTTTAAGACATTTTAAAACGTCTGAAAATTGAACACTGCGTTTCAGACACTTAAATGTCTGAATTTCAGACATTTCAGTTTACAGTGTATTAAACCATAAGTACTTATTATTTATCTTATTTCTCAACTAATATAGATTCCAATGATATTTCTCATTTTTACTAGCCTTAATTTCAAAATATTATGTTGTTTAATATATATCACAAATAACAAGCTTCTAGCTTCTATTTTTTTATTTTTAATGGATATAAATATAAAAAGGTACATGCTAGTTAATTTTTAAAACAACAAAATTTAGTTTGATTACACACTTTTAACAATATAATGACACAGCAACACAGGTTTCTTCCTACTAGCCAGTGTTAATATTTCATGCATTTTTGGTATAACTTTATTACACGATTTTTTAGGACCTTGTTTACTGAGTTAAGCATAGTTCTATCGCACAAGTTTTCCGGACAATAGATGTTTTTCATTTTATAACTACAGTGACCTCTCACTTATACGACTTTCAAGGGACCGTGGAAAAAAGTCGTATAACTGAGAGAGTCGTATAAGTGAGAGACCGCCTTATTATACAAGTTTCAAACTTTATAGGCATTAATTATTTTACCTATACTAAAAACGATAAGTTTTGAGTACTAAGAACATATTTTAACAAAATTTGTAAAATGTATTAAAAAATTAAACATAAAATATGTTTAAAAAGTTCACAAAATTGTTCATTTACTACTATGTTTATTTTAAAAATTTACAGATAAGATTTTCTCAAAAAATGAAGTGATATTAGTTTGTTTCTGTCGTAGATGGAAATAGAAAATGTCTTTCTCTAAGTCTAACAAAGTCTAAATTATTTTTTATTCTTAAAGTATCGAGATTTTCTTGATTTTCTATTACTAAAGGTTCTATTTTTTCTGAATCATCACTATTTGTGCAAAAAAGGATAGTTAATCTTTCTTTACTTTTTCTGCCCCTTGACATGGTTCTTCTTTGTATGATAATGTCTTATCTGTCATCAGCTTGAAAAACAGTCCATTTCATCACAGTTAAAAATGTCTTTAGGTCCCTTAATCCTTAATTAACATAAGTAGATTTTGAAACCATTGTCTAACATCATTTCCATTAACACATGCGCTTTCTCCTGTGATGCGACGATGCAAAAGTCGATGTCTTTTTTTAACTTCTCGAATCACCGCAAGACGCTGAAAAATTCTCGATTCCATGCTTCTCAGTAAGAGTGCGAGCCTTTTATTTTAAAATCTATCGGTAAATTTGAAGCTCGCATTTGGTTAAACCACGCGATTAATGCTGATGTCAATTTTTTAAATCTGCCACATTGTATCCTAGATCTCTTTGAATCGACCAGTGCCATACAGAGACATGATCTGCAGGTAGTCATTTGGCTTTTGTTAAATGGCAGACACAAGAGAATTCCATACAATCACCCTCCCGCCATAGATTTCATCGTTAATAACAAACGAAGGTAGATAAGAAATGTTATTCATTATTGCTAAACACTTTAACAATAATGAAAGGATAAATGTAAGAAAACGTGAATGATTTGTACTTTAAAGATTATAAAAATTAATTCTAGAGGGAGAAATGTAAAATCGCCTGAACCGTTTAAAGCGTCGTATAAGTGAGAGAAGCAGTCGTATAACTGAGAGAAGTTTAGCATTATTTCCCATAAAGCGTAGACGGGACCGAGAGAATTCGGCGTATAACTGAGAGAGTCGTATAACTGAGAGTCGTATAAGTGAGAGGTCACTGTATTCACATTGCATGATGAAGGAATACCGTTACCCATTTACTTATGCCACTGTATGGTATATATAATATTGAATAAAGATGTTTGTTAAAATTTTAGGGAATTTTTAATGAAAAAAAACAAACAAACACTGGTAGCCAGTGATGTCGTTTTAAAAAATAAAAGAGAGTATATGCTACAACCAGAGAGCAGTAGTGTCCCGTTAGGGTATTCATTATTATTTTACAAAATAAATTTTAGTTGAACCCTTAAATGCCTGTTTTTCAAAAATCATTGTAATAATGTTTTTCGGCTTTCATTTTTTTAAATAAATCATGGGAAAAATACTTTAAAAAATCATATTTTGTTTTAAGTACGGTTTACGGCTGAAAAACAGTTTGTTACTAATCGGCAATACTGGTCTTTAATTGAAAAAAATAATTTTCCGTGATAAAATTCTATAATATTAAACACACAAGATTTTTAGGAACTATAATAAGAAATAAATATTACTTGCTCACTGCAGAACAAAATAGTGTATTTCGCAAGCTTCCAAAAAAAAAAAAAAAAAATAGTAACAATTGAAACAAATAAATCTATCTTTATTCTTAAACAGCACAAGTGTTGCCATCTGCATCTTGAAAATCGATTTAATAATATTTTCAGAATGTATTTTATTGGCAACATTAGGCATTATAGCTTCAATGTTATTCTAATAGTATTTTAGAGCCTAAATTGGGTATGCTGCCGAAAAGCAACATCTGGCTTTTAGGGTTAAAGTATTTGACCTTATTCAATCGTGGAATATTCTACGATTAATGAAGGAGAAATTCAGTTTACGAAATTACTGTTAGTAAAGTGGCTTACAAGTGCAAGAAAATATATGTTATAGCTATGGAGAGTATACGATGTTAACCAGAAGGTGTATGGCGTGTACCACCGTATAAACTCCACTGCATCTCTGACATATCTGTCGTTTTCACACTTTTTTTTAATGAAAAGTATAGCGGCATTTGTGAAAAATATTAGAATCAAACACTTCTAATTCATTGAAAAAACTTTAAATTTAAAATCAGCTACTATGCCTGACTCTATGTCATACGTTGTGAATAAAATAGAGATATATTTAACCCGTTAATAGTCGCGCGTTGGTCTTTTCCCCGCCCGAAATTCGTTATCTTCCTGTAACTCATTTCCCGTTAAAGTTACGATAGCCAAATTCCGTGTAGCTGACCTTGAGTGTTCACACTCTTGCGTAGTAAAATTGAAAGTCATTCCTGCTATTTCTTAGCATTTTATAGCATTCTTAAGTTTCAATCGGTCTAAATGACCGCGTTGCGACCACTTGCGTTAGTTGAATTTTTCCCCCTCGTGTTCATCCTTTCCCATTTCCGCGAAATCTGTGGGGGAAAGTTCCTTCGAAGTACGGACTCTCTACCTGTTGTTATTTCGTCTTTCTTTCTGCTATTTTACCCGTTCATAGAATACCTTTTTTACTTTTAAAATGTGACTTAAAATTGTTTTATTATATTTATTAGTTGTGAAGTCAGTTCGCACGAAAAACTGATGGATGGTCACTTAATTTTTTTTTTTTTTTTCATTGTCAAACATTGCGGGAATAAATTCTCAAATTGATAATCGTTTAAATGTGGAAAAAAAAGGGAAATTCATCATCATTATTTGAAAGAAGTTGCTTTCCATTTATTACCAGAACATATAAATAAAAGAAAGACAATAACACTGCTAAACCATTAAAAAAGAGAGAAGAGAATTTTGTGTGAATCAGTAAAAAAATTGCCGTATCTCCAAAATCTGAAAAGTATCCTTTTTGTACAATAAAACAAATTCGAAAGATTAAACAATTTTCTCAGAAATATAGTATGTATATCTGCGAAGAACAAACAAATAATGTATTTGTACAATAAGAAAAATAATGAGAATTTTATAATGTAGGTTAGAAATTACGCAAATAAAAATCTCTTTTGGATAATTCAGTGAATGTTTATACAATGATTTAAAAAAATATTTTAAGTTTTTCTCTCAAATTTATCTATTTTTAAATTTTTATACTGTAAGTAAGAACACATTTTTTTTTTTTTTTTTAATGCCACAGAAAATGTTTCTTTTTTATTATTGTTGAAATCCAATAGAGGCTTGGAGACGGTTACTAACAAATGTAAATTTGTTGTCCTTCATCAATTTTTCAAACTATTTTTCAGAATAATGTTTTCCAGAATACGAGAGAAAATTCATTTAAATAAAATTATTGCTGCATATTTATAATTTCGGAGAAAATGTTCTTATTGTTTTTATTATTTTAATGAATGCTATTATAAAACAATAAATTATAACATTAATACCTTATTATGAAATGTACAATTGAATATTTATTTTAATTAAATAGTTGCTGTAAAATACATCCCTATTAAGAAGAACCTTTCAGTGATTCTATTAATTAAAATAATTTATCCATCTTAGGATTTAAATCTACAATTGCAAATGTATTTAAATTAAATATATAATTTCAATAACTTATTATTTACTTTATATAAGCAAAGTTCGTATCCAGAGTTTTTATTCAAGGGCGCTGCTCCCACACTGAAATAAGTAGAAAAACTACAAATCGTGCATTTTCATTTGAAAAATGGATTTAATCATAAAATCTCGAGAGACCCCCCCCCCCCCTCATACACACACAGACACCCCACAAAATAAATAAATAAAACGTAGTTACAACATTTCCATTTATAATTTCGAAATTAAGTATTTTTTACCTTTTTCTTTATTATATATATATATATAATATGCTGGTGAATTAGTGGTATTCTATTTGATTTTCTGTTGCATGTCATAGGTTCCATTTTTATTTTCAGTTTAATTGTTTAATTTAATGTCCGTGTAATATATTGATGCTAAATTTATTAATTTTATTTTATTAAATGGATATAGAGTGCCGGAGTATCATGAAAATCTACCTGACTCTGATTCTGCCCTTCCAATATATATATATATATATATATATATATATATATATATATACCCCTATCACGAATTTAGATTCATATTCGTAAATGTTTTCCTACTAATTATTGATTCATAGTAACATCAGAAATTCAATCAAATCATTTACTATTTACTTTTAAGTATTTATGCAAAACGAAGAAAGAGTTATTAAAAACATTTATCTAGATGCCAACTGAATATATACTTAAGCGAAATAAATAATTTGCTGTAAAAGGTTGTAAAATGAATAATTGCTGTAATCTTTTAAAGGTGAGTCAACATTTCCCCCTACGTTATCCGTTTTCGATCATCTGATAACACCGGCAAGTTTCCCCTTCGTTTTCGGCCTGCTGGTAACGGCGGCAAATGGACCGAGCGCGACTACTAACGTTCTAAAAAATGTCGCGACTACTCTCGGGTTAATATTTGTTGCAATTATTAATTAGAAAAATAATTTATAAATAACTCATGAAGAAAAACACTTCAATAAGTTTCGATTTCAAGTAGTATTTATTAAAATGTTTCACAGGATATGTTAGGCAGATTTCGTAATAAATACTACCTATTACACTCTCCCCTATGTTGGAATATCTGAAAAAATTTTGAAGATCTACGCCGATCATAACTTCTGGAACCAAAACCCACTCCAAGTTAAAAATATATATATATATTTATCTATATATCTAACTATCGATCAATCTATATGTATATATATATATATATATATATATATATATATATATCGCTTTTTTAGGAACACGATAATTCTGCACAAATCTCTTCCAAATTGATTCATAAAACCAAGGGCAGAAATCTTGGTCAAGTTCATTAACGTGCAAAATCGTACCAAGGGTGTGGAAATAGAGAGGACTAGTGTGAAAACAGAAAAAAAAACATAGCTTCTTAATTATAATACACATCAAAACAGTTTAAAGTTTTTATTGCTTCTAGAAAAACGGCCAAATATCTATCTATAACAAATTTTTAATAAAATTAAAAATGGCCTCAAGGGCGAAACAAATATGGATTTAGGGAGTAAAAATCACAACTTCGTCAATTCTCAAGATCAACTCTCTTCGTCAATTCTCAACTTTTGAATAGACAAGTTTTTAATAGGACTAACTCTCGCTGCAAAAAAAAGGGGGGGTGGGTGGGGCGGATTGAAGAAGAAACAAAATCATATCTTCGTCAATTCACAAGATATTAAATACGTCTAAATTTATTTTAAATCTTATTAATATTATCTACAACTTTCATATTGACACGTTTTCGATAGGACCAATTCTTGTAGTAAAAACTAATTAAAAATGCATATCGGTTGAAGAAAAAATTATCGTATTCTGATAAAACCAGCTCTTACATGAAAATGAAATTAAAAACTCGTCAAAAGCGGCAAGATAAAATTGTTAAACTTGGTTTATTTCTAATCTTGATTTAGTTTTTGTTGATGAAATTAATACTTAACTTCGAAATCTACCTATGGTCTATAATCTTGAAATTTGTTGTGGTGGTTTCTGTTAAGTTGTAAATACTTGCTATTGACTGTTTAAAAACAGATTGATATTTAAGAGTGAAACGAACGGGAAACGAATTTTACATTCTAAATTATTATTTTTTTCGGAACTGTTAGGATTATCAATTGAAAAATGGCATGGCTATTATTACACTTAAGATGTGAATGTTTGCAAAGAACTGTGTTTAAAAAATTCAAAATTTAGAAGAGTGCAGTGCAGGTAAAAACCCATTATAATATTGCGGTTTCTGTGGCACTGTTAGAGATAAAACTTGATATTTTGCACGATAGTGCTTTTAAGATGTCAATGTCTCAACACAACAGTTTAAAAATACATAAAACTTAAAAGAGTGAAATGAGCAAATAATTATCTGTATTACGATTCATTTCTACCTATTAAGGATTGAAATGTATAATAAAACTAGATTTATTTCCCCTAAAAATTGAAAAGCCTCATGCAATCTAAATGCATTACAACGGTTGCTGGTAGGTAGTCTATATGTATAATAAAACTTTTTGCAAATTACATGACTATGAATTCAGATATAACCTGCACAATATTAGTAAAGCAGTGATAAGAATTAGATAGAAAAAATATTCCCAATATTATTAATAGCACTGACTTTTCTTAAGAGTAAAAAAAAAAAAAAAAAAAGGGGGAAATAACAAAATATTAATATTGACTTCCAAATTAACAAAAAATATTAAAAGAAAAATAATGGTACATTAATAATTGCACTTTAAAAAGAATAAAAATAAATAAAAGGTAAACATTAATGAAACTCCGCTCAAAATGTTTTTAAAAAATGCATTCATTTGTTTATTTTTTTCAAAAATCGTTCTCTTATTACACGATTTCTTAGATACGTCCTAAAGTGTCAGCGGATATTCCTTTAAACATACGCCTCAGATATTCCCTCAATACCCAAAAAATCAATAATTGTAATGTTTATAATGTAAGAAATAGCAACAATACATTACTACTAATAATTGAGGCATGCAAAAGACAATCAGGCTAACTCCATTTTAAGTGGCGTTTTTTAAAACAATTAAACATTGAACGTTTTCTATATATTTATACAGAGATAAAAAAATTACCTTGATAAAAAGAAAATTAATGAGTTCAATCAAAATATCCCGAGAAAAAAATATTAAATAGATACAATATTTTTATAGTTACAATAACTTTAACTGCTTATACTGAACATTTTCATTTGATGGAGTTAATCGATTTGTGCACTGAACGGCTCAATTGAGCATTAATAATTTCTTTATAAAAAAAAATCACTGAAATTAAACCCTGAAAAATTACAGAAGAAAGTTTAATATTAAAAATTTAATTTCTCTACAGTCATAGAGGCTCAATGTTTCGGTATATGTTCGAGATGACTAACTGTTTTTCAGACAGTTGGAGAGAAAAAAAAAATATAACATAATGCCCATTTCATAGGTGCTAAGTATTTCGAATTTTGAATATCTTTACTTTCGAAAACATGCATTTCACTTTTTTACAATCTTGCTAAAGAATTTTGATTCAAATGAAAATAATATTTTTAATTTGCATGATTCAAATGCTTATCCAGATAATGTAAAAAATTATTTAAAACTTTATGTACTGAATTATGAATTCATGAATATTTTATCTTCTAAAGCATTTATCATGAATTTTGGAAACTACATTAGATGATTTAAATAATAATTTAATAAATTTTAGAAGGACTTTTTAAATTTGAATTTAAAGGAATTTTGTGCAATATCTATAACATTTCAGATAAAATCTACAAGACAGCAGATATCTAAAACATTTTCAAAAACGAGATCCAGTTTTCCAAGAAATTTTAAAGTAAATTAGAGATGGGTTTATTATTAACATGACATAAGAACAATGTGTTATAGAGCAGTTTATTTTGAATAGATTACCAGATAAATCACGCATTTCGTATTAGCTTCATTATAAATCTCTAGTTACTGATCACTCGAAACTGCTGCTAAAACGTCTGTAAGCACTTGGATGATTATTTCACGTTTCACATGTCTTATTCCAACAGTACATTTCTATCGAGAGCTTTAGGCAGTGCAATATCAGTACTTATCTTGCTAAGTTACGAGTTGCTTCTCTTCGAGATTTTAGTAAAATTGAAGATTTTACTTCTGAGGCTCTTAATGGCAACCTTTTGGCATTTTACAATTTAAATAAACATTTCAAATTCTGAACCTAAAATTTGAGAAGTCAAATAAGTTCCATATAGAAGCAAGACACATTTCATAAAATAATTTCCATTGGCCAAATTATATTGATCTGTCCTAACTAAAACCGCAATGTTCACTGAATGTAAAGTATGTATATGTTTATTAAAAAGGTGCAAGCATGTAAGATAGAAATAAATATTTATTTTTTTTTTTACGTAAATGTAGATGTAAAAAATAATGTCTTTGAATATTTGGATTATGTATTAAAAGGTCTCAAGATACTTAAAATTCGAAAAAAATGAGACCATTTTCAACATTTAATATCTTAAAATGTATATGATTTAAAAACACAATTTTTTTACATGAAATATATAATTACGTTCTTTCATTTTATGTATTTAAAAAATTGCAATATGTAGAATTAGCATTTACAGGGGGTACCAAACTGTCAGATATTTGACGAGTAGAAAATTTGTATAGCAATTGAAGCGCACAATTACAAAATAAATATTGCACCTAGAATTAAAATTTTGGTGCCTACTTACACTTAAAATTATAATAATTACACTGAACCTAAATAAATTTGTATTTAAAGCATTTTTATATTTTTAATACAAATTTGTATTTAGCTTAAACAAAATTTTTAAAATTTCAACAACATAATCACCTATAAAGATATACTTTTGAACAATAAAAAGGAAATTTTATGTTCAATTTATACAGATTAATATGCAACGTATGTTTTGAAATTTTTATGAAAATTTTTTGAGATATCCTGCGCGTTATTCCCAAAAATGTAATTTGCAGAAAGATTACTTCATAGATTCGGAAACGCCGCTGTAGCGATTGAACGAGTATTATTATAAAAGCCATAACTTCTGTTGTAATGAGAATTTCAAGGAAACAATTATATTAAAATGTTCAGAAAAGATAAGAGTTCAACATCTAAAAAAAATAAAATTTCGAAAATTTTGAAGCTTTAAGTGTCCTGAGACCACTTAAGCATAAAGTGTTAAGCATGAAGGAAATTTAAAGCGAAACATATTAATTTATAATAATAACTCTGATATATTCATAAAGTTTCTAATCTTCAGTTATTTTTCTAGTCTTTCATTTTTTTTTAAATCATTCGAAGATTCTAAGTCGTCATTTTTCAGGTTTTTTACAGTTTTAGGGAAGAAGTTAATTCTTCCGTAGGAAGATTTGCACAAAGGAGTATAAAATGTCGTAATGTAATTAATTTCATTTCAAATGAAAATCAAATTTCAAAGTGATTGCTTAAAAGGCGCAAAGGCCAACATAGTGAAAAAGACTCCAAGCCGGGACTCGAACCCGGGCCATCAGTATAGCGCACTGACGTTCTACCGACTAAACCACTTGTGCTACGTTTGTAGCCTTGCCAACATATAATAGTGAGAAATTTTCCGAGCTAGGTATCGTTCCAAGTGGTTTAGTCGGTAGAACGTCAGTGCGCTATACTGATGGCCCGGGTTTGAGTCCCGGCTTGGAATCTTTTTCACTATGTTGACCTTTGCGCCTTTTAAGCAATCACTTTGAAATTTGATTTTCATTTGAAATATTGTATGCAAGGCGAATGTTTCTCTCTGGAATAATTTCCATGTATTAATAATTAATTTTACTTTATTGATGTAAAATATGTGTTTTCAGATTATATAATTTTTGTAACAATAAATCCCTTGACAAATTTAGAAAAATATCTCGCGAGCGCTGTAATGCGCATTCATGAAAAACCCGCGTACAACCTATACTAATGTTATGAAGAAGAAAGGTTTGTTTTTTCTTGCGTTTTTTTTTTGTGTATAATCTTTGTAACTACCGAACCGATTTCAAAAGTATTGGTGGAAATTGATGGTGACAGTCCCTGATCCAACGTAGGCTATATTTTATGTCGGCGCTTAACCTCAAGGGAGTGAAAAAGCTTAAAACGTTCTAAAATGCTATTCTTGTGTTACGGAAGTGCCTAGAAACTATAAATTTGGCATCATAGTTACTTATAATATATAAATGCTCTCTAAGAACAAACTCTAAAAATTTCAAAAATTAAGAAGCTTGAAAATGCGCGAAAAGCATTCTAAAAAAATTCAGGTCGGTACCTCTACAACCCGGGTGTTCCAAGAGCAAAAACGTTATAAAATTGGGATTTATGTGATACGGAAAGGGCTATCAACTCGCAAATTTTCATAGTAAATATAAATGCTCTCTAAAAACAGTTTCCAAAAAATTCTAAATTTAAAAAGATGAAATGACCGAAAAACGTTCTAAGAATGTTTTAAATTACAATTTTTATGAAATCTCAGTCATATGAGATCTCTCAATCTATTTTGATACTGCCTATAAACTTGAAATTTGGCATGGTAGTTACTTATGTGATGTACCTCTACGTACATTTGAAATAAAATTCGAAATGTCAAAGTGGTGAAAATTCGATAAAAAGCCTCCTAGAAACGTTCTAAATTACGATTTCCATTCAATTGTTAAAGCTAGAAACTTGTAATTTTGCATGGGATATATAAGATTTAAATGCTCCCTAAGAACAATTGAAAAAAAAAATAGAAATTTAAAAGGGCCCTGCTACAACATAGATTATATTTTATGTTGGGGCCACTACAACCAGGTGGGTGGTAGACCATTAGATTCGAACTTTGGAATATGACATGGTGGTTACATTTAAGATTTAAATGCGCCCTAAAAACGGTTTCTAAAAAAATTCAAAACTTCAAATGAGCGCAAAGGCTTCAAAATACATTCTAAATTATCATTTATTTAGAATTAACTTTATTTTTATACATTATTTTAAATCTCATTTTCGCCTAATAGAGTGTAACAATGCAGTTTATTCAAATTGTAGCTTAATTATTAATTTTTTAATTATCTGTAGCAGCAAAATTTCTTGTAATAAAAATAATTCCACAAATACCGCTTGGCATATTCGACAATTACGGAAACAAAGCCGCGTGTATTAATAGTTTATCATGTTTTATTGACAGTTACAACAATAAACTAATCTTTTGTAATTTTACTGATGTAAAATTTAGTGTCTGCTATATTTTTATGCCTGTAAATTAAAAAATATATATATAGTTTATTTACAGAATAAATTCCTCTGTTTTCAATCCAAGTTTTCAGCATTCTGTAAATTCGATACGAGTTAAGATGATTAACTACCAGTAAATTTTCAGACGATAACGCAATGGTGTTCAAATGTTTATAATGCCCTGTGATTTATGAAATAATTTATACTTTACACTTAAAAGCTGTATTCTTTGTATTTTCTTTTAAACGAAATATTTCATCATTTTCTTTCTGAAAATGTTTAGTTTCTCATAAATTGCGGAAAATTTCGTGAACTTATTAAACATCTGGAGGTGAATTCACTTCAAAGAATTTGAATAACATAACACACAAATAAGTAATCGCGGTATAAACACATAAAAATCACCATTTTAAAACTACAGGTAATTGACAATTTTTCCTTTAACAATATAAAATAAATTTATAAAAAGTGCTATTTAATTTAAGTAAAAATCCACTTTTAAAAATTGCGGTAAGTAATTACGGAAATTATATAGTTGCATTTAATTATATCGCGTCGCAATTTATATCGTAACATTTGAATTGCATGGAATTGAAATTTTGTTTCGTTTTATTCATCATCTTAGTGTTTACACGAAACATATAAATGGAGAAAAACTAATAAATTTCATTCTTTCAGCAAGAATTGTAATTTATGTTTAAACTTGCTTTCTTGAAAAACAGAAATTGATTTTAATTTATACAATCTTGTTTATAATTTATATGCATTATATTACAATTAATTATTTCTATTTTTTTTTCAACCAAATAATTTTATTTATTATTTTTATTTATTATATATATTTATTAAGTTTATTTATTATATGTGTTAATTAATTTATTATATTTATAAACTGAATTGTTACATTTATTAATATCCCTTTTTTATTTGATAATTTTCTTAATTTCAATACAAAATAACAATAGTAGAAATATTAAGCTCTCTAAAATCTAGCTACAATCCTCCTAATACACTAGAAGCCTAACTGAATTCAACAACTCACAAGTGTTTTATGAATGTAGTGTATACATGGTGGGTTATGATAGAAAATTTTATTTTTCAAACTTTTACAGCACCGAATCATATTAATAAGAAAAACATTTAATATTTCTACTAATATTAGATTGATATTAAAAAATAAATTGTTAAAAATAAAATTTTAATTATAATACATCTCATAAATTATGATGCACTACAAACCTAACAGATTTTATCATATTTCAAGGGTTAATTAAAAATGTAATTTTTTAAAGTTTTTCATATCAGATTTTTAAATATAAACAGTAAATATTTCAACTGTTATCAATTTATATTTAAACTAGGGGGCTCTGCCTCCTGCAAGCTACGCTCGCCAACCCCCGTTCAGACACCACAGAATCTAAAAATCAAAAAACATGCTAATCTGATGGGTTGTAAAAATATTAGAGACGATTAAATTATACTGAAAAAAGCTGTGCAAATCTACCTGTAAACGGGTTTCCATTCAATTCACTTTGATTGCAAAAAATTAAGGGCGAATCAGTTGCTGTTAAGACATCCAATCGTTGTTTTCGTTTTTTATTAAAGAGGATCAGTTTCACATTTGAAAAGAAGCTAAAATAAAATTAATTAAGTATACAGAGTCTTTGTCTCCAAATATTTTAAAACAATCTCCATAACAATAGCCTAAATCATGTGACTATCATCAACAGTTCCCGGTGGAACACTTCGTTTTTTATGCTCTAGGTGCCATTTTGATACTTTAATGTTATCCAGGCACAGGCGATAAGTCGCCAAATATTATTTTATCCCCATCATTTCATCTATATTATAATACTTCAAGTCACCAAATGCCATAAACAAATACGGTCTGATCCCTTCGCCTTTCATATGAAGATTTGGCACATATGTCATATAATGCCCCATATTGGCGCGATTTTTTTCACAGCATAAACAACAACATCCGGCTTACCATATCAAGCAAAATAACGATACTTTGGCGCCAGTTAAGTACCCGTTGCGTAAATGACATTGGCCTCAGAAAAAAATCGGGCCAATATGGGGCCGTATATGACATCTGTGCCGAAAGAAAAAAAAGCCGGGTGCAAATCTCGCCAATATCTTTTTTTTCAACTCGCCAGTTAGAATTTTTTTATTCTTCGAGTGGTGAATTAAAACATTGATTTGAAGTTGAAATTAAATTTCATGGTTTGTTACATAATTTAATATTTCGCCAGATGTCATATACGCACCGCATGTTTGGCATGATTTTTTTTTTTATTTTTTTTTTTTTTTACGAAAATTTGGCGAAAACCTCGTTTTTGAATACCAGTTACATATGTATTTTTGGTACTACTTAGTTATCCCGTCGACCAAAAATCTATCGCGAACTATAAGATTAAATGCCAATAACGGTTGATCGAAAATGTCACATTCATTTGACTTTTAGCAAGTTACACATGTTTACGTCATCAAGGGATTTTTATTTCGACGTTTTATTTTTATATTTATTAATGTTATACTAATTTATTTGTTCTTTCGTTATTTAAAATAAAAATTTTGTCAATCTGTACAATTTGGCGAGTGGTTTGGCGATTTATATAATTTGCGAAATTGGTTGACGGAATAACTACCTTGTACCGTATTTTTTAATTATTTTCAAAAGGAAATAGCAAAAAAATAATTAATAACTATAGAACAAATTAATTTATATATAAATAAAAAAAAGTAAAAGTAAATAAACATTTATTATTAAATAAACGACAATAGCCATGTCAATCAAAATAATGCCAATTTTGCGCCAATTAGGTACCCCAGTGCGTATATGACATCTGTGCCTAATATTTTTCTTTTCGTTTTGTATTTTTAAAAACGAAAGAAGTGAAAGCCATCAATTTAAATGTTTCATTTTTAAATGAAAGTTTTGTATTAAATAAAATGATAACGAAATGCAAAAAAAGCATTGTTCTTAGCACAGATTTAAAGGAGGCCAAACTGGTCGCCAAATTAATTTAAAATAGTAAAGTTTTCTTAATTATGAAAAAATATATATCTGTTATGATTAAAATTTGAGTTGCCATCATTAGAAAAATGTATTTAAAATTAGAAAAAAATTAATATTTCGAAAACTAATTCGAATTTAAAAATTCTAATACCAGTTTTGAGATCTGTGGATCAATACGGATTTTTGGTGTTAATTTCATCGCAAAGTATTCCATATTTTAGGAGAAATCGCCGTGAAACATAATCAGTTGTTTAATCAGTCGATTCAAAGAATCGATACACATTTCAGCCGTTTCATATATTCGTTTCATAAATTCGTTTCATTAGGGTTTTATATATATAGGGTAGAAATATAAGTTGATTGAAAAAGTTTTAGTTGTAATACACTTTAATTAGAAAAATATTTGAAATGTAATGCAAACAGCCAGATTTTAGATAACATAATATTTTTACTATTGTTCGTTTATAATTAAAAGTATGATGTCGTACATAAAGTAGTAAAAAAAAAAAAAAATGCACATATTTGTAATACAACATACAGACAATCAATGTGTTAAGTTCCCTGAAATCTAGCTGTATTAAGCAAACCTCATATGTTCTTTGTCTAAAAATAAAAAGATTCTTTTTAATTCTGTAGAACAAGGAAATTTCAGTTTTAAGTTAATACTGTTAGTAGAGAAAATAAATGTGGGCAGCATAAAATTATAACTGTATTCAGATTGACTACAGTCGATACTTAAATTGTTACTTACTTTTGTTTTTACAAGCAAAAAAATATTCTGTAAACTACTTTAAACTTTATTTAAAATTTTCAAAATATTTCTTGTGAGAAAAGTATACAAAATAATGGGACTTCACATTATTTCAATTGATATATATATATATCTATATATATATATCAATTATGCATTATATATATATATATAATGCATAATTGATGTGATTGTATATATATATGAATTGATTGTATATATATATAATGCATAATTGATATATATATATGCATTATATCAATAATGCATTATATATATATATATAATGCAAAATATATAATGCAGTTTTTCTGCCTATTCATATATAGATTCAATAATGTTTAAATAATTGCTATGTCCTAGAATAAACATTGTCTTGCCTTGATTAAGCTTAATGCTTTATTGCTATGATCCCAAAAATTAAAAAAGAGGTACATTTCGTAAAAAATAGTGGCATTTAAACATCTTAACATCATAGCAATCAAGCTTAATCAAGATATAGAAATAAAGCTTAATCAAGACAACTCTTAATGTTGTATAAAGAGCATGCTTTATGTGTAATTATTTAATTTAAATAATATCGTTCCCCTTTATGCAATTTCATAGTACATTTGAGGAGGTAAGTTTCAAAATCTGCTTGTCTTATCCATTGAAGAAAATTTTGGTTGACGGAATTTTAACCCGAAATTCCTGGTATATAAAGAGATTTTTAATTAAACGAAGATTTTACAAAGTCAGAATTATACGATGAAACTATTTCTGTTGCATATTTCAAATGTTTTCTTAGTTCAGGTTTACTACTAGAATAGGTGAACAGAGAAAACACGATTTTTATTTTTTGGATAAGGTGAGTTTTAAAAGTCACGTCCTTATTAAATAATTCCATCCACAATTGAAATATTTCTTTACAACTCTGGTAAACTTCGTCTTAATTCATTAAATTTCGAAACAGATGAAGAACAATCTTAAAATATGACATGAAATTTGGGATCTGAATTTGCAAATTCAACATCACTAAAAATAATATAATGTTGCTTCATACTTAAATGAATTTAACATTTATGAACTAAAGTTATTTTATCCCGATGTATAGATAATGTATTTTGATACGATGAAATAGATTTAAAAAGTACTTTTTTTTATTTTTTTATTTTTTTTATCACATTTTTACATTTAAATAATACGAAGAGGCGGAAGAAAATCATACTTTACTGGCTCATCATTATATTTATAGCCAATTATTTTATTAAACAGGTCGATATATACAAAAATCAATTATTTTTCTACATCTTATGTGCTTGTCATAAATATTCTGATACCATAAGACCGAGGTCCGGTATGGTTAGTCTTAATCCAAGCAAAGAAGACAATTCACATACATAAAGGATTACATTAAAACTTTGTTTTATAGTATATTATGATTCGTTATGGTATAACCAACCAAAACAAAACGCTATCCGCGTTAAACATGTGAACATAAACACTTCCAGGTATATGAACCTTGGGTAATATTTAATTGAAAACTCAAGTGCATTTTATAAATTTAGTACATTTTCTTAGATTGCCAGCAAAGTACACCGAAAAGCATTTTTGGTACTTTCATATAAGCCGTATTCCAGAAGTTAATCTCAAATTATGTTTGTATTTCAACAAACCTTCTTGATTTTTATTTTATCAAGCGCGTAGTTCTATAAGATATTTGCTAAATTTGCGTTTTATTATTATTATTTATTTGCAATGTTTTAATTTCGCTTAGCAATTTAGTTATGGAATATTAGTTGAAAACAATCAAATGTTGAATTATTTACTTTGTTTTAAATGCAAATGAGTTAATCGTCAGTAATTGGGTTGCACTTTTATTTCTAAAATCGATTTTACAATCTATAATGCTTAAAAATTCATGTTGGAGAAATATTTTGAAAAACATAAAAAATCAGTAAAATTATATATTATTAAAAAAATCATATGAAGATAATTTGTGTTTGATTGTATAAACTGAAATTGTACAATATTTAGAAATAAAAATAAATGTGATAAAACTGTTGAGATCAGTGTAATGTCGCTTTCACGTCAGCGTTACTCGCGAACATATTTTAAGTTTGTAATACGGCTTACATATTTTATTTTTTACGCGCGTTAAATATATTCATTGTAACATAATTTCAATTAACAAGAAATCATGTTTCTGAAGAAATTGAGAAAAGTCTATCAACACTTGTACTTTTTAGTCACTTTAATTTATTTATAACAAACTACCTTATGAATCCAGATATATACGAAAATCATCCAGTATACCACATTACATTCTTTCAAAGTTATCGTATGTAATCTTAGATTATGAAATAGAATTGTGAATCAAAACTAATGTTTTTATCCTAATGAAAAGTACGTGATTGGTGTATTTAATAGTGTTGTATTAAAACGTAGCTATAGATTTAAATAAAATTTTACATGTTATTTATCTGTCGATATAAATATTTTTGTACTATTAATTGTATACAAAAAATATACATTTAAAATCATATAAAATAAATTTCAAAATCTTTTCAAATGCAGAAAATTTTGTAAAAAAAAAAAAAAAACTTTATACCTACAAATTAAGATAAATCCTTAAAATATAAATAATATCGCTCAGAAGAAAAGTGACACATCTCGCCAAAATTCATTTTAAGTTTTATTCCACTCATAGGTCTGGCATAGGAGCGTCTTGCTACACAAACAGTTTCAAAAGTGTAGCTATGCGGAAAATCACTTTTTTACGCCTTATGTCTTTTTGTGACCACAGAAGAGGGGTGGATTGTGTGGGGAGGTAAAAATTTCCCAATCCTCCAAACCTCATCCTATGCCTTCATTCTTAGGGGTTTTGTGCTTTTATACAAGTTTTCATCCTTGCATGCAGAGCTAAGTGGTATAATTTCACGTTAAAGTAAAAATCATGCAAATTTTCCCTCCTTTTGCCTCTCCTGTGATATTTACTTTTGTCGTCCACATTTTTGTCGTGCCATCTTCGTCCACAGCCCTTTATTCTTCTACTCTAGTCCGACTCTTTTGCGGAAGTAAGATACGTAGGTCCCCAGCCACGTCCCGAGTGAAAGACTCCCTAGCGAAACCCAGGTTGAGAAAAAAAAAATCAGAAATTGAAACCGGACAAATTTAAAAGGGAAATTACAGAAATTAAAGACACCAAAATGCGGCACGGGTTAGGCTCGGGACGTTAAAGCTACCGAACGACTCCTAGCTGCTTCGAGCCCATTATTATGTGTCACTTTTCTTGCGGGTGAGCGATATGACCTGTCATAATTAAAAAGAAAAGTCTTACATCCATAAATAAGAAAAAGTTTCTTTTACAAAAAAAAAATTAATATTTAGAAGATAAATCTTCTATTGCTAATTTTATTTTATGCATTCTGATATTATAAAGCTGATCAATTGCCCTTCTTTTTTGTTTTATTTTCTGTCAATTTCCAGCATTAAAAGAACTCCGAATCCAAGGTGACAACCACTACAGTTTAATACCTCATAATTATATTTATAGCCAATTAATTTATAAATAGGTGGTATGTAAAATAATCAACTATGCTAAAACACCTTTTTTTTTCAAAATTGTCAACCATAATAAAGCTCTATTATATAACAGAAAATTGTGCTTGTACTTAGAAAAATTATAATTTTTATTCCATTAAATAAAAAGAAACTGATATGTTTAATAAAGCTGTATAAAAATGTAATTATATGTATTTTTTGTAATTATTATATTTTGTTTATATAATCGCATATTTTTTCTCGGAGGTTAATTATTTTTAACTATGTTTTTTTTACAAAAATATTCATCTAATATGTATATATTTTAAATGTAATTATGTTTTAATGAAATTTTATAATTTAAAATAAAAGAAGACAAATCTTAAAATGAGAAATAACAAATAGTAGGGGAATTCTAGATAAATTAGCTTCAGAAATATAATAACTGCCCTTCGTTATTTAAATCAATTCAAAATACTGACACAAAATCTTCTGTCATTAATAAAGGATTAAATATTTTGGATGTTCTTAAATGAACGAAAATGTACTTCTTTTCACATTTCTTTTCTATCATATGCTTCCATTAAAATAATCTCTTATACTACGTAGTAACGTTCATACTTTATTGCATCATCATTATATTTATAGGCAATTATTTTATGAAGCAAAGACGATATATGGAAGATTCATTTATTTTGAAAAATCTACTTTCAAGCTTGTCAAAAATAATGTTACACATATTATTAGAAAGATAGGCACTTTTATCTAACTATATTGCATATTTATAGCCTACGAAGAAAAAAATATTGATGCGATTACCAGAGTTGCACAAAAATCTCATTGTATATGTCTATATATTTTAATAAAATATTATTTTCGTTTCTGTGAATGAAGGCAAATATGCATACGCATCTTCATGCAATCTCCAGACTTATTTTCTTACACATTTTATGTTCTTACAAAACTATGTATTTTAACAATTATATAATCAATTTAAAATTCACGTAAATTTTATCTTACAGTTTTATATTTCAAGTTAAAAGAAGACAAATATTTGGATTTCAAATAGGAAATGTCAGAATTGGCATATTAATGCCTCCAGAATAAAGATAATTCTCAGAGTTTTACGGGTATTGTTATTTTCCAGGTGAAATATCAGTATTTTTTTATATATATATAAAAAATAAATAAATAAATGTAGTTCAAACGCGCAAAATGTCGCCTTATTTAAGGAGATATTTTTTATAAGAAAATACTGGTTCCGAAGAAATTCCTGATCTGGAAATTCCAGTATCTATACTAACCCTGAATTCTGCTTTATTGTGCAACCATATCAAAAATATGTCCTCTTTCATGCTACGTTGACTGTATCAGATGGATGAATATGTATTTATTTCACATTCCTTTTATGTTATCTTTTTGGGGATAAAATAATCTCGGATAAATCGTAGAAACTTCATATTTTTTTGGCCTCATCATTATATCTATTGCCATTTTTTCTGAACCAAGATGGTATGTGAAACAATAAGGAAATTCGAAAATTCTTCCTCTAACTTTTTCACAAACACTGTTATATCATAAAAGATAAGGTGCTATATTTCTTTTTTTAAGATTTCGTTCATCTGACGAAACCCTATTCGTCTCACTCCTCTGTCTGTCTGTATGTCTGCCCATCACAGAGCCCGTTCTCAGAAATTATAAATGTTGGAGACTTGAAATTTTGCATACATATAGCTAAACACCTCACATCAAACGATAAATCATAAAATTTCAAAAAGGCTTACATTTACCCCTCTGTTCTTTAACTTGTGTATTTTAAGCATTTTTTTCTAACTGAGTCCCTAATTAAATTGGATACTTGAAATTTTGCATACTTATAGCAGAACACATGCGATCTCACGAAAAATCATAAAATATTCAAAAAGTCTTACATTATTTACCTCCTGGGGCTCTAACGTATGTATTTTAAGCAATTTTTCTACCTCAGCACCTAATTAAGATGGAGACTTGAAATTTTGCTTACGTATAGCAGAAAACTTGCGATCACACGAAAAATGATAAAATTTTTGAAAAGTCTAATATTACTTACTCCTCCGGACTCTAACTTGTGTATTTTAAGCAATTTTTCTAACCTCCCCCTTTTCGCCCGAGGAGCACTTTTCTAACTTTTGCCGATACTTCTCACGTGATATATCATTGCATAGCCCTTTGACCACTCTTTCATATTATGCACTATAGCGTTACATAGTTTAGTTCCACTTTTTACCGCTAGGGACACCTACATATTGGCCCCGATCCCCTCGACTAATATACCTAGTAATAGGTTGCAGAACGCAGTTTCGTTCGTAGAAAGTTTTGTTTAGAATAGAGTGCGCCTCCTGGTTGCGAAATGTGGAAATAACAGATTTTGCAAAAGGATAAAGTGTTTTGAAATTAAAATTACACGAAACCCTCTGTGCGATCTGTGATCACACTTACGCACTTGTTTATATATGATTTCGTGTTTTTGTGTGGAGATAATTTATTTCATACAAATATTTATTTAACATATTGCCGGCGGACAATTTTTATCAAATCTGAATTTTAAACAGTAGAAGTTCTTCCCCGTTTTTAAAGTCTTTTGTAAATGGTTGTTCTAGATAAGTTTCCTAAGTTTATGCATTGGTAAATATCTTTCATAGTACGAATTTAATATAAAATGTCTTACAATCTAAAAAAATATGGACAACATGATATAAAAGTAATTTCTGTAAGGCAGAAGCCACGCCATTAATCAATGATGTTTTTCGAAGGAAAGCGGAATTGTGGCATCCCGTCGTGAATGTGTTAACAAAATAAGTTAAAAAAGAAAAACATATAATCAGTTTCAGATTTTTTTAAGATCCAGAATGTTTTTTTTTTTATTAATATTAAGAGATACAAATTATTAAATGTGAAAAAAATAGTGTCTGGCGGGTCTTTGTGGTATTACCTCCAGAAAAGTATTATTGTTATATAAATATTGTAGTAGATTATTTACTGAAGAATGGAGGTATGTGTAAGACTAAATTATTTTCAAAAATATTCTTTCAAACTTGCCACAAATAATGTTACATCACAAAATAATAGTGTTTTTTTTTTTTTTTTTTTTTTCTCAAAAGAAGCTATGATTTCAATTATATCATTCATATTCTCAATAGAAAGTTTAATATTATTATTATATTATTTATTTATTAGATTAGTATGTTAGATAATATTACGATTAGATATTAGATATTGTTATTCGATAAAATATAATTACATGTATCATTTCGACATTAATTTTTATTTCAGGCAATCGATTTTATATCTCTGAATACATTTTTTATATTATTTACTAAAATAAATATATGTAAAAGAATTAAATCAACTCAAAATTTCAAATGCAGGCTTTTATCAAATGAAAGATAAAAGTCATAAAAAAACGATTTGTATCTTATTCCAGTGGTGTTACCTCCTGTAAAAAAAAAAGAAAAGCAAAAATACTTCTTCAAGCAATTATTTTATAATAGTTTCTTTTTCATGCAATAGAAAATATAGGGCCCGACTACACTAACTGCACTAACCCTCATATTTTTTTGTCTCTTCTTAATATTTATAACAATAAAATAGAACTGGACATTTTTATATCTAAAATTTTAATTTTTATCCTATAAAACGAAGATGATTTGCGCGATTAATAGAGATTTATTAAAATACTAGTGGAGCTTTATCACATTTCTGGTTTGTATAGGGCAAACGAACCTATGATTGGATATCCAACTGCCCTAGGCCATATTCACTAGTATGAGCTACGTCCTCTACTTTCTCCAATAAAAAAGATTTTTTAATTATTGTTATTTTTTATCTCGATAAATAACAAATCGAAATTTTCTGCGTAGTCTTTCTTTGTTTTAGAAGCTGTTTTGTGATTCTTTTAACGTGGATTTATCACGACATTAAAAAAAAAAAATACCGGAGAGTTCTTTCAGTTAAATAAAAAAAGTCAAAAAATTACCCCGATATTCAATACAACGCTAAGAATAGCAAAGAACAATATTTACTATACTAAGCTAAATGGTTGAAACCCGAATCCAATTACGAATGACAAAAAATAATCTCGAAAACCACAAAACGCTCAAATCGCATTAAAATATCGCGAATATTAAAACATCGTGGAGCAGTTAACTTACTATATTGGTATAAATATTGGAAAAGGAGTTCTTTTTTACGAAGACCAAGAAATAGTAGTAAAACGCGGAAAAACCCTAAATATCACAGAAAAAGAATCGACAAAAAAAAAAAAAAAAAAAAAAAAATCTTTAAAAGCGTTAAAGGTAAGTCCTAGTTAGTCTTACATTCCAGAAAAATGTTAATAGCGTTTCTTTGTGTAAATGCAGTCAACACACAAAAAAATCTATCATGTATATTAGACTGAATATTTGATATCATAAAAGGGATAGAGAAATACTTATTTTCATATTCCATTTCTATGATCTTCTTGCAATAAAAAATCCTTAAAAGAATTCAGTAACCTTTATACTTTATTTTATTGTTTCATCATTATATTTAGAACTTTTTTTTATGAAGCAAAGTGTTATATGAAATACTCCATTATACTGAAAAACCTTCTTTTAAATTTGTCCCAAATAATGTTATATCATGATGGAGCAGGCTGTTTTTAAAAAAATATATTTATAATTTCCATTATATGATTAACGGGGTTATTAAAACTGTATAAAAACGAAATAGATATTTTCTCTCTTTAAATATATTTGAAAAATTTATTTAACATAAGTTTTATTTTACACTAAATATTTCATTTAATATCTATCATAAAGAAGTACGTAATATCATTACTATTGCTGCAGTAAACTTCTCACATGTTTATCAAATGCAGTGATTTGTGTCACAAAATAACATTCTCTAAATTAATTAAGAGCCTAATCCTTAAATGTAAAATAAATTATGCTGTCAGAATCCCAATTATATTAGGTACAAAGTAAAACAGTAGTGCTTCATTTTTAGGGTTCCGTACTTAAAAAGTAAAAACGGAACCATTATAAGATCACTCATGTGTCTGTCGGTCACAGCCATTTTACTCGTAAACTGGAACGTGGAAAGATCAAATTGGGGGAAGTAATACTGACTGTTGAACCATATATTTACAGATTATTAAACATTTACAAATATTTTTTGGAAAAAAATGCGGAGGGGCTAATTAAGTTCTTAAAAAATAAATCTTTTCTTTGTATATCGTGTGAAAGCTTTCGCAACGCTGAACGCAAAAATACATTTCTTATATTTATTGGTGTTATATTTTCGGAGATATAATCGAAAATGTAGTGCAAAAATATTTCCCTCCCCCATCTATTTTTGAATCTACTAAAACTAAAATTATAAAAAAATTAGAGGAAGTAGACGTTAATTTAAACATGGCAAGCAAATTATAGCGATTATTACCCTAGGTCCCATAGTTTTTGAGAAAAGCGTATTTTTTCATTGCACACAAATTTCGATTTGCGTGCATTCTGCACCGGTGTTGAGGAGCGCTTGAGGTACCTATCGTAGTAGAATTATAAAAAAAAATTGTTGATCATGATTTAAAAAAAAAAAAAAATATATATTCGGTAACTAGCTGAGATGTTAACACTTAAAGACACGGACGGTTTGGACATACATAATGACATGGGCGGCATACTCAATGTACCATCGACTTTAAAAGCGTAGATAACAACTTTTAAGGATACATTTGTGTAATACAATGTCCAGTAGCAGTATAAAAGCAATAAACGTAAAATTGTTTAAACAGCAAGAGTAATTTAATTAGAATTAATCACATAAATACTATGGGATTCACGACTAGATTGCATTAAATAGATCTCTCAATACACCTTCCGTGTCTTTAAAAGTTAATTAAAAACCTATCTGGAAAAAAGCGGCACGGACCAAGGCGTCGTTTCTAATTTGTGACCTCCTTTCAAAGCGTGCTTAGCCAAATGTCAAGTTTAAACTTTGAACAAGGGTTTTGTTTTAGCTGCACTGTAAAAAGAAAAGTTTATTATGATGCTGAATTTAGTTTTATGAAATACCAAATGAAGTTCAAATATGCGCTACTTTTATTGTCAGTGCCGAATTAATTTCATCATAAACAGATTACGATACGATTTAAATAAAAGTTATACAGAATAGTAATATTTGATATTTTTAGGCTTCATATCTCTTTGAAATTTTACGATATACCCATTCATACTTTTCTTGTATATATGCACCTATACCTAACCCTACGTTGTATAGTTTTTTACAAAGTCTTATTTTTCTTTTGGTAACGATTTTTTAATAATACTGTTAATAATTCATATGTTTATTGTACGGGACTCTCTGAGTAATACTCGTACTTGACCGTTTATTTGAATTTAAACTTGATTAGAAAAAAAAATACTGTAAGATGAATTCAAGATTACATATTTTAATGTCATAACATGCATGAAAAAATAATTATTTTCCCGTTCCTTTCTACGATCTCCTTGCAATAAAAAAAACCTATGAATTGACTGTAGCCCTTAGTTCTCTTTTTTATTGCATCATCATTATATTTACAGTCAATTACTTCGTAAAGCAAAGTGGTATATCAAATACTCAATTATTTTGAGAAGTCTTCTTTCATGATTGTCACAAATAATGTGATAGCATAAAAGGAAATTCGCTTACGAAGCAAAAGTTACGACATGTATTCTATGATTCATGTACCTAATATAGTTCGATAAAAATAAAATAACGTGTTTCTGATGTTTAAAAAAATATTTTTGCGAATTTCATTTAAATCTTTATACTCAAAATTATGAATTGAAAAATAAATATCGTAAATCTTTTTTCCTTTTATCTTAAAGAAGACAAGGAGATTTATCCAATAATTCAAAACAATTTAAAAACAATTCGTTAATTGAGCCGTTGAGTTTGCAAGTTTTGAAAGTAAATTATTGTTATTGTTAAATATCGAATGATTTGCAATCGCATGTTTTTTAATATTCTTAAAAATATTATACGCATTTCAAATTTAATAATATTTTGCTACATATTTTAGATTTAAGTGTTATTATCCATCGTTAACATACACAATGAATCTTTGATAATAGAAATAAACATAAGCTTTATTTTCGTTATAGTTTTTAACAATAATTTAAATATGTCTATAAAGATACAATAATAAATTAAAACTTGCATATTAGCACTAAATAAACGTAGTCAAAATGAATATTTAAACGAAATATTAAAAGTATTTCAATGCATATTTAAATAAGCTATTGTTTGCATTATAAATAAAACCTCAATTATATTAGGTGCCTTTTTATACATATTTTAGACAGAAGTCTTTAAAATGTAGCAATATGCTGAAAACAATGCAATAATAACTTCTATGCTTTTATAAAAACGAGTTGGAACCCGTCGAAATTCGACGAACTAAAACGTTAGAAAGGAACTGTCAAATCGAATTTATAATAAACCTACAAAAATATTTACAATAAAAAATTCGTCTAACATTGGTTGTCTCATTCTTAAAACAAATAATATTTTAAACCTAAAATTACTAAAATATTATTTCCACAAATTTCAACTGCTTAAATTATTGAAAAATTAAAGTCTATTAGAATACGTAATTAAGATGAGTAATTATGATGAATTTATCGATTGAGACTTTTATGTTTGTTTTTATGGGATGAAAAATCAGTAAAAAGGATTTCGCTTTGTCACATCATAAAATTTTCCCCCATGAAATCTAAATTGTACGTTATTTTCAATTCCCATAATTTACATACGCACCATTCAAATTCACAATTTGAAAGTATTTTATCGCGCAATAGATTATTAATGAATGTATTTCTAAACTTAAAGTCACGTTTGTCTGATACAACTTTTCATGTGAACATTCGCACAAACTATAAGTTCTAATCTCAATACCTGCGAAAAAAAAAAATTCAGAAATTTGCCTTTAGTTGTCACAGTATTGGCCATTTAGTATTGGTCAAATATTTAGTTTTATCAAAATAAATGATTGTTTTATTTTAAATATGACATAATTTTTACTCACTGAATCATTTTGCCAATCGTCTCAAACTCAGTATCAGCGTAATGTAAAACTATTGAAATGTAACTGATTTATGAAGAAGAGTGGGTGTTTCTTTTTATGTGTGACATCATTTTCTGTTCAAAAATTATAAAAAAGTTACTTTTATTTGTATTGTGAAACTGGCATCAATAAGGATATAATCAATAAAAATAATAAATCATGACTATTTTTTCCCCTTTAGTTTCAATATAAATGGAGTACTTCATTGCCACAATTACAAAATTTGTATTAAAAACTACAAAAAAATTAATATCTCAAAAATAAATTGAGATACAGCTTTCAAACAAATTGCATTTAAAAGAGCATTTTTTTCCTTATACGATGGTGTTAAAATTTAAAATGTGCTATGTTTAGAAGTTTAAAAATTTGCCGTAGATATAATTGCAAAACCGAAATTTTAATTCAAATTTCAAATTGTTGCCATTCGCAAAATGACGTATGCGTTACGCACAGATATGTTTGTCCTTTATAATATAGATATATATTCAAGATATTTAGATTTTATTGCAATAAGAATAAGTTTTATTTTGAATAAACTTAACTAAAAATTAAATATTTATGCAAATTTACCATAATAAATAAAAATTTAACACTAAAAAGACCAGGAATTTTACTCAGTTTTATAAAAATATTTGTCACCAGAATTTTTATTCAATACTGCTTAACTTATTTATCAAACATTTTTTTCTTATTTGTTATTTTAACTTATTTTAAAAAGAAATTTCTTGTTTGAACTGAAATATATTCATTTGATAGGAATCAAATGACCTCTCACGATCCTTTTACTGTTAATAACTTACACTAAGGCAATTTCATGCAACAGAAAATAATAATGCGTATAGTAATAAAAATGCTTTGAAAGAAATGTTTTGGAATACGAAGCTTTTTTTTTCATTAGCCTGCGGTATGTTATATCTTTCTCCCAGCAAATAAAGTGTCGTCTCCAAAAATAACGTTTCGTTGTGTAAGCCAGCCGTAAAACAAAGCAGTTGTATCATTGTACTGTTAAATATCCTACAGCCATTCTTTAAACTTCTAAGCATCGCACATTTTCAATTTTTGTATCGTCGTATTAAGAAAAAAAGTACTATTAAATGATATTTGTTTCAAAACTGCATCTCCATTTATTATTGAGATATTAATTTTTTGTAGTTTTTAGCGTCACTTGTTTAATTTTGGCAACTCAAGTACTCTATTTCTGTAGAAAGTAAATGAAAAATAGTTGGAAAATCGAAATTATATCTTTTTGTTGACATTTTCCCATAAAAACTGAAAAAAAAATTAAAACACGTGATATTTTGAAAAAATATAAAATAATGATTTCTGATAAAACATGGACCTATTATAAACTAAATTCAATTAATGAAGGCATATGAATAATGTTTCTTGAAAGTTAGTATCTCTTTTTTTCGGATTTGTGTGTTATTCAGCGATAGTGACGTCCTATGCCTACATTACTGTAGATGTTGATTAATACTGGATCGCAAATGAGGAATTCGTCAGCGGATGCGGATGACGTCTCTTTATATAAAACAAAAGCGTGTGTTTTAAGTCTTAAAACTGAAATATGTTTTCTACTATGTCTCTCTCTCTCTCTCAATATATATATTAATAATATATTAATACTATATATAATAAATCTATTTTTATTTCATCGGGAGCGACACTTAATTCTGAAAAAGCAGAATTCTTGTTTTCTATTATTATTTTTTTTTTCCGTGGGGAGGAGTTACAAAATTTGATATAATGAATAAACACAAACGTCATTTTATTTGAATTAAAATCACAACTAAATGATGGGTTTAAAATAACATTAGTCAGTAATAACTATCTTTAACTATTGATCTATAATCTTAATCCTACTTGTCATGATTTAATGCACAATTAATTTTGAATAATATGTAGATAGTAGTTTTAAATTTTCAACAGGGTGAAAAAAATCCAAGATGCATTCGCTGAAGCCTCCAATGTTATTCCAACTGAGCCATTCCGAACGATCCTGGATAACTTATTCACACAACTAACACGTTTACAGAATCTGACCTGATATCTGAAGAAGCTCAGCAGAATAAAGAGCATTTATGGCTTCAGCCAATGCATCCCTTGTTCGAACCCTGCCACGGACTTTTTTCATCGACTTGGAAATTTACAACTGTTATGATTTATTTACCAACTGAATAGTTGTGTTAAACATTAATCTAATACAGGGTGTTTATAAAGTCCCGGACCCATTTTGATGTTTAATAACTCATAAAATAATGCAGATATAAACAAATTTACGGCATTTATTGATGGAATAACTCATATATTTTCCTTTTCAGGTTTGAATATCTTTACTTTTGCAAATATCGTCTGCGCGTGTGGTTAATTTCAGATAATTTCCTTTTCCAGTCTAAATATCTGTACTTTTCTAAATATCGTCAGCTTATTAATTGCATTTTTCTCTCTTTTGTTTTTGGCAACTATTGCAATGTTATATTTACTTTTGATGTGTTTGTTCTATGTTACTTTTGTATGTGATGTTTTATTCGAGCGGATATTAAGGAGAATGCATACACCACAAGTGAAAGCACAGATTTTATGGTTCATAGAAACAAAATCGATAGTGCAAGCACAGAGAAATTGCAGAAGAATTTACCAAAAAGATCCTCCAACCAAAAGCAGCATCTTCCAGTGGAAAAAGAATTTTCTAGAAACTAGAAGTATCGCAGATAAGAAACGTTCCGGACGTCCCTGCACAAGTGATTCTGATGTTGAGCGTGTCAGAGAGAAATTTTTACACAATCCCAGAAGATCTGTGAGATCAGCGGCAAGAGAATTGGATATGCCAATTTCAATGGTGTACAAGGTTATTAAGAAAAAAATTAAGACTGCATGCATACAAAGTTCAAATTGTTCAAGTTTTGGAAACGGACGATAGGCCTAGGAGGATGGCCTTTGCGGCAGATATGCTAAGGAAAATAGAAGATGAGGCTGATTTTCTGAAGCGCATAATGTTCTCCGACGAAGCATTCTTTCATGTTTCTGGCATTGTTAATCGCCATAATGTGCGCATATGGGGATCTGAAAACCCCCATGAATACCGTGAGGCAGTAAGGGATTCCCCAAAGATTAATGTGTGGTGTGGACTAATGCACGGCCGAGTCATTGAGCCTTTCTTTTTTACAGAAGAGACGGCCTCATCAGTCGTATACTTAGACATGTTGGAAAACTTTGTATTTCCAAAACTAGAAGAGCTTCAGCCACATGTCATTTTGAAACAAGATGGTGCACCACCTCATTGGGGTACCATCGTTCGTACTTCTTTGAATGACCCTTTTCCAGGAACATGGATTGGACGAGGAGGTCCAATTCCTTGGCCGCCCAGATGACCTGATATAATGCCGCTGGAACATTAAATTTAACACAATAAATGACCAAAACGGAATACAAAAACAATATTAACAATCCAGAACAAGAATTACCTGTAATAAAATGTAAAACCGCCTGTTTTGTCCGTTTAATGTGTTAAATTTAATGTTTTTTCCTGAAAAAGTGCCATCTGGTGGACATTTTGGAACTATTTTTTTTTTTTTCGAAATTCCGTGAGCGCATCTGATGTATAGTCTATATACCAAATTTCATTGCATTCCGTTCACCCGTTTGTGCTGTAGGATGCTGTTTATAGGGGAAGTTTAATTATAACCACCCTGTAGATTTACTTTACATTGAAAACAAGGTTACATAAAGGAATTTTCTACTAATTAAAAAAAATACATTTTCTCTCCTAAAAGTATAATTGAAATCATTCATTTTCATAATAATAAAAAATAATAATATAATTCACTGGGAGAAAATCTAAATGTCAATTCTCCCTTGATATTTTTTGTCTTACAAAAGAAAACAGCTCATTATTCTACTTTAATCCATGTCTTTTATTTTGCTTTGTTATTTATACTATATGATAATATTTTGAAAGTCTTTACTTATTTTTTTTTACTGTACGTATTTAAAGATATTCTGATTTAGCTCTACAAAAAAGATAATACTTTGATTAGTTATATTTATATTTTATTTGTTAATAAAAATGTACAAAAATATGCATTTGCATAAATCCTTTGAAAGTTATGTAAAAAAAATTAAAAGAATTTGCTTTTAATTAACCGTGTAAAAAATTAAAGCAAACAACATGAAATTCTTGAATCTCGTTAATACTTTTCAAACTTTTATAAAATCTAAGTTCACGAAATATTCAAAAGACATATATATATTTTTTTTCTTTTAAGTGCTTAATTTAAATTCCTCATGTATAAGACTTCAAGCAAATGTTTTCTTACATAAACTTCCAACTATGGATTAACTATGCTTTGAGAAAGTAAAAAGCAAAAATTTATAATGATTTAAATAATATAAATTTTAAAATGTTTGCATTAATTAGAGTATTAAAGAAAAGTTAATATTAAATTCAGTACTAGAAAATTTTAACTTTAAAATTTTCTTCAATTTTAGAGAAAGTGTTATTAAGCATTTTTTTAAAATTATTATAAAGTTTCTATATCGAATTTTAAATTTGCTTTCTTTTTCTATTTCAGTACTGTCACAAAGTAAGCTTTAAAATTATTTTTATAATAATGTTCTGAAATTTCTATTCTATACAGAAAAGTATGATTTTTTACACAGTAAAAATGAAAACGTGTTTTATCACATATAATGCCTTATTAAAAAGACATGTACATATGCAGATTTACCTCAGTTATGTAAAACTATTTTTGTAATAGGTATTTGAATTTAATTTCAATCCTAAAAAAACTCATTTTATTATAATTAATGCAAAATGTAAACGAGTATTGTCTTTTTATTTGGCTAATTAAACTGTAAAAAAAGATATATGATTATTTATCTGGCAAGAATATTTTTGAAAACATAATAAGAGCTCTGCCAAATTACTCGCTATTCCGAAAAACGTTTAGTTATATTCAGGATCTTCTGGAACAAATGTACTTCAAAGATTTATGGAAGATTCCTAAAATAAAAGATTATTTTTGCTATCTACAATTTCCTGAATCGTTTCCGAGTACTTTTTGCACTAATTTAACCCTTTATGTACTGAATTATGAATTCATGAAAATTTTATCTTCTAAAGCATTTATCTTGAATTGCTTAAACTATATTCGACGACTTATATAACCATTTAATACATTTTAGAAGGATTTTAGAAAGATTAATTAAATTAGAGTTTCTAGAAATTTTGTGCAATATGTACAACCCCACTCAAATCTTTTATTTTAAATGGTTTTCTCAGTATTTTGTAGAATTAGGAAATGTACAAATATAATGTTCTTACTATAGAAATATGAAAATATTTCCGAATTGAAAATTCCCCCTTCCGCCCCAACGCCAAATAAAGCTGAAAAGATGCAAAGGCAAAAGAAATCATCCTTTTAAAAACATTTTTGTTTCGTGTAACCAATAATGCTTTTGGAACAAGATAAAGTTACGTAACTATAACTCATTCTAAACTGTATTACAACTAATCGATGTATTAAAGGAATTTTAGAACTATAACTTATACTAATACTAATACTTAATAACTAATACTTATAGTTATTTTGATGGTACTTATAAGAACCGTCAGTAGATAATGGGTTAATCAGTTTTCTCAACAAGGTATCATCACGAAATAAAAGTTTTTCAGATACTAAAAATTATCAAGCTAATATTTTAAACTGTGTAATAGACTCTATGCATGGAAGAGAAACAAAACATTTTTTTTTTATTTTACGCAGTTAGTTTAGCATGTTTTTCTGTTGAGAATGCTTGTTGTGCATGAAAACGTTTTCTGGATAATTAATAGCTACCGAAATACTATTATACCGTGATGATACCGAATTCAGGTGACTAATTAATAGACAGTAAAAAAATGATCAGAAATGCTTCCCAAAATTACTGCCAGCAGGGAAAAAAAAAAAAAAAAAAAACCTTTTGTTTTAGAGATTTTCTATAAATCTCGAAATAAGTTGGTGTTTGCGGTTTCTCAAGATATTTTTGGAATCCGGGGTAATTCCATATATTATATATCCATAAACGTTCATGCTAGAGCAAGAATTATTTTTCTTCTGTACGATTCAGATACGAGGGCAAGTCATTAAGTACGTTACAGAAGCAAATGAAAAAAATGTAAACCAACATACGTACTTCAAAAGCATATTTATTTATTTCTATAATCGCCATTTACATTGATACATTTGACTCATCTTTCTATAAGTTTTCCAATACCTGCTGTATAAAAGGCCTTTGGAGTTTAGACTTATTTCTCAGCCCTGTATGAATCTCATATTCAACGTCTGCAACAGTAGACTGTAGACTAAACCATGTGAACACCCTACTGCAGTTGCAATAGTGTCTCTTTTTGTTCTCCTGTAAGATATGACCTCTCCTAAACTCCCTTGTTTCTCCCGTCGTAATCTCAACAAGACGACAACTTCGTTCTTCGTCAACAACTTTTGAATGCCACTGCTCATCTGGTACAACTGTTGTCTAATTCAAAATTAACATGATAATATCGGATTTAGATAACTAATTAATAGACCGTAAAAAATACTCAGAAATGTTTCCCAAAATTACGGCCAGCAAAAGAAACTTTTGTTTCAGAGATGTTTCTATAAATATTGAATTTTGTTGATTTATGTGGTTACTCTAGATACAGTGATATTTTTCGGAATAGTGAGTAATTCTGATGAGCTTATATTATACTTTCATGTCTTCATGATAAAACAAGAAGCTTTTCTCCTCTGTGCAGTGTAGATACCAACTCTAATCAATTATCATCACAAAAAAATTTCAAATATCTTTGTGTATTACTCATTTTTAAGCTACATTAATCGCTTAAAACTTTAGAGTTTGTGGATTAAGGTTGATGTTATCGCAGTATTGAAGAGATTGGGGAAAGATAATATATGATATATTAAGGCAAAGTAGAACCCAGTAGAAGATGGATGTCTTATTTTAAAATTTCAACATATTTATTTTCATAATACTTATTTACATCTTTTTTACGCATGCTTGCACTTTACAATTTATACCTTTCATTTATTGTCTTTTACTTCTACATTTTTTGTCCCAACGTTTAGATACTCAGGACATAAAAAAACATTTATCTACAATTAAAAAAAAAAAAAAAAAACATATTACTATAAATCTTATCGTTTTATCTTTTTATATTTTTTCTATAATAACTAATAATAAGTTTAAAAATAAAAATGCTTTGATGCAAAATATTTCATTTTAAATTCCTTACCATATTTTAGAATATGTGTATGAAATTCATGATTATGCTTTTTTTAACACCGATATTGGTGTCAACAAAAATGTAACTAAAAGAGAGAAAAAAATCTTCAGAGCTTTTCCCTTTTGCACATAATTTAAAAATTTGTTCCAAATTTTATTAGTTATATTTGTAATTCCTTTCAGAAAAAATTCTATTTTAAGGATTTTCATGACCTGATCCTATAAGATGAATTAAAGAAAAAAGAGACATTTTTCTGAAGATTCAGAAAAAAGAGAGATTAATTTGGGATTTTTTATAAGATAAAATTGAATTACAACAAATTGTGAGTTCTCAATTAAAGAAAAAAAAAAGTCTTTCATAAAATACTTTTTAAATATTTTACGCTTCTTTTATGACAGCAATGATTTGTTTTATAAGCTGATATTATTTTAAAGTGCATGACAGAAGTACAAAGAACAGAATCACCTTTTATGAATTTTAATGAGATTATTATATTATATAAATATTTTCGAACTTAGTCAGGAGTTAAGAGCCATTTTAAATTTAATTGAATTTTTCAAGGCGAGATGATAAATACATTTCTTTTTAAAGAACCTTAATATTATTACGCTTATTATAATCTTCAGATTTAATATTTGACAACGGCATACTCGTAAAATAGAATTGTTTATAAAAATTAACTGGCTAATAGTTTTACATAAATTTGAAATTGTTTTTTGTACATTCTAACAATTGTTCGTATTTTTAAAATTAAAGAATAAATTTAACTTCATTAATTCATCAGAAATTATGTATTCCTTTTAAAATTACCAGATATTTTTTCAGATGACCATATGTTCAGGACAATATTTTGCAGAACATATTGTCCTGTGTAAAGAGCATATTTACACCCTCGAAAAATTAATTCTAGCCTGTGAAAGGGTCAGTCACCATCCAGCAAAAAGAACAGCTACCTGGTGATTTTTAGTGCACTATCTGGTAATTTAGATGATTGATAGAAACATAAAAATCAAGTATAATGGCAGCTATATCTCAAAAGACCCAATTTTTATGTTGTGGTACTTTTGAAACAAGGATGCAATATGTGAAACACCTTTTTTTTTTTCATTTAGCACATTTCGTTTTTGACTGCCACTAAAGACAATAAAAAGCATTTATATAAAAAATATATCAAATTTGTAATAATAAACTTTTGAAATTTATTAAAATCGATGCTTTTGTATGCCAAAATAATCGTCGAAAAATTCAATACTTACAACCTTTTTTGTTTCTGATATTTTTCAGAGTTTCAACACTAAGTTCAACTACGTATTTGTTAAATTTGTATTTAACTATTGTTGTATATACATACAACAATAATTAAAATACAAACTGAAATATTATTTGTTAAAATTCAAGTTCGTTATAGAGTATTATCCAAAAACAAATCTGAACTGTTTATATTGTTTTAAGCTTATATATATATATATATATATATATATATATATATATATGAGCCATGTGCATGTGGATATATTGAAGAATACTGAAATATTAATCGGTATGTTGTGTATTATTTCTATTTTATATCCTACAAATATTTAAACAGGTTTTATTGGTTTTTCCATTTCATATTATTTGTTTTTATTCTGTTTTCATTTTTAATCTATTCACTTGATTATAATGGTTGTTTGGGCACAGGGAAAAATAATTTTAGCTTTAGCTTATTTTTCTCACAGAAAACAACCATATTGCTTACATCATTGAATTCTGTGCCCTTGATAACGTAATTCAATATATAAGCTTTTCCATTATTTGTCGGTGTCCACTTTCTTCTTTTTTTTTTCCATAATAATTCTTATAATAAATTATTTGGCACTTTTTTTATACTTACAGCTTTAATTCATAATATTACGGTTTTTGATAGTGGTAGGTTATGTTTAATTAATGGTTATATATATATATATATATACACTCATTGACATAAAAATTTGCGCACCAAGAAAAAGCCGTCCAAATGAAACGAAATTTTACACGCGTAAGTACTACTCTGATATAAGTAATTGAGTAGAAAACCAAACAAAAAGGATCATTTATTGCAGAAAAAAGTACAAATGAACGGAAATTTTAGTACTCTGTTGGACCCCCTCTAGCGCGGATGCACGATGCGATACGAGCGGGCATTGAGGCATACAAGTTCCCTATGATGTCATGAGACATCTCGTTCCACAGTTGCTGTAAACGCGTCTCGAGTTCAACCAAACTCGTAGGGTGTCCAACTTGCCGTCCCAAATAATCCCAGATATGCTTGATTGGGGACAAATCTGGGGATCGAGCAGGGCAGGGAATGGTGGTAATGTGGCGGAGACAGGCTTGTGACATCCTTGCTGTGTGTGGCTGAGCATTGTCTTGCTGAAAAATGGCTCCTAGGAGGTTGCCACGAGTGGCAACACGTGTGGGTGAAGGATGTCCTGGACGTACCGCTATGCTGTCATTGTGTCACAGATCAATATTAGGGATGACCGTGTATCGTAAGCAATGGCACCCCATACCATCACACCAGCTGTGGGAGCGGTATATCGCTGTAAAGCGAAGGCAGGATTGAGGCGTTCACCACGGGGCCTCCACACACGAACACGATTGTCATCTCTGCTCAGATTGAATCTAGAATCGTCGCTGAAGACGACCTGGTTCCATTCCGTTGCAGTCCAATCCCGTCGTGCACGACACCACTCCAAACCGAGGCGTCGGTCGGTAGGTGTCATTGGCAGCACACTTAACGGGCGTCGCGATACCAGATGCCCTTCAGCCAGGCGCCTTGCGATGGTTCGGGAAGACACAGGGGTCCGTAGTGAAGGTGCTGCCTGTGTCTGGATAGCGGCCACTGAGGCAGTTGCCTCTACGTGTGCGTTTCGTATGATGTGACGGTCTTCTCGACGACTGGTCTGTCGAGGGCATCCCGAGCCTGATCGCCGGGTAAATGACGGTTCTTTAGTCCACTGGTCCCAACACATCCTCACAGTAAAATCAGAACGGCCTACTTGACGAGCTACTCGCCGGGCTGACCACCCAGCCTCCATTATTTCGATGATTCTTCCCCTCTCGAACTCTGACAGCTGCTCATATTGCCTTCGATGGCTGCGTAACGACATGTCTATCTTAGCATTTCCTTTGCAAAAGAAAAGGTACATTCAGACAAGTTCTGCTTACCAGTTTTATACTCCAAGGAGGACGAAGTTCAACGCCCACTAGTGGCATTACGGAATGCGCAATAACGCTACATTTCTAATCATTTGCATATCTGCCTGATATGTACCTTCATGCCAAGTTTAGTTACGATCCCACAATTATTTCTTGGTGCGCTAATTTTTATGGCAATGAGTGTATATGTTTAATTCGCACTATTAAAGGTATTTTTTTAAACGTAATAATCAGTAAATTGACATACACTTAGAAAAAAATTGCATTTGAAAGTACATGTTTTCCCCTATTTGACAGTGTAAAATTTGCAATTGTGCAGTGTTTAGAATTAATAAAATTTTTGATAGAGTCAAAACACTGTTTTAAACACTAGTGTCGTGAAGGAAATTTTCACCTTGTTATTAATAAACTTTATAATATACTTATAATTACTTAAAAGGTGACAATAACATATAAAAACACATAAAAAATATTATTTAATGTAACCGGAGATCTTTCGAAAACACACGCGTTCATTTTCAAAGGGATAAACGATGATTGACTGAATAGAAATACATAAAAAAAAAAAAAATAGTACGCATGCGCAAGCGGAGTTCAGTCCATTTCTCTGCAGAGGGGTGAAAAGATCAGTTCATATTATCAGTAAGTCTTGAAATATTTAGGAAATTGTACCAAATTGCGGGAATATTATAGGAAATGACGTCGTTACAAACATTATCACTTCTAAGTAAAATTTCAATGGATTCGCGGATTATTGATGAGTAGTGGTTAGACGTTGAAATGATAATTTTAGCCTTTTTCGAAGTTTATCTTAATATTTTCTGTTTGATGCAATCTGGATAAAGCTGTATTTGGTTTGTTGAACTTGATATCAGAAATGTGCTCTTTTAATCTTTCCTTAAATTTTCGACATGTCATACCAATATAAAATAAATTCTTATGTTCTTCTGTGCTGAATGGGATGATGTAGACTCCAGCTTTTTCCTAATCGGGAATAGGATCAATTTTGCTGTGAATCAAATCGTTCAATTTTGTTGGAGGTTTAGCCATTAAATTAATATTATATTTTAGTAATGCATATCTTAATCTCTCATAAAGCTTTGGGATATAATCAAATGCGCAATAAATGGACTTGGTCAAACTTAATTTCTTCTTCTGTCTTGGTTGTTTTGCTTGATTAACTAATTTATTAACGTGTTGAGGAGGGAAACCATTCTCAATAGCAATTTGTTTTATTATACTAATTTCGTCTTCTAGGAATTTATCTGTACAAACTAGTCTGTACAAGTTTGTACAGACTAGAAAGATTAAAAGAGCACATTTCTCATATCATGTTTAACAAACCAAATACAGCTTTATCCAGATTGCATCAAACAGAAAATATTAAGATAAACTTCCAAAAAGCTAAAATTATCATTTCAACGTCTAACCACTACTCATCAATAATCTGTGAATCCATTGAAATTTTACTTAGAAGTGATAATGTTTGTAACGACGTCATTTCCTATAATATTCCCGCAATTTGGTACAATATCCTAAATATTTCAAGACTTACTGATAATATGAACTGATCTTTTCACCCTTCTGCAGAGAAATGGACTGAACTCCGCTTGAGCATGCGTACTATTTTTTTTTTTTAATGTATTTCTATTCAGCCAATCATCGTTTATCCCTTTGAAAATGAACGCGTGTGTGTTCGAAAGATCTCTGGCTACATTAAATAATATTTTTATGTGTTTTTATATGTTTTTGTCACCTTTTAAGTAATTATAAGTATATAAGTATATAAGTATAATAAAGTTTATAAAGTTTATAAAATTTTTGGTAACATCAAAATTAATTAGTTAGTTTACCGCAAATGTGACGTCAGCTTTACTCTTGGACATGATTTTACTTTATTAAATAGAATTTTCAGTTTTACCGGTATTAAATTTCTCAGTTTTTTTATTCTAATATCTGGAGTAAATGAAATGAATTCAATTATTCCAAAGCCTTGTGTATGTCATTAACTCTGTATAGGGAATTTGACACTCAGTTATCGCTTTGGTAAATGCCATAATTTATTTTTTAATTCCTCTCGTATGAAACCAATGCCGATATTTTCAAAATAATGTCAGATTGTGATGGACAATGCCGACACTTTATAAAATACTCTTATCCCAATGAACGTTGCTTATTATGTTCTCAATAATGAAAACGGCATGTTTTTATCAAATATGTCGTGCTATGTTCTGGCCTTAAGAAAATGTTCTTCTATATCATCCAAACATATTAATGTAAGCATCAAACTTACAAAGAACAGTTATTTTTTAGGAAATGTAATGCTTTTCTTCGATTTTAGGATATAATTACAGTTATCAGCGAATAAACATAGAAAAATCACGCTAGAAAATTGAATTAATTGCTTGCGCAGTAGATTGCCAATTTTTCCAAGCACAAGATACAAGAGCATTTCTTGATTGATCAAAGTCAAAACTGAACCAGCATTCATTTATGTCTTTGTGTAAAACAAGAAATTATCGGATATCATTGAATTAATTACGTATGATAGGATTTAATAGAATGAAGAAAGCTTTTATCAATATGTTTTAGGTTTTGATTCAATTTCATAAAATTTGAAATGATTCGACAAAACTCTGTAACGATTATATATATTAAGTTTCAAACCATTCGGTTGAGTAGTTTTTTCGCTGTTATATGTGGACAGACGGACAGACAGATAGACGAACGGATTACACAATGACAATAGGTGCTACGTATTAATATGATTACGAACGCACCTAAAATAGATAAAAATCTTAATATAGTTTAAACAAAGAAACATTTTTAACGTGGAAATTGCTAGTTTTGACCAGGCTTTCGCTTACCCAGTCCTTGTATTAAAATATTTTGACTATATACATATATTAAAAATATACTTATTTTGTTCAACAAAACAACAACATTCCGCTTACAGACATTTTTATTTTATTTTCTTAATGAAAATATAAAAATATATAAAGGTTTAATTTAGTTATGTAGAAATACTTTATTATTCAAATATTTGTATTTAATTTGGTTCTATTTATCTTAAGGTTGTTATATAATGTTAACACGGCGTTGCATGTAATAGGGCGTTTCTCAAATACCTATAGCTACGATCACCGGTCATTTTGATCGCTTGTCTTGAAAAAAAAATAAATAAAAGGCGTGTTTTTTGCTAATATTATGTAAGTTAAAACTTGTAAGTATACAACAGGCTTGTTTAACAAGTAAACTACACAGTAAATAATGTAAACATATGTAAACAAATTCTAATTTAATATAACAAAGAACTAAAATAGTAAAAAAATATTGTAAGATTTTTTTAAATAAATTGCATCACAATATATTTAACTACGAATTATCTTTATTTAAAATTAATTAAATTTTCTATGTATATTTTTAGTTTGGCAGCATGCGCAGATTACTGATTTCTTAATTTTATTTGTGCAGGTTCGACAAACATATTTTCAACAGTTTTCACAAATACTCAAAGTTCTGTTGCTTTTGCATGCATTTATTTGGCATTGTTTATATTTATGGGAAGGGGTGAGACACACATTTATTCTCATCTGGTAAGAAGCAGAAAGCGTGTTAATATGTTAGTAATATACCGGGAGAGCCAAAAGTTCGTTAAAACTTTAAAAACTCATAAAAAAGGAAGGAATTATGATAAAGAAGTGCGGTTTGCAAAAAAAAGGCTTACAAGATAGTCGGATTTTTTTCTTTTTTTAGCAGCAAAAATCACATGTTAAAAAATCACATGTAGAGGATGCTGACGACCTGGAACACAATGTACAGGACAATAGTTCTGTCGTTGAATGTTCATGGGTGATTGAACATTTGTTATTGGAAGAACAAATGGATGGAGCGTATTGTTGTCCTATTCATTGTGTTTCGGGTCATCAGTGCCCTCTACATGTGATTTTTTGAATAGATTTTTTTTTCTGCTAAAAAAAATTTGACTACCTTGTGAACCTTTTCTTGCAAACCGCACTTTTTATTATAATTTCTTCCTTTTGATGAGTTTGTAAAGTTTTAACGAGCTTTTGGCTTAGCCGGTATATTTTGTATTTCCTAAAAATATAAAACTATGAATTATGTAATGTGTAGTAAAGAAGAATTCGCCTCAAAATTTAGAAAGTTGATTAAATATTTTCTTATTAAATGACCTCATTTAAAATTAAGCCAATTGAACATAATTCATGAAATCCTGATTAAAATTACTGCTTTAAGGAAATACTAATTAAATTTATAATTCTCAGAATAAAATAAAAATGATTATACCACTTAATACACAAAAGCAAATAAAAATATTTTACATAAAAAATATTTTTAATGTCAAGTTTCTTCTTTAATTAAAGTTTACAAAAATAAATAATAATTAAAAAAAACATTTTACTACTTTATTCTTTAAAAAATTTCATTTAAACTCTTACTCAACAAAAAAATATTATTTTTTTTATGCTTTCAAATCTTGATTTTTTTACTTTCAAGAAAGGTCTCATAACGGATTTTAATAGATTAAAAAAGTTTTCATCAATTTTTGTTTTTCTTTTATGTATTTTATTAGCTTAGTGCGCGCAGGAACACTTAAATCGCAACTTAATTTCAACAGTGTTCAAAGTCATAATATGCCCTTACGAAGTCTCACAAATTGTCCATGGCAGATTTCGCTCCCCTCAAAATGAGAGACACAACTTCAAAAAATCCATTTTGTGTAGTATTGCATTAATAGGTTTGAATTAGGTGCATCTTGCTACAAAAAAAGTTTCAGGAATGTTGTTATAAGAAAAATTGCTAGATTATGCTATCTATCAATTTATCAACACGGGAGGAAGAGATAGTCTGGAGAGATATATTTACTCAATGCAGAGTTTTACAGATGCATGAAGTCAGCTAAGTGCTGCAAATTTTATCATAAACGTTTTATAATTCTGTGAAAACGTGCGAATCTCCATTTACCTCTCTGTGGAACATAGTATTTTCGAGCTTTGTCACTCTTTTTGTAGGTAAACGAATGTTGCTTCATTATTATGTTTACAGTCGTTATAGTTGTCTTAGACAACTAGATATCCTGATTAGATCATCAATATGTTGTCCAGCATAACAAACTTGTTTTTATTGTTTATTAAAAACTTTACTGTATTATTTTTCCGGTTTAATTAATGAATTTTCGATTAAATTTTTCGTCTTTTTTATGAACATTCTGAAATAAATAAATCGAAAAACAATAGTTGGCGTTTTACTTGTTATTAGCTGTTATTCAGAACACGGAGGTGTGTAAACAATTTTATGCGACTGAGAAAAAGAAGTAGAAATTCTTCTGCAAAATACATTTTAAATAAACAACATTACGAAATAACTATGATGTTAAGAGGGTATTAAACATTTGTTCGTATGAAATATTTTTGTAATACTGAGAAAAATACTTTTACTTTTTAGCCACCGATATGCTATTTCTTTTGGCCAGCACTTAAAGTGTCGTCTCTAAAAAATAATGCTACGTTATATGAGCAGGACAAAGCCGATATATAATTGTATGGTAAAATTCGGATAATCTCTACTGCAATTTTTTTTAACTTCTAAGCATCGCACATTTTGGATTTTTATACTGTCGTATTTGGCGAAAAAGACTTTTAAATGCAATTTGTTCGAAAACTGCATCTCAATTTATTTTTGAGGTATTAATATTTTTTATACTTTTAGCACCATTTGTTTAATGGTGGCAACTGAAATACTCCATTTTCCGTAGAAAGTAAATAAAAAATAGTTGGAAACTGGTAATTATATCTTTTTGTTTCCATTTTAACATAACGACTGAAAAAAAATTAAATTACGTGCTAGTTTAAAAAAGTATAAATCAATGATTTGTGATAAAACATGGATTTATCATAAAGTACTAGCTGTTTAACCCGTTCTATGCACGGGAGTTCATGAATTTAATTCTAAAACCTAAATAACAATTAACTATTCGATTCGGTAATATATTTTTCTACTACTGCGATTTTTTTAATGAAATTTAACTTATCATGCTTCTATGGCAGCAGACGATAAAACGATATCTTTGGAATAAGGGGATAAATAGAATAAAAAGTTTTGTTTATGTTTGTGATAAAATGTTTGCCTTCATTAAAAAAAAATGAATAACTAAGGGCAATTAAATAATCTTTAATTATTTGCATGTGAGGTAAAATAATTATCGTAATACCCGCTACAGCTTTTTAGTATTGCAGCGTGATGTACGTAGTATGTATGTCTCACATTGGTTAAAGAACTGGCGCAATTACGGGTTGAAGATCTAAAAAAAAAGGGAGGGGATTTTATGGTGAATTTCTAATTTTTGGCAGCTGCAGTTTTTTATTAATTAAAAGTTAACTATAAAGTATTTCGATTCCGGATCTCTTTAGTTGCATGTTTTAATACACATGTACATAACATTTCACAATTCTAGCTTCCAAATTGTGGATTTTGTATAGCATTACACACAAACAGACAAATTTTCATTTTTATATATTAGATATTTACTTTTAAGTACCTAACCCGAGAGTCTCTTGTCAGAACTTTATTAGTCATACAGAAAGTGTAAAATAAGAAACATTTTTCACTTAATATTTGAATGTAACATTTTAAAGAATTTGTGAATTTGCAGTCTACTTAAACTAGGGTAGTACACAGTGAGACGAAAATTATTAATACTTAACAAATGGCAACGATTTTTATTCTTTTGAAAATTTCTTTGCTACATCTTTAAGCTACACAAACGCGCTACACATTAATGTATAAATGGTTTTAAAAAAGTTATTTATAAAAGCACAGAAGCAGCATAACGGAGTATCAAAAATTGTCTCACTGTGTACCACAAGTAGTACACAGTGAGACAATGTATATATTTTCATGAATCATAAATTTTTACACTCTATCAATATCATTCTGTAGTTTATGACTTCTAATTAATATTTCCAGATTTTAAAAATATTAAACATATGAGCCTCGGGTGGACAATGGCTGACCTTGGGCTACCTTCAAGCAAATTTTCAGCCTCTTACGTTTAGTAAATTTCCCTAGCCATCGCACGCCCACACACACACAGAGAAAAAGAGAGAGAGATATGTAAACCTCCTTTTATTAATATATAACTTTTTAAACATCAGAACCACATAATAGGTACACAATAAGACACGTCTCACTGTGTACCACAACTGTATGTCTCACTGTGTACTTTCTTTACGTTGTAACAAAATGGATGCCACATGTGTTACATCAATTTCATCGCTTTAAAGAGTTTATGTCGTTTTGCAGAAGTAGTCTTTTATTAGATACGAGGTTGAACCCGTCGAATTTCGACGAAAGAAAATGTTTACAAAGGAACTGTTGCATCAAATTTATAATACATCGACATCAATAATTACAATAAAAAATCAATTTTTACACTTGTTAGTTTAACTCTCCAAAGACATATTTTAACCTAAGATTAACAAAATACTTTTTCCATAAACTTCAACTGTTAAAGTTATTGAAAAATTAAACTTTATTAATATACGTAATCAGTAACATATAATCAATATAAGTATTTTTGATTAAGTTATCAATTGATGCTTGGTATTACGGAATGAAAATTCAGCAAAAATGATTTCACCTTGACATAATAATAGAATTCCCCTCCCCTTTAAATCTAAACCGAATCAAGTCATTTTCCACGTTTCATATCCATATTAATTATTTAAAAACATTTTAACACGCAATAGGCTATTAATAAATATATTTTCAAGCTTGAAGTAAGTTTGTCAACCATTACAACTTTCCATGTGAAAATTCCCACTCGTGATTTGAGGTTTTAGTATAATCTCTGTACCTGCGCGTAAAAATTCCAGAAATTTATAACTTTTAGACGCATTGAAGGGGAAATATCTCGTTTTATCAAATAAAATTATCGTATTCTTTTAAATATGGCGTCATTTTCAGTCGCTGAAATGTTTCGCCTATTGTTTCAAACTCAATATCAGCGAAATAAAAAAAATAGTGTGAAATATAATAGCATCATCAGAAAAATTGTGTCTTTTTTTAAAAGCGTAACGTGATTTTCTGCTCAAATTTTTAAAAAAGATATTTTTAATTGTAATGAGAAAATGGCATCAATAAGAATATAATCAATAAAGATAACTAAACCACTTTTAATAGAAATGAAGTACTTCAGTTGCCACGATTAGAAAATTGGTATTAAAAACTATAAAAAAATTAATATCTCAAAAATAAATTGAGATACAGCTTTCAAACAAATTTCATTTAAAAGTGCATTTTTTTCTACATACAACGGTGTAAACATTTAAAATGTGGGATGTTTAGAAGTTTAAAAATTTGCAGTAGCGAAAATTGCAAAACCGAAATTTCATTTCAAATTTCAAAGTGTTGCCATTCGCAGAATGACGTATGCGTTACGCACAGATATGTTTGTCCTTTATAATATATATAGCTAGGTTTAGTTATTTAAATATATGTCATATTGAAGGAAATAAACTCTAAAATATACGTTTATGTAACTTTAACCACTATAAAATAAGGAATTATTTACTATTTTGTCGGACGAGTAACTGAAGTACCGAAACTACATCCACGTGTTGCATAAGATGTGGTCGTTATGTGTGTGTGCTAGCTTGAAGTAAAAGTTACATGTCAAAATTGCTGCTGTCTTACTGTGTACCATGTCTCACTGTGTACTCCCCTACCCTATACATTTTATTCGTAAGATTTGGAATAATTGGGAAAACTAAAAAAAACTGACATTAGTGATCGCTTCGCAGACTTTTTCACCAATTTCAACTTTGCTTGTAAAAATAGACCTGAAGAAAAGACAGAGACTATATGTCAAAATTGCTGCTGTCTGACTGTGTACCATGTCTCTCTGTGTACTTCTCTACCCTATACATTTTATTCGTGAGATTTGGAATAATGGGAAAAACTAAAAAAGAACTGACATTAGTGATCGCTTCGCAGACTTTTTCACCAATTTCAACTTTGCTTGTAAAAATAGACCTGAAGAAAAGACAGAGATGTCTTTTTACTTCGCTATGTTGGTGGAAAAAAACATTTTAATTCAGCTGTAATGTAGTTCTTCATTATATTTTTAAGGGGATTTGAGTTAGGAGAAGATAATTTATGCGGGCTGCAAAAAGACGGACGCGCGACTACTGCCGGGTTAATGTTACAAACAAATGAAAGCAAATAAATAAAAAGATAACCGATTTTCTTTGTCTAGTTTCTTGAATGACGACATCGCTTTTTGGTGGATTTTTGTACGATTCAGCTATAGTGACGCCATATGCATACATTACTGTAGATGTCGTTTGAAACTGGATCATAAACACATAATTTTGTCAGCGGATGCGAATGACGTCATTTTATGTAAAATAAAAGCGTGATTTTTAAGTTTTAAAACTGAAAAAAGTTTTGTACTATCTGTATTTAAATACATATATTTATTTCATCGGGGACGACACTAAATTCTGAAAGAGCAGAATTCATGTTTTCTTGTCCGTTTTTTACTTTCTTCTATCTTTACAAGAAGAAAGTATTGGATTCATGAAAATTTTCGAATTCCGGTTTTCGACGGATTTACACGTTTTAGAGGTCAGAGAACCCAAAAAACATGTTTTTACAAAATGTCTGTCTGTGAGTCTGTCTGTCTGTCTGTCTGTCTGTCTGTCTGTCTGTCTGTCTGTCTGTCTATCCGTCTGTCTGTGTGTCTGTGTGTGACATAAATTTTGTGGGCGCTCTATCTCAAGAACTAATGCACGGAATTTAATAAAAATTCATATTCAGTTAGTCCCTGATACAAATTGATGCTGATTAGTTTTTGGTGCAAATCGCTCAACAGGTGGCGCTGCTATGCTGCATTTTTTATGATATCCGAAATGGCTCTATCTCAATTACTAATGCACGGATTTTCATGAAACTTCAGATTCAGTTAATCCTTGACATGAATTGATGTTTTGTACAGTTTGGTGTAAATCGCTTAACAGGTGGCGCTGCTATACTGCATTTTTTACCATTTCCGCAATAGCTCTATCTCAACAACTAATGCTTGGATTTTCAACAAACTTCAGATTCATGTATACTTTGATATGAATTAGTGCTGTTTGTGTTTTGGTGCAAATCGCTCAACAGGTGGCGCTGCTATGCTGCACTTTTCAGAATTTCCATTATAGCGGTATCTAAAGAACTAATGCAACAATTTTCACTAAACTTCAGAATCAGTTAATCCTTGATATGAATTGACATTTTGTACATTTTGGTGTAAATCGCTCAACAGGTGGCGCTGCTATACAGCATTTTTCACGATTTCGCAATCGCTGTATCTCAAGAACTAATGGACATATTTTCATCAAACTTCAGATTCAGTTACTCTTTGATATGAAATGATGCTGACTACGTGTTGGTGAATATCGCCCAATAGGTGGCGCTGCTATGCTGCAATTTGCACTATTTCCTCAATAGCTCTATCTCAAGAATTAATGCACGAATTTTCATCAAATTTCAGATTCAAGTACACCTTGATAAATATTGATACTGATTATGTGGTTGTGTAAATCGCTCAACAGGTGACGCTGTTATGCAGCATCTGTCATGATTTGTGCAATAGCTCTATCTTAGGAACTAATGCACGGATATTCCTCAAACTTCATATTCAGTTAGACATTGACATATGTTGATGATAATTAGGTTCTGGTGTAAATCACCCAATAGGTGGCGCTACTATGGTGCATTTTGATGGATTTACACGATTTCATGGACAGTAATATCTCAAGAACTAATGCACGGAATTTCATTTTTTAGAATCCTCATGATGAGCATAGATGCACTGTGATAATGAATTTTGAAGTATTGACAAGTATGAGATAGAAGAAAGTTTTGTGATGGCCACAACATACTAGTTAATTATTACTTTCTTCTATCTTTACAAGAAGAAAGTATTGGATTCATGAAAATTTTCGAATTCCGGTTTTAGACGGATTTACACGTTTTAAAGGTCAGAGAACCGGAAAACATGTTTTTACAAAATCTGTCTGTGAGTCTGTCTGTCTGTCTGTCCGTCTGTCTGTGTGTATGTGTGTGACACAAATTTTGTGGGCGCTCTATCTCAAGAACTAATGCACGGAATTTCATAAAAATTCACATTCAGTTAGTCCCTGATACAATTTGATGCTGATTAGTTTTTGGTGCAAATCGCTCAACAGGTGGCGCTGCTATGCGGCATTTTTTATGATTTCCGAAATGGCTCTATCTCAAGAATTAATGCACGGATTTTCATGAAACTTCAGATTCAGTTAGTCCTTGATATGACTTGATGCTAATTTTGTATAGGTGTAAATCTCTCAACAGGTGGCACTGCTATGCTGCATTTTTATGATTACCGCAATGGCTCTATCTGAAGAACTAATGCACGGATTTTCACAAAACTTAAGATTCAGTTAGTCCTTGATAAGACTTGATGCTAATTACGTGTTGGTGCAAATCGCTCAACAGGTGGCGCTGCTATGCTGCATTTTTTACGGTTTCCGCAATTGTTCTATCTCAAGAACTAATGCACGGATTTTCATGAAACTTCAGATTCAGTTAGTCCTTGATAAGACTTGATGCTGCTTACGTGTTGGTGCAAATCGCTTAAAAGTTGGAGCTGCTATGCTGTATTTTTTACGATTTCCGCAATGGCTCTATCTCAAGAACTAATCCACGGATTTTCATCAAACTTCAGATTTAGTTAGTCCTTGATATGACTTGATGCGGATTACGTGTTGGTGTAAATCACTCATCAGGTGGCGATGCTGTGCTACATTTTGCACTATTTTCGCAATAGCTCTATCTGAAAAACTAATGCACGAATTTTCATCTAACTTCAGATTTAGTTAGATGTTAACACAAGTTGTTGTTGATTAGATTTTGGTGTTAATCGTCCAATATGTGGCGCTGCTATGCTGGCATTTTCATGATTTTCGCAATAGCTCTATCTCAAAAACTAATGCACGGATTTTCCCCAAACTTCAGATTCAGTTAGATTTTTACGTGAGTGGTTGCTTGGTAGTTTTGTTTAATATAGGTTTTGGTGTAAAGTACCCTATAGGTGGCGCTGCTAGGCTGAATTTTGCTGGATTTACACGATTTCGGAGATAGCCATATCTCAAGAACTAATGCACGGAATTCCATATCTATAGAATCCTCATGATGGGCATAGATTGCCGTTTAATTTTGGTAGTGTGATAGCGAATTTTCAAGTATTAACATGCATGAGATAAAAGAAAGTTTTGGGATTGGTATATTCGACTAGTTTTTCTTTAAGATTTTCCTTAGCTCTGAAATTTCCTTCGACCGAAAATATTCTTAGTATTTTCTCTCCAGAAATTTCAGTCATCTGATTTCTCTTTCTTTAGATTGTTCTTCCTTGTGGTCAATTCTAACATTACTTTATTTTATTTTATTTGTTCTCTGTCTATTTTTTTGCCTAGGTGGTTCACGCTATATGATAATTTTTGACAATAAAATGTTTTTTTTTTCTTTTGATTTGAACGTACTACGTCAAAAGTTTTACTTTCATCTATTCGATGGATAATGTTAGTTTAAGTTTACGTAATTTTCCGTAGAACTGATATTTTAATAAATTTATTAAAAGATTTTTTTTATCCTTTTCTAAATTATTTTATTTTGCTGAAACTTATTTTACGTTTTCCAGTTGTTGGAACACAGTATAAAAGTTTGGTTCCCTTCAACTTCTAGATAACAATATTCAACCAGATTTTGAAATTTAAAAATTTATATTTGGGCCAAATGTTATCTCATTTGTTGTAACCCATATAGCACAGCAACTCCCAAATTTTTCCTAAGGAGCTCCAACTCATCCCAAATTCTTCCCAAAATTAATATGACAAATGCAGGCTCTCATGGGGAAGCTAATTTAATGATATCCTAAGGAGTAACGTTCTGAGAGATTCCCGAGGAGTAATCTCCCAGGGATGTACCTAGGAAGTCACCTTCTAGGAAGACCTTCCTGGGGGCATCCTTAAGAAGTTATTTAGTATTCAATAGGTTTTTGTTGAAAATAGAAGATATATTTATAATTTGACTTTAAAATATAACATCCCATACAGCACGAAAGTTACTCAATGCTGCCCCAGGGGCTCCAAGTCATTCCAAATTCCTACTAATATTATAACGACAAGATCAGGACTTCCTGGGGAAGAAAATTTTACGATTTCCTCAGAAATAAGTTCCCAGTAACGTCCCACGGAGCAACTTCCGAGGGACGCCACTCCTGAGGAAGTACTTAGGAAGTCTCAATGCTGGCGCCATCTCATTAATGATTCTGGAGTACAATACTCAAATTCTTTTTATTAAAATAAAGAAAATACAATTTGATCGGGATCTATTTTTATTGAGTTAGTATTATATTACTAATTATTCAATGTCTTATTTTTTATTTATTTAGATAACTCTTATTATATTGAAATTATTTTAATTATTGCAAAAACTTTTAATCTTTTTAGTTAAATTAAAGATTTTAATTTAATATTTCAGTAAATTCATATTTTAAATAAAAATTACTATTATTTGTCTGTTAAACCAAATTTTGTTCATTTATCATTATTTTATTAATTTTCAATAAATAACATGATGCATTTTTCTTTATTATTTTTATTACTTTTTTATTTATTAAGTAATTAATTTATTTTTTTAAATAAACTAAATAATACATTCTAAATTAATACAGTAATACCTCTAAATGGAAGACAATTCTGGACCATATATTATTTCCGATATTTAGAGGTGAAGGTATCTATACATAGAAAGGAAGAGATCCTTACCATGTGTTTTTGTGTAAGTATCAGTCTGAATATTTGTTGTGAAAATACTCTAAATCGACTCCTGATGCACCTGAGGATTAGATTTTCCTTTTTTTTTTTTTTTTTTTTGATAATTAGCTATCATACTTATCAAACACCTCATTTAAAAAATAGACAAAGGTGTCGTGACGAGGAAGGGCATTTTTATCTCGGCATAAAACACCAACTTAAAGATAATACAATTCTCGTTAAAATGGCACATTTGATTAAAAAAATTATAAATATTGAGCCCCCCCCCCCCCCTACCCCAGGTTTATTTGAAAAGATTTTTTGTTATAAAAAATACATTCTTATAAAATTGGTTAAAATATATAATTCATGCAAATTTAAGGATTAATTCAGGTTATTATCACGGGTCTAGGCAATACCGCTATGCTCATTTAATATAGTTTATATGGGTGTTGGGAAAGAGAAAACGTTAACTAAATAGAATTGTTAATTTTAAATGTCAGTTCTGGAGGTTTAACAATATTTTGTTTTATTTTATCTTTTATTTATCTTTAAAATATAAGTTTGACTTGTTAATTAATTATTTTTCTATTATATTTTTTAAATTACCATGCATAATATTGTTTTTTTCTCAATAATAAAACAAAAGTCACCACTTAAAGAACTTCAGAAATATGAATATCATTATAAGTTAAGAAAATATAGATAAATATTTAAGTGTATATCCTAAATAACAAATATTTCTGCAGAATATTAAACTGGGGGAGGGGGGGGTATTTTGCATTATATATATCGCATTAAAACATCCATTTAAGAAACATATTTTCTATTTAGCAATTTTTTAGTTTCCAGTATATATAAAAGATTATTTTTCAGGGAACTTCTTTTCTCACTAGCTTAATATTAACACAATTATTCTAATTGGTAAACAAATCATATTAGATGTAAATTTCCAAACAGCAATACGTTGGTGAAATGAAGCTTCTATAACATCTTCTGTACTGGTTTCTTCATTTATCACATTATCAAGATTCCACACAAATCTAAACTTATTAGCACCCAATATTGGGCCTAAATTCGGGATTGCAAAATTTATTTTTGCTGAAAATTTACCTTGTGTACTACCTGCACCAGAAACAACTAAATCAGTTTCTCCTTGATATGTATAAGCACTCACAGCAAAATATATAGACACATAGTTAATTTTCACCCATCTGTACATATTACACAAAGCTTTAAATCGTGGCCCAAGAGGATACATTGCCACTTCATACTTAAATCTCCGAGCATTAGTACCAAGCCATGTTAACTCAGGTTCCCACACAGAACCCATTTTCACATCCATATATGAAGCATGATACACCTCTTGATCCATGAACACAGTCTTAAAGTATTCATCTCTACGGGTTGACTGTCTGCGACGCTTCATTCTCTTGATTTTGCGAACCTTCCGCAAAGTCCTCCGACCCCCACGCTGAAATTTCCAGCGATAGAGTCGACGGGCTCTCTGTCTCCAATACCGGAACGCCATCAAATACGTCCGGCTCATGCAACTGCAAAACACGCAATACACGATCAGTTGCCGGATTCTCCGACCGTTGCCGGACTTCGTACCCTGTTATCTGATTGAAGTGATAACTCGTGAACCTCGCTTCTATTGCATCAACAATATTATCCGGTATACACTGCCGGATTTTGAAATTAGACGTTACGTAAATCATCCTGGGTCGTATTACCATAGAGCCGCCCTTTATTTCGGCGGTAAACGCGTATCTGTCTGCCCAAATTTTTAAAATATATGATAACCATTTACAGTGATCTGGTTCTTCATCACTAATTAAAACATAGTCTTCATTTTTATACCCGTCCCACCACTTATTTATACTCTTTACATATACCGATTTTAACTGCCTTACAGCATAATCCTTCCCACAGCGTGGAGTTGGAAATTTACATCTAACTTCTTTTCTGTTTTAGAATGCATATATGCGACAGACTTCTTATATAAGTATATTTTCTCTGAGATAATCCCGGTGAGCTAGGTGTCATGGAGAATATTATAACTGGATTGCTATTTGACTCTGAATAGAGCGGACCCCCCCCCCCCCCCCCCTTATCATTTTTGTCAGCTGAGAATGTGTGTGCATGCTTGCGGTAAGTGCCTGCAAAAGAGAATCTTTGAAAGGAGAAGAAAAAGTGTTACTCCAAGAATTATCAATAATACCACTCCTAAATAACTGACAGAAAGCGTTTTTACGAATTCAGATTTTTTTTTAAAAGATCATCAAATGTTTCTGTAAAAAGAAAAAAAAAAGTATTTATTTAGTTTGGGATTTATACAAAATAATTCGTTGATGAAAAAGCTCTGACATTCTGAATCATAGTATTCGTACTTTTGGACATTTTAAATTGTCTGCAATGTAAGTTTTATTAACTAAAATTAAATTACATTTCAAGAAATCACTAAAAATATTTCACATCGTTAATTAAATGAAAAATGGTGCATAATGCAATTCTTATTTCACAGAAAGTTTTCACACGATTTTGAAGATCGTTAAATGGAGATTTAACTGTAAATTAGCTTTATTTATAACAGTAATAAAATAAAATAGTTTTGTAACAGACATAAAATTTATTAATAGTTTCTATTTTTATGTAACTGAGCCTGTTTTTTCATTGTAATGATGAATTGCAATCTATTCTTATCCCAGATCCTGATGTGACAAAATTATACAAATTTGTACAAAAATGAAGTTCGATGACAATAGAACATTTCGATATTTTTGCAACGTTATTATAAAATAATACATTGATTTTAAAGCATTTTTCAATTCGCCCGCGACAGGTAGTAAATTACCAAACATCTGCAACTCGTACAATCTTATGGGAGTTTGATAAACAATGGACTTAACGATACGTCAATAAATGTTCGCCAAAATATGCCAAATCGCAGTGGAACTGCAACAACGAAATATTTTAAAGAATAAAAAGTAGAAAATAATATATAAGTAGAAAAATTAATTGTAAAATATATTTTTTTAAATATGCTTTTAACAGTTAATATTTTCATGTTAATTGATTTACGATTATACTTTGAGAAATCAGTGTAGAAATAAAAAAAAAATAGTTTAAATAATATTTAATTCCCCCCCCCCCCATCTTAAAAAAGAAACGGAGCAAAAATTATGTATTTTTTCATAAATTTACTTAATACGCACGCTTTTTACCAAGCGTACTTTTCTCTGTAAAAAAAAAGAAAACAAAAAGAGAGAGAGAGAAAGAAAAAAAGTATCTGCTTTAAAAGGATTGTCTCAAAATAATTCATATTTTAAATCAAAGTATCCGTATCAAAGTATCCGCAAAGTATCCGTAGTTGCATTTTAAATCTCTGGAAATATTATTTTTATTAACTAAAATTAAATTAGGAACGGATGTCATAAGTTCCCACGGCCGCCATCTTGGAATTTTTCTTGGCGTGAAAACCCCTTTTCCGCCAAGTAGTAAATGTCGCCAAGCACCGGTTTATACGAATGTTTCGCTTAACTAAAATAAAATGTAAATAATAAACAAAATTCGCTAAAGTGGCAATCAGTAATCTTGTATGAGCGCTTCGCGCGCATTAACCGAAAAAAAAAATCACTGCATTTAGCACTTCTCGCGGTGTAGCATTCTCAAAATTCAGCAGTTCTCGCTTTCTAGCAATCTCAGAATGTAAAAAAAACTCTTAAAGCAGCAAAATATACATAAAAAACGAAACTTGCTAAGGTGGCAATCAGTAATCTTGTATGAGCGCTTCGCGCACATTTACCGAAAAAAAAACATCACTGCATTCAGCACTTCTCGCGGTGTAGCATTCTCAAAATTCAGCAGTTCTCGCTTTCTAGCAATATCAAAATGTAAAAAACTCTTAAAGCAGCAAAATATACATAAAATTATGAACATACCTTAACACACATCTGCTTTCTTGAAAGCTGCAGCACGAAATCTCTCTCATAACATCACCCTCATTTTCCAAAATAAGCTTATGAATACGCACACTTATGAATTGGCACACTATAAACAAACCTACTTTTCTTGTCAAAATTTCCTCATATTACTTAATTACTTCAGCAAAAGCGTTTAAAAGGATTACAGAAACCATAGCCAGTGAAATACATCCAATAAATTTAACATAAAAAGACAGAACGATACAGCACGATATCAAATACATCCAGAAAACCCACCACTTCTCACGGGTTGCCTGAACACAAGACGCCAGAACACACACGTCACACGGGGTTCCACATATCGAGGTTTCCACATCCACAAAAACCGCCAACACGCCAACAAAAAATCGCCAAACAATTCAAAACAACGGCTGAGGGAACATAAGGCATCTAAGCCTTAAATTATGTTGCCAGATATCCTCAGAAACGTTTAGCATCATTAATTGTATAAAAAACAGTACAGAATGAATTTTCTAAATACAGAATGATTTCAATGGTTTTTATTTATTAAAAGTTAAAAGAATTTTATTGTCATTTAAAAATATAATTTCATGTAGGAATTTGAAAATTCAAAGACATTTATGTTATCTTAAATAATTATTGATAAACTTTTTATTTATTTTATTTTTTTTACTTACGAATTTAACTTTATATCGAATATATGCAAAGTGCTATGCAATTAAATTTGCAATAAACGCTAGATAATTCCGGATTATACGAAGCACATAAAATATGGATATTTTCTTGTTTTGAGTTTCAAAATAGGGGGGAAATGCATGAATACCTTAGAAACATTTCTTGTTCAACGGCCCTGTACCACAATGGATAGTGCGCGCGTCTGGTGTTCGTAGGTACCCTAGTTCAAACCCTGAAGACAGAATAAAGGTAAGAAATATGTTCCCAAAAGCAGTTTTTAATGTTATTCCGTATGCGTGCTTGATAATTGTAATGTCTGTTACATGTAAATCTGTCTGATAATCATTTAAAAGGGGAACATATTTATTTCTGAAAAAAAATTCTTTTACATTAATTACTTTAAACCATAGCTTCAAAATTTTTTGTGGCATATTAAGTGACCTTGAAGTTTCCCAAAGTCTTCCGGTGTCACTTCCTAAAATCTTCCCCAGAACCTCCCGGGGAGGACCCTAAAGGATGTCCAGGAGAACTCTCCAGAATGCTGTAAGGACATTTTCTGTTCCTGAGGACCTCCTGGTGACAATTTTCTGCATCCCCAGGGATGCCTGGGGGATGATGGTGTTTTATATTAAATATTCCTGGGGATATCCTGGGGAGGCAATTGTGCTACATGGGAAGCTTAATTTCCGTTGTCCATATCTAACAATTGTTAGATACACAGGCATCCTCACAAAAATGTATGTTTAAACAAAATCCCGAAATTAGCTGTCCAAAGTTATGAAGACAAATAATTTTATTTTGACGGAAATATTTATTAGATTTTTACTTTTGAAAAAAAATGGAGTTAAGAATCTCAAATTGTTACTAAAACATACAAACCAGATTATAAAAAATAAAGCATTGCATAGTACTTGTATTTTAAAAGTTAGGTTATCTTGTTTTTTGTTAATCTAACTTATAAAGAATATTTATTAAATAAATAATTTTACTTCAACACATAGGGTATAATTTTGGCCACACTAAAAATAATTGTATTTTAAACTTGATTAACGGGATGTAAATAATTGGCAAATATTGTTTATTATTAATTTATTAAAATGGATTTACAGAAAAAATAAAAATTGAGACATAGCTATATTATGATTTTGTAGAAAAGAAAAAACAACGAAGAAGTAACAATTCATTAGTATTACATGTTATGTAGTTGTGATAAACATCTTTTTCTCGTAAATTTAGTTACTGTTTTCATAATATGCAACAAGATAAAACGTGGATTATTATTTCGGTAAAAGAGAAGAATGATGCTTATGTAGCTCTTTTATCAGATTACTTTTTTTCCCCCAAGAATAATCTAAATGCTGAATGTTAAACCGGATTCAACCTGAATGAAACAAGTGCATAAGCTCTCATATGAAAGAAAGGAATATATACTTTTTTCTTCTTTGTTGTGTAAACGCAAAATGTCATGAAGATCTATTCACTGTCACGCACATAAGCGAGGCATATTTACTGGTTTGAAATGAAAAGAATACCTAACACATTTTTTGTTTTCGCATTCTATCGGATCTTTAATACTTTTTATTTCTTTATTTAATGCTACACAATAAACACTTTACTTTCATATATGGGTATGTCATTATTTTGCATACTTAAAAGCACTTGTTTGAATGCCGAAGATTCGTGAAAACCCTTTTAGTTTTCAAATTACATTTATACCTTAATTCTTCTAGTACCACTATTTTTATACCTCATTATTGTTTAGTTGTATATTTTATCCTAAATTTTATATTCCATGTACATATATTTAAATTACATACATCTTACTTATTTACATTCATCTTAAACTATTGCTTTAGACTTTAGACCACACATACACTTTACAATCCAGATAATATACCGGGTGTCCCAAAAAGGACTGACTGATTTTAAAATTCAATAACTTGCAAACGGTGACAGATATTTAAAAAATTCTTGCAGAAGGGTTGTGCATAAGGTCAAAAGTTTTATTACAGTGATTTTCGATTTTAGTTAGAATTACAAACAATAGATGGCGCTGTAAGCAATAGTCGCTAAATACAGGCTCGATTTCTGGTCCTTTCTCTTGTTCCATGCTGAAAAAGGAGATGGAAATGTATTATCCGGGCCACGAAGTACCAAAAATCGAGCCTGAATTCAGCGTCTATTGATCGCAGCGCCATCTGTTGTTTGTAATTCGAACTAAAATTGAAAATCACTGTAAAAAAACTTTTGACCTTATGCATAACCCTCCTGCAAGAATTTTTTAAATATCTGTCACCGTTTGCAAGTTATTGAATTTTAAAATCAGTCAGTCCTTTTTGGGACACCCGGTACATACATACTTATACACAATAACTTACAATGAATTCAACAATCAAAACATTTAAAAGTCACGCAATCTGTAAAAAAAGAGTTCGTAAAATATGAACCTTCTCCATGAATGTGGATGTGTTTTCTTTGCAAACTAACTTTGTATGTAAATGGATTGCTCCGCTTCTATCAGTAGAAGGGTATATACACGGTCTTCCCGGGTTGCAGAATGGAGAAATCCATTTTTTAAATCAATAACTGTAACAGATTTTTTACATGTAATATATGTTTTCAGAATGCCAGCTAACAATACGAAAAATCATATTTATATGAAAGATAGCAACTATGAGTTTAAATAAAGTTTTGGAAATTTATTGAAAGCGGTAGTTTTGTATAGGCCCCGCGCTAAGAATTAACAGCCGGAAAAATCACCAAAGCTTACTATTTAAAATCATCCTACTTGATTCTGTTTATTTCAGATTCTTAAGTATATTGTTTGAGTATATATCTTAAATTTGTGTTTTATTTTTACTTTACTGTTTTATTTATTGATTGATGAATGTTTTAATATCGTTATGGTATACAGGGTGCATGGGAATGTCCCTTTAACCTGAAAATACTTGCGAACGGAGAGAACTACAGCTATGTAAGTGTGGTAACGGTATAGTAAAGCGACTATGCCCGAAATAATGCAATCGACAGCAGCGCCCCTGTGGCGAAATTTGGAAGATAGCCATTGCAAATCGAAAACGAAAAGAGATAGAGCAAAATTTCCAATCAAAAAGTTTTAGAATATCAATTAATTAGTACGAAACGACATTTGGTTTACAGGATACTATAAATTGTTGCCGGTATATCAAAAAATAACCCAAAACGATGTACTCCATTTTGTGTATACGTTTGAAAGGAATAGCCAGAATTATGAAGAAATAGGCAAAATTTATTGTATAAATACGTACTTACGTCAATACATTTTGATAACATCACACAAAAAAGAAATAAAGATTAACTGTCTCACAGTGATAAAATGTTAATGTTCAGTATGTTCGAAAAGTTCGCCATTGCTCACGATACACGTTTGTATTCGTGAGAGTAATTCTGCATGCACATTTCTCAGCATGGAAGGTGTCACATTATTGCAAGCATCTTCAATACGACGACGTAGGTCCAGCAGACTTGTAGGTGGAGTTGCATAAACCTCATCTTTTATGTAACCCCACAGGAAGAAATCCAATGGAGTGAGGTCCGGCGATCGTGGAGTCCATTCAACACTACCACCATTCCCGATAATTTGTTGTCCAAAACAATCTTTGAGAAAACTTCGCACTGCAGCAGGCTGGTGTGCAGGGGCACCGTCATGTTGGAAACACAAGTCCCGTAATGCGGAATGGGGAATACCATCTACAAAGTCATGTATGACATTCTGTAATAGTTGGAGGTACCACTGTCCGTTTAATGTACCTTCTTAGAACAGCGATCCTTCCAAATACCGCACCATACGTTAATGGACCAGCGCACTTGGTGTCTGGTTGATAGTCCCCACGAGGGATTTTCCAGCGCCCAGTAGTGGGCATTGTGTCGGTTTGGTACTCCAGTACGTTGAAACTGCGCCTCATCCGACCAAAGAATGTGGAACAAAAAATCTGAGTTACCTTTAACATTAATCAACGCCCAGTTGCACCAATCAAATCGACGCTCATTATCCCGTGGCAACAGTGCTTGCTGCAGAGTGATACGATAGGGATGAGCATGTTGATCACGCAGTATTTGCCATAGTCGGCCCCGTGTTAAGCCACAAGCCTTACTGATATCTCTTGTACTGCTGTGTAGATGGATTAGTGCATATGCCAAAATAACCTCTGGCGTAATACGCATACCTGCACTCACTGGTCTGCCAGAACGCGGACGACTCCTAGTGCTTCCTGTCTCTCTGAGACGTTGCACTGCATTTGCGATGGTAACTGCACTTGGATGTGGCCCAGCTGGAAAACGAACGGCATACTCCGGTGCAGCATGAGTCGCATTACGTTGGCATTCGCCGTAAATAAGTACCATCTCGCAATATTCGAAATCAGTGAAGTTCTCCATTCTCATACACTTCCAAAATTCTAACTTCAAACAACAAGAAAAGATTATTTTTAATACACTAAGAAATCAGGTTTCGTACGGGTACCGTTATTTTCAAGGCAAAATATCAGTATTTTCTTATAAAAAATAAATCAAGTTCAAACACGCGAAATTTAGCCTTATTTCAGGAGAGATTACCTATAACAAAATACTGATATTTAAGAATTTTCTGGTTTGGCAATTCCAGGACCGCACGAACAGTGTTGCCAGAGGGGTACTTTTTTAAAATTCAGATTTCTTGATTGGCACCACTTTTTTGAAATAGTAAAATTCACCTTATTTAATGACATATTACTTAAGGCGAAAACAAGAGAGACTTTACTGTTTCAGAAAAATGGTGCCAATCAAGAAATCTGAATTAAAAAAAAATCAGATGCGTTTTCGTGCGCAGTGTGCCACTGGCACACTGCGCACGAACCCTGGAAATGTACCTTTTGTAGGATATCATTCATTTAGGATCATTCAGAATTCCAGTCACTTTATCACTCTCAAAAAAGGACACGTATTTTCAACTCGTCGATAGGCAACGATTAAGATTGTCACAACACAGAAATAAAAGTTTTAGAATAAAAGCGCTTGCGAATTTAGATTAAAATTATCGTTTGCCATCAATAAGCTTATGCTTGAGATTAGGCTATTTATATTAAGCGAGTGCCAACACCTTTTAACTCATTAAAGCCGGTTAGCAAGAAAACTTGCCATGAAAGGTGAACAAAACATTTAAATTTGAATACCAGTATTTTAGTTTGGAAATTTTCACATTATCTAATCTCAAATTTTGAGTGATTTAATGTAACAAAATTACAATGTGGAAAAAACTGGTGTCGAATAATTAAAAGAAGTGTAAAAGATGCTCTTCTTTAATGGGTTAAACTAAAATTTTAAATCGATTGGAAATTAAAATATTACAGACCTTTCAGTACCATACAACTTCACAATCTGCAATTGCGCACTGCTAAATTCCGAAATGTGAATATGCAGAGTAGAACCGTCGCGTATCGATTTCGGACATTTTTGGGTATACCGGCGACAATTTATCTTATCCGTGTAAAACAAATGTCGTTTCGTACTAATTAATTGATTCTCTAAAACTTTCTAATTGGAAATTTTGCTCTAGCTCTTTTCGTTTTCGATTTGCAATGGCTATCTTCCAAATTTCGCCACAGGGACGCTGCTGTCGATTGCATTATGTCGGGTATAGTCGCTTTACTATACCGTTACCTCACTTACATAGCTGTAGCTCTCTCCGTTCGCAAGTATTTTCAGGTTAAAGGGACTTTCCTATGCACCCTGTATAAGCTGGAAAGAAATGCTCAGCTATCTTTGTTAACTTCAGTGTAAATTGATTTATTTTTCGTAATCGTCTGCACGCGATATTAGATGCATTTAAAAAAAAATCCTGCTTGAAAAATTATTTAACACTAGAACGCCCGTGAATTTTACTCAAGTTTCATAAAAATATTTGAAATCAGAATTTTCTTTTAAATTATTTGATTGATTTATTTAACGTAAATCTGCGTGTTTTAAATTTAACTTATTTTATGAAAGTATTTCTGGTCCAAGTTGATATTTAATCATATGGTCGGAGTCGAATCGACTCCTTTCGGGCGTTCTAGTGTTAAAAAACAATAAAAAATGATTAAATTGCGATTCAGTTTTCATACAAATTAAAATTGAAAATAATTTTTTTTCCACACTTAACGGTGTAAAAATTGAAAATGTGAGATTTTTAGAAGTTTAAAATATCGCACTAAAACTCAAATTTAATCACCTGCTGTTGCCATCGGCAAAATGACGTCAGCGTTACGTATGGACACGTTTTTCATTTATAACACTCTAATTTTTATAGTATTGATTGTATCTAGCAAAAAGCGTTTCTATCGAAGATAAAGCCATTTTATCAACATTTGGATTTGGCAAGAGACAATTGAGATTGGTATTTAAGAAAGTGAAAGCGTAGAATGCATTGCCAAGTGATGCGGTGGTCACCTTTGTCTCAAGTTGAAGATTAGCTTCAGAAGTTTGGTGACAGTTGATAAACATTTTTACTCTTCTACAATACAGCTCGTTCTTTACTCACAGAGTTCTTCTCTTAATGAATTTATTACAATTTTGAACAGTTCTTTCAAGACTGAATAAATTTTAGAAATGTTTAATTTTTTTTTAGTTCCAAACCATTCGGTTGGGTAGGTTTTGTGCTGTTATATGCAGACAGACAGACGGACGAACCAAACGACGGCGATAGGGCTATGTATTTATAGAATTACGAACGCAGCTAAAAACGGAAACAAGAATATGATTTTATGCTGAATTTATATGAATATATATATTTTTATGTTCTATATCAATTTATTTCGTATTTATTAACACACGTACATTTCTTTAAAAATGTAGGATTTCAACAAAAAAGGCTGTATTGATAGTATAAACTTATTTACAGAATTTTATTTACGAATCTGACAAATATTCATAAACAGTTTTCAGTTTTAAATTTAGTGTATTTTTTAATAAATAGGACAAAATTTAGTTTTTTCAGACCAATTTCTTGTACATTAGTTGCACCATATATAAAAGTAATGCATCAACTGTAAGTAAGTTACTTTATGCGTGTGGTAATACTGTAAAATGTTTGTATGGTCCAAAATCATGTATAGCAATGAGATCTACACTATATGGCCAAAGGTGACCGGTCACTTGCAATTTTAGACGTTTTCTTAAATATCTAGAAAAATACATGTGGAATTATCTAGAAACTCCAGGTGTGTAAACAAAATAGTACAGGTCATATATTTCCGTGAAGATTTTTTCTCGAAACCCATAGGGTCCGTCAACAAATTCAAAAAGAACTAATATCTTTTGGTAACTCTGTAAAAACTAACATAGTAAAAGCGTTCAACACAGTAGATTATGATTAAGTGCCTTATTGGCCATAAACTGTGTTCATTTTTATGAGAATAGCACGTATATTCGTAGAGAAATTAAAGTTTTTATAAAAAGAGTCTCAAATTTTGCCAAGTTTTTTGCTTAGAATTTGTAGAATTCTTAATATACAAAAAAGTTCTTTTCAAACAGTATGACAAGCAACATTGTACTCAATACCATGTATTTAGAATTAAAAAATAATAAAAATTGGATGAAAAGTGAGCAGGTTTACTAAAAAATATTTCATTATGCATGCGCGAATGCAATCAAAATATAATGTGCATAATGTATTAGCTAACTGTACAGAGCAACTTTTGTTAAAGTCTCAAAAACATAGCTTGAAAATTCTGAAAATTATCGTTGATAGAATAATCTCGAAATCCGTTGTTCCCAAATTGAAGCAAAATGATGAGGGGTTGTATCCATATATCCATTAATTAGTGCCAATATAGCATACACAATAATGCACCTACTACTGTATTTGGATACAGCCCCTCATCTTTTTTGCTTCATTTTGGGAACAACGGATTTCGAGCTTATTCTGTCAAAGATAATTTTCAGAATTTTCAAGCTATGTTTTTGAGACTTTCACAAAAGTTGCTCTATGCACTTAGCTAATACATTATACACATTATATTTTGATTGCCTTCGCGCATGCGCAATGAAACCTTTTTTAGTAAACCTGCTTATTTGTCATCCATTTTTTATTATTTTTTAATTCTGATTGCGGGCTATTGTATACAATGTTGTTTGTCATATTTTCTGAACAGAACTTTTTTTTTATATTGAGAACTCTACAAATTATAAGCAAAAATACTTAGAAAAATTTGAGACTCTTTTTATAAAATCTTTAATTTCTCTACGAATATACATGTTATTCTCATAAAAATGAACACAGTTTATTGCAATAAGGCACTTAATTATAGTCTACTGTGTTGAATGCTTTTGCTAAGATAGTTTTTACAAGGTTATTCAAAAGATATCCATTCTTTTTCAATTTGTTGACGGTCCCCTATGGGGTTTGGAGAAACAATCATCACGGAAATATATGACCTGTGCTATTCTGTTTACACACCTGGAGTTTCATGATAATTCCTCATGTATTTTTCTAGATATTTAAGAAAACGTCTAAAATCTCAAGTGACCGGTCACCTTTGATCACATAGTGTGTTACCGCACTTACATTTAAAAAATCAGATGCGTTAGTTTTAAAATAAACTACAAATATATACTAATCATAAATAGTAAAAATTAATTTTAACGAATGTTCGTAATTTAATATTAACTTGGTGGCTGAAAGAATCGAATTAGCTAATAAGGGAGATTTCTTATGGTGAGTTTAATGCTTAATGTCAAAATTGACATATTCAATCTATTGATTATTAATTGGAATAAAAAATCATGAAAACCTCACGATTTTATGTATTTTATTAAATTTTATGTACAATCATAAGATATTTTTTAAAAATACAAAAAACATGTACATTGTATATATTGTAAATATTTTTTACTCATGGTCCCATCTGGCAACTCCGAGTAGTAAGCACGATTGATTTAGACAAGTGATTCCTAAATCGCTAGAAAGCAGGGACCCCTTTTTGCATTCTCTTTATCTTCGCGGACTATTAAGATTTAAGACATGCACATATTTTTGATTTTAGAATAGTCAATAAATAATATATGAACTAATCCAGATATCGTAAAAATTGGTAAAGCAAAATCTATAGAGTTCGGATAATTAGAAATATTTCTCACCGGTGCTACATACAAAAAACAAACAAAAAACAATTGCATAGAATACGAGCTCATACAGCTTAAGTACCAAAGTTTAATTACTGCTTATTTAGATGGAACACTAAATAACTAAAAATCAAGTAGAAAAATACCTCTATAAGACAGAATTAATGAGATAATGAAGTAATAAAATTATAGCAGTCAATAATGTGTTGCAATTAACAACAATATTAAATATAATCATCTATCAAAAAACAAAAAAAAAAACTATAATTATACACAAAGTCTTATTAATATACACGATGTTTTTAATTTACAGCTAAATTTATATATATTGTCTTATATTTGTTGATATAATGCATACATTAATGTACTAAATTTTAAGCAATTTTCTTTTGCAGGTAATGAATTAGGTTAGATAACTTATAACACTACTGCGAAGAAAATCAAATAGAAGTTTTTATCTTATTTATTGAATCTATATTTGTATGCATAAAATATTAAATTTCAAAATTGATAACTTTCCAGACAACAATTTATTTATTAAGAATTAATATTAATAAGATAATTTTAACTAATTTTAATAAGAATTATATTTATTAATTCTTACCAATATAATTTTATCACAATTATATAATATAATGATTTCATTTCTTTTTACTTTCTTCTATCTTTACAAGAAAAAAGTATTGGATTCATGAAAATTTTCGAATTCCAGTTTTCGACGGATTTACACGTTTTAGGGGTCAGAGATTCCAAAAAACATGTTTTTACGAAATGTCTGTCTGTGACTCTGTGAGTCTGTCTGTCTGTCTGTCTGTCTGTCTGTGTGTATGTGACACAAATTTTGTGGGCGCTCTATCTCAAGAACTAATGCACGAAATTTAATAAAAATTCATATTCAGTGAGTCCCTAATACAAATTGATGCTGATTAGTTTTTGGTGTAAATCGCTCAACAGGTGGCGCTGCTATGCTGCATTTTTCACGATTTTCGCAATACCTCTATCTCAAGAACTAATGCACGGATTTTGATCAAACTTCAGATTTAGTTAGTCCTTGATATGAATTGATGCTAATTACGTTTTGGTGTAAATCGCCCAACTGGTGGCGCTATTATGATGAATTTTGTAGGATTTACACGATTTCCCCAATAGCTCTATCTTAAGAACTAACGCACGGATTTTCATCAAACTTCCGATTCAGTTAGTCCTTGATATGACTTGCTACTGATTATGTGTTGGTGTAAATTGCCCAGCAGGTGGCGCTTCTGTGCTGCCCATTTCACGATTGCCTCAATAGCTCTATCTATAGAACTAATGGACGAATTTTCATCTAACTTGAGATTTAGTTGTATGTTGACACAAGTTGTTGTTAATTAGGTTTTGGTGTTAATCACCCAGTAGGTGACGCTGCTATGCAGGAATTTTCACGATTTTTGCTATAGCTCTACCTCAAGAACTAATGCACGGATTTTCTCCAAACTTCAGATTCAGTCAGACGCTGACATAAATTCTTGCTGATTAGGATTTGGTATAAATCATCTAATAGATGGCGCTGCTAGGCAGCATTTTGCTGGATTTAGACGATTTCAGCGATAGTCATATCTCAAGAACTAATGCACGAAATTTCATATCTTTAGAATCCTCATGAGATGCCTAGATTGCCATTTTATTTTGGCAGTGTGATAGCGAATTTTGAAGTATTAACATGTATGAGATAGAAGAAAGTTTTGGGATTGGTACATCCGACTAGTTTTATGTTTTTCGCAAAGTAATTTTTTTATTTTCGAAAGAAATTCTAGGAAATTCTATTTCAAACTATCCGTATTAGATTTAAATAGAAAATATCTAAGCTGGCATATGACGATAAAATCATTTGATTACTAACAAAGCGAGAATATCTGAAGTATTGCTTATTGTCTGAAGAATATGCTTATTATTTCTTTATGCGGATCATTTCAGAAGATAAATGAAACTACAGAATGTGGGTCAGAAGATTCACACTTGAATAAACATCTTACGAAATAAAAGAGTGTCTGTAAATTCCATAATGTCATTATGGATAATGTCTAATTTAATTCTGTGATCACAATGATAAATTATACAAAGAAAATTTAGGAAATAATTACCTATATGCACAACCCGTGATTTGCTAATATTTACGTATGGCTAAAATGTCTCTTTTTATTTAAATTTTCTCCAGTAAACAATGCATTATTTTTATATTTAATTCACAGTAAACTGTTGAGATTATATTTATCATATGATGGTTTCTTATTGTACCTTTTAATTTAAAGATCTTATCCTTATATATAAGTAACGATTTGGAAATGGACCAATGAAAATCTGCGTGGATACCGCGAAACCGCATCAAAAAAGTGAACTGGAGCTTTTTAAAATGAATTCTCATCTCAGAAGCTACCGTACCGAAAAACTTAAAAATTGTACAGATGGAGACACAAAAAAAATCTAATTTAAAAAATTCAGAGAAAAATTATTCCGATGGGTACAGTAGAACCGAAAACAATCGGCTAAAAATCGATTGATAAAAAATTCCTTTTATTTCATGCCCACAGGTTACCAGAACATGAAAGGCAGAGCTTCCGGTTACGGATTCTAAGCAATAAAATATACTGGGGGTTTTAAAAGGGGGCTCCATCTCAGAGCCCAAGGGGCGTAAAAACTCGAAACTTGGGCAGCCTGACGGGAAAAAACATCCCCTTTCAGATTTTCTAAAAATTATTCTTATATCTTAATCAAGTTGAGATATTAATTATTGTTTCCCTAATTGGTTTCTTTATAATAAATGATCATTTAAAAAGGCAGTCAGGTGATTTTTTATAGTAGCATTCTTCAGAACGGTCTGGAATATATAACAATATAGCATAAATGTTACTTATTCAATCTACTTATTTAGTATAAAATGCCAAACTTTAGTTACCACTGTTTTCGAATAGTAATTTCATCAAATATCTTAAATTATTGCATAAGACCGCTATCCCCTCGAGTAATATATCTACTGATAGGTCGTCTAACGGAGTTTCGTTAAGAATAGAGTGTGCGTAATAAATCTAACGTAATTTTCATTAGGATATCCAAACTAACTGTTCTTTATTTCTTTCTGCAGACCATTCATATGATAAATTAAGTTCAAGAAAGTAACCAGTAAATTTCCATTATTACATTATTAGGAATTAGTTGAATAGAATTCTATGCAGCTAATGACAAATTATACTAAAGTGATAAAATTTATTTGAAAAAAAAAAAAACGGACATTTTGTGAACAAACACTCAATAGTTGTGTGAAATGAAATATTTTGTTCAGCACAAACTTACGGACCACCGATTTCAATGATTCTTAGCTCAGTATCTTACACACAATGATTATTAATACACTGGTGGAAATTGATTTGTGAAAACACGGTAATTTTGCAAAAGCTTCTATAATATTCCTTAAAAATGAATGAAATTTCATGTGTTAAACATAGTATGTATAACAAATGAGTTACAAAAATTAAAATTTCGTACATAATATTAAACATAAACAAAAAGTCAAAAATTATATTGGGTTGAGGAAAAAATAATTTCGTTTTTTCCTAGTAGATGGCTTTAAAGTCACATATCTCGAGTAATACTTATTCAATCAAGCCATACTATAGATCGTTAGAAAGACAACAGTCCATAGCATATTATGGATATAAAATGCGTCATCTTTTTACTCAGTCAAAAGTTATTGCGCTTTGAAAATTGAGATTCCAGAAGGTCATTTTAGCCACATTTTGTTTTTTTACTTCCGGAGAGGAAAAAATGCAGTGCAGGCTCATCGAAAATTATGTGGTGTTTATGGTGATGAGTGCTTAAGTGAACGCCAGTGTCAGAATTGGTTTGCTCGTTTTTGTTCCGGAAATTTCAATGTTAAAGATGAATCTCGCCCTGGCCGACCAATCGTTGAAAAAGTCTATGAAATTGTTTAAAAAATCAAGATAAACCAACATATGACGTCTCGCGACATAGTTACGGAAATAAACATCGACAAAAAAACAGTTTTGAACCGTTTACATAACACGGGATACCAAAAGAAATTCGATACTTGGGTTCCACATGAACTGACAGGGGAAAATTTAATGGACCGAGTTTCCACTACTGAATCGCTTCTGAAACAAAACGAAATTGAGCCATTTTTCAAACGAATGTTTACGGTGGGTGAAAAGTGGATCTCGTACGATAATCATGTGCGAAAAAGATCGTGGTCGAAGCCCGGAGAAGCTTCACAAATAGTGGCAAAACCTGGATTGACGCCAAGGAAGGTGATGCTGAGTGTTTGGTGGGATTGGAAAGAGATTGTTCATCATGAGCTGCTTGAACTTATCCAAACCATTAATTCGACTCTCTACTGTTAACAGCTAATGGGATTGAAGCAGGCGATTAAAAAAGACGGATGAGAATTGATCAATAGGAAAGGCGTTGTCTTCCATCACCACAACGCTAAAACACACACATCTTTAGTGACTCGGTAGAAATTCAGAGAATTTGGATGGGAAGTTTTGATGCATCCACTTTATAGCCCGGACCTTGCCCCGTCCGACTATTCCTTGTTTCGGTCTTTGCAGAACTCTCTTAATGCTGTAAAGCTGACATCAAAAGAGTCTTGTGAAAATCACTTGCTTCAGTTTTCGCCCAAAAATCTCAGAAGTTCTACAGTGATGGAATTATGGTTCTGCCAGAAAAATGGCAAAAGATCATCGATCAAACGCACATATCTCATTGAACAGTGTTTGAAATTTATATAAATAAATTCGCTTTGAAAAACATGAAAAAAAACGAAATTATTTTTTCCTCAACCCAATATTTTCGTAATATCCACACATGGAAATTGATTTATGAAATATCAAATTTAAATGGCTATTCCGTAGTAAGTGACAAAAATTTGCATAAAACAAGATAACGAGACATTCACACGGTAGACAAAAAAGCGTTATATATTGGAAACAATATGTTTCAGTCATACTTTTCACGATGGGTAACGAAAGATATTGTCTGAGGAAGAAAGAGCTAAAATCGATGCATATCTACAATGTGGAAAGTCTGTTCCGGAAATTAGTAAATTAATTAAAAGGTAAGACGGTGGGCGCCCCATAAAAAATGGGACCGTCTTCCGGTCCCAGACCCTTTTCAGGTCCATTTGTCCAGGCTGAGACCGCCAGAGAAACGCGCCCCGCGACGCGTCCCGAAGGTCGCCGCCGGACGCGCCCCATCAAGGCGATCCCTGAGACCCCGGGCCTCACCTGCACCCCGGCCAAACCGACGCCGCTTCCCAGCGCACAAGGCGACGGCTATTCCCAAGAAGAGACGAACGGCCGCTACGACAGTCCTCACCACCCAGCTAGAAAAACCAAGAGTCCTAAACTTGGTTCCCGAGCCAGTAGACCTCGCAAGCCCTGCAGGAACCGGACGCCTATAAAGACGCCGGGCCTACGAACTGAACCGAGGCTTCCCGACCTGGAGTTACTTTACGGGAGGCCTCCAAGATCAAATACCATTTTCCGGCAAAGACATTTATGTGGGCCAGCCGATAAGAAAGTTATGAAGCGACCCTAGCTTGAAAACCCGGGAGGACGGGGAAAGTCCCTCCGGCCATAAAGCGACCCAGCTCCGGGCTTTTCGCCCAAGCCACCCAGCTCAACCGACGGAACCCCTCGTGGATCACGCCGGGAACCAGTTGGCCCAGACTAGGTGCCGTTAGCGACCCCAGGCGGGCACGGAAAGCTCCACCTAGACGGAATAGACTCCGCCTCGCTAGGGGTTGGACGGAACGGAGTCCCGCCCGCCCCCGCCGACTCGACTCCGTCCGAAGACAGAGAAGTCAGCGGAGGCCGACAGAAGCCCGCCCGCCACTACCTTACCTCACGGCCGTCGATGGTACCCAGGCCCAAAGGCCCCTGACCCTGAGCAGTGACCGACCACTACCTTTGTTAATGCGTTCGAAAGTTAGGTGTAGACACCTCTAGGTCCTCATCACTGGGCGAGGCAAACTCCAGTGTCGCATAGACACGAAGGACCTGGATCGGACCAAGAGTTCCTCTGAGGCACGATGAGCCGCCGCGTTACCGGCGAGCCTCCGGCCCGGTTCCCCCTGGGGACAGCGTTCGATGGTGGGCCTGCCGACCGACCCCCTCCCAAGGGTCACGGCACGACATGGAGCAACCAGAGCCATACTGCCCTCCCCACGCGACCGCTCCTTGGTTAACGGGGGCACCGCCAAACCCTACCCACCTTAGGGTCGTATCACAACTGCTTCAGCTGAGGTTCTCGGAGGGATGAGCCACCCAAGTCATAAATTAACCTGGGCGCTGTCCGAAACCCTCGCCCTTCGGTTGCTCCGGGAGTCCCTGCATGGCGTTCCCGCGAACCCCGTCGTCACTAGCGAGCACCGAGGACTTTCCACTACAAAGCCCTCACTCCTACCTCAGGCTCCCTCTTAGTCAAATGGTGGATGAGGTCCTATCGCCTTAGCTAGTCTTTGCCCGGCGACACCGCCCGGCCCTTAGACCGGTACCGGGATCGACCTATGTAGCGTCGTTAGCCGGCTTGGCCAGAGAACCTGGGATCTGGAGAAATCTTTTTCACCAAGGTTAAAATTAGTCTATATAAATTTGCTTTTTAATAATATTCTATATACTATACCGGCTTATTAAATTAACCCTTAAATGCCGGGTGTTGCTTTTCGGCAACATACCCAATTTAGGCTGTAAAATACTATTAGTATAATATTGGAGCTATAATGCATAATGTTGCCAATAAAATACATTCTGAAAATATTATAAAATCGAATTTCAACACGTAGATGGCAACACTTGTGCTGTTTAAGAGTAAAGAAAGATTTATTTTTTCAATTGTTGCTACTTGCTCTTTTTGTTTTCTTTGGAAGCTTGCGAAATACCCTATTTTTTTCTGCAGTGAGCAAGTAAAATTTATTTATTATTATAGTTTTTAAAATTCTTGTGTGTTTAATATTATAGAATTTTATCAAGGAAAATTATTTTTTTCAATTAAAGACCAGTATTGCCGATTAGTAATAAACTGTTTTTTAGCCGTAAACCATACTTAAAACAAAATAGGATTTTTTAAAGTATTTTTCCCATGATTTATTTAAAAAATGAAAGCCGAAAAACATTATTACAATGATTTTTGAAAAATGAGGCATTTAAGGGTTAAACCTATTATTAAACTAATCTATCAATCTCCATGTGTAAAGGTATAAGATCTTAATTCCCTAATAATATTTATTCCAAATTGCTTAAATCTAAAAATGGCGATAACTACTTAGATTCCTTTTATAGGAAAAATAATAATTATGTATTCATATAAAGCTTTGAAAATTATTAAAAGCAATTCTTTTGTGTTACCGGCATTTCTAAGTTAATTATATGATGAAATCTCGGAAAATTTTGTTATTTAACTTTTGATTATGATTATTTCAGTGTTTAATTATTTTGCATCGAGTAGAAGATATCCGTGTCGCATAAAGTACATTTTTTTTCATTATGCCTACAGGTATGTTTTACTTGAATATTTTGACTTATTTATATAGAGCATGTAAATTTTTAACTTCTTTTTTTATTTTTTTCTTCTTTTGTCTTTTTATATTTATGAAATTTTTCGTAGCTTATTATACTCTTATTTCAATTTCTTTTAGGTAGATTTCGTAAGAAATACTACCTATTGCAGTTGTTACCATGGTGCGACTTTTGAAAAAGTCCTTCATAAATTTTCATTATATGACCCCAGGAACCCTAAACCACCCCCACCTAAAAAGTTTATATATATATAGGAAACATTCCAAACGCCTTTATCAGCTTTCCCTGCGTGCCTACTGCTTACAGCGCCACCAACCGCTCGCGAAGCGGCTGATCAAACGCCTTCCTCTGTGTGATTTTCTTTCCCCATGAACTAGTCAGCGCGCATGTGTACTAGAGAGACACTTTTGATCCAAAGACGCTCATTCTGAGATTGGAAAAAACTAGAACTGAACTGAGGACAGTCTGTCGAACGCAGAGAATGATGATGTCTGTGTTATGAGAATGAGCTGTAATCGTTTCGCAGAATTGTTATGTAATTAAGATGACGACACTTTCTTTGTAAATATTTTTGTACATAATTTAATCTGTTAATATAATCTAGTTTAAAATTTAATGGTGTCAGGCTCAAGTTTCTAAATGGTATTTAGTGGTATTTAGTGGTGTTTAATGTGTTTTCACAAGCCCGAGTTTCCATATATATATATATATATATATATACCGGTGTCCCAAAAATGACTGATGGATTTTAAAATTCAATAACTTGCAAACGGTGATAGATATTTAAAAAATTCTTGCAGGAGGGTTATGTAAGATGTCAGGAATTTTTTTTCTGTGATTTTTTATTTTAGTTCGAATTTCAAACAATAGATGGCGCTGACAGCGATTGACGCTCAGTCGAGGCAGAAACTGACGTCAATCAACACTAATCGAGGCTAACGAAAAAGACAGGCTACCGCGGTGGGTGCGATTCGTCTTTTTTTACAGACCGCTGGAGTCACGTGATGCTCGAATGCACCAATGAAAGTGTGCGAAAAGAGCATCACGTGACTCCAGCGGTCTGTAAAAAAAGAAGAATCGGACCCACCGCGGTAGCCTGTCTTTCTCGTTAGCCTCGACACTAATGCGAAGGAAGGAGATTAAGGCTATGAAGTGGGTCTCATTCGCCAGTAGAATCTTGCTCTTAGGGCCCGATTCTGAACTCATTCGATATGATTTCAATGGAGTGCGTTGTTGCCATGGAAACAACAGATTCCTTGATAGTGGAAATACAGCGTTAAGAACTGGGCATGAATTTAAGAATTAGTATTCGAGTTTGCAGGCGATTTTACATTAATGAAGTTTTATTTTCCCGGATTAAATTACTTTTTATGGTCTGATTAAAAGAATATTTTATGCATCGTATTTTAAAACTAGGTGAAGAGATTTAGAATTTTTTGTTGTTGTTAAAAATTTCATAACTTTTATTACATTCTAATAAATTTTAGATCTATTAAGGAAGTTCATCAGTAGGTTTTTATGAATGTTGGATAATAATTGTAAAAATGGTTAATAGTATATTGTTGTTCAAAATAACTACTTAAAAACAAATATTTGAATTAACCTTGTTTAACCTTTTTGAATAGGGGTATTATATCGTTGCATTAAAATTAAAAAAATAAAATGAATGCTAGTTAATTAAAAATTTTGTTTGACAGTTTGATATTAAAATATTGTACTACACGCAGCATCATCTTGATGTTTGATAAAATAAAACTAGTAAATATTTTTTATCTACATCGACTATTTTAATTGTAAAAATGTGTTAAAAGAATTCTTGGAGTTAGAATTTTTACGGTTTGGCAACTCTTTCTACACGCAAATGCTAATATGCATTTATTTTTTAATATTCAAGATATCAGTGATATCTAATGTGATAAACTAAGTTCAAATTAAACTTGACAAGAGTCTAAAACTTAGTAGTACTTAAATTATTGAAGGCCACAAACAAATTTTTATCTTTATATAAATTAAAACCGCATTTCAAATAGCAGTTTTTGTTTGAATGCAATTGCAATTTTAAAACTTTTTAGTTTATATATATTTTTCAAAAAATCATGAATCGTAATAATCAGGGCTTGGCAAATGCGGTCGCCACTTGCAACCAATATTTTTTACTCGACGACACGATTTTTAATCTGGCGGTTTTTGTAGTGTTAACGAAAGAACAACGCGTAAACGGCATTTTCCATATCATGCACAGAAAACGACATTGTTTGTTGCTCTAGCCATCTAGCAGCATGTCATGTCATGTGATTAGAATGTGTGAGAGGGTGGGTCGTTCTTACGGGTTGTTTACCAATGTTTTTTGCGAGAAAGTTCAGTTTACAGTTTCTCAGGGAAATTTGGTAGTAGTGGCCCAGGGAAGGGGGGGTGTATTGAGAGAGAATTTTAAATATTAGGATAATAACTTTATTTAATGAAGAATATTCTATAATTATACGTGTTTAGTGTTTGAATTATCATCCATAGTAAATTTAAAAAAATTCCACTGAAAATCAGAAGGACATTTTTTTGGAGCGCGGGGGTGGGGGGGGTGGGGGGGGGGTACTTATCCTTAGTGATTTCATTGTTGTATTAAATCAATCCTTAGATTTTTGTATTAAATCAGTCGTCAGATTGTTGTATCGAAACAATATTTTGATTGTTGTATCAACCCGTAAGAACGACCCACCCTCTCCCCCACATTCTAATCACATGACATGACATGCTAGCTGGCTAGAGCAGCAGAGAATGTCGTTTTCTGTTTATGATATGGAAAATGCCGTTTACAATTTTTTCTTACCTTAACACTACAAAAACCGCCAAATTAAAAATCTTGGTCGTCGAGTAAAAAATATTGGTTGCAGGTGGCGATCGCATTTGCCAAGCCCTGATTATTACGATTCATGAATTTTTTTAAAATATATACACTATGACGCAAAAGTTTAGACAATGAAGAAATTCTTACATACTTTGAAAAATATTTATTCAATTTTCAAATCACTGCTTGAAATTAATGTGCTGTACATATAAACAATATTTATAACAAAGAAAAGTGGAATTGTGCATATTGCAATAAATTAAATGGTAACAAAAATAAACTGATGTCTCAAAAGTTTAGACACAAATTAAATAAAATCGAAATAAACAATTTTTAAAACCTGGTTGCGCATCCATGCTTATGTATTACGTCGTATACACGAGATTGCATGGAAGAAACTAAATCTTGCATAGTTTGTGGATCGATATCGTACCATGCATTCTCAATAGATGTCTTAAGTTCCTTTTCAGAAGAGTATTGTCTAGCGTTGCTATAAACTTTGCGACACATGATGCTCCAAATGTTTTCTATAGGGTTAAGATCTGGGCTACATGCTGGCCAGTCGAGAACTCTTATATTATGGGAATTAAACCAAGATTTTGAATGTTTTGCAGTGTGAATTGAAGCATTGTCTTGCTGAAATTCCCACTGAGGACCCCCTAGAAGCTCAGCAAATGGCAGTAGGTTTTCTTCTAATGTCTGTGTATAATGCTGTGAAGTTTGACGACCACTGGTGAAGGTCAGAGATACTTGTCCATTATAGCAAAAGGCTGCCCAAACCATCACCGAGCCCCCTCCTTGTCTGCGACTAAAAAAAGGTCGAGGTTCCTTCCGCAAGTCATGCCAATACGATAAACAACCATCTGGACCATCCAGATTCCACTTTTTTTCATCGCTAAATATGACTGGCTGCCATTTCTCTCCATATGACATATGCTTTCGAGCCCACATAAGTCTTTGTAACTTATGATGTGGTTTCAGAGCGGGTTTCTTCTGCATTTTGCTATAAACGATTGTTCCTTTTTCCAAAATTCGTCTACGAATCGTATCCTTTGATACAGAGAGTCCCGATGAGCTTTGAACTCCACGTACGCTCATTTGTTGAGTACTCGCTAGTCTTTGTATCAGGCGATCCTCTCGTACATTTGTCACACGTGGCCTCCCAGACCGACATTTTGCTTTATATTCGGAACCACTCGATAAAACTCGATAAATAGATTTTTTTGACCTATTAATAATAGCAGAAATTTCAGAAACGCTCTTCCCTTCACCTTTCAACTGCCAAATCCTTGAAACCTCATTCACTTGTATTTCTTTAGCTCTCGGCATGTCGACTATGAAGCGCAATCGTTTGCAGAACTTAAGTACTCCAAATTTGTGACATCATCGATTCTAAATTTGCATATGCCAGCGAATATTCAAAGAAATTTAGAATAGTGTCTAAACTTTTGCGACAAGCACATTTGAATTTTTATGAAAAAAATTAGTATTATAGCAAATAAAACGACTGTCTTTTGTACATAGCATTTTAAATCAGTTTTTGAATCATGGAAGACGGTAGTATTTCGAGTGACGCAGCCTTAAGCCTAAAATCGTATCGTATCGTATCGTTAAAATCGTATCGTATCGTATCATAGAATTCATAGATGGCTGAACTCATATATACAGCTAACTCGACATCAAAGAAAATGCGAAAAGCTGCCTTTTAATAACTCAGCAGATATACGTCTTATTGTTCTGAATTTTCTAGAACAGTCTTATATCTGCAGTCTAATCGTATACTGAAATTTTTACATTTCTACGTGCAGTATATTTTGAGATCTAAATAGTCATTTTTAAAGTGAAAACGTTGGTATAATATCGAGGAAGTTCCTAATTTGAAAATCTCGAAAACGGTTCTAACGATTATTTTTAAATTGATACATAATATAAATGTGATTAAGGCGAGGTGAATAACACTTTTCTTTTTTCTGGGAAAACTCTCGTTCGTTAAATAATTCGATTTTTTTCTCTCGAAAATGACACGGGCGATTTTTTAAAAATCAAATAAATATGTTTCAGATGAAACAAATAACAATTTACTTGTTTCCAGCAAGACTCTTGTTCGTTTCATAATGCGCATGAAAAATCGGACTATATTTCTTCGCCATTCTATGGAAATTTCACCGAAAATGCATGACACTGTATTCATACACATGCTTTCTTTTTAACCACTTTTGGGGAGAAAAATTTTGTCTTCCCACGGCTGAGTGGTTGAGGGCCATCGTCTACTGATCTTAACATAGGCAGTTCGATACTCGCTGGTGCGTGTGAAGTATTTTTTTTTTTAAAGTCTGTTAGTTGACCATTATTCTCAGTTCCTTTGTAATTTTTTAATTGCTATTAAGTTAAATAAAATTACAATTATAATGACGCCAATTTGATGATGATTATTTCTTGGCAATTTTTCAACAATAAAAATATTACCATAAATTTTATAAATATATATAATTTCAATCACTTTACAAAAAATATGCATTAATACAGTAAACTCTGTGTAAGGCGGAATCGATCGGGACCAAGAAAATTTTCCGCAATAGACAATATTCCGCCTTAGACTATGTCTATGGATTCGTAGGGACTTGAAATTCTTTCCGAGTTAGACAGATTTCCGTCTTACACAGAGTCCGCCTTACAGAGAGTTTACTGTAATTATTATTTGAATATAAATCACACGATCAGAAACGTAAAAAAATAATTCATTTCAGCTCTTCTTTTTATAATATCATTTTTTATTATTATGACGGTCAATCAATATATAATCACTGACATCCATAATATTATTATTATTATAATTATTATTTTCCTTGCATAAAAACTATTGTGATGTAATAATTATTTTATAATAAATAATTTAGTTGAAATGTTTTATTTATAAATAACAATGAAGTTTTACATAATAAGCATATCAGAATTCTGGTGTCGCCCCCTTTTGACGCAATTGCGTACCACATTACATTTTGTCTCTTATTCGGAAAAAAAAGAAAAAACTAACGCTTTTCACCGCTTTGAAAGAATCTCTTGTGACTAGAGGTCTATTTCGCAAATATTAAGAAAATTACTGCATACAAAAATATTAAAATGGGTAGTATTATAGAGAAATGTTTGATAAAAACGTTGAAGTAGACAGTTTTTAAATCGAAGAAATATTTTAAGAGATATTTAATGTTAAATCTGGATAAAATTGTCTCATTAAAAAAGTCTCATAGGAAAAAAAAATATACATTGGAATTTAATCATTTTTATTCAATTTAATCATTCAATAGAAACTCCAAGTTTGCAGAGTGCATTTATTATTTTTAACTTGCCTAATTTTTTGACGGTTTATTTCAATTTTAAATTAAAATTTTCAGAATTTCCAGAGATATTTTTTACAGATTTTAGAAAGGTTATTTTAAATTGTTGCCAATTGTTAAAACAGCGCAAAGAATAATATATCCTTTAAATTAAAAATTTATTCACACGTGACTATTATAAACAGAAAAAAATCCTTTTAAATTAGAATTAAATGATAACGTGTTAAAAGCAGGAAAATATTAAACATTACGTCATAAAAATTGTTTTTACACATGCTTACTTAAAATGAAAGAAAATTATAAAATAATCAATTATTTTCAAATTAGAATTAAATGATTACGCATTAAAAGCAGGAAAACATTGAAAATTACGTCATAAAAATTATATTTACACGTGAATATTAAAAGTAAAAGAAAATTTTTAAATAATAAATTCATTGATATGTGTTAAAAGTCGTAAATGGAGGAAATTACGTCATATTGGCCAAAGTGGCCAAATAATAATATTGCAAAACAGTTTAAATTAAAAAATATATTTATATGAGAGATTTATTTCAAATTTCGAGATGATATTTTTAACTATAGTTGCCAGTTTTAAGGTAGCGCAAATAATAATATTATCTTTCTAATAATAAAAATATTTTCAGTTGAATGTTACAAAGAGAAAGGAAAGTTTGGTGAAAATTATGTCAGATTTAAAACGTTACATTTAAAATCTCTTATTTAAAATCATTTTCTTATAGCGTTGTTAAAAAATACCATAAAGCAAACACTCTGTTGACTTAGTTCCTTTTATATTTGGTAATTTTCAAATGTTTAACTAATCTTATTTAATCAAGCACGGAAACAGCAACTAACATCAGCTGATTCGGTCTTGAAATCCCTCAGTAAAAGGGAAACCCGTTTACAGTAAGATCGCCATTGATTTTTTAATTATACAGAGCAGCCTCGATTATCCGAGCTAATTGGGACTGTTACTAAATCGGATATCGGAAATCTCGGTTAATAGAAACTGTGTGTAAAAACTCGCCGTGCTCGCGAATTTAACATCTGTTTTTAAAAAAATATATAGAACGTTTTTTAAATAATAAAAATAAATATATGTAAAGTTCTGTTTCACAGCTTAACAAATTTAAAAAGAAAATCAACTACCAGTAGTAAATTTTAAAATGCAAATTGAAAAATTTACGAAAGTTCACACAGCCACTGGAAACAAAGCATTGTTCGCTATTGACTTCTCAGGGTCCAGTGTTTCTTTGGAGTTGAGTGCTTTTGGGGGCAGAAGGTCTGTATAGCACGGACAGTGAGCTAAAGAGTGTGGTTATTTTTAAGGCTCATTCAAAAGGAAAAAAAATCAGACTTTGTTATCGGCTCGGTTAACAGAAACCTCGATTAATCGAAGCTCGGTTAATCCAGGTTCTACTATAATTCAATCTTCCGTAATCTTTTTAAAGCAGATCAAATTAATGGACTTTAGCACAAAGTCACATAGCTGATAACTGCCATGCTTGTTGGCCACCTTTTTTTTCAAAAAGTTTGCTTCACCTTATTCAATTAATGAGATATCTCCGATAAAATAAGTCACATTTTCCCGTTCTAAAATACTGGTATCCAAAAATCGTAGCATGTAACTGACACTACAAGTACTCATGGAACTAGACTATTTTAAGTCTGATTTTTATTATAGACTATATAAAATTATTAAAAATATATATTATGATAGGAACTAGCGGGCTTCGTCCGCTATTTACGTTACGGATATAAAAATCATGTTTTTTTTTTTAGGGAAAAAGAAATAAAAACCTATTTGACGATAGGTTTATAAAGACACATTTTGTATTTGTTATATTTCCGAGGATGAGGAGGGGGGGGGGACTATTTTGATTAAATATCGCAATTAGTCCACATGGCAGATATAATTATGATAGACACTAGTGGGCTTCGCCCCTCTATAGTGCCTTATGGGTCCAGCTTCCATAACTCAGAAACCACCTTTCGGACATCAATGCAACAGATTCCAAACGTTATAATTAATTTAATAATCACCCTATATAGCATTAAAGTAAATTTATGAGTACTGCATACTATTTTTTTATCCTAATTTCTGAAGAGAAAAAATTATTTCGGTTCCATTCTTAGGTACTGGTCTGAAAAATTTTGAAAAAGGGGGGAAGGAGGGGACATGAGACTGCTGTTTGTGCAACAACACAACGGGGTCTGGCTTATTCAACTTGGTTTTTGGTGACTTCAATTGGAAGGTGGTTTGTTTAAAAGAATGCGTTCCCTGCCCCATGAAAATTGGAACTATTGGTGCACCATCTATGTAAGGATTTAATAATTATAAATTAACATTTTGGATTTATTAATTTAAGGACAAAGTGTTTTTAAAGGAATATCAAATGATGCGTGATCATTTCAAATGATGAAATCTCTGTGTGATCAGCGATTATACTTACCCACTTGTTTTTATATACAAACTGCTATAAGGAAAATTGTAATAAAATAGTAAAAATTAAATCTGCATTAAATTCCATAAGTATCTTTTTTTTAATAATTTTATCACTAACCTCAAAAAAGTAATGATATCAATGCAAAAACCCTTGACGGGTTAAAAGTTTCTGACGCAGCAATTTATCTTATGCTCTAAGAATTTTAAATATGGAACTTAAAAATACTGATATCAAATTTTGAGTGACGTTATGCTATTTCTTAAAAAAATATATTTGTATTTATTTCATCATTTTATTTTTGTTTTATTTATAATCGCATGTGCAAAAGTTATGTTCAACATGAAAAGCTGCATAAAATTTTATTCGCTGTTGCTTTATCATTTACATCTCTCATAAATTCAAAAGATGAGTTTTAAAAGATATGATATAAAATTTAAGTGACGCCTTGATGTGACTTTAAAAGGTTTGTTTTAAAATTCAATTTAAATTATTTTTGACTTGGTTTTTTAATTAACTAGCATTTATTTTATTTTTTTAATTTTAATGTAACGATATAATACCCTATTCAAAAGGGTTAGACAATGTAACTTCTAATATTTGTTTTTAAATAGTTATTTTGAACAACAATATACTATTAACCATTTTCACGATTATTATCCAACATTCATAAAAACCTATTGACGAACTTTCTTAAGGCGTCCAGGACTTTTAAAGCTTCAAATTTTCGAAATTTTAATTGTTTTAGATGTTAAACTACTATCTTTTCTGAACATTTTGACATAATTATATCCTTGAAATTCCGATTAGAACAGAAGTTATGGTTTTTAGGTGGATTACGTATGAAATACCACCTACTACATTCTCCTCTATGTTGGAATTTCTGAAAAATTATCTACACCCATCATGACCCCTAGAACCCAAAACCACACTCAGTAAAAAACTTTATATATATATATATATATATATATATTCACAATTCTGCACAAATCTCTTCCAAACTGATACATAAAATCAAGGGGCATAAAATCTCGGTCAAGTTTGTTAATGGGCAAAATCGGACCAAAGGGATAGAAATAGGAAGGGGTTTTGTGAAAACCGAAAGAAAAACCTAATTTTTCTACATAACAAATCAGTTTAAAGTTTTTATTACTTCTAAAAATAGGGTCAAAAATTTATGCATCATAACTTTTTGATAAAATTAAAAAAGGGCTCAAGATGCTCAAGGGGCGCAAAAATAGGGTTTTTGGGAGAAAAAAAATCACAACTTCGTCAATTCTTCAGATATCAAATCCAATTAATTTTATTATAAATCTCCTTAACATTATCTACAACTTTTATATTCGCAAGTTTTTGATAGGACCGATTCGTACCGCAAAAAATAATAAAATAAAATAAAAAACGAAAACAAAAAAGGGGGAGGGGTTGATTGAAGAAGAAAAAAATTCATAAATCCGTCAATTCACAAGATATAAAATCCCCATGATTTTAACATATATCTTGTTAATATTGTCTGCAACATTTATACACCCAAGTTTTTGATAGGACCAATTCTTACAGCAAAAACAAATTAAAAATACATAGCAGTTGAAAAAAAATCATCTTATTAAGCGTGTATTCAAATCCAGACTGTTAATTTTCTTACTCATTTTTAAATTCATTTTTGTTCTCAGACGCATCCAATTGGTAGATTCTCTTATTCAGAAACTATATAATGTACCGTAATGATCGATTTTTTGATAGAGGCAGAATATATTTCAAAAAATGATGTCAAAGTGGTCATTTTGAACAGAATTTCCCGAAGCGATTGTGTTACAAACGAAAAATATTGTCCTACTGAGAAAATAATTGTTTATAAATCAAATTTTAATTAATTGAACGAAAAATAAAAACACAGGTCGCTTATAAATCTCTTCAAAAATCACGTCAGCAAGTTTAATATTTTTTTCTATTAAAAACAAATCTGAAAATGTGCCAGAAAATTTCGAGTTGTTGAGCATGGAAATGTATTTTTTTTTAACACCACCTTAACATATGATTCTGATAAAACCAGCTATTATATAAAAATGAAATAAAAACTTGTCAAAAGCAACCAGATAAAATTGTTGAAGTAAGTTTATCTCTAGTCATGATTGAGTTTTTTTTTTTGTGAAATTAGTATACTTAACTTCGAAATCTACCTCCGCCTGTAGGTCGGGCAGGCAGGGATTTTTAGAATTATACCAGCGCAATAGCTGAAGCGGCATTTCCGAAGATTTGACCTCATTTTTCTCCAAATGACGTTTTTGGCCATAACGAGCAATCTCAAAAACTTATGAATATTTTTCCATGAAATTAAAAAATATATATGTTTCAGTCTGTATAAACTGAACCTAAAATTTCCTTTTTACTATTCAAAAAATATTTTTTAGGTGATTATACTGTTGAAATTCTCAAAATTTTGTATTAGCTAAATGCAACTTTGTATTGAAAATGTAAAATTACTTTAAATACAAATTTATTTAGGTTCAGGATAATTATTGTAATCAAAAGTATAATTAGGCACAAAAAAAGTAATTTTAGTGACAAAATTTATTTTGTAATCCTGAGCGTAAGCTGTCATACCAGTTTTCTGCTCGACTAATATCTGACAGTTTGGAGCCCCCTATAAATACTAATTCTGCAACTTGACTTTTTTTTTTTAAATACATGAAACGAAAGAACATACTTATATCTTTCAACACAATTAAATTTGTGTTTTTAAATCATATGCATTTTAATATATTAAATGTTGAAAATGATCTTTTTTTTTTCATTTTTTCCAATTTTAAGAGTTTTGTCCTGAGACCCCTTTAAAGGTCTAAAATTTATTAGAATGTAATAAAAGTTATGAAATTCTTAACAACAACAAAAAATACTAAATCTTTTCACCTAGTTTTAAAATACGATGCATATATATTTTTTTTTTAATCGGACCATAAAAAGTAATTTAATCCAGGAAAGTAAAACTCTATCAATGTAAAATCGCCTCTTAAATTCATGCCCAGTTGTTAACGCTGTATTTCCACTATCGAAGAATTTGTTGTTTCCATGGAAACAGCGCACTCCATTGAAATCATATCGAATGAGTTCAGAATCGGGCCCTAAGAGCAAGATTCTGCTGGCGAATGAGACCCACTCCATAACCTTAATCTCCTTCCTTCGCATCAGTGTTGATTGACGTCAGTTTCGGCCTCGCTGAGCGTCAATTGCAGTCAGTGCCATCTATTGTTTGAAATTCGAACTAAAATCAAGAATCACCGTAAAAAAACTCCTGACATCTTACATAATCCTCCTGCAAGAATTTTTTAGATATCTGTCACCGTTTGCAAGTTATTGAATTTTAAAATCCATCAGTCATTTTTGGGACACCCGGTATATATATATGTACTAAATTTTGTCCGCACGATAAAAGTCGCAATTGTGCACGGATCGTCTTCAGACTCGCCAACAACTTTGAGATGGCTAATATCTCGGTCGGGATTGAAAATTGGCACAATCGGCCCAAGAGAATGGAAATGGGGAGGGTTAAAATTTTTGAATACTGTCTTAACAAGATTCTGATAAAACCAGCTCTTACGCTACAATGACTGGTAAAAATAAATATTTTTTGTTAAAGCAGTTGCCAACAATAAATAAAAAAAAAATAAAATTCTCACCACAACAATTTATTTTCTATTGCAAAATTTTCACGTGAAAAAAAAAAAAGAAATAAATAGTTTGACGAATTGAAAACATATATTACGTCATACGTTTTCTAGAGCAAGATTTCGGCATGAAAACTCAAAATGAAATAAATAGTTTGACGAATTAATATATATATATATATATATGTACATATATATATATATATATATATATATATATATATATATATATATATATATGGCGTCATATTGGAAATATAATGGACCGCAGCAGGTATATATGTAACGTCATGTGAGTTTGAAGAAACGTATTAAAACATGATAAAAACCCGACTATGGAAATATTAACATATTTTAACACTTTGAGGTTCTCTGAATTTGTTTTAGGTATTTTTTAAATCTATTCCATATACATGTGTGTGTGTATTCGTGTATATTAGAATTTTCACAAAATGTTTAGTTCCCTAGAGCTCATTCTTAGTGAAGAAACTGGGTTTATCTCTAATCTTGGTTTAAGTTTTGTTTGATGAATTTAGTACTTAACTTCGAAATCTACCTCCGCCTGTAGGCCCGAGGCGGAGGCGATTTTTTTATTTTTATTTTTTAAAAATTTCTAATGTGGCTACCATCCACATGTAAGCATTTATTTTTTAGCTGCTCCCTAATGCCTCTGCAATAAGAATCACCTCTCAAATGGATGTTAGGTTGCTCCTCAACTACGAAGTCTATAAAGCTGCTGACACTGCGTCATTGTTCCATTGTGTTTCAATTTAGAAAAAAAAAAATATGTTTTGAAAAAACGTTAACAAATGCTGTAAAGAGAGCTTATTCCAAAGAGATGAGCCACATAGATATATTTTATATATATTTTTATTTTGTGATAAATTTTAATTATTTGTCTATTGTCGAGTTGTTAATTTTGTTCCGGTATATTAACTAGAAAGAAACACTGAAGTATTTATATTGTTTCAAGTGGAAACGGGTTTTCTTCCATTTTCGAACGGAAGAGATAGATTTTTTAAAAATATATGCTTCAAAATTACTTCAAATTAGTAAAATAATTAAAAGTAATTAATTATTAAAAAATTAAAATTAGTAATGCAAGATAAGCTTTTAAAAAATTCATTTTAATGTAGATTTATTTCTTTATTCGAACGGTGTAAAAATTAAATTTGTGCCATATTTGGAAGTAAGTTAACTTTTAAAAAAAAAGGAAATAGGTTGCTTAAATCATTGTCCTCGTCGATATGACTTCAGCGTTGCTCACGGAAATGTTTTAACACTTTTTAGTATAGTTGAAAAGTGATTATGAATTCGGTTTGGCTGTCCGTCTTTCTATCCACAATCTAACTCGCGTAAATACAGGGTCTTTATAAAGTCCCGGACCCATTTTGATGTTTAATAACTCATAAAATAATAAAGATAGATTAAAAGTAATAACATAAACGGTTAGATAGACTCAAAAAGTTTCATGACCCCTGTCAATGAACTTTCACGGGTGCCCCCTTCGTCGCACGAAGAATATCAAGTCGATAGTCAATTTCACGCCATGGTACCATCGTTCGTACTTCTTTGAATGACCATTTTCCAGGAAGATGGATTGGGCAAGGAGGTCCAATTCCTTGGCCACCCAGATCACCTGATATAACGCCGCTGGACTTTTTCCTTTCGGGATTTGTAAAGGACAATGTTTACAGGAGGAGAGTGTCAAACATTGATGACTTAAAAGCCAGAATTGCAACCGCAATAGCCTCTGTGAATGCCGACATGCTCGCCGCTACCTGGCGTGAAATTGACTATCGACTTGATATTCTCCGTGCGACGAAGGGGGCACACGTGGAAGTTCATTGACAAGGGTCATCAAACTTTTTGAGTCTATCTAACCATTTATGTTATTAATTTGAATCTATCTTTATTATTTTATGAGTTATTAAATATCAAAATGGGTCCGGGACTTTATAAACATCCTGTATATTCGGATTTCCATTCAACTGATGTATGTTACTGATGTTTACCGTGGTATGTTTAGTACTGATTATGAAGTGTGTAGCACTGGGGTCTCAGGACTCTTAAAGCTTCATAATTTTCGAAATTAAAATTTTTTTATACGTTAAACTTTTATCTTGTCTGAATGTTCTGATATAATTATTTTCTTGAAATTTCCATTAGAATAGAAGTTATGGCTTTTAGAATTATACCCCCGCAATAGCTAATGCGGCCTTTCCAAAACATTGAAGTAAAATTTTCTCCGAAGGACGTTTTTGGGCATAACACGCAGGATACCTTAAAAACTTCTCAATATTTTTTTCAGGAAATTTTCAAAATATATTTTTCATGTTAGTCTGTATAAACTGAACCTAAAAGTTTCCTTTTATTGTTTAAAAAAATAATAATAATAATTAAAAAAAAAAATTATTAGCTTTTCCAACTTTGCATTAAAAATATAAAAATGCGTTAAATATAAATGTATTTAGGTTCAGAGTAATTACTATAATCTGCAGTATAATTAGATACCAGAATTTTAATTCTAGTTGCAAAATTAATTTTATAATCCTGCGAGTAAGCTGTTAAACCAATTTTCTGCTTGACAAATATCTGACATTTTGAAGCCCCCTACAAATATTGATCTTACATCTTCTATTTTTTTTTTAATATATGACACGAAAGAATATACTTTTATCCTTCAATGCCGCTAAAAATTGTGCTTTGAAATAAGATACATTTTTAGATATTAAATGTTGAAAATGATCTTTATTTTCATTTTTTCCAATCTTAAGAGTCCTGAGACCCATTAAACGTTCATTTACAGGGCACTCATAAGCATTCCGTTGTATTATGATCAATGACGGAAAGTTGTTTGCACTGTATTTTAATGACTTTTGAAATATATTGAAATTTCTATAAATCACTCAATTTCACTACAGGATGTTTACTATAGAATAGGACATTCATTTATTTTATCTTTCATTTACATGGACACACGAAGGAAGACGGTTACAGTGCTGTCTTTGAGCAATAATTGTTGGAAATGCGTTTTCAAATTCGGTATGCGCTTTTAAATTTAACTTTTTTTCCATGTTTTTCGTTATGTATAAATTCTATATTTCGTATACAGGACAGGGGCAAAATAATTCACGCACCATTATCCTTATTAGAGGAAATTGCTGAAAGGAAATTTTCGACTGTGGTTTGTATTTCCTAACTGAACTAAATATTTGCAACCATGCAGTTTATAGATACAAATCTATATATCGTATACAGGGATGCTCACAGAATTTGGATAATGTTTTCGATTGTAGATAGGAATTGCTGTAATTGGGTTTTTAAATGTGTTATGTGTTTTTAAATGGTTCATTTAGACTTCATATTTCAGCTTATTAAACGTAAAGTTTTGTTACATTATTCTGATTGTATTGGAAAGTTTTTCATAATATATGCTTGACGCAAGATTTATTTTTCATTCTTGCTTCGTGATAATATTGATTTTAAGAGCCTGCGAACTAAATATTTCCAACTGAGCGAAAACTGCCCAGGCTGGGAATTGAATCCAGATCGTTGGCTTACAAGGTCAATGCTTTACCGTTTAAGCTAACTGGGCCGACAACCAGCCAGCACATTTCTCTCAGATGGTTACATTGAAAGGAACTCCATCGTTTGATATGGAGATCCTTTGTTCTGTTTGTTCTGTTGAGCTATCTACATGGCTGATCAGATGTTACTAACAATAACATTTTCTGAGCGAAATGTTCTGGCTGGTTTGCGGCCCATTTAGCTTAAACGGTAAAGCATTGACCTTGTAAGTCAAGGATATGGGTCCGATTCCCAGCCTGGGCATTTTTCGCTCAGTTGGAAATATTCAGTTCTTATGGTAACTTTACCAATCAGTTTGCGTTAAAATAATAGTTTAAGATCCTGAATTTTCTTTCTCTAACATCATGCGAAGTGATGTAAATTTAATATAATTCGGTCAGTAACACCACATATTTTGTCAAGTACATTAAGACTTTTGGAGTACTTTTCACAGTGTCGCACAAAGTTTGTGTTTTTAATCTTATTTTTTATCTCATTACTATTCATAGAAAACAAAGTAATTATGCTAAAATTATCGTTAAAATATTGGACGATCGCAGAGCATTGGAAAACTCGTTACCTTGACAAAGAACGACTGACGTAACGGGATTACGTCAGCATCTTGACGTACGATCGCTCGGAACGATAAGCAGTCTGTTTCGAAGGGTGGAAATGCATGGATTTAATAATTTTCAATTCGAAAACCCAATTCTTTTACTGTGTGTGTGTAAAAATAAGTCTATTCTCGTTTTGAAAGTTATGTAGACTATTCTAATTTATTTGTGACGAAGGTTCGGTGAGAGATTTACAGCCTTCTAAATGTAATTCATGTGTTAAGTCTATACTACAAAATTATAAGTATATATATTCTATTCGAGCTGATATTATTAAAAAGGGTAACATTATTCGTTCCTTGTATATCCATCGTATTGAAAAGTCTGTACTCTAAAAAAGATTCGATTGTGGGGTATCGATACAAGTCAGTTTCATTATTATCCTGAGTAACTTTGACAGGTTTATTTTGTGTAAAATTATATCAAGATATTAATCTTCTTTAGAGATTCATAGTCATACGATTCACTAGTTCTCACGCAATTATTTTTCAGCATTTATTGTCATCTGTGATAAATAAAAAATGTGCATTTTAATAAGTTGGTATTATTTCCGTCTCTGCCTGAATTAATTTGGGAGATCTGGCAAGTAAGTATATTTAAACATGTTTATCGTATTCTAATAGTTTGAAATCGCATCTTTGTTTTTAAATAAAGTATTAAATTAATTCTGTTACGTCCCCCTTCTTTTGTAATATTATTCATATTGTTTTTCGCAAAATAAAATTTCGATTTATTCAAAATTATACTTAAAATCTTATATCCAATATCTTCTTTATTGGTAAAATTAAGAGCAGAAATCTCTCATCGGCAACAGTAAAACACCGTATGTTTTTGACTGCATAAGTGAAATATGACTCTTGGTTCGTTATCGAAAATTATTTGCCTTGAAATTCACTACCACACCTCTAAATTTGTTCAAACATTTTGCAGACACCTTGTAAATATTTATTCAATTATCTGACTTATGTGAGAAGAACACCTGGTCATAGTATGATTGTAGAAGTTTTTTAGATAATATACTTTGCAAAACGATTTTTTAAATTAACTATATTTTAATTTTGTGTAATATTTCATTAATAAATAAATCTGAAATTAAAATTGAGCATTACTCGTAGCATGGGGTTCCAATTGCGCTGCTGTGTTCATAATATTGGCTTTATGTTAATGAATATGTACTATAGACAACTTTTATTTATTTTCTAAACTCATTTTTCACCTAATGGATAGCAAAGAGAAATTTATTTGGTTATGTAAGATTCTATTAAATACTTTTCGATGTTTGTAAATAAATGGATGGTTTCACAGAAGAAAAAATTTGTTTTACAAAAATAAAAAAAATTATAGTCATCGTTTTAAATTTCAATGTTAACTAAGCTTATAATTAAACTTCCTTTCACTTAGATACTCATTACCAATCTTTCTTTCTTATTAGACATAAATGATGCATTCTTTAAACGACGTTATATAAATTGAAGTTTCTTTAAACATTACGATAAGAAAACTAATTATGCAAATTTGATTCCAACATTTAATTAAAGCGGCTGATGACTTATAACGCATTTTTTGAGTAATACTTCTTGAATATTTCATTTAAGTGGTAGCGTGTTTTTGATTTTATATTAAATCACGAAAATAAATGACGTGTAATTACATTGCGGGTAATGGGAATAATTTCCCTTTGATTATCAGATGTTAGAATAATTCATCTGATAATTTTTCAAAATTATTTAAGTCAAAAATTCAAAATCAGTTTTTCTGAATTTATATTATCTTTTCTGCGGGAATTTGTATTATGTAAATTAAAGTGCTTTAATATATTTTTTAAAAACATTTTAAAGGGACGGTTAACTTATTTTTTTTCATCATAATGATATGAAATTTTGTGGAAATATACATTTCAGAATAAGTGTATACGACACCTTCAAAGAAATTTCCAATGTTATTATCATTTTAAGATTTAAAAAAAAATATTTATTTTAAAAAGAAATTTTAAAATGCTCCATGCACCACAATTTTTTTATATATTTACGTGATTTAACATTTTAATTACTTAAAACCCTATTACGAATAAATCTGTGCATCGGCTTTTTAATCCCTTGAATAGTTAATCTTTTAGAGATACTTTTCTGAATTCCATATCGATTTTCAAGAAAAATTTGCCTTTTAATAGTCGAATTTTAAAATGCACGCACAATTTCTTTGTAAGTAACATCATGATTCTTCCTTATTGATTTCATGAATTTTGATCAAAAATTAAGTCGCATGAAGCATTTAAAAAACCTAATAACGTTGAAAAATCCACTTTGAGAAAAACAGTTTAACAGTATATTAAAGGGTCGACAAACCGTTTGTGTTCAAAATTCAGGCGCTTGTAACTTTGCGAAAAATAATCGCATTATATTTTTTAAAAACATTTTAAAGGGACGGTTAACTTATTTTTTTTCATCATAATGATATGAAATTTTGTGGAAATATACATTTCAGAATAAGTGTATACGACACCTTCAAAGAAATTTCCAATGTTATTATCATTTTAAGATTTAAAAAAAAATATTTATTTTAAAAAGAAATTTTAAAATGCTCCATGCACCACAATTTTTTTATATATTTACGTGATTTAACATTTTAATTACTTAAAACCCTATTACGAATAAATCTGTGCATCGGCTTTTTAATCCCTTGAATAGTTAATCTTTTAGAGATACTTTTCTGAATTCCATATCGATTTTCAAGAAAAATTTGCCTTTTAATAGTCGAATTTTAAAATGCACGCACAATTTCTTTGTAAGTAACATCATGATTCTTCCTTATTGATTTCATGAATTTTGATCAAAAATTAAGTCGCATGAAGCATTTAAAAAACCTAATAACGTTGAAAAATCCACTTTGAGAAAAACAGTTTAACAGTATATTAAAGGGTCGACAAACCGTTTGTGTTCAAAATTCAGGCGCTTGTAACTTTGCGAAAAATAATCGCATCTCCACGGCCACCTTAATGTATTTCTTTGTGAGAAATTTTTATTTTAAAGTTACACCTAATCGTTGAATAAAAGTTAATTGCACAAATTCTTCTTTAATTTTGTTTTCGAATGGTCATATGCGCAACTTTATTCTCTACTTTTATTGAAACGAAAAACTACCGGTTGTTTCAGAAATTCGATCCGAAAGCAAAACCCGATAAAAAACGATCTACGGTTTGGAGAGTTATGCTGTTTGTAGAGAAATATTCAGCGTGGTACGGGATTCTTTATGACACCAACAAACAAATTAGTTCAAAATCTCCACAAGAGACGGCGCTATTGCAGGTAATTTCATGAAATCACATCATATTGCTCACACTATAACGTTTTTGTATCCAAATCTTAAGTTGTGTGAGCAACATGGAATTATTCCATGGTATTATCTGCAGTCGCTCCCTCTATTGTCGAGATTTTTAACTAATTTTTTTGCTGTTGTCATAAAAAAATCCTTTACCGCGATGAATATTTATCTGAAAACCTCATGCCTCTCTGACACATACATCATTTTTTATCGCGTTTTACATTCGCACCCAACTTTTGAAACAACCGGTTTTCACAGTTGCAAAGTCTACATTTTTATAGCGTTTACCTAGAAATACTACATTGTACGAAAATTGAGATATTCCTTAACTATTTGAATTTTCAATTAATATTAATATGTTACTGACGTTTACCATAGAATGTTCGGTATGCAAAATTAAGTATGTTGCCTTTATAGTTCGATTACAGGGACGCACAAAGGAATGTCATTAAATTATGATCGAATGGAAAAATAGTTTTCGATGCATTTTTGGTGTTACAATATTTAAACACAATGAAAATCATATGTATCATTCAAGTGGGTTGAAAATAATGCCTAAAATGGTGAGGCTTTAATAAGTTTTTAGCTAGTTATAAATTTATAAATTTATTTTGAGGTATTTTTCTGTTAGCGCGTGTAAGTGAGAAATTGCGGAATATTCTTTCTATGGAATTTCCCTAATTTCATCTAAAGTACAATACTTTCACTCAATTCCATGATTTTTTAAAATACATACATTAAGTACAATTATAATATATATCTTTAAACAAATTAAATTATTAAAAAAAAATAGTTTCAATAATAAATAAGAATAATAAAAGTAATAGTTCATTCATTAAAAAAGAATTTCTTTGGAAAATTATTCTTAATTGCATATTATTATAAAATAAATCCTTTGATGTAACTTTCAAACAATCCAAAAGTATATTTAAAACATTTCAACACTAAATAAACAAACATCGTAAAAAAATAGACTTGATATTCCGTTGAATATGTCAAATATACTGACAGATTTTTTAATCGTTTTCCATATTTATTTCGATTTTCCCTTTTACCATTTAAGAATAATACGAATATAAATATTCGTTTATAGGAAAAGCGATATAAATAAAATGGATTTTATACTTTCCTGAATTGTTTGTTTTGAAAATGCATTCGCTGTTCAAAAAATAAAACCAAACCACAAATAATACTAAGTCACGAAAATCGAAAGTGAGTAGACATATTTATATCAGATAGTTGCAAATGGTGTCGATCATTTTCAAACAATAAGTTACATATTAAATTTTTAAACAATATCAGTACAAAGAGCATGAAATAAGAAAAATATCATATTAGTTATATAAAATATAATTATATGATCAGATAAACAAAGTTTTCGCCTACAGTTTCTTTATTTGATTTTATACATTTTGTGTTACGAGGCTGAATGTTTTTAAGAACTTTTTAATCATTTTTAAGAACTGATTACTTCATACTCGATACAATATATTTATATTTAAAACCACCCCTTTATGACTTAAGGGTGTTCTCAAATCCAAAAGGGCAACTTTCTGACATAAGTTTTAATTTATTTTTGTTTGCAAATGCATGAAACTAGCTGGTGTCGTTGTTCAGAAACTATGTAATCGAGCTGTTTTTTCCATTTTTTTTTTTGCACACGCAATAGATTTTTCAGAAAATACTGCCAAAGTGGAAAGTTTGAACCGAATTTCCGCGCGAAAGTAGAATAACCACTCAAGATCGGTCGAAAAACGTGTTTGTCACGTGATCAAAATCACTTATAACTCATTAGGTTATTTATTGATACAAAATGGAAAATACAGTTGAATTCCAAATCACTTCCATTGCCAAACTTTCCAATTTTATATCTTTCCGTTAAAAAATGAATTTGTAAATGTGTCAAAACATTTTGCGCTTGTTGAGCAGAAAAGTTAATAACAGACTTAAATTACTTTTAAATACATCATGTTTTAAAATTTCTGAGACATTCTTGAATCTTATTCGATAATTATTTCAATTATCTGGATTATCTTTCAGAAGAATACGATTTTAGAACGTCGATTATAGTAAAAGCGATATAAATAAATAAATTTTCGATACTGTACTAAAATGTCTGTTTGATTTTGAAATAGGTTTTGCTCTTTTAAAAATTAAATTAAAATAATATAATTCATAAGTAGATAAATTATACGAATCCATGAATACAAAATTCTTTGTTCGTATCTTTTAATAATCGCTTCAAACGATGTGAATTATTTTCAATGAATTTTTCACAAATTTGTATATTAAATTAAATATAATTACAAAGATAAAGAAAATAATATTAATATTAACCTTTTACCCGCCAACGTTCCACAAGTGGAACATAAACTATGTGGTGCCGTATCTTTTTAAGTATTTGTTTAATCTGTTTGAAATTTTTAATATATCTTGGCAGAACGATGGCAGAAAGTCGTGGACTATGATGGTCTCTACTTTGAAGAATAGTCCTTGTTGCTTTTGTTGTTAATTTACGCATGAAAACGCAACATTCACAAATTTCACAGAACGTTTTGCTCAGCCTAGTATTAACAAGAAAAGTTTTATTGATTATTTATTAAGAAAACTAGAAAAAATATTATCAAGATACACAAATCGAAGAGCATTATTTTCAAGCACCTTTGAATTCTGTTAAAGTACTGTGCATAACTTAATATTTACATTAATAAACATCTTTTATGCCGCCATGAATTAACCATTCGTGGGTCGCAAATTTTGGACTCCTGAGTTCGGGCGCAATGAACCTGACCGGCGCCTGTTAGAAAATCGTCATTAGCAGTTAATTGATGCAAGTCTAACTCTCTTAAAGGCCTTCATTATGAACAAAGAGAGAATATTTTAAATTTTAATGATCAAATTTCGTTTATTATACTCAAATTATGTAACCCTGCGCGCACTAGTGGCGGCGAAAAGAACGGAAATAATTCTGATGTGTCCGTAAGGCCGATTACGACGGACGGAGGGTTATTTACCATTACATAGCACAACATTATCGTTTTGTTTGTGTTTAATAATATGTGATGTATCAAAAATGAGAAAGCATATCTTCATTTTTTATCCAAACATACTCAATTCGATATGAGTGTGTCGATTTACTCACTTTTGAGTACTTCATTTTTTAAAAAATATACATGCATCAAATAGATAAGTTTTGCAAACAAGATTCATTAACTGATTCATTTACAAGCTTTCCTATCACGACCTAACTACGCTTAATTTCTTAGGTAAGTACACCTTTTATATTTACATTCAAGTTAATAAAACTTTCATGTTGACTTAAAAAAAAAACAGCTTTCAATACATATAATAGGCTTACGAAACTTTTATCAAATTAAGAAGGTATTAGAGACAAATAAGAAATAAACAAAAATCATACTTCACAACGCAGTAATTGCTATAACAATAACTTTTCCAGGAAGGCAACCAGAAGGAATTGTTAATGGAAATTTCTAGTATTGCATTATAGAAAAACTCGCCTTATTTAATAGCGTCATTAAACAAGGCGATTTTTTTCTAAACAAAAGTACTGTTATTGTCAATAAAACATTCCCAGACCGATTGCCACCATACAGGGGTTGGACAAAAATATGGAAACACCTAAATTTCTTTTTATCATTCCCTGAAAATCCCTTCTTATGGAGCTCCCTTCTTATTGTTTTGGTGCTGACAGGCTTTCTGAGTTTGACATTTAGTCCAGCAGTGATTTTTCAGCTGTCGTCATCTTATTTTTCGTCACAATCCACTTTAATGACCGTCTGTCACGATCATACAACTCATTTTTTATCCGCATTGTGACTTAACGGATGATGTTTTACACTTTTCCTGTGCGGTATAAACCTTCTATATGGTGCTTCATGAAACATGAAAAACTTCGGCTACTTTGGTAACGAAAGCACCCACCATACGAGCAGCAACAATTTGTCCAAATTCGAATTCACTTAGCTCAGGTGCAAAGCGCTCGCAACTACACAGTACGCTGTTCTGACAAAGACTGACACTTGCAACGCATTAAGGGCATTGTACAGGTGGCGTCAGTTGAAAAATACAACAGCGCCACCCACAGTATTGGGTAGAATCAACATTTACGTCCAAGCATGCATTTCACGAGGAGTTTCCATATTTTTGTCCAACCCCTGTATGTAGCCATATTTAAAAAATAAATACCATTTCCTTTCTCAGGCGATAAAAGCAATAAGCAAATACGCAACTTAAATAATAAATTTAAATTCTCCACAAAACTGTTTAAATAAATTTATATAATACGAGTAATGCACGTCTTAGGTAATATGCATCGTTATATACTAAATAATAGTTCGAAAATGTAACCCATTAAAATACGACAAAATATTTTGTATTTTAAATACTTAATATCATAACGGTTTTTATATTAAATTTCATATGATTAAATTTCCTGCTTATTGAATGTATCTTTTTTCATTCCCGTGTATTTTAAGTACAGGGTGTACATAAATAAACGACCTTACTTTAGAGATGTCTTCAGATGAAACTATTGGTCAGACATTTGGGAAATTTTTGTGACGGACATAATGAAGGAGTGGGAATTTGTTTGAGCGAAAAAATAATTTTAGTTCAAAGTTTCGCCACCGGAGGACTATTTTAATCAGTTACACATTTTTAAAGGTTTTTACGCTTTATTTTTCTCAAATTAAATATGACAGATATACAGAACGCCCCCTAAAAAAATAAAGAGTAAAAACTTTTAAAAATTATTGGTGTTCGAATTAAACGGACCGTACAAATTCTGAAAAAAAAATCCACCTACGACAGCCGCCATTTTTTACGCAGAGCTCAGGTCTAGTATGGGGCATTCCACACCAAATCAGGCAGTAAAATATCAATATGTAACCCACCATCATAGATTTTAGTGAAACTGCGTGTGTTTGTTCTTACTATTAAGATATGATCACCAGTAATTTTTTTTTGTTCCTTGGTGAAACAGTTTCTGAGAAAAAAATTGTCAAAATTTTGAAAAACTGCCGTCAGTTGGTACTCTTGGCTGCTCGGTTTTCAAATGTAGCATGTCATGTATATAATCATATTTCAATATCTACTCTACAAATCATCTTCAAATAATTTATGCATAATATTTAGGGCACGCAGTTTATGAAAAAAATACATTGTTACGCTTATAACATTTTAAGTGTGTCTAAAAAAATGTTTAAACTTTGAAGTCGTGAATTTTTTATGAAAAATAATGCATTAACAAAAAAAGCATTATAAACAAAAGTCGGTATTTTTATTAAACTTATTTTTTGTCGGAGATATACTTAAAGGTGTCTTTTACCTGATTCTGAAATAAAAGTAGTGGGATTTTTGGTGTTTTTAGTAGTATTTTCTAATGAAAAATATTTTGAGGTGCATTCGAAATCAAATCAAGCAGAGTCATTCCATGTCAGTTCGCCAAGTCATTTAATCACTGTCACAAAATTCAAGGAAACTGGGGTTGTTTATAGCTCATTTTAAGACGTAATCACCTTTAATTTTCGTGATCCTAAGTAAAATATTTTTTAAGATAAAAAAAATATCAAAATTTTGAAAAATTGTTTTAAATTTTTTTAATGACATATATGTATATTCAAAGACTGCATTAAAAAAAAGTCATTTCAATATAAAATCACTAAATAGGTTTCAAATACTATACGTGACAAATAATGTAGGCAGAATATTATTTCTTGTTTTTTGTCATGTTTAAACTCTAAGAGTGTCTTTTATCTTGTGAATTTTTAAAATCAAGAATTTTGTCAAAAATAATGTGTTAATCAAAAATTTATTATTAACCAGAGGCAGGGTGTTATTGCTTTTTTCAATTGTACGTAAAAATATCTTTTAAATGGTTATAAAATAAAAATAGTGAAAATATGAGAAAAAATTATCAAAGTTTTGGAAAATTGCCACGAGTTGCCATTAATGATTGTTCAATTTTCAAAGGCCTCATTTTATATATAAAATCATATTTCAATAATTAATAAAGAAATATTCTTCAAATAATTTAAGCAAGGTAAATAAAGTAGATTATGAAAAAATATTGCTATAATGTTAAAAAATATTTAAATGTGTCTAAAAAATTGTATAATCTTTGAAATCAAAAATATTTTACAAAAAATAATGAAATTATTAAAAAAGCTTTATGAATCAGAGGCGGAGTTTCTATGACTAATTTTTTTTATTTTATGTTGTACATAATATTACATTATAACTGGATCTGAAATAAAAATAGTGGGATAGATGGATTTTAAACATATATATGTGGATGTGGCTTGCGGTTCCCAAAACAATCTAAACCACATCCTAAATACAGTAAGAGGTGCAGCTAAAATCCCATGAGAACTGACAGAGTAGACAAATTCTGTAAGACAATAAACCTGATGAATAAGTAATTCTGAACCGCAGCCAGAGGGCTAAGGTTCGATGTAACGTCAGTGTTGTGCTGCGGACTGACCTGGTAAGACGTACCCGGTCAAGCTTCCGAAATATATTGAATGCCGGTAAACTGCCGTAAGAAATCCCCCCTCATCCCTCTAAGCCCTGTATATAGTTAATGTGCTCTGTAAATATAATCTATGCGTTAATCAAAACATTAAACGTGATTATTTCTATACTACGAGTGTTCAATCAGAAGCCTTTATCACCAAAGTTCGACCACAGTCAATCCCACCTACTCTACATGGGGGCTTGCGGTTCCCAAAACAATCTAAACCACATCCTGAATACAGTAAAAGGTGCAGCTAAAATCCCATGAGAACTGACAGAGTAGACAAATTCTATAAGACAATAAACCTGATGAGTAAGTAATTCTGAACCGCAGCCGGAGGGCTAAGGTTCGATGTACCGTCAGAGTTGTGTTGCGGACTGACCTGGTAAGACGTACCCGGTCAAGCTTCCGAAATATATTGAATGCCTGTAAACTGCCGTAAGAAATTCCCCCTCATCCCCCTAAGCCCAGTATATAGTTAATGTGCTCTGTAAATATAATCTATGCGTTAATCAATACATTAAAACGTGATTATTTCTATACTACGAGTGTTCAATCAGAAACCTTTATCACCAAAGTTCGACCACAGTCAATCCCACCTATTCTACATATATGTATGTATTTATTTGTGTGTATATATACACCTGTTCTCAAATTATTTAAAAAAATATTCATTTATGTTTAATAAAGCATATATATTGTTTATACACTTATAGAAAATACATATGGTAAATTTTATAATATGTCAATAATATCTAAAAGTAAAGAACTTACCTAATAGCATGTAAAGAAAAATTTAACATCTGGTGTAATGACAACAAAATTTTGTACTTGTTTTACTTAATTTGGATGAATGAAAAAAACGTACCGTAATTTCGGGTGTATAGCCCGCAGATCAAACAATTCAGTTTGGTCCCAGAAATTTTATTCAGTATTTGAAGACCAATATTTACCGTGATCTAAAAAGTTACATTTTATTTTTAAAAATTTCTGGGTCGAAACACGATTGTTTGATCCGTGGACTATACACCGGAAATTACGGTACATGTTTATATTTTATTGAAGTGCAGGTGAAAATGTCACAAAGACATTCCTATCTCAATAACAACTGAGTATGTCACATTCACACTACAACTGACTTTTTCTTTTTGATCTTTCGTGTTTGATTTCAGATGTTAATAATGAATTAATTAGTTTTGTTAGAAGTATAATTGCAGTCAGCATATTAGGTTCAGTATTTTTTTTTAAATAATTTATTTTGATTGACTCGATGAACAACAACATTTAAAGTGACCATTTCATGAATTTTAAATTAAAAGCTGATTTATAAATTCATAATGTTGTTTAGTTATTATTATCGTCTTAAGATAATAAGTTGGTATTAAGATTTTTAAATGTAGTTTATTTATTATTTGAACAGTTGAAAGTATTTTTCAATAAGAGTGAGCTGTTGATTTTAAGTCGGCTGTTGAGCAGTGTAGTGTCGGTAAAGGAACTGGTACTATTTAATTTAATTTGTAGTGCTGTAAATAGTATTAGTTATTGTATTATTGTATATATTATAGTTAAGAAAGAGTAGCAATACACGATATCGTTGTCATTATAGTACGTCTTAGCATGAAAAGCTTCAATATTTATCATTAAATATTCACATTTTATGAAAATTTTGTTAAAATTGCTCATATTTTCATTATTTTTTATTTTATAACTATTGAAAAGATATTTTTACGCACAATAAAAAAGGTAATAGCAGCCTGCCTTCGGTTAATAATAAATTTTGATTAACACATTATTTTTCACAAAATTCTTGATTTTAAAAATTCACAAGATTAAACACACTCTTAGTGTTTAAACATGACAAACAACAATGAATAATAATCTGCCTACATTATTTGTCATATATACATTATTTGAAACTTATTTAGTGATTTTATATTGAATTGACTTTTTTTATGCAGTCTTTGAATGTAGATCTGTCATAAAAAACATTTTTTTAAAAAATTTCAAAATTTAGATATTTTTTTATCTTAAAAAATATTTTACTTAGGATCAAGGAAATTAAAGGTGATTACGTCTTAAAATGAGCTATAAGCATACCCAGTTTCATAGAAATTTGTGACAGTGAATTAAATGTTTTAGGCGAACTGACATGGAATGACTCTGCTTGATTTGATTTGAAAAACGCCTCAAAATATTTTTAAATGGAAAACACTACTAAAAACTCCCAAAATCCCACTATTTTTATTTCAGAATCAGGTAAAGGACACCTTTAAGTATATCCCCCACAAAAAATAAATTTAATAAAAATACCGCCTTTTGTTGATAATGCTTTTTTAGTTAATGCATTATTTTTCATAAAAAATTCATGACTTCAAAGTTTAAACATTTTTTTAGACACACTTAAAATGTTATATGCGTAACAGTATTTTTTTTTCATAAACTGCGTACCCTATATATTACGCATAAATTATTTGAAGATGATTTGTAGAGTAGATATTGAAATATGATCATATTTATGTCATGCTACATTTGAAAACCAAGCAGTCAAGAATGCCAACTGACGGCAATTTTTCAAAATTTTCACAATTTTTTTCTCAAAAACTATTTGACCAAGGAGTAAAAAAAATACTGGTGATCATATCTTAATAATAGGAAGAAACACATGCAGTTTCATCAAAATCTGTGATGGTGGGTTACATGCCTGCCTGAACTGACATGGAATAACCCGTATTCAGTGGGCGGTGGCTAAATGTGTAATTTATTAAAAAACACCCTGTGGTGGCGAAATTTTGAACTAATTTCTTTTTCGCTCAAACAAATTCCCATTCCTTTATTATGTCCGTCACAAAATTTCACAACTTTCTGACCAATAGTTTCGTATGTAGATAATTTTAATGTAGTGTCGTTTAATTATGGACACCCTGTATATATATTTTTCTGTCACAGCAAATAGATCAAACTTCTAACATCTCAAGTAACAAAAGATACAAACATTTTTGAAATGAATGACAACAAAACTCGATATCACGATGAATGGTATTCGAAAAATTACATTAGCTTTAACCATTCAGCATATTTGCTTTATTTTAACACGTTGAATGCCACGTCGGTCACCAGTGACTGACACCGGTCTTTTAGTTTATGCCGCGTCGGTCATCGGTGACTGACAGATTCTGTACAGGAGTCTTATATCGTGGCCTAAACGGAAAAAAACAGACAAAATAGACTCGGCATTCAATGCGTTAAAAGCGTGAAAACATGCCAGACTTATAGTGACATATGTGTCCAGCAAATATGACTACAATTTAATGATTTTTTGACATATGATTAAGACAAATTCCTGTATTATTACCATCTTAATTGTGTATGTATTTAAATCTTTTTAAATGTTATATTGACTTATTTACCATACGTAGAAGAGTAAACACCCATGAAATAAAATTACAGATGTATATAAATTTCAGTTAAATCCGAAGCAGGAAATGTTGTATGCAGATAAATCGAGTTATGTATAGTCTATTAAAAGAAGCATGCACTAAATATATTTCTAAATATATGCTAATTTCAAACCGTATGAATGGCTAAGATAAAATTAAACTGCGAAAATCCATAAATAAAATTCAGCTGATATGCGTGAAACTGCAAAATTTTTTGTGAAACATTTTAACGTGTCAGAATGATGAATAACTATTTCGAAATTAAAAGAAAATATTAGATCAGTTTCGAAGAATTTTATAAAACTTTAGAGAAGGGCAGAACAAGTCACAAAAACATTAAAATTATATAAATATAAATCCTATGCATAAATATTTTGATATAAAATGCGATTATTTTATTTCCGTATATTTCTAACTTGTTCATGCCACAAAAGGTTGTACAGTGTTACAACAGTTCAAGCAAGGAATATTACAAACGATTATAATAGCAGATCACAGCAAGACTCAATATAATGATGAAGGTAAATCGAATCTCCTTTAACCATAGTCACTCAAACAGATGAAATGACATTTAAACTCTATTAATGTCATGATTTTTTAATTATTCACTCATAATTTTGGTAATGTATGTGATTGTAATACAGCAACTGTTACAATAGGTTCTGACACATAATTACAGGGTGCGTCAGGTATTTGAGAACAAACCAATATGTGCTTTCAAACAGGAATATTCACGAGAGATAGAGCATTGTTTTTATTTTTACGGCATGTACAAGTGATCACATTACACACTGGATAACATCATTTCTTGAAACCAGTACGATCCGCAATAACCGCCTCTACAGGCCGTGAAAACTGACTACAGGTAATGAACAGGTGAGTGTTGGGAACATTTGCCAATGCATGAACAAGGGCAGCCTAGAGAGCCTCAACATTGTCCTGCGGATGACTATTTGCGTCCCTCTCAACTACGCGACATACGTAATACGCCATTCGGTTAATATCTGAGTAGCTGGGGGACCAACAAGTGGCGGTTGACATTGCCATGAATGTTTTTGCCATCCATTTTTGGTTTGTATGGGCCGTATGAGATAGAACAGAGTCTTGTTAAAAAATGTACGGCCTCCACTTGTTAGAGAAGTAATTTAGTGCTTTAACAGCTCGGTATAAGCAACAGCATTGACTATGGCTCCTTGAAGAATGCAATGAGGAGGCATCATATCGCCCTCGATCTTCAGGACCCACTCCCCCCCACCCCCGAATTGTCAATGACGTAAGGCATTTTCTGCACATATCTGTTAGAACCTCTTCGGGGATTTTACATCAGCGCCGATCTTTTTGATGTTCAATTTCGTGACCTAAGCAAAGTTTTTCTCTTTGTAAAGGAACAAGAGCATTTCCGACTCTTATTGATGCTTCAGATTTTGAATTATGTACTTGTATCTGATCAGGCGGTAATCCTTGGTTCTCTAGGGCAAAAAGCTGTACTCTCCTCTCCACGTACGACATCAAACGGATGTCCTCATGAATCACACATCTGATTGTGGTCTAATCAACCTGTAACACCCTCACGAGTGCCCTCATCTACTTAACAACATTTTCATCGACTTGACTGACGAATTCCGGTTTCTTGATGATTTCATATTGCTGACAATGTCGCTTCCTACATGAAACATTTGCCACAAATCTGGCATCCTTGGATTCTCTCCTTATATTAAAGATGAATGTCCGGACGAGCTTCAAGAATGTGGTAATCTATAAATCGAAGTATTCTTGAGACAATGAAAGGATGACACCTTGCCTCTTCATATCTTTATTTAGTTTAGGTTCTAACATGTGTACATGTAGCTAAAAAAGATTTGATGCTATGATATACAATGTGATATTTCACGTATAACATGTGTTCTCAAATACCCCCACCTTGTCATATCTGCAGCATGTTCCATTATCTGAATATATCATTACATAAATTCAAAAGTCGGGGTCTGTATAAACTTTTTTTTAAAATCTGCATAAAATTGCCGATGTAGCAAGGGAAATTACGTGTGGTCTTTCTTTTATACATCAGAAAGTGTTTGAAGTTATGGATAGAATTAAACGAAATATCATATATATGTTTTGCACATTTGATGTCAGGTTTTAATTGAAACTGGGAATATTCCCCTTGAAGAGGGACGTTGCGATATCAATTTTGTGCGATTTTATCGATTTTTTGCAGTTTAAATGGGCCGAGGTATCTACAAAATCTTGGCGAAAATCAGCATTAAATTGGCCCTGTGAGACAAATTGTGTTTTATTTTCAGGACAGGTGCTGTATCTGTTGAAAAAAAATCATACAGACTCAACCAATCCTCCAATCTAGGTTTATTTTGCATATCCGTCGTAAGCAATTTTTTCTCGTTTTTTGATTTCTTATCCGTTGTTTACCATCATCGGACCATCGTTACGAAATAGGCTTGTTGGACTTCGGTAAGACGTATATTGTTGCTACCCATGCTTTTCAAACATTTAATGTCAAAAAACCTTGAAGTGTAATGAAACAAGTAAAAATTAAACAAAAAAATTAAAAAAAGCGAACTAATTATTTCTCATCAATGTTAAACTATTTTTTATATTACTTACCTATTTATTTCATTTATTTGTATTGGTGACATTTAAGTTGAATTTAATTGTTAGTTCCTTTCTATAAACACTGTTTTGATGAGGCCTATAGATGTCTATGATGGTTAGAGTTGCAGTAAAGCTAGAGATAACGTACACAAATTCCAGGTTGTGTAATATTTAAACGGATCTTCTGACAGTAAAGTAGTCAATGAAACATCATCTTCCTTTTGAAAGACCTATCCAATAATATACCACTCAATAGGGTGCGTAGAAAAAATTTCACGTGCCTACCACCATTTTGTATTTTACGGCAGCCATTGTGAATTTATAAAAACAAAATCTAGCCTATATCCATCGGACGGTTAAGATGAATCGATAGAGACCTCATTCATTAAAATCCATCTAGCCGTTGGTATGTTTCAAGGGTATAAAGTAATCCACATACCCACATACGCCTGAAACACATAACCCTTCTTGGCAGTCGGGTAAAAAATAAACAACAGATCTATTAACTGCTCATTTTTTTATTTCTAAAATGCATAATTAACAAAAATATGCTTTTTGAAGTATTAATATGTATGAGAATGTACAAAGGTTTGGAATTTGCAAATCCGACTAGTTTTCGTTCATGTTGCCATATCTTTAAACTAGTATGTTGTGGCCATCACAAAACTTTCTTCTATATAAACCACGTCAATTAAATCATTTAAATAGTACAAGAAATAACAAAGATTTAGCACCAATTCATATCAAAGTATATCTGAATTTGAAGTTGGATGAAAATTCGTGCATTAGTTGTTGAGATAGAGCTATAGCGGAAATTCTGAAAAAATGTAGCATACCAGCGCCACCTGTTGAGCGATTTACACCAAAAGTAAACAGCACTAAACGATATCAAGGTATACCTGAATCTGAAGTTTCTTGAAAATCCAAGCATTAGTTCTTGGGATAAAGCTATTGCGGAAATCGCAAAAAATACAGCATAGCAGCGCCACCTGTTGAGCGATTTATACCAAAAATCAAACAGCACTGACTTATACGTCAATTCATGTCAAGTACTAACTAAATCTGAAGTTTGATGAAAATCCGTGCAATAGTTCTTGAGATACAGCTCTTGTGAAAATCGTGAAAAATGCAGCACAGCAGCACCACCTGTTGCGCGATTTACACCAAAAATTAAACAGCACTAATTTATATCAGGGGCTAACTGAATCTGAAGTTTGATGAAAATTCGTGCATTTTTTCTTGAGTTAGAGCTATTGCGATAATCATGAAAAATGCAGCATACCAGCGCCACCTGTTGGGCGATTTTCACAGAAAAGTAATCAGCACCAAACTATATCTTTATATCAAGGTCTAACTAAATATGAAGTTTTGTGAAATTCCGTGCATTAGTTCTTGAGATAGAGCGCCCACAAAATTTGTGTCACATACAGACTCACAGACAGAGTGACAGAGTGACAGAGTGACAGAGAGACTCACAGACAGGCATTTTCTAAAAATCATCAAATCGTGTTCTGGACATTCTAAAACGTATAAATCCGTCGAAAACCGGTAGTCGAAAATTTTCACGAATCCAATACTTTCTTCTTGTAAAGATAGAAGAAAGTAAAAAAGGAACTAAAATTGTATATTACAACATGACAAAAAAAAAAAATACATATTTATTTTTGACAACAATGTAATAGTTATGGAAATTTAATTTAAAAAAATTCTTTCTGTTGTGATAACTTTAAAAGAGACTGGGGAAAAATGCATTTTTATGTATATTTCGTATTAAATACTACCTATTATAATCTGCCCTATGTTGGAATTTCTGAAACATTTTTGCAGATCTACCAAAAACTGCCTTCAGTGAAAAACTTTATATATATATATATATATATATATATATATATATGGGCAATTTTGACAGCAAAAACAAATTAAAAATGCATAGCGGTTGAAGAGAAAAAATCATCGTATTAAGTGTGTTCTCAAATCCAAACTGCTTATTGTTACTTTCTTCTATCTTTACAAGAAGAATTGGTTTCATGAAAATTTTCGAATTCCAGTTTTCGACGGATTTATACGTTTTATGGGTCAGAGATTCCAAAAAACATGTTTTTACAAAATGTCTGTCTGTGAGTCTGTCTGTCTGTCTGTCTGTCCGTCCGTCTGTCTGTCTGTATGTGACACAAATTTTTTGGGCGCTCTGTCTCAAGAACTAAGGCACAGAATTTAATAAAAAATTATATTCAGGTAGTCCCTGAAATAGATTGGCGCTGATTAGTTTTTGGTGTAAATCCGCTTCTATGTAGCATTTTTCAGTATATCCGCAAAAGCTCTATCTCAAGAACTAATGCACGGATTTTTATAAAACTTCAGATTCCGTTAATCCTTGATATGAATTGGTGCTGGTAACGTTTTGGTGCAAATCGCCCGACAGATGGCGCTGCTATGCTGCATTTTGTAGCATTAACACGATTTTCGCAATAGCTCAATCTCAAGAAATAGTGCACGGATTTTCATCAAACTTCAGATTCAGTTAGTGCTTGACATGAATGGACGTTTTGCCTCTTGTGGTATAAATCGCTCTACAGGTGGCGCTGCTATGCTGCACTTTTTGAGATTTCCGCAATAGCTCTATCTCAAGAACTAATACTTGTGGTTTTCAACAAACTTCAGATTCAGGTATACATGAATATGAATTAGTGCTGTTTATGTTTTGGTGTAAATCGCTCAACAGGTGGCGCTGCTATGCAGCATTTTTCACGATTTCCACAATAGCTCAATGTCCAGAACTAATGCACGGATTTTCATCAAACTTCAGATTCAGTTAGTCCTTGACATGAAATGATGTTTTGTACCTTTTCGTGTAAATCGCTCAACAGGTGGCGCTGCTGTGCTGCATTTTTTGTGATTTCCACAGTAGCTCTAGCTCCAGAACTAATGCACTGATTTTCATCAAGCTTCAGATTCCGGTATACCTTAATATGAATTAGTGCTGTTTGTGTTTTGGTGCAAATCGTTCGACAGGTGGCGCTGCTATGCTGAATTTTTCAGAATTTCCCCTACAGCTCTATCTCAATAACTAATGCACGAATTTTTATCAAACTTCGAATTCAGGTATACTTTGATACGAATTGTTTCTAAATTGATGTAATTTCTTATACTATTTAAATGATTTAATTGATGTGATTTATATAGAAGAAAGTTTTGTGATGGCCACAACATACTAGTCTTACTTATAAATTCATTTTTGCTTTCAAACGCATCCAGTTGGTAAGTTTTCTTATTCAGAAAGTATATAATGCACAGTAATAGTCGATTTTTTTGATAACGGCAGAATATATTAAAAAAAAAAAAATTATGTCAAATTAGGCATTTTGAACCAAATTTCCAGAAGCGATTTTGTTGGAAACGAAAAATATTGTCCTACTGAGAAAATAATTGTTTTTAAATCAAGTTCTAATTAATTAAGTGAAAAAAAAAAGGAAATACAGGTCTCTTATAATTCTCTTCAAAAATCCCGTCAGCAAGTTTCATGTTTTTTTCTTTTAAAAATACATCTGAAAGTGTGTCAGAAAATTTCGAGTTGTTGAGCTTGGACAAGTATTTTTTTTTTTTTAATATCGCCTAAACATGATTCTGATAAAACCAGCTTTTACATAAAAATGAAATTAAAAACTGGTCAAAACCTGCCAGATAAAATTGTTAAAGTGGGTTTATATTTAATCATGATTTAGTTTTTGTTGTTAAAATTAGTACTTCACTTGGAAATCTACCTGCTCCTGTAGTCCAAGATGGAGGGATTTTTTTTTTTTTAAATAAACTCATTAGTTCTAGCTTTTTACTAATGATAAATGGAAGGGAATGATTTTTCATAATCTCGGCCAACACCATATTTGGGAATTTGTAATGGAAATGAATGGGAAGAACATGAATTGCAGTCTCGATGTCAAGCGAATTTTCTGCATTTTTTTTATAATATTAAGGTATAACTAAAAATTTTTTACTGTAATGTATTAAGTTTGAGAGTTATGAACTTGTCACTGATCGTAAACACACGATGTGTAAATTTAGAGCATGGTTAGTTTCAATTTAACATAATAAGGATAGAAATACTACAAAAGTGTAAAACTAAATTCATTTTTTATCTGTTTAAATGTCTGGAATGTCCCAGTCACTGACTGATATACAAAGGAAGAGTAATACAGAGAGCAATGAAATGAAGAGTAATACAGAGAGCAATGGTGCTCAGAGATTCTAGTGAAGTAGATGGCTACTGAGAGAAAACATTAGGTCATTAGAAAAGAAACATAAACTAGTATGAAAATATATTAAAGACATATACGTTTTTTCTGGGCAAAAATATTGAAAATATATCCCGGAAAATTTAACTGAAATGTACTTAAAAAATAAAAAAATTCGCAAAGTTGATAAGATCTCCCGGTAATTTGCAATTCCAGCTGTCTATTTGTGCCTTTGAGCCTTGTAGAGTTGGCAGCATATCATAACACACACTGACTGTGTCCATTTATGGTATTTGCTAATCGCCATCGTCTTGAAGAGAGATGCGGAATCTTTTTCATCCTCGTGCCATTTTTTTTTCAAAAAAAAAAAGAAAAAAAAACGTTTTACATGACCATAGCTTGCAAACATTCAAACAAAAAAAAAGCAATTTAACAAATTACAACGACCATTTGGAGAAGGATTTTTTCAAAGACTAAAATTTAAGACATAAAAAATCGCACTGAGATGATCATACATTACGTACGCCATGAATTAAACATTAATAGTGCTATTACACGTAAAAATTCCAAGCGACAAAAATCGCCTGCGATTCGTATTTGGTGTGAAATATTTATATGTATTCATTCCTGTCCTATTTATCTTTTTTTTTTTATTATTATTGGATTATTTCATTTCTCTTTTGCACGTGAAAATCTTACAAATTAAAAGTAACTCTTTGGCAGAAATTGTTATTCATTTTCTTTCATTTTCATTAGTTATTATCCACCTGAAACTTACGTATTATCCAAGCATTTCATTGGCTGTTCTGGAAAAGGCTTTTCCATCGTCAGATTTCCAAGAAATCTGACTACCAATTTTAAATGAAATTTCATTCTTAAACTTCTAAACATCCGACAATATTACATTTACACCGTCGGCGTCGGATAGAGAAAAAAATGTACTTTTAAATGCAATTTGTTTGAAAGCTGTATCTCAATTTGTTTCTGAGTTATTAATTTTTTTTGGTAGTTTTTATTACATTTTTGTCATAGTGGCAACAGAAGGTATACATCTCTGTTGAAAGTAAAAAGAAATACAGATTACTGTATAGACCAATCAGAAAACGAATAAAATGCGGATTAAACCAATAAAAACCTTCAGATATGCTTTTGATTTCCTACCCTGACGAGAACAATAATCATTTTTCCAAATGGTTAATAAGTGGATGAAGTTACTTTATTTTTTGTTTATAAAGATTAAAAATCTGTTATTATTATTAAAATTGTTAACTTGTTATATAGCACACAGATGCACTGTAATAATTATAGTAATAATTATAGCTTTGAAAGTAATAAAAGGGTAAATGCAACATTGTTTTGCATGATTACTTCTGTCAAAAAATAGAAAGAAATGTAATTAAATGATGGTTTAATAGCGTTTTCAAGTTGCTAAGTATTTTGTGAACCGTGGTTTCTTGAGACTTTTAGATTAAAAATGAATTTCGGAAATGGAATTACAGCAAGGATTCGCAAAAACTAATTAATCCTAATCTCTGAATAACAGGAAGGTATGTACCAAAATTTTGTCTTTTCCTTGTCATCAATCAGGTAGTGTCCACACCATTTAAGAAACTTAAAACTGTTGCAATCCATTTATAAACTACGCATTTCTTATTTCTAAAATGCGTAATCAACAAATCAACAAATATATCCTTTTTAGGTGCGTTCGTAATTATATAAATACGTAGCACCTATAGTCGTCGTTCAGTCCGTCCGTCTGTCCGTCCGTCTGTCCGTCTGTCCGTCCGTCTGTCCGTCTGTCCGTCCGTCCGTCTGTCCGCATGTAACAGAGCAAAAACTACCCAACCGAATGGTCTGAAATTTCAAATATATGATTGTTGCAAAATTTTGTCGAGCCATTTCAAATTTTATGAAAATCGGATGTATAGTTTAATTACAGGGATAGTCAAAAGTTTTTCTTTACATTACGGCCAATGGGAAAAATTATTGCAAGTGCATTTTAATGATATTACAGCCTTCCGAATGATCCGAAATTTTAATGATATAACTGTTGCAAAATTTTGTCGAGCCCTTTCAAATTTTAGGAAAATCGGATGTATAGTTTAATTACAGGGACAGTCAAAAGTTTTTCCTTACATTACGGCCAATGGGAAAAATTATTGCAAGTGCATTTTAATGATATGAGAGCCTTCCGAATGATCTGAAATTTTAAAGATGTAACTGTTGCAAAATTTTGTCGAGCCTTCAAATTTTAGAAAAATCGGATGTATAGTTTAATTACAGGGACAGTCAAAAGTTTTTCTTTACATTACGGCCAATGGGAAAAATTATTGCAAGTGGATTTTAATGATATTAGAGCCTTCCGAATGATCTGAAATTTTAAAGATATAACTGTTGCAAAATTTTGTCGAGCCCTTTCAAATTTTAGGAAAATCGGATGCATAGTTTAATTACAGGGACAGTCAAAAGTTTTTCTTTACATTACGGCCAATGGGAAAAATTATTGCAAGTGCATTTTAATGATATTACAGCCTTTCGAATGGTCTGAAATTTTAAAGATATAATTGTTGCAAAATTTTGTTGAGCTATTTCAAATTTTAGGAAAATTGGATGTATAGTTTAATTACAGGGACAGTCAAAAGTGTTCCGTTACATTACGGGGAATGGGAAAAAATATTGGAAGTGCATTTTAATGATGTATCAGACTATGCGCTTTATGAAGTGCAAAAAATTATACATTCAGTACAATATGGGGCGCAAAAAATAATTATAAAACTAGTTATAGTACGAACGCACCTCATTTGCCACGTTTGACGAGCAATTTCCAACTTGTTGAAGTTGTTACATGTATGAGAACGATGAAAGTTTCGGGAGTCGCACATCTGGCTAGTTTTCTTTCCTGTAGCCATATCTTAAAAAAAGAGGTAATATCGTCTGTTACAGCATGACAAAAAATATAAAATACTTGCTTCTGAAAATAATGTAACAGTTATAGGAATTAATTTCTTTTGTCATATCTTTTTAAAAATAAAGAAACAGTGCATTTTTTTAAAATAAACTCATTAGTTCCAGCTCTCACTTACGATAAATTAAAGTGGAGGATTTTCCGTAATCGCCGTCCACATCAAATTTGCGAAATTGTAACGGAAATGTATGGAAACAAGATGAATCGCAGTCTCAAAGTCAAACGAATTTTCTGCGTTATTCTTTTAATGTTAAGGCCTAGTTAAATTTTTGAACTTTAATATATTCAGTAACACTGCTATGAATTTGTCATTCATGGTAGAACACATATTGTGTAAATATAGGGCATCGTTCAATAAAAAGTTCCAATTTAACGTAATGAGGATATAAATATTACAAAAATGTAAAACAAAATTGAGTTTTTATCTTTGAAAGTGTTTGAAATATTCCAATCACCGACTGATAAGCGCATGGAGAGTTATGCCGAATGCAATAGAGCTCACAGGTTCTTGTGAAGTACATGGCTACTCAGAGAGAACATCAGAACATTCAGTTATGTTATTTTAAAGAAAACATAAACGAATATGATAATAATAAAAAGCATATGCAGTGAAACCTTCTTGAACGGCCACCTCTAAACAACGAATACCTCCGAATACCGGCCACATGTTGATGGAACCAAACATGTTCCGTAGCATTAACATTAGTACGAAACTCTAAATAAGGAATACTGGACAACAGCCATTCAAATTCACGAGAAAACTTTTTTACTGCTCCTGGTACAATTCCAGATTTATTTGAAAACCGAAATGTGAAGCAGATCAAACAAAATTTGCCTGATATGTGAACAAACAGAAAAGAAAGACATTAATAATAATGCAGAAATTTTATATAATGTTCTTAGAACGGTAGGCATAAATAACTAACGTAAAGTCCTGCTTGTTTGTATGCCTGGTCAAAAATTTGGCAGTTACTCCCACATTTGATTCCATACAGCAAATGGTGGAAGATAGAAGAAAGGAAGAGGAAATAGATAATAGAAATACCCAAAATTTCCAGTATTAACACATATACCAAAGATTCGAAGAACCTTCGTGAAATCCAAAAATTCTCATCAAACCATAATGATAATGAGTTGTATAGCAAAACAAGTCACATTTTTTTTTTTTTTGTCTTTGAATTAAAAAAAAAAAAAAAAAAAAAAAAAAAAAAAAAAAAAAAAAACTATGCAAATCACTGATTTCCTTATTATATTAAAACAATGAGGATTAATTAAAATGGTTGTGTGTATTTATCTTTTAATGTATGTAATTTTGAGTTTTTCTTTAAATGAAACCTCTGAATAACACCCACCTATGAAAAGCGGTCACTTTTCGCCGGTCCCACGGGTAATCGTTATTCAGAGGTTACACTGTATATGTTTTTAAAATTGTAATATATATATATATATATATATATATATATATATATATATATATATATATATATATATCGCGGAAAATTTAACAAGAATATTGTTTTAAAATTAAAAATTTCCTGTCGAAAGGTATCCTTATAACTTATCAATCAAGCTATCTAATTGAACCTTTTAACCTCTTAGAGTTGCCAGCATATTAACACAATTACCATAACTATTTATGACAGTAGCCCTCGATTTGAAGAGGGACGCAGAATCTGTGCTATTTTTTTTAACAGATTTTACGTCACCATCGCTTACTAACAATAAAATAAAAAAATTGTGTATCAAATTATTTAATCTTTTTATTTATAAGGATGTTAGCACGCGTGTAGAAACACTGTAATAATTATAATAACAATTATAGTTTATAAAGTTACAAAATGGTAAATGCAACATCGTTGTATGAATAATTCTTTAAAAATGAGAAAAATAATATATATTACAATGCAGGTTTAAGAATGTTTTTAAGTTTCTAAATATTTTCACAACCGTGGTGCATTTAGACTTTTAGATTAACAATAAAAAAATAATAAATCCTACGTACGGGAAAACAGCAGCATATGTAACAGAGTTTTTCTTTTTCCTGGGCGTCACTCAGGAAATGTCCCCACCATTCAACGAGCTTAAAACTGCCCTGATATTCATGTATAATTGCATTTATTTTTTTCATGTCCTTTGAAATTTTATCGACTTTCACTAGAATTCTGTGTATGTAACAGAGTTTCCAGCAACTTCTAAAATTAGACTGAAAAATCTGATGAAATTTTTTGTGAACTATTGTCCTCTAACTTAATTAAAATTATTTGTACTTACTTGCTTTGTTCACGAATTCCAGTACATTTAAAATTAGTATAAATGAAATTATATTCTTAATTCAGCATAAAAATTAAAATACTGTGTCGATGTGGGTTAGGATAAACTCATTCGACACTTAAACAAACATATTTTTAATAAGGATAACACACAAACTATATACAGATTCGCGAAAAGCGCAAAATAACTTTGAAACATACATATTTCCATAAAAACATCTCTAGATGAGATACATTTCGAACATACGCCGAAACTCTACTTAAACCCGAACAATCATAATTACATACCTTCACTTCAATTCATGTTTGGCAAAATATCTCAGGATATTTTGCCGACAGTGGAAACAGCGCCATCTATATGCTATAAAAATAAGGGAAGGCTGTCATTTTGTTACAACCTCTCCCCCCTGGTTCCGCGGACGTCCCGGTGAGGAACCAGTAACTTTTTTAGGTGGTCTTCCGCGTTTCCTAATAGGTGCAACAGGCACAATGTCAGAGTCATTACACAGTTTCAAAGCTGAAGTATGACATGTAGCAAGAGGTTCATTTGGATTGTCCATGCTTGCTATAACAAATGTGGTGGGCGATTTTTCAGTTAAAATAATGTATGGTCCGTCACGTTTAGGCATGAACTTTGCAGTTTTATTGCTTGAGGCTTTACTTACTGGATGTAAGTCAACCCAAACCTTGTCTCCTGGAGCAAAACAATGTCCTGGTTTTCTTTTACGGTCAGCGTATTTCTTTCTTTGATCTTGCTTAGCTTCAACTTTGTCCTTAATTCCTGTGGTGAATTTTGCAGATTTCTTGAGGTATGGTGTAATTTCAGGTACAAAGTTGTCATTGTGAATTACAGCACGAATGTCGTGTTGAACATCGTCTGTCGTTCTTAATTCTCTCCCAAATTGTAAAAATGCTGCTGTTTCTCCAGTGGTGTCATACTTAGCAGTATTCATTGCAAAAAGTATTGTTGGAAGTTTCTCTTCCCATGAACAGTGGTCATTCTCTACTAATATAGCAAATCTCGGCTTGAGATCTCTATTTTTTCTCTCCACAGGGTTTACCTGAGGATGATATATGGGAGTTGGGTTTTGTTTGATACCTAAAAGAAAACAAAGTTGTTGCATCACACTACTAACAAATTGTGGTCAGTTATCACATATTATACGTCTGGGTAGACCATATCTAAGGATAACTTCTTCGAGCAACGTAGTTGCACACTGTGCAGTAGCTTATTTAAGAGCAAATAGTTCAACCCATCTTGTTGCACAGTCTTCCACTATGAATATCCGTCTTTTACCATTCTTACTTTTTGGTAAAGGGCCAAAAAGATCAATTGAAAGAACTTCAAATCGTTGTGAATACACTGGTGTTTGTAACAAACCGGATGGTTTTTGATTAGAAGGTTTATACCTATTACATTCAGCACAATGTTTGACGTAATCTGCAATGTATGAACGCATTCCAGTCCAATAATATCTTTTGGATATTCCATTAAATGTACCTTCAGCACCGTAGTGACCAGCCGTAGGTGAGTCATGGTGTTCTTTTAAAATTTTCTCCCTTTCATGTGAGGGGACTACTAGTTGTGCTTCTTCAGATTCCGAAGTTGGGGAATACCTGTATAAAACTCCTTGGTTCATAACATAACCGCGTTCAGTCCAGTTAGTGTAGTCTAGAGTTTTTTCTTCATCTTCGAAACTTTTAATAATTTTCTTTAATTCTTCATCTTTCATTTGTTCAGCACGTAGATTACTAGGCATTTTAGCAGTGATATCAATCATTATGGTGCAAATATCACAATCTTCTTTACTGATTTGATCACACGCAGGACGAGAAAGCATGTCAGCTATGACGTTCGCTTTACCTGGAATGTATTCCATTTTCACATTAAATTCTTGCAACTGTAAAGCTCATCTGGCAAGTCTTCAGAAGGGAACTTTAAGCTAATGAGCCATCGGAGAGGCTGGTGGTCGGATGCCACAGTAACTGCTGTTCCGTCAATGTATCCTCTGAATTTATTAAGAGCCCAGACAACAGCAAGAGCTTCCCGCTCCGTGGTGTGATAGTTGCGTTCTGCAGGAGTCAGTAATCTACTGGCGTACTCAATCGGATGCTCTTCCGCACCTTTACCCTGTAGAAGTACTGCTCCAAGAGCATAATTGCTTGCATCGGTTCGAATGATGAAGGGTTTTGTTTCATCAGCCTGTTTCAATATTGATGCTAAAACCAGGCATTGCTTCAAGGTTTGAAATGCATTTTCTTCATCGGCACCCCAATGCCATTCAACATTCTTCTTAGTGAGATTACTAAGTGGTCTGGATATTTCTGCAAAATCTTGTATAAAACGGCGATACCATGAACATGTCTGCAGAAACGATTGCAGTTATTTTATATTCTTGGGAGGTGGGATCCTCATAATAGCATCAATTTTCCCAGGATCAACTTCTAGGCCATTTGGAGTGATCCAGTGTCCTAAGTACCTTACTCTGGTACATGCAAAGTTGCATTTTTCTCGATTTGCAGAAAGTTTCCATTTGTCTAATCTTTGAAAAACAGCTTCAAGATCAGATAGATGTTGCTCAAAAATTGATGATAAAATAATGAGTTCATCAAGGTAAGAGAGAATATTTACATCTGGGAGTCCGTTGCGAAAGTTATCCATCGTTCTCTGAAACGTTGCAGGAGCGTTACGGAGTCCAAAAGGCATTCTTCGAAAGCGGTATGTTCCGAGACGACGTACAAAAGCCGTTTTATCACGATCAGGCCCATAGACATTCACCTGATGGAAGCCAGCATTCAGATCCAGAGTGGTCATGAACTGGGCAGTCTTTGCCTGATGTAGAAGATCGTCCATACGAGGAAGTGGATAGGTATCCGGTATAGTCACTTCATTGAGCTTACTGTAGTCTACACATAGACGTACACTACCATTTGGCTTAGGAATAAGCACGATTGGTGCAGAATATGGAGATTCGCATTGCTCAATAATTCCTTTGGCAAGAAGATCATCAATTACTGTTTTCAACAACTCTTTCTTAGCTGGTGATAACCTGTAAGGTGGTAATGATATTGGACGATGTTCTCTAGTGTTTATGTGATGTTCGACGACGGGTGTTGCTTCTCCTCCTGGTTGAAAGGTATTGGGAAATTTTTCAAGCAAGTCATTAAGTCTCTTTCGTTGTATTGCAGATAGCTTACCTTCATTTTCTCTTAACATAACTGTGTTAACTTTGACATTTGGTGTTGGGATTTCAGACGTCGTTCTGAAAGGATCATCAGCAAAAGGAATTTTATATTTTGGATTGTTCTGGAAATACCAACTTTGACTATTCATATCCAACACAATCCCCATTTTATTCAAATCTTCTATGCCTATTTCCGGATCAATATCCAATGCAATATCCTATTTCCGGAGGCTCCGGGTAACGCAAAAATCGTTGTATTAGCTCTACGACCTTCTATTTCAACAGTGATTGTTGCTTGAAGAACGTTAGTTTCTTTTCGTATGCCATCAGCGAGCGTTATGTTTACACTGGTCTCTTCGAACGAAGTTCCTTGGTCACGGAGAAGCTTGAACAACATTTCCCCAGCAATGGAATGTGTAGCTCCGGTATCTGCGCAAGCTACCCCTGTAATACCATTTACCTTAATATACAACATAGGTGTTGCCTGTGTATTAATATAACAATATTGGAGATGGAGGGAACTAAAATTTGCTGATTTTACTTGCGTAGATAGAGAACAATTAGGACATTTTGCTTTGACAAAACCTTGTTTCCCACAGCCATAGCAGCTTATAATTGGACGCTTATCATTGTTTACAAAGCGTGAATTCGTATATTTTGAGGTAGGAGAAGTATTTTTGAAATTTCTAAAATGTTCACTAGCTTCATTTTTGATTATCTGATTTTTCCAGAATTCCTGACCATTTGAATTTTTAGATAAAACATGTTTCTGTGTTTCCCGCGATTTTCAATTACTTGCTGATTTTTGAAAAGGGGGTCTAATATTTTCATATATGTCAAGCTTTTCGGCTAACAAGAGAGGGTCATTTAGTTTGTCCCAACCATCTAAATAATGATTTTTATATTATGGTGGGCACTTTTTTTTAATCTGATCAGCGATTATTAGTTCTGAGAGCTTTTCAAATGAATTAACTTCTAATTCGGATAACCAACCTTCAAAATAATTTCCAATTTCAAATTAAAAATCTTTCCAAGTAGAATTCTCTCTTTTTTGATGTCGGCTAAATAATACCCTAAACTTCACCGCTGTTAATTTAAATCTTTTTAACAATATGTCACGAATATGTGCATAGTTTTTTAACATTTCTTCAGGCTCTCTTGCTATAAGTTTAGCAATGTCGCTCGGAAGAACGGCGATTAATTGTGAGACCCAAAAATCTTTGGAGGCATTTAACATTTTCATTTGACGTTCAAACATTGTCAAGAACAACGACATATCATCTTTTTCCGGATTAAATGGTGGTAGGATGTTTTTAATATCTATACACATCTGGTCCATTTGATTTTGTGGAACAGTTGTCGCGGTATGGTTTTGAGCTTGCAGCTTAAGTTTTTCTCATATGCTCTTTCCTCTGCGATACGCTTGTCCTCAACCCTTTGTTCTTCTATGCTCTCTTGTTTTTTCCTATTTTGTTCTTCTATGCTCTCTTGTTTTTTTCTATCTTCCACGCTAGCAATCAATGCCTCTTTTACAAATTGTTCATCGTCTTTAAAAAGGGCGCACTTCATAATTTTTTCACGCAAGACTACTATTTTATCATCTGCATCTACCTGAAGCTCTAATTCGCTAGCCAAATTATATAAATCGATTTTTTTTCCTTTAGAAAGAAACGCCATTTTCCCTCAAATCAGTTAAATTTATGCTTAAATTACAAAATTATATGCAATACTTGACCCATTAAATAATCAAATAACAAAATAACTACCTTCCCCTTACAGGTAAATATGCATAAACTTTCATAAACATTTGATGAAACATACAAAAAATAATTTAATACCATACTAAAATCTATCTCTAATTAAACACGAGTTCATGTAAATATTAATGCAAAAATATTATAATCAGTTAATATGCAACTTTTTTTTCTAATATAACTTACCGTATAAAACTGTCAGAAATATTTAAATCATAAAATTTTAAGTATATGAAATACCACGGATAATTTGATGTGAAAGAATGTTTCATTCACAAATAAATATGAAAGCAACAAAATATCAAAATAAAGTACTTACTTACTTCTTTAAAATAAACATTCTAAATAATTATTGACGATTACTGAAATAACTTTTCTTTTCTAATATACTACGTTTGCACAGTTAAAAGAAATAATCATAAAATTCACTTACTCAAATTATATTGCATTGAGAAAAAAAAATTACCAAAAGAAATTATATAACTCTTTCCCTTTCAGAAAATTAATCTTTCATAATACTCTTAAAGAAGAGCAAAACAAAAAAAAAAAACACATACATAAAACAGCATTTAAAAATAAATAAATAATGATCAAAGCTTAGCAGAGCTGGCGCCAGCAAAAAACAGAAAAACAAAAAAAAATTTCAACTTTTTTCCGGTAAGAAAACAAATAAAATTTATCTTTAGATAATCATTCTTCGGTGAATCACGTGACCGTTTCAGATTTCTTTTAAAGCACAGAATAAACGGTACTAGCAGGCACAGATAGTTATTTCGAAAACATTTTAGAACTGCACGTAAAGAAATGTAGATGATCACAGACAGCAATTATGTAACAAACTCGAAGATATTTTTTATGATTTTAAACAGCACACTTTCGCCTTGAGAACTTTGAAGCTTGAAGCATACCCCACAAATAATTATTCCATAAGGATAGCACTAATTACTTGATTTATTATCAAAAAAGAATGCACACATTAGAACCGAAGTGGTTCTTTTTTAAACTATTCTTGAAATGATGATTTCACAGAATTACGAATCTAGCTAATTCTTTTTAATTCACTTGATTGTCAGGGCGACAATAAACTTTAACAAATGCACTGTTCTTAAAATTATCTTTCACAGAAACTTTTCAAATTTAAGAATCGGGCCGATTCTTTTGCTCCATTTACTTATCATCAGGATGATGATTACGTTTAAAGAAGATTTTTTACGTTGGGCGCCATTTTGTGTCGATGTGGGTTAGGATAAACTCATTCGGCACTTAAACAAACACATTTTTAATAAGGATAACACACAAACTATATACAGATTCGCGAAAAGCGCAAAATAACTTTGAAACATACATATTTCCATAAAAACATCTCTAGATGAGATACATTTCGAACATACGCCGAAACTCTACTTAAACCCGAACAATCATAATTACATACCTTCATTTCACTTCATGTTTGGCAAAATATCTCAGGATATTTTGCCGACAGTGGCAACAGCGCCGTCTATATGCTATAAAAATAAGGGAAGGCAGTCATTTTGTTACAATACATAATATATGGAGCTTTAATGTTTATTGGTAATAGTCAAAATAAAATTCAGCTGAAAACGTATTATTAAACAGTGTTCCTTATTACAAATTTTAGGACTCTAATATTAAAATCAGATGAGCGAGAGGTTTAATTTTAGTTGTGGTAATGATGCTGAATCAGGGAAAACATATGGGGCATTCTCACAATCTTTTGACTTTTGGGGGAAAAATCTGACAAAATTAAACTTGCTAAAATAACATTTTAATCTGATAGACGAATGCCTTAATTATTCAAAATTAAAAAAAAACGGTCAGCAGCGAAAATTTTTTTATTTAACTGACGTTTAAGTTAAGCTTACGAGTTTAATTTACCTTACCATTTTACACCTATAACTTTTTATTTTCTTCTAAATTTTTACTTATAATGAACTTTCATAGTACCCACAGGACATTCAAATAAGAAATAATAATAATGTAGTACTTTTAAAACAGAATTTTTGTATAACATTGTCTTAAAGGGGTGTTAAAGAAGGGACGATATGGTAAAGAAAGGGATGGTATTAGAAAAAAGTGACGAAAGGGTAAAAAAAGGGACGGTAAGGAAAACTACCACCTATTTTTAGGAAAATCATGTTAAGACTAAGTGATAGCCACAATGTTCATTGATTTTTAGAAACAGTTGTTAACATTGGATTTTTTTTTTTTTTTTTTTTTTTTTTTTTTTTTTTTTTTTCCAATTTACCTCCAAAAGTGCAGGAATAAACCTTGGGGACGGTGAGACTACCAATAAAGCCACGATGCTTGAAATTGATATTTAAATGCTGATTTAAATTCTAAAGTAAATTTCCTGCAAAAGAATTTTAGACATTATTTCTTTAGCATACTTCTGCATGAGAAAAAACTTGAAAAAAATTCTGTGGCTGCATCTGAAATGATTTTCTGTATAATTTTAGAAGAGGGATGGTAAGGAATGTAAAACCCAGAGACAGAGTTTAAAAAATAATAACAATCCTAAAAATGTGTACAGGTTAATTTTTAGCTACATATTTATATAAAACAATAGTTCCAGTTTAAAAAAAATTACATCTAATTATTTATATTGAAATAATTTTATCCAGACAGCTCCAAACTTAAAAATCAGCATGAGGGACACGGGACGGTATAGGAGTTTTCCAGGTGTTTGATCCCCCAAAATCGTACCGAACTTATTTACCTCGTTAATATTGTTGTGCAATCATGCAATGGGATGTTCCCCAGTATATAAAATAAAAAAAAAACAAAACACAAAAAAGTGTATTAAAATAAAAATCATTATTTAGGGACATGAAAGTCAAAAGATTGTGAGAATGCCCCATATACTCCCTCCGTCCCAAATTAGTTGCGACATTTATGTCAAAAATTTTGTTCCAAATTAGTTGCTACATTTCATGTGTGTGGAGTCATAAATAATTTCGGATGCAATTTAGTAAATCAACACAATTTTGTATGGACTCTACCACCAGTATACCATAAAGATAATTTTCTTACGATTCATTAACTAGAAGGTAATTTTATGCGAATACAGGTGGGAGAATCCTTACAAAATGGGGCGTGGTTAACAGCTTGCGAAACCTGGGTTTTTTAAACTAATTTGGTACTTATTTAAGGAGAGACTGAAGGAATGCTTGGTAAGTAAATGTTGTGGAGTGATAGCATAGCACCCTGAAATTTCTGAAAAATATTCGAACAAAATTACAAAATCATCGTATCAATAATCAGTACAAAAGTAATCAAATGTAGTGACTAATTTGGGACAAAAGGAGTGTAAAATTATTTTTTAAAGCACCTTCATGTTGAAAAATCTCAACTATATTCAATCTGCATATAAAAGTAAAATTATAACTCAGTACGATGAAAAAGCTCCGAAAAAGCCGCTGTAGACTGATTATTGACTTTGACTCCACATACCAAATCACGCACTGTGATTTTTGTTGCACGGTCAACATCGTACTGAGTAGCTGCTGTCTGGCGCGTATGCTGGCCTTGACGACTGCGCAACTAATCCGCGTATAACACAGACAAGCAAACGAATTCTGATGAACTAAAACCAAACTTGCGTTCACTTGTTATCGTGTAGTGAAAGAATTACTCATTTAACGTAAAATGTTTCGATGTTATGATTTTTTTAAATCTAGACATTATTTTTCGATGACCCTGTATATTTACATTTTTTTTGTACAGGGTACATACAAAATTTTAGTAAGTGTACAGATTTCCGTAACTTTACATCTGTAGAATTACAGATTTTTTTTTTACAGTGTACGAATAAAATTTCAGCCAATGGATTTTTCATAAGACGAACCTTTTTAAAGTGATCTGTAAATAATTTTAATAATGAACTAGATAATATTTGTAGAATTACATTTTGTCATTATTTTCAAGTACACCATATTAATAAGTAAATACTTGATATTGTTAAGAATAAAAGGTATAAAAAGAAATTTAATTAACAAAATAAAACACGAAAGAAAAAACCATGCGTTAAGCATAGATTATGAAACACTTTCCAATACATTCAGAATAATGATACAAAACTAAACCGTTTAATAAGTTAAAATATTATGTCTAATTCAACCTTATGAAAACGCATAACATACTTGAAAACCAAAATTTCAGGTTTTTCCATCTACAATCGGAAAATTATTCGAATTTTTGATCAGCCCTGTATATATTGTATTACCCCATTGTATAGTAATCATCTTGCAGTGTAATTCAGTGATTTATGTCAATTTCAATGCACTTTAAATAGCGTAATGTCATAAAATACACTGCAAACGATTTTTCCCCATTGACTATAATGTAACGGAATTATTTTGAGTGCCCCTCTAAACGAACTGTTAATCTCACATACTTCATATACAATACCAAACATGCCTTCGTGACCCTAAATAAAGTTTATCAATTGCATGAAAATACGAGTATATTTACGGGAATTAGAGCGTGGACACACGGACTAACAAATCGAATGTATAAAGGCTTTTCAACTTTGTTTGAAAGTGTTAATAAAACACAAGCTTTATACTCTTCAATATTTGCCAAACTATTTTGAGAAATGAAAATATAGTTTTAACTATTTCAAGAACTGATTAGTAGCCAAAGACATCCCTGACTTAAAATATACCGTTTGCACGAAAATTGGCCTAATTTATTTCGAAAATACAGTAGCGTGTATATGAAATTATACTTATTAACCCATTTTTGGCCAATGGTGCGTAAACGCATCATTTCAATAAATATTTTTTGATTAACATTGTGACAAATATTTTTCACTAATTTTATTTTTCTGCTATTTTTATTGCTATTATTGGAGACATCTCTAAAATATCAGTAATTCATATGGAGTAAACAATCAAAATACGCTAGTTTTTAACACTTCCCAACAAAGTTTAAATGTGTTTATGCATTCGGTTTGTCAGTCCGTCTGTCTGTCTGTCCATACTCTAACTCACGTAAATATACTCGGAATTTCATGAAATTGATAAAGATTATTTAGGGTCACCAAAGCATGTTTGGTATTGTATATGAAGTATGTAGGATTAATCGTTCATTTACAGGGACACTCAAAAGTATTCCATTATTATTCCAGGGGCACTCAAAAGTATTCCATTACATTATGGTATATGGGAAATAACTCCCGTAAATATGCTCGGAATTTCATGACATGGATAAAGGTTATTTAGGGTCATCAAAGCATGTTTGGTATTGTATATGAAGTATGGAGGATTAATAGTTCATTTACAGGGACACTCAAAAGTATTCCATTATATTATGGTATATGGGGAATAACTCCCGTAAATATACTCGGATATTCGTAAAAATGATAAAGGTTATTTAGGGCCACCAAAGCATATTTGGTATTGTATATGAAGTATGTAGGATTAATCGTTCATTTACAGGGACACTTAAAAGTATTCCATTACATTTTGGTATATGGGGTAAAATCGTTTGAGAGTATTTTAATGACATTATGCTATTTCAAATGTAATGAAACTGATATAAATCAATGAATTTCACTACGATACCGTTAGAACAGGACATCCATAGCATTTTTTATTCATTTACAGGGGGATACAAAAGAAATCCGTTACAGTACAGTACTGTCTTTGAGTAATAATTGCTGGAGTGCACGGTTTAAAATTCGGTATGCGCTTTTAAATTTAATTTTTTTTTTGCATCTTATTCGTTACATATAAATTCCATACCTCAAATTCAGGGCTGCACAAAAGTATTCACGTACCGTTCTCCTAATTAGAGGAAATTGTTGAAGGTAAAATTTTAACTGAAGTATATGTATCTCTTAAGTGAACTAAATTTTGGCTTGCATGTAGCAAATAGATTCAAATCTATAAATCATATACAGGGCTGCTGAAAAAATTCGCATAATTTTCCGATTGTGGATGGGAACAGCTGGAATTGGGTTTTGAAATGTATTATGCGTTTCCATATGGTCGAATTATACGTAATATTTTAATTTTTTAAATGGTGCAGTTTGTTTATATTATTGTGAATGTGTTGGAAAGTGTTTCATAATCTATGCTTGACGCATGATTTTTTCTTACTTGTTTTAAATCGAAACGGTTATTGACAAATTCGGCTTTTTGAAAATGTATAATTATTTCACTTGAGATTAATCATATGTTTTTTTTAATGGATTAAAGTTGAAAGTTCTGTAAATAAAACAATAACGAAGAAAAGTCATAAAAAATTAAAAAATATATTAATTATAAATTTAATGGTGCGTTAGCGCACCATTGACCATATGCATGAAATTGCCGAATGCATTTTATTTGTGAAATAAAATATTATTTTTCATGCACAAAGCTTGTTTTTTTTTTTTTTTTATGAATGTAATTTAAGCATATTTCATTGAAAATAATAAAATAATACCACATTTTATAAAATTTCTATGCTTGGCTTAAAATGGGTTAAAATCATCGGATCAAAGATATATTATACTGACATGAGTAACAGTAAATTTAGTAGTAGGAAAAAAACGTAACTTATATAAAATCTAATTAAAATAAAACATCACTTGCATGATTACATAAAGAAATCTTTTTCCAAAACAATTTTCATAAAATTAAAAAAAAAATCCTGAATTAATGTGTATTGTAGATATTTTTTCCTTCATATTTATACTATTTAACTGTTATAATAGAAACCATTGAAATTGTAACACGCACAAAAATAATTCGTATCGATACGGCTTTATTTCACTTACTGTAATTATAGCTTGTGTTAGGAATATGGAAATAAGCAGCAAAGTAATAAGAAAATAAAATAACTTGAATAATCTGAATGAAAAACAGAAAAATGTGAATGATTTCGGTTCAGTTCAATACATTATAGACCGTTTGAATGCAGAATGTCCTGATTTGTCTTGAAAAAAAAAGCTTCGGTGAACCCCAATCATGTTAACAGTTTGTATCTAAAACTTTTTTGCTGATTTTATAATTTTTATTTAATACTTTTTAGCATTTAATAACTATAAGTAATTGTAATAAAATTCCTTTAGAAATCTGCTCGCTGTTCTATTGTTGCGATAATTTCGAAAAGATCACTTGAAGACGAATCCCTCCAGATAAAAATGTTTTTGCGTTTTCTGAAAGTTGTTATATACTTTTTTGTCCACAGTTTTTTATTTGTTAAGATATACTACTACATGTACACAGAAAAAAAATCTGCAGCAGACGACTCATTTAACATTGTTTAAACATAACGTTTGCCTGACCATAAAGTGTTCGCATTGGTCGAAATACAGATAAATTGCGATTACATTACCGTTTTCCAGAAGGGCGGTTGTATGTCCGGACAATATTATTAACAGTGTGACTTGAATTGTAATATTATTGTAATGTAAATGCTATCAATATCCCAAATGAATTTCCTTTTATAAATATATGCCTATTATAATTATTTTTTGGAGAATTTTAATATTAGTTTTGGTATTGTGAGGTAATTAAAATAATTTCAATAATAAATTTATAAATTATTCTTTAAATGTTAAATGCAAACTTGTCTTAAAGAAAAGTTTTTTTTTTTTTTTTTTTCAAATAATTATTTAGAACAGCAAAATATGAGGGAAACTTTGGCAATTCTAATAATTATGATAAAAGTATTATAAATATATATATATACATATATATATATAAACTTATTTTATAGCCCCAGATGCCGCCATCCGAAAAATGTACAATTGTCTATTCCAGTTCAAGGATCCATTACTCCTTCAGATCTCTATCCCCCATCGCCTTTTCAATATCATCCATCCAGTGTTTTCGTTGCCTTTCTCCTTTCCCCTTCTTTGTTTTATACTTTAATACGATTTTGTGTAATTTTTCATCACCCATTCTTTTAACACGACCATACCAGATTAACTGCATAAAAAAAAAATATATATCTAATACGGTTCTCTTTATTTTCTTTATTCTTTCACTTATTCTTTCTATTCGTGATACCCTACATGGTCTTCTTAGGGTAACAATTTTTACTGCTGTTAATTCATTTCTTTCTGTATCCATAATTCTCCACCCATTTGCTTCATATTACGATATCATATTTACAATAGAATTGTATATATTATAGTTGCTTTTACTAGAAATCGCTTTACTCTACCGAATATAATTTAATAGTTTTACATCCTTTCTCTCATATAAAAACATTAAATGAGTAAAAAAACTGGCGGGGGGGGGGGGAGGGCAATTTGTCATTATGGACCTTAAATTGTTTTACATTATTTTAACTGTTTATTTTTCTTGTCATTTCTGTTCACAATGACTATTTAAGTTACCATTATTCGTAATAATAGCCTTAAATTTGAAAAACAGATTCTAAAACCAGTTTCCCTAATTACTTTTACTCGTATATTGAAGTTGTATCTTACTTGCATTTATTCTTTATACGAATGCAAGATATAAGTTTATGTAAAAGGATATGAAATATTTAATTATTTACTAACTATCTAAAATTAATGATTTACCATAATATAAGAAAAAAATTACACATTTTAATAATTACGAAGAATAATACGATTACACAGAAAATCAAATATGTTGTAAAATAAATCATAAAATAGCTCTACACGAATTTGGTTACTACTTTACCCAATTCCTTACAAAGTGTAATTCCGTTTTATTCGAGCTCATCTGATGGCTCCCGATTTATATTCCGTAGTCTCTGAGGTGCGTAAATTACTTCTTTCGGAAATTGTTTTGATTTTTTTATGAATAATATGGGCATTTATTTTGGTTCACGGACGACAGTTATTGATTTTTCTTTTCACTTTCTCTCTTTTCAAAGAACTTCTGAGAAATGTATAAAATATTTAAATATGAAATAAAATTTTCCGAGTATTGTGGAATTGTTGTTCTGTTTATTGATTGTTTATACGTATATATTTACTATTTAAATTTATTTATTTTACTATTATTAAGTAAAAATAAAGTCACTAAAACTTTTACAATGTATTTATATTTTTATGTATTACAGTTACATATAATATCTCTCACTTCTCTCTCTTTCTATAATTATATTTGTTGCATCTAATGATAAGGTATTTAATATTATATTGACTTGAGTAACCAGCTTCATCAAACATTACTTAAAAGTAAAATATAGATAAACGAAAAAGCTTGATTAAATTTTTTTAATAAATATCTATAATAACAAGTTAAACAACGTATTATAACAAATTTAATAACTTAAATATTTAAATGGAAAGTACAGATAATCTTAAGAGAGTCTAAAGGTGATTTTTATTTCTTGTGGAGCTTGTTATATTCTGACTTTATTATCAATTATTTTCAGTATGCATCTTTATTTACACAGTGAAAAAAAAATAAAGACACAGATTTTACCAGAAATTCAATATGACAAAATAATCTAAAGAAAGATACAACTAGAAAACAAGAATTCTGCTTTTTCAGAATTTAGTGTCGCCTCCAATGAAACAAAATATATATGTATGTTAATGTAGATAGTAAAACACATATTTCAGTTTTAAGACTTTAAACACATGCTTTTAATTTATATAAAATGACGTCATTCACATCCTCTGAAGAATTCCACATTTACATTCCAGTTTTAAACAATATCTAGAGAAAAGTAAGCATATGAGGTCACTATCGCTGAATAACCCACAAATTCAGAAAAAAAAGTTATGTCGTCATTCAAAAAACTCTAAATAAAATCGGTTATCTAATGATTCATATGACTTCATTTGTTTGTAAAATTAGATAAAATTAAATATAATTTAAAGTAGCTCTATGTTTTATCAGAAATTATTCATTTATATTTTTTCAAAATAGCACGCGTTTTAATTACATTTTTTAAAAATTGTTATGGGAAAATGACAACAAAAGGATATAATTACTATTTTACAATTACTTTTCCTTTATTTTCTACAAAAATGGAGTACTTCAGTTGCCAACATTAAACTAATAGCGCTAAAAAACTACAAAAAAAATTAATATCTCAAAAATGAATTGAGATACAGATTTTAAACAAATTGCATTTAAAAGCATTTTTTTCCCCTATACGACGGTATAAAAATTTAAAATGTGCGATGCTTAGAAGTTTGAAAAATTGCACTCAAGATTATCCGGATTTAACTGCACAATGATACAACTGCATTGTTTTACGGCTGGCTTATATAATGGAACGTTAATTTTTGGAGGCGGCGCTTAAATTGCTGGAAAAAAGAAATATCATATCGAGGGCTGAAAAAAACATGTTGAATTTATTGAAAACGGTGAGGCAGGAAGACGAAAAAACACTGTTTATTATTCCGAAATCTGAATCTATTACAAACTTTCTAGTAGTGTAACAGATTTTGCTCATATTTACGTACGAAAATACAGTTTCTCCTCAAAGAATTGTGCCTCAGAATTTTGTTCTGACGTCTTAGCTAACAGTCTCTTTATTTGTGTGTGTGTTTATTTCTGTAAATTAAGCGATTTTTCATACAATGCGTTTCGAATTCGGGCTCTGAGTGCACAAAATATTTCGGGCTGAGATTTCTAATTGGCGGACTCGGACTCCGTAAAAAGAGCTAGATTCAGTTCTGTTTTCTTTATGTTACAACAAGAAGTATTTTAAAAGCATCTGTATAAGAAGCAAAAAGTGTCGAATTATTGTATTATTCGAAATAATTCTTATTTTTATGATTCCAAAGCTGGGAAAAAAACTGGCATTCCTTATATTGTTTCTTTGGAAATTCCGATTATGAATATTCACATAATAAATCGACAAAGAATTATAAATTAACGATTTTCTGGTTTGTCCTTTATATTTTCTATAAGACCTGTACCAAATTTGAAAATTCTACACCAAACGAGAGTACTCTATAAACGTTTAAGAGTATAAGCTGTTACGTACTTCTGGTTGACTAAAGCTAATGTCAGACGAACGTTTATTTGCACATTTTTTCCATTACATACATTCTTAAACCATTGTAGGAAGACTGTAAGAAGGAAAAAAGCGTGAAAATAGATGTTCGTCTGACATTAACCTTAAAACCACGAAAATTGGCAGGAAGGAAAGACTTGTATAAAATGTAAAGTAAAAAATCGGAAAAGTTTCTTTATATATCTATGTCGATTTATTAGTTGAAATTATCAATAATCCCCGCACCTGCCCTGCCGTTTTTATTTATATGTAATTGCTATTTCAACAAGGTTTACTTGTAATTATAATGTTAAATGAAGGAGTATATAAATAAATTTATATTTTTCTCAGCGATTTTCCTATTGTATATACACTATAATGTTATGCGGCGTAACTGGGTCATGATTTTACAATGTGACTCTGAAGATTCTGGCAATTCAGCTTCAAAAGGTCAATATTCATTTGAATTAAAGTCTGAACTTTTGTAAATATGTTCAGTTAGGTTCCCTCTATCAGACAGAAATGTTCAAAATTACATTTTAATATCTAAATATATATATATATATATATATATATATGTAGCATATATTTCATATTTCTTTCCTCATGTGTCCAGATGGCCCAAATAAATGGGGCAAGTGAACCAGGAGGGCCTATGTTCCTCAGGCGTTTTTTTTTTTTTTTTTTTAATATTTGGTGTCAAATCCTGTTTGAAAAAGTGTAAACAGGTAAAAAAATTTAAACCAGGCAGATCATATAAATTATGTATCAACTAAGGAGCCTTGTAAAGAAAACCTTTACTGTAAATGTATCTAAAAAGCACTAAAAGTGAAAATATAGATTTATTTACACAAAAAACATAAAACTTAAGTACGTACTTATGTATTTTAGTATAGGTAATAAGTATAAAAGTTGCATAGCCGTTTTAAGGGAAACAATAACAAGATAAATCTATGAACAAGCAGCTACGTCAGTACTTAAGTATCTCATTCTCTTTTTTATTTACCACATTGGAAGTTTGATATGGCCAATAAACCTGTAGAGAATGCAACCATATTTTTATATCGAACAGAACTATTTTTTATTCGTTTCGATGATTTTTTAATAATCTCACTTTGCCTTATGTACGCCTCTTCATCTGTATCGTAAAATTTCGAGCTATAGCTGTCACATTTAAGAAATTTGGTTTGATAGCCCCAACAGGCTTTTTTTAAATATTATTATGTAATTTTCTTTATTACAAGCAAAAAACAATGGCAAAATTAATTTCCCGTAGTAAGAGAAAGTCAAAAAGATATTTATAATTGTTGGGGTAACTGGATCCCATATAGTCCAGTTACCCCTGATACATATCCCAGTTACCACATTCTTGAAAAAATTATGGGATAACTGGAACACCGGCCTTACATTTGAAACATGAAGTAAATATGCGTAGATACCAAATAATATTAATGTATTTATGTGTCTAATCTTTAAAAAAAGATTGCTTAATAAAAGTACTTACCGTATTTTTATAAAAAAACAGAGGAATTTCAACAGAGGAATTCAATGGATGCTGTTTTTAAAAAAAGAAACCTAAATTTTCGGCAACCTATCACAGCAAAGGCAGAGTTATGATTGAGTTGACGCACGTTGTTTTAAGAAGAAGAGATGGGGGTGCAATGTTCACATAAGCTAAAACTTTAAAAACATCAACGGTTTGTTTATAAAATAGCCTATGGCCCAGTTACCTCGTGGGTGCAGTTAGCCCAGCTTAGCTTATAGCCATGAATCACCGGATACTTACAATTTCATACATTCTGTCAAATATTTAATAAAAAGAAAAGTGCCCAGTTAAACTGATGGCAATGAGATCAAGGGCTATTCACACTAATTGTATATTATACTCTTATTTCAAAGAATAACTCCCCTACAAAAAAAATGAAAGGGGATTTTCCCCGTTTCCCCCCTTTATAATTAACCAAAGAAACTCCAAATCTGATCAGGGAAGCTCCTTGACATAATAAACTGGTATACCAGATTTGAAGCAAATCAGATAATTCAGCATGAAAAAATCATTTTGCTAAATTAAAGGGGGTATTAGCTCAACCATTTCTCCCTTTATGCTGAAACAATGAACCTTCAAATCCAATGAGAAAAGTTCCTTATCAGAATGAACATAGAAAAAAAATTAAAGTAAATTGGATAATTCTGCGTGAAAACCCATTTGTCTAAATTAAGGGGGGAGTAACTCCCGTCCCCCCTTTATACTTAACCAATAAGATGCCAAGTCTAATCAAGGCAGCTCCTTAACATAATAAACCGGTATTCGAAATTTGGAGCAAATCGAATAACTCTGCATGAAAAAAACATTTATCTAAATTAAGGGGGAAGGGGGTCTAGCCCCCCTTTCCTCCCCTTCTTAACTAATGAACCTCCAAATCTAATCAGGGAAGCTCCTTAACCGGTATACAAAATTTGGAGCAAATCGAATTTTTCTGCATGAAAACCCATTTATCTAAATTAAGGGGAGGGGGCTAGCCCCCTTTCCCACTTTATACTTAAGTAATGAACTTCCAAATCTAATCAGTGAAGATCCTTAACATAATAAACCAGTATAACAAATTTGGAGCAAATCGAGTATTTCTGCATGAAAAACCCCTTTATCTAAATTAAGGGGGCGGGGGGCTAGCCCCCCTTTTCCCCCTTTATCCTTAGCCAATAAACCCCCAAAACTAATCAGTGAAGCGCCTTATCAAAATGAACCTAGAAATTTTTTTAAGCAAATTGGATGTTTCTATCAAGAGTTATCGAGTTACGTACATACGTATGTACGTACACACGTACGTACATACAGAACCGGCGGGCACATAAGCTCTCACGCTTTGATAGCCTGTGAGGTAAAAATGTAATTGTCGGATTTTTCTGGAACTTCTGGATTATGAAGAATATGTTTGATTTCATATTTATCAATGGCGACTTGATCAGATGGACAATCATGTGGCCGACAAAACAAACAAATAATAATGTATGGGATCACCATGTAAAATAAAATGCACGAAATGATCTACCACTATAGCTAATGACTGTATGGATATTGTACAATGTATGTATTATAATGCATGTGTTGAATAATAGCACGTATATTCATGGAGATATATCGATTTATTTAAAGTTAAAAAATTCTTGCATGATTTTTGTTTATATCATGCAGGGTTTTATACCAAATTTAACGACAGTTTCAGAAAATTTGACAAAATGTCGTAGAAATAATATAGTGAAAATGGAATGTAAACATACTAAATATTTGAATCTGTGCATGCCCGCACGATAAAAAATGATTTTTTTCATGATTTGATAGTCAGTTCTATGGAGCAACTCATTAAAAAAGACAGTCAAGTATCGTGAAAATTCAGAAAGATATTGGCGATAGAGTGAGCTAATTTTTTGTTATTCTCTATATAAACAGCTAAATGATAAATTGATTTCCATAAATTATTATTTTTATTTTTAATTTTTTTTTCAATTTTAATTTTTTACTGATGTTTTAGTTTTTCTTGGAAAACCACCAGCACGAGCTTTTTCCATGGGAAAAAGAAGCAAGCATCAAAGTATAAGCATTTCTTGTAAATGTATTCGTTGACATCCATTAAATACAAACTCCTTTGCTGAAAGCCAGTTTATAAAAAATGGCATTTTATGGAACATGCCTTATCAATCAGCTGCTTTTAGAACGAGTTCATTACATCGCCGACATCATTTTGTATTTTCTTATATTTTACTACCTTTTTTTCCACGGCTTGCCTATATAGTTGACAGTTAAGTAACAAAAAATTATTATTTTGCGCGCATGCGCTGATAAAAAATATTTCATACAACTGCTCAAATTTCAACAAATGTTTAATATACTTACATTCCAATTGCACTATATTATTTCTACTACATTTTGTCACATTTTCTGAAGTTGAAGTTAAATTATGTAGAAAACCCTGCATGATATTAAGAAAAAACATGCAAGAATTTTTTGTGCTTTTTACAAAAATCGATATATCTTCATCAATATACGTGCTATTCTTGCACAAAGGAATATATATAATGCACAATATCCATATACTCGAAAGCTATAGCGATATATCATTTCGTTTGTTTTATTTTACAGGAGCATCCCAATTATTATAATTTTTCTTGGATTTTTTGTTTGCTCTGTAATTGTATTCCTGATCAAATCAGTCATGCATATTCATGCATATTCTTCATGCATATTCTTCATATCAATTCATATCTTATCATCTTCATATCTTATATAAGTCATGCATATTCTTCATAATTCTGAAGTTCCAGAAAAATCCGACAAGTTTATCTTTAAATACTCGATAAAATATCTTAAATTAAAAGTGTCCAGTGATCAATGGCTATGTAGCGTAACTTATAAATATATGTTAGTCACATTTATTTTATTAACTTAATTTAATTAAAACAAATTTTATAGATATCTATCAGTTACATTAAATAGTAATATACTTTTTAAATAGGTAGAATAAATTTAAAATTACTTTCATACAAAATTATAATGTAATCTTTTGAAAAGAAGAAAATTTCATTTTCTAATAAATAGCTAAAACGATTATTTACAACAATTATTTTAGAATAAAATTATTTTTTAATAATAATAATGGAATATGGTTTTATAACATTAATAGATCTTTTGATATTAATGTTGAATAAATAAACTTAACTTAATTAAATAGCATTATTTTATAACTATCTCTCTAGTTATATTAAAAATTAATGCATTTATAAAATAGGTAGAATAAATGGCATATTTCATTTATACAGAATTATAATAAACGTAATTTTTTGAAAAAGAGAAAATGTGATTTTCTAATAAATAGCTAATTATTTACAACAATTATTTTAGGCCAAATTTATTTTTTTAAATAATTGTGATAAAATATGGCCTTATAATATTACTAGTTTTTACTAGTTTTTTTATATGAATGTTCAATAAATAAACTTAATTTAATAAATAGTATTATTTTATAAATATGCCTGAATTATATTAAAAATTAATATAAATGTAAAATGGATAGAATAAATGTAAATTTTGATTTATACAAAATTACTATAAACGTAATCTTTTGAAAAAGAGAAATTTAGATTTTCTAATAAAAAGCTAAACAATAATTAAAAAATATATATATTTTAGACCAAAATTATTAATTTAAATAATTATTGTGTAATATGGTCTTATAATAGTAATTGTTCTTTTGATATAAATGTTAAATAAACAAACTGAAATTCAGTAAATAATAATAGATAATTATTAATAAATTTATAAATATCTCTCAGCTACTTTTAAACATAGTTTGAACGTAAAATATAAATTTATGAAAAAAGAATCATAAATGATTTTCCAGTAAATACCGAAGATAATATTTTAAAACAAATATTTTAGATTAATATTACAAACTTCATTGATTATAATCAAATGTTTTCATTTACAAACCATTATGTTTCTTCCCCTCAAAAAATAAAACAAATAAAATTACCACATTTCATTATGTTTTACTTCACACAATAACTTAAAAAATATAATTCAGGTTTATTCGAACAAATAAGATCACTTTTTTATTAATGTTCTAAAACCTGTGAGAAATATAAATTACGGAATTAAAAAATTGAATGACATTTGAATAAAATTTATAGACCTTTCTTTCGTTATTTTTTTCAGTGTAATTGGAAATTTCTGGTGCAAATGTCTGGATATAGTCAAATTTGTTTTATATTTATTTATTTATTTATATTCATCGTTTTATTTTCCTTCTTTTATATCATTTAAATTTATTTGTTACATTATTATTCTTTAAAAACAACAAAGAAATTATTTTACTTTTCATAAGCAGATATTATTTACATTGAATCTTTATAAAATAAAAAGCATCTTAACGGTCACTCCCGAATAGCAGTCACGTACATTTAACGAACACATTTAAATGCCCAATATATGTATCTAATTGTAATTTAAATTATTTGTATCTGTACATTTATTATTACATTACAGTACATTTTATCTATACATTTAATATTACATTACAGTATTTTTAATTATTTGTATATAATTGTAATTTGTATCTATTTGTAAATCTAAAATTGCCTGTGTGAAAGTAATAAGAAAAAGAAAATAAGTATGAAAGAAATGACGTGCTCAGTTCAATTGATGAAAACTTTTAAAGTGTTAGTTTAACCTACACAAATGTGAGGGTTGAGGGGGCAGCTAGCACAGAGGTATGATATTAAATGTAAAATGTAAAATTAAATTAAATTAAAGATTTTATTTAGTTGGGGGGGGGGATAACAAAAAAATACGGAATTATAAAGAATTAAAGTTAAGTGTTGATTTTATGAGGGTTTAATAATAGAGGGTAAATACATTTTGAACAAACGCAAAGTTTTGATTTTCTAAAAATATTTAGAAGTATAAATTGAAAAGCATATTAGAACACATTTCATATATTTTATAGCACACATTTAATAGTTTAAATAATTAAACGGGAAAATAATAAAAATCTTAAGAAGAAAGTAATGAAAAAATGATGACATTATCATTACATTGTGAATACATTGCAATAGGGTAACGTAAGTAACAAAAGTATATAATCAATAAGAATATTTTTGGTTTTCGTGGCTTTTTATATCTGTCCTGTTTTTCTTAAAATTAAGTTCAGATAACGATTTTTTTTCCTTGTTAAGTACAAGGGGTTCCAACGCGGGCATTCTGAGATACATATTATAGTTGAAAACCATATACAGGGTGATTCAGCTCGTCGGTGACAAACTTTAAGGATCGATAGAGCACACCTAGACGAACATTTTTGAATAGGGAATGTAGGGTCCCTGACGCGATGGTAAGGCGCTAGGCGCTTTCGAAAATTTGGGTGCCGAAATTCGAAACGTCATAAAAACTAGGGAAATGGTTAGATTTTCTTGCTTGTTGCGTCGAAATGATTCTGTTTGTTTAGACTTTCTTCAGTACCAATTTGATAAGCGTATCTCTTAAAACATGGATAGGGGGCGCTGCAGACTTTGGAGAGCTAGACAACAACTTTAAGCCCGTTATTTTGATAATTTAACACATGCTCGCCAAAGTTTATACTCTAACTTAAAGTTTGAACCCAAAAGTAGAGCCCTGCAAAAAGCGTAAGAGCCGGAATAAAATGTCAAAGTACAGGGTGGTCGAAACTCGAAGGCTCCTAGGAGATAAACAAACAGATTTCTTGACTTATGGCATGCATTTTCATGATTCTGTTTGCTGGGGCTCTCTGAAACTCAGTTGAACGGTACAAAAAGAAACATCGATAGGGCGCGCTTTGGGCAAAAAACATAATTCGTTGACATTTCGGACGCTAACTGGAAACGGGGCGCTACGATCAGTTAGAAACAAAACAAGAGAGTAATTTACTTATCATAAGAAGCTATTAAAACTGCAGTTTGTTTGTTTTTTTTAACAAACATAGCTGGTTTCAATCATGCACAATGCGCGCAATAAAATTTACATAAGGTGCTTTTTGCTGATTTATGCAAAAGATATCGTACCATATCGATATGCAAAAGATACGTAATGCGTAGACGACAATGCGAGATGACGTAGTTGTATGCGCAGACACGTCTTTTGAACGTGCGGTACCTACTTAAGCTTCGGGTTACTTGTCTGCAGATCGGTAGTAGGATGGAACGGTACACAAACTCTGAATTGGCTGACATGCATTTGGCGTATGGCGCTGCTGGTTGTAATGGACGAGCCGCTCAGCGGTTGTACGCCGAGCGTTACCCCAACAGGCAAATACCCTGCCATGCCTTCTTCGCTCGAGTACACCAGAGGTTGTCCACAACGGGATCTTTCGACGGAGGCAGGCCTGAACGGGAGCGATCAATGAGCACCCCCGACAACGAAGAGGCTGTGCTTAACCTGGTTGAGGACAACCCAGGTCTTAGCACGAGAGATATCGCCAGACATGTTGGCATTTCGCAAGCAACTGCGTGGCGCATCTTACGTTCCCGGAATCTGCACCCCTACCACATCCAGCGGGTGCAGTTGCTCAGAGAGCAGGATTTTGGCCCTCGAGTGGAATTCTCAAGATGGTACTTGGCGATGAGATCCAGGGATCCCCGTTTTGTAAACAGCATTTTGTTTACGGACGAGTCCACCTTCAGCCGGGAGGGAATGTGGAACGCCCACAACAGTCATGTGTGGTGTGATGAAAATCCACATGAAACCAGAAGCCGAGCAGCCCAGGAGCGTTTCTCAGTAAATGTGTGGGCCGGCATTCTGGGGGATTGCCTCATTGGCCCTTATTTGTTACCTGAACGGCTGACAGGTGGAAATTACCTGATTTTCCTGGATCAAGTGCTGCCGCAGCTTCTGGATGAGGCGCACGTACCCGAAGGTTCGCGTCGCCAGATGTGGTTCCAGCACGATGGAGCTCCGGCCCATTACACGAACGACGTGCGTCTCCATCTAAACGCAAGGTATGGCCAGCGGTGGATCGGGCGTGGGGGTCCAGTTCACTGGCCTGCCCGATCACCAGACCTCACCTGCTTGGATTTCTTCCTTTGGGGTTACCTGAAGGCCGAGGTATACCATACACCTGTCAGCAGTGCTGAAGAACTTGTGGCGCGCATTGTGGCAGCTGCAGGGCAGATCAGAGATACTCCTGGCATTGTTGGAAACACACACTCCTCAATGCGACGGAGGTGCGAAGCCTGCATCATGGCCCACGGTCGAAATTTCGAGCATCTTCTGTAGTGTTATTTTTTGTAAATAAATTTCCAGTATCATTGATGTTTTTGGTCTAAATTTATTCAGAAGTGTTGAGCAGAGGTAGAAAATGTGTTTTCATTATTACTAACTGATCGTAGCGCCCCGTTTCCAGTTAGCGTCCGAAATGTCAACGAATTATGTTTTTTGCCCAAAGCGCCCCCTATCGATGTTTCTTTTTGTACCGTTCAACTGAGTTTCAGAGAGCCCCAGCAAACAGAATCATGAAAATGCATGCCATAAGTCAAGAAATCTGTTTGTTTATCTCTTAGGAGCCTTCGAGTTTCGACCACCCTGTACTTTGACATTTTATTCCGGCTCTTACGCTTTTTGCAGGGCTCTACTTTTGGGTTCAAACTTTAAGTTAGAGTATAAACTTTGGCGAGCATGTGTTAAATTATCAAAATAACGGGCTTAAAGTTGTTGTCTAGCTCTCCAAAGTCTGCAGCGCCCCCTATCCATGTTTTAAGAGATACGCTTATCAAAATGGTACTGAAGAAAGTCTAAACAAACAGAATCATTTCGACGCAACAAGCAAGAAAATCTAACCATTTCCCTAGTTTTTATGACGTTTCGAATTTCGGCACCCAAATTTTCGAAAGCGCCTAGCGCCTTACCATCGCGTCAGGGACCCTACATTCCCTATTCAAAAATGTTCGTCTAGGAGTGCTCTATCGATCCTTAAAGTTTGTCACCGACGAGCTGAATCACCCTGTATATATGTTTTCTAGTTGAAAACGCTTATAGATATTTTATATTTAACATATATATATATATATATTAACATATATATGTGTATATATATATACAGTAGCGCTCAAAAGTATTTTGACAACCTTATATTCTCTCTTATTTTATTTAATATAAAAATGTAAAAGAAAATATATTCCCTACAATTGAGAACACTGTGACTGCAGTTATTCAAGTGTATCAAGTTTCAACTTGTTTGTTTATATTCGGCACCACCGAAGAAATGTGACTCCTCCTTAGCTCAAAAGTATTTTGACAATTACTTTGCATTTAATTGTTGAAAGTGTCAGTGGCGCTATAGCTTCGAATAGTGTTTATATCGACTTATTGTGATCATTTTTAAATGCCGAAATATAAAAAATATTGAAGTTATTCTAGATATGCCGCTGTAAATGCTCTTAAGAAAGGTAGACTGCAAGCAGAATTAGCTCGTTCTTTTAACGTGTCTCGGAAGCTTATTAGTTCATGGAATAAAATTTTTAATAAACAGAAATACATCGAAAATAAGCCTCACAGTGGCAATCCGAAAAAAAAAACCAACTTGCAATGTTGACTGTATTATAAAAATGATATCTACAAGTGATTGTCGTAAGTCTGTTGTAATAATAAAAAATGAATTGAAAGAAAATTACGGCATAGAAATACACATTTCATCAGTCAAACGACGCCTAAACCTCTATGGTTTACATGGCAGAAGACCAGCAAAAACACGTTTGTTATCTACTAAGAATAGGAAGACTAGAGTTGCATTTGTAAAACGGCATAACCCTTTCAGGCAGTGTTGCCAGATAGTCAAAAGTCAATTTCCCCAAAGTTTCTAAAATTTTCCCCAAATCAGTATTTTTTTCCGCAAAAGTCCCCAACTCAGTTTTTACTCAAAAAGTGAATTTTTAAATTTTCAATTCACCACTATAAAAAATATGTAAGTAATTTAAGCTCAAAAATTTTCCCCAAATCAAGCCTTTTTTTGAAAAAAATCCCCATTCACAAAAAACAAACTTTTAAACTGGGCTGAATGCATATTCTGTAGCTACATTAAGAGAATGAGAGATATATTTTGCAGTGACAAGTTATTTTACGTTTGTTTTTATAAAAGTATTGTCTAACAATGTTGGACTATTGTTACATTAGCTCCATAGCTTCTTTAGACAATCACTTATCAGTTGGGGTTTAAATGAATCCGAGATGGTACGCTGTTTTAATTCTGTTGCCATCCCTATACTGAACTGCTTAATCATAATGCAAAGTATTTTCGCTGTATCAATCGATGTACTTTTGTATATCATAAGAGAAAAATATCTGCTTCCCAGGTATTTAAATTAATTTTGTTTTAAGCCCTGCAGATTTAGTTACGTGGTGCAGGTTTAAGCTGCTTAAGATTTTAGAGTCTGATGCATCTGTAATACGTGTAAACTGTAATGTAGTAAACAACGAACATGACCACATCCAAGATAATTATGATTGATATTTCCGATTTCTGGATTGTAGTTTCGTTTTTCAAATCAAAATTGAGTTCGAAACAGATCTAGTTTTTCTTCAGGACTAAAAGAAATTACGGAAAATAGTTTTAAAAAAAATCCACAAGTTTTTCCCCAAAACTTTTTGCACTCACCAAAAATTTCCCCACGAACTCCTTGTCCCCCAAAAATTGCCCTAGAGGTTTAAAATCCCCCAAAATAGGGAAAAAATCCCCAATCTGGCAACACTGCTTTCAGGGGAAAAGCAATTCCATTGCTAAAGTGTTGAAATTAATTACTGACACCGGAATTTTGGTAAAAAAAATTTCAGTTTATCATGCGTGTGAAATATAGCTTTTTCTTATTTAAAAATAAATTTGTTTTCAAATTCCGGTGTCAGTCATTAAATTCAACACATTAGCAATAGAATTGCTTTGCCCCTGAAATGGTTATGCCGTTTTACAAGTGCGACTCTAGCCTTCCTATTCTTAGTAGATAGCAAACGTGTTTTTGCTGGTTTTCTGCCATGTAAACAATAGAGGTTTGGGCATCGTTTGACTCATGAAACGTGTATGTCTATGCCGTAATTTTCTTTCAATTCATTTTTTATTATTACAGCGGACTTACGACAATAGCTTCTAGATATCATTTTTATAATACAGTCAATATTGCAAGTTGTTTTTTCCGGATGGCCACTTTGATCCTTATTTTCGATGTATTTCTGTTTATTAAAAAAATTTATTCCATATAATAACAAGTTGATGAGACCCGTTAAAAGAACGGGCTAATTCTGCTTGCAGTCTATTTTTCTTAAGTGCATTGACAGCGGCTTATCTAGAATTACTTCAATATTTTTTTTTTACATTTCGGCATTTAAAAAGAATCACAATAAGTCGAAATAAACACTAATCGAAGCTATAGCGCCACTGACACCTTCAACAATTAAATGCAAAGTAATTGTCAAAATACTTTTGAGCTAAGGATGAGTCATATTTCTTCGGTGGCACCGAATGTAAACAAACAAGTTGAAACTTGATACATTTGAATAACTGCAGTCATAGTGTTCTCAATTATAGGGAATATATTTTCTTTTACATTTTTATATTAAATAAAATAAGAGAGAATATAAGGTTGTCAAAATACATTTGAGCGCTACTGTATATATATATACACACACACACACACACACATATATATATATATATATTTATTTATATATATATATATAGGTAGAGAGAGAGAGAGAGAGAGAATTTTCACTAACAACACAAAAGTCTTTTTTATATGAAAAATAAATTTTGTAACTGAAATTTATTAAAAACGATAGTTTCGCATTGGCCTTGGGCCGGAATTTGACAGTCGAAGAAATCGCAAAAGATCACTACCCTTATTCATTCTAATACTTTCAGTGGTTTAAGCATGGTTCGATTACCTGTCTTAAATTTGCATCAAATTTATATTTTATTTATGAATTGATAAAGTTTTAATTTCTTTATGGAACATAAGCCGGAAACAAATGCTGACATATTTTAGTTATATAAATTTTAGTGCAGACATGTTTACTTTTGTAATCGTCCACCTGAAATTGATAGAGATACAAATTTTTTAAAATTATGTTTGTAAAGCACTTTTAAAATAATAAAAATTCAGTAAATTGCGATACAGTTTTTAAACAAATTGATACACAGTTTTCAGACAAATTGCATTTTAAAGTAAATTTTTCTCTGTTCAACTGTTTAAATTTTAAAATGTGCGGTATTTAGAAATTTAAAAAAATTCAATAAAAGATAACAAAAGTTAAATTTAAACGTCTGCTGTTTACATGTGAAAATTACATCATCGTTACCCACAAACACGCTGTTCCTTTATAATATATATATATAGCACATTTATCTTCACAGTCCTGTTGATTTTCTGATGTCTTCTAAATGTAAAAAATAAAGTTCCAGTAATAGATAAGCACCCTCGACTATTACTTAAATATGCCATAATAAATATGTTGATAATTTCGCTCAAGCAAACATAAAAAATAGTACGTACGAGACTTTATTGTATAGAGTAAATATTCGGTAGTAGCGGGCTAAAGTTAGCGAGATTGCAGCGATTGATATGAATAGGTAATAATTATTAATGGCTGGTACTAGTAGTACAGGTTTTTCTCCAACTTTAGAAACGACAATTGTAACCTTTTTCTCTTTTTGAACGGGAAAAAGTTGTGGTTAAAATCGGCTGAAAAGTTCGTTGCACGAAAGGTTGGTGAATCTGATAGCAGCTTAAATAATTTTTTTGGACCTTGAGTAGTTTATGAGAAAAACAATGAGGAATGCAAGTAGTCAGCTGCCTCTTTATTGAAAATATACAAAATGCATTATTACACGTTTGCACAGATATGTAAAACGTTAACGTTAAGTTATATAGATACAACAAAAAGATAAAAAGTTATTAATGATCGGTTAGTGTTTAATGTTATACAATATAATAAAATTGGTTGGTAAGTATTTTTATACAACACTTATTATTATATGACTATTGACTTGAAACGACACTCATCAGTCAAACCGAAGCCTCTTGGACAAAGGTTGCATGATTGCAGGTATACTTTCCAGTTCTTCTAATCCTGAAGAAAATTAATTAAATATAATATGTTTTACGCAACTGGGAGCGAGAGAGCCATTTTCGTCCTGAGGGAGAAGATTGCTGCCCCAGCAGTAGGTGAAGGCTGAAAATACCCAAGGGTCGAAGCTTAGGCTCCTGAGCAGCTCTGGTGCACATAGTATTTTTAATAACGGTGGCACTAACTGTAATTAATTAAGTAATCATTCATGCAACATTTTATCATAACATGATTTTTACATCTTTTTTTGTTAGCCCTCTTTTACAACTCCAGTCATGAATATGTTACTTTTGGACCTCAATTCGGGAAATATATTAGCCTATTATATAACGAACCACCGTTTAAAAAAATAATTTATGATTTAGTTCTAATTGTTCGAAATATGAATGGTTATATAAACAGTATTAAGATACATATTTTGATCGCAAAAATAAAAATAAAAAGTTAGTGAAAAAAACAAAGGTAAAATGAAATTATTTATGCATAGTTACGATCAAGTACTTCAGGCAGGGATTTCCGGATCATGCTCGTCCTCCTCGATTTCAGTTATAGACATGTTATTGCAACTGCTTTCGCAGTTCACACATATATTGAAGCACTTGAAGACTGCTTTTTTGAATCCACAGTTTTTCTGGCAAGTCTTCTTGCATTTACAAGAAATAAGTTTCAAAATGACTTTAAGTGCTGGTGTATGTAGCGTGGTTACTGGCTCCAGACCATCTTTCGTTTCCTTCCAACCCCATTGATCAGGATCTATTTCATTCCCAAGCCATTGCTGAACTTGAAAATACACCCTCAAGGAATGTTGCTGAGCTGCAGACTCAGTAAGAGGTAAGGACGCCAAATGGATTGATGTCTTGTATGTAGACCTAAGGTAACATAACTACCTCAATTTTTTTAATGACGTGGCTTCCTTGTCAGCAACTTTATACAATGAGACCAAAAAGCGAATGCCAGCATCAGTAACTGCATCCACATCTGCCATGGGGCCTTTAAAAATCTCTTCAGGGGTCTGAAGAAATCTCATCTTTTCTACTTTGAACAAGGCTTAAGTAGTATCACACCCTCCCATGGCATGCCAAAATAATATGTTGTTTGCAAAAAACACCTGCCAAAAAAAAGACACTTTTTTGGCGATGAAAGCTTAGTCATAATCATGCGCAGAAAGAGGGAAGCTGAAGCATTACGAGATAGTCCGCTAGCACACAACGTCAAAAGGTGTGTAGTTGCAAATGAATTCACTCAAACAACTAAGAATTTTGAGAAAATCTACACTTATTAATACACAGTATAACCTCGAAATTTTTTAATTATCGGGACCGAGACTAAGCTGGATTTTCGAAAATTACAGATTTCGGAAGAAAATATCAAAAATATTTACGATTTACTTGATAGTGGCATTTATTTGTAATTTATTAGATACCCGAAAGATTATGGCGTGAGAAAAAGAGAAAACTGAATGTTTAAAAAACTTACTTTAGTTGATATTTTCTATATGTATATATATTAAATAAAATGTGTTAAATAGTATATTCATTTCGTCTCATGTAATTTCTCAAGTATCAATGTCTGTCAAGTAACTATCATCTTCTGTCTTGGATTTTATATGAGTGACGAATATCGATTTCGGAATTGTTTATATCAAGATTATGTTAATTTTCCGGTCAAATTTATGCATTTTTTCGGTGAGACCTTATCTTTTGCCAGGTCCTCGTCCTCGTTCCTCTGAGCTGCTACCAGTGTTATCGAGAGTGCTATTTAGTACAGCGTCAGCGATCTCGCTGCCCGCTAAAGCATCATTTTTTATCTCGGTTTTTAAATTTGTAAATAATTGCTATTTTTATTTTTCCCGTATGTAGGAAATGAAAAAAGAGGGGGTGGGATGACTTTGATTCCGTATTTTTTAAGTTGCCGGATCTCTGAAGGCCGGATTTTTGTGGTCACACTGTATATCATAATAATATATAACCTAGTAATAAGTACATGAATACGTTAGTAAATATTTACAGTGAAATGCTTACTTTAGTATTATGAACGAAAAAGATGTTAAAAGAATATATTTTTAGCGATTTTCTAAAATTACTGATTTTCGCTGATTATTCAACGCCTTTACGGAAGCCAAATGTCGTACAAAAAGAATTATAAGAACATGAATTGTAGGTAATTTTCTTGTCTGTATTTTAATATGGAGTCACATTTTGCGTAAAAAGCCTACTTTGGAAGTTATGAGCCAAAATCCCAAAACATCTGCGATTTTTAGTGGTTTTTTTCATGATTCTTCATACTTGCCGAGAGAAATTTTGTAGGATAACTTCAGATTCGTGTTCGGCACCTCCGAAAACATAAAGTAAGTCACTAAAATGAATTCCACCAGAATTTTCCGCTTTAGGCTCCTTTTGAACCTAATTTGACTGGACTACTAACGATAACCGGCTTCATATTTCCAACCGTTTTGTCGGATTCCCGCATCACTGATATACATAGAAATGTGTAACCTAAATTTTTTTCAAACCGCGACATTCGCAGTTAGATAACTAGATATGTTTAAACTCAAAGAGACTCAATTTAACTTACTCAAGTTTTTGATTTAAATTTAATTCTTTCCATTATAACTTTTCCGGTAACAAACAATATTATATCTATATTTATAATAATAAAGAAAGAAGTTTGTGTGTGTGTACGTAGCTGTGAAAAGAAATGGCATGGCAAAAAGTTATGTCTGTGTCTATATCTATGCATCTCGAAGCCATGTTTTTGGATTCTTAATTAGATTTTTAATTAAAAGCCATAATGAATATCGGAAAATGGCTTGAAAACATACAGCTATGCGGGAAATGCCCATAAATGACACAGAGTAAGAAAAAACTTTTTTTTTTGCATGTTAAGCAGTAACTCTTTGCTTAAATGTTCAAAATACGATAAAGCATAAACTACGCACTTAAATGTCATATTTTATCCGTTATACCTCAGCAATCCGTTTCAAAAATATCAATATAAACACTTAAAAAGTATTTTCGAAACGTCTTTTTTTCCTGTGTGAACCCCCCGCTCCCATTTTCGAAGCTCACATAGGGTTAACTTTTCCAAATATACGAAAACTAAAACCGGAAAAATACCATGCTATTTGTACTTATTTCTAATAGTGCAATTCGATTGACAGAAAATATTAAAATAAACATGCCTTTTCGATGAGTCGTTTCAGCGACTTTTTTTTTTTTCAATTTTTAAAAATCTGCATCCGTTTCCAAAAACAAAATTCGAAAAAGTAAAAAATATTCACTTATAGATAATACACTTACCTCTCCAATGTGGTGTTTGTTTTTAAAAATATTAATATTTACTATATTAAAAAAGTCAATTCTGTAAGACACTTTTGTAACTTCTTTCACGAGTTCGCAAGTCTATTTTATTTTTTCTTTTCCGTATCTTAGTTCTAAAGTACTTGTCGAAGGAATTTTCCTTTGTGAGTAAGCACAATAAACGCCAGCAATTGAAACTGGATTTCTTTTTAATTTTTTTTTTTTAACCTTTTTGAAAAAGTGAAAACTTGCCTGTTTGCAGATCGTCCTCAGCTATCCTAAAATCAAATCCTATAAAAGAAAACCAAGCAAAAATATTTAAATCAAAGCAAGAAACTTTAAAATAACGCCTCCATAGACTTAACTTTAGCGTTTTTCTTTCTTCGGGTGACTGAGGTGGGCTGTTAAGAGCCAACACTAGTCACGAAGAAAAACGAAAACGCTAATGTTAAGTCTATATGAGCGTTATTTTCAAATATATCGCTTGAATTTTAATATTTTTAAAATATTTTTTTTTATAGGATACCTGAAGACGATCTATAACCGGGTCAGTTTTTACTTTTCGATTTTGGTTTCAGATTTCTCTTTAAAAATTACTTTCACTTTCTGAACCGGTTCTGAATCTTCCTAATATATAAAAAAAAACTATAACAAAAATCGAAAAATTAAAAACTAGCCCACTTGTAGATCGTTCTCAGCTAGCCTATGACAAATAAATAAATAAATAAATAAATAAATAAAAAATATTTAAACAAAAATTGGCGAGAAATTAGAAAATAACGCCCCATAGAAGTAACATTAGCGTTTTCCTTTCTTCCTGTGACTGAAGTGGACTCTTAAGAGAAGTCACGGAAAAAAAACGAAAACGCTAATGTTAAATCTAAGGCAGTGTTTTTCAATTATTCTGCCTGAATTTTAATATTTTTAAATGATTTTTTTGCATAGGATTCTGAAGATGATCTACAACCAGACAAATTTTTAATTTTCGATTTTGGTTTCAGAATTAAAAAAAAAATAAAATATTTTAACTTTCGGAACCGGTTGAAATAGGTATTAAATTCATTTTAATATATAGCAAATATATTAAGAGAAATTGCTGACGGCATGAGACAATTCTTACGCCAATCTAATAGAAGAAAATAAACGGTCAAGTGAGAGTATTACTCACGCACAGAGGGCTCCGTACAATAAATATATGAATTAGTAATTGTATTATTATAAAGACCGTTGCTAAAAGAATATTAAGAGGTTGTAAAAAACTATGCAAAGTAGGGTTGGGTATAACAGTATATACTAAAAAAATGGAAATGGATATACCATGAAAGTTCAAAGTGATATGGAACCTAAATAATATCAAACATAGCTATTCTGTGTAACTAATTTTTACTTTCTTCTATCTTCAAGAAGAAAGTACTGGATTCGTGAAAATTTTCAAATTCCGGTTTTTGGCAGATTTATACGTTTTAGGGGACATAGATAATGAAAGACATGTTTTTACAAAATGTCTGTCTGTGTGTGACACAAATTTTGTGGGCGCTCTATCTTGAGAACTATTTAACGGAATTTAATAAAACTTTAGATTCAGTTAGTCCCTGATATAAATTGGTGCTGATTACTTTTTGGTGAAAATCGCCCGGCAGCTGGTGCTGCTATGCTGCATTAATCACGATTTCCACAATAGCTATATCTCTAGAACTAAAGCACGGATTCTCAGAAAACTTCAGATTCAGTTAGACCTTGATATAATTGGGTGCTGATAGCCTTTTGGCGTAAATCACTCTATAAGTGGCTCTGTTATCCCGCAATTTTCACAATTTCCACAATAGTTGCATCTGAAGAACTAATGCATGAATTTTCATCAAACTTTAGATTCAGTTAATCCATCATATAAATTGATCCTAATACGTTTTTGGTGTAAATTGTCCAAGACGTGACCCTGCTATGCAGAACTTTTCACGATTTTCTCTAACTCAAAAACTAATACACGGATTTTCATCAAACTTCAAATTCAATTAGAGGTTCGCGAAAGTTTTCCCTGATTAGATTTTGGCATAAATCGCCTAAACGGTGGCGTTGCTGCGCTGAATTTATCAGGAAGTATGGACATGTATGAGGTAAGAAAGTTTTGGGATTGACACATCCAACTAGTTTAATATTATCTTATTCTGTTTATAATGGGCTTAATTCGGTACTGACAATAAAAGCAGTGCTTATTTAAACTTCATTTGACATTTCGTAAAACTAAATTCAGCATAGTAATAACCTTTCATTCTACAATGTAACTAAAACAAAACATTCGTTCAAAGTTTGCGTTTGGTATTGTGCTAAGAGCGCTTCGAAATGAGGTCAAAATTTGCAACGCCGCCTTGGTCCTTGCTGCGTTTTTCTAGATAAGTTTTTAATTAAGTTTTAAACACACTCGAGACGTATTGAAAGATACATTCAATACAAAATAATCGCAAATCCCATAGTATTTATGTTATTCATTCTCATTAAGGGATCTCAAGACTCTCAAAAATTGGAAAAAATGAAAAAAAAAGAGACAATTTTCAACATTTAATATCTTAAAATGTATATGATTTTAAAACACAATTTTTATTGAGATGAAAGATATAAAAACGTACTTTCATTTTATATATTTAAAAATTGTAAGATGCAAAATTAGCATTTATAGGGTGCTCCAAACAGTCAGGCATTTGACAAGCAGAAAATTGCTATAACAACTTACGCGTAGGATTAGAAAATAAATATTACCACTAGAATAAAAGTTTTGCTGCCTGCTTATACTCCAGAATGTAATAATCACCCTGAATCTAAATAAATTTGTATTTAAAGCATTTTTTTTTTTAATTTTTAATACAAAGTTGTATTGAGCTAATACAATTTTTTAAAAATTTCAACAACATAATCACTTAAAAAATATTTTTTGAACAATTAAAAGTGAATTTTAGGTTTGACATTAAACGTATGTTTTGAAAATTTCATGAAAAAAAATATTCAAAAGTTTTTGAAATGTCGTACGCGTTATACCCCCAAAAAGTCATTTGGAGAAAAATTGCTTTAAAGTTTCGAAAATGCCGCTTCAGCTATTCAGCGGGTATAATTCTAAAAGCCACAACTTCTGTTCTAATGCGAATTTGAAGGAAACAATTATATTAAAATGTTCAGAAAAGATAGAAGATTAACATCTAAAAAAATAAAATAATTTTTATAAGCTTTTAGAGTCCTGAGATCCCTTGAATTAGTCTGTTTTTAACAATTTGACATTTATTGCATTTATACTGTTACTGGCCATTAAATTACACACACATATATATATATATTATTAAAAGTTGTTAACTAGGCTTTAAAAGCCGATGGTACATAGAGTACGCCACCCTGTCATTATGTTTGTCCAAACAGTCTATATCATTCAGGGTTAATATCTCGGCTAATTACTGACGATTTTTTTCGAAAATCATAATTAACAATGCTTTTATATTTCTGCTACGGTAGGTACCTCCAGCGCTGCTCAACACTTTTGCTGAATTCCCGTAAATCGAAAATTGTGTGTAACGGAAAAATGCGATTTTCTCAAAAACTATGTGACCTAGGGTAATCGCTATAATTTTCCTGCAACGTTTAAATTTATGTCTACTACCTGTAATTTTTTCATAATTTTAGTTTCAGTAGTATTCGGAATTAGATGGGGGGGGGGACATATTTTTGCGCTGCATTTTCAACGATTTATTTTAGGTAGCTTTCATTACAAAAAGCTACCTATTGCAGCCGTTCGGAGGAAAGCGATTTCAAAAAATTTTGGTATATTTTCATCCATCATGACCCCCAGACCCCGAAACCACCCTCCGTTCAAAAGTTGATATATATATATATATATATATATATATATATATATATATATATATATATATATATATATATATTTATATATCCATATATATATATATATCTGACCTTTGTCATACTGTAACTCTCGAATTTATGAACCGATTTGGATGTAATTCGGTATGTACATAGTACATACCAATGTCTCGACCGAGTTCGTTGGCCAGCTTCATCCGCAGTTTTGTTTCAAAATGGCAGCCATTTAAAATTTTTAAAGAAAATTAAAATTTGAAATGTGGTACCAAAAAATTAAAAATGGAAAAATATTTTTTTCTTCTGTATTTGACCTTTATACAAATATTAAGGAGCAGTTTTTGTTTCGTCTATATCTTAAAAAATGGCTGAGTTATAGCATTTTGAATTTCTAGTGTGGCTGACATTTTGAAACGTCCTGATATTTGTCACGTGATAACAGGCGTATTTATGAACCGATTTGGATGCACTTTGGTGTGTACATAGTACATACAAATATCTCGACAGAGTTCGTTAGCCAGCTTCATCCGCCATCTTGTTTCAAAATGGCGGCCATTTAAAAAAATTTTAAAAATTTTAAATTCAAAATGAGATACCAAAAAATTGGAAAATGAAAAAGATTTTTTTTTGTATGTGTTTGACCTTAATACAAAGATTCCGGAACAGTTTTTGTTTCGTCTATATCTAAAAAAATGGCTGAGTTATAGAATATTAAATTTCTATTCTGGCTGACATTTTAAAACGACCTGATTTTTGTCACGCGATAACAAGCGTATTTATGAACCGATTTGGATGTTACTTGGTGGGTATATAGTACATACCAATGTCTCGACCGAGTTCGTTGGCCAGCTTCATTCGCCGTCTTGTTTCAAAAGGGTTGCCATTTTAAAAAAATTAAATTTAAAATTTAAAATTTAAAATGAGGTATTAAAAATTTGGAAAATCAAAAAGATTTTTCTATGTGTTTGGCCTTGATACAAAGATTCCGGAGCAGATTTTGTTTCTGAAAATTTGTTCTTTTGTTTATATCTTAAAAAATGGTTGTATTATAGCACTTTGAATTTCCAGTATGGCTAACATTTTGAAGCGATCTTGTATTTGTCACGCGATAACACTCGTATTCGCCTATTTCCATGTAAGAAGGCATGTGGATAGTATACATCAACATCTCAGCCAAATATAAGTTACTTTAAATAAAAGCAGCTTGGATAAAGCTGACTAATTTCGTGAAATTATCATTCATAATGACTTAGTATAGATAAAAATTAGTATTGAATCTCCTATATTCGGTTTCCACTAAATTGAGCTTCGTGTGTTTGAATAATATAAGTCGGCTTTTTTAAAATAAGGAATTTGAAAGCTACCTCTTCCTCCCGGCACTGGCCGGAAGGACTTTTTAAATTTAATACCTAAAATTAAAAGAAATGTATTTTTGAATACAGCGTTACGAAAGCTTTCACACGATACCTAACAAAATACACAAAAAAAGATTTTTTTTTCAAGAAACTTAATTTGCCCCTCCACCTTTTACTAAATATATTTATAAATGTTTAATATTATGAAAATATGTTGGTCAATAGTCTTTATTACTTATCCCAATTTGAACTTTCCACGTTTCATAGTTAACGAGTAAAATTTTTGTGACAGACAGACTGACACAGGAGTGATCTTATAATGGTTCCGTTTTTACTTTTTAAGTACGAAACCCTAAAAAGAAGAAAAAGAGGTACATCATACGTTCCTCACCCGCCTAGAAAGGCCAAATTAGACGATAGTCGGAGAGTGGAAGAAAATACAGCTTTTCAATACGAAAGATGGACTAGGGGTTTCAAATACAATATTGTTATTTTTATAAAAAACAATAAATTTCAAATAAATTACATTAGAAATACAATACTATTACATTTCTAAGAAATTATTTATTTTGGCAGAAGTGGATATTGTGGCATTTGGAATTACAAAGGCCTTTTCATTTTTTATTACATTAAAAAGAAACATTTATTTTGACAGGAATAGCTATTGTGACATTTGGAGTAACAAGGGGTTTTGATATTTTACATTTGCAGCAACTTGAGTTACAATTGCCTTTACACTGTAATATTCAATTCCTTTATCGCCTAGGTTGGATTTCCTACGAGCACATTCACTCTTAGATTTATTTCATTCACTGAAATTAATTTTCCTTGCAGACAGTAATTCGTTCCTTGTACTAAGTTTACACAAGTGTTCATTTTACTTAGAACTTATAACAGCTTTAATATATTGGCTGCAACCTCACCCATATCTGCCTCTGTTATTCTTATTCAAACCGTTTTTTCTACATTTGCACTGAGAAATTTTAACTTCGAAGCCATAATATATATTTTTTTCCGCTTGCTTATTTAGTCAGTGTTTAGCATAGCTTCTTGAACATTTTTCGAGACTTAATCTAGTGCAAAAAAAAGATTCTTCCTTGCTTTCTTTAAACTTTTCTATTTCAACATCACCGGAACTTTTTTTTCTCTCTTTGTTATTTCAAAATTATGTTGCCCCCTTCAATTTGGCCGACACTCTTATTACCGTTTTTGACTGAACATGGAACAGGTCTCTAGAAGTCATCGTTCGAATTATCCAGTTCCACGCCAGTATTGTCATCATTTATTACACCTTTATCCTCATCCTCGGTTGAGATTGCTGACTGAAGTTAAATATCATTACTAGACTGATTTATTATACAACAAAATATTCTTCACTTATAATTCCTGACAAAGTATGGACTGAAAAATAGTTTATTAAAACTACATTCGTTTTATAGCCAAATAAATCTTCATTCGGACTGCGATGTATTCCAGCGTGGTGTGCTCTATTTCTACCCGACTGCCAAGAAGGGTTATGTGTTTCACGCGTATCTGGGTAAGCAGATTTCTTTATACCCTCGAAACATCCCAACGGCTAGATGGATTTTAATGAATGACATCTCTATCGATTTGTCTTAACCGTCCGAATGCTATAGGCTAGGTTTTGTTTTTTAAAATTCAAAATGGCGGCCGTAAAATACAAAATGGCGGTAGAGACGAAAAAAAAATAACGGTTTAATTTTAATCTTTTAAAGATATTGTGGAAACCGAACACCAGTTCGGGTGTAAAGTTTTTAAACGACATATGATTCACTCCGCCATTTTGAAATCTGTTTATATAGCCGTGTTCCAGGTCTCAGATTTTGTTCAAAAATGTTTCTCAGTAATGATCACTAAATAAAAAGCAATTAACCAGATTCTGTTGCAGTACCCGAACTGAAAGGTTACTTCATAGCTCTCAACACTGAAGCATCGCTGAAAAAATGCTCGTCTTCTTTGGCTAATTTCTTCGGAATAGGGTAAGAACTTAAAACTTACGTTTAACTTCGTACTTTTTGAAAAATTCCTGTTTAATGTATATACTACAATCATTTTCCTACATTTTTATACCTATTATGTATCTCTAGCTGTTATATTTATAATTTTATGAGTCAACCTACTTTTACAGTGTATTGGTGCCGTTTTCAAATTTTGGCATTTTTGTCACTTTTGAGACGTTCAGTATATAATGAATTCCGCTTGTTAACTTTAAAATAATGTTCGATTCAACTAAATTGAAGATCGTAGATTATTTTTTAACCAGTAAGTTTAAGTTTTCAATAAGTTTTAACTATTTGCGAGTCATTTTAAAAAGTATCGTTTTTAGGATTACGACTTTCGTTTTCCCATAAGAAATACATTACGTAAATGACGATATTCTTAAGCTTTTTTAATTACAAAAACTAACTTTTTCTGAAAAACTAATGTGATATTCAGCTCATTTAAAACTTAAGCTTCAAGATTCTATCTAGTTTTAAAAGTATTCAACACTTTTTGTGTATTTGCTGAGCGTTTCAAAAGTTGACATTTTTCGATTTTCCAGTTAGCCCTCGCCATAGAAATACATGGGATTTTTACTGTTGTTGACATATTTTAACATAGCTTGTTTTCAACTTTTTATTAATTATTTTGAAAAACTAATAATTGTTTTATGTTCTATAAAGTACGGGCTTTGCTCCGCCACCCACCGTGTATTCCTGGAAAACAATTCATGAAATTTGGTTTAAAATTTTTTGTCTCAGACCACTTTCCCATAGCGTTACGCGTTTTGTTTACTCTGTTTTGCACCTTTTTTAACTATTTAAACCTTATCTTTTTTCTTAACTACTAGTACCTTTTAAAAGCCTAAACTTCAAGCTTTCTAGTGGTGTAGTGTTTATTAATTAATTATGCCGTTAAGTAATTTTAATTTGCATTTTAAAAGTGATAAAAATTGTTCTTTAGAGCTTGAGATGGTGGTGGTTTTTAGCTCTCTGTATCTGATTTTTGTAGAATTTGCGATGTTTAGTTGTATTTATGGTATTTTATTTTAATTTGCTTAGACTATTTATTTGAAAACCAGTCAGGCCTACGCTGAGTTAAAAAAAAAAAAAAAAAAAAAGAGTCAAGTACACGTGACGTAAGTTCAGATGTAACGAACGAATGATTTGTGAGGAAATTTCGTTGTTTACCAAAACTAAAATGTTTAAAATAAATGTTTAATTGAGATAATAAATTATCCAGTTAAAACAATGTTTAGCAGCCTCTTTGCGTGAAACTATTTATTGTAAATTATGATTGCATTAGATTTAAAATGTAATGTTTTTTTTTTTTTTTTTTTTTTTTTTTTTACTGTTAAAGTGCAAACGAAATAAGCAGTAGTGTGACTTTACACCAGATAAGCAGTAGCGTGACATTACACGAAAAATGGTGGCAACTATGTTGTTGCCACTAAAAGAGGTGTTTGTTTGCACCATTTGATAGCTGGTGGCTCATTACACCAATTTACAAATGTAATTTCATTACACCACTTGGGGTGGCAACTTAGTTGCCACCCTTTTTGGTGTAAAGTAAGGGAAATCTTTTTTACAGTGTAGTTTAGATCTCTAGCTTTACTGCAAATCTACCCTTCATAGGCATCTATAAGCATTATGAAAACAGTGTTTATAGTTAGGAACTAACAATTAAACACAACTTAAAAGTCATCAATACAAGTAAAAAAAGAATAGGTAAGTAATATAAAAAAATAGTTCAACATTTATGAGAAATAATTAATTGCAGTCGGGTTTTTTTGATTTTTCAAATTTAATTTTTATTCATAAATTTAATGAATTTTATTCCTTTTGACCACTTTGTTGTATTTTTAGTTTCAAGCCTTGTTGATAACATCTTTTCAATGTCTTTGTTTGCTCTTTTTCGATTGACTGTGTTTTGGTTTTTGATGAAAACTTCTCAGTAGATACCACGTTCAACAAACTTCTCCAATAATATTATTAGAAATTCTCGGCCACCGTCACTTTGCAAAATGTATGTGCTCCAAATATTGTGAGCACACCCTTTAGGTGATAAGCAACTTCATCGGCTCGTCTTGTTTTTAACGCTCTTCATTCAATAAATTTCGAACTCGCAAAGAATAGCATCAAATTGACGATACTTGGCACGCAAAACAATCGAAACTGGCGAGAAAGAAATACAGTAGAACCTCGATTATCCGAAGTAATTGGGACCGAACACCTTTAGGAAAATCGAAATTTTTGGATAATCGAGAATGCTTCAATTTTAAGGTTAAGGAGAAATATATGCCCTATTTCTTCTTATGATAACAAGTACATAATAAAAATAAAGCAATAGCAAAATAGAAACAAGAAAAAATTACCTGAGCTTAAATTTTGAAATTAAGTACCTTTTAAATATTTCACAATGGTAAAATAAAAATGTTTAGTTTGTCGCAGTTTCGATTGCCTTTGCTTTCAATCTCTATCACGAAGTTTAAATATATTATTAGTTCGGCAGTATCACAGTCTTTCTTCTGCTCCAGCCAAGCCAAATATTTTGCAAAACTTTCAAAATCGCTTAATTTGTTCGCTTTCTTCGTTCATTCCATTCCGCAGATTACGGGAGCTCAAGTTAAATTCAAAGGAATTTTAAGAAAGGGCATTGACAATATTTATATGTACTCGTGGTTCGGAAAGCACCGCTTGCACACAAGGAATATGATAATTAAAAAAAAAAAAGCTTTCAAAATGGATTTTGCACACAAGGAATGTGATAGTGAAAAAAAAAAAAAAAAGCTACAAAAATGGATTTTGGTTAACCGAGAGTTTCGGTTAAAAGAGTTTCGGATAAAAAAGGTTCTACTGTACTATAGTGAGCGTCCTGAAAAATGTGGTTACCTGTATCTAAAATAAACAATCAACTATATCGTCAAGTTGTTGTCAACGTGCAAAAACAAAATTTCACGCCCACAAAAGCTGTTTCACAATAACGTGACGATCACACAGAATAAATATACGCATACGTAATGAAAATCTCAAGCTAAAAGAGTTGAAATTTATTACATTAACCAAACTTGATTGGTAATTATTAATAATAAGCGGTTAGTTTGATAAATTCCCATAAATTAATCATATTGTCCATTTCTTTTGGATATTATTTGGTAATTATTAATAATAATAGATTAATCAAATTGACCGTAAAATATACATCACCGAAAAGTTCAAATCTTGGTAATCCCATTATAGCGTCAGAAAGTTCTGACCAATCAGATACGTTTCACGGTATCTACGCAGATTTTCAATGGTCCATTTCCAAAGCGTTACTTTTTTATATATATAGAACGATTTACTATTTTATTTAAATTTAATAATGAAACTAACAAAGTTAGAAAAAATAAAATATAAATGAAATGAATGTCAAAAATGTTTTCATATATGTATCTCAAATAAATTCAATCTTTTATGTATATATGAATAGATATATTCATTATACTATAAATTTTAGATGTTAACATATATGTATATATATATAAATAAAAAATAAATATATATACATATACATAACATATTTTAAAAGTATAATATATTCCTAAAGAAACTCATACGGTATTCTCGGAAATAGATTTTCATTTCTCGATGTCATTCAATTTTATCGTTTCAAGAAATTATCTTCATTCTAGTACATAGAAAGTGGAAATTACAGGTTCTATTAGATTTAAAAGATGATTTTGTGAAATTTTGCAAATATTGTATTTAAACCCTAAATAAATGTTTTTCTTGTAATAAGTGATCCTGGTAAGTTTATATAAGCATTTGTCTCTACTACTCTGTAGATATATATATATGTACATAAAAGAAAATAAAAAAGAAAAGTGCCCAGCTAAACTGATGGCATTGAGCTCACAGGATATTCACACTAATTGTATATTATACTCTTATTTTAAAGAATAATGCCCCTCAAAAAAATAAGTGAAGGGGTATTAGCCCCCGTTTCCCCATTTTATACTTAACCAATGAGCCTCCAAATCTAATCAGGGAAACTCCTTAACATGATAAACCGGTATACCAAATTGGAGCAAATCGAATAATTCTGAATGAAAAACTCATTTATCTAAATTAAGGGGGAGTTGACTAGCCCCCCTTTTACCCCTTTATCCTTAACCAATGAGCACCCAAAACTAATCAAGGAAGCTCCTTAACATAATAAACCGTTATACCAAATTTGGAGCAAATCGAATAATCCTGCATGAAAAACTCATTTATCTGAATTAAGAGAGGTGGACTAATCCCCCTTTTTCACCCTTTATCCTTAACCAATGAACCGCCAAAACTAATCAAGGAAGCTCATTAACATAATAAACCGGTATACCAAATTTGGAGAAAATAGAATAATTCTGCATGAAAACCCATTTATCTAAATTAATGGGGGGTTAGCCCCCTTTTCCCCCTTTATCCTTAACCAATGAACCTCCAAAACTAATTAGGGAAGTTCCTTATCATAATAAACCGGTATACCAAATTCAGAGCAAATCGAATAATTCTGCATGAAAAACCCATTTATCTAAAATAAGGGGGGTGGACTAACCCCCCTTTTCCCTCTTTATCCTTAACCAATGAACTCCCAAAACTAATCAGGGAAGCGTCTTATCAGAACGAAACTAGAAAAAAAATTGAAGCAAATGGGATGTTTCTATCAAGAGTTATCGCGTTACGTACATACGTACGTACGTACGTACATACGTACATACGTACTTACATACAGAACCGGCGGGCACATAAGCTCTCAGGCTTTGATTGCTTGTGAGCTAAAAAATGAATTTTTCTTAAGAGATTTTAGAGTCAAACATATAAAAACTATGCGTAAATCATAAAACGCTTATAAATACTTATATTTATCCTGATATATGTGTTGTAGTTTAAAAAATAAATCAATCGATAACTTAATAAAAATATAATAAGTATTTTTAAACATTGTAAGTAATGATGGAATTATAAAAGAGAAAAAATATCTCCAAAACAGTTCACAGTCAAAAAATTAGAATAACAGAAAGAAAAGGAATTGTGAAAAAACGTTTTTACAAGTTGTCCACAATATTTTGTACCCAGACATGACCTTGTCGACACTATGCTGTAAAGAATCTGAACTTTTTTTTTTTTTTTTGGCTCAATATCTTGCAGTATTTTCTTCATTATTCCCACACAAATTCTCTATTGGATTTAAATCCAGAGAATTAGCCGACCAGGGAAGTACGTTAATTTGGTGTTGGCTAAGCCAGTTCTTGGTGACACTGATCTGTGTGAAGATGCTAATTCATGTTGGAAAATAAAATCGTCACCACACAGATATTCCGACAATAGTATCGGATATGCTCAAGGATATCTTGATATATCTCACAATTAATCCTTTCGTTAACGGTACATGGCCTTTCAGGATTGTCTGTAGTCATCGAAGCCCATAACAATACACTGGCTGCAAATTTCACTGATCGTTTCATACAGTCCTTGTCATACGCTTCTTGATTAATTCGCCATACACGAACACCTTGATCACCATATGTTACGCAAAACGCACTCTCATCACTAAGCAATATCCTTTTCCAAACATACAGACCCCAAAAAAACCTTTTTTTGAACCACTTCACTCTCTCTTTTTTTCTGTTTAATAGTTATGAGGGGATTTATCTTTGGTACACCTTCTGACGTACACACAGGTATACAACATTCTGAACCAGTTAGAACAATTTATACGTATTCTAATTTTTTTCAACCACCTGTTTTAGTATTCTAATATTTTGAATAATGAAAATAATTCTACAAAATTACAATATTCCCCTGAGTGAGGCCTAAAAAGATGAACGACGCATTTTTTAGAAAATCTGAATAAGAGGGTGCTAAGACTAATAGAGTTGAAACTTGCAGTTTTTGCTTGATGCCAAAAAATGCAATCCTAAAAACGGTTTCAAGATCTTGAAACATCTCCAATGAATACAGCCTTTGTTCATCGTGCTAGTCTTGTATGGGCAAAATGTTTTTAACGATAACCGGCTTCATATTTCGAAAAGTTTTGACGGTAAACTGCATCACCACCAAACTTGATCACTGTACTCTGGATTTTTGTCTAACTGCGACATTTGCAGCTAGATACCTAGATATGTTTCGTACAGCTAAAACAGGAGGGTCATACGCTTTTCCGGTTTTCGAGTTTAAATGTAAATTTTCCTTTCATAACTTTTCCGGTAGCAGTCAATATCATATATAAGTATCTATAATAATAAAGAAAACGTCTGTGTGTGTGTATGCGTGTACTTTGTTTTGAAAAGGGATGGCTTGACAAGAAAATACCTCTCTAGCTATAACTATCAGGACCTGATTACCGACGGGGCACAATCCTACCAGTAAGAAAACACAGAAAATTTTGCCTCATTCATGGCAGAAGTTTTACATGAATACGGCGTTCAGATAAGGCGAACATTTCTTTAAAAATTTATTGGTGTAAGTGCGCCCCGTTGGTAATCAGGACCTGATAACTATTCAACTCAAAATTACGCATCGCCTCTCTTCTTTACTGTTCAAAATACGATAAAAAAAAAAAAGAAACGTGTAACATATCGTACTTTATCATTTCAAACAGGCAATCCGTTTCAAAAATACTAATAAAAACCCTTTAAAATAATTATTTTCAAAATGGTTTTTTTTTTCGTTTTATATTATAATTTCACATTAGTATATGTATGCACCTGCAAGCAATTTTAGTAATTATTTGTGCTTTTTTATTTGATTTTTAAGTGTTTTTACCGGCCCCTCTGCAACATGGTTTTCCGAAGCTCGCATAAGGCAATTCGATAGACGAGAAAACGAAAACTACCAGGATAGATGTATGTACTTCTATGTTTAAAACGATGCACTTATGGAGTTCAACAGGAAAAAATACAAAAATTAACCCTTTCAATTTTTTTTGACGAGCCGTTTCAGAATTTTTTTCTTTTAATTTTTAAAAAAATGTATTTATTTTCAAGAACATATTAGAAAAAATAAGAACTACCCACTTATAGATAATAAATTTTCCTTTCCAACGTGGCGGGTTTTTTTTTTTTTAAGTATTAATATTTACTATTTCAAAAAAATTCATTTCTGTAAGTCACTTTTGAATCTTATTTCACGCATTTGCCAGTCTCTCTTTTATTCTTTCCGTCTTTCAGTTCTAGGATATTTTCCGAGGGGTATTCATTTGTGCGTATATGCGGGAAACGCCAGCGATTGAATAAGGACTTTTTGCTTTATCCTTTTATTTTCGCATGGATAAGGTGGATTTGTGAGCATGGGAAACGCTAAATATTCAGTGGGGTTATTCTTTTTCTTTCGCATTTAACGCAGTCTGGTTTTTTGATTTTTGAAATTTATTATTTGTTTTTATTTGTCTTTCATTCAGTTTTTCGTGTCAACAGTCTACTGTGCCTCTCATGTAGACCATTCATTTTCGTTTGCACTTTCTTTGCAGGTCCTTACCGATTTTGATACCCATAGCTGCCTACTTGTACGGTTTTTTATACTTCTAAAATTTATTAGTAAATTATGCCTTATTTAATAACCGAAACTTAACTATTATCAATGATTAAATAACACAATAGTTTTTTGGAAAATTTTAGTGGAAAAAAATTACAAGTTGGCAGCTATGTATACCATTCGCTGAATCTTTAATTTTAGCCCTAGAAGTTGAAAATGTGTCGCGAATTCAAAGTCAAAAAGGATAAATTCTGAATAGTATGATAAAAAAAGTTGGACATTGTACGTGAAACGTGGTGCAAATGAGGTGCGTTCGTACTACAACTAGTTTTATAATATATTACATATTTTACTGAATGTATCTTTTAATGCACTGCATAAGTGCATTTCAATTTCACTCTGTTCGAAAGGATGTAACATCAATAAGATGCACTTAAAATAATTTTTCCCATTGGCCGTAATGTAACGAAAACTTTTGACTGTCCCTCTAATTAAACTATACATCCGATTTTCATAAAAATTGAAATGGCTCGAAAAAATTATACAACAATAATATATTTTAAAATTCAAACGATTCGGTTGGGTAGCTTTTGCGGTGTTATATTCGGACGGACGGACAGACGGACTCAACGACGACTATAGGTGCTACGTATTTATATAATTACGAACACACCTAAAAAGATATATAATAAGTACAAAACAAGAGTTTTTGCTAAGTACCAGTATTTCAAATTTCAAGTATTTAATAAAAGCTTTTGAAATTGTACCTCAAGAGTCGGATATTTTCTTGCGTAAATCATCTTCCATTATAAAACCTCCTAATTGTATGTCAAAAGATTGTTATAAAACACTCAAACATAAGAAAAAGCATTTCAGAAAGTATCAAGACCTTATTCTTCAGAAGTAGTATAAACGACTTCTTATCGTCTTATATCTAGCAGACAATTCGAGACAGCAGTTATGTATTTATGTTGGATAAATATTAGACGTGTAATTAGGAGTCATAGAATTTGCTGAGCCGAGAAATACGTACATCCAGTCGACGGACTTGTTGTCTCATAATACAGAATGTATTACTAGGTTGAGCAAAAAGTTCTGGGAAATTTGTGAAAGTTGCGTTAAAAAATTCCCAGAACTTTTTGCTCAACCTAATAGTAATGTTTTGCCTCAAAGAATGTTATACTTCTATATGTGGGGCACACAACCATAGTGGTCCAAGTCCATTTTGAAAAAAAAAATGAGCTAGTCCATTTAGAAGGTGTACAAAATCTGTTTTATTCACTCCCACAGTGAACCAAGTCTGTAAAAAGATGTTATATATAAGAAAGTATGTGAAAACAGGTTTGGTTCATTGTGGGAGTAGATAAAACAGATTTTATGCACATTCAAAATGGATTCCATTTTTTTTTCCAAAATGGACTTGATCTACTATGGATGCGAGGCTCTCATATGACCTTAACAGGAAGATTATATACAATATATTATTTTTCAGCCTTTTTAAAAAATAAAAATATGCATGAAAATATGTAGGGACACATGGTTTACATATTAATGTCTAGTTAAAATAATCTCATTAAAAACTAAAAAGTTATATCGTGCATTCAATTTATCTATATAGTGTAATTGACAACGTTGTAGATACCAAGTAAATGTGCTTAATAGTAATCACCGTAATGCCGATTTAAAATTATGAAGAACAGATCTCTAAAACTTTCCAATATAGTTGAAAAGCCTTTAGGACTTTGGTTTGTCTGCTTGCCTATTGCCGGTCATCCGTCCGTGCACTCTCGAAAATAAACTGGGACATAATTCATATATTAAGATCTCAGATGATAAAGAACTTACGAGGCCAAAAAAAAAAAGACTTAGACCAATGTCAGACGGGCGGTTTTTTTTTTGTTTGTTTTTTTGCTTAGGTATTATCCATTCACAATGCTATAGCATTGTGAATGGATAATACCGAAGCAAAAAAGACGCCCGTCTGACATTGGTCTTAATCATATGAGTGAAGATAATTAATGTCCTTCTATCATCTGTTAAATTACTATTTGTAAGAAACTAAATGAAAACCACAAAGATTTTGAGTGATAAACAAGATTTTTGACAATAAACGCAAATAGACATTTGGAACTTAATAGATATTTGTGACTAAATTTCGCAACCCCTGTGTCACTTACCACATTTATCATCTGGATTCTTGATATGTCACTAAGGTTTACTTTGGCATGTTCGCTTTTGAAAATGTAGTGTGTAACAAAATTTAGTTCGTTTACACAGACACGCAAAATAATTCCCTTTCGACATTATGATCGATGAAGAAAAATCTTTTTCAGTTCATTTTAAAAACTTTACATTATTTCAAACATAACGAAATGTATATATGTATATATGTTACATTATTAGATCTAATTCCGCGATTTCCCTATTTTATTCGAAATCACAATTTTATATTCACTAAATCCTTATCCTTAAATAATCTCTATCGTTAACTCTGTTAAATTCCCTTAAATTTAATCTCTCACTTGTCTAAATCGCTTAAATATTACGCTTTTAGTATTCTTAAACTAAATGTTTCATTTCCGCGCCTTTTTCTTTCGAGAATATTCTTTTAGCTTCCATTTTTTACTTTCTCGCGCATTTCTGAGATTATCCTTTTTCCCTTCAAATTCATCCGCTAGTTCTGACCGCACTCTTTATATCACGTGACATTCTTAATTATTCATTGGTTGAGAGCGCGAAATACGTCATATTTGTATCCATACATTGAAGGAACAAAAAGTTGATACTCGCTGAGTTTCAGCAGAATTTTTCGTATTTCTACTTTGATAACTTCCCCTGGTCACCGTCTAGCATTTTCTATTATCTATAATTGCTTACCCATGCTTAAATACTACGTAGCGATGGATTGATTTTAATTTGAATCGGTGGAAAACTGCAACGACGAAAGTTCTTTCAATAAAAGCCTGAGTTTAAATTATGCATTGTCTCGATTATTCCGGAGAAACCTACACTGGATTGTTATTCGAATTGAAATGTGTTATCTGGCCTTCCACTCGATGACTGCAACTATCTTCTAATATCCAGATTGATTATTCATCTACTATGACATCGAAGTTAATCCACACTTTCGAATCACCATATTCAGTAAAAACGTTATATTAGCCGGCAGGATTCGACAACTTGTACGCCACTCCAAGCATTTTGCCGGTCAAGGAATTAGCAGCTTGAACGCTTTTCCGAGCACCTAGCCAGCATGATTCCGAAACAACAAGAAAGTCATCGCAAAAAGTCCCAACCAACTAACGAAAGTCACCAGGAAGAAGCAAGTTATACATAAAACGTCTAACATCAATATAAAAAAGAACAGCAAACTGTTACTACTAACCCAATAAAGACAGCATTGAGCATTACGTAAGTCATTTAAAAAAAAATGATCTCTGTTTTGTGATGAAAAATTTTTATGTTTATTCTTTGCAATTGCATAACTTATTTTATTTTATTTTATTTATTCGAAATAAGTCGTGTTTATTTTTTCTGACAAAGTACATGAACATTAAAGTGACAGGTGTTTTATTTAAGTTACGCAATCGGAATCAACTATGTTTATTTATACATATTTTCAAAGATTACGAGTATTTAAAAGATAGAGTATTTTAATATTTTGAGATTTATTAATGTTGTGTTAATTTATTATTTATTATGAGATATTTATAATAAGTTTTATATTTCTGTTAAGCAATATGATAGAGATTTTGAGGTATATTTGTAATGCTTTTACGATCTGGAAGTAAAACGCTAGTTTTATTACGTGGAAATAATAAAGAAAAATTACTGAATCTAGTATTGTATCTTTTGACCCCGATTTGGGAATGAACATTCAACAATGGTTAACATACTTTGATAATTCTTGCATTAAACAAAATGATACTTGGAAATTTGAAAATATTTCAAAATATTTAAAGGGAGAGGCCTTGAAAATTTATATCAATGATTGCCAAAATTGTGATAGTTATGTTCAAATTTCAGAGATTTTAGTAGAAAAATTTATCAAAATTGAAGTACATAGATTTTCTGATTTTTCTTCACTTAAATTAAACGATCTAAAAGATTTGGAAGATTACTTCCATAAAAATGTAGAGATTGGTAGGAAACTAAAATTATGGGAGACAATTATTGTGCAGGGTCTTACTGATGGCTTAGCACCACAGTATCAGAATGTTTTGATTGTAAGTTCCCCAAATAATGCCACAGATTGGTATAAATTAGTCAGACAACTTGTAGTCACTCCTACCCCTAATCCAAATAATACAAGAAATAACTTTTCAAATGATAGATCTTTTCAGCAGAATGCTAGATCTTTTCAACCCAGTGGCAGAACTTTTCAGCAACATACTCGACATAGTCAACCACGATATGATGCTCCCAGAAATTGGGTTCGTACACCAAATTTCAACCCCCCTAATACTAACTTTAATTCCAAAGCACATGGTTCGAGATTTTCGAATAAAAGAATGCAGAGCAATCATTTTCAAAGAAATTATCATCTAGACCTTGTAGAATTTGTTTGAATCAAGGAATATTTAATACATTCCACTGGGAGAATAGTTGTGTTTTTAATGTTAACCCTTTACAATCTGATACTACTTCCACCCCCCAACACAAAATACTGATAATGTTTGACAATTAATTGCATCTGGTTATGCGAGAAAAAATCAATTACCTTGTGTTGTGGATACAGGTACTACGATTTCAATTTTGCCACTTCATTTTGTACATTTATTGAAAGCTAAACTTAAGAATATTTTTCCTGTTAATGTTGGTCATGCCAAAGGCTTTGTCCAAATTAAAAAACTTATGATTTATTTATTAGAATCGGTAATATTGAACAATATGTTAATTTTCTTGTGTGTGATACCGATTTAGAGTATGTAATTTTAGGATTACCAGACTGTGCAAAATTTGATTTGAAATATAATTGTACTAGTTGCAGTGTCACCCAGGGAGATACTGTTTTAAATTCATGTATAACCAGAAACAAAATAAGATCTCTTCATTTCAATGTTAGGAATGAATATCATATGCAACCCGATTATGGAAATACCATGGCTCCTCAATCCTTCACGCGATCTAATGATAATATTCAAGTAATTGGGAAAATAAATGCTATAGATAATGATAACTTAAAGGAAATGTTAAGGGATTACTTAGATATTTTTTCTAGAAACAAGAATGATGTAGGGAAGATAAATATTGAGCCACAGCGAATTTTTTTTAACTCTGACCTACCAGTATCTATGAGACCTTATCGTACATCGATAGTTAATGGAAAGGAGATTTCAACCCAAATTCAATCTTTGTTAAATGCTGGCCTAATAAAAGAAAGCACTAGTCCTTATTCTTCCCCTGTCACTTTAGTAATGACACGCGATAAAGGCAAAAAGACAAGATTATGTGTAGATTACCGAAAATTGAACTCTATAATGAAAAACGATGCAGAACCCCTTCCCCGTATTGATGATATTTTAGATAAATTGTGTAATGCCCAGTATTTTTCCACATTGGATTTAGCCTCTGGCTACTGGCATATTCCCATTCACCCTTCAGATACAGAAAAACTCGCTTTTACTACCAATTCTGCTTTATTTGAGTGGAATGTTCTCCCCTTTGGTGTAACAGTTGGGCCCTCCATATTCAATAGAACTCTTAGAAGAATCCTTACAAAATATAAAATTGATTTAGCATGCTATTATGATGAGGATATAATTATTTTTCTCCCTTCCTAACTGAACATATCCAAAATCTAAACAAAAATTTTGATTTGTGTAGGCTTGAGAACATAAAACTTAAACTTTCTAAATGCAATTTCGCTCAAAATAAAATTAACTTTTTAGGATATGATAAAAAAATGGAACTCTAACCCCCTCTAATGCCAATATTGATGTAATTAAAAAATTAAACCCCCCTACGAATGTTAAAAAACTCTAAAGATTTTTGGGATCAGTTAATGTGTACCATAAGTTTATAAACAAAAATGCCGAAATTAGGAACCCTCTCAATAAACTACTTAAGAAAAATGCTTTGTGGGAATGGAGTACTGAATGTCAAAATTGTTTCCAAAAGATGAAAAATGCACTAATAGCAAAACCCATCTTAAAAATTTATGACCCTAAATTACCCCTCCATATGTTTGTTGATGCCTCGCAAGTAGCGATAGGTGCCGTACTTAAACAACCGGATGATAATGGGTTTTTACATCCAATTGCTTATTACTCCAGAGGATTGAGAAGCTATGAACGAAACTACTTTATTACGGATTTAGAGTGTCTTGCCATCATTGACACCTTAGACAAATTTTACCATTATTTCCACGGTGTAAAGTTTACTATTCATACAGACCATGCATCTCTTGTGTGGATAAGAATGTAAAACACCTAAGAGGTAGACTCTTTAGATGGTCTTTAAAACTGAATATGTTTGAATATAAGATAGAGTATTTAAAGGGATCTACAAATGTCGAAGCAGACATGTTGTCCCGAAACCCAATTTCTCATTTAAATCGACCACGCACGTTTTTGTTAGATGGTAAAGAGATACTTGAAATGCAGGAAAGGGATAATGTGTGCGGACAAATTACTTTAATGACAATGGATTAATGATAATTAAAAGAAAGGCTTTAGGAAAATAGTAATCCCCATGTCCTTGAGAAGAAAATTACTTGGAATTGCTCATGAAAATTTTGTTCACCTTGGAATTCAACAAATGCAAAATCTAATTTCTCCCAATTATTATTGGCCTGATATGACTCAAGATATAACTAACTTTGTAAAGCATTGCGATATTTGTCAAAAAAATAAAAAGCCTAGATAGAAAAAATTTGGCTTATTACAAGCTATGCCTACCACAGATCAACCTTTTGAATGTCTTTTTGTTGATACATTGGGAGGATTCAACTACTATAATTCAACTAAAAAATATCTTCATATTGTCATCGATCATGCAACCCGTTATGTGTGGACATTTCCCTCGAAGAGTGTCACCACCGAAACCTATACGAATTGTTTAAAACAAATTTTTAATATTCGAACACCACAACAATTATTCTGTTTTAATCAAATTTCTAACGTTAGGACACCTCAAAAAGTCTTAAGCGATAGGAATACCGCCTTTACTTCTTCCAGATTTAAAAATTTTTTGCGGAACCATAATATTAAGCAGCGTTTAACCTCATCTCACCATCTTCAAACGAACGGTAAATGCTAGAGAGCCAATCAAACGATAGTAACTAGGCTAAAATGTAAAGTTAACTCTACTACTTCTAAAGTTCCCTGGACTAAATTCCTTGCTGAAGTTGTAAATGAATACAATAATACCCCCCATTCAATAACTAAATTTCCTCCTGCTTATTTACTCTTTGGCCAATTACCCTATAATTCCCCCTTCAACAAGATTATTACCCTCCAGTTAAAGAAGCACTTAAAATCGCAAAAGCGCGAACTGATGAATTCCATTTAAAAAGTAAGAACTATTATGATCAAAATTATGTTGAGCCAAAATTTGAAGTAGGCGATCTCGTTATTTATGAAGAATTCCATTACCCAAATACTAGAAAGCTTTCTCAGGAATTTTCTGGACCATACTAAATTCTTCGAAAAATATCCGATGTAAATTTTGAGATCGATAGAAAAACCCCATTTAAAGTTACCGAAATCATTCATGTTTCAAAATTGCGTTCGTATCATCATCCTAATAACTTAAAATTGTCTCATGAGCAATTACCACAACAACAGCAGCAGACGCAGGTTAAATCACTAACTTAAACTTTTAAACTTAATTTTCTAACAATTATGAGTTTGTAATTTAATATTAAAATTTAAAGCTTAAAGAAAATTTATTATTTCAACATTGTGGATGAGTTTTTAGGAGACGTTCCAAGAGTTTATCTGTTTGGGAGTTTATTTAAATTAACTGAGTTATGCGGACATAGGTTGGTTGATTTATATAGAGTTCTAATTAATGTTGGATTATAAACTTAAACCAAAAAACTTAACTTTACTTAAAGTATTTCTTGTAATTAAAAACTTAATCTTACTTGCTATAAAAATTTTATAAAAATCTAATTGATATTCTTTCAAATGATTTAAATATTGCTCTTAAAATAAAAGGGCTATCTTAGATTGCATTTTATCAGTTTTTTTATGGAAAAATAAAGAGAGAGAGAGAGAGAAATATTTTCAAGATTTGATTTTCATACCCGACTTATTGCGAAACCGCTAGCTTATTCGAATTGCAAGACTTAAAGATAATTTTCGTCTGCGATATTTTTTTTCTTTCTTACCATGAAAGTCAAAAGTCACTTTTTTATTTTTTTGTTGTTAACGATTTGATTCGATTTCTTTTCTTTTTATTTAACGTAAATGTAATTGCAGAAGGGAATTGGGAAACAATTTAGGATTCTTTTTCTGCCTTCGACATATTATAACTCTCCTTTCCCTAATTTTTTTTATTTATGATTTTTTTTATTTCATTATTTGAGGAGTGTATATCTAATTCCTATGAGACAGATAAAAAAGGAATTAAATTTTACGAATCACATACGAATGAATGATACGAGATATTTAAAGACACGAAATATTATGTGATACAGGATTAACATTATATTATTATTATTTATAAAAATAAGAAAATACTAGAATTAAGATGTTATTGAATTATTTATATAGAGATTTAAATAATTTTTTATGATGACTATACTAAAACAAAAGATATAAGTTACTGAAAACAGTGATGATGGTTTAACCCTTGGAAGGACCTATGAGGCAATGCACCTCATAATTCTTCATTTCTGGTCACAAATCATTACTTTTTTTTCGAAAACTTATCTAAGGTTTAATATAATACGAGGAATAAAATTACGTAAGATTTAACAGCAGTTGTGATTGATACTGTTATTATACAGAGAGAATACAGATCTACAATAATGAAATGACCATGGCAAAAACTATTAAAGATTGTACAGTTGTAAATTACATTATAGTTGACAAAAATTTTATTTACTATTGTTTATTAATTGTTTTGATATATTATTATTATACAAGGTTATTCTAAGATTATTTATTTATTTATTATTATTATAATTTATTATTTATTGTTATTAGTATTTAATATTATTAGTGCAACAAAGTCTGTGATATAAAATTTAAGCGACCAAAAACTCTTATGAACTCTACAAATCCATATTTCAGTACGGAATAAAAATCACTAGAGGACATATAATTTAGTAATATACTGAATAAATATGGTATGGTTTTGAAAATTGTGTCACTGTTGCTAACTAATGCACTGATATAAAAATTGCTGTATTAATTCACAGAAAACAAAACTGTTGCTACTTTTGAATTTTCACCAATTATTATTATAATTGTTTTTATTATTGGATGTGTACTTATTACAGCAGTTTCCAGAAAGACGCAAATTTTTTTGTTTTAATTTTTAATTATAACTTTTTTTTTCTTCCTTTCAAAATGAAATTAAAGCTTTGAGCAACGCGATTTGGTGACCAAATGACGGTATCATTTTAAAGATGATTGTAAAACAAAGAAAAAAGAATTGTAAAACGAGTATCTGCTTTCTCTCCATGAACTCGGAGGTCATCGGGACCTACTAGTTCAATCATTTTTTGAGGGGAGGGATTTTGTAACATTATTAGATCTAATTCCGAGATTTCCTTATTTTATTCTAAATCACTATTTTATATTCACTAAATCCTTATCCTTAAATAATCCCTATCGTTAACTCTGTTAAATTCCCTTAAATTTAATTTCTCACTTGTCTAAATCGCTTAAATATTACGCTTTTAGTATTCTTAAACTAAATATTTCATTTCCGCGCCTTTTTCTTTCGAGAATATTCTTTTAGCTTCCATTTTTTACTTTCCCGCGCATTTCTGAGATTATCCTTTTTCCCTTCAAATTCATCCGACGCTAGTTCTGACCGCACTCTTTATATCACATGACATTCTTAATTATTCATTGGTTGAGAGCGCGACCTACGTCATATTTGTATCCATACATTGAAGGAACAAAAAGTTGATACTCTCTGAGTTTCAGCAGAATTTTTCGTATCTCTACTTTGATAACTTCCCCTGGTCGCCGTCTAGTATTTTCTATTATATATAATTGCTTACCTATGCTTAAATACTACGTAGCGATGGATTGATTTAAATTGAATCGGTGGAAACTGCAACGCCGAAAGTCCTTTCAATAAAAGCCTGAGTTTAAATTATGCATTGTCTCAATTATTCCGGAGAAACCTACACTGGATTGTTATTCGAATTGAAATGTGATATCTGGCCTTCCACTCGATGACTGCATCCAGATTGATTATTCATCTACTATGACATCGAAGTTAATCCACCCTTTCGAATCACCATATAACGCCAAAACGTTATATTTATATATATATATGTATATACACCGAAGAGACATTACATTATGGCCACACTCCATCTATAACAATGAACTCGCCCAGAAAAAAAACCCACGGCACGTACGTGGCTGATATTGGAGTATATGAAACGTCCATGCATTGTTCTTCAAAACATAGCGCGATCAGCGACTTAATGGGAAAAGCAGTAGATTTATCAGACTTTGATAAATATCAAATCGTTATGGCTCGGCGACTGGAAAAGTCGATATCGGAAACGGCGCGTTTGGTGGGCTGTGCAGTCATTTTGAACACGTACCGAAAGTTGTTTATGGATGGTGTTAATTAAAGCGTTCAAAAAAGATGTTATTTTAACAACCCAGCTTTCAGAATATAATGTGGACGCCAATTTTGTATTTATGAACTTAAAATGTACATAAAGAAGTCAATTAACTTCTCAAAACAAAAATAATTTATTTACCGGTAAAGCTTTTTACCGTCTTCCATGAAAATATTCAAACAATAACAAACAATAAATTCTGATTCACGTTACATCATATATAAAAGGTATCACGAGAATAAAGATGAGAGGATAATAGCAAATAAATAAACATGGACAATAGATTTAACATCCTCCCACCTTTTGATTATATATTATAATCAAAACTTCACATTAAATAAATACAACATTTACATAAACATCATAAATCGAGTCTTTCTGGAACCTTTATCATTCTACCAGATCTCGTCTTTTTAATTTTCGATTCGTCTTTTGCAGGCTCAACCTGATTTTCCTTCAAAGTTGGTTTAGGAAAACTGTTTTCAGTAAAAACCACTGATAACACTTCCAGAGGGTAAATTCTTTGAATAGGCCGAATCATCTGCGAATGAGACGTTTGTAACTTCAAAAGACGAACTTTTCCGTCTTTGCCCCGAATGAGCTCTGTAACCCGTCCTAAGGGCCAATTGATTCTTTTCTTGTTATCTGCTCCCACCAAGACTATATCTCCTACAGCAATTGAACGTTGCAATCTTCTCCCATTTGGTCGTTGGATAAGGAGACCCAAATATTCTAATCTAAATCGATTTCTGAGCTCTTTTTGCAGTTCTTGCCTATATTTAAGTCTTCTAGTGAGAGAACCTTCCTCAACCGCATCAACGTCTGGTAAACCACATTCATGAATATCTTTCAGAAACATGTCCGGTGATATGGCTTTGATGGACTCTTTCTCAGACATGTAAATTAGTGGTCGCGAATTTATAATACTTTCGCAGTCAGCTAATACAGTTATCATCTCTTCATAGTTCAAACAGGCTTTTCCTAAGACTCTTTTTAATAGATCTTTCATCAATCTCATGAGCCTCTCCCACCATCCGCCCCACCAAGCAGCAGTCGGAGGGTTGAATTTCCATTTGAAAGAATTTATTGCTCCATACTTCTGTATGCGATTCCAGTTCAATCTTTTTAAGAAATTGGATGCACCAACAAAATTGGAACCGTTGTCGCAATATATAACAGAACATCTTCCCCTACGAGATACAAATCTTCGCAAAGCCATTAAAAATGACTCTGTAGAAGCTGAAGTCACAAGCTCCAAATGCACAGCTCTGTAGATGGCACATGTAAATAAGATAACCCAACTCTTCTGTTTATTTTTAAGAAACAAAGGGCCAGCCAGATCAATGCCGATAATTTGAAATACAGCTGCATCTTTCACTCGATTTTCTGGCAGAGAAACTGGAGAAGATTCTAAATTCTTCGAATTAAATCTTTTACAAATGGTACATTTTGATAGAACAGAGCTCACAGTTCTTCTTCCATTCAAAATCCAGTATTTTTCTCTAAGCAAATTAAGAAGAATCTGAGGAACTGCATGACAATTTTTGCGGTGGTAATGTAAAATTAATCGTTTGACAACTTCATGATTTGAAGGAACAACCATAGGTGTGAGGAAATTCATATTGTCTTGTCTATACGTAATCTTAGTCTTTACACGTATTATGTCTTGTTCATCCTTAAACGTCTCCAGATTTTTCAATCTCCCCTCACTTTCATGGGAAAAACATTCCTTTTGTATCATCCAAATTATCTTTGTTTCTGCTCTCTTAAATTCAAGATTCATCAATTCTCCTTTGATCTGTTCCTTTGGATTAAAAGAATTATATCTGAAACGAAGTATCCAACCAACAAGACGTACGATTTTCTCATAACTGGAAAAATACTGTTAGTACCAGCTTTTCTCTGGACTTTCATCAACATTTACCAGTAATTTTGTAGACTTCAATTTTTCCTTTTCAATTTCTTCTTCGTTTATGTCTTGGCACTTGAAATCCATATATTTATAATATTCTTTAGAATCTTTAAGCCAAGATGGACCCTACCACCATTTGAGAGATACCAGATGTCTTGCTTTACATCCTCTAGATGGCAGATCTGCTGGATTCATTTCACCAGGTATATGTTTCCATAAAACAGGATCAGTCAATTTTTTTATTTCTTGAACTCTGTTTCTTACAAAAACAGACCAGTTTTCTTTCCTGGATATCCATGCAAGCACTGTTGTGGAATCGCTCCAAAAATATCTTTCTATATCTTCCCAGCCCATAGCGTCAGTTACTAATTTAGCCAATCTAGCACCAATCAAAGCAGCTAAAAGTTCCACTCTAGGTATAGTTCCACATTTTAAAGGACCTATGCGGGATTTCGCTGCAAGAAGGAATAACTCTACACGATCTTTAGTTGCTATCCTCAAAAATATAACAGCAGCATACGCATACTGACTTGCATCACAAAATGTGTGAAGAGTACAACCTTTTAAATTATCTGGGGTGAACTGAATATATCTAGGAATCTGAATTTCTTGTAAACAATTTAATTCATGAAACCATTCAATAAATTCATTTTTTATATCACTAGTAACTTCTTCATCCCACGTGATTCCTTCTTTCCATGTTTTCTGTAACATCATCTTGGGACATATCATAACTGGAGCAGTAAAACCAATTGGATCAAAAACTTTATGTGCAACTGATAGCATGATTCTTTTTGTTATTTTTTCTATATGTATATCTTTCATCCAGCTTACGTTAACTTTTAAAACGTCTAGAAGTCTGTTCCATTGTAATCCCAGTACATCAGTTTCTTCGCTATTTTCGATATTGTTTCTCTCTTCTGTCTGTTCCCATCCTCTCAACTCAAATCCACCTTTAGCCATAAGAGATTTAGAATCAGTTATAAACCTTTCCAATTCTTCCTGTGTGTGGACACTAGCAACGACATTGTCAACATAAAAGCTTCTCAGCAATTGCTGTTTAAGATTGGGGTCGTATTCTTCATCGTTTTTAATGTGATATTCTATGACGGAACCGAGAAGAAAAGGAGAGCTTTTGACTCCAAACACCACTCTAGTATGTCGAAACATTCTAATATTACTTTCTTCTGGATTACTCCACCACAAGAAACGCAAATAGTCCCGATCTTCTTTACGAATAGCTATTTGTAAAAATGCTTTCTTCATATCAGCTACAACACCAAATTTATTTTTTCTAAATCGTAAGAGAATGTCAGGAATTAATTCAATAAGGTTTGGCCCACAATGCAAACATTGATTCAAAGATGGATGGTTCTGCATTCTAGCTGATGCGTCAAACACTGGACGAATGGGAGTTGTACTGCTCTCTTTTATTACTGGTCGATGAGGTAAATAATTTCCATAAAGGTTCATTTCAGCCTGTGGAATTTCCTCTATAATTTGGTCATCAAGCCACCCTAAAAGTACTTTTTCATACCTTTGATAAATGTTATCGGAAAGCAACTTGTTTGTAACGTTACTCAATCTTTTCTTGGCTAAACTCAAATTATCAGGTAAAGGTGGTGTATCTTCTGACCATGGCAAAGAAACTTCATAACGATTATCGTCATTCATTTTTACTGTCTGTAGAAAATGCTCTTTAACCTGACGATCAATCTCCATTTTAGATTGTTTTTCAATCGGATAATTTATTCCAAGCAAATCCAATTTCCATAAATCAGCAATCTCTGCTTCCTTTACAAACATAGACGTAACTGACAAAGCTAAATTTTCTTTAGACGCATTATCTTGAGGCACTTTTCCCATTAAGGTCCAACCTAAAAATGTTTCCAGTGCTACTAATCCCGACGAGAGTATTTCTCTACGACCTGTCAGTAATTTTCCCATTACATCAGCTCCAATCAATATTTGAATAGATTCTGGAGTTTCACCAACATCCGTCAAAGTGATGCCTTTTTCCGATAATTCTTTAAACCAGGATCCTTTTCCTACTGGCATAACATTTTCACATATAATGTTTTGATCCAAAACCTCAAAATTACATTTAAAATTTTCTTTCAAATCGCTTAATCTGACCTTGTAGTAATGATGATTATAATCCTTTGTTATGACTCCGCCAAAAAGGGAATGAGAAACTTTTTCTTCTCGAAGAGGTAAATACTTCATTTCTTCGGCTAAATGTTTTAAAATATACGATCTCTGAGAACCTGAGTCCAAAATTAGTCTAACATCTTTCTTTTTGTTTTCGGAAAATATTTTTGCCTTTATCGTCTGAAGGAACACTTTAGGATTTCTATTGAAATTGGCCATATTTACTTCTTTTCCAGGCGACTTTTCTGTGTCTTCCTCTTTCTTTTCATTCAGCTTATTCTTATCGAGCGTTTGACACATCACAGACGCATGTCTTTTATCACAAAAGAAACACTTCAAGATAGCTCTACATTGCTTCGTTGTGTGACCTGTTGCCAAACATAAAAAACAACATCTTTTGTCCTTCAATATATTCTGCTTTTCATTAAAACTCATCTTCCGTGCCGAAAAGCATTCTGAACTCAGATGTCTTCCTTTGCAAAAAACGCAATTTTTCCTTAAATCTGGTCTTGAAGAAGTTGTTAATAAAGTAGCAGCAGTTGGTAAATATTTAGTACCATCGTTGTGACTTTTTTTTTCTAAAGATCGCGTCATCTTTTCTCGCTAAACCAAAACCTGTCACTGCCAAATTAATTCTTTCATCTCCTTCAACTTCATATTTGACAAACGCCATTAAATTATCTAGGCGCTCTTTTGCATCAGAACTAACCGAATTCGTATGTGTTCGATTCCACGCTTTCAAAAATTCAGCAGTAAAACAAGATTCTACCATTGGATATAATATTGAAGCACATTTATCCGTTGTGACACCTAACGTCTCAAGAGCTCGTAAATACAACTCAAGTTTATCATACAATGATGTAATAGAAAATTTTCCTTTTGATTGCACAGATATAATTAATTTTAATAATTCTCGCACATACACTTCAACCAAAAGATCTTCCCTACCGAAACGAGCCTTAAGACTCTCTATAGCTTTGGCATAGTTAGCGCCAGTTGGCGGAAAACTATCAACAACTTCTCGCGCTCTAGATCCAGTGATAGTTGCTTGGATCAAATACTGGAATTTATTTTCTGGCGCAATATCTTGATCATTGTGAATCTGTTCAAACTGGCTCCAAAATGGCAACCATTCCTTTAAATCACCATCAAATTGGCGAAATTCCAACTTGGGCAACGTAAATTTCTTTTTAGAATGATTAGTTTCGTAATCATTTGAAATGTAATCACATTGCATTTGTCCCTGTGACTGAATCTTTGCTAATTCTAATTGATGATTTAATTCCAACTTTTTTAACTCTACTTCCGACTTCTCTTTTAATTCTAGCTTTTTTAATTCTTGATCCGACTTCTCCTTTAATTCTAGCTTTTTTAATTCTTGATCCGACTTCTCCTTTTCTAACTTCTTAGCCTCGTTTTCTTTTTCCTTTCTCTCAGCAACAGCATTGGATAAAATTTCTTGTACAAAAGCGGGATCCTGTTTATATTCATTACTATTCAAAATAATTTCCTTTAGTGTCCCAATCGTATAATCTTGCGGGATTGTTTCCCCAAGCTCTTCTACCACGAACTTTAAGTCGACCTTTTTAAAATTTTTAACGGCTTGAAACATTTTGCATCAAATAAATATTGTAAAATGTCCTGTCGCGGACGCCACAATGTTAATTAAAGCGTTCAAAAAGGATGTTATTTTAACAACCCAGCTTTCAGAATATAATGCGGACGCCAATTTTGTATTTATGAACTTAAAATGTACATAAAGAAGTCAATTAACTTCTCAAAACAAAAATAATTTATTTACCGGTAAAGCTTTTTACCTTCTTCCATGAAAATATTCAAACAATAACAAACAATAAATTCTGATTCACGTTACATCATATATAAAAGGTATCACGAGAATAAAGATGAGAGGATAATAGCAAATAAATAAACATGGACAATAGATTTAACAGATGGTCAAACGACGAGTCTCCGGCGAGCGGTGTGTATCCCGTGGCGCATTGATTCCAGAAAGAGAGCGGAGATTGTTATGCATTATTCGTCGTGACTGAAGAGTTGCAACAGCCGAAATCACCAACAGCTACAACAGTGTCGACCCAGACTGTGTTTCTAAAGACACATTGCCGGGATGCACTGTTGCGTATGAGCCTACGCAGCCGGCGGCCTAGGCACGTTCCTGCGCTGACAGCACGTCAGCGGCAGCAGCGCCTGCAACGGGCCCATGACCATCGGTATTGGACCATAGAATAATGGAAGAAAGTTGCATGGTCCAATTAATTGCGTTTTCTGGTCCATCACATCGACGGTTGCGTGCGAAAGCGCCGATTTCCAACGGTAACCCTGACTCCAGGATGCACGGTTGGTCAGAGGGAAACCTGTGATGGCTATATTATCGTGTGGGTGATATTTTTATGGAGCACATTAGGACTCATTATCCCCACAGAACAATCCCTGATGTCTGTGCGCTACCTGAACATCGTTGCAGACCAGGTGCACCCATTTGTGACAACAAAGTTTCCAGCGGGTAATTACATTTACCAACAGGATAATGCACCATGTCATACGGGTCGAATCATCAGAAAGTGGTTCGAGGGTCATTCTAGTGAGTTTCAAGTCATGTCCTGGCCTCCAAATTCACCTGATATGAATCCAAAAAGACATTTGTGGTTCCACCTGGAAGTCCCAAATCGTGCTGCCACCCTACCACCTCGCAATATGTGAGAATCTCAGGACCAGTTGGATAGCGCTTGGTACCATATATCTCAGACTACCTATAAGAACTTTGTCAAGTTGATACCAGATCAGATATTTGATTTTGAGGGCGAAAGGTGGTCCTACGTCGCATTAAATGGGTGGTCATAATGTAATGGCTCTTCGGTGTATATATGATTTAGATGTATTACAAGATGCTTACTGTAGTATATGATGTACAAAACTATTATAAATCATTTACACGGATACCCAAAACATTTCGGTTATTGTACTATATATAAGCAATAAATGCTCAAATAGCGTTTGCAGTAGTTGTATGCGTTTATATGTTTATCTAAATTTTGGCATACTGCCTCTCATACATAAATTCCAGAATTGAAGTAAAAGGCTCTAGAAAATAAATTATAATTCTTATTATGTATGAGCACACATGGCTAAAGAGGTTTTTATTTGAGTTATGCAGTTTTGAGATGAACTATAGTTTGCATACAACGATATGTTTGTAGAGCATAAATAAATTCATATACAGGGCTACACTAAGTTCTGGACGCATTGCTCTCCGTTGATGGTAGATTCTGAAAGTGTTTTTGTTTATGTATATAACTTAACTGAGGCGTGTTTACAAATCTGTAGATAATATTCAGGGTTATACAAATTTATTACATTCTTATGGTCTGTACAAAATAATTTCATCTGTTGGAGGAAATTTCTGAAGGAGACTTTCAACTGTGTAATGCCTTTTGTAACTAAGCTATACTTTAGCACATCACCAGGGCTCGCAGCGTTCCTAAAATTTTCGCACTTTGGTACCAGTATTTTAAATAAGAATTCTTCGTGGTAGATTCCTTTAACATCTATAATAGAATTATGCAATAAAGATTACCGTTTTAAAATAGTGGTAGGAAAGTGCGAAAATTTTAGGAACGCTGCGAGCCCTGCATCACGCAGTGTATATACTGATATATTTATCGTGTACATGGATGCATAAAATATTTCGACTTACTTTCCGGATATCGACGATAATCGCTGAAATCTCATGTGACACTTCTTTTCAAAATTGTTTACTTTAGTATATATATATATATATATATATATATATTTACCTTATTAAATGGTAAAGTCCCGTTCTAATATTCTGGAAGAATTCAAAACTGTTTCATAATCTATGCTTGATATATTTTCTTGCTCAGAATCACAAAAATTCACATTACTTAATTCTAGTTTTGTAACAAAAAATATGGCTATAACTGTTTCTAATTGTTACAATTTTCTTTATTATGTATTTATTTGTTCTCGACGGCAAATGGTATTAAGATCGTAGCTAAAAACAAAGGAAATAAATAAACAAAAACTTGTTTTCCTGGATTTTTTTAACGCGTCACAGTGGATAAATATATATAAGTTTCAAAATAAAAATTAGCATGATTCCTAATTGATTGATACAGATTTTTTTTTCATTAGTGCACACTTTAATTTAATTTGCTTGTTTTCTTTCTAGGCCAAATTTCGAAATAGACTTTCGAGGCTAATTTCGTCGAAACGATTTCCTGAAATATCTACCTTAAGTTCATTGTACTTGACAGTTTATAAATCCTAAATTTCCAGAAACGTATCTTAAGGCCACACCTTTTCTTAGGTAAGCGCCAAGGACAAAAAATCTGTTTTTTTTATGGATGAAATTAAATATCTAACGAGCCGATGTTACTCAGATTTTGTGTACATTGTCGATGACAACGCATAGTCAAACATTTTCAATGGAGTGCCTTATCAAAGCTCGGTATACAAGCGCAATTCACTTTTACAGTTTTTATTGAAATCGCATATCTAACGAATCGATTTGATATGCTGCATACAGCTGTGAAAACAATCCATTAAATCTTTGATTAAACGGTAGTTATCTTTATTTTTATTTATTTATCTTGTTTTTACGACTGTTTACAGCAGAATTTAGACTGTAACTTTAATCTTCATTTTGTGTTTTAAACTTGCTGTAATTTGAATTTGGTTAAATGAAAATTGGTGTTTTAAAATTAAAACTCACCACCGGTAAAAGTGAACAGAAAATATAATATTATAAATAAAGATGATTTTTATATTTGTGTATTTAAAAATTCTTCATAGGATCAAGTGATGTGTCTTCTTTATAGAAGACTCAATGAAATTACAAGTAATTACTCATGTCAAAGTATATACAGTCGGCTATTTTCGGTTTTGTGATCCCACATTTATTTCTCTTGAAATTTAATTTAAATCGACTTAAGCGACATTTGGAGACGATTAATAATCTCCATATTTTTATATCTCCAGCATATATTTTAAAAAGTAAAAATATTTCTTTATTGCATATAAAACGATTTAAAAACTTTTTCATAGATATATATAATACACATCCGATAACCCTCGCATTAATAAACCGATTTGGATGAGATTTATTGTGTGTATAGTACATACAAGTTTTCGTTGGCCAACTTCATCCGCCATCTTGTTTCAAAATGGCGGACATTTAAATATTTAAAACTAAAAAAAAATACACGGAAAATTTAGAAATCCAAATTTTTTTTATGTTTAAGTGTTAGGCCTTGATAGAAGGATTCCGGAGTATATTTTGTTTCGTCTCTAATTTAAACAAGAAAGAAAAATGATGCGTATGGCATACATTATGAAATACCTTCCAACACTTCCTGAAAGCTTTAACAAAATTTCGTAATTTAGATTAATAAGGTAAATATGATTACTGAGTAAACATTTAGAAAATTGATTTTAGCAGTTAACGTCCACATCAAAATATGTATTCAAATTCTTTTGAACAGCCCTGTGTTTGATCTATATGCTGATATATATAGGGGAGACCGGGGCTAGTAGACGCAATTTTTAGTTATTGATTTTTATTAATTTTTTGTTTAAGTTTTTTACGAAATTTTAACAGTACTTTTAAAGAACAGGCATTGGGCTATAAATACCCGGAGTTTTGAGTTTGTATCTTTTGTAGTTTATGTTTAGCGGATTTCTAAAGCAAAAGGAAAATTGTGCGCCAATCTACCCAGTCACGGGGCAAGTTGCCTATGCCTTTGGGGTAAGTTGGAACACGCTTTATAAAAATTCAAATAAGACACGCAGTTAAGCGAAATCAATTTCATTATTACCAGTAAGTTTAAACAAAGGCGTTATAGCCGTACAATGTAAATTCTAAATTATACAGATATAAAAATAACGAATAAAACATTAACATTGAGTAACTTCTATCCTACTCTATATCATCATCAGAGTTACGGTTGTCACAAATAAAAAATCGAGTGTGTTCGTTTGGGCAAGCCTCGTGTGCCCGAAATCTTGGATTGCAACCACTTTTCTCATTGTTTGCTGTTTTTCAAGCTACCAGCACACACCAAACACCGAGCCAACTTGCCCCGTACTCAATGCGCCTACTAGCCCCATAATAAATTTCTTCACAAAAGGGACACGTAATCATCTAAGCATAAATAGTCCAAGTAAATCACATATGGGGTAGGTACAGTTAATCATACACTAAGAAAAACTGCACAAATTAAATCGCAATTATTAAGATAAATATTAGAAATTAGAAAAAGAATGAAATAACAAAAAATTACTTATGAGTGGAAAAAACAGAAAAATCGTAATAAATGTCCACCGCACGTAGGTAACGCTGCAAAACTACAATTAGGATTGTAAGAAGCAAGAAGAAGGTACTCTGTGACTGGTTGCGCAATCTGTCCACAACCAGGCGATTTATGAGGACTGCGCCTACTTACCCCTGTAGTCAACTAGCCCCGATCTCCCCTACTATATAATGGGAAAAGTTAGTTTAGCAAGAAAACGCATAACAGGCTGAAATTTCTCTTTCAGCAGTTCATACTAATAGATGAAAAAATACTCGAAATCTTTTGTAAATCCTATAGTTTACCTAGTACCTTTATTACACGCCACTATTTAGCTAAAATTTTATTCAAACTAAAGCACTACTGAAATCACATTTCCAGAAATTATCATCGATAGACAATAAGTATCCAATTCTTTGCGCGACCGTGCATATCATTTTATCTATATTCTACAAACATTTCTTAATAAACTAAATGCAGCATAAAAAAGCATAACGCATTTAAAAACCACCTTTAAGCAATATGCGCTCATACCCAGTAGCCTACACGAATTCTTTTGTGTAGCCCTGCATATGAATTATAGCATTTATACACACCATATAGTATGCATAAATATAGAGAAACATAAAAGCGCATATCGTAATTAAAAATGCATTTCCAGCAATCACCGCTAACTTACAGTACTTCCAATACAATATACTATCTGGAATATTTTGTGTATATCTGTAAATGCTACGCACTTCGTATTATACATGAAATAACTTATAGTAAACTTCAGCGACGCATATCAATTTCATAATATAAAAAATAGTTTTACATAATTAAAATACGCCGCAAACATCACCCCCATAACATTATGTAACGGAATTCTTTTGTGTGGTCCTGTAAAATAATAATAATTATTCTTTGCAGAGCATATTCTACAAAATGCATGTTTTAGTGCTCTTCATAAATGCATATCAATTTTGTTTAGTTCGGATGGGTGTAACATCATTAAAAATCGTTTGAAATGATTTTTTCCCATTCGTCGTAATGTAACGGAATACTTTTGACTGTCCATATAAATGAATTAAACATGTGAAATAGGGAACGTGCTATGGTAAGCGTCAATAACATTCAAGAATTTCATGGCAATCCGAGCACATTTACGAGAGTTAGAGCGCGGACAGACTGATAGATAAACCGAAGTCATAAACACTTTTCAACAAAGTTGAAAAGTGCTAAAAAATGTTTGAGATAAAACAGTTTGAAATTCTAGGGTGGTTGACATTTTGAAAAAAGACAACAATTAAAGAAATTCAGGTATTAATTTATGAATGTCTGTAAACGTCAGCTTAAATTTCTCGCCAAGCTTGTCGACACTTTGCGAAATATCGCCAAATTTGGCGATCAAAAATAAGCAACCATAAATGATGCCAACTTGTCTATAGCTTACTAATTTGGCACATTTCACATTTAAATTCAGTATTAACGAATATTTTTTTATCCAGTTCGTCGCTTATTAGCTTCTTAAAATTTGACTAAAATTTGCAAAATTTTAAAACCAAGAAATTAGGAAGAGCTACCTTTTCCTCCCGGTACATGCCTAATGGACTTTTTTTCTTTACTTAAAGATTTTTTTATCAACATTTATTTATAACTTTCAAATCAGAAATAAAAAGAAAAGTGCCCATTTAAACTAATGGCATTGAGCTCACAGGCTATTCACACTAATTACATATTATATTCTTTTTTCAAAGAATAATGTCCCTAAAAATAAATTAAGGTTGTGAATCAGCCCCCCACACGTTTCATCCCTTTTATACTTAAAGAATGAACCTCCAAATCTTATCATGGAAGCGCTTTATCAGAATAAACCAGTATACCAAATTTTAAGCAAATCGGATAGAAAAACACATTTATCTAAATTAAGTGTTGTACTATCCCCCGTCACCCCCTTTATACTTAAACAATGAATTACCAAATCTAATCAGGGAAGCGTTTTGTCAGAATTAACCGGTTTACCAAATTTGAAGTAAATCAGATAATTTTGCATAAAAAACCCATTTATCTAAGTTAAGGGGAGAATTAGCCCGTTCCCCCCTTTATACTTAACCAGTTAACCCTACAAAACTAATGAGGGAAGCGCCTCATCAGAATGAAACCAGAATTTGTTTTAAAAAACAAATCGGTATTTCTATCAAGAGTTATCGCGTTACGTACATACATATATACTCACATACATACAGTAGAGCTCAAAAGTATTTTTACAAAGACAATAATTCACTTAATTGAAAAGAATAATAAAATGCAAAAATCAATCATTTAATTTATTTTGACCATATTCAGTATTCTAATTTTAATAAATTAACTATAAATATTAATAATATTAATAAAATTATACATAAACTATATATATATATATATATATATATATATATATATGAATTTTGTGATGCTGTAACTCTCGAATTTTTGAAGCGATTTGGATGAAATTTTTCATATGCATAGAACATACTAATGTCTCGACCAAGGTCCAAGTTCGTTGGCCAGCTTCATCAGCCATCTTGTTTCAAATGGCGGCCATTGGATTTTTTGAAACTTCGTTTTATGTTTTCTAACATTGTATACTTATAGAAAATGTTACGTTTCACAAAATGCAAACTCTTATGTATCATTTTAAACAGAATGTTAGAAACATTAAAAGATATTTTAAAGAGTCACACAGTGTAAGTTAACAACATAGGTAATTTTAAAGAGAAAGTTAGGAAACCTAAAAATTTCCAAACGTGTTCACAAAATTCAAATAGCCGCCCATTTTGAAAGAACATGGCGGATATAGCTGTCCAACGAACTTGGTCGAGGCATTAGTATGTACTAAGAATATGAAAAATTTCATCCAAATCGGTTCAAAAATTCGAGAGTTACAGCATGACAAATTTCAGATATATATATATATGTATAATTTTATTAATATTATTAATATTTATAGTTAATTTTTTAAAATTAAAACATTGAATATGGTTAAATCAAATAATTCATTGATTTTTGTATTTTTATTCTTTTCAAGTAAGTGAATTATTATCTTTGTCAAAATACTTTTCAGCGCTACTGTACATACAGAACCTGCTTGCACATTAGCTCTTGGGCTTTGCTAGTCTGTGAGCTAAAAACCAAACATCTGTGATCAACATGCCAATAGCTCTCACAATTCAAATGGGAATAGAAATAAAAAAATCACTAGCATAAAAAAATATTATTGTTGATTAAATAATTAATTTTACTGATGAAAGTAACATATTTATCTGAAATTCAGTGAAATTTAGAATTAAATTTTAATAAGTATACGAATTTATATAAAAAATTCCGGAACGTCTTAATATTGCTGAGATAGCAATTTAAGGATACATAAATCAAAATTATTTTCGATGAAGGTTACAAAGTAATTGCAAATACGGTTATTATATAATGAAAACAACAATGTATTAATAATAAGACTTTGTTAATGTCTACAATATTTGCTAGATATTTCTTCCTCCTAATTATTTAAATGACATTTTTTTAAGTAAAAATGTTTACTCTTGATTGACCCGAGCACGAAACAAAAAAGTCTATATTTAAAAATCACTCTTTAAATATATACCGGGTGTCCCAAAAAGGACTGACTGATTTTAAAATTCAATAACATCCAAACGGTGACAGGTATTAAAAAAATTCTTGCAGGAGGGTTATGCATAAAGTCAAAAGTTTTTTTACAGTGATTTTCGATTTTAGTTCGAATTACAAACAATAGATGGCGCTGCGATCAATAGAGGCTCAATTCAGACTCGATTTTTGGTACTTCGTGGCCCGGATAATACATTTCCATCTCCTTTTTGTGCATGGAACAACAGAAAGAACCGAAAATCGAGCCTGTATTTAGCGACTATTGCTTACAGCGCCATCTATTGTTTGTAATTCGAACTAAAATCGAAAATCACTGTAATAAAACTTTTGACTTTATGCATAACCCTCCTGCAAGAATTTTTTTAATATCTGTCACCGTTTGGATGTTATTGAATTTTAAAATCAGTCAGTCCTTTTTGGGACACCCGGTATATATAAAGTGTGTCCATATTTAAACGATTCTACTTTAAAGTTGTCAACACACGAAACTATTATTCACAAAGTTGTGAAATTTTCTGAAAGACATAATAAAAATATGAGGATTTGTTTAAACAAAGGAAAAGGTTTAAAAATTTACCACCAGATGGCGTTTTTAATGACTTGCAAATTTAACATACTTTTACTATAGTTTAGAAATTTTATTTATTAACTTTATCTGATCTTAAAGACAGCATTTCACGACATGTTCATAAAATTTCCCAGAACACACTTCGGGAACATGTTACTTACAACTCCAGATGGTACCTGAAAATGATGACCGCCATATGGAACATGTTTAGTTGTAATAAAATTTGTATGCTACCGTAAATGCATACTAAATGTATAATTCATTAAAAAAAGTCCTCTAGCGGCGAAATTTTAAACTTTTTTTTTCTGAAATAAATTCCTTTATCTTTATTATGTCTTCCACAAAATTTCACAGCATTCTGAAGAATAGTTTTGTCTGTGGACGACTTTAAAATAGGGCAGTTTTATTATGAACACCCTGTATATATACATATGACATTTCTATATTTTGCATAATATTAAGTTTATAAAAGTTTTTTTCTAACATTCGAATCACAATGCTTCAATCATAAACATATATGCATCCATATAAAAATATACCGGGTGTCCCAAAAAGGACTGACTGATTTAAAAATTCAATAACTTCCAAACGGTGACAGATATTAAAAAAATTCTTGCAGGAGGGTTATGCATAAAGTCAAAAGTTTTTTTTACAGTGATTTTCGATTTTAGTTCGAATTATAAACAATAGATGACGCTGCGATCAATAGAGGCTAAATTCAGGCTCGATTTTTGGTAATTCGTGGCCCGGATAATACATTTCCATCTCCTTTTTCTGCATGGAACAACAGAAAGGACCAAAATTCGAGCCTGTATTGAGCGACTATTGCTTACAGCGCCATCTATTGTTTGTAATTCGAACTAAAATCGAAAATCACTGTAATAAAACTTTTGCCTTTATGCATAACCCTCCTGCAAGAATTTTTTTAATATCTGTCACCGTTTGGAAGTTATTGAATTTTAAAATCAGTCAGTCCTTTTTGGGACACCCGGTATATTGCATTGTTATTAAAGTGTGCATATCTGTGTTGTTTGATTGTTACTTCGCCTTTCTTAAGAATGACATTCTAAAGAAAAATTGAATCCCAGAAAAGTGTATTGATGATTCACGCTTTAATGATGCTAGCACGAAATATAAGAGAGCCTATCTTTCGAAATTCCGCGGTAAATATAGCGTCGAATTATATTTTGTGTGATAAGTGATAGATTATTCTACCTTAATAAATTAATGATAAAGGATATTTTCCCTATTGAAAGAAAAAAAAACATAAAATGCTTCGCGAATTATCATGGTAGCACATCCCCCCCCCCCCCACCTTGAAAAAAAAGACGCTTACGAAAGTTTTAAAAAAATTACAACAAAATTACAACGAAAACTAGTTCTAGCATGTCGGTTTACCGCTTGATCATTGGGAAATCACTGCAGTAGTCGATATATTCAGGATAAAGATAAAGTGCATACTAAATGTATCACAAAACAAGCTTCTCATATTTTTAAATAATTTCATTTTGAAAAACCTTACTTTGAAAACGTAATAACAATCCACCGGGAAAAAAACGTCATGTCGAATTACAACTTGGATGCATGTTTATCGACATTATTCTGGACTCTATTTGCTACGCTGGTTTAGCTACTAATAAACTAAATTCATTGGCTTAAATGTAGTATCTGGTGGTTTGAAAAAGACTCATTATCTTCTCTTACCAATGTATGGAATATTTAACTCTAAACTGGCGGTATTTTGGAAGACACATATATTTATGAAAATTTCATAGTTAAAATTTTAATAACGGTAAACAGAATAATGGGGAAGTTTCCATATCCCGTTCCGGTTATCGTGATTGGCGAATCCAAATTTGAGTCATGGTTTTTCATTCTTTGCATCTTACACAATTTTTCAAGAAGGCTGGAGAACATGGTTTTTAGGTGCGTTCGTAATTATATAAATACGTAGCACCTATAGTCGTTGTTCGGTCCGTCTGTCTGTCCGTCCGTCCGCATATAACAGAGCAAAAACTACCCGACCGAATGATCTGAAATTTTTAATGTATAATTGCTGTAAAATTTTGTCGAGCCATTTCCAATTTTATGAAAATCGGACGTATAGTTTAATTACAGGGACAGTCAAAAGTTTTTCTTTACATTACGGCCAATGGGAAAAATTATTGCAAGTGAATTTTAATGATGTTACAGACTTCCGAATGGTCTGAAATTTTTAATATATAATTGCTGCAAAATTTTGTCGAGCCATTTCCAATTTTATGAATATCGGATGTATAGTTTAATTACAGGGACACCCAAAAGTTTTCCGTTACATTACGGCCAATGGGAAAAAATTATAGCAAATGCATTTTAATGATTTTACAGCCTTCCGAATGGTCTGAAATTTTTAATATATAATTGCTGCAAAATTTTGTTGAGCCATTTCAAATTTTATGAAAATCGGATGTATAGTTTAATTACAGGGACACCCAAAAGTTTTCCGTTACATTATGGCCAATGGGAAAAAATTATTGCAAATGCATTTTAATGATTTTACAGCCTTCCGAATGGTCTGAAATTTTAAATATATAGTTGCTGCAAAATTTTGTCGAGCCATTTCAAATTTTATGAAAATCGAATGTATAGTTTAATTACAGGGACAGTCAAAAGTTTTCCGTTACATTACGGGGAATGGGGAAAAAATTATTGTAAGTGCATTTTAATGATGTTACAGACTATGCACTTATGAAGCGCAAAACAATATACATTCAGTACAATATGGGGTGCAAAAAATAATTATAAAACTAGTTATAGTACGAACGCACTTCATTTGCCACGTTTGACGAGCAATTTCCAACTTGTTAAATATTTATAACAATATATTTTTTATTTACAAACGTTATGTATATGATTAGTTATATATATATTATATATGTAATTATATTTAGATATACATGTATGGAAATACATATTATATACTCATATAAATAAATACGATATACTTATATGGTATTTCAATAATTTTATGTTTCATATTTTATATATTTGTTATACATGTCTAATTAAAATTCATATTAAATTATAAACGTTAATTTTATATGCATCTTAAAACAGATGAAAATGCCCCCAAAATATATTTACATAAGATTACATCTATAGAAAAATATCGTTTAAGAAAATCTTTTAAAAAATATTTAAAAAAAAAATATATTTAAAATTATTATTTATCCAACAGTAGCATTCAAGTAATAAAAAAGCAACCCCAAATGTTGGAGATCATAACACCCATATCCAAACATTTATCGCCATAAAAACCAGAAGAGGATATAGAACTCATCCTGAATAATGTACTCTTTATTTTTAAATAAATCATGGATTAATATGATCATAGTCAAGTCCTATAAAAACATTTTTTTTTTGCAATATTATGGTTTAATTAAATGAACCGTTGTATTTGGAAATATGCATATAATTTTTTTTTATGTACTTATCCAAAAACATGCGTACTGCAAATATTTGTAGAGGAAAATAAGAAGATTCAAAATACAAAAAAATGAGTAAATATCTCGTATATTTGCTCCTAATTCCTTTATTCGAATAACTAAGTTGATGAAAGTAAACAGAAACTAGAAAGCAGGAATCCTGCATTTTGAGAATTTAGTGTCGCCCCCGATGGAAAAAAAAAATATATGTATATATAAACAGTGCAAAACATATTTGAATTTTAAGACTTATACGTAAAATGACGTCATTCGCATCCGCTTAAGAATTCCACATTTACGATCCACTCATAAACCTCTACAGTAAAGTATACATAGTACGTCACTATCGCGAAATAATACACAAATGCAGCAAAAAGATGCCGTCATTAAAGAAACTCTACCAAAAAAACAAAAAACAAAAAAAAAAAAAACACGGTTTTATAATGATTCATAGGCCTTCATTTATTTGTAACATTAATACAGATGCTTAAAACAGACGTTTTCAGTCGTGACGTCAGTCTTGACGTTTTGGTTAGAAATTGATTCCAAACAAACGGTTGCTATGGTGTATTTTCTATTTTGTTTGCATAGTATAACTATCGCAAATCTGAGTGTTTTAATACTTGATATGTACCGATAACATTTTCTACGATTTATATTTAAAAAGAAATGACGCATAACGACCATTTGTGTGGAGTACACTGAAAGTGTCTATTAAATATAGTTTATAACAGATCCATGCTTTAACAGAAATCATTCGTTTATATTTTTTTTAAATAGCATTTATTTTAATTGCATTTTCTTTTGGTTGTTATAAAAAAATGCCAACAAAAAATTATAATTAATATTTTAGAACTATTTTTCCTTTAGTTTCTACAGAAATGGGGTACTTCCACTGCCAATATTAAGCAAATGGCTCTAAAAGCTACAAAAAAAAAAATAATATTTCAAAAATAAATGGAGATGCAGTTTTCAAACAAATTGCATTTAAAAGTACATTTTTTCCCAATACGACATTATAAAAATTGAAAATGTGCGATCCATAGAAGTTTAAAAAATTGCTATAGACAATTTAATCATACTGCCTTGTTTTACGGCTGGCTTCTGTTAGGTAACGTTATTTTTTTAGATACGACACAAAATAAGCTGGGAGAAAGAAATTGCATATCGTAATAAAAAGCTGTAGAAGATTAAGGTAACCATTGATCAGGAAATAATTGATAGAATCTCGCATTAGAAATACGAGGTGTGACTATTAAATAACCGGTTTAACGTCAGAAACTTTTTATTCGTCACAAAGTGCATCAGAAATTTTATAGCCTCTTGGCGATCCCTGCACCGCTCCACCTGGATTTTCAACTGTACAAAGAATTGCTGGAAGCCCTCTTGTTGAAATTCACTGCCGCTTTTCTTTTGACGGATTGCATGTCCTGAAAGCTTTGCTCCTTCAGTTCCGATTTGACTTTTTGAAAGAAGTAGAAACCTCAGCGGGCTACGTCCGGCAAGTGCGGTGGATTATCCATCGTGGGGAGGGTGTGATTTGCTTAGCACGCCTTCGCAGACAAAGTGGAATGGGCTATCGTATTGTGCAGGTGAAGAATCGTGAATTATTCATGTTGAATATTTCATGCAATATCTGACGAACGGTTTCTAAGTCGATTGCTGTTAAGTTGGTAACAGATCCGATACTCCGAGACGATTTTCCTGGAACAACTGGCCTGTTATTTGGATGTTTGCGTCCGTTTTTGAGGCGGGGGTTCGTCCAGGGCGTGCATCGTCTTCGTTCATTTCCTGTCCCTCCTCGCATAAATGGAACCATAGATTTCTAAATTACATTGTTGAATAAAATGCTGTGCAACTGCGACAAATGAAGTACTAGTCATTGGGGGCCATCTTAATACTTACCCGTCATGGATCTATATAATATAAAATATGAAAATAAAACATGTGATAAATGCTAAGCATTTTATCATATTACTTTTATACATAATTTAATTTACTTGGACTCCCTTAAATGTAATTAATGTAATCCCTTAATCTAATATTACTTTTTGTTGCCTTAAAATATCTCAAACTGTTGATTTTCTGTAAACAAATAAACACTATTGGTTTGCAGTGGAAGTCTATGGGAATTTGGCAAAATATCAGAGATACCGCAAATTTGGCGTCACTTTTGGAAACTCATTTTGGTCGCCAAATTTGGCAATATATCGCCAAGCTGGCTACAAACGTAACGGCATTTGGTGACAAAACAGGGTCCCTCCTATGGTAACCAACCTTAGAGGTGTGGAGATGCATTAAATGCTTCACATTTACGATAAGCCATTATTGGCAATCTTATAGTTTGGAGATAGTTTTTTTGTCGGCGGTATAATCCAGTAGTACCGAATTGCGTAAAAGAAACATCCTTGTAACTCAAAAAATTATAATCATATTAACTAACAGTTTACTGCGTCGGATTAAGCGTCTTATTTCCAATTAAAATATATCTTTGAATTGAAATTTGAATGAAAAACAGGGTCATGAAAAATCGAAGAGTGTGAAAAATATGATTACAAATATCTCGGCAACTAATTATCCGATAGACTTCATTCTTTATACAAAATTTGTGTTTTTTTTTATTGTCTTTTATATTCACTCCTTCAAATAAACAATTTCGAAAATATTTGTATACCTTTTATCAGAACAAATAATTCGAGAGTCCGAAAAAAATAGTTCCATATAATCGAGGTTACTGATATTCAATAGGCTTCTTTCCATTATTATTTCCTAAGTACACACCAAATTTCAAGTCTTTATGTCAATTTTTTCGGGAGATAGAGCGTTTACAGATATACACACACACACCTAGATAGAAGGCAATTTGTTTTTCTTCTAAAAACATGTTTTTCGGAATCTCCAGAGTCTAAAACGTGTAAATTCGTAAAAAAAAAGCAATTTAACAAATTACAACGACCATTTGGAAAATGATTTTTTTAAAGACTAAAATTTAAGACATAAAAAATCGTACGGAGTTGATCATACATTACGTACGCCATGAATTAAACATTAATAGTGTTATTACACGTAAAAATTCCAAGCCACAAAAATCACCTGCGACTCGTATTTGGTGTGAAATATTTATATATATTCATTTCTGTCCTATTTATCATTTTTTTATTTTTAATTGGCTTATTCCATTTTACTTTTGCACGCGAAAATCTTGCAAATTAAAATTAACTCTTTGGCAGAAATTCTTATTCATTTTCTTTCATTTTTAGGTGCGTTCGTAATTATATAAATACGTAGCACCTATGGTCGTCGTTCAGTCCGTCCGTCTGTCTGTCCGTCTGTCCGTCTGTCCGTCCGTCTGTCTGTCCGCATGTAACAGAGCAAAAACTACCCAACCGAATGGTTTGAAATTTCAAATTTATGATTGTTGCAAAATTTTGTCGAGCCATTTCAAATTTTATGAAAATCGGATGTATAGTTTAATTACAGGGACAGTCAAAAGTTTTTCTTTACATTACGGCCAATGGGAAAAATTATTGCAAGTGCATTTTAATGATATTAGAGTATTCCGAATGATCTGAAATTTTAAAGATATAGCTGTTGCAAAATTTTGTCGAGCCATTTCAAATTTTAGGAAAATCGGATGTATAGTTTAATTACAGGGACAGTCAAAAGTTTTTCTTTACATTACGGCCAATGGGAAAAATTATTGCAAGTGCATTTTAATGATATTACAGCCTTCCGAATGGTCTGAAATTTTAAAGATATAATTGTTGTAAAGTTTTGTTGAGCTATTTCAAATTTTAGGAAAATCGGATGTATAGTTTAATTACAGGGACAGTCAAAAGTATTCCGTTACATTACGGGGAATGGGAAAAAAATATTGGAAGTCCATTTTAATGATGTATCAGACTATGCGTTTTATGAAGTGCAAAAAAGTATACATTCAGTACAATATGGGGTGCAAAAAATAATTATAAAACTAGTTATAGTACGAACGCACCTCATTTGCCACGTTTGACGAGCAATTTCCAACTTGTCATTAGTTATTATCCACCTGAAACATACGTATTATCCAAGCATTTCATTGGCTGTTCGGGAAAAGCCTTTTCCATCGTCAGATTTCCAAGAAATCTGACGACGAATTTTAAATGAAATTTCATTCATAAACTTCTAAACATCCGACAGTATTACTTTTTACACCGTCGGATAGATAAAAAAATGTACTTTTAAATACAAATTGTTTGAAAGCTGTATCTCAATTTGTTTCCGAATTATTAATTTGTATTTGTAGTTTTTATTACTATTTTGTCATAGTGGCAACAGAAGGTATCCATCTCTGTTGAAAGTAAAGGGAAATACAGATTACTGTATAGATCAATCAGAAAACGAATAAAATGCGGATTAAACCAATAAAAAACCTTCAGATATGCTTTTGATTTCCTACCCTGACGAGAAAAATAACCATTTTTCCAAATGGTAAAAAAAAAAAAAAAAATTGATTTTTAAAACGTTTACAAGATTTACCCTATACTATGTATGATGGGTAAGTAATATTTCGGTAGATAAAGGGATCGTATTTTTTATTTTAATGAAGAATGAACCGTGGAGTTTATTTAAATTCGAATTATTCAATATTATTTATATTTGTGTAAAGGATTAAAATTAAAGTTTTAACAGCATTGTAGATATTAATCAATTATGTCATTTGCGTTGTGGACAACCCTTTTTCTTAACTAATGTATAGCTTACAACGATAAATGAAGAATGATGAAATATAATTTTTTACCCATATATAACATTGTATTCTGTATTAACTAATATGTAGCATACAATGATTAATGAGGTATTAATGAATATAATTTTTTGACCACATCAAAAAATGCATACTAAATTTTCGTTAAAAGAAATTTCTTTGTTTGAAATTTCACTTAAATTAATAACCATATATATTATTTCTATTCTCACCATCCTTTTTCTATGCACATACAAAACGCACAACAATGAATGAGGTATCATTCGAAGAAATTTTGAGCAGTCTTATGTAGTGCATTCACATTTCTCTTAAATAAGTTGTTTCATAAAAACTTGCAATTAATTAAAATGGTTACCAATAAAATTATAAGTGAAAAAAATGAATAAATTTAGGCACGGCCAGAATTTGAGTACGTATTTGAACAAATGATTTCGCAGATATCACCAGTCAAAGTCATAAAACTTCGGCATTAATTATTTTAAAACATTTTATACAAGTAGATTATAAACTTTCTATATAGTGGATTTCTATATGAGTGAGACGATGGATCTTACGGAAAAAAAAGTAAGAAAAGACAAAAACATGTTTTGATAATTTTTTTCACTTATTGATATATGGTTTTTCGGTGCAATAGTGGCGTCATACTTACATCATTCATCAATTTTTAAATATTGAAACGAATATTGATAATACTGGTGCATTAATATTCAAATTTGTGCATCTGAATGTATTACCAGTTATATTATCTAATGATGCATATTTATATGAATGTACAGTCATATGGAAAAAAAAAAGTAATGTGGAAAAAAAAAAGTAAACACTCCTTACTAACTCTGCAAAAAAATATCATAGAAGAAAGTTACAGGTACCACACGATTGGTAATAAAGTCTACTTTTAAATGATGTATATAAAATTTGCTTAGGAGGCCATCTACATATTAAAATGAACCATAACTTTGTATTTTTTAATAGCAGTACACAATTCTGACAGCATAAATGAACTCTACACCTTTCAATAAGGCTAAAACCAAATTTTATGCAATCCATACGATAAGTTTTCGAGAAAATAATTATTTTAAAACGAGCGTATTTCACGGTCTGTATCCAAATTGAAGTTCGGCACTCGATTGTTGACGAGAGAGCCTCCTTCTTGATCAAGGCAGATCCTTCTTGATCATCTTAAGCGCCACTCATTGAAGACTGCTACATTACAGGATAGCATACGAAATTTTAAAATATCTAGTCACTTCTATCATACACGGCCCCATAAACCATCATTTTGCCATTTTTTAAGCATAGTGTGAAAACTACTTGGAAGAAAAATGTGAAATTTTCGATCTCCATAAAGCAAGACGTAATAAATCTAAATCAAAGTGCACAACGATGCAAGATGGAACTATGTAAAAGGAACTCAACATATTCATGTGTAAAATGTAACCTTTACCTTTACATCGATGCAAAATCTGATTGATTTTACAAATTTCACCATCAAAGAATGTTTTCTCAATTTTAACCACAATTATTTTAAAAATATAATAATATTCTAGAAGAAAACAATCATAAATCTTATTTTCCTAACAGTACTACATTTCAGTTCTGTATTCATAGAGCCCACTACAGTGGACAAGCTATAACTCAAATAATAAAAAATTATTACCCATAAAATGATTTTTTTCTCATTCAGCATGATCCTTTTAGCAGAAAAATACTAAATTTCACATTGGGGATTTGCCGGTTTTAGAGTATGCAACAAAGGGTTAAGAATTCTATAGATCATATACAAACCCGCACAGAATTTCTCAACGAGATCCGTTTGTTGGCGGAAATTCCTAAATGGAAAATTTTCAAATTTTATACGTTTATTTGAACTTACTTATAGCATGCTACGTGGTATACATCCATATCCATATGTCATATACGGGGCATTCTCACAATCTTTTGACTTTCATGTCCCTGAATAATAATTTTTGCTTTAATACACTTTTTGTGTTTTTTTTTTTTATTTATTTCATATACTTGGAAACATCCATTGCATGATTGCACAACAATATTAACGAGATAAATAAGTTTTGGACGATGTTGGGGGTCCAAACACCTGGAAGACTCCTATACCGTCCCGTGTCCCAGAAGCTGATTTTTAAGCTTGGAGCTGTCTGGATAAAATTGTTTCAAAAAGAATAATTCGATGTAATTTTTTTCCAAAACTAGAATTATTGTTTTATATAAATACGTAGCTAAAAATTAACCAGCACAAATTTTTAGGGTTGTTATTATTTTTTAAACTATGTCCCTGGGTTTTAGATTCCTTACCATCCCTCTTCCAAAATGATACAGAAAATCATTTCAGATGCAGCGACAGAATTTTTTTCAAGTTTTTTCTCATGCAGAAGTAGGCTAGAGAAATCATGTCTAAAAGTCTTTGGCACGAAATTTACTGTAGAATTTAAATTAGCATTTAAATATCGATTTCAAGCATCGTGGCTTTATTGGTAGTCTCACCGTCCCCAAGGTTTATTCCTGCACTTTTCAAGGTAAATTTAAAAAAAATAATTTACTGCAATGTTAAGAACTGTTTCTAAAAATCAATGAACATTGTGGCTATCACTTAGTCTTAACATGATTTTCCTAAAAATAGGTGGTAATTTTCCTTACCGTTGCATCCTTACCGTCCCTTTTTTCGTATACCATTCCCTCTTTTTACTTTACCGTCCCTTCTTTAACACCTCTTTAAGACAATGTTATACAAAAATTCTGTATTAAAAGTACTACATATTTATTATTTCTTATTTGAATGTCATGTGGGAACTATGCAAATTCATTATAAGTAAAAATTTTGAAGAAAATAAAAGTTATAGTTGTAAAATGGTAAGGAAAATTAAACTTACAAGTTTAACTTAAACCTCAGTTTAATAAAAAATTTATCGCTGCGGACCATTTTCTCTTTATTTTGAATCATTAAGGCATTCGTCTATCAGATTAAAATGTTATTTTAGCAAGTTTAATTTTGTCAGATTTTTTTCCCCAAAAGTCAAAAGATTGTGAGAATGCCCCATACAGGCCTAAACAAAAATAATTGTATATTTTCTCGATTGTTCAAGGTAATAGTAGAAATTTAGTTTTCAAATACTTTATGGTTATGCTTTTTCGAAATTGTTTTTAGTAAACTGTGAAATTTTCTTCTTGTATTGAGAATGTTTTGGAAAGTGTTTCATAATCTATGCTATACGAATAGTTTTTCGTTCTTGCTTGTAATGTAAACGGCAATTGATTTTTTATACTTAATATATTTTCTTAGACTGACAATTAACGACACCAAAAATGATATTTATATAAAAAAATATCAAGCATGTATTCAAGAAAAGTTTTAAAATGTATTAAAATCTATACCTACGTATAGGCTACATGCCAGAAGATGATATAAGATAAAAATCACCAATCATTTCACTCCTTACAGCAGTATTATTGAGTCTGATAATATCAGTCGTTTAAACGCGTAGTTCGATTATATCTGTTGATTTATTATTATTATTATTATTATTATTATTATTATAATTTTTCGTTGCTTTATTAATTCATGCATAAAATTTTAATTTCGTTAAGGAATATTATCTGAAAACAAATGGTGGACTCTTTCTATTGATTTAAGTAAAAACTGATTAATCTATATGTTTTCTTAATTAATTTTTTAATAATTATTTTTAATAATTAAATAACTTTTCAATTAATTAAGCAGTGAAATTATGCCCGAAATTGTTGAACGTGAATTGTTGAACGTAACGTTAACATTGCTAGCTGAGTATAAACTTTCATTTTTCTCTCTGTTGGTTTTACGCTTAGTTAGCAATGTTAAAATTCGCGTATTTCTTTCTTTCTAACCGATGACCAGGCCCCTACCTGCCGGGATGCCCCAGCTTAACGGGTTTAGTACCTGGCATCGGGGCGAAAGACCGCCTAACCGCCGCGAAGCGGCAATAAACCTGACATCATTGCCTCGATCGTCATCCTATTTGCAGTGCCTACTGCTCGTTTGTGTATACTATGTTTTGCCGGTTACTTAACGTTATAACCTGTTGTTCGGCACCTGCACATTGCTACTCATGTTGGTCTCGTAATTTAGAACCTTGATCAGATGACGAGACCTTCACCTGGCCAGGCACCTCCAGAGGTATAATTCACAGGTAACTTGGAGGACTTTGCACCCACGACGGATTTTACATGCACCAGGCGCCATTAGCGTACATGGCGGATTATAGCCAGCAGTATGCCTCGATCTCGCGGCCTTAGCTGCGGATTCGATGCTCTGCCAACTAGGCCACCAATGCCCGAACTACTTCTGAATAACCTGGTGTTTAGAAGCCGAATTGTTGGTGCAGACTTGTCATAAGAAAAAGGATTGGAGGGGGTGAGGAAGCAAAAAAAAATAAATAAATAAATAAATAAATAAATAAATAAATAAATAAATAAATAAAATAAATAAATAAATAAAAAAGAATTTAAAAAAAAAAGAAATTAAAAAAAAAAATGGAGCGCCGCAGATAGACAAGTTGCACCAAAAGTTAATTTTGGGCCGAAATGCTAGACAAACATAACGATGCAGGGGGATAGGACTCCGCCTATCTACCGTACCCCACCGCGTAGAAACTGACTCCGTAGACTTCCCACTGGAGAGGGTCCGGTAGCTTGTGCAGGCTATAGCCTATGTGCAACTAAGAATAATAAAGAGGCGGTAGTCAAAAAAAAAAAAAAAAAAAAAAAAAAAAAAAAAAAAAAAAAAAAGACCCTGAAAGGGAAAGGGGTTAGCTTGTACATGTTATTACACTTAAAACTTACTTATAGCTATTTACTTAACTACCATTTATTACATATATTGTTTTAATATTATCCTATAGCACTAGGTGATACTAAACGAACTAGAGTAATTTACTTTAGATTACTTAAATATTGCCTGGCTATTTAAAATGAATTTATATTTTAATCATTTCTAATATTAGAATCGGGATTTTATTTATTAATTATTATTATTATTTTTATATTATCTTATGACAAGTTAACTACAAAAAAACTTTTCGTATTTATTATTCAACTGATTAATCTTTTGTAATCGGGCTGCACGTGTTAAAGATACTTTTTTAAAAATTTCAAGCTTGAAGATTATATTGAAAGTGGGAAAAATAGCAATAAAATGAAAAATATTGACCAAGTTTTGATCCGTCAATTTGACGTAAGTGTTAATCATGGGATTTCTTTTTTCTTTTGATATATATTTCACATATTGTGTGATTTTACACAAATAACAAAAAATATGAAAGTTTATTTTTAACTGTGAAATATCGTAAAAAACTGTATTTTAAACATTTGCATATGCACATATGAAACTTACATTTTCTTTTTTTTATTTCTTTTTTTTTTTCGATCACTTAAAGGATTATGAAGACAGTAAGTCAAAATATTTATACTTGATAAAATCCTGAAAAGAAAAGAAAAGCAAATATGTGGTGTTTATTTTAGACCCTTGCACATGATCAAGCACAAAATCATCAACAGACATTTTGGGGAACTTTAAAACTTTATCGTCGAACATTTTAAATGGACGTGTTTACAAGGGGAGAAGGGAAAGGCGAAAGGCTCCAGAGAGATGAAAGCCGAAGCTCTTCAGTTAACCCTTAACCGGAAACCTTAAAATCCTGTGCACAAACGGAAACGTGCCGTCTGTGAGACTGCTAAATTAAAAAAAAAATGCTATAAAGTTTAAAAGGAAAATAACTCTTAATAATTTATCAAATAGTAAACTTAAACATTTAATATTTAATAGTAATGCATTAACAAGACCAATTTTTTGATATGACAGCATAAAAATAAATTTTGAATGTCAGAGACAGAAAATATTTTAAAATTACACACTATTGTTCAAAATATAAAATTTTCGTCGTGATAATTAAATAAATGCTAATATTTTTATGCATTTCGGTACGAAATGAATTAGAGAAAAACATTAAGCAGTAAAATTAACAAAACATTTAATAATAAATATTGCAGCATGTTTTAAATTTCGGCATTTTTTTATACATTTTTGACAATGTTGAGTCATTTTCATGTTCAGAATTTATATATTCATCATCTGAAATACTTTCAACATCGCTTATGTCACTTACTACTTCATCAAATAAACTCAAAACAGTTTCTTCAGTCTTTTTTATCACTGCAGTGTACTCGCATTGACGGCTCTTCCATATCAATACCCCAGAGCAAAAAACTACATAAACGGAAACATGCCGTCTCACAGACTGCGTTGAAGATAAAATAATTTTTCTTTCAATAACTAAAAATGTACAGGTATTGCAAATGGGTGGGAGAGGCAGAACAGTAGCGTAAGGATTAGATTGTGTGATGAAGATTGGGGACTCGTTCAATTTTGTGTAAAGGGTATGTATGTACACGCAACCATCTCACGGCATGTTTCCGGTTAAGGGTTAATACGTCTCTCTAGATGGGAGGTTGGAATCCGAGGCTAACGGAAAAGACAGACTGACAGGTGAATCGCCATTTTTTTTTCTTTTTTACAGACCGCTAGAGTGGCGTGGTGCTCTTTTCGCGCACTTGATTTCGTGCATTCGAGCATCACGTGAATTTAGCGGTCTGTAAAAAAAGATATGTGGAATGCACCACGGTAGCCTGTCTTTTTCGTTAGCTTTGGTTAGAATCATAGTGACGTAAGGCTCACTTACATTCGCCCACCAGTTGGCAAGTATCAGAAGTCAACACACAGCGGATTGGCGATAATGCGGAGAGTAGACAAAGAACTGGCGATAAAAAAAAGAAACTTTACACAGGTGTTAAATTACACGCCATAGAGTTTTTATGGTTGCTTGATAAAGAATTCTTGTGGTCAGGAAAGCAATGAGAAAATAACATTACTTATGCTTTTTAAAAGTACGTCAAAAGACTTAGACAAAGGCATGCATCACAAAAGTGCATCTGGAAGTTATCTGTAATAAGAAACGCGTGAGATATAAGACTACCTATGCAAAATATGTGCATACAAACTACCTGATAATTAAAGGCGCAGCCCTGAGTTAAAACTACAGTATACGTATACATGATGCGGGCTGCAAAGGAAAACAGAATTCATTTATATTCTGTTTTTATATTAACGGAAATCATTCGCTGTTACATGTAGATGTCTGTGTAAAAGTGGTGAGGAAAAAAAAAAAAAAAAAAAAAAAAAGGAAGTGTGAAAAAAAAATGGCGCGCTCACTTTAATTGATGAGAACTTTAAAAGTATTAATTGAACTTACACAAATAAGGGGGGGGGGAATAAACAACAGTATGTATAAATTTTTATGTAAAATTAAATTAAATTAAGGATTTTCTCTTTTTTTGGAGGGGGGGGGGGGGATGGAAATTACGAAATTACAAAGAATTAAAGTTAAGAGTTGATTGCATGAGTGAGTGGAGATTGAAAATAGGGATAGATAACAGAAAAGCTGCTATACTATATTTCTAAATCAGACAATGAATAATGTGAGAATAAATGTGCAATTATGAAACTTTTGCACGAAAGGTTTATGCCTCTTATGTAAAATCATAAAATGAACGGTATTTGAATCAGATATACATGAAAAAAAATGAAGTGTTCATACCATTGTAATAAAAGTAGTGCATTAAATTCTCATGAAACTGGCATAATTTAGTTTTTTTCTACATTTGTGAGAAATATATATTAAGTTTTAAAAACGGATTAGGTTTTAGTTTTGTATCCGAGCTATTTTACATAATGATAGCATATATATGCATAGTGGCCGATTTGTACGTTGTTTTTTGTAGCACTAAAATTTAATATAAATTCTGTAACATTTAATTAACAGAGTTTTTAAAGATTAATTAAGGAAAAATTTTCTTTTTTATTAATAAATTACAGATGTTAGCAGTTATGTATTTTATGTTTTGCTTTAAATAATTTTATAAATATTTCTTTTCAGTCTCTGTTTTACAAACATGCTATCAACATAGTTTAGGATGCACTTTTCAACATTTCCAATTTTTACGTTGTATTTCTGAGCATTGAAAATAATTAGTATTGTCTATAACATTTAATTAACGAAATCAAGCTTTTTTTGAATGATTAAATAAGGCAAAATTTTCTATTCAATTAATAAATTATAGAAGTTGGGAATTATGTATATATATATATACAGTCGAGCCCCGATTTAACGAATTTCTCGTTTTAGGGAATTTTTTTATAGTCCCGACGAAAATGGAATAAAAATACTTCGATTTAACGAATTTATAATCCCGATTTAACGAATAATTTACGTTGTCAAAAAAAGGAAAAATTGAAGAAATTTTCTAATATTTATTATAAATTTTCAATATAACTGATTGTTAATTTTCTAAATATGTATCTGGTAATGTAGAAATATCTACATGCGAAAATGCACGTTACACCATGGTCATTAATAGCAGTTAGTAGTGGATCGGATGAAGAAGATGAAAGTATGTAACTTTCAAAAAAGCAGTTAGCAGTTTGGATACTTTGAAATGGTAGTTGATGACTCATGATGTTGGTGACACTGTTTTCATAGCTTCAGAAAAAAATCGACAAAGAAGTTTGGAATACAAAATCGAAACAAAGGAAAGAAACGTCTATAAAAGATGCCTTAAAATTTATCGATAAAATTTGAATAAATGAGATTTTTTTTTTTTGAAGTACAATGTTTTTCGATTTATAGTAGTACATAAAAAAAAAGAATAAATTTTTATACAGAGTATTTTCTTAATGCAACAAATGTGCATTATTAAAGTAAGTGACCATTGTTTTCTTATTTATTGCCAATTTTTAACTTGTTCTGTTGTATAAAAGTATCCCTTTTATTATCCCGATTTAGCGAATAGTCTCGATTTAACGAACAAAGTTACTGGTCCCTAACGATTCGTTAAATCCGGGTGCGACTGTACATATATGTGTGTATTCTATGTTTTACTTTAAATAGTTGTATCAATATTTCTTTTCCGTCTCCGTATTACAACCAAGAACGAAAAAAAAAATCATGCATTCAACATAGAATACAAAACACATTTCAACATTAACATACTATTTTTAATCATTTATTTTTTTACTTACAGTGAAATGAGTTATCTAAATAAACAATTAAAAAATTTCTATGCACACCATATTATCTAGTAAGCATATCGTAGTGCACGTCATTGTTTTTTTTTTTTAATTTAAATATGATTAAACAAAAATTAACACAATATAACAAACAAAACGTAACAAAATATTACGAAATACACTGTAAATGATTTTCCATATTGACCATAATCTAACGGAATTGGTTTGTGAATCCTATATATTATCTATAGAAATTATACACAAAAAGTTATTCACAAAAGTTTATTACACAAAATATTCCAAAATTTTGTTAAATTTTAAAATGTATACGAAAGTTGATAACGCACTTTCAACAATTAATCTCATAGACAGTATTGTAACCAAATTCATTTACTTGTCCCTGTAAATTAACAATAAATGCTAATCACACAATATTGTATAGAAGGAGTCTTGTAATTCACCTAACATTGTATATTGTAATTAAAGTACACTATATTGTCATTAATGACCGGCAATTTTCAATTTTAGACATTTTGTCGAATATTTAGAAATATACTTGACAGATTCTTCTGGAATTTCAGGATTAAAAAGAACAGGTAAGACCTCATATTTAGCAATGTCGATTTGATAAGGGGAACAATTAGGGGGCCAACAAAAAATCAAAGAAAAAAATAATACTTGGGATCACCCTGTAAAATAAAATGCACGGAATGATCTATCACTACCGATTATAAATAAACAGATATTGTGCAATATGTGTATTCTTTTGTGTAAGAATAGCACGTATATTAATAGGGATATAGTGATTTATTTAAAAAAAATAATAAATTCTTGCCTGTTTTTTGCTTATAACACACAGGGTTTTCAACCAAATTTAATGCAGATTTCTGAAAAATTCACAAAATATAGTAGAAACAATATGATGCAATTGGAATATAAATGTATTAAGTATTTTAGGAAATATGAGCAGTGGTATGAAATAATTTTTATCTGCACATGCGCGAACGATAACAAGGATCATTTTACGTAATATAATAGTCAACTCTATGGAGCAACTTATTAATAAAATCTAGTCGAATATCGTAAAAGTTCAGAAAGCTATCGGGATTGGAGTGAACAAATTTTTAGTTGTTCTCTAAAAGCAGCTGAATGATAAGGGATTTTATACAAATTGTCATTTTTTATTTATTTTTTATTTTTAATTTTCATTTTTTATTGATGCTTTAGTTCTTCTCTGATAACCACCAGAACGAGCCTATACCATGATCAAAAGAAGTATCAAAATCGAAGCATTTTTTCCAAATCTACTCGTTTATAGTCACTAAATACTAACTTTTTTCTTAAAGTCAGTTAATAAAAAATGACAATTTGTGTGAAATCCCTTATCATTCAGCAGCTTTTAGAGAACAACTAAAAATTTGCTCACTCTAACGCCGATATCTTTCTGAATTTTTACGATATTTGACTAGATTTTTTTAATAAGTTACTCCAAGGAGTTGACTATTAAATTGTGTAAAATGATCCTTGTTATCGTTCGCGCATGTGCAGATAAAAATTATTTCATACAACTGCTCACATTTCCTAAAATATTTAATATATTTATATTCCAATTGCATTATATTGTTTCTACTATATTTTGTCAATTTTTCTGAAATCGGCGTTAAATTTGGTTGAAAACCCTGTATGTTATGAGCAAAAAACATGCAAGAATTTTTTAATTTTTTTAAATAAATCGCTATATCTGTATTAATATACGAGCTATTCTTACACAAAAGAATACACATATTGCACAATGTCTGTTTATTTATATTCGGTATCAATAGATCATTTCATGCATTTTATTTTACAAGGTGATCCCAAGTATTATTTTTTTTCTTTGATTTTTTGTTGTCCCCCTAATTGTCCCCCTTATCAAATCGACATTGCTAAATATGAGGTCATGCTTGTTCTTTTTAATCCTGAAATTCCAGAAGAATCTGTCAAGTATATTTCTAAATATTCGACAAAATGTCTAAAATAAAAATTGCCGGTCATTAATGGCAATATAGTGTACATTAACTCATTAAGGATTAGTGTTACCATATAGTCAGAGCGATGCAGCCAACCATTTTGTTGTTTGAATACCAGTAATTTAGAACTAAAATTTTCACTTTCTATAATGACAGAAACTATGCAATAAAATAAGATAAATATTGCTTTTCTGAAAAAGTGGTACGAAACGTAATTTTTGTATTTTAAAGAGAAAAAATAATGCCGTCTTTAATGGGTTAAAACTATTTTTCCCCAAACATCGCAATGTAACACAACTCTTTCGTGGCCCTGTAAAAGAACTGTAAATAGCTACACAATTCAATTTTAATATCAGACATCAATTATAAACCTCAATAATATATATAAATTGATTGAAAATCCGAGTATATTTATGTGAATTAGATCACGGACAGACCGACAGAAGAACAGATTCCATAAATACTTTTGAAATAAGTACGATAGTGTTAAAAAATCATTCCTAAACAACAAATATTAAGTTTATAAAATAAGCTATGCTTCATTACAAACAATACCTTTCTACTAGAAATATTTGCTATTTTTATTTTCATAATTCAGATGCTAAATTAAACGAAAGAAGATACGTAAAAACGAGTAATTTATTTACGAATTTTGTGTAAAATAAAAGGAAGACTAGATTTCTAAATTCCGCTTATACGAGGGTGAGTCGGAAAATAAGTTTTCCCTGGCAACTGTGGACAGAGGTACGTATGAAAGACAAAAAATGTAATGAAATATTAAAGATAAGACGTAACTTTATTTTTCTACATAAGTGCCAGGTGAGTTGAGATATTCTTGTCATAACTCTTTATAAGCTTCAAAAAGCATTCCTTGAAAAAATCAGGGCTCTGCATCATCCTCTTCCCGGTAGATATGGAGAGGAAATACGTTGTGAATTCGTAGTCCGAGCAGGAAGTCAGAGCGGTTGTCCGCTATGAATTGGGCACGTGGAGTGCCATAACCGCCACGTGGGAGTCTATGGGCCAGATGTGATGTCAAAACAAATGGTGCGGAGATGGGCTGCCAATTCAGTGAGGGGCGTCAGCAAGTGTTGGACAGACCAAGACCTGGACGGACGTGCACAGCCACTACAGACGAAAGCAATGCTTGACTACTTCTTTGTAAGCAATGCTAAAGTCACACCCATTCAACGCTTCTTTTGTATGCAGAGCCCTTTTTTTTTTTTTTTTTTTTTTTTTTTTTTTTTCTTGGAGGGCTTTATGAAGCTCATAAATGGTAAAACAAATGTCTCAACTCACTTGGCACTTAAGTAGAAAAATAAAGTTACGTCTTATCTTTACTATTTCATTACATTTTTTGTATTTCATACACACCTCTGTCCACAGTTACCAGGGGAAACTTATTTTCCGACTCACCCTCGTATCTATGCGAGTGAAAAATGTTATTTTATATTTGAATAACTTAACATAGAAAACTGCATTATTTTTAAAAGTGTTTGTATTATAAAGTTATCTCACTAATTTGATCACAGTAATGTTTGTTTTAGATTAATCTTGTCCATTTAAATTTTATTTTTAAGTATATGTGTAACTAAAAACTAAACTGCAAAATTTTACATATGCACACAAGATTAAATATACCCGATCACAAACAATCCACGGATATCCGAAACATTTGTTCTAGATATGATAAATTAAGATGGGGAAGTATGTCAAAAACATTATTTATAACTGAATGTTAGCGAAATAAAAGTAATCCTAGATTTCTGAAATTTACTATGAATATTGTGCCGAATAGTTTTATTTTAAACTAACGATATACACTGCTCAAAACAATTAAAGGATATTTGAAGTTTTATATAAAATAAAGATATAAAGGAAATTTTTTTTGCCGAAAATAGAAGAAGAGAATCACAAATGCAAATTTTTCTGGTTTTCAAACTGTGGAGTATGCAAATTTTCAGTTCGACGTCAAAAACGTCGCTTCAGCGGCAGCGAATGAAATTTGACTTTCAACTGGATAAAAGAGAATGAAGACAAGGATGATCGGCATTCAGTGATTGCTTTGTTTCGATGAGTACGATGTCTCAGCGAAGTCATTTGACAGATTCAGAAGCTTTGAGAATTGTTGGTAGGTTAGAAGGGGGCCAAACTCAAGCCGAAGTAGCGCAAGCCATTGGAGTGTCACAACGTGTCATTTCCAGGATCTGGAACCGTTTTTTGGAGAGTGGATGTGCAGGCCGAAGACCAGGGCAAGGTCGTAGACGGGCAACAACGCCCAATGAAGATCGGTATTTAGCGTTAACAGCTCGCAGACACCGAACCATGAACGCTACTCTTCTCCAACAACACTTTCGCTCGGCTACAGGCACCACGATTTCAACTCAGACTGTCCGAAACCGGCTCCATGCTGTAGGTCTGTATGCTCGCCGACCGATGGTATGTGTTAGATTAACATCAAGGCATCGCCGCGACCGCAGGGGTGGGCAACCGAGCATGTCAACTGGAGGAGAAATGAATGGAGCAATATTCTGTTTTCTGAAGAGTCCCGTTTTTCTGTGCATCCGGATAATAGGCGTATTTTCATCTGGGGGGCCGTGGCAGTAGGAATAATCCTGCGTTCGTGCACGAAAGTGTCAGATTTGGCGGTGGAGGAGTGTTGGTGTATGGTGGCATCTCCATTGACGGGCGCACTGACCTCTACATCATTCGAGATGGAGCTCTGACTGGTCGCTGATATAGGGATGATATCCTCAGACCTATTGTAGTCCCTTACGCTGCAGAAATCGGAGATAACTTCATTTTAATGGACGATAACTGCAGGCCACATCGTGAAAACCTGGTGGAGGATTTCCTTTTCGAGGAAGGAATCGTTCGAATGGAATGGCCAGCGTGTTCTCCAGACATGAATCCAATCGATCACGTTTGGGACGCTCTAGTAAGACGAGTTTCTGGCCGCCAACAACCCCCACAAACTCTCCAAGAACTGGAAAGAGCTCTTCTGGAAGAGTGGGGCAGAATACCCCAACTCGTCATTAATAGCCTCATTGAGTCCATGCCTCAAATGTGTTCAACGTTGCTGGCCGCCCGTGGAAACCATACCCCCTACTGAAAATGATTTTCTTTGAAGAAAACACCTTTTCTTATTCTTTTTTTTCTCATATGCACAAATTGTGTTTTTTTTCCTTTAGTACACAAATGCGCAATAAAATGCATTGTTTTCTGCCAAACATGTGTAATTTATTCTCATATAACCTACTATGTCTGTCGACCATGTATCAATCAGCTAAACAGTTTACCAGATACAAAATCCACCTAAAACTGCAATATCCTTTAATTGTTTTGAGCAGTGTATTATGTTAGGGTAATGGAGTGTATTTCAGAAAGATAAAAGTTTTCCTTTTATTCTCTTTTTAAAAGTTAGCTCATGCTGTAAATTTTATGCAAGTTATTTTTCTCAGAAATATTTATATCTGCAAAAAACAGTATATTTAAAATTTTATTAAATAAAGTAGCAAAAACCGCGGCTTTGCTCGCGAAATAGTTGAAATATGCCAAGTGATATTTGTATTTCTATTTTTTATCAAAATAAATAATACTTTTAGGAATAATTTATAAAATTATTATTTAAAACGCAGTTTGACTAAACTTCATTATTACACTGCGTTAGGCAGAAATAAGACTTAAATTAATAAAAAGAACTAAAACTAAATAAATGATAATTTAGGAAATATTTTGAAGCTTTTATGCTCGATTAATACGCTCATTTCAGTATTCATTTGAAGTTTTGATTTTTTTAGAAACAACCTTCTTACATCTTAAGAACATTTCTTGTTCCTGTCAACCCCTGGTGGTACAATCACCGACATAAAATATAACCTGTGCAGGATCAGAGACTGTCACCATTGATTTGCAGCTATTACTTTTCTAATCGGATTTTATTTCCTGAGATTGCATAAAAGTCGTTATTTAAGACTTTTTTAGAATACTTTTCGCTCATCCCCTTCACTTCACCCCTCTTTAATTCGAATTTACTTTCGACCGTTCTTAGAGGGCATTTATATGTTATAAGTAACTACCATGCCATATTTAATCTATCTAGCCACTTTAGTATCTCACATAATTAGAATGTTTTTTGCTCCTGAAATACTCTGGTGGTAGTGGCACAAACATAAGGTATAGCTTATGTTTGAACAGGTTTTATCGCCACCAGTTTGAAGCCATTATTTTTTAAATCGATTTAGTATTTGATAAGATTGCATAAAAATCATAATTTAAAACCTCTTTAGAAAGTTTTTCGCTCATTTCATCCTTTTAATTATGGAAATTTCTGTCGACGGTTGTCAGAAACCATTTGCGTCTTGTAAGTAATTACCACGCCAAATTTCAAAATGTTAGACCCCTCAGTTGTGCACAAAATAAAAACACAAATTAGAACATGATTTACTCTCGCAACCCCTAGATGGTAAAACAGTAACATGAAATTTAGCCTATTTTGGAGCAAGGACTGTCACCATCAATTAGCAACCATTACTTTTGAAATTGGTTTCATATTTCCTGAGATTGTGTAGAAATCGCAATTTAGAAAGTTTTTAGAACGTTTTTCGCGTTTTTCACCCTTTTAAATTTCCAATTTTTTCGAAACTGTTCTTAAAGATAATTTATATCAAATAAATATGTACCATGGCTAATTTCAAATTGCTAGCCCTACCGATCACGAAAATCGCAATCTAGAACGTTTTTCCCTCCTGCAACCTCTTGTTGGTAGAGGCGCCGACATGAAATAGCGTCTATGTTAGAGCAGAGGCTGTTAGCATCAATTTCCTACGATTACATTTGAAATCGGTTTGATTCTTCCTGAAATTGCTCACAAATCGGCATTTGGAACGTTTTTAGAACACTTTTCGTAAATGTTCACCCCTTTAAAATTTCGAATCTTTATAAAAATGATCTTATAAATCACTCATATCTAATAAATATATACTATGTCAATTTTCATGAATCTAGGGCCTTCCATAACACAAACATCACATTTTAAAAAGTGTTTTGCTCCGGTACCCCCTTTGGGGAAGTGGAAACATACATAAATAATAGCCTATCTTGGAGCAATAGCTGTCTTCATGATTTTTATACTATTATGTTTGAAATCTGTTCAGTACTTTCTGAGATTGCATAGAAATAGTAATTTAGAACGTTTTTTACAACGCTTTTCGCACATTTTTACCCCTTTTAAATTTTTATTTGGTTAGGAAATGTTCTTAGAGATCATTGATATCATTTGAGTAACTACAATTTCAAATTTTATGATTGTAAGCCATTACATAATACAAAAACCGCAATTTAGAAAGCTTTTTGCTCCTGCAACCCCCAGGTGGTAGTGACATAGACATAAAATAGCGTTTATGTTAGAGCAAGTGCTTTCACCATGAATTTACAACCATTACTTTTGAAACTGATTTGGTACTTCCTGAAATTGCGTAGAAATCGCCATTTAGAACGTTTTTAGAAAGCTCTTCGTGCATTATCACTCCTTTTAAATTTCGAATTTTTTATAAGCGTTCTTAGAAATCTTTTATATCTAATAAGTAACCAATATTTCAAATTTCATTTTTCTAGGCCCTTCAGTAACACAAAAATTGCATTTTTAGGACGTTCGTTGCTCATGCACCCCCTTTGAGGTAGGAACATTGATTTAAGATATAGTCTATGTTCGAACGTGGACTAACACAATAATTTTGATACTTCCTAAACTTGCGTAGAAATCGCCATTTAGAACGTTTTTTAGAACGCTTTTCGCGCATTATCACCCCTTTTTAATTTCGATTTTTTTTAAGAAATGTTCTTAAAATCATTTATATCTTATAAGTAACTACCATTCCAAATTTCAAGTTTCTAGGTCATTCAGTAACACAAAAATCGCATTTTTAGAACGTTTTTTGCTCCTGAACCATCTTTTGGCCAGTGGCACGGACATAAGATATAGCCTATGTTCTAAGTGGCACTAACACCATCATTTTGATACCATTACTTTTGGGATCGGTTCGGTAGTTCCAGAGTTTACCTCCTACAAATAAACTTTACTTTTTTATAATATTAGTATAGATTAAATTAAATCGTTTATTTATTTATTAATTATGCATTAAACTTAATAAATTTCGTTTTATTTAAAAAAAAATAAATTTTTCAACATATATCTGTAACTATGTACTACATAAAAGTATATGCTGCAGACTTTTACATAAACATATAAGAAGATATATATTTCGTTCCAAACAATTCGTGGATTTCTGTTCTATTTTCTACCGTTTTCTTTATCCGGATCATTCAGAAGATTAATGAAACTAAAGTAAGTAGGTCAGAACATTTGTGTCTGAATGTCTGTGGCACAAAATAAAGGACAGTTTAGATTTCGAAATTCTTCTATGAATATTCTGTCGAATAACGTTTTATGCAACTAGTTATAAATTGTGATGGAGAAATGAAATTTCTGTTAAAACTAAAATAATGTATTCTCACGTTTACGAAGAACATGCTTTAGCTTTTCTTTGAATTGGAATGATTAAAAAAAATATGTTTATAGAAAATATTACTATTGAAATTAAAATAATTTGAAGCAGCATGACACATAATTTAAGAAACAATTTTTATAGAATTACATTATGTCAATATAATCATATAGGAATACAATTTTTATTCTTGCGTTTTCTCAAATAGAATTGATTTTTGTAACAAAAAATAAATACATATTGCAAACAGTTACATATACACATTAAACTAGGCATTTGATTCAAGGAAAGCGTGAATATCTGGATCTATTTTTTTTTTTACTTTTTTCTATCTTTGCAAGAAGAAAGTATTGGATTCATGAAAATTTTCGACTTCCGGTTTTTGACGGATTTACACGTTTTAGTGGTCAGAGATCCCGAAAAACATGTTTTTACAAAATGTTTGTCTGTTAGTCTGTGAGTCTGTGACTCCGTCTGTCTGTATGTGTCACAAATTTTGCGGGCGCTCTATCTCAAGAACTAATGCTCGGAATTAAATAAAAATTTATATTAAGGTAGTCACTGATATATGTTGGTACTTATTAGTTTTTGGTGCAAATCGTTTAACAGGTGGCGCTGCTATGCTGCATTTTTCATTTCCACAATAACTCAATCTCAAAAACTAATGCACGTATTTTATTCAAACTTCAGATTCAGTTAGTCTGTTATATTAAATGGTGCTGTTTACGTTTTGGTGTAATTCGCCCAACAGGTGCGGCTGAAATGCCGCATTTTGCAGGATTTACAGGATTTTGGCAATAGCGCTATCTCAAGAACTAATGCACAGATTTTCATCAAACTTCAGATTCCGTTAGTCCTTGATATGAGTTGATGCTGATTATGTGTTGGCGTAAATCACCAGATAGGTTGCGCTGCTGTGCTTCATTTTTCACGATTTCCCCAATAGCTCTATCTCAAGAACTAATACACGAATTTTTATCTAACTTCAGATTCAGTTAGACGTTGACATAAGTTGTAGCTTTTTGGTTTTGGTGTCAGTTGCCCAGTAAATGGCGCTACTAGGCAAGATTTTTCACGATCTTTGCAGTAGCTCTATCTCAAAAAATAATGCGCGGATTTTCCCCAAACTTAATATTCAGTTAGACCTTGACATAAGTTGTTGCTGAATAAGGTTTGATTTAAATCATCCAGTTGGTGGTGCTGCTATACTGTATTTTGCTGGATTTACACAATTTCAGCGATTGTCATATCTCAAAAACTAATGCACGAAATTTCATATATTTACAAACTCATGATGAGCATAGATGGCCATTTATTTTTGGCACTGTCATAGCGTATTTTGAAGTATTAACATGTATGAGATAGAAGAAAGTTTTGGGTATGCTACATCCAATTAGTCTTACTGTGTAGTACTGAAATTATAAGTTTATGGGACTAAGGTATACCCTTCATTTCCGACACAAAGACAAAAATATCAAGTTTTTAGCTTTTTGCTTTATGTATAAATATATACCCATCCCAGGAATATTCTTACGCCGTAAAGATCCGATAATGTAAAATAATTAAAAAAGTGCTTTTTTTAACTGCATTTATTCCTCTTTAAAGGATTCAGAGTGGAAATTGTTAAATATTTGTTTCACATTGTGTCTGTTTAACATTAGTACAGGTAAAAAATGATTTTTTTTTTTTTTTTTTTTTTTTAACAACTGATGCCAATTTAGCAAAATTTGGGAAGAACTTCGTTTTGGCAATAGAAATGAAGATCTGAAGATTACCCATAAAATAAAATTGGTTTAGAATTTTTTTTTCGGGGGGGAGGGGGAGGTAAAGGATGGATTTTTTAAACAAGGGCGGGGAGGGAATAAAAAAAAATTGGTAGGTGAAGTGCGGTATCGTTTCTTATGTAATTTTTCAATTTTAAATTAAAAAACACTATTAGCAAGTCGATACGATTATTCATTACAATGTTACGGCAGGTTTTATGAACACGAAGGCGAAAAACATACTTTATGCAGATAAAACAAGCAGAATTGAAGATTTTTTAATTAAGCCAAGTGGTGTAAGGTTAGTTGTATATATCTTTTAAATTCTGAATAGAAAGACACCATCCGAAAGCCAATATGATCAAAGTTATGTTAGATTTTATGAAAATAAAGTCTAAAAATATAAAACGGGAGCCACAGCACAGACTATCCCCTCATCGAGTTCACGGCTGAAATTCCAGAATAATTTTAGTTAAAACTCCATTTGCAAAATAAAACGCAATCGGTTTGCCAAGTCATATCTTGGTGAAAAACACCTAAAAACCCGATTTTACCGGTTGACTCATAGGTTTACCATGGTGTTTCCCTGCTCCCAGGCCTCCATGTTTTCATACTTTTGGGTGCAAGAAAGCACAAGGGTAAACCTACGAGTCAACCGCTAAAATCGGTTTTTCATGTGTTTTCAATCAAGATATGACTTGGAAGTTCGATTGCATTTTAGTATGCGAATCGAGTTATAACTATTTCTGGAATTTCAGCCGTGAACTCGATGAAGTGATTGTCTGTGCTGCCGGCTACCGGTCTATTTTACTTTATTATTGATCAGAGATTTGCACGTTTGTTTTATGTTCAAAATATGTCTTTTATATCATATCAAATAATCTAAAATTTATTAAATGTCCTCAAAATTGCAAAAATCAAAATCAGGATCACATGAGTCTTCTTTCAGGTCATTAAGAGAACAAGAAACCTTCAGACTTATTTAGCATTATTATTTTTTATTTCACTTTAAATACTATTCAAGGGCATACCCTCATAGCATGCATGGTCACAGTGACGTCATTGTGACGTCACTGTAAGTCACTGTGGTCACGTCACATCTGTGACCAAAATGCCACCACTCAGTGATGTCACATTGTGACTGAGATGTGAACTTCTTAGAAAACTTTAAAAAATTACAAAAATTATTAAAAACATGTTATTTACTGTAAAATATATTTTTCTGCCGGATTAACAATTTTTTTAAACCGTGGTCCAAGTTGCATCTGTGCCTCTAACAAAAACTTTTTATTTTCATATAACATAAAATGTAATTAATTCATCAGCAACACAAAACGATTTCCTAATTATGAGAATTTCATATTATTAAAAAAATGTTTTAGGTAAGCAGACCTCGACTTATCTTTTATAAAAATTTTTGTAAATGATCATCTGTTATACTAGAAGTTTCTCAAAGAGTAGTCGAAACATTTCTGTCGTTTCAAACTAAAAACTTTCTATTTCAGTTAAGGCTGCAGCTTTTAATGAGCACGCAGAAAGCGTCTTCAAAGTTCAGTCATATATGCATTTCTTGCTTTATAATTTGCATTCAAGTCATTTTTTTTCCTCTTAGTGTTTCACTATTTTAAGTATTTTTTTTTTTTATTCTACTTCTTTCAAACGTTTAAAATAGAATTGACATTTTCCGAATATAAAATTAATGTACAAAATTTAGGCAAAGACCACGACATAATTAATTATTCATGTTTTATTTTTTGTTTTCAAAATATATCTTTAAAAATTATTTTACAAGTTTTATTCTACAGAAAATTAATATTAAGAGAATGACAGATTGACAAAGAAAAACTCATCTCTTCTCGATAATCTTGTTGTATTTTTTAAGAAGATATTTTGTATATATTACCTGTGATACAAATTTTACTTTAAAAAAAAAGGAGGGAGTCATCATTATTACCATTAAATTAATTTGTATACATTTTGAAAATTTAAGCAATGTTTTATCTAGTAAACTCTAATTATGGATAATATTATTATTATAATTTACGTAAATGAAACTTTACAATTCAATAAAACTGATAAAAATAAAAGATGAAATACAATAAAACATTTTCAAACAGGAAATTGAATTAGAGACAATTTGACAAAATTATTACGCATTTAATTTCCTTCCGAAACTGTGGTATAGAAAAACAAATAAAACCAAAAAACATCTGCTTCGAACTTCCAAACTTAAAAATCGTCTGCATCTGCACTACTTCAGTTGTTACCACTCGACCGCAGAATAACGGATAAAAGTAACAGTGAAACTTTTTAGAATAAACGCGGGACACTGGACAGTTCTGTGGACACTGTGGACACTGAAGTTCTGTGGACACTGGACAGCATAGATGTGTTGACACGGATTTAAAAACTGAAACAAGAACGTTCTCAGGATCCAAGTTAGTTCAGCTAACAAAATATAAACCCGAGAAAATTACGGTAGCTTTGACTTGTTGAAGATGATTCAAGTCATTGCTATCGTACTTATAATCGGATTTAATTGGTTCCCCAAAATCAAAGTATCACGTACAACGTCAATGAAATTAGGTATGTAAAAATATTATTTTCCCTGTTTGCTTTTTTTTTTTTTTTTTTATTACAACAATTTTAGTTAGTTTCTCATTAACATGCTGTAGAACATAAATATTTCATTACATTTATTTTTTATTTTGCTGAAATATCTAAAATATTATTTTCCTTGTTTGCTTTTTTTTTTTTTTTTTTTTTTTTTTTTTTTTTTTTTTTTTTAATTACAATGATTTCAGTTATCTTCTAATAAACATGTTATAGAACACAAATATTTCATTACATTTATTTTTTATTTTGTTAAAATATCTAACTTCCTTTTCAACAGCTTTGATCAGATTATTAAAATTAGTGATTTAAATTGCATTTTAATCTGGTTTATTTTCTTATTTAAATATTGGGTTAAAACCACATGGTGGCATAAATATAAAAGTATATGGACAAGTATTATCATCAATCATTAACATAATTAATAGACATTTAAAGATAATTAAATTATTTAAAATTTTTGGATGTTATTGACGTTTACCATAGCAAGACCCCTATTTGTAATGAAGTTTGTAGCATGTTTAGTTCATTTACAGGGACAGTCAAATTGTATTCCATTACATTACGACCTGTGGGGAAAAAATCGTTTCAAAGGATTTTTAATGATTTTACACGCTTTCAAACAGAATAAAATTGATATGCATTTATGAAGCGCACTAAAATGTGCATTCCATAGAACATGCGATGCAAAGAATAGTTATTGTTCATTTACAGGGCTAAAAAAGGAATTCCAATACATAATGATATAGGGGTGGAGGGAATTGTTTGCGGCGTACTTTATTTATGTTAATCTATTTGATATGTAATGAAATTGATATACGTCGCTGAGGTTTACATACTATGAATTATTTCATGTATAATACGAAGTGTATATAGCATTTACAGGGACACACAAAATATTTCAGATACTATATTGTATCCGAAGTACTGTTCATTAGCGATGATTGCTGGAAATACATTTTTAATTATGATATACACTTTTATGATTCACTACATTTATGCATAGTATATGGTGTGTATATATATGCTATAATTCATATATAGGAATATACAAAATTATTCGAAAGGGTTACTGGGTATTGCTTAAAGGAGGTTTTTAAATAAGTTATGCATTTTAACGCTGCACTGTATTTAATTTACTAAGAAATGTTTGTAGTATATAGATAAAATGATATACAGGGTCACGCAAAGAATTGGATACGTTGCCATCTATGAATTATAATTTCTGGAAATGTAATTTCAGCAGTTTTAAGAGTGTTTTAGCTTGAATAAAATTTTAACTAAATAGTGGCGTGTAATAAAGGTTCTAGGTAAACTACAGGGTTGTACAAAATTATTTAAGTATGTTTCCATATATTAGTATAAATTGCTGAAAGAGAATTTCAACCTGTTATGCGTTTCCTTGATAAACTAAATTTTTCCATTATATAGTATATATATATCAATCTACAGATCAAATACAGGACTGTTTAAAAGAATTAGAAAACATATTTGGCTGTGGATGGTAGGGTGTCAACGATTTTAATCGGTTGATTTAAATCAGCGATTAAATCATGATTTTAATCAACCGATTTTTTAAAAAAAATCATTGATTAAAATCAAAAATTTTCTAAATGTTTAAAATGTCAAAAAAAAGTATTAAAATCTAACATGAACATAATTTGAATGTTTCTACAGGTATTTTGACTTATTACTAAACAAAAAAAGAGCTTTAAATAATTGTTTCTAAGCTTAATTCATTAGTATTGTAAAAAAATTAAAAACAGTTGAGTTTGTAAAAAGCATTGTTTTTAAGTTTTTATCCAAATTAAAACAGTTTCATTTAAAAATGATATTTAAATCTAACATAATTTGCAATGTCATAATTTCCTTTAGGTAATCAATTTATGCATTATTTTATATAAATACACATAGCAAGTATAATTACATTTCTACAAGTAAAAGAATAAATAGTAATTAATAGCAATCTCAAGTTAAAGAAGAATGAAAGAATGACATCTGCTCAGCAGCTAAATTGTAAATGAATGCATAAGAGAAAAAGAAATAATTGGTATAAAAATGCTAAGCGCAGCAAGAGCTTCTTTGGTATAGGTTGAATAAATGTTTATTATTATTATTATTATTATTTTATTATTATTTTTTTTTTTGTAACTCATATATATTAAAAAATTGAACCATTGAAAGCCAATAGAGGTAATAATGCTGTTACTTAAATATTTTGAGGATTTCAGATATTAGTGGCTAACTTATATTTATTCTATATGAATGGGTTTAACTCATTTTCATTTTTATCTTTTTTTTTTTTTTTTTTTTTTTTTGATTAGCATACACGTACATGTGTGTAAGTATAGATTTTGGTGGTTTACAGAAATTTTCCTAAATACAAATGCAAAATGAGCTGCAAATAATATTTGTTAGTTTTGTTATTTGTGCTACTAACTAATGAATTTTACTTATTTGCAGTTTTTATTAATTCTGTAATTACTTATACTGCTTCTTCTAGGCCATTTTGTTTAATGGTGCCACACCATGCCCCTTTTGAAATTGGCAAAATGCACCCTGCCTTAAAAAAAGAAAAAAAAAAGTTGAAATTTACATGTAGTTGTAGCCAGAGATTTCTTGTAAAAAACTTCCCCATTCAACAGTATTCTAAATTCATGTGGAAAAAATCTTGCAAAAATATAGAACTTTATTTCTTTAGAAAAAACAGGATATTATTAAAATATGTTATTTAATTGTATTTTTCAATTTGTTATTCATAAAATTATTAAAAATTAAGGACACTTTACTTATAATGCTAAAAAATATTCTTTTTTTTTTCTTACATCATTACTAAACACATTACTAATATATTTCCTCATGAAATAGTGCCCGTTTTTTGAACTAGCATCCTGTCCCTTTTTCTTTCTAAAATGAATTATTATCATTTTAATAATTAAGGCTTAAAAATGTATAATATGTTCCTAATTAGAGAGTTGATTGTTTAATAATTAATTTGAAGTAATGTTAGCTATTTAGTATAAAATGCAGTTAATAATTTTCATAAATGTTAAGTATCTCTAGTATTTATAAAGTTTTACATAATTATTACAATATTAATGTATATAACATTATTGTATAATACTACCTAATGAAACTACTAATTTGCAGTTTTTATTTCTGTAATTACAAACTAACAATTATAATTTTATTAATTAAAGTGTAAAAACATAGATTATGTTAGCAATTAGTGGTGTAATTGTTTTGGAAACCTAAAACTCATGATAGCTATTCAGTATTTGAACACTGGGAAAAAAATCATACAAATCTGATTTAAATAAAAAAAACCGATTTTTTTTATTTTTCTTTTAAATTATGATTTTTTTACACCTTAGTGGATGGTAACTGCGTAAATCAGTTTTTAAATGTTTTACGCGTTTTCATGTTTACTTAGTTATCTTATTTACGTTATTTCCCCCGATGTCTTGATAAAACATTTAGGAAGAGTTGGAAAGTGTTTTATAATCTATGCCTAACGCATGATATATCTTACTTGTTGTTTCTATTTCCCAGATCAGTCTTTTCATATAAAACATACCAAATCTAATTAGCTCATATTCACAAAATACAATATATACGGGAATAAAAAATTTAAATAAATAGGGCTTATCATGTAGTTCTATAAGTAACAGTTGTATTAATGTCCGTTAGACTCCACGTTCGTATTTAAAAAAGCAATGACAAATCATAACACATTAAAAAGCTTACACATTCTTAATATTAAGCTTGAATTCAAGATCAAGCTAACTTAATATAAAAAGATGTCAGTTAATAAGCATTGTTTTTTAAATGGAAAATTGGGGCAAACACGAAACTTAATTAAACCAGCATCGATTAAATCTATATTAATACTTGGAAATTTTTCCAGAGAGAAACATTCGCCTTGCTTACAGTATTTCAAATGAAAATCAAATTTCAAATTAAAATTGCCTTTTAAGCTATTAATTTGAAATTTGATTTTCATTTGAAATATTGTATGCAAGGCGAATGGTTCTCTCTGAAAAAATTTCCAAGTATTAATATAGTTTCAATCGATGCTGGATTTAATTAAGTTTCGTGCTTGCGCCATGTCGGTGGCTGACGATAAATATTGCATCTTGTGCTGCGTTTGTAGCCTTGCCAACATGTAATAGTGAGAAATTTTCCAGGCTGGGTATCGTTCCATGTGGTTTAGTCGGTAGAACGTAAGTGCGCTATACTGATGGCCCGGGTTCGAGTTCCAGCATGCAATCTTTTTCACTAGTTCGCCTTTGCGCCTTTTAAGCAATTAATTTGAAATTTGATTTTAATTTGAAATCATCACAGAGTTTATGACAAGTTCGTCACAAATGACACATATTTCACAAATTGGTCACAGTGTGACTTCAAAACATTGTCACTTTCGTCACAGGTTCGTCACAAAGTTAATGCCAAAATAGTCACAAATGACACACTTTTCACAAATTAGTCACACCGTGACTTCACAGAGTGGTCACAATGTGACGTCACAAACGACCTCTAAAACGGCCATAACGACCTCACATTCTAGTCACTGTGACGTCACATCCACGTCACTTGACGTCACATCGACGGTCACAAAATCACAGTGTGACTTCACAACGACGTCACCATGCCTTACGGGTACTATATGCATTATGGCATAAATTTATCACACAAGAAATTAAAAAAAATGAGTTGTAAAAATAAGGAATTTTCCTGAATATTTTAAGCTTTATGAAGAACTTTACAAAATGCCCCCTGCGCAGTGCATATCAATTAAAATCCCCAATATTTTTAATGTAAACTTAATTTACATATCCAAATAAAACTGTGCATCAAATTTTCTGTATTGGAATATAATTGTAAGAATTTTTTTTTTTTTTTTAACATTTATGAAATTGTGAGCATTTTTGCATCCTATTTCTGCAACTAACCAACTTTTTCAATTATATTTACTTTTAAAAAGTATGCATAGTTTAATTATATAGATATCTATTATACATATAAAATATATATTGTATATATAAACCAAACCTGCATACAAAATATTGGGGATTTTAATTGATATGGAATTCGCGTGGGGCATTTCTAAAAGTTCTTCATAACGCTTAAAATATTTAGGAAAATTTCTTATTTTTATCCAATTTTTTTTTTTCATTTCTTGCGTGATAAATATGCTATAATGCATATAGTGTGTCCTCGTATAGTATTTAAAGGGGAATTTAAAAAAATAATAAAAAATGCGTTTGATGGCCCCTTGTCCCCTTAAAGTTGTCAAAATCTGTGTATTCATAATTTTGTATTAAAAAAACCTACTGAAAATTCTAACGAATTATCTTATCGACTTGCGGAGGGCGTCATTCAGTTCAGAACTAAAAATCCATAGAAAACTATACCCCATTTGACCGAATAAAAAAAAAAGTGAATTCTCCCTCCCCTCCTTTACCCCTAAAGAATTTATCGCTTTGTAGAAAAAAAATTACAGTTATATTGGCGCTACGTGCTATGTAATTTCTACTTCTTCTTTTACTCCTAGAACACTCCTAGAATGCCTTGTTGTTTTGTAAACTGAACGCAACGGAACGTTGCTTTAAGAATGGAATGTGGGCCTCTGTGGCCAAGTGGGTAAGACATCATGCTGCCAATCGCTTGAGAGCGTAGGAGGCTTGCGGGAACGACTCCCGCTGGCTCCGTTGTGGGGCTGCGGATGCAAAAATTATCTGTGTTGTAAATTTCATTGTGCTATCGCGTCCCTGTATATCGACAAGGACTTATAAGCGGTCCTTGGGGTCAAGCACACAAGTCTGATGTATGTGTACAATAAAACCAAACCAAAACCAAGAATAGAATGATTTGTCATGATATAAAAATGTGACGTATTATCGTTAATTGCCGAAACGTCAGTGAAGGCTTACTGTGGAGACACGAAAAGTTTTAATTTCCGTTAGTCTGTCTGTCTGTTCCGAGATAACTGACGTAAAAAGCATCCGATTATCTTAAAATTAAGGATGCATGTTGGTGAAATCCCCGGATTTAGCTGTATAGTTTTTGGTTAAATTTGGTTCATTCGTTCGGAATATATAGAACATTTTATTTTGCGACTTAATGCTTTCCTATAGCAATTCAGACGATTTTTCAATTTTTATTTGTTGAAAAGAAATGGCTCATATGATTAAAGGATTTAAATACTAAATTAAGGATGATGAAATTTCCTAATTAGAACCATACATTATTCATAGTAGTTTGAAATTTTGTGTATACATTAGTCAGAGTTTTTAAATTCGGTGTATAACTTTTATGGAGGGATTTTACATATGTGTTTCAATAATATAAAATATTTTTTTAATATAAATTTTCTTTTTAAGCACATATTTAATTGTTTTTATTATCTTTTAACTGTTACCTAGCAGCGAACTACACCTAAAAATATCGCAAATGTGAAAGTATGTGTAATTGTTTGAAGTTAAATCAAAGTCAAAAGGGACGAATTAATGCCTTTGTGTCTTTACATATAGATGGAATTTACCACAGAAATAAAGAAAGACTATGTTCTATTTATTTTCTTCAAATATTTTTCTTTTAAATTAAAAAGTTCATTATTTTCATAAGGAATAAATCGACATTTTGCTAATAAATTTAACAATCATTTTTTTTTTTTTGCCGTTGCCACGAAAATTCAATCTCGGAATAAAAATTTATCCTAAACAGTTAATTTTGATTTGAAAGATTTTTATGTGCCAGAGGAAAATGAAATAAAAAATAGACATGAATACGCCTTCATATTAGAAATAAAGTGAAAATACGAAAAGAAGGTGAATTTGATCTCATATATCAAAAATAAAACGAATACGCTTTGAGGTTGAAATAAAAGGGGCTTGTGTTATGATATTAATTCTTATTGTTAAAAAAAAAAAATGTTACTAATATCTCATGGTTTATCGTCTGCATACAGCTAACAGAAATGTTAATTCTTAATCGAAAATTCCAATGAGGAAAAAAAAAACTTTTGAAGAGCAAATATATAGTAAATATCAAAATTATGCCCAGCAAAATTATCGCTGTCGAAAATGATGTCATTGTATCGGGAAATAAATATTTTCATCCTTAAAAACCAAGCATTAACTAGATTGCCTGAAAAAATGTTTTTTGACGGGTGTTACTTCTTAATGCCATCTCATTTCAGAAAATATGAATGAAAATTATTTTATTTTTAAAGGAAATTACATTTTTATTCATAAAACCTAAACGTTTAATATAATTGCGTCAATGTAAATCATTTTCTGTGTTACCAGTATTGAAAAATAAGGCTCGGAAGTGTAAAAAGAAATCTAAGATTTGCGCTAACCATTATCACAATCAATAAAAAGTTACGTATGTAAATTAATAAGACCACGGGGGGTTCAGGGGGACGGAGCCCCCCTGAAGAAATCTACTTTATTATTTAAAAAATATACCAGAATTAACAGCTCATGAAAATTTCCAAATATCCTTCCATAACTTTTTTAATTTAATGCTTCTAATGTCTGAAAACTTCGTATTTTTTATTCTTATAAATAATTATATAATTTGAAAACTTTAAATTGCGGTTTGCAGGAAACTGAATATTACCAAAGTGAGTCTAAAAACAATGACTTGCAGAGCTGACGTTGAGGCTTCTGATCTGCAGATTTACTAGTAATTGAAATATGAACGTGGAGCATTGTGTCTCTCAATAATATGGTTTTAAATATGTATCATAGTTTGTAAATAGTGTTTCTACTGCAATTAAATATTTAATTAAAAAATAAATGTTCGGCACTACGATTTACTGATTTTCGTTTTTGACACCAGTAACAAGTTTATTCATTCTCCAGATAATTATTCATATTAACCCCTTAAGGATCGCTTAATATTTGGAAAAACCATAAAAAAGTACGTATTTTTTTTAGTACAGAAATTGAATAATTATAAGGTTTCTAAATAAAATATGCAATTAGTCTTTTTTAAGGCGAAAAAAAATATGTTATAGAACAAATTCACATTTGTAGAAAACCCATCATACGAGAATTCGGTGTCTTCATGTTTGTTTTAGACCATACAAATTAATGCGAATAAAACCTTTATTTTTCACATCTTAGATCTTTATTTATCATCATCACGCAAATTTTTACAAAAACTATTTCAGATAATATACATACATTAAATTTTGACTATTAATATTTTTTTTAGCGTGATAGATTTCGAAACATGCAATGCAAAGCCCAACGTCACAATCATCGCCAAAAACCAAACCCAAACGTTCATATTCAAAGACTTCACACAAAAATGCCAGTTAATTTTTTCTGGTTGCAGAAGTTTTTCCAGCAATTAAATCTCCAGCCCGGAAATATGGCGGGCGCGAGAAATAACGAACACATCAGCCCGTGATATTGACGGGAGCGAGAATTAATGGCTTAAAATGCCTTTGATATATTATTTACCACTTGAATTGGAGCATGATTACAGATATGCATAAGATGTTAGATAAATTATTAATTCGACCTTGACAGATATTTTTTTTTCACCCGATCTAAAGAACATTGATTTTTTTTTTTACTCATTGGATCATCATTTCTAATGCCAAAACGATGTTATTCTGAAATTTTCGTGAATGACCATCAGTTGTTACTGTAATAACCTATGTTACCTGCGTAAAGTATAATTGTCCACTGTGTATTCATAATGTATGCCGTAATTTTGTAAAAAGTTATCGTTTCTAGTTGAGGATGGTGTCATTTAATTCAGAATTAAAATGTATAAAAAACTATATCCCACTGGAACTACCTAAAAAATTTAATACTTCCCCCCCCTTCCTGAGATAAAATTCATCTCCCTTTTGTCCCACCCCAAAAAAACAGGGTAAAACAAGATTGTTTTTTATAGACTCATCGTATTTTTATTTCTATTGCCAAAACGAAGTTTTTCCCAAATTTTCGTGAATGGCCATCAGTTGTTACTGTAAAAACCTATGTTACCTCCATAAAGTATAATTATCCACTGGGTATTCATAAAGTGCGCTGTAACTTTGTAAAAAAAATATCTTTTCGACTTGAGGATGGTGTCATTTGATTCAGAATTAAAGAAGTATAACAAACGATACCCTGCCTGAACCACCTAAAAAATTTGTCCCCTCTCCTTCCTGAGGTAAAATTCATCCCCCTTTTGTCTCCCCTCAGAAAACAGGGTAAAAAAAAGTTTTTTTTTTTTTTGCGGACTAATCGTATTTTTATTTCTAGTGCCAAAACGGTATTTTTAACAGATTTTCGTAAATGGCCAAAAGTTGTTGTATTTTACTTAATTGTTGGTCTACTTTACTCGTACTACTATAAGAAATATGTTTTATATGACAAACTATTAGATTTTTCAATTCATTTGCTACTTTTTTTGCGCAGCCCTTAAGATACGTTTAATAAAACAAAGTTTCTTATTTTTAGTAATACTATAAGTGGTTTATTAAAAAAAAATTAAAAATGTGATGTAAATAACAATTTTTATAGTACTTTTTTAGATATACCATAGCATTTTATTTTTTTAAATTATCTAACTGTTTGGAAATCTGATCATTGTAGTATGGAGTACGATTGTAGGATACCTATTTTAAAAATATATATTTTAAAGTGTTCAAGGTTGGATTTTTGCATATCTAGATTAGATCTATCAGTTGGAATAATTGTAAGTTAATCTATGTACGTAACAAGACTTTTTAAGGTATAGTCCTGGGATTTTATTAAAACACAGATACCATTGGTTTAATATAATAGGCCTATGTTAAACAAAAAGAGTATAAAAGATGCTATGATCAATAAGGTTAAGTGGGTGAATTAGGTTTCCCATATTCTTTCGGGATAGTTCAGTTGGCAAAGCATTGAGAGCTTCAGCCAAGATTTTCCTGGTTCGAATTCTGGCCCGAACACTTCTCGCCCAGTTCAAAAGTTACAAATCATATGATTTCTTTACCAATTAGAATAATTGTGCTAACATTAATTTAGTGTAAAGACGTATCCAGCGTTTACTGGAGTTCCATTAGCTTTTATTTATTTTGTTGAGATGATTCATATATCAGACCAGATGCTATGATCAATAAGGTTAGCTGAGTGAATCAGGTCCTCGATATTTGTCCGGGATAGCTATGAGGGCAGAGCATTGGCAGCTTAAGCCAACAGATCCCTGGTTCGAATTCTAGCCCGACCACTTTTCGCCCAGTTCGAAAGTTACAAATCATATGATTCATTTACCAATCAGAATATTTGTGCTGACATTAATTTAGTGAAATGATTTATCCAGTGTTTACTAGAGTTCCATTACCTTTTATTTATTTCGTTGAGCTGATTCATGTATCAGACCAGATGCTATGATCAATAAGGTTAGCTGAGTGAATCAGGTCCTCGATATTTGTCCGGGATAGCTCAGTTGGCAGAGCATTGGCAGCTTAAACCAAGAGAACCCTAGTTCGAACTCTGCACCAGACATTTTTCGCACAGTTAGAAAATTACAACTAATATAAAATACATTTTTATTAAAAGATTTTATCGGATGAATGAATTATCATAATTAATGAATTTTCCGAATTTCAGCATATCTCGACTACATAAGGAGCACATTATTGCGGATAAATATCCATCTATACAAATTGAAATGTCTAATAACGTTTATCATTTGAAAAATTATCAATGCGTTTCATTATGTTATAATTATCAATAAAATGAATGTAAAATAATAAAAAAAGACATGTTCCAAATTTGCACCTTTTTAATTTACGATTAAAAAAAGCATCATGCAGAAAAACGCATTTAAAGTTTTAAACATTGATTGGCTCCTAATAAGATGTTTAAATGCATTTTAAAAAATTGCACGTGGAAAAGTAACTTCTTTCTGTAGCTTAAACTTCCGATTCAGTTTAACTTTTTCCGTTTCCACCACCCTTTTCTACTATTTAAATGTCCATAAATAAATGTTTAATGTAAAATTTGAAACAATGTTTTTTCTAACATACCAATTAAGAGTTTTTCATAATTTTAGACCTTACAAATTCAGGCTTTTTATCGCCCCGGCGAGGCCGATAAAAAAGTCTGTATTCTGGGGCCGGGCCAGACCCGGGATTAGAGACTTTTTTCTGAAGACTCGGTCAAGCCGGACTTTCATACCGAACCGGGTGTTGGTGTGATTTATGACGGCCAATTATCTATACGTGGGATGTGGACCCAAAAGGGGGGATAGTGCCTTCCGTGGGGGTCTTTCTGAGGGAACCTAACCCGTATTTACGCAAGGATATCCGAGGTTCGAAGAAAACCACTGAAAACTCCGAACGATTGGGCCGAAGGGCGCGATTGGGTTCAAACCCAGCATGAGAGTAGAACCTCTCGGTCATTGGTTATACCGAACCGTGACTGGCTTCCTTATTCCTAGGTCTCCCCTGGGCGAAATTTTCAGTCCCGGTCTCCAGACAACCCGTATTAAAATCATTATCTCTGACTGACCTAATCCGTGCAAAAATAACTAAAATTTGGGTCAGCCCAAAAACTTTTACAACAAATGCATAAATGCATTTTTAAATGGCCAAACAAAAATGGCCAACTTTTACAACAAATGCATTTTTAAATGGCCATTATTTTACAATAAAATTTTAAAATTCATATTTTTAAAGGATAGTAGATTTTAAGACAAAAAAAAAAATTAAATACAGTAAAACTAGTGAAAAAAATCTGCCTATGACGGAATCCTTTCTTAAACGGAAAAATCTGTTGATTCATGGAAAATGAATATAATAATACCTGAGAAAAAATAGACTACATTTACAACTCCTAAGAAGGGAACTTGTCTATAACGCTTTTTTTTTCTTTCCTATGTGATTCCATCTTAAAAGATTTTACTTTATAACATTTTTCATTGTCTCCAACACATGGAATATGGATTAACGATATTAAGGAGAAGAAATCATTTACGAATAAATAGAGATTCATTAATAAAACAAATAATGACAGCTTTTGGCGCTTCTTTAAAAATGATAATTGTAAACATGAAAAAAAAAAGATATAATAAGTATTTTTGGTCAGAACTCCTCCATACGAAACAACTTTTAACCATATCGATGTAAAAAACTATGTAGAAATTCAGTCAGGCCGGGCCAGGCAACGATTTGAACTTTTTTCCAGGCAGGGCCGAACTTTTTCCTATGGGTCGGTTCGGAACCGGACTTAGATATTTCGACCCGTGCAGACCTCTAGTTCATACCACCAGCATAGTTTGAAAAAGGTTTAACGTAAAATCTATACGCTGCCTATTTTATGTCCAAAGGAGAGACACTGTTTTATATCGACTTTTAATAATGTACAATTTGTGGCTGATCCCTTTAGCGCATTCAAAATGAGTCAAAAACTCGTCGCTCAGAAGCATGGATAAATGGTGTAAGTCACGAATTCTGGATTTTGATATCTCTGCGAATTTTGAAGATATCGAGATGAATTTTTTTGTGTTTAATTCAGGAATGGATAAGGTAAAATTTCTTAATTGGGAATTTTACTCTACGGAGGCCGTATAAAAATTTAAATTTTGTATTTTCTCATATAGATCCCCCATGGAGTTGAAACTTATCTCATCAAATTGTGCACCTTTTTTCTATGAAACTTTGCAATTGGAAGTATGTGCCTAGGGGCAATTTTTAAGGAGATAGCCTATTGTTTCGATATTTATGAATCACCCTGTATATTTTTTCAAATGGGTTTTTCAGAAATAGTTCAGAAATACATAATCAAACATTAATCTAATCAATTACAGCTGTGGCTAATAGGAAAACATTTAATATTCCGATATATGTAAATGAGTTTAGAAAATCTCTCTATGAAATGCATTAGTATATGATTTTACTAACCAAAATTTCATTATTTCATTCACTAAACATGTCATTCAATCACATTTATTCTCCTCCGCATTAATATTCTAGTAGCAATTAGAGCAAAGTGGTAATTTAAGGGTTCATTAAACTAATGATTTCAGACGCCCATGTTGTAATAATCACTTATTGTTAATAACTTATTAGCAACTCTGAAACTACATATCATCTCTTAATTACCCATCTTCACATAATCACTTAATGGAATAAACAACGACTTTTTTCCTATGGTATTCACTCAGAATAAACTAAAAAAGAAATTGGGGAAAAAAGGAAAAGATTTCTTGTTATTTTATGATGGAAATGGGTAGTTTGATTAATTTATTTATAAACTGTTCAGATAATTACTACTCTTGAAAAAATTTCCATTTAATAAATATGTATAAAATATATATTATTACAATATTAAATTAATATTTTTTTTGTTATTTTCATTTTCTAGTTATTGCTTTATTTCTATTGTAATACTAGATCACAACCTGCCAGTTATTTCTGGTAAAAAAAAAAAAAAAAAAAAAAAAAAAAGAAAAAAAAATATTTAAAAATAACTTAAATAAGAAGGTTTTACATATTATATTTGCTGAAATTCTAGAAAAGTATTATATAAGCTTATCCAATTATCATATTACAGCTTTGGCAAATTGAAAAAACGATTCATAATACAATATGTATAAATTAATTTAGCAAGCATTTTAATAAAACTCACAGTAGTACGTAATTGCACTAATTAAAATTTCTTTATTATATTGACTTAACATGTCGTTCAGTTACGCTTGTTTTCCGTCTCGCGTATATTGCAGCTGTAATCAGTGTGACGTTGTTAATTTAGCTTTTCTATAACCTATTGATTACAGTATCTTGTGTTATAATAATGACTTATTGGCATTTCTGGAAGTGTTACCTAACACATGTATGTATTACATAATGCGACATCAAAAATAAATGTAATCCATGTATTTAATAGTATTATTTTCGGAAATACAGCTCCGAATAAAATAAAATAGAATAATTCATTTCATTTGTATTTGGAATTGCATTCAGCTTTATTTCAGTGTAGTAAAATTGAAAAAGAACAACGGTTGAGGTTTTAATACATTTGCATTTTATTAAAAAAAAAATAAAATTGTAAAACATCAAATTTTGAGTGAATATTGTAGTTTTATAAAATTATTTTTATTATTCAAAATATTAAAATACTAAAACTTACGAATTTTCCTGATTGATTCAGAAGGTTGCATAAATTAAGCATAAAGTTAGCTTCTGCGTGACTTTGTCTTAAATTATAACAAGTTGGAAATTGCTCGTCAAACGTGGCAAATAAGGTGCGTTCGTGCTATAACTAGTTTTATAAATATTTTTTGCACTGCATAGTGTACTGAATGCATATTATAGTGCATATCAATTTCATTCTGTTTGAAATGCTGTAACATCTTTAAAATGTACTTGAAATATTTTCTTCCCATTGGCCGTAATGTAACGGAAAACTTTTGACTCTTCCCGTCATTAAAATATACATCCGACTTTAATAAAATTTGAAATGACTCAACAATTTTTTACAACAATTATATATTTAAGATTTAAGACCATTCAAAAGTCTGTAACATCATTAAAATTATTTTCTTCCCATTGGCCGTAATGTAACGGAAAACTTTTGACTGTCCCTGTAATTAAATTATACATCCGATTTTCATAAAATTTGAAACGACTCGACAAAATTTTACAACAATTATATATTTATAATTTTAGATCATTCGGAAAGTTGTAACATCGTTAAAATGCACTTGCAATATTTTTTCCCCATTGGCCGTAATGTAACGGAAAACTTTTGACTGTCCCTGTAATTAAACAATACAACCGATTTTCATAAAATTTTTAATGACTCGACAAAATTTTGCAACAATTATATATTTAAAATTTCATACCATTCGGTTGGGTAGTTTTTGCTCTGTTATATGCGGACAGACAGACGGACTGAACGACGACTATAGGTGCTACGTATTTATATAATTACGAACGCACCTAAAAACGCTTTGCATCATTTTTAGGTGCGTTCGTAATTATATAAATACGTAGCACCTATAGTCGTCGTTCAGTCCGTCCGTCCGTCCGTCTGTCCGTCCGTCTGTCCGTCCGTCCGTCTGTCCGCATGTAACAGAGCAAAAACTACCCAACCGAATGGTCTGAAATTTCAAATATATGATTGTTGCAAAATTTTGTCGAGCCATTTCAAATTTTATGAAAATCGGATGTATAGTTTAATTACAGGGACAGTCAAAAGTTTTTCTTTACATTACGGCCAATGGGAAAAATTATTGAAAGTGCATTTTAATGATATTAGAGCCTTCCGAATGATCTGAAATTTTAAAGATATAACTGTTGCAAAATTTTGTCGAGCCATTTCAAATTTTAGAAAAATCGGATGTATAGTTTAATTACAGGGACAGTCAAAAGTTTTTCTTTACATTACGGCCAATGGGAAAAATTATTGCAAGTGCATTTTAATGATATTAGAGCCTTCTGAATGATCTGAAATTTTAAAGATATAACTGTTGCAAAATTGTGCCGAGCCATTTCAAATTTTAGGAAAATCGGATGCATAGTTTAATTACAGGGACAGTCAAAAGTTTTTCTTTACATTACGGCCAATGGGAAAAATTATTGCAAGTGCATTTTAATGATATTAGAGCCTTCTGAATGATCTGAAATTTTAAAGATATAACTGTTGCAAAATTTTGCCGAGCCATTTCAAATTTTAGGAAAATCGGATGCATAGTTTAATTACAGGGACAGTCAAAAGTTTTTCTTTACATTACGGCCAATGGGAAAAATTATTGCAAGTGCATTTTAATGATATTACAGCCTTCCGAATGGTCTGAAATTTTAAAGATATAATTGTTGCAAAGTTTTGTTGAGCTATTTCTAATTTTAGGAAAATCGGATGTATAGTTTAATTACAGGGACAGTCGAAAGTGTTCCGTTACATTACGGGGAATGGGAAAAATTATTGCAAGTGCATTTTAATGATATTACAGCCTTCCGAATGGTCTGAAATTTTAAAGATATAATTGTTGCAAAATTTTGTTGAGCTATTTCAAATTTTAGGAAAATCGGATGTATAGTTTAATTACAGGGACAGTCAAAAGTGTTCCGTTACATTACGGGGAATGGGAAAAAAATATTGGAAGTGCATTTTAATGATGTATCAGACTATGCGCTTTATGAAGTGCAAAAAATTATACATTCAGTACAATATGGGGTGCAAAAAATAATTATAAAACTAGTTATAGTACGAACGCACCTCATTTGCCACGTTTGACGAGCAATTTCCAACTTGTTATTTTGTGTGAAACATGGGTCGTTCGTCCGACATAACGGAGTTTAGAAAGCATCGTATTATTGATTTGTATGAAGAAGGTTGTAATCAGCAATGTATCACTAGTTACTTATAATGTTCTCAACCAAAGCTCAACCAAGTTAGTAAAGCAATAAAGCAGTGTTTTAACGATAGACTTCTTTTAAACAAGCATCTGAATTACGGTCGAAAGCCAAAAACTACTCATAGGGATGATAGAAAGCTAAAGGGTACTGCTAAAAAAACGTTAAGTTACTTGAATTGAAAGTGGAAAGAACAAGGTGTTGATGTGAGTAAATATACAACACTAAGACGTTTCCATAAAGATGCATTTCAATCTCGTGTACCAAAGATAAATATCCTCATGTTTATTAAGCAGAATGAAGAAAGGGAGAGAGTGAAATGGTGAAGAAAAGTCTTTTATGGGGTCTGAAGTATTGGAAAAATGTATTGTTTAGTGATGAGAGTGAGGTTTGTGTAACATATGGTGATCAAGGATTTCGTATATGGCGAATAAAGAAAGAAGCATTATGACAAGGACAGCATAAAACGATCAGTGGAATTTTCAGCCAGTGTAATGCTATGGGCTTGCATGACTGCAGATGGTCCTGGAAGACTATGTATCGTTAAAGAAATGATTAATTCTGAGATGTATTAAAAATTACTTGATCATTTCATTATAGCATCGTCGGAAGATCTGTGTAGTGACGATTTTAATTTCCAGCATGATTTAGCACCTTCACACAGGTCAGTGTCTACCAAAAATTGCTTAACCAACACCAAATTAACGTAATTCTCTGACCGGCTAATTCGCCGGATTTAAATCCAATAGAAAATTTGTGTGGAAGAATGAAGAAAAGACTACAAGCGTCAAAACACAAAGTTGGGCTTCTATCGAGCATAAAGTCGACTGGTCATCTCTGGTCAGAAATCACTGTGAACCAGTTGTAGCTAGCTTGGCTAAGATAGTTCGTGCTGTTATAAAATATAAAGGTGATGTTTCACAATATTAAACAATAACTATTTTTACTTTTTTTAAACACGTATATTATTTACAATACATTACTCTAATATTTGAACCATGTAAATGGTTATTCTAATATTTTGATTTTTTCCAAGTGTGAATAATCATTTAAATTTTTGTATTATTTCGTTTATTTTTTATGCTAAAAGATTCCACACACTATGTAGATTCTTCCAATATTAAGTTTTACCCTGTATTAATTTTTGTATAAGCAATACAAAAAAACATTTTTTCACAATTCTTTTTTTCTCTTATTCTAAATTTTTTGACTTGGAGCTGTATTAAATTAATCTTTTTTACCAAGTTTTATATTTTATTAAAGTTTTAACTTTTATTACAATAGTAGATGAAATATCCTTAATCATTAACAGTAAAAATATATTAAAAAATCAGATAAATAAGTAAATTTTTCCCGATTTCTACTCATGTCGTTTGCTTAAATTCTAGAAAAATATATTATGCGTAATTTAACAAACATATAAAGCTGCGGATAATTTGTAAACATTTTAAATTGCCATATTTACGTATGAATTTATAAAACATTTTCATGAAATACAAAAATCATTTAATTGAGGTAACAAAAATTTTATATTTGCAACAACATATCCTTCATTGACGATTATTATCCTCCTCATCAATATCGTAGTACAGTTACAATATCGTAGTGAACGGATGAATGATTTCAGACGCCTATGTTATATTGATCATTCATTATATCAGTATCTTTGAAGTTATCGATCAGCTCTGAATTACCGCACATCATCTTAACAATAAATTAAACAAAAAAATATTTTTTTCTCTGGCTAATTACTTAAAATGAACGCGAAAAGTAGAAGGCCAGAAATTTAGATCAACCATTTGTAATACAGCGTTGCATATCTGCAACATACCCAGAAGCCAATGTTACTTAACCCTTTATGTACTGAATTATGAATTCACGAAAATTTTATCTTCTAAACCATTTTTCGTGAATTGTTAAAACTATATTAGAAGATCTGCATAATCATTTAATAAATTTTAGAAGGACTTTAGAAGGATTGAAGGGTTTAGAAGGATTAATTAAAGTAGAATTTATAAGGATTTTGTTCAATATTTATAAACCCAATCAAGTCTTTCATTTTAAATATATATATATATATATATATATATTAGTATTTTGAAGAATTAGGAAATGTACATATACAATGTTCTTACAACAGAAATATAGAAATATTTGCGAATTGAAAATTCCAAGAAAGCTCCAGAAAAACGCCAAGAAACTAAAATGATGCAAAGGCAAAATAAATCATCCTTTTAAAAATATTAACCAATTATGTAACCAATAATGCTTTTGGAACAAGATAAAGTAATGCATCTTTAACTCATTGTAAGTCGTATTACAACTAATCTATGTATAAAACTAATTTTATAACAAGTTACTTTAATGTTACTTATAAGTGCTGTCAGTATATAAAGGGTTAAACAGTGGGCTTCAAAAGACGATTTTACTTATTGCTGCTATCTCTCAACACATTAGTTAATGTAAATATTTTATCGATTTCTCAACAAACGGCTATATTGAGTTTAATTTTCATGCTAATATATATATATATATTAATTAAATGTTAGCAGTTTCGAATAGCTAATGCTGTAATGAACTTCGTATATTTTTTTGAAAAATTAAAAAGCTCGAGACGTTCCAAAATACATTTTTTACAAAGGTAAGTTCTTATACTTTACAGTTCTGCATTAAAAAATTGACAGTATTTATGAGATTTATATAATTTTCCGTTTATTGCAGATGTCAAAAAAGTCGGAAATTGTAGATCAAACATGGCAAATGAAGTACCTTCGTACTGTAACTAGTTTTATAAATATTCAGATCTTGGTGGAATATCTGTTGCACTCTTATACAAAAATGCATGAATACGAAATTTATCACGATCACATAATATAAATTCAGTAATACGGAAATAATATGATTCAATCTTAAATCTGAAATAATCATCATGTCAACGTAGAATCATTACCTACACTGGGATATCATTGAAATTATTACATATGATAGGGTTTAATAAAATAAAGAAGACTTTTATAAATATCTTTTTAAGTTTTGATTCGATTATCATAAATTTGAAACGACTCGCAAAATTTTCTAACGATTACAAATATCAAATTTCAATCCATTCGGTTGGGTAGTTTTTGCGCTCTTACATGCGGAAAGATGGACAGACAGGCAGACAGTTGGACTAGAAGACGACTATGGTTGCTATGTATTTACATAATCACGAACGCACCTAAAAAATACCTTTCATTAAAATAACTTGATATTTTTATTGCCAAAAATTCTTTATTATTTTTAATTATTTTTACATGCTTAACATGATGTATTCTAACATCCTAGTAAATATTTTTCAAATTGGAATTGTCGAGTCACAAAAAATTATATCTATTATGTTTCTTTATACGAAATAAAAAAAAAAATGAGAGTGATTACTTAAAAATGTAACTGAGTTAATTGCTACATTGTTAATTTTTAATTTTTAATTTAAAAAATGCATGTGTTGTAAAATTTATCTTTTATTGCAAAATGAATGAGTAGATAATTACTTAAATATTGAATAAATAATTTCGTTAATTGACACCTTTCTAATTTTCAATAAACAAATACACTTATTACGAAATGTAGTTTTAATTCCAAAAATAAATAAATATGTTTATTGTATTTTTATTTACAAATTACAACTTATATTGCAATCCAATATTAAGGGGGGGGGGGGAGATCACTTTAAAACTTTTTAAATAGTCATTTTTTTCCTATTATGAGAGTTACTGAAGTTACACGTTACTGAAGATATGACGATACACCAATTAAAATCTTTTTTTTTTTTTTTTTTTTTTTTTTTTTTTTAAATAAAATATGTGGAGAATGGTGGAAAATGAATGACATATGAGAAACTAACAACTGAATAAGTTTCGAATGAAGTCCAATGCATGAAAAAACAAACCAAAATGAACACTAGAGAACAGGGATTCTGCTTTCTCAGAATTTAGTGTCTCCCCCGACATTTCTATTACTTCATTTTCTTCTGGTGGACTGGTGGTTTCTATTATTATGAAACAGCTATTATAAATGAAGCGTTTAGGTGAAGATGAGAGAGCAGTCGTAAAAAGTTAGAACTCTGATTGTTTGGTCAGAATGGAAAAAAAAAAGGCCATAATTCTTTTTTTCTGTTTCATAATAATTGAAACCACCAGTCCACCAGAAGAAAATAACTGGGTTAAGCAGACTCGGATAATCTGGACTCTAGTGTAGTGCAAAAAATCTTTAAATTTTAAGACTTAAAGCACACGCTTTTATTTTATGTAAAATGACGTTATTTGCATTAATATAGATACTTAAAATTAAATATAGTTTAAAATAGCTCCATGTTTTATGATAAATCATTTATTTATATTTTTCTCAAAACAGCACGTATTTTAATTACATTTTTTCACTTTTTATGGAAAAATGGCAACAAGAAGATATAATTTCTATTTTTCAATTCAACTATTTTTCCTTTACTTTCTACAGAAATGGAGTACTTGAGTTGCCAAAATGAAACAAATGTCGCTAAAAACTACAAAATAATTGTTATTTCAAAAATAAATGGAGATGCAGTTTTCAAACAAATTGCATTAAAAAGTACTTTTTTTTTCTTCCAATACGAGGATATAAACATTGAAAATGTGCAATGCTTAGAAGTTAAAAATTGCTATAGAGTATTTAATCGTACTGCTTTATTTTACGGCTGATTTCTGTAAGGTAACGTTATTTTTTGGATACGACACAAAATAAGCTGAGAGAAAGAAATAGCATACCGTACCGTCGGCTAAAATACCTAGATGGAACTAAACAAATAAATTAAAAGGGGAGTGGTATTGTAGTCCTGCAACGCGATGAAGTGCTAAGATAGACCCTAACACTTCGAAATGCCATAGGAACTTTTACCGGTTTACATACACGATAAACTCGCATTCATACAACGGTCCCTTATGGACGCTAGCAATCCCAAAGACCTATCGAGTGATACATACCAATGGCGCTCCAAACCAGCCAGGTCTCCAACCGCTCTTTACATGACTGGAACTAGAAATAAAAGCTTAAAAGAGTTAGTAATAATCATAGCAGTTGAATTATTCACAGTATCAAATTAAACTCAGCTTCCTAGTGACTAATAATCTTGCTGATTAGATGAAATAGTCATTAATTTAATCCAAAGTGGTAATATCTTGAAAATAATGCCAAAGTTGTCTAAACATGCGAGTTTCAAAATTCCGTTGAAATGACAATCTACCATAGAAAGATCTTGAAAGATGCCGTAATGGCGACGGCAGCAGTGCCGTATGAAATAAAATTTTGAAAAATTCACAAACATATGTGACTTGAAGTCAAAGGCACTTGAAAAAGCGCGGGAAAACGAAGACGAGAACGCACGGGATACTGTGGAATATTCTAGAACATTTTAAAGCAACAATGGCGTATAGCAGAATTTTTCAAGAATTTTTCCTTTTTCTCAAAAATGTCGATATGATAAAATATCTGCTATCTTGGTTTTTGGCTATGCGATCGATGTCATAATGACTAAAATCGATAAAAACTATTACCACTTACATTACCACTTTGATCTTAGTCAAAAGGCCGAGAAGCGAGAGACCGAGAAGCCAAGAAGTCCTATCCAGATCAAGGTAAATTTGAACTTTAAAGTCATGGTTCTCAAATCATATATTTTCGACATTCCGCGCAATATATTTTTAAAACTAAGTAACACAGAAACTTAATATTTTGAATTATAATGTATTTTATATCTCATTATATGCTCTACCTATTTTTAAGCAAGTACCTGTAAGATAGGTGTGCACAACCTTTTTAAGAGAAGGGCCACTTACAAGAATGATTGGGTTGTCGAGGGCCACAACAGTAATACAGAGAAAATTCTATATCGGAGAGGTAGGGGGGGGGAGGATAATAAGTCTTTAATCTTGATGAATAATTATTTTTTTCCTATAATAAAAATAAACAAACTGAAATAAATAATTGTATGAAGGAATGCAGGGCTTCTTCGCATCTGTATGAATAACCATTCAACACTTTATGAAGACTGACGGTTTCTTCTTGACAAATAGTAACTTGAAGACAAAAAATTAAAAAAAAATTCTAAATAATTGAACGTTATTGAAAATTATATAAAAACAATTATTGAAGAATAATTTAATTTAAAATATAAGGAAACTTATTTTTGAAATAACAAGGCATGATGGACTAATGCTATTTTTTCTGCGGGCTATTAACAAAACTCATTTTTTGAAACTGAACTGATTGACGAAATTCGCGATTTTCTATCAACGATCGACTGACAGATTTCGCAGTAATTTTCCATTGCCGATTGGCAAAATTTGTAACATTTTCAAACAACCAATTTGCGATACCTGCGATAAATTGACGCAATTAGCGATTTTTTTCAGCAATAAATTTTCAAATTTAGCGATTTTTCCCCCACAACGGATCAACGAAAATTGCGATTTTTTCCGCCACCGATCGAATTATTTCGAGACTTTTTTGTTCTACGATCGATCATCGAAATTTGCAAGTTTTTTCCATGAACGATTGACTAAATTCGCTATTTTTTTTCCATGAGTGATTGGCGAATTTTGCGATACTTTACGTGACAGACTGACAATATTTGCAATTTTTTTCCAATGACCAATCGACGAGTGATTTTTTTCCGATATACATTGATGTGCGATTTTTTTCGCGCAATAAATTAGAGAAAATCGCGATTTCTTTTTCGCGCACAATCTATGAAATTTCTGTTTTTTCCTGCGACCAATGAATTTCTATTTCATGATATTTTTTGGGGCCGACACACAAATTTTGTAATTTTTTCCATGAGCTATTCACGAAATTCGCGAATTTTCGGGAAAATTCACGATTTTTTTTCACGAGCAATTGACAAATTTCGCAATATTTTTGCGACCAATTGACAAAATTTATAATTTTTTTTCTATCAATTGTCAAAATTCGTGATTTTTTTCCGCGACAGATTGACAAAATCGTGCTTTTCCCACAGTCGATCAACGAAATGTGTGATTTTTGTACCTCATCGACAAAATTCGCGATTTTACTGTGCCCGATTAATAAAATTCGGGATTGTTAACTGACTCTGACGAAATTTGTAGTTTTTCCCGCGGCGAATTGACGAAATTTGCGATTTTTTCCTGCGATAAGCTGGCGAAATTCGCGATTTTTCCGTAGCCGGTCAAGAAAATTTGCAATTTATCGCAGCTCCTCGACAAAATTCACGATTTTTCCGCGTCCGATCAACGTCATTCGCGATTCTTAACTGACTCTGAAGAAATTTGTAATTTTTTACGTGACAAAACTCACGATTTTTCCACAGCCGGTCAACAAAATTTCCCATTTTTCGGTAGCTCATCACCAAAATTCGCGACCTTTCCTTTCGCGATCAACAAAATTTGAAAATTTTCCGCACCCGATAAACAAAATTTGCGATTCTTAACTGACTCTGACGAATTTTGTAATTTTTCCCGCGGCAAATTGACAAAATTCCGATTTTTCTCACGACCAACTAACAAAACTCGCAATTTTTCAGCAACCGATCAAGGATTACATAATCCACAAAATTCGCAACTTTTAACGCGTTCGATCAATGAAATTCACGATTTTTAACTGACTGTGACGAAATTTGCAATTTTTTCAGCGGCAAATTGTCGAATAGCGCGATTTTTTCTCGCGATAAACTGACAAAACTCGAGATTTTCCCCCATTGATTGACGAAATTTGAGATTTTTCTGCAACTCATCGCTAAATTTCGTGATTTTTCCGAACTCGATCAACGAAATTTGCGATTCTTAATTGGCTCTGATGAAATTTACAATTTCTTCCGGGACAAATTGGCGAAATTCGCGATTTTATTCGCGATTTTTGCCTGCGACATATGGACTAAAAATTGCAATTTTTCTAGTTATAAATTGACGAAATTTTGTCAAAAAAAAAAAAACCGAAGAAATTATATAAATTGTGATCGCGGGCCACGAGTTAACCCATGGCGGGCCACTTTTGGCCCTTGGGCCACAGGTTGTGCATCCCTACTGTAAGATATATATTTATTTAAAAATTTTGATTGAAATTTTATCATAGATTTTGCGTTTTACGGTTTAGTTGCCAGAAAAAAATATTTTTATCTGTAAACTTGATTATTATTTTATATTGACGTTAAGTACGATATTGTACGAATATATATATTAATATTAAGTGGATATATTGAATATATTTTTTATAATCTTGCGCGCAACAGATGAGTGTCATTGAAAATCCTTTATTAGTCTGTCTTAATTAAACTAAAATCTAATTATGTATCATTAAAATTATTTAATGGAATACGAAAACTTATATATACAATTTATTTTTAAAACAAGTAATATAAAAATTTTGTTTTTAAAGTCAATTCCTACTTAGGTCATCAAAGAAAAAATTAATATAATCGCTTAAGCTAATATTAGTTTTTGTTGCATTAAAATATCTCACTTTGTTGATTTTCTACAAGCAAGTAGGTTTACAATGGAAGTTTATGTGAATTTGGCAAAATATTAGAGAATCGCCAAGTTGGCGACAAACTTGGCGGTATTTGACGACAGAACAGGGTCGCCCCTATGGTAACCCCCTTATAGATATGAAGATGCATTAAATGCTTCAATAACCAATGGCCGCCATTTTGTCTCCCATGTAAAAATAAAATTAATTAATTAAAATTTAATTAATGAATTAATATTTGAAAAAACTATATTAACATCAATTGTCATCCAGTACAAGTTTTAAAAAAATTATTTCAACTTGATAAGATGAATAATAAGTATTTTATAAACGATTGAAAATTTGAACAAGATATATATTTAAATAAATAAATAAATAAATAAATAAATATAGGGAGAGTGTGAACTAATAGTAGGAATTGAAAGATTTTTTAATTTGAAGAGATATTTACAGCTCAATTTTTTTAAATATTGTGTAAAAATCACGTAATATTGAGCTGCTGAATTTGATCTCCCCCCTTTAAGTTAAGTTGATAATAGAAAAAGTCCATCCGGCCAGTGCCGGGAGGAAGAGGTAGCTTTCAAATACCCTATTTTAAAAAAGCCAACTTATATTATTCAAACACACGAAGCTCAATTTAGTGGAAACCGAATTTAGGAGATTCAATACTAATTTTTATCAATACTAAATCATTATGAATGAGAATTTCACGAAATTAGTCAGCTTTATCCAAGCTGCTTTTATTTAAAGTAACTTATATTTGGCTCAGATGTTGATGTATACTATCCACATGCTTTCTCACATAGAAATAGGGGAATACGTGTGTTATCGCGTGACAAATACAAGATCGTTTCAAAATGTTAGCCATACTAGAAATTCAAAGTGCTATAATTCAACCATTTTTTAAGATATAAACAAAAGAACAAATTTTCAGAAACAAAATCGCTCCGGAATCTTTGTATCAAGGCCAAACACATAAAAAAAAACCTTTTTCATTTTCCAATTTTTTAATACCTCATTTTAAATTTTAAATTTAATTTTTTTTAAATGGCAACACTTTTGAAACAAGATGGCGAATAAAGCTGGCCAACGAACTCGGTCGAGAAATTGGTATGTACTATGTACAGACCAAGTAACATCCAAATCGGTTCATAAATACGCTTGTTATCGCGTGACAAAAATCAGGTCGTTCTAAAATGTCAGCCACAATAGAAATTCAAAACGCTATAACTCAGCCATTTTTTTAGATATAGACGAAACAAAAACTGTTCCGGGATCTTTGTATTAAGGTCAAACACATACAAAAAAAATCTTTTTCATTTTCTAATATTTTGGTATCTCATTTTAAATTTTTAATTTTTTAAATTTTTTTAAATAGCCGCCATTTTGAAACAAGATGGCGGATGAAGCTGGCCAACGAACTCGGTCGAGATATTTGTATGTACTATGTACACACCAAAGTACATCCAAATCGGTTCATAAATACGCCTGTTATCACGTGACAAATATCAGGACGTTTCAAAGTGTCAGCCACGCTAGAAATTCAAAATGCTATAACTCAGCCATTTTTTGAGATATAGACGAAACAAAAACTGCTCCCGAATCTTTGTATCAAGGTCAAATACATAAAAAAAAAATATTTTTTCAATTTTCAATTTTTTGGTACCACATTTCAAATTTAAATTTTTCTTAATAATTTAAATGGCTGCCATTTTGAAACAAGATGGCGGATGTAGCTGGCCAACGAACTCGGTCGACACATTGGTATGTACTATGTACAAACGAAGTTACATCCAAATCGGTTCATAAATACGCCTTTTATCGCGTGACAAAATTCAGGACGTTTCAAAATGTCAGCCACGCTAGAAATTCAAAATGCTATAACTCAGCCATTTTTTAAGATATAGACGAAACAAAAACTGCTCCGGAATCTTTGTATAAAAGTCAAATACATAAGAAAAAAATATTTTTCCATTTTCAATTCTTTGGTACCCCATTTCAAATTAAAATTTTTTAAGAAAATTTTAAATGGCCGCCATTTTGCAACAAAATGGCGGATGAAGCTGGCCAACGAACTCGGTCGAGACATTGGTATGTACTATGTACATACCGAATTACATCCAAATCGGTTCATAAATTCGAGAGTTACAGTATGACAAAGGTCAGATATATATATATATATATATATATATATATATATATAAACTTTTGAACGGAGGGTGGTTTCGGGGTCTGGGGGTCATGATCGATGAAAATATGCCAAATTTTTTTGAAATCGCTTTCCTCCGAACGGCTGCAATAGGTAGCTTTTTGTAATGAAAGATACCTAAAATACCCCCCCCCCCCTCCCTTAATACTAAAAAAAAAAAAAAACATGTAGGTTAAATCATAATATGTCCCACATTACTTTTGTTGAAATTATAGGGAAGTATGATATACTGAATCAAATTATCTCGTTACAACTGTGGGCCGATTGGAAAACATACAATATTGTCATATATTTTTAAATGAATTTAACAAACTTTTCATAAAACACATATTAGTACATAATGTATTTACAGTCATGAATTTCTCATTGCGAACGGAATTTAAAGCGTTCCTGTTTGGCGTACACATCGCACCTTAGCACATGCACATTAGCACATGTCTTTTCATTGAGTATAATTCTGTCTGAACAATTACATTTGTTACTATCTACATGTAATAATGGTAATATATGTCTATGCATTTCATGACGTAATTTTTGTTTTATCGTTTACTATTAATGATATAATAAAAGTTTTCTCATTTCTCTTCCCACCGTTTGTGATTCTGTTATTTTAAACATATATTTCGATTGTTAAATTTCAATTTATATTGTTAAATGTATTTTGCTTTTCTGAATGTATCATGTGTGATAAAACGCAAAAAATGTTAGAAAGCTGTAATAGATGTCAAATTATGTTGCAATACGATAAATTTCAAACGTCTTCAAAAAGGCTTCCTGAGTCTACTGTGATATGAATACGAATTTGATATTATGCAAAATAATTACGTTCCAAATAAATAATAAAATCATAAAACGAAATGCAATTTTTCGCCTTGATTCAACTTAAATTATATAATGTGAACATTAAAAGGTCCCCAATCTTGCTTAAAAGGCGACTAAAGTAATGAAAAAGATGTTACAAGTTTAAAATATACATTTTATTTAAAACTTCTTAGCACTTCCAAGCCTTCCAAGCTCATCATCAGAGAATATCTTAATAACTATATGTTGTTTATTTATACAAATACGTCACTTTGTTTTGAAAATTAGAGTGTCAATAATTACTAGAGTTGAAAGTAGAAGTAGCAGTAGCAGTTTCTTGGATTGAATTTAATTAGAGGAAATATATATTATTATTATTAATTGCAGCTCCATTTATTTTATGACATCACTCTGTTTCTCATACGTCACTTTCCATGGGTAGAAGAACATATTTAACTTCCGTACTTCAAATTTTAATAACTGGCGACATTGTACGATAGGGCGTCGTTACATACTTGATTTTTTTTCTTTACTTAATTGTTTTTACATAGGATTCTACTTACTACTTAATTAATAATTACTTAGGATAGGAATTACATTCGTTAGATTTCAGACAATACATATTCGTTAAACTTCAGTAAATATATTTTGATAGCTATGATTGACATTATTAACACAAAAATATTTTTTTTTCTCAAAATTGAAAAAAACGGACATGAAAGGGTTAGCCTAAAAAGAAAAGAAAACATTTCTCACGGAGCCTCAGATTTATGGAATGCAATTAGTGTCTCATCAAATTAATTAAATTTGCACAATCAGCACTATTATTCATAAAAACATTTTTAAGCTTTGCTTTTATATATTATTATAGAAAAGTTTTGTTTTATAATGGAGTAAAGTAATTAATTAAATCATACTTCTTCACATGCGCAGTATTTGTACTTATTTCCATTTACTTTTGAAATATTAATCTTTATGGGAGTAATTTCGGCATACGGATAGAAGATTTAAAAATAAAACTTGAATAAATATTTTGCCTTAGTAGCATTTTTTTTATTTAAATTTTTTCAAGCTCTAAAAATAGCAAACTGAAAAAAAATGCTTTTCTTAAGAGGCGGGAAAATAGAACAAAACACATCATATATATATATATATATATACGCATAGCTTAAATCTCTAATGGATGCGTCATTATGACTGCTTCATTACCTTATTTAATTCTGAATAATCAGCAGTATTCAAGCTTTTATTTAATTTTATAGCAAATTCTCTTTTAAAAATATGAAATTAAATTATTTAACACTAGAACAGAGGAAAATTTGATGCAAGTCATATCTCTTTTTATAATTTAATGTTGTTTAACTTAATTCCTTAGTAAAATAGCAGAAAAAGTAACATTTTTGTGTTATTTTATTATACGTGTTGTTTATATTATTAGGAAATTTCTGGTTCAATTAGAAAATATGTATTTGGTTTGTTAAATTACTGCTACACCCATTTTTGTATTAAATGAGATATCTTAGGATTATCAGTATTTATGACAAATGTGCTACTGAAAATTATATTTTCTTGTTGTTACAAAAATATCTACCAAAATATGTTACAAAAATATCACAGATTTGAGGAATTAAAGTTTAATACAGAAATTTTCAAAATACAACTCAAATAAATATTTTTGCTCAATAGTATTTTTAAATTTTTGCAGTTTGTGCGTACTTGCTCCATGCATCATGGCCAATTTTAAACATATTTATAGTAATATGATTTTTCATATACTAAAAGTTTAAAATATTTTCGATCTTTTAAATACCAATAATTCTAAAAAAATGATTTTGTTAAGATGTCATAAAATAGTGCGATTGAGAACTTCTTGGGAAAAAAAAATTACGTTAAAGGTCCCTTGAAGAATTTCTCAATGTATGGTGTAAAATGTTTTTTTTTTTTTTTTTTTTTTTTTTTTTTTTTTTTTTTTTTTTTAGATTTTTCTATTTTATATGAAACTTTTTCAGTTGAGTCATACTTTTCAATAAACACTTATGAAATTTAAAGAAAAAAAGACTCTGCAATTAAAAAATTAGAAAAACACTGAAATAACTGCGGAATGGAAAATGACAATTGCGAATCTGACAATTACGAAAACGATTAGAATTACGATAGTTTTTTTACAGAATGTATAGAGTATCATTTGTTAAAAATTAATTTACTTTATTTTCTAAATTATAAGAAGCCTTTTCAAGAGATAAACCGAGTGTGTTTTAGCATCTTAAAAATTCATTAGAGCTTAAAAAATAACCGTATCACAATGCGGTTTGCAACTTAATACGTGGAAAAAAAAATCTTATTACTTTTTATGAATGAAACCACAAGTTCACATTTTATTTGATAGATGACGCTATTAAAGTAGCAATTATTAAAAACTATGCAATCTATAAAAATTATGTATTTATTTGTACAGGAATTTATCTAAACTTGAAAATTTACTACATAATTTTAAGTAAAAATAAATATATGCTGTATAGCTTAGTATTAATTTTGTGTGTGTGTCTTTTAAATTCGTGGAGCTTAACACTGACAGTATTTTGCCTTATCTTTTATCTCAAAATATACAACTCTTTTACAAATGTTGTTCACACTTCACTATGATAACACAAATTGTTAAATTTGCGGAAATTTCTTAAATATAAATGGAGTTATCAGAGGCAAGACATTCAGTACAGTTACTTTGTTACTTATTAATACAAATTAAAACTCTTTCATATAAAAGTGTACATTAATATGCATTTCAGCAAATCCTTAGATAAATTAAATTTGTTTTCTTTTATACGAAAATTACACTATTTTATTAATTTTTTGATAAAATATAACATTTAAAACAATCCATTCAGAGAGAAAAAGATTCTGAATAAAAATAATATTCGTTTATTAAATCTTACACTAAACAGGTATTTTTTATTCATCAAAATATATTTTTTCTTTTACATGATATACCCAGATTTTAATAGAAAGTTTACTATAATTTAAAATTAAGGTAACCACAAACAATGAGTTTTATAATAACATTTCTATCTTAGATTTTAAATTGTTCCATTCTTTTCTATTTAATAATAGCGAACAACAATATTCATAATGTCTTAATTTTTAAGTTTTTAAATAAATATAAATTATTGTATTTTTTTTTCAAGATGTAAAAAGTGATTTAAAGTGGGTTGTTTCAGTACCAGTACAAGGAATTTGTTAATGATTATTTCAGATAATGAATATGAAATTTATTTAAACTTATTTAATACTAAATTTTACCGCCAATGAGAGCAGCAGCACGAGAAAAACTTCTAAAGATATCATATACAGAATGTTTCAATAAAATGCTTATACAACTGAACTAGCCAACGCAGATTGTATTCATTTAGATTGAATTAATATAGGAACAAAAATATTTAATGCATGCACTTTCAAAAGCGATGAACGTTTGATATTTAAATTCCTATTTCTCTGGCAGCTTGTAGAACAAGTTTAATTGAATTTTCTGCGAGATTTTCTGCCTTCAAATTTGACTGGCTAAGATACTTAAGGCTGTTAGTCCTTCAGCTTCCGAATTATCCTCATTAATGTTAAGTCTATGGGCGTTTGGGGCATTCGTATATTTAAAATATCTGCTAGGGAAATGAATATTTTGATCTCTTTTTCTATGTCCTCCTCTTAAAGTGCGTCTCTTTTTTTTCTTAGTTCACAAAATATTTCTAAAATATATACCTAATTTTATGTGAAGTTTTAAAATATTACTTTTAGTTTATCAGCTTTTAAAACATAAAATATTAAATTAAGCATGCATTTTAGAAATATTTTGAAAACTAAGAAAAAAATTAACATCTATTAAGAAAAGTTAAAAGAAAAAAGCAATTAAGAACATTAATTTCCTAAGGAGATATTTTAAATATACGAATCAATTCTGCGCCCATAGACTTACCATTAATAAAGGAATTCGGAAGCTGATTGACTAGCAGCTTTAAACTGTAATATGGCTCCCTACATACCCGGGTGGTACTTTAAAGTATAATTAAAAGACTTTTTAAAAATGCATTTAACGTATAGGTTGACAGTTGAACAAGTTTGGATGAGTTATAAGTACTTTTTATCAAATTCTAAAAGCTCTATTTGTTATACAAATCAGTAAGGTTATTAAATGATTAATTTATCTTTGAATAACGAATGATCATCTTTACTGAATATAAACACAGATTGGAAACCTTTAGCTGAGTAAAATGTCTATAATTTCTATGTCGTTATACCTGTAGAATGTGTATTTCTATAAAATACTAAAAACAATATTTAAAAAAAGGATGCGAGTAGAGTGTTAATTGCTCCCCGAGACTCTATAATTACCGATTTAGACTATTAATTTTAATGAAAGATTTTTTTTTAGTCTGAATTTTATTTAATGATAAAAAAACTAGTTTTTTTCTAATCTTTAATTTGTGGCATAAAGAGTTAAAATATTAGCAATAGTTGTTTTTTGATACCTTAAGAGATGCTGCACAATAGATTTTTGTAACATACCTTTAGGCTAAAGGTATTTTAGCATGTTAATTAAAATTTAACGAATTTAAACTTCGTCAACTCGGTTCCACGTAGCATTTTAGAAAATGTTTAAGATTTCGCACCATATGCAGCTAAATATTTTGTGACAATCTTGAAATGAATGCACGTAATTGTATTGCAGATTTTTTTTGCGGTGAGTTTGTAACTTTTTTTTTATGCAACAAAACCTCTACTTTTCTGCATTTATTACACTCTGAGCTATTATTATGTTTTGAAAATTTCTTAGAATATGGCACTGTTTATATAAAAATTAGTATTATTACGCTATCAGATGTTGTTTTTGATTTTAGGATTAAAATTAGAATTCCTTATGGTCTTAAAGATTGTACGAGGACTTACCACACACTCACTTATATATAAATTATCATCATGAACAACCGTTTTCTAGCCACCGCTGGATTGAGTTCTTCCCCATATTTTTCTATTGTTCCTGTCTAGTGCTTTAGTCATTCAATTAACAGCGGCCACTTTTCTGATTTCGCAGTTTAATTCTCTCGATGATGTCAAAAACATTCGCCTGACTTATATGTATATATATATACACCGAAGAGCCATTACATTATGACCACCTGTTTAATACGACGTAGTACCACCTTTCGCCCTCAAATCCGCCAACACCCGACCTGGTATCAACTCGACAAAGTTCTTATAGGTAGTCTGAGGTATCTGATATTAAGCGCTCACCAATTGGTCCTGAAATTCCCGCGTATTGCGAGTTTGTAGCAGGGCAGCACGAATTGAGATATCCAGGTGGAACCACAAATGTTCTTTTAGATTCATGTCAGGTTAATTTGGAGGCCAGGACATGATTTGAAACTCACCGTATGACATGGTACATTAACCTGTTGATAAATGCAATAACCCACCGGAAACATTATTGACATTAATGGGTGCACCTGGTCTGCAATAATGTTCAGGTAGCGCACAGACATCTGGGATTGTTCTAAGAGAATTATGGGTGCTAATGTGCTCAATAAAAACATCGCCCACACGATAATATAGCCGCCACAGTTGTCTCCGACCAAATGTGCTTCCGAGAGCCAGGGTTACCGTTGGAAATCGGCGTATTCGCATACGCCCGTCGATGTGATGAACCAGAAAACGTGATTATTCGGACCATGCAACTTTCTTCCATTATTCTATTGTCCAATTTCGATGTTCATGGGCCGGTTGCAGGCGCTGCTGGCGATGACGTGCTGTCAGCGCAGGAACGTGCTTAGGTCGCCGGCTACGTAGGCCTATACACAATAGTGCACGCGGCATTCTGTGTTGCGAAACACTGTCTGGGTTGCCACTGCTGTAGCTGTTGGTGATTTTGGCTGTTGAATCTCTTCGGTCACGACGAATAATGCGTAACAATAATCGCTCTCCTCTGGAATCAATGCGCCTCGGGCGAAGCACTGCTCGCCAGAGACTTGTCGTTTCACCATCCATACACCACTTTCGGTACGTGCTGCACGTGTACAGCCCAACAAACGCGCCGTTTCCGATATCGACGTTTCCAGTCGCCGAGCCTTAACGATTTGACCTTTATCAAAGTCTGATAAATCTGCTGCTTTTCCTATTAAGTCGCTAATCACGCTATGTTTTTAAATGCAATGCATAGGCGCTTTATAGACTCCATTATCAACCGCGCACTAGCCGTGATTTTGTTTCAGGGCGAGCTCATTGTTATAGATGGAGGGTGGTCATAATGTAATGGCTCTTCGGCGTATATGTGTGTGTGTGACACTTCTCGATATAAATGTGCGATGATGAACACAGCCATATCATTGCCAATCAGGAATTATTCCGTAGAACAATAAATTTTGCAGTCGTAAGTGACTGACGGTGGAAGATAGGAATGCAGTCGATGGGAAGAATTTCCCATTAAATCAAAAAAGGCGGCATAATCAGAAACGAATTTATTGGAATTTACTTATCAGCAACATATTCCACTAGTTATCCAGTTAGAACTCAGATCTCGGCTGCACCACGTCATACCAAAAATGAAGATGTTAAAACATATTAGAACTACACTATTTAATAAATAATATCCGCCAAGTGACAGGTGTTTGTTAGCAGATAAAAAACGTACAATTTCATAGGTCCAAGCCAGTGCACTCGCGTTTTATACTAGCAATTCGCTCAATGATATCTTGACGCTGCTTTTGAAGCTCCAACAAAATTCAAAATTTCCGCTTGCAACATTTTTCCTTTTTGTACTAGGCCGGACAGTACGGAGGGCTGGATAGTCGCGCGCCGGATAGACGGGAGCTTACTGTAATGTAAAGTTTCTCTCCATCACATCTCACAGAATCAGGAACTCTTAGTTTTAATGTCTTTTTTTCTGCCAAGAGGCATCCCTGACTGCAGTTTTTTTATGACCAGCATACTTTTGAAAATACTTCAGAGTGATCTACTGCGGAACTGAAGAAAATTCAAAGGGTTTTCATTTGATGGTGGAGAAAGATGATATAACAACCATGCATTTTTCATAGCAGCCTCCAAACCAAAAATAAAAAGTGCCCGCCGCCACTTTTAGCTGTGAATAGAACAACGATAATTGGAAATATTCTGGTCCATCCTATCATTATCTCCCACGTACTGATTATATCTCTGAACTGGTTCCGGTAGACCAATTTAAATTGTTTTATATCACAGCTTGACCATTTTTTTTTTTTTTTTTTTTTTTTTTTTTTGCTTTTACTAAAGGATAAACGTCATGTACATTTCAGGCTATTGTTGCGTTGTCATTTCGTCTAACTAAAATTACAATATCCTCCTTCTAATCAAATTTATATTCAAATTTTGTCTTTTGCGTTTCTTGAATGATTTAATATCGTTTAAAGGGCATCCATCAGTATGGTTAAAGCTAGAACGAGCTGTATCGGTGATATGAAATCCTTTATCTGACAAATAGTTGACTAGTGTGGGAGAAATGAAAAAAAATTATTGAATTATGAAATCTCTTTAAAATATTTTGTTTTATAATCGAAATTTAACTAACCTAAACTATACCTTATTCTCATTTTTTCAATATTTTTTATTAAAATACTAGCAGGCTACGCCCGCTTCGCTGGTCCATTTTCCAAATGAATCTTGATCAAACAAAATTATGAATTCGACCTTGTATTTTAAATTAATATGGAACTTCACCTAGAAAGTCTTTCAGCATTTGCTGAATACGATGCAAACGCCATTTATCTATTATATTATCTTATGCTTTAGGCAAAATTCGGGCTATTCAGAAGAAACTCTTTTATAGCAGATCTTTAAAGCAGAGTTTGGGAAGGAAATACGGTCGTTATGATCATCAGACATTAAAATGTTCTCTAGTCACCACACTACGAAAATGAGAGATAATTTCAATGATTGGAGAGAGTGACCACTGAACATTAATCATGTTCGGATTATTCACTATCGTTTGTTAGTTTCTAAACTCCGGGCTTATGAGCTTGGTGCTATGTATGCTTCTGGTAGCTTAAATACAATCTCTCGCTACGCTACATTATATTTCGTAATATACATCTTCTTCTGGCAGGTCTACTGCAGTTTTCTATCTCCGGATTACAGCAGATTAAATACAGTCAAAAAATGTAATAAATTATTTCTACACAAACAACTGATTAACTTTCATATTTAAAAGAAATATGAATCAAACAAAAGTGGATTTTTAAAACTGAAGTGTTTGAATAATATCATTTAATCAATTAAAATAATATCATTTTTACTGTCATTTCTTTTTTTTTTTAACCAATTGAAATCATGTAACTGATAAACTGAAAAAAAAAAAAAAACCCTCGATAACTGATTATGATAGAAATATAAACCTCTTGTTTTCATCCAATCAGAATCTTCCCAATATTCCATAATCGGGTGCTCAGGTAAATTTGACGTCAAACAATAGAAGTGTTTGCAAATACATAGTTACAAATGTGCCAGAATTAGATATAAGACAAAGGTGATTGTGAATCAAACTACATTCCATTAAATAAAGTCAGTTTGCTGTTGACTGAATTATATTAGATCTTTCACCAAAAATACTCTTTGAGGATGATAAATAAAGTCAGTTATACAAAACTTAATAATCTAGCACGCATTAATCTTTTTGATGCACCGAATATTTTTTTTTCCTTTCTCTAATGAGATGATAGCAAGGAAAAATAAATAGGCTTTTTAATTTCAAAATTACACTATTCTTCAGTCTGCATCCTAAATAAACCTAAAACCGTTAATTTTACGCAAAGTTTAGTGGCTAGGACAGTGCGTCAGATTTTTTTCCCGAGTATTGTCATTCCAAGTATTGCTTATTTAGTGATAATAAAATAACTGCAGATGAAAAATATATAATACTAAATCTTCTTTTCTCCGTTTGCTTCATAATGAAAAACCATAAATTTATTAATCGCTAAGTACAAATTTCATGTAATATTCTGCAATCGGGATCAATGTCCACAGAGTCTCTTTCAAATAGCAAGTAACCTGATTGCGGAAGATAAATTCAATATCATTCAAAAACCTTTAAAAAAAAAAAAAAAAAAAAAAATATATATATATATATATATATATATATATATAGCTGAAAAAGGGATGTCGAATTAAAATGATCATCGGAAATTTATTTCAGTAAGCAATTTTTATTGTAAAATGTTTTCTTGTGTGGTATTAATAACGCATAATTACATGAATTTTCTTAAGAATAATCTTTAGTACTATTTGAAACAGTAGACATTTCTAATAGGAAAATTGGCAATATGTGTTAAAAAAAAGAGTGTAAAATATTCGCTGATCTGAGTTTCGAGGTTATAACAGTCGCAAGTTTGACAAAAACAAACCAGAATGTTTCCTCAGCAAAGTGTGAGAAAAGTATTTTAAATGTCTGAAATTAAATTATATAGAATACGTGCGTATGGGGGGTGGGGGGGGGGGGCAAACATTTTCACTAAAATTTAACTTCAATATAAAAAATTGCTCCAAAAATGCTGTCTTACATTTGAAAAATCACCTATATAATTTGAAAATCGATGGAGCTGATGTCACGTTTACTCCTTTTTGGATTAAAATCAAATTATTTGGCGACAAATGTAAAATCAAAATAAACAAACATGTAACTCATATGTATCTTCATTTTTATAATTACATCTGCTAGGTTTTTCTGTAAGGGTTAGATAATAAAATAAATTTAATAATAAAAAAAGCAATTTAACAAATTACAAAACGACCATTTGGAAAATGATTTTTTCAAAGACTAAAATTTAAGACATAAAAAATCGCATGGAGTTGATTATATATGCCATGAATTAAACATTAATAGTGTTATTACACGTAAAAATTGCAAACGACAAAAATCGCCTGCGAATCGTCAGATTTCCTGAAACTGACGTATTATCCACCTGAAACTTACGAGTTATCCAAGCATTTCATTGGCTGTTCGCGAAAAGGCTTTTCCATCGTCAGATTTCCAAGAAATCTGACGTCCAATTTTAAATGAAATTTCATTCTTAAACTTCTAAACATCTGACAATATTACTTTTTAGACCGTCGGATAGAGAAAAAAATGTACTTTTAAATGCAATTTGTTTGAAAGCTGTATCTCAATTTGTTTCTGAGTTATTAATTTTTTTTTTGTAGTTTTTATTACTTTTTTGTCATATCTGTTGTCCATCTTTGTTGAAAGAAAATGGAAATACATATTACTGTATAGACCAATCAGAAAACGAATAAAATACGGATTAATCCAATAAAAACCTTCTGATATGCTTTTGTCTTCCTACCCTGACGAGAATAATAACCATTTTTCCAAATGTTTTAAAAAAAAAATAATAAACAAAATTTTTACTCACAAAGAAGGTCTTCTTAAAGCGCATACTCAAAATATTTTTAAAAAGGAAATGCTAATGAAATTACTCATGTACGTAAAAAAGATCAGCGAAATGCAGTGGCAGAATCCCAGTATAAAATCTGTAAAAATATATATATATTCGAGTATTTGGCGTGAAAAGACGAACGCTCTACGCTATTTGGCGAACCAATACATTTCCTTGCCAAATGCAAGACATTGAAATGCATTTATAAATTTCTTATTAAATAAGTATTTAAATGCCTAATACTCTATCAATTTAAACTTAAACAGTGGATTAGTTTATTATTTATTCTGTAAGCTTATATAATATATACAATTTGCGTGTTGCTCTAATTATTTAATGTTATACGGTGTCACCGGCGGGATAAGTTTTAAGTGTATTTTGATTAAGAATGCTATCATTAAACATTTCGATATTAAGTCGTTGTTTCTATGGCAACAATGTCTGACATTAATAATACCGAAGTCAAATTGCCTATGCTCAGAATCAGACCTTAATTTTGAGTTTGAAACAATTTTAATCCATTTAAATTTTGTTCTAAACAGCATAATTACTATCGTTAAATTTTATTATATAGTACACATATAAATGTATATGAAAAAACTGCAGTTATAAAAATGAATTTATTTAAGTTAAACTTACTTAGCCTAACTGTGTATGGAGAGTTGAAAAAGTTTTTTTTTTTAAGAAAATTTATCATAGCATTATTCAAAATTTTATTGTGTCGCCAACCAGCGTTAAATCACAAAAAAAAAAAAAAAAAAAAAAAAAAAATATATATATATATATATATATATATATATATATATATATAACATAATAATAATAATAATAATAATAATAATAATAAAATGAAATTTTCATTATTATTTTCGAATACTAAATCAAGGTTCTGCCGATTTTTCTTTTTCTTTTTTCTTTTCTTTTCTTTTTTTTTTATAAGCATATATATCCTCATAAGAATATTATTCTATATTTTTTTTTTCAAATATTTCTCAGCCTGCGCTTATGGCTTTCCTTGATGTCATCTTATCAATTTTTCAGTTGCATTGTTCTTAAACTGACGAAAAAGATAAATAGCCAAATCTTATTTTAATTGCATTATTTCAACTGAGTATTTTTTTAAGCATTACGAACATTTCCTTTCATGTTTATTAAATATTTTCGTTTTTTAATATCATCACTCATTAAAACTGATTTCTTTATTTCTTTTCCTACATTTTTAAAATTTTAAATAAAATTAGTAACAATTTTTTCTTTTATTTTTCGAGCCGTTTCAAATTTTTCATCAACGATAAAGTTCGCCAAGAAATAAAATGGTAACCTTATCGTCCAAAATAATAGAACTTTCTATCATAATTCTATAACTAATCTACGTAGAATGATGTGTTATAGCTTAAAACCTTCCCTAAAACGATATCTAACAGTGTAAGTTCCGTCAAAATCCATGTAGTAGAACTCGAAATATAGATGTTCGGAACGAAATTTCCGTTTGGATTTTATATATATAATAGATAAATATCTATTATGTTTTTAATATTAAGTGCAACAAAATAGATATCTGTACAAGCTGTTAGAAATATTTCTACTGTATATAAACAATCATAACCACCCACAATAATTCGAATTTAGAATTAAAGTTGATTAGAAAGTATATATTTTCATAATGATATGTGCTATAATATTATTGTTTAAAATTCATCATTAAATTTATATCAGTGTTATTAACAAAAACAATGTTATATTTATTTTTAATTTTTAATGCATCAACTTAACGTTTCGGAAAAAATTTAACTGAGAACAAAAATTTCAGCTATTCGTACAAAATGGTAAAATAACGTGCCCTTCTGCGCATAGCGTCCCTTTTTATGGACGTAATTAAAATTCCAAAAAACTATCAATTTTTAATTTTTTGTGAAATTCTAAAAATACATATTCTTATGATTACATTTACTGATATATCAATAAATAACAAATCATTTAAGTCAGTGGTTACCAAACTTTTTGACTGGTGGAGCCCTTTTTAGAATGAATTTCTATGGCGGATCTCCTGAAGCCTAACGTACCCTATGTTACAAGGTAATATTTTTTAGGTATATTGCTACTGAGCACAGGAAGACAGAATAAATAATAATCTAAACAACTGTGCATTATCCCAAAATTAAATTATATCTTGAAACTGTTACTGTAATACTGAATTTATTTTCAATTATCATCAATACATATGGAATTGTCGAAAGTTTACAAACTTTAAAAACATCCAAAACTCAAAAAATCGTAACATTTTCCTTACAATAAATTTTACATTATTAGTGACGAACAATAACGCATAAACGCTTAATGAGATTGGATTGTTTTGCACAAAAGTCTGTATTCATGTCTAGATCCGGCGGTTCATTTTTCACATCAGACTGATTTCTTTCGGAATGATGACGTAGTTGAGCATGAAACGTGTAGTCATTGGACAACACTTCGCCTCAAGTCTAACTTAGAGGAGGAGTTGGGAAATTGAAATATCCAAATTTTCCTTTAGAATACATTTTCTGGATTTCTTACAGTAAATATACGTTTGTTTCTCCATTTATCGCATTTTTTGATCGGAAAAAGTGAAAATTGAGCATAAATTAATATTTTCACCGGAAATTTTAAAGAAAATAAAATTTAGTGAATTAAAAGAGTTCAGTTTGTCGAAAAATAGTTATCATCAATGTATAAATACTTTGTATATAAAAGAATTTGTTCCCATTTTTGGAAGAAAAAAAAAAAAAACCTTGCTTGAAATGTGTTGGTTTCGTTCAAATTTTCATTATTTTTCTAAAGCGCGGCGGAGCCCCTAGGGCTCCGCAAAGCACAGTTTGGGAACCTCTGATTTAAGTGATAAATAATTAATAATACTTATCCTTTTTTTCTTGACATTGCAAAAACACTGCTATCTGCTCCACTTGAAACAAAAACGACTATATTATAAACTAAATATCTGTTTAACGCTGCCATCTGCTGAATCTAACAGAAATGAACACTTAAAAATACTTTTTTGCAAAATACAGGCTAAAACAGTAAATTCTGTGAGATTGCGATGCATTTTTATAACCGACCCTAAAAAGGGACGCTAGGTACTAATGGATTTTAATATATATAATATTAATTTTGATTTGAAATAATTATTTTGTTTTGTTATAGCTACGTTTGATAAAAGTAATATGATTATTTTGATGATATTTCTTAGATATATCTGAATATTTATTAAATGCTTTTACTCCCTAAAATTTCATTACTTAAAACCTAATTCATAGATGGCAGCAAACCTACAAGGCTAATTTAAAAGCAACTCAAAATAAACTCTAGATATCTACTTCTAGTACCAAATTAGTTCATAGATGGCAGTGTTGTAGCTACATTTCGACCATGGAGTTGTTACATTTCAATTTATTAGATTTGAAAAATAAATTATTCAATTTATTCCTTTTTCTTTAATTATTCACATGGACTGTGATACTTACTAATTTAATCTGTTTATTCCTATTTTATGATGGTTCAAAATAAAATTATTTTATTTATTTATTTTTGTATTTATTTGCAATTTGTTGAATTAACTGCAAACTGTAAATGTGCTATGATTCCATGTGCTTCTTAGTTTTGATGTCAGTTTTCTATAAATATATATATTTTAATATATTTCATGGAATTTAATAGTTTTGTTTTGCTTTTATTATTTTTGGTGGTTTTGATTTACATTTAAATCTGGCTCCACAGTTGATTTGGCAATTTAAGAAATAGCTCTTAAATGCAATGCACGCTTTTCTCAATTAGAAACCAATTGTGTTTAACTTATATCGTGGGATATTGCCCCTTATGAAAAATTCCACAATATAAGTGTTATTCATATTCTTGCTGTTCATGATATTCATTCTTTATTGCAAATCCTTTCGTAAATTTTCCTTTTACAAATATTGCTCCTCCACTTTTTAAAACTAAATTTTCCACTTTTGTTTTATTCAAATATTTTAGAAGATTTGCGATATAACAATATTTAACTATTTAGATTTTTTAATATTTTGAGATTTCTTGGTGGGTTTTGTAGGACGATAAGCTTTACTTTAATATTTTTTTTATAATGATTAATGTTTTATGTTTTTACATGCCATTTTCATTAAGAATTTTGGTTAACATCGTTATATGATCTTGTAAAATACATTTTAATTCAAAGGTATTATATACTATACATATATATGTGTGTGTGTGAGTTAGGTTGTAGAGGATTTTTATCAAACTAGTGAAATAGTGTAGTTTGAGACATTAAATTTGTAGAATACTGGGAGCTGTTGACAGGCTGTGCTAATTTTGCAGTTGAAATTCTAATCAACTACATTAATTTGTTGGTAATAGAGATTGGCTAAATCCAATCGAAATACCAGTATTCTTTATCAGTCGTAGTATAAGAACAAAAGATCTTCTTAAAACAGCATAAAAAACCTTGAAATGCGCTAAGCCTTTCGAAAGGTCTGAGTCTTTCTTCATCAGGCGCAAAGAAGACGTGCTTCTACTATGAAAGCAGCAGCAAGACTGAAACGAGAGATAAGGGAAAGGAAACAAGCTGAAGAAACAGCCAACAGGAAATTAGAAAGCAACAGCCAATACGAAAGTTGAAGACAACAGCTAATCACAGAAGAATATATTCAAAAAGAAAGAACACAGAGTAGAAGGGAATAAGAAAGCAAATTAAAAAAAAGCTTTCTTATTCCCTTTTACTCTGTGTTCTTTTGTTTTGATTATACTCTTCTGTGATTGGCTGTTGATTGATTTCTAATTTCCTATTGGCTGTTTCTTCAGCTTGATTCCTTTCCCTTATCTCTCATTTCAGTCTTGCTGCTGCTTTTATAGTAGAAGCACGTCTTATTTGCGTCTGACGAAGAAAGACTCAGATCTTTAGAAAGGTCTAGCATATTTAAAGGTATTTGATGGTGTTTTAAAAAGATCTTTTGTTCTTATTCCTTCACACCATTTTCAAATTATTTTCTTTAGTCGTATTATATTCCGATACTCAGGTCATACGTGTAGCAAGGCAAAGGATTGTGAAATCCGGTAGCTTCTCCATTAAAACAGAGCCCAATGTCATTTTTATAAGGTTTATTCATTCACACATGAAAACGTCATGAATTCCCACATTACGAGAATTTTCGTAGAACCCTCAGGGTAGAGCAGGAATCACTACTTCATGCTAAAAATAACTTAAAACATCAAATTGAGATATTCTACTAAGCTGTAATGCACTTGGTAACATACTTTTAAAACACTCGAAAAAAAGAGAATTCTCGCTTCCGAATTGAACGCATCGGCATTTTGTTACAAGACGCGTAGTTACAAGCAACGTTACAAGACGCGTAGGGTTACTGATTCCAAGGTAGTACGGAAACGAACCAATCGGTGGATGGTTAACGTCAAGCAGCGAGAGCTAAACCAATGGGGTGAGAGAAGAAATATTTTAGGAGAATGAATACCAGGCCACGTAATGTAGGGATTTCGGGGTGAAAAGTTTGGTGTCACAAAGGCGCGGAAATCAGATTCATGGAAGAAAAAAATAGTAAAATGCTTTTAACAACATTCGAAAATAAAAACTAGCTTCTCTTATAATATTAGGGTTTTGGTACTTCATAAAAAATTATGAAGGGATTAAAAGTTTAGATTAAGATTTCGAATAAGATAATTGTTATTATACGCGTTTCAATTTATAGGAAATTAGCTAGAAATAAATAATAGATATTATTAAGAAACAGGAAATTAATGAGTATGCCGGAAACTTAGAATAATTTAAATGATTATTGTAAAGTAAAATTATTATATAACATGTATCTATATATATATATATATATATATTAGCATATATTTATTAGTTTTTACTGAATACATGGTTCAGAAAAATTACGTGACAAATTGTACGATTGGGATAACATAAATTCTGAAAAGTTATTTTAAAATATAACGTCACCCTACATTTAAATAAATAAATAAACATATCTAATTGATCAATCTTTTTTACCTAAGCTCTTATGATATATTTTCACCAAAATTCAAAAACGCTAAATCCTTTTTTTCTGTGCAATTTTTGCTTTTCTTACTCGATGAAAATTTTTAGAGCATGAATAAAAATTTAAATCTCTCTTTAACTAAGATAAATTATGTTAGAGTGAACTTTGCAATATTCTCACGAAAGTTCTCACAAAAGACTTCTATTTACAAATTGGGAGCATTTATCTCTCTTTTCCAGAAAAAAGCTTTCTACTTTTCTAATTAAAACAAAGCATTTTTAAAGTTAACTAAATGAAAGTAAACAAAATAAGGTTTCAATTAATCTGATGAGTCATTAAGTGCTTTAGTTTGTTGAAAGTAATTTGTAAGAGATTACATTTTTAATGAGTTTAGAAAATACTTCATCGTAAATAAATTAAAAACATCAATTATCAAAGTTTAACGAAATTAGTATTTTTTTAAGAACATAATTCGAGATGAGGTGTCTACGTGTAATTTAGTAAACAATAGTATTTTTTTCATGAATAGCTAAAAAATCTTTGCAATTTTAAAGTCAGACGTTATTAAATAACCAGTCAAGTGCGAGTACTACTCGAGCCCAGGGTTCAATAAATATACGAATTAGTAACTGGGTATTGTATAAAAACAAATCTATCATTAAAAGTTGTTATCTAGGCTTTAAAAGCATATGGCTCGTAGATTACGGAGCCCGGATCTTTATATATATCTAAACTGTCCGCGTCTTTATTGGTTAATATCTCGGTTAGTTACGACAATATTTTTAGAAAACCAGTAGCAACAATACTTTTATACTTCTGCGACGATATGCTTTGTCTAGAAATATAATACATAAAATTAAAAGAAATGCATATTTTTTAGTTAGGCGTTATGAAAGCTTTCACACGAAACCCTACACGATATACAATTTTTTTCTTCAAATAACTTAATTAGCCCCTCTACATTTTCCCTAAATATATTTGGGAATGGCTAATAATCTATAAGTGTGTGACACAAGAAACTTTATTTCTTCAGCCAAAGGAACTTTCCACGTTTCATAGTTTACCAGTAAGACTGTGACAGACGGACAGACAGACGCATGAGTGATTACATAATGGCCCCGCTCTTATTTTTTAAGTAAGAACTCTAAAAATAAGAATCGTGCGCTATTTTTACACACAGGAAAGATAAAAAAGATAAGTTTTCCTTAGTACACAATGTGCAGTAGATGACATATACTAGGTTGAGCAAAAAGTTCTGGGAAATTTGTGAAAGTTGCGTTGCCATGCGTAAATTAACCACAAGCAACGAGGACTATTCTCCAAAGTAGAGTCCATCATAGTCCACGACTTTCTTCCAGATTCCGGATTTGCTGGATAGACGAATTTTGTCACCGTACCAGCACCTTCACCTCCATTAATCTCATCGACGGCTTTCAGAATCGTTAGACCTTTTCTCCAATAATGCCGGATCAACACCCGCAAAACCATACTGTTCATTTGTCATTTTGGAGCCGAAACTCCTGAACTCCTATATATAAACTACTACTCCTATATACGATACAAATTCTGGTAACACTTAGATTGAAAATTTCCCAGAACTTTTTGCTTAACCTAATATTTCGTCGACAGTTCCAGTCTATATTTATTTTTCACTTAACGGGACTTATCTGGTGGGGAAGACAAAAAGTGGAATCCCATGTTACCTATGGGAAAAAATACTTATCCTTCATGTTCATTCAATTTGGAAATTTCAACACTATTTGTTTTCAGCACGTAGATAGGAAGGTTCTTTATGCTGTTTAAGCTTAAAATATTTTGCGTATAATTTTGAGTATTTTAAAATTCGTGTTAAAGTTTAAAAAAATTCCGTAAAGTATAAAAAGTACTCTTTACTCGCTTGTAGCTTTGGACTGGTAAAAGATGTAAAAATTTGGAGCTTACAGAGGGATAAAAAACCTTCCTATATACGTTCTAAAAACAAATAGTGTTGAAAATTTCAAACTTGAATGAGAAAGAAGGATAAGTATTTTTTCCCATAGGATTACATGGGATTCCGCTTTTTAGCTCACAGGCTATCAAAGCCTGAGAGCTAATGTGCACGCCCGTTCTGTATGTATGTATGTACGTATGTAAGTACTTAACGCGATAACTCTTGATAGAAAAATCCGATATGCTTCAATTTTTTTTTCTAGGTTCATTCTGATAAGACGCTTTCCTGATTAGTTTTAGGGGTTCGTTGGTTAAGAATAAAGAGGGAAAGGGGGCTAGTCCCTTCCTTAATTTAGATAAGTGGGTTTTTCATACAGAATTATTTGATTTGCCTCATATTTGATATACCGGTTTATTCCTATGTTGCGCTTCTTTCATTATATTTGGAGTTTCATTGGTTAAATATAAAAGGGGGTAAGGAGGGCAAGTGCTCTCCCCTTAATTTAGATAAATGGTCTGAATGCAGAATTATCCAATCTACTTTAATTTTTTTTCTATGTTCATTCTGATTAGGAACTGTCCTGATTAGATTTGGAGGTTCATTAGTTAAGTATAAAGGGTGGAAAGGGGGATTAGAACCTCCCCTTCTTAATTTAGCAATATGGTTTTTTCATGCAGAATTATCTGATTTGCTTCAAATTTGGTATACCGGTTTATTATGTCAAGGAGCTTCCCTGATTAGATTTGGAGGTTCCTTGGTTAAGTATAAATGGGGGAAACGGGGACTAATCCCCTTCATTTATTTTTTGAGGGGCATTTTTTTTTAAATGAGAGTATAATATGCAATTAGTGTGAATAGCCTGTGAGTTCAATGCCATCAGTTTAACTGGGCTCTTTTCTTTTTTTTCTTCCCCACCAGATAAGTCCCCTTAACAGCTCTCTACTAGTTTATGTGATAATTTTCAGTAAAACCCATTCCCTCCTTTCGGAGCGAAAATGATCTACAGTGGAACCCGGTTAAGGCGCTCACGGTTAATACGCGATCCCGCTTAATACGTGGATCTTTTCCGGTCCCTTGAACATCGCCCATAAAACTAATACAAACATATCACGTTTAATACGCGAACGGTTATTACGCGATCCCGCTTAATACGCGATAAATTTTCGGTCCTTTGAGGGAAAAAATCACGCTTAAGACTCGAATTCATTGACCATTTCCTCCTCTCTTCTCGAGTGTTACCAATTTAGTGGATTTTTTTTTATTCAGATAAGAAACACTGTTCCCGAATAGTTATTATTTGCTTTATTTAATAACATATTAATAAAGGTAAAAATTAGTAATAGAAAATAGTGGTAGATAGTTGAAGAAAACAAAAACCCGGTAAATTAGCAAGACTGCAATTCTTCTTTGATCCCGCCTCGTAAGAATCTTTGTCTCTCACTTCGTGTATGTTTTTACTATATTAGAGAGATATAGGTGAATTCAAGATACTCATAAATGTTATAAAAATTATTATGATTAGACATGATCAAACCAGTTATTAGTGAGGTTTCATACGTACATTATATCAATACCATGATTTATAAAGCATACAAAAAATGAAAGTTGTAACGAATAAACAAATATGACTGCTGTTGGATAATTCTTTTATATTTTCTTTACTTTTTACTATGCTAAAATTACTTTTTACACAAGATTAATAAGGATAGTTTTCCTTATATTAAAAAGAAGGACAGATTGTAATGGTATTCATTATTACTCGGTTGTACTTCAAAGATTTAATATTTTTTTTCTTTCTGTTAAAAAACTAATCTTGTAGGGAAATTATTTTTGTTGTTTTATTTTTAGTTGCAAAGTATTAATCGTCAATAAAGCCATGTATGAATCATACTTATTTTCGATTGTTATTCCAGTTGATCCTTTAAAAAGAAATAATCAGTTAAAATGGAATACAATTAAATCTAAATCTAAATATACGTAAAAGACACAATTTTTGACCATAAACATATAAATGAAAGCTCTAAAGTTCATTTAAACGTTTAAATGTGTAAATAAGACCAGTTCCTGTAACATTATACAAATCACGTTTAATACGCGATGCCGCTTAATACGCGACTTTGGTTCACTATTTTGAAAGGCGTCTTAACCGGGTTCGACTGTATTTGTTAAATATATATATTTTTTCTGTATGCAAATAAATGTTTGGGTCAATAATAATATTTTCCTTGAAATATAGACGGTTTGTTTTGAATAATTAAATTATTCCAGTTGAACTTAGTTGAACTAGTTAGAGACGCTGAAAAAAAAATGCGACGAAAGTGAAAAAATAATATTTTTAGGTATTTACAAAGGATGCAAGGTTGATATACTTCTTAAGTGTTTTAAAATATTTGATAAATATAAAATTTAAAATCCCATAACTTTTTTTTTTAAATAAGAAACTAACCATGAGTCATATTTTTATTATCTGTTTCATATCGATTTCTGATTACATAGATTTTTTTTTTACTGTTTCCTTCTGATCTTGCTTTTTATAATTCCTAAACTAGTAATGCTTTCTTATTTAGATTTGTTTTTATTTAGATTTATCGCACATTGTCTAAAGCTCAAAATTAAAAAAAAAAAGCTAGTGCCGCAGGTAATGAATTAAGTGACCAGAAAGTCTTAGAATATCGAAAATTGTCTAAAGTTTGATCGCAGTAATTAGAAAGCATGCACTTAATTTATATTTTTAATTCTTTTTGCATTTATTTTCTCATGTTTCTAGGAAAAGAAAAAAATATTTGTTAAATTTCAAAGTACAATAACAAAAAGTTTTAATATTGTACGACGAAATTAATCTCGAAAAATGAGTTTTGCCACAACTTTGAAGTTCATATTTCTTATTGAGGGGCTCACAATCATAGTAGTGCAAGTCCATTTTGAAAAAAAAAATGATATAATCCATTTATAAAGTGCATAAAATATGTTTTACTCACTCTCTTGAGAACCAAGACTGTAAACAGATGCCATATATGAGAAAGTATGTGAAATTCGGCTTTATTCACAGTGGGAGTAGAGAAAACAGGTTTTATGCACGTTCTGATTGGACGATCTCATTTTTTTTATGTACTCGGTCTACTATGGTTGCTAGCCCCTCAATATAAGACATCTTTTCTCTCTTACACTACTTATTGCGCTATATCTGAATTACATCGGAAATATTTTTTCTAATCAAAAAATTAAAGAAAACTCAAAATCCATAAAAACATTATCTTATTTTTTGTTATTAACATTAAAATAAAATTATTTTTCTTTTTCAGTTAAAGTCGAGAGACGACATAACAAGCAGTGAAAAGAAGTAATAGGCGACTCAAAATAGGAAACTTGAACTTAAAAATCGAGACAAGGATAATTTTGGAAGATATTTTTTCCTGTTATAATATTAAAAGTTTTGTTATTGTTTTTACAATTTAACAAATAATCTTTTCTTCCTGTGAAATAAAAAAAAAAAATGCAAAAAAAAAATAGTAGTCTATTTAATTACAGATATCCTACAGGTCTGTCCAATAAGTAATGAGACTGCATTTTTTACGCCAAGCAGAAGGCCAGGGGGGTTCAGTTTTGGGGGCGGTAAGTGCTGCGGGGGCTATCAGCTACGGAGTCTGGTGAAGTTAGATGACCTTGATCGTTTGCAGAACACTGATAGCTCGTCAAACAGACACGTGTTTCAAAGTGACGTTAGGTTTTCAGAATGCAGGGGAGTGTCGAGCGGTGGTACGCCATACAATTTTGTGTAACACTAAACAAATTTGCTACTCAGACACTTTCCATGTTACAAGAAGTCTTGGCTCAAGTGTTTAGGTGGCACAAAGGCTTCATAAATGGAAGAGAGGATCACTATGACAAACATCGCTCTAGGTGCCCATCAAGTTCTCGAACTGCAGACATTGTGACTAAAATTAAAGCGCTTTTAGAGTCTGGTCGTCGAATGTGTGTCCAAATGATTGACGTCGAAATTTACAAAATCGATTCTGAACCAAATGGTTACGGAAGAACTTCAAATGAGAAAAATTTGTGCAAAGCTGGTTGCAAAACAACCTTCAATGTGAATCAGTTTCTGGCAATGCACAGTACGCAGCGCCGCCCAAATCACCGTACAGCCTCGATCTGTTACAGCCGGATTTTTTCTATTCCCTCGGTTAAAACTTTAAAAAGTCATCGTTTTGACATTATGATGGATTTTTAGAAAAAAAAAAAATAAATAAAAAAAAAAAAAAAAAAAAAAACGTAAAGCTCGTTCTGAACAGCATTCCAGTTGAAGACTGCCAGGGAGGTGAGGGGCATAAATGGGTAGCAGAGTCATTGGAGGAGGGTATTTAGTGTTTAGATTATTAAGTGTCTGTAAAATTATCTTTAAATAAACGAATTTTATGTAATCAGTTTTATTTCTTACACCAGCCAGATCCTGTAAATCCACGATGAAACTGTCAATTTTGGCGAAATAACAAAACATTATTTATTCAAAAAAGTATTTTAATGATTATTTTTTTAATATAAATATTTTATATTTCCTACGCTGTGAAAAACATGAAAAACATGAGTGAGTGATTAAGGAATCTGCTTCTTTGCAATATGCAATATATATATATATATATATATATATATATATATATATATATATATATATAAATTTAAATAGGATGGCTGTGTCTGTAGATGTTATACTATGGAGGAGGGAGGTGTTGTCTGGATATTTTATACGCAACTGTTGATTTAATATATATATTTTAAATAATAATAATAATAAAATAAAAATAAAAGTATAAAAAAATAATAGGAATGGTTCGTTAATTCGTTGGTTTGTGTGTTTATGGTGCTCATCGTCAGCTTTGTTGACCTTGACACTTTATTGTGATATTTATATTATATTGATATGGAATTAAGTTACTTTTAGTGATTTACTTCAGAATAAATTTATTATAGTGTACGTTATTATAGTTTGTTAATTGTAATTAACAGTATGATGGAATGTTGTAATACGTTTTTACATACCCCCCCCCCCCCCTATTATGTAATGCACATTTGGAATTTATAACATTAAATTTAGTATGTGCATAATAAACATACTATTTTATAATATTGTGGCTTGACTGATATTAATCTTAATTTACTTAGTATTTAATATTTAATAGATAATTAAAAATAATTATAAACATTCTAATTGATGATAAGTGATTATTATCGATATTTAAATATGATTTATTAAATTGTTCTTTTTGCGTTTTAAGATTAGATGAAATAGTTATACTGTTATTAGAAATTTACATTATCATAACAGATGGCAGCACTATAAAAAAAATTTCCATGTTGTGTGTGTTCTTTAAATTGTTACGCCAAATGGCAGCACTAAATAATTATTTATTTAGGTTTAAATAAGTTTGTTGCCATTTCATTTATTATATTTTAATGTTTCTCTATGTAATTATACGCTTAAATTTAAATAATTTTATTCTATATATTTTTAGTAATAATTTATTATAGAATATTTTTATGCACCAAATAATTTTTATATAATAATGACGATATGTCATTTTATTTTTATTTGTCGTTGTGTCTTTTTTCGGACACTATGTTGTTCGCAACCGTAAGAATTCGTTTTTAACTGTAAAAATAAATCGGCGGGACATTTGCCGTGATTAATTTGCTACTTGTTCATGGTTTAAAGTGGTCTTTGAAATTCTATATCATGGTATGTCTTCGAATTTAATTGTTTTTTTTAATTAAAATTGTTTATTATTAAGGATCTGGTTATGGTTAAATTTTTATATTATTAAATTTACATGTCATGGGGTTTTTAAGCCTTTTTATGGTGTGTGGTCGATTGGGTGCATCAGGAATCTATTTTTAGCTTATGCTGGATTCTTGTACAGAAATCAACTATGCTTTTGCTTATATTGGCGTTTCATGTACCCCTGATGAAGTGAAATGCTATATAAGCTTCCGGCTCCATCCTTCCTTCCACTTTATCTATTCTCTGTTTACAATATGTCTTTTAAGTGTTCAACAATTTTTGGCTGGTTTCTTGTTTCATAAGTCTTTAATATTTTTTTTTCAAAAATATTTTGGTGTTTTTTCTTATGTAAATATGGATTAATCGTATGCAATGTGCTGGCTATATGGTGGATTTTGCTTAATTAATATTACATGTATAGGGTTCCATCTGTATTTTGTATAATGTTACAGTTATAATTTGCTGCTAAATTTATTATATTAATTATTGTAATAGGAATAGATGATGATTTGTAAATATATTATGGCTATATATATATAAAACTTTCTGCACGAAAATACCATTAAAAGATAATGAAAATGACCAATAATATGAATACACAAACACTACATAAACCAGATGTTATGTAAAAAGTATAGTCCCTTGTACTATCTTATATAATATAAAATTAAATTTCGTAATCTTTTCTCAAAAGTTCTCTTAAGAGGGTTCTATCAACAAACAGGGACTATTTATCTCTCATCGCCGGAATAAAACTTTCATCTGCAATTTCATGGATCATTAAAGCTGTTAAGTTAGCATATTTAAATTGATAAATTAAATTTAAAAGAAAATAATTTTGTCATAATAGGCCTTGTCATTAAAAGCTTCAAATTTTAAAAGTAATCTGTAGACTACATTTAAGATTACGTTTTTAATAACGTTAGAGAATTCTCTATCGTAAGTGAATTAAAACAAGAAATTATCTAAGTTTAATAGAATTAAAATGTTTATGAAAATGGTTAATTTGACATAAGGCCGATAAGAATAAGCAATTCAATTTTACAATGATAATTGTGTGGTTTTAAGAATAGCCATATTAATCACGTTTTTTACTGTTATACACAATTAGAAAAAAAAAATATGTTTGTTGTGAAACCCTTAAGATCTTCTTTAAAGTTATCTTAAGAGGATTCTATCAACAAACTTGGACTATTTATCTTTCATTACCGGAATAAAACCTTCATCTGCAATTTCATGGATAATTAAAACGAAGTATTTTTAAACTTATAAATTAAATTTAAAAGAAAACAATGTTGGCAGTAATCAGCCTAGTCATTAAAAGCTTCAGTTTTTTAAAAGTAATTTGTAGACTACATTTAGGATTACGTTTTTAATAATGTTACGGCCGATAATTGAGGCTTTTAAGTATATTTACATTAAAAATTAATTGTATTCAACTTTTACTCATTGTTTCTTTTTTATACACTGTAAAAAAAAAAAATCTGTGAAGTTACTAAAGTTTTTCTAGGAAACTTGGATTCCCAGAACTTTTCATGTAACGGCAACAACAAAATTTCATGTAACAGACACACTTTTGTGCCGAAAATCAAAAAATCTGTAAGGTTACTAAGAATTTTTTTGGAAACTGAGATTCCGAGAACTTTTCATGTAACTGCAGCCAGGGTTACAAATAAAAGTTTAGTAAGATTACTGAAATTTTAGCAGATTCATTTGTAAAGTTACAGATTTTTGTAGCTTTACAAAAACTAGTTTTGTAGATTTGCAGCTTTTTTCGTACAGTTACAGGTGAAAGTTTAGTAAGCATGTAACTTTACATCTGTAGAGCTACAGATTTTTTTTACAGTGTAGGACCGACTGGAAAAATACATAAATAAAATTATGGATTCAAACATGGCTTTATTGTCGATTAAGAAGTTTCGAACAAAAATAAAACAAAAAAATAAATTTCGTGCTAGAATAATTTTTAAAGGAAAGATTAAAACACTAAATCTTTGAAGCACAATCCAGTTGTTAAAATCACATTTAGAACTTGTGATAATGAATACCGTTATAATCTGTCCATCTGTTTAACATAAGCAAAGAAAAAACTCTCCTTATTAATTTTTGTATAAAAATATTGCTAGTATAGAAAAAAGTAAAGGAACTATAGAAAGCGTAAAGGAATTATAAAACCGCAGTCGTGTTTGTTTAATCCTTAAGCGTTTTTTCCTCCCGATAATATGCAATAGAAAAACATAAAATATAAAACATACAAAACATAATAGTAATTTAACGTACATTTAAAACCTCACTATCAACAGGTATTAATCCTCTCTAATCTTAATACTTTTTGATGTATCTGAATATCTTGAATTTGTCTACCTCTGTCTACTATAGTAAATTAATAAATTATAATTATAAAAAAATATAATAATTTTTATAATTATAATAAATTATAATTATAAAAAAATAATTAAATAAACATACATGAAACGAGAGAAAAATAATTTTATGACTCAGGATCAAAGAAGAATTGCTGTGTTTCTAATTTAGCAATTTTTTAGAAAATTCATTTATCTACCCTTATTTGCTATTAGTAATGTCTGCCTTAATTGATTTATTATTAAATAAAGTGCATTACTATTAGTAAAGAGTGTCGTTTATCAGAATTAAAAAAATAATCTGCTAAATTGGCCACAATGGAGAACAAAGAAGGAATTCGCTTCTTGATCAATGAATTTGCGTCTTAAGAGTGATTTTTGCCTCAAAGGACAGAAAATCTCTCGCGTATTAAGCGGGATCGCGTAATAACCGTTCGCGTATTAAATGTGATATTTTTACATTAGGATTATGGTCGATGTTGAAGATATCGGAAAAAATCTGCGTATTTAAGCAGGATCGCGTATTAACCGTGAGCGTCTTAACCGGGTTCGCCTGTAGTTATAAAATAAGTTATACCTTTAATATATAATTCTGATTTAAATTTGATTTAAGTGGATAATTCCAGATGATTACTTTAACAAAATAATAGTAGTTGAGTATTTTTATAGGTATTCGCCGTTAGTTACTCATGATCGTCGACTATTATCATTATTTTCCCTTAAACAAATCTTTAACTGTGTTTCTTCAAACCTTTCATTATTATACATATTGTAAACTGTTCATAAACTTCATAATAGCCATATTCATCGAGTTACTTCCTTGTAACTATTTGGGAATAGGCATAAAAATAAAAATAGAATAAAGTGAGTAATCGGTGAGAGAACGTGTAAAATGTGAATGATGACCTTTCAAATCATGGCATTATAGATCGTGCAACTATAGAATATAATCCCTTTTTAGGTAGCTTTCATTACAAAAAGCTACCTATTGCAGCCGTTCGGAGGAAAGCGATTTCAAAAAATTTTGGTATATTTTCATCGATCATGACCCCCAGACCCCGAAACCACCCTCCGTTCAAAAGTTGATATATATATATATATATATATATATCCATATATATATATATATATATATATATATATATCTGACCTTTGTCATACTGTAACTGTCGAATTTATGAACCGATTTGGATGTAATTCAGTATGTACATAGTACATACCAATGTCTCGACCGAGTTCGTTGGCCAGCTTCTTCCGCCATTTTGTTTCAAAATGGCGGCCATTTAAAATTTTCTTAAAAATTTTAAATTTGAAATGTGGTACCAAAGAATTGAAAATGGAAAAATATTTTTTTCTTATGTATTTGCCCTTTATACAAAGATTACGGAGCAGTTTTTGTTTCGTCCATATCTTAAAAAATGGCTGAGTTATAGCATTTTCAATTTCTAGCGTGGCTGACATTTTGAAACGTCCTGAATTTTGTCACGCGATAAAAGGCGTATTTATGAACCGATTTGGATGTAACTTCGTTTGTACATAGTACATACCAATGTCTCGACCGAGTTCGTTGGCCAGCTTCATCCGCCATCTTGTTTAAAAATGGCAGCCATTTAAATTTTTAAGAAAAATTTAAATTTGAAATGTGGTACCAAAAAATTGAAAATTGAAAAAATATTTTTTTTTTATGTATTTAACCTTGATACAAAGATTCGGGAACAGTTTTTGCTTCGTCTATATCTCAAAAAATGGCTGAGTTATAGCATTTTGAATTTCTAGCGTGGCTGACATTTTGAAACGTCCTGATATTTGTCACGTGATAACAGGCGTATTTATGAACCGATTTGGATGTACTTTGGTGTGTACATAGTACATACAAATACCTCGACCGAGTTCGTTGGCCAGCTTCATCCGCCATCTTGTTTCAAAATGGCGGCCATTTAAAGAAATTTTAAAAAAATTAAAATTTAAAATGAGATACCAAAATATTGTAAAATGAAAAAGATTTTTTTTGTATGTGTTTGACCTTAATACAAAGATCCCGGAACAGTTTTTGTTTCGTCTATATCTAAAAAAATGGCTGAGTTATAGCGTTTTGAATTTCTATTGTGGCTGACATTTTAAAACGACCTGATTTTTGTCACGCGATAACAAGCGTATTTATGAACCGATTTGGATGTTACTTGGTCTGTACATAGTACATACCAATGTCTCGACGAAGTTCGTTGGCCAGCTTCATTCACCATCTTGTTTCAAAAGGGTTGCTATTTAAAAAAAATTAAATTTAAAATTTAAAATGAGGTATTAAAAAATTGGAAAATGAAAAAGATTTTTTTATGTGTTTGGCCTTGATACAAAGATTCCGGAGCAGATTTTGTTTCTGAAAATTTGTTCTTTTGTTTATATCTTAAAAAATGGTTGAATTATAGCTCTTTGAATTTCTAGTATGGCTAACATTTTGAAACGATCTTGTATTTGTCACGCGATAACACACGTATTCGCCTATTTCTATGTGAGAAAGCATGTGGATAGTATACATCAACATCTCAGCCAAATATAAGTTACTTTAAATAAAAGCAGCTTGGATAAAGCTGACTAATTTCGTGAAATTCTCATTCATAATGATTTAGTATTGATAAAAATTAGTATTGAATCTCCTATATTCGGTTTCCACTAAATTGAGCTTCGTGTGTTTGAATAATATAAGTTGTCTTTTTTTAAAATAAGGTATTTGAAAGCTACCTCTTCCTCCCGGCACTGGCCGGAAAGACTTTTTCTAGATAAAGGCATCAGTGAAGCCGAAACATGTAAACAGTTTACACATAAAACTTTTTTGCGGTTTTTATGGTTTTAATTAAACACACTGTAACAATTAATGAATTATATTATCTCTGTTCGGATTTGTTATATATGAATAATTACCTTCATTTTTGCGTAGATCCAAGGTTGCTAAATGAAAGTACGTTTTGAAGCTAAAAAATTGTACTATTATTTCATATTTCACAAAACGTAGACTGTCATTTTTTCCCTTGAACTTTTAATTATTCTTCTAATCCGCAAAAATATTTAATTAAAAGTTTTTTTCTTCTTTCAATGAATATGAAACCAATATTTTTATCAAAAGTATAATTATGCAGCTAAAGTATTTTGAAGTTTTCCTTGCCGACATTATATTAATCTGATTCAAAATGTTAAATGTAATGGAATACACAATTGTTCTTTTTAAAATACTGTTTGTTATTTAAAAAATATATATTTAACTAATAAAAACTCTGAACTGTTTTTTTTTTTAAAGCGATATAGAAATAAAATCACCGTTGTACATGCTGCATCTTGAAAATACATCTTTCCGGTTCTTATTGTTTTAGGTTGATTTCTTTATGATAGCAATCACTTCCCTTACATACATACCTATATATAATGCAAAACTTGTCATATCGATAATCCGCGCAATACGGAGCCAATTCACGACAACCAGCGAAATCCGAAACCAATTTACGATAAAGTCTTAAATATTTTAACCACTCAAATTTAATTATGGAAGTGTATTGATCCTTTCATTAACTTGGGCACGTTTTTGTAGCTCTTATAATTCAATCATTTTGGCAACCCCCCCCCCCCCCCCCCCAAAAAAAAAAAGACCTTACTAAATTTATCATCATGACAGAATTACTGAACGAAATCAAATCTAACTGCAACCGTATATTGATTCTACAAATATAATGAATTAGTACGTGAGCAATAATTATTCCATATGTACAAAAGAATGGAGAATAAATGATGCAACATTGTCATAACGATAACCCCCTAAATACTGAATTTTTTAACCTAACTGAGTCAGTGTATTTATCTTGCAAGTAATTTTTCTTATTTCGATAATCGATTACATAAGTATTATAGTTCGTTTGCAGGGGCCCACAAAATTTTCAATGACATTCATGAAATGGTTTTGTTTCGATCGTCATTCGAAAGTCAGAAAAATGTTACAGTCTGTGTGGGATTTTGAACAGACGATATCGTTAATTTGTAATATTTCTTAGATAATTATCCCCTACCTATTCTATTAGATTTGGTAAGCCAAATTAAAAATTTCCACCCAAATTACTTTTCTCGCCAAATTACAAAACATAGAAGGAGTGAGACCAGTTTGTTTAATTTGTATTAAATAGGATGCACAGTGTAACAACCTCTGAATAACGATTTAGCGTGAGATCAGTGAAAAGTGACCGCTCTTCAGAGGTGGATGTTATTCAGAGGTTTCATTTAAAAAAAAATCAAAATTACATAAATTTAAATAGAAATACACACAGTCATTTTAATTAATCATCATTGTTTTAATATAATAAGAAAATCAGTGATTTGCAGTTGCTTTGTCATTTTGCTGCAAATATCTTTCTCCAAAGAAAAAAATATGACTTGCTTTGCTATACAACTCATCATCATTATGATTTAATGAGAAATTTTGGATTTCACGAAGGTTCTGAAAATCTTCGATATATGTGTTAATACTAGAAATTTCGTTGATTCTATTGTCTATTTCCTCTTCATCTCTTCTACCTTCCACCATTTGCTGTGTGGAATCAAATGTAGCAGTAGCTGCCACATTTTTTTTTTTTTTACCAGAGATATAAACAAACTGGCCTTTACGTTAGTTCTGCCTACCGTTCTAAGAATATTATATAAAATTTCCTCATTATTATTAATGTCTTCATTTTCTGTTTGTTCACGTATCAAGTTAATTTAGTTCGATCTACTTCGTATTTCGTCTTGCAAATGAATATGAAATTGTACTAAGAGTTTATTTATTTTTTTGTGACATTTGAGTGGCCGTTGTTCAGAATCCTTTATATAGAGGTTCGTACTAAATTTAATGCTATGGAACGTGTTTGGTTCCATCAACATGTGGCCGGTGTTTGGAGGTTTTCGTTGTTTAGATGTGGCCGTTCAAGGAGGTTTCACTGTATATATTAGTAATAAAAAAAGTCCTATGAGTTATTCGAACATTTTATTAATTTTATTCACTGATCAAGTGGTCTTGGAGACCACTCACATTAGCAATACAACAATATTTTTAATGTAAGTAAAGGGTGATATCGCTTGAAGGTCAATTCACAATTCATATATTTAAGGGGCCACTCCCCCTGCAACCGGTCAAAAATGGAAGAAAACCGATTCAATTACCTTACCTTTTCACAAACTAACTAATAAATCATATTCAATTAAATTTTTTGGATTGTTAAGTATAGTTTACTTGTTAAAAAAAAAAAAAAAAAACAGATTAATAAAAAAATATTTAAATTAATTAGGAAAACTTAATTAAGTAACCGACTGTTTTTTTTTTTGTTGTTGTTTTCGTAATTACTACATATAACTGTGCGCATGATATCTCGTCTTCATTTTAATTTATTAGCTTAGAATAGATTTTAATTTAAAGATAACACTTCGCTTAACATAATAAATTAAAGTATTTTAATTATCTTCATTTCTAATATTTATAATTAATAATAAAATTTAAAAAAGAAAATCTGTAAAATTTCTCGCATATTTTTTAAGATGAAATTTTTATTATTTAAGATAATTCTAATATTTTAGTTTATTGTATGCAGAAGTATAATAATAATACAACCAGAAAATTTCAACCGATTATCTTTAAATTTTATGAGAAATCATGCGCGCAGTGATATACAGGGATGAGATTTCCGCGTTTTTGCACACCAGTATTTTGTTAGAGAAAATGATATATCATTTAATCGGAACACTGTTGTGATTTAACAGAACAACTCTATCTCTAAGAATATATCGGTGTGCAAAAACGCGGAAATCTCATCCCTAGATATATAGTAATTACGGAAACAGAAAAACAGTAGTTTACTTAATGAACTTTTCCAAACTAATATAAATGTTTTCCATCAACCTGTTTTGTTTGTTGTAACAAGTAATGCTACACTTAGCAATAAAAAAAAAAAAAATCCCCAAATTTACTTTATTAGTTCGTGAAAAGGTGTGAAAATTGAATCCGTTTTCTAGCATTTTTGAACGTTTGAAGGGGAACAGTCCCCTTAAAACTCGAACTTGAATATTCATATAGTTGACAATACATTGGGTAATTTAACGTAGACTCTATTATATAACAAACATAGGTTTTCCTGGAAACACCTGGGATCTTATTCGCTTTATCTAAAACAGATTCATTTTATATATGAATTTAAAAAATAGGAACTTGCGTCATCGAATTTGCTTTAAAAAATGGGTAATGAGATCTCAAAATATATTTCACGTAGAAATGTAAAAGTTTCAGAATAGGATTAGACTGCAGATATAAGACTGTTCGTAAAAAAAAAAAAAAAAAAAAAAAAAACCGAACAATGGGAACTGTATTTGCTGAGTTATTAAATGTCGGCTTTTTCCGTTTACATTGATCTCGAGTTAGCTGTGTATATGAGTTCGGCCATTCTACGACCACTCTACGATACGATTTTAGGCTTAAGGCTGCGTCACTCGGAATACTATCGTCATCCATAATAAGTGCTATAAAAATGATATAAATGTAATAAGAATTTTAAAATACCTTATAAAACACAGATTTATAATTAATTTTAAAATATTCTCGGACAAGTAGGGGAAAGTGGGGTGAAATTGGCTACCATAAATCTTCTAAAATGCTGTCAAATGAGAAAACAAACTCAGAACACCATTTTTAAAATTAGAATCTTTGACTATAATAAAACATATTCCTTTCAATAGATGAATATAATTGTTTATATACAAAATAAATTTTTTCAGATACTATATGCAAAAATTCCGTTTTACCACACTGGCTGTGTAAAACCGGGTATAAATTTAAAACTCCTGGAAAACTCATTCTGGTAAAACATTCTTGCTTAATATCGTAAAAAAGATTCATATTTATTATTTTTAACAAAACGAAATTGCACGTCTTCTTCCATGTGTCAAAATAAATCTTTGACAAATTTTCTACATTGTAGAGGGCTGCCTATTTTACATTTAAAGTCTTGGAGTTCTTTTAACTGCAAAAATCACAAATAAATTTGTCATCTAACTCTTCTGCATTACTACATACTTCGTGTACACTTCCGTAGTATTTAAAACATTATATCCAACCTTCTTTGGATTTATATTTGGTGTAAAATTAATTGCAAAGCATGTGGTTTTCATTATCTTCTACATCTTCTGAATTTATTTTCTGTGATTTCCAACTATGGGAACGTCCTACATCTTTTTAGAGTAGTTAATAAAATATTTAGTACAAATATCTTGTAGATGGTGTTGAAACTTTTATTTTTAAAAAAACTCGATTGGACATTATTTTTAAGTCGAAATCAATTTAGATTAAGCTTAGAAGTCCCAATAACAAAAAGTTTTATTTTTCAGTCTGCCTAAATTGTTTTTGTAACTATATCACAACATCTAAATAGTTTTAAATTTATCACTAATCACTCCCATACATACTTTAGAAGTAATAAAAACGAAAAACCAAGATACTGGAATCCTGCATTAAGTCAAGTAACCATATTTTATCATAAGCCATTTTGACCGATCGGTCATGTTGACGCTGGATCAACTTCATTCGTTTCGATGCGGATAGCTTTGATATTTTTTTCTGTGGGTAGTGGCCGGGTCAGAGTTTCCGAAAGGCATTCCATAATATTGCTGCACTAAAAAAAAAACAAGTTTGAACATAAATGATTATTGTACTTTTATTTTTCTTCAGGAAAAATAAAATTTTTGCATGAAGAATAATTTTAGAACTTTTCTGTTATTAAATCCAATACATGGTATTTTTTTTAATTTCAGGTGTCCAGTCGTTTTCTAGTTGAAGTGTGTCGATTCGTAATATATTTTGAAATTTATTTCTCTTCACATCAGTTATTTAATGAGAATTTAATTAGCTAAAATAAAAACAACATTTGGAAAAAATATAGGATGCTTACTATCAGGGATGTAGTGGAGGGTATACGGGGGTATACGCCGTATACCTTCTGGATTTTTTTAAGGAACACCGTATACCCTCTGTTTCTCAAGAAAGCTATTTTATATTCACTCTAGGGTATACGCTCTGCCTTGAGCGTATACCCTCTGTGTTTTTTACGACTACACCACTGCTTACTATTAAACAGTATTTTTTAAGAAACAATAGACATTCCGATAACATGTATCCTTTAAAAGAACCCAATGCATATGATGCTAGAGGTATCAGCTATACAAAATTTCACATATAATTTAGATGTAATAAAAAACAAGCACCAAAAAACTCGAGTCCTTTATTAAATCGCGAAACCATATTGAATTGGAATCCACTTTGACAGTTGGGTCAAGCTGACGCTGTCGTAAATTATGACATTGCTGTCTGACTGTCATATACTATTTATTAAACCATGATCATGATATAATCATTTTTTATAATTCTGTCGTCGTGTCGTATATCGGCGGTTCTATGTTTGTGTTATACTGATGCTAGTTTCTTAAAAAAAAGAAAAAAAAACTAAAGAACCGCATTAATTTTCAATCTAAATGTCACATTATGTATTGTCATAAATATGATTTTATACTTCTCATTCCATAATTGACGAGCGTATTTTTTCCCTATGCTGAATATTTTATTATTTCCTTATAGACTGAAATTTAAAATACTTTATTTAAAATAACTTTATCATACTGTAATTGATAAGAAAATAAGAAAACAGTTGTTTATAACAAAACTACACATTATATAAAAGGTAACTTTGCTACCGATAGATTAGCTTACACGAAAAAGAAATTCTTTATAACCTAACAGTCTCTCCTAAACTGAAGAATAATAAATAATTAAGAGTATCTAAAAATTTTTGGTATACATTTATTTTCTATAAACAAAAACAATACATACTCTTTATTTTTAAAAGTTGACTTCCTTTTTATGAATGTCTACTTTAAGTTTCTAAAGCAATTTTTCATAATATTGAAAATCTATTGTCTATTATAAAAAAAAATGTTTTCTGTTTTAATTTCTTAAAAAGGTTATTACGTTAAATGTCTTTTAGTCCAAGAGCTGTTAAACATTTTAGGGAAGGTATTTGAGGCACCCCGAAAATTTGTGCAACACTTCTTTTGTAATGCCTGAATACAAAATCGAATATCTGGCTGAAGGATCGTGGCCCAAAACCTGTGCCAGACAAAAAATGGCACTTGACACGTGTCTGGCACAGTTTTTGTGCCGACTAAAGTGTCTGTCATTTTCAAAATATTTTTTTCTAAGCATAAATATTATTGTGCCTCAATCTCAGCGTGCCTCAAATACCTTTTTTGGGTAGTGTCAAAAAATGGCACTTGACACGTGTCTGGCACAGGTTTTGGGCCACGATGCTTCAGCCAGACATTCGATTTTGTATTCAGGCATTACAAAAGAAGTGTTGCACAAATTTTCAGGGTGCCTCAAATACCTACTCAAAAATGTTCAACAGCTCTCCTACTATTTGCACAAGTTCCGAAAGAATAATCGTCTATTACGAAAAAATTATATAATAAAATGAAATAAAAATAACACATTAACGGTTATAATAACCAATATATCCAACTTCTTACGTTCGGAATTATGCTTATGAGCGCTTTTTATTGATTTTCGTGCATTTATTTAACCATGTGTTTATTGCGACAGTAGATAGATCATTCTCGCAGCAAGTCAAGAACCAAAGGAAAGAAACATTTTCAGTGACATGTCACAGTATATCAAATCAGCAGAACTCAATATAATGATGAATAGTAACTGAAATTTCATGTTAACCCGTGTCACTCAATACATTTGCTGTGAGGTAATGATGTGGAAAATTCATTCATTCGTAACTTTTAGTGACATATGTGACAATCCGATAGGAATAACATTAATAACATACTGACATATAATTAAGACACATTTTCTGCAGTGAATTTTAAGAACCAACCGACTTTTCCTTAACTTTCAGTGGCAAACTTTTTCTTACTTTTTATTATTTTTTGTTAGTTATTTATATCACATCTAGAATTAAGAAAAAATATATTAATAAACATTATAAACAATATTTTTTTTTCTTTTTATTACTAGAAATGTGCTAAAATTTCCGAATATAAATACTTTTAAAAGGATATTTAAATTATAACAAATTTAAAATATGTATAAAATGAAATAAATTGAACATAAAGATTAATTATAGTCCGTATAATTCATCTATGCAAGGATATTTTCGTAAATAAATGAGGATTTACGTAAATTAAGTACTCATTCTCAAAGTAAGCACAGTATTTATTATTTCGCGAGGGTTAGATTTTCATTAATGTATGTCCTTTGTTTTTGTTTCGTCGTTGTGAATGAATAGATAATTATATTAAATAATTTAATTTAAATCTTTGATCTTTACTCTAAGCTCACTTCAGATCTTGTATTGATTGCTGTTGTACATAGTGAGAAATTCACAATTGAAATTTATAATCTTACTCTGTTTTTTTATTATTATAATTATTATTAAAAAAACAGCATTAATGGTATTATTAGTACTAAAATGTTATAATAGAAAGTAGCTTTTAGCATTTTTATTCTGTTTATTTAGCTGATTTATAGCTCAAGACCGTTTAATCCATTAACCCTTTCAAGGGCGGTGGCTAGAGGGTCTAGCCACCTAATTTTAATTCCAAAACTGACTACTGGCACCAAGAATATTTTAATAAAATGTTGCTTTTGTAGTTAAAGTGCAAAATAGCGTTTTGTTATTTAGTAAGAAATTCGTTTGAATATTCTGGTCTCAGTCAATTATTTCATCCTTTTACGAACAGAATTCCTCTGCCCCTGAAAGGGTTAACCGCGAAAACTATAAGGTTAAGGTTTTCAACTTTTTAGTTGAGCGTCGTTTGCCACCACAAACTCAAAAAGATAATTTTCGCCTTATATGATCTTAAAATTTTATGCCTTTCAGTAAGGCCACAATTTTATTGAAAAATACTGGTGTGTAGGTAAATAATTTGAATATACGCATTTATTTTGACCGTTGCGTGAACGCAACACCAGCGGGTAATGGGTTAAGCGTCCTGTAGAATTTTCCATGCATGTTTAACGATTCATAAAATTATAGCTATGAAAAGTAATTGGTATGAGGATTTGTGTTTGATGACTTTACATATATATTTACCTTATGCACATCAAAAAATTAACATTAACCCCTTCGGGACGAGTGCCTTTTACAGAATTTTTAATCTTTAGTCACCGGTTTTTTAAAACTGAAAATTTGCGTAATTGAATCGGGAAAATGCTCGGATTAAATAAGGCAAAATTTACTGGTGAGAATAATCCCCGCTTCTGAGCACGTTACGCGGCACGAATACCGGTCGCTCCTCCCAAAGGGTTTAATATAGATTTTGCATTATATGAGCGTTTGAATTCTAAAATTCTGTGTCAGAAAAGCACGGGTTAAGGGTTAAGAAATACAGGAATGATTAAAGTAAGCTAAGGTAAAAATCTTTTAACAAAAGATAGACAATGAGTAGAAAAGAGATTTCCTCGTCTGCTTTAAGAGGCATTTTATGTTTATCTAGTGTTTTGATCCAGCCGTAATCAATTTATCACTTTTTATTACGTAAGTTAGTTTTATTTTCAGTTAAATAACCTTTCCACTTGACTTACACAAGGCAGTTTTTACAATCTTTTCCATGATTTCAGTGAATCATTTCAACATAAAAAATGCTTTAGTGGAAGTTTTATCATTAAAGTATATATTTTATAAAGTTTAAAATTTATCTGTAAACAAGTACGAGCGGAAACACTCAATAGTCATTATAGAGAATGGAATAAAATATATATGTCTTAGAAATTGAAAAGTTTGTTTAAAAAAAAAAAAAAAAAAAAAAAAAAAAAACATAAATTAATGTATGTTTATATGATTCCTAAATAAATACATGTATTACGTATTGACTTACACTTTAAAAGGTTTGTAGAATGTACCTTCCTTATATCAGTTTAACTCTACCTTTAATTCAAAAGATGAATAATGTTGTACAAATGTTAATTGCGTTTAGAAACATTTAATTTCTTTTTTTTTTTTTTTTTTTTTTTTTTTTTTTTGTAAGTTTACTTCATGCCAAAATTGTTTTACGATTTTGTATTTAGAATAGAAATTTTATTTTTATTTTTTTCATTTTTATTTTTTATCCCTAAATTTATTTTGAAATTTAGTGATTATCAATTAAAAATCTTATATGTAGTTTTATAGCATATTCTATATCTTTTTTACAAATCTTTAAGAAAATATGAACTTTTACGAAATTTTAACAGTTGTTTTACTTATTTTACATACAAATATTTACTTCTTTAAAAACATATTATAATTTAACTCGCTTCATGACGATAATGTTTTACAATCATAATTATTTTACTCTATAAAATCCCCTTTCCCAATTTAGTTATGATTTTGATTATTATAATATAATCAGGGTTCGCACACTCATAAGTCACGCCCCATTTTGTAAGGACTCTACCACCAGTAATCGCATAAAATTATCATCTAGCTAACGAATCGTGAAGAAAATTATTTTTATAATAATACTGGTGGCAGTGTCCTTACAAAATGGGGCGTGGTTCAATGGTGTGCGAAACCTGTATAATGATTCTATTTTTGTAATACAGATTAACCCCTCAACGCTCGAATTAAATTACGGTTGAAAAATTCAAATTGCTTATTGGCATTACTTTTACGAAAAAGAAATATCTACTTTACTTAATGACAGGAAAAACGATACTTAAATATAGCCAATTTCACTATATTATAAAACTGGTGGGAATCAAACAATTTGAGTAAAAGACACAGCCCGAGAATATGACGGGAGTGAGAATTAAGGAGTTAAAAGTAAAATACTTTATGCTATCATAAGTAATTGGAACGCAATTTCAAACATACTTTACAGAAATCTAAACTACTAGTATAACCTAACACGTTATCATTTTCAAAACAAGTCTTAACGAGCAACATAACATCTCATTATTTATACACTAACAGTATATTTAACATTCCAACATCGAATAATGTGTTTTAATAAGCTGTTATTCTCAAAGTTTTTTAACTAGCTACTAAAAGTTTTATCTGAATAACGTTTAACAATCTATAAAATATTTCAAAATATTGTTGAATATTAAACTTTTCACAGTATAAAACTATTGGAAATATAAAATTCCCAATTATTAACAAAAGTTTTCCCCTTTTTATTCGCGTATAATTACTTGATTAATTAGAGGAAAATATTTTTTAATGAGAAGCATGCGAATGTATTTTTTATTTATTAATGAGAAAATTAAATCGCCTTGTCAAGATGTTGTATGATAGATAATCATGATTCGGAAGTTTTTGATATACTCTAAAAAGAAATAGTTAATATGTGACTATCGAATACAATAATAATTATAGTTTTACGTCACTGAAAGATTAGTTTTAGGCAAGATAGATTATGAGCAATACATTTTAACAAGTTTTAATTTCAACACATTTTTATTATAATGTAAATATGAAATTTTAAACTAATGAAAAAATGAAAATATTTTAGATAATATACTCTAGATCTATATCTTATTCCTATACAGGGTGTAACGTCTTTTTGTTGAACTATATTTAATATCAAAACGTGTGTTTTAGAGGAATAGATCGAAATACAAAAATGGTTCAAATGTCTCTCTTCATAATATGAAAATCTATTTACGATAAAATAGCTACTTTTAATGCCATTTTATGCATTAAAGAATATTAATACGAAAAAGAAAAAATAATAATACCCTTTCTATAAAATACGTAAAAAATGTTTTGCATGAATTTACATACCCCAAAACTGTACAATTTTTTATAATAAAAAAGAGATAAATAAAGAAGTAGGAAACTGTCCTTCAAACGTGGCTAAAGGGGTGCGTTCGTACTATAATTAGTTTTATAAATATTGAAATCTTGGTACAATAGCGCTTGCATTTTTGTGCAAAAATACATGAATACAAAATGTATTACGATTATATACGAATAACAAAGGCATTAATAAGGAAATAATATGATTCCATCTTAAACAGGACGTATTCAGAATGGCAATCTAGAATCATTACCCATCCAGGAATATGTTTGAACTAATTACGTATGGTAGGATTTAAGACGACAGTGGACATTCAAAATCACGAAATTTGACAAAGAAATACTTTTTTTTCTTTTCGAGAATTATAAAATTAGATGCTCAAATTTATCTGATGCAACAAGAATTTTTCAATTCCGACGCTTCTTCACAGAAGTATAAGCTTTTATATTTGTAAAAACTGTATACAGTAGAACCTCTTTTATCCGAAACTCTTTTAACCGAAAGTCTCGGTTAACCTAAATCCTTTTTTTTTTTTTTTTTTTACTATCACATTCCTCGTGTGCAAAATCCATTTTGAAAGACTTTTATTATTATTATTATTATTATTATTATTATTATTATTATTATTCCTTGTGTGCAAGCGGTACTTTCCGAGCTACGATTATATATAAATATTTTCGATACCCTTTCTTAGAGTTCCATTGAATTTAACTTATGCTCCCGTAAGCTGCGGAATGGAGCGAAGTAAACGAACAAATTAGCAATTCTGAAGCTTTTGCTTGTTTTGAAAAAGGCTTGACATAGCTGGAACATCAGAAAGACTGTGATACCCGTGGACTAATAATATTAAAAACTCCGTGGTAGAGCTTCAAAGAAAAGACAATCGAAACTGAGACAAACTAATCATTTTTATTTTACCATTGTGTTATATGTAAAAGGTACTTAATTTCAAAATTAAAATTCAGGTAATTTATTCTTGTTTCTATTTTGCTATTGCTTTATTTTTACTAAGCACTTGTTACCATAATAAGAAATATTGCATATATTTCTCCTTAACCTTAAAATTGAAGCATTCTCGATTATCCGAAAATTTCGATTTTCCGAAAGAGGGTCGTTCCCATTTACTTCGGGTAATCAAGGTTCTACTCCATATTTAAGCAGTTTGTTTTACCGAAAATGCTGTTTTCTCAAAATTGAAAATTTCGCTCATTTCTAACCTTTGAAACATTCCATGCGCAGTTCTAATTATCAGATTCTTTTTAAATTCATATTTTATATCCTCTGTACAATAATAAATAAATTTTAGCGTAAAACGTTGCATTTAAGGAATATTTTAACGTTGAACTTTATGTGAATATGAAAATATATAGCTATTTGTTTGGAAAAATGAAGGATAATTATCAAAATATTTTTTTTTTACTTACTTTCTTTCTTTCTAACCGATGACCAGGCCCCTACCTGCCGGGATGCCTCAGCTTAACGGGTTTAGTACCTGGCATCGGGGCGATAGACCGCCTAACCTCCGCGAAGCGGCAATAAACCTGACATCATTGCCTCGATCGTCATCCTATTTGCAGTGCCTACTGCTCGTTTGTGTATACTATGTTTTGCCGGTTACTTAACGTTATAACCTGTTGTTCGGCACCTGCACATTGCTACTCATGTTGGTCTCGTAATTTAGAACCTTGATCAGATGACGAGACCTTCACCTGGCCAGGCACCTCCAGAGGTATAATTCACAGGTAACTTGGAGGACTTTGCACCCACGACGGATTTTACATGCAGCAGGCGCCATTAGCGTACATGGCGGATTATAGCCAGCAGTATGCCTCGATCCCGCGGCCTTAGCTGCGGATTCGATGCTCTGCCAACTGGGCCACCGCTGCCCGAACTACTTCTGAATGACCTGGGATTTAGAAGCCGAATTGTTGGTGCAGACTTGTCATAAGAAAAAGGATTGGAGGGGGTGAGGAAGCAAAAAAATAAATAAATAAATAAAATAAAATAAAAAAATAAATAAATAAAAAAGAATTAAAAAAAAAGAAAAAAAAATGGAGCGCCGCAGATAGACAAGTTGCACCAAAAGTTAATTTTGGGCCGAAATGCTAGACAAACATAACGATGCAAGGGGATAAGACTCCGAATATCTACCGTACCCCACCGCGTAGAAACTGACTCCGTAGACTTCCCACTGGAGAGGGTCCGGTAGCTTGTGCAGGCTATAGCCTATGTGCAACTAAGAATAGTAAAGAGGCGGTAGTCAAAAAGAAAAAGAAAAAGAAAAAAAAACCTGAAAGGGAAAGGGGTTAGCTTGTACATGTTATTACACTTAAAACTTACTTATAGCTATTTACTTAACTATCATTTATTACATATATTGTTTTAATATTATCCTATAGCACTAGGTGATACTAAACGAACTAGAGTAATTTACTTCAGATTATTTAAATATTGCCTGGCTATTTAAAATGAATTTATATTTTAATCATTTCTAATATTAGAATCGGGATTTTATTTATTAATTATTATTATTATTTTTATATTATCTTATGACAAGTTAACTATGAATTGGTATACTATTATTTAGCTAGGAGGGAATTGATAAGAGACTAACGAGCTGACCTAGTGAGATTAATATACTAATTTCTAATTGAACTAGCTGCTTGAGGTTGTAACTTAGACATAAGCTATGGGTGTTGGGTTTGACCTAAATTAACATTTAATTTAATAATTCATTATATTTGTCTAGTATAATATACTTATCTCACCCAGTGGACTTGTTCTTCTGAGGAGGTTTCCTTGTCTTGGTATTTGGTCACTGTCGTGGTGGTTGTCTTTTTAATATTTTGACATATTCTTGTGGGTCTTTTCTTTATCCTTGATTAGATATATGCTTCTCACATACCGTGAGATGCTTGTCTCTATCGTAGGTTGTTTTCCTTTATGACTATTAATGGTGGATGTCTAAATTTGAGGTTTTGTCACTTTGCGAACTTGCCGCTGATGGTTTGACGACTTGTGGTCTTTAATTGTGACCCTTTGAGTTGGCTTTGATCACTTAACAGGTTCATTAATCAAGGTTTCATTCACCAGGTTCATTCACCAAATTACTTACTTATATATTGAGCGAACTTTTACAATTCACACCAATTTCCATTGTAATATATAAAAAGTATGTCATCTCTATAATAATAGCCTAAGTCATGTGACTGTCATCAATAGTCCCAGGTGGACCGCTTCACTTTTTATATGCCAAACACCCAATTTGGAAATTTAATGTTAGCCGGGCGCAGGTGATAAATCGCCAAATATTGTTCCATTGCGATCATATCATCAGTATTATAACAGTCCATCTCATGCGACTGTCATAAACAATTTTTCGCGAGGTAAATTAAAACAAAGCTTTCATGTTGAAATTAAATATGAATTAACTATTATTTATTACTTTTTTTTCTTTTCATTATTTTCTTTTCTTTTCCTTTTTTAAGAAATAAGAGAAAATTGAGAGTCATAAATTTTAAGTATTTCAGTTTTAAATTAAAGTTATGTATCTTAAATATGAGTGAAAGTATTATATTTTAAATGAAATTAATAAAATAAGAAAAAAAATACGACGGGTACAATGTTAGACCATTTATCACCTGCACTTGGCTTACATAAAAATACCAAGTTCATGATTTGTGTATGAGAATGTTCCGATTTGGCGACGGATTGAGCAAGTAAATTAAATTATGAGTAAAAGTAACATGATACAATGTTTAGCATAGATTTAAGGCGACCAAACTGGTCGCCACGGGCGGCTAGTGATTAAATATTGCAATATTTTATGAAAGCGAAATGCGCATGGGACATTTTAAAATGTGATAATTATTCGTTATTTTAAAAATTCAATAATTTAATAATTTAAAAACTTTTTATTTTTTTATCACCAAATTTGAATATAACTATTTGAGCTTGCAATTAACAAATCAGCCAATTTTCAAATGAATCCATTGAAAATAGAGGGATTTGTTTTTCAAAGTCCACTGTCCCCTTAATAAAATGAAAAAAAAAAAACTTTTATTAATATGTTTTTAAATTTTGTTTCGATTTCCATAAAATTTGAAATTAATCAGCAAATTTCTGTAACTGTTATGTATATTAAATTTCAAACCATTCGTTTGGGTAGTTTTTGTGTTGTTATATGCGGACTGATGGACGGACCGGACGTCTAGTATAGCTGCTAAGTTATTATATAATTACTAGACTCCCTTGGCGACCAGTTTGGTCTCCTTTAAACCTATGGTAAGCATTGTATCATGTTGCTTTTATTCATAATTTAATTTACTTGCTCAATCGTTCGCCAAATCAGAAGATTCTAATACAGAAATCATGAACTCGGTATTTTTATGCAGGGGATAAATCGCAGGTGCATGATGCAGGTGATAAATCGCCAAACATTGTACCCGCCGTAATTTTTCTTATTTCATTAATTTCATTTAAAATATAACACTTTCACTCAGTTTATTTAAAATACATAAGTTTAATTTAAAACTGAAATACTTAAAATTCATGACTCTCAATTTTTTCTTATTTCTTAGAAAAAAAAAAAAAAAAAAAAAGAAAAAAAAAGAAACAAAATGAAAACAAAACAAAACAAAATAAAAATTAATAAATAATACTATAAATTATGACATTTAATTTCAAATCAAAGCTTTGTTTTAATTTACCTCGCGAAAATTTGTTTATGACAGTCGCATGAGATGGACTATTATAATACTGATGATATGATGGCGATGGAACAATATTTGGCGACTTATCACCTGCGCCCGGCTAACATTAAATTACCAAATTGCCTGTTTGGCATATAAAAAGTGAAGCGGTCAACCCGGAACTATTGATGAGAGTCACATGACTTAGGCTATTATTATAGAGATGAATGCACCTAAGAATGGAAAATTACATAACGCCAATATTATATATATATATATATATATATATATTTACTTTTTAAATTAAAATATTTGATCGATTCATTTCAAAATATTCTTTTATGAAATTAATCACTTCATTCTGAAATTACGCTTAAAAATATTGCACATGCACCAAGCTAAATTTAATGATAGTTTGTTATATAAACATTCCATCAGTTCTAGGTATATATTTTCTATTCTTTATGTTACAATTAAAGAAACAAATAACAATCATAAACAACAGAAAACATAGTAACGATCATGTCATTTTATTTCATCTTTAAATTTATCTGAAATCATGAGTGTAGCAGACATAGTATGGGAAACTAAAATTAATTTTCGAGTTTGTTAATAGAATTTTGAAAAAAGGTGTATAAATACAATATTCAAATTCAAATAATGCTTAAAATCAATCTAAATGGTAAATTTATTTAAAGAACATATTGGATGCAAGACAGATTTTTAATGGAATCTAGCATTATGCTACGACGCAGGATAAAAAAAACCCTAGACCATAGGATAAATAACTAGGTTAAGAAAAATCATGTTTTAAAAAAATGCTTACTCGATATCCTGTTAGCATTTGAAAAACCGATAATTCCTGTTGAAAAAATTTATTAACTGTAAAAACTATGTAGAAAGACTTGGTCTTTTTCTTTTTTTAAAATGAGTAGAACAAAATATTTTGCTTCAGAAATTCTGCTTTAAATCTTGAAAAGGTAATATATTCTGAAGTATTTATGGTAAATTAAAGCTTATTCAGGATAAATCGGAAGAATACTTTTTATATATTGATAAATTTTTAACATTCCAAGGAAGAGTTTTTTTGCAGCAAGCGGACTTTTGATCTCAAACCTATGTTACAAACAAGAAAATAAATAAAAAATATTAGAGCCAAAACTTTTACTTGAATTTTTGACAAATATAATATTTATTACAAAACAACTTTCTCCACACATATCTGCTCTCGTGTCCACATATGTCAAAACTAAACGGAATAACTGGTACTGATTCCGTAGAATCACTTAATAAAAGACATAATGTACATTTATACGGTGTTTAAATTCAATTTGAAAGTGCCATACACTATTTACTAAACCAGAATTGTGACTTTTAAAGGTATTTGGATATTAATAAAAGTTTAAATTGACTCAACTCTATATATATATATATATATATATATATATATAATAAAAATACTGACAAAAAGACAACAACACAAAAAGGTGATTAAATAAAATCATCAAACCATCTGTTTTCATTTAACACTATTTCTACCGCGATTTTTTCTATACCTATTTCTACCAAGAGGTATTTTTACACATTTGCGTTTGAATGCAAATAATTGTCAAAACTGTTCGGATTTCAAATTATCAGTGAAATACAGATAATTTGAGCAATAGATTTATTAATACAGTGATGCGTATTTATTAGAAATTATTTAATCAGGTTATAAATACTAGCTTAATTAAACAATCTACAAAATATAAATATACATCAATGTAATCAAACGCCAATTACGTCAACAGGAACAACAATAAAAAAATATTATCTTCTTCATTTTTTTCAATTTTTATTAGAAAACAAAATATTTTAATATAATTAACACAACAAACTTTCAGTCTCATGGATAAAAATTCAATCTTCGTAACAACAACAACAATAATCATAAAAACAGCAGTGTAATAAAATTCTTTCCTTATTCAATACCACAATATTTATATGAATGAAAACAAAATTCATATGTATTGAACTAACTGCCATAATTAGAGACCAAAATGCGTTATTAATTTTTTTAGAACTAGTCACTGCAATGATTTACACTAAACGGCGGAAAGCAATATAATATCAAAGTTATGCAGCAACTCCTGTATTTTCCGTTACAACTGAAATCTGGATTCTTTAATCTGAGTATTATTGATATGGTGCTGTAAAATGGTGTTGATATTTATGTGTAAAATTGTTTAAAATCAGAAATAATGAAATCCTTAGAAATTAGAAATGATGGAATCCTTAAGTTGTCAAAGACATCTCATGGTAGAAATAGGTATACCATATGCATATTTTTATATCAAGGATGAGCTGGAGGAAAATGATATCGCTGAATTAATTTGGTAGCTATTGTATGAAAAGTCAAAAAATTAATTGTGGAGAAATGATTAATCTCAGAGAATAATTTTAAGCTAAAATGAAAGGTGTCTTTTGAGTCCTCTTGGTAGAAATAGGGTTAATAAAACAGACAATTAACCCTTTTAAGCGCAGTGGAATGTATTTTATATTATTTAGCTTTAATGAATATTTCTACAAGATTTTTTGAAAAAAAAATTATTATAACTTTGATGAAATGAAAGATACGATACGTTATCTATACATTATGTTAACTCAATTTTTTAAACAGTCGTTCGTCTATACTTACAAGGAGAGGGTCCGAGGTTAGTGTCACCGAAAGCGATGAACATTTGTGTATTGATAGAGTATAGTTAGTATGTAAATATATGACCGCCATAAAGCTCAAGCCCCAGGGGGTCTTGAGAAAATAAGTCTCAGAGTTTAAGCTACAGTTTATAATCGGATAAATGTCCATCGCATTCGTTGACACCAACATCGGACCTTCTCCTTGTTAGTCAACTCTGACTCCCCACCATACTGCTGGTGAAGTTCCGCTTTCTCATTTTCGGATTGGTTGTTCGCACAGCAAGTCCCCATAAATAGACCCTTTCCAATAACCAATCACCAATCACCAATCACCCTACAAATTTAGTCTTGAATTTTGCGATAGACAGAAAGGTAGATCTACAGACTTTTCCCTTACATATTAGTTTCTATTTTTAACTTATTATTGCAATATATACTGTACTACTGACATACTTCTTTCGTGGTTCCCTGAGATGAGGTAAACAATTTATTGCCCTCGAGGCCGTGGAGTTGTCTGAAAAGTATGAAGCCCATGAACTCATGCACTATTCACTATTCAAGCTATAAAATTGCATTTCCCTATTTTCAAATATAACTTTTCAAAATTCTGATGTGAATTCAGTATTACTAAAATGCAATAACTTGCCCATGAAATAGTTAAAATTGATGATATGAATTTATTTATCTTCTAATTGGTGGTAGAGAAAAAAAAAACATTCCGATGGCTTGTTTTAATAAATAATTTGAGATCTTGTAAAGGATACAAATATAGGTGGTAGCTTTTTGGCTTCTATTATCTCTCAGCCCCCATTATATGCAATAAGACATGTGAGTATGTATTTCATGAATTTGGACTTATTTTATATAAAAGCATGTAAATGCACAAATATTTGGGAAAAAATTAAACACATATTTGCCTATTAGATTAATTTTGAACACAATTATTCAATTGTTAAATAAATCATAGCAATTGTAAATTTACAAGTGGATGAAAAAAGTCCCAGACAGGATTCGAACCAGATAAAACGCCAATTATCTACCGACTGAGTCATCCCGGACGAATCGGGTGGGCAAGTTCACCCAACTAACCTTTTACGATCACAGTATCTGGTCTGATATTAGAGACAGCTCAACAGAATAAATTCAAGGTTATTTTTGTAACTCGACAATATAGGACATTGGCGTCTTCAGTCAAGATATCCCTGGTGCGAATCCTGACCGTATTTCCGCGAATCCTGGTGCGTATTTTTTCACTCCCTCACTTGAAATTTTACAACTGTTATGATTTATTTACCAAATAATTAATTGTGTTAAAAATTAATCTAATATAATTGCGCATGTAGCGTTTATTGCAGTTACAAAAATAACCTTAGATTTATTCTATTGAGCTGATTCATATATCAGGCCAGATACTCTGATCGTTAAAGTTTAGTTGGGTGAATTTGTCCTCCAGATTCGTCCAGGATGGCTCAGTCGTACAGTAGTTGAGGCTTCAGCCAATATATCCCTTGTTCAAATACTGTCCAGGACATTTTTCACGCACTTTGTAAATTTGCAACTGTTATGACATATTTTTATGTTACTTTTCTGAAAAAAAGGAAGCCTTTAGCACTGATAAATGTATCGAAGGGTGCCAGTTTATGTTTAGTAGAATTTTGTTTAATTCTTAAGATAGAACCCAGCCAAGAATATTCAATTAAAATTTAAGAAAGATGTGCAAGTGTTTTTCATGAATAGCAACACATACATAGGGTGTTTACAAATTTTTAGAATGGTTTTGATAATGGATTTCAAAAGTTCAAGTATTTTGAGGAAAAAAATTCTGGCAACAGCATGTTATCTAAAATTAAAATTATCGTCTGATACTTTGTTGTTATTTAAAAAAAAAGGGGGGGGGGGTTGCAAACAACTGAAGAATATATATATTTTTTTTCCATTTGTTCAAAAAGAAATATTCTTATTCAGTAATTTGAAAAAAGAAATGTTAAACGCTTCGTATAAAAATCGTTAAGGGTAATAATAAATAAATAAATATATATAGATATATAAATAAACAGGCTTATTAAACAAAAAGGAAAATCCTGTCAACAAATACACGAAAAAAAAAAGATCCAAATGATTCCAATTGAATACCCTAAAAAGTTTGTGCACAAAAGTTTGTAAAATACGCCGGCGCAGAAATAAATTTTAAAGTATAAATTACATCTCTAGCAGTAATAAACAATTGAAAATTCAAATAAAAAATAATCGCAGACTTTTGCCGAAGCATAATGTTGAACTTTGAGCCTTGTAAAGTCTTTTGTAGAGCCTTGTACAAAAAACACTTAGAACGAGATTAATGGAACGTTACCTTTCATGAAGGACGGGTTTACCTAAATGACTAAAAAAATGTTATAATTGCTATCAAAAGCGTAGCGAAAAAGTATCTAACAATGGTTCAGAGAATGCAAAAGGAGCTATCATGTTTCTATTTCAGTTGATTAACTCTAGATGGCAGCATCAAAATTTTCTTTCTTCCCACAGTTCTTTTCCAGAGAATTCTCTTCTGTTTACTTTTGTGAAGTCATGTGACCTATGTATGTAAGTGTTGTGCTGTGTTTGTGAAATGATTATTAAATGTTTAAATGTCTACCAGCGACCTCGTTATTCAGAGTTATCTTAATTATTATTAGTTAATTACTAAATATATACTATGAATGGCGACGTTGGAAAATAAAGGTGGTACTTTAACCAGAAAATGTTTAATGAAAATGATAATCGTGCCGTTGAAAATGGCTATAATTCTGGTTTTCAATATTCTACGGTTCGGTGGAATACTACAATGCTTTATTAATACTTCATAGTCCTCTACACTATTTAAGGCGGCGGTAAGTGATATTACATTTACTTTTACATTGTTACATACTTTTGCTACGTTTAATAAAATAAAATATGTTTACGCACTTCAAAGATTTTGATGAAAAAGTGGAAAGTGTCACAACTTACGTGAAACGACTGGAACAAAATTTCGTTCTGTATGATATAACAGAACAAAAGAAAGTACCTGCTATTCTATCATTATTAGGACCGAAATTATATAGTTTATTATGTGATTTATGCTTACCTAAGAATTGTGAAACTTTAAAAGATAATGAAATTGTTGATATTCTGCTTAAACACTTAAGCCCCGCCCCCAATAAATTCATTGAGAGAATTAAATTTAGAAAATGTTTTCAGAATAAAAATGAATCAATTCAAGATTTTGCTTCTAGATTAAAAAAGGGTACGACCTTTTGTGCATTTACTGGTGATACTCTAAATGAAAATTTACTGGAACAGTTTTTGCGCGGTCTGAAAAATGAAAATATTCAGAATAAATTGATAACTCAAGTTGATGATTTAAATTTCGAAAAAGCTGTTGAGAAAGCTTTAGCTTTATATAATGTAGATATTGAAATTGCTGAAATTAAGCATAAAAATTTCAATGTAAATAAAATTTCCAGTACGAAAAATATACAAAACAAGAACTTACAAAATTGCTCTCAAAAACAGAATGTCAACAATCATGTAAATAATACACATTCTGACATGAATAAAAATAAGTTAAAATGCTATCGATGTGGAAATGCCTCTCATTTAGCAAATCCATGCAGATTTATAAATGTTACTTGCAATCTTTGTAGAAAAAAAGGCCATTTAAGCAAGGTATGCAGACGTACAAATTCTCAAAAACAGGTTAATTCTTTAAATACTGTAAATGTTTTATCTGTTAAGTATGATAAAGGCTCTAATCCAATTAAGTTGTCTGTTTTTATTGAAAACAAGATTAGAGCTGATATGGAATTAGATACTGGATCTGGAATTTCTGCTATTCCTTTAAAAAGATTTCGCAGAATTTTTCATGATCATAAAATTTTTCCTCCAGATGTTCAGTTAAAAACTGCAACTGGTGAAATTTTCAAACCCATAGGTTATGTTGAAGTAAATGTTACTTATGAAAATAAAACTAGAAAGGTAAAGTTGTATTTGATAAAAGAAGATAATTTTCCATTATTATTTGGTAGAGATTGGGTATCTGAATTTGATATTTTTCCACATAATTTAAAATCAGTATATGTGAATGAAGTTGTAAAGTATTCTGATAAATTACAAGGTTTGCTACAGGAATTTTCTGATTTATTTACTGATAAGGCTGGGGAGATAAAAGATTTACATGTAGAACTTTATCTTGAAAAAGATGCTACACCCATATTTTGCAAAGCTAGGACTGTCACTTATGCACTACGTGCAGCAGTCAATGACGAATTACAAAGATTACAAGACGCAGGTATTATTAAACCAGTTACAAACAGCAAGTGGTCAACTCCTATAGTTCCAGTGGTTAAGCCTAATGGGAAAATTCGTTTATGTGGCGATTTTAAAGTAACATTAAATAAATGTCTGAAAGTTGATAAATATCCTTTACCTAAAATAGAAGATATGTTAGCTACATTAGGTGGTGGTGTACATTTTACAAAAAATGATTTAAATCAAGCTTATCTTCAGTTACCTGTAGATGAACAATCACAAGAATTATTGACCATTAATACACCAAAAGGATTATTCCAATTCCTTAAGTTATCTATGGGTCTTGCTAGTTCTCCTGCTATATGGCAAAGAAAAATTTAGCAAATTTTAAGAGGAATTGAGGCAGTTGCCATTTTTATAGATGATATTGGGGTTACAGGTGAAACAGATGAAATTCATTTAGAAAGATTGAAGCAAGTATTAGAAAGATAAAGGGAATATAACATTAGGATAAATAAAGAAAAATCATTCTTTATGGTAGATGAGATTACTTACTGTGGTTATAAAGTTGATAAACATGGTATTCATAAAACACAAGATAAAATTGAAGCAATTTTAAATGCTCCAAGACCAGTAAATGTATCTCAGATTAAAGCTTTTCTAGGCTTAATTACATATTATGCTAAGTTTGTACCAAACTTATCTACTATTGCAAATCCTTTGAATAATTTGTTTAGGAAGAATGTTAAATTTCATTGGTCTTATAAGTGTGAACAAGCATTTAAAGTATAAAAAAAGAAATTACTTCTGACAGGTTTCTTGCTCACTTTAATCCTAAGTTACCTTTAGTTTTAGCTACTGATGCTTCTCCTTATGGTATCTTTGCAGTTCTTTCGCATATGATGCCAGATAACACTGAAAAGCCTATTGGGTTTGTGTCCAGAACTTTGACCACTGCAGAAAAACGGTATAGTCAAGTTGATAAAGAAGCGTTAGCGATTATATTTGGTGTGAAGAATTTTTTTCAATATTTGTATGGCAACAGGTTTATCTTATTTACTGACATTAAACCTTTAGTGTCTCTTTTTGCTCCTTCTAAAAGTATCCCTGTTTTTTCGGCTGCTCGAATGCAACGATACGCAATTTATTTACAAACGTTCAAATATGATATCCGTTATAAAAAAAAAACTACTGATCACGGAAATGTTGATGCTCTTTCACGACTTCCTTTACGTAGTGAAGATTTACCTCAACATTTAAATTCGAATGATGCAATTGATAAATCTGAACTGCTTCAAATTAATCAACTCTCTATTTTACCATTAACTTCCAAATCTATTGCTTCAGCTACAAAATCGGATCCCCTTTTACGTCAAATTTTTCATCACCTCATTTCTGGTTCTGAAATTCCTAAAAATTTACTTTTTGGTGGTAAACAAGAAGAATTCACTCTTCAACACAGTTGTATTTTAAAAGGATGTAGGGTAGTTATCCCTGAAATTCATAGAAACCAAATCTTAAAAGAATCACACTTTGGTCATTTTGGTATAGTTAAAATGAAGTCTTTAGCCCGTAGTTTTGTATGGTGGACAGGCATAGAACACGATATTGAAGATCTTGCACGAAATTTCCCTACTTGTATAAATTTGAAAAATAATCCTCCCAAAGTTGATACACATCATTGGGAATGGCCTACTGCTCCATGGCAAAGAATTCATATTGATTATTTTGGTCCTGTTATGGGGAAAATGCTTCTTTTAGTGGTTGATGCCCATAGCAAATGGACAGAAGTTTTTATTGTTCCTAGTACAAGTTCAGAAAATACCATTACTTGTCTCTCTTCACTTTTTGCACGATACGGTTTTCCAATTTCTTTAGTATCAGATAACGCTAAACAGTTTACATCTGAAGAATTAGTGACATTTTTGAGAAATCATGGTGTAAAACATAAGTTCAGTGCTCCATACCATCCAGCTACAAATGGACAGGCGGAGAGATATGTGCAATTTCTTAAACGTGGATTAAAAGCCTTAGCTTCCGATCCTGGTACTTTACAAATGAAATTAAATAGCTTCCTTTTGCAATATAGGAAGATGCCTCATATTACAACGGGGGTGAGTCCTGCATCTCTATTTCTAAAACGTCATATAAGGACAAAAATAGATTTGATAGTGCCAAATGTTATAAATTTCGTTCATGATAAACAAGATGCGAAAAAGTCTAAAGTTAAAATAAAAGAATTTGAAATTAACCAGAAAGTAGCTGTAAGAAATTATACTCCAGAAGCCAAGTGTAAAATTCATCGAATAATAGCAAGAGAGGGAAAATTACATTATAGAGTTCAAGTTGGTTTGAATATCTGGAAAAGGCATGTTGATCAAATAACAAATGTAGGTTCAGAGATTTCTTTAGTTAATGATACAAATTCTGAAGAAAGTGATACAGGAAATTTCAGAAGTGAAAATGCAATTGTGAAACAAGGTGATTTTCCACCAATACAGCCTAGTATCGCAGCTCCAGAACCAGTTGATTCTCATGAGCCATGTACTCCGGGTCCTACACCAACTGACTTTCATCCTGATTCTCCAAAACCTTCTGTGCCCACTAGTTCAATAGTTGATGCTGCTGAACTTAAATCTAATTATTCTTCTCCTTCTCCACAGGTACTGAGACGATCCGGTCGATACAGAAGACCTCCTGACAGATTCAAATATTAAGTAGGAGAGAGCTGTCATGTTTGTATTTCAGTTGATTAACTCTAGATGGAAGCATCAAAACTTTCTTTCATCCCACAATTCTTTTCCAGAGAATTCTCTTCTGTTTACTTTTGTGTAGTCATGTGACCTACGTATGTAAGTGTTGTGCTGTGTTTGTGAAATGATTATTAAATGTTGAAATGTCTACCAGCGACCTCGTTATTCAGAGTTATCTTAATTATTATTAGTTAATTACTAAATATATACTATAGATTTGCAATAAAAGATTTAAAATTTTCGCACGTTTCTCTTGCAGTGGGAAACAATGTTAAAATATATGCATAATAATATCAGACAATTGTTTAACGTTCAATATTTATGGAAAATTTTCCAATCTTTATTTCAGCTATTTTCATAGAGTGATATTGCTCCAAGAGAATGCAACCAGCTACATTTAAAAAAGTCACTGAATTCTTTAAAAAAATTTAATACAGACACCGGTATTGTTTTTATTGATATTTTCAATATCTTTCTGCGAAACCACCTTGTTTTCCCTCTTGTTATGCCATTGGCCTAAACAAAAGCTCTTCCAAAGAGCAAACACATCATCATTCTGATTCAGAACTAGTAGACAAGTTGTTAACCCAAGAGGTTTATAGCTACTGTGCTCTACTGGTATTTATTTATTATTATTTTAAATATAAGGTTTCAACTTTATATAAATTTTATTCTTTTGTATAAACATGTATGTCAATAAAAGAATTTCCAAACTACACATTATGTCCAAAATTAGGGTCACAAATATAAATTCTGTGAAAATTGATGAACTATTCGCTGTATTGCCACGACATTTGGTACAGATGTTTATTATAATAGGAGAAAGATATTGCGACATAAAAATATGGAAAATAATTTAATTGTGAATTAATAAACAGGGTATATAAAAAAGCGTTAAATCATGAATCAGAGATAAAGCATTTATCTCGGGAAAAGTATGTCTAACATGGAGTGGGACTGTGGAATGCCCTTGAACAGGTTATTAATTGTGTGATTCGTATAGGTGTATTATACCTCCTTTTGCCCGATTAAATTTAAACCTGACGGTAGAAGCTTGTACAATTCTGTTCTGTTTTCAAAACGGTTTTAATATTTGATCATGTTTATAATTTTTCGTGACAAATGGCTCCACCGTGCACTGCTATACAAGCCTCACAACGAGCTGTCATACAGTTTATGAGGGTATCAATAAATGTTTATGGCAGCAAAGCCCATTCTTCTGAAAACACAGTTTTTAGTTCCTGGCGGGTTCAAGCAGGAGGGTAACGCTGTGCAATGGCTCTTCTTAGGCCATCCCAAACATGTTTAATGGGATTGAGGTCCGGAGATCTCGAGGGACAATTCATACGGCGAATATCCTTTTGTTCAAAAAAATCATCAACAATGTGAGATCCCTGTGGCTTCGGATTATCGTTCATAAACATGTAGTGCATGGCTACAGCACCCCCAAAAAAACCTTACATAGGTTTCAAGAACCCCATCCTTAAAACCCGGTGTCCAGTCTTGTATGTCCCTTTCACTACATCCAACCGGAAATCCCGGTTGTTGTAGAGCCAAAGACATCAATCTGGGACACAACAAGAATGTGGGCGTGATATTTTTAGTTATGAGCCGAGATTCACCACGCAGAGTTATTCTCGTCGAATCTTCATATGTAGGGAACATGGAGCTCTTTATCATCCCTCCTACGAAAAAGAAATCCACAGATTTTGTGGGAAAGGAATTTTTATCTGGGAAGCATAATAGTAGGGGAAGACGGAGAGTTCAGCCCCAGCAGGTGGATTGTGGATTGTATGGATGTGGGTGGAATCCACCTTGTGGGTGGAATCCACCTTGTGGATGGAGGAGGAGGGTGGAATCCACCTGTTGGGAGACTTATCCTATAGTAGGAGGGGTTAAATGTTGGAGGGGGCTTAATTTTTGAGAGGGGCTTATTTTTTTTTTCGAATCGACTTGGAGTAGAGATGGAAATATCATACTATAACATAGGTCTTTTCGAGAGGAAGTATGAAGACACTAAATTTTTCGATGGGCTTATTTTTTAGGGGGGCTTAATTTTTGAGGGGGCTTAATATATTTTTTTTTCGAATTGATTTAGTATTAGAATGGAAATATCATACTATAACATAGAGATGTAGGTATTTTCGAAAGGGAGTTTGAGGAGCCTAAATTTTTTAGAGGGGCTTATTTTTTAGGGGGGCTTATTTTTAGGGGGGCTTAATTTTTTTTTTTTTCTGAATTATCTTAGAATTTGAATGAAGATAAAAATGTCTTATGTTTTCTGAAAAAAATTTTTGATGCTGCCATCTGTATGCGGTAGTGTGAATTTATTATTGAAAATAGTATTTTATTTTTGAAAAGGTTTGAGGAAGGTTTGAACCTGCAAAATAGTCTCTTGGCTCGATGATATGTTGAAGACTTAACTAATCGAGCCAAGAAACTATGTCTATATGTTTAGAATTTAGATATTTCAAAATAAAAAATTGTATTCCCCCTTCTGTATGCGCAAAGAGAGGTTGGTTTCTTAAGATAACTCATTAATACCTATTTTAACTGCTCACTCTGCGAATTCTTTTAATGTGTATGATTTTTATTTTTAGTTTAACTGATTTTATCGATTTTGTGAATGAGAGTTTGATTATTTTAGCAAGCTAAGGTTTCGAACCTGCGAACTCCCATTCAAATTTCATTTTTTGTAACTGATAAGCTATCCACTATTCAAACCGCGCCCCGACAATTACTGAATTACTTTTGAACACTATATATTTTTAAAAAATACCTACCTCTTCCTCTTTCTTATACTAGGAAAGTTAATACAATTTATGTTTAAATTGAAGAAATGATTAATTTTTTATATTTCTTTAATAAGCAACTCATTTTTTATATCGATTAGAAGGCTACCAAACGTTTTGAATTAAACATTGTTTTCACCAGTATTAATCCACCTAAGTTTAGAATTATACTTTTTCTTGTGAACCATATCATATTCATTTAATCGTCTGAAATACACTTCCTAAACCCTCTTATCAACGTTACTCACTATCTATCACAAACATCCGATTAGTCTAATCAGCTTTTTTTCAACAGAAAATAGCTAATATGTAAATATTGATAACTATTGAAGAGATTATTCCACTTGTTTACAGATTTTAAATGAAAGTTTGAAATATTTGTCAGATTTTCTATTTATCAATTATTATAAATTGAATCAACTCATAGTTTGTTATTGCAATAGATAATTATTTGATGATTCTACACTAGTTCTAATGAATTTTAAAACTACTGCTTCACTTCAACTCATTCTTTTATACAGTTTAATAAATTTAGTTTGAATTAAACCATTGGTTTGTCATATATTTCACTGAAATAATAAAATAAATGTGTAAAACCTTAGAATGACGAATTCAAAAACGTAACGTGATGAATCATATACTTTTTAAACATTACATAAAAACCTTTGGATTGATTCACTTCCTGTGAGCTTCCTACACATACTTTTTTATGCCACGTGTTTTTCTGAAATTTTTGCACCAATCATATTACATGATTTGCACTATCGTAATAATTTTTTAACATGCGCCCCCTATGATTATATATAAAATTGAATGAAACGAGACTTTTTCATTAGTGTTTGCTATTTTTTGAGTGTGTGAAGACGTTTTTTTTTTTCACTTAAGATAATATGGCTAGTTTTCAAGATGGACATTCTACTATGTTAAGCGATGATGTATCACGTTTGAATAATCAATATTTTTCATCAAGATTAAATGATCAAGGCATGGGATTAATAGTACAACCTAAAGTAGAACCCGTTTCAGATAATGAAGCGGAATTCTCCTCATCAGAACTGAAGAAACAGAAGCCACCTTTTTTGTGTACTGTTTGCAGCAAATCTTTTTCACGAAAGGGCAATTTAAAACAACATTTGATGATTCATTCAGAAGAAAGACCATTTATATGTGACATCTGCCAAAAAGCATTCTCTAGAAAGGCTATTTTGAATCGTCATACACTATCCCATTTAAAGATTTCTTCCCAACATAAATGTGAATCGTGCGGTGAAGCGTACTCAAGAAAGTATGACTTATTAAAACACATGAAGATCCACAAGTCCTCCAAAAACGATAAATGTATTCAGCGTAGTGAAATATTCAATCCCAACTCCGATTTTTTATATCATTTGAAAACTTCACAGAGAGTTAGATGCAAAATTGATAATTCATCCTCTTTAAAAGATGTGTTTTTTGAGAAGGTTAAGCATTTTAAAAGGCAAAATGCGTTAAACATATTTACTAAAACTGTAATCAACTCTAACGAGGAGAATGCTACAGACTTTAACACATTTTTTGATAGTATTCATTCGGACGTTTTAAACGAATTAATCTACCAGATTCAAGTTAAAAGATCGATGAAATGGTATGCAAGTGTACAAGTTGTTGTATATCGTGTAACACAGGAGGGTGTCTTAGAGATTGCCACACCCTATTTCCTTTCAAAAACTATACTTGAATTAACGAAACAAAACTTATCTGAACATGTTGAGGATACCTTTGCAAAAATTATTAAGTCCTATGAGAAGTCCACCAGACGTGGTTTTAATTGGACATTAGAGAAAATATTGAATTTAGAACTATCTACCTTTAAAATATAACATGATTTGAAATGTTTATACCTTTTTGAAATATGTGTACTCATGTTTTCACTATTGTAACTATTGAAAACAACGAATAAATAATGTGTAAATGAAAAAGCTGTTGTCTGTTTATTTTTGTTAGAACAACTTGTGATTTTTAATAACTCATGAAGTCGTAACGACTTTACTTTCTATTTTTTTTCAATTTCTAATCAAATGAATAATGAGTTAACTATCTTTTATTAATTTCATATTGAAAGTCTGAAATTATCCATTGAAATAGTTATTTTTCAATATTTCTAATTTATCATAATTATTTTTAAAGTTTAATATATTACTCGTTGTTTGTATAAACAATTGTTATTGCTCAATAATAATAATATTATCATTTATTACCATACAATTCTTTAAAAAAAACATAGAACCATTAACATAATATATCATTAACCACTTTTTTAAAAACTGTTACCTTGTGTTGCCATTGAATTCTTCAAACAAAAAAGAATAAAACTAAAATCATTATCATTAAATATCATACACAACTTATATAAAAATTGTTATTTTGTGTTGCCATACAATTCTTCAAAAAAAGAATAAAACTAAAACTATTAACATTAAATATCATATACTGTAAATATAAAAATTGCTACCTTGTGTTGCCATGCTATTCTTCAAAAAAGGATAAAACCATTGACATAATATATTATTCACCACTTAAATAAACTGTTTATATATATTTTTTTAGACTTAAACTAAAATTAATAACATTACTAATTCTTTTAAGTGTTTATCTGTAACCGACACTGATTTTTAACATATATTAAGGGATGTGCTGTTTCTAAACATTCAGTTTCCAACTGATTTTTGTTCTAACTTCATCTAATGTTATCTTTATTTTTTGAAAATGGGTTCTGTAGTAAATATGTTAAAAAGATCTTCCGACAAAGTGGTTTCTTCTTCAAAGTATCAACGTTTAGAAGAACCTAATGATCCCACTTCCGCAAATGAATTAAATATACCAAGATTGGAAATTCCTAATTTATTAAACACTGACTGCGGGACAATATCACGTGATTTATCCACTACTGATTACTCACCGAATGTGAAATCTGAAATCGATATGAATTTTTTTATCCCTAACTTTGGTGATGATACTACATCTTCCGAGAATTCATGCCAAGAGTCAATTTCTGTTGAGGACTATTTGAATATATTTTTCAAAGACATGAATTTTGAATCCGCTTTAACCTCGACCCCAGCTAGTAACATAATTTCCCAAGACGAATCCTTTCAAGAACGTACTATTGACCAAGAGGTTTCTGATTCCCAACCAAGCAACCTTTTTAAAGCAAGTGATGAATTACAAAGCACAACCCCACCTACGAATGTCATTCCACAGTCTAAAACTAGCAAATCCAATCATCCTATTGTATTTCGAGAAGAACTCAGTGACTGTATCTTTTTAATTTTAAAGTTGCATAATAGACAATTTCATATTCATATTCGAGAATTTAAACGCAGTGGGCTTACTAGTGAAGAAATTCTAACGAAAAATGGTATTATTATGGATGTTAACAGCTGGTTCGAATTTTGCAAGAAAATTTTTTCATTTAATTTGAGATATAAAAGTTCCTCATTTGTTTCTAATAACATGATATTAGTGTTAAATTTTAATAATTCTATCATGCGAATTAAAAATTTAAAGAATTATTCTCACATTGACTTAAACGAGTATCAGTTGCTGAAATTAAAAGAAAAAATACATGATTTGAATAAGGAACTTCTTCAGCATATATATGTAAACCATATACCAAGCTTAATTAGGCAGAAATGTATCATTGGTCATATATCTACAGAAAATGAACTCATGTTGCAGTCTAAACTTATAACATGTATTGAGAATAATGTATTAACTATACTAAACCGCATTTTTGAATGTGATGGATGTATTTTTAATCAGAAATCTCAAAGCCCTCATTCCTGTTCTATACTAAATAATCGACAAAAATTTGAAAAACTAGGAGAGATGTTATTAACACTTATAGATTTAGATTTTGTTATTTCCTCATTTTTAAACGGAGTGGATTGTGTTAGTGAAAACTTTTTATCAAACATTCATGTAGAAACAATTCAAAACGAATTGTTTAAAATAATAAAATAAAATGTATTGCTATCCTTTATAATACGTGTGTGTTTATTTGTCTAAAGTGTATGTTTATTTTGTTATGTCTTTTAGAACTTTTAATAGAGTGTTAGACTTAAATTTGCATATGTATATAACTAAAGAAATCAACAATTCTTTAGCAATTAAAAAATTAACACAAGTTTAAAATATTAAACTAATAATCTTAATACTATAATTTCTACTTTCTAATATATATTTATATATATGTATATGAAACTTAATTATATAAAAATGTTTTCAATAATAATAATAAGTTTAGAAAATTAAAAAGTTTAAAAAACAAAATTAAGAAACTCATTTTAAAAAATATTTGAAAAGTTAAAAAAATAAAGTTTTCAAAATAAAAAAATGTTTATAAAAAAAATAATAATAATTAAAAAAAAATTAAAAAGTTTACAACAGTTAAAAAAAAAATATTAAAAAGTTTACAAAAGTTAAAAAAAAAAAAACTTGAAAAAAAAACTAAAAAAAATTAAGTTATCAAAATTTAAAAAAAAAAAATTATAAAAACTTAATACATTAAGTTTTCAAAAGTGAGTTTACCTATTCGTATATGTATACATGCATGTAACTTTCATTATGTTGCAGTTCAATACTTCTTTTTATCCTATAAAAGTGTTAGATTAATATATACTTATAAAAATATTTGTAAGTTAAATTAAAAAAAAGTAACTTATAAAAAAAATGTTTACAAAATTAAAAAAACAAAATCTTTCTAAATAAAAAGTTTTCAAAATTAAAAAAAAAAAACTTTTTAAATAAAAAATGTTTTCAAAATTAAAAAAAAAAAAAATTGTAAATTAAAAAAAAAGTTTTCAAAATTAAAAAAAATACTTTGTAAATAAAAAAAAATATTAAAAAGTTTATAAAAAAAACTTTTTTTATAAAAAATATTTTCAAAATTAAAAAAAAATTGTAAGTAAAAAAAAAAAAGTTTTCAAAATTAAAAAAAAAATTTGTAAATAAAAAAAAATATTAAAAAGTTTATAAAAATAAAAAGCTAAAAAAAAAACTTTGTAAAAAGTTTTCAAAATTAAAAAAAAAAATTAATAAATTATGTTATCAAAAGTCAGTTCACATAACAGTATATGTATCTGACTTTCATAATTAAAAAAGTTATCAAAAAGTTGAATGAGATTGCAAATACAAGTATACAATCAATCATATATCAATCAGTCATAGCAATTAATCGTTCAATCAATTAACCAATCAATGACATCAATTAATCAATAAATCAAACCAATCAATCAATCATATTAATCAACCAAACAATAATATCAATCAGTCATATCGATCAATAAATCAAACCAATCAATCATATTAATCAACCAAACAATAATATCAATCAGTCATATCGATCAATAAATCAAACCAATCAATCATATTAATCAACCAAACAATAATATCAATTAATCATATCAATCAATCAACCAATTATTCATATCAGTCAATCATATCAATCAACCAACATTCATATCAATCAATGATTCATATTAATCATATCAATCGATCAATCAAGATACCGAATACAAGTATTCATACAAATAAATCACATCAATTGCAGCTCAAGTATTACAAGTTAGTATAATAACATTATAAGAAAGTTTTGAATTAATACAATGATTAACTACCAACATTTTGTAACAGCACTTTTACAAAAGCAATGTATGAATAGATATTTTAGTTACAAAAATATTTAAAATGCCTTTGAAAGTTAACAAAATTATTTTCCAAAAATGTTAAAAACATTACAAGCTGCTAAAACCTACAATTTAACAAGAATGAGTTGTCCTATATTTCCTTTCTATTTGCATTTGAGCATATGTATACGGATTCCTCCTTTTAATTATGTTCTGTAGTATACACTTAAAATATATATAGTATATATAAAACATTAAATTAAAATATTCTTTAGTTATTAAAAAGTTTTAAAAATTAGCAATTTTTTTAATATTATAAGATAACAAAAATTATTTTGTAATTTATTAAAAGTGAATTTACCTATCGCTATATATGCGTTTCATAAGATAAATCTTCTTTATGTTAACATCCTACCCACATTTTATTTTATAGTTATACACATCGAAACGAAAAAAAAAATAAACAATCTATTATTAAATTCTTCAATTTAAAATTTTAATACATACATACTTAAACATTTATATAAAAATAATGAACTCACCATGTTTGAACTCAGAAAAGAGATGATGAGCTTCTCACGTTGTAGATTATGACGTAATCAATTAGATATCATGTGCCTTCCTCGTGCCTTTTGATTGTCTTATCTACAATCAGATTGTATTATCAATCACGTGATCTAACTGATATGAGTCTATACCAAGACACTAGCCATTTTCACTTCAGTCATCGAATATGTAGGTCGTATATTTTTTTGAAAGTCTTTTATTTTATGGAATCTTCAGCAACATGACATCAGATATTTGCAAATAAAATCCTATTAAAATCTTTCTCGAAATTGTGAACAAAGATTAATTTTCATATTGTTTAAGTATAATCATTGATTATTTAACTGGATAATAATATTTTTAGAAGTAACTTAAATTTCTTATAAAAACGGAAGTATTTATTGCATCATTCATAGAATTCAAGTTTGAATATTAACCAAGTTTTTTAAACTTTTATAAGCTCTTTATACTAGAATATATACTAGTTTTTACTAAGTACTAGTATATACTAAATACTAGTATAAATTATAAAAGTTAATCTTTGAATTAAATTAATCTTTGTTCACAATTTCGAGAAAGATTTTAATAGGATTTTATTTGCAAATATCTGATGTCATGTTGCTGAAGATTCCATAAAATAAAAGACTTTCAAAAAAATATACGACCTACATATTCGATGACTGAAGTGAAAATGGCTTGTGTCTTGGTATAGACTCATATCAGTTAGATCACGTGATTGATAATACAATCTGATTGTAGATAAGACAATCAAAAGGCACGAGGAAGGCACGTGATATCTAATTGATTACGTCATAATCTACCACGTGATAAGCTCATCATCTCTTTTCTGAGTTCAAACATGGTGAGTTCATTATTTTTATATAAATGTTTAAGTATGTATGTATTAAAATTTTAAATTGAAGAATTTAATAATAGATTGTTTATTTTTTTTTTCGTTTCGATGTGTATAACTATAAAATAAAATGTGGGTAGGATGTTAACATAAAGAAGATTTATCTTATGAAACGCATATATAGCGATAGGTAAATTCACTTTTAATAAATTACAAAATAATTTTTGTTATCTTATAATATTAAAAAATTGCTAATTTTTAAAACTTTTTAATAACTAAAGAATATTTTAATTTAATGTTTTATATATACTATATATATTTTAAGTGTATACTACAGAACATAATTAAAAGGAGGAATCCGTATACATATGCTCAAATGCAAATAGAAAGGAAATATAGGACAACTCATTCTTGTTAAATTGTAGGTTTTAGCAGCTTGTAATGTTTTTAACATTTTTGGAAAATAATTTTGTTAACTTTCAAAGGCATTTTAAATATTTTTGTAACTAAAATATCTATTCATACATTGCTTTTGTAAAAGTGCTGTTACAAAATGTTGGTAGTTAATCATTGTATTAATTCAAAACTTTCTTATAATGTTATTATACTAACTTGTAATACTTGAGCTGCAATTGATGTGATTTATTTGTATGAATACTTGTATTCGGTATCTTGATTGATCGATTGATATGATTAATATGAATCATTGATTGATATGAATGTTGGTTGATTGATATGATTGACTGATATGAATAATTGGTTGATTGATTGATATGATTAATTGATATTATTGTTTGGTTGATTAATATGATTGATTGGTTTGATTTATTGATCGATATGACTGATTGATATTATTGTTTGGTTGATTAATATGATTGATTGGTTTGATTTATTGATCGATATGACTGATTGATATTATTGTTTGGTTGATTAATATGATTGATTGATTGGTTTGATTTATTGATTAATTGATGTCATTGATTGGTTAATTGATTGAACGATTAATTGCTATGACTGATTGATATATGATTGATTGTATACTTGTATTTGCAATCTAATTCAACTTTTTGATAACTTTTTTAATTATGAAAGTCAGATACATATACTGTTATGTGAACTGACTTTTGATAACATAATTTATTTATTTTTTTTTTAATTTTGATAACTTAATTTTGAAAACTTTTTACAAAGTTTTTTTTTAGCTTTTTATTTTTATAAACTTTTTAATATTTTTTTTTATTTACAAATTTTTTTTTAATTTTGAAAACTTTTTTTTTTACTTACAATTTTTTTTTAATTTTGAAAATATTTTTTATAAAAAAAGTTTTTTTTTTATAAACATTTAATATTTTTTTTTTATTTACAAAGTATTTTTTTTAATTTTGAAAACTTTTTTTTTATTTACATTTTTTTTTTTAAATTTTGAAAACATTTTTTATTTAAAAAGTTTTTTTTTTTTAATTTTGAAAACTTTTTATTTAGAAAGATTTTGTTTTTTTAATTTTGTAAACATTTTTTTTATAAGTTACTTTTTTTTAATTTAACTTACAAATATTTTTATAAGTATATATTAATCTAACACTTTTATAGGATAAAAAGAAGTATTGAACTGCAACATAATGAAAGTCACATGCATGTATACATATACGAATAGGTAAACTCACTTTTGAAAACTTAATGTATTAAGTTTTTATAATTTTTTTTTTTAAATTTTGATAACTTAATTTTTTTTTAGTTTTTTTTTTTCAAGTTTTTTTTTTTTAACTTTTGTAAACTTTTTAATATTTTTTTTTTAACTGTTGTAAACTTTTTAATTTTTTTTTAATTATTATTATTTTTTTATAAACATTTTTTTATTTTGAAAACTTTATTTTTTTAACTTTTCAAATATTTTTTAAAATGAGTTTCTTAATTTTGTTTTTTAAACTTTTTAATTTTCTAAACTTATTATTATTATTGAAAACATTTTTATATAATTAAGTTTCATATACATATATATAAATATATATTAGAAAGTAGAAATTATAGTATTAAGATTATTAGTTTAATATTTTAAACTTGTGTTAATTTTTTAATTGCTAAAGAATTGTTGATTTCTTTAGTTATATACATATGCAAATTTAAGTCTAACACTCTATTAAAAGTTCTAAAAGACATAACAAAATAAACATACACTTTAGACAAATAAACACACACGTATTATAAAGGATAGCAATACATTTTATTTTATTATTTTAAACAATTCGTTTTGAATTGTTTCTACATGAATGTTTGATAAAAAGTTTTCACTAACACAATCCACTCCGTTTAAAAATGAGGAAATAACAAAATCTAAATCTATAAGTGTTAATAACATCTCTCCTAGTTTTTCAAATTTTTGTCGATTATTTAGTATAGAACAGGAATGAGGGCTTTGAGATTTCTGATTAAAAATACATCCATCACATTCAAAAATGCGGTTTAGTATAGTTAATACATTATTCTCAATACATGTTATAAGTTTAGACTGCAACATGAGTTCATTTTCTGTAGATATATGACCAATGATACATTTCTGCCTAATTAAGCTTGGTATATGGTTTACATATATATGCTGAAGAAGTTCCTTATTCAAATCATGTATTTTTTCTTTTAATTTCAGCAACTGATACTCGTTTAAGTCAATGTGAGAATAATTCTTTAAATTTTTAATTCGCATGATAGAATTATTAAAATTTAACACTAATATCATGTTATTAGAAACAAATGAGGAACTTTTATATCTCAAATTAAATGAAAAAATTTTCTTGCAAAATTCGAACCAGCTGTTAACATCCATAATAATACCATTTTTCGTTAGAATTTCTTCACTAGTAAGCCCACTGCGTTTAAATTCTCGAATATGAATATGAAATTGTCTATTATGCAACTTTAAAATTAAAAAGATACAGTCACTGAGTTCTTCTCGAAATACAATAGGATGATTGGATTTGCTAGTTTTAGACTGTGGAATGACATTCGTAGGTGGGGTTGTGCTTTGTAATTCATCACTTGCTTTAAAAAGGTTGCTTGGTTGGGAATCAGAAACCTCTTGGTCAATAGTACGTTCTTGAAAGGATTCGTCTTGGGAAATTATGTTACTAGCTGGGGTCGAGGTTAAAGCGGATTCAAAATTCATGTCTTTGAAAAATATATTCAAATAGTCCTCAACAGAAATTGACTCTTGGCATGAATTCTCGGAAGATGTAGTATCATCACCAAAGTTAGGGATAAAAAAATTCATATCGATTTCAGATTTCACATTCGGTGAGTAATCAGTAGTGGATAAATCACGTGATATTGTCCCGCAGTCAGTGTTTAATAAATTAGGAATTTCCAATCTTGGTATATTTAATTCATTTGCGAAAGTGGGATCATTAGGTTCTTCTAAACGTTGATACTTTGAAGAAGAAGCCACTTTGTCGGAAGATCTTTTTAACATATTTACTACAGAACCCATTTTCAAAAAATAAAGATAACATTAGATGAAGTTAGAACAAAAATCAGTTGGAAACTGAATGTTTAGAAACAGCACATCCCTTAATATATGTTAAAAATCAGTGTCGGTTACAGATAAACACTTAAAAGAATTAGTAATGTTATTAATTTTAGTTTAAGTCTAAAAAAATATATATAAACAGTTTATTTAAGTGGTGAATAATATATTATGTCAATGGTTTTATCCTTTTTTGAAGAATAGCATGGCAACACAAGGTAGCAATTTTTATATTTACAGTATATGATATTTAATGTTAATAGTTTTAGTTTTATTCTTTTTTTGAAGAATTGTATGGCAACACAAAGTAACAATTTTTATATAAGTTGTGTATGATATTTAATGATAATGATTTTAGTTTTATTCTTTTTTGTTTGAAGAATTCAATGGCAACACAAGGTAACAGTTTTTAAAAAAGTGGTTAATGATATATTATGTTAATGGTTCTATGTTTTTTTTAAAGAATTGTATGGTAATAAATGATAATATTATTATTATTGAGCAATAACAATTGTTTATACAAACAACGAGTAATATATTAAACTTTAAAAATAATTATGATAAATTAGAAATATTGAAAAATAACTATTTCAATGGATAATTTCAGACTTTCAATATGAAATTAATAAAAGATAGTTAACTCATTATTCATTTGATTAGAAATTGAAAAAAAAATAGAAAGTAAAGTCTTTACGACTTCATGAGTTATTAAAAATCACAAGTTGTTCTAACAAAAATAAACAGACAACGGCTTTTTCATTTACACATTATTTATTCGTTGTTTTCAATAGTTACAATAGTGAAAACATGAGTACACATATTTCAAAAAGGTATAAACATTTCAAATCATGTTATATTTTAAAGGTAGATAGTTCTAAATTCAATATTTTCTCTAATGTCCAATTAAAACCACGTCTGGTGGACTTCTCATAGGACTTAATAATTTTTGCAAAGGTATCCTCAACATGTTCAGATAAGTTTTGTTTCGTTAATTCAAGTATAGTTTTTGAAAGGAAATAGGGTGTGGCAATCTCTAAGACACCCTCCTGTGTTACACGATATACAACAACTTGTACACTTGCATACCATTTCATCGATCTTTTAACTTGAATCTGGTAGATTAATTCGTTTAAAACGTCCGAATGAATACTATCAAAAAATGTGTTAAAGTCTGTAGCATTCTCCTCGTTAGAGTTGATTACAGTTTTAGTAAATATGTTTAACGCATTTTGCCTTTTAAAATGCTTAACCTTCTCAAAAAACACATCTTTTAAAGAGGATGAATTATCAATTTTGCATCTAACTCTCTGTGAAGTTTTCAAATGATATAAAAAATCGGAGTTGGGATTGAATATTTCACTACGCTGAATACATTTATCGTTTTTGGAGGACTTGTGGATCTTCATGTGTTTTAATAAGTCATACTTTCTTGAGTACGCTTCACCGCACGATTCACATTTATGTTGGGAAGGAATCTTTAAATGGGATAGTGTATGACGATTCAAAATAGCCTTTCTAGAGAATGCTTTTTGGCAGATGTCACATATAAATGGTCTTTCTTCTGAATGAATCATCAAATGTTGTTTTAAATTGCCCTTTCGTGAAAAAGATTTGCTGCAAACAGTACACAAAAAAGGTGGCTTCTGTTTCTTCAGTTCTGATGAGGAGAATTCCGCTTCATTATCTGAAACGGGTTCTACTTTAGGTTGTACTATTAATCCCATGCCTTGATCATTTAATCTTGATGAAAAATATTGATTATTCAAACGTGATACATCATCGCTTAACATAGTAGAATGTCCATCTTGAAAACTAGCCATATTATCTTAAGTGAAAAAAAAAACGTCTTCACACACTCAAAAAATAGCAAACACTAATGCAAAAGTCTCGTTTCATTCAATTTTATATATAATCATAGGGGGCGCATGTTAAAAAATTATTACGATAGTGCAAATCATGTAATATGATTGGTGCAAAAATTTCAGAAAAACACGTGGCATAAAAAAGTATGTGTAGGAAGCTCACAGGAAGTGAATCAATCCAAAGGTTTTTATGTAATGTTTAAAAAGTATATGATTCATCACGTTACGTTTTTGAATTCGTCATTCTAAGGTTTTACACATTTATTTTATTATTTCAGTGAAATATATGACAAACCAATGGTTTAATTCAAACTAAATTTATTAAACTGTATAAAAGAATGAGTTGAAGTGAAGCAGTAGTTTTAAAATTCATTAGAACTAGTGTAGAATCATCAAATAATTATCTATTGCAATAACAAACTATGAGTTGATTCAATTTATAATAATTGATAAATAGAAAATCTGACAAATATTTCAAACTTTCATTTAAAATCTGTAAACAAGTGGAATAATCTCTTCAATAGTTATCAATATTTACATATTAGCTATTTTCTGTTGAAAAAAAGCTGATTAGACTAATCGGATGTTTGTGATAGATAGTGAGTAACGTTGATAAGAGGGTTTAGGAAGTGTATTTCAGACGATTAAATGAATATGATATGGTTCACAAGAAAAAGTATAATTCTAAACTTAGGTGGATTAATACTGGTGAAAACAATGTTTAATTCAAAACGTTTGGTAGCCTTCTAATCGATATAAAAAATGAGTTGCTTATTAAAGAAATATAAAAAATTAATCATTTCTTCAATTTAAACATAAATTGTATTAACTTTCCTAGTATAAGAAAGAGGAAGAGGTAGGTATTTTTTAAAAATATATAGTGTTCAAAAGTAATTCAGTAATTGTCGGGGCGCGGTTTGAATAGTGGATAGCTTATCAGTTACAAAAAATGAAATTTGAATGGGAGTTCGCAGGTTCGAAACCTTAGCTTGCTAAAATAATCAAACTCTCATTCACAAAATCGATAAAATCAGTTAAACTAAAAATAAAAATCATACACATTAAAAGAATTCGCAGAGTGAGCAGTTAAAATAGGTATTAATGAGTTATCTTAAGAAACCAACCTCTCTTTGCGCATACAGAAGGGGGAATACAATTTTTTATTTTGAAATATCTAAATTCTAAACATATAGACATAGTTTCTTGGCTCGATTAGTTAAGTCTTCAACATATCATCGAGCCAAGAGACTATTTTGCAGGTTCAAACCTTCCTCAAAACTTTTCAAAAATAAAATACTATTTTCAATAATAAATTCACACTACCGCATACAGATGGCAGCATCAAAAATTTTTTTCAGAAAACATAAGACATTTTTATCTTCATTCAAATTCTAAGACAATTCAGAAAAAAAAAAAAAATTAAGCCCCCCCCCTAAAAATAAGCCCCCCTAAAAAATAAGCCCCTCTAAAAAATTTAGGCTCCTCAAACTCCCTTTCGAAAATACCTACATCTCTATGTTATAGTATGATATTTCCATTCTAATACTAAATCAATTCGAAAAAAAAAATATATTAAGCCCCCTCAAAAATTAAGCCCCCCTAAAAAATAAGCCCATCGAAAAATTTAGTGTCTTCATACTTCCTCTCGAAAAGACCTATGTTATAGTATGATATTTCCATCTCTACTCCAAGTCGATTCGAAAAAAAAAATAAGCCCCTCTCAAAAATTAAGCCCCCTCAAAAATTAAGCCCCCTCCAACATTTAACCCCTCCTACTATAGGATAAGTCTCCCAACAGGTGGATTCCACCCTCCTCCTCCATCCACAAGGTGGATTCCACCCACATCCACACAATCCACAATCCACCTGCTGGGGCTGAACTCTCCTTCTTCCCCTACTCATAATGTTGGACAGTCGTACACCACTGAATGTATTCAATGCGGAAACTGACAATGCACATCGCAATAGGGTTGAGATGAGGTCCTTGAAGCCTACGTAAGGTTGTTTCGGGGTGCTGTAGAACATGACTTCATGTTTACAGACGATAATGCCAAGCCACGCAGAGCTCACATTGTTGATTATTTTCTTGCAGGAGAGGATATTCCCCGTATGCATTGACTCTTGAGGTCTCCGGGCCCCAATCATATTGAACTTGTTTGGGGTGGTCTAGGAAGTGCTATTGCATAGCATAACACCCTCCTAGGACCGGCCAGGAGGTAAAAGCTGTGCTTTAGGAAGAATGGGCTTTGTTGTCACAAACTTTTATTGACACTCTCATAAACCGTATGAGAGCTCGTTGTGAGGCTTGTATAGCAGTGCATGGTGGTCACACTCCATATTAGACAAACTTTTCTCGCGTTAAATTCTTTATCTCTGATTCATGATTTAACACTTTTTGATATACCATATTTCTTAATTCACAGATGAAATCATTTCCATATTGTTATCTTGCTACATTCATTCTCTCATTGAAATATTCCTCTGTGCCAAATTTTGTGGCAACACAGTGAATAGCTTATCAGATTTCACAGATTTCATGTTTGTGACCTTAATTTTGGACATGAGTGCATATACATATGGCAATAGTCTCGTAAGGTTGAAATTCAGTCTTTGGAAAGAATTATAAAGTCATTTACAGCATATATTGGGGGAAAAGACCCATTATTAAATATAGACACGATGCAGACTTATAATCCAGAATAAGTTTATCAGTTCTATCATTGAAAAAAAAGTGGTCTTTACATTTAAAAACTTTAAAAAAAAGCCTCGAAATGCTTCTAAAAATGAGAAATAGCCCTCTGTACATTTTACATTATAAAAAAATTTCTTGAAAATCATGGTATTGAACAATTAGAGTAACATCTAAAAATTCCAGATTTAAGTCACATTTAATTTTAGACAGTTATTAATAAACAAAACCTTTGATTTCATTCTATGAAAAAATGTTCAGATTTGTTCCCGGAAAAATTTAAGAAGAAAAATTTTAATATAAAATATTGGAGCTCGTTCAATACACATTATTATAGAAAGTATATCTTGTTACCTAACTGTGTCTTTAATACGGTTAGGCATGCATCAAAGCGTTATAAGTAAGCGAACAAACTTAATGCTGGAATCAGGCGTAAATTAACACAGTTGCGCCATCTTGTGGACGGAGTGATAATTCACATACGCGGGCTTTTAGCGTGGCGCGTATTTTCTAAACCTTCAGTTACTCATAGAAATGAGTTTTGCTCGCCACATTTATTGCAAAGTAATGGCGTAGCGAGAGGGGCATCCACACGCACTTGACACCACAAAGTTTTCTTCGCGTTATCAGAAACACTTCATTTATTGATCAAGGTGAAAAAACTTTACAATTTTAGTGGTATCAGTAAGAAAACAGTTAGGTATCTACCAGTAGTTCCCTCTCCATCCGCTACGTGGCGCATGACCTTGATTGATGTGACCTCGCTTTTAATCTTGAGGTTACTTCTCCCATTTAAGATAGGACGCTTACTTATATCGCTTTGGGCATGCATATTCAAAGCGTATAACAGATTTTACATTTGATGATATTAAACACTGTTCGTAACATAATAAAAATTGCAAGACGAGTTACGTCAAGTACTAACAGTTAGTATATTTTAAGAAAACTGAATAAAGTTAGATATTATAAAGACGGTTTCTAAAGTTGCTCCAAAATGTCCCCTGTCCGTCGCTGGAACGTTTATTGGAAGAAATTATATAATAAACAGGCCAATTCAGTAGTTCATAACTAGTTCATTCACAATAAGCTCAAATTGCATTATCAAATACGTTTTTTGTTTCTACACCCGCAAGACCTGACTGATTCAAAATGGACCTAAGAAAGCTACATATATTCTGCTATTCATAAATATATTTGTTTCTTCCAACAAATAGCAGAACTAATAAGAGCGATATGTTAAATATTTCTTTAATGATATTAAATTCGTTTCGCAAAAAGAACAATGATGGAAAAGAACAACTCTTTTGTATAGATGTTAAAAAGAAAATATTTTGCTAAAATATGCCGAAATATTTTATTTTCTCTATTTTATATAAGTATTCTAAAGAATTTTGATAAGTATCTTTTTAGAATTTGGTGATTCTATTTAGCATCATTGGGTATTTCGGACATGACTACATGTTAAAAAATAAAAGTATTTATTGCAGTGTGCCCAGCGAATAAGACCTTGATTTCAAAATTAAATATCTCAAAAACAAAGATGAATTGAATTACGTGGTAAACGGTTTGTTTATTAGCTGAGCTGTAAAAATATTATACAGAAGTTTCAAAATTTAGTTGCAAAAGCCGTTAACGGATGGCGCTGTAATAGCAATGCCAATAAATTGTGTTTAGATGTCCAGAGCATTAGCGTCTCATTCCTAGATGGCTACCTATGGAGGAACGAAAATTAGGAATGACCATTTTTTCGTTGGGTGATGTCGAGAAGTAGAGACATCTGGTCACAGAATTATTGCGTCAGCTTTAATTTTGAGAATTTCAATTAATAGAACTTTCAATAAAATGCTTAGCAATAATTATATAAGCGAATATTAAAATATTTTATTTGGGTGATGTGCAGAAGCGGATCCATGTGTTGACAGAATTGAGATTTGTTTAAAATTTTGTTATAAGCTACTTCGGTCCGGATATCAGTATCGCTGTGGTATGTCTTTTATCTCCAAATTAGTAGATCGTGGAATCGAATCCATGTAGAGGAGGATTTGAAAAAATTGGAAATCTTTAATTTTTAATATTTATTTAAATTTTGAAAAAAAATTAGTATTAAAAAATCAAATGTTTCTGGTATTAAAATTTAATTAATCAAAAAGAAACCCCTTTTTTTAAATCATTGAGCATTTATAATAATGATTCATAATTAATTTTTAAAAATTGTAAAATATAGTTTGAATGTAAAAATGCAAAGTTTATATTTTTAAAAACTTAATTAAGTTAAAAAAATCATTTTAATTTAAAAACCCATTTTTTTTTTCATTGAGCACAGAAGTATGGTGCAGCTTTTAGCGATATGATCCGAAGTGTTGGTAAGGAATGCAGCCTCCAAAATATTTTTGCTTCGACGTTGATGATATGACTTATCATCAATTCCTTTTAAAAATGAAATAATTTAATGCATAATTTCTGTTTTTTAAACTTTGTTTACAAAGAAAAGAAATATATATTAGAGGTCTGCACGGGGCCGGGCTTCACCTGAGATCCTTATCCGACCCGACGAAATGAAGGCGAACTTTCAAACGGGCCGAGCCAGGCTGGCAGAAATTTGAACGGGTCTGGCCGATAAAGAAAATGACACATTTTCTGACTCACTTTTAATTGTAAAGGCATCAAATGGACAATCCTGACTATTGAAGGCATTTGGAATCGGATTGCTTTTTCCATTTTTGAGAAATTACTTACAGAGTTAACACAGATTCTCTTCATGTGACTGCATGTTTTTCTCCTTTCTCGTGCTATCGCTTACAAATTCCATTCAAAACGCTAACTCTGGCAGTAATCTCTGAAAGATATATTGCTTTTATCTAATTAAAAAACGGCATTTACATAGTTTCTGAATAAAAATACCTTCCAATTTTACGCATTTCCGAAAAGAAATGAATTCGTAAATGTGTCAGAATATAGCTCCTTTAGATTTCAGAAAAGCCTTACAAATGCAAGAAATGTTTTCCCAAATCTACTTCTTATTATACAGCTTTAAAAGTTATCATGATTTTAACCCTTTATTCTAAACTACATTAATTTTTTAATGAATTGTTATTTGAATTTTGAAATGTCTGTAGAGACGATGACTAAAAGATTGTAAGTAATCATTAATGTTACTATTGTGTGTTTTCTGTTTTGCGAACACATAGTAATCTAAAATATACCGTAAAATGTTCCCTTAAATATGTATGTAGTATTCATTTAAAAATTCTTATTTGTATGTCGAGGGAAAAAACGGAATTTCTTGTGGAAATTGAGCCTGGCAGGTCCTATTTTCACTGATTTTGTACGGGCCGGGCCCGAGCCTGGAAATTCCGGCCCGTGCAGACCTCTAATATATGTGTTGTACTAAAACCAAAATATTATGCCGTTATTTAAAAATAAATGAAAAGTGCAAAATTACATTTATATTTATAATAATTCAGGTATGAAAAATAATTCCAAAATATTATTCCGCGATTAAAAAAATAAATAAATAAATAAATAAAAAGTACAAAATTATTTTTTAAAATATATTCATTTCTATTTAAATAATTATATGGCATTAAAAATTGAATTTAATAAAATATTTTAATAAGTCATTATATAATGATTTCTAAACTTTTTATTGCAAATTCTATTAATTAAATTCTCTAAAATTAAATCTGATACAATAATTCTGTGACCAGATGTCTCCACTTCTGCCCATCACCCGAACAAAAAAGTGGACTTTCCCAATTTTCGTTCTTCCATATGGAGCCATCTAGGAATGAGACGCTAGTGCTCTGTACTTCAATGCACAGTTTATAGGTATTGCGACCACAGCGCCATCTGTTAACGTTTTTTTTAAACTAAATTTGGAAACTTCTGTATAACATTTTTACGGGCTTAGCTAATAAACAAACCGTTTACCGCATAATTCTCTTCATCTTTATTTTTGAGATATTTAATTTTGAAATCCGGGTCTTATTCGCTGGACACCCTGTAGATGAATATATATTACTTTCCTTGAGATAAAATTATTGTATTTCTAAAAATACGTCATTTTAACGCAAATTTATGGAATTTCATTTATTGAAATGAAGAGTTAAAACTATCGTACGCTAAATTAATTCCTGAACTGTGTTGTCTTTTATACTAAACGCATAAAATATCTAATTTTTGTAACTTGAGAAACATTAAGTAAAATTATTTTCTCACATATTTCTGTATAATACACTGTCATTTAAAATTGCTAGGGAAATATATCTTTATTTCTCAGCGACAACGGCGGAGTTATGAAAAGATGATGTGATCAGATATAGTATAAATAGTTATGATAAAGAAAAAAAACTTGAAGGCTGTAGGACATGTAATCAACACATCTAAGATTGAAGAATTTTCTAATAAATTTAATGCTTTATTAACCAAACGAATATTATTTATGTTTAAAATATATTTTTTAAATTCTTAATTGAGAAACTAATTCCTGATTTCACAAAATAAAAGATTAAATATTCTTACTTCCAAAATAGTAAAAAAAAAAACATAACAAAAATCATTGAAAACTGTGGGTTGAAAATTTACAATTATTCAAGTGGAAGAAGATAAAAATAATAATTCATTAGCATGGGAGAGTTTGGACTGCAACGAAAATCCCAAAAAGATGTAAAGTCAAATTAAAAATTTATTGATATTTTTTTAGTTTCGCTTGATTTAAATATGGTAACATATGATTTTGTTCAAATAACAGGCCAAATTTTGAAAATATTCGTGCAAGTAAAATTCTTTTACTACTGTGTAAAACTCAAGCTTAAGAAAATGCATTTAAATGTTAAATTACTATATTTTTTCTATACATACAGGGCTGCCACAGGCGACTATTTTTTAATTCTACCTCGCACCACTTTTTTAAAACAAAATTTGTTGACATATAGTTCGACTGCATTTGCAAGGGAAATATATTGCAAATTTATTTTTTTTTAATAGTGATGGGAATAGAATAGTAAAGTAGTCGTCTTTGGCAGCCCTGTAAGTAATGGATTAACTTATGTTCTAAACATGGTACGATAAGATTTCTAAGAGTTTTACCATGTTTTTTTTTTTTCAAATAACAAGCAATAATTTTGAAAATATTCACCCAATTAAAATTCTTTTGCTACATGCATTAGACAACACTATACAGATAAAGTTCACAAACTTTCATGGAAAAATGAAAATAATATTTTTAGTTCTTTTTAACCCGTTCGAGACCATGGATGCAAATATGCACCTTCAAAATGTTCTTAAAACGCTTGAGTTAGATACTAGTAAAAAAGAAAAGTAAAACTGATTTTATGTAATTATGAAAGTTTTGCCATTCTGAGATAAACAAAAGCATCACGACTTCTGTAGGTACTCAGTAACAACTGCATTGGAGTATTGGTGTATAAACTTAAGTCAAATAATTAACAAAAAGTGCTTTCGATCCTGAAAGGGTTAAAGTAAGTTAATCGTGTAAAAATCCAGTTTAAGAAATTGCATTTCAACGTTAAATTTGTATCTTTTTTTCTATAAATAATGGTTTGACTTCTGTTCCAAACATAACAGGAACAAAAATAAAGCAGTTTTAGAATCGTAAAAAGTTGTATATTCAAATGAAATAATAAAATCAAAATCAATAATTTTCCTGAAAGTGCACATTTCAACAATCTTAAAAGAGTCCATGAGCCGAAGTAGCAATTTCTCTAAGAAAGTGAAAACACAACTTCTTAACAATAAAATCAAGTTCAAAATTAAATTTAAAGTTTTAATATCATAATATATTTAGCATTTTATAAAATTACATAACACCAACAGTATTAACATTATATATCCAAATTTTTGGGGGAAACTGGAAGGTAATCTCTAATTTATTTTTAGGTGAGTTCTTAATTATATAAATACTTAGTGTCCCTACCTAGTGGAGTATCGATTATCCGAAATAAAAGGTGACCGGTGGTGTTCGTATAAACAGGATTTCAGATAATCGATCATTTAAAAAAAAATACTTGGATTATTCGAGCATAGTGAAAGAAATAAACAATGATAATAAATTCAAATATGTATTTTGTACTGGAATGCTTACAACAAGATGAAGAGAACAAACTATCAAGGAATAAAGCCATAAAAATGTGCAAGAAATCAAAAACACAATACTGTAGGTCCATGTTTTAAGAAAATAAGTCAAAAATTTTATTTTGCTTAAGATAAGACACACTTTTTCTTGCTGCTAAATCTGTTATGGCTAATTCCATGAAAATTTGTCATGTGAAAATTTGTCACAGCTTAAAATCGCTATGCTTGTTGGCTACCTCTATTTTAGAACAGAAAAATGTGACTTATTTTATCGGAGATATCTCATCAATTGAATAACGCGAAGCAAACTTTTCGAAAATAACGGTGGCTAACAAGCATGGCGATTTTCAGCTGTGTGACAGACATGATAAGTTTTCATGCAATTAGCCTTATGCATTTGAATGAAAGCAGGAGAGAGGAGCGCTGACAACGCTTGCGGTCGCGCGCGGGACTCCTGCAGTGAATGGCGCGAAAATTTGAATTTTGCTATCTGGAACGCTTTCGGTCAACCATTCTTTCGGTTGACAGGGGTTCCGATAATCGATGTTCCACTGTATTCGTCGTCTGTACCATATGTCTGCTTGTCCGTCTGCCCGCATATAATGGCACAAAAACTATCCAGCCGAAAGATTTGAAATTTATATAATCGTTGCAGAATTGCCTCGAGTCATTTCGAATTTTATGAAAATCGAATCAAAACTTAATAAAAGATATTATTAAATGTTTTCTACATTCTATTAAATCCTATCATACGTAATTAATTAAATGGTATCTCATGATAAGTAATAAGTCTAGGTTACCATGGTCCAAGATGATTACGTCCGATTTAATGACGAGTCATATTATTTCCGTATTATTGAATTCCTATAATCGTACAAATTTTGCATTCGTGCATTTTTTGCATAAGCCTGCAACAGCTATTGAACCAAGATCTAAATATTTAAAAAAAAAAATAGTTCTCGTTAGAACGCACCTAATTTGTCACTTTTGACGTAAAATTTCTGATTTACTTAACCTGAAAATAAACAAAGAAAAAATAAATAATATGGTATCGATATGATACATTTCAATGCCAAAACTACTGTATATTCAAATTCCGCCAAATAAGCCTCGTATGTCAAAACATAAAACAACGTCTATCAAGTTCTTCCCCCTTGCACGGAAATGTATAAATGGTGAAAATTATATGTACATAATTATTACACAAGCAGTGCAAATAATGTGAAATAATTTCTACTATTAAACACCTCTCTTTAAGTAATTTCGTATGAAATAAAACATATTGAGATCTTTGTATGTTGGAATTTCCGAAAACTTTTGCAGATCTACACTGATCATGACCCCTAGAACCGAAAACCACCCTCAGTAAAAAACTTTATCTACCTATCTATCTATCTTTATGTATATATATAACTTTATCAAAAGTCTGAAAGTTATGAAATTTAAGAAAAAGAGGGTGCAAAACGTAACAATAAAACTAATGAACATTTGCAACAAGAAACAATAAATACACAACTCCTTGCGCGTCGGAGAGTGGGAGGAGTCAAAAAACAGGTACCAAATAAAAATTGAAAATGAATCCTCACAGGTTTCGCAATATATGGCCAACCCCCATACTCCAATAGTGTAAAAAGTCAAATAGAGAAACTTAAACTTCTTTAAACAACTTAAAAAAGCACCAAGCTTAAAACAACATAAGCTATATTTACTTAATGCATATAAGAGCTGCGTTGGGCATGATGCACTGGGCTGTTTTTTGATTACACCTTTTTAAAAGCATTATATATATATATATATATATATATATATATATAACTTTTTTAAGGACTTCAGTAATTCTGCAAAAATCTTTTCCAAGCTGATACATAAAATCAAGGGACATAAAATCTCGGTCAAGTTCGTTAACCCATATTTGACCACACCGATTAAATATTTTTGAATTTTTTTAAAACTTAGATTATATCATTAATATGGTGCAATTAAGTAGATAATAGCAAAATTTTGAAAAAAAGTTTTTAATTTTTTAAGTAACTAGCTGTCCTATAAACAGGACATATTAGTAGGACACATAGTAAACACATATAAAATGCATACATAAACTAATTTTATGAGCAAATATTTTATATTACTTTAAAAATACTGTTTATGTTGTACAAAAATACTCTACGATTTCTCCAATAAAAAGATAATAATAACGGTAGAATTCTAGATTATAAGATCACAATTTTTGAAGGATTTTTTAAATAGATTTTATTCAATTAAATTTTAATTGGTGACTTGTGTTTTTGTTTATATGTTATAATTCATGTATTTTAAAGACGTCATAACAAAATGCATCCAGAAAATCCTTACCAATTTTATTTAAAAATTGTTTTATTAGCTTTCCTATTTATAGGACAGCGGTCCAATATGTGTTAATGAGCAAAATCGAACCAAGGGGGTGGAAATAGGGACGGATTTTGTGAAAAACGGTAAAACCCCATAACTTCTTAATTATAATACATATCGACTCAGCTTCAAACTGGATTATTACTTCTAAAAAATTGACCAAAAATTTATGTATGACAGATTTTTGATAAAACTAAAAATGGGCTCAAGGGGCGCAAAAAATAAGGTTTTGGGAGAAAAAAATTCATAACTTCGTCAATTCTCAAGATATCAAATCCAATTAAATTTATTATAAATTGTCATAATATTATCTACAACTTATTGGTAGGACCAATTCTTAACGCAATAAATAAATAAATAAATAAAAACGAAAACAAAAAGGGGGGTTGAAGAAAAAAAAAAACATAACTTCGTGAATTCACAAGATATCAAATCCGCACAAATTTATTATATATCTCCTTATTATAATCTATAACTTTTATATTGACAAGTTTTTGATGGGACCAATGCTTACAGCAAAAAGAATCTAAAATACATCGAGGTTGAAGAAAAAAATATCGTATTAAGGATGTACTCAAATCTAAACTGCTTATTTTCAGACTCATTTTTAAATTCATTTTGCTTGCAAACGCATTCATTTGGTAGGTTCTCTTATACAGAAACTATATAATGTGCTGTAATAATCAATTTTTTTTATACAGGCAGAATATATTTTTTAAAATGATGTCAAATTGGGCATTTTGAACCGAATTTCTCGAAGCGAATGTGTTGGGAAACGAAAAATATGGTCCTACTTAAGAATATAATTGTTTACAAATTAAGTTCTAATTAATTGAACGAAAAATTAAAATATAGGTTGCTTATAAATGTCTTAAAAATTACGTAATCAAGTTTCATGTTTTTCCTTTTAAAAATGAGTCTGAAAATGTTTCAGAAAATTTCAAGTTGTTGAGCATGCAAAAATAATTTTTGAATACTGGCCTTAGCACAATTCTGATAAAACTAGCTTTTATATGAAAATGAAAAAAAACTGGTCAAAGGCGGCCAGATATATTTGCCAGAGTGGGTTTATCTCTAATCATGATTTAATTTTTGTTGGTGAAATTAGTACTTATCTTCGAAATCTACCTGCGCCTGTAGGCCGAGCCAGCTGATGTTTTTAACATTTACCGCGCTAAAATCTTATAAAGTTTAAAATATTGAATTACTCGTAGTTTATGAAATCAATGTAATAATATTATAAAAGAAGAAAAAACAATTGTCGATTATTAATTCTTGTAATTGTATTCCATATAGGATAAGGTGGTGCAATTGTGCGCGGTTTACAAGAGTACGCAGAACGATTATCTATTCCCAAAACAATTCCAAATTTTTGTATTTAGACACAGTTGTAAATGATGTAATGACACGATAAAATTATAGCAAAAAAAAAACTACTTATTTTGAGGAAATTTTGAATGATCTACAAGAGAAAAGGTGATATTGACCTTTTCGTTATAATATTTATAATTTTTGAAAACACGATCATAATAAAGATTACAAAGCTGATTTACTTTTTTTAGTTTTTATGGATTAGATTACTATTGGAAAAACTCTAAAATAAGTGATTTGGATTTGTTTATCGATAGATGGCACTACTAATGTTTCAAAGATATTTAGTGACGAGAGTGCAAGAGTGCGCAGTACCAAAGTGTACAAGTGTGCGCACCTGCTGTGACAGAGTTCTTTCACATATCCCCTTTTCTTTAAAAATTAATTTAATTCATTTGTTTTCGCTTTTGAAACATGTTGTTTTTTTCCTTCGTTATGTTAAAATTTATTATTTAACTCTATGCTTAAAATCTATTTCGAATCTTATCTGTTCGTTTTTTTTTCTTTCAATAACCTCTATAATTTAATGCAGTAATTTTCACTTCATGATTTATAATCGTTTGCTCAATAACATTTTTGGCCTTTAAAATAAAATAAAAACAGAAGAGTTAGATGCACCTGCCTTTGATTTCAATGTATGTTATTTTGTTTTGTTTTTTATTTGCGTCGCCCACGATATATGTAATTCACTCTCATTCTTTACTTCTCATTCTTCTTTACTCTCATTTTTTCCTCACCAGTAAAATTTTACTGTAAAATTTGCCTTAATCAGCGCATTTTCTCAATTCAAGAAGACACAAATTTCTGTTTTTAAAAAACGGTGACAAACGATTAAAAATTTCGTAAAATGCTCCCGTCCCGAAGGGGTTAAGTAAATGTGGCCGTTGAAATAAAATATCAAGATGTAAAATGATAGTATTTTGAAGCTGTCTTTAATTCACTTTTCATGTACGTTAAATTTATTTGTCAGTTATGTTAAAGCTTATGCCTTTCTCGATATTTCGCAATTATAAGTAGCCATCATTTAACATAATCATTTGTTTAGATAAAATATTGCTCGGTTTTGTGGCGTCGCTGTGTAATACATATGTAGAACCGTTATTTCTGCCAACCATTTTGCATCAAGAGAATTTTATTGTTTTCATGGGGATTTCTGGATTCTGGGCTAATCATTTTTGGCTCACAAATAAGACCCTTTGTCTGCTATTCGTGCACTGTGCTAAAGTTTGAATTTGGCGATGTTGGAGCGTCAAGTGTTATATGCTTCTTATGAAATCGTACACTTGATCTTCTGATCTCGACCCGCAAGGATGTAAAACCTGGTGGTTTGGGGGTCACGCTTAGGCGTACCTCTTATATGCGGATTTCCTCTCTCTGCCATTTAGTAATTATAATTAATTTGCCTTTTTTTACTATACTTAAAAATGTTAAATAAAGTTTTACTAGTTCCTGTATTTATGGTTGGAGTTTTCTTTGCATTTAAACGAACCAAGCACTGAATCTTCACCATGCCTGCGTTTGGAAAATCTGCTACAGTTGCTAAATCAGGATTTATAATAACTGTTCTATAGTCTTTAAAAAATTAAATTTCTTATATACTGACTTTTCAGCACACAGCGTCACATGAAGTTCATTATAACCAAAACATGTTGAAACACATATGTCAGTTGATCAACAGAGCACTCAAAATGGTGAGGAAAGATAATTGTTTTAAGAAGAAATGATATTTCAGAAAAGGCTATTTAAAGAAACGACACATGATCAATGTGAAATAAACTCAACTTCGGTTTCGGAAGATGTAGCTTCGACTCAAGTAACTTCATTTTATGCCAAACAGAGTTGTCACTGTGTGCTGAATCATCTATTCTGAGATATTAACAGGAGCAGAAATTCTGAAATTTTAAGCAATTCACCACAAAAAAGGCAGCTTGAAGATTACGATGGGGAGAAAAAGCCAAAAACATTTACCAAATAAAAATATTAATAATAATAATGCAAGTAAACCAAGGAAGCCAGAAACTTCACCGAAGAAAAAAATGTGGTTTGTTTAGTCTGTTTAGAAATGTATAGAGAAGAAATTGTATAGGACTGAATAGAGTGCTTTTCTTATAGAAACTGGTGGAGGGAAGTTTGCACAATACACAGGTCGTGATCACTACAAATGTGACTTTTCTAAGTAAAAACTTTCCTTTTTTATATTGCGCACTTTTGCCCTCAAAGGTTGTACAAGAGCGAGCATTCAGGAGGAGTTTTTGCAAATAATTTCTTTATTAATTAATTAATAATTAGGAGCTTTTCTACAAGATTTTTCAAATAATAACGAAAGAGTTTCTTATAAGTTTATGAATTCAATTATTTTGTTAGCTTAATAATCTAAGATTATAAATAAAGTATAAGATTATGCATTTATTATTATTTAATGAAATATCTAAAGTGCGCAATCACGCATCACCTTACCCTATATATTATTATAAAAATGATAATAACAATAGTAAAAACGTTAAATTCTTATATGATATTTTATACAAGAGTTTAAAAGCAAAAGATGCATTTGAAGTTGAAATTAGAGCTTTGCATCATACATTGATAAAACCATAACTATTAATTGCATTGAAAATACCTACATCATGAGGAATCACACGAAAGTCGAAAATATAAAGTTTATTACCTCTTTTATATATATTGTTTTGAAATAAATTATTATGTATAGATTTATTGCATATCTGGATGAACTTGGAAAATCTTAAATCATCTTTAAATTTAAAACGTATGATACTTTTTTGAAAATTACTTCACAAATCAATGTTACTTTTAATTAAAATGCTTTTATATAGTGAAATGAGCAATGATTATAAGCTCATGTTCCAAAATAACGACAAAAAGGCTAATCAATAAACAGAAAATCATACTAATCCTTCAATTCACCGACACTGCTTACTGCCACGTAAATGCCTGCTTCTATATTATGTCCATTACAAACGCCTGAAACAGACAAATAAGGCGACTAAAAAAGTTTAAATATGATACATATCCTACATGTTTAGAAAATTTATTTATTATTAAATTATTTTTAATTATATGTTTTCCGGTATTGAGATATTTTAGAAGATTTTTCAGCATAACAAGTAATTATATACGTGTATGGATCTTTACATTTCATTGGGAACTAGTTCTCTGTCTTTCATTGCAAGCAGCCTTAGAAACTATTTTCTACTCCATCCTGTTAAAATTCTAAATGTATTCATTGGAAATTTATAATTACAAACCGAAGCAGAATTCCGCAGTTTCTTTTTTATTTTTATATATTATTAAGTTCCACGTATTATAAATAGTTCGTGCGGATGCTCCTTCGAATTTTCAAGGAGTTTTGTACCGCTGTTTTTGATTAAGGATTTTTTTTTAAATATCTATACGCAGAAGTCATCTCGTTTAATTGCAGGATTTTTAAAGGTTTACTACAATTTAATAACATGAAAACATCTATTAAACTTTTGTGCTAAACTGTACAAATTCTATTAGATGAAAAGTAAAGGATTATGTAGCACTGAAAATTTTAAATATTTAATATAATATTTATATATCTATAAATTTTATTTAAAATTTAACCATCTTTTCACTGTTAAAAATAAGTAAAGGAATTTATTGAATAATACAAAAAGACTTTTTAGTTGAAAACTTTATGGACATCAACTTTGAAACTTCTGTAATGACAAGTGTCAAAGCTTATTTAAAAAAATTATTTTATAAAAACTGATATAAATAGATATAGATATATACTAGTGAACTTTTTTAACAAAAATTTCTTTTTTGCACGTGCAAGAGTTTAAAACCCTAAACCTGAGCAGTGTTGTCAGTGGGTTACTTTTTTTAAATTCAGATTTCTTGATTGCCACCACTTTTTGAAAAGGTAAAATTACCATTGTTTTCGCCTTAATTAATATGTCATTAAATAAGGTGCATTTTACCATTTCAAAAAAGTGGTGTCAATCAAGAATCTCAATTTAAAAAAAGTAGCCCATCTGGCAGCACTGAACCTGAGCAAACTTGCAAGGCACTGATGCAACATGCAATGACACATTAATAATAAGCTGGGGTGGTTCTTTATTGTACATAAATATGTTATATGAAAACAAATCGTAACATTTTGCAAATGTTGCTTTAGAAGATATACACCACAATTTTATTTTTCTCTTTTTTGCAATGATGCAAAAGCTCTTTGGATACTTTTCTAACAGTGCTTTTAAATATGTTAATATCATTATTTAACGTTGCTTAACATTTATGGGTTTGCAGTAATGTTTTTAGACGTTTTTGCACAAGTCATGAAATTTCTAAATCGGCTGACATTGAACCAAAAATTGTTAGATTCTTGGTTATAGGGTTCTGGGTTATATTTCACATTCCTGGGAAATTACTTGGTATTCAACTTTTCGACGAACAGAGTATCATATTTTTGTTCTTCAAAGAAAATACCTTAAATGTCTTTAGGAGGTGTGAATTTACTTTTTAAATCCGTCCTAACACAATTCTTGTCTCTTTTTATTTTACACTCATCAACCATATACGAATAATCTGTGTCGGTTATCATCCCAACGTCTTGTATAACTATTGACGCTACGATAGCTGTCGGCCGATCAGAAACTCCGAACCGATCAGTGTTTAGTGCTGTTGTGTTCTCGTGTTTAGCGCTGTGTGAATTCTCATCTTACATTTGGGATTTTCAGTAGATGTAATTGGTTCGTTTTCATCTTCCTCATACTCCGAATCTTCAAAAGAGCTGTGTTTGTTTCCATCCATTTCCTAGTAGTCTACTGCTTTAGGAACTTTAGAACTATTTTAGGAACCACTCAGTGTTCGCTGAAGATCGCGAGTTTTCCGCGCGACCTTCACATTTAACCTTTTTTATAATTGTTGCAAGTGTTTTTTCAATAGAACTGATTTTCCCAAAATTGTAATTCCTTTGAAGAAAAATTAATCTCAACTCGAGGTCAAGGAATTTTCTTTGTATATTTACATAAGCATTTACCGGGTGTCCCAAAAATGACTGATGGATTTTAAAATTCAATAACTTGCAAAGGGTGACAGATATTTAAAAAATTCTTCCAGGAGGGTTATGTATGATGGCAGGAATTTTTTTTACTGTGATTCTTGATTTTAGATCGAATTTCAAACAATAGATGGCGCTGACAGCGATTGACGCTCAGTCCAGACCTAAACTGAAGTCACTCAGCTTTGATGCGAAGGAAGGAGATTAAGGCTATGGAGTACTCATTCAACAGCACAATCTTGCTCTTAGGGCCCGATTCTGAGCTCAATCGATATGATTTCAATGGAGTGCGTTGTTGCCATGGAAACAACAAATTCTTCGATAGTGGAATACAGCTTTAAGAACTGGGCATAAATTTAAGAAATAGTATTCGAGTTTGCATGCGATTTTACATTGAAGATGTTTTATTCCCCCGGATTAAATTACTTTTTACGGTCTGATTTAAAGAATATTTTATGCATCGTATTTTAAAACTAGGCGAAGAGATTTAGTACTTTATGTTGTTGTTAAAAATTTCATAACTTTCGTTACATTCTAATAAATTTTAGATCTTTTAAGGGGTCTCACGACTCTTAAAATTGGAAAAAATGAAAAAAAATCATTTTTAACATTTAATATTTTAAAATGTATATTATTTAAAAGCACAATTTTAATTGGGATGAAAGATATAAGTATGTTCTTTCCTTTCAAGTATTTAAAAAAAAATCTAAGTTGAAGAATTAGTATTTATAGGGGGCTCCAAACTGTCAGATATTTGTCGAGCAGAAAATTCGTATGACAGCTTACGCGGAGGATTAAAAATAAATTTTGTCACTAGAATTACTTTTTTTTTGTGCCTAATTATACTTTAGATTACAATAACTACCCTGAACCTAAATAAATTTGTATTTAAAGAATTTTTATATTTTTGTATTTTTAATACAAAGTTGTATTTATGTAATACAAAATTAAAAAAAAATTCAACATTATAAACACCTAAAAAAATATTTTTTTGAACAATAAAAAGGAAATTTAAGTTCAGTTATACAGACTGACATGAAACATACGTTTTTAAGATATCGTGCGCGTTATGACCAAAAACGTCATTTGGAGAAAAATGAGTTGAAAAGCCGCTTCTGCTATTGCGCGGGTATAATTCTAAAAACAATAACTTCCGTTCTAATCGGAATTTCAAGGAAACAATAATATCAAAATGTTCAGAAAAGATAGTAGTTTAACATCTAAAGAAGTTAAAATTTCGTAAATTTGAAGCCTTAAGAGTCCTGAGACCCCTTAAGGAAGTTCGCCAGTAGGTTTTTATGAATGTTGGATAATAATAGTAAAAATGGTTAATACTATATTGTTGTTCAAAGTAACTACTTAAAAACAAATATTTGAAGCTACCTTATTTAACCCTTTTGAATAGGGGTATTATATCATTACATTAAAATTAAAAAAATAAAATAAATGCTAGTTAATTAAAATTTTGTTTGAAATTTTGATATTAAAATATTATACTACATGCAGCTTCATCGTGATGTTTGATAAAATAAAACTAGTAAATATTTTTCATCTACATCCGTTTTAAATTGTAAAAATGTGTTAAAAGAATTCTTGGAGTTTGAATTTTTACGCTTTGGTAACTCTTTCTACACACAAACGCTAATATGCTTATATTTTTAATAATAGAGATATCAATGATATATAATGTGATAAACTAAGTTCAAATTAAATTTGACAAGTGTCTAAAACTTAGTAGTACTTAAATTATTGAAGGCCACAAACAAAATTTTATTGAAATTTTTGTCTCGATATAAATTAAGACCGTATTTCTAATAGCACATTTGTTGGAATGAAATTGTAATTTTAAAGCTTTTTAGTTTATATATATTTAAAAAAAAATATGATTCGTAATAATCAGGGCTTGGCAAATCCGATCGCCACTTGCAACCAATATTGTTTACTCGACGACCAAGATTTTTAATCTGGCGGTTTTTGTAGTGTTAACGAAAGAACAAAGTGTAAACGGCATTTTCCATATCATGCACAGAAAACGACATTCTCTGCTGCTCTAGCCAGCTAGCATTACACGTCATGTGATTAGAATGTGGGGAGAGGGTGGGTCGTTCTTACGGGTTAATACAACAAACAAAGGATTGATTGAATACAACAATCTACGGATTGATTTAATACAGCAATCTAAGGATCGATTTAATACAACAATCTAAGGATTGATTTAATACAACAATCTAAGGACTGATTTAATACAACAATGGAATCACTAAGGATAAATACCTCCCCCCCCCCTCCTCCAAAAAATTTCCTTATTTTTAGTGGAATTTTTTTCCCATTTACTATGGATTTACTATTCAAACACTAAACACGTATAATTATAGAATATTCTTCATTAAATAAAGTTATTATTCTAATGTTTAAAAGTCTCTCTCAACCCCCCCCCCCCCTTCTGGGCCACTACTACCAAATTTCTCTGAAAAACTGTAAACCGAACCCTCTTGCAAAAAACATTGGTAAACAACCCTTAAGAACGACCCACCCTCTCCCCACATTCAAATCACATGACATGACATGCTAGCTGGCTAGAGCAGCGAAGAATGTCGTTTTCTGTGCATGATACGGAAAGATGCCGTTTACACTTTGTTCTTTCGTTAACGCTACAAAAACCGCCAGATTAAAAATCTTGGTCGTCGAGTAAAAAATATTGGTTGCAAGTTGCGATCGCATTTGACAAGCCCTGATTATTACGATTCATGATCTTTTAAAAAATATATATGAACTAAAAAGCTTTGAAATTACAATTGCATTCCAACAAAAAGTGCTATTAGAAATACGGTTTTAATTTATATCAAGATAAAAATTTCAATAAAAATTTGTTTGTGGACTTCAATAATTTAAATACTACTAAGTTTTAGACTCTTTTCAAGTTTAATTTGAACTTAGTTTATCACATTATATAACATTGATATCTTTATTATTAAAAATATATGCATATTAGCATTTGTGTGTAGAAAGAGTTCCCAAAGCGTAAAAATTCAAACTCCAAGAATTCTTTTAACACATTTTTATAATTTAAATGGTAGATGAAGATAAAAAAAATATTTACTAATTTTATTTTATCAAACATCAAGATGAAGCTGCATGTAGTACAATATTTTAATATTAAACTGTCAAACAAAATTTTAATTAACTAGCATTCATTTTATTTTTTTAATTTTAATGCAACGATATAATAGCCCTATTCAAAAGGGTTAAACAAGGTAACTTCTAATATTTGTTTTTAAGTAGTTATTTTGAACAACAATATACTATTAACCATTTTCACGATTATTATCCAACATTCATAAAAGCCTACTGACGAACTTCCTTAAAATCTCTAAATTTTATTAGAATGTAATAAAAGTTATGAAATTTTTAACAACAACAAAAAATACTAAATCTCTTCTCCTAGTTTTAAAATACGATGCATAAAATATTCTTTAAATCAGACCATAAAAAGTAATTTAATCCGGGGGAATAAAACTTCTTCAATGTAAAATCGCATGCAAACTCGAATACTACTTTTTAAATTCATGCTCAGTTCTTAACATTGTATTCCACTATCGAAGAATTTGTTGTTTCTATGGCAACAACGCACTCCATTGAAATCATATCGAATGAGCTCAGAATCGGGCCCTAAGAGCAAGATTGTGCTGTCAAATGAGACCGAAATCACCCACTCGTGGACAGCCAACCTTTCGGCATAGGAACTGAAAGTCCACGAGGGGATAACCAAATCCACCATCCAGCGAGGACCCCCAGTCTCCAGGAATTGTCAGCGTACTCACGACGACGACGGACCCGAGATCCCCAGCCGGTTGGAAGACCCCTGTTTATTGAAAAATTAAATAAAATGAACTTTACAAATTTTTCACACGAGCCACCCAATTTTGCTTAATGCTGGGCGGGCCCAATTGGTACAAGATTTTGAGGATTGCTTGAAAGGTATTACACAAAAATGGAGTAAGATGATAATTGATACATATTATGAGGGTTTGTTGATTACAACTTAAAAAAAAAAAAAAAAAAAAAAAAAAAAAAAAAAAAGAGTGTTTTTATGTGACCCACAACTTGATTAGAATTATTTACATAGTGCTGGGCGGGCCCAAATTGTACAAGATTTTAAGGATATCGTTGAAGGTATTACTAAAAATAAATGTAGGTTGTCACTTGATTACATAATTTGAGGGTTTATAGATGACACACAACTTAATTGAAGATTATTTATATAGTATGGGGGTTTGTAGGTGACCCACAACTTTCATTAATAATACTTGAAGATAATTTTTTTTAGTTATTTCAGGGTTTGTTGTGACCCATTTCTTAGTTACATGAAATGATTCAGTTCAGTTTTTTTGCGATACTAAATTTGAAGACCAGGTTATGCCTTGCTCATTTAAATAGTCATAATGTTTTTTTGTGTTTAGTGTTTATAGGATAATTTGATGAAGTCCTTACAGGAATCTTTAAAGTTAATTTGTGTTGATAATTTCACGTCAGTTATAGTTCTCCAATAAGTTTGGATTCTGTGCTGAGAGTTTATTCCTAATAAAGAACTGTTGTTTGAATGTTGGACAAGATGAAGAGTCAGCTGTATGAGGGAAGTATCCCTCCGAATCTATACAGTTTGCACAGTGCTGACTTTGCTGGTTTGATTTATGTGGGCAGTTAGGTGTTAAATGTCTCTCTACACAGTAAGCACAGATTTCTTCCCTTCTGCAGTTTGTTGATGAGTAGCAGAAGAGTTGGCATCTGCTGCAGCGTATGATTGGACGGTAAATCGAAATCCGGCACTGATTGAATCCTATGTTGAGAAATCTCCTGCATAGTAGGAGATGTGCTGTGTCATGGTCCATTTCTAGGACTATCTGGTAAATGCTTGTGTTGGAGCGTTGTAAAATTTTATGTGTCCTGATTGTTGATTTTTGTGAGTTGTAACTTTTAATGGCTGTAATTAGTTGATTATGATCCATGAATTTAGGGACTCCGGTGATGATTATTTTCAGAGTATGTTCCATTTTATATGATATTTCAGTTTTATTCTTCAAATGTTCCACTTTCTCTATTATTTGTAGCAGTTTTTCTGTGTTGTCATCTGTATTTGATTTGACGATTATGGAGCCTCTGTAACGAGAAATTTTACTGTAGATTGGAGGTAGTAATTCTGTATTTAGAACTTCTTTGTTAAGTAACTCTTGTAGTTTCGAAATCGTTGTGTTTTTGCCCAAGTTCTTTATGATAACTGCTGAGTTTGTGTATTTGGGTCCTGGACATTGAGAGTCTCGTTGAGATTGGAGGTTGTCTATTTCTGGATTTAAGCCTATTAACTGTTTAGTTTCTTCCATTATTCCTGTTAATGAGGTTAGTTTTTCTTCAATTGAATTTTCCTTATTTTCCGTTTCCAGTTTGTGTTTTAATTCTTCTTTTAAGAGCTCAATTTCTGGTTTTTCTATTTCTAAGGAACTTTGTTCCAGCCCACAACCGGAGATGCCTGTATCTGCATCCGTCTGAGAATCTTGATGTTTCTTCTTTAGCTGATGCTTTTCCACTTGTGTGGCTTTGTCTTTGTACTTGGCTTGGAAATGCTGTGCAGCTTTCTTTGATTTTGTTTGTTGCTGACTTTTTAATTCTTTTTGTAAATTTTCTATTTTTATTGTTTTATTTATTATCTCGTTGTTTTTGGTTTCTATTAGTTCTTTTTGTTTTTGCAATTTCTCCGCTGTTTTGGCGTTTTTTACTTTTTCTTCTTCCAGTTGTTTTTCCATTTCAGCATAGTTAGCTTGAATTTGTTTTAAGTTGCCAAGTTCGGTTATTAATTTTTTTACTTCTTTGTCTTTTTCGTTGTATTTTCGCTCTTTTTTCTTATATTCTTCTACTTTGCTTCTTTCGAAGTTTAGTTCACTTTCCTGTACTTCTAGTTGGTCGTTCATTTCTTTTTTCTCTAATTCTGCATTTCTTAAGTTTTCCTGTAATTCCCTTAATTCTTGATTCGTTTCTTTTTTAGGCATGGTGTCTTTTTGTTGCGGGTCCAGTAATTGTTTCTCCGATTTTTCCATCTGTTTATCTTTTTCAGCCATTTTTTTCATCGTTTCTTCTCTTTTCTGTCTTTCAACGACTAGTTCTTCTTTCAGGGAGTTTATACTGGCTTTGCTTTCTTCCAATTGTTTCATCAAAGTCTGAATTTATCCCTTCTCTTTCTCTTCCAGATTTCCTGTTTTTCTGTTTTCGTTTGCTTCCATTTCGCTTTCTTCTAATTTACTAATTAGTTGGTTGTAGTCATCTACCACTGTCCTCAATCTTTCAGCAAATTTTTAAAGCTTCCGCTCTCTATTTTTGATTCCTTCTTCCAGTTCTTCTACCCTTTCTTTTAGTTCTTCCAATTCTGATTGATATATTTGTCTGTCTTCTTGGTAGGAGATATTATCACTTGTACTTTCCAACTCGTTATGTGTAAACTGGTATTCTTTTAGTCTCACTCTATCTATTATATATTTCAAGTAGCTTGTCGCTTCTTTTGTACTACCTTTTACACTTCTCTTTGATATTTTTTCGTAAATCAACATAATATGGTTTAGATTTAATTTTTCTAGTTTTTTGAATGAGAACTTTGGAATTTCTGTCAGGTCTGGCGTTGACGTACTTTTCTTCCTACTTAATGTCTTGTTCCTTATACTTCTATTCAGCAAACGCTTATCTTCTCCTTCTTCATCATCTTCTTTCTGATCCTCTTCCTCTTCTGTGTCATTGTTAAACGGCAGGGAGTGTGTCAGATCGTACCTCCTATTCCTTCTCTTGTACAACTCTTTTGGTGTTTCTGGATAGAGGTTATCGGTTGAGTTCGATCTCCTCAGCATTTTGGTTTCGCTAGAGTTTTGGTGAGTTTGCGGCGATGGCTTTCCCTTATCCGCTTGTATTAGTGAAGCCATATTACTTTTTCTTTAAAATAGTAGTGTAGAAGTTTTGATTGTCCAATGTTTGAAATTGAGAGATGGTTTAGAATTGATTTTTCGGAGATGTTATTTCAGAGATTATTTTTAAATTGTGGTGTTAATCCCACTTTTCTATAAGTTGTTGTTAGACTTGCTACTTTTGGAATTTCCATCTCCTGTGAGATGTTACTAATTTCTTCCATTGGTCACTTGGTTGTTTTGAATATGAACAGTTTCTCTGGTGGAAGTTTCAATTTAATTCTTTGTTTACTAGCTTTTAGAAATTAGGAGATAATACTATCTAATAGTAGACACCAGGCATTGCTAGAGCACATTCCGGTCTAGTTGAAGGAAAGGAAAAATAGTAAAGGGAATAGCTAAATCCAGTGATCTAGATCACCGTAAATGACTAAGAAAAAAAATTATTGCCAAAACTGAACTATTAAACTTTTGAGAGGGAAAAAATAAAACTTATTGATATTACTTAGAGTGGATGGATATTATTGAAGAGAAAGCAGTGGGGCTTATTTTAATGTGGAGAGTGAGTAGAGAAGTTTGGAATACATAATAAGTTACGGGGGGATACACTTAAAGATAAGGGGGCAGGTTATATTGTGGGCTTGGCTTCCCGAACTTGGAAGCACTGTTAATGTTTTAATAATATGTACACTTAAATGTGCACACTTAAAGATATTTACATAATTTTTACAATAATATTTACAGTAAACCATATGGTGAATAGATCAAATCAATTGCAACTATGCTATCATGTGAAATGTTATTATAGCACTTTGACTCACATTAGTCTTTAAACAATCACTGCAGTAAGTTAATGACATTGGGTAGACCTGATGAATTTGTTTCTGAGCCAGTGAGAAGAAATTTGAAAGCGGTAATAGCCTATATAAAGAAGTAATAATCTATTCTAAAGCTATAATAGATTGGGGGAAATTATAGTAAAATTAGGACTCACCACTGAAGTTTGTGTTCCTTGGTGCGCTTGAGTAAGCTGTAATTCCCGTTGGGGCAGTAAGAAAGTATAAAAATGGGAAATTTAAGGCTTATGGCGCCCTCTATTGGCACTAAAATAAAGTTAGCTTAGGAATGACTGAAGAAACGGGAAGCTTAGTCCTAGTCCTTTTCTGCAAGGTATTGCAAGTGATGGGGAACAAAAGAGGGAAAATTAAGCAGAAAGTACCGTCTATTGACATAAAAGTGGGGTAAACTTAGAATGGAATGCGGATACGAGAAGCTTGGACCAAGACCTTCCGTCAAGGTACAACAAGTGCCAATATGGATAATATTTAAAGAATTAGCACCCTACCCCCCCCCCCCCCCTGCTAAGCTAGAGAAAGACTATATACGCCAATCGAAGCGGCGTGCCCAAATTGTCGAATGAGACCCACTCCATAGCCTTAACCTCCTTCCTTCGCATCAAAGCTGAGTGACGTCCGTTTAGGCATCGACTGCGCGTCAATCGCTGTCAGCGCCATCTATTTTTTTAAAATTCGAACTAAAATCAAGAATCACAGTAAAAAAAAAACTCCTGACATCATACATAACCCTGCTGCAAGAATTTTTTAAATATCTGTCACCGTTTGCAAGTTATTGAATTTTAAAATCCATCAGTCATTTTTGGGACACCCGGTAATTAGAAGTCACATTGACATTCTTCCGGTCTTTTTAATATAATGTAAATACCACAGCCAAAAATTTGATGGTTGAATGGGAAACGTGTGGGTGAAACTTAACGTGCATCCACCTCCACGCGGTGAGTTGTGGGTTATTTTTGTTCTAGCGAAACGAACTAAGAGTTGCACGGTGAAAGTTGCGAAAAATTGGTAAATTTATGTTTTTTCTAAGATGTTGCACGAACGAAAAAAATGGATTATAGATCAGAATTTAATTTATTTAGGTTATTAAACCACGAAACAAGCATAAAAAACGAAAGCTTGTTTATTTTTAAAGTTTTAATTATCTTTAAAAAAAATTACAAAAAAGACCCAATTTTTACAATTTTTCTTTAAGCGTTAAGTACGATGCGCAAACGGAAGATGTTGATCGATTTACTAATTCCTTTACATTGTGGTATATCGAGAAAAATTATATTCGGTATATTTTAATGATGTCAAAAACCTTCAAAAATGATGAAATTTATATGCAGCACTCCGTTGGACAATATCAGGCTTTCACTACAAGTATGTAATAAAAAACACTTATAGTTCAATTTAAGAGGATGCTCAAGAAGATCCTACACAATAATAATATACGTATGGAAAAATGCTTGTAGAGAATTTTCATTACGTTACACTGCTTCATACATAATATAATTCATATACTTCACTGATATGCACTACAAATATTTTGCATCAATTTAAAAATTTTTATTTACAGCGTCAGTCTTAAAAATTGAATTACAACACTGCAAATGAGTGATAATTGCTGCAAATGTACATCCAGCTGTAATATACGTTTTTAAGCTTAACTAAAGTGTAGTATGGATTATATTTGTAGATTATATACAAATAATAAACAATTATTCGCTCCACAAAATAAATGTAAGCACTGCCCTGCTAATTTTTTAAAGCGCGTTTTGAACTGTTCTGTACATTTCCCTGCTTAAATACATTTTACTATACTGAAAAATGTTTGTAGTCTTTAGTAAAACAATTTACATATTTGAGTAAAATAAGTTGGACATCTTGTCATGTTAGGATGATTATTGTCGGAAGTGTTCTTTTTACTTTATTTTGCGTAGTTTATGTAAATTAAATTTTAGCGCATTTTTGTGGGATTTATAATTATCTTTAGATCACTTACAAATGCAAAACAAATATTACAACTGCATTCCAGTGAATGGATCGAAATTTCTGAAAGTGAATTTTTAAGACCCTTTGGCATGTATACAGAGTTATGGAACATAAAAAGGATGCACAAATGCATTCGAATATATTTCCCATTCTAGGCGGTAACTGCAGTAATTTGTATTTTAATTATACCGCTCTTTTTCTGTTTTCGACGATTTAAATGATTAGATGGCGTGAAAGCATTCTGGACGTATTTGAAAGCAATTTATAATCTATGCAGTGACGGACGATTTTCATTTCTTTCCCTATTTCCTCTCCTTTCTTTCTTTTTATTTTCTTTAATTATTTAAACTCTGGATTTAAAAAAATATATTTTCAAAATATTAATAAACATTAGAATTAATATCTCTTTTCATATAATTACTTATAAAACGTGCTAAAATTTCTGAAAGCAAAAGACTTTTTGAAGTAAAAAAAAATTAAATTACCCCAAGGGTAAAATATGTGCGGAACAAAATAAATTAAACATGAAGATTAATTATAATTCATTTCATTTTGTAAAACAATTAAACTGGATTTATATCTAATACATACATATAAATAATTGAGGATTTCCGTTAATTAAGTAATCATTCACCAAATAAGTGCTGTAATTATTATTTAAGTGAGGATTACATTTCCATTAATTCAAGTCCTTTGTTTTCCTTATAATAATATGTGAATGGGGGTATTATTATTTAAAATATTTTAATTTTAATTTAGGTTATTTATTCTAAGCTCAATTATTATTTTGTTTCGATTGCTAGAGTACATAATGCTAAATTTCTTTAATTGAAATTGATAATCTTATTATTGCATTCTTCAAAAAACTTTCATTTTTTTTTCTTTTTAAGCAGTTCGTTGAAATGAAGCATTCTTGGTATTATTAGTAATTAAATGTTAGAAAAGAAGTTAGCTTTTATATTTGTTTAACTGATTTAAATTTTAAAAATTATACTAATGATTAAAATAAGTTAAGACAAAAATCGTTTGACAACAGACGGATTACGTGCAGAAAAATGACTTGTTCATCTACTAAAATAGGCATTTTATGTTTATCTACTCACTGTAAAACAATTACCTAACGTTACTCTAAAACATTAGTGGCAACATGCTGAGTACAATTTTATGAAATAATTTATCCGTTTCTCGAGTAAAGGAAACATTTTCCCCCATTTTAAAATAGGTGATTGACGTATTTAATTCTAAACTTATCTGCATTTTTTATACAGAATTTCAAAATAGAACGTTTGCCGAACGCAATTACATAAAAGGTATGCAAATTGTGCTAAGCTCCGCATAGAAAATAGGACGTTTAATATATGTAGAATGTGCGATGTTCATCTTCGCTTAACAACCAAAAGAAAGTGCTCCGCAGAATATCATAATTGAAGACCCCAGAAGCCAAGAAGTATAAGTGACAAAATTGAAAAATCTGAGCTAAGTGCACAGGCTATCTGGAAAAAAGGCTATTTGTTTGGAGGGAAAGAAATACAAGTGTTTTTCTAATTATGTGCTGAGTTCTAGACGTCAGCTACTTAAACTCTTTAAACTACTTAACTAAATTCTTTAATCTCTACTTAAAAATTTAAAAAAATCTATATATTGTACCCAACTTTTCTTTAACAGTTATTGAAATAAGAGTTGAAAGACTGCTGTGATATAGGAAACAGTTCCATATTACAAGGTGCGTCTAAAAAGTTCGGTGAATGAATGTATATCTCATAAACAACACGGGTTAAAAATGCATCCCTGCGCATGCGCAGTTTCAGGCCAGTGGAAAGATGGCACGTAGCAAGAACTGCAAGAAACCAAGGCAAAATAGTCTGCTATGGGCAGTCGAACGGTGTATGTTTAAATACTCGCGTCATATTGAAATTAAGCAACGGATAAATATCAAGTTTTGCTACAAATTGAAAAAAAAAAGTGACAGAAACGCATGCAAAATTGGTTCAGGTGTACGGAACAGACGCAGTGAGCAAAAAATGTACGACTGGTTTAAAAGTTTTCGGGAGAGAAAGGAAACCGTGGATGACGAACCACGTTCAGGTCGACCCCCAAAGAGAGTAACGAGAGACAACATTGAGCGGGTGCGATAAATGCTGTTAAACATTCGACAACTTTCTTTACTATGGATATCAGAGGAATTGGAAATCAGCAAGAACAGTGTTATCACCATCATTCACCAAGACGTGTGACATATGTGTTTCGTTCGATCCCAAAAGAAGCCTTCGCTGACTCATTCCAGCAGCTTTAGCAACGATGTTTTAAACCTTAAATGCCTGATTTTTGAAAAATCATTGTAATGATGTTTTTCGGATTTCATTTTTTAAATAAATCATGGGAAAAATACTTAAAAAAATCATATTTTGTTTTAAGTGTGGTTTACGGCTAAAAAACTGTTTGTTACTGATCGGCAATACTGGTGTTTAATTGAAAAAATAATTTGCCTTGATAAAATTTTATAATATTAAACACACAACAATTTTAGGAACTATAAGAAGAAATAAATTTCACTTGCTCACTGCGGGTCAAAATAGGGTATTTCGCAAGCTGCCAAACAAAACAAAAAGAAGAAATAGCAACGATTGAAAAAATAAATCTATCTTTATTCTTAAACAGCACAAATGTCGCCATCTACATGTTAAAAATCGATTTAATAATTTTTTCAGAATGTATTTTATTGGCAACATTAATCATTATAGCTCCAATATTATTCTAATAGTATTTTAGAGCCTAAATTGTGTATGTTGCCGAAAAGCAACACCAGGCATTTAAGGGTAAAGTGTATTGTGGCCAACGGATGATACTTTGAGTATGATTAAAGGTATTATGTTTCCATGTTTTAGGTAGCTTTCTTTACAAAAAAGCTACGTATTGCAGCCGTTCGGAGGAAAGCGATTTCAAAAAATTTTGGTATATTTTCATTGATCATGACCCCCAGACCCCGAAACCACCCTCCGTTCAAAATTGATATATATATATATATATATATATATATATATATATATATATATATATGACCTATGTCACACTGTAACTCCCGTAATTATGAACCGATTTAGATGTAATTCAGTGTGTACATAGTACATATCAATGTCTCGACCGAGTTCGTTGGCCAGCTTTATCCGCCGTTTTGTTTCAAAATGGCGGCCATTTAAAATTTAAAAAAAAAATTTAAAACTTGAAATGTGGTACCAAAAAATTAAAAATGGAAAAATATTTTTTCTTATGTATTTCACCTTTATACAAAGTTTCCGGAGCAGTTTTTGTTTCGTCTATATCTTAAAAAATGGCTGAGTTATAGCATTTTGAATTTCTAGCGTGGCTGACATTTTGAAACGTCCTGAATTTTGTCACGTGATAAAAGACGTATTTATGAACCGATTTGGATGTAATTCGGTGTGTACATAGTACATACCAATCTCTCGACCGAGTTCGTTGGCCAGCTTCATTCGCCATTTTGTTTCAAAATGGCGGTCATTTAAAATTTTTTTAAAAATTTAAAATTTGAAATGTGGTACCAAAAAATTTAAAATGGAAAAATATTTTTTTTTATGTATTTGACCTTTATACAAAGATTTCGGAGCAGTTTTTGTTTCGTCTATATCTTAAAAAATGGCTGAGTTATAGCATTTTGAATTTCTAGCGTGGCTGACATTTTCAAACGTCCTGAATTTTGTCACGCGATAAAAGGCGTATTTATGAACCGATTTGGATGTAACTTCGTTTATACATAGTACATACCAATGTCTCGACCGGGTTCGTTGGCCAGCTTCACCCGCCATCTTGTTTAAAAATGGCGGCTGTTTAAATTTTTAAGAAAAATTTAAATTTGAAATGTGGTACCAAAAATTGAAAATTAAAAAAAATATTTTCTTCTTATGTGTTGGACCTTGATAAAAAGATTCGGGAGCAGTTTTTGTTTCGTCTATATCTTAAGAAATGGCTGAGTTATAGCATTTTGAATTTCTAGCGTGGCTGACATTTTGAAACGTCCTGATTTTTCTAACGTAATAACAGGCGTATTTATGAACCGACTTGGATGTACCTTGGTGTGTACATAGTACATACAAATATCTCGACCGAGTTCGTTGGCCAGCTTCATCCGCCATCTTGTTTCAAAATGGCGGCCATTTAAAAAAATTAAAAAATAAAAACATTTAAATAAGATACCAAAAAAATTGGAAAATGAAAAAGATTTTTTTTTTTTTTTTTTTTTTGTATGTGCTTGACATTAATACAAAGATTCCGGAACAGTTTTTCTTTCGTCTATATCTAAAAAAAAAGGGCTGAGTAATAGCATTTTGAATTTCTCTTGTGGCTGACATTTTAAAACGACCTGATTTTTGTCACGCGATAACAGGCGTATTTATGAACGTATTTGGATGTAACTTGGTCTGTACATAGTGCATACGAATGTCTCGACCGAGTTCGTTGGCCAGCTTCATTCGCCATCTTATTTCAAAAGGGTTGCCATTTAAAAAAATTAAATTTAAAATTCAAAATGAGGTATTAAAAAAATGGAAAATGAAAAAGATTTTTTTTTATGTGTTTGGACTTGATACAAAGATTCTGGAGCAGTTTTTGTTTCTGAAAATTTGTTCTTTTGTTGATATCTTAAAAAATGGTTGATTTATAGCACTTTGAATTTCTAGCATGGCTAACATTTTGAAACGATCTTGTATTTGTCACGCGATAACACACGTATTCACCTATTTCGATGTAAGAAGGCATGTGGATAGTATACATCAACACCTCGACCAAGTTCGCTGGCCAGATTCATCAGCCATCTTGTTTCAAAATGGCGGCCATTAAATTAAAATATATATATATATTTAAAGTGAGGTGCAAAAAAATTAGAAATTGAAAAAGGTTTCTTTCTTAAGTATTTGAACTTAATATAAGAATTCAGGAGCATTTTTTCTTTGTCTTTACCTTAAATAATGGCTCATATATAGCAGTTTCAATTTCTATTGTGGGTGACATTTTGAAAAATCTGATTTTTTGCATGCGACAGCACTCCTATATATTAACCGATTCCGATGTGAGTGAGCATGTGCACAGCAATTACTAAGGTCTCGACCAAGTTCACTGCTTAGCCTCACCCACCATGTTGTCTTAAAATGACAGGCACTTTAAGAAATTGCCGAATTTGGCAGCCAAATATAAGTTACTTTAAAGAAAAGCAGCTTGGATAAAGCTGACTAATTTCGCGAAATTCTCATTCATTATATTGATAAAAATTAGTATTGAATCTCCTATATTCGGTTTCCACTAAATTGAGCTTCGTGTGTTTGCATGATATAAGTTGGCTTTTTTTAAATAGGGATTATGAAAGCTACCTCTTCCTCCCGGCACTGGCCGGAAGGACTTTTTTTTATTTGTTTTATGCTTCCATTCACCGAAATTTTTAGACGCACCTTGTATAATTGAGTCAATTACTGTTAATGTTCCAGCTTTGAACTTAATTTAATACAAATCTAAATTTTGTCATTTGTATCCCTTGGCTTATGGGGTCCTCAAATAGCACACCATTTTGTATAGTAATATAGTATTATTTTAGTTAACAGTTTGTAATAAAAATTTTATAAATAAAAGAAATTGCATAATAATCCTAACTGTAATTTGTGTTACATTTGTAGTACATTTGAAAAAATATTTTCTATTAAAATTCCAAAAGAACTACATATTGTTTTATATATTTTCCTTATGCTTTTTATTTATTTTACGTCCAAACAAATTAAATAAACAGTTACATATTAATATTTACACTTAGCAGCCTTATGGTCTTGTGAGGGTTAACTTGTCAAATTGTGTAATTTTAACTGATATAACAGCTGTAATATTGAACATTAGTATAATGTATCACTAGTTATATCGGTTAAATTACTCAATAAAATGGAGGTGGCAAGGCTGCCACCAATTTTATGGAGTAAGGTTACGTAAATTTTTTACAGTGCTTTTTTGCTCAAAACCTAATCAGTTTTTCCCTTTTTCATAATGAATCTTTTTCTATTTCCATTCAAACCGGCAGTAGGGTGTATCGATTTTTAACTTTTTTTTTGTTTCCAAATTCCAAGTTGATAAAAAGTTGCTACTAGACACCACAACTTACCACAAAAAATTTTGGATTTTTAAAAAAATCTTTAGGTCTCCCGCACAAGGCCTAAAGTTTAGAAATTTTACTTAAAAAGTAAATTTTTACAAAATTTTTTAAAAAACCTAAAACACTTTTTTTTTAAATTGCAAGTTAAAATTCCGCTAACAATAAGCATGAAAAACGATAGAAAATGTATTTCAAAAACTTAGCACAACATTTAGGTCTCCCGCACAAGACCTAAATTTGTTAATTTTGACGAAACTTTCGTAATTTTTAGTGTAAATGAACCATTTTTTTTCGTTAAAAACACACAGTGTATTTTTGTTACAGGAGTCATAAAATGACACAATATATATATATACATATATATATATATATATATATATATATACTACATAAATAATATATAAATGTTGTATACCTTAAAAAAGATAGTTTAACGATGTAAATTGTTTGATAATTCGTAATAGATATTTCGTACAGATACTTTTGGTCTGTGCTCAACTCTTTAAGATCAACTTCTGGTATATCGATTTCAATTGCAACAAAATTGACAACATCCACATTTTGGCAGCTTAGAAGTTGTTTACGAATAGGCCCGCTAAATGTGTTTGGTCCAGAAGTTGGCCCATCAAGAGCAACCATAATTTTTCTAAATGGTAATTCATTCAAATGTAGCAGACACACAACTGCCTGCAGTGGCTGTTGTATTTTATTTTCAAATAAGGTGATAACTCCATTTGAAGTGCCTTTGTTTGCTGTCGTACCATCACAACCAATAGCTTTTAGTTTTTTAAGATCTACAGCTTTTTCTTCACAATACTTTACAAGTGATGTAACTATTTCCTTTCCTTTTCCATTTATGGGAGTTACATGACCGAAATACTTGGATCCAGGTTCTTCAACAATAGATATGTGTTCTTCCATTAAAGTTTTTCGGACACTTTTACCAGCTACAATTTCTTTTGTTATGGTTTCGTCTTTACGACCATCAAAGTAAAGGGCCAACAGATCGGAGGTTCGAGTTGAGCTTACTTCTTTACGAGACTTAAGCCTTTCACTTGCTACTTTTGATTTGTCGATTACTGTTTCTTGGTTCTCCGCAGTAACAACATTTAAGTCTCGCAAAAGTGCAGCAGCTAACTGAACTCCAGCTCTACTAGAAATGCCCCTGCGATCACAAGCTCGTGAAAACAAAGACAAGCGTTGTGGCAGTTCTTGTTTTACTTCTACTCTTGAAACACTTTTTTGACTCGTATCAAGTACATTTATTTCAAAATCACTATCTTGACATGATGTGTGAGGCATTGAATCATCTGTACTATCACCAGAATCAATGTTATCAACAGATTTTAAGTTTTCATCCTCAGTCTTTTTTACAACTACCTGCATTAAAGCTTGTGACCTAGATTTTCTTTCTAATCGCTTTTTAAGCTTTTTAGTCTCGTTTTTGTCACACTCTGCAATTGACATCAATCTAGGACCACGTTGGTCGGGCAAAAACTCGTGTTCTAGTGCCGGGACTTTTTTGCCAATAGATCAAATACAGTTGCTGAGGTCACATTTGCAAGTACAAATATCAAACAATGCAGTTTCAGTTTTTGACTGAAAGCTAGTTACTGCATCTTTGTAGGAATTAGGATACTTCCTTTTAGGCCCTGAATACATTTCAATTTTCTCAAGCTGCTCATGCAGTTTTAAAACCATAAATATTGTGTTTTTGGTGCCAGAAACAGGAATTGAAGCTCTTTTCCATATTTCCTCACGTTTTAAAGCAACTCTTAACGCAATTACCTTCTTTAAGGCTGATGTATTCCCTCTTGTTTCATTTCAAACTCAAAATACTTCAAAACATCCATCTTGGTTGGCAGAACATTAAACTCACTCACATCAATAGGTTGCCCGATAACCGGGCTGTCGGTAGTTTTTCTAGTTAGGTGCGGTTTTTTACTCATAATGAACAACAACAACACTCACTCAATTGATTCTTACAACAAGACTATCGCACTAAAACACATCCGTAATGCTCGCTCGCGGGCAGACAACTACTGACAAGTGTGCGCGGTGATTCATAGGTGCCGCGTAACCGCGGCGCGACAGTCTGGCCTTCCCCCACACCATGGCTTCAAGTTGACGCTTGACGTATTGAAATGTGATTTATTATTTCACTTATTTCAACAATTCCAATCAAGCCTAACGAGGCTTTAGTTACATTTAATTTTTAAACCAGCAACAACACAAATATCAAAGTACTGAAAAATGTTCAAAAATTGCCTGAAGTTTACGACTTGTACGCCTTGTGCGGGAGACCTAAATGTTGTGCTAAGTTTTTGAAATACTTTTTCTATTGTTTTTTGTGCTTATTGATAGTGGAATTTTAAATTGCAATTTAAAAAAAATGTGTTTTAGTTTTTTAAAAAAATTTTGTAAAAATTTACTTTTTAAGTAAAATTTCTAAACTTTAGGCTTTGTGCGGGAGACCTAAACATTTTTTTAAAAATCCAAAATTTTTTGTGGTAAGTTGTGGTGTCTTGTAGCAACTTTTTATCAACTTGGAATTTGGAAACAAAAAAAAAGTTAAAAATCGATACACCCTAACCGGCAGTAGTCGCGTGTCGGTTTTTTTGCCACCCATGTAAATTATCTTCTCCTCATACCCCCTTTCGAAATAGAATGAAGAACTACCATGTAGCTGACTTTATATGTTTCTGCCCCACAAAAGATAAATAAAAAGACATCTCGGTTTTTCCTTCATGTACATTTTTAAAAGGAAAGTTTAAATTGGTGGAAAAGTCTGCGTAAAGATCAGTAATATCAGTTAATTTTTACTTATTCCAAATATCAGAAATGAAATGTATAATTTATGTAAACTGGAAATTTATATCTTCATTGAAATGTAATAAGCTAATATTAAGTGAAAAATGTTTATTATTTTACATTTTCTGTATGTGGGGAGCCGGCACAAAAAGATCGATCGCCCGACAATTAACGTTCTAAAAAAAAATGCGACTACTCTCGGATTAAAAAAATCTTACAATTCGATTTACAAAAGGTAATTTTCACAATATTTTCAATGATTCCAATGATTATTACAACTTATACAGTATTTTAGTGGACGTTTTATCAGAAGGACTGTATATACCGGGTTTCCTAAAAAGGACTGACTGATTTTAAACATCAATTACTTGGAAACGGTGACAGATATTTAAAAAAGTCTTGCAAGAAGGTTATGCATAAGGTCAAAAGTTTTTTTTTACGGTGATTTTGGATTTTAGTTCGAATTACAAACAATAGAAGGCACTGCGATCAATAGACGCTAAATTCAGGCTCGATTTTTGGTACTTTCGCACCCACGCAATACATTTTTATCTCCTTTTTCCGCATGGACGAAGGGATAGGACCAAAAATCGAGCATGAATTTAGCGTCTATTGATCGCAGCGCCATCTATTGTTTGTAATTCGAAATAAAATCGAAAATCACTGTAAAAAACGTTTGACCTTATGCATAAACCTCCTGCAAGAATTTTTTAAATATCTGTCACCGTTTGCAAGTTATTGATTTTTAAAATCAGTCAGTCCTTTTTAGGAAACCCGGTATTTTATAAAGTTTTAAAAGTATTAGTGAGCAAGTCAGAACAGATACTCAATTGCTTTATAGAGAATTGCAATAAAAATTACATATCTTAGAAAATTTAAGTTTGTGTTAAAAAATAAAATAATGTAACACTAATGCTTGTTCAACTAGTTCCTAAGCAATTATATCTATTTCCTATTGACTTACATTACATTAGTTTTATTCAAGATACTTAAAATACCGTAATCTTAACTTTACCTTCAGGTAAAAAGATGAATGATGTGGTGCAAATGGCTGTACGTTTAGCTATATTTAATGAACTTTATAATTTGATATCAAGTCAGAAATATTTTAGAATTTTTCATTTAGAAAACGCATATTCAATGCGACTTATTTATTTACAGTTTTATCGCATATTCTTAATTTTTTTAAAGTTTTGAACAAAATATCATTTCCCAATTCCTACTATTAGTTCACACTCTCCCTATATTTATTTATATATATTGTTCAAATATTCAATCGTTAATAAAATACTTATTATTCATCCTATCAATTTGAAATAATTTTTTGAAACTTGTACTGGATGACAATTGATGTTAATACAGATTTTTCAAATATTAATTCATTAATTAAATTTTAATTAATTAATTTTAGTTTTATATGGGAGACAAAATGGTGGCCATTGGTTATTGAACAGCATTTAATGCATCTCCATACCTATAAGGGGGGTTACCATAGGAGGGACCCTGTTCTGTCGCCAAACACCACTAAGGTTTTCGCCAACTTTGCGATATATCGTCAAAAGTGACGCCAACTTGGCGATATGTCTAATATTTCCCATAGACTTCCAAATTCCCATAGACTTCCATTGTAAACCTACTTGTTTATAGAAAATCAACAAATTGAGATATTTTAATGCAACAAAAACTAATATTAGTTTAAGGGATTATATTAAATTTTTCTTTGGTGACCTTAGTAGGAATTGACTTTAAAAACAAAATTTTTATATTACTTGTTTTTAATCTACTTATTTTACGTAAAAAGGTTTATTTATGTTAACATATAAATTTCAATGTATCTCGCTACATGACGACATTGTTTTGGAGTCATAATGATGCTTCTCTATAATTTAAATTATTTTAATTTTGGAATCGTAATGATACTTCTCTATAATTTAAATTATTTTAATAAAAAATTAAAAAATATAATATAAATTTAACCCTTTTAGGAGCAAAGTACTTCCATTGCTATAATTTTGAAATGAAAAAATGACACCGAAATTTACGAACAAATTTAATTGGAAATAAAATAAACTTATTTGACATAAATAGTAAACGCAAAAGTTGTGTACAAAAATTCTGGAGTCATTGTGCCTTCTGATTTTTAAAACTAAGTGGTCACAGAAACGTAACACCCTTGAAAGCGTTAAAACATTTAAAATTCTGAAACTAAATATTAATTGTATATAAATATATATACATATATACCGGGTGTCCTAAAAAGGACTGACTGATTTTAAAATTCAATAACTTCCAAACGGTGACAGATATTACAGGGCGAAATTTTACAGGACGACTTGAAATTTACAAAATTATCGCAATTCAACATTTTACAGTTGGGTTTCAAGAAAGGAGATGTGTGTTAAGGTATGTTAATAATTCTATAGATTTTTTATTATAGTTGTTTATATTAGCCGTTTATTGTATATTTCTCATGTATGCTGGCCTTACGAGTTTTGTATATTTTGATATTGCTACACAGCGAAAAGTGCTGCATTTTGAGATTGCTACACAGGGTGAACTGCAGAATTTTGAGATTGCTGCACAGGGAGAACTGCTGAATTTTGAGATTGCTGCACAGGGAGAACTACTGAATCCAGTGATGTTTTTTTTTCGGTTAATGAACGCGAAGCATTCATCCTATGTTCCTTGGTTGCCGCTTTAACGAGTTTCCAGCGTTTTTCAGATTATGTAAAACTAGACTGCTGTATTCAGTGATATATATACATATTTTTTTATGAACGCTAAGGGTTGATACTTCCGTAAATTAGAAATGAATTGTTCAATGTTTACTCTGATATAAGCTCGTACTTTAATATATTAAATGACGCCATGATTTTTTGTGAAAGTTGTTGAGAAATGAAAATTTTAATCATTAAATCGTTACTCTGATTTGGAAAGGTACTTTAAAAATTTCACATTTTTCAATAAGTTTATGTTGAAATCGTTTGTTTTATTTTGAATCTCATAAATATGAGCTTTTCTGTGTTTTCTAATGCGTTGTTATTTATAAATGTTGTATTTCCCATGATTCCAGGATGATGACGTAGTAAAAAACAGTCTGGAAGCATTCAGGAAAGTGGACCAATCACATTAGTTTTCAGGTTGCCGCATTTTAAGTTGGCGTATGCGGGGTGTTTGGCGCTTTTCAGAAAAGTCGCCAAATGGGGTGTCTCGGCTGTTTTGGGAATCTGCCAAAAATTCTTGCAGGAGGGTTATGCATAAGGTCAAAAGTTTTATTACAGTGATTTTCGATTTTAGTTCGAATTACAAACAATAGATAGCGCGGTAAGCAATAGTCGCTAAATACAGGCTCGATTTTTTGTCATTTCTCTTTTTCCATGCAGAAAAAGGAGATGGAAATGTATTATGCGGGCCACGAAGTACCAAAATAGAGCCTGAATTTAGCGTCTATTGATCGCAGCGCCATCTATTGTTTGTAATTCGAATTAAAATCGAAAATCACGGTAAAAAAATTTTTGACCTTATGCATAACCCTCCTGCAAGAATTTTTTAAATATCTGTCACTGTTTACAAGTTATTGAATTTTAAAATCAGTCAGTCCTTTTTAGGACACCCCGTATATATATATATATATAATAAATGTATTATTTTTTCTTATCGTAAATAACCTTGTAAAAGTATCGCTATAATATTTGTTCTTATTTCACAAATCTGTAATTTGAAACATTTTCCCATTTACTATCCTCTCAACTGTGAATAAATTTCATAAAACTTGTAGAGAAACTTTTATATAAGTTTAAATCATATTCTACCATAGTAATATTTCTTGAAGAATCATTTATAAGCAACCTTGCATTTCATTATTCCATATCGTTACCAGAAAATGTACTTCAAAATCACCATTTTAAAAGATGTTTAAGAGCTTGATGAAGGAATTTTCCGTATCACTTTAAATACAACTCAAGGGAATTGGGAGAAAAAAAACATTAAATGTTCCCCGATATAGTATTTTACATAATGTAAATTGTCTTCTCTCATTCTTAACACCTTCCAACAAAGTTGAAAAATGTTTATGACTTTTGTCTGTTCGTCTGTCCGCGCTCTAACTCTCGTAAATATACTCGGATTTCCCTGAAATTTTCGGATGTTATTGACGTTTATCCTAGCTTGATCCCTATTTCAAATGACGTTTGTAGCATGTTTGGTTCATTTACATTGACAGACAAAAGTATTCCGTTACATTACGGTCAATGGGAAAAAATCGTTTCAAATGAATTTTAAAGATGTTACATCCTTTAATACATAGTAAAATTGGTACGCATTTACAAAGTGCACTAAAATATGCATTCTGTAGAATATTCAAAGAATTGATATTATTCATTTACATGGTCACTCAAAAGAATTCCGTTACATAATGCTATAGAGGGGGGGGGGGGATTGTTCGCGGCGTATTTTAATTATGTTAAACTATTTCATATATAATGAAATTTAAATACGTCTCTTAGGATTATTGTAAGTTATATCACGTATAATACGAAGTGCATAGCTTTTACAGGGACACAAAAGATACTGTATATTAGCGATGATGGCAGGAAATGCATTTTTAATTATGATATGCGCTTTTATATTGCACTATATTTATACACAGTATATGGTGTGTGTAAATGCTATAGTTGATAAACAGGGCTACACAAAATAATTCAAAAAGGATAATGAGTACAAGAGTAAATTGCTTTAAGGTGGTTTTTAAATGAGTTATACATCTTTACGCTGAACTGCACTTAGTTTATTAAGAAATGTTTGTGGAATATAGATAAAGTGATATAAATGGCCACGCAAAGAATTGGATACATGGCCGTCTATGGATGATAATTCCTGAAATATGATTTCAGCAGTTTTAAGTGTTTTAATTTGAATAAAATTTTAGCTGAACAGTAACGTGTAATAAAAGTACTTGGTAAACTGCTGGGCTGAACAAAAGTATTTAAGTATGTTTCCATCTATTAGTATAAATTTCCAAAAGAGAAATTTCAACCTGTTATGCGTTTTCTTGATAAACTAAATTTTCCCATTATATAGTATATATCAATCTACAGATCAAATACAGGGCTAATCAAAAGAACTGGAATACACATTTGGTTATGGACGGTAACTTCTGAAATCAGTGTTTTAAATGTTATATGTGTTTTCTAAAATGGTTGCTTAATTATCTTCTTTACCTTATTTAGGGGAGACCGGGGTTAGTTGTGCCAGGGGCAGGTTGTGCCATCGAGCTTCCTGACTGAGCCAATATGTTGCAGCACCTGTCGCGTCATGTGAATCTATAGGTTGATTGTCTCCGCGTGCTGCATATGTTTTGAAGTATACCGTTGCGTTGTTTTCGAGATAAAAATATTTATCTTGTTTTCTATCGTAAAAGTAAATTTTGCGACCTACGTTAGAATCGTCATTGCCACTAGCGATACTGAGGTATGTAAACTTCCCTAACCTTATTTAAAAGCTTATATTTTAAGCTGTTATTCTATGTATTTCATTTGTTAATCATGCCAACATTTCGGAAACTAATGAATAAAGTTCAAAATGGCGTAACGCGAGGCTAGTTGTGACGAAGTCTAAGAGGCATGTTGTGACAGTGTCACTATTTGCCCAAGCATAATTTTTAATGAAAGTTTTTATATTTCAGGAAAAATGGTGCGAAATTACAAGAGGTGTACTGAAAAGGCTAAAACTTCTTTAGTAGATTATGGTCGGGCCCAATAGAAGTAAAATCTGGAAAGAGCAGTTTAAGGAAAGCTCAAGAACTGTTCAATGATGGTGAGATAACAGGAGCGTGTTCAGAAGTAAGAAATCTCATTAAATTAAATGATTCTATGAGAATCGATAATAGCAATGTGTCAGTGGTAAGTCTTATAGAAATAAGACCACTTCCTAAAGCAGGACCTCGAAAATGTTTCGCTTCAGTCAAATCTTACGGCTAATATCAAAAATGTCGAAAATGTCACTACTAGCGCCGGTCTCCCCTACCTAAATAACGAAGTTTTGTTAAAGATTTCAGAAAGTGTTGGAAACTGTTTCATAAACTTTGTTTAACGTATGATTTTTGTTTCGTGTTAAATGTATCATCGTCTATTTCGTGTAAATTTATAATCATTAACTGATATACAACTTTGATAAGTATTAAAATAAATTGTAAGTTTTTTTTTTTATAAACTTTGAAAAATAATTTATAATTGAAAGTTTGCAAGCAAAATACTTAATCTATGATAAGTAATTGGAAGCCAATTTTCAAAGCACACTGTAACACAAGCGTAAATTAAGTAAGTATAATCTAACAAGTTATCATTTCCGAATGAAATTTTAACGAACAACATAACATCTCGCCATTTATACAGTAGCAATTTATTTAACATTTGAACATCAAATAAAGTTTTTTAATTAGCAATTATTGAATAAGATGTTTCAACTAACTACTAAAATTTTCCTCTGAATAACTTTTAACCCAACATAAAGGACTTCAAAATATTATGGATGATTAATATTTTCACAGTATGGAATTCTTGAAAATAGAAATTGCCCTAATAGTTCAGACGTTTTCCCCTTTTGTAATCGCACATAATTATGTAGTTATTTTGAAGTAAACATTTTTTAAAGGAGAGCGGAGATACAATGTATGATGACAGATAAGAATTAATATTTTGAAACTGGGAAAAAAAACTAGATTTTTTTTTTTTAACCATTTGGAAAAATGGTTATTGTTCTCGTCAGGATGGGAAATCAAAAGCATATCTGAAGGTTTTTATTGGTTTAATCTTCATTTTATTCGTTTTCTGATTGGTCTATACAGTAATATACATTTCCCTTTACTTTCAACAGAGATGGACAACAGAGTGTTGCCACTACGACAAGAAAGTAATAAAAACTACTAAAAACAAAATTAATAACTCAGAAACAAATAGAGATACAGCTTTTAAACAAATTGCATTTAAAAATACATTTTTTTTCTCTATACGAAGGTGTAAAAAGTAATATTGTGAGATGTTTAGAAATATAAGAATGAAATTTCATTTAAAATGTGTCGTCAGATTTCCAAGAAATCTGACGATGGAAAAGCCTTTTCCCGAACAGCCAATGAAATGCTTGGTTAATACATAAGTTTCAGGTGGATAATACGTACAAGTCGCTGGCGATTTTTGTCGGTTGGAAATTTTAAGTGTAATAATACTATTAATGTTTAATTCATGGCGTACGTAATGTATGATCAACTCCGTGCGATTTTTTATGTCTTAAATTTTAGTCTTCGAAAAAATCATTTTCCAAATGGTAGTCGTAATTTAATAAATTGCTTTTTTTTTATCTTTAAAAACAATAAGAGGCAAAAAATGAGACAAAGCCACCAAGTTTAACGGTACTTCTTTCTTTTTTTTCTAACATTCATTTGCGTATCAATAAATGAATAATATTAGCTTTACAAACTATCCCCTGTTAGAAAAAAAAAAGTCAGCTGAATCTACAACTTACTTCCGCCTTTGAGATATTAAGCTTCATTTTAATAAAGTTGCATCATCCGCTCTTGAGACACTTCTTAGGCTGCACGCACGCAACAGCGCTTTACGCGCTGTATTTTCTTTACTCACACGCACCAGCAGATTCAACCGCTGTTATTATATTTAATTGTAATCAATACGCACTGTATTATGCAAATTAGGAACAATCTTGTATATAGGGTAATATATGGCTTGTGTAGTTATTCTGTGATTTTATTTCAACCAATCACATGTACAACCACAAATAATCACATTCAAAAGCCGATAAATGAAAGTAACGATATTTCATTTGTAGAAATAGCAATTCTAACTAAATGCTATTAAAAATAAAATGTATTTTTTCTTTAAGCAATGGTTGCGAAAGTTTTTTAATTTTGTATTAAAAGTTTCTCATATAAAATGGATTTTGTCGTTATTTGAATGTTAATGATATTAAAATAGAACTTTTATATAAGATCGTTTAGTAATATCGCTCTCCCATATACTTAATGCATCTTATTTTCTTAAGGAATTAAACATATTTTTTTAATTAGAAGCACTTATAATCATTCAAATACGTAGAAGCTAAAATCTTCGTCTGGTCTGTCCGTGTGTCCGCATATATCAGCGCAAAAACTTCCCAACCGAATGATTTGAAATTTAATATATATAATCCTTGCAGAATTTTGTCGACTCATTTAAAATTTTATGAAAATCAAATGAAAACTTAAAAGGATATTAATAAAAGTTTTCTTCATTCTATTAAACCCTATCATACATAATAAATTAAATGATATCCCATGAAAAGTAATTATTTTATGTTGCCATTGTGATTATTCTTTTAAATAATGTTATAATTAAGTAATTCAATGATATCCCATGATAGGTAATGATTCTAGGTTGACATGGTGATTACGTCCTATTTAAGATGGAGTCATATCATTTCCGTATTACTGAATTTAATATACAGTATCATAATAAATTTTGTATTCATGCATTTGTGCATAAGAGTGCAACAGCTATCGCATTAAGATCTGAATATTTATAAAACTAGTTATAATACTAACGCTCCTCCTACGTCTTGGACATCTTCGTTGGGATGGAAGCGCAGCAGTCCCAAACCTGTCTTCTTCAGTTGAAAAAGGTAACAGTCCATCGACGCTAGGCCGAACTGATGGCTCAAAAGTTTCTTTCACAATAGAAGGGATTAGTGGAAGGATACGTTATGATACATTTTCTCAAAAAATGTTTTATTTTACGGATGGAAGCTATGTGAGGTATTATATCATATGGTAAACTAAAATACTAAAATTCTACGTAGTATTGAAGATAAGATACAGCATATTTTAATATATAATATTTTTATTTTTAAATATTTTAACGATGGAATTAATTTCTAACATTTAATAATTAAATGTTAATATTATTTTCTAAGAGAGTTCAGTATCACCTACTAACAATCAAATATATGCTACTAAGAAGGAATTAAATAAATAACTATATTACAACAAAATATTTTCATTTCAATTTTCTCGAATTCTAATTTTTATTGCTTAACATTTTCTTCCACTTAAGTCTTCAATTTCGATGGAAAGTGATATGTTACCCACTGCATAGTACATATTTGGAACCGAGACATATTCTTCGAGAAGAGAAATCTAGAGGACGAGCAAAAATCTCCAACACACCCCATGAAGATCTATCTCAACACGCCTTTGACAACTTTCGATGAACAGAGTATTGGAAAACTTATCCACAGTTATGACAAATGTCAATATTCGCAGTGACTATCTCGAAAATTAACTTTGCTCGTACTTGATTAAAGATTGTAATATAATTTTGTTAGACATGTTTGTTCTTATTTTACGCTCCATCGAAAGTGAGAAAAAATACATATTTTATAATTGCAAATATACTATTAGGAAAAATTAAGGACATTTCGCTCATTAACAATAAAGAACAATAAAAAGAGATATAAAGAATTCACTAATCATTAAAAAATCATTATCTATTTAAGAAGTCATTTTGTCTGTTTTTATTTATTTTTAGGAAATAATAAACTATCTTTCGATTGATTATTCAAGAAATATAATTTTTTTTTTTAAATAATCCCGTCTATATAATGTAACCTCTTTAATAATAAAGAAATGTCTTATCAACCTAAAGTTAGCAAACATTATGAAGATCGCTAAGATGGTATATTTTCATATGGGAAATTTTTGTCAGTTACCGGCTAATTTCTGGCTATATTTTGCTAATATGTGGATGAGACTGCCTCCAGTGAAGACTTTTCATTGAAAATAAACCTGAATTATTATAATCTCACAAGATAACCCCTAAAATACTGCACAGTCACCGAGTCTCACCGAGCCCACACTTATTTCGAACCCGCGAACGTCGCCCAAGATCCTTATTTTATGGCCAGCATGGCTAGCTTACAAGGTTGACAACAACAAGCCGGTATAGATCATCTGAAAAGGGATGGTCCAACCTTTCTTCTTCTATAGTTCTGAAATTAATTTCCAAAAACATACATGTTTCAGATAACGCGACTGAATATCATGCAAATACGTTAAATATAATCTCATATCTTTGCAGAATACGCCTATTACCTATATATTGATTTTTGACTGTATGTTTACATACGTTTTTGGAAAAAAGACATGAAGAATTACAAATTACATAATACATAAATTATACGATACAAGGATAATATAATAAAAGATACATACTATGTTTAAAGGATATTGTATTATGTTGTGTCTAAAAGTGTTACTATAGAAGGGATACTGACTTTTTTTCTAACTTAAACTTTTCTACATACCGTGGTAATTTCTTAAATTACACTGGTCATCAACATTAAAGGATAATGAGAAAAAATATGCTCACTAAGTTAATGTTGCAATCAATGCCCAATGCTGCAATTATTTATGTTAATTAAATACTATTGAACTCAAAATTGCACTTCCGCGCATACATTAGCATCGGAAATATGCAAATTAGATGATCGACAATGTGGTGCGCAATGAACGTATGTTGTAATTCTGGTCTGTAGCGTTGTTTAAAGTGAATGTGGTGTCTGAGTATCATCAGTATTCATTAGTTAGGGCTAAAAGATATCATTTAAGCTGGTGTCAAAAGTGGCGAATAATTGGTAGAATCGAGGAAGGTAAAAAACAAATGGATGTCGCCCAGGATTTGAATATCCCTCAAAGTGTCATATCAAGAGCTTGGAGAGGCGTTTTAAGCACTGGATCCGTTGATAGACAGCGTGTTCAAGGGAGACCAAAAGCAAAAACTGGATCTAAAGACCGTTTTTTGCCATTGTGGCTCGAAGAATCCGCGAAGCGACTGCGAGAGATTTGGTTTCAGACCTCCAGGCTGCCACGAGAACTCGAATTAGCCGTTCTACTGCTGCACGAAGGCTGTCTTAACAAGGATAGGCTGTATGCGAGAAACCCAAAAGTTTGTGTACCACTCACTCCAGCTTCCCAAGGGGCCCGTTTAAACTGGTGGCGTCGTCATGTTCAATGGAGCCAAGAAGACTGGGATCGAACGGGATATTTCACGGACAAGGGAAGGACAAGTTGCGTCTTCCTTCATCTCTTCAGATCAAAACACGTCTAGAATCAGTGTTCAGACTATATCTGAACTCGTCAGTAAACAATACTTGGGCCCAGGCTTCTTGCCTCCATTGAACTTGACGAGGGCAACAGTTTAAATGGGCCCCTTGGAAAACTGCAATGAGTGGGACATAAACTTTTGGTTTTCTCGCATACAGTCCGTCCTCGTTGAGCCGTCTTGCAGCAGTAGAACGGCTAATTTGAGTTCTTGTGGCAACCAGAAGGCCTGAAACCAAATCTCTCGTAGTCGCTTCGCGGTTTCTTCGAGCCACAATGACAAAAAACGGTCTTCGGATACAGTTGTTGCTCTTGTTCTCCCTTGACCAGGGTGTCTATCAATGGATCCATTGCTTAAAACGCTTCTCTAAGCTCTTGATATGACACTTTGAGGGATATTCAAATCTTGGGCGACCTCCATTTCTTTTTCACCTTCCTCGATTCTACCAATTATTCGCCACTTTTGACCTTAACTTAAATGCCTTTGAACCCTAACTAATGAATACTGATCCCTCTCAGACACCACATTCCCTTTAAACAAAGCTACAGACCAGAATTCCAACGTACGTCCATTGCGCACCACATTGTCAATAATCTAATTTGCATATTTCCGTGGCTAATGTGTACGCGGAAGTGCAATTTTGCGTTCAATAGTATTTAATTAACATAAATAATTGCAGCAGTGGGCATAGGTTGCAACATTAACTTAGTGAGCATATTTTTTCTCATTATCCTTTAATTTTCATGACCAATGTACATACTTGCAGTTAGAAAATTGAATTATATAAAAGAAATAAAATGCACATTTTTGATTTCCTTTCAATGGTACAGTTGACCTTAAAAGTAAACTTTTTTTTATTGCAAATTGTTGTTAAAATATATTTTATCTTTCTCCAGATAATCAAACTTAAAAACAAGAAAAAAAAAAAAAAAAACGAACGATTAGCATCCTTCAAAATGCTCCATGCATCAATGAAATTCTTCAGACGTTTTCTTTCTATGTGTCTATAATTATTGAACTCATGGTAAATAATTAAATCATGTGATTTTCTGTTTATAAATGTTTGTTTGATTATTATTTATCTAGTAGCTTAATTTTATTTTTTATCAAACAGAAATGCCATAATATGCAGTTATAAATTAACACATAGAATTGAACAATTAATATGTAATTGACTGACGTTTTTTGATTAAAATTTATAACTATTTCCGAAACCAGGACTAAACAAAATCACATCAGCTAACGGGAGAAGAAGGCAATTTCCCTTCCTCTAAAAGAAAGAAATATTTCATAGGAATAATATAAAGTAATTGTACTATGCTAAATATAAATTTAATTAAAATATGATATTAAAAAGAGTTTTTATTTAATAAAAAAATAAATTTATCTTGTTTACACAGAATTGATAGATATTCTGTTGATAAAACTTTCACGAAAGGTTATAAAAACCTGTAGCCGGTTTTTGTTTAAAAAAAAAAACTAGATGCGGTAAATAAATTAATATAGTTATAGTCATTTAGTTACATTAGACTTTTATCTCGAATATTTAGGTTAGAAAACTTCGTTTAAGTATTAGTTTTAATCCATAATTGAATAATTTCTGAGAATAAATAAATTAAGGATTCTTAAAAACTTGGAAAAGGCGATTAATTTTAAATGATTTTTTTTTTCTTTGCGTGTAAAGCAATCACTGGTGTGAAGCATTTTTTATTCGTACAATATTAAATTATACATGAAACTTAACTTTAGTACATTTTTAATTTAAAGAATAAAAATAGGGGCAGAATAAAAACAATATATTCTTAAGCTGTTGAAAACACACCTTTTTAAAATTTAAATGAACCACAAAAATAAACAATTATGCAGAATGAATTAAATTTAATGTAAAATTCATGCCTCAAAAAAGTATATAAAGTTTTATCTTAATGGTTCTTTCACCTTACGTTGCAGCGTTAAAATATCGTTACTCGTAATTACATTATAAGGATGATCTTCCCTTACAATGTAGGTTTTTCTTGTTATGTCCCATAATTTTTTATGAGAATTATACATGAAACTAGATTTAATATTTGATATTTAAAAGACAGCTCATTTTGTTAAATACTTCATAACCAAGTTAATTGTTATAATAATAAGAAATTACCGTATGAAGACCGCATTTATATAGTGAGTTTAATACAGTTTAATTAAATTAGTTTAATAATGCATATATAAAATTTTTTTAACTGATTTATTTGAAATTAAATTAAAAGTTTATTGCGATTTTCAGCATAACGTAGGAACTTTCCTTTATTATTTCTTTTATAAATTATATGCAAAACTTTAAAGCCAATGTTAATTATGCCAATTTATTAAAGAAACTAAATAAATTGCCGCAAATCGTTTTACAAAGCAAAAAAAAAAAAAATTACCTTTCGTTCAATGTACGTAAAGTTTATCTATATTAATCTCTAACATAAAAAAAAATTAACTAATCATAACCTAAACCAAACATACGATTTGTACAAATATCTTATATGATCCCCATTAATTACCTTAATATGGAAATTTAGATACATATAATTGATTGTACTAATATATTATAATTAGATTCCCACTATGCTTTTTACATTTAAAATAATTGTATATTATGAAAGGTTGGTTGGTTGGTTGTAATAGGTTTAATGGCGCAAAATTCCTTAAGAGACATGCTGCGCAAAAATAAATAGAAAGATTATGAAAGGAAATATATCATATGTTGTAGAGGAAGTGTCAGCAACATAAACAAAAATAAAATTTTCTAATTATTATTTACTAAACACATTTTGAAATTAACTTTGTAACAAAGTTTGTAATGTTTAACTCTATTAATCATTAACATAAAATGCTAGTAGCATCAAATCAAAATATTACAAATTATGAAAATTCAAATTAATAATGTGTTAAAAATAAATGTTCACAGCAATAGTAACTGTTAAAATAATATTGCGTTTACTGGAAAGTTCTGTCCGATAATGTTATTTTACCGCCTATATTTTCACAATTCAGATTTTTTTCATTGGCACCACTTTTTTGAAATGGTAAAATTCCCATCGTTTTCCCCTCAATAATGTAATATTATGTTATATATATATATAGAGAGAGAGAGAGAAAGAAAGAGAGAGAGGGAAAAGGTCCAAATACCGGCTACTAGGTGTTCAGAGAACTGAGCGCAGCGCAGCCTAGCGGTGATAGGCAGAGTTTGTAACTTTAATTGAGAGAAGAAAGTTACGAAAAGTACGTCACTGAAGTCTGTGTCATTTACAAATAGTAAATGCAAAAGTGTCGAATCTACTTAATCTGGTACATAGAAAGTTTTTCAGATATGTGTTTCTAATTTTTTCAAAGTATACTGATCGTATATTGGCTCTAATTGTTGATTAAGTTATTTTCTAGACACATTTAGCTCTCAGTTGCCACGCGCACAGTATTGGCATTTTATTATATGAATGGGTAATACCGGTTTTAACTTAAACATAGCAGTGGTCGGAATACCGGAAACCTAGAGTGGTCTAAATACCGGCTAGCCGGTATTTGGACCTCTCACGGTTGCTCTGCTTGAAGGGGAGGAAAATAAATTAATTTAAATAGTTCATAATTAATAAATTAATTTAAATGGTTCAGAAATAGTCCCCGTCCCATTTCGTAATATGAAAAAAGCAACCATGGCCGTAATTCTTCAGGACCGACACTGGTTACCGGATCACATTCCAAAAAAGAGCTGTTGGACATTACAAAATTGCCTGTAATAAATGTGAAGAGAAAGAAAAAAAATGACGGAGTAAACCAGGCGAAAGAGGTAGAAATTTGATTCTAACCCTCTCGCTGCGCAACCCGAGATTTCCTTGGGCATCGTAAAAGTAGCAAAATTTGCGCAACCCGAGATTTCCTCGGGGATGCATTTTTTTCCGTCTAATTAAACCTCTTTGATTATTCCCACCAGTTACTTTTTTATTGTAAATTATGCCTTATTTAATCGGAGCATTTTCCCGGTTAAATTAGACAAAATTTTTGTTTTGAAAAACCGGTGACAAAAGAATAAAAATTCTTAAAAGACGCTCGTCGTGAAGTGGTTAAATACGCAATTTTTGAAGTTATTTTCATTAAAGAATTACGCAGCGAGAGGGCTAAATAAGTGAAAAAGGAAAATATCCAACAGAGGAAGATGATAAATTTGTGTCTTCTGCATGGGTGCTTTCTCTGTGGACAAGAATGGGGGAGGGGATTCTGGGTTCAATGTTAAGAATGCGATATGTGGGTTGATAGGGACTATACCGACGCAGAGAGTGATATTATGCTTTTGATTTTTTCAGATAAAATAATTCTCATTTCAATCAGTAAGCCTTTTTTTTTGTTTTACACGTTAAAAAGCAAAATTAGAAACATAATGTGAAGAAGACTGTGAGAGACAGTCGAAAAGAATTTTAGAAATTTGACAAAAATACATATTTATTAAAAATTGCGTATTTTTTCTGTGCATAAGAAATGTTATTAATCAATACAATTTATTAAAATAATATTCTTATTGCTTAATAATTGTCATTAGCTCTATTTGTGTGATCTTTTGGAAAAAAAAAAAAAAAAAAACTTAGGTAGCCGGTATTTAGACCCCATTTTAAAAACTCAAAATTTGAAGACTTTCGGAATTTTGCTTATTATAAACATAAAACGCCTTTTAAACTGATTTTTTTCTCTCTAAACAGGTGTAAGACGTGTCAAGGTACCCTGCTGTCACTTTTTATTTTATTAATTTTGAAAATTGTATGATCTAGATTGAAAGCAAAAGTGGTAGCCGGTATTTGGGCCTTTTCCTCTATATATATAAACGGACAATCTTTCCGTTTCCGGTAGACATTAATTGATTTGAAAACAATGTGAGTTTTTATAACTAATCAACTGCTACAAGATTGTGTAAAAGAATATAATAAACATATTAAATAAATTAATTTTTGTTATTTTTATACGACCCTTCTGGACAAAGTTCGCCTGTTAAGATTTTTTTTCGTTATGATGTAAAATAACCTTTAAAAATATTTCATAAATGTGTTGAAAAAATGAATCAGTTATGCTTAATTAAAAATTGCTTATTGTGAATGTTGAACGTGTATTAGATTATAAAATGTATACCTGTGAAATAAAAGGACGATAATTAATAGTACGCTTATTGCGGATGTATTTCAGTTATATAATCTAATATCCTATTTAAAAAAATGTAATTTATATCGCTTAGTAATATACAATAGGAGAATTATTATGCACGTTTAAAACATCGTAGACCACTTTGTATACATACATTCATTACCATAATATAATATTTTCATACGACAATAACGCGCATATAATTCATAAAAATACTTAGAAATATATTCATATTTGGAAATTTTTCTAGAGAAAAACATTTGCCTTGCGTACAATATTTCAAATGAAAATCAAATTTCAAATTACTTGCTTAAAAGGCGCAAAGGCCAACCTAGTGAAAAAGATTGCATTCCGGGACTCGAACCAGGGCCATCAGTATAGCGCACTGACGTTCTACCGACTAAAAAATGTGGAACGATACCCACCTGGAACATCTCACTATTACTAGAATATTTTCCGTAAGCCAAAGACAAGTGGTAAATACAGACACTTATTTATATCCAGCATCGATTGAATCTATATTAATAGTTGGAAAATTTTCAAGAGAGAAACATTCGCCTTGCGTACAATATTTCGAGACTCGAACCTGGGCCAGGCCAGGTTCGAGTCCCGGCATGGAATCTTTTTCACTTGGCCTTTGCGACTTTTAAGCAATTAATTTGAAATTTGATTTTCATTTGAAATATTGTACGCAAGGCGAATGTTTCTCTCTGGAAAAATTTCCAAGTATTAATGTAGATTCAATCGATGCTGGATATAAATAAGTGTCTGTGTTTGCCCGATGTCGGTGGCTCACGGAAAATATTCCATCTTGTGTTACGTTTGTATCCTTGCCAACCTGTAATAGTGAGATTGCAGTTGAAGGTGCCAGGCTGGGTATCGTTCCATATGGTTCTGTCGGTAGAACGTCAGTGCGCTATACTGATGGCCCGGGTTTGAGTCCCGGCATGAATCTTTTTCACTAGGTTGGCCTTTGCACCTTTTAAGCAATTAATTTTAAATTTGATTTTCATTTGAAATACTTAGAAATATTTTCATACACTTACGGTTAATTAAAAAAAAATTATTTATTGAAATTCTTCAAAATAATTGCAGGCTTAATATAATTTTTCAGATTTTGTGTTTTTCATTATTAAAAGATTTTAAAATGTATTCCGTACATTATAGTGATATATAGGAAGAATGAAAATTAATCTTCACGGCACATTAATTTCTTCAATATTCATACGCTAATGTCAGATGTTTACGGCAGGCGTCTTATTATCATAGTAAAGATTCTTATGTCCCATCACATTATGTCATGTCCAGCAGTATTGAATGAGAACCATTATTGACTCCTGTCCAGTAAACATTTCAAGACTCACTTCACGTTCGTTAAATATTTGATAAGCTATTACGTTTTACAGAAGTAGTTAAAATGAGAAAATACGTGAAAAATCTTTCTTATCCATTTAATGTTTAATTAAAAAAATTCCTTCTTGAAAGATGAAGGAATATTTCTCCTGACGAATGAAATTATTATTAAATATAATAATTCATTTTTTTTTATTTTCTGACTAAAATTTATAATAATATGCGTAATATACGTAATAATATACGTAATGATATTTATTGATACTTCTTTATTTTCATATGGAAATAGAATAATTAATGACCGATAAAACATGAATTATAAAATATGCTTAAGGTATATTTTCTTATTTAAAACTCTTTAATATTATTTCATCAAAATATTTATACTAAAAAAATAAGAATAATACTTTTGAAAAAATAATAAATATTTTAATGAAAAATGTGAGACAAACAATATGAAATGTTGATATTTTATATTATCGATAACCTTTACAGTCTGTTATAAATTGTCTCTTTATTATTAAAAAGTGAGGTAAAATAGAATGAGTACTTTAAGGAATATGGAAGAGAAAAGCAAACTTTTCTTTTATTTCTTTATGTAGGCTTTATGTAAAAATATTCTATATTAGAGTAATTTTAGATTGTATTTCAGTATACTATGAACACGTTTATAGTCCAATTGTATTTAAAAGAAAACACTTAAGTTCGGTTACTTCTCACATTTAAGTATATTTCTTATCAATGTACACAGTATGTGCTAATCTTGTTATTACAACGAGTACATTTCAACGATTTTATTTTGTAACAATATTCTTGGGCGCAATTATTTGCATTTTACACACACTCTATTTCCATTTAATTACATGCAGAATGTGAACATTAGCTTAATATACACAGTCTCACATTTATCGGTTTCCTATGAATACAAATGTATATTTTTGAAATAATTCATGATGTAGCGAATATTTAATATTTAAAGATTATTTGATAGGTGGCAGCACTATAAAGCATTCTGTGATTAGCGGCTGTAAGATAGATTTCTCCCGTCATTCCCTGCGCATAGTTTTTCCGGAGAGTTCTTCTACGAGACGAGCGATGGAGAGGTTGTAATATGTACGCGTATTGCATTATTGTTTGTCGTGAGACGCGATTCGCAGAAGTTGTCTATGAGAGGGAAGAAGAAGGTGGAGTGGTAAAATGTACGCGTGTGAATGTTTTCCCTGAGAGGATTTCTTCTGTCGTTCCTAAATCTGTACATATGTTAATACATATCTGCACATACATTATAATCGCACATAGACGTGTTAAATGACTCAACCTTGCATCTTTATCTCATCTATTAAATGTTTTCTACTAAATCTTAGAGTGGCGCATTTGATTCGAGTGATGATTCCATTATTAAAAATTGTGGCGCCTACTATGGAAAATAGACTGCTATAACGTACAAAAAACAACAACTTCGTCACAGCCATCAAGGATGCAAATAATGAAACTGTTGACAAAACTGCTGCCTTTTAACCCCTTGAGGGGCGGTGGGATAAAATATATCCCACTTAATTTAAACAAGATTCTCACCACAAAATTTTTACTATATAGTACTTTACTTAAAATTTTACTTAATATTTAAAGACATTTTTGCTTTCCCCTCAAGAGGTTAAGCGTCATTTGAGCTTTTAATACTTTGTTAAGAGCAGGTTTTATTTTAAAGAAAACGTTATAAATTGCGAATCTTCTATTTTACATCAAAAACAGTGCTACTATACATCAATGAAAAATATGCAGTTGCACATAAAAATTTAACGAGTATTAATGGGCACTGGTTATGTATTATTTAACTCCTATGCCGCGGCATAGTGGTATTTGATCTACAATATAAAAGCTACTAATACCTGTTTTATATCTGCTGTTCATAAATTCATAAATAGTATAAAAATAATAATAAAATTAAAAATTCGATGTTATTGGTAGAAAATTACTTATGAAAGCATATGTATGAAAACAATAAACTGTGGTCAATGACGCTGCCTATATGAAGGGAAGTTATAATCAGTGACGTCTCTAGTATGAGCACCATAGCCCTTTTTAAAAGCGAGCGTCTTTTCTTGGATGCACAATGTTCAACGTTTAAATAAGTCAAAACTTTGATTAAAAATTAGTTTGTCTACTTTCACAATTCCAGTTAGTTCAAGAACTAACGAGAGAAGATTAGCAGGGTTTGGGATGAAAGGTAGAATAGAATTCCGAGGAAAAATAACATTTTTAAATCTTCAGCCACGCAAGAAACGAGTTCAGTGGGCAAAAACCACTTTAATTAGTCAGAAAATCAGCCGAAGCCAATAATCTGGAGCGATGAGAGCAAAATGTCGCTCTTTTATTGTGATGGGCGAAAGTATGTGAGAAGTAGAATAGGGAAAGAGCGGCATCCTGATTACATTCAAGCAACTACAAAGAACCAACAAATGTCATGATTTGGGCATGTATGTCTGCAGATGGTGTTGGCTGCATTCAAGTCATTGATAGCATTCTGAATGCAAAAAAATACATCGAGGAACCAAAATTGATACTTTCTATGAGGGAGCTCTTCCCCAATAAAGCACCATTTAAATTTCTGCAGGATTTATCTCCATGCCATACGGCAAAAACATACAATGAGTGGTTTAAAAATACAATCATACAATTATTACACTGTCCAGGAAACAAACCTGATCTGAATTCAGTAGAAAATTTGTTTGCGACGTTTGAACATCCGTGTACAAAAAAAGCGTCCATCTAATAAAACGCAACTTATTGAAACTATTATTGATTCTTGGCATCATGTGATTAAAAAGCATGAACTCCACACATTAGTTCTCTCAATGAAAAGACACTGTGAAGCTGTAATAAAAAACAAGGGCTATTCTACTAGTTATTGAATCTGTAAGCGAACTTTAAAAAACAATGAAATCTAAGATAAATATTAATTTGTAAGCGTAACTTTTATTTTGTAATGCAGATATTTTAATTATTTTTTTTATTAAATTCTACATTAAATTTACTTTAATTAGATATATAAACATTTGTATTTAAGTGAAATTTATTATATTCTTAAAGCACACAAAGTTATAAAACATGACAATTTCCAAAAATGTCCAACATTTTAGCCCTGAACAGATTCTGATAGAATAATCTTGAGACAGAATTATCTTGTGTGCTCATGTATAAGTAGCACGTTGTTTGTTGAATTCACATTTCTATGGATATTTTTAAAAATAAATTTGTCTAGTACTTTCATGGAACAGAAATATTATTATTTCTACGCATTATATATTGACAAGGGCGAAATATTTCAGTCTTTAATATTTAATATGATGATTCAAAACGTTTATCTTAAATGAAAAATAAATAATTTATTTAAAGTTACATTTAAAATGAGCGCCGTATTGAATATGTGTATTATTTCATTTATAATTTTTATTTGAATTATTTAAAATAGCTTTAGTAGAAAAAAAAAATAAAAATAAAAATAGAAGAGCAATTTAACAAATTACAACGACCATTTGGAAAATGATTTTTTCAAAGACTAAAATTTAAGACATAAAAAATCGCACGGAGTTGATCATACATTAGGTACGCCATGAATTAAACATTAATAGTGTTATTACACGTAAAAATTCCAAGCGACAAAAATCGCCTGCGACTCGTATTTGGTGTGAAATATTATGTATTCATTCCTGTCCTATTTATCGTTTTTTTTTTTTTTTTAATTGGCTTATTTCATTTTTATTTTGCACGTGAAAATCTTACAAATTAAAATTAACTCTTTGGCAGAAATTGTTATCCATTTTCTTTCATTTTCATTAGTTATTATCCAACTGAAACTTACGTATTATCTAAGCATTTCATTGGCTGTTCGGGAAAAGGCTTTTCCATCGTCAGATTTCCAAGAAATCTGACTACCAATTTTAAATGAAATTTCGTTCTTAAACTTCTAAACATCCGACAATATTACTTTTTACACCGTCGGATAGAGAAAGAAAATGTACTTTTAAATGCAATTTGTTTGAAAGCTGTATCTCAATTTGTTTCTGATTTATTAATTTTTTTGTAGTTTTTATTACTTTTTTGTCATAGTGGCAACAGAAGGTATCCATCGCTGTTGAAAGTAAAGGGAAATACAGATTACTGTATAGACGAATCAGAAAACGAATAAAATGCGGATTAAACCAATAAAAAACTTCAGATATGCTTTTGATTTCCTACCCTGTCGAGAACAATAACCATTTTTCCAAATGGTTAAAAAAATAAAAAAAAACTCGTTAAATACATGCAGTCAACCTCAAATTCGTTTGGAAATCTAAAACATTACCTTAAAAGAGAGAACAAAATATTGTACTTCTGGCCCCATTAGAAGACTACACCAGTCACCCTTTGATTTCAGACGGGAAAGGAATATCGTTTACTATTAAAGTTTTCCAATTGTCTCACGCGAGCGACTTGGTAACAAGAATTTTTCTCGCCAAAAAAATTTAACTGAAACTTTTTGAGGGCGTTCATTATAATATTAATAATAACTGTATATTTTTTATGGTACCTATATTTTTCTGGTTTTCAAATTTTAGCTTTTAATAATTTAATGGAATTTTCTAAGTATTCATTTTTTTTGTTGTTTATTTTTAACATATCACACGAAAAAAATAAATTTCTTACATTGTTCACTCCATTTACCCTTCATTTAGTGTCTCATTTTATAGTTCTCAAACACACTTTATTTTATTTCTATTAAAAATTTCATTTATCAATCCACTTTTCAATTTCTCTAACTCCTAATGTTCTACAATCCATTAAAGATGATGGCCTATGTTGGGCAGATCCAGGTCCATATACCGGCATCAACTTAGCTACCCAGACATACAACCGATTGGGGACAGGGTAAACCCCAATCTTGAAAGTGGGGGAAAAATTGGTAATAAGACTAATTACCAAAAGTAATTGGAGGTTAACTACTCCTCAATTACTGTACCTGAATTATTATAACACATTTATTTAAAACATTATAATTCATAAGCAAACATTTGTGATCGTAATTATATAATAATGGTCCTGGCTATTCCTGATAATTAAACTAACCTTAATTATCTTAAATTGAGGCGGGAGGAAACACATCTCCAAAACGCCCCAAGCTGCGTTGTGTAATTTTAGTGAAGAAATAGCGTATAGACCGCGTAGTTATATCTAAATAAAACCTATCTAAACTACGGATAAATAACCTCATAAAGAAGACTGTTACCTGAAATAAAACTTACATTAGAGTAAAACAATGGACTCATGTTGTATTAAAACATAGTCAAAATTTAACAATGAACAAAAAGTTTATTTACAGTTAATTTACACATTTACAAAAATGAAATAAACAAAATAGAATTGTGTCACAAGACACCAGCGTTCCAAAGAACGAAATTGAATTAGTAATTGCATTAAATTTACCTTTTAAATTATCCTTACAAATATTACTTAATTGCTTGGGTACCATAAATTGTACATCCCTAACGCAACATAGATTATTAAAACAATGGGAATACAAAAACATTAAATAGCACATACCTTCTGTAGAGGAGGATTACTCGTAGTCAAGGTTGCACTTAATCCTAGGCACATTGAGTGTTGTTTTTTTTTTTTACACTCTAGTAAAAAGTTCATTAGTTTAAATAATTTGATGATGTGAACAATGTCCGAAGACTGTCGATCTTAGGGCCATCCCTTAGCGGGAAAACACGACCCGAATAAATCGTAATCATCGTAAAATTTCCTTTAGAAACTTTCGAACGCATCTTCTTTTAGGTCATCATAAGTTAGGTGCTCGCATTCATCTCGGTTAAGACATCATAGTTTCGGAACTGGCATCAATCTGCTTATTTTTAAGTCATCATGGAATGGGGAACTCACTTGCAACTCTTTTATTTTAAGACTCCATAGTTTAGGGAGCTGCATCCGTCTCCTTATTTTAAGTCATCATGGTTCAGGAACTCGCATCGCTCTGCCTGTAACTTCATTCTTCAGTTACGAAATCACCTCGTGATGACAATATGGAGGAGGGTCCTCTGCCCCCTTCGTCGAATGGTCGGTCAGTCTTGCTGACCTCTTCTTCTTCCTTCAACCTGCAAACCTCTGATTCGGTATTGCACTTTTTTCTGGGGTATACCGTACTCAGCCCCCTGAGCGTCAGCGATCGTAGATTCTGGACCACGGGTCTTCTTACCTCGCCTGTGTGGTCTGTCTTATACGACTTCTTTATTAGGTCCCATAAATAAAGTAACATCCAGTCATAAATTCGACTTGGCACTTTATGTCAAGCTTTTGTTAGGCTTGGAGACTCCGTGTCTCGTTAAAAAGATCCCCTCTACAGATAAGACTCACTGTGCAGTCCTTCTCTTATTAAGACTTTACAGCGTAAATACATATATGAGTATATTTATATTAAATAATAATAATAATAATCAAAATAAATATATGTAAGAACACACTCTAAATATATACACATTTTATAAAATAATAATAATAATCAAAATATATAAATAATAGTATTTTTTTATGACATTAAAATAAAATAACAACCTGCTGAAGTGGTATCAAGGGTACCCTCATAGCATGCATGGTCACAGTGACGTCGTTGTGACGTCCCTGTGAGTCACTGTGGTCACATCACATCTGTGACCGAAATGCCACCACTCAGTGATGTCACATTGTGAATGAGATGTGAACTTCTTAGAAAACTTAAAAAAATTACAAAAAATCTTCAAAACATGTTGTTACTGTAAAATTTTATTTTTCTGGCAATAAAAAAGAATTGTTATGTCACTGCATGTAACGTAGGTCACGACACACTCGCAAAAAAAAATTGTAAAAAATTGTAACCCATATTGTAAGTCACAGTGTGAGAAAAATATGAACTTCAAAAATCTTTGAAAATGAAGAGAAATGTTTTAAAAAGGCCAGCGTTACAGCGGCATAGGGAATGAAAATATATTAGTGGGTAGCAAGTAGTAAATTCAGACACGAAAAGATGGTGGGGGGGGGGGGCATATAAAGGAAAATGCACGGTACAAGTATCAACAAACTAGATTTCCACGCTATATTTTATCAATTTGATATCTAAGAGTGTGAAAGTATACTTTTTTCCTGATTTCAATTTTATCTAGTATTGCAATTTAATATAATAATCCTTCTCTTATTCTTATTATTATAAAAGTATTTCTCGGAAAAATGGTACGTGCTGGAGCAATTTGGATAACATATTTAGAATTAGGAATATTAAATATATACACTTTACATATTTAGTTTGCAGGAAGGAAAATTTTTAATTTATTTTTACCGACCACTGGTATTCGAAACACTTTTGTGGCTTCAAACTAAAAAATTTCTATTATAGTTAAGTCTGCAGCTTTTAATGAGCACGTAGAAAGAGTCTTCAGAGTTTAGTCATACATACATTTCTTGCTTTATAATTTGCATTCAAGTCATATTTTTTCCTGTTAGTGTACCTATTTTAAGTAACAATTTTTTAAAAAAATTCTACTTCTTTCATACTTTTAAAATAAAATTAGCATTTTCCGAATAAATAAAAATAATACAAAAGTTATGCAAAACCCATGATATAATTTATTATTCGTATTTCAAATTTGTGTTTTAGAGATATGACTCTAAAAAAAAAGTTATTTTACGAATTGTTTTATTTTACAAGAAATTAACATGAAAAGAATGACGATTGACAAAGAAATTTTTTTTATCCTCGATATTTATTTATATCTTTTTATTTTTTAGGAAGATATTTTGTATTTGTGTGAAACAATCTTTACTTAGAAAAAGGGAGGGGGGGGGGTTAAAACTGATAAAAAGAAAAGGTAAAATACATTGGAAAATTCTTCAAATACAAAAATTTAAATACAGACAGTCTCATAAAATGATTGCACATATAAGTTCCATATCTGGAAATAATAAGTTCCATAAAAGGAAATAAACTCACACCTCCCCCAAATCGTCTGCCACGATACCGCAGGGTAAATAGAGAACTTTTTGTTCTAACAGATGCGGTAAGTTACTAGTCTAAAATGTAAGCTTTTGCGTGTGCTTTTTTTACTGGAAGAAAAAGACGTCGCCATTTTCGGATACACACGGATATTAATAATTAATTTATGGAGCTCAAAAAGTAAGTCTTATTTAATTTAAATTGTTTGTTCCTGTTTTGTATATTTGGTGAGATGAGTTAAATAGTTTTATATTATACCTATAGAAAGAGACTGTTCTGGGATTGTTTTTCAGATTAGAAATTAACATTATACTGAATGGGAAATGCCGTTTTACATACTATAGTAGTGAAAATTTTGAAAGACTTTTTTGTCATTGCTAATAATATTTTAAATTATTATTTAAAATCCTAAATCTTCATATCAATGTTTTCAGATTTAACATTTGCCAAAATTATAAAATAATAGGAATTCCTTGTAACATATGGAGAGATTTTTGAGAAATTGTTAAATCTAATAATACATTTAATTCATCTATTGTACTTTGTTGTTGTTTAATAGTACAATTATAAATACTAATTATATAGTGTTTTTCAAATTGGTATATTTATTTTTTTTTAATTGTATGTAAGCACGTTTTTGCTGTTCGTGATTTTAATCAAACATTTAATTGTAGACATTCAGAATCAGTTATTAAATTTTCTTCGATTGTAAACTCATTTTCTACGTTTTCGATACACGTTCGATACTTCGCATTAAAAAATAAAATATGACAATTAAGCATTGAAATAAAGTGTTTTTCATGCCTGATAACAAGTTTATAGATTAAACTGCTTTACTATACTTTTTAAAATTTGATATTTATAATATTTATAAAAAAATATTTATAATTTATGATATTTATAAAAGTTGATATTGTACTGTTCATTAGCGATAATTGCTGGAAATGCATTTTTAATTATAATATGCGCTTTTATGATCCACTATATTTATGCATAGTATATGGTGTATATAAAAGCTATAATTCATATACAAGGCTACACAAAAGTATACGTAAGAGTTAAGGGGTATGGGCGCAAATTGCTTAAAGGTGTTTTTTAAATGAGTTATGGATTTTTATGTTGAACTGCATTTAATTTACTAAGAAATGTTTGTAGAATATGGATAAAATGATACACAGGGTCACGCAAGGAAATGGATATATGGCGGTCTATAAATTATAATTTCTGGAAATGTGATTTCAGCAGTTTTAAGAGTGTTTTAATTTGAATTAAATTTTAACTAAATAGTGGCGTGTAATAAAGATTCTAGATAAACTACAGGGTTGTACAAAAGTATTCAAGTATGTTTTTATATATTAGTATAAATTTTTGAATGAGAATTTCAACCTGTTATGCATTTCCTTGCTAAACTAAATTTTCACATTATATACTAGTATATATCAACCTACAGATTAAATACAGGGCTATTCAAAAGAATTGGAAAACATATTTGGCTATGAACGGTAACTGCTGAAATCAGTTTTTCAAATGTTTTATGCGTTTTCTAACATATTTGCTTAGTTATCTTATTTACGTTATTTCCTTAAATTACGATGTCTAGTTAAAGCATTCAGGAAGCGTTGGAAAGTGCTTTATAATCTATGCTTAACGCATGATTTTTCTTACTTGTTTTTTCTATTTCCCAGATCAGTCATTTCCTATAAATCACACCAAATCTATTTAGCTCATATTAACAAAATAAAATATACACGGGAATAAAAAATTTAAATAAATATGGCTTATCTTATTCTTCTTTAAATAGGAAATGTATTAATATCCGTTAGACTCCATGTTCGTATTTAATAAAATAATAACAAATCACAACACACAAAACATTCTTAATATAAAGCTTGAACTCAAGATCAAGCTTAGAACTTAATAAAAAAGGATGCCAGTTGATAAGCATTGTTTTTTTCAGTGTAAAAATTAAAAGTATTTTAGAAGAATAGGACTCCAAAATAGCGATACACTGCAAAAAGGTACGGTAAAAAGATAATATTGTATATTTCAAACAAAACTTTATTTTAAAATTCATCCCAGTGTTTATAACAAGAATCATCACAGTATTAATGATTGGAAATTTTTCCAGAGAGAAACATTCGCCTTGCAAACAATATTTCAAATGGAAATCAAATTTCAAATTGATTGCTTAAAAAGCGCAAAAGACAACATAGTGAAAAAAATTCCATAACGGTACTTGAATCCGGGCCATCAGTATAGCGCACTGACATTCTACTGACTAAACCACATGGAACGAGACCCAGCCTGGAAAATTTCTTACTAGTACATGTTGGCAAGGCTACAAACGCAGAACAAGATGGAATATTTATCATGAGCCACCGACATGGGGCAAACACGAAACTTAATTAAATCCAGCAGCGATTCAAACTATATGAATACTTGGAAATTTTTCCAGAGAGAAACATTCGCCTTGCATACAATATTTCAAATGAAAATCAAATTTCAAATTAAAATTGCATTTTAAGCAATTAATTTGAAATATTGTATGCAAGGCGAATGGTTCTCTATGGAAAAATTTCTAAGTATTTATATAGTTTGAATCGATGCTGGATTTAATTAAGTTTCGTGTTTACCCGATGTTGGCGGCTCACGATAAATATTCCATCTTGTGCTGCGTTTGTAGCCTTGCCAACATGTACTAGTAAGAAATTTTCCAGGCTGGGTCTCGTTCCATGTGGTTTAGTCGGTAGAATGTCAGTGCGCTACACTGATGGCCCGGATTCGAGTCCCGGCTTGGAATCTTTTTCTCTATGTTGGCCTTTGCCCTTTTAAGCAATTAATTTGAAATTTGATTTTCATTTGAAATCATCACATTGTTTATGACAAGTTCGTCACAAATGACACATATTTCATAAATTAGTCACAGTGTGACGTCAAAGCATTGTCGCTGTCGTCACAGGTTAGTCACAAAGTTAATGCCAAAATAGTCACAAATGACACACTTTTCACAAATTTGTCACACCGTGACTTCACAGAGTGGTCACAATGTGACGTCACAAACGACCTCTAAAACGGCCATAACGACCTCGCATTCTAGTCACTATGACGTCACATCGACGGTCACAAAATCACAGTGTGACTTCACAACGACGTCCCCGTGACGTCACCATGCCTTACGGGTATTTACAAGGGTCAGTTACATGATACACTTCCAGCAGCCTACAGTGCGCAGTCCTGTTTTCTTGACTATGAGCTGAGACCTGCTACAGAGAATACGTTCCGGTCAGACGTTCAGCCGAAAGGGTGATCCTCGGTGATTTCTTTCAATGTTTAGTTCCCAAACAAGCTTGGTCCGAATTTTTTTAATCACGAAATGATGAAAGGTTGAATGAACTTGATCAGCCCTAAGTCCATAATCGAACAGCTGACACGTAGCTTAGAAATGAAACGGACTGACGTACTGGTTAATGTTACTGGGCTTCTCTGCTTACATTTTCTAAAATGATTTTTATTTTCAAGATCATGTTTCATTTGAGAAAATAGATGATAATCTCACGCCAGTCTAACTAAAATGCTCGGAGTTGGTATCCCATTCAAACTCCAACTATTTTTGTCAAACATTAGTATGCCAAACATTACTATGAAGGAAAATCTTATATGTTGTTTTCCTGTTACATATTTTCATTATTTATTTTACGAAATTTGCTTTTAAATGTTCTAATTAATTACAGTAAATTTTCCAGTTGACTATATTAATTGAATTGAAGCATGAGGTAATTATTTTCTTCGTTTTTCATTCACTTCCATATCATGAAATAACAGATAAAATACCTATTTTTGACATTAGTTTTCTTAGTTCATTTTTCTATGTTTGAGCTCAAAATTACGTTTCAGACATTAGTGTTATTATGGAAAACATTCATTTTTATGCACATTATACTCGTACACGAATCGAAAAATTCAATTTGAACCATGCCGCAACTCAACAGAAAACACCGCACTAAAATACGAAACGGAAAAAAAAATTTCCATAATCCATTGCTTTTATGGTTAAATACTGAATAAATATGTTTTACTATCAATTTTATCTTTTGTGTAGATAAAAGAACATATATCCATTGTTTAAATTCAAATATATGGGTTTTATTTTCTTTAAAACAATACTTTGGCCCTTTGATTTTCAAAAAGAAAAGTCACAAAACACGTCCTCAAAAGTAACGAAAAAAAAAAAAATTGTGCGAAGCGACACGATTGAATCCGCTTTTCCTGTCGGATTTCGGTGAAAGATGTGTTAAAATAGGGTTACCCGACCGATTGAATTTGTTCGACATTCGTTTCGAATGTATGTTGTTGCCATCATTATTCATTCAGATTCGACGTATACGATTGTAGTATATTAAAATTTTGATGCATCCCATAGAAAAAAAATATACAGAGAATGGTAAATATTTTACAAACATATTACAGTGCTATGGTTGGTGGGTTGGTGGGTTGGTTGGTTGGTTGGTGTTTAATGCCACAAAGTCCCTTTAGGGACATACTGTGCCAACAAAAAATTAAAATCAAATATATAATTATATTTTAAATAGTCAAAAAAGACTAAAAAAGGGTCATAATGATAAGTTGAGAATTACAATGTCTTAAAAGAAATTAATGATATGATAAGTATAATTAAAAACATTTACTACAGTCAAAAGACCACGATAAAAGACACAAACAAAATTATTACAATTAAAATTTGTAAAATTTATAAAGTAATAACTGTTCAAGAAAACAAAGTATAAATTGTTATATAAATACTGTTTAAAATCAAGTTTAAAAAACACAGATTATTAAATAACAATATAAAATCATTTAAAACAGTATTTTCTTTATCTGCACTTCTGTCATTTGATTGCAATTTTATACCCTCTTCGACACAGTTTTGGAGCTGTTTGGGACCCTTTATATTAGTAACAGATATGTTAAGATATGATTTTGTGTTTTTTCTTCACAGTTTTCCACTGTGGGAGGTTTGAGTTGAGGTCTTCTTTCTCTCTTTCTGTTCACAAGATGTTTGCTGTACTTTGTCAGTTTGAAAAATATCAGGTTTCTGGAATGCAGTTGTAGATGAAACAGATGTTTTTCCAGTTTCATGTTCGGTTGATTTTTTGGATTGAGTTCAAGATTTTTGTGATCGACTGGTTGAGTATTCTATTTTAACAGGTTCTGGTGATGGTGGCCAAAGTTGGAATTTTGGAATAAGTTTTCCATTATTGATAAAATAAATATAATGATTTTTTAAGTGCTGGATGATAGTGTTATTTGTGAATTACTTGGTTGAAAAAACAAATCAGTCTGAGCGCTTTTGTGCCTTACAAGTTCTGATTGTTGCCTGAGTACATTGGAATAAGAGATTCCGGTAGATGGGTTCTGGATTGAACGTTTTCGAGCTTCGGTGTAAGAAATTCTTTAAGTTATTTTAACAGCAAGTGCTTATTTTTCAAGCATCCCGTTTAGGTAAAACAAGAGCAGATTACATGATCACCCTTACAGTTTGCACAGAGCTCAGCTTTTTTACATGGTTTACTGTCCTGACCGGAGTTTGCACAATGTGCGCTGGAAATAGAAGAACGCCAAGTTGTCATACTATGGGCACAATATTGGCATCTAACGCAACGGAGAGGATTAGGAATATAAGGCCGGACTGGACAGCTTAGGTGCCAGCTTTAATTCTAATTGGTAAAATAGGCCTACTGAAAGTTAGAATAATGTACTTTGTAGGCAGCACTTGCCCATTCCAACTGATAGTACTTCGGTGTGCATCTATGATATTTTGTTCCTTTAAATTTGTTAGAAGCCTTCCTTTCTAGTTAGTCTTCCATTGTAATGAAAAAAAGTGTGGGTTTTGATATTACACTACGGATTGTATTTAAAGTTTGATGTGTTTTAACAGAAATATAAAACTAAACAGTAGCTGTGAAAGTTGAGGAATTGTGAATGTTTGGCTGTTGACACCTCCACCAGAAAAAATCTCCAGACTGCTTTTTTTAAAGGTTACAACCATCTCCGAAAACAGAATGGAAATCTTTTACGAATTGAACAGGAGTTATTTTAAGATATAGCAGATAAACTATCCGTTTGTTTTATTATAAGGAAACGAGTAAATAATTTATTCTGTACTGTTTGTTTCTCGCTAGATTGGAGAGAAATAGAAGAAATGAATGACTTCTATCCACAGTGAAAAAAACATATTTCAGACTGCGCATCCCTCACTACCGAGCCCAACAAGGGAATGCACATGCGTGCAGCAGTCCTAACCATGTCCCATACGTTCACAAGACGTTCCTATGCCAGTCTGCACAGTTAACGAAATGACTATAAGTACCCGCTCACTTGATCCCTAGGCACTACTGATGTCGGCGGATCAGCAGATTGATGCATATGGTACCAATATCCGTCTACCAGAAGCAGAGGCCAAAGCAGTCTGTTGGTTTCCCCCAATTGCTACTATCCACGTTTCCAGGGACAAGGGTCGCCACGCACGGCAAACACATGGCTGGCTTACGATTCTCCATAAGTCGATATAGACAGGATAACATCGGCTCATGGAGAATCATCTCCAGAGAGAAAACCACAGTGAAAGTGAAACAAAGTGAAAACAATAGACAAGAGAAAAGAAAAAAGAGGAATAACTCTCAAATGCCCGGAGTTTCGAAGCCCGTGAATACCTAAAGAGGATAATTCCCTTTGAGAATATAGTGCTATGTATCATAAAACCCTATTAAGAATTCGAGATAGCTGATGAATAAATAAGAAAATTAAAGACTATCAATTAAAAAAGAAAAGACAAGAAAATAGACACACAGTCAAACATATTTTTTTCAATTTGTATTGACATTAAAACGAAAACACCAGCAGAATGAGGTCATCCCAATATTGGATGAACTATTAAATGAATTATTACATGTCAACTATACAATTAAAATTCGATGATCTATTAAATGTGGTAGAATTAGTCAAACTGCTAAGTTGATTCAAAATGTTTAAGATCTGATTATATAAAGATAGTACTTATCTGCATGGATTATTTTTACTTATGGAAACATTGTAATAAATTTAAACATTTTCATATTTAGAGTAAAATTGCAATTTAATTTATTAAAGTAATTTTTTTTTTCAAAATGACGCTTTCCTCACTTTTGAACATATCTACGTAACGGTTTATTGCATGTGAAAGCGTTATAGTACACTTTAACGTAATTATATTATACGCTTTAGGAGTCCAATTTCCCATCCACCTACTACTTGGTAACATCTAAAGAAGAGAATTCATTCCTCAGTAGATGATAAATGTGTTGTATTCATGAGTTTTCGATAACTGCGATAAAGTATTTTAGATCAGACACGTTTTCCTAGCTGTTGATCATAAACTACAAATTTGAATAAATGCCCAAGGACTGTATGAAAAACTCGAGCGACGTGTAACAGGATTTAAGACGAAGATGACAAGACTTGCACAAGACTTTATGGTTAATATGACTTGAATTATTTCGCTTTCCGGTTGTGTATTAACTTTTGCGTGTCAGGTTTGAGTTAAAAACCTTTTTTAACATTTTTCAAGAATAAAGTTACAGATAAAATACTTATATATTTTAATATGAATGAGTATTTATAATTTTATTTTTGAAATAAAAATAAAAATTTATATTAAAGATATCATTGCATTAATTTAATGTAATAGTATTAAAATAGTGGTTAATTTTCTTTCCTTTCCAGTTTGGTTTCGAGTTTGAAGAAATGATTTTTTAATCTTTTGTAATTAGATTTTGAGGTTTATTCCTAGTAGGGTTTTCGTTTTCGGTCAAATTTAATCCATCTAAGCGAAATTCTAAACCCCACAATAAAAAATCCCATTTTTGCTGAACTCACGAAAACAAATATGCTAAAGAGTAGTCCCTGTAAAATAACTTTACAAAAAGCCAGTTTCGCTGTAAGAGCTCTTGCTATAGTATTTAAAACTTTACGCCATGATCTTTCAGACGATTACGGATCTGCAATATCCATTATAAAGCTCGATTATACCTTATTAAAATTGCGTTGAATTTTTTTAAATACTCGACTTTACATTACATTATATGTGCAGATATGAATATGTATTCCGTCGTTATATTTTCAAAATATTATTCTTATCATACTAATTTCAACATGGATCATAAAGATATTTATATATATTTTTTCATGTATTCAATATTAATTAAAAATGAATTTCCTATTGACATTCTTAAATAATAAATATCTAATACAATTTTTAAATTTTGTGTTTATCATTAGCCTACGAAAGTTTTTATTAATCGCTTGAGTGCGAAACAAAACTTGTGGCTATATTTCAAAAATGTGAATGCGATTGGGTATAGAGGAGAAGGTCCAAATACCGGCTACTAGGTGTTTTGAGAACTGAGCGCAGCGTAGCCTAGCTGTGATAGGCAGGGTTTGTAACTTTAATTGAGAAAAGAAAGTTACGAAAAGTACGTCGCTGAAGTCTATGTCATTTACAAATAATAAATGCAAAAGTGACGATTCTACGTAATCTGGTACATCAAAAGTTTTTCAAATTTGTGTTTCTCATTTTTTTTTAAATTTTCTGATCGTATAGTCGCTTGAATCGGTGATTAAGTTATTTTTTAGACATGTTTATCTCTCAATTGCCACGCGCACATTATTGGTATTTTATTATATGAATGAGTAATACCGGTTTTAATTTAAACGTAGCAGTGGTCCGAATACCGGGTACCTAGAGTGGTCTAAATACCGGCTAGCCAGTATTTGGACCTCTCTCGGTTGCTCTGCTTGAAGGGGAGGAAAATAAATTAATTTAAATAGTTCCATAATTAATAAATTAATTTAAATGGTTCAGAAATAGTTCCAGTCCCATTTCGCAATATGAAAAAAGCAACAATGGCCGCAATTCTTCAGGACCGACACTATGGTTACCGCATCACCTTCCAAAAAAGCGCTGTTGTACACTACAAAATTGGCTGTTATAAATATGAAGAGAAAGAAAAAAAATGACGGAGTAAACCAGGCGAAAGAGGCAGAAATCTGATTCTAACACTGTCACTGCGCAACCCGAGATTTCCTCGGGCAACGTAAAAGTAGCAAAATATTCGCATCCCGAGATTTCGTCAGGGATGCATTTTTTCCGTCTAATTAACCCTCCTTGATTATTCCCATGAGTTATTTTTTATTGCAAATTTTACCTTATTTAATCGGACCATTTTCCCCGGTTAAATAAGACAAAAATGTTTGTTTTGAAAAACCGGTGACAAAAGAATAAAAATTCTTAAAAGACGCTCGTCGCGAAGGGGTTAAATACGCAATTTTTGATGCTATTTTGATAAAACAATTACGCAGCGAGATGGATAAAAAAGTGTAAAAGGAAAATATCCAACAGAGGAAGATGTTAAATTTGTGTCTTCTGCATGGGTGCTTTCTCTCTGGACAAGATAGGGGTTGGAGATTCTGGGTTCAGTGTTAAGAATACGATATGTGGGCTGATAGGGACTATACCGACGCAGAAAGTGATATTATGTTTTTGTTTTTTTCAGATAAAATAATTCTCATTTCAATCAGCAAGCTTTTTTTTTTGTTTTACACGTTAAAAAACAAAATTAGAAACATAATGGGAAGAAGACTGTGAGTGGTAGTCGTAAAGAATTTTAGAAATTTGACAAAAATACTTATATTAAAAATTGCGTATTTTTTCTGTGCATAAGAAATGTTATTAATCAACACAATTTATTACAATTATATTCTTATTGGTTAATAATTGTCATTAGCTCCATTTGTGTGATCTTTTGGAAAAAAAATTAGGTAGCCGGTATTTAGACCCATTTTAAATACAAAATTTGAAGACTTTCGGAATTTTGATTTTATAGACAGAAAACGCCTTTTAACCTAATTTTTTTTTCTCTAAACAGGTGTAGAACATGTCAAGGTACCCTGCTGTCATTTTTTATTTTATTAGTTTGGAAAATTGTATGATCTGGATTAAAAAATAAAAGTGGTAGCTAGTATTTGGACCTTTTCCTCTATATATAACAAAAAATACTTGTAACCCGACGATATACACAGAAATCGTACGCTTCACTCGTGCAGCCAGCTAAAATGTACACCAAGCTGACGCAACAAATAGGAGTGATATCACCCTCTCACCAATTTTAGTATAAAACAAGAGGAGCTTCCCGCAATTTTGGCACATAACAAGAGGGGCGCTATCTCGCTCATCCGCAATCAAACGGTAAAATTTAACGCTATACATAAAAAAAAACATTTTTTTATTTCTTTATATAGATATATAGAAAGATTAAAAATTACTTTTCATGACTCAGTATATATATTTTTAATATTCATGCTTTAAAGTCAGATTCCTGCAGGCATCATAATTTCATAGTAAATAACTTTATGCCTCATCACAATATGTCATGTTTAGCAGCATTAAATGAAACTCATTATTGATTCCCGTCTTGTAAACCTTTCCGGAATTACTTCACGTTCGTTAAATATTGGATAAGCTGTTACGTGTGACAGGAGTAATTAAACAGAGGAATACGCGAAAAAGCTTCCTGATTTATTTTTTGTTAACAGTAAAAAATAATTCTTGAAAAACAAATGCAGAAAAGCTTTTTCTTACAAAGTTCTCCCTTATTTAGTGTAAGAAGATTTTTTTTATATTAAAACTTTAAAATCTGTGTTATTATATGGTATATTATGTAATCATAAAGTGACATATTACATTATATATATGTCATGATATAAGTATACACAGATCTTAAGTGCTTACTTTTCAGATCGTATGCGTACTCGTTAGCATACTGTGTTTGTAATGAAAACAGAAAAATGTTTTTGAAGTTTCCCCCACACAAAAAATGAAATTTATCGTACATATTTATGCGGTTTGTTAAAGGATATTTTTAATTTTCTGGCTAAAAAAGGCGACATTTTAATTTATTCCGGACAAAAGCACTCTTCGAATGAACGTAAAAATGGGAATTATGGGAGTTAAACAGATAGTACCACAAAATATTTTCTTAAAAGAACAGCCTTTCATAATGTATGCAAATATAAATAACATAAATGATAAATTATACGTATGTTTAGTGTTTAAATACATTATTATCAAGTATTTTTATCAAGTATTTTTATCAAGTATTTTTATTAGTTGTGATAATTTATCTACTATAAAGAATTACTTTAATTGCTATTTAAGAAAAATATATATCTGTTTATTGCAAAATATACCACATTATTGAGAGAGATAACTCTTATTAAAAGTGTTATGTAAAAATGAATTTTGATATATTTCATGTTTGGTTGTTGTTTATTAGTTCAAAGAGCCTAATTATTAAAAAAATATATCAGATCATAAATACTAGCAGCACATGTTTTCTTTTATTTCTTTCAAATTTTTTATGTAGGGTAACTTCCCCAGTAATTGGCACCTTAAGAATTTGTCCTTAAACTTACCCCTGTTTTCATTACTTAGGGAAAAAATATTTACTTGCAAATATTTCTAAATCAAAGAGTGCATATCTGTGCATCTATTTTGCCAACTAAAATCAAAAATATTTGAATAGGTATTTTTATAAAAAAATATTTATAAAAAGCTACTATAATCACCAGTAATTGGCACCAAGTACACCAATGTATGGCACCTTGTGATCCAGTGATTGGCACATGTGTATATAAGTAAAAAAACATACTATTTTTTACTTTTAGATTATATGAAAAATATGGCTATGAGAAACATACGGTAGAAAAGATTAATTATGACATAATTTAGGCAGAAAATCTTGGTTATAAGATAACATAGCTTGATAATATTAATTTAAACAACTTTCTGCTGAAAATATTAATCATCGCATAAGTAAATTATTGCTAATTCACTCATCTTGATGTTGGAAATGTATTATAACTGTTTTAGACTTGTCTAAAATAGTTATAAAATAAAAACATAATTTGAAATGTTACATGAAAAAATAGTAATATAGAAATTAATGCTGTTTTATCTGTCAGTATGGAGTCTTGATTTTTCGAATAATGAATGACTCCAGAGAAAAAAGAAAATTTCCTGATAATTCCAAAGAACAATAAAAAAAGAAACGATTTTCATCATAAAAAACATCATAAAATACATTATTATTATTAGGAGCAGTAGAATCAGTTAATTTTTTTAATTAACTGTAATCAACTCCATCTGGATTAAAGGGATATAGGCCACAATGTCTAAAGCCATGTGAAATACATTCAGAACTAATGCTTCTAACAACAACACTTCAAAGATTTTTGCAAACGTTATTTTTGTAATAACTCCATGAAAGTTACTCTCCGTTCATGAGCTACCTGCTTCCACTTCAATTTCATCACTTTCAACAAGCTGACATCACATGATTGCATTGCATGTGTTGCATTTGGGGGAGAGAAATCATTACTGTAACTTTTTCAGCACAATAATTACTTAAATGCAATGTAAGGTGATTCTGATGAAAATCCACAAAAATTATTATTGGTTAATTAATCTGATTTTGCTGCAGCCATGGAAAAAAATATATTAACTATGTATTTATAAAATGTTTCACCATTCATCTGGCCACTTTTACTTCTCCCTGAACCCCAACTTTTAGGAGCATTATTGACGAGATCTGATGGCAATCTCAGATAAGAATAAATTATAAATGGTGGACAAACAACTCCATCAGCTCGAACTGTCATCAGTACAGTAAGAGATTCTTTGTCTGAACCTTGCACAATTTCATAAACATCTTTGCATCCTCTTTTCCAATTTTGGGACAAAGCAAAAATGCAGCCTCATCACAATTATTGTATATTCTCAGGGGATATTTGAAAAGCTTTTTGAGATTTCCTTTGCAAAAATAATCTACCATTTCTTTAAACATAACTCTCAAATCTAACTCAGTTAGTTTGGTTATTGAATGAGTAAGATTTTCTGTTTCTGGAACGTTCACAATAATTTCAGGATGATAAGCTAAAAATAAATGAAACCATTTTTTCCTAGGTTTATTATTTGTGAATGTAGTTTTCCTGTTTGACAGTTCAATAATTTTTTGAACTGTACACAATAAATCCTCTTTTATCAAGGGAAAGCCATCTTTGGTAATGCTCAAAATTCATTTTACTATGTTAACTTCTGCTGCTGCTGTAAGAACGGATGATGCTCTCATTCTTCTTACTCTTGGAGTTTTCCCATTAACTTAGTTTTCTAAAATATTATGAGGAACACCAAATGTAACATTGGCTTTATGAAAGCTCATGTTTTGAGTATGTGTAGCATGCATTGCATTCATCACTGCTTCTTCAGAATACAAGAATTTGGGTTTAATCCCTTTCAATGAATTTACTGTAGATGAAGATGCCATATTTCAGATTTTTGAGAGAAAGAAAGCAGCATAATTAGTTCGAAATGTGAACACTTTAAAAGAATACAATATATTTATATTAATACCCAATAATTGTCATGCCATCCCCAGTAATTGTCATATGAAGCTTTAATGTATGCCAATTACTGGTAATATTTCATATTTTCAAATAAAAACAACTGCTAAACAAAATTAGTTTATAACTTTAAAAGAACTGTTAAAATAAGTGGTTTAATGCCAAATTTCATGATTCCCCAGTAATTGGCACATGTGCCAATTACTTGGAACTAGCAAAACTGAAGCACCATTAAATGGCATCTATCATTAATTCAAAAATCCAAATATTTATGTCAAAAATACTTTTACACAACTAAAGTAAGCCCTTTCAACTAAACAAAACTTTTGTCAGTCAAAATTTATAACATATTATAAATCAGATAATAATGAATTGATATCCATGTTACCTTAAGCCAGAGAAGATGCATTTGCAATGAAAATGGCTAATTTGAGACAAGCCATAATTGTTTCTCTTTCTTATGCACTATTGCCATCTAGTAACATAAATCAAAGTTATAATTTTTAAGGTAAATGTACATATAACTGGAATATGGTTTTGAATTTTTAAAAGACTGGATGTAAATCTTATTTTAGGACATTTTAGTAGGATATGCCAATCACTGGTGACCTGCCAATCACTGGGGATGTTACCCTATACGGAATACGTCCAAGTAATACTTTCAAGAACATATGAATACTTATATTTCACCATGTCATAAAATTTAATTATATTTAAAAGAAAAAAAATATGTCCAGTTTCTCGTTTTATTTATTTATTTATTTATTTACAACATTTAGTTACAACGATAATGTTACAAAATCTTTCTAAAGCTGAGTAGTTTTTGTACTCTGAAATAGAATACTAGTAAAAACAATATATGAAAATTTATAATTTCAACGATACTTATGTTACTAATGAAAACGTACGTATGTAAATGATAAACATTGGAAAATAATTCCAGTCATATTAGTAGTATGCACTCAAACACCTCTACAATGGCACTGGCCGTAACGAGCCAGTGGGTAGAAAAACTGGTACAATACATAAAAAAGTTTTTTTTTATTATAAAAAAAAAACATTTTAAACAAAAGTGTTGACTGCAATAATTATATGGAACTTTATGGATTCCCATCCGTACATGAATTTTGATTAGTCGTGACAAATTACTCATTTAATGTTCAAGTTTGCAGTAAAAACGATTATAAATATCATCCTTGAAAAATTAAAATTTCATCAAAAAAGGTAAATAAGTAAAATACAAGTTTAAACAGAAATATACTGAAATAATCCTAATTAAAAAGGCTGCTGTAAAGGCTGAAATAATTGCCTAATTAACCCCTGGTTTTTGTCTAATACCAAAGTACTGTTTCAAATAAATTTTTAAAGTTAATATGGATAGGGTAACATCCCCAGTGATTGGCAGGTCACCAGTGATTGGCATATCCTACAAATATGTCCTAAAATAAGATTTACATCCAGTCTTTTAAAAATGCAAGACCATATTCCAGCTATATGTACATTTACTTTAATGATTATAACTTTGATTTATGCTACTAGATGACAATAGTGCATAAGAAAGAGAAACAATTATGGCTTGTGTCAAATTAGCCATTTTCGTTGCAAATGCTTCTTCTCTGGCTTAAGGTAGCATGCATATCAATTCATTATTATCTGATTTATAATATGTTATAAATTTTGACTGACAAAAGTTTTGTTTAGTTGAAAGGGCCTACTTTAATTGTGTAAAAGTGTTTTTGACATAAATATTTGGATTTTTGAATTAATGATAGGTGCCATTTAATGGTGCTTCAGTTTTGCTAGTTCCAAGTAATTGGCATATGTGCCAATTATTGGGGAATCATGAAATTTGGCATTAAACCACTTATTTTGGCAGTTCTTTTAAAGTTATAAACTAATTTTGTTCAGCAATTGTTTTTATTTGAAAATATGAAATATTACCAGTAATTGCATGCGTTAAAGTTTCATATGACAATTGCTGGGGATGGCATGACAATTATTGGGTATTAATATAAATATATTGTATTCTTTTAAAGTGTTCACATTTCAAACTAATTATGCTGCTTTCTTTCTCTCAAAAACCTGAAATATGGCATCTTCATCTACAGTAAATTCATTGAAAGGGATTTAACCCAATTTCTTGTATTCTGAAGAAGCAGTGATGAATGCAATGCATGCTACACATACTCAGAACATGAGCTTTCATAAAGCCAATGTTACATTTGGTGTGCCTCATAATACTTTAGAAAACTAAGTTAATGGGAAAACTCCAAGAGAAAGTAGAATGAGAGCATCATCAGTTCTTACAGCAGCAGCAGAAGTTAACATAGTAAAATGAATTTTGAGCATTACCAAAGATGGCTTCCCCTTGATAAAAGAGGATTTATTGTGTACAGTTCAAAAAATTATTGAACTGTCAAACAGGAAAACTCCATTCACAAATAATAAACCTAGGAAAAAAATGGTTTAAATTATTTTTAGCTTATCATCCTGAAATTATTGTGAACGTTCCAGAAACAGAAACTCTTACTCATTCAATCGCCAAACTAACTGAGTTAGATTTGCGAATTATGTTTAAAGAAATGGTAGATTATTTTTGAAAAGAAAATATCAAAGAGCTTTTCAAATACCCCTGAGAATATACAATAATTGTGATGAGGCTTCATTTTTGCTTTGTCCCAAAACTGGAAAAGAGGATGCAAAGATGTTTATGAAATTGTGCAAGGCTCAGACAAAGAATCTCTTACTGTACTGATGACAGTTCGAGCTGATGGAGTTGTTTGTCCACCATTTATAATTTATCCTTATCTGAGATTGCCATCAAATCTCGTCAATAATGCTCCTAAAATTTGGGGTTCAGGGAAAAGTAAAAGTGGCTAGATGAATGGTGAAACATTTTATAAATACATAGCTAATAAATTTTTTCCCATGGCTGCAGCAAAATCAGATTGATTTACCAATAATAATTTTTATGGATTTTCATCAGAGTTACCTTACATTGCATTCAAGTAATTATTGTGCTAAAAAGGTTATAGTAATCATTTCTCTCCCCCAAATGCAACACATATAATGCAATCATGTGATGTCAGCTTGTTCAAAGTGATGAAATTGAAGTGGAAGCAGGTAGCTCATGAACGGAGAGTAACTTTCATGGAGTCATTACAAAAATTACGTTTGCAAAAATGTTTGAAGTGTTGTTGTTAGAAGCATTAGTTCTGAATGTATTTCACATGGCTTTAGACATTGTGGCCTATATCCCTTTAATCCAGATGTAGTTGATTACAGTTAATTTGAAAAATTAACTGATTCTACTGCTCCTAATAATAATAATGTATTTTATGATTTTTTTTATGATGAACAATATTATATAGCTGATATAATTGATTTGATCCTGCAGAACCTACTGTTAAATTTTTTACGAGAAACAATGGAAAACAAATATATTTGGTCATCAAAGTCAGATATTAGTTACTGTAGACAATCGTTTCTTTTTTTATTGTTCCTTGGAATTATCAGGAAATTTTCTTTTTTCTCTGGAGTCATTCATTATTCGAAAAATCAAGACTCCATACTGACAGATAAAGCAGCATTAATTTCTATATTACTATTTTTCCATGTAACATTTCAAATTATGTTTTTATTTTATAACTATTTTAGACAAGTCTAAAACAGTTATAATATATTTCCAACATCAAGATGTGTGATTTAGCATTAATTTACTTATGCGATGATTAATATTTTGAGCATAAAGTTGTTAAAATTAATATTATCAAGCAATGTTATCTTATAACCAAGATTTTCTGTCTATATTATGTTATAATTAATCTTTTCTACCATATGTTTCTCAGTACTATTTTTCCATGTAACATTTCAAATTATGTTTTATTTTATATTTGGAAATACTTTATTATAAATGTTTTAGACAAATCTAAAACAGTTATAATATATTACCAACATCAAGATGTGTGAATTCGCATTAATTTACTTATGCGATGATTAATATTTTCAGCATAAAGTTGTTACAATTGATATTATCAAGCTATGTTATCTCATAACCAAGATTTTCTGCTGATATTGTGTTATAATTAATATTTTCTATCATATGTTTCTCATAGCCAAATTTTTCATATAACCTAAAAGTAAAAAATGGTGTGTTTTTTTACTTATATACACATGTGCCAATCACTGGATCACAAGGTGTCATACATTGGTGTATTTGGTGCCAATTACTGGTGATTATAGTAGTTTTTATAAATATTTTTTTATAAAAATATCTATTCAAATATTTTTTATTTTAATTGGCAAAATAGATGCACAGATATGCACTCTTTGATTTAAAAATATTTGCAAGTAAATATTTTTTCCCTAAGTAATGAAAACAGGGGTAAGTTTAAGGACAAATTCTTAAGGTGCCAATTACTGGGGAAGTTACCCTACACAATCGATATTTTTCTTTGAATAAAATTACTTTTTGGTGTTGTTATTAGGCAATGTAAAAAAATTCAAAACAAAAACATCTATGAAAATTTTCAATAAAAATTATTTTAGTCTATATTCTGTACACTTGGCAATATGTTTTGTAACCTAGTTGGCCACGTTGAGACTTATTGAGAGTTATGAGACTCTCTACATTTATTGCTAAGAACTTCACTGTTTATAATTATCAGTCATCAGGGACTCCAGATGTGAGTGCAAAGTATAACGCAAGAAATGCATATATGCCTGAACTTTGAACATGCTTTTCACGTGCTCATTAAAAGCTACAAACTTAACATTAATTATTTATTTATTCTTTTTATTGAACAGCAAATGTTACAGATTATTTTCTTTAAATAAATCTCTCTATTCTAAAAAAAGTAACTACCGCTGTCACCGCCGCCGGTTTCGAATTTTTTGTGACCGGAGGTCTTTCTTCGTTAATATTAAGAAAAACAATGCTTACAAAAATATGAAAATGGGTGGTATTATACAGAAGTATTTGATAAACACGCTGATGCAGACAGTTTTCAAATCGAAGAATTATTTAAAGAGATATTTAATGCTAAAGTTGGACAAAATCGTTCCACTAAAAAAGTTTTATAGGAGCAAAAACTGTTCATGGGAATTTAATGATTTTTAGATCATTTTATACGTTTGAAGTTCCCGGTGTACAGACTGTATTTCTTTTTGTAATTTGGCTAATTTTTTGAGGTTTTATTTCTATTTTAAATTCAAATTTTCAGCATTTCTAGACATATTTTTTACAGATTTTAGAAAGTGATATTAATTTGAACTGTTGCCAACTGTATAAACAGCGGAAACAATAATGTTTGCTTCAAAGAAAAAAAAATATTTATACGTGTAAATAAATAAAAAAAAATATTTACACGTGACTATTATAAACAAAAAAAAAACATTTGAAATTAGAATTAAATAATTATGTACAAAAAGCTGGAACTTATTAAAAATTACGTCATAAAAACTATAATTACACGTGAATTTTAAGAGAGAAAGGAATTTGTAAAATAATAAATTTATTAACATGCGTTAGAAGTCTTAAATAGGAGAAATTACGTCATATTTATGTCACATTACAGTTATTACATAAAATGAACACAAAATAATATTGCAAAACGGTTTAAATTTAGAAATTGAGCTAGACATTTATTTGATATTTTGAGAGGATACTTTTCAACTATTTTTGTTAGGAAAGCGCAAATAATATTTCATTTCTAACACAAGTATTTTCACGTGAATATTAAAAAGAGAAAGAATAGTTTGGTCAAAATTGCGTCAGATTAAAAACGATTAATTTAAAATGTCTTATTTAAAAGAACTTTCTTTTCGCTTTGTTAAAAAATACCGAGAGACAAAGATTCTGTTTACTTAATTCCTTTTATATTAGATTATTTTGAAATGTTTAGCTTATTTTACTTAATCAAAGACGAAAACAGCGATTGACATATGTATTTTTGGTACTACTTAGTTATCCCGTCGACCAAAAATCTATCATTCGCCAAACTATAAGATTAAATGCCAATAATGATTGATCGTAAATGTCACATTAACTTGACTTTAAGCAAGTTAAACTTTTCTACGTCATCAAGTTATTTTTATTTCGACGTTTTATTTGTATTTTTATTAATGTTGCACTAATTTATTTGTTCTTTCGTTATTTAAAATAAAAATTATGTCAATTTGTATAATTTGGCGAAATTGGTCGACGGCATAATCAAGTAGTACCGTAGCAGATTTGGCCTTAAAATTCCCCAATCAAAGAGAAATGAATAGAAATCCGTTTATAGGGAGATCGCCACTGTTTTTTAAATTATAATTCAATCTTCCGAAATCTTTTTAAAGCCGATCAAATTAGCGTACTTTTAGAGTCTGCGGTGTCTGAACGGGGGTTGACGAGCGTAGCTCGTAGGGGGCAGAGCCCCCTAGTAATAAAAATTAAAACTATCGGGTTTTCTTTCTGTCATGTTATCGAATTGCATAGATTTCATTTAATTTGGCTACTATGACGCAAACAAAACATTTACATAAATTTTACTTATGATTTTTGGATAGCTTGACACAAAAGATAACTCAATTGATGGAAATAAAACATTTTGATGTATGATATAGAGTCAGTGAAAATTTGATATACTATTTAACAGTGTACTGGAAAATTTAAAAATATCGTTTGGATGTGAAAATATATTTAAAAAGACAAACGAAAAATAATTTTTATCGAATTTTAAAACAAACTTTTTAATGTCCTCTAAATTCGCGACTCAAATTTTCATATCACCTCATTTAAAACCCATATTTTGAATTTTCCGAGGCCTGAATGAAAAAGCATTAGTGTATAAATTGTATATATATATATCAATTGATGTTGAAAATACTGTTTGCACTTTTGAATATATATAGAAAAAAAAAAAAAAAAACAGTGGCACTCCGGGAGTGCCAATAGAAGTGAAAACTTCAACAATTACGTGTGTGTTTTTTTAATCGTCAGGAAATGTTTTATGAGTTGAATTGTGTAGCAGCACTAATGAAAGCATATGGGGACACGGCAGTGCCCCTGCCAAGTCTTGAAAGCACAGCCGTAAGCATCTTTTTCTGGAAGCAACTCAGGGTACTTTTGACCCCCAATATCTTTGTGTTGGTGATTCCCAGAAACTTGAAACTTCGTAAATCTAAAGTAATGTGGAAATGGAACTAAATGCTGAAATTTCACGTTTCTATCTTTTTTATTTCAGAAGATATATGAACTTAAACTTTCGCCTTTTCGACACTGATTCACCGATCATCAAAACTCAGAGGTACGTCCTGTATCCCTAGAATCTTGAAATTTGGTATGAAGGTAGTGTTTGGGATACAATGAAAGGGAAAATTTAAAAAATCCGGAAAATTTTGATAAAAAGTCGAAAAATCAAAAAACCGAGAATTTGGCAGAGATGTGATATACGAACCAGGTTTGGTGCGATTTTTTAACGTCAATTTGGCGAAAGCCCGTTTTCCAATACCAGTTACAATATATATTTTTAAATTATTTTCTATTGTTTTAAAAAGTAAACAACAATAAATAAACGGTAATTTCATTAATAATTATAGAACAAAACAATTGTACAATTTAAAAAAATAAAATAAAAGTAAATGAACAATTTATTAATAAATAAGCAACAGTAGCCGGGTTACCTTGTAAAATAAAGTAACACCATTTTGCTGTCAATTAGGTACCCAAGTGCGTATCTGACATATGTGCCCCGTATTTTATCTTCCGTAATCGAAATTCCCGCCAATACTGTTGGTTATTGACCAGACCATCAACACGATAAAATACAGCGTTATCGGTTTTTAGTTACACGAAATAGGTAGGTCACGAATACGGTATAATTCATTTTAACTGACGAAAAACAAAATAAAAATTAGTTTTAGCAATACGCCGGGAGAAAAAGTGAGTTTTAGCTTCATTCTTCTTTTGCGGATTGAGCTGAAGAGGGAAAAGTTCCTGTCATTCACCGCTTGGCGCGCTAGTGTCTATGTGTCAAAATGCTAGCATGTCGTTACGTTACAGTGTCTCGAAATCAGTGGTTTTTCCCCATCTCAAAAAAAGCTCAACGCGCCTAAAGAAGTTTTCACTTCAAAAAAAAAATGATGATATGTTTTTCTTTTAATTAATAGCATAGCGTTACACAAATTTTTATATCATTATAAAATATTATATCATCAATTAACCTTATGTTTAATTCCCCACTTGATCATTCTTGCTGCTTAGATACAATTTGCATGATTCTGAGACATAGTGACACAAAATGACGCACTAACCGAATTTTTTCGAACATGCGACGTAAGCAATGCTCTTCTCGAACCCGAGCACGATAGAATTCAAAATCGTTAAAGTCGTTTCCTAGATAAAATTAGCTTAACCCAACAGGGACCCACTAATCTAAATTTATCGAACACGTGACCTATCCGAATGGTCTTCTCGTGCCGAGAAAAGATGTCATAAAAAATTTTGTCAAAATTGTTGAACCGTTTTTTAGATACAATTTTCTTGACACACTGTGAACCAAAAAGGACACACTAATAATTACTACACTAATAATAGGACACACTAATCGAATTTTCTCGAACATGCGACTTTGCCCAATGGTCTTCTCATGCCCAGAAACAGAATAATCAATTTCAGGATAGATGGCCACATGAAATCGAGGAGAGATGGCCAGCTTTAATCAATATTTCAAAATTATACTTAGTGATGATGTTAACTAAATATAATTAGTTTTAAAATAAATATATAACGTTTACGTTTATAAATATATTAATCGATATAATTATTTACATTTTAACTAATATAAATATTTTAATTATAATAATAATAATATAATAAGACCTAACGATTTATTTGTTTCAGAAAATACTGAAAAAAGTCGGAAACTTTCATAACAGAGATAAATAAACTAAATTAACGTAATAAGCCTACAATTAACGCGAAAAAAAAAAAAAAAAAAACACGACAACTCCAGTGGCGAAGAAAACGAAATACATTTAAATTATCAGATTCTACAGATTCCGAGTAAATAGAATTGGATTAGAATCAGTGAGTGGATTGTGCAAAACAATATGATATCACATCCAAAAGGAATGTCTGAATACAATGCATAAGATACCTGAAGTGGTTCCATGAAATGTGTACAAATTATCAAGATCTTTGCCAAGCATGTGGTGAGAATTTACGAAAAGTGAAGTATTGAAATTATACTTCAAATTTTGTTTATTCGAGTTCTATTCACTCATTTTCCATCATATAACTGCATCTTTACAAATTGCTATATCTGTTTCATGATTAATTATATGAAATGTGTTATTTTTTTGCTATTTAAATTAACTTTTTCTTTCTAGTATTGGATGGCCATCTCTCCTCGGCTTTAAGGAGAGACGGCCATCTGCCATTTAAATTTCAATTATTTTTTGCATAAAATATTATGAGTATATGTATAAGAATTTTAAATATGCATCAATATTTCTTGTATTTGTATTCTAAGAATTTTTATTTAAAAATTTAAAAACTATGGCCCTCTATCCTAGCGTTACCCTACATATATATTTAATTTCCAAACTGTTTATAGAGGGGAAACAAACCACTTTCAAATCTGGAACATTTTTAGAATTACAGGCTGGAATATTTCTTTACGATAATTATATTTTCAAATTGATTTCTAAAACTTTTGATATTTATATTGCCTACTAACCTCCAAGAAGTAAAACATTAAAACACCTCTCAATATTGTTGGGACATCCTGCATCGCCCTTTAAATTATTAAATGAAATTACAGTAGAACCCCTTTAAGACGTGTTTCAAGGACAAAAGACGCGTATTCTGCGAGATCTCGTATTAAACGTGATTTACATACTGTTGCTGCAGTTTAGCTTATTTACACATCTATTTGTGTAAAAGAACATTTATATGTTTACTATAGAAAATTGTGTTTTTTTACTTATATTTAGATTGAAACTTAACAGTATTCAAGTATAACACATTGTTTGTTTTCATAGCAGAGACTGGAGTGATAAATGAAAATAAATATGGTTTCAAATATGGCTTTCTTGTCGATTAATACGTTTCAACAAAAAATAAAGGAATAAATTACAAGCAAATATAGTTTTCCTGATAGCGTAATTTTTTAACGCAAACCAAAATTATTAAATATTTGAAGTACACCCCAGTTTGTAAAATCAAATTTAGCACTTTGATAACGAAATTTCCCATATAATCAGTCCTTAATTTTTTATATAATATACAATGAAAATTTTCTTTATTAATCTTGAGTAAAAAAACATTGTTAGAATAACATAAAATAAACTAACACAGACAATATAAACTAGATATACAACCACAGCCTAATGAATTCGCGTCTCAAGAGACTTTTTCGGCTCATGAGACCGAAATTCTGCCGCGTGTTAAGCGGGATGCATATTAACACTATTTCTACCAAGAGATGTCAAAAGACAACTTTCAAATTTTAATTTAAAATTATTCTCTAAGTTTAATCATTTCTACAAAATTATTTTTTTTTTACTTTTCGTACAATAAATGTTAAATTAATGCAGTCATATAATTTTCCTTCATCTTATCTTGGAACTAAATATGTGCATAGGGTGTACCTATTTCTACCATAAGGTGTCTTTTGAAACATTAAGATTTCATAACAGTGTCTAATTTTATACCATTTTACGTATAAATATCAACACCATTTTATAGGATCATATCAATTATAATCATATTAGAGGATCCCCATTTCAGTTGTAACGGAAAATACAGTGAAGAATGTTCTGAAATTCATGAAAGCTCAGAATCTGAATGTGAAGATGAAGATGAATTGGACGATTCTTTCATAAGTGACTCGAATTCGATAGCGATTATGAAAATTATTTGTCAAGCACTAGTGAAGAGGAAGATAATCTCATTGCAAATACAGGACGAAAGAGAATGAGATTCTTGACGGATTCTGAATACGATAATGAGGCAAGCAGAGAACGGCAAAATATTGAATTAACAGTTTTGAAAGAGATCGTAACAAGTTCCTAACCTGACAGATTCCTCTTCACATCATTTTCAAAGATGTATCTTACTGGACACGCTAAACGAAACATTATGATGAGCAAAGTAAGTACCGCATTATATTTACTGTTTGTCAATAATGTTATGGAATACCATATAAAATGTACGGACATGGAAGTGCAAAGATTTCTAGGAAAATAATGAAGTTTTCATCTTGATACTTTAGATGCATTTATAGGTATTTTATATGTACGCTATGCATATACAGAGCTTGTTCGCACATTTTTTAGACTATTTTGGTTAGCGGTAATAAAAAATCGTTTGCTGCAAAAGAAATAATTGCAATTGTACTATGTTTTTAAAAGTCAAAATTATCGTCTGCGGCTTGAGATTTTTGTTTTTATTAAAAATTGGGTTTTTAACGAAGCACACTGTAAACTGAAATGTCTTAAATTCAGACATTTAAGTGTCTGAAACGGAGTGTTCAATTTTCAGACGTTTTAAAGTGTCTTAATTTTTAAGATACTTGTATGCGTCTGAATTTCAGACACTTCAAACGTCTGAATTGCATCCATGTTTGACCACTTTGACAAACATTTTTTCACCTTTTTTTTTTTCTTCTGTAAGCATTATACACTGTAAAAAAAAATATATATATATCCCTAAAAATATGGAAATTGTAGCCACTCGAGACTTCGATTTAATTTACATATTTTAATGGAAATTTTCTGATCTAAATTTAAAAAAAAAAAAAAAAAAAAAAAAAAAAAAAAAAAAAAAAATCCGTTTAGTTTGTGCATATTTCTGTATTTAAAAATTTCCATTTAAAAAGATAAAATATATTTTTCAAGGACTAACCACCATATTTCAACAACCACCTTCCCGAAGACTTGCGTTACATCTAATTTGTATTCAATTCTACAGTAAACTTTTATTACATACCCCAGGAGGGATTCGATCTGAGGTCCTGTTATATAGGAGTAGAGTGCGTTATCCATTCGACCACGCTTTCATCGGCCGATCTTTGAAATAAAGTATTTATAAAGCACAAGGCAATGTTTTTAAGGGGACCGGGTAAGTCCTATCTCCGCCATGTTAAATTCACCAACTTTATGTACTTTTTTCTCAGAAATTGTGAAAGACACAGGTCTAGATTTTTTAGAGTAGTTAAAATAACATGATTTACGTATTTTAACAGACTATTTTCTTTCTAAGTGAAACTCAAAATTAATTATTAATTATTTATTGAAAGTCATTTTTAAATTATCACTTTTGGTAAGATTTCACTGCCTAAAATAAATAATTCTCAACAAATCATTAAATCCCTGTGTTAAAATATACAATATATCATAATATAAATATTAAATAGAAATCTGAGTTTTTAATTTTAATAGATATTGAAAAAAAAAGAACATAAACATGAAAAATCTAAGTTTTCAGAAAAAGTTAGATTTAAATGGCCATTAAGCTGTGAAGTATTTTTAGAAAAAATGATTAATTTGAATACTCATTTCTTTTATATATTAATATGTGTGACACAACGTTGGAAAGATAAAAGTTTGAACTATTTAATGATATAAAAAAGTAAAAATCGATTTTTTAGTTGAATTTTGCTTTCCCGTCCTCTTAAGTAGCAGTAAGTTTTTTTTTTTTTTTTTTTTTTTTTTTTTTTTTTTTTTTTTTTTTTTTTCCCAGTTTAGTACAATTGTAAACATTTTTCACACAGTGTTGTAGTCGTAAAAAAATTAGAGGGTACACGTTAGAGGCAGAGGGTATAGGCTAAAGTCATGTACAGTGGTGTAGTCGTAAAAAAAAACAAAAAAAAGAGTTTATACGTTCTAAGCAGAGGGTATACGCTCAAGGCAGAGGGTATACCCTAGTGTATATATACTATAGCTTTCTTGAGAAACAGAGGTTATACGGTGTTCCTTAAAAAAATCCAGAGGGTATACGGCGTATACCCCAGTATACCCTCCACTACATCCCTGGTCATGTATCGAGTTTTCGTTGTAGTTTTATTTGAGAAACAGGGTATACGGAGTATTTTTTTTAAAATCCAGAAGGTATACGGCGTATACCCTCCACATCCCTGTTACACATTTTCTTTCTAGAAATTTGAATATGTGGTATTTTAAGTTCAGCTTTTTCTTTTCTACCACAGGAATTGTTAGAGTGCAAATGAGGACCCCTCACCCCCCACCCGCCAGAAGCCAAGGGATGCACGCCATAAAATAAAGGTTTTAAGTAAATTGGGTTATAAGTTAAACATCAGTAGTAATGTACTGATTTAAAACATGAAACTGATGTTTATTTCATACTGGTCTTTGAACTGTTATTAAAAGGAAAGTGGACTACAAAATTTTTTTTAAATTTAAATAGAGATTATAGAGGTTACGAATTAAGTAGTTTACAGGGTTTAATTAGTTGACTTCTAGAATGCAGCACATAATTAGAAAATCCTTTTCTTTTTACCAGCAAACGAATAAAATTGTTTCCAGATAGACTACTTTGACACCAATAGATGGCGGCACTATTCATCTTAAAATTGAATGCTTAATTTCGAATCCAAAGAAAAATTCTTCTGACATGAATTATTTGATGTTTTGGAAATGTATAAATTTTTGTTTGTTGTCGAAATGAGTTTTCTATTTTTTGATGAATAAATTACCTATCGAATTATAAGCTATCCTCTTTAAACAGGTTTTTATAACGGTAAGTTATTATGCAATCAAACTTTTTAAGACAGAATCGTATGGGACTGGGCAAAATTTCACTTTCAACATGGTTATACCGTATTTTTTTAAACGGACTCCAGAACATTATTTGCTAAATGAAACTCAATAAACAGTAAATAAAACTGAAGTAAACCTCTGTATAACGGAAACTTGGCTAAAATGAAAAATTTCATGGTTTCTGCGAAATAACACACATTCTATGGTTAAAACAAGCTTTTATTGAAACTTTCGTACTTAAATTTGACATTTTCTACACAGCAGCCCGCCTCTTGGATACGAAACTGGTTTGAATATAAATAAATAAATCATGTCTAATATACGTGGTTTTTGAAAGTGGGGAATGAATTATATGGGTTTGTCCTTGAAAAGTTACATTTTATCTTTTAAATGGAACTTTTTAAATACAGAAATATGCAAAAAAATGGAAATTTTTCTGGAATTTACGGAGAAAAAATTACATTAAAATACGTAAATGGGTGTCTGAATAGCCAGTACAACTTCCATATTTTAACGGATATTTTTTACAACGTATAAAGCTTAAAAAAAAAAAAAAAAAAAAAAAAAAAAAAAAAAGGGAAAGACGGTTGCCTATTGCCGAACATGTAGGTTGATCAAAGATGGATGCGATTCAGACTTTTGAAATGTCTTAAATTCAGATGCATACACGTGTCTTAAAAATTAAGACACTTTTAAATGTCTGAAAATTGAACACTCCATTTTCAGACACTTAAGTGTCTGAATTTCAGACACTAGACACTTAAGTGTCTTAATTTCAGACATCTATGGTGTCTGAAACTTCATATTCAGACACTTAAGTGTCTGAATTACTTTTTCAGTCACATATGTGTCTGAATTTTAGACGCCTTTATTTACAGTGCAGTGGTTCGAAGGCTATATTTACGCTCTTTCCGAAGAGAAATATTCATATTCCGTTATCCAAAAACGATGATAATGAACAAAAATGGAAAACAATTGTTACAATAGATGAATCATGGGTGTATTTAAATGATTGCAGTAAAAGAAGAGCCATTTATTATCATAAAAGGAGAAGAAAAAAAATGTAAGTACATGGTTCAAAGAATCGGAAGAAAGTTTTTCTAAGGGATTCATGATCGTTGCTGGATTTTCATATAATGGCAAGTTAAAAATAAAGAGGGTGGAAAACAATGTCAAGATTAACTCCAAATACTATCAGGAACATATTTTATCGACAATTTTTCTGAATGAAATACCATCGCTTTACCCACAGTGCCATCAATCTGTGAAACGCCATCACGACAAAGCTAGCAGTCACACATCAAAATCCATTGTAAAGTTCCTAAAAGAAATGGAACAAAAAAACCGGTATCAAGGCCATACACTTCACTGATATCCCTACTAAATCTCCCGATGTATCACCTATGGATTTTTGTGCTTTCGGACTTTTAAAATCTGCATTATCCAAACGTCGTCCCACAACCCTTACAGGACTCTGGAAAGCTGTTCGGGAGGAATGGGATAGAACACCTCTTCTGACACTTCAAAAGGTATTATTATCTTGGAAATTGCGGTGTCGAAATATAGTTCAGAATAAGGGCAGTCAAATAGAACATTTAAAACACAGGAATTTTGGGGAATTTAGTTTTGTGAATACAATACACATTGTCTAAAAATGTGTGAACAGCCTCTGTATATATAAAACGTTAACGCGTCGTTTTTATGGAATAACAAATGGTGTCCTTCAAATGCTTTTGAATGTCGTAAACCGAAATTGCTTCATAGAAATGCTAAAATTTTTACGTTTTGATAATGAAATTGAGCGGAGCTAAAGTTTAGGTAATGATAAATTTGCTTTAGTGTCAAGACTATGAAACACATTCATTGAAAACTTTACCGATAAGCCAGATAAATTTAGCATAAAAATTTGATGCCATCTAATGTGAAATGAAAATACAGGGCTATAACAAATGATGGACCCGATAAAAAAAAAGACATATTTTAGAAAATACTGCACATATTACAATAAGTGATACATGAATTTAAAGAGAAATATACTAAGTTACAAATGTTCGATGTGTGACCCTTTTTTTACACGGTATACGTCCAATCTGTAATCGAGTTCGTTCCAAACATTTTGTACCATCACTCTGCCAATGGTTCTGAAAGCTGAACAAATGCGTTCTTTAAGTTCTGAACACTTTGTTTTCGGCATGGGTGGTACATAAACAATGTCTTGACACTGCCAGAACTTAAAGAACGCATTTGTGCAGAATTCAGAACCATTCACAGAGTGATGCTACAAAATATTTGGGACGAACTAGTTTACAGATTGGACGTATGCCGTGTAACAAGGGGGTCACACATCGAACATTCGCAACTGAAAACAACTTGGAATATTTCTCTTTTAAATTCATGTGCCACTTATTGTAAAGTGTGCAGTAGTTTCGAAAATATGATTTTTTTTTAATCGGGTCCATCAGTCAGTTGTAATAGCCCTGTATTCTAATCGCCGATAAACGTTAAATTTTATTTAAAATATATATGTATATTTTAATAGTTTTCATTTTTTAAATAAAATGCATTAATTTTTGGATCCGTTTCATTTAATTTTTTTAACGGACAACTTCAACATAGGCTTAGGTAATGCCTGCAACTCTTTGCTTGTAATGAACTATAACAAAAAATTAATTATTTTCGGTACAACTGGAAGGTCGCTGCACCTGGGCATCCACACATACCCTTCCCATCCAACTACGCATAAAAACTTGGACAATGCATGTTATTATATTCTATAAGTAATGTATAGTATGCTTTCTTTATACTAGTATAAAGTGTTATAGTATGTTAATTTCATAGTTTTTTTCTCATAGAAAAGTAATATTTTCAAGAGCTACAGCGTGGAAAATTTACCAAACGCAATAGTGATAAAGATTTTTAAAAGACATTTAAAGCTAAGTAACATTTTTTAATCGCCGGTATGCGTTAAATTTTATTTAAAAAAATTGTAAATAGTTTTCATTTTTTAATAAAATCAGTCATCAATGGTGTAAAATCACATCTGTTCCAAGCACACAAAAAAGTGCCAAATAATGTATTGCTCAGGTAATAGAGTAACGGAAACCTGATTGCAGTGTGAAGCGTATAAGTGTGGAAAGTGCTTAGTAAAGCAAGTATTGATTTTTAAAAACTGCGGTATTGATAAGGGAAGAATTTTATTACAATGTTGTTTTTATTTATTGCTGTTTTTTTTTGTTGTTTTTTTTTTTTGTTACAATGATTGAATTTTTATACATGAGACTGATAGTTTGTTAAGTTACTAATATTGCATTGTTTGATTATATATCTAATTAAAAAATGAAGAGAAAAGCATGTTTGATTACATTTATGTACTATATTTATATTTTGTAGACTAATTAATTAAAATAGAATTTACAACCTAATTAAATAATCTCTAAAGAATAGCATTCAATGTATCGATAAATATATCACACAAATAATCATTATTTAACTAACAATTTGAAATCTCAATGATTTTTGCAATTATTCGCATTCGAACCCAAAGGTGTCCAAATAAACCTTTTAGTTGAAATAGGTATACACAAAATTGCGGTAGAAATTGTGTTAAACGTGATATTCTTTCAATGGCGATGGCAAAAGTCTAATGGCGATGTTCAAAGTACTGGAAAATGTCCGCGTACTCAGCGGGATAGCGTATTAACCGTGAACGTCTTAATCGTCTATATTTATGATGTTCATGATAAAGATCATAAGATACCCAGCTAAAAATGAACTGTAGTGAAATTATAAAAAAAAATGCAGTTGGAGGACTGCGGTGATTTGGCACAAATCACTGCAGTTTTTTTAAAGTCGACATAACTATAAATTTACAGCAGTCAATGTGTAGTTGATAACTACAAATTTACTTCAGTGAGTGCGTAGTTATTAACGACTTCAAAAAAACTGTGGTGATTTTGTGCCAAATCATCACAGTCTTCCATCTGCCTTTTTTTTCGCAGTTTCAATGCAGCCTTTAAAAAATTTATTACATATATAAATAAAAAGAAAAGTACCCAGTTAAACTGATGGCATTGAGCTCACAGGCTAGTCACACTAATTGTATATTATGCTCTTATTTCAAAGAATAATTCCCCTCAAAAAATAAATGAAGGGGGATTAGCCCCTGTTTCCCCCTTTATACTTAATCAATGAATCACCAAATCCAATCAGGGAAACTCGTTAACATAATAAACTGGTATACTAAATTTGAAACAAATCAGATAATTCTGTATGAAAAAACCATTTTGCTAAATTAAGGGGTGTATTAGCTCCCCCATTTCACCCTTTATGCTGAACCAATGAACCTTCAAATCTAATCAGAAAAGCTCCTTTTCAGAATGAAACTATAAAGAAAATGAAAATAAATTGGATATATCAGCATGAAAACCTATTTATCTAAATTAAGGGGAGAGGGACCCCTTCCACCCTTCTACACTTAACCAATGAACCTCCAAATCAAATTAAGGAAGTGCCATCTCGGAATAAACTGGTATATCAAAACTGAAACAAATCCACTAATTCTGCATGAAAAACCCATTTATCTAAATTAAGGGGGAGGTCTAGCCCCCATCCCCCTGTATACTTCACCAATAAACCTCCAAATCTAATCAAGGCTGCACCTTAACATAATAAACCAGTATACCAAATTTGGGGCAAATCGAATAATTCTACATGAAAAACACATTTATCTAAATTAAAGAGGGGGGGGGGCGGCTAGTCCTCCTTTTATACTTGACTAATGAACCTCCAAATCTAATCGGGGAAGCTCCTTAACATAATAAACCAGTATACCAAGTTTAGGGCAAAACGAATAATTCTACATGAAAAACACATTTATTTAAGGGGGGGGGGGGGGGGTAGGCGCTTTTTATACTGAAGTAACGAACCTCCAAATCTAATCAGGGAAGCTCCTTAACATAATAAACCAGTATACCAAATTTGGAGAAAATACAATAAATGCATGAAAAACCCATTTATCTAAATTAAAGGGGGGGGGGGAGCGTCTAGTCCTCCTTTTATACTTGACTTATTAACCTCCAAATCTGATCGGGGAAGCTCCTTAACATAATAAACCAGTACACCAAGTTTAGGGCAAATCGAATAATTCTACATGAAAAACACATTTATTTAAGGGGGGGGTAGGCCCCCTTTATACTGAAGTAACGAACATCCAAATCTAATCAGGGAAGCTCCTTAACATAATAAACCAGCATACCAAATTTGGAGCAAATAGAATAATTCTGCATGAAAAACCCATTTATCTGAATTAAAGGTGGGGGGGGGGGGGTAGTCCTCCTTTTATACTTTACTAATGAACTACCAAATCTAATCAGGGAAGCTCCGTGACATAATAAACCAGTATACGAAATTTGGGGCAAATCGAATAATACTACATGAAAAACACATTTATTTAAGTGGGTGGTAGCCCCCCTTTATACCGAAGTAATGAACCTCCAAATCTAATCAGGGAAGCTCCTTAACATAATAAACAAGTATACCAAATTTGGAGCAAATAGAATAATTCTGCATGAAAAACCCATTTATCAATTTTAAAGGGGGGGAGGGGGCTGGTCCTCCTTTTATACTTGACTAATGAACCTCCAAATCTAACCGGGGAAGCTCCTTAACATAATAAACCAGTACACCAAATTTGGGACAAATCGAATAATTCTACATGAAAAACACTTTTATTTAAGGGGGGAGCCCTCCTTTATACTGAAGTAATGAACCTCCAAATCTAGTCAGGGAAGCTCCTTAACATGATAAACCAGTATACCAAATTTGGAGCAAATAGAATAATTCTGCATGAAAAACCCATTTATCTAAATTAAAGGGGGGGGGACTGGACTGTCCCCCCTTTATCCTTAAACAATGAACCCACAAAACTAATGAGGGAAGCAGCTTATCACAATGAACCTAGAGAAAAAATTTGAAACAAATTGAATATTTCTATTAAGAGTTATTGCGTTATGTATGTACATGCATACAGAACGGGCGGGGACATAAGCTCTCAGGCTTTGATAGCCTGCGAGCTAAAAATTAATTTTAAATTTTCTGTATATAAAAATAAGCACTAAAATCTAATTAAATATATATTTTTTTTACATATCTCAATCTATGTGCAATTTGTGCATAAAATTATATCAAGCATGCAACGACAAATCATCATTGAAAAATATTTTTTGCTCATGGCTGATTTATTCAATTATTATGGTTGAAGTTTGAAAAATGAAAGAATTAAAAACAAGGAAATGGGTGGCAAAAAATTTAAACCTTGTGATATTTTTCCAAATTTTGCACTTTTGTAAAAAAAAAAAAAAGTGCAATTTTATAAATAAATTCAATGTGAAGAAGAAAACTGAAAAATATGCACACTGGAAATGAAATTAGATAAATTAAACTCGTGTATTTTGTAATAATTCTGTTGCCACAATAAAAATTGCAATTAAAAATATTGTATATGAATTAAAAAAAATTAATTAACAATTCTTTATATAGTGGTATATTTTTCTTTTCTGATACTGATATCGTGAACCACTTCCAATAATTGCACAGCTTTAGATCAAAAAATACATTTAAATCATACATGCTTATTTAAAAAAACTGCATAAAATTCATTTTGCTACAAATGAAAACTCTCCCTCAACTGTATATTATAATATTATATTAATGAGCATACTTTTTTACAAGCATGTTAAAATTTACAAAAAATAATCTTACCTGCATATTTACTCTCCTTCTAGAAATTGTAACTTATACAAATGGACTGAGCAAATTTAAACAAAAAATAAATATGTCACACAACATACGTTAAAACACAAAATATTTTATTGTAATTTTTTGGCGGCTATTTCTGCCTAGTATTTAATTTGTTTCGGATTGTAGCCCGCGCCCGGGCTACATTGACATTGAATTTAGCAGTCACATGGCCTTGAATATCTGAAACGATATTAGGATCCAGTACCTGCATACTGTATCCTTTTAATCCCTTTAACACACTCTGCCAAAGAACTTTGAGGCCGAAGACCACGTCCATCATATCGCAACAAACCAAAAGTTGAATGATTTCAGAAAGCTTCTACGAATGTATGTAGAACTTTTTTATAACGTAAAAAGTGCACTTGAAAAATTGATTTTCATTCAACATATTAAACAAATCTCAATGATATGACCACTAAAGTTTTCAGTTAACTGTTTTATGTTATCTTGAGTGTATTGATGTGAACATTTGCTTCTAGGCATATTATTTATTTTAATCTGTTTTTAAAAGTAATAACATGAGAAATTACTGCAATTTTATATAATCCAATGTAATTTTGTGTATAATTCCATATATTGATTAGTGTTTAGTTTACTACTCTCATTCATATCTTCCACACCTGTGATAAAAAGAAGATTAAGGATTTATTGAGAAAGTTTTTTTACGTGACAAATAACGTTACTGTAAAAATGTGCTAAAAATTCACTAATATTCTCAAATTTTAACCCGAATTCTTAAATTTTTTGAAACATAGCTTAGTTAACAAGAATTTCTGCATCATTTTCTTCTTTTGTTACAAGATTATACTGATCTTTTTCTTAAAAAGTACTAAAGTATGAATGTAAACAATGTATATGACTCCACGAAATTCTGAGCCGAAGCTGCCTAAAATCAATTATTTTTTAAGATACCTATAAAAAATTTTACATTTGAACACAGACAGTCATTTCAAAGTTACAATAGAGGACTATTCTAACTGATACTTCTAGAGGACTATTCATGTGAGAGACTCTAGTTTATCTCAAATTTCAGCCTTAAACCGTACGAAATAAACAATATTTTTTAATTTTAAGCGTTCTTAATGTTTATCTGAAAAAAAAAGAAATGTTATTTTATAGATATTTCACTTTTGTTTAATTCAATAAATTGATCAGTTTTTAGTTTACTAGTCTCATACATATCTTCCATACCTGTGATAAAAAGAAGATTAAGGATTTATTGAGAAAGTTTTTTTATATGACAAATACCGTTACTGTAAAAATGTGCTAAAAATTCACAAATATTCTCAAATTTTCACCCGAATTCTTAAATTTTTTGAAACATAGCTTAGTTAACAAGAATTTCTGCATCATTTTCTTCCTTGTTACAAGATCATACTGATTTTTTTCTTAAAAAGTGCTAAAGTATCATTGTAAATAACGTATATGACTCCACGAAATTCTGAGCCGAAGCTGCCTAAAATCAAGTATTTTTTAAGATACCTATAAAAATTTTTACATTTGAACACTGACAGTCCCTTTAAGGTTAGAATAGGGGACTAATTCATGTGACAGACTCTAGTTTACATCAAATTTCAGTCTTAAGCGGTACAAAATAAAGAATATTTTCTGATTTCACAATACAATTTCAATTTACAATATAAAAATACTCCAATATTTACTCGTTCTAACTTAAATTCAATAAAAATAAGTTATTTTTTCTACAAACTAAACGATCTTTTCCTAGCAAAGCAATGAGGCACGCCATTCGCGCGGGTTCACATGTCAACAAGCCGATTCGGAGAGGAGTTGAGATGTTTCTTTGTTACTTCTCTTCTAGTAAATACGAAACCATGGAGTCAGAAATGCAAGTGTAAATGTAAGAGCTTGAAAAATAAATCATAAGTTCAAGTGAGTAATAAATAAAGGAAGAAAATTATACTATTCTTTTGTTGTTCTTCTTTGTTTTTATGAAGTAAAAGTGGAAAATTGGAAGTTATGTATATGTCCGATTAAGGAGTAAACCCACCTGTGTTTCTAAACTCTAATCATGGGCGACATAAAAATAATGAGAGGTCCATTGACCCTCCCTCGATTTTGAAATTTATCTAATTAAATTTTCTTTTTATTCGATTTTGAAAAACATAGTAATTTTTTTTGGAACAATTTAAAATAAAAGATGAATTAAAAATTTCCAGTTATGAAGAGGGTGAGGCGGTGAGCAAAATCTATTGTCCCTCCCTGGATTTTAAAATGTAATTAATTATAATTTCAATTTCTTTTGTTTTCAAAAACATAATGTAAATTTTTCAAGTAACTTAAAATGAAAAAAAAGGAATTTTTAGTTAAGGGGTGGGGGTGGGGGGGGGAGACTCATTGCCCCTCCTTGGATTTTGAAATTTAATTGGTAATTTTTTTCTCCAATTTACAAAAACGTAATAAAATTTATTCTTTTCGGATAACTTAAAATAAAGGAACTAAGAATTTTCCATTAGGGGAAGGGGGCATATGTGAGTCATTGCCCTTCCCTCGATTTTGAAATTTAACTAATTTTTATTCTCCGATTTTCGAAAAACGTAGTGAAATTTGATCTTTTCTCTTAACTTAAAATAAAAGACTAACTAAGATTTTTCTGTTGGGGGGGGGGGGGAGCGAAGGTAGAAGAGACCTATTGCCCCTCCCAAAATTAAAAAAAAATAATTAATTAAATTTTCCTTTTCTTCTATTTTCAAAAACATAGTAAAGTTTATACTTTTCGAGTAACTTAGAATTAGAAAAATAAGAAATTTTACATTAAGAAGGCGGAAGGGGAGGGGTGAGAGGTTCATTTCCGCACCTCTCTGGATTTTAAATTGTAACAAATAAAAAATTTATTTTTTTCCACTTTTGAAAAAGTGGTGAAAATTATTCTTTTAGAGTAACTAAAAATAAAGGAACTAAGAATTTTCTGTTAGGGGAAGGGGGCGTAAAAAGGCCATTTCCCTCCCCTCCAATTTAAATTTTAACCATTTTCTTCGCTTTTGAAAAACATACTGAAATTTAATTTTTTTTTACCTTACAATAAAAGAAGAATTAAGAAATTTCCGTTAGAGATAGGGGTAGTAGAAACCTATTGCCCCTCCCTGGATTTCAAAAGTTAATTAATTAAAATTTCCTTTTCTTCTATTTTCAAAAACATAGTAAAATGTGTACTTTTCAAGTAACTTACAATAAAAAAATGAGAAGAAATTTCTCATTAAGGGGCTGGTGAGTGAGAGGGTCACTGCCCCTCCCTGGCTTTTGAAAGTTAATTAATATTTTTTTTCTCCGATTTTGAAAAAAAAAATAGAATTTTCCGTTGTAGGTAGGGGCACAGGTTAGCTGATGCCATTGCCACTTCCTCTATTTTGAAATTTAACTAATTTTTACTTTCTTCTATCTTTACAAGAAGAAAGTATTGGATGCGTGAAAATTTTCGACTTTCGGTTTTCGGCGGATTTATACGTTTTAGGGGTCTGAGATTCCGAAAAACAGGTTTTTACAAAAAGTCTGTCTGTGACTCTGAAACTCTGTCTGTCTCTCTGTAATGTATGTGACACAAATTTTGTGGGCGCTCTATCTCAAGAACTAATGCACGGAATTTAATATAAAGTTATATTCAGTTAGTCCCTGATATAAATTGGCGCTGATTAGTTTTTGGTGTAAATCGCTCAACAGGTAGCTCTGCTATGCATCATTTTCACGATTTCCACAATAGCTCAATCTCCAGAACTAATCCAAGGATTTTCATCAAACTTCAGATTCAGTTAGTCCTTGACATGAATTGACGTTTTATATATTTTAGTGTTAATCGCTCAAAAGGTAGCGCTGATATGCTGCATTTTTTGCGATTTCTGCAATAGCCCTATCTCAAGAACTAATGCTGGGATTTTCAACAAACTTCAGATTCAGATATACCTGGATATAAATTAGTGCTGTTTCGTTTTTGGTGTAAATCGCCCAACAAGTGGCGCTGCTATCCAGTATTTTTTGCGATTACTGCAATAGCTCTATCTCAAGAACTAGTGCTTGGCTTGTGAACGAACTTCAGATTCAGGTATACCTTGATATCATTTAGTGCTGTTTATATTATGGTGTAAATCGCTCAACAGGTGGTGCTGCTATGCTACATTTTTCAGAATTTCCGCTATAGCTCAATCTCAGGAACCAATGCATGAATTTTCATCAAACTTCAAACTCAGATTACTTTGATGTGAATTGGTGCAAAATTGATGTAATTTCTTGTACTATTTAAATGATTTAATTGAAGTGATTTATATAGAAGAAAGTTTTGTGATGGCCAACCATACTAGTTTTGCTCTGATTTTGAAAATCATAGTGAAATTTATTTTTTTCTCAGCTTAAAATTAAAGAGGAATTATTTTACGTTAGGTAGGATAAAGTTTTAAGCGCATGTGGTTTTTAATTAAGTCCTTAAAAGTCTTGGTAAGAATATTAAATATTATTAGTATTTAAAAAGTGTGTTTATCATCTCATGCATCTCTCACAAAATTAAAACATTTTTAACCACTTTAGAAACTTCGGAAAATATCACACAATCATACTACATTGTGCCTCGCATAACAATCTTACAGTAACTGCCGTTATACTGCAGTTACTATTATAATAATCATACTTACAAAAATTAAAACCTCTAAAGTTCTTCAGTAACTACAGTTATACAGTAGATGCATCACGGAATATTTTTGTGAATTAATTACTATGAAATCACTTCGAATTCACTGCCGTTTCACTGCAGATATAAAGGTCTTACTATTTTTTTTAATTTTGGGTTGAAAAAATACTTGTCAATAACTGTAAAATAACGAGAGTGTTTTTACTGTCGAGATTGCACTACAAAAAAAAAAAAAAAAAAAAAAAAAAAAAAAAAAAAAAAAAAAAAAAAACTACAGTTGACCGTCGAAAAACTTCAAAAATATCTCATTTCTGTAAAAAAAAAACTGCAGTTCATTTTTAGCTCGGTATCTATAAACGAAACGTTTATAATTTCTGCAATAATCAAAGAAGTTAAGATTAAACTAGTTGGGTGTACCAATCCCAAAACTTACTTCTATCTCATACATGTTAATACTTGAAAATTCGCAATCACACTGCCAAAATTAAACGGCAATCTATGCCCATCATGAGGATTCTAAAGATATGAAATTCAGTGCATTAGTTCTTGAGATATAGCTATCTCTGAAATTGTGTAAATCCAGCAAATTCAGCTGACTGAATCTGAAGTTTGGAGAAAATCTGTGCATTTGTTTTTGAGATGGAGCTATTACAAAAATCGTGAAAATTACTGCATAGCAGCGCCACCTATTGGGTGATTAACACCAAAACCTAATTAACAACAACTTGTGTCAACATGTAACTAAACCTGAAGTTAGATGAAAATTCGTCCATTAGTTCTATAGATAGAGCTATTGAGGCAATCGTGAAAAAGGCAGCACAGAAGCGCCACCTGTTGGGCGATTTACACCAACGCGTAGTCAGCATAATTTCATATCAAGGACTAACTAAATCCGAAGTTTCATGAAAATGTGTATATTAGTTCTTGAGATACCGCTACTGCGAAAATAGTGTAAATCCTGCAAAATGCAGCATAGCAGCGCCACCTGTTGGGCGATTTATATTAAAACGTAAACAGCTTCAGCTTATATCAAGGAGTAACTGAATCTGAAGTTTGATCAAAATCCGTGCATTAGTTCTTGAGATAGAGCTATTAGGAAAATCGTGAAAAATGCAGCATAACAGCGCCACCTGTTGAGCGATTTACACCAAAAACTAATCAGCATCAATTTGTATTAGGGACTAACAGAATATATTTTTTTTTTTAATTCCGTGCATTAGTTCTTGAGATAGAGCGCCCACAAAATCTGTGTCACATACACACAGACAGACAGACAGACATTTTATAAAAACATGTTTTTTGGAATCTCTGACCCCTAAAACGTGTAAATCCGTCGAAAACCGGAATTCGAAAATTTTCATGAATCCGATACTTTCTTCTTGTAAAGATAGAAGAAAGTAAAAACCAACAAATAACAGATACGTTGTGAAACCGGAAAAATTTACAAAACATTTCTTTGTTGACTTTAGATATTGAAATGTACTTCGATGCGCGCTTCTTTTTTTCTGTAGATCATGCAAAAAGTTGTCTCAAAGTCGACTTTTGCAAAAATAATAAAGGAAAACTAATTAACAACGAGAGAAAAGGAAATTTATGAACTGATTTGTTAGAATTGTTTCATAGCTGTTATTACACGACACTTCATATTTCAAAAAATTCTGTATATAGAACTCTATACATAGTAGTCGAATATTTTAATCAATTTTTGTCTCACTTTCTGAGATGTTTTAATTGTAACAACTAGTCACACTGGAGTGTTTCCAATGTCAATAAAACTTTGTCATATTCATAAAACTTAATTACAAATTAATAAATGAATTTTAAGGCATTTTCCTACAGATGACCACAAGAGTCAAATTCCCTTAAAGGGGGTAGTATACCTTTGAACAATTTGAAAAAGTAAAAAATATCACTATGTTCCAAGCTTCAAAACTTGTGTGTTAAGTCAAATGTAAAAATCAAACTTCATTTAAATATAAAGCTCATATATAAATTTACATAAAAGTATATATATATATACTTATAAATTCATAAATAAATATTTAAATGATAAGTTTAAAAATATATGATAATAAGAGAAAAAAATCTTGAGCGCATGATAAAATCTGAAACTATGCATATAAAGAGGTAATTGTGGTGAAAATAAATACATAATTGTGTTACCTTCATATTAAAACCAGAATATTTGTAAAAAATATTGACTAAATTAAAAAATTAACAAAAAATTGAAAATTTTCACTTAAAAAAATATTTTCAACGTACAAAAACAGAAAAAATACAAAATCTTACCTTTTTCTGGTTTTAAGTTGTAGATAATACAAAAATGAATATGTGGTAAAAATTTCTTTTGATTGCCATGCATATTTTTTTAGTAACACTGCGCACAGTATCAAAATTCATCGTTTTGAATAAACGCAACGCAAAGTTTAATTATCCTATGTAGTCTTAATATGTAGTCGTAGTAAAACTGCCATAATTATTAAACTAACAGGAATTTTAAATGCGGTTTTTTGCATATTGTTCAGAAATGATTACGGAATCAAAATATGTATTAAAAAAAAATCGAAAATTTTGAATATTTAAAGGTATCCTACCCCCTTAATGTTTCAAACGTATACTACTTGCAACAACAATTGAGTTCAAATTTGCTAAACCAATATCGCGAAATTAACTATCTCTGAAGTTGCTACAACGAAATATTTTAAACACTAATAACTAAAAAATACAAACAAAAAATAAAGTGTTTAATATATATTTTTAAAATATTCTTTCATTAGATAATATTTTGATACTAAGAAAATTACAATTATACGTTACGAAAGCAATTTAGAAATTATGAATAGATAGATTGATTTAATTCTCATTTCCTTTCCTGTTGCCCAGTCTAAAAAAAGAAATAGACCAAAATTATCTATACTAGTAAATCTGCAGATCAGGAGCGTCAACGTCAGCTCTGCAAGTCATTGTTTTTAGACTCACTTTGGTAATATTCAGTTTCCTGCAAACCGCAATTTAAAGGTTTCAAATTATGTAATTATTTATAAGAATAAAAAATACGTAGTTTTCAGACATTAGAAGCATTAAATTAAAAATGTTATAGAAGGATATTTCGAAATTTTCATGAGCTGTTAATTCTGGTATATTTTTTAAATAACAAAGTAGATTTCTTCAGGGGGGCGGAGCCCCCCTGAACCCCCCGTGGTCTTATTAATTTACATACGTAACTTTTTATTGATTGCGCTAATGGTTAACGCAAATCTTAGATTTCTTTTTACACTTCCGAGCCTTATTTTTCAATACTGGTAACACAGAAAATGATTTACATTGACGCAAGAATATTAAACGTTTAGGTTTTATGAATGAAAATGTAATTTCCTTTAAAAATAAAATAATTTTCATTCATATTTTCTGAAATGAGGCGGCATTAAGAAGTAACACCCGTCAAAAAACATTTTTTCAGGCAATCTAGTTAATGCTTGGTTTTTAAGGATGAAAATATTTATTTCCCGATACAATGACTTCATTTTCGACAGCGATAATTTTGCGGTGCATAATTTTGATATTTACTATATATTTGCTCTTCAAAAGTTTTTTTTCCTCATTGGAATTTTCGATTAAGAATTGTTAAGATCTGTTAACTTTGTGCAGACGATAAACCATGAGATATTAGTAACATTTTTTTTAAATAATAAGAATTAATATCATAACACAAGCCCCTTTTATTTCAACCTCAAAGCGTATTCGTTTTATTTTTGATACATGGGATCAAATTCACCTTCTTTTCGTATTTTCACTTTATTTCTAATATGAAGGCGTATTCATGTCTATTATTTATTTCATTTTCCTCTCGCACATAAAAATCTTGCAAATCAAAATTAACTGTTTAGGATAAATTTTTATTCCGGGATTGAATTTTCGTGGCAACGGCAAAAAAGAGAAAAATGATTGTTAAATTTCATAGCAAAATGTCGATTTATTCCTTATGAAAATAATGAACTTTTTAATTTAAAAGAAAATATTTGAACAAAATAAATAGAACATAGTCTTTCTTTATTTCTGTGGTAAATTCCTTCTATATGTAAAGACACAAAGGCATTAATTCGTCCCTTTTGACTTTGATTTACCTTCAAACAATTACACATACTTCACATTTACGATATTTTTAGGTGTAGTTCGCTGCTAGGTAACAGTTAAAAGATAATAAAAACAATTAAATATGTGCTTAAAAAGAAAATTTATATTAAAAAAAATATTTTATATTATTGAAACACATATATAAAATCCCTCCATAAGATATACACCGAATTTAAAAACTCTGACAAATGTATACACAAAATTTCAAACTACTATGAATAATGTATGGTTCTAATTAGGAAATTTCCTCATCCTTAATTTAGCATTTGAATCCTTTAATCATATGAGCCATTTCTTTTCAACAAATAAAAATGGAAAAATCGTCTGAATTGCTATAGGAAAGCATTAAGTCGCAAAATAAAATGTTCTATATATTCCGAACGAATGAACCAAATTTAACCAAAAACTATACAGCTAAATCCGGGGATTTCACCAACATGCATCCCTAATTTTAAGATAATCGGATGCTTTTTACGGCAGTTATAGCGGAACAGACAGACAGACTAACGGAAACCAAAACTTTTCGTGTCTCCACAGTAAGCCTTCACTGACGTTTCGGCAATTATAAAGGGCAAACGTATCCTGGCATAAAGCTGGCGTCATTTTGATGGTGCCAGTATGAGACCATTAAAGTTAAATTTTATTAATTTTATTGCAATTTTTTAAAATTTCTAAATACCGCACATTTTTTTTTTTTTTTTTTACTCCGTCGAATAAAGAAATGAATGCAGTTTTAAACGCAATTCTTTTGAAAAGTGTATCGCAATTTACTCGATTTTCATTGTTTTAAAATCAATTTTGAGCATTGTTTTTTTTTTTTTTTTTTCAAATCTATATCGTTTGCAGTCGACTACGAAAGATAAATCCGTTTGCGCTTAAAATAATATAATTAGCTCAACATTGTATTCTATTCCATGAAGAAATTAAAACATTCATCAGTCTGCCAATAAATAAAACAATAAAATCCAAATAAAACACAAATTTAACACGTTCACGCAGGCGCGGTGGGTCACACTCGACTGTCTCAGAGCTGCAAAGTTCTTGTTGGATACCAGTATTTTAATACAGTACATGTTGTTTTATTCAATTAGAACAATTGGGCGATTTAAAGGGACAACATTTTCTCTAAAATAATAGTGGTGTGCAAAAAGCCGGAGACTTGACAACTCTGAGACAGTTGAGTGTGACCCACCGCGCCGGCGTGAACGTGTTAACCCTTTCATTCCCATGGTAGAATACGTTCTAGAAATTACGTAGTTCAAAGAATCCGAATTTATACCAGAAAATTTCAATGTTAAATTTCGCATTATTCAAATATGTAAATGGTCTGTTATTAAATAAACCAAATATTGCTATTTTAATTTTCTGGTATGAACTTGGAATATCGGAATTAAAAAATCCACTAACATCATGATGCCATTTGGACTCACTGGGAGTGAAAGGGTTAAAGCAGGTAATAGAATTTCGCGCTTAATCCACTGAAATGAACAAAATCGAAAAAGCTGATTATAAATAGAAATCTTTAGTGATTTCTTCGGTTGTTAACCTTTACACGGGGACTTGGACAGCATCTGTCTAAGAAGAGATCCTAAGTCGGACAGATGCTGTTTAAACCCCGTGTAATGATTAACTTCTGATATAAGGCCAATATGAAAAAAATCGCTTTTAATACGTTTAAAATATTTATTTGAACGCATTTTTGCTATTTTTCATATAAGTATGGTTTTTAGTATTGTTAGCAGACAATCTAAAAAATATATTAAGTGTAAAAAAATCAATTAGAGCTATAAAAAAAAATGTAGACCAGTACGAGACTTTCTCATCGCAATCTTTGAGATTATTTGCTATATTCTTTCATTATATTTTGAATAACTGCAATTCTTTTTTATCAAACAACGTGTTTTAACATTATATAAGAGTACTATGTGAAAAGTCGCTTGTAGAATCCTTCGATATATATCTCATTTCATCGCAGTGCCTTTAAGGTTACGTGGGGCAACTGGGCCATGATTTTACAATGTGGCTCTGGAGATTCTGGCAATTTAGTTTCCAAAAGTTAATGTTCATTTGAATTAAAGCATGAACCTTTTTAAAAATGTTCCATTTAGGTTCATTCTATCAGGCACAAATTTTCAAAATTACATTTTAATGTCTAAAATTTAAAAAATATATATTGCTTCATATTTCTGTCTTCATGGGTCTCGGTGGGCCTGAGTTCCACACGCGTGCTTATTATTAATATTATTATGGGGTATCAGGTCCTGTTTAAAAAATTACAAATAATTAAATAAATTTAAACCAGACAGATATTATATATTAGTATATATCAACTAAAGAGCATTCTAAGGGAAACCTTTGTTTGCAAGGTGTCTAACAAAAGCACCAAATGTGAAATTATTACATTTATTTATAATTTCATACATATTATAATAATATATATGAATGTTTAATAATTATATAGAAAAATCGTAAAAATTAAATAACATTTAACACGTTCACGCCGGCGCGGTGGGTCACACTCGACTGTCTTGGAGCTGTCAAGTCTCCAGCCTTACCAGTATTTTAACACGGAAAATGTTGTTTTATATAATTAGAACAATTGGCCGATTTAAAAACAACAACATTTTCTCTAAAATAATAGTGGTGTGCAAAAAGCCGGAGACTTGACAACTCTGAAACAGTCGAGTGTGACCCACCGCGCCGGCGTGAACGTGTTAACATAGGTAATAAGTATAAAAGTTACATGGATATTTTAGGAAAAATATGTATAATACTAGAAGGCTATGCCCGCTACGCTGGTATGTTTATCCAAACGAACCTCGAATCAAACAAAATGTATCAGTGAATTTGACATTGTGATTTAAAGCAATAAGGAACCTTTCCTGGAATATCCTTTCGCACTGCGAAAATCGACATCAACGCCATTGTGCTATTATATTTTCTAATGTGCAAACAAATTTTCAGCTATTAAGGTCTTAACCCTTTTAGTTGATCAATCACAGTAAGATTTGGTAAAGAATGATAGTACAATATGCAATATAATAAAACAAACCCTGAAATTTTTTTTAACTAATATTGCAAACAAACAAACTGACAAAATCCCTCCAGTAAAAATTTTTAAAGGTTGATCTTTCATATTGGGGTCCAGCTGATTATAGAACTTTCTCCCCATAATTCTATAACTAAGCAAAGTAGAATAATACGCAATAAACTAAAACCTTCCCAAACATTGTCTAATCAACAAAGCAAGTATTATAAATATCCGCCATTTAGAACTTTTTGAAAAGTCTAATCTTTCATAATCGGTTTCACATGATTATAGAACTTTCCGCCTTTATTTTATAACTAAGCAACGTAGAACAATATGCAAAATACTAAAACCATATCTGAATAGGTATGTAACTAACAATGGAATTCTTATCAAAATCCGTTCTGTAAAACTTTTTAAAAATGCTAAACTTTCACAATCGGGTTCAACTGATTATAGAACTTTCCACCACATCTCTATTATTAAGAAATGCAGAAGGGTATAGTACATACTAAAACCCTGCCTGAAAAATTATCTAACTAACACTGCAAATTCAATCGAAATCCATTCTGCTGAATCTTTTAAAAAGGCTAATCTTTCATAATCGGTTCGTATGATTATCTAATTTTAAAACATAATTATACGTATAAGCAACGTACAACGATATGTTATATGCTAAACTCTTCCCTGAAAAATTATCTAACTATCATTTCGATTCTCATCAAAATCCAGTCAGATGAGCTCAAGTTATAGTTTGCCGGGACGAATTTCCCATTTGCATTTTACTCTCGTATATATAGTAGAAGCAGAAGTAAATAGATCGATAAGAATATTGAATCTTAAAATTTATGAAACTGTAAGTTATTTCTCGTTGTCTCTGCTAAATAATTTTAAAGACTTTTCAATCGGCGAGTATTGAGATTTAGAATCATGTCTACAACAAATATATTTCATTTTGTACCAAAACATTCTCTGTAAAATGAGCCAATTTGGTGTGGGTTCGGATACAATAACTTTTTTTTTTTCAAAATCGTTATGTAAACTACGCACATGAAATTCTAAGTGTCTCTTAGCATTACAGTAAACATTTCCATTTTTTAATCAGCGAAAACTAAAGTATAACTTAATTTTACTTAATAATAGAAAATACTTTCAATTAAAAAAAAATAGTAAATTAAATTTTTTTGCGTGGTTACGATTAAATAATAATTAAAGTCAAAAGAAATCAATAAATAGCACGAGCCGTTAATTCCCAAATTGGCTCATCCGACCTCAGCAATCTGATCCTTTGTTAATATTAATAATTTGGATTACTTTACTGTGATTTTGATCAAATTTAACAAAATAAATCAATTTAAGTCATTATAATTGCATTCTATTTTACATTACACTACTTCATAAGAAAATAAATATAATTATCTACTATATAAATATCAGTTTTAGCCAATCAGATTGCTGGGCTCGGTTGAGCCAATTTGGGAATTAACGGCTCGTATAAATAGCAAGCCAGATTGTTTGGCACAGTTTGCAGGAATAATTTGGTGCTTTTCCACTATTGGCGTCTTGACGTTTTTTTAAACAGCTTGGCGCAATTCGGGCATCAGAAAGTGAGATTTGTTGCTAGTTGATATAAACTGTTAAGAAAACAAACTTGATGAAATTTTTTGTTTGTTATACAGTCGGACCTCTATTTAACGGACCTCTATTTTGCGAACTTTTACTTGGAACCAAGAACATTTTGCAAATTTCTTCGTAAAATAACCTCCAAATAGCGAAGTGTATTCTCTATTTAATGAACTTTTCCTTGCGGTCTAAAATTTTTTTCTTTCTATTTCTTAAAATATTATTGAACATTTCAAACTTATTCTTTCTTTTAACGCATTTTATGATGATCAGTGACCATGAACAGGTTTTACCAGGCACCTAACTCACCGAGAGCAGTAAAATCGTTGTGATACTTTGCTTCCCATCCAAGAAGAGCCAACTTTCAATATTTCCTTTTAATCCTTTATGGAGCTGCCCTGTGTCCTTAAACTATAGTTTCCCATTTTCTAGATTGTTGATCATGATCAATCGTGTTGGTAATTTCGATTCTTGTAGCTCGAAAATATCAAAGCGAAAGTGCTTGAGCATGAAAGAAAAAAAATTGCTCTTGATGAGGTGGATAAAGGCATGAAGAAAAAGAATACTGCTTCAAAATGTGGTATTCCTCCAAACAGCTTATCAACCATAATAAAAAATCGTGATTTTAATGTAAAATTATTTTTTTAACTGAAAATACAATGTATTTCCATACAATGTTTTGTTTCATTCTTATTATCCTTGCAGATTTCTTTTTGATGGGTAAAATAAGTAAAACAAATAGATATAATTTATAAAAAAAGTGTGAGTAATTACTTTTTTAAAATTATATTTAGTGTTTATGGACTTAAAATGTGGTTTATGTAGTTTAAAGTATTTTAAAGAGTGACTCTCTATTTAACGAATTTTCCATATAACGAACTTTTTTTCGGGATTTAGAGACTTCGTTAAATAGAGGTCCGACTGTATATGTATACTATTAATGTTTTTTACATACAAATTACGGTACTACTACTTAGTTATCCCGTCGACCAAAAATCTATCGCCAAACTATAAGATTAAATGCCAATAATGGTTGGTCGTAAATGTCACATACACTTGACATTAAGAACGTTACACGTGTTTACGTCATCAGGTGATTTTTATTTCGACGTTTTAGTTGTATTTTTATTAATTTTATACTAATTTATTAGCCCTCCGTATGCTATTTCTTTCACCCAGCTTATTTTGTCTCCAATAAATAACGTTATCTTGTATACGCCAGCCGTAAAACAAAAGCCGATGTTTCATTGTCCGATTAAATACTCTATAGCATCTTCAAAAACTTCTAAGCATCGCACATTTTCAATGTTTATACCGTCGTATTGGGAAAAAGAAGTACTTTTTAATGCAATTTGTTTGAAAACTGAAATCTCCATTTATTATTGAAATATTAATTTTTTTGTAGATTTTAGCGACATTTGTTTCATTTTGGCAATTCAAGTACTCCATTTCTGTAGAAAATAAAGAAAACATTGTTGAAAAATAACATATAAATCTTCTTGTTGCCAATTTCTCATAAAAATTGAGAAAAAAATTAATTAAAATACGTGCTATTTTGTGAAAAATATAAATGAAGGATTTATGATAAAACATGAAGCTATTATAAACTATATTTAATTTTAAGTATCTATATTAATGCAAATGGCGTCATTTTACATAAAATAAAAGCGAGTGCTTTAAGTCTTAAAATTGAAATATGTTTTGCAGTAGAGTTCCGATCCGAGTCCCGTTTAACCGAGTTATTTTCTTCTGATAGACTGGTGGTTTCTATTATTATGAAACAGCAATTCTAAATGAAGCGTTAGGTGAAGATAAAAGAGCAGCCATAAAAAGTTAGAACTCTGATTTTCTGGTCAGAATGGGAAAAAAAAATGGCCATAATTTTTTTCTTTCAAAGAAAATTGTGGCCATTTTTTTCCCATTCTGACCAGAAAATCAGAGTTCTAACTTTTTACGACTGGTTTTTCATTTTCACCTAACGCTTCATTTATAATGGCTGTTTCATAATAATAGAAACCACCAGTCCACCAGAAGAAAATGAAGTAATGGAAATGTCGGAGGCGACACTAAATTCTGAAAAAGCAGAATTCCTATTCTCTAGTTTATTCTTTCGTTATTTAAAAAAAAAAATTATGTCAAGTTGTATAATATGGCGATTTATATAATTTAGCGAAATTGTCCGACGGGATAACTAAGTAGTACCCAAATTACTTCTATTTGTATATAAAATTAGATAAATAGCATCTTTATGTTAAATAAATTGTATAAACATAGAAACAAATGCTTGTGTATATGAAATGAAACAGCGAATTGGTTGTCAGAAAATATGTTGCCAAATTTCCTTCTCCGCCAATGCTATTTTCTCTATTTCGCCAAGATCCCTATACTGGAAAAGTACCAAAATATGTTTGCACGTTTAGGATTGAAATAAATGGCGCAATAGCGTACATTTTGGTATGGTGTTGGTATAACGTAAAAGTAGCAAAAGGTCTCCAAAAAACTTTCTATCAAATTTCGCCAATTCTCTGTAAATTCGGTTATAGAATTGGTTCGCTTTAAAAACACAGAATCAATTTTAACCTTTTCCTAATTTAATTGTGCGCCAAACCAAGCCCGGTAACATACGCCAATTGTCTGTAGACTCAATTATGTAACTTATCCGTACCAAATATGCCAATTGTCTGTGGACTCGATTACGTAATTTATCTCCTTAATTAAGGCATACTTTACAAACTACATCTACTTTCCAGTTTTCCTGATTTTAGATTAATGGGTACTGTTAGATGTTAAAAAGCTTGGCGCAATTCGGGCTTCAGAAAGTGAGATTTGTGACCAAATGATATGAACGGCTGTGAAACAAATAAAATGAATTTTTATGCTTTTTAAAATATGTATTTCTATATATAAACTTTTTATTTATGAATATTAATATTTTTGTTATTTATATACAATTTACTTCTGTTTTTATATAAAAAGAGATAAATGTCTTCTTTTTAGTAAATAAATTCTATAATTATTGAACAGAAAATATGCATGAAAACTTTCCTTTTCTGGCCAAACCCATTTCTTAAACTTCGCAAAGGGAAAATTGGAAAATTACAGAATTTACTTCCTTGCTCTATGACTAAACAGTGTCGAACAATATATTATATACTAAAACTATCTCTGAAAAATTGCAAAACCAACAATGCAAATTCTATCAAAAACCGTTTATTATAACCTTTTTTAATGGATAAATTGTGATAATTGAGTTCACCAGATTACAGAATTTCCCCAAAACTGTATGTCTAAGCAACGTAGAAAGACATGGTGTATACTGAAACCTTTCCTTGAAAATTATCTAATTAACAGTCCAAGTTCCATCGAAATACATTCGGCAGAATCTTTTAAAAAGGCTAATTTTTCATTATCAGGTTCATCTTATTAAGGAAATTTAAACCATAATTCGATTCCAAGCAACGTAGAACGATGTGTTATGTACTAAAACCTTCCTCGAAAAATTAACTATCTAACAGTGTAAGTTCAGCAAAACCCGAGTTCTAAGAAGCCGGAATGAAATTCCCCTTTGAATTATATATAAAAGTAGAATTAGATTTTTCAAAAAATGCAGTCGTCTACTTGAAAAATAACCAATATTGTGAATGTCACTCAAACCGAAGCCACGCTTATGAATTTTTGGCTTAAAATTAAATTGTTTGGCGATAAAATGAAATCGTAAATAAACAGACAATATGTAACTCACAAGTATCGTCATTTTTATAATTACATCTGCTGGTTTCTTCTGAAAGTAACATGATGGATGAGTTAAATAAAATAAAAAGTAAATCATAAAAAAATCAAAAACAAAATTGTCACTCAGATATTATCTTATCAGATTTGTTGATGCATTTTTTTTTTAACCTGACGCAAGCGATAAATTACCAAATATAGTTTAAAACTGCAATTTTAGGTAGCTTTCATTACAAAAAGCTACCTATTGCAGCCGTTCGGAGGAAAGCGATTTCAAAAAATTTTGGTATATTTTCATCGATCATGACCCCCAGACCCCGAAACCACCCTCCGTTCAAAATTGATATGTATATATATATATATATATATATATATATATATATATATATATATATATATATAACCATTAATTAAACATAACCTACCACCATCAAATATTATGAATTAAAGCTGTAAGTATTAAATATATATATATATATATATATTATAAGAATTATTATGCAAGAAAAAGAAAAAAGTGGACACCGACAAAAAATGGAAAAGCTTATATATTGAATTACGTTGTCAAGGGCACAGAATTCAATGATATAAGCAAAATGGATGTTTTCTGTGAGAAAAATAAGCTAAAGCTAAAAATTATTTTCCCCTGTGCCCAAACAACCATTAAAATCAAGTGAATTGATTAAAGATGAAAACAGAATAGAAACAAATAATATGAAATGGAAGAATCAATAAAACCTATTTAAATATTTATAGGATATAAAATATAAATAATAAACACCATACCGATTAATATTTCAGTATTTTACAAATATCCACGCGCACATGTCTACCAGAAAATCATAAAGATTAAGGTGAATAAAACAGTTAAGAAATCACAGTAATTGATACCAAAGGATGCAGTTAATACATTTTGAAATAAATTTTGAAATACCATGTTAAATACATTTAATATAATATAAAATAAATAGATAGTAATTACATTATTTAAAATGCACTATTAAATTAATTAATAACTGTTTAACAATATCGTCAAAATTTAGCTAAAAATACCCCCTGGTGTAGTAAATTATAACTGAAATGGAGCTAGAAAAATTAAAATTTAGAGCTGTCTTCAAAATACAAATTTTGGTGCTGCCATCTAGTATTACTTTTATTATTCAACTGTCACAAGATAAACATTTGTAAGCATTTGATTGTAAATAATTTTTTTAACAGCAAAACCAAACATATCCTTGTATATAGATAATTATAAACCTAATATAAACCACACAATGTATTTAAAAAAAAACTATTGTTAATAAAATTTAAAAGCATACAAAATATTCTATTAGCTAACTTATTTAAACTAAACTAAGAATTTAAATAATTCTAGAACATTGATAATATATAGCATATAGCTATATGCTATAAAACAAAATAAATTCAGTAATAATTAATATAAATAATCATTAAAAACAATATAAAAATTATTTTTTAAATCTATTATATATAAGATAATTATAAAATGAACAGGAAATAAAAAACATATGGAAGTATATAGAAGGTTAAATGATACTTAAATTCCCATTACTTAAAAAGCACAAATATAGAGAGTGGATTATTTTCATACATCCATAAAAATCCAAAAAGTATGAATGTGGGACATTCATAAACATTAAATCGATAATAAATTGAAAATAGATAAATATTAAAAAGAATAATAATAAAAATAATTACCCAATTTTAATACATACAGTATAACTATATTTATATTAAACATACTTATATGTATATTAATCACTATAAAAATGACATACTATTAGTAATTAATATGATATTGTCCTTAGTAAATTAAAATTTAATAACAAATGATTGTAAATAAGATTAATCAATAATTAAGCTAATTATAATATTAATGAAATTCTCCAATTACGTATAAAATATCAAATCAACATCCATATAAAATACGTATCAAAAATATAGTAATAATACAAAAGACCCTTTTTTTTTTTTTTATAATTAACCATTGCGTATTATCCAGACAACACCACCCTAATCCGTACTCTAACATCTACCCACCCAACCAACCTATAATAATTTTTTATATTATTTTACAATTTTTAATTTTTTATAGATATTTTTTTATTTTATAATTTTTTTTGTAATTTTGTTTACGCATGTGTTAATTTGTTTTAAAAGATCATGTAAGAAAAGTACTAATTGTATATTAATGAATATATGAATTTTTTTTGGAAAACCATGATTTAATGCATCATAAATTAGTTTTTTAATATTATTGTTAATTAGAGGAGAAGAACATAAACATTTTATTCTATATAAATGATTAAGTATTATATTTCGAAAACCAGAATGATGTAGACAAGATTTAAAATTTGTAAATGTATTAACTTTGAATTTAAATTCTTTACGTTTGTCATATAAATCTGTGATTGTTTTGTTGTCTTTTATTGTAATTTTAAGATCTAAGAAGTTAATTGTATTGTTAGATAAAAGGTTTTCCGTTAATTCCAAATTAGTGGGATAATCTACTGGAAATCGAGTAATTGCAGATTGATCAGTATCAATTAAAATTATGTCATCAATATAACGATATAAATGTAGATTATTATTAGTAAAATTACGTTCATAATGATATAAGTCTGGGAGTAAACTGGAAGTACAACCGCCTTGTGGTATACCGACATGCTGTAAATATAAAGTGTTATCTTGCAATATATAATTATTATAGATAATGAAGTTAGTTAAAGATTTAAAATATGCAATATCTATATTAGATGGTAATTCCAGTTTTTTATAATACTTTTTAAATAATGCATTTATAATTTTATGTAAATCTAATAGGTCTATATTATTAAAAAGATCTTTGAAGTCATATGTCGTTATATTATAAACACAATGAAGATTTTTAAAAATATTGACAAGTTGGTAGCTATTTTTTATACAATGTGTATTATCATTGTTTGTAGTAAGTACATATAATTGATTAAGAATTTTTAAGAGAAGTTTATTGGCTTTATTATTATATGTATTGCAACCAATAGTTACAGTCCTAAATTTAATTGGAGTTTTATGAAATTTGGGAATAAGAACTAAATATGGATAATTTAAGTTAGTAGATAAAATATTTAATAGTTTATAATAACTTCGAATTTTACGATTATTTACAATTACATTTTCATTAGTTTTTTGAAATGACTTATTAGAAGAAATACAATTTGTAAGAAGTTGGTGATAATATGATTTACATATAATAGCATAATTGTTAGGAGATTTGTCTACATATGTAATAACGTAGTTTTTTTGTAATTTAGTAATTTGTTGGAAAAATGCTTTGTATTAATAGAAACCAAATCAGCAATATTATTTTTTAAAGCCATAGTTAATTTTTCAATTACTAATATTTTCCATTGATTAAAATATTCAATAGGCTTATTATACGAGATAGAAATTTTATAAATAAAAATATCAATATCATATGTAAATTGTTCGATAATAGATTTAACATTAAATTTAGATGGAAGTCTATATTTAGTACCATAACCCATTAGTTGCTTCAATTTAAAATCATTAAGAATATCAAGATTTCCAGTGATTATATGTCCATGATCATTGTTTATGTATTTTTTTAGAGTGGGGTCATTGCAGTTACACGGAAAATTACTTGCAGCAGACGTATTTTTTAAAAATGTATTATAGTTAAAAATCTTTCTACCAATTGTATTCGGATATTTAAAGGTTTTTGATATATGAAGATTATAGATAGGAAAAAAACAATTTTTATCATTAATTATAGAATTGATATTAATTTTATTAAATATGTGATTTGAAAAAGTAATTATCATTTGAGTATTCATGTTTTGAATTTTATGTTTTTTTTTGTAAATTAATATTTAAAAGATTAACCCTAGTCATAATTAGGTCAAAATAAATATCAGAGAAATGTTTAGAGAAAGATTTACTTAGAAATACATTTAAATGTTGTACATTCTATTTCTTTTTAATAGCAAAGATGTTTTTTCGAATTAACAACCAGTTATAATTCTCTAAATATTTTCTTTGAAGATCATTAATTTGTTTAGTGATAGATTTTTTGGAAACTACAACTGATGATGAACCCTTTCCTCGTTTATTACGTGTTGTTTTACCATTTAACATATGATTAAGAGTAGGATAAGTGGGAGAATAAGCAATATTGTTATTTATAGATGTGAAGACTTTGACAGGTCTGTTAAATACTTCACTGTTAAGTCCATAAGGATAAATTGTGTTATAATATTTCATATATGATGATTCCATATAAAGACGTTCTGATTTATTTTTTAGAATATGAAGGATTTCAATTGTCGTATTTTTAAATTGATGTTTATGAAAATGTTGAATTTCAGCTGTAGATTGTATATTTTTTTGCTTTGTTATTATTAGAGTCTGAACGATGATGATTGATACGTTTATGAATTGGATCTGATGTTTCACCAATATATTTCATATTACATAAGTTGCACTTTATACTATAAATAACTTTAAATGCTTTACAAAAACTTGAATAATTAGGATCTGAGACAATTTGTGTCTGTGAAGCGAATATATATATATATATATATATATATATATATGATTTATGTCACACTGTAACTCTCGTAATTATGAACCGATTTCGATGTAATTCGGTGTGTACATAATACATACCAATGTCTCGATCGAGTTCGTTGGCCTGCTTCATCTGCCGTTTTGTTTCAAAATGGCGGCCATTTAAAATTTTTAAAGAAAATTAAAATTTGAAATGTGGTAACAAAAATTTAAAAATGGAAAAATATTTTTTTCTTCTGTATTTGACCTTTATACAAAGATTAAGGAGCAGTTTTTGTTTCGTCTATATCTTAAAAAATGGCTGAGTTATAGCATTTTGAATTTCTAGCGTGGCTGACATTTTGAAACGTCCTGAATTTTGTAACGTGATAAAAGGCGTATTTATGAACCGATTTCGATATAATTCGGTGTGTACATAGTACATACCAATGTCTCGACCGAGTTCGTTGGCAATCTTCATCCGCCATTTTGTTTCAAAATGGCGGCCATTTAAAAAAATTTTAAAAATTAAAATTTGAAATGTGGTACCAAAAAATTGAAAATGGAAAAATATTTTTTCTTATGTATTTCACCTTTATACAAAGATTTCGGAGCAGTTTTTGTTTCGTCTATGTCTTAAAAAATGGCTGAGTTGCAGCATTTTGAATTTCTAGCGTGACTGACATTTTGAAACGTCCTGAATTTTGTCACGCGATAAAAGGCGTATTTATGAACCGATTTGGATGTAACTTCGTTTATACATTGTACATACGAATGTATCGAGCGGGTTCGTTGACCAGCTTCATCCGCCATCTTGTTTAAAAATGGCGGCCATTTAAATTTTTAAGAAATATTTAAATTTCAAATGTGGTACCAAAAAATTGAAAATTGAAAAAATATTTTTTTTATGTGTTTGACCTTGATAAAAAGATTCTGGAGCAGTTTTTGTTTCGTCTATATCTTAAGAAATGGCTGAGTTATAGCATTTTGAATTTCTAGCGTGGCTGACATTTTGAAACGTCCTGATTTTTGTCACGTAATAAGAGGCGTATTTATGAACCGATTTGGATGTACCTTGGTGTGTACATAGTACATACACATATCTCTACCGAGTTCGTTGGCCAGCTTCATCCGCCACCTTGTTTCAAAATGGCGGCCATTTAAAAAAATAAAAAATAATAAAAAATAATAAAATGAGATACCAAAAAATTGGAAAATGAAAAAGATTTTTTTCGTATGTGTTTGACCTTTATACATAGATTTCGGAACAGTTTTTGTTTCGTCTATATCTAAAAAAATGGCTGAGTAATAGCATTTTGAATTTCTATTGTGGCTGACATTTTAAAACGACCTGATTTTTCTCACGCGATAACAGGCGTATTTATGAACCGATTTGGATGTAACTTGATCTGCACATAGTACATACCAATGTCTCGACCGAGTTCGTTGGCCAGCTTCATTCGCCATCTTGTTTCAAAAGGGTTGCCATTTAAAAAAATTAAATTTAAAATTTAAAATGAGGTATTAAAAAATTGCAAAATGAAAAAGATTTTTTTTATGTGTTTGTCCTTGATACAAAGATTCCGGAGCAGTTTTTGTTTCTGAAAATTTGTTCTTTTGTTTATATCTTAAAAAAGGGTTGAATTATAGCACTTTGAATTTCTAGCATGTCTAATATTTTGAAACGATCTTGTATTTGTCACGCGATAACACACGTATTCGCCTATTTCGATGTAAGAAGGCATGTGGATAGTATACATCAATACCTCGACCAAGTTCGCTGGCCAGATTCATCAGCCATCTTGTTTCAAAATGGCTGCCATTAAATTAAAAAAATTATATATATTTAAAGTGAGGTGCAAAAACATTAGAAAATGAAACAGGCTTCTTTCTTAAGTATTTGACCTTGATATAAGGATTCAGGAGCATTTTTTGTTTGTCTTTACCTTAAAAAATGGCTCAGATATAGCAGTTTCAATTTCTATTGTGGGTGACATTTTGAAAAATCTGATTTTTGCATGCGACAGCACTCGTATATATCAACCGATTCCGATGTTAGTGAGCATGTGCACAGCAATTACTAAGGTCTCGACCAAGTTCACTGGTTAGCTCCATGCACCATGTTGTCATAAAATGGCAGGCACTTTAAGAAATCGCCGAATTTGGCAGCCAAATATAAGTTACTTTAAAGAAAAGCAACTTGGATAAAGCTGACTTATTTTGCGCAATTCTCATTCATTATATTGATAAAAATTAGTATTGAATCTCCTATATTCGGTTTCCACTAAATTGAGCTTCGTGTGTTTGAATGATATAAGTTGGTTTTTTTTAAATAAGGAGTATGGAAGCTACCTCTTCCTCCCGGCACTGGCCGGAAGGACTTTTTCACATTGAATAGATTTTTAAGCATTACAAACATTGCCTTTCATTTTTAAATTCGATATTGTCGTTTCATAATAATACCTCTCGTCAAAATTATTTTTTCTTTTCTGCTTTTTTTCCTTTTTTTTTTTTTTCTTTTAAACAAAATTAATAAAAGTTTTCTTCCGAAATGTACAGCCGTTTCAATTCATTTATCAACGAAATTTATCGCCAATAAAATAATAGTAACCCTTTCGACCAAAATAACAGAACTGTCCCTCATAATTCTATAACTAATCTACGTAGAACTATGTGTTATAGCTTAAAACCTTCCCTAAAACGATATCTATCTGACAGTATTAGTTTCGTCAAAATCCATGCAGTAGAACTCGAAATATAGATGTTCGGAACGAAATTTCCGTATGGATTTTATATATATACTAGCAGGCTATGCCCGCTGCGCTGGTCAATATTTCCAAATGAACCTTGGATTAAACTAAATGGTGAATCTGAACTTGTATTTTAAACAATATGGATCTTCAGCTTGACCTTGCACATTACTGAAAACGATGCGAACGCCATTGCGATATAATGTTATCTTAAGCGTTGGACAAAATTTAGCAATTAAGAAGTAATTGTTTTAGTTGATTATAGACAGCGCACTTATGGTCGGGTAATGAGACCGTTATGACAACAGGAATTAATACCTCTGTAACTAATCAACATATAATGAAATCGTATATACTAACACCATTCCTAAAAGTCATGCAACAGGGCCACTTGTAACAAAATATGTTCTGTAGATTTTTTTTAAAAGGCTAAACTTTCATAATCAGGTTCACTTAATTTTTGAACTTTTACTGTTGCTCTATAACTAAGTACCCTTGAACAATATGTATACACTAAAACCTTTCCAAAATTATTACCTAACTAATTGTGGTATATCCTACGAAAGTATTATAAACAATCGGAATGAAATACAAATTTCCGTTGTAAATATATAGTAGATGATGATGATGCGATTTTGTGTAATAGTAAAGTTTTCGCTTCAAACAAAAACGATGTTTTCAACATTAAAGCTAATACACCAATATGTGAAGTATCCGATTACGGAAGGTTAACTTGAATTCTCATGAGCAACTACTCAAAGAAAAATGAATATGTGACTTTTGTGATGCTTTTATGTCAGCCGTGCGCAGGTAATAAATCAATAAAGATTGTTTTCATAGCATATTCTTATTTTATTATTTTCATTTAAAACACAAACCTTTCACTCATTTAATTTAAAATGCATGCCTTGTACTAATTTCATTTAAAAAACTGAAAAGATAAACAATAACAGGAAATAATGCTACTGGGAATTTTAAAAATGCTATCAGCGAGATGTGCGCACGGTTGTTATAAATGTACCGATTTTTTCTTCTTATCGAGGAGCAATTTATAAATCGCACAATACTATTCCAATTCCAATTTCTTTCATTGAGGAACCTATGACCGGAAAAAATGGAAAAAGACTCTTGTAGATTCTTCGGATGACGGCATCTGACGCCATAAACCGAGTTTATATATATGAAAATAATTTTTAAGTCGTTACAAACATTGCTTTCATACTTAAATATTTTCAATGGTACTACTTGTTATCCCGTCGACCAATTTCGCCAAATTATATAAATCGCCAAACCATTCGCCAAATTATATAAATTGACATAATCTTTATTTTAAATAACGAAATAACAAATAAATTAGTATAACATTAATAAAAATACAAATAAAACGTCGAAATTAAAATCATTGATGACGTAAACACGTGTAGTTTGTTTAAATTCAAGTGAATTTGATATTTACGATCAACCATTATTGGCATTTAATCTTATAGTTTGACGATAGATTTTTGGTCGACGGAATATCTAAGTAGTACCTTTTCCATTTTTGTTTTATAACGCTAAATTCTCAGTAATTTTTTCCCTTTTATTTTACATAAAATCACTATTTTTTTTAAAAATTAAGATGCTTGCATTTTTATTTCAAACTCACAGAGGAGTTTTTATTTTTTAGCCAAAAGGGTTGATTTGAATTTTTTCCGTTGCTGGAGTAACGGATGTAATGATAGATATTTTGAGGTTAAGATGCCAAAGACACCGTCAAATTAGAAAAATATGAAATGTGTCATGAACTGTTGGACTTATAAAAATTTATTTGGTAGCATTCGATTCAGCATACAAAACTACATTAAAATATGCTATCATTTGACGCATAATTTTGATATTCGATTTTTTCCCCCTCCCCGTGCAAAAACCATTAGGGGTGACACTTTAGAAAATCCTTTATTAGCAGAAGTTTATGTCATAAGAAGTATTTTTACCACGATTTTCAAGATTTTAGGTTCAGTAGTTTGCGCTGTGCGTTAATTAGTCCCCTAATCCAGACTTTATTTCCTATACTATATTAGATATGCGATTTTGCGGTGAATCGATGATCGAAAATTAGTCCAATATCATTTGAAATATTACATAACAGAGGAGAAAGTACGAAGAAAGACGAAGAAGAAATGACGAATTACAAAAGACTTGTAATTTTTTTTTTTCAAAATGTTGAATTTTTCCATAGTAATAACGTATTAAAACATAAATTTTCTTAAAAATTATCTTTATTTCCTAGATTTCGAATCTGTGTATTTTCCTATAAATGAAATTGGCGATATGACTTGAGAAAATAGATAATATTTGCTTAAATAAAATGGGTAATATCCGTTGATCTGAGTTCGAGTTTATAAATATCACATGCTTTCGGAATTACGGCGAAAAACATTTTAAAAAGTATGAAATTATTTTACAATATGTATGTGTGGCAGAAATTCACAGTGAAATTTAAGTATTCGATTCCATTTTTAAAATATTAACTGATATCTATATAAGTTACAATTGAATATGAAAATGCACTCAAAAAATGATCTCTTTCACCTAAAAAAACACCATTTGTGAGAACATCCTCAAGCTAATATCACGCTTATGCATTTTTGGCTTAAAATCACATTGTTTGGCGACAAAAGAAAAAGAAAAAATTGTAAAGAAACAAATAGTAATTACACATGTGACTCACAATTACATCTGCTTGTTTCTTCTATAAGTCACGTGATGGGACAATTAGATATAAAAAAAAAGGGAAAAGAACAGAACAGAAAGAAAATGTCGTTAAAATTTCATCTAATCAAATTTTCAGATTCGTTTCCATATCTAACGCAAGCGATAAAGAGCCACATATTGCGTATCGAGTGTAATATTTCTTATTAAATTAATTTTTAAGCATTACAAATATTTCTTTCAGGTTTTGACTAAATGTTTCCGTTTTTTAATATTATCACTCATTAAAACGGATTTTCTTCTTCTTTTTTTCTTTTTTTTTTCATTTAAATAAAATTAGTAACAGTTTTTCTTTTATTTTTCGTGGTTTAATAGCCGTTTCAATTTTTTTTTATCAACGATGAATTTCGCCAAGAAATAAAATGGTAACCTTATCGCCCAAAATAACAGAATTTTCCGTCATAATTCTAAAACTAATATAGGTAGAATAATGTGTTATAGATTAAAACCTTCCCTGAAACAATACCTATCTAACGGTATAGGTTCCGTAAAAATCCATGCAGTAGAACTCGAAATCTAGGCGTTCGGAACGAAATTTTCGTTTGGATTTTATATATATAATAGATAATAGAATTGATAATAGATTTTATATATATATATAATAGAATAGATAATAGATTATGTGTTATGAACTATCTCAAAGTTTAAAACAGATCGCATTGTTAGATTTCCTAATTTTAACAATATCGCGTTATGTTAGTTCCACATTCCACCACCAGGGAGCGCACTCTATTCTTAACGAAAGCGTATCTGAACGAAACTCCTTCATGCAACCTTTCCGTAGATACATGAATCGGGAGGGTGGCGGTCTTAACCAATAATTTAAGATAATTGCTGAAATTACTACGAAAAATATTTTAAAGGGGCCCTACGCGGGCCCCTAATAGAGTTAGAGGAAATCGGAAGACGGCAAAATAATCGCGGGGAAAAGTTTGCTTGGGTGCTTCGGAGCTACTTTTGGCGCGAGATCTAAGCTGTACGACCAATAGGAGCCCAGATCTTTAAGGAAATATGAAGTAACAAAGTCCAAAATAATAGAATTTTCCGTAACAATTCTATAACTAATCTAGGTAGAATGATGTGTTATAGCTTAAAACCTTCCCTGGAACGATACCTATCTAACGGTATAAGTTCCGTAAAAATACATGCGGTAGAACTCGAAATCTCGGCGTTCGGAACGAAATTTCCGTTTGGATTATATATATGTAATAGATAGACTAGCAGGCTATGCCCGCTACGCTGGTCTGCTTATCCAAATGAACCTTGAATTAAACAAAATGTATCATTGAATTTGACATTGTGATTTAAAGCAATATGGAACCTTACCTGGAATGTCCTTTCGCACTGCTGAAAACGATAAGAACGCCAATGTGCTATTATATTTTCTAATGTGTAGACAAATTTTCAGCTATTAAGGTCTTAACCCTTTTAGTTGATCAATAACAGTAGGATTGATAAAGAAAGATAGTACAATACGCAATACAATAAAACAAACCCTGAAAAATTATATAACTACTTGTAATAATGCAAACAAACAAACGGACAAAATCCATCCAGTAAAACTTTTTTTTTAAAGGTTGATCTTTCATAAGGGGTCCATCTTATTATAGAACTTTCCTCCATAATTCTGTAACTAAGCAACGTAGAATGATACGCAATAAACTAAAACTTCCGCAAACATTGTCTTATGAACAAAGAAAGTATTATCAATATCGCCATCTAGAACTTTTTGAAAAGTCTAATCTTTCATAATCGGTTTCATATGATTATGGAACTTTCCGCCATTACTTTATGACTAAGCAACGTGGAACAATATGCAAAATACTAAAACCATGTCTGATAGATATCTAAATAAAATGAAATTCCTATCAAAATCCGTTCTGCAGAACTTTAAAAAATGTTAAACTTTCATAGTCGGGTTCAACTGATTATAGAACTTTCCACCACACCTCTATTATTAAGCAATGCAGAAGGGTATAGTATATACTAAAACTCTGCCTGAAAAATTATTTAACTAACAGTGAAAATTCAATCGTAATCAATTCAGCTGAATCTTTTAAAAAGGTTAATCTTTCATGATCGGGTTCGTCTGATTATATAACTTTAAAACATAATTGTATGTATAAGCAACGTAGAACGATATTTTATATACTAAAATCTTCCCTGAAAAATTATCTAACTCTCATTATGATGAAAATCAATTCAGGTGAGCTCAAGTTATATGCAACCGGGACGAATTTCCCATTTCCATTTTACTCTAGTATATATAGTAGAAGCAGAAGTTGATAGATAGATAGATAAGAATATTGATTATTAAAATTTATGAAACTGCAAGTTATTTCTCATTGTCTCTGCTGAATAATTTTAAAGACTTTTCAATCGGCGAGTATTGAGATTTACTATTATGTCTACAACAAATGTATTTCATTTTGTACCAAAACATTGTCGTTAAAAGGAGCCAATTTGCTGTGGGTTCCGATATTATAAAATATTTTTTTTTCAAAATCGCCAGCTACGCGCATGACATTTTAAGTGTCTCTTGGCACTGCAGTAAACATTTCCATGTTTTATTAAGCGAAAAATGAAGTTATAACTTAATTTTACTTGATAATATATAATACTTCCACCTTCAAAAAATAGTAAATTAAAATTTTTTGCAGTGTTACGAATAAATAATAATTAAAGCCAAAAGAAATTCGCGTTCAATAAATATCAAGCCCCAAAGTTTGGCATCGTTTGCAATAAAATTTGGTACTTTTCTTTTCCACTACAGGCGCCTTGGCGTTTTTTTAAAAGCTTGGCGCTATTCGGGCATCAGAAAGTGAGATTTATTGCCAATTGATATAAACAGTTAAGAAAACAAACTTGATGAAATTTTTTGTTTGTTTATATATGTAGTATATTATAAATGTTTTTTATATACAAATTACTTCTGTTTCTAATTAAAATTAGATAAATTGCATCTTTATGTTAAATAAATTGTATAAAAAGAAAAAAATGCCTGTTTATATGAAATGAAACAGTGAATAGGTTGCCAGAAAATATCTTTCCAAATTTTCTCTCCGCCAAGGCTATTTTCTCTGTTTCGCCAAGATTGGATACTGTAAATTACCAAAACATTTTGCACATTTAGGATTGAAATAAATGGCGCAATAGCATACAATTTGGTATGGTGTTGGTATAACGTAAAAATAGGAAAAGGTCGCCAAAAAGTTTTCTTTCAAATCACGCCAATTCTGTGTTAATTCGGTTATAGAATAGCTCCGCTTTAAAAACACAGAATCAGTTTAAACCTTTTCCTAAGTTAATTATGCGCCAAACCACGCCAGGTAACATACGCCAATTGTCAGTAGACTCAATTATGTAACTTATCGGTACCAAATATGCCAATTGTCTATGGATTCGATAACGTAATTTATCTACTTAATTTATGCATACTTTACAAACTACATCTACTTTCCAACTTTCCTGATTTTAAGATCAATGGGTACTGTTAGATGTTAAAAAGCTTGGCGCAATTCGGGCTTAAGAAAGTGAGATTTGTGGCCAAATGATACGAACAGCTATAAAAACAAATAAAATGAACATTAAGCTTTTTAAAATATGTATTCATATATATATTCCTATATAGATTTTTATTTATGAATATTAATATTTTTGTTATTTATATACAATTTACTTCTGTTTTTATATAAAAAAGAGATAAATGTATTCTTTATAGTAAATAAATTATCTAATTACTGAACAGAAAATATGGATGAAAACTTTCCTTGTCTCGCCAAGCCCATTTTTTCCAACTCGCAGCTATATTAGAAAATTACAGAATTTAACCCATTGCTCTATGACTAAACAGTGTCGAACAATATATTATATACTAAAACTATCTCTGAAAAATTGCCAAACTAATAATGCAAATTCTATCAAAAACCGTTTATTTTAATTTTTAAAAAGGCTATTGTGATAATTGCGTACACCAGACTACAGAATTTTCCCTAAAACGGTATGGCTGAACAATATAGAAGGGCATGTTGTATACTGAAAACGCCCCTGAAAAATTATCTAATTAACAGTCCAAGTTCCATCGAAATACATTGGGCAGAATCATTTAAAGAGGCTAATTTTCCATTATCAGGTTCATCTCATTAAAGACCTTTAAACCATAATTCAATACCAAGAAACGTAGAACGACGTGTTATGTACTAAAAAATTCCCCGAAAAATTACCTATCTAACAGTGTACGTTCAGCAGAACTCGAGTTATAAGCAGCAGGAATGAAATTTCCATTTTAATTATATATATATATATAAGTAGAATTGGGTATTTCCAGAAAATGCTGTCGTTTATTGAGAAATAACCAATATTGTGAACGTCGCTCAAACCGATGGCACGCTCATGCATTTTTGGCTTAAAATTAAATCGTTTGGCGATAAAATGAAATCGCAAAAAACATACAATATATAACTCACAAGTATCGCCATTTTTATAATTACATCTGCTAGTTTCTTCTGTATGTCACATGATGGTCGAGTTAAATAAAAATAAAAAGTAAATTTAAAAGAAATCAAAAACAAAAACAAAATTGTCACTCAGATATTATTTTATCAAATTTTCTGATGCATTTTATTTAACCGGACGCAAGAGATAAATTGCCAAATATAGTTTAAAACTGCAATCTTTCATATTGAATAAATTTTTAATCATTACAAACATTCTCTTTCATGTTTAAATTCGACATTTTCGTTTTCCAATATTACCGCTCGTCATTTTTTTTTTCATTTTCTCTCTTCTTTTCTTTTTTTTCCTTTTAAACAAAATTAGTAACAGTTTTTTTCCGCGATGTACAGCCATTTCAATTCATTTATCAAAAAATTCATCGCCAATAAAATAATGGTAACCCTTTCGCCCAAAATAACAGAACTTTTCGTCATAATTCTATAACTAACCCACGTAGAACTATGTGTTATAGCTTAAAACCCTCCCTGAAACAATGCCTATCTAACAGTATAAGTTCCGTCCAAATCCATGCAGTAGAATTCGAAATCTGGGCGTTCGGAACGAAATTTTCGTTTGGATTTTATATGTATAATAGATATAATAGATAGAATAGATAATAGATTATGTGTTATGAACTATCTCAAAGTTTAAAACAGATCGCATTGTTAGATTTCCTAATTTTAACAATATCACTTTATGTTAGTTCCACATTCCACCACCAGGGAGCGCACTCTATTCTTAACGAAAGCGTATATGAACGAAACTCCTTCATGCAACCTTTCCGTAGATACATGAATCGGGAGGTTGGCGGTCTTAACCAATAATGTAAGATAATTGCTGAAATTACTACGAAAAATATTTTAAAGGGGCCCTACGCGGGCCCCTAATAGAGTTAGAGGAAATCGGAAGACGGCAAAATAATTGCGGGGAAAAGTTTGCTTGGGTGCTTCGGAGCTACTTTTGGCGCGAGATCTAAGCTCTACGACCAATAGGAGCCCAGATATTTAAGGAAATATGAAGTAACAAAGTCCAAAATAATAGAATTTTCCGTAACAAATCTATAACTAATCTAGGTAGAATGATGTGTTACAGCTTAAAACCTTCTCTGGAACGATACCTATCTAACGGTATAAGTTCCGTAAAAATCCATGCGGTAGAAGTCGAAATCTCGGCGTTCGGAACGAAATTTCCATTTGGATTATATATATATAACTAGCAGGCTATGCCCGCTGCGCTGGTCAATATTTCCAAATGAACCTTGGATGGTGAATTTGAATTTGTATTTTAAACAATATGGATCTTCAGCTTGACCTTGCACATTGCTGAAAACGATGCGAACGCCATTGCGATATAATGTTATCTTAAGCGTTGGACAAAATTCAGCAATTAAGAAGTAATTGTTTTAGTTGATTATAAACAGCGCACTTATGGTCGGGTAATGAGACCGTTATGACAACAGGAATTAATACCTCTGTAACTAATCAACATATAATGAAATCGTATATACTAACACCATTCCTAAAAGTTATGCAACAGGGCCACTTGTAACAAAATATGTTCTGTAGATTTTTTTAAAAAGGCTAAACTTTCATAATCAGGTTCAATTAATTTTTGAACTTTTACTGTTGCTCTATAACTAAGTACCCTTGAACAATATGCATACACTAAAACCTTTCCAAAATTATTACCTAACTAATTGTGGTATATCCTACGAAAGTATTATAAACAATCGGAATGAAATACAAATTTCCGTTGTAAATATATAGTAGATGATGATGATGCGATTTTGTGTAATAGAATTCATAGTAAAGTTTTCGCTTCAAACAAAAACGATGCCTTCAACATTAAAGCTAATACACCAATATGTGAAGTATCCGATTACGGAAGGTTAACTTGAATTTTCATGAGCAACTACTCAAAGAAAAGTGAATATGTGGCTTTTGTGATACTTTTATGTCAGCCGGGCACAGGTAATAAATCAATAAAGATTGTTTTCATAGCATATTCTTATTTTATTATTTTCATTTAAAACACAAACCTTTCACTCATTTAATTTAAAATGCATGCCTTATACTAATTTCATTTAAAAAACTGAAAAGATAAACAATAACAGGAAATAATGCCATAATTAAAAGCAAAAAAATATTTTTAATTTACATACGCAAAATGTAACTACTGCTACTGGGAATTTTAAAAATGCTATCAGCGAGATGTGCGCACGGTTGTTATAAATGTACCCATTTTTTCTTCTTATCGAGGAGTAATTTATAAATCGCACAATATTATTCCAATTCCAATTTCTTTCATTGAGGAACCTATGACCGGAAAAAATGGAAAAAGACTCTTGTAGATTCTTCGGATGACGGCATCTGACGCCATAAACCGAGTTTATATATATGAAAATAATTTTTAAGTCGTTACAAACATTGCTTTCATACTTAAATATTTTCATTGGTACTACTTGTTATCCCGTCGACCAATTTCGCCAAATTATGTAAATCGCCAAACCATTCGCCAAATTATATAAATTGACATAATCTTTATTTTAAATAACGAAATAACAAATAAAGTAGTATAACATTAATAAAAATACAAATAAAACGTCGAAATTAAAATCACTTGATGACGTAAACACGTGTAGTTTGTTTAAATTCAAGTGAATTTGATATTTGCGATCAACCATTATTGGCATTTAATCTTATAGTTTGACGATAGATTTTTGGTCGACGGAATATCTAAGTAGTACCTTTTCCATTTTTGTTTTATAACGCTAAATTCTCAGTAATTTTTTCCCTTTTATTTTACATAAAATCACTATTTTTTTTAAAAATTAAGATGCTTGCATTTTTATTTCAAACTCATAGAGCCGTTTTTAATTTTTAGCTAAAAGGGTTGATTTGAATTTTTTCCGTTGCTAGAGTAACGGATGTAATGATAGATATTTTGAGGTTTAGATGCCAAAGACACCGCCAAATTAGAAATATATGAAATGTGTCATGAACTATTGGACTTATAAAAATTTATTTGGTAGCATTCGATTCAGCATACAAAACTACATTAAAATATGCTATCATTTGACAAATAATTTTGATATTCGATTTTTTTCCCCTCCCCGTGCAAAAACCATTAGGGGTGACACTTTAGAAAATCCTTTCTTAGCAGAAGTTTATGTCATAAGAAGTATTTTTACCACGATTTTCAAGATTTTAGGTTCAGTAGTTTGCGCTGTGCGTTAATTAGTCCCCTAACCCAGACTTTATTTTATATACTATATTAGATATGCGATTTTGCGGTGAATCGATGATCGAAAATTAGTCCAATATCATTTGAAATATTACATAACAGAGGAGAAAGTACGAAGAAAGACGAAGAAGAAATGACGAATTACAAAAGACTTGTAATTTTTTTTTTCAAAATGTTGAATTTTTCCATGGTAATAACGTAATAAAACATAAATTTCCTTAAAAATTATCTTTATTTCCTAGATTTCGAATCTGTGAAATTTTCCTATAAATGAAATTGGCGATATGACTTGAGAAAATAGATAATATTTGCTTAAATAAAATGGTTAATATTCGTTGATCTGAGTTCGAGTTTATAAATATCACATGCTTTCGGAATTACGGCGAAAAACATTTTAAAAAGTATGAAATTATTTTACAATATGTATGTGTGGCAGAGATTCACACTGAAATTTAAGCATTCGATTCCATTTTTAAAATATTAACTGATATCTATATAAGTTACAATTGAATATGAAAATGTACTCAAAAAATGATCTCTTTCACCTAAAAAAACACCATTTGTGAGAACATCCTCAAGCTAATGTCACGCTTATGCATTTTTGGCTTAAAATCACATCGTTTGGCGACAAAAGAAAAATAAAAAATTGTAAAGAAACAAATAGTAATTACACATGTGACTCACAATTACATCTGCTTGTTTCTTCTTTAAGTCACGTGATGGGACAATTAGATATAAAAAAAAAAAAAGAAAAGAGCAGAACAGAAAGAAAATGTCGTTAAAATTTCATCTAATCAAATTTTCTGATTCGTTTCCATATCTAACGCAAGCGATAAAGAGCCAAATATTGCGTATCAAGTGTAATATTTCTTATTAAATTAATTTTTAAGCATTACAAATATTTCTTTCAGGTTTTGATTAAATGTTTCCGTTTTTTAATATTATCACTCATTGAAACGGATTTTCTTTTTCTTTTTTTTTCATTTAAATAAAATTAGTAACAGTTTTTCTTTTATTTTTCGAGGTTTAATAGCCGTTTCAATTTTTGTTTATCAACGATGAATTTCGCCAAGAAATAAAATGGTAACCTTATCGCCCAAAATAACAGAATTTTCCGTCATAATTCTAAAACTAATACAGGTAGAATAATGTGTTATAGCTTAAAACCTTCCCTGAAACAATACCTATCTAACGGTATAAGTTCCGTAAAAATCCATGCAGTAAAACTCGAAATCTAGGCGTTCGGAACGAAATTTCCGTTTGGATTTTATATATATAGTAGATAATAGAATAGATAATAGATTTTATATATATATATAATAGAATAGATAACAGATTATGTGTTATGAACTATCTCAAAGTTTAAAACAGATCGCATTGTTAGATTTCCCAATTTTAACAATATCGCGTTATGTTAGTTCAACATTTCACCACCAGGGAGCGCACTCTATTCTTAACGAAAGCGTATCCGAACGAAACTCCTTCGTGCAACTTTTCCGTAGATACATGAATCGGGAGGGTGGCGGTCTTAACGAATAATGTAAGATAATTGCTGAAATTACTACGAAAAATATGTTAAAGGGGCCCTACGCGGGCCCCTAATAGAGTTAGAGGAAATCGGAAGACGGCAAAATAATCGCGGGGAAAAGTTTGCTTGGGTGCTTCGGAGCTACTTTTGGCGCGAGATCTAAGCTCTACGACCAATAGGAGCCCAGATATTTAAGGAAATATGAAGTTACAAAGTCCAATATAAAAGAATTTTCCGTAATAATTCTATAACTAATCTAGGTATAATGATGTGTTATAGCTTAAAACCTTCCCTGAAACGATACCTATCTAACGGTATAAGTTCCGTAAAAATCCATGCAGTAGAACTCGAAATCTCGGCGTTCGGAACGAAATTTCCGTTTGGATTATATATATATAATAGATAGATAATAGATAAATCTATGAAGAAACGGTACGTAAGTACTGAAGTACATCATTCACTTATTTATTTAACTCACTGAAAGCTCGATAATTCCAGTAAATCTGGGGAGAATGTAATCATGCTTTTATATCGAACAACTATTATTTATTTGATAATTTTTTGATACTGTCAGTTTGTCTTACGTACAGCTCATCATAAGTATCGTATAATTTCGTGATTTGGCTATCTCAATTAAGAAATTTGCTTGATACCCGCTATCATGCTTCTTAAAATAATTATTATGTAATTTTTCTAAGGTATTATGTAATTTTCTTTATTTCAAGAAAAAACAATGGAGAAATTAATTTCCCGTAGTAAGAGAAACAGTTAAAAATTATTAATAACTCACAGTGTAACTGGAACCCATATGGTGCAGTTACTGATACATGTTCCGGTTACCCCATTCTTGAAAACTTTATGAACTAACTGGAATACCGGCGTTACGTTTGAAACATGAAATAAATATGTATAGATACCTAAAAATATTAGTGTATTTATATGAATCATTTTTAAATACATATATTGCCTAATAAACGTAGTTACGTATTTTAATATAAAGCCCAATGAAGTTAAACCAAATCGACGTTGTTTGCAAAAAAAGAAACTTAAATTTTTGGCAACCTATCACAGCAAAGACAGAGTTATGATTGAGTTCGCACAGATTGTTTTATGGAGTAGAGATGGAGGTGCAATGTTGACAAAAGCTAAACGTAAGGGGACCAGATAAGCGAAATTTGGGGGGGGGGGGGAATCGATTTTTACCTTTTTATATCATTAAATATTTTAAACTTTTATCTTTCCAAAGATGTGTCACACATGTTTATATATAAAACAAGAAGTGTTGGATTTATTCATTCTCCCTAAGAATACTTCACAGCTTAACCCCTTGGGGACGAGCGACACGTATACGTGCCGGAAATAGGCCTAAGGCTCCTCGTTTATCCTCACCAGTAAAATTTTACTGTAAAATTTGCCTTATTTAATTCGAGCATTTTCCCGATTTGAATAGGCACAAACTTCTGTTTTTTAAAACCGGTAGCAAAGTAATAAACATTTCGTAAAAGGCTCCCGTCGCGAAGGGGTTAATGGCCATTAAAATCTTTAATTGACTTTTTCTCAAAACCTGGATTTTTCATGTTTGTGTTCATTTTTTTTTTTTTTTTTTTTTTTTTTTTTTTTTTTTTTAATATATCTCTTAAATTTAAGAATTCAGATTTTTTTAAACAGACAAAAGATTTTTTTCAGACTTATGTTATATGGTATACTTTAACACAGGGATTTAATGATTTATTGAAAATTAGTTATTTTATGCAGTGAAATCTTACAAGAAATGCTAATTTATAAACGTCTTTCAATAAACAATTAATAATTAATTTTCAGTTTCACTTTGGAAAAAAATGGTCTGTTAACATACGTAAAATATATTATTCAAACTACTCTGAAAAATCTAGACCTCTCTCTTTCACCATTTCTGAGAAAAAAAAAAAAGTACATAAAGTTGGTGAATTTAACATGGCGGAGATAGGGCTTTCCCGGTCCCGTTAAAACACTTCCCTTAATCTGGTCCCACGTAAAACTAGCGTATTCTAAGTAAATTCTTTTGAAAAAAAAAAAAAACATGCACTGTAGTCATAAAATTTGGCGTGTTTATAAGGATAAGAAGTGAATGCTGATTAAAAAAACTTGTTTATTTGGGTGAAGTTTCATTACACGCTTTAGAGATAAATAATAGAGCGTTTCAAAATTCTTGGGACAGCTTATAGAATATTAAGATCGTATATATACTTAAATAAAGTATATTTATAAATACTTTAAATTCTTGTTTTTGAACAGATTTAAGAATGTGGTGTTAAAGTCTGCATGCTACACGCGCAAAATGCATCCATCGTGCCACAATGTTTCATACACTGTAAAAAAAGACAAATGTTTCTTCATCTACGAAAAATTAATAATATGGCGAACGAAAATATACAATAACATCATCAGAGTTACCCATGATTTCGAAAAGTGTCCTTTATCCTGAGAAACTAATATATTTTCGAGATTTAAAGCAGAAAAAAAACCGCTGCCACTGAATCACTGAATTTCGGAAACGTTTTCGAGTAAATTTTGTAGTATATTAATCAGTTTTTTCAACACGGAACTTTTAATTAATAATTTTCATCTGCATAATTGAGTTTATACATGAAGGAATAACAAAATAATATTAAGTTTATTGCCAATGTTAAAGATATTATTTTACTATTTCTGTTTGTAAAATACGTTCGTTAAACTTAAAAATTTTAACTTGAGAATGGACAGCACCCAAAAAACGTATTCTGAGTTCAGAAAACGGAATAATACACTAAAAAATCTTCTAGTAAATATTTCCTAAAAAAAAAAAAAAAAAAAAAAAAAAAAATTCTTTAAAACTCGAAACTATTTTTCTTTTCTAAAGACGAAGAACCCTTTTCAAATGCTGGGTGACTCATAAAAGGTTATTGCATATTTTAGTTCATGGCTAAATTATATATTTTTAAGATTAATAAGAAAGTTTTTTTTTTTTTTTTTTTTTTTTTTTCAGTGCACTAATAAAATGGAAAAAGGAAAATATACCATACTAATTTTACGCATTATACAGGGCAGCGTTCGAAATATTTGGTGGTCCGCTGTTCCGAGACCACTGAAAATTCAATCGGACAACTAATTTGAAAAACTTAGTGGCCTGTAGGACCAGTAACTTTGGTACTACTTAGTTATCCCGTCCATGAAATTCACTAAATTATATAAATCGCCAAATTATACGAAGTGACATAATTTCTATTTTAAATAACGGGAGAATTAATAAATTATTATCTATATTATAAAGGACAAACATATCTGTGCGTAACGCATACGTCATTTTGCGAATGGCAACACTTTGAAATTTGAAATAAAATTTTGGTTTTGCAATTATATCTACGGCAAATTTTTAAACTTCTAAACATCGCACATTTTAAATTTTAACACCGTCGTATAAGGAAAAAAAATGCTCTTTTAAATGCAATTAGTTTGAAAGCTGTATCTCAATTTATTTTTGAGATATTAATTTTTTTGTAGTTTTTAATACAAATTTTTTAATCGTGGCAACTGAAGTACTCCATTTATATTGAAAAAGTAAAGAGAGAAAATAGTCATGGTTTATTATTTGATATATATTGATTATATCCTTATTGATGCCATTTTCACATTACAAATAAAAGTAGCTTTTTTATAATATTTGAACAGAAAATGATGTCATACATTAAAAACAAAACAAAACAAAAAAAAAAAAAAAAAACACGCATTCTTCTTCGTAAATCAGTTACATTTCAATATTTTTACATTACGCTGATACTGAGTTTGAGACGCTAGGCAAAATTATCAGTGAGTAAAAATTATGTCATATTTAAAACAAAACGATCATTTATTTTGATAAAACTAAATATTTGACCAATACTAAATGGCCAATACTATGATATACAATCGAACTAAAGGCAAATTTCTGAATTTTCTTTTCGCAGGTATTGAGATTACATTAAAATTTGTGCGAATGTTCACATGAAAAGTTGTATCGGACAAACGTGACTTTAAGTTTGGAAATACATTCATTAATAATCTATTACGCGTTAAAATACTTTCAAATTGTGAATTTGAGTGGTACGTATGTAAATTATGGGAATGTGAAAATAACGTACAATTTAGATTTCATGGGAGGAAATTTTATGATGTGACAAAGCGAAATCCTTTTTACTGATTTTCCCTCCCATAAAAACAAACATAAATGCCTCAATCGATAAATTCATCATAATTACTCATATTGATTACGTATTTTAATAGGGTTTAATTTTTCAATAATTTAAGCAGTTGAAGTTTGTGGAAATAATATTTTGGTAATTTTAGGTTAAAATATTATTTGTTTTAAGAGTGAGACAACCAATGTTAGATGAATTTTTTATTGTAATTATTTTTGTAGGTTTATTATAAATTCGATCTGACAGTTCCTTTCTAACATTTTAGTTCGTCGAATATCGACGGGTTCCAACTCGTAACATTAATAAAAATACAAATAAAACGTCGAAATAAAAATCCCTTGACGACGTAAACACGTGTAACTTGCATAAAGTCAAGTGAATGTGATATTTACGATCAACCCTTATTTGCATTTAATCTTAAAGTTTGACGATAGATTTTTGGTCGACGGAATAACCAAGTTGTACCATAACTTTTTCCCCTCAACGACAGGGTTGTGTAAACTCTCTTGGCCCTGCAAAAACCGCAACCGAACGAAAACCACACAATCTTATTAAAAATAAATAAATAAAAATCATTAAACGTTATAGTCAAATGAAATAATCTGAAGTAAAATAACTAATTAATAATTTTATAGTTTTTGTTTATGTACTGTTGTTTATTTGACTTTTTGTGAATTATAATTTTATATTTTATCATGCTGAAAATTTTGGATAACTGCAATGTATGTTTGGTTTATAATCTAAGGAGGTGGTGTCACTCAAAGGGTTAAAGGGACTTAATAGAATTTTATCTTGTGGACCAGTGGTGATGCATACGGACAAGTAAATTCTAAAGCTTACTCCTTGGGACCAGTGACTTTTTTTACCAATTCTAACACTGCAGGGTGTGCATAAATGAATGTCTCAGTTATAATTTTTTATAGTATCATCTGTAAGCGTTGTAGAGTGTTGATTCAAGGTACAAATAAAGAGTAACTCAAACAGTTTTACTTAAGCCCTTGCGCAAGTGCTGCTTTGTTATGGATTCGGTTGCAGTGCCACATACGCAAAATGGCGCATCTCGAGCGTAAAGCAGTATTTCTGGGCAGCAGCTTAAAAAGGCTTTAGAGGCATGCGATTTTTTTTTTGGTTGGGGCGGGAGTGGTCTTTCTGAAAGATCGCGTCTACGTCCTGACGCTACACAATGATTTGCCAGAGTTGAGACACAGTATTGAAGATTATATAGCTTCTATAACTCCGGACTTCTTAACCAATGTGTGGGAAGAATACTAATTTATGTTGGATGTGTGTCCTATAACTAAAAGTACAAATATTAAACATATCTAGGAAAAACTTTGTTAGTTTACCTCGAATTTGGTGTTGGATTTGTTCTAAATTGTCTAAATTAAACAAGTTATATTACCCCATTGAAACTGGGATATAGAAATGTGTAAGATGACGTTACGTATAGATGTTTTCTATTTGTGTAGGACAGCTATGGGTACCTTTATCTTTCTTTTTTTATCGCTTTTTCTATTTGTGCGTCCTGCAGCTATTTTAACGGTTTATGGTAGAGGTCACGCGGTCTGTTCTATTATTTTATGGAACCCTGTATTTTGTCAGTCCATCACATGTAGGCAGCAAAGATTCACTCCCGGATTCCGGTCTCGTTATTTCGGTCTTACAATGTTATGTTTTTTTTTCTTTTTGCATGTGAAGATAGCAAGAGAAAAGATAAGCGTAAGCGCACTCTTCATTCAGCGTTTATCGAACAGGCAAAAAGCCATTATTCTTTGGTAATAATAGGTATACTTAATAAACTGTTATTTGCATATTTTACGCTAGATTAACACGAGAAGAAAGGTGAGTGTTAATTTTTACCCCTACCAAATGAATACAGTCAATCAGGGTAAATTTGAACCACGGGGTGTAACTTTGCACCACCTCCTATTTTTCAATATTTTTGACTCTAAATGACTACATAAACTCCAGAACTTTGCTCTGTTGAGGTTCTAAACTGGGATTTCTACTCTTTATTTTAGAAAATATATTAGCAACATTATGCGCAATTAATTGCATCATCTAACTATTTTTGTTAAGTACTGTTTTCAAGTTAATTTTGAATGCTGTTTTGAAGTTGTTGTAATCCAATTAAATTTTAATAGTAAGTAACAATATACTAATTTATCAGACATATTATTATCTAAATGTTGTAAATGTGTTAATATTTTGTGATTATTTATTTATTAATAGTTAATAAAATGTAAAATAAGAAGGCACTAGCATTTTACCGCATTTTCAGGGTAGCTTTGAGCCGGCTCAAAGTTACACTGATGCTTATAATTTACTGATTATATGTGCTACTGTCGAAAATTTCCCATATTTGCACGTGTATTTTATATAAATGCCGAAAGTGTGTATTAGATACAGGGTGTCCAGCGAATAAGACCCTGATTTCAAAATTAAATATCTCAAAAACAAAGATCAATAGAATTATGCGGTAAACGATTTGGTTATTAGCTAAGCTGTAAAAATGTTGTACAGAAGTTTCAAAAATTAGTTGCAAAAACCGCTAACAGATGTCGCTGTAATCGCAATGCCTATAAATTGTGTTGTGAAGTCGAGAGCCCTAGCATCTCAATCCTATATGTCTTCTTATGGAAGAACGAAACTTGGGAAAGACCGCTTTTTCGTTGGGGTGATGTGCAGAAGTGGAGGCATCTGGTCACAGAATTATTGTCTCAGCTTCAGTTTTAGAGAATTTCAATTAATAGAATTTTCAATAAAGTTTAGCAGTCATTATATAAGAACTTAAAAAATATTTTATTTGGGTAATGTGCAGAAGCGGAGCCATGTGTTGACAGAATTGAGATTTGTTTCAAATTTTGTTATAAGCTACTTCGGTCCGGTTACCAATATCTCTGTGGTATGTCTTTTCTCTCCTAATTGGTAGATCGTAGAATCGAATCCAAGTAGAGGAGGATTTGAAAAAAATGGAAATATTTACTTTTTAATATTTATTTAAACTGTGAAAAAAGTTTGAATAAAAAAAAGCTAAAGTTTCTGGTTTTGAAATTTAATTAAGTTAAAAGATACCACTTTTTTAAAAATCATTGAGCATTTATAATAATGTTTCATAAATCATTTTTTTAATTGTAGAGAATAGTTTGAATGAAAAAAATACAAAGTTTCTATTTTTTAAAATTTAATTGAGTTAAAAAATAATTTTAATTAAAAAAACTCGTTTTCATTTTTTTATCATTGGACACAGAAATATGGTGCAGCTTCTAGCGATAGGATCCGAAGTGTTCGTTAGGAATGCAGCATCCAAAATACTTTTGCTTTGACGTTGATGATATGACTTATCATCAATTCCTTTTATAAAAGAAATAATTTAATGCATAATTTCTGCTTCTAAGTTTTTGTTTACAAAGAAAAGAAATATATGCGTTGTGCTAAAACCAAAGTATTATGCCGTGATTTAAAAATAAATTAAAAGTGAAAAATTACTTTTTTATTTATAATAATTCAGGTATAAACAATAATACCAAAATATTATGCCGTGATTTAAAAATATAAAAAATAAATAAAAAGTACAAAATTATTTTTCTAAATATATGCATTTTGATTTAAATAATTATATGGCATTAAAGATTGAATTTAATAAAATATTTAAAAAATTCTTATAATGATTTCTAAACTTTTTATTGAAAATTCTATTAATTGAAATTTTCTAAAATTAAAGCTGATGCAATAATTCTGTGACCAGATGTCTCCATTTCTGCACATCACCCCAATGAAAAAATGGACTTTCCCAATATTCGTTTTTACGTAGGGAGCCATCTAGGAATGAGACGCCATTGCTCTGGACTTCGAAGCAGTTTACAAGTATTGCGATTACAGCGCCATCTGTTAACGGTTTTTGCAACTAAATTTTGCAACTTCTGCATAACATTTTTACAGCTTAGCTAATAAACAAACCGTTTACGGCATAATTCTATTGATCTTTGTTTTTGAGATATTTAATTTTGAAATCAGGGTCTTATTCGCTGGACACCCTGTATGACATGTAAATATTTTTACAAATATGTGTAAAATACATAAAATTCATTTAGAGGCGTGATTAGGGGCGGAGCTACTCAAATTTGACATTTCATACGTTCGAAGATTTTTATTCTTGTTTGAATAATACTAGTACTTGCATGTATTACTATAACTATGGATATATTATAGAGTTAAAACATTGAAAATTGCTTTTCACTGCATTTTTATGTTTTATATGAACAATAAACAGGTTTTTATTTTATTTCTAAATGTTCTTGGTTCTCTTCTTCCACTTTTCTTATGCCTGATATTTGTTGTAATATCATAAATTATACAAATCTTGTGATGTTGGGAAATGTAAATTCGCAGCCTTTACATATCTGAAAACATTTTTTGGTGTTTAAAGTTGTCCTGACTACAATATGTTTTTATAATTAATTATTTTATATAAAAATTTATCATCTGGTGCAAAGTTACCCTAAATGGCTGTGTAACTTTGAACCAGGCTAAAAATCCACTTTTTATTGCTTTTATCCTTATTATTCCTTAATTTTTTATAGTCAAACAATAATTTAGGATCATTTCTTCTCTTTTATGCCCCTAGTTGCGACAGTATTTTTCAAATAAGAGTGTGGCTTATGAAAATAGAGAAAATGAGGATCAAAGTTACCCTAATTGACTGATTATATTTGAGTTTGAGACAGAAATTTTCGTTGCAACATACTTTTAAAGGGCTCGAAGAGCAAAATTAAATAAATCAGTTCAGCAGATCTAAATAAAAATTCTGGTGTAAAATATTATTATAAACCTTAAATAAAACCTCCCGTATTTCTAGTGTTAACACGTCGAAAAAGTAAAAAATATCACTATGTTGCAAGCTTCAAAACTTGTGTAATAAGTCAAAAATAAAAATCAAACTTCATTCATATATAAAGCTCATATTTAAATTTGTATTTAAAAATATATATATATATACTTGTAAATTCATAAATAATATTGAAATGATAAGTTTAAAAATATATGATAATAAGAGAAGAAAAATCTTGCGCGCATGATAAAATCTGAAAATATGCATATAAAGAAGAAATTTTTAGTGAAAATAAATACATAATTGTGTTACCTTTATACAAAACCAAAATATTTGTAAAAAATATTGACTAAATTAAAAAATAATCAAAAAATTAAAAAGTTTCACTAAAAAAAAATATTTTCAAAGAACAAAAACAGAAAAAAAAAATAAAATTTTACCTTTTTCGGTTTTAAGATGTAGATAATAAAGAAATGAATAGGTGGTAAAAATTTCTTTTGACTGCCATGCATAGTTTTTTAGTAACACAGCACGCAGTATCAAAATTCATCATTTTGAATAAACGCAACGCAAAGTTTAATTTACCTATGCAGTCTTAATATGTAATCTTAAAGTAAATAACTGCCATAATTAGTAAACTAAGGGAATTTTGTAATGCGGTTTTTTTGCATATTGTTCAGAAATGATTACGGAAGCAAAATATGTATTTAAAAAAATTCGAAATTTTTGAGGGTTTAAAGGTATCCTACCTTCTTAAACGTTTGTGTTTGTCTTCGTATACCAATGCGATCAATGTTATGGGAAAGTACTGACTTATCAACCATAACCCCACATATGTATATCTTATTTTTTATATACGCGTTATAGGTATTCAGATAACTGGTAGAATTGACTTAACCCTCGAAATATATATATTTTTTATGTAACATGCATTCTCACCAGATCTTGTAAATACTTGCCAACCGATGGAATAGTTCTTCGTTAAGATCAATACGAATAAGGTATCATAATTGCAAGTCACTCTCACTTGAAACCTAATGATATAATTATTTTGGTACAATTATCTTCGAGAATATAATTTAGACGAATCCAGTGATTGTATTTTTTTCTAATTGGGATATGTAAAATATATTAACAAGCTAAACAAAAATGCTTTGGTATGTGCATTATTACTCTGCTGGGATTAAATAATTGACAACTGTTTATTAAAAAATATATAACACAGGATTATAGTAAATGATGTGTGGTATTATAACATACTACAATAAAATCGATTATAAACAAACGCTTGCCATAACAAATGTAAAGGAAATAACAACTCAAATATTTAATTTCTTGACTTAATAAGTGTTCAGTATGACTTTCTCGAGTCACGCGGACAACATCCAGACGATCGTCCAGTTCATCCCACACTCGTTTGAGCATGTCTGGTGTTACTAGTTCAGAACGTTAACTATATGTGTTCGTACGTCCTTCAAGTTGCGTGGCAGTGGTGGACCTTACACTTTGTCTTTCACAAAGCCCCAAAAGAAAAGGTCACATGGCGTAATGTCCGCTGACCTGGCGGGCCAAGAAAATACCAGTTTGTCACTTTCTTTTTTTGAAACGCCATTTTTCGTTTTAGTGATTGCAAAACAGCGTTTCTGCGAACTCAACACAACTCGCAGGGGAAAGAAAATATTTGAGTTGTTCTTTCCTTTAAATTTGTTCTGGTAGGTGTTTGTTTATAATTGACTTTATTCTAGTCTATTAACCCCTTAATTCTCGCTCCCGTCAATATCTCGGACTGAGGTGTCGTTCGTTATTTCTCGTGCCCGTCATATTCTCGGGCTGGAGATTTAATTGCTGGAAAAAACTTCTGAAACCAGAAAAATTGAACTGGAATTTCCATTTGAAGTCTTTGAATATTAGCACTCACGTTTGATTTGTACGATCTATAATTTGCCATAGATTTGTCATAGATTTGTAATATTTTTGTCATTTTGATATGGATTCTGATGAATCAAGCCTTTCTGATGATAACTGGAATATTAGACCCTTCACGGTCGCTTAATATTTGAAAAAACCATCAAAAGTATACCTATTTTTTTTATTACAGAAATTGAATAATTATAAGGTTTCTAAATAAAATATGCAGTTAGTTTATTTTTAAGGCGAAAAAACAATATTTTATAGCCATATTCATAATTGTATAAAAGCCATCATGCGAGAATTATGTGTCTTAACCTCTTAAGCTCCGCCCCCGATAAATGTAAGCTACTATCTTTTAATTCAGATTGTTTGACTTCCACCATTTTTTTTTTTAATAGTGTAAATGGCTTTATTTTCGCATCATTTTATCTGCCGTAAACTACGGTGGTGGGAATCAAACAATCTGAATAATAAAAAAAAGTAACCTACATTTATCGGAGGCGGAGCTTAAGAGGTTAAGACACATAATTCTCGCATGATGACTTTTATACAAATATGAATATGGCTATAAAATATTGTTTTTTCGGCTTAAAAATAAACTAATTGCATATTTTATTTGAAAAAACCATCAAAAGTATACCTATTTTTTTCTATTACAGAAATTGAATAATTATAAGGTTTCTAAATAAAATATGCAATTAGTTTATTTTTAAGGCGAAAAAACAATATTTTATAGCCATATTCATAATTGTATAAAAGCCATCATGCGAGAATTATGTGTCTTAACCTCTTAAGCTCCGCCCCCGATAAATGTAAGCTACTATCTTTTAATTCAGATTGTTTGACTCCCACCAGTTTTTTTTAAATAGTGTAAATGGCTTTATTTTCGCATCATTTTATTTGCCGTAAACTACGGTGGTGGGAATCAAACAATCTGAATAATAAAAAAAAAGTAACCTACATTTATCGGTGGCGGAGCTTAAGAGGTTAAGGCACATAATTCTCGCATGATGACTTTTATACAAATATGAATATGGCTATAAAATATTGTTTTTTCGGCTTAAAAATAAACTAATTGCATATTTTATTTAGAAACCTTATAATTATTCAATTTCTGTAATAAAAAAAATAGGTACACTTTTGATGTTTTTTTCAAATATTAAGCGACCGTGAAGGGCTTAAAATACGTTACATCATTTGCAATAACCCCCCTAGTAGCAAAATGTATATGGCCCTTGAATGGCCGCTTATCGAATTCCGATGACACGATATGTGGTCGATTATCGCATTCTCATCGGAGAGGGATGAATTTCATCGGCAATTACTCAGAAATGTCTCATCGGCCTGAGATCTAGGGATGATCGTAATCTGATGAATTTTAGAAAAATATATGATGAAACACCGAGGAGTACGATTTGATAACGATGAACTTGCGATGACTTTTAGATGAGTTATCAAGCAAATTCTGATTAGAAAGCGATGAATTATAGATTGGTTGGTTGGGTGTATAAATGAAAGCGATTTCAGAATATTTATTTTCGAAATATACATACATTAAAATTTTAAGCGTCAAAAATGTAAATACATTCTTTTAATTTCTATTAGCTTTACTACAATCGTTTGAAACAAAATATTTAAACAAAATTATCCAAATTGTATTTTTATTTTTTGAAGGAGGGGGAGGGGTGAGCTGAGTTAGAAAGAGTTCCATATTTTTTTATTTCTTAACAAATACTACTCTTTCATTTAAATAATCCTATTAAATTCTATTATTTAACCTCTTCCTAAAGCCTTTTATTTTAAATCAATTAAGTTTGCTTGTTTTCAACAAACTGATTTAAAAAAAAAAATCAAATGCATTTTTTAAATATTAATATTCGACTAACAATTACCACTCTTATTGTTTATCATTATGTTTGATAGAAATATTTTAAAAGAATTTTATTAATTCTAAATTATTGTTCTGCTTTGATAAGTTTTTGCCCCTTAAATTTTTCATTATAAAATATGAAAGGTTATTCCTTTCATTTTATTAGACTTTAAAAGACGAAAAATGCAATTGGGCCTTTTTCTACCAAGGTACATGAATAATTCAGTAAGTTATACTATTGTATAAACACTCATAACTCAAAAGAGTATATATTTTTAATTAAGCATATTTATTGGAAAGGGGGGGGGGGATTCAGGTGTCTAATTAGGTAGAATTTCGGTCTGTTCAGAGATCCTTGACAAGAGGCGTACAAAAGCAAAGGGCATCATACCCTCCTCGTTTAAATAAAGACCATTTTTTATCACACGAACTGTCCAAACACATACCCATATTTGGCAATAAACCGTTTTTCCCAAAAATAAATACTTTGAACCAGAAAAATTATTTAATTAAATGTGCCTTGCCTCTATTTAGTAGTGATTTGAAATATACTTTATTTCATTAAATAAATTTCTGGTTTAAAGTTTTTTTCTTCTTTCACTACGTGGGAAGGTGGTAATAAGTATACTTATTACAATTTCTTTGTTAAATATTTGATAATTCATATCTGTAAAGTGCAAAAAAATAAAACTCTTGAAGAAGCACACTGTAATAACAGATTATATTTCTAAAACAAATGTATGAATTAGGTTCAGCTTTGCAAGTCCCATTTTTAAGTCAAATCAATTTCATTTAACCCCTTGAGAGGCAAGTGATTGCGTTCCTGTAATGTTGAATTCACACCGGGATCTTTGAAAAATTCCGTTTCAAAATAAAGAAAAGCAATTTTACAAGTTTTTTCCATCAAAGTTACAAAAATAAAATTTATTTAAAAGTTTCCGGTGCAAATCTCGATTAAACTTAGGTGGGATAAAATATATCCCATCGTCCCTCAAGGGGTTAATATTCACAACTTTCACACCTACGGTTAATTTCTTTTCTATTAGTCTTATGTCATGCTGATACTTCACGATTGTATTGTCTGTGAAAACCCTAACTGTAGGGAAGGTAGGGGATTTCCCCCTCTGAAATATTTGTATCTTAATATGATTTAAGAAAAATTGACAGAAAAACTATTTAAATTAATATTTTACTAATTATTGATCAATCTAATTGTCAAAGTATTTGAAAATAACTTTTTGAGACTTTCTGATAATTTTTTTCTTACAACACTGCTGTTATGATTTTTTTCATTCAAAACATTTACATAAATTTATATTTATTATGGAATTGGGCTTCATTAACCCCTTGAGCTCTGATGGTTGAATTTTCTACCACTTAATTTTAATTAAAAATGTCACAATGACACCGGAATATTCGACCAAATTTATTTGAAAAAGGTTTAATGCCTTTTTTCATGTATTTCGTAAACCGAATTTTTTCTTAGAAAGATACTGGTGCCAATGTGACAGTTGGAATTTTGAAGAAATTTACCCGCCAGAGCTCAAAGGGTTAAGCAGAACAGGATCAACATTCTCTGGAAGTGTAGGAAAAAATATTTTCAACACCTAGACTTATGCATCCCCATAGGTCACAATAGTTGAATGCGGACAAATCCACACAAAGTGGAATAAGCAAAGGCTTTAATGCTCGTGATATTTAAAATGTTTAACATTTAACTGATTTTGTTTATTAATCCATAAATTTCTGATTGAAACAAAATTTAAAATACTATTGTAGTAGTTATACAGTCAAACCTCGTTAACATAAATCTCAAGGCAAATTAAAAGTTTTTTCCCCATGTTATCATCAATAGTTTATATTATTATTAATAAAACCGTTGTATTAATTTTGACAGGCATTGTAGGAAAAATTCATATTAAAAGTACACCAGGTTAATTCTGTACATGTTAATGAGGTTTGAATGTACTTTTTGTTGTTTAATAGCAACAGCCATCTCCTGTTACTTTCTGTTTAGATATTAGGGTAGATAACTGAAAAAAATACATTATCTTAATTAGTTTTTTTTTTCAGTTTTATATCTCTATGCCTATATAAAATATCACATTAATGTTAGCTATTTTATCTTATTGTTTCTAAACTTGAAGTGTTGTTTTAAGAATCTACATATACTATCTGCATTTTTAAATTACTAAATGAATAAAATACCCTAATTTCTAGTGCATAATCTGCTGAGAAATTTTAATAAATAAGATTTATGTTATTTCTATTTTTTACATATTATGCAACATATTTAAATAAACTTTATTGGTCTAAAACTTATTTGATTGGCTGCAAACTATGTACATCTGAAATTAGCGTACACAAAAAGTACTTAAATTCTGTTCAATTAACTTACTCATTTAATATAAATGTATTATTTGAAAGTTTTATTAAGGTTAAACAATGACAGAAAAAAAAAAAATGTTGTTGCTTCTTCCTGTAACCCTTCGTATAAATCGAAACAAAAATCTTCCAAGTTAAAAAAGTTTCTGAAGCAATTAATTGTCACAGATGACTCAAATGTTGCTTTGTACATTCACATCCCATAAAAAGTAGAAATAATAAAATATTTATTGAATATTCATGCATAAGAATTTAATGAGGACACCAGTTTCAAAACTCCTTATCTAAAAGTTAAAAAATAGAGTTTTCTCTGTCATTCCATTCTACTGGTACTGGTGGACATGAATCTGGAAAACAATACCATCTGCAAAACACTAGCTTTATTGTGTATTTCTGGCATTGTAAAATCTTGGTTTACAATGAAAACCAATGGACGCGATCAGAGGTTTTTCACGATTTCCCAAAATTTGATTTACTGGATAAGGCAAATTTTGAAACTCACATACTCAAATATAGCTAATAATTTCCAAATCAAACATGAATTAACTCATTTGATATAAATTTAAGATTTATTTATTTTTAAATAACACATAACATACACATCCAAAGAAATTCAAAGTAAGATTAAATATATAAGTGCATCAATTACACTGTTTTTATTTATAAATAATGTTCCAACAGGAACAAACAAAAACTAATGCGTTTAAAATAACTTTGGAAAAAAAATTCTCAAGAGAAATTGATCTTTATTTTGTATCTGGAGAATTACATGAAGTATCTTGTTTTAGAAGTGTTCTGGTCAAAGTATCAAACTGTACGGAATGGCACCTTTTCTTAAGCGTAGGTAACATATTCCATTTTCTGCAGTATAGAGGGGGATCTCATGAATGTCAGCAGATGTAAAATGCAGTTCACAAAGCTAGACAAAAAGAGAACAAAATAGTAAATTTTTATGCATAATCATGTGTATGTATATACATATAAAAGTGTGGTTTATTTCAGTTAGCTTTATTAAGTACACTTGTAGTATTTTATTTCCATGGGAGAGATATGGGGTCATTCTAAAAAAAAAAAAAAAAAAAAAAAAAAAAAAAAAAGTCCATTTTGAAATTTTTAAGAAAGAAAAAATATCTTTTGAGATGGTTGAATACTAATTCAAAAATAGAAACTGAAGGTGGATTTATGATTTTGGCCCCAGCTTAGCATTTTTTTTTATATTTATCTTGGATTTTTTGGGTCTGCACAATTTGAAATAATTGTAAAAATTTTGGTCTGTGCAGACCTTTAATGCCTACTGTTATTTAACATCTGTTAATTTTTCTATATACAAGCTAAAATTAACAAAGATAAAACTTTCCAATAGCAACCTGCAAATTTACAAAGAAAAAAAAATTAAGACTTCATATACAAAATTACACTTTGTTTCTACAAACAGTTTCAGCGTTATTAACCATTTTACAAAGAAGCAAGATGGAGATTTTCTCCATATTGAAACCTGGCACTTATATCAATATACCCTACAGATTTCACCCAAAATATTATTTCAAACAACAACAACAACAAAAAAAAAACAGCTTTTTGCTATGAAGAAAAGGTGGTTTTATGATTTCATTGGATTTTCTATAATTTTCTTTAAAGGCAGTATACCATTCATTGTGTGGAAAAGTAGGTCAATTTCTTTTCTTTTTTTACATAGAAAGAATAAAGTAACATAAAAACTGAATTTACCCAGTTATTATTCATAGTTTGTAGTATAACAGATATTTTTATTATACAACAACAACTATTACAACTGATAGAGATATTGTCAGTTGCATATACAACATTTTTAGCTTGACATGTAAAATATACAGTTTAAATGGATCAACCAATCACGTTTTTTCTTTTTGGAAATAGCAGAATATTTTGTTGTAATAATAATATATTCTTTGAGCTACACTGCAGTTAGAGAAAAAAGGTTGGAAAAGATGACACTTTTTTTCTAAAAACAATTTCCCCCCCCCCCACACACACACACACCAAAAAATTAAATTTCAATGAGCTCCTGTAAAATTTGTAAAAAGTTTACACCACCATTGTTATTTTATGTCACACAGACCTTTCGATTCGAGACAGATTGCAGACAGTTTGAAGCGAAAATTTTACATTTTTGGCTTTATTTTCAGTCACACAGATTAAAATTTTACAATATCTGTTTTATTTCAGGCCCCATGTGCAGAAACCAAACAAACAAACAAAAAAAATCTACAATTTTGTATAATTTTATTCTTGCAAACCCGAGGAGAAAAAAAAATGGCCAAATTTTCACAATTTGTGTTATAAAATTTAAAATATATTTCAAAATCAATATTTCTAAGTGGAAATAATGCCCTTCAGAGAAACACTTGAAAAAGCTAGCCCCCCACCCCACCCCCAAATTGGCATTTATCTTTGCATTTTCTAAAACTTTAATTCAATCAAGAATTGATTAATTAAAAATATTCTTTAATTAATTAAAAATCAAATAAATTACTTTTAATAAACTCTTGTTAAAATTATGTTCATTATTTTACTTAGATTAAATAATGATATAGTTGTGAAAGCATGAGAGAATTTGAAAAAAAAAACGACAGTGGATTTTTTCAAGTAGGCCTGCTCGCAAACCTTCCAATTGATAAGAATAAGTGATTTAAGATAATACTATGTCCAGTAATACTATTATGTAGAAAAGTATTACTCATCCTTGTTGAAATTATGACTTTAAAAGGGATAAAATATATTGAAGGGTTTCGGTAATTTTTGCTTTTTACAATTCTCCCTGAAAATTTTAATAATGAATTTTTCATATCTGTACCATGTTTGAAAATTGTCCGACCAATGTTGTAAACCGCATTTCAAAATTTCCAACTCATTTTTCATCAACTCATTTCCAACTCAACCAAAATTAGGTGTCCTTTTTTAATGACACCACACTCGAAAGGGTTAAACGCTATATATGAAAACATAAGTTTTGGCTACTCCCCTTTTACCAATTTTTCTGTAGCTGTCATATTAGCATCTTTTTGTTTTCTATGGACTCTTAAAATATTATTTTTCATGTTTTCTCCAATGCTGAAGCTGGCATTACTTGCAATAAATCCATTTTTCTATACTAACTGCTTTAAACAATGCTTTCACATTTTTTCCAATATCGAAGTTAGTCGTCACTAGCAACAAATCTACTTTTTCCTATTTTCTACTAAGCCATCTGCTTTAATCTATGTTTTCTCTTTCTGCCAATGCTGAAACCAGCCATCAACTGCAACAAATCCACTTTTCTCCCATTTTCTCTGCTAAATCATCTGCTTTTTGTCACATGAGTAGACCACTGACTCTTGCATCTTTTTTGCCGATTGTTTGAAAACAAAAATGTCATCATCTTTTCCACTTCAGTTTGTAATATTCTGTATTACCATTCTTTTCTTTTTTTTTATTAAAAAACTTTCGATTTTTAAAGATTTTGCACATAAGAGGTTGAATAATTTTTAATTGAACTGCAGCATTGTGTTCGCTCATTTGAGGTAAAATATAACAATGTAAAATCTAATTTTTTTTTTAATACTTAAATCCATTTGCTTTTTATTCATAGTAGCCGTTGCCATTGACTTTCAAAGATAATTGAACAATATACAACTTACCACAACTGGTTGTCTGATATAGGTCAAAACTGGGAAATTTCATTAGCGGCCACTGGCTGGTAGAACTAGTTTTTTAAGTGGCCACTTTTTTATTAAAATATACTAAACAGTAAAATTTCTATAAATATTCATCTAAAACTGAACAGCCCAAATAAATATGTTAATGTAAATATATTGGAACCCAAAAAAAGCAGAATCCTTGATGAAATGCAAGAAAATTTTATTCTCTCCTTGTAAAAAAGTGACTGGAAGGTGGCCGCTGATAGACAATTTTTCACTGGCCACTTTTTCTCATTTACTGGAACCTGTGGCCGGTGGCTAGTGCTAATTTTGACCTTTATTGTCTGACTAGAACTTTATTTGATAACGAAATAAATGGTTACGTGACGCTGCTAGCAGGTACATAATTTTTGTTCCCATTCCGAGGTTTACTGAAGCTTTGCCCTTGCAGCAGCTGTTGCGAGCTACTCACCTACATTCCTTAATTGACTGCATATTCCCATGTCATGCATGCATCTGCAACGTGATCACAAAAAATTCATAGGGATAAATTGCTACATTTTTTCTTATTTAGAATTCATGCCTTGAAAGGGCTTTTTAACAGAACTTCGCTTGTAACTGCTGCTGAAAAGGCAATACCATTAAACAAAGTATTTATCACACAGAGCGATGCTTTTAGCATGAATTGTTAGGTCGGGACATGATGATTTTGATAACACTAACAGGCTGATATTACACATAATCACATTAAGCAGCATCTGCTGCAAAAAGTAGTTTCTTTAGCATAAACATAATTATAATTACCCTTAGATTTCTCTTAAAAATCACGATGCAAGGAAACACTGTTTGCATTCTCAGAGAGTGGGCTCATAGGAATTTCAAGAACATCCTAAGGATAAAAAAAAATTAATATAAAAAAATAAAATGTATTGCATTTCATTAAAGTACCGAGACACAAAAAAAAAAGCAATTGCATAAAATTTCTGGATTTCTTGATGTTTTTCAGGTGCAACGCTAAAAGTTAAGAATCATAAAATAGAATTCTTTTTTTAAAGATAAGGAATTTTAACGTACAAATAGTATTGACTCTAGGCTAATTTGGAAGGGCATAAAAAAGCACAGTGGACCTTTTCAAACTACGTTATGCACCCAGTGGTCCTTACTGCTCTTTTGGATGCACCCTTTTTATTTAATTTCATTGCAAAGTACGTCAATTGGCTGCAATAAAAAAATTTGAATTTCACTAATTGGCTGAGGGGAAAAAAATAGCAAAATTCATCGAATATGGGAAGGGAATGTGAAATTTATCAATTGGTCATAGAGAAGGGGAAAAATCGAGAAATTTGTCAACTCCATGCAAGAATATAACTGCAAAATCAATTAATTGTGATCGATTGATGGGGAAAAAATATCAAATTGTCTATCCACCTCAGAATAAAAAAATCATGCAATTTTTCAATGCAACAGAGGAAAAACAGAGTAATTTTGTGAATCAGTCAGAAGACGAAATGGCAGGATTTATAAATCGGTCGAAAAATTTGATAATTGGTCAAGACAGGGCTTGAAATTAAATTTTTCTTAGGAAGAGAGTCTCCCTCCTAACATTTATAAATGGAGGTGGAGTTGAGCTGTTTAAGGGAGGAAGGGGGGGGGGGAGGGAAAAAATCTTTAAAATTCACTGTTATTTTACATGCTATTTAAAGTAATACATTAACACGGACATGACAAAATACCATTGAAGCAATTTAAATCAACAATTCAGAATAATTAGTATGCAAAATTTTTTCAATAAGGAAGAAAATCAAGCTGTTATACAGTCTATTATTCAACTTTCAATCAAATGTCATGAGTTCTTACAATGGGGTTGTTAAATGTAGTTCAGAAATTAGTTTTTATTCGATTTTGTGCCCTGAATTTCCTTTCAGAAGGTAAAATTGTGACAGACAGCACAAGCTCAACATTTATAACTTTGGAAATTATTGAAAACGTATGATTATGCTCGCTTTAAAAAATTTCAGGAAACTTTGCAATATTTAACGTGCCTCCATTTTTAACTACTTGCATGAACAATGTATATTCGCTGATGGCATCATGAATATCCATTTCAGAATGAAATTGTTTTATTATATCCTTAACGAAATTATAGTCAAAACAGGACTCCCTCGCATTTTCTTTGATTAACAAACTGACTGTTGAAAAAACAGAATTTCGTCCAATCTATGGCAAAAAGTAACCGTTAAATTTGCAGTTGATTCAGAATAAAAAAAAAATCAAAATCTGAAATTTACAACAAATTTTCTGAAAGGTTACAGCAGAGGAAGTAAACTTAAATTAACGTAAAGTACCCTTAAATCTATCAACCGCCGCGGCGAGCGGCCCATCTTCGTCCGCAGCCCTTTATTCTTCTACTCTACTCCGACTCTTTTGCGGAAGCAAGTTTCATAGGTCCCCAGCCACGTCCCAAATGAAAGACTCTCTAGCGAAAGCCAGATTAAAAAAAAAAAAAAATCAAAAATTGAAACCGGACAAATTTAAAAGGGAAATTACACAAATTAAAGACACCGAAAAGCGGGAAGGGAGGGCTCGGGGCGATGAAGCTACCCGACGACCCCTTGCTTCTTCTAGCTTATTATTAGTCTCGGCGGGGGGGTCAACCGCCGCGGCGAGCGGCCCATCTTCGTCCGCAACCCTTTATTCTTCTACTCTACTCCGACTCTTTTGCGGAAGCAAGATTCCAAGGAGCCCAGCCACGTCCCGAATGAAAGACTCTCTAGCGAAAGCCAGATTGAAAAAAAAAAAAAAAATCAAAAATTGAAACCGGACAAATTTAATAGAGAAATTACACAAATTAAAGACACCGAAAAGCGGGAAGGAAGGGCTCGGGGCGATGAAGCTACCCGACGACCCCTTGCTTTTTCTAGCATATTATTAGTCTAATATTAAAACTCTAAAATTCGTATAAAAAACTCGCGAAAAATGCAAACTCCGAATAAACCTTATTGAAAAAAATGACAAGATTTACTATTATATACTGGGCTAAAAAATAAAGCCGGATTCCTTTTATTCATATGAAAAAAATCGCCGCCAAAAAAAAAAAATAAGTGAGGGGGGGAAGGGAGAGCAATCAATCCTCTTCTGGAGCTAATTACTTTTGTTGCAAGTTGAGTAAACTTTCTTTTTGGTTCGGGTCGATTTCAGGCTGAGCATACATTCCTGCAAGTTGGGTTCAGGTTAAAACCAATTTTTCAAAAGTTAGTTCAGTCTATTATTTCAGATTAACCCCTAGGGGTCGAGCGATCGGTATATGTGCCACTTAAGGTACTCAGAATCCTTCATTATTCTCACCAGTTATTTTTTAATGTAAAATTTACCTTATTTAATCAGAGCATTTTCGCGATTTAACTAAAGAAAATTTTCTGTTTTTAAAAACCGGTGGTAAAAGATTAAAATTAAGCCTCAAAGGGCTCTCATCACCAAGGGGTGAAAAACTATACCTATAATAATAAACAAATATTTGTATGTGTGTGTGTGTGCTGTTTTCTAAAGAAACCGCAACTTTTTTCTGCGAACCATTCACAAAATTTGCGTTTTTTCGACGATGACCTTTGATGAAATTTGTATTTTTTAAGAGGACCTTTGACTACTAAATTCAAGTTTTTGGCATCCTACGAAGAAATTTGAGTTTTCGACATCCTTCGAAGAAATTTGAGTTTTCGACATCCTTCGAAGAAATTTGAGTTTTCGACATCCTTCGAAGAAATTTGAGTTTTCGACATCCTTCGAAGAAATTTGAGTTTTCGACATCCTTCGAAGAAATTTGAGTTTTCGACATCATTCGAAGAAATTTGAGTTTTCGACATCCTTCGAAGAAATTTGAGTTTTCGACATCCTTCGAAGAAATTTGAGTTTTCGACATCCTTCGAAGAAATTTGAGTTTTCGACATCCTTCGAAGAAATTTGAGTTTTCGACATCATTCGAAGAAATTTGAGTTTTCGACATCCTTCGAAGAAATTTGAGTTTTCGACATCCTTCGAAGAAATTTGAGTTTTCGACATCCTTCGAAGAAATTTGAGTTTTCGACATCCTTCGAAGAAATCTGAGTTTTCGACATCCATCGAAGAAATTTGAGTTTTCGACATCCTTCGAAGAAATTTGAGTTTTCAGCATACTTTGAAGAGATTTGAGTTTCCGCGATCCTTCGAAGGAATTTGAGTTTCCTCGATCCTCTGACAAAATTTGATTTTTTGCAATCCTTTGACAAAATTTGAGTTTTCGCGAACTTTAGACAAAATTTAAGTTTTCGCAATCCTTTAATGAGATTCATGTTTTTTCTGTGATTCTTTGATGAAATTTGTGTTTTATTCATGATGCTTTGATTAAAATGTTTTTTCTGCGAACAACTGACAAAATCAATTTTTTTGGTGACCATTTGTCACTTTTTCAGTTATATATTTTTTATGTCTGAATTTCCAGACTGATGACTGATTTTTCATAATTTTTTGAACTTAATGCCTTAAATTTTCTAAAAATTCGGATAAGAATCACCCCCCCCCCACCCGAATTCATTAATTGGCCATGAAAAATAACACAAAACTTGTCAATCAATCTTGGGGGAAAACCCCACAAAATTTGTTGATCGGTCAAGGGAAAAAAAAATTAATTTCAACAACCTTTCATAGTAAAAAACTTGCAAATGTATCAACAATCGGTTGCGCAAAAATATCACTAATTTGCACTCATTTTTTAAATAATTTTTAGCATTTTTCTGTTGTTCAGGGGGGGGGGGGGTCATTATCCACCTTCTTGGATCAGGGCTGAAACTAGCCTTTTTTGCACCCGGGGCAAACATGGATTTTGACGCACCTTCCCCCCTCTTCTGCAAAGTATATTTACGAAGAGAATTTTACTAATTTTGTTTTTTTATCAGACTTATTTTAAAATTTAAAATATGAAATCATAAAATATGTAATACTGAACTACGTAATTTACAATGGCAGATCCCAGAATGGGGTGATGGCCAACAAAAATATTCTAAATAAACCTTGATCTCCTTCTTGGTGCGTTTCCAAACAAAAATCACCAAATTGCACGTTTTAGCAGTTTGTCTCCCAGATTTCCAAACTCTTGGAGACACCACGCAAAAGTGTGCCTTTTAAGATGGCGACAATCAAAATAAAGCAAAAATACATATTTTAAAACACAGAAAATACACAAATGTTGAAAAAAAAATCATACATGAACTGTTCGTTAATAATTTTACTACCTGTACAAGAAAAATGTAGTACACACACCTACTTTTAAATACAAAACAACCCTTTTTCAGTTTAAAAAGCATATATAATATTAAGCTTTGACAGAAATTAATCATTTTTTCCCTTTAATACATAATTAAATAACATTAAAATTCAAAAAGAATTTAAAATTATTTCATTTTTTAAATAATGTTTAGCATTATTCTGTTGTTCAGGTGATAGGGGGGGGGGGGGACATGCTCATGATCCACCTCTTGGATCCACCATTGTTTACCAGGCATAAAAAAAAAATGCAGTACCTGCTACCGTTCTGCTACTGAGTTGCAGAGTACCCAAATGAAACTGCACTTTGATCCCCTTCTTGGTGCATTTCCAAAAAAATCGCCAAATTGGCCCGTTTTTGTGTTTTGTCTCCTAGAATCAAAAACTCTAGGAGACATCATGCAAAAGCATGCATTTAAAGATGGCAACAATAAAAATAAAGCAAAAATACATATTGTAAAACACAGAAAATACACAAATTTTGAAAAAAAAAATCATACATTATCCGCTCGTTAATAATTTTACTACCTGTACAAGAAAAATATAGTACACACACCTACTTTTAAATACAAAACAACCCTTTTTCAGTTTAAAAAGTATATATAATATTAAGCTTTGACAGAAATTAATCATTTTTTCCCTTTAATACATAATTAAATAACATTAAAATTCAAAAAGAATTTAAAATTTCATTTTTTAAATAATGTTTAGCATTATTCTGTTGTTCAGGTGATGGTGGTGGTGGTGGTGGGGTGGGGGGAGGGGGGGGGTGTCATGCTCATGACCCACCTCTTGGATCCACCATTGTTTACCAGGCATAAAAAAAAATGCAGTACCTTCTACCGTTCTGCTACTGAGTGGCAGAGTACCCAAATGAAACTGCACTTTGATCCCCTTCTCGGTGCGTTTCCAAAAAAATCGCCAAATTGGCCCGTTTTTGCGTTTTGTCTCTTAGAATCCCAAACTCTAGGAGACATCATGCAAAAGCATGCATTTAAAGATGGCAACAATAAAAATAAAGCAAAAATACATATTTTAAAACACAGAAAATACACAAATTTTGAAGAAAAAAAAATCCTACATTATCTGCCTGGTAATCATTTTATTTTCTGTACAAGAAAAATGTATACACACCTACTTTTAAATACAAAACAACACTTTTTTAGTTAAAAAATATATACGTATATATTAAGCTTTGACTGCAATTAATCATTTTTTTTTCCCCTTTAATACATAGTAATTAAATAACATTAAAATTCAAAAAGAATATAAAATATATTTCATTTTTTAAATAATTTTTAGCATTTTTCTATTGTTCAAGGGGGGGGGATTACCCCCCCTCTTGGATCAGGGCCGAAACTAGCCTTTTTTGCACCCGGGGCAAACATGGATTTTGCCCCCCCCCCCCCCTCTTCTGCAAAGTATATTTAGAAAGAGAATTTTACTAATTTTCTAATATTAGACTTACTTTAAAATTTAAAATATGTAATACTGAACTACGTAATCTACAATGGCAGATACAAGGGGGAGATGACTGGCGTCAGAGGGGGGGGGGGCATGAACACCAACAAAAATATTCTACTTTAATCCCCTTCTTGGTGTGTTTAAAAAAAAAAATCCCCAAATTGGCATGTTTTTGCGTTTTGTCTCCCAGATTTTCAAACTCTAGGAGTCACCACACAAAAGTATGCATTTTAAGATGGCGACAATCAAAATAAAGCAAAATTACATATTTTAAAACACAGAAAATACACAAATTTTGAAAAAAAAAATCATTAACCGCCCTGTAATAATTTTATTTTCTGTACAAGAAAAATGTACAGTTTGTACTACAAACACCTACTTTTAAATACAAAACAACCCTTTTTCAGTTTAAAAAAAAATATATATATTAAGCTTTGACTTGACAGCAATTAATCCTTTTTTTCTTTTAATACATAATTAAATAACATTAAAATTCAAAACTAGTTAAAAATATATTTCATTTTTTAAATAATTTTTTGCATTTTTCTGTTGTTCAGGGGGGGTGTCATTATCCCTCCCTCTTGGATCCGCCATTGTTTACCAGGCATAAAAAAATGCAATGCCTGGTGCCGTTCTGCTACTGAGTTAGAGTACCCAAATTAAACTGCACTTTGATCCCCTTCTTGGTGTTTTCCCAAAAAAATCACCAAATTGGCACGTTTTTGCGTTTTGTCTCCCAGAATTTCCAAACTCTAGGAGACATCACGCAAAAACGTTCACTTTAAGATGGCGACAATAAAAACAGCGTTCGAAATCCTTGGTGGTCCGCTGGTCCGAGACCACCAAAAATTCAATCGGACCACTAATTTGAAAAATTTAATGGTCCGCAGGACCAGTAACTTCCCCCCCCCCCCTCTCTGAAAGGTAAACATAAACTTTCCTGTCCCTGAGAAAACTGCAATCAAACACAAATCGCATAATTTTATTTAAAACAATAAATTTTAAAAAATAGCATTAAACCTTAGTCAGTTGAAATTAGTGGTACTTTGGTTGCGTAGCGGAGTACCGAGTAGTTGTGTAATAAGAAAAAAACACTGATGTGCACATAATGTGAGCTTGTGTGTACATATATATACTATATACACCTGTGTGTACATACATATAATATACATATATAGTATATATAAATTAACTAATTAAATTTGAAATTTATTTGTGCACTTTTTAAAGACAATTTTTGACAATTCAAAACGGTAGCAAAAAAAGAGAATTGACACATAACAAGTACAATTATTAACCGATATAAAATTAAAACATTCTTCAACCCTCAATTTATTCTGATACCTGAAATCTGTTTATGAAAAATAAAAATGTTTGTTGGTTACTGTAACAATTCATTGAATAATGCAAAACATGTCATATTTATTTTGTAACTGTACCTTATTTTCTTTTGATTAAAAATAAAAAGAGAAAAATAAAAAGAAGGGTACAAAAAGAGATACAGACTTTCTTAACAGAAGACTTATGTAAAACTGATGCTCCACTTGCATGGTAGGGGAGAGGGAGGATTTCAGATTATGTGCAGCCTTGCAAAAAAATTCTTAGTGCACCTTCAACCACTGTTTATTCTGAACGTATATTTTCAGAGGCAGGATAAATTTACAGTAGTAAAAGAAATGCCCTGTTTACTGGCGTTTGGTGTTTTTGCACCATAATTTGAAATATAATAAATTTAATTATTAATTTTTTAATTGCATTTTCAGTTTCTTTATCCAAAATAAGTCTTTTCTGTTTTCCTATATATTTAAAAAAAACTTATTTTTATTTGTATAAATGTGAAACTAAATTTTAATCTGGAATTATTTTATGAGGGGTTTTGTTCTTAACTTTTTCTATATTTTGTAGACATATTGTTAAATACAGAGTAAATAATTTTATGAATTATTGCATACATTATACATTGATATTCGAATAACTTTTTACAGATCAGTTATAAGTTCATATGCTTAAAAAATGAAATTCTTACAACTACTCGGCCAAAATTTCACCGAGTACCGAGTACTCGGCAAATTGGCCGAGTACCGAGTATTTACCGAGTACTCGGTACGGCTCTAGTTGAAAGAGATAATCTGAAATGAAATATTTAATTAATAATTTTATAGTTTTTCTTTATGTACTGTTTAATTTTTAACAAATTATTATTTTACATTTTATTATGATGAAAATTTTGGATAACTGCAAAGGAAGTTTCACCCTAGGAAGGGAGAGGGTCACTCAAAGGGTTAAAGGGACGTAATAGAATTTTATGTAGCAGGCTAGTGATGATTACAGCGGACCAGTAAATTCTTATGCTTACTGGTCCTTGGGACCAGTGACTTTTTTATATGAATTCTACCGCTGAAAAATAAAGCAAAAATACATATTTTAAAACACAGGAAATACAAAAATTTAAAAAAAAAATCACACATTATGAGTTTTGTAATAATTTTACTTTCTGTACAAGAAAAATGTACACACGCCTACTTTTAACAATTTCGAGGGCGGCGTCCTTAAAAAAGGACACCTAAATTTAATTCCAAAATTGACAAATGGCACCAAGAATATTTAATTAAAATCTTCCTATTATAATGTACGCGAAAATAAGCAAGTTCGTATTTTCTAATAAATTTGTTTATAAATTCCGGTGTCAGTCCATTATTGCATCGGTTTATGAACAGAATTACTCTGCACCGGTAAAGGTTATATACTACAAAACAACCATTTTTTAGTTTAAAAAGTATATATATATTAAGCTTTGACAGCAATTAATCATTTTTTTCCTTTAATACTTGATAAAATAACATTAAAATTTTAAAAAAATTAAAAATTATTTCATTTTTTAAATAAATTTTAGCATTTTTATTTTGTTCAGGGGGAGGGGGGTCATCATCCCCTCTTGGATCAGGAACGAAACTAGACTTTTTTGCACCGGTTGCAAACATGGAACGGACGGGGCAACCCCCCCCCCCCCTCTTCTGCAAAGTATATTTACAAAGATAATTTTACTAATTTTCTAATATCCAATTTATTTTAAAATTAAAAATATGAAATCATAAAATATGTAATACTGAACTACGTAATCTAGAATGGCGGATCCAAGGGGGAGGTGACATAGGTCATGACACCCCCCACCCTTGAAAACCAACAAAAATATTTTAACTAAACTTTGATCCCCCCCCCCCCTTCTTGGTGCATTTCCAAACCAAATCACAAAATCGGCATGTTTTTTTCGTTTTGTCTCCCAGATTACCAAACTCTAGGAGACAACACGCAAAAGTGTGCATTTTAAAATGGCGACAATCAAAATAAAGCAAAAATACACATTTTAAAACACAGAAAATACACAAATTTTGAAAAAAAAAATCATACATTATCCGCTCGTTAATAATTTTACTACCTGTACACGAAAAATATAGTACACACACCTACTTTTAAATACAAAACAACCCTTTTTCAGTTTAAAAACTATGTATAATATTAAGTTTTAACAGAAATTAATCATTTTTTCCCCTTAATACATAATTAAATAACATTAAAATTCAAAAAGAATTTAAAATTATTTCATTTTTTAAATAATGTTTAGCATTATTCTGTTGTTCAGGTGATGGGGGGGGGGGGGGGGTCATGCTCATGACCCACCTCTTGGATCCACCATTGTTTACCAGGCACAAAAAAAAAAAAAAAATGCAGTACCTGCTACCGTTCTGCTACTGAGTTGCAGAGTACCCTAATGAAACTGCACTTTGATCCCCTTCTCGGTGCATTTCCAAAAAAATCGCCAAATTGGCCCGTTTTTGCATTTTGTCTCTTAGAATCCCAAACTCTAGGAGACATCATGCAAAAGCATGCATTTAAAGATGGCAACAATAAAAATAAAGCAAAAATACATATTTTAAAACACAGAAAATACAAAAATTTTGAAAAAAAAAAATCATACATTATCCGCTCGTTAATAATTTTACTACCTGTACAAGAAAAATATAGTAGACACACCTACTTTTAAATACAAAACAACACTTTTTCAGTTTAAAAAGTACATATAATATTAAGCTTTGACAGAAATTAATCATTTTTTCCCCTTAATACATAATTAAATAACATTAAAATTCAAAAAGAATTTAAAATTATTTCATTTTTTAAATAATGTTTAGAATTATTCTGTTGTTCAGGTGATAGGGGGGGGGGGGGGTCATGCTCATGACCCACCTCTTGGATCCACCATTGTTTACCAGGCACAAAAAAAAAATGCAGTACCTGCTACCGTTCTGCTACTGAGTTGCAGAGTACCCTAATGAAACTGCACTTTGAACCCTTCTCGGTGCATTTCCAAAAAAATCGCCAAATTGGCCCGTTTTTGCATTTTGTCTCTTAGAATCCCAAACTCTAGGAGACATCATGCAAAAGCATGCATTTAAAGATGGCAACAATAAAAATAAAGCAAAAATACATATTTTAAAACACAGAAAATACACAAATTTTGAAAAAAAAAAAAATCCTACATTATCCGCCTGGTAATCATTTTATTTTCTGTACAAGAAAAATGTATACACACCTACTTTTAAATACAAAACAACACTTTTTTAGTTAAAAAATATATACAGTAGACTCCCTCAAATCCGCACAGCTTGGGACCAGAGGTTGTGCGGATTTTATAATTTTGCAGATTTCTGGTTATTGTTTTGTTTACATTTTTAAAACAGTAATTTGAATGTAGCTAATGATGTAATCGAAATTATATGAATGCTTGCAATATAGCAAAAATATTAAAATAGTAAAGTATTAAACTAAAATAATAAACAGTAAGATAATTTAAAAAATTATTAATATTTTTAAATAAAAATAAAGTTAAATTATTAAAAATTAATGTATAATTAAATATGCATAATAAAGATGAATTATTGAATGAAACTTTCCTCTTAAAGGTACCATGTTAATAATTTCACATAAAAATCAAAGTAAGGAAGTTTATTTAAGGTTTAGTCAGATTTAATATGCAAAAAAGTTTGATTGATACATATATATATTTAGTAAAAAGATTGTGATTATTACCAATGATATTGGCAATATCTTGATTTTTACCAGAAATAAATTTATACTTATTTCATGAAAAACCATGAGTTCAGTCATATTATCTATATTTACATATTAAAATATATGCAGAATAATTATATAAAACTAAAAAATTCTGTAATTGTGTTCTGGCATCTGAACTAAAACATTCATTGTTTACATCTCTAATGATGTGTGGATTTTAGGTTTGCAGATTTGAGGGAGTCTACTGTATATATTAAGCTTTGACTGCAATTAATCATTTTTTTTTCCTTTAATACATAGTAATTAAATAACATTAAAATTCAAAAAGAATATAAAATATATTTCATTTTTTAAATAATTTTTAGCATTTTTCTATTGTTCAAGGGGGGGGGGGGATTACCCCCCCTCTTGGATCAGGGCCGAAACTAGCCTTTTTTGCACCCGGGGCAAACATGGATTTCTCCCCCCCCCTCTTCTGCAAAGTATATTTAGAAAGAGAATTTTAATAATTTTCTAATATTAGACTTACTTTAAAATTTAAAATATGTAATCATAAAATATGTAATACTGAACTACGTAATCTACAATGGCAGATACAAGGGGGAGATGACTGGCGTTAGAGGGGGGGGGGGTCATGAACACCAACAAAAATACTCTACTTTAATCCCCTTCTTGGTCTGTTTCAAAAAAAAAAAATTCCCCAAATTGGCATGTTTTTGCGTTTTGTCTCCCAGATTTTCAAACTCTAGGAGACACCAAACAAAAGTATGCATTTTAAGATGGCGACAATCAAAATAAAGCAAAAATACATATTTTAAAACACAGAAAATACACAAATTTTGAAAAAAAAAAATCATTATCCGCCCTGTAATAATTTTATTTTCTATACAAGAAAAATGTACAGTTTGTACTACAAACACCTACTTTTAAATACAAAACAACCCTTTTTCAGTTAAAAATATATATATATATATGTTAAGCTTTGACTTGACAGCAATTAATCCTTTTTTTCTTTTAATACATAATTAAATAACATTAAAATTCAAAACTAGTTAAAAATATATTTCATTTTTTAAATAATATTTTGCATTTTTCTGTTGTTCAGGGGGGGGTGTCATTATCCCCCCTCTTGGATCCGCCATTGTTTACCAGGCATAAAAAAATGCAGTGCCTGGTGCCGTTCTGCTACTGAGTTAGAGTACCCAAATTAAACTGCACTTTGATCCCCTTCTTAGTGTTTTCCCAAAAAAATCAACAAATCGGCACGTTTTTGCGTTTTGTCTCCCAGAATTTCCAAACTCTAGGAGACATCACGCAAAAATGTTCACTTTAAGATGGCGACAATAAAAATAAAGCAAAAATACATATTTTAAAACACAGGAAATACGAAAATTTAAAAAAAAAAAAATCACACATTATGAGTCTTGTAATAATTTTACTTTCTGTACAAGAAAAATGTACACACGCCTACTTTTAACAATTTCGAGGGTGGCGTCCTTAAAAAAGGACACCTAAATTTAATTCCAAAACTGACAAATGGCATCAAGAATATTTAATTAAAATTTTCCTATTATAATGTACGTGAAAATAAGCAAGTTCGTATTTTCTAATAAATTTGGGTGTCAGTCCATTATTGCATCGGTTTATGAACAGAATTACTCTGCACCGGTAAAGGTTATATACTACAAAACAATCATTTTTTAGTTTAAAAAGTATATATATATTAAGCTTTGACAGCAATTAATCATTTTTTTCCTTTAATACTTAATAAAATAACATTAAAATTTTAAAAAAATTAAAAATTATTTCATTTTTTAAATAAATTTTAGCATTTTTATGTTGTTCAGGGGGAGGGGGGTCATCACCCCCTCTTGGATCAGGAACGAAACTAGACTTTTTTGCACCGGGTGCAAACATGGAACGGGCGGGGCAACCCCCCCCCCCCTCTTCTGCAAAGTATATTTAGAAAGATAATTTTACTAATTTTCTAATATCCGACTTATTTTAAAATTAAAAATATGAAATCATAAAATATGTAATACTGAACTACGTAATTTAGAATGGCGGATCCAAGGGGGAGGTGACAGAGGTCATGACCCCCCCCCCCCCTTGAAAACCAACAAAAATATTTTAACTAAACTTTGATCCCCCCTTCTTGGTGCATTTCCAAACCAAATCACAAAATCGACATGTTTTTTCGTTTTGTCTCCCAGATTACCAAACTCTAGGAGACAACACGCAAAAGTGTGCATTTTAAAATGGCGACAATCAAAATAAAGCAAAAATACACATTTTAAAACACAGAAAATAGACAAATTTAAAAAAAAATCATACATTATCTGCACTGTAATAATTTTACTTTCTGTATAAGAAAAATGTACACACACCTACTTTTAAGTATACAAAATAACCCTTTTTCAGTTTAAAATATATATATATATATATATATATATATATATATATATATATATATATATATTAAGCTTTGACAGCAATTAATCATTTTTTTCCTTTAACACAAAAATCTTAAAATATTTATAATCAGCACTAAGTATTTGACTATTTTGATATTTGCGAACCCTGCCAAAAATTTTTTTATCTTAAGTTATAGAGTATTTTATGAACTTTTTTGGATTTTAATATCATCCCCCCCTCCCTCCTCTGCCTGTTTCTTTTTGAAAATCGCAGCTGTAGGGGTTATTTTGGGTGTTATTGAAAAAAAGGTGTTAAAAGGGGGTTTTGTTTTTCTTAAATCCTGACTTAATAATATTAAAGCATTTTGGTTGCCAGAATGATTGGTACTTTTTTTTTTTTTTTGCTTATTTTAAAATATTTTTTCTCTTTATTCGATCAGAAAATGTAAAAGGATTTATACATACAGCAACCAGAAACAACATACTATACATACAGACTTGCCAATCTCCGAGACCCAAAAATCGGATTTTATTTCAGAATTCGGGTTTTTATTTTTTCCAGTAAAAACATTATTTTAAAAATGTAATCACGTTCTGTACCAGTTTAATTACGAAACAATAATGAAGAACTTCATTATTATTCGAGACAAATTACCGATATGATAATAAAAATTTCAAGCTATTAAAAAATGTGTATGAAACTCAAGGGCACAGGAAAACGTGGAAAATCAGAAATATTGGCAAGTCTGTATAATATTTTCACAACATTTATTTGTGAAAAAAGTAATAACATCAGAATGAATGAAATAGGTACTTACATATTTCCGAGAAAAAGTATTTTTTCAACTTCCAAGGAGCTCACGCTGTCGCCGTAGCAATGGCGTCCGCTTCCTCCTTCCTCGCTGGAGAGTTCATTAAAACAACAACACCGACTTCATCCGGGACTTCGCGCAGCCTTCGTCTTTCAACCAATCAGATTTGCGCTTCCAGAAAAACTCTAATTTCGCCCATATTTCACCGTGTTTCGATATTGGGCAGTTATATGTCGTTGGTGAGTTACCAATCAGCACGTTTTCATCGGCAAATGAGCTCATAGTGTTAGCTTTAGTTGATGAAATATAGCCTCATCAAAACCGGTTCTCATATGCTCCTCGCAATGATATACGTGTATTATTTCTCGAGCAACTTTCGAGGAATTGATGAAAGGCCTAGCAAAATGCGACCAGTCGCTGCTACTAGGGCCTGTGCATTCACAATTTGAATCTTAATTTTATGTAATAAAATATAAAAACAAAGGCTTATAAACATGAATTTTAATGTTCGAACGATTATATAATTACAACAATCTACAGAAACTTTTAAAAAGGTTTAAGATTATCAAAAAATGAACTTTAAAATTTAATAAAAATATGCAATCAGAAAGATAATTTACTTGTTTGTGTTTCGAAGAATAATAAAGTAGCGCAATAGTACATACACGAAAATTTCGACAACTAAAACATTAGATTTGGGGATTATTTAGAAAAAATTCGAGCATCTAAAATGGGAGAAAGGGGCGTGAATAAGCCCCTATACGCAAAGGAGGTACTTTTTTTTTATTTTTTTATTCCGTACATAATATTTGATTTCTAAACAGAGGTAGACATTTGTTCAAAAATGGAATCAAATAAAGATATGAATTGCGATATATTTCTTTGGAAGTTTGTTTCACTCTACAGCGTTATTAAATAGGATAGTAGAAAAACATTCTATACTTTTAGAACTTTAATTTCACTTTAACTTAGAACATAATTTTAGTTTAACTCATAATGTGTCTCCATTTTTGTTTTAAACCGTCGACGGACGGTGGTACGTTTATGAAAGCAGTTAATTTTAATATCCAAATGCCGCAATGGCACCAGAATTTTGATATAAAAAAATTCCATTTATTATTTATGTGAAATATAACTTTTTCTTATTTTCAAATAAATTATTTCGTAAATTTCGTTGTCATTCACTCATTTCAGCATTTTAGCATTGAAAGTTCTTTGCCACTGAAAGGGTTAAGAAATTTTATCAAATATTTGATTGTGTAAATTTATAAAAGGATTGCTTTTTGATTCTGTTACACGGAAACATTCATTTAACGGTCGTTGCCGATCGAGTCGGCTATGATTGTTTCCGATTCCGTTCAGTTTCGATTTGGCTTTTATTTCTTGCGGGTCGGGCTTGGTAAATAGTTTTTTTTTTTTTTTTCAAAAGAACATCCGCAATTCTATTTAAGAATTTAAAATGAACACCTCTATATTTTACTATGAACGAGTATATGCATGTGCAGTGTGCTATATAACAGATAAACTTGACATTAGAGATATAATTACAACTTTTTTTAAAATTAATTATATTAAAATATAGAAGAGTTTTCTTTTATTTCGTATTTAGAGTTGAATTCCATCCTGTCCGGATGTGGTTTTACTTGTTGATAAATTATAGATAGTAGGCTTGTAATGAGGATAACAGTGCTACTTAGCCACAAAATCACAATGGTAAGAAGAAGTCTCTTGAATTCGGTTTTATATAATTTTTCTTAATTAATAATTACTTTTTTACATAATACGCTTATTTTAAATTTGAGTATATCGGGATCATATAAATAACTATATAACTACACCACCTAATAACTGATTTTTTTTTTTTTTTTTTTTTTTTTTTTTTACCTGACATTTACATAATAAGATATTTACAAGAAAAATAACAAAATCGCTACATTAATAATTTAAGAAACAAGTTTAGGCAAAAAATGTTATGTGCACCAGTAAATATGTAATAATTATTTTATTAGATACCACATGTAAATCGATTTACTTGCTATAATTTTAACCTTATTCTCCTAATCACGTAATAAAGTTATCAAACAAATAGCTTTAAAGTAAAAAATAAAAAATGCTGACAATTGAGGTTTAATGAAAATCCATACAAAAATTCGGTCGTAATAAATGGGAGAAAAGATATTACAGCCCGCATTTCGTTTCTAGACATGTCAGGTGTAGTAATAACGACAAATATTAAAATGCATAGTGAATTTTCTTTCTTATGTAATATATATGATTATATTTGTTCTTGGGAATGTTACACAGAAGTATATTTGGATGCAGTGTTAGTTTTCAAAAAAGTAATTATTGTGATTATTTTAGCACAAAGCACTTTTTTTCTATCATCGCAGCAAAAAATAGCTTTAGACTTATGACAAAAATTCTCCTAACATAGAAATAAATAGTGATCAATTTTAGGGACACAAAAGCATTTATTTTTGTTTTTTGAATAAATCAGCACCATATAATTTAGAACTCACTTATAATGGAAGATTCTTTAATATTTAATTTGACATATTGTTTCAGATTCCTGATATAGAATCGTTTCTAAAATACAAGCAGAGACTAAAGGACCTGATTTTCTGATTCGAGTATGCAATAATAATAATAATAATAATAATAACAATAATAGTTTTGATACATCAATTCAAAACGGTTAGTTTCTTTTTGATTCACTAAAGGAGGCCAAAGTGAAAAAACTGTTTACAATATGTCACAAACAGGATTTTTATTTTTACTGAATTAATTTTTAAACATTTCCAGTTTATTCTCGAATAAAAAAGCAAAAAGAAATAAATGCAAGTTTCACAACAACATGTTTACAAAATTTATTTACCAAACTTTTTTTATTAATCAACAGAAATTTCTTATTTTTTTCAACTATGTTTATCCTACTCTTAGGAATTTTATATTAGATAGTAATTATCTAGAAAGTTGAAACATGTTTTTGATTTATGAAAACAAGAAATAGATAAGAGAAAAAGTTATATTATGAGCTCAGTTTATTTAATATTTTTATGCGTCTGAAAAAATGTTTCAGCATAAAAAATAATGAAATGTTACACTCAAGAGTTTATTTATGTTTGGATGTTGCTGTTGTTTTTAGATATAAATTAATGCGAATATCTTTGGTAGCTGTTTTTTTTCATTGGAAAAATAGAGTTGGAGTATGATGAGAATTTTAAGAACATGAAAAAGAGCTCCGATCCATTTTGGACAATGCAGAATATGTAGTATTTTTCTTTGTTTAAACAATATTGATGCATAAAATTATAGGACTATGCGATTATCAATTATTTTCCATTTTCAATGTATTTAAAAAAATAATAAAACTAATCCTCTAGCAGTGACTTAACTATTTGTGATTCAACAAGTGGAATTTGAAAACTATTTACTCAGATTTTGTAATACAACATTTTTGGCATGTAAAATTTTTTGAATATAAAAATAAAAAATATATATATATTGAATAAATGGTACATTTATCACATCTGGAATAAAATTAAAATCACATACTTCTCATAAATATTGTCGTTTTTATAATACAAAATCCTAAAGCATACGAAATTACCTTTGTAAAAAGTACATGTTTGAACATCTCCAGAATTTTTAATTTTACAAAATTCATTGAATTCATTATAGTGATAAAGGTTGGAAACTGCTTAAATGATAAATAAAACTTTGACATGAGCAATTAACTCAGTATCACTGTCTGTAAAGAATACTATTTATAATAATTTCTGTGCTCGGAGGTAACACCAGTAAATGAAATCTACGATGCAACGTGGTGGTTGAACGGTTTCAAGAACAAGAAAACTGTACTTTCTTAAGCTGTAAAGATTTTGAAAATAATGTACAAAGATGAATAAATGTTCTCAAAGTTGTTAAATATTATTTGTTTTACAATTTGAAATATGCAGTTTTCGCATTAAAACTGAACTCGATATTTTTATACACTCTTACAATTTGAGAGAGTGTAAGGCCATCTTTCTGTAACACTTGCTGCACACAAACGAAGAATTTATGACTTTGCAAATTAATCCTCTTCAAAAATAACTTTGATAGCTCACATCCGAAATTTGTTATTCCCTTTTCTTTAAGATAGGACACCCTGTATTCTATACTGTTTTATAATCGCACTTTAATACAGTTTAATTAATTAATTAAATTAGCCAAAAGAAGTACAAAAATGAATTCATCTGGGGGGAAGATCTCTTGGTTATGCATTGAATGACTAACATATATTTGATTTCATTTCATGCATTTGAAAGCAAGGAGTTATGAATTGAATAACAGCTGTGATACGCTTCATCAGTTTCTGCAAATTTATTGAAGGTGTTTGACACATGCAATATTTTACAAATCCAACATAAAAAAAAAAAAAAAAAAAAAAAAAAAATCCAAAGTAGTTAAATCTGTAGTTTGAGAAGAAGAAGGAATTGGACACCAAGTCCAATCCGTCTGTTGAAGAAAATTCTAGAAATAAGGTTACTGCGGAAAAACGTTCGGAGATATGTTAGTAATACGCGACATCGAAAAAAGCCACCGTTATTTTTTTTTTCATAGTTTTGCAATGCGTCTATTTCTGACACCCTCTGTATTAGATTTCCAAATTCTTCAATTGTTTCTTGACACCAATTGCTAAAATATAACCACTGATTAAAATTTAGTTAATGTTGTCAATGTTATGATGGCGATTCAAAAGATATCTCACAGATATTATAAACTTGCATACTAAAGAAAACTTATGTAATGCATTTAACATGTAATTCCATTTGTTTTTTTATATATAAGCCTACTGCAATTTATTTATGAGAAACGTACGGATATTTATTATTTTCCAAATATTTATGAGTACTTTTCGTATAGAAAATTTTAATTAAAAAAAAATTCGTTTTATATAAAAAATAAATTTGTTAGAAATGAATTTTCAATAAAATTGCATTAGTAAAAAACTTCTACTCCATTTTTGGACTATAAATTCCTAAAATACATTAAATTCAGCTATCAATATTTCGAAACAAGATTTTCTGCACAAAATATTGGTATATTTTATAATGCACGTTTATGATAGGAAGATCTCGTATTAGAGGAGAACTAAAAATGTGAAATGCAAAAAATCACAAATTGCTGTTAAAAATGTCCTCTGCGTAGGCATCCTTCAACACTAATACCTAAATAAATCGCCTATTTTGCATCATATTTATATAAGTTTTATTTTTTACTTCTAATATACAATTATTGTATATTCTAAGGAAAGCACAGTAAGTCATCTTACGTAAAAATTAAAGCCCTTACACGGAAACAATAATTTATGCATAGCAGTGAATGGAGTGCATAATTAATTTCTGTAAGATCGATTTAAAAAATTTTTAATATCACCCATTGCACGTACTGTTTATAAAATGTTTAATCATTTATCATTTTATTTTATTCTCTCGATGTCTAGTTTTCCAAAAAAAAAGTTTGCCAACATATTCCTTTTAGACTCGTGGATGCAAAGTTCTGGACATTGCAAGAAAAGATGCACGCAGCCAGGTTGGTATTTACTAGGTTCTGTCAAAAATTAACAATTTTGAAACAAAATACCGTCCTAGACAACAAAAAAAAAATATCTATACTGCAATACCGAGAGATTTTGAAATTCGTTTAAAATGTACTTCCCTGTCTATGTGGTCAGTTTCTAAAGAATTAAGCTTTCCAATATCAAAATCCACGGTCCATCGACGGCCGCAGGGAAGTGCATTTCTTGATTATCTCAAAATGCGTCGTTTGCAAAGTTTATCAAACGGCATAAAGACGCTCTTGTTCGGTAGGCCAGGAATCACGTGAATTTCACAGATGAATGGTTGAGTGTTCTTTTTCAGTAATGAAAGAAGTATAATTTAGATGGGACCGTTGGCTGGGCATGTAGCTGGCACGGTATTCGCAAGCAGCAGAGACAGTTTTTCACCAGATAAGGATGAGGATGGGATGAGGATGAGGATGGCCACCCAGGGAAACCCAGCAAATGCTTTAGATTTTTAGTGCAGACAAGGAGAGTTTTCACTCATGGTGTGGGGAGTATTTTCTTATAATGGAACAAAATATATTGCATTTTTGAAAGGTCGTCAATGTCCCGAAGATTACTAGAAAACGCTTGACGCACTGTTACTTACAATACGAAAGTTTCTAGGTGGAAAATAATGGATATATCTGCAAAACAACTGTACCATTCACGTGTCCAACTGCACAATGCAATGGTTTAGACAAAATCATATAACTGTTATGGGCTGAGCAGTCATAAGTCTTTACCTGAACACAATGGAGAACCTCTGGCGAAGATTAGCTAGAGACATATATGCTAATGGGAGTCAATTTGCAACTGTTCAAGATCTAAAGCTGCAAACAGAACGATATTAATTTTCTTTATTTTCAGAATTTCTTCAAACTCTTGACTTGAATATGCCTGATCGAGTTTTTGAAATGTAAAAAAACAAACGGCCTCAAAATTTGATCGTTACTGGAAAAAAATGAGTTATTTATAAACATTTGGAACAGAAAAATTTCAGTTTTAATTTTTCTCTCAAAGTCTGTGGCTGTGTAATGTTATTTTTGTATATTATTATTATGGTTCCTTAGTTAAAAAGCAAAAACGGAACCATTATAAGATCACTCCAGTGTCTGTCTGTCCGTCTGTCACAGCCTTTTTCTCGTAAACTATGGAACGTGGAAAGTTCAAATTGAAGGAAGTCATAAAGACAATTGACCTATATATTTACAGATTAATAAATATTCATAAATATATTTTGGAAAAATTTAGAGGGGCTAATTAAGTTACTTGAAAAACAAAAACATTTTCTTTGTATATCGTGTGAAAGTTTTCGTAACGCTGAACACAAAAATACATTTCTTTTAATTTTAGGTATTGTATTTACAAAGTTATGGTCAAACATGTAGTGCAAAAATATGCCCCCCCCCCCCCCATCTACTTCCGAATCTACTGAAACGTAAATTCTGAAAAATTACAGGTAGTAGACGTTAATTTAAACCTTGCAGCAAAATTATAACGATTACCATAGGTCAAATAGTTTTTGAAAAAATTGCTTTTTCCATTACACACAAAATTAAACTTACGGGAATTCAGCAAAAGTTTTGAGCAGCGCTGGATGTACTTATCGCAGCAGAAGTATAAAAGCTTTATCTATCATGAAATTCATAAAAAATCGTCTTTCATTAGCCGAGATATTAACCCTTAAAGACACCGACGGTTTGGACATACATTGCAAAAAAAAACATTGTAGATTTGCCAGCACAAACTGCTGGCGTCCGAATTGCCAGCACATTGTGCTGTTAATTTTACGCAACTACTGTATTTTTCATGTTTATATAGTCAAGAAACCAAATAAAGCTACAGCATATTCGACTGTGATCGAGTTTGTCGGTTTTTTTTTCTTTTTTTCAGTGTACATAATGACACGGACGGGGTACTGTATGGTCTATCGGTTTTTAAAGACTAGATGACAAATTTTGAGGACATACTTGTGTAATGCACAGTAGCAGTATAAAAGCAATAAACGTCGAATTGTTAAATATATACTAATTTAATGAAAATTAATCACGTAAATACTATGGTATTCGCGACTAGTTTGCTTTGTTTGGCTCCCTCAATATACCTAACGTGTCTTTAATGGTTAACTAAAAACCTATATGGAAAAACGCGGCACGGACCAAAGCGGCGTTGCAGCATTGCGACGTCCTTTCGAAGCGCGCTTAGCACAATATTCAGTTTAAATTTTGAACAAGGGTTTGCTTTAGGTACACTGTAAAAAGAAAAGATTATTACTACGCTGAATGTAGATTTATGAAATGCCAAATGAAGTTTAAATATGCACTACTTTTATTGTCAGCACGGAGTTATAAATAAGTTCATTTTAAACAGATTAGGAAAAGAATAAAAAAATAGTTATACAGAATAGCTATATTTGATATTATTTAGGTTCCGTATCTCTTTGAACTTTCGCATGTCCGTTTATACTTTTCTAGCTATGGGAAACACTACGTTGTATAATTTTTACAAAGTCTTAGTATTCTTTTAGCAACTTTTTTTTTTTAAATAATGCACTTACTAATTCATATGTAATTGTACGGAACTCTCGGTGCGCGAGTAATACTCGCACTTGACCGTTTATTATTTTCTTGATATCTATACTCCTATTATAAAGAGGAAAAAATTGTTTATTTGTCGGAGGTAAGCTCTGGAACTACCGAACCGATTCCAAAAGTAATGGTATCAAAATGATGGTTTTAGTCCAACTTAGAACATAGGCTATATCTTATGTCGGTGCCACTACCCCAAAGGGGGTGTAGGAGCAAAAAACGTTCTAAAAATGCGATTTTAGCGTCACTGAAGGGCCTAGAAATATGAAATTTGGAATATTAGTTACTTATAAGATATAAATGATGTCTAAGAACAGTTCTTAAACAATTCGAAATTTAAAAGGGGTGAAAATGCACAAAAATCGTTCTAAAAAACGTTCTAAATGGTAGTTTCTACACAATCTCAGGAAATACCAAACCGATTTAAAAAATATTGGTGTCATAATGATGGAGACAACGCTTGCTCCGAGATAGGCTATGTTTTATGTCGGTGTCACTACCCCAAAGAGTGTGTAGGAGTAAAAAAACGTTCTAAAAATGCGATTTTAGCGTTACTAAAGGGCCTAGAAATATGAAATTTGGAATATTAGTTACTTATAAGATATAAATGATGTCTAAGAACAGTTCTTAAACAATTCTAAATTTGAAAGGGGTGAAAATACGCAAAAAGCGTTCTAAAAAACGTTCTAAATGGTAGTTTCTACACAATCTCAGGAAATACCAAACCGATTTAAAAAATATTGGTGTCATAATGATGGTGACAACGTTTGCTCCAAGATAGGCTATGTTTTATGTCGGTGTCACTACCCCAAAGGGTGTGTAGGAGCAAAAAACGTTCTAAAAATGCGATTTTAGCGTTACTGAAGGGCCTAAAAATATGAAATTTTGAATATTAGTTACATATAAGATGTAAATGATGTCTAAGAACAGTTCTTAAACAATTCTAAATTTGAAAGGGGTGAAAATACGCAAAAAGCGTTCTAAAAAACGTTCTAAATGGTAGTTTCTACACAATCTCAGGAAATAACAAACCGATTAAAAAAAATATTGGTGTCATAATGATGGTGACAACGCTTGCTCCAAGATAGGCTATGTTTTATGTCGGTGTCACTACCCCAAAGGGGGTGTAGGAGCAAAAAACGTTCTAAAAATGCGATTTTAGCGTTACTGAAGGGCCTAGAAATATGAAATTTTGAATATTAGTTACTTATAAGATATAAATGATGTCTAAGAACAGTTCTTCAACAATTCGAAATTTGAAAGGGGTGAAAATGCGCAAAAAGCGTTCTAAAAAAATATCTAAATGGTAGTTTCTACACAATCTCAGGAAATACCAAACCGATCTAAAAATTAACGACGTCAAAATGATGGTGACAACCCTTGCTCTAACATAGGCGATGTTTTATGTCGGTGCCATTACCCCAAAGGGGGTGCAGGAGAAATTGCGGCTTTTGCGTTACGGAAGGGCCTAGAATCGTGAAATTTGGAATGGTAGTTAGTTATAAGATATCAATGATCTCTAGGGACATTTCCTAAAAAAATCAAAATTTAAAAGGGGGTGAAAATGCACGAAAAGCGTTGTAAAAAATTCTAAATTGCGATTTCTATGAAATCTCAGGAAGTACTGAACCGATTTCAAATATAATGGTGTAAAAGTGATGGTGACAGATCTTGCTCCAAGATAGGCTATATTTTATATCTGTTTCCACTACCCCAGAGGAGATGCAGGAGCAAAATGCGCGAAAAGCGTTCTAAAAACGTTTTAAATGCCGATTTGTCGGCAATATCTCAGGAAGAATGAATCTTATTTCAAACGTAATGGTAGGAAATTGATGCTGACAGCCTCTGCTCTAACATAGACGCTATTTTGTGTCAGTATCACTATCACCAAGACGTTGCAGGAGCTAAAAAGCGCTCTAAATTTCGATTTTTGTGATCGGTAGGGGCTAGCAACTTAAAATTAGGCAAGATGCATATTTATTAGGTATAAATGATTTTTAAGAACTGTTTCGAAAAAATTAGAAATTTAAAAAGGGGTGAAAATGCGCAAAAAGCGACCTAAAAACGTTCTAAATTGCGATTTCTACTCAATCTAAGGAAATACCAAAGCTATTTCAAAAGTAATGGTTGCAAATCAATGGTGACAGTCCCTGCTATAACATAGATTATATTTTATGTTCCTGTCACTACCATTGCAAAAGCAAAACATGTTCTAATTTGCGTTTTTTGCACAACTGAGCGGTCTAACACTTTAAAGTATGGCATGGTATTTACTTACAAGATGCAACTGCTTTCTAAGAACAGTCAAAAGAAAATTCCAAATTTAAAAAAATGAAGTGAGTGAAAAGAGTTATAAATTACAATTTTTAAGCAAACTTATAAATTACCAAACCGATTAAAAAAATAATGATGACAAATTTTGGTGATAGAACCTGCTCAAACATAAGCTATATTTTATGTCTGTTCCACTACCACCAGAGGGTTGCAGGAGCTAAAAACTTTCTAAATTGCGATTTCTGTGATACTGAAAAGGCTAGAAACTTTAAATATGACATGGTAGTTACTTATAAAATATAAATGCCCTCGAAGGAACGTCGAATATAAATTCGAATTAAAAAGGGGTGAAGCGAAGGGGAGGTGCGAAAAGCATTCTAAAAAAGTTCTAAATTACGATTCTATGCAATTTCAGGGAATATAAACGGATTATAAAAGTAATATTAAAAAGCAGTAAACAAACGTTTAAAATGCACAAATAATGGATGAAAAGCAGCAAACAGCTGTTTCGAATCTACAGCGAGATTCTTCTTCAGTGCAAGATAGGGAAAAAGGAACAGCGTGCTAGAAAAAGCAAGGCTGAGCTACTCGCATTTTAAACGTTGGTTTACTGCTTTTTAATATTCCTGCACAAAGGCTATAATTGCTATTTTAATATAAAAGTAATAGTTGCGAATCAGTGGTAAAAGTCTCTGATCCTTCACAGGCTATATTTTATGCCGGTGATTCTACCACCTGGGGTTCACAGGAACAACAAACTTTCTAAAAAAGGGCTTTAAAAGCTTTTTAAATTACGCTTCTGTGGAATATTAAGAAATAACAAACCGATTTCAAAATTAATTTTTGGTAAATTAATGGTGACAGTTCCTGTTTCAACATAGCCCTTTATGTCGAAAGAGGTGGTAGGACTTGGAATTTGACATGATGGTTAATTTTAAGATGTAAGAAGATGGTTTCTTAAAAATTCAAAACATCAAAAGAATACTGAAATGAGCGTATTAATTGAGCATAAAAGTTTCAAAATATTTTCTAAATTGTCATTTATTTAGTTTTATTTCGTTTTATTAATTTAAGTCTCATTTCTGCCTAATGCAGTGTAATAATGATGTTTAATCAAACTGTGTTTTAAATAGTAATTTTTGAATTATTCCTAAAAGTAATAAGTACATTTTAATAGAAAAAACTTAATAAAGTAAAATATTACCTTTTAATAAAATAAAAATTTAGTTAGTACCTTTTAATAAAAATTAGACATATAAATATCCCTCGGCATATTTCAAATATTACGCGAGCAAAGCCGCGGGGTTTGCTAGTTATTTATAATTATAAATTGTTGACATTATTACACACGTTTTTTAATTGGGAAAAAAAAAGTTGTCTATAAACTTTTGGGACGCATGTATTTGACTTATTATTATATGGCTTCATGGAGGAAATGATTAAATGAAAAAAGAAAAAAAAAAAAAAAAAAAAAAAAAAAAAAAAAAAAAAAACAAGTAAAATACAATTATCGGTGTAAATTTTGAAAAATAATTTTCTTCTTTCAAAAAGTTAAGAATATATTAAATCTTATCTTTTTCCCCAATTTTCACCTTTTCGAAACATTTTGTGGATACTTTTCTCACAAGGACCTTCTACAAGGATAGGCATCGGGTTTCCAAAAAGTTACTTAGGTTAAGTAAAAATAAATAAAACGTCATTACATATTTAAAAACATATTAAACACAGATAGTTATTTAATATTTTTACATTAAAAATAAACTATTTATATTTCTGAAAATCCGATGCGTAATTGAGCCCCACCAGTGGCTGAGAGGTTCTGCTCTCGAAGCTGGTAGACGGGAGGTGCTGGGTTCGAACCCAATCGCGCCCGTCGGCCTAATCGTTCGGAGTTTTCGTGGTTTTCTTCGAACTGTGGATTTCCATGCGTTAATACGGATTAGGTTCCCTTAGAATGACCTCCACGGAAGGCACTCCCCCTAAGGCCTATATCCCTCGTGTAGATAATTGGCCGTCAACAATCAACCCAACCCAACCCGATGCGTAATTGTATGAAATGCACCTTAATAATTCTTTAAAGAAATAGCTAGTCAAAACAAAAACATACGTTAAAATATTAGAATTTTTATCGTACTGGTGTTTTAATAAAACAAAATCTGAGAAAAATTCATTTTCAAAATTGCAACTCTGATAATAATCATTTAAAGGGAAATAAGTGCAGTAAAAAAACATCTTTTTTCCTTCACGTATTCGTAATACTCGTACCTTTATCTAACTTCGGCAGAAAAGAATACGGAAATCTAAATACATTTTAGCAAAATACATTAAAATGATATTTTCGCAACGCCGACCAAGTGAAAATCACGTATAACTTACACGAGACTCAACGTCATTATATCGAGAAAAGTCACTTTTAATAAGCATTTTATAAAATAAAGTATACCTCTTTAACACGTTTATGCCGGCGCGGTGGGTCACACTCGGCTGTCTCAGAGTTGCCAAATCTCCGGCTTTTTGCCCACCACTATTATTTTAGAGAAAATGTTGTTCCTTTAAATCGCCCAACTGTTCTAATTAAATAAAACAACATTTTCTGTATTAAAATACTGGTATCCAAAAAGCCGGAGACTTAGCAGCTCCGAGACATTCGAGTGTGACCCACCGCGCCGGCGTGAACGTGTTAAAACCTTTCCTGTACAGAGTTCGTACGGGTCCTTGAATTTCCAGACTACGATTTTCTTGGTTACCAGTATTTTCTTATAGAAATATCTCTTCTTAATTAAGGTGAAATTTCGTCCGTTTAAACTAGATTTATTTTTCTTTTAAAAAAAAATCTGATATTTGGCCTTGAAAATAACTGTACCCGTACGAACCCTGCTGTATTGTAAAATATATTTCTAAAAACCTTTTCTAAAAATTCTCCTTTAAAAGCAAAATAAACTATGACGGATTTACTGGAATTGTGTAAGATTTTAATAGTTTAAATTAATTATTTCCCAATTGTTTTTTCTGACGCCACATGTTGTTATTTTCCATTTTTATCCTTGTACGATTCTCCATGGAATTCTAATTTTATATTATAATCAAATTTATGGGCATTACTGTAAATATATTTTTGTATTGTTCCAACAGTGTAGAAGACAAAAGAGTCACATTTTTGCCTACCAAAAAAATATGAGCAAACATCGTTAAAAAAAATATTTATATTTTAACATGCGAGCAGATTATTTAAATTTGCTTCTGCAGCAGTTTTGTTAAGTTGTTTCATTTCATACCTCTTATACTTTATACAGTAATAAAATTCCTGATAATCGATTTAAATTAATATTTATGAAAGCTAAATGCCACGTTATTGGCTTAATCATAAAAGATTTTAGAATGTATTTTGGAACAATTTTACAACTTTTAGATATTTCCGTATGCTGTTTTTTTAATAGAAAAAAATACTGTATAACTAGCTTAATTTTTATAGAATTTTCCCTTTTTAGGGTTCCGTACATAAAAAAGTTAAAAACGGAGCAATTATAAGATCCCTCCAGTGTCTGTCTGTCCGCCTGTCATAGTCATTTTACTCTTAAACTACGGAACGAGGAAAGTTCAAATTGAAGAAGTAATAAAGACTATTGAACCACATATTTACAAATTATTAAACATTCACAAATACATTTATGAAAAATATGGGTTAATTAAGTGTTGGGTTAATTAAGGTACTCGAAAAAAATGTATTCTTTGTATATCGTGCGAGGTATCGAGTGAAAGCTTCCGTAACGCTGAACTCAAAAATACATTTTTTTTTAATTTTAGAAATTATATTTTCAGAGATATAGTCGAAAATGTAGTGCAAAACATTTTAACCGCCCCTGTAATTCCAAATCTATTGAAATTAAATTATAAAAAAGTTAGGAATAGTATAAGTTAATTTTAACCTTGCAGGAAAACTATAGCAATTACCCTAAGTCACACAGCTTTTGAGAAAATTGCATTTTTCTGTTACACACAAATTCCGATTTGTGGGCATTCAGCAAAGGTGTTGTAGAGCGCTGGAGGTACCTATCGTAGAAGAAGTATTAAAGCATTGTTGATAAAGATTTTCGAAAAAAAAAAACGTGGGCCGAGATATTAAACCCATAAAGACACGGACGGTTTAGACATACATAATGACAGGGGCGCCGTAATTTATGACCATCGGCTTTTAAAGCTTAGGTAGCAAATTTTAATGCTATATTTGTGTAAAGCAATAACCAGTAGCTGTATAAAGGAAATACGTGTCAAATTGTTAAAATCAGTCTACTTCAGTTAGAATTAATCACATAAATGCTTTTGGATTCGCGAAAAGTTTGCATTGGGTGGATCTCTTAATACGCCTTCCGTGTCTTTTAAAGTTAATTAAAAACATGAAAAATGCGACACGGGCCAGAGAGTCGTTGCAACTTTGTAACCTCCTTTCAAAGCGCGCTTAGCACAACGCCATGTTTAAAATTTTAACAACGGTTTTGTTTTAGCTTCACTGTAACAAGAAAATATTATTACTACGCTTGATTTAGTTTTATGAAATGTCGAATGAAGTTTAAATATGCATTACTTTTACTGTCCGTACCCAATTCGATTCATCATAAACATATTAGTATATGGTTAAAAAAAAGAGTTATTCAGAACAGAAATATTTAATGTTATTTAAGCTTCATATCTCTTTGAACTTTTATATTACACTCATTCATACTTTCTTAGTATATAACAGCTATACCCAAAAGTACGCTGTATAGTTTTTTACAACGTCGTATTTTTTTTAACAATTGATTTTTTTAATAATACAGTTAATAATTCATATATTTAATGTACGGAACCCTCTGAGCGCGAGAAATACTCGCACTTGACTGTTTATTTAATAATAATCGATAATAATATGTTACACAAAATTACATTCATAATTAATGTATGCAGATTTCTTTCTTTTTTTTTATAAGCGCTAATATTTGAATATGAGATATTGTCTTGGAACTTATTCAATTTTTATATATAATATAGTTGGTAATTTCTTATGGACATTTACTATAACGCACGACAGATAAGTCTATGATAAGAATGTATTCAGAATTTTAATTTTATCTCAAAGTACTCTTTTCCTATACTCCACAGAAAAATCTTTTCTCAACAGTCTTTTACTTTCATCTCGTGTTTCACAAGAAGTTACTGCGTAACTTTTTATCAAGTGAAAATATGAACACGGAGAGTATTTCTCCTTGCTTTTATTTCAACTTGAGAGAAAAATATTGTGAGGTGTTAGTAGACGTATTTGCTCAGACACATTTTTCTAAATCGAAAAATTAACAGACATTATCAGTTTACAGAAAATACTTCAAAAATTTACGTTTTTTTAAACTTACTTCATGCTTTCTTAAATTAATAAACTTTTTGAATATTTTGTCTGTTAAATATTTATAAAGCACGTACATTACCGCTCCAATTACAATTAAAATTTTTAGAATAATTACTTTTTTTGAAAAAAGAATTTACAACTAGCCATTTAAATGGCAAAAACTAAGAGTTACTGAAATCCAACTAATATGTCAGTATTTATTTTAGGTAGTATTAATACGACAATATAGTAAATGAAAGAGTTTTAAAAACGCTTGAAAAATATTGTCTACTATAACAGCATTAAACAGAAATCTTAATTATTCAGTAATTATTTCCTCTTTTATCACATGTCTCAATCTCAATCAAACACTTATCTCAATTGTTAAGATTACGTAATTAAAAAGTAAAAACTGAACCATTATAAGATCACTGCTGCGTCTGTCTGTCCGTCTGCCACAGCTGTTTTACTCGTAAACTATGGAACGTGGAAAGTTGAAATTGGGGGAAGTAATAAAGACTATTGACAAGATTTACAAATTAGTAAACATTCACTAATATATTTCGGAAAAATGTAGAGGGGGTAATTAAGTTACTGGGGAAAAAACATTTTTCTTTGTATATCGTGTGAAAGCATTCGTAACGCTGAATTTAAAAATACATTTCTTTTAATTTTAGGCCTTATAATTATATTTACAAAGTTATGGTCGAAAATGTAGTGCAAAAATATGTTCACCCCCTTCTATTTCCGAATCTACTGAAACTAAAGTTATGAAAAAATTAGATATAATAGACATTAATATAAACCTTGTATGAAAATTATAGCGATTACCTTAGGCCACACAGTTTTTGAGAAAATCTTATTTATCCGTTATGCACAAATTTCGATTTTAGACATTCAGCAAAGGTGTTGAGGAGCGCTGGAGGAACATATCACAACAGAAGTATAAAAGCAGTGTTGATAATTATTTTCAAAAATAATCGTCGGTAATTAGACGAGATATTAACACTTAAAGACACGGACGGTTTGGACATACATAATGACAGGGACGGTGCGCTCTATGTACCATTGGCTTTTAAAGCGTAGATAACAACTTTTAATGATACGCTTGTGCATTTAGCAGTATAAAAGCAATAAACGTCAAATTGTTAAAAACAGACTTATTTAATTTGAATTAATCACATAAATACTATCGGATTCGCGACTAGTTTGTACTTGGTGGTTCTCTCAATACGCCTCCCATGTCTTTAAAAGTTAATTAAAAATCTATCTGGAGAAACGCGGCACAGACTAAGGCGGCGTTGCAGATTTGCGACATCCTTTCGAAGTGAGCTTAGCACAATGCCAAGTTTAAACTTTGAGCAAGTGTTTTCTCTTATCTACGCTGTAAAAAGAAAGATTATGCTGAATTTACTTTTATGAAATCCCAAATGAAGTTTAAATATGCACTACTTTTATTATCAGTACCGAATTAAGTTCATAAACAAATTAGGATAAGATTAAACTAGTCGGATGTAGCGATTCCAAAACTTTCTTCTATCTTATACAGGTTAATACTTCCTGAAAAATGCAGCCGGGTAGATAATTTACACCAAAATCTAATCATCAACAACTTATGTTAACTTCTAACTGATTCTGAATTTTCGTGAAAATAAGTGCATTAGTTTTTGAATAGTGCTACGGCGGAAATCGTAAAAAATTCTGCATACCAGCGCCATCTTTTGGGCGATATATACCAAAACCTAGTAAGCAAAACAGCTTAAGTCAACTTGATAACTGAATCTGAAGTTTGATTAAAATCCGTGCATCCCTTCCTGAGATAAAACTACTGCGGCAATCAGGAAAAATGCAGCATATCATCGCCACCTGTTGGGCGATTTACGCCGAAAGGTAGTCAGCGCCAACTCATATCAAGGACTAACTAAATCTGAAGTTTGGTGAAAATCCACGCATTAGTTCTTGACATAGAGACATTTTGGAAATCAGGAAAAATGATGTATAGCAGCGCCACCTGTAGGGCGATGTGCACCAAAACGTAGTAGATATTAACTCATATCAAGGACTAACGGAATCTGAAGTTTGGTGAAAATCCACGCATTAGTTCTTGAGATAGAACTATTGCGGAAATCAGGAAAAATTATGTATAACAGCCCCACCTGCTAAGCGATTTACACCAAAACATAATAAACATCAACTCATATCAAGGACTAACTGAATCTGAAGTTTCATGAAAATCCATGCATTAATTCTTGAGATAGATCCATTTTGGAAATCGTAAAATATGCAGCATAGCAACGTCACCTTTTGAACGATTTGCACCAAAAACTAATCAGCACTAACTTATATATGGGACTAACTGAATATAATTTTTAATTAAATTCCATGCATTCGTTCTTCAGGTAGAGCGCCCGCAAAATTTGTGTCATACACAGACATACAGACAGACAGACTCACAGACAGACTCACAGAAAGATTCACAGACATACTCACAGGTAGACTCACAGGCAGACTCACAAAAAGATTCACAGACATACTCACAGACAGCCTTTTTGTAACAACTTGTTTTTATGGCTCACTTACCTTAAAACGTGTAAATCCGTTGAAAACCGGAAAACGAAAATTTTCACGAATCCAATACTTTCTTCTTGTAAAGATAGAAGGAAATGAAAAAAGAGTTATACAAAATAGTAATATTTGATATTATTTAGGCTTCATATCTCTTTGAACTTTTATGGTATACCCAATCATACTTTTCTAGTATATACAGCTATACCCAACCTGCGTTGTATAGTTTTTTTACAAAGTCATATTACAATTTTAGTAACGGTGTTTTTAATTATACAGTTAATAATTCATACATTTATTGAACGGAACCCTCTGAGGGCGAGTAATACTCGCACCTGACCGTTTATAAATTTAAACATGGAAATACTTTTCCAACTATAGCCTCTACGCTGAATAGTAATATTTACTGTATTAAATTACATATTGTCTGTAGTTAAGAAAGCTAACATTATTCTTCACAAAAACAACTGACAGTTCTGAAGACTCCAGTTGTGTAGTTGGAAACCTCTAGTATCGAGTATTTCGGTAGCGTTATTTTAGAATTGTAATTTTAGTCTGATTCATAACTTTGGCTGCGTTGAAAATAATTTCCTTGTGGAGCCCAAATCTAATCATTATCGAGTTCAAATCAGAATCGCGTTTTAACATGTAAGAAGGGAGTATCATTTTTAAGTTACATAGATAGTGTAGCAATTACACTATAAAGCCTAACGCTTCTAAAACTAAATGTTTTGGAACTAAGCGCTTAGTAAAAAGAGAAAGAAAAAATCATGCGTCAAGCATAGATTATGTTACACTTTCCAACACAATCAGAATAATGTAACAAAACTTCCCGTTTAAAAAATTAAAATATTACGTCTAATTCAACCATATAAAAAAGTATAACACATTTCAAAACCCAATTTCAGCTGTTCCCATCCACAATCAGAAATTATCCGAATTTTTTCAACAGCCCTGTATAGGATATATAGATTTGAATTTATTAACTACATGCATGCCAAAATTTAGCTCACTTAAGAGATACGTATACTTCAGTTGAAATTTTACCTTCAGTAATTTCCTCTAATAAGGAGAACGGTACGTTAATAATTTTATGGAGCCCATTATTTGAGGTATAGAATTTATATATAATGTGTAAGATGCAATATATTAATTAAATTTAAAAGCGCATACCCTATTTTAAACCGTACACTCCAGCAATCATTACTCAAAAACAGTACTGTACTGTAACCGATTTCTTTTTTTGTGTCCCTGTAAATGAATAAAAAAATGCTATGAATGCCCTGTTCTAACGTGATCGTAGTGAAATTGAGTGATTTATATCAATTTGAAATAGCATAATGTCATTAAAATAATCTGCAAATGACTTTTCCCCATATACAATAATGTAATGGAATACTTTTGAGTGCCTCTGTAAATGAACGATTAATCCTACATACTTCATATACAATACCAGACATGCTTTGGTGACCCTAAATAACCTTTATCAATTTCATGAAAATCCGAGTATATATACGGGAGTTAGCGCGTGGACAGACGGACAGACAAACTGAATGCATAAACACTTTTCAACTTTGTTGGAAAGTGTTAAATTGACAAACTTTTCTAAACCTACAAAAATACAATGTATCCATGAAATAATTATTTAATAATTCTTACCTTTGTAATCCACAGAAACTAATATATTTATAGATTTAATGAAGCATTTATTAAAACAATGTATTTTTTCAATGAAATTGATTTTCGTAGACATTTCTGAGTATCTTATATGGTGTAATACTTAGTTTAATTAAATCGAAATATTGGAATTTAAGGATACTACCTGTTATCAATAAAACATTTTTAGCTGCTTAAGTATATCTATACATGCAATAGTAACAAATTATTATTAATTTTATGTTAAATCTCAAGGCTTTTAATTTAATGTTTGTCTGTACAACATTTTTGTCAAAGTTGAAGATTTTTCGAGTGTATCAAAACTAATTAAAATACAGTGAAACCCGCTTAAGAAGTTTCCCAAGGGAATGGAAGGGAAAAACTTCTTAAACGGGAAATTAGCATTTTTTGAAAAAATTAATAGTTTAAATATTGATATTCAGAAGAGGGTTTATTTTATCTTAGTACAATTATACAAAGAGTATTTTCTATAAAATTGAGTTTTCTTAAGAAATTTAAATTAGTTTGCACATTTAAAAAATTAGCTAATACAATAAAAATACATAATTACCTTAGAAATTCTGTATTTAATCCAAGACAAAATTTCTCTTTAAGAGTCATTTGATATGTTTTTGCAAAAAAAATCGGTTATAGTTTTTTTTTTTTTTTCGGCAACTTTTAATTGATAACAGTCTAATTGTCTTAAGCTTTTGAAAACTTTTTCAGGCACATTTTCGACACTTTCGATAAAACGCCGAAAGGTTTCTAGTCCTTTTACAGCTTCCGAAAAACTAGGAATTTCTACATCTTCTTCCTCAGTTTCACTCATTTCTTCATCTACTGTCATTTCACAAATATCATCCACTGTGAGCATTTCGCTCCTATAATACAGGCTGAATCGTCAAGCATTTTGTTTCCCACTTTGACCAATGAGCGATTGTTGCCCACGCGCCGTGGCCAATCGTTCTTCTCCTACCGGCAATTAAATGGCGGCGTGAGTCAGCCTGTATTATAGGAGCCTTAGTACTACTTCATCATCTACCGACACGTACTCCTCAAACAATGCAGTGAAATCCATCTTTCTCTGAAGAGTCTTCCAATCATCTTCAATATCAAATTCATATTCTTTTGTTGATTCTCCATCCAAGAATCCCGCATTTTGAAAACAATTGGCAATGACAGATGGGGTTATTAACTCCCATGCAGATAAAATAAAATGAATTGATTCCAAAACGTTCACTTTTTTAAACTCTCCAGTATTGTCAAGTTTTTCAATCATCCATTTCACTAGCCGTTTTCTATAATGCTGCTTAAACACTTTAATTACTCCCTGATCCATAGGTTGTAAAACGGAAGTTGAGTTCGGTGGTAGAAAATGGACTTTTATGTTGCTCAAGTTTTTCGTGTCTTTGGAATGGGCGGCACAGTTGTCTACGAAAATGATGATGATCCTCTTAGCTTTCCTCATTTTGCCATTCAATCTTTTCAAGTAATCTTCATAAATTGTAATTGTCATCCACGCAGTCTTGTTGCTTTCATAATCACAAGGCAGCGATTTCACATTCTGAAAACATCTGGGTTTCTTCGATTTTTTAACAACTAAAATTGGCAACTTCTCAGAACCATTCATGTTTGCACCCAATAAAATTGTAAGTCGTTCCTTATTTCTTTTACCTCCGTGACATTTTTCGCCTTTATATGCATATGTTTTATCCGGTAAAAGATTGTAGAAAAGTCCACACTCATCCATATTGAAAATGTCTTTAGGATGATATCCGGTTATCAAATCTGGTAAGATTTTCTTCCACTCTTCGATTTCTTGTGGATCGACACTTTTACTCTCGCCTTGTATAGAATTATAAGTCAATCCAGCTCTTTTCTTCATCTTATCAATCCATCCATTTGATGGATTGATAAGATTCAGTCTCCATTTTTTTGGCAATTTCCTCAGCTTTCTCTCTAAGAATAGGTCCGCTTATAGGAATATTGGCGGATCTAACTTGTTTGAACCAAATCAATAACTTTTCTTCCATAACTTCATATTTTCCTCTTTCACCTTTTTAATTTTACGAGATTTTTGAGAACAGTTTAAAATGAGATCTCGTTTTGCTACAATTCCATTCAGAGTAGTCACTGGTATGTTCAACTTCTTTGCAATTTCAACTCTTGTTGTTTTCGCGTTACTATCAACTTCTTTCAAAATTTTGATTTTGTCTTCAATTGACAAGGCTTTCCTTTTAATTGCCTTGCCCGACATTTTTGGGGGAAAAAAACAGAATTTTTTGTTCGTGTATTTTCTAACGAGAAAGCTTTGATGTTATAGTCTTTACACTGACTTAAAAACTGTGAAATGAATAAACCAAACGCAGTTTGGTACATTACACTTATGGAATCGGGTGGTGGGAAAGAATCTGTTGTAACTATTGAACTGAAAGAACCACCCATCGGTAGGGCCGACAATTCCCTTTTCTCTCTATCAGTCACTATTGTTACAGTGACGAGGGGCCCATCCTCTACCCACATTCCATTTCCATCAAACACGTTAAACAGATTTTAAGGTGAAATAGAGGTGATCACATCTGCTACCAATCCTAAACATTGACCTTTTTGAATAGCGAAGAATAATAAAGGAAGAGATTTCAGCACAGAAAATAAAATAATAATCAAAAAGACAAAATAAACGAGCTTTGAAAGTAAAAATGGAAGGAAAAATAAAACTTTTTAAGCGGGAAAGAGTTTGGAACTAAACTTCTTAAACGAGTTATTTTAGTGTTGTAAGAATAAGAGATAAATGGGAATCGAAAATATAAACTTCTTAAACGGGAAAGCGTCTTAAGCGGGAACTTCTTAAACGGGTTTTACTGTATATGCAAATGGATATTATAACGCAAAAAAAAAAAAAAAAATACATAAATGTTACTCATAATTTTTAATACCGCGTCACAACAGACAAATCGATTTATTGAAATAAATACATTTCAATGCATAGTATAGGTTGAGTGAATATGCTATATATAACAGTGTATTTGAAAATTAAAAGTATTGTTTATATGTGTAGTTATACTTTAGCCAAACGAAAAATAATTTAAATTGAATTTTAAAACAAACTTTTTAAAGTCATATCTTGGCGTACTTAAACTTTGATATCGTATCTTTTAAAACTCATATTTTTAATTTACGAGAGATGTGGATGAGAAAGCTTATATACATCTTTTCATCGTTTCTTATATACATCTTTTCATGTTGGACATAATGTTTGCACGTGCGATTATATATAGAACAAAAAAAAATGCAATATTTTAATTAATAGTATAAAGTCACACAAAATTTGATATTATATCTTTTAAAACTCATTCTTTGAATTTATGAAAGATGTGAATGATAAAGCATCAATGAATAAATTGTCATGCATCCTTTTAAATTTAACATAATTCTTACACATGCAATTATAAATAAAATTAAAATAAAATAATGAAATAAATAATATATATATGTATATATATATATATATATATATATATATATATATATATGTCTATAGATATACATATGTATATGTCTGAATGTTCCTGGTAACGGCAGCGATGAGAAAGACATGAAGACAGAGGGTGCTAAGAATAACCGGGCTCGGCTAGGCTGCCATAAGTTGATGACCTTGGCTACGTATAATGGACGATCCCTATCTTCGGAAAATCGTTTACAGGAACTTCAAGAAGAATTAGAAAGAATCAACTGGGACATCCTAGGATTATGTGAAGTAAGAAGAAAAGGAGAAGAGAAGATAGATCTTGCCAGCGGGCTACAGAGGCACAGAAGATGGAAGAACAAGTGGTGTGGGATTTCTGATTCATAAAAGGTGGAAGAATCACATCGTAGAATATGATAGTGCATCAGATAGAGTTGCAAGGTTAGTAATACAGGTGTCCAGAAGATACAAGCTGCAAATTACCCAAGTTTATGCACCAACAGTAAGCTATACTGATGAAGAAGTTGAGGATTACTATGAAGAAGTAGCTTCAATGCATCAAAAGGGAAAATGCTACATAAAATTAATAATGGGAGACTGGAATGCTAGAATTGGAGATAAAGAGAAAGGCGAGTTATCAGTGGGAAATCATGGATATGGGATGCGAAATGAAAGAGGAAACAGATTGATTGAGTTTGCAGAATGTGAACAGTTGTATATCATGAATTCATTTTTCAAGAAAAAGCCACAAAGGAAATGGACATGGCGTTGTGCAAATGGCTCAACAAGTGAAATCGACTACATCTTAACAAACAAAAAGCAACTTATTCAGGATTGCAGCGTTCTCAATAACTTCAATACATGAAGTGATCACAGGTTGGTTAGATGCAAACTGCTGTTAAATACTAAAGTGGAAAGAATGAAGCTTTTGCAACACTCAAAGAAATCAATCGATATAAATAATCTCCAGAAACATAAAGAAGAATTCCATTTGGAACTTAAAAACCGTTTCCAAGTACTTCAATCAACTTTAGAAGAAGAGCAAGATGTTACAGTAGTGAACAAGAAACTAACCAATACTCTACAACATATTGCAAATAAGATAGCCGGCGATGCACAAGTAAAGCAGACAAAGAAAATAACAGAAGAAACAAGAAGATTGATGAAGAAACGCAGAAAATTTAAAATAAAGAAAAACGATCCTAAATCAAGAGTTGAATATGCTGAATTATGTAAAACTGTAAGAAAATGTGTTACAGAAGATATCAGAAAATTTAACTCTGATCTTGTCAAGAAAATTCTAGATGATAACAAAAGTTTAAAATCAGCTAGGCGCAAACTTTGTGTTGGAAGAAAAGGTAGTTTTGCACTAAAGAGGGCAGATGGAACAATCACCAAAATCAATAAAGAAATAGTACACATTGTCGAAAAATTCTATAACGATTTATATAAATGTGAAGACCAAAGAGAAATCAACCTATATGATCCACGAGAAAACTTAACAGAAACCGAAGCCATAATCCCAGTGATGACAGATGAAGTTTTACAAGACATTAAATTTATGAAAAAAGGTAAATGCCCAGGAGAAGATGGAATTACAATCGACCTTATCAAAGAAGCAGGAGAAGAATTTGCAAAAATGCTATCCTTACTGTTTTCCAAATGTCTCAAGAAGTCAGATGTGCCAGAAGATTGGAATAATGCTGTGATGGTGCTACTTTACAAGAAAGGAGAGAAGGAAAACATTAAAAACTACCTTCCGATCAGCTTACTATCAGTGATTTATAAAATTTTCTCCAAAGTTTTAACGACAAGACTTGAATCAGCTCTGCACTCAGCTCAACCTAGAGAACAAGCAGGATTCCGAAGTGGATTCGGCACAATGGATCATATCCAAACGGTAAGGGAACTCATTGAAAAACATAAGGAATATAATTTACCTCTTTGCGTTGCCTTTATTGATTATGAAAAAGCATTTGATTCGGTCTACACATCAGCAGTCGTAGAATCTCTGGAGGACATTGGTATAGACAAACCTTACATCAATATTGTAAAGAAGATTTACAAGAAAGCAACAGCAACCATCCGCTTGGACAAAGGAAAAGCAAAGATCAAGCTTGGAAGAGGGGTAAGACAAGGAGACACCATTTCGCCTAAGCTTTTTACAGCTGTCTTAGAAAATATTTTCAAGAAGCTGGATTGGGAAAACAAACGGATTAGAATAAATGGGGAATATTTAAGTCATCTCCGATTCGCTGACGACATTGTAATTTTCAGTAACAGTCCTGAAGAATTGGAAAATATGCTAAAAGAGTTGGCAGAAGCTAGCATTAATGTGGGATTAAAAATAAACTTGGAAAAGACTAAGGTGATGTTCAATTCATTTGCATCAAAAAAGAAAATTGTCTACAACAACACTGAAATTAAAGAAGTGCAAAGTTATGTGTACCTTGGGCAGGAAATATCATCAGATAATAGTATCATGAATGAAATCAATAGAAGAATAAGAAATGGATGGAGTGCTTTTGGGAAGAACAATATTATTCTGAAGAGTAGCATGCCCCTTTGCTTGAAAAGAAAGGTATTTAAACAATGTGTTTTGCCTGTGCTAACTTATGGAGCAGAAACATGGACGCTAACAAAACGGATGGTGCAAAGATTACAAACAACACAGAGAAGTATGGAAAGATGTATGCTAGGTATAACTAGAAGAGACAGAAAAAGAATAACCTGGATAAGAAGTCAGACGAAAGTTTTTGACATCATTGAAAGAATTCAACGGCTAAAATGGAAATGGGCTGGGCACATTGCAAGAAGACATGACTATAGATGGAGCACAAACACCCTACAATGGTATCCCAGAGATGTAAAACGGCCAAGAAGACGACCTCAAGTAAGATGGAGTGATGAAATCAGAAAAGTAGCCGGTGTAAATTGGATGACTAAAGTACTAGACAGAAAACATTGGAAAAATCTGGGGGAGACCTACATCCAGCAGTGGATTGAAAACGGTTGATGATGATGATGATGATATATATATAGATACATTAATTAATAACATAGCATCTCTTAAAATTTGATATTATTTTTAAGATGCATATTTAAAATTCTTAGAGACATAAGAAAAAGGGCTGCATTATAAAATTTTAACCCATTAAGGGTTTTTGTATTGATTCAATATACTACTGAAGCCCGGTGGTGTAGTGGTCAGCACGCCTGTCTGCCGCACCGCAGGTCGAGAGTTCGACTCCCGACTGGGCAAGGTTCACTCAGCCTTTCATCCCTTCGGGGTCGATAAAATGAGTACCAAGCTTGCTTGGGAACTAAACACCGAGGGTTTCGCGTTAGGTTGACCACCTGGCCGGGACGCATGCTGCATAGCACCTCGGGGCCCCGGGTCAAGAAAACAGAGATGGGCACTGTCGGCCCAGATCCTTCTTGGATTGTATAGCCACAGAGTTTAGTTTCAATATACTACTAATGCACCCCTTTGTCATACTTAAGAGAAAAGTCCCGTTTCGTCGAGAGACTTTGACTTCATTTAGAGAGATTTAATGATTTTTCCCAGTAAATATATAAATTGGGTGATAAACCATTCCGATTAATTTTTGTATCCATATAGGAATTTTTTTATTTACAGATAAATATGAATATTATCTTCTCGAGTATTATTTCCCACGATGGAAGTAATTAACTTGCAGGATAGTTATAAAATACTTATCTGAAGTATGAAGGACAAACAAGCCTACCGTCGAAAGAGCGGGATGGAATCTGACATGCAGGTGTTCTAAAAGTATGTGCTTTATAATGAAATGAAGTACAACAGTCGAGCCCTCACAGATTTCATTGCAGTGACACAGTTTTCAAAAGTCAAATATAAAACAAACTCTAATGATTTTTCATCGAATAATAATCTAAACAATAAAAAACCCATACACGTTGCCGAAATAGTGCTTATTGCAAAAATAAAAAGACGCAAAAGAGAAAGTCAAAGACGAGCAAGATGTACCAACAGAACGCATTTATTACATTATTATCTACCATCATTTCACCATGTTCGTGTTCGCCATGGTCTCCCGATCCCGCTCTAGTTTTATATATCTTGATATAATTAAAGTTCAAGTGTATACAATAATATCATAATTATATCTGACATGAAACACACGATTAAAACGGAGATGCCGTATAACTGTTTGACATATTTTCTGGTTGCCAACAATTTGTATTGTGGATGCATCATGTAAAAGCGGGCACTAGAAAGTTTCGTAACGTGACTAAAATGTTCTTTTTTTTCGTCTGCCTGGGATAATTTCTTATTTCCAGTGTTTTTTTGCGATTTTTAAAAAATAGTGTTTTGTAGTTCTGCAAGTAAAATTTGAAAATAATTGATGGTTTTTCAAAGTGCGGTTTATTTTATGATTAAAAAGTGTTTGTTACCACTATAATTTCGAAATTTCACTAGTCTAATTATAATTGTGACAGAAATTTCTTCTTTACCTCTTACTTGAGCAAATACCTAAAAGCTACCCATAGCTAAAATTTCATCTCGTTTGTTTTACATGCGCTACAGCCACGGTCGGCAACAGGCGGACCACGGCCCACATCCGGACCGCGGAAGGTCGAAACCTGGACCACCGAAATAATTTATAAATATTTACATATACACTGTAAAAAAAATCTGTAAAGTTACTAAAGTTTTTCAAGGAAACTGGGAATCCTAAAACTTTTTATGTAACGGTAACAACAAAAATTCGTGTAACAGACGCACTTTTGCGCCGAAAATAAAAAAATCTGCAAGGTTACTAGAAATTTTTTAGGAAACTGGGATGCCTAGAACTTTTCATGTAACTGCAACCCAGGTTACAGATAAAATTTTAGTAAGATTACTGTAATTTTAGCAGATTCATTTGTACAGTTACAGATTTCTGTAGCTTTACAAAAACTAGTTTTGTAGATTTGCAGATATTTCTGTGCAGTTACAGATGAAAGTTTAGTAAGCATGTAACTTTACATCTGTAGAACTACAGATTTTTTTTTTTTTACTGTGTAATAGATACGCTTCAGTGATAGCCTTATCAATGTTTCTTATATTTTACAAGTAATAGCGCGATTGATTGGATTTTTGCTAGTGATACATAGTTGTTATGATATGAAACGCAAAATACTGCGTTGGAGCGCAAGCGCGGCGCTGAGAAGGAGTGAATTGACCGACTGCATCCTCTGAAGAATTTTGGGGTACACATGTCTTAGAAAATATGAAAATTGCAAAAAAAAAACTGTCTATTAACCTGGCTAGTATGTTTGGCTCCACATATGTATGTGAAACAATACTCTCCAAAATGATTTTTTTTTGAACGCCCACTTGAAGATACTCTTCGCATTACACTGTAAAAAAAAAAAACGGACTAAAATACGGAAATGCTTCTGTCAATCGAGACTCTAGTACTATTTCCTTATTATAACGGCCCTTTTTCCAGGCAAATTACAGAAAAATGTCCGTTTTTTTAGCATTTACGGGTGGAAACTTCCGTTAAAATACAGAAATAGTACTGTCGTTTCGATTGCTAGTAGAATTTCCGTATTTTAGTCCGTTTTGTTTTACAGTGTAGCTATTCACCTCGTGAACCAAACTATAAAAAACTGGCTCATGACCGCAAGCGTAATGTTTCGCATTAATTTTACAATGAATACCTGCCTTTTCTATTTTATTATGTGTATGTAAAATTCTTCAGAACGCATACCTGTGTATGTAGTAATTTTTGAGTACGAATATCTGAATTTTCTATTTTCTATTATATGTATGTGTTTAAAAGTAAAAATTAAAAAGTAATAAGTACTTACATTACTTATGTGAATTTAATTTGTACCTCGATAAGTTTTTTCTAAAATACTCGGACCCCACTTAAAATTACTTGCCGACCCCTGCGCTAGAGGCTCATAAATCTTAAAGATTTGTTTACCTCTATGTACGTTATATATTTATATTTCTTGCAGTTAGCTTAATATGTATACATGATAGACTACAGGAAAAGTATTGAAATTGCACTGTAATTTGATAAGTGTTTATTACGTTGAGGTATGCATGCATAGGTAACAGTCATTTTGCAAACTGATGATAGTGACTGTTATTTGATACTGTTAAAATTACAGAAGTGGGGCGGGGGTTATACATTTATGAACGAAAATCTATTTTGAGCTTAGAGTTAAATATTCTTCATTATTAGTAAATTTTGTAAGAACCACCTGCTAATTTTACTTGTTTTAAAACTCTTTAATATATAACATAGCATAAGAATAGTGTGTAAAAAAAAAGTAGTTTTCCATCAATTCTTTTACACATGATAATATTTCTGTAATAGCAGTTTTCTGAAATGTATTCAATTCACATATATCGTATCTTTCACATTTTATTATCAGCATTTCTTATAAAGCATCCAAAATATTTCTGAGATTTGTGTGCCTTGACTCTTTTAATATTTTTCCAAAGCACCATTTCGTCATACTCGACAGAACATTCATCTTTTATCAAGATACTTTCACTTCCATCTCGAGTTTCGGAAAACGTCATTGATTAGATCTTTACCAGGTAAAAATCGCAATTCAGAAAGTTTTTCAAAAATGTTTCTTTCACTTTAGCACGGATTTTATTATCTGGGACGTATACATATTTGTTTCTTTCGTATTCTTTTGTAAGTCGGAAAAAAGTGACATAATATTTATATTTTATAATTTGAAATTGGTGTAGTACATATGCTGTATATACGCGTATATAATGGAGGCGTTTACAAATATTTTAGAGATATAAAAACGAGATTTATAATTTATTGCTAAGCAACGGCCCTTTTCGACTATTATCTGCAAAAAAAATGCCTTCAGAAAGGACTTTTAAAGTGAAAATTAGTGGAATTATTATTCTCGTACAAGCAAAATCTTGAAAACCTTGAAGTGGATTTATTTTATAACTTTTACTCGAATGTAACACAAATTTTATTATCAGATAAATATGTGTATGTTATATGTTAAACATTCATTTTTAGGTCGAAATTATTTACATACTAGCCGCCCTTGGCGACCAGTTTGGTCTACTTTAAATCTATGCTAAGCATTGTATCATGTTACTTTTATTCATAATTTAATTTACTTGCTCAATCCTTCGCCAAATCGGAAGATTCTGATACAGAAATCATGAACTCGGTATTTTTATGTTAGCCGAGTGCAGTAGATATATCGCCAAACATTGTACCCGTCGTATTTTTTCTTATTTCATTAATTTCATTACTTTCACTCATTTTATTTAAAATACATAATTTTAATTTAAAACTGAAATGATTAAAATTTATGACTCTCAATTTTCACTTATTTCTTTAAAAAAAAAAAAAAAAAAAAAAAAAAAAAAAAATGAAAAGGAAAGAAAAGAAAAGTAATAAATAATACTATAAACTATGACATTTAATTTCAAAATCAAAGCTTTATTTTAATTTGCCTCGCGAAAAATTGTTTCTGACAGTCGCATGCGATGGACTTTTATAATACTGATGATATGATGGCGATGGAACAATATTTGGCGATTTATCTCCTGCGCCCGGCTAACATTAAATTACCAAATTGGCTGTTTGGCATATAAAAAGTTAAGCGGTCAACCAGGAACTATTGATGACAGTCACATGACTTAGGCTATTATTATAGAGATTGTTTAAATCTATATTATTACAAAAAGGCGTAATTAAAAGGCTGTATTTACGTTTGTATATTGAACGCCTTTTCTAGTATTACAGGCCTAAAAAGAGGTGGAATTTATCATTATGCAAAGGCCAGTCTGACCATATTGCCGCAAAAGAGATGCTTTCATGGAGTACCTTGAAAAGTTGCAAAACTAAAAAAAAAAAAAAAAAAAAAAAAAATTAATTTACATAAACAAATACAAAAATCATTGTTTCATTTAATTTAGAATTGATAAATTTACTTAATTAACCTTAAATCACTTCGAGTAATTTTTCAATACAATGAAGTTTTTAACTAATTTAATGCAGTTTTAAATTAGCACATGTGACCATTGATTAATGCTCCATGCGAACTAACTTTCCTTCCATCACTTTGGTATTTACTAGCACGTCATTGTTTATTTTTTCAAGTGGGTATCCGTTTACAAAACAAAGGCTAATTATCAAAGTTATTGTAATCAAAAGCAATATTCACGGCAAAATCATGCCCAAAATACGCAAAACAATTTCTGTAATTTTAATATTAGTTTGAGCAAAAAGTTTTGGGAAATTTTTAATCTAATACTTACCAGAATTTGTATTGCATATAGGATTACTAGTGGTTCAGTTCCATCCAATTATGACCTCTTTCGATCAATGCAACACTTTTTCAAGAGCTGTTAATTTGAATCCTTTAATGAAGTTGAAGAGGCATGTCAAGAGTTTTTCGATTCCAAGGAGCCGCCATGGCACTTTCAGCAAATCCGGAATCTGGCAGAACAATGGCAGAAAGTCGTGGACTATGATGGTCTCTACTTTGAAGAATAGTCCTTGTTGCTTTTGTTGTTAATTTGCGCATAACAACGCAACTTTCACAAATTTCCCAGAACGTTTTGCTCAACCTAGTAATTAATTAGTCTGTTTTCGATAGATTTATACATTCTTAGCGGTCAAAGATCCTCAAAAACATGTTTTTGCAAAATGCTTGTCTGTGAAACTCTCTGTCTGACACAAATTTTGTGAGCGCTTTATCTCAAGAACTAACGAAAGGAATTTAATAAAGCTTTAGATCCAGTTAGTCCCTGACATAAATTGTTGTAAATCGCCCAACAGGTGGCGCTGCTATGCTGCATGCTCTTATTTCTGAAATAATTATAAATAAAGAACAAATGCACGGATTTTAATGAAACTTTAGATTCAGTTAGTCCTTGATATTGTTTGGTACTGATTATTTTTTGGTGTAAATCGCCTAACTGGTGGCGCTGCTATGCATTATTCATGATATCTCAAAGCTCTCTCTCAAGAACTAATGCACGAATTTTCATCAAACTTGATAATTAATTAGTCCCTGATATAAATTAGTGTTGCTTAGATTATGGTGTAAATTTTCCAATAGGTATCGCTGTTATGCTGTATTTTTCATGATTTCCGCAACAACTGTATCTCAAGAACTAATGTATGAATTTTCATCAAATTTCAGATTCAGCTAGTCTCTAATAAGAATTAATACTGATTAGTTTTTCATGTGAAACCCTTAACAGGTGTCGCTAGTATCAAGATTTTTTTACGATTTCCACAATAACATGTATAGTATTCAATTCTATCTTTAGTAATGCACGGATTTTCATCAAATTTAGTATTCTTGACATAAGTTGTTCCTGATTAGATTTTGTTGTAAATCACATAACCGGTGGAGCTTCTATGCCGCATTTTTCAGAAAGTATTAACATGTATCAGATAGAAAAAAAATTGTGGATTAGCCACATCCAACTAGTTTACATATGTATATGTTTTAAATAATATACAATTTTCTGAAACTGCATATACAAAGTTGGCTTTTCATTTAATAATTAATTTCTATAACGTTTCCGGTACATAATTTATATAATTAATTTAAAATTAAGAAGAAATCTGTAAAATATAATGTTTACATGGTTTGCTCAAATATAAATTTAATTCATTATTGAAATACGAATATCCTTGAGAACAAATCAGGCATTTTAAAAAAATAGATATTCAGCCTGCTTCATTTAAATATTTGCAGTTAAACATGCAAATATTAACTTCTCTGGAAAGCAAATTCAATTTTAACTTTACAGACATGAAAAGAGTTAAGGAAATAAAATTATATTACATTTGTAATACATATAAAATACATGTATATGGTTTTTTAACTGAACGTCGTTATTTTAAAATATATCGATAACAGCGCATATGCTTTAAAATAGATATAATTACGAGATAAGATAAATTATAGATTATATTATCATTTAAAAGGCGACAATGTATTTTTTGTTAGATAGTTTTACAACAATTACTTGACATAGTATTAAATGGCTTTATGAAGTGAAATGATTTAATGAAGGAAACAATAAAGTACAATTCTTGCGGTAAATTCTATTTATTTCAGTTATTCTTAAAATCTTAGCAATTTCAATTTTCAAAATTTTTCAAGTTTCCAAAATTTTTTAAAAGTGTTTATGACGTTGTTTTGTCTGGGTGTCTGTCAGTTTGCCCGTGCTCTTATTCACGTAAATATACCTGGATTGTTATGCAATTTATCCCATGCAATCAATTGATTGACATTTACCTGGTACTGAAAATGTAACATCTATAGTTCGTTTACATTTCATTTATAATTTATTTACAGTTTGTTTATACTTCGTTTACACAGTCAAAAGAACTCAATCGTATTATCGTCTTTAGCAGTAAAATATGTGGGTTGTAATTTATTCGTGTTACGCTATTTCACATGTTTTCAAACTAATATACAACACTAAAGTGCACTACAATATGCTTACTACAGATTACAGAATATAGTGTATATATTATTTTTCGTTCTGTTGCATGGACATGCAAAACTTTCGATAAAAGTACAGTATATAAGTGATAATTGCTGGAAGTGCGTTTTCAGTTGTGGTATGCTTATTTAAATTTAACTATTTGTTTCCATATTATATGATGTGAATAATTTCTATACATTCTACGCAGTGCTGCAAAAATGAATTCGAGTACATTTCCGTTTATTTACGGAAACAGCTGTAAGGGAATTTTCCACTTTGTTATGCGTTTGCTACATGAACTAAATTTTAGCATACAATGTAGTATACATACAAATCTGCAAATCATGTACTAGGTTTAACAAATTAATTTGATTACTTTTCCAAATATCGATGGTAATTATTGAAATTGGGTTTTTAAATAAGTTCTTCGTTTTCCATTTTTATTATCATCTTTCAACTTATTAAAATATGAAGTTTTGTTAAACTTTTTAATGTGTTAGGAATTGTTTTATAACCTATTCTCGATGCATGATTTTTTCCTTATTTCTATGGCTAGAGAGGCTATTTAGCGATTAAAATTAGATTTAACTACACAATTGTATTATTCTTACTGAACTGGGAAATGTAATCTGTACTATTTTAAGAAAATATATATTTTACTAAGCGCTAACACATGCATGAACAAGTCGGGAGATAAAACAATTTAGTCCAGGCAATAGGGAAATTTACCTAGCAAAATTAATGGTAGTTCTGGAAATCGGCTTACTTTATGTTTTTTTGGTCGCTGAATCCGAATTTATAACTTCCCACCAAAATTTCCCCCGGCAACCCCCCCCCAAATTTTGGTAAAAAGACCCCCCCCAAAAAAGGTTTTATTAAAAAAATCATTTTTTTTATTGTTTTAGGGAAAAAGTATCTATCAATTCAGAAAGTAGACAAAATTTACAACAAATTAGATATATGACATTATGACTTAGGATGAAGGGGAAGGGAGAATCTGCCTCGGAACATGCGCCGCGGTGCTGCGTGGACTAAGATGCGCAATTGCACTTAACCACTCACACGGTAACATTCGCCCTCCCATCTCCCCTCCGAACTTCTTCTATAAGGTTTACTTTAAGTTTTTTGGGTCGCTGAATCCGTATTTTTAACTTACACCCAAAATTCCCCCCCGGACCCCCTCCCCCCAATAGTTGTTTTTAACTTAAATTTCTTATTGTTTTAGGGGAAAAGCATTACGAAATTCAGAAACTAGACAAAATTTGCAAAAAAATAGGATATATGACATTATGACGTAGGATAAACGGGGAGAGAGAGGGCTGCTTCGGAACATTCCCCGGGCGCTTTTCTCAAAAAACATATTTTTTCAAAAAATCAATTTTTTGGGGGGTTGCCAGGAGAAATTTTGGTGGGAAGTTATAAATTCGGATTCATCTACCCCAAAAACATAAAGTGAGTCGAAATCCAGAACTAGTAATAAATTTTCCAGGTAAAATCCCTATTGCCTGGACTTCATAACTTGGGAAATAATTGGGACTCATAACTGGGAATGATAATCTCTGGAAGTGTTATTTTAGTAGTTTTAAGCGTGTTTTATTCTTAAATAATTTTTTGATAAATAGTGGAGTGTATATAAAGACAGGTAAAATACACAGCTGTATAGAAGTATTCAAGTATGCTTCCGCCTCTAGAAATAAAATGCTGAAATGGAATTTTGAACCTATTATGCGAATTTCGCGCTTTCTACATAGTTTAAAAGCACTTATGAATTCAGTTCGGCTGTCCGTCTGGCCATCTGTCTGTCTGAACTGTAACTTGCGGTAATATAGTTGGATTGCTCTGTATCTGATATATGTTATTGAAATTTACTATGTCATCTTCGGTATTGAAATATAAAGTATGCACTCTCCATAGTTTATTTACAAAGACCCTCAAAAGTATTCCATTACATTATGGTCTATGGGCAAATGACGTAAATATATAAATACGTAGCACATATAGTCTTCGTCTGGTCTATCCGTCAATCTGTCTGTCTGTACGCATATAACAGCGTAAATCTACTGAACCAGATGGTTTTAAATTTAATATATATAATCGTTAGAGAATTTGGTGGTGTCATTTGAAAATTTATGAAAATCGAAATAAAACTTTAAACGATATTAATAAAAGTTTTCTTAATTCAATTAAATCCTATCATGGGTAATTTATTCAATTATATCGCATCATAGATAATGATTCTAAGTTACCATGGTGATTACGTCCTATTTAAGATGGAGTCATATTATTTCCATATTATTGAATTTAATATATATAATCGTAATAATTTTTCTATTCATGCAATTTCGCATAAGAGTGCAACAGCTACTGCCCCAAGATCTGAACATTTATAAATTTAGTTATAGAACGGACGCAACTCATTTGCCACGTTTGTCGTAGAATTTCCGACTTGTTTATATATAACTCAAAAATTGCATGTCTGAATGAAGTGATATTTTAGATTCGCAAATTTTAAGCTTTTAGAATTTGTTTCTTGTTTAAAATATTACTAGTAATAAGTTTTTGAAAAAATATATATTCTGAAGTTAATTTTCGGCGGAAAAATGAATTACTTTTTGTTAAAACAAACATCGATTTCTAGAACCTTCCAATTATCCAAAATTACAGCTCATTCCACCAAGTAGTTGTTTCGAAATGTGTTTGAAAAACTACCATCATTAAATTTTATTTTGGAACAATTACACTACAATTTAATATTAGGAGTTACAAGATTTAAATATTTAAATTCCTATCATTCTACGCAGAATGATTTTAATTTTAAAATCCATAAGGTAAAATTCATTTCAAAAGAATAATACAATGTCGAAATTAGGTATTCTTATTAAAAATGTCTCATTTCCGTACAATTTTTAATAACCTTATAATGGACAACCTTATAATTTTTTTTAACATGAGAGTAGTTGCGTGTTTTTTAAAGACGCTATTGGTCGATTTTGGTCTTTTTGTTGCCGTTTCTTGCTGGCGGAATAGGAAAGAGTTTTCATTAATTATTCAACTTTTATTTTCACTGAATTTATAAATTTGCGCTTCACTGAAATTAGTCGAATTTCTGACGAGTTCAGAAATATTTGGAAAACGTGAAAATGATTTATTGCTAGTTATTAAGTTGTATTCAATTTAATTATTTTATTGTCAATATATATTTTGAAAAAAACTAGAATTTCTTATAGTTTTACTATTGTAGAGGAAAACAAAATAAGGTTAACCACATGAAATCTTAGTATTGTAGTTATAAGGAGAGATGGCTACGAGTACAATAATTAAAATGGGTGGTAAAAAGACCGGCGTTCGAGTACAGCCGGGTTAACATAAATCGGAAGAAGGCATCGAATGGCTAATCCCTAATGGCCCTATCGAATGGCTAATTCATTTGTTCACATTACAATTCGAAGACTAAAATACGTAGGGCTTTTCCATTTCGCTAATTTTGTTGGCAGTCTGTACTTTAATTGCCATTAATTATAGAAAACGTTTTCACCGGAAAAATTAAACAAAAAATTGCATATAAAGTTCAAAATGGCTATAACGTGAGTTCATACTCATACCAACTCCCTTCTAATGTCGAGTTGCATAGTAGTCTTTTAAGACTGCTTGGAAGTTTTGAAACCTAAGGGTCATTCCACATAAAATGAGCAAATATTTAAAAAAAGTCGTGGCCGCATACTAACCAATTTTAATAAATTTCGATGCAAATGTTCAATTCATATTCAAGTAATGATCTGCAAAATATCTTGACAAAAATAAATTTTTTTAGCAGTTGTGGACATTTAAAAAACTTGTGATATAGAATGGCATGAGCGCAATCGTTCAAAGCTGCAAATTTGAAGTTCTGTATCTTGAAATCTATATAACAGAAAGGAATTTTTTTTTATAATTTGTAAACTCAGAAAAATTATCTTCTTATTTACTGAGTAATAATAATCTAGTAACGCAATGATCATTTATAAATTGGTTGCAAAAATTGCATTTTTGTGAATTTTGAGAAAATTAGAAACGTTATAAAAATCAAAGGAATTAAAAGACATCTGTGAAATTAATGCCTGATGTAGTATGACATATGGAGATTGAATTCTCCAAGTTTGAAAGTCGCCATTTATTTCCTTCATCTTAAAAAAAAAAATAGAAACTTAAAAAAAATTACAAAATCATGATTTTTACCTCTTCTGTATGAGCAAAAAATAAATAAAGGACAGGATCGACATTAACAATATTGCACAAAAAATAAAGATTAATAAGTCCATGATATGCTCCAAAAAGTCCAAGATTGCCTTTTGATTCCTAACATAACAAAACTGGGTTCAAAATAGTAATGTTTTCTACATTCCATTCGCTATACCACTTTCTAGGCTTAATTATATTTTCAGGTGCTTCTCTTCACGGACATGTAGCGCCGTCTCTCGATCAAAAATGTTACTTTTAAAGATATTAGGTGTGCCATATTGAGAGAACTGTCCATATTGGGTACAAGTACCTTATAATAAATCTTGGCAAGTGACTAATACCAAAGTATTTTTTTGTAAAATTACAAAAAAGTGAAAATATCTTTATTAAGTTTGACGATCGTTTCATCGCACAAATGGTGACATTTTCAAAACGTCGTTTGTGCGATGAAACAATCGTCAATCTTAATAAAGATATTTTATCACTTTTTACAGCATCATTTAGCTTAATCTGGAAATATAATGTTTACCCGTGATCCTTTAAAGAAAATCACACGTTTTTTCCGCGATCCTTTGGAAATTTTTGCGGGTTTTTTTTTTTTTTTTCGATCCTTTAAAAAAATGCGTTTTTCCCGCGATGCTGTAAAGAGATTTGCTTAATTTGGCAAAGTTGGTACTCGCGTTTTTCTTGTATTTCTTCCGTTATCCCCCCCCCCCACCCCACACACACACACACATAAAAATGTCAAGAAATTTTAATGCATATTTGCGTAGATCCACGGGATAATAAAATTCAGTGCCAAAAAAGCGCAATTCCGCGGAAAAGTAACATGTCAGTAAAATAGATTTTGCAGGTTCAAGTCAATTCTCTGTATTACATAGTTCTGCATTAATGAAATGAAAAAAGAGAGCGAAAATAATGGAAACAGAATCATCAGTAAACAGGAATCTTGTTAATGCATGAATTTTGTCTATGATTACTGTACATTATAGATGTATGTACAAAAATTTCTAAATCGCTCTTGTGAAGGAAAAAAAAATCGAAAAATTCCCCAGTCGGTTACAGGAAATTCTTCAGTTGGTCATGCCAAAAAAAATCGCAATATTTGTCAATCTATCGCTTAAAAAAAATCACAAAATTGATCAATCAGTCGCAGAAGAAAAAGAAAAATCGACAGTTGGTTGTGAGGGAAAAATGAAATTTGTCGCATATAAATTAGGGAAATTTTGCAAAATCGCACAAAAGAATAAAAATCTCTTTCTCGGGGGGGGGGGGGGAATCGGAAGGAGTCACATGCCTGTAGAAAAATTTAAAGAGGCGGCAGACACGGCATTTTTTAGTATCCAGCATTTTCCTATGATGAGAAAGATCCATGAAATCCTGCATGCTGAAGCGGTCAACCCGGAAAACTGAAGCGGTCAACCCGGAACTATTGATGACAGTCACATGACTTGGGCTATTATTATAGAGATTGTTTAAATCTATATTATTACAAAAAGACGTAATTAAAAGGCTGTATTTACGTTTATATATTGAACGCCTTTTCTAGTATCACAGGCCTAAAAAGAGGTGGAATTTATCATTATGCAAAGGCCAGTCATATCGCCGCAAAAGAGATGCTTTCAGGGAGTACCTTGAAAATTAGCAAAACTAAAATAAAAGTCAATTAATTTACATAAACAAAAACAAAAATCATTGTTTAATTTAATTTAGAATTGATAATGTACTTAATTAACCTTAAATCACTTCGAGTAATTTTTCAATACAATGAATTTTTTAACTAATTTAATGCAGTTTTAAATTAGCACATGGGACCATTGATTAATGCTCCATGCGAACTAACTTTCCATCCATCACTTTGGTATTTACTAGCACGTCATTGTTTATTTTTTCAAGTGGGTATCCGTTTACAAAACAAAGGCTAATTATCAAAGTTATTGTAATCAAAAGCAATATTCACGGCAAAATCATGCCCAAAATACGCAAAACAAATTCTGTAATTTTAATATTAGTTTGAGCAAAAAGTTTTGGGAAATTTTTAATCTAATACTTACCAGAATTTGTATCGCATATAGGATTACTAGTGGTTCAGTTCCATCCAATTATGGGCTCTTTCGATCAATGCAACACTTTTTCAAGAGCCGTTAATTTGAATCCTTTAATGAAGTCGAAGAAGCATGTCAAGAGTTTTTCGATTCCAAGGAGCCGCCATGGTACTTTCAGCAAATCCGGGATCTGGCACAACAATGGCAGAAAGTCGTGGACTATGATGGTCTCTACTTTGAAGAATAGTCCTTGTTGCTTTTGTTGTTAATTTACGCATAACAACGCAACTTTCACAAATTTCCCAGAACTTTTTGCTCAACATAGTAATTAATTAGTCTGTTTTCGACAGATTTATACTTTCTTAGCGGTCAAAGATCCTCAAAAACATGTTTTTGCAAAATGGTTGTCTGTGAAACTCTCTGTCTGACACAAATTTTGTGAGCGCTTTATCTCAAGAACTAACGAACGGAATTTAATAAAGCTTTAGATCCAGTTAGTCCCTGACATAAATTGTTGTAAATCGCCCAACAGGTGGCGCTGCTATGCTGCATGCCCTTATTTCTGAAATAATTATAAATAAAGAACAAATGCACGGATTTTAATGAAACTTTAGATTCAGTTAGTCCTTGATATTGTTTGGTACTGATTATTTTTTGGTGTAAATCGCCTAACTGATGGCGCTGCTATGCATTATTCATGATATCTCAAAGCTCTATCTCAAGAACTAATGCATGAATTTTCATCAAACTTGATAATTAATCAGTCCCTGATATAAATTAGTGTTGCTTAGATTATGGTGTAAATTTTCCAATAGGTGTCGCTGTTATGCTGTATTTTTCATGATTTCCGCAACAACTGTATCTCAAGAACTAATGCATGAATTTTCATCAAATTTCAGATTCAGCTAGTCTCTAATAAGAATTAGTACTGATTATTTTTTCATGTGAAACCCTTAACAGGTGGCGCTAGTATCAAGATTTTTTTACGATTTCCACAATAACATGTTTAGTATTCAATTCTATCTTTAGTAATGCACGGATTTTCATCAAATTTAATATTCTTGACATAAGTTGTTGCTGATTAGATTTTGTTGTAAATCACATAACCGGTCGAGCTTCTATGCCGCATTTTTCAGGAAGTATTAACATGTATCAGATAGAAGAAAAATTGTGGGATAGCCACATTCAACTAGTTTACACATGTATATGTTTAAGGTATTATGCAATTTTCTGAAACTGCATATACAAAGTTGACTTCTTATTTAATAATTATTTTCTATAACGTTTCCGGTAGATGATTTATATAATTAATTTAAAATTAAGAAGAAATCTGTAAAATATAATGTTTACATAAATAATGGTTTCCTCAAATATAAATTTAATTCATTATTGAAATACGAATATCCTTGTTAAGAACAAATCAGGCATTTTTAAAAAATAGAAATTCAGCCTGCTTTATTTAAATATTTGCAGTTAAACATACAAATATTAACTTCTCTGGAAAGCAAATTCAATTTTAACTTTACAGACATGAAAAGAGTTAAGGAAATAAAATTATATTACATTTGTAATACATATAAAGTACATATATATGGTTTTTTTACTGAACATCGTTATTTTAAAATATATCGATAACAGCGCATATGCTTTAAAATAGATATAATTACGAGATAAGATAAATTATAGATTATATTATCATTTAAAAGGCGACAATGTATTTTTTGTTAGATAGTTTTACAACAATTATTTGACATAGTATTAAATGGCTTTATGAAGTGGAATGATTTAATGAAGGAAACAATAAAGTACAATTCTTGCGGTAAATTCTATTTATTTCAGTTATTCTTAAAATCTTAGCAATTTCAATTTTCAAAATTTTTCAAGTTTCCAAAATTTTTTAAAAGTGTTTATGAAGTTGTTTTGTCTGGGTGTCTGTCAGTTTGCCCGTGCTCTTATTCACGTAAATATACCTGGATTGTTATGCAATTTATCCCATGCAATCAATTGCCATGCAATTGATTGACATTTACCTGGTACTGAAAATATAACATCTATAGTTCGTTTACATTTCATTTATAATTTATTTACAGTTTGTTTATACTTCGTTTACACAGTCAAAAGAACTCAATCGTATTATCGTCTTTAGCAGTAAAATATGTGGGTTGTAATTTATTCGTGTTACGCTATTTCACATGTTTTCAAACTAATATACAACACTAAAGTGCACTACAATATGCTTACTACAGATTACAGAATATAGTGTATATATTATTTATCGTTCTGTTGCATGGACATGCAAAACTTTCGATAAAAGTACTGTATATAAGTGATAATTGCTGGAAGTGCGTTTTCAGTTGTGGTATGCTTATTTAAATTTAACTATTTGTTTCCATATTATATGATGTGAATAATTTCTATACATTCTACGCAGTGCTGCAAAAATGAATTCGAGTACATTTCCGTTTATTTACGGAAACAGCTGTAAGGGAATTTTCCACTTTGTTATGCGTTTGCTACATGAACTAAATTTTAGCATACAATGTAGTATACATACAAATCTGCAAATCATGTACTAGGTTTAACAAATTAATTTGATTACTTTTCCAAATATCGATGGTAATTATTGAAATTGGGTTTTTAAATAAGTTCTTCGTTTTCCATTTTTATTATCATCTTTCAACTTATTAAAATATGAAGTTTTGTTAAACTTTTTAATGTGTTAGGAATTGTTTTATAACCTATTCTCGATGCATGATTTTTTCCTTATTTCTATGGCTAGAGAGGCTATTTAGCGATTAAAATTAGATTTAACTACACAATTGTATTATTCTTACTGAACTGGGAAATGTAATCTGTACTATTTTAAGAAAATATATATTTTACTAAGCGCTAACACATGCATGAACAAGTCGGGAGATAAAACAATTTAGTCCAGGCAATAGGGAAATTTACCTAGCAAAATTAATGGTAGTTCTGGAAATCGGCTTACTTTATGTTTTTTTGGTCGCTGAATCCGAATTTATAACTTCCCACCAAAATTTCCCCCGGCAACCCCCCCCCAAATTTTGGTAAAAAGACCCCCCCAAAAAGGTTTTATTAAAAAAATCATTTTTTTTATTGTTTTAGGGAAAAAGTATCTATCAATTCAGAAAGTAGACAAAATTTGCAACAAATTAGATATATGACATTATGACTTAGGATGAAGGGGAAGGGAGAATCTGCCTCGGAACATGCGCCGCGGTGCTGCGTGGACTAAGATGCGCAATTGCACTTAACCACTCACACGTTAACATTCGCCCTCCCATCTCCCCTCCGAACTTCTTCTATAAGGTTTACTTTAAGTTTTTTGGGTAGCTGAATCCGTATTTTTAACTTACACCCAAAATTCCCCCCCGGACCCCCTCCCCCCAATAGTTGTTTTTAACTTAAATTTCTTATTGTTTTAGGGGAAAAGCATTACAAAATTCAGAAACTAGACAAAATTTGCAAAAAAATAGGATACATGACATTATGACGTAGGATAAACGGGGAGAGAGAGGGCTGCTTCGGAACATTCCCCGCGCGCTTTTCTCAAAAAACAAATTTTTTCAAAAAATCAATTTTTTGGGGGGTTGCCAGGAGAAATTTTGGTGGGAAGTTATAAATTCGGATTCATCTACCCCAAAAACATAAAGTGAGTCGAAATCCAGAACTAGTAATAAATTTTCCAGGTAAAATCCCTATTGCCTGGACTTCATAACTTGGGAAATAATTGGGACTCATAACTGGGAATGATAATCTCTGGAAGTGTTATTTTAGTAGTTTTAAGCGTGTTTTATTCTTAAATAATTTTTTGATAAATAGTGGAGTGTATATAAAGACAGGTAAAATACACAGCTGTATAGAAGTATTCAAGTATGCTTCCGCCTCTAGAAATAAAATGCTGAAATGGAATTTTGAACCTATTATGCGAATTTCGCGCTTTCTACATAGTTTAAAAGCACTTATGAATTCGGTTCGGCTGTCCGTCTGGCCATCTGTCTGTCTGAACTGTAACTTGCGGTAATATAGTTGGATTGCTCTGTATCTGATATATGTTATTGAAATTTACTATGTCATCTTCGGTATTGAAATATAAAGTATGCACTCTCCATAGTTTATTTACAAAGACCCTCAAAAGTATTCCATTACATTATGGTCTATGGGCAAATGACGTAAATATATAAATACGTAGCACATATAGTCTTCGTCTGGTCTATCCGTCAATCTGTCTGTCTGTACGCATATAACAGCGCTACTGAACCAGATGGTTTTAAATTTAATATATATAATCGTTAGAGAATTTGGTGGTGTCATTTGAAAATTTATGAAAATCGAAATAAAACTTAAAACGATATTAATAAAAGTTTTCTTAATTCAATTAAATCCTATCATGGGTAATTTATTCAATTATATCGCATCATAGATAATGATTCTAAGTTACCATGGTGATTACGTCCTATTTAAGATGGAGTCATATTATTTCCATATTATTGAATTTAATATATATAATCGTAATAATTTTTCTATTCATGCAATTTCGCATAAGAGTGCAACAGCTACTGCCCCAAGATCTGAACATTTATAAATTTAGTTATAGAACGGACGCAACTCATTTGCCACGTTTGTCGTAGAATTTCCGACTTGTTTATATATAACTCAAAAATTGCATGTCTGAATGAAGTGATATTTTAGATTCGCAAATTTTAAGCTTTTAGAATTTGTTTCTTGTTTAACATATTACTAGTAATATGTTTTTGAAAAAATATATATTCTGAAGTTAATTTTCGGCGGAAAAATGAGTTACTTTTTGTTAAAACAGACATCGATTTCTAGAACCTTCCAATTATCCAAAATTACAGCTCATTCCACCAAGTAGTTGTTTCGAAATGTGTTTGAAAAACTACCATCATTAAATTTTATTTTGGAACAATTACACTACAATTTAATATTAGGAGTTACAAGATTTAAATATTTAAATTCCTATCATTCTACGCAGAATGATTTTAATTTTAAAATCCATAAGGTAAAATTCATTTCAAAAGAATAATACAATGTCGAAATTAGGTATTCTTATTAAAAATGTCTCATTTCCGTACAATTTTTAATAACCTTATAATGGACAACCTTATAATTTTTTTTAACATGAGAGTAGTTGCGTGTTTTTTAAAGACGCTATTGGTCGATTTTGGTCTTTTTGTTGCCGTTTCTTGCTGGCGGAATAGGAAAGAGTTTTCATTAATTATTCAACTTTTATTTTCACTGAATTTATAAATTTGCGCTTCACTGAAATTAGTCGAATTTCTGACGAGTTCAGAAATATTTGGAAAACGTGAAAATGATTCATTGCTAGTTATTTTGTATTCAATTTAATTATTTTATTGTCAATATATATTTTGAAAAAAACTAGAATTTCTTATAGTTTTACTATTGTAGAGGAAAACAAAATAAGGTTAACCACATGAAATCTTAGTATTGTAGTTATAAGGAGAGATGGCTACGAGTACAATAATTAAAATGGGTGGTAAAAAGACCGGCGTTCGAGTACAGCCGGATTAACATAAATCGAAAGAAGGCATCGAATGGCTAATCCCTAATGGCCCTATCGAATGGCTAATTCATTTGTTCACATTACAATTCGAAGACTAAAATACGTAGGGCTTTTCCATTTCGCTATTTTTGTTGGCAGTCTGTACTTTAATTGCCATTAATTATAGAAAAAGTTTTCACCGGAAAAATTAAACAAAAAATTGCATATAAAGTTCAAAATGGCTATAACGTGAATTCATATTCATACCAACTCCCTTCTAATGTCGAGTTGCATAGTAGTCTTTTAAGACTGCTTGGAAGTTTTGAAACCTAAGGGTCATTCCACATAAAATGAGCAAATATTTAAAAAAAGTCGTGGCCGCATACTAACCAATTTTAATAAATTTCGATGCAAATGTTCAATTCATATTCAAGTAATGATCTGCAAAATATCTTGACAAAAATAAATTTTTTTAGCAGTTGTGGACATTTAAAAAACTTGTGATATAGAATGGCATGAGCGCAATCGTTCAAAGCTGCAAATTTGAAGTTCTGTATCTTGAAATCTATATAACAGAAAGGAATTTTTTTTTTATAATTTGTAAACTCAGAAAAATTATCTTCTTATTTACTGAGTAATAATAATCTAGTAACGCAATGATCATTTATAAATTGGTTGCAAAAATTGCATTTTTGTGAATTTTGAGAAAATTAGAAACGTTATAAAAATCAAAGGAATTAAAAGACATCTGTGAAATTAATGCCTGATGTAGTATGACATATGGAGATTGAATTCCCCAAGTTTGAAAGTCGCCATTTATATCCTTCATCTTAAAAAAAAAATAGAAACTTAAAAAAAAATTACAAAATCATGATTTTTACCTCTTCTGTATGAGCAAAAAATAAATAAAGGACAGGATCGACATTAACAATATTGCACAAAAAATAAAGATTAATAAGTCCATGATATGCTCCAAAAAGTCCAAGATTGCCTTTTGATTCCTAACATAACAAAACTGGGTTCAAAATAGTAATGTTTTCTACATTCCATTCGCTATACCACTTTCTAGGCTTAATTATATTTTCAACTGCTTCTCTTCACGGACATGTAGCGCCGTCTCTCGATCAAAAATGTTACTTTTAAAGATATTAGGTGTGCCATATTGAGAGAACTGTCCATATTGGGTACAAGTACCTTATAATAAACCTTGGCAAGTGACTAATACCAAAGTATTTTTTTGTAAAATTACAAAAAAGTGAAAATATCTTTATTAAGATTGACGATCGTTTCATCGCACAAATGGTGACATTTTCAAAACGTCGTTTGTGCGATGAAACAATCGTCAATCTTAATAAAGATATTTTATCACTTTTTACAGCACCATTTAGCTTAATCTGGAAATATAATGTTTTCCCGTGATCCTTTAAAGAAAATCACCTGTTTTTTCCGCGACCCTATGGAAATTTTTGCGGGTTTTTTTTTTTTCGATCCTTTAAAAAAATTGCGTTTTTCCCGCGATCCTGCGAAGAAATTTGCTTTATTTGGCACAGTTTGTACTCGCGTTTTTCTCGTATTTCTTCCGTTATCCCTCCTCCCCCATAAAAATGTCAACAAATTTTAATGCATATTTGCGTAGATCCACGGGATAATAAAATTCAGTGCCAAAAAAGCGCAATTCCGCGGAAAAGTAACATGTCAGTAAAATAGATTTTGCAGGTTCAAGTCAGTTCTCTGTATTATATAGTTCTGCATTAATGGAATGAAAGAAAAGAGCGAAAATAATGGAAACAGAATCCTCAGCAAACAGGAATCTTGTTAATGCATGAATTTTGTCTATGATTACTGTAGATTATAGATGTATGTACAAAAATTTCTAAATCGCTCTTGTGAAGGAAAAAGAAATCGAAAAATTCACCAGTCCGTTACAGGAAATTCTTCAGTTGGTCATGCCAAAAAAAAATCGCAATGTTTTTCACTCTATCGCTCAAAAAAATCACAAAATTGATCAATCAGTCGCAGAAGAAAAAGAAAAATCGACAGTTGGTTGTGAGGGAAAAATGAAATTTGTCGCATATAAATTAGGAAAATTTTGCAAAATCCCACAAAAGAATAAAAATCTCCTTCTCGGGGGGGAAAATCGGAAAGAGTCACATGTCTGTAGAAAAATTTAAAGAGGCGGAAGACACGACATTTTTTATTATCCAGCATTTTCCTATTATGAGAAAGATCCATGAAATCCTGCATGGTATTGCAAATCTTGCCCTCAACTAAATTGTGCTATCCTCACCCCCCCCCCCCCCCGCCAAAAAAAATCATGCAATGTTGGGCAGCGTTGATAAAATACATTAAATGTTTTCCCACCAACCGAAACGCTGATAATTTTTATTGTCAGTGTATGTGAAATGAATTTCTACCTTTTTGGAAAAAGCTTTTTAAAATAGGATTAAACATATTATGTGTTTTGAAATTTATTCACTCTGACTTTTTGGTAATTAATCATGAACTTTTCTTTTGATTTAGTATTATTAATGGTCTTCATATTTTCAAGTGAAAATTGTTTAGAAATCTATTGGTATGTATCATATGATAGGGCATAGAGAATGTTATTTTGGTGGTTTTTAACACAAATCGCAATCGTCTGTCAACAAACATTGGAAAAGCGGTGATAACTTATTTTCAAATATTTTTTGTGTTATGGGGATCCTACAATAAACAATTTAATTAATTTGTAATTCTGACATTGAATTTTAAATTTACTTTAATGTAAGCATTGAAAAATCCATTTATTTGCCAACAGAAACATTGTAGTCTTTTCTAGCTAAATAGTTTTAAGTTTTTTTTATCCTTTTTTGCGAAAAATCAATCATCTTAAAATGAATTAAAAAAATGAATTAAAAACTTCATTTTGTTTAAAGTTGTTAATATTTAAATTTATTTTAGTTAAAACATTGTGATTAAACATTCATTGTATGATATCTGCTTTAAAAATTTATATTTGTCTCAGCCTTACCAAGTATTAAGTTTTTAATGCTTAATTTAACATATAAATTTTTTATTAATGATTCAATCGTTAAAATTATCATTTCAATTGCATTTTCTAAAGAGTCAAGAACGTTTTTAGTTAATCAATATGTAATCAAAACAAAAGTTTTCAGAAAATTATTTCTGTTGCTGTTTTCAGAAGAAAGAGTAATTCAGTAGAGAAATTTTAAAGTATGAAGCTATAGGTACACTGTCAAAATAATTACTGCTGGATATTAAAATATTTGTATCGTAATCGATAGGTAAACAAAAAAAAGTACAGAAAATTTATTTCTGTTGCTCTTTTCAGAAGCAGGTATTCAGCAGAGAAATTTTCAACTATGAAGCCATAAGGTACTGTAAAAATAATTACTGATAATGGATATTAAAACATGAAGAGATTTTTCAAGAGAAAATGAACGGTTCGTAATATGTACATGACAATAGGGTTAAAGTTTCCATTAGTTAGGTTAAATAGGCGAAAATTATAAATAACACATTAAATCTAAGTAAATCAAAAGAAAAGTTAAAAATGGAATCGCAACAAATCAGATTTAAAAAACAAATAATAAATTAACAAAATACCTAATAATGTGTAATCCAAAGAAATTATAAACAGAAGACAGCAATTGTACGTATTGATGAGATCAATGAATACGCGTGACTATATCTGTATATAGACAGGAATATCACGGAACTGTCATTGGGGCTCTGTCTTAGCACAGCGCTGTTTATCCGCAGTCTGGAGCTTCGTGGCCGAAAGATGATCACCGTAGTTGATTTGCTCCATAGGTCCATGGTTTATTTTTTAATTCAGTGAATCAAGTGAATGACTCGCTATGCTTGTTTACATTTTACGCTAATGTATGTTTTTAACTCGATTTCAGAAATTGTTTTTCAACTGCGCAAATCATTGAACGGTCATCAGTTTTGAATCTTTTAATGACAATTTTGTTGAATTGAAGGGATTTTAGATAGAAAAGATTTGTATTTAAGCAGATAAGTTTTCTCTTACACATCTGAAATCAAAATTAAGCCTAACGTGACTCCATCTTATCGGAGATTGGCAAAATCGATGGGTTCGCCCCGGACGCGTAACAATGCCTTTTCTAATATAGAGATTGATAATGTTGGATAAATGATACCTTATGCATTTCTTTTACTATTAAACTGATTATTATTTTTTTATTTTAATATGTGCTTTACATGTATATTTTTTTCTTTCTGTCTTACTATATGTATACTGCACGTATACTCAAATATATTTTTTTTTTAATTGTTCAAACTAAAAAGTACTTTCAGTTTATACAATTGGGTTTTTCAATATGACTTTTTTTTTTCAAACAGCTAATTGGGATGACCGGAAAATCGAGCAAAATTCTCTGTCATAGCCCACCATCAGACCGATTTTCTGCAAAGTGTTATGCAAACATCGGCTTTTTGTATTAAATCTAAATATTAAATTTTGTCGAAAATTATTCATAAATTCTTCGCTTAAGCTGAAAAAAAAATCAAGAAAATCAAACAAAAATCGTTATCACAGCTCATTCTTCCGGATAAATATTCCCAATTTATTCTGGGAGGGGACTTTCATAGTCAGCAACGTATAGGGTTAAGTGCCCACATTTCGCCCCCTTTCCTAATTTGGTCTCCCCTTAACTGCTCCGCTTCTGCGAAAGTGGGGCCATTTATGACGCAAGCCACATGGGACAGGAGGTAAAAGGGGTCAGTATTGAAAGTCCGTTTGCCAAGACGCATACATAAATTAAAGACGGCGAATTTCCTATTTTTAGAAGATCTGAGTTATTATTGCGTCGTTTGTAGAACGTTATTTACTGTACTGTAAGTATTTCTATCTTATTCATTGCAAGTATTTTACGTAGGTAAGATGCTGAGAGTAGTATACAGTGAGTTTTAAGACGCTTAGTTCATCTTACGGGAACTGAAGCTCCGCTATATTGGGAAGTAGCGTGGTCCCAATTTCGTGTCCCTTGCAGTTCTTATTTATCCCGGTAACGAAATTAGGAATGCTTTTTCAGGACATTTTTTAAAAAATTTCCCTCATGTTTGGATGGCTAATGTTTCATTATGTTATTCTTCAACTGATAATTAGTACATTCATTCGTGCCTTACTTTAATGTGGATTAAATTACTTACTCATTTAGAAATAAATTTTGGTTTAGCTACAAGTTAAGCCTCGATGTATTGGATATTTTGGGAGGGGGACGAAATTGGGACCATATTTTTTCTTTTGAATTTTTTAGATACTTTTGAAAAAACAGTTTTTCCCATTGTTAAATTTTTTTGGACGATACTTGCCTATGTTTCTATGTGCGTGGGTAGTTAGTCTATGTAAAATCCAAATTTGGTAGGTTTTCACTGAAAATTAGAAAATTTATGGCCTAAAAGTGACTTGGGAGACGAAATATGGGCCCTTTACCCATATATGAAGTTTGGTTCAATTCTATTCATAAATATTTATACACTTTCCGATGACACAAGAAAAATTGCACATAAATTTGCTATTACAGCGCCACCTTCTGATACATTTTATGCAATTATCGTACTACGAAATTACATCTCAGTAATAAATTTCGTTGAAAGACTATCAGATATTGTTGACTAGTTCACTCACAAAATCAAGAAAATCGCTCACAAATTGGTATCCCTTTAGGAGGAATATCCCCATTTTCAAGTGTGACCAGACATCCCTAGTTTTAAACATATATATGGAGTTTGACTCAGTTCTATCCATTACTTCATAGACTATCAGATGACACAAAGTAAAAATCGCAAAAAAAGCTATCACAGCGCACCATTCATTCCCCAATTGCAATAGGGACCTGGCGACCATTGTCAAAAACATAAATATTAAGTTTCGTTCGATTCTATGTATAACTTCGTGCACTTTCCAATGATACAATACTGGGAACGGTACAAAAATTGCCATCACAATACCCGCTTCTGATGAAATATCCCTTATTTCAAATGGGAATTGCTGGCCGTAGCCAAAAACAGATATAAGCTTTGGTTCAATTCTGCGTGTAACTTCATTCGATTTTCGATGGTACAAAACTGACACACGGACATAACCGACATATAATAATTTTGTAAAAACGTGTTTTGCGGGATCTCTGTGACTTTCCTAAGACGTAAAAATCAGTCGAAACCAGAAAGTGGAAATTTTTTTCGATTACAACACTTTCTTCTATTATAGATAGAATAGAGAAGTAAATCGAGTTCTTAAATTTAATTACGCAATTTATTGAAGCAAAAATGAACATAATATTTTAATTATACTCATAATTAAAAATTTTAATTAAAAACTTCCAATTTAACTGTATTATGTAGTGCTTAGTGAGGTGTTCGCGATAATTAAATAACGTGCCTGATTAAATTAAATAAATATTATTTACCGAAAATTCAAATGGCATAGCTTAATCAACTTACATGTTTATTTTTCAAGCTTTTAAAAACAGATATTTTTGAGGCTATTAATTCAATTATCTCCAATTAACTTTTATTTATTATTTTTAATCAAATTTCGTCAAAATCATTTGTATTTTTTATTCTTGTCTTACAAATGTCTTTTGAAGAATGTTAAATAATTTATTTTGACTAAATGTTAGCAACTCTTTATTCACATTTCAAAATCTACATTTGTGTTTCAGAATAGATATTACGAACATAAATTTTACATTCCTGAAGAGCTCAATAAATCTAATTTTCAATCACGTAAAAAAAAATAATTTATTGCTTTATTTTTTTACAACAAAATATAATTAATTTTTCAGTTATTTATGCGTAACCTAACCCTAATTGTCAATAAAAAAAACTTCTGTATAATTGATTTGTATATTGGTAAAGTGAAAATATTTTATGTGAAACCATTCAGTAATATAAAGTAATTTGACGAAAATCTTCATCTCTTATCTTAAATAATAATAAAAACAATTATAGTTCAACTTCAAAATTTTTTTAAACTTTGAACAAAAATTTATGTAATCAAAAGACAATCTAAACAAATAGTTTTATGCATGCTTAACCCTTTGCGGTCGTATTAAGCTTATACGTTGGTGTCATGCTGGTCGGAATTAATTTTTGTTGGACGAACAGTTATACATAATATGCAAGATTATGAAGAAAAATCTAACTTTAATGATTCTGTTAGGTATAATTTTAGATATATGTAAACGAATGATATGTTTTAATTTTATGTAAAAAATTATATTTTATAGTTTTCCAAAGTGTGGTATCTTTCAAAGCAGTCTCCAATGTGAGTCCTTAATTCATTATACATTTTAACATTATATTCTTCGACATTTTTACAAATTCTTTTTGAAACTTTGTACCAGATCATGACGGATGTAAACTACCAAATGATGATATTTTTTTGATGCAGCTAATATATTTTACAGCTGAAACTTCTACAACATCAAACTTTAAACGAAAGTTTTAACTCAGCAAGAAAGTTGTAAAAGAATACAAAATTCAGTTTCTGAATTAATGGAATCTATTCAAAATGCTTTGCACAATATGGGAGGAAACCGTTTGTAAATCCTTGTGGATAGCATGAAAAGTAGGATTACTGATCTCATTCGTAAAAATGGGGGGCCCAATTAGTTCATAGATTCTATAGACCGATATATATGTGTTAAGCTACATGTTGTTGTTTTTAATTATTTTCAAATGTTTAGTTAATGAATCTATTACAAATTTAAACAAAATATTTGGATTTTGCATTATGTCTTACTTTATTTAATTTTTCAGTAAGTTCGTAATTATATAAATATGTAGCACCTATAGTCGTCGTCTGGTCTGTCTGCTTGTCCACATATAACAGCATAAAAACTACCCAAACGAATTGTTTAATATTTAATATACATAATCTTTGCAAAATTGTGTCGCGTCATTTGAAATTTTAAGAAAATCGACTCTAAACTTAACAAGATATTAATGAAGATTTCTGCATTCTATTAAATCCTATCATACGTAAAATCCCGTGATAGTTAATGATTCTAGGTTGCCATGCTAATTATTCTATTAACCACTTAACTGCTTCTTTTTTTTTGTACAATAAATTGGAAATATGGGAAAAACAATTTTTTTAACTAAAATATTCGTAATATTTAGTCTTAAAATGTCAGTCATTAAATAGTATGAAATTGTAATTTAAAAAAAATAGGTGATATCAAAAAGCTTTAAGTGATGGAGAAAGAAATCTCTTCTTGCCCGTATGGCATACGGGCAAAACAGTTAAGTAGTTAAATCCTGTCATACATAATAAATTCAATGATCTACCATGATGAGTAACGAATAAGGATTCTAGGTTGTCAGGGTAGTTACGTCATACTTAAGATGAAGTCATATTATTTCCGTATTACTGAATTTAATATATAAAATCTTAATTTTGTATTCACGCATTTTTGCATACGAGTGCAACACTATTGCACCAATATCTGTATATTTATAAAACTTGTTATAGTACGAACGCACCCCATTTTCCACATTTGACGTAGAATTTAGGAGTTGTATTTCTTGGCACTGACTTAAGATTTTGTAGAACACTTTATAACAGAAAGTATTAGCAAATTGTAGCTAATTTCGTTACAGAAAGAATTATGCATTTTTTTTTCTTACAAAACTGCAATTAGTTATAGGCCTTAAAGCCAAACATTAAAAATGGTTATAGATCTGCAACGCATGTGCTGTAATTATCACACTACTTGTATGTGTTTCATTAAAAATTGAAAGAAATGAAAATAACTATGTGTCTAGTGAGTGCAGTAAGGAGCATAAGTTCGTCAGTCTCAAGCTTTGCATTGTTTCATATATTATATTCTTTAGTTGTAAATTTTAGTGCACCAAGAATAAACCATCTGTTTGCAAAATCTACAGAAGAATCATATACTTTTACAATTTTCTAAAGATATTTTGGTTGTTTATTGCGCTTCATAATTTTAAATTTGAACATTATTCCGTTAGTTGAGATATATTAAATTTTAAAAAGCACAGGGTATAGTACATATACACAGGCGCATGTTCAGGTTCGAAATTTGTCTGTAGATTATCTTGAAATAACTAATAAAAGCATAATTATATATATAATGGCGCAAAGTGTATAACGCTTCCGGAGTGAACTCATCCGGATCTTGATAATATTTCGTTAAACTCATCCATTTTATTTCGGCCATGTTAGGCTTAAGCATTCCGATGCCGTATTATAAATCGAACAACTGCCTTATTTAATCTACGTTGTACAACATCTATCCTTCTTCCGTTTTTTAAAACCTTCAAAATCTATAAAATCATCTATATATATTAAAACACAAAGGTAAAATTTTAAGTAGACCCATTTCGGGACATCTGCACATGCATCAACCCTGTTCAATTTAGAGGGATTGAAAGCGAGTTCTCGGTGGCTGAGCGGTCTAAAAAGCAGCAGTTTAAAGCGCTGATGTTTTGTATTGGACAGCAGGTTCGTACCCAGCGCCCGGCAGAATGATATCTTCAATATTTTTCGCGATAAGTTATTTCAATAATGACATATTTTATTAGGAGGAGAAGTTATATGATTTTTATTTTATTATTATTATTATTATTATTTGAATGCTTTATAAGTAAATAAAATTTAACGCTGAACAATATTTAAAATAATAATAATAATAATTTCAAATTAAAAAAAATTAAGCTAAAATATTTTTAATGTAATTATCAAATAAATAAATTGAGCTGATCTACAATTTTTGTTATTTCTTCTGATCAATATCAAGAATATATGTGTTTGTGTCAGGAAGAAAAGTTTGCCTTTCTTTTCCTTAAAAAAAGAAAACGGAAAGAAAGATATTCATATAAGAACTATTAAAAAAATTACCTTGAAATGCATTGTTTAATATTTAAAAATGTATAAAAATGTAAAATAAAATTTAAGTAATAAAAATTATATGCTGCATCAAGTTTCAAATTTGGTCTTTTAGAGAATGAGACTGATAAAAATAAAATTCATGGCAGCTTTTAATGATCATGTAGTTAAAAAATCATAATAAATAAATACTGTTATTCTTTAGAAAAAATGAGACCATTGTAAATAAAAATAACTGCCCTACCCATTATTTTTAGTTAAATTTCTGTTAAAAGAAGCATAATTGGTTATAAATTATAAAGTTAAAATTCTGTGACTTCATTGGATAGGTTTGGCTGACTGTACCCTCTATCGCTTTAAAGAAATAGGAATCATGCAATATAGAAAATTGTCCCAATTTCAATAATTAATTAAAAAGCAATTCATTAAAAATTCAAGAATTTTGCTAATGAGGTATTCAAGTTATTCACCGTCAAATCTTGACGGGTACCATCTAGTTTAATAATAAAGCACATTGTAACTTAGTTTGAAAGTACGGTAATAACATTTTAGCCAGCCTGGCTTCGGTCAAAGTACTCTTCACCAGGTAACGTTGCTACAAAACCTTCGTTATCTTGCGTTTTCATTGTTATAGTCTATCAAAAGACTAGACCTTAGAGGCTGCCTTGTTTCACGTACTCAAGTATTCTCATTGGATCGTACGTTGGGAGACTTTCCTCCAAAGTAATCAATATTTGACGATTTTCGACTTTTGTGGGTGACAAGTTTGTGAGGAATGCAATAACTTTTCAATGTTCATGAAAAAGATTTATCAATGCAGTACAGAATATTTGATTGTAGCAATTTTTTAATGTGTTGCAATTATTATAATCATAGTGTTTCTAATGATTATAAATTGTATATTAAATTTCCGCCAGTACTTCTTAAAAATGCTACTATAAAAAGCGTAGAGATAAAATATTTACAACTTAATAGAAAAATTGTTAATACTTTATGGGAAAAAAGTAAAAAAGACAGTACACCGGGGTTGCAAAATCATATAACTGTTTAAATAAAAAATATAATTATATTAATCCACATATAAACAATATAAATTTATTTTATCAAAATAGTCAATATAAACATAAAGAAAACATTCTAAATCAATTGTTATAAATACAATATTAAGCGTTGCGTTTCTACTCGATATGCACTGGGAGCAAAATGATATGAACTTAACTGATTTTTCTAAATTATAGAAATATTACATACCAATTGGGTTTCTTGTGTGTTTAATAATTTCACTAAAACATTGTAGTATGGCTACGAATTAGTCGAGGTGACAAAACACGTCATACCTCCCAAATGCAAGATTTTAATTCTGCTTTCGAGTTTCACTGCACAAATTAACCATTTTCGTTAGATATTGCGCACAATAATACACCAAACGCTTTTAATGGTATTTAAGTTTAGACCATTGTCCGGCAATCAAGTTTGAGAGTCTTATTTATCTTCAAACCACTTCTTTGTGTCTTTTTCAGAGTGCATTTAGGTATTGTCGTCTTGAAAATTTAGTTAAAGGCTGCAATTTTTTCACTCACTTTAAACAAAAGGCTTTTTAATATGCGAATACAGTTATGTCTGTTTCGTTTATCTATCTACAAAAGCAATTTGAAACTTACCTTCGGAGAAAAAAGCAGCCCAAATCAATAGGAAGACTCCACCTAATGACGCGTGGAAAACACGTTCTTTTCTTTTTGAAGCCCATGCCATTAATTAATACCATTCGGAATATTGAAATTGAGCTTATTTTCAGCACTAAAGATTATTTTAGTCGAATTCGTTTGTAGCCTCAGATGATGTTTCTCTGCAAAGTGAACGCAGGGCTTTTTATTAAAAGTGGAAGCCGACCTGGTTTTGAAATTTTAAGAACTCTCGACATTTTTATTGTTCTTCTTGCTGTCGATATTGTTGCAGGCGTTTAATCTGGCTTCAATTTCCGTTGCTGATATTCTTTTACTTGGAACCGTGCGAATAAAGAAACTTTCGGACCGTTTCGAAAGTATTATCGGCCTTTCTGCAGATTTTGTAGTAACATAAATAGCTGGATTCTGCAAAAAATTTAAAAAGACATTTTTTGAACGTTAATTTTGAACATTTAATCGGAAATTCTTTGAAATGGCATTCCGATGTTGTTATAAGCTAGAACTTGCTCAATTTCGAAGTCAGAAAGCCTTTTATCGCACACTGTCGTCCAAATGTTTTGCGATCTAAACGATTGTACTCAGAATCACCTTTTAAATGAACTTTTTAATGATATGCGAAAATGATCGCCCATCACGTTACGCGGTTTCGAATCATTTACTGCGTTCTTATCATTTTGTTCCTGCGTAAATTTAGCAAAATAGATGTTTAAAAAAATTAAATATATATATACACGCTTCGTAAACTATTACATTAAAATTAGTTGGAATATCATGTATTTAATTTTAACACAAAGATTTGCGCATTTGCAAAGCAAACGCTAACTGATTTCTTTTTTTTTTCTTTTTTTTTTGTATCGTTCTTACCAATTTGCACGTTCCTATATCTTGATAGATAAAATACATTTTATTTAATTTATTTACCTAACATTTTTTGCATAATTAGCACTTTGCATTAATCACTCTAATACCGCTTAGTGCAGTAGCTTTGCTATTTTTTTTTCTTTTAGTATTGCAGTAAGTGTGAAAAATAGTAAAAGGAGTTTCCCTTGAGAATTGTTTATTCAAGAGATTGCCTAACAAAAGAGATTACTGAATAGACAAAAGACGTGTAAAAAGCTGAAAGAATTTTCAGATCATTTTATATTTTTTTGCATTTTTTAAATAAGTAAACAGCTTGACTAAAGAAAGTTTCTGCTGTAAGAATTTGCATAAGATAATTGGTAAATTTATCACTATCTTATTTTCTTCCTCTTTTTTTTTTTTTTTTTTTTTTTTTTTGTCATTTCCTTGTGAATTTTTTATATAAAAGGCACTCTTGGCACTCTTTTTTTTTTAATAAAATGAAGAAACATTCCAAAATAACAATGCGATCAGGTCTAAATTTTCCATGGAAATACATTCATAAGAACGCTAATAATGAATGTTTTATTGCTAGTGATCACCAATTTTAATGACAACTATATTTTCTACTCCGTAACACAGTTAAAAGTTACATAGTGGAATCATTTTAATTTTCTTCAATTTTTTTTCTGATTGATTGTAATGTGATTATTTGGTATGGTGTGATTTACTATGAGACCTCATTAATAAATATATATGTTCGGGGGAGGTTGAACCACCGTGTTTCGTGATGATCGCTGCTAAATAATAGCAACGAATGACTGTTTAGGTCACATAGATATTTTTAAGTCCCATAGGGGAAAGTTTCTGTATATTTTACGGGAAAGAAGCTACATTTAACCGGGTTTTGATACATTTGTGCATTATAGTAGCATACATAGTGAACTATGCTGAACAGTTTTTTTTCTTTAATGAATTAATTCCTGCATACCCAGGATACAACAAGATTGAAAACACGCTTTAATTTTTTATCTGTTGGATAAATATACTGATGTAAATTGAAAAATCTTTAAAAAAAATATGTATAAAGATTATGTTGATCAAATAGTCCTGCCATTAATTTTTAAAAGCTCACAATTTTTAAAATTGTATGTCTTTCCAGAGTCATATGTTACGATTAGAAAAAAATATCCATGCTGTGACGAGCACAATTGTAGAAGATTGCAACAAATACAGCTCGCAGACAAAGACTTTAAGTCTAGAAAAAAAAAAAAAAAAAAAAAAAAAAAAAAACATTGCAGAAAAATGTTGCCGGATAAATGAAGTACCCTAGGAAATCAAAGAAAAGGCATCCGCTTTATTCGTTCAGAGTGAAGTAGGAAATGTAGATAGGTAAGAGAAGTCAGTGAATTAAAGGGATGGAAGCAAGACTTTAGAAAAACGGAGTCGGCTACTAGACTCAACATTCACCTAGGTGTTAGAATTGTCCAATATATGATAAAAACTTCCCAAAAGTTCAAGATTATAAAATGATGAGAATTTCTGTATTATTAAGGGGTGTCAGAACTCTTGAAGTGGGAAAAAATGAAACAAAAAAACCATTTTCAACATTTAATGTCTTAAAATGTATTTGATTTTAAGAAGCAATTTTAATTGGGATAAAAGATTTATGTACATTATTTCATTTCAAATACTTAAAAAATATCAAGATTCAGAATTAGCATTTACAGGGGGCTCCAAACTGTCTGACATTTAACGAGCAGAAAATCGACATAACCAATTATGCGCAGGATTACAAAATAAATTTTGCAACTAGAAGGAAAATTTTGGTGCCTGCGTATACCTCAGATTGTAATAATTAACCAAATAAATTTGTAATTAAAGCATTTTTATATTTTTAATATAAAGTTGTATTTAGCTAATGCAAAATTTTGAAAATTTCAACAGTATAATCACCTAAACAAATGTTTTTGGAACAATACAAAGAAAATTTTAGGTTGCGTTTATACAAACATGAAACATACGTTTTGAAAATTTCATAAAAAAACAGTTCTGAAGTTCTTGAGATATCGTGTGCGTTATGCCCAAAAACGTCATTTGGAGAAAAATGACTTCAAAGTTTCAGAAACGCCACTTCAGCTATGGAGTGGGTATAATTCTAAAAGCCATAACTTCTGTTCTATAATGGGAATTTTAAAGAAACAGTTATATCAAAATATTCAGAAAAAATAGGAGTTTAACATCTAAAAAAAATTAAAATTTCGAAAATTTTAAAGTTTTAAGAGCCCTGGGACCCCTTAAACCTTCGGAGGTAAATAATTGTGGTTAACAGACCAACAATGGTTAGTAATAGCAGAACGTTTAATGCCACCTTTTTTAACATTGAGCTTATGCTCTCACAAGTGAACCATAAAAGGTCGCTTGGTTTGACCGATATAACACATTCTATCACACTGGCAAGATATATTGTAAAATCCCCATTCTGAAAATCTGTACATTGAATATTTGAAATTTGTAAATGTAATTTTGTTAAATGGATTATGAATTATTTTAAAAGGGAATTTTATCAGGATTTTGGATATTTGATGGCTAATTTTTGGAAAAAATGGAAGTATATTTAAATTATCATTAAGAACAGTATTTATGCTGGAATGGATATTTTTAATGAGTTGAATCAATGATTTCAACTGGAAGACCCCGACTAACAGCAAAAGATTTAATAAAGTCTAATTCTGCTTTAAGCACGGAGACTGCTTACCACATGAGTACACGAGTCAGCTGCCCAAATGAGTGAGTACAACTATGTCCAAATACTAATCTTCGCGATAGTTAAAACCAGATGTCTATAATAAATATTTCGAAAATTAATATTCGGAAATGGGACTATTTCTCTGCTCCGACTCTGACGGATACGCAATCGGTCTTTTAATCAGTTTTATACGTATTTCAGCTTTATTGTTTTTTTTGTTTGTTTGTTTTGGTAATATTAGCCAGACTAAGCAGACCATAAATGCATTTTTTCTGAAACCAGCATTAAGGGCTGAAAGTGAGTATCAAAAATTGTATATACCTGCGAAAGTGTCTTTAGACAGTAAAAGTTTTAGCATGTTGACTGACAGAAATTAAAAAAATTACTGTAATATATTCATCATCAGATCATACAGTTTTTCAGTAGGAATGTAAATTTGTTCAAATTTCTCTATTTGTATTCCTTATTGGCCCGAAAGCAGCGTCACATTTTGTCAAACAAATTAAGAATAAGACATTTTTCTCTATGTGGTAGGTTAAATACTTAATGAATCTGCCATTCATATAGGGAACAAGCGGGGGATATTTCAATAGCAACATAGCACAGTTTGCTACAATGTAAAAAAAATGTCAGGCCGATTACTGATGTTACCTGGATTCGGAGACATCATAAGTCATTGGGTTTCCATTCATTTCATATTGCTGTGTGGTGACATGTTGCTATGGAAAAACCCACTATTGGTGTGCATACATACTATCAGTTTCATTAACTGTACAAGATAATATATCATATGTACCAAAATATTCGACACTAAAATTGGTTGCTGAAATCTAACGCTGATTCCTATGTTATTACCTTTAACGAAACATAAATAATAATGGTTTTAGTAAATAGCATTATATTTTACTTTAGGTAATATGAAAATATAGCGAATGTTAAAAAGATCCTACCTACATTTTTTCGATACTTATTCTATTATTATATTCTATTATCCTATTAGTTTATTATATAATTCTTACTTTTATATTTAAACCTACTCTGTAAATAAAAATTCACGAAAAAAAATAAGTGTAGACTCCTTTGCATTAAACGTTTTATGAAAATCTTATCTGTCGTTAAAAATTCAAAAGTCATTAACTCATAATTCATAGCCACATTGGATAATGTGAGAAGGGGGAATAGATAAAATTTATTTAAAGGAAAGTCTTGAACCAGACAACTGCATTATTATTTTTTCGATGGAAATAGGATAGGCAGATGAATTATTAAGTTTATAATTTGCATAAAAAATTGTTTATGCTGTTTGTGCATAGATGCTTATTATATTCAAAGTGATGGAGTTTTTATGTAAATACGAACAAAAAATATGCATTAACGTCTGTAAATGAAGACAAAAATTTTATTTATCTTGCTGATTTACACAGTAAGCACTTATTGATTTACATTTCCATTATTTTTTTAAGTTTCTACGTTACCGGAACTTTTAATGAACTGGAGAATTAAATTTTCATCTTAAGAATTCTCTTTTAAATGTTAATATATAAACAGTATGTGTAAAAACAGAAAGCATAAAACAAACACATTTTATCTTTAATTACAAAAATAAAGACATCTTAACAGACGACATACATTATATACCGGGAAATGTATGAGCATAAAAGTTGCCTAATTGTTTGAAAAAGATTATAAAACTCTTTAAGGTTTGAGGTTGAATATTAAAACGCATGGATGTAGGTGTTGTGGCGTAGAAAGATATTTGTATATTGAATAGTCTGACATATGTGTTTAATTTATATTATATAGAGTTATCCTTTAATATACGGACTTATAGCAAAGAAATTTACTTAACTAATCTTGTAACCAATAATAGACGATTTTTTTGTTTGTATGAAATGACTAAGAATCGCTAGTCAGGGTGCCAGAGGTGTACAAATACACTTAGCAACACTGCACATACGCTCCAGTGTTAAATGTGTGGTGTCCCAATAAAGACCTCAAGTGATCTGGAAAAATCAGTAATCGCATTAAGTAAATTTCTTCACCAGCTCTTCGTATATTACAAGGTTTTGGTATGCATTGTGCCTTTTTAGATTTGAGAACAGCCTTAAATAAATTTCTTCATCAGCTCTCCGCATATTATAAGGTTTTGATATGCATTGTAAGTTAAGCACATCTGTTCGACTATACATCATGCACATATCTATTTACACCACCACTTCACCTACGCCCATGATGCAGCCTACAGCGTTGTCATTGTCACAATAAATTAGTGAGTGGGGAGCTTTCTTGGTGGGAGATCGTTAGCTGTAAGAGAATGATACGAACAGGGATTTCCCTCCTTGCAATAAGTAACAAAAGTATGTGGAAAATGTTAAATTAAATCTATCTTTCACACCAGAGGTGCATACGTGTAATGTCTAACTTATTTTGGGATGTACATATAACGAAATAATGTATTTAACCTTAACTACTGTGACAAAAATTGTCTCATAACTACTGTGAGCGGTCTCTCAGACCGCTAAATCAAAACATTAATAAAATATCAACTAAGTGGTAAAAAACAGTTTGTTTACCAATATTTATCTACTTAATTGATTTATAAACCATCTTTTGAAATTTGAAGTTTATTTTTGAAGACTAAATGACTGGTATCCCGTTATATAGGAGATCGAGGAAAAGAAATATGTAATTTTAAACTCATCTAATAATAGTTGAATAAAAATGAATTTTTTGTAAATAATGTATGAATATCTAATAAAAGTATAGTTTAATAGTAAAAATTAGATTATATTTGCATAAAAAATATCGTTATATAAATAAAAAACGCTCGTAAATTAAAGTTTGCGTACATATCTACATAATTCTTTTAAATGAAGTTAAATAAATGAGAGTTTATGTATCACCATAGTAACAAAATAAAGAAAAACAATACCTTTTTATATTACACAGTATTAAACATTTAGTTGCAGTCAATGCCTAGCATTCTCGAACATTCAAGGCAAACTCTCGATTTCATTTGAAAACTTCTGAGTACAATAATAATCCAAGAAATGCTCTTATTTCAATATCATCTGTATCACTAATTTCGTGTCACTTTGATCAAAATAACGCGATTTACATTCTTTAATTTTTACACTAGTCCATTAAACTCTAATTTCTATAACGTTTATAATAAATAGTAAATTCCAAGTTTCTTCTGGTTCTGCTTTATGCCCAGTTTTTTCCAAGACCTTACCTCTGCTAAACTCGGCAGCAGCATACTATATTATCTTTTGATGTTCGCGAACATGATTTTGTTCTTTTATAGTCCATATAAAATTATTTTTTCCATAAAAATACTCTGAGTTACTTGAAATATTTTCCTCATCGCCCAGTGATAATTTCGAACGGGAATCGAGATCATTTTCAATAAATTCATTTTCAGAATCGGATATTCTATTTCCGACTAAATTTTTACAGGCCCCTCAATTTCAATTTGTTTGAGATACACTGGACGTTTTCTCGAATGATTAGATTCTATTTTTTAAATAATATCATGGAAAAAAGTATAAAATTATCCACAAAATAAAAATTTCCTTCTCGGACAAAAACAGAATCACAAGTACTGTGAATGGTCTGACAGACCGCTCTTGCAATAAAAAGAGTAAAAAAAAAAAAAAAAAAAAAAAAAAAAAAGCAAAAGCAGCTATTACAATGAAAAGCGGAATGTGACCTTGGGGGGCCGTTTCAGGAAGGTATAGGTAAGGGTGAGAAACATTATCTATTCTGAGGGGTGGAAATGAATGCGATAAAATCTGACGCGGTCTGTCAGACCGCTCACAGTAGTAATGGGTTAATATGACGAAGATTTTTCTACAATATATAATTTTATTAATAGCACTCAAATTGCTTGACACATATGGGAGGCATGGTTTCATAGTGCTTTTAATCATAAGACTCTTAAAAAAAATTATATGTCTCAGAAAGAAATAGTTAGTGCGACTGCTACAACGGAAATTCGACAATTAGGGAAAAAATACTTAACTTTGTATGCTAAAAGACACGCTAATAACTTTAAAATACAGATATTCATAATAAAAAAATTCCGAATGATGTATTTCCGAGTACCAGTTTACGGATAGTTGTATAATATTGGTTTCGTAAAAAAAAAAAAAAAAAAAAAAAAAAAAAACACTCAAACCAGTAATATAAAAAGATAACTGCATCTATGTTTTTACAACTAACAAAAGTATAAGAAAATATCTATTTCTCTAGAAAACTAACATTTCCCAATCGCATTACTATCAATAACACTACTATTCCTTGGACTAATGACACCAAGTATCTGGGGGTTACCCTTGATAGAAGACTTACCTGGAAAAAGCATTTTATTACTATCCGAGGCAAAGTTGCTGGTATCTCCCAGGCCCTCTCTCCACTTCTCAAAAGCAATACGCTCTCTATTCATAATAAACTAATCTTGTATAATGCAATGATCTTGTATTAGAACAATCTTAACTTATGCTTGCCCGATCTGGGGATTCGCTTGCAAAACCAGTATGGAGTATCTTTACGGTGCTCATAAAAAAAACTTACGCTATATCCGTAATGGTCACAATTTTCTTCGTAACACCACTATCCGCAGGGATTTGAAAACCACTTCCTTAAAACAGAGCATTAATAAACTTGCTAAAAATTTTTATAAATCTGTATACAACCTCCCTAACCAAATTATAGCGGAACTACCCGACTACGAGGTATCCGACACCACTAACAGAAAACGCCCTGAATAGTCGCTTTTGCTTAACGATGAAGACTGAGTTTCCCTCACCTTCTGCTATACTTAACCTTTCTGTTTGTTCTGTCCTGTCTATAGTAAAAAAAAAAAAAAAAAAAAAAAAAAAAATTGTTTTTCTGCTAGTTCTTTAGCATTATATATTTTTAAACTAATGTATGGTCTCTGAAAAGAGTCTTTTTTTTATGAGGCACTCCCCGGTAGCTTTTGCGTTTTTTCCTTCTTTTTTTGGAACTAATGGAATTTTCTTTCTTTTTTAATAATTTTTTTTCTTTTTTTTTTCTTTTTCACATATGTTATACTAGTACTTATGTACTTTGTTATTTTTTGTTAGTCTTTTCTTTTTCTTAAAAGTAAATTTAACTTTTGTGGATACCAGCCACGTCTAAACATTATTTTTTTAAGGCTCCCTAATGCCCTTGCAACACAATCACCTATCCACTGGATGTAAAGTTGCAACGCAACTAGGTAATCCATTCAGCTGCTCACATTGTTCCATTGTTCCAGTATAAGAAAAGCAAGAAATCCTTCTGTTTACCTATGTAAGCACACTATCAGAAGAGATCTCCGAACCACCACTTTCAAGAAAAGGATAATTAATTTGGGTAAAAAAAAAAATATGAACCTTTTTATAATCTACACAATGAAATAATCGCAGAACTACCTACCATACGACATTCGATCTCTGGCATAAAAAGCACCCTAAATATTCGATAATTATGGATGCTGAGTGAGCCTGGAGTTATTCCAAATTTGCATTTTTTCCCTATGTATTCAACTAAAAAAAAAAAAAAAAAAAAAAAAAAAATGTATAATATGACTGTTACATTTTAACAAAAAGAAAATTTTTTATTAACCCTCTCGCTGCGCATCCCGCGATTTACATGGGTGACATAAGCGAAATTTGCACAACTCGCTATTTCTGAGGGGATGCATTACCCCGTCTACTTAGAAGCGAAACCCGCTCTATTCCCGTTTAATGGTTCATTTCGGCTCTTCAGTTTGGTTTAATAGTTTATTCAGGTCTGGATTAACAGCGTTAGTTGTCCGTATTTCTGAGCAGTTCACAAGCTGTTTTGCAAGCATTCCGCGAGCTCTTTGGAAAGCTCAAAGATGTCTCCACTCCATGAGACTAACCGCGCGACATTTTGATAGCCTATACCCCTATCCCATCGAGAAAGAGCCTCGTAGACAGTTTGCTGTTTATTGTTAGAAACTAGCAAAAAAATTGCAAAGAGATGCGAATTTGGTACAACGATTGCGAAAAAGAACTTAAAAAAGTTTTGAAATTTATCATACTAAACTTCATTTCTAGTACAATTTGTGTAAGTATTTTGCTTATTTTCATTAGTATATTTTTACTTTTGTATTTCATGAAATAAATCATAATTTAATTAAGATTAATTTTTAGAATTTCTTTAATTTTTAGAATTTCGCTTTTTTATAATTACTCTACGAATTCAGTTTTCTGACTACCCTTTTTTATGATGTAATTCTATATTAAATAAATGCATTTGCAAAATATTTTACATATTTTAACTCTAAAATATATGTAGATTTCAAATATATAATTTAAAAATGAGCAATTTTTGAAGATATTTTGATTAAAAGAAAAATAAAAAATTACGCAGCGATACGAATAATCATGCTTGTTAACGTTACTATTATAGCATAATTTTATTTTAGCTTTTATTTTTCGCTCTCCTAAAACTCTTTACTGTAGTTACTACTAACTTCCACAACTGAAAGAAGTGCTTATTTTCTATTCTGTTACAATGAATGCAATGTAGCGGTGTTCCCAATAATGCAAAATGGAATAGATTATAGAGGAAAATTGATGGCAAAGAATTGATTTCTCTCATACGTGTGATAGTATGTATGTTTTCAAATTCAATTTTCTTTTTTAAATAAGAAAAAGTTGTTGCATTTTTCGCAGATTTATTTTTTTTTAATATAAAAAACTACAGATTTTATTTAAAGCCACCACAAATGTTTATTTATATCCTATTTAAAATTAAAATATTATGTAATATCTATAGGAGACATGACAAATTTGTTAAGTAGTATTGATCATAAAATTATGAAACATTTATAGTAATTCTTAAAAGGGATAAAAAAGTATGCGTAAAAGATTGAAATATTCCGTTACTATTAAGAAAAGTGTCAGCCACAGAAAATGAACAAGCGGGTAAGCAATCTTTTCTATTATAAATTTATTTCAGTGTTTACAGTAGTTACCATACCTAGAAATAAACTTTAATTCAATCGCTCAATGTACTGACGAGACATCTCATTTTCCAATTGGACGTAATGCTCATGGCAATTCGGAAAACTTAAAAATCTGTCTTGTACGGTTTACACTAAGTTTGGCTGCAAAACTGTATTGTATTTAAAATCAAGTTATACAGAAGTCTTTTAACCCATTACCACCTGGTGTTTCGTTGACGCACCAGTAAAAATAAATGCGCAGGCTTTAATTAACTAAATTTGGCTGCACAACGTTATTGTATTTGAAATCAAGTTATACAGAAGTCTTTTAACCAATTACCACCTGGTGTTTCGTTGACGCACCAGTAAAAATAAATGCGCAGGCTTTAATTAACTAAGTTTGGCTTCAAAACGTTATTGTATTTGAAATCAAGTTATACAGAAGTCTTTTAACCCATTACCACCTGGTGTTTCGTTGACACACCAGTAAAAATAAATGCGCAGGCTTTAATTAACTAAGTTTGGCTGCAAAATGGTATTGTATTTGAAATCAAGTTATACAGAAGTCTTTTAACCCATTACCACCTGGTGTTTTGTTGACGCACCAGTAAAAATAAATGCGCAGGCTTTAATTAACTAAGTTTGGCTGCAAAACTGTATTGTATTTGAAATCAAGTTATACAAGAAGTCTTTTAACCAATTACCCCCTGGTGTTTCGTTGACGCACTAGTAAAAATACATGCGCAGGCTTTAATTAACTAAGTTTTGCTGCAAAACGGTATTGTATTTGAAATCAAGTTATACAGAAGTCTTTTAACCAATTACCACCTAGTGTTTCGTTGACGCACTAGTAAAAATAAATGCGCAGGCTTTAATTAACTATCAAGCTACCACTATTTGTAAATAAAAAAAAATTCTTATTTAATAAAAGAAACTTCGACAGTTAAATAAAGAGAAGATTATGTTTACAATTTTGTTGTAGCAAACATTTTTTACGGGTAAAAATAAAGATCCATACCTTATAGTTTCGGAAGTTAATGCGTTAAGAAAGCTGAAGAGCGTATCATAAGAATGCTTTTCAAGGATTCATATGAATCATGCTTCGTAAATTAGTAACATAGTTTGAAATAAAGGAAAAAGAGCTCAGTTATATTCGCAAAAGAATAAGTACTCACTATTCCACTAATAAAAAGCATTGAGATGGCTACTGGAAATAATCTAACAGATATTAATTAATAAAAGTGTTTTTGGTTGCATTTCAAAGCACTTTTTTTGGGAACACATGAAAAAAGATTCATGTCTTATACTAAGAAAAAATAATGTTCGTATAAATTCTCTTGACTTAAAAAAAAAATCGTAAATACTATACTATGTTTTTTGTGCCCCTATTAGATTTTTTTTTTCTAAGATGCATAACGTTTTTGTTCTGTGTTTTTGAATAAATAAGTAGCAATCACTTTTCGAATTGTTAAGTTATAAGATTTTTATTTTATGAGACATACAAATTAATTCAGATGACATGTTTTGTTTAATAGACCGAATCAGCAATGTATCGTCGCCCAAGGGGAAAAAAAGAGGAAACTCTGCAATTGGAAATTATGTATTCTTTTAATTTATATTTTTTCTTTAAAAAAAACAGCTTTTGCGATCATTATGAGACAGAAATTGTACGATGTTTCCGAATTAAGCTTGACTGATTTCCAGCACGTTTTTAACAGACTAACCACATATTATTAAAATGTCGGAAATTGTACGTCAAACGTGACAAATGACGTACACTCGTATTATAACTAGTTTCATAGATATTCAGATCTTGATGCAAAAGCTTTTGCATTCTAGGATTTAATAGAAAAAAGAAATCTTTTATTAATATATTTTTAAGTTTTGATACGATTTTCATAAAATTTGAAATGACTCGAAAAAATTGTGCAACGACTATATATATTAAATTTGAAACCATTCGGCTCGATAGTTTTTGCGCTGTTATATGCGGAGAGACGGACGGACAGGCAAGAGGACTACTATATTACGTATTTATACACTTCAACGTTTTCCCGTAGAATATAATATAATGGAATACTTTTGAGTGTCTCTGTAAATAAACTATGACCGCTACATACTTTATTTTCAATACCGAACACAACAAATTTCAATAACATATATCAATTAGAGAGCAATCCAACTACATTAACGCAAGTTAGAGTTAGGACAGACAAACCGAATTCATAAACAATTTTGAACTATGTTGGAAAGAGTTAAAAACTCATAATAAGTTGAAATTTCACTTTCAGCAATTTATACCAATTGACGGAAGTATACGTAAATACATTTTTTACAATTCTGAATTGTACATCCTATTTTTAAATACATGCAACTTTTTAGCTATAATTTTATTAAGACTAAAACAAGCTTAAAACTACTGAAATGACACTTCCAAAGGTTATCATCCATAGACGGCCTTGTATCCAATTCTTTGCGTGACCCTGTATATCATGTTATTTATATTCTACAAACATATCTTAAACTAAATGTAGTTCTCATTCATAGCTAAAATACAATACTTCGCATACAGTATAGTATCAGAAAACTTTTGCGTGTTTTTGTAAACACTACGCAATTTCTTTTACACAGGAAGTAACTTTTAGTAAACCTCAGAAACGTATATCAGTTTCAACATATCTCAAATAGTTTAACATAATTAAAATACGATGCAAACAATGTTTCCCTCTATGCCATTCCGTAACGGAGTTCTTTTGTGTAACCCTATAATTGAATAATAAATATTCTTTTCAACGCATATTCTACAGAATGTATATTTTAGTGACGTTCATAAATGCATATCAATTTCATAATATTCGACAGGGCCATTAAAATGCACTTGAAACTTTTTTTCGTCACTGGCCGTAATGTAACGGAATACTTTTAACTGACCGTGTAATTGAACTATTCATCCGATTTTCATAAAATTGTAAACGACTCTACAAAATTCTGCATCGATTATACATCTTAAACTTCAAACCATTCGGATCGATAGTTTTTGCGGTGTTATATGCAGACAGACAGACAAACAAACGGACAGACTTTGACTATAGGTGCTACATACCGGTTAGTCCAAAAATGACCAATGCTTTTAAAATTCAATAACTTGCAAACAGTGACAGAAATTTAAAAAATTCTTCAAGGAGTGTTATGTATAATGTCTCGAGTTTTTTCTACTGTGACTGTTTATAATTTTATAATATTTTAGTTCGAATTTCAAACAATTGATGGTACTGAAAGCAATAGGTGATCAGTTCAGAGCCGATTTTTGGTACTTCGGGATCCATTCAATACATTTTAATCTCCTTTTTTCTCATTGAATAAGACAGAGGCCGAAAAATCAAGCGTGGATTAAGCGGTTATTGCTTGCAGCGCCATCTATCGATGCTATTTGTAACAGAAACTCAGAATCGCAGCATACAAACTCCTGACATCTTACATAACACTCCTGCAAGAATTTTTTAGCCTCCGGTACGGTATGCTATTTCTTTCTCCCAGCTTATTTTGTGTCCAAAAAATAACGTTAGCTTACAGACGCTAGCAATAAACAAAGTAGATGTATCATTGTACAATTAAATGCTCTATAGCATTTTTTTTTTCATTTCTAAACATCGCACATTTTCAGTTCTTATACCATCGTATTGGGGAAAAAAGTACTTTTTAATGCATTTTGTTTGAAAATTGTATCTCTATTTGTTTTTGAAATATTAATTTTTTTGTAGTTTTTAGCGACATTTGTTTCATTTTGGCAACTCAAGTACTACATTTATAGTAGAAGGCAAAGAAAAACTGGTTTAAAATTAACAATTATATCTTCTTGTTGCCATTTTCTCATAAAAATTTAAAAAAAAATTAATTAAAATACGTGCTACTTTGAGAAAAATATAAATGAAGGATTTATGATAAAACAGGGAGTTATTATAAACTATATTTAATTTTAAGTTTTAATATTAACCCCCTCACTGACAAGCCCGTGTTAATACGTTCACTAAGCTCCAGGTTTCAATGCAATACAAGCAATTTTTAAAGTAATATATTTCTATTGATTTAATGTATTTTTAATACATTGAACAATGATTAATAATTTCAAGGATTGCATTCATATTCGTTATTAAGTTTTTTTATAAAATGTTCAAAGAATTATTTTTGTTAGCATTTAAAACAAAAGCAGAGAAAACAACACTACAATTTTGCCCTTTTCCAAGACAGTCGGAGGGTTAATGTAAATGACGTCATTTTACATAAAATAAAATCGTGTGCTTTAAGTCATAAAATTGAAATATGTTTTGCAGTAGAGTCCCGATTATCAGAGTGCCGCTTAACCGAGTTATTTTCTTCTGATGGACTGGTGGCTTCTATTATTATGAAACAGCCATTATAAATGAAGCGTTAGGTGAAGATGAAAGAGCAGAGGAAAAAATTCGAACTCTGATTTTCTGGTCAGAATGGGACGATGCTACGACTGCTCTTTCATCTTCACCTAATGCTTCATTTATAATGGCTGTTTCATAATAATAGAAACCACCAGTCCATCAGAAGAAAATAAAGTGATGGAAATGCCGGGGGCGACACTAAATTCTGAAAAAGCAGAATTCCTGTTCTCTAGTTTAATTTCTGTCAGCGTTTGCAAGTTATTGAATTTTAATGTCATCGATCATTTTTGGGACACCCGTTAATTATATAACAATTACGAACGCAACTAAAAAGTCAATATTCAACTATATTAAAAAAAAAAAAAACATTTTTTCCCTTAAAGTACACGTCTTTGTTAACACTAGAACGCCCGAAAGGAGTCGATTCGACTCCGACCATATGATTAAATATCAACTTGGACCAGAAATACTTTCATAAAATAAGTTAAATTTAAAACACGCAGATTTACGTTAAATAAATCAATCAAATAAATTAAAAGAAAATTCTAATTTCAAATATTTTTATGAAACTTGAGTAAAATTCCCGGGCGTTCAAGTGTTAACTATTATATGCTTTCTAGCGATCTCAAAAGACCACTATATAACTCGACAGAAATTTCTTCCAGAGAATTAAGCATAACTCGAAACTGCCGGTACTTTCTAACATATTTTTAATCTTTCTGTTAAAATTTCCGGTTTCAGATTTTTTCAGTAAATTTAAATCAAAGTAAAGTCGACCAAAACAAAAAAGTTATTTGTTTGCATGTTAATGTTCACACAAAAACGAAAACCACACGTTGTCACACGAAAAACGGGAATGCTTATGCGACTGGAGATTATATATTTTTTCAAATTCAAGTAAAAAAAAAATAAATAAATAATATATATATATATATATATATATATATATATGTATGTTTCGTTCGCTATACAGGGTATTTCACTACCAGACTTGGATGCGGCGTAGAGGTCACTGAGACGACTCGAATCACATAGCAGTACGGGGTCGGAAATGCAATTCTAACAAGGTAGATGGATTGTTAGGGTCTGAATCATAGTGACTGCAGATTGACATTTAAATGCCATAAGCTTTAAGAGGCTACTTCAGTCAGGCGAAAAGACCCGTTCGCTAATGCTAATCCTATGGAAGAAATTTATAAAGATATCTCGGTTGTATTTCAATATTTTTAAATGATTTCTTTTGCATTGGATAGCTGAGATCGATCTGTATGCAGACCGTTTTTTACTTTTTTGATTTTCATTGCAGATTTTTTTATGAGGATGTTTTCACTTTCGAAACCGGTTCCGAAAACGAAAGTGTCCCCCCAAAAAATATCTGTAAATAAAATCGAAAAATTAAAAAACAGCCTTTGTACAGATTGATCTCAGCTATCTAATGCAAAAAAAATCATTTAAAAACATTGAAATGCAACCGAGATATCTTTATAAATTTCTTCCATAGGATTAGCATTAGCGAACGGGTCTTTTCGCTTGACTGAAGTAGCCTCTTAAGTCATGACCTTCCTGATAGCGAAGTTCCCCGAAGTTTTCTGCCTACGGGCCTTGTGCTTGCAATCTACGGTTTTGCAAGTTTGAGGTATTAGTGGCGTTTTGAAATGTCACATCTTCGTTGCTATTGCAGACGTCCGAAACACGCCCGGCGCGGCGTATTTCAAAACATCCGAGATTCCAAGTCACGAATGTTTCATTCACGCATTAAGAAGCATCGGGCAACTTCATTATCAGGAAAGTCATGACTTATTTTAAGCATATGGTCTTTAAATGTCAATTTTCTATCACTATGATTCAGTCCCTAATAACTCCATCTATCTGTTAGGAATGCATTTCCGACCCTATATTGCTATGTGATTCCGAGTTGTCTTTGTGCCCCTACACCACCTGCAGGTTTGTCGGTTTGGTAGTGAGACTCCCTGTATACTTAAATTAAAACAATATTTTAATACCATCGATCATTTTTGGGACACCCGTTAATTATATAGCAATTACGAACGCAACTAAACAGTCAATATTCAACTATATTAAAAAAAGAAAAAAAACATTTTTGTCCCTTAAAGTACACGTCTTTGTTAACTATTATATGCTTTCTAGCGATCTCAAAAGACCACTATATAACTCGACAGAAATTTCTTCCAGAGAATTAAGTATAACTCTAAACTGCCGGTACTTTCTAACATATTTTGAATCTTTCTGTTAAAATTTCCGGTTTCAGATTTTTTCAGTAAATTTAAATCAAAGTAAAGTCGACCAAAACAAAAAAGTTATTTGTTTGCATGTTAATGTTCAAATTGTCACACGAAAAACGGGAATGCTTATGCGACTGGAGATTATATATTTTTTTCAAATTCAAGTAAAATATATATATATATATATATATGTGTGTGTGTGTGTTTCGTTCGCTATACAGGGTATTTCACTACCAGACTTGGATGCGGCGTAGAGGTCACTGAGACGATTCGAAATCACATAGCAGCACGGGGTGGGAAATGCGATCCTAACGAGGTAGATGGATTGTTAGGGTCTGAATCATAGTGACTGCAGATTGGCATATAAATGCCATAAGCTTTAAGAGGCTACTTCAGTCGGGCGAAAAGACCCGTTCGCTAATGCTAATCCTATGGAAGAAATTTATAAAGATATCTCGGTTGTATTTCAATATTTTTAAATGATTTCTTTTGCATTGGATAGCTGAGATCGATCTGTATGCAGGCCGTTTTTTACTTTTTTGATTTTCATTGCAGATTTTTTTATGAGGATGTTTTCACTTTGGAAACCGGTTCCGAAAACGAAAGTGTCCCCCCAAAAAATATCTGTAAACAAAATCGAAAAAGTAAAAAACAGCCTTTGTACAGATTGATCTCAGCTATCTAATGCAAAAAAAAAAAAAAAATCCTTTAAAAATATTGAAATGCTACCGAGATATCTTTATAAATTTCTTCCATAGTGCTGGACAGATAATTACACCTGTTTATTTTCTGTTTCATTTACATACAAAATTGTTAATTGGTCCAAATCATCCAAGCAACCTCATAGCAAATTGGTATATAATTTATATATACCTTAGATAAATTCAAATAATATAAGTGATCGTAAATACATAATTCTAGTAGAAGAGCAACGCGAAGCATTAATAAAATTAAATTATAATTCGCGTCGAAATGTAACTATTAAATTTAAATAATTACGAATAAAATTAAGAGTTTGCGTTGTGAATTATTTAGACGAACTCTTCCACTTATGAATTAAACCAAAATTTAAGCTGTAAAAATAAATTGACACACCTTAAACATTATCAATTAAATAATTACAGAAACGTTTTAAAACTTGATTAAATATTTTATTTACATTGAACACAACTATATACAGTAATACATAATATTAATTCAAAAAAAAGAAAGCAATACTTTTGTTTGCTTCTCATTATTTTATGTATATTTAATCTTTAAAAAAAAAAAAAGACAATATTTTCATGTACTCTAATTATTATATTTTTTTCTTTTTGCTAAAAGAATAATTCTCTTTCATTTTTAAATTACCTTAATTTTATTTAATTATCGGTTTTGTCGGATCTCAGATTACTCTCTACCATAAAATATCAGAAAAGTATATTTATGATTTTCATATGATCTTAAGTGGTAAAGGAAAAAGTTTAAAGTCGTACCTTTTTTTAATATACGGGATGGTGGCCTTTATACATCAAATTCAGAGTTGTCGCGTTGCTTAGGAACATATTCATATGTCATCCGGAATTCGCTTCGTATCAGAGCGGCAACATCGGGATGGCAGGATGCATAGCTACGGACCTCTGTAGAATAATCCTCTTTATTTTAACATCAGGAAGACATCCTCAATTTGGCTTGCTTAGGCTCACTCCGATATGTACATCAGGAAGACATCCTCAATTAGGCTTGATTAGGCTCGCTCCGATATGTACATCAGGAAGACATCCTCAATTAGGCTTGATTAGGTTCGCTCCGATATGTCCATCTCGCCTGGGCATTACTAGGGCTTTTAGGATTCATTGCACGGGCTTTCAGGAGAGCTCCTGCGTCCTCTACATCTTTTTTCAGACTCTCTTTTTTCAAACCTTATTCTTCTTGCACACCAATTCCTGCAGTGGGTGGAACTATTTTTGTCTAGTCCACTGTTATTGGATGTGAGAAGATTTTTTATTATACTTCGATAGGCCTATTAGCTAACAGTCTGCAAATGGCCCCTTACATATACTTTAATATTATTATCTGCCTTAAAGTTTGGGTGGTCTGAAGAGTCATCAATTTATCCCAACACTTTTATTGAGGCCATAAATTGATTCCAACGTTTTTATTATTTTACGACTTCTAATTATACACCACTTTCCATTGGCTTGTCATAAAACGACACCATGGCGTCTGGCTATTGTTGTTGTCTGAGATCCGAACTCTATTCAACATTATACATTCATTTTACAATACAACATTTTTTTAAAAATATATATTTAATATTTAAAATCAACTTAATAATTTTTGTATGAACTTACACTCTTATTTTACTTAAATATATAAACATTATAATTTTACACTCATAATTATATTTTATAAAGAATATTTATACAAACAGAAATAACAAATTACGCAATTTTACTTTGATTTAACCAACATGGTGCGGGAACATATCATACTTATATGTTGCCCAGCATCTCTCCCGGTGTCAGAAAAAAAAAATAAAAACTGATTGCTGGTTTTATTTTTTTTTTTTTTTTTGTAAAGCATAAAGGAATGTACGTGTCCATATGACTGTGTATCTACACAGTTTTTGAACTAAGTCTGTAAAGTTCAATTATCAATGGTTCTGGTATATTTTATAAGAAGTTCTTCTATTTTTCATAACAGAAAGTTCAACACATGATAGCATAGTTGTCTGTTGACATTCACATTTATAGAAGACCTCTGTACTGAAAATCAGACGTCTTTCTCGAAGCCTTTTTTCTTTACCACACACATGTTTACTAATTTTGTAACTTTACAGTTTAAGTGCCCAAAATACATTCAAAGCTATAATTTTGTGTGAAACTAATATGCCGAAATAAACCTAATTACAAGAAAAATAATGGCATACGCATTTGACATATTATTTCATCACATACAACCTTATGACACCGTGTTTTATCTAAAACACATTTTATACTGGATAAAAGTAAATACAATGCTTGTAATATGACATGTTATATTTTCGCATAATTAATCTGATGTATTCAAATTATAATCAGAAAAAATATTGTATACAAACTGGTTACATTATTTTATTTATTTATTTGTTACTTCTAACATGTATGATACGTCAACATATACAAGCTATCTCATCTCCTTTAATATATCATTACGCAATGCTTTCCAACTTTACCCGATACGAGAAAGAGAGAAAAAAAAGAAGAAGGAGGAGAGGAGAATAAAACCAGTTATTGACCGTCCCCGATCCTTTCGAAGCGAGGGGTTGGTCAAGCTACTAATCGCTTTCTGCGAGGTGATTTGTGCTGTGACAAAATTTTACGACTTCCCAAAAGTATGTATTTAAAACCATTTCATGCTTGTAATTACCTTATTAATTAGTATAATTTCTTGATATACTTTCTTCTTAACTCACTGTGCATGCCTGTATGTAATTTTAAACATAATCTATGCATAAACAGTGTATGTATTTGTATCGTATCTAATGTAAACCTTCTGCTTTTTTTATTATTTTGCAGGGGGAAAATGGCGATTCTAGCATTTGAATTCTCCTGCCTCATACTGCGACTGAAGCGAGGGTGGCTTTTTATGCTGTCAGGTTCAAATCTAAACCAAATTGCCTTTCAGGATTTAAAAAAAATGCATATAATTTTCTTTAACTGATTACATTGTATATTTTTAGACCTTTCTAACAAACACAAATTTTGATTCATGATATTGTTTGCTATTAAAATGTAAACAACACGGAAATATGACTTCTACGGCCTCTCAAAATGCAAAACATGCATTACGCTGACCTTAAAAATGCACCTTCATTTAATACTATTAAATAGTGTTGTCAGAAAATGCCATTGACGCAGAAGAGAACAATTTTTTTTTCTTTAATTATTATTTATTCAGCCAACAATTCTATCTTAAAAGATTGTTAAATTTTCATATTTATTTATTTTTTACTGAATAAAATAAAAATTTATTTATTCAAAATTCTATTTAACATTAACATTCCGTATGTGAATTCTACTGTCTAAACTTTAATGATATGTTTAAAAATAAAAGATAATAAATAATTATTATTAATCCAACATTAATAATTATTATTTATTTATAAAAAAAATGTACTTAATACACTTGTATAATTAAAAAAAAACAAAAGCAAATGATAATTACTACGTAACATCGTATGCAGCCATCTATGAGTACCCGGCCGGACCAAAGAACTTCTGCCAGCAGAAAAAATCTTTGTATACTCACAAACAACCACATCCAATTTTTTTTATAGATCAAGTTTTTAAAATAATTACTGTACGTACTATAAAAAAATTAAGTAAATAAATTTATTAAGCCATACTACCTATTTTAATAAAAAATAAGGCCAATATATATAAATATATTTATTTATTTATTTTGTTTCTTATGTTAAATTGGCCAAATTATATAAAAAAAATTTTATGAACTCACACACTCAAATTTATCAATACTATGTATATTTATATGTGTTAAATTTAGAATTGCATTTAATTCTAAGGGAAAGTAAAGAGAAAAAAAATGCTTAAATTCTAAAATAACATAAATTTATAAATATTTCATTAAAAAAAAATCTAATTTCTAGCTGATTTCAGCAAGATGTCATTTAATATTTATATTAAATAATTTTGCTAATACATTTTATTAATTATTAAATTTGCATATTTTTATATATACAATAAAAATATAATAGTCTTACATAAAAGTTTACACTACAACAATGTTATTAATTAATTTAACTTGAATTTAAGCCTACTTTAATTCTAATTGAATACCGTTAATAAAAGTAAATTAGCTTATCAAGTTAAATATAATATAAACTATGTTTGTCTAATGTTAATTTTGCTGAAAATTCCATAAATTTTAACTGTAAATGCTAATTGCTATACCTTTTGTTATTTATTTTGAAAACAACACCAACTTATATTTTTATTTATTGTTTTTTTTATTAAATCTAGGAACTATACACTGAGCTAGACACTCCATAAATGTGTAAAACCTAAAAATCAAAAGTTTTCCTAAATAAAACTCAAAATGCTGCTTTTTACAATATAATATTACTAATTTTATTGTTTCTGAGCATAACATCTAGTAATTATACCATACTTAATTTTTTCTTCGATTCCTTTTTCAGCCAAGAATCCTGAAGTTAATGTCCAAGTGATGACTATATATTGATGTATCTTGATGAATTGATAAATTTTCTACAAAAAGTTTGTTGGTGTTGGTGCATACCCAGCCGTAGGCCAAAATTGCACCCTATACAGAAAGACTTTGGTGAGAAAATTTTAATTTTACTTCAATTATTTATTTGTGTAATTTTTTTACAATAATTTTGTGTGCAATCATATTGAAATAACTTGCCTTGTCCATTGTTATACATATATATGTTTTTTAAAAACCAATGTGCTACACCAAAATCCTTTATTTTATTTTATTTTTTTTATAACACTTTTGTTCATAAAACTTATCCCTGCTGTCCAAATTCTAGACTTTAGCATATAAGTTGTAATTGAACTACCGGAATAAATCTTAGTACTTCTTGCATATTTTATTATATTTAGGCTTATAGCTGACCGCTATCCTAATATAAAGTGCACTAATAATTTATTCCTTGTCAACCATATATTTATATAAGAAAAAAATATATATATGAGTATGCTATAAAGCTGTTCTAACTACCCTGAACCTATAGCTTACACCTATTCATTTTAAAGAGTAATTCTGAAATTCTGTCATCTAAATTGTAAGGCTATTAGCAAAGGCTACCCTTATAGAAGACAGAAAAAATTCTCTTTTTTTTTTTTTTTTTTTTTTTGAAAATTACTCCAACATTATTCACTATTAAATTAATTAAGTTTTAATGTTATTTGGCTTTGTTAAGATTTTATATTTTCTAATTCATATTCGAAAAGAAAAATATATATAACTTTTGCCTGGAGATAAATATTTCACTGCTCCAGTGAAGTTTTGTGAAGCACATTACATAATTTTATAAGTATGTTTTCGGGTGCGCCCTGCACATTTGCTCAATATTGTAACCCTGAGACAAATTGGCGTTACCATGTTCCTATCCTTTCTTATTATTATTTTGAATTTTAAAAAGGCAAGTTATTAATTTTGTTTCAATTTTTTTTTACTTAAAAGAGAAAAATTTATTTTTAAATTTTGAAAATTTTTAAATTTTTAAATTCGATTAATTATGTATTTTGATTTATTTTTAATACCAATTCATATCCCTTACTTGTCCCTTTGATCATCAGTTTTACCCTTTTTATTATACTTTTTTGGATACTTTTGAGCATTCCCTTTTAAATTCTCATTTTTATCCTCATTTGGATAATAACTGGCATGACTCTGAGGTTGACTATTCCTATATGGCACATGCTGAGGGAAGTAATTTGGTGGGGGTGGGGGATATGAAGAATATCCATAGTAACCACCTGTGGGTGCATAAGATTGAAAATGCCACTGCTGGTTTGGGTTAACAAATCTAGGATTAAAATTCGCTCTCGGTTGATACTGTCCATTATAAGCGTACCTTTTATTAAAATGCCGACCTGCGAAATCTCTGCTATCCTTATATGTATTTTTATTATCATTTTTGTACCAGCACGTTTCTAAAGTATGCGAATTTTTTTTACATAATTCGCACCATCTGCTTGATGCAGTGTCTTTTGTTTTAACTTTCAGATTGTTTATTTCGGAAGTCAAAATTTTAATTTGCTCCGCGCTTTCCATATTTAATTTTAACAATTTGTCCAAATTTTCCTCAGTGGAGGTTTTTGTAATCGAATTAATTTCCTTTGATGCAACCTGATTGTATGCATCTTCCATTTGTTTCGCAAATTTACATGCGTCGTTGAAATATTTCGGCGCCATTCTTCGAATGTCCAAACTTAAATCTGCCCTAACTGATTCTAAAAATCTTGTGAATTTTATCATTTCAAATAAACTACCATTACCGTTGTCAATATTTTGGCCACTTTTATCTAGGTAAAGTTTTGCAGCCGCATTGAATTCACTGATAAAATCAGCGATAGCCTGCGCAGGTTTTTGCCTAAGAGAAAAAAAATTGCTTTGAGCCGCAGAAAAACTTGTTTTAGTAGAAAAAGTATCGATTAATTTTTCTTTAAATTTACCATAGTCTTTTTCTGTATTAAGATTTTCTTCGTTAGCTAATTTATCTCTAGCACTACCGACTAATTTCGTTTTCAAGAGCGCAAGTTTCGAAATATTCTCTAATTCCGTTTGTTTAATTAGATTATCGAATTCGTTCACAAAAAAATTAATATTCGACTCTTTCTTTCCGTCAAAGACGGGGATACAATTCAACAGCGTATCAACACTAGGTTGAGTCATTGTATTCTTTTTAGTTTTTTGTAGCGAATAATTTAGAGAAATAATTTTATTTTTCTGTCCTCTGGTTTTAACTCCAGAAGTATTTAAATCTACACTTCTCCTTTTAAATTTTCGCTTATTGTTGGGCATAACCTTTTAACAGAATATTTCTGTTTATCATACTTTTTTTTTCTATATTACCACATATGTATGAAAATATTATAAATTGCATAAATACATAAAAACAACAGCACTAAAATTTAAAAAAAATTTCTTGGGAGATGAAGTTGTTTTGTAGATTATTCTTTTACACACATAAATACCCCTAAAATATTTATAATACACGTATATATAAAAAACAACATAATGTCATTTAACAGAAAAATATCTGTCTTTTTCTACAGAAACAACAATCTTATTTTTTTTTTTATATATGTAAATAATGTACTACTACTTCGTAGTACGACTCATAAATTTTCTTTTGTATCAAGGTGATACAATTTCAAAAATCATGATCTATTGACATTTCAATCATTTTTATACCAGACATATTATCAAATTATACTTATTATTCTTATTATTATTATTTATACAGTATATATAAAAAATTTTATTTTTACAAATGTGTCATCTGTGATGTGAATGCCATTATTTCTCAATGGTAACTGAGATCCAACCAAAAGAGAAAAGAGAGAAAAAAAAAAAATTGTAATTCCTAAATTTACCTATTATAAATCCCTGAATTATTTTTTTCATTTCCCCTTTTTTTTTTGCTAACATATATTATTCATTTTATTTATATAAAATTATTATATGTGTGTCATTATTGTTACAATAATAAAATTAATTTTAATAAAATTTTAATCAATTAAACTTAAATACCTACAATATCTTTAAAATTGTGACATTAAAATAATACTTAAATTTATTTTCCTTTATTATTATTATTATTATTTCTAATGACCTCAGATGAACGTTCCTGAGTCATAGCACCATTTTACTATGAAGGAGGGGATGCTGGACAGATAATTACACCTGTTTATTTTCTGTTTCATTTACATCCAAAATTGTTAATTGGTCCAAATCATCCAAGCAACCTCATAGCAAATTGGTATATAATTTATATATACCTTAGATAAATTCAAATAATATAAGTGATCGTAAATACATAATTCTAGTAGAAGAGCAACGCGAAGCATTAATAAAATTAAATTATAATTCGCGTCGAAATGTAACTATTAAATTTAAATAATTACGAATAAAATTAAGAGTTTGCGTTGTGAATTATTTAGACGAACTCTTCCACTTATGAATTAAACCAAAATTTAAGCTGTAAAAATAAATTGACACACCTTAAACATTATCAATTAAATAATTACAGAAACTTTTTAAAACTTGATTAAATATTTTATTTACATTGAACACAACTATATACAGTAATACATAATATTAATTCAAAAAAAAGAAAGCAATACTTTTGTTTGCTTCTCATTATTTTATGTATATTTAATCTTTAAAAAAAAAAAAAGACAATATTTTCATGTACTCTAATTATTATATTTTTTTCTTTTTGCTAAAAGAATAATTCTCTTTCATTTTTAAATTACCTTAATTTTATTTAATTATCGGTTTTGTCGGATCTCAGATTACTCTCTACCATAAAATATCAGAAAAGTATATTTATGATTTTCATATGATCTTAAGTGGTAAAGGAAAAAGTTTAAAGTCGTACCTTTTTTTAATATACGGGATGGTGGCCTTTATACATCAAATTCAGAGTTGTCGCGTTGCTTAAGGAACATATTCATATGTCATCCGGAATTCGCTTCGTATCAGAGCGGCAACATCGGGATGGCAGGATGCATAGCTACGGACCTCTGTAGAATAATCCTCTTTATTTTAACATCAGGAAGACATCCTCAATTTGGCTTGCTTAGGCTCACTCCGATATGTACATCAGGAAGACATCCTCAATTAGGCTTGATTAGGCTCGCTCCGATATGTACATCAGGAAGACATCCTCAATTAGGCTTGATTAGGTTCGCTCCGATATGTCCATCTCGCCTGGGCATTACTAGGGCTTTTAGGATTCATTGCACGGGCTTTCAGGAGAGCTCCTGCGTCCTCTACATCTTTTTTCAGACTCTCTTTTTTCAAACCTTATTCTTCTTGCACACCAATTCCTGCAGTGGGTGGAACTATTTTTGTCTAGTCCACTGTTATTGGATGTGAGAAGATTTTTTATTATACTTCGATAGGCCTATTAGCTAACAGTCTGCAAATGGCCCCTTACATATACTTTAATATTATTATCTGCCTTAAAGTTTGGGTGGTCTGAAGAGTCATCAATTTATCCCAACACTTTTATTGAGGCCATAAATTGATTCCAACGTTTTTATTATTTTACGACTTCTAATTATACACCACTTTCCATTGGCTTGTCATAAAACGACACCATGGCGTCTGGCTATTGTTGTTGTCTGAGATCCGAACTCTATTCAACATTATACATTCATTTTACAATACAACAATTTTTTAAAAATATATATTTAATATTTAAAATCAACTTAATAATTTTTGTATGAACTTACACTCTTATTTTACTTAAATATATAAACATTATAATTTTACACTCATAATTATATTTTATAAAAAATATTTATACAAACAGAAATAACAAATTACGCAATTTTACTTTGATTTAACCAACATGGTGCGGGAACATATCATAGTTATATGTTGCCCAGCATCTCTCCCGGTGTCAGAAAAAAAAAAAAATAAAAACTGATTGCTGGTTTTATTTTTTTTTTGTAAAGCTTAAAGGAATGTACGTGTCCATATGACTGTGTATCTACACAGTTTTTGAACTAAGTCTGTAAAGCTCAATTCTCAATGGTTCTGGTATATTTTATAAGAAGTTCTTCTATTTTTCGTAACAGAAAGTTCAACACATGATAGCATAGTTGTCTGTTGACATTCACATTTATAGAAGACCTCTGTACTGAAAATCAGACGTCTTTCTCGAAGCCTTTTTTCTTTACCACACACATGTTTACTAATTTTGTAACTTTACAGTTTAAGTGCCCAAAATACATTCAAAGCTATAATTTTGTATGAAACTAATATGCCGAAATAAACCTAATTACAAGAAAAGTAATGGCATACGCATTTGACATATTATTTCATCACATACAACCTTATGACATCGTGTTTTATCTAAAACACATTTTATACTGAATAAAAGTAAATACAATGCTTGTAATATGACATGTTATATTTTCACATAATTAATCTGATGTATTCAAATTATAATCAGAAAAAATATTGTATACAAACTGGTTACATTATTTTATTTATTTATTTGTTACTTCTAACATGTATGATACGTCAACATATACAAGCTATCTCATCTCCTTTAATATATCATTACGCAATGCTTTCCAACTTTACCCGATACGAGAAAGAGAGAAAAAAAAGAAGAAGGATGAGAGGAGAATAAAACCAGTTATTGACCGTCCCCGATCCTTTCGAAGCGAGGGGTTGGTCAAGCTACTAATCGCTTTCTGCGAGGTGATTTGTGCTGTGACAAAATTTTACGACTTCCCAAAAGTATGTATTTAAAACCATTTCATGCTTGTAATTACCTTATTAATTAGTATAATTTCTTGATATACTTTCTTCTTAACTCACTGTGCATGCCTGTATGTAATTTTAAACATAATCTATGCATAAACAGTGTATGTATTTGTATCGTATCTAATGTAAACCTTCTGCTTTTTTTTATTATTTTGCAGGGGAAAAATGGCGATTCTAGCATTTGAATTCTCCTGCCTCATACTGCGACTGAAGCGAGGGTGGCTTTTTATGCTGTCAGGTTCAAATCTAAACCAAATTGCCTTTCAGGATTTAAAAAAAATGCATATAATTTTCTTTAACTGATTACATTGTATATTTTTAGACCTTTCTAACAAACACAAATTTTGATTCATGATATTGTTTGCTATTAAAATGTAAACAACACGGAAATATGACTTCTACGGCCTCTCAAAATGCAAAACATGCATTACGCTGACCTTAAAAATGCACCTTCATTTAATACTATTAAATAGTGTTGTCAGAAAATGCCATTGACGCAGAAGAGAACAATTTTTTTTTCTTTAATTATTATTTATTCAGCCAACAATTCTATTTTAAAAGATTGTTAAATTTTCATATTTATTTATTTTTTACTGAATGAAATAAAAATTTATTTATTCAAAATTCTATTTAACATTAACATTCCGTATGTGAATTCTACTGTCTAAACTTTAATGATATGTTTAAAAATAAAAGATAATAAATTATTATTATTAATCCAACATTAATAATTATTATTTAATTATAAAAAAATGTACTTAATACACTTGTATAATTTAAAAAAAAAACAAAAGCAAATGATAATTACTACGTAACATCGTATGCAGCCATCTATGAGTACCCGGCCGGACCAAAGAACTTCTGCCAGCAGAAAAAATCTTTGTATACTCACAAACAACCACATCCAATTTTTTTTATAGATCAAGTTTTTAAAATAATTACTGTACGTACTATAAAAAAATTAAGTAAATAAATTTATTAAGCCATACTACCTATTTTAATAAAAAATAAGGCCAATATATATAAATATATTTATTTATTTATTTTGTTTCTTATGTTAAATTGGCCAAATTATATAAAAAAAATTTTATGAACTCACACACTCAAATTTATCAATACTATGTATATTTATATGTGTTAAATTTAGAATTGCATTTAATTCTAAGGGAAAGTAAAGAGAAAAAAAAATGCTTAAATTCTAAAATAACATAAATTTATAAATATTTCATTAAAAAAAAAATCTAATTTCTAGCTGATTTCAGCAAGATGTCATTTAATATTTATATTAAATAATTTTTCTAATACATTTTATTAATTATTAAATTTGCATATTTTTATATATACAATAAAAATATAATAGTCTTACATAAAAGTTTACACTACAACAATGTTATTAATTAATTTAACTTGAATTTAAGCCTACTTTAATTCTAATTGAATACCGTTAATAAAAGTAAATTAGCTTATCAAGTTAAATATAATATAAACTATGTTTGTCTAATGTTAATTTTGCTGAAAATTCCATAAATTTTAACTGTAAATGCTAATTGCTATACCTTTTGTTATTTATTTTGAAAACAACACCAACTTATATTTTTATTTATTATTTTTTTTATTAAATCTAGGAACTATACACTGAGCTAGACACTCCATAAATGTGTAAAACCTAAAAATCAAAAGTTTTCCTAAATAAAACTCAAAATGCTGCTTTTTACAATATAATATTACTAATTTTATTGTTTCTGAGCATAACATCTAGTAATTACACCATACTTAATTTTTTCTTCGATTCCTTTTTCAGCCAAGAATCCTGAAGTTAATGTCCAAGTGATGACTATATATTGATGTATCTTGATGAATTGATAAATTTTCTACAAAAAGTTTGTTGGTGTTGGTGCATACCCAGCCGTAGGCCAAAATTGCACCCTATACAGAAAGACTTTGGTGAGAAAATTTTAATTTTACTTCAATTATTTATTTGTGTAATTTTTTTACAATAATTTTGTGTGCAATCATATTGAAATAACTTGCCTTGTCCATTGTTATACATATATATGTTTTTTAAAAACCAATGTGCTACACCAAAATCCTTTATTTTATTTTATTTTTTTTTATAACACTTTTGTTCATAAAACTTATCCCTGCTGTCCAAATTCTAGACTTTAGCATATAAGTTGTAATTGAACTACCGGAATAAATCTTAGTACTTCTTGCATATTTTATTATATTTAGGCTTATAGCTGACCGCTATCCTAATATAAAGTGCACTAATAATTTATTCCTTGTCAACCATATATTTATATAAGAAAAAATATATATATATATGAGTATGCTATAAAGCTGTTCTAACTACCCTGAACCTAATAGCTTACACCTACTCATTTTAAAGAGTAATTCTGAAATTCTGTCATCTAAATTGTAAGGCTATTAGCAAAGGCTACCCTTATAGAAAACAGAAAAAATTCTCTTTTTTTTTTTTTTTTTTTTTTTTTTTTTTTTTTTTTTTGAAAATTACTTCAACATTATTCACTATTCAATTAATTAAGTTTTAATGTTATTTGGTTTTGTTAAGATTTTATATTTTCTAATTCATATTCGAAAAGAAAAAAAAATATATAACTTTTGCCTGGAGAGAAATATTTCACTGCTCCAGTGAAGTTTTGTGAAGCACATTTCATAATTTTATAAGTATGTTTTCGGGTGCGCCCTGCACATTTGCTCAATATTGTAACCCTGAGACAAATTGGCGTTCCCATGTTCCTATCCTTTCTTATTATTATTTTGAATTTTAAAAAGGCAAGTTATTAATTTTGTTTCAATTTTTTTACCTAAAGGAGAAAAATTTATTTTTAAATTTTGAAAATTTTGAAATTTTGAAATTCGATTAATTATGTATTTTGTTTTATTTTTAATACCAATTCATATCCCATGGATAATACTGGGGAGGGGGGAAAAGGTAATGATCTTGTATAACATCCCCGTATAAGTTTGTTTATGGTGTATAACCATATAACGACATATTTTTATCATCGCAATCTCTTTGATACTTTAAATATGGGTCTACATTTTCAGAATATTTATTATTTTTTTTATAATACTTTTTAGTAACTTTGTAGGGTCCTTGAAATTTTGGCTCTAATGCGCCTGGTTTACCAATTCATTTTAAATATACTGTTTGACCCAAATTTTCCTCAGTGGAGGTTTTTGTAATCGAATTAATTTCCTTTGATGCAACTTGATTGTATGCATCTTTCATTTGTTTCGCAAATTTACATGCGTCGTTGAAATTTTTCAGTGCCATTCTTCGAATGTCCAAACTTAAATCTGCCCTAACTGATTCTAAAAATCTTGTGAATTTTATCATTTCAAATAAACTACCATTACCGTTGTCAATATTTTGGCCACTTTTATCTAGGTAAAGTTTTGCAGCCGCATTGAATTCACTGATAAAATCAGCGATAGCATGCGCAGGATTTTGCCTAAGAGAAAAAAAATTGCTTTGAGCCGCAAAAAAACTTGTTTTAGTAGAAAAAGTATCGATTAATTTTTCTTTAAATTTACCATAGTCTTTTTCTGTATTAAGATTTTCTTCATTAGGTAATTTATCTCTAGCACTACCGACTAATTTTGTTTTTAAGAGCGCAAGTTTCGAAACATTCTCTAATTCCGTTTGTTTAATTAGATTATCGAATCCGTTCACAAAAAAATTAATATTAGACTCTTTCTTTCCATCAAAGACGGGGATACAATTCAACAGCGTATCAACACTAGGTTGAGTCATTGTATTCTTTTTAGTTTTTTTGTAGCGAATAATTTAGAGAAATAATTTTATTTTTCTGTCCTCTGGTTTTAACTCCAGAGGTATTTAAATCTACACTTCTCCTTTTAAATTTTCGCTTATTGTTGGGCATAACCTTTTAACAGAATATTTCTGTTTATCATACTTTTTTCTCTATATTACAACATATGTATGAAAATATTCTAGATTGCATAAATACATAAAAACAACAGCACTAAAATTTAAAAAAAATATTTCTTAGCAGATGAAGTTGTTTTGTAGATTATTCTTTTACACACATAAAAACCTCTAAAATATTTATAGTACATGTACATATAAAAACACCATAATTTCATTTAACAGAAGAATATCTGTCTTTTTCTACAGAAACAACAATTTTATTTTTATTTATTTATATTTTTTTTTTTAATGTAAACATTGTACCACTACTTCGTAGTACGACTCATAAATTTTCTTTTGTATCACCTTGATACAATTTCAAAAATCATGATCTATTGACCTTTCAATCATTTTTATACCAGTCATATTATAAAATTTTACTCATTATTCTTATTATTATTATTTATACAGTATATTAAAAAAAATTTTATTTTTACAAATGTGTCATCCGTGATGTGAATGCCATTATTTCTCAATGGTAACTGAGATCCAACCAAAAGAGAAAAGAGATTAAAAAAAAAAAAAAAAAAATTGTAATTCCTAAATTTACCTATTATAAATCCCAGAATTATTTTTTTCATTTCCTTTTTTTTTTTTTTTTTATTGCTAACATATATTATTCATTTTATTTATTTAAATTATTATATGTGTGTCATTATTGTTACAATAATAAAATTAATTTTAATAAAATTTTAATCAATTAAACTTACATACCTACAATATCTTTAAAATTGTGACATTAAAATAATACTTAAATTTATTTTCCTTTATTATTATTATTATTTCTAATGTCCTCAGATGAACGTTCCTGAGTCATAGCACCATTTTACTTGAATGAGGGGGGATGCTGGACAGATAATTACACTTGTTTATCTCCTATTTAATTTACATCCAAAATTGTTAATTGGTCCAAATCATCCAAGCAACCTCATAGTAAATTGGTATATAATTTTATATACCTTAGATAAATTCAAATAACATAAGTGATCGTAATTACGTAATTCTAGTAGAAGAGCAACGCGAATAATTAATAAAATTAAATTATAATCCGCGTAAAACTGTAATTATTAAATTTAATTAATTACGAATAAAATTAAGAGTTTGCGTTGTGAATTATTTAGACAAACTCTTCCACTTATGAATTAAACTAAAATTTAAGCTGTAAAAATAGTTGACACACCTTAAACATTATCAATTAAATAATTACAGAAACTTTTTAAAACTTGATTAAATATTTTATTTACATTGAACACAACTATATACAGAAATACATAATATTAATTTAAAAAAAAGAAAGCAACACTTTTGTTTGCTTCTCATTATTTTATGTATATTTAATCTTTTTTAAAAAAAAAAGACAATGTTTTCATTTACTCTTATTATTATATATTTTTCTTTTTGCTAAAAAGAATAATTCTCTTTCATTTTTAAGTTACCTTAATTATATTTAATTATTGGTTTTGTTGGATCTCAGATTGCTCTCTACCATAAAATATCAGAAAAGGATATTTATAATTTCTCATATGATTTAAAGTGGTAAAAGAAAAAGATAAAGGTAATACCTTATATCATAAACGGGATGGTGGCCTTTATTCATCAAATTCAGAGTTGTCGCGTTGCTAAGGATCATATCCATATGTCATCTGGAATCCGCTTCTTACCAGAGCGGCGATATCAGAATGGCAGGATGCATAGCTACGGACCTCAGTAGAACAATCCACTTTATTTCAACATCAGGAAGACGTCCTCAATTAAGCTTGCTTAGGCTCAATTCAATCTTTCGAAATCTTTTTAAAGCCGATCACATTAGCGTGCATTTAGAGTCTGCGGTGTCTGGAGGGGGGTTGACGAGCGTAACTCGTAGGGGGCCGAGCCCCCTAGTCATATAAGATTGTATACAGAACTGTCACTCAGCGAATTGTGAAAGATTTATTTTTACACATTAAAAGATATATTTTCACATGAAGTTCAAAGGGGATTTTGTTCATTAAAGAAAAAAAGCTGAAGCATTTAATTTTCAAATATTCATTTTAAAATTCACCTTTGAGATTTTTTTTTCTGTTGTGCATAAGAGAAGGTTTTTTTAAAGTAATTATAATCTTAGATCTAATCAAGAATTAAATATATATATACATATATTACTTTGTGTTACGCTCTCCAAAATTTAGCTATCAAAAAATTCTTAATTACTAATAATATAATATATATACAGGTTGTCCGAAAAGTCCGGAAACGGTCGAATAACTCGAGAAATACAAAGCAGATTGAAAAACGAAAATGTACGTATTAAATTTTTTTTTTAAAAGCTACTCAGTGATACCAAATTTGACCCTCGCAACCGACCCCCCGGGGATCAGAGGGGGTCCAACTTTGAAATCTTGAATGATAACCCCCATTTTTTATTGCAGATTCGGATTCTACTGACAAAAATACGTAACTTTTGTATTTAACATTTTTTCTAATATTCGTTGATCACGGTGTAATCGAGCAAATAAAACAGATACATATTTTGGTTTTCCCAACCAGATTTTGACATCTCGAACTCTGATTGGACAGAACTTTCGTCGTCAAAGTAGCCGTCTTTTGTGGGAATAGTGTTTCTCGAAAACCATCAGTGGTGGTTGTTCGAGGACGCTTTATATGCCTTTCCATAAAAATTAATAGAAATATATTAAATTAGTACTGTATTTGCATATTTTTTTTATCCAGTCAATCATTTCAAAATAATAACCTACGTATTTTGATTTTTTTAACGTGCAAATATACACCTTCCCTCCCCCTCCCGGACAGAAAAAGGATAATCTTAATTATTTGGGGGGCGGAGTGTGCAGATGTCCTGCGTTTTGATGGCTTTTATTTATTTTTTTTTCTTTTTAAATATAATCTAATTTAGGAGGCTGATGCTGGTGTACAGTTTTTTTTTAAATTATTACTATAGAACAAAATATAGGACAAAGTATTTAAAAAAGAAAAAAAGATATAAAAACTTTTTATACTGTCTGAGCAAAGGATGGGGAAATAGCGTACATTTCAGTGGGGGTGGAGTTATATATTTTGATGATTGATTAGTTACTGTATCTCCAAAATATCAAGTCGGGCAGACACTTCATTAATTCTTATAAACGTTTTATTGCAATTTAAAATATTTTTCAATGTAACATTTTTTCATAATTTTAAAATTAATAATCTTTTAAACTTTTTCATTTAAAAAATAACTAAACTCTTTAAGCTCTCTTGATTATTTCTGGGGAAGACGACGTTTTAACTTTCATAGGGGAAGGATGATGCAGAAAATTGTTTAATTATTTATAAATTATTACAATAAAATATCAAATGTGACAAAATACAGGGTATCCGAAATGTTTGGAAACGGTCGAATAACTCAAGAAATTCATATAAGATTGAAAAAAAAAATACATGTTAAATATTTTTTTTTTTAAGCTATTCCGTGATACCAAAGTTGACACCCCACCCCGACCAGCTGGGGGTCAGAGGCGTTCCAACTTTGAAATTGTAAATGATAATCCCCATTTTTTATTTCAGATTCGGATTCTACGGGGGAAAATGAGCAACTTTTGTTTTTAACGTTTTTCTTTCGAATCTTCCTAGATGACGATGTAATCCAGCAAAATGTGTCATATATTTTGTTTTCTCAACCATGTTTTGTAATCACGAAATGTGATGGGCCAAAGCTTTCGTTGCCAAAGTGGGTCGCCTTATCTGGAATTATGTTTGTCGAAAACTATCAATGGAGGTTCTTTCGATGGCAAAAGTGCTTTATATGCTTTTGCCATGCAAATTAACAGAAATATACTGAATTAGATTTCTATTTGTGTTTTTTTTTTTCCATTCAGTCCATTCTAATCAATTAACCTGCGTTTTTTTTTATTTATATTTTGATGTGTAAACATGCCCCTCCTCTTCCGAACAGAAAAAAAAGATAATCTTCGTTATTTGGTAGAGGTAGGCGTGGATATTTGGCATTTCGATGGCTTCTGCTGTTTTTTTTTTCCTTTTATACTCTAAATCGTGGTCAGGAGGTGGGTGTATGGGATTTTTTTACTATTACTATAGAGTAACATATAGGGCAAAATAAAAAGAAGTACATATATTTTTTTTGTGTGCGGGCGGAGCAAAGAACGGGGAAGTTTTGTAAAATTCAGGTGGCGGTCGGATTGGAGATTTAGATCATTGATTAGTTACTGCAACCAGAAAATAAAGAGTAGGGCAAAAATATTTTCCATAATTCTAATAAATGCAATAATGTTTTTGTAAATTAATATATTTTTTCAATTTAACTTTTTTTTCATAAATTTAAAAAATAGAAAAATTTTGGTATTTGAAAATTTTTAATAAAAAAAATAATTTAACTCTTTAATACTGTCGGGATTTGTGAGGCACATATATTCATCGTCAAAAGGTGCATCTGGAATTTGTTTTGGGCACCATTAATAAATGAATAAAATCATATAAATTTTTAATTAAAGGATTTTTTGGTATTTCACAAGTAAAGGCGACAGTTGAAAAAACACATTGTATTCCAAATAAAATTTGTGTACGCGATGCGGTCTCGAAAGGGTTAAAGTGTAATGATTATTTGCTGGGGTAAACGACGTGTTAATTTTCATAACAGAAGGATAATCTAGAAAATTGTTTGTTTATTATTACAATAAAATAACTTATGTGACAAAAAATATAATCTAAAACATAATTGGCAGAACAAATTAAAAACAGATCAGTTTATTTTCTTCATTTTTTAAGCCCTAGAAGGGGCATTTATTAATATATTTCATTCAATTAGTTCTACGTTCTTAAATTTTTATAACAAAAAAATTAAACCAATTGAACAATTTAAAAAAAGTCAAACAATATGATACGTAAAATCCATTAAAAACTTAGGTTTCGTTAAAAAGAAATCTAAATAAATTTTAAACTTTTTTCCTTTTTAAGTTGCGAATATTTGTATTGCAGATTTTGTATTATGCTTATGATGAGTGTGTACAAAATGATAAGGCACATGTAAAATACAAAAAAACATATTTAAAAGTCTAAGATTTATTTCGATTTAATTTGAAGGGAAGTTTTAGGGTATTTACATTATCATATTGTTTAAATTTTGTTTTTATTTTTTAATGTTCATTTGGTTTAACCCTTACCGGCGCGGAGTAATTCTGTTTATAAACTGATGAAATGATAGACTGACATCAGCATTTATAAACGAGTTTATTGGAGAATACAAACTTTCTGATTTTCAAGTACGTTATAAATGGAAAATTTTAATTAAATATTTTGGGTGTCAGAAAAATAAAAATTATGAGTCTTTTTTTAAGGACACTGTCCGCAAAAGCTCTAACTTATTTGTTACAAAACTTTAACATTAAACATCGAAGTAACTAAATGAAATATATGAATAAATGTCCCTTCTCGGGCTTAAAAAATGTAGGAAAAAACTGATTTGTTTTTAGTTTGTTCTGCAAATAACGTTTTTGTTTATATATTTTTTCACATTTGTTATATTATTGTAATAATTAATAAATAATTAAACACGTTTCTATATTATCCTCCCCCAGGTATTAATCAACAGTGCTTAAAGAGTTAAATTATATTTTAAATTTAAAAGTTTCAAAGATAAAAAAATTTCAAATGTTTAAAATTATTGGGTTGTTCGGAGAGTCGTGCCCGTTTGGAAAAATCAATTCGAACCGGAAAATTCTATCATTTAATAATTAGACATTGATTTCTATATCTCATGTCTAATAATTACCGGGCAGGATTTTCCGGTGCGGATTGATTTTCCTAAACGGACACGACTTCCCGAACAACCCAATAATAAATTTAAAATCAGGAAAAAAATGTTAAAATGGAAAAAAATATCAATGTACAAAAAAGTATTACATTTATTAGAATTTTTAAATGTTTTCTGCCCTACTTGCTAGTCAGTAGTCGCAGTAACTAATCAATCATCAAAACCTATAATCCCACCCTCCTCCACCTAAAATTTACGTTATTTCCCATCCCTTAATCAGCCAGCACAAAAAAAAATTATATGTTTGTTTGATTTTTTTGCTCCTTTATGCTATTCTATAGTAATAATTAAAAAAAAACTTATACACTCCCATCCGGCCCCGAATTAAGGGATTATTTTGACAGCAGAAGACATGAAAACACAGAATAAAAACACACTCCGCCCCCAAATAATGAATACTATGATTTTTCTGTTCGGGAGGGGAGGTGCTTATTTACTCGTTAAAATATTAAAATACGCAGTTTATTATTTAACCTTCCGTCTACCAGACGGGTCCATTGGACCCGACATGTACATTCAAAATATTTATTCAAACCAGAAATTTCTTCAAAACAAACTAAATGTATAAATCAGACAATAATAAGTTAAATAAACAAATTAAATAGTTTTAAGTAAAAATTCTGGTGTAGAATGTTTTTATAAAACTTGAGTAAAATTTCCGGTAGTTCTAGGGTTAACAATGATAGACTTGATAAAAAGACATGCAAATAGAAAACTAATTTAATATATTTCTATTAACTTTTATGGAAAAAGCATATAAAGCGCCATGAAAACAGTCTCCACTGATTGTTTTTGAGAAACACTATTTCCGCAAAAGACGGCAACTTTGACGTTAAAAGTTCTGGCCAATCAGATTTCGAGATGTCAAAACCTGGTTGGGAAAACCAAAATATGTATCTTTTATTTGCTCAATTACACCGTGATCAAAGAGGATTAGAAAAAAATGTTAAATACAAAAGTTACGTATTTTTGTCCGTAGAACCCGAATCTGCAATAAATGGGGGTTATCATTCAAAATTTCAAAGTTGGACCCCCTCTGACCCTTGGGGGGTTGGTTGCGGGGATCAAATTTGGTATCACTGAGTAGCTTTTTTAAAAATATTTAACACGTATATTTTCGTTTTTCAATCTACTTTGTATTTCTCGAGTTATTCGACCGTTTCCAGACTTTTCGGACACCCTGTATATTCACATTTATGCTAGTAAATTTCATATGAAATTTGTTTCGTAATTTTGTAATAATACTTATAAGATTTTAAAATTATTAAAATTATCTGTTTCAATAGTCCTTTTCAGATTTTTTATAACAGCAAAATCTTTATTCCGTATATTGAAAAATATTTCATACATAAGAAGGTTCAACAGGATATCATTGACATGTATGAATTCAGATAATGTGTTTTGTATCCTGTTGGGCGATTTTCACCAAAAGGTTATCAGCACCAAATTACATCAAGAAGTAATTGAATCTGAAGTTTTACGAAAATCCGTCTATTAGGTCTTCAGATATATCTATTGCGGAAATCGTGAAAAATGCAGCATAACAGCGCCACTTGTTGGCCGATTTACACCAAAAAGCAATGAGCACCAGTTTATATCAAGGTCTAACTGAATCTAAAATTTTGTGAAATTGCGTGCATTAGTTCTTGAGTTAAAACGCCCATAAAATTTTTGTCACATACAGACTTACAGTGTGACAAAGTGACAAGCTGACTCACTGACAGATATTTTCTAAAAATCATCAAATCCTGTTCAAGACCTTCAAAACGTTTAATCCATCGAAATGCGGAAGTCGAAATTTTTAAGGAATCCAATAATTTCTTCTTGTAAAGATAAAAGAAAGTAAAAAAGAGGAAATTATGAGATTGGAAATTCTTTTTTTAAAGTTATATTTTTTCTTTAAAAAATAGCTTTCGCTATCATTTTCAGACTGCAATTGTAGAAAATTATAGAATTAAGGTTGTTTGATTGCCACCACATTTTCAACAGATTAATTATCTATTTTTAAAATCAATATTCAAGTATGTTAAAAAATATATTTTTGTCTTTTAAAATGCGTCATTGTTTACTATTGCAGTAGAACTTCGATTATCCGTAGTAATTGGGACCATCTTTCGGAAAATCGAGAATGCTTCAATTTTAAGATTAAAGGGGCACAGGACCTTTGAGCTCGTCGAAACAATAAAAAACATCACCTTTTTCAAAGTACCAAAACACAAACAATATGCAATGAAGATATTTTTTTCTCCTTTCTGCCTAAAGAATATATCTTTACCTACATTATCCAGAAAAATAAATGTTGTATGTACAAAATTAATACTTAAATTTGAAATTTGGAAATTCGTTTCACTAATGCGTGATTAAATGCTGCGCGCATGATAAAACTCTAAATAATGTATGTAGAAAACAATTTTTGGACAAAAGAGAATTATAACACACATATTTCTAACTTAAAACCAAAATATACGCAAAAAGTTTTGTTTAAAATTTAAATTTTAGCTCAAAATAAAAAAAGTTCAAAGTTTTTAATTTTTCTTCAAGTTTTTCAAATGCAAAAGTATAAATAACCAAAATATACGAATTTTTTTGGTTTTAGCATGGCATGTAGAGTATAAATAAACGAATTTTTTTTTTTTTTTTTTTTTTTTTTTTAGTTCTAGCTTACATGGTTTAAAAATTAACAGTGGGTGCAAACCCAAATTTACTAATCTGAGAAAACTCTTTTCAAAGTTTCAATATCTATGGATATTCAATTATACTCACCGTCTATAAATGATTATAACTCAAGAAATAATGTAGTTTTTTGCATATTGCTGAAAAATTTTAAACATTCAGAATAAGCCAAAAACCGAAAATTGATTTTTTGAAAGTTTAAAAGTCCTGTGCCCCTTAATGAGAAATATATGCAATATTTCGTTATATGGTAACAAGTGCTTAATAAAAATAAAGCAATAAAAATAGAAACAACAATAAATTACCGGAATTTTAATTTTGAAATTAAGTACCTTTTACATATATGTTTTGTTTATCGCAGTTTCAATTGCCTTTGCTTGGAAGCTCTATCATGGAGTCTTTTTATATTATTAGTTCCCCATTATCACAGTCTTTTAGCTGCTGCAGCTATGCCAAACCTTTTGCAAAAGATTCCAAAGCTATAGAATTGCAAATTTGTTCGTTCTCTTCGTTCCACTCCGCAGCTTTGGGAGCTCAAGTTAAATTCAAAGGAACTCTAAGAAAGGGGATCTATAATATTTTTATATGTGCTCGTAGTTTGGAAAGGATCGCTTGCACACAAGAAATATGGTAGTTAAAACTAAAAAATATATATATAAATTTTAAAAAAAAGCTTTCAAAATGGATTTTGCACACAATGAATGTGATAGTAAAAAAAAAAAAAAAAGCTTTCAAAATGAATTTCGGTAAATTGAGAGTTTCGGATAAAAGAGGTTCTTCTGTCTATACTTACTAGCGGTCTCAAAAGACCACTATATAACTCGATAGAGCTCACAACCAGAGAAACGTCAGCGTCAGTTGCTGAACAGGTGCTGAACAGGTGAGCAGCATTAAGGGGTTTCCTAGCTGATAACAGCTTAACACCCAGACTAGGAAATTGAAGTGTCTTATGTTGTAATAAGCCATTGGGATAAAGTTAAACTGTAGCAAAGCTACTAGAAGAGTAAAAAAGTTAAAAATAAGAAATTAAAAATTAAGAAAGAAAGGAATTAAAAATGAAAAATTAAGTTAAAACTTAAGAAATTAGAAAGTTAAGGTTTAAAACTTAAAAAATACAAGAATCTTAATAATATATCAAGTCTAACTGTAGTTGAAGAACTACTATAAGGAATTTAGAAAGTTAAAGTTAGCACTGTTCAGAGAAACTCTCACCAAGCATGGGCAAGAAAAGCTAATGTGGCAAAGACCACATAAACCTCCAAAAAAGGGACTAATCAGGGCTATACATTTTATTTTTTATAAATTTTACAATTTTTATGATCTCTATAGTGATATAGAAAGATTTTTTTTTTTTTTTAGAAAGTTTATAAGTGAAAAAAAATTATAAAGAGAAAAATATTGACAAAGGCAATGTAGCGTGGTGCAACCAGATGTTACTGAGTGTCCATAATCATGGAAAACTGGGGTCGTTTCCGGTGGTGGGGTTCAAATGCGTCATAATCCGGTAGCTCCGCTACGATTTCATTAGGGAGGTCAGAAACTTTTTCATAAAATTTTTTGGCAAGGTCATTTATACGCTTACGCAAGGTGGTAGTTTTTAAGTCTCTTCGGACCGTGGAGTTGCGAAGATAACGAGATGCGTTACGGACAGTACGCAGGTTTGTATTGTGCAAGCGACTAAGGCTGTCCATAGTAGTCTTACAAGTGAAGCCGCAGATCGGACTGGCATAGGTAATGATGGGATGGATGCAAGAGTTATAAAGAATTAATTTGTTGTGTACTGATAGAGTTTTGATGTTAAGGAGAGGTTTAATAGAGTTAGAGGCACCAGCGACTTTACCTCTAATGGAAAGGATGTGCTTTTTCCAAGTTAAGCTGCGGTCCAGAATGACCCCAAGTTACTTAGCATGGTCTGACCATGTGATAGCAGTGTTATTAATTATGATTCTATTTTGAAATGTTAGTTTGCAAGAGAAATATACTGCAGTAGTTTTATTTTCATTTATTACAACGCGCCAAAGCATACACCAGTTCATGAAGTCTTCGATATGTGTCTGTAAGTACCTGTATAGAGTATACGAGTGGTGTGCTGAAGCATAAATACAGGTGTCATCCGCATAAAGAGCGAGGTATGTGGGCAAGGAGCGTGGGATATCATTAAAGAAAATGTTAAATAAAAATGGGTCCAACACGCTCCCCTGAAGGATGCCCGCTAGGATAAGGAGAATAATTGTAAGAATGTTGTTTATGCGGACTTGAAAAGAGCGGTCGCAAAGGTACGAGTATATTAAGTGTATAAGTCTGGGATAAAAACCGAGCTGAATTAGTTTGTATATGAGGCCCACATGCCAGACCTTGTCAAATGCCTTTGCGACATCAAGAAAAATGGCAGCTGCGGGAATTTTCGCTTTGAGTTTCTCACTGAGAAACTCAACAACCCTAAGAAACTGGTGTTGTGTCGAGTGTTTTGGGCGGAAGCCAAACTGCTCGATCATGAGAATGTTGTGTTGTTGAATGAAATCCTGCAACTGGGTACGAATGACGCGTTCCACTACTTTACTGATTGAAGGTAGCAAGGAGATAGGTCTGTAATTAGTGGGGTCGGAAAGGTTAGTTCCAGGTTTTGGAATAGGAGAAATTATTGAAAGTTTCCAAGGTTTAGGGAAGTAGTTATAAAAGATAGCGTTAGTGAGGTCAGTAATATAGATTATGCAATTAGGAGGAAGGTTTCTAAGAGCAGAGTTAGTAATTTTATCGTATCCTGGGGTTTTACGCATTTTGATTTTTTTGATTATGTTGTGTATTACTACAGGTTGAATTTTTTTGGGGGGGGGATCTTGAGGGGGTAGCCAAAAAGTTACGAACTGTCTCGTTGACATGATCAAGGTGAGTTTGGTTTGCAAGGGTAGGATTAGGAGAAAATTGGGTGGCATAAGAATAAGCAAGCATGTTAGCTTTTTCTTGGTCGGTGTAAGCAGTAACGTTGTTAGTTGTGAGAGGGGGTATAGGAGTGAAATGTTTATTCAATTTGCGTTTAAGAATCGAAAGAGAGTATCCAAAGAGAGTTTTGAGAAAATGATTCCAATTTTTCTGTTTTTCTTTTTAGAGACTGTTTTTAATTTTATTGTTTAACATATTGAGAAGGGGTTTAATGGAGGAGGCTCTTGAATTTTGAAATTGTCGCCGGAGCCGATTACGCTGTTTGATAAGATTGTAAATATAGCGGGGTGGGACGAAGGCAAAATTATTCTTGAAAGTATTAAAGGTAGAAAAATTTTGAGCGTTAGTGATATGAGAGTTGAGATTTTCAACAGCTGCACCAATGTCATTAGTATTATTAATTTATGGGAAGGTGATGTCCTGCGAATTAAGATAATTAGTGAATTTATTCCAGTCAATAGCCACGGAAGAGGGGGGAGAAAGATGGTTAATTATATCAATTTTAAAGCAAACAGGTAAGTGATCAGAAGAGAGATCGTTAATAACTGTAGAATAGATAGGGTATTGAAGATTTTTGGAAAGAGCAAGATCTATGATAGAGTCCCGGGCACCAGGCACTCTGGTAATGTGTGTAGGTCTGGGAGGTGCATGAAGATTTAATTTTAAGTTTTGGACTAAATTGTGAAGAGAGGAACCCCGCCGAGAATCGCCGTGGCAATTCCAACGTCTGCTTTTGGCATTGTAATCGCCTACGAAAAAGCAGTGGTGATGTTGAGAAAAAAGTTGTGTAAGACTATTAACAGGTGAATTACCAGTGGGTTGAGCATAAATAGAGGGTAATTTAATATTGATATGAGGAAGTTGTAGATTAATACTAGTATACTCAAGGTCATTAAAGGTGTGGTTGTGCGATTGGTAGTGTGGAAGATGGTTTTTTAAGTAAATGGCGGGGCCTCCCCTGTGCGTACCATCCGCACGAGGTGTATGGAAGAGCCTGTACCCGGGGATGTTAATGTTGAAAGTGGGGCTGAAAGTCTCTTGCAAGAAAATAACATCAATTTGGGGATGTTCATGAATAAAGAGTTTAAGTTCGTTAAGCTTATTCTGCAAGGAGTTACAGTTCCAAGAAAGAAAAAATAGTGAGGAAAAGGTAGAAGAGGAATTACTCATCATTAAATGTGTTAAATTCTGTGGCTTAGGTTTCTATAGCACTCATAATCAGCGTCAATTGCATATACTTTCGGATATTTTGTTAATCTTTCTGCTAATATTTCCGGTTTCAGATTTTTTCACTTTTAATCTAAATAAAAGTAAAATCGACCACTATAAAAAAGTTCATTATAATGTACAATTTGCCACAGGAAGAACGGCAATACTTATTCGACTGGAAATTATACATTTTTCCTCTTAACGAAAAAAAAAAATCTTTAGAGGGTGGTGTTGCGTCTATAAGGTATCTCAAGGATAGATGTCTGTAGTTTCTAAAGGTTGTAATAAAAATTGTTAGAATGCAAATACAAGAAATACTTATTCGTATTTAAAATTTTTATACATATGCTCATCATATTTTGGGCAAAAAATAATTAAATATTACGAACAAAAAGAGGGAATCAAATTTGAAATTATAATGGCAGGTGGCCATCTCTCCTTCAAACCGAGGAGAGATGGCCCTCCAATAAAAGGAAGAAAAAATTAAGTTAAAATAGAAAAACATTACACATTTCATTAGTTAATCTTAAAAAATATATAGCAGTTTGTAAAGATACAATTATAACACGAAAATGAGTGAATAACATTCGAATAAACAAAATTTGAAGTATAATTTCAATCCTTCACTTTTCGTAAAATTTTGCAACATTTTTGGCGAAGGTCTTGCTAGATTCTCACGTTTCATGGACCCATTTCAGGCACCTTACGCATTGTATCCAGTCATCTTTTTGGTTTGGTATTATATTCTTCCCCGCAAGCAAAAAAGTGATCCTCATCTATCCAATTCTGTTCCCTCGAATCTGTAGAATCTAATAATTTCAAATGTATTTCATCTTCTTCTTCTTCTGGAAGTGTCGTGTTTTTTCTTTTCTTGCGTTTATTTTAGACTTTCGATTTTTTTTTGTTTGTTTGTTTTGTTTTTTGATTCGCTATACCGCGGAAAACTTGCCTTTAGGGTAGCTTACAAGGAGAGGGCCCGAGGCTAATCTCACCGAATGCGATGAGCATTTGCATTTCCATAGAGTGTATATAAATATATGACTGCCATAAAGCGCAACCCACAGAGGGTCTTGAGAAAATAAGTCGCAAATTCAAACTATATTTTATAACCGGATAAATTTCATTCTTTCGCAAGCGGCTCGTGGCATGTTTGGTAGCATGCTGGATTTAAGTTTTTTCTACCCGGGATCAAACCCGGCTTGGGCTTGTTTTTTGGAACGAAATTTTTTATCAATCGTTTTCGAACCGCAATTGAAAAAAATGTATATAATAATTGAAATTTACGAAAAATATGAATTAACCCCATAACCTACGATTTACGTCTCAACAGCTCCACGGGTTGGCAAATCCATATCTACCACTAAAATTTAATAGAGATTTTTGCCTTGTTCAATCATGGAATTTCGACGATTAAACTAAACTATATTTACTGTAAAATTTTTGTGGTAAGAAGAATTTACATTTGGCTCGATCATCGTACGCGGGCTATGCCCGTCATTGTAGGTTAAGGGGTTAAATGTATCTTTTGTAGCATGTAAGTGCTTTTTTAACTACGAAATTTTGCATGTTTAAATATATAATGAAAAAAAAAACAGCTTATTTAATTTCTATTGACCAGAATATTTTTGTTGTTATTTAAAATTATTTACAGTTATTTCAATGAATATCTACAATTTTTAACAGAGAAATAAATTAAAATAAGTGAACAAGTAGTATATTATTTTCATTGTGTTACCTCATTCAAATACTTCAAATATTTCATGGTTTGAAAAATATGCTTTTATGTTTTTAATATGATTCTTGATTTTGGGATTATTCAATCTCATTGGGATCATTGGGATCATTTATTATGATTCAAGATCTGGAATTCTTGATTTTTAATTAGAATAAGCGTCTACGTAGTAATTTCTTTCGAAAATCTTTTTTTTCCCTTGTTTAATATTTTTATATAATGCAGTTTAATTATATAAATACAATTTTAAGTGTGAATCTTTGCATGTTTATATATTTAATGAAAAGTAAAGATAACAAAAATAAATAATAATAATAACAAACAAAAAATAAGACAATTAGAACTTTTATAGACCATAAAATTAAGCTAATTTTAAAATTTATTTACTGTTATTTACATAAATAAGCTACTACTTTTCTCAGTGAAATAAATGTATCATTTTTTACCAACTAGAACATACCTTTGATTTTTTAAAATCTTGGATTCTTATTATTATAGACATTATAACTGTCTTTATGCTTAAAAATAAGTTCTAAAATGATATTGAGCGTCTGAAAATTGTTATTACGTAGGTAATAATTACAAAACCAAATATCCCAAATAAAAAAAGTCAAATCAAGAATTTTAAAAAGGGTATTAAAAAAAAATCATGAAATATTCGAAATACTTTCATATAAAAACAAAATTAAAGTAATATAATTATTCACGCATTTATATAACGTGTTTAATTTATTTCTCTGTGAAAAATAGTAGATTATCCATTGAAATAACTGTAAATGATTTTAAATAACAACAAAAATTTTCTGGTCTACAGACATTAAATATGCGGTTTTTTTTTTTCATTATATATGTTTAAGAATGCAAAATATCGTACTTAAAAATCACTTATATGCTACAAAACATACATTTAATTCATATTTTTCGTAAATTTCAATTATTGTACATATTTTTTCAATTGCGGTTCGAAAATGATTGATAAAAATTTTCGTTCCGATAAACAAGTCCGAGCCGGGTTTGATACCGGGTAGAAAAAAACTCAAATCCAGCATGCTACCAAACATGCCACGGAGCTGTTCGCAAAAGAAGGAAATTTATCCGATTATAAACTATAGCTTAAATTTGCGACTTATTTTCTCAAGACCCCCTGGGGGTTGCGTTTTATGGCGGTCATATATTCATATACTAACTATACTCTATCGAAACACAAATGGTCATCGTATTCGGTGAGAACAACCTCGGACCCTCTCCTTGTTAGTAAAATGCAAAAACAAATTAAATAAATTTTTACGCTTGGCGGTAGCGCATCGCACTTGAATATTTGAAGTTTATTGAAAAAACAATAGTTTTCATTCTTTTTTTTAAAGCTATAAACGAAAAAGATAAAAAACTACTATGATAAAAAAGCTTTAAAATAAAAATAAAAAAACACATTATTATAAAAATAAATTATACAAAATTGCTTCATTTAGAGTAGCGCAAAGCAATTAAATAATCATTAAATTGACGCAATTAAGTTGTATGAGTCCTTCTATTCTGGTAGCAGTCCAGCGCGACGTGTCCTGCTGCGAATCGGAATCCATTAATACAACCTCTACTGACATTTCACAATGCACTGCGCAATACGAATGCGTGTGCTTTATGACACAACGGTTTCTGTGAGTTGTTCACTAGAATTCTTCTGGCAATGATTAGCAGTGTGTTCTTCTTGTGCGTTTCAATCGCGTTTCCTAAAGACTGATTTAATTAGTGACTGCCTAATAAGTGATTCGATTTATTGATTATATTAACCACTGTGTTACGGCTGTTTCCAAGACAATTACTTGTAGTGACTTTAACTGCCAGTTATTTGGCCACCCTGTGAATAATCATCCAACTTATAAAGACGTTCTCAAGTACTCAAGTGTTGTTTCCATGAAAATTACAACTTAGACTTGATATCGAACAACAGGTCAGTTAATTTTTCTCACGTTTCGATTATTTTGACACCACAAGTCTGTGTTCGACAAAGCTTCAGTATCGACAGTAACGCCTTACAGAATTGTTCTGTTAATAAATGCATATCATAAGAGTTATCGTAATCTTATAAAGTCTATTAGGCATAATAAGTGAAAGTAAAAGTCCAAAAAGAGAGCTGAAGATAAAAAAAAATCTTTGTTACTCTTTGATGTCTCTCCGTGTAAGTGAAATATAACATTAGACTGCAATTGTAAAATGGTCCCTGAGGTTTGTGAGTATCCTGCCTCTATTAGTTGTAACTGTGAAAAAGCAAAAAAGATACCCATCATTGAACTAAAATCCTTGTACTTCTAAAGAATGCATGGTATTGGTAAAACTGGAAGTGTGGATGTAAAGAAAACAAAAGAATGTGATTGGGTGTGGTGGCACCGTTATTTATACGGGGTGGAAAACCGGTGTTATTAGCTCAATTGAAGAAGAAGTTATAGGACCACTACAGTGTGTGTGGTGGTGGTGGGTATGCCTCTTACATTTGAATGAATTTCCATCCCGGCATTTGTTTTAAACTTTAGATTGTGAAACAACTGGGCCATAATCATTTAGTGGTCCGTTTGGAACGCAGATCAGGAAATGTGAGAATCTCTCAGAGGTAAATTTTAACAGTGTTGAGTGTGAAATTCTAGAAATTTACCGGTAAATTTTAAGCAAAGTTCAGCGGTACCTATCGGACATTAGTTGTGCTATAAAAGCAGGCAGCTGTCCTGAAGATTTATTTATTTGTGAGCCTGGCACACTTTCCCACTCAAGGTGGTTAACAACGGCGAACAGAGTTCTCCGGTTGTATTTAAGTATTGAAAATTCAACAGACGAACACAAGACCTAAAGTCATATGTACCTGTATTGTTTAGTATTAAAAAAAAGTAAATACTTCACAAATGGACTGGAATATGTATTGGAAGCTATAAAATTGTTAAAATTCCTTGCTGAAAACACGCATCTTTTGCCAATTCAGAAAATTTGCTTTTGAGTATGTATGATAGTAGATAAAATGGACCATATACGAGAGTTATGTTCCAGAAGAATTATAAAGGCTAGAAAACTTAAGTTCTAAAAGAGAGTCATTCAAGTGTTTTCAAACACCCAAAATTAATATTCTAGCTAAAGACTACATCGAAATGATTTACTGAAATTCTACTACACTTTTACCACCGTTTTTTCTGCGAAGAGTCATTGACGAAGAGATTTGGTCTAAGGTCAAATCAGGTGAAAGAGCGGCCCAATGGACTTTGGAAAATTCCAGTGTCACACCCAAGCAATAGAACGGTGCGTGAAGCTGGTAACCGAAGCGTCACATAAAGCCTTCAGGCCCAATTCCAGAGATGGTTTTATAAGAACGACACTTTTCTTGAGATCTTCAACGCCTAGATTTCCAAGTAAATCTTATTTAAAACTGCCAAAAAACTGTAAAGTACTTTATTTTAATTCAAAGTGAAATCACACTCAGGAATATTACAATCAGAAAAGTAGTTTTTGTTTCAATGAAAATTTGCCATTAAAAAAAGGCTTTTATAAAAACATAATACGCTGAAAATGTATTGCGAAATGCATATATTTTTTCATTTATTTATCATTCCTATACTCTCTTCTACTAAAATATGTCGATAGCTGCTTCCTCTAGAAGTTATCTGATTTATTTCCGTTTATTAGAAAAATTATCAAAATCGTGTTTTTTCTCAAATTTTAGGCCCAATGCACTACCGCCAAACGTAAAAATTTACTAATTTTGTTTTTGCATTTTACTAAGGTACGCCAGACACAAGTTTTCCGCGGTATAGCAAATCAAAAAGATAAAACTTTTTTTTTTCGGCGCACCCTAATGTTCAGTATGAAAAAAAATTATTTGATTGAATGCATGTAAAAATTCATAGCTTTTCTAATTTTTCTAATTAAATGTTAATTACTCTTTATCTAATTAACCGATTACAAATATCCTAGTTAAAATTATAGACCAAAATGTTATCACTAACTTAAGATAAAATTTATGCAAATACAATGAAATTAGCATGAGATATCGTGCGCGCTGTGAATTGTTATCCACTGTAAAAATTTTAAATAGCATTTTGAAATTGACGCCTTGAATTTTTTTTAATTACAATATATCCAAATAATTTTTTTAAATGTAGTTCAATATCACCTAAATATAATCTAAAACATTTGTGCTTCTAGAGTGGTTATCTAATTTATAAAAAAATGCTAAACTCATGACAAATTTCGCATGTTTAATGACCGTTAAAAGTGTACTGTCCCTTTAATAGCATTCTATAAAAAAATGAAAAAAATCCTTTATGACAAAAGAGTCAAGTAAATCCTACTTCACCGTAAAAGGCAAAACCCAAAAACGTTCAACCGCGTCCTATGTATAAAAAAGAAAAGCCAACACATATCGTTCAGCCCCGTTGTATGTATGAAAAAGAAAAGCCCACAAGTATTTTCATTTCCTTAATTACTCAATAACTTTTCACCCATAACAATAATAGAGACATCCAAGAAGAATCCATCTGCTCGGGATCTTACAGCAAACTCTTCTCCTCAATCTGTCGTTAGGAATAAAAACTATCGATCAGTTGTAATTATCTGTCAGTATCAAATATTTTATACCAACTGTTAAATGTTCAAATATTATGTTCGCTTCAGTATGAGATCTGTAGTTCTTTAAGTGTCGAATGCTAAAAAAGTTTAATCAGCTCTCTGAGAGATTACAGTTACTTGTAATACATAACTTTGAAGCACTTATATTATTCAAAAAATATATTATTGCTTTGAATATATTGTTTATTTAGACTGGTAATATTAGAATCTGAGAATTATACGTTATCGAGAGGGGAGGAAAAGTTTTTCTATATTTGTAAGTTAGATTCGCGCATGCTTTGGTGGATGGGGATATTTTGTAGTAATTTTTAAGTTAGAATCGCGCTTGCTTTGGTGGTTGGGGATATAAGGTGAGGTAAAATATTTCTTCGATTGCTGAAGGATATGTCTGTTGTTGCTACGTACGGGTGCGGTAAAGCTATTTATTTATTTATTGTACTTTTTGTCTGAACAATGACTGCTAGAAAACTTTTATTCTTGGAATTAATTTTAATAAAGCAAGAAGATTCTTATTTTAAAGGAACATTTGTAAAAAAATTAATATTGCTTTAATCAATTTGGAAAAAATGATAATCACTGATGTCAAATATGAAATCGACGGCGTTTTAAAAACTATTTGTTCATATATGTGGAAATATCATGATAGATGAATATTTTAATTAACAAATTTTGCCTCAAACCTATTTAGGTTTAAAAGATTTTATTAATTTTTTAATAACCCATAATGTTACTGGACGTTCTTAACGGATAGGCCAAAATACACTGTTGATCGCATCACAACCTTATTCGATAGGTGTCACATATGAAAAAGTGAAGTGTTTCAGAAAAAAAAGAAAAACACTTTTAAATGTGAAAAAAATATGCTTGGGAATACATAGAATAAACATTTATTTTAATATAAACAATTTTGTTCATTTAATGCATCGCTCACCCGAAAGAAAAGTGACACATCTACACAAAATTAAATTTGACAGGAGAGGCAAAAGAAAATTTGCATGATTTATGTAATATGAAATTATAGCACTTAGCTCTGCATGCTGGAATAAAAACTTGCATAAAAGTATCAAACCCTTAAAAATGAAGACGTAGGATGAGGTTTGGAGGGTTGGGTAATTTTTTCTCCCCACAAAATCTACCCCTGTTCTGTGGTCATAAATGGACATATGGCGTATAAAAGTGATTTTCCGCATAGGCACACTTATAAAACTGTTTGTGTAGCGAGATGACAGACTGGTTAGTGGAAAAAAATGCAAAATAAATATTTACAAGACGTGTCTCTTTTCTTGCCAGTAAGCGATATGTAGTGCGCCCTTCCACCGATGCAGCCTGTTAGTACCCCTGCCTAGTGCATGGGGAACGAACGCGGATGAGCTTCCTCCAACCCGCTTGGCCAGCGCGGAGGCATTTAGCCATATACCCCCTTATTTTACCAAGAATTCACAAAACAAATCACGGCCCTTAATTCGCAGCGGTCTGCAGGTTCCTGGTTACGGCAGCGATCAGAAAGACATGAAGACAGAGAGTACTAAGAATCACCGTGCTCGGCTTGGCTGCCATAAGTTGATGACCTTGGCTACGTGTAATGGATGATCCCTATCTCCGGAAAATCGTTTACAGGAACTTTCAGAAGAATTAGATAGAATCAACTGGGACATCCCAGGATTATGTGAAGTAAGAAGAAAATGAGAAGAGAAGATAGATCTTGCCAGCGGACATGTATTATACTACAGACGCGTAGAAGATGGAAGAACAAGCGGTGTAGGATTTCTGATTCATGAAATTTGGAAGAATTACATCATAGAATATGATAGTGCCTCAGATACAGTTACAAGGTTAGTAATACAATTGTTCAGAAAATACAAGCTTCAAATTACCCAAGTTTATGCACCAACAGTAAGCTATATTGTTGAAGAAGTTGGGGATTTCTATGAAAAAGTAGCTTCAATACATCAAAAAGGAAAATGCTACATAAAATTAATAAAGGGAGACTGGAATGCTAGAATTGGAAAAAAAGAAAAAGGTGAGTTATCAGTAGGAAATCATGTATATGGGTTGCGCAATGAAAGAGGAAACAGATTGATTGAGTTTTCAGAATGTGAACAGTTATATATCATGAATTCATTTTTCAAGAAAAATCCACAAAGAAAATGGACATGGCGTTGTGCAAATGGCTCAACAAGTGAAATCGACTACATCTTAACAAACAAAAACAAACGAAAAATAACAGGCGTCTCAAGCTATTTTCAGAAGAAAAAAAAAACGACTAACGTTACAAAAAGGCAGTGAAATAATCAATCTTTTCTCCTAGAAGGAGAAAGAGAAAAGGGATGTTCCGTTTCCTCATAGGGGAAAAACATAGGAAAGGGAAAGAGAAACGGGATAAATAATTTTCTTATAGGGAAAAAGGCCTGATATTGACACTACCTTTTTGTAACGTTTGTCATTTTTTTTTTCTAAAAATAACATGAGACCCCACTTATTTTTCGTTTCCATGTTTTTGTATATATGTTCAACTACTACCTGATATATCAGGTAGTATATGTTGTGTTTTATTCAACTGTGATGCTGTATTGAGATAGGACTAATTCAAAAGTTTCAGATTTTGAAACTTTTGAATATTTAACAGATTATATCTGCTGACAGCATCAATATCCCGCTAAAGTTCTATATCACTTAGCTTGTCCTAATAGTAAACTTTCATATTCTATAAGAAAAATTTTACTAAGCATGTAGTGTTATTCTAACTGTGTATGACAAAAGAATTTTGGAAAGTTGTTGCTTTCCAGAGATATAGCAATCCAAACATACTGGCATTTCAATTTTCATGAAAAAAGGGATTCATGATCTTGAACTTTGACATTTTCTCCAGGAAACAGGAAATTTTTTCAGGGCTTCAAAATTGCACAATATTCATTAAATATGATCTAATTCAACATAAAAAAAATCAAGCCAATTAAAAAATGCAACTGTTAAATATCACTTTTTTGCCTGAATTTCAAAATAATGGCTCTTAAAAAGTAAAAACGGAATCAATATAAGATCACTCTTGTGTCTGTCTGTCACATCCACTTTACTCGTAAACTATGGAACGTGGAAAGTTGAAATTGGGGGAAGTAATAAATACTATTGACCCACATATTTACGGATTTAAAAACATCCACAAATATATTTTTGAAAAATGGATAGGGGCTAATTAAGTTGCTAGAAAAAAATATATTTTTTGTATGTATCGTGTGGGGTATCGTGTGAAAGCTTTCATAACGCTGAACTCAAAATTAAATTTCTTTTTATTTTAGGTATTATATTTTCAGAGATATCGTCGAAAATGTAGTGCAAAAATATGTTCCCCCTATCTATTTTTGAATCTACTGAAACTAAAATTATGAAAAAATTAGAGGTAGTAGACGTTAATTTAAACCTTGTAGGGAAATTATAGCGATTACACTAGGTCGCTTGATTCTTGAGAAAAGCACATTTTTCCTTTACACACAAATTTCGATTTCCAGGCATTCAGCAAAGGTGTTGAAATGGCTTTAAGTACCTATCTTCGCAGAAATATAAAAGCATTGTTGATAATGATTTTCGAAAAATATCGTCGGTAATTAGCCTAGATATTAACCCTTAAAGACACGGACGTTTTGGACATATATAATGACAGGGGCGGCGTACTCTATGTGCCGTCGGCTTTAAGAGCCCAGATAACAACTTTTAACGGTATATTTGTGTAATGCAATGCCCAGCAGCAATATAAAAGCAATAAACGCCAAATTGTGAAATTTAATTAGAATTAATCACATAAACATTATGGAATTTGCGACTAGTTTACATTGAGTGGATCTCTCAATACTACTCCAAGGCGGCGTTGCAACTTTGAGACCTCAATTCGAAGCGCGCTTAGCACAATGCCAAATTTAAACTTTGAACAAAGATTTCGTTTTAGCTACACTGTAGAAATAGAGGTTATTACTACGCTGAATTTAGTTTCATGAAATGCCAAATAAAGTTTAACTATGCACTGCTTTTATTGTCAGTACCGAATTAAGTTCATCATAAACAGAGTGGGATAATATTAAACAAGTTGGAAATTGCTCGTCAAACGTGGCAAATGAGGTGCGTTCGTACTATAACTAGTTTTATAATTATTTTTTGCACCCCATATTGTACTGAATGTGTATTTATTTGCAATTCATAAGTGCATAGTCAGTAACATCATTAAAATGCACTTGCAATAATTTTTTCCCATTCCCCTTAATGTAACGGAAAACTTTTGACTGTCCCTGTAATTAAGCTATACATCCGATATTCATGAAATTTGAAATGGCTCGACAAAATTTTGCAGCAATTATATATTTAAAATTTCAGCCCATTCGGAAAGCTGTAACATCATTAAAATGCACTTGCAATAATTTTTCCCATTGGCTTTAATGTAAAGAAAAACTTTTGACTGTCCCTGTAATTAAACTATACATCCGATTTTCATAAAATTTGAAATGGCTCGACAAAATTTTACAACAATCATATATTTAAAATTTCAGACCATTCGGTTGGGTAGTTTTTGCTCTATTATATGCGGACGGACGGACAGACGGACGGACAGACGGACGGACATACGGACAGACAGACGGACTGAACGACGACTATAGGTGCTACGTATTTATATAATTACGAACGCACCTAAAAAAGAGTTATACGAATAGCTATATTTGATATTATTTAAGTTCCATATCTCTTTGAACTTTCATGGTATATCCGATTACACTTTTCTAATATATACAGTGTACATATACCCAACCCTACGTTGTATAGTTTTTTACAAAGTCTTAGTATTCTTTTAGCAATTTTTTTTTTTTTAATACAATTACAAATTTATATATTTATTCTACGGAACCCTCTGTGCGCGATTAATGCTCGCACTTGACCGTTTATATGTATTTAAACATCCTTTTTTAATGTGAAATGGGGGTATGTTTGTAACCACTCACATTAAGGAACGCTCAAAATGTATATACAGAGAGAGAGAGAGAGAGAGAGAGTTGTGCATTTTAGGAATAAGTGTGATACATCTATCGAATAATCTAATTATTAGGCAGATGATTTTTTAACGTTGACAAATTTATTTGAATATATGAATTTTCACCTTAAAAAATTGAGAGTTTTTCTAGACATTGAATGAATTGGGGACATCTTAAATCTTAGAGAGTTTTGAATGCTAGAAGCTATTAAAAAAAATTTTTTTTGTACTATTCCTTTATGTACAGATATCTTCAGACTGAGGTTGGGTGGGAATAAGAAAGTAGGATGCTGTAATTATAAAAGAAGAATCATGTTTGATGTAGAGACTAATGTTAAACTTTTTAAATAAATATATTATTCTGTTTAGTGTGTCTTTATGTCTACTGAAGTTCGAAAACTCTTTTTGATTTTTGGTAAATTTTAACTCTACGTTTCAAATGTTAGCTTAGATCATTTTTCACACATTAATATTTCAAAGAAACAAAATATTACCCAAAAAGTCCAAAAAATGTTCTTTACCTACAAATACTTAACAAAAATCTATAAAAATGACCTAAATTTAAAAAAAAGACCCTAAAAGTGCAAATTTCAAATACATTTTAGCCTCTGGTAAGGTCTTAAAAAATTAATAGGGTATTGTAACATGTCACCAAGCTAGTGGTGTAATGATGGAACCTGTTAACAAAAAGTAACTTTTCCCATCTCTACTTTAAAGTCGGTATAGTTTAAAAAAATGTAACGTACGTACTGCAAAATAAACGTATACCTTATTTAGCAAGAATATTGAAGTTTTGGAAATATTTAGACTGGTCATCTGTCCGCTATTGTCATGTATACTAGAGTTACACTATATTGAAATTAAACGAACCATACCATAGTGTTTTCAATATGAATCTCTGATTTTGACATCACACTTAGATTTTTGTGATACATTTTACCTTCTGATACCAAACAGAAAGTCATTCGGTCATTAAGTTTAGGTATTGTGAAGGTTTAAAGTTCGGATCTCATATTGTGAACTTTCTTTGATCGTTGTAAAATAGATTGCAATGAAGGAATTTTTTTAAGCATAAGAACTACATAGCGGAATGAACAGTAATTTTAGATTCGCATATTTGATTTTTTTTAGAAATCGATTTTATTTTAAATTCATGTGTTAAAATTCACTTTTCTTTCTAAAATCTATTTTGTAAATATTTCTTTTTTTAAATTAATTTTCGGAAGAAAAAATAATACGAACTGCAACATAAAAATTTAAGAATCTGGAAATAACTGAATCCAAACATACACCTTATTCCGACAAGTGGCTTTTAACTAATGCTTAAAAAACTTTTGCAGCAATTAGAAACCATTTTAACATTGCGAGATGCAACTTGTTTGGCAAAATATCAGCAAAACAAGATTTTATTATTATTATTATTATCATTATTTTAATTTTTTATATACATTGGAAGATGACATAATTTCTAGTTAATTGGCTATTTTGGCTATTTTCATTTTTTCTCTGTTCACTTTTTTTTTTTTTTTTTTTTTTTTTTTTTTGTCTGACTGTAAAAATTAAGAACTAAGGATCGACCGAAACAGGTTTTTAAGACCAAAACTAAATTCAGTAATCTTCCTATTTTTGGCCGAAAACAAAAAGAAAATTACATAAAAATACACAATTATACATTAATTATACGTGTTTTTTATATATACACTGGCTAAAGTAACCCGCTGTTGCCGAAATTTTAAGAATGTTTGTATTGAAAAAACAATTTCAAAATTTAACATACAACATAAAAAAATGAAGTTACTTCCATTCATCATTAGAGCAATAATGTTAAAATACGCCAATATTTCCATAATCAAGTTTTTATCATGCTTCAATACAATTTTTCACACTTATATGATGTTACATATTCACCATGTTGTTTATATTCCGAATATGACGTAATATTCCATTTTTTTATTCGTCAAATTAATTATATAATTATAATTTTTCACATAGAAATCATAAAACAGAAAAATTATTACGTAATATCCACTTTTGTTTTTAATTCGTCAAACCATTTATTTCATTTTTTCATGTGGAAATTTTGCAATAGAAAAGTAATTGTTGCGGTAAGAATTTTACTGTGGATTTTTAATTGTTGGCAACAGCTATTACGAAAAATGTTTAAATTTCATTGGAAATTGCTGTTAAATTTGTGTTTTTTTTTTTTTTTTTTTTTTTTAATGAAAAATTAACTATAAGTTATTCCGATTCCGGATTACTTTTAGCTGCCTCGGCCGTGTTTGAATACACATGTACGCAACATTTCACAATTCTGGCTTCTAAACTGAGGATTTGAACAGCATTACACACAAACAGACAAATTTTAATTTTTATATACTAGTTTATTATTAATTAATTATACGTGTGGCCAAAGTTAGTTCTCTTTTGTGTCTCTGACCTATTTTTTTTTTATTTTCATATAAAATAAAATGTAATTCATTCATCAACGAAACCGAACGATTTTTTTTAATTATATGTATTTCATCTGATTAAAAAATGCTTTAAAAATGCATACCTTGATTTATCTTTTACAATGATTTTTGTAAAAGGTCATGTGTTATACTAGAACTTTCTCAAAGACTATACGAAAGACTTCAGCTGAATGAAACTAAAAATTTTCTTTTACTGTTAATCCTGCAACTTTTACTGAGCACGCGAAAAGCATCTTCAAAGTTTAGTCATATACGCATTGTTTGCTGTATAATTTGAACTCACGTCTATAGTCCCTCGTGACGGATAATTACTAGGTTGAACAAAAAGTTCTGGGAAATTTGTGAAAGTTGCTTTGTTATGCTCAAATTAACAACAAAAGCAACAAGGACTATTCTTTAAAGTAGAGACCATCATAGTCCATGACTTTCTGCCACCGTTCTGCCAGATTCCGGATTTGCTGGCTACGTTTGTCGCCGTTACCAGCACCTTCATCCTCATTAATTTCATCGACGGCTTTCAGAATCGTTAGGCCTTATCTCTAATAATGCCTGGTCAACACACGCAAGTCATACTGTTCAATAGGCATTTTGGAGCCAAAGTTCCCGAACTTCTATAAATATACCACTAGTACTCCTATATACAAAGGGTACTAGGAAAGTTTTGCAATACGGGTTTATTTATCAAACTTTTCCAAAGTAATTTCCGTTACAAGCAATACAGTTGTCCAAACTCCGAAACCAGTCCTTAAACCAGCTCTGCCAAGTTTCACTTGGGAGTAAGGAACACTCATTGTTCAAGCCCTCAGAAGTGCCTTATCACTGGAAAACCGAATCCCTTTCTGCTTGAGTTTCACATGCGGGGACAGTACAAAGTCGCAGGGGCAAGATCTGGAATGTAAGGAGGGTATTCAAGAAGTTTCAGTCCTGTAGTGGCCAAATATTCAGTGCAGGCTTTGGTCTGGTTGAGCTGGAGTTTTGTCATGATGGAGGAACCATTTGTTCATTCTTGACTTTGGTCACAGGTTCTTCTTTGATTCTATGACATTAGGTAGGCACTGTTCATTGTACCACTTAGCAGTAACTGTCTTCTGTGCGTCCAAAACGATACACTCAACAATTCCACTCGATTTGAAAAATACAGCTATCTTTTTTTTTTTTTTTTTTTTTTTTTGACAGATCGAGATTTTCTGACTGCTACCGGTGTGTCCTCATCATCAAAGACCCAAATTTTGTTTTGAGACTTAGTCGGCCTATTTTAATAGTATAGCCAGGTTTTGTCACCTGTCACGATGCTGTTCACATACCGATATTATCCTTTAATAAACATTTTTAGCATCTCCCAGCACCAAGTCACATTTCGTGTCATCTGCTCCTCAGCCAGTCTATGTGGCACCCAGAGACAACACAGTTTCTTGATGTGCAAATGATCATGCGAGAATTGAATGAATTGCAGGTGCATTTAGGCCCAAGGTATCCTCTATATACTTGTAAGTTATTCGTCTGTCTTCGTCAAGCATTTTCCTCACATCAGTAATGTTTTCCCCCTCTTTCAGCGTCCTCCAGGAAGGAATTTCCACTTTGTAATTCTCTGTACCATCTGTGTATCGTCATACGATGTGAACAATCATCACCAAGTTAAAGAGTAATTGCTTCTAAGCATTGGTTTATGTTTTAACCACGCGCGAAGTTACACTGCAAAACTGCCCTTATTTCACTTCGTGACCAGGACACCACTGGAAGAACTTCACACGATCACAGCTAATAAATAACTGAGCCTACAGACTTGTGGTTACGTGCAGATGCATAAGTATGAACGTATGTCAACTCGCAGCCACAAGCAGCCACCTGCTACTTTTTGTTTCATCATATTGCAAAACTTTCCTAGTACCCTTTGTACGATACAAATTCTGGTAACTATTAGATTAAAAATTTCCCAGAACTTTTTGCTCAACCTAGTTTAAACACTGATGTTCATAGCGATAAATAAAGAGTGTCTCATTAGAGCCGATACAGCTCAAATCAATGAGTAATTTTGAAACTTTCCGAAGGAAGAAATAAGATTCTTGGAACACAAATTTCGGTCGAGTTTCGATCTGGCGGAATTTTCGCCGAAAACGAATTTTCAGCGCAATTCTGATTTTGGGCTGTAAACAAAAACGAAACCGATCTCTCTATCTATCCCAAATTTAAGAACTATGACAACATTGATTTCTGAGAAACAATTAATGTAAAAGTAAATTTCTTATAATGCTTTAACAAAAACGTTGATTATATCGGTAAATAATTGATTTATGCAAATTAACTCTATAAGAGAAGAAAATTGTAATATACATTTTTATGCTCGATAACCACATATAAGTTTCTATTCAGAGCTTTATTTCCGTTATTTCTGAAAGATTTATTTTTACTCCTTAAAATATTATCATTTTGAAACGAAGCTCAAAGGTGCTTTTATACATGTAAAAAAAAAAAAAAAAAAAAAAAAAAAAAAAAAACGCATTTACTTTTCATATATCCAGTTGTAAAATCCACCTTTGAGAAATTTGTTTTTGTTCTGGATAAAAGAAGTTTTTGTTAAAGAAACTCTGATCTTGAATGCAATCATGAAATCATAAAAGATTTTTTTCTTTTTTACTTTAGACTTTCCGAAGTTTTAGATATCAAGCAAATTATTATCAGTAAACTTCCTAACAAGTTCATGTCGTAATTTTGAAATAGTTATAATATTTTTAAATATTAAACATTATTTGTTTTTAATAATCCGTTTCAGAGATTATTATAAGTGCAAAATATTTATGAATAATGAGTTAAGCTCAGAATATTTATACAATTGCTAAAACAGTGTACAATGGGAACTATACAAAACATTTAAAATGTACATGACACTTAAAATATGCATGACGTTTAACCTTTTATCTGCTGACGGCATTTATAAGTACCATTAAAATAACTTGCTATAAAATTCATTTAATACATCGATTAGTCGTAATACAGTTTAGAATGAGTTATAGATGCATTACTTTATCTTGTTCCAAAAGCATTATTGGTTACACAAAATAAAAATATTTTTAAAAGATTGATTTCTTTTGCCTTTGCATCTTTTCAGCTTTCTTTGCTTTGGGGGAGGGGAGGATTTTTCAATTCGGAAATATTTCTATATTTCTATTGTAAGATAGTTATATTTGTACATTTCCCATTTGTGCAAAATGCTAAGAAAAATATTTATAATAAAAGATTTGTGTGGGGTTATAAATATTGCACAAAATCCCTATACAATCGAATTTAATTAATCCTTCTAAAATCTTTCCAAAATTTATTAAATGATTATGTAAATCTTCTAATGTAGTTTAAACAATTCCCGAAAATTGCTTCAGAAGATAAAATTTTTATAAATTCATAATTCAGTACATAAAGGGTTAAACACTAAAAGAATGTTAAAAACTACCCAACGTTTGTTATGAATGTAATGAACATTAAATTTTACTTTTATCTCATCGCTTCGCCTACTCCCAACCTTTCCATTTTATTATCTGATAAATTGGATCCCATACCCCCGACCAGTTTTCGGTTGTCTACGAAATCCCTATCCTTTTAAACGATAACCAGAAAATATATTATATAGGTATGACTAAGCTAAATTTTTTAAAGAGATTAAAAGAGCATATACGGGATATTAGATTTAATACGTTGACTACTGCTCTCGTTAGGCTTTACGCTGATAATAAAATTAACCCTTTGCACTCCGTTGTCGCCGCTGCGGAGAAATTGTAATGTAAGTGAAAAATTCCGTTGTCGTCACTGTGGCGACATGGTACGGTAAGTAAAAAAGTCCGTGTCGCCGCTGCGGCGACATCATCTTCCTTGCAAAATTTGTTTTTGACACCAGTAGTAAAGGAATGTAAAATTTGCCTGATTTAATCAGAGCATTTTTTAAATTGTGTATTTGAAGGAAACTTTTTTTAAATAAGTATTGCCCACCGAATAAAATATTTGTGTAGCAAAGCAAAGTTTCTGGTAGCCCACAGTCAAAATAACGCGGAGTTGCTGGTAGCCCATACTCAAAATAACGGGAGTGCAAAGGGTTAAAAGCATTGATTTTGATAGCGCTAGTATTATTTCCCGTCAATTTAACCCCTACATACTATAATAAGAGAGTCAATTGAGATTTTCACGCATCAGAATGAAGTTTGTAACGATAATATGTCATTTAACATCCCAATTATTTGGTGTAATTTCTTGAAGCATACTTAAACCCTTCCCACCATTTTTAGAACTATTTAGTTATTTGTCTCTGGGCCCTTCCCCCCCTCTCCGTTTGTGTCCACGCATGGCGCCACTAGCAACTCCACCCCCCCTGGTTTACGCTCTTTTGTCCTTATTTCTCTTTCACGTTTTCCCTCCATCCCTCATGAGTTGGAGGGTGAGCCTTTATCAGTGCATCCTTAGTATCCCTAAAGAAAAGCCAAGTGTTTTGGTTGAAACCGTTGGGAAGTTTTTAACATAATTTTAGTGTTTAAACGTCATGCATATTTTAAGTGTCATGTGGATTTTAAATGTTATGTATAGTTCCCATTGTACGTTGTTTTAGCAATTGTGTAAATATTCTAAGATTAGCTCATCATTCATAAAGAAATAACAGTGTAAAGTCAAATCTTAAATATTGCAAAATCGTTATTATGTTTCTTGAAAAATATTTCATGCATAAGAATGTTTAACAGGATATAAATGATATATATGAATTAATATAATTTGTTTTATAAGCAAAAAATATCCCTAAGTAACACAGAACTTACATTCAGCGAAACTCTGATATTGGTTGCAATATAAATATTTCCGTTATATATATATATATATATATATATATATATATTTTACTAATTAAAAAATAGATTTCTGCTAGAAATATTTCCAATAAAAGGCCAATATTAAAGTAATATTTGATATTTTTTTCAAATATTTGGAATGAGGTACCAATATTTCAGAAATATTTTAATTGTCTTTTAGTTGGCGAATAATTTCTTATCATATTGGATCTAAAATTACAAAACGTAAAAACCTGTACGATACTGAAATCAGCAGTCTCGTATCCAACATTGTCGTAATATAGATTTGCTACTAGGTACGTATATATAAAAATATGTTATCACAGAACTAGATTCATTTATTTATGGAGGATGAGAAAAACAGGCGACTATAGCGTCGAGAAAAATTAATCAGAATCTTTCATCATCAGATGATCAGTAAAGAATAGTAGTTAACCAAACGCGTGTAAAACTCTTTCTTCAAGCATATTTTTAATTCATTTCTGTAAATATGCAGTCGAAAAGGGAATGTCATGTACCGTACAAACAAAACTGTCAATGGGATTGATGGTTGTTCCAAAAGGAATACGTAAAGGAATACGTTATTTTGAAATATTGTTGTTTTTCACGTAAACTCTGTCAAAATAAAATATTTAAATTATAAATCTGAAAATAAAACTGTTATTCAGAACATTCGACCACAACAATTATATTTTTATTTTAATCTATAATAAGCTTAAATAATTCCTTCCCTCCTAAAATCCTTAAATCTTAAAAAACAAACACCGGAAAAAGGTTGCTTTCATTGGTATCAATTTTAATATTAATAAAAATTATTTTTATTTTCTTTTAATCCAATGAATAATGCTATTTTGAGCAAATTTTATTAAATGTTTTTTCTTGTATGAGTAAAGTTTATTATGTAATGTATTTTTAAATAACTTTTAAACAGCTGTTTAAAAGACAGATTTAAGAAAAATGTAAAAAAAAGCAGAACCTGAAAGCAACAGAAAGGCAAGAACGTAAAATATATTATGAACACAGTAATGCTGATAATTGTGAATGCACATCAGCACTGTTTCATTATGAAGCACACAACTTCTGCATTATTTTAAAATGCATGTATTATTGATAACTACGAGAAAAATAACAAAGTGAATATTTCATTTAAAAAATATATATTTGTAAAATTACTGTTACAAATTCAAAAAGAGTGCAGTCATGATTCATATTCGTATTAAAAAGAAGTAGCTGAACAAAGAAGGATCTCCAGTATGAAAAAGTACGAAGCAATTGAAACCAAATCTTTTTAAAGCAGTCAAATGCATTAAATTACGCACTGAGAACCACTTAATATATAACCTCCGTACAAAGAATTTTCTAATATGCATCAAAGTCATTTTATCGTATTCCAAATTGTGATGTTATTAAGGGAATAAGAGTAAATTCACTAACGGTGAATTTTTTTAGCAGAACCAATGTTTTTTTTTTTTTTTTTTTTTTTTTTATGAGTTTCTAGGAAACTTTTAACGTGTGCTCTTGTGCTGTGTCTAATAAATCCTTTTCTGTTATCTACAAAAGTATACGAAAATCACATCTATACCAAAGACATTTCTAATGTGCATCAAAGTCATTTTATCGTATTCCAAAGGTTGATGTTATTAGGGGAATAAGAGTAAATCTATTAACGACGAATTTTCGAGCAGAGAAAATATTTTTTAAGAGGTTCTAGGAAATTTTAATACAGTGTTCTTGTGCTATGACTAATAAATCCGTTACTGTTATCTGCAGAAATATGCAAAAATAAAATGGAAGTAGATGTTTGTAATTGATTTCAATTTATTTTCATTTATTGCTGTTGAAAATGCTATAAATGTGAGCATTATGACTGTACCCGACAACTTTAGAATGATTTTCATAGAATTTTTCATTTAAATTTAATACCACATATCATAATTTAGACCAGGAAGTTATTCTGGAAATTACAGCAATGAAAAGCAAGAATAATGCTTGTGGATGTTATCTGTTTTGTTTACGTTGCTTTAAGAATATTTACAAGTTAGCTTTTTATTTTGTACTGTGACAGGAAATAAATCTTTATGTACAACCTTAAAAATATATACTGTACAAAAGAAAAAAAATTGATTTTGATTAATTCGATACGATTTAAATAAGAAGGTCATCGCATTATCAATAATATGATGCTGTACTTTCTTGCGAGAAGCGTATCTGATTAATGTTTCAGAGGAAATCTTTAAATAATTCAATACTCAATTTATAATGTACACTAGAAAGTTTTAATCCGTTCTTAACACAGAAATTAAAGCAGTCATAAGAAAACAAAAAAGTAAAATCATGTGTTAAGCATTTATAAAACACTTTCCAACACATTCAAAATTATATAATAAAACTTTATAATTAAATAAGGAAAGAAAAAGATGCCTGAATAAACAATTTGTAAAACGCGTAGCACATTTGAAAACACAATTTCGTCAACTCAAAAAAAAAAAAAAAAAAAAAAAAAAATCTGAATTTTTTGCACACCCCTGCACATGAATTATAGATTTATCATATATAGATGGTATGCTACAATTTAGTTCAATTAGAAAGCTCATAGCACTGTTGAAATTTCCCCTTCAGCAATTTCCATCAATAAACGGAAATGGTCTTCAGATGTTTTGTTCAGTTCTGTATGTAATGTGTAGAATGTATACGTAGTAAGAAATATTTTTTAAAGTTAAATTTAAAAACGTGTACCATGAAAGACAACGCACTTCCAGCAATTATTGTTCACTAGCGGGCATGACCGAGCTAAGCTCGGTCAAAATTAGCCTTGTATTCAATTCGATATTTCATTCTCACTGTATAATTCTTGCTGCTTTGATAAAATTGGCATAATCCTAAGCCATAGGGACCTACTAACCGACATTTTTCGAACACACGGCCTAACCAATGCTCTTCTCTAACCCGAAAACGATAGAATACAAAATTTTGTCAAAATCACTAAAGTCATTTTATAGATAAAATTAGCTTGACCCACGGTAACCCAAAAAGGACCTACAAATCTAAATTTATCGAACATCTGATCAATCCCAATGGTCTTCTCGTGCTAGGAAACGGTGTAATAAGAAATTTTGTCACAATCGTTTGAGCTATTTTTTAGATAAAAATAACTAAACCTTGACCCATAGTGACCCGAAATGACTGGTTAGTCGAATTTTCTTGAGCATGCGACCAAGACCAATGGTGTTTTCGAGCCCGAAAACGATAGAAAACAAAATTTAATCAAAATCATTAAAGCTGTTTTCTATATAAAATTAACTTGACCCACAGTGACCAAAAAATGACCCATTAATCGAATTTTCTCGAACATGTGACCTAACCCAATGATCATCTCATGCCCAGAAACTGTATAATATAAAATTTTGACAAAATCGTTTGTGTCGTTCTTTAGATACAAATAGCTTGGCCCACAGTGACCCAAAATTGACCAACTAATCGAATTTTTCCTAATATGTGACTTATCCCATTGGTCTTCTCATAATCGAAAACGACAAAATACAAAATTTAGTCAAAATAATTACAGCCGTTTTTAGATAAAATTGGCTTGACCCATAGTGACCCAAAAATGACCCACTAATCGAAATTTCTCGAACATGTGACCTAGCCCAATAGTTTTCTCGTGCCGAAAAACGGTTGGATATAAAATTTAGTCAAAAATGATTGAGCCGTTTTTTAGATATAATTAGCTTGACCTTGACCCATTATGACCGAAAATGACCCACTAATAGAATTTTCTCGAACACGTGACCTAGCACAATTGTTTTCTCGTGCTCCAAAATGGTAAAATACAAAATTTCGTCAAAATCGTTAGAGCCGATTTCTAGATAAACTTTGCTTGACCCACAGTGACCCAAAAATGATCCACTAATCGAATTTTCTCTAATATGTGACGTAGCGCAATTGTCTTCTCGTAATCCAAAATGACAGAATACAAAATTTAGTAAAAATCGTTAGAGCCGTTTTTTAGATAAAATTGGCTTGATCCATAGTGACCCAAAAAAGTCCCACTAATCGAAATTTCTCGAACATGTGACCTAGCCCAATAGTTTTCTCGTGCCGAGAAACGGTTGGATATAAAATTTAGTCAAAATCGATTGAGCCATTTTTTTAGATATAATTAGCTTGACCTGCACCCATTATGACCCAAAATTACCCCTAATCAAATTTTCTCGAACACGTGACCTAGCCCAATGGTCTTATTGTGCCCGAAAATGGTAAAATACAAAATTTCGTCAAAATCGTTTGAGCCGTTTTTAAGATAAAATTTACATACACACACAGACATACACACACACACACACACACATACCGTCCTACCCGCCCTCGTCAGTAACTAAACTTTTTACCGACGTTTGGAATACCCACCGAAATTTTATTAATATCATTTAAATATTGTTATAGAATGTTAAGATATGCAAAATATACATATGAACACCAAAAAATTTCCATTCGAAGAAAATTTGTATTTTTTAGAACGAAAAGTTTGTGGGAGCAGAGTACCATTATTTAGAGTAACTCGGGTGTTACTCGTTTTGAAATTTTACACACTCAACCCGAGTAACTTAATCTCGAACTAAGATGTCCTGGGTGGTTACTCTATTATTCAATGAATTGCCTGACAAAGTGTATAAAGTTATTGAAGCTTTTGAAGGACAATGAGTATTTTTCGAAAGGATGTTTCAAGCAATATGGAAGAAATCCTTATGATTTCGATATGTTCATGATTAATCATTTGCTATTGTTAATTAAAATAGTACTTAACTGACGTTATTATTAGTTATGGATAGTAATTGATGATTATTATTGACAAGTAGTAAATAATTGGCAAATTGACTGCGGTTAGTTAATGATTGATTAATACTATTTAATGAATGTCGTCTTTAAAAGAAAATTTACTCTTTTTTTAATAAATTTTGTGAACAAATATTAAATTTTGTTTAAAATATTAAAACATACGTCATTGTCTGTAATAAATTCTTTAGGTAAGTCTTTTGAACAAGGTTGTTTGTTTAATTCGGTGCAATAATTGTAGAATGATGTATTTTTTATGCGACATGAAAGGATGTTGGATACAGGAGGGGGGGGGGGGGAGGGGGATTTGCTGGTTGATGAAAATTTTTCGAAAATAAAATATTTGCAATGGAGACGAAAGTGTTATGATATAAAGATATTCATGCTTAATGATTTGCTCACATTTGATTAAAATGGTAGTTAATTGACGCTATTGGTACGTGGATAACTGTAAGTAATTGGTGAATATTTTTAATTGAGAAATAGTAAATAATTGACAAATGTTAATCTGTAGTAGTTAACCACTGATTAATATTATTTAAATTTTGTCGCCTATTTAAAAAAAAAAGTAATTTTTGAAAAAATATTCTTTTGTTTTTAAATTTGTAAAATGTATGTCATTATCTCTAACAGAATGATTTTTTAGCCAGATCTTTTGTTCACAGTTGCTTGTTTAATTTGCTTAATTCGGTGCGTTAATTATAGAAGGGTGTGCTTCTTATGTGACGTAAAAAATTTTCATAACCTTTGGTAAGTGGAAGGAGAGCGCGTGCGCTGACCTGCTAGCTGATATCTTGCAGTATCAAAACTTTTCGCTTCAAAAGAATATATTGATTCAAAAAAGATGAGATAAACTTAGTACCGCACAACAAGCAATAGTCTTATAGGAAACTAGTGTCGTATAAACAAAAATCACTATAACCCAAATAAATTTTTGTTCATAACTTTTAAAGTAATGAGTTTAGAGATTTTTAAAGATTTATCTTCCTTTGGGGGAAACGTCATGGCGTTACCAAAACATTCTAGAAGTGAAAAGTCATTCTGTAAGTGACATTATGTGTATTTCGAATTACATTTTCCAACACAAAGCTACTACTTCAATGTTTTTTGGAGTTATATATTGGCACGACGTCCACTAACAGAACTGTCACTACTTCATTGTTTATATTTACATTTCACACAATGCAAGTCAACCCTGGTTAAATTTTACCATAATATGGATTATTTATACTTAAAGTTATGCGTAAAATCTGGGTTTTTGTCTGGAGGGACGCAATGCTGCTGCAAGTGTGGCGGCTAGGTCAGTGTCCCCGCACCAGGAGCCGTCATTTAGGGTAGTCTTCACCGGCTCTGTTAATTATATTCCAGCATTTTACTTTTATTTATTTTTTTATCACTGCGTCTTGCTAACTTCTAAAGATGTTTACGTCATTATTCATTAACATCAGAAAATTACGGTCGAAACTTCCTATACTAGAAGCAAATTTGAAATTATTTGTCTTTTTCTTTATATATATATATATATATATATAAACCATTTATGGGTTGCAAAATGGGATTAAGAGCTTACGTAAGTCACGAAAAGAAGGTCCCAAACTAATGTTAATCTTATCGTTCATTACAGATTTCTCAATCGCATTTCAATATTTTTTTTTAAATTTTATTATTATTTTATTATTTTTTATTTATTTATTTATTTATTTATTTATTTATTTATTTTAAGGAAATCCGAGGTTGATATGATATCCCATTGTTGTGCCTTTGTACTTTTCTAATTTGAGACACAGTTTTTTTTATATGCGGATACATTCACATTTGGAAGTGGTTAGAACCGGTTGTGAAAATTAAACTGTCCTCATAAAAAAAAAAAAAAAAAAAAAAAAAAAAATCGAAAAAGTGCAGGAGCACAAAAATAGATATCGACCTCAGATATCCCAAAAGAAAAAGAAAGTTAAATATATATATATATATAACGACTTCTGTAAAGATTTCTGCTTAAGTTTCTCCCATATGTTTAACATTTTCGTTCGAGTTTCTCTGTGTGACTTGTATAAGCTCTTAAGACAAATTATTATTAAACTTTTTATTATTTAATTGGTTTTTTTTCTGGTGTAGAAATGTAAATATCGTTGGTTTATTGATGATACCAACATAATATAAGAGGTCATTTCTCAGATATGAAATCATATTAAAACGATTTTTTTTTATAATTAAAAATGTATTTTAAACGTTTCTTAGATTTTTTTTTTTTTTTTAAACTGGGAGAATCGGGTATAATTAAAATTATTAATAGTATGCAGAGAGAATATACTTTAAAATGTGTTCAGGAAATTCACGCTTGAATGTATATAATAAAAATTCAATATTAATAATAATATACAAATTCAATCAAATAAAACAATTCTTGTGGTTAAAATATCACAAAATAATATAAATCTTCATCTGCAATATTTATTATTATGTATAAAACTTCAATCTTTTATAAAATGAGCATTCTCATATTTTTGATTAGAAAAGTTTAAGACTAATCTTAATTTTTTGCTTCAATTTTAATACAGAAAATTATAAAATCTACTTTAAAACTGTTATAAAAGCAAGCATGGAAATCAGTTATAATCAACTGAATTAAGTTACAAATTTTTAAAAGTGATAAAAATAATACAGTTAAAAGACATAATATTTTTATTTACATCGACATATGTTTCATCGCACAAACGGCGACATTTTCAAAAAAAAATTGCGAAAATATTTGTATCAACAAGGATCTTGGCACTTTTATAAGTCTTTTACTTCTTTAATCTAAGTCACTTTTAGTAATTTTTAAACTGTAATAATAGTTTAAAACTGTTTTTGATGCATATTTAAGAAAAAATAAATAAAATAAATTAGTTATACGTTTTGCAATGGGATATTAAGAACGAGAGGAACGTTAATGTATCTGACTAATAATAAAATACTTTAATGTTATTAAAAAAATTCTATTATTTAATAATGTTAAAAACAAAACTGTATTTTAAACTCGGAGTAAGAACATGCGTGTCCTAATGGCTGTATCTTATTCATTTCAACATCGCACATTTTTTTACCAACTCCCGCTGATTTCACCAGATGATTGATGATATCGTAGACAAAGGGGTGTGGAAACGTGCAAATATCGCCTTAGGGAAAGAACTTAAACTGATACTAAAGAACTAAAAAGAGGAGTAATAAAGAGCATCTGTTTAAACACATCTATTAAAATTCTGAGATATTTTTCAAAGAACTTGATAATAACTAAACTATTACTATTAGTATTTTGACGATATTTTCATGTAGTGAACAAAAAATGCTCGTTCAAAGGGGGGGGGGGGGTCTAAAATAAAGAAAAATATCATGTCTTTTTTTATAATTATTACTTTTTATTTTTATTACCCTTACTATTAATGTCCCTTGTTCGGATTGGAGAATTTTCTGTCAATCATTTGTACGTAGTTGCGCCTACACAACATTTACCAAGATGTATCTTTTATGAGAATCGAAAAAAAAAAATGACTGCAGCGGACCCTTAACAGAATGTGTTCTTTAAATTTCTTTTAAAGAAAGTAAAATGAAATAGGAATCATAAACTGTTATATGTTTTTCAAATTGCATGTAAATTTTACTACAGTTACTAATATATATATATATATATATATATATATATATAATAATAATAATAATAGCTTAAGAATTTTTTTATTTAATATCTAATATCAGCAATACTACATATGTATTGATTATTTAAAGATAATGCTGAAACTCACTAAACATTCTTAATATTTTCTAAACTGTTATTATTTTTTTTTAATTGTTGAATTATGAAAAAAAAAAAGTATTTTTTTCGAGTATTTTTTAAGTTTGACTGTTAACAGAAATGTGTAGTAAATTTTGGCAAAATTTATTAATCATTATATGGAGTATATACAGGTTGATTTCAAATTGAATAATTACTGTTTCTGAAATGGTTCAAATATATATATATTTTTTTTCCCAATGAACAATGACTAAAGGAAATGTATGTATAGCATATTGTTATATTGATAGAAAAATTAGATAAAAAAAAATTGCGCTGTTCTTTTGAGATTACGAAACACATAAATATTTACATTCAATGTATACATTTACAGACGAAACAATATAAATAGCCCAGCATTTCTTTTAGACTAGTATTCGATAACGAAAATGAAACTTTTAAATAAGTAAAATAATAAATTAATAAAATATATAAATAATATAAAAAAACCCCACAAATTTTACAGACTTAAAATACAACTACGCGCATAAGCCAATCAATCTGTTAGAATAGAAAAAGGCTGCTGTAAGAAGCGAAATCATTGTCGATTGCTTATAAGCTTGTTAACGTCTGGTGTGCTACTAATACAAAAGTATTTATTTTAATAAATTTCAAATTTTATTTAAATATATTTTTTATATTTTTCATATAAAATGCTTTAGGAGTTGCTAGTGGGTAATCTAAAGCTATATAAAGATAAATTTTAAGAAATATATTAGAATTTTTTACCAATATTCTGTAACCGTGATGTCCGGATTAGATCTTCTAGTAATTAAATATATATATATTCTTTCTTTCTTTTGTTAAGTGATTTTTTGCATGAAATGAAAATGTACAGTAGATATATTGATAAAGTATTTTACAAAACTGAATTTATCTGCAAATTCTAACAGCATTGATTATAACTGTCAGACATTTTTCCAGATTTTTAAAAAAATTTTCAGGTCGTTTAATGTGATTATTAAGTATTCAAAATCAGCAGAAAATGTACTGCATTCATCCAATCAGCAGAATTTTTATCTGGGATGCAATGTGGCTATTCAACAAGTGTAAAACTTCTATAAAAAAGTGTCTTTCATTCAAATCGCTCGTTCACTCTGCCTAAAATAGGAGATAACCAGTCTTCATCTTATCCGTAAAACCTAGATTCATAGAGTTTGAATTGGAAACTAAAAATAGAGTTAATATGTCTTTCGTCAAAATTTATTATCAATTAACAATAAAATATTCCACAGCCAGCTTTTTTTGTCGGATTCTATTATAATTTAAAAATGAACTGCATATTTTAATAAAACAATAAAATAAGGCTGCCGTCTCGAGCGAATGTTAAATCTCTGGAAGATTTTCTTCAAATATCTCATTTACATTTCCATATTTTAAAATAATGTTTCTTGAATTTAATAGCTGGGGTTGATGCTTACATTCCCCCGTTTTTATTTTTCTCGATTTTGGCTTCTGCAGTTTTTTTTTTTTTTTTTTTTTTTTTTTTTTTTTTTTTTTTTTTTTTAAGGATGACACATTCCTTTTCGGAACCCATTCTGAAAGTAAAAGTTAACTTTATATATTTTTAAAAATTTGCACACAAAATCAAAAAAAGGGGAATAAAGCGATCGGCCTCAATTATCCAATGAATAAATAAATAAATAAATAAATAAGTCAAAACGCACACGAAATATTTGAAAAGGAACCTCCAAAGCTTTAATATTAGCTCGCGAGTGTCTGTGCCTGAAGGAACGGGAAAACTGAATAATAAAGATTTTTAGAATTTTTTGTCTGATTTGTATTTCATATGTGAAATATAATGGCGCTAAAAAAGTTCTGGAAGTGAGCTGTAATTCGGTCAGTGACACCGTATGAAATGTGAACTACATTTCCAATTACGGAGCATGTAGTTCAATACTGTCTGGAAGTAGATAAGAAGATAAGGTCAACATCTTCCACAAACTGGTGTTTTATATTTGCATTTCACACAATAGCAAGGCGAGTCTTATGAAATTTTACTGTAATATGGTTTATTCACTGTTAAACCTTTGAGAAAATTTGTGTTTAGTCTGGAATGGTTGGTTGGTTGTATTTATGTCGGCCAATTATCATCACGTGGGATATAGGCCCTAAGGGGGGGAGTGCCTTCCGTGGAGGTCTTCTAAGGGAACCTAACCCGTATTAACGCTTGGAGAACCAAGGTTCGAAGAAAACCACGAAAACTCCGAACGATTAGGCCGACGGGCGCGAATTTAGTCTGGAATGAGACACCCTGTATTTTTCTCAGAAGAAAATGTTTTTCGACCTTTGTTTTCAATACAAAAACTGTTTTTTGTAGTGGATTTTCGAATCTAACTAGAACAGCAATTCAAAACAAGAATTCATATTTTCAAGAAACAATTTATTAACATAATACATGATTTTATTGTATATTCAGATAAATTTCAATTTAAAAAATAAATATTAGAAAATCGACAGTTTTTTCTTGTTCTTGTCGAGATGCATTGATTATCAAACGAATGTTGTAACAGATGTGTAACAGATAAAGCGAAACATTATGATAAATTAATACGACATTTTAAATTATTATTATTTTTATTAATACAATTAAAGGGTTTATTTATTTTCATTGAAAAAAAATGTAAGAATATTTTCAGCTTTATCATATTTTCAGTAAAAAGTTTAGAAATAAAAGGATTATCAGAAATGGAACTGATGCATTAAGAGGCTACTTCCGTCAAGCGAAAGACCCGCTCGCTAATGCTAATCATATGAGCGAAATTTATAAAGATATCTCGTTTGCATATTTTTAAATGATTTATTTATTTATTTATTTATTTTTTTTTTTTCATTGGATAACTGAGATCAATCTGTAAAAGACAGTTTTTTACTTTTTCGATTTTGTTTACAGGTATTTTTAATGAGGACACTTTCATTTTCGGAACCGGTTTTGAAAATGAAAGCATCCTCATAAAAAATAAAATAAAAAATAAAAAACGGCCTTTGTACAGATCGATCTCAGCTATCTAATGCAAAATATCATTTAAAAATATTGAAATGCAAACAAGATATCTTTATAAATTTCTTCCATTGGATTAGCAGTAGCGAGCGGGTATTTTCGTTTGAATGAAGTAGACCTCCCTCTTGTTTATGTGAGTATGAATGAGATCGGTTTCATTAAGCATTAATTATCAAAGCTTATTTAAAATGTTTATTTAGATTTCTATAAGGAATATTACCTTTAAGATTTTTGAAATGCTCAATGCAATACCATCATAGTTAAGTCATAAGGTTGTTCTCAAATCCAAAAGGGTAACTTTATGACATAAGTTTTAATTTATTTTTGTTCGGATAGATTGTCCAATAGATTTTTCAGAAAAATAGAGTCAAAGTGGATGTTTTGAACCGAAGTTCCTGAAGAAACCATAAAAATCAGTCAGCGAAGGTTAAAAAACGTGTTTGTTACGTGATCAAAATCGCTTATAACTCAATAGGTAATTTATTTATCAAAAAATGGAAAACACGGTTCGATTCTAAATCGCTTCCATAGTCAGGCCTTCCAATTTTATATCTTTCCGTTAAAAAAGGAATTTGTAAATGTGTCAAAACTGTTTGCGCATGTTGAGCAGAGCAGTTGAGAGCCTTAATAAAATATCGCCCCCCCCCCCCCCCCCAATTGAAAAAATGTAGAACCAACAAGATAAATTTTTCAACCCCATACCTGACCGATGTTCGATCCGAAATATTTACTTTTTTTTTTGTCAGTTATTATCTTTATGCGCCAATGGTATAACAAGCTCTTCCGCCCCGGGTGCCAGTTGCTGTGGTGCTGGGAGAGAAGCACCCTGTATTTTTGACAAAACAAAATGTTATTTGACCTTGGCTTCTTATATAAAAAATAGTTTGTTGTGGTGTGGCCTACAATTTCTTAAAGTTTGCCAGATCTTATTTTATTTTATTTTTTATCAATCTATATTGTTAAATTTTAAAGGCGTTTGTGTGATTATTCATTAATATTATAAAATTACGATCAAATTCTTCTATCCTAAAATCAAATTTTGAGTTATTTGTATTTCGGAATTCCACGTTTTAATATCACCCATATATGTGTTATTAAAACGAAATGCTAATTAAACTTTTTATTGTTTAATTTTATTTTTCTGGTATAGGCTAAATAAACATCGTCGGTTAAATACTGAGGCTTTCAAAAGTTTAACATTGGATTTTTTACCAACCAAATACAAACTCATATGGCATTTTTGAGGTAAGAGATTATATTAAAAATATTTTTTAATTTGCAATTAAAAATATATTTAAAAGGTTTCGTATTTTTTTTCACTAGAAAAATCGCGTTTTTTAAAGTTAAATATTTTACAATATATACATGTATATATATGTATCAGAAGTTTATTATGAAAGTTTAAGTTTAATTTTAATTATTTACTTACATTTTAATACAGAATGTTACAAAATCAACATTTACAATTGTTATTGGTGCATATTTTGAAAAAAGGAAGCGTATTCTGAAATCAATTATACGTACTGCAATAGAATGTGTGCATTCGTTGCGAGAGAAAAATACGTTAATACATAAGAAAAACATTAATGCATTAATTCATAATACAATACATTGAATGTTATTACAACTCCCCTATCTGAAACACAGAGTAAGGATACAACTGTTATCATGGCTATTGAGTTTCCTGCCCAATTTCTGCGAAATTTTAAGTCTGGCATTTTTTTATCACTTACTACCCAGGTGTGAGTGACCACGGACAGATGTTGGCAATCGCTCTAGGCAATAGCGGTTAGTTTTAGCCCGAAGAAAACAGTGAAAAGGGTTTTGGTCGGGAGAAAATAATATTTTGCCTTTTTCTACCTTTACAGAAGATATTCTTCAAAATTCTTTTAAAGAAAGAAAAATAAAATAGGAATCATAACCCTTTATTTTTTATAAAATGCATATAAATTTTACTATAATTAGTCAGATTTTAAAATAATATTAATATTTTTACGTATCTTTTTTTATATTTAATAGCCAACATCAACAATTTAACATATATATGCATTTATAATTTTATTTTTCATTTAAAATCTCGAAATATTTTCACCACAATCATAAAAGTTTCATGCATTTTAATTCAGATTCCATAAAACTGATGATTTATTATTAATAATAGCTATAACAGTAATTATCTATAATAAAAAACTCGTTAAATATCACTTGAATCAGCTGTCCACACATATATAATCAGATATATATCTAATATATAAACAAGGAGAAAAAATCGATATTAATTAAAATACATTAATATTTTACTATATACCTATTAATACTGCAGTTTTCAAGAACGTGGACCAAAAAGCTTTTTCAGATGAAAGAAAATGAAAAAAAAAAATTAAGATTTTCCTGAAACACACAATTTTTAGCAACTGTTTTTTTTTTTTTTTTTTTTTAATTCTGTGGAAAATTACCGTGGTAAAAACTTTTTTACACGTACAGTATAAAGTAAAATTTGCAAAATTATTACATTTGATCAAGGAATTTCGAATAGAATTTAAGCGAAATATAAATTCATTACTATATTCAAGTCACTGCAATGTAAAAGCAAAATAGTATTAATTTATTATGTCGCACTTTTAGCCCTATCAACATAAGGTAGAACAATTAAACTGTAATTTAAGCGTACACAGGGTCAGTATTATGAATGGGAAAACGGGACATTGGTCCAAGATCCCATAAGCTTGAGGGGGAGGGGGAGTCAGTTGGCAGAATTGAAAGAAATTAGCTGTTGAGTTTCATTGTTTACATACTTTTATATCGTACAATAACAAGATAGCTAACTCTTAATCACCGCTACTGTGTTCCAGAAACTCCCATGCTTATAAATCTCATAATGCCCAAGAAAAGTATAACGCGACTTATGGGTTAATGCTAAATTATGAAAATCACAGCTAAAAAATGTCCAATCATACATGCAATTAAAAGTTATATAAGCGTGTTCCATTGTTTTTTTTTTTTTTTTTTTTTTTTGCACTGCAATTGGCAACTCTCGCCTTTTTGTACCTTCACTAAGAAATTTTTACATCTAAATGTGTGTAATTTTTAAATAGTACTATTTTGGGTACCATGGAACTTATCAGTTCTTATCATGGTTCTTATCATGGAACTTATCAGTTATTTTCTATAACTTATACATATACATCCTTAATTAAAATTAATTCCTAAGCAAAAACATATTTTTATTCACTGGTCTGTATCGAAAATCTTTACAAATTTTAGGAATCTTTTTAATAGAAAAATTTGAAATAAAATTCCATTTTTTGACATTTAAGTAAAATATAATTGCAAATTTTGTGCATTTATGAATAAAATTAACTTTGTTAATAGGCCGGTACAAAGTTTAAATTGTACCTTTCGAGTAGAACCATAAAAGTTACACATACTACACAACATAAGAATGGAGACCCAAACAGTGTTTGTACTTGCACCCAGGGTTCACGCGTTATTGCGATAAAGAATTAAAAAAATAGCAGAAAAGAAAGTCGGAAATTGTACGTCAAATGTGGCAAATGACGTACTATAGCTAGTTTTATAAACATTCAGATTTTGATGCAATAGCTGTTGCATTCTTATGCAAAAATCCATGAATAAAAAATTTATTACGATTCTATGTATTAAATTCAGTAATACGGAAAAGATATGATGTCATCTTAAATCTGACGTACTCACCATAACAAAATTGAATCATGACCTATCGGGGGATATCATGGAATTAATTACGTATGATAGGATTTAATAGAATAAAGATAACTTTTATTAATACCTTTTTAATTTTTAATTCGGTTTTCATAAAATTTGAAATGACTCAACACAATTCTGCAACGATTATACATATTAAATTTTTAACCAGTCGATTGTGTAGTCTCTACGCTGTTATATGCGAGCAGACGGACGAACCAGATGACGACTATAGGTGCTACATATTTATATAATTACGATCGCATCTAATAAAAGAAGGGTATAAAAATTGCAGCCGCTCAAAATCCTGTGGTTTCTCTTGACATTAGATATTGAGATAAATACGATTGGAAAATGTTCATATATGCATACTGTATGTTCATATATGCATATGTTTGTGCCTGTGTGTGAAAATTTCTATGAAATTCATGAAATACGAGAAATGTTAAAAGAAGGGATTGAAGATTTAGTGGATATCCACAATTCACATCTGTATAAATTGGGCACTCTTGTGCGTAGTTTCTTGATTTATTTGTTTATTGTGAGAACCTCCAAGAAGTAATTCTCTGATTATATTTATGTATTATATAAGTATATATCAATCAATAGAAACAAGTCATAGAGGAGCTCACTGAAGTTTTTGTTCTTGGAACCCTAAATTAGTAAATTAGATACTGAATATAACGTTCTATGCATGGGAATTTCTTATTCTTTTCCGCCATTTCTCAGGAAATATTTGCAAGCTTTTTTAAATGCACATGGTCATACAATGATATTATGCGTTCGTAGATTATGCATTCTTACCCTATATACGGCGACGTAGGTCAAGAGAACAGTAGGTCTTATTATAAAATATTTCACATGTATTAATCATATTTTCAGATAGAGGGAGAGTGGATTAGGTGTGAAAGGACTCTTACCCAAGTCAAAGAAGAATTTTTCGTCAATTCAATCTTAGACAACTAATGAAATACATACATATATATATATAATTTAAACAGAAATATGCATTTTAAAAGAATTATAAAAGATGCAAAAACAATGTTTCAATATTAGAAAAATTTTAATGTCATCGTGAAAAAAATACTTTCTTCTAAATGCCAAATGATAATAAATATATTTCTGGTTAAAAATAGTTTGTAATATTTCAGTATCATTTCTATGATATTTTTAAAAAGGACTTTTTTATTTCAGCTGTTTGTAAATAAATATTTCTTACTGATAAACAGAATTTGTACCAAAATAAACTAAAATTATATTGAAAGTAACAAAATATTAAACTTACACGTTTGAAAGCTTTCTTTTTTTTTTTTTTTTTTTTTTTTTGGGGGGGGGGGGGGAGGCAATTTTATGAACCCTAATAATTGCTTCATATAATTTGCATTCCTTTTATGTAATTAGACTTATAAACGTATTTTAATCATGTATCTATACTTTTTTTTCAGTGTACAAAACAGACAAATAAATAGGTGCAATAATTTATTAGTATGAAATTAAAAAAAGAAAATAGAAATAAAAGTTTTAATAAAATTAAGAATAGATGCAGGATTTGTTTATGTTAGAAAATAAAAATATGACAGAGCTATCAAAAATAGAATAGCGCATTCGAAAAAGAGAACGCGCATAGCTTTGCCATTTTCTCAGTAAAAATTTCGGAAGTTAAAAGAATATCAGAATGGAACATAAACTTACACGTTTGAAAGCTTTCTTTTTTTTGGGGGGGAGGGGGGGGTGGGGGGGTGGGGGGGAGGCAATTTTATGAACCCTAATAATTGCTTCATATAATTTGCATTCCTTTTATGTAATTAGACTTATAAACGTATTTTAATCATGTATCTATATTTTTTTTTCAGTGTACAAAACAGACAAATAAATAGGTGCAATAATTTATTAGTATGAAATTAAAAAAAGAAAATAGAAATAAATGTTTTAATAAAATTAAGAAGAGATGCAGGATTTGTTTATCTTAGAAAATAAAAATATGACAGAGCTATCAAAAATAGAATAGCGCATTCGAAAAAGAGAACGCGCATAGCTTTGCCATTTTCTCAGTAAAAAGTTCGGAAGTTAAAAGAATATCAGAATGGAACATATGCATTAAAGCCACCCCCACTTGTTTATCTGAGTATGAACTAGATCGGTTTCATTAAGCATTAGTTATCAAAGTTTCCTTTAAAAGTTTCTTTAGCTTTCTATAAAAAATATTTCCTTTAAGATTTCTGAAATTCTCAATCTAATACCGGCATAGTAGAGCTTTAATAAAATATCTAAAATCACCAGCCCATATAAAATAATGTCGAACCAACAAGATAATTTTTAAACCCTATGTAAACATTCCGGACCGACATTCAATCCAAAATTTCTGAATGGATTATATATATATATATATATATTTATTTATTTATTTTTATATATATATATATTTTTTTTTTTTTTTTTTGGGGGGGGGGGGGGTGTTGACAGCTGCGAGTAAAAGAGGCCATGAGAAAACGATTGCTCATAACTTAAGGTGTAACTCATTTATCGAAAAATATAAAAGGTGCTCGAATTCAAGTCACTTTAAAAAATATACCTTCCAGGGTGATGCTTTTACGCTTAAAACTAAATCATAATAGTCATTAGGTATCATTCAAGATATTTAAAAATTTATGGGAATATAAAAACATTATATCCAATTTTTAACGGTCTGAATTTCTAAGCGTGAAATACTTACGTGTAAAAATTGCTTTGTGAATGCGTTAGAAAGATTCTTGTTACTTGAGTGGAGTATTTTTAGGTGCGTTCGTAATTATATAAATACGTAGCACCTATAGTTGTCGTTCAGTCCGTCTGTCTGTCCGTCCGTCTGTCCGCCTGTCCGTCTGTCCGCATATAATAGAGCAAAAACTACCCAACCGAATCGTTTAAAATTTAAACTATATAATTGTTGCATAATTTTGTCGAGTCATTTCAATTTTTATGAAAATCGGATGTATAGTTTAATTACAGGGACAATCAAAAGTTTTCCGTTACATTACGGCCAATGGGAAGAAATTATTGCAAGTGCATTTTAATGATGTTACTGCCTTCCGAATGGTCTGAAATTATAAATATATAATTGTTGCAAGATTTTGTCGAGTCATTTCATATTTTATGAAAATCGGATGCATAGTTTAATTACAGGGACAGTCATAAGTTTTCCGTTACATTACGGCCAATGGGAAAAAAATATTTCAAGCGCAAATTAATGATGTTATAGCCTTTCGAAGTGCACTAAAATATACATTCTGTACAATATGCGGCGAAAAAAATATTTATAAAACTAGTTATAGTACGAACGCACCTCATTTGCCACGTTTGACGAGCAATTTCCAACTTGTTTTTTTCTTTAAAGATAACACTCTTAAATCGTACATTATTAACCATTTCCATATTGGCAAGTAATATCCCTGTTTATTTCGGTTGCTAATTACTGAACATATTTTGTATAATTTACACATTAAGCAAGAAAAATTACAATTTACTTCTCTTGTTGGAAAGTAATTGCATATTAAGCAAGTAAAATCCCTGTTTACTTCGGTTGCTAATTACTAAACATATTTTGAATATCTGCAGGCTTTCTATAATTTCATAATGAAAAAAATCTTAAAGTGTTTTAAGAGAACACTGCTATCTGCCAAAATAACATATCCGAATTTCGTGTTAATCAAAGCGATTTAAGAAAATTTTTATAGAAAAGTAGAACAGACCAGAAGCGAAACAATTTTTCTTTTAATGTCATTAAAATTTAAAATCGGAATAATGAATGGAAACAGAAAAGGATATAAAATATCAATGTTACCATTAAAAATTATGAGTAGACATAAAATATATGCGCTTAGTGAAACGACTTTGTGCAGCATATTTTTTAATACTTTTCAATATAAGCGAAAAATATTTTTTATTTTATCTATATATTTGTCTATCTAGTGTCTGCAATCTCTTGAAATATATTTCATTTGTAGCTTAAAATTTCCTTTAGTGATGGTTAACTTTTTCCCATTGAAATATGTTTTTACATACGTTTTTTAATGTTATGTAATTTTATATAATATATAACTTTTAATACAGAAAAAAATAGATAAATAAATAAATAAAATAAAAATCAGATAGTTTTGAAAAGCATGAAACTTAAATTAGAATTTTATAAAACAGTATTTTATTTTGTTATGTAAAGTGTATGTTTTTTTTTTGTTTGTTTGTTTTTTTTTTATCGCCCCCAAGTTTTAAAGTTACCAGCCAGAATTTTCTACCGTTTTAATGCCGTTATCCCTAGAGTCCGATGTTAACATCCATTAACAAATAAATCATTGACAAAAAATAATTAGAATTAAAATTTGTTTATTTAACGCAGCAATTCAGTCTAAAGAAAATTGATTTAAGTGTATTAAATTCATAATTTTCTTCTTTAAACAAAATATTTATTTTTACAAATTTGTTTGTAGAATTACAATTTAAAAAGAAAAGAGCTGCCAGGAGAAAGTAAGGTGTTCCTCCCCCTACCGATTCATTAAACATAAACCACTCAATCTTCAAATTTGACGTTGGTCTATTTTCTTCGATGGCTATAATGTCTATTGAAGGTATCCTTTAATGACCTTGATAGATTGTACTACATTCCTTTAATTATGCCCCCACATATGTTAAAATTTGGGTAATCTTTAAAATTACTTTGAAAACATTAACTAGTTATATTTTAACAAATAGTAAATTGACTGTCCTAAAAATCACTTCATACTTTTAAAAGGAGAATTTCTGAATGCATTTTTATGCACATTTCGCTGAATAAAATAATAATGAATTTAATCAATCTCAAGGGCACTTTTCAAAACAAAACAACAACAAAAGAAGAAGAAAAATCATGCGTTAAGCATAGATTTAAACACTTTCGAACACTTCCTGAATGCTTTAAAAAAACTGTTATTTAGGGAAATAAGGTAAATAAGATAACTAAGTAAACATTTTATAAAACGAATAAACATTTGAAAAACTGATTTCAGCAGTTACCGTCCATAGCCAAATATGTATTCCAATTCTTTTGGACAGACCTGTATTTTATCTGTAGGTTCATATATATTCTAGTTTGGCAAGATTTTAGCAATTTAGTTTAGCTAGAAAACGTATAACTGGTTGAAATTTCTCTTTCAACAATTTATATTAATAGATGGAAACATACTTGAATACTTTTGTACAGCCCTGTAGTTGGCATAGTACCTTTATTACACGCCACTATTTAGCTAAAATTTAATTCAAATTAAACACTCTTACAACTACCTGAAATCACATTTCAGAAATTATCATCCATAGACAGCTATATATGCAATTCGTTGCGCGGACCCAGTATATCATTTTCTCTATATTCTACAAACATTTCTTAGCAAACTAAATCCATTTCAGCCTAAAAAATGCACAACTCATTTAAAACCCACCTTTAAGCAATTTACGCTCATACTCAGTAACCCTTATGAATTCTTTTGTGTAGCTCTGCATATGAATTATAGCATTTATACACACCATATACTATGCATAAATATCGTGAAACATAAAAGCGCATAACATAATTAAAAATGCATGTCCAGCAATCATCGCTACTGTACAGTACTTCGGATACAATATAGTATCTGAAATCTTTTGTGTGTCCCTGTAAATGCTATGCACTTCATATTATACATGAAATAAGTTATATTAAACCTCAGCGACGTATATCAATTTCATTATACAGTATAACTTCAAAAATTCGGCATCAACAGGACTGAGACTATGTCGGATTTTTGAAGGAATATCCAAAGTAGTAACTATGAATATCAAAAGTAGTCCTATATTCTTAATGGTGCCTTTAGTCATATTTTAATTCATTATTAAGTGATAATTATGTAACAAAAAGATAAAATTAAATAATAAAAAAACTTACTTTAATTGATATTTTCTATGTTACAGTAAAAAAAAATCTAATAAAGAATGACATTATTTCTTCTCTTGTAATTTCAGAAACATGGATGTCAACTTTGTTTGCTTCAACTTTTTTTGCCATAATAAGTTTTTATTTTTTTATTTTATACAAATGAAGAATATCTATTTCGGAAACACAGTCTTGATTTTCTAAAGCATAGATTAATTCTCCAATCAAATGTATGCATTTTTCTAGTGACACCTTTTCTTCTGCCGGTTGTTTATGCTCGTCTTCTAAGCTGCTACTAGCAGTATCGGCAGTATCGGCTATTTAGCCCAGCGTCAGTTATCTCGCTGTCCGTTAAATTGTTTGTTGTTGATGCATTTTCTTCAATGCTTAGCCAATCATCTATATACCTATTTTCGGCACTTAATGCATTTTCAGATTTTGCGTGTTCAATTCTCTCATAAATTGCGGCCTTTTCACGGCAAATTCCTCATCACTGATGTCGACGTTGCCGAAAATTCGTTCCGGCCATATATTGTGCCATTCATTCGCCAAAGTTGCCCCCCAAATTTGTTCCCGTTGCTAAGCAACTGTGCAGCTCCCAGAAAATTTGTTCAGAAAATAATTGCCTCAGACAAATGAAAAAAAAATGTAAAATATTCTTTTTTTGCATTTTTACTTTCGATGATGAAGTTTCTAATTCATAAAGAATTGCTATTTTATTTCTTCCATAGCTTGAAAGTGTGAAAGAAAAAGGAAGGGAAAAGATGATTTTGATGCCGGATTTTTGAAGTTAACGGATTTCTAAATGCCGGATTTTTTGAAGTCATACTGTATATGAAATAGTTTAACATAATTCGACTACATCGCAAACAATCCCACCCCCCTCCCCATACCATTATGTAACGGAATTCTATGTGTGGCCCTGTAAATGAATGAAAACTCTTCTTTGCACCGCATATTCTACAGAATGCATATTTTAGTGGACTTCATAAATGCATATCAATTTTACTATGTTTGAAAGCGTGTAACACAATTAAAAATCATTTGAAACGATTTTTTCCCATTGGCGAAAAACTTACCCCATGTAACGAAAAACTTGTCCCTGATTTCTTTTTTTTTTTTAAAGAAAGATTCTGATTAAATGCGATATATGTTAAAAATTTTTTGTTTCTTCTCTAATTATTTTATTTTATTTTATTTATTGTAATGACCTTATTTTTAAGCATTGAAAACCATATAAAACTATGAATTTCTTGAAAATCCTTGCTACTATGCACTATGCAGTCGGAAAGTTGGCTTCCAAGTAAAGATGGAATTTATTCATTCTTTAACTAGACATTTAGATATTGGAGCTCGAAATTAATTTTCCCCTAAAGCTTTAAGAATTTTTTTATAAATCGTTTTACTAATTTCAGTGTTCGCATCGTAATCCCAAGGCTGCGGTTTAGTCTGGCTGTGCAATAATCAGGCCTTTGGAGTACTATTCATTTATAAAATAGTACAATCTAACAGAGTTCTGCTTTTTTCGATACTGTATTAATACAAATTGTTTAAGACTAATATATTCTATATGTATTGATTGTATTTACATTTAAGTGAAAGTAATAGTACGAATATGTTATTTGAAGTTTCTGAATAATAATTGTAATTAAATTTCGAAAAATTATGTTGTTGTCTAATACTTCCTTTATTTTGTTGAAAAAAAATTAAAAAAGGGTTTGATAAGAAAAGAATATATATAAACTTTAAAATGTGAGGAATTCTTCTCCTACAAAATTTTCTTAGTACACAAATTTAGTCCTTTTACCCTGGGGGAAGTTTTAGATAAAGTGGTCTATTATTTTTATCAAGTCTCTCTCTTATGTTATAAGCCGTCTATTCATCTGTCAAATGGGAGTAAATAAACACTAAATGTTTATACAACCTTCAATAATAAAAATGTGCTACTACTAGTATTTCATACAGTAAATATCACAAAATTTAAATAAAACTAACTAGACTATTTTTCAAAACTACAAATAAACGTCTAGAATAATTTCCTTTCTGAATAGAGCATGCAAATTTGTTTTGGATTTTATAATATTAACTTAAATATATTTTAAATCTGGTATTTTGTTTCTACTTTATGAAAATGTGGAAAACAACAATATTACTTCATTAAACCTTAAAAATAAAAATTAGAGTCAAAGATAAAACTATAAAAAAATAATAATAAGGAAAGAAAGAAATTTCGATGTTCAAAAAACGCAATGGCAATATCTAAAAAGTATTTTTTTACTCTTTAAACACTGTTATCTGTACATTATTCACCAGAATTCCCGATAAACTCGAGATCTCCCTCACCTTTCCCCTCAAAGTAAGTGGTAATAGGTAATATGTCCCACTTTTATAATATTACTTAAAAGAAGGTCTTTGTATATATAATGATGCGTACAAATAAATAATATATAGGTTAAAATTTTTTAATTAAAACATTTAAAACGAACCTTGATTGCTGTTTCATACTCGTATAAATGATTTTAACAATACTCTGATTTAAATATCTTATTTAATATTGAGCAAAATCGTGATTGGTGTAAATTGGATTTAAATAAGGAATCTCTGGAGATTTTCATGCCTAGAAATTATCTCTAAAAATAAAACGGAAGTAAGCTTTGTAATTTCAGTTGTTGCTGCAATGGAAAGCACACAGACGTAAAAGACAGATCCTTTTTTTAATTTTGTACAGTTTTCAAATATTTCATTCAAAACAGAAATGCATCATTTGAGCAGAAAAAAGGACTTTTCAATGCGATTAGATCCTTATTTCTTTAAATAATTATAATCATAAATTAAAATGTTATAAAATCAGTATTAAATAAAGAAATCATATAAAATCAGTATTAAATAAAGAAATCATTATTATTAAAGAGAAGCGTTAAATTAATGTAACTGCATTTCCGCCTGTTTTAAGGACTTTCACAATAGTACGCTGAAAACAATTTACTGTCTATAGATGATATTAATGTATAATTAGTCTATAAATCTTTCCGTGAGAAATTACACATTTCACATTTTTGTTACATAATCAAAGAACGCTTCGTTTAAAAATTGCAATTGAAATTAGATTTATTACACAGATGATTAAAATGAAACAGCATGTTATTCGCAAATTTTAAAAAGTAGCTCATTGAATATTATAAACAGTTAGCATTAATTAAAATACAAAAAGCTTGCGTTAAATCTTCTCAAAGCAACATTTTATATTGCTATACATTTTATTATTTTCATTTTACTTCCATAGCAATATTTTTATTATTCCCTTCACCATCATAAATGTGTGCAACACAAAGAAAATCATAAAATTTGTTTCATTAAATGCACATTTCTCTTACTCATGAGCTACAAAAATATTGCTTAGAAATTTGTTGTTTATTTTAAGCATTTTTGAAAAAAAGTAATAATTCAATTGAAAATGAATGGTATTATAATTATTAATAATGATATAAAATTGTATTATGTAAGTATATAAAAATTAGGCAGTTTTTGTCTTTGCTTATAACATAAATGCCCTTTTCAAAATGTGCAAATTTCGTCACAATCTGATATTTTTCTTTTTATCCCCGTAAATGTTAAATGAAGAGAAAGCATTATTGAGAAGCTAACACATAATATCCAATTATATTTGTGAAATAGTAACACAATTACATAGTGATTTTAAATTTGAAAAAATTATAGCATTAAAATGCATAAATTAAAATAGAAATTAATAATGGTAAAGTTCTTTCTCTCTTTTTTTTTGCTTTGTAATTGCAAATATATATATTAATTATAAATTCCAAATTTACTTCAAAATTCAAAATCTGCTAAAAAGGAAAATGTACATAAATATGTGCTGTAAATTAAAAAAAAAAAGAAAAAAAAAAGAGATTGTTCGCTAAATAAAGGTTCTATTATGAAGATTTCAATATGTATTCTATGAAGGGAGGGTATTCAGTTGTCAGCATTTATTATTTGCCACCCGTATTTTTTTTTCAATGAAATATGGTCATCGTAAATATAAAACAAAAGAAAAAAGATATATGAGAGGAGGTGAGTGAAAATTCGCCTTATCCAGAAAATGAAATTTCAGGAAATCGCGAAAAAACTCTGACTATGTCCATTGGTTTTCTTTTAAAACCAAGATTTTGCAATAGCAAAAATAGAGGATATGCAGTATAAAACCAGCTTTTTAGCAGAGTGTTGTGTTTCTTCGGTGAAAATTTACCATTAGAATAGATTGATAGGTAAAACGCGATACTTAAAATTTTGGATAACGCGAGTTTTGAAACTCACGTCCTCATATAAATTATGGGAGAGGCAGAATTTAAAAATTGTTAAAAAACTGAACATTAGCCTAAATAATCTGTATAAATAGCATACCATTAACTCAATCTGTATTAAAACAAAAGATAAAATCACGTACGTTTATTAATCTATACACATTTAGAGATTAACTTTGTCTTATTATTAAAAAAAAAAAAAAAAAAAAAAAAAAAAAAGAAAGAAAGAAAAACTGCATATAAACTTTTGGTAAACCTATTTTTTATTTATTTATTTATTTATTTATTTTTTCAGAGGAGCATATGAACATTAGAAATTTTGTAACTTTGTCAAATAGCCACTAATTAAATCTGTATTAAAATAATAAAAAATATAAAATCACGTATAATTGTTTATGAATGTATACACATTTATAGATTAACTTAGCTTTGTCTTATTAGAAGAGAAAAAAAAAATCCGCGTATAAACTTTTGGTAAACCTTTTTTTTTTTTTTTTTTTTTCGTACAACATGAACATTATTAAATTTTGTAATTTTTTAACTTAAAATCACGTGTATTTGATTATTAATCTCTACACATTTATAGACTAACTTAACTTTGTCTTATTAGATGAAAAGAAATTGCGTATAAACTTTTGGTAAACCCTCCCCCCCCCCCACACACACACATAAAATATGAACATTATAAACTTTGTAATTTTGTGACCTCGTCATTCCTTTTAACTAATTAGCATTATAGTAATGTGTAACTCAAGACAAATTTAGGACAGCAAAATTATGTGCATTTTTGATATGCAAAATGTTATATTTCTTTTCTGTCTTACTAGTGCGCATATTCTTCCTCGTTAACGATGTCCCTTGATTTATTCTTTGAAGAAACACAAATTGAATAAAAACACACAGCGATAGAAAGAAATCACACGATAATCATTTGCTTAACAAATAAATTGTTTTGGAAAATCTCTTATAAGGTAAAAAGTATTTAAAAAAATCAAAATGGAAAATTAAATGAAATCATTTTTATGTACACTGAAACAAATGAAATTTTATTATCCCCCCCCCCCCTCCTTCGCACTTAAAAAAAAGTTCTTTGACCTTCGCCACGATATAATGTATTGACGTATTCAAAATATTCATTTCTCTCCTTTGCTTTCCTTTTATCTTTCTTTGTAGTCTTCCTCCCCGTCTCTCTTTTATTTATTTATTTATTTTATTTTATACTTATCCAAATAATAAACAAAACTAGAAAAAAAAATAAAAAAAAAAAATAAATATGAAATATTAATTCAAATGCATATTTTACTAATAGAGAAAAAATATTTTCTCAAATTAAAAGAGTGACTTCGTGTTAGTTTCCAAGAAGTTCCTTATTGAATGTCAAGCATTCTGAATTAAATTATTTTATTTTCATCAAAAGTTTATGTTCAAATTTATTTACAGCTTACTTTCAATTATACATTTAGGTAATTACACATTTAGCGCATTTTATTTTCCGATATTACAGAGATATTGTAAATAAAAGTTTAATCTTAAACAAACCAAATTCATGAATTCAACAAATTTAATTCGATGGTAAGAGCATACATTCATAAATTGAGTAATTCCACATAAAATCTACACACATTGTTTGAATTATAATCATGCGAAATTATCTGTAATGAAATGAATTTCAATTTTGAAGTAATATCAGGATAATAATAATAATAATAATAAGTCATTTATAGCTTATCTTTATAATTTTAATTACTTTCACATTTTTTTTTTACTGTGAGTAAATCTTGCGAGATAATTATAATGAAATTAAAATATCATTGTAAAAAAAAAAATAATAATAATAAAAGATTATATAAGCAAAAAACCCGAAATTGGAATTATTAGATTGACTCTGTGAGATACGTTTCAAATATTATTGTAAGCATTTCTTTGAAGCAATCATAAATTAAAAATCCAGAAAATCTCAAACCATAAAGTATTCTCTCTGTAGAACCTGCGGTAATTTTCAAATACACGCATACACCCTCACCCCTTTTCTTAAAGAACACTATAATGATTTGCAGATGTTTACCGACCCGTTTCGGAACATAATAGATAACAGCATATTTCTCTTCTCCACTTCCAAGATAAGAAAACTTGTCTTTTCAACTTGAAAAACATAGTAAAATAAGTAAAAACAGCTTCTTATAGTAGAAGAGTTACCAGAATAATATAGGTATAGGAAAATTTAGAATGCATACAAATGTTGTTTTTTTTTTTCGTTTCGCATCGTTTTAGCGAAATCATACTTTAAGGGATCAGGGTTTTATTTCAACCTCAACGTAATCAATGAAAATATCGAGATATAGAAAATTTTAGATCTTAGTGCTTTCGATAACTTTACAACTATAAGAAAGAAAGCCCTTTCTTTATCTAATTGATTTAAGAAATTGTAGACCAAAGTAATATTTCGTTCCTTTCTCTATAGGCAGACGTGATTGGTAAAGCGATTAGTAGATTCGTATAACAATTGTTTCAAATAAATCAGGCTTCTCGAATGAAAAAGTTATACTATCAATACAACTTTCCTAACTTTATAGTTCTACTTACAGATGTGGACTCATGTGTTATTAAAATATATATATTGGTTCTCAATATTACATATTCATAGCTGCCAACTTGTACGGATTTCTCATACCACTAAAATTTAATAGAAAATATTATCTAATTGAATCACCAAAATTCCAGCAATTTTAGCGTTTAAATAAGTCGAAAATCTCTATAAAATTTTAGTGGTAAGAAAAATCCGTACAAGTTGGCAGCTATGCATATTTATTTTTTAAACTAAAGTTTAGGAAGTGTCAAACTGCGCTTTCATAAAATATACAGTGGTGTTTTTTTTTATTCATGAATGTAAAAGAAATAATACGTAAGAAATAAAATCAGCAATTCGTCATTTCATTAGCTCTTTCTCTAATATTCTTCACTCAAATTTCTATCAGATTTATTGAAGATTAAGGATTGCCGTTTAAACTCAATATCAAATTATTTTAATATGTCAAAAATATTTTTTCAAAATCAAATCGGCCATGTTTCATGCTTGAAAAAATATAATTAGCTGGAAATCAGCTAACACTTTTGTATAATGTAGCTCATATTGCATTGTTAAATTATGCCTTTAATATTCATAACGTAAGTGCTTTTGTTTAGCAAAAATTAGACTTATTTTGATACAAACGTTATATTTAACATAGTTTAGTTATGGCATAAATCAACTTTCAACATTATATTAATGCAATATTAGTATTATTCTCACAGCATTTTGTACAAGCGTTACCCTCTATGTATATGGTGATTTCTTCCATTTATCCTGCACAAAAAAAAAAAAAAAAAAAAACAGCAGAAGAAAAAAATCAGGTATTTTTCTGCAGAGCCTTTTGAAAGTATTTTTCTATGACAATATAAGAGTAATTGTAAGCGTTGGATAATAATTCCCCAGGAATGATATTCAGTTGCAAAGGGTACAGTTTTATATTTTTATAACGTAGTTTTTATTAAATACTTGGCTTCTAAAAATCGACATAACAAGTAACGCCAGTAGGCAAAACTTTAGCATTCAGATGTTTGAAGGATTTATGTAAAACGAACCTATTCATCAATAAAACAGAAATAACAGAAGCAATGAACACTTTTTTTTTTTTTTTTTTTTACTAGTTGTATGGGTACTTCGACTGAAAACAACTTCAAGAGTCGGCATGCTATTGGCATTGAATAAAAAAAAAGTAATTAAAAGCAAGAAAAGCATCCCCCCCCCCCCCTCATGCCCAAAATAAATAAATAAATAAATAAGAAATAAAATGGCATGGTCAGATAAAGAAATGAATGCTGTCAAACATCTTTAATCCAAATACTTTGTAATAAAATATTCACCAGGAAAATAAGAAACCGAAAAATACTCAAAAAATCTAAGAGTACACTGAGAGATTTGGAGCAAATCTATTACTTTGTAACAGAATCAAATCATTTATAAATTTCTAACATAATTCTATAATTAATTATTCGGATATTAATAAATACTAATTCAAATGTTGGATGCTTTAAGTTAATATGCATTTTGACTTTAACATAGAAAAAGTAGTTTGATAAAGTAGATATGGTAACGATAAAACTGTCAACTTTTGTGATTTTCAGCTACTCTACAATCTTCCCCTTATTTAATCCACGAAATTTGGCGATAGATAAGGCAAAAAATGCTTTTTAAAAAATAGCGGAAAGAAAAAAGTGTAAAAGTTGGCAGCTATGAAACTACCGCCTAAAAGCTTTAAAAATTAAGTATATTAGACTGAATAAAACTAGGTACAAACAACACATCAATCAGACTTGTAACGTATGCTACTTTACATATTTATTAACGAAATCCTTCTAACATAAGTTGGTAGCTCTAAATCTGTTACTTTGAACTGAGCAGTGGCAATAACTTCAGAGAAATATTCAATGCACTGATTAAATACGAACATATATGAAGGATTTGGGCGTAAAAAAATGGTAACTGTGATTTATTATTATTATTATTATTCACATGTAACGCCGTTAACTACATCCTGACATCTTTTTAAATGTACAAGTTTTTTTTTTTTTTTTGAATCATATGTCATAATATTATATATGAATTTCAAAAGTTATGCCATAAATTTTATATATAAATTTTAGAAAAGAAGACTTCTTGTATATAAATCCGATAAAGTAAAATGAATCATTCAAAATGTGTGGTACATAAGTGCAACTGAGGATGTTGAGAATACAGTCTATAACACATTAGCTGTTTTAGAGGAAACAATCACGATGGTTCACGAAAGGATAATTATAGTTTTCTTTAAAAAACTCGAATCTTCATCTCGAAATTACATTTTATTATTTACTTATTTTACAAACGAGCCCTTAATTGTATAGCATTACGGTTGTTCTGAAATTAAAAGAAGAAGACTTTATGTCACCTTTCTGAATTAATTTTTGTTCGGAAAAACATGGAATTGGCAAGTGTTATGATTATGTAATTATGTATTCTAATGTATTTTTCATCTTTTTGGTAAAAAAAGAGGATCTTTCAGAAAATCTTGCGTAAGTTTGCAATTTGAACGGAATTGCCGGCCTCGACAGTACGGGAAAGGAGGAAATCTGCCGTCACGTATCAATAATTGCTTATAACTCCTTAAGTTATTTATCAAAAAATTCAAAACGCCATTCGATTCCAAATTACGTTAATATCCTGGCCTGTCAATTTTATGCTGTTACGTTTGAAAATGAGTCAGAAAATGTGTCAAAGTTTCCCATTTTTGAGAAGAGAGTTAGAGAATCGCCTTAAAATAGGAAATAAAAAATTAAAATTTAAAAAATGACAGAGCTATTATAGTTTTCTCTTAAATTATAAAAGTAAATGAATCAGGATGCTCCTAAAATAATTTAAATCAAGTGCCGTAAAGTATCAAAAGTAAGCCCCTCTTTAGCAAACAGGAAATTCTAATAAATGGGTGCTTATAATTGGAACTTTTGTGAAAAGGGTAGGGAAATTGTGAGGGTTGGTGGGTGGTGGTGGGGGGGGGGGTATTTGGAATTTAGGAAATTCACAGGATTTGAACAATTTAAAAAATAAAATCAGATCAAATTAAACTCTCTTCCATAGAAGCTAAGTAGTTTCCATTAATAAAAATATTAAATTAATGAAGCAAGTTTACATAAAATAGTTAATTTAGATAAAGAAATATGAACAAATATTATAGACTTTATCTCAATATAAATATCTATTAAATCTTATTAGTGCATAAAAATCAAGGTAAACATTAATAGTATAATATATTGAATATATGGCATTCTGATACAATGATCAGTAAAGAGATAAGATAAAAATAAATTGCATATGATATATCATTTAGAAGATATGGAAAAAAATTTCTTAAGGAATTTCCTGAAAAACACAGAAGGATTCAGAGCGCCAGAATATAAAACTTCAAGAGGAAGCCTTATAAATGGAACTTTATCAAAAAAGAAAAAAAAAAAATCATATATGTTGGAGGGGGGGGGGGGGGGTCTTATATTTGGAAGAGGGCTTACTTTAGGTACTTTACGATAAATCAAAAGTAGAAAAATAAAACAATGATTGGTACTTTTGATTCACTATTTCGTAATAATATAATGTCCGTATTTCCGCAAATTCTTCTCCTAAAATTTTGGGATTTATCCTGAGGTTTTTAAACATTTTTGCCACTGGCTGTCTACTTACAAATGCTTTTCATATTATCCAGAATACACTCCCCCCCCCCTGCCTTTTGACGGCAGATTACCAGTCATTTCTGTGTGCTTCTTTTTCCTCTTTCCTTTGTTTTTTCAATGATAAATTTATACAGTAAAAAGGGAGGAGGGATACAGAAAACAAAGTAATCTATCCATGGAACAGTTTAAGTTCCGAAAAACGACAATCCTAAAACATTTTGCATATAAATTAATATAAAACTTATTAAAAAATAACAAAAATAAACTCTTGTTATCCTATAAATTTAGCTACATCAACCATAAAAATCATAGTAAAATAACTCAAATATTATTTGTAGAAAAACAAAATGTATGTGTTACTAAAAAATGTAATACTCGGGGTTTGTAAATATCACGATATTTTTGAAAATATCAAAAATATCCGATGTTTTGACATATATCCGATATTTTCGATATATATCCGATATTTTCAAAATAGTAAACTTACTGCTGATAATAAATATTTTCAAGCATAATATAAATTAGAAAATAAAACATATTGCACATGACATGAGAACTTAAACAATATGATAAACGTGTTTTTTTTTTTCCTTTTCTTTTGAAGATACAACTGTTACTCTATCCAGTTGTTGTCAATTATCTAACAGAGGAGGGTGGCAAATCGCTCGGTGTAAAAGCGATTAGTTTAGCTGGGACACATGCTTGTTAAAAAGGGTTCTGGCAAAAATGATAGTGCATTTTCAACTTTACAGAATGTATTCTTTGGTTTGTTTTAAAGAACGAAAAAAAAATGATATTCATAATCTTGTATTTTTTTTAAATGTATGTAAATTTTACAATAATTATTCAGATAATAATTCCCAATTTATTTAACAGCCAATATCAACAATATTGTATAAATATGTATCGAACGTTTAAACTTGGACTTAAAATCACGAAATAATTTTCCAACACAATCATAAAAATTTCAGATATTTTAATTCAGATTCCACACAACTGAAGATTTATTAATATTTATCTATAACAGTAATTAACTATCATAAAAAATAATTTAAATATATCTTAAACCAGTTGTCAATATATATATGTGTATATATATATGTATATATATATAAAATCAAAGATATATATAATATATAAACGATGTGGAAAATTGATATAAATAAGAATACATTAATGTTTTATATAAGCTTTGGAGTTTTCAAGTGAGTGGGGAAAAAAATCACATGAAAGGAAATTAAACAAATTAAGTCTTTTCCTGAAATATACACTATGTTTTGCAACCGAAAAAGTTATTTAATAGTTTCAAAGTATTAATTCTTTTATTCTGTGAAAATGAGCGTACTAAGATCTTTTTTACATGTACAGTACAAAGTAAAATTTACTAAAATATTACATTTTGTTTAAAGAATTTTCAGTCAATTTTAAGTGAAAATTTAGTGCTATTTTCAAATAAATGTAATGTGGCTGCAAAAAAAATGTTTATTTATCTTTTGCACTTTTAACCCTGCCTGTGTCGGCAGGGTTAAACCTATGGTACACAGGGTCGTTAAACCTATCGTGCACGTGCCATTTTTGACACCTAACAGAATAATTTTCTAAACAAGATACGATGACATTAGACAAAATACATAAATTTAGATTATCAAATCTTGTCTAAATTCAATTGATTGAAAATGGGAGGATTTTTTATTCTGCTTTATTAATGTCAAATCGCAGCTCAATATGGACTGAAAAAATTATCAAACAAATGCAATATTTGGAAACTATTGAAAAGGAAAAATTATTAAATATTATAAGCAAAAATGCCGATGCTGAAATATGACAATTTGCAACTTAATTACAGAGCTGTTTGTAAAAGCAGCTATTTGTCGTTTACGAATTTCCCCGTCTATTCCTGCCTGCTATTATTTTCACAAACAAATAATGTAGATAAAAAAGAAAAAAACTCAAATAAAAACTTAGATATCTCTAGTTCAATTTATCTTCTATTGAAATGATCTTAGTATGAATCTGATACTAATTATTTTTCATCCTCGATGTCACTACAGAAATCGCATTTAATCTTTTATTAGTTTCTAAAATGTATTTAATTCTATATCTTTTACAGTGTAAACCTACATGCATATTACTTAAAAACATTTTAATACTAATAAATAATTTTCAAGTAATTTTAATGTATTATTTTTCATTAAATTTATATTTTAATTGCACGTCGTTTTCATTCGGAAAAAAAATTTGGTACGCGGGTGTATAAAGGTTCGCCGACCATGGGCTAGAACAATTAAACTGTGCTTAAATGTTCACAAGACAGAGACATTAGCCAAAGATTGATGCACGGGGCATAGGTCCATGTCCGCATAAGCTTGTGTGTGTAGGAGGGGCGGGAGTCAGTAGGTAGAACAAAAAATAATAGGTGTTGAGTTTCATTATTTATATAGTTTTTACCGTACAATAGGGTCCAGTAACTTCAATGCATTTTTACTTCGTAATGAACAAAACATTGATAAAGCAAATTACAGGTTAATACTACATCATAAAAATCACGTCTAAAAAAGGTCTAATCATACATGCATTTGAAAGCTATATAAGCGTGTTCTCGTGCTTTTTGTTTTTGCACTGCAATCAACAAATCACATCTTTCTACACATTCACTGAGACATTTTTTGCGCGTAAAAATGAAAATTTTTTAATATTAGTTTTTCGGATGTTGTGGAATCAAGCAGTGTTTTTCCTATTAACTTAAGACTGTTGTCCCTGCCGGCGAAGACACACGCGAGCTAATTCTAATCCTATGGGGAGGGATTTTTCTAATATCTCGTGTTTCCATTTCGACATTTTTAAACATTTTTTTTTTTTTTTTTTTTTTTTTTTTTTTTAGCACTGGATAACCGAGGTCCGTCTCTACATCGCACGTTTTTACTTTTTTGATTTGGGTCGCAGATATTTTTTATAAAGTTACTTTCAATTTCAAAACCGGTTCTGAAAATGAAAGTGTCATTCTAAAAAATATCTACAACCAAAATCGAAAAAGTAAAAAAGGTGCGATGTAGAGACGGATCTCGGCTATCCACTGAAAAAAAAAATGTCGAAATGCAAACGAGATATTAGAAAAATCCATCCCCATAAGTTTAGCATTAGCTCGTGAGTGTCTTCGCCTGCAGGGTCAGAAGACTTAAGCATCTTGAATTAAAATTGATTCCTGACCGAAAACATGCTTTTTCTGCCTGCCCTGTAACAACAAACATTGCTACACTGTAAAAAAAATTCCGCAACGTTCCTGGGAAAAAATGGGCAGCTGAGTTGCCCATTATTTCCAAGAAACATTTCTTGAAAATGACTGGTACTTTACTGTATATGTTAAAAACTTTCTACAGAAATGCCAGTAAGTTTCCTGCGAAATACCAGGAATATTTCTGTTGACAGCAAAACATTACTGACATATTCAAGGCTGGAGTAGCACAAGAGCGAAAAATGTCCAGACCAGGGATCGAACCTGGATACTTGGCGTGCCGTGCCAATGCCTTACCTGTTAGGCTATCCGGACCGATACCTGGCTGACATAATTCACTCTGGATGTTCGTTCCCTTCATTATGACATTACTGACATTTCACAGCATGCGGGATCCGCAGACGATTTTTACATTTCCAGTTGACAATTTTCGCTTTATTATCATTATTTGTTAGAATGAAAAAATATTTTGAAATTGACATCAAAATTATTATTTATAATTTACACGAAAAAATAAATTTTCAGTTAAAATTCAATAAAGTAAATATATATGTGATATATTGTTTCTGAACTTTGCTTAAAATATAAAAATATATAAATGTAAATAATAATTAGAAAAAAAATCTAGACATAAAATATTTTGGATTTTCGTCAGTGATTATGTTAGTTTACAAGTTAGATAAAATACATATAAATTTTCATGAAAAAAAAACCTAAACGTAATTGTATATTTTTTCCGAAAAAAAAAAAAAAAAAAAATCAAATTTGCAGCAATTCAAAGTGTCAAATATATGTGAAATTTAAATCAAATTGTAATAAAGTGTTAAAATATAAAATTAATTAAAAAAGAAAAAAAAAGTCAAGAGGTAGCATCGAACCCGCGCCGTACGGGTGGCGTGCAAGCTTTCTGCGTCCACACCACGAAAGACACGTCGAGAGCTGCAAAGTAATGGGTATTTGAAACGTATGCTAAAACTCGGCATCTAATTTCTGAAAATCTAAGTCCCATTTGAAGAAATCCTTTCACAAGAATAATTAGTGATAACAACTCTAAAACATACTTTAAATTAATCAAAATAGGTGAGAATCATATTTGATTGTCCCCTGGTTAATGCAGATCCAAATAATAGGTGTATTTTTTTTTTTTTTTTACACAGTCTGCTCGTTAAAGATTTCACAGACAAGTACGAGAGATAATCTCTTAGTGATGTCACAGAGGTATTGTATTTTCATCTGAATTATCTTGACAATAGAGACGTAAAGGATTATGTCGTCTATTGATTTATTTGCATTCCATATTGATTTTTTTACATTCATTTAAGGAATTTGTTTTCGACACTCGCGCGCGAGCAACGGATTATAGGGAAAAAAATAATAAATGGCGGCCGCAGCGTTTTGCTGTTTCCAACTTTTGTTCAGGAACGTTTCAGATAAGAAAACCAGAATTTCACAGGAAAGAGCTAAATTATTCTGAAAACCTGATAAAAGGCGAAACGTTCCTGGATTTTACATGGAAAGTTACCATTTTTTTTTACAGTGTAACTTCAAGAAAACTTTTTTTAATAGAAAAATTGGAAATGCATTTCCACTTTTTGTTATTTCAATAAAACGAAATTCGAATTTTGTGCATTTATGTCTAACATTGACTACGTGAAGCCATAAAGTACCAAGTTTAACTTGTGTCAGCTTATTAAAACTATAAAATATAACACGTTTACAACATATTTCAACTTAATACACAACACAAGAATGGAGCTCAAAATCGTGTTTGTACCCATGGTCTCCAAAAGTCTAAGGCTTGTCGTGAATGTTCACGCGTTATGACAACTAATAAAAAAAATATAAAATGAGAAAAAAAAAGTACAAAATTTGTAATTTTTGCAATTCTTGTATTTTATATCAATACAAAACCCTTAACGGGTTAAAAGTTTGTGACGCAGCGCTTTATCTTATGCTCTAAGAATTTTAAATATGGAACTTAAAAATAATGATGCCAAATTTTGAGTGACGCTATGCTATTAATTATAATTTCTATACATATTTATTTCATCATTTTATTTTGTTATAATTGCATGTGCAAAAATTATGTTCAATTTAAAAAGATTTATAAAAGTTTATTCATTAATGCTTTATCATTCATATCTCTCTTAAATTCAAAGCATGAGTTTTATAAGATATGATATCAAAATTTAAGGGACACCTTGATGTGGCTTTAAACGATTTGTTTTAAAATTCAATTTAAATTATTTTTAGTTTGGCTAAGATATATTCGCCCATCTAAACAATATTTTTAATTTTGCAATACACTGTTAAATATGTCACTTTCACTGAACTTATATAATGCATTGAAATGTATTTATTTGAATAAATTGATTTATCCTTTGTACCATGCTATTAAAAATTAAAAATAAAATTTATGTAAATAATTATTTTGCCTCATAGTATCCATTTGAATACATTTCACTTAGTTTGGATACAATGACTCAAAAAACTATTTGCATAAATTTTATTTTAATTTATGGCCTTTAATTTAACCCTTTGCACCCATCTCTCCAGCTTAATAAATAATTAAAATCCTTCAAACTTAATTAAAAAAAAAATCTGCAACATTTGTTGCTCACTAACATAAATAAAGTCCTAACTTCCCAAATTTCTCCTCTCCTCCCTCCCACTACTCCTCACCCCCCCCCCAAAAAAAAAAAATCTTTACTTTTATACAGAAAATTCTATATATATTATCCTCCTATTCCTGAAAAATACTACTTTCCCCCTCCAGCCTAGAGATTTGAATCTTTAGAGCTTTTTAGAAAAACTAATCTGCAAAGTCTGTTGCTTAATAATAATAAAATAAAATATATAATCATGTACACTTTAAATTATTTTTCGCACAATCAATTGATATCATAGTAGTTGTTCTGAGCGAAAATTGTGTTGGCTGGGTTGTCGTCCAGATAGCTCAATTGGAAGAGGACTGGCAATTAAAGCGAAAGGTTATTAAAGTTAACTTTAATTCAAGATGTTCAACCCCTTTGCGATATGAGTCCTTTGCTTAATTTTTAATCTTTTACCACCGGTTTTTCAAAACAGAAATTTTTTTGTAATTGAATCAATCGTAAAAATGCTCTGATTAAATAAGTAAACTTTACAATTAAAATTACGTGGTGAGAATAATGAAATATTCTGAACACCTTAATTGGCAAGTATACCGGTTGCTCGACCCCAAGGAATCAAAGATGCTTTTTTGCTATTAATACCTATAGGATTTACAATATACAAAAATCTTAACCACTTCTGAGGTAAATAAAGTAAGTGGAAAAAAAATCAACGTGGCAATACTTTGATTGATGAATTGTAAGATGAGTAATTTGTGCCACAGAATGAAAAAATTATAAAGTTGTAATAATGCCTTCTTCAGAGCACTCACAGATACTAAATCTTTAGGGTTTTCGATGAGTGAATTACATATGAAGATAAATACGATAGATCTTTATAACACACACCTTGGGATGAGACGTTCTGCGTATTACAGAATTTTGCATTACATAGATTCATATTTCATTCATCATTAAATTTATCTTGTAAACGTGCTTTAAATTACATTCCTTGGGACCAGAAATAGAGAAAATTATAAAATTTTACATAATAGTATATGTACAGATTCGCAATATCTGGAAGGAGAAAGTGGATCCTAAACCTAAAAAATTAAGTGGTCACATTTTGAAACAAACACATAAAAAGAATTTAGTGTTTATGGGGGGGGGGGGGGAGGGGAGAGGGACTAAATTCAAAGTGAAAAATAATTTATTTGATATATACATATGTCTCTGTACAAGAATACACAGACTAATTACATCAAACGTGTATGTTTAATTTAATCACAAAATTTTAAGCTATTAATATTTAAAGTCATTTTTAAACCTATCCCATATACATGCGTGTGTGTATTCGTGTATATTAGAATTTTCACAAAATGTTTAGCTCCCTAGAGCTCATTCTTAGTGAAGGAACTGGGTTTATCTCTAATCTTGATTTAGGTTTTGTTGCTGAATTTAGTACTTAACATCGAAATCTACCTCCACCTGTAGGCCAGAGCAGGCAGGGATTTTTTTTTCATCTGGTAACTATTTTGTCAATATTTACATTAGTATAGTATAGTGGGAATCAAAAGTTGAAACAATAATGTCTTTTACTAATACTAGGTACGGTTACAGAGAGATTTTGGATTTGTTGATACATAAGAAAAATGGTTCACAGAAAAAAAGATCCAATGTGGCTTTATTTTACAGTAAAAATACTATTTTTGGAAAAGGTATAATAGCAATATGCAAATAGTATAGTGATAAAATGATGGAGAATTATGACAAGAATGTAAAACACAAAGAAACTTGCAGCCTATGTGATAAAGAAAACATTCGTGAATTTGAATCAACAATGGAATACACATATACATTTAAAATTCTTTGTTGCATTTATCATGTGTGTATATGAGAACATCAGAAGTCAATGGGTACAAGCGAAAAAATTTCGATTTGGAGTAAATTCAGTTCAAAGATAATCGATGTTAAAGTTGAACATCACTAATAATTGACTGAATTGAAATAGGAAACTTCTGCTTGATTCACGTTATGGTCTTTGAACTTTTATTTCGAAAAGTGTGAAAAAAGTAGAGTGCAATTTTCTTTAAATTTATAATTAATCAATATTGATCATTATTCGGCAAAAGTGGTTGATCTCTAAAACACAACACATAATTTGAAAATCACATATTTCTTCACTTGAAAATAAAAAAGCATATTTCCAGGTCGTCTGTGCGCATAGTTCAATTTTTTTCAATTTTGTCACTTATACCCCTTGGCTTCTGGAGTCCTCATATTATATATATATTTTGGAATGAAAAATAAATAACTTTAGATTAACTGGAAATTTATACACAGAAAATGCATAGATATATGTATAACAATTTAAATTTAATAGTAGAATAATAAAAGTTTAAGCTTTAAGTGAATCTTTTAAATTAGTTTGCAAGAATTTTTAATTTTTATTTAAAATATCTTGAATTCTTATCTAGGAAATGTAACGAAATTAATAGAAATGTGTAAATCTATACAGAAAAAATAAATAAATAGATGCTTGTACATAAATAAATACACAAATAATATTAATAAAAAAATCTGATTTTTTTTTATTTTTTTAAAAAAAGTCATGATTTTTAACAACCCTGGTTCCCTGACGTTTTCAGAATAATGAAACCAGGTGAGGAGGTGATAGAAAAAAAAATAATATGAGATTAAATTTTCAGATCGACCTCATGGATGTACGATTTTGACTGGTTTTTCAGAGTAGGTGGTACAATAGTAGGGACAGTAAGATACTATTGGTAAAAATATAAGGTATTTTTTTAGATATTGAATACAGAATTTAGACAGTTTACGAGGAGGTATTTTTTAAACAAGCTTTTCTTTTAAAAAGAGAGTATCATGGATGCATTAAAAATAATTATATTATTTATTTTATGTTTTTTTTTTTCACAGTAGAAACGGTAGAAGAAATGCAGTAAAAGATAAAGTATGGAATAACAGTTTTAGAATTTAAACATGAATACTTAATTTTGTTAATTTACCATTATGAAATACCTTTTAAATTAAATTTAACTTACAAGTTCATATAACGATGTTAACCAATTTCTAAAGGAAGATGGCATGATATGGATTTTCTACATATTACTGCCGTTTTGAAAATGCTAGTGTATCGTCAAATTAAAACAACTATGCTCATACGAAAACCTAAAGTTTTCTGTTATTTTTAATGTATAGTTTATATTGTAACAACTTATAAGTTAATATATATATAGGTATTAATGTAAGTGCCATTTATAGGACATTTTGTCCTCTTTTCATGGAATGACCCTAAGTAAGGGTGCCCGCCATTTAAGAGTCAATGTTATGGAGGTTTTACTATGCATATATATATATATATATATATATATATATATATATATATATATATATATATATATATATATATATATATATATGATGTGCGGGTATCATAACAGTTGATAAAACAATATGTATTTTCACTCTAATATTACATTATTAGTTACATTTCTGTTTTTCCTTTGAATTGCAACACCTTAAAATAAATCTAAGCAAGTACAAGCAATGTACAAGCAAATGTAATACATAGTAATATATGTTTTTCCCCTTTGTTTACATAAAATGGTTTATATGGTTAGTTGTAAAAATCTGATGTCATAATAGGCAAGTGTGATATAAAGAAATGGAGTTTTAAAAGCTCCACAAAATTTGTGTGACGTAAGTAATGGATGACATAATTTTTTTCTTTATTTCATTATTATATCATTCAGCATATCATTATTTTTAGCATAGCCAATGCAATCATTACATACATATAGTATAAAAGAAAAATATTCACACAAGTTTTCAGCATTTAAGCCATTGATAAATCTTGAATACGCATGAGAGCGCAGTTAGACATAAATGCCTTTCTTTCTTTGTTTTTTTTTTTTTCTTTTTTTACTTTAGCATCATAAAACTGAAATTAACATTTTATGAGTTCAGAATTAAAAAAAAAAAAAAAAAAATTACCTATTTTGCTTGTTTTAGTAAAGAAATGAAATAATAAACTATGACTTTTTAAGGTTATTGTTCTTAAAACACTTTTTTCTTGATCGACAACACAGAAGTTTTTAATTTCTAAAGATAAATGGACAAAACTTGACAGGTTGGATTACTGAAAAGATTTGATGTCGAATAACATTTTTCATTTTTTGACAAATTAATTTACTACAAATTGAGTTATAAGCGATTTCTATCTCAAGGCTATATTTACGTGCGAAAAATCATTTAAAAATATATTTTAACTTTTAAAGCATTTTCTGAGTTCTTCAATATCATAGTGTCTGAATAAGAACACTTGCATTACATTTAACATTCATATAAAATTAAAAATGACTTCTTGTATGTGTCAGAAAACAGCCACTTTGGATTTAGGCACAGAGAAATATTCCACATGACGTAAATTTATCAGATATAAAAGAAAAAAAAATAATAATTTGAACATTTTTTTCAGATGATAAACCAATCCCAAGTTATGTGTACATGTTTGAATCTCTCTTTTTTTATACTCATAAACTTCAAAATGAAACTTTTTTTTTTTACTTAACTGTTTTTGTATAAGAAGACGTATATTTTAATTATATAAGAAACTAATTTTGAATTACATTTGAATGCGCAATTATATCTTAAATTTTGAACAAAGTATTATTGTGTTTAAAATGTTATAATTACTTAAGGTTGTTCTCAAATCCAAAAGGTGTTGTTGTTCAGAAACGATGTCATCGAACCGTTTTTCCCTTTTTTGGCAAACGCAATAGCTCTTTCAGAAAATAGTGTCAAAGTGGACGTTTTGAACCGAATTTCCGCGCGAAAGAAGAATAAACACTCAAGGAAGGGGGAAAAACGTCTTTGTCACGTGATCAAAATCGCTTATAACTCAATGGGTAATTTATTTATCAAAAAATGGAAAACACAGTTCGATTCCAAATCGTTTGTATAGTCAGGCCTTCCAATTTTATATTTTTTTCATAAAAAATGAATTTGTAAATGTGTCAAAATGTTTTGCGCTTGTTGAGCAGAGTAATTGAGAACAGCCTTAAATCACGATTTTTTTATTTTAACGAAATAAATCACGATTATTTTTTTATAGATTAATTTTAATTTTTTGCTTACATTTTTACACAGAATGATATAAAAACAACATTTTAAAACTGTTATTAATACATTTATTTTTCAAAGAAAGGTATTCTGAATTTAATTATACATATTGATATGGAACATTAAAAGCCAAAAAACTGATAATGAATTTAGCATATAATAAAATAAATTAGTATAACTGGAAACATATTATGTTGTTTAATATTGTTATAAAAAGTTGCATTTTAAATTTAAGAATTTCACTGTTCAATTTTCCACGTCAGTACATTATCTTATGTATAACATTTATACTTGAAAATTTGCATCCATAAATATTTATATCGCTTTCCAGGAATTTTAAATCTATAAATTATCTTTTATTTTCAGATATTTTTTTTAAATCGAAACCATAATATATTTAGTCTCTGTGAAAAAATACTTTTCATTAGTGTATTTATTTGTACCGTAGATATTCATATAACTTGGTACACACAAGTATTAGTTACTTTTTTAAAAATCTTTGACATTGTTTTGTCAGCTTAAACTATCAACACATCGTTTTTTATAATAAGAAATAAAAGGATTATAAACACATATTAACATTTGAATTAAAATAAAATGTATTCAATGGAATATTAGTTTTTCAAATAAAAACGCATATAAATTTGTTAAAATTCGATCTGCTACAGATTTTTTTTTCTTCTTCATTGGGCGAATAACATTTTATTTATTTATCCATCTGAATGGGTCTATCGTGCTAGAAATACCGGACCTATAGTTCGAAGAAATACTGCTATGAGATAAAGAATGTATTTAAAATCCGTTTTCCACTCATTCTGTCCTTGTATGCTCGACTCGAATAGTTAGCGGAAATATAGTCTGGTCAGTAATCAGTCACCGGTCATTAACAAAAGCAGCAAATAGAAATAGAATTTTCCACAGATGTCTTGCCTTGCGGCGGCGTGTTAGGGGGGAAAAAAGTATTTCCAAGTGATTAGAGAAACAGCTTGAAGTTATGAATCTTGTATTAAATGCGTTTTTAAATATATTATAGTTAATAACAAACAAATATAGATAACAACAACAAATTTAAATATGTTATAGAAAATAATCAAATAATCATTAATAATAAACACACACACACACATATATATTATGCGGTGTTTATGTATTCATATTATTGGTCACTTTCATTATCCTTCAATGGTATTTTTGTACAGAAAGTTTAATATATATATATATATATATATATATATATATATATATGTACCGTATTTTATGGAAGAAACGCCGCGGCGTTTACGAGTTTAAAAGTTAATTTTTTTCCAAGTGCGGCGTTTACGATTTTTTATAAATACCAACTGAGTTTCCTTAATTAAAAAATTCATAAAAACATTTAAAATCGGATTTAAATATTTTAAATAAAACTCAGACATCTTAAGATATTAAAAACGAGGCATCCTACATTGCTCAGAAAACTTTGATTAAAGTTGGGTCAATGTGACGCTGTCGACAAAAGTAGCGTTCCGATGGATGCGGCGTTTACAACGGGTGCGGCGATTACAATATTTTAAAGCTTATTCAGGCCATTTTGAGGAGTGCGGCGTTTACGCCGGGTGCGGCGTTTCTTCCATAAAATACGGTATATATATATATATTAGATTTATCGTGTTTTCAGTAAAAGAGTTGAGAAAAAAAGATTATCTTAACGGAATATACGCATGGAAACTATTAATTCATTTACCATTTCTTATTTATGTAAGCACCAACTAGATCGGCTGTATTATGAATTAATCCACAATAGTTTATCCAAATAGTGCATTCAGCTTTCATTAAAGAATATTACCTTTAAGATTTTTGAAATGTTTAATCTGATGCTGGGAGAATGGAACCTAGAAAACATATCCCATTATTTTGTTTGTTATTGTTGTTTATTCATGTAAGTTTAATGCATCTAGAAATTCTGGATAGATAAGAGACATTTTTTAACTCCACAATAAACACTCTGGACTGGCATTTAACCCGGAATTTCTAGATGTTTTTTTAAGAGAATTAAAGTTACTCACTATTTAAGAAAGCTTTATGATGCATTCCCGAATTCGGTTTTGTATGTAAACGCATGCGATTGGTAGCTGCTCTTTTTCAGAAACTAGGAAATCTAATATTTTTTTTTTCCATTTTTCGATAATAGCAGAGGATTATTCAGAAAAGGCTGTTAAAGTTGGCATTTTGAACTAAATTTTCAGACAAGGCAGCCAAATGTCGTTATGGGATAAAAATCGTTTAACTCGAGGTGTTTTTTATTTATCGGAAAAAAATGTACAACTCCATATCGCTTCAATAACCATGCCCGCAAGTATCATGCTTTTATGTTTAAACATAAGTCAGAAAGTTTCTCGTTACTAAGCGGATTTTTTTTAATAGGCTTAAATGTTTAGAAAGCATGTTTTAGTATACTAAGGGGGCTTTGCCTTCTACTATCGTCTACGAGCTACGCTTGCCAACCCCCATTGAGACACCGCAAACTCTAGAAACACGCTAATTTGATCGGCTGTAAAAAGATTGCAGAAACTGAACTATAATTTAAAAAATCACTGGCAATCTCCTTGTAAATAGATTTCCATTCACTTCTTTTTGATTGCGGAATTTTAAGGCCGGATCAGCTGCTGTTAAACAACTACTGGCTGTTTTCATGTTTGATTAAATAAGATGAGTTAAACATTTGAAAAAAAAAAAGGGGGGGGGGGCTAATATAAAATTAACTGTGTAAACAGAGTCTTATCCTCCTGGTATTTTTCTAACAACGATATAAGAAAATTGTTTTAAATAAGACATTTTAAATGTATCGCTTTATATCTGATATAATTTTCACAAAATATTTCTTTTTCTTTTTAATATTCACGTGAAAATACTTTTGTTGTTAGAAAGAAAATATTTGCGCTTTCTTAAAATTCACAACAATAGTTTAAAATATTATCTCCAAATATGAAATAAATGTCTCGTGTGAATATATTTTTAAATTTAAAGAGTTTTACAATATTATTATTTTGTCATTTTAAATAGGAGATAATTTCCTCCAATTAAGATACGTAAGACAGTTTAACGGATTTATTATCTTAAATTTTTCTTTCTCTTTTAATATTCACATGTACTAAATATAGATTTTATGACGTAATTTTCAATATTTTCCTGCTTTTAATACATAATCATTTAACTCTAATTTGAAAGTTTTTTTCCCTGTTTATAATAGTCCCATGTAAGTATATTTTTGTTTTGAAGGAAATATTATTGTTTGCGCTGTTTTACAATTGGCAATAATTTACAATTGTAACCTTTTCTAAAACATGTAAAAAATCTCTCTCAAAAAGCTGCAAATTTGGATTTTAATGGAAATAAGCCCTCAAAAATTTGTCAAATAAAAAAAAAATAAATGCAGTCGGCACACCGGAAACTTCTAATGTAGCATATTCTTAGAAAAAATGATTAAATTCTGATGTATAGTTTTTGCTAATGTAGAACTTCTTTAATAGAACGATTTTGACCAACTTTAATATTAAATATCACTTAAAATAAAATTTTGATTTAAAAACGGTCCTCTTCAGCGTATTTATCAAACATTGCTCTATAATACTACCATTTTCATATTTTTGTGTGCAATAATTTTCTTAATACTACCAAAGTAAGACCCCATGGCACGAAAAATTCATTTACTGCGGCGGTTAGTTACCTTTTTTTAGAACACAGAGAAACATGACAATAAAAGAATAGGACTGAGAAACATTAGAAAATGTAACACACGAACTTGTCTGCTATTATTTCACACGTACTTTTCATTCATTCTATTTTACACTGAGAAATGGACTTTTTTTTATAAAGTTTTAAAATAGTTCTTGTACATATATCTATATCTATCTATATAATATATATATATATATATATATATATATATATGTATATATATATAATTTTTTTTCCGATGAGGTGGAGGTGCGAGATAAGGTGGGTGCTGTTTATGTTTTTCCTTCCTTTTTTTTAACCTATCATGTATTTATCTTAATACAATGGGTTTTGCCTTATAAATTTTTGTGTATACGGAGAGAAGTTTTAAACCCATTAAATGCCCTTCTAAGCTTCTCTTTAAAAAATAAAGCATTAAAAAATATTCTCACTAAAGTTCGAAAACTTATTAATTCTGTTCAAAATCTAAATATTTTTCTTCTTAATTTTTCATGTTATTGTCTTAATTCTGCTTCATCCAGACCCCATATTGGTGTAAAATTCCAGTTAAGGAAAGTCTCTACAATTACCCTTTGTTCATCGTTACTCCCCCCCCCCCCTCTCGCTTATTTCTTTTCTTTTTCTATCGCTGTAGATACTGATATTTTATCTCCCTCCCCTCAAAGTCCACTCTTAACCCCTTGGGGACGAGCGGCCGGTATTCGTGCCGCGTAAGGTGCTCAGATCAGTGATTATTCTCACCAGAAAATTTTTATTGTAAATTGTGCCTTATTTTATCCGAGCATTTTCCCGATTCAATGAGGCAAAAATTTGTGATTTTAAAAACTGGTGATAAAAGATTAAAAATTTAGTAAAAGACGCTTGTCCCTATAGGGTTAATAAAAATATTGGAGTTATTAAATGGAGTTTTTCTTTTGCTTACTATAACATATCTATATTTATATCTAAAACTTTCGCGCTTTTCATGGCTGGAATGACTAAAAACCTGGATTCCGTTTACTTATATTTAAAAAGGTTGTACACAAATTCTGTGTTAAATACTGCAAAGACTACTAAGGGGAAAAAATGAAGGCAAATTGCTTGCTCTCTCTTTTCTAGGCCTATGCAATGATTCCCAAGCGATCTGTGTGAAAATTTTGTTCTTTTTCTTGGAAGAAAGTCAAAATTCGACTAACTTACATTATTATTATTATTATTATTTTTTTTTTAAACATTTTTTCGTGGAAATTTATCGAAACATAGTGGTTAAATTAAATCAAACAAGTTCAAATAATCTCATATTTAGAACCTCAGAGTATTTAATTTGAATTTCTTTTAATTTTTAGGGTTCCGTACTTAAAAAGTAAAAACGGAACCATTATAAGATCACTCCTGTGTCTGTCTGTCAGTCTGTCACAGCCAATTTACTCGTAAACTATGGAACGTGGAAAGGTCAAATTGGGGGAAGTAATAAAGACTATTGACCCACATATTTACAGATTATAAAACATTTACAAATATTTTTAGAAAAATGTAGATGAGCTAATGAAGTTGCTTGGGAAAAAAACATCTTTTCTTTTCATGTCGTGTGGGATATCGCGTGAAAGCTTTCGTAACGCTGAACTCAAAAATATATTTCTTTTAATTTTAGGTATTATATTTGCAGAGATATCGTCGAGAATGTAGTTCAAAAATATGCCTCCCTCCCATCTATTTCCGAATCTACTGAAATTAAAATTATGACAAAATTAGAGGTAGTAGACGTTAACTTAAACCTTGCAGGAAAATTATAGCGATTACCCTAGGTCACATAGTTTTTGAGAAAAGCGCATTTTTTCGTTAGACACAAATTTCGATTTGCGGGCATTCAGCAAAAGTGTTGAGAAGCGCTTCCGGTACCTATCGTTCCAGAAGTATAATAGCATTGTTGATAATGATTTTTGAAAAAAAAATCGTCGGTAATTAGCCGAGATATTAACCCTTAAAGTCACGGGCGGTTTGGACACATATAATGACAGGGGCGGCGTACTCTATGTACCATCGATTTTAAATCCTAGATAACAACTTTTAATGATAAATTTGTGTAATGCAATGCCCAGTAGCAGTATAAAAGCAATAAACTTCAAATTGTTAAAAGCAGATTAATTTAATTAGAATTAATCACATAAATACTATGAGATTCTATGGACTAGTTCGCATTGAGTAGGCCTCTCAATGCGCCTCCCGGGTCTTTAAAAGTTAATTAAAACATATCTGAAAAAACGCTGCACGGACCAAGGTGGCGTTGCTACTTTGCGACTTCCTTTCGAAGCGCGCTTAACAAAATTCCAAGTTTAAACTATGGACAAGGGTTTTGTTTTAGCTAAACTGTAAAAAGAAAAGATTATTACGACGCTAAATTTAGTTTAACCGAAAAATCCATTTAATCATTCCTTCATATAATTAAATAAAGTTTAAATATGCACTAAATTTACTGTCAGTACCAAATTAAGTTCATCATAAACAGATAAGATAAGATTTAAATAAGAGTTATACACAATAGCAATGTTTAACATTATTTAGGCTTTATATCTCTACAAACTTTTATGGTATACGCATTTATACTTTTTCTAGTATATATACAGCTATACCAAACCCTACGTTGTGCAGTTTTTTACAAAGTCTTATTTTTCTTCAGTAACGATTTTTTTTAATAATACAGATAATAATTTATATATTTGTTGTACGGAACCCTCTGAGAGCGAGCAATACTCGTACTTGACCGTTTATTTCTCTTTAGTTTTTGTTAGAGACAAGCCATTCACTGTTAAAACTTTTGCAGCATTCTGGCAGGTCATTCGACCGTTTTTTGAAAAAACGGTTTTATAACCATAATTTAACTATATTCTGACCATAAAATGGCCAATAATATGGTCAGAATAGTGTTAAAATCACGGTTGTGTAACCGTTTTCGAAAAAAAAAACGATCAAATGACCTGCCAGAATGCTGGAAATTTTTAACGGTGTCCTTAAATAAACATAAAAATTATTTTTCAAATTTGTACAGATACAACAATATTTATTATTAAATTACAAGTGCACCACATGAACCTTTTGCACTGATATATTTAGGATTATTTGTGTAAATTTTTTTCATTGATTTTTAATCAAACAAGCGGATATGAACCGATATGTGAATGTAAGATATAAAAATCCTCTTTAAACACTTCGAACGGTACCTTATTCCTCGTCGCACGTCTTGTATGTGTATAAAAATGGAATGTCGCATTCGAAATACTATATAGTGACTGTGTATTATTAAATTCTAAGCTTTATGTAAGCTAATATAATCTTACATATTCTGTTCGAATATTTCGCAACTTAAACAAACTTTAAAGGAAAAATAATAATGAAAAATTTCAATTGCGAAGTACCTTTAATAATTTAAAATTTTCACAATTATTCTACCTGGATTTTTATCTTAGACTTAAAGTTTTCTGTAATTTTCTGTGCTAACTATTTTTTATTTTTGTTTTTTTTTTTTCGATAAAGGGGGCAGACATAGGTTCTGATTAAATGGTTTTTAGATAGCCGAGAAATTTTCATTATTTTTAGTTTCATTATCTCCTTAATAAATAAGAATTTTTTATTTCTAAAATCATTGTTTATTCAACATTTGCTTTATTAATATAATTAAGATATACTAACTACAATAAAGAAATTAACTACGACATTAAGATTTCATGCAATTATTATGTAGTCCCTATTTAGTTATTTAATTTTTTGCACACTTACAATAATTCAAATTAATCTTTAAATATAGTAAGTAAAATTTTACTTAAAAAAAATAAATTTAACAAAGATATGAAAAGCATATCCGGTAGTTTTCACGACAATTTTCAAATATGTAGATTTTCTTCTATTGAAAATGTACTTAAATGGGGAAAAAGAATCGATATTGAAATACTGTTTACGAAGAAACTAATGCACACAGAAGCCGCTTTAATGAGTAACCAGTAAGAAACACTCTGAACTGTCCTACACTTCATTTTGAGTAACTAAAGTTGTTAAAGTACCAACGTACTGAATAACCAATTTAAATTTGACGAACTTTTACAAGTTACTAAATTGTATTAAGAAATCTTCACGGTGCAGCGCTATTGAAATTATGACTAGGACAGTTATAACATTTCATAATAACATAACATTAATTTAAATAATTTGTTTTTGTCTTGTTAAACAATTTACTATATCTAAAAATATTTAAATTTATAATGACAATGAAAATCGTTTAAATAGAATAATAAAAAATGAAATGTACCCGGAATCACGTTTGCGTGATTGGAGTCACACACAAAAAAAATATATATGGTTAAAAAAAGATTATTTGTGATAATTTCTTTCATTAATTTTTAATCGAAGAGGTTGATATGAAACTATATGTGAACGTGCGATATGAAAAGTGTATTTAAACCCTTCAAATGATAACTCATTCATCAATACTGTGTGTTTTGTGTGCGCATAAAAATATAATGTCTGCATTGGAAATACTATGTAGTGACTGCGTATCATTAAACTCTAATCTTTGCGTTACCTAATATAAGTTTACAAATTCTGTTCGATTTTTTCACAGCTGAATTTTTTTTTAAAAAATGAAAATAAAAATGACAAATTAAGGTTGCAAAATACCTTTAATAAATTAAAGTTTTCACATTTATCCTACCTGGATTTTTTCGGTAGAAATAAAGTTTTGTGTAATTTCCCGTGGTAACAAGTTTTATTTATTTATTTATTTATTTTCTTTCAAGGAAGGAGGCTAACGATTAAGTGATTTTTAGATAGCCGGAGAAATTTTCATATATTTAGTTTCTTCTTAGTAATATATTAAAATTTTATTTCTAATATCTTACTTTATTAAGCCTTTGTTTTATCAACTTAATTAAGATTTACAAACTACAATAAAGTAACTAAACTAACTACAGCATTAAGATTTCGTACTGCTATTACATAACCTATATATATATATATATATATATATATATATATATATATATTTTTTTTTTTTTTTTTTTTTTTTTTTTGCATATATAAAAAGATTTAAGTTAATTTTTAAATACGTGTATAGCATGTAAAGTTTTATTTAAAAAAAAAGTTTAACAAAAGGTATGAAATGCATATCTGGCAGTTTTCACAGCGACTTACAAATGTATAGATTTTCGTCTATTGAAAAATTACTTAAATGGTGAAAGAGAATCAATGTTACAATGCTGCAAACCGAAGAAACCAATACACACAGAATTTGCCTTGATTGGAACTTAGCCGCTTTAATGAGTAACCACTAAGGAATACTCTGAAGTGTCCTACCCTTCATTTTCAGTTACTAAAGTTGTTAAAGTACCAACGTACTTAATAACCAATTTAGATTTGAAGAACTTTTTCAAGTTACTAAATGGTATTAGGAAATCTTCATGGTGCAGCTCGTTTCAAATTATGGCTAGGGCAGTAATAACATTTAGTAATAACATAACATTAAGTTAAATAATTTATTTTTGTCTTGTTAAAGAATTTACTGTACCTAAAAATATTTAAACTTATAATGACAATGAAAATCGTTTAAATAGAACAATAAAAAATGAAATTTACCCGGAATGATGTTTGCGTGATTGGAATCACACACACAAAATATATATGGTTAAAAAAGGATTATTTGTGATAATTTCTTTCATTAATTTTTAATCAAAGATGTTTATATGAAATTATATGTGAACGTGCGATATGAAAAGTGTAGTTAAACCCTTCGAATGATACCTCATTCATCAATAGTGAGTGTTTTGTGTGTGCATAAAAATAGAATGTCTGCATTGGAAATACTATGTAGTGACTCTGTATCATTAAACTCTAATCTTTGCGTTAACTAATATAAGTTTATAAATTCTGTTCGAATATTTCACAGTTGAATTTTTTTTAAATAAAAATAAAAATAACAAATTAAGGTTGCAAAATACCTTTAATAAATTAAAATTTTCACATTTATCCTGCCTGGATTTTTTCGGTAGAAATAAAGTTTTGTGTAATTTCCTGTGGTAACAAGTTCTTTTTATTTATTTATTATCTTTCAAAGAAGGGGGCTAACGAAGGTACTTATTAAGTGATTTTTAGGTAGCTGGAGAAATTTTCATATATTTAGTTTCTTCTTAGCATACATATTAAAATTTTATTTCTAAAATCTTCCATTATTAAGCCTTTGTTTTATCAACTTAATTAAGATTTACCAACTACAATAAAGTAACTAAACTAACTACAGCATTAAGATTTCATACTGCTATTGCATAACCTAAATATATATATATATATATATATATATATATATATATATATATATATATATATATATTTTTTTTTTTTTTTTTTTTTTTTTTTTGCATATATAAAAAAAATTAAGTTAATTTTTAAATACGTGTATAGCATGTAAAGTAAGTTTTACTTAAAAAAAAAGTTTAACAAAAGGTATGAAATGCATATCCGGCAGTTTTCACAACGACTTACAAATGTAAAGATTTTCGTCTATTGAAAAATTACTTAAATGGTGAAAAAGAATCAATGTTACAATGCTGCAAACCGAAGAAACCAATACACACAGAATTTGCCTTGATTGGAACTTAGCTGCTTTAATGAGTAACCACTTAGAAACACTCTGAACTGTCCTACCCTCCATTTTGAGTAACTAAAGTTGTTAAAGTACCAACTTACTTAATAACCAATCTAAATTTGATAAACTTTACATGTTACTACATTGTGTTGGGAAATTTTCACGGTGCAGAGCTGTGCATAAAATGACAAGGTTAGTCGTAGCATTTAATAATAATATAATATTAATTTAAATTAATTTAAGCTGCGACCAGTTAAATCATTACTATATATCAAAATATTTAAACTTATAATGACAAAGAAAAACATTTAAAAAGAACAAAAAAAATTTATTTACCCAGAATCACGTTTATGTGATTAGAGTAATACAAAAACATATGATTCAAAAAGATTATTTGTGTTACGTTTTTTCATTAACTTTTAATCAAGCAGGCTGATACGAAACAATTTGTGAATGTGCGATACGAAAAATCTGTTTAAACCCTTCGAATGATACTTCTACTTCAATCATCGTTCTGTGTTTTGTATGCGCATAAAAAAAGGAATGTTCGCTTTCGAAATACTATATGACTGTGTATTATTAAATTCTAAGCTTTGTGTTAATGAAATAGAAGGTTCCAGATTCTGTTCGAATATTTCGTAGCTGAAACAATTTTAAAAGAAAAATAATAATGATAAATTAAGGTTGCAAAATACCTTTAATAATTCAAATTTTTCATATTTATCCTTCCTGGAATTTTTACGGTAAACAAAGTTTTCTGTAATTTCCTGTGGTAACAAGTTTTTTAGGTAGATTTCGTATGAAATACTACCTATTGGGATCGTTCCTATGTTGGAATTTCTGAAAATTTTTTGCAGATCTACACCGATCACGACCCCTAGAATCCAAAACTACTACCAGTAAAAAACTTTATCTATCTATCTATCTATCTATCTAATTTACATAAAATAAAGGGGCATAAAATCTCGGTCAAGTTCCTTAATGGGCAAAATCGGGCCAAGGGGCTGGAAATAGGGAGGGGTTTTGTGAAAACAGAAAAATACCCATAACTTCTTAATATTTGTACATATCAAATCTATTTATCTATCTATATCACTTTCTTCTGGACACGATAGCTTCCGCAATTCTGCGCAAATTTCTTCCAAATTGATACATAAAATAAAGGGGCATAAAATCTCGGTCAAGTCCTTAATGGGCAAAATCGGGCCAAGGGGCTGGAAATAGGGAGGGGTTTTGTGAAAACAGAAAAAAACCCCATAACTTCTTAATATTTGTACATATCAAATCAATTTAAAGTTTTTATTACTCCTAAAAATAGGGCCAGAAATTTATGCATCACAGATTTTTGATAAAATTAAAAATGGGCTCAAGGGGCGCAAAAAATCGATTTTTTGGGAGAAAAAAACCATAACTTCGTCAATTCTCATGATATCAAATCCAATTAATTTTATTGTATATCTCCTTAATATTATCTACAACTTTTACATTCACAAGTTTTTGATAGGACCAATTCTTACCGAAAAAAAAATTAAAAACGAAAACAAAAAGGGGGGTTTGAAGAAGAAAAAAATCCATAACTCCATCAATTCAAAAGATATAAAATCCCCATGAATTTATCTTATATCTTCTTAATATTGTCTACAACATCTATATAGATAAGTTTAGGATATTACCAATTCTTACAGCAAAAACAAATTAAACATACATAGTGATCGAAGAAAAAAAATATCTTAGTAAGGATGTATTCAAATCCAAACTGCTTATTTTCTGACTCATTTTATAATTCCTTTTAGCTCTCAAAGGCTTCCAATTGACACATTTTCTTACTCAGAAACTATATAATGTACCGTAATGGTCGATTGTTTTATAGAGGTAGAATAAATTTTAAAAAATGCTGTGAAAGTGGGCATTTTGAACAGAATTTCCCGAAGCGGATTGTATTGGAAAATTCATTGAATTAAGGGAGCTCTCAAATCCAAACTGCTTATTTTCTGACTCATTTTTAAATTCATTTTTGCTCTCAAACGTTGGCTCTCAAACGTCAATCCAATTGGTAGATCCGCTTATTCAGAAACTATATAATGCACCGTAATGATCGATTTTTTGATAGAGGCAGAATATATTTCAAAAAATGATGTCAAAGTGGTCATTTTCAACGGAATTTCCTGAAGCGATTGTGTTAGAAACGAAAAATACTGTCCTACTGAGAAAATAATTGTTTATATATCAAGTTTTAATTAATTGAACGAAAAATAAAAATACAAGTCGCTTATAAATCTTTTCAAAAATTACGTCAGCAAATTTAATATTTTTTCTATTAAAAACTAATCTGGAGTTATGACAGAAAATTTCGAGCTGTTGAGCATGGAAAAGTAGTTTTTTTTTTAATATCGCCCTAACATGATTATGATAAAACCAGCTATTATATAAAAATGAAATAAAAACTCGTAAAAAGCGATCAGATAAAATTGTTAAAATCAGTTTATCTCTAATCATGATTTAGTTTTTGTTTATGAAATTAGTATATTTAACTTCGAAATCTACCTCTGCCTGAAGGCCGGGGCGGCAGGGATTTTTTTCCAGGGAATGGGGCTGACGAAAGTTCTGATAAAGTGATTTTTAGATAGCAGAGAAACTTTCATATTTTTAGTTTCATTATGTTCTCAATACATATTAATTTTTTTAAATCATTCTTTATTCCGTCTTTGATTAATTAATTTAATTAAGATTTACTAACTACAATAAAGTACTAACTACAGCATTAAGATTTCATGTTTTTCTTATACAATCTATATTTATTTAATTTTTTGCATACATGCAAAATATGTAAGTTAATTTTTAAACATAGTACGTAAAATTTTACTTAAATAAGCTTAACAAAGGCATGACAAGAATATCCGGCAGTTTTCACAATATAAATTTTCTTATATTGAAAATGTAATTAAATGGTGAAAAATGATCAATATTACGATACTATATACCGAAGAAACCAATACACACAGAAATTGCCTTAATTGGAATTTAGCCGCTTTAATGAGTAACCGCTAGGAAACTATCTGAACTGTCCTACCCTTCATTTTGAGTAACTAATGTTGTTAAAATACCAACGTACTGAATAACCAATTTAAATTTGAACATTTCCAAGTTACTAAATTGTTAGGAAATCTTCACGGTGCAGCGCTGTTCAAATTATGACTAGGACAGTCATAACATTTAATAATAACATAACATTAATTTTAAATTAATTTATTTTTATCTAGTTAAACAATTTATTATATATAAAAATATTTAAATTTGTAATGACACTGAAAAACGGTTTAAAAGAGCAATAAAAAAATATAATTTACCCGGAATCACGTTTGCGTGATTGGAGTAACACACACACACACACACACACACACAAAAATATATATATATGGTTCAAAAAGAACTATTTGTGATACTTTCTTTCATTAAGTTTTAATCAAAGAGGTATATGAAACGATATGTGAAATGTGTATAAACTTTTCGGGTGATACCTTGTCCATCATTGTTCGGTTTGTATGCGCATAAAGAAATAATGTTAGCATTCGCAATACTATATAGTGACTGTGTATTATGAAATTCATATCTCTGTTTTAACTAACATATGTTTACAGATTTTATTCGAATATTTCGCACTTGAAACAAAATTTAAAAGAAAAATAATAATGATAAATTAAGATTGCAAACTACCTTTATTAATTAAAAATTTTCACATTTGTCCTACCTGGATTTTTGTGATAGAAATGAAGTTTTCTGTAATTTCATGTGGTAACCAGTTTTTTTTTCAGGGAAGAGGGCTAACAAAGCTTCTGATTAAGGGATTTTTAGATAGCCGAGAAATTTTCATATTTTTAGAGATTTACTAACTACAATAAAGTAACTATAAAGTAACTAACTACAGTATTAAGATTTCATATTGTTATTATACTACAACCTTTATTTATTTTTCCTTACAGATATAAAAAAATTAAGTTAATTTTTAAATACGTGTATAGTATGCGAAGTTTTACTTACAAGAAAAATAAGTTTAACAAAGGTATGAAATGCATATTCGGCAGTTTTCACAACGAATTACAAATATATAGTTTTTCTTCTATTGAAAATGTACTTAAATAGAGAAAAAGAATCAATATTACAGTAACTGTATACCGAAGAAACCTATACACACAGAAATTGCCTTGATTGGAATTTAGCCGCTTTAATGAGTAACCACTAAGAAACACTCTGAACTGTCCTACTCTTCATTTTGAGTAACTAAAGTTGTTATAGTACCAACGTACTGAATAACCAGTTTAAATTTGATGAACCTTTACAGATTTCTAAACTGAACTAGGAAAACTTCATGGTGCAGCACTGCGCTAATTATGACTGGCCTAGTCGTAACATTTAATAACATACTATTAATTTAAATTAATTTAACTGTAATTATTTAAATCATTACCTATATATCAAAATATTTAAACCTGTAATGATAATGAAAAATATTTAAAACAACAATAAAATATTAAAAATACCTGGAATCATGTTTGTGTGATTAGAGTAATACAAAAAAAAGTTATATGATTCGAAAAGGATTATTTGTGTTACGTTTTTTCATTAATTTTTAATTAAACGGGCTGATACGAAGCGATTTGTTAATTACGATATGAAAAATCTGTTTAAACCCTTCGAATGATACCTCATTCATCTTTGTGTGTTTTGTATGTGCATAGAAATGGAATGTTCTCTTTCGAAATTAATTAAAAAAAATTATATCATTAAAAAACAATGTGCGACTCCTGTTTAATTGTCTACATAAGTTTAAATAATCCCTTTTTTTACATTTCCGTGGCCATATATCTAAAAACGCCAAAAAATAAATATTATACATATTTATATTAATTCATCATGAAATTCCAGTTATCTGTGAGACGTAAATCACAGCAGTATTTTTTAACAATCAGAGCCTGGTCTGATTTTTAAGATAGTCGGTGAATACTTTAAAAAAAGGTGATTTTTAAAAGAACGAATTGCACTCTGATTGATTTAATAATCATCTACATAAAATGTATGACATATATGAAAGAATGACTATTTTTAAAACTGAGGACATTGTTTTCTGCTAAATTAAAATACCAAAATTTCGTCCTATAGAGAAAATTGAGGAAAGTTACAGAAAACTGAGATTGGTAAGCAGCCAAAGACATTTAAAAAAAAATCTCATAAACTATGTAATCGATATAACGGAATCAGGCAAGCAAAAAAGCATATCGGATATAAATAATTTTATTAAATTAATGTGTCTCTATATAAAATATTTATGTATTTATAAGTCTATATATATAGTTTTTTTTATTATTATATTATATTAGCTAAATTGCTGTTCATAACGTGGTTTTTCTAAATTCTGTTGCTTATGCATGGCTTTAGAAGGGAGTTCTTAAGCATTATCATTATACGCCTGACTAGTGACCGGGCATGCAGAGCAGCTATCCGGGCCTCCCCATTTGAGGGGTGCACCATGGCAGAAATTAGGATTTTCCTTAAGAGGATGCTAAATGGTTAAAATTTGCCAACAGTTATCAATATTCTTTTTCACAAAAAACACTTTAAAAGATTTAGGAAGGGAGTTTACTCTCCTTTCCCCCCTTGGTTCCTGTAGCCCCAACCTCTTCCCCACACAAAAAAAGAATGAGCTACGTCATCAGAAAACTAATGATTAAAATTGTGTTATAAGAATATAGTAGACAATAATTTTCAAGTGAAATTATTTATTGGGATTTTCCTCTTTAAAGGGGCATGTTAAAACAATTTATGATAACGAATAGAGGAGGGTTGGTTGTCTTTATCCCATTTTATGACTTACACAGATAAGGAAAGGGAAAGTTCGCAAATATTTATATCATAAAACAATCCAGCATTTTTTCTACAATTATCCACTTATTTTCCTACTAATATTTTTCTTAAACTTGTGGCGTCTTGTGATGATACCCTGTATACAGATGTGAGCACTTCCTGGTATAAAATTTATATATATATATATATATATATATATACTAAAAAAGAAAAACGATGTTTGATCTAGTCACTTAAGCATACTATTCACGAACAATTTCTATGGATAGACAGAATATTGGATCTTCAAAATGATATTTGCCCTGGTCACTACATAGTCTAAGCCCGGCTATGGATTTGCTACAATTTACAAGTCTTTTTAGCTTAGTCGAAAAATAAGAATATATAGATATACATACATTTTCCTTTTTAAATATGTATTATATAAATATTTCAACGAACGCACCCAATATAAAATTATATTGGGTGCGTTCGTTAATTAAGAAAATTGGTTAAATCTTTTCAAAATAACGACCTTTTGAAATTCTGAATAACAAGCATTAAGGTCACTGAGGGTATACGTTTAGTTCATTACAAATATGTGATGGATTTCATAGATTAAATTAATATAATTTGCAGTTGTTTACTTTGGTGTCAGATACACTAAAATAATTTCATTGGTATTCATTGAATGGTTTGGGTTCGAATCTCACTTGTGCATCATAAATGAATGTTGCCTTAGCATCATCATACTTTACATTCTTGTGTCGTCACAAGAATCCCCCCCCACCAAAAAAAAAAAAAATTGAACGAAATTTGGGCATTTAGATTCGAAAATAATGACCATTTGAAAATTTAAATAAAACTACAGTTAATGGAGCTATATTTTCAAACCATCATTTATATTATTATATATGACCATCGAATTATATTATTTTAAAATTATTAGATTTCAATAAAAGTCTTTTTCTATGTTAGGCGAGAAATTAAAAATTTTTGATGTCCTTGAACATAGGAAATACATTATAGCCCGTGGGCTTTTTTTAATCTATGATTTCAATATTTTTTAACAATTTTGTTTAAAAAAAAAAAAAAGGTAACCTGTTGTTCTGACTCAGAAGTAGACATCTGCACAGACCTATGCTGGAACGGCAGATTAAAGATAATTTTTAACGGGCAGGCCCGAATTAAAAATTATGGGCTTGGCCCGTTCATATCGGACCTATAAAATGATTAAATGGGCCGACTAACCAGATATAGAAAGTTAAAAGTATCAAACTAAGCCGATAAAATACTAACAATTTTAAATGGACGTGACCGGTGTGAGGATAAGTATAAATGTGCTGCACAATTCGATGCTAGATTGCAATTTCGGTTTGGGATTCTGCCGAAAATGTAAGCTTTGCCCAAAAATCTTTTTCGGCAAAAATGTTGCCAAAAATGCAGCTGGACCGACACTCTACCAAAACTATCTGTATTCCGAAAATATAATTTTTTTCTTCGGAAGTTTGCGACATTACACATTGAACTGTATCGGCTCAAATGAGACATTTTTTATTTATTTATTACTATGAACTTCACTGTTTACAATTTGCAGTCATTTCTGACTCAAAAGGTGAGTGCAAATTGTAAAGCAAGCAATGCATATATGACGCTTTTCCCGTGCTCATTAAAAGCTGCAGACTTAATAGTAATAGAAATTTTTTTGTTTGAAATCGTAGAAGTGTTTCGAGTACACTTTGAGAAAGTTCTATTATAACAGATGATCATTTACAAAAATCATTATAAAAGATAAATCGAAGCATGTAACCAAAAACGTTTTTTAATTAGATGAAATTCGTATAATTGGAATATTATTCTATGTCGTAGATGAATTAATTACATCTTATTTTATATTAAAATAAAAAGTTTTGAATAGATGAGCAGAGAGGCAATTTGAACTACACATATAATTAATTACACGTATTATTAATAAATAATTCTGTATATTTATGTGTACAGAAAACATGTTCAGCGTAGAGATCGATATCGGACAGTTACATCATGTCTGAAACTGGGTTTAATTTTTTCTGTAGGGTCGAGTCAGGCCAGGATCAGGCTAACATTTTTTTCTACATACTACATCTGCGAGGATGGCCGGTAATAAAATTAAGAGGCTACTTCAGTCATGTGAAAACACCCGTTCTTTAATAATAATCCAATTGGAAAAACATTTTAAGTTATCTCGTTTGCATTTCAATATTTTTAAATGGGTTTTTTTTTGCATTGGATAGCTAAATGTTCGATCTCTACAAAGGCTGTTCTGCACTTTTTCGATTTTGTTTGCAGGTATTTTTAAGTAGAACAACTTCACTTTTGGAACCGGCTTCGAAAGTGAAAGCATCCCCATAAAAAAGCCTGAAAACGAAATAGAAAACGTAAAAAACGGCCTTTGTGGAGATCGACCTCAGCTATCCAATTAAAGAAAATCATATCATGTAAAAGTATTTAAATACTAACGAGATATCTTAAAACATTTATCTTTTGGATTAACCTTAGCGAGTGGGTCATATCGCATGACTAAAGTAGCCTCATCGGACAAGCAATTTGTTTTCTAAAAAGAATAGTAATAATAATCAACTTTTGATAACGGAAATTCGGAAATATACCTTAATAAGTTAGAGAAAAAAAAAATTTTCTCCTTTTTTTTATCATTTTTTTTAGCTTCAAAATATAGCATGCTTTTAACAATTTTTTCTTTAATTTTGAACATATTAATGTTTTTAATGAATCTTTATTCGAATTTAGAGACTAATGAGTCTAAGTGATAAGTTGCTATTCTGTATGCTCTGACTTCCAAACATATAATAGTCTAAAATGTATACTATTAAATTTTCCCATAAACATATATTCAGTATAGTAGAAAAGAATCTTAATTGTATGTTAAGGAAAATCGGATTTTTTTTAATCAAAATTCAGCCTGGTTTCATTTCTTCGACTTTTGCTTTTTTATTGACCAGGCCGGGCCTAATTATTTCACTTTCTGGTCGGGCGGGACTCGGGCCAGGATATTCCAGCAGATATTCGGGCCAGATCGTAAAGACCTCTACTGGGAAGAAAAGTGATGTTTGAAACTAACAATTTGCTCAATTAATAATAGGTCTAAACACATTTTTTTTCTTGCATTCACTGAATTTTTTAATTTATGTCAGGACTTTATTCCGCGAGAAGTTTATGCTGTAAAGCTATGTTAACTAAAATCGTGAATTTAATATTTAAATTTTTATTATATTTAAAAAACTACACAGACAGATATTTTTCTACCCAAAAAGTAGTTAAATAGCGAGGAAAAACTTACATAGAAACCTAAATAATAGGCGGAACAAAACACACGTGGGTTGTCAGCATTGGAATATTGTCGCTTTAGCGAGTAACCGCTAAATAGAGAGGAAAATCTTATATAGCACACCTGTATTACCGATTAAACCAAACACATAAGGGTTGCCATTATTGGACTATTACCGTTTTACCGAGTAATTGTTAGGAAACTCCCTGGGTTTGAGGCTGCATTTTTACACACCGCCAGATGGCGTTATACAGATTTTAGATTTTGCATAACACACGGTGTGTATGAATGACTGTGGAATAACGCTTTTCTGAGTAACTTCGAAAAAAGTGGTGCAATGCATAGAAAAATGCCTCAGGAACGCCATGGTATGCTTAAACAAATCGAGTAACCGGCAAAAGTTACTCGAATTGAAATTGGTTACTCCTTACGTTGGTGTTTAAACCACTTTAGGTACTCAAAAGGGAGGGTAGGAGAGTGCACACACACACACACATACATACATACAAACACAATTTTTGCTCGCATTATAGTATAAGATAGAGAGTAAGTACTGTATCCGAATTCTTGTGTGTGTCCCTGTATATCACTGATGAATGCTTGCACGTCATATTTTATTGTAAATATACTACAGTGCACCTTAGAGATGTATTCCAATATGTTTAAAATAGTGTAACATTAATAAAATACATCGCAAATTACTTTTCCCGTAGTAGGTAATGTAATGAAATTATTTTCAGTGCTTCTTTAAATGAACGATGAATGTTATCTATACCATATCATATAGTAGGTATTTTCTTGTGTACTTCTGAGATATATATAAAAATTTCAATGAATTTGAAATTGTGAAACATTATGAAATATCGCCGCAAACGATTTTTAGGTAGCTTTTATTACAAAAAGTAAAAAGCTACCTATTGCAGCCGACCGGTCGAAAGCACTTCAGGAAATTTTCCGTATATTTTCATCAATCATGACTCCCAGATCCCAAAACCACCCTCTGTTCAAATGTGACTTATATATATATATATGATTTTTGTCATCCGATAACTCTCGTATTTATAAACCGATTTCGATTAAATTAATTGTATGCATAGTACATATCAATGTATCGATCGAGTTCGTTGGCCAGCTTCATCCGCCTTCTCGTTTCAAAATGGCGGCCATTTAATTTTTTTTAATAAAAAAATTGAAAGCGGTGCAAATAAATTAAAAACTGAAAAATATTATTTTTTTAAGATTTTGACCTTAATACATGGATTCCAGAGCATATTTTGTTTTGTCTTTATCTTGAAAATGCCTGAGATATAGCAGATTGAATTTCTAGTGTGGCTGACATTTTGGCTTCATCCGCCATCTTGTTTGAAAATGGCGGCCTTTGGTTACTGAACAGCATATAATGCATCTCCATACCTATAACGGGGGTTACCATAGGGGGGGACCCTGTTCTGTCTCCAAATGCCGAAAAGTTTGTGGCCAACTTGGCGATATATCGCCAAATTTGGCGACCAACGTTAGACGTAAAAAGTGACGCCAACTTGGCGGTATCTTTAATATTTTGCCAAATTCCCATAGACTTCCATTGTAAACCAATAGGGTTTGCTTGCTTACAGAAAATCAACAAATTGAGATATATTAATGCAGCTTAAACTAATATTAGCTTATTGGATTATATTAATTAGATTTAAGGGAGTTCAAGTAAATTAAATTATGAATAAAAGTAACATGATATAATGCTTAGCATGCTTTCCCAAACATAAATTTTAGCGGAAACCAAACTGGCCGCCAAGGGCGGTAGTAGCTTACTAATTTGGCGCAATTCTCATTTAAATTCAGTATTGATGTTTATTCTCTTATCGAGTTCGTCGCATTTCACCTACATAAAATTTGAGTAAAATTAGCTTCGAATAAAACTTGCAAAATTTTAAAACCAAGATGTATGAAATCTACCTCTTCCTCCCGGCACTGGCCGAAAGGAATTTTCTTCATAGGATGTGATGTAACGTAATTCTTTTGATTGTCACTGTAAGGGAACTGTAGCTGCTGCAAGCTCAATTTTCAATACAGAACATGCCACAGTGAAAATGACATGCATCAATTTCATGGCGAGTAGACTGTATCAACGCGAGTTAGAGCGGCGGTAGACAGACGGCAGATAGACAAACCAACGTCATAAACACTTTTCAACTATGCATTGGAAAGTATTTGGTTGTAACGAAAGTTTTATGCCAAACCACCATTACATAATGATTATACTATATAAAACTATGCACCGTAATATTATATATAACCACCATTCCGTCAAACCTTTACAGTGTCATATGATACAACAGTAGTACCTAAAGCAGTACACATAGTTCGGTGACATTCTGTAGCTGACTTTTTGCAACAAAACTGGAAGTAAATGATGGTTCTAATCTGGTAGCGAGATAGTTCCATTTCAGACAATTTCTTCTTAATGATAAAGATATTTTTTTTACAAATTTCACAGCATAGTGGTATAAAGCAAGTCTCTTTCATTCAAATGCCAAAAATCGTTTGACAAAATATGAGCAAACATATCAACGCGAACTGTTTGCGCAGACAGTATTAGCTGTGGCGGGAAACTTTCGTTAATATCTGATATTAAAAATCCCTCATATGGTAGGTAAATATCTAAATATGTATATTATTCTGGTTCACTTGAATGAAACAAACATCCATTATTTTTTATGCCAAAGTAAAGCAATGTTAAGTAAAAGAAATTCGTCCAAAATCTTATATTTGCTATAAAAGTACTGTAGCAGAGTTATATGACATTATATGTGTTTTGTTTAGTATAATGCTTATTTTTATTCCGGTTTGTGCAAATGAAATATTCAAAGAGTTTATATCAGTTCCTTCTCAATTACTGAACAAGGCCTAATGCCTTTTAACATTCCTAGTAGCATTGACGCCTTTTTCTTAGCATTCAGTTTTTTATTTTTGAGTTTCGAAACAGAAAATTTAATAAATTAATAAAATAAATCAAACAGGTATATCAAAACGAGAAATTACATTGTATTGAATCCTATTTTCTGTTCAAACGAAAAAATACAAAGAACATTTGAAAATTGTGTGGCGGCGGGTTAATGACCAATAATTAAATATCACTGGCTGCAACCAAGACCTGCAGAGAACACTGGAATTCTGGCATATCGTACGCATTAAAACTCAATGAAATATATTGATTTGTGGGAAATTTGAACATAAATTTGTTAATCTTTTTAAATTATTAGAATTTCTGTGGATGGAACTAAATTTAAATTCAGCATCATAAAAAAAACTACAATATTGACAATGCTTTTTCTCGTGATGAATAACGTAAAGAACATAGATGTTATTTAGAAACCATTGACTGTATTGCAGCTCTTTATATTTAATATTTTCAGTGGTAATAAAACAAATTTAGGTCAAATAGGTTCATTTATGTACAAAATCAGAATTAAAAAATAATTATATTTATAAAAGTAAAATAACGAAAAAATACATTAGTAATATTTATGATGCTTCAAAAGACGTAAGCCAATTAATTACCAGCTCTAATAAGTCGTTGTTATAATATACATATATACGTAAATACGTTTTTCAAACAGTTAATAAACATTTTAAAATAACAATTGTGCAAATCATAGAACAATATACATTTTTAATTTTTCTATAAATACTATATCATCAATATTTCATTTCGTTACTTGTGATATAGTTAAATGAAACAAGATATTTTAATATATTCCATTGTTTTCTGAAATGTTTCTTTAAATTTTAATATATTCATTTTTATTTAAACCTCGCATTTAATGTTTAATCATAATTAGTGCATATCTCAATTAAAAAAGAGAAAAACTTTATATACTAGCTATCAATATAATCTAAATTAATCACGTATTTGAAAATTTTAAATTGGTTTATGAAATAATTTTTAAGAAGATAATTCATTTCAACGCTATTTTGCACCAAATACACATTTCAAAAAATAAATAAAGGATGAAATTAATACGCATTATCAAATAAATATGTAATAATGAATGCTAAATTTAAAGAAATTGTTATACACAATAGAAATGGCAATATTTTTTGGAAAGTATTTGCGGTTAGATAGTTTTAAATCTAAATACATCATTTCAGTATATTTTGAATGTTCAATAATAAATATATATATGTAACATATTGCACTATTTCTATATTTCATTTATGAATTTTTTATGATAAAAGTATAGCAAAATTTGAGATATATAGGTAATTTAATTTCCATCGAACATCTCAATTTTGTACTTATATTAGATTTATGCGAAAAGTATACTTTAAACAAAATTTAAAGTACGTATTAAGAAATTTTCTTCCTGTTTTTTTTTTTTTACTGGGATGTATTTAATCATTTTAAAAAGTTATATACATATTTTGCTAAAAATTATTGAACTTAAGAAAAAGTATTCAATGAAGTTGAATGTTCTTAAATATGTTTAAACTGAGTAAATTTTCTAACCCCGTTTATAAAATTATTTTTTTTTATTTAATTTTTTGATTTAATTGATTATTACCTTTTTTATTTAATTAATTTTATTTTTTATTTAATTTTTTTAAACTTTTTTTCTCTTTTATTTACTTATTTTTTTCTTATTAAAAATAAAAAAAGTGCGGTTAATGCCAACATTTTAAAGCGTAATGTCACATGACACAATGAGTTTTGGAAGTAAAATAAGGAAGTATTTTTTGTTTTATTTTACAGAGCATGGGAAAATATTTTAAAAGACAATTTATAGGACCAAGGGACTTCATAAAGTGTTTTTTTTTCTTTTTAAATGCAGCTTTAAGAAAATTAATGCTTGGACAACTTAATCAATAATTATCTTACTTTATTTTAATTACTGTAATTTGCTTTGTCTACTTGTCTCCAACGGCTAAAATAGGATACCTCGTTTCAATCCTTTCTGAACAGTTTGTTCTTCGGAACTGTTGAACTGCATCATCGCTTACTGGTCAAGGAACCTTCAGACTGATTTTCTTTTATTTTTATATTTAAATTCCCCTTTAAATACTATCAAGGGCATATTATGCGAATAATGCAAGGTTCATACAGGCCCTAGCATTTCCAGACCAAGAAATTCTTTGGTACCAGTATTTCCTTATAGAAAATCTCTCCTTAATTAAGGCGAAATTTCGCGCGTTAAAACTAAATTTATTTTTCTGTAAAAAAATACGATTATTTGGCCTTGAAAATAACGATACCCGTACGAACCCTGCAATGGCATACATTTATCACTCATTACTCTCCGCATCAAAAAATTTTACTTGAAAAACTTACGCTAAATGTAAAATAACAGTTATATTAATCCATTAAAGACGGACGTTGCGTATACGCAACATTTTTTCTGATTTTTTTTTTAATATTGGGAATATTTTTTTAACAAATTTATTATCACATATTGTATATATGACTTTTATTTTCAAGAAAAAAAATTGTTAATTTATTCGAGTTGAAATTTTTTTAAATATGAATGGCATAGCACGGGGTGATTTGAAAAGTATAATCGATGAGCTTCGGATTGTGTTCATAGATGCACTTAGTGAATGAAATCAAATTCAGCAATTCAAGATAAGGATATTTTAGTAAATGTAATGTACTGCTACATAGTAAATGCATAAAAAAATTCATATGGCAGAAATGTAATTGATTCGAACTGACATTGCGTTTTCACAACATTATCATATCTCACATGAACAATATATATATAATATTGCTTTTTTTTTTCTCTTAATTATTTATTAATATGTATAAAATAAAATTTTATTTCATTTCTCTTAAGAATAAAAAGGTGCGGTCCATAATGGGTTAATAGAGAGTAACATATCTGTATATAGCTGAGAAAATCTAGTAAATAATAAAAGGAATAGATATTTCAGCACAATGGTTGTTATGTGAAAATACTAGCAATTTAATAAATGTATATACAGGTAGATATTTACGTAGAGATAACAATGTAATCTCATGGTAATCGTTAAGGGGACCGTAAACCTTTATTTCAGGAAAAATAGACCCCAAAATCAAGATTTCTTTTTTGTGTGTATTATTATTCTATAATTTGTACTACGTCATTCGTGGAAAACCGCATGATGCGATTATTTTTAGCAAAGCTACGAGTATTTAAATTTTGTTCACAAAGAATATTTTGACCTTTTAAAATAATTTAAATCTATTTTTATCAATATACTGAATATCAGCTTTTTTTTTAAATTTTGAAATGCTCCTTGCTGCTTAATTTGTTATCAAAATTCATGAAACTGATAAGGAAGAATCCTGATATTGCTTAAAGGGTCATTCCATACAAAAGGAGCAAATCAGCTGTTGCAGACATGTCACAGATTTTAATGAAAATAATTATATAATTAGATCATATCTATTTATGAGTAAATGTAAAATAATAGATTTCAGGATTGTTTATTTAAGTATTAAAATTTACATTAAATGTCGATGCAAAATCGAGATTTTGTCAACATGCTAAAAACTTCAATTTTGATAATTAGCCTTGGGAATGGAAAGACAAGATTAAAAATTATTTATAATTAGGAATGAATCAAAATTAACAGATTGTCGTAAGTTAGTAATTGTATTTTTATTCCGTAATTAAAAATATATATATATATATTTGAAAATTTTTGATGGAAAAAATCAATATTTCTATTGTTTATTTAAACATGAAGGACACGTCTGACAAGTTTAAAACAACTTGGCTTTATAGCTAAAAGTATATATTTTAAATATCGAAACCTTCATTCTTGAATTTTTATTCCTTAATGAGAAAAAATAAATAGTAATAAATGTTAAGGGTAAAATGATATATTTCTATCACTTCTTTGAAAGTGAAGGGAAGCTCTTTCAAATTTTAAAAATATTTGATTTATGGATAAATGTGTATAATTTAAATATCGAAACTTGTATTCTTGCTTTCAGTTTATTTTTACCTCAAGAATATTTTTAATTAAAGTAGAAAAAAGGATTCATTTAGACAAAATATTACCTATCCATATCCTAATTAATCCTAAATCCAGACTAAAAAAAAAAGATGGCAGAACTCATTTTTGTCACCTTGAAATCGCGCAATAATGTTTTAAGAAACGAGCTCGAATTCAAAGTGGAAAAGCTCATGAAATGTAACAGATATTACCTTTTTGAACCCATTTTTCCTATGTTAGGAATCAAAATGCAATCTCGAATTTTTTTGAGCATATCATGGGCTTATTGATCTTTATGTCTGTGCAATATTGTAAATGTCGTACCATTCCTTTATTTATATTTTTCTTATACATAAGAAAAAAAATTATGATTTTGAATTTTTTTTTTTTTTTAATTTCTAAGTTTTTTTGAAGATGAGGGGAATAAATGGCAACTTTCAAACTTGGGGAATTTGATCTTTATATGTAATACTACATCAGGCATCAATTCCACAGTTGTTTTTGAATTCCTTTGATTTTTATAACGTTTCTAATTTTCCCAAAATTCACAAATTTTCAAATTTTACAACCAATTAAAGATTAATCATGGTGTTACCAGATTATTATTACCCAATAAATAGGAAGATAATTTTTCAGAGGTAACAATATTATAAAAAAATCATTTCTGTTAAATAGTTTTCAAGATACGGAACTTCAAACTTGCAACTTTTGACGATTGCACGCATGTCATTCTTTATCACAGGTTTTTTAAACGTCCAAAACTGCTAAAATAATAAATTTTTTGTGAAGATATTTTGAAGTGCTCTATATTAATATCAATTTAATCTGTGTATCAAATTTTATTAAAATCGGTTACTATGTGGCCACGACTTTTTTAATATGTGTTATAATATGTATGTGCTCATGTTACGTGGAATGACCGTAAAATGAAACTGTGGATACATTTTAAAATTCCACTTCATTAAGATAATTAAATTTGATTTTTAACTTATAAGGCGGAATTTTGATGAAAATCGATATGGAATTCAGAAAAACATCTCTAAAAAATTAAGTACTTAAAGGATTAAAAAATCGATACACAGATTTGTTTGTAATAGAGTTTTAGGTGATTAAAATTCAAAATCTAGGAAATATCTAAAACAATAATAAGCTAGGAGCATTTAAAAATTTCGTTTTAAAATTTAATTTAAAATTTTTATTAAATTAAATTTTTAATTATTTTTTTTAAAAAGATATTATAATTTATAATAAGATTGAAAATTTCTTTTAAGGTTTCCTATATACTTATGGTGAAATGTATATTTGCACAAAAATTTTCATCTCTATTACGAAATTAAAAGAATTTTTTTAAAACGTCCACCCTCCCCTTAAGGGAATAATGTATTGAATTTTTTAGGGGTTTTGGTATTGATTACAATCCACAAAATAAATGGCTAAATAATGAGTTTGACATGAACTATTTTTCTTTTAATGATGCCTAATGAAAAAAGTATGGGAAGAAATGTGAAGTTAAATGATTTGACACAATTATTTTTTATAAGTCGATATTTTCGTTTTCCTTTTTCTAAGAAAACTTCTTTAGGTACTTTTTCACCATTATTATTGCTTGGTTTAATATTTCTTTTTCTCCTTTTTAAAATTTCAGAAAGTGTCGAAAACAGACAAGTAGTCTTCCCTAGAGAAGTGATTTTTCAATAGATTGTCTAACAAAGTTGAATAAAAAAGTTTTTTTGAATACAGGAGGTATAAAGTCTTATGAAGAGCTTGTTTTTAGAATATATTTTGTTTTTGTAACTTTAGAATATAATATATTCAATAAAGATACAAATTATTTAGTATATACATGTTTTTATATGCATTTGTGTATATAGATGAATTCGTAAATATATAAACAGTTTAGCACACATGTAAATGAATAAATATTTGTATTAAGATGACTATCAAATTTCTGAATTATCTTTCTGTGAATAATTTATAGAACTCGAAAAATTGGATTAAAAGAAATGATTATAAGCTATATATTAAATTACTAATTTTGAATACGTAATTTTTCCATTTACATTATGATCTCTGAGGAAGATGTTTTGTTGAAAAGAAAGGACAATATCGATTGACTTGAGAGAGTTTTTTCTTTTTCTTTTTCTTTTTTTTTTCTTTCTTTTCTTTTTTTTTTAAATCTCGCAATGCTCTCTTATTTCACTTTTTAAGGAAACTTCTTCAGACAATTATTTTGCTTTTAATACCGCTTAGGAACACATTACTTTTACTTCATTTTCTTCATTGTAGTCGATTTCAAAGACCAGAGAAGACCAGTGCTTTGATGATATTTAGAAAACGCGAAGTCATTTTCCTAAATAGCTACAAAAGCTGAATAAACTTTAAACAGCCTTAAAATATCACCAAAACTTCTAAAAACTGAAAATCTAGATAAAATCTCTCTTTCACATCTCTTAGGGCGCAATTTAACACTTTTCTGGAGGGGGCGTTTTTAAATTTAATTAATGTTTTGCATATTACTTGTTGTGTATAAATTCTATAGATCACATACAGGATTTCATAAAAGAATTCATTTTCGTTTATTGTCAGAAATTGCTGAAGAGCAATTTTCAAGTGTGTTATGCATTTCCTAATTCAACTACATTTTAGCATACTATGTAGATATATATACCAGTCGCTATATCATATACAGGGATTTAGAAAAGTATTTGAACACCTTTTCCGACTATAGATGGTAATAGCTGAAATTGGGTTTTTGGTTCCTAATTAAGTATGGTAAAAAGTTTAAAAATAAATTCGGTATTCCTAGTAGATCATTAATATCCTAAGTAAATTTTTCAAAACATCCAAGATGCTTTCGTTTTCAAATTCTCTGGAATATTCAATAATTATGTATATACGCAAGGGATAACCAGATAACTAATTAACATTTCTCAGAGAAATGTTTAATCAAGAGTTTTTCTAACATAATAGATAAATAAGCAGTTTCCGAAAGTTTGACGCACTTCAGTATTATCAACAGACATCACAATAAATGTATACCTCTTATTTTTTACACTTTGAATCCTTTCCGAGCTCTAACTTTTGTATTAACTCGACTTAATCACCACTCCTACGAGTAATTAACGCACAGCGAGGAAAGACCCCATTATAATGCTCGGCCAAAGGAAAAATTATTGTGGGAAGCTTTGGTGCACACTATTTTGACCTAAGAAATTTGAGGGGCGTACGCTCAGGTTGAGAGGACAAAAATATTTTTTATCATGTGACATGCGGACATAGGACGACGTCATGTGAAATAAAAATCTATTTACTTATTTGTTGTTCAGTAATGAAAATAAATAACACCTGACCTATAATTTGTACTGTACTACAAATTGACATAGGATTGTTAAGAAGATATATATAAATACTATTTTGTACTTTTTTACAGATAAATACTTTAGCAGGATTTTCCGTATAATTGTTAATTTTACAACGTTTATACAAGTCCTTATGCATTTTCAGATTTACCTTCTTCGCTTACGTGTATTCTTCTTTTCTTATATGTAATCCATAATAAAATATTAAATATGAACTATCCTAAATTTTAATTTCTAACTAAAATTTTATGTTTTTATCTGTTTCTGTTTATATTGCTACGTCATCGTTTCAATATAGTTCACAATATATACATGTACTAATTCATTAATTTTCTTACAGTAAAAACGAAAAATTAAAAGCATGTATGATAATTTATACAAGTTTCAATGGTTTTAAGAATTGAAGAACCCGGATGTTAAGATTGGCAATTAACAAAGAGAAATTTCGATATAATGATTATTTCCGTTTTCAAAAAAACGATAACTAGAAACAAAACTGTTGTCGTTGCTTCTTCGAAAATAGTTGATTTTTTTAAGATTAGGGGACAACTAACTCCTTCGAGGACGGTGGATCATTTCCGGACCACTTAATTTTAATTCCTACAGGTGGCATTGCAACCAGAATATTAGAATGAGAAATTTCCTTTTATTAAGTATGTGAACAAAAGCTTTTTCATATTTTGAAATAAATTTCTTTGTAAATACTGGTGTCATTCACTCATTTCATCATTTTACGAATATAAGTGCTTTGCCTCTTAAAGGGATAAGTTACTGGCGACATTTTTGTTTAATAGATTTATATATATATATTTATTATGTGCAAAGTGTTTTCATTATTAAAATCTATGTCTAAAATGTATTTTTCCAAACAATATGACACCAAAAATAACAGAAAAAGTATCTTTTCTGAAATTGATCCATTATGTACTTACTAATTTAGTTTCAAAAATATGGATCTAAAATTGCAAATCCTCTTAAAACATCAATTTAATAACAATTAACCTAAATTAACGCAATCACAAGTTTAAGAGTTTTAAACAAGTAAATAATCTACAAATCCTCAAAATTTTTTATTGAAAAAGATTTAAGTTAAATACTTATGAAAATTGCCGACTTCCTTGGTCATACAGTCTTTTGGGCATTTTTAGGCATTTTGCAAACTCAGATGAAAATAACATTTATTTTATGTGGGAATCAGCTTAGATACTGTCATTTATTCTTTTGCTTTGAACGCAAAAAAACATTCAGCGTTTAAGAAGTGATGTGAAAATGTAAAAAAATCGGACATTTTAGTTTTTATAAAGAAAAGAACAGAGGTCCCCGTTTGGGGACCCAGAGACTGAAAAGGTTAAGTGATTTCTATTTTACTCAGCTGATAAAGGAATTTATAAAATTACCAATTTTCCACAGATTTATTTACATATTTCTAAAAGTTTCAGATTGCTTTTAAATTTAATTTTTAGGATTTCGTTCAACTGATGAAATCCTATTCGCCTCACTGCAGTCTGACCGTCCGTCCATCTATGTGTTTGTCCGCCACACAGCTCGTTCTCAGAAACTGTAGAAGTTACATACTTGAAAATTTGCATACTTAAGCTGATTACCTCCGATCAGACGACAAATAATAAAATTTTGAAATTCTTAATTAACGCATCTTATTATTTTTTTAAAAAAAGCAAATTAAAAGAATGAAAATATTTATAAGTCAACTAAAGCATTGATTTTAATCAGACTACAGAGATTGTCCTTTAGAAACGCAAAAAGATTGGGAGGTGCCACAATTCGCCCGGCTACCATGGCAATAAAGGACTGAAGGTTTTCAAATACACCCCTATCTCAAGAACTATTCCACCTAAAAATGCGAATTTTGGTATCCACACGCAAAAAAAGTCCTCACGACACATAAAACACATGAGTTATTATTTTTTTTGTTTGTTTGTTAACACTAGAACCGCCGTGTATTTTATTCAATTAAAAAAAAAAAAAAAAAAAAAAAAAAAAAAGTGTTTTAGAGTAGAATTTTTATTTAAAACTATTTAACTTACTTCATTAGCCTATTTTTGTGCTTCATACATATGACATATCTTATGAAAAAATTTTTGGTTCGAATCGGCTTGCCATCAATTTTGGCAGGGAACAGATTTCATAGTATGACTACCGTGGAAAACAGCATTAGTTATACTGATAAATCATTAACGATATTTTTATGTGTTTGTAACGCCATTAAGTTATGGCTAGAGGGCGCTAAGGTGGTGGTTCCTTGCGCACGGAAGGAATTTCATACTACGCAGTGATGAGCTAGCCAAGGTGCTTACCGGGTCACATCCGTTGACCGAAAAATTGAATTCACCCAACCTGGGTGTTAATGATATTTATATGTGAAACTTCTGGTTCTATATTGATGTCGTGTTGTCTATTTGTATATGTGTTCGTGGTGTAAAGAAATAAAAGTGTTTGTGCTTACAAGAAATCTCTTCAGTTTTCTGTTAAAGTCAGCAATCTCCGTTATATGTTGTTTTTCTTGGAATCACTTCAGTTTTTTTTAAGTGCCAGAATGATGTATAATATAGAAAAATAAATACAAGATAAACAGAAGAAAAATACATCAAATTTTAATAAAAATTTTTATTGATTTTATATAAAATAAAAATGAATGAAATTATTTACATACATATTTACATGCATAAAATTTCAGAATTTTAGAGCAAAACAAAATGCTCTTTATGAAACTCGTTATTTTTTTTTTACATTTTTTTCGACTGATGTAAACTCCTCGTGTAAAAAAAAAAAAAACACGGTAAATAATCAAAACACTCTTGTCGAATAAGTGCCAAAATAGAAGAATTTCAGCCTTAAACAATGGAGCCACAGTTGATCCAACTGAAACAAATAAAACAATTCTACTATCATTAGACTATATTTAGAACACATTGCAATGTTTTTATAGCTAAATTAAAACACAAGAAATAACAAATTATAGATTTATTAGACTTAATGAACTATATATCGGGTGTCCTAAAAAGGACTGACAGATTTCAAAATTCAATAACTCGCAAATGGTAGCAGATATTAAAAAAAATCTTGCAGGAGGGTTATGTATGATGTCTGGAGTTTTTCTAGCGTGATTCTCGAATTTAGTTCGAATTACAAACAACAGATGGCGCTGAAAGCAATAGGCATTAAATTCAAGATGGATTTTTTGGACTTTCTCTTCTCCCATGTCAAAAAAAGAGATTAAAATGTATTGGGTGGGTCCTGAAGTACCCAAAATCGGGCCTGGATTTAGCACATATTGGTAGCAGAACCATCTATTGTTTGTAATTCGAACTAAATTTGATAATCACAGCAAAAAAAAAAAAAAAAAAAACTCCTGAGATCATACATAACGCACCTGCAAGCATTTTTTAAATATCTGTCACCGTTTGCAAGTTATTGAATTTTAAAATCAGTCAGTCCTTTTTAGGACACCCAGTAGATATAAAATGTTCTAAAATATTTAAGAGTAATGCTCAGAAACTATGTAATATATCAACTAATATATTTTGAAATTGCTATTTTTTTTTCCTTCTTTATTAATTCTTTGTACAGAAAAGGGAGGAGGGGGTGATAAAACTTAAATGCCATGCTGTACAACTACAGATTTTCAAATTGTATTTTATTTATTTATTTATTTATTTATTTTTTTGCGGCGGGGTGGGGGGTGGGCAGTGAATGGATATCTATACATTTAAAAAAGGGGTTCAGCCCATCACTATCACAAGTAACGCAAGCCTGCATGGTTTTGGGGTTTAACTTTTGATAATTGATTTTTATGTATTTTTTTAGCGCTGAATCCGAAAATGACCTTCATTTTAACCATCACGTCAGGATTTTTTGCAAATCGTAAATTTCAAAGTCAAAAAATAGCAAAATTCTGATACTATAAAATAGATGTGATGGTTGCGTTTTTTATATTTTGGTAATTGATTTTTATGTACGTTTTAGCACTAAATCTGAAAATAACTCTCATTTTTAACTATCGCTTCAAAATGTTTCGCAAATCGTAAATTTCAAAGTTAAAAAGTAAAAAAATTGCAAAAAATCTTGACATGATGGTAAAAAATTAAGGAAATTTTCGGATTAGCGCTACAAAATACGTAAGAATCAATTATCAAAAGCTAATCAATATGACACATCCCGAAATTTGCAGGCTTGTGTAAATAGAGTAAGATAACAAAATAAGAGTTCATTAAAAATTGAGCATGAAGCTGTTGGTTAACGCTCTTCAAAGATTTGGAATATAATAATTCAGACATTTTTATGCAATAAAAACTGAATCATGTAATACAATCAAAATCTCTTATCTATACCATTTTTTTTTAACGAATGAGAATAGAATGGATTTAAATGTATGTTTCACATATTCTGTAAAAACAACAGGTTTAAAAGCATGCATATAATAAGTTAACTGTGATAGATACGTATATTTCTTGCTACTTGAAACAAATTTTATTTTCTTTATGTTGATTTATTTTGAGAAATTAAAAACTAATACGTATCAACTTATTATTATTTTTTTAACACTTAAATATTTTTTATCACCATGTAGTTCTTTAATCTCTTAACATCACCAACAAATAATGCAAGATATACAAAATACATTTTAAAAGTCATTCTATGGGAACATTTATAGAAAGTTAAAACTTCATAACACAAAAATATAATGTAGAAGCTTATTTTTCCCTCTAAAACAATCATTTCAAAATAATTCTATGCAAAACTGTTTAAACTATTTTATACTATTGTTTGAAAATACTTTTGTTTGGATATGCATAGTAATTATTTCAGAACCATATTATTGCTATTATACTTTTTAAGTAGTAAAAATAGCAATTAATTAATGTTTAATATATACAGAGATACTAAGGTTAATGAATTTTTCAGCTTATGAATATTTTGTAGGATGCACATGCTAGAAACAAAAATTCTTTGAATTTTAATTGGACAGGATATCATGTTTCATTTAAAAAAGATTTCCGCTAATGAATGTGATTCCAGACTCAATTATGTTTGAAAGCTAAAATATCTCTTTATATAAATATTACATCCATGAATTTTAAACACACATCAGTTAAAAAATTACAAATTACAATGATTATCCGATAACATAAAAGCAATACGCTATCAGTATTTTTAAATATTTTATCACAAATGTAAAAAGAAAAAAATCCGTAAGTTTCTTCGAATGTACAATTTATTTCGAAATTTTAAACATAGGTTTAAAAATTAAAACCACAAAGATAAAAATTATACCCGTCGTTCGGTAAATCTTTCAAACCATCCTTAGGAAATAATTTTCTTAAATAAAAAAATTGCAAAAATTTAATTACATGTTACACTATTGAAACCATATCTAAACTGAGAGTATCAGTTAGTAAGTGGAATTTCGTAAAAATATTTGGAATAACCTCCTTGGCGCAAGTTCTTACCCAAAAATAAATTTAAACAACATTACTGGAAATAACTTCCCATCAAAATATTGATCCCAAATATCCGTAAATGAAAGGGAAACATTATCATTATACGTTTCTTCACTTCTTAAACAAATCTCTAAAGATCTTTGTGATTTTAATATTTAAATCCCCCATCAAGATTACATTTTGAATTTCATTGAAAATATTAATGTCAAACAAAAATTGATTTTCATATTTACGTTAACAATATCCTCTATCGCTTTAAAATTATTTCTTATATAAAATTCGCCAAAGGGTTGGTCTCAGACGATTTATTCTTATTGAGTGGTTGTTTGAACGGTAGATTAATCACTTTAAGGATTTATTTATGAAATATATGAGGACATTATATTTATTTTACGATAGTTACTTATTATTTATTGTACATAATTGAGTGACTAATCTTTGTTTAGATAAGCAAATAGTGTCAGAGAATTAATTATTGACAATGAAAGAGGCGCTTTTGATAAAAGTAAGGTACTACCACACATTATACCTATTTGCTCTATTTGTACAATTTTAACCGTCTTTGAAGACAGCTGTATTACTGGATGAATCACGAAAGCACGTTCTGGACACAAATTTCAAAATCTTTCATTTATATGTACAAAAACTCTTAGAATTTTTTCTGGTAAGCAAAATATCTGAAACGCATTTCGATTATAAATAAGTAAAAATTAAATTTAAAAAATCAAAAAACCCGAATGCGTAAAAAGCGAACTAATTAATTATTTCTCCCCAATGTGAAGCAATTTTTTATATTACTTACCTATTTTCTTTTTATTTACTTGTATTGGTGACTTTTAAGTTGTGTTTAATTGTTAGTTCCTATCTATAAACACAGTTTTGATGAGGCCATAGATGTCTATGAAGGTTAGAGTTGTAGTAAAGATGTTGTAGTAAAGAAGTTGTAGTGTACATAACACACCCCCCAGGTTGTATAATATTTAAACGGAGCTTCTGTCTGTAAAGTAGTCAATGAAACATCGCCTTCATTTTGAAAGGTCTATCCAATGATATGCCACTCAATAGGGTGCGTAATTTATATATTTTTTTTTTATTATTTTTTTTTTTTGTCTCTGCCGCCATTTCGAATTTATAAAAACAAACCTTAGCCTATAAACATCGGACGGTTAAGGCGAATCGATAGAGACCTCATTCATTAAAATCGATATTGCCATTGGGATGTTTCGAGGGTATAAAGAAATCCACATACCCAGATATGCGTCTAACACATAACCCTTCTTGGCAGTCGTGCAAAAATGAATGCAAGTTACATGTTATTTCTAATAATATGGTCATAGTATGACATGTATTTTTTAAAAGTTGGTAAATATTATTAAAAACTACGAAAAATGCAATTGCTTTCATATTACAATTGCTTCGTTTGTGGTCCAGGATTATTAGAATATTTTGTTATACAGAGTAACCAGTAAAGGACTTCCTGATTTTAAAATTAAATAACTCGGAAACTAAGAAAGATAGAAGAAGGAAACAAGTGGTATGTTTATTTTGAAAGCCGGTATATGATACCATAGTTTAAAATTAACTGCAAATCTTGTCGACAGGTGGCTCTGTAGTCACCTGAAGGATCCCTAAACAAAGTACTCTGAAGTATAGATTAGATTGATCTACCTTCTTATTGAAATAAATGAATAAAATCATATATACTGTGAAGCAACGTGTTTTACTAGTACTCGAATATCGCCGGTTAAATCACATTCATACGGCAAAAAGGCGTAGATTTCAGTCGCAGTTTAAAGTTGCAATATGTTCTGATAAGAAAATAATTTTAAAACGTTTCGAGAAATTTCATTGAAGCTGCAGGGTGGCTGATGATTGGAACGACTGATTGCAAAGGACAGTCCGTAGCCTATTTCTCCTACTTTGTACGGCGACTTTAGAGATTCTACATTAGAGAGAGATTGGACATTGACGAAATGTCCGCCATTTCCGTTACATAGTAGATGGAAAGCCGTACAACGCAATGCATTTTTATCAACGTCTAACACTTTTTATTCTATTAATATTATGAAAATTTTATTTTATATGCCTTCAAAGAGTCTTTCAGAACATAAATATGAGCACATTTCTATTTTAAAGAGTAAGACTTTTCAGAAAATGCATTTTTTACTCTATTTTTTTACAAACTAAAATTGTGCGCAGAGGAAGATTGGGCATGTAATAACTTTATTTTAATTTCGCAATATTTGAGAAAATAATTTTTAACGATTATGAGATAGAAAATGAGCTATAAAATTCAATTTTTTAAAACTACCTATAATTTATTACGCATTATAAAACAACAGTAATTATTATAATTTTCACCATCTTCCCATTGATAATTTCAGAAACAATAAAATTTGAACGTATCATATACAGGCATGAAAGAATTCCTCCTAAAGGAGGAATTCTACCTCTTTAAAAGCAAATTTCGACATTCTCTGGATTGATGCAAAAATGCAAAGATAATATTAGAACCATATGGGGCGGGGGGGGGGGGGCTAGAAAGCTTAATAATTAGACATTTTGTGTACTCAAATCCTTGGAGTTTCTTTCTGAATTGCTGTACTATCAAATCAAGCTTTCTATCAAGACAAGCTTTTATTATAAGCATCTGAAAGTCATGTGAATTTAATTCTTTAACTAGGGAAAGGAAGTTTCCATAAGGTTTTTTTAGAATATAATATTTTATTTTATTTATAAAACACTTCTGGGTAATTTCAGTGATGTACTTTTGGAATTGCATTTCTGGAATAAAGATCAATTTGGCATGTATATATTTAGCATAGAGATTTTTTTCTTTTAAGTAAAGTCTTAAACATTAAAATCATTTAAAATAATACATTTAGTTTGAAAAAATAATCTCTGTTCTTCAGATAAGTTCATCAGATACATTTGGATGGACTTATACTTTTAGCAAACTGTTTCCAATTTTCTTTTTTGATTTAATGAATTTATACATTTATTATTATTTATTCTTTTTTTTCTTTCAGTACTTTCTTAGTTTCTTAGTTACAAAAAAAAATAAATAATAAAAAAGAAACTTTTTTTTGTTTACAGTTACAATTCATTTTATTGTATGAATACCTATTGAAATGCATCTAAATTATACAAGTTTGGCCTTACTGTATAGATGGGGAAAAAATTCCACCTTTTTTCCCATTTCCCACTTTCTTGCCTGCATGTACCACTCCCATTTAACTATGTATGTCTTTCAGAGTTAATTTACTATGTGCGCTGAAAATATTTTATGACAAGTTTCTACGTACTGCTACTTCTCTTTGATATTCTATTTAAATACGATAGTTTGGTAAGTATATAGTATTAGAATGAGTATTGTTATCAAAACATTCAATGAAAGTTTAGAAAAAAAATTAAACAGGGGCATTGCTGTTAAAAGTAACAAATAAAAAATATGAAAAACAAATTCTATAAATAAATCAAAGTCCGATAACTAAGTAAAATCACACTGCTGCGTAGCGTAAAACTGCTGAGAAAAAAAATGTATTTTCTGAGAATTCTCAGTCATTAAAATGGAAATGTGCTTATATTTATATTCCGAAAGACTCTTTGAAGGCATATAAAATAAATTTTCATAATTTTAATAGAATAAAAAGTGTTAGACGCTGACGAAAATGCATTGCGTTGTACGGCGTTTCATCTACTTTGTAACGAAAATGGCGGACATTTCTTCAATGTCGAATCTCTCTCTAGTGTAGGGTCTCTAGGCTACTTTACCGTACAGCGCCATCTATCGACAAAATTTTTAACTAATTTTGAAACAATTGTATCCGATTTAATTTTTTTTTTTTTCAAAATAAACATACCACTTGTTTCCGTCTTCCACGAATCTTAATTTACGAGTTATTTAATTTAAAAAGAACAGGGGGTCCTTTACTGGAGAACCTCTTTTTGAGTGGGTGATAAAGAAGAACAACTAAATATTTGAAAACTTTGCATACCATCAATACATTAATCACCAAGTTCTATTTTTTCAACAATTTCAGCAACCATCATTCCATCTTCATTTTCTGATTCAACAGACATCTCCATAAATGACTCAGCCGGTAGAAAACAGACTGTATGAATCTAATGAAAGAAATATATAAATGACACTGGTCAACAAATTTGAACTTTTGCTCTGTCCTAAAACAGAAATTAGTTGTTTTATGCGGTTTTTTATACTGATTCCGAATCTAGTTTTAGATTTACTCCAGCACGTCAAGTTTGAGAGATATTTGCATATTTCAATTTATGCAAATTTAGTAAATTTTATACAATTATTTGCAAATTTAAGGTATAAAGCAATATCAGACAGGGTTTTTTGTTTTACGTTATGATCATTACCTAATTTACTTCACAAAAACGTTGTTTCTGAAATTATGCCGACATGTGGCTGTGAAATATTATACCTAATTTGCATATTTTTCATGTTTTTCTAATAATGTTTCTTGATGTTCAAATATTTCTGCCGCACGAGTACAATAATATGTTTTTAAACCAGTTTTTGAGGTAATTTCAAATCTTGCATCGGTTTTCTTCTATCACGTCTAGTTTTTGAAAAAAGTGAAATTTTAGTTTTTGGTCAAAAAAGTCAGAAATACCTTTTTATGATACTTTGTATGATAAACTTCAACTAGTTACGATAGATTCCAATACTTATTTTTTTTTTCGATTATATAAATTTTTGTTAATGTCTCTGATATGAATCTGACCCTGTTCACCTTCTTGTCAATGAATTACACACCCCCAAAGAAGCTTCTTATATCAAACCTGTGTTAATGCCGTGCAAAAGTAGAAATTCATCTTACTCAAAAACTAGACATGACATAAGAAACTAGACTTCAGATTTGAAATCAGCATAAAAATCTAGTCTAGAAAAACATTACGTCACTTCTGTGGCAACTATTTTAAAGTTGATAGTGATGTAAACATTACACCATTGAAAAATATGCAAATTAGGCTTAATAACTGATAAATAAATGTTAAGGATATGCAAATCGTGACATTTATCTGAAGCAAATAGTCAAGTAGTCATTATCTATAAAACGTAATTAGATGTGACATACTAATGCGCTGATTGTATCTACAATTTGCATAAAATAGCACAAAAGAGCTTAAATTTGCATAAATTTAAATATGCAAAATTTCTCAAAACCTGGACCACCTACAGATAAACGGAAAGCATATTCGGAACCAGCGCCAAAAACTGATCTAGAATCAACTAATTTTAGTTCTAGGAGAAAACCACTGTTGCACAGTGTAATCAATAAAATTATGAATGTAGAGGTAAAACTGAATGTATAATAATAAAGAAAATTGATACTGGAAAAATTATTTTTAATGTAATAAAATTTATGTCTCAAAGTTTTGTAAACAATCATCTATTCACACATCTATCTCTGCTTTATCATTAATTACGGCCGATATTTTGGCGATTTGTTAAGTTTTATGTATTGTTTTTAAAAATAAGGATGTTTCTATTTTAAATCAATTTAAGAGTTATTGCTTAAAAAAAAGTAACATTACATTAACATTACACAAAAAAGTAACATTGAGATTACGTGGGGCTATTAATCTGTGATTGTTTAGATCATTTCATTAGGTACAGACAAATACATATGGCTATACTATACTGAAATTGCTCAAAGAAGCATTGTTAAAATTGTAATTTTCTTGAGCCAAACTAAGAGTACGCCCCTGTTATATTAAAACAAATTAAAACAAAACATATATATTTTTACATACTTACATACAACAACTTTCAATACATAGAATGTAATGTCACAACCATTTTTCAACAAATAAAAGTAACAGTAATAATTAAATAAATTAGTAGAATATATTAAATTTGTTTGTTGTATTATTATGAGATAATATAGATTATTCAATACTGCATTATTAAATTATCACATAATGTGACATTTATTACACGATGATCGGGTTTTTTGCTGGCTTTTGACCAACATTATTGGTTTAGCGAATAAGAAAAAAAAAAACAGTAGCCAAATGAAAAGAAATGTTAGCAAAATAGATTCGGCTTGAAACACTGAAAAAACAACCCTTTATTGCATCACTTTTTTTTTTTTTTTTTTTTTTTTTTTTTTTTTTTTTTTTTTTTTACAATATGTTCCAAAGTAACCTAATTTTTTGTGATTGCTTATAAAATAGAAACTTGATTTTTCGCTAGAGAAATGCTTATGAAATAGAAATTTGATTATTCGCTAGAGAAATGCTTATGAAATCGAAATTTGATTATTTCCTACAGAAACTATTAAAAACAAGTACATTTACATCTTTCCTAAATGTTTAAATGTTTCAGAAATGCTTTTACAAGTCTCATAAAAATTAAACAGCTATCTTTGATTTACCGTTATGAAAATATGCACTAAAAATTGCTATAAAATTTCGACTCTTAACCGATAAAATATATTCGACCGGTCGATGATATTTTGTTTTTATAAATAGAGCAATGTAAATGGCACGGTGTGATTGAACATGTAAAGCGGCACCAGTCCTTCATTAACTCGGATAAGAATTTCCACTGTATTGGCATACCACACACACAAACGCACAAAAATGCAGAAATTAACCATTCGCAATTTGGCGAGTTTCATTGTTCGTTTACTCGATAAATGAAGAATTTCGTCGCGATTTGGCGCAATGGCGAGCGCAGTGAGAACGCTGACCATAATTAATTTTGAATGTTTGTTGAGAAAAGAATAAGCGGCAATTCGCAGAAAATTATGGCACTCAAGAAATTAAAAATATCTTTCACTTTTGTTTACTGTAAGCTTATACATAATAAAGAAATCACACACTTCAATATATAAAAAGTCCTTCCGGCCAGTGCCGGGAGGAAGAGGTAGCTTTCATATTCCTTATTTTAAAAAAGCCAACTTATATCATTCAAACACACGAAGCTCAATTTAGTGGAAACCTAATATAGGAGATTCAATACTAATTTTTATCAATATAATGAATCAGAATTTCGCGAAATTAGTCAGCTTTAGCCAAGCTGCTTTTCTTTAAAGTAACTTATATTTGGCTGCCAAATTCGGCGATTTATTAAATTGCCTGCCATTTTAAGACAACATGGTGGATGAGGCTAACCAGTGAACTTGGTCGAGACCTTAGTAATTGCTGTGCACATGCTCACTCACATCGGAATCGGTTGATATATACGAGTGCTGTCGCATGCAAAAGATCAGATTTTTCAAAATGTCACCCACAATAGAAATTGAAACTGCCATATCTGAGCCATTTTTTAAGGTAAAGACAAACAAAAAATGCTCCTGATTCCTTATATCAAGGTCAAATACTTAAGAAAGAAACCTTTTTCAATTTCTAATTTTTTTGCACCTCACTTTAAATATATATATATATTTTAATTTAATGGCCGCCATTTTGAAACAAGATGGCTGATGAATCTGGCCAGCGAACTTGGTCGAGGTATTGATGTATACTATCCACATGCCTTCTTACATCGAAATAGGCGAATACGTGTGTTATCGCGTGACAAATACAAGATCGTTTTAAAATGTTAGCCATGCTAGAAATTCAAAGTGCTATAATTCAACCATTTTTTAAGATATAAACAAAAGAACAAATTTTCAGAAACAAAATCTGCTCCGGAATCTTTGTATCAAAGCCAAACACATAAAAAAATATTTTTCATTTTCCAATTTTTTAATACCTCATTTTAAATTTTAAATGTAATTTTTTAAAAATAGCAACCCTTTTGAAACAAGATGGCGAATGAAGCTGGCCAACGAACTCGGTCGAGACATTGGTATGTACTATGTACAGACCAAGTAACGTCCAAATCGGTTCATGAATACGCCTGTTATCGCGTGACAAAAATCAGGACGTTTTAAAATGTCAGAACGCTAGAAATTCAAAATGCTATAACTCAGCCATTTCTTAAGATATAGACGAAACAAACACTGCTCCCGAATCTTTTTATCAAGGTCAAACACATAAGAAGAAAACATTTTTTCAATTTTCAATTTTTTGGTACCGCATTACAAATTTAATTTTTTCTTAAAAATTTAAATGGCCCCCATTTTTAAAGAAGATGGCGGATGAAGCTGGCCAACGAACCCGGTCGAGACATTTGTATGTACTATGCATAAACGAAGTTACATCCAAATCGGTTCATAAATACGCCTTTTATCGCGTGACAAAATTCAGGACGTCTGAAAATGTCTGCCACGCTAGAAATTCAAAATGCTGCAACTCAGCCATTTTTTAAGATATAGACGAAACAAAAACTGCTCCGAAATCTTTGTATAAAGGTCAAATACATAAGAAAAAAATATTTTCCATTTTCAATTTTTTGTTACCACATTTCAAATTTTAATTTTTTGTAAAAATTTTCAATGGCCGCCATTTTGAAACAAAATGGCGGATGAAGCTGGCCAATGAACTCGATCGAGACATTGGTATGTACTATGTACACACCGAATTACATCGAAATCGGTTCATAAATACGCCTTTTATCGCGTGACAAAATTCAGGACGTTTCAAAATGTCAGCCACGCTAGAAATTCAAAATGCTATAACTCAGCCATTTTTTAAGATATAGTCGAAACAAAAACTGCTCCGGAATCTTTGTATAAAGGTCAAATACATAAGAAAAAAATATTTTTCCATTTTTAATTTTTTGGTACCTTATTTTAAATTTTAATTTTTTTTAAAAATTTTAAATGGCCGCTATTTTGAAACAAAACGGCGGATGAAGCTGGCCAACAAACTCGGTCGAGACATTGGTAAGTACTATGTGCATACCGAATTACATCGAAATCGGTTCATAATTACGAGAGTTACAGTGTGACATAGGTCATATATATATATATATATATATATATATATGATGATGATATAGATAGATAGATAGATAGATAGATAGATATCAATTTTGAACGGAGGGTGGTTTCGGGTCTGGGGGTCATGATCGATGAAAATATACCAACATTTTTTGAAATCGCTTTCCTCCGAACGGCTGCAATAGGTAGCTTTTTGTAATGAAAGCTACCTAATAAATATGTAACGTCTCTAAAACTTATGTTTATTTCAGCATGTTTTTAAAAAATATATATTTAAATACAATGTAAAATGATATAAAATGTTACGTTTGGTTAAATTATTCTTATTTAAGTTTATTTTTATATTCAGTAATATATTTTGTTACTTGGAAATGAACTTCCAGTGATCAAACTGTTTGTTGGAAGTAACAAACTCTGGATTACTCTCTTGCATTTTTAATAACATTCATTTACTTTATTTTGAACATCACATCTGTAATTGTGAAATATTTAGAATTTACTCTATATTTCTTCATCCTTAAAAAGAGAAATGCTGAAGAAAAGATTTATTTCAATGAAAACTTACTTGTATGAAATTGGAGTCTAAGCCGAATTCAAATTCCTTATTCCATTTAAAGAAAGTTTCAAATTAAACAAAATGTTTTAAACAATAATTGTTTATTTTTTTTTCAAGCCAAATTTAAAACTCTCATATCATATGAAAAAGGTATGACTTAGGAAATGTTTGAAATAAAATGAATTTGAAAAGACGAATTCCTTTCTTTGAGAAAAAATATCTTTAAAAAGAAATAACTTTGCAGCGTGTGGAAGCAAAAATTAATTTTGTCAGTAAATTTCTTATATTTATGGCCAATCAATTACAAGGTTTCTGCTTTGTACGCAAACTCATGACCTGATTTTTTTGCAGAGCATCAGGGACATGGGATCTAGGTCCCATACACTTAAAATGATCCCCAATGTTTTGCAAACCTAAATGAAACTTCAGAGGGAAAAAAGTTAGAAAATATCAACATTTTAAACAATTTTCAGGAGAGTGGTGCTATTTTGTTAAATTTTCAGAATTTAACAAAAATTTTAAAATTCTTGCCACAACATTCAACCCTAAGTGTAACTCTATGGAAAAAAAATGAAACCTATATTTGCCCTACTGTAATAAGTGATGTGGTAAGGGTAAGTACCCAACAGATAGGTAATTCCTTCTTGAGTATGTACCCGTGAATTTATCGTAGCTTCGGGTGAATACCCTAAAATTTGGTATCTTCATATTTCGCTGTAAAATATCATAAACTTGAAAAACAATTTTGGAAATCATAGGTTAGAATGTTTCAAATATGATAGCAGATTTCAGTTTAAATAAAAATATGTGCATGTAGTCCGATTGAGTCCACTTGCAAATCTTTTCCATTTACAATGGTCTGATATTTTATGATGTCTGTTAATAAAGCCTTTTCTAACAAATGTAATTGATATATCCATGATCTTTAAACGAAATAACCAGTTACACGCAATGTTCAGTCGAAGTAAAGATGAAAAAAGTAAAAAAAAAAATGATTTCTTGAAATTGAAAGGAAAACCTAAATGGGAGAAGTTATTTGCGTACTTCAAACTTTTAACGCTCTCGCTATTTTAAAGTTCGTTTAAAAACAGACTTTTTCTCTAAATATTGTTTTCAACATAAACATATATAGCCTTATAAAGTTTGTTCTCATACTAACAAAGAAAGTCATATCTTAAATGTGCAGTAAAAAAGAAGATTATGGAACAAAAATCATCCTTGATCAGTCAGAAAAGGCCGTTCTCTGAACTAGTACGAGAACAGAAGGAAGTTTTTTCCCGTCCTCGTAATGGTAGTATGTAATACTGTAAGATGTGCATCAAATTGTAGCATATTATAATAATGCGAAACAGCAATTTACTCAAAAAATAGAAAAATTGTGGTGTTCATGAACTAACAGCAGGCGAAAACACTATAATATACCAATACCAAGCTGTATACAAAAATAAGTGGTAATGCTGCGAAAAGTTTGACAAAACATTATCTTTTAGTTTTAATTAATATAATGAATTTAATCATAAATTCAATTCAACGAATTTATAATGAGGGTAATAATTCAACTAATCTGGAAACAAAAACTTTATTTTACAAGAATTTGAACTCTAGCAATATTAAAGCATATAGTCGTATCAAATGTTAGAAATTAAGCTCGAGACTACCGTACTATCTCTCTTGTTCCGTATTATAAGTTTAATAATGCTGTACCCTAATAGTATAACCTGTATAATGGTTTAACAATCCTGTCTCATTTAACTCCGGACAGAGGTGGGATGGGATACGTTTAAAATTTTAGAAAACTGCTTATAATTTCTAAATTTTTACAGATGAAAAAATTACAATGCCTTTAAAATTTTGGCAATGGAATAGTCCATCATAATAGCTACAGTGCGTATTTATAAACCTAATACATTTTAAGTAACACAATAACAGTTGAAAAAGTTCCATTCATTCCCACTCTCCTCAATATTACAAAGCAAAATGCGTTGATAAACATAACTCACCTCTTTTTATTTAATCCCATAAATCATCTTCACAATCCAATCAGAGATTCTTTAAATTTTCCATGAAGGATGTGTAATTAAAGGAGTCACCTACAAAAAATTAAAATATTAAAGTTTATTCCATAGCTATTGGGTCATTCCATGCAAAATGAGCAAATCAGCTGTGGCAGACGTGTCACAGATTTTAATGAAAATCAGTCTATAAGTAGATCATACCTATTTATGAGTAAATGTAAAATAATAGATTTCAGGATTGTTTATTTAAGTATTAAAATTTACATTAAAAGTGGTTGCAAAATCGAGGTACTGTCTACATGATTAAAATTTCAATTCTGATTATTAGCCTTAGGAATGGAAAGACTAAAAATTATTTATAATTAGGAATGAATAATAAGTAACAGATTGGCGAAAGTTGGTAATTGTATTTTTATTCCGTATCAAGAAAAAAATCATTTTTCAAAAATTTTAAGGTAAAAATGCAATATTTCTGTTGCTCATGTAAGCATGAAGGACAACTTTGACAATTTTACATCTTTTTTTGGCGTTATAGCTAAAAGTATATATTTTAAATATCGAAAGTTTCATTCTTGCCTTTTTTATTCCTTAATGAGGAAAAAAAATAAATAGTAAAAAATGTTGAGGGTAAAATGCAATATTTCTATCACTCCTTTTTAAGTGAAGGAATGCTTTAATAAACTTTTAAATTATTTGATATTATAGATAACAGTGTATATTTCAAATATAGAAACTTTCATTTTTGCTTTCAGTTTGTTTTTGCCTCAAGAGAATTTTAAATTAGAGTATAATCAAGTGACTGTGAACAAAAAAAACTATGCATTAATTCGAAATTCAAATAAAAAAACTAGATGGCAGCACTAAATTTGTTTTCCCATGAAATCGTGCAATATTTTAACAAACGCGGGCGAATTCAAAGAGGTATAGAGAATGGAATGTAGAAAACATTAGTATTTTGAACCCATTTTTGTTATCTTGGGAATAAAAAGGCAATCTTGAATTTTTTTGGAGCATATCATGGACTTATTAATCTTTATTTTTTATGCAATATTGTTAATGTCGATCCTGTCCTTTATTTATTTTTTGCTCATACAAAAGAGGAAAAATCATGATTTTGTATTTTTTTTTTTTTTAAGTTTCTATTTTTTTTTTCAGATGAAGGAAATAAATGGCGACTTTCAAACTTGGGGAATTCTGTCTCCATATGTCATACTACATCAGGCATTAATTTCACAGATATTTTTTAATTCCTTCGATTTTTATAACGTTTCTAATTTTCTCAAAATTCACAAAAATTCAATTTTTACAACCAATTTATAAATAATCATGGTGTTACTAGATTATTATTACTCAGTAAATAAGAAGATAATTTTTCAGAGTTTACAAAATTATAAAAAAAAATCCTTTCTGTTAAATAGTTTTCAAGATACAGAACTTCAAACATGCAACTTTGAACGATTGCGCTCATGCCATTCTATATCACAAGTTTTTTAAATGCCCAAAACTGCTAAAAAAATGTATTTTTTGTCAAGATATTTTGCAGAGCATTACTTGAATATGAATTGAACCTGTGCATCGAATTTTATTAAAATTGGTTAGTAGGTGGCTACGACTTTTTTTAATTTTTGCTCATTTTACGTGGAATGACCCTATTAACAGTGTAAAAAGCACGCATAAAATTGAGAATTTTAAAGTAGTAAATGATTTAATCGTATATCAAATTATAATACTTTTTTACACATTATGCCTCACGTTTATAAACACCATCAACCAACTTAATGTACAATGTGCATCTAAACTCTTGGGCTAAACTTTAAGGGGTGATAGTACACATCACGAAAAACAATATTAAATAGGAAACTAAGGATCCCAAAGGTCTTCCGAAGGAGATGGGCGCCATTAAAGTTTAGCGTCCAAAATTTCAAATGATTATAAAAAACGGAAAATTTGGCCGATTCGTTTGCGGTTTTCAATAAAACTATTCTTTATGTCAGTATTTTGTTGAAAGTAAATTTTAAAGATAAAGTTTAAAAAATGCCGATGGAGAGCGCTTTAGACTTTGGAGTAACCAACAATATTTTTTACCGTTATTTTTTGTATCTCATTACATGCTTTCAAAAGCTTAGACTTAAATTTAAATTTTGAGCTCAAAATCTGAATCGTTGGGAGTGGTTAAGTAGCACAAACTGAACTGTGTTCAGGAGTTAAAATTTCAAATGATTATAAAAATCTGAAACATTGGTCGAGTCGTTTGTGGTTTTCACTAAAACTATTATTTATGTTAGTATTGTCTTCAAAATAAATTTTAAAGATAAAGTTAAAACAAATACCGATAGAGGGCGCTTTAGACTTTGGAGTAACGAACAACTATTTTTTACAGTTATTTTTTGTATATCTTTAAATGCTTTCAAAAGCTTAGACTTAAGCTTAAATTTTGAGCTCAATCTCCGAATCATTGGGAATGGTTAAGTATCGCAAACTGAACTGTGTTCAGGAGGGCGGTTCAAATTTCAACTCCTGAACACAGTTCAGTTTACGCTACTTAACCACTCCCAACGATTCAGATTTTTAACTCAACATTTAAGTTTAAGTCTAAGCTTTTGAAAGCATTCAATAAGATAGAAAAAATAACGGTAAAAAATAGTTGTTCGTTACTCCAAAGTCTAAAACGCCCTCTATCGGTATTTTTTTTAACTTTATCTTCAAAATTTATTTTGAAGACAATACTGACATAAAGAATAGTTTTAGCGAAAACCGCAAACGAATCGACCAATTTTTCCGTTTTTTATAATCATTTGAAATTTTGGACACTAAACTTTAATGGCGCCTATCTCCTTCGGAATACGCTTGGGTCACTTAGTTTCCTGTTTAATATTGTTTGTCTTGATGTGTATCATCATCCCTTAAACTTTTGTCCAAGAGTTTAGATGCACCCTGTATAAGAATTAACTTGCTTAAATTTCTTTATTAAACACATCTCTGATAATTTTTAGGAGTCTGTTCAGAGGAAATGTAGGTCAATTTACGATTCATTCACCACATTCGATTTGATAAAAATTGACCTTTCACAAAATCCATTTCAGAAAAGAAAAAGTTTACAACATCTAGTCTCAAGAAAATGGTCTCTTCACACGAACATTTTCGTACTATTTTTACCCGACTGAAAAGTAGGGTTACGTGTTTCACGCGTATCTGTGTATGTGGATTTTTTTATACCCTCGAAACATCCCAACGGCTGGATGGATTTTGGATGAATGAGGTCTCTATCGATTCGTCTTAACGGCCCGATAGTTATAGGCTAGGTTTTGTTTTTATTAATTCAAAATGGCGGTAGAGACGAAAAAAAAATTACGCACCCTATTGAGTGGCATATCATTGGGTAGGTCTTTCAAAATGAAGACGATGTTTCATTGACTATTTTACAGTCAGAAGCTCCGTTAAAATATTATACAACCTGGAAGTTGTGTAGGTAGGATCTCTAGCTTTGCTGCAAATCTAACCATCATACACCCCATCAAAACAGCATTTATAGATAGGTACTAACAATTAAACTCAACTTAAAAGTCATCAATACAAGTAAATAAATAAAATAATCTTTTCAAAAAAAAATATTAACCGACTTAAAAAAAAAAGCGCTAAAAAGAACTAAATAATTCTTTAAACTTCTCTAATGATGAAACGTTATCCATTAACTACACATCGGACATCATGTATCGGAATAAAAACTTTAAATTTAATATATAGAATTTAATAGCTACCAAACATGGATTTTCTAGAGAATATTTTTTACAAAAGATTAATTTACATATTTATGATTTAATTTACGAATATATACGTATAAAAAGTAATCAATTACTTTTTGAAGTTGGTGCCAACATCTCTTAACTTTAGTAAAATTGTGAATATATTGTAGCTATTACCATGAATAAAGTGATGATGGAAATTATTATACAAAATTTTTAAAAAATGCCCCTATTTCTTCAGCAAATTATTTGTTTAATCATTATCTATTGTGAATGTTTGGCACCAACTTCAAAAAGTAATTGATTACTTTTTATGCGTATATATTCGTAAATTAAATCATAAATATGTAAATTAATCTTTTGTAAAAAAATATTCTCTAGAAAATCCATGTTAGGTAGCTATTAAATTCTATATATTAAATTTAAAGTCTTTATGCCGATACATGATGTCCGATGCGTACTCAATGGACAACGTTTCATCATTAGAGAAGTTTAAAGAATTATTTAGTTCTTTTTAGCGCTTTTTTTGAAGTCGGTTAATATATTTTTTCTTTTTATGAAAATATTATTTTATTTCCTACTTTTTAGTTATTCATACAGTATTACATAATTATCCCGATTTCAACATCTGCTGATTAAGTAAATTATATGTCAAATAAATTATAAATTTACAAAAATTATTTATTAAACAAATAGTTTTTAATAAATTCTTTATAATTTCCTTAGAAGTATTGATTTTATTAGCATTTAATACTTATGATATTTTTTTAAACAAGTACATACATTGTATTCAGAACAGTCTGCATTCATTTATTCATTGATCACATACACCTGACGTATGTGCTTGACATAAGGGGCCGCGTCATAAGTCATCGTTAATATACAAGTACGAAATATCACAAGGACTTTGAGGGGGAAGGGGGGGTGTCTAGAAAGCGCAAGGACATTTACAACACCAGAGAATTGCATCTGGGAGTTCCACAAAGAGTGTGCAACGGAGCCATCGTGAGTTGAACCCGCAGCCCATCTACGCACTCAAGCGATTAGTGGTGTGGTGCCTTAACCATTCAGCCACGGTCTACATTCAAGAATTATTTTTTGTGGGACTCCGTTGTCAAGAAGCAAAATGCAAACTATTTAGCCATATTTGTATTGACTCTTCAAGTATATTGACAAGGACCCATATATATTTTTCGCCGTTAGCGAAATGAGATTGACCAATCAGAAGCCTGCCTTTTTGCGAACTTGTAATTTTTATAGAGTGTGTCCTTTTAAATTTCAAAAATTCTTCTATCATATAAAACAAAATTTTCTGTACTAAAATGCTGGCATCCAAAAAGTTATAGACTCTTTAGGTTTGAAAATGCGATCCAGAACCCACCGTGGCTGAGTGGTCAAGGCACCACGCCGCTAATCACTTGAGAGAGTAGATGGATGCGGGTTCGAATCTCGCTGGCTCCGTTGCACACTCTTTGTGGAGCTCCCGGATGTAATTCTGTGGCGCTGTAAATTGCCTTGTGCTATCTCCTTCATGTATATTGACAATGACTTATAAGTGAACGCTTGACGCCCAGCACACAGGTCAGCTATATGTATTCAATAAACCAATCATGTGGTCCATAATGGAGGATATTCCATCTAAGTTTTGATCACGTGGTCAAGGTAAAAACTCCTAGCGTAAAGAACGCAATGCTCCATAGACGTAATGAATATCCCTCGCCAGCCAGTGAAACAGTTCATGCGGAAAATTTCATCAGTTGTTTCCTCATGTAATGTTCCTCTATTTGAGAGTGGTGATATGCAATGCTCAGACTCTGTTTGTAAATACGTGTTTTCCTACACTACGGCAAAACTAGACATTTTCTATTTCAGAACTTGGCGATATTCCTTGGACAAGTTTGATTATACGAGTGGCGGGCAATTGACTTTATTCCAAATCTGTGTTCGAGGCTGAAAAAGTCACGTGATGCCGGTAATTTACCCAAAGAACTTCTAACTGATAAGAAGGGAGACTACTACTGCTTTCCGCATGAACTGTTTCACTGGCAGGCGAGGATTTTTCATTACGTCTACGGAGCCTTCCCTTCTTTACGCTAGAAGTTTTTACCTTCACCACGTGATCAAAACGTAGATGGAATATCCTCCATTTAACAAGCATTAGTTTGGCAATAATGGCAAGCTCTTCAAGATTCATGGCGATAGCTTTTGTCCAGAATCTATCAATCAATAATTTTTTTCCGTATGTCACCATTCTCATACCAATACTCCCCCTCCGTAGGCAGTAAAGACATCAGAAATGAGCGTCAATGATTAGGTGTTTAGTCTGAATCTGATAACCGAAGACAGTGCTGCTACACATAAGAAGGTACTTTTATGTATACTGTATATGGATGCACTTTGCAGTGCACTTTGCTGAACTATAGCGCCTAGAATATATAGTGTGGAAATCGGCTATCCCTGTAATAATTAAAAAAGCGCTAAAATATTGTATTCCTTAAGTGTGCAACGATGCTGCTGAAATATGAAGATTGCAGCGACATCTACAGGATATTTTCTACCACTGCAAGATATTACTAGTCTATACAATGTAATACTAGTAATACGAAATCCCGGAGATGTCGCTGCGTTCGACACTTGGCATTTTAGCAGTATCGTCGCACATTTAAGGGATACGAATTTTTAGCACTGTTTGGATAGCATATTTCCACACTAGGCATTCTAGACGCTCTAGCTGAACTTTGACGTATAAGGCCACTTTGCTATTGAATTGTAAGCTTTTTAATACCCACTTCCGATGTCGGTTAGCATCGTTTTAGACATCTGTTTTTTTTTTTTTTTTTTTTTTTTTTTTTTTTTTTTTTTTTTTTTTTTAATGCGGCATCTTTTCTAGACAAGATCTCACACTTCGGAAAGTTACCGTATCCAGTAAACTAAGATCCACATCAATACCTACGGACATCGAAATTGGGTGTGAAAAAGCTGACAATCCATCAATAAAGTTTACACATCAGAGCGCGGCAAAATGCTTTAAGAGAAACTTATGTCCAAACTATAGCAAACCTAGGCATTTTCTATTACATAACTACAGAGTCTGAGAATATATAGTGTGGAAATCGGCTATCACAGTGATACTTTAAAAAGTGCTAAAATATTGTATCCCTTAAATGTCAAATGATGCTGAAATCCAATGAGTCGATCACAGCGACATCTGCAGGTTATTTTTTAAAACTCCAAGACGATTTGGTTACAGCCATAGAGAAGAGATAAGGGTGGAGATTGCTTTGGTAATCCTAAAGTGGAACCAACATAATAGCCACGTGTTTATAATAGTCACGTGACTTTTACCGCCAAAGGCTAGCATATGTTTGCGAAAGGAAAATAAACAAATTACCGTATCGTTAAGTTAAAGTGTGAATATTCTGTTAGCGAAAGGAAAATAAACAAATTACCGTATCGTTAAGTTAAAGTGTGAATATTCTGTTACTAATTTAAAACAGATTTTAAATTGCTTTGTTTTACTTCGTTTATATTTTTGCACTACTTCACACGCATAATGTGGATGCTCAGTATTTTTATAGATATATATTTTTTTTTTACGACCGGCAGCAATTTTCAAATTGTCAAGCAAGCGATGACGAGCGGAATCGGGAAACCATTACATGAGTAGGGCCGGTCATGTTGATGCCGCTTTTCAACGGAATTCCCTACGAAAAGCACACGCCACCCCTATCCCTTCTCTATGGTTACAGCGTCTAGAATAAATAGTTTGGAAATCGGCTATCCCCGTAATACTTAAAAAAGTGCTGGAATATTGGATCCCTTAAATGTAAAACGATGCTGAAATCCAGTGAGTCGATGACAGCGACAACTGCAGGATATTTTCTAAAACTCCAAAACCATTTGGTCTAGACGCTGTTATAATACAATGTTTGCACTGAAATTTGAAAATATAACGCAGATGTTGCTGCGATCGGCTCATTGGATTACAGCATCATTGCACATTTAAGGAATACATTTGTTTAGTGCTGTTTGGATAGCAGATTTCCACACTATTTATTCTAGGTGTTGTACTTGTGCTTTGATACATGAGAAACTTTAAAGGTTGATTTTCAACTTTTCGACACTGACTTTCGATATCGGCTTGTGTCTTTGTGGGCCTTCCGGGATGGTGGATGACAGAATGGTCGGGATCCAGATAGATTTTTCGCTCTTAGCGAAACAAGATCGACCAATCAGAAGGCTGCATTTTTGCAAACAGCAAAAAGTTCACAAAACTGCAGGCTTCTGTTTGGTCAATCTCGTTTCACTACCAGCGATAAATCTATCTGGATCTCGGCCTTTGTCCAACTAAGTTTCCGCACTTTGAAAGATCTCGTATCTCTGTAAGAGTAAATGTATGAAAGATGAGTGCTTATAAATGGGCGACTGCTTAAAAAAGGATTTGAATTTTAAAGTTTTTATTTAAAAAAAATGTTCTAATCATCAGATTTTTATGAAATTGGAATGTGACCAAATGGGTGACTTACACTTTCAAACAAAAAAAAAAAATCAAAATCGGTTCATATTTAAGAGAGCTATGCGTGAACACGGGCAAAACATAGATACAGGTCGAATTGATAACCTCCACCTTTTTGAAGTCGGTTAAAAAAATAGGAAAGTAATATAAACAAGTAATATAAAAAAAAATATTTTAAGTCAATTCGTACTTAGGTCAATAAGAGATTTCCCCCCCCCCCCCATTCTTCTTACCTCTTGCGAGGTGCTTAAAATGCCTTGATCAAGAAGAGGGCTCTCTCGATTATTAAAAATTAATTATTTTAAATAATGAATTAATATTTGAAAAAAACTGGTTTAACATCAAGTGTCATCCACTACAAGTTTAAAAAAATTTATTTGAGCTTGATTTGATGAATAATAAGTATTTTATTAACGATCGAAAATTTGAACTAGATATATATAGCGAGAGTGTGAGCTAATAGTAGGAATTGAAAAAAAAAGATAGTTTCACATTGATGAGAAATAATTAATTAGTTCGCTTTTTACGCAGTCGGGTTTTTTGATTTCTTAAATTTAATTGTTTATCACATTAATGAAGTCTAAAGTGATCTGATATATGAAATTGGTTCCTGGTTTAAATATTTGCTGATTTTGTGTAAGTAAAATATTTTATTATGGGAAATGACAAACCTTATTTTTTATGCTATAAATTCATTGTTTTAAATCGCAATTGATTAATGTTTAAAAAAATGTGTTATTTCGTTTTAAAAATCCCAGATGTACTTTCATTTTAGATACAATTTCAGATCTTAACATTTTAATAAATTAGTGCTTTTTTTTTCCACTTCTAAAATTTTTGGAACGCACAGAGGAATATTAATTATTTGTCAAATATGCATTTTTTTATAAATTTTCATATATGGATTTTTTTTCAGACTGGATTTTTTAATTAATTTTTAAAAATACATTTTTGTTTCGTTGGTAATTTTGATTCTTAGCTTTTGTTTAAAAAAAAAAAAAAAAAAAAAAAAAAAAAAAAAAAAAAAAAAAAAAAAAAACTTATTAAATGAATGGCTATTTTTCTAATTTTATATAAGTGAATTAGAAGATCAACTTCATCCTCACTTTATATTTGCCATTTTGAAGGAAAGAAAAAAAAATAAGGGAAACTTTTTTATGTTAAAAATTTATTGTTCTATTGTTAAAAATTCTTTTTTTATGTTAATCTTTTCAATACCCTTTCAAGTTGCAGTGAACCACAATCAAATTCAATTTCAGCTAATTTCTTTTTAGACTAATTATGCTTTAAGTAGATTTTTGCAAGTTAATTGGAATTTTTTAATTGAATTTTTACAAAAATAGGACCCTGTGAAATAAACCTGGACATATCCCTGATTTCAAAATAAATTTTATAAATCATTACCAGCAATTTTTGTTCCCTCCCCATAATAAAAAAGTAAATAAATAAATAAAATGTAGTATGGAAAATATATTACAACAAGAACAGAAGCTAAATAAGGAATACGGATTAATGTAACATTTAGCAATCTGCCAATATATTAATAAAATAAGTGAATATAAAAAAAAAAAAACTTTCGCGTAACATTTGATTTCACTTTTTTATATAGAAAAATGCGAGAAGTTTATAATTAAAAAAAAATGTAATTAATAAGAGACATAGTAAGTAATTAAATATATTTTAAAAATGAATAATGGTTGATGCAATGAATAATCACCTTGAGAGACGTATGCCTGTAGTCTTTACAAATGGACAGAAATGTTGAGTAGAACTTCCTTGATTGCTCACATTCAATATCTTCTTTCAAATATTTGAAAGTCACATTCATCAGCTGATCACAGACTGTAAAATAAAATATACACAGTTCTTTTATTGAATTTATTTAAAAAAAAATAATTTGGCCTAAAAAACTGTTGCATTAAGCTTAAAAATGGAAACCAAACTCACTCTCTATCAATAAATTTTAGAACTATATATAAAAGAGGAAAGAATGGCGAAATTTAAATTTGTAATATTTTGATAGAAAGATAAAAATTGTTATTATTATCGTAAAAAAGTGAACATTTGTAAGAGAGAAGGGTATATATTTGTTATGTTGAAAATAAAATTCGTTTTAATTTTATTTTTAAAAAGATACTACCTACAAATATATGGGCCTTTCACCAATAAGCGGGTGAAATATGAACCTTTGGGTTATCTAGACCATATGGCCGTTAGTGATCGGACACTTTCAATTTTAGACATTTTGTCGAATATTTAAAGATATATTTGTCGGAGTTTTCTGGAACTTCAGGATTATGAAGAATATATTCGACTTCATATTTGTCAATGGCGGTTTGATCAGAAGGACAATAAAGGGGCCAACAAAAAATCAAAGAAAAAGAATCTTGTTTGGGATCACCGTGTAAAATAAAATGAACGAAATGACCTACCGCTATAGCCTACGAATATATGTATATTGTACAATATATGTATTCATTTGTGGAAGAATAGAACGTATATTAATAGAGATATATCGATTTTTTTTTAGTTCAAAAATTTTGTGAATGTTTTTTGTTCATATCATGCAGGGTTTTATACCAAATTTAACGCCAGTTACAGAAAATTTTACAAAATGTAGTAGAAATAATTCGGTATAATTGGAATGTAAACATATTAAATATTTGATGAAATATGAGAAGTTGAATGAAATATTTTTTATCTGCGCATGCGCGCGCAATATATATATATAATATTTTATCTCGCAAACAAAATTTGATTGCTATCCTAATATTTTAAATTTGAAATTGGAGTCAAAAAGTTAAAAAAAAAATAGTCAATTATTTAGATATTAATATCGAGATAAAAAATTGTGAGATAAAAACAGATATATATATATATGACAAACGAAAAAGCTTTAACTTTGAAACTACAAAAATGTTAAATTTTGGTTCAAATGTGCATATCTCAATATATAGAAATATTTTCGTTAACAGGTTAAACCGTATAGATAGATTGACATCAAAAATTGGGGAAAAAATGGAAGAGCTTTACAAATGGTATGTTCTAGCATTGCACCATGGCTATCCTGAGAAATTTTTGAAGAGTCTGCTGCGTAATTTCGTAAAGTGCAAGACTTATCGCAGAGATTTAGAGGTAATGTGGATGCGAAGAGAGGAGTAACTGTAAGTTTGACAGTTTGGTGATTACGTGCACGTTTGTTGGAGTTTCACGTTTTTTTTTAATTCTTTTCGATGGGTCTTGGCAGCTCATTCGACTTCTTAGTTTTTTCCGTTTGGTCTTGACAGGTTGTTAGGGAGCGTTGTGCACTTAAAACTGGTTTAACCCCGCAGAGCATGTCGCAAGTGCACGCCGCTTGTCTCCATTGATTTAATTTCTTCTGGTTTTAGTTATTGAATAATATTTAAAGTTTGCTGTTTTTAAAGTGTGTTGTTTTTTGAAGTTAGCTGTTTTTAGTTATTTTGGTTGTCATTTGGTTTAGTTTATTTATCTTTGGATCAGTTCTGTGGCTTTGAAATTTTGGTTTCGTTTTTGGATATATATATATATTAATGATTTGATAGTCAAATCTATAAGCGGCTCATAAAAAAAGCCAGTGACATATCGTGAAAATTCAGAAAGATATTGACAATATAGTGAGCAACTTTTTATTTGCTCTCTAAAAGCTGCTGAATGATAAGGGATTTCCCACAAATTGACATTTTTCATTATCTAGCTTTAGCAAAGAAGTTTGTACTCAATGAATGACAATGAGTAGATTTAGAAGAAATGCTTAGATTTTGATGCATCTTTTTTTTTCGAATAGGATCGTTCTGGTGATTTTTCCAAGCATAATTAAAGCACCAATGAAAAATGGAAAAATTACAAACGACAATTTACCGCAAACCCCTTATCATTTAGTCGTTTTTAGAGAACAAAAAATCACACTATTGCCGATGTCTGTCTGATTTTTCAAGATATTTGACTTGCTTTTTTTATGAGTTGCTCCATAGAATTTACTATCAAATCATGAAAACAAAACTATTTTTCATCGTGCGTGCATGCGCAGATAAAATATATTTCATTCAACTGCTCACATTTCATCAAATATTTACTATATTTACGTTCCAATTACACCATTTTATTTCTTATTAAATTATAAATTATATTTTGTCAATTTTTTTTTTAAACTGGGTTAAATTTGATTTAAAAAAAAACTCTGCATGATATAAACAAAGACCTTCTAAAATTTTTGAAAAAAAATAAATCGATGTATCTCCATGAATATACGTTCTATTCTTCCACAAATGAATACATATATTGTACAATATTTATATATTTGTAAGCTATAGCAATAGGTAATTTCGCGCGCTTTATTTTACAGGGTGATCCCAAACATTATTCTTTTCCTTTGATTTGTTGTTGGCTCCCTTATTGTCCTTCTGATCAAACCGCCGTTTATAAATATGAAGTTGAACATATTCTTCATAATCCTGAAGTTCCAGAAAAATCCGACAAATATATCTTTAAATATTCGACAAAATGTCTAAAATTGAAAGTGTCCTATCATTAATGGCCGTATACTGTATTCTAATATTATAAAGAAGTAACATTCACGTATGTTTATTTGTAGGAGGCAATCTCTGGAGCGACCGAACCGACTTCAAAAGTAATGGTAGCAAATTGATTGTGAGAGTCCCTGTTCCAAGATAGGCTATGTTTGATGTCGGTGACATAACCCCTAACGGGGGTGCAGGAGGAAAATCCGTTCCAAAATGCAATTATTTTGTTATCAAAGAAAATGAAAATTTAGTTTAAAAAAAGAATTGCTTTCTTTTAAATATGGCACTTTCTGCATCATTACGCCAAATGTCTAAAACTCGGTATCGGCGGAAAGAAAATACATTGAAATGTATCATAGCTTTATGAGAGAAAATGCATGTGTTTTAAAGCGTGACGTAATTTTCAGTTCAATCTTAAAATAAGTTATTTTTAATTGTGATGCGAAAATAGCATCAATAAAGATAAATAAACCTCATTATCTCTTTTTCTTTTCTTGTTTCTTGTTTCTTTCTTTCTTTTCTTTTCTTTTTCAACAGTCAAAGTATTATGATTGCCACCTTCTTGAAGAAATTTCATAAAAATATTTCCAAATTAAATTTAAAATATAAAAATGGGAATATTTAGAAAATAGCTAGTGCTGACACATCTATAAATGAATAGATTTCATTTTTAAAAAATAGTAAAATTGAAAAAAATTCAGGGAAGATGTCTAAAAAACTGTCCCGTGTCTTAAATATGTAGCTTATTTTTTTTCTCTCTCTTTTACTTTAACAGTTGACTAGCAACTCTATTTCAAAACTTATCTATTTCGTACGAATTACATTTGAAAGCGCATATTTTTCCAATTTTGCTCTGTAAAAATGTAAAATGTTCGATTATTTATATGTCAAATTCATGATTTTTTATGTTATGCTTTTATTTATTTATTGATGAAGATTTAATTTCATTGTGTAAAATTAGTCGAAGACAAATTGTCAATATATATATTTTTTTTATGTGAAGTTTTTTTATTGTTATTTTGTAATGGAGACGTCACGTGATAGAGATAAATTAAAAAAATCATGCTTCCAAATTATTTTATAAACCCTAATAAATCAGTCCATTATGATACAGTTTTCAAACAAACTGCATTTGAAAATATTATGTTTCCTTTTATGTCGGTGTAAAATTTGTAAATGTGCAATGTTTAGAAGATTAAAAAATTGCAGAAGCGAAAATTGGAAAACCGAAGTTTCAGCATGAAGTGTTGCTATTCACAAAATGAGGTCAGCGTTACATACAGATATGTTTTTCCTTTATAATATAGATTGGCAACACATGAACACACTCAAATGACTCAAAAAGATCTCTCTCTCTCTCTCTCTCTCTCTCTCTCTATATATATATATATATATATATATATACACGGAGGACTGACTGATTTTAAAATTCAATAACCTGCAAACAGTGACAGACATTTAAAAAATTCTTGCAGGAGGGTTATGCATAAGGTCAAAAATTTTTTTACAGTGATTTTCGATTTTAGTTCGAATTATAAAGAATAGATGCGGCTGCGATCAATAGACGCTAAATTGAGGCTCGATTTTTGGTACTTTGGGCCCCACTCAATACATTTCATCTTCCTTTTTCCGCATGAAGTAGTGAAAGGGCAAAAAACCGGGCCTGTATTTAGCGCCTATTGCTTACAGCGCCATCTAAAGTTTGTAATTCGAACTAAAATCTAAAATCACTGTAAAAAAAACTTTTGACCTTATGCATAACCCTCCTGCAATAATTTTTTTAATATCTGTCACCGTTTGCAAGTTATTGAATTTTAAAATCAGTCAGTCCTTTTTAGGACACCCGGTATATTAGGGCGTGTCGATTTTTTCGACTTCCTTTTTCAAAAAATGAGGGGGGTCAAAAAGTTGTGTTTTTGCTAGCTATTCACAAATATATTTACATGAACTAGAAATTACAATGGTTTGCTTGGTAAATAGCTACTTCAATTTCGTGAGATTTTCCCGTTTCAAGTAAAAATCGCAGCTAACTGTCTTCTCTCAAGAAGTGCTTTTTTATCACTATTTCTGCTTGTACTTCTGTTCTAAGGTTAAGAATATACTTATATAATGCTATAACATCTGTAAAAAAAATTATTCCGCTCGTGTAAGTTTTTAAACTAGCAATACTCATTTGCAGTTGAATGTATTTTTATTAATTTTTATTAATATTATACAAATAGTCAAAGAGAGAAAGTTGGATCTCTTGGACAGCATCAAATTGGATTACCAGATCTACCTGAGCACAGGAGACAAATTAAAAAAACAGAAGAGGCAAGAAGATGAATTAAGAAGAATTTCTGAATATGAGCAGAAAAGGAAGGAAGAATTAACATTACAAACAAATGAAGTTCTTTTCTTCGACGACGATGAAGAGCTAACTGATTTTACAGATGAAGAACCTGAACATCATTTGCACATCCCATGTGATGATTCTGATGTACCTTCTACTTCAAGTACAAGTCTGTATAATACGTTACAATTGCATAATGTTGCATTGCAAAGTATTAGGTATTGTGTCGGACACCGTGCTACAGCTGCCATTACAACAGCTACATTTTTGGATGCTGGACTAATTAATGAAAGAGACAAGAGACTTGTGGTTGATCACAATAAAGTAGAAAGAGCGCAAGAAAAAGTTATGAAATCACTTGATGAAGAATTCCATGTTCGTTGCCGGACTGGCAATATTGAATGTATCTTTTTTGATGGACGCCAAGATTCCACTAAAGTTCTGTTACAAGCAGAGAGCTCAAGTCATCAGTTTCCAAGAATTGCGAAAGAAGAGCATTACACTGTTTGCAGTGAGGAAGGGGGAAGGTATCTTTGCCATTTTACGCCAGACAAATACTTAACGAAAAGGAAACCTGCTGAAATTATTGCTAACCATCTTGTGGATTTTTTAAAGAAAAACAGCATTGACAAAAATTTTCAGGCTATTGGGGGTGACTCAACGAATGTTAACACTGGTTGGGAAGGAGGAGTCATGCATTGGGTTGTGGCAAAGCTGAATCGTAAACTCATCTGGTTGGTTTGTGCTCTTTTCATACTAATGAGCTACCTTTGCGGCACTTGATCACTGAGTCGGATGGAAAAACTTTGTCTAACAACAAGTGGAGGGGTAAGATTGGCAATATGCTTGATACTGCAAAAGAACTTGAAGCCAATCCCTCATTTCTCAGAATATCTTTTCCAGAATCTATGGTTCCATTGAGTAACACTGTTGTCAAAGATCTTTCGACAGATCAGGCTTATAGTTACAGCATAACTCAGGCCATAAGAACAGGTGTACTTTCAACTGATCTGGCCTTATTAGAAATTGGTCCTGTAAGCCACTGTCAGTGGTTAACAACTGCAAATAGAATTTTTCGCATATGGGTTTCAAAACATAGCCTTAAAGGCAACAACATGAAGAAATTACAACTGCTTGTGGAATACATTGTTGGTGTTTACTATCCCTGCTGGTTTACAATTAAATCGAAATTCTCTTGGGTGGAAGGACCTCGCCACATTCTTTATCAATTGAAGCTCCAAAAATATCAGAAGAAAGCAGTAACAGATATTGTTTTGCCAACAATCCAACGTTCATCGTGGTTTGCATTTAGTGAAATGGTGCTTCAGACACTTTTACGCTCGGAAGACCAAGAAGAAAGAAAAGCTGGGGTCCAGAAGATAATCGAATTAAGGAATGAAGATGATAATATATCAGGTGACTTCTCTGTTCGGCCTAGGAAGACACCTGCAGTAAATCCAAATGCAACATCCTTTTTGGAACTGATAGACTGGTTGGAAAAAGTATATGAACCTCCACTTACTTGTAAACTCAAAATATCTGAAATAAAGAAGTTTGTTGAAGAGCCAGTACAAGTTCCAAAGTGGCCATGTCATGGACAGTCCATAGAGAGGTGTGTAAAACAAGTAACAGAGGCATCTGGCAAAGTATATACTCATGAGAAACGAGAAGGATTCATTAGAGGCCAGGAAGCAAGCAGAAGAATCATGTCTAGGAATGAATCGAAGCAAGATTTGAGGAATATTGTTGGTTGAAGCTTTTAACTTTTTTGAAAATTTATTTTCAGTGTTTCATAATAAAGGCAAAATATAAATAAAATTGTTTGAGTTCATTAAATAATTTTTTGGGCAAATTTTGTTGCTGTTCATGCTAAGTTATCCCTTTTTTTCGGAAATTTCAATACAGATTATAAACAAGCGCAAATTTACCAAGCTAAATTTTTATGAATAAGAAAAAATCTTTTAAATTCGGATATTACGCATCAAAAGGCGAACTTTTGGACCCCCTCATTCACAAAAATCACGAATTTTTATTTTTGCCCTCCAAATTGACACGCCCTACCGGTATATAATCATTAAATAAACATTACCGACCACCAACAAAAATTGTGATATTATGAATGAAATGACAATAATACAGTTTCCCCCAACACACTTAACATGGATACCAAAAACATAGTACATACCAGGTGTTATGTATAAAATATAGTCCCTTGTACTATATTACGAGTATTAATATGGGAAAAAAAAAAAGAAAAAAAGGGATACCGATAAAAATATTGAAAAAATATGAGCTTATATATTGAATTACGTTATCAAGAGTACAGAATTCAATTATATAAGCAAAATAGTCGTTTTCTGTGAGAAAAAAAAGTTAAAAGCGGACCCCCCCCCCCTGTACTCAAACGACTACATGACCAAAAGAATAGATTCAAGATGAAAACAGAATAATATTAAAGGCTATGAAATGGAAAAATCAATACAACCTTTTAAATATTTAATTTATAGCAATAAAATATAGTAATATTATACAGCATACCTAATATAATCCCATTTATATGTATATATATATATATATTAAATATTTATTGCCAAATAATACCTGAGATCGTGACTTTTCTTGAAATCTGTTCTTATCAGTTTGATAATTGTGAGGACTGATCTGAAGAAAATATTGTTACATCATTAAGTAAATATGCTGCTTTATTTAGCATCCATGCTTCAGTTTTATCAGCATAGTTCTTTTTTCCAACTTTCTTTGTGTTTCTTTTCAAAAGTCTAAAAAAGAGGAGTGATTGAGGGATCACATGAACATATCATTTTCGTTTAGATACATTTAAAAATACATTAAAGATATATGAGTTAATGCTTTTGTCCTGTATGACCTGGATCACTGGATGTAATTTTAACAAGGATATAGCAAGATAAAAAATCATTTGTTGATTGTTTAACATAGCGGCATTTGACTGTATTTTTTAGGCTAGTTTTGGCTTTATTGAAAAACAGATTAGAGTGGGAATTTTTTTTTTCAATTACTCCCAGTTCCAAATAAGCATGCCAGATGGCTTCTTGGATTACAGAATATATTATCTGGTGTGCAGAACTCAGGTAAAATAAATAGCTAAATAAATCAAGATTCTAATGTAATTTTTAATGTTAACTAGGGTCTCTGCCCTCTGCGAGCTACGCCCTTAACGCCCGTTCAGACTTCACAGCCTCTAGAAACACAGTAATGTATCTGTTTAAAAAGTATTACCCGGCTGCGGAAGATTGAATGATATTATCACTACAACGGCAGCTATCTTCAATAATCGAGTTGCCATGCTTTCCCGTTTGAATGAGGTATTTTTTGGCCTCATTCATCGTTGCCCTTATAACGGATGGGTTTATGATTCTGTTATGATTAAAATTTGAGTTACCATCATTAGAGAAAAGTATATAAAATTATAAAAAAAAATAATATTTCGAAAACTAATTCGAATTTAAAAATTCTAATACCAGTTTTGAGATCTCCGGGTCAATACGAATTTTTGGTGTTAATTTCATTGCAAAGTATTCCGTATTTTAGCAGAAATCGCCGTGAAACATAATCAGTTGTTTAATCAGTCGTTTCATAAATTCGTTACATATCAGTCGTTTCATGAAATCAGTTTCATATTTTCGTTTCATTAGGATTTTATATATATAGGGCAGATAGATGTAGAAAAAATATATGAAAAATATCAATTATACGTTCAAATAATAAAGTTTTTTTCGGGGTCAAATTTACACAAAAAAACCTTGTATTAAGCATAAGTTATGAAACACTTTCCAACATATTCAGAATACTATAATAGAACTTTTCCGTTTAATAAGGTGATAAATAATACTTAATAAATCCATTTCAAAAATGCATATCATATAGTACAGAAATTTTCATTAATAAACTTAAATGTACACAATTTTGTTTTCTGCAGCCCTGTGTATGAATAGTTATTCAAATCATGTAATATGCAACAAATTAGTTAAATTTAAAACTGAATACAACTGAATTTCTATTACAGCAATTATCGTTCATGGATTGTACTGCCAACGAATTATTTTGGGTATCCCGGCAAATGAACGATATCTTTAAAAATTTACAGTTTTACTACATTTAAATATGGCTCTCAGTTATAAGACTACAAATATATTTATTAATAAGGCTATGCTTTGATTTTTTAGGGCTATGTACTTGAATGTCGAAATATAGAACATAGCATGTAAATTTTGTATTTTAATTAAATTTTAACTCGAAAGTTGAACTTAATTGGAATTACACCAAGAGATTGCATGATCAAGAAAGTATTTAAAAAATAAATGAATAAAAACTGTTTATCACAAATAAACCATAAAATATTTGTGCATGCAACATCATTATGTAACACATACATCATGATTTTTAATATTTCATTTAGGAAAAACATAATGATAAAAAGAAAAGTGTACAGTTAAACTGATGTCATTGAGCTCACATCCTCTTCACACTAATTGTATATTACTCTCTTATTTCAAGGAATAATGCCCATCGAAATATAAATTAAAGGATTATTCCCTCCGTTTGTCCCCTGTATACTTAACCAATGAAACCCCAAATCTAATCAGGGGAACGCCTTATCATAATAAACTTCTAAACCAAATTTGAAGCAAATCGGATATTTCTGCCTAAAAAACCCATTTAGCTAAATTAAGGGGAGATTAGCTCCTCGATTTCCCTTTTTATACTCAATCAATGAACCTCCTAATCTAATTATGGAAGAGCCTTATCAGAATAAACCTACATACCAAATTTGAAGCAAATCGGATAATTCTGCATGAAAAACCTACTTAGCTAAATTAAGTGTGGAGATTAGCTCCCCATCCCCCCCCTTTTATACTTAAGAAAATGAAACTCAAATTTAATCACGGAAGTACCTTATCAAACTAAACCGGTTTACCGAATTGGAAGCAAATCTGATACTTCTGCATGAAAACTCTTTATCTAAATTAAGAAGGCGATTCGCCCCGTGGTCTCCCCTTTAACTTAACCAAAGAACCTCCAAATTTAATCAGGGAAGCGTCTTATCGAAATAAGCCGGTATAATAAGTTTGAAGAAAATCGCATGAAAAAACCATTTATCAAAATGATGGGGGGATTAGACCTCGTTCTCCCTTTTTATACTTAACCAAAGAGCCTCCCAATCTAATCAGGGAAGCGCCTTATCAGAATAAACCGGTATACCAAATCGACGCAAATCGGATAATTCTGCATGAAAACCCGTTTATGTAAACTAAGGGGGTTTAGTCCCTGCCCCCGCCCTTTATACTTAACCCATGAACCTCCAAATCTAATCAGGGAAGCGCCTTATCACAATGAACATATAAAAAAATTAAGCAAATCGGATATTCTATCAAGAGTTATCGTGTTACGTACAAATCTAGGAACATACATACATACGTACATACATACAGAACCTGCGGGCGCATTAACTCCTGGCTTTGATAGCCTGTAAGCTAAAAAAATAGGTCAGAAACTACCCAAACAGAGTTTATCTTTTAAAAATATTGCAGTTAACCCTCTCGCTGCGCAGCCAGAGCTATGCTCGAGCATGCATCTTCCCGTCAAGTTAATACTATTTGGTTGTTCCCACCAGTTATTTTTAGCGAAAACTTTATCTGATTAAATCAGGACATTTCCCCCCGATTACGATATTAAAAAATTTCTGCTTTGACGAACCGGTGATAAATGATTAAAAATTCTGTAAAAGACGCTCATCGCGAAGAATTACTTACGCAGCGAGAGGGTTAATGCTAAAATAAATTGAAATTTAAGAAGATAAAATACAAAGATTTATAATTATTTACTTTAGAAAACATGATTCTCCACTGACTTTTATTAATATAGTACGTATTCTGCTAGATACAGTCTGATTTAGTCCTAATTTGAAATATTCAATGCTTTAGGGCCTCTGTAACAAATACAAAATCCATGTTTTACAAGATAATATAAAAACTACATACAGCATATTCAAAATATTATTAAGAAATACCTTATTACACTTATGAGGAAGGTTTTCAGGATCAGCGTAAGTTTCTAGAAAATGGGCATGGGCTCAGGCAACACCGTCTCGATATATAGACATGCCTTCCGACCGTCATAAAAAGTAGCCTGTGACGTCACATTTGGCGGTCGCGAGGCTAACGAAAAAGACAGGCTCCCGCGGTGCATCTCAAGTGTCTTTTTTATAGACCGCTACAGGGACGTGATGCTCTTTTCGCACACCTCCATTGGTTTATTTGAGCATCACGTGACTAGCGATCTGTAAAAAAAAAAGATACGTGGAATGCACCGCAGTAGCCTGTTTTTTTCGTTAGCCTCGTGGCGGTCCAAGATTCCCCCCTTCCACCCCCGAAATCTAGTGAGAATTACCGAATCCGGCGCTTGTTTGAATGTTTTCCGTTATGTGTGACGCTATTGGGAATAGATTATAATACGTTTCATTGTTTGTTTTTAAAATATTTTATTACTTATTACAAATAAAAGCAAATTTGTAAGGATTACATACAGTATGCTGCACTCTAATGTTATTATGCCAGCTGGGATGGTTATAGAGCTGAATGTAAATAATTGAATTCCAGTTCTATAGCCAGGCTAGCTAGTTGCCCTACTGCATTCTTTTGGATATATAAAGAGTAATGCGTTGTAGTAAGTAATTAATGATTTAATATTATTGGAAATTTTTTTACCCATTAAAAAGTCTAATCTGTGTTGATAAATGTGTTTATTGTTTTTGTGATGAAACATGTTCATTTTATTTTCAAATAACTATTTATACTTGAATTGCTCGAACCTTTTCGATACGGTATTGGCTCAGGGCTCTGACATTCATAACTGCTCCAAATCTGTATGATACTGTCTTTAAGAACTGCTGTAGAGTTTCATGATTTAAATATTTTTATGTTGTACTAAAACAGGGAAGGTGAACTTGTGACACAGGGAAAATGCAGATTTTTTTTTCGACACAGCATAGATTGGCGTTCTAAAACAAAATGTAGTGAAATTGAACAAAGTTAATTAATTTAGAGTAAATGAGTTTTACTGAATTCGATTCAGAGGATTAGTTGCATTTGTCATACAGATTGAAGAAACTGAAATTTAACTTATTGATATCAATCTAGCTCAATATTGTCTCAAAAGATTTTTAGATTAAGAGGGGATTTAGGAGATTATAAAAAAACAAATAAGGATGATAATCAGAAATGATCACCAGGCAGATTAAAGTAAGAAGCATTTTGAATGTTTTTTCTGTAGGATTTTTCTTTTTTTTCTTTTCTTTTTTTTCTTTTCTTTTTCTTTCTTTTTTTTTTTTTTTTTTTTTTTTTTTTGAAATGGATAACATTAAATACTCAAGTACAAACCGTTTGTTGTATGACTCCAGTTCAGCTTGCATTCTCTTAAAAATAACTTATCTAGTATTAAAAAATAACTAACCAGTTTTTTAATCCGTGAAGAAAATGGAGAAAAGCGTATTTTAAAGCATCAAGCAATAAACTAATTAAAATTTAATTAATTTGTCAGATTACTGCATCATAAAATAAAATATAGATACTAGGAAAAAAATTAAATAATAGCAAAGTCTATTTTAACTTACATAACATTTAGACCCATTTTACACCTCCTTAATCTTCTGCAAATTTTATCAACCTTGTCACATCCAATAAATCGGTTAAAATTAGACATAAAAAGAATTTTTGAAGATCTGTAATTCTTCTTAGGAAGAGCTTCCTGGAGAATATTCATTGCAATGAGCAGAATTTAGGTTCTAATAGCTTGATTAGAGTTAAAAAAAACTTGATTTAGAGATAATAAATAATTGTAATAACACTTATAATAAAACTTATAATAATAATTAAGCTTTTAGATATATGAATTCATAATTTGATATTTTTTTCTAGCTAGATTTTTATATATCCAAATTAAACACATTGTCTACTGTTTGATCCATTGGTGGCTTCCATGAATACTGGATTTTGTAAAAAGGTTTTTTTTTCCAGGATATGAAAGATCTTCAGTGGTACCGGAGTAAAGGTCTATGCTTTTATTTAGAAAAAAATTCTTTTTTTAATTCTTTTCTTTATTTAAAATGCATAGATGTCCTTCTTCCTTTTTTTTCAATTCAAATAAACAAATTTTGAACATGAAATTTTATTTAGTAAATGAAAGTAAATAATTACCATACAGAAACTGGGAACACTTTGTTAAATATTTTCTGCGTTTGTTTCATTTGGAACAGAAAGATCAATATAATTAAAAAACGGGTCGGGTTTTTGGTAGTATTACAGTTCACTGCCAACTATTTAGCCTAAAGTGGTGGAAGGTCAGGCCAAATGACAAAAAATTGGACTTCAAAAAATACTTGGTATCTTGCCACACGTATACCATTAAAAACACAGTTTTTATATCAAAACTCGGTGCAGGAAACTTAAATTTCAGTATCAATACAATATATACACTTTAAAAATAAACAAACTCTTAGTGTAAAATATAAAACTAAATAATAAAAAAAAAGAATTAGTAAAACTAATTTCCCTAATCATTGATGAATGATTGCACAAATGTAAAAAAATAGGACTGAGATAAATGAGTCAAAACTTAGTTTTTAATTTGAAAAAAATCTTTGATAGAGGACGGATTTTAACCCTTATCTGAAACGGAACAATGTATGTAGGGGATTGTAAATTTTAACGCACTTTATTCCTTGCATAGAGAAAGTATTTTTTTATTTTATTACAAAGAATCGCCTAACTAGATCGCCTGTCAGTAGTATTCTAAAAAGTAATAATTTTATTAAATGTATAGGGTTATTTGTGACAAATATTACTATACAGGAAAGTAGTCTAGAAAAATAAGGTTTGTATGAACAAGGATTAGCGCTTACCACTTTAGTAATGGTTTCATTTTTATGATAGCAGACAACATGTTAAGCGTAGTTCGGTCATATGTAAGCAGTAGGTCTCATATAATCGGAATCTCCTAAAGATAATTAATAGACTACAAATATTGCATATTTTACATGACTGGGGTATTTCAATTTCAAGTTGCGAAAAACAGCAGAAAAAACTGACACAATTTTGAAAAAAATAATCATTCCTCTATAATAGGAAAAAGATTGCAAATCACTATAAGAGCAGAAGGAAGAAAGGAAATAGGACAGATAGGCGAGAAACAGACATTAGGTAAATAAAAAACAAAGTGATATAATCCAACCCCAGTTGGTGTGCCTAGTATAGGTGAAGATTCCAAATGCTTTGAACATTTTCAAGTAGTCAAGCAGACTGCAAAACCTACCTTAATTTTTCTCCCAGTTTTTACCAAATTATTTGTTTAGTTAACAAATTACTAAAGAATGTTTATGTTCGTATTGAATCCCCCCCCCCCCTTTATCATAGACTAATTAGAGTTGTATTTTAAAATTGTATTTTTCGAACTATTTCTTTAGCTTAAACTTTTGTTTACGTTCAAAATGTCTCATCCCAAGTGTAGAAAGTGTCTTAAGAATTATTCTAAATCACTTATATAATTTAATTAAATATTTTAATTAGTAAGAAGAAAAGTATGAGTTTTGAATCCATGTTTCTAAACAAAAGAAATGAGCCTGTGATATTGATAAAAGCTTTTGAAATCGACTAAACTTCCATAACCGGGTTTACAGGTTGTCTTCCAACATGAGCGATTCTGGAAATAATGTGACTTTATGCATATAGAATTTAAAACTATGAAGTTAATATTTTGCCACATGTGGTGCTGTGCTCTGAAGTATGTTAATTGGTTCTGGAGCATTTATTTTAAAAAAATAATGAATATACTTATTGAATATACTTAATGAATATACTTAAATTTATGAAGCACAGAAACTTTTATTCACAAATCATATAATAAACAAATAATTTAACTAAAATGGAGCAATCTTTTTTACTTTTTTAAAACCTCGCGCAAAGTATATAATTTCTTGCTTTCTTGTCACCTATTCTATTACCACGATTCGTGACAGCGGTCTAATTAAGACTGCAGAGTGCACACACATAGAAAAGCCCAAAGTCACATCAAATATGATTGGAATATAACAGCTAATCAGAAAATGGTTAACGCAAAAATGACAATGAAAGCGAAAGAAAGATAAAAGTGATACAAAAAGCAGGAAAAAGGGGTAAAATTAAAAATAAATTTTTGGTGACTTTTATTCTATTTGTTCGGGCATCGCAAACAGAATGGACGTAGATGCTTCCTTATTTATCTGTTGTTATAAAAAGTGGAAAAAAAAGAATAGAAATATTGAAGAAAATTTAAAATATTGAAGAGATTCCTTCTTAAAAGAGCCACCACTTTGTGGAAGGGGGGAAGCAAAGGACAAAGAACAAACGACCGGGAAGCCAACGTATTTAGGTTTATGGAGCAAAAAATCCCGGCGGAAAGAACACCACTATTACTCAGAGAAACTCAACCAGTAGAAACAGTCTAGGGACAACGACAATAAAAAAAAAAAAAAAATCTGTTTTTTTCAAACATTTAGCATAATAAAGTAAACTAATTTAATAACAGGACCACAGTGCTTTGGTGACACCGGCCACTGGACGAGACAAATGATAGAATAAAAAGGGGGAGGCAGGTGAACTTGAATTGGATGGAGTGGGAGATTTTGAGAAAAACAGAAAATTGCTGGAAGATGGAAGACTCCCCCCCCCCCTCGTTTTTATGTTGAGCCATCATTTACCCGCCCTCACCTTGTAAAAATCTCTCTCACTAGCAATCTTCAAACAATAAACTATCATTTAGATGATTTGATGTACCACAGTAAAAACTCTTTGCAATTAACAGTTTAGTAAGTAACTCTCAAAAGTACTTTACAAGTTAATTACCAAAAGGAAAATATTACATTCTTCCTTACCAGCGTATTAAAATTTTACAATTATTTACCTTTTTATAATCACGACACAAATAATTTGTTTTAACTGTGTTACATTTTTCACATGTTAAGCTTTTAAAATAAATTAAATAAACAAAAAAGTAAACGAAAGCATTCTAAAGGATTTGATTTTTATGCCTTGTTAGGAGAAATTTTCTAATAGAAGTAAACAAAATTATTTTAATTTCATTTAATAATTTTCAATTATATTTTATCCCGTTTAGTTTTTGTAAGCATCTAATATTATGTAGTTATAGACAGCCATTTTCTCCTCTTTAAAATAAAAGGTTTTTCTTATGTATTTTTCAAAACTGAATTTAGAGAAAATATTAAAACAATTATATCATGTATAGTTGGAGCACAAAGTGAGAATTTCTGTTCAGTAGGAAAACGATAAATAGAATTTTTTAAAAAAAGAAAGAAAGAAAGAAAAGAAAAGGGTAAATTGTAGATTCGCTCATGAAGCCACGATATTTTAAAATTGGTTGAATGCAAATTTAGTCACAGAGACACCAATAAATACGATGCCAGATTACTGCAGATTGTTGACTAGAAATTAGCAGCTACCAGTGCATAAGAAAAAAAAATCCCTGCCGGCTCGTGCCTACAGGCGTAGGTAGATTTCGAAGTTAAGTACGAAATTCACCAACAAACCTTAAATCAAGATTAGAGATAAGCCCAGTTCCTTCACTAAGAATGAGCTCTAAGGGAGCTAAACATTTTGTGAAAATTCTAATATACACGAATACACACACGCATGCATATGGAATAGGTTTAAAAATGGCTAAAGCAAATTCAGAGAACCTCAAAGTGTTAAAATATGTTAATATTTCCATAGTCGGGTTTTTATCATGTTTTAATAAGATTTTTCAAACTCACATGACGTTACATATTCACCTGCTGAGGTCCATTATATTTCCAATATGACGCAATATATATATATATATATATATATATATATATATATATATTATTCGTCAAACTATTTATTTCATTTTGAGTTTTCATGCGGAAATCTTGCTCTAGAAAAGTTATGACGTAATATTCAATTGTTTTCAATTCGTCAAACTGTTTATTTAATTTAGTTTTTCACGTGAAATCTTGCAATATAAAAGCAATTGTTGTGGTGAGAATTTTATTGCTTTTTTTTTTTAATTGTTGGCATCTGCTATAACGAAAAATATATAACGACTGCAATATGTAGTATTTCTTACGAAATCTACCTAAAAGTGGTGCCAGTCAAGAAATCTGAATTTTAAAATCCCTGCCGGCTCTGGCCTACAGGCGGAGGTAGATTTCGATGTTAAGTACTAAATTCAGCAACAAAACTTAAATCAAGATTAGAGATAAACCCAGTTCCTTCACTGAGAATGAACTCTAGGGAGCTAAACATTTTGTGAAAATTCTAATATACACGAATACACACACGCATGTATATGGGATAGGTTTAAAAATGGCTAAAACAAATTCAGAGAACCTCAAAGTGTTAAAATATGTTAATATTTCTATAGTCGGGTTTTTATCATGTTTTTATACGTTTCTTCAAACTCACATGACGTTACATATTCACCTGCTGAGGTCCATTATATTTCTAATATGACGCAATATATATATATTTTTTAATTCGTCAAACTATTTATTTCATTTTGAGTTTCCAAGCTGAAATCTTGCTCTAGAAAACTTATGACGTAATATTCAATTTGTTTTCAATTCGTCAAACTATTTAATTTATTTTTTCACGTGAAATTCTTCAATAGAAAAGCAATTGTTGTGGTGAAAATTTTATTGTTTTTTTTAATTGTTGGCAACTGTTATAACGAAAAATATTTATTTTTTCCTGTCATTGTTGTGTAAGAACTGGTTTTATCAGAATCTTGTTAAGACGGTATTCAAAATTTTTAACCCTCCGCCCCCTCCCATTTCCATTCCCTTGGGCCGATTTTGCCCATTTTCAATCCACGCCGAGATATTAGCCGTCTCAGAGTTGTCGGCGAGTTTGAAAACGAACCGTGCATAATTGCGACTTTTATCATGCGGACAAAATTTAGTACATACATACATATATATATATATATATAAACTTTTTAAGTGGGGGTGGTTTTGGGTTCCTGGGGTCCTATAATGAAAAGTTATGAAGGAATTTTTCAAAAGTCGCACCATGGTAACGACTGCAATAGGTAGTATTTCTTACGAAACTACCTAAAAATTCTAAAATCGGAACTACAATCAACCGAACTTCCAATTATCCGAGCAGCCTATTTCTCCCCAATTTTTTTTTAAACCGAACTTCCAGTTATCCGAACAGTCTATTTCTCCGAATTTATTTTTTGATCGAACTCACAATTATCCATTGGCTTGGAATAAAATTTTAAATAAAGAAAAAAATCTAACAGTGGATCGGAAAATGAGGAATGTAAAACAATAAAGGAGATGAGAAGAATCCTAAGCTATGAAGAATATGAAATTAAATAGTGGTTAAATAAGAATGTGGATGAGATTCATGACGCAAAATAAATTGAAGAAAATGAAAACGAATGATCTCAAAATGACCCAGATCCATTACCTAACGAAGACCGAATGTTTGGAAACAGCTATGGCTTGAACGACAGAAGAACGTTGATACTATTCAACTAACTTATTTATGAATAATTAGAGATATGGCAGTATTGAAAAGAATGTCTTTGTTGAAGCAAGCAACAATCAAAATCTTTTTTACCTGAATTAAAATCTCCGTAGTTCAGGAAATAATAAAAACGGAGAAAAAAATAATGCTAAAAATGTAGAAAAAAATAAACATGCCATCACTAATTGGTGCTGCCAGTCCTAAGCATAGATAACGTGTGAAGGTTTTAGTATAGTTAGAAACATCCCTTATATTGTCTGTCCATTTATCCGAACTCTTGCTTATCACACTTGGGTCGGTCCCAACTTGTTGGGTAATCGGCGCTCTATTGTATCTCCAAACTATAAGAATTAACACTAAAAATGCATGATCGTGGCGTCACATTAAATCGGAGTCAGATGACATACATGTGTTTGAAATGTCACGTAACTAAATGGCGACGTCATTACATTAAAAGGGAAAAAGCATTGAAAAAAATTATGTGATGTATAGGTACATACATTATATCAGTTCCAACTAACATCACAAACATTCACTAGGCGACAGCGATAAATAAAAAAATAAAGTAAATAAATAAATATTCAATATATGTTTTTTTCTGTTTTCATTAATATATAAAAAATGTTATTGTTTAAAGTTAGTGGTAGTTCAAATTTAGTGAGTTGAGGGTTTTTACGAATTTATTGTACATTTTTGGATTCTAATGGGTATATTATTCCTTTGTTTATTGGACATTAGGGCATGGCAAAATATTTCCATCCAGTTAGTGGTCGACGGAATAATGGAGAAATATCGAGAAAAGTAATACGTCAATTAAAAAAAAAATGCTGCTAACGTTGATATGTTTTTTAACGTTTTCTGTTTTGTTTGAGTCTTCTGTCAAAATCTCCTGAGGATTTACCCTTATATTTTTTAAAACATTTTTGAGAGGGGAAAAAGATCGACATTTTATAACTCAACATATGTAGAAACAAGATAAACAACTAAAAATGAAAAGAGTAAAATAATAATAATACGAAGAAGAAACAGCATTATTTCTGAGACCTATGTTATCAAATAGAACAGTAAACATAAAAAAGACAGGAAATTATAATGGAAAGAAAAAGGATACAATCAGTGGACATTGAAGTTTTGAAGTTTTCTTTCTTTATTAATGCAATCTATAAAGTCCCATTTAGCTCTCAAGAAATCTCGAACAATTAAGACATTTGTATATCCACCCCTTTCCACTTCAGATGAAAGATACTTTCCAAATAATATAAGCGCAATTTCATCTTGTGATTCTAATACGATCTGAAATAGCAAAAAAAAATATGTTCGGGGATTATATTCGGAGAACGGCTTACTTTCGGTACTTTACGGTACATCTAAGTATAACTTACAAGGTAAAATTTTCGAACATAAATCCAAACTGTTTTAACAAACAATTACATCAATGTTTCAGAAAATTAAAACTAAATAGTGACACATGTGTTTTTGTTTATTCAAATATCTATGTTTATTTTTATTGCTATGCCTTATTTTAATATGCTTACATTATTTATTTTTTATGAAATTGATAAGCTGTTTTTAATACTAAACGATACATATATATATTTTTTTTATTATTTGAAATTATAAGCTTTCCATTATAGCATTTACTCATGCACTAATAATAACACTTTTTGTTACAGTAATAGAAATAAAATCAATGACCTATAATCTGCAAAATTCTAAAATTTGCAACACCGTTGCAGATTAGAGAGAGTGGACTGTTATGTTAAATTTGCAAATTTCGAACTTAGAATTCAGATAAAAGAGGTAGAAAATTCCGACTAAAAATAAATTTTAAGACTGGTTTCAGCAGGAATTATAAAAAATTATACTTTTATGATAAAATGCATGCAGTTTACATTCCAGTTAATTCTTTTCTTCTAATTGTTCATTTTCTGATATTAAACAAGATAACTGGATTTTTACTGTGAAATGTATCTGCATAAATCAAACAATTCTGTAACAGAAATCTACTCTTACTCACAGAGTATTTTTAGGTGGTCTCGTAATTATTTAAATACGTAGTAATCAGTGGCGTGGCCTGAAAATTTTCGGTGGTCATCGCAATTATTTAAGTTTATGGTGAAAAATTATTAACTCTAAAATTCAATGGTTGAATGTTCAAAAAAGAAACTTTAAATCTTACCTTCACTTATACATGAACTCCAAATGTTCTGCTAAAACTGGATCGTAGAGTTTTAAAAGCTTATTAACAGTTTTAAAATATTGCTTGGTCATCGCCGCATCCAGCGATGACCGGACGCCACGCCACTGGTAGTAATATACAGACGTCGTCTGTTCCGTCCACTGTCTGTCCGTAAATACCAGCGCAAAAACTATCCAACCGAATGGTTTAAAATTTAATATATATAATCGTTGAAGCATTTTGTTGAGTCATTTAAAATATCATGAAAACCGAATCAAAAGTTAAAAAGATATTATAAAAGTTTTCTTCTTTCTGTTAAATTCTATCATACGTAACTATTTCAGTTATATCCCATGATAGGTAATGATTCTAGGTTGCCATTGTGATTACGCTGCATTTAAGATTTAGTCATATTATTTCCGTATTATTGAATTTAATATACATAATCGTAATAAATTTTGTATTCATGCATTTTTGCACAAGAGTGCAACAACTATTGCACCAAAATCTGAATGTTTATAAAACTAGTTATAGTACGAACGCACCTCATTTCCCACGTTTGGCGTACAATTTCCGACTTATTATATATATACATGTGTATGCACAATTTTCTGGAACGCTGATGGTTAACACCTTGAGGGACCGTGGGATATATTATATCCGATCTAAGTTTAATTAAGATTTGCACCAGAAACTTTTAACTAAGTTTTACTTTTATAACTTTGAAGGAACATTGTTGAAGAAGCATTTCACAAACGCAATTGCTTGCCCCACAAAGGGTTAATGATGGCTTTACATTGTCTCATAGTATAGAACAGATATAAGCTAATACAGTAAAACAAAATTGTAACTTAATTTTATATTTTTTTTCTTTCATAAAGTTTATTCTACCTAACAAAATATATGACAGATCACAAAAAAATTAATCACTTTATATTACGCTTTACATTATTTGATTATTCATTTATATCTATAAAAAAAGTTGGAGAAAATCTAACCTTCCTCTGCACATTTGAACAGAGGCATTTTTTAGCCTCTTCTAAGACAGATGAAGAACTTTGATTATTGTGCATAGACTTCCCAACATCAAGGACAATGATAATAGCTTCCTATAAAAAAAATAAAAAAAAATCTATTATATATATAAAAAATTTGAAGATGTCATAGATTTTGATACTTTTAAGTTCGCTGGATGCCAGTTTTCGCCTTTTTTTTTAAAATTCTTACTATTAGTTCACACTCTCGCTATATCTATTTATTTATTTATTTATTTATTTATATATCTTGTTAAGATTTTCAATCATTAATAATATACTTATTATTCATCCTATCAAGTTGAAATAATTTTTTTAAAACTTGTATTGGATGACAATTGATGTTAATACAGTTTTTTTCAAATATTAATTCATTAATTAAATTTTAATTAATTAATTTTAGTTTTACATGGGAGACAAAATGGCGGCCATTGGTTATTGAAGCAATTAAGCATCTTCATATCTTTAAGGGGGGTTGTCATAGGGGAACCCTTTTCTGTCGCCAAATACCGCCAAGTTTGTCACCAACTTGGGGATATAACGCCAAATTTGGCGAGCAAAATGAGTCGCCAAAGTTGATGCCAACTTGGCGATATCTCTAATATTTCGCAAAATTCCCATAACTTCCATTGTAAATCTACTTGCTTATAGAAAATCAACAAATTGAGATATTTAATGCAACCAAAACTAATATTAGCTTAAGGGATTATATTAAATTTTTCTTTGATGACCTAAGTAGGAATTGACTTTAAAAACAAAATTTTTATATTACTTGCTTTTAAAAATCTTGCCAGCACTTATCGTCAATCTTTTTAAAATTCGCCAATAACAAAAAGCCTATATTTTAACATTGCCAATGACAGATATAACACTTTGTGAATGCATGAATAAATTAAAATAGTTTGACAAAAAATAATTAAGAAGGTATAAAAAGTTGGATAATTTCTATTATAATATCTTAGCTAAAATTATCTGAAATATAATCATGATAAAATACATGAAAGCAAATATATCATTACATATAACAAAAGACCGTGCACATCATCACATTAAAGTCGCATAATTTAGAAATATTTCCTATAAATTAAAAAAATATATATATTTTAACAGGATAAGGATTTTTTCTATTTAATTTAAAAATAGAATAAAATAAAAAACTCTCTTCCAGTATAGAGGAATTTACGTTTTTTTTTTTTTTTAAGCTTGACACGATTTGGGCTATATACAATGTGTCCAGGTATAATCTGGCCGACCTTTATTTTCCCAACCGTTGGTCCTAGATGCATACTTCCAATTACAAAAATTGTTTAAATAAGGTAAATAACTATTTTTTAAGCGATTTGGGTCAAGAAAAACATTTATTTAAAAATTACGAAATTAAAATTTTTATACGGTCCCCCGATCCTATAAGTAATATTTCGTAAAAAATTACTCTGACTCTAACAAGTAAGACAAAAAAAGTCCCATTCAGCTAACATTAAAATTGACCGAGTTATGAAACTTTGAAATGCACGACTTATAGCACTTTTACGCATCTCAAAACAGATGAATTCTGCCATACTTTCAGGGTTCGTATATAAAGTACTTAAACTTATTTCAAGGTAGCTGCGCTTTGAAAGAAATCACACAGCTATTGCGGTTGAGTTAACCTTTATTAGTTAAGTTTCAGATCAGTTAAAATAATTGTATTTTAAAGTATGTTTTATTTTGTAAGGATTTGGGATATGATTTATTTTAACAAAAAATATGCTGTTTTCATGAGGTATTATTTAACTTGCAACGATCGTCTTTCGAGTTTAAAATTTGTTCTCGAACTTTAACTCACTTTCACATGCTTCGAATTTAAATTTTACATACTGACTTAAATCCGATGACAATGCAATATTATTACCCTCTTATACATACTTATATTACGGGATAACACACAAAAAAAAATTCGGATTGATCACCGTCAACAAGTTTAAGAAAGAGTTTTAGATTACATAACATAAGCATGCGATGGTTGTGTTTTTTTAACTTTTATAATTACGTTTTATGTATTTTTTTAACGCTGAATAAAAACATTACTTTCACTTTTAACTATCATGTCAGGATTTTTCGCAAATCGTAAATTGCAAGGTTAGAAAATAGCGAAAAATCTGATACTGTGAAATAGATATAAGACTTTTTTATTCAGTTTAATTTTATTTAATTCAATAATTTATTAAATTTTTTGGCTTATACTGGGTTCCTTACAGCTAAACAGACCAGGGGTCCGATGAGGTTGGGGGCGGGGGGGAGGCGGGATCAATTTTAACTTTTAGCTTTTTAACTTTGAAAATTGCGATTTGAGAAAAGTCCTATACGTGATGGTTTAAAATGATGGTCATTTTCGGATTCAGCGCTAAAAAATACACAAGAATCAATTTTGTAAAGCTAAAAAACATCTATTTTATAATATCAAATTTTCACTATTTTGCATTTTTTTTAAATCACGATTTGCAAAAAATATTTACGTGATCGTAAAAAATAAAAGTCAATTTCGGATTCAGTGGTACAGAATACGTAAGAATGAATTATGAAAAGCTAAAAAACATGACATAATCCAACTTTTGCCGGCTAGTATAATCGAATAACATTTTGAAATATGTATCATTTTGTAAAGAATTGAGGTTGTTAATTTTCATCATTTCATTAAAAAAAAATTCTGGTTTTCTTTCTTCTTATATGTTTATTACAAGTTATACGAGGGTGAGTCGGAAAATAAGTTTCCCCTGGCAACTGTGGACAGAGGTGTATAGGAAAGACAAAAAATGTAATGAAACATTAAAGATAAGACATAACTTTATTTTTCTACTTAAGTGCCAAGTGAGTTGAGACATTTGTGATACCCTTTATAAGCTTCATAAAGCCCTCCAGGAAAAGAACAGGGCTCTGCATACAAAAGAAGCGTTGAACGGTTTGTGTGGCTTCAGCATTGCTTACAAAGAAGTAGTCAAGCATTGCTTTCGTCTGTAGTGGCCGTGCACGTCCGTCCAGGTCTCGGCTTGTCCAACACTTGCTGTTGCCCCTCACGGAATTGGCGGCACCATCTCCGCACCATTTGTTTCAAAATCACATCTGGACCATAGACTCACACGTGGCGGTTATAGATTTCTGCTCCCGATACTCCACGTGCCCATTCATAGCGATTAACCGCTCTCACTTCCTCCTTTGACCACGAATTCACAACGCACTTTCTCTCCATATCTACCGGGAACAGAATGATGCAGAGCCCTGATTTTTTCAAGGAGCGCTTTTTGAAGCTTATAAAAGGGTATGAGAAATGTCTCGACTCACTTTGCACTTATGTAGAAAAATAAAGTTACGTCTTATCTTTAACGTTTCATTACATTTTTTCACTTTCCTACGCACCTCTGTCCACAGTTGCCGAGGGAAACTTATTTTTCGACCCACCCTCGTATATTTTGCATTAATATGTCGAAATGATTAAAGATTTCAAATTTATATTGCAGTGTTCATTTTACTCTGAACCATTTTTTTAATATATCTGATGAAATTATATTTCTACTAAATTTGTGAATGACCCCTAATTTGCAGCAAAAAATATGCTCCAACTTTAAACAGCTATTACTTGGTCAATTTTAATCGTAGAAAAACGGGATTTTTTTTTGTCTTAATTGTCTGTGTAACAAGAAAATTTTACTAAATATAACTTATAGAAGCCGGGAACCATATAAAAATTTAAATTTCGTATTTTTTAGTAAATGTTTTACTTGACCCAAATCGCTTTAAAAATAATTCTATACCTTATTTAAACCATTTTTGTAATTTGAAGTATGTATGTAGGGCCAATGGTTGCGAAAATAAAGGTCGGTCAGGTTATACGTGGACACACTGTATATATTGGGATATATATGTATGTTCGTGTCTTTTTCCATAAAAAAATTACTTCTTTTGTATATAAAAGTAGACAAATGGCTTTTTTATACTAAATAAATTACATAAATATTAAAAATATTGGTTGTGTACGTAAGGCAGTAAATATGTTCTCAGAAAATATGCCTGGAGATGTTTTCTCTCCACAGCCCATTATCTATATCTCGCCAAGGCCCCCCACTTCCGTCTGGGATTTCTCTAATATTTATTGAAATATTCTGTATAATGATTAAGTTGATAATTAACATATTATATCCCAATACATAAGAAAAAATATATATATAACTTAAATATGTTACTAAACATATTTAAAACTATTAAAATTTTACTTGATTTGTTTTTTGATGTGCAGTCGTATTTATTTCATTTGAACCAAAATTTTTTTAATGTAATCCAGTTATTTATCTGTTCTATCTTTACTCATTTAAAACAGATTCCTTTTTATATAAATTCCTTTTTTTTTTTCTTCTTTTTTTTGCTAAAAACTAGATTTTTTTCCATCTTCCTCTATTTGTATACAGGGTGGTTCAGAACTATATGTAAAAAATGTAAAGGCAGGTAGAGGGGACCTAAATAAGCAGATTTGTATAGGAATCTGGGTGCGGAAATACAGCGTTGTGGCAGTAGAGTGCGCTGTTGAATTCGGCGAATGAAAGCGCTTCGCTGACTTGAATCGTGATACCCCCGCAGCAGTTTCGAGCAACTTACATCATTACACCAATACGGATCTTTCCGACATGCGTTTTGTGTATGGGGCTGCACAAGGAAATGGCTCACACGCATCCCACATCTAACAGCTCTCGAGCCTGTTGAAGGAATATCCTCTATTCTATTTAACCCTAGAACTACCGGAAATTTTACTCAAGTTTTATAAAAACATTCTACACCAGAATTTTTACTTAAAGCTATTTAATTTGTTTATTTAACTTATTATTGTCTGATTTATACATTTAGTTTGTTTTGAAGAAATTTCTGGTTTGAATAAATATTTTGAATGTACATGTCGGGTCCATTGGACCCTTCTGGTAGACAGAGGGTTAAAATTTTGAATTTTTTTTAATTAAATTACTTATTATTTACAAATGAGCGAATTAAACAATATGTTTTTATTTTCGTTAATACCGTTTCTAAGAACATAATCTCCTCAATCTTGGTGTCGCCTGTAATAGACACTATAACACACTCTTTATATTATTTTAAGTTTTTGAGTTTGTTGAAAATATTTCTTTCGCTTTTCAATAGATGGGAGCATATTATAAGAATTTATTTCTCTACTGAAACATGTTTGGAACTGTTTTACAGTCAATTTAATGTATATTTTGTGGTCTCGTGTTATTTTGGTCTCAGGACAAAAAAAAGTTATTTGGATCAATGCAATAAGCTTTCTGCATTCTTTGTACATGTAACTTTTTCATACGAATTAGGCCCTGGAGCTATCGTTCTCAGTCTAAGACCCAGTAAAAATACTCTCCATTTTCCTCTTTCGTGTGTTCGCGCTATATAAATCATGGATTTAATAAAATATTTTTAAATTTTTGATCTAGTTTATAAGGATGAACAACATTTGACAGAAATCTCAATTAAGTTTGTGTTTCTTAGATAAAATTGGACAATTTATTGTGATTAACATTGCTGTAAGAAAAAAGTTCTTTATAAAATTGTGAGATATTACTGTGAGTTTGACTTTAATAAGCAAATTTTAAATGTGGCACTGCTGAAATATCAATCTCTATATGGATGTATTACTTCATGTAATAATATTGAGAATTTTTGAAAGCAGGGTACAAGACTTTCTTTTAATAGCAGTAAGAAAAGTAAAAAGTTGTAAGGGTTTTATTGAAATTTAAGAGGATTTCAGAACAAACATTAGAAGAAAAACACTGTTTGTAAAATTGCGCATGTAACTCTTACTATTTAATATTACAAACATTAATATTTTATGATTCAGTAATAATTGTATATTATTAAATACTTACCTTCGTATTTTTTACAGCAAAAGACAATCGTCTATAAATGTGCGAATAGCCTCTGTATTAGAATCAATTTCGTTGTTGATATTGACTTATAAACTACAATTAAAATCAAATACATAAACGGGCTATATAAATCAATTGATAATTTGAGAAATATTACCTATGAGTTTTCCGGGATCCATAACCTATAAAAGAAACAAACAAGAATATTTTCATTATATTAGAAATTATCTATATTAAACAATATTAATTTGAATTGCTTTACCATTGTGAAGTTAAATTACTTCCAACTATATATAGCATTAGAAGTGCGAAACATATTTTTGTTTGTAGGGGTAATCTATTAAACTATCGAACCTATTTAAAAAGGTAAATGTTCACCGACAACAGTTTTCAAAAATTCGAAATTTAAAAGAGTAAAATAGGCAGAAAAAGTTTGTAAAATCACAATCAGTTCTAAACTATCGTCTCAATTAGAAACATTTTTCAAATATTATATTGATTATCTCTGCTTAAATTTTTCTGTATTTCATGTGAAAATTTCTGCAATCCAGAGGGTACAAGCAGGGTTCCCGCTGAATTTTGGCTAAACTTATAATTTTGGATTATCCGAAAAAATAAATATATAGGGGAGAGTTGTACAAAACTGGGTAGGCGGACAAAACCAGGTAGCGCTGGTTCTTCCTTAATTTGAACTTTTATCTGTCGGCCAACACCAGGAATTGCTTGTCGAAAGTCATTACGGCATTTGTATCTGAACGAAGCATTATTGTGTGCAGTTATTTTTGTGTGAAGGAATGCGTTTGAATTTCTCTTTAAAAAAAATTATTTTGTTTGTTTCTATGTTTTTCGCGTATGTTAACTGTTTGCAAGAATATTAAATATTGGTAAGTACTATATTTAATTACTTGCTTTCTTACAAGTATTTTAACTGTTTTACTGATATTTTACTATAGGACTGAGAGTAGTGACGTTATGTTTAAAAATCTGTGTCACGTCGGGGTAAAACCGGGTACTTAAGAGTGTGTCAAAACCGGGTATACCCATTTTTGTCCTACACTCATGGAATGATTTTTTAGGATAGTTAATACTTTAGCATGGGGTTTTAAATTGCAATTTAATGGTGTTAAGTACTGTTAACCCTTTAATTTGTTATTCATAGCACCTCTAAACTCATACTACAAACAAGGGGTGAGGAAGTCGTTACTTCCAATACTGGGCGATCTGTAACAATTTACTAAGTTAGAAAATCATTCAAAGCTGCATTTTTTTAGAGCAGTCGTAATAAATACTCCAATCAGACGGTTTAAGAAAACAGTGATTTTCCCTTACAATAACGATGTTTTTCCTGGATCTATTTGCTCCTTCGGAAATGAGAGAGAAACCCATGAAAGTCAGTGATAAAACACCTAAGTCTACGCAGCCATAGGTTGGCATAGCTGCAGCAATAAATATTTCTGAAATATCACAGGATAATGAAGCTCATCTTTCCACTTTTAAAAGTGTCGACATCACACATCCAGTAGTTGACAACATCCAGCCTCTTCTATCAATATTTGATATTGTGTAGCCAGCAATCTGCATTTCCAATTTCAATTAAAATGTTATTACCCCTCCCCAGAAAGCCTTTAAGATTGAGAAAAGAGCTGGAAAAAGAAGTGAAAAATGTTCTTTTAACTACTTAACCCTATAAATTAGAGCTCGAAACAAATATTAAAGAGAAAGAAGCTAAATAGTCTGCAAAATAAAAAAGGAAGATTCTTAAAAAGAAAATAAGAAACCGAAAAAGGTTGATGGAGCATCCTCAGAAGATGAAGAAGGTAATGAAACCTGAATGTTTTGCAATTAGCTTTACTCCAATTCTAAATCCAAAGAAAGTTGGATACAATGTCTGAAATGTCACGGATGGGTACACGCAGCATGTAGTATGAAGGAGAATATGTTAATAAATTTGTTTGTGATTTTTTGCCGTTAAAATAAATAAGACTTCCAGCATAAAATAAGTAGGCATATACAATGTAGATAATTTGCTACAGATTTATTTTTGACGCATGGAAGAACACATGTACAATTTCGTTTTGTTAAATATAACAAAAATGTAATTTTTACTATACTAAACAAGATTTTTTAAAAAGAAAATGAGTTTTCCTCGAGTTATAAAGGGGTACCCGGTTTTACCCGACGAGTGGGGTAAAACCGAATTTTCGCATATGTCTGAAAAAAGCTATTTTTTTATATAATCAATTACATTTTTTTAAAAGTATTTTTTAATATAGCCAAAGATTCCTTTAAAATGAAAAACGGTGTTCAGAGTTTGTTTTCCCATTTGATTGCATATGAGAACAATAAACATTTATGGTACGAATTTTGCACCACCTTCCCCTATATATCCAAATGAAAAAAAATGTTAGCAAATTAGATTTCTCGTTAACCATTGATTATAAAATTTCTCTTTAACACACCAAATCTTAATTAGACTTTGTATTTCGTGTCGGAACACTTCCTGAACAGCACTTGTTGTTTCTTTTGCTTCTGCCAAAGTGAAGGACGTTGAGCAATGGTATCTAAGAAGGGGTAAAAATAGCCAAACTGCAAAAAGAGGATTTTTTTTTTTTCGCAACCCTTCATACTTACAAGATCGCCCTTTATAGTGTGGGAGGAAATATTTCAGCAAATTATTTAGAAGAAACTTTATTTATTGTTGTTTGAAAGTAACAAAAATGTACAAAAAATAATAAAGAGAATAAAAGATTTCAAGCTTTGTGTACACAAGAGATGCAAAAAGGGAGATAGGTAGAAGTTTTGAGTGTGACCGCAGGAAATTTAGATGATAAATTATTTATTGTTATTAAAAAGTGCCAAATATAGCAGGAAAAAAGTAAACAACTGTAAAGATTTTAAAATTTGAAAGTTGGGAAAGCATAGGAATCTATGGATTTTTTTAGACAGTTTGATATTAAATGATTGATTATTTATTTTTTGTTACTACGGAATAGCAATACAGGAAAAATTTGATAGGTAAAGGGCTTTAAAATTTTCCGACTTTGCTTGAAGCTGGAATAAACAGTGGCAAAAAGAGCAGTGAGTATTTCAGGATGAGGTCTTAGATGATTCATTATTTCTTGCTATATTAAAGTAAAAATAAATAATGGGATAAGAAAATTTTAAATAATAAAAAAAAATTAAAAGCTTTTGACTTTGTAGGCTGCTGGAAGGAAAATAGTTTTATTTCTTTTTGGTCGGCGGGGTGAAGGATTTTGATGAAATTTCTAAAAAAAAATGGAAGTTAGCTAATTGAGAAGGTTTTCTCTAGAACTAGGCTGATATGCATGATGTGATATGATTGGACGTGGTAAGCAACTTCAATTGCTCAACAACGTAAATGGGAGTACAGCCTGCACAAGGATAATAAAAAGATTCAGCTCTCGCGTTTTATCGATCGTTCAAATTCATCGACAAATGTAGTATTTTTTACCTGTGAAGACCAATAAAAAATGTTACATCTGAATACGAAGGCTTTGCAAAAAGGAAACACAAAGAAATAATTTCTGGCTTTCAAAGCAGAGAACAAAAACTAGCCTAACTGCAACAATTTCTGTTCAAAGAATTCTAAATAAACCTCAATTTCTCAGATTGTTTAAAATATCCGAATAATCTTCAAACAAAACACATTCAGAGAAATAACGATTCCAAATTCTGTTAAATTAATCAAAACACCTTATAGAAAAAAAAATAGAATCGTGAATCTATCGGGTCAAAAAGTAATGTTTTTATTATCATTTTTAGCATCATTTACGCAACACAAATAAAAGAATGTTGGTGATTTTAGCACGCGTCTTATAATAGCTATTGAGATAAATCAATAACCATTAGTTTGGCAAGAATGGAAGGCTTTCAAGGACGACTTGGCATTCGGTTTTGTCCAAAATCCTCTCAATCAATCAAATTTTATATCCCGTATGACGCCACTCGAGACACCATATTGCCTACCAGTCCGCCAAGCCCCCCTACCCCACCAGAGGTGAACCTGTGTCTTCGATAATATTTGCTTTATACTTTACAAGATGATATATAAAAATATGAAGTTATTTTTTCCGTGTTTTCAAAATACTTACTTACATTTAGAGAAGGAATAGTGAATGTTGGTTATTTTGTGCTATAATCTGGTGTCTCTAGTCCTTTGTCTGTACTCCGTCGGTGAACCGGCTAGTTTAGGTATAGGACGAATATGCCTTAATTGTTCTGTTGACCCACCTGTAAAATATACTGCAAAGAGAAACAGATTATCATTAAGAGAACAATGTCATCAAACAAAGTCTAAATTTTATCTTATAGATATATATCTTTTTCTGGATGAAAAAATTGAAGCATTGAGAGCTAGAGTGGATCAATCTCGAGCAATCATTCCAGCTGCGGTTTCGAGAAAAATGCTTTCGAAAATTTGGAATAAAAGTTGTGTTAGTCTATTTTGGGCCAGTTTTAAAGTTGTCAGAAGAGACCAAACTTCTTAAGAAAGCATATGGTAATTAAGTGGTAGTGTCAGAGTGACCAAACACTTGTTAAATTTTTGCACTTGGAGCTTGATATAGATGAAACGTTGGACTATCTATAAAACTAGCTATATCACGTGAATAGTTTCCAAATTAATAAAATTCATTATGCAGCGAATAGATATCGTGGCATACAATGGTTTGACACTCCAAACTCATATTTCACAAAAATGTCGGATTGTCCCCTCTGGATCCCAACGCCTCAATTGTTAAACATGAATACTTAGAGTTGTTCAAGAAAGGACGGCTGAACTTGTAGTTTTTTTAAGAATTTGGTGAGGTATAGAACTTAAGAATATCCTTGGGACATTCTATTCATATATATATATATATATATATATATAATGTGTGAAGAAATAAAAACAAATTTATAAAAAAGCCTAAACCAGTAAAGATTTCTTTTTATTGTCTAAGTTCAAAACGACGAAACTCTTAAACATGAGCAACGATAAATAAAGAATTATTATTATTATATTATTCACGGCTTCATATGTAGAATAAAATATCAGATAGTTATTTATTCTGTTATAAAATAAACTGTAAGGAAAAAAGTCTAGTTTGATATTTTTCCTGTTACTACGATGAATAGATCAGAATATATTAAACTATGCTCGATTAAACTGCATTTACTGTACAGCTCAGATCTAATTGCTCTATTGAACTACATTTTCCTTCCTGGATATACAACTTTCTCTGTATTTACAGTAAAACATGGACATACTAGAATTAACAATATGAAATATTTGATATCATTTTATACTATTTTATTTTTACATGGTGTAACTTTGTACCCTTATTTCCCTTTAAAAAGCCTACGGTAGTGTTTATGCATTCCGAATGAACTAAAAGACGTTAGCTATTTATACTCAGGCAGGTACAGTAATCAAAAGCTCCCTTACATTGTTTTACTTAGATGTTCTACTTTTAACAATTAACCTTCATGTTTAAAAATTACATCTTCTCTTTCTAATCATTTTGCAGAGAATATTAATTCGCATTTTATCCAAAATAAAGGAAGCCGGTTGGATATATTCATACCAACTTTTTTGTCTTTTGGTTATGTAAAAAGAAGAGATTTAGAGTGCATTTAGAATGCCAGTACTAATGCTGGTGCATTTAGATGTGCACTAATATTATATCCATGTTGTTATTAGTTATAATTGACATCGCTACTTAGGCTAAAGTAAATAGAAATTTTAGAAGATGATAATTTTTAGGTGCGTTCGTAATTATATAAATACATAGCACCTATTGTCGTCGTTCGGTCCGTCTGTCTGTTCGTCCATCTGCATATAACAGAGCAAAAACTACCCAACCGAATGGTCTGAATTTTAAATATATAATTGTTGCAGAATTTTGTCGAGTTATTTCAAATTTTATGAAAATCGGATGTATTGTTTAATTACAGGGACAGTCAAAAGTTTGCGGTTACATTGCGAGCAATACAAAAAAAAAATATTTCAAGTGCATGTTAATGATGTTACAGGTTTCGAACTGAATGAAATTGATATGCATTTATGAAGTGCACTAAAATATACATTCAGTACGATATGCGGTGCAAAATATATTTAGAAAACAAGTTATAAATCGAAAGCACGTCATTTGCCACGTTTGACGTGCAATTTCCAACTTGTTTTCATCTGCAGTCGACGATGGATACGAGGAGGAAACGGCGAATGATTGCGAAATGATAACATATTCTGTTACTTTACATATTATAGAGTTGGGAACCGAACTCGGTTATAAAATATTCACTACTTTATTCCGCTTACTACTTTATTACGGCGCAAGAAAGTAAAAATATTTTTTAAATGTATGATTTATATAATTTAAGGCATATTCGTATATATGTTTGCTCAAATTCTTCTATAAAATAGACACACAGGGAATTAAAAATGAAACATTATTTAAAATAACATTTTTTTTTTCTTTTAGGATTTCTAAATGGATTTCTTAACATATATAATAGTAAATTAATTAATATTAATTGAGCAAAGGGTACTTAAATACATTACACTCTTTATTTTATATTTATAATTTATTTTCAACATAGCTGCTATTAAAATGTTCCATTGTTACATTTTTACAGCCATTTGACATTGCTTGGCGCACGTTTATCGGCACATCATTAAATTCATTCTTGTTTCAACTCGTAAGAAATAATATAAATCTTCCCTTTATAATAGGGTTAATATACGTTCTTATTTAATGTTTTAATGATTGTATTGTCCGTGTCTAGGTGTCTTAAAAAAATAAGGGCATGATCTTTGTAAAAACTTTTAGGATTACATTCATTGACTACGGCATTAAATCATATCAGTTTGTCAATTTGACCTTTCAAGAACTACCTAGCTCCCTATTTTACTGCAAGTTCTAATAAAACTAATGTGGTGACTAGGGTCATTTTCAAAATATGCATACATATGCAGTCCCACAGTAAAAAAAAAAAAATGTGCTCATAATATATTATTTAAAACTGACTATAAATATTATATTTATTTAATTACACTACACAACATATTTCTAAAACATAAAAATAATCACTTTCATATTTTTTTCCCTAAAGATGCAGATTTTTGCATCTAGTAGAAGAAAAAAATAGCTGTCCCTCTTCTGTATTTTATAATTCTGTAATATTTTTTCACTTTAAAAGGAACATTTAATGAGATAAGGAATCATCTTTAAAAGGACATTTAATGAGATAATAAATCATCATTATTTTAAATTTCTGACACATTCCAGCAAAAAAAAAAAAAAAAAAAAATTTAAAGAAAATCTACAAAACATTTTGTCCCTCATATTTTGTCAAGTCTGTTACCAAGCTACAATTTCATGCAATAAAGGTTGAGAATTTCACCAAGAGATGGCAGCACATTTGCAATAAAAACACTTATACTAGTTAAATATTTAATTGTAGCTATTTTCTTTTGCAGTTGAAAAACAACAGTGTAGTGGGGTAAAGAATTTTTTATAAAGGTGAGTATTTTTATTAAATGTCAAGTCTGTTACCTAATTTTTTATGTTAAAAATATAAGTTTAGTATTTTCTTTTGCTTGAATATTATTATCTAGTTAATATATTAAAGATTTTGTTTTGTTTCTTAGTGTTAATAATTAGCATGTAGGTTTTGGAAGATATTTTGCTGTTAATGTCAAGTCTGTTACCAGTCAAGTCTGTTACCATGTTACTGGTAATTTTGAGAAAAATTGTGTATAAAAATTATACCAAAAGCTAAAATGCTTAATTAATTATATTTATAGACACATCTAACTTATACATTATCACTTATTTCATTTTTAATGTGAAATTTAAAAGTAATTTTTTTAAATGTTTTTCTGAATTGTATGCATTTATTGAAAATGAACCACTAGCACTTGTTAACACGTGAGTGCCACGATGACTGACACTGAAGGTAAAAAAAATTACAATGTTTCAAGTAATTTTTAAGAAAGTATAAACCTGAAATAAATAAAAAGTAAGTAAATTTTAAGTAAATTTTCAGTAACTACTTAAAACAATATATATATATATTTATTTTTATATTATATTTTTCAACCGTCAGTCATCGGTGAATAACGCGTTCTAAAAGGAAAGTTCAGTGTCAGTCACCGGCGACGTCTATTATACGGCGACTATATTAAGAAGTTCTTAAAGTTTTAATAAATAGTGAACTATATTTCAGTTAAAATAATTAATTTTCAATTAAAAATATTTCTTCAAAATGGGACGTAAAATATAAGAATTAATGTTTCTAATCTTTTCGTTCGAATTTGAGGGCCCTAAAACATAGGTCCCGAAACCCCGTTATCCAAGGAATTAATTAGGCCATACGTATGCAACATTTAAAATGTTCTCTAAGTCAACAACAGATGATAATAAATACAGATCGGCGAATCTGAAACACATCAATGCTTCTTCTTGGCTTTGTTTTGTGAGGTGCTCATTAGCTGAATATGTGTTCGTTATCCGAACATAAAAATCACTCGCGAATGAGTTCGTTAACCGATCTGTTCGTAAACCGAAGAGTCGTTAACCGATCACCCACTCTACATATAATTGCTTCAGAATTTTGTCGAGTCATTTCAAATTTGTTGAAAATCGAATCAAAACTTAAAAATATATTAATAAAAGTTTTCTTCATTCTATTAAATCCTATCATACGCAATTAATTCAATGCTATCCCACGATAGCTAGGGATTCAGATTGCGCGGGTGATTACATCTTATTTAAGATGGACTCCTTTTATTTTCGTATTACTGAAGTTAATATATATAATTTCAATTAATTTTGCATTTATACGTGGTTTAATAAAAGTGCAACAGCTATTGCACCAATATCTGAATATTTATAAAACTAGTTATAGTAAGAACGCACAGTATTTCCCACGTTTGACGTACAGTTTTCGATTTGTTATTTCTCTAATGGTTTTATTCTGAGCCGGTGAGGATCACCAGTTGTAAATTGAAAGTGTACTCAGAATTAAACTGCAACAGAAATAGTAAAGTAAAAAAAAATATCACGTTAACCTCCGACCTATCATCCGACCTATATCCGACATATAACGTATCAAGAAGTGGGATAAAAATCGATTTCAAAATTCCCTCTTTACTCCAGAAGCAGGTTGAATTAAATAAAACAGAGTAAAAATAGTTCAGAAGGCATAATTTCACTCAGCACATACTTAAGAGAGTATTACATTTAAGAACGTTTCGGAAACATGCTCAAGTCCAAAACTTTCATTTCGGGTGATCCAATTCAAAATACTCCAATTTAAGTGACTTGAGTATCATAGTGTGCAATATAAGAGAAATTTCTTTCGAGGTATTTCACCTCATTCATTTATGCATTTAAGGATAATATTAATTACTGCATTAAAATGAATGATATATTTTAATACATTTAATTAAAGGGAGTAAGTGTACTATTAGAAATGTGATGAATCAGCCGTTTATAACTGAACTAAACTAAACAAAATGCTGTTAAAAGAGATAAAAAAAATGCACAGAGATAAAATGCATATAAATATCTTCCTTCAGATCGACATCGCTCAAGCAGCGACGTTCTTAGACGGCGGTCGTCTTTCTTGATACAAATATTTTCGCAAAAATTCTTAAAAACAAGAAATTGGTAAATAAAATCTTAAGATCACATGCATAATGAATGCAAACATTAAATAAGATAAAAATAAAATAAAATAAAAATTGATATTTTTGAACGTGAATTAACTTCAACTATTGTTTTATATTCTGCATAGCATCTCTTTCCAAATTTTAGGTACCTCAATGGAGGCTGAATCTTTGTAAATATTCTCACTGCGTAAAAAGATTTCTATTGATTCCTGGTTAATGGTTGGTAAATAAAATAATGATGGATAAATTATTCTGCTAATTTTAAAATCAATTTGTAAAGGTTCGTTGCTACATAATCTGGCAAATGATGTAGTTCGATTGTTATTTTATTTTATTCTATGTTTGCCTTTTTATTTCATTATACATGTAGTCCCTTCACACATGTGGTTTTATTTACCAATTTCTTGTTTTTAAAAATTTTTGCGAAAATATTTGTATCAACAAAGATCTTGGGAATATCGCCGTTTGAGGGATGAAATATATGTCGATCTGAACAAAGATATTTATATAAGTGTATTAAGTGTATTTTTATCACTTTCAGCAATTTGCACCATAATTTGGATTATTTTAAGTGATTATCATATAATTGTATTGTAATTGATTTAATTACCTTTATCCTGTAACAAATTACCGAACCGAATTTGAAATTATATATTGAAACAGGGAGAATTTAATGAACAACGTTGTTTGACCCTTCAAATCCGAATTCGACAGCATATTGTTTTGAAGGCATTATATTTTATTCCATGTAAAGAATTATTTCAAAATATTTAATAAAGATTAATCATCACTTAATCATTAAAGACTTGATACAAACATGATTTGAGTGAAAAGTGTGATTTTGCCGATCACAATTTCTAAAAATGGTACATTTAAATGCAAAATTTTTTTCATTATATCGCTCACCCGAAAGAAAAGTGACACATCTCGACAAAACTAAATTTCTCTGGAGAAGCAAAAGAAAATTTGCCCGATTTTACTGTAACATAATATGGTAGCATTTATCTCTGCATGCAGGAATGAAAACGTGTATAAAAGCATAAAACCCTTAAAAATAAAGATGTAGGATGAGGTTTGGAGGTTTGGGTAATTTTACCTCCCCACATAATCCACCCCCCTTATGTTGGCACTAGCGTAACTAAGTGATTTTCCGTATAATTACACTTATGAAACTGTTTGTATAGCAAGACCTATTACTGATGACATGATAGACCTACATGATAGATTACATGATAGACCTATTACTGAAATGAAACGCAAAATGAATTTTTGCAAAATGTGCCAATTTTCTTGCGGGTGAGCGATATATTAAAGAAAACATCCAACATTTCCCGGGTTACAAAACATACTATCCCATGTACAGAATATAATGTTTGTTTTCGGAAAGCAAAACCCCCCGTCTTTTTGCGCATGCGCCAAGTCTGCTTTGATTTTATCAAAATAGGGGTGAGCGGAGCTTATTTAGCTACATTTGACTGAGCGCCAATCTTAGTGACAACATAGAAGTGAGCGATGTAGAACTTCGGAAAATACCCATTTCAGCGTAACACTTAGATAGTATAATAATCGCAGAATGCTAGGCGGTGCTTTCGAAAACGAACAGTATTTAATATATATATATATATATATATATATATAGTATGATTCATAAAGATGTAGGAAGTAACTTATTTCCTTAAATATTCCCCCAACACGCATATTTCTAATTGCAAATTTTTATAAATAAAGGTACAAAAATTCATGATGTATTAATAAAAAATTGGAATTCCCTGGTGCTTTTATTTGAGAAAATACACAAACTAAGCTTTTATTTTTAAAATTATTTTAATAACCATAAAAAAAAACAGTGAACTGAAATACAGTTCTCCAACAAATTGCCTTTTTAAAGTAAATTTTCTTCTATATTCGACGGTATATATATATATATAAAAAAAAGTGATGTTTAGATGTAATTAGATTTGCGGTAAAAAAGGAAATGGATTGGATGTCGATATGACGTCAGCGTTACACACGAATATGTTTTTTCTTTATAATACACAAGATATTAAAAATCACGACACTATATAAAAGTATATGAATATTCGTGCATTCCAAATTGTAATTAAAAAATGCAATATATATTTTCTATCATCAGTACATTGAAAAAATGTATAAAATCTAAAAACTCAATGATATGAATGATAATATAAATATGAGAAAGGCATAGAACTTGTTAAACATCCCTTATATGAAACTGTCAATTGTGGTTTTGTGAATAAAACATCGGATTACAGTATACGATATTTCCTAAATTTCTTAAAGTCTGTGTTTCTTCAGTATATCTCTTGTTTTGCTTCTTAAATGTTATTTATACTTATGTTCTACTTATTTTTTTCAACAAAATTTCAGCTACTTATTTATTTATTTTTAAAAAGTCTAAAGAAAATGATATCGGACATAACCTATTTTACTTTATTATTTTTGGAAATAAAAGTTTCAAATCAATTTTCTCTTGATAATGATTTTTAATAATAAGTTAAAAACAAGCAATCTATAATAATTTAAAGTAGTTGAATATCTAAACAGCTCTAATGAAAAGGTTCTTTTCCCTATAGAATGATGAATTTATATACTAAAATGACTGTATGTGTGTAATTAAAATTTACCTTTAAAAGAGTTGGACAAGTTGCAAATAAACGATGATCCGTGATTCGCAATTATCTTAGGGTGCGTAACAACTAATGAAATGTGAATTGTTTGTGATATAGTATAGTTAAAAAAATACTTTATGAAATTTTTGGGGTAGATTCTCTAATTCTATCGCTGTGAATAAAAATGGAAAAAATGGGGATTATTATGTCTTTATTCGTGGCATCATGTTCGAAATAATATTAAAAAATATATAGATACATTTTAGACTGTTCTTAAAGTTCCTAAATAATGTTCTTCTTCAAGAAGTTCTCGGCCTAAAAGTAGAATGCATTAGCATTCGAAAATTCCAAACATTTAAAAAAGAATGCATATATTCAGTGTGCGAACAGTTTTATCATAATTTTTAAAGAAACTTTTTCGCCTTGTAAATAAGGCACAGTAGAAAAAAATCTTATTTTAAATAGTGGTGTCAGGGTACTTGGAAATTTCATGGAGTGTAAACGCATTGCATATATTTCAATTAACTAAATTGAAATATTTTTCTAAAAGTGCATCAAAATGTCGTCATTTATATTTCTATATATGACCTGTATACTTTACCTCTCGCTTGGAAAATCAAAACTCGTAAGTTCTATTTACTGACTAGAATAATTTTGATAAAACTAATTGAGCATATTTACATATTCCAACTTTTAAATGGAGTTCCATTAAATGCTATTTATTCAGTTCATCTGTTTGAGATAACAAACCAGATGTCATTATCAAAAGGTTTTCAGAGTGTAGTCAAGGTTTGTGTGTCTTCATGTTTGTCTAGAATAGCTCAGACGGCAGAGCTTCGACAGATTTAACTAAATTCCATGGTTCAGTTCCTGGCCTAGAAACATTTTCAGTCGGTTTGAAAACTATAATTTGTACTGTCAGTTTATTTATGGCCACCTTGTATGTTAATCATTATAGCTCTGAAATGTATTCTTTTAATTGCAGATAATATAAACAAAACCACTTATTTTTAGCCAATATATATAAAAAAATTTCCATATACAAAATTTCACGTAATATATAATTTTATTTTTACATTGCATGACTTTCCCTACACTGTAAAAAAAAATCTGTAAAGTTACTAAAATATTTCTAGGAAACTGGGATTCCAGGAACTTTTTATGTAACGGCAACAGCAAAAATTTCTGTAACAGCATCTGTTACAGGAATTTTTCTTGTTGCCGTTACATAAAAAGTTCCTGGAATCCCAGTTTCCTAGAAAAATTTTAGTAACTTTACAAATTTTTTTTTACAGTGTAGAAAGCCTTTTATTAAGACAAAAAAATCTTTAAGGTTGATTTAATTTTATTAAACAAGTTTTACTTAATGACTTAATGATTAAATGACATAATCTTTTCATAAAATAGACATTTTCAAAACTAGTTTATGCATATTTTGAATAATGCATAAAATTTTATTATTCGAAGTAAAAAGTAGAAGTTATGAATATTCATATAAAATAACAAAAAACATTTTAAAATAAAATTTAAAGTATCCTTTATCTAGAGCTCTAGACAAGATGTAATAGCACATAAGTTACTAAATAAAGTATATTTTTCGAAGCGTATATAAAGATTAGATATTCGAAAGAGAACACAAAATATGCGCAAAAATTTTCTGAAAAATCTGGTATCTTTCTTTTGTTTGATCGTAAAGAACAGAGTTTTATACTAAAGAAATATTAAGTGTAAGATTACCTTCGGTTTCATTTGCAAATGGAATGATATCTGGTCCTTTTTCACTGGTATCCTGGCTATCTTCAATTTCTTTTTTCGATGGTGTTTCGCATCTGAAAATATATTTCACATTTTTCATTGATTTATCTAGGTATGTATATTTTAAAAATAGCAAATAGTTTACGATAAACATTTAAAATTTAATACAGTTTGAATGTAATGCCTACTTATGCTATCACTATTTTACTAATGTATGTTGTTTTAAAAAGTTCTTATATCAAAATTCCATAATATCGTCTGTTTGTATGTCCCAAATCTTTTACATTAAGTAACAGTGAGAAGAAAATAAATATGTAAATACTGTTTGGTCGTTTACTGCTTTTTTGACATTTTAAATCTGCAAACATTTCTTTCCCTTATTTTCTTTTAAAATTGAATTTTTTTTATTCATTATTCGCGAAGGAATTAAAATAAATTCTTTTGAAACAGAAAATATATAAAGTAATAATTAATACAGGTTTGTTTGTTAAGAATAATGCTTAAAGTACTTATACTTTGTTTTAATAAATAAAAAAGAAAAATCATGCATCAAGCGTAAATTAGGAAACACTTTCCAACACTTCCAGAATACTGTAACAAAATTTCGTTGTTTAATAATGTAAATCAGGCACTTAAGTAAACTTTTAGAAAATGTATAACACATTTTAAATGCAGATTTCTACAATTACCGCCCATAGCCGGAAAGATTCTCTAATTCGTTTGTGGAACTCTGTATATAATGCATAGATTTATACTGATTCTAGATAGTATGCTAAAATTTAGTTTAGTATGAAAAGGCGAAAAATCTTTGAAATTTTGCCTGCAGCAAATTGTACCAATAGGGGGAAACGTAGTTGAATTCTTTTGTTCAGTGGTATATACCATATAGATTTTTATACACGCCACATAAAAAGCTAAATTTAATTTAGGCAAAGATATGCTTAAAATTACCGAAATCACACCTCCATGAATTACAATCAATAGGTGGCCATGTATTAAGTTCATTACACAGACTTGCATATGATTTTATTTATATGCTATAAACATCTCTTAATTTAAAAAATGTAGTTAAGGTTGACAATCAGTTAAGCTTGAACTCAAATTAAAAAAAAAATCCTTAAGCAACTCACAGCAGTGCTACGAATTCTTTTGTATAGCCCTGTATTTGATCTGTAGAAATTATGCACACCACATAGTACGCATACATTTAGTTAAGCTTAAAATTGCATACCAAAACTGAAAACGCACTTTCACCACTCATCGCTAATAGTACAAATACAGCATTGTATCTGAAATATTTTATGTGTCTCAGTAAATGAACTATAAATGCAATACGCATCATATTCTACTATAAGTAAACCTCAGTAAAATTTATCCATTTCATCATGTTTGAAATAATGAACCATTATTGAAATACGCAGCGAACAGTTTTTCCTGTAGACCGTTATATAACCAAACTCTTTTGTATGACCCTGGAAATGAATGATAAATGCTTTGAACCTTATAATGTACGGGAAACATGTATTAGTGCACCTTAGAAATTCATATCATTATGTTTTCAACAGAATAACATCATCAAAATATGCCGCAAACGATTTTCCTTTTATAAACCATAATGCAACAGATTCCCTTTGAGTTCCTCTTTACGCGTACTTCTAATGCTACACATAAAATAGTCTATAGCAGGGACGGCGAACCTTTTCGCATCCACGTGCCGAAATTTTCCAAAAATATATTTTATGTGATCATGACGTGCCAACAATAAAAATTTTAATAGATAAATAATAATGAATCAAAATTACTTAAGATTTTGTTTTTAGCATTAAAAAAAAGTGGGTAATACGTATTTAATGTTATAGTTTAAAAATTTATTTTAAAAATATTATTTCTGTTGTCTCATCGTAGATGCCAAATATTTTACATCAGCTTCGTTACTAAGTTATTTTTAAGAGAATGCAAGATGATTTTACAAGATGTTTTTACTCTAATTTTTCATATTATTTATTTTCAAAAAGAATATGTCGCGGGAAAATAATCAGAGTTACAAGCACCAGAATCTATAACTTATAGTGTCTGGGATTGAATACCAAGTTGTTATAATTTAACCATCGACATTTTTGCTTGTAATGTCTTTTAATCTTTCTTTTGCGAAAATCTCATAATTCTCTCTTATTCTTAAAACTTTGTGAGCTAATATTGAACCAGATTGTTATACATTAAGTTATATTTTGTTTCTTCAATTTGTATGACAATGACATCCAACCGAACTAATCAATCTTCTGAAGTTCTACTATATTTTGATGTAGAACCTTAATCTATGTCGTGCTAAAAATAATCTACATCGTGCCACTTATGGCACGCGTGCGATAGGTTCGCCGTCCTTGGTCTCTAGTAACCATCTTCTAGTGCACCTCAAGATTGTATATAAATTACATTACATTTAAAATATTGCAATGCTATTAAAATACGCCACACATGAAGTTCCCCGATAGATAATAATGTAACGGAATACTTTTGATCGTCCCTGTAAATGAACTATGAATGGTACACACTTAATTTTCAATATCGAAAATACCATGATGAACCGCAATAACGTATGTTAATTGCATGCCAACTTCGTATGTTTACACGAGTTAGAGCACGGACAGACAGAGAGAAAGACAAACCTAATTCAGAAACAATTTTCAACTCTGCTGGAAAGTGTTAAAAAATGCGGTACTGTAGTTAACATGTATCACTTGACGCCAGATATTCATGTTGACATGAATTCTAACTAGAGACAGAAGTGACAAAACATAATATAAAAAAAAATGCCACTGTAAAATTTATCGAAAGAAGTTCTTTTAGTACTTTTAAAACAAATGTATATTAAGTATATATAAACTAAGGTTTTCAATCAATTAAAAAAATCTCAAGCATAATTTTGTTGCATCTATTCTTTTGATATTAAAATGTTCTTCTTTAGCATAACTTGCTGTTCTTCAAAATAAAAATGCACCTTGAAAGTGGCATCAAATAATTAAAGTTTTAGAACATTGTATAAGAATAAAATAAAAAATTACAAAAGACATCAGAAGCTGTTTTTGATCATATAAAGGTGATCCTTCATCATTTTCCTTGCTGATTTCTTTCTTCATCAGATTTCTTTTTTCTATTTACTTCACCTCGAGTATTCATCTTCGAACCACGTGTGATCTTTACGCCTGATAAAGGTTCAGGTTTATATGAGATCGTTTTTATTTATCATATTTCGTGGTGTTTTTGTAAAAAGATCTTAAATGATATATTCTTCTTCTTTTTTAACGCTTTCAAGATACACTGGCCACCAAAAGTTAAGGTACAGGGACTGCATTCTTTCGATTGTACGCGGTTTGTCGAATATCTACCAACATTATTGTTGAATTCTTCTTGAACTTCTAGGATGTAAAGAACATTATGATTTTATATTTCTCGGTGAAGATTTATCGAGGGGTACAATTAGGTGGCTAATAATAAATTTAATAAGAAAATAATATTTGCGATCACCTATGTAACAGAAAAGGCTGGAAATGGTTTGTCACTGTGGTAAATGACCATTTCGGCCCTGTTCAACGTTTGTATGCATTTATGAAAGCATAGCACTCATATTCGTGAAGATGTTATCGTTTTTATGAAAAATTCAAAAGTTTTTTGTTTATAGCATACAGAGTTTTCAACCAAATTTAACACAACTTTCCAAAAACCTGACAAAGAACAGTAGCAACAGTATAATACTGCAATTAAAACATGAATATATTGAATATTTGATGAGATATGGGCACTTGTATGAAATAATTTTTAACTGCGCATGCGTGTAATATTTCAAAATTTTTATTTCATAATTTGGTAGCCAGATGTTTTGAGTAAATTCTGTAAAAAGTCCTGTCAAATATTGTGAAAACTCAGAAAGATATAGTGAGTTGATTGAAAAGTTGTGGAAAAACCCTTATAATAAGGCTATTTTTAGAAAGCAACTCACTATGTCCACGTATCTCTGTGAAATTTCTCGATATTAGACTGGACATTTTAGATACGTTGCCCTAAATAGCTGACTACTAAGTTATGAAATAAAAATTTTGAAATCTTCCACGCATGCGCAGTAAAAAATTGTTTCATACAAGTGCCCATATCTCATCAAATATTCAATATATTCATGTTTTAATTGAAGTGTACTGTTACTACTGTTCTTTGTCAGGTTTTCGGAAATTTGTGTTAAATTTGGTTGAAAATTCTGTATGCTATAAACAAAAAACTTTTGAATTTTTCACAAAAACGTTAACATCTTTACGAATATGAGTGATATGCTTACACAAATGCACACAAACGTTGAACAGGACCCAAATAGTCATTTAGCGCAGTGACAATCCGTTTCCAGCATTTTCTGTTGCATATCTAAGATCGCAAATATTATTTTGTTATTAAATTTATTATTAGCCCCCTAATTGTTGGCCCGACTAAATCTTCATCGAGAAATATGAAATCAAACATGTTCTTTACATCCCCGACGTTCAAGAACAATTCATCAATAATGTTGGTAGGTATTCGGCAAACCGTGTGCAATCGAACGCATCCAGTCTCTGTACCTTAACTTTTGGAGGCCAGTGTAGTTAAAAAGTTTTAATGCATTTTGTTTGTATGTCCATCTGTCTGTCTGGTCTTTTATTTGTCTCTCTGTCGGTGCGAGTTCTAACTCGAGTAAAATTAATTGAATTTCCATGTAATGGATATACGTTGCTAAGGTTTACCATGACATGTTCCACGCATAGTTCGTTTACAGAGATACTCAAAATAATTCCGTTACATCATGGTCAATGGGAAACAATCCCTAGAAAATTATTTTCATGGTGTTATACTATTTCAAACATATTGAAATTTATATGAAGTATCCAGGTGCAGGAAAACGTGAATTCTGTAGAATATGGATTTGGAATGTAAGACATCTACCATTCGTTTCCATCGCCCTGGAAAAGAATTCAGTACATAATGGCCTACTGTAAAGTATTGTTTCAAGCGTGTTTAAATTATGTGCATACTACATAACTACATAACTACTGTACTGCGTAATGTATAATGAAAAGATGTAAATTACTAAGGTTTAGTAAAAGATTCTTGCTGTAGAATATGATGTGCATCACATTTATCATTCATTTACAGGGAGACACGCACAATTTTTGGCACGGTACAGCATCTGAAGTACTGTCTGATAGCGGTGATTGTCGTGATTGCCGGAAATACGTTTTCAGTTATAGTATAAGTTTTCAAGTTTAACTAAGTTTTTGAATAATACGCTATGTGGGTAGATTATATAGATTATACAGGGATACGCAATTTGAAGGCATTACTGAGTATGAGGGTGAATTACTTAAAGTTTATTTTTAATTGAGCCATACATTTTCAATTTCAACTATATTTGGCATACTAAAATTGTTTGCAGAATGTAAATAAAATCACATACAGGGCTACGCAAAGAATTGGATGCATTGCCGCCTATGGATTGTAATTTCTGGAAAAGGGATTAAAGCATTTTAATCTTTTTTGATTGAATTAAACTTTAGTTTAAAATATGCTCTGCATAAAAATATGCAGGTAATATACAGGACTATACAAAAAAATTCAAACACGTTATCGTCTTTTGGAAGAAATTTCTGAAGGTGAATTTTCAACTGTGTTATGCGTTTTCTTATTGAAATAAATTTTAGCATACTATGTAAAATCTATTTCAACCTATAAATAATACACAAAGTTGCACAAAAGAATTGGAGTACTTTTATAGCTATAGATTTTAATTGTTGAAATTGAAATTATAATTGTTGAATTTTCAAATGTGCTATGCGTTTTGTAAATTGTTTACTTAGGTACATTCTTCCTTTTATTCAAATGTGAAGCTCAGTTAAAATCTTCTGTAACGGTTGGAAATGTTTTCACAATCGATGTTTGACGAATGATTTTTTTGTCTTGTTATATTTTACATAGTATTTTTTATTAACACTAGAAACAACAGTTTCTTAGTCATTTCAATTCCATTTACGAATGAACTGTTTGAATTTTTTCTTATTCAGTTAATAACGAGTAAAAGAAATTTGTTTCTCAAATAATATTTTACTTAACAATTTAAAAAATAAACAAAACAAGAGGTATAATATTATAAATGGTTTTGCAAGAGTTCCTGTGTTTGAAAAAAATATATATGATGCTTTTTGAGTCACGGAAGTTTTAAATTTGACATTTTTGGAGTGCTTGAAAAATATTTAATAAATATCACCGTCATTTTAGAACATTTATTTTAGCTAGAAAATAAGGACATGAAGAAAGAAATTTTTTTCGGCGATAAAGTTGCTGTTATATTTGTTTGTTGAAAAAGCATTGTTTAAATGTATATATATATATAGTACACTTCGATTACAGAAGATCTTTCAGTTTTAAATTAAATCTGTTAAAATTTATTTGAATTAATATCTTATTAAAAACAAATCAATCTACGATCAATAGACAAATTTTTTTAAATGTGATTTATTAGCGAATTTCATATATCTATCTAAATGTTTAAAAACAAACAAAAATAAATTTGGTCAGACATCAATCAATCATCTCGTTCATGTGTTATCAGAAAATTGTATCAATTTATACAAGAAGAAAATAGAAACAACTAAAAAATATTTTTCTACACATAAGTGTAAGAATGGTTTACTAAGTTTCTCCGATATAATAACACTTCGAGTTTAATCATACAATAAGATATCTTCTCTTAAAAGGTTACTTTTTTATATGGGATGGAAACGTACGAAAAGACTTTGAAATCATTACGAAAACAATTGTTCAATCTGCCTGTTTTAAATATTTCAGAGAAACGAAATCTGTAAATTTATGAGTTGATCATAGTAAAATGGAATTGGAACTGTACTCGTGAAAGATGGACAACCAGTAGGAATTGGATCTATATTGTTGATACAAATATTGCAACAGTATGAACAAACTAAAAAAAGACCTACTAACTGTGATGTTTAGAACATTCAAATAACTACAATTATGCACCATAAGTTAAAGTTCTGAAATGTCATTGTATGTGAAAAATATTTGTTCTACATTTTTCTATTTAATTTCCAATTAGTTAAAAATATGATTTCTCGAATATTAGTTTAATTTAAAAAGCACAAAAAGATGAAAAACTAAATAGCGTATCTTATAAAAAGGTTTAGCTGAAATTCTAATGTTTGAAAATATAAAAAATCTAAATTTCGTCCACCAAATTTCGTCGCCTCCTCTTCAACAACAGATCGCAAAGATCAAACTTCAGACGACCAAAACCTTCATCGATAAACTCTCCAAGTCCCGTTTCGAGAAGAAAAACAGTTTACAAATCGAAAGCAGTTCCAACGAATCATCCACAGATTGCGACAAATTACCTACGTTGAGCTCAATTTTTCCCAGTTAGAATCGACCGATTGTAAAACACCGTGGTTAGTAGATTGGAGCCCCTCGAGAAGACATGGGCTTTGACTATCAATCGATTAAACATTAGATTGTTTCCTTTTTCGCGTTCGTCTTTTATTCTGTAATCTATTTTCATGGCCTACATAATCAGTTGAAGACCTTGATTTTTGCTTTGAAAGACAATTTCCATTTCGGCGTCGCTCTTTGGCTTTGGATTTTTCCATATCTGATAATTTGCGCCGACCCATTTTGTAACTTTTTCAATTTTTAACGATTTTATGCCTTTCGATTACTTATTCAAACAATTTTTAACGATTTTATGCCTTTCGATTACCTGTTCAAATAAAAATTCTTCTAAAAGTAAAGAACATCGTTGAATTTCGTTAAAAAAAAATAAAATGCGAGCACAATTTGACCCCATTCTCGACCGAAAACAACAACCATTTCCAAATGGTTAATAATGATATTTGAAGTAATGGAATAGTTTAAAAAGTCAAAAGTTTAAGTAGTAAATTATTAAGTACATGTGAAAAGTTTTTCATTTGAGATTTGTAAGAACATTGTCTGAAAAATATTTGATAGCTATCACTGTCAATTTAGAATATGTAAATATTGCAGTCAGAATAAAAGAATATGAAGCGAGAAATACTTTTTTAGTGATTTTTTTTTTGTTAGAAAATTCTAAATGATTTACGATTCTGATAATACCATGATATTATTGGAATTTCAATATTTAAAAAATATAAATAATGCTTTTTGAAGAAACGTAATTCAATTGTCAAAAGTCCAAAGTTGATATCTGTAGAAAATTCAACAAAATATTTGACAGATATCATTGTAATTTTAGAATATATATTCCAGTTTTAGAATAAATGGTTATAAAGCAAAAATTTATTATTTTTTTGAAAAAGCATTATTCCCAAAATTTGTAAGGCACTTTGATTTGGAAGATCGAGATTTAATAAAAAACATATCAGTGTATGATTAATGGCCTGGATAAATAAAAGAAAATGGGTTTTATTAGTGAAATAAAAATTCTACCTTTTCTCTTTAATTTGAAATTAATTAACAAGATAAAGTAAAAAAACTAAAACCCAACTACGACAAAAAACTACGCTGAAAAAGTATAAAAGTACCCCATGAATACAGGTAAAGTCACAAGCAAATGCTAGTAATATATAGATATATTCAAAATGTACAAGTAAAGCGCTTTTGAATGATACCAAACACGGCATATTTATCTTAACTTTATTTTTTGACGTATGACGCTTCCAGTATTTGGTAGTAGTGACGCACATATCCGTCGATGGCAGCAAATGGGTAATGGACCGATTAGTGGATGAGGTCGTTAGTGTAATGTGTAAATGTGTAATGTAGATTGAAGGTTTCATGTATTAAGATGACCTAGGAAGATTTCTTAATCTATCTAATTCTGCTAACGATTGACTGTCATGTGGATTTTTAAGCAACTTATTATGATCCAAGGCACTTATAAACAAACCCTCTATGGTTTTGAAGTGAAGCGCTTTAAAATGATACCAAACACGGCATATCTAGCTTAACTTTATTTTTTTACTCTGTATATTTTGTCCGCTAGAAGGCGCCACATTGAATTTGGTGAAAATCTATATAGCCTATAACCAGCGGACAATTAAGACGCTTCTAATGATATGTCATTTGTCGAATTCTGATTAGTGGTTTAGAAGTTACGAGGGAACAGATGAACATACATACATACATACATACATACATACATACATACATACATACATAGCCTGTCAAAATCATAACCCTCCTTTGGCTTTGCCGTAGTCGGGTAAAAATAGGGTTTTTCGAATACTAGTTTAATTTAAAAAGCACACACAAAAAGAAACAAAAAACAAAAAACAAAACTAAATAGTATATCTTAAAAAATGGTTTTACTAAAATTGTCATGCTTGAAAATATATCTAATCGTATTAACAATAATGGAATAGAAATGACAAAAGTTTTCGCTTGAAATTTGTTGGGACATTTTCAAGGAAAATATTTGATTGTGATTTGTATATCACTGTCAGTTTAGAATATATGTTGTAGTCAGAATAACAAAATATAAAGCAAGAAAATACCTTTTTAACAACAAAGTTTAAAGAAAAATCAAAAGAGAAATAAATGAAACTATGTATGCAATAAAATAATTTTACCGGAATTCTGTTATTTAAAAATATAAACAATGCTTTTTGAAGTCACTTAATTGAGTTGTCAAAAATTTAAAGTAGTCATTTGTGGAATAGTTTGGAAACTATTTGACGGATATCAATGTTATCTTAGATACATATTTATATATTGATAGAAGATTTCATTCAATAAATATTTGTTATTTGTTACTGTATAATGCTCCTAATTTGATGTTTAACAATAGCAACAATGTTGTATCTTAGAAAATAAATGTTATTTTTGAGAATTGATTCAAAATAAAGAATTAGGAATGTCATGCTAAATAAACCCTGAAGTGAACTTTCGATAAAACTTTATTGCGTGATTCAGAACAAGACTTTTGAATTTCACTTTTGATAATATTAAACATTTTTGCAGCATACGTTTTTTTCTCTGTTAATTGTCGTTTTATGTAAGTATATCGATGCTCTCTCTCTATCATTTCTTTTAGTCAGTATTGTAGTGGTTTTCTTTATATGCGGGTCGCTCTTTATCACGCTCATTAGTCAGATTACTTTTTATACCTTCAATTCATTTGTTGTTTAAGATTATTAAAATTATATCCAAGTCCAAATGAACTGTAATTTACTCTTCATCACATGAGTGAAATATGCACACACTACTGATTAAAACATTATTAAATAATTCAACATATTTTTACTTACCAATACAGAGTGTAACATTTGATAAAAATACCAAGGTTTGGATAAATATGTGCCTGACGGGTGTATTTAATGAAGAAACAGGTAAACGATTATCTCACCTTTTATTTTCTATGGAAATAAATTATTTTAGAAATAAATAAGGTATTCCGATAGCAGATAAAAAATATTATAATTTTTGTAATAAGGAATGTAACACTGTTGGTTCCCTAGTCATCTGAATATTTACTAAAATTCTGCAAGAATTACTTGCATATAAATATTTTACACAGCAAAACAAAAATGCTTACCTTATAGATTCCTCTTCTAGATGAGGTTCTGAAAGAGATATTTTAAAAATTAAATTCAAAAGTTTGTTAAAAACACACAAGATAGCGCAAAAAGTAGTATAATATATCAGCATAATAAATTTCTAAAGGACCTCAATAAGGAAATGAAGTTTTTATCGAAGAATTTGCCTTTTTAAATAATATATGTTTATATTTATTAGTAAAAATTTAATTAATAGCAATGTAAGTGTTCAAAACTTTAAATAAATATGTGGTGTCGTTTAATGATATTTCATTTTACAAACTAGCAAAAACTTGGTGTTGCAGGCAGGATTAACACCAAGGGTAAAATTTTCTTAGGGTGTCTTGTATTTCAAATGTTTTGCCATTAAGTTGGGGGACTACGATATTAATAGGTATATAAATAAGTTTGAAAATATTTATTCTGTGATCGACATCATGTATTAGGTAGCTTTCATTACAAAAAGCTACCTATTGCAACCGTTCGGAGGAAAGCGATTTCAAAAAATTTTGGTATATTTTCATCGATCATGACCCCCAGACCCGAAACCACCCTCCGTTCAAAATTTATATATATATATCAATATATATATATCAATATATATATATATATGACTTTGTCATACTGTAACTCTCGTATTTACGAACCGATTTGGATGTAATTCGGTGTGTACATAGTACATAGCAATGTCTCGACAGAGTTCGTTGGCCAGCTTCATCCGCCATTTTGTTTCAAAATGGCGGCCATTTAAAATTTTTTTAAAAATTTAAAATTTGAAATGTGGTACCAAAATTTTTAAAAATGGAAAAATATTTTTTTCTTATGTATTTCACCTTTATACAAAGACTCCGGAGCAGTTTTTGTTTCGTCTATATCTTAAAAAATGGCTGAGTTATAGCATTTTGAATTTCTAGCATGGCTGACATTTTGAAACGTCCTGAATTTTGTCACGCGATAAAAGACGTATTTATGAACCGATTTGGATGTAACTTCGTTTATACATAGTACATACCAATGTCTCGACCGAGTTCGTTGGCTAGCTTCATCTGCCATCTTGTTTAAAAATGGCGGCCATTTAAATTTGTAAGAAAAATTTAAATTTGAAATGCGGTACCAAAAAACTGAAAATTGAAAAAATATTTTTTTTGTTATGTGTTTGACGTTGATAAAAAGATTCGGGAGCAGTTTTTGTTTCGTCTATATCTTAAAACATTGCTGAGTTATAGCATTTTGAATTTCTAGCGTGGCTGACATTTTGAAACGTCCTGATTTTTGTCACGTGATAACAGGCGCATTTATGAACCGATTTGGATGTACCTTGTAGTGTACATAGTGCATACAAATATTTCGACTGAGTTCGTTGGCCAGCTTCATCCGCCATCTAGTTTCAAAATGACGGCCATTTAAAAAAATTTAAAATGAGATACCAAAAAATTAGAAAATGAAAATGTCCTTCCGGCCAGTGAAAGTTAGTATTGATAAAAATTAGTATTGAATCTCCTATATTCGGTTTCCACGAAATTGAGCTTCGTGTGTTTGAATAATATAAGTTGGCTTTTTAAAAATAAGGAATATGAAAGCTACCTCTTCCTCCCGGCACTGGCCGGAAGGACTTTTTTATAAGCAAACTGCTCCATTCCTCTTTTTGGTATCGGTATCACTCTATGAAAAAATAAGAAGCAAAAGTTGGCAGTGCAGCCAAACAACGTTCATGAACGTTGTCAAGTAGAAGATGGGAAATGAAACAGGGTTTTTTGCCACTGCACTTGTTACCAAGTTCATGAAAGTGCTTTGAAAGCCAAATGTTCCATATGTGCTGTTGTCGGGAAGAATATTGTATTGAAAAGATATAGATATAAGTTGAGATGGTTGATGGCAATTTCGAAGTTAACGGTCACGAACGACGTGGAGACACGCCGAAGATTAAATATGAACAATTGCAAATGAGCATAGAAGCCGATTCTTCTGAATCGAATTTCAGGAAAGACTTAATGTAAATCAGCAAACCACTTCTCACTATTTACAGGAATACATTAAAGTACGTGCAAAATCTCTAAAATCTCTTTACAACATAGTTGTCCGTGAAATAAAAGCAATACGTATTGCTGAAGCAATAAAGCACAACAGGTAATGTAAAAAAGGGAAAAACCAGAGTATAATGTACTGTTATTTTCGTTTGGGTTCTTTTGACTAAACCGCTATAAGCTGCATTAGCATGCATATATACACTGCTCAAAACAATTAAAGGATATTGCAGTTTTAGGTGGATTTTGTATCTGGTAAACTGTTTAGCTGATTGATACATGGTCGACAGACATAGTAGGTTATATTAGAATAAATTACACATGCTTGGCAGAAAAAAATGCATTTTATTGCGCATTTGTGTACTAAAGGAAAAAAAACACAATTTGTGCATATGAGAAAAAAAGAATTAGAAAAGGTGTTTTCTTCAAAGAAAATCATTTTCAGTAGGGGTATGGTTTCCACGGGCGGCCAGCAACGTTGAACATCTTTGAGGCATGGACTCAATGAGGCTATTAATGACGAGTTGGGGTATTCTGCCCCACTCTTCCAGAAGAGCTCTTTCCAGTTCTTGGAGAGTTTGTGGGGGTTGTTGGCGGCCAGAAACTCGTCTTCCGAGAGCGTCCCAAACGTGCTCGATTGGATTCATGTCTGGAGAACACGCTGGCCATTCCATTCGAACGATTCCTTCCTCGAAAAGGAAATCCTCCACCAGGTTTGCACGATGTGGCCTGCAGTTATCGTCCATTAAAACGAAGTTATCTCCGATTGCTGCAGCGTAAGGGACTACAATAGGTCTGAGGATCTCATCCTTATATCGGCGACCAGTCAGAGCTCCATCTCGAATGATGTAGAGGTCAGTGCGCTCGTCAATGGAGATGCCACCATACACCAACACTCCTCCACCGCCAAATCTGACACTTTCGTGCACGAACGCAGGATTATTCCTACTGCCACGGTCCCTCCAGATGAAAATACGCCTATTATCCGGATGCACAGAAAAACGGGACTCGTCAGAAAACAGAATATTGCTCCATTCATTTCTCCTCCAGTTGACATTCTCGGTTGCCCACTCCCTGCGGTCGCGACGATGCCTTGATTTTAATCTAACACATACCATCGGTCGGAGATCATACAGACCTACAGCATGGAGCCGGTTTCGGACAGTCTGAGTTGAAATCGTGGTGCCTGTTGCCGTGCGAAGGTGTTGTTGGAGAAGATTAGCGTTCATGGTTCGGTGTCTCCGAGCTGTTAACGCTAAATACCGATCTTCATTGGGCGTTGTTGCCCGTCTACGGCCTTGCCCTGGTCTTCGGCCTGCACATCCACTCTCCAAAAAACGGTTCCAGATCCTGGAAATGACACTTTGTGACACACCAATGGCTTGCGCTACTTCGGCTTGAGTTTGGCCCCCTTCTAACCTACCAACAATTCTCAAAGCTTCTGAATCTATCAAATGACTTCGCTGAGACATCGTACTCATCGAAACAAAGCAATCACTGAATGCCGATCATCTTGTCTTCATTCTCTTTTATCCAGTTGAAAGTCAAATTTCATTCGCTGCCGCTGAAGCGACGTTTTTGACGTCGAACTCAAAATTTGCATACTCCACAGTTTGAAAACCAGAAAAATTTGCATTTGTGATTCTCTTCTTCTATTTTCGGCAAAAAAAATTTCGTTTATATCTTTATTTTATATAAAACTTCAAATATCCTTTAATTGTTTTGAGCAGTGTAGTAAGATAATTATTTTTAAAGGATACTGTGTATGTCAGGGACGGCGAACCTATGGCACGCGATAGAAAATTTTCGGCACGGCGGCGTTAATTAAAATCCTGAAACAAAATAAAGTTAAGTTAAACAAAACACGCAAACTTATACAAGCTGGGCTTTTCTTTTCTTTTTTTTATTGGAAAGCAACTAATTGAATTTCTAAATTATTTCAATGTGGGCTCAATAAGTTATCAAATTAAGAGAAGGTTGGGAGAATATCAAAAGGAAAAATATCAGGCATTATAAGTAAAACTCCTCGTGATGAAACTAAAGCGACTTGGCATAAAATATGTAATTTTCACAATTTCTCGCTCTATTTATTCCTGCAGGTCATTATTTTCGGAAATGATACGAAAATCTTAAATATTAGAAACCCAAACCACTTGTTAGATAACTCGAATTCAGCTTGAATCTTATTAAAAGTAAGTAGGTTGAACACCATATTAATATTTAGCATAACCGACATCGCTTTCGCTATTTTATTATTTTATAATATATATTAGTCTAATTATTAGATGTATATTGTTCCATATTTTTAAATCCCAATGAAGAAAATTCCAGAAATTTGGCCGCTAAATAATTTTTTGGTGCTTGGCACGTCATAGTTACGTAAAATTGTTTTTGAAAAAAAATTAGACACGTGGATGTAAGAAGGTTCGCCGACCTTGGTGTATGTCATTCTTTAGTTTGGCATTTTAAACATTGTATCAATGCGAAAATTTTCACAGTGACTCTATATGGCAATGAAACGAGATTTATTATTGTCGCTCAATAAGAGGGAAAAAAGAAATAACCTTTCTTCTACATGGAACACTTTTAAAAAGTAATTTTTGTATTTTACTTTATCAACATATTCAAATACTATGGCGTGGTCACTACTCTTCCAAAAATATTGAGAAGAGATTTTAAAAAAATGACGGCTTCATTCTTCCCACAGTCTTGAAGTATTTATCTAACCAAACTATATACAGTACAACCTCAAATATCCGACATTTGGAAATCTGGCAACTTCGTTATAAAAATCATCTCCCTCACCTTTTTTCCACAATTCCAACATACGAGAGAAAGGAAAATAACAATTTTTTACGAATTAAAAACTTCGATCTCGAAAGCGACGAATTAGGGGCATCCCACGCTGGACAGAAAAGCGACAACGACGTGAGTCAAGGTGGAAAATCTTCATTTCAACATGTATTCCCTTCACTATATCCGCACACCGAAAAGTCATGCGTCATGTTTCTATTGTCGCGCGTCTTTTTAGCCAATGTCTGCGTCGTGTCTTCTGTCTTCCATTTGTGAGAATTTTGTCGTTCGCGAAACCCTGTCTCAACATGGCCGCCTCTCCAGCTATGCCTGAATCATTCAAGTTCAACAAACAGTTTGTTGGGATAATTGAAAGATATCCGGCGATTTATGATTATACCTGCGACGAATATTCGAAATTTTAAAACTAACAAAATAAAAATAATTAATGAAGAGTATATTTTTATGAAATGGAATTTTGTGAAGGGGCCTATTTTATTAAGAGGAATTTTGTGAAGGGGCCTATTTTATTGAGAGGAATTTTGTGAAGGGGCCTGTTTTATTATAATTTTTGTCAAGGGGCCTGTTTTATTATAATTTTTGTCAAGGAGGCTGTTTTATTATGATTTTTGTCAAGGGGCCTGTTTTATTATAATTTTTGTCAAGGGGCCTGTTTTATTATAATTTTTGTCAAGGAGGCTGTTTTATTATGATTTTTGTCAAGGGGCCTGTTTTATTATAATTTTTGTCAAGGGGGCTGTTTTATTATGATTTTTGTGAAGGGGGCTGTTTTATTATGATTTTTGTCAAGGTGCCTGTTTTATTATAATTTTTGTGAAGGGGGCTGTTTTATTATGATTTTTGTCAAGGTGCCTGTTTTATTATAATTTTTGTCAAGGGGGCTGTTTTATTATAATTTTTGTCAAGGGGGCTGTTTTATTATGATTTTTGTGAAGGGGCCTGTTTTATTATGATTTTTGTGAAGGGGCCTGTTTTATTATGATTTTTGTGAAGGGGCCTGTTTTATTAAATTGATTTTTGTGAAGGGGCCTGTTTTATTAAATTGATTTTTGTGAAGGGGCCTGTTTTATTAAATTGATTTTTGTGAAGGGGCCTGTTTTATTAAATTGATTTTTGTGAAGGGGCCTGTTTTATTAAATTGATTTTTGTGAAGGGGCCTGTTTTATTAAATTGATTTTTGTGAAGGGGCCTGTTTTATTAAATTGATTTTTGTGAAGGGGCCTGTTTTATTAAATGGATTGTTGTGAAGGGGCCTGTTTTATTAAATTGATTTTTGTGAAGGGGCCTGTTTTATTAAATTGATTTTTGTGAATGGGCCTGTTCTATGAAATTGATTTTTGTGAAGGGGCCTGTTCTATGAAATTGATTTTTGTGAAGGGGCCCAAAATTTTGCTTGGATTGACCCCTGTTTAATTTGTTAAACAATGTAGCAAAAATTACTAAATTTGGTTATTTACTATCTCATTGACACTTTGTAGAAGGTGTTATAGTATTTCCTATATTGTTCTGTAAAAGAATTGAGGGGGGGGGGGATAACAAAATAACAACGAAAAATATATAATTTCATTTTCGCTCAATAAAACTCTTTTAATATATATTGTTGTACGAAATATGAAATCTAGTTGTTAAAATTAAATCAAGCATCTAACTTCTTTTTTAAGCCCTCTTCTGCTTAAATTTTCTTTTTTAACTCACCTGTATCCATTTACAAGAAGAGCTTGTAATAATCCAATTTAAGTTAATCAAAACTATCCCTTTTATTTACCTGTACATTATAATTTTAATACCCAAAATTATTTTTTATTACCGTATTTTATGGAAGAAACGCCGCACCCGTCGTAAACGCCGCACTCCTCAAATTGGCCTGAATAAACTAAAAAATATCGTAATCGCCGCACCCATTGTAAACGCCGCATGCGTCGGAACGATACTTTTGTCGACAGCGTCACATTGACCTATTTTAATCAAAGTTTTCTGAGCAGTGTAGGATGCCTCATTTTTAATATCTTAAGATGTCTGAAGTTTTATTTAAAATATTTATATCAGATTTTAAATATTTTTATGAATTTTTAAATTAAGGAAACTCAGTTGGTATTTAAAAATAATCGTAAACGCCGCACATGGCGTAAACGCCGCACTTGAAAAAAAATTAACTTTTAAACTCGTAAACGCCGCGGCGTTTCTTCCATAAAATACGGTACAATTTTTAAACATTTCTTGTATAGTTCTTTGCTTCAGAATTTCCATTTTCTCTTGTTGAAGTTTACTTTGAATTCTGCAAACAGTCGTTATTTGCTGTTGGTCTGTACAAATCAAAACAAATGTAAATTAATAATGAAATGAGTGTTGCCAACCTCACATGAAATATAAAATAAATTAATTAGCTAATTTCTATAGTGGCCGATAGTTTGTGCCATTACTAAAACCTTTGTGGGCTTGTTTATGCTTCACATCAATTTCTATTGCCGACATTTTTCCGGATACTTGCGCAGTATTTTTTTCATAACGAAAAACGTGCCATATTCTCCATGCAAACCATTCATTGGATGGAAACAATATTTTCTTTTCTTATTTTCTTTACCCTTGCATAGCAAGGTCAACATCAGGGTATCTTCATCTTCAGAAGATAATTCCATAGCTTCGTTTTCTGTCGAATGATCCATTTAAAATTTCACGATAAACGTAAACAAAGAAGCGTGACAGGAGAAAGAAATGTCGCCGGTAGTACTGACGCTTTGGTGTGCGGCTAAAAAGCCGAGAAGGCAATTTGCTTCCGTCGCGTCTGTTCGATCGAAGAGACATGTAGCATGTATTTATGCAACATGTTTCCCCAGTGTGGGATGCGCCTTAGAGAGCAACTATATCGTTGACGCTCTGCTTTATGGAATCGAAGATAACGCTGGTAGCAGCTCAGATGAACGCGGATGAGGAGCTTGCAGAAGAATAGGTGATACTGGAAAAACACATAAATTTGACTGGAAAAATAATATCTGCTTTCGAAACCAAAATCGATATTCTTCACTTGTATATATGAAAAAAAAATTTAAAGACGGCCAAAAAATTGAAGAAAATAAAATTGAAATAAATGTTTCGGAAATTGCTCGAGAAGAATTGATGTCACAGTTTAATAGATTTTTCTTCTACATAGAAAAAAAATAAGTTTTTTAAATATTAATTTGTCTTTTTTTTTCTCACACTAGGGGGCTCTGCCCCCTACGAGCTACGCTCGTCAACCCCCGTTCAGACACCGCAGACTTTAACAGCACGATAATTTAATCGGCTTCAAAAAGACTTCGGAAGAGTGAATTATAATTTGAATCTGAGAATTACAATCTGACGTAATTTTCACCAAACTTTTCTTTTTCTTTTTAATATTCACGTAAAAATACTTTTGTTAGAAATGAAATATTATGATCATCTTAAAATATTAAATAAATGTCTCGAGCAATTTTTAAATTTAAACTGTTTAGCAATATTATTTTTTGTTCATTTTATATAATAAGTGTAATGTGACGTAAATTCTCCTATTTAAGACTTCTAACGCATGTTTATGAATTTATTATTTTACAATATTCTGTCTCTTTTAAAATTCACGTGTAATTATAATTTTTATGATGTAATTTTCAATGAGTTCCTGCTTTTTTATATTTTCTGTTTATAATAGTCACGTGTAAAATACATTTTTAATTTGAAGTAAAAATTATTGTTTGCGATGTTTATACAACTGGCAACAGTTTAAATTAATAACATTTTCTAAAATTTGTAAAAAATATCTCTCGAAATGCTGAAAATTTGAATTTAAAATGGAAATAAAACCTCAAAAAATGAGTCAAATAAGAAAAATAAATACAATCTGCACACCGGGAACTTATAACGTATAAAATGATTTAAAAATGATTAAATTCTCATGTATAGTTTTTGCTCCAATAAAATTTTTTAATGGAACGATTTTGTCCAACTTTAGCATTAAATATCTCTTAAAATAATTCTTCGATTTGAAAACTGTCTGCATCAGCGTGTTTATCAAACATTTTTCTATAATACCACCGATTTTCATATTTTTGTATGCAACAGTGTTTTTAATATTAACGATGAAAGGCAATGCTTAAGCATTCAAATTGGATGTGGATCTACCCGGAATATCTACGGAGATTTTCATTGGTCCTTTTCCAAATCAAACTTTTTTTTATATATAGAAGGATAACTATCCCTTGGATATGAATTAAATTATTAATAAAGGTACATCGGAAGTACATTTGATATTCATTCTACAATCCAGCTTAGCTTCGATCCCGACGATGCCTGATTTTCGAGGTTATACTGTATTACATTTGCTTCTTAAAGAATCAGTAAAGAAGCAAGTAACAAGAACACAACTACAATGTTTCAGCAATGTTAGCAAACTGTACAAAAACTAAATCTATACTTTAAAAAATAACATATTTTTCCTCGTGTCGAATAGTTTTCTTTCGTGTATTTTATACAGAGTGTATTATTGACTGAGTAAATTGCTCATTCTGTCGTATTATTAATCATATAATTAAGTTTCACCTTACCTTTTAAAAATATAAACAAAGTTGGAAGCGCAGTAGAAAGTGCACGAAAGTTGTCAATAGGATCATGGCAAAGAGAATAATTTTTTGCGACTGTATTCATTAGGAATATCATCAACGAAAAAGGCTTCAAAAGCCTGTGCATAGGTATGTTCTGCTCATCGATGGCTCTAGAATCTCTACATCTAATCTCTCTCTCTCTTTTTACATGTAGTAAAGTGGGAACAGATGCCGCAGTTTTTCTTTTCTTGTAAAATTTACACTAAATCAAAAAACAACAAACTAAGTACCAGAAATCATTGATTAAACCCTTTAGAATCTAAATTCTATGTTAAACAAATTAAAACCCTCTTAATAAACAAGGCATAATTATTTTCCCACAGGTCCTTTTTTAACATCATTTTTATGTGCTGGGTAAGATGCCGCATGGGGTGAGGGACAGATGCCGCAGGGAGAAATATGCTAGGCTGTTTATTTTTCTTTCAAGCAAATCACATTTTTTATTTTTTTCAAACAACTTAAAACGAAAATAAATAGCAGTAAACTTACAAAAATTACATGTATCACTAAATTGTGAAACGTTTAACGAAAATGCAAAAGTGTAATCTCTATAAACAAAACTTAAGACAAAAAAGTGAAAATGAAAAAAAATCTCTTGAATTTACATGAATGGATAGCATAATTAATGGAAACAATAGACAGCATAATTCCAAAAAAGATATAAATCACTGGTTTACATCCAGGCGAACATTGCAGTTTGTTCTTAATGTAAATATTAGTGCTATTCTATTTAGACCCTAGTCTATTTATTTTGGCCTTTCTTCTCATTCTTTGATCTTGTATTTCCATTCGCCCACAATCACAGCACACTACCCGTTTCAAAAGTAAAGTAATCGTTTTTCATGCAGCCATCAATTGAATTTGATGCACTGAATCCTGTTTGCTTTAGACTTTGCTCATTGATAAAACTCCAGCCACTCAACATATGCAGAGTCATCAAATTCCAATCAAGTTCTGCCATCAGAATACATAAGAGGAACAATTTACCCATTAAAATAGCAAATAAAGCCTTTGTGCAACAATATAAAAACGTTGGTTTTTCTGCTTTTTATAATTTACCCATTGTCGGAAGATGACTCATATTTTAGTTTTTTCCTCAAGTAAGGCGTTTTCAAGTTGATTTTCCTTTCCTTTTTTTACACATTTTACTTCCGCCAAGTTGTTGTTCTTTGATGCTTTCTAGTTTCTTTTCTTTTTCATTTCCTTCTTCTTTATTATTGTTTATAAACTCAGTACTTGTAATATTTGTATCCTTTTACTTTCTCTTACTTGGCTGTATAGGTCTTTTGACCATTGCGGTAGGACTGATTTTGTTTAACAGTTTAGATGGTGAGAATTGTAAACGGCCTACGTTTTCCTTATTCACACACGGTGAACCAGCATTGTTGCTGAGAATATTTTAATAAGTAGCAGATTCGCTAATATACATCCATTTAAATGTAAGCTCTACTTAAATCGAAGTGATGAAATTATTGAACCGAAAAACAAAAATATATTTTGCGGCATCTGACCTATAGCAGCGGGCAAGATGCCGCTACGCCATTTTTTTTCATGTGAGCGACGCGAGAGAAAGGCAAGCACATGTCGGTATTCTACGAGGATCTAGTCTATAGCTTCAATCGATTTTGGGATGAAATCTCTGCTTATTTTTCTTAAAATATGTAATAAAACTTTATTAGAATAATTTTAGCAACTTACCACGCAGGTTCGAGCTATAAAAACTGGCATAAATATGTAAATACTGACAATTAAGTGGTGGAAACCCATACAACACATCACACAGCACAGAGGAACACTACAAACTTCTAAAATTGCGTCTATGGAACGCTAGTGTCGCCTACACAATCTCTGCGTCATCTGTCCCACCGCAACGTCTGTCCCCACTTTACTATATATCTATAACAGTAAAATAACAAATCATTCTGTGTGTGTGTGTGTGTGTCTGTGTGTGCGAAAACGGCTAGCGAAAACTGCTGCACGTAGATGTCTGAAAATTTAGATGTGAATAGTCCGAGACTGGGCCTGAGGAACATGAGGCTCAGATTTTTAGTTTTTCAAGGGACGGGTCCCCTGAACCCCTTAAAGTTTTTATGCACTAAATTGTTAATAACTTGCCCCCTTTTCATTCAATCTTCTTCGTTTTAGGGAACCTATCTCCATTTAGTGATTATCGTCTTTATACTCTTCAGTTAAGTCCTGGCCCCTTGGGGCCCGATATAGGTCCCCTTAAAGTTTTTGTGAAAATGAATTGTTAATAAATTGCTTCCATTTAATCTTCATTTTTGGTATCCCTTTTCCATTTAGTTATTGTCACGTTTCTACATTCCAGTTAAGATCTTGGGCCCCCTGGGATGTGTAGGGCCGGTCGAGGACCCCATGGACTTTTTATGCGCTAATCATTTTTAATCCCCTATTTTTCTCACCTTCTCAGTGCATAATTTTAAAGTTGAGTCTTAGACTCTTCTTCCCAGACCAATACCTTATATTTTTATTGGGGCCCTAGGGCCCTTTTGTAAACATTTACCCCCTTTGTTTGGGGCCCTAGGGCCCTTTTGTAAATATTTACCCCCTTTGCGTGCATTTCTTTAAAATATTATTTTAACGAATAATTCATATTATTTCCTATGCTTAATTTTGAATGATTGAAGAACTAAAACGCTAAGTACCATGGAATTTTAAGATGTTTTCATATTAGGGCCCTGTTTTAAACTATCAGTTGCCCCTTTTGGGCCCCCTATTATAGCTCACTTAAAAATGGTTCGAATCAGAAGATTTTTTTTCTAAGAACTTTTTCGGTACTCCTTTTACATGAGCAACAAAAACAATTCTCAGGCTTCAGCTAACCCCAATTTTGATTAATAATCGCCTTCTTAGGGCCCTTGGTGCAGCTTTCTAAAAATGATCCGAATTGCATGCAATTTTCTTTAACATAGTTGTAGCGTCCTCCGATTATCTTAAAAGCTACTAAAAATATCTTTATGCCCAGCTACATGCCAGTTATGTCCCTGGCCCATTGGGGCCCGGTACAGGGCCCCTTGAAGTTTTTGCACCATAAACTGTTAATAAATTGCCCCATCTTAATCCGATCTTCATTTTCGGAACCCTTTTTCTATATAGTTATTCTCACTTTTCTACATTCCAATTAAGACCTTGGGGCCCGTATGGTCCTGTAGGGCCTGGTTCAGGTCCCTTGAACATTTGTGCGCCATGCATTTTTCACTCCCTAATTTTCTCACCTCCTCAATGCATAATTTTTAAGTTGCGTCTTGGACTTTTCTTCCAGGACCAACACTCTTTTATTTTTATTGGGGTCCTAGGGCCTTTTTGAAGCATTTACCCAATTTTTGTGTATTTCTTTAAAATATTATTCTAACGAAAAATACATACCCTATACTTTGTTTTGACTAATTATAGATCTAAATTGTTAAGTACTAAGACATTATAACATATACCATGTTAGGGCCCTGTTTTTAACTACCTGTTGGCCCCTGTTGGGCCCATACTATAGATCACTTAAAAATGGTTCGATTCAGAAGCATTTTTATTTAACAACTTCTTAGGTCCACCAGCTACTACATGAACAATAAAAAAAAAGAATTTCAGACTTCAGCTACCACCAGTTTTGAATGTTAATCCCCTTTTTGGGACCCTTGGTGCAGGTTCTTTAAAAATAATCGGAATTGCTTGAACTTTTTTAACACATTTTTAGCACCCTCTGACAACTTTAAAAACTACTAAAAAGTCACTTTATACGTAACTACATGCCACTTAAGTTCCTGTCCCTTTGGGGTCCTGTACAAGGCCGCTTAAAATTTTTGCACCATAAATTGTTAATAAATTGCCTCCTCTTAATCCGGTTTTCATTTTTGGAATCCTTTTCCCATTTAGTTGTCCTCCCGTTTCTTTATTTCAGTTAAAATCCTATGGCACCCTAGGGTTCCATAAGGCCCGATCTGATGCCCCTTGAACATTTTGTGCCGCATGCATTTTTCACTACCTAATTTTTTCGCATTATCAACACAAAATATAAAAATTGAGTCTTGCACTCTTCTCCCCGGACCAACCCCCTCTTATTTTTACTGGATCCTAAGGCCCTGTTTTAAGGCTTTCCCCCTACTTTTTGCACATTTCTTTAAAATTTTATTCTAATGATTAATTCATACCTTATGCTTAATTCTGTCTAATTGAAGATCTAAAGTGCTAGAACTTAGACCTTTAGAAGTTTTCATGTTAGGGCCCTGCTCTTTACTATCAGTCGGCCCTCTCTGTGCCCTTTGTTATAGGTCTCTTATAAACGGTCCAATTCACAAGCTTTTTTTTTAACAACATCCTAAGTCCTACTGCTACTACATGAACGATAACAAAATTTCTCAGACTTCAGCTACCACCAATTTTGAATATTAATCTCCTTCTTGGGCCCTTTGTTGCAGCTTCTTTAAAAACTAACCGATTCTATTACATTTTTCTTTAACATAGTTTCAGCGTCCCCCAGCTACTTTAAAACTACTAAATAATTTTCTTATACGCAACTACATTTCAGTTAAGACGTTGGCCCCCAGGACCTGGTCTTTTTTTATACCTCAGCTACAAGTTTTTTCGAACATTTATTGTCTTTTTCAGCATCAACTTACGTTTACTAAATACAGCCGTAAATTAAAAATCGCGTTTATTTAATGGTAACTTTAGATAATGGATTTCATCAGTTTATAAATATCGTGTTAATGTTAAAATTAATTCATTAAATTTACAAGGGGAGAGTTCATCTTCCACTGCTGGGGGAGCATTCTTTCCTCCAATTCTAAAGACAAGATTTCAACGAGATTTGGTTCATTCAACATAGATTACAATTCAGCTACATTCTGTATTATAAAATTTTATCTTAGACTTCAGTTACCAACATTTTCTAACATTAATGATGCATTTTTTTTATTCTATGGGCTTGAATACTACGAGTTTTGGCTCACTCAACTTGGTTTTCAACTCTCTTAACTGCCGAACGGCTGTAGCTATAGTCATAAAAGCGATGTCTAGGTATAGTAAGATGGCCCTGCGCTACTATATGCCACCGCTTACAAAGCCACCTGCTGCAAAACTGCGAAGTTAGCGTTCCGATCTCGAAAACGGTACGACATATAGGAAAAAAGTGAATTAAAAATTTGTAGAGCATCTTCGATTTAGTACGAAAATACACCCTGTGAACGCGAATACTAAATACGGGCATTTGTTTGCTCGTAATTTCCAAAACTGTGACTCACAAAAATTTAAAGAAAGGAGAAAATATTTTTATGTTTGTATACCTGAAATAGCAGGTGTATGCGACCCCTCCGATATCATTGCGGGACCTTCAACGACGCATTACGGATGCTTGTGCCAATATGTCAACTGCTATGCTACAACATGTTCAACGTGAAGTTCACACAAGGGTCCAGATGTGCATTGTAGCCGACTGAGCGAAGTTTGGACTTTGAAAATATAGGTATCTTGTGATAACTAGATGTTTTTTTTTCCTAAGATCGTTTCGTCACGACACATTGTATGAAAGCGCTGACAAACAAATGCGCGTTTTGAATCTTTTGTTTTTAGAATCCCCATGTTCACATGGTGACTTTTCATACTAAAACGATGATGCTCTACAATTTTGTAATTCACTTTTTCCACATACCTCATACAGTTTTCGAGATACAAACGCTAACTCTGTCGTTTCACATCACGTGGCGCTGTAAGCGGTCTCATATAGTAGCTCATAGCTACTTTACTACACCTAGACATAACTTTTATGACTATGATTGCAGCCGTCGGCAGTTAAGAGGGTGGGAACGAATTTTAGTGGGCACCCTGTATTTATCTAATACCACAGTAATCGTAGGGGTAAATCGTAGGAGTAATCGTAGGGGGGTCCGCCCCCTACGAACTACGCTCGCTAACCCCCGTTCAGGCACGCCAAAATCCAAAAAGCACGCTAATTTGATCGGCTTTTAAAATATTGAATAATAATTAAAAAAAATAATAATAATAAAACAGTAGCGTCTGTAAATGGGTTTCCATTCGTTTTCCTTGGATTGGGGATTTTCAAGGCCAAATCTGCTGCTGTTAAGAGATACAATGTCTGTTTTCGTATTTAATTAAAGAAATCAGTTAAAAATTTGAAAATAAGCTAATGTAAAATGAATTAAGTAAACAGTGTCATTGTTTCCCGGTATTTTTTAACAGCGCTATAAGATAGTTCTTTTAAATAATTCATTTTAAATGTATCGTTTCAAATCTGACGTAATTTACACTAAAGTTTTATTTCTCTTATTAATATTCACGTGAAAATACTTTTGTTGTTAGAAGGAAATATTATTTGCGCTGTCTTCGAATCACGATAATAGTTGAAAAGATTATCGCAAAATATCTCGCGCAAATATATTTTTCAATTTTAATTGTTTTGCTATATTTTTTGCCATTTTAAATCTGACGTAATTTCCTCAAATTACAAGTTTTAACGCATAATAATGATTTTTTTTAATTTTAAGATTTTGTTTCTCTTATTTTAAGATTTTGTGTAAATATGGTTCGGCACAGATGTCACTGACGCAATTTTTTTTCTGACGCCAATTTCATATATGTAACGGGTACTTAACTGGTGCTAAAGTGTCGTTATTTTGCTTGATATGGTAACCCGGATGTTGTTGTGTATGCTATTGGTGTTGGAAAAAAATTGCGCCAATATGTATATGACGTATATGACATCTGTGCCTATGGTTCTTATGACGCAATTTTCCTGCTTTTAACATGTAATCATTTAATTCTAATTTTAAAGCTTTTTTTCTGTTTGTAATATTCACGTGTAAATAAATTTTTAATTTAAAGTAAACATTATTGTTTGCTCTGTTTATACAACTGGCAACAGTTAAATTAATAACATTTTCTAAAATTTGTAAAAATTATATCTCGAAATGCTGAAAATTTGAATTTAAAATTGAAATAAAACCTCAAAAAAATGAGTCAAATAAGAAAAATAAATACAATCTGCACACCGGGAACTTATAACGTATAAAATGATCTAAAAATGATTAAATTCTCATGTATAGTTTTTGCTCCAATAAAACTTTTTTAGTGGAACGATTTTGTCCAACTTTAGCATTAAATATCTTATAAAATAATTCTTCGATTTGAAAACTGTCTGCATCAGCGTGTTTATCAAACATTTCTCTATAATACCACCAATCTTCATGTTTTTGTATGCAACAGTTTTTTTAATATTAACGATGAAAGGCCATGCTTAAGCATTCAAATTGGATGCGGATCTACCCGGAGTATCTACGCAGATTTTCATTGGTCCATTTCCAAATCAAAACTTTTTTTTTATATATATAGACGGATATCTTCTGACATTTTCATTTTGTTATTTTCTTTTGCGTTAATTGTATCTTATCATTTAATAGTAATATATATATATATACAACATTGTGTAAATGAACAGTGACCTTTTTAAGTAAAAAAAGTAAAAAAAAAAAAAAAAAAAAAAAAAAAAAAAAAAAAGATTGATCTAGTACTATACACTGAACTCAATCTTGTTGTCAAGAATTCTCAGAGCTGGTATTGCAAGGATATGCAGATGTTGATTGGGTAAATTATAAGACATCAGGAAGGTCAAAAGGAGGGGGAAAATTTTTTTCTGGGTGATAAACTAATATGTCCCAATATAGTTAATTTGGTAAAGGACATAATTGTCTTACCTTGTCATCAGAAGAGTCTGAATATATTACTGCAGCAGAATCAGCTTAACAAAATTCTTAGTACTGTCAATAATATTCTCATATCCAAATTTCTTTCATTCTAACACATTTGCAAAATAATTTTAATCGACAAGAATTTCCAGAATAAATTTAAATTGCTCCGGGAACCTGATTGGCAGTAAGATTTTCGTTTTTTCTTCTTATTATTATTATTTTGTTTGCTATTAGTGAACCAAATTTAAACAGATTCATTGGTATCGGTTATGTATAAAACCCAAATTCAAACAGGAAATGAAAAGTGGATTTTGTAATAGATAATAAATAACGGTTGCATATTTAAGAAAAATTGAAAGTTCGAAATAATTATTTCTTAAGATGTTACTTTTTATTGAATAATTAACTCCCATACAATCTTTAAATGTGTGCCACTCTTTAGAAAATGTTTAGCCCTGCACTACATCGTGTACCATATATAGTAGCTATATATTTTGTTTTCATCTAAGATGAACATTTTCAGTATAGTAGCAATTCAAAAAATGTTGCTAGAGGTTCAGTGTTAAAAGTAATCTTTATTTATTTTAATATTCATTGTAAAATTCATGTATTGTAAAATCAAAATTTCATTTTGCAAAATAAATTTAAATATGTGACATAAAGGATTAATACGGTATAAAAAATATTAATTAGTTTTTTTTTTTTTTTTTTTTTTTTTTACCTTTGGTATGCTGCCTTGAGGTTTGAACTCTGACGATTATGATAATTATAATGGCAAATAGCATTAACACAGCAACCAGTCCAATCAGAATACCAAAAACAGGACTAAAAGCTGTTGAATCTTCATCTGCAAATAAAGAATATTAAATTTTAGTGCTTAATAAAATCTGAAGCATTTCAATCTAATATATCAGTAATTTCCACAGAAAATTTATACAGGCACAAAGAGAAAATGTAATTATTGTTTTCTGATATTAGTTCTTCACAACGTATTCGATTTTATCTTACTTTATCTTATTACATTTCGTACTATAGGTTGTTCCATTATCCCACAACATTATGTTTTCATCATGAATAAAAAGTGATAATTAATTAAACGTAAAGGAATTTTCAATTAATGAAGAAAAATATTTAAATATTTTTGAAATTAAAACTATGTCTGTAAATCTAGCGATTAGTTATTAGCTATTTGTCATCGATACGAAGGGACATCCTCTACGTACATTTTTTTATTATTGGCAAATACAATTGCCTATATCTATAGACACTAAAAATATGTGAAAGTCTATAAAATGGGAGGTACAGTCGTGGAAAAAAAAAGTAAACACCCCCTACTAACTCCTCAACAAATCATCGTAGACAAAAGTTACTGGTACCGAACGATTGAAAATAAAGTCTACTTTTAAATGATGTATATAAAATTTTCTTAGGGGTCATCGACATATTAAAACGAATCCAAACTTCATTTTTTTCAATGGTAATACCCAATTTTAACGAGATATTTCAAATCTTCGGTTCAAACTATGCCTAGACACCCAATTTCAAGTCATTTGAATGATAAGTTTTTGAATTATAAACATTCAAAATTGAGTGCTTCTAATGTTAAATTACATTTTCATATTTTTATTTATATCTCCTGAAATTATGCTACTAATGTGCTAATTTTTTTGTAGCAATAATACTAATGTACCCAAACATAAATACGCTGAATTTGCAATTTTTATAATTTTATGATATGAATTATGAATTATGAAATTAATATTCGAAAAAATTATGAATTGCAACCTACCATTTTTTTGATGGATTTAGATTTATTAAGTCCTGCTTTATGGAAAACCAAAATTTCACATTTTTCTTCCAAGTAGTTTTCAAATTATGCTTAAAAAACGGCAAAATGATGGTTTAAGGGGCCGTCTATGATGGAAGTGTGTAGACATTTTGAAATTTATTCTGGTGTACTGTAATCTAACAGGCTTCATTGACTTCTTGAGTGGCGCTTAAGGTGCCTTGATCAAGAAAGGGGCTCTCTCTGTTAACAATCGAGTACCGAGCTTCAATTTGGATACAGCCCTTAAAATACGCTCGTTTTAAAATAATTAATTTCTCGGAAACTTATGGAACGAATTCCATAAAAATTCGTTTTTAGGCTAATTGAAGGGTGTAGAGTTCATTTATGCTGTCAGAATTGTGTACTGCCATTGAAGAAAAGAATGTTTGGGTTCGTTTCAATATGCAGATGGCCCCCTAAGCAAATTTTATATGCACCAATTAAAAGTAGACTTTATTTTCAATCGTTGGGTACCAGTAACTTTCTTCTACGATAATTTGTTGAAGAGTTAGTAGGAGTGTTTACTTTTTTTTTTCCACGACTGTACATTCATAAGAGACGTTCACTGTGAATATTTTAGATAATTTTTATACATATTTAGCGATTTTAGTGATGCAGATATTCCGGATTCTAATTCTAAAAAAGAGTTTATCTTATTAATTTTGGGCAGCTATAATTTATCATATGCTTTTCAAAAATCAAAATTATCACGTTGTAACGAAAGTTTCCCGCCACAGCTAATACGGTCTGTTTAAACAGTTCGCGTTGACGCGTTTGTTCATATTTTGTCAAACTATTTTTGACATTTGAAAGAAATAGACTTGCTTTATAACACTGTGTTGTAAAATTTGTAAAAAAAAAAAACAAAAAATGTTATCTTAAGTACAGGTTATCTGAAATGGAACTATCACGCTACCAGATTAGAATCATCATTTTCTTCCAGTTCTGTTGTAAGAAGACAGCTTACAGAATGTCACAGAATAAAGTGTACAGCTTTAGGTACTGGTGTTGTATCATACGACACTGTAAAAGATTGGCGGAATGGTTGTTATATATAAAATTACAGTTAATTATATATATTATAATTAGTATTATGAAATGGTGATTTTGGAGAAAACTTTCGTTACCACCTAATATGTTTTCTTGCAACATTTAAGACGTAATGATATTTTTATTCGCTACTTAAACTAATTTGGAGGTACGTCATACTATTATGAAATAAAATGTAGAAATATTCGAGAAAGTTATGTTCCCTGAATTTCGTGACCTGTCATGATGTTTCTTGTCGAAGGAATTTGGAAATTTCTTCATTGTATTTCTTACACTGTAAAAAACAGCAATGATAAGAAAAACACGAATGCACACACATAGAGAAAGAGAGCGATAAAGACACATTGTCTGATCCAAAATATATATATATAATATACAATATAACTTCTTTCGAGTTACTTATGATTCGAAAACGTATTCCATTAACTTCCGAAAAAAAATAGACTTACCGGATTTCAAGAAGTATTTCGTAAACAGAAATATCTTTTGTTGTGCGTAAATTTTGGAAAAAAGGTAATTTTTTTAAATTAACAAAAAGTAATTTTTACAATTTATCTATTTTCTCCACTCTATATCAACACGAAATATAAAATTTTCGGATGCGTAAGTAAGCATTTTCTTTTTCAACAAACATGTTCAAAATAAAGACATGCTAAATTAACAGCATAAAATAAACATGATTTTGTTTCACTTACATGTATAAAGGCTTTTATGCAGCTGACCTTGGGAATTGATAATATACTGCTTATACCTTTAAAAAGGTAATAAGTCTTCTTTGCATCTCATGAAGAAAGACAAGGTTCTTTCGAAGGTACTTGAGCATTTCTTATTATCTAAAGTGTTTCTAAAAAGTGTTTTGCCTTTATTTGATCAAAAGTGGAAAGTTTGAAAACAATTTCAAAACCAAGCTGCAGCACGCTAATTAAAGCAAATGTAAGCGGAAAAAATACCAGTATTTTTTTTCAATAAGTTATTGTAAAATTGAATACTTTATTAATATTTTCACAAATTTGAATACAATAACCGCTAAACTTTCTCGAACACAATTTCAAAATGTACAAATTAAGGAAAAAACAGCAGCAAATTCATTTTCAAGATTTTTAAAATTAATGTGGTCCAAAAAAAAAAAAAAAAAAACTTAGCCGAAGCAAATTTTGTAACCTTCATATTACATAAAGTATGCTAAAAACAAAGAGAATTATCATAATTTAATACTGATGTTTTGTTTAATAAATATGCTGTAGATTGGCACAGTTTGAGCGTTTCTGTAAATAGTATCACGAAATGTTTTCTAGCTTTAATTATAGGATCATTTTAAAAATAAATAAATATTAATAATAACAATAAATCCTGTAATTTTTTGTGTGACTTTACATTTAAGGAAAAAATTAAGCAGATCAACCAGTTTATTTTAGCTTTCTGAAAAGGTAATCTTGAGCAATTAAAAATGAATTAAAAAAAAAAAACTTTTTAGACTTTAAAAAAGCAAAATGTTTAATACTTTAAAAAAAAAAAAATTTCAAAGTTAAAAATCGCCAAAATGCATGAAGCTTAATTTTGTTTTTTAGAAAACATTTCTACACATTTATTTAGAGAGATGAATACGCAAGGCTTTCTAAAGATTTCAAGCCGTTCATTGAAAAACTACACACCAATTTGAAAAAAAAAGCTTTTTCCCGAAAAGACCTTTTAAATGTCACAACTTAAAATTTAGAATTTTCTTAAATATATTATACATTTTTAAGAATCTGTATCAGCATTTTAGAAAAGAAAAAAATTGCTTTTCTTTCCCTAAAATTCAAAGAAATGTTAGCGCTTAAATAAGTAATGAAGCGTACTTTTGTCTAAATAAATCGCCAGTATCATGACGGAACTATTCAAGATTCAACGCAGAAGTATCAGATCTTCACATTAGCACATCACATTCTCAGTTCGCTAAGTATTAACCTTTGCAGTGAATTTCGTCTGTAATCATCCATATGTTTAATGAAGCTGTTTTAGATTTGTATATTATGTGATATTCTGTATTTAGTTTCTCTAAATGTTTATCTTTTTTAGCGATTGAAAATGAAAAGCGAATTCTTGTGCTTAAAGACTAGACAGAGAAAGATAAATATTTGAGTTTGCTTCATATTAGCTTAAAATATCAAAACATAAGCGTATTTACTAAATTCAGACTTTTCTTTAACCAATGATAATTATTAAATATTTCGAGTCAGTTTATTGAATTTACATAAATGAACTTTGACCTTTCTTTACATAATGATAATTAATAAAATTTTAATTTCAATATATAAAGCACAATCACCATCATTGTCAACAGTTTTCAATTCATTATCAGATGATGTCCATTGCTTCCTGTCTAGTATCATGGCCATCTAATTAGCTCCTGTCATTTTTTTTAAATGTAATCTCCCCATCTTACCTGGGGTCTTCTTTCTTGTCGTTTGACATTTTTGGGATACCACTATAGGATATATGTGTAGCATTTCTCTTACATTCTTGCAATGTAGCCAGTTCATTTCTATTTTAATTGTTTTATTCTCTGGATGTAAAAAAAAAAGAAAAAATCCTCCTTCTTTCTGATTCAAATTTTTCTTTTAGTGTCGCTTCTAATTAGATCTTGCATACACCTTTCCATACTTTGCTGTGTTGTTTGTAATATTTGCATTATCCATTTCGTTAATGTCTATTTTCCTTTTCAGTAAGTTATTGCTGTCAAAATGCACTAACATAATAACAGTTAGCCTGATTTATTTTTCAAATAAAGAGGCATGCGGCTCGTCAGAATAACATTGTTCTTCCTCAAAGCACTCCATCCATAGCTTATTCATCTGTTGATTTCATTCAAGATAATGTTACACGAGGTGATTTCAGGCACGAGGTACGTACAACCCTGCTGTTCCTCGAATTTATCTTTTGGCGAAAATGAATACCATCTTAGTATTTCGTAAATTTATTTTTAATTTTAATGTTGGTCTCTGCCAAAATTTCTGACATCGCTAGCAATTCTTCAGGACTATCATTAAAAATTAAATTGTCGTATGCAAACCGAAAATGACTTCTCTTAACTCACCTTTGTAATACAGAGTGTCCGTAAAAGAATATCCAAGTTCCAAAGGTACGTTATAACAGTTTAATTTACGCTATATACAACAAATCATACATCAAACTGAAGGTAAACTAACCGAGTTTATCTTACAAAAGTTCAATAAATGCATTTTACATATACTGCACACATGCAACCTAAAGTGCAATTCTCCCCACACTTCCTTTAGGAAGTCCGAAGTAATGAAAACAATACTTTCTTCAAATTCTATGTCTCAACTCTGACAATTCATTAGGTAGCGGCGTAACGTAGACACGATATTTTATAAAGTCCCAAAGGAAAAAAAATCACATAGCTCTAATATCTTTAAATTTTCAGCCCAGCAATTACGCTTTACGCTCAGGAGTCACTATTTTGCGTATGTGGCACTGTAAGCGAGTAAATACCAAAGCCGTACTCATACACGTACTTATATAAAACTCTTTGAGTTAATCTCGATTTCTGACTTTGAAGCAACACTCTACAACACTTACAGTTAATACTATAAAAATTTATATCCGGGACATTATACGAGGGCTGTATGATAAGTACCTGGCCTCGGCCAGAAATGGCGCTAATAGAGTTTAAAAAATGATTTATTTTGCAATGGTGACCTTTCACAACAAACTTGGCTAATCGCCAGGTCGCTACGTCGTTTAGTTTGTGAGTGGTAGCCATTTCAATAGAACAACTTTGGTGATATTTCAACAATGGAAAAAATTAAATATCGAGCAGTGATAAAATACCTGTTTTTGAAAAAACAAATGACGAGATTAAAGCGGAACTCAGTGAATTTTATGGGGACTCTGCACCTTCGTTATCAACCATAAAATATTGGACAGCTGAATTCAAGCGCGGCCCGGCCGTACAAGCATTTTTGATAAAGAACGTCCAGGTCGCCCAACTGAGGTTACGACATCAGAAATGATCGAAAAAATCCACGACATTGTCATAAATGATCGGAGAGTGAAAGTACGCGAGATTGCTGAGACTGTGGGCATCTCAATTGAACTGGTGCAAAATATTTTAACAACTCATTTGGATATGAAAAAGCTTTCGGCAAGATGGGTGTCGTGATTGCTCACCTCTGACATTAAACACACTCGTGTGTCAATTACAAAACAATGTCTGGCGAAATTAAAGCACAATCCAAATGATTTTTGGCGTCGTTCATAACAGTTCATAACAGTTGACGAAACATGGATTCATCACAGTACGCCTGAGACTAAGAACAGTCCAAACAGTGGGTTTTTTGTGGACAACCTGCGCCAAAAAAGGCTAAAGCGACTTTATCTGCGAACAAAGTCATGGCTACAGTGTTTTCGGATGAACGCGGCATAATTCACGTCGATTACCTTGAAAAGGGCAAAACGATCAATGGAGAATATTATGCCAGTCTATTGCATCGTTTCGACCATGTTATGAAAGAAAAATGTCCGCATTTGGCGAAGAAAAAAATTCTCTTTCATCAAGACAATGCACGCGTGCACACCTGTGTCGTCGCCATGGCAAAATTCCATGCATTAGGATACGAACTGCTGCCGCATCCACCTTATTCGCCAGATTTAGCCCCTAGCGATTATTTTCTATTTCCAAGTATGAAAAAATGGCTCGGTGTAAAAAAAAAAAATGTGACTCTAATGATGAGGTTACTGCTGAAACAAACGCCTATTTTGAAGTATTAGAGAAATCGTATTTTTTAGAGGGGATACAAAAAATAGAAAAGCGTTCGGCTAAGTGTATCGAACTAAAAGGAGATTGTGATGAAAAATAAATCTCATTTTAGACATAAAAATTCATTTTTCTTGTCAAGGCCAGGTACTTATCATACAGCGTTCGTATTATGGTCAGCATGTATATTGATGTATAATTTGTCTGTACTGATGTCCTCCAACGATTTTACTACCACTGACGAATGCACAGAGTCAAATAATTTTTCGTAATCAATTAATTCAATTTGAGATGTTACTGGCACTCTTTGTGTAGTCGGGGAAACCGGGGCTAGTAGGCGCAGTTTTTATTGATTTTTATTAATTTTTTGTTTAAGTTTTTTATGAAACTTTAACTGTACTTTTAAAGAAAAGGCATTGAGCTCTAAATACCCGGAGTTTTGAGTTTGTAGCTTTTGTAGTTCATGTTTAGCGGAAGCCTAAAGTAAAAGGAAAATTGTGCGCCAACCTACCCCGTCACGCGGCAAGTTGCCTATACCTATGGGGTAAGTTGGCACGTGCTTTATAAAAATTTAAAGGAAAATTAAATAATCAATTTAAATTATACTCAAATAAGACACGCAGTTAAGAGAAATCAATTTCATTTTTACCTGTGAGTTTAAACAAAGGTGTTATCGCCGTACAATGTAAATTCTAAGTTATACAGACATAAAAACAGTGAATGAAACATTAACATTGAGTAACTTCTATCCTACTCATATCATCATCAGAGTTATAGTTGTCCCAAATAAAAAATCGAGTGTCTCAGTTTGGTCAAGCTTCGTGTGCTCAAAATCTTGCATTGCAACCACTTTTCTCGGTGTTTGCTTTTTTTCAAGCTACCAGCACACACCAGACACCGAGCCAATTTGCCCCGTGTTCAATGCGCCTACTAGCCCCATAATAAATTTCTTCACAAAAGGGACACGTAGACATCTAAACATAAACAATCCAAATAAATCACATATGGGATATGTACAGTTAATCATACACTAAGAAAAACTGCACAAGTTAAATTGCAATTATTAAGATAAGTATTAGAAATTAGAAAAAGAGTGAAGCAACAAAAAATTACTTATGAGTGTAAAACACAGAAAATCGTAATAAATGTCCACTGCACGTAGGTAACGCTTCAAAACTACAATGAAGATTGTAAAAAGGAAGAAGAAAGATACTCTGTGACTGGTTGCGCAATCTATTCACAAGCAGGCGATTCATGAGGACTGCGCCTATTTACCACTGTATCCAACTATGCCCGGTCTCTCCTACATCTATAATTCCCCTTATTGTTATGATCTATTGTGCTAAATTCATTTCGGAATCTGCTTATTCGCTATGCAGGATGCTTACTTTCTAAATTCTGGCCTTAAAAAAAAACAACTATAATAATCACTAGTAAATGAGAAAAACAAATTGCATAACTGTTGAAAGTTCAACAACTTTAAATTACTCTTTTTATCAAGCGTAACTTATTAGAGTCTAAAATATTTTTATGAAAGAAAATTATTTTTATCAAAAATTTATTAAACATTATATCTTAAATATAAAATGTAAACTTTACGAATAATTTAACTATGCTAATATTTATTTGAACAAAAAGCTCTTTTACTGAAAAGGTCTTTTTTGGTCAAATAAATCATTATTAAACTATTCATCACAGAATAGAAGGATGAATGCTTCACACTCGCAAATTAATCACATTCACACTTCGTTAGGTAGTAACGCTTGCAGGAAATTTTGTCGGTTGTTATCTATGTGTTTAATGAAGCTGCTTCAGATATGCATGTTTCGTGTCACTCCACAATTAGTTTATCCGAATGTTTATACGGTTTTTTAACTGTCAAGAATGAAAAACGATTTTTCGTGCTTTAAGTTTGGATAGCAGTATTTGTACTTTTTAGTTTGTTTCACTTTATTTTAGTATATAAATGTACAAGATTATTTATCTCGAAAATAATGATCCCCTTCCTTCATCCTTTAATGCATGTTATATGCATTAGGGTGGGCCGAAAAAAACTTTTTTTTGATTTTCGATGATGGGTAGTGCGGAAAAGTGGCCACTAGTGGCACCAAGTTCACACAAAAAATTTGAGATTTTTAGGACAATTTCTATATTTGCCGCTTTTGGCTTGAAGTTTTGCTAAAAGGCTGATTTTTTAACTTTTTTAGCAAAAATTTTAAAAATGTTAAATTAAACTTATTTTAATCGTATTTACTTGAAAAGGCATATTTAATGTTCCATATGTATAAATAAGCTATGATAATGTATTATTTAATTGCTATGTGTATTTTAAATTAGACGATTTTTATAGCCTTTTCGCGTTTAAGTGAGCAAAAGTTGCATGTATTGTTTGAATCTTTCAATGGTTTCTCTCTTTTGTCTTGTTTATGTCCCTTGGTCCTCCTTATTCTTTGTCGATGCTTTAAGGGTCATATATTTGGGTGACGGACAGCAGAATCCCTCAGAAACAGATCTGGAAGGAGAGAAGCGGGTGAGGTGAGAACTTAAGCGAATGCAGTGACTCATCGCGATGTTGGAGGAGTGAAGGAGGAATTACAAGAAGGGAGAAAGTGCGATAAGGGATGCTTATTATTTTCAGTGCTCAGTTTCCCTGAGACATGGCGGACGCTGCGTGAGACACGACTATGCATTTAGGAGTGTTTGGGTTTGAAGATGCCTGGTTCAAATTCAGATTCAGTAGAACTGCTTGTTTGAAAGCTCCCACTACTTGAATCTTCCAACAATATAACTGTCTTCCATCTGGATCTAACTCCACTCGTTGAAGGCTTTGTCGCAGAACCACTATTCCTCGTTGAAATTGTATCCTTTTTCATTTTCCGCGATATTTTCTTTGCAAGAGTTTTGCTTGTTTTTAAATCAATATCTCCAATAAACATTTTTCGAACAGTTCTTTGATCCTTCAAGAAGTTCACCTCCCGATGTGGAACTTTACGTCTGATGTCGCAGCTACAATTGTTCAAGCCTCTACACTTACAAGCTGCAATGTCAAAGAGAGCGGTTTCCGCATTTCATACGAAATCTTCGCGGATCGCCTTGCCTTTAATGCCCGCATGATTACAAGATTTCTCCAATGATCTACACTCATTGTAATAGTTTTGAATATTTCCGTTAATTGTTTGTTGGGAAATCACTGGTATAGAAGATTTTATCCAGATTTCGGAAACTTTTCACCTACCATTTTAATAATATCATCCACTGGTTGAAGATAAGTATCTCTGTTTTCTTCTATATTGCTTCGTAACCAATAGTAGTGGCGCATGATGTCAGCAATAGTTGGCAATTGCAAGTCTTTTAATTTGTACGGTGCCCCCAAATGGCTGCTTTTCATGCTATCACATGTCTTTACATGATCATGAACTTTCGCACTAGCCATTTCTAAACTCGTCGTAATAAAAAGCACAAAACACAGTAAAGGCACGTTAAACGATCCAAAATGCAATGTATTGCACGAGGAAAAGGTTTTACTTTTACACTGAACAAATGTCACAGGGAAACCGAGCACAGAAAAATAATAAGCATCCCTTATCGCACTTTCTCCCCTCTTGTATTTCTTCCTTCACTCCCCCAACATCACGATGAGTCACTGTGTTCGGTTAAGTTCTCGCCCCACCCCCTTCTCTCCTTCCAGATCTGTTTCTGAGGGATTCTGCTGTCCGTCACCCAAATATATGACCCTTAAAGCATCGACAAAAAAATAAGGAAGACCAAGGGACATAAACAAGACAAAAGAGAGAAACCGTTGAAAGATTCAAACAATGCATGCAACTTTTGCTCATTTAAACGCGAAAAGGCTATAAAAATCGTCTAATTTAAAATACACATAGCAATTAAATAATACATTATCAGAGCTTATTTATACATTTGGAACATTAAATATGCCTTTTCAAGTACATACGATTAAAATAAGTTTAATTTAACATTTTTAAATTTTTTGCTTAAAAAGTTCAAAAATCAGCATTTTAGCAAAACTTCAAGCCAAAATCGGCAAATATAGGAATTGTCCTAAAAATCTCACATTTTTTGTAAGAACTTGGTGCCACTAGTGGCCACTTTTCCGCACTATCCATCATCGAAAATCAAAAAAAAGTTTTTTTAGGCCCACCGTATTATACATATACTAGTAAATACAGAAAGTCCCTAAAGTTAATCAGTAAGTCATGAGTTAGTCCCTAAACTCATGTTACATATGTTAGGGGGTTAAAACACAATTGGACAAGCACAAACCACCATACAATCAATGGTCGGAACGCAAGACGAAAAACGCTTAATCAGGAAACGTACTGTGGCACAAAATGAGGAGAAAGAAGATAGACAACGATGGAATGAAAGGAAACTGATAATATGAAAGAAATATATATTCATCAAAATGAAAGTAAACACCTACGTACCCCATCACAGCAACTGCTCAAAATTGCGGCCGCCAACAGTAACGCCGGCTTCACACCGCGATGGAGTGAAAACACCAGGTATCACAGGAATGGACTTTACCCACGAATGCCAACAGCCACACCTCTGCAGAGTAAAACCCTCCGAGAATGACTGATTATTGGACGAAGGAGGAACAGTGTTAAAATGTTTTTCACGCCTATTGGTGTTTTTCTTCTGTTTACCATCGGCTGAAGTCACATGGGTAAAGTCCATGGTGTCAGCAGCTACGGATATCCGGGCAACAAAGTATTCAACGGAATCTATTGGACCATCATCGTAGATGGGTATCTTCATGTGACTCCAGAAGAAAAAGTCCAGAGACGACAAATCGGGTGAGCGGGCCAGCCAGTTGATTGGTACAAACTTTCGGCTTCCCTTGAATTGCTGTTTACCGGTTCGTGCATGTAATGCATATCGGCTTTCTTTTCATTTGATTACGCATCCATCTCATCGATTATCCACTGAATGATGGAGGACATCTGCGGTGAACAGCCATTTATTGAGGTCACTCGGAGGCGCCCTTTAACGTCTTACCGCTTGCGATACGATCATGGATTGTACGGTGATTTGTGCTAGTCTAGTTATGTTCTATCATCCCCTATTGTATGTACTATGAGTACAGAATCACCCTGAATATGAGAATCTCAGTTTCAAAACTAGCATTATCCAAAATTTTAGAAAATGTGTTTTCTTTATCAATAAATTCTACTGATAAACCTGCATCGAAAAAACCCAATAATATGCAAAATCTAGTTTTATCATGTATTTCTGGTATTGTAAAATCTTGATTTACAATGCAAACCAACGGACGCAGTTAGAGGTTTTTCGCGATTTGCTAAAAATTGATTTTCTGGATAAGACAAATTTTGAATCTCACGTCCTTAAATATATATGCAAAGTAACATTTATGTCCACTCAGATAACTTTTCAAAGCTTAAAGATAGAATTGTAAAATAAGAATTTACTTACAGTAAAATTACTATGCGTTATTATACGTGAGTGGCTGTACTGAATGGCTATACGTGAGTGGCCCCTACTGGCGAAATTTGGATATTTTTTATCCTATCAAAAACTACGAGCGATAGCGGAAAATAGTAAAATGCAGAACAAAACGTAGAGTATTATCTAAATAGAATATAAGGACGTCTTACACACTGTAAAAAAAAAATGGTAACTTTCCATGTAAAATCCAGGAACGTTTCGCCTTTTATCAGGTTTTCAGAATAATTTAGCTCTTTCCTGTGAAATTCTGGTTTTCTTATCTGAAACGTTCCTGAACAAAAGTTGGAAACAGCAAAACGCTGCGGCCGCCATTTATTATTTTTTTTTCCTATAATCCGTTGCTCGCGCGCGAGTGTCGAAAACGAATTCCTTAAATGAATGTAAAAAAATCAATATGGAATGCAAATAAATCAATAGACGACGTAATCCTTTACGTCTCTATTGTCAAGATAATTCAGATGAAAATACAATACCTCTGTGACATCACTAAGAGATTATCTCTCGTACTTGTCTGTGAAATCTTTAACGAGCAGACTGTGTAAAAAAAAAAAAAAAAAAAAAAAAAAATACACCTATTATTTGGATCTGCATTAACCAGGGGACAATCAAATATGATTCTCACCTATTTTGATTAATTTAAAGTATGTTTTAGAGTTCTTATCTCTAATTATTCTTGTGAAAGGATTTCTTCAAATGGGCCTTAGATTTTCAGAAATTAGATGCCGAGTTTTAGCATACGTTTCAAATACCCATTAGTTTGCAGCTCTCAACGTGTCTTTCGTGGTGTGGACGCAGAAAGCTCGCACGCCACCCGTACGGCCCGGGTTCGATGCTACCTCTTGACTTTTTTTTTTCTTTTTTAATTAATTTTATATTTTAACACTTTATTACAATTTGATTTAAATTTGACATATATTTGACACTTTGAATTGCTGCAAATTTGAATTTTTTTTTTCGGAAAAAATATACAATTACGTTTAGGTTTTTTTTTCATGAAAATTTATATGTATTTATTTCTAACTTGTAAACTAACATAATCACTGACGAAAATCCAAAATATTTTATGTCTAGATTTTTTTTCTAATTATTATTTACATTTATATATTTTTATATTTTAAGCAAAGTTCAGAAACAATATATCACATATATATTTACTTTATTGAATTTTAACTGAAAATTTATTTTTTCGTGTAAATTATAAATAATAATTTTGATGTCAATTTCAAAATATTTTTTCATTCTAACAAATAATGATAATAAACCGAAAATTGTCAACTGGAAATGTAAAAATCGTCTGCGGATCCCGCATGCTGTGAAATGTCAGTAATGTCATAATGAAGGGAACGAACAACCAGAGTGAATTATGTCAGCCAGGTATCGGTCCGGATAGCCTAACAGGTAAGGCATTGGCACGGCACGCCAAGTATCCAGGTTCGATCCCTGGTCTGGACATTTTTCGCTCTTGTGCTACTCCAGCCTTGAATATGTCAGTAATGTTTTGCTGTCAACAGAAATATTCCTGGTATTTCGCAGGAAACTTACTGGCATTTCTGTAGAAAGTTTTTAACATATACAGTAAAGTACCAGTCATTTCCAAGAAATGTTTCTTGGAAATAATGGGCAACTCAGCTGCCCATTTTTTCCCAGGAACGTTGCGGAATTTTTTTTACAGTGCAAATACAAATAACTTTATAAGAAGTGCTAAAATGTTATTTTTTATATAAGCAATCATTGGATTATATATCACACAAACCACTTGCAAAATTGCGACATTATAAATCAGATGCATATTTATTAATATAAATAACATATACCGGGTGTCCCAAAAATGACTGATAAATTTTAAAATTACATAACTTCCGAACGGTTACAGATATTAAACAAAATCTTGCAGGAGGGTTATGTATGATGTCAGGAGTTTTTGTACTGTGATTCTTGATTTTACTTCGAATTTCAAACAATAGATGGCGCTGAGAGCAATAGGCGCTCAGTCCAGACTAGATTTTTGGTACTTTGCAATCCATTCAAACCACTTTAATTGCTTTTTTTCGCATAGAAGAAGAGAGAGGCCAAAAAATCGAGCCTGGATTTAGCACTTATTGCTCGCGGTGCCATTTATCTATGCTATTTGTAACTAAGATTGAGAATTGCAGCATAAAAACTCCAGACATATTACATAACACTCCTCAAGAACTGTTTTAATATCTGTCACCGCTTGCAAGTTATTGAATTTTAAAACCCATCAGTCATTTTTGGGACACCCGGTATAAGCAATATACAATTCAGTTTAATAAAAAGAAACAAGTTAAATTTGATCAATGTATTCATCATACGTGTCACAGACACATGCACCACATAGACATCATTGCTTCAGATGGCGAAAATAATGAACGAATAATGAGACTGCTTTCGACCAAGCAGCTTTGTGTTATTTTGTTCGAAGCTTCTCAGAGTGTTATACATATATCGTACAGGACATATCATGCATGAATGATAAAAGAATTCTTTAATCCTCCTTTTGCATTGATAAAAATACACTGCTAAAAACAATTAGGAGAGCACATGGTTTTAGCGAAATTACGCGAACATTTACACCGATAACGTAAAATAAAACAGCCATAATTTAAAGTGCTGTAGAAAACAGATAAAGAAAACGTCACATGTAAATTAAAGTTTATGTCGTCAAAAGCAAAAAGGAGATAAGTGCAGAAATCGGGATTTTGCAGAAACGTCTGTTTCACTACCTCAGTTGTAAAATTCCATTGCTCAGCTTGTGTTTTGAGAAAAGGTGGCTAGAAAATGTCACAACAACGTGATTTACCACAATCCATGGCTTGTCGTGTTATCGGGACAGTTGAATTTGGGTAAACACAACGAAGTGTAGTGGGCGCTGTTGGAGTCGCTAGAAGTGTCCATGAAAGGCTGTGGAATCGATTCCAAGACACATGAAATGATAGACATCGACAAGTGCAAGTTCGAAAATGTGCAAACACAGAAACTGGTGAACGATATATCCTGTTAACAGCTCGTCAAGACGGAACGGACAATGCTACTCAGCTACAAACACAGTTGTTCTTGGCCAAAGGACGAACGGTGTCCAGCCAAACAATCTGAAATAGGCTTCATCAGAGTGGTCTCTATGCACATTAGCCAGTGGTCTGTATTCCGTTGATTTCAAGCCACTGTGCGGCCCAAATAAAGTCGGGAACTGAACATCGAGTTTGGAGGCAACGTTGTTGGAGTCTAATTCTGTTTACAGACGAGTCCCGATTCAGTCTGGATGTGACATCTGATGTGTTTTGGCATGGAGAGAAAGAGGCACTCAAAATAATCCCACATTCGCTCGTGAAAGACCACATTACAGACGATGTGGGTTGATGCTATTGGCTGGAATCAGCATAGTTGGACGTACGGGCCTGCATATCATTCGGAATGGCAATTGACAGTCCGAAGTAATACAGACGCGATACTGACACCTCATGTCGTATTTGATGTTGCAGTAATTAGTTATTTCTTTTTTTTCCATGCATGATAATGCCTCACTTCATACAGATCGTCTTGTGGAAAACATGCTTGAAGCGAAAACAATACAGCATATGGAATGACCAGAATGCTCTCCTGACCTAAATCTGATCGAGCATGTTTGGGACATACTTAGACGACGCATTGTTGCGAGACCGAGACCTTCTTTTACTGTCCGGGACTTGGAGATTACAATTCTTGAGCAGTGGAACAGTATTCCCCAAAGTCTTATCGATAACCTCACCGCATCCATGGGAAACAGGTGTGCAGCAGTCTTAGCTGTTCGAGGAGACCACACGCCATATTAAAAATCTTGCATCATTTCTAAACAATACTTTTTTTATCATTTACATGAAACCAAATTGTCGCCCTAAACCACCTTTTCATGTTCTTTTCATCTTTTCAAAGAATAAAAGCTCCCTTACCATTTTTTTGCGTCTTTTTTTATGTATTGCGTATTGATACACGTGTACTATCCATTGTATACCCATACATGGCTGTATTGCACTGTTCTCTTCACTTCTTATGATTTTCAGACGCAGCACCGTGATAAAGGAGAAAATCTGGTCGTCATGTGAACATACTTTCTCATAACTCGATAAGTAATTCATTTATCAAAAAATGGAAAACTCATTTCAATTTCAAATCACTTCAATAGTCAGGCCTACAAATATTAAGCCTTTACGTTTAATGTGTGAGAAAGATTCGCGTTGTTGAGCAGGGAACTGGAAAACTACCTTAAGCATTATTGCAGGTTAGTATTTTGTAATCGAGTTCCATGCCAGGTATTCGCTTAAAACATAAGTCGTGTTACATTGTTTTAACAAAAGTGCATGCCATAATAGGTGTGAGGCACACTCATTAAACTACGAAAGCGCCAACTGGCGCACAGCCCGATTACTGAAGATTAACCTGTCAGCACTTAAAAAGATAAAAATACTTCTGCATTTTTTATTCAGGTAATAAGACTAATCCTTCATATTTCGGTTCACATGATTATGTAACTTTTCCCTATAATTCTATAACTAAGCAACGGAAAACAATATGTTACGTGCTGAAATCTTCCTTGAAAAACTAATAGTGCAAGTCGCATGGAAATCCGTTCTGAAGAACTCAAGTTATAGGCACCCGGAAAGAAATTCCAATTTGCACTTTATATACTTATTAGGTTAGATTATTTTGAGAAGTTTGATTTGATATCTGTTAAATACGTGCTTTATTTTATTTTTGGCGTTTTAATTTCGTTTGCCAATTTAGTTATTGAATATTACACGAAAAAAAAAAACAAATTCTGAAAAATTTACAATGTTTTTGGGCAATTGAATTAATATTTTGTAAGTGGGTTGCAAGCATATTTAAAAAATATTCATTCTTGAAAATTACTTTAAAATCCGTAAAAAATCTGTAAATTGAGATAAACATTAAAAAGAAATATTACTGAAAGTACTTTTGTTTTCTGTAAGACGTTGGAACAATCGAATGTGCGATGTTTAGAGGTTAAATTGCAGTAAAAGGGAAATTTATTGTTGTGTTAGGTTGTGGAAACCGAAAATATGATATCAGCGTTATTCATAGACATGTCTTTGCTTTATACTATTGCATTAAGAGTAAACGGGTTCATCTTTCGTAATCGGGTTGCACGCACCATTAAAAATATCCATGCTGGAAAATTACTTTAAAATCCATTAAAAATCAGAAAACTGAGATACAATTTTCAAACAAATTTCATTTGAAAGAACTTTTTTCTATTCGACATTGTAAAAAATGAAATTGTGTGATGTTTAGAAGTTATAAAAATTGCAATAAAGGCACAATTTATGGGCTACAAATCATGGGGCACAATTTATGGGAGCTGATATAGTGTTTTTAGTTTATAATCTAGATATATGCCATGCGAACGAGAATTTCACTAAATGCTGCGGATTTGGTGGATTTTTATTTTTTCGTATTGTCAGGAAAATCAGATATTTTTCTCTTACATACGCCAAAGAAACGCGCATACTGTTATTAAAGCTCAGGGATTTTACTATCGTTGCGAGAAAATAACGATTAACGAAAACAGATTACTGTATAGACCAATCATAAAACGAATAAAATGAGAATTCATCCAATAAAATGCTTCAGATATGCTTTTGATTTCCTACCCTGACGATGACAATAACCATTTTTCCAAATGGTTAAAAAGCAATTACATTTTAAAAACTGAATAAATTATCAGTATCAATGATTAAATTATTTGAATTTAAAACAGAAAGATCAAAGTTTAAATTAGGAAATTAGTAGCATTTACACTTTCTGATGCATTAGGGATTTTCCTATTTTAGCATGTAATATCTCCTGTTTAATGAAGCTACTTTGAATTGTTAGGTTTTGTGTTATTCTGCAATTAGTTTCTAAAATGTTTTTGTAACTACCAGACGAGAAAAATAATTATTAAATTCTCACTCTGAATGGATTGGATAATGGTAAATATTTTTTATCTTTGTTTTAATAAATGAATACTAAAAGCTGTTGTTGTTATTCCTATGCATTTCTTTCAGAAATTAGTATGAAATATAAATACGCTTTCTTTCAATCAGGCCAGCGAATCCATCGGGTAAACTTTACGGCCACCCTGTGCCCCCGTTACTGGAGGGGTTTTTTGGGGACCACGGCATCTCTATACAATTCTAAACAGCGAGCGTTGCCTCTGTATAAAGTAATATTTTTTCTCTAAATGTATTTTAAAGAGGATTGATTTATTTTTTTTTTCTATTTTTTTTATTTTATTTATATATATATATATATATATATATATATATATATATATATATATATTTTTACCATTCTGAAATGGTTGTTGTTTTCGGTCTAGGATGGAAACAACTAATGCTTGCATTTTATTTTTTTTAACGAAATTCAACGATGTTCTTTACATTTAGAAGAATTTTTATCTGAATAGGTAATAGAAAGGCACAAAATCGTTAAAATTTGTTTGAATAGGTAATCGAAAGGCATAAAATTGTTAAAATTTGTTTGAATAAGTAATCGAAAGGCATAAAATCGTTAAAAATTGAAAAAGTTTCAAAATGGGTAGGCGCAAATTATCAGATACGGAAAAATCCAAAGCCAAAGAGCGACACTGAAATGAAAATCGTCTTGCAAAGCAAAAATCGAGGTCTTCAACTCATTATGTAGGCAATGAAAATCGAGGTCTTCAACTGATTATGTAGCCCATGAAAATCGACGTCTTCAACTGATTATGTAGCCAATGAAAATTGACTACAGAATAAAAGACGAACGCGAAAAAGGAACCAATCTAATGTTTAATCGATTGTTGTAAAAGGTCATGTCTCGAGGGGCTCCAATCCACTAGCCACGGCGTTTTACAATCGGTCGATTCTAACCGGGAAAAATGGAGCTCAACGTAGGTAATTTGTCGCAATCTGTGGATGATTCGGTGGAACTGCTTTCGATTTGTAAACTGTTTTTCTTCTCGAAACGGGACTTGGAGAGGTTATCTATGATGATTTTGGTCGTTTGAAGTTTGGTCTTTGCGATCTGTTGTTGAAGAGGATGCGACGGAATAAATTCCAAATGGTCGTTGTAATGGAATAAATTACTTTTTTTTTTTACATTTTTTGTAATCTGTAGATTATTCCAGTGAAAGCAGTTGACCGAATTCGAAGTTCTTTCGTATATTTATTTAATGCTTTAACGCAATGTGCCCGTAGGCTTACACTGTTCTGGAGCTTTATAAACGCATTTTACGCAATTTTTTTTTCAACTAGGTGGGATTAGAAAGCAAAAACTATTAAATCGATCTTACATTTTTTTAAAAATGATACATAATGCATTGGAGCTTGGACCACTTTCAGCCATTTTTATAAAAAAAATAAATATTTTTAGAAGAACGCCAAAGTGCAAAACAAAAAGGGTAGAAAATAGACCTTTTCTTCAAACTGGTACCACTTTGCTGATTTTTAACATTTTGACCTCAAAATGCTTACAGCTTCGGGCAATATTATCTACATTCAAAATCCTCAACGAAAATTGATTGCACTCTGGTTACGACTCTGGTGTCGTATTGGATCCTGCCCGATTGGAAGTTCACGGTGCACACGCTAGAACATCCACCCACGCAACTAGAGCCACATTTTATTATTTTTTTTAATCTAATCTTCTGAAAATAATTGGCAAATCGCTAATTAAATGTTTTTTTTTCTCGAGAAAAAGTGAGTATTAGCTTTCAGCCAAAGTTGATATAATTGTTGGGGAATGTGTAGGTTTGAGGATACTGTATGTAATCGTGACCTCAAAAAATAAGTGTTTAAAATATTGTAACGGATAAAAGATTTTGAGAGATTAAAAGTAATTATACACACTACATGTATTATATTTTTATACTACTTTAAAAAAATTCTTATCAATCCAGTATTGCGGTCAGTGCCTTTGGATCGTGCTAAGTAATTTGCCAGAACCACGCGAGACGTTGCGCCAACCCTGTTGTCAATTTTTAGCGAGACTTTACTCAAAATTCTTATTTAATAACCATACACGAGACAAATTTTTCTTTTAGAGTATATTTTATAAACTCATATTTAAGTTTGTATACCAGAAATTTTAAAGAGTTATTTTTTTTTAGTCCATTTATTAGCAGACATTTGCAGTTACATAAAGCAACTATAATTATTTAAATAGAGTGGTTGAACGGAACTAAATGTCTTTATTAAAGTTTAAATTTTAACTCATTCATATAAAATCCCTCACTAGTGCACGGTTAAAAGTCTTAAAATTTCTCACCTCTCTTTGTCTCCAATCTTAACTCTTATAAAAGCTCCCTTAACAACAAATAAATAAATAAAGAAAACATTTTTTTAAAGTTTAATTTAGTTACCCATTACATTATTACTTAAAACAAATGTTTACTAAAAAGCATAAAATTGCCGAGTATTATTTTTTTTCATTACCCCTCATCTAATACATCAAAAACTATTTGTGTAAATCATCAGTTTTAACAGACTCATTAAGTCATTTAAGAGAACCGTTTACTTTTTGAATAATTTTGTTTAATTTAAAAAATATAGTTCAAATGGTGAACTCACTGCATTTCAATGTTAAAAAAACAATGAATTTTGAAGAAAAAAATTTAACTGCATATTTAATTAAGTTTTAATAAATTGCATATTTTAATTTTCCTATTCCTTTTTAGCTCACAGGCTATCAAAACCTGAGAGCTAATGTGTCCGTAGGTTCTGTATGTACGTATGTATGTATGTACGTATGTATGTATGCACGTAACGCGATAACTCTTAATAGAAACATACGATTTGCTTCAAAGTGTTTTTCTAGGTTCACTCTGATAAGACGTTTCCCTGATTAGTTTTGGGGTTCATTGGTTAAAGATAAAGAGGGAAAAGGTGGGCTACCCTCCCCTCTTCCCCCTTAATTTAGATAAATGGGTTTTTCATGCATAATTATTCGATTAGCTCCAAATTTGGTATACCTGTTTATTATGTTAAGGAGCTGACTTGATTAGATTTGGTGGTTCATTAGTTAAGTATAAAGGGAGGAAAGGGGGGTAGGACCCCCCTTCCTTAATTTAGATAAATGTATTTTTCATGCAGAGTTATTCAATTTGCACCAAATTTGGTATACTGGTTTATTTATGTTAAGGAGTTTCCCTAATTAGTTTTGGGCTCCCTAATTAGTACCCTTTTATCCTTAGCATTGGTTAAGGGGAAAAGGGGGCTAGTCCCCCTCTTAATTTAGATAAATGGGTTTTTTTATGCAGAGTTATTCGGTTTGCACCAAATTCGGTATAACGATTTATTACGTTAAGAAGCTGCGTTGATTATATTTGGAGGTTTATTGGTTAAGTATAAAGGGGAGGTCGTGGGCTAGTCCCCCCTCCCCTTTTTTTCAGATAAATGGGTTTTTCATGGAGAATTTTTCGATTTGCTACAAATTTGATATATCGGTTTATTCCAATATGGCGATTCATTCATTAGATTAGGAGGTCCATTGGTTAAGTATAAAAGGGGGGAATGTCCGCTCCCCTTAATTTAGATAAATGGGTTTTTAAGCAAAATTATCCAATTTACTTTATTTTTTTTTTCTAGATGCATTCTGATGAGGAGCTTTCCTGATTTGATTTGAAGGTTCATTAGCTAAGCATAAAGGGAGAAATGGGGGAGCTAATACCCGCCTTAATTTAGCGAAATGGGTTTTTTCATGGTGAATTTCTGATTTGCTTCAAATTTGGTATACGAGTTTATTATGTTAAGGATCTTCCCTGATTAGATTTGGAGGCTCATTTGTTAAGTATAAAGTGGGGTAAGGGGGGCTAATACACCTTCATTTATTTTTTTAGAGGCATTATTCTTTGAAATAAGGGTATAATATACACTGGGCACTTTTCTTTTTATTTAAACATTGATAATTTTGTGCAATGTTTTTTTAGATTCTCAAATGTATATTACACAAGACTGCGTATGTATTTTTAGATACATCTAATATTACATTTAAAATGTTTGTTTATTTTTACAGATATACATAGTAAAAACTATGAAATCTAACACATCTTCATATACTTTTATTTTTTAAAAATAACAAAAAACCTGAAGGCTAATTCCATATGTACATTTATTACATATATAATAAAGAACATACACAAAAAAGTTTAATTCTTTAACTCAAATAAAAAAAAAGTCTAAGAATTTTAAAAAGAGGAAAGTGACGAAAATATGAACATGGAGAAAAATCCAAAGTTTTAAGTTGCATGGATAATTGCGCTGGACGCATTAATAAACCTTAAAATATCTCACGATATAATTGCCGTAAGGCCAAAAATGAGGTGTTAAAATATTCACAATTGAACAAGCTTTCATTTAATTTAAAAAAAAGAAAATCGACATTTTCACCAATTTTACGGAAAACTGCCCCCTTAAAATGCAGAATAGAGAGATTAGAGTTTAATATTTGTAAATTAGTTGCATTCACACTTTTTTAAGTATGTGTATATTGTCTCTAAGGAATTTTCAGTCATAGCATATAAACTCTGTTTTAAGGAGCTTTAGATGAACACGTCTTGTGTTATTCTGTAATGATTTTCTGGGAGTGTGTTAATATTGCATTTATTCTTATCAAGCAAAAGACAAAATATTCGTGAATTTCACTCTCAATGTATAATGATACTTTAATTTTTTTACTGTCTTCTTTGTCTTAATAGCAAATGTACCCAAGTTCGATTACTGTTATGGGCAGTTTTCGCTCTTTTAAAATAAACTTCAACTATGCTACTCCAAACTTCAAAATACATATTGTGTGTATTAAATTCGAGAAATCTTTCACATAGCTAAGTAAGCATAAACCAGCAGAGTGAAAAATGTCCAAGCCGAGAATCGAGCTCGGATTCTATGAATAATGTTCCAATGCTCTACCATTAAGCTACCAGGACGAAAGCCAGCTTGGCTTCTATCAATTTTAAAGGTCAGCACGGCTGAAACCGCAGCATACGATGGAATAGTTTTCAACAGACCATAATCCTGCGGCGAACATGATACGAAATAAAGCACAGAATAGGTAAACACAAATAAGTATAATTTTTCAATTAATTTTCAGCAGTTAAATTACGCCCGAAATTATTGAACATTAAATACGTGCAATTTTATGTGATCATGATGACTATTCCATACCGACATTTAAAAAGGAGAGATTCCAAGCTAGGTATCGTCATCGTAGCTTAATGATAGAGTATTAGAGCGTAATTCCAAGAAACCTGGTTCGATTTTTCATGAAATGTTTGCTTGAACCTTTTTCACTCTGTTGGTTTACGCTTAATTAGCAATGTGAAAAATTTCACGTATTTGATATTCAATATTTTCGACGGTAATTTCACTTCTGAAAATTAATTAAAAATTATATATTCATACTGTGTGTGTTAGAAAAGATGACAGAAACTTTAAGAGGTGTTACAGCACACTGTAATAAACTGTTTTTGTAAAGCGAACGAGAGTTCTAATTCATTACTATGTCAAAAATTGAGTGTGCGTATCACTTCAAGTCGAACCGTGATTTTATTTTCATACATTTAACAACAACGAAGATATTTTAAACAAACTTAAAAATATTTTAAACTGCTTTGTGCGAAATGGGATCATGTTACAAACAAAATTGATCCTACACATTAGTTCCGTTCGTAAAACCAAATATAATGGCAATTACATTCCGAAATGAGGACCTTCAACACTGTTTGGATGTCGAACAGAGCTTTAGTTGCCCAACATATGATATCCACTTTGAGTGTTTTTCTGTTATTATTTCAAGTATTCAATGAAAGTTCTTCTGATCTGTGTTGACACGATTTGTGAGAAAATAAAAAATGCCGTAGTTATTCAATTACAAACAAAAATAATCTAAGATTTAAATTAACGTTAGTAAACAGCAACTCATTTTTCGGAAAGAAACCATACCATCAAAATGTATCTAATTTCAACAGCAAATTGACAAACAAATTTTTTATATATATTCAATGTTTGCTTAGAAAAGGAAAAAAGTAATGGTTGTTTTCAAGAAATTTCGAAACAATACAACCCCACCCCTTTATATAAAGTTTATTTGACTTGGATTTTAAATTATTTTATCATATTTGCTAAGCCATGCGTAAATAAATTATACTGGTGTATTAAAATTACATTACATTGAACATTTGAATAACACTAATTATACTGCTATTTAAAACAATATTAAATACAGCGAAAACGATACATATGTTTTCGTGTTCGACACACAAATCAGCACACACATTAAATAAATAACGAAAGATAAATATTTTTTATTCCGATAAAACTTCAGCAGGAACGCACTTGTTGAATTATTCAAAATTTAAAACAGACGGATGGGTGCTTAACATTAGCAAATTACTCACCTTCACAATTCGTTAAGCATTAATAATACCGCAGGGAAATTCCAGTCACCGGATATTATCGCTATGCTTAACGAAGCTGTTCTAGATTGGCATGCTTTGTTCCGATCTGTAATTAATTTCAGAAATGTTTTATACTTTCTTCTTATTGTTAGGTAGAAATTTTTTTGCATTACGTTTTAAGATAGATAATAATACTTCCATTTAGTGTTTGTTTTATCTTTTCTAAAAATGTAATTGCACAAGATGTGGCGAAGTCATATTTTAGGATAGATTTGCTAGATAATGTTTCAATATGGATTATTTAAAATGGAAGAACCGTTTGATGATGTAAAATCATCGACTAATAACAAAAAAACAAAACAAATTAAAAGATAGTTTGAACTTTTGTTCAAATTATTGAAAAAAAGAGTCGTTTTAAAATGCACAAATTTTATTTAATTGTAGCACGTGGTTACTTGAATTAAGAGGCTGCGAACCTATGGCGACGTGCCACATACGTCACGCAGTGATTATACTCGGCACATCATAGACTGTAAGTCAAAATATGATGAATTTGCCAAAATTTGGGAATTTAAACTAGCTAAATTAATCTAAATTTGATTAGTTCAATTGTTTGTTATAGAGTTTGAAGAGAGAAGTAACTTAGTTATTTTCTAATCTAATTCAATATTCTTTTTTTTTTTTCAAATTAAGAGAGGATTAGGTGACTGTCGAATACATCAGATTATCAGACAACAGAGAAACTGATACAACTTGGAATTTAGTACCAGACACGATGAACTACTAAAATAAGCTCTTGCCTGTAACTTTGACAATTTGTTCTGCGAGCCACTGTATTTTACAATGAATAACATAAAAAACGCAAGAAGATTTTTTCTCCTAGATAACTGTTATAAAATAATATGGTACAAAACCGATGTAAATTGTATGGCATCTAAGATGCAACAACCCAAATAGTACTACTTTCAAATTATTTTTTTAAATGTAACAACAAGTGCTCCACGTGTTAATTTTAATCCTAAAAACAATAAACAAAGTAAATTTTATGCATTATTATTTTATACACTAAATTATTTGGTGGCGGTCATGTCATGGATACGTAAAACACATTTTTGGAAATATTCGGTAAACAGATGTGAAACAGTTCGCCGTTGCTGCTTAAATCTTATCATCTAACTATTTAAAGTTCAACAGAGACACTAGTATTATTTATTGTATATTTAAATTCAGCATGCAGAAAATTAAACTGATGTGTTGCATTCGGCTATGACAGACGTCATGACGAAGAAACCACACAGTAGCGTAGTGCATAGATCCGCTTCGAACGGTTTGGCCTGTTACTTAGCAGCGCGATCAGAGTTTGAAAGAAAAAAAAAACCTTCGTATTTGATAATCAATTTAATATTTCAGAATATAATATTTTAAAGCATTAAAATGTCATATTAGAAAAACAAATGTTCCAAACAACTGGCAAACAACAGAAGTCATTTTGTGGAGGCTTTAGGAGGCCCTGTAGCTAACGTCCATAAAATAAAATTTCTAAGAATTAATAAACCATATTATATGGAAGATATATAGGGAAAATTTGTTTTAAATAAACTGATAAAATCTTTTGGTATATATAAATAGTGAAAGCGAAGGGTAATTACTTATATTACAGGGTTCGTACGGGTTCTGGAATTTCCAGGCCAGGAAATTCTTCAGTACCAGTATTTTCTTATGGAATATATCTGATTAAATAAGACGAAATTTTCTGCGTTTGAACTAGATTTTTTTAATTAAAAAATACCGATATTGCAACTGGAATATAACGGGATCCGTACGAAACCCTGATATTACTGTTCAGTTTCACCAAACTCATTCAATTATTCGAGCTTTCAGATTTAAAAGAATCAGAGCTCAGTCACCATAATATTTTGTAAACTACTAGTATCTCCAGGAAGTGATGGGGTATCATATTTTTGTTTAATGAAGCTGATTAGATGATGGTTAGTTGAATGATTAGACTGGCGTGATTTATTCTTTCCTGTAATTAGTTTCCTATAAAATATATTATATATCCTTATTATAGACAGTCAAAGATAATGTATTCTTTGATTTTATTTTAGAGTAGTTAATAATACCTTATTTTTTTCTGTTTGCATTATGTATTCAAGCATATGATTAATATGATTATTTATCATCGCTGTAATTTTTCTTTAGGAAAATATGGATAAAAGTAAATATAACTGTTCCGAAATTATCTAAAATTTAAAGCGAAAACATCAAATTTTAAATTTCAAATAAATTAAACATATCTAATAAATAATAAAATGTATTCTATGTAAGATAGATATAATAAATGTGTGCTAGGGAATCTGTAAAACAGTTTTAGAGTTCTATTCATTTGCAAGCGGTTATAATACATTAAGGGAGAGAGATAAAGATATTTTTGATTATATAATTAATATGATTATTTATTACTGCTACAATGTTTCTTTAAAAAATTATGGATAAATAAAAAATACTGTTCTGATTTTTTCTAAGATTAAAAGCGACAACTTCACATTTTAAATTGAAAATAAATTAAACATATCTAAGAGATATTAAAAGGTATTATATGTAAGATAGAATAAATGTGTGCTAAAGAAGCTATGAAATTGTTTTTGATTTCTAGTCGTTTGCGAACGCTTAGTATACATAAAGGGAGAAAGCTAAAGATATTTTTACTTACAAAATTCTGCAGCATCAGTGAACTCAATAAATTATTCAGATCTCTGAATTAGACGGATCAGAGCTTAATATCAGCCACCTACATGCTTCGTTAACAATTAATGTCTCCAGGGAGATTTTCGTACGTTTGATATTACCTCCGTGTTTAATGAAGCCGTTACAGACTGTCGTGTTTTGTTCTTTTCTGTAATTACTTTCACGAAGTGTTTTATAGATTCAGGTTAGTCAAAGATAAGGTATTGTTTGATCTGGATTTCAGGACTGATAATTGTATTTTTATCTTTTCAATTGCGAAATATAAGAATTGCAAAGCATATGATTAGTACGGTTATTTAATAACGTTTAATTTCGACATGATATTATTTTTAAGAATGATAGAAGTAGCAGGATGTAACTGACGCCAATGACCGAAATGCAGGACGTAACTGACCTACATATTTTTTAAATGAGCAAAAAGTGATATTGTATTTTATATTTTTCAGTTTAAAAGAATCTTTAACACTGGAACAACCGGAAATTTTACTCAAGTGTTATACAAATATTTTACGCTAGAATCTGGTTCGATTCGAAATATTTTTATTTAGTACCGGTCGAACTGACCTCTATGGCAGTTCTAATGTTAAATAAGTATTTTGAATATAACTTATAATATATATTGTAGAATCTTCTTACAAAAATTACCGAAAATTACGGATTTCTGAAACGTATTATGTATAGATAATCAGTTTAATATTTCCAATTATGAAATTTTATATTATTAAAATGTCATATTAGAGAATTAAATGTAGAATGAGCAACTGGTATTTTTAAAGCACAGTATGAAGAATCATAATCAAGAGGACAATGTTGTCTTCTATAAGAGACAAGCGGCTTTGTTTATGTTTTTGAATTCAGTAATGGCAATTATATCGGGTGGTCCATCTGTTTTATCTTTTTTTATTTTGAAAGAAAATGCATTTTTTATGAGTGAAAATCGAAATTCTTTATTGTATACTGAAGGTGGGTCTATGCCGTTTATGTATGGAATATTAATATCGCAAATTGTTGCTACTTGTTCTTTTTGTTTTGTTTGGAAGCTTGCGAAATGCTCTATTTTGATCTACAGTGAGCAAGTAAAATTTATTTCTTATTATAGTTCCTAAAATTCTTGTGTGTTTAATATTATAGAAATTTAGGATGGGAAATTATTTTTTCAATTAAACACCAGTATTGTCGATTAGTAACAAAATGTTTTTTAGCCGTACATCATACTTAAAACAAAATATGATTTTTTAAAGTATTTTTCCCATGATTTATTTAAAAAATGAAAGCCGAAAAACATTATTAAAATGGTTTTTGAAAAATCAGGGATTTAAGGGTTAATACAGCATTCGCAGTGTTCCTATCTTTTTCAAAATTCGCTACAATTACTGCAAACCAATAATATTTGTTGTTCTTGTCTATTTCAGATGTTAACGAAATTGTCCACTAATATTATCATTTTAAAATAGTAATAGCATAGGTAAGAAAATTTATAAACGGTAGGGGACCTATTGATATTTGTCACCTTAAATAATTGCAAGTATGTGCTTATGGGCAATATTTATGGTGATAGCCTATTGTTTCGATATTTATGAATCACACTGTATATTATCTCAAGGAATCCGAGTAACCAGGATAGTATTTATAGGATTAAATAACTTTAACAAAAAGATAAAGGATCAATAATTCTGATCGAAGTTACATAATTTGACGATTAAACTCTGGTGAACTAAAACTTAAATATTATTCGAATATGAATAACATATGAAAACTTTATTCAATTTGTAAAAAAACATGCATTATATTGTATACAAATTCTTAGATATGGCAATATAAAAAAGCTATATATGATGTCAATGTTATAATTATTCGATGGTTTTACATTGTAATCTAGCCATTCGCGCATTTCGTTTTTGGTACGTCACTAGGCGGCTATGCACGTTGAATTTTTCTGGGAAAAAGGTTTGCTGAGTTTATTCTTCTAAGAGTTTTTTTAACCATTTGGAAAAATGGTTATTGTTCTCGTCAGGATGGAAAATCAAAAACATATCTGAAGGTTTTTATTGGTTTAATCCGCATTTTATTCGTTTTCTGATTGGTCTATACAGTAATCTCAGCTTTCAAACAAATTGCATATTTAAAAGTACATTTTTTTTCTCTATACGACGGTGTAAAAAGTACTATTGTGGGATGTTTAGAAGTTTAAGAATGAAATTTCATTTAAAATGTTTCGTCAGATTTCTTGTAAATCTGACGATGAAAAAGCCTTCTTCCGAACAGTCAATGAAATGCTTGGATAATACATAAGTTTCAGGTGGATAATACGTACGAGTCGCAGGCGATTTTTGTCGCTTGTAATTTTTACGTGCAATAACACTATTAATGTTTAATTCATGGTGTACGTAATGTATGATCAACTCCGTGCGATTTTTTATGTCTTAAATTTTAATCTTCGAAAAAATCATTTTCCAAATGGTCGTTGTAATTTGATAAATTGCTTTTTTTTTCTAATGTTATTGTTTATTGTAAGGTTCTGTGAAAGTGTTGCCGGCAATTTTGACATGTTTAAAATGCGCTTCTTACTTTCATCCTTTGTAGTCATGTGAATATATGTATTTATACAAAATGTAAAAGAGTATTTATTTCACGTTTATTTTATTTACTGCAAGTTAGAACTATACCGCGTTATCCGAAGGTATAACATTCAATTGTTTCGTGCAACTAAAAATCAAGGTAAGCCTAACTCTTTCCTATTACTGCATAACTGTGTTGAAAGACTTAATAATTCTTGTACTCAATTGATATAAAATTCATACAAGGTTAATAACCTTCATAAAAGTTTCCCAATGAATAGAAAGATAACAAGTTGGAAATTGCACGTCAAACGTGGCAAATGATTCGTACTATGACTAGTTTTATAAATATTTTTTGCACCGCATATTATACTCAATGTATATTTTAGTGCACTTCATAACTGCATATGAATTTCATTCTGTTCAAAAGGCTGTAACATCATTAAAATGCACTTGAAATATTTGTTTTTTCCCGTTGACCGTCGTGGAACGGAAAATGTTTGACTGTCCCTGTAATTAAACTATACATCCGATTTTTATAAAATTTGAAATGGCTCAACAAAATTTTGCAAAAATTATATATTTAAAATTTCAGACCATTCGATTGGGTAGTTTTTGCTCTGTTATATGCAGACAGACAGACAGACAGACAGACGGACTGAACGATGACTATAGGTTCTACGCATTTATATAATTACGAACGCACCTAAAAATAAAGATTGAGATAGAATTTATTTAATGTTGCAAAAAGGTAAAATGTATATAAAATAGTAGAAAATAAATATCCATAAAAAATATTTTTATGATTTTATTTACTTTTAATCTTTGTACTGTTAACATTAAATATTAGTAAAATAATTTTAAGAACTGCACATTATACTTTAAATTTTGTATTTCAAAATGAGTTATATTTAATATTATTAGAAATAAAGTGCACCTGAAGTTTTACCAAAAAACAGTTAGATATTTATCCTACCACAAAATTGCAAAAATTTAACAATCTCTTTATTAAACGAAAATATATTAATAAATAGCGCTATATCCATGTAAACATTTCTAAGAAAACTCACCATTTTGCCTCCATCGCAGAAAATGATATTGCTTCTTTGATTCAAAAACAGTGTAACTCTAAATATATAAGACGGTACAAATATAATATTTTATGCATTTATGTACCGCCATTATTTTTCAAAAAGCTCTTTTCTGGTTAGCTGAGCTTAACTTCTAAGGTAGAGGAATTAAACACAGATTAAAGGCTCAAAATTGTGTCCTATTATCCTAAAATCCAGTGTTTAATTTGACAACTGGACCTCTAAAGACTTTAATCTTGGATATATATATAAGTGAAAGCGCTACATTATGATTTTTCCGTTTGTCTTAAACAGGCAAACAGTATTTTGATTAAACCTAAAGATACTTAAAGATGAGCTTAAACCAATTAAAATTATAATAAATTACTTTCTTACAAATTTTTTTCTGGTGTGATTGTTTGAATATGTTTTTCATAAAAAAAAAAAAAAAAAAAATACAGTAATTCCCGATTATCCGCTAGCGGGTGATCCGCGGTGCGGTTTATCCGCAAAGCGATTTTTAAAATTTTTTATTCAAGCCAACAGCAAGGGAAATACAATAAGTTCTTCTAATAAATATAAACAGAAAAATTCATGTATTCCAAAGTAATAGAAGAGTATTTCTAGATTCGGTTGCCATGTTTAAAATATCAGATGTAAAATCTTGACATCTTTTCTTGATTTTATTAACAAAACGTAAACACAGCAATTAAAATATTTAACAATTAAATAAGACTATTATGATAAATTCCAGGGGAGCATATCAAGAATAGCTTCATTTTTTGAGATAGAAAGGGTGTTTCCAAAGCAGAAGCAAAAACAAGTGACTGATTCTTTTAAAAAGGTGTAACTCGGCAGTTTTTGTACAGTATGTATGGCATTGCTTCTTGTTTACTGTTCTTTATTTTAGTGATTGAGACGTAAAGCAAAGATTTCTGCTGTACTGTGCATATGAATGCATTTTAAACGTTTTATTGTGTGTTTTGTACACTAAAACATAGTTTTTATATCGAATTTTCTTTTTTTCGTGCTTGCAACCCATTTTCAGACTTTTTGGGTCATCCGCGATTTTTATTATCCGCGGTGCCCTTGCCACCCAATTCCGTGGATAATCGGGACTGTACTGTACATCTAGTTAATAAAAACACACAATCTTGCTCAATGGTGCACAAAATACGAACTTTAATAAACTAACATTTAAAATCCACGTACGTTTCGAGCTGTTTCTACAGCCGTCTTCAAGAAAATATGATGGTGAAATGGCTCAAATATCAGAGATGAAGGCTTGTTGTGCAAGAGATAATCTGTCGAACCTTGACACAAAGATTTGAATACAAAAATGTAGTGTTGACATCCAGTGAAAATAAATAATTATTAATGAACTGAGATCAAATGAATTAATAGTTCGATTGAAGGACCACGAGTGACGCCATCTACGTTGACATTGAGCAAGACTGTGTGTTTTTATTTATTATATTTTATGGTGCAATTTTCCAATATGTGTTAATAAATTACATCTTTTGATTTTATTGTAACCACATGTTATTATCCTTCACCAGTGTACCCAACTTTAGTAGAGGCTGTATGTCCTTACACTCCCATTCACCGCAAAAAAGAAAATTAGAGTAAAATCTACTAAGACGGAATTGCAATAATCCAAAAAAGAAAAAAAAACCTGTTAGACATTGGAATTGTAATGCATTCATTTCCTGGGGACCACGATGTTTTCCGTTTAACGTGCCGTTAGAGACTGTTTTCAATTTAACAGGTTTTGCTGTACTTTACTAGAAACTTTTTATATTCCTCGGTGAAACAAATTCAACATGATTACAAAAGATTAAGCATGTAAATAGGCACGCAAATTTTATGACATTTTTTTTGTAATTTATATATATATATAGGGAAGAGTGGGAAGGGTTGACCCATTTTTTACAAACTGATTTTTTATTTTTTAAATATTGAACTTAGAATATTGTTTAATATATAATTTTTTTCGTTATACAATCAGTTATCAGGATAAAATTGTCACATAAATGTAATACATAAGAAACCTGAAAAATGATGGATTTTAATTGAGAAAATAAAGGGTCAAGGCTCCCCACATATGAGAGGATTATCACACTATATAGGAGGCTTGACGCACTTTATTTTATATTGAAATATTTGTTTAGGGAAATAAAATCAGTTTAGAAAAAGGCAGAATAACTTTATGGTACATGGTTTAGTTACTATTAAAAATTATTTTGGAAAATGTGATGTGTAAACAAACCTGCTTGGACGGAATTCAACGCGCATGAGAAACATTCCGTTATAAACGCCCAGTTTTTGTGGCACTCGACCTGGCACCACTAGTTGCCACATAGTGTGACTTCATCTCATTGTATTAATGTTGATGAAATTTGTCTACATACCTTCTTAAAGTGTTTTGAAGAATTTTATGTTTTTTTGCAGAGACATGAACATTTAATATTTCTTAAGGCTCTCGCTTTCATTCTTTCTAATTACCTACTATGGATACTATTTAAATGAAATAAAAGTTCATATCAACTTTCCAATTTATATTTCATTAAATTTTCTCTTCCTTCTATAGTAATTTTTCACGTTTCTTTCATCAATTTTAAACATTTTTCTGTAGCTATACAGGAAATATTTACATTATTTTAGAAATATAACCAATAACCCTTCATTATGTACGGTGTATAATAAAAAAAATTCCAAAAACATTTAATTAAGGGAGCTTTGACCATCTGGTCAACCCTTCCTCACATTGACTGGGTCAACCCTCCCCACATAGCTACTTTTTAAAGTATAGCGCATGGTAATTTTTAGCCTAATTTACTATACAATCTTTATGTCGAGAATAAAAGCTAAATATGTGTCCATTACTTAAAACCTACTTACTTAAATTTCTATGATATGTTTTATCCTAGAAAATATTACAAATTGTTTAAAAATATATATATATACTTTTTAAGCTGAAAACTATTCACAATTCATTTTTTCTCACATGTTTCAATTATCTGCATGAAACAAAGACTATAGTTTGAGCATTTCAGTAGCTTTGATTCCCACCTATTGGAAAAATTCGGAAATTCTTTTATATATGAAAACTGACGAGTGGATCAAGCTTTCCCCTATGATCAATCTTCCCTAGTCTCACCTATAATCCATGTATTCATAAATTAATATAAGAAGAAGTTTTAAAATAAGAAGAAAATTACTGTTTACGTTAAAAAACTTTCAGTCCACTTTTTACCACATTTTTGACAACCTGCCATAATTTATCTTTATTCAACTATCTTTTTTTTTTACATTTTCTAATGTAATATTTTTCTCCTGCTATGTCAAAAAAATAAAAAAATAAAAAATAAATAAAATTCTATGTATGGACAATATTTTTATTATCCAATCAAATATCAGACTCACTCGCTATATTTTTGCCTACTCGCTGTATTTTCTCATGTCATTCTGAACAGATAATGCGCATTTTTTATACATATATAATTGAAAACATTTACTATAACATATAGTTAAAAAGATATAGTACCTTCATTTAAATGTATTTGTAGTTAAAACATTTACTATAATACAGATAAATACGGATATTTCAAATTCAAGAAAACACAAGAACGAAAAATCATTCGTCAATCCTATATTATTAAACCCTTTCCAGCATATTCAGAATACAATAAAAACTTCGCTCATTAAAACATGATTTCTAAGTAAATAAGTTAAAATAGGTGAGAAAGCCCACCCGAAGACGAAAGCTTCTGTCTAAGTAAACAAATTTTAACACGGGAGGAGCCCTACCAAAGCGCTGCTAGTCTCACACTGTAACACACATTGACTTCTCCCATGACGGAATTGCATCTGAAGAAGTTTCAGGGGAAATTTTCATCGATGTGAGAAATGATCGATGTGCTTTAGAGAAAGTCTAGTATGTCGCCTTTCTCTTCAAACTTATTGCAATTGCCTTACCGAGCCAACTCGTCAAAATCAATGCTGACTATCACAAATCTAGATCATTCAACGTTAGAGTTGGAAATTCCTCCTCTAACAATAAACCTATTTATAGCTCTATACATCAGGCTGTCTTAGGGGCCTCACCTCTTTAACGTATATGCTAACTACATATTAAGGAGTCTGACGTTGTATTAGCGATATTCGCCGACGATACAGAAATGTCTACAATCACAAACGCGCACATACACTGTTCTCGAAACTCCAAAATTATCTCAATAGAATATCGGCTTCGTTAAATAAATGGAAAATTAAAGTGATCAATGCCAAAAATACCGGCATTCTCTTCCTCAAACAACGGTTCACATCCGATTCTAATCTTAATTTTATTTTAAATAGTGAGTCTATTTCCTGGAACATTGATTATAAATACTTAGAAATTCACCTATATTACAGACGTGTGAAAATTATTAGAATAATTGTGAAATTTACAATAAAAACTTGTTATATTAAAGAAATATTTAAAAAATATTGATACATTTAATATTTAGTGTGCATCCCCTTATTTATTTTTATTAAAGAAATGATGGCATACTCGTCTTGGCATACTTTGTATCAATTAATTTGTATTTCGTTGTCAGGATGTCAAATTTGGATGAGTCTTTCTATCACAGTAGTCTTGTTTGTGATGTTGTATTTCTTTAATTTTTTCTTTACAATGGCCCAAAGGTTCTCTATGGGGTTCATATCTGGACTGTTTCCAGGCCATGGAAATGTTTTCTTTAATTAAATTAAAGAAATGCAACATCACAAACCAGAATGTTCTGATAGAAAACTCATCCAAATTTGGCATCATGACTACGAAATACAAATTAGTTGCCATAAACTCATACAAAATATGCCAAGACGTATCGAATCTTTAATAAAAAACAAGGCGATGCACACTAAATATTAAATGTATAAATATTTTTTAAATGTATTACTTCTTTAGTATAACAAGATTTTAATGTAAATTTCACAGTTATTCTAATAATTTTCACACGTCTGTAGAAATTAATATGGTACAAGCACATCACACAGACTCTGAGTCGTGCTGAACTAACGCCCTCAGAATGGAAAAAGCCGTGAAACGCTTTGTTGTGACTTCATGAAATGTCACACGAAGCAGGGAAAACAGAGTAAAAAATCAAACAACTTGCATTTTTTTTATTTCATTGGCTCGTGGAATTATTAATTATTATTTACTACTAATAAATAATAATTTCACGAGCCAACGAAATAAAAACATGCAAGCTATTCGATTCTTTTTCTTCGTCTTCTCTGCTTCGAGTGACGTTTCGTGACGTCCGAATAAAATGTGTCAATGCTTTCTTCTTTATCTAGGGGGCGCTGGCTGAACACGCCATAGATTCCCTTAATCTTCTCTTGGTTTGCATAGCCCCTTGTCAATCAAGGAAAAATTGTTACAAATATATGGTACGCTCAATCATTATTTATGGCTGTTTCATATATAGAAGTGCTCCTAAATCAGAGCTCGAAAAAATCTAAATAGTTCTAAATAAGCTGAATAAGTCCGTAATGACGTCATTCATCATTATTATAAAATTAAACCTGTTTTCCCAGAAGATAAAAAACCTGTGATGAAGTTTCACTACGAAATTGACTCGGAAGGTGTCGTCACCAACCCGTTATGATAACTTCGTCTCATGCTCCAAAACTTCCGGAAGACATCCTTCTGCAGTTACATACTTAAACTCAGATTTTTCAGGGAAAATTTACTTTTTTCTTAGAAAAATGATTTCATATAGATTTGGAAAATCCTCTGACATCATGCAGCATACTGGTCTTTTAAAATAGCCGTACATTTAAATATTTTTAAACCTTATATTTATTTATTTTATTTTCATTTTTTAAATTATTTAGATCTGTTTTACCTTTTTTATTTTTGAATTAAATGGTTTATGGGTGTTCTATTCTTTTCACGAAATTGTTAGGTTTTTTTGATCGCAAGCTACTTACGCCTGATTCTGTGGGATCAGGATCCTACTACCGCCAAATCTTATTGGCTCAGGAGTACCTGGCTATTTCAGATCTGTTTATTCCCCCTTTTGGCTAATTTCCTCCCTACCGTTGTGCACTTGTCTCTAGCGTGGAACACCGATAAGTAAAGGGCTCTTATCAGCGCTGTACGTTCCGATCTGCTCGGGGGTTCGTCGTTGGAATTGTGCCACTAGTATTGGTCTCAAAATTGTATCCCAGATTTAGTTAGTTAAATTTTAAAGATTATTTTTCTTATTTAAATTTCACTTAGCCCCATTTTCGATCCTGGTAGATGCAGAATTGCTTGTTTATCTGCCACTGTGGACAATTATGATGTAGCAAAGTGCCTTTCTAAAGGCTAAACGGTCTGAGTGCACTCTAGAAAAACTTGGCTGGTCACAGTCTCTAGGTAACTGCTATTCAACGTTTATAGTGAGCTATGTGGTCCCTTTTCTTTTTTAATTCTCAATAGGATTCTTTCAGTTTGGGCCTCTGTTGACCTTATACTATGGTTTTCATGAGCACTTTGTAACCCTACATTCTCCAATTTTGCTAAAGCCAGACTTGAAGTGACATCGAAGTGTTAGGTAGACAATCACTATAAGATGATCTGTGCCCACTATTTTGGAGGTTATATCTAACATTGCGCTTCCAACTCTGGAAATAGTATTCGGGACTCCACTAGAGTTCTTAAAATCTTTTAGCCTGTGCATTGCTTCAAAATTTATCTTTAATTTTCCTTTTTCAAATTTATTGGAGGTTTCGCGGGGCGAAGTTTCACGCTTCTTTGGTACTCCTAAAGCACCGCGATGTAATGTCAAGATTTTTAACTCTTCCAGATAGGCTAGAATTTTAAAATTATGTACAACGGATTGTTTCCGATGATAATATAATATTTTGACTTTTTTGAACTTAATTATAAATTGATAACTTAATTTAAAGGCATTTTTCCGTTAGCCCGTCACGGGCAAAAAATCACCCAATATTCTTTTTTAGTCATAATTCTTCACGAGTTAGAAGAGGACAACAATGGATTTAATGAAAAACGAAACAACGCTCTCACAAACAAAGGCCAAGTGGCTGTAAAATTGCAACAATGAGGTATTTTAAACTGCAAAAAGTAGAAAATAAAATACAAATAAAATAATAGTATCATACATTTTTAAATATGTTTTAATTATATTATGATTATAAGCGGAGAAAAAAAGATATCCTGAATGGATTGTTTAAATATTGCTATATCTTCTTTCTCATTACCATACCTTAAAAGGGAAACATGGAAATAATATAATTTTTTTAATCATTTTACTTGCTCGCGCTTTCAAAAATGTCTAAAAAAAGAGGCACATTTTCCATAATCGGGTTAGGCGCCAAGTCAATTTAATGTATTGTAGTAGAATTTATTTTTTGGAAAAATCATAAATTGCAGCCATGTAATTATGCGTGACTTTTAAATGAAATATTGAATGCTTATAAAAGAGTACATTTAAAAATATTTATCCTTTCTTTTAACCTTATTTCAGATAAATAATAAATAAAGCATTTTACCTGCGTGTACTTTTGGTGGCGGCATCGTAGATGCCATAAGAGCTACTGAGTTGCTCTTCCCTTTACTGTTCGATGCATAAAGAACTAGAACAAATGCAGTTGCTGGTGGTAGGTTGTGTACTTTGAATGCAGGTGCTTCATCAGAGGTTAAATTTGCAACGAGATGTTCTACCACTGAATTGTACAGTTCTAAATGAAAGGTTTGTCCAAGACCTCCATCATAACCTGACTCACACTCCACAGATAAAGATTCTGAAGATTGATTAGTTACAGAACATTCTTTAGGAGATTCTGGTGCTCCTGGAAGGGGACAAAATACACACATTTAATTAAAGATAAAATAGAAATTAATGAATTATGAAAGTTTTCAGTTAAAATAGTTAGTATAGAGAATATTTAATGGCCATTTTAACCCTTTCGCGGGCGGTGTCCTTTAAAAAGGACACCTAATTTTTATTTTACTGGCACCTAGAATATTTCCTTCTATGTATAAAAAAAAGTTTTGATTTGGAAATGGGCCAATGAAAATCTGCGTAGATATTCCCGGCAGATCGGCATCCAATTTGAATGCTTAAGCAAGGCCTTTCTTCGTTAATATTAAAAAATATTGCATACAAAAATATGGAAATCGGTAGTATTATAGAGAAATGTTTGATAAACACGCTGATCGCTGATGCAGACAGTTTTCAAATCGAAGAATTATTTTAAGAGATATTTAATGCCATAGTTAGACAAAATAGTTCCATTAAAAAAGTTTTATAGGAGCAAAAACTGTACATAGGAATTTAATCATTTTTAGATCATTTTATGCGTCAGAATTTCCCGGTGTACAGATTGCATTTAGTTTTTAATTTGAATCATTTTTTGAGGTTTTATTTCTATTTTAAATTCAAATTTTCAGCACTTCGAGAGATATTTTTTACATATTTTAGAAAATTGTATTAATTTAGACTGTTGCCAACTGTATAAACAGCGCAAACCATAATGTTTGCTTCAAATTAAAAATGTATTTTACACGTGACTATTATAAACAGAAAATATAAAAAGCAGGAACTGATTGAAAATTACGTCATAAAAACTAAATTTACACGTGAATTTTAAAGAAGAAAAAATATTGTAAAATAATAAATTCATTAACATACGTTAGAAGTCTTAAATAGGAGAATTTACATCACATTTACGTCACATTACACTTATTACGTAAAATGAACAAAAAATAATATTGCAAAACAGTTTAAATTTAAAAACTGCGCGAGAAATTTATTTGATATTTTAAGATGATCATAATATTTCATTTCTAACAAAAGTATTTTTACGTGAACATTAAAAAGAGAAAGAAAGGTTTGGTGAAAATTACGTCAGATTACAACTGTCAGATTCAAATAATAATTCAATCTTCCGAAATCTTTTTAAAGCCGATTAAATTAGCGTGCTATTAGAGTCTGCGGTTTCTGAACGGGTTTGACGAGCGAAGCTTGTAGGGGGCAGAGCCCCCTAGTAATTAAAATTTTTCTTTTATAATATACTTGAAAATGAGCATTTTTGTATCGTTTAATAAATTCGTACATAAATTCCGGTGTCAATCCATCATTTCACCAGTTTATAAACAGAATTACTCCGCACCGGAAAGGGTTAAAGCATGTAACTTAAGAGTATACAGGGTAATTAAAAAAAATTACAAAATGACATTGCAAATGATGACGCAAAAGAGCGGTTACGAAATGACATGGCAAATCAGGCATACAACAAGGATAAAAAAAATCACACAGGAACATAGTGTCGAAAACCACTTATTTAGTCACAAATACAGGGTATTTCATCCTAACTGAACGCGGGTTGATTGTAATAATTTCGAGAAAAATAAAAACATTTTAATGAAAATGCAACGATCTGTATCTTGTTTTCTGTGAGATGTAATAGGCTAATTCCATGGGTTTTTGTGGTGTAAGTCACATTGCTGGTAACTCATATTCTTGTTGGTCACCGTTATTTTCGAAAAGTTTGCTTGGTCTTATTCAATTAATGAGATATCTCCGATAAAATAAGCTACATTTTTCCTGTCTAAAATACTGGTAGCCGAAAATCATTGCATGTGACTTACACTACAAGTACTAATGGAACTAGCCAATAATATTACGAACAGATAAGGAAAATATGTTGCTCAAGCAATCGGTGATACCGTATAAATTAATAATCACAATCCAAAATGTGGGGAGTCAAGTGCATAGTTCTGGCGCGTGAAGAGCAAACTTCTACCTTTTTTGCGTGGTGTTATAACATTTACAATAAAATTGAAATGTGTGTTAAATATTGCATTATAATATACATTAGAACCTCGATTATCCGAAGTAATTGGGACCGACCATCTTTCGGAAAATCGAAATTTTCGAATAATCGAGAAGGCTTCAATTTTAAGATTAAGGAGAAATATGTGCAATATTTCGTATTAAGGTAACAAGTGTTTAATAAAAATAAAGCAATAGCAAAATAGAAACAAGAATAAATTACCTGAATTTTACTTTTGAAATTAAGTAGGTACGTTTTACGTATATCACAAGGGTTTGAAAAACAAAATGTTTTGTTTATCGCAGTTTCGATTGCCTTTGCTTTGAATATCTATCACGGACTTTTTTAATATTATTAGTTCACCAGTATCACAATCTTTCTGCTGCTCCAGCCATGCCAAACCTTTTGCAAAAGATTCGAAAGCTTCAGAATTGCTAATTTGTTCGCTTTCTACGTTCCACTCCGCAGCATACTTTGTAGCTCAAGTTAAATTTAAGGGACTCTAAAAAAGGTAATCGAAAATATTTATATGTACTCCTAGTTAGGAAAGTACAGCTTTCACACAAGTAATATGAAAGTAAAAAAAAAAAAAAGCTTTAAAAATGGATTTCGGTTAATCGAGAGTTTCGGTTAAAAGAGTTTCGGATAAAAGAGGTTCTACTGTACTTCAGTTTTCTGAAAGTTATTATTGTCAACCCAAATTGAGTTAGGATGAAACACACTGCATTTGTGATTAAATAAGTGTTTTGCGACCCTATGTTCCTAAGTGATTTTTTACCCTTGTTGTGTGCCTGATTTGTCATGTCATTTTGTAAACTTTTTTTTTTTTATCACCCTGTGTAAAGTTTAAGGTGCTAAGGGATACGAATTATTATTTTTTTTATTAGCCTCCGGTACGGTATGCTATTTCTTTCTCCCAGCTTATTTTGTGTCCAAAAAATAACGTTACCTTACAGAAGCTAGCCGTAAAACAAAGCATTACGATTAAATACTCTTTAGCAATTTTTCAACTTCTAAGCATCGCACATTTTCAATTTTTAGACCGTCGTATTGGAAAAAAAAGTTCTTTTAATTGCATTTTGTTTGAAAACTGTATCTCCATTTTTTTTTTTTTTTTTTTTTTTTTTTTTTTTTTTTTTTTGTAGTTTTTGGAGCCATTTGCTTAATATTGGCAACGGAAGAACTCCATCTCTGTAGAAAGTAAAGGAAAAAAGTTTTAAAATAGTAATTATATATTTTTGTTGCCATTTCCTCGTAACAACGAAAGAAAATGTAATTAAAATACGTGCTATTTTGAAAAAAATATAAACGAATGATTTCTGTTAAAACAATGGAGCTATTATATACTATATTTAATTGTAAGTATCTATAAATCATTAGATAGCCGTTTTTTTTTTTTTTTTCAATTTTCTTGAATGACGGAATCTTTTTGCTGCATTTGTGCATTATTTCGCGTTAGTGATGTGCTATGCATGCTTTGCTGTAGATGTTTAAGAGTAGATCGTAAATGCGGAATTCTTAAGCGGATGTGAATGACGTCGTTTTACGTAAAATAAAACGTGTGCTTAGTCTTAAAATTGAAATATGTTTTGTACTGCAGTAGAGTCCCGCTTAACCGAGTTTTTTTTTCTGATGGGCCGGTGGCTTCGATTATTATGAAACAGCCATTATAAATGAAAGAGCAGCCGTAAAAAAAAGTTATGGCCATCCCCCCCCCCCCCCATTCTGACCCGAAAATCAGAGTTCTAACTTTTTACGGCTGCTCTTCATCTCCACCTAACACTTCATTTATAATGGCTGTTTCATAATAATAGAAACCATCAGTCCATCAGAAGAAAATGAAGTAATGGAAATGCCGGGGGCGACACTAAATTCTGAAAAAGCAGAATTCCTGTTTTCTAGTATTATTTATATTTTCTTGAAATGCATATTTTTATATATGCTAGCTGGCATAGTAATCCGATGTGTTACATTTGCATTGTATGAGAAATTTTCATTTTTGACAGAATATATATATTTTTTTTTTCTATTTTCAAAATATTTATCACATTAACTTTGCTAATCTTTTTATCAAAAGTAAGAATAATATTTACTGTGCAAATTAATCAAAAATCACATTTTGCCAGTTACATAATTTTGATGCAATTGCAGTAGATCGCGTTTATAGCAAAATGGCTCGATACAGACAAAAAATTCAATTGGTCGGGAGAATTTTGGATGAAAAATTGGAGAGCTTGTTATTGTCGTCAAGCCTGCTGGTTTACTTGTCTGACTCGTTCAATTCGAAAATCGCCATGCTCAGTTGTGTTGGTTGCTATGGACAAAACTTTTAGTCTGATAATGCGCCTTATATCATGCTTCATATCATAGTCCATTCATCTAAATTTTGAACATATTAGGAAAATAGGGCTTCATACGGATCAATAATCATTAAATCTTTCGGCTCTTTGGTAAAAATTTTAGGAAATATGAAAGTGTCTTAAGAATATTCTTTCAAGTTTTTTCCCATACCGGGACCTCTGTTATTTTCCTTATAAAAACTAAACTGTCCGATTTTTTTTTTTTTTTTTTTTTTTTTTTTTACATTTTCACATCACTTCTTAATAGCTGAATGTTTTTTTGCGTTCAAAGCAAACGAATAAATGGCAGCATCTAAGCTCATTCCCACATAAAATAAATGTTATTTTCATCTGAGTTTGCAAAATGCGTAAAAATGCCCAAAAGACAGTATGCCCAAGAAAGTGGGAAATTTTCATAAGTATTAAACTTAAATCTTTTTCAATAAAAATTTTTGAGGATATGTAGATTATTTACTTGTTTAAAGCTCTTAAATTTGTGATTGCGTTTATTTAGGTTAATGGTTATTAAACTGATGTTTTTAAGGGGTTTGTAGTTTTAGATCCATATTTTTGAACCTAAATTACTAAGCGCCTAAGGGATCAATTTCAGAAAAGGTATTTTTTCTGTCATTTACGATGTCATTTTGTTCGGAAAAAACCCAATGAATAAGCATTTGTATTATCATTTTAGCTTCGGAACTGAAGAGGTTAAAAGATAATGTAAACAAAAAGTCATTAAATATATTTATACAAAATTAAAATATAAATATATATTCATTCACGATTTTGGATAATGGTCGTTATCCCAATATTTATTCCTTTCCTTTCCTTTTTACTTCAAAAAAGGAATAATTTAGTTAGAACTATAACAAAAAATTGATTAAAAATTAGAAAAAGATAATATTTCGAAATTTAATTCACATTTTAAATTTCCGAGAGTTCTTATGACATCGCGAAATCGACGGGATAACTGTTATAAATTCCATTGATTATTTAAGTATTCTAGGAAGAAGAGTTGTGAAGATTTGCGTGTCATATTTTAAAGTAATATAGTTTTAAATTGCTGAAAGATAACTGCATAACAATCATTACAAAATTATATTATTTATTGTAAATTAATCATAATATGTTGAGAATATGCATATTTAAAAAATTCAAACTTTTGTTTAAATATTTTCCCGCATATTCACTATTTCCCTGTCTCTTAATAATATCTTATTAATTATTTCTATTTAAATTCCTTTTAATTTAAAACGTGTATTATATTATTCTTATTCCAATTTCTAATCTAATAAGCATTTACCCTTCATAAAAATCTTTCTTAAAGCTCTTACGTTTTCTTATGCTAAAACCGAGACGTCAAAGCATTTTGAATGTTTTTATTTTACCATTTTCTTTTATTTCTTATTTTATTCTAAACTTCCCACTTCGCGGGCTTTTAAGCTACAAAATTGAAGCGCGAAATGGATTTGTATCAAACAAAAAACTCTTATTAAAATAAAGTAATGTTTATACACCATTTTCAATAAATTATTTATTTTTAATCTAAATTAGAAACCACTTATAAATAGCAAAAAAAAAAAAATGCTTCGAAAATATTCAAAAATAAAAAGAGTAGAATATATTAGCTACAAGAGTTCACATCAGATTAAAAACTAGATATTCGTCGAATCTTTAGTTGAAATTAAAATACTATTAAATAGTAGTGTTTGTAAAAAGACACATCTAATTTCATAAAACAACATTTTGAAGAAATCGAGATTGAAGTTGCGCGGTCATGGTGTATGACAATATTTTACAAATGGAGTTGCCTAAAATTTTCAAATACTCGTTGTCATTGAAACGAAAATAATATATCTTTAGAATGGGGATGGAAATAAAATATATATATATATATATATTTTAATCCTGAAATGAATATTTTTACATTTTCCCACTCCCAACTGCCCTCTCAAGTAGCTCTAATAGTAGTTTAAAAAATTAATTTCTAATAGATTACCTGCTGGTATTATTTTGGCAACACAAGGTTCTCTCTGCCCTCCAATGGAGTTACTTCCCCAACAAAGCAGTAATCCATACCCAGCAAGTGTTTTTGGAGTGTAGCTGAGGATGCTTTTTGAACCTTCGCTCCATCCTATTGTTGGTAGATTAACAGTCTCTAAAGTGTTGTTGAGTGACCATCTGAAGTGAACTTCTGATGGATCGGCGTCAACTTCACAAGATACATTCGCAATTTCCGTACGTGCGACTCCATATACTTTGGGTTCCGTGTATTTACAAACAGGTGCATCTGCAATATTAAAGGGAAATTTTAAATTTTAATAATATTGAATGAGTGCAGAATTAGAAATTTAAAATAATAAAGAACGCACTTCAGCGACACAGGCTTTTTTCTTCACTGATCTGAAATCCCATTTAATTTATAGGATAATGTAATTGGGTGATTACTCATTACCTATTACAATTATAAAATCGGTTTTTTATCATCAAAAAGTAGACTTTCGATACTAATGTGATGCGGGTTTTTGTAATGTCTCCATAATTTGTAATTACTAATTTTTAAAACTATATAAACTTGCAAATTTCTTACCGAGAACAACTTAAATTTTTTATCATTTTCTTAAAAAATACTTAACATTTAAGGAAAAAAACGCACTACATCTACATTTGTCATCGAAAACCGAATTTTAATTATTAAGTAACAAACAATGACTTATTTAAAATTTCCTGTACGGCAACATGGAATTTCGCAATAAGGAAGGATTCTGAAGCACCGTTCGTCAATCAGGCATCCTCGAGCAAACTTGCGCATATCACCATCTTTTCTTGCGTTTATGAGGGTTCTACTGCTCATATTCTAAATATTAGAATAATTGAGAAAAAGTAATAAGGTAAAATTATTTTTCATTTGTTTACTTTTATACTACGTAAATGCAATTAAATTCCTTATAAATCAAATCTGGAATGTTTAAATAAGATTTTAACATTTACAAAATATAAAATGCAGTACAATAAATTAAGTATACACCTTTCTGAAACACATCAAAATATTAGAATAAAATTTAGATTGGTTCAAAATATCAGAATATTTTATTTTACGCAACAATATTATGTGTGTAGTAACGCATGTATCTACGAATATGAGCTGAATGGTAGTTAATAATTTGTAGCATCCCATTTAGCTTTCATAACAGGGTACAATCGATCTTGTAAAACATATACAAGGTGTTTACAAACATTTGTATCAATATTAGCACAAATAGACTTTATACGTGCCACTAACTCAGTTTTACTGGAAGGATAATTTTCTTGCAGTTTTTTCTTTCTTATACACCATAAGTTTTCGATGAGATTAAGGTCTGGTCAGATTGGTGGCCAAGGAAGTACCTTCATGTTGCGTTGGCGGAACCAATTCTTAGTTGGCACCGAAGTATGCGGTGACGCTAAATCTTGTTGAAAGATGAAATCATCTTCAAATAAATCTTCTGATGATGAAATCATGTAACATTCCAAAATTTCTTAATATATCTGAGAGTTAACATTTTCGTAGACGGTGCATAACTTTTCAGGTCCTTCTGCACTCATGCAAACCCAAACCATGATACTAGCAGCAAAGTCTACGAATCGTTTAAGGCATTCTTTATCAAATGCTTCTTGATTCATTCTCCAAACTCGAATATCTTGATTAGCATATGAAACACAAAACATACTTTTATCACAAAATGATATATTTTTCAATCTTCTTCGCTCCATAAATGTCTTGATTTACACCAATTCAATCTTATACGCTTTTGTTTTGCAATCATGAGAGGTTTTGTTTTCGGTACACGAGATGCAAACTTAAATTTATGGTGGCATCGTAATATTGTCGATGTAGAAACTTCAACTCCTTTTTCTTTCCATTTTCGGTGCAAGAATCGCACACTTTTAAAACTGTCTTTCTTAACTATACGCTTCAGTTTCCTGTCATCTCTAGTAGATATTTTTGGTTTTAGGCCAACATTTCAGCGATTATTTTGAATTTTTCCATTTTTTTTAATATTGTGTTAGCATTTTACTAACACTTGATTGAGAACAATGTAAATAATTCTTTATATAACATTGATTTTTAAAGTTTCGATACAAATCAACCATACGAAATTTAATAGATACAAGAATATCACTCACACGACCCATTTTAAGACGAAAAAGCAAACAAACTGCAAAAATAATACTGATTTTGAATAAAACCGTCTGAATTTAATCAATGATGCCACCAGTTATTAATTGGTGATAATTAAAGGGGAATTAATGTTAAATATTCTAATATTTTGAGCCACTTGAATAAACATTCTAATATTTTGACTTTTCAAAATAATTTTTTTTCAATTAATCTTTTCAAAAATGATATTATTTTTAAGATAATAAATAAGTTTAATCAACAATAAGTTCTAAAAATATCGTTTCCATATTTGCATTAAAATACATTAAATTAGCAAACGATATTTTCAATTTGTAAAAAAAGTTGTTATTCTATTATTTTGAATATGATCTGTTTATAATGAAGATACGGGTTGAAGTTGTTATGCAACAAAAATTAAGTTCCGAGAAATTTAAAGCGAAACTTTTTAACTTTTCTGATTTAATATGATTAAAAGAAGTAGGTGACTGTTGACCACTAAGATGGATTCAAAAGTCAATCCTAGCTATCAAATCACGCATGGGTCATTCCACACAAAATGAGCAAAAATTTAAAAAAAAAGTCGTGGCTGCATAGTAACCGATTTTAATAAAATTTGATACACAGATTCAATTCACATTCAAATAGAGCATTGCAAAATATTTCGAAAAAAAAAAATGGAAGTTCTGGACATTTAAAAAACTTGCGACATAGTGTACACTTGCATGCGTACAATCGTTCAGAGTTGCAAGTTTGAAGTTCCGTATCTTGAAAACTATTTAACATAAATTAAATCTTTTTATAATATTGTAATCTCTGGAAAATTATTTTCATATTATTTTAATAATAATAATAATTTGGTAACATCATGATTAATCTTAAATTTGTTGTAAAAATTGAAAATTTGTCAATTTTGAGAAAATTAAAAACGTTATAAAAATTAAAGAAATTCAAAGACATCTGTGAAATTGATGCCTGATGTAGTGTTACATATTAAGATCGAATTACTATTTAAGTTGCCATGAATTTCCTTCACTTTAAAAAAAATTTAGAAACTTAAAAAAAATGACAAAACTGTATTTTTTTTTCTTATACATAGGCCAAAAAAAAAAAAAAAAATATTGAAGGAAAGGTCAGACATTACAGTTATAGCACAGACATAAAGATCAATAAGTCCACCATATGCTAAAAAAATTTCAAGATTGCCTTTTGATTCCTAACGTCACAAAATTGGGTTAAAAAGGTAATATTTGTTGCATTCCAAGAGCTTTACTCTTTGAATAATCGCGAGTTTTTTTTTTTTACAATATTGCACGTTTATAAAGGAAAAAATGATGCAGTGCTTCCATCTATGGATTTAGAGGATAAATATATAATTTCTTTTATTGAATGTAATATATATATATATATATTACTGTAGTTTAGTTTTAAATAAATATATTAATAGCCAAAAATAAACTGAAAGCAAGAATTAAAGTTTTTATAATTAAAATATACACTTTTATCAATAATATGAAATGATTTAAAAGTTTAATAAAGCTTTTTTCACTTAAAATGAAGTGATAGAATTATTGCATTTTACCCCCAACATTTTTTACTGTTTTTTTTCTCATTAAGGAATAAAAAGTCAAGCATGAAACTTTCGATATTTAAGATAAATACATTTAGCTATAACGCAAAAAAAAAAAAAAAAAAAAAATGTCAAAGCTGTCCTTCATGCTTAAATGAGCCGTAGAAATATTACATTTTTATTTCAAAATTTTTGAAAAATAATTTATTTTCTCATTACGGAATAAAAATACAATTACTGACAATCGCCAATTTGTTAATTATTATTCATTCCTAATTATAAATTATTTTTAATATAGTCTTTCCATTCCCAAGGCTAATAATCAGATTTGAAATTTTAAGCATGTAGACAGTACCTCGATTTTGCATTCACGTTTAATGTATATTTTAATACTTAAATAAACAATCCTGAAATCTATTATTTTACATTTACTCATAAATAGATATGATCTACATATAGACTGATTTTCATTAAAATCTGTGACATGTCTGCCACAGTTGATTTGCTCATTTTGCATGGAATGACCCACATTTGATTTTTCAAATCGTTTTCGCTCACCTCAAATTCATTTATATGTTTGTTAAAAAACATGCAATTCCGAAAATGCTAAATATTAACAGCATTCTTACTCTAAAAAAAATTGAGATTGCTATACTCAAAACCAAATTTTTAGAGGATTTTTAATTTTAGTATAATTTATACAACGTATGTAATTTCCGATTATATATTACAAGCTTAGGAACGGTCTCTTTCCTAGTTCCCTCTATTTACAAACTATCTTGAAACAGGTTTTTTTTCGCATATGTTATAGAAGTCAATCACAAAAATTATTGTTTGAACTAGAGGTAGCCAAAAACTTGTAAACGCTGATGCAAAATAATATGCAAAATTAAATGCAGTAGCTTAAAATCCGTCTCATTATTAAGATGAATGAAAGAAAATAAAATACTGAATTTAAAAAAAAATATTACCATATATACTAGTGCATAACTCGGTCTAGAATTTCAAGAGAAAAAAGTGTTGAAAATCACTACTTCCAAACCAATTTCTTCGTTTTATTTAATTGAAGAATTCTTAATGAATTCTTTTCGATTAAAAATAGCAAAGATAATTATTTATAAATGGTGGTATTGAACCGGTTTTTTACTCTAAATTGGACTATACTTGTCCTCGAGTATATACGGTACTGAAATTTCCTCCCTATTTTTAAACTGTAAAATATATGCACTTATACATGATATTCAAAAGTTTCTTCAGTGAAAGCGTCAAATTCATACATCATGCAAACCTTGATTTTTAAAGAATGTTTTTAGAAAAAAAAAAAAAAAACTAATGTAGGATACACTTAAAATTACTGTATGGTAATGCTAGTATAGATGGACATACAGGAGAGATAGCCAGTATAAATATTTTCAGAACTTGATCATATATTGCATCATAAACTTTATTAGTAAGAAATAGTTCATCGAATTCATTCATTGGGATGTGCAGCTGTGTTTTTCGATTGTAAAAAGTAAGTGCAATTTTAATGTTTGTTTAATTTAGTGGTTTAATTTTTTTTTTTTTTTTTTTTTTTTTTTTAGTTAGGTATCTGAATGTTTTGCTTTAAGTACATTGCATTTTTTTTTTTTTTTAACTATACGGTTTTAAAGACACATACAATATATGGCCAAATGTGACCGGTCACTTGCAATTTTAGACGTTTTGTTACATATATAGAAAAATACATGAGGAATTAACCTGAAACTGCAGGTGTGTAAACGGTATAATATAGGTCATATATTTCATCAAGGATTTTTCCCCCAAAACACCATAGGGGACCGTCAACAAATTGAAAAAAAAACGAATATCTTTTGGATAACCCTGTAAAAACTAACGTAGCAAAAGCATTCAAACTTGAGATTATTAATAAGTGGGTTATTGTAACATACTGTGTTCATTTTTATGAGGATAACATGCATACTTGTAGAGAAATTAAGGTTTTTATAAAAACAGTCCTAAATTTCGCTAAGTTTTTTGCTTATAACTTGCAGAGTTCTTAATATAAAAAAAAGTTCTTTTCAGAAAATATGACAAACAACATTGTACACAATAATCTGCAATCAGAATTAGAAAATAATAAAAATTGGATGAAAAATGAGCAGGTTTACTAAAAAATGTTTCACTGCGCATGTGCGAAATGCAATCAAAATATAATGTTCATAATATATTAGATAAGTATATAGAGCAACTTCTGTGAAAGTCTCAAAATCATAGCTTAAAAATTCTGAAAATAATCGTCGATAGAATATGCTCAAAATCCGTTGTTCCCCAAAACAAGCAAAAAGATCAGGGGTTGTATCCAAATATAGTACAGTGCTCAGCAAAAGTTTAGACAATGATCGATTATGCTTCTGTACTGAGAAGTATGTAACGAATTGTTGTAACTCCACTGTCATATATTTCTGGGGACTTATCTTTCATACACAAACAATAAATTTTAATTCATACGCTTTGAATAATGACAAAAAAACAAATTTAACATTGTGGCAAAAGTATAGACAATTTGTCTGTTAACGGGAAAATATTCATAAATTAAAATCGAACTGCACCTACATTGTCTGCTATTAATACAAAAATGTGACTTCCCATCGAAGAAACTAAATTATGCATCATTTGGGGGTCAATTTCGTACCAAACATGTTCAACATCTGATCGAAGTTCATTTACAGAGGAGTATTTGAAAAAATTGCATAAACCGTATGAGATATGATGCCACAAAAATTTTTCGTTTGTGCTCAGATCAGGACTACACGCAGGCCAGTCGAGAACAGTAATAATTTGAGAGTTAAACCAATTTTTTGATTTGTATGCAACATCAATAGACGCATTATCTTGCTCAAATACATACTTTGGAAGAGCTAAAAGTTCACCAGATGGCTGTAAATTGTTTTCCAATGTATGTATGTAGTCTTACGCTGCTTGACGACTATTGAGAAACTCAAGAGATACTTGAGAGTTAAAACAAAGTGAGGCCCAAATCATTATCTCTTTCGAGGGCGGTGTTCTTAAAAAGAACACCTAATTTTAATTCTAAAACTGACGTGAAAATAAGCAAGTTCGTATTTTCTAATAGATCCGTTTATAAATTCTGGTTTCAGTCCGTTATTTCATCAGTTTTATAAACAGAATTACTCCGCGAAGGAAAAGAGTCAATTTGTTGTGAGATTTCAAGGATGGTTGTTTTATCATTTTCATGTAAACTAATGCACATCTTTCTATAATACATCTACGAAAGTATACGTTGGCACAGAAAGTTCTGACTCACTTTTAATGCGATTATTAGTCATCATTCGTCTAGATGCCACTTTATGGATCCTTCTATAATCTCGTTTTCTGGCCTTACGAGGCCTTCCAGATTTATGTTTTGCTTTGAAAGAGTCACCCTTAGACAGTACTTAATAGACAGACTTCTTTGGACTATTCAAAGTAGCTGAAATTTCTGAAACAGTCTTCGCTTTCGATTTCAGCGTCCATGCTTTAATTACTTCATCTGACTGAAAATTTACAGCTCGCGGCATCTTCACTAACGGATACTATCGCGATGTGCACTTACATACGTCATGCATGTGACGTCATAATTTTGAAATTTGCGTTTTTCCGTGAACAGTTGACAAAAAATCAAAAAAGTGTCTAAACTTTTGCAATATGCGAATTTTACTTTTATCATTTCAACTAAATAATATTCTACATTAAAACCGTTATATCTGTCCTAAAACGTTTTAAATATATTTAAAAGTAAGTACAGCCATTTGTATAACCCAGGTGTTCGTATTTTTTATTTAAAGGTTAAAAATCACCAGTGTCTAAACTTTTGCTGAGGACTGTAGTACGTGCAAGTATAGTGTACGCTATCTTGGCACAAATCAACAGATATCTGATACAACCCTTGATCTTTTTGCTTGATTTTGGGATTCGAGCTTATTCTGTCGACGATTATTTTCAGAATTTTCAAGCTATGATTTTGAGACTCCCACAAAAGTTGCACTGTATACTTAGCTAATACATTATGCACATAATATTTTTATTGCATTCGCGCATGCGCAGTGAAACATTTTTTAGTAGACCTGCTCATTTTTCATCAAATTTTTATTTTTTTTTAATTCTGATTGCAAAGTATAGTGTACAATGTCGTTTGTCATATTTTCTGAAAATAACTTTTTTTTTATATTAAGAACTCTGCAAATTATAAGCAAAAGACTTGGCAGAATTTGGGGCTGTTTTTATAAAAACCTCAATTTCGCTACGAGTATACATGCTACCCCCATAAAAATGAACACAGTATAATACAATAAGACACTTATTGATAATCCCGTGTTTGAACGCTTTTGCTACATTAGTTTTTACAGGGTTATTCAAAAGATATCCCTTCTTTTTCAATTTGTTGACAGTCCCCTATGGAGTTTTAAGAAAAAATATCGCGGAAATGTATGAGCTATATGATATTGTTTAAACACCTGCAGTTTCAGGTTAATTCCTCATGTAATTTTCTACATATTTAACAAAACGTCTAAAACCGCAAGTGACCGGTCACCTTTGGCCATATAGTGTATATCATCCAATCTTTGCTTTTAAGCCTAAAACAAAGACGTATAATGGCGGAGTGATGTTTTAAATTGGATGGCAATCTGTCCTTAAATTTCAGGATAGATGGCCACATCGCATCGAGGAGTGATGACCACCTTTAATCAATATTTCAAAATTATACGGAATGAGATTTATAACTGAATAAAATTGTATTTAAAATAGTTATATAATTTTTGTGTTTATAATTATGTTAATTGATATAATTTTTTAAATTTTCAACAATAATAATTTTTTAATAGTAGTAATATAATAGGACTTAACGATGCATTTGTTTCGCATAAAATATTGAAAAACGTCGGAAACTTTCATCCCAGAAACAGATAAAGTTGATAAATAAACTTAAAACCGTGAAAAAGTCTAAAATACATGCGAAAAAAACCACAAACACGACACTTTCAGCAGCAAAGAAGATGAAATATATTTGAAATTATCAGATTTTATATATTTCGAGAATAGAATAAGATGAGGATAACTGTGTTGGTTGTGGGTTTCCAACAAAAAGGATGACTGCGTACAACACATAAGGTGCCAGAAGTGATTTCATGAAACGTGCACAAACTGTGTATCAAGACCTTTTCCAAAAATGTGGTAAAATTTTAGCAAAGAAGATGAAATATATTTGAAATTATCAGATTTTACATATTTCGAGAATAGAATAAGATGAGGATTACTGTGTTGGTTGTGGGTTTCCAACAAAAAGGATGACTGCATACAACGCATAAGGTGCCTGAAGTGATTTCACGAAACGTGCACAAATTGTGTATCAAGACCTTTTCCAAAAATGTGGTAAAATTTTACGAATAGTGAAGGATTAAAATTATACATCAAATTTTGCTTGTTCGAATTTTATTCACACCATTTCCGTGATATAATTTCATATTTACAATTTGCTATATGTTTTTCATGATTAACTGTATGTAATGTGTTACTTTTTTGCTATTTTAACTTCATTTTTTCTCTCTTGTATTGGATGACCATCTCTCCGCCACTTGAAGGAGAAACGGCCAACTGCCATCTTAATTTCAATTTTGTTTCCCACTTTTTGTTCTCAATATTTAATTATTTTTTGCCCAAAATATTTTGGGTATATGTACAGTCGAACCTCTATTTAACGAAGTCGCTAAATCACGAAAAAAAGTTCGTTATATGGAAAATTCGTTAAATAGAGATTCACCTTTTAAAATACTTTAAACTAGATTTTAAATTTATAAACACTAAATATTTTTACTAAAAGTAATTAATCACATTTTTTTAAATAAATTATATCGATTTGTTTTATTTATTTTACCCACCAATATACATCATCAATTCATTTTTCTATGTGTTTAAATCTTTGAAATCTGCAAGGAAAACAAAACATTGTCCGGGAATACGCTGCATTTTCTGTTTAAAGTAAATAGTTATACATTAAAATTAACGAATTTTAATGACACTATCGTATTTATTATTATTATAACAAATAATTTTTACCATACATTAACATATGCGTCCTTAAATTTAATTTCTGAAAAACTATTAATTTTGCCTGAGTTTTTTTATATAAAAAAGTGCTTTCTCTCATAATACGCCTCGCACCTTTGCAATGCACCAAAAACCCCTTCATGCTTATATTCTTCTAACTATAAATCCGCGTCGGATTGTTTCAAATAATTTTAGCATTTCATCATACGAAGTTCTGTTAATTTCTGCATAATGATCATTTCCATCATCATCATATTCGTCATCTTCGCAATTCATTGCTGTATTGTTTTTATTTTTCACACTGTCGAAAATATCCAATTCGGATAGTGTTTCCGAGGTTTCAATTTCAGAATTAAGTTAAATACAATCAACAAATCACTGTTAATTTCTTCCTTTTTTTCTTATCTGTATCCACATTTTTTAAGTTACTCTAAGGGATTATCGTCTTAGTCCTCCGTACTTACCGAATTCTCACTGCTGACAAAAATGGCGCCTTCTAAAACCAGTTCAAGGCCATTGAATATCATAAAATGTGTTTAAAGAAAGAATAAGTTTGAAATGTCCAGAAATATTTTGAGAAATGGGGAGAAAAAAAATTTAGATCACAAGAAAAAGTTCGTTAAATAGAGAATGCACTTCGATATTTGGAGGTTATTTTACGAAGAAATTTGTAAAATGTTCTTGGTTCCAAGGAAAAGTTCGCAAAATAGAGAAATTCGCAAAATAGAGGTTCGTTAAATAGAGGTCCGACTGTATAAGAATATAAGCATGCATAAATATTTCTTGTACTTGCATTCTAAGAATTTTTATTTCAATCTTTTAAAACGATGGCGCCTACGTAAAAACATAAAATGCAGAAAAATATTTGTCGTTTTATAGAAACAATTTTATAAGTAAAACTGTTCATAATATACTTACATTGAACTAATAAAAGCAAATAATCACTAACGGAATTTCCTTCGGAATTTCCAGCAAGGCACCGATATCTTCCCCTGTGTTCTCTCCTCACACCCTGCAGCACTAATGTTTGATTGCTAATTATAATGCCTGCTGATTTATTAGTAGAAACGAAGTGATCCTCGAATTGCCACGTAACTTCGCTGACCCATGGGTTTGCTCGGATGTTGCACTCCAGATACACATCAGTTCCCTCTCTGATGTTGGACTGCATGATGGATGCGCCTAATGCTAGATTGATGATTGGAGCATCTGAAAAAGAAATGTCATTTGAAGCTGAAATTTGTGAAGCTAATAGTGAATTATTGCCTAACTGGATGAAAAGTTGTAAGTGTGGCAGGTGAAACAGGCATTCACAAGTAAGTTGAGAGAGTTTTATACATTATATTTACTGATCTGTAAAAGAAATATCATTGTAAGTTGACAGTGGACGATAAAAATATTACTTTGAAATTATAAGTTTATTGCATTGAAATTTTGCAAATTAATATATTGCTGTTTTTAAATGCGAATAAGGACATTGTAAATAAGAAATAAAATATAATTGTAATAAATTAAATAAAAATAATTTAAAATGAAAAAAATTATTGAAAATAATAATAAATTGAAGAAAATGTAATAATTAAAATTGATAAATTAAAAAAAGGTGGGGCGCTTGAATTTTTGCCTGCGACCCCAATTTTCATTTGTAAGCTATCTGAACATAGTTGTAACAATAAATGGTATAATTTTTTTATTACGTCATATTCATAAGAGATAAATTATTTTTCAATAACCCTAGATTATAATAAGCACACTTTTTGTACATTATTTAAACAAATAATGTAATAAAATTATTATTTAGTTCCATACCAACATACATAAAGAACAATTTTATAAAATTTATAAGTATTTAAAAAAAATTACATACACCCAAAAGATGGGAATCTTGTCGAAACGACCTGGAAAATAATTTTGATAAAATAAAAGTGTGTTTTTGGGGCTTATACTGCACTCTTTATCTTTTATTTTCTACTTTCTACTGTATAAAAAATTTCATTGGTTCAGTTTTACAGCCAGATGATACATATTTAGCTCCACTGGCGCATCATTAGTTCCATTGTTGTAACTTGTGTACTGTTGAACCCATATTGTTTATTTGAAAGAAAATTTGGCGATTTATAACCTGCAACCGGCTAACGGAAACGTGCATTAAAATTAAATTTATAATTTATAATTCAGTTCTGAAAACAGTAAAATATTGTACTGACATTGGCAACACACCTCTGTACATATTGTTTTTATGATTCTAGTACATCAAGGAGTGAGTGAAAAATCGATTAGAAAGTTGCATCTTTAAGTACATGAACCAAGTTAATTAAAAGTTTAAAATGACATTTAAAGTTTTTATTTTACAAAAGCTTCACATTTGTTTGCAAAATAATGGTGTCCATTATATGTTTTTCATATTGGGAAGATTTTTAAATTTGCATTATTTTCATGTTTATATTTTGAATTCGATAGAGTAATAAATAATAAAATAAATATATAGTCTGTCTTTCATCAAGCTGTAAATTATCCGTTATATATTTAGTCTAATATCATATTCATTTCGATATCGTGATTAGAATTCAGTGTTTCATAAAAATATACACATAATTGATAAAAAATAACTTTATTATTGGCATATAATAAATTACATTCTGCTTCAACATTGATTTCGTTTAGATTTAAAATATTTAATAATTTGTATAGTCTAAGAGCTAGCAAAGTCATAAACCGCGTGATTTTAGCAAGACTCATTTTTCTGTATGCTTCTTTCTATTTATGGTGTAAAATGTATGCGGGAGGCCTGGCTGGTGGTAGATGGTACATTTAACTGTGCGAATAGGGGTTTTGCAAGTGAAAGTAAATACAAAACCACTCCATAATAACATGACTTTTGTATATAATATCTATTTGTGCTAGCCATCCGTGATAAAATCCATCATTTCCAGGCGGCTCCAACGTTGTTAAGATCCTGCCAGATCCAGATTTATAGGTAAACAAATGTGTCATCATTACGTCATTTTAGCAGACTTGAAATTTTAATATGTTATTCCTTGGCTATCAGAGATCATATAATTAATTTGCCAGACAGAGATCCGGTTGATAAATTAATTTCAGACCGCTTGAAATATGACAGAGAAAAATCCTATTCGAAGACTTAGCAGCTTTTATAGTAGTTCTTTGGCTAAAGTCAATGACAGCCAAGACTTGATTTTTACCATAGCAACAATCGTTTCTACATAAATTGTTTCTCTTCAATCGTGTGAATGTGTATGTATAGATATATGTGATTTGTCGCAATAAATGTTTAATTTACATAATTATTGTATCTTGTAATTGCAAATGTTATTTGTCTTAGGTAAATTTTTTAAATAAAATTTTTGTCGACAGTTTATTCTAATTTTCTTAAAACAAATATTTCTTATTTTTTATGGAATTGCCACAGAAGCTAAAAATAACGCAATACTAAGTTATTGCATAAATTGTCAGCGCTAGATTATAAACACACAATTAGCGCTAGAATTTTCGAAACAAATTACCATAATATAAGAAAATACAATTTTGTAGGGATTTGGTTTTTAAAACAAATTTATAAAAGAACAATTTTATTAAAAAATTATGGTACAATTTTTATTAAAATTAAGAGGTATGAAATATGTTTCACCGCCTTTCAAGGAATTAAACGAAATGTTTGAAGTATTCACATTAAATGCAAAGTAAATTCATTCATAAATTAAATGAAAGTAAACGTATGTCTGGAATTTCATGATATTAAATAATTTACTGATGCTGCAAATATGTAATTAAAATATCAACGAGAGGAGGTTATTTTGTTTTGCACGATAAATGAATATATTAAAATCACATATATCTGATTTTATGAGTGTATATTTTAAATATTAAATAATGTGATTTTGAATGTTTTCATTAGTAATTCTAAAAAATAATTTAAAATTAAAGCAGCAGTTTAGGCACATTATTAATCTGTTTCTTAAATTGTTTGTTTATGTGATACATGTGGAAAAATACTCATCAGCTTAAAGCGTACATGTTTTCCATACAAAAACAATGTTTTTTTAAATTTAAATATTTTCAAAGTATATCTATGGAAAAGCAAAACTTTCTTATAATTAGTATCAAGCTATAATCGTCGTAAATTATATGAATGCTTATTGTTTGTGAAGGATGTAGCTAATTTTTCTCTGTTTAGAAATTATTTTTCTTTTTAAGGCCTAGGGATATTTTTGTTATTCAAATTGTAATCATTATTTCAGTAAAGGAAACGAATGTCAGATGAAATTGAAGAGTAAATTTCATAAAATGTTTTAAACGTCAGTTCATTGCGTAGAAAATATGTATAATTTTTTTTAAAATCACAAAAACAGAACAAAAAAGATTCAGAAGAGTTGTTTCCTCTAAATTGTTAGAATGGGGATTTTTTAACAGCAAAAAAGATTGTTATTCAAAAGGTCACTGACTGAAAGGTCCTCCACTTTGATCCCTCTCTTTGATCAAATATCTTCAAACTTCTAATCAAAATCTGAAAACTCCTAGACGAAACAGGAAACTCAGATCTCAGCATCTAGAACCGAGCTTTCCATTTTAATTATTTTTTACTCCCCTCATATCTATGGCCACAAATATTGCTTTATAGTATACCTCCTGTACCAAGTTGGTATCCTAATCATCAGAGCCCAGAAAATGTCTGGCACTAGTGAAGTCTTGAATCAGACCATGTCAGTAAGTTAGTTCCATTAGTTTTAACTTCATTTTTCACTGATAATTATTATTATTATAACGCAAATCTAAAAATTATTTCTTTACTTTTGGTTTACATTTCTAGTGCTCTGAGTCACGGCCTCGTTTCTCTCTTTTATGCACTGCCACACTTCATCTTTTAATTATATAATCTATCATCGATCCATGTCGCATGTCTGGCGATCGAAAACCAATGACCGAAGTTCAATGTTTGATTTCCACTTACTTATTATCTTCTATCTCGCTCCCTATTCCATTTAACAGCGTGTTCAGCTCAGACTGAACATTGTAATTTTTTGAGATCTTAATGAAGGAGATTGGGAAGGACATGATGCTCTACAGACTTTGTTTCCTCGTCTGAGCTGTCAAACGAAAAATGAATTTAAAAAAGCTGACTACTCGGTATGACGGCATATACCTTATTCAAATTAATCATCAGTTAGGTCTCTAAAAGAAAGTATTGAGTGAATGCTGATTATGCGTTTTGCAAACGGAGAACGATGAATACTTTTCGAAAATTTCGACCGCGAATAAATTAAAGATGAAAATGAACTTCAGTATTCAGTAACTTGATTTACCTTCCAAATTACTGATAAAGCTGGATAAAAGGATCCACTGGGAATCCACTGATGTCAGTTTTTGTGTAGTGCGCGTTTAGGGAAGACACAATAATGTCAGTCCAATCTATAAGTTATTCTTGAACTATTTGTGCTTAAAAAAAGAACCGCATCCTGACAATGTTTTATATGTAACATCTTTATAATTCTTATTAACTTTTATTATTTTTTTAGGAAACACAGTATCCTTTCATTTATTTTTTATTTATGCCTACTTTTATATGTTCTTTACATATCGTAAAATGAAATTGTTAAACAAAATGGTTTTCACGGCAAAAATGTAACACCATGGATAAAAAATAATAATGATAATAAATTTAATTTTTAATCTATTTTTTTCCTTACATTCGTAGAAGTATATTTCATTACTTTGGGGATTATTTTCTTTATAAACGAATTATTTTATGTGACAAATAAAAAATGTCCTTATGTATTCTAAAACTGTGTAAAAAACTCGAATTTCTTTATAATTTCATAATTTATTTAATTCACTGTATTAACAAATTCTATCCACAATTCTACTGAATAGCTACGTCATCTCTTACATATCTTATGACATTTAAGCCATCTAAAGGTAACAAAATGTAAAAAAAAAATCGGTCTGATAAAAATAAATTTAAAAATTTGAATTCTGATAGATTTAAAGAAAACATAATGCTGCCAAAAACCTTCTTAACCTATTCATGATAATCAGATTTTTACGTAAATTCGCGAGAGTATATTAGATATGTCTAAATTTTCAGTAAAAAAAATGGAAAATTGATATTTTTGTCATTTTTCGCAAACCTCCAACTCTGTATTAAATTTCCCTCTCTTTATCACTGGAATATAAATTAAACTTTTATCAGTAAATTGTGTAATTCAAAGTCAGATTAAGAATGCTTCCAATAAATTGATCTTCCTTCGTGTAATATTCATTTCGCATATCATGAGTACCATTCAGCGTTTCATGAAAGTCTGCAAATAATTAATACAAAACTAATGTGTTATTGGCATATGATAATTAAATTCCATTCAGTTACATTATTAGCTTCGTTTAGGTCGGAAATATTTAATAGTTTGCAAGTGCAGAACAGCTAAATGACAGTGTTAATGAAACATATCCGCGCAGGACAAGCTTACACTTGCCGGTGCATTTATTAAACGAATCTACTGACATACTTTCATGAAATATAGCGAATCATAAGATTTCATTCAAAAATAATAAACGCTCGTCTAAAAATTCATATTATTTAAATGAGCAACTGAAGCTACAAAATTTTAATTAAAATATCAGCGTGAGTGGATTATTTTGTTATATTCCATGGATAAATAAATATTAAAATTGCTATAGTTCTGGAAATATCTATTTTCTTGAATGTACTGTATTATTAGTTTATTGTTACTATAAAATGTGTTTTGATAAAAGTTATTAGTAATTTAAAATATTTTTGTAAATATTTTAAAGTAGTGTTTACAACAAGCAATTATTTGAATATTATATGTGACAGATATAGATTCATTTGAAAAGTAGTTTCCATAAATGGAAAAGCAAAAATAGAAACTAACATACACAGAAAATTACCAACACTTTGTTTATTGAGGTTCATAATGCAATCGAATTGGTGACTGAAACGAATAACGGCTCTCCCCAGATGTTAGTGCTTTTATAATCGCCCTACCGTGCTTACTTCCAGAAGATGCATTGGCATCCTCTATCTCACTTTTTGAACTGAATCCATTTTTCCTCTTTAAAACATACCGAATACTGACAATGATTATAGTGCAAATCGCAGTTCCATATTGTCATTAGCGCTTTTTTAAAAGGGGTCTCAGGACTCGTAAAGCTTCAAAATTTTCGAAATTTTAATTTTTGTAGATTTTAAACTCCTATCTTTTCAGAAGATTTTGATATAATTATGTTCTTCAAATTCCCATTAGAACAGAAGTTATGGCTTTTAGAATTATACCCGATCAATAGCTGAAGCGGCGTTTCCGAAACATGGAAGTTAATTTTTTCCAAGTGACGTTTTGGTGCAAAACGCGCACGATATCTCAAAACCTTCTGAATATTTTTTCATGAAATTTTAAAAACGTATATTACATGATAGTCTGTATTAACTGAACATAAAATTTTCTGTTTATTGTTTAAAAATATATATATTTAGGTAATTATACTCTTGAAATTTTTAAAATAGTGCATTAGCTAAATACAACTTTGTATTAAAAATATAAAAATGCTTTAACTACAAATTTATTTAGGTTCCGGGTAATTATAACAATGTGAAGTACTCGTAGGCACCTAAATTTTTATTCTAGTTCCAAAATTTATCTTGTAATCCTGCGCGTAACATGTTAAGTCAATTTTCTGCTCGTCAAATGTATGACAGTTTGGAGCTCCTTTACACTACTTTACAGGCTAACTTTACAACTTGCAATTTTTTAAATGCATGAAATAAAAGAACATACTTACATCTTTCATTCCAATAAAAATTGTGTTTTAAAATCATATACATTTTAAGATATTAAATGTTGAAAATGGTCTTTCTTTTATTATTTTTTCTAGTTGTAAGAGACCTGACACTCCTTAATTTTTTTTTCTTTTATGTTTATAAAGATTCTCAGTCGCTGAATTCAGAGAGCTGAAGAAATTGCCAAGGATTTAACAATTTACAGCAACATTTTTTATTTTAATGTTTTAACGCATAGTTCGACATATCTGTAAAATTTGAGTTTATTTTATTTTATTTATTTGGTTGTTTATCCATGAAGATTTAATATCGTTATGGAATATTATCCGGAAGGAAATACCGAACTATTTTCTGTTTTTGTTTTAATGGAAAACGGGATCAGATTCCGTAATTGGGCTACACCCGATAGAGATGAATTAAAAAAAAAAATCATTCTTGATTATTATCATTAAAAGCATGAACAATCAATAATGATGCAGTTTTCAGACAAATTTCATTTGAAAATACTTTTTCCCCCAATTCGATAATATAAAAATAGAAATTGCGCGATGGTTAGAAGACAATAAATTTCGGAAAAATGCAACATACATTGTCCAGGTAGTCACCACTACCAAAATCGTACCAGTGTTACAGAAATACACGTTTTTGTTTTATAATATGGATTTAAGAATACAAATATAATTGCACTTACAAAGAACTCTAACAGTCCATTCATCTTCAATTGCTGATACAGGAAGAGCTGCATTGTCTGCTCTACAAGATAACATTTTCCCGTCATCTTCGGGTGTTGGTTCAAGATACAGAGTACTGACTGTCAGATTTCCCCCATCAGACACAGTTTCTGTTGTACCAACATCAATTTTTCGTCCATCTAGCCACCATGAGAGTGTTGCTTTAGGCCTAGATCCCGTGGTTTCACATACGATTTGCTTGCTGGTGCCAGCCCTTAAGGGATAGTGAGGAGCCGCTATTTTTACTTCTAAAGGTCTTACTGAAAAAAAAAATCATGAGTACATAACTAGTAAGGCCGGTATGAAAAATAAAAGTTTGGCAATAGGCTAAACCTTTAGTTTTTACATATTTAAAAAATACATTTTACATGTGTAAAATGTATTTTTTAATGTAATGTAATTGTGTAATACGTGTGTGTAAATAAGTGTGGGTAATACGTAATATGTAATTAATACATACAGGGTGTCCGAGAAAGATCCGTACAACTTCAAAAATTTATTGAAAAAGAAACAGTGGGGTAACAGCGAAATTAATTAGGACATTAGATAGAATAACTCAAAGTTTTTTTCTGCAGTATGTTTCTGACCATAGATGGCGCTACATGTCATGCAAAGGAATATTAAAGCATTTTAGTTATTTCAATGGCGGATCGCGTAAAGAAAGCTCAATGTGTTGCGTGGTTTATCGAAACAAAATCCGCATCCTTGGACCTTTTTTTTTTCTTCTCAGAAACGACTGTGACCTCAAGTACCTAATTAGATATGCTTGAGATTTATGCATTCCCACAACTGCAAGACCTTCAACTGAATGTCCTTTTCCAACAAGCCTCCTCATTGGGGATTGACAGTTCGTGAGTCGCTGAATAATTCTTTTCCACAGCGTTGGATTGGCAGGGATGGTCCCATTGCATGGCCACCCCGGTCTCTTGACCTAACACCACTGGATTTTTTTTCTTTTGGGGTTATGTTAAAGATACTGTATACCGAACGCAAGTTAACAGTCTCGAAGAATTAAAGCAAAACATCCAAACAGCTGTAGCTACTGTTGATGTTAGCATGCTGAAACGGTCGTGGATGGAATTGGAATATCGTCTTGATATTGTTCGTGCTACGAAAGGGTCTCATGTAGAAATTTCCTAAGGTAATAACTTAAGTTATAGGAAAAAAAACTTTGAGTTATTCTATCTAATGTACTAATTAGTTGCGCTGTAACTCTATTGTTTCTTTTTCAATAAATTTTTGAAGTTGTGCGGATCTTTAGTTACGTATAATAGTTTTACGTATTACACACATAAAATGGCATTTTTTATTAATTTAATTATTGTTTCTTGCAAACAAAGTACGTGTACCTAGTTGGTTTATTATTTTAAGAGTCATGCTGCTGCACTTCGTCGCGTGTTTGTCTTCGGACCCTTTGAATAACATGATGCTCTTTTCTTGCATTTTCATCCATTTATTTGCTGCACCTGCGTCTCGAAAAGGCCATCATGGGACTCAAAATGTCCGATGTGAGACGAACATGTAACACAAGTGAGGCATCTTGTCTTTTTCGTCTGCCTCAACACTGTAAAAAAAAATCTGTAGTTCTACAGATGTAAAGTTACATGCTTACTAAACTTTCACCTGTAACTGTACGAAAAAAGCTGCAAATCTACAAAACTAGTTTTTGTAAAGCTACAAAAGTCTGTAACTTTACAAATGAATCTGCTAAAATTTCAGTAATCTTACTAAACTTTTAATTGTAACCCTGGCTGCAGTTACATGAAAAGTTCTCGGAATCCCAGTTTCCAAAAAAATTCTTAGTAACCTTACAGATTTTTTGATTTTCGGCGCAAAAGTGTGTCTGTTACATGAAATTTTGTTGTTGCCGTTACATGAAAAGTTCTAGGAATCCCAGTTTCCTAGATAAACTTTAGTAACTTCACAATTTTTTTTTTACAGTGAAGTTAATTCCACACCTTTCCCTGTCACATTTTGTGGACTATCTCACCACTCTTGAAATGCCTCGAAATTAATGGATAATTCGAAAATCTATAGCAAATAACACCTTGTAATAAAATATTAATTTCAAATTCTAAAATGTGTAAATTAAAACTTTAAAACCAGTAAAAATACGTGTATTTTGACTGTTGACATGTTTCGACTCACCCCGAGTATTTTCAAAAACAAATAAATAAAGCTATTCTAAATTTGCATTGTCTATGACACGCCATCATTCAGTTTTCTACGTACTTTTTCATATTAAGCACGTTACATTTTATATGGATGTTTATTAGCCTACGGTACGGTATGCTATTTCTTTTTCCCAGCTTATTTTGTGTCCAAAAAACAACGTTACCTTACAGAAGCTAGCCGTAAAACAAAGCATTACGATTAAATACTCTTTAGCAATTTTTTAAACTTCTAAGCGTCGCACATTTTCAATTTTTATACCGTCGTATTGAAAAAAAAAATTTCTTTTAAGTGCATTTTGTTTGAAAACTGTATCTCCATTTATTTTTGACACATTAATTTTTTTTTAGTTTTTGGAGCCATTTCCTTAATATTGACAACAGAAATACTCCATTTCTGTAGAAAGTAAAGGAAAAATAGTTTTAAAATAGTAATTATATATTTTTCTTGCCATTTTCTCGTACACTGTAAAAAAAATAAAAAACCTGTAAAGATACTAAAGTTTTTCTAGGAAACTGGGATTCCAAGAACTTTTTATGTAACGGCAACAACAAAAGTTCATGTAACAGACACACTTTTGCGCCGAAAATCAAGAAATCTGCAAGGTTACTAAGAATTTTTTCGAAAACTGGGATGCCTAGAACTTTTCATGTAACTGCAACCAGGGTTACAGCTAAAATTTTAGTAAGATTACTGTAATTTTAGCAGATTCATTTGTAAAGTTACAGATTTGTGTAGCTTTACAAAAACTATTTTTGTAGATTTGCAGCTTTTTTTGTAAAGCTACAGTTGAAAGTTTAGTAAGCATGTAACTTTACATCTGTAGAACTACAGATTTTTTTTTTTTTTTTTTTTTTTTTTTTTTTACAGTGTAACAACCGAAAGAAAATGTAATTAAAATACGTGCTATTTTGAAAAAAATATAAACGAATGATTTCTGTTAAAACAATGGAGCTATTATATATTATATTTAAATGTAAGTATCTATGAATCATTAGATAGCCGTTTTTTCGATTTTCTTGAATGACGGAATCTTTTTTGCTGCATTTGTGCATTATTTCGCAATAGTGATGTACTGTGCATGCTTTACTGTAGATGATTAAGAGTAGATCGCGAATGTGGACTTCTTAAGCGGATGCGAATGACGTCATTTTACATAAAATAAAACGTGTGCTTTAAGTCTTAAAATTGAAATATGTTTTGTACTGCAGTAGAGTCCCGCTTAACCGAGTTATTTTCTTCTGATGGACTGGTGGCTTCTATTATTATGAAACAGCCATTATAAATGAAGTGTTAGGTGAAGATGAAAGAGCAGCCATAAAAATGGCCATTTCCCCCCATTCTGACCAGAAAATGAGAGTTCTAACTTTTTACGGCTGCTCTTTCTTCTTCACCTAACACTTCATTTATAGTGGCTGTTTCATAATAATAGAAGCCATCAGTCCATCTGAAAAAAATGAAGTAATAAAAATGCAAGGCTGACACTAAATTCTGAAAAAGCAGAATTCCTGTTCTCTAGTTTTATTTTATTTTCACTAGGGGGCTCGGCCCCCTACGAGCTACGCTCGCCAACCCCCGTTCAGACACCGCAGACTCTAAATGCACGCTAATGTGATCGGCTTTAAAAAAAATTTCGAAAGATTGAATTATAATTTAAAAAACAGTGGCGATCTCCCTATAAACGGATTTCTATTCATTTCTTTTTGACTGGGGAATTTTAAGGCCAAATCCGCTGCGGTACTACTTGATTATCCCGTCGACTAATATCGCCAAACCACTCGTCAAATTATACAAAATGACATAATTTTTATTTTAAATAACGAAAGAACAAATAAATTAGTACAACATTAATAAAAATACGAATAAAACGTAGAAATAAAAATAACTTGATGACGCAGGCACGTGTAACAACATTTCAAAATAAGCTAGTATAAAAGGAATTAAGTAAACAGAATCTTTGTCTCCCGGTATTTTTTAACAAAGCGAAAAGAAAGTTCTTTTAAATGAGACATTTTAAATTAATCGTTTTTAATCTGACGTAATTTTGACCAAGTTATTCTTTCTCTTTGTAATATTCACGTGAAAATACTTGTGTTAGAAATGAAATATTATTTGCGCTTTCCTAAGAAAAATAGTTGAAAAGTATCCGCTCAAAATATCAAATAAATGTCTAGCGCAATTTCTAAATTTAAACCGTTTTGCAATATTATTTTGTGTTCGTTTTATGTAATAACTGTAATGTGACGTAAATATGACATAATTTCTCCTATTTAAGACTTCTAATGCATGTTAATAAATTTATTATTTTACAAATTCCTTTCTCTCTTAAAATTCACGTGTAATTATAGTTTTATGACGTAATTTTTAATAAGTTATTGCTTGTTGTACACAATTATTTAATTCTAATTCCAAATGTTTTTTCTCTGTTTATAATAGTCACGTGTAAATAAATTTTTATTTTATTACACGTTTAATTTTTTTTTTTTTTTTTAAGCAAACATTGTTTTTGCTGTTTATACTGTTGGCAACAGTTTAAATTAATATCACTTTCTAAAATCTGTAAAAAATATCTCAAGAAATGCTTAAAATTTGAATTTAAAATAGAAATAAAACCTCAAAAAATGAGTCAAAATAAAACAAATTAATGCAATCTGCACTCCGGCAAATTCTATCGCATAAAATGATCTAAAAATGATTACACTGCCATGTATAGTTTTTGCTGTTATAAAACTTTTTTAGTGAAACTATTTTGTCCAACTTTAGCATTAAATATCTCTTAAAATAATTCTTCGATTTGAAAACTGTCTGCATCAGCGTGTTTATCAAACATTTCTGTATAAAACCACCTATTTTCATATTTTTGTATGCATTATTTTTCTTAATATTAACGAAGAAAGACCTCCGGTGACAAAAAATTCAAAACCGGCGGCGGTGACAGCGGTAGTTACTTTTTTTTAGAATAGAGAGATACTCATTCAATACTCATCACTTACCAAACATGTGGCTCGAGTTACTCCGTGAGTATGAAAATAAAATAAAATAAAAATTCATATAAAATTTAACGTGCTTAATATGAAATAATACGTGAAAAACTGAATGATGGCGTGTCACAGACCATGCAAATTTAGAACAGCTTTATTTATTTGTTTTTTAAAATGACCCGGGGTGAGTCGAAACATGTCAACAGTCGAAATAAGCGTATTTTTACTGGTTTTAAAGTTTTAATTTACATCTTTAAGCATTTGAAATTAATAGCATAATTCCTAATCATTAACATTATCTATTATATATATATAATCCAAACGGAAATTTCGTTCCGAACGCCGAGATTTCGAGTTCTACCGCATGGATTTTGACGGAACTTATACCGTTAGATAGGTATCGTTCCAGGGAAGGTTTTAAGCTATAACACATCATTCTACCTAGATTAGTTATAGAATTATTACGGAAAATTCTTTTATATTGAACTTTGTAACTTCATATTTCCTTAAATATCTGGGCTCCTATTGGTCGTAGAGCTTAGATCTCGCGCCAAAAGTAGCTCCGAAGCACCCAAGCAAACTTTTTCCCGCGATTATTTTGCCGTCTTCCGATTTCCTCTAACTCTATTAGGGGCCCGCGTAGGGCCCCTTTAACATATTTTTCGTAGTAATTTCAGCAATTATCTTACATTATTCGTTAAGACCGCCACCCTCCCGATTCATGTATCTACGGAAAGGTTGCACGAAGGAGTTTCGTTCGGATACGCTTTCGTTAAGAATAGAGTGCGCTCCCTGGTGGTGGAATGTGGAACTAACATAACGCGATATTGTTAAAATTGGGAAATCTAACAATGCGATCTGTTTTAAACTTTGAGATAGTTCATAACACATAATCTATTATCTATTCTATTATATACATATATAAAATCTATTATCTATTATATATATAAAATCCAAACGGAAATTTCGTTCCGAACGCCTAGATTTCGAGTTCTACTGCATGGATTTTTACGGAACTTATACCGTTAGATAGGTATTGTTTCAGGGAAGGTTTTAAGCTATAACACATTACTCTACCTATATTAGTTTTAGAATTATGACGGAAAATTCTGTTATTTTGGGCGATAAGGTTACCATTTTATTTCTTGGCGAAATTCATCGTTGATAAAAAAAAAAATTGAAACGGCTATTAAACCTCGAAAAATAAAAGAAAAACTGTTACTAATTTTATTTAAATGAAAAAAAAAAGAAAAAAAGAAAAAGAAAATCCGTTTTAATGAGTGATAATATTAAAAAACGGAAACATTTAGTCAAAACCTGAAAAAAATATTTGTAATGCTTAAAAATTAATTTAAAAAGAAATATTTCACTTGATATGCAATATCTGGCTCTTTATCGCTTGCGTTAGATATGGAAACGAATCTGAAAATTTGATTAGATGAAATTTTAACGACATTTTCTCTCTGTTCTGTTCTTTTCTTTTTTTTTATATCTAACTGTCCCATCACGTGACTTATAGAAGAAACAAGCAGATGTAATTGTGAGTCACATGTGTAATTACTATTTGTTTCTTTACAATTTATTATTTTTCTTTTGTCGCCAAACAATGTGATTTTAAGCCAAAAATGCATAAGCGTGACATTAGCTTGAGGATGTTCTCACAAATGGTGTTTTTTACGTGAAAGAGATCATTTTTTGAGTACATTTTCATATTCAATTGTAACTTATATAGATATCAGTTAATATTTTAAAAATGGAATCGAATACTTAAATTTCAGTGTGAATTTCTGCCACACATACATATTGTAAAATAATTTCATACTTTTTAAAATGTTTTTCGCCGTAATTCCGAAAGCATGTGATGTTTATAAACTCGAACTCAGATCAACGAATATTACCCATGTTATTTAAGGAAATATTATCTATTTTCTCAAGTCATATCGCCAATTTCATTTATAGGAAAATTCACAGATTCGAAATCTAGGAAATAAAGATAATTTTTAAGGAAATTTATGTTTTAATACGTTATTACTATGGAAAAATTCAACATTTTGAAAAAAAAATTACAAATCTTTTGTAATTCGTCATTTCTTCTTCGTCTTTCTTCGTACTTTCTCCTCTGTTATGTAATATTTCAAATGATATTGGACTAATTTTCGATCATCGATTCACCGCAAAATCGCATATCTAATATAGTATATAAAATAAAGTCTGGATTAGGGGACTAATTAACGCACAGCGCAAACTACTGAACCTAAAATCTTGAAAATCGTGGTAAAAATACTTCTTATGACATAAACTTCTGCTAAGAAAGTATTTTCTAAAGTGTCACCCCTAATGGTTTTTGCACGGGGAGGGGAAAAAAATCGAATATCAAAATTATGCGTCAAATGATAGCATATTTTAATGTAGTTTTGTATGCTGAATCGAATGCTACCAAATAAATTTTTAAAAGTCCAACAGTTCATGACACATTTCATATTCTTCTAATTTGGCGGTGTCTTTGGCATCTAAACCTCAAAATATCTATCATTACATCCGTTACTCTAGCAACGGAAAAAATTCAAATCAACCCTTTTGGCTAAAAAATAAAAACGGCTCTATGAGTTTGAAATAAAAATGCAAGCATCTTAATTTTTTTTAAAAAATAGTGATTTTATGTAAAATAAAAGGAAAAAAATTACTGAGAATTTAGCGTTATAAAACAAAAATGGAAAAGGTACTACTTAGATATTCCGTCGACCAAAAATCTATCGTCAAACTATAAGATTAAATGCCAATAATGGTTGATCGTAAATATCAAATTCACTTGAATTTAAACAAACTACACGTGTTTACGTCATCAAATGATTTTAATTTCGACGTTTTATTTGTATTTTTATTAATGTTATACTAATTTATTTGTTATTTCGTTATTTAAAATAAAGATTATGTCAATTTATATAATTTGGCGAATGGTTTGGCGATTTATATAATTTGGCGAAATGGGTCGACGGGATAACAAGTAGCACCAATGAAAATATTTAAGTATGAAAGCAATTTTGTAACGACTTAAAAATTATTTTCATATATATAAACTCAGTTTATGGCGTCAGATGCCGTCATCCGAAGAATCTACAAGAGTCTTTTTCCATTTTTTCCGGTCATAGGTTCCTCAATGAAAGAAATTGGAATTGGAATAATATTGTGCGATTTATAAATTGCTCCTCGATAAGAAGAAAAAATGGGTACATTTATAACAACCGTGCGCACATCTCGCTGATAGCATTTTTAAAAGTCCCAGTAGCAGTAGTTACATTTTGCGTATGTAAATTAAAAATATTTTTTTGCTTTTAATTATAGCATTATTTCCTGTTATTGTTTATCTTTCCAGTTTTTTAAATGAAATTAGTATAAGGCATGCATTTTAAATGAAATGAGTGAAAGGTTTGTGTTTTAAATGAAAATAATTAAATAAGAATATGCTATGAAAACAATCTTTATTGATTTATTACCTGCGCCCGGCTGACATAAAAGTATCACAAAAGCCACATATTCACTTTTCTTTGAGTAGTTGCTCATGAGAATTCAAGTTAACCTTCCGTAATCGGATACTTCACATATTGGTGTATTAGCTTTAATGTTGAAAGCATCGTTTTTGTTTGAAGAGAAAACTTTACTATGAATTCTATTACACAAAATCGCATCATCATCATCTACTATATATTTACAACGGAAATTTGTATTTCATTCCGATTGTTTATAATACTTTCGTAGGATATACCACTATTAGTTAGGTAATAATTTTGGAAAGGTTTTAGTGTATACATATTGTTCAAGGGTACTTAGTTATAGAGCAACAGTAAAAGTTCAAAAATTAAGTGAACCTGATTATGAAAGTTTAGCCTTTTTAAAAAAATCTACAGAACGTATTTTGTTACAAGTGGCCCTGTTGTATGACTTTTAGGAATGGTGTTAGTATATACGATTTCATTATATGTTGATTAGTTACAGAGGTATTAATTCCTGTTGTAATAACGGTCTCATTACCCGACCATAAGTGCGCTGTTTATAATCAACTAAAACAATTACTTCTTAATTGCTAAATTTTGTCCAACGCTTAAGATAACATTATATCGCAATGGCGTTCGCATCGTTTTCAGTAATGTGCAAGGTCAAGCTGAAGATCCATATTGTTTAAAATACAAGTTCAAATTCACCATTTAGTTTAATCCAAGGTTCATTTGGAAATATTGACCAGCGCAGCGGGCATAGCCTGCTAGTTGTAATTAAAATTATTTATTAAAGGTTGAGAGTATACTGTATAACGGGTATTTAAAATGTCTTATTCAACTGAAATAAATTTCTAAACAAAGTGTGCAACTTTCTATGTATGCCGTTGAAGAAATGTACAGTCGTGGAAAAAAAAAAAAAGTAAACACCCCCTACTAACTCTTCAACAAATTATCCTAGAAGAAAGTTACTAGTACCGAACGATTGGAAATAAAGTCTACTTTTGAATGATGTATATAAAATTTGCTTAGGGTGCCATCTACATATTAAAACGAGCCAAAACTTTGTTTTTTTCAATGGCAGTACACAATTTTGACAGCATAAATGAACTCTACACCCTTCAATTAGCCTAAAACGAATTTTTATGCAATTCGTACTATAAGTTTCCGAGAAATTAATTATTTTAAAACGAGCGTATTTTAAGGGCTGTATCCAAATTGAAGTTCCGTACTCGATTGTTAACCGAGAGAGCCCCTTTCTTGATCAAGGCACCTTAAGCGCCACTCGAGGAGTCAATGAAGCCTGCCAGTACAGCAGAATATATTTCAAAATGTCTATTCACTTCCATCATAGACGACCCCTTAAACCATCATTTTGCCGTTTTTTAAGCATAATTTGAAAACTACTTGGAAGAAAAATGTGAAATTTTGGTTTTCCATAAAGTAGGACTTAATAAATCTAAATCCATCAAAAAAATTGTAGGTTGCAATTCATAATTTTTTCAAATATTAATTTCATAATTCATATCATAAAATTATAAAAATTGCAAATTCAGTGTATTTATGTTTGGATATATTAGTATTATTGCTACAAAAAAAAAAAAAAAAAAAAAAAAAAAAAAAAAATAGTACATTAGGAGCATAATTTCTGGAGATATAAATAAAAATATGAAAATGTAATTTAACATTAGAAGAACTAAATTTTGAATCTTTATAATTAAAAAACTTATCATTAAAATGACTTGAAATTGGGTGTCTAGGCATAGTTTGAACCGAAGATTTGAAATATCTCGTTAAAATTGGGTATTGATATTGAAGAAAATGAAGTTTGGATTCGTTTTAATATGTAGACGACCCCTTAAGAAAATTTTATATACATCATTTAAAAGTAGACTTTATTTCCAATCTTTCGGTACCAGTAACTTTCGTCTACGATCATTTGTTGAGGAGTTAGTAGGGGGTGTTTACTTTTTTTTTTTCCACGACTGTACTATAACATAAATTTATGTAAATCGATGTTACTGCACTATATTTTATTTATTTGCACTACATAAATATAACTTATTTATTGATATTACCTAAGTATGATGTTTCGTTTTTATTTTTATTTTTTTTAATCTTGATATCCGTAATGTAAATATATATCAAAATCAAAATGGCACGTTCATTCGCTCTGTCTGGGATAAATAAATGAAATATGTTACATAAATACTAATTTATATAAATTACACCATCAACTGTTATTTAACTGACAAATACAGCCAAGTAAAAATACAATTGTTTTCATAAAAATTTACAATTATTATTTTTTTTTAACTTACAATACTAGATTGAGACGCAATGGCTGCATAACGCCAATTGCGTACAAGAAATTCACGACCTCAATTAAGAGTTGATGTTTTATAAAGCGTGATACTCCTAACATAATCGTGTATCAAAATCAAAATGTTACCTCCATTCCCTCTGTGTAGAATTAATAGATAGCATGGCATATCACATAGACATTAATTTAATTTATACAAATTACAGAAATATAATTTTTTATTGATATCACAGAAATATAAATTTTTTAGTGATACCACAGAAATATTAATTTACGTAAATTAAAAAAAATATAATAAACTTCATTTAACTAGTAAACGAAAAAGTTTTTTTTTTTATTTTCAAGTGTAAACGAAGTTTAGGTGCCAATTTTATTTTATTCATAACTGGTGTTGTGGTGCCATTTAGTTCCCACGTATTTTTCAACTCGTATAACTTTTTATTCAATCAATAAGATTCACATAAATATAATAAAGTATATAAGTGGTATGCTTACTCTTTTATTTAACCGACAAATATAGCCAAGTAAAGTTACCATTGTCTTTATACAAGTTTTTTTTTTTTTTAATTACAGTACTAGATGTGAGCGAAACGACACTATGACTTCAGTTGCGTACAAAAAGTTCAACGACATCAATTAAGGGTTAATGTTTTTAAATCGTGATATTCGCTCTATCTAGAATAAATTGATAACATAGAATATCATACAAAAATTAAATTGTATAAATTAGAGAAATATAATTTTTTATCAATATCTGAAAAAAAAACTATGGTTATACGATCCACAAAGGATCAGGGTCTACAGTTACCATCCCAGTTCTCTCGAACCTAAGCGCCGAGGTGCTATACTGCATATGGTCCGGTTATGTGGTTAGCCTAACGGACTACCCTCAGGATTTAGTTCTCAAGCAAGTTTGGTACTCAATTTATGCACCCCGAAGGAATGAAGGGTTAAATAAATCTTACCAAGCAGGAAGTCGAGCTCTGCATCTGCAGCATAGTAGTCAGACGTGTTGATCACTACGTCACTAGGCTTTTTATTGTTGTCTCATAAATATTAATTTGTGTAAATACTAGCAGGCTTCACCCGCGACCCTTGACAGTTTCCCCTAACGAACCTTGAATCAAAAGAAATATATCGGTCATTTTTACACTGTGTTATAAAGCATCATGGACCTTTACCTGTAATGTCCTTCTACATTTCTGAAACGATGCGAACGCCAATACGCTGTTGTATTTTCTACTGCGTAGGCAAAGTTTGGACTGTTAAAGATCAAATAATTTAGTTGATCATGCACAGTAGGATTTGGTAAAGAATGATAGAGCGATGAACAGTAGACCTACAACCATCCCTGAACAATTATCTAACTAACAATGCAAGTCTCATTAAAATTCATACATTAAAACTTATTAAAAATGGCTATCCTTTCATTAACGCGTTCAACTGATTACAGGACTTTCCTCATAATTATATAATTAATCAAAATAGGACGATACACACTATACTAAAGATATCCCTGAATGATATTCTAACTAAAATGCAAATCTCGTTAAAATCCGCCCAGCATAAATTCATATAAATGCAATTCCTGAATAATCGGATTCACCAAATTATAGAACTTCCCTACACAGTTCTATAATTAAGCAAAGTAAAACAATATGTCACGTATTAAAACATTCTCTGAAAAATTATATAACTAACAATTTAGGTACTATAAACGCACTCCAATAGAGCTTTTTTAAAAGGTTAATCATTAATTATCGGATTCGCCTGCTTATAAAACTTTCCCTCATAATTCTATAACTTGGCAGCGTAGAGCAATATAGAACATAATGAAATCTGCGCTTAAAAATTATCTGTCTAAAAGTTCAAGTTACATCGAAATCCAACCAGTAGAACCTTTTAAAAAAGCTAATAATTCATAATCTTGTTCACTTGACTATAGAGTTTTTTCCCATAATTCTATAACTAAGCAACCTAGAACGATAATTCATATACTAAAACTTTCCCTGAAAAATTATCAAATTAATAGTTCAATTCCCATCAAAATCCATTCACCAAAACCCATTTTCATTTTATATATATAGTAGATAGATATCAAAATATGATACAATAAACATCATTTATCTTGTAAACGAAAATGTTCTTTTAGAATTTTAGCGAAGTCAGGTACCAATTTTATTGTGACCCTTAACTGTTGTTTTGGTTAAATTTAGTCCTCGCATATTTTCTACTCAAAAGGTTTTTTCATCAATCAGTAAGATTCAGATAAAAATAGTTAAGTATATAAGCGATATGCTTACTTATTTTCGTAGCTGGCAAATACAGTCATATAAATATAACATTGTTTTTATAAAGCATTATTTTTTTAAGTTTACTGTACTAACTGAGGACGAAATGGTACAGTGACGTCAGTTAAGAAATGAAGTTCTGTAAAGCTTGATACTCCTTTCTTAAACATACATCGAAATCAAAATGATTCTATCATTCGCTATGTGTGTAATAAATAGATGAAATGGGAAAATAATAATAAAAAACAGCAAATGAAGTTTTTTTTCAAATACTATGAGCTAATTAAGGTACCAAATTCATTTTAATATCTTGTAGATTCTTATACTAAACATATATATACAACCTAAACATATATATACAAATTAAAATGCTACCTTCGTTCGCTCAGTGTTTAAAAAATAATAAATATATGGAAAAATAGTAAAAATTTAAACAGTAGTCTAGTTTGCAGTTCAAAAAAGATCCTTTCACAATTTCAATAAACATAAATCGTACAGAAAATTTAACAAAAGAGCGACCAAAAATGATACTCTATTTTTCTAAAACTATTTTTTTATACCAGAATTGTTTTTAGCGCTGTTTAACCTGGAACCTTTAATTACTCACTGCATGTTTTATATATAACTTTTTTCAAAAAAAAATTCTGGTTATTCATTTTCTTAGTCCGCATTGGTTGTTACTGGTAGTTCTACTGTTAATAGATATCCTTCTATATATATAAAAAAAAGTTTTGATTTGGAAATGGACCAATGAAAATCTGCGTAGATATTCCGGGTAGATCGGCATCCTATTTGAATGCTTATGCATGGCGTTTCATCGTTATTATTAAAAAAACTGTTGCATACAAAAATAGGAAAATCGGTGGTATTATAGAAACATGTTTGATAAACAAGCTGATGCAGACAGTTTTCAAATCGAAGAATTATTTTAATGCTAAAGTTGGACAAAATCGTTCCATTAAAAAAGTTTTATTGGAGCAAAAACTATACATGAGAATTTAATCATTTTTAGATCATTTTATACGTTATAAGTTCCCGGTATGCAGATTGCATTTATGTTTCTTATTTGACTCATTTTTGAGGTTTTATTTCAATTTTAAATTCAAATTTTCAGCATTTCGAGAGATATTTTTTACAAATTTTAGAAAATGTTATTAATTTAAACTGTTGCCAGTTGTATAAACAGCGCAAATAATAATGTTTACTTCAAATTAAAAATTTATTTACACGTGACTATTACAAACTGAAAAAAAACTTCAAAATTACAATTAAATGATTACATGTTAAAAGCAGGAAAATTACGTCATAAGAGCCATAGACACAGATGTCATATGCCCCATATTGGCGCAATTTTTTTCCGACGCCAATTTGGCGAAAACATCAATAGCATAAACAACAACATCCGGGTTACCATATCAAGCAAAATAACGACACTTACTTTAGCACCAGTTAAATACCCGTTGCGTATATGAAATTGGCGTCAGAAAAAAATTGCGCCAACGACTTCTGTGCCGAACCATATTTACACTTGAATTTAAAAAGAGAGAAAAAAAAAATCGTTATTATGTGTTAAAACTTGTAATTTGAGCAGTGTTGGGCACGCTCACAAAAAAATCGAACTAATTCAAACTCAAGTTCAATTTCTCAAAAATGAGTCAAGTTCACGTTCAAGTTTGAAATTTTTCAACCGAACTTGTTCAACTCAATCTCATCTATAAAAGTGAACGAAGTTCACTAAAAACTCGTTTTTTTTTCTTTTTTTAAATATATTAGAATTTTATCGTCCAAATTTACAAAAATTTGTGAACTTTTGGTTATTCAATGTAAGGGTTTTCATGGGCCCGACCCAATTTTCCTTCCTGACACTTGGCCCGCGTTTGGTTTGGGATTACTTTTTTCTAGAGAATCGGACCCAGATGGGCCGGGACTGGATTTATTTTCCGGACCACGACGGGGTTGGACTGCATTCTTCTTGAGATCTGAACAGGCAGGAATTTTCAGTCTTAGCTCATATGGAAATCGTTAGACCGGCACGGCTCTTACCTGTCCAATAAAAATAATAGTAATATTTGGCAATTTTTTTTCAAAAAATGCACGTATTTTTAAATTACTATTATTCCACAATTAAAATTGATTGTTTCTTTTTCTTTTTTTTCTTTTTTTAAAGATGGGTAGATGCACTTCTAGGCACTAAAATTAAAGTACGGTAAAACCTGAGAAAAAGAATCTGCTTATGATGGAATTCCGTGTTTAACAAAACAAAATATTGATCTATTTGAAATGAGGATAAGAGTAATTGTGAAAAGAATGTAATGCATTTACAAATAAACGGTCATGTGCGAGTATTACTTACGCTCAGAGGGTTCCGTACAATATATGTATGAATTATTAACTGTTTTATAAAAAAAATCGTTACTAAAAGGAAAATAAGACTTCGTAAAAAACTATAAATCGTAGGGTTTGGTACATAGCTGTATATATACTAGAAAAGTATGAAGGAGTACACCGTAAAAGTTCAAAGAGATATGAAGCCTAAATAATATCAAATGTTGATATTTTGTATAACTCTTATTTAAATGTTATTCTAATCTGTTTATGATGAACTTAATTCAGCACTGACAATAAAAGTAGCGCATATTTAAACTTCATTTGGCATTTCATAAAACTATATTCAGCATCGTAATAATAATTTCTTTTTACAGTGTAGCTGAAACAATGCCCTTGTTCAAAGTTTAAACTTGGCATTTTGCTAAGCACGCTTCGAAAGGAGGTCGCAAAGTAGCAACGCCGCCTTTTTCCAGATAGGTTTTTTATTAACTTTTAAAGACATTGGAGGCTATTGAGAGATCTACTCAATGCAAACTAGTCGCGAATCCCAAAGTATTTATGTGATTAATTCTAATTACATTGGTCTGTTTTTAGCAATTTGACGTTTATTGCTTTTATACTGCTACTGGGCATTGTATTGCATAAATGTATCATTAAAAGTTATTATCTAGGCTTTAAAAACCGATGGTACATAGAGTACGCCACCCCTGTCATTATGTATGCCCAAATCGTCTATGTCTTTAAGGGTTAATATATCAGCTAATTACATACGATTTTTTTCAAAAATCATTATCAACAATGGTTTTATATTTCTGCTACGATAGGTACCTCCAGCGCTCCTCAATACCTTTACTGAATGCCCCGCAAATCGAAATTTGTGTGAAGCGGAAAAATGCTCTTTTCTCAAAAACTATGTGACCTAGGGTAATCGGCATAATTTTCCTGCAAGGTTTAAATTAACATCTAGTACCTCTAATTTTTTCATAATTTTAGGTTCAGTAGATTCGGAAATAGATGGGGGGAGGGGGGGGGGGGAACATATTTTTGCACTACATTTTCGACGATATCTCTGAAAATACAATGCCTAAAATTAAAAGAAATGTATTTTTGAGTTCAGCGTTACGAAAGCTTTCACACGATATACAAATAACTCACACAATATACAAAGAAAAGATATTTTTTTTAAAGTAACTTAATTAGCCACTGTACATTTTTCCTAAAAATATTTGTAAATGTTTAATAATACATTACAATACACACACAATATACAAAGAAAAGATTTTTTTTTAAAGTAACTTAATTAGCCACTATACAATTTTCCTAAAAATATTTGTAAATGTTTAATAATCTGTAAATATGTGGGTCAATAGTCTTTATTACTTCCCCCAATTTGAACTTTCCACGTGCCATAGTTTACGAGTAAAATGTATGTGATAGACAGACAGACACAGGAGTGATCTTAGAATTGTTCCGTTTTTATACTTTTTAAGTACGGAGCCCTAAAAACGATGAACGTGCTCATAGGGCAACTAGCCCATTATGGATTTTTCTTATTTCCTATGCAATTCCGTCTTAGATTTTATTGTATAGAATTTTTAAAATTTTTAAATCTCCAAGCCATAGAATATGGATTAACGATATTAATGTTAACTGTGATATTTACATATAATCAGATGCATTTAAAAAATATATTTCACAGCTCCGAAAACTTTTTATTTAATGAAGAATATAAACATAATATAAAAAGATAAAATACGTATTTTTAGTTAGGATTTCTCGTAAAGGACAATTTTAACCTTATAGGCGTAAAAATCTATGTTCAGCCCGGTCGAGTCTAGCCGAGCCAATTAATTTTTTGTGCAATGCTGGGCCGAAGTTTTAGTTTTTATACCGGATTTCTTTTTCAATAATTTTTTTGAACGAGCCGAGTTGTTCTCGGAGCAGTTCTGTCCAAACTTAAAACTTTTTTACTGTGCCAAAAGAAAAAATGTGTACGGTTTGTCTCGGTCACGCTCGGCCTGAAAATTTCCTTCCGTGCATACCTCTAATTCGATGTATTTTTTTATATATCGCATCTGCATGATAAGATGGCGTTTTTTTTTTTCTTTACAAATTTACATTTTTTAATAAAATAATTGTATATAAAACGAAAGAAAAATAAAGTTTAAATCTAACGAGCATGGAAGATATATTTTCAATCGTTCAATGGTACTAAAAATTTATTATTTTGTTTTTTATACTTTTTCATTTATACAAAAAGGTGATTGTGTAATAATTAGATATTCACATCATATATTCATATTAAAAGTTCGTCTCTTTTTAGTTTCATAGAGAAAATGGAATGCATTAAAGATATAATAGTCCTTATTATCCTCCCACCCCTTAAAAATAAAATAAAACTGCTGCCCCCCCTTTTATTTTATTAAACAATGACATTGATAAAGATTCGGAACTCACTATAGTAATGTTGGAAATAAATTTAAATATATATATATATTTAGAAATATATAATAGTTTAAATTGATATTTGTTTAGAATCGCAATTCATCCTAGTCCCTTTTATACTCAGAGAGGATTTCCGTGCTTAAGTAATTTAAGCTGCATTGCTAAAAAATAAAAAATGTATATTTTAAATCTCTCAAATTTACTGTGAAATATTGGAGATTGTACTTATTAAAAGAAGTTATATATTTTTTTGGAGGAAACTAAAGTATCGTAAGCCAGCATAATATCTTTATAATTATTACACGTGCATCATATCTCATTATCCCATACGAAATGCATGATTTTTTTTAATTATTATTATTGTCTTTTATTCTCAAATAGCAGTGATTAAAGATCAATCAAACAAAACAAAGTTAAAAATTCATTTAATGATACTTTATGTTTTATCAATATATGCATCCACGTCAAATATACAAAATATCTAGGTAAATAATTCTTATTAAAATACCGCAGTATCGAGACATTACAATTCGGCCGTTCACTAATTATTTTATTAAACTGCTGTAAATTGAATATTTAATAGGTAAAAATGAATCAAACCAAACATTTTTCAAGTAGCTTGATTCAGTTATTTATTTCACTTAAATGAGAAATTTTCATGCGAATGTGAAACATAGCACAATATTTAAAGTTACAAAGCATGATCGTAGTATTTCAAAGTTGTCAGTTCTTCAAATTACGAAGGACATTGCGCCCTAAACTCAGAGCGACGAAACAAGGGCCTATATGGCGCCCTGGTGCGTAAGGCAAAGATTCAGATGGGACCCCCTATAACATGCTTTTAGCCACAATTTCTACTTATTAAAAAAACGATTTTGGGGTTTGAAGTGGGTTGTGGGTATTTTAGAGTCGAGAGCCTGGGCAGCTACCTCTTTTGCCCTTGCGATAATCAGACTCTGATCGGAACCAATGTTTCTTTCAGGCACATATCGTGGAAGGTAGTGCTTCTCTGGCGCAAGACCCCCCCCCCCCCACACACACACACACTTGGGAAAATTTTTCGATCAGCAGTACAATTCTTTTAGTGTTTAATTATTCCAATATTTATCATCTTAAATGGAGAGGAGGGGGCGGCCGGAGCTCAATTGACGGAAAGAGATTAAATTATTTCTTTTTTTGTTACAGGCACACATTTGTTCCAAAATCTTCCCACTTCAGTCATTTCGTTCAGCCTTATGCCGTATTCTTTTAATTTACGTACTGCCCAGTTTTCCGAAACGTGCTCTGAAAGGAACACTGAGCGGAAGGCCAGTAAAAAATAACGTCATAAAAATATATAATTGCGTTATAATGATGCACTGTATCATTCATCATTAGGGATTGTTTATTAGTGGAATATAAGTATGGTTTATAAGTGGAGTAATCGCAATACTGAAATTAAAATAACGGAAATTTTAAGCAAATATTGTTAATTTAAAAATAAAAATTGCTGGAAATTTAACTAAAATGAAAAAAAAAAGACTTTTTTGGAATCAGATTATGTATTTGATAGTGAGTCAAAGGTTACCTAAACCGAAAGGGAATTCTATTCAAAATTACAGAGATTATTCATTATTTTGTTAAATAATTTGCATCTTAAGTACTGGAAGGACGAAATATGCTTAGGGGTAAAGTTTCTTTGGGATAATATTGTTCTAAGCCTTTTTATTATATACACAGACTTATGCCCAAGCGCAATTTTTCCCTTAGTGATTTATTATTTAAAATTAAGCGTAAAAAGTAAATTTTACCCCCCCCTTCTTTTTTTTAAATCATCTACAATGACGTATTTTTTTTCAAAAGGGTCAAGCAAAGGCCCTTCCCCTTGCCCCCCTCCCTCTCCCTCCCACCAGCACCCATGACATACACTTTATTATTTGTTAATCTACTAAACAGAAGTTTATAGTAAGGTTACTTTACCTTGATTTCTCATAAAAAGGAGAAAAGAGCTCGTTGAATAAAACAACATAAGCTTGACAATGCAAAATTGTGAAACTGGAGTTTATTTTAAAAAATAATAATAATAATAATTTATCTGCATATAAATTTTATTTTGTAATCGTCTTGAAAAAATCTTTCATTTAATACATTTATCGTTAAATAACTTTTTTCCCTTTAGTGCCCGATACGTCGATTTTTTTATGATGTCCTACACCTATGATTTTATAATGACACTTTCTTTATCCAATTTCAGTGCGGCGCCGAAACGTAAATTCGGAATACTTAAAGATTTTCTTTGGATGGTTTGTTTAATTCTAGTGTTGGCACCAGTAGAACGAAATCCAGGAAACTTTTTTTTTTTTTTTTTGGGGGGGGGGGGGGTGACATTTTTTGTTAACCGTATTCCTTATTATTATAAATACAACTCTTATTCTCAGTCATAGTTTTTTCTTAGTGTTTAATAATTTAGGTTACTTAAAAAAATAAATTTTTAGTAAGTTATTTTTTATTTTTTTCGTAAATATCATCACAGAGATTGAGAACCATTCAAAAAATGAAAAGAAAGAATAAGAATATTTATGTTTCCAGAATTAGGTGAAGAGAAAATTGTGTTTCTCATTCTTTCGAAAGTTTTCACCATGAAAAGTGAGCCCTGTACGAAAATCGATATTTAAATATGACATTTATTCGTACTTTTTATGTACTAAATAACGAGACAAGATTATAGTTTTCATCTTTCATAGTTGCTATTTACTAGTAGTTCTGCTTCTTTATTTTGTAATATTTCAAACAGTTTTTTTCTAAAAAAGTTTTTTATTTTAATTCATTAACTTATTATTGTTATTTTCGTCCAATACCATGTGCTGTGTCCTTGCGTTTTACATTTGTATCGTAATGTTACACATTAAGATTGATAATTACTGTAAAATTGAAATTTCCCTGATTTTACAATTTACCAAATACAAACTTAAAGATGGGATTAAATTTAAAATCTTTTACATGTTTTTAAAATACTTTAAATTAATACCTTAAATAATTAGTAATAGTATATATAAAAAGTACGCATATTTAATAAAAAATTAAGACTATGTCAAGCAATTTTTCTTGTGTGTATGGGGGGAGGGGCGCCCCTATGGGTACTCGCACGGGCGCCTAAATGTCCTTGGGTCGGCCCCGATTACTTATATTCTATTCAACAAAGTACAAAACAAACATCTTTGGCGTCCCTTCCTGTTGTCTTGTAACAGTGCCGTATCGAAACGGTATTGCGACGGTATACCTCTTTTTGTCTATGGATTCATTCAACATGATGTGGGGTCTTTCCTTTGTACGCTTTCTCTATTCTTTTACGATATAGTCTGGTATCTGGGACAAAGATATTATCTCTTCTACAAATTCTCCTGTTTCTTAAAGAGACTTTTTTACATCCTAAAGATAAGACTATTTTATTTCCTCATGGTGTGTGGGCTGCGAAAATTTTGGAATATTAATTATAAGTGTTCGTGGTTATCGGGCTTTTATATTTTCCCAATTAAAACTTAGAGGGACTCTGAAAAAACAAAAAAAAAAACAAAAAAAAAAAAAAAAAAAAAAAAAAGAGGGGTTGGGGGGGGGGGAGAGACAATGCAATGAAAAGTGCGTTTTGATTTAATTTTTTAAACATGAAAAATAATAATTAAGATTTAATTTAATTGTTTTGCTTTCTCATTCGTAAAAGATAGAGTTGCCGTTAATTGAATTTCGTTTACCTCTGATTAGAATCCTGCATCGAATCGGGTTGCCCAACCCGACCAGCGGCTCGGATGGAGTTGGCGTGATGTTATTTCGTTGCTAGACGGGTTCGGATTAAGTTCACTTTTACTTTTTTACTGCAGGTCGGATTTGGGTCGTGTTGACTATCCTTTTTCAGGTTCGGATTGGATTTTGACTCTTGTGATTTGGGTTCGGGTTGACCAGATTTTTCAAAAGAATATCCAAAATAGTTTTTTAGATTAAAAATCTATATACAATAAGATTTTCATAATGGATACTCCTGAAAGTGCACATCTAGTCAGCGAATATTTTCGAGATGATTGATTTTTTATGAATATTTGAATATTAAACACTTGCCTTTTTTTCTATAACAACATAAAATTGGTAGTAGAGATATAAATGTAGGCTACTTTTCACAATTGCATTAAAACATAATTTACTTTCCTTTCATTTCGGGTTCTGGTCGAATTGCTGATCGCCGAAAATTATTTTAGTGCGTTCGAGTCGGGTTGCGGATCGAACTTATTCTTTTTGTCGGGTTCGGGTCGGATTGCGGGTTGATTTCAAATAGAATTTTTGGGTTCGGGTCGAGCTCTCGACCAGCGCAGGGCTCTATGTCTGATATGATCTGAAAAAAAAAAAAAAAAAAAAGTAAAATTTACTCGTCCTAAGTGGCGCAAAAAAACACCAAGAAACTAAGAAAGAGAAATTTGCGCTCTGAATACCCCGTGGAAGACAATTTTTAATTATGTTTTTCTTTTTACATTTAGAATAAAATTTTCAATACTAATTTTCCTTTATTTTATTTACGAAATATTTATATTTATAATAATAAAAATAACAATTCAAACTTTCTGGGAAGAATTTGGAATTTCTTAAGGCTGTTCTTAACTGCTCTGCTCAACAAGCGCAAAACGTTTTGACATATTTATGAATTCATTTTTTAACGGAAAGGTATAAAATTGGAAAGCCTGGCCATGGAAGCGATTTGGAATTGAACTGTGTTTCCGTTTTTCGATAAATCAATTACCTATTGAGTTATAAGCGAATTCAATCACGTGACAAACACGTTTTTCGCCCGCTCTTGAGTGCTCTTTCTCCCTTCGCGCGAAAATTCGGTTCAAAACGCCCACTTTGACTCTATTTTCTGAAAGATCTATTGCGTTTGCAAAAAAATGGAAAAAACAGCTCAATTACATACTTCCTGAACAACAACACCAGCTAGTTTCATGCATTTTCGAACAAAAATAAATTAAAACTTATGTCAGAATTTTGCCCTTTTGGATTTGAGACCCTTAATGATAGTTTTTATAAATGTTGCATAAAATGCATCAGCAGCCCATATAGTGTTCATTCTTCTGTAAAGATATTTATTTTTACGTCCATATGTTTAAAATTTGGTCATGTGCGAAAGAGTTTTGACAGAAAAAACTAGTCGGATGTGGCAATCCCAAAACTTTCTTCTGTCTCATACTTGCTAATACAATGCAGCCACGGCTTAATTTCTAAGAAAAAAAGTATCGGAGTTCTGATATTCTGCGATAACGGTACTAACAGTTGTACCGTTCTCTCTCTCCCCCCCCCCCCTTTTCACTCCAATCTCCATATTTATATTTCGTACATTATTTGCAAAATTTAAAGCATTTTTTTTCCTTTAGCAAAATAAAAATTTTATGTAGTATATTTATCAGCATATACTTGTACTTAGCTGTTCCACTTTTTAGTTATCACTCCTTCTGAATAGTAATCTTTGCCTAATTTTAATGTTAATTAATGTCACAATTCTGAGATTAAATATGGTAAGCATTATGATTAGGAAATAGTGGTAACACAAAAAAGGGATAGTTCGCAGCTATGCATTTTTAAGAAAAAAATTAATGAAATTTACAGAAATTAATATTTTTATGCTGAAGAATGGAACAAATATTTTTAATTTCCTATAAAAGGTGCATATCTTAAACTATAATCGATTCTTTCCGCATAACAATCTTTTGTGCTGAGTCCCTGAAATTAGATTAATTTAAAATTTTGACATCGGAAAGATTCTATGCTTTTATAGAAAAAGGGGGAACACCACTCGATTGTATTTCTATCAGAATAACAATTCATGGGAATTATATCTACTTAAAATGAAAATGACTTCATAAATGGGCAAACCAGAGACTTAGCATGGGCAGCATTCATGATACATAATAAATAGAAAAATCAGTAACGTGATTTTAATACTCGTGAGCAATAGAAGAGAAACAAACCTCAAACAAACAAAAAAAAAAAAACCCTCAAGCTGATGCTCGTAGGCTAAAAACAGAAAATATTCTTTTCAGGTTAGATATCTAAATAATAATAAAATAAAAAACAGCCAATTAAAAATTATCCTACTGTCACAAAAGAAAATAGAACTGAAAGCAAATTCATTGTTCAGTCTCTTTAGTGGCACTGTATCAACAAGTCGCCAACATAAATTTGAAATAGAAAAACACGATTTCTGTTTTCCCTTCATTCTGATCAAAATAGCATTAAAATTAAAATTTTGAATGTAAGACAGATTGAGCTCGAGTCAGACCAAGCCCCAAAACTGATATAAAAATTGAGTCCGTTTTATCTCCATCTCCTGCGTGTGCGACACATTACGTCAAATATAAGTGTTTTGATAAAAAAGAATGCAAAAGCTTGGAGATGGGAAGGGAAGGATAATTTAGGCTTCGGTTTTTCGGAAGCACTATTGCATTGGGCTCCGGAGCCCTGTATTTATGAGCTACGGTGAATGCCGACCAATATTTAAAAAATTACTAAAACCAGAAAAGTACCGCACTTCGGCTCCGGCGCAAATTAAGCCCTGAATGCAGCACAGCACCGCACCGGTTATGTGATTTACACCAACAACTTACGGAACTTCTAACTGAATTTGAAGTTTGATGAAAATCCGTGCATTAGTTTTTGAGATAGAGCTATTGCGGAAATAGTGAAAAGTTCTGTTTGGCAGTGGCACCAGTTCGGCAATTTACACGAAAAACTTGTCAAGATCAATTTATATCAGGAACTAACTGAATCTAAAGTTTGATAAAAATTCATGCATTAGTACTGGAGATACAGCAATTGCGGAAATTGTGAAAAATGCAGCATAGTAGCGCCACTTGTTGGGCGATTTACACCAAAAAGTAATCAGCACCAATTTATATCAGAGACTAACAGAATCTAAAGTTTCATTAAATTCCGTTCGTTAATTCTTGAGATAGAACGCTCACAAAATTTGTGTCACACACAGACAGACAGACTCACAGACAGGCATTTTGTAAAAACATGTTTTTCGTGATCTTTGACCCCTAAAACGTATAAATCCGTCGAAAACTGGATTCGAAAATTTTCATGAATCCAATACTTTCTTCTTGTAAAGATAGAAGAAAGTAAAAATAATTATTTCAGTCTCTTTTTCATGTTTATACTGTTCATTTTAAATAAAAGTGCCATAGTCCAGTAGTTCCTTATTTTCATTCACAGCAAACGGGCCGGGTCCGGGTCGTACTTTTTTCTGAAGGTTGGGGCCGGGAGGGGCCTAGTCACTGCACTTTTTGGGCCGGGCTCGAGCCTTTTTTCCTGAAGGACCGGGCATGGCCTCTCTTTATTTTCTCCGTACCGAACCGAGACTGGTATGGTATCATTCTTCCTAGTCTTCACGAACCTAAATTTTCAGTCCCGGTTTTGACCCAGCCTCGTATGAAAATTATTGTCTTTGCGTAACCTGGTCCATTCAAAAAGCAGTAAAATTTGGCCAGGCAGAATTTTTTTTGCAAAAAGTGCATACATTTTTAAATCGCCATTGTTCTACAAATAAACATTTAATTTTATTCTTTATAAAGAATAGTAGATTTCTAGGCTTATTAAAATGTAGTAATTGTTAAAATTAAAATATAGTAAAACGTGTGAAAAAGAACCTGCCTATGGCGAAATCCTCTCTTAACGTGAAAAATATGTTGGTCCATGCAAAATGAATGTACTAATACATAAGAAAAGAATATATAATACATTTACACCTCCTAAAAAGGGAACTTGTCTAAAACGCATTTTTTTCCCTTCCCTATGCAATTCCGTCTTAGAAGATTTTACTATATTACATTTTTCAGATTTTTAAATCTCTAATATTTTGAATGTGGATTAACTATATTAGTTATAACTGAAACATTTACATACCACAAATAGCGATTTATTAAAATAATAAATATCGCAATAACTTCTATAAAAATGAAATATATAAACATAACAATAAAAAGTAAATATAAGTATTTTTGGTCAGAACTTCCAAATTTTTAACCAAATCGACGTAAAAATCAATGTTTTGTAGAAATTCATTCGGGACGGGCCGGTTTCGGACCGAACTTTTAGCTGATACTTGGCCGGGTCGGGCCAATAATTTTTTCTCTACAAGACGGGCCCGGACGAACTGTTAATGTTTATACCGACCCGGGCCGAATTTTTCTTCTATGGATCGGGCCAGGCCTTGAAATTTCGGCCCGTGCAGACCTCTGTCTTAGATTGCATAGTACTGGGAACTGGAACCTCCGTACCAAAATACTGTTTCTACTACATTTCTTTCTACATATCCTATTGTAAGCTATATTGATTTTTTAATCGACCTCTATTTGTATGTAAATATCTGCATTATTATTAATACCATTAATCTATTTACACGGCTTAAAAACTTAAAAATGGGAAACATTTTATATCGAAAAACCTTCTAAGACGGAATCATATAGGAGAGAAAAAAACCGTTATAGCTAAGTTCCTTTTTTACCAAGTATGTCGTCTCTTGCAAATGTAGTATTTATTTTCAAGCGGATTATTATATCCATTTTGAAGATTCAGATCCACCTATGAAGAAAATTTTCCGTTTAAAACAGGATCTCGTCTGACACAGATTCTTATAACAGGTTTTAAAGTACTGTATCTCTCGCCTCCTAGAAATGTATATGTAGTACTATTCTTTAAAGAGAATTTTAATTGTAGAACAATGGTAATTTTAAAAAAATATATTTTTTCGGAAAAAATTATTGATCCAAGGTAGGTTGTTCCTTAAACAGATTTTTCCACGAGTCAGACTGGGACGGTGCAATAATTTTCATACAAGCAGGGGCGACCGGGCCAGAAAATTTCTGTCGGTGCAGACTTCTAGGAAGAATAAAGCACAGGTCCAGAAATAAGTTCGATTCGGCCCGGCCCAAGCCTCCAGAGAAAGCAAGGCCCGGGCACGACCCAGAAAAACTGATGATCAGACTCGACCCGTCCCGAATCGGTTTAGGCCTCTAAATGGCATTTGAATGGGAAAACGTGTTCTTAACGGCTGGAAAAATTTAAAAATACGTTATGAAAAAAATTGAGTTTGAGTTGTAAATTTCGTTCAAACTCACGGATTTTTTGAGCTTTCGTTCAGTTCACGTTCGTTTATTAAAAAGTGAATCAAGTTCAACTCAACGTTCACAGAAAGTGAGCTAAGTTCGTGAACTTTCGTTCAATGAACGCGTTCATACCCAACACTGAATTTGAGGAAATTACGTAATATTTAAAAGGGCAAAAACTATAGCAAAACAATTTAAATTGAAAAATATATTTACTGGAGACATTTTGAGATAATCTTTTCAACTATTATCGTGAATTCGAAGACAGCGCAAATAATATTTCCTTCTAACAACAAAAGTATTTTCACGTGAATATTAATAAGAGAAAGAAAACTTTGGTGTAAATTATGTCAGATTTGAAACGATACATTTAAAATGAATTATTTAAAAGAATTATCTTATAGCGCTGTTAAAAAATACCGGGAGACAATGACACTCTTTACTTAATTCAGTTTACATTAGCTTATTTTCAAATGCTTAACTAATTTCTTTAATTAAATACGAAAACAGCCATTTAATCTCTTAACAGCAGCACATTCGGCCTTAAAAATTCCCAATCGAAGGAAAACGAATGGAAACCCGTTTACAGAGAGATCGCTACTGTTTTTTTTTTTATTTTAATTTTAATTCAATATTTTTAAAGCCGATCAAATTAGCGTGCTTTTTGGATTTTGGTGTGTCTGAACGGGGGTTGACAAGCGTAGCTCGTAGGGGACAGAGCTCCCTAGTAATAAAAAAAAAAATTAAAAGATATAATAAAATAAAATTGGAAGAAACTTTTAAGTTCATCATTCATATAAACCATTTTCATGCTCTTTACGAATCTATATCTGTTGCCACAGACCGTCCAGATTTCTGAATCGCAGATAGAAATATTCAATAAAACTAGAAAATTATGCTAGTTGAAAAATATATGCAAAAAAGATAAATTCTTACAGTTGATATCTATTCTCACTGCATTCGTCTTAGGTCTTGTAAGGTTTGTATTGGAAGCCTGACAAGTGAACTCAGCCAATAAATCTGAACGTCGGAGTTCAAAAAGGAATAGTTCGTTTCTTATTTTGCCCTGTGGAGTAACGTTGTAGGTATCATCGAGTAAGGCTGTTCCACGCCACCACGTCACTTCCGGTGAAGGATCTCCTGAAAAAATTGATAATTAATTCATTTTAAATCATAATCATCGTGTAGTATTATATAGTCAATTAGTGCTGAAAAAAAGTGAAACATCTGACTTTTGGGAACACAAATACAGGGCGTTACTAAATTCGACCGAAGAATTCCGACTGCCGATATTAGGCATCAAGAGGATGGAAAATTAACATAGAATATGCTAACAATGCAAACCACGTGTTTAATCAAAAATGCTGGATGCTCTACCCAAACTTAACTTGGGTTGAGTGTAATGAATTTCAGAAAACATTTTTAATAGACATTCTCACATATGCGGTTAAATGTGATAATATCAGAAAAGCGGTAGAAGTTTCCATCATACACGCCAACACTTGACGCTCCACATCTTGGACTGCACTTACCAGTTCATGCGGTATCACCGACTGCTTGAGCACGCCGTTTTTTAAGAGCCTTTCGTGATGTTATTAAGTTTCATACAAAACAAGGCACATATCATTGCATTTTCATTGTAATGTTTTTATTTTTCTCAAAACTATTACTTTCGTCCCAAGTTCTGTTAGGGTGAAACACCTTGTATTTGTGGCTTAATACGTGGTTTGCGACCCGATGCTCAATGCCATGTTTTCATTCTATTCATGACTATTATCCCCTCTCTGAATTTGTCGGTCTAATTCGGCACCATCTTGTATAGCATACAAATTGCACACCATGCATCATTTATATGAGAAAAAGAATTTTTAATAACAAAAAAATACTGAATGTTTGCTATACTCGTATTCATTTAAAATGCTAGATAGAATTCAAAAAGTGTAAAAGCTATTTTCGCTGACTTAAATAACAAATTAATAGAAACACTCATTATTTTTACTTTATTCCATCTTTACAAGAAGAAAGTATTGGATTCGAGAAGAAAGTATTGGATTCGTGAAAATTTTCATCTTCCGATTTTTGACGGATTTATACGATTTAGAATGTCCTGAACACGAATTGATGGTTTTCAGAAAATGTCTGTCTTCTGTGAGTTTGTCTGTCACTCTGTCCCTCCGTCTGTCACTAAAATTATGATGGCGCTCTATCTCAAAAACTAATGCACGGAATTTCACAAAATTTTAGATTCAGTTAGATCTTGATATAAACCAGTCTTGATTGGTTTTTGGTGAAAATCGCACAACAGGTGGCGCTGCTATGCGGCATTTTTTACGATTTCTGCAATAGCTAACCTCAGGAACTACTGAACGGATTTTCATCAAATGTCAGATTCGGTTAGTCCAGGATATAGTTAGGTGCTGATTACAATTGGTGAAAATCGCCAAAAAGGTGGCGCTGCTATTCATGATTATCGCAATAGCTCTAACTCAAGGAAAAATGCACGAATTTTCATCAAAATTCAGATTCAGTTAGACCCTGATTTAAATTATTGCTGTTTAATTTTTGGTGTAAATCACCAAAAGGTGGCTCTGCTGTGCTGCATTTTCACGATTTCCGCAATAGCTATATCTCAAGAAATAATGCATGAATTTTCATCAAGCTTCAGATTCAATTACTTCCTGGTATAAAGTGGTCCTAATTAGTTTTTGGTGTAAATCGCCCAACAGGTGGCGCTGCTATGCAGAATTTTTTACAATTTCCGCAATAACTCAATCTAAAAAAACTAATGCACGATTTTTTATCAAACTTCAAATTCAGTTAGAAGTTGTCAAAGTTGTTGGTAATTAGATTTTGCTGTAAATCATCTAAAATGTTGTGCTGATATGCTGCATTTTTCAGGATGTGTGAACAGGTATGAGATAGAAGAAAGTTTTGTAATAGCCACATCTCACTACTTCACTTTTGTCTTGCGTATTTGTAATTTCAGTACTAACGTGGCCAGCAGTAATCTGCTGACATATTTCTTTCCCCTTTTCCGTAGAATTTTGGCTGCCATTTTATACACTTTTATTTACATATTTTTATGTATTTTTGTGGCGATAAAAAATTTTATTAAGAAATTGGCGAACATTTGTGTCCGGAAGAGATTTTATTTATCACGGCAGGTGAGCATAAATATTTTATTGTCGAAATTTGATGCTAATTCAGAATTGTTTTCAGTTTTATGATTTTAACTGTTTTCAAAAGATACTAATGTGTCTAGCAGTAACCCAGTGGCATATCCCCCCCCCCCCCCCAACCTTTTCAGCAGTATATCGGTTGATGTTTTATATACACATTTTTATATATTTTTCTTCCGAGAAAAAAAAATATATATACAAAAATTCTCGAAAACGTGTATCTGCAAGAGATTTTAACTAACAAAGCAAGTTAGTAGTAAATTTTTACAGTCGGAAATTTGATCCAGAATTTTTTTTCAGTTTTACCATTTTAATTGTTTTCAAAGTAGTTGAAAAAATAAAAGAAGAAGATTAGAACAAAGTAGATCCTGATGGAGAAAAGTACCTTTGACGTTACGCGATATAATAAATTTATTGCTGTATTTTTATTTGCTAATGTAAAATCTATAAAGATCAGTACAGAGCAGTTTTTAGACAGAGGATTTTTGTGGCGAGTAAATAAATAAATGAATGAATAAATTATGAGAGGTATTTTCCCATTTTCGTCAGCATCTTTGTGTGGTATGATATTTTAAGCAATAAAACTATCAAAAATAAAAATCCCTCAATGCTAAATAGAATGTTTAACATAATGACGGTTTAAAGCTCGGCTTTATACAAAAGATTAAAAAAGGCGAGATCAAGAAAAAAAAACTCATTTATTTTATTAATAAGTAGCTTCGTAGAAATTTGTTGTTTTGAATTCGTGTTTCAATAGATCTTTCGAGATGGTTGAAAAAAAATACCAATACAGCTTTCAAATTAAAATGTATAAGTCATAAGCTAAAAATGTAATTATTATCATTAATAAATTTTAAGTGGAAGTAAATTAATCACCGTAACATTCTCTAAAATTGATTAATTAGTTATTGAGATTTTGTACATTGAAAAATTCGTTGAATGATTAATTCGTCAGGTTTTTCCTTATTTTCTCAAAAACTATTTTAGATATTGCAATGTGACAACTTGAATATTAGAGATAGAATTATAATTTAAACACCCTAATTAGAGTTTTCAATCGCCGTAAGATTTATAAAAATTGATCAGTTCGGTTTCTGAGTTTTTGAGTATTCAAAGATTGGTTAATTGACTGATTCTCAAGATTTTTTCCCGATTTTCTCAAAATTATAATTTAAACATTCTAATTAGAGCTTCCAATCGTCGTAAGATTGATAAAAAATGATCATTTTGGTTCTTGCGTTTTTGAGTATTCAAAGATTGGTTAATTGTATGATTCTCAAGATTTTTCCCGGTTTTCTCAAAATTATAATTTAAACTTCCTAATTAGAGCTTTCAATGCCGTAAGATTGATAAAAATTGATCAATTTGGTTCCCGAGGTGAGTATTCAAAGACTCGTTAATTAAATGATTCTCAATCTATTTCAGGTTTTCTCAAAAATTATTTTAGATATGGGAATGCGATAACTTGAGATTGTAGTCATGAACATTTTCTAAATGTTCCTGATAAGTTTAGTGTTTATTATGCCACATTTTCCAGGCCTGTTCCGGACAAACAGAGAGATGGACATAACTTTTTTTTTATTTCATTTTTCACTATATGTCGTCTAAATAGGCCATTGAATTAAAAAAATATATATGTTCTTCTTCTGAACATCACAGACATCTTACTCTAAAGTTATATATTAATATAGATAAATTGTAATAATGAGAAAAAACATTAATAATAACAATTTTTTAAAAATTTCATTAGCACCAGTTTTATAATAAATTGCAATATTTTTATCGTAATGTAAATTTTGTCGGCAAATACGAAATAATAAAAGTTTTATTTATTATAATGTAAGTGTGCGGCGAAAGTTTGTCGTGACACAAAAGATGTTAAAAAACACTGGTGTAAAGGAATCGTATCCTGTTATCGTCCAAATGTATATAAGAAAATCGTAAAAAGTAGGTAATACCTTTAAATATATTTTTTTTTATATAAATTATTTTAATCATAAATATTTCTAAAATATTTTGGTGAATAATTGTGACGCAAGAAGAATGAAATCCGTTTTTTTTTTCTAAAATTGTGTGCATACATATTTTTATACGCCTGACATTTTGTCTAAATGCATAACTCTAAGAAGATTTAAGAAAAAAGAACATAAACTGTACCTTTTACCGGGCTGATTTAACCAAAGGAAATCAAATATTGCGTAATTGGATATTTATATTAAAAAAAAAAACAAGCTTGGTAATTTTTTTTATATGTAGAAGGTCCCTTTCAAGATTCAAGAATTTCATTCACATAATAAAATAATGTATTAATTTCAGTCTAACGACACCGTCGTTTTGTTTTAATTCTAAACGACATATGAATATACATACATTTTTCTATGTCATGGACTGTACATCTCGTAGCTTCACTAATCCAACATTAAATGGAAAAAATAATCTTTAATGAAGTCTTGAAAATTGTACTTCGTGGATCATTTATAAAAACCAGACCACGAAAAGTGCATATATTGTAAAGGGAATAGAAACAGCATAGTAAAATTTATACTGTCATTAAATTAATGTACAGCTTCTTGATTATGCGTATTTTAGAAATTAAACTTCGTTTGTTATTATATATTCTATAGATCATTAATTTTACTTACGATTACAGAAAAATAATTCAAAATCTCAATTATATTAATCAAATAATGGGTTATGTACAAAACAGTATGTGTCCTAAAATGGACTGACTGATTTTAAAATTCAATAACTCGTAAAATTGACAGATATTTAAAAAAATTCTTGCAGTAGGGTTATGTATGATGTCAGCAATTTCTTTTTACTGTGATTCTCGAATTTAGTTCTACTTACAAACAATAGATAGCGCTGACCACTAGGGGCTAAATTTAAGCTGGGATTTTTGGTATTTCTCTTCTTCCATGCCAAAAAAAAAGGAGATAAAAATGTGTTGCGTGGGTCCCGTAGCATCAAAAATCGGACCTGAATTTAGTGCATTTTGTTTGAAGTGCCATCTATTGTTTGTAATTCAAACTAAATTCAAGAATCACAGTAAAAAAAAATTGTGTCATCATACATAGCGCTCCTGCAAGAATTTTTTAAATATCTGTCACCGTTTGCAAGTTATTGGATATTAAAATCAGTCACTCCTTTTTAGGACACCCGGTGTAATCAATGCATGATGAATGAGTGGTTGCATACATGGATTTTCATTAAAAATATAAGTTATCAAGTAAATCTCTCAACCTCTTGAAGCCGATGTTAAAGGGGAAAATATTCGTCATTAATGTCTCTTGACTATTGCATTTCGTGAATCATTCACGAAAACCTCGACATGAAAAATATTTATCACGCTAAGATAAAAGGAACAAGATTGTAAAAATGATAATGTCATTTAACGACTCAAAATTTACATTCTTAATGCATATTTAATCATTTCTGTGCGGTTTGTAATTCAGTATTCGCCATAACTTTTATGTTGATTTAATTTCAAACCGACCAATTGCAGTTTTTCGTTTATATCTATCATACATAACAATGCATATAACACAGAAGTATTTTTCATTTCGATTTATCTGAATTTCATCTTATTTAAAATTTTATGTGGAAAAAAATGTGTAATATTCACCAGATAAACTGTTTCTTTAATGGAAAGTAAGTCTTTGTTTTATTTAGAAAAAAATTACGAAGAAAAATCGATTTTGTCTTTGAATGACTTGTGTTTATTTTTAAGAAATCTTTTTCAAAATACTTAATTATTTAATATGAAATATTCACTAATACTTATTAAAATAAATGAATTTATTTATTTATTATTTTTCCAATATTGAGTTTATTTTTGTTCCGTTAAAAAATCTCATACAATTAAATGTAGAAAACCATATTCAATCTCATGTAAATCCTGAATATTGCCTTAAAATTTAGAAATGTGGAATTTCCACTGTTCTCTATGTAAGAGAATTCTCTTCTAAATGGAAAGCAATAGCATTCGTTTTGTTGATGAAATTTGTGAAAAAATATTCTAATAAAGATTTTGTTATTGAATGAGTGTTATTTATTTTAAAGAATTCTTTTTCAATATTAATAATGCTGTTAAAAGTATTTTTTTAAGTATTATTCAATAATATTTATTAAAATAAATGATTTTATTCTTTTATTTTTTTTTTCACCATTAAATGTCTCCTTGTAGCATAAAATCGTGTCATAGAATTAAATATGGAGCTCGTAAGATAAATTCCTTCACTCAAATTAGGACGTTACTGGTTCTTTTCATTGAATTGGTAAACAAATCATATTAGATGTAAATTTCCATTTGGGTGAAAAATGTTGAATTGGTAAACAAATCATATTAGATGTAAATTTCCAACTGGGTGAAAAATGTCCGGACCAGAATTCGAACCCGGGACCTCCTGGCTGAAGCCGCCAGTGCTCTGCCATCTGAGCTATCCCGGATGATTTGTTTACCAATTAGAATAATTGCGTTAAAATTAATCTAGTGTAATTTCGTATCCAGCGATTTCTGGAGTTCCATTACCTGAGATTTATTCTGTTGAGCTGAACCAGGTTTCAGACCAGATGCTGTAATCATCAAGGTTAGCTGGGTGAAAAAGTTTGACCAGAATCGTCCGGGATAGCTCAGATGGCAGAGCACTGGCGGCTTCAGCCAGGAGGTCCCGGGTTCGAATCCTGGTCCGGACATTTTTCGCCCAGTTGGAAATTTACGCCTAATATGATTTGTTTATCAATTTGAATAATTGTGTTAAAATTAATCTAGTGTAATTTCGTATCCAGCGATTTCTGGAGTTCCATTGCCTGAGATTTATTCTGTTGAGCTGAACCAGGTTTCAGACCAGATGCTGTAATCATCAAGGTTAGCTGGGTGAAAAAGTTCGACCAGAATCGTCCGGGATAGCTCAGATGGCAGAGCACTGGCGGCTTTAGCCAGGAGGTCCTGAGTTCGAATCCTGGTCCGGACATTTTTCGCCCAGTTGGAAATTTACGCCTAATATGATTTGTTTACCAATTTGAATAATTGTGTTAAACTTAATCTAGTGCAATTTCACATCCAGCGATTTCTGGAGTTCCATTACCTGAGATTTATTCTGTTGAGCTGAACCAGGTTTCAGACCAGATGCTGTAATCATCAAGGTTAGCTGGGTGAAAAGTTCGACCAAAATCGTCCGGGATAGCTCAGATGGCAGAGCACTGGCGGCTTCAGCCAGGAGGTCCCGGTTTCTAATCCTGGTCCGGACATTTTTCGCCCAGTTGAAGCGAGTATTTTTTTCTTCTCTCCAGGTAAGTAAAAACGCTTAATTTAATTGGATGCATTAGAATCTGTTTTGTTGGGACAAAGCTTGAGGCAAAAATATTATAAAAATGACTTCGTCTTTAAATGACTGTCTTTTGTTTTTCAGATTTTTTTCCCATATAAATAACACTGTGAAATATTCATGTCTAAAAACTTTATTCTCTAAACTCTTTATTAATATAAATTAATTAATTCTAATATTATATTTTTTAAAACTTTAAATATATTTTTGTTTCGTTAAATCATCTCCGAAATCCAAATAAAATTTTATTTGTAATCCGAGACGATAAATATACATACTTATTCTTCTTTGTATATCCTAAATTTAAATCTGTACTTAAAATCTTTAGTTGCTAAAAATGGGTATTTTTTCTCTTTTTTCTAGATAAGTAAAATTCTTTCCTTAATGAAAAGCATTAGCATTTCTTTTGTTGAGATAAAACTTGTAAAGAATTTTTTTGTAAATGATTTTTTTTATAACCTTCTTTTTTTTAATAAAGAATCATATAACACTGTGAAATGTTTTCTTTCTTTTTTACACTCGCTATGAACGTATTTATGCATATTTTTTAATATTTATTTTTTGTTACAAAATCGTTATTTTAAAGTAACTAGTATGAAAATTAATATGGTTTATTAAAACTTAAATTCGATTTTCTATAAATAATTTTGACAGCTTTAGTAAATAAAAAATACAAAATTTTATTTCCTATTTTTACTCCATTAAAAACAATAGGGATCAACACAGTGAAACATCAAGCACTTTACAAAATGATCAAAAGTTTAAGGACAGATGGAGTACTCTTAGACGATAGGAAATCACATAGATCGCACGGGATCACATAGGAAATTGAATGATCGGAAACGATTTCCTGGTGCGGTAAAGACGACACAAAACACGAGAAAGGAAGGACACGAACAGTGTCAGAAAACATGTTTATTATTCTTATTACAGCAAAGTTGCTGGGAGAATGCTGGACAGCGCTGGAGAATTTACGTAACGCATTGTAGCTGCTGCTGGGGAAGTACGGGACTCGCATGGTATTTTCGAGAAGATTAGATCTTCCATGCGTCGGAGATATGAAGACTGCACCACGACCCGGAGCCGTAATTTCGAACACCTTATTTAATGACGACCGTCGTATATCTTTTTGTTTTTATTTCTTATTCTTTACACTACTAAAAATAATAAACATGTTTTCTCACCCTGTTTGTGTCCTTCTTTTCTTGTATTTTGTGTCGTCACTACCGCGCCATACCGTTTCCAATCATGCATTGCTATGTGATTTCCGATCGTCTTGGTGTACTCTATCTCTCCTGAAACGTCATAATCGCTATGCTGATACACCCTGTAGATATTACGTGTTAAATATGAAGTACGTTGCTTCTCAAAAGGCAATTTATCATCAGGATCTATTGTTATCGTCAGGATCTATTTGGAGACGAACCAAATAGATACCTTAGAGAACAATAGGTTTTCTAAGATGCTGTAACGTTACGAACTATCAAGAAACATTTATCTTATCGTCGGAATCTATTTGGACACGAATAGAATAGAAACCGTAGAGAACGATAGTTTTCATAACATGCTGTAACACTACGAACTATCAAAAACATTTATCTTATCGTCTGAATCTATTTGGAGAAGAACCGAAAGAAATCTTAGAGAATAATAGGTTTTCAAAGGTGCTGTAACATTAAGAACTATCAACAAACATTAATCTTATCGTCAGAATCTATTTGGAGACAAACCAAATAGAAAACTGAGAGAACAATATGTTTCCTAAGATGCTGAAACATTACGAACTATCAAGAAACATTTATATTATCGTCAGAATCTATTTGGAGACAAACCAAATAGAAACCTTAGAGAACAATATATATTCGAAAAGGCTGTTACACTACGAACTATCAACAAACATTTATGTTATCTTCAGGATCTATTTGGAAACGAAACAAACAGAAACCTCAAAGAACAATAGTTTTCCTAAGATGCTGTAATTTTACGAACTATCAAAAAACATTTATCGCCAAAATCTATTTGGAGACGAACCAAGCAAAAATCTTAGAGAACAATATGTTTCCTAAGACGCTGTAACATTACGAAAAAAAGGAACTAAATAAACTCATAAAATAAATAAACCCCTCTTTTGCAAAGAAATTTTGGGAAAACAAACATTTATATTAGCTTCAGAAACACATTCATTTCAAGTTTTTTTGACTGAACTTTCTTCTAAAAATTTTCGTGGAAAACCATTACGTTGCAGTTGCACTGAATTATGATACTTTTTAAAATTTTTCCTTGTGTAAAACTATTATTAACATAGAATTGTGCGTAGTTGATGCTATAGTGAACCAGCATTACTTTTTTCTAACAAGAGATATTACTGTTCAAAAATAATATCAATAAATCTTATATGAGACACATGATTATATCTTAATGTTTTACCTCCATCTACTTCACAAGCAAGGGTTAAAAAAGCTCCTTCGTCATATGGTCCGATGATATCTATTAATCTTTTTCCATTTTCATCCATTATGATTGGCTGTCCAGGAGGAACTGAAAATAAAGGCCATTTTAGAATATTTATTATTAATGCTCAATGAAGTTATTAAGAACTGCAATTAAAGGGAAAATTTGACTAAATTTTGAATATCATATTGTTTTTACGTTAGACTGTAAGAAAAAAAGGCACAGGTTGCAGCAAAATTTACTGTCATCCAAATTGCCAATCTTTTCTTTTAGCTATAATTAAACAATAAGTTTATCCTTAAAATTATTTATTGTTTGAATTTTACAGCAAAAATTTCTGCAATAATTCTAACTTTAAATCGAAAATTCGGTAATTGGGATGTAAAAAATTACAGCAAATTTTGTTGTAAATTTTAGGCGATTTTTCTTAGAGAATGATAATGACAACTGTTTATAAGATAGAAATCTACAAACTGTGAATCTAATAATTTTGAAACTTTAAATTTATTAATCTTTGAAACCGCAAACCTAATAAAAATCTAAAAACAACTAATTTTAAACTTTACTATTTATTGCTTCAAAAAATTACAAATTTAGCGGCATATAGTATGTTAGGATTGCTCAAAACAGATATTATCATTAAAATAATTTAGATATTGTCTAGCTACTTTATTACAAAGGTAAATTTCACAGATGGAAGTAATTTGAGAAATAGGATAAATTTATAAAACAAGAAAAGCTTTATGTTAGAAGCCATGCCTAATGTACCACTAATGTTCCACTATTACTTTAGATGTCCCTGTATTCCCTAGACTATATGAAGAATGACAAAATGCTCCATTTTAATGAAAACTGTTATATGTTGAAGAAATTTGGCTTCCTTTAAAAAAAAACTAAAAATTCTAAAAATATGTTGATTAACAAAATTTTAATGTATACCTGCAGTTATGGATAAATGTTGTTATAAATAAAATGCTCAAGTAGTAAATGAAATCTTTGAAAATGTAAAAGATGTTTTTCTATCGGTTTTCAATATACAGGGTGTTAGTAATCTAATTTTACAAAATAATATATGTGATCAAGATGAAACACTTTTGTATAGTGAGCCAGTTCCGCAATGAACTTAATCAAGGAGAATGCAAGTTACCCCTCTTCAATCTGATCCTGGATTTTAATTCCTATTTTAACTTTATTTTCAGCAAAATAACTTTGCTTTACATTGAACATGTTCATATCACGTGAAGTCCTAAAAAAATAATACTGAAAGAGACGTTCTATAGATTCCAGTGTAATCGAATCTCACTGATTGAATTAGAGCGCGTTTCCTATTTTAGGTAGCTTTCTTTACAAAAAAGCTACCTATTGCAGCCGTTCGGAGGAAAGCGATTTCAAAAAAATTTGGTATATTTTCATCGATCATGACCCCCAGACCCCGAAACCACCCTCCGTTCAAAATTTATATATATATATATATATATATATATCTGACATATGTCACACTGTAACTCCCGTAATTATGAACCGATTTCGATGTAATTCGGTGTGTACATAGTACATACCAATGTCTCGACCGAGTTCGTTGGCCAGCTTCATCCGCCGTTTTGTTTCAAAATGGCGGCCATTTAAAATTTAAAAAAAAATTAAAAACTTGAAATGTGATACCAAAAAATTAAAAATGGAAAAATATTTTTTTCTTATGTATTTGACCTTTATACAAAGATTCCGGAGCAGTTTTTGTTTCGTCTATATCTTAAAAAATGGCTGAGTTATAGCATTTTGAATTTCTAGCGTGGTTGACATTTTGAAACGTCCTGAATTTTGTCACGCGATAAATGGCGTATTTATGAACCGATTTGGATGTAATTCGGTGTGTACATAGTACATACCAATCTCTCGACCGAGTTCGTTGGCCAGCTTCATCCGCCATTTTGTTTCAAAATGGCGGCCATTTAAAATTTTTTTAAAAATTTTAAATTTGAAATGTGGTACCAAAAAATTGAAAATGGAAAAATATTTTTTTCTTATGTATTTGACCTTTATACAAAGATTTCGGAGCAGTTTTTGTTTCGTCTATATCTTAAAAAATGGCTGAGTTATAGCATTTTGAATTTCTAGCGTGGCTGACATTTTGAAACGTCCTGAATTTTGTCACGCGATAAAAGGCGTATTTATGAACCGATTTGGATGTAACTTCGTTTATACATAGTACATACCAATGTCTCGACCGGGTTCGTTGGCCAGCTTCATCCACCATCTTGTTTAAAAATGGCGGCCATTTAAATTTTTAAGAAAAATTTAAATTTGAAATGTGGTACCAAAAATTGAAAATTGAAAAAATATTTTCTTCTTATGTGTTTGACCTTGATAAAAAGATTCGGGAGCAGTTTTTGTTTCGTCTATATCTTAAGAAATGGCTGAGTTATAGCATTTTGAATTTCTAGCGTGGCTGACATTTTGAAACGTCCTGATTTTTCTCACGTAATAACAGGCGTATTTATGAACCGACTTGGATGTACCTTGGTGTGTACATAGTACATACAAATATCTCGACCGAGTTCGTTGGCCAGCTTCATCCGCCATCTTGTTTCAAAATGGCGGCCATTTAAAAAAATAAAAAATAAAAAAATTTAAATGAGATACCAAAAAATTGGAAAATGAAAAAGATTTTTTTTTGTATGTGTTTGACCTTAATACAAAGATTCCGGAACAGTTTTTCTTTCGTCTATATCTAAGAAAAATGGCTGAGTAATAGCATTTTGAATTTCTCTTGTGGCTGACATTTTAAAACGACCTGATTTTTGTCACGCTATAACAGGCGTATTTATGAACCTATTTGGATGTAACTTGGTCTGTACATAGTACATACCAATGTCTCGACCGAGTTCGTTGCCCAACTTCATTCGCCATCTTGTTTCAAAAGGGTTACCATTAAAAAAAATTAAATTTAAAATTCAAAATGAGGTATTAAAAAATTGGAAAATGAAAAAGATTTTTTTATGTGTTTGGCCTTGTTACAAAGATTCCGGAGCAGTTTTTGTTTCTGAAAATTTGTTCTTTTGTTGATATCTTAAAAAATGGTTGATTTATAGCACTTTGAATTTCTAGCATGGCTAACATTTTGAAACGATCTTGTATTTGTCACGCGATAACACACGTATTCGCCTATTTCGATGTAAGAAGGCATGTGGATAGTATACATCAACACCTCGACCAAGTTCGCTGGCCAGATTCATCAGCCATCTTGTTTCAAAATGGCGGCCATTAAATTAAAAAATATATATATATTTAAAGTGAGGTGCAAAGAAATTAGAAATTGAAAAAGGTTTCTTTCTTAAGTATTTGATCTTGATATAAGGATTCAGGAGCATTTTTTGTTTGTCTTTACCTTAAAAAATGGCTCAGATATAGCAGTTTCAATTTCTATTGTGGGTGACATTTTGAAAAATCTGATTTTTTGCATGCGACAGCACTCCTATATATTAACCGATTTCGATGTGAGTGAGCATGTGCACAGCAATTACTAAGGTCTCGACCAAGTTCACTGCTTAGCCTCATCCACCATGTTGTCTTAAAATGACAGGCACTTTAAGAAATTGCCGAATTTGGCAGCCAAATATAAGTTACTTTAAAGAAAAGCAGCTTGGATAAAGCTGACTAATTTCGCGAAATTCTCATTCATTATATTAATAAAAATTAGTATTGAATCTCCTATATTCGGTTTCCACTAAATTGAGCTTCGTGTGTTTGCATGATATAAGTTGGCTTTTTTTAAATAAGGATTATGAAAGCTACCTCTTCCTCCCGGCACTGGCCGGAAGGACTTTTTTTCATATCATCATATTTCACATACCCCAAAGAAAAAAAATCTAGTCGGTTGAAAAGTTCGCAAAGCTATTTTTGTTATTGTTAAAGTTATTAACCAAAAATTTGGCTCATCTTAGAGGGAAACCTCCTGCGTTTTCACTAAATAACTAGATTGCAACCTTTGTTTTATGTACATAAAAAATGTATACGGGTATTAATTTGAAAACAGCTCTCCACACTGCAGTGAAGTGGATATTTGTTCTGGAAAGATTGACAGCATATGATGTGTGAAAGGCTACATTTATGCTTTAATATTCCTTTTTTTTTTTTTTTTTTTCTTCACTTATAATTGTTTAGTGCACTGTAAAAAAAAAAAACACTGTAGATTTGCCAGAACAAACTCGATAACAGTGAATTTGCTGTATCTTTCTTTGGTTTCCTGACTATATTAACATGGAAAATACAGTAGTTGCGTAAAATTAACAGCACAATGTACTGGCAATTTGGACGCATTTTTTTACAGCTCAAACTCCTGGCGTCCAAATTGCCAGCACATTGTGCTGTTAATTTTACGCAACTACTGTATTTTCCATGTTAATATAGTCAGGAAACCAAAGAAAGATACAGCACATTCACTGTGATCGAGTTTGTGCGCGAGATGAACAGTACTTTGTACTTTAAAAATGTCCTTCTTTTTTACCGTGTAACATTGAAAATACCAAAAATTATAGCTACAATGCTTTTAGCGAAATTTATTCAAATGTTAAATGATTATTTTTAATGAATAAGCGGAAGCATGTCTCTTTCCTTAACAATGCGAAAACATTTTTTTTTTTTAATTTACGTACACTTTCAATCAATCAAGCACTGCTAACTGCTAAAGTGGTACCTAAGCGCATGTAATCCCACCGTTTTTCAATTTTCAAATGCTAAAAGAAAAATGCACCAACGATTTTGTTAGATATAGCGAGATCTTGACTTTATATGACAAAAATATTAAAAATTATAAGAATTTAAAAAACTACACATATGCATCAAAACTCAATTGATTTAAACATAGTGTTTTAGATTCAGAATACTATGCGCGTAAGACCAAGAATGAAAATTCAACGTTATAAAACTGTGGATTAATATACATAGTCCGTCTGAAAAATTTAAGCACAGGAATAAAATCCTGATTTTTAATTAATAATAAAATGTTAGAATAAAAAAATATATATTTTGTTGCGGATTTCGCAACTTTATTTAAATAAACTATATCAAAACTAGAAAAAAATAATTAATATATTTGTAAAAAATATAATTTAAAATATGTTCAAACCAAACTGTCTCAAAACTTTATGCTCAATTGCAAAAAAATAGCTATAGTTATCCGTAGGTGCCAACCTCTCACTAATCTTCCGTAATATGTGAGTTAGTTTGACCCAGGTTTAATGCATTTCGAACCAGAAATTTTTTAAAGAAATGAAATCAAATAAATTCCATGTAAAACCGTGAAATTAAATAATTAAAGTTTCATCAAATAAAATCCTGGTTTGAAACGTAGATTTAATCCATATATTTCGGAGGCTTAGTGGTAGGTTGGCAGCTATGGTTATCATTTTTAAAAGCACTGTCACATGAAAATTATTTTAAGATTCCGGATTAGATCAAATAAACGCGTGCCCATCGAAATTATTAGTTTTTGTAGGGGTTTTGGTGACAAAGAGTACCATGCTTTTCCGATGTCTTCTTTGAATTCTTCAAGAGAGTCCTACTGCTTTTCATTTTTCTGAACCTGACGGCTTAAGATGCCCCATATATTATCAATCGTGTTTATACCTGGAATTAAAGCGGGCAAGTTAAGAATCTTAATTTTTTTTGCGAAAGTGATATGCGGATTGAGGCATTATCTTGTTGAAAGATCCATTCATGAACCTTCCAAATGTCACCGAATGAATGGAAATGTTGGTTCAGCAGCTCTTCATATTTTTGGTAATTTGGTCTTCCTTTTAGAAAATACAGAGATGTCAGGCGGTTGGAGCAGAATATCCCTCCCCCAAACCATAAAAGACTTACCGCCTTGCTGACTACTGAAAAAAAAAAGACTTGGGTTCCTTTTGCAGATCATGCCAATATATGTTCAATCCATCAGGGCCTTCTAGGTTCCATTTTTTTCTCATCACTGAATAAAACAGTAAGCCACATTGTTTCCAAAGGACATGTGTTTTTTTAGCTCAGTTCACTCTTGCCTGTTAGTGGTGTATTTTGAGACACTGTTTGCGAGCCATTTCCTTTAGTATTATGTAATCACATTCTTTAATACGTCTATTTACAGTACCTTTGGGCACCTGTACACCGAAATTATTTTTAACTTCCTGTATGGGCATATTTTTTCTAAACACCAATCTCCATGTTCTCGGATCTGTCTCAACAAACTAAATACGTGGTCATCCACATCTTGGTTTCTGGTTGAAATTATAATTTCTAGAGAGTACTTGATATATATATGTTACCGGCCAAACCCGATTTTATGCCAATCTAGTTTATCCTAACGCGGATAGGATAAACTACTTTTTCCTAAGCCAAACTAGTTTATCCTAACGCGGATAGGATAAACTAGTTTTTCCTAGGCCAAACTAGTTTATCCTAACGCCCATACGATAAACTAGTTTTTCCTAGGCCAAACTAGTTTGGTCTAACGCTCATAGGATAAACTAGTTTAGCCTGCTATAAATTGGTCCGAACTAGTTTATCCTAAGCCAATTCAATTTGGCGTGATTTTATTGATCCTAAAGATCGCCCTGGGCGTCAATCTTTTAGTTTATCCTAGGCCGGTCTATTTATCCTAGGCCAATGTAATTCGACGTGTTTTTATTGATCCCAACTACTGCTCCTGCAACAACCTTTTGTAAAGTAGTATTGCCATCACTCCTGCATGATATATATATTCGATGGGGCGTGAGATACTGTCCTCCTATCTTCCCATTTCACCGCCGCCAGTAGTTATAAAATAAGTTTCATGTGACAAATTCTGTGCTGGAGAACCAAAGAATGGGGTGAGAGATTATCATAAAATTTAGGAGAGGGAGGATTTAGAGGATTAATTAATAATGCACAGTATAACCTCAAAAATCGGGCATCGTCGGGACCGGGACTTCGCCGGATTTTTGAAAATTCAGATTTCTGAAAGAATATCAAATGTACTTCTGGTACTCTTAATGGTGCATTTAATCATAAATAATTCTAAGCCAAGTGATATTTACGTGAGAAAAAATAAATATTAAAAAAAAAAAAAACTCTATTTTTTTTGTTAAGATTTCTTAAGCAAAAAAAAAAAAAAAAAAAAAAAGATTTTTGTTTTAGATTTCTTTTTTTTTTCTCACATAAATATCATTTGGCTTTGATTTAATTATAAATAAATACACTATTAAGAATATCAGAAGTACATTTGATATTCTTTCAGAAATCTGGAATTTTCAAAAATTCAGTGAAGTCCTGGTCCCAGTTTTGCCTAAAATGCATACAGTACAGCCCCGATTATCCGCGGAATTTGGTAGCAAGGGCACCGCGGATAATCCGAAAAAGACTGAAAATGGGGTGCAAGCACGAAAAAAAGACAGTTCAACATAAAACAATGTTTTAGGGTACAAAAAACATAATAAAACGTTTAAAATATATACATATGCACAGTACAGCAAAAACATTTTCTTTTCGTCTAAATCATTAAAATAAAGAACAGTAAACAAGAAACAATGCCATGCATACTGTACAAAAAGTGTTGAGTTACACCTGTTTAAAAATTCAGTCACTGGTTTTCGATTCTTGTTTTGGAAACACCTTTTTCTATCTCAAAAATGAAGCTTTTCTTGATATGCTCCTCTGGAATTTATCATAAGTCTTATTTAATTGTTAAATATTTAAATCTCTGTGTTTATTTTTTGTTAACGAAATCAAGAAAAGTTGATATTTTAAACATGGCAACAGAATCTAGAAATGTTTATTTTCGAATACATGAATTTTTCCTTTTATATTTATTAGCAGGGCTTATTGTGTTTTCTTTGTTGTTGTCATAAATAAAAAAAAAAAAAAAAAAAAAAAAAAAAAAAAAAAGTTCGCTTCGCGGATAAACCGCACCGCGGATAATCGGTGCTTTACTGTATATGTTTAAGCTACCATTATTCCACAATTAAATTTCTCTTTAAAGAATAGTACATACACATTTATACGGATGGGAATACAGTACTGTAAAACCTGTTAGAAGAATCTGTGTATGACGAAATATTGTTTTAAACGGAATTTTTTTTTTTAATCAGTGCAAATTTGATATAATAGTCCGTTTGAAAGAAACATAATATATTTGCTAGAGACGACAGACCTGCTAAAAAAGGAACTTAACTACAACGAATTATTTTTTCTCTCCTACGTTATTCCGTCTTAGAAGGTTCTTCTATATAAAAATTTTCAGATTTTCAAGTCTCCAAGCAATGTAAAAAAATTAATGGTAATACTAATTATTCAGGTATTTACATACAAATAGAGATTAATTAAAATATCAATATAGTTTACAATAGAATCATTAATATCGTTAATCCGCATTCTACGGCTTGGAGATTTAAAAATTTAAAAAGTTGTATGCAATAAAATTTTCTACGACGGAATTTCATGGGAAATAATAAAAATTCGTTATAGACAGGTTCCCTTATTAGAAGGTTCATCGCCTGTTGTAGTTCATTATATTCTTTTTATAAGTTCTAATATCATCATTTTACATAGACCAACATATTTTTGTTGTTGTTGTTGTTGTTGTTAAACACGGGATTCCGATATAGGCAGGTTGTTTTTCTCGGGTTTAACCGTACTTTAATATTATTACCTGAAAATGCATCTACTCATCTTATAAAAGTTATAAAAAATAATAAATATATAAATTTTAATTGTGGAACAATAGCGATTTAAAAATACGTACATTTAAAAAAAAGTTGGCCCGGCCCAAATATTACTGATATTTTTACTCAACAGACCAGAGATCCTGACGATCCAAATGATTTTCATATGAGCTAGGATGGAAATTGGACGGAAAATTTCTGCCTGTTTTGAAGAATGCAAGTTAGTCCCGATTTAAGCCGAAAAAAATTGAATTCCGGTCCATCTCGGTCCGAACCTCTCGAAAAAAGTAATCCCCAAACCAAGCCCGACCGAGTGTCAGGAAGGAAAATTGGGCGGGTCCGCAAAGACCCTTACATCGAATAACCGAAAGACTAACTCACAAAATTTTGTAAATTTGGACGCTAAACTTCAATCATATTTAAAAAAATAAAAATAAAAAAACGAGTTTTTAGTGAACAGAGCGGTTTTGTTTGAAAATTTTTGAATTTAAGCTTGAACTTGACTCCTTTTTGAGAAATTGAATTTGAGTTTGAATTAGTTCGTTTTTTTTTTCTTGTGAGCGTGCTCAACACTGGTTAACATCAATTAAAGCACGTCAAATTAAATTGGCATAGGATAAACTATAAGGTTGGTGCCGAAGTGGTCTTTGGGATCAATAAAAGCACGGCAAATTGAATTGGCCTAGGATAAACTAGATCGGCCTGGGATAAACTAGTTCAGACCAATGAATAGCAGGCTAAACTAGTTTATCCGATGAGCATTAGCCCAAACTAGTTTGGCCTAGGGAAAACTAGTTTATCCTATGGGCGTCAGGATAAACTAGTTTGGCCTAGGAAAAACTAGTTTATATTACGAGCGTTAGGATAAACTATTTTGGCCTAGGAAAATGTAGTTTATCCTACGGGCGTTAGGATAAACTAGTTTGGCCTAGGAAAAACCAGTTTTATCCGATGCGCGTTAGGATAAACTAGTTTGGCCCAGGCCAATCTAGTTTGGCCTAAAATCGGGTTTGGCCGGTAACATATACATCACGTAGGTCGATTTAAAACTTTTGCAATTTGAGAAACAGTTTTATTTTGTGATTTCAATTTAAAAACTTTTAAAATCTCACTTTTTATTAATTCTTTACCATTTGGTATTCTTAAAACGAGTGGAAATAATTTTCCTACTTTTGTACTTAATACGACTGGAATATATAATATAACTAATATATAAATATATATATATATATATATATATATAATAAAACTGGAATACGACGTCATACAGCCTCATTACACCCGTCCAATCCCGAGATTTAAAAAAAAAATGCATAAAGTATTTAAACATTTGAGACGGTGTTTCTTCAAAAAGAAAAAGTAAATAAAATAAAAATTAATGTAATTTTTATTTAAAACAACAAAAATGTTTTTTTTTATATGATTTTGATTAAACGTCGAATATTTATTGTAAATGGGTTTCATATATTTTCTTCTTCAATTATTTTTAACCAGATTTGAAGAGTGCGTAAACTGTTGAGACGGATTATAATAATTTTATTTTTTCATCAGTTACTCATTTTTGATTTTCACCCATTTTTTTCTACTTTTCAGACGCATTTTTGTGTAAAATGAGGATGTCTAAATACATTTTAAAGGAAAATTTGGAAAATTGATATTTTCCGTCCTCTTTTGTGAAGTGAATATTGCACGAATTGTTTATTTATTTTTTTAATGAAGAATATGCAAGACGTTTCTCTTTCTTGAGAACATACATTACTGTAATAGACCCTTTTAAATCGATTTACAAAGTCTTACAAGTAAAAATTGATTAAAAAAATTAAAAAACCCGACTGCGTAAAAAGCGAACTAATTAATTAAACCTCATCTGTGTGAAACTATTTATTATATTACTTACCTATTTTTTTTTTTATTATTATTTACTTGTATTGATGACTTTTAAGTTGTGTTTGATTGTTATTTCCTATCTATAAACACTGTTTTGATAAGGGGGTTATAGATGTCTATGATGGTTAGAGTTGCAGTAAAGCTAGAGATCTTAACTACACAACTTCCAGGTTGTGTAATATTTAAACGGAGCTTCTGACTGTAAAATAGTCAATGAAACATCGTCTTTATTTTGAAAGACCTATCCTATGATATGCCACTCAATTTGGTGCATATTTTTTTTTCGTCTCTGCTACCATTTTGTTTTTTACGACCGCCATTTTTGATTTATAAAACAAACTTAGCCTATAACCATCGGACGGTTAAGACAAATCGATAGAAACATCATTCATTAAAATTCATCCAGCCGTTGTGATGTTTTTAGAGAATAAAGAAATCCACATACGCAGATACGCGTGTAAAACATAACCCATCTTGGCAGTCCGGTAAAAATAGCTCAGTAAAAGGAAATCCATTACAATGAAATGGTGACTGTAGATCATACATCCTCCATGGATGTCAGTTTGGTGGGGTTTTTTTTATTATTCAGAGATTCCGAATTGTAACTTATGTTTTAATTAATAACAGAAATTTCGTTATTACATAAAGTAAGAATTCTCTTTTTTCGGAATTTTTGAAGGAAAAGATTATCAAACTGCAATGCTGCGTTCATACCGTGAGTATCGAAAAGGTACGAGTTACTTAGCGTCATCATAATTTTGAACGATATAAATAATAATAATAATACGGTATAATAACAATACGGAATAATAACATCGGTATCTGTGTTTAAACTAAATCATCGCTTTTTGCCCTAATTTTCTAGAACGAATAAAATAAACATCAAAGCAAAATAAGACAATGTAATAATAATTAAAATTATTTTCTTAAAAATACTCATTATAATTTAATTTTACCATTCATCTCAATTAAAATTTTTGTTAACGAGCCGGGTCATGCGAACACATGTAAGTGCTGTTGCAAAATCTAAATAGACGTACATATTACTGTAAATATATTGAAAAAATTATTGCCACTTTTGTTACAAATATAAGAATTTTAGCTAAAATTACAAGAATGTTTTAAAAAGTTTCCTGAATAGCTCTGTAGCTCCCCAAAAGATAGTAGCAGCAGATTGCACTGTATTGTTAGTATGAAGAATGTTATGTTTGAATAAAAGTAGCACTTTCGTTAAAATGTGTGGCAATATGCGGTAATATGAGATTAAATCGTGCAAACAAAAGTTTTTTTGTGGAAAATTTTCCACTTTCCTGTATAACACAATTTTTCTATTAGTTTGTTTTATTTCATAATTTCCTCAGACGGGCAATTAGATTTCTTGACCAAAGAGTAGTAATTCAGCGAATTATTACAAAACAACAAAAGAAAATATTTTATATAAAATTTATTTTTCATTATTTTACTGGTGTGAGATATTAATTCTTACATATACAGAAAAAATATAAAACATAAAAGGAATATCTATTTTTTTGCTAACAGATTTTAGTTTAGAGCGAAATTGTGGTTCCAATACACACAAAAATTAAGATAGATTTTATAGTTATTATTCTGCAGTCAAGTTCATACTCAAATGGTGTATTTGAAGAAATATTATTTTTCTCACATTCACTTAAATGGATATTGTAGACATACGGAAACTTTTAGAAGGGCATCCAATTTTAGAAGATAAATTAAATTTATTTGTATGTATATAAGACATGGGCGATGAATTGTCAACAGTGGTAACTTCAACATTTTCTTCTTAATTATCAAAGTTGATTTACATTATTGTAGCAATACTGAATGCTATCAAAATGGATTTTAGTTACTTTACTTTATTGTAAATAAATAATGTTCATTGTTGATATAGAATTTACGAAATTAAATCTTAGAACTTATTTTAAAAATCATATAAAATCAGTAAGTTGAGCTATAGTATTCAAACAAATTTCATTTGAAAGTAAATTGTTTTTCCTATTCTATGATACAAAGATCAAAGCTATGCGATATGTAAAAGTGATGTATGAGAGATTAAAGCGAAAGCTGTTGCATCCATCGTAATAACACTGGCATACTGCAATCTTTTTGAGAATCTAATTTCTAATAATGACAGGACATTTTTGATGACTATGGAAAACTCCAAAGAGAAAAAAATAAGCCATTGAGACAATGAGAAAATAGAAAATTTTGCTGTTAATTTTGAAAAACGGCTATATAGATATTAAATATGGGACCTAATTTGCAACATTGGAAAAAGTTGATTCACAGCGACAGTAACACTCCTTCTCATCGAGTCCTTTTAGATCGTGAGATTTGCATTAAGAGGCTACTTCAGTCAAATGAAAAGACGCATTCGCTAATGGTAATCCTATGGAAGAAATTTGTAACGATATCTCGGTCGCATTTCAATATTTTAAAATGATTTCTTTTGCATTGAATAGTTCAGATCGATCTGTATACATGCCGTTTTTTACTTTTTCGATTTTGATTGCAGATATTTTTTATGAGGAGGCTTTTACTTTCGAAACCGGTTCCGAAAATGAAAGTGTCCTCATAAGAAATACTTGTAAACAAAATCGAAAAAGCAAACAGCGGCCTTTGTACAGATCAATCTCAACTATTCAATGCAAAAGAAATCATTTAAAAATATTGAAATGCGACCGAGATATCTTTATAAATTTCTTCCATAGGATTAGCATTAGCGAACGGGTCTTTTTGTTTGACTGAAGTAGCCTCTTAACCTCAAGATGTTAGCGTTTCTTACCAGATTTTTCAGTTTGGAATACTTTTCGCTCATAGCGGAAATTTACGAAAAAAGAAATTTCACTTTATGTAATAATAAATTGTCTGTCATAAATACATCACAAATTACTAATCTGAATTTCTGATATGAATTCGGAATTCCTGAATAAAAAATACCATACTGGCAACCAGCGTTCGGCAGATTTGTAATTCCAATTATCTGGAATGTAATTACAGTTTAATTGTATGTAATTAATTATAGTTGAAATTACCTGCCGTAAAAAATTATTGCAGCACTGTAACCGGAAACGCTCCTATACCATTATTTGACAAACTTTCTGTGTTTGAATGTGTATAACACTAATCAATTACATACGACAAACCTGCAATTTCACTGCGGATAATTGTGATTACAAATTTGTCTAACTCTGCTGGCAACCCTGTTTCGTTCCATTGATTACCAACGTTTTATTCGCCGCTACACTCCCAAGTATATCAAAATTTATGGCGCATTTCATTCTGCAACATATAGTTCTTATTATTTAAAAAGTGTTTTCTTACGGACATGCAGAATGATTAAAAGTGCATTAACAAACACTTGCCACTTTGTTTAGTTCAGTTGACATCATTTTAGCTTATTAAACAGACAATTGTTTACTATCAAAAGCATCCTTTTTTTTTCGGTGCTACATTTGGACAGTTTTTTTTTATTAAATACACGTTATAATAAGTTCCGAAATTGATGATGTGAAAATTCTAATTGATGAATTATTCAAACCATTCTAGAAAAGGACACAGGATGTTTCAAATTCTTGAAGAACAAGGTGAACAATCAACTATCATCGAGATAAATGGCGAGATTTAGAAAATCGTTAATTTTAAGAGTCTGTTAAAATGTTTAAAAATGAGTGATGATTATGATTTTTTTTTAATTTTTATTATTTATTGTTGTTTGTAATATTTACAACATACATACACATACAATGTTACATGCACAATGGCTTTAGGTAGGCAATATATAAAAAAATTGTTCCTAAAATACCCCTGCAATCATGTTGATGTTTAGCAATTTGTTTTAATATGTCATTTGAGTTAAAGAGAACTACCAATTACCCAAAATAATAATAATAGTAAAAAAAAAAAAAAAAATCCCATGTCTTTGATTGAAGTATTATCGTTTACATCCTTTAAAAACGTAAGTGATAGAGTTTATCAGTGTTTAAACCATATAAATGCTAAGCATACCTGATTTTTTTTTTAATCCACTGTAAAGTTAAGTCAACAGCCTTTTAACTGCTTTCTGCCTTTATCATGGTTAGAGTTGCCAAAATTGTTTAACTAGCATTCTCATGAAAATCGCCATATTTGAAAAATATATTAATGCGGTTTCCAAGTTCCCTAGTCAACAACGCGAAACATTCTGACACATTTTAAACATAAAATCGCGAAATTATGAGGCCTAATTGGAACGATTTCGAAATCTCGAAATATCGAAACTCGTTTTACATTTTTAGGTGCATTCGTAACTATTTAAATACGCAACACCTATACTCGTCGGTTGGTCCGTCCGTCTGTCCGCATACAATAGAGCAAAAACTAAATAATCAAATGATTAAATATTTAATATATATAATGGGTGTAGAATTTTGCCGAGTGATTTAAAATTTTATGAAAATCGAATCAACTCTTTAAAAAAATATGTATTTTTTTTCTTATTCTTACGTAATTAATTCAATGATACCCCATTATAGGTAACGATTCTGGATTGCTATGGTAATTACGTCATATTCAAGATGGAGTCATATTATTTCCATATTACTGAATTTAAAATATATAATCATAATAAGTTTTCTATTCATGCATTTCTGCATAAGAGTGCAAAATCTATTCCACCAAGATCTGAATATTTTTAAAACTAATAGCACGAACGCACCTCATTTGCCACGTCAGATGTACAATTTCCAACTTATTTGATTAATAAAATATTCATCGAGTTATAAGAGATTATTGTCATGTGACAACATGTTTTCTCCTTTTCTGCACTGTTGCATCGGGAAATTATGTTCAAAACGCCCACTTTGACAATATTTTCTTAAAGATCTTTTGTTTTTAGCAAAAAATGGAAAACTTTTTCGGTTACATAGTTTCTGAATAAAAAACCTGCCAAATTCATGCGTTTCCGAGAAGAAAAAAAATGAATTGAGAAATGTATCAGAATGTAGCTACTTTTGATTTAAGAACAGCTACAATTGAAACATTTTTCTTCTTTTGTGTACATCCATGACACATTGACTTATGCGTAAATAACATAATAAACAAATTTCTTAAAATCGCCAATAAAGCGCTAAAGTCTCCAAGTAAGAAGCAGGAATGCACCCAAGGTATAGATATGGAGGAGTTGCTCCGGCCCGCTAAATTTACAGGCTCCATTATCACCAACTGACCACCATGTATCTCATTTTAACTTTTGAAATGGATATGCCGTTCAGGGCTCCCAAACGGTCCGCCAACTGAATACCAATAAATTTTAACAGAAAATTTTAGGGCAATTTTGCGCTAAAATTAACTTTCAAATGTGATTACGGGGAGGTTTGTAAGAAAAATCTAAAAAGAAAATTTTTCTAAAAAAATATTGGTATTCAGTTGGCGGACCATTTGGGAGCCCTGCATGATGTACGCTTATATTCTTTGAATGAGGCTTGCACAAGAGCCATAAGAAAATTACTTTTAACTCATTTTGGAACATCTACTTTTTTCGGCATTTATTAATTTTATAATTTAGCTGTACCTTGTTATTTATATTAACCCTTTGCCCACGGGTTGGGACATAAACGTCTAAGTGGTCTCTTATTTATTCTATTCGTAATACTTTTGGATAAATGATCGTTGCCATACCATAGTCATACACTTATACTAAGAACAGTGGACAGTTTCACAGTAGATGGCATTCAAGTGGCTTTCTATTTGTCAGGCAAGTTTTTTATATTAACCCTTTGTCCACGGGTTGAGAGATATACGTCTCATTGTTCTATTTTTTTATTGTATTCGTAACACTTTTGGATAAATAATCGCTACCATACCATAGTCATACACTTATACAAAGAACCGTGGACAGTTTCACAGTAGATGGCATTCAAGTGGCTTTCTATTTGTCAGGCAAGTTTTTTATATTAACCCTTTGTCCAAGGGTTGGGAGATAAACGTCTCATTGTTCTATTTTTTATTCTATTCGTAACACTTTTGGATAAATAATCGCTACCATACCATAGTCATACACTTATACTAATAACAGTGGGTAGTTTCACGGTAGATGGCATTCAAGTGACTTTCTAGTTGTCAGGCAACTCCATGCCTTGGAAATGAGTGAACTCTGTAACACAGGCCTGTCCAACATTTCAGTAATCCGGGGCGCCCCTCACCTAGTTATAAACAATGAATGGAGCCATTATTCACATGACTTAAATCATGCAAAAATATTCGCATTATCTTACGGATGTAGTTGGCAGAGTCTGATTATCATAGAGGTTAACTTCCACCATATTTTTAATCGCTACCCTATTTAAATGAATAATTTATGTGATAAGTATAGCGAACATTTACTATTCGAAAATATTGATGGAAATTTGCTCCTGTGGGAATCACGCCTTGAGCATTATGGTAGACATAAAATTTCATTTCATTATGGTAGACATAAAATCACTTCAATTCATAAATTCTATGTAAAAAAATAAATGAAGAGATAACATAAATCAACAAATTTACAATGACATTTTTTAGGGCCTGTTTGGGGATTAAGGGGATGGGAGCCATGTACAAGTCATTGTAGCGGAAGAAGCCACAAATCTTTTAATAATAATTTAAAAAATATATGTGCAAACATTATTTACTTTAAAAAAACATTCTTTAAAATTAATCTTTATCCTTACAAAAACTTAAGACATACGAAAGGGCGTCAATCAAACTTTCAAAAAGAGACATGGCCGCGGGCGCCGCGTTTGACAGCCCTGAAAATATATCTTAGGAGCCATTAAAAATATCTGTCCATAGTACATTAGGGTCCATAGTACAAACAGCAGAGGGAAAAGGCCTACATATCTGTCTCTATAACATATCAAAAACACTGTATGCCTCACGTAAACAACTCGTTTTCTACTTATCAAAGGTCTTAGCCCGTTTTTCCTAAAATGAATGTTAAGTTTATATAGTCGCCGCGATCAAGAGCGAATAACAAAATATTAGGGACTGGCTTATGCAAAATCGCTTCCAAATCTGATTACAGTAGATGCAGGATTGCTAGGATTGGTAACACTGTACTACAATGAAATTGCCTTTGAAGTGAAAGTGTGCAATTATCTATAAAATTGAGCCACTGAATACTAATATCACTATGAAAAACCTTTATTGCCTCTTGTTTGGAAATATAGATGCGCAAAGTTAAGATTTTTTTCAAAAAATATGTATTTTTAAATTAATATTTAAAAAAAAAAATCTAAAATCTTTTAGAGAAATCGATTTCTTGAAATTTCAAACATGTGAATCTAAAATTACAGCTCATTCTATCAAGTAGTTTTCAAGTTATGTTTAAACAATTGTTTTGGAACAATATTTAAAAGGCCTTTAACATTAGGAGTTCCAAAAGTTACAACTGCATATGGGGCATTCTCACAATCTTTTGACTTTTGGGAATAAAAATCTGGTGAAATTAAACTTGCTAAAATAACATTTTAATCTGACAGACGAATGCCTTAATGATTCAAAATAAATAAAAAATGGTCAGCAGCGAATTTTTTTTTTATTCATCTGAGGCTTAAGTTAAACTTGCGAGTTTAATTTTTCTTACCATTTTGCTACTACAGCATTCTATTTTCTTATAATTTTTTACTTATAATGAATATGCATAGTACCCTCAAGTCATTGAAATAAGAAATTATAATGATGAAGTATTTTTAGTACAAAATTTTGGTATAACATTGTCTTAAAGGGGTGTTAAAGAAGGGATAGAAGGAGAAAAAGGGAATGGTATAGAAAAAGGGGACGGTAATGGAAAAAAGGGATGGTAAGGTTGGGACAGTAAGGAAAATTACCACTATTTTTAGGCAAATCTTATTAAGACTAAGTGATAGCCACAATGTTCACTGATTTTTAGATACAGTTATTTACACTGGATTAAAGTTTAAAAATAAAATAATTTACCTCGAAAAGTGCAGGAATAAACCTTGGGGATGGTAAGACTACCGATAAAACCACGATGCTTGAAATTGATATTTAAATGGTGATTTAAATTCTGTAGTAAATTTCCTGTCAAAGAATTTTAGACATTATTTCTCCAACATACTTCTGCATGAAAAAAAACTTGAAAAACATTCTTTGGCTGCATTTGAAGTGATTTTCTGTGTAAGTTTAGCAAAAAGGATGGTAAGGAATCTAAAACCCAGGGACAAAGTTTTAAAAAAATAATATCAACCGTAAAAATGTGTGTATTTTAATTTTTTGCTACATATTTATATAAAACACTTGTCACAGTTTCGAAAAAACATGACATCGAATTGCTTTTATTGAAACAATCTTATACAGACAGCTCCAAACTTAAAAATCAGCATCAGGGACACGGGACGATATAGGAGTTTTCCTGGTATTTGGATCCCCAACATCGTCCAAAACTTATTTATCTCGTTCATATTGTTATGCAATCATGCAATGGGATGTTCCCCAGTATATGAAATTAAAAAAAAACAACAGAAGAATATGTACTAAAACAAAAATTATTATTCAGGGACATAAAAGTCAAAAAATTGTGAGAATGCACCATATATTCAAATTACTTCACTAAATGATTTCCTGTGGGATATCTAAAAATAAAATTTATAAAAGAATCCAAATATGATGCCAAATTTCGGTCTTAACTCTTATCGAACGCTAGTTTTTTACACATGTATCGCTACTAGATTGTTTGTATCCAGTGAATTCAGGGCTGTAACGACTTTTTTTATATTCTATTCGTTTCACTATACTTTTAAAATAATTTCTTTAGTGTATTTCTCTTGCAAACTTTTCCAGAATACAAGTGAAAGTGGTGATAAAAAAGTGATGGTAACCGAATAAAATTCGTGTAAGGGATACAGCTTCCGAACGGGTGTATCGTGTCAACTCACACATGCATTACGACCGTTACGACAGAAGATAATGTCGTGTGAGAGGTGACATAAACGATGATGTGTTTGTGAACAATCTGCTGCAAAAGTATCAGAATTTGGTTGGCAATATTTCCCTAAAAATTAACTTCATCCTCAATTTGTTTCCCTGCTAACTGTGGTGTTGTGAGTGGCAAACATTGCTAACAATTTTACCAACAATGGAAAAATATACCAGAGGCGATGGAATGCATCAATGTTAGCAGAATATTGTTGGAGTATGAATAGAGATGACCTTGAAACTGAACACAAAAGACAAGCGTAATTGAAGAGGGATTCTTGATTAATGATGTAAGGTTTATGTTTTGGTATTTCTCATGAATATTTAATTTCATACAAAAAGTAAAATGAAACAACGACAACAAAATAATTTGATTTTTTTTAATAAATAGCTTATGTTCTTTGACATTTAACTTAAAATCGTATTTTTTTTTTTTTTTTTTACTGTGCATATTTTTACACCGTGAGCTAATATTAAAATTTTAATTTTTAATTTTGTGACCCAAATTAGTATAAAAATATATCGTTTCTTTAAAAGGTTAAAAAAAAAGTTTATTTGGTAGACCAGTATAGTGCTGCTTGAGATTACTATTTCAACTATACATTCTATTCCATACTATATATTCCGTTAAAACTTGGTCTTATATAATATACATTATTGTTAAAAGAAGCGTTTAAGAAATCTTTGAATAACTCGTATACATTTTTCGTCAGTGATTTTCATTCTAGCATCATCTTTTTACTACTTCTTCTGCTACGAAAGATAAGACTGATATAAAAAAATTATGCGGTGGAGTTTATAGTATCTTATAATTCAGATACATTGTAAATATTATTTCATGCTTATAATAATCTTAATAAAATAAATAGTATGAGTTTTTTCTAATTGTAGAATAAACTTAGTTTTTTCCCAAGCAAATTAGAAGTAAATGTAACTGCAACATAGGAGAATAACGTCAGAAACCTATACGAGTGACATTACACCTGCCCCATTTCCAAATAAGCTATTTGAATCAACACGAACCCAACACACCTTAACCCCAAATCTAACCGAAAATTTAAAAAAAAGGAAATGGATCTTTTTTAATTACAATTATGGAATAATAGGCTACATTTTTATCTTTAATATAGATTTTATTTTTTGTCGTTGAAAATAAGTATCTGTAGATGATATACATACATATTTAATTATATTATAAAAGCGCAACCTGGAAGTGTCAAAATCTAATCTGAAAAAAAAAAAAATAAATAAGGACTACCGTAGGCAACTATTTTTTAATTCTACTTCGCACCACTCTCTCAGTCTTTACCACTCAGTATGACAACATTTAACAGAGGAACATATTACAAAATTAATTTTTTTAAATAGTGGTGTGACTAGGATAGAAAAATAGTCGCCTGTGGCAGCACTGCAACTCGTCTTGAACATTTCATGTCAACTCGATACGTAACAAAATAATAAAAATAATAATGTGTTCCCACCCAATCCTTTCTGACTAAACGTCTGAGTATAAGGTTCATATTATTCTACACTTAATTTACATTCATATATACCATTCAGTTAATAATAAATTAATTATAAAATGCCATACCTATGATGTTCAGCCTGGTGTGTAGAATAAGTGTTCGAGATCGCCTGAGATCAACTCTGCATTTGTAATCAGCTTCGTCTTCCACTCTAGCTGGCTGCAGAACGAGCGTAGGCGGATGCTTTTTAATATCAAAGTAAGACCTATCTTTGATTTCAGCACTTGGGAAGTGTTTTGCGTCTTTGAAAGTCCTTTTCCGTATATCTAGCGTGTAGATAGGATTAGGCATGTCTACTCTGTACCAGAGAATAAGTGAAACTTGATCCTCTGAAAGTGGTGTTGAAATGTTACAGGGTATTAATGCTTTTTCACCAGCTACAGCCAAAAGTACAGGAACACCTAAAAACAGAAAAAAAAGAATAATGTTGAAAACATTTTATAGCTACAATAAACACATTACATACAGCAACCTTATAACTCAAAATAATCAGTTTTGAGCTATTTATATACGTGAAAGGAACCTTTTATAATCCTTCAATTATTTTATTTTAAATCCGTTAAGGGGGCTCAGGGCTTGAAAACTTTAAAAAAATCGATTTTTTTAGTATATATTTAGATTATTCAATAAAGTCTGAACACAGTGAAAAAAAAAAAACGTATAAAAATATTTGTATTTTTAACGGAGTTATAATCATTTATCTAACAATCACTTTCAGAGCCACACCCATCTAATTGCAACTTTACGTCGCGTTTTCTCAACACATGTTTTTTGACGACTATCCGTAAGATAAAAAAAAAACTATTTCATGGAATGGCTTTTTTTTTTTTTTTTTTTTTTTTTTTTTTTTGCATCCATATAACATCATTATCTATAGAATCAATTACTAGGTTGAGCCAAAAGTTCTGGGAAATTTGTGAAAGTTGATTTGTTATGTGCAAATTAACAACAAAAGCAAAAAGGACTATTTTTCAAAGTAGAGACCATCATAGTCCACGACTTTCTGCCAGATTCATGATTTGCTGGACGAACCATCACGGCTCCTTGTAATCGAAAATTTCTTGATATGCTTCTGCAACTTCATTAACCCCTTGCGGGGCACCGGTATATATTATATACCACCTACGATTAATGAAGTTTTACACCAGAAAAATTTTGTTAAATTTTAGTTTTCTAACTTTGGTGGAAAAAAAGCCGTAAAATTACTTTTACTTATTTTAAAACAGAATTTTTCAAAGATTCCGGTGGGAATTCAGCATTTCACAAACATAATTCTTGCCCCTCAAGGGGTTAAAGGATTCAAATCGAGAACCCTTGAAAATGTGTTGCATTGATCGAAAGAGTACATAATCGGATGGAGCCACGTCCTGAACTCCTATAGATATACCACTAGTACTCCTATATATGATACAATTTCTGGCAACTACTATTAGATTAAAAATTTCCCAGAACTTTTTGTTCAACCTAATAATATACAGTGTGAACCAAAAATCTTTCCCTTATTATGATAATCCTTTACAAATTAACCGTCTGTATAATAATGCAACTTGATGTATCGTTGGATAGGTTAGTTTCAGCTGTTTATTGTTGGCGCGATTGCTCCTTCAAGAGTGACTCAGGGAGCGAGGACTTTATAAGGAAGATATTTTCGGCCTTGTTTCTTGGTTTCACGAAACGCAATCGCCCATTAATGTTCATCGAGCATTTCCATGTTGTTACGGATGCAACCCCCCTGATGCAAAATAAATAAACCGATGGTATGTCAGGTTTAAAGAAACAGGTAGCGTTGCTTTACTTACACTAGGCCTGCCACTTCTGCGCAGATCAGCAACTCTCCCTGTTTCTTTAAACCTGTCATACCATCGGTTTATTGATTTTGCATCAGGAGGCCTTGCATCCATAATAAAAAAGAAATGTTCTCTGAACATTAATGGGCGATTGCGTTTCTTGAAACCAAGACACACATTGAGCTTTCTCTTTAATCGACGCCATTCTTGAATAGACCTCGTTCCCTGAGTCACTCTTAGGGAGCAATCGCGCCATCTATGACACACAAAAAGCTACTGAAATAAACCTATCCAATGATACATCAAGTTACATTATTATACAAACGGTTAATTTGTAATGGATTATTATAATCAGGGCAAGTATTTTGGTTTAACCTATATTTTACATAGTTTAATATTTTGAGTATTTTTAATGAGAAAGAATTGTATTTTTTAGGGTTTTTTAAATTTTAAAATTTCAGAGTTTTTTTAATATGGTTTCCTTTGAGTTTAGCAACTATATCCTTAATTCATTCTATAGAGTAACGTTTCTTGATCATTTTGAAGCGAAAATTCGGTTCTTATGTCAATTTAACGTTAAGATATCTTACGGATGGTGATATGACACCTAAATTGTTTTTCGAAAATTGTGTTATATAAATTTTGCTATATTTTTTTTTATTTTATTACATTGAAGTACTTCATTTTATAATTTTATAAGACTACTAACACACCTTAAAAATATCAGGAAGTTTAAATTTGTTACATCTGTTACATTGAATACATCTGTTTTTATATGGACAAGAAGCGAGAACTCTGTTTACATGTTTTTCGATATCGACCAAGCCCTGAGTCTCCTTAACATATTCGCTGCCGATCCCGCGCCCTCGCGAGATCATTAGCGAAAGCGATCAGAAATTTTAAATTGATACCGAAAATTTCGAAAGAATATATTTTACTTTATGTAATCGTTAAATGTCTTTTATTAAATAAAGCGTAAGATACTATTCTTTATTACTGGTATGAGCACTAAATTTCTGGATGAAAATGGAGGCCAAACTCGCAGATCTGTATGGTGGCACTCAACCTGTTAAAAATCCAAAATGTTTTCAGTCAATTCACAGCGACATCTTCAGTGGTTATTTAAATGTTTTTATTTCTCTTTGCGCTCATTTGTCTAGGAGAGACCATTGTAACTTAAAATTGCTTCCACGTGCATAGATATAATAGAAATTGTATAAAATACGTTAAAATATATTTAAAATATATTATAAATACATTAAAAACCCAAAACGTCACAATGAAGAGAATGAATATTTTTTCCAACTGAATTAAATCATATTCAAGGCTGGAGTAGCACAGTTGAAGTTTATTTCAACAGAGTGAGAAATGTCCAGACCAGTTGACCAGTTGAATAAAAATTAATGAAACTATTTATTAATGTACATACGCTCTTTTCCAATATAACTAGTTCGATGTGCCAATCCCAAAAGTTTATTCTATATCATATATTTTAATATTTCAAAATGTTGTTACAAATGTAAATATTTCATTTTTATTAGTTCAATACTACATAAACTTTGAGTTTCATCTTAAACTTCTGCTTCTGTCAATTAATCCGAGTAAAAACGAGTTAATCTTAATCATGATATTCGTTAAAATCGATAGTTTTCCTTTATTCTGTTGAGTATCAGGTGTTCGCGAATAGTCGGCTTATCAGGATGGTAAGTTCCTGTCGCTTCACGAGCCGTCGGTATACAATAGAACTACGAAAAATTGTGAAAATTACACAAAAGTCTCTATTATAGTGACGCCTTTTGGCGGAATATTTCCGAATTCGCGGGGGGGGGGGGGGATTCTTGCCATGGTCAAAAATTTGCACAAAAAATTTTGTTCAATTCTATACATAACGTCATACACTTTTCGATGTTACAATATTGAAAATGGCACAAAAATCGCTATTATAGCTCCCCCTTCAGGCGGAACTTTTCAAAAATCAGGTTGGACCTCCTTCCCATAGCCAAAAATATACACAGAAAATTTGGTTCAATTCTATGCATTTCTTCATACACTTTTTGATGGTAAATGGCGACAGACACACGGACAGACAGACATTTTATATAAACATATTTTGGGGGATCTCTGACCCTCAAACGTGTAAATCTGTCGAAAACCGGAAGTAGGAAAAATTTCGATTACAATGCTTTCTTCTATTGAAGATAGAAGAAAAAGAAAATGATGTCGAAATGTCACGAATAAAAATTGGCTCCTATTTCCAAATTTTTTGCTATGTATCAATGAATTTTATGTTTTGAATTTAATGTATCGTAATAATTACGATATTAATATAATATGTAGCGTTTTATAATTTGTAAACTGTAAGCAAGTTAAAAAAATACTTTACAATCGATTTTTATTCGTATCTATCCCATTTTTTATGTTTAATTCATTTTAATGTTCCCAGTTCTGAAATTATATCATTTTGTCATTTTCAAACATTAATTCAAACTTTTCAGAGAAATGTACTTTTAAACTTTTCCGAATAAAGTCAATTTTATAGAACAATAAACATAAATACGAAATAGAAATGGACTTTTTTCACCAATTAAATTTGAATTAAAATACTGATAAAAAGATTTATTTAATTAATAGTCTCAAAGGATATTTCATGTTAGTACGAGCAAAATTAAGTCTTGAAAACTTTTTTTTTTGTTCAAATTAATTGCTGTTTGCTATGGCATAAAAACATGAAAATTTGATATTTATATTTTTAAGTCTAATATTATTAAAATATATATGCACTTTATTTGTTTACAGTGCGCTCTACTTTGTAAACTGAAAACTAGTGAAAAACTGTTTTTTTTTTCGAATACTAATCACAACTTATTTTAAATTTATGCTTTATTTAATTTAATATTAATGGATATGAATTTGTATTCCTTTCACGTTTTAAACTCATTTTAAATTCGCCCCAATTGTCAGAAATAATTACTAATTTTTTTCTTAATAACAATTTACAAAGCATTTTCTATTCATATCAAGGGAGCATTAACACATGATGTTATTATTTTTCCTCTATATTCTATGCTTACTTCAAAAGCTGTTTTTCCCCAATCGGTTAACTTACTATTTTTTCACCTTTATATAGCATACAAAATAGGAGAATCAAAATTAATGAAATTATTATTTAAAATGCGTGAATTCTTATCGAATTTAAAAATAATGAAATCATGGCACGGTACACACACACAAATAAATTAAGTTAGATTAAATTAACATGAAAAAAGAACTTTTATGTAACGTGGATTGAATTTCGTCTAGCTCAGTATTTTAAAAAATAAAGTGAAGTATTACGTGTATAGATTTCATTCCTTCTTTTTCTGCTTTTGTATAAGCATAAATTTTTATGTGTATATGAGGAGGAAAGAAGTTTTATTCTTCGAAGAATCCAGAATATCCTACGAAAGGTGTCAAAAAAGAGTGTAGGTCTCAAATATTTTAAGCTGCATAACTTAATAGGTACCTAAATTTCATTTGACGATAAGATATGATTGTGTAAAAAGGTTATCTGATATGTCATAAATATGTAATTTGCACATGAGCATAAATATATCTGTGTAATATTCTTGCACATATTTCTGTGTAATATTCAGTTCTTACACATATCACTGCGTAATATGCAAAATACAGTTTTATGTCAAATATAAAAATACAAAGTATTTTGTGTCAAATGTGTAAATTACAATACCCAGTCGTGTATATTCATACATTTTTCTATAAGGTAAGCTGGGGTAAGTGGTCCCACGAGGTAACTGGGCCATAAGCTATATTATATAAAAAGAAAAGAAAAAAAAACGTTGATGTCTTTACGTGTTAGCTTTTGTCAACATTTCACCGGCATCTCTATTTCCTAAAACAACTTGTGTCAACTCAATCAGAACTCTGTCTTAGCTGTGTAAGTGGCTAAAAATTTAGATTTTTTTTTTTTTTTTTTTTTTTTTTTTAACAACGTCGATTTGATTGAACTTTCATGGCTTTTTATTAAAATACGGTAAGTACTTTTATTAAAATATCTCTTTTTTAAGATTAGACATATAAATACATTAATATTGCTAAGTATCTATACATATTTAATTCAAGTTTAAAGTGTAAGGGTGGTGTTTCAATTACCCCATAAAATTTTCAAGAAAGGGGTTACTGGGACATCTCTCAGGAGTAACTGCACTATGTGGGATCCAGTTCTGAAAAGTTATGAATAATATTTTTTTGAGTTTTTCTTACTATGGGAAAGTAAATTATCCATTTTTTGCTTGTATTAAAGAACATTATTTAAATCCTTATTTAAATTAACATAATAAAAATTTTAAACATTATATTTTGGTTATCAAACCAAATGTCTTAAATGTGATATTCAAACCCCGAAATTTTGCGATACAGATGACGAGGCGCTTAGAAAATTATCCAATACAAATATTTCTGTTCAATATAAAAATATGGTTACATCCTCCACAAGCTTATTGGACATATCGAACACTCATTGAGGTAAATAAAAACGAGAATGAGAATAATTGATTAGGTATTTACGTAGCCGTTTTTTCATAGATTTGTCATGTTATTTTTTTTTCTAAAATACCCACGTAACTTTTACACTTATTTTCTATACTAATGTATATGCTTAATTTTTAAGTTTTTTGCATAAATAAATCTAATAATTTCACATTTAGTGCTTTTTTTAGACACTTTAACAGAAAAGGTTTCTATTACAACGCTCTTTAGTTGATATATAATTTACATGATCTGCCTGATTTAATTTTTTTAAAGTTGTTTACTCTTTTTCAAACAGGACCTTATACCCCATATATATATATATATATAAATGCAGTGTAAGACAGACCTACCTAGTTCAATTGCCCCATTTCTATAGGACAACTGGACCAATGAAAAAAGGAACATTAAATACATATATTTGTATATTTTTCGACATTAAAATGTAATTTTGAAAATTTCTGTTTGATAGAATGAACCGTACTAAATACATTTACAAAGTTACAAATTGTATTTCAAATGAACATTAGCTTTTGGAAGCTGAATTGTCAGAATCTCCAGAGTCACATTGTAAAATCATGGCCCAGTTGCCCCACGTAGAATATTTTCAAACTGGTCTGATTAATTAGAAGTGAGAACAAATTACACATATCTATTCATAAGTTAAACGTCCATAAATAAAGGTAAAGTTTTACGATAAACCTGTAATAGTTGTGTCAAATGGGAAATTATACACATTTGCACACATTCACGTGTAAAAGTGAGCAATTTACACATTTATTTTTTAGAGTGTATGACTGATTTTTCTTGATAAATTTGAAATTTTCCTTTTTTATAAATGAACATTTTTTTTAAAATACCATTACTGGAAGTAATTAATCAAGAGAAATCATAAAAAAAGTTTCGATAAATTATATATACTTGAATTTTTATTTATTTTTTAATCTTTTTGAAACATTATGCTCAATCTTTTCTTTAAACAAGTCAAAGAATAAATTTGCTTTAAATACAAATTAGACTTTCATTGATCCCATAGGAGTTGTCAATTTAGAAAGCTATTACTGCGTCTAATTTCTGTGGAAATATTTGCTTTTATATGCAAAATGCTCCCAGAGGACGAAATTAATAATCTCTAGTTACAATTTCAAAATAGCAAATGAGACATAAAAATTAACTAAGTTATTAATCAAAAAGCTTGGTTCTGAAAACTTAACAGAAAATATATATATATATTATGGAATGAAAGATAAGGTAGAAAATTAAAATCTGCTATGTACATAAAATTTGCTGTGTTTATGAAAATTTATTTTAAAGCTTCCTGATTTAGCTTCTTTATATTCTTCTTAAAGCAGGTTTTCAAATTAGAATTTAAATATAATAAAAATAAGTGGACTTGGCATTTTTCGTTTTAAGAAAACTGCATAATAAGAAGCAATTTACATTTCTTTGAAACTGTGTTATTTGAATAACAATTTTATTATTATTTGTGTCTTAAGTGTTTTTCTTTTAGGAAACATACAGCACGATGAATAATAATTGCGAAAAAAATATTTCAGAATCTTTTGACATTTTTAAAAATACTTAAATTATTTTACATATGGTAATATATTTTAACTAATCCTTTTTCATAAATATTCTAATTGAATTCTTTTAAAAAATATGGTTGTAAATCTTAAAAAATTCTAAATCTGAACCTTATTATAAGAAAGGCAAAAAGCCGATTTCGTGATTTTTTTGAAAAACGACTTAATGGTTTCTATTTTATTGTTTTTATGTTTGATTTTTAAAAACAATTATCATGCATTATTCTTGCGTTTTTATTTTTTAACCGTTTAGTTATCATTATGCTCAGTTTTTTCCCTTAACAACTCAATGAGTGAACTTACTTAAATTCAAGTTCGATAGTTTCTTATTGATCCCATAGTGCATGTCAATTTAGTATGTTATTAACTCATCTATTTTCTGTAACAACATTTGCTTTTCTGTGGAATGTGTTTCTAGCGGGCTAAATGAATAAGGCACTTCTAAAATAACGAAGCCACGCTCATAATAATTGCATCAGACTATATCTTGTACAGAAGGGTCTTGGGCCAAGAAATGACAGCATATTCCGTTCAGTTTATGTGTCCTTCACATGTAAGGATAATTTGAACTACAACTGATACCGGCTCCGTCTTCCTTTTCGGGACCATTAAATCTTTCGACACTTTTTCTAAACTTTCATGTGAAATAAGCTTAAATTTTTGTTTGATTTTTACAATCCTTCCGTGATGTTTGAGGTAATTTAACGATCTTTTAGAATGTATATTGATATATTTTGTATTTTTAATTCTGTTTGTGTTTGGATGTAAAATATGTCAAAAGGTAAATATCCTAATAAAGCCAGTCAGTATAAGGCTTGGTATTATTAAGGGATAATTTATTATAAAAGCTAATTAAACAGTTCCTGTGTTAATATTTGCAAAATCTTATACAATCTATCAAACCGGTTGCAAATAGATATCAGTAGAGTGAAAGTCAGTTGGAATCAGCGGTTTTGCTATTCAAAACGGTATGTCCGTAAATGGAGTAGCCACAACACATTGTATTAGATTGAAAACACTTTATTTTCATCTATTTTGGAGTGATATTTGCAAAATATCTGTTAATTAAAGTTATCATGTATTTAGAAATGTGTGGCTTTATTTAAAACACATTCTCATAATAAAGCCTCTTTAATGCGTCTGTTATCATGAACTCTACTAGCCACAATCAAGCAGCGACAAGAGTATGCATGTTTTAATATTTTAAAAATAAATATAAACATTAAATCCAAGAACATATAAAAGTATAATTATCATATGACACAAAGTGAAACCTAAATGTGACGTAGTACAGTTTCCATACTCTCTTTATAGCAGTCTAAACTAATAACTGAGGCATGGAAACTAATTAAGTTATTAATTAAGAACTTTAGTTTCGTAGAAAATTTATAAAAAAAGAAATTTTATCCCGGGAGGAACATATAGTAGAAAATTAAAATTAGCTGTTTAGATAATCTTTGTTATGTAAAATGGAACGCTTTCCTAATTATCTCCCTTATATTTTTCTTAAAGGTGCATTTTAAATTAGAATTTAGAAATAATTTTTAAAAAAAGCCAAATTGGCAGTTTTCTTTTAAGAAAACTGTACAATAACACATAATTTACATTTTATCGGTACAGCGTGTTATTTCAATAACAATTTTATATATTTCTGCTTTCATTACTTTTGTTTTAGGAAGCATGTAGCAGAAGAATTTAATGATAAAAATTGTTTCATTTTCAGTATATTTCGACTTAAAAACACACATATATATATGTGTGTGTGTGTGTCTGTGTGTGTGCGTGTGTGCGTTTATATGCATCGTAACGTTTATTCAATTCATTTTTTTGTAAAATTGGGATTTGAAACATTAAAAAACAATCAAATTGTCAATTTATAAATTCTGTATCTTGGTACAAAAAGCAAAGAAGTATGATTCCAAAAATTTGGTTAAAAGCCATTTTTTTTAATAAACAGTTAGAATGCATTAACCAATTTATTTTGAAATATAAAAGCGCCCTTTAAATAAAAATTAGACAGACAATTATGAATTCCATAGGAACTATCAGTATAGAAATATCAGTATATTTCCATTTAATTTCTGTGAAATCAAGTGCTTTTCAATGAAATATGTTCCCAGGGTACTAAATGAATTGTCTCTTTGTAGCATTTTAAAACAATAAATGGCATTTTAAAATTAACTAAGTTATTGATTTGCAGCCTATGCTTCGTAGAGAACTTACAAAAAAGAAATTTTGCCATCATTTTTCAAATGTAAACTAAAATTATACTAAAGTAAAAATCTAAACCTTCGGCGATATAATTCATTAAGGATCCTGGCCTACAATACCCATCCCAGTTTTCTTGATCATTGAAGCTGTGGTGCTATGCAGCATATATCTCCCGGCCAAGTCATGCATATTCTTTCTATATAAGTGATGCATATTTCAAATCTTGCATATACTTTAAAGGAAAATACGCCTTTTTCATATGATAATTTTAGAAAAATCACTTATATATCTTACACAGTATGTCGCATGGGAAAACCTTTCAAACTTTAAAACAGTTCGCATTAGAATAACGTATGGAAACCACTGGCCTAATTATAATCAATCACCAGACTTGACCAATTTAATTTTTTATTGAAAATATCTATCATTTTTTTCTAGCACCTATGTTTATTTAATAGCTAGTTACAACGATTAAGGAATTAGGGAAAATGGTAGGTAATTTGACTAATTATATTTTTCGATCTTTCAAGCTGGATAATATATTTCAAATGTTGAATGTACAATTACTACAAACAAATGAATAGAAATTTTGTAAACTAAAGTCTATTTTTATATATAAGTTTAATTGATCAACTACTGTCTTAGTCAAACAATACTTAATTTTTATTCACTGATAGGCAAACAAAAAAATTAAGCCTAAATAATATTTTCCAATTATATTAGAAAGGACAAAAATGTTTCCATTCTCTTATTTGCGAAAAAAAAAAAAAAAAAAAAAAGACTAAAAAAGAAAGTTAGGATAAACTATAAGCTTTTACTGCAATTTCTTTTTAACACTTCAATGTTTAATAGCTGATTTATATAAATGTGAAACTTATGACTCTGACACTCTTTACTTTCTCAATTTTCTTTTTGATTTCTCAAGATTTCTCAACACAACTTTAAAGAATGCTTCTAAACGTCAGTAGAGATTATATTATTAATATATCTCATAAATCTAGAAGATCTATCGGCTGAAGAATAGTTATGCCCTGCTTTGAAGCTATAGCTGTTCTCAATATATCTATCATTAGATGAGGACGTTTATAAACTTGAAATTATTTGTTCTAAAAAATGATGTTTTATTGAATTCCTTTTATCGTAAAATAGAGATTATTAGGAAGTTATTTTATCATGAATCTTTTAAATTCTTGTTTGAAGAGAAATAATTTTATTTGTAGAATTCTTTCTCGTCATAAAAATATTTTTTGTGAATTCAAAATGAAATGCTTTGTCTGAGAATTCTGCAAACATTCATTTAGTGCAACAAATCACTTAATAATGCTTTCATTTATTTTAAAACTACGTAATGATGCATTTGGGTTACATATTTGGAATAAAAATATTTTCACTATTTACTGTTGTCTGTCAAGAATTACGTGGGATATAATCTTATATCTTAAATCACTCATCTGAATATCATTTCTCTTATTCAATTCTTACTATTAGTTTACACTCTCCCTATATTTATATATATATATATATATTTAATTAGCCAGTGTTTTTCGACAGTAATTTCTGTCTCATTTAATGCCCATATTATACTTAAATTTTCTTATACCTATATTTCAGGCATTATAGTAGCCACCAGTATAGACACTTTTACCACATTTGTTTTACATTAATATATAAAGATTCATGACACTTAATTTTCATTTTAAAAAATCCTTTATCTTTCGTTTTGTACATATTAAAAACAAACATTATAATTTACATTTCTTTACTTTTCTTAAAAAACCAAACCACATTTTTTTACTTAAAAAGGACATAAATTCCGGTATATCGTTAAAACTATGCTATTTATAAATATATATTGCATTGTCCATACTCTTTGGCACTTCTCTGAAAAAACGTTTTCGTCCATTTCTTTAACTTCTTCAGTTTCTCTTGGCGGCTCGCAGTTTCATTTTCGACCTTTTATCATCCCTCTTTTTCCATTTTTTCCCCCTTCTCCCTTTTCACTTTCCCCCTCTTTCCAGCATTTTTAGCCAACGGGAGTCAACATTTGCATGCGCCATATCGTTGCATACATTTTTTCTTTCGAGGTTAATCTCGATAGCCTCTCTCATTAGGGTGTTGTGGGGATTATCATATGCAGCTATTTTTTCTATTTTTATTGATTGAGGTATTATGGGTTTTTTTAAATTTGCTCTTGAGAAGGCTGTTGCTTGATTATTATATTTTATGTCGCGGATATGCTCCTTATACCTTTCGCTTATTTTTCGCTTTGTCATCCCGATGTATGTAATTTCCTTATTATCTGTATTTGAGGCTTTAATTTTATATACTCCTGCCGTCTGTAATTCGTCGTATCTTTCTGCGTCATTTCGTATCGTTTTAAATAGGGAAGGGTTGGGTGTGATTGGGACTATCTTTCCGAGTTTACTAATTTCGCGTTTTATTTTTAGTGCTATTCCGTTCATGTATGGTAGGGGGGGTGTATAATCCTTTTTATTTTGTCCTGGTTGGATCCAGTTAATTTTTTCTTTCGCTTTTCTGATTAGCTTGTCTATTGTTTTTCTTGGATGGCCAGCGTTACGCCCTATGTTCTCTATAATCCTTAATTCTTCTTTTAATAACTTTTCTGTTGAACATATATACAGTGCTCTATAGATATAGGTATTTAGGGCTGCAAGTTTATAGTTTATTGGTGTATTTGTTTTGCTTGACATTATCGCTAGGTTTGCAGTAGGTTTTCTATAGATTGTTGTTTTTATCTGGTCATTTTCGTATATTATTTTTACGTCAAGGTATGGTAGGGATCGGTTCTTTTCTTCTTCTATTGTAAATTGTATATTGCTATCGTATTTATTTATTTCGTTTAAGAGGTTTTTTAAGTTAACTGTTCTGTTTGTTATGATAAATATATCATCCACATACCTTACCCAAAGGCGTATTTCATTTTTATGATCCTGTATTATTCTTTTTTCCATTACTCGCATTTTCCATTCTGAAACCACATTTGAAATGGGGGACCCCATCGGTACACCCCTCAGCTGTTTATATATCTTATTGTTAAATTTAAAATAACTTTCGTTTAGGATCAGATTTGTTGCACTTTCCATTGTATTTATAATTTCTGTGTCTGTGTAGTGTTTCTGTATAGCCTTGTTTATTTCTTCTATCATTTCGTTAAGGTTAATCGACGGGTATAGGTTCTTTACGTCTAAGCTTATCATATAATCGTCTGGTTGCGGTTCGTATTCTCTTAATATCTGTATGAATTTTCGTGTTGAATTAACTGATATATCGGAAGGGGGGAGCATTTCTTCATACTGTTTCCGCATATATTTTTCTATGTCATAGGTTGGGCTTAGCTTTTTGTTAACGATCGGTCTCATTTTGTATGGATTCTTGTGGTCTTTCAATTTTCCAAATATAATTGGTGTATTAGGAGTAAAATTCTGCTTTATTGGTTTAGTTCCATTTGGCCATTTACCCCTTTTAATCAATTCTTCTGACTTTTTCGTTAGTTTATTTAGGGGGTCTTTTTTTACTATTTCGGTCCCTAGTTCATCTATTGTGCTCTCCATCATATTAACATATTCATTTTTATTCATTATTGCTATTTTTCCTGCTTTATCAGTGTGCAAGAAAGTTAAGTTTTGGTTTTCTTTAAGTTGTTTTATTATTCTAAGGTCGTTACCATTTTTCCTCCTCCTTTTCCCCTGCTTTTCAATCTCGTTCTGAGCTAAGTTTCGTAATTTCTTCGCTTCCTCTTCAGGGATATATTCCAAAACTCTTTCGATTTTGGAGATGGCTTCTTTTAGATTTATTTTTCTCTCTACATTAAATTTAGGGCCTTTCTTTAGGCAAGCGTCTTCTTCTTCGGTCGGTTTGTATGCCGATATATTTATGTATGGTATGCTTGTTGTCATTTGGGTTCTATTATGCCTATTATTAATCTTCATTTCCCAATACTTCATTTTCTTTTCAAGTTTCTTTTCATGTTTTAGCTTTTCATATATTCTAATACTGTTTATTTTTTCAAATATCTGTGTCTGTTCTTCTGGTGGTAACTCGTATATTTTTCCTTCTAGATCTTTAATTTCTCTTTTTAATCTTGCGATTTTTGCATATCTTCGTTTGATTACTTTATTCAGGATCCGTTTTTCGAAGAACCTTATTTCTCTCTTGAACTCCGTCCATAGGAATTTATTTCTAATTTTTAGAAAGTTTTGAACTTGAAAAAGTTACTTGAAAAACGACAGAGAAATACGGCATAACATCTTTCTAAAGCAATGTAAGCAAAAAGGAATAACGCCAAACTTTCTAAAAATTAGAAATAAATTCCTATGGACGGAGTTCAAGAGAGAAATAAGGTTCTTCGAACGAACCTCGAAAGAAAAAATGTATGCAACGATATGGCGCATGCAAATGTTGACTCCCGTTGGCTAAAAATGCTGGAAAGAGGGGGAAAGTGAAAAGGGAGAAAGGGGAAAAAATGGAAAAAGAGGGATGATAAAAGGTCGAAAATGAAATTGCGAGCCGCCAAGAGAAACTGAAGAAGTTCAAGAAATGGGCGAAAACGTTTTTTCAGAGAAGTGCCAAAGAGTATGGACAATGCAATATATATTTATAAATAGCATAGTTTTAACGATATACCGGAATTTATGTCCTTTTTAAGTAAAAAAAATGTGGTTTGGTTTTTTAAGAAAAGTAAAGAAATGTAAATTATAATGTTTGTTTTTAATATGTACAAAACGAAAGATAAAGGATTTTTTAAAATGAAAATTAAGTGTCATGAATCTTTATATATTAATGTAAAACAAATGTGGTAAAAGTGTCTATACTGGTGGCTACTATAATGCCTGAAATATAGGTATAAGAAAATTTAAGTATATATATTTATTTATATATTTATATATCTTGTTCAAATTTTCAATCGTTAATAAAATACTCATTATTCATCCTATCAAGTTGAAATAATTTTTTAAAACTTGTACTGGATGATAATTGATGTTAATATAGTTGTTTCAATTATTAATTAATTAATTAAATTTTAATTAATTAATTTTAGTTTTGCAATGGAAACAAAATGGCAGCCATTGGTTATTGAAGATCAATTAAAGTATTTTCAATAAGGAGTTACCATAGGGCGGACCCTGTTCTGTCGCCAAATACCGCCAAGTTCGTCGCCAAATTTAGCGGCCAAAATGAGTCGCCAAAAGTGACGCCAACTTGGCGATATCTCTAATATTTCGCCAAATTCCCATTGACTTCCATTGTAAACCTACTTGCTTATAGAAAATCAACAAATTGAGATATTTTAATGCAACAAAAACTCATATTAGCTTAATATTTGTCTTTGATGACCTAAGTAGGAATTGACTTTAAAAACAAAACTTTTATATTACTTGTTTTTTAATGCAAAAGGAATAATGTATTTATGTAAATAAAATTGTAGAAATAGACGTAGGTGTTGTAATAATTATTAAATAACATCTCAGGAAGGAGTAAGCCGATTTGAAAACGCGTTGAATCCATGAACTTTCTAAATCAAAATTTTCCAAAAACTTTTTTTACTATTTTTATTGTTTTTATATCACAAATCTTAGCAATTAATGAATTGCATTATTGCTAGGTGTTCGGATTTGTTCCACAAAAGAAGGTTTGTTTTCCGATTGTATCGTATTACACTGTAATGCAAAAATATACATACCCGTTAAAATTTGACAATTCTGAAAAATATGTTGATTTTTGTGAAAAGACGAAGACATTAGATGAATGTAAGTGGTAGCTGAAGCAATACAAAAGGGAAAATGCATATTTAATTAACAGCATAAGCAAAAAATACAGAATGTGGTTTCTTAATAATGCAAAAGTATACATACCCAACATAAAAAAGACGATAATGTTTGTTTTTGTAGTTATAAAAGGAAACTAATAATTCAATGGACGTCCGTGATGTCGAATAGTGTAATAAATCTTGGATGGGATGCTTTGAATGAAATTTATCAACGCAGGTTTGTCAATTTTATCGCACGCTGTAAAAAAAAATCTGTAGTTCTACAGATGTAAAGTTAAATGCTTACTAAACTGTAACTGCGCAGAAAAAGCTGCAAATCTACAAAACTAGTTTTTGTAAACATACGGAAATTTGTAACTTCACAAATCAATCTGCTAAAATTACAGCAATATTACTAAAATTTTATCTGTAACCCTGGTTGCAGTTACATGAAAAGTTCTAGGCATCCCAGTTTTTTAAAAAACTCTTAGTAACCTTACAATTTTTTTGATTTTCGGTGCAAAAGTGTGTCTGTTACATGATTTTTTGTTGTTGCTGTTACATAAAAAGTCCTAGGCGTCCCAGTTTCCCAGAAAAACTGTAGTAACTTTACAGATTTTTTTTTACACTGCAGGATTTTAATATTGATTCACGGAGTTCGTGTTTGCTTTCACATTTTTTGTTGTGGGCATAGATTTTGTGAACTAAAATTCGTCCATAAAATTGCAATCTGGAGAACGAGGGGGCCAAATGAAAACATTATTTTTTTAATGCTTCAACCAATCACATATATTGCTTCTGCTATGTACTGAGGCATTATCATACCGAAAAAATGAGCTTTACTTTCATTAATCGCCAGATTTACGGGATAAGCCGATCTTGCAATGTCTGTTGGTACGCAATACTACTATTTTTACACGACTGAAAAGAAGGGTTATGTGTTTCACGCGTATCTGTGTATGTGGATATCTTTATACCCTCGAAACATCCCAACGGCTGGATGGATTTTAATGAATGAGGTATCTATCTATTCGTCTTAACCGTCCAATGGTTATAGGCTAGGTTTTGTTTTTATAAATTCAAAATGGCTGCCGTAAAATACAAAATGGCGGTAGAGACAAAAAAATTACGCACCCTATTGAGTGGCATATCATTGGATATGTCTTTCAAAATGAAGACGATGTTTCATTCACAATTTTACAGTCAGAAGCTCCGTTCAAATATTATACAACCTGGAAGTTGTGTATGTATTGTGGATCTCTAGCTTTACTGCAACTCTAACCATCATAGACATCTATAGACCTTATCAAAATCATAGTATTTATAGATAATAACTAACAATTAAACACAACTTAAAAGTCATCAATACAAGTAAATAAAAAAAATAAGTAAGTAATATAAACAAGTAATATAAAAAAAATATTTTAAGTCAATTCCTACTTAGGTCAATAAGAGAATTTTTTTTCACCCATTCTTCTTTCCTGTTGAGTAGGGCTTAAAATGCCTTGATCAAGAAGACGGCTCTCTCGGTCTTAAAATACCTTGATAAAGAAGAGGGCTCTCTCGATTATTGAAAATTAATTAATTTAATTTAATTAATGAATTAATATTTGAAAAAAAACTGGATTAACATCAAGTGTCATTCACTAGAGGTTTTAAAAAAATTATTTGAGCTTGATTGGATGAATAATAAGTATTTTATTAACGATTGAAAATTTGAACAAAATATATATATATAGCGAGAGTGTGAGATAATAGTAGGCATTGAAAAAAAAATAGTTTCAGATTGATGAGAAATAATTAATTAGTTCGCTTTTTACGCAGTCATGTTTTTTTATTTTTTTTAATTTAATTGTTTATTGATGTTTTGAAGGCCATCTGAAGCTTACCACGAGCAGTGCCATTAAGCTACCTCCTGCAAAGTTTCTTTTATAAAAGTACCTCTGATACTTTCTTAAATCTCGTCTGTAATATGCGAAACCATCAGGTCCGTCGAGTTTGAGTTTGTTTTCTTCACTAAAAATAACTTAAAACATAAAGTATTCATTTGCAAGGTTTGTTTTTTTTAATTCTTAATACATGAAGAAAAAAGATAGAAGTTAACGTCTTTACAGTTTGTGACAATATTACTACGACAAAATTGCAATAGTGCTTCTTTGTGTTTATGTTTCAGCCATGGAGTAGGTTTCACTTTTGCAAAAAAAGATTTGAATTACGTTTAATTGTTCAAAGAACGGTATCCCTTGAAACGTTAAGCTGTAATTCTATCTTCACTTCCTTTGCACTTTTCATCTCATTTGATACAGCCCTAGCAATATGCAGCTCTTTACGTTATGAAAGGTTTCGAGGACGTCCTGTTTGATTTTTCAGTTCATAATTTCGTTGTTTCATCACAAAATGTTAGAACCAACAGAACATTTTAATTGCTTTATAATGTACTTATACACTCTATCATCGGCTCGAAATGCTGTGATTTAACATTTAGCAAAATCAGAAAGGTTCTTTCCGCATGGCATGATCGCTGCGTCACATTCTAACTGCGTTTATCTCTTATCCGCTACTAAATTCCTTGAAGTAACAAAGAGTATGTATGCATTTTCATTTGCAATAAACCACATTTTCTGTATTTGTTCCTATGTTCTTAGTTAAATATGCATTTTCTTCAATTTTGTATTGTTTCAATTACTCCTTACATTCATCTAATTACTTTTTCTTTTCACAAAAGTGAACATATTTTTCAGAATTGTCGAATTATAAGCGGTACGTATATTTTTACATTGCAGTGTGTTATTATTCCCATTATTCACTTTAAGAATACTTGTAACAGTTTTCATTTATTTGCTTTGTAAGAATGGTCGTATTTCTCATAGAACAAATTAAGGGGTCTTGTACCTTTTAAACGCGACGAAATTTAATGAAAAAATTCAAAGTTTGAATTAGTCTATCTTCAAAACCTTTTTATGTATCAACATGAAATTTTTGATATTGATTAAACAGATTTTGCTTTGTAATATGATACCATTAGAAATTTATTAGTCTTTTACAGAATTTGTGTATTGTTGAATTCAAAATAGCTCCTTTTTTACTCCAGAAGTCATTGCGCGCATGATATCTTAACAAAGTATGTATGGATTGTCATGAAATTTGGTAAAGATACTAAACATATATGTGTGTTTAAAAGGAACTACTCTTAGGCCAAAAGTATTTCATTAACTATGAAAAAAAAATAAAAAATTTATATTTTTAATGAATAAAAATAGTCATAACTAAAAATATTACCATTTTAAATTCTTAAAAGTAGTTCATTTTAAACACACATATTTTGTTTAGTATCTTTACCAAATTTCATGGCAATCCATACACACTTTCTCAAGGTATTATGCGCGCAATGACTTCTGGAGTAAAAAAAAGAGCTATTTTGATTTCAACAATACACAAATTCTGTAAAAGGCTAATAAATTTCTAATGGTACCATATTACAAAGCACAATCTGTTTAATCAATATCGAAAATGTCCTGTTTATACATAAAAATGTTTTGAAGATTGACTTATTCAAACTTTGAAGTTTTTCGTTAATTTTCGACGAGTTTAAAAGGTACAAGACCCCTTAAACGAAAGCTCTTATATTAGGTAGGGCGCAAACATATTTCATACTATAAAGAAGGTCACATTAGAATAACGTGTTGGAGCGGCTGATTTAGTTAATCGATCATCCTATGCTGGTATGTTTGTCTACTCTTTTTCCCAACAGTTAAGTTTCGGTTTATATAATCCCGGGTTACTAAATTGTATAAGGTAATTAAATGAGGCGAAAATAACAATAAAAAAAATGTGGTTGGTATTTTGACTAAAAATATTTTGCCGTATTTCAACACTAGATCGTACATTGTATAACTACTACAAATCAAGCAATATAAATTGCGTGAACAAAAAATTATTTCTTTAGGATATAATTTTGATCGATCAACTTCTGTTGCAGGCAAACCCTATTTATTAATTATAATATACATATAGACAAACAAAAAGCCAAATGAAAATAATATTTTCCAATTATATAAGAAATATGACTAAAATAATTTTTCCATTTACTTATTCGAGAAAATAAAAGCATAGCACAGAAAAAAAAAAGATCCAGTATAAGCTTTTATTTCAAGTACAATTTTTTGTTATTTAGTGACTGATTTATACAAATGTGAACTTTATGTCTCTTGATACTCTCGACAAAGGATGAAGAATGATGCTAAACAAACAATAGATATTACATATTAATATATCTCAGAAATCTAGAAGCCCTATAGGCTGAAAAATATTTATATCCTGTTTTGAAGCTGTAACTCTTCTCAGTATATCTATCATTAAATGAGGACGTCTACAAACTTGAGATTATTTGTTCTAGAAAATAATGTTTTACTGAATTGCATTTTTTATTGTTTTATATGTATTACTACGAAGTTAGTTTATAATGAATCTTTTGAAATATTGAATGCACTTCATGCCCCTTTATTTGATTAATATCTTGCAATACGATTCTTTTAAAATAATTTTTGTCTACAACAGATTTAAGTTGTTTTTGGGAAACGAAAAAATACGTCCAAACCACTCAGAGGGTTAAGACAAATAATTTCGTTTGACAGACACAGAAACAATTTTCTACGAATTTCAATTCAAAAAATTACCTAAGAATTATTTATACTTTCGATTAGTGGAATATTTTATCTTTTAACATTTTAATTCATTTTAACATATTGTACGCAGGAAATGTAAAAATACGTCACGTCTTTTGGATGTATGTAATTCAGACCACGAGCAGTACTTTCATATTTTAACTGTATTTCTCAAAATTCGTATTTTTACAATTAGACTCCTCTATCCGAAGCCAAATTTTCGTGCGAAGATTTCCCAAAACTTCGCTAATTAAGGAAAAAAAAACAGACTTACACTGAGGTAAACATCTTTATTTATTAACCCTTTCAGGGGCCATGCATTTCGGTTGCTAAAAAGCTTAAATGATTGAATGACACCAGGATTTGCAAACGAATTTATTTTAAAATATGTAAAAGCTTGTCTTCAAGTTCATTATAAAAAGCAAAATTTTATACCAAAATCAAGGTGCCAGTGTGGTATTTGAGAATTAAAATAAAGCGGGATATATTATATCCCACCACCTCTCAAATGTTTAATATGGATGACTGATCTGAATATCATTCTATTTCTTTACGCAAGTAAAACAATGCATTTATAATTTAAATGGGATTCTTGCAATGAACATAGACGTTAAAGTATTGTTACAAGATATTTATATCGGTATTAAATTTACAACTTTTACAAAAATGATCAAAACCGGAAACAATAAGAAGAAATTACTTATTTAATAAAATAAGAATTCTTTGACAGCATTTTTTATGAATTTATTTATTGTTCATCAATTTCTTGTTAGATAGCTATCTTAAAGATGGCTTGTAAAATATAGTAGAAACTAGGGGGCTCTGCCCCTGCAAGCTACGCTCGCCAACCCCCGTTCAGACACCGCAAAATCTAAAAACACGCTAATCTGATTATTAATTAATTCTGATTAATTGATTAACTAAAATATTATAGAAGATTGAATTATACTGAAAAAGGTTATGCAGATCTCCCTGTAAACGGGTTTCCATTCAATTTCCTTTGATTTAAAAAAATTAAGGCCGAATCAGTTGCTGTTAAGACATCCAATGGTTGTTTTCGTATTTTATTAAAGAGGATCAGTTAAACGTTTGAAAAGAAGCTAAAAGTAAAAGAATTAAGTGTACAGAGTCTTTGTCTCCCGGTATTTTAAAACAATTTCTATAACAATAGCCTAAGTCATGTGACTATCATCTAGAGTTCCGGGCGAACCACTTCGCTTTTTATATTCCTGGTGCCATTTTGGTACTATAATATTAGCCAGGTGCAGGTAATAAGTCGCCAAATATTATTCTATCGCCAACATTTCATCTATATTATAATAGTCCAAGTCATGTAACTGCCATAAATAAATACGCTCTGATCCCTTCGCTTTTCATATGAAAGTTTGGCCCAGATATCATGTACGGCCCCATATTGGCGCGATTTTTTTCCGACGCTAATTTGGGGAAAAGATCAACAGCATAAACAACAACATCCGGCTTATCAAATCAAGCAAAATAACGATACTATGGCGCCAGTTAAGTACCCGTTGCGTATATGACATTGGCGTCAGAAAAAAATAGCGCCAATATGGGACCGTATGTGGCATCCGTGTCGAAAGTTTTCCATTTCGATTTAAAAAAATCAATTCTTTTTTTCGAATAATACTACATAAAAGCATTGTTGCAAAGAATTCTCGGTACTGTTACGCTAGCCATGTGCAAATCTCGCCAATAACTATTTTTCAACTCGCCAGTTAGCATTTATTTTTATTTTTCGAGTGGTAAATTATAACATTGCTTTGAAATTGGAATTAAATGTCATCGTTTGTTACATCATTTAATATTTGGCCAGATGTCATATACGGACCCGGTTTGGCGTGATTTTTTCTACGAAAATTTGGCGAAATCCTCGTTTTCGAACACCAGTTACATATGTATTTTTGGTACTACTTAGTTATCCCGTCGATCAAAAATCTACCACCAAACTATAAGATTAAATGCCAATAATGGTTGATAAAGGTCCAATTCACTTGACTTTAAGCAAGTTACACGTCTTTACGTCATCAAGTGATTTTTATTTCGACGTTTTATTTGTATATTTATTAATGTTATACTATTTTCTTTGTTCTTTCGTTATTTAAAATAAAAATTACGTCAATTTGTATAATTTGGCGAGTGGTTTGGCGATTTATATAATTTGGCGAAATGGGTCGATGGAATAACTAAGTAGTACTGTATATTTAATTATTTTCTATTATTTTTTATTTTTAAAGGAAAATAACAAAAAAAAAATAATAAACTATAGAACAAAACAATTTATGTAATTTAAAAAAAGAAAATATAATAATAAACACTTATTATTAAATAAACAACAATAGCCGGGTTACCATGTCAACCAAAATAATGCCATTTTGGCGCCAATTAGGTACCCCACTGCGTATATGACATATGTGCCAAATATTTTGAATATAAGTGAAAGCCATTTATTTTAAATGATTCTGCTTGTATTAAATAAAATGATAATAAAATACAAATTGAATTATGAATAAAAGTAACATGATACATTTCTTAGCATACATTTAAGGGAGGCCAGACTTCTCGCCAAATTAGTTTAAAATAGTAACCTTTTTCTAAAATCTGAAAAAAAAAAAAATATCTGCTTGATTAAAATTTGAGTTGCCATCATTAGAAAAATGTATATAAAATTAGAAAAAAAATAATATTTCGAAAACTAATTCGAATTTAAAAATTCTAATACCAGTTTTGAAATCTGCGGATCAATATTGATTTTTGGTGTTAATTTCATCGCAAAGTATTCCTTTTTATAGGAGAAATCACCGTGAAACATAATCAGTTGTTTAATCAGTCGATTCAAAGAATCGTTACATTTCAGGCGTTTCATATATTCGTTTCATAAATTCGTTTCATTAGGATTTTATATATTTAGGGTAGATACTTTGTTAGCTATTAATCATCTGCTAGCTGTTGATGAACTGTGGCTTAGTAATGTATTGTACTTTTCCAAGTTCAGCGATAAATCCCTAAATTTTACTTGATAATTATTTTCTTGCAGCCAGATCGCATTTTGATTCTACTACTTTTCCATCTACTACTGGTTAGTCACTATATTTAAAACACTAGCCTGGGTGTCGGAGATTTAGAATCGGGATTCGTGCAACACCTCGTACATCCGGATTTCGTAATAAAACTAAAGTACGGTGAATAGAACTATAAATTAATTATGGAAACTTGTTCACGCATTCTGATACTATTTATAAAAAGACTTAAATACATTTGTACAGAATATTCAAGTATGCAACATAATATATATATATGTGTGTGTGTGTGTGTAAATACAGTGCTCGAAAAAAGTTTAGGACCTCCAACTAAAACAATAAAGCTCTTACTTTGATGAAAAAACAATATCATTGCAAAATTATACACATAAAGTTATACAAGCTTTGTTATATTTTTAATTACAATAATATATTAAAAAAAAAAACAAAAATTAATATCTAGATAATACAATTTGGTAGAAAAAAGTTTGGGACCAGTATATTTGAAATCTAAATTGCACATGTAATTAATTTGTACATTAATTTTTAGGACTGGTTTTGTTACCCTGTAACGCTGATGACTTCCGAAAGACGCTTTGCGAAGGATTTGGCCATTTTTGTACATGTGGAAATGGGTATTTGTTTCGCTATTTCCTAAATGGCTGCTTTCAGTTAAACAATCGGATTAAACGCTCTCTATTTGAATAAACTTGACAAAACAATATTTCCCAAGTATTTTCTGTAGTATTTATCTCGGGACTTTTAGATGGAATGTTTAAAGCTTTGATGTTGTTTGCAGATAAGCAATGAAACAGTGAAAGTTGACACAGACTTGCAAGTAGAAGTGCTATCTTGAAGCAATGCCAAATTCTGATCCATAAGTTTATCTTTAAGCGGAACAAAATTATTACGAAGAATACCTACATTGTCAAAGGACTTCATCTTTGTCTCGGACAAAACCAAATCTTTATCTTTTGTATTAAAGCCTGCCCAAATAATGACTGAGTCACCACCAAGCACACTTTATAGAAAGCAGATATAGCTTACTTGGTAAATCATCCCAGAAATATCTTAAATTATCTGTACCATAAAGGGCGAACATTTTTTTTTATCAGGAAAAACCTAGATTGCATAGATTAAATTTTAAAACATTGGGAGGTGAGGATTTTAGTCTTACGTCAATGTGAGTAATTTGTAATTTTGGTTTGGCTTTTAATTTATTCCATTCAAGCATTCGGAACTTTTTAGCACATTTCTAGCAGTTCTGAACGTTAATGAGAATTCAAGAGTAGATTTTATAATAGAAGAATAAGCACAATCTTGAAGAGCCATTGTAATAAATTTCCGTTTACACAGAGCTCAGAGATTTGATAACCGTCCGCTTTTTTTATTGTACCATAAAGAATTTGGATTGGATCATTCTTTCATTGGATCATAAAGAACATTTTGCTCAACACCCTTAAATTTATTTATGTTTATGGCAATAATGCCCGCAATCCGAAAAAGGCCTTTATTTTATCTATTTCTTCTTCAGTCAATCAATTCCCGCGAACCACGCTAAAAACAGCAGTTACATATCCCAAAACTACAAATCTGGCCATTACTAACCTATAAACATCATCACAGATGAGTTCTACAAAAAATACTACAGTCATGAAGTCATATTATTCTGCTAGATTTAAAAGAAGATACTGGCCTAAACTGATTTCTATTTGTTAGCATTATAACATTTTAATACTTGTAGATAAAAATCCTTTTAAATTTTATAATTGAATTAACTTCACATATTATTTGATGAGATGTTTGTGTCTAAATTCAAGGTACATAGCTCTTTTCTGAATTTTATTCTAAACAGCAAAATTAGCATGCAGTCTTAAACTTCTTTACAGCACTGTATATATATATATATATATATACTGTGAAATACGTTTAACAGGAAATTGAGGAGGCCGATTTTTTTTTTTTTTTTTCGTGTTAAAAGATTCGTAAAAAAAAAAGAACAAAACTCACGAATACTTTCGAAGTTGTTAAATTTTATTTAGATTTCCTGTTAAACTACTATAGTAGGTTACATCCATTAGGATAAAAAGCAAGCAAAAAAAAATTGTTTTTTTTTAGGGGGGGGGGGGGATCAGATATCTTTTTTTTAAGCGTCTTTTTCAGCATTTTGAGATCTAGCTTTGTTTGAATCAAATAAGCAAAGCGATCTGTAAATATTCGTGGTTAGTGGTTCTCATACGTTTACTCTCTGGCTTAAACACTGCGCTCAAACATTAACGCAATGGGATCCCTGTTTTTTTTTTTTATTATCGTTGATAAAGTGGAATTGGCAATGCCAAACTCTTTGCAGATTTCTGTTTTCGTCCTTCTTTTTCATTAACTGCATTAAGCAGCTTCATCTTCATTTGAAGCAAAATAGCAGTTTATTGTCGGTCCGATTTCTTAGCCATTCTGCACATAAAACTTAAGTTAATTTACAAAAAAAGAAACAAGACATTCACTGATTTTAACCCAAAATTCAGTGGTTTTAACACAAAATTTACAAATTTCAACTCAAACTAACTAGATCTAAAGCGCGAAGTGACGCATAAATTGCTCAGAAAACATTGATTATTCTTATCAGTAATTTATAGATGGAAATTCTGCCTTATGTAATCAAATCATTTCACGAATTAAATCAAGAAAAAAATCTGTTTTGAAAGATCGGTGATTAAAGATTACAAATTCTAACAAAGACGATCGTTGAGAATGGATTATATAAAATTCTTCCAAGGTCGATTTTTTCATGTTGTGAATACTTTATTCGAATTACGAACTACCAAATGGTATCCATATTTTTCTAATTAAATGTAGTAGTCATAATATGTTGTAAATGGAAGTTTTTAATTATTTTCACATAAATTTATTCGTAAATACTGGTGTCATTCAGTTATACGATTTGAATATTTACAACAGAGTGAAAAACAGCCCAAGCCGGGAATCGAACCGTGATCTTTGTCTTACATTGTCAATGCAATTACTCTGTTACATTGCTACATTTTACAATGTTACATTGGCAGTGTAAGCCAAGGATCTGGGTTCGATTCGCGGCTTGGGCGTTTTTTTTAGCTCAGTTGGAAATAATCAATTTGTATGATAACATTACTAATCAGTATGATTGTGTTAACCCATATTGGACCACACCGATTAAATATTTTTGAAATTTTTTAAAACTTCAATTATATCATTAATATGATGTAATTAAGTGGATACAAGCAAAAATTTTTTAAAAAGTTTTTAATTTTTTAAGTAACTAGTTGTCCTATAAACAGGACATATTAGTAGGACACATAGTAAAGACATATAAAATGCATAACATAATCTAATTTTATGAGCAAATATTTTATTTTACTTTAAAAATACTGTTTATGTTGTGTTAAAATTCTTTCTTAATAGGACTAGTTTTACGGGAAGAACCTGTGTAATTAGTATTTATTTATTCCAGAAAACGTTTATAAACATGACGTATGCAACTACATACACAATACTCAATAATTAATGTTTGTGATTAAAATATGCTACACTATACACTATACTCCGAAAAAGCTTGTGAATAAATGGTATGCTACATAATACACGCCTGTGAACAAGTGACAGATACCGTGTGTAAGTGAACTGTTAACAGGAACTCCCGGCAGATGGAAGCACCACAAGTTTTCATCAATCCGGAACTTATTTCATCTCGACACTCACAGATGGCCACACCATGCAGTGACCTTATGCAATTGAACTCTGAAGCTTCATTTAACAATGAAAACTGCTGACTTATGTACTATTTTCTGTCTCAACCCTTTGAACAGTTTTCGGGACCCCAGATTTTGTCAGTCTGCTTTAAAATCTCAATGCAATAACAACACGCTTGTGGTGTTCGACGTCGTCTATTGTTCTTCGGAGGAAGCGACAGCTCCTATTTAATAATGTCACATAACAACGTCTTATAGACAGTTTGAACTGTCTAAATTTAGCTATGTCACTCATATATTAATTAACCGTGTTTCTTCTCCTATTTTCTCATAGTAGTCCAGAATAAAATTGTGATTTTTCAAGATCCCGTGTTTTCTGAAGAGTACACGCACAAAACGGAATTGCAGGATTTCCGTTCATATACTTCAATAAAGCTTATTTCTTTCAGATAAAAAGCACGGAATAGATCCAGCTACTTACAGAGAATACAGGTAGGACCTTTCCATTTTACATCTAAATATATTTTTTGTCTGCCTGGGTAAGTTGTTTTGGCTGATGCCATCGATAAAATCACTCACTGCTCCCTTATTTTTCATTATGTTGTACAAAAATACTCTATGATTTCTCCAATAAAAAGATAATAATAACGGTAAAATTCTAGATTATAAGATCACAGTTCTCAAAGAATTTTTTAAATAGATTTTTTCAATTAAATTTTAATTGGTTACTTGTTTATTTGTTTATATGTTATACTTTTATGTATTTTAAAGACGTTATAACAAAATGCATCCAAAAAATCCTTACCAATTTTAATTTAAAAAATGTTTTATTAGCTGTTTAGGACAGCGGTCCAATATGGGTTATAAATAATAGTCATTCAATTACTTCAATGCTTTAGCAGCAGAAGTATTTTGCACCTGAAAGGGCTAATATATATTTTTTGTATACATTCTTTCAATTTTATATTCAATGTTTGAATAAAAATATCATTTACGTGAAGAAAACATTCTCTCTGACAATCTTCGAAATTTCAGCTCAAGTGATTATTTTTTTTTTTTTTTTTTTTTTTTTTTTTTTTTTTTTTTTTTTTTTTTAATATCTCTATGACAAAAAAATCTATGCATCTATTTGACATGCAGAATGAGGATTTTTTCGTTTCACATAGTTGATGCATAGAAAATGAGTTTCGGGAAAAGAAAAAAAAAATTACCGAATGTAACAGATTAGAGTTACTGATAAATACTGAAACACAGGAAAAGCTATCCTTTTTTTTTTCTTTTTTTTTTTTCTTTTTTTTTCTTCTTTTTTCAAGAAGAATTTAACGTATGGCGTGTTTTAAAAGATGCACGGATATTGTTATTGAAATTTTCTCGGACCTGGTGAGGCATTGATTTAATTTCACGAAGAGAAAGTTGAATTCACGGCTTGAGAACTTTTGCCTAGCGTTGTGAAATCTCGTTTATTTATATCATACATAAGTATATTTCCTTCCCCTAAAAGACGATTCAAAGGAAAAGTATTTAAGTGCTTTTAACCCTTTAGTGCGCAGTTTTGCATATATGCAAACAACATTGTTCTGAATTTAACAGATTTATATTATTCACATATACCTAATTCACATCACAAAATTAAAATAGCAATATTTGATTTAATTAAAAAAACAGACATTCCGTATTTAAATAAAGCGAAATTAACTATAGAAACTTTCTGGTGCAAAGTCATATTCTCTGAACTACACAATTTCTAGAACGTATTCAAGTATTTACTAATTTGCATTATTTTAGCGTAAGTAGTTTTTACTTATATTGTAGATGTGCAACAGAAGAAAAGATTGACGTATTATATGAAAAACGTTTCTCTGGTTTTTTTTTTTTTTTTCATTATTTTTCCTGTGTAATAAACCTTTCAAAGAATCATATATAAGTTTTTCGGAACAAAATAAAAAATCGGAAATGGATTAAATATTTTTTTATATTTAAGGATTAAATTGTTTAATTCACTATTACAAACAAAATTATTTCATTATCTTTGATCAGCTAATTCCAATGTAGATAAAATAAAAAGTTTCCGGAAAAAGTAAAGAATCTGTTATAGATCAGAGCTATTGTAAAAAAAAAAAAAAAAAAAAAAAATCGGAACTGGGAGAAAACGTGTTTCCACTGACTTTTTCCATGAGGATAAGACTTAAATGATATCTTTTTGTCTCATGTTGCATGGAATGTTGAAAAGTTCTCGAAATTTTAAGACACATTAAATTAAATTCACGAAGTAAAATTTAATTTCGTTAATGGTATATTCCTGATTTTCATGCTAAAAAAATGTACCGTAGATATTTTACCTTAGAAATAGTGGTAGCAGATACATAAAATGTATAGAGAATGGTGTGACCATTGTAGAAGTGATGCTCAATGTTTTTGTAGAGCTTCTGTTTGCAATTTTATTTATCCGTAAAGTGCTTAATTTAGAAAATAAATATAATTTTAAAAAGTCAAAAAGTAGGGTTCCAGAATAATAATAATTCATACATAGTTATATTTCAACAAAGTGTTATTTATGCGTTACGGAAAGTGTAATGAAATTTTTGGGAATTTATTTTGCTCTCTGTTTAATATATATTTTATATATTTTTTCGAAATTCTATATTCTATTCCTGAATAAAAAAAATGTGATTCACATGAAAAAAAAATCTCTGTTTCCTACAATTTTTTTTCAAGTTTGAGCTCAAGTGTTTATATTGTTTTTCAATGACAAGGAATCCATACGCTTCTCGACGATGCAAAATGAAAATTTACTCTTTTCCGATATACAGTTCAGAGAAAATATTTCTGAGGGAAAAAAAAAAAAAGATAACGAAATATAATAAATCAGAGACATACTAAAGCGAAACACTAAGGAAATCTTTTCTTTTTTATTGTTAGTTTTTTAATGATAAGGTTTAACCGATGGTGCTTCTTGCATGACTTGACTATTGTTATTGAAAATTTCTCTTAACTCATTTGTATGGTTACCGTGAATTTCAGGATTTATTTATTATTATTATTATTGTTATTATTTACAATATTCTGACATTCCGAATCCGCACTGGAAAGCCTGAGAGCAGAATTTTTGCATTGTGCAATCACGAAACATCCTTTATTAAATAAGCAAAAAATATTCTGATTTGGGAACTACTTAATATAAAACAAATCCTCATTTTATTCGTATATGTACTAAGGATACAAATGCTTAACTGGCAGCATATTGGGTTAAATTCCTGACGTACTATTCGACTTCACTTTTGCAGGGCTCCAATTACAACAAATAAGAGAAGTGCTGTATATTATATTACTGTAATACATAAAAAACCTTATACAGTCAGTACCGGATATATGGTCACCCGCTTATAAGGTCACCCCGCTTATAAGTTCACTTTTCGTAAGTCCGGACTGACTGAATAGGTATTACTTGTTAAAATACATCGCCTATATGGTCAGCTTCCAATGGTTACTATCGGATATATGGTCATATGGTTATCTTTTATCTTTTCTTTTATTGGAAAATATCTTATAGTTTTAAGCTTTTTTTCTTCCTTTTTTAGGGTGTAAAGTGACGAATAGACGTATCATTCACATAGAAGTATCTTTAGCTATGGGCCTCTTTATATTGGTCACGCGGCGCTTTTCATTTTTAATTGCTTTAGAAAGAAGTGGATGGACATCCTGAAGGAGGATCTTCTTTCCTTCTAGTCAATCTTCCACTTTTCCATCGTTTAATCTCCCGAGGTTTGCTAAAATCCACAAGTGCGTACTTCCGTATGTTAAAAAAAGGCCAGTTGACATTTTTATATCTTTAGAATGAGAGGGAGACCTTTTCCTTTTTAAACGGAGCCTTAGAGATCGCGATAATATTGTATACCATGTGACTAGATGCGTGTCGACACTCGAAGGAGGGGGGGGGGGGGAGATCTCCTCTCCCTGTCTGCAGCCTATAAGAGAAACTCTTTCCTGTCTGTAAGAGTTTCGAAAGCTCTGGAGATTTCTGACTCAACTGTCGCATTAGATACCGATTCTTGGAAAATATGTCATCACCCCTTGCGACTGAATTAAAACTGTCCTCCGTGCACAGGAAAGTTAAATCGCGCATTTTTAGTTTTTTGTATTTTTCATTACTGTCGCTGCCTGTAAAGTCTTCGTTCATTTGTTAATTGTCATTTGTGAATACAAGATGTCAGCAAAACGAAAATTTTGACAATTCCGGAGGGAAAAAAAAATGGTAGAAAACTTTCAAAAATCGAATGTATCGAAAGCATCTTTCGCGAAGACTGATGGTTTGCATAGAGTGACTCTTAGGGTTCAAATCTTGTTAAACAGAAGATGTGATTAACCAAAAGATAAAGCGAGAACATCTTAAACATTTCAGAATGTTGAGAAACATCTTTTCACTTGGATAAAATGTGTCAGATTGTAGAATGTTCCAATACATGGATTTTCGTAAAAGCAAAATCTCTGAAAATTGCTGCATAACTAGGAAAACCGAACTTTACTGCAAAAGAACCGAATGAATGGCTGTTAATTTGTTAAGTGACATTCGCAATAGGTACAGACCTTGTGATGTTTTTAATTCTGATAAACTTGGGCTGTTTTTTTTTTCATGTTTTGCCAGATAAAACTGTTAATTTTAGGAACGACCGTTTTATTAGCCCCGAATATGAATGGATGGCTCAGAGAAACTGACTCCATTAGTTATTGGTAAATTTCTCAAGCCTCGTTGTTTGAAAAGCTGCAAATCTTCGCATGTATCTTACGATGCAAACCGAAAGTCCTGATGACAATAAACATTTGGGAAAAAGAAATTCGGCGTTTCGATAAAATTTGCACAGGCAAGTGGCTATAATCGCAGACAACTGTATCGCCCATTCCATGATTCCCAATTTAAATCCGACTGAACTTTTTTTTTCTTTCTTTTTTTGCCTCCAAACTGAAACAGTATGGTACAACAATTAGAGTAAGGGGTCATTAAAAATATTAAGATAAATTACCGAAAGCTGCTTCCAAAAGACGTCATTGCTGGAATTGATCAAAAAAAGAAGTTTTGCGTGACTGTGTTAGATACCATGTGTTACGTAGACAACAGTTGGAATATGGTATCAAAGAAGATCATTAAAAAATGTTTTTGACATCCTTGGCTTCCAGAACGTGAAGAATTATCGTTCGAAGACAACGATAATGATGATGATGATGTGCCCCTATTTGAAGTTTCACAAGAACTACGGAATGTCGTTTGCACAATGCATGACGAACTGGCATCTGCAGTTGTTGACAATGAGATCTCTACTAATGGACTTTAGCCACGATTGGCAACAGTCACGCCTTTGCTGGTATGTACCTTCGAAAAGACTGCTTATTGGATGAAGGGGAAGCCCTGTTAAAATGTTCTTTATGCCTATTGGTGTTTCACTTCTAGATATCCGCAGCTAACGTGACATCGGTAAAGTCCATGGTGAAGCTTCTATACTTCAAATAGTTTAAGAAATTTTAATTATAAAAGCTGATGGAAACGATGATATAATGACAGTGAATTCGAAACTGGACCGACAACGCAAACATAAGCTCTCAAAGTACTAAATGCATTCAGACATTTTTTACGAATCCCAAGGGCACAGAGGAACATTTTAAAACTGTTTGTGAATAAGAAAAAGTAGTTTTAAAAATTATGATAAAAATCAAACAAACCTGCATAAAAGATTATTTTCAGTACTACGAGTACACTCATCAATTAGAAATGTTAATTCTAATGCAATTCTTGTTTGTACCTCTTGTTTTATAAATTATATGTTCATAGCGTCTTTGTACATTATTGTACTTATATAACTTAATAATATTTTATTGTCTAAAATAAAATTCCTGCTTACACCGCATATAAGGTCACCCCGCTTTTAAGGTCATATTTTTCAGGACCGCATGCGTGACCATATAACCGATACTGACTGTACATGGAATTTTACTAAAGCTATACAGCCAAAAACAGGATGGAGAACAATAATTTACGTATGCATGCTCAAAATTCATAAACAATACCTATCAACAATTCAGACATTCCAAATGTGTACACAAAAAGACATTGCTGCATAGGCTCTCGTTATATTGCTTCTGCCACAATAGAATCAAATAAATGCGCTATAACTATGGACATTGTTAGGATGAGCGAAGCGAATCCTCTACTAGGCTACATAAGTTACATTTTGTCGTACACTTTACAAAAAAAAAAAAAAAAAAAAAAAAAAAAAAAAAAAAAAAACTATTCAGTATTTTGATTTGAAATTAAACATAAAAATAAATTATGATATGTAGATTTGCACAATATTATTTCTTTTACAGAATAACCTTCAATATTTATTATTTTATTTAATTTATTTTACATGTTTTTACATTACGGACGAATTTTTGTAAATAAAGTATGAAACACGTATATTTTCAGAAGAAAAAAAAAATCATGGGGTTAGTCATAGATAGAATCATGATTAATTAAATAATTTCACGTTTATTTTTATCAAATTTTTAAAATACCTTTTTTATGAAAATTATAGCAATGAATTTAATGAATTAAAATTTGTGAAAATTCTATAATTTAGTTTCAATTGTAAAAGTATTTTTCAGTGTTACGAATTCCAATACACAATTTATTCTTATTATTTGAAATAATTTACGCAAACGATACTTACACATTTTAAAAGAATTATATCAAAAGACTCCATTATGATATATCAGACTTGACAATCGCTTAGTTTCCTTTGACCTCTGTAACACGTGGTCAGAAACCAGATGGTTGCCCTGTTACTAGCGCCACCTAACATGAGAAATAGAAATATTTTTTAATTTGTTTTTCATATCTGTTTTCCCATTTTCTTTACGATATGCTGAATATTTGAAGTTTAAAAATAATAGTTGTTAATTTAAAATTTTTCATGCGTTCTGGACATTTTTTTAATAACATGAACTTATTTTACTGACTATAAAAGATTTATAGCTGAATTCCGTTATGTAAATAATAATAATCAGGAAAGAAAAATATTTTTCCACAAATTCGTCAGTGATATTACATTAGATTTTGAAATACATGGATAGAATTTAGATCCCGAAAAAGTTAAATATTTTAATATATTTTCTCATATGTGATTTACTTTATTGATGGGTTTTGCTTCTTTTCACTGTTAATTTCATGTTACAGTATTAATTTATTACCGTTCCTTCAATTTTTTTAAATGCACACTTTCATTTATTTGTTTATGATTTGTTTTATTTTTGAAAAATGGGGGATCATTTCAGCTTAACATACTTTAGGCGCAAGCTTCACTGTTTTTTTTATTTAAAGTTTGTATGTATCAATCTATGAAAAAATTCATAAGCCGGTCCACAGCAAATTGGCATAATTTGGCGCGCATGGTTTGGCGCATAATTAATATCCTTGTTGTAACTCATATGTGTTATGTGGGTTACTGTGTATATGAGACGTTATGTACGTCTGTATATGATATATAGAAGTTCAATGCACTTCATAATGTATTAAAATTTATCTAACTTCGAAGTCAGCAATTACTAGCCTTAATAATAATAATAGTAAAACTTAATAACATACATAAATTTTGCGGTAATCAAAGTATTTTAGCAAAGTTAGAACACGGATAGATTGACAAACAAACGGACTGAAGCCATAAACACTTTGGAAACATAAAATTGGAAACATAAAAATGTTTAATAATCACTTTAATTTATACATGTCTCTCAGCTTTTCCCCCAAAAGATGAAGTATTATCAAGCTACCATTTTGGTGTTTGTAAATCTTTGTTTCGGATTCTTTATTAATCCCTACAGCCGATTGGCTTATTACAGTAAGTGTAGTTTGGCGCAAAACTAATTTTGCGCCAAACCGTATAAATGATACCACATTGTTACAACATCACGCTTTTTGCAGCTAACTTTGGCTGTAGAACAGATTGCATAAAATTTGCTAATACTAAATTATATAATAAAAAATCGGTACTTTTCAATCCTTGGGGAGAGAAGGAAGTTTGGCAACGTAATTTCTGGTTACCTATTCACTGTTTCATATAAAGAAGCAATATTTTTTTATATTTATACAATTTGTTTAATATAAAAGAGCAATTTAGCTATTTTTATATACAAAACATAAGTAAATTGTATATAAAAAATTAATAATATCTAAAAATTAACTTGATACATGTAAATTCTTATAAAACAAGCTAACAGTTCATAAATTTTTGTTTTCATAACTGTTTGTATCATTTGTATCATTTGGCAACAAATATCACTTACTGAAGCCCGAATTATGCAAAGATTAAAAAAAAACCCACAAAGGCCTCTTTACTGAAAAAGTACTAACAAATCTTACATTTAAATCTTCATTTTCAAAAGTTTTCACATATTTGAAAGAAAGAAAACAATTGTGCGAAATAATTTATTTTTCACGTATTTATTTTAGTGGAATTCGAAAAATATATTTTTACAATTAATGTCAATAACACAATATTTTTCATTTTTCAGTATACATTTGTTTGCGGAGTATTATCAGTACTCTGCGCCAAGTGGCGTAACGTTCGGGACAAATTTAGTTAATAAGTTGGCAATTATCGGAGACATTTTCACCCATAGACTTTCTCCGGATTTTCAAGCCTGATATGTGATAAGAAAGTCTTGAATTATATTATGATTTTTTTGTAAAGTGACAACAAAACAATTGCAAACAAATAAAATTAATTGTTAAATTCGTTATATCATAAATAAAACATTCCGAGGAAATTCTTAGTTATTTGGGTGACTTTATATTTCGAAAATTTAAATGCGCCAAAACATAAAATAACGTTTTTGCTTAATAAATATGCAAAAAAAAAAAAAAAAAAAAAAAAAAAATTGTTACTTTCAAATATTTATCTTATTAAATAATGCTTCACGAATCCAAACAAAGCATGGCTTTTGCTAGTAGATTAAGAAAGATAACAAACAAGAAACGGTTTTGTTTTAATCTCTAAAATGTTAGTTTATACTATTACATTTTGTGATGACATCGACCGTTCAACATTAAATCCTCTGTCATAATAATAAAAAATATACACAATATAACGTTGCATAGGCTCTCGTTATATTACTTCTGCCACAAGAAAATCGAATAAATGCGATATAACAAGCAACATTTTAAATTAAGAATGAAAACATGCAAGAAACGGTTTTGTTTTAATTTCCAAAATGTTAGTTTATACTCTTACATTTTGTGATGACAACGACCGTTCAACATTAAAACCTCTGTCATAATTTTTAAAAAATACAATATAACGCTGCATACACTCTCGTTTTATTACTTCTGCCACAAGAGATTCAAATAAATGCGATATAATAAGCAACATTTTAAATTAAGAATGATGACATGTAAGAAACGGTTTTGTTTTAATCTCCAAAATGTTAGTTTATACTCTTACATTTTGTGATGACAACGACCGTTCAACATTAAATCCTCTGTCATAATTTAAAAAAAATACAATATAACGCTGCATAGACTCTTGTTTTATTACTTCTGCCACAAGAGAATCAAATAAATGCGATATAACAAGCAACATTTTAAATTAAGAATGATAACATGCAAGAAACAGTTTTGTTTTAATCTCCAAAATGTTAGTTTATACTCTTACATTTTGTGATGACAACGACCGTTCAATATTAAATACTCTGTCATAATATTAAAAAAATACAATATAACGCTGCATAGGATCTCGTTTTATTACTTCTACCACAAGAGAATGAAATAAATGCGATATAACACGCAACATTTTAAATTAAGAATGATAACATGCAAGAAACAGTTTTGTTTTAATCTCCAAAATGTTAGTTTATACTGATACATTTTGTGATGACAACGACCGTTCAACATTAAATCCTCTGTCATAATTTAAAAAAATACAATATAACACAGCATAGACTCTCGTTTTATTACTTCTGCCACAAGAGAATCAAATAAATGCGATATAACAAGTAACATTTTAAATTAAGAATGAAAACATGCAAGAAACGGTTTTGTTTTAATTTCCAAAATGTTAGTTTATACTCTTACATTTTGTGATGACAACGACCGTTCAACATTAAAACCTCTGTCATAATTTTTAAAAAATACAATATAACGCTGCATACACTCTCGTTTTATTACTTCTGCCACAAGAGATTCAAATAAATGCGATATAATAAGCAACATTTTAAATTAAGAATGATGACATGTAAGAAATGGTTTTGTTTTAATCTCCAAAATGTTAGTTTATACTCTTACATTTTGTGATGACAACGACCGTTCAACATTAAATCCTCTGTCATAATTAAAAAAAAATACAATATAACGCTGCATAGACTCTCGTTTTATTACTTCTGCCACAAGAGAATCAAATAAATGCGATATAACAAGCAACATTTTAAATTAAGAATGATAACATGCAAGAAACAGTTTTGTTTTAATCTCCAAAATGTTAGTTTATACTCTTACATTTTGTGATGACAACGACCGTTCAATATTAAATACTCTGTCATAATATTAAAAAAATACAATATAACGCTGCATAGGATCTCGTTTTATTACTTCTACCACAAGAGAATGAAATAAATGCGATATAACACGCAACATTTTAAATTAAGAATGATAACATGCAAGAAACAGTTTTGTTTTAATCTCCAAAATGTTAGTTTATACTGATACATTTTGTGATGACAACGACCGTTCAACATTAAATCCTCTGTCATAATTTAAAAAAATACAATATAACACAGCATAGACTCTCGTTTTATTACTTCTGCCACAAGAGAATCAAATAAATGCGATATAACAAGTAACATTTTAAATTAAGAATGAAAACATACAAGACATTGTTTTGTTTTAATCTCCAAAATGTTAGTTTATACTCTTACATTTTGTGATGACAACGACCGTTCAACATTAAATCCTCTGTCATAATATACAAAATACAATGTAACGTAGCATAGGCTCTTGTTTTATTACTTCTGACACACGAGAATAAAATAAATACGACATAAGAAGCAACGTTATAAATTAAGAAAGATAACATTCAAGAAACGGCTTTGTTTTAATCTGCAAAATGTTAGTTTATACTGATACATTTTGTGATGACAAAGACGGTTCAAGGTTAAATCCTCTGTCATAATATAAAAAAATAACGCATCTGTAAGTAAAGCAATTCAAAAAGAAAAATCCCGGCATTAAAATATGTGGATCTAATTACGAGTTATCTGACAAGTGTTGCCAGCAAGGAAATATTTTCTTTGATGGGTCAGCACTTTTATCTGCAATAGTCAATGGAAAATGTGTAACGTGATACCATGCGTTGCTAAGCACTGCAGCTGATATTTGTCTCTGACATTCTGAAATTATTGCACCGAACACATTTTGCACAAAAGAAACAAGTTGCAGTCATGTGATTTGAAGAATGATACGTTTTAACAATTTTCAAAATAGTTGAGAAATGTTTATGAATGTGGTGTTTTTTCCTGTCTGTCCGCGTTCTAACTGTGATAAATTTACTCAGGTTTCTATCGGGGCTTAATTTCTGACAAAAAAAGCACTGGAGCCCTAATATTCTGCAGTTCTAAAACCGTAGCGTATCCCTCCCCCACGAAATTTATTCCTATAGGCTCAATACTAATTTTACTTCTATTCGGAGACCATTCCTCCATGAGCGACCAATTTCTTTGAAAAAAAATGTAACAAACTCCGCGAGGATTTATTAGAAAAATAATTCCTGGAGCGCATTATTCATCAAACTTCTAAACTATGTTTAGATTTTTTTTTTTTTTTAATTATTATTCCTGTAATTTTTAAGTGTTAACCCCTTTGTGCCTTTTTAGGCAATGGATTTAATTCGGATGATAAATTAAGGATGACGGTCAATAAACTCCCCTGCCCAGTTCTGTAAGGAAACTCTCAAAGAAATAGATAAATTAATGAAATTGTCATTATTTGTTCGAATCCAATATATATATATTTACTGAACTTCGAAAGGACGTGGAAATAAAAGTTATAAAAGATAAAACCGTCAAAGCAAGCGTCAATGTATTCGGTTTTTTGAATCCCTATTGCAATGGGCTCCGGAGCGCAGTATTTATGACCTCCGGTGAATTCCGACCAATATTTAAATATTTACTAAAATCAGGGAAGCACCGGAGGTGATCTCCGTTGGGCACCTGCGCAATTTAAGCCCTGGTTGTCATGTAAATTTTATATGGTACTGGTGTTTACTATAGGATTTTCGGTGTATTGCAAATGAAATGTGTAGCATTTATAATTCGTTTACACAGGCATACAAAAGAACTATAATACATTATGGTCTATTGGAAAAATTGTTTGATGTGCAATTCATTGATGCTATGACATTTAAAATATAATGAGATTGATATGCATCATTGGATTACAACATGCTTTTTCAGGACTATACTGTTAGTAGTATTTATAGTTTAATTGTAGGGTCAGAAGAAATAATTCCGTTGAACTAAAAAAAAAAAAAAATTCTTACTCTGGCATCTAGAAAAAAAAATTCTGGGTCTAGAATATATAGTTCTATGTCGTCCTTATAAATTGTACTTTCTTTTGCTAGAGAGCTCTAGTTATAATTTTTACAATTCAAGGTCGTTTTCCTATATCATCATTGTCAAAATTATTTAAAATTTCTGCAAATAAATGCGAAAACAAGAAGTGAGTTTAGGTAACTATAATTCCAGTTTATGAATTAAATCTAGAAATCAAGTGATAATTTCTCGCAATTCATATGATTCGTAATATAATGTATCGTTTCATCACCTAGGAAACTACAGACTAGAAATTCTCGATCATTTCGTTTATTCAGTTTATTTGTTTACCTTATTCACATAACTCGGAAATCTATATTTCTAGTTTAGGGATTTAGAAAATGACAACCTGTTCGTTATAGATGAAAGCGGTTTATTTTTTCTCTCAGTGTGTAATATTGTTTATGGGGAAAAATTGTTTACAGCGCACTTCAATTATTTTAAGACACTTCAAACAAAATGAAATTAAAATGAATCACTGAGGGGATTTCTTTTCTATAGATTATGGAGAATGCGGAACATTTATTATTTATGTACAGAGGTGCACAAAAGAATTCGGTTATACGAATTCGATTATAGAGTAAAACATTTTGTCATGTTCACTACAAACAACTTTTCTTTCGCTATCGCGCCAGTTCGTTATAATACATGTTTCAAATTGTGGTGTGTTACACTACAATCTACTAGAAAATCTACTGTAGTTTCGCTACTTGTTGAACTCTATGCCCGAAAATTGGCTACAGCATATAAAAATATCAGCTAATTCCACCTTTGCTACATTTCAATAAAATTTGCACATGATTTTTTAGAGTACCAAATGTCTTAAAATTTAAAAAGTACAAAAAAATAATTTAAACTAAAATCTTTTAAACTGATATTCTAGAAGGAGAACTATTTCTTTGAAGGGATTAATGTTAAAACTATAAAATATTAGTTTTATATCTATAACAAGATTTGTAGTTCAAGCATTATTCCTCCCTTTCTTTTAAAAAACATAAATCAATATTTATAGGTGTCCATATAAAAAATGATAGATATACTGTGAAAAGCCAAAGCATCGAAAGAGAATATTTTTCTGAAGATGGAACTTCTAGAGTTATGAAACTTTTAATTATGCAATATAGAGGTGATTGTATCTGAGAAGTAAAGTGAAAGAAATATCTTTGTAATAGGACGAAATTAAAAAAACGGATATCAATTTACTTTATAACAGGTTATATAAGTTTAGTGAAAATTCCTTTATTTCAGAAAATATTATTATAACTACGCTTGTTATATCATATTTTTGAGGCCATCCTTAGGATAGCTATCTAGCATGAAACATAAAAAGTGACAAGCTTTTTTTTTATGCTGGTAAAACTACTTCTGACGGTTTTTCGAGGAGCCTGGGGCCACTGCCCCACATCCCCGACAGTAACACACTGGAAACCTAACAGGAACTGAATCATGGCAGTACTGGGAAAAAATGCTTAAAAATGGGGGGGGGGGGAAACAAACAAGTAATTCCTGAGCTCAAAAATGAAAATTAAAGAAATAAATTAACGAAGATACTAACAGTTTAAAAATTTAAAAAACAAAATCTAATTAAAATACTCAATGGATGGTAACTCCCGCGCCTAGCCCACGCTTCATCGCGGGTCCAGGCTACCATGGCTGCACGGATGTTCGCAGTCATTTGGCCTTGAAAAAGGCCCTTTGAGACATCGAATCACCACGGATTGGGAGCACCGTCCACAGCTGACTCTGGGGGAAGAATGGCGATCCGCTCGGAGAACGGGTCTATTTAATGGTGCAGGGGAAAAAAGGAGGAGCTTAGCATAGAACAGATTAATTATTTTATTTTATATAATAACTTCTCCATATTTTTCCTGGTGTAAATTGGAATATTTAAAAAGAAGTTTAAGAAAGACTATTCATTTTTGCAGAAATATTAATGGTTTATATTTTAAATATCCCATAAGAAATCGCATAAAACATAGAATGCATTAAAGTACATGCCAGAGGATGTATATTTTGGAATTATATGTATATAAATATTTGTTTTTCGTTGAACAATGTAATTGTTAAGTGAGCTTAAGTGAACTAAACATTTTTTCTCAATACGTGATGTATCATATTTCGTAAAATTTACAACAAACAACAGCAATTTTTAAAAACTGTTTCGTTCAGAATAAGATTATGTTACTCCTTCATAGTGTAAATATGAGACATTTAAATACAAATATATATATATTTTTAATACATTGCATTAGAAAAGTTTCAGCCTTATTTTATATATGCTTTAGAATTGAACTTCATAGGAAATACTACTTACTGTTTTAACAGAATTCGTTAAATATATTTTTGACTTCAATATTAAAAAAGATTTATGATAAAAAAATTTCCTAATACATTTTATATATGCACTTCAGCTAATAATGCACTTCACCAATGCACTTCAGCTAAACATTAAAAAAAAAAAAAAAAAAAACATGTTTCAAGTTTATAGATGCTTTTATGAAAGGATATACAGGGTGTCCGGTCTCAACGGTGTCCAATGGCTAATTCCTAAACCGTTAGTCATAGACATATAGTTCCAATTACAAAAATGTTTTAAATCAGGTAAAGAAATGTTTTAAAAGCAATTTGGGTCAATAAAAACATATCTTAAAAAATTACGAAATTTAAATTTTTATACGGTCCCCCGGTCCTATAAGTTATATTTAGTGAAATTTTCCTTTTACACTGAGAAGTAATAAAAAAAAAGTCCCGTTATTCTACGATTAAAATTGACCGAGTAATAGCTGTTTAAAGTTGGAGCATATTTTTTGCTGCAAATTGGGGTCATTCACAAATTTAGTCGAAATATAATTTCGTCAGATATAAAAAATGTTTGGTAGTAAAATTAACATTGCAATATAAATTTGAAATCTTTAATCATTCTGGCATATTAGTGAAAAATATGGAATTTGTAATAAACATTTAAGAAGAAAGAAAAAACGGAATTTTTGTTGAATAAAATTATTCTAAATTAACAGCCTCAATTCTTTACAAAATGATACGTATTTTAAAATATTATTAGATTGCACAAGCCTGCAAAAGTTGGGTTATGTCATGTTTTTTAGCTTTTGATAATTGTTTCTTATATATTCTGTACCGCTGAATCCGAAATTTATCTTCATTTTTAACTATCATACCAGGATTTTTCGCAAATTGCAAATTCCAAAGTTAAGAAGTTTAATGTTAAAATTGAATTTCCTCCCCATCTCATCGGACCGCTCAGCTGTTTAGCTGTAAGATTCCCAGGATAAGCAAAAATATCGAATAAATTTTTTAATAAAATAAAATAAAATAAAATAAAATAAAATAAAATAAAAAATGTTTTACATATGTTTTATAGTATGAGATTTTCGCTATATTTTAACTTACATATTTGCGATTTGCAAAAAAATTCTAACGTGATGATTAAAAATGAAGGTCATTTTCAGATTCAGTGCTAAAAAGTGCGTAAAAATCAATTATCAAAAGTTAAAAAACACAACCATCTCCTCTACTTTATAGTATTCGATTTTTTTATTCTTTTAATTTGAAAATTTATGATTTGCGAAATATCCTGACATGATGGATAAAAATTAAGGTAATTTTCGGATTCAGTGCTAAAAAGTACATAAAGTTTAAAAAGCTTAACAATCGCAGTCTTGAATTATCTAATCTAAGACTTTTTTCTTAAACTCCTTGGCAGAAATCTATCCGAAATTTTTTGTGTTATCCTGTAAAATAAGTATAAATGGTAACCACCGAAAATCTTAATAATATTATATTGTTATCGGATTTGCGCCAGTATGTAAAATGCAAACTCGATCGCATATTTAAAAGTGGGTTAAAGTTCGAGTACAAATTTTGAACTGGTAAAACATACATACGATTATTGAAGTAACATAAAACTTATAAAAAAGCATAATTTTTGTTAAAAGAAATCATAAGAGAAACAGTCTCAAATCCTGACAAAATAAAACATATGTTATTTTAGCCAATTTGAGACTTAATCATAATACTTGTAGGATTTTTTTTAAAGCGCAGATACACATGAAGTAAGATCTTCGAATACTTTAAACACTTGGTAAATGATCCCTTAAAGCCAAGCCGGACTCATTTGTTTTCAGAGTAGAAAAGTGGCGTAAGTCATGCATTTTTAAAGTTTCATAACTCGCTCAATTTTAGCGTTATGTGAATGGGACTTTTTTTGTCTTACTTATCAGTGTAATAGGAAAAAATTACTAAATATAACTTATTTGACCGGGGACCGTATAAAAATTTAAATTTCGTAATTTTTTAAGAAATGTTTTTATTGACCCAAATCGCTTTTAAAATGTTTCTTTACCTGATTTAAAACATTTTTGTAATTGGAACTATATATCTATGACTAACGGTTTAGAAATTAGCCATTGGACACCGTTGAGACCGGACACCCTGTATATGCGCTACAGCTTCGAAACAGGATATAATTATTTTTCAGTAGATACATCTACTGGATTTATTATAAATTAATCTCTGTTGAGTTTCAAGTGTTCTTTAAAGTTTTGTTAAGAGTACATGTATGTGTCCAAAGTCATACAGTTCAAATTTGATATAAATCAATCAGAAAACATCAAAAAATGCAATAATAAGAAATTTCAGTAAAAGCTTACAGATTTATTTTTCTATTAGTTACATGTTGTTATTTTTAAAAGATGGATAATGAAAAAAAAAAAACAATTTTTGTCATTTTCAGTATAGTTAAAAACAGTTGGGAAATATTATTTCAACTTTCTTTTGTTCATATTTTTGCATGCTAAAATTATTAAATATAACGTGACTGCTCTAGAGCTGATCAATTAAAAATTATTTCTTATCTAATAAAGTATTTTACTGTTTGCTTCGTAGTAGTTGTATAGTTCAAGATGTTCGGGATAAATTTGACAGTTTGTAAATAGTGTGAAATTATAGGTTGCTGTGAAAATGTGACATAATCTATTTATGTTTATAGTTAACCCGTGACTATTTTCCTGTGACTAAGTTGTCACAGAGGAAAAGTTGAAGACAGTAATCAGCTTATAAATCATCAAGACCAGGGGTGCCCAACAGTGGCCCACCGGATACCAGTAAAATTTTACAGAAAAAGTCGACTTCTTGAATCCCAGAGATTCGATGATTAGATAAGGCAATGATTACTATAAAATTTTAGTGATGTAGAGCGTGCCACAGTTGGCCACCCCGGATCGAGACTTAAGGTTTGAATTTCAAAACGAAACCTTGTGGCACAAAATCCAGGAACGAGAAGATGAATAACGCACAGTTGTCTAGTGTGGCATTTTTGTTGTTTAATAAACATAAAGTCTTGCACAAAAGAGTGCTTGGCAGTGACCCGGACAAAAGCCCATCCCGATTTTAAAAGCTACTCCATTTCGAGGATCAAATCAACAGTAAGAAAAAAACTGTGATACAAAAATCCATGAAACAAACTTCTTTTGGCTGGAGGTTCTTGTCAATACAATGACTTTTTGAAATATGTTCATGTCAACTCTTTTATGAATTGGCAACATATCCGCAGAGAAGCACAGAGTATGTAGGTGAATAAAAATAGCAAAAAGGAGATAAATTGCTATATATTACGCAACCGCGAATTAGATCATGTTCGCTTCCAGGGTCAATGTATGGAATTGGGGTGTGAAAATGAGAACGAATTTTATCACACGAGCTGCCTATCAACAGATGTGCAAATGTATGTGACCACAGTATAACTTTATTTATCTATTTATAGAAACTCTTGCAATGCACATTTTAACGGACAGGTTTTATCTGGTTAACAGTGCAGATGTTTTTAAGCAAGGAGACTGACTTTCTTCTTTTGTGCGCGAGCCAAAGGAATGAAAATGATTAACAGCTCATATCTACTTATACTTTTATTATTTTTATTTATGCAGCACGGGAATAAAGTGTGTGCAAAAATTGAAGAATCATTTCATTTTTCTTTTTATCAAAAATATCGCGACAGATAAATTTAAAAGAACAGATGTTAAAAGCTTAGTGTTCACGTTAAATCTGTGAAAAAAATAAAATAAATTATTTAAGATTAGTGAGCTAATAAAATAATGAATTTAGAAACGTTTAGAGCTTCTTAACTGGCTAAATTTTAAATACAAAAACAAGTCGGAAATTGTATGTCAAACGTGGGAAATTAGGCGCGTTCGTAGTATAATTAGTTTTATAAATATTCAAGTATTATTGTTAATGATGTTGCATTCTTATGCAAAAATGCATAAATGCAAAATATATTATGATTATATATATATATATATATATTATTCAGTAGTACGGAAATAAAATGACTCCATTAAAAAAAAAAAAAGACTTAATCGCCATAGCAACCAAGAGTCATTACCTATCATGGGATATCATTGAAATTATTTCGTATGATAGGATTTAATAGAATGAAGAAATCTTTTATTAATATCTTTTTAAGTCTTGATGCGATTTTCATTAACTTTGAAATACTCGACAAAATTATGCAACGATTATATATATTAAATGTCAAACCACTCTCCTGGGTATGTTTTGCGCTGGAAAAAGAGTTGGAAAAGAATAACCTCTAGAATGATGATTAGCAATTTTTCAATGATAATTTAATTCACGATTATTAATCTCCAATTTTCACTTCTATATTTCGTGATATCACCACTAATCGATTTGTGTAGATCTTCTGTATTCGAGTTACCATTAACTTTCCTTAGATTTGTAGATTTTTCAGTTCCAAAGTCGGATCCACTCCTGTCACGAAAGCAGACGGCTGTTTTCGTGAATGATTAAAAAAATTCATTTCAAAATAGCTTGTATAAAATTATAAAAGTAATAAAAAACGTCACTGCCTTCTGTAATTTTATAACGACGCTATAAAAAGCGATTTAAAATATTAATTTTAGAGGTATCCTTTAAATATGACGAAATTTTCACAATTAAATGTTTGCCTCAAGTAGTAATTTAATTATTTTAAAGTTTTCTTTCTAGTGAATATACATGTTTATGTATATATTTTTCAATTGAAAAGTGTTTACAAATATTATATGGTCATTTTAAAATCTGGCAACAGTAGGTAATAAACGGCTATTTCAAACTATGAACTAATTTAACTGCAAATTATGTTATCTCTTGAGATAGGGAAATTTTGAATAAAAAACTGAATAAAAAAACCTTTAAAAATTTAGATAAATTAAAAATTGATTGGACACTGCACACCACAATCTAGTCAAGTATGTCCCTGCAAAAGATTATTAAATTGTTATGCATAGTCTTTGATCCTATAAAACATATTTAACTGATCTAGCTTGACATATTTGCAACATTACATATTACATAAAATAATTTTTCGATTTAAAAATCGTTTGCATCAGTGAGCTTATTCTACATGTGTCTAAAAAGAACAGTTTTCATATTTTATATGCAATAATTTTTGTAGTATAAGCCGAGAAAATGAAAAGGCATCCTAGTATTGGAAAAACTGAAATTAGAGTTTCATTTCGCAATAGTTTGGATAGTTTAAAAGACTAAACTGACTATGTAAACAAATAAAAAACAACGTTTAATGCCCCAAAACACTTTATTTCTTGTTGCAAACGAGTTTCGGTAGCCATAGCGTACCGTCATCAGTGCACAATCTCCGTTTAAAGCACAAAAACACTTTATTTATTTGCTACAAACTAGTTTCGGTAGTCATAGCGTACCGTCATCAGTGCACAATCTGCGTTTAAAGCACAAAAACACTTTATTTATTTGCTACAAACTAGTTTCGGTAGTCATAGCGTACCGTCATCAGTGCACAATCTGCGTTTAAAGCACAAAAACACTTTATTTATTTGCTACAAACTAGTTTCGGTAGTCATAGCGTACCGTCATCAGTGCATAATACTGGTGCTTTAAAAGTTGCTTTTTATTTGTTTATATTTTATTGCACTATGTAATTTCGTATTGTAACTAAACTGACTCGTATATGTATACATTGATGTATACTATATATATATACATATATACAGTAGTGTACAAAATTACCTCCAGATATTCTGAAAATATCTTAATGAAATTTGGTATGAACATAGGTTAGGATAATGCAAATAAAATAGCCATTCAACAGTTATGTTGCGCACGTATGATCATGCGTAAAACTGGTCAGCTGCAGAAGGTATAAAGCAGAGTTTATTGTATTGAACCCGAAAATGGGTTAATAGCTGCTATGATCTGCTCCTACATTTATACAGCTTTCACAACGTGAATTCAAACTGTTAATCGGGCAGTTTGTGAGTCACTCTAGAAGTTAGTCTCCCTCCTCCAGAAAAGCTCTTTCCAGACCCTGGATGGTTCTGGGATGTAGGAAGCGAGTTCTTATTGTCCGCTCCAGAGAGTCCAAGACATGCTATATAAGGTTTAAGTCTGGAAATCTGCCTGACCAATCCATCCCGTAAATATTCTCAATTTCCAGGAATTCGTTGACCGGATGAGCTCTTTCTGGGCGTGCGTTGTAGTACATTAAAATGAAATCAGGGCCAGCTGAATCCATGAAAAGGCGAACTTAAGGTACCAAAATATCATCACTATACCTCACAACAGTCATAGAGCGTTTGTCAAACGCAGGGAGGCATGCGGGCCCATCCAACATGATGCCTGCACAGACCACAAAACTTCCTCTGCCATTGTGGTCTCTTTTTCAGAAGTTAGAAAGCAGGTAGTGGATTCTTGGTTTTCTTCAGATGACACTACGTCGTGAATTAGCGTTTAGGCTGAACCAAGACTCTTCAGTGGTCCTCCATTGATCCATGGTCCAAAGTCGATAATTTTTGCACCGTGTTAAATGGGTTCTCTTTTGTGCAGAAGTGAGCGGGACGCAAGCACCAGTTCTTACTGCAAAAAACCCTCTGTCATGTAGCCTGCAAACAGTAATCCTTGAAACTAGGCTTCCTATGGCCAATTAAAGGTCGCGACAGATCAGCGAAGCTGTTGCCCTTATTTCCCCCCCTTCGCTGCAATAGACAAACAACAATCTCCATTGGCCGCCGTGGCTCTTGGATAACATTTTCCAGGCTTTCCCTCTATGGATCCAACGTCCTTAACTCTTCCCATACGTTGGCTACGACGCTGGACGTTAAATTGAAGTATCTAGGGATCTGCACTTGACATTTCACTTTTTCCAGTTCCCTTTTCTTTGGCGATTTGCCGTCTCATTCCATCATCAAACGGTGGTGGTTTCTCATTTTTATTGTTTTCTTCAGAATTTCATCGAATGTTGCAAAAAAAAAAAAAAAAAAAAAAAAAAAAAAAAAAACTCCAAGATATTCGGCGAGGACCGCGAGCAAATAAAATGCAAAAATCGTCACGCTCTCTTATAAAGGTATTTCCTCTACTCACTCCGCCCATACACACGTGTACGCTTACATATCAGACAATAAATACTTGCAATTTCGTATCGAAGTATTAATTTTATATGGCGTTCAATTCTTTTCATGAAATTTGACAAAATATGCAAAATCTCTTAAATTTGTACACCAGTGTATATGTTGCTAAAAGCGAATACCTTGATTTAAAGGTTATATTTTTATTATGATATTCGTGCTTCATATGATTAATTTATTTACTAAAAAATTCATAACTTATTTGCGTTTAAAAAATCAATAGTTTGTTTTCAATATTTCGAATTTTAAAACTTTACTTGGAAATGTGATTTTCTTTCTACTCAATAAATAGATAAAAGTGACATGGTGAAAAGAGTGAAATAAATAAACCCTTTTAACAGCTATTTGAAATTCTCTCGATTTCTCTTTCAAGACATCTTTTGTAACATCTGTCACTCAGAAGACATTTTAAAAAATGTACAGAAATAGTTTTCAAGAAAGAAAAAAAAAATCTTCAAAATAATGTTTGAAAGAAATGATCTGATATTTCAAATAGCATAAAATTATTATTTTTTAGGTTCAGATAGACTCAATCGTATTATAAGAAAATAAAATTACATCGGAAATTATAATAATAAAGGCCTCTTTAAAACATTTTTTTTTTTTTTTTTAAGAAGAAATTGCTATCGTCAAGTTTGGTCGTTAAACTACCAATTTGGGAAGTCCTGTGCTTTCTTCCTTAGTTTTGCTCATTTTATTTATTGTTAATGTTACTGCAAATGTTACCTTCCATAATTGTTGCCCCCCCCCCTCCCCCACCTCTTCCAGTGGCTCAGTGCGATAGGACCTTCATCTGTCCTCGTAGTGACACCGGTTCCGGCACACTGACTTCATTGTCCACACTTAGTGTTGAGTTGTAGGCTGTATTCCTGTCGTGATATCGTTAAATTAAAAATTTAAACTTAAATATCTGAGCTAATTGAACTTTATAAACTTAATGAACTTATTTTATAATTCCATGTATATTTGAAAACTATATATCATTCGTGTAAATCTCTTTATATTCTAATAAATAAATAAATAAATAGCGCTGCCACTGCTATAATTAAATTTATTGTGACCGGGGATCTTTCTCAGTGTATATTAAGATAACTATACCATATAAAAACATAAAATCTGGTATTTTTATAGAGAAATATATGATTAACACGTAAAAGCAGACAAGATTTAAATCAAAGTCTGGGGCTCTGCGGCTAAAACTAACCTCCAAAAAATTATGATCCTTCAAAATAGGCTCTTCGGGGTATTGTCCGTGCATCTTGGTGTAAAATAAATACTACGATCCACTATGACTTCAATGTTCCACCGATCAGATCTGCCATCAAATACGAAGCTATCAATTTTTTCAATACCATCCCTGACATCCCTAACAATATTTTTCATATTATTTTTCTGTTTGATGAACGTGCCCGTCGGCGTAGACCTCGTGCCGCGCTTAATCTCCCCGAAAATATTGACCCTGGTTAGTTCATTACCTGTTGCTTTGATAGGGTTATTTTTCCTCTTTTCTCACTATATAATTTCTTGTAAATTTTTGTAATTTTTTGTACATATTTGTATATATTTTAGTTTATTAATTGTCTGTTATTAATTGTCTTTTAATTTTACATACATTTGTATTTTGTATTTTTTATATTTTATAATGTATGGTACCTTTAAATGGCTTTTTTTCATAATTGGGAGGTTTTTCCGCCTTTACGCGTTTCTAGACGTTCTGGATATTGGCTATGGTTTGAATGTTTCTAACACAGGTTACTACCGGAGGTGCGGTGTCTAGCCTCTTACTCCTCTCCATATCTCGTCCAAGTTAAATCAAAGAAATATTTTTAGCTCTATCCAATGTTGATATCAGTCAAATTTGTTCAGTTACAAAAGAGTTATAGTATTGAAATCTTTGCATAGCAATTCAACCATCTTGCGGTGTGCAATGTCCACTGTCCAAATTTTTATAATTTTTTTGCTAATCACATATTTAGTGAACCAATTTCTCTCATGTTTTGAACAAAAGATCACTGACTATGACAATGAAAAATTAGTTCCAACACCATAAATCATCAAAAGAGGAGTCCAACAGATAAAAAAAAAAAAAAAAAAAAAAAATCTATTTACTTTTTTGACTGAAATAACGCAATTAAAGAACGATATTCTGCAGTAAGGTGGCACTGTAATATCTATTTTTGTGCCATTTTTATTATTATATCGTCAAAAATTGTTTGAAGTTATGCATAGAATTGAACAAAATTTCATATTTATTTTTTTGTCTGTGGCAAGCATGTCCCCCTTTTAATTTAGAAATATTCCGCCAGAAGCAGTCGCTGTAATAGCGATTTTTGTATAATTTTCTCAGTTTTTCGAAGTTCTGTTGTACATCGGTGGCTCGTGCAACGACGGGAACTTTGCATCCTACTAAATCGCCTATTGTAAACAGGTGATGTACAACATAATAAGGAAAAACTATAGATAATAATAAATGTCATGATCGTGATTAACTCGTTTTTACTCTAATTGGTTGAGGCAGAAATTTAAGATGAAAATCAAAAGTTGTATAGTATGGAACTAATAATATTGAAATATTAACAAGTGTAATTACTTTTTGAAATATTAAGATGTGTGAGACAGAAGAAAGTTGTACGATTGGCTCCTCAAAATTGTTATGTTTTTATATAACATATTAAAGGAATCGATTTTCTAAAATTTTCTCACACAAGTTTATCGCCAGTGACAATGCAATAATATATACATGTATTTATAAGGCTGTACCCCAACAAGAACAGACTTCAGCGAGAAAAAAAATTATTTTTCTAATTTAGATTACATATCTAACGAACGAATATTGCTAAAATTTGCACAATTGCATTTTGAATTGTGAACAAAGTAACGATTCAAATTTTGCATTGTCGATGTAAATGTAATATTCATGTAATTCCAGAGCCATATCTCATCACAGGTAGTTTTCAGGGAAGAATGCTTTTAAAATGATGCTAAATTTTGCATTAAAAATGTGTTGCTTATTTTTTTTATAATTTTAGTTTCTTTTTTAATTTGATTATACTAGTACTTGTAATAAATACATTATTTGTAAAATACTATTTATCAAATTTACACAAAATACATTCTTAAAATGTGCATTTTTCAAATTAAAAAGTGCTGTCACTCAGTAAACAGTACTTCATTTTTGAGTAAACAACAAGCGTGCAAATTATTTATAATACTTGTCGCACAAACTCAATCTTTTGCGACATAACTATTTTAATCATGAAAACAACATAATACATAACACATTATCGATCAGAAATGTGTTAATAATGTTTTTATAACTTGTTTGTGAAATTATTTACTGCACCAGCAATTTTGTATTGAGGAAAGAAAAAGACAGTAATTCAATTTATTTGTATTTAAGCTTTTACTCTAATTCTGTAGTCCTTCATTCTATCGCAACGATAAGAAAAGAAGCGCGATATATCGAAATAAAAGATATATGCGAGATTTTGGGGGAAATAAAGATCAACTTTTTACGATAACTAACTTACAACTTTTTCTTTAATACTTATTACCAAAAATTAATTTATTATCATCTTGTACATTTCTGAAAATATAAAAATAAAAATAGAGAATGACATTGTTCATTGTTATGCACACGTAGATATATAAAAGAAGCAGAAAAGCTGCTAGATCTTTTTCTTTTCTCTTTGAGGGATACGGAAAAAGAGCGACATAATCGAATGGACAAAACACAAAGTTGTGATATAACGGGATTCTATTGTAGCTGCCAATTCAGAGTAGATTCTTGAAGTTGTATTCAAGCACGCCTTTCTAAAAACTTTCTTTCTGTCGGACGATAATGTGTTCAACAGTCAATTCTCAAATTTCCCTTTCCAATGTTTAACCTAAGAAACTTAACGTTTAACCTACCTTGTAAAGCATTGGTATTTTTCAAATGCCTCCTCAAAAAATACCATTTTTAATTTTATTTGCTATATTCTCTTCTTCAATGATGTTTCTTTCTTCTCTATTTAATAAAATATTTCTGAAATAGATAAATATTTTTTTAAACATAAAAATTTTTCTCACAATTCGTCACCTTCGCTACACTGTTAAAACTCTGTAGCGCTTTCTGCATAGTCACTCCACAGCTTTTATAGAAATCGATTATTTCACTATATATGTATCATTCTCATTGGTAAGAATGGAGATATTGTATAAAAGTGCTGGAGTGACTATGCAGCTAATGGTGCAAATTTTTAATAGTTTAACATAATGCAATATGAAATTAAGTTTTTGAAATATGAAATTAAGTTTTTGTTTTCTTGTCAAAAAAAAAGTCAAACGCATCAGTTTCCTGAGAAAATAAATTAAAAGTATTAATTTAAATATAAAAAAGCATTACCAGCGGATTTTTTTCCAAATTCAGGTAGGAGGCGGGGGGAGTATTATTGCCATGGTCAAAAACATACACAGAAAACTTGGTTCAAATCTATGCATAGTATCATATAGTTTTCTATTGGTACAATATTCAAAATGCACAAAAATCGATATTATAGCGCCCCCTTCCGGCCGAATTTTTCAAATTTAGGGGGGAGCTTCTTGCCATGGCGAAAAACATACTTAAAAAATTTGTATTAATTCTATGTTTAACTTCATACACTTTTCGATGGTACAATACGCAAAATGCACAAAAATCGCTATCACAGTGCCTCTTACCGGTGATTTTTTTTCCAAAATAAGGTGACACTTGCTTGCTATACACAAAAAGTAAAAGAAAATGGTTCAATTCTATGCATAAATTCATACACTTTTTGATGGTACAATGGCGACAGACAGACATGTTTTTTAAGGATTTGTGACCCCTAAAACGTGTAAATCCGTCAAAAACGTGAAGTTTAAAAAAATTTCGATTACAATACTTTCTTCTATTGAAGATAGAATAAATAATAAATTACATATGAAGAAATATGAATTGAAAATTTGTGTTGTTAATATTAATGATTTATTTGCTTTTCGATACCATTTGTTCAAAGTATTAACAGCTGTGGTACTAAACTCACTCAGAAAAACTTATTCATGCTTGATTTTCAAATATTAAAAATTATTAGTATTATGTACATTATTAAATATTAAAATATTAAATATTAATGAATAATGTCTTAAATCTTCAAGACTAAATAGAATTTTAGTATTTTAGCTTTAGCATGTGATAGAAAACCTCATAACGTCTTCCTCCTAAAGATAATTAAAAAAAAGAAAATGTAGCATAGCATGTTCTTCCACTCAGCTCTTCATATGTTGCCAAGGCTGCAATCACAGCAGAAATGGAATATCTTCATGAGCTATAATCCTGTGACAAACATGACGAAAGAAACACATCATCCGAGTGGCTCAGTTGGTAGAACGTTAGTGAGCTATAACAAGGACCCAGGTTCGAGACCCAGCTTGGACTGTTTTTCGCTCTGTTTGCTTTACGCTTAGTTAGCAATTAAAATGTTCAATATTTCTCGGGCGGTTTCTACTGGATCGTCAATTGATAATATTTTTCTACTTTTAATCCATTTCGTTTATTATCCTATGTTATTTCTGGATTCTGTTTTTGGATTTATTGTGCATAGTAGCTGAGATTTTGCATTTTTAACTCTTTCCAGCAAAGTTGAAAAATGTTTATGCATTCGGTTTGCATGTCCGTCTGTCCACGCTCTAACTCCCGTAAATATACTCGGATTTTCATGCAACTAATAAAGGTTACTTAGGGTCACCAAAGCATGTTTGGTATTTTATATGAAGTATGTAGGATAAATAATTCATTTACAGGGGCACTCAAAAGTATTTCATTACATTATAGTATATGGGTAAAAATCGTTTGCAGAATATTTTAATGACATGACGCTATTTCAAATGTATCGAAACTGCAAATCACTGAATTTCACTACGATCACGTTAGAACATGGCATTTATAACATTTTTTATATTCATATACAGGGACACACAAAAGAAATCGGTTACAGTACTGTTTTTGAATAATAATTGCAGTAGTGTACGGTTTAAAATTCGGTATGCGCTTTTAAAGTTACTTATTTTTTTTCATGCTGCACGTTATATATATATTGTATACTTCAAATACAGATGCAAAAAAGTATTCACCTGACATTCTCCTTATTAGAGGAAATTGTTGAAAGGGAATTTTCAACTGAAATATATGTATTTCTTAAGTGAACTAAATTTTGGCACGCATGTAGCTAATAGATACAAAACTGTGTATCATATACAAGACTGCTGAAAGAATTCGGATAATTTCTCGCTAGTAGATGGGAACAGTTGAAATTGGGTTTTGAAAGGTGTTACGCGTTTCCATATGGCTGAATTAAACATAATTTTTTAATTTTTTAAACGTTGCAGTTTTGTTACACTATTCTGAAGATGTTAGAAAGTGTTTCATAATCTATGCTTGGCGAATGATTTTTTTTCTTGATGTTTAGTTTGTTTTGGCTTTATGATAATTTGTATATGTATATAATGCCATTATACATATCTATAGCTATATCTATGTATTATTTTAGTAAGATTTCATGGCTATAAAAAGTTTTGAGCAATTGAAGTGCTGCACACATATTTTTTTCTGCTATTCTTTCAAAATATGAATTCTCCAATCTTATTTCTCCCTTATATTGAAAAAGGATATATCTTATGCCAGAAGCGTCAAGTTTTTCTTTGCACAGATAGTTGCACAGATAGTTCTTGAAACTTTGCCAAACAAAATTCAGCTTTCATTGAACATATATGAAATTCTTTTGCATCTACGTTTTTTTTTCTTTCTTTGGAGACTTTCTAAATGTGTCTCAGAATATATATTTTATTGTTACTGAAACTAAAATACAAACTTACAAAAGAAAACTATACTTGTTGAGGGCCAAGAAGTTATTATTTGAAGAGAAGAGAAGAGCTCGAATCTTCATCATATATTATATTTTTATATGTTATTTGAAGGAAATACGAAATTTTCAATAGTTTTAAATAGCTTTTCAGAAATTTTACAGCTTATGATTATAACTAAAGAAAACAAATCGGAAATTATACGTCAAACGTGGCAAATTAGAAGCATTTGTGCTATAACTAGTTTTATAGCTATTCAGATCTTGATGCAATAGTTGTTATACTCTCTCTTTTATCTCTCATTTATCTCTTGACTTTTGTTGAAAATAAGTTGTAGCGAAAGGTGCACTAAAAATTAAAAAAAAAATGCACCGCATGCATTTTTTTTATTATAGAAAAAATACATGAAGTATTGATAATTTAGTGGATACTTTTATTCAGAAATTTCAAATGAGCACCCGAAATTTTTTCTATATTTAACCAGAGAATGTGTATCATTAAATAAAACAAAAACTATATACAGACATTTTGTTTGAAGAAAATCCGCTAAATAGGAAGCACTGACTTCATACTAATGTAATACTTTGTATACATTGTTGATGAAATTATTTCCTGCATCAAGAATTTTGTACAGGAATAATGAATATTATCTTTTAACTATTTCTGTATTTAAAATTTTAGTGCATGTTCTAATGTATATATTTTTTAAAGCTTTATTCATATGCGCCATTAAAGAAATCATCTACCGATATTGAGATAAGGAACTCAGAACTTTTTAAAGCTTCAAACTTTTCGAACATTTAATATTTTTGGATGTTAATCTCCTATCTTTTCTTAACATTTTGATATAATTGCTTCCTCAAAATTCCCACTAGAATCGAAGTGGTGACTTTTGGAATGAAAACCCCTCAATAGAAGAAGCGGCGTTACCGAAACTTTGAAGTCATTTTTCTCCAAATGACGTTTTTGGGCACAATGCGCAGGATATGTCAAAAATTTCTGAGTATTTTTTCATGAAATTTTCAAAACATATGTTTCATGTTAATCGGAATAAACTGAACCTAAAATTTCCTTTTAAAATGTTCATAAAAATATTTATTTAGCTGATTATACTTTTGAAATTTTCAAAATTTTGTATTAGCTAAATACAACCTTGTATAAAAAATATCAAAATGCTTTAAATACAAACTTATTTAGGTTTAGAGTAATTACTACAATCTGAGATATAATCAGTCACAAAAAATTTCATTCTAGCTTCAAAATTTATTTTAACCCTGCGCGTAAGCTCTTATAATTTTCTGCTCGACAAATGTCTGATAGTTTGGAGGTTGGGATCTTGAAATGCCAATTCAGCATCTTGCAATTTTTTAAATACATGAAATAAAAGAACATACTTATGTCTTTCATCGCAATAAAAATTGTATTTTTAAATCATATACATTTAAGATATTAACACTTTGTTGCATAGTGTGCACTACAGTGGACAAAGTTGCCAATTTTTTCTTATCCTACCTATTTCATTCACAGTTCCTATTTAAAGCTTATGCTACTTTTTGAGATTCATGCTTGCAGGGAAAAAATCGAGATGGCGAAACAAGACGGTTAACTTACTTCTTGAGATAGAATTAATATGGATGTCCCATCAGAATGCCTGCAAGTTGTTCAACATGAACTAAAATGTTTCTAAACCTATAATAATATTATTTAAATGATACTTTGTTCATTAATTATTGTTTTTAGATGTCTTGGCCTAATAGACAATTGAAAAACAAGTATCAAAATCCATTTTTGTTTATTTTATGGAAGGTTTTACATAATGTCCACTATAGTGGACGCCATGCACAGCATCAACATTATGGCATTTTACTCTGCCAACTGAAGTGGACGGCATTAATGTGAACAGTCAAAAACTTTAAATATAATTTTGATGTGTTTATGTGATTTTAATATTATGCAGGCATATTTTATATAAATTTTCATCACATTCACATTTTTAAAAGTTATAATTGCCTGACTTCATTTATTTATACAATTTATTAGTCTTAAAAAAAATCGCATATGTGTTCATTTGAAATAGATCTGTATGACAATATTGAAAGAACAATAAAATAACAATAAACAATTTTAAAATTAATTCCTATGGAACAATTTTTTAAATATTTTTAAAAATTTTAAGTGAAAACTTATTTGAATTAAAGAAATTTCGTTGTGTACAAAAGCTTGTTTCCAAATTGTGACATACAATTTGGAAAATTTAAACTGGCTCTAGCAAGTAGACTCATTCAATCAGTGACGCGACAATCTGGTGAACCGCATTTGATTTCAGACTCTGAAAAATGTGATGTGCTGGAAGACAAACAACTAAGACAATTGACAGTAACAGCAAATTCTGTACACAAGGACACCAGGTATGACAAGGTGGAACACTTTTCCCTCAAAAATCCCAAAATGCACAGCAATACAAGATGGAACTATGTAAAAGGAAGTCAACATATTCATGTGTAAAATGTAAAATTTACCTTTACATCGATGCAAAAACTGATTGATTTTACAAATTTCACCATCAATGAATGTTTTCTCAATTATAACCACAATTATTTTTTAAATATGATAATATTCTAGAAGAAAACTATTATAAACCTTATTTTCCTAACAGCACAACATTTCAATTCTGTGTTCATAGTGTCCACTATAGTGGACAAGCTGCAACTCGAATAATAAAAAATTATTACACATAAATTTTTTTTTTCTCATTCAGCATGATCCTTTTAGTAGGAAAATACTAAATTTAACATTGGGGATTTGCCAGTTTTAGAATATGCAACAAAGGGTTAAATATTGACAATTGTCTTGTTTTTTCCATTTTTTTTTTCCAATTTTAAGAGCCTTAAGACCCCTTCAGTGAAGTAAGCTTCTAATTTTACAGATAAAATAATATCTATTGTGCAGTGATTCCGTCGCGATAAAAATTAGTGCTCCTCTGAGCTATTCTGTCAAATTGAATTAAATAAGATTATTTTAAGAAGAGAAATGTATATCTGGGAGTTATAATAATTGTACCAGAAGTATAAAAATATTTCGCACTGGGCAATCTTTTCAAACTTGATACTGTGAAAAATGTCTGTCGACTGGGGATGCCCGGTACGAGGAAAAACGTTCTTGCAATGTATTGTATATTATATGAAAACTCATTAATATATTTTATAAATGTTATGTCTATAAAATTTTATGTCTAACAAGCTATCATATATTTTTATAAAATCTTACCTATATATATTACAGATAGTAAAGCTGTTTTTCAACCCCTTGAGCGGCAAGCAGAAATGGCTCTAAATATTGAATTCTCACCGGAATAACCGAAAAATTTTATTTTTAAATAAGGAAAAGCAATTTTTAAACGATTTTCCTCCAAAGATAAAAATATAGAATATAGTTAAAAATTTCTGGTGAGAATCTTGTTTTAATTAGGTGGTATATTTTATCCCACCGCCCCTCACGGAATTAAAGTATAAAATAATATCTGGTAATTGGTATATAAACTGGAAAATAAATAAATAAATAAATAAATATACGAATAATATAATATAACTAATTTAAATAACTAATATAATTTGCCGAATAATATACTATTAAAATATATGGAATAAAGTAATTTGTTAAGTATATTTTTGCACATAAAACGTTTAAAATTTGATTTTACGATGGCGTTAATATTTTTACTCTCACATTGAATAATGATTACACTATCTTTATTAAGATCGATATTAAATATTCTATAAGTATTCTTCTAGAAAGAAAATGAAACATAAATTGAAAACATAAATAAACAAGTTGGAAATTGCTCGTCAAACGTGGCAAATGAGGTGCGTTCGTACTATAACTAGTTTTATAATTATTTTTTGCACCCCATATTGTACTGAATGTATAATTTTTTGCACTTCATAAAGCGCATAGTCTGATACATCATTAAAATGCACTTCCAATATTTTTTCCCATTCCCCGTAATGTAACGGAACACTTTTGACTGTCCCTGTAATTAAACTATACATCCGATTTTCCTAAAATTTGAAATAGATCAACAAAATTTTGGAACAATTATATCTTTAAAATTTCAGACCATTCGGAAGGCTGTAATATCATTAAAATGCACTTGCAATAATTTTTCCCATTGGCCGTAATGTAAAGAAAAACTTTTGACTGTCCCTGTAATTAAACTATGCATCCGATTTTCCTAAAATTTGAAAGGGCTCGACAAAATTTTGCAGCAGTTATATCTTTAAAATTTAAGATCATTCGGAAGGCTCTAATATCATTAAAATCCACTTGCAATAATTTTTCCCATTGGCCGTAATGTAAAGAAAAACTTTTGACTGTCCCTGTAATTAAACTATACATCCGATTTTTCTAAAATTTGAAAGGGCTCGACAAAATTTTGCAACAGTTATATCTTTAAAATTTCAGATCATTCGGAAGGCTCTAATATCATTAAAATGCACTTGCAATAATTTTTCCCATTGGCCGTAATGTAAGGAAAAACTTTTGACTGTCCCTGTAATTAAACTATACATCCGATTTTCATAAAATTTGAAATGGCTCGACAAAATTTTGCAACGATCATATATTTGAAATTTCAGACCATTCGGTTGGGTAGTTTTTGCTCTGTTACATGCGGAGAGACGGACGGACAGACGGACGGACGGACTGAACGACGACTATAGGGCTACGTATTTATATAATTACGAACGCACCTAAAAAATTCGCTAAAAAGATACTGAGTATCGTCTTAAAATATGCTCTTTATAGTAAAATAAACGTTCTGATCATATTTCTATCTTTTGCATTGAATTGCTAATCAGATAAAAGCATAAGTTTGAAGAGTTCAAAAAACCCTACTTTGCTTTTGGCTGAAAGAAAAGTAGAATGGTAAAATCAATAGACATAAATAACTACATTTTACTTTCTTCTGAATATGATAGAAGAAAGTATTGTAATCGAATTTTTTTTCCGACTTCCGGCTTTCCTCGGATTTACTTGTTTAAGGGGGGTCAGGGATCCTCATAAACATGTTTTTATAAAATTAGTTTTTATTGGTGATTATGTGTATACTAATTGTATTATCGAAAATTGTATGACGTTATTCATGAATTTATCCAAATTTCATATAGATGTTTTTTGGTCATGTTCCAAACTACAGTTGAATTTGGGGTTATTTCGGCTAAAGAGTGCGCTGTGATACCGATTTATTATCGAAAAGTGTACGAAGCTATGCATACAATTGAACCAAATTTCATATATATTTATTTGGATATGAACAGCAGGTTCCAGGTTATTTTGGGAATTTCCGCCTGAAGGGGTCGCTGTTACAGCGATTTTTGTGCTATTTTCATTATTGTGTTGCCGAAAAGTATATTATGTTACGCATGGAATTGAACCAAATTTCATATATATGTTTTGACTATGTCCAGAAAGTCATAGTTGAATTTTAGGATATTCCGCCGGAAGAGGGCGATGTGACAAATATTGCTATGCTATTTTTTCGATTTTTTGGAGTAAAAGCACAGAATTATGATAAAATAATAAACATATTACAGTTAAATATGTAAACATATTATAATAAAATAAATAAATATATTAAAGTAATGATATATCTGATATTTAAAAAATAAAGAAGACTTTTCGTAGTTATGTTGTACTTCGGCTGATCGTACAGGCAGTTCGATAGCAGTGACGTACAACATAATGCAGAAAATTATTAATCGATATTAACTCTTATTTATAGTATTTTCCAGCGTACATGGCAAGGATAAAATAAACCAGAAAAGTTTTTCAGAAAATTTGAAACCAGAAATTTTATTTATTAAATTAAGTCAAATAAGTATAAATTAAAATAGTACTTATGTACTTTGTCATTTTTTTGTTATTCTTTTCTTTTTTCTTAAAAGTAAATTTAATTTTGTGGCTACCAGCCACGTCTAAACATTATTTTTTTAAGGCTCCCTAATGCCCTTGCAACACAATCACCTATCCACTGGATGTAAAGTTGCAACGCAACTAGGTAATCCATACAGCTGCTAACATTGTTCCATTGTTCCAATAAATAAATTGCATTTAATAAATTTTATGGCCGGTAAAATATTTGTTTGAGCTGCGACTGATACTTCGGAAATTAGGATACTAATAAAAATTGAATTATCGCTCTCATGTGCTCTACACAGACAATAGCAAAGCGACATTCCCCAGACATGAGAAATTTTACAGCACTCTTAAAGACTTAAAGAGAGCAGCTTGCTAATTTACAGCAACTGAGTTGTAACCTAGGGGCCAGCACCTTTTGTTGTAAAATATAGAATTTTTTTTTCTCAAAGTGCAACTATCACCTCTCAGATTTATTTCATTTTTTATTTTGAAGCAAATGTTAAATTTATATTTTATCTGTAGCATTTAAAACTAGATCGACCATAGCGGTCATTTTGCCAATATCAATTAAAAATAAATACATATGAATTGAAACTAGATTGTTATGATGTGTTTGAAGGGGTTTGGGAATATTAGAAAATTTACACTGGGAAAGGAATGTAACACAGCTGCAATATCTGTTATTTTTTCTTTTGGGGGTCCATGTTTAGATAAATAGAGGGGTCTGAGTTTTCTGTTTTTCTCATTACAGAGAAAGCGCGGTGGTTAGATATGTGTTTACAGTTGGGTATAGGACGGATGAAGATATTGAATTTCAACGGATGAGAAAGATATTTCCGCACTTTTCGACTGGGCTTTTGACCCGAGCAGCAATAAACTCAAGAAGGGAGTCTAGGTTTGACGTTCGTTAATCCTTCCAAAAGCTATAAATTTGGCGGCGAATGTCCGGGATATTTGTGCAGCTTAAGGGGGTTAAAAGAGGTTAGCGTAACTTAAAAATTCAAGCGTACTCATGGTGTCAGAGGGGGCGTAGATAATTTTAGCCAGTTAAAGCTGGGTTGTGTCTGGGTACCTCCCGTCTTTAATAATAAAAAGATACAAAAAAAGAGAGAAAAAGAGGAGAGTAGGGGATTTTCATGGAAGAGAGGCATCCAGTGGTTGAAAGAAAGCGGTCTTAACGGTCTTGTACGGCTCAAAATGGGGATCGTTCACGAAGTCCGAAGAATGAGGAATTGTCGGCTGACTCCCGTAGTTGATGCTAAAAGCTGAAAGGTACGCCTGAAAATAGGAGGGGGCCCTTCTAGTGAAATGTCGAGAATATTTATTGAATTTTTGAGGATCCTTAGTTCGCACATTTGTCTATGCTGTTGATGCGGAAGTTTCTGATGACGGATTTAATCTCGTTAGCGGGAATCCGGTACAGACAGTTTTCTCCACGGCGACCGAGAGGTTCGACAGTGCAGTTGAGGTAATGATTGAAGAAGGCCCTATGCCGATCAAAAGATAGTTTACCTGTAATAGCTGGCGAGTTGTGGAAATTTGGTAGAGACTGCTTCTCAGCGACGGCCGCGAGGTTCTACGATGATCTTGTTGTATTGATTGAAGAATGCCCAATGCCTATTAAGAGGTTGTTTACCTGATGTTACTGGCGAGATCTGAATTTCCGTTAGACTGTTTCTCCGCGGCGGCCGAGTGGTTCGACCATAGTCTTTGAGTAACCAGTCTAAATACGGAGGACTAACCGTTTTCGTGATAGGAGCAAAGTGTTTTAAAAGGACCTATGTTGTGTCTTTATATTTACATTAATTTGGATAACTGTAACTCCCAGTTGCTCAACTTTGGGTAAGTGTTTCATTTTATGTTTGAACATTGAGTTGTAATAATTTTATAAGGTTTAGGTAATCCTTTGGTTTTAAACTTATCGCACGAGTTGAGTCATTATTAATATTGTCATTGTGAATTATATGAACTATATGAACTTTGTTGCAATCATATTATGTTTAGAGATTTGAAAACTTTATAAGATACTAAGTGACAATCTATAAATTTTAAATGTAAATTTAGTAAAATAAAGTGTTAATTATATTAAACATATAAAGTAGTTTATTTGAATTTTTTTTATAATAGTTTCTTATTCTTAAAAGATTAGTACCAAGATTAACTTAACGTAAGTATGTATCTTCCATTGTTAAAATGTAAAACCTATAATCATTATTGGATAGGACGGCCTTTAGAACACCGTGTGGAACACAACGCGATGGACACATTTAGTTCATAATTTAAATAAAAGGTTGAATCTATATTGGAATTTAATAGAAGTTTTAGACATTTACAGAGTTAAGTATTAATAAGTTGTAAGGCTAAATATTTCTATATTATTAAATTAATGTATTTATTTATTTATTAAAGATCCAAGGACGAAACTTATCATTTAACTTTAAGAATTTAATATACAGAATTTATATATTAAGTTTAGATAACAAAATAAATACAACATAACACTGGTGCCGTTAAGTAACAATTGGATTTTTTTTACAATTTTTGAGCTTTGCTGGGTTTTGGTGCTCTAACTCGGTTTTATAAAAAAAAAAAAAAAAAAACAATTAAATTTAACTCTACATCTTTTTTTGTGTAACTCAAAAATATTATTACTGCTGAAAAATTATAGAAATAATGCGTAATAAAATGTCCTAAGATAAATTTATTGATTTTGTGCGGGAATAATATGTTAAAAATTTGTTTTTTATTATAACTTTCTCTTTCTCCCGTCTCTGCCATAATGAATGTTTTATGTTTTTTGTGAAACTATTGGTAAGTTATATACTTTCGAGTATATGTATAAGAATCCTTATTGAATTTTATATTGCTTATTTTATATTTTCATGCATAATTTTGGTTGGTAATTCGGTATAAAATTTTTTTGATATTTTGAGGTATTCTGAGATATTTTAAGGTACATACGAGTTATAGTTTGTTGTTATTAGTGTGGGATCATAATGACAGGAACAGAAGCTCAGGAAGCCAAAAAGATGGCAGAAACAGAAGCTACCATGAAAAGACGCGCACTCATTTTAGATTCTTTGAATATTATACCAGTTTTTACCGGGCAAGATATAACATGGACATTGGAACAATTTAGGACCAAATTTTCTGCAGTAGCAAACTTCTTCCTTTGGCCAGCAGAAGATCAATTATTTGCAATTCAACAGCGTCTAGCCGGATTGGCTTTACAAACATTCATAAATTCAGGCATAACATTAAAACTGTGGAGGATCTATTTGACGTACTGCAGGAAAAATTCGGTTCTAAAAGAGATCAAGGGGATCTTTCAAATGATTTTTGGTTATTTAAACAGCAACAGGATCACTCTGTAGCTGAATTTATCGCGAAAGCAAATGTTAAGGCTAGAGCGGCAATTTCGGCACATAATTTACCGAAGGATTGCGAAGAAAAAACAAAAGAAGAATGGTTAGTTTCCATGTTACAAAAAAATTTACTCCCTCAAATTAAAAAAGTTGTAATTGCCAGGAATCCAAAAAGTTTAAAAGAATTGGAAGAAATTGCGTTATTAGAAGAGCGCGCATATAAATCAGTTCCAATAGATACGACTATGCAAATTGAGAATTCTAATTTAGCTTGTGCAATTACTGCTAATAGAAATAATCAAGCGGATCGAAATAATAAAACGGATAGAAATAATCAAACGGAAACTGACTATGTCCGCAATTTCGCTAGGGAACATAAAGAACAACTAAATTTTATGTCAGATAAGATTTCGAAGCTTGAAAATGATTTTCAAAAAAGGAAACAAGATGATATTGTTTGTTTCAGGTGTAAATTAAACGGCCATATACAATGTTTTTGTTCCCACTTAGAGAGCAACCGACGGAGATTTAATGATGTGCCAATAGAAAACAACTCCAGACTCAGGAATGAGAATAGGGAAAATACTTTGGAGGAAAGAGGACAGTTTCAGGTTTCCGGTGATCCGCAGACAAGGGGTACGAATGGAGAGCGCACTTTTTATCCCACAAACAGAGGCAGATCCGCGGGCAGGGGATTTCGCGGACAATATGCAAATCGTGGTTTTAGAGAGAATAATTTAAACTATTAATGGGGATTCTAAACCGGCGAGTAATTCCTCTTTGTCTAATATACAGTCGGTATCGGAGAAATCGCAGTGTCATAATTTTAATGTTTTTAATCAAAGTATAGAAACTAAATTACCGTTAATTGAAGTTAATATTGAGGGTAAAATATGTAAAGCTTTAATTGACTCGGGTTCGACCTCTAATTTCGTTTCACAGGAAGTTGTAAATAAATTAAAACTGAATAAATTAAAAAAAGCTTCAATTTCTATGAATACAATTTTGGGGGAGAGTTTAAAATTAAAAGTTCTGTTGATCTAACTTTTCGAATTGAGAATCGGGAGTTTACTGATAACTTTTGTGTTACTAGCAGTTCGTTATCGTCGCACTTCCATATGATTCTAGGCGTGCCTTTTATAAAGAAATTTTATTTGCTCATTGATTTAAAAAACAATACATTATTTTATGACAATACAGGTTTTTCATTATTAAAGGGCCCGAGTAATAATGTTAATTCAATCGAACTAAATGCAGAGCCTTTGCCAGTTTTTTCTAAACACAAAGAGTACATTCCTCCAAATTCGGAAACAATAATTAAGGTTAGGATTAGAAAAACAAACTTTATATATACAAAAGATGTGTTAATTAAACCGTGTATTCTCCCGTTTAAGAGGGATTTATTAGTGGGGACTTCTGTTTGTGAAAATGATGCAAATAGGTTATTTATTAAAATAGCTAAATTTAGTGATAATGCAGTGAATTTAAATAAAGGGACTAAACTAGGAGTGTTAGTGCCAGTGATGTCAAATTATCCCAAAAAGCAGGACGAGTTTATGGGTCATATTGACGACGTAAATATGGGATCCATGGATCATGCTGATTTAAGCTGGGATAGTAAAGTTAATTTAGATCATTTAGATGAACCCCTAAGAACGGAAGTTCGTGATTTTCTTCACAAAAATTCAGACATCTTTGCTTCATCAGTTCTTGAGCTACCAGGGTGCGATACTTTAAAACACGAAATTCGAGTGAAAGACGATAAACCTGTTAAATGCACGCCTTATAGGGTCCCTTATAACTTAAGAAGGGAAATGGAGAGTCAATTAGACATGTTGTTAGAAGCGGGAATTTTGGTACCGTCAAATAGTGAGTTTGCTAGTCCAGTAATGCTGGTTAAAAAAGCGGATGGTGGCCATAGCTTATGTGCCGATTTTCGAAAATTAAATTCACAATTAATAAAAGATAGCTACCCCTTATCAAACATAACTGAAACTATTGATTCTTTTGCGGGTTCCAAATATTTTTCAACTATGGTCTTGACTTCTGGTTTTTATCAGCAGCTAATTAATGAGGAGGATCAAAAATATACATCAATTACCACACATAAAGGATTATTTATGTATACAAGAAGCCCATTTGGATGTACCAGTTCTCCTCCTGCTTTTCAGAGATTAATGAATTTTATTTTTGGAGATGTTGCGGACCTCGGTATTTTAATTTATATCGATGACATATGTGTGGCTTCTAAAGACATTCAATCTCATTTTGCAAAAAATTATCTATAGTTTTTGATAGATTGCGTGAGTACAATCTCAGATTAAAATCCTCTAAATGCCATTTTTTAAAGTCCGAAATTACATTTTTGGGATTTACTGTAAAAGACGGAAAAGTCTCGCCCACTACAAAGAATGTGGAAGTAATTAAACATTTTAAGGCGTCTAATAGTAAGAAACAATTGCGTCAATTTTGTGGGATGATAAATTTTTATAGAAAATTTTTGGGTGATTTTTCTAAAAGGGCTATTACTTTAACTAATTTATTAAAAGGTAAATCTAAATTTATTTGAACGGAAAAGGCACAAGAAGGATTCGAGGATTTGAAAAATGCTTTGGCGGAAATTCCAACATTAAATCTACCGGATCTTAATAAAGATTTCGTATTGTTTACGGACGCTTCAAATTTCGCACTCGGTGCTGTGTTAGCCCAGTTTGATGAAAATAATTTCCCGGCCCCTATTGCTTTTGCAAGTCGAAAACTTAAAGACGTAGAAGTGCGTTACGCAACATCGGAACGTGAAATATTAGCTATAGTATGGGCTGTCAATAATTTTAAATGCTACCTTTACAATCGCAGGTTCATAGTGTATACTGATCATGCAGCTCTTACTTACGCATTAAAATTAAAGGATCCAACTTCGAGAATAGCGCGTTGGTTATGTTCGCTCGCAGACTTTGATTTTGAGACTATATTTATTAAAGGGAAATGTAATTCGATTACGGATTTCTTATCTCGTTTTGTGGATCATGAAACCGTAAATATTGAGAAAAATGATATTACAGAAGTTAAGATTAAAGAGAACGAAAATATGCAACTTGTAAATAACCTTGTTGATACTCCTTTGATGCATAGTTATTGCCCTTCTAATTTTCTTAACGAGCTTAAAACGGGATAGAAAATCGATAAATTTTGCTTGTCGATTATACAGAATATGTCCGATAAAGTTAATCCTAAACCCGAACATATATTATTTTTCTTAGAGGACGGTATTTTAAAATGTAAGGATAGGCGTAACAGGATTAGAAGAGATGCGCAATGTAAATTTGTCTTACCGTTGTCCCTAGTCCCGAAAAATTTCGAGTTAACGAATAACTCAGTTATTGCTTGTCATGCGGGTATTTATAAAACATTAGAGAGGATCAAGCACTTTTATTTCTGGCCAAAAATGTATGCTCATATTAAAAAATTAATAGGCGCTTGTCACTCGTGTTTGCAATACCGGGTTCATAAACCAAAAAAGGACGCGGAGTTACAAAGATTACCTATAGCAAATCATGTAATGGAAATTGTGCATTTTGATATTTCGGGTCCTTACACTCAATCATTTCAGGGAAATAAATTCATTGTATCCTTTGTTTGTGCCTTTTCAAAGTGGCCTGATGCATGGCTAGTGCCTTCAATTGATTCAGATACTATTGCTGACGTTTTGGCCGAATTTATATCTCGGTATGGAGTGCCTAGAACATTAATCACAGACCTTGGTCGTCAGCTGGTAGGTGATGCCATTAAAAAGGTCTATAAGCAACTGGGGATTGATCACCGTACCTCAACACTCTACCATCCCCAAACGAATGCCAAAATCGAACGACAACACGCTTCAATCGCTGCTCATTTAACACACCTCGTAAACATCACACATACAGATTGGGACAAGCAACTAAAATTTGCACTACTAGCTTTGCGCTCAGCAACTCACGTTGCCACTAATGAATCTCCACACTTTGTACTAACGGGGAGATATATGCTACTTCCGCATAATTTATTAACTCAGAAACCTGAATTCTCTTATGCAGATAGTCGTTTCGTTCTTATTGTGAGACTTTAATTCCTTCTTTGCAAACAGTTTTTAATCAAATGAGGAGTAATCTAGAGAAAGCAGCGGAAAATCAAGAGAGGATTAAAAATAAAAATGCAGTTGATAAAAAATATATAATTGGTGATTTAGTGTTATGGTATTGTCCCGCCATTAAGAAAGATTTGCCTCGAAAATTCGCAAAACTCAATACCGGGCCTTACAGGGTCATTGAAAAAGTAAAATCAATTATAAAATTCAGCTAGTGTCAGATCCTTCAAAGATGAAAACGGTTCACGTTAATCAACTTAGAAAAATTGGAATCAAACCAGTTTTTCCTGCATTACAATGTCAGAATGATGCTCCAACAGAAGAAAGTTTTCAGTCTAATGAACAGTATGCTAGCATTGATCGTGAAATCAAATTATATCCCACAAGAAATTTTTCACGAAGCTCTAAAAAATATTTATTTAAGAATTTAAATCGGCACACGGAAATTAGTGCTCAAATGCAGATTCAGAATTTAGAGAGCGAAAGGGTTACTCAAAATACTGCGGGGGCTTGAACTATACATAATAAATTGACTGATGCAGCTTTCGGAGATCCTCCTGGCCCATCTTCCGATAACGGGAAAAAGAGACGGAGGTCAAAGTGCGTTAGACAGGTGAAGAATTGGAGAGGTCAGCGACCTCTTCACGGGCCGAATGTTAAAACGGGGAATGTTGCAACACATTCGTACTCGTTACGAAAACGGTACTAGAGGGGGAAATTTTGTGTGAAAATAAATTCTTTTGTATATAGTTTTTTTTCTCGTTTGTTTTTACTTTTCTATCTTACTTAGTAAAAAGATAGATACTTTTAAGTAAATGTCTTGAACGCTATAGTTACATATATTCACTTATGTATAACATTATTGAACAGACCATTACATATTTTGGTTCAGTGAATGCTAAAGTGGTTTTGGATGCAAATGTGAATTTTTTAAATTAAGTTTATGTCTGAACTATTCTTTTTTCTTTTGTGTTATTTTTCATATTCCTTTGTATATAGTATTTGTGGTATTGCTTTGACTATTTAATTTTAAGTAACTAGAGTGATTTATTTGTTTATTTATTTGTTTTACTTTATTTTGTTTTATTATGTATGAATTGTAAAGAAATCAATTGTAGAAATTTCGAGGTTCATTGTAGTTTGTATTGGGGTCCCCCTTTTCTTTTCTTTTTTGCGTATTGATGTAAAGGTAATTTAAATTTTGGCAGAGTATAATTAAGGGAGAGTTTGTAAAGTATGTTTGACCAATGCTAGATATGAAGCGGACTGGTTAAGTTTTTAATGGAAGACGGATATTCAAAGTTATTTTTAGAACTGTGGAATCGCGTATTCTTTTGCACGTTTTAAAATTAATTTTAGAGTAGAGGAAAATTTTTATAAGGGTTTTACATGGAGTATTTTAGTAGGGGAAGTGTATCGAATGTTGTGAAAAAGTTAAGAATAGTTTTAAGTGGTTCGATGCGGTAGCGTCGGTCGTATTGTTTCAGGAATATATAAATGATTATTTATAAGAAATTGGTCAAGCATTACTGTTAGATGTCATTTATGTGTGCATTTAAGTTTGTTAAAATATATATATATATACATCGCTAGATAAATAATAAGCTATGGACTTTTTTTTAAATAGATTCTAGCGGTGATATACAAGATTTGTAATACATATATTTTCTTTGGTTGTTTACAGTGAATATATATTGGCGTATGTTATTTTGTATACATCATTAAGAAGTTGTATCGTGCTAAGCTATTTACAGATTTTTAGTTTTTTTGTGAATTGAGATGCAAAATATTTGATTTATTGTATCACTGTTCACATAGTTCATTGAAAATATTTTGATTCTCTATTCAGGATTTATTTATGTATGTATAGGTTTTGTGTATTATTGTAAATTATGCTATTACATTGTGTGGGTTCTTTTTTTTTTTTTTTTTTAGAACTGTATTGAATTAATGGATACATATTGTTACGGCTCGTGTGGTTGGTTAAAAAAAATGATTAAAGTTTTTAATAAGTTTGGGGGTTGATCAACTGCGGCTGGTGAGTAAATCGTTTATTTTAACAAGACTTTTCCCTTTTCCACATTTATTCTGGTACAAAATAAATTTGCGTATACTTTATAGAGTGGTGGTCATTTCGGGGGTACTCTCTTAGGTGCACATAGTTGAGTACTGTGTTCTTTTTGCTGGAATTTTATTTCCTTGTCTGGGGCAGGAGTTTTGTTTCGGGCGAGGATGTGAGGTTTTAGTTGACGAAACACGTCCGATGACTTCCTGGTTAAATTAATTAGATTTTGCGTATAGTAATAATTTTTTTAAGAAAAATTTTTCTGCGTAAAAATTTTCAGTAAAAAGGGGGGGGGGGGATGTTGTTATGATGTGCTTGAAGGGGTTTGGGAATATTAGAAAATTTACACTGGGAAAGGAATATAACACAGCTGCAATATCTGTAATTTTTTTCTTTTGAGGGTCCATGTTTAGATAAATAGAGGGGTCTGAGTTTTCTGTTTTTAACATTACAGAGAAAGCGCGGTGGTTAGATATGTGTTTACAGTTGGGTATAGGACGGATGAAGACAAAGCGATATAAGTAAGCGTACAAACTTAATGCTGGAATCGGGCGTAAATTAACACAGTTGCGCTCTCTTGTGGACGGAGTGATAATTCACATACGCGGGTATTTAGTGTGGCGCGTATTTTTTAAATCTTTAATCACTCATGGAAATGAATTGTTTGCTATATTTATTGCAAAATAATGGCGTGGCGAGAGAGGTATCCAGATGCACTTGACACCACGAAGTTTTCTTCGCTTTATCCGAAACACTTCAGTTATTAATCAAGGTGAACAAAAGTTTACAATTTTAGTGGTGTGAGTAAGAAAACAGTTAGGTATCTACCTGTAGTTCACACTCCATCCGCTACGTAACGGATGACCTTGATTGACGTGACCTCGCTTTAATCTTGCGGTTACTTCTCCCATTTAAGATAGGACGCTTACGTATATCGCTTTGGGATGAAGATATTGAATTTCAACGGATGAGAAAGATATTTCCGCACTTTTCGGCTGGGCTTTTGACCCGAGCAGCAATAAACTCAAGAAGGGAGTCTAGGTTTGACGTTCGTTAATCCTTCCAAAAGCTATAAATTTGGCGGCGAATGTCCGGGATATTTGTGCAGCTTAAGGGGGTTAAAAGAGGTTAGCGTTACTTAAAAATTCAAGCGTACTCATGGCGTCAGAGGGGGCGTAGATAATTTTAGCCAATTAAAGCTGGGTTGTGTCTGTGTACCTCCCGTCTTTAATAATAAAAAGATACAAAAAAGAGAGAAAAAGAGGAGAGTAGGGGATTTTCATGGAAGGGAGGCATCCAGTGGTTGAAAGAAAGCGGTCTTAACGGTCTTGTACGGCTCAAAATGAGGATCGTTCATGAAGCCCGAAGAATGAGGAATTGTCGGCTGACTCCCGTAGTTGATGATAAAAGCTGAAAGGTATGCCTGAAAATAGGAGGGACCCCTTCTAGTGAAATGTCGAGAATATTTATTGAATTTCTGAGGATCCTTAGTTCGCACATTTGTCTATGCTGTTGATGCGGAAGTTTCTGATGACGGATTTAATCTCGTTAGCGGGAATCCGGTACAGACTGTTTTCTCCACGGCGACCGAGAGGTAACCAAATAAAAACAACATAACAAGATTTAAAAATAATAATAATTTAAATATATGCCTTACATAAATGAATTAAGTAGTTTTAAAATAAAACTCTGGTTTACATTTCTCTTTTATAAAATTTAAGTAAAATGCTTTGCAGTTATGGTGTTAACAAGGGGTGTAAAAATCTAGGTGCCAGCGGGCAATCTCCCGCCAATAAATTTTATTAGTTTTCTTCGCTTAAATTTTATTAACATTCGTACGAAAAATTTATACGAAATATTAGACAAAAAATAACGAATAAAATTTAGTGGTGAGAAACTGTCCGCTGACGCCTAGATTTTTACACCCCTGGTGTTAACCCTCTCACTGCGCAGCCCGAGATATGTTCGGGCATGCATTTTTCCGTCAAATTAATAGTATTTGGTTACTCCCACCAGTTATTTTTTAGCGAAAACTTTGATTTAATCAGGACATTTTTCCGATTACCATAGTAAAATTCTGCTTTAAAGAACCGGTGATAAATGATTAAAAATTCTGCAAAAGACACTCATCGCGAAGAATTACTTACGCAGCGAGAGGGTTAATAGCAAATCCAAAGAAATATAAATTTTCAAGATTTATAAAAATCTCAAATCGTTTTCGAAGAAAAAATTGCAATCAATATTTTTTAATAATTTAAAATTAAAAATCAATATTTGTTAAGAAAATCTTGTATAGTTCTTATTTCTGAGTATCACTATTTCCGAATAGCAGCCTGCTTATTATTAATGAGAGAAATTTCAAGATTAAATGAGAAGAAATTTTCTATTCAGAAATATTGATATTAAAAAATAAGAAAAGTGTTTCCCTTGTGTAAATTAATATTTATGTCAAGCAATTTTATCGATGGGAGTACAGTTTAATCTTTAAATCGTGACTTCAGTTTAGCACAAAGAAAATAATTCACCATATCCCAAACATTGTAACAGAAAGTTTATTTGAATTATTTCACCGAAACTCAAGCGTTAGGTGCATACTTTAGAATTCTTTCCCTTCAAAGAATACGATGACATCAAAGAAAAACAGAATTCTTTGAATTCTTTTACGTAGTCAAATATTTTCTACCCATGGATATATGTTGTAAGAAGTACCGTGGATTTGGACAAAGTATACATTTGCATTAAGTCTGTGGAAAAATTATATTATTTCTACAAGAAATATTACTCGAAAAAAATTAAAATGAGAATTAAATAAAGAATCTGAAAAATTATTTGTATTATGACTAATGAAATTTAATTTACATGAATAAAATTGAATTTTCTTTGGAGATAATTAGAGATCGTACTTAAGAGACAGACAGGACTTGAATGAATTATCCGCCATTTTTGTTCCAAAAATACCGATCGCCGTAATATACAAGTTTTACGGATATTTTTGAAGTACAGGGTATCAAAAAAAGAATGTGCCAATTATAATGGTATATTAAAGCAGTTTAATTTAGACTATTTACAAAAAAACCCCCACTAAATTGAAGGTAAACTAATCAAGTTTCTGTTACGAATGTTCAATATGTGCATATCTAGTTAACCCCTTTGGGACCAGCACTTTTTACACAAATTTTATTCGGTTGGCACCCTTTTAAAAAAATTACCTTTACTTAAATAATAGGGAAAATGCTTTAAAGTGAATCTAAGTCTTAGCCCCCCCCCCATTGTTATTTTTTCAACTACTGCCAAAAGAAACGTACCTTGTCAACTACCTCATCTGTTCAGTATCCGGGGATGTAGGACATACGTCGCGGGCTCCTCTGCAAAAGGTCTTCACATCATCATCACCTCTAATTAAAGATAGCGAATATTACTTTTCTTTTTTACTGGTGCGAAAAAAAGGTCTGTATGCTCATTGAGGGTGCATATATGCACACATGGTCCCGAACGGGTTAAAAGGCACACATCCAATCTAAAGTCCAATTCTTCACAATCTTCGGTTAACAAGTCAGGAGTAATGTAAGCAATAGCCTCTTCAATTTTGTGTCTCAACTCTGGCAAATCATTATGTAGCGGCGGAATATAGAGACGATCTTTTATAGAGCTCCAAATGAAAAATCGCATGGTTCTAACTGCTTTTAAGGGGATGGTGGACGTTAAAAAAATCCTTTTAATCTTCGTAATAGAGATTTGATATTTTGTGCAAATATACATTTCACCACAAGCATACAGAACACCCTAAAATAAATATCCTATCTTTTTTAAATTTTAAGATCTTTTTAAAAATTTAAAGTTTTAAAACTATATTTTAAAATGTTCCTTATGTCTTAATTTTTCAGATATTTCCTCGATTTTGGATTTTAATTACGCCAAACACTATTACGAAGACATTTGTGTATTGATTTAGTAATCCCTTAAATAGTTGATATTTTAAGAGATACTTTTCTAAATTCCATATCGATTTTCATCAAAATTCTGCCTTATAATAAGTTAACAATGAAATTTAATTGTCTTAATGAAGTCGAATTTTAAAATGCGTACACAGTTTCTTTTTAAGCAATATCAGGATTCATTCTTCTTTATCAGTTTTAAGAATTTTGTTCAAAAATTTAGTAGCAAGGAGAATTTCAAATATTAACTAGTATGTTGTGGCCATCACAAAACTTTCTTCTATATAAATCACGTCAATTAAATCATTTAAACAGTACAAGAAATAGCATCAATTTAGCACCAATTCATATCAAAGTATATCTGAATTCGAAATTTGATGAAAATTCGTGCATTAGTTCTTGAGATAGAGCTATAGCGGAAATTCTGAAAAATGTACCATAGCAGTGCCCCCTGTGGAGCGATTTACACCAAAACATAAACAGCACTAATTGATGTCAATGTATACCTGAATCTGAAGTTTGTTTAAATCCAAGCGTTAGTTCTTGAGATAAAGCTATTGCCGGAATCGCAAAAAATGCAGCATAGCAGCACCACCTGTTGAGCGATTTACATCAAAATGTATAAAACGTCAATTCATGTCAAGGGCTTACTAAATCTAAAGTTTGATGGAAATCCGTGCATTAGTTATTGAGATACAGCTCTTGCGGAAATCGTTAAAAATGCAGCACAGCAGCGCCACCTGTTGGGCGATTTACAGCAAAAATTAAACGGTACTAATTTATATCAGGTACTAACTGAATCTGAAGTTTGATGAAAATTCGTGCATTTTTTCTTGAGTTAGAGCTATTGCGATAATCATGCATAATGAAGCATAGCAGCGCCACTTGTTGGGATATTTTCACAAAAAAATAATCAGCACCAAACTATATCCTGGACTAACTGAATCTGAAGTTTGATGAAAATTCGTGCATTTTTTCTTGAGTTAGAGCTATTGCGATAATCATGAATAATGAAGCATAGCAGCGCCACCTGTTGGGCTATTTTCACAAAAAAGTAATCAGCACCAAACTATATCTTGGACTAACTGAATCTGAAGTTTTATGAAAATCCTTGCAGTAGTTCTTGAGATATAGCTATTGCCGAAATCGTGAAAAATGCCATATATCAGCGCCACCTGTTGGGCGATTTTTACCAAAAACTAACCAGGTCCAGTTTATATCAAGATCTAACTGAATCTGAAGTTTTGTGAAATTCCGTGCATTAGTTCTTGAGATAGAGCACCCACAAAATTTTTGTCACATACAGACTCACAGAGTGACAGAGTGACAGAGTGACAGACTCACAGACAGACATTTTCTAAAAACCATCAAATCGTCTTCAGGGCATTCTAAAACGTATAAATCCGTGGAAAACCGGAAGTCGAAAATTTCCACGAATCCAATACTTTCTTCTTGTAAAGATAGAAGAAAGTAAAAAACAGTTGAAAAATCAGTATTGAGAAAACAGATTAAAAGTATATTAAGAGGCCAAAAAAAATCGATTGTGAAGAAAGATAAATCACTTGTAACTTCGCCTAAAATAATCCCATCTGCGTGCAATTTTCCACGAATGACGTAGTACAAATTTGAGAATAATAATACACACAAAACAAAATGTTGATTTTGGACTCGATTTTTGCTCAAATAAAGGTCCGCGATCCCCTTAAATCTCCATACCGGCAATAACTCTTTACGCTCAGGCGTTGTCATTTTGCGTATGTGGCACTGCAAGCGAGTAAATAACAAAGCAGTACTCGCGCATGCGCTTATCTAAACTGGTTTAAATGCTCTTTAATTGTGATCTTGAACGAACACTCCACAACGCTTATATTTGATGCTATTAAAACTTATAACTGAGAAAATCTGTTATGGGCACCCTTTATAGTGCTATTGGAAACATTATAAAAAGAAAAAAAAACATTTTAAAAATTGCAACTATAAGCACTGCTATTTTATGATGATTTACATTTAAAATAATTGCTATGATTTAGGGGAAATTTTAACTATAAAATTGTTTAGAAATCTACCACAAAATTAATCGTTTGGAAAGAGTGATAGCTAAAAAAGTAACCACGCCAAACACTGATTCTTACGTATTTGATGGATTATTACGAAAACCTCTGCATATTTGGTAAAAAAGCAGCGATTGACAAATCAAAAGAAAAAATATTGTTGTAAATAAATGACGTTGGTTTAAACAACCTTTTGTGGTGTTTGAATGTTTAAACGCTATTCTCGGAGAACATTCGTTAATTAAAAATGTTAATGTTAGTTTCTACTTATTTCGCCTAAACTTAAGGTGATTTTTACGATTTTTGGGGGTTAAAAAATGGACACACATTTGGAATTATATAACTGTATTTATTTTCATTTCCCTTATATATTTAAATTTTTATGTTTATAAATAAAAATAAAAGATACGCTTTGTATGGGGTGTACCTATTCCTACGCACCACGAACTTCCAATCGAGCGACCTTTTTACTCAGATCATAAGCATGTGGTTTAAATTTATTTTTGAAAAAATGGCGAACATTAGAACAAAGAAGGTCGTTATATATATATATATGTATTTCTTTTTGCATTTTTGAAAATATAGTTAATCAATGAAAATTGTACATTTCGGTATAGTTCCAGCCAAAAAAATTTACTTTCTTAAAAAATATATAAATACTAGGAGTCTCTGCCCCCTGCAAGCTACGCTCGCCAACTCCCTTTCAGACACCACAGAATCTAAAAGCAAGCTAATTTGATCGGTTTTTAAAAGATTAGAGAAGATTGAATTATAATAAAAAACCCATAGCAATCTTCCTGTAAATGGGTTTACTTTTATGTTAGCCGGGTGCAAATGTCGCCAATAGCTTTTTTTTTTAACTCGCCAGTTAGCATTTTTTTTATTTTTCGAGTGGTAAATTAAAACGGTACTACTCGGTTATCCCATCGAACAAAAATCTATTGCTAAACTATAAGATTAAATGCCAATAATGGTTGATCATAAATGTCACATTCACTAGACTTTAAGAAAGTTTCACGTGTTTACGCCATCAAGTGATTTTGATTTCCTCGTTTTATTTGTATTTTTATTAATGTTATACTAATTTATTTGTTTTTCCGTTATTTAAAATAAAAATTACGTCAACATGTATAATTTGGCGAGTGGTTTGGCCATTTATATAATTTGGCGATATTGGTCGACGGGATAACTAAGTAGTACCATTAAAATATAGCTTCGAATTTGAAATTAAATGTCATGATTTGTTGCATTATTTAATATTTAACAGAGATGTCATATACGCACAGGGTTTGGCGGGATTTTTTTACGACAATTTGGCAAAAACCTCGTTTTCGAATACCAGTTACATATGTATTTTTAAATTATTCTCTGTTATATTAAAAAAAATATTAAATAACTATAGCACAAAACAATTTATAACATTTTTTAAGTGCACTTCTTAAAAGCATTTGAATTTCATTTAGTTCGAAAGGCTATAACATCATTAAAAGGCACTTGAAATAATTTTTTCACATTCACCGTATTGTAACGGAAAATATTTGAATGTCCCTGTAATTAAACTATACATCCGACTTTCATAAAATATGAAAAAGACGCGACAAAATTGAGCAGCAATTATATACTTAAAATTTCAGACCATTCGGTTGGATAGTTTTTGCTCTGTTATATGCGGTCGGACAGACAGACGGACTGGACGGCGAATATAGGTGCTACGTATTTATATAATAACGAAAGTACCTAAAAATGATAATGAAATACAAAAAAAAAAGCATTGTTCTTAGCATACATTTAAGGGAGGTCAAACTGGTCACCAAATTAGTTAAAATAATAACCTTTTCAAAAATGTGAAAAAAAATATCTGTTATGATTAAAATTTGAGTTGCCATCATTAGAGAAAAGTATTTAAAATTAGAAAAAAAAAATAATATTTCAGAAACTAATTCGAATTTTAAAATTCTAATACCAGTTTTGAGATCTGCGGATCAATACGGATTTTTAGTATTAAGTTCATCACAAAGTATTCCAAATTTTATGAAAAATCGCAATGAAACATAATCAGTTGTTTAATAAGTTGTTTCATAGAATCGTTTCATAGATTCGTTTCATTTCAGCCATTTAATAAATTCGTTTCATTAGGATTTTATATACATACTAGGGGCTCTGCCCCCTGCAAGCTACGCTCGCCAGCCCCCGTTCAGACACCTAAAAACACGCTAATCTGATCTAATCTAATCTAATCTAAAAGCACGCTAATCTGATGGGTTTAAAAAAATATTAGAGAGGATTGAATTATACGGAAAAAATATGTGCAGATCTCCCTGTAAACTTGTTTCCATTCAATTCCCTTTGATTGCAAAAATTTAAATCCGGAACAGTTGCTGTTAAGACATCTAATGTTTGTTTCGTTTTTGATTAAAGCGAATCAGATAATTATTTGAAAAGAAGCTAATATAAAATGAATTAAGTATACAGAGTCTTTGTTTCTCGGTATTTTAGAACAATCTCTATAACAATAGCCTAAGTCATGCGACCATCATCAACAGTTCCGGGAGTACCACATCGCTTTTTATACTCTAGGTGTCATTTTGGTACTTTAATGTTAGCCAGGCACAGGTGATAAGTCGCCAAATATTAATCAGTCGCCATCATTTCATCTATATTATAATAGTTCAAGTCACCAACTGCCATAAACAAATACGGAGTGATCCCTTCGCCTTTCATATGAAAGTTTGGCACAGATGTCATACACGCCCCATATTGGCGCGATTTTTTTCCGACGTCAATTTAGGGAAAGCATCAAAAGCATAAATAACAACATCCGGCTTACCATATGAAGCAAACTAACGATACTTTAGCGTCAATTAATTGCCCGTTGCGTATGTAACATTTGCGTCAGAAAAATATCTCGCCAATATCGTATGCCGTATATGACATCTGTGCCGAAAGTTTTCCATTTTGAATAAAATATCAAAAAATTTTTTTCGAATAAAACTACATAAAAGTTGCTATGGTTGCAAAGAATTCTTGGTGCTGTTACGCTAGCCGGGTGCAAATCTCGCCAATAGCTTTTTTTCAACTCGCCAGTTAGCATTTTTTTTTCGTGTGGTAAATTAAAACATTGATTTGAAGTTGAAATTAAATGTCATGGTTTGTTGCAATATTTAATATTTGGCCAGCTGTCATATACGCACCGAAGGTTTGACGTGATTTTGTTTTTACGAAAATTTGGTGAAAACGTCGTTTTCGAATACCAGTCATATATATATTTTTGGTACTACTTAGTTATCCCGTCGACCAAAAATCTATCGCCAAACTATAAGATTAAATGTCAATAATGGTTGATCATAAATGTCACATTCACTTGACTTTAAGCAAGTTACACGTGTTTACGTCATCAAGTGATTTTTATTTCGACGTTTTATTTGTATATTTATTAATGTTATGCTAATTTATTTGTTCTTTCGTTATTTAAAATAAAAATTATGTCATTTTGCATAATCTGGCGAGTGGTTTGGCGATTTATACAATTTGGCGAAATTGGTCGACGGAATAACTAAGTAAGTTTTTTAATTACTTTCCATTATTTTCAAAAGGAAATAAGAAAAAAAATAATTGTTAACTATAGAAAAAAAATAATTTACAGAATTAAAAAAAAAAAAAATAAAAGTAAATAAACATTTATTATTAAATAAACAACAATAGCCGGTTTACCATGTCAATCAAAATAATGCCATTTTGGCGGCAATTAGGGTCCCCGTTGCGTATATTATATCTGTGCCTAATATTTTTCTTTTCGTTTTGTTTAAAAAAAAAAAGAAAGACAGAACTGAAAGCCATAAATTTTAAATGAATCTGCGTCACCTGCGTCTCGCTAACATAAAAATACCGAGTTCTTGATTTCTCTGTCAGAATCTTTCGATTTGGCGAAAGATTGTTCAAGTAAATTGAATTATGAATAAAAGTAACATTATAAATTTCTTAGCATACATGTAAGAGAGGCCAAACTGGTTGCCAAATTAGTTTAAAATAATAACCTTTTTCTGAAATATGAAAAAAAAAAATCTGATAATTAAAATTTGAGTGGCCATCTTTAGAAAAAAGTATTTAAAATTAGAAAAAAATTAATATTTCGAAAACTAATTCGAATTTAAATATTCTAATACCAGTTTTGAGATCTGCAGATCAATACGGATTTTTGGTGTTAAGTATTCCATATTTTAGGAGAAATAGCCGTGAAACATAATCAGTTGTTTAATCAGTCGTTTCAAAGAATCGTTACATAAATTCGTTTCATTTCAGCCGTTTCACATATCCGTTTCATAAATTCCTTTCATTAGGATTTTATATAAATAGGGTAGATAGTGTAGAAATAAAAGTATTTGGTTGATCAGTTGTCGAGAAAAATAATCGTGTACTTTGGAAAATAAGTTTAAAGTTTGAAAATAGCGTTACATTCAACGACCAAAAAAGATTGAAAGAAATTAGAATATGACGAAACTATTTTAGGGAAATACTCTACACAGTTAAGCGATGCAAAGAAAGAAAAGAAAAGAAAAATCGAAAGTTTTGATCCAAAAAAGCAGTTTTTTAAACTATTAAACATAGCACAATTTTAATATTTTCACCATTGAACGTAGTGAAAAAAGTTCTTTTAAATGCATTTGTCTCTTAAAGTACTAAAACTAGTTGAGTATTCGTCCCTCGCTGATAATCCATAACGAAATTAAAGTTTCAGCAATAAATAAATAAAATAAAAATATAAATAAAACACAAATTTAGCATACATGGAATCGAACTACTCTCTTAAAAAAATAAAATAATAAGAGTAATAAAGCTGCTGTAAGAAGCGAAATATTTAGCGATTTCATCGGAAATTAACTCTTCACATGCGGCTAATACGAAAGTATCTCTTTAATAAATTTCTAAACTTTATTGGAATATATCATAGATATTTTCATATAAAAATGCTTTCTGCTGTAGCCAGTGGGTAAGCTAAGAAATATATATGTTAAATATAAAAGTCTATTCGAGTTTTAAAATTTTCAAATGATTTTCACTTACGTTCTGTAAGCCTGGAAGTCGGAGTTGAATCCGCTAGTGTCTTTTAAAATATATTTTCTTCAAATGAATTAGATAAGGCATTCACTGTCATAAAAGAACAAAAGAGCCCAATTAGCTATATAAATTGAGAAGTATCACAGGATGTGCAGTAGGTATAATGCATTCACCGTCAAACGTACAGCAGAACTAACCTCATTACTAAATTATTGGTGCATTTTGTATTGCAATTTCGATTATTATAAGCTATGTGTTGCAATATGACAAGCTAAAAATTATTACAAGAAACATTCGTAAATTTTGCTACCTTATTCAACTATGTGACATTTAAATGATTTATATTTCCCATTTAATGTAGGGGAGATGGGGGTGGGTGATATGTTTAAGCAAAAGATTATAAAATGAAAATCAGTAGATTTGGAGGAGAGAGGATTAGATGATTCATTAAATATTGTTGCATTAAAATAAAAAAATAAATAAAGAATCAATTTAAAAAAGAAATTAAAACTTTTAAATTTTGCTTAAGGGTTTTTGTTTGGGGGAAATTTTAGGGAGGGGTGCCTTTACATACTGTTTATCGGAAATCTGCCGAAATACGAAAGATTTTCACTCCTGTATTTGCCTTATTTACTTGTAAATTATAGATAAAGAAGGGTTTTTTAATGATTAAAAAAATCTCGACTATACCCCCCCCCCCCCAACTTCTTTTGTTTTTGAAAGATGGGGGGGGGGGGTAGTACAATCGGGATTTTATGGTAGTTATCAGTTTAAAAATTTTACTTTCTTAAAATATTACTGGTATTTATGAATATGGAATTTTGAATGGATAGCTTCATTCAAAGCATCATATACATAATTGTTTTAGAGATGGAAATAAGCCATCATTGTAAGGTTAGAACAAAGGTAACACAAAAATTTGCAAAGTTGTTCAAGGTAATATTTTGTATTAACAACGCATAAAAAATATTGTTGTAAACCGTTTAGTAAAATAATATATTATACATATTGCATTTTAGAAAACATTAAATTTATTTAAAGTACAATTGAACGTAAACGAGCTTGTTGCTCTTTGTGTATTTGCTGAAAAATGTGTTTGTGGAAGTTTCAATAAAAAATGAACTTTGTGTGAAGAAAATATCTTCTATTTCATGAAAAGTTTAGATAATGGAACTTACAATATTTCTCATTAAGTTAACTGAAAGAAACAAAATCACAGAATGATTATTGGGGCATTTATGAACTGTTCATATCTGCCCCAACTAGTCTGTTCACAAGTGCCCCACATTGTTGCTTTTGTTAAATTGATAAATCATTAACATTTCTCAGTTTTAGAAGAAAAAGAACTGTATCAAAAATGTTCATTAGTATTCATAGTATATGTTAAAACATTCAAATTCAAATAAATGAATAAATAAATAAAGTTATTCGCTTATCAACTTGGAACAAAGATTTTACTTTTGAGATCTAAAAACAGTGTTTTGGTTTCAGAGGACAAACAAAATGTCACAGAGCTTCAAAAAATTTTTACCATATGTCTACATGTGCTATCATCTTTAGTAATTTTTTTCAAATAAAAAAAACTTATAATAACTATCGAAAAATTGCGATGTTCACATGTGCCCCGTGTTCACATGTGTCCCGTGTTCACATGTGCCCCCATCTCCCCTATCTTTAAATTAAGGCTGATTAACTTCAATGCGGGAAAACCAAATTTTGATCCTTTTTTTTTGCTAAGTTATTTAATGCTTTAATTTGACTGATTGTATTAAATATTGTTTTAATCAAATAGTAAATTATGCAATGTTTAAACACTTATTTTGGTTTGCATATGATGTAAAAGTTTGGAACATTGCAATGTTGATATATCTTGTTTGTGTATTTTTAGCACGTGGAAATAAAAGTCATCCCTGTTCAACACTCAAGTGACAGAAAAAAAAAATGGTACAACTACTTAATATCGTGTAGGGCCTCCACGAGTACGCATAAGTACCGCAAAAAGATATGCCATGGGCTCCAATAATATCTGAAGGTATGCTGGAGGAAAGTTATACCATGAATCTAGCAGGGCAGTAAACAAATCCAGAGGACTGCGAAGCAGTCGATATTTATTTCTGAACAGCATGCTGAAGGCATCCAAAATATGCTCAATAATGTTCATGTCTGTGAATTTATGCGGCTAATCTAATTATCAAAGTCAGAAGAATGCTCCTGAAACCACTCGGTAGCAACTCTCGACGTGCGCGGTGTCGCATTGTCCTGCTTAAATTGTCCAAGTACGTCCGCATACACAATGGACGTAAATGGATGTAGGTGATCAGACATGTTGCTTACATACCCATCACCTGCCAAAGTCATCTCTAGGCGTATCAGGGGTTGCATATCACACAAAGTTACACGCCCCATACAATCAGAAAGGCTTCACCAGCTTGAAGAGCCCCCTACTGATATGAAGGATCTATGGATTCGTGAGGTTATCTTTATGCCCGAACGCGTCCATCCACTGGATACAATAGGAAAAGAAACTCATCAATCAAGACAGCATATTTCTACTTATCTACACTGCAACAGAGGTTTTGGTGGGTCAGGCAAGGAATAAAGATTTGTGCCGTGTAGTCAACAGTGGTACGCGAGTGGGCTTACGCCGCCGAAAGTCCATAGTTCATATCGCAAGTAGATATTTGTTGATAATCCTGGATTGAAATCTGCAGGAATTAAGAAGTGTTCCACGTTTTTCTCGTTTAAGGGTTCTCGTCACTCGTCGACGGTCCTGTTCTTTCGATGCCTTTTCCGGCTGGACAGCTGCCGGAGATTTGATGTTTTACCGGATACCTAATATTCAAGCTACACTCGTGAAATAGTCATTATAGAAAATCAAAATAGCATCCCTTCCTCGGACGTCCCATCTCTGGTACATCGACAATAATGCAACTTTCAAATTCAGTTAAATTAGGATAAACTGCCATTGTAACAGCAGGAACCCTTCTAACAGCTTTGCGAGACACCCGTTGTCTCATATTTGCTTTTCCGATCGCATCGCAGTACGCTGATTGGTTGCATACCTCCGTTATTTCTATACACACGACTGTACCAGCTTTTGAATCTCCTTAAAGTAGTATAGTCAAACTACCTGCTCTTCTATGAAATAAAACGTTACGTTATGGACCTCCCAGTATTTTAATCACTTTATGGGATATTTAATGGTAGCAGAAACTGGCAGAGTTAAGAAATTTTTTATTACCTTTCAGCGAAAGAATAATAATGTTAAATGGTTAGATATTAAAATGTCATTTATAAAGGATTCTTTAATTTTAAATTTCATTAATTCATTAACTATAATAAATATATTTCTAAAATTAATTAACGTTTTAATAGGCAGCTCACACGTTTTGAGTAGAACAATTAAAAAATATATATTTTTTTAATGTTCAGAACAGACGGCGCTATCTCTGATTGGATTTTTAAAAAACTTAACTTCATTGTTTTTTAATTAAAAACATTATTTTTTATGTTTCAATGTCTAAATAGAACCAAGAGTGGAAATAGAGAGAGATCTGGTATAGTTTTACAAGTATATTTTATATATTTTAAAATTTAAGACAATGGAGCTCCATCTATTGACGGGAATATGAACTATTTTTAATACAATTGTGTACACAATTGATGAGTTGCATTATATTTATTATACTTAAAGAATTATTCAATTTTATATCTAGGGTATTTTGTGTATATATATAAACATTTATATACTGAAGCTTTCCCAAATGTTAACCAGTGATAACGTATTTCATCCAGTACATGTTGCTCAACAACCAAAATAAAGGAAAATAATTCTACATACTCCAAACATTAAAAAAGAAACCTTTTCAGAATTATTTCACCGAAACTCAAACATGCCATACACGTTTTAGAAATCTTTCACCTCGAGAAATAGACGACATCAAAGACAAACAGAATTCTATGAATTTTTTTACCTAATAAAATATTTGTTAATCATGGAAAAATGTTGTAAGTAACGTGGTGGATTTAACTAAAATATGCATTCGTATTCAAGCTTTGGAAGAAAAGATGTTTTACTTTCATCACATACAATATTTGCATATAAACTTAAGTGTTTCAAAAAATTAAAATGTGAATTAACTAATTTATGGATTTCATGCAATGAACAATAGTGCTTTACTGAAAATTATAACGAATAATACATTTTTTAAAATATTTACATATTTTATTTTCACTTCATTATTTGATTTAACCCGTACGCACATTTTCTATAAATTTTTAGGGTTCAGTACTTACAAAGGAAAAGAGAACCATTTTAAGTTCAACCCTATGTCTGTCCGTCTGTCAGAGCCGTTTTACTCTTAAACTATGAAACGCGGAAAGTTCAAATTTACTGAAGTAATAAAGTTTTTTGACTCACCATATAGATTATTAAGAGCCATTATTTTGGAAATCAGACAAGTGCGATAGTTGTACTTTTTGTTTTGCTTGATTTTTTTTATGTTGATGTAGATCACATTTAATGAATAATGTGCGATTTTGAAGCCCTGAAAAAAATTTTTCCTTCACTGTAAAAATGTCAAAATTCAAGGTTGTGTCCGCCATTTTTCATGAAAAGTGAAATGCGAGTATGTTTGCAGTGCTAAAGCTTGGGAAAGCAACGACATCCCAAAATACTTTTGTGATGAAATATTAGTATAAAACAACCTGCTTAGTATACTGTATTCGTTTCCATGGGGCATTGTTATTTTACATTGTTATGTTGCCTCAAAATGTAATGAAAATGACGTTTTTGTCCGTTTTCCGCACGTATTTTCTTATTTAAGCAATAGTACCCCAAACTTTTTCTTATAGAATATCAAAGTGTACTACTAGGACAAGCTATATAATATAAAACTTTACCGGAATATTGCTGCTGTTAGCAGGATTAGTCTGTTAAATATTCAAAATTTTCAAAATAGGCAGCATTTCAATTTGTCTTTTCTCAAAACAGCATCACGGTTCAATTAAACAAAATATATCACGTAGTAATTGGAAGTATGTACAAGTACATGGAAAAGAAAAAAAAAGTGGGGTCCCGTCATATTTGTATAAGAAAAAAATGTCAAAAGTCACAAAAAAGACTGTCATTTATCATACTTTTTCCCTATCAGAAAACGAAACATCCCGTTTCTCTTTCCACTAGCTATGTTTTTTCCCTATGAAAAAATGGAATATCCTTTTTTCTTTCCCCTTCATTGTTCTAAATGGAAAAAAGGGAAATTTAAACGGGATATTTTGACTGTGAATTCTTGTAAATTTTGTTATTTAAAAAAAAATATGACAAGGCCCCACTTTTTTTTTCTTTTCGATGTATTTGTCCATACTTCCAACTACTACTTGATATATTTTGTTTTATTGAACAGTGATGCTGTTTTGAAAAAAGTGAAATGCTGCATATTTTGAAATTTTTTTAATATTTAACAGACTATTCCTTCTAACAGCAGCAATATTCCGGTAAAGTTTTAAATTATTTAGCTTGTCCTAGTAATACACTTTGATATTCTATAAGAAAAATTTTGGTGTACTATTGCTTAAATAAGAAAATACGTGCGGAAAACGGACAAAAACGTCATTTTCATTGCATTTTGAGGCAACATAGCAATGTAAAATAACAACGCCCCATGGAAACGAATACAGTCTACTAAGCAGGTAGATTTATACTAATAATTTATCACAAAAGAATTTTGGGATGTCGTTGCTTTCCCAAGCTTTAGCACTGCAAACATACTCGCATTTCACTTTTCATGAAAAATGACGGTCACAGCCTTGAACTTTGACATTTTCTACAGGGAAGGGAAAATTTTTTGCATATTATTCATTAAATGGGATCTACTTCAACATAAAAAAATATCAAGCAAAACAAAAAATACAACAATCGCACTTGTCTGATTTTCAAAATAATGGCTCTTAACCATTCACAAATATATTTAGGGAAAATGTAAAAAGGATAATTATGTTACTTCAAAAAATATCGTTTCTTTCTATAGTGTGGAGTCTTTTGTAAAGCCGTACACAAAAATACATTTCTTTAAAGTTAGATATTATATTTTCAGAGATATCATCGAAAATATAATACAAAAATATGTCCCTCCCCTCTATTTCCGAATCTACTGAAACGTAAAATTATGAAACAAATTGTGATAGTAGAAGTGAATTTAAACCTTCGAGAAAACTATAGCGATTACCCTAGGTCACACAATTTTTCAGAAATCCATATTTTCCTTAACACACAAATTTCAATTTGAGGGAGTCTAGCAAAGGCGTTGTGGAGCTCAGGAGGTACAGTCGTGGGGAAAAAAGTAAACACCCCCTACTAACTCCTCAACAAATTATCGTAGACGAACGTTACTGGTACCGAACGATTGGAAATAAAGTCTACTTTTAAATGATTCATATAAAATTTGCTTAGGTTGCTATCTACATATTAAAACGAATCCAAACTTCATTTTATTCAATAGCAATACCCAATTTAAAGGAAATATTTCAAATCTTCGGTTCAAACAATGCCTAGACACCAAATTTCAAGTCATTTGAATAATAAGTTTTTGAATTATAAACATTCAAAATTTAGTGCTTCTAATGTTAAATTACATTTTCATATTTTTATTTATATCTCCTGAAATTATGTTCCTAACGTGATAATTTTTTGTATAGTAATAATACTAATATACCCAAACCTAAATGCATTGAATTTGCAATTTTTATAATTTTATGATATGAATTATGAAATTAATAATCGAAAAACTTATGAATTGTAACCTACATTTTTTTCATGGATACAGATTTATTAAGTCCTGCTTTATGGAAATCCAAAATTTCACATTTTTCTTCCAAGTAGTTTTCAAATTATGCTTAAAAAACTGTAAAATGATGGCTTAAGGGGCCATCTACCATAGAAGTGACTAGATATTTTGAAATTTCTTAGGCTGTCCTGTAATCTAGCAGACTTCGTTGACTGCTTGAGTGACACTAAAGGTGCTTTGATGAAGAACTCTCTCGGTTAACAATCGAGTACCGAACTTCCATTTGGATACAGCCCTTAAAATACGCTCGTTTTAAAATGATTAATTTCTCGGAAACTTATGTTACGAATTGCATAAAAATTTGTTTTTAGTCTAATTAAATGATATAATATTTGCATTGAGTAGAATTCATTTATGCTGTCAGAATTGTGTACTGCTATTGAAAAAACAAATTTTTGGTTCGTTTTAATATGTAGATGGCTCCTTAAGCAAATTTTATATACATCATTTAAAAGTAGATTTTATTTCCAATCGTTCGATGCCAGTATCTTTCTTCTACGAAAATTTGTTGAGGTGTTAGTAAGGGGTGTTTACTTTTTTTTCCACGACTGTACCTATCGTAACAGCAGTATAAAAGGATTGTTTATAACGATTTTCGAAAAATATTGTCCTTAAATAGTCTAAATATTTAACCTTTTAAAGATACGGACGGGTTGCACATACATAAAGAAGCGTACTCTATGCTTCATATCTCTCTGAATTAATAGTATATAAATTTATACTTTTCTAATGTATACAGCTATTCCCAAACTTACGTTGTACAGTTTTTACAAAGTTTTATTATTCTTTTAGAAACGAGTTTTTTTTTTTTTTTTTTTTTTTTTTTTTGTAATAACACAGTTATTAATTAAAACGAGTATATTCATTGTGCGGAATTCTATGTGCGCGAGTAATAGTTGCAATTGATCGTTTATTTTATTGTGCTCTTTCTCGATAAAATTAAATGGGAGAGTGAGGAATATAATATTTTCATTGAGTAGAATATCTAAAGGCAGAAAAATCTTACAGAGTTCAGAAAACTTCGAATCTGTTTCAATGAAACAATAATGCTGTAATCAATAATAATGTTAGAATCGATAAACATATAGTGATACTCTTCCCAAAATTAGTAAAGACTGACAAAGGTGTTTATGCTGCAGTGCATAAATCCTGCTATGTTCATAATAAAGAATTATTATTTACCATTTACCAAATTAAAAGGGATTATTTCAAAATAACTATTTTGAAATTACAGGTGCATATATTAGAATTCGTTCACCTCTAAACATACGACGGATTGAAAGATAAATAGAAATGAATTCTTTTATCTAGCAACATATTTAATAAGAATGTTGAAAGTGTTGAAAGAAGCATGGAGGATTTAGATAGGATATCTTTCTTTTCTAATTCTGAAAAGAAAAGAAATTTGTTTCCATCAGATATATTATTTGCATTTAAAATCGTTTAAAAGAATTATAATGTGAATTAATTAATCGGTGCGATGCAATAGGTAATAGTGATTTATGACGACCTATTACGAATAATCAGATTTTTTTGAAAAATTGCTTAGTCTTACTTTTAAACTTTTAGAAAAAAATGTCATTTAGGGTTCCTTCCGGGAAGTTCCTTTAATTATTCATTGGTTAATGAAATATTGAAAAGTTTTATTTCTGTTACCGATATTTTTATGTTTAATGGAATATGCCAATAATCAATTTATTTCAATATTTGTGTCGACTATTTTTCTTCGCAAAGTTTTTTATGGCTAATTATCGTTTAAAGATTCGATTTCATTTTAGTTTTTGGAAGAGTTTGTCTAAAAAGCTGAGTTTTGGTGATAGATCAACCAAACTTTCGGCTCTTACTGAAAATGTAGTCAGGTCTCATAGAAACGTATAGATAGCGATATTGATCTATTATTTTTTTGGATTTATTGCCTTTGAAAATATATGCTATTTGAACTAGCATGTATTTTCATTAAAAAATGAAACGAGATTATAAGGAACAACGTAAACTTTTGGCGACGAGTGACAAATCGGAAGTTAACACAAATTTACAGAGATTATGAAACTGTCAATCTGTTTCAACGAACACGTAATAATGCTAGAATCTATAGATATACTATACGGATACATTTCTCAAAAAAGCCTAACTAAAACAGTTTATCCAAACATTAAAACGAAATATTTCACCGAAACTGAAATATGAGTTGCACACAATAAAAATTCTTTCGCTTCAAAAAATACAACTGTATCAAGGACAAACAGAGTTGTCTGAATTATTTCAGTCAAATATTTCTTAATGGAAAAGTATTCCAAAAATTACAAGAAGCACAGTGCATTTAACTAAAATATGCATTCGTAACCAATCTGCGAAAGAAAAGAAAATTCAGTATTTCCAGAATATACAACATTTCCATACTTCAAATCAGTTTAAACTTTGCAGTTTAACTGTTTGAAAGAATTAAAATGTAAATTAATTAATGGATTTTATATAAAAGATAAAACTCTTTTATGGGAAACAATTAAGCATGATTAAATATTTTTAAATACTTAATTTTGTCTTACATATCTTTGAAAAAAATATTTTTTTCTTCTATAAAATGAAACGAAATAATGTGAAGAATATTTTTGTTTCTGCATTTTATAGGAAATCAAAATGATATAGAGACTTAAAGATCTAAGAATTCTTTGAATCAGTTTCAGTGAATATAACTGAAATATGCATTCGCAAGCAATCGGCGAAAGAAAGGTAAAAAGTGTGTATTTCCAGCATATACTATATTTGTATATAAACTTCAAATCAGGTTAAACTTTGCAGTTTAAACATATAAATCATAATCGTAATATATTTCTAGGCTCGCCCTGAAACAATAGGGTAGCCAATTGTGATTGGTAAAGAATCGCCATCTTAAATAATCATAAATTTTTACAGGCGGTCCGGGGACACGGCACTTGCCTCTTGTGCTCTCTTCGGCGTGTCAGACGGGTCGTTCTGAAGTCTTCTTTCCCGGAGACTGGGGTTCTGGGCTTGTTTCCGCAGGTAGTAAAACTTTTCCCTGCCCTGGGCTTGGGGGTTACACCTAACCATAAGCCAAAAGCGGGTTCCCAGGGTGGGTGCTTACTTACTTACTTACTTTGAAAGAATTAAAATGTAAATTAATTAATGTATTTTACGTAAAAGGTAAAACTGTTTTATGGGAAACTACTACGAATGCCAAAATCTTTTTAAATACCTCTGAATTTTATTTGTAATAGATTATCTTTGAAAATATCTCTTTTTTTCTATAAAATGAAACGAAATAATGTGAAGAATATTTTTGTTTCCGCATTTTTTAAGAAAATCAAATTGATTTAGAGAGGTAAAGATCTAAGAATTCTCTGAATCAGTTTCAGTGATATAATTTTAAAATTGTTCAATAAAGTGATTTTTCCCCAAATTGGTATTTCGTTTGTGAAACAGAACACGTATAAGAAGAAATGGAAGTTCATCGTGCCTCTAAGCAAGTTTTTACTGGAATTTCCTGATTTATTACCGCAATGTGATTATTATATAAAACAGTATCATACCTCTTTTACTAGCATTTGACATAATCACATATTGATAGTTTAACAGAAGTACACTGTTATATTTTCTGACAGATGTACGCGCTTTGAAATACGTATCTGCGAAAATATTTAAGTAAAAATATATCTTACATAGCATACAATTTAGATAATGGTGCTATCGTTTCCTCATCATCATTTACATATATTTGGGGATTATTAAATGCCATAGTCTGTTGCAAGAAAAGTGAAAACCGCTCTAAAATTTCCAATTTTAACAGTTGAGTAGTAAATAAATTTATACTACTAGCCTAGGTTTTAACTATTTGGTTAGTAAGTGAATAAATTTCATGAAAACTTTAAACAATATTGAAAAATGAATTGTTGGAAAAATGAATTTCTTACTATCTATCTAGTTAGTGCAATTAATGCTAAATATCAATTAAAAAATTTTACAATCAGCACTGTAACAGTGATTACAAACCTATTTAACTTGCTGAGTCTTATAGTCAAGACCAGCAATGTATATAATAAGATTAAAAAAAACTTCATAAAAACACCATAAAATTTTGAAAAAATACTCAAGGCCATTTTTAAGAACGAGTCTTTCTTCATCGTGCACAGAAACACGTTCTACTACTTTAGATGGACGTGTTCTCTGCTTGCTGCTGTTTTCAAAGTAGTAGGGCGTGTTCTCAGCGCCTGATGAAAAAAAGACTTGTACTTTCGAAAAGCCTTGCGTATTTATTGCATTTTTTATGGAATATTTGAGGAATTCTATTTATTTTATCATTCCGCAGAAGTTTATTTAATTATTCAATACGCATAATATTGTCAAAAATATTTTAATGACCATACATAAAAGTTATTCCAAATTTCAATAAATTACATGTCATTTGAATTACAATATATTCTGCATTGTTGTTGCTAACAAAGTCGACAAAATAACATACGAGGGTCAAGCTGAAATTTTTGATATACGGCGAAATGGTGCAAGTTAATCTTACCAACTCTTAGGAATGTGGAATGTAGTTCGCTCCAAAATCAAGGCACTTTATTTGTCGAATGTTCCAAAGATTAATCGCCTCAAATCATCCCTTTCTTGGAATAGGAGAAAATTATTCTTTTATAGACTCACTAATCTTGTCTCTGGAATGAAAACGACGCCCACATATTTATTTCCAATAGAATATAGCCAAAAGTCACAAAGAACAAATTCAGGAGAATAGGGTGGATGTTCTATAACTCTGGTGTTTTTTTTTTTTTCAAGAAATTCGACTGTAACCTTTGATGAAGGAGTAGATGCATTGAAATATTGAAGCACAAGTCCCCTAACATTAACATGTTGAAGGATTTCTGGCAAGCATTTAGTGGCGCACCACTTGTCTGTAACTGTGATTTGTCCCTCCTGATCAATAGCTTTCACCCGCACCTATACTTCTGAAAAACACGGCATACATTATTTTTATCATTGCCCGTTGTCTTTTCACAATTGTTGGATTGGAATCATCTTCAAAGACGGATACTTTACTTTCGTTACGTATTGGAACATAAAAAAATGTATGTATGTCTCATCCTCAGTTATGAATTTAGGAATAATGCGGTGGCCATCATCATTAAGTAATTTTTGTGTTTAATTATCGTTAAACGCTCCACTTTTTGGTGCTCTGTTAAATTATGGGTGACCCAATTGCAAATTAATTTTTTCTATATGCAGTTCTTCATGATTAATTTTATTGTATAGCTGCAGATCCAATGTTAATTTTCCTTTGTATCATTTGGTAGACAGTACAATAATTATCATCGATTAACATTTTTTCAAGCAGTCGACCATTTTCTGGGAATTTCGACGTCTTCTACATTCTGTAAAACCTCTGAATACAGTGGCACGAGATGGAATTCCATTTCTAAATGCTAAATATAGACGCTACAGGCATTTTTCTTGAATTAGCCCCAGTATAAAATCATCGCTCGATAATGCTCTCGAAAAAACTCTTTTTTCTCTTCTTTTAAAATTCATGCTACGATAGCTAAATTGAAATTTTTGCCACAAATTATTGCCTTTGGCCATAAAAGATTTCAAATGTACATATCCGACCAATATTTTTTAGCCGCATATCACCTGCCCCTGTCTCAATAATTCCAGAGTAACCGCCTTTTTGTACAGTTATCTTAGCTAAAGTTTATTTGATATTATCTCGGCGGGCTTTGCAAATGGGCAAAATTGGCTTTAGGAGGTGGAAATAGAGAGGGGTTCTGTAAAAAGTGAAAAAAATCCACAACATCTTAATTATAATACATATCAAATCAGTTTAAAGCTATTATGACTATGTTACTTCTAGGGAAAAGGCCAAAAAATTTATGTATAACACAAGTTTCATAAAATTAAAATGGGCTCAAGGGGTGAAAAACATAGGGTTTTAGGGAGAAAAAATATTCATTACTTAGTTAATTCTCAAGATATCAAATTTACATAAACTTATTATAAATCTTCTTAATACTATCTACAACTTCTATAATGATAAGATTACGGGAAGAAAAAAAAAATTAGAAACGAAACAAAGGGGGTTGAAGAAGAAAAGAATCATAACTTCGTCAATTCACAAACATCAAATCCGCTTAAATGTATTATAAATCTTCTTAATATTTTCTACAACTTTTATAGAGACAAGTTTTTGATATAACCAACTCTTACAGCAAAAACAAATTAAATAAAAATAGGGGTTGAAGAAGAAGTTATCGTGTTAACATTATTCTAATAAAAACAGCTGTTACAGAAAAATGAAATTAGAAACTCGTCAAAAGCGGCCAGATAAAATTGTTAAACTGAGTTTATCTCTAGTATTTAATTAGTTTTTGTTGGTGAAATTAGTACTTAACTTTTGAAATCTACCTCCGCCTGTAACTCGAGCCGGCAGGGATTTTTTTTTTCTTAATCTTTAACTTTTTCAGTAGCACGTCCGTATTCTTATGATTTCTTGTTCTGCGACCCAGGGCGTATGCCCGTATATATATATGCTATCCCTGTATATAGTACGTCCATTATATACAGGTTTGAAATAGGCTTTAATGTTTTAACTGTTGGAGATAGGAATGCAATGCAAATTGTAAAATTATTCAAAATAAGGTAGGAATTAAGATTATGTTGATGAAACAGTTGTGCCATTATTTTTTTTATACCCTTGGGTCTTGAAAGTTATATTTTGAAAACATTTTCCTAGCCTCTGTCAAGTTGAAAGTTAAATTTTTCATGCTTCTAAAACTAAAATTCACCGAGGTATGACACTTTAAATTTTAGGAAATTTCTGAGCTTTCCCGCGCTAAAAATGAACATACGACTTGTTAGTGCCGTAAAGCTACGAAATTTCATAATAATATAACATCGTAATATATGATCAAAGTATCCAATCGGAGTATCGTGAAGGAAATTAACTTGGTGAGTTTCGGTCATGAAGGGTGGAATGTTTACAGTTATACATATCAGAGCACGAAAATAATGTTCCTAAATATAACTTACAGTAGGGGTGCACAACCTTTTTTGGAGAAGGGCCACTTACGAAAATGACTGAGTTGTTGCGGGCCACATCAGTAATACGGAGAGAATTCTATTTCGGAGAGGTGATGTGTGGCCTATAATCAGATATAAACATGGTTTCAGAGGGAGGGGGGGGGTAGTTTTGCCCCTCTAGGTTCCGTTACCCAGTCAACATATCCAATTCAGTTGGCAAAGAAATATCAACAGCTTACGTATGTATATAGCTATAACACAGATATAGCAAGGACTGTTCTCAAGAACTGATAATATTCCTTGGTTTTATTCGGGGGAATAAATTTTGTTTTATTATAAGTGCTAAAAAAGAAACATAGGCATAGAAGTGGCTAGTGCCGAAAAAAAAAAATGTGAACTTCATGAACGAAGAGGAGAGAAGGAGCCAATCAACGAAATTTGCGATTTTTCCGCACCTGATCAAAAAACTTTGAGATTTTTCAGCGCCTGATCGACAAAATTCGCAAGTTTTCCGTAGCCGATCGACAAAATTTGAGATTTTTTCACATCCGACCAACAAATGTCGCTATTTTTACCGCACACGATCGAAAAATTCAGTTTTTTCAGCGCCTGATCGACGAAATTCGCTATCCCTCCGCTCCCTATTCATAAAATTCGCCTTTATTTCGTGCCCGACTAACAAAATTCGCTATTTTTCGGAGCCTGGTCGACAAAACTCACAATTTTAACGTGCCTGATCGACGAAATTTGCGATTTTTTTGCGCCCGTTCAACGAAATTAGCAATTTTTAACTAACTCTGTCGAAATTTGAAATTTTTTCCCGCGGCAAATTGATAAAATTCGCATTTTTTTCTCCCGATAAATTGATGAAATTCACGAATTTTCCGCTGCCGATCAACGAAATTTTTAAATTTTATGCGCCTGATCCACAAAATTTGCGATTTTTTCATACCGGACCAATGAAATTCGCGATTTTTAGGAGCCCGATCGAGAAAACTTGCGATTTTTCCGTGACTGATCGACAAATTTGCGATTTTCCCCCTCTTATTGACGAAATTTATGATTTTTCCGCGCCCGATCAACGAAATTCTCGATTCTTGACTGACGAAATTTGCATTTTTTTCCAGCGGCAAATTCAGAAAATTTGTGTTTTTTTTCCTCGGGATAAACTGACGAAACTCACGATTTTTCCGCTGCCGATCGACGAAATTTTCAATTTTTCCGCGCCTGATCGACAAAATTCGCAATTTTTCCGTGCCCGAACGTGAATTTGGGACTTTTTCGAGCTTGATCAACGAAATTTGTGATTTTTCTCCAACCGATCAGTGGAATTAGCGAATCCTTACTGACTCAGATGAAATTCGTAATTTTTTCCGCGGCTAATTGAAATTTGCGATTTTTTTTTCTCGCAGTAAACAGACGAACATGCGATTTTTCCGCACCTCACCAACGAAATTTGAGGTTCTTCCTCTCCTAATCGATAAAATTCGTGATTCTTAACTGTCTGACGAAATTTGCAATTTTTTCCCACTATAAATTGACAAAATTCACTGTTTTTTCTCACGACTGACGAAACTCATAATTTTTTTTGCATCCGATCAATAAAAATTTTCAATTTTTCCGCGCATTATCAACAAGATTGATGATATTTCCGTGCCCAATCAACGAAATTTGCGATTTTTCCACGCCCGAGCAACGAAATTTGCTATTTTTCCGAGCCCGATTGACAAACTCGCGATTTTTAAATGGCTGACGAATTTTTCTATTTTTCCTGCGGCAAATTGACGAAATTCACGATTTTTTTCTTGCGACCTATGGACAAAAATTGCAATTTTTTACAGTTATAAATTGACGAAATTCGCGGGCCACACACTAGCCGATCGCGGACCACTTTTGACCCGCGGGCCACAGGTTGTGCATCCCTAACTTACAGGATTCAGAGGCTGTAAGAATTTTAAGAGTTTTTTTTAATTAATGACCAGGCTATTTTATCAAAAAATTTTTGAATCCTACTTTATTTTGGCCAATTTTCTACGAGTAGTTATTGCGTGCATAGATTGATCCTCTTTTTTTTTAATGCCTTCCGGCTCTTTTTTTCTTTTTAACCGATGAATAGGCCTCTACCAGCTGGGTTTTCCCAGCTGAACGGGTTTGATATCTGGTATCGGGGCGTGTGACAGCCTTATCGCCGCGTAGCGGCTATATGTTTGATTGGCTCCTAGTTTGTCTTTTATCGGCAGCGCCTACTAGTTATGTATTTTTTTATGCCGGTTACTTAACGTTTATATATTGTTGTTTGATACCTGCGCATTGATACTCAAGTTGATCTCGTAATTTGGAGCCTTTATCAGATGACGAGACCTTCACCTGGCAAGACACCTCCAGAGGTATAATTCACAGGTATCTTGGAGGACTTTGCACCCATGACAAATTTTACATGCACCAGACGCCATTAGTGTACACGACGGACATTAGCCGGCAGTAATCCTTGTTCCCGGGATTTTTTATCTACGAGTTCGATGCTGTGCTAGCTGGCTACCGCTGCTCGATTGAATGGAATAGTTGCTTGGAGTTTTTGAAACGTAATTTTTGGCGCAGACTTGTCAAATGAAAAAGGTAACATTTTGTGGGGATGAGGAAGTAAAGAATGGGACGCCACAGATAGAAAAGTTGCATCGTGATTTAATTTTGGGCTGAAATGCTAGGCAAACTCGGCGTAAAAGGAAGGAAGAGACTCCGCCTTTCTGTCGTACCCCGTTGGGTGAAAACTGACTCCGTATGCTGTCCCATTGGAGTGGGTCCGATACCTCGTACAGGCTAAGCCAATGTGCACCTAATAAAAAAGGGACCAGTCAAAAAAAAACTGTAAGAGAGAGGGGTTAGTTTTACATATTAAATTACTTTAAACTTACATTTAACTTATTGAAATTACTTGAATTTACACTTAACTATGACTAGCTAGAAGATTTCCGCTCATCAGATGTCAAGCCGCCATTTATATCATAATTACTTTAAAAAAAAAATACAGTTTCCTACATTATTATTATACTGTAATGCAATAATTTAATCTAAATTGATTTTTATGAACAGTTTGCATGTCTTAAAAGGATTCCTGAAAATTTTTCATTTTATTTTTGTCAAAGTGGCGTAATCTGTAAACGAAGTTTCAATCCCTGTTTATATACAAAAGAGCACCAAAGGCCTTCACCAACCATATACAATCCTGGGCCGGCTTTAGAGGAAGCGGAAGTCGTGCGCCTGCTTGTGTCACTAAAAACTAAGGAGTGGAAAGTATACAAAATTCTTGGTTAAAAAAGTAATAGCTTTTTTATATATGTACGTGGGTAGTTCAATAATTATTGTCCCAAGTGTATATAAAATATTTGTACTACGATGGGTGATGTGGGATATTGAAGTCGAATGTCTTAAATGCCTATATGCTCAGTTTCAGAACCGTAGATGCTATATTAACATAGTTTTGGAGGTGAAGTTTTAAAGACCTATTTTTCAGAGAGTGTTTAAGGAGGTGGGGTGAGGGTGAAACGCTCGTTTGGAGAGTGCGAGGCTACATATGTGACAGTGGATGAGATGTAGCTACATCACTATGATCCCGAATAGAAACGACACTAGTTACGTCTCATTCACCGTCACAAATCTAGCCCTATAAGTTAAAAATCAGTCTTTCACCCCCCACCCCTTTCACTCCTCCAAAACTATGTGAATATAGCAGCTACAGATCTGAAATTGAGCATACAGGCATCTAAGGCATTAGGCTTGGATATTTACCAACATTCATCGCAGTACAAATACTTCATATACACTAGGGGAAATAATTATTGAACCACCCACGTATGATTTATTAAGACGCTGAAAAAATCCATTGTGTCCATTCTATCCGTTGTGTCGTGGCTACTAAAACGGCCCCATATGCATCTTATTAATAATGCATACATGCCATATTGCATATGCTACATAAACTATTTTACTCTACTCTACTAAAAATAAAATTTAATTTAATTTATGGAAAACTTTGAAATACATAATGTTTCAATTTCGTGAAAATACATTTTTGATGAAATAATAACCAGTAAATATTTATTACGCATATTCTCAATACATTTGAAAGCTTTAAAGACATTCATTGCATTTCAAGATTTAACCGAAATGTAGACGATTTATCCATCCAGAAAATTATTATGCACATAATAAAATATACTTTTCTCATATGTAAATAAAAATTGTTTTGAAATGTATATTAAAAGTTTTTGCAGCTAAGAAAAGTCTTAAAATGATTGGAAAATGAATAAAAATCGCAGTTAGAAAAACCTTCCATTGACACGAAACTTGGACAAGAGTATCAAACTGTCCAAATTCCTTCTTTGGTGAACTATTCATTTTCAGCATGTTTACTAAAAAATATACGTTACAAGCATCATAAGTTGAAATTTCTCAACCATAAAGTCATTGAAATCGTTTATAAAAAGGAATTGGGAATAAAGTTCCCCGTCTCATAAAAAATATCGATATCTGGTATTCCATTTATTTTCTTGAAAAAGGAAAAATAAACTTATAATGTATATTTGATAGTTAAATTGTTTAATAATAACAATAAATATATCTAAAACTTTAAACGTTTGTCTTTCTTTGATAAACTATTATTTATTATGATAAAACATGTAAAAGTTACATAATATATATAAAAATTTTAATGAGAAAATTATTTTAAGAAAGGGCTGTCATGTATAAATTACTCATTATTTTCGATTTTTTAGTACTTTTAAGGACCAATATTTCCGATAAGTAATTTACTCATTACTTAGGAACACACATTTTCCGATTAAACTAGGTGAAGATTTCTATTTAAATATAGCAGTTCTGAATAGGAAGCGCTACAGTAGTAATATAAGCCGCTTGAACCCCGTTTAAAACAGTGTTAACAGGCATTTTTGCTTATATCATTCTAACAATTTTAAACAATATTAGATTTAAAGAATTTTCTTAAGAGTTCTCTACTTTTTGAATATTTTCTTTATTTTAATTATAAAAAGCATTTTTGTTGATATGCGTATACATTTATCGGTTTATAATACAGGGTAAGTACAAATGATGGACCCGATTAAAAAAAATCATAATTTCGAAGCTACTGCACAAATTACAATAAGTGTAATCCCCGAATTTAAACAGAAATATCCCATTTTTTTTTCCTTTACAAATGTTCGATGTCTGACCCTCTTATTACAAGGCTTACGTTCAATCTTTAATCCATTTCGTTCCAAACATTTTGTAACATCACTCTGTCAATGTTTCTGAATGCTGCACAAATGAGTTCTTTAAGTTATGACAGTGTTTTCGGATACATAAACAATGTCTTTGACACAGCCAGAACTTTAAGAATGCATTTGTGCAGCATTCAGAAACATTGAAAGAGTGATGCTACAAATCGTTTTGAACGAATTAGATTACAGATTGAACGTATGCCTGTAACAAGAATGTCAAACATCAAACATTTGTAACTGAAAAGAACATGGTCTATTTCTATTTAAATTCATGTATCACTTATTGTAATATGTGCAGTAGTTTTGAAAATATGATTCTTTTTAAAAATCGGGTCCACCAGTTGCCCTCACCCTGTATATTTTATTTTAAAACTAGATGAATGAGTATATGATTCAATATGCATTCAAGATGTGGAGTTTTATGTTAAAAATAAATGTTTCGTTTTCAAATATTTTGCAGCAAAAACGTATTTATCTTAGCATCTTGTGAAAATTAAATTTCAAAGTTCCTTTTCAAATTTATATTCTAAATGATTGAAATATAAATGACTTTTATTTAATTTGAATAAAAGTATTTAAACAGTAATTGTCGATTTTAAACTTAACTAATTTTCCTTCCGTTTTAATGGGAATAATGAAAAGAAGAAATTAGTTTCCACATGCCTTTTAATAGTGTGTTTAAGAAAAATCATTAAGGAAATTGAACAGATTTTTTAAATCAGTAACTAATTTTCCCCTCTTTATTAATGTACTATATAGGAATAATTAACTACGTAATTGAAATACAGCGTTTAATGTTAAATTAAATAAGAACTGTTCTTCAACATATTGCGTGAAATTAAAAGAAAACAAACCATTTATTTATTTTTTTATTAGAAATATAATTATTTATAATAAATAGTAAATACTTTGTAATTTGTAAAACCGAGTTATTTTGTAATTATGACGCAATTTAGAGTAAAAGCAATCTTTGAAAGGCTTTTTGCTGACAAAGCTTTGTAGCTTTTACATTTGTAAAATAAATAAATAAATAAAAAGTAAAAAAGATTGTATCCCATAAAAGTCTGTTTAATACTTTTTTTTTAGCATGAACTTTCATGTAGCAGCGTACACAATGATAAGAACCACCAATTTGTTGACTAAATATTAAAAATCCCAAATGACTAAGTTCCGGTTTTCGACGGATTTATACGTTTCAGGTGTCAGGGATCCCGAAAAATATGTTTTCATAATATGTCTGTCTGGGAATCTGTCTGTCTGTGTGTCTGTATGGGACACATATTTTGTGGACGTTCTGTCTCAAGAAATGATGAACTGAATTTAATAAGAGTTCAGATTCAATTAGTCCTTGATATAATATGGTGCTACTAACTTTTTGGTGTAAATCGCCCAATAGATGGCGCTGTTATGCTGCATTATTCATGATTATCCCAATAGCTCTATCTCACGAACTAATGCACGAATTTTCATCAAACTTAAGATTCAGTTAATCTGTGATATAAATCAGTGCTGTTAAGATTTTGGAGTGAATCGCCCAACAGGTGGCACTACTGCATTTTCACTATTTCCGCAATAGCTGTATCTCAAGTACTAATGCATGAATTTTCATCAAACTTTAGATTCAGTTAGTCCCTGATATTATTTGATCCTTATATGTTTTTGATGTAAATTGCCTAACGGGTGCCACGCTATGCAGAATTTTTCACGATTTCTCCAATAGCTCTATCTCAAAAACTAATGCATGGATTTTTATCAAACTTCAAATTCAATTAGAAATTCACGTAAGTTGTTGCTGATTACGATTTGGTGTAAATCATCTAACCGGTGGTGTTGCTAAACTGAATTTATCAGGAAGTATTAAGATGTATATGATAGAAGAAAGATTTAGGATTGCCACATCCGACTAGTTACTTTATTGTGTAAAAGAAATTAACCTCTGAAGCGTTTAAAAGACAAAATTACCCCTTTATCAAAACATTTTAAAGTGCATTTACGTTCTGAGAATTTTCTTTGCAATTTCCATGCCTGCAAAATGCCTTTATATACGAACCGAATTTGCATATTTCGCTTCCCTTTTCTTGGAGTGGCACTCCACAGAGTTCTAGGTAATAATAGAGATGTAGTATGCCATAAAAATCCTTTGCAATATGAAGGCGGTCATTGCTCAAATTTAAAAACCGTCATTCGGCACAGCCGGACACAGACTCTGAGAAACAACATGTTTTTGAACTTAATTTTGACTGGTTTCAGGTTTATATTTTTAACATCACGACAAAGAAAAGCACTTCATTTCCATCTATCTCTTACCTCCGTGGAGGAACTCGATACTCTTGTGGAGTTTAGATGCTCATTTAATAATAATTTCTGTTCGCGTTCATATACTAATTTTTCAGCATCAATTTTTAAGATGACTTATATTTCCAGTGAATTTACAGTTTGATTTCCAATTTTCATTATGTAATTATGTAAGATTGTCGTACTTCTCCTCAGAACGACATTTTCTGAAAATTATTTACGGATGTGTGCGATGATATCACAAACTTATTGAGTGTTCACATAAATTTTAAAACACAGTGTAGACAATGTATAGGGTTTAAACTAATATCTGGAAAAACTCAAATAACTTTTGGATGGATAAAGTTAGAATTGTGGTACAATGTGTCTATCTCTAATGAAACGATTATGCACTATCATATACTAATGAGTGTAGAGCTCTCAGTTGCTAAATTTGGAAGGTATCTACTGTATCTAAAAATTATGAGAGATAGCGAACTAAAGGCGATAACGAAAGTGTAGAACATGTTTGATTTAACATGAAATGGTGCTTTATATGTAAAAATAACTGCATTCAAACCTCTGAAATGAAAATATTTTGATTTATAATCATAGGCCCAAATATGTCACTTATCAATAGTAAAATTAATAAGCTATAATAAACGTAAATAACCTAAAAAAATAAGGCAATCCGAGTATATGTACTAGAGTTATAGCCAAGCCATATGGTCAGACAAACTCTATTCATAAACACTTTTCAACTATGTCGGAAAGTGTTAAAATGATACTATTACATATCTCCTTTAAATATTCGTTTTCTTTTAAAATCATACATATTTGTTTTTATTAAAGTATTTTATTTCATGACAGTACCAATTTATTTTATTTATAGTGATTTAATTAAACTTTTATGTTTGTACTACTAAAATTTGCATCTGATGTACTGTCAGAAATATAATATTGGTTTTCGGTCGTCACCTGATTCCATGAGTGTCGGATAAACGGGTGTCTACTATAAATGGATTCTGTAAGAGAACACTGTAATTGTATGCACTCTCTAACAAAAAATCTAAATCAGGCGCTTGATTTTTATTTTATGACATTTTCCTTTTTGAAAGATAAAATAAATCAATCTATCTGTGAGTTTTTTTTTAATCTTCTTCTTAACTTTTCAAAATGTCACAACTTGCCTCGGAAGCGCGGAGCATTTTTCATCAAGAATGCAGATAACTCTTGAAACTTTGCCAAAAAGATTTTTTTTAAAGAACTCTTATAAATTTCATTTTGAATTTATGACTTTCTTTAAGATTTGTTTAATGTGTGCTAGTAGTAATATATGTATATATATATATATATAGTAACCAAAAAAAAAAATAAATATGAATATTAAATAGTATAAAATAAAGCATTAATAATGGATATAAATCTAATGGCTCAATGTAAAGCAATGTCTTTTATTAAAGGCTTTATTTGCTATTTTATGTTAATTGTACAATTTAGATTATATTTAAAGAATGAAGGAATCAAACTCGTATTTTGTAATATATATTACAAAATACGAGCGAAATTATTCTTTTTTTCGTAGGTGGTTATCAAAATAATGGAAACACTTGTGAATGAAAGGGACATTTAAGAATTCCCTTCGTAAGCATTAAAATATAATCTTAGCTGCCAGATTTTTTTAAATATAAAAAGTACATGTATTAGGTAGTATGAGAGAGCTCTAGAGGAGTTGTCTACGTTTTGATTTTTTTTTTGTCAGAAGCGTAAAATGTCAGACCTCACAGATTTTCAAAGAGGTCAAATTGTAGTAGCCCGACTAGCTGGAGCAACGGTGACCGAAACATCCCAGCTTATAGGCGTTTCTAGAGGTACGGTGTCTAAAGTCATGACAGCATACACACAACTCGGAAAGACAAGCTCAGCAAAGCAAAATAGTGGACCGAAGGAGAAGCTGAGTGAAAGAGACCGACGGGTATTGAAGCGGATTGTAATGTTTAAAAAGAAAACAACTGCAGCCAAAGTGACCGCAGAGCTCAATCAGCATCTGGATTCTCCAGTGTCAACAATTACAGTTCGGAGATACCTTCATAAAGAGAACAGTTACGGCAGAACAGCAATTCCCAAGCCACTTGTCACAGATGCTAATGCCAAACGTCGGGTAGAGTGGTGCCACAACCACAAAACCTGGTCGATTGATAAGTGGAAGACTGTTATATGGTCAGACGAATCATCTTTCACATTGTTCTCCACAACAGGACGGGTACATGTCTGGAGAACACCTGCACAAGCGTATGATCCTGACTGCCTCCGTCCAACTGTCAAGCATGGAGGTGGATCGGTCATGGTATGGGCAGCCGTGTCATGGTTTTCTGCTGCTCCAATCGTAACCCTGAAAGGAAGGAACACTGGGGAGAAGTATATAGAAGTTTTAGCTCTCCAGGTCCATCCCATGATGCAAATTTTGTTTCCTGCAGGAGATGGAATTTTCCAGGATGATAATGCCCCTATTCATGCAGTCAGAGTTGTCCAATCATGGTTTGATGAACATGAGGATGAGGTGGAACATCTATCTTGGACCGCACAGTCCCCAGACCACAACATTTTTATTCTTTTAAAGAGTTTTCCCTAATCACACGACGACATCTGCGACATAATATTAAACAAATGAAACGTTATTTTAAAATTTCTCGCTTGCATTTCAATATTTTTAAATTATTCTTTTGTTCGTAGGATTGTACATTTTTTTATTTTGGGTGCAGTTTCATACGGATAAAACTTTAATTTTTGGAACCAACCAATCATTTTTTTTTCAAATAATTGAAAGTGTTTTCTGAATAAAACTACAACAAAAAATACAGGAAAAATAAGTGATGCATCAAGCATAGATTCTGGATGACTTTCCAACACTTCCTGAATACTGTAGCAGAATTAGACTGTTTAATAAGATTAAGGGAGATATTTTAAGTAAACAATTTAGGGAACAGTTGAAACTTACATTCAGAAATAACCATCCATACACGTGAATGTATCAGTTTTTTTGCGTAGCCCTGTATATGAACTTATTTATTTTTACAAACGTCTCTTAGTAACTAAATATTGTTCATTGGTCTGAATTTTTTTTTTATTCAATTAAAAAGCACCATTAAGCTATTCACAATCATACATAGTAATGCTTAGTATTCTTTTGTGTAGCCGTGTATATTATTTACAGAATTTATACACATTGCGCGGTTGGCAAAGATTCTTTAAACTTAAAACTGCATGCCAAAACTAACAACATACATCTGGCATGTATAGGTTATACACGGCTGCCGCAGGCGACTATTTTTATTTTCCATTCGAACAAAATTTTAGGAAAATAAATTTTGTAGTATATTGCTCTGGCAGATGTTATTAAAGTGTATATAAAAAAAAAATATTGTTCTTAAAAAATGGTGCGTGATAGAATTTAAAAATAGTCGTCAGGGCTTGATTAATGCACGAGCCTCCGGGGCCTCGGCCCTGGGCCCACCAATTTCAGTGGCCCACACATTTGTGTGTATTTTTTCACAATTTAAGTTTTTCCACTGTTTGCATTTTATATTTTGGTCCCTGACGAAAAAACAAAGTTTTACTGTAATAAAAAACCTCCGTATTTAATTTTTCTGTAAAAGTCCTTTTCAATTTGAGAGTACCTATAATTTTCAAAACTTGCGTATCCAGAAAATCAAATTTGGGGAAAATGCCAAAAACTGCATACTGTGTCTATTGGTTTCAATATAAACGAGGATTTTATAATGTCAGAATTATAGTTTAAAATGATTACTAGACTGTTAGGAAAAACACAATTTTTAATGATTTCGGAGAATGTGAGTTTTGAAAAAGACGTCTTCTTTTAGTCTGCAACATAAACTGTGGATCATAGATGTTTGTGAAATATGCAAATGCTTATTTGAGAAAGTGGACGGTAATTCATTTTCTTGATTATTCTTGTAAGTTATTTTTTTTTTTAAACTTTCACCTAAACAACTTTGTCAACTCATCAACCAAACCTCTTTTTTTTCTGAAAGTGTCACCGGGATTGGGGAGGCAGGGAGGGGGTCAACTTTTTAACAGGCCCCGGGCCCAACTTCAGTTTGATTGAGCTCTGATAGTTGCCCGCATCAGCCCCTATTATAGACACTACTTTAACTGGATTATTTTGTGTGACTCTGTAAATAAATTATAAATACTCTGCACTCCATATTCTACAGAAAGAATGTTTTAGTATATTTCAGAAATGCATATTAATTTTATTATGCTAAAATAGTATAACATCATTAAAATACATCTGAAAAGATTTTTCCTATAGACCGTTGTAGGTTATGTTCGACATTTAGCATATTTTAGAAAAAAAAAAAACAGTCTACGAGACGAGAAAGCTTTTTACTGACTCATTTAGCTTACCCGTGCTAGTAGCGTAATCAGAGTGGTGGGTGGGTGTCCAAACATTCTGGATGCCTCTATTTTCACACAGTTTTTTTCGCCATTTTTAATCGCAGAAAATACTTCCATTAGATAAGGCGAAAGGTGATACTTTAAAATAGTGCTACTCACAAATTCATGACCTGTTACATGGTTACGACACCGCCCAGTGTTACATTCTCGTTCTGAAAGCACACTCATCACGTATACCATAGAACTACTTTAATATTGAAAATGAATTGCTACTATGTTGTTATTTCCATATTCACAATTTAAAATTTTATTTGTTTTAAAAAATAAATTTAAATAAACAAAAAATGTCCTCATGCAGTAAAGCATAAAAAAAAAAAAAATATTTAAATGCAGACAGCCTATTTCTCGTCAGGATTCGCTATAAATGCAAAAAAAAATTCTGTTAAATCAGTAATACCCATTTTTATTTTATTTCTGTCACACAGGCTATACTAATAAAACAAAGTTTCGCTCTGTCTGTGTGTATGTGCGTGGGTCTGGCTGTGTGCGATGGCTCGCGAAAACTGCTGTACTTAGAAGTCTGAAAATTTAGATGTGAATAGTCCAAGACAGGTCCTGATGCATCTGTGGTTCAGATTTTTAAAATTTTAAGGGCCGAGGCCCCTGGGGCCCTTTAAGATTTTATACACTAATTTGATAATAACTTACCCCTTTTTCATCCAATCTTCTTCGTTTTGGGGGACTTATTTCTATTTAGTGATTTTTGCCAGTCTACATTTTAGTTAAGACCCAGGCTCTTGGGGCCCGATATAGGGCCCCTTGAAGTTTTTATGTCAATAAGTTGTTAATAATTTGCTTCCTTTTAATCTGATTTTTTTTTGTATCCCTTTTCCATTTAGTTATTCTCACGTTTCTACATTCATTTAAGATCCTGGGCCCCCATAGGGTGCGTAGGGCAAGTCCAGGACCCCTTGCACTTTTTGTGCACCAAAAATTTTTAATGCCCTATTTATCTTATCTTCTTAGTGCATAATTTTAAAATTGCGTCTGAGACGTTTCTTTCCAGACTAATACCCTCATATTTTTATTGGGGCCCTAGGGCCCTTTTTTAAACATTTACCGCCTTTTCTGCGCATTTCTTTAAAATATTATTTTAACGAATAATTCATATTATTCCCTAAGCTTTATTTTGACTAATTGAAGATCTAAAGCGCTAAGTACTAAGACTTTTTAGCATGTTTTCATGTTTTCATGTTAGGGCCCTGTTTTTAACTATCAGTTGGCTCCTTTCGGGACCCCTATTGTAGCTCCCTTAAAAATGGTCCGATTCCGAAGCTTTTTTTTTTTAACAACTTCTAAGATCCTCCAGCTACTATATTAGTGACAAAAAAAAAATTCTCAGGCTTCAGCTGCCACCAATTTTGAATATTAATCGCCTTCTTGGGGACCTTGTTGCAGCTTCTTTAAAAATGATCCGAATCGGTTGCAATTTTTTTAACATAGTTGTAGCGTCCTCCGACTACTTTAAAAGCTACTAAGAATATCTTTATGCCCAACTACATACCAGTTATGTCCCTGGCCTCCTGGGGCCCCATATGGTCCCGTAGGGCCCGGCCCAGGTCCTTTGAATATTTTTGTGCGTCATGCATTTTTCACTCCCTAATTTTCTTACCTCGTCAGTGCATAATTTTAAATTTGAGACTTGGTCTCTTCTTCCGCAACCATCACCCTCGTATATTTATAGGGGCCCTAGGGCCTTTTTTGAAGCATTTAACCTATTTTTGTGTATTTGATTAAAATATTATTCGACCGAAAAATCCATACCCTTTGCTTAGTTTTGGCTAATCTAAAGATCTAAAGCTATAAGTACTAAGACATTGTAACGTTTTTCCATGTTAGGGCCTTGTTTTTAACTATCAGTTGGCCCCTGTTGTGCCCTATACTGTAGCTACCTTAAAAATGATCTCATTCAGAAGCTTTTTTTTTTTCTAACAACTTCCGCCAGCTACTACATGAAACATTAAAAAAAAATCAGACTTCTGCTACCAACAATTATAAATATTTATCGCCTTCTTGGGGCCCTAAGGCAGCTTCTTTAAAAAGGATCGGAATTGCTTGCAATTTTCTTTAACACATTTCTAGCATCCTCTGATTACTTTAAAACTGCTAAGAAATATCTTATATAAATTAGTACATAAATTTGTGGCGATGTTTAAAAATCCTTGTACAAAAAAAGCTCCAATCTAATAAAACGCAACTTATTGAAGCTAGATTTGATTCTTGGTATCATGTGATTAAAAAGGGTGAACTCTAAAAACTAGTTTTCCCTATGAAAAGACGCTGTGAAGCTGTAATAAAAAACAAGGGTTATCCTACTAAATATTGAATGCGTAAATGTAACTTTAAAGTACAATTAAATCTAAGATACATCTTATTTTTGTAAGTGTAACTTTTTTTGCAATACAGATATTTTAATTATGTTTTTTTCATTACATTCTACATAAAATTACCTTGAATTGGAATATGAACATTTGTTTTTAAGCGAAGTTTATTATATTCTTCAAGCACACAAATTTATAATACATGAATATTTCAAAAAATGTTCACAAATTTGGCCACCACTCTGTATATACATATATGCATATTACTTTAATAAATCTGCTTTTCACAATCTGTACTGAAATCTATCTATAGAATTTGAGATATAAGAATATTTCTCGTCGATATAGAAAAAGGAATAGTATGAAACCTTTCATCTGAAATCATCTGAAGTGCTTTCGTAAATTATGCATTTATTCTTTGAATATAATCCATAATACTTTGAATATGGCAAGCAAAATTCTGGTCCAACTATTTTTTCATCAATATTTGGTTTGAATTCTCTGGTGTAATGTCAAATAAGGCAGTCTGCATATAAGTCTGAAAGCGAAATTCAAATCTAAATGCAACTTGCTCGCTTATGGGATGTTTAGAATATAAAATTTTGAATTCAGATGTGGTAGGAATTTCTATTATTATGTAAAAGGAAATTTGGATCATTAGCCAAGACAGAAAATGCAATTCCTTCTAGAAATGTATCCTTTGATATTAAATTATACAGATCCTAATCCTATTGAAAAAATTGTGGTTTTACTGAAATAGCAGAATACATCTGTGTATTTGAATTAGTGTATTATGTGGTTGGTAAATTTGTGCCGTTTCTACAATATATTTTATCGATATATTTTGTTCTACATTAGGGATTCATTTAAATGAAAGATATATATGTTAGTTAAGGTGGTTGGTTAAAGCACTTTCGCTGTCGTTATCTTTTACTACTAATGAAACAAAAGCAATTTTAAGAAGCTACACTAGTCCACAATGTTGCCAAATCTGGTCGTTTTTTTAATTCAGAGACTCTGAGTTCCTACCATAAAATCTTGGATAGAATTTTTTATTCTTTTTATTCAAGAATGGTTTAATTTTGTTTAAAAAGAAAATAACTATTTAAATTTTCTGGTGGAAATTTTTAATGTCTGAATAACATCCAGATTTGGCAACACTGCTAGTCAACTTTAGACACTCGCAAGCTAATTTTTCATAAATAGCAGTGTTATTTTCAAATTTTGCGATTGTATTTCGATATTTATAAATGCAGAGGGCCAATACTGAGGATAGCTGAGATCGATCTCTAACTCAATGCTTTTTATTTTTCCGTTTTTGGTTGCACATTTTTTTATGAGACCAGTTTCTATTTTGTAACAAGTTTACAAAGTGGAAGTATCTAAACAACAATAACAACAACAACAACAACAACAACAAACCATATGGGTACATGTGATCGAATATAGCACAGAATATTTCGCTTAATCTTTCTTTCAAAACAATTTATACTTTAATTAATAAATACAAATAATTAATTTACAATTATTAAATCATTACATAGATGGCATCATCATTAAATTTAATTTAAAAAGAATTATAAAGATTTTTTTAATCAAATTAAAAATATTAAATTCAAACTATTTAAAAAAAATCAAAATTCCGATTTTTTTTTTTTTTTTTACTTCGAAATTTTGAAAATTTAGTCTGTTAAATAAAATTTAAAATTTCTCAATACAAAAAAAAGAAAATGTTTAAACGAAATTTAAAATGCCGAACTTTCTTAAGAATTCAGTGGATGTTTAGACGAAATTTAAAGTTTCGTATTTTCTCAAAATAAAACAAATTGTTTAAACGAAATTTAAAATCCCAAAACATAAAAATAGCGAAATTTAAACAAAATTTAAATTATTGCAGTTTCTTAAAAAAAAACAGATTTTTTTAATTTAAAAAAACCCTCCATTGATAAAATTTTTTACAACTGTACGCCATAAATTACAAAGCAATCCTTTACGTATTATGAAATCTATTACGAATTTTAAGCAATAGATTGCGTAATGAGACAATAATTGTAAAATTTTCCATAATAAATAAGCCATGACAAATAATTGCATAATATTCATATTACTAAATAATTATGAATTGGTAAGTAAAATATTAAAACTTTGATTGTTTTATTTTTTTCTATTCTCATGGCATAATTTTCGTTATTATTCGTATTTCTAAACTTTTAAAGACATTTTAGGTTATTTTAAAATACAAGAACTCATCTATTACTCATTTTTGTCAGACGATAGTAAATTTAAATATCTGCTGCGGTATATATAACAGTTTTCCGGAATAAATAAAAGCATCGCAACTTCTAAAAAAAAATTGAATTAAAAAAAAATTTGATGAATTTTTTTTACAACTGCTGGCCGTAAAATGACAATTTTTTAATCAAAAAATTAAATAAATATATAAATGAATAAATTATATCTTCAAAAATGCTTCAATACAGAAAAAAAGTTTTAAATTCTCTAACTAATTTTAATATTTTTCTTGTCTATGTATACATAATAATTTATTATACAGCATTCTTCTTTATAATGTAAAATTATATTACATTTAAATAAAACATTTAAACTTCGTCATTTATCATAAAGAATAAATACATCACAGTAGTTTTTTTTTTATAGAAAGACAATTAAAAAATATATATATATATTGTGAATGTCAGTGCTTATTTATCGTATCGTCATAATAATAATTTAAAAAAAAACGACAGCAACGCAAAAAATTAAAAAAAAAACCTGAAAATGGAAAAAAGGTATTTTTATTAAATTATGGGACAATGAAATAAAAAAATACAAAATGTCAACTTCCGTCCTTTGTGTGCTGAACCGAAGACCTTCCGTACAGCTGTCAGACGCTCTACCACAAGGTTATGACGACTGCACGGAAAAGATTAAAATTAAGATTCTGTTTTAAAATCAAAATCGCAGAAATGGTCCGATGGCATTGAAAAAATTCATTTTATTAAAATACTATAAAACTTTTTCAAAATTTTATGGGCTTAGAAGTCGTATATTCCCGCGGCGAGCATCTTGGATGTTTTGAGTTTTGTTGGCAATGTTCGCGATCTTTATCTATATGTCAACCCCGACGAGTGACGTGCTCTAGAAACTCCGTTTTTCCGCAAGATTGAGTTTTAAAGTAAAGTCAGTCGTAGATTTAGCTGGTGTGAGTAAGTGATGATGTTTTTATTTTGTGATTTTGATTGAATTTGATTTTGAAGAATTTATTTGATTAACTATGGATTCTATAGTCCGTTTACCCGCTGTTGCTCATGTAATAAAGAAATATCGTGAAATTTTTAAGGAAAAAAGAGGTTTTGTTTAGATAGTTTAATCATAGGCTTATTTAGTGAAATGAAGTTAATTGTAGCAGGTATTTTGTGCTTGAGCTTTCAAGAAATGATATGTCTGTTAAGGTATCTAAGTAATTTTATGCATATCTTGTTGTAATGACTTATATTAGCCGTTTATTGTATATTTTTCATGCATTTCGCGCATTTTTGAGATTGCTGCACAGCAACAAATGTACATATACTAACTGCCCCTTTAGGAGTTTCGTGCATTTTTCAGATTGCTGCAGAAGTAGTTTGCTGAATCCAATGATTTTTTCCGTTTATGAACGCTATGCGTTCATACGTCCATTTACCTATTACCGTTTTAACGAGCTTCGTGCATTTTGCAGATTGCTGCAGAAGTAATTTGCTGAATTCGGTGATTTTTTTTTTTTTTTTTTTTTTTTTTTTTTTTTTGTTAATGAACGCGTAGCTTCATACTTACATTTACTAAGTGCCGCTTTAAGGAGTTTCCTGCGTTTTTGAGGTTTATATTTTATTATTTTCATTTTATTTTCGTAAGGCCTAACATGTGTATAAATCGCTGCTTCACGACATTTACTACTTAGTGGAAAAGGGATTTTCACGCCAAGAAAAAAAATCCAAGATGGTTGCCGCGGGAATATATGTCATCTGTTCCATTTTATGGTTTGCCGTGTGATAGGCGGTATTCAGATGTAAGTTCACAAAATTTCAAGTCTCTATCATATACAGCTTCACTTTACAGACTCTGCGACGGTCAGACAGACAGACAAAGGAGAGAGGCGACTAACGTTTTGTCAGATGAATGAAACCCTGAAAACGCAACAAAATCGGAAAGTAAAAGTACCCAAATGAAGATAGGCCTCATCTGTCCTATAAAATAAATTATTGAAAAATATTGTAAAACAAGCCGGAAATTTAAAAAGAAAGTTACCAAGTGTAACTTAACTTGCATGAAACTACAGCGAAAGCCACTAACCATTTTCCGACACCTGTAAAAATACTTCAGAAATTTAAAGTAAAACGGAAGATAGAGATTGCTTTTGCGCATAAAAGTTAATACCGACTGAACGTTCTCACGGAAAAAAATATCTATTTTTATACTAATACTCTACAAGTTTATTTTTGGAAAATACTTAAAATATGTAAATGATCTTTTGAACTTTTACATATTTTTCGAACAATTTATTTATTTTTCTTTTTGGAATTGTGGTTGATATACATGTATAGTAGGAGAAGGTGGCCTAAATTGATCCCCTTAAGGGGAAAACTTGTGTAAAATAACATATCTGCTTAAATAAAACTTTTGTCCTATGCTAATATGTTTTACACTATATTTTGCATCAGAAACATACTTTAATAATATTTTAAACTCAAATTGAGTAATGAAAAAATAGATTTTTGAAAGCGTGTCCAAAGGATCATTTTACTCTCACCCAAGAGCAAAATGATCCTCCATTTAAAAATAATTGTAAATTGTTTTTATCGACAAAGTAAAGGATATAAAAGTAATTATGGCAATACATAAGCGACCTGGAAAAAACGGAATTTGTTTCATTTTCGTCAAAGAAATTGGTCGCTTATGGAGGGAGTTCAACTGGGATGGTATCTGAATGGAGGTGAAGTTAGTTTTGATCCTATGGGAATAAATTTCGTTCCATGAAAAAATGTTCGTTCAGGGAGGTGGTCGCACAGGGAGGTTACACTGTATATGAATTTTAGAAAAAAGTAGCCACTGACAACACTGATGGGAATATGTCTTTGCTTTGACTTCATGATATTTTCTTTGCTTGTTCTGGCTATCGTTTTTAGATTTTGAATATTTTAATTGGATTTTCTTAGCGGCAGCCTCTTTTATCTTCTCTTTCTGTTCTCTATTTTTAGTTTCCAAGCACAGTTGATTTTTAAATGGGCTGCTCGTTAAAATGGCACTTTCCATCGATTTGCTTTTTCTGGAAGTGCTTGATTCCATTTTCTTTAGAGACGGTAGTATAACACATGAACTCAAAGAGAAAGGTTTGGGGCAGTCACACATTTGGCTCCCATGATGTCTAAAAACCAGTACCGAATTTTCTTCAGGCAATAAAATGGTAGTTAAACGATCCACATAATGGATCATTTTACCCGATAACATGACTGTCATTTTAGGTCATATAATTAGATGACGTCGAGAAACATAACAAACTTAGCATGTGCAATACACATCCTAAAGCATTCTCTATTAAGTAAACCAAGTCATATTTCTGTACATGAAAGACTGTATATGTAAATAAATGTGAAAGTTAGTGCTTATCTTATAACAGATGTTATAAAAATCACTTTTTCAAAGAATTCTATTCAGACGCGTAATACTACGATCGTTTGAATACCAATAATGCTTCTTCTTCACTTGGCACAACTAGTTTATGGTTACCCTGTGCATAGCGCGACCTGTATGAAAGAAAACCTATGTGGATCGTTTTGCCCGCTAGGATCATTTTAGGCCACCTTCCCCTGTTAGAAAAATACAAAAATCATTTCTTAAAATTTAAAATTATGGAATGAAAGTAGTTTTGAAATTTTCATAAAATCCTGTAATACTTTTTTAAAATTGTTTCAAAATAATTATATATTTTTCCTTCGTAAAGCCCTTTCAGGATAACTCAAAAAAGTATTATAAAATGTTCAAAAAAAAAAAAAAGAGATCAAACGGTATCTAGTCTATTCAGAAAGATTTCTAATTATTTGAGGTGTTTCACACAATTTGAATTATTAATTTTAAACATTCTTCAGAAATTTCTTTTATCTACTTCAATAAAAAAATTCCTTTTATATACAACAAATATTTCAACCAGACATTAAAATTTTGTAACTTGAACCCCAGTGATTAAGTTCTTTGTTTATTTGAATACATTCTAATGAGAAATCTATACAGTTTTTGTCTCTATAAAATCCAAAAAGAAAAAGGAAACTCTCAATTTTCAATATAAAACCCGTTAAAATTCATGACGTATGAAAAAATAATAAAATATGATAAATCACAGTTTCAGGAAAATTATCGAAGCTGAACAAATATCCGCAATTCTATTGAAATTTCTGGAAAATAAAAGATTTTACGGATGGCATTTCTTAAATTGTTGCATGGAAATTTTCCCGTGATTAAAGAAACAATCAATTATATTTTTTTAAAAGAAATTCTATTTCCTGTAATTCGCAACTCTTATGCTTGCCACTTTGAAATAGTTGATAACTCAAGGCTTTTAAAAGTATTTTCTTATTCATGATATCCGGAACAAAAGAAAATTAAGGAAATGTGTGCAAGGGGAAAAAATCACAAAAAAATTTCAATTTCACTTTTTGATAAAAAATTATTTTATTGTCTTGTTATCTATTATTTTCTTTTCCCTTTGTTTGGAATTTCTTTTTATCTTCTAAGACAGGAATCTTTTTTAGTAGATTTCTTTAAATTTGTTTTGGTGTTTAAGATGATTTTAAATTAAAAATATTTTTGGTATTTATGGAAATTGACGTTTTTGAAAGGAGGACAAATATGATTAAATAATACTGATGTGTAACGTTTTGCTCATGCTTTATTAAACCGTTGTCTTTCAGATTTTTCTTTTAATTTTTACGTGTACGTATAGAGTGTACAGTCATAAGTTTTACAGAAGAAATCTAATTTTTCTAGTCATAGTTATCTGCAGAAAAGTTTATGAATGGAAACTGGTATAATCAGCATAATCTTTCACATATTAATCACTAACGATAAAAAAACTTAATTTTCATGTTGTTTCAATTTATAAATTATAACTATTCGTTATAAGTTTTTTCTACTGCTTCCAGAAAAACGTACAAGAAAGAGCTTTATGTACAAGAACACATCTGAGTATTATGTGAAAGCCTCCACATTCAACTCTAGTGATTATGATTTTTTTTATTTGAATTTTTTTAAAGGAACATATATGTCGTTAAAATTCAATTCAGATGAGAAAAAAAATAGAACACGATAAATCACAGTGAAATTATCGAAGCACGATAAAACTCCGCAATTCTACTGAAGTTTCTGAAAAATGAAAGATTTTACGGATGGCATGTCTTGAATTGCTGCCTTGAAATTGAAAATTTCCTGTGAGTAAAGAAACGTTCATTTATATTTTTGTAAAGAGATTCTATTTCCTTCAGTTCTCAGCACTTATGGGTGTCACTTTGAAATATTTGACAATCCAAGATTTTTAAAAGTATTTTTTTATTCCTGATATCCGGAACAAAAGGAAACTACGAAAGAAAGCGTGAGGAAAAAATCACCTTTAATATATATATATATATATATATATATATATATATATATATATATATATGTAAACTTCATTATCTTTTACTTTCGTATTATCTATTATTTGCATTTGCATTTGTTCGGTTTTTCTTTTCATCTTCTAAGATATGAGAATTTTAGTAGATTTTTAAAATAATTTTTTAAATGTTTAAGAGGATTTTAAATTAACTATTATTTAAGGAAACTAAAGTGATTGAAAGGAGTACAGAGGTAGTTAAATAATACGGTTGCATCGAATTTTGTTATGAGCTTTACAAAAACTATTTTTTGCAGTATTTTTCTTTATGTAATTTTTCCCGCGTACAGAGTGCACGATGCTGAGGTCTTTAGAAGTGAACTAATCGTCTTCCTTATCTTAGTCAATTGCGGAAAACTTTATAAATTTCAACTACTATACTCAGTATAATATTTCACTAAGAGGGAAAAAGTCCAATTCCCTGGTATTTCACATATATTAATTTATAAATTAAAATTATTCCTTAGAAGTTTTACTGTAATAAAACATTTATTTCATGCACATGAAAGTATTTCTGTAATATTTGTATATTTTCAATCTTCAACCCAAGTGATTACTTTTTGTAAATTTGAATACTTTGTAGTAAGCTTTCTATACGTCTTTTGTCTCTTGAAAATAGAAGAATCAAAAGAACGCACTCATCTTTTCCATATGAGGACTGTTAAAATCCTTTTCAATTGGAAAAGTAAATTTTATGATAAATCAAAGTTTCAACGAAATTAACTAAGCCGGGAAAAAAACCCTGCAATTTTATTGATATTTCTCAAAATAAAAGTATATATATATATATATATACATTATGTATTAAATGCATTTGTCAGACCCAGAATCCTGCACCATAAATAAACAAAGTATAACTATAAAACATCCAAGAAATTTAAACAGATATAACCTGAACAAGTAAAAAACCAAGAAAAAACAACAAAAAACTGTGGCCTCTTCAGCGGTGGGCATTTTAAAAAGCACAGCAATGTTTCAGACTAATTACAATTTACAACAAACTATTATTCAGTAGTGGCAGTGGGTTTCGGCCAGAGTGTCGCAAAGTATAAATCAAATGCATAAATCAAATGCCACTGCCACTACTGAATAATAGTTTTTTCCGTATATATACATATATACGGATGACATTTCTTAAATTGTTCCATGGAAACTAAAATTATCCTTTAAATATACATTTAATTATATTTCTTGAAAATAAATTCTATTTTCTTCGATATGCAGCACTTATACTTACAACTTTGAAATATTTTACAACCCAAGGCTTTTAAAAGTACTTTTGTTTTATATTCATGATATCCGGAACCAAAGAAACCTACAAAAAAAGTGTGAGAAAAGAAAAATAATATTTTTCCAGTTTATATCTCTTATGTTCTTATCATCTACTATTTCCTCTTTCTTTTGAATGAATTTTCTTTGCCTCATCTAAGACAAGAATACATTTTAGTAAATTTCTCTAAACTTGTTTAGCTTTTTCAGATGATTTTTGATTGACAATATTTTTTGCATTTAAGTGGACTAAAGTATTTGAACGAAGACAAATGTAGTTAGATAATACTATCGTATCGCTTTTGCTCAATCTTTATCAAAAGGGTGTGCCGAATTTTTTTTTTATGTAAGCTTTTACCTCTCCAGAGTGCATAATTATAAATTTTGTAGGGAAAAGTTGGTTTTTATAGCTTACAAAATCCTTTATATTCTCATTTACATTCAATATGTAATAATTTATATTCTCATTTATATCTACCTTATATATATAAAGTCGTAACGAAACGTATTTATGGACCGATTTATGAAACGACTGATTAAGTTTCACATCTATTCCTCCTAAAATGTAAAACCTTTGGCAGCGAAATTAACGCAAATTATTCGTACTGATCCACATATATAAAAAATTGTATTAGAACTTTTAAAATAGTTTGCGAGATAATATTTTTTTTTCGAATTTTAACGATATTTTTCTGTAATGATGACAACGAAATTACTAAGTTTTTGTGGGGGAAAAAAAGGGGGGGGGATATAGGGATTATTATATTTCTTTTTTTTTTCATCATTTTCAAATTGAAATTAAAATTATCTTTTATTTCAATCGAAAGGGAAGACAAAATTATGATTAAATTATGTTTTCGAGGAAAAATGTAAAAATAATTTAATGAACTGTAATAATAATAATTCTATTAAACAAATAATAATTTCTTATTAATTTTGTCATTTTAAGAGATACTTCTTTTGTATTTTAGAAAATATTATTATTTTAAATTGTTACCAATTGTAAAAGCAGCACAAAGAATTTTCCTCACGAATAAAAAAATATTTACCTGTGGCTATTATAAACCTAAAAAAACTTAAAAATTGGAATTCAATGATTACGTGTTAAAGCAGGAAAATATTGAATATTACGTCATAAAAATTGTATTTACACGTGACTATCATAAGAGAACGAAACCTTTAAAATAACAAATTCATTAATATGGGTTAAAAGTAGTAATTTGGGGAATTACGTCATATTTAAAATGGCCAAATAATAATACTGCCAAACAGTTTAAATTAAAAAATATATATATATTTACGAGGGATTTATATGATATTTAGAGATGATTTTTTTTTTTAATCTTTTATTGCCAATTCTAAGACAGGGCAAATAATAAGATTTCCTTTGTAACAACAAAAGCATTTTCAAGTGAATATTAAAAAGAGAAAAAAAACAGTTAAATGATAAATTCATTAATATGCGTTAGAAATAAGTAAATGAGAGGAATTACGTCACATTTAAAATAGCCAAATATTAATATTGACAAACAGTTAAAAATTAAAATTATATTAATACGAGATAGTTTTACACTTTTAGATGGTATTTTTAACTAATGTTGCCAATTCTAAGACAGCGCAAATAATGTTTCCTTTCTAAAAACAAAAGTATTTCCATGTGAATGTAAAAAAGAGAATAGAAACTTTGGTGGAAATTACGTCAGATTTAAAACGATACATTTAAAAAGACGTATACAAAACAATATTTTTATAGATTTGTTAAAAAATACCATGAGCCAAAGACTCTGTATACTTATTTCATTTTATATTAGCTTATTTTCCTATGTTTAACTGATATTATTGAATCAAACACAAATACAACCATTGTAGGTTTTAACAAAAACTGATTCAGCCTTAAAAATTTCCAAAGAAAAGGAAATGAATGACAATCCGTTTAAAGGATCTCGCCACTATTTTTTTTTAAATTATAATTCAATCTTACGTAATCTGTTTAAAACCGATTAAATTAGTGTGTTTTTAGAATCTTGATGTCTGAACGGGGGTTGGCGAGTGTAGCTTGTAGGGGGCAGAAATCCCTACTTTAATATACAATCAATTATATTCTTATTAACAGCAACGCATAATCTTTCACATAATTTTAGTAATTACTAAAAAAAGGAAGATCAGCACTCTCAATTGGTTATTGACATTTTAATTTATAATTTATAATTTTAAAAGTTTTAATTTATAATTTATAATCATGCTTCAGAAGTTAATTTTTCTCTGATTCTAGAAAAGTATTTTCTTTGTGTTCATTCGTTTTTTAAATTCAGCAATATTGAAAGGTTTTCAAACTTTAAACCAAGTTATTTATATATATATATATATATATATATATACCTATATGAATACTTTGGGATAAGAAATCTCTACGTGTTTTGTATTTAGAAAATGCAAGAAGACAAAGAAATCCTCAATTTTGTTATATGAACAATGTTAAAATCTTTTTTCAAATAAAAAGTAAATATAATATGATAAATCAAATTCAATGAAATTATCCAATCTGAGAAAAAAATGCAATGTTATTGAACTTTTTGAAAAATAAAAGATTTTACACAAGGCATTTCCTAAATCGTTGTATGAGAATTGAAATTTTTTTCATGACTAAAGAAATATTCAATTTAATTTTTGAAAAGAAATTCTATTTCCTTTAATTTGAAGCCCTTATGCGTGTCATTTTCAAAAATTCGTTTACTTAAAGCATGGGAATTTTTTTTTAATTCTTAAGATGCGAGACAAAAGAATCTATCAAAGAAAGCTTAACAAAGGAAATGTAGAAAGAAGTATTCGTATCATAATTTTTTTCTAGTTTTTTAATGTCTATGATTTCCACTTTCTGTTAATAGAAATTTAATTTTCTTTTATGAAATATGCATCTCTTTTGCTAGATTGTTATACATTTGTTTAGCTGTTTAAGATGATTTTTAATAAACATAATTTATGATATGCAATAAAACGACAATTTGTTGTTCACTGTATTACTCTAAACCTGTGTATTAGCAAAATAGTAATCCCGCACGTAATAGCTGAACAATGTCACAAGAAACGAGAAGCATATACACAGGATAAACACACTGGATAATTTGCTAAATAACAATAGTAAGTTACCAGATCAATGACAGATTACTACTATTGTATAAAAATTTTGCAAATACACACTTTACCGCAGTGCTGAAATCTCTAAAGGGCCATTCCATGCAAAATCAGCAAATCATCTGTGGTTAGACATGTCACAGATTTTAATTAAAATCAGTCTATATGTAGATCATATCTATTTATGAGTAAATGTAAAATAATAGATTTCAGGATTGTTTATTTAAGTATTGAAATATACATTAAAAGTGAATGCAAAATCGAAGTATTGTCTACATGCTTAAAATTTCAATTCTGAAAATTAGCCTTAGGAATAGAAAGACTATATTGAAAATTATTTATAATTAGGAATGAATAATAAGTAACAAACTGGCGTAAGTTAGTAATTGTATTTTTATTCCGCAATGAAAAAAAAAATATTTTTCAAAAATTTTGAAGTAAAAAAGCAATATTTATACTGCTTATTTAAGCATGAAGGACAGCTTTGACAATTTTACTTTTGTTTTGGCGTTATAGCTAAATGTATATATTTTAAATATCGAAAGTTTCATTCTTGCCTTTTTATTCCTTAATGAGAAAAAAAATAAACAGTAAAAAATGTTGAGGGTAAAATGCAATAATTCTATCACTTCTTTTAAGTGAAAAAAAGCTGTATTAAACTTTTAAATTATTTCATATTATAGATAAAAGTGTATAATTTAAATATAGAAACTTTAATTTTTGCTTTCAGTTTATTTTTGGCTATTAATACATTTATTTTAAACTACAGTAAATATATATATATATATTACATTGAACAAAAAAAAAATTATATATTTACCCCCTAAATCCATAGATGGCAGCACTGCATCTTTTTCCCTTTGAAATTGTGCAATATTGTAAAAAAAAGCGCGCTTATTCAAAGATTAAAGCTCTTGGAATGCAACAAATATTACTTTTTTAACCAATTTTTGTGACGTCAGGAATGAAAAGGCAATCTTGAATTTTTTTTAGCATATCATGCACTTATTGATCTTTATGTCTGTCCATTAACTATAATGACTTTTCCTTCAATATTTCTTTTGCCTATCAATGAGAGGAAAAATTACAATTTTGTCATTTTTTTTAAGTTTCTAGATTTTTTTTTAAAGGTGAAGGTAATACATGGCAACTTATAAACTTTAGCAATTCGATCTTAATGTGCAACACTACATCAGGAATCAATTTCTCCGATGTTTTCGAATTCCTTTAATTTTTATAACGTTTTTGATTTTCTCAAAATTGACAAATTTTCAATTTTTACAACGAATTTAAGATTAATCATGACGTTACCAAATTATTATTACTCAACAAATATGAAGATAATTTTCCAGACATACAATATTATAAAAAGATTTAATTTATGTTAAATAGTTTTCAAGATACGGAACTTCAAACTTCAAATGATTGCACACATGCCATTCTATGTCACTTAAATGTCCAGAACTTCCAAATTTTTTTTTATTTTTTTGCCGAAATATTTTGCAATGCTCCATTTGAATATGAATTGAATCTGCGTATCAAATTTTATTAAAATCGGTTACTATGCAGACACGACTTTTTTTTTAATTTTTGCTCATTTTGTGTGGATTGACCCTAAATACATAGTTCGAGGAATTGCTTGTTAGTGACCATCACAATCACCATAAATTTTACCTCTAGATTTTACTGCATGGGGTTAATAATATCTGGTTTACAGTCCTCCGTTGATGTATGAGTTGATTCGCTGAGAAGTAATTGGTACTTAGTTGGGTGGTGCATTTCAGTAACCGCCAAACTTTTTTATATAAAACAGCGGGGCTTTTGCGAACAGTATGATAAATACGTTGAATCTGTAACGATCATAAAAATTGTTGTTAGGAACCAACAATTAATGATCGAGGTCAAAGTGTACACAATCGCATATCCCCCCCTCAAAAAAAAGACTTTTTTCCTGCATTCACTACATATTTTTACGTATATTTCTACGCATATGGAGACGCAGAGAGAGTATTCGCCAAATTAAGACAAATATGGACATACATACCTGACGGATGCCCCTCATTTGTCTTCTGACTATATGATACAGAGAGTTTAGGCTTCAGTTAGAAAATATCACTGACATTGGACTGCTGATGATTGCAAACGTGTTATATAAGCTGATGCATAACGATTTCAACTTCGTCACTTTGTCATGATGGGATAGTGAGGGTGCCGCAGAAACATCCTTGGACGACTGACCCTCGTGTGCTACATAGGAACAGTATAGGCTCAGTAGTATGTTGGGCTATGAGAATTTTTTCTTGCAGCTTTGTATATATCCGTTTACAAGCGTAGAGTGAATTAACACATTGGGTGGTCATTTAAATCTAACTTTTAACACGTTTTTGCCGAAGAATGATGATATCTTCCAACATGATAATGCACATTTCCATATTTTATCTTTGGTTCACAATTGGATAGCCATGTGTTCTACTGAGACAGTTAATTGGGACTCTATTAATGACAAATAACAATCCTTTTGAATATTCGTGGGTACTTCTAGAATCTTTTAATTTAGCTTTACACGATGACAATGGTCGATTGAAGCTTTCAAAAAGGCGCATGAATTTTTGAGAGAAATTATTAACATATCTCACCCAAGACCTCTCTGAAGCTCTATCAAGGTATATAAAGGTTGTTATTCAAACTAAATGAGTATTTGCACGCTACTAGATGAGTGTATATGATGTACTGTATAGTCCGGATGGAGAGCGACATTTTTGAAATCAATTTTATAATCGATGATTTTGATACATGGCATTTTGATACATTAGGTGGTACAGATAAAAAACTGCCAATCAGCTTAATAACTTTCACTGTATAAGAAGAAGAATATATTTGAAAGAAGGACACGTGTACACGGTAAAAAAGAAAAAAATATCTGGGAAGAACCCTTTGCAACATAGAAGAAACATTTATGAAGATTCCTTTTATTGACATCAAATGTTCAGTTTGCTGCCTCTACAAATAATCACTTATTGCAGCCCTAAGAGAATATGTTTAATTGTATAATAGAACGTAACTGGATTGAAGCCGAAGACGACACGATTTGTGTCCTTCAGCGGTTGTTCTAGAATACGATTATAATTCACAGAGATAAATTTTGATATGGATATTATTTTTCTTTAATTTAGAAAGCAATTAAAATTATTTGATATACAGTCAGCATCGGTTATATGGTCACCCATACGGACCTGAAAAATATGACCTTATAAACGGGGTGACCTTATACGCGGTGAAAGCAGGAATTTTATTTTAGACAATAAAATACTATTAATAAGTTCGTTATATTAGTACAATAAGTTACAAAGAAGCTATGGACACGTAATTTATAAAACTAGAGGTATAAACAAGAATTGCTTTACACTTAAAATTTCGAATTGACGAGTATACTCGTAGTAGTAAAAATAATCTTTTATGCAGGTTTGTTTGTTTTTATTGTAGTTGTTAAAACTACTTTCTTCTTATTCACGAACAGTTTTAAAATGTTCCTCTGTGTCTTTGGGATTGGTAAAAACATACCTGAATGCATTTAGTGCTTTGAGAGCTTCTGCTCGCGTTGTCGGTTCAGCTTCGAATTCACTGTCATTATCATCGTTTCCATCAGTGTTTATATTTTTAATTTCCGAAACTATTTCCAGTACAGAAGCTTCACCATAGACTTTACCGATGCCACGTCAGCTGTGGATATCTAGAAGAAAAACACCAATAGGCGTGAAAAACATTTTAACACAGCTTCCCCTTCGTCCAATAAGCAGTCTTTTTCGGAAGGTACATACCCGCAAAGGCGTGACTGTTGCCCCTCGTGAGTAAAATTAAAGTCCATTAGTAGCGATCACATTCTCAACAACTGCATATGTCACTTCGTCATGTATTGTGCAAAACGGCATTCCGTAGTTCGTGTGCAACTTCAAATAAGGATACGTAATATCCATTATCATCATTGTCGTTGTCTTCGAACGATACTTCTTCACATTATGGAAGCCAAGGATGGCAAAAACAACTACAATGGCCTCCTTTTGTACCATATTCCAACTCTAGTCTACGTACACATGGCATCTAACACAATCACGCGAAACTTCTTTTTTAGGATCAATGGCGTCTTTTAGAAGCAGCTTTCGATATTTTATCTTAATATTTTTAATAATCCCTTGATATAAGTGTTGTGGTTCAGTTTGGAGGCAAGAAAACAAGTTTAGTCGGATTTAAATTGGGAATCATGCAATGGGCGGCACAGTTGTCTGCGATTATAGCCACTTGTCTGTTCTTTTTCCCAAATGCTTATTGCCATCCTGATTTTTCGGTTCGTATCGTCAGATACATGCAAAGATTTGCAGTTTTTCAAACAATGAGGTATGAGAAATTTAACAATAATTAATGGAGTGAATTTCTCTGAGCCATCCATCCATATTCGCTGTTAATAAAACGGCCAATCTTATTTTTCTTACCTTCCCACCACTTCATTTTTCGTTCTTAAAAATAACAGTTTTATCTGGCAAAACATGAAAATGAAAAAAACAGCCCACGTTTATCAAAATTAAAAACATCACAAGGTCTGCACCTATTGCGAATGTCAGTGTAATAAGTTAACAGCCATTCCTTCGATTCTTCGGCAGTAAAATTCGGCAATTTTCAAAGATTTTTCTTTTACGATAATCCATGTATTGGAACTTTCCGCAATCTGGCACATTTTATCCAAGTGAAAATATCTTTCTCAACATTCTCAAATGTTGAAACATGTTCTTGCTTTCTCTTGGTTGATAAAATCGTCTGTGTAACAAGATTTGAACACTAAGACGTTATTCAGTGTCCCTTTCTCTATTCCATCAGTCTTCACGAAAGCTGCTTTCGATACATTCGATTTTTCAAAGTTTATTATCCTTTTTTTCCCGTAATTGTGAAATGTTTCGTTTTGCTGACATCTTGTATTCACAAATGACAATTAACAAATGAACGAAGACTTTGCAATGCAGCGACAACTAATGAAAAATACAAAAAACTAAAAATGTGTGATTTAACTTTTCTCTGCACGGAGGACAGTTTTCATTCGGTCGCAAAGGGTGATGGCGTATTTTCCAAGCATCAGTATCTAATGCGACAGTTGAGGGAGAAATCTCCAGAGCTTTGGAAACTTTTACCGACAGGAAAGAGTTTCTCTTACAGACTGCAGCCGGAAAGAGGAGATCCCCTCCCTCGGGCAGTTCTTTACCATACGGAAGTTCGTACTTGTGGATTTTAGCAAAAGCACGGTAGATTCAACGATAGAAAAAAAGGGGAAGATTGATCAGAAGGAAAGAAGTTCCTCCTTCAGGATGTCCATTTCTAAAGCTATACCTTTCTCCACCTTTTCTAAAGCTATAAAAAATGAAAAGCACTGGTGCAAAGTGACCGACAGTTGAAGGTACTTGAATGTGAATGATATGTCTATTCGGCACTTTACACCATAAAAAAGGAAAGAAAAAAGCATAAAACTAAAAGATATTTTGCAATAGAAAGGAGAGACAAAATATAACCTTTTTACCATATATCCGATAGTAGCCGTTGGAAACTGACCAAATAGGCGGTATATTTTAACACGTAATACCTATTCTGTCAGTCGGGACTTACGAAAAGTGACCTTATAAGCGGGGTGACCTTATAAGTGGGTGACCATATATCCGGTACTGATTGTATATATTTTTTAATTTCGAACATATTTGAAATTGTTTTGGCCATGTCTGGTCATTCGTTTTCATTTGTGTGAAATAAATGAGATAATCCGAAATACATATCTGCTATTAAATATTTTGTTAAATCGCAATGAAACAAAATTGAGTTTATTCTTATATTACACGAGTTCTGCGAGAAAAAAAACAGAATAGTAAAATATTTAAACAAATGTTTAATAGTACCGATTATGTATGATAGATTTGTTCAATATATGGTGCTGTAAAACGCTTGTAAAATTTTACCTCAATGCAAATTAATGTTGTTTACTAAATAATTATATGATTTCAATTCTATTCCATCTTTTTGTACATATTTGAATTAAAATATTTTTATCACAATAAAAATATCCGCCTTTATTACAATCGTTTGTTTAACTTAACTTGGTTCATGTATTTAAAGATCGAATTATGTAATTGATTTTTATGTCTCTTCATAATATGGTAGCATTATAAAAAATGTGTAGACATGTGTGTTTTCGTTGACAATAAAACATTTTAATATTTTCAGATCTTATTATGAACTAATAAAATAATTTTTAGTCATTTTTATTCAGCCAGACTGAAGTGGTAAATTGCCGAATATCCCTTACCATTACAACACTATACGAGTAAGCATAATCGGGTTAATTGTGCGCTAAACATGAAACTGAAACAATGAAATATAAACCCTAAAAAGTAGAAAATGAAATATAAAATATTTAAAAGAGAGAGTTTAATAAATTAAAAATATACGCTCCTATCAGTTAATAATTTAATGTTAACTAAATTATGATTATGCTTTGGGAAAACCAGTTAAAAATTCTGATTAAATAATTTAAATACAGTCGAGCCTCGATTTAAAAAATTTCTCGATTTTGCGGGTTTTTTTTTTTTTTTTGTTGTTGTTCCTATGAAAATGGAACTAAAATACAGTGATTTAACGAATTTAGACCACAAAATATAACGAATAACGAAATTAAGGAATTATCAAATCTTTTCGATGCAAATAAAATGAAAAATTGAAGAAATTTTCTAAAATTTATAAACAATTTTCAATATCTCCGATGGTTCATTTATTGAATATGTATCTTGTGATGCAGAAATATATACGTACAAAAATGTACACTACAGCGAGGTTTTTAATAACAGTAGTATTGGATCGGAAGAAAAAGATGAAATGGAGATGATGCATGCAACCTTCAAATAAATAGTTAGCAATTTGGATACTTTTAAACGGTATTTGATGACTCATAATATTGATGACTCAGTTTTCATATTATGAGAAGAAATCGATAAAGAAATTTGGCATACAAAATCGAAACAAAGCAGACGATAATCTATAAAAGTTATTTTATAATTTATCTATAAAATTTGAATCAATGAGTTTTTTTCTTAATTCCGCTGCTTGTGATTTATAGTAGTACATTAAAAAGAATCAATTTTTAATCAGTGAATTTTCCTAAAGCAACAAATGCTGAACACCATTATTAAGGAAAGCGAGCATCGCTCTTTTTATTTATAGCTATTTATTTACTAGTTCAGTTGTTTAAAAAAGGCTTTTAATTATCCCGATTTAACCGGGCAGTAGTCGCGTATCGGTCTTTTCTCCGCTCATATGAATTATCTCCACTTAATTCATATCCACTTACAAATACAATGAAGAACTACCATCAAGCTGACATTAAATATTTCCCCACCACCGTAGTGAGGTGTCAAGATATTTCTGTTTTTTTTCTTCAGGTACATTTTTATAAGCAAAGTTTAAATTGGTGAGAAAGTCTGCGCAACAATCACTAATGACAGTTCATTTTAACTTTTTTCCCATTATTTGAAATCTCATGAATAAAATGTATAATTTAAGTAAACTATAAATTTCTAACTTGAAATGTAATATTCGCATATTAAGTGAAAAAATGTTTCTTATTTTACATTTTCTGTATGCGAGGGTCCTGCGGCAAAAAGACCGAGCGCGACTAATTATGTTCTAAAAAAAGAAGCGAATACTCTCGGGTTAACGAACAAAGTTGCTAGTTCCGAACGATTCGTTATATCGGGGTTCGACTGTATTGTCTGTTGTCCCATTGGCATATATCTAGAAAGAAACAGCAAAAATTATATATACTTTATATAAGATTACTATTTTATCCTTTCTGCCAGCATAATTCAAACCAGTGAATTTTCAAAAATCGGTTCCAATGCTAAAATAATGTATTTCAACTCTAACGTTTTTGAAAACTGTGAATTGCAGTCCAGAAATAAGTCCTAATTTTAATGATAAACATCGAATTCTTAGAAAACGGGGTTATTTATTTATTGTTATACTTATTAAAATAAGTTTCCTCTAAAACCATGTTAAGTTACAACGATCCTTTCCACTTTTATAAATTTTTGAAATGCGAAGAATCTTTAAAACGTCCGGTATTTATGGTTTAATTAAAATTTACAGAAAATGATTTCCGTTTTAAAGTTACGATGTAATGAAAATAAAATTATTTACAGTCAAACATATAAGAGAAAATAAGAATTATTTTCAATATGAATCTCGATATTTTCTTAAGTGTGAAAGAATAGCTTTCAATAAAACTGTATTTCCTGCAAAAGTCATCTGAAATTTTTATATGTCTATATCAAATGGTTAATATATGAGAACAATTTTGTTTTCCAAATAGGGGATAAGTGCTTTTCAGATGATGAATTTTCTAGATTTATGAAGGATATTAATATAAAATCCCTGTTGACTTTAGGAAACATCTTTTAAACTTTTCTTGTCAGTAAATATTTGTTGAAGGTTATAAAGTTCAGTTTCATAAAATAAGACATGAAATAAGGAAAAGCTTAAATAAAACGTATTGATTTTTTTCTGTATTCTTGAGAGACTTACTTTTGAAATGTTCGAAAATCGGAATGAAACTTTTTATGTTTTTAGAAACAGATCAAAATTGTTTATGACTGCAATTTGTTTATCTATGTTTTTATCAGACTATAGGGTAAGGTGCCCTATTATCGTCCCCCTATCACTTTTAGGCCCTTAAAAGTTGTAATTTTCAGTGAAAATCTACTAAATTTGGATTTTAGATAAAATAACTACCCACGCACATAGAAACATAGGCAAATATCGTACAAAAAATTTTAACAATGCGAAAAATTGTTTTTTCAAAAGTATCTAAAAAATGAAAAAAAAAATGGTCCCAATTTCGTCCCCTAATAAATTCAATACGCCGAGGCTCAACTTATATCTAAATAAAAATTTATTTCTAAATGAGTAAGTAATTTAATTTACATTAAAGTATGGCACAAAGAAATGTACTAATTATCAGTGGAAGAATAACATAATTAAACATTAGCCATCCAAACACGAGGGAAAAAAATTAAAAACTCATGAAAAAGCATTTCTAATTTCGTTCCCGGGACGAAAATAAGAACTGCAAGGGGGGGGGGGGCGAAATTGGGACCACGCTTCTTCCCAATTTGACGGAGCATCAGTTCCAGCGTTCTAAAACTCACTGTATGCTACTGCCAGCATCTTAACAACGTAAAATACACGCAATGCATAAGAAATAAATGCTTACAGTACAGTAAAAACGTTTTACAAACGACGTAATAAGAACTCGGGTCTTCTAAAAATAGGAAATTCGCCGTGTTTAATTTATGTATGCGTCTTAGCGAATGAAACTTTCAAGTCTGACCCCTTTTACCTTCCGTCCTCTGTGCCTTGCGTTATAAGTGGCGCCACTTTCGCAGAAACTGAGAAGTTATGCGGGACGAAATAGGGTACTTTACCCTACTTGGTGCACAAGCGTTATGAGATAAAATTGTTTAAAAAAAATCTACTGTAGACTTTTTAAAGCAGTCTCTTTAACCTGTTTCCTTTTGCGGCACACTTGAATCTACAGTGAAACTTTTGAGTCACACTCGCATCTATAGTGAAACATTCGCAGTGCAATTGGACTTATAATTAAACTTCGATGGCACACTTAGTTTATTATGATTAAAAAATATACGAAATAGATATACCATTAAATTTATCTATCAACACAAAGTGTTTCATAATGGTTAAGATAATTTGTAACATAATAAAAAAATAATAACATTTCTTCAAAACGTATTTTTTTGCATTGCACAGTACTAATTTTAGCAGTTAATCAAATATTACACTGCTCTTCATTTATAAATAAACTAAAACTAAACTAAACTCTGTGGCTATACAATCCAAGAAGTATCTGGGCCGACAGTGCCCATCTCTGTTTTCTTGACCCTGGGTCCCGAGGTGCTATGCAGCATGCGTCCCGGCCAGGTGGTCAACCTAACGCGAGACCCTCGGTGTTTAGTTCCCAAGCAAGCTTGGTACTCATTTTATCGACCCCAAAGGGATGAAAGGCTGAGTGAACCTTGCCCAGTCGGGAGTCGAACTTTCGACCTGCGGTGCGGCAGACAGGCATGCTGACCACTACACCACTGGGCTTCCATTTATAAATAAATCGCTTTATAATATTTCATGAAAAATATTTCATTTAATTATATTTCATCGGTTAACCTGATTTTACTCGAACCCAGCCCGACCAGGAGAGTCTGGTGGCGCTATTGTTTTTCCTTTTATGCGTCGGGTTGACTCTACTTGTTTCGGGTTCTGGTCGGTTTTAGATTGGGTTTGACTCTTACGTGAAAAGTATAGATTATTTTTTCGGATAATAAACTACATAATTGGAATTTATAAGTATATATAAGTTCCTTTTTCAACATGTCAGATACTATAGACATAATTATAGACTATTTATCCGTAATTGTAGTCAAATATGGTTATGTAAACACTTTCCATTTCGGGTTGGCGCAAATTCGGTAGCTTCGGGTTATAGGATTTTTTTTCTGGTTCGGATCGGGTTTCGGGTTGGCTTCAAATGGAAGTTTTAGGCTTGGTGTCCAATCCGACCAGTGCAGAACACTAGTTTGAACTCATGGCGCGCTCTTTAAATAATCCTTCGAAGTTTTGCTTGATTTATTTCAAAACTTACTTTGATAGCGTTAGAATCACTTAGAAAGACCCCACGGAAGGCAATTCCTCCCTCGCCCTATACCCCTCGCACAGATAATGGGCAGTAATAAAAACACTAAAAAGCAAACACTGGCTATATCTGCTTCAGAAACGTTGTGAGATAAAAAAAAAAAAAAAAAAAAGTTTTCTAATGTAGAATTTCTGAGCTGATTACGACTGTTGTTTATTTGTTGGTCTTTTTATTTTTTCGTGTTTCCATTTTCAGGAAATAAAAATGATTGGTAATAAATATTTTCAAGTAGATTTAATGGTAGATTCTACTGAAAAGTACTCGCGTCTCAAATCTTTCGAAATAAGTAAAGAATGCTTTTTGTCGGTGTTATTTTTAGATTCTTCAAAAGTGTTTATGACTGCAGCTTTTCTGTAGATGTATTTTTGGTCTTGCACTGTAACTTTCTGAAATGTATGACATTATGCGGTAAAACTATTTAAAAGTTTTCAAATGTGCATTTGTGCAAAATATTTACGAAAATGATTTCTTTGTAGTTCTGTTTGTTCATTTCTGCTTTCACTTTCAGAGGAAAAAATCGAACAATTCCGAATGTTATTAAATTTTTGAAGTAGTTTACAGTATAGTTTCATCTGATATATGGATACATCTTAAACTTTCAGGTATAAATAAATAAATTTTTACATTTTCTATAGCGTAAGTTACCCTTTTTTAAGAATAGAGATATATTCATTTATCATTATTGCACATTCTACTTTTTAGTGAAATATGGGTAATTTTTTTCTATTTTTCTTTATTAGCCCTTAACCGGAAACGGGAAAATCCCATGCACAAACAGAACACTTAATAATTTACTAAATAGTGAACTTAAGGATTTAATTTTTACTATTAATACATTAACAGGGCCAATTTTTTAATATAACAGCATAAAAATAAGTTTGGAATGTCGGAGACAGAAAATATTAAGGGCAGATATGTCGACGCAAACATCTCACAGACGTACGATTCCAGTTAAGGATTAATCGAGACGAAAACTAAAGCATTAATGGCAGCATAACATTCTATAAATCCAAATTCCTTCCTGTGACTGGCACTTCAGGCAAAGTGCAAGAAGGACTGGGCGAGCAGTGCTGAACTTTGACAGGGATTACACGGGCGGAAGACTGACTACGTTCCTGTACCTCAAAGTTTTCCTACAATTGTTATCCTACACAGAAAGAAGAACTCTCCCTGCTCGGCATCTCTCTACTATTATCGACCCCTCAACGACAGGGAGACTACAACTTCCCATACTTCTGATCTTATATGCGAATATATGGCATTCACACAAATGACACACGGCTTTAAATTTGTAATAGAAATGAAAACTCTTTCAAATATCATTCTGAGAATTATCTAATTATGTTCATTAAAACTAAAGAGAGTAAAAAAAAAACTTTCACTTTCAAATATCATTAAGCTACATATTTTCTTAAGGGAATATTTTTCATTTATGTCTATCGCTTAGTTGATAAAAATATATAAAGTTTATGAAAATTTATATAATAAATGGACGTTGCCTAAGTTCATAGATTTATATAATGCCACCAATTGTTACAAAACATTTTCGAAATATGTGTTTTATTTGAAAAATAATTACAAGCTTTTTTTTTTGAAAGCGTAATGAGGATAAAATAACGATCTCAAAATGGTTACGATGTAATCGAAAAATAATGATGAGATGGATTTTAAAGCATATCTTCCACAGATGGATTTTAAAGTATTTCTTCCAAAGATTGTTAAAAGCTGCATTTAAGAGCTTATGGGAATAATATACGACGTTCAAAACACATATTATTGATATTTTTTTTTAACTTCTATCTTAGAAATGAGAAGATCCTTTCTATTTGGGAAATTTTACATGTTTAATAAAGGTGTGATGATCAAGATTGATTATGTAAGATTTGAAAGCATAAAGTTAAGCCATTAAGACCTTAATTTTTTTATAATAGTAGGGACCATACACAACATTTATTGTACTAAAATATTTGCATATACAGTAGCCTCCCTCTTAACCGGCCTAAACGGGACCAAGGGTTCGCCGGTTAAGCGAAAAACCGGTTAAACCGGAGAAGTGAAAAAAATAATAATAATAATAACTGCGTATTTAATTAAATGCGTAAGATGCATTTAGTTTTTTTAATTTGTGTAGTTTTAAAAATGTACATGTTTTCTATATTTTGTGAAATGCATACTAGTTGTAATTAACTGAATTGAAATAAAAATTATCATTAATAACTAACAATGGAAATTTTTTTAATACAAATTAAATCGTTCAAAATCTTGTAACATACCTTTATAAGAGGTTGAAATTATTCTACATTAAGTAAATTTGTGTTAATTAACAATAAAGAAATGAGAACCGAAATTTTCCTTTCTGAATTTTGCCTGATGTTGGGGGAAAAATTCGGCCGGTTAAAGCGGAGTTCCGGTTAAAAGGAGGCCGGTTAAGAAGAAGGCTACTGTATAATCAATGCTTAACAGTGCTTAGCAATGCTTAAAAGTGTAGACACTTTGACGGGATTACGAGAGGTCGTCAACTTTACGCTTAGTCTATAGATGATTGTCTTCTTATTAATTAGGCATTGGGAAATAAAAGTCTAACTGTGGTATATAAACTGCCTAACAGGTTTTTATAATAAAATAAATGTTAAATATTAGAAAATTTCTTCATGAAAAAGGTGGTATTAAAGTGATATACGGGTACAATTCGTTTGTAATCAGTTAAAAATATGTTTGAAAGTTAATTAAATTGCTATTGATGGGATATATACCGATAAATATCCCACCTGATTCTGAAGCCTTTGAAATGCCAGTTATAGTAACGAAAGGAAGCTAAGGGATATTTTATCTATTCCCGATATCTATTCTCGAATTACTGGATAGCAGAACTCATGTCTTTATGACACAGTTGCACTATGATAATCTAAATGAATAAGAATTGTGACTTTTTTCAGATTTCTGCCACTGCTTGAGTACAAATTCGCTATACCAAGAATAAAAATTTTTGTTATTTTAAACAGATTTTCAAGGACATGAAAACGACGAGGAGGTGTAATGATGGAGTATTAAGGATTACTACTTATTTCTCTGTAAAAAGAAATTTTTTAAAGGGGAAATTTAATCTTGAAACACTTGCAAAATGATATTAACAAATTTAGGTACTTTTACGCAGGTGATAAAGTGTCAAATTTGGTTTCCATTGCTTCCATTCGTATTGTATTAATATCTTTTAAAACACAAAACTTTTACTCATTCCTGTTAAAATATACAACTTAATTTAAAATACATATATTACATGTATTTAAAATACACACTTTTCACTAATTTCCTGTGACAAAAAGAAAAAGAAAAGTAAGAAAATTATAAGAGATAATACTATAAACCAAGATAGGGGAGAGGGGGGCACCTTTTAACATTTAAAAAAATCCACATAATTCTTATTTGAATTATATTTATTGAATTTTAAATACTTCGTGAGAGAAAGAATGCAATTCTGCATCATATGAAGTAAAAAATTACAGTTTTTCAGATAAATTAAATATGTTGTGAGGCTTTAAAAAGCTGAAAATTTTCTGTTCAAACCTACCTCATGTAGGAGTACCTTTGAACAAATAAACAAAATATGAAAGTATTGACAGTTTTTATTAAAAACTGCGTATCTTTCCGTAATATAAAATCTCTCTATTCTAAAAAAAAGTAACTACCGCTGTCACTGCCGCCGCCGCCGCCGCCGCCGCCGCCGCCGGTTTTGAATTTTTTGTGACCGGAGGTCTTTCTTCCGTTAATATTAAGGAAAATAATGCATATAAAAATATGAAAATCGGCAGTATTATACAGAAATGTTTGATAAACACGCTGATGCAGACAGTTTTCAGATCGAAGAATTATTTTAAGAGATATTTAATGCTAAATTTGGACAAAATCAATCCACTAAAAAAGTTTTATAGGAGCAAAAACTGTACATAGGAATTTAATCATTTTTAGATCATTTTATGCGTTAGAATTTGCCGGAGTGCAGATTGCATTAATTTTTTTTATTTTGACTAATTTTTTGAGGTTTTATTTCTATTTTAAATTCAGATTTTCAGCATTTCTAGAGATATTTTTAACAGATTTTAGAAAGTGATATTAATTTAAACTGTTGCCAACTGTATAAACAGCGGAAACAATAATGTTTGCTTCAAAAAAAATATTTATACGTGTAAATAAATTAAAAATTTATTTACACGTGACTATTATAAACAGAAAAAAACATTTGGAATTAGAATTAAATAATTATGTACAAAAAGCAGGAACTTATTAAAAATTACGTCATAAAAGCTATAATTACACGTGAATTTTAAGAGAGAAATGAATTTGTAAAACAATAAATTTATTAACATGCGTTAGAAGTCTGAAATAGGAGAAATTACGTCATATTTACGTCACATTACAGTTATTACATAAAATGAACACAAAATAATATTGCAAAACGGTTTAAATTTAGAAATTGCGCAAGACATTTATTTGATATTTTAAGAGGATATTTTTCAACTATTTTTGTTAGGAAAGCGCAAATAATATTTCATTTCTAACACAAATATTTTCACGTGAATATTAAAAAGAGAAAGAATAGTTTGGTCAAAATTACGTCAGATTAAAAACGATTAATTTAAAATGTCTCATTTAAAAGAACTTTCTTTTCACTTTGTTAAAAAATACCAGGATACAAAGACTCTGTTTACTTAATTCCTTTTATATTAGCTTATTTTGAAATGTTGTTACACGTGTCTACGTCATCAAGTTATTTTTATTTCGACGTTTTATTTGTATTTTTATTAATGTTGTACTATTTTTTTTTTTTCGTTATTTAAAATGAAAATTATGTCAATTTGTATAATTTGGCGAGTGGTTTGGTGATTTATATAATTTGGCGAAATGGGTCGACGGGATAATCAAGTAGTACCGCAACGGATTTGGCGTTAAAATTCCACAATCAAAGAAAAATTAATAGAAATCCGTTTATAGAGAGATCGCCACTGTTTTTTAAATTATAATTCAATCTTTCGAAATATTTTTAAAACCGATCAAAATAGCGTGCATTTAGAGTCTACGGTGTCTGGACGGGGGTTGGCGAGCGTAGGTCGTAGCGGGCCGAGCCCCCTAGTAATAAAAATAAAATTACACAATTACATTTAACAGAAATTACTATTTTTTTTATTATTTAACCAAATTTGTATCCATCAAAGCACATTGTTGAGACAGAATAGAGGATCCCTTCAGTTATGTTTAATTGTGGCAACTTTTTTTATTATAATATCCTTAAATCCACTAAATTGATATCTGATACTTCTGGAAAATATATTGTATGTTCTTTTTTGCGAAGAAACCTGACATTAAGCAATTTAATCTGACCAACGTAATGAAGATTTCTTCTTGCATGAAACTGAACTAAAATGAAATCATTTGCATTCAAATTGTTATAGAAAATGGATAAAACCCTATTTTATGTAATCCAGAAATAATGTTTACCATTGTAAATGAAACAGTATTGGGTTTGTTAGACAAATCTGCTAAATCATGAATTATTGTTGTGTGTCCTGCATTTGCCTGTAGTTGAAGCCCGGCATCAGTACAATAGTAGGAGAGCTGTTGAACATTTTTGAGTAGGTATTTGAGGCACCCTGAAATTTTGTGCAGCACTTCTTTTGTAATGCCTGAATACAAAATCGAATGTCTGGTTGAAGGATCGTGGCCCAAAACCTGTGCCAGACACGTGTCAAGTGCCATTTTTTGACACTACCCCAAAAAAGTATTTGAGGCACGCTGAGATTGAAACAGAATAATATTTATACTTAGAAAAAAATATTTTGAAAATGACAGACACTTTAGTCGGCCATAAAACTGTGCCAGACACGTGTCAAGTGCCATATTTTGACTATCCAAAAAAGGTATTTGAGGCACGCTGAGATTGAGGTACAATAATATTTGTGCTTAGAAAAAAATATTTTGAAAATGACAGACACTTTAGTCGGCACAAAAACTGTGCCAGACACGTGTCAAGTGCCATTTTTTGTCTGGCACAGGTTTTGGGCCACGATCCTTCAGCCAGACATTAGATTTTGTATTCAGACATTACAAAAGAAGTGTTGCACAAATTTTCAGGGTGCCTCAAATACCTTCCCTAAAATGTTTAACAGCTCTTGGACTACAACTTTCATATAAGTATAATAACACTCCATTAATCTCTTAATTTTCCTATTTAAATTTTTTTTCAACAATAGTAATTTTTACATACATCTATAATTCTTTACTTCAGAGTTTTAATTGTTCAATGGTGCCCCAACTTTTCCGTTCAATGGTTCCCCAATCACATGGAGTTTAGCATTACAACTATTTACTCAATTAGGTTTAAGAATTTGAATAAAACAAACATTATAAGTTAAAGCTAACATCTTTATTTAGGTATTAAATAGTAAATTATAATTTTAGGTATACAAAATTACCAACAAAAAGCTTACAACTTTATTTTGTTTGTTTAGATTCAAGAAAGCAAAATATACATATCTTGCTTAGACAGTACTGTGCATGCAAAATAATAAAGATTTGAATTCTTGTTACATTGAAACAGTAGTACTGTGCTGCCATATATATATTTAAAAAAATATATTTTTTTAAAGGAAAATATCTAATGTGTTCAAAGGTGTCCCCAGTTAAAGGTACCCCCCTCTCCCCTATATTAAAAAAAAATAATAATGTCTTGTTTCTATTTTACACACGCGAAAAATAATGCATCTAGGCAAAAAAAATATTATTGCCATAGTTTGCTCCCGGTTACAATAAAATTACTCTATTTTCTACTCATAAGGAAGGTCTCCATACGGGCATATTCAGAAAAATCTGAAAAAATTACAGAGTGTTCTTCTCATGTGTATATATATGTTTATAAACAAAAATTTGGCGGAACCGCCATAAAACGTTCTTAAAAAAATAATGAAATTTTCGTTTATTTGGTGATTTATCATCGGTTGGCGATGAAATGAAATTTCGAAAAATACTTTTTTATGCCGAATACCCTTTAAGATAAAAATGTTTCATGTTGAACTTGTTTAAATAAATTTAATGTAAATGACTTTAGTTTTGTCAGTTTTAGATTGATTTAACTATAGTTTTGTCATATATATATATATTTATAATGAAAGTTAAATATCAAATTTTATGAATTAAAACAAAATTAAAATAAATTAAAATTGTTTCAATGTCTCAAAATTAAGTCCAATTGAGAACTGTAGATTCAATTATGTTGCTATGGAAACGACGAATTCTTTGAAATGAATAAGTGGTAAATGAATCTTGCCTTTATTTTGGAATACGCTTAAATATATGAAAGTATCTTTTATACATGAATTTTTTTTAAAGTAATAAAATTAAATAACAAGCAACATAAATATGTAATACAAAAAAAATGTATTTATAAAACTCTCTCATTGTTTAAGTTTAAATTTATTAAATACTGTTTACACGCATTCGAAAAATCAATTAACAATCAACTTTCAGGTGCACTAAAATCGTTTGCTTTTGGCGAGGAAAAGTATTGCTCGCCAAATAGCGTGACGCTTTCGCCTTTTCGCGCCAAATAATCAAAAGTATTTTATTTTTTTTACAGACTTTCTACTGTAATTCCGCCGCTAAATTTGACTGATCTTTATTACATACATAAGTAGTTTAATTAGAAATTTTTTTTTCAAAATATTCTGAGTATGCCCAGAATGGAGACCTTCCTTGCCAGTATTTTAGGCGTAGGATTCGGACCGGCTGATTCTCTGATGACGCAAACATTTTTGCACCCGGATGGACACTGATTTCAAAACATCGAGCACGGACTTCAAATCGTCGGGCTTTGTCTCCGAATAAAGGGTCTAAACACATCTCTAGAGTGTAAGTACGTGTGTAAGATAATGTATTAAGTATGAGGTTTTCGGCATAAGGGAAAGGTATAAACATTGAAAAATAAAATTTCGAGAATTTTTTTTCTAATGCAATATATATTTTAATCAATTTAATCCTAATATTAATTTTACGTTTAATGCAAAATGGAAATCTGTCTGTTCGGTTATCAGACTACAGTTTTTAGCATCAAAATATGACACCTCAGGTTTAATCTGCTCGTCGGAATAACTTTCTTTTTTCTCCTTTTCTTTTCAATTTGATTTGAGCAATCTATCGCCAAATGTGTTAACTTTGCCATATATGTTCACTATGGATGTAGATCAAATAAACGGTCAAGTGCGAGTACTACTCGCACTTAGAGGGTGACGTACGATAAATATATGAATTATTAACTGTATTATTAAAAAATCGTTGCTAAAAGAATAATAAGACTTTAAAAAAACTATACACCGTAGTGTTGGGTAAACTGTATGTACTAGAGAAGTATTAATGAGTATACCATAAAAGTTCAAAGATATACAGGGTGCAATATGTTATCTATCGCCGACCTTTAATTTCTCAATCGTTGGTCGTAGACATATAGTTCAAATTTCAAAAACGTTTCAAATGAGGTAAATATTCATGTTGTGGCCTTATTTAAAGTAAAAAATCAATTTTATAAAAATTACGAAAATTAACTTTTTATACGGTCCCCCAGTCCCTCCAGTTATATTTAGTAAAAGTTTACACATATCATAACAGATATAACACAAAAGTTTGACATCTGTACTACAAAAATTGACACAGTTATTAAATTTCAAAGTTTGAGGTTTTTGCACAGGATTTTGTCTTTCATTGAGGGATCAGTTAAAAGATGAATTAAAGTAATTCGAGATCAAAATTAGAGTGCAATGTTCTTTTTACGGCGAAACCACCTTTAGCCAGTATCACCAAATCGGGGAATCACCATATAGGGTTAATTCATCAAAAAATTTGAGCTAACTTTTATGGGTCGAACAACATTCAAGAGTACGGACGATACCGGCTAAAAGTGGCTTCGCCGTAAAAAGGACATTGCACCCTGATTTTGATCTCGAATTACTGTAATTCATCTTTTAACTGATCCCTCAATGAAAGGCAAAATCCTGTGCAGAAATCTCAAACTTTGAAATTTAATAACTGTGTCAATTTTTGTAGTACAGATGTCAAATTTTTTGTGTTATATCTGTTATGATATGTGTAAACTTTTACTAAATATAACTGTAGGGACTGGGGGACCGTATAAAAAGTTAATTTTCGTAATTTTTATAAAATTGATTTTTTATTTTAAATAATGCCACAACATGAATATTTACCTCATTTGAAACGTTTTTGCAATTGGAAGTATTCTGTATAAATCTTTATTTAATCTAATCCTAATCCGTTTATGACGAACTTGTTTCGGTACTGACAATAAAAGTAGTGCACATTTAAACTTCATTTAGCATTTCATTAAACTAAATTCAGCGTAGTAATATTCTTTTCTTTTTAAAATGTAGCCAAAGCCTGTGTTCAATGTAAACTTAGCATTGGGCTAATTCGTTTAAATTTTTTCAGCTAGAAACACACGGATTTGCCAAAACGCAAGTGAAAAAAAAATCAGTGGACTGAAAAGAAAAGAGAGAATTAAAAAAATGTCCTCAACACGCGGAATGAATAAAAAGCGAATTTAAGTAATGTTTGAATTAGTCATAAAGGCTATAAAAACAAATCTTATATATTATTCATACTTTTCTTGATGCAGCTTTTCAAAAATATTTTCCACTATTGTTTTCGTTTTCTTTGTGAAGTGTTTTTGACAGTAGCTTTTACTATCTTGAAAAAGCATTAATTTGTAAACAGAAGAGATTATATGCAATTACTTATTCATCGTAAGTTATTTTCTCTTTTGTTGATATTTTCCATTATTTTTTACATTCCTTAATAGACTTAGATCTTGCTGATGAAAGAGCTTTTGTGTTTAAAATATCAATAAAATGTATGTGATAAAAAATGCTCTTTTTTGTTGTATTTAATGTGGAAGTGTAGTCTTATAAAAATATTTTATAAAAAAAAAGTCACATTTTTTTCTTCATTAAAGTATTTGTTTTAAATTAAGATATTATGCATTTCATGAAAAAATAGAAAACACATTTTTTGCGAGAACTTTCTTTTTTAGAAAAAAAACTATAGAGCTATTATTAAATTACAAATAATATTGCTTAAAATATGCACATAAGTAGTAAAATTAAGCAAAATGTACTCATTTTTACGTATTCTCTGTGCACTTGGGCACTTAATTACTTCGACATGTAAATCTGTGTTTTGTAAAATAAACATACGTACATCTTTTTACCCGACTGAAAAGAAGGGTTATGTGTTTCACGCGTATCTGTGTATGTGGATTTCTTCATTACCCTCGAAACATCCCAACGGCTGGATGAATTTTAATGAATGAGGTCTCTCTCAATTCGTCTTAATGTCCCGATGGTTATAGGCTAGGTTTTGTTTTTATAAATTCAAAATGGCGGCCGTAAAATAAAAAATTGCAGTAGAGACGAAAAAGAAATTACGCACCCTATTGAGTGGCATATCATTGGATAGATCTTTCAAAATGAAGGTGATGTTTCATTGACTATTTTACAGTCAGAAGCTCCGTTAAAATATTATAGAACCTGGAAGATGTATGGTGTATGTAATATATCTAGCTTTACTGCAACTCTAACCATCAAAGCCATCCTTAGACCTCACCAAAAAAGTTTTATAGATAGGAACTAACAATTAAACAGAACTTAAAAGTCATCAATACAAGTACATAAAAAAATAGGTAAGTAATATAAAAAAAAATATTTTAAGTCAATTCCTACTTAGGCCAATAAGAGAATTTTTTTCTCCTATTCTTCTTTTGTCTTCAGTGGCGCTTAAAATGCCTTGATCAAGAAGAGGGCTCTCGCCCTTAAAATACCTTGATCAAGAAGAGGGCTCTCTCGATTATTGAAAATTAATTAATTTAATTTAATTAATTAATTAAGATTTGAAACAAAAACTGGATTAACACCAAGTGTCATCCACTACAAATTAAAAAAAAATTATTTGAGCTTGATTGGGTGAATAATAATTATTTTATTATCGATTGAAAATTTGAACAAGATATACATAACGAGAGTGTGAGCTAATAGTAGGAATTGAAAAAAAAAATAGTTTCACATTGATGAGAAATAATTAATTAGTTCGCTTTTTACACAGTCGGGTTTTTTGATTTTTTAAATTTACTTGTTTATTTCTTTCCTTACTCATAGTGTTAGGAAAATATTGCATGAGACAGAGTGTACAGATGAATACTCAAACGATACTTCCCATTAAGTTCTTATTTGGTGAATATCTTACAGATGAATGTCATAAGAACTGCACAGATTTCTTTAAAATCGGCCGACGTATTATGTATTTAATCCATGTATAGACGTTATTTTAAAACGTTTTGCGTCTGGGATGAAATATAGGGAGAAAGAGGTTCTCAAGACATTTCTATCTTTGTTGTAAAATACCTAAGAGAGAAAGCTGTAAGAAACCCACGAGAGAAACCCTCTAAACATAAGAAAATTATTCTGTATTCTGGTGCCTGTGGTTTCCAAAACAGGTAACATCAAAGTGTCTCATTTGCTGTTGAAACTAGTTAATATACAGGGTGTCCCTAAACTCATGGTACATACGCAAGGGGATGATAGAACACATCAAGACAAGTAATAGTAAATAGGAAACCAAGGGTCCCAAACGTATTCCAAAGGAGACAGGCGCCATCAAAGTTTAGGGTCCCAAATTGCAAATGATGATAAAAAAGGGAAAAATCGGTCGATTTATTTGCGGTTTTCGCTAAAATCATTCTTTAAATTAGTATTTTCTTAAAAAAAAAGTTTTAAAGAGAAAGTTATAAAAATGCCGGTAGAGGGCGCTTTAGACTTTGGAGTAAGCAACAACTACTTTTTACCGTTATTTTTTGTATCTCATTACATGCTTTCAAAAGCTTAGACTTAAACTTAAATTTTGAGCTCAAAATCTGAATCGTTGGGAGTGGTTAAGTAGCACAAGCTGAACTGTGTTCAGGAGTTAAAATTTCAAATGATTATAAAAAAAAAACGGTAAAATTGGTCGATTCATTTGCGGTTTTCACTAAAACTATTCTTTATGTCAGTATTGTCTTGAAAATAAGTTTTAAAGATAAAGTTAAAAAAATACCGATAGAGGGCGCTTTAGACTTTGGAGTAACGAACAACTATTTTTTACCCTTATTTTTTGTATCTCATTACATGCTTTCAAAAGTTCAGACTTAAATTTTGAGCTCAAAATCTGAATCGTTGGGAGTGGTTAATTAGCGCAAACTGAATTGTGTCCATGTGTTGAAATTTGAACCTCCCTCCTAAACACAGTTCAGTATACGCTACTTAAGCACTCCCAATGATTCAGATTTTGAGCTCAAAATTTAAGTTTAAGTCTAAACTTTTGAAAGCATGTAATGAGGTACAAAAAATAAGGGTAAAAATTAGTTGTTCGTTTCTCCAAAGTCTAAAGCGTCCTCTATCTGTATTTTTTTTTACTTTATCTTTAAAATTTATTTTCAAGGCAATACTGACATAAAGAATAGTTTTAGTGGAAACCGCAAAGGAATCGACCAATTTTTCCGTTTTTTATAATCATTTGAAATTTTAACTCCTGAACACAGTTCAGTTTCCGCTACTTAACCACTCCCAACGATTCAGATTTTAAGCTCAAAATTTAAGTTTAAGTCTAAGCTTTTGAAAGCATGTAATGAGATACAAAAACTAACGGTAAAAAATAGCTGTTCGTTACTCCAAAATCTAAAGCGCCCTCTATCGGCATTTTTTGAATATATATCTTTAAAATTTATTTTCAAGAAAATACTGACATAAAGAATAGTTTTAGTGAAAACCTCAAAAGAATCGACCAAATTTTCCGTTTTTTATAATCATTTGAAATTTTGGACACTAAACTTTAAAGGCGCCTATCTCCAATATATGCCTATATATATATATATATATATATATATATATATATATATATATATATATATATATATATATATATATATATATATATATATATATATATACATATATATATATACATATATATGTATATATATACACATATGTATGTACAGTTATATGTATACACATGTATGTATATATAACACTGGCGCCCGGCTAACCGAAAAGTACCTATTATTCTAGCAGTATTTTATCCTAAATTGTGTATGTTGCCGAAAGGCAACACACGGCATTTAAGGGTTAAGAACTTGTCTTTTTCTGTTCTTTTATTTTTCTTATCTCTTTTTTAATTTAATGGTTTCTGAACATTCAACCATTATTTAGAAGAACTTAACCTAAACAATGCCTAACATGTATTAAAGAATATTACATTGATATTTTTATAAATATGATAATTTTGAAGTTAAATTTTAACCTTGATAAATATAATATTTTTGATCTATAATTTATAATATCTTGTTACTATTATGATGATGATGCGATTAATATGAGCATAATAATAATAAGTTTTGCAAATTCCAAACTATAGAATAAACAGACATAACATGATTTTAATACAAACCTGGGACTTGCCTAACCAAGAAATGTGCTTTCTCTTTTACACGATTTCTCTAACTGCTCATAAAAGCGATCAGATAACGAGATCGGAATCGATGACGGGCTATACATATAGGAAACCATTTTAAGAATTTTTAATTTAATCTATTTTTCTGCATTTTTTCCGGTACATCATGGTAGCATTTTTTCATTTAAAAAAGATAAAATTAAGTAAATTTACTTTATTATCATCCATCTTTCAATTTATAGTGTCAAAAATAAACGCTGTTTGCCGAATAATACATGAATGATTTTCACAATTTTCTTGGAAATTATCCGAAACAGCCTGTGGCATCTTAGTTACGTATTGTCTGGCAAGAAACACGGGCGCCACAAGAGCAGATCAAAAAATGCATAATCCAGATTATTGTTAATAAATAGAATTGTGCTTTAATAGGGAAAGAAACAGAGTTTTGTCGACCTTTTCACATGGTTCAATGTTTACTGTTAGGTTAATTCCTGCTATGCTTTTCCGATTATCTTTCAGATTCATTTTCAGTATATTGACTAAATAAATATTAAAGCGTATTTCGAAAACTCAATAAGCTTCATAATTTGTTTAGCTACTTATCTAGAACATGTCTTCCGAGCATAATTTTTACCTCGTTTTGATATATTTTGCTGTACGCGTATGACGTAAGCCGTAGCATTATGCACATGCACATGCTTAATAAGCTCTATAATAATAAAGTTATCAAAACCAGGTTTTAGTCACAAAATTTAATCACATAGTTACAGGCTAGTTTGACTAGCGCTGGGCTAGGTTGCAGCGTCCTATTTTTTTTTTTTTTTTATTTGTTATCATTAATTCCAAAGTATTATTTTCGTGGTAGATTTCTTAACATGTGCAGTAAAAAGTTGCCAAGATTATGTTCTGAAAATAGTTAGTTGTGGTGTATTTAAAAAAAAATAGGGAATGCTGCAACGTGTTATATCGAAATACACTGCTGGCCATTAAAATTGCAACACCAGGAAGGAGTGATCTGACGAACATCAAAATCACATGCAATGAAGATGATGTTGGAATATGCAAATGATTAGTATTTCAGCGCATTTATACGAGGCAGGCGGGGTAAACGACATCTGAAGCACTGCATAAAAGAAAAGTTGCGTAGTGGATTTCTCATTCGGAACGCGCTTTGTAAGGTCGGCCTTTGCTCAGAATATCGTGTTATGCCTCGAATAATAAGAAGAAACGCTTACCACCAAGTGTCGGTATTCGATAGAGGCAGTATCGTTGCCTATCGAGAGTGTGGATTATCTTTCAATGATATCGCCCATTGCATTCGTCAAAATCCAAACGCTGTCATGCAAATATGGAATCAATGGATTGCTGAAGTTCATACTTAACGGCATGCAGGATCTCGAAGCCCTCCCATGACTCACGCCGGAGAGGACAGACATATTGTGAGGTCGGGATGAAAAACCGTACAACCACATCTTGAACCATTAGTAAGGAAATGGGTATGTTTGAAGCGCACCCAGTATCCACTCGTACGGTTCGACGACGCTTGCAGCAGTGTGGACTGTCAGAACGGCGACCAGTACTGCGGCTTCCCTTGACAATGCAGCATAGAGAGAGTCGGCGACTCTGGTACGCCGAAAGACAAAGCTGGATGCATGACTGGCACAATGTCGTCTTTTCAGGCGAGTCCCGGTTGTACGTGCTGTATTCTGATGGCCGTATACTTGTCTGGAGGCTCCAAGGAAAACGTCTGTCGCCTGCTTGCATTCGATATCAGCACAGGGGCCCTGCGCCTGGTGTGATGTTTTGGGCAGCCATTGGGTACACGACATGTACATCTCTAATTCGGATCGATGGTAATTTGAACGCAGATCGGTACTTTTTTGACATCTTACGCCCAGTGGTTGTGCCCTGTCTTCGAGGTCTGCCAAACGCCACCTTCCAGCAAGATAACTCAAGACCACATCTTGCATGTCGTGTTCTGACCTTCTTCGATACACAGGGTATTCGATTGCTGCCCTGGCCTGCACGGTCTCCAGATCTGTCACCCATTGAAAACATCTGGTCATGAATTACTTAGAGACTAGCCCGCCACCCTTCTCCAGCTGATTGATGAAGTGTGGAATAGACTTGAAGCAGCATGGAATGAGTAGCCCGTTTCTGTCCTCCAAGCCCAGTTCGGCTCCATGCCTAACCGGATAAGGGCCGTTTTAGCTACCAGGGGGGTAAGTTGTTTCTACTAATTTCGCACCCTTGTAAACCTCCAAACTGTTTACAAATTTAATCATTTTGTTTTCATGCCATACTGTTTACGTACAATAAATATCTTTTTTGTATTTTCAATCTTTCATGGTGTTGCAATTTTAATGGCCAGCAGTGTAGTTATACAAATAACATTTTTGCACTGACAACTGTAGCTGACAACTGTACAATTTCTAAACTAGTCTGCAATAATATGATTAACTTTCATGCATAACACGTGATTTTGGTACCTGTTGTAATTTGCACAAGGTCAAAACTTATTTTAATAATCTCTAATTTCATATTTATATATTTTTTAATAATATATGAGAAGTTAGGGTATTACGGAATACCATTTACTTTTTTATTTGTAAGTCGAAATAAAAAATTATAGATACATTTAAAGTTAGTAAAGAAAAGAATTTGACTTTTTCTTAACACATTTTTGATGCGTTTAAAGCGGAGAAAATTATACATATCGATATTTAGCTTTACAAAATAAGTTATACATTTCGAGTAGTGGCAACCAGTCGGGATTATGGAATAAAGTTACAAGGAATATTAAAATTGCAAGAAAATCCACGATTTAAAAGAATAACCAAAAATTATCTGATAAGCAAATCTTAGTACATCTTTAAAACATCAGATTTATTGAACAAATGTTTTAGGTTTTAGAATCGTCTTGAAACAGTTGTCTAGATAATATTCCATATTACCCGACACGCCATCTTGAAAAATATAACCTCTTTACTCGTAAAGAAGTTAGCATAGAGGAAAACTGACTAACACAGCAATTAATATAATTTTTGGATTTTATACTGCACTTGGTTAACAATACTGAAAATGAGATTTTATGGTTAATAAGAATTTTATCAAATTTGCCTGTAAAAAATTACAAAAAATTGACAATAAATTTTCATTTCACTGCGTAGCTCCAACAGGAGTTATCCAAACAGAATAGACCACATTGCCTCATGGTAGTACTAGGAAGTCGTACGGATAGCCGCAACACTGTATGCACTATATAATGAAGTATTCCATATTTTCCGACCATTCTATAATACCCGAACGTCCTTTGTATAGTTAATTTTATGAACGTATATTTTTATTTAGGAAAATAAGTAAATAAACACATTCATGTTTGTGAAGATTGCAACACCAAGATGGAGTGAAGCAACTGAGCTGAAAATTTCAGAGAATGCAAAGAATAGTGTGTTATGCAAATGATTCCAATTTCAGAGTCACGACGCATGCGTGGGCTGAGCAGCGCCTTCTGGACTGCTGCTGAAACCGTATAAATAGAGAGCTGTAGCGAGACGTTGAGAATTGTCTATGGTTATTTGTTAATGGTAAACGTTAGGTGAGACGTAACTATACCTCTATGACAAAAGAGAACGGCATTTCTTCAACTGACGGTGTTTAAATGGGGGAGAATCAGCGGGCTTCGTGAAGAAGGATTTTCCTATCCTGCAATAGCAGTTCATGTGCAGCGTAACAGCAGCATAGTGATGCGAGTTTAGAAGCAGCGACCGACAAGGATGGGACTTCTCGTAAATCTGAGAGGGGACATACAAAGGTGATGTCAACGTGCGATGATAGACACATGGTCCAGATGACGCTGATTGACCGTACAGCTTCATCTAGGTAGATGGCAGCACATTGGTCAACTGCTACAGATGTATCACTGTCTGCATCGTCGATTCGTCGACGTATGTTGCACTGTGGACTGCGTGCAATACGTCCTTTATGCAGGATCCCCCTTCGCAAAACCATCTATGCCTGCGGCTTCAGTGAGCTCATGAACATAGAGACTGGCATGCAGATTGGCAACAAGTTGATCAAACTGACGAATCTCGCTTTAATTTGTGGTACCATATTGGTCGCAGTCGTGTTAAACGCTATGTCCGTGAATGATACCTTCAGGAGTTCATTATCGAACGTCATAGTGGACGAACACCGGGAGTTATCGTTTGCGATGCGATTGCAAATCATGAACAGTCGAAGCTGCTATGAATTTTGGGTAATCTTAAAAGCAACAGGAACATCAGTGAAGTGCTGGAGCCCGAAGTCGTTCCTTTCCTTCAAGACATTCCTGAAGTTATCTTTCAACAGCATATTGCCCGCCCACATGTTGCAAGGAATGTTAAAGAATCCTTGTCAGCAGAACACATACAGCTTCTTCCGTGGCCTGCGTATTCGCCGAATATGTCGCCCATTGACCATGTGGTGAATCTCGTTGATAGGCGTCTCGCTCGTTATCCATCTCATATATCTTCTACAGGTGAACTTTGGGTTCACACACAAAGAATATGGGATGGTCTTCCCCAGGCAGACATTAGAAATCTTTTTGACTTCATGCCACGTCGTATAGCAGCACTTATTGCAGCGCGTGGTGGCTACACCAAATACTGATTACGAAGAGTTAATATTGTTTTGATTCTTTTGCTTTGAAAATGTAATCATTCGTTCGTACCAATACCAGTCGCTTATGTATTAAAATTCATTTAATTCTGATAATTCCTTCATGGTGTTGCAATGTTCACAAACATGAGTGTATATGTATTAATGCTAACTTTTCGTGCTTCATTAAAAAAAGTTCTTGTTATTGCAGTTGATTGAAAATTGTTTATTCAGTTAAATATATTTATAGTTGTAAATAAGAATGTATAGCTAGTGTGATACAATTTCAATCCATAACAATTTAAAGTATATCTCAAAAAAGAATTAATTAAAAATAGTTTATACAAGCATTTTTGTATGTATACTATATTTAATTATAGTACATTGATCTTATACTATAATTAATCTTTATACTTAATCTTGCATTTTATATTTAAGGCAGCTGTATAGTATAATCAAATATTGAAAGAAATCAAATATTAAGCAAGTTATGTACAGTCATATATTTCAAAAAGAAAATTTAATAGCAAAAAATTTAATGGTTTTGGGGGGATTTGCCTTTAAGCTGTATCAGGCAACTGAAAAGTGCAATCAGATCGTGACACAAAATAAATACACATTTTTTAGTCTTTCCAAGAAGTACACAAAGTTTGAAATCATTGGAATGAGAGAGTTTGTGGTGCTCAGAAAAATTATTTTGATATATTTTTTATTTCAATAATTTTCAAAGGTTGCATTTATAAGAACAAATCTTATGGGGATTTTTAAACTTTTTTTTCCAAGTAATACATGGAAGTTCGTACAAGAATGTTTGTTGGGTTCGGTTTTACCTAAGCGGAAAAAAAAATTCCCTTTTAAGCCAACGCAAAAACCGAACCGTGTTCTAAACAAATAATTCGCTACCACTTAAAACTAGAATCTAACGCTAAAATTTTATAGGATATATGACATAATCGCGATATATCCTAATGCAAGATATAATGAAGAGTGACTGTAAAAAGACATACATATTCACACAGTTCTTACAGAAAAAACACTTAAATCATCTTATAGAAGTCATCTTCATATAGCTTAAAAAAGTAATATAAATATAATAATAAAGAAATTTAAAACAATGAAATTTTTAGATTTTTCGAAAGCGTTTCTTAAAAGATAAATAATAGCTCTGTTTTTCTTTGATTTGTAACGCTCATTATCTCGAAGTCAGATGTTTTCAGGACAGTATTTTTTTACACAGACGAAGGGAGGAGCGATGACAAAGCTTTCCATTTTTCATGACAAAATATTTCGGAATACAGATGTCCTATATGTATATGATATTCTACTACTTTTCTTTGTTCAGTTTTCCTGATTGCTACCACTTTTGATTTAACCCATATTGGACCGCTATCCCATAAATAGAACAGCTAATAAAGCATTTTTTTAAATAAAATTGGTAAGAATTTTCTGACTGCATTTTGTTATGGCGTCTTTAAAATACATAAAAGTATAACATATAAACAAAAAAGGAAGTCACAAATTAAAATTTAATTGAAAGAAATCTATTTAAAAAATCCTTTAAAAATTACGATCATAATCTAGAATTTTACCGTTATTATTATCTTTTTATTGGAGAAATCATAGAGTATTTTTATACAACACAAACAGTATTTTTAAAGTAAAATTAAATATTTGCTCATAAAATTAGTTTATATATGCATTTTATATGTCCTTACTATGTGTCCTACTAATATGTCCTGTTTATAGGGCAGCTAGTTACTTAAAAAATTAAAAACCTTTTTTTTAAATCTTGCTAGTATCTACTTAATTACACCATATTAATGATATAATCGAAGTTGTAAAATTTTTCAAAGATATTTAATCGGTGTGGTCCAGTATGGGTTAATTCGCCTTATTTAATAAGTCAATAAAAGAGCTGTATTTAAAGAAAGGGGTAACAATCATGCCATCTAAATAAAAAAAGAAAGTAGTTGGCTACTAACTCTGATGTTCCAGATAGCGTGAAACGTATTGAAATACAGGAACGTTAGCATCGAATTCCTCATATTTTTGCATAGCACAATAACTGTGATAACTGTAGGATTAATTTTACACGTAGATTGGAGTCGGTGTAGATGGAAAATAATTGTTGATAAAACTTTCATTAGTGACAAGAAAATATCAACGAGTCTTATGATATGTTTCTTGTTCTCTGAGTTTTTTTTAAAACATACAATAAATTTGGAAAATGTATTTTGTGCGATACTAATTTAAAGTTTAATTTTTTAAACCATATTTACAAGAATAATGCTTTAAAAATACTTACGCTGCTAGCAGCATTCTTAAACTAATAAAGCAATCAATTGCACATTCTAATCTCAAAGACGATTAAAAAAAAAAACATTTTCGATTAAAATCCATCTTTGCTGAATGATATAAATTAGACTTTAAAATCCATCTTTGCTGAAGGAACAAAATTAAACTTTAAAAGACAGTTTTTAAAACTTTTTATTTAATTAAAATCTTATACCATTAAACTGACTATGGTAAATACACCCAACGTATACGGTAATGATTGTTTTAAAGGAAAAAACACAGTAGTGAAATTTTATAAACCAACAGCGGGAAATGTCGATATAAGATATCGTTCAAGTATGATATGAGTTCAAATGCTATTGAATTATATTTCATTATCTTTAATATCTTTGATTCAAATATTATTTTAAAAACGGAGAAAATATTTTGAAAAAAATTTTAGCTTAAGAATTTTTTTAAATATAGTTTATCGCTAGTCTGAATTAAATAAATTATTTAAATCGCAAAATATGCACTCAAAATATTTAGAATATCTATAATAATTACGCTATAATAAATTTTTTCTTACTCCATTTTTTACAGATTGCCTCAATGTTCAAAGATGTGTATGAAAATGTATATAAATATACATATTCATACATTCTGTCAGAAATGAATTTTGTTATAATTTATCAGACCACTAGGAGCTTTAAATATCCATACTCTTATAAACGAATGCAGTGTTCCCCTATTATGGCTTAACATCTATTTTTCTAAATCCGCAAATATTGAAATACAATGATAGACTAATATAGAAGTTTCGATATCAACTCAATCCTAAGCTTTGCCTAACGATAATAAATTACCATTATGTTTTATTCTTATATTCTTCTGTTTTATTTGTATTATTTTTCTGTTTTATTCTCATTTATCTAACTGCCACAAAGACACACAGTTAGATAGCTTAAAAACGAGTATTTTGATGTACTTGCTTAGTAACAAAAATAATTAGCTTAAAGATTAGTATTTTGATGTACTTGCTTAGTAACAAAAATAATAATAAATTAACATTTAATCATTTACGGTATATTTTTTCCGGTTTCTGTGCAGTAGCTTTTTCAATACAAAAAAAGAATAAAATAAAACATGCGTATTTGTTTTATTATTGTTCACTGTTTAATTTTTCATGCAATTTTTCGTGGACGATTTTGCGGACTGGATTTGACGTAGATAGTTTTTTGTACACTTTACTTGAGAAATGCTAATCAAATAAATCTTTCCGTACTCATCTTTTGCATCCTCTTACCCAAGACTTTTCAAAATGAACAGGTGGGAGAGGCTTCGATCCAAAAATAGAAAAAAAAAGTAATACAGAAGGCTGCAAATAGTTAAACCTATGAGAGTAGATATCACTCTTATTTTAAATATATCTTCTGGGGAAAATAATATTTAAAAATTACTTTTCGGTACATTCTTCTTAAAAGATGTTTCCCTTTTTTAATTCTCATTTTTGTTTCTAAAATGCGCATTTATCTTTATTTGAAGTATTAAAATCTTACTCAGAGTTCACCGCTTTTAACACATAAAATAGTGAATTAGGCATAGATTTTAGAAATACTTTTTAACTAAAGATAAGAGACATATTTCAAAAAGAGAACACATAAAAAAGAAGCTACAAATATCAATGTCATGAGAATATATTTAAAAAATATGAATGCATTCCACGCCCATAGGTTTAACATTAGCCACGGGAATTTAAGATTTTACTGACTACACCCCTTAACGTAGTCAGAACCAGAAATTTAGCTTTACACCTGAAAGTTTATCTCTGATGCTGATCATTCAGCATTATTAAGAGGTGTGCTTGTGTTTATCAGGATTTAGATAAAAATTCCCTCGTTTCCGATTATCTTTCTAAAATATTTTCAGCATCTAGTATACATAGCTATTGCAATGCAATTCGCAAACGTATTAAGTTCTAAAATTCATTTAGCCCCGTTCAAAGGTACCCCTATGGTCCATATTTCGGCATCAAAACGCATTCAGCGATGTGTTTAGGATATTGGTTATTAGTATAAATCTTACTCTTGTTTTCAGAATGTTTTCAATATACAGCTGACAAGGAGTTTTTTTCTGGGCGCCAGCGAATTTTCCTGCGAATCTGATCCTTTTGAAAGGTTCTATGCACGTTAAGGTCATTTTCCCCCGTTTAACAAAAAGAAGCTTACCAACCCATTTTCTGACCAACTTTTCAGCTAAAAGCCATAAAAATTGCAGGTATATTTGTTAAAATGATTTGTAATTGATAAGTGTTTCTTTCCCCGTACATTAATTACATATTCAGTTATAAGACCCCGGACATTCTGTTCAAAACACCAAATTTCAGAGTATTTTCTTAAAAATATTTTTCTTATTAAAAAAAAAAAAAAAAAAAAAAAAAAAAAATGACAGTTCGATTATACAGTTTTTCAAAATTACATCATCTGCTAATTTGGTACATCTGAGAACAAAAATGAATTTAAAAAAAAATGTGTCAGAAAGTTTGGATTTGAGAACAGTTTAAGTACTTCGTCTTCTCTATAGCTTTTCAACATGTTTTCAATAAGTTTATTAAACATTTATTACAATACGTTTAAAAAATTCAATAAGGTCTAAATTCGTTTTCTTTCGTGTTCTTGTTTAATGGTAATTGGATTTTTTCGCCTTATATATAATCATGTTTTATGACGCGGCATTCACGTCTAGGGACTAAGTACAAATATCTACGTTTTTGTATAAAAAACGAGTTGTCTTCTTTTTTTTTACTTTTGGAAAATCATACTTTTCCTAGTTATTTTTAATTAAAAAAATTACACTCGATTTGTTAGTATGTTGCACGACATTCAGCGGTTCTCTGAGAGTTTGAAATCAGTCCCTTGACAGAACAATGTTTTTCGATTTTACATTATAAAAAAAAATGGCGAGAGTTGAAAATAAATCTCTCTTTTTTTTTTTTTTTTTTTTAAGAATGAAACAAAAAATAATATAAAAAACGCATCGGTTAAAAACTAGAAAATATAATAATGTCACAAAAAATGAAAGAAGACCGTTCATCCATTTCCGAAACACTTAAAGAAAGTGCTTCATAATCTATGAATCATCAAGTTTTTTTTCTTTTTTGTATTAGTTTTTCCTCAGTTTGTTACTATTTTTTAGCACGTATGCATAAGCATAAAATTATGAAATTTCAAATAGATATTCAAGCTAATTTTTTTTTATTTTAACTAATCCAAAAACTGGATTAAACAAAATTATACAAAAAAAATAAATAAAAATAAAGAACAGTCAGCTATAGAATAAAAAAGAAAGAAAATATATATTTAAGACGAATAAAAGGTAGAAAAAATCTGCTTAAATGTTACATAGAGATAGGTAAAAGAAGAATATATGAATAAATCTTTTTTACTAGTCATCCTTTTTAGGTAGATTTCGTATGAAATACTACCTATTACATTCTCCCCTATGTTGGAATTTCTGAAAAATTTTTGCAGACTACACCGATCATGACTCCTAGAACCCAAAATACCCTCAGTAAAAAACTTTATATATATATATATAATATATATATATATATATATATATATATATATATCACTTTCTTCTGGACACGATAACTTCCCTAATTCTTCACAAATCTCTTCCAAACTGATACATAAAATGAAGGGGCATAAAATCTCGGTCAAGTTCGTTAATGGGCAAAATCGGACCAAGGAGATGGAAATAGGGAGGGGTTTTGTGAAGACCGAAAAACCCCCATAACTTCTTAATTTTTGTATATATCAAATCAGTTTAAAGTTTTTATTACTTCTAAAAATTGGGCAAAAAATTTACGTATCACAGATTTTTGATAAAATTAAAAATGGGCTCAAGGGGTGCAAAAATAAGGTTTTTGAGAGTAAAAAATTCATAACTTCCTCAAATCTCAAGATATCAAATCCAATTAAATTTATTATAAATTTTCTTAATGTTATCTACAACTTTTATATTGGCATGTTTTTGATAGGATCAATTCGTACCGAAAAAAAAAATAAAAACGAAAACAAAAAGGTGGTGTTGAAGAAGAAAAAAATCCATAACTTCGTCAATTCACAAGATATAAAATTCGCATGCGTTTATTATATATCTTCTTAATATTTTCTACAATATTTACATTGACAACTAATAGGACCAATTCTTACAGCAAAAACAAATTAAAAATACATAGCGGTTGATTAAAAAAATCATCGTATTAAGGGTGTATTAAAATGCAAATTGCTTATTTTCTTACTCATTTTTAACTTCATTTTTGCACTCAAACGCATTCAGTTGGTAGATTCTCTTATTCAGAAACTATATAATGTACCGTAATGATCGATGTTTTGATAAATACAGAATATATTTCAAAAAATGATGTCAAAATGGCCATTTTGAACCGAATTTCCCGAAGCGATTGTGTTAGAAACGAAAATTATTGTCCTACTGAGAAAATAATTGTTAATAAATCAAGTTTTAATTAATTGAACGAAAAATAAAAACACAGATCGCTTATAAATCTCTTCAAAAATCACGTCAGCAAGTTTCACATTTTTCTATTAAAAATAAATCTGAAAATGTGCCAGAAAATTTCGAGTTGTTGAGCACGGAAAAGTATTTTCCTGAATACCGCCTTAACGTGATTCTGATAAAATCAGCTCTTATTTAAAAATGAAATAGAAACTCGTCAAAAGCGACCAGATAAAATTGTTAAAGTGGGTTTATCTCTAATCTTGATACTATTTTTTGTTGGTGAAATTAGTACATTTAACTTCGAAATGTACCTCCGCCTGTAGGCCGGGCCGGCAAGGATTTTTTAATACAGTTTTTAAACAATATTTTCTCCAATTATTTTTTGTTCTCAGTGAAATGAAGAGTTCAGATGTTAACTGTGGCAAGTGAGGCAATCATCATTTTGATAAAATGAACTCCTAATGTTACAAATATCTATTTACGTTTATTGTCAAACGCATCCTTTATCAATTAAAAACTATGTGTGTATTAGTCTTTTTTGTAATAGTAATTTAACAGATGTTAGAAGACCATTGATTATATTCAAACATATAATTAACACATTTTTTTACCGCCTTTATTACCTCTGTGAATGCGAGGCTTTTGGGTCGCTGGATCATTACCATTTCTTCTGCACACCCACAACGGTCTGGCACCTCAGATACTCAAACTCCCGCCCCAATTACTTAGCTTAAAGGCATTTTAACCCGCCCGCTTCGCCGCTGGAGTATTGTGCTCCAGAGGCTGGTTTCTATGCGTGTTATTGTAATTTTTTTTTTTTTTAATCCTTGTTGCATTTGCCTTCTGTCCGAGGTGTAAAAGTTCCTGTAGTGAATCCCCGCATATTGGGGAATTTACCTGGTGTAGCAAATAAGATTTACACTGGATCCTAGCGATATGTTGATCTTGTCCCACTTACACATAAATCTTATGATTAACTCTTTTTTTTCTGTTTACTATCTTTATAATCCAAACTTTTCATTCGTGAAAAAGCGATAATTTTCATAACAGCGATTGTATAAAATTATTCATTCATACACTGACCCGCCCCTTTTTTCATGAATGCATTATTATTTCCATTCGATAAAGATCTATGCCTTTTTAAATTCTTTTGTTTTTAAAACATAAATAAAAACATCTCTTGATGAATGTGTCCTCTTCTGTTACTTTAATGTCAAAATTAAATTTTAAAGGATAAGGAAGGTTTTATAAACAAAATTACTTTTATTGGCACCTAAATACATAGTATTTGTTTATTTTTATAGATTGCATTTCCCTCAAAAAAGCTTGTTATTTTAACCCTTCTTTATTTTGAAAAATCGAAAACATATTATTTAATCTGAAATATTTTTTATGTTCGAACAGCAGGGCTGCCACTGCCAGCAATTTTTAATTCTATGTAGCATCACCTTTTCAAAACAGAAATATCTTACATACAATTTGAATTATATGCAAAAGAAAAATATTAAAAATTACTTTTAAAAATATTGGTGTTATTAGAACTGAAACGCTTTTGTAAGTGAATGTTAATATTTCAAATGAAAATCAAATTTCAAAGCGATTGCTTAAAAGGCGCAAAGACCAACATAGTGAAAAAGATTCCAAGCAGGGACTCGAACCCGGGCCATCAATATAGCGCACTGACGTTCTACCGACTAAACCACTTGGAACGATACCTAGCTCGGAAATTTTCTCACTATTATATGTTGGCAAGGCTACAAACGTAGCACAAGATGGAATATTTATCGTGAGCCACCGACCTGGGGTGAGCACGAAACATAATTAAGGGGACGGTGGAGCTTAAAATCCTTAAAAATATTTTTTTTTATTTTTGTAAATTTCAACTTAAATATTATTCAAGGGTACATTATATACATTATAACATGCATTTATCCCAAAAAAAAATGTTTTTAATTTTATTTTTGAGAAAAAAATGGAATTTTACGCGTCGTGTTGGAAATCTTCGAAACGCCCCATGCGTCTTCAATATCAATGAAAATCCCCAATATTTTTTATAAAAGTTTGGTTTATATATAGAAATTAAATAGAGCATCGAATTTTACATATTTGAATTTAAAGGTTAAAAAAAAATTGAAAAAATTTGAAATTTTTTCGAAAAATTTTCAAATTTTCAAATTTTTTTCAATTTTTTTTTATTTTTTGTAAATTTTATCTTAAATATTATTCAACGGTACATTATATGCATTATAGCATGCATTTATCACAAAAAAATATTTTATTTTTGAGAAAAAAATGGAATTTTACTTTGAAATCTTTGAAATTGTCTTTAAAATCTTCGAAGCGCCCCCTGCGCGTTCCATATCAATGAAAATCCCCAATATTTTTTTATAAAAGTTTGATTTATATATAGAAATAAAATAGAGCATCGAATTTCACATATTTGAATTTAAAGGTTAAAAAAAAAAATTTTTGAAAAATTTTGAAATTTTTTCGAAAAAATTTTGAATTTTTGAAATTTTTTTTTTTTTTTTTTTACCTTTAAATTCAAATATATAAAATTCGATGCTCTATTTTATTTCTATATATAAACCAAACTTTTATAAAAAATATTGGGGATTTTCATTGATATTGAAGACGCATGAAGCGTTTCGAAGATTTCTGATCCATTTTTTTCTCAAAAATAAATTTAAAAAAAAATTTTTTTGGGGATAAATGCATGTTATAATGTATTTATATACATTATAACATGCATTTATTTTTATTAATGTACCCTTGAATAATATTTAAGTTGAAATTTACAAAAATAAAAAAAAAAATATTTTTAAGGATTTAAGCTCCACCGTCCCCTTAAATCCAGCATCGATAGAATCTATATTAAAACATGGAAATTATTCCAGAGAGAAACATTCGCCTTGCATACAATATTTCAAATGAAAATCAAATTTCAAAGTGATTGCTTAAAAGGCGCAAAGACCAACATAGTGAAAAAGATTCCAAGCAGGGACTAATCCCTGCTTGGTCCCTTCAAAGTGCCTGCTTGGAATCTTTTTCACTATGTTGGTCTTTGCGCCTTTTAAGCAATCACTTTGAAATTTGATTTTCATTTGAAATATTGTATGCAAGGCGAATGTTTCTCTCTGAAATAATTTCCATGTATTACTAGTGAATGTTAAACTGATGGAGGCGTTCTTTAATCTATCTCACCTACCTTATCTTCAGACGATATCAGATCGACACCGCCACCAAGATCGACTTTGGAACTTCTGATCTTATCTTCATAAATCAGCTTTCATACGGCAATAATAAACAGCATAAGTGTAATTCAATTTTTTTTTTCACTTTCCACGTTCGCATTCATTCATAAACAGTACTTCCTATCAATTTTGTGTACATTTTTTTTAAGACCTTTTTCCAATAGACGGTTATAGGCCATGTCAAACCACGCTCAAAAAAGCGTTGGGCGTCAAATACGAAATCCTCATGTGTGAAGCTCATCCTGACTTTTAAATTAAATTTGGTGAAACATGAGTGAAAAAAATACGGCAATAGCAAGGTGACTATTTAAAAATGTTAGTTCTAAATGTAAAAAACTGAACGAACTCTACTTTAGGCTACTTAATTAAAGGGGATAAGCTATATTTATTTGTTCTAAAGATTTTAACACATGATATCTTCAACTGAGCATTTTATTTACCTGAAAGCCTTGCCATAAAACACAGAATCTTCTTTAGTTAATTTACTTACCTGAAAAGAGATAAAATATTTCATTAGCAAAGATATATATACTATTATGCAACATTTAAAATTTAAAGTTATACAAAATAGTTTAAATCTCAATATAATGAAATGAAGGTATAATATAAATGTTCAAAAGCACAAGGCATGTTTAAAGGAATGTTTCTACATCAGACACAAAGAAATTCGTTATCGGTTTGAAATTAGGAGCTATGCAACAGGGGTAAGACGGTTTTTTCTCATGCCCCGAAACTTGCAGCTACCATTTTTTATCTGAATAATAATAATTAGATCTTTAGAAACACGTTATGTTTGTATCACTTTTTATAGAGTATTTAAGAAATGCTTTCTATTGCATTGGTATTTAACCCTTTAACTGCCGACAAAATCTGACACGATTTCGAGTGTCTTGTTTAATAACGTAATTCTGGAATTAAATAAGGCGGCGATTAGTTTTCTGAAATAACAATAAGAAATGCACATTTTATAAATAAGCAAAACACGTGAAAATTGTCCTGTTCATACAAGTTTGTCATACAAGTTTGACATTAATATAATATGTTCAGGCATTTTTCAAAGACGAATATATACGGCAGGTGCAGTTAAGGCGTTAAAAATTCTTTATCTTTCTTAAAACCAATAAATTTTAATTATTTCACCTATACCACGTTTTGAGTAATTTAATTTTAAATAAAAAACCAGTAACAGTAAGGCATGCGTGTACTATAATTTCAAAAAGGACACAAAGTTTAATTTGATTAAACGGAGAAGATATTTTAGTTTTTCTTGGTTATCCGGGCGCCAGTGTTACATATAGATATGTATAGGGGAGAGTAGCCAAATTTAGACCACTTCACTTATTTTCAGGTGTAATTCACTTAGTTTTTGGAATATCTTCAAAACATTACTACACAGTATCAATCTATCCATCTACTAACTAAATAAATCTTTAGATCAATTTCTTTTTGAAATTTTTAAATTTTATTTTAATTAGAAAAATTTGTGAAAAAGTGGTCCAAATTCAGCAACCGGTCGCCTAAGTTCAACCCCCAGTCTTTTAAATTGGACCAAACAATATCAGGTTGTTTTAATGAATAGGGGATATAACTAATTTTATTAAAAGCAAAGTTTTCAATTAATGAAAAAATGAAACAAAATAAATTCCTTTTTGTCGTCGTTTTTTTTTTTTTCATTTCAAAGTTTACTTTATACGGCAAAGATGTTAACACAACTGTTTTATGGCTCCCTCTGTACTTTGATTTAACTGAATTTGGGAAGGGAGATAGCATTTCTAATGATTTTTTTTTTTTTTGGGGGGGGGGGGATTTGTAGCTGTAGCTTTCTTGCAGAACAATATCTACCCAACTTACGCCCTCCGTTTCTTTTCCTATACCTTTAGCAGCTTTTGCTGTCACGGGTGTTTTTCTTCCAGTCAGTTTGTCTGTGTCGTTTTCAACATTATATTTTTAAAAAATTACAAAAATATGCTCTATTCAAAAAAAAAAAAAAAAAAAAAAAAAAAATACGCTATGTTTAATCAAACGCAATCGTTATATATTAAAACAGTGTTGAATTCAGGTGCCCCCCGCTCCCGGAGCCTTGAAATAACCACTCCCACCAGAAGGTTTGAGATTTTATGCGGTTTTTTTGGCAAAAAAGTGTAATCCTACACTCCAGAACTGTAACAAGTCTGTCCCCATCCCCCTCACGGAATCGCAATAAATATCCTCAAGAAGGAAAATGTTTGACTTCAACTCTGTAAACCAAATACGATGTAGGAATAAAGAATTCAAAGAAAATAAATATAAATACATGCAAGATGAAAGAAATTGCAAACAAAATTTATTGCATAAACATGTAAAAATACTTTTATGTTTATATAGGCCTAAACTGTATACAAAAATTTGTCCAGATATACAAGAAAAAAAAAACTTGCATGGAGATAGTAACCTATTATATATATATATATATATATATATAAAATAGTGTACAAAACGTACCGCCCTCGAAATTTATTACTTTTCAAATTTATGATCGTATATTTGGCCCGATTTAAGCAACTTAAATTGGCCCAATTAAGTCAACTGCGCCATTTTTAAAAACAGATAATCTCAAGACTAAGAACAAAAACGAAATCAAACAAATCCGCGTTTAAAATATGCACAATAAACAGAGGAATTTAGATATGTATATGGAAACATAACAATTTACCTTAGTTTTAAAGTATTCACTTACGTTTAGTAAGAAAAAATTAGATCAAAACAGCTAACTTTAGGTTTTTTTAAATTGTCTGAAAACAACACGTGGTAGGCATGTCCTTCTTCTAATCATAAAGGACGTCATTCTGATCAGCGGTAGATGGCGTCTCTTCCTGTAATTAACGGCAGAATGGCAACGGTCCTATTAAAGCGGCGGTCCAAGTATGGCTACTCTCCCCTATATATATATATATACACACATATACACAAACACATATTATACATGTAGCTTCTATGTATATATGTATATATATATATATATATATAATAACACTTGGGCCCAGCTAAACGAAAAAGTTTCGATATGGTACGTAAAATCTATATATGAATGCTTACATTTTTTCAAACGATATTTAAATTACGGCAGAGGAGTTTAGAATTTTAAAAAATGCTGAAAAGTGATAATTTATGCTTTTATCACTTTTATAATGTATTTGTAGTAATGCTTTTTATTGCATTGAAATTTAAAAGTTCTTTAATCTTTTTAAAAATCAATTAATTGTAATTATTTCATATTTTTACCTATTCTACAATTTTAACTAATTTAATTTCGAATAAATAACCAATAACAATAAGGCATGCGTGTATACTTTCAGAAAGCAATCACACTTTAATCGGATTGAACGGCCAAGGTATTTTATGTAAATTGATGTATAAACTCTTACATTTTTTTCAAAAGATATTTAAATTAAGGTATTGCAGTTGAATATTTTAATCTAATTTTCAGCTTAGCATGAAGAAATATAGTTTCGTCTAGTTTTATCGCAGAGATTGGAAAGATAAAATTTTATACATTACTTTTACTGACAGTTAAAGGTAGGATGCATAATTTTAAATTCTCCAGATCCACGCAAAAAACTTTAACATTATTGACAGACAGAATTTTCTGTACTTGATTGTCTTGTGAAATGTTTACAACTGTGATGTAACTAAAATCGTTTGATTTAATTAAATTATGAAAAGAAAACTTTCAGAAATAAAACACAATTTCATATTCTTCAAGCAAAATATTTACATTTAAAATCAAACGTTTAAATTTGAATTAAATTACCTATTTAAGACAGTGAATGTTTGGGTTTCTTGGGATAGCATTTTTCTATGTTAAGTTTAAAAGATTTAAAATGTTTTCCAATGTTAGAACAAATTAAAATGTTTCTAGAAATATTTTATTCCAACTGAATTTTTTTTAAGCATGTTTTAATTTAAGAAAATATAAATACTTGTATTGGCATTCTGTTGATTTTTGTAGTTCGGCAAAATTTATTCTCAACATCTTTTTAAACTTGTAGAGAAAATATCTGATTTAATATAATTCCAAAACAGTTTATTGCCTGTTTATGTACATGTCTAAAACTATTTAAAAGCAAAAAATTAAGCCGTTTGGGGAAACTGAGAGTATTAGAATTTATTATTATAGTGCAATACTTAACTTCTGAATCAATTGCAGGATGCAAGCAGATAGTAAAAAAAAAGTACCAAATAATTTATTATAATACTTAACGATCAAAAATATATTTTTTGAAAGTCATTTGAAACAAAAAGCTAGCGATGTTTTAAATGTTAGAAACGTAATATGAATTTTCCACACCACATAATTTTTTTTCACCAAAAGCTGTGTAAATGAATTCGAAAATTATTAAGCTTACAGCTTAAAGAACTCTTTTAAAACACTGCTCAAAACCTTTATTATATGCTGATAAAAAAAAAAAAATCTGAAAATATGCATGCAGATATACATAGAAAATATTTCAATTATGAACAAAAAATAGGCTGCTTTAAATTTTAATTTACATCTGATTTTTCATGGATTGACACAAATTATAGTGCTTTCAGGGATATAAGGTAGCCCAAATGATAGTAATTGCATACTTATCTAACATAATAACTAATAATAAAATAATTGATGCACGCATAATCACAGATACATATATATCTGTGTATATTCATTATAAATCTTTTATGTGTCCATTTTATTCGATTTTTATTAAAACATATCATAATATATTTCTCCAAATAACAAATGATATCATCATTAAAATGAATTAGAGATGAAAATATGTTTTCGACATTTATCGATGCAACAATAAAAAATACAAAATAATTGTATGAGTGGTGTTACTTTATCTGGAATGACAATTTAAGACCGTGTATGTATATATATATATAACAGAAAGAAATTTTCATGAAAAACAATTACTGGTTCGCAAATTCTTTAATTTGTTTATGTGTGTTGTAAAAATTCAAGTATTAAAGGAAAATATTCATGAATTGAATTTAAATAAATTCATTTTGAAAACGTTTGAGTTTAAATCCGAAAAGTAGCAAGATTAAAAATAAGTGATAATACACTTTCAAAAATCTAAAACAAAATACTTGTCAAGGCGAAAATTGCACTCAGAATAGATGATGCTTTATTTTTTTTTCGTTAGTTTGCCAGCGCTTTCCATACAAAATTCGCTATTGATTAATCACATTTGTTTCATCTGTACTTATTTGTTTACAGCCTAATTTAAATAATAATCCATTCAGTTTTTCTAATTCTAGCCTTTCTAACTGCCTGAAAGGAGCAGTTAGGACAACTTGATTCAATCAGATTTAATTGGATAAGAAATGATAATAAATGAAACATAAAATTTCTAAATTTAATATATTCTTTTACAATTTTTCCGGTATTTCTGTTTATAGTGTAATCGTTCCTGTAAGGAACCAACTGTAGTACATAAATGGTTTTCTATTGCAAATTCTTTGTAAACTACTAGACATAGAAGTTTACTTTTGATACTCTGCACTGCATGTTTGCTACTTACAGATTGGCAGGAAGATACGTGAAAGGACTGTGGGGCCAAAAAGGCTTATTAAAGAATATACTAAAAATAAATGGAATTGTATTTCAATGGTATGGTACAAAATTAGAGTTTTGAACTAAAGGCCAGTGACTTTATTTACGATGCTAGCGATCCCATAAGAAATTTTAAGATTATTCAGCGATGTGCTTAGGTCATGTTACTTAGGTTAATTCGTACAATTTTCCCATTCTCTATGGTGGAATAAAATTTCTGTTCCAAGGTATTTCTGATATCCAAACTTTTAGCTTAAGAATTGATCCAACGATTACATTTAGCACTTTTGTTATAATTATTATCCTTGATCTAGTTTCAGAATATTCATGACACTTATTAACTCATTTCAAAAGTTAAATATGTATATTGAAATCGTTTACATTATTAACACGAATTAGGATTCTTTTAATGAGAGACATCCGTTATTTGTTACTGAATGAGTCGATTGCACTTTGGGTTTTTGGCACTGATAAATCATTAGAATTATAAATAGAAAAACTTTATATATTGTAGAATGGAGAATACAGAAGGTACCACTTTAGTCTTTTTTTTTGAGGGGGGGGGGGGAGGGATCTTTTCAAAGCAGGACGAATTACAATCATTGCTAGCAAGTAATGTCCTTCTGTTTTCACATCTTAAAAATATTGTGAAACATTATAGAAAGAGATGTCTAGCAGATAATGGAGAAGTAATACTACACGAGTTTAATGTAGATCGTAATTCACAGAAAGCGTAATCGAGAATTGCCGAATTTGTTAAGGAAGTGCAGACACACGAGTTAGCCATGAGTAGCAATTTGCTTAAATATTAGCTGCGAAATTACAGAAAAAAATATTAAAAATTCTTTGGTTCAAATTTGAATTGAAACATTTCGTCTAAGTCAAGAAAGTTTTTTTTTTCTGTTACTTTTTTTCAATATCCCATATATTGTTTTGTGTTTATTTCGATGAATCTGTACTCACTTCTTTTCATTTAAAACCCTTGTTCACTTTCATCTGTCTCCCCTGTAACGTTTCTCTCTTCACTATCGCACATTCTTTAGGCACTATAGTCTGTTTTTGGTTTCGATGTTTAGAAAAAAACAGTTTTTTTTTTAAATATTGAAAAATTGCTGTATTTAAAAGCATTATGTTTATGCATATTTCACTTTTTTTTTATTCTGCTGCAGAAATGATATTAATGTATCCAACAGATCAGAATAACAAAAAAATTCTCATTTAATTAAAAAATATTTTTTGTTGATAGCTGAATTTATTAGAGATAGCCACCTGCGGGAACAACAGTTCCGAAATTGAGTCACGAAGTATGTAACACAATTTCTAGACTGTAATTTTTTAAAGGGTATTTATAATCTGGTATCTCATTGGGAACATGTAATTGAAGTCAATGGTGAATATTTCGAAGTATAAATGTGTTTAATACTTTCGTAGGTGCTTTTATTATGTCTGATGAAAACCGCACGGAATTCCTTGGTTATCTGGATATGATAAGTTTTTTTAATCATTCTATTTTATTTTAAATGCAGCAGAGTTGCAATGTTAAATTCATTTTTCTCAGTTTTAGATTTTGAATAAAGAAATATGATCAGAATGCCAAACATCAAGATACATTTCAATTGACTCGCTATTTTTTTTTTCTTTATATAAGATTGGGAATGGAATTTTCACTAATAAAAATAGTTTATTTTTTTATATAAAAATATTAAGTAAATGCTCAATTTTAATGTGTTTCTACATGCGTCATGACATTATTATTTTTTTTAATGCTGTTAGTCAGTAAACATACAATTCTCTTAGCTAAACTATAGTTTAAGGGTAAGTTATGTATTCGTATATTTAAAATATCGCCACAGGAAATAAAAAATTTTCACTTATTTCATCTATGTACTCTTCTTAAAGGATGTATCTTATTTGCTTAGTTATCAAAATATTTCTAAAATATAGACTTTTTTATATGTGAAGTCTTAAAATCTTACACAGAGTTCCCCAGCTTTTAAAACACAAAATATTAAATTAACAAACTTAAATTCCTATGCTAATTACGCGAAACACTTTCATAGGCTAACGTTAAACATATGGAAGTTACATTCTTCTTTTGGATTTTCACATTCGAGTTCCAATATTTTTATTTATTTATTTATGTACTTATTCATTTTTGAATAGGATAGCTAGGGTAGATCCATAATCCACTTTTTTTTTGTACTTTTTATTTGGATGGAGTTTGTTTTATGATGATACTTACGCTACAAGTGGCCCAAAAGTGAAAAGTGCCCTCATACACAAAATGACAACCAAAATAAAAAAAGTATAACCGTACAACGTTACACATCGATCTCAAGCATCTTAAGCAAAAGAAAAATCATTTAAAAATATTTGCAAGGGAGATATTTAAAAGAACGCTCCCATACGCTTAACTTTAGCTTGCGATCGTCTTCGCGTTCCTAATATAGGCTCTTGAGTTAATTAATCTTCTGAAAATATTATTCCTAGCTTTATAGAAAACACACTTGTAGATAAAGTATGCAAAAAAAAGTTCAATTTTAATTAAACTTTTGCAAAACGAATTGCATTTTTCTTTTATTAAATCATTTACCTACATATAACCATTTAGTAATATGCTAAAAAGGCATATAAAATGCTAATAAAAAAAAATATTACTTTTTAATGAATGTACCAGTTCATTAAAGTTCGTAAGTGAATAAGATATCATTATTTTATTTTCCCCTTTGTATAACACTTAAAACAAAGTAACGTTGCAGAAAAATACTTTAACGTGATAATATTATACAGTTTTAATATAAAAAATTAGACTGTACAAAGTGTTTTTGTAATAAAGCTTGAAAGTATATTATTTGCTTACAAATTAAATTGCTTACAACGCTTTCTTTATTGATGACAGTATAATGATGATCAAAAAATGATTAGAGAATTCTTCGAAAATAATGTGTGGCATACTAAAGATGGGCTGAAATTTAAAACATATTATTCAGTTATTTAAAAAACTGCTTTGGAATGCTGATATAAAGAATACATAGAGATAAAACGATAGTTTAGTAATAATTGTTTAAAGTTGACATGTTCAGTTGTGACCTGGAATATGACGTTAAATTTTAAAAGATTGATAACCATTTCACTGTCAAGGTAACGTACTAAAAAACTACTAATACAACTAAAAAACTTACTAACGGCATAAAAATATGCAAGTATTTAATACATTGTTATTTAAATGTTAAAAAAATACATTTTTTGGAATCATGTTAATTAATTAAACAAGTAAGAAAAATCATGCGTTAAGCATAGATTATGAAACACTTTCCAACACTTCCTGAATGCTTTAACAAAACTTCTTTATTTAGGGAAATAAGGTATATAAGTGAACTAAGTAAGCATTTTAGAAAACGCATAAAACATTTGAAAAACAGATTTCAGCAGTTACCGTCCATAGCAAATATGTATTCCAATTATTTTGAACAGCCCTCTATTTGATCTGTAGGTTGATATATATACTACATAATGGAGAAATTTACTTTAGCAAGAAAACACATAACAGGTTGAAATTTCTCTTTCAGCAATTTATACTAATAGATTTAAACATACTTGTATACTTTTTTAAAACTCTGCAGTTAACCTAATACCTTTATTACACGCCACTATTTAGCTAAAGTTTAATTCAAAGTAAAACACTCTTAAAACTACCGGAATCACATTTCCAGAAATTATCATTTATAGACGGCCATGTATCCAATTCTTTGCGTGACCCTGTATGTCATTTTATATATGTTTTAAAAACATTTCTCAGTAAACCAAATGCGGTTCAGCGTAAAAATGCCTAACTCATTTAAAAATCACCTTTAAGCAATTTGCAATCATACCCAGTAACCATTACGAATTCTTTTGGGTAGCCCTGTATATCAATTATACAGCATTTATACACACTCTATACAATGCATAAATATAATGAAACATAAAAGCACATAACATAATTAAAAATGCATTTCCAGCAATCATCACTACTTTACAGTACTTCGGGTACAATATAGTATCTGAAATCTTTTGTGTGTCCCTGTAAATGCTCTGCACTTCGTATTATCCATGAAATAAGTTATAGTAAACCTTAGCGACGTATATCTATTTCATTATACATGTAATAGTTTAACATAAATAAAATACGCCGGAAAAAATTCCCTCCACTTCTATATCATTATGTAAAGGAATTATTTTGTGCGGACCTGTAAATGAATAATAACTATCTTTTGGGCCGCATATTGTACAGAAAATGCATACTATAGTCAATTTGATAAATGCATATCAATTTATTATGTTTTAAAGCATGTAACATCATTAAAAATCATTTTAAACGATTTTTTCCCATAGGCCGTAATTTAACGGAAAAATTTTGACTGTCCCTGTAAATGAACTAAACATTCTACAAACTTCATTTGCAGTAGGGTTCGTGCTATGGTAGAGGTCACTAACATACAAAAATTTCAGAACGATCTGAGTATATTTACGGGAGTTAGAGCGCGTACAGACGGCCAGACGGACAGACAAACTGAAGTCATAAACACTTTTCAACTTTGTTGGAAAGTGTTAAAAATAAAAAGAAACAATCTTTTTGTTTTAATATACTATTTTAAATTTGATATTTTATCAATGCAATTTTTCTCACCTCATTTTTTGAGGTTTAAGCAATTAATTCATCAGAGAGAGAAAATTTTAAGAGTAAATACTGTATTTTGGCGATTTAGATAAATAATGGAACTTTGCTGCAAATTTCTTGAATTAAATATGCTGGATTTAGAATAATCACAAACATTTAAATAAACACAAAGTGCATGAAATAAAAATATTAATAATAATAAAAATAAGCAGTAGATAGCTAAGCTGCAAGCTAACACAGATGAACTTCGCCTTATGCCGAACAGTCAAGAGCAGCATAATAGAAAAGTAAGGGAGGGTAGTACACAGTGAGACAGCAGTCACTTTTGCACATAGTTGTAACTGCTTCTCGAAGCTGTCACATACACATAACCACCTCATCTTATGAAACACGAGGATGTAGTTTCGGCACTTCAGTTACACGTCCGACAAAATAGTAAATAATTCTTTATTTAACAGTGGTTAAAGTTACATAAACGTCTATTTTAGAGTTTATTTACTTCAATATGACACATATTTACTTAACCAAACCTAGCTATATCTGATAAAAACTATTTCGACCAAACGGCATAAACTTTTTAAACCGATGAAATTGATTTAATAGAAGTGGCATACATTTTGTTACAATGTAACGAAAGTACACAGTGAGATACACAGTTGTGGTACACATTGAGACGTGTCTCATTGTGTACCTACTATGCGGTTCTGATGTTAAAGAAGTTATTTATTAATAAAATATTTTTTTCTCTCTCTCTCACTTTCTCTGTGTGTGTATGGGCGTGCGATGGCTAGGGAAATCTACTAAATGTAAGAGGCTGAAAATTTGCACGAAGGTAGCTCAAGGTCTTACATTGTCCACCCGAGGTTCATATTTCTAATATTTTGAAAATCTAGAAATATTAATTAGATATCATAAAGTGCAGAAAATTATTAATAGAGTGTAAAAATGTATGATTTATGAAAATATATACCTTATCTCACTGTGTACGACTTCTGGTACACAGTGAGACAATTTTTGATACTCCGTTACGCTGCTTCTGTGCTTTTATAAATAACTTTTTTAAAACTATTTATACATTAATGTGTAGCGTATTTATATAGCTTAAATATGTAGCAAAATGTTTTTCAAAAAGAATAAAAATCGTCGACATTCGTTAAACAATAATAATTTTCGACTCACTGTTTACTAATCTCCCCTACTTATACATTCTGTATTCAAGCATCAGCCAGCATCCAATGGTAATCGTTTTTTTTTTTAAAGAAAAATTTTCCTTTTCTGAAATAACGTATTTTTAAAATATCTTCTGTCAGCATGTATCATTAATTAACATTTAAATCCATTGTATGACATATAAAATAGCAGAATGTCTCAGAAAATTAAAATAAGCTGATAATACGACATACTTTGAATAAGAAACTTTATATACAGTGCATGTTTCGGAAAATAATTGGAAAATGTGTATCTTGTTCGTAAATTAATCACGAGTTTTGCTTTATTGATGACAACATAATAATGACAAAATACTAGGCAAAATAAAGAGTGGCATATTAATGATAAAGCACTTCATAGAGAAACTTTTAAAAGAACTTCTTTTCTGTGCTGATAGAAATAATGTGCCGTGTTACAAAAATAGTTTGGTAATGATTATTTAAAACTGCCATTGCAGAATCAGATCTCAAATATATAATACCAAATTTTAAAAGATAAATGAAGATTTGGCTGCGAGATATTAGTAAGAAAATAACTGTAATTAAATTACTTATTACGAAGATAAAAAATATTAGTTGGTTGATGCATTGTTGTTTAAATTTAAAATAAGATATATTTGCATCACATTAACTATTTAGAAAACAAAAAGATACGTTACTGTTCACACCATTTATAAATGTTCGGTTCTAAATAAATTACGAAAAGGAAGAAAAAGTAAATAATGTATCATTATTTTACTTTTTCACATCATTTATAAATATTTTACATCATTATTTATATGTGATTGATGACACATAAAATAATATAATGTCCTAAGAAATTACAGTAAAAAGAAAATAAGAGACAATCTCAATACAACAATTTAAATTTTGCAATGGCTTTTTAAAAATTGTTTTATAATGTATTCCCTGCTCACGAAATAATAATAAGGATTAATTCATTAAGGAGAATTTAATATTTGCAAAATAATGATAGTAAAATATTTATAAAATAATGAATTTCACTGAAGACGAGTTAAAACTTTAAGTACATCGTTGAAATTATCTTTTGATAACTATTTAAAACTATCATTTTCGAAAGATATTTCGAGTGTAACTCCAAAATTTTAAAAGATAAATAAAGATGCATAATCAAAATATATGTAAAAATCAACCGATAAAAGAAAAAAAAGAAAAAATAATAACTAAGAAATGTAATAAATAAAATAACCGCTAACAAGATATTAGTATAAGAATAAATACGACAGGAATACGGTTAGAAGAGATTACAAAGTACATTTTTAATATATTGTTTTTTCAGTATTAAATAATATATATTTTGGCATCAGATATATTAATAAGTGCGAAAATAAAAATTTCCATTGTTGTTTTAATAGAGAATTTTGATTTTCCCAAATTTCAATATATTTTTTTATCATCTAAAAATTTTATTCTAAAGAAATTACAAAGCGAATATGAGAATAATACGAGCAAATAATTACTTTACAGTTATATATATTGTATGACACATAAACCTGTATAATGTTACAGAAAATTACAGCAAGCTGATAATCTGACACAGAATACTCAAATGTAGACTGTGTATGTTTGGGCATGTATGTTTGGAAAAATGATTTGAAAGTATGTATATTTCTTGTAAATAAAAAAATACACACTTTAATGATAATAAAATAATTATGACAAAATGAGGATCAAAAAGCATTTAGAAAATAATGAATGACTCGTTATTTATGGGATCAAATTTAAAGCACATCGTTCCGAAGTTGTTAAAATACTGCTTTTGAATAATTATATAAAAAAAAACCAGTGTTGCAAAGTAGATTATTAATGATTATTATTTAAATTTGCCTTCAAATGAGACGTCGAGAGTATCTGTCAAATATCATAAGATAATTTAAAATGTTGTTGCCATAGTTTAGTACGAAATAAAATGCAACCAAAATACTCTGATTAATACTATTAAAAATATATACATTCTGCTTTTTAGATGTTGAATAATATAGTTTACATCATACTAATTACTTAGAAAAAAAATATTCTTATAATACTTATGTATTTCGATTATAATTCACTCTCAACTTAATTCCACCCCTTCTCCCCTTATTAGGATTTTAAGAAATAATAACACTCTGGACGTCTGTGTGCTTCACAGTATTTCGATAAAAAATGTACGTAAAACTAATGTTAATTTAAAATTCCTTTCCATGTTTGAATATAGAATAGTCTTCATACCATTTTATTTTACTTATATCTTGAAATACAATTATCCTAAAAGCATTTTTGTCTACAGCCAATTTAAGTTGCTTTGGTGAGATGGAAAAATATGGAATAACCTCTTAGAAGCAAGGAGTGTAAAAATCAGAGTATGCATCATTAATTTTTAATTTATGACACTTGTAAGACACATGAAATAGTATAATGTCGGAAAAACGTACAGTAAGTTGGTAATGTGGCACAATTTGGATTCTAAAAAAAACTAGATTGTGCAATGTATGTTTTGAAAGATAATTTGAATAAAATGTATTTCGTTGTAAATTAAATTGATATCCATAAATTAAGGGACAAACACAAAGTACTCATTATCAACCACAAAAGTTCATTGTATATAGTCAAAAGAAACTGATATAATTGACAATTGTAGGAAAAAAGTAATAACCTAAAAGCACGCCAATCGATGTGACATCAGTTTGACGTCACATATGGTCAGACGTGTTTCAATCACTCCGTTGAATAAAAATGTAATACATTTTTTCCGATCTATTATTATTGTCAGATAATTGTTATTTGATAAATGGATTATGAAATCACGCTACTGTTGTTTTCTGATGAAACACCAGGTGATGCTACAACAAAATTATCTGGTTATTCTCACTCATATGACTGTCGTTTGGAAACTCCAATGTAATTATGAGTCATTATGTGTCATTCTGGGAGTCGCATTTTGTCGAGCTGTCGAAATCCCTCCTAAAGAAAAATGCCGGAAATTAACACTGCCTAAGCAATTCCTGTTGATATCATTTTGACGTCATTCGTTGATTCGTCTGAATGTAATGGCAAAGGTGACTTCACAGTGGAGGCTTCAAATGTCGTAACATGAAAGTCATCGAATGACTTCGTCCTAATGTCAGCTGGTTATTATCTACGAAAGAACAGTTCTTACGACTTCACAGTGTGATCGCCAAATGACGGTTGATTGAAAGTAATAATTAGAAGATTAAAATATATCACATTTTGGTTCGCCTCAGCGACTGTGACACTTGAGGCCATTTTGGACGTTACACTGACGTCGAATTGACTGATTGTCCAGTTAAGTATTTTCTGACTGTATTTGCCACCTATATTAGTTTATATATATATATATATATGTATATATATATTAAAATTGGCTTTTGTTTTCGGGCTTAGAATTTTGTCTTTGTCCCTTAATTTATGGACAGTGTTACAAGGCTTGCTTTATTGTTGGTAGTATAATGACAAAATAATAGAAAAATAAAAAGTGACATTTTAATGATGGAATAAAATTTAAAGAATATCGTTCAAAAACTGATAAAAAACAATTTTTGAATGCCAAGAAGAATATGTACTGTTGCAAAAATAGATTAATAATGATTGATTAAATTTGTCATTATCGAATAACACTTTATGTGAACATCTAAAAATTTTAAATATTATTAAAAGCTTGAATTTCAGAATTTCGATACGAGAATAAATGGATTTAAAATATCCCTTGAAGAGCTTTTAAAATTATTTAGATATTGTTGTGAATGCTGAGAAGAATATGTATTGTTACAAAAATAGATTAATATTGATTGATTAAATTTGTAATTATCGAATAAGACATTGTGTGAACATCTAAAATTTAAAAAATATTATTAAAAGCTTGAATGTCATAATTTTGATATGAGAATAAATGGATTTAAAATATCTATTACTGAGCTTTAAAATTATTTAGATATTGTTGCTTAAATTAAAAAAAAATCATTTGTCCCATACATCCTCTTTAAAGAATATACTGTTCTTTGTATTTTGTACATTTTAATTAAAAATCTGTGAGAAAATATGTGCGTGAAAACCATTCCAAATTTTGCATTACGGGAGATTACTTCTTATTTGTTATTATTTTTAGAAATAAAGGTTGGGCAGTTTCTGGCGCAGTTGTTTCTAAAGCATATAAGCAGTAAATTTAATTAGCAGTTGTTAATCTCAAGATTGTTTAAGATGCATGACATGTTAAAATACGTGACTGATATTAATATTTACTTATTTTACTTAAACAAACAGTAGGGTTCCTTGACACGAGATTTTCCTCTGCACGAATTTGATGGTTTATATCTTGTATAATCTGACACTGACACATTTTATCTCGCATCAGGATAAAATCTGAAGAAAATTTAACTTAAGTATAAGTAATAAGACGGAAAAGAAATAATTCAAAATATTGTTATCCGTAAAATAAAAATTTCATATTTGTTAATATTTTTTTTTAAACACAGAGTAAGGTCTGAATATTCTGACAGAATTCATGTTAATGTAGTTGAGTATTAAATTAAGTAAGTAGTAAAATTGAAGATAAATTAGATGCAGGATACGTTTGAGGTACGTGAAAAGGGATAAGATTTACCTATTTTATGCAAAGTAACTGCTGGGTTCGTTATCACGAACTTTTCATGAACATGACTTAGCTTGTTTACGACCTTAACATTTTTTTATTTCTAATTACGATTAAGTCTGAAGGACAAGTTATTTAAAAATAATTAACCAGACTAAAAAAAGAATAAATAAAAAATCTTTTTATGATTTATAATTTATTACCACTCCTTAAAGAGGCAGGTAGAATTGGAAAAGCTTCGAAAAAAGCCAATATATATGTTCCAATTTCTGGGCTTGAACTCAAAATATTTATTTATTTTATCTATTTAAATAAACTAAATTTTCATCATTTTATTTTTCTTTAAAGCCAGAAGGTAATTAGTAACGTTAATTGAAAAACGAAACTATATATTTTCCCTTGCGAAATTTTGTAACTACTGCATAATTCAGCTTTATGTTTTCCGAACGATCAAATTATACAGTGTGTCTACTCTCAACTGTGTTCATTGCCTAAATCCAAAACCGTTAGGCATAGATATATAGTTCCAATTTCAAAAATGTTTTAAATGAGGTAAAAAAGTATTTTAAAAAGGATTTGGGTCAATAAAAATATTTCTAAAAAATTACGGAATTTAAATTTTTATACTGTCCCCGGTCCTATAATTAAAAATATTTAGTAAAAAATATCCAATTATACTAAGAAGCAAGATAAAAAAAATGTCCCTTTCTTCTAAGATTAAAACTAACAATGCAACAGCTGTTTAAAGTTGAAGCACCTTTCTTGCTGGAAAATAGGGGTCGTTGACAAATTTACTAGAAATATAAATAATCGTCAGATATTAAAAGTAATAGTTGAGTGTAAAAAATAACATTGCAGCGCAATTTTGAAATCTATTTTCATTTTAAAATGTTAAAGAAAATGTACAAATTGTACTAAAAATATAAGTTAAAAAATAACAGAATGTTTCTTAAATGAAATTATGATAAGAACAGTCGGAATCCTTTATTTAAAAAATACGTATTTTAAAATGTTATTAGATTATCTATTCTAAAACCTAATTAATGAAAAGTAAAGTTATCCTAAAACATCCAAAAATGACTCCCTTCGGCTGCAATGCGCAAATGTACACGCAAAATAAATTTTCTAGTACTTTAAGCAGTTTGTGTACGATCCCTCGAAACGTGGCCACAGTCATCGTATTCAGATGCAGAAAATAGGAATAAGTAATATAAATCAAATTTTCATAACTCGGTCTATTTTAGTGTTATATGAATGGGAGATTTTGTCTTACTTGTTAGTGCAATAGAAATTTTTTTCTAAATATCACTTACAGCACCGTGTGAACGTATAAAAATTTTTATTTAATAACTTTTTAAGAAACGTTTTTATTTAACAAATCGACGTTTATTATCTCATTTATTATTATTTTTTTTTTTTTTTTTGTAATTGGAATTATATGTCTATGACTAACGGTTTAATAATTAGCCATTGAACAACACCGTTGACAGTGGACATGCTTTGAAGGTATACTTAACCGAAAGATTGATTTATTTTCTCTAAAATTCAAGTTGAGTCAAATTATGGAAAACTTTATAATATTGCACATTATTTGAAGGTTTTTTCATTTTAACATATAATCACCCCCATAAATCAGTTGGATTTTTTAATATGGGTACAGATTTTTAAAAATTAAATTTTTTAACACGTATATATTTGAACTGATTAAGTAATTTATTATTTTTTATTTTAGTTGGCGCAAGAAATGGACTTAGAAAGTTCAAAAACATCATTTGCTGTCTGTTGCAGAAGAAAAAAATTAACTAAACAAAATGTCTACACTGAGAACGAATATACATTCTTTTGTCTGTCTCAAAGAATGCACAAATATATCTTGCATATTATTCATCTTTTTTTTTTACTACAAATTTTCTGATAACATTTTCCTTTGTTCTTATTTTCTCTTTGGGAAATGTTTTGACAGTAGCTTCAAGTATTTTGAAAAAAAAGAAATAATCTGTGAACAACAGAGAATGTATGAAATTATTCATTCAACACAAATTTTATTCTTTGTTATTGTGACTGCCATTATTGTCTTGAATTTTCATAGTGGTGTTAAACATATGATCCTTATTGTACTTTTGTATTTAAAAAAAATAAATAAATCGTCTGTAAACCAGATTGTCTTTTCCTTTTTCAGTGCATTTCAATTACTCAGTGAATGTTGGCTTTCAAAATGTTGACTTTTAACACATTCAATTCGGGAAACACGAATTCTCGTTTTCATACAAAAAACATCATTGACTAAGGGCGTGGCTTCTACCTTACAGAAAATGCATTTATATCATGTTGTCCATAGATATATATATTTAATTGCAAGACATTTTATATTAAATTCCTATATTCAAAGATATTTACCGATGCATAAACTGGATAAACCTATCTAGAACATCAATTTATAAAAGACATTCAGAACAGGGAGAGCTTCTACTATTTTAAAATTCAGATTTGATAAAAATTGCCCATTAGCAATGAGTTAAGAAGTTTTAATTTAACAAATATATGCACAACTCTTATTTTGCTAGACGATCGGCACGTAGCGTGCGAGAAAAACTCAAGAACTGCTTTATTTTCATATTTCGAAAATTTCATCGAATACTTTTATTCAGTTTCTTCGAATATTTTTGTTAAAGGTCTCAGTATATCGCAAACTTATTCGTAAATAACAACTAAAAGCATAATAACACAAAACATATGATTTTTTGCGATATTACTATGAACGAATAATAATAGAAAATTATTATTCAGTCTGCTTTTATAAGCAGGTTTAAAATATTTCTTACAATGACCACAATTACAAATATCATTATTCGTATTTCATATCATGCAATCCTACTATCTCCAAACATTCAAATATTCGATTATAATGTAATTGAAAAGGAATAAATAATTTGTTTTAGACTCTGATCACATACATTTGAATTATCTTTCTATACTACGTCAACAAAAGCTAATTTGCTTTCTAACTTGAGCAGATTTTCCCGATTTCTAAAAATACTTCATTTTGTTCTCTCTGTCACTTAATAAATCTGTTTACGATATCTATAACATACTTCAATGATATATCTATATTATGCTTTCATAAGCTCTGTTCCCAGCTATATATAGTTTTCCCGCCAACGTTTTTATACGGTATGAAATAATTCCACCAATATATTTATTATTTTTTTATGTGGTTAGTTGCAAAGTTTAATCCATTTTTTTTTAAATTATTATTATTATTACGCATTATTAATTTTCTTTAATATTTGTTTTTTAGTTATTTTTTGAAAATTAAAAAATGTACAGTAAACTTGTAAAATTTCTGCAATTCTTTTCTCTACGCTATAAGAAAATAAAAATGGTTCTTAATCTACAAAAATATAATACAACCAAGAACAAAAATATACAATAACATCTTTCAAGTTACCCCTGATACCGAAAAGCATTCTTTTTTAAGGAACATCAGAAACTAATATATTTCAGAAGTTTTAAAAATAGCAATTATAAATCAAACTTCCTGTTTTGCTGCCGCCGATTTTATGAAATGTTTACCAGTAGTTTTTAAGGAGTATTAACCGATTTTCTCAAATAGGAATATCAATTTTAAGGATGCTATCAATACCCAATTGATCATATTCACCAGTGTAATTGTATTTATACAGGGAAAAATAAAATTCAATTTAATGTTAATTTTGTTTTTGTAATTTATCGAGTATATCTGAAAAACAGGTTCTGTGAATACAGAAATCTTTATTTGAGAATTAATAGCATCCAGAAAACTTATATTTCTTTTTTATGCAAACTAATTAATGCATTATAAAACGTATTAGGTAACGTTTCTGAAAATCAGCGATAGCAAAAGAAAATTTGCTTTTATAAATTCTTCTTTAAATCTCAAAAATATATTAATTTCTTAGGTTTCTAGTTACAAAGAAGGATTTTTAGAATCATGGGTAACTCGAAAGAGGTTATTATATATTTGTATAAACTTGTAAATTTTCTAAATTTTTTTTCTCTACACTATTGAAAAATAAAAATGTTTCTTAATCTACAAAAATATAATACAACCAAGGACAAAAAATATACAATAATCTCTTTCAAGTTACCCATGATTCCGAAAAGCATTCTTTTTTAAGGAACATCAGAAACTAATTTATTTCAGATATTTTAAAAAGCACTTATAAATCAAAGTTACTGTTGCTGCCACCAAATGTATGAAATGTTTACCAGTAGTTTTTATGGAGTATTCACCGATTTTCTCAAATCGGGATATCTATTTCTAGGATGCTATCAATACCCAATTCCACATTTTCACCATGGTAATAGTATTTATACAGGAGAAAATAATATTCATTTTATTGTTAATTATGCTGTTGTTAATTTAACGTCTATTTCTGAGAATATGTTTTGTGAAATTGAAAATTTATATTTGAGAATTGATAGCATCTAAAAAACTTTTGGAAAACTTTCTTTTTGAGAAAACTAATTAATGCATTATAAGATGTATTAGTAGGAAGCAGGACGTTTCGGTCCCGACACTTTGGTCCCGCCATTTCGGTCCCGCCGTTTCGGTCCCGAGACATTTCGGTCCCGAGACATTTCGGTCCCGAGACATTTCGGTCCCGAGACAATTCGGTCCCAAGACATTTCGGTCCCGAGACATTTCGGTCCCAAGACATTTCGGTCCCGAGACAATTCGGTCCCGAGACATTTCGGTCCCGAGACAATTCGGTCCCAAGACATTTCGGTCCCGAGACATTTCGGTCCCAAGACATTTCGGTCCCGAGACAATTCGGTCCCAAGACATTTCGGTCCCGAGACATTTCGGTCCCGAGACAATTCGGTCCCGAGACATTTCGGTCCCGAGACAATTCGGTCCCAAGACATTTCGGTCCCGAGACATTTCGGTCCCGAGACAATTCGGTCCCAAGACATTTCGGTCCCGAGACATTTCGGTCCCAAGACATTTCGGTCCCGAGACAATTCAGTCCCAAGACATTTCGATCCCGAGACAATTCAGTCCCAAGACATTTCGGTCCCGAGATATTTCGGTCCCTTCTCCAGCAAGCTGAAATTTTGTGCACTTGAAATAGGTGACAATTTTATAGAGGACATTGTAGAGTTTTTTAAATAAAGGCCTTAAAATTTTAGTAAACACACACAAATTTCGTATGGTAATCATTTTAAAAAACAAGGGGGGGGGGATTGACATTTTCTATATTTTAGTGTATCATAAGTATAAGGGTCTGATAAAGTAAGACATTTATAACTCGATCTATAATTATCGAAAAACACTCATATTTTGTATGGTAAACGTAATCTTTATAAAAGGAGGGACATTATCAAATTTTTTAACTGAACTCCCTAAATTTTAGTATAACTCGAATATAAGGACTCGAAAACGCAAACACTTATAACACAGATCAAAATTGTCGTAGCCCACACAAATTTCCTATGATAATCATAATCTTTTTATAAGGCAGGGGGGGGGGGGCTCTGTTGACTTTTTATACATTTTAGTGTATCTTAAGTATAAGGTCCTGATAAATTAAAACATTTATAACTCTCTCTGTAATTATCGTAATCACACTCATATTTTGTACGGTAAACGTAATCTTTAAAAAAAGAGGTACATTATAAGATTTTTTAACTGAACCCTTGAAGTTTTAGTATAACCGAATATAAGGGCCCAAAAACCGCAAACACTTATAACTCGCAATCAAATTGTAGCACCTCATGCAGATTTTATATGGTAGAAGTAATCGTTTTCAGGAGTGGGGGAAGAGAGAGTTCTGTGGATTCTTTATAGAAGCTCCTCATATTTTAGTCTATCATAAATATAAAGTCCAGACAATTTAAAAATATTTATAAGTCGAGCTTTAATTTTCATATGCAAATGCCCATGCCAAAATGCACATATTCAATTGTATATAATTTGCACACTATGTGATTAATAATGAAAAAATCTGCAAATATTTTTACAAATCTTTATTTTATCCTATTATTTAACGGCGCATCAATTTTAAATGTATTGCATTTTACATATTTTTTAAAAAGGGGGTTCTTAACATGGAATTGTGATAAAGACACATTATTTTTTAAATTCTGCACCGGAACAGACTAGAACTTTCTATTTTATTTTAATAATTATTTTAATTTACTATTTTTTGAAAAACTATTTAAAAGTTGGCATTAATCTTTTTACATGTAACAATAATATTACTGCTATTTCTACCGGAATCGAATGCGAAGTTTAAAAATATTTTTAATTTTGAACCACTTCACCGTTTGCCCCGAGATAACTCGGGGATAAAAGCACTTTTTCCCCATACCTGTCGACGGTGAAGTGGTTTGCACAATTACAAATCCTTTTTAATATATTTAAGACTTTTATATGCTTATTACATTCAAAAACTACGAGCACAATAAACATAAATCAAAAATTTAAAATTTCTATTGTCATAAAATATTCTTTTCGTATTTAAAATTAATTCTGTATTTCAAATATTTCTTTGTTATTTATTTGACTTATATACTTAGAATTAAAGCAGCCTACATGTTTTAATATGACAAATAAAAAATAAAAATGAAAATACAAAAAAATAACATAAAATCTCAAAATAGTAATGTATAGTGAATCACTTTTACGTAAAATTTCATTTTAAATTAAGAAATTTTATAAATATATCACAATGAAGAAATTTGGAAATTTAGAAAACATGTTTGGCTTTTCTTGATATCTATATGTTATTCATTCAAAAGAATATTATACATGTATATATATATGTCAAGTGTAGATGTCCTGGCTTCCCCCATTTGATTATGCTAAATAAAGATCCAGATAGAAGAATTATTCTACTCGCGCTCTCTTTATTCTAGTCAGCCGGCGCTTTTTTGTGGCCACACTGCATTTTTCAACTTTAATGGCTTAAAAAAACCGGGACGACATGCAGTGGCGTAGCCAGGATTTCGTTTCGGGGGGTGGGAGGGTCCAGAATTTTCCCTTCATGTTATATATATAGTAACACCTGTCAAGATGAAATTGTAAATATTGGTGAAAAATTCCGTTTTACACAGGTTTCCGTGTTATTTGGTGTATTTTTATAGTATTCTTTTCCGTAGCACTATGGAACATTTATGTTTAAGACAGAACTCCGTTATAGGCAGGTTCCATTTTTAAAAGTTTTGTGTATTTATATAAATATACTTATATATATCATATGAATAGAATAAAACTTGTCAAAATAGTAATTGTCTATAACAGAATCCTATCTTTAACGTAAGCGTTACATGGTCTTAATATGAATTGCGATACAATTAAATTTGCTGAAAACCTGTCTGAAAAGGGGATTTTCACCCTTCTTTAGTGAAGCATAGTGAAACCTGTGAAAGCGGAATCTTTCTATAACGGAATCCTGTCTCAAACGGAAGAGTTTCAGAATCCCTGCGAAACGAACAATAGATCTTATTGAGGTAGTGTATCTTAGAGGTATAATTAATTACACTTCTTTACATGGAAGCCTGTCTAAAATGGAGCTTTTTACCTGTGCTTGGAATCTTGTCTTGACTGTGTATATATGATAGAAGTATTTCGAGTAACTTTAAGAATTTAGGTATATCCTTATTTAATTTCTTAATTTTTAAAAAAAGCATGAATAAAAAATATAAGACCAATCTCTATAACTGCAACTAATAATACATTCAAGTTACATTAATATTTACCAGTGAAAAAGATTCACTTATGATGTAAAAAGCTGAGCGCATACTGAAGAGTTAAATTTAATTAACCCATTCGCTGTCATTCACGAGTATACTCGTGGCTTTAATTTATTGATTACTTTGTCACCACTATTTTAGAATTTAAAAAAAAAAAAAAAGCCTCATTTATTGGCAGAAATTTCGCTGTATTAGAAAAGCGAAATTTATCTTTCTGAATTTGTGCTGGCAAACGACCTTCAACAAAAAATTTGAAAATTCTTAGTTTTGGCAGCGAATGGGTTAAATCAAGTTTCATATTACATAACATTTGCCTGCAATAAAGTTAGGGCCAAGTGGTTAAGTGTAAAACAGCAATTTTCATGTTTAATTTCTTGCCATTGAATTAAGAATTTGTGCTGTAACAGATATTGGATAATGATTTCACATAAGTGTCAATCGCATGAGCCGTTCATGAGATCCGCCGCGCTCCCCATGGAAATTTTTGAGGTAACCCAGATAGCATGAACATTAGCAGAAAGTTTGATTTTTTCTGATATTATCTTGCCGTGACAAATTTGAATTGAGAAATTCGCAGCAAATGTCCCGCAAGGTATACCATCACCCACTTGCATGAGTAACTACTCATGACTGATGATGTGAAACTGATGGCAAGACTGTCTTTAATTCACGAAAGTGACGAAAGCAAAAAATCTCTCTGTTGAGAGACTCAACAACAATGAGAATCAGCACATACGCAGAAATTGCAGAAATTTTATTCGGTAGGCACCGTTTTTTCTAAACGCTATACTTATTAAACGCCAAAAAATGCTCGAAATGAAAAGTACAAATATTACCTAAACTTGTTTATGGTGATAAAACCTATGCATGCGCCTTCTGACGGCGCTTTCGCATCAATAGACCTGATCAGGTCTATTGACCCCTTCGAAGGGGTTAAACTTATAGTGTGATATGGAAAGATTACTACTTTGCAGTAAGTTTGCAGTATTTTTGATTACTTGTTTGCCGTTAGTTTGCAATAAATTTGATACAGCATGAATTTAACTTGCACGACAAGTTGAAAACACTCATAGTTATATTGTTAAGTAAAAAAAAATTCAAAAATTAAATTGTTTTTATTAAACGTATTTATCAATTCAAAATTATTTTAATTATTAATTGTTTAGATCACTAATTTATCAATTGCTTGTTTAAAAACTATTACATGAACTATATAATAGTTTTTATAGGGTAAATACAAATATATATATTTTTTAATTTTCGGTTATTATAACGTTATTAACTTCATTAGGATGTATAAAAGTAATAAGGGTTCTGAAGATAAACATGTTGTTTATTCATTTATTAGTTAGCTTATAATATTATTTTTGCTCTTTAATTATAATTAATTAATAAATTCTTACTTTTTGCGAATTGTAAATTATAACTGTACTTAAAAAATTAAAATCTGCATAATATCACCTAACACTGTTAAGAGGTATTTTTACGTATTTGTACAATGTTGCATTATTATTATTATTATTATTATTATTATTATTATTATAATTATTATTATGTTTAATTAATTAATTAATTAATACTTAGACTTTATTTTTTGGCTGATTTTTCAAAAAATTCCTATATTACTTTTTTGGAAATTATAAATTAAAACTTTTGAATAAAAACTTTAACTGCTATTAATAATTGCTATTAATTAATTCTCAAAAAAGTTAGGAATTTTAGTATAAAATTAAATTAATATTTTATTAAATATATTTTTTATTTAATGTATCCTTAATTTATTAAAATAATAACATTATTAATATACATTACATTTTTTTACTTTAAAATAAACTCAATACATAATACATTTTATATTCAATTTATCATATAGTAGTTATAAACTGAAATTTATCTTTTACATGTTTATTTATTTTATATTTAAAGTCACCTAAATTTAAAACTATTAATATAATTAATAATAAAACTAAAATAAAAAATTGTTAATTTTTTTTTTCTGGGAAAGTGGGAGGAAAAGGGTAATATTAAAAATCAATAAATAAATGACAAATACAAACAAGTTGGAAATTGCTCGTCAAACGTGGCAAATGAGGTGCGTTCGTACTATAACTAATTTTATAATTATTTTTTGCACCCCATATTGTACTGAATGTATATGTTTTTTGCACTTCATGAGTGCATAGCCTGTGACATCATTAAAATGCACTTGCAATATTTTTTCCCATCCCCCGTAATGTAACGCAAAAGTTTTGACTGTCTCTGTAATTAAACTATACACCGATTTTTATAAAATTCCAAATGGCTCGACAAAATTTTGTAACAATTATATATTTAAAATTTCAGACCACTCGGAAGGCTGTAACATCATTAAAATGCACTTGCAATAATTTTTTTTCCCATTGGCCGTAATGTAACGGAAAATTTTTGACTGTCCCTGTAATTAAATTATACATCCGATTTTCATAAAATTTGAAATGGCTCGACAAAATTTTGTAACAATTATATATTTAAAATTTCAGACCATTCGGAAGGCTCTAACATCATTAAAATGCACTTGCAATAATTTTTCCCATTGGCCGCAATGTAAAGAAAAAATTTGACAGTCCCTGTAATTAAACTATGCATCCGATATCCATAAAATTTGAAATGGCTCGACAAAATTATGCAACAATCATATATTTAAAATTTCAGACCATTCGGTTGAGTTGTTTTTGCTCTGTTATATGCGGAGAGGCAGGCGAGCAGACGGACGGACTGAACGACGACTATAGGTGCTACGTATTTATATAATTACGAACGCACCTAAAAACCTTAGTTTTGTCAGTTAAAAATTGAAAATAAAATTAATTAAAATAATACTTACACTATTACATAAAATAAAAAATAATCATCTTATTACAAAGAAATAGGCCCAGTTTCAATAAAATTAGTTCACAAAAATCGTCTACAATGGGTGAGAAGACTGTTAAAAATTGAACCAATAATTATTTTTAAAAAAATGAAGCGGTGGGTGGAGTTTTTTGACAACAAAATATTTTTCCTGGCACACCTAATTACCAAATTACTATTGTTTTCCCAATGTTTATAATGGTAAAGTAACTTATGAAAACAAAATTATAACTTTGTATTATAAAAGTAATAAGAAAAATTAAATATTTTTGCTTCAATAAATATATCTCATTTCTGAATTATTAAAGGAGAGGATGTAGAAGAATGATTTGAGGAAATATTTACCTACAATAGCTTATAAGTGTCCAATTGAATTATTGAAGACATTTATTATTAATCTAATTGTAAGAAGGAGAAAAAATAAGAACAGTTTTTTAAATTATTTAATTAATGATGATAATTTAAAGGTTCTAAAAAACGTATGAAAACAACCAAAAAATCATCTATGGCAGTTTATAGTATATATAAAATACCTAATATTAATAACAAATAATAAAGCTTAAAAAATCCATTTTGTTAAATAATAATAATAATAATAAGACAATGTCCCCTGTAAAATTATATCACATTGTTCAATCAAACAAATTTTCAGCTCGCTGTGATTTCATTATCACGAGTTATAAAAGTTTAAATTTATCGGATTGTTATATTTAGCTTTTTTTTTTAATTTGGGGGATGTTAAAAAAATTTAAAAAGGTCCCAAATAATGTTTAAATTACAGCGTTTGGCGGCCCACGACAATTAGAATACGAGTTATAAGGTGGTGGGCACCGAAATGACAAGGGACCGAAATGGCTAAGGACCGAAATGGCCAGGGACCGAAATGGCTGGGGACCGAAATGGCCAGGGACCGAAATGTCTCGGGACCGAAATGGCCAGGGGCCGAAATGTCTCCGGACCGAAATGGCCAGGGACCGAAATGTCTCGGGACCGAAATGGCCAGGGACCGAAATGTCTCGGGACCGAAACGGCGGGACCGAAATGACGGGACCGAAGTGTCGGGACCGAAATGTCGTGTACCCTGCCGGAAAAGTGCACGGGACGAAAAAGACGCCAATCTTTCCCCGCCAAGTACATAAATATAATATTGTATCTCTTTTTTTTTTTTTTTTTAATCAAATTCGTAGGTTCTTGAAGGAATTTTAAAACTTTTTTCAACGTTTTATAGTTATTATTGACTAATTTATATTTTTAACTATTTTTTTTTTTTTTACTTTTCCGTTAAAAGGCCGACAAGTGGTCTAGAAAATTGCATTTTCAGAAAGTTAATCTGCTGTAAAATCAGAAAATATTATTTTAACAAAAAAAAATTATCGATTCCCAAACTTCCTAATATAGAGCTTTAAAATGCCCCAGGTTTCAATACTAGGTGCGAGCAACACTTAAAGTGATTCCCTTGTAAGTGCATGTGTGTATACAAAGCATTTTCACCAGGGAAATTTTCATAAAGAAAAGATTCTCTAGAGCATAAAGGGAAAGTTACCGTTCATCGTCCCGAAATGTAGGTTAACTTCGGAATTTTCCTTTTTTATAGAAAAATAAAGTAACATAAAAACTGAACTTACCCACATTTTATTTATTTTTTATACAATAATTACTAAAATGGATGGAATGTTGTCCGTTGCATATTTGTGTGATGTACACGCATTACTCTGCGCTTTTTAGTGAGCATCATTTGAGAGTCTTCTGGAAGAACTAAAATCAAATTTAATCGGAAAATGCAGTCCATTTGAAACACCATGACACTATCTTTAGAAAAAAATGAAAAAAATTTGTAAAATGGAAATCATTTGAAAAAATGTCATTGTTTCGCAATTTTTTTAAACATCAACGGGACTAAAAAAAATACAAATTAAATAATTTATTTATTTTTTGATTTATTTCTCGTATATATGAAAAGGTTTATAGTCCCATACAATAAATAATTTTTAACTTCTGAAAAGAAAATATATATATATTGGTTGATCGCTTTAAACGACATACGCATCCATAGGGCGCGCTGAAAAATGTCGTTTCAAGAAAAATGCGCTAAAGGTAAAAGAAAGAACATGTTTTTTCAAAGTAAAGCCTTATATTTTTCCACTTATAGTTAGTCCGCGATTTCTGGATTTACCTACGAATCACGCGTGCAAATGTATCACGACAAGTCCTGTATACCTGTTTTCAGCTGGCTAGCGCTAGTTTTCAATTCTCTGTAACTTCACAAATATTTCGAATTTCATCATAACCATCGTTGCGGCTTACTCTGTAGAATATAAAAATTCAAAAATGCATTTTCTTAATGAGTGGTAAACTTGCTTTAATTTCTAGTGTCAAAATAGATTAATTTTGTTTGAATAAGTTTTTTTAAGCATAAACAAAAAGGAATTTCGCAATTAATAAGTAGGAGATTTTTTCTTGAATAACATATGAAATTAAAATATTCACTTTTGCCCCTTGCTGCGATAATTTTATCACAACTAGTTTAATGTTTTATTCAACAAACAATTTAATTTTTTTTTTATTATATAAAAATCAATTTCAGCTATTTTCATTTTCTATCTCTTTTAATAAGTGAAAGATTTACCCTGAACATTTTTTTTAAAACTTAACCACTTCACCGTTTGCGCCGAGATACGGCGGGGGTAAATACACTGTTCCCTCATACCCGTCGCCGGTGACGTGGTTTTAATGATCTTTATAATTTTTTATATTTTATAAATTTAGTATTTAATTAATATTTTAAATTAATATCTATACTTGTATATGTTAATAAATTTTTATCTATAATTTTTATATTTATTTATTGCTTTTAATTTATTTTTAATTTGTATTTTTATTAATTTATATATATTTTTTAATTTTTAAACCATTGTCATATTTTTTGTGTAAGCAAATTTTAATAAAGGATTTTGAAAAGAAAATTTAATTACTAATGCAAATATATATATGTATTCAAATATCGTCTTAGTTTCTTACATATACTTAAAAACATTAAAAAACCCTATATTATTGAATTTTGTCCAACTGAAATATTTGAAAACTGAAAAAAATTGTTTCCTATTATTTTGCTAATATAGAGTTTAATTACGGCAATATAAAATTGATCGGTTTTGAATAAGTTGATTCGATTTTGAGCTTTTAAATCATTTTATTCCTTCTACTTTTCATTCGTAATAGAGCAAAAATGATTTATAAGGTCTCAATAAAAAAAATCAAATGACTGTTATTACCTACATTTTTGTCACTATTCTATATTTCTTTTCGATATATTCTAGCAGTTATAGTTAAAATTATTGAATATTGCTTTTCATTTTGTTATCTTCAAAAGCGCTCTTCAGTTTAAAAAGTTTGAAATAGAATGAAGCATAAGTATTTTTATCGAATAATTTTATCAATAAGAAGTAATCTCCTCATCTAAGAAAGTGCTTTTATTTAAAAAATAAATAAAATCAATATTTGATAATATTTTAACGAAATATTTAATTGAAACATTATGTTTCAAATGAAAATCAAATTTCAAATTATTTTTGCTTTTTTCACTAAGTTGGTCTTTGCGCCTTTTAAGCAAAAATAATTTGAAATTTGATTTTCATTTGAAATATTGTATTCAAGGCGAATGTTTCTCTCTGGAAAAAATTTCCAAATATTAATATAGATTCATCGATGCTGGATTTAATTAAGTGTCTGTGTTTGCCCCATGCGACAGAAAAGAAAATTTGCTTTTATAAATTCTTCTTTAAATCTTGAAAATATATTGGTTTCTTAGGTATGTAATGATGGAAAAAGATTTTTAGAATCATGCGTAACTCAGAAGAGGTTATTGTAAATTTTTGTTCGTGGTTATGTCATATTTTTATAGGTTAAGAAATATTTGTCCTTTTTTAAATTTATTTTAAGGCTAGGACAGTGATAACGAAATCTGTGTATAATGAAATCCTGTTTTGTGTGCAAAGTATACATGATTCCACGGGAAAAATATCTCATAGCTATGCCTTCTTAGAAAGAAAACCGGTGTAAAATGGATTTTTCCGATCCTTGGAGATTTCATCTTACCAGATTTTACTGCATTAAATACATATGGCAAAAGTTTTCAGAGACAATTTTATATGAATATTTAAATGAAAACTACTTTGTAAAATTTAGGCTGGTTTAAGGGATTGTAAAATATTCTCAAATATTTTTATTTTTCTACTATTTTCATTAAAATAAATATTACCATAATCTTCACGAAAATAAACCATATTTTGTTGCATATTAGGTATACATTAAAGGCATTGAAAAAAGTATATGATTTTCACATCTATACAATAAAACAAATTTTCCTTTCATATTCGTATTCTGTGAACACTTAAATTCGAAAATAATATTCTAATGCTGCGGTTTATAATGGTGATTTTCTGTAAAATATATTTTTGAACATGAAACTTTTACTTGAGAATTGATAGCATCCAAAAAACTTATATTTCAGTTTGAGAAAACTAATTAATGCATTATAAATTATGTTCCGAAACGTTTCAGAAAATCAGAGACAGCAAAAGAAAATTTGCTTTTATAAATTATTCTTTAAATCTTGAAAATATATTGGTTTCTGAGGTTTCTAGTGATAAAGAATGATTGTTGGAATCATGAATGAATCGTAAATGTTTTTTGTATATTTTTGCAGATTATTTTTTTTTTCAGAGTGTAATGCAAATATTTTTGTTTAGTTTTAATGCATGTATTACATTTATTTTACAGCTAAACCTGTCTATTATGGAATCCTGTCTTGAATGCACAGATTCAAGATACAGCTGAAAAAAATATATCATAGTTATAACTGCTTAGAAAGCAAACCCGTGTAAAATGGACTTTTCAGTTCTTTTGAGAATTCACCTTAGCAGATTTTACTATATAAATCCATAAGAATACGAAACGTGTCGAAATCGACGAATGAATATATTTAAAAGACCTGATTGATTGAATTTATAAAAATATAAATAAAAAAATACATTAAATAATCAATCTTATATTGGCTGACCAAATATTATTTTTGACCGAAGTTTAATTTCAACATTTGAAGTTATTGAAAAATTAAACTTTATTCCTATACGTAATCAGAAACATGCAGTTAAGATAAGAAATTGTGAGGCTATTCATTTAGGCTTTGATCTATGGTATTACGTAATAAAAAATCAACGAAAATTGCACCAGTATGACACAATTATAATATATATATATTTTTTTAAGAAATCTAAAATTAACGTTTTCACCGTCGCAATATTTATAAACACAATTTTTATATTCATTTTTACTAGTTTAAAAACATTTTAACGTGCATTGGACTATTAAAAAATACATCCCAAATTTGATGTCATGTTTGCCAGTTACAATTTTGCATATCAGCACTCACACACTTCACTTTAGATTCTAATATGAGTGCCGGCGAAATACAGAAACATACTCTTTTAGACGCATCGTACAAAAATATTTACTTTTATCAAAGAAAATACTCATTTCATTTTTATTATGACGTCATTTTTAGCCACAGAAGATTACTCATTGACATTAGCGTCTCAATCTCAGAATTAGCAGAATGAAAAAAATATGAAATGTAATAGCTTTATGAGTAATAATGAGTTTTTTAAAGGCGTAACGTCATTTTCTCTTAACATTAAAAAAATATTTTTAATTGTAAAGCGAAAATGTCATGTGTAATTATCTAGCAATTCCCATTGTTTCCATTCTCTCAATGGAAGTAACTCTATTGCCCCTAATGTGAAAAAAAATCATCAAGAACTTTTAAAATTAAAATTAAAATATAAAAATCGGATTTTTTACAAAGGGGAAGAGGAAATCCTAACCGTAGCTCGAAGCTAAGCCTGGTGGAGTTTTTTAATACGGACGGAAGAAACTCATTTGCTAGTCCATCCTTTATGCAGCACTTTTAAAAAGATTGGTCAATGTTTATATTTATGCTTTAGTAAATCAAAAAATGTGTAAGATTCTCAATGTAGCTAACAGGTTCAAAACATGACGATTTATAATAAATACAAGATATTAGTAACAAAAATACTACTAGTAATAACTGTAATACCTATAATAATATTTAAAAAGTAAAAATTAATTAATATGTATGAAAAGCATTTACAATGGAAACACTGTTCATGAGAACAGGACTTTCATCAATATAATTAATCCAAACCGGAATTTCCGTACTTCTGTGTTTTTTAATGTGGTAATATGTTGTCAGAGGTTACTCCTTTACGTAGTGCAGTGAGGTGGAGGGTTGATTGATTGGTTGATTTTTTGACGGCCGATTATCTACTCTAGGGATATAGGCCCGAGGGGGGAGTGCCCTCCATGGGGGTCTTTTTAAGGGAACCTAACCCGTATTTACGCATGGAAATCCATGGCTCGAAGAAAACCACGAAACCTCCGAACGATTAGGCCGACGGGCGCGATTGGGTTCGAACCCAGCGCCTCCTGTCTACCAGTTTCGAGAGCAGAACCTCTCAGCGACGTGAGGTGGAGGGCAACAACATACACAAAGAGGGGGGTCACGTTTACCTATGTTGTAAAGATATTTCTGGAAAGAGCCTTGATTTGTGAAGAAAAGAAAAAGGTAACAATTATTTACGGCCTCTGTCTTCATTGTCCCATCTTTGCTGCCATTCATTATTTAATTTCGATTATTTTACAAATAGCAGGTGCTGTAACATCTACAAATAACTGTTTTTATTTTAAAAAATAATTGTCAAAATCGGTTAAGTAGAAAGCTCAGGTCAGCTAACTAAAAAATAGCCTTGTCTTTTAAATATATTGATTGCGAAAGTTTTCAGAAACAGTGTGTTCATTTTGTTTGAATCAATTTATTGGATGAACAACTTTGTTTTAAAGTTTAGACTGGTTTAATGAATTTTCAATGATTCTGAAACAAGAGAATTTTTGTACTATTTTCATTAAAATATATATATCCATAATCTTTTTTCACGAAAATTAACCCTTTTGTGTTGCATGTCAGTTATACATTAAAAGGCATTGAAAAAAAAGTAATAAAGTATATGATTTTCGCATCTACACAATAAAACAAATGTTCATTTCTTATTTGTATTCTACATCGGCAAGACAGTGAACACGGAAATTAGAAAATCAGAAGAATACGTGATTAAAGTAATTTAACTCCTGACATATTATTAGACTTATGTTCCAAATAAACACGTTTCTTATGCGTCTGTTTGCTTATGCGTTAATTGAAGTGAAAAAACTTTTATTTTGGTTTATATTCTATATTTATCTTTTCTTTTTAAAGGAAACTCTGAATAAGGTGTGAATCACTAATATTTACTATTGGTTTAATAAGATATGATGTTTTAAACGAAGGATTATTTAATTTAAGAACTTTAGTCGCATATCTTTTAAATAATGTAATCACACATTTATTTGTTATGAATATACATATGTACATAAGAGATGTCATTTGGAAAAAAAAAAAAAAAAAAAAAAAAAAAAAAAAAAAAAAAAAAAACATAAATCCGGTTTCCTTAATCAAAGAAAATGCAGGATAAGTCAAAATGAATATAGCGATTACAAACGGCTAAACTATTAAATGGAACTGTACTTAAATGTACTATTTAATGGAAAAGAATGTATCAATAAGATTAACACAGAGAATGTAGACGGAACTTCAAAAATTTTTTATATAAGGTGGAAGCGGAAGTCTACGCATGCGCGAATTGAAACTTTGCAACGACTAGAAACCTGTTCATTGTGGTTGTCTCATTAGAAAAAAATGGTCAATTATGACCGTAAAAATGGCCGACATTTTTCTATGGGGTTATATGAAAGACAGGGTGCCTCCCATGCACAAAAAAATTGAAGAACTCAAAGTACGCATTTGCAATGCGTTTGCGTCGGTAAATGAACAAATGCTTCAGAATGTATGGCGTAAAATGGACTACCGCCTAAACGTTGTCCGTGTGACCAAGGGAAGTCACATATGACATCTATGATGTATGTATATAAAATTTTGAAGTTCCGTCTATATTCTGTGTTAATCTTAGCAAAAAATCCTTTTCCATTAAATAGTTATAGCTGTTTGTATTCGCTATATTCATTTTGACTTACCCGGTATAATGTAACCGCAAAAAAAAAAAAAAGAAAAATGCGTCATTTAGGTTTGGAGTTGTGGCAAGAGTTTCGGTATTTTTTTTTACCATTCTCCATATACAAATGCATTTGGAAACAGAAACTGAATCAAAATATATTATCAGTTACGAGGGTTAATCAAAAAGTAAGATTTCCACTGCCCGTAAAGATAATCAAAACATGATTTCCTAGTGAAAAAGATACAGAAATGTTTCTGTTACTTCTGAACCTACGAACCACCAATATTGTAGCACTTGTCATAGCGTGGGATAAGTTTTTGTTGTTCCGTTTCATACAAGTCTGCCACGCGGGAATGAGCCAGCTTGTTACAGGTTTCTACCCACTCCTCAATAACCGTAACAATCATGTTGAACTACTCGTTGCCCCCATCGTGGGTCGCTGCAGAAAAGCATGGAACTAATAAATAAAAACAGCTGACATATTCCTTGAATAGTGAAGTTTCAACTGTAAACGCTTTCGCAGGGATTGATTACAGCCAGAAGAAACTTCCACCAGTAAATTTAAATAGAAAATTCCTCCTAATTTAAACGACTTAATAATAAAGAATTTCAGTCATAATTAATAGCAGAAAAATATATTCATTTTTACTGGTGCCAGTTTACTTAGGCGGTAATGAGGCCCTGTGTTTCAGCCATACTGGGACAACATAGACAACTTTCTGTCAGTGTCAGTGAAAAAGATTATAGCAACTGCGCAAACTGACACCCGTAAAAAAAATAGAAATGTCTAACATATTTGTAAAAATATTTCCATGAATAAGGCGCTTTAATAGGACGAAATTTTTTGTTCAAATTTACTGGTGAGAAGCTTTCCCCTGGAAGTAATTAGAAATTGTTGATTCGATAAAAAAAAATATCCCCCATCTTGTGAGAACCTCCTCAGTTATTTCACTCGCAACATGTAGACATTACACTATATTTCTCCTCCTCTTTATTAATAACTCCATTCACAAAAGTTGAAGAAAAGATAGATGATGCCTGAAATCATTACAAAACACCTGTTGTTCCGGAAAGTGTGCCCCAGGTGGATACCGAAGAATCTTACACCCGAACACAAAATCAAACGCATGGGAGTAGCATTGAAATTTCTGCAGCGATACCACAATGAAGGCAACGAGTACCTGTTGAGACGAGTACAACGGGTGTTGAGACGTGGTTTGACAGGTGTCAGAAGCTGACTCCCTCCCAGGCGACACACTTGTATGTGGCTGGATCAAAAAAATATATATATATCCCATTCTATGACGAGTATTACAATTCCTATAGACCTTTTGTTGAAAAGCAGCTTAAACTTTGCTGTGTAATACTTCAATACATCATTCCAAGTAATTACGTTTTGTTTCTTTTGTATCGGCCGTGGGAATCTTACTTTCTGGGTGACGATCTTAATTTTAGGTATAAAATATACGACAAAATATAATAATTTAAACTTGCGTCTAACTATAAGAAATGATTAATATTATTATCTTTAAAAGAATAATGTTTAAACGAATAAGATTGATTAAAAAGTATATATAAAGTTTTCGGTCCAATAGAATTAATAGGGAAAGTGGAAAATGTGATATCTTGTAGAGAACGTTAATATTTCAAAGAACTACGTTAAGATAATCGATAATATCTGCAATCTTTTAAAATGCGATATATTCAGAACGAATAGATAGGATTAATATTTTGAAATTTTGTTCATTTTCGATCGCATAATTTTCTAGAATAAAGTTTTCCCAAACTTGCAGACATTAATCTTCAAAAATCGATATACAAATACAGATCGATGTTTCTAATAATCGATACAGTTTTATTCAATGGTATTGATTCTGCAGGAAATGCAGTTCAAGTAATTTAACAAACATCGTTATGTAAAGTGCTATTCTAATTTGATTGTTTTGTATTTTTTACAGGGTTGAGATAGGTGACTAATTTCTATTATTATTTTGTATACTACTATTTCCAAATTAAATATTCAGTCGGGAAACTCTAAATAAAATAATAGATAAATTAATGAAATCGCCGTAGTTTGTTCCCGTCCAAAAAAAATAGCATTTATTCATTGAACTTCGAAGGGACTTGAAAATAAAAGTTATAGAAGATAAAACCATAAAATCAAAGCAAACGTCAATGTATTCATTTTTTAAACTCTGCACAACCTAACTTATGTAATTAATTTTGTTTAGATACTTAAATTTTCATATTTTTCCCTAATGTGAAAAATACATTTTAGTAACATTAATTGTTACCTTTTTTCAACAATTAAAATCTAGATTTAAACATGACCTCCATTAAGAAACTACCTCTTGGATCGACCAATTTTTATTATAACGGAACGTTGTTGCTTTTCCTTCTTTCTTTGAAAAATTAACTTTTATGTACCAACAACATGAATATTTCCTTGAAAAACAATGAATAAACCTGTTTAACAAAATGAATTTCTATATCACAGCTACTAATAATTTCGTCGAAAACGATGAGTAGATACTTTATTTCAAGTGTCGTGTCGTCTGTTAAAAAACGCTTTACGAAAAGAAATTTACGTACTATAAATACTTTAATACTTCTTTTTGAAAGAGACCGTGGTTAATAACACGAACGTAAAAGAAAAACGACACATTTAATATCTGAATGGAAATCAAAGTAAAAAGTTGAAATAGCACTTTAAAAGAAATTTTTTGTTTAACATTTCAAGAACCAATGAATATATAAAAAAATTCTTCGGAACCAGTATTTTCTTATCGAAAATCTCTCCTTAAATAAGACGAAATTTCGTCCATATAAAGTAGATTTATTATTCTGCAAGAAAATTCTGATATTTGGCCTTGAAAATAACGGTTCCCGTACGAACCCTGATATAGACTGTGTAGGAGTAGAGACTGCCATCGTAGATTCGCAACCATTACTTTTGCAATCGTTTATTATTTCCTTAGATTGCATAGAAATCGTAATTTAGAACGTTTTTAGAACGCTTTTCGCGCATCTTCACCGCTTTTGAATTTCAAATTTATTTTTATTTGTTCTTAATGGGCAATTATATCTTATAATTCACTGCCATGACATATTTCAACTTTCTGGCCTCTTCAGTTTCACAGAAATCGCATTTAGAACGTTTTTTGCTTCTGGAAACCCTCTGGTGGTAGTGGTATTGACATAAAATACAGCTTATGTTTGAGCAGGTTCTATCACCACAAATTTGCAAACATTACTTCTGAACTCTGTTTGGTATTTCATGAGATTGCATAAAAATCGTAATTTAGAACGTTTTTAGAACGCTTTTCGCTCACTTCATCCTATTAAATTTTGAATTAACTTTTCGACTGTTGTTAGGGAGCATTTACATCTTTTAAGCAATTACTATGCCTAATATCAAAATGCTAGCTTCTCCAGTATCACAAAAATAGCAATTTAGAACATTGTTTGCTCTACAACCATCAGGCGGTAGTGAAAACAACATAAAATTTATAGTCTAAGAGCCCGTGAATGCCAGAATTTTTTTAAGGATATATAAAGAAAATATGTCTTAAAATGTACCATTTGTATTAATATATCTCTTTTTAAAATATACATTTAAGTGGAAGCATGCCATTCGTATTTTTTTATTGTTTTGCTGTCGGAAATGTTTTTTCGTAAAGTTTCAGGATGCTATTTTTCGGTTTTTCTTTAATGTTTTTGACTGTAACTGTAAGTTGTTTCAGAATAGTAATATGAGAAACACCATTGAGAGGGACACAATTCCAATAGCTGTTTTTTTTCTCTTATATATATTTTTGATTAATTTATCCAATTTTTCAGAATTTTATAAAAATATCTAAACGTTTAAGTAAAAAAAAAAAGGATAAATGTATGCATACATTTGGTTGCAATGTCAGCAAAATTTATTTCTTGAGTATGAATTACAGGAATAATTAATATGCAACGTTAAGGAGAAAGTTGCAGTGTTTACAACTTCTGGCGATTTGTGCTTAAGTTTTTAGAGTGTGTCTTCTTCTGGTTAGGTTTATGTTAAAAGCTATCAATACAATTTCAACATAGTTAGAGAGGTACGCCTAGGAAACATTCGTTAGTATTGTGTGTAGTGTTCACAACTTACTACTTTTATATCATTCAGATAATAAATGCTAGAAATAAGAAATTTCGCATATTAAAAAAGTAGTACATTAGCACCACAAAATAATAAAAGAAATCAATAGAATAAAACAGAAAGGATATTTACAATGACTGAATACCGATAACGAAGAGTGTTGCCTACTTTTTGAGAGAACGCGAAGAAACATTTTGTAAAAATACATATTTTATAAAAAAGAAAATAACATTTGTAGAAATAAACTTATTGTAAATAAATATATTTTCTGGAAATATATGCTTCATTCTATTCATTCTTTTGTTATTAGAAATGTAGCTTAGATAAACTTTCAGAATGATAGTTTGCCGTTTTCCCCAGAAAACTGTTTTTGACAGTAGATGCAATTTGTTTCAAAAAAGTAATAATTTATGAACAACAATTGTACAAAACATTTTTGAAACAGAATTTGTTTATTTCCTGTTATAAATGATTTGTATTATCTTATTCTATAATTCAAATGTTTGAAGAAAGACATTTTATGCAACATATAAATAAATAAATGTAAAACTGTGGGAAGGAAATATGTCTAAATCTTACTTTAATGTTAAGTAAATTCATTTATTGTGTGCGATTTATAGGAGTCTATTTTATAACAAATCTCTATAAAAGTATTATTTTTACAAAGTTTTATTTAACTCGCCTTGTGTGTCCATTAAGCTGAAATCTTGCAAACCAATTTTACCATATTTCCTGTGGTGCAATTGATCTGATCTTTTATAGTGTGATGTATTTCGTATGACAATACAATATACTATAAAAATTACTTGAAATTGTCTCCAATGACATCTAAGGGGGGGAGGGGGGGGGCAAAACATTTCTCCAATGTGTGTACGTAAATATCAAGACGTATGTGATCACGTAAATCTCAGTTGTTGCTTCAGAAATAATCGTATTCCGATTGAACCGTGGCGTGCTTCATAAATGCTCTATTTGTTAATTCCACGTAGACATAAATGAATGTGGATTCGATCCTCAAGCGATGTTGACTTTTTTTTCTTTTGATAGGTTTTGTAATTATAGATATCATTTTTATTAAAAAAAAATCACACGCATTTTAAATTATTTCTTTCAAAAAAGAAATTTATTTCAATCAATTTTCGTCTTTAAAACTTATAGTATATTTTACCTCATTTTTTTTCCTTGAAATAATTCTTTAATAGAAAGTTTCTTTAACCTACATTTAATATAATCACCAATATAATATACAATATACATGAATACAGGTAATGATCTATACATTTGCAGTCAATGATAAGGGCTTTCATGAAAAAAAAAATACGTTACATGATTGAAGTAAAGGCATTTTTCTTATTTTTTAAGGTTTCTAACACTTGATTATTCCGCTTTCTTCATATGTCAGTACATTTCTTAAGATAGGGACATGTACTTACTCTGAAGTTTGATGCATATTTTTATCACAATTACATTAAGCATAAATATGCGTGAAAATCAAACATTTGTCTATTTTATTGTAATCAAGGTTCGTACGGGTACCGTTATTTTCAAGGCCAAATATCAGTATTTTTCTATAGAAAAATAAATCTAGCTTGAACGCGCAATTTCGCTTTATTTAAGTAGAGATTTTCTATACGCAAATACTGGTACCGAAGAATTTCTTAGTCTGGAAATTCAAAGACCCGTACGAACCCTGGTAATATATGTAAAAATGTAATTTTATAATATGAAAATAAATTCCAATAAATAAAAATATAATTTCAAATGAACGAAGAACGATAAAGAATAGTGCTGTAAAAATAAAAAATAGATAAAAACTCTAATAAAATATAGAAAATATCTAATTTTCAGAAATAAATTTCTAATAGTATTAATTTTTTATTAAAGGTAGTGATTTTCAATAAACTTTTTTCAATATTATACAATGAATTGTAATCAATATTCGTTATTTCAAAAATGGATGTTAGATAATTTCTAGTCATTTCAATGGGATGTAATGCTTCGGTTTTAGTCGGATGAAAAAAGTCGTGAAACCACAAGAAAGCGATCCCTGACCAGATCAAAAAGACCGGTAGTAGACTGGTAGGTCTATCTGGATCTTAAGTGGGTCATTAATAGTGTGTGGGTTATTTATTTGGATAAAGGATTGAAGTAAAATTTTCAATTATCTCAATGAGTATTTTCGACAGACAATTCTTACCGCTTAATTTACAAGCTTATAAGATGGATTATAAATGATGGACAATTTTCCTAAACCGTCGATATATCCGAAGTTGAAAATTATTCAACGACATAATATCAGGAGTTTATTTACATTAAAATCATATACCGAAAATCGGGACATTGAAAACATGACGCGATAAGCGGAGTGACGTGAAAACCGGGTGTCGGGATAACGAGGTCCAACTGTAATTGTAACTAACAGAATGTGTGATCATCTGAGTATGCGGTCTAATTCCAAACCTGAATCTAAAAACAAATCTAGTTGATGTTGATCTTTTCCAGGTATACCTCACACGTATGAAAGGTCCTTCACGTATGTAATCGCACGTATTTAATCCGTGAAATATGACGGGTATTACTCAAAATTACTGTCGAAGATCTCAAGAAAAGCTTATCAGTGTATGCTGCTTATCCTAGATTTAAGTCTAATACATTTTCATTAATAAACTTAACTGTATTCTTTAATCCTGAACATACCAAAATTAACTTATGGAAGGGAACTTATTAATAGTCAACATCAAACACATAAAAAAAAAAAACACTGCCCTTCGGGGAGGTCGAGTACAGTTATTATTTTTTTATTATTATTTGGATTCCCCCGTAGCTTTATAAAATAGAAATTTGAAAGATTCAATAAAATCCTTAGTAAAAAATACCTTAGAGTTTAAGCGCCACCAAAATATGTTCAGTAGAATTGGAGTCCTAATCGGAATGAAATGGGAACTGGCGGTATATTAATATACTAGGTGATGGTGTAAATTCTGCAGTCAAATTTATTGACAAGGTTTTGCTTCACACATGATCGAAACTGAAAAAAATATAACGCCTATTGATATGTGACCTGATTAATCAACAATAATCTAAAATCTTACGAATACGCATATAAAACTAGTATGTTGTGGCCATCACAAAACTTTCTTCTACATAAATCACGTCAATTAAATCATTTAAATAGTAAAAGAAATTACATCAATTTAGAACCAATTCGTATCGAAGTATACCTGAATTTGAAGTTTGATGAAAATTCGTGCATTACTTATTGAGATAGAGCTGTAGGGGAAATTCTGAAAAATGCAGCACAGCAGCGCCACCTGTTGAGCGATTTACACGAAAAGGTACAAAACATCAATTCATGTCAAGGACTAACAGAATCTGAAGTTTGATGAAAATCCGTGCATTAGTTCTGGACATTGAGCTATTGTGGAAATCGTGAAAAATGGTGCATAGCAGCGCCACCTGTTGAGCGATTTACACCAAAACTTAAATAGCACTAATTCATATCCAGGTATACCTAAGTCTGAAGTTTGTTGAAAATCCAAGCATTAGTTCTTGAGATAGAGCTATTGCGGAAATCTCAAAAAATGCAGCATAGCAGCGCCACCTGTTGAGCGATTTACACCACAAGGGGCAAAACGTCAAATCATGTCAAGCACTAACTGAATCTGAAGTTTGGTGAAAATCCGTGCCTTATTTCTTGAGATTGAGCTATTACGAAAATCGTGTAAATGCGGCAAAATGTAGCATAGCAGCGCCATCTGTTGGGCGATTTGCATCAAAACTTTACCAGCACCAAATCATATCAAGGATTAACGGAATCTGAAGTTTTATAAAAATCCGTGCATTAGGTCTTGAGATAGAGCTTTTGCGGAAATCCTGCAAAATTCTACATAGCAACGCCACCTGCACGGCGATTTACACCAAAAACTAAGCAGCACCAATCTATATTAGGGACTACCTGAATATAACTTTTTATTAAATTCCGTGCATTAGTTCTTGAGATAGAGCGCCCAAAAAATGTGTGTCACATACAGACAGACGGACAGACAGACAGACGGACAGACAGACAGACTCACAGACAGACATTTTGTAAAAACATGTTTTTTGGAATATCTGACCCATAAAACATGTAAATCCGTCGAAAACTGGAATTCGAAAATTTTCATGAAACCAATACTTTCTTCTTGTCAAGATAGAAGAAAGTAAAAACGGATGATACGCAAGGAAACTAAAAATAAATGATGAATTTAACAGTATATCGAAAGGTTACACAAGCAATGAATTTTGATTTCCAAATGTTGGTTTTGTGATATTAATTATGCATAATTACGCAAATCTCTGTAAAAACTATCCTTAGATCCTAAATTATAATAAATGAATGTTTCTGTAAGTGAAACTGATGATGTTCATGTTTACAAAAATATTGAAATAATTTTTAAAAGGAAACTTAAGCCTGAGACTTTTGAGAAAGAAAAAAAAAAGTCATTCAGATTTTATCTAATAAAAAATTCAGATGCTTTTTTCATATATTTTCGCACAAGATAAATTGACAAATATTGTTTCAATCGCAATCTTTGACACCGAAAAACATTTTAAAGCATTTAAAAAAAAATTGCTTCTATGTTTAAGTTAAATAGTTTTGTTTTATAATATTAATTCTTATTAAAAGCGCTTTTTTTCTTTAAAAAGTTTACAAACAATTTTCATTCTTTTATTTTTGTTTGTATTTTATTCTAATTAATATAGCCATTTTAATTCTTTAATTAAAAAATTATGTCACCAAGATAACAAGCATTGACCACAAGCAAACTTCGCGGCCGAGATTAAAGATGTGTACCAAATTTCATCACCAAAAGCACGGTTAAATTGATATATTATACATAGAAATAAGTCCGGTAAAATTGCCTATAAACCTGTATCAACAAGACGGAATTCCATCGGCAGTCTGGAAAAATAGCCCGGACATAGAAACAAATACTTTCAGGATCTCTTCTTTGAAATTAAATATAAATATGATATATGATCAGAAATAAAACTTACACCGTGCACTCATACATCTCCGCTTTGGATACATATACTGTTTATAAGGGCAATTTTGTTTTCCCCATCATTTTCTATTTTTAATAAATGTTAGGAATATAACCTAATGCGTATCGGATAATACAGACAAATTTTCGCCCAAATTTTTTAGGCAGCATTTAACGTTTACTCAATTAAATTTTAGAACTTCACGATAATTTTCATGGCTAGTCATTGATTCTTGAAACTTAAAAAGAAAAAAAATAGAGTTCTAGTTTAACGTTTTCCTTTGATTTCAATTGAGGCATTAATGTGCTATTTTTCTTTTAAGTTCTTACACTTAAAACACTTTCATTTCTGTTTCTAAAAGAAGCATTAAAGTACGAAGAGAAGTCAAATGTCAAATAATACTACGGAATATGGTCTGCAATGAAATATTTAACTAACCGATTCAATGGTGGAGGTCACATGGCGTAACCACCTAATTCTAATTGGAAACTGACAAACAGTATCAATAATATTTTAATAAAATTTTGATTTCATAATAAAAACTTAGAAAAACAAGTTTTTATTTTCTAAGAAATTCGTTTGTAAATTTTTGCATCAGTCAATTATTTCATCATTTTACGAACGGAATATTTGTGCACCTTAAAAGATTAACCATATGCGAGCAGCTGATTCATCAGTTATATAAAAATTAAGTGCTATTCATAAAATTTTATCAATTTAAAAAATAATAGATATAAATATCCCAAAGAAAATGATATGCATCGAAAATTCTACACAGCATTTCATATTTACTGTACCATATTTTTAGCACTTTTCATATCTAGTCATTGGTTCTTGGACAAAAATATTATTCTAAAGTGATACTTCAGCATATTACTTTGCTTTTTGATATAAATATGTCGCTTTTAAGTTCGTGTTATTAACCAGTTCGTATTTCAAAAGGGAGAATTAAAGCATTTATATACAGGAAATTAATTTTCGTGATATGTTTTCTAACGAGCGACGCGACAAATTAAATACAATATATAATTCATCCCCTTAAAGGAAAGTTAATGGGATAGTATTAAACTATTTTTTATGAAAAATATTCATTCATGGACTTTATACAAAAATTCTTATTGTTGGTAGTTTAAAAATTATTTTTTATCAAAAACCTCTGTGTTTATCACATATTTCCTTTATATTTACTTTGTAGTTTTCTATTTCCATTGCTTTCTAACCATTTGTAAAATTTTATCTAATAGATGAAAATATTTCAAGGAAAAAGCTGTATGACAGAAAGTATTACGAAGCAATTCATTTTTACTTTAACATATTTCAGCCCTTCAGAGAACTTTTCTTATCTAGTCACTAGTTCTTGAAATTTTAAACAAAAAATTTCTTTTAAAGTGTTATTTCAGCTTTTTACTTTGATTTCCATTCAAATATAAATGTGCAGTTTTTTTTTTTTTTTTTTTTTTTTTTTGTTTGTTTTTTTTTTTTACGTTCGTGTTATTAACCACTTTCTATTTAAAAAAAGAAGCATTAAAGTATTTATAGCACATAAATTCCTTTTCGTGATGCGTTTTTTAACAGGCGACACGACCCTCAAAATAAAGTATCTAGTCATCGTTTTCGAAGAAATTACTAGTAGCTGTGATATTGAAATTTATTTTGTTAAACAGATTCATTCATTGTTTTTCATGGAAATTTTCATGTTGGTAGGTCTTAAAAGGTAATTTTTCGAAGAAAGAAGGAAAAGATAGATCTGAAGACGTCGTTTTTTATGCATAATATATTTTCTTACGTTTTAAGTTATACTAGTTTATATAGAGAGAGAACAAGAGCCCGTGAATGCCAGACCTTCCTGACTTTATAAAAGCCGAAAGTTTCTCAGCGCAGGCTTTCAACGCAGGTACGAACGATGGGCTATAATGAAATTTGAGTCAACTTGGCTTTGGCAGGTATCAGGTAGCAATAAAGTTGATACATAAAATACCAACTTAAATTCATCAAATAATAAAGCGTATTTTTTTTTTATATTTTCTTCGGAATAATATTAGAAATGACGACACCCATTGCAAGACATTTAATATCGTGGCAACCCTTACGAAACACCCTTAAACTTAAATTGTAACTGTACTTACGTAATAGTCTAAAAGCAGAATTTTTTACATGTTACTTGGTTAACTATTACAAGATGTTTCCTCAGTAGCCAGACAGTTTCGATAGTTCTAATCCCTGGCCAGACAAATATACAAGGTGGCTATAGGTAGGAGCGCGAGGCTATATACGTCCGATTAGCTTCGAGTGAGATAATTATTTGAATCGATCAGATAATTTTATAATGTACTTATTTATGAATAAAAAGTCTATGTTTATAATGTTATTGATTATAATTTTCATTTTGATAATTGTTTAAAAAATAAACTAAATAAATTAGTAAATGTTTTGGAATTTTATGAACTTTATTTTTAATATTCAGTTTAATACAAAATTCGACATTTCATTAAATTTTGACTGTTTATTCATGTACAGTGTTTAAAAATTCATTGAAAAAATAGTTTAATTGTGTTCATAGCCATAGGTAATGCAATTGTGAATAGCTAAAAATCTATTTATAATAATTAGAAGTCGCATATATATACATGAGAGAGTTTCTAGTGAATCTCTGACGTAATTTGTCAACTGATCTTCTTCAAACCATTTAAAATTGTACTGGTTGCTTTTTTGTACCCAACCATTATTCTCTGGTTGATATATCGTTTGAATTTTCTGGTGAGAATTTTTAAATGCTAGATGTAAAGTTTGCTCGCAAAAATTGCTGTAAAAGCTCGGTTTTACAGGGTGGAAGACTGCTGGCATCAAAATTCCGGATTTATTTACGGTGAAACGCTTCATTAACATCTGAGGCAATGTAGGTATTGATGGACAGTTGAAGCCGAGCAGCATCAACATCAATTATCTCACCAACATTGTATACTTCCCATATAAACTGCTGTATAATATCAAAAGTGTATTGTTGTTCATCATTATTTTCAAATAATTCTTTGTTACCGAATTTGACGAAAGCTTGTAGGTCTTCTTCTGTTTTTGTTAATATTTTGTAAGATTTTAATTTGCCTTTTCTGAAAAACACAGAATTATAATCACAACCTGTTATTTCATGAAATCCAGGCAAACACTTACAAATAGATACTCCTTACTTTACCTGTATCTTTGTAAGATCTGCATACCACATGTTGTTTACAGTACCTGTCAGCATCGAAATAAGTGAATCATTTTGTAGATGGCACATATGACTAAGCATGATAGCAGCAACGTCAGTATCGATACTTCTGATTACTGTATTCGCTTGATCGTCAATGCTACACGCATGATATATTATTTTGGTATCTGCCTCTTCATTTTCTGGACATGATAACTCTTCCGCAACTCTTGATACTATGCTGTTGGTGTTATTAACAACGAAAGAATGACACAGTTTAAAATTTATGGGAATGCTTTTGTTACCAATAAACGGCACCATTTCATCAGTGGCCCAATGCAAGATGAAGAATTCAACAAGAGCTTATTTAAAATTTGATTTTTTTTTAATTCTTTCGTAAAATTACTCGGCCAAATTTGATCAGGCCTGTTTATGGTGTACTCCAATTGTGCAGATTTGAATCGCTGGGAATGTTCTAAATCTTTTATCGATGGTGTAAAGTACTTATCAAATATAACACCAACTCTTCAGGCTTGCAATTGAGTAACCATTTGAAACAAAGTTATAGCAATGCTTCCAAATTTTTTAAAACGTTTTTCACAGTGTGCAACAGAAAGAAGCCATCAGTTATTAGGACATCTATATAAGGTGGTGGCTCATGCTGGACCTCTTTTCGAAACGCTTCATTAAGTCAGATTTATCCGTCTTACAAATAGTATCATTCAATTGACACATGGACTAATTGGGTAAGATAAAATCTTCCAAATATCCACGTTATAGTCCATGTATATACCCAGCATAAGTTCAAACAGGCCTTGTTGAATTCTAACCTCTTGAATTGTACCACCTACTCGAATTTTCTTCTGTTTCTCATAATCTTTTGAAAAATTATTAAAAGGTGTTTTTTAAAAGATTATTCAAATCTACTAAAATCTGTGAGACATTCAGAAATAAATGTTTTCCGAAGACATTCACCATTCCTTTCAATATTAAGAAGAAAGGCTTCTACCAATTCTGATACACCTTTACCAGATGAAATGGTAATCGATTGTTGATTTAATTTATCAGCTACGTTTTTACTTTGATGCATGGTTTCCAAAACTACAGAGTTACTAGTTGGTGAGGCACTGAGTGGAAGGTAAATAAGAAATGATGATATCTATTTCCGTGTACATTTGCAAATTTCCAGGGATTATATTTTCAATTTCAATAGCCGTCGATTACAGATCACTAGTCACTTTTGGGTTTGTTTGGATATGGAATTTCCTCTGAAGATAAGGCGTTGAATGTTCTTCTTTTTCTTTTCTTTTTGTGTGGTGAATTGCATTCATTAATAGGAATGGGTGCTTTGGATATTCCTGATTCTTCAGATGTATTTAACTCAATGTTTTGTTTGATAAACAATTCCAATGTGTCATGGGAAGTGTCCTGCAAATCGTAGTTTCAACAAAACGGTCAAAATTATCATAAGCTACTTAAGTAGAAAGTTCAAGTACTTTTTTCTATTTTTCTGGGCATAAACTAGACTTTGCAACGGAAGAATATGTGGTTTCTGTTTCAAGTTCTTCGACACCTTGATAACTAATGCAATGGCCATATCTATTGATAATGTCAATATTTTTTTCTGATGCTCGTTAAGCTCTTCAGACTCATACCCATCATAATGTGCTTTGATGTCTTTACTTGACCATTATAGACTCCATAAATAACTTCTTTATAGTAGGAGCGAATTTCACGAACACATTTTAGACTACTTTTCCGTCTTTGATTACATCCACCAAGAAGAGTGAAGTAAAAGTCTAATAATTGTTGTGATAATGAAACTTCACCTGTTATTAAATACTGTGCTGAAATATTTTTTGCCGGTACTTTTTCTTGTCTATTTTCAGTATTGTTTTTCGTAAAATGAATGCAGCTTTTTGTAAAATATTTTCTGATTGTAAATTTTCAAATATTTTGTCATCTATTGACGTGAAATATTTGGATGCTAATATCTTTTTATTTCGGACTGTACAAATTTAATGTCTTTAGAGTATGTTTTCATTATTTTTTCTTCCAGATGGTGTGCGGTAAAAGTAGCATTCATTTCAATGAAATTTTCTTCAAAGATTTTATCAAATGAATCAATATATAATTCATGTAAATGTATGAATAAATAACAACGCCCTTTCCTGGTTACATATTCCTCTATGATGTTACTAATTTCATTAGAAACTTTTTGATGGTACTCTCGATGATGATGCTAATCACTTTTAACAGATATTTTTGTAGAAAAAGATATTTTATTATTGAAATGAACCCTACATTCGATATGATAATATATTTTCGGGCCGACAAAATTTCCAATATAATTAACAACTCTTTATACTCTTCTTTACCTTCTATGTTAGATATTATACGCGATTTACAGGGTGTCCAGCGAATAAGACCCCGATTTCAAAATTAAATATATCAAAAACATCAATAGAATTATGCGGTAAACGGTCTGTTTATTAGGTAAGCAGTAAAAATGTTATACAGAAGTTTCAAAATATAGTTGCAAAAACCGTTAACAGATGGCGCTGTAATCGCAATGCCTATAAATTTTGCTTCGAAGTCCAGAACACTAGAGTCTCATTCCTAGATGGCATCTATGGAAGAACGAAAATTGGGAAAGTACACATTTTCGTTGGAGTGATGTGCAGACGTGGAGACATCTGGTCACAGAATTATTGCATCAGCTTTAATTTTAGAGAATTTCAGTTAATAGAATTTTCAATTAAAAGTTTAGAAATCATTATATAAGACCTTATTAGAATATTATATTAAAACCAATTTTTAATGCCATATAAGTATTTAAATCAAAATGCATATATTTAGAAAAATATTTTTTTATTTTTTTATATTTTAAATCATTAATATATTATTGTAATATTTATATAATATAGTAATATTTTGATATTATTGTTTATACCTGAATTATTATAAATAAAAAAGTAATTTTGCACTTTTTATTTATTTTTAAAACACGGCATAATATTTTGGTTTTAGCACAGCACATATATTTCTTTTCTTTGTGTAGCAGGTATTATTTCATTTTTAAAAGGAATTGATGATAAGTAATTTCATCAACGTCGAAGGAAAAGTATTTGGGAGGCTGCATTCCTTTCCAACACTTCGGATCATGTCGCTAGATGCTACACCATACTTCTGTTCTCAATGATAAAAAATGCAAAATGAGTTTTTAAAATTAAAATGATTTTTTTAATTTAATTAAGTTTTTAAAAATAGAAACTTTGTAATTTTTCATTAAAATTATTTTCTACAATTAAAAAAAAATGATTTATGAATCATTATTATAAATTCTCAATGATTTAAAAAAGGGGGTTTCTTTTAGCTTAATAAAATTTTAAAACCATAAACTTTGGATTTTTTTATTCAAACTTTTTTTCACAATTTACATAAATATTAAAAAGTAAAAAGATTTCCAATTTTTTCAAATCTTACTCTACTTGGATTCGATTCCACGATCTACCAATTTGGAGAGAAAAGACATAACACAGAGATACTGGCATACGGAAGGAAGTAGCTTATAACAAAATTTGAAACAAATCGCAAATCTGTCAACATATGGCTCCACTTCTGCACATCCCCCAAATAAAATATATTAATAAGTTCTTATACAATGATTGCTAAACTTTTTATTGAAAATTCTATCAATTGAAATTCTTTAAAATAAAAGCTGATGCAATAATTCTGTGATCAGATGCCTCCATTTCTGCACATCACCCCAACGAAAAAGTGGTCTTTCCCAATTTCCGTTCTTCCACAGGGAACCAACCATCTAGAAATGAGACGTCGAAGCACAATTTATAGGCATTGCGATTACAGCGCCATCTGTTAACGGTTTTGCAACTACATTTTGAAACTTCTGTATAACATTTTTACAGCTTAGCTAATAAACAAACCGTTTACCGCATAACTCTATTAATCTTTGTTTTTGAGATATTTAATTTTGAAATCATGGTCTTATTCGCTGGACACCCTGTAAATTGGTCTTTATCAGCTTCGTGAAGTGGAAGCATTTTTGATCGTAATTGTTTCTTTTTTCTATTACAAAATACACAAACATTTTTAAATATATCAACGCTAGTGTCACTTTGGATCGAACTATTTACTTCTGAAATTAAATTATTATTTTCACACTCTTCCTCAAGTTCAGAAATGTCTACATGTTCCTGAGAAGTTGAAAGTTGAGGTTCTGTTGATTGAGGAGCTAAAGGTGATTTTGATGCTGATAAATATTTTGTAAGTGAAGGCTGTGAATGAGATGGTTCTACTGCCAACCTAAATAAAAACAATGTAGCTGGAGATGAATAATCTATAGGTATATCTCGCATTCACGGACTCTTAGAGTAATATATATATATATGCTTTTTAAAAACGTTATAGAGTAAGTTTTATACAAATGGAAAATATCTTTGATTTCTATAACAATTCTTGCGGAATTATAATTGGCAATTTATGAAAAATATTAATAATAAAAGTAGTAAAAATATAAGTTAAAACTTGTGTGAAACGGTGACAACTAAAAGATCTTAAAACACCATCATAAATTTTTAAATGCTCTAGGCCTTTCGAAAGAAAATAGTATTACCACGTCATGCGCAACGAAGACGTGCTTCTACTATGAAAGTTTAAGTTTTGCTGCTTCTTTATAGTAGAAGCACGCTTTCTTTCCGCCTGAAGAAGAAAGTCTAAATTGGTTTGAAAGGCCTAGCGCTTAGCGCATTTAAAAAATTTTTATGGTGTTTTAAGAAGATCTTTTAGTTCTTAATAAAAGTAGTGCTATGAAAAATGATGGTTAATTGTTAAATAAAAGTTTCTTTTTTACTATTTATCATACGAAAAAACATTTCTACAATATTGTAAAACTAGATCGTTAAAGCAATCGCACGTGTATAAAACGAATTTGTTATAGAAAAAAAAATGATAAAGTAAAACTCTTCTATAGCATTAAAGGGAATTTACCGTTTACCGGCACAAAAAGGTCTGAATTTCTTCTTTCCAGAGAAAGAATAAAGTAACCTAAAAACCGGACTTACTCACTTATTACTAATAATTTTTATATAAAAAATATTTTTATTGTACATTATTTCTTAAAATGGATGGAGATAGTGTCTGTTGCATATCGTGTATGACATACACGCATCACACGGAGCATTATATTAAAACTTATAAAACATATTATTTCACGGCTCCCCCAAAAACAGCCTTACTTTACTTTTCTTTACTTTATACTGTGTGTCCGCTCTCAACGGTGCCCAATGGCTAATTCCTATACCGTTAGTTATAGACATCTAGTTCCAAATACAAAAATGTTTTAAATGGGGAAAGAAATATTTAAAAAACGATTTTTATCAATAAAACATATCTTAAAAAATTACGAAATTAAAATTTTTATACGGTCCCCCGGTCCTATAAGTTATCTTTAGTAATATTTTCCTATTAGACTGACAAGTAAGACCAAAAATAGTCCCAATCATATAACACTAAAATTGAGCGAGTTATGAAACTTAAAAAATGCATGACTTATGTCACTTTACTGCTCTGAAAACAAATGAGTTCGGCTTGGCTTTGAGGGGTCACATACCAAGTGCGTAATGTATTCGAAGATCTTATTTCATGTGTATCTGCGCTTTGAAAAAAATCGTACAAGTATTACGATTAAGTTAACATTTATTAAGTTTCAGATCGGCTAAAATAACGTATGATTTATTTTGTCAGGATCTGAGACTGTTTTTTTTTATGATTTCTTTTACCAAAAATTATGTTATTAAATTATTTATGTTACTTCAACGATCGTATGTATGTTTTTCCAGTTCAAAATTTGTACTCGAACTTTAACTCACTTTCAAATATCCGATCGAGATTACATTTTGCATAATGGCGCAAATCCGATAACAATCTAATATTACTATGATGATAGGTGGTTACCATTTACTTATTTTACTGGATTGGATAACACAAAAAATTTCGGATAGATTACCGCCAAGTAGTTTAAGAAAAAGTTTTAGATTAGATAATACAAGACTGCGATTGTTGGATTTTTTTTAACTTTTATATATTTTTTAGCACTAAATCCGAAAATTACCTTAATTTTTAACCATCATGTCAGGATATTTCGCAAATCATAAATTGTCAAAGTTAAAGAATAAAAAAAATTGGATGCTATAAAGTAGATGCTGTGTTTTTTAACTTTTGATAATTGATTTTTACGTACTTTTTATCACTGAATCTGAAAATGACCTTTATTTTTAACCATCACGTTAGAATTTTTTTTGCAAATCGTAAATGTGTAAGTTAAAATATAGCAAAAATCTCATACTATAAAACATATGTAAAACCTTTTTTATTATATTTTATTTTATTCAATAATTTATGCAATATTTTTGCTTATCCTAGGATCCTTACAGCTAAAGAGCTGAGTGGTCCGATAATACGGGGAAGGAGGTTCAATTTTAAATTTGAAATTTTTATCTTTGAAATTTGCAATTTGCGAAAACTCCTGATGTTATGGTTAAAAATGAAGGTCAATTTCGGATTCAGTGGTACAGAATATATAAGAATCAATTATCAAAAGCTAAAAAACATGACATAACCCAACTTTTGCAGGCTAGTGCAATCTAATAATATTTTAAAATACGTATCATTTTGTAAATAATTGAGGCTGTTAATTTAGCATCATTTTATTTAACAAGAATTCTGTTTTTTCTTTCTTCTTAAATGTTTATTACAAATCGTATATTTTGCATTAATATGTCAGAATGATTAAAGATTTCAAATTTATATTGCAATACTCATTTTACTCTCAACAATTTTCTTAATATATCTGACGAAATTATATTTCAACTAAATTTGTGAATGACCCCAATTTGCAGCAAAAAATATGCTCCAACTTTAAACAGCTATTACTTGGTCAATTTTAATCATAGAATAACGGGACTTTTTTTGTATTACTTGTTTAGTGTAAAAGGAAAATTTTACTGAATATAACTTATATAGGGGGTATATATACAGGGTATATATATATATACAGGGGTATCGTATAAAAATTTAAATGTCGTAATTTTTTAAGAAAAGTTTTATTGAACCAAATCGTTTTTAAAATATTTCTTTACCTGATTAAAAAAAAATGTGTAATTGGAACTATATGTCTGTGATTAACGGTTTAGGAATTAGCCATTATATATATATATATATATATCATATATATATCTTATATATATATATAAGAGAAATCTGAAGAACTCAGTTTTTATCCATCCGATCGTTTCTTATTTTTACGTTGCAATTTTCTTTTCTACATATGGTTTTTAAAACGCTTCTAGAAATTTATCAAATAGATAAAAACTAGCGGTGATGACCGATCTAAGCTCGGTCAAATTTAGCTTTGTGTTCAATTCGATATTTTATTCTCACTGTATCATTCTTGCTGATTAGATACAATTTGCATGATCCTGAGCCATAGTGACCCAAAATGACCCACTAACTGAATTTTTTCGGACATGCGACCTAACCAATGCTCTTCTCGAACCCGAAAATAATAAAATACAAAATTCAGTCAAAATCAATAAAGTCGTTTTATAGGTAAAATTAGAATGACCCACGATAACCCAAAAGGGGACCCACTAATCAAAATTTATCGAACATGTGACCTCGTGCTGAGAAACTTTGTAATAAAAAAATGTCAAAATCATGTGAGTCCTTTTTTAGATACAATTAGATTCTCTTTGAACCATTGTGACCCAAAATGACCCATTAATCGAATTTTCTTGAGCATGTGACCTAACCCAATGGTCTTCTCGAACCCGAAAACGATAGAAAACAAAATTTAATCAAAATCATTAAAGCCTTTTTCTAGATAAAATGAGCTTTAACCACAGTGACACAAAAATGACCCACTAATCGATTTTAATCTGACTTAGCACAATGGTCATCTCATGCTCAGAAACGGTATATTACAATTTTTTTTTCAAAAAGTTTTGAGCCATATTTTAGATTTAATTAGCTTGACCCTGACGCATTGTGACACAAAATGACCCACTAATCGAATTTTCTTGAACATGCGACCTAGACCAATGGTATTTTTGTGCACGAAAACGATAGAATACAAAATTTCGTCAAAATCGTTAGAGCTGTTTTTTAGATAAATTTAGCTTGACCCGCAGTGACTCAAAAATAACCCACTAATTGAATTTTCTCTAATATGTGACTTAGCCCATTGGTCTTCTCGTAATCCAAAACGGTAGATTACAAAATTTAGTCAAAATTGTTAGAGCCGTTTTTTAGATAAAATTAGCCTGACCCGAAGTGACCCAAAAATGAGCCCTTAATTGAAATTTCTCGAACATGAGACCTAGCCCAAAAATTTTCTCGTGCCCCAAAACGGTTGGATATAAAATTTAGTCAAAATCGGTTTAGCCGTTTTTTACATATAATTATCTTCACCCTGACCCATTATGACCCAAAATGACCCACTAATCGAATTTTCTCGAACACATGACCTTGCAAATGGTCTTCTCGTACCCGAAATTGATAAAATATAAAATTTAATCAAAATCGTTAAAGCCGTTTTTAAGATAAAATTTACACAGACACACACACATACACACAGACGTTTTGGCCCTTTATAGTACTTTTCATATCTAGTCATTGGTTGTCGAAATTTTGAACAAAAAAAATTATTTTAAAGTGCTATTTCAGCGTTTTACTTTTATTTTCGTTCGGTCTTTTAAATATGCCTCTTTTCTTTTAAGTCCGTTCTGTAACCATTTTCTATTTCTAAAAGACGCATTAAAGTATTTATAGCACTAAAATTCTCCTTCGAGATGCGTTTTTTAACGAACGACCCGACTCTTGAAATAAAGTAGCTATTTATTCTTTTCGACGAACGTACTAGCTGTGATACTAAAATCATTTTATTAAACATATGCATTCTTTGTTTTCCACGGAAATAGTCATGTTGTTGGAACTTAAAGTTTAATTTTCTAAAAATAAATTTGAAGAACTCATTTTTTATGCATTATAAACTTTCTTTAGTTTTAAGTAATAATTTTGTTATATATATATATATATATTTCTATGACCGTTCTTACGAAATCAAAATTTGGGGCTTAGACTTAAAAATAAATAAATAAATAAATAAAAAGTAGTGCTACAAAAAGTTATAGAGTTTACTTGTTAAATTAAAAATTGTTTTTAAATATTTAAAATCATATTCAAGAACATTTCTAGAATACGGTAAAGCTAGATAGCTAAAAAAAGTGCATGTATATAAATAGCATTTTCTTTAGAAAAAAGGTATAAAGAAAAACCTTTCTATAGCATTAAGCGGAATTTACCTGTTAACGACTCGAAAAGTAGTTTAACTTCGGAATTTCTCTTTTCCATAGAAAGAATAAAGTAACGCAAAAACTGAATTTACCCACTTATTATTCATAGATTTTTCCAAAAAAAAAAAAAAATATTTTACAATATTAATTAAATTGGACTGGGATAAAGTACGATGCATATGGGTATGCTACACACCCATCAACCTGTGCAATATAATAATTTTTTTTTATAAGAGAAATAATTAACGGTTTTCCAAGTAAATATTCATAATATTGGTACTTAAAGGTTAATTTTTATGAATAAGCAGAGAGAAATCTGAAGAACTCGATGTGCTATCCATCGTACGCTTTCTTTATTTCGACGCTGCAGTTTTCTCTTCTATTTATATGTTTTTTGAAACGTTTCTTGAATGGTATCTGATAGATAAAATTATTTTAAAGAAAAAACGGTATAACAAAAAATACTACAACGCATTTCATTTTTACTTTACCATATTTCAGCCCTTCAAAGTACTTTTCCTATCTAGCCATTGATTCTTGAAATTTTGAACATAAAATTTGTTTTAAAGTGCTATTTCAGCTTTTTATTTTGATTTCCATTCTGGCATAAATGCGCTGCTTTTCTTTGAAGTCCGTGTCATATATCCTCATGAACCGTATTTCTTCTTCATGCGCAAAGAAGGCGTGCTATGAATGTTTGAGTTTAGCTGCTGCTTTTACAGTAAAAGCACATCTGCTTTCCTCCCAACGAAGAAAGTCTAAGTTCGTTTGAAAGGCTTAGCGCATTTAAAAATTTTTGTTGGTGTTTTAAGAAGATATTTTAGTTCTTAATAAAAGTAGTGCTATGAAAAATGCTGGTTAATTGTTAAATAAAAGTTAATTTTTTAATATTTAAAATCATACGGAAAAACTTTTCTACACTATTGTTAAACTAGATCGCTAAAGGAAGCGAAGGTGTATAAAACGCATTTTCTTAAAAAAGAAAAAGAAAAAAGATAAAGAAAAACATTTCTATAGCATTGAGGGGAAATTACCGTTTATCGGCTCGAAAAGAAGGTCAACTTCCGCATTTCTCTTTTCCAGAGAAAGAATAAAATAACCTAAAGACTGTATTTACCCACTTATTAATCATAATTTTTATATAAAAAATATTTTTATTGTACATTATTTCTTAAAATGGATGGGGATGTCTCCGTTGCATATCGGTATGATGTACACGCATCACTCTGCGCATTATATTAAAATTTATAAAACATATTAATTCACGGATTCCCAGGGAAACAGCCTTACTGTTGGTTCTTAAAGTTTAATATATATATAAAGAGAGAAATCTGAAGAACCATTGTTTTATCCATCCTGTCGTTTTTAATTTTTACGTTGCAGTTTTCTTTTCTAACTATATGGTTTTCAAAACGCTTTATAATTTTATCAAATATATAAACATATTTTACATTAAAAATTTTATGACAGAAAACATTACAAAGCATTTAATTTTTATTTTACCATATGTCAGCCTTTTATAGTACTTTTCATATCTAGTCATTGGTTCTCGAAATTTTGAACAAAAAATTTATATTAAAGTGCTATTTCAGCGTTTTTCTTTTATTTTCATCCGGGTTTTAAATATGCCTCTTTTCTTTTAAGTCCGTGTCATTAACTATTTTCTATTTCTAAAAGACGTATTAAAGTATTTATAGCACGGGAATTCTCCTTCGTGATGCGTTTTTTAACGGACGACACGGCACTTGAAATAAAGTAGCTATTCATTCTTTTCGACGAAATTACTAGCTGTGATACTAAAATTCATTGTATTAAACATATTCATTCTTTGTTTTTCACGGAAATACGGAAATAGTCATGTTGTGGGTACTTGAAAGTTAATTTTCTTGAAGGAAAAATGTAAAAATAAATCTAAAAATCTCATTTTTTATGCATTATATACTTTCTTTAGTTTTAAGTAATAATTTTGTTATATATATATATATATATATATATATATATATATATATATATATATATATATATATATATATATATATATATATATATAATACACACACACGCACACACACATATATGTATATATTCTTTTAAAATATTTTCTAGAGAAAGATTTATACAAATTGAAAATATCTTTGACTTATATGACCGTTCTTACGAAATTAAAATTTGGAGCCTCTAATTAAAAAAAAATAATAATAATAAGTAGCGCTATAAAAAAAGTTATACTGTTTACTTGTTAAATTAAAAATTATTTTTTGATATTTAAAAACATATGCAAGAAAATTTCTAGAATACCGTAAAGCTAACTTGCTAAAAAAAGTGCATGTGTATAAAAAGCATTTTCTTTAGAAAAAAAAAATTATAAAGAAAGACACTTCTGTAGCATTAAGCGGAATTTACCGGTTATCGGCTCAAAAAGTAGGTCAACTTCTGACTTTCTCTCTTCCATAAAAAGAATAAATTAATGCAAAAACTGGATTTACCCAATTATTATTCATAGAATTTTATGTAAAATATATATATATATATATATATATATATATATATATATATATATATATTACAATATTTATTAAATTGGACCGCGATAAGTACGTTGCATATGAGTATGCTGTACAGCCATCACCCTGCACATTATAATAAATTTATTTTATAAAAGTATTAATTCACGGTTTTCCAAGGATATATCCTTAATTTTGGTATTTAAAGGTTAATTTTTATGAACAAAAAGAGAAAATCTGAAGATTAATGTGTTTTATCCATCATATGTTTATTTATTTTTACGCTGCAGTTTTCTTTTCTATTTATTTGGTTTTTGAAACGTTTCTAGAATTTTATCTAATAAATAAAAGTATTTTACCGAAAAAACTTTATAACAAAAAATACTAAAATGCATTTCCTTTTTACTTTACCACATTTCTTTCTTTCAAGTACATTTCACATGTAGTCATTAGTTCTTGAAATTTTGAACATAAAATTTCTTTTAAAATGTATTTCAGCTTTTTACTTTAATTTCCATTCAGACATAAATGTGCCGCTTATCTTTTAAGTCCGGGTCATTAACAACTTTTTCTTCCAAAAAGTAGCTTTAAAGTATTTATAGCAAGGAAATTCCTTTTCGCGATTTTTATTAGGGACGATACGACACTTTAAATAAAGTATATATTTTTCACGAAATGACTTGTTGTGATATTAAAATTTATTTTATTAAGCAGATAAATTAATTTATTCCCACGCAAATATTATGTTGTGGGTACTTAAAATTTAATTTTCTTGAAGAAAAAAAAGTTAAATATAAATCTGATGATCACTTTTTTATGCATTATACACTTTCTTGAGTATTAATAAGTATTTTATATGCTTTTTTAAAACATTCTACAGTAAGTTTTATTAAATTGAAAATGTCGCTGAGTTCTATGGCCGTTAATCCGAAATTAAAATTGGCTACTACTACTTAAAATAAAAATAAAAATAAAGTATTTCTATGAAAAAGTTACGCTAGTTATTTGTTAAAGTGAAATTTTATATTTTATATGTTTAAAATCACATGCAAAAACATTTCTAAAATACGGTAAAACAAGATCGCTAGAACAAGTAGTGCATGTGTATAAAATAATTTTATTTAGAAAAATTATAATAAAGAAAAATCCTCCTAGGAGTTTACCATTCATTGCCTCAAAAAGTATGTCAACTTCGTAATTTTTCTTTTTTATAAAAATAATAAGGTAACAGAAAACCTTTATTTACCCACTTAACATTCGTTGTTTTTACTATAAAAAAATATTTTTATTGAACAGTATTTATTAAATTGGATGGGGATATTATCCGATGCATATGGGTAAGCTGTAAACGCATCACCCTTGCATATCATATTAAAACGTATTTTCTAAAACATATTAATTCACATATTTCAAGGGAAAGATTCTTACTGTTGGTATTTAAAGGTTAACTTTCATGAAAAAAGTTTAAAAAAAAAAGGAAATCTGAAGAACTTGGCGTTTTATCCTTCACATATTTTCCTTCTTTTTGCGCTGCTGTTTTCTTTTCTATTTATATGGTTTTTGAAACGTTTCTAGAATTTTATCTAATAAATAGTAATTTTTAAAGAAAACCTGTATGACAGAAAACAGTACAAAATATTTAATTTTTACGTTACCATATCTTAAGCTTTTAGATTAGGTACACTTCATATCTAGTCATTGATTCTTGAAATTTTGAACTAAAACTTCTTTTAAAAGTGCTATTTCAAATTTTTACTTTCATTTCCATTCAGACATTAATGTGACGTTTTTCTTTTAGTCCGTTCATTAACTACTTTCTATATATATATATATAAAAAAAGAGCATTAAAGTATTTATAGCGCATAAATTCCGTTCCGTGACGTGTTTTTTAACGGGCGACACGATACTTGAAATAAAGTATCTATTCATTATTTTCGAAGAAATTACTCTCTATGATATTAAATTTTATTTTATTAAAGAAATTCCTTCACTGTTTTTCACGGAAATATTCATGTTGTTTTTACGTAAAAGTTATTTTCTTGTATAAAAAAGGAAGAGATGAAGCTGAAGACACCCTTTTTTATGCACTATATAGTTTCTTATATTTTAACTTCTACATTTGTTTTTTCTTTTTATATATGATTTTTTAATACATTAAAGAGTAAGTTTTATTCAAATTGAAAATATCTTCTATATTTCTATGGCACGTTCTTACGAAATTAAAATTGGCTGCTCCTATTTAAAATAAATAAATAAATAAAAGTAGTGATATGAAAATATTGGACTGGTTACTAGTTATATTAAAAATTAATTTTTAATATTTAAAATCATATAGAAAATTTTTGTAGAATGCGGTAAAACTAGATCGCTAAACCAAGTGCATGACCGCTGATGAAAACCGCGACGACTAAGTGGTTGAAAGTTAATTTCCCTGAAGAAAAAAATAAACATGAAGACTCCTTATTTTTAATGCATTAAACACTTTCTTTTGTTTTAAGTTGTACTTTTAATTTTTCTTTATTATAAACACTTTTGAAATACATTCTATTGTAAGTGTTATTCAAACTGAAAATATCTTGAGTTCTATGGCCGTTCTTACGAAATTAAAATTGACCACTTCAACTTAAAAAATGAAAAAAATAAATAAATGGAAGTAATGCTATGAAAAAGTTATACTGGTTACTTGTTAAATTAAAAATTATTTTTTTTAATATTTAAAATCATATGAAAAAAATTTCTAGAATACGGTAAACCAAATGCGTGTGTATGAAATTAATTTTATCAAGAAATATTTTGATAGAGAAAAAACTTCCTACAACATTAAGGGTAATTGTCCGTTCATCTGCCTAAAAATTAGCAAATTTTTGGAATTTCTCTTTTCCATAGAAAGAGTAAAGTAACACAAAAACTGGATTTATCTATTTATTATTCATATCTTTTACTATAAAGAATACTTTTATTGTTCAATATTTATTAAACTGGATCGTGATAGTGTACGTCCATGTGGGTATGCAGTACATCACCTTGCGCACTATATTTAAGCTTATTTTATAAAAAGTATCAACGGTCCTCCAAGGAAATATTCTTACTATTAATATTTAAAGGTTAATTTTTGTGAGAAGAGGAAACAAAAGAGAAAACTGAAGGACTCACTGTTTTATTCATCACATCTTATCTTTATTTTTACGTTGCAATTTTTATTCCATTTATATGGTTTTTGAAAGGTTTCTAGAATTTTATCTAATAGGTAAAAAAAAAAATAAGAAAAAACTGTATAACTGAAAAGACTGCAATGCATTTCATTTTTACTTTACCAAATTTCAGATCTTTACATTACTTTTCATTTCTAGTCATTGGTTCTTGAAATTTTGAACAAAAAATTCCTTTTAAAGTTCTAATTCAGCATATTCCATTGATATGTATTCAGAAATAAATATGCCTCTTTTCTTTTAAGTCCGTGTCATTAACCATTTTCTTTTTCAAAAGAAGGCTTTAAAGTATTTATGGCACGGATATTCCTTTTCGTGATGCGTTTTTTTTTTAACAGACGACACGACACTTGAAATAAAGTATCTATTGATTCCTTTTTTACGAAATTAGTAGTTGTGATATTAAAATTAAACAGATCCACTCATTGTTTTTCAAGGAAATATTCATTTCGTTGGTATATAAACATTAATATTCTTGAAGGAAAAAGGAAGAGATAAATCTGAAAAACTCATTTTTTTAATGCATTATATACTTTCTTTAGTTTTAAGTTGTAATTTAGTTTTTTTCTTCTTATATACTTTTTAAAAACATTCCAGAGCGAGTTTGATTCAAATTAAAAACATATTTGATTTCTATGACAGTTTTTATGAAACTAGCTACTTCAACTTAAAGAACAATAATAATGCTATGAAAAGTTATACTTATTACTTGTTAAATTAAAAATTAATTTAATAATATTTCAAATCATACGCAAAAACATTTCCGGAATACGTTAAAACAAGATCGGTAAACTAAGTGCATGTGTGTATACAAAGCATTTTCACCAGGGAAATTTTCATAAAGAAAAGATTCTCTAGAGCATGAAGGGAAAGTTACCGTTCATCGTCCCGAAATGTAGGTCAACTTCGGAATTTTCCTTTTTTGTAGAAAAAATAAAATAACATAAAAACTGAACTTACCCACATTTTATTTATTTTTTATACAATAATTACTAAAATGGATGGAATGTTGTCCGTTGCATATTTGTGTGATGTACACGCATTACTCTGCGCTTTTTAGTGAGCATCATTTGAGAGTCTTCTGGAAGAACTAAAATCAAATTTAATCGGGAAATGCAGTCCATTTGAAAGACCATGACACTATCTTTAGAAAAAAATGAACGAAATTTGTAAAATGGAAATCATTTGAAAAAATGTCATTGTTTCGCAATTTTTTTAAACATCAACGGGACTTAAAAAATACAAATTAAATAATTTATTTATTTTTTGATTTATTTCTCGTATATATGAAAAGGTTTATAGTCCCATACAATAAATAATTTTTATCTTCTAAAAAGAAAATATATATATATTGGTTGATCCCTTTAAACGACATACGCATTCATAGGGCGCGCTGAAAAATGTCGTTTCAAGAACAATGCTCTAAAGGTTTTCCTAAACAGAAAGAGCATATTTTTTCAAAGTAAAGCCTTATATTTTCCCACTTATAGTTAGTATGCGATTTCTGGATTTAACCTACGAATCACTCGTGCAAGTGTATCGCGACAAGTCCTGTATACCTGTTTTCAGCTAACTAGCGCTAGTTTTCAATTCTCTGTAACTTCACAAATATTTCTAATTTCATCATAACCATCGTTGCGGCTTACTCTGTAGAATATAAAAATTCAAAAATGCATTTTCGTAATGAGTGGTAAACTTACCTTAAGTTCTAGTGTCAAAATAGATTAATTTTGTTTAAATAAGTTTTTTTAATCATAAACAAAAAGGAATTTCGCAATTAATAAGTAGGAGATTTTTTCTTGAAGAACATATGAAATTAAAATATTCACTTTTGCCCTTGCTGTGATAATTTTGTCCCAACTAGTTTAATGTTTTATTCCACAATCAAATTTATTTAAAATTATATAAAAATCAATTTCATCTATTTTCATTTTCTATCTCTTTTAATAAGTAAAAGCTTTACCCTAAACATTTTTTTAAAACTTAACCACTTCACCGTTTGCGCCGAGATACGTCGGGGGTAAATACACTGTTCCCACATACCCGTCGCCGGTGAAGTGGTTTTAATGATATTTATAATTTTTTTATATTTTATAAATTTAGTATTTAATTTATATTTTAAATTAATATCTATACTTGTATATGTTGATAAATTTTTATCTATAATTTTTATATTTATTTATTGCTTTTAATTTATTTTTAATTTGTATTTTTATTAATTTAAATTTTTTTTTAATTTTTAAACCATTTTCCTATTTTTTGTATAAGCAAATTTTAATAAAGGATTTTGAAAAGAAAATTTAATTACTAATGCAAATATATATAAATACTCAAATACCATCTTAGTTTCTTACGTATACTTAAAAACATTAAAAAACCCTTTATTATTCAATTTTGTCCAACTGAAATATTTGAAAACTGAAAAAATATGTTTCCTATTATTCTGCAAATATAGAGTTTAATTACAGCAATATAAAATTGATCGGTTTTGAATAAGTTGATTCGATTTTGAGCTTTTAAATCATTTTATTCCTTCTACTTTTCATTCGTAATAGAGCAAAAATGATTTATAAGGTCTCAATAAAAAAAATCAAATGACTGTTATTACCTACATTTTTGTCACTATTCTATATTTCTTTTCGATATATTCTAGCAGTTATAGTTAAAATTATTGAATATTGCTTTTCATTTTGTTATCTTCAAAAACGCTCTTCAGTTTAAAAAGTTCGAAATAGAATGAAGCATAAGTATTTTTATCGAATAATTTTATCAATAAGAAGTAATCTCCTCATCTAAGAAAGAGCTTTCATTTAAAAAATAAATAAAATCAATATTTGATAACATTTTAAAGAAATATTTAATTGAAACATTATGTTTCAAATGAAAATCAAATTTCAAATTATTTTTGCTTTTTTCACTAAGTTGGTCTTTGCGCCTTTTAAGCAAAAATAATATGAAATTTGATTTTCATTTGAAATATTGTATTCAAGGCGAATGTTTCTCTCTGGAAAAAATTTCCAAATATTAATACAGATTCATCGATGCTGGATTTAATTAAGTGTCTGTGTTTGCCCCATGTTGGTGGCTCACGGAAAATATTCCATCTTGTGCTGCGTTTGTAGCCTTGCCAACTTGTAATAGTGAGAAGTTCCAAGCTGGGCATCGTTCCATGTGGTTTAGCGGTAGAACGTCAGTGCGCTATACTGATGACCCGGGTTCGATTCCCGGCATGGAATATTTTTCACTAAGTTGGTCTTTGCGCCTTTTAAGCAAAAATAATTTGAAATTTGATTTTCGTTTGAAATATTGTATTCAAGGCGAATGTTTCTCTCTGGAAAAAAAATTCCAAATATTAATATGAAGCATTATGTATTTAAACAAAAAGTAAATTAAAGTTTTTAGTAAAGCTTTCCAACGTAGCTGAAATGTGTTTCGGCTTATCCGTGCGTGCTCTAACGCCCGTAAATATACTTGAATTGTCATGTATTTTTTATAGGTTATTGAGGAGTACTATTAAATCTTCGCGATTCAAATTGAAGGGTGTAGCGTTTATAGTTCGTTTACAGTGACGCACAAAAGAATTACGTTGCATTATGGTATATTGAGGAAAAATCATTTTCGGCATATTTAAATTATGTTAATGCAACTCAAACACGACATTGATATGTTTCACTGGGTTGTACTGCAACATGCTATCTCTCTAGTGTAGAATAAATGGCATCAATAGTTCTTTTTTCCGAGACTCGCAATAAATTCGTAATTATATAAATACGTAGCACCTATTGTCGTCGTCTGGTCCGTCCGCTTGTCTATCTGTCTGTCCGTCTTTCCACATAACAGTGCAAAAACTATCTAACCCAATGGTTTGAAATTTAATATATATTATCCTTTCAGAATTTTGTCGCGTCATTTCAATTTTTAGGAAAATCGAATCAAAACTTAAATAGATAATAATAATAATTTTCTTCATCCTATTAAATCCTATCGTACGTAATTAATTCAATGATATCTCATGATAGGTAATGATTCTAGGTTGTTATGGAGAATACGTCCTATTTAAGATGGAGTCCTATTATTTCCGTATTACTGAATTAAATATATTTAATCGTAATAAATTTTGTATTCATGCTTTTTTGCATAAGAGTGTGTCAGCAATTGAATCTTGATATTTATAAAACCTGTTATAGAACGAACGCACCTTATTTTCCGCGTTTGACGTACAATTTCTAACTTGCTAGGATGTCAGGATAATTGAAACATACAGAAATCACTGACATCCATCACAACATGCTTGCTGCAGATAAAAAAGTTCATAAGCATTTATCGCCCCTTTACAGAGTTTGTAAAAAAAATTTGCTAGATCATGATCAATAATTGCTAGAAGTTCGTTGTCACATACCGTGTACATTTTTAAATGCAACTAATTTTTAGTACGTTACGTGGTGTGTATTAATTCAACTGATCACATACAGGGCGGCTACGCGAAAGAATTCGTATACTTTACCGGATATGGACAGAAAATAAATTCTTATTTCGTTATTTGGTTTTTAAATTGCTTATTTAGATATCCATACAAAATTCATTTTGAAGATACGCATAGAAAATATTACAGCAAGGATGTATTCCTCGCATGCCACTTTGGAATAGACAGAATGGAACAAGCATAAATATAAAACATGTAAATTTGAATTCATCATATGTGATGGGTCATTTAACAAAATAAAGGGAAATTTATCACGAACATATGATTTATGTTGCGAGGAACAAAAATTTGTTTTCAAGAGACCATCTATCATGTGAAATATTCATATTGAAAGTGCAAATTACATTTATCCATTCGATATTTCTGTTAGAATTTGTTTATAGTAGTAATTATTCAAAAAATAATGAATTAAAAGTTTCAGCTAAGAAAAGGATAAAATGCACGTATCTCGCATTTCATTATTTTTGCTAATGATTTAACTTTTCGAAGTATTATTTCAGTTTAAAATTAAATTTTTAAGTCATTTCAAATTCGGAGTATCTACTCTACTATCATACATCAAATATGAGAGCATAGTTCAGTTAAATATGAATAACCATAAATGAATGTTGATGAATTACATCTAAATATTTAAACTTATACCTTAAACATAATCGATTTCAAAAAATAAAAACGTTATTTGTAAACGTATACTCATAAGTATGTTTGAACATAAATATTCTGTCGCATACACCTGTTTAATAATGTGGATGACATTTTAACACTCGTTAACTGAAGGTCATTTCCGTAGATTTTTTTTTTTTTGGGGGGGGGGGGGTTGTGGATGATAAGTTATTTTTAAATTGAAATCATCCTTATCTTAAACTTATTTTAAACAATTAATTCTGAAAAAAGTCATCACTAGATGCTTAGAACTAAAAATTGATTGGTTGTCTTCATCATACAATCTTTTTGACGCTTGTTAGCAGTAACACTAAAACCAAGAAACAAAGTCTTAAGGGTCTCAGGACTCTTAAATTTGGAATGAAAAAAAAAGGCTATTTTCAACATTTAATATCTTAAATTGTATATGATTTTAAAACACAATTTTTATTGTCATGAAAGATATATGTCTGTTCTTTCATTTTATGTATTTAAAAAATTGAACGATGCAGAATTAGTATTTATAGGGGGATCCAAACTGACAACATTTGTCGAGCTGAAAATTGGTATAATAGCTTACGCGCACGATTACAAAATGAATTTTGCAGCTAGAATGAAACTTTTTGTGCCTAATTATACTTCAGAATATAATAATTGAACTGAACTGAAATAAATTTTTATTTAAATCATTTTTATATTTTTAATACATAGTTGTATTTAGGTAATAAGTACAACATTTTCAAATTTCAAATGTATAATCACATAAAAAATATTTTTTTTGAACATTAAAAAATAAATTTTAGGTTCATTTTATACAGACTAACATGAAACGTATATTTCGAAAATTTCATTGAAAAATATTCAGAAATTTTTTAGATAACCTGCGCGTTATGCCCAAAAACGTCATTTGGAGAAAAATGACTTCAAAGTTTCGGAAATGCCGCTTCAGCTATTTGGCGGGCATGATTCTGAAAGTCATAATATCTGTTCCAATGGGAATTTCAAGGAAAGAATGATATGAAAATGTTAAGAAAAGTTAGGAATTTAACATCTAAGAAAAAAAAAATCGAAAATTTTGAAACTTTATGAGTCCTGAGGCCCCTTAAAAAATTAAAACTCAATCTAGAAATCTGGAAATATATTAAGTTTCACGAAAAGATTATGTTATTATAATTAATAATTCTTTATTATAATTAACTGTAAAGAGAAAATATTGAAAAATTAATGAAAAGAATTGTTTAGAAACTCACGTTTGAAAGAAAAGATGAATTTGAAAGACAAGATAGTTCACCAAAGAAGTACAATCGACAAAAAGTAATAAAAGAGAGAGTAAGAACATCCCATACATTTTAATCACCAAATAGTTCACGGGGAAAAAGCAGAAATAGACATTCGACTAGAAATGTTGCGTTGTTTCAATTTTGTTGGAAAAATAATCTTTCTTCATACTAATTCAATCAAACTCTTAAATTTTTAAAAAGACCACTAATTTTGACAAGATATAGGGCAGTTTCGGAAAACTCTGCAGTAGGATACCAAACGGGATGCAATTCGGATTTGTTGTTTAAGAACATTAAAAGGTTTAAATTTTGACACCCCTAATGTTGAAATGAGTTCTAAACTGCAAAAAGACTGTTGGTCTTACGGCATAATACTGACACCACAGCTATCAGTTTCATACTATAAAATCAAATACAATAAACCATAAAACATGCAGTAATATACCGTTAAGCAGTAATATATGGTATATTACTGCTAGTTTATTTATAAGACTTTATACTACTGCTTATTTACTGTGCATTATTTTTAATTTTACTCTGGCAGCTGGTGTGCTAGTATTATACCATGGAAAAAAAATAAATAAATAAAAGTTTTTCTTTGCAGTGTAAGTAAAGGGTAGAATTAACGGTAGTTTTTTCATCATAATTCAAAACACTTGTTGGAGTGAGAGGTAGTTTCGTATTCGAATATTTAAAATATCTATGAATTAATTTTTTTTAAACTATAGGTTACATTCATAATTGTTTCAAAAATTTATATATTTTGAAAAAAAATTTCGTAAAAGTAATCAAGTTTTAAACTATAAATATTTTGACAGAAATCGATTTCTAGAAGCCTCAAATATGCGATTTCAAAATCATAATTCATTCTGACAAGTATTTTTTGAAATATGCTTACAAAACTACCGCATTTCATTCTGTTTTCCAACGATTGCAAATGAATTTATCATCGGGAGTTCCAAAATTTAAACCTTTACAATTCTAAAACTACATGAAAAAATGATTTTCTCGTTTGTTATCCTCTGGCAATGTTTACTGATAAAGTCAGGCATGACGGCAAAAATCATACTGATGGATTAAAATTCCCAGTGAAATATTCCGAGTTGACGCTTCGCTTACAAAATTGATGTCGATAGCTTTATTACTATATTTCTCAAATAAGCAACACATCAACAATCATTATTCCCAGAAAAACACATTTAAAACTTTTGAAGCAGATATTGAAGTTTCGTACACAGTTGACACAGTTACCCAGTGAAATATTCCGAGTTGACGCTTCGCTTACAAAATTGATGTCGATAGCTTTATTACTATATTTCTCAAATAAGCAACACATCAACAATCATTATTCCCAGAAAAACACATTTAAAACTTTTGAAGCAGATATTGAAGTTTCGTACACCAATTTATCTTATTTTTGAAAACCGAAAATTTAGGAAAGTAGCATTTGTCTTTAATGACATATTTTCAGTGATTGAATAATACAAAGATTATTACAGTCAAACCCCGCTATATTGAACACGGCTTATAATGCACCCCCGGATATAATGAACGAAATGTTTTGTCCGGTGCCGTGTATTACGCGTATAATGTTATTTTTGTGCATACAATGAATCCAAAAAGATGACTATAATGAACTTTTTTCTGCCTTTAACTGTTTTTTTTTTTTTTTTTTTTTTTTTTTTTGTAATAATTTTGAAATTGCTACTTCAAAATAAATACATAAACCGATTTTTGAAACCATCCATAGACTGAAATGTAGTGATCTTGTTCGCCTCTTTTATATCCCTTCATCCTCCCTGAATAAGGGCCATCCCCGGCAGATGTTGCACCTGTAAGAGGTCAGCGGGTGCAATATCCATTCGTGGAAACTCAGGAGAGACGCTTACTCATTATAAGCCAAAGCTACAATTCAAATACTGAGCCAGTTTTTGTGTACACAAAATATAGCGCCAGAGTGATGGAAACATTTAGGTCATTCAACGGAAGTTTGGATAATTTTTTTCTTGATTCATCTTCTCATCGGTAACGATTACTATTTTTTTTGTACGCAGACGTAGAGTAAAAAATAATAAACGTAATAAAAGTAAGTTAACATGTTTTTTATTATTATTTTTCAGTCATATTGTATTTCATTTTATTAGTCATTTATTTAAATAATGTGTATTTCGAGGGAGGAGTTCGGAACAATTTAGTTATAAATTGTTTGCGGAACAGATGTAGTGAACTCCCGGTTATAGTGAACCGAAATTACGGTCTTTTGGGGGCTGACTAAATTTAGATTTAATAAGAAAAAAATAACTGCATTGGAAACACTTTTCTGCAAACAAAATCCTGTAAAAGCTTGTTTTGTTTTTTTCGTTTTTAATTAGTGCTAGCAGTGAAATGCGTTGCTAAATTTTTATGGAACAACATTTTTTTTAATGCTAGCTAAAGCACCGAATTGCCCGAGATGGTGATTTATCGTCATTGTCGAAAACGTTTGGTCATATTCGAACGAGTGCCAAATAAAGAATCGTTTCTATTATTCTCGCAAATACTATATTTTTAAGAGTTTCTTATTTTAAATTTTTACATATTACTATGTATCTGTAATCAATTTACTTTTCTAATTTTATTGTGCCAATATAATTCATATAATAAATGTGATTTTTTAAAATTGTTAAATATTAAAAGAATGAAGCGCGTGTCCGCGTTTTATAATATTCATATTTTTTCAGGAACTTTTGGTCAGAAGTTAAATTTTTATGTACTAACTGTTAGAAACTAAATAGCAATCAATATAACAGTGGCACCTTTGTTTCTTTAGAAAGATTTATTCTTAATAAATATAAAATCATATAAATTCAAGGTTTATTTGAAAAAAAAAACAGTCCGGAGCGTATTTGCCATCCGTGCACTCTGCCGAAGGAAGTGATCACAACTCGAGGTTTTTTGGACGTAGTATAGTTTTTAAAATATAAAATTATACAAATTAGAGGATGTAGTATTCATAAGGTAGTGAGGTCGACTGCATAAAATTCGTTTGATAACATTTTCGTTTAAAAATATAAAATCAGTCCTTGACTTTAGGTATATTTAAGTTTGCTTATTGAAACAATTAGGATCTTGTCCCTATAAATTACATTTCAAAGGGAATATATTTCAGCGTATTTGTGATAGATAAATTCTGAGGATATTATTTTGTTACTTTAAATTAATTTAAGTATCTTGCTTTGGTGTATTTTTTTCCAAATTCATAATTGTTCTACAACATGCTAAAATATTTTTCTGTTTTGAAATATTTAACTACTTCTTTCATATTCTAAAATACACAGTAAATAAAATCTTATCCTGACTGGGAATTGCAGATAAACTTTAAATCTGTTCTAAAATAAAGAATAAAATTTAGAAAATTGATACACTTACAGTCATACTGTTCCACAGATATTTACAGAAAGATTGCGTTCACAAAACCCAGCATAAACAACATAATTAATGGTATTTCTATCTCAAATCTCATAAAAGAAGATATTTAACTATTAACTTCATGGGAATTCAAACAAGATATAAATTCTTTGGATTTTTCTCTATTAAAAAATTCGATGACGCTCAAAGTAAGCACGTTTCTCAACATTCATTTACCAGGAAAAACATCTATTGTTAGCGGAAAACTGTCGCAAGAATGCACGCTCGATTTGCATAGCCTATTATTTTGTACAGCAAATAAATGTTATCACAGAACTTGTGAGAAAACAATAACAATTTATTTTTGTCATTATAATTTCTTATCTAATATTTTGAAAAAAATACCTTGCTAAAGAATTTAACTTTTTGCTGTACACTGACGTACTAAAAACAGGGCTGCCACATACGACTATTTTTTTTAAATTCTACCTCACACCACTTTCTCAAAACAAAAATTGTTGACATACTATTCGAGAACATTTGCAAGAGAAATATACTAGAAAATCTATCTCTTTTTACATAGTGGTGCGAACAGAATAGAAAAAAAGTCGCCTTTGAAAGCTCTGTAATGGATGATATTCCATCTGCGTTTTGTTCACATGGTCAAGGTAAAAACTTCTAGCGTAAAGAAGGGAAGGCTCCGTAGACGTGTAATGTAAATCCGCGCTAGCCAATAAAACAGTTCATGAGGCAAAGCAGTAGTATCTTCCCTTCTTATCAGTTAGAAGTTCCTTTAGTAAATTACCGGTATCACGTGACTTTTTTCAGCCTCGAACACATATTTGGAATATCCTCCATTGAGGTTTCTCTAACTGCTCATAAAAGCGGTCAGATAACTCGATCGAACTGAAAGAGTGGTACACACACAAATTAGGAAGAACTTTTAAAATTTTATTTAATCTATTTTCCTATATCTTTTCCGGTAACAATGGTAGGTTTTTTAGTGAACAAAAGGCAAAATTATGTACATTTATTTTATTATCGTCCATCTTTCTGTTTATAGTGCCTGAAATAAACCTTTTCTCTCGTATACGACATGGATGACTTTTACAATTTTCTTGGAAACTGTCCGACACTATCCGTAGCAATTTACTTACGTATTTTCTGGCAACAAGGACAGGCGCCAGAACAGCAGATCAAAAAATGCATAATCCAGAGTTTTTTAACTAAATATAACTGTGCTTTAATGGGGACAGACACATATTTTTGACGACCATTACGCTTGGCACTGTGTTATGTGCTTTGCTCTAATGTTAGTTAGGTTAATTGCTGCTCTCCTCTCCGATTACCTTTTCGAATTCCTTTCAGTATGTTGACTAAATAAATATTAAAGTGCATGTCGAAAGCTCCACAAGCCCACTACACCACAAATCCACTGTAACCGTATAGGTGTCACTGGAGTGAAAAGATTAAAATAATATTAAATAGTTAGTGTGCAATAAAGTAAAGATCAGGACTGGATGCCTATTTCCCATATACACATTCACAAAACTACCGGCGACAACAATGCCTTCTGATTGGTTGAATGAATGGCAAATGTTCGTCTACTTTCATAGAGCAGTTCTGCCGTGAATATAGCGCTAAAAAGTAGTTACCCAAACTTAGTCTTTTTAATAATTATTTAAATTTTAATTGTAGTCAGAAATTAGTTATTTACATGTGATTGCATTTCATCTATATATATATAAGCAATGCTGGTTTACATCCCAAAATATTCTGAATAGAATAATTTTTTTAATTGTTTCGACTTCCATTATTTATTAAACAATCAAGAATTTTTCACACAATCACAAAGCCATTATTATTTTATTTTAGCTTGTATTCAACTTTTCTTCAATTACTTTACCCCACCCCTCCTCCTTTTTTATTGTATATCACTTATTTTATTACATAGTTGGTTTAATTTCATATAGAAGTTCTGCCACCTGTTGCGTAATATCTTAACCCGGTAGGACGGGCGCGGGGTGTCTCGACACTCCACGCCCGAAAATATCCGTCTGCTGTCTCTCCCTATAAACCGAAGTGGTCGGGTCCAACAGTACCTGCTTCCAAGGTCACCTTACGTACGTAGCACATGAAAACGGCGAATTCAGACTCTTTTTTGTGTTGTAGAATTATAGAAATTCGTATAGAGATTGAAGCTATAAGTAAAAACTGCAAAAAATCTAAAGTTTCTGATCCATATACACCCTAATTATTATGAAAATTCATAAATCTAAGTATTTTTATCCACAATAATGTATAATTTTATTATAATAAAAATTGCAAGGAAAAATTGAGTTTTTCGCATATGGAAAATAAAGGTGTGCTTTTAATTTAAGGTCTATTAATTCTTAAAATTAGCAATAATTTAACATTTCAGTTATCATATTTCACGAGAAAGAGTGTAATTATCACGAAGTTCACTAATAGATAAAATTCTAAAGATTTTTTTCGTATTTATGCCATTTTATATGTTTGGAGTGTGCTGACACCCCATGCCCGTTCTCGTGTTACATTTCACGGCGCCCGTCCTGCCGGGTTGGCTAGAAACGCACTACATTGTTTAATTAATGTATAAATTTATTCATTTTTATGTGTTCAGTTTGTAGTCAGAAACTATTCGTTTATCTGCAATTACATGTTATCTATAAGTAATGCAGCTTTACGTCTCATAATGTTCTGAAAAAAAAAATAGTAATGGTTTAGAGTTAAATCAGTCTTCATCTTTCTTCATTGCTATATTCAAGGGCACACTAAATCAATTATGACACATATTTATCACACAAGAAAAAAAATTGGGGGGGTAGAAAAATAAGGAATTTTCCTGAATATTTTAAGCGTTATCTAGAACTTTCAAAATGTCCAACCTCAACCATATCAATTAAAATCTCCAATATTTTTTAAGCCAGTTTGGTTTATATATACAAATAAAACTGCGCATAGTTTCTTAAAACTAAAAATAACTGGAAAAGTTAAAGGCAGATAAGTGCATAAATATGATGCAAAAATGCTGAGAATTTAATAAAATTTAGAAAATATTTTTTCCTACATTTATAGTCAAATATATAGAATTCGATACACAGTTTTATTTGTATATGTAAACCAAACTGGCACAAAAAAATATTGGAGATTTTAATTGATATAGAGTGAAGTCGGGAAATTTTGAAAGTTCTTGATAAGGCTTAAAATATTCAGGAAAATTCCTTATTTTTCTACAATAAAAATTTAAACAAATGAAATTCTTGGTTAATATAAAATTATTCAGTGTAAAAAAGTAGTTTTGATTATCTATCTGTTCCAAAAAATAGCCTTTGTTGTTAAACAATATAATAAATAAATAAAAATAAAACTTATTACTCATTTTAGCCATGGCAATATCACATTATCAGTTAAGCCATTATTTTTTTTAACTTGTATTGTAAATAAATTGACTCCAATTTACCCCCCCCCCCCCTCCAGCTTCTGCTTTATTTATTCTGCGTCACTTATTTTATTATTCGCCACCTTTACTTCATTAATTATTAGAAAATTATATTGCTTTAATTTATTTGAACCTCCACCCCAACGCTTAAGCACACTTACAATTTGAGTCCCCTTCTGCTTCAAAGCCCTTCTTTACCTATTTTGAAAGTAATAATGGACCCATAGAATTTAATCTTATTGACAAAAAAAGTGGCATGGAGAGAAGATAATCCTGGATTACTTGTTGATGTACCCTCTGTTTTGTATTTTATCATTTATAACAAGCCTACTCAAGCGTAGTTAAGGAGAGCGGGGATTGGCGTTCAAACCCCTTCCAAAAATTTTCATGTTTACATTTTTCAATATAGCCAATATACGAAATATTAAAACATTATATAATGAACAAGGTAATTTTTCCTCTGAAACATATGTACTTTCAATAACTTTAAAAACTTTAAATTAGAGGGCAAAAGGATCTATTAAATCAACCCGGAAATTTCTTAAATTCCATTTCTGCCATAGCGCAAACCAAAATAAAATAAACATTTATCAGTAGTGATGGAATTCCTTCAACCAATCAGAAGGCAGCATTGCTGCCGGTCGCATTGCGGATGTGCTTATGTGAAATGTCTGGATCGGTTATATCCGACACCAACCCGACAAAAAGCTTTCTTCTACTTTTAACTCGATCAGAGTTGCCAGATTGAAATTTTATTCAGAATTTTTGAATTCCTAATAGAAATACCTAACACTATTTTTTTCTTTCTTTATTTTTAAAAATAATCGTAATCTACATAGAGTAAAATTTCTTAGAGAAATATTTGTTATGAATTCGAAACTCCTGAATAAAAGAAAGCCGGACCCTATCAACCTGAGAGCTGAATCAAACCCGAAACCGAACCAAAGCTGAAAAATTCAAACCAAAGCCTAAAAGAATAATAATCTATATTTTAGTCAATATTTTAGTCTAACTATGTTAACTATGGTTCTGTTAACTATGTTAAAGTGCTATAGTTATATCTCTAGTATCGAATTTTACATTTATGTAGAAAATTAAATGTAACAATTATTCATTAATATTAAAATATATAGTTTTTCCTCTGAAAAAATATTCCGAAATTTATTTCGAAAATTCTGGTCAGCCCAAACCCGAACCGAAGCCCAAACAATTAAAATTAACCAGATACGAGTTACGTCCGTGTGTCATGTAAAAACGAGTCAGCCAACTAGATATAGGACTGTACTGTGTATTAGCTGTTTAAAATAGATTTGTTTCAAGTAATTTATTTGTTAAAAATAATAACAATACATTTTAAATATTATTTGGTTATTATATGTTTTGAAAAACGAAATTACTTGTTTTGTATTCTAAAGCATACTGTAAATAAAACTTTTTCGTGACAGGAAACTGCAAATAAAACTCCTTCAATTTTGTTTCACAAAATAAATAAGAAAATAAAAAATATATTTTTCTTGAAGCACATTCAAATTTTTGTAAAGAATAATTGCATTCTATATTAGTTAACTTTTTCTGTGATGTCATCCTAAATAAAATAATCCATGGTATTTCAATCTGAAATACCACAAGAGGAAAGCTTTAAATATTAACTTCTTGAAAATTCAAACATGAAGTGAATTCTCTAGATTCTTCCCTTTAAAAATGTGATGTTGTTAAAGGTAAGAACAATTCTCAGCATTCTTTCACTTTGGAAAACATTTACTGGTAGCAGAAATCTGTTGTAAGAATGGTCGAACGATTTACATAACATATCCTTTTGTTATGGAGGTAAACATGTCGGTTTCCTTAATATTTAAATTCAAATTATTATATATTGTTTTGCTGGTTGAAAGTAGATTTTTTAAACTAGTTTGTTTACAGTAACGATATGCAAAAATCTAAATCTTTACGACCTTTAAATATTAAAATTGGTTCTGAAATACAAATACAGTATTTACATTTCGAGATTTTAAGTATTTGGAATGAAATAATTCTGACTTCTTATTGTAATGAATATTAAACGAGAATATTTTATGTTTGTTTATTTAATGTAACTATCTTGTATTTAAGGTATTCCAAATTTCTAATTATTCTGCTTAATTGTTAAATAAGATTTACGTTTTGAAGTATTTAATTAATTCTTCCAAATTATAATATGCCCTGTACAAAAAATCTTATCTTAAGTTGGGGCGAAATTCTGTAGTAGATAGGTAGATTAATTATTACATAATTTTCTGCTGGTTGAAAGTAGAATCTTTAAATTAGTTTGTTTTATTAAATATACACAAAATTCTAAATCTTTAAAATGTTTTAAATATTTAAATTGGTTTTGAAGTAAAAGTACAATAATTACATTTCTACATTTTAAGTATTTTGAATGAAATAATTTTGATTTCTATTGTAATTACAATTAAACGAGGAAAAATTTTTGAAACGTTTAATTAATGTAACTCTCTTGAATTTAAGTTGTAGTAAAACTCTAATTATTCTGCATAATTTAAAAATAAGGTTTATGTTTTGAAGTATTTAATAAATTTGTCCATTTTATACTATGCACTGTAAATAAAATCCTTTTCTGATCTTACATTAATATAAATTCTGTACCAGTTAGGCAAATAAGAGTCGATTTTTAACTGTCATACGAAGTATATTTTCTTTACTTATTATTCGGATGTTTTGGTTGATTTAATACGAGTAACGCTGTGAAAAACGCAAATCTTTCTTAACACTAGAACGCCCGCTACCATTTTCCCCCTAGAACGCCCGCAGGAGTCGCTTCGACTCCTGTCTGTTTCAAAAGAGAAACAATAAACGAAACGCATAGAAATGAATAGAAGAGTGTAAATATAATATTTATATTTGAATTTAAGATTCATATATATATTTTACAATTGAAAGAACAATATTTATATACGCATTTTTAAGAAATTGGAAAATATTTTCAAAGGAAATACTCACAGAATCGTTTCGAATTTTCAATCAGAAATACAGTTTTTGCAAGTGTAGTCAGTTTTGGCCAAGCATTTTCCACAAACCATTTTCTTGCATGTTATGCAATCATTGAAAGTCATGTTGCCTTTCCATAGTTTTATTTCGCATTTTCTTCTCTTTAGGGATTTTGTTTCAGATGATGTATCAGCGAGTCTTTTTTTCTTATTGGTTTATTTTTAGAAGATGTATAATTTTGACGCAATTCATCTGCTAATAACTGAATAAATGCTTGGCTGCTTATTTTGTTTCTCCGGTAACTTCTTTATAAATGATCCAGGCATTTATTGCTGCTAAATCTAAGAGATTGTAAAAAGTATGCACAGGCCATCTTCTGGAGGGCGCCTTCACTGAATATTTCCTAGCCATTTGATCAATAACGTCAACACCACACTTAGTTTCATTATAAAATCTAACAGTTTCTGGGGTTTTCTTTTCGTTGTTTTCAATATCAATGAATGGGTGGAGAGTGCTAAGAATAATAACATTTTTCTTTCTCTTTCCTTGATACACGGTTAGAGTAGTACCGTTTTCTTCGTGCTTTAGAAATTTTGTTTCGTATAATTTATCTTTCGAATCTTTCAAAGTTTTTGGAATTTCTCTCCTAGTTTTTTTCATAGCGCCTACTAAACTAGTACCTTTCTTTTTCAGTTGTTCAGCCAAACGCAGTGACGTGAAATAATTATCAACCGTGACGTTAATGCCTTTGTTTAGAAATAGCTGTATCAATCGCATAACTACATATTCTGATAAAGTTACTTTGTTCGAAGGTCCACTGCAAGCCAAAACTTTTGTCCGTATTTATCCGGTTTTGAAGGTATGAATTGTGTGAAAGGACAACGCGTTTTGCTTGGAAATAACTGTTCATCTATTGTTATGTTTTCACCAGGTTTGAAACAGGCAATACAGTTTTCAGTGAATCTATTCCATATATCAGATATCATTCCAAATTTATCTGTTTTTAAGCGTATAGATGTGGTAGATTTCAAATCGAATCTCAAAAAGCAGAGATACAGTTTTTGCAAGTGTAGTCAGTTTTGGCCAAGCATTTTCCACAAACCATTTTCTTGCCTGTTATGCAATCATTGAAAGTCATGTTGCCTTTCCATAGTTTTATTTCGCATTTTCTTCTCTTTAGGGATTTTGTTTCAGATGATGTATCAGCGAGTCTTTTTTCTTATTAGTTTATTTTTAGAAGATGTATAATTTTGACGCAATTCATCTGCTAATAACTGAATAAATGCTTGGCTGCTTATTTTGTTTCTCCGGTAACTTCTTTATAAATGATCCAGGCATTTATTGCTGCTAAATCTAAGAGATTGTAAAAAGTATGCACAGGCCATCTTCTGGAGGGCGCCTTCACTGAATATTTCCTAGCCATTTGATCAATAACGTCAACACCACACTTAGTTTCATTATAAAATCTAACAGTTTCTGGGGTTTTCTTTTCGTTGTTTTCAATATCAATGAATGGGTGGAGAGTGCTAAGAATAATAACATTTTTCTTTCTCTTTCCTTGATACACGGTTAGAGTAGTACCGTTTTCTTCGTGTTTTAGAAATTTTGTTTCGTATAATTTATCTTTCGAATCTTTCAAAGTTTTTGGAATTTCTCTCCTAGTTTTTTTCATAGCGCCTACTAAACTAGTACCTTTCTTTTTCAGTTGTTCAGCCAAACGCAGTGACGTGAAATAATTATCAACCGTGACGTTAATGCCTTTGTTTAGAAATAGCTGCATCAATCGCATAACTACATATTCTGATAAAGTTACTTTGTTCGAAGGTCCACTGCAAGCCAAAACTTTTGTCCGTATTTATCCGGTTTTGAAGGTATGAATTGTGTGAAAGGACAACGCGTTTTGCTTGGAAATAACTGTTCATCTATTGTTATGTTTTCACCAGGTTTGAAACAGGCAATACAGTTTTCAGTGAATCTATTCCATATATCAGATATCATTCCAAATTTATCTGTTTTTAAGCGTATAGATGTGGTAGATTTCAAATCGAATCTCAAAAAGCGTAAAATTTCACAAAACCTATTTCTTCCCATAGTTTCAGTGCAAAAATTCAAACCCCATGAGTTTGACCACAAAGAATGAATATCAATTCCATTTGCACAACATGCACCTCGGGCATACAAAATTCCAATAAAGGCATACAGCTCGTCTAACGTAACTGTCCAGTTATCGGTTTCAAGAACACGTCTTGCCTCTGTTTCTGTGCATCTTTGTATTTGTTCCAGCATTTTTTTTATCTACAAGTAACAGCCATGCACTCAAAACACTTTCAGATTTCACGAATTTCTTAGCATAAATAGTTGGTCCAGTAGTCTGACACATGATATTTTGCTTCGGATATCTTCCAGAAATTTTCTTATTTGCACAAATTTTCCATTGTGTGCCATCTGGAGCGACATGAATTCCATCTCTGTCAGATGCAATAATTAGCGCATCTTCATTTGTATCGGAATCTGATGAAGAATTATTTCCAATACTAATTTCTTGAATTTCGTTTTCATTTTCTGATAACTCACCACCTTCAGATTCATTATCTGAAAGCTCTCGTAATAGAGCAGTTATTTCGTCCGGTCTTAGAAATTTTTTCCGTGACATTATGTTTTATTTTTAATAAAAAGGAAGAACGGGGTTGCTTAGCTATGATGAAACACAAGACTGATAAAAATTGAAACAAAAATTCAATTCGAATGATACAAAGAATTTCGCAAGCAGTACGCAATCATTTCAGCAGGTGCATGGAACTAACCATTTTTCTCAGCAAAAGGGGTGTAGAGAAAAGAGGAGCAAAAACATTTACTTTCCTGATAACAGATAAAAATATTATGAATCCCAAGGTCATGTTACGCAAAAATAATGAAAGCATTTTACAAATCTTACTTTGGAGTCGATTAGACTCCGTTGGGCGTTCTAGGGGTATTGCCTCATTATCAATTTATTAAATGTGCAAATAATTTATAAATTTCAGAATAAATAGAGATTATAAAAATAATAAAAGTCAAGGAAGCGGGGGAAAAAAATAAAAATTTCTCAGAGATATGGGTGTTTTAGGAGCATTTGGAGTCGAAACGACTCCATCGGGCGTTCTAGTGTTAATCTAGGAAAATAAAACATAACCACAAACAAAAGTATGCAATAACCTCTTCTGAGTTAACCACCATTCCAAAAAGCGGTTCTTTATCTTCAGAAAACTCAGAAACCAATATATTTCAAGATTTAAAGGAAAAATATAAAAACACTTTTATAAAGAAAATTGTTTGTTGCCACGGATTTCTGAAACTTTTCTGAGTAGTCTTGATAGCATATTCATCGTTTTCTAAACCATAAATATTGGTTTTTCGGATTCTATATATTCTGAAGTAAATGTTTTTATCTTCAAAAAATATGTTTTACAGACAAATGTGATAAATTAACAGCATTAAAAAGAACATTTAATATCAATAATATTTTGTTACTTTTGCGTGTATAAATTCAATTCGGCATGTCCGCATGTTCAATTCCGAAAATGTTTATCGAGAAGTGATAAAATCCTAAAAGCTAATATTCCTGAGAAAACGATTAATACATTGTAAAAAACTACTCGAAAAGGTTTTCGTAAATCAGTGCCAGTAGAAGAATCTTATTTGATAAATTCTTCATTAAATCTCGGATATATATTGATTTCTGACAATTCCAAAGATAAAGAACACTTCGCGGAATCATGGGTAACTCGGAAGAGGTTATTCTGTATTTTCGTTCACCGTTAGATTATGTTTTCCTAGAATAAGAATCATTTATCATATTTAACTTTGTTCAATCAATTTCTTTTTCTTTTTATTAAGATTTTTGAATGTTTTAATGTAATTTAGGACCTATAATAAATGTCTGTCCATTTGACTTTATTTTAAAGATTGTTTAAGTGTGTTTAACTATGTGATTGTTTAAAAATATCATAAACATAGGGTTCTTTATCGTATTGTAATGGAATCTGTAAATAAAATTTGATTTATTTTTCCATATGACGATTTTGCAACATCTTCGTATTTTTTACAAATGTTTTATTTGTATTTCATATTGTAAAATGTGTAACAACTACGATGGTGTAATGAACGATTTAAATCGAAAAAAAAAAAAAAGAATTTGATATACAGTGCGAACTCAAAAGTTCGGCATTCAGAAATATGTAACTTCAAAATACAGCATCAAAGTTATTTCTGCCTCCACCTTTGGTTTTACATTCCCCATTTACTGGCGACAAAAAATAACAATTGTTTACAAATAAAAAACTTCGAGATCGAAAGCGATGGATTAGCTGACAGCAAGATCGCGGACGATATTTTAAATAAAATCGCCGATAACGCTGATAGCAGCTTACTGGGACAAGGACAGAAGAAAAGGTGCTACTGGAAAAATACACTCAAATTATGTTCAATTTTATTCAATTTTATTCAATTTTATTCCATTATATTTAAAAATTTCTTTAAATTTGAAAAAAATTGACCGAAAAAATTAATATTTGCTTTAGAGAAACAAGTATGTACTTTCGAAATCGATACACTTCACTTGTAAAACATCCATGAAAAACTCGTTAACGAACGACCGAAACAATTGAAGCAAATAAAATTGACATCAATGTTTCAGAAATTACACGAGAAAAAATTACTTCACTGTTAATTAGATTTTTTTTCTTTGTCCCGTAAAATATATCAATTAAAGTAAGATTTTTTTTACGTTAATTTTTCTCTTTTTCTCATATAACTATCACTTGGTTATGAATTAAATTAGGAATAAAGGCAGAATTAAAAAAATAGAATGTACTTTTGATATTCTTTCAAAAATCCTGAATTTTCAAAACTCTCCCTTAGTCTCGGTCGAGGTGATGCCGGATTTTCGAAGTTATACTGTAAATCACACTCATTAAAATTTGCTCCACAGACTTAGCTTTCTGATCTCATAAAATACTTTTAAGCAATTTTGAAACAAACTACAAACAGAAAAGCTATAATTATATATTCTAAATTACATTAGGACAACCAAAACATCATCGAAAATTAAACAAAAAAAAAAAAAAAAAAAAAGACGGTATCAGGATCTGAAACTCTTTGCTCATCTTCACATATCTATTGTTAATAAACGGATTTGTCGATTAAATTTCAATTATTTATGCCGAAAAACTGCTATTTTGAAGCTGTTTTACTCTAATTGAATATTTTGTTATTTGTAGAGGATGAAATATTTTTTTGAGAATGTATACTTTCAAAATAACAGATAGAAAACAGTTTTAAAATTTTTAACAAGTTTTATTCGTCCAATTTTCTTATTTATAAATTTAAGAATAAAACAAATATTTAATAACGGCATTTTTCTTTAAAATTTAAGAATCTTAGTTTTAATAAAAAAACATCAAGTCACATTCTGTGTGTATGAGAAAAGTTTACTGCATATTATTCTTTTCAAATAATTACGATTTTCCTTTATAACGAATATTCTACGAGAATATTTCTATGCATTTTCAGTTAATAAAAAAGTATATTAGTTTAGTCATTTTACTTCTTTGAAATTTCTAAATATTCTAAAATTGTTGAATTAATGTGTCTCATTTGAAGTATTTATTTGTGATTTTCAGAATAAAAATAGTACTAATAATGACTGGGATATTCATAAATAAAGTTCAATAAACATTAAAATCTTTCAAAACTTTCAACCAAATTCTTTTTTCAATTATTGCATTAATTTATTACAATTTTCATCATAATGAATAATTAATGAGAATATTAATTGGTTCTTGAAAATAATTTAAATATCATATATTAACTTTTTTTACTTTTTCTAAATTTCTATATATTCTAAAACGTCTTTAAATATGCTTTCTGTTTTGAAATATTTAATTAACGACTTCGTTTACTAAAATGCTCTATGAACAAAATTACTTTCTGACTTTAAAATAAGATTGTAATAAAAGTAAAAGTGTGAATTTTGAGAGGTTTACAATAATACGTTTCTTAAGATATTTTGAATAATGATTATAATAACTGTGCTCAGGGCGAACAAAATAATTTATGGTATTAGAAGTGTATGGTATATGGTGGTATACGTTGTATAACTTTTTTTCTTATTTTTCCAAGAAACACAGTATTGCCTGTGTTTCTCAAGTAGTTATACTCTCTAGTGAAACCATATTCAACCTTTTTTCTACCGGGTGGCATGCGTACGTTTGAAACTTTAGGTGGGCCGTGACATATATAATAATTTAAAAAAAAAGATAATTAAAATAGCCAGAAAGCAGAAGTAATAAGCATTATAACATATTTAATATTATCAGTAAAAAATGTTGCTAAAACATTTTAACGTCTTTATTTAAAAAGAAATGTACTTCATTTGCTATTGCAAATGTTGTTGTAATATGCCGCTAAGATTGATGTTTCGAAATAGTTGGGTAATTTTTGTTGTCAGTATTTTCCGCGACAAACGTTTAGCTTTATTAAATACTATTAGATTAATCAGTTAGTTAAAACAATTTGATATTTTACTAAACAAAATGTTAAAGTATATAATCGTAATGGTAGATCACGCTGAGTGTCTCATACGATGAGAAACATCATTAAGTACATAAAGCAGCAAAATTAGTTATGCCACTTGAAAAAGCAGCGTGTGGTTTTTGGTTTTCAGGGTTTTTTTTTTTTTTTTTTTTTTTTTTTTAATGTAAATTTTTACCAATTGTTCATATTAAATTTGGAACACACTACAAGAAGAAGGCACCGACAAGAAAAAAAAAATGTATCTCGGCTATTGGATTGGACATGGAGGCCGAAAGCTTTGGCAATCCAGTTCTCCTGATATCACACATTGCGATTTTTTTCTTTTGGGATTCATTAAGAATATCGTTTGTAAGACAAAGGTAACATTTGTTGCATTTTAGCTAAGCCTTCATTTTGGTTACACTGGATATTTTGAACCGTACGTAAATTGCATATTTTTTGTTTCAACACTAAATGTAAGTTTTTATTTCTCGTATTTTTGCTTTAATATCATTTTTAAGTTGTATATTTCATTTGTCCTGCATTATCCCGGCTTACATTTTGAAATTCAGAAATATATAGTGCAAATTTCATTAGCTTTGAATAACGTTCAATCAAGATTACGTGAATATTAAGAAATGTATACACCACTGTGGCACAAATAGGACTAGATGTAAAAAAGAACTTTTAACAAAGCAAACGGGTTTCGAATGTTGTAACATAAATTTAAATTAGTTATAAACAACAGAACAGTTTTTTTTTTTTTTTGTTCACATGAAAATATATAAAAAGACAAATGTCATAAACAACATTTATTACAATTTTATAATATAGGTCAAAGGTTATTTTTAGGGCCACGCGGGTCACATGCAGCCTCCGAGCTTCAGGTTAGAAAATGCATTTTCTAATAAAGAGCAAGTTTTTTAATATTTGTAACGTACTCTTGTAACATATATTATACAAAAGAGTCATGCACAGGTACTGAATCTCACCTTTTTTTGCAATCAAAATCAAAGCTTATTATGCACGTATGCGAAATGTGAATATAAAATAAATATAAATGTGTAGCATTTTCAGTAAGCAAGGAAAAATTCGATAGAAATAAATTGTATCCGCACATGACTGGTTGGCGATCAACTATCTAATCTTTCAAAAAGTTCATTATTAACTTAAAGCACAAGGAAAATTTCCCTTGGACTTCTGTCAGTTTCAAAATGAAATAATACAAATATATATATATATATATATATATATATATATATATATATAAAGGTAATGACCGATGTGGTGTTAAATCATTACTTTTAAAAATCCGTACTGGTTATATCAATTATATTCTACACAGCAAAATATTCATTGGTGAATATATTAGTGTCCATATATTAAGAAATACCAAATCAATCTTTGGAAGAAAAAAAAATAGTTTTTCTGAGCCAAAGAAACACAACTTAATTATCATAAATCCATTCGACAGTAAAGTTGCTTGCTATTTTTTGAATTCCTTAAAAAGTTATTACCTCATGATACAGTAATAATGCACTAAAAGTGGTTCATTAAGTACTAATTTATATATGAATCTTACATAAATAAGTTCTTATTTGAGCCATAAATAAGGACATGCATTATTATGATCAGTATTGCAATAGAATCATACACTGGATTAATTTTGAATTGAAATATTAGATTTTTTTTTTTTTTTTTTTTTTTTTTTTTTTTTTTTTTTTTGTAATACAATGTATCTAAGCATTTTCGTTATTAAAGTAAAAGCAAATTCAAATCTATTTGCTTTATGCTAGTTTGAAAATGAACACCAGGAAAAAAAAATATTTTTCATGTGACTTAATGCTTCAAATTCATCGCTGAATTAATAACTTAATTCTGCATAACTAAGCATTCGTTGACAAATATAACAGAGTTAATGTATAAAGAAAAAGTAATCTAATTTTTGAAAGAATCTAATCTTTAATTGGATCTAATTGATTTACAAAAAATCAAATCGGGACTAAAGAAGATTACTACTACTTTTAATTCATAATTAAATAAATATATCATGATTACTATAATACAAAAACCACAACAACAACAACTAAATATGCTTGACACCATTTTCATGCATTGCTAATTTATATATGAACGTCAGTTAGTAAATATTTTTTTATTTTAGACATAAACAATTATATGTAGTATTATATCTTCTAATTCAAAAATTGAAATATCGCGATAATTTTCAAAAATTATATTATTATTCGAAAGAAATTTTAATCGAAATACTTGTTAATTTTATATCTAATTGATCTAAAGATATTTAACATCAAAATATTAAAATAAAGCACAAGCAAATACAAATCTCTCGAAACTATTTCAATTTCGAACAGATATAACGAAAATAAAATAAAATAAATAAATAAAAGGGTTTTCTGATGTAGCTTCATAATGGTTAACATTTTTTACTGGATTATTAATTCATTCTACTTCACTGGTGAATCAAGAAATCGCAATGGCGAAAGCAAGAAATATTAATTTTATTTGTGGAAGTGAAAGTTAGTTTTCCTAAGGAAAGGAAACACGACTTAATGGTCATAAATCAAATCCCAACTAAAGATGTTTACTATTTCTTGGTTCAAACTTAAGTAAATTTTGCATTATTATGGTAATAAGTAAATGCACTAAAAGCAACGATCATTAAATACTAATTCATGCATGGAATTCAGATATTAAATAAATTTATATTTTAGCCAGAAACAATTATGTGCATCATTATACCCAATAGTTTGAAAGAAGGAAACAAGTTGATAATTTTCGATTGGAAGAGTCAATAAACATTTGCCCTAATGATCTAAACATATTCTTTATTAACCTAAAGTACAAGCAAATAAAAAATTCTTGGAATTCTTTTAGTTTTGAAATTGAGTAATGCGAGAAAAAAATTTAAGTAATTTCCTATGTGGCTTAAGTATAATTAAAATTAATTACAGCATTTTTACTTTATTCTATATAGGAAAATATTTGTTGGTGAATATATTAGTGTACCGCGAAATAATAATTTAATTTTCGAAAGAGAAAAGTTAGTTTTCCAAAGGCAATAAATTGCAACTTAATTATTACAAATGAACTCTGGCTAAAAGAAGCTTAGTATTCCATAGCTAGCTAATGCTTCAACTTCTACGCTGTGCTATCGACTGCATATTACATGAAAAAAAATTCTTTCGCGTATATATTAGTTTCAGTATTTCAAAAAATGGAAATTTAATTTTCGGAAGCGAGGAGTTAGATTTACTAAGCCAGTGAAATACAACTTAATTATCATAAAACAATTCGGCACTAAAGAAGCTTGCTATTCTCAGTTTTATAACTATGTAAAAAAGGATAATAGGGATAAAATAATAAGAAAATGTACTAAAAGCAATAATCGTAATTTATACAAATTTATAAATGGAGCTCAGTTATTTATTCTTATTTTAGCCATAAACAATTATGATCAAGGTGTGACTATTAATCCCAAGGGCTGTAGTAACAATTATTAGGATTGAAAGTTTGTATGTTGTTTAATGATGTGATTTGAAAGCTCACGTATCTCAGCACAACATCTGAGCTGTTCGACATTCTCGTTTTATTGCTAGTATTGAAACACGCAAGCAAACTTTGGCTATCAATGCATTATTGTTGGAGTGAAAATAATGGAAGAAATGTTAATTTTTTTTTTTCAAATTGGAAAAAGTGCTACCGAAACACGTAAATTGTCATACGCAAGAGTACGCATTATCACGTTCGCTCATATTTGAATAGGTTCGACATTTACGTGATGTTACCGATTAATGGGTAACATAAGAAGATCGTGAGGTCCGAAAGATGACTTTTCAAGTTGTCTCACACAATTGGACAGCCGTGCGTAAGATTGTATGTACCCCAGACTGAAGTTACTTCGAAATATATTAAAGAGTTATGTACTATACATTCATATTCCAGAAGTTATTTCACCAGTCATGGAAATTAATAGGCACACCTTGTATATCACCATACAGAAAATTTCAATCGAATATAACATATGGAAAATATTCGATTAAAAGTTAATGCTTCCATGATGAAATTAAAGAAATAATTAACAACATAAAAATATATTTGTGTTTTGTTAACGTGGACAGCTTTTTCCTCTCAATGAACAAACTTTTAATATGAAATCCATAGTTTTCAAAGTTTACGATTTTTAACAACCACTACACAGTAAAAAAAGAAAAAATATCTTAATCTAGGTAAATGTAATATAACCGCGAACGAAAATATACAATAAAACTTTCCGAGTTACCTATGATTCTGAAAAGCATTCTTTATCCTTAAAAACTTTAGAAACGAATATATTATTGAGATTTAAAGAAGCATTTATAAAAATAAAGTTTATTTTGCTGCTACTCATTTTAGGGAAGGTTTTCGAGTAGTTTATAGTGTATTAGTCCGTTTTCTCAACCCAGATCATACGTTTTTCGGATGCTATCAAGTTTCAAGTGAGCTTTTTCATGTTCAGCAAACAGGTTTTACAGCCAAACATGATAAATTAATATTAAAATTAATATTATTTTGTAATTCCTGTTAAGTAGCATATCCTATTAAGTATAATTCCTGTTAAGTAGTAATTAATAAAAATGATTAATTGAAAATTGATAGCATCCTAAAGACCAATATTCCGGTTTCAGAAAACTGAGTAATACATTGTAAAAACTATTCAAAAACGTCTTCGAAAATCAATGACAGACAAAGAAATTTAGTTTTTATACATGTTTCTTTAAATCTCGAAAATATATTGGTTTATGAAGTTTTTAAAAATAAAGAACACTTTTTGGAATCCTGAATAACGATAAAAAGATTTTCGTATGTTTTCGTTCTTGCCCATATGATATTTTCGCAGAACAAGAAATATTTGTCTTTTTTTTACAGTGTGATTTATAACATAAATATTAGCTTTATTTAATTGCAGAAATCTTGCGATTATTTAAAGCAGACATTTGTGTACGGAAAAATTGGTAGTCAAAATTCGAAAGAAATATCAGCTATAGAAAACGATCTAAACGTGTTCATTATTAACTCAAAGCACAAGCAAAAACAAATATTTTGGAATTCTTCAAGTTTAAAATGAAATAATACCATAAAAAATATTTAAGTTATTTAAGGTAAGGCTTAATAATGTTTATAATTATTTACAGAGTTGGTAACAGCCTTCTACACAGAAAACCATTTCTATGATGAGTGTTTATTGTTAGTGTATTTAGAAATAGAGTACATAAATTTTTCGAAGGCGAAAGATAGTTTTCCTAGGCGAAAATAACACAACTTAATTGCCGTAAATCAAGTTGGCACTAAAGAAGTTTACTATTTTCAGATTCATCACTAAGTAAATAAATCAATTATACGACAATAGGTAAATTCAATAAAAGTAACATGCATTGTACATTAACTTATACATGAATCTCGCTTATTAAAAAAAGTACTTATATACCATATTATATGCCATAAACAATTATGTACATTTTTATATCGCATGTTTTAAAAGAAGATAACATCCAGCTAATATTCGATTGAAAGGTAATTCTACCCTGTTCCTAAGAAAAAAAATATTTTAAAATAAATTTGTGATTTATTTATAAATATTACGATATAAAAATCTGTATAATGAACGATATTGTGAAACTGAGTCGTTACAATAATTTTGCTTCGAGTATCATAACTCTGAAGTAAATCCTTTATTAAATAACATAAACAAATTTATATGCATTATTATACTTCGTATTTTAAAAGATTGAAACTCGGCAAAAATTTCGATAAAAAGCTAATGCTTCTATGTGCCTATAAAAGAGTAACTATGCTAAAGTAAATTAGCCCTTTGTTACTAAATTTTATGATGAAATAACTATTGATCACCGTCAATCGCAGAATAGGCGAAATTATGGGCATTTTCAAGCTGCTTGAAGGGTAGTATATCAGTTAACGGTCGATCTGAATGTAAAAATCTAAAAACAAATTCATTAATTTAAACAAAAACAAGTAGTAGGTTGGCATGTAATCTTGCACGAACAAGGTGTGTCGGATTCTACACGAGAAGAACCCGCAGGGCTAGAAAATTAATATGTATTTTATTACAAGACTGGAAAATAGTCTACAATTGTATACCTAATATCAATTTTACTTTTCTATAGTTAAAATTAACACATACACACTCATTAATACTAAATATATCGCTTTGTTTACATTAAAAAATATATAGAACTTTCTGTTGAAAAATAGTGTGATACCTAAAGCGTCAACATTCAACTTTGAACCAACCTGATCCTGAAATATTTAAAGTCATCGCGAGAGGCAACGAAAAAAAAAAAAAAAAAATATCGTTAATCTAATGAAACCCGAACCGCTTGTCGGCTCAAGTTCGGTTAAAATCGGGTGTTGACACGATACAGGGCTCTTGCTTTGCTGAACTGGGATGTTTAAAGCATTCACGGCCGGCTGGCGGCTTCGAGCTTGTTCGTTGCTCTTCTGTCATTACTCGTTGAACGGTCGGAATCGCTATCCCTTTCGATACTGCTGGGAAGGAGACAGCCTGATCACAAAAGATCTCACCGGAAAAAATAAAAAATAAAAAATGTATAAGTCCAAGAGATAGAAAAGCACTTTCCAGATATCTCAGTAGACTCCACAATAAACACCTCCGCATTGTCCGTAATGCGTCACGCTATCTACGTAATACAACTATTCTCAGAGAACTTAATGCCCCTACCTTTAGAAAAAGAGTAGTTGACCTTTCAAAAAATTTTACAAAAACCTTTACAACCTTCCAAATGAAATTCTTGCTGAACTGCCTTATTACGACGCCTGCGACCCTGAGCACCGAAAAGACTCAAATTTTCCATTATTATACATGTGGAGGGACCTTGAGTTCCCTACTACTGTCTATTTTTCCCTTTATTAAACTCTTTTTTTTCACTATCTTGTAAAAAAAAAGAAAAAAAAAACTGTTTTTATAACAATAACGATCTTATGATTATACTGTTACTTAGTAACAAAGAAAAAAAAATGTATGGACCTTGAAAAGTGCCTTTTTTTGTTTTCTGTGACATAACATCTGTCACACTCTTTGCCGACCTACCCTTACCAGCTTTGTCCGACAGCTTGTTCTCTTATCTTTCTTAACTGTGCTTATATAATTTTAAACTTAACTTATTTTCTTTTATTTTACTGTTTAATTTCTCTCTTAATTCTAAACCAGTAAGGTTTCTTACTATTTTAACTTTAAAATACCACCTTTCTTTAAAAGTAATTTTTAATTTTTAATAAAATTTATAGTAGTATTATACTACAGTTAGACTTTATATCCCAATGGCTCATTTATTTTTAGACAATCATCAATAGACTGGGCGTAAAGTAGTAGTCATCTCGGAAGCCCCTCAAAGTGCAAACTTTTAAGCCACTTTTGATATGGTTGTGGTGTAAAATACATCAGGCAACGGTGGCGATTTTGAGCTCATTGACTTACTGTCGATATGCATAAATTTCATTGAAATTGATGAAAATATATTTTGAAACTTCGATCACAGTAAATCTGAACAAAAAAAGATAAAATAGAAATGCAATAAGTCTATGTCAACAACCAACGCATTCCTTCGGGTTGCTGTGTTTAATACCCTTGACGACGTCAGCGACATCGAGCTCATCCATTTTCTGTCTTTATACGTAAATTACTTTGAAGTTCATTAAAACACATTTTGCTCATTCAATCACAGAAGAACCCAGGGAAAAATGTAAAACTGAAATTCTACAAGATTTCGACATCGACCATTGTGTCTCATACCATGGCTCCGCCTATTCTGGCCACACCGTATTTAAGAGTAGGATTTGGAGCGGCACAGGTTATTTAATTAGAAAAGTTAGTTAGGCTTGGATACCTTATGCTACAGCTTTCTGTGCTCGTTGGTACCCTACTGTCTTTGCATTTTCCGTTTTTTTTTTTGCCGACGGCAGTTGGTGAAGTGACATCGAAGTATAGGGCAACCAAAAAGATTCTTGGATGCCTTATGCGCCCCTTTTTTATGGAGGTTATATTTAACCTCGTGCTTCCAACTCTGGAATGGCCCTCGGGATTCCACCAGAGCTTCCAAATTATATTTTTAGGCCATGCATTGTTTCGAAATTCATTCTTAGTTCGTATTCATATTTAGTTGGAGGTTACGCGCGGCGGCGTTGCACGCCGCGTTGGCACTGCTTAAGCACCGCGATGTCATGTCATTTCTCCACCTCTTGTCGAAGCGTGCACACCGTATCTGCGACCGGAACTGTTAGTGAAAAGAGGCCCGTATAAGGACCAGACGATTCGATAGTCATATGCTGGGAAGTTGCGGAGGGTGTGCGCAGAGACTTTTCCCCCATTTTAGGCTATTATTTATTTAAATATTATTCATTTAAATGATTTTATTTTTAGTCAACGCCGAAATTCATCATCTCAGTTGTTTGGACCCTGTTATGGTTTTGCAAAGAGTCTTTTTAAAGACTATATTACTGCGCGCACCCGTGGGAGCTTCGGCTGTTTTGGGGTACTAGACAATGGCATTTTAGTTTATTTTTTAATTAATTCTTACAAAAATCTTTCCCCCGTCCTTTTTCTAAAATTTGACAGTTATCAAGCTTATTTTTTTATTTCATTTTTTACTTTTTTTTTCCTTCACTTCATTTCTTGAGCTCAAAACCTAAGTCTTAGCCTCCTGCTCCTCACTTTTTTAATTTATCACTGCTGAGGAAATGCACCTTGTCATATACCTCACATGTTCAGTTTCCGGTGATCTGGGACATAGGTCCTCGGGATCCTCGGCAAAAGGTCGTATCGTTGTCTTTCTTACGGTTGGAGTGTTTAATACATAGGGTGGCGGCGACATCGAACTTATTCATTTACTGTCGTTATGCATAAATTAATTTGAAGTTCATTTAAATAGAGTTTGTACATCCGACTATAGCATAATGCACCAGAAGAACGTAAAATTGAAATTCAATAAGTTTAGGACATTGACCAACCTGTTCCGTAAGGTTGAGATTTATAATACAATGAACAACTGCGGCGACTTCGAACTAATTTATTTACTGTCATTATGAATAAATAATTTTTAAGGTGACGAAAACATGTTTTGTTTTTGAAATTGATTTAAAATGGATTATTTAGAAAATAATGTTTGATATTTTTTAAATCATACATTTATTGTAAAACTATAAGAAGTCCCTCATCAAACATTTAAAAGAGTTAAAAATATTTTATTATAAGATTTTAATAGTTTTATAACAATTAAAAAGGTAGTATTAGGAATCGCACCAAGAAAGAAAAACTACTTTTTTCTGAATGAAAAATCCTCGAAAAAGGAGATTTTGCATGTTCTAGACTCTTCCAGAAGTATCAATGTAATAGATATGTTCATGTTTTTTTAACGAAGATATGGCACTTAATGCAATATTTAAAAAAAAAAATACTCTGTTTTTACAATAATCATTTTAACACTTCCATGCATAGAAATAACGTACGGATCCATATAACCGAAAGAAACTAGAAATAGAAGACTTTGCATATTCTGGTGGTTCCTTGATTTCCCCAAAAAACATTAAGAGGGCTATGGATCTTTATTTGAGCAAAAATAGACCCTAAAATCGACATTTGTTTGTGTGCATCGTTATTCTCCAATTTGTACTACGTCATTCGTGGAAAACCGCATGCAGATGCGATTACTGTATAGATAGTTACAAGTGTTTTAATTTTGTTCACAAACAATTTTTTGGCATGTTAATATACTTTAAATTTGTTTTTCTCAATACTGATGATTCAGCTATTTTTTTTTTTTTTTTTTTGAAATACTTCTTGCTACTTACTTTTGGATCAAAATTCATCAAACTGATAATGAAGATTCCGGATATTGCTTTAAAAAAACTAAATACATTTTAAAATTCGACTTCATTAACACAACTAAATTTTATTTTTAACTTATTAATAAGGTAGAATTTTGACGAAAATCGATATGAAATTCAGAAAAATATCTGCATAAAATTAAATATTTAAGGGATTAAAAAATCGATACGCAGATTTCTTTCTAATAGAATTTTACGTGATTAAAATCCAAAATCGAGAATATAACTAAAAAATTAACACGCAAAGAGCATTTTAAAATTCGTTTAAAAATTCTAAATTTTTTAAAAGATCTTAAAATTATAATAAGATTGGATATTTCTTTTAAGGTATTCTATACGCTTATAATTAAATGTATATTTGTACAAAGTTTCAAATCTCTATTATGAAAATTAATAGGATTTTTTAAACGTCCGCCGTCCCCTTAAACCAAGCCAAATAAATAAATAAATAAAATCGATCAAAGTGAAATTCAACATTGTTCAATCAATCTCTAATACATATTTATTTTTAATATTAGGAGCTTTTACAACCTAAATTAGGTTTTATTTGTTAAAATTCTATTCAAGATATGAAAAAAAAATTATTTGTAATTGTTAAACTTCATTAAAACTGTTAAGGCAAATGAATCTTTAAAATTTACTTAAAATTGACTAAATTAAATAGAAATACTTTGAAATTTATTCTTAAGAAGAATTTTTTTATAGGTGATAAATATATTTTCTCTTGATTAGAATTTTATAAATATCTGAGGAACTAAAGATCAGTGTAATAAAATATTTATCTTAGACAATTATTCAGAAAAATCTTAATTAATGTTAAAGAAACACTATGGTTTTTTATTCGAAAATCAGAGTTTAGAACAAATGTTGTTAATATTGACTCTTTTATTGAGATTAAAATCAACATAAATCAAAGCATCGAAGAATACGGCAATTTAGAATAGACAAAAATACAAAGTAAACATTTTTGCAATTAACTTGTAACAGTAATATGCTATTTATATTTAGCTTATATAACTCCTAGGAAATTTAGCAAACACATCTTTCTCCTCTAACTATAGTATATTTGCATAAAAGAATTAAACTTTTAGTGAGTCAACATCATTTTTAGTTATATGTATGTGTATAATAAAGTTTCTTTAAATACGTTCTTTACTTATGTGTCTTTAAAAATTCGTGCCACAATGGAAAATGTGATAGAGTTTAATAAAAGAAAAGTTTTACATTTTTTGTAGATTTGCAATATACTGCAATTAGTAAAATTAAACTTTCACAAAGTTAAATAATGAATTATTTAAGGTACACAATACATAAAACGAACCTTAATTTGTATTTCAAAAAATGTGTGTTGAGGTTAAGAATTAAAGCTTTGTTAAATTCCTAGGAAAGTTTTGTAAACTTCTATAAAAAGCATTTTGAATGGTTATTTAAAATATTGAAATGTTTTTAAATTTATCATAATACATTAAATGTTTCATTTTGAAATTTTTTATTGAGAAAAAAATAAGAATTCGCGACTATACTATCCTCTATATTAATCGACAATTCACAGATGTCTAAACCCCCTAATAAATTTTCAATTTATATATATATAATTTATGCATAAAATATAAAAACAAAACCAGTTTTTAAAATGTTTTCGCTTAAAATATATTTAAACATTCTTGATATGTTATATCAAAGTTCTGAAAATCATCCGAGACTTATAAATACCCGAAAATGTTTTTTAGTTAGGCCAATACATACAATCAATATTATACAGCATGACCCCCATTTTATCGTTCATCTATAGCTAATTCCAAAACCGATAATTTCCGATATATATAGTTCCAACTGCAAAAATATTGTTTTTCATCATATGGAAGTATACTTGTTTCAAATTACTTACTTTTGTAATAAATGTACAAACTTTACATTTTTATATAGTCCCTGGGTGGTATAAGATATGACTAACATTTTTCCTATGCTCTTATAAGTAAACTAGTAAAAATTCCATTTTAGCAAAACGAAAAGAACACTTTGCATTTTCTGTTATTTAAATGTGTTTTGTCATATTAAGTAACTCATGCGAAATTATTCAATGAATTCCCATTAGTGCTGAATTTCAAACGGAGGCCATTTTTTCTCGCACTTAGTGAATTCCGCATTAATTGATATAAGAATTTCAATGGCGTTGAATAAACTGAGTTCATTTGTGTTAGAAATTTAATAGATTACCAACTGTGTGCTAAACAAAACAACTTATTCTTTAGTAATCTCATTTAAAATTGCAAGCTAATAACAATTTCGTAATACAAATGAATATATTACACAAGGGTAACAAAATATGCAAAATGTTGCAGTTCTTACATAATTTTATTTTAATTAACATTCCACATTTCTTTGCGTTAGTTGAACAAATTATGACTTTTTAAACCCACCTTATCCAGTTTTACGACATACTGGAAAATTTAGTTTGTTGCATCACATTTTGATTAGTACTGTATTTGAATGTTCGACATTTTTTTTTTTTTATCCTATTTTGTTTTTGGTGGTGGAATGTTTTCTTTCTCTTCCACGTCATCATTGCTAATTTTTTGATTCCGCAATTACCAAAGTTACGCACAGTTTTCCTTTAAGAGAATTAATATACAAAACTAGTTTCGATTGTGGCAACTCAATTTGTGAAAAATGCCAGCATTTTCCGATGAAAAACGCGTGTTAAGCGATTTTTGTAACTTTAATTCCGATAGAAAACGACGGGGCAAAAACAATTGTCATTATTAACCGCAATTACGTCCTATGATGAGATGCAGTAACGTGAGTGTAATGTATATTGATGTCGAGGGCCATTATCACAGTAGTAGAGGACGAAAAAAAGACCGAATTCAGAATTATTTAGGGGAAAACTGGAAGTTTTTTAATATCTTAAGTTTAGGTCTAGAATGAACATACTATGCCCCCCCCCCCCTCCCGTACTAGGTGAGCTTTAGCAGATATAAAATATTTCTCAAAATATCCAAAATAAAGCCTTAAATTATTTACAGAATCATTTAAAAAAATACATGTATATAAAAATGGACTGATAACTTGGTCTGTTCTAGCTTCAAATTCTAGAATAACGATTTAGACAAAACTTTAAAATAGACTTGTAAGCATAATGTTCAACTAAAGTATTAAATGTTGGTAGTCATTTTACTCAGACTTTTAAGCTCTATACAACGTTAGTATAGACAATGTTTTTTGATAGAGTTAGTTCTTTTTAAATGTTGTTATGATAGTTAAAAAAACTTGTTTTTGACTATAAATCTGTGCATATCGACTAAAACTCACCTCGTATTAATTAATTACGAATTAAACCCCCTAACCACGGGGCTATACGCATTTTAGGAAATATCTTAAAAAAACATTTAGAGGTTACATGTTGCACTTATTGCGGATTAAGGTTTCAAAACTGTACCAATTTCTTTGCCAAAATACAGACATTTCAGTCGATTTTCTTTAAAGATTAAAAAATGTTTACACTGATTTCTCTCTTTTCAACGCAAAGTCTTAAAAAAAAAAAAAAAAAAAAAAAAAAAAAAAAAAAAAAAAAAACTAACAAAATTCCCATAAAAATATATATACAAATTAGTATAAATATAGTGTTTTAATATCTACAAAATTAGTTTAATTATGGTTGAAATCTCTTAATGTGTTATTAACCCCTTAACCTACGATTTACGTCTAACAGCTCGACGGTTTGGCAAATCCAGCTACCACTAAAATTTAATAGAGATTTTCGCCTTGTTTAATCATCGAATTTCGACGATTAAATTAAACTATATTTACTGTGAAATTTTAGCAGTAAGAAGAATTTACATTTGGCTCGATCATCGTACGCGGGCTATGCCCGTCATTGTAGGTTAAGAGGATAATCATATTCTCAGTCCCAAAAGTTTCATTGATACAAGTACAAGATTATTAGTACGGGAAAATCACAATGATATTGTTTGCAGAAAATCAATCTTTTATATTACTTTAGAGAGTAAGTTAATTGACGTAAGCTAATATTATAAGAAAAATAAGTACGTTTTCACAAGTTTTAGAAGTTTTAGAAGAGACTTTAGATCATCATAGTATAAATGCTACAAATGACATAATAGTTCTATTCTATCATTCCTTCTAATGTTTACGCATTTCATTAACGTATTTTTCAATTTTAGTAGGAGAGCTGTTGAACATTTTTGGGTAGGTATTTGAGGCACCCTGAAAATTTGTGCAACACTTCTTTTGTAATGCCTGAATACAAAATCGAATGTCTGGCTGAAGGATCGTGGCCCAAAAACTGTGCCAGACAAAATATGGCACTTGACACGTGTCTGGAACAGTTTTTGTGCCGACTAAAGTGTCTGTAATTTTCAAAATATTTTTTCCTAAGCATAAATATTATTTTGTCTCAATCTCAGCGTGCCTCAAATACCTTTTTTGGGTAGTCAAAAAATGGCACTTGACACGTGTCTGGCACAGTTTTTGGGCCGATTAATGTGTCTGTCGTTTTCAAAATATTTTTTTTCTAAGTATAAATATTATTCTGTCTCAATCTCAGCGTGCCTCATAACCTTTTTTCGGTAGTCAAAAAAGAAATGGCACTTGACACGTGTCTGGCACAGTTTTTGGGCCACGATCCTTCAGCCAGACATTCAATTTTGTATTCAGCCATTACAAAAGAAGTGTTGCACAAATTTTCAGGGTGCCTCAAATACCTTCCCTAAAATGTTTAACAGCTCTTGGACTATTAGTAATCTTCTCCATATTTAGTCGCAGAAATTACGCTATTACATTACACAAATATTGCTGAAAGAAAACACTGGGGAAAGAAAAGTATAAAAGTTGACAATAGTTCTTTATCAAAATCAATTAACAAAATGGGTTGAAATGTTTCATTTAATAATTAAAGAAAATTGATTAATCGATTAAAATAAAATTCAGAATTTGAGAAGAATTCAGAAAAATTGAATTAATAGTTTACAATAAACTATTTCTGGGTGCTTTTACACAAACAAATAACGGTTTAAAAGGTAATTGAATACTTAATTAAATCATGAAACCACTATTTCGAGATTTAAAAAGGCTAATACCCCCCAACTCCCAGTAACAAAGAAGCAACTTACATACCACATCGAATAAATCATAATTTGACAAAATAAAAGTAACGAAGAATTGGTTTGTCATTTTAACACAAAACACAGAATAACGTACAAATCATAAAATTGACTTCGAATACTTCAATTTAATGACGACGATTGACCATTCATAAAAGACTAGATTATGGCGGGTCAATTTTATGACACCAAACAGAATCAGAACTTGGAATCAGAAGAATACAAAAGACGACAATACGCATTTCATTGACAAAACTTCGAATCAGAATGAATGTTTTCGTTCCGAATTTTGCTGGTATGAATGGAGTTATGAAGAAAGAGAAGGTGACATATACGTGTACTGTCTACCAGTTCGAGTGAAGTATCTGAGGAGGTTCTCACAAGATGGCGGGTGGGTTTTTAAATTGGATCCACAGTTTCTGATTACCACCGGCGCAAACTTCCCACCAGTAAATTTCAACAGAAAATTCCGTCTTATTTATCCCCTTGAGGGGCAGTGGGATATACTATATCCCATCTACGATTAATGAAGATTTGCAACAGAAAAAAATTATTAAATTTTACTTTTCTAACATTGTTGGAAAAAGACGCAAAATTGCTTTTTCTATTTTGGGATTCCGGTGTGAATTCGACATTACAGAAACACAATTTATTGTTCCTGAGAGGGTTAAGAGCCTTATTCATGAACACATTTTCTCAGAAACTAGGTAAACATTTCTACTTGTTTTTACTGGTGTCAGTTTGACCAGGTATTATAGTCTTTTTCAATACCACTGACAGGAGGTTGTCTAGGTTGTCACAATATGGTGGAAACGCAGAGCCTCACTACCGCCAAAGTAAACTTCCACCAGTAAAAATGAATAGCTGTTTCTGTCATTATTTATAACTGAAATTTTGCATTAATAAGACGTTTAAATATGGAGAAAATTTCTATTTAGATTTACTGGTGGAAGTTTCCTCCAGCAGTAATCAACCCCCAGCGAAAACGGTTACAGTTGAAGCTTCACCATTTGAAGGATATGTCGGTTCCTTTTTATTAACAGTTCCATGCTTGTAAGTCACCACTTTACGCCATTGGCAAGTCACTTGTAATGCAATGAATCTAATACTTTGGGTGAGACTTTTTTTTCTTCCAGATAAAAATTGAAAAACTTTCCGCAACTACCTTTCAAAACAATTTCTCTAAAGTCGCTAATGAAATTCTGTAAAGTAAGACAAAATATTTATAAAAATGGATTTTTTAAATCCAGTTTTTGAATTAAAAACCTTTGGGCGCTCTTTCTAAATATAATGACACCTGAATCAGTGATTGCAAGAAAATGTTTTTAGTGAGCTCTCACTTTTCTTCGTAATGTCTAATAATCTATTTATTAAAGAAAAAAACTTTGAAAATATATGTACCGAAAATTAGGTAAATTACAATTGTAGACTTTTCATCATTTTTTAATCATATCCCGGGTCTTAAAAATTTTGACGACAGATGTAGCATATTAGGATCATAGATAATCATAATCTGGTTTACGAAATCCCAAGTAAGGTAGAAGGCGGATAAGTATAACCATGTTTTGGCGTAGTTAGATTTTAAACCTTCCTCAAACCTTTACTATAACAGACCTATATTACCTCGACTTACGTCAGAAATTCGTTCCGAAACTAGCGACTGCTTATCTAAAGTCGAGGTACATTTAGATAAACAAAATAGGATAAGTAATAAAAATTATCCAAAATCTAATGAACATATTCTATTGTATTTAGGGATTATATTGTAAAAAGTTCTGAGTATGACAATCAAATTGTAAGTTTGATGGTAGCGTACGACACACCTGTCTTTCGAATCTGAAATTAATCTTTATTAATTAAAAGTCGAAGAAAAAACTGATTACATATTATTGTTAAATGTTGGATACGTGACAATTATATCTCCAGTTATAAAACGGAGTCTGGATTAATATCTTCGAAGTACTTAAAATCTATAAATATAGAAGTGCACACACGCTGAAGTTCATAGTCTAATAATATAAAATAACAGTTTTTAAACGTTGACACTGTCTAACTCATTCCAATTATTCTAGGACAGATATTTGTCATCATTAATTATAGTTCAAAGCACGCTCGTGATGAGCCCCGGTGATTCTCCACTTTTCGCAGCTTTTCTCTCTATCACCTCAACATCATCTTGTTATCCACCAAATCTCGCTCTCGCTCCAAGAGAACTTGCTGCCACTCTCTTTCGAGACCCTTTCTTCACTCGCTTAACTCTCTTCCCAAACCCTCTCCAACGGGAGGCGTTTATCTCGTCCACTCAAATTGTAGCCAAGGTGTGAGGTCACTCATAATCAGACCCGTTCCTGGATCTCTATCTAGGAAGCAAGAAATCGTAGTGCACCTCTCACCAAGGTTATATTTTTTCCCACAGCGGTCATTTGCAACCGAGGTCTTTTTCCTACCGGGGTGTAATACTTGGAATTCTTTTGTTCAGGATTCTTCTCAACACAATAAAAAGCAGTTCTATTCAGATCACTTAAAAAGTTACTGACATGAGAAAATATTCCAGTAAAGTTAGTTTCACTATGCAGGGTTTTTCGTCAAGGCTATTCTCACGCCCAGAGAAATTTCTCATTTAAAAGCAAATCGTTACAACACCCGCCCCTTGAGAGGATTCTTTCGGGTATGGTACGAAAAATCACCAGAGAGCAATATCAAATCTGTAAGCTCTATTACATCAGAGTGGCAAAAAAAATAATTAAAAACATTGATACCTTATTTTAATTCGCGTTCTGATCAAAGCTGATACACTTTTTACACTATTTGAGAATGCTCATTTTTAAATAATTCAGTACTTAATAAAGAAAAATATCTGACCAGACTTTTAATTACACATAATACACAAACAATTTACAAAAATAAATAACTATATACAAAAATTTCTTTAATGAGTTTATTCTACTTTGCTAAGGCAGTCAACATGAGCAATTCCTTTGCCAGGCCGATGTTTAATGGCGTAATGGTACGGTTGCAGAGTTAGAGCCCATCTAAGTAATCTAGGATTATTTCCAGAATTTCTTTTCAAAAAACTTTCGGTTTCGGAGAATTTTCTGCTTAAGTAATGTTCTTCGGAACCTTCTCTTTGCACTAGAATTATTCCAATCCCTTTTTCGGAAACATCTGTCTGCACTATAAATTACTTTTGGTAATTTGTAGCATATGATATTGGTTTTTCGGTAAGCTTTGTTTTTAAGGTTTCAAATAGTTTACTCATTTCTTCGGCCTAAACTATGCGCTCCCTTTTATTTTTTCTCTTCAATGCACGCGTCGGCGGTTCTACTATGATAGCATAATCTTTTATGTAACGGCAGTAGTACCCCGCCAATCCTAAACATCTGCGAATTTCAGTCTTATTCTTCGAAATTGGTAATTCTTTTATTGCTTTTATTTTTGCTTCTGCCGGGCTACGACGCCCCTTCCCCACTACATGTCCAAAATACTTCCCTGTTTTCTGAGCTAACTTACACTTTGCTATTTTAATTTCCAATTTCGCTTCATTAGAAGCTTTTTAGAACTATTCGAAAGTTACATGAAGTTAGAAGTTAGAAAGTTACATGAACATTAGAAAGTTACACGAAGCAATTGAAAACAATTGCTTCATGTAACTTTCACAGTCTTCGGAAAAGATGACCATGTCATCTAGGTAGTACAAACAAAATGGGTTATTATCGTATTCCCCTTCCACTAAGAGATTTAGATCTAACATTCTTTTCATTTCGTTACGAAGTATTTCCGTCTGTCTTGGTGACATTCTGTAGGGTCTCAATTTAATAACTTTATGCTCTGACAAATCAATGTCGTATTCGATTAGCCCGAGAGTAGTCGCGACATTTTTTAGAACGTTAGTAGTCGCGTTCGGTCCATTTGCCGCCGTTACCAGCAGGCCGAAAACGAAGGGGAAACTTGCCGGTGTTATCAGATGATCGAAAACGGATAACGTAGGGTGAAAATATTGACTGAACTTTAAAAGGTTACAGCAATTATTCATTTTACAACATTTTACAACAATTATTTATTTCACAACCTTTTACAGCAATTATTTATTTCGCTTAAGTATATATTCAGTTGGCATCTAGATAAGTGTTTTTAATAACTCTTTCTTCGTTTTGCATAAATACTTAAAAGTAAATAGTAAATGATTTGATTGCATTTCTGATGTTACTATAAATCAATAATTAGTAGGAAAACATTTACGAGTATGAATCTAAATTCGTGATAGGGTTTATTTATTTATTTATTTTGGAAGGACATAATCAGAGTCAGGTAGATTTTTATGATATTCCGGCACTCTATATCCATTTAATAAAATAAAATAAATAAATTTAGCATCAATATATTACACTGACATTAAATTGAACAATTAAACTGAAAATAAAAATGGAACCTATGACATGCAACACAAAAACCAAATACAATACCACTAATTTTCCAGCATATTATATATATACAGGGTGCATAGGAAAGTCCCTTTAACCTGAAAATACTTGCGAACGGAGAGAGCTATAGCTATGCAAGTGATATAACGGTATAGTAAAGCGACTACGCCTGATTAAATGCAAACGACAGCAGCGCTCCTAGTGGCGAAATTTGGAAGATAGCTATTGCAAATAGAAAACGAAAAGAGATAGAGCAAAATTTCCAGTTAGAAAGTTTTAGAGCAACAATTAATTAGTACGAAACGACATTTGGTTTACATGGATAAGATAAACCTTCGCCTGTTTACCCAAAAATGTTCGAAATCGATGCACTCCATTTTGTGCAAACGTTTGAATGGAATAGCCAGAAGTATGAAGAAATACGCGGAATTTATTGTATAAATAAGTACTTATCTCAATACATTTTGATAACATCGCACACAAAAAACAAAACAAAAACTCACAGTGAGGAAAAGTTAATATTCAGTCTGTTCGAAAAGTTCGCCATTGCTCACGATACACGTTTGTATTCGTGAGAGTAATTCTGCATGCACATTTCTCAGTATGGAACGTCTATTACAAGCCTCTTCAATACGACGGCTTAGATTTAACCCTTCCAAGGGCGGTGGCTAGACGGTCTAGCCACCTAATTTTAATTCCGAAACTGACAAATGACATCAAGAATCTTTTAATAAAATTTTGCTTTTGTAATTAAAGTGCAAATTAGCGGAGTTTTATTTACTCAGAAATTCGTTTGAATGTTCTGGTATCAGTCAATTATTTCATCACTTTACGAACAGAATTCTTCTGCCCCTGAAAGGGTTAAACTAAAGTTTTAAATGCATTGGAAATTAAATTTTTACAGACATTATAGTACAGTAGAACGTCACAATCTACAATTGCGCACTGCTACATTTCCGAAATATGAATATGCAAAGTAGAATCGTCTCTCATCGATTTATGACATTTTTGGGTATTCAGGCACATATTTATCTTATCCGAGTGAACCAAATGCCGTTTTGTACTAATTAATTGATGCTCTACAACTTTCTAATTAGAAATTTTGCTCTATGTCTTTTCGTTTTCGATTTGCAATGGATATCTTCCAAATTTCGCCGCTAGGTGCGCTGCTGTCGTTTGCATTAGGTCGGGCGTAGTTGCTTTACTATACCGTTACCTCACTTTCATAGCTGTAGCTCTCTCCGTTCGCAAGTATTTTCAGGTTAAAGGGACTTTCCTATGCACCCTGTATATATATATATATATATATATATATAATAAAGAAAAAGGTAAAAAATACTTAACTTCGAAATTATAAATGGAAATGTTGTAACTACGTTTTATTTATTTATTTTGTGGGATGTCTGTGTGTGTATGAGGGAGGAGAGGAGGGGGGTCTCGATTTGTAGTTTTTGTACTTATTTCAGGGTGGGAGCAGCACCCTTGAATAAAAACCCTGGATACGAACTTCGCTTATATAAAGTAAATAATAAATAAGTTATTGAAATTATATATTTAATTTAAATACATTTGTAATTGTAGATTTAAATCCTAAGATGGATAAATTATTTTAATTAATAGAACCATTGAAAGGTTCATCTTAATAGGGATGTATTTTACAGCAACTATTTAATTAAAATAAATATTCAGTTGTACATTTCATAATAAGGTATTAATATTATAATTTATTGTTTTATAATAACATTCATTAAAATAATAAAAACAATAAGAAAATTTTCTCCGAAATTATAAATATGCAGCAATAATTTAATTTAAATGAATTTTCTCTCATATTCTGGAAAACATTATTCTGAAAAATAGTTTGAACAATTGATGAAAAACAACAAATTTAAATTTGTTAGATACCGCCCCCAAGCCTCTATTGGATTTCAATAATAATAATAATAATAATAAAACATTTTCTGCGGCATTGTTTAAAAAAATATATATGTTTTTACTTACAGTATGAAAAATTAAAAATAGATAAATTTTAGAAAAATACTTAAAATATTTTTTAAAGTCATAGTATAAACATTCACTGAATTATCCAAAAGAGATTTTTATTTCGTAATTTCTAACCTACATTATAAAATTCTCATTATTTTTCTTATTGTACAAATAAATTATATGTATGTTCTTCACAGATGAATCATACTACATTTCTGAGAAAATTGTTTTATCTTTCGAATTTGTTTTATTGTACAAAAACGATACTTTTCAGATTTTGGAGATACGGCAATTTTTTTACTGATTCCCACCAAAATTCTCTTCTCTCTTTTTTAATGGTTTGGCAGTGTTATTGTCTGTTTTCTTTCATTTATATGTTCCGGTAATAAATGGAAAGCAAGTTCTTTGAAATAATGATGATGAATTTCCCTTTTTTTCCATATTTAAACGATTGTCAATTTGAGAATTTATTCCCGCAATATTTCACAATGAAAAAAAAATGTAAGTGACCATCCATCAGTTTTTTGTGCGAACTGACTTCACAACTAATATAATAAAACAATTTTAAGTCACATTCCAAAAGTAAAAAAAGTATTCTATGAACGGGTAAAATAGCAGATAGAAAGAAAGACGAAATAACAACAGGCAGAAGGTCCGGGCTTCGAAGAAACTTTCCCCCACAGATTTCGCGGAAATGGGAAAGGATGAACACGAGGGGGGAAAATTCAACTAACGCAAGTGGACGCAACGCGGTCATTTAGACCGATTGAAACTTAAGAATGTGATAAAATGCTAAGAAATAGCAAGAATGACTTGCAATTTTACTACACAAGAGTGTGAACACTCAAGGACAGCTACCCGGAATTTGGCTATCATAACTTTAATGGGAAATGAGTTACAGGAAGATAACGAATTTCGGGCGGGGAAAAGACCAACGCGCGACTATTAACGGGTTAAATCTGTGACACCTGGATCTTTTGAGAAAACTACTCTAAATCGATACAACGAAATTTCTAATTGCTGTAATTGTTCCGAATCGCATTTAAATTCCAAATTACTTTCTTTTACGACTTTATCAAACTTATAAATTCCAGAATGCGCACTAGGAAATATGATTTTAGATCTAGATTTTCCTCAATCGCTCGCGTCAATTTTTTTTCTAATCTATCCGTTTTCCATAACGTTTTAACAAATTATATGGTATATCTGTGACTTATCTAGCCTACCTGGCATATTAACAATGGAACTAGTTTCGGAAGTCTGTGCTTCTGTTTTATCAGGCCTTATCCAACTAACATCTTATTCAGTTTATTAGTTGCTAAGACAAAGACCTCATCTTCCCCATTGAACTTCCTTTCCACGGCCTTTTTGTCATACCAGACTTTTCTTTTGTCGCGTGTTAAAGTCATATTTTCGATAGCAAGATCCTGACATCTTTTTAATCTATTAAAGAAATTAAAAACATATTCCATCATGCGTTCATTTTTCTCCGCCTCCTTAACAATATTTCGCCAAAAACAATAACGCAAGACCTTATCTTTAGTTTTTGATTCACCTAAGTGTAACACGATTCCTTCATGACCCGCACTTAAAATATCTTTTCTGCCTTTTAGTGAAACCACCAATTGCACTATCTCATTTTTGCGATTATCCATTGTGCTTCGTATCATGAGTGAATTTCTGATTTCATAATGCGATTTCTTTTCATTAGCATTTTCCCTAATTTCTTTAAGTGGGGAATCTAAATCTTGTTCCCTTTTGAATTCATTCCTCCCTATTGTAGCTAAACTCACAATCCCATCTTTTTGTACTAAAGGCAATAATCCCGGTTCTATAATTTCTTCGTCCCCTTCACCCGTCAAATTTTCTCCCTCTTTCAAAGGATCTACGTTTAAACTTTCTTCACTTTCTATTGGCTTAGCGCGTTCTTCCCCTTTGTCAGTTTTCTGCTCGCTGTCAGCATCAGACAGGTCAAGATTTCTTTTTGTCTGCGCTCGCGTAAATACAGCGTTAATAATTGAGTTTTCTGTTTAGCTCGCTCCAATAAGTTTTGTGTTTCATTCCCTAACAAATAATATTGCATATCTGTTTCGCTATCAGTTACACCTGCCGTGGTTTCAACTACCCGTACTCCTTCAATCTCTAACGTGATTTCTGCCACAGGTAGACAACGTAATCTACAATCCAAGGGCGTTTTTACCCTGACATATTGTCCATTCATGCGATCATGAGGGACAAAATAACTTGAAATGATATCTAAACAGGTCCCGCTGTCTCTTAAAATTGTTGTCTCCCTCCCATTTACTAATCCTTTACTCAAATAAGGCGAGAAAGGTCCCTCAAACTCTGGCTGTTTGCTAACACGATTGACACTCGCAATATCTTTATCTTTCTTTTTAAGTTCCGGACAATTATTTCTATAGTGCGATGAGGAATTGCACACAAAGCACATGTTAACACGCCTTTTTTCGAAAGCTTTCTCTCTCTCTTTGTTCTCACTACGGTCCCTCCAATTTAGGTTTTTTCAGGGCTTTTGTTCTCGCTACGCGTTTTGTCCCAAGACCTAATCCTTTCCGTTTTATTTTCAAGAAGGGGCTTAGAATTCCATATTCTTTTAGGTGGGCGTTTGATTGCTTCGTACGCATCTAAATGCTTAACTAATTCGTCCGGATCTTTGAAATTTGCCCAATTCTCATTAAAATGTTCTCTCATTTCCTGAGACGCTCTTTTCTTAATTTGATCGGTTACACGCAGTTTTTTTAATTGTTCAAAGTCCGTAATTTCTAAATTCGCAAGCCACCCTTCCAAGTAACCGTTCAATTCAAAAACTAAATCTTTCCAAGGAGTATTTGGATTCCGTGCGTGTTTATTAATTTTCTGTCTATACGACACTGTAGTCATTTTAAAACGCTCTAACAACTTGGTTTTTACAAAATGATAATCGTCCACTTTATCTTCCGGTTCTCTCAAAAGCAGTTCAGACATTTCTACTGGTAAAAGAGCTAATAAATTAGTTATAACTCATCTGATTGTGAATTGCATTTTTTTGCTTGTCTCTCGAATAAATTTAGAAACAAAGAAATTTCTGAATTCTTTTCATGAAAACGATGCATAATTGTTGTAATCGGTAATTTATTCGTTTTTTTCAGAGGTATTATTTGACGTGCTACGTGCCTCTGTTTCCTGAGTTAATCTCAATTTAGCTAATTGGAATTCACGTTCTTATTCTTTTTCTAAACGTTCTTTTTCTTTTTCAACGCGCACTCTCTCCAATTCTTCACGCTCTAACGCTAATCTTTCCTTTTCTTTTTCTTCGTATAATTTATTTTCCCTATCTTTTTCTATGAAATTTACTTGAGCTACCGCAAAATCCTTATCATAATCATCCATCGCTTCTATCTTTCTTATTATTTCCTTTATTGTATCGCTTTCATCTAATTCTATTTGAAGTTCTTTAGCTAACATTTGTAAATCAGGTTTCCTGTAATATTTTAATTCCGAAATTTTTAGGATTTTCGCTCACACAATTTTAAAAACAATGAAACAAACTTTAGGCTTTCACCTACTATACGACTTTTCAGGTATCTGATTTCATCTCAAACATATACAAACATAACAAAAATACTCTGGAAAAATCAATATACATATATTATTTCTCAATTTTAACCTGTCCTTAAAATTCACTGAAGAATTTGGGCACAATACGTATATGGTTTAAAATTTCTCTCACATAATACAATTAAACAGAAAGAAAGAAAGAGAAAAAAAAAATTATACATAAATGTTTTATTTAAACACTTTTCCCCTGTTACTAAGATACTTTATCTCTGCAAACGCAAATGAGATTTTGAAATGTTGATATGCTTTTTGGCTTAAACGTAAGAAAAATAGCAAAATTTTCAAGCATAAAATCACTTATTAAATTTAAGCAAAATTTACTCTATGTTTTGTGTGAATCATTACAATGCTCAGCATGCATCATTTATTGCTATTATTATTTTTAATCACCGATTTTAGCTCGACGTGATTTCTTAATACTAGGTAAAATATAAAATACAGTTATCCTCCAATGCACAAAAGAAAAATAGGCACTCCTATTACCTTTTCAACCTAAGCATTTCAAAATAACAATAGTTAAAAGATAACCCTTCTTTTCTTTCTTTACAGAAAAATGACACTATAACTAACCCGCAGTTACTATGTTTACTTTTTGCCCCCAAAATAACACAACCAAAAATTTCTAAGTCACTCTAAAAGTAAACAGAGCTTACCTGTTGTCAATTCGGTCATCACTCTTTGTCCACTAGCTATTCTTTTCATAAATTCTAGGGTCTGTCACACATTTCTCCTGAACTAGTATGATGAGTCTCGCTTGTTGTCATCTAATCCTTTATTCCGGCATTCAGATCAGGCTGGGGGAATTCTTTCAACTTAAAAGTTCTTTTTTTTAATCACAGTTCAATAAAATGTCACAGAGCTGTCTATTTCACAGTAATGGCGATTTAGTACTTTCACAAAAGAAAATCTTTATCCGTTAATCTGGCGATCTTTGTCATAAAACATCCCTGAGCTACCACCATCTGTAAAAAGTTCTGAGTATGTCAATCAAATTGTAAGTTTCATGGTAGCGTACGACACACCTTTCTTTCGAATCTTAAATTAATCTTTATTAATTAAAAGACGAAGAAAAACTAATTACATATTATTGTTAAATGTTGGATTCGTGACAATTATATCTCCAGTTATAAAACGGAGTCTGGATTAATATCTTCGAAGTACTTAAAGTCTATAAATATAGAAGTGCACACACGCTGAAGTTCATAGTCTAATAATATAAAATAACAGTTTTTAAACGTTGACACTGTCTAACTCATTCCAATTACTCTAGGACAGATATTTGTCATCATTAATTATAGTTCAAAGCACGCTCGTGATGAGCCTTGGTGATTCTCCACTTTTCGCAGCTTTTCTCTCTGTCACCTCAACATCATCTTGTTATCCACCAAATCTCGCTCTCGCTCCAAGAGAGCTTACTGCCACTCTCTTTCGAGACCCTTTCTCCACTCCCTTAACTCTCTTCCCAACCCCTCTCCAACGGGAGGTGTTTATCTCGTCCACTCAAATTGTAGCCAAAAGGTGAGGTCACTCATAATCAGAGCCGTTCCTGGATCTCTATCTAGGAAACACGAAATCGTAGTGCACCTCTCACCAAGGTGATATTTTTTCCCCACAGCAGTCATTTGCAACAGAGGTCTTTTTCCTACCAGTGTGTAATACTTGGAATTATTTTGTTCAATATTCTTCTCAACACAAGAAAAAGCAGTTCTATTCACATCACTTAAAAATTACCGATATGAGAAAATATTCCAGTAAAGTTAGTTTCACTATGCAGGGTTTTTAGTCAAGGCTATTCCCACGCCCAGAGAAATTTCTCATTTAAAAGAAAATCTTTACAATATTACGCACATTTAACATTAGAAAAAAATGCGGTTGCAATACAAGAATTTAATAAATATAAGTTACTAACTGACAATTTATTGTTCTAGCTGCTTGTTTGAGTCTTTGATGATACGAAACAATCTTCAATGAAGTTTGTACCGACAAATTTTCTTATTTACTTTTAAAAGCTCTTTGTAACAGCGGGGTGAGTTTCTAAGCTTTTTCAAGTGACTTTTTAAATTTGTTTGTCACTATCACTTGACAGTCTTGAAAAGTTTCCTTCATAGAGCCAAAAGTCTTCAAACAAGTTCAAGGTGCTTCTTAATTAAGGAATTTCTTTTGCAGGACAGACGACGTAAATGCGGGCGACGTAAGTCGGGGTACTACTATATACAGAATGAAGTTACTTTTTCAGTTTAACATCCATGCGAAATGGCGTATTAGGTACACTAGCTCAGCTCTGGATTTAAAAATTATTTTTAAGCTAGGAGTTTTCTCCCAATTTGACCTATGTGGCGTATATCTGACCTAAGTTTTTTTTTCCTCTCTGAGTTCCTCTGGATTCGAATGGTTACACTTCGTTTGGCACGCGGAGCAAGTTGGACAAGATTTTCATCTTGCATTTAAAACATAGGATTTTAATCTGTTGCAGGTGTAATATTCGCCTAGTGTCATTGATTTTATATCGTTTTGATTTGTGCACGGATATGAAGCTGCAGAATAATGCAGGAAAATGAAAAGTAAAGTAATAAAAATAATTAAAGCCTCCCAACAGTCAGTTAAAGCAGATACAGAAATGCAATTTTTTTTCATTAGAACAAAACAGGTTTTTTATGTTCAAACAACAATTTTTAATCCAAAAATATCATAATTTTATAAGATTTACATTACAAGCAGCCTAAGAAAAGAACACTGAATTAGAAAAGCTTTAAATTTTTATTTGTCTATTATTTTTCGTAGCGTGGATTAAAAAATATGTTCTATTGTTTCCGTTTACAGCTTATTTGATAAGAATTAATAAGAATCATTTTGAGATTCTTGGTGACAGTCATATTGATGATGATATTCTTCTGAACTTATATAACAAACACTTAAGAAAAATAATATATTTTTGGCATTTATTCCTAAAACCCTGAGTTGCTTTCAATAAAAATGCAAATGCAGGTGTTGAACTAAGCGTTGAACTAAGCTAATGTGGTTAAATTTTCCCCATTTCCCATGGTTAAACTTGCGCCACAAGTATTATTGAATAGATAAGTGGGGCTATAAGAATACAGTAAAACCTCCCTAAAGCGACCACGTTCCGTTCCAATAAAAATTGGTCGCTTCGAGAGGTGGTCTATTAATGGAGGTCATGTTTAAATCTAGATTTTAATTGTTGAATATAGGTAACAATTAATGTTACTAAAATTTATTTTTCACATTAGGAAAATGTATAAAAATTTAAGTATCAAAATACAGGTCAATTTCATAAGTTAATTACTGCAGAGTTTAAAAAAAGAATACATTGACGTTTACTTTGATTTTTCGGTTTTATCTTTTATAACTTTTATTTCCCAGTCCTTTTAAAGTTCAGTAAATAAATGCAATTTTTTTTGGACGGGAACAAGTAACGGCGATTTCATTAATTTATCTATTTCTTTAAGAGTTCCCTGACAAAAAAGGGCAGGGGAGCTTATTGACCGTCATTCTTAATTTGTCATAAGAGTTCAATTCATTGCCTAAAAAGGTACAAAGTGGTTTAAACGCTTTAAAGTTATACGCAATAATAATAAAAAAAATCTAAACTTAGTTTAGAAGTTTCATGAATGATGCGCTTTCCGGAATTATTTTTCTAATATATCCTTATTCAAACGACCAGAAAAAACGGAATTTTCTTCAAAGAAATTGGTCGCTCATGGAAGGAGTTCATCTGGGATGGTCTCTGAAAGGATATAAAATTAGTATCCAGCCTATGGGAATAAATTTCGTTCCATGAAAAAAATGGTCGTTTAATGGTCGTTAAATGGTCGTTTAATGGTCGTTAATGAGGTGGTCACTTAATAGAAGTAGTCGCACATGGAAGTTTCACTGCATTTATATATTAAAATGCTACACAAGAATATTAACAAAATTTTAAAATCTATATTCTGAAGTTATTTATGAATATAAAGGTCAATGATGTGACAAACAATGTTTGGCAGCAATGGAAAGTTAAAATCTGAGAAAGCTACTATCAATGAACATCAAAGTATAGACTTTTTTAAAATCTGTATTGAAACAATGCACTGAACTTTTATTTTACTACGCTCACTCAAACAGTATAAAAAAGAGCCTGGAGAATTATTCCAAATTGTTAGATTAAAAATAATACTATATCATTTACTATACTATATGTAATATCAATTGACCTTGGTCATTTTCCAGGTCCTTAACTTAGGTCAGTAATTATGGTAACATGGGGTTAGGCTTAATAACTGATCTACTGTTTTCCCATGAAAACAGTGGGAGGAAGTGGAGAGGAAAGATGTCTTGGAGAACCTAATTGAAATTACATAAATTCAATTTATTTTTCTTAAATGAGCAACAAAATACACAATCCGGGACTCGAACCCAGAACCTTTGACTTGCATTTTTAATATTCTACAGTTTGAGCTGACTGGACTGACAACCGGCGGGCATATTTCGCTCAGATAATATTATTGGTAATAACATCTGGACAGCCATGTAGTGAAATCAACAGAATAAATCAGAGGTAATGAAACTTCATTTAGACGATGCTGACGTAGACACACTATTATTTTTACCTCAGTCATACTGATTGGTAAAGTTATCATATATATAAATTAAGCATAAAGTTTTCCAAAGATTTCAAAATATTATCATGAAATAACCGTTAAAGATTACAATGTAAAATGTGCGAAACAAAAAACAGACATTTATCAAAGTATAATAGATTTTGCGTAACATTTATTTTTTTAATTAAAAGAAAGAGTTTTATAGCCACTCAATACAAACCACAGCCTTTGAAAAGTGAGGTTCAAAAACACATTTTTTTAGGTTCATTATCAGGTTCTTTTTTAGATCTGAATTAGGTTCATTATAATTATAAAGAATCAAGTTTTTTTTTCTTTAAAAAAAAAAAAAAAAAAAAGACTGAGAGAGTAGAATTTTTTATAAAAAGAAAATATTTGCACAGTTTTCAGAATTGTATTAGAAATTTAAAAAAAAATGTTTCAATGCATATTGTGGAATGTTATTTAATTATTGATTATTGCCTTTATTATTAAACATTTCAATACATTTTGTTAACCGATTTTTCCAAATGACTATTATTCATAGCTGAAAAGTTTTACGTTTCTCTCTAGCCAGACTCGTACAGTAATCTTTATCATATTTATTCGCTCAATTTCAGCGATTAAATATGGCTGAAATTTCTATTAAAAAATTAATGGTAACAAAGAACGTAAAAATTGGCAGATGTGATATTATGCTATTTCTTGTATTTTAACATCAGGATCTAAGGTTTCATAACCATAAACTTCTTGAAATTTTCTTTTATTAGAGTAATAACTTACCTTTAAAAGTGATAAGAAAGCATAGGCATTTATCCAATCATATTAGATTAAGCTAATTATGTTTCCCAACTGAGGGAAGAAATCTTCGAACCCAGAACCTTTGACCAAATGTTTTACCAAAACTGTTAGTCATAGGTTCTGAGTCAAATCAAAGGTTGCAAGTCAAAGATTCTGGTTTTGAGACTTGGGACTTTTTTAATTCAGTTGTAAAATTGAATTCGCATGATAACTTTACCAATCAGTATGATTTACTTAGAAATAAAAGTGAAATTGCATAGATAAATAATAAGTCAGGGGGCCCACTTATCCTACTTTATATTAGTTTAGCAAGCAACCTAATTAGTGTTCATTTATATGGTAAAAATAATGCGTATGCTTTCTTAAGTTAAGAAAAGGTTATTTGTGTATATATACATATACAGGTTGTTTAAAAAAAGATGGACAAAATTTGAAGAGGTGACAGTACACATCCAAACAAACAACTTTCATCAAAGAATGCATAGTCAGAATTAAAACACAAAGCCGCTAGAGGGCATCAAAGGCGTTGTTCATATACGATACTAAAACGAACAAAGAATGATTAAGTAACAAAAGCAAGGTGAAATACCGCTCTCCGTACAATTGCTGAGCCTCTGATCCATTTTAATTTGCAGTTCTGTAGATAAAATGCATATCAGCCTTTTCCCTATTAGTGAAAAGCAACTTCTTCCTGTACATTCCTACAGCGATTGACAGATGCACACTCGGATCAGCAGCATTTATGTATCAAGCGAGGCAAAATTTTATATACGCGTTTTTCTTCTCCCCCCTGTCACATCTGCATGCCATTAGTGTCGTTATTCTTAAGATAGCTCGCAAAAGGAATGGATCTTTAACGATTGATTGGACCAATTTTCCGAATGCGCCAGCACATTTGCAATTTATGTCCGACCATGCATTATTTGATAAATGTTGTTTGTTTGGATGTGCACTATCACATCTTAAAGTTTTGCCTATTTTTTATGAAACACCCTGTGTTAAGAAACCGAATTTTATAAATTTAACTTTTAAAAAGTTAAGGTATATTGTGTTTCAGATACGCTACATTAAGAGATCCTTAATTATTATACCATAAAAATGGGCAACATGTATTTTTTAAATTAGAATTTCCAATTTTTTATGCTACAAATTAAAGTGTTTTTAAACTATTCCTTTTAATAAATTGTTATTTATTGATTGGAAAAAGAGTTTCACATGAAATCTTTTTCAACATAAAATCTAACATAAAAAACACAAAAAATATGTACAAGAAAATTCACTAAATTCCAGTTGTGATCTCTGCAGCAGTGTTAATCAGATTTCCGTGCTCAAAAGTTTGGTCGATGCATGTAGCATATTAGGAATATAGAAAAATCGTAATCTAGTTTGTGAAAGTTGTGTAAAGTCAAATATATTTTCCTATTGCATAAGAGAGCAACTTAATTAGTATAGTATAGAAAGCTTTAATATTCTTTTTGAAGATTGAGCTTTTACTTTTGCAAAAAAGTATGTGTTAGAAACGTTAATACACGAGAATAAAAATTTAAAAAAAAAATTCTTCAAATAATTTATTTTCGTTATGAAAATTAAAACTTAAGTGAGTTAACTTAATTTTTAGAAATTTGTATGTGTAATAATGCTTTGAGTTATTTTTCAATTTTATTCAAAAATAATTCTTTTATTATTGTATCAATACAAATGTTTTTCCTATAGCGAAAATATTATTGATCCTAAACAAAGAAACGCTGACTAATTTTCTATACTTTCAATAAATCACAATTTATAAAAGTGGATTCTCGTTAAATCTTTCTTTTCAAATGCAAAGTCTCTTATACGTACCTATTCAAATGCATATATATATATATATATGTATGTATGTATACATATGTACAATAAAATGAACTCAATTACAGCTGTAATTACTTCATGGGTTATTAATCATATTTCCTGTCTCTAAGGTTGTATTAAAGCATGTACCACATTAAGAGTTTGGAAAAATCAGAATCTTTGAGAAAAATCAAATTTATTTTTCTATTGCTTAAGAAAGCAACTTAATTACCGTAACTTAATAGGATAGGAATAATGAGGAAGCTTTGTTTTTTTTCTTTGAAGATTAATTTGTATTTGATGGAAGAGAATTTGAAGACGTTTATGCGGGAAGTACCTTAGTAAATGGGAATAAAATGCAGTAGATCCCACGATGCATCGTTTGCCATACTCAACAAAATTTATTGAAATGTTTCATTTAATTATTAAAAATAAATCCGAATACAAGGAATTGCTTTATTGGCAAATTGTATCCTGAAGCATTAAGATTAATAAATATTTTTTTTTTCTTATTAAGAGCTGTCTTGTCGATGACTATTCGATAAATAATTTATTACCTCCATGATTACAAATATCCTACCTGTCTTATATCTTTTAAATACAATGTGTTATGCATTTAAAATGACATGGCATAAAAAAAACATTAAAGGAAAATTACGAGTGTAATCAGTAAACGAGGAATGAATCAAATTCCCACTCACAAAGGTATTGTCGACGCATAGGAATATAGAAATATCATAATTTGGTTTGCGAAGACTGAAATTAACTACTCGATTTCTTAAAAGAGCAACATAATCAGCGTAATCCAATGTAATTGGAAAAATGCCTATGCTTTCTAATCACATTTAAAGGTAAGTTATTAAAGAAAACTTTAAGAAGTTTATGGTTAATAACCCTTAGATCCTGATTTTAAAATGCAAGAAATAGCATAATGTCACATCTGCCAATTTTTACGCTTTTTTGTTAGCATTAATTTTTGAATAGAAATTTCAGCCATATTTAATCGGCGAAATTGGGCGAATAAATATCACAAAGATTATTGTACGAATCTGATTAGAGAGAAGAGTAAAAATTTTCAGCTATGAATATTAGTCCTTTGAAAAAAATCCGTTAACAAAATGCATTGAAATGTTTCATTTAGTAATAAAGGCAATTAACAATAATTAAATAACATTCCACAGCATGCATTCAAATAATTTATAATGCAATCCTGAAAACTATGCAAATATTTTCTTTTTATTAAAAATTCTACTCTCTCAGTCGATATAAAAAAAATACTCGATTCTTTATAATTATAATGAACATAATTCAGTGATTAAAAAAATAAAATGGGTTGAACAAAACAAATTGAACCTCACTTTTCAAAGGCTATGGCTGGTATTGAGTGGTCATAAAAATCTTAATTAAAACTTAAATATTACGCAAAATCTATTATACTTAGATAAATATGTGTTTTTTGTTACGCACATATTACATTATAACCTTTAACGGCTATTTTGTGAAAATATTTTGAAATATTTGGTAAACTTTATGCTTAACTTATATATATTTTTTAAATAATTAAGAGACCTCAATTGGCTCTTCGAACACTATGTACAAAAGCATAGCCCCTGAAAGTAAAAAAAAAATAAAATAAAAGTAAAAAAACCGCTGCATTTGAACAACGGATTTCCCATTTTGAAATTGGGGGAGTTAATTTTGCGCCAATAAATCTTGATTATATAGCCGCGATATTTATTACTTAGATTCTGTCACATTTTGTTGGTGTTTTCCCCTACAGAATCGGTCGCAAAATGGTTTGAAAATGGTTTAAAAGTGGATTAAGTACCTAATCCCCCGACTGATGTTTCCGAACATCTATACAGTTACTCTGACATAGTGGATCATCCCAAACTAGGAGTTCACGGAAGTACCGTTTTGTGTTTATCGGGTTCACTCGCGCTCACACATACAAATCATGATTACTAAAGGGTAAAGGTCCCATCTCATGTGCCGCAAAATTTGGCGAATTTTTCGTGGCGATATATGTTTCGATGTTGTTGTGATCGTTGGCATTTGGTAAGATAATTTGGTAAATTTTTAAATAAAATAAAATAAAATATATGTAATATATAATTAAATGCACATATATCAGGTAATCCAGAAAGTAAGTTCCGTTTTCCATTTTCGCCGCTGAATACCCGTGTTCGTTAGTTCAAGCATACACATTCTTCCTGCTGATTCATTGGTAAGTGAGGAAAATCATTTTCAGATCGCTGATTTATTCGGATCTTAATTTGTGAGAGTTTAAAATGTTTAAAACAATCGAGCATCCCGTCGCATACAGGATACGATCGGCCATCTGATTTCTACGCCTAAGCTGAGTTACCGAGGTGGTCATCCCTGTCATTTGTTTTTGAAACACCAAAGCATGTAAATTCACAGATAAATTTGTGAGGTTTACGGGCCCAATGCGATGAGCGATTCCATGGTCAGAAGGTGGTCGCGGCACTTCAATGAACGACGTGAAAACAAAGTTTTTTTTTTCACTCTCCAAAAGCCCGGATCTCGCCCCAAGTGATTTTCATCTTTTCAAGCACCTGAAGACTTTTCTTGCTGGCAACCATTTCAGGAACAACGACGAGGTAAGATCCGTTGTTACACAATGGTTGAAATCGCAGGTGGCATCGGTCTGTGAGAAGGGCATCCAAACACTCGTGCCTCGCTACGATAAATGCCTAAACAATAGTGGTACCTATGTCGAAAATTATTCCGACGCTTGTAGTTCATTATTTAATAAAAGTTAGTTCCAAATAATTTTTTCCTTTTCTTTTGTTGCTAAACGGATCTTACTTTCTGGTTTACCTGATGACATTATACAACATAATATAATAATATAATATACATACATGTACATATATACCGGGTGTCCTAAAAAGGACTGACTGATTTTAAAATTCAATAACTTCCAAACGGTGACAGATATTAAAAAAATTCTTGCAGGAGGGTTATGCATAAAGTCAAAAGATTTTTTACAGTTATTTTCGATTTTAGTTCGAATTACAAACAATAGATGGCGCTGCGATCAATAGAGGCTAAATTTCAGGCTCGATTTTTGGTACTTCGTGGCCCGGATAATACATTTCCATCTCCTTTTTCTGCATGGAACAACAGAAGGACCAAAAATCGAGCCTGTATTTAGCGACTATTGCTTACAGCGCCATCTATTGTTTGTAATTCGAACTAAAATCGAAAATCACTGTAATAAAACTTTTGACTTTATGCATAACCCTCCTGCAAGAATTTTTTTAATATCTGTCACCGTTTGAAAGTTATTGAATTTTAAAATCAGTCAGTCTTTTTTGGGACACCCGGTATATATATATATATATATATATATTGTATTATATTATTTAATAATATATAAAAAATATAAATATAATATAAAAAAATACAATATAATTAAAATAAAATTTGGTAAGAATCTAAAGTAGTGTTTTAACGCTATTTTGGAATTCTTCGTCAACCGCGCTCCTGTGCTATCCTGTGCACAGGGTACGGAACGCTTCCTTTCTTAACGCAGTGTGTTCAGAAAGTAAAAACATAAAAATTATGTAAAAAAATTGTCTAACAACGGCCGTAATCTATTCATGAATTATTAATCGCATTCCTCATTTTTAAACTTTTACTGATGTATGCCACACTATTTGGAGTATCGAAAAGTTATAATTTGGTTTGCGGTAACTCAAGTTTTTTTTTTTTTTCGCTACTTAAGAGAGAAACTTCATTAGCGAAAGTTAATATGATAGAGGAAAAAAAACACATACTTTCTTATCCCTTTTGCAAATTACTTTCTTCTTTCATAAGTTCAAGAAAGTTACGTATGGGAAACGTTATTGCATAAGAATAAAAATGCAAGCAATAAATTAATATATAATCTTTTCTAAAAGAAAAATAGTATTGTATTAAAATAGTAAATTATTATATCAAATGTTTCATTCAATAATCTAGAAATTATTAAGAAGAATAAGAAAAACTGCATTATTAGCTGCCTTTATCCAGAAAAGTTGAGAGTGAGAAGTAACTTTAAAATTTTAAATTATCTTTATACGCATCCATACGTGATATATTATCTTTACACTTACTTATAGCTTACCTCGCTTATATGTTTACATATACCCATGTATACACATTAAATCTATGCATGTCACATATGTTTGTCCACCTTATATACATATATGCGCATATTTACATGCATGAATATAGTGCAACAAACAGAGACAATATCATATACAAATAGATATTCTCCTTTACAAATAAGTTTACACATCCGTACACATACTACACACAAAAAGACGTGCACACATGTGAAGAAACACACACATGTATAACCAATTATATATATAAATATATACGGATATGTATATATATATACATAAATACATATACACACACATACATATATCTGTTCGTGTGCTTGTGTATGTGTGTTCTTATTTACATATTGTATAGATAAATGGATGACATATATACTAAAATTAACCCCCTTACCTCTCCCACACACAAATGTATGCATGCCTATACAAAAATATCTAAATATATGAATGCGCCTGCGTTTCAGAAAGTAAGTCATTAAACAGATTAAGAAGTTAAATATTGCAGTTTCATTTAAAATACTAAAGAAATTCTGAAAAGTGTGCAACTATTTTTTAAATTATAATTTCCCAGTTGTCATATTCTTCTTAATTCTAATGACCCGTGCTTCAGTGATTGGAAAAAGTGCACTGTGTAATTCTTATTTTTCCAAAACAATGTTCTAATTCATAAAAAATGTCCATCAAAAATTTGCGCAAGAAATTAGCTAAAATTGTAATCCTTTCTTTGGTTATTAATTATAGTTTCTCCTTTAAAAGTTAAGTTGATGCATGTACCAGATTATGAATATCGAAAAATCTTATTATAGTTTGCGGAATCTCAGCTTCATTTTTTTACTATTTAAGAGCGGAATTTAATTATTGTAAGCCAGTATGATAGGGAAGATGCTTATGCATTCATATTTCCTTTTAAGATTAGTTCGTATTTTGATAAAAAACAAATTCAGAAAGTTATGTGTGAGAGGCGTAAGAGCATAGGAATAAAAATGCAACAGTCTTGCAGTCTCTTTGAACTATGTTTTCCTTGTTATTGAAAATATCACCATTTTCGTCAGTAGTATGGTGTAAACTGCAGCACGATACGACAATTCTTATGCATTTTTCAACCGCGAATGGACTTACGGATGGGACTCTTTGAACTATATTTACGCTATTTTCCTGAAAAAAAAATTCTTATTGACTGATCTTATGATCTAAATTGAACTCCCATAACACAATTTGTGAAATTTGTATGAATGCTAGAATTCTGTTTTTATTTATGGGTATCTATTGCTTTCTTCTGCCACAAAAAACCATACACCTTGAGAAATCTTAGAGTGTGAATGGCACACCTATACGATAATTTGTTAAATTTATGAGCTTGTGAACTGTGAACAAACTTAATGAACTATTATTTCAAGCAGTTTTTCTTTCTTAACTAAAAAAAAATCAAACCTTTTCAAAAGTAGTGTGGCGTAAACCGCACTCCTATACGACAATTTATTTGTTAAATTTGTATGAATATCTGAAATCTGACTTTACTTATGAACTTTTATGAACTACATATTTTCGGTTTCCCCAAAACCTGACTCCTTGGGAAGTCATGGTGGAAACTGCAGTCCTTTAAGATAACTTATTTAACTTGCATGAATGTTTGAAATCTGTTTTTACTTATGGATATATATATATATTGCCTTTTACTTCTACAAAAAATCTCACGCCTTGATAAGTCTTATGGTATAAACTGTACTCCAATATGAAAATTTGTCAAGTTTACCAACTTTTGAAGTGTGGACAAACTTAAAGAACTTTTTGAACCATTTTATTTTCGTTTTTAACTGAAACATTCAAACATTCTGACAAGTCACTGTAAAAAAAAAAGACATTTTTACAGTACAAAGTACTGTTCATCTCGCGCACAAACTCGATCACAGTTGAATGTACTGTATTTTCCTTTGGTTTCCTGACTATTTAAATATGGTAAATACAGTGGTTGCGTAAAATTAACAGCACAATGTACTGGTAATTTTACGCAACTACTGTATTTTCCGTGTTAAAATAGTCAGGAAACCAAAGAAGATACAGTACATTCAACTGTGATCGAGTTTGTGCTGGCAAATTTACAGTGTTTTTTTTTATTTTTTTTTACAGTGTAGTGTGGCATAAACAGCACCCCAGTACGACAAATTAGTAAATTTGTATGACTATTTGAAATCTGAATTTACTTATGAGCTTTTATGAATTATACTCTTTCATCTCCTCAAAAACCTGACTTTTGGACAAGTCATGGTGGCAACTGTACTTCGATATGGAAATTCGTTCCATTTTTATGAATATTTAAAATCTGAATTTACTTATCAGTCTCTTAGGACTATTTCCTTCTATTTCATAAAACAGCTGAATTTGACAATTTATGGTGAAAAATGTATTCTGATACGACAATTTGTTAATTTTTTTTAAAGTTTTGAACCATAAATAAACTTTTTGAACTACATTCTCCTTTGTTATGAAAATTCCACATTTGACAAGTATTATGAAATTCACTGTATTAAAAATTCCGCTGTATTTATATGAATTCATTATAATTATACAAAACAAAATTTCCTGAAGTCCGCTATACTAATTATAACGTGGTATAGCTTGCGGTAATGATACACGAAACATAAATTATTTCTTGCATCTAAAGGCAATTGGAATAATTTCATGAATATCTCAAATATGAAATCTGAGCACAAGAAGGGAAATCTAAGTGGCGATAAGAAATGAATGGGGCAAAAGTCACATTACCCACTTTTTAAGTAGATTCACTGCAAACTTAAATGTCTGAAATTCAGACATTTAAGTGTCTGAAACACAGTGTTCAATTTTCAGACGTTTTAAAATGTCTTAAAATTTTCAGACACTTCTTGCGTCTGAATTTCAGACACTTAAGTGTCTGAAACACGAGTGTTCAATTTTAAGACGTTTTAAAGTGTCTTAAATTTTTCAGACACTTCTTACGTCTGAATTTCAGACATTTCAAATGTCTTAATTGCGGCCATCTTTGAGCCTTTTTTTTTTAGCCAATATGAAGCCATCTTTGACCATTTTCTTTCTAAACCATATACGCAGCCATGTTTGACCACATTGAATATTTTTTTTTATAAATGGGAATAATTTGTTGCCATACAGCAGAGCTGATTGCAGCGTGGGAAAACTGGGATGCTTCTCTGCCCCCTGATTTTAGAGTACCCCAAATTGGGTATGAAATTTTCATAAAGCTAATATTTTAAATCAGTTTTGACCTTATGAGGATTGTAATCAGTATTTTGTAGTTTTAGAATAGGATAATATATATTTTTTTTTCACCTAAATATGTATTTATGTGTTATCATATATGCCCTACGGCATCAAAAATGTTTATTACTTTTACTGAGAACTTCAAATTGCTTCTAGTCCAAAGACCTAGTATTCATTCACCCCCTCCCCCCATTGCCTTCATATACTGTTACAAAAAAAAATAAATAAATAAATAAATAAAAATAAGCCTATTCGATGCCGTCAAATACATATTTGGATAAATATATCATTTTCTTTAGCCTAATCATGTTCTAAAAGTGCAAAATATTTATTAAAATAAGTGTAAGATCAAAACGAATTTAAAATATCAGCTTTATGGAAATTTCGTACCAAATTTAGGGGCCCGTAAAACTAAAGGCCCATAGAAACAGCCCAGTTTGCCCATGCTGCAATCAGCTCTGCTTTATGGTAACAAATTACTCCCAAATATAAAAAATGATTCACTCCTTCAGAAAGAATTCCATCCCTGCTATATTGTGCAATTTTTTCCCATTTAAATAAGATATTCCCAGTAAATTAGTTTAAGCATTTTTATTTCTGTGTTAAATAAAATCTAACACTGGATTCCCCCAAATTTACAGTATATGAGTATTATATTGTAATATTTATTAATCAATATTTATTATTAACAAATATTATGAATTTCTAGAGTAGAATAAGGTTAAAAACAAAATATATTTTTCTTCATACAGTAAAACCTCTCAATAGCGGGCACCTCGGAACCGTGGAATTTGTCCGACGTTCGGAGGTGTCTGCTTTTCTGAGGTATAAGTGTATAAAAATTTTGCATATTTTCAATAAAAAAATGTGTTTCCTACATAGTGGTGTCCTTTATTTAGGATTGTCCGTTATGGAGATTTTACTGCAAAGCCTTCATACGAACAGTTATCTTTAGCGAGCACTCACCTTTATCAATATACAGTAAAACATCCCTAAAGCGACCACTTCCGTTCCAATAAAAATTGGTCGCTCCGAAAGGTGGTCTCTTAATGGAGGTCATGTTAAAATCTAGAATTTAATTGTTGAAAAAATGTAACAACTAATGTTACTAAAATTATATTTTTCAAATTAAGAAAACATATGAAAATTTAAGTATCAAAACAAAAGTTAATTACATAAGTTAATTACTGCAGAGTTTAAAAAATGAATACATTGATGTTTGCTTTGCTTTTATGGTTTATCTACTATAAATTTTATTCCCAAGTCCTTTCAAAATTCAATAAATAAATGCTTTTTTTTTTTTTTTTTTTTTTTTTTTTTTTTTTTTTTGTCTGGAACGAATTTTGACGATTTCATTACTTTATCTATTCCTTTGAGAGTTTCCTGACAGAATAGGGCAGGGGAGTTTGTGGACCGTCATCCTTAATGTGTCATCAGAGTTAAATTCATTGCCTAAAAAGGAACAAAGGGGTTTAAACACTTAAAAGTTACCGGAATAAATAAAAATTCTAAACTTAGTTTAGAAGTTTGATAAATAATGCGCGCTCCGGAATTATTATTCTAATAAAACCTTTTTCAAGCGACCCGGAAAAAAACGGAATTTGTTTCATTTTCTTCAAAGAAATGGGTCCCTTATGGAGGGAGTTCAACTGGGGTGGTCTCTGAATAGAGGTAAAATTAGTATTGAGCCTATGGGAATAAATTTCGTACCATGAAAAAATGGTCGTTCAGGGGGTGGTCGCTTAATGGAGGTGGTCGCACAGGGAGGTTTCTATGTATGTATATTTACCTCATAAAAGCTAACACAATCGAATAGCAGACAGATTCAGCGTTCTGAAGGTGCCCGCGATTAAGAGTTTTTACTGTATTTAAAATTTTTTGTACTTAACTTTTAATCTTATTCTACTTTTTAGTTCAAAATACTGATTATAACCAATATACAATGTCGAAACACATTTAACGTATAAGCTTTAAAAAAATTGCATATCGAATTTGGGGCAACAAAAATCGTAGGTGGTGGGGGGCGGGGGGGGGGACATGTCAAAGTTTACCCTTGCTTTAATCAAGTCCTTCTAGAAAAATTCCAACTCTGCATTGTGATTCAGTAAATATAGAATAATTCAGCTTAAGTACAAAATCCAGTTATGCTTAAGTACATATAGTATAAAATTCTATCTTTTTACTGATATTCATTTTAAATTTCAGATTTCTTTTTTACTAAAAATAATCAAAAAATCAATATTATAATTGATTTCAAATGAAATATAGCTGTATATATTTACCGTATTTTTACAATTATGTTAACAGCACATAATTACATGAATTTAACAATTTACAAATAATCATTATGACTAATACAGAGATAAGGCGAGAACATTTTCTAAATCGTTAAGTAAGAAGATTTATTGAAAACGCCAACAAAATTTTCTCCGCTTTACGTCTACAGATTTCAGACGATTTCTGATGAGTCTTCAAATTGTGGTGTGAATCACCGGGCTTGAAAATGAAAACATCTGAAGTTGACTACTTTCAGTATAGGAAATAGAATATTTCTAAAATGCTCGGAAACAACAAAATATATAGTAGAAAGGAAAACAGATTTCATGACCAGATTTGAGTTTTATCAGTCAAAACAGTTTAATCTAATAAATGAAGACAAGTAATTCGCTGTATGTATGGGGGAATTAATGATATGGGTAAATGAAAGGATTTTCGAACTATATTCTTTTAAATAACTTAAAATTTATCACGGTGTATAAAATCTGAGACGCAAGAAAACGTCATCAGACATGAAAAGCATACATAATAAATAAAAATTAAATAAAGATGTTTACTATAAAGAGTTGGGAATTTCAGTACATATCACATATTAAACATATGGGAAATGTAAAACCGATGTGAACGTTACAAATGCTGTCGCATTAAATGCTTATAAAAATATTGTATACATAAATAAAACCCATATAAAAGGTACTCTTGTGTAATAATTACTCTAAGAAAACGCTGTTAAGATAGCCTTGATGGTAATTAAGAAATTATGAGCCGATCAACAGGTGCTGTCACTGCTATTTTTAAAGTAATGGCGTGCGAGTAGACAGAGAAAGAAGGCTTAGGATGGTGTATCTCAATAGATTCAGTAACAACTAATACACCATGCAGACTTAACAAAACTTATTTTAAGAATAACATCGGATGTAAAATAATACAGAAACATGATTGCAGATGATCTGAATAGTAGAAATTTAAATATTAGCAAGATAAAATTTTAACATGGAAATCCCATAGGCAAAATGCTTTCAACAAATTTTGGCATAACTCAGGAACTAATAAAGCTATAGACTCGTGTGAGGTCTCTATTTAAAGAGAAAACATTCGCAGAGAGTTTTCAATACATAGTGAAGGGTCCACTTACCTGGAAAAAGGTGTGATTATTCCAAAATTACATCCACCCAGGTGACGTCCGGATTGGAGGCTACGTTAGTATCCGTGAGTTAAGCACACTTTGATATTAAAAAAAAAATCCCTTTGCACATCCGGCTAGCTCTGTTAAAAGAATGGAATATTTCCATCCTAAAAACATAGCCCGCCAGACAACAGTTCTCTTTACCTGCTTTGACGAGACGAAGAACACTATATTATTGTTATTGCTTGACACCTTTCATTAATATGGAATATCACTATGTCGATACGGATTAAATCCTGGAACTTCACATTCCGAAAAAACCGAATCAAGTCAAAATAAATTATTAGTTAAAATGTACGCGTAGATAAAACAAACGCTCAGTTTGAATTACAAACGAACATCCAATTCGAACGAAAGGCATCTAAAACGCATGCGCAACTAGAGTGCCGCCTGGTGGTTAATGCGGAACGGAGTTACAAAGTGTCTTAAAAGTAGACACTTGTAGATTTTTAAGACACCTTTCTCAGTTCGTTTACACCATGATCATAGTAAGACACTTATATGTTTTAAATTAAGACATCTATCATGACTGAATTTTCAGATTCAGATACTTAAGTGTCTGAAATACCTTTTCAGTCACATATGTGTCTTAATTTAAGACGCCTCTATTTGCAGTGTTTCGTAAGAAATACTACCTATTGCAATCTGCAAATTGAACTTTGATTCCTGGGTGGGGCTTGTGAGTGCTTAAGCCATTTGGTAGGCCTCCCCACCTAGCTGACCCTGAACTTTGATTCCGCCACTGTTATCAAAAAATGCACTACTCCGTCAGGTGCAGATTTTTTTAAAGCTGTTCTTATTCATATAATTAGAAACTCCCGGATCAACGATTTTTCCAATATACAGTGGTGGGGGAAAATAAGAAAATACCCCCTGCTAACACTGCAACAAATTATCGTAGAAGAACGTCACAGGTACCAAACGATTGGAAACAAAGACTACTTTTAAATGATGTTTATAAAATTTGCTCAGGGGGCCATAAATATAAAAACGAACCCAAACATTGTTTCCTTCAATAGCAATGCCCAGGTTTGACAACATACATAAATTCCACAACCTTCAATTAGCCTAAATCCAAATTTTCATGAAATTCGTACGATTAGTTTGCAAGTAAATAATTATCACAAAATGAACATATTTTAGGGGCTGTATCCAAATTGAAGTTCGGTACTCGATTGTTGAAATGCTATAGAATGACTATGTCACTTCTATTAAAGTATTATTTCTGCCCAATATGACCATTTCACTCGCTTAATATGTTTCGACTATTGTCAGCTCAAATAACTCAATAAAATTAGTAAAATGTATTTTTACAAATTATGCTTTTCTGAACATCATTGATTAAACCACAATTTTAATGTTTTTAAATGATAATTCGAAAACTACTTGAAAGAAAAATTTGAAACTGAGAATTAAGATAAAGAAGGACATGATAATTTAAATCTATCAAAAAAACTTGTAGGTTAAAATTCATATTTTTTTAGAATATTAGTTTCCTAATTCATATTATAATTTTTTTTAATAACAAATTTAATCTATTTATGTTTGGATTGTTCAGTATTATCAGCACACACAAAATTATCACATTAGGATCATAATTTAAGGAGGTATTAAAAAATATATGAAAATGTAATTTAACATTAGCAGCTCTAAATTTTGAATGTTTATAATTCAAAAACTCACCATTCAAATGACTAGAAATTTCGTTTCTAGGCATAGTTGGAACCGAAAATTTTAAATATATTGTTAAAATGGGTGTTACCACTGAAAAAAACAAAGTTTGGTCTGGTTTTGATAATTTAAATCTATCAAAAAAACTTGTAGGTTACAATTCATATTTTTATAGAATATTAATTTCATAATTCATATTTAATTTTTTTAATAACAAATTCAATGTATTTATGTTTGGATTTTTTAGCATTATAAGCACACACAAAACTATCACATTATGATCATAATTTCAGGAGATATTAAAAAATATATGAAACTGTAATTTAACATTAGATGCTCTAAATTTTGAATGTTTATAATTCAAAAATTTATCATTCAAAAGACTAGAAATTTCGTTTCTACGCATAGTTGGAACCTAAAATTTAAAATATATTGTTAAAATGAGTGTTACCATTGAAGAAAACAAAGTTTGGTCTAGTTTTGACTTGTAGATGGCCACCTAAGCTAATTTTTATATACATCATTTAAAAGGAGACTTTATTTGCAATCGATTGGTACCATTATGTTTCTTCTATTATAACTAGTTGCAGAGTTAGTAGGGGGCGTTCACTTTTTTTTCCACGACTGTACTTTACATTTCACCTTTCTGGGTGAATTTGTTATGTTACGATGCTTCACTTCCGTTTTTATCTCATTTATTGGTGGACACATGATGGCCTTACATGATGATTTACTTGCATTTGGGTTTTTGTCATTCATGTATTTCAGAGGGAATGTTGATTTTATTTTATACACTGGTGATGTGAATCCTATAACTTACGATACGTATACGTCTGCCTATTGTTACAGTGCTTTATTCATATATGTTGCGTGTTCAAACGTTGCTATTTTTTTTAGTAATATAGTGGAATAATGTCTTCAAGTTTCGCAATGGGTACGACAGGGATTTTCTTTTTAATAATGCCTGTGAGTTAGAATAATTTAGTTATAATGTATGTTACAGCCCGTATCCAACCTGTTCATCCTGTATGAAAATTATATAGTCGACAATAAAATAATTTACAAAATACACAAATTTTATTTTGTCAATTATCGCAGTTGTTCTGTATTTAATTAGATAATAAATTCTTCTGAAATCGCTTGTTTTAATGTCAGCTTTAATTTAGGATAGAAAAAATCCGTAATACGGAACCGAAGTAATACTTAACTTAGAGTCATTAAAATTTTCCTTTACGATTAAAATCTACAACTTTTCAAGATTTTATTTACATAATCCAGAGATTTGTTTTGATGATATATATTTTATTAGTGCTTTTAATTCTTCCGAATACCCTAGTATACACGCATTCTCGGCAATATTCTGTTTAAATGATAACAAAAAGCTGTATATAATTCGAATTTTCGTTATTCTTTTTTATCACTTTCTTTTGTATTTTTATATCACCCGATAACGAGAAAAAATACCTGCGCAAATTATACACCGTATTATACATTAATTGAAATGGAATTAAATAAAATGCACAATATGAGAATCACTTTCATGTAATACACATTTCATATTTTAAAACTGTTAACCCTACTTAACAGGATTTTATTAATTCCTTTCTACATAGACCGGTTATAGACGCCTATGAAACTCCCAATATCCAAACAGATTAAATGATCTTTTCTGTTTTATGAAATATTGTTACATCTATGACGATTTTTCACACTTTGTCACACATTTTGTAACGATAGTTATTTTTTTTTTATGTTTTAAGTTTTATGAAACAATGAATCAATATATTCTATATATCTACGTTAAATAAATAACTAGGGAATATCTCATGTTTGCCGAATTAGAAAACAATTTGTAAACTTATAATGTTTTTGTGTTTTTATTACCCGTTCACTGTGCTCTTTCATTGCACAATGACCTACGATATAAATAAATATTATTTTTTTTATCTTAGAATTTTATATTTATTTTTTGGAAATTATTTAACATATTAAGAGACATATTCTTATTGTAAAATTTTGTATGTCGGTATACACCGAAGAGCCATTACTTTATGACCATCTGTTTAATACGATGTAGGACTACCTTTCACCCTCAAAACCGTCGACACCCGATGTGATATCAACTCTACTAAGTTCTTATAGGTAGTAATGATGTATCTGGTACTAAGCCCTCACCAACTGGTCCTGCAATTCTCGGACATTGCGAGGTGGCAGCGTGGCAGCACGAATTGGGATTTCCAGGTCGAAACACAAATGTTCTATTGGATTCATGTCAGGTGAATTTGGAGGCCAGGACATGACTTGTAACTTAGTAGAATGCTCATCGAACCACTCCCTGACGATTTGACCCATATGACATGATGCATTATTTGTTGGTAAATGCAATATACCGCCGGAAAAACTGTTGTCCTGAATGGATGCACCTGGTCTGCAGCGGTGTTCAGATAGTACATAGACATCATTCCATGGGGATTATGAGCTCTAATGTTCGCAATAAAAGCATCGCCCACTCGATAATATAGCCGCTACAGGCTTAAGCAATTGGAGACAATTGTCTCCGATCAACTGTGCCAGGGTTCCCGTTGGAAATCGGCATATTCGCATGTGATGGACCAGAAAACGTGATTTGTCTTACCATGCAACTTTCTTCCATTCTTCTATGGTCCAATTCTGATATTCATGGACCCGTTGCAGGCGCTGCTGGCGATGACGTGCTCTCAGCGCAAGAACGTGCTTTAGCCGCCGGCTGCGTAGGCCCATGCACACTAGTGCAAGCGGCACTGTGTGTTAAGAAACACTGTTAGGGTCACCACTGTTGTAGCTGTTGGTAATTTAGGCTGTGGTAGCCCTTCAGTCACGATGAATAATGCGTAATAATTTCCGCTGTCATCTGTAATCAATGCGCCACGGGCGACACAACGCTAGCCACAGACTTGTCGTTCATCCATATACCACTTTCGATACGTGTTTACAACGACTGAACGTGAACAGTGCACCAAACGCGCCGTTTCCGATATCGACGTTTCCAGTCACCGGACCATAACGATTTGACCTTTTTCAAAGTCTGATAAATCTGCTGTTTTTCCCATTATGTCGCTAATCACGCTATATTTTGAAATACGATGCATGGGCGCTTTATATACTTCGACATAAGCCGCCACGCGCCGTGGTTTTGCTTTTGGATAAGCTCATTGTTATAGATGAAGGGTGGCCATAATGTAATGGCTCTTCGGTGTATTTTCCAATTCAAGATAATTTCTATGTTTCTTTACAAAATATTAATGAAAAAAGAAAAATATTATTTCCTGATGTAATTTAAAACAGTACTTTCGTTCAGCTTTTGAAATAAATGTACAATTCAGATTTACGCTCATCTATATATATATTGCATTTGACTTTCTGTAGACATGATACCGTTAGAAAAACAATAAGTTAATGTGCGAGAAGCATGTATTGAAAATATATTCGAAATATAAAAATACTTGTCTCAGTATCAGAATAATAGTTAGAGATTCATTTTTTGAAATATTTTATCATTCAAACAATAAATCAATCATTTAAGGTTATATTTATGAAGTAATGTTTCAGAAAATATGTTTTAGTATAAGATAAAAAATATATGTATATTACTGAATTAACGTATCACTGAGGAAAAAAATAGAAACTTCAAAAGAATTGTTCTGTCCTAGCCAATAAATTGCTAAAAATCTCAGTATCATAAAGATAATAAATCGAAAAACTGTTTGTGAAAATGACATATTCATATGGCAAGTACATTCACATTTATTTCTTATTATATTAAAATACAAAAAACTTAAAAGAATAGGGAAATGTACCTCGTAAGAAATATAAAGCGATAAAAATGTCCTCTAAATGTTGTTTATTTTATATTGTATCAAGAAAACAGCCTATTAAATATTTTGAGATAATGAAATTATATTACACTTTGAAGATAATTTTACTTTTATAAAGGAAAAGAAAAAGTGAACAAATCGATTTTCAAACTAATTTAATACTTGCTTAAATTGATTAAAAACACATTTAAAAGTAAATTTATAAATATAAATATATATATATATATTTATATTTATTTATTTATTCATATTCGACACGTTTTATTGCTCTGACGGCAACAATTAAAATAAATATGTGAAGTTTTTTTTTTTTTTTTTTTTTCCTTTCACATCAGCTTTTATCACTCTAAACATATATTACATTGATGTTTTCAAGTGATTTTTATATATAGTTTTGCAAATCAGTCTCTCCATATTATAAACACACCAGTTCTTTACTCCGGGAGAAAAATGTAAACACCTTTACATTATCTATATATTTGCCCATTGGTGTTATTTGCGTCCAATTAATGCAGTAAAAAATATACATAAAAAATACATAAATGAATGTATAAGAAGAACCGCCATTATCAGATAGATTCATTTGCGTTATAAACATAATTACAAGAATTATTGTTTTTTTTTTTCAATTGAATGATGCAACCAGTTTTGCCAGGCTTCATAATAGATTTTCCCCTAGGTACCTAGTTTGAGTCAACTCATATCACCTTAAATAATGTAGTTGAAAACACTGAAAATTCTGCAGACATGTGTAACAATATAACAAAGGGATCACTACAGTGGTTATACAGATCGTCCCAAAAAATTGAAATGCGATTTAAGGGGGTCCGGGACACATTTTGAAATAATTTTTATTTATTGAGTTAAAATTCTGAATTTTTTGTGATGGTTAACCTTATCATTTGTAAACAAAATCACATAATAAAACTTCTCATAAATTTTTAGAATTTTCTTTTTATTTAAAATTTAGTAAAAAAGTGCGGTAAATTAAAATCGTTATAACTCGGAATATTATTTAGAAATCTTCATTTTTTTTTTCATTTAAATAAACAGAAATACATAAGTTTTAGTTTTTATTCAGCATTTTTAAAAATATTAGTTTATAAAAAAATTAAAAATATTTAACGAAAAAATTAAAAACAAAAATTGGTGCAACTTTTATTAAAAAAATCCTATTTTTAAAAATAAATATTTTTTTCAAATATGCTAAATCAAAATTAAAGTAAAACAATTCAAAAAGATATGTTCTAAATTTAAATCCACTATCTTTAACGGTTATAAGAATTTAAATATGAAAATGGTGAAAAAAACCCTTCATGAAGGAAAACGCATTTTTACAAAAAGTCGTTTCCACGACAGCCATTGCTTGAAAGCTAGATTTTGAAAACAAACCAAAACCAAAAAAATAATATTTTTTGTTCTAATTAAGATAGAAACATGATTTAATGTCATTTTAAGCAGGAAAAAACAGAGAAATGTTTAAGGAAATAAAATATTTTTGCAAAATTTAACTATTTTTGTGTCCCGGACACCCTTAAATATTTATCTGTTGGAGATGGCTAGACAATTTCAAATGCAAAGAATACCAAATAAGATTCAAATTAAGATTACGCCGAATTACACCTCCCAGAATTTTTCAAAAAATTGCACTGTTCAAATTTTATATCACCCTCGAATCCTGTAAGCAATATTTAGAATCTTTTTAAATGTTCTGGTAAATGCAACAGTTAGAAATTTCAGTATCTTACGAGTAAAACTCACCGAGATGTGCTAGTTTAAAGTTCGTGAAATTTTGGAGCTTTCGGACGCTTAAAAGACTGATAGATGATTTTAATGTGATATATAGTTGTCAAAAAAAAAAAAAAAAAAAAAAAAAAAAAAAAAAAAACGTATTTTAATATGTTGACTAGAAAGTTTTATTCAACATTAAAAGTTCTTTAAAGAATATATTTCAAACTTTTAACTAGCTTTATTTAAGTATTGCGCGGCAGCGCAATACTTATTTATTTCCAGTGTCACTTCTCAATGTTAATTTAACATGGGAAAGCCTATGGAGATCATAACTTTTTCATTTTTTCTTCCCACCTTTTTGTTCCTGATGCCACTCATTTTTTATTCTTTACTAATTTTAATGATATTATAAATTTAAAGTGTAAAGACGATTGCCTGACGTCAGGATCAAAACGAATGGTAAAATGCCTTTGCATATGGGTGAATTATAACCCAGAGAGAAACATGGGCCAATTTATTTTTACATTATTCAAATATTTTTCTTAATAATTCCAATTTTGGCTTTTTTCATTGAAAATCAACGGACATTTTTCATAGAAAATGTAACATTTTTACTTCACTGTTGCAAAAATTTCAAAAGCCGTAATAATAATTTAATTCTTTTTAGTTGAAAGATTTTCACGTGAAATATTAAATTGAGCTAGTTTTTTTTTTTTTTTTCAAAAATTAAAAAGGTGAATATGGCGTCATAGTGGGAATAAAAAGGATATTTTCAGAATAAGTTTTTGCTTTGATAAAGTTTATATTTTAGTAAAAAGTTTCTAATGGATAGCTATTTTTACGCAAGGTAGCGAACTTAGTGGGGAATTACATAATTTAAATTTAAAAATGTATTTTTTTCCGAGATGAGAACTATTTATACCCCAAGTTAAACTTAGGTAATAATTTTCTGATGTGTTTACATCACTCCCTGGGAGAGAATAGGGCTTAAAAATTTAAGTAAAACTTTTATTTTTTATTTTTTACTGTATCACAGCTATAATATTGTTAAATATTAGCAGTAAGGATTCAACATAATTTACATTTACATTCATAGCGTTCCTGAGTAGGAAATAGGGACTCTAAATTTAAATTAAGTTCATTTTTTATGTTTTGATTATATATTTTTTACGTTCAGATTTTAAGTTTTTGTCCAAACTACCGCAACCTGCAATTACTACAGTAGTGAAACATTTTGAATTATACATTGGTAAACTGCATCCCACATTGTGATGCAATACCGCATACATCAACGCCTGATGATGATACTCTCCATTAATTTTGAAATGCGTTCGTCTGAGTGCAGTAGTTATTAAAAAACTTGACATATTAAACAAAAACATAATTTGAAGAACAAATTATAAAAACAAAATTTATTTCCTACATTGTTTAAGCCCGAGAAGAGACAAATATTAAGATATTTCATTCAATTAGTTTTACATTTAATGTTAAATTTTTGTAACAAATTAGTTAAGCCAATTTAAGATTAAAAAATAAAAATAAAATTCATACAATATGATACTTAAAACACCCTAAAAAATTAGATTCCGTTCAAATGAAATTGAAATAAATCTTAGACTTTTTTTTAAGTTTTGTATTTTGCATGCATCTTATCATTTTATGCACAATTGTCATAAACATATTGCAAAATCTGCAATACAAATATTTTCAATTAAAAATGGAATAAGTCTAAGATTTATTTCGATTTCATTTGAACGGAATCTAATTTTTTAGGGTGTTTTAAGTATCATATTCTATGAATTTTATTTTTATTTTTTAATCTTCAATTGGCTTAACTAATTTGTTACAAAAATTTAACATTAAATGTAGATCTAATTGAATGAAATAACTTATTATTTGTCCCTTCTCGGGCTTAAACAATGTAGGAAATAAATTTTGTTTTTATAATATGTTCTTCAAATTATGTTTTTGTTTAATCTTATTTTACCTGATGTTATTGTAACAACCCAAAAATTCATCACTCAGCTTTCTAAAAACATTGAATCTATATTTTAACAATTTTTAAAATTTGAGAAACTTTCTTCGTGGATTGTAAAGATACGTGCTGTTTGTAATGTGAGCCCCTTCAGTAGAATTGGTTTTGTCTTTGTGAACAGAATATACTTTTTTTTCGTTTAAATATCTTTTTGTCATGTTATATATAGCGCTGTAGTATGATACCACAGAACAAGGTTAACAAGACAATTAAAAACAGCAACGAATACCTTTGTATATTATTTTTACTTTCTTCTATCTTTACAACGGAAATGTATTGTATTCGTGAAAATTTTCGAATTCCGATTTTCGACGGATTTGCACGTTTTAGGGGTAAGAGATCCCGAAAAACATATTTTTACAAAACGTCTGTCTGTGAGTCTGCAATTCTTTGACTCAGTCTGTATGTGACACGAATTTTCTGGGCGCTCTATTCTAAGATATAATGAACGGAATTTAAAAAAAAAAAAAAAAAAAAAAAAAAAAACTTTAGATTCAATTAGTCCCTGATATAAATTGGTGCTGATTACTTTTTGATGTAAGTCGCCCGACAGATGGCGCTGCTATGCTGAATTTTTCACGATGTCCGCAATAGCTATATCTCAAGTACTAATGCACGGATTTTCATAAAACTCCAGATTCAATTACCTATTGGTATAATTTAGTTCTGATTACTTTTTGGTGTAAATCTCTCAAAATGTGGCACTGCTATACTGCATTATTCATGACTATCGCAATAGTTATGTCTCAAAATCTAATGCACGAATTTCAATCAACCTTCAGATTCAGTTTGTTCCTTATATAGATTAACGTTGTTTATTTTGTGTATATCGCCCAACAGGTGGCGCTGCTATGCTGCGCTTTTCACGATTTCTTCAATATCTGTAGCTCAAGAACTAATGCATGAATTGTCATCAAACTTCAGATTCAGTTAATCTCATATATAACTTAGTCCTGATTAGTTTTGGGAGTAAATTTTCTAGCTGGTGGCGATTCAATGCAATTTTTTTTTACGATTTCCGTAATAGCTCCAAACTTAATGCAGAGATTTTCATCAAACTTTAGATTTAGTTAGAAGTTGGCATATGTTGTCACTGATTAGATTTTGGTGTAAATCACCTAACCAGTGGCGCTGCTGTGCTTCATTTTACAGGAAATATTAACATCTATGTTGGGATTGCCACATCCGACTAGTTTTTACCTTTGCAACATAATAATTATGGGCAATAAATCAGAATAAAAGTCCTATACGTATTCATATATTTCATGGTACATTCGACAAAACAGAATTAAAAAAAATAATAATGCAAAAAAACTTCCAACATGCGAAATACAATTTAAATTTGTCTGTTTTAATAATTTATTTCAGACATTCCTTCTAAATAATTATAAGAGTTACATTCGCTAACATGCATAGAAAATCCAGATAGCTATTTAACTTTTAAAATACCCAAAGCTATTTACAGATTTTAAATAGAACTGTGACTTTGAAAGGCCCAAAACGATTCCAATACTGATGGTTCGAGGTATAATCTCAAAACTAATGTTCAGTTGAAATTAAATTTCAGACTTACTGAAAGTTGAAGGCTATTATTTCGCTGCTTCGTTAAAATTGTGAGATTAGTTTTGAAATAAATTAGTCTAGGGTATCACTTTCCCATGAGTGTTAATAATTTCGGTAAAAAGGTGAAAGAGCCGTACAATGTAATTAAAAAATGTATAGTATGGAATTTTTATGCCACAAATTATGATTTATAACAGAAGAGAAACTGAAAATAAAACCTGCTGTAATTAACAGATTTTCTTTACTTATCATTGTGATTAAATTTAATAAATATATTTTAGTTTTTAAATAGCAATTATTTTAGATATTTTCTAGAAATATTTCTTTGTGGTTATCTAAGTTAAATGAGTTACTTATTTATTAAATGTAATTATTTAGGATATGTGGCAAACACTGTGTCCGACACTGCCATTTGTTGTGATGGCAGTTGTATATTTTTTCTAGAGCTTGTTTCCTGAATCTTCATTATAACTTAAAAAATATATATATATACAAATATGAAATATGCTAAAATATTTCTTCCAAAATTATGTCCTTGTTCAAGTACCTTTGATATTCGCTTAGTAGAAGTTATGTCTGTTTTTTGTGATCGGTGTTCATTACAGACAGTAGTTATAACAATCATTTTTAAACAGGTGGTAGATAACAATAAACAATTACTCTTGTTTAACAACTGTTCAGATTTTTTTTTATGTCAACTAATATGCAATCATTAGTTATACGTTTACATGTTATTTCATTAAACAAATTAAATGAGAATAAGAAATAAGAAATGAAAATAATTCATTAGGATTTTAGTTCAAGTTTACATTCCTAGACAAGGAATTTAAATATTCATAATTTAATAACTAATTATAAAAAATCTTATGTCAATTATATATAGTTTTGTCATAGTTTTTTTTCGGATGATATTGACGTATATAACAGTGGAATTCTTTGTAAGGTCTTGATTGTTATATAAAGGAGTCAGACAAAATACCCGTTAATGATATAGTATTTGTCTTAGAAGTGATTAATTAGAAAACTATGAAAAATATTTTGAAAATTTCATCGATTGGAAAAATGTTTGACTGATATAAAAGTATAAAAAATATTGTTATTTACAAAATTATTTTATTTAATTGGTTATCGCCTTAGAATTTTCTATTGAATGAGTCAGTAAGAGAAGATATGAGGCATTATAACATAATTTTAACTTTTAAGTTCTTGAATAATAATTTTTATTTTAGTACATATTCTTCTGTTTTTATTTTTTATACTGGAAAACATCCCATTGCATAACTGTATAACAATATTAACGAAGTAAATAAGTTTTGGACGATGTTGGGTGCCCACGAAATATACCACGAAATTCCTTACCATCCAGCGTCCCTGATGCTGATTTTTATGTTTGGAGCTGTGTATATAAAATTCTAATAAAAGTAATTCGATGTAATTTTTTTTTCGAAACTGGAACTATTGTTTCATATAAAAATGTAGCAAAAAATTAACCTTCACACATTTTTACGGTTGTTATTATTTTTTTAACTCTGTCACTGGATTTAACATTCCTATCGTCCCTCTCGCTAAAATTGTACGGAAAATCACTTCAGATAATGCCACAATTTTTTTTTCAAATTTTTCCTCATGCTATTTCAACAATTTTTTGTATGCTAGAGAAAGAATGGATAAAATTCTTTGACAGGAAATTTACTGAAGAATTTAAATCATCATTTAAATATCAATTTCACGCATTGCGGCGTTATTGGTAGTCTTACCGTCCCAATAATATCGTTCTCAAGGTTTATTCCTGCACTTTTCGAGGTAAATTATTATTATTATTATTTTTTTTTAATCCAATGTAAATAACTGTTTCTAAAAATCAATTAATACTGTGGCTATCACTTAGTCTAAACATGATTTGCATAAAAATAGGTGGTAATTTTCCTTACAGTAACATTCTTATAGTCTCTTTTTATTCCTTACCGCAACCCCCCTTTTTTTTCTTACCTTCCCTTGCTTAACATCCTTTAAGATAATGTTAAACCACATTTTTGTACTTAAAGTGCTACATTGTTATTATTTCTTATTTAAATGTTCTATGGACACTATGCAAATTCATTATAAGTAAACATTTAGAAGAAAATAAAGGCTTAAAGAGGTAAAATGGTAAGGAAAAGTAACCTCACAAGTTTAAATTAAACCTCAGTTAAATAAAAAAAATCGTCGCTGCTGACATTTTTTTTCTTTACTATTATCTTTACTATCATCTTTACTACTTACTATTCTTTACTATAATCATTAAGGCATCCGTCTATAAGTTTAAAATGTTATTTTATTAAGTTTAATTTCACCAGATTTTTATTCCTGAAAGTAAAAATTTTGTGAGAATGCCTCGGATATACATATATATATACTATATATATATATTTAAAACCACAAACAAAATATCAAAATCCATCACTCACCAAATCTAAAATGAAACTCGCATCGAAAATATTAAAATAACCAACATAAACATTAACTCTTAAAATCAAACTGAATAACCAAACTAAAGAAAATATATATAATTGCAAAACATAACAGAACAGAACAGAAGGCGAGCGGTATGGCTAACGACATACACTGCAGAATTAAGTCAGACTTTACGCATGCTACGTCCCCCTTCACTCGCCAAGACCAAAATTGAAAATATGAAAAAATGAAAAACTAAACAGAACTACAACATCCACCAAAATATCTCTCTAACTCATTAGATCAATCAACTCCTCAAAACCTCCATTTTCTTCCATCACTGAGTTCAGTTCAGTTCCGTACCTGCTACTCTTAATAAAATCACTAGTTATTCTCCTGATGAATTGCGAGGATAACCATGCTTGAATCCCAAGCCGCACCACTCTAAAATATCATTAAACATATCTTTAACTCTAGTACTCAGTCTTTCGATTCGTATTAATCCATTTCTAAGTACATTTCTTTTATTCGAAACATGCACGTTGGAATCAAAATATAGCAGCTTTAAGGTATTAAAGTTGAAATCATTTAATATATCATAAATATAAAATCATCAATCATAAATATAATAAATATTCAGAATGTTGAAATCATAAATATAATAATCACTATATATATATATATATATATATATATCCGCTATTTTTAAAATAAATATTTTCAGATCTAATATAAATTAAAAACTAAAAAAGCAGGGGCGCCATTTCAGAACTTTCTTGGTGGTGGTGGAGGGGAGGGGGTGCAAGGTTTTTTTTTTTTTTTTTGTTTTTGTTTTTCTTTTTTGACAGTGTTATAGCCAAAGGGAACGAGAACAGATAAAAAAATCCATTTTACCCAGGTTTTCATCTTAGCAGGTATAATTTCAAAATATTGACTATTTTTCCGTTTAAGACAGGATTCCTTATTCATTATTTCTTATTCCAGGTTTCATTTTTAGCTCACAGGCTATCAAAGCCTGAGAGCTAATGTGCCCGCCCGTTCTGTATGTATGTACGTATGTATGTACGTATGTACGTACGTAACGCGATAACTCTTGATAGAAACATCCGATTTGCTTCAAAAATTTTTTCTAGGTTCATTGTGATAAGGCGCTTCCCTGATTAGTTTTGGGAGTTCATTGGTTAAGGATAAAGGGGGAAAAACGGGCTTAGTCCATCCCCTTAATTCAGATAAATGGGTTTTTCATGCAGAATCATTCGATTTGCTCCGAAATTGGCATACCGGTTTATTATGTTAAGGAACTGTTCCCTGAATAGTTTTGGGGGTTCATTGGTTAAGGATAAAGGGGGAAAAGGGGTGATAGTCCACCCCTTAATTCAGATAAATGGGTTTTTCATGCAGAATCATTCGATTTGCTCCGAATTTGGTATACCGGTTTATTATGTTAATTAACTTCCCTGATTAGTTTTGGGGGTTCATTGGTTAAGGATAAAGGGGGGAAAACGGGGTTAGTCCACCCCCTTAATTCAGATAAATGGGTTTTTCATGCAGAATCATTCGATTTGCTCCGAAATTGGCATACCGGTTTATTATGTTAAGGAACTGTTCCCTGAATAGTTTTGGGGGTTCATTGGTTAAGGATAAAGGGGGAAAAGGGGGTTAGTCCACCCCCTTAATTTAGATAAATGGGTTTTTCATGCAGAATCATTCGATTTGCTCCGAAATTGGCATACCGGTTTATTATGTTAAGGAACTGTTCCCTGATTAGTTTTGGGGGTTCATTGGTTAAGGATAAAGGGGGAAAAGGGGTGATAGTCCACCCCTTAATTCAGATATATGGGATTTTCATGAAGAATCATTCGATTTACTCCGAATTGTGTATACCGGTTTATTATGTTAAGGAACTTCCCTGATTAGTTTTGGGGGTTCATTGGTTAAGGATAAAGGGGGGGAAAAGGACGGTTAGTCTACCCCTTTTAATTCAGATAAATGGGTTTTTCATGCAGAATGATTCGATTTGCTCCGAATTTGGTATACCGGTTTATTATGTTAAGGAACTTCCCTGATTAGTTTTGGGGGTTCATTGGTTAAGGATAAAGGGGGAAGGAGGACTAGTCCACCCCCCTTAATTTATATAAACGGGATTTTCATGCAGAATTATCCGATTTGATCCGAATTTGGTATACTGGTTTATTATGTTAAGGAACTTCCCTGATTAGTTTTGTGGGTTCATTGGTTAAGGATAAAAGGGAAAAAGGATGGTTAGTCTACCCCTTTTAATTCAGATAAATGGGTTTTTCATGCAGAAAGATTCGATTTGCTCCGAAATTGGTATACCGGTTTATTATGTTAAGGAACTTCCCTGATTAGTTTTGGGGGTTCACTGGTTAAGGTTAAAGGGGGGAAAGGGAGGGTAGCCCGCCCCTCTTAATTTAGATAAATGCGTTATTCATGCAGAATGATTCGATTTGCTCCGAAGTTGGTATACCGGTTTATTATGTTAAGGAACTTCCCTGATTAGTTTTGGGGGTTCACTGGTTAAGGATAAAGGGGGAAGGGGGCTAGTCCACCCCCCTTAATTTATATAAACGGGTTTTTCATGCAGAATTATTCGCTTTGCTCCAAATTCGGTATACCGGTTTATTATGTTAAGGAACTTCCCTGATTAGTTTTGGGGGTACATTGGTTAAGGATAAAGGGGGAAAAGGGAGGTTAGCCCGCCCCCCTTAATTTAGATAAATGCGTTTTTCATGCAGAATGATTCGATTTGCTCCGAAGTTGGTATACCGGTTTATTATGTTAAGGAACTTCCCTGATTAGTTTTGGGGGTTCATTGGTTAAGGATAAAGGGGGAAGAAGGGCTAGTCCACCCCCCTTAATTTATATAAACGGGTTTTTCATGCAGAATTATCCGATTTGCTCCGAATTTGGCATACTGGTTTATTATGTTAAGGAACTTCCCTGATTAGTTTTGTGGGTTCATTGGTTAAGGATAAAAGGGAAAAAGGATGGTTAGTCTACCCCTTTTAATTCAGATAAATGGGTTTTTCATGCAGAATGATTCGATTTGCTCCGAATTTGGTATACCGGTTTATTATGTTAAGGAACTTCCCTGATTAATTTGGGGGGTTCACTGGTTAAAGATAAAGGGGGGAAAGGGAGGTTAGCCCGCCCCTCTTAATTTAGATAAATGCGTTATTCATGTAGAATGATTCGATTTGCTCCGAAGTTGGTATACCGGTTTATTATGTTAAGGAACTTCCCTGATTAGTTTTGGGGGTTCATTGGTTAAGGATAAAGGGGGAAGGGGGCTAGTCCACGCCCCTTAATTTATATAAACGGGTTTTTCATGCAGAATTATTCGCTTTGCTCCAAATTTGGTATACCGGTTTATTATGTTAAGGAACTTCCCTGATTAGTTTTGGGGGTACATTGGTTAAGGATAAAGGGGGAAAAGGGAGGTTAGCCCGCCCCTCTTAATTTAGATAAATGCGTTTTTCATGCAGAATGATTCGATTTGCTCCGAAGTTGGTATACCAGTTTATTATGTTAAGGAACTTCCCTGATTAGTTTTGGGGGTTCATTGGTTAAGGATAAATGGGGAAGGGGGCTAGTCCACCCCCCTTAATTTATATAAACGGGTTTTTAATGCAGAATTATTCGCTTTGCTCCAAATTTGGTATACCGGTTTATTATGTTAAGGAACTTCCCTGATTAGTTTTGAGGGTTCATTGATTAAGGATAAAGGGGGCTAGTCCACCCCCTTAATTTAGATAAATGGTTTTTTGCAGGATTATTCGATTTGCTCCAAATTTGGTATACCGGTTTATTATGGTAAGGAGCTTCCGTGATTAGATTTGGAGGTTCAATGGTTAAGTATAAAGGGGGAAACTGGGGTAATCCCCCTTCACTTATTTTTTTGAGGGGCATTATTCTTTAAAATAAGAGTATGATATACAATTAGTGTGAATAGCCTGTGAACTCAATGCCATCAGCTGGGCACTTTCCTTTTTTTTTACAAGTATCTTCTAAGGCTGCTAAAACACACTCTCAGAAATGGATTCTCAGATTTCACGAAATTTTCTTCGTTTTTTACGAAACCATTTCCTGGGATATGCTCCGAGCGAATATTTCGTCAAATTGAGAAAATTACTTTCTTCACTTGTTTGAGGATAACAATTTCGTCAAAAGTGCTTATTTGAAAAGCGCAATCAGTGGCTGGTGGTGCCACCTATTGAACAGTTTAGAAGCTCTTGTATCGACAGGAGAAAAAATAATAGCTTCGGGGTGATTCGAACTCACGACCTCCGGTGTGGGAGACGGACGCTCTAGCTATTGCGCTATTGAGTCCTCGAAGGGACATGATTTTAGATGCATGTAATGGAATTCTACTGTATATTTATATTTTTATAAGGTTGATTGTAATTTTATCGATGTTGTTATACTTATAATTCTTGCAAGTTTTAATTAGTAAGGCTAATTTATTATTATTATTTCCTATGGTTAATATGAATAATTATAATATGGCTTGATTAATATAATTTATTAGGGAAATTTTCTTTGCTCAATGAATGATTAAAATATGGTCTGGTTAATTTGTTGCTCAGAAGTAATGAATTTTAAAGTGCATGCGGGGGAGATTTTATCAATTTGATTATGTGGTTGAGATTTTAACACTTTACTGTTTACAGAAGAGAAGGGAGACGGATCAATTATGCATATTTAATTTGATAGTTATGTGAATATATTTCTTAAATGAAAAAGAGATCTTGGAATTTTAAAACTTTATTGACAAAATTTTCTTTTTAAACGATTTTGTAAAACATAGGAAATTTATTCTTTTCGAATTAAACCATAGCGAGCAAAGTAAAATAATCATAATAATAATAAACATTCTTAAAAACTTTAAGAGCTAAAAAAATAACTAATGCAGAAACAATAACTACCTGTATTTCAGCATTTTCTGAAAAGCGCTAAAAAGTGCAATTTTTTAAATAAATTATGACAGGAATAACATAAACTAACAAATATCTCAGATATTTGCTTGTTTATGTTTGCTTGTATCCTGCGACTTTAGCAAGCAGATATTATATCTGCTTGCTAAAGTCGCAGGATTTGAGGAGGTACGGTTTCCTTAAAATGCATTGAGTCTGGCCGTGAGTGAAGAAACACCTTCGTCAAGTATTTGAGAGTTTATGTGTCGTTAAAAGTCACGTGATTTTGATACGAAATGATTGTCAAAAACAACGAAATATAGCTCGAGGATTGCTGAATCGTCAAAATTGAGAGTTTTATTTCTGAGAGCGCATCCTTTCTACAGTTCACCTCTGAGGAGCATAGATGTATTACAGTAAAACTTGTAAAACAAAATCTGTCATTTAAAAAAAAAAAAAAAAAAAAAAAAAAAAGGATTCGTTCGCAAACGGTAAATAGAAAATCAAGTTTCTATGAATAAAACATCATATTTTTATAAATGCTAAGATAGACACTTGTCTAAAATAGAGTTTTTCCTCGATCTTTCGTCTTCTTCTTTGAAGGTTTTACTGCAGGGGCGAAGAGCCATTAGAAGAGATTCTTGGGGTAGAGAGACAGAGCAAAGTTTTTTTTTTAGGGAAAGGATTTAAAATATCTTGCGGAATTTTGCCCTATTAACTGCTTTCAGAAGTATATGTGAATCTTTCGGGAATATATTTTTTTAATTTTCATGGAAGACAACGATATTTTATTTATTTATTTTGCGGAACTATGCAAAATTTTCACTCGACCGCGGAAAAAAATCTTATTTTCTAAAAGGACCATGGCAAAATATTGCAAAGATTGTTGAAACAAATCAATTTTTGTCAATCGGTTGTGGGGAAAATTTCGCAGATTTCAACATTCTTTCGCAGAAAAAATCCAAATTTCTCCATCGGTCATGCAAAAAAATCGTCATTTTTGAATATTTATCGCGGAAAAACCGAGAATTTTGTAAAAAGTTTTCGAAAAAAATCTCAAATTTTGTCACAGAATCGCGCTAAATTTCGAGAATTTCGTCAAATAATCGCAAATTTTGTCAGTCGGCTGCGGAAAAAAAGCCCCGAATTTAAACAAATGATCGTAGAAAAGAATCGCGGAAACAAATTGCGAATTTCTTCAATTTTCGGAAAATAATCACGGGAAATGACCAATTTCGTCAATCATTCGACAAAAAAAAAAAAAAAAAAAAAAAAAAAAAAAAAAAAAATCGCGAAATTGTGAAAGTGATTACGAAAAAAAATGTGAACTCCATTAAACAATCACAGAAAAAAATCGCGAATTTCACAAAATTGTCTCGAAAAAAATCATAAAATTTAATCGTTCACGAGATACTCAGCACACAGCCTGAACAACATAGCTCGAAATATGCAAATTTAGTGATCCAATGTATAAGAAAATTTCATCAGTGATTTACGATCAGTAAAAAATTTCCTTAATCATTTTCTGTCCTCCTAATCAGACTATGATCTAAATTCCATACAATTCAGAAATCTGTAAAATCCTTGGTCTCAGGTAGAGTCTCCAAACCTATTGAGTGGGCAACCGTATTTTTACCAAAATAGACACGACCTGATGAATGCGGTAATTTCATTTATTTATTTTTTTTTCTTTTTCTTTTTTCAGGTCAGGTTGACTTTGACCATATGATTACGGTCGCGACATATACATCTCTGTGGACAGTTTTTTATTCTACCACTTTTTGAAAAATAATCATGGCCGTATTAAGATATTTAAAAAAAATCTACATGAAAGATTTTTTTTTTTTTTTTTTTTTTGTAAATTGTAGTACGATTCAATATACATTTAGAGTGCTTCACCCGCTACGCTGGTCAGTTTCTCCAAACGAATTTTGAATCGGATATCGTTGATATCGAAATATATCGAGGAATTTGACCTTGTGTTTTTAGAAATATGGACCTTTACCTGTAATGTAACTTCTTGATTCCCGAAAAGCATACAAATGCTACTGCGCTATTATATTAAAAAATTTGTCGAACAAAAATTTGAGCTGTTAAATATCAACTCTTTTTTTGATCACTTATAGTAGGATTTGGTAAAGAACGATAGAAAGATATGCAATATACTAAACCACCCCTAAAAATATCTAACAATGCAAGTCTCATCAAAAGCCGTTAAGTAGATTTTTTTTAAAAAGGCTAATCTTCTATAATTGGTTTCATCTGATTATTAAACTTTCCTCTACAGTTATATAACCAAGTAACACAAAACAATATGTTATGTACCGAAACTTTCACTGAAAAAGTCTCTGTATTTATTGAAAAATAACAACGTCTCATCCGCATCCGTCTAGTAGAAATAAAAAGGCTAATCTTTCGCAATCGGGTTCACCTCATTATAGAACTTTCCAACTCTTATTTTATTAACTCTATAACTAAGCAACAGAGAACGATATTTTACATATTAAAACCTTCTCTGAAAAATTGTCTAACTGACAGTCCAAGTTCTACGAAAACTCATTCAGTAGAACTCAAGTCATAAGCACCCGGAATGAAATTCTCATTTGCATTTTATATGTACAATATTAATTCTCTTTCATTTCGGGTCAGATTGCAGGTCAATGAAAATTTTTGTCGTGTTTCGAGTTGACTAGAAATTACAGTTCTGCATCGGGTGGGGTAACCCGATTTAATACGAACTCGAGCCATGTGTCAAATCAGTTTTAAGCTATTTTTTTCGCTGAACTTTAAGATTTCAGGTTGTGCTTTGTCTCTTTTTGGTCGGATTAAGGATGAACTGATTTTTTAAAAGGAAGTACTGAATATTTTACAAATGAAAAGCTATATATCTGAATATTAATGGGTGTATATGTGTTCATTATTGTACAAAAGCGATTAAATTACAGAGTACTTTTCCATAAATGTAATCAGCGATGAGATATGAATTAATTTCTTTCACTTTTTGTTCGGGTCTGAATTTTTTGGGTTGACGACTTTTGCAAGGTCCGGGTCGGGTACAACCCGATACGTGCAGAAATCTGGTATCAGACTGAGGATATTATTAAGAACGTACTGTATAGGATTTAATAAAGCAAATTAATCGATAGGGTTGTAGCGGTTTCAGTTAATATAATGTGTCACTAATAATTCAAAATAAGAAGTTCAAATATTTAGGAATCCGAATTAACACTCCTCTTCCACCAAAAAAGAAAAATAACCTCTAAATTTTGTTCTAAAGAGAGAAATTCATCTGGAAATATTAATGTAAAGTATTGATGTCTTTCTTGATTTTATTAACAAAACGTAAACACAGCAATTAAATAAGATTATTATGATAAATTACAGGAGAGCATATCAAGAATAGCTTTATTTGTGAGATAGAAAAGGTGTTTCCAAAGCAAAGCAAGTGACTGTTATTTTTTTTTTTTTTTTTTTAAGTGTAACTCGACACTTTTTGTACAATATGTATGGTATTGTTTCTTGTTTACTGTTCTTTATTTTAGTGATTTAGACCTAAAGCAAAGGTTTCTTCTGTACTGTGCATATGTATGTATTTTAAACGTTTTATTATGTTTTTTGTACACTAAAACATAGTTTAAATGTTGATTTTTCTTTTTTTCGTGCTTGCACCCCATTTTCAGTCTTTTTCGGGTTATCCGCGATTTTTGTTATCCGCGGTGCCCTTGCCACCCAATTCCGCGGATAATCGGGGCTTTACTATACTTCTTGAAGAAAACATTTATGAAATGTGAGACACTAAGAAAAAAAAAAAAGTAATAAATAAATAAAGTAGAAATTCATTTTTTTAAGCCAAGAAATTCCAACACTTTAGGGTGGATAAGGACACGTTATAATGTATTCATTTACCAAGCGCCTTTGTTTACAGTAAAAAAGCGTAAGACGAGGTGCATTTCCGGCGATTTAAAGCAAGGAGAAAATATATCATTCACATTTTTTTTTAGAAATATATTGATTATATATATTGATTATTGATATAAAAACTGTTAAATAATACCAAAGATTTGCAATTTCCGCAAAACCAGTTGTTTAAACATCAATATATTTAGGAAATTTTACAAACTACGCAACAGAAAATTTTGTATATTTAGCTATAAATGCTTTGTTAGCTGATTTTAAATGCATTTGGAAATGAAAAAAAATTATAGATATATGAATTACAAAAATGTATTTATTTTGCTTGATTTTTCTGCGGTGAAATATGTTCTTGAAATTTTTTAGTATTTATTTTTCGAAATGTCGATAATACTTGAAGCTTTGCCAAAAGGAATGTTCATTTTTATAGAATTCGCAGTTATACATTTTTAAAACAGATTTACTGCGCTTTTATAAAAACATTTAAATATACAAAAATAAAAGCCTGATTTATCTTACTAAGAAGCTGCTAAAAAAATATTAAAATAGGTTTTTAAAACATAATAACCTATTTAGTGTATTTTTAGCACCTTTTAAGTAAGATAAATCATAGTTTTGATTTTTGTATATTTTGTTTTTCTTTCATTTTTTCTGCGAACTCTTTGTGATTCGAAAAAAAATATTACAGTAGAACCTCTTTTATCCGAAACTCTTTTAACCGAAACTCTCAATTAAACAAAATCCATTTCAAAAGCTTTTTTTTTTTTTTTTTTTTTTTTTTTTTTTTTTACTGTCGCATCCATTTTGAATGCTTATTTTTAAACTACTACATTCTTTCTGTGCAAGTGGTCGTTTCCGAACTACGAGAACATATAAATATTTTCGATCCCCTTTCTTAGAGTTCCTTTGAATTTAACTTGAGTTTCCGTAAGCTGCGAAGTGGAAGGAAGAAAACGAACAAATTAGCAATTCTGAAGCTTTTGCAAAAGATTTGGCATGGTTGGATCGACAGAAAGACTGTGATACTAGTGAACTAATAATATTAACAAACTCCGTGATAGAGTTTCAAAGCAAAAGCAATCGAAACTGCGATAAACAAAACATTTTTTTTCAAATCCTTGTGATCCATGTAAAAGGTACTTCATTTCAAAATTAAAATTCAAGTGATTTATTCTGGCTTCTATTTTGTATTGCTTTATTATTATTAAACACTTGTTACCATAATACGAAATATTCCATATCTCATATTCCATCTCCATTCCATATCATAATTCCATATCCATCTTCTTAATCTTAAAATTTAAGCATTCTCGATTATCCGAAAATTTCGATTTTCCGAAAGAGGGTCGGTCCCAATTACTTCGTATAATTGAGGTTCTACTGTACTTTCAATCGGAAAACTATTAGTTGGGGATATAAAGAAACCCATAATATAGAAAAAAAATAAATACTATGTTAGTCTAATACTAAAGAATGTAAATAAAATTACCTAAAAAAATATTTAAAAAAAAAATAACTCTTTTTATTTTAAAAGAGTGATGAATCTATTTATATTAAAATATTCCTGTCATTTTGTATTTCTTAACTCTTTATATAGAACTAGTGTAAATGCCCGTTCTAGGACGGTAGGTAAAATTGTGTTTTTCACTTAAAATTTGAAAAAACTGATAAAAAATAATTGACAATATGGAAGTGTTTAGATGAGCAACGTTCGGCTAGTTTGTGTTCTAATAAACACACTATTAACATTTACAATACTTCTGGGTAAACCAAGGTTTCTGGCTATTATTTCATAACGAAATTAAGATTTCTTAATAAAACAAAAATGTAACAAATATGCAATAAAACTGCGTAGTTTAAAAAAAGTCTGCTGTGCTGCAACTATTGAAATAATACTAATAATTAATATATTTTTTAAATAACACTTTCAAATTGTACTTTTATTGCCCCCCCCCCCCCCCCCCGTCCTTAAAAAAATTAAAGAAATAAAAGTCTCAGTGTGTTTTAAATCCGCCATTAAAACTTGTAAGCAAAAGACGAAAGCTATTTTTATTCAAGGATAAGTTTTATAAATCCCTTTTAGTGTTTCATAACCTTTATTTTTTTATATATCTATGTAGTTTTTAAATTTTTGTCATACAAAGAAGTATCAAACTTAGTTCATGCCAATTTTTAATAACGGCACAAAATGTTTTTTGCTGGAAAAATATGTTAAATTAAAAAATATTCAGACTAAAATTCGCCACTCCCTTTTCAACTTATTTAAGTGAATTTGACTAAATGACTTTAAATATATGCCTCTTCAAACTTTAGTTTTATCAGTTATATAAATGCTTATTTATTCTTATTAGCCCCCGGGACGGTATGCTATTTCTTTCTCCCAGCTTATTTTGTCTAAAAAAAAAAAAATAATAATAATAATAACGTTAGCTTACAGAAGCTAGCAATAACCAAAGCAGATGTATCACTGTGTGATTAAATGCTCTATAGCATTTTTAAAAATTTCTAAGCATCGCACATTTTCAATTTTTATACCGTCAATATTGGAAAAAAAAGTACTTTTAAATGCAATTTGTTTGAAAACTGCATATACATTTATTTTTGAAATATTAATTTTTTTGTAGTTTTTAGCACCATTTGTTTAATTTTGTCAACTCAAGTACTCCATTTATATAGAAAGTAAAGGGAAAATAGTTGAAAAATAGCAATTATAACTTCTTGTTGCCATTTTCTCATAACAACCGAAAGAAATTGTAATTAAAATACGTGCTAATTTGAAAAAATATAAACGAATAATTTCCGTTAAAAGATTATAAACTATATTTAATTTTAAGTATCTGTAGACGCTTTGAGTGTGACGTCAGTCATGACGTTTTGGTTGGAAACTGACTCCAAACAAACGGTTGCTATGCGTCATTTCTTTTTAAATATAAATTGTGGAAAATGTTACCAGTACATATCAAGTATTAAAACACTTAGATGTGAGATATAGATATAAGATATAGCTCCAACACACAAACAAAATGGAAAATACAACATAGCAACCGTTTGCTTGGAGTCAGTTTCCAACCAAAACGTCATGACTGGCGTCACGATTGAAATTGCGTATATTAATGTTACAAACAAATGGAGGCCTATGAATCATTAGATGGCCGTTTTTTTGTCGAGTTTCTTTAATGACGGCATATTTTTGCAGCATTTGTGTATTATTTGGCGATAGTGAGATCCTTATACATGCTTTTACTGTAGATGTTTAAGAGTGGATCGTAAATGTGGAATTCTTAATCGGATGGAAATGACGTCATTTTATATAAAATAAAAGTGTGTGCTTTAAGTCTTAAAATCGAAAAAGTTTTTGTACTATTTATATGTACATATAATTTTTTTCATCATGGGCGACACTAAATTCTGAAAAAGCAGAATTCTTGTTTTCTAGTTATTTAAATATTTTTAGTAACGTTTAATTAATATTTTTTTTATCAATGTAATTTTGTTATTTTATACAATATTTATTTATACAACTAATTATTATAAAATTAAAGACTGTTATGTGTATTTACATATAATTTTGCAAATAACACATAAACTATATAAAATGTTTAAAGAATGGAAAACGCATATGTTAGCTTTATAGTTTATAATTTTAGTATGTATAGATCTCTTCACAATCATATTTCATTTTTTATTTAAATATAAATAACAGTCTAAATGAAAAATATAAATAAAAATAATAGTCTAAATGAAAAATATAAATAAAAATAACAGTCTAAATGAAAAATATAAATAAATAATTTTTTATGCTAAAATAAATATTTAAAATAATATTAATGGTTATTGATATAAATTTCATGCAATGACATTAAATTATTTTAAAATACACGTAAGACATTCTGCTGATATTGTAATCCCCTCTCCCGCCCTGCTCGTTTGTTTTGCTATCAGAAATTAATGAAAAATTTCGAAAGCGAAGGCGATCATCTTATTATTTTTGCTTACACTCATCTGACTGACTATCAATTATTCTTAAGTACTATAACACAACTAACTGTTTTAGTAAATAATTAAATAACAAACAATTCTAGGAATATTGTGCTAAACTTTAGACAGGCATATATTAAAGTCACTACAATTAAAAACAGTTAACTGTTTTTTCTTCTTTGTATTACGACTCTTAAAAACTACATACATATCTGAAAAATTAAGATTTTTGGGAAACAGTGAAAAGCGTTCACAAAACTTACCTGTCAATAAAAATAGCATATGCAGTTTTTTTATGAATTTAATGTTGGTAAATTGTGCTTAACGTTTTACTGTATCAAACGAAAATAATCGTATTCTTTCAAGGAATGCCATTTGAACTTTGATACTTTGTAAACGACCACGAAAGAAGAAAGAACCTTTCAAACCCTTTTGACCTTGTCCATTCTAAAGAGCGTGTTTCTCTAGACCATTCTAGTTGTGGGGGTGCGGGATTTCCCTAGCATGTTTTTCCTTTGTACGACATTTGCGTCTGTTCTTAGCCACCCAATTGGGGAACCGTAGTTGAATGGGTTTACAGAAATTGATTTGTGCTGAGAGAACAATATCTCCATGGTTTATTTTTTCTTCAATGAATCAAGTGAATGACTCGCTACCGCTTGTTTACGTTTTAAGCTAATGTATGGTTTTAACTCGATTTCTGAAATTGTTTTTCAACTGCGCAAATCATTCAAATTTTGTTAGTTTTCAATCTTTTACAGAAAATTATGTTGAACAGAAGGGATTTCAGGTAGAAAAGGTTTGTATTTAAGCAGATAAGTTTTCTCTTACACATTTGAAATCGAAATTAAGCCTAACGTGTCTCCATCTTATCGGAGATTGGCAAAATCGATAGGTTCGCCCCGGATGCGTTACAGTGCCTTTTATTATATAACTCTTTATATGGAATATCGAAAATTGGAAGATGAAATCAACACCAGTTATTCGTTCGGATCATATAATGTCGTATGAGGCCTCAAACTTTAAAAATTTGGATTAGCTTACGAGAATTGTTCTGTAATTTTTAATGATATTACTGCAATGGTGGCATATAAATTACTCTATTTTTGTGGATAAAAGAGCGAAGAGAGAAAAATATATTGATTATTAGATTTTTTGTTGTTGTCATTTTCTTACTAAAACTCAAAAGAGAAATAACTTTAAATTTAAATTAATAGGGGAAATAAATCCTGATAAAATTGAATTTTCGAAGAAAATTCGAATAAATAAAAACATAAATTTACATATTTAAGCTTCACGAATTTATTCTATAGAAACCAAAATAATTTAACCACATATTCACATTTAGAAGTCACTGCATCGTAGTCTTTTTTCAACTTTATATTCTACTAAGGAGAAAGATTTAGCCACCTTCAATATATGGGGTCAATTAATGAGTTGTTATTTTCAAAACGGGCTTCGTAAAATGATTGGTTCAAGATTTTACGTAAGTTGAGTTTTTTTCTTAATTTCAATTGGCTTATTTTGGACGATTTTTAATACAAAAATGCAGTGTTTTTAAAATTTAGTTCTATGCTGCGTCAGACTGCAATAGCTCGGATGTATATTGTTTGTCTCCAATTCTGTAAACGTCAGTTCGAATCCTGCCGGAGGAGATTGAATAAATCAAAAATGGAAAGTTTTTATTTTTCAATATTTAATTATAAAAAGTTATTTGAATCAAAAAACAGAAAGTTTTTATTTAAAATAAAAGAATTGAGTTATGAATAAGATATTAATAATTAAAAAATAATATTCAACAATATTAACAATTTGCATCAAGTGAAAAATTTTATTATTAATACTTCAGGTTTTAACTATTTTTTTTTATTTTTAGAGACTCCAATACAACGATTTAGCCAAATCCATTATATATTTTAATCGCTCATACAAACATTATAGTGCCTGTTTTTTTTTTTTTTTTTTTTTTTTTTTTTTTCTAGCGAATTTTATGCATTTTTGAGATTGCTTCATAATGAAATTGTTGCGTCCAGTGATTTTATTTTTCATGTGAGCAAAGTCCTCATATATGCGTTAGTGATTTCAGTTTTAACGGATTTCGGACCATCTTTGAAATTGCTACAAGACGAGTTTGATGTATCCAGTGATGTATTTTGTCACCAGCAACACAGTACTTTTTAATACTCAAAGATATTTTCTTCGAAACAGCGCGAAGGTACGAAAATGTATAGAGCTACTTCATTTGTGAGCATGCGCATTGAGGAAGCCATTGCTGTAGGGAACAAACAGCATCGCGAACCAACCATCTTACAGGTTTGGGACATCTCCACTCGTACACAATTATAGATTCCTATTCACAAGTATTGGAATTAAAGAAAAATCATAATACTCTTTTTAATTATTCATTTCTGAAAGATGGTGGCTAAAGTATTTCGCAAAAGCGCTAAAAGTAAGGTGTTTATCAGATAAAATATATACTTTTTTTTTTTTTTTTGTAAAATATTTATTTCAGTACAAAACTATAAAGTTTGCCACAATAACGTCATTTTTATTTAATTAGCTCCTAAATTGTAAAATGTTTAAGCGCAAGGCATTTGACCGTCATCAACAGTTCCGAGCTGACCGCTTCACTTTGTAAAGGCCAAGTGGCCATTTAACTACTTTTATGTTAATAGGGCGCAGGTGATAAATCGCCAAATATTGTTCCATCGCCATCATTTCATTTAAGTTATAAGCTTAATATTCATTTCATTTAAAATACATAACTTTCTTTTAAAACACATAAACTTAAAATACATATACCAGTTTAGTTTAAAATACATTTCTTACATCTCTAATAAATGTAGCCTTACTCATGTGACTATTATCACCAAAACTGGGCTGACAGCTTCGTTTTTCATATGTTAAACGGCTATTTTTAATCAAAATTATTTCGAATACGGATATATTCTGAGACAACTTCAGTTGAAATTAGGCTGACAACTCAATATCTCATTCCATGAAAGTAACCAAACGATAGCGATTTGTCCATTTTGGCGATTAAAAATATTAAAGCCATGAAGGTAATCATTCGTAAAGCGAGATCTCCGGAGAGGAATTTAGAATAATTAACATGATTGTGATTTTTATAGCTGTCAAACCACGAGACAAAATGTAACTTTGTTCGTGATTTCATTCGCCTATGAACCAACTAAATAAATTTTAACTTTAAAATTGAGCTCGCTATTCATTGAACGATAATAATTTTTTTAATTATCTATATATATATTACGCTATCGTACGTGGCACAGAAATCGCGATTATTTGTTAATTGTTTAATGGCAACGCACGAATGAAACACATCTCATTGGTTACTGAACAGCATTTAATGTATCTTCATACCTATAAGAGGGGGGAACCATAGGGTGGACCCTGTTCTGCCGCCAAATGCCACCAGGTCTGTCGCCAACATGGCAACCCAAGTTTGTCGCCAAAAGAGACACCAAATCGGCGATATCTTTAATAATTCCCATAGACTTCCATTGTAATCCAATATGGTTTATTTGTTTACAGAAAATCAACAAATTGAGATATTTTAATGCAACAAAACTAATATTAGCTTAAAGGATTATATTAATTATATCTAAGGGAGTACAAGTAAATTAAATTATGAATAAAAGTAACATGATGCAATGCTTAGCATGCTTTCCCAAACATAAATTTTAAGTGATACCAAACTGGTCGCCAAAGGCCGTTAGTTATAAAATAAATCTCAAAAGAAGAATATACTTTCGACAAAAAAAGGTTTTGCATCGAAAATCATGTTATCTCCAAAATGAAATTTTCTCAATACCTGTTTAACCTTCATTTTAAATCTGATATTTTAGTTTAAATTTCGTATTTAATAAAGTTAGTATAAATATTAATTATACATTTTTCAGGTGCAATAATGTTGGATTACTCTTTATACCTCAAGAAATTGGAAGATCTCACGCATTGTAAATGCAACACTTCGGTCTACCACCCAGCTAGTGGTAAAACATTTTTAAATAAACTATTTAAAAAAAAAATGTTAGCCGATTTTTATTGAAATAATATTTCGGCAACCGGAAATAAATTGTTTATAAGTATTAAATGATAGTTAACAAAAAGGAAAAATCATGCATCACGAACAAATTATGAAACAATTTCCAAAAGTTCCAGACTATTTTTGAAAACTTAATTATTTAAAATGTGACAGGGATAAATAAACAAATAAATAGAAAATAAATAGAAAAATAAACTCTATGTTTGTTCATTTTTATTGTGCTTGGAAATGTTAAAGAATATAGATATAAATTTTTGAAACTTATCCTTTAGATTGCTTTTCCTACAATATCAAACATTTTCTGCAGCATTCTGAGTATTTTTATTCTGGACGTCGATAATATTTGAAGTTTTGCCAGGAGTAAATTCCGATTTTATGAAACTCACAGAATATTATTTTTTTGTAGCTATGCATTTTTAAACAGCTTCGCTACATCTGCCTTAAAATATATACGTGACTGGGACTAAAAATAAACGGATTGAACTGGAAATATAAGTTAAGAGAAGTTGTTCGGTGAAATCATTTCCAAAGTAAAGTAGGTGCGTAGATAAAAATTAATTTTTGCAACGCACCCCCCCCCCCCCAATGATTTTTTTTTCGATGATGTTTTACTTCATTAAATATAAATTAAGAAGTATAACTATTGCCTCTCTTATTTTTTTTTTTTTTGTTGTTGTTGCTTGAATACCGTTTAAATGTGTTATACAAAACCAAAAACATAAGTTTATTCACCAGATTTTAAAGAATTTCAATTATATCAATTGTATCGAAAAATATTATAAGCATAAAATAATTTATTACAGTTTTCAGTAAAAAAATGGTTATAACATATGTTTTGTGTAAATGATAAAGTAAAACATGTATAAAAAATAATATGCAGCTACGAGCGTTTAACATTGAAATTTATTTAAATTGATATAATTGAAAGATATTAAAATTTGCTGAATGAGTTTATATATTTATCTTGTGAAATGGTACATTTAAACAATCTTTAAAAAAATTAATCTGTAAGTAATTAAACATCATGAATTATATTCAAACAATCAAAACATATTAGAAAAAGAAAAAAAAAGTGACCCTATAAAGTGGGAGGGTGCTGGTATGACAAGATACGATGCTTATGTTCCCATCTCCTTTTCGAAAACTTGTTTCTTTATTTCATTTTGTTTAACATATATTTCAGATTCCATTTTTTTCCCTGTTATACATCATCAGTTACAAAAATAAAACTTATTTAGAAAGCTCTCTTCATATCTAGGTCCCAATTATCTTTGAAGATAGGGCAAACAGAGTATCATTTTGTCTTTCCTTATCTTCTTATTTTATTATTATTATTATTATTATTATTATTATTATTATTATTATTATTATTATTATTATTATTATTATTATTAACCTATACATACATGGAAATTCGTCAATGCTAGAAATATTAATTTTGGAGAGTGATTTAGCCGGGGATATCCTAGAAATCCTTTTTAAATTTCCCGGTTGGATAAATTATCAAAAGTAGTATGGCTATTCTCTCGAATTAAGTAAACTTATGCCTCCAAAAATAAATAAACTAACATGGATGACCTAGCTAAGCTCGATCAAAATTAGCCGTGTGTTCAATTCAATATTTTATTCTCACTTAATCATTCTTGCTGTTTAGATACAATTGGCTTGATCCTTAGACATAGGGACCCAAAATGACCCACTAATCGATTTTTTTTTTTAACATGCGACCTAGCCAATGCTCTTCTCAAACCCGAAAACGATAGAATAGAATATTTAGTCAAAATCGTTAAAGTCTTTTTATAGATAAAATTAGCTTGGCCCAAGGTAACCCAAAAGGGACCCACTAATCTAAATTTATCGGACATGTGACCTATCCCAATGGTCTTCTCGTGCTGGGAAACGATGTAATAAAACATTTTGTAAATCGTTTGAGCTTTTTTTTAGATACAATTAGTTCGTCCCACAGTGACCCAAAAAATGACTCAATAATCGAATATGTTACTTAGCCCAATGGTATGCTCAGAAGCGATATAATACAAAATTTTGTCAAAATGTTTTGAGCCTTTTTAGGGATCCGTACTTAAAAAGTGAAAACGGAACCATTATAGGATCACTCTTGTGCCTGTCCGTTTGTCTGTCTGTCACAGCCATTTTACTCGTAATCTATGGAACATGGAAAGTTGAAATTCGAGGAAGTAATAAAGACTGTTGACCCACATATTTTTAGATTATTAAACATTTATAAATATATTTAGTAAAAATGTATAGGGGCAAATTCAGTTGCTTGAAAAAAAAATATTTTCTTTGTATATCGTGTGGGGTGTCGTGTGAAAGCTTTCGTAACGCTGAATTCAAAAATATATTTCTTTTAATTTTAGGTATTACATTTTCAAACATATAGTCGAAAATGTAGCGCAAAAATATGTCCCCCCCCATCTAATTCCGAATCTACTGAAGCTAAAATTATGAAAAAATTAGAAGGAGTAGACGTTAATTTAAACCTTGCAGGAAAATTATAGCGATTACCCTAGGTCACATAGTTTTTGAGAAAATCGCATTTTCCCGTTACACACAAATCTCGATTTACGGGCATTCAGCAAAACTGTTGAGCAGCACTGGAGGTACCTATCGTAGCAGAAGTATAAAAGCATTGTTGATCATGATTTTCGAAAAAAATCGTTAGTAATTAGCCGAGATATAAACCCTTAAAGATATGGACGGTTTGGACACACATAATGACAGGGGTGACGTAGTCTATGTACCATTGGCTTTTAAAGCCTAGTAACAACTTTTAATGATATATGTGTGTAATGCAATGGCCAGTAACAGTATAAAAGCAATAAACGTCAAATTGTTAAAAACAGACTAATTCAAGGGGTCTCAGGACTCATAAAGCTTCAAAAAATTTTTGATTTAAATTTTTTTAGATGTTAATCGTCCATCTTTTCTGAACATTTTAATATAATTGTTTCCTACAAATTCTCATTAGAACAGAATTTGCGGCTTTTAGACTTATACCCGCTCAATAGCTTAAGCGGCCTTTTCGAAACTGTTAAGTCATTTTTCTCCAATTGACTTTTTTTGGCATAATGCTCACGATATCTCAAAAACTTTTGAATATTTTTTCACGAAAGTTTCAAAACATATAATCTTTTTATATTAATCTGTATAAACTGAATCTAAAATTTCCTTTTTATTGTTCAAAAAAATATTTTTAAGTAATTATATTGTTCAAATTTTCAAAATTTTCTATTAGCTAAATACAACTTTGTATTAAAAATATAAAAATGTTTTAAATACAAAGTTATTTAAGTTCGGGGTAATTATTATTATCTGAAGTATAAGTAGGCGCCAAAATTTTTATTCTAGTTACAATATTTATTTTTTAATCGTGCGCGTAAGCTGTTATACCAATATTCTGCTTATCAAATGTCTGACTGTTTGGAGCACCCTGTAAATGCTAATTCTTCATCTTGCAAATTTTTAAATACATAAAATGAAAGAACGTATTTATATCTTTCGTCTCAATAAAAATTGTGTTTTAAAATCATATACATTTTAAGTTATTGAATGTTGAATATGGTCTCTTTTTTTTTTCATTTTTTCCAATTTTTGAGATCCCTGAGACCCCTTAATTAGAATGAATTACATAAATACTATGGGTTAACGACAAATTGCATTGAATGGCTCTTTCAATACGCCTCGAGTGGCTTTAAAAGTTAATTAAAAAGCTATTTGGGAAACGCGGCAAGGACCAAGGCGGCGTTGCAAATTTGTGACCTCCTTTCGAAGCGCGCTTAGCACAATGCCAAATGGGAACTTTGAACGAATGTTTTGTTTTAGCTGCACTTTAGAAAGAAAGGTTATTACTATGATGAATTAAGTTTTATGAAATGACAAATGAAGTTTAAATATGCATTTCTTTTATTGTCAGTACCGAATTAAGTTCATTATAAAGAGATTAAAATAATATTAAACTAGTCGGATGTGTCAATCCCAAAACTTTCTTCTATCTCATACATGTCAATACTTCCTGATAAATGCAGCACAGCAACGCCACCGGTTAGGCGATTTATACCAAAATCTAATCAGGGACAACTTTCGTGAACTTCTAGTTGAATTTGAAGTTTGGTGAAAATCCGTGCATTAGATTTTGAGATAAAGCTATTACGGAAATCGTGAAAAGTTCTGAGTTACAGTGGAACCTTTTGGGCAATTTACACCAAAAACTTATCAGGATCAGTTCATATCAGGGACTAAGTGAATCTACAGTTTGATGAAAATTCATGCATAAGTTCTTGAGATACAGCTATTGCGGAAATCGAGAAAATTGCAGCATAGTAGCGCTACCTGTTGGGCGATTTATACTAAAAAGTAATCAGCACCAATTTATATCACGGACTAAATCAATCTAAAGTTTTATTGAATTCCGTTCAATAGTTCTTAAGACAGAGCGCCCACAATATTTGTGTCTCACACAGATAGACATTTTGTAAAAACATGTTTTTCATTACCTCTATACCCTAAAAAAGTATACATCCGTCGAAAACCGGTATTCGAAAATTTTGTCTTCTTCTTGTAACTTTCTTCTTGTAAAGATAGAAGAAAGTAAAAATGAGTTAAACAGATTAGCTGTATTTGAAATCTTTTATGTTCCATATATCTTTGAACTTTCATGGTATATCCATTTACATTTTTCTAGTATATACTGTTATACCCAACCCTACTTTGCATAATTTTTTACAAAGTGTTAGTTTTCTTTTAGCAACGGTTTTTTTTTAAATAATGCAATTACTAATTCATATATTTATTATACGGAACCCTCTGTACGCGAGTAATGCTCGCACTTGACCGTTTATTTTATACAATTAGCTTGACTCACAGGGACCCAAAAATGACCTTCTAATCGAATTTTCTCAAACATGCGACTTACCCCAAAGGCCTTCTCATGCCCAGAAACTGTATAACACAATTTTTTGTCAAAATCGTTTGAGTCATTTTTTAGATACAATTACCTTGACCCACAGTAACCCCAAAATGACCCACTAATCGAATTTTCTCGAACATATGACTTAGCCCACAAGTCTTCTCATGCCCAGAAACGGTATAATAAAAAAATTTGTCGAAATCGTTTGAGTCTTTTTTTAGATACAATTATCTTAACCCACAATGACCCCAAAATGACCCACTAATCGAATATTCTCGAACACGAGACTTAGTCCAATGGTCTTTTCATGCCCTGAAACGATATAATACAAAATTTTGTCAAAATGTTATGAGTTCTTTTTTAGATACAATTAGCTTGACCCACAGTGACCCAAAAAATGGCCCACTAATCGATTTTTCTCGAACATGTGACTTGACCGAATGGTCATCTCATGCCCAGAAGTAGTATACTGCAAAATTTTGTCAAAATGTTTTGAGCCTTTTTTTAGATCCATTTAGCTTGACACCTGACTCATTGTGATCCAAAATGACCCACTAATCGAATTTTCTTGAACATGCGACCTAGCCCAATGGTATTCTCGTGCCCGAAAACGGTAGACAGCAAAATTTCTTCAAAATCGTTAAGGCCGTTTTCTAGATAAACTTCGCATGACCCACAGTGACCCAAAAATGACCCACTAATCGAATTTTCTCTAACATGTGACTTAACCCATAGGTCTTCTCGTAATTCAAAACAGCAGACGACAAAATTTGGTCAAAATCATTAGAGTCGTTTTTTAGATAAAATTAGCTTAACCCGAAGTAATCCAAAAATGACCTATTAATCGAAATTTCTCGAACATGTGACCTAGCCCAATAGTTTTCACGTGCCCCAAAACGGATAGATATAAAATTTAGTCAAAATCGATTGAGCCGTTTTCTAGATATAATTAGCTTGACCTTGACCCATTATGATCCAAAATGACCGACAAATCGAATTTTCTTGAACATATGACCTTGCCCAATAGTCTTCTCGTGCCCGAAAATGATAATATACAAATTTTAGTCGAAATAGTTAGAGCCGTTTTTAAGATAAAATTTACACACACACAGGCAATTTTTCCGTATTATAATATAAGATATTTAAAATTTTTAATTTAATAAATAATAATAGTGATGGCAGTATTAAAATAAATAAAATCTGATAGTTAATAGAAAAAACTGAAATTAGAGGCACAGATTTTACAGTCATCTTTTCGTCCTTTTTATATTTAAGAAGAAAAGCTCGTGCTTTTCAACCTTTTTGGGTGATCAGGTCCTGTATATAACTGGTAGAAAGTAGTAATAAAATTTAAGACAAAAATAATATAATAATGGGAATTAAATGTGCATATTTCATTTTTGGTCATTTATTTTATATTTACGTAGTGAAGCTTATCCTTTGCGGGTTTTTGGGGGGTAATTATCCCCCCCCCCAATTCATCTCTGCATCTTAATCTTTCATTTCTGGTAGAAATAACTAGAAAAGAAATATTCTGCATCGCACTTACATCACCTTTCAATACTTATAGAACATTGTTACGAAATGTCATCTTATGGGAATAACTTGATATCGCTGCAATCATTTATAAAATAAAAATGATTTAAATTGCTAACAATGTAAGAGTAATTACAGATCCTTAAAGATAAAATTAATCACCCACAAATGTTTTGCTTGGCACGAAAGTCAAGATATCATACGTAATTGACAGAAGGTATGTAGAGAAATAATTACGAGCTAATAAAACTGTTTTTTTTTTTTTATCATGTTGCTGGAAATCGACATAAATTTATCTTAGACTGATGGTGTAATTTTCGGTATAACTAATCATTCAAAACATATGAATGAGTTTTCAATAGCTTTTAACCCATTTGTTCTTAGAATTATTATTTTTTAATGCTTACATTTTAAATATAAAAATTTATATCACTGAAATCATTTATTAAAAAATATTGAAATTAATAACAAGGTAAAACTAATTAAAGATCATTAAAAATAAAATTAATCAGAATAAAACGTTTTGCTTTTTATTGCAAAATATATTTTATATATCATTAAAAGTAGAATTTTCGAAGAAATAAATTGTGGTTGTACATGTACATGTTAACCCTTTAATGCACGATGTGCCACATCTGGCACATACATAAAAACATTATAATTCTCATTATGTCCCATGAATTTGGCCAATATAATCTCTGTCCTGATGAAGAAGTGTCCAAAGAATGGAATAACACTTATTTTTTCCATGTCAGATGATTGCATTTGCCAAAAAATTAGAATTTGTTCATCAGAAATAAAAAAAAACATTTCTATCAAGCTGTTAAGGTGAAAATTACTTTAAAAATTTTTACTGAATACTTAAAAAAATATTAATATAAAAAAAGTGCAGAGTGTTAAGCAGATAAAATTAATTAATTTAAGCTCATTTCGTTGCAAAATAAAGCAATACAATATTTTTAAATCCTAATGTTGTACATTAGGCCACACACTATAAAATATGAAATTTTAGCTGAAAATTTGAAATTAAAACTTTTTTAAATATTTTTCCCATTTTTAGACAGATATATAGATTTCAAATATTTTTTTTTTCATAAAAATAGAAAAACCGTGCAGTGAAGGGTTAAATAATGAGTATGTATAAATTTAAAAAGTACGTTAAAACGAAATAATGAATTTAAAGAAATGACTTTTAACTCTTTTTAGATTTCAAATTCACAATGGTATTTAGAATCAGATCGAGAAACAATTTATTTTGATTCAAAGTGGGTAACTGAGGTTTTGAAAAATCATTCAAAGAAATTTTTTCCAAATTTTACACTTTTTTTTTTCTTTTAACATTACCGTAAAATACTTAGTCAACAGTGAAATTTTAACGCACTCTAGTACACTGTTTATGCAAATAGTGCAAGTGTGTATTAATTTCTCGTTAAACATAACATTGAGTACATAAAAATGTGAGTTAGGATCAAATAATCAACTCAATACTATTCTATATTTTTAATAATATATTAATAATTTTTTCAGTGATATTTTTAATACTAAACCATAATTTAAGCGCTATATTAACTCTATATATGCTCTGTTAACATTTTAAATACTATATTTTTAAAAGGTTTTATTAATACAGTGGAACCCGGTTAAGACGTTCACTGTTAATACGCGATCCCGCTTAATACGTGGATTTTTTCCGGTCCCTTGAACATCGCCCATAATGCTAATGGAAACTTTCACGTTTAATACGCGAACGGTTATTACGCAATCCTGCTTAATACGCAATGGATTTTAGGTTCTTTGGGTCAAAAAATCACGTTTAAGACGCGAATTCATTGATCAAGATGCGAATTCCTTCTCCCTTAACTAGTAGTGTTACGAATGTAGCAAATTTTTTTCATAATGGCAAAAAGCACTTTTTACGAATAGTATTATTAACTTTATTTAATAACAGATTAATTAAGGCGAGCATTACTAATGGAAAATAGATGTACCCATTTGAATAGAAAAAACAACCTCTAAATTAGCAACACTGGAATTCGGGTTTGATCCTCTGACCTAACATTCTTTTGTCTCTCGCTTCGTGTATGTTTTTACTGCACTAGAGAGAGACAGGCGAATTCAAAATGTTCAGATACATCATAAAAATTATTATGATTAACGATGTTTATTCTTGTTGTTAGTGAGTTTTAAATGTACATACGTCACAACTATGCTTTACAATGCATATTATAGGTTTAAGAAAAATGAAACTCATAGAGATTAAACAAAATACGACTGTAGTTTTATAATTCTTTTATGTTTTCTTTACTTTTTGCTATGCTAACAATATTTTTTACACAAAAAAGAAAAAGGATAGTTTTTCTTATATTAAAATATAGGCCGGATTATAATGGCATTCATTATGACAAGTACTAAATATGATTTTAACAATTGGAATGTGCTTCAAAGATTTAATCTTTTTTTCTTTATGTTAAAAAAAAAATACTACAGTACGAATATTATTTTTGTTGTTTTATTTTTTATTGTAATGGATTAATCAACAATAAAGCCATGTTTGAATCCCTATTTATTTTCAGTTGTCATTCCAGTCGTTCCTATAAACAATGAGTAAAAAATTAATACTATTAAATTTTAATTCAAATACAAAAAATACACAATTTTCAACTGTAAATATATAAATAAAAGCTCTAAAGTTCATTTAGATGATTAGATGTGTAAATAACCTCAGTTCCTGCACCATTATACACATCACGTTTAATACGCGATCCCGCTTAATACGCGACTTTTGTCCACTCTATTAAAACGCGTCACGTGTCTTAAAAGGGTTCGTCTGAAATTTGAATGCTATATTTTTTAATGATCTATAAATAACTTATTCAGCATAATATTTGTTCAAGAAAATCTTCTGTTAAGATTAATTGTGTATAACTGAAGCTATGAGTGCGTTTTTAAAGGAATTTGGGATTATTCTGGTATTTTCAATAATTATTTCATTCAACAATGTTGGACCATATAATTCAAGTATTTCCTTTTTGTTTTTAATTGCGTTTTTCAGATTTACATTATAATATTGAATAATGCATTGCGAAAAATATTAGAATCTGACAGACTTGGTTCTCGCTGTCGCCATTGCGCCAAATCACGACAAAATGTGTCATTTGCTTGTAAACGGAAGATTTGACTCGCCAAATGTTGAGTGCTCAATTTTTGCTCATATTTTTGCGTGTCAGTTCAGGCAACACGTTCATAAATTATCTCCTACAAAATTTAAATGAACGCTTTGTTGATTCAGACAAACTAGAAATGTTTAAGTGTGTTTTGTCCTCAAAATCGCCAGTTAATAACGGATAAGAGCAATTTTCAAAACTATGGTATAAAAAAATGAATCAGTTTTTACCCTATACATTTGGATGATACAGACATTTCCTTATCCAAGAAATTGTCCGAATGGAAGTTATTTAAAAGTTTCTTGAGTTCTTGCAGGAGAACCACGAATTTGGGAAATACCATAGATTTCATTTGAAAAAACGATTTTCAGAAACTTTAACCTATAACAATTTTCATGGTACAATTTGCTAAAATAGTTCTACTTCATTCAGTAAATTATTAGATCTTCACTGTGATGAATACAACAAAAACTAAATTGTGAAATCGGTTGTATATATGAATGTCAGAAATGTCATTTTAGTATCTGTTAACAGGTCCAACAGATAACAGTACAACTTCGAAACTGGCTTTAAAGTGTAGGCTTCAATGAAAAGCCGAAGAACTCTAGTTTTTGACACCTACTTTTTCTATATTTTGAATTTTTCAGAATTAATTGAATCTTAAAATCTTGAGTTAACAGGGATTGGAAGTTTTATTTCACAACGTTTTTATGAGTTAAACCGTTATTTGTTCAAGAAAACATTCTGTTCAGATTAATTGTGAATAACTGAAGCTATAAATGTGTTTTTAAAGGAATTTGGAATTATTCTAATATTTTAAATAATTATTTTATTCAATAATATTGGACCATATAATTAAAGTATTTCCTTTTTGTTTTTAATTGTGTTTTTCAGATTTCCATTATAATATTGAATAATGCACTGAGAAAATATTAGAATCTGACATGCTTGATTCTCGCTGTCGCTCGCCTTTGCGCCAAAGCACGACAAAATGCGTCATTTGCGAGTAAACGGAAGATTTGACACGCCGAATTTCCAGTGCTCAATTTTCTCTCATATTTTTGTGTATCAGTTCAGGCGACACGTTCATAAATTATCTCTTGCAAAATTTAAATGAACGCTTTGTTGATTCAGACAAACTAGAGATGTTCAAGTGTGTTTTGTCCTCAAAATCTCCAGTTAATAACGGATAAGAGCAATTTTCAAAACTATGGTATAAAAAAATATGAATCAGTTTTTAACCTTATACATTTCGATGATACAGACATTTCCTTATATGAGTTACTGTCCGAATGGGAGTTATTTATCAGTTTCTTGAGCTCTTGCAGGAGAACCACGAATGTGGGCGATACCATAAATTTCATTTGAATAAACGATTTTCAGAAATTTTATCCTATAACAAGTAACATGGTACGATTTGCTAAAATAGTGCTACTTCATTCAGTGAACAGACAGAGACAGAGGCTTCAGTGTGCTGAATACAACAAAAACTAAATTGTGAAATCGGTTGTATATATTATATAAATATCAAAAATGGCATTTTAATATGTGTTAACAGGTCCGATAGGTAACAGTACAACTCCGAAACTGATTTTAAAGCGTAGGCTTCAATGAAAAGCCCAAGAACTCTAGATTTTTACTTTGTTGTCTATTTGAATGTTTCAGAATTCATTGAATATAATATCTTAAAATCTTGAGTTAAAAGGGATTGGAAGATTTATTTCACAACATTTTTATGAGTTAAATCAGGTTTTGAATTTTTTTCGTGATTGTACAAACATTTTAGAATATAGTTTATTCAGAACATATTTGGAAAAGTTTTAGAATAGAATAAATTTAATATATAGTTTATTTTTTCTTCTGTAGCGGATAATTAAATTTTGATGATTAACTGATCTATAAGCAGTCACAAAAACTTAGCTGATTTCAGAAAATATTGAAAAAAAGAGGGTCGGTACATTAAGGAGTTAAATATCGAATTTTCAATGTTTCACGACGAAGTTATTTTGCTATTTTTTTTTTCCATTTGGCAAATGTTTTTTTATTTCTGATTAGCCAAATTGCTAATGTTGGTAAAAAAATTAGCGAGAACCCTGCTTACATGGAACATTCGCTTTATGAAATTATTTTAAAACATAGTAAAGATTTAATACAGCCACCATATATAAAAATTTTAGTGTAGATCGTGAACAAATTTTTCTTATCTGATCTAAAGATTGTGACTGACATAAAAATTCTCTGTTTTATGTTTCCTTATTCTCTTTTCGTATGTACAGTTATAAGTTCGTAAGATATAGCATTACACCGCAAATTACATATAATGTTGATTTTTATACATTAACTTCCCGCTGAGCATAATCTTTTTAGAACAACTACAAGCTTTATTTTCGAATAAAAATCCTTAAAAAATAAGGAACGTAATGCAAGACAAATAAATATAAAATGCGAAGAAACTTAAAGCACTACATTTTCATTATGTTTCACTAAAAACTATAGCATAATTCATTACATATGAAAAGCATATTCATATAAAGTTCCGATGGAGCCGCGTTGACAGGTCATATGTCAGTCTTTTAATGGCTTAGCTGCATTCCAAAGCGATATAAGTAAGCGTGCAATGTCAATACTCGAATCTGGAGTATATTGACACAGCTGCGCCATCTGGTGGACGAGGTGAATACAGCAAATACGTGGGTTTTCAGTATGACGTCATACATATATGACAGAATATCTACTATCTGCGCATCTCTTGCACATATTTTCTGAATATTTACTCACTTATGGAAGATGAATCTTGTTTACCAGATTTATTGCAAAATATTTTTATTACAGTTTCTTTTGATAAAATTATGTACATATAAAAAATAGTCGACATATCCTTTTAATTTCGGGGGAAAAGCACCAATGCTACGAATGTATTACTGCCTTTACCCCTTAAAGTAAAATGACATTGCGACTTTTTTTTAAATACATTTTTATCAAAACAAGCTGGAACAAAAATATTTTGCAATAAATCTGGCAAACAAGATTCATCTTCTGTGAGCAAGTAACAATCTGAAAATCGTAATTGAATTTTTAACAGGGATTCTTTAAATAGTTTTGTCTGTAACAAAAAAAAAAAAAAAAAAAAAAAAAAAAAACCTAATCTGGCAATTTTAGGAAAATTATCGAAGTATTAGACTCGCAAAATATTTAAACCAATAAATGTACAGCACTTGCTCGTTTAATAGTAGAACATTTAATGTATGCATTTTAAATTAAAGTGATTTCCAATATAAAATGAAATGAATTTTAAATTAAATGAATGAAATATTTGTAAGTTAAATAAGATGAGCAGAATGCGATTAAGAGAATATTGGAAATTTATCGTTTGCGCTCGAGAAACGAACAAAAGAACTTAAAATTGAATATTTTATTTATAATTAAACTCTATACATACTCTAAACATTCAAAAACATTATATTCTCATCGGGAATACAATGGTGTATATCATTTTTTATAACTTTAGCACATCAAGAATTGAGTAAAAAATAAGATTACAAAATTCAATCTTTACACATTAACTACTTACTAATTTTTATGCGTCATTTTTCATTTCATTAAAAGAAAATAATTAAAATCGAGCGTATTTAAATCAATAACATTTGATAATACATATTGACTAATATTTTATCTTTTGTAATAAATTAAATTTAAAATACGTAACTAACTTGTTTTAGTCTTTGGAAAAGGACAAATATGAATTCTATAAGAAAAATAATTTTCTTACAATTTCGAAACTTACAGTTATTCGACGGCCAACTTTTTGCCATTTTAACAAATAATATTAGTTCTAAAAATAACTGTTTTTATTTAAATAATTAAGTATAATAAATAAGTCCAAAAACATAAATAAAAATTAATAGAACGTTCTATTACTATCAGAATATAAATGCTACAAACAAATGAAAACACGACGTTTGCCCTTGCGCAGTTATCTCATAGATGTGCAATTAATAGATTATCCATAAAGAAGAAAACAGTTAGGCATTTTTCTGTAGTTCACCCCGACCGCTACGTGGCGTGTGACCTTGATTGATGTGACCCCACCTTTGATCTTTCGGTTACCTCCCATTTAAGATAGGACGCTTGCTTATATCACTTTGCTGCATTCCGTCGTTTCGACGAGAGGCAGCGTTACTTGAACTTTCCACGGAAATTGAAAAATGTTATCTGGCACATGGAACAATGGAACAATGTGAGCAGCTGAATGGATTACCTAGTTGCGTTGCAACTTTACATCCAGTGGATAAGTGATTGTGTTGCAAGGGCATTAGGGAGCCTTAAAAAAATAATGTTTAGACGTGGCTGGTAGCCACAAAAGTTAAATTTACTTTTAAGAAAAAGAAAAGACTAACAAAAAATAACAAAGTACATAAATACTAGTATAACAAATGTGAAAAAGAAAAAAAAACAAAGAAAAGAAAAAAATTAATTAAAAAAGAAAGAAAATTCCATTAGTTCCAAAAAAAGAAGGAAAGGACGAAAAAGCTACCGGGGAGTGCCCCATAAAAAAAAAGACACTTTTCAGAGACCATACATTAGTTTAAAAATATATAATGCTAAAGAACTAGCAGAAAAACATTTTTTTTTATATATACTATAGACAGGACAGAACAAACAGAAAGGTTAAGTATAGCAGAAGGTGAGGGAAACTCAGTCTTCATTGTTAAGCAAAAGCGAGTATTTAGGGCGTTTTCTGTTAATGGGGTCGGATACCTCGTAGTCGGGTAATTCCGCTATAATTTGGTTAGGGAGGTTGTATACAGATTTATAAAAAAAATTAGCAAGTTTATTAATGCGCTGTTTTAAGGAAGTGGTTTTCAAGTCCCTGCGGATAGTGGTGTTACGAAGAAAATGGTGACCATTACGGATATAGCGTAAGTTTTTGTTATGAGCACCGTAAAGATACTCCATACTGGTTTTGCAAGCGAATCCCCAGATCGGACAAGCATAAGTTAAGATTGATCTAATACATGCATTATACAAGATTAGTTTATTATGAATAGAAAGAGTATTGCTTTTGAGAAGAGGAGAGAGGGCCTGGGAGATACCAGCAACTTTGCCTCGGATATTAATAAAATACTTTTTCCAGGTAAGTCTTCTATCAAGGGTAACCCTCAGATACTTGGTGTGATTAGTCCAAGGAATAGTAGCGTTATTGATAGTAATGCGATTGGGAAATAGACAGCAACTGTTTTCTGCTCGTTGAGCTTAACACACCACAGGGTACACCAGTTAAGGAGTTTATCTATGTGTTTTTGGAGAATTTTGTATAATGTGAATGGGTGTTGTGCAGAGGCGTACATTGCCGTGTCGTCCGCGTACAGGGCAAGATAAGTCCTCGGTGTTCTTGGGATATCGTTGAAAAAAATGGTATCTGGCACATGGAACAATGTGAGCAGCTGAATGGATTACCTAGTTGCGTTGGAACTTTACATCCAGTGGATAGGTGATTGTGTTGCAAGGGCATTAGGGAGCCTTAAAAAAATAATGTTTAGACGTGGCTGGTAGCCACAAAAGTTAAATTTACTTTTAAGAAAAAGAAAAGACTAACAAAAAATAACAAAGTACATAAGTACTAGTACAGTCGACGCTCGTTTTTACGAACTCGTAGGGAACACTAAAATAGTTCGTAAAATAGAAAGTTCGTAAAATGGAAAACACCAAAAATGATATGAATACGTACATTATTTTTGTCTATTTTTATCAAACTGCCCCCTCTTCACGAATGAAGCAGTATTTCAAGATTATTTATTATTTAATAAATTTATACGTGTATTTTTAAATATACAAGAAATAAATGCAAATTTATGCACAAAAAATAATTTTAGTACACAGAAACATACGTTACTTATGCCTTAAAAACATTACATATGAAAATACAGACTGGATTAGTACTTAACAGGTGAAAATACATAGATGAAAACATAAATAAAAAATTAGGAATGGAAATAATCATTTACCTTTTTTTTTTTTAATTACATTTTGGAAAATATATGATTTCCATTTTATCTGTGCTTGAAAACCTTTTACAGTTATTGCTCCTTTCAAAAAAGTGCCTTAGTCCTTACAACCACTACTTGAAATTGTTGCTATGCCCCCTCCCTCCGAAAGAGATTGGGGAAAACAACACATTCTTGGAATGCATCTGATGTCTCATTGTACTTGTTGAGAGTTTAATTGACGTGACACTGCGTTCCGTTAAAAAAAAAAAAAAAAATTGCAGAAGTATCAAAACTGAGTTCGCAAAAAAGAGATTTTCATAATCCGTAGTTCGTAAATGGGAGCGAAAAATTACATTGTTTCTATGGGAGTGTATTCGGGACCACTCTATAGTTCGTAAAATCGCAAGTGTTCGTGAAAAAGAGGTTCGTAAAAACGAGCGTCTACTGTATAACATATGTGAAGTACTAGTATAACATATATGAACTGGCACATACTACTACTACTTCTGACGGTTTTTCGAGGAGCCTGGGGCCAATGCCCCACATCCCCGACAGTAACACACTGGAAACCTAACAGGAACTGAATCATGGCAGTACTGGGAAAAAATGCTTAAAAATGGGGGGAACTGGCACATTGTTGGCATTTCATTTATATTAAAAAAAGTTTTTATTAATATTTCTGGTTACAATTTGAATATTTTTCAGAAAATAATAATAATATCTAAGATAATTGACAAAATCTGCTACTTAAGAATGATAGATTTGTCCGGAAGGCATTTTTTTTTTTGTTTTTGTTTTGTGTTTTGTTTTTTGTTTTTTTAAGCGATGATTTTTTACAATAGCTCTTTCGTGCTAACGATAGTTTCTTGTACATGAATTTTTCCTTTTAGGGCTCTTTGATTTTGATCAACATTTTAAAAAAGCTTTTATCGTGATTTTGGGATATTTGCAATAGAACAGTTAATATGTTTCTATTCTTAGAATATATTAGTTCTAGTTAGTTTCCCTATAAACGATACATTTTTCTAGAAGAATTGTAGCAGTCCAATGGATACTAATAACGAATAATCAGCTGTGTGACTTACAAACGTTTTCTGAGAATAAGAAGTTCCGTGAGAGATTGATACATTTTATTTGTGATTTATGAAAACTAAAGAGGTATATTTTGATGTGCCAAAATATATCTACACTGTAAAGAAAAATCTATAATGCTACAGATGTAAAGTTACAGTTTACTAAAATTTTATCGGTACACTGTACACAAAAGATGTAAATCTACAAAACTTGTTTTTGTAAACTACAGATTTCTGTAGAATTACAATAGAATCTAAAAATTACAGTAATCTTACTAAAATTTTATCTGTAACCGGGGTTGCAGTTCCAAAAAAGTTCTAGGCATCCCAGTTTGCTAAAAAATTCATAGTAACTTTACAATTTTTTTACTTTACGGTGCAAAAGTGTATCTGTTATAAGAATTTTTGTTGTTGCCGTTACATAAAAAGTTTTGTGAATCCCAGTTTCTGTCTGTGCTGCCACCTCTCGGTATATTATACGATAAAAAAACTCGAACAAAAATTTATGGAGAGCCTGTATTTCAAAAGAAAAAATATTGACAATGAATATTAGTGACTGGTGGGAACTGCTTATGCTTTCGTGAACACTCTATGATATTCTCAAGGAATATACATTACTAATAACTTAATCCATTATAACTATTAACTTAATGTATTATACATGACTAGTAACTTAAAAACGTAATGAGTAATAGTAACTGATGGGAACTGTCTGTGCTTTCGTGAACTCTCTATGATATTCTCAGTATTACTAATAAATTAAAGGCCGACAAAGAAGAGAATTAAATTGAATTAAAAGAAATATTCTGTAACACACTAAAAAAAAAAAAATTCTGTAAAGTTACTAAAATATTTCTCGGAAACTGGGATTCCAGGAACTTTTTATGTAACGGCAACAGCAAAAATTTCTGTAACAGCATCTGTTACAGGAATTTTTCTTGTTGCCGTTACATAAAAAGTTCCTGGAATCCCAGTTTCCTAGAAAAATTTTAGTAACTTTACAAATTTTTTTTTACAGTGCAATCCATATGTAAAAATTATTTGTTTTTGAGAATCTTTAAAGAAAATATTTTATATACATCTGTCGTTAAGTGATGTGAATGTAAAAGAAATACATAATAGACACATGGTATTGAATAATTACAAAACCCTTCTTAGATGATTTATGTTCTATAGTACAAATGCAAACACTCCTTGGCTATTAAAAATTGTAAAGTTACTAAAATCAAAATCACGGTTTAACATAATACACTGTACACACACACACACACACAAAAAAAAAAAAAAAATCTGTAACGTTACTAAAATTAAAATCACGGTTTAACATAATACACTGTACAAAAAAAAAAAAAAAAAAAAAAAAAAAAAAAAAAAAAATCTGTAAAGTTACTAAAATCAAAATCACGGTTTAACATAAATACACTGTACAAAAAATAAAAAATAAAAAAAAAAATCTGTAAAGTTACTAAAATCAAAATCACGGTTTAACATAATACACTGTACAAAAAAAAAAAAAAAAAAAATCTGTAAAATTACTAAAATCAAAATCACGGTTTAACATAATGCACTGTAAAAAATAAATAAATAAAAAATGTGCAAAGTTACTAAAGTTTTTCTTGGAAATTGGGATTTCTGTTACAGGAATTTTTCTTGTTGCCGTTACATAAAAAGTTCTAGGAATCCCAGTTTCCTAGAAAAACTTCAGTAACTTTAGAGATTTTTTTTTTTTTTTTTTTTTTTTTTTAATTTACAGTGTATGCTTCAAATCATTTATCAAATGTCAAATCATGTTTTGAACTTTTCGAAAAGAAAATGTTAATATTGAATATGAGTGACTAATGCAAATTTTATATTACGTAGGATATTTTAAAGAAGAAATATAAATTAATGATAACCTATCTACTACGAGAACAATAATTGATCAATTAAAACAAAAGAAACATTCCACAGAAACAAGAATACAAGAAAATATTACAACAAATTCAACTTTATCTAAAAAATTATTTTTCTTTCTAGGAATATTTTGAAAAAAAAATTACTTTTAATAAATTTTTCGTTAAAATGTGCGAACGTAATTAAAAGACCTAACAGAAACAGGGTTGAAAATTTTAAAAGCATTTATCAGATTATTTCTGTTTCATATTCAAATATAAAATATGTTATGTAGCATTAAAAATACATAGAGACAAAATCATATTACAAAAGACAAAATCAGGGATAAATACGTATATGTGCCGATTCATATATGTAATATACATTGATCTTTTCTAAGAAAAAAGGTATAGCTGTTGAGTATTAGTAACGAATATCAACAGTTTATGTTTCGATGAACATTGTCAAGTATTTATTTCACGAACATAGGTTAAAGTTACGACAGGTTTAAGGGGCGAAGGGGGCCTTCAAACACATATTTTTTATATACAGTAAAACCTCCCTAAAGCGACCATGTTCCGTTCCAATAAAAATTGGTCGTTCCGAGAAGTGGTCTCTTAATGGAGGTCATGTTTAAATATAGATTTTAATTGTTCAATAAAGGTAACAATTAACGTTAGTGAAATTTATTTTTTCATATTAGGAAAAATATAAAATTTAAGTATCAAAATAAAAGTTAATTACATAAGTTAATTACTGCAGAATTTAAAAAAATGAATACATTGATGTTTCCTTTGATTTTACGGTTTTATCTTTTATAACTTTTATTTAGAAGTTCAATAAATAAATGCAATTCTTTTTGGACAAATAATGACGATTTCGTTAATTTATCTATTTTTTAAGAGTTTCCTGACAGAATAATACAGGGGAGTTTATTGATTGTCATTCTTAATTTGTTATAAGAGTTAAATTCATTGCCTAAAATGGCACAAAGGTGTTTAAACACTTAAAAGTTACAGGAATAATAATAAAAAAAAATCTAAAATTAGTTTAGAAGTTTGATGAATAATTCGCTCTCGGGAATTATTTTTCTAAAAAAATCTTCTTCAAGCGATCAGGAAAAATCGGAATTTGTTTCATTTTCTTCAAAGAAATTGGTCGATCATGGAGGGAGTTCAACTGGGATGGTCTATGAATGGAGTTAATACTAGTATTGAGCCTATGGAATAAATTTCGTTCCATGAAAAAATGGTCGTTTAGGGAGGTGGTCGCACACGGAGGTTTCACTGTATTTTTGAACTGTACCTTAAACACTATCCAAGGACACATTAGATGAATTATGGCTCATATTTATCACAAAAGAAATTTAAAAAAATTGCAGAAAAAAAAGGAATTTTACTGAATGTTTTATGGGGTCTCAAGACTCTTAAAGCTTCAAAATTTTCGAAATTTAAATTTTTTTAGATGTTAAACTCATATATTTTCTGAACATTTTGATACATTTGTTTCCTTGAAATTCCTATTAGAACAAAAGTTATGGCTTTTAGAATTATACCCGCTCAATAGCTGAAGCGGCGCTTCCAAAACTTTGAATCCATTTTTCTCCAAATAACGTTTTTGGGCATAACGCGCACAATATCTCAAAAACTTCCGAATATATTTTCATGGATTTTTCAAAATATATGTTTCATGTGAGTTTGTATAAACTGAACATAAAAGTTTCTTTTTATTATTCAAAAAAATATATTTTTAAGTCATTATACTGTTGAAATTTTCAAAATTTCGCATTAGCTAAACACAACTTTGTATTAAAATATAAAAATGCTTTAAATACAAATTTCTTTAGGTTCAGAGTAATTATTGTAATGTGAAGTATAATTAGGTACCAAAATTTTCACTCTAGTTACAAAATTTATTTTATAATCCTGCGCGTAAACTGTTATGCCAATTTTTTTCTCGTCAAATGTCTCACAGTTTGGAATTCCCTGTAAAAGATAATTCTGTATCTTGCAATTTTTAAATGCATGAAATGAAAGAACATAGTTATATCTTTCATCTCAATTAAAATTGTGTTTTAAAATCATATATATTTTAAGATATTAAATGTTGAAAATGGTCTATTTTTTTTTTTCAAATTTAAGAGTCTTGAGACCCTTTAAGCGTTGTCAAGAACCTTCAAAATGTCCCGAACTAATGTCCATATCAATTAAAATCCCTAATATTTTTTATGCCAGTTTGGTTTACACATACAAATACAACTGTGCATCGAATTTTATATATTTGAATATAAAGGTAACAAAAAAAAAAAAAAAAATATTTTGTACATTTTATGAAATTTTCAACATTTTTGCGTCCTATGTCAGCACTTAACTACCTTTGACTAGTTTTATTTTTATATGTAAACAGAACTGGCATAAAAAATATTGGGGATTTTAATTGTTATGGATTGAAGCTGGGTCATGTTGTAAGTTCTTTATAACGCTTAAAATATTCAGGAAAATTCCTTATTTACCTCCAAAACTTTTTTTTCTTAATTTCTTGTATGATAAATATATGCCACAATTCATATAGTGTGCCGTTTAATAGTATTTAAGACGCGATTTAAAACAAATAAAAAAAATGAGTTTGAAGGTCCACTGTCCCTTAAAAAAATTGGCTTACAACTAATGAAACATTCTCCTGCGATTCATTTATAAACTATAACAATTAAATATTCAGATCAGGAGCCTCAACATCAGTTTTTCCAAGACATTTTTATTTTAATCTCACTTCAGTAATTTCCTGAAATCTGCAATAATTAATGTTAGAATTTCTGTACATGTCTGAGCATATAAGATTTCCCAAAGATTCAGAAAATTAAGTTTTTAAGAGTAACAAATTTGCCTGATTTTATTTAATTTGTCTCTTTTTTATATATACTATGAAATTTAGTTAGTAGGCAGACATGAAATTAAAACACACACACACACACGAAGAAAAGAAGTACGAATAATTTTTAAATTGTAAAAGTAATAAAAAAAAGTGTTTCTTTTTTTTAACCATTTGGAAAAATGGTTATTGTCCTCGTCAGAGTAGGAAATCAAAAGCATATCTGAAGGTTTTTATTGGTTTAATCATCATTTTATTCGTTTTCTGATTGGTCTATACAGTAATCTGTATTTCCCTTTACTTTCAACAGAGATGGACAACAGTGTTGCCACTATGACAAAAAAATAATAAAAAAACTAAAAAAAAATAATAACTCAGAAACAAATTGAGATACAGCTTTCAAACAAACTGCATTTAAAAGTACATTTTTTTCTCGATACGACGATATAAAAAGTAATATCGTGGGATGTTTAGAAGTTTAAGAAATAAATTTCATTTAAAATTGGCCGTCAGATTTCTTGGAAATCTGACGATGGAAAAGCCTTTTCCCGAACAGCCAATGAAATGCTTAGATAATACGTAAGTTTCAGGTGGATAATACGTACGTGTCGCCGGCGATTCCTGTCGCTTGCAATTTTTACATGTTATTAACGTTTTTTACGTGTTAACACTATTAATGTTTAATTCATGGCGTACGTAATGTATGATCAACTCCGTGCAATTTTTTATGTCTTAAATTTTAGTCTTCGAAAAAATCATTTTCCAGATGGTCGTTGTAATTTATTAAATTGCTTTTTTCATTTTATTTTTATTTATTTTTTATTTTTTTTTACATTCCGATAGAGAAGCCCACAGAATTCCTGCAGACGCAGTACTGTAACGCAAAAGAAAATATGTCATGTTTTTCGAAAAAATGTACAAAATTTAACTAAAAACTATACAGATACCGAATACCTACTTAATCATAAATTAATTGGATACGTTTTGCGGTAGTTATCACGGGACATACAGGCAAACAGACAGGCACCAAATTTTTTTTTTATCTTCCCGGTGATCCTCAACTGCCGATTTAGAAATAAAATAGGATTTTAAAATAAATAATTTTTTCTACGAAATTATAACTTCTCCCATTTTTTAAACTTTTTGAAAAATGTTTGCAATAAATCAGTCATTATACAAAACGAATAGTTAGTACAAAGACAAAATAAAAATACAGTACTAAACCATTCAACGGTTCTATCTACTTCTAGTCTATATTCCAAAAAGTGTATATTCCAAATGTATATTCAATAAGTTCTTGAGTAGTAAAAAATACGTTAAGTACAAAAGGCAAATCATGTATCAATATTTTAAAACGATGCAAGCCTTTATTAGATTGCCATCGGTAATCTTAGCAAAAGAAAATAATCGAGATCGGGAAATGTAGTATTATTTGTAAAGGTAAAGGCACATCACGTAATGAAATTGCGTGATATAAATACATCAATGTTCCTTTTGAAACCGGAAATGGTTCATGACACGAAATTGTACAAAATGATTCAACAACTGTGCTTTATGTGAAATCAAAGAAATGTAGCGAAAAGAACATTTCATGTTATAATTTAAAATATCGATAGTTAAAATTTCTAACGTGCTTAAGGAATGTTAGTGTTATTTGCATTTATGCAGTTTATTTTTTGTTTTTTTTTACTTCTTGAATATTTAAAATATGTATAGTTATCACAAAAATCCCGTAGTTATAATACAAAATGACATATGCATTTATGGAATCATGAGTAGATGTCATCGCTAAACTTGCGTTATGTTAAATCGGCTATAGATGTGAAACGAATACTTTTTTTAGGTGTTATTGATGGTCTATATTTATTTATGTAAAGGAAAATGTCGTCTCATATTATTATAGAAAAAATGTTAATTTTATGTTACGTCTTCTTCATATAAAAATTAAATTTTTGAACAAAATTAAAACAAATTGTCAAAATCGGTAAATTAAATTACATAAAAGCTTTATTTGAAAGTAAATTTCCTGTTACATTTGGTGGAATAAGACTGAAACAATGAGATATTTTGTATATTTTGTAGCAAAATTATATGCATTAATAACACGAATAAAATAATAAATCAAATAATATAACATAAAATTTAAATAAGTAATATAAAATAAAACGCGGAAAGTATATAATATAGCGCAAAATTGACACAGCATGTTGTGATATATTGTTTCCTTGTGTTAGCTTGCTTACGGACATGTTTGTACTTTGTAATATAGATAGACATCATTATCTCAACAAAATGAAATAGTTGCAATCAAAAAATTTAGTATCATTTTTAAAAGAAAGGGCACATCACGTAACAAAATTGTATGTTATATGTTTATTAGTGTTTCCACTAAAAAAGAAAATGGTTCGTGACAAGAACTTGATAAAAATGTTGCAACAAAAAATCAGGAAATGTTGCTTTTTCAAGCTATCAGTTAACATCAAATACCGTAAATGTCACATTTTTACACTCAAACCCCATTTTTCTATTGTCAAACACCGCTTTTTGAAGAGACTTTGCTGAAATCTTTGTTGTAGTAATTTTACTGAAAAAAAATATTTACAGTGTGTGATTTCTAGCAAAACAAATGTTATCATGATCTTATTAAAAATAGTAATAGGCAATGAAAATGCAATTAATAATTATTAACTATACGAATGGTTCCTTAACCCTTTATGCCCCGATGGTACTTTTAAGTAACATTAAATTAAATTGTAATAAAAATCATTTAATACATCGATTAGTGGTAATACAGTTCAGAATGAGTTATAGATACTTTACTTTATATTCGTCCAAAAGCATTACTTGTTGTATAAAACAAAAATATTTTTAAAAGAATGATTTTTTTTTTTTTTTTTTTGCTTTTGCTGCATCTTTTCAACATTCTTGGAGTTTAAAGATTGAGGGAGAAATGTTTCACTTCAAAAAATTTTCTTTATTTCTATTCGCAGAAAATTATATTTGTACATTTCCTAATTCTACAAAATACTGAAAAAAAATTTAAATAAATCATTTGAGTGCAAATCTTGCACAAAATCCCTATAAATTCAAATTTAATTAATTAATTTTAATTGGCAAAATCTTTCTAAAATTTATTAAATGATTGTGTAACTCTACTAATTTAGTTTCAAAAATTTACGAAAAATGCTTTAGAAAATGACATTTGTCATGAATTCATAATTTTGTATATAAAGGGTTAAGTGGTTGTAAAGAGGCAACTTTTTAAAATTTATGTTATAAAAATTAAAATACTTAATAAGCAAATATTTCAAATAATAAAAGAAGATACATCTAAATCATAGTAAAATTTCATTCTTTCATTATTTAAAAATGTTGTGTTTGTCCTTTTTAGATGGCTCATTATAGGTTACTCTGTTTAGGTATTAATTTCTTTCATTCTGGAAATCTCTAGACGGTAATTGAATTGCAGATCTTACAGGCATCCCTGAACTTACGTAATACTCGACTTAAGTAAGAAATTTCGAAAATTACATATATGAACATACTAGCGCGTTTTATACGCATTTGCATACTTTTGATAATTGTTTTATAAATAAAATATGCAGATAAAAACAACAGCAATAATATAGTTTTATATATTAGATATAGTTATATTTTTATTGGGATATACAATCAAATCTTTAACAAAACAAACACAAATCTTATTGAAATGAGCCAAAAAAAAAAAAAAAAAAAAAAAAGACTTCTAATTAACCGTTACAATTTTGTAAGCTGAATTCAAACCATAACGAAACCTAATTTTAAAGTTTCGGTGAAGAGGAACGAGTGTATTTTTTCTTCCAGCTTCAGAGCTGTTCGTTTGATGTAGATTCAAAATTGATATAAATTAATTCATCAATGTTAAATTTAAAATCCCGTATTGCACAAGATACCTTTTACTTGAAAAGTGTTCTTTCGGTTTGTTTTTATATTTTTTCATACTTTTATAGTTTGTATTCAAGTAAATACTGCTGCATGCTACTTTATTTTATAAAATAATACTGTGTAAATAATGTATATATTATGTATATATAATAAATATTGCAGTTTCTGACGAAATTTTATCTAAGGAATTTATAAATTCGACTTACGCAAAAGTTTACGGAACGCATTACTTACGTGAGTCGGGGGATACATGTACTTGAAAAAACTCACATTTTCAATATTTTATGTGTTTGATTTTTGTTTATAATTAACACTCTTTAACTTGTACAGAAAAAAAACTTCATCCAAAGTTAAAAATAAAAAGTCCAAAAAAAAAAAAAAAAGACCAAAATTTAAAAATATATTATAAATCTTGGAATTTCAGCAGATTGAGCCAACTCGCAGAACATTCTTTAAATTAAGAATGATAAAAAAATAAAAAAACACACAATAAAATCCGTACAGTTAACAGTAAAACCTATATGGTTGTCATAAAAACACTGCAAAATGTACTATATTACAATACAATAAAAACAACACATTTTTGCGTAAATAATATTAGTATAAAAAGAAAATTGAGTTACCTTGGATAATTTATCATAAACATGAGTATCATTATATTTATCTTCAAAATACGAAATTCTGTTGAAATACATTTTAACTTCTTATTATATATATATTATATTACTTATTTTCTAAATTTATTTATTATAGTATCTAAATTACGATAACAGCCTGATCAAACCACACGAGACTGAAATCGATTTTATCTATATTTAAATTAAATATTCCAGATTATTTGAAATAAAACATTGTCATTCAAATTCACAGCACTATTAAATTAAACTTGTTAAACTCATCCGTATATTATCTTATTTATTTTCTAAATTTATTTATTATAATATCTAAATTACGATAACTGCCTGATCAAACCTCACGAGTCTGAAATCGATTTTATCTAAATTTAAATTAAATATCCCAGATTATATGAAATCAAACATTGTCATTCAAATTCACAGCAGTATTAGATTAAATTAAACTTGTTAAACTCATCCGTTTGGCGCCAGAATGGCAAAAAATAATATTTTCTCAAATCTAGATACACTGTAAAAAAATACTGCCTGTTTTCCGGTAGGAATCGGAAAAATAGTTGCCCTTATCGTACCGGGATAATTTCGGACCCAGCTCGGAATAAAATCCGTAAAAATAAGGAAATAGTCACTAAAACGATATTTTACGGATTTTCTTCCGATTTTACGAATTTTATTCCAAGCTGGGTTGGAAATTATTCCGGTACGATAAGGGCAACCATTTTTCCGATTCCTACCGGAAAACTGGCATTATTATTATTATTATTATTTTTTACAGTGTACCCACTGATTACTGAAGAGCGCCCCCTTAATTCAGTACTGAAACTCGGCACTGAAACATTGAAAAGTATCATAAAAACTTACTCACGCCAATTCATCGTGTACTATATTTTTATTGTCTGTTCCTTTTAGTGAATCTAGTTAGAATGCGATGTTTTTAGGTGCGTTCGTAATTATATAAATACGTAGCACCTATAGTTGTCGTTCAGTCCGTCTGTCTGTCCGTCCGTCCGCATATAACAGAGCAAAAACTACCCAACCGAATCGTTTAAAATTTAAACTATATAATTGCTGCATAATTTTGTCGAGTCATTTCAATTTTTATGAAAATCGAATGTATAGTTTAATTACAGGGACAATCAAAAGTTTTCCGTTACATTACGGCCAATGGGAAGAAATTATTGCAAGTGCATTTTAATGATGTTACAGCCTTCCGAATGGTATGAAATTCTAAATATATAATTGTTGAAAGATTTTGTCGAGTCATTTCATATTTTATGAAAATCGGATGTATAGTTTAATTACAGGGACAGTCATAAGTTTTCCGTTACATTACGGCCAATGGGAAAAAATTATTTCAAGTGCAAATTAATGATGTTATAGCCTTTCGAAGTACACTAAAATATACATTCTGTACAATATGCGGCGAAAAAAATATTTATAAAACTAGTTATAGTACGAACGCACCTCATTTGCCACGTTTGACGAGCAATTTCCCACTTGTTTTAATACTAAACGTGCTAAACGTAGAGAAAACAATAACATAGATAGAAACATCAATAACATAAAAGAGGTTTCTTTTCTCTAAAAACACGGTGCGCATATGTGCTGCTGAAGCCCTTTATTAATGAAACAATTCCAGTTATAACAATTTATGAATTAGGTTTGTCAGTCTGCCGTCTGTTTGCCTGTCAGCGTATCTGTCTGCAATACCTCGCGTAAATTCAGATTGCCATGCAATTGATACGCGTTATTGAGGTTTACCATAGCATGCTCTGCATTGAATATGAAGTTTGTAGCATTAGTAGTTCCTTTACAGGGAGGCTTAAAAGAATTCCGTTACATTACGGCGTATAAGGAAAAAATAATTTCAGTGTATTTTAATAATTTTACACTATTTCAAACATATTGAAATGGGTATACATTACTGAGATGTTACTACAAGTTTCTTACTGAAAAATATGGTGTTCTATTGATCATATACAGGGATACACAAAGAAATTCGCAAGTTTTACTGAAGTATCACGGACGTGCACTGCTAAAAATTTTGCAGCATTCTGGCAGGTCATTCGACCGTTTTTTTTGAAAAAACGGTTTCATAACCATAATTTAACTATATTCTGACCATAAAATGGCCAATAATATGGTCAGAATAGTGTTAAAATTACGGTTGTGTAACCGTTTTCGGAAAAAAAACGGTCAAATGACCTGCCAGAATGCTGCAAATTTTTAACAGTGTGTGATGTCTCTGAAGTGCACTACAAAAGCTTAATGAGGAATATGGTGTGCATAGCATTCATTTACAGGGACACACTAAAGAATTCTGTTACTGTACTGTGCATGAGCAATAATTGCTAGAAATGAGCTTTCAATTGTAATACGCGTTTTATAAATTTAACCAATTTTTGGCATATCAATTTATACATATAAATCCTATGGATCATATACAGGGCTGCACAAAAGTTATCGAGTACATTTCCGTTTACCGATTTTTGAAGAAGAATATTGAAATGTGGCACGTGTTTTCTATCTGAAGTAAACTTTAGATAATATGTATTACATGTAGAAATCTGAAGATCCTATACAGGTTTGCAAAAAAGGATTTTCCCGATTATTAATAGTAACTGCAGGCATTTGGTTTTCAAATGTGTTACGAGTCCCATACTTTTTATTTAATCATGTCACCGGATTTGAAATTATACTCTAAAACTAAACCTTGCGTCACAGTTCGGTCATCTCTCTCCCTGTTTACTTAGACATAATCTTTCAGCTTATTAAGGGGATAAGGGACCTTAAAATATTTTTTTTTATTTTTTGTAAATTTCACCTTAAATATTATTCAAGGGTACATTATATGCATTATGGGATGCATTTATCACCAAAAAAATTTTTTTTGAGAAAAAAATGGAATTTTACGAAGAAGTCTTACTTAGAAGTCTTCGAAATGCCCCCTGCGTCTTCCATATCAATGAAAATCCCCAATATTTTTAATAAAAGATTGGTTTATATACATACATAAAATAGAGCATCGAATTTTATATATTTGAATTTAAAGGAAAAAAAAATGAAATTTTTTGAAATTTTTTCGAAAAAATTTCAAAATTTCAATTTTTTTCAATTTTTTCTTTATTTTTTGTAAATTTCATCTTAAATATTATTCAAAAGTACATTATATGCATTATGGCATGATTTATCACAAAAAAATGAGAAAAAAATGGAATTTTACGCATAAAATAGAGCATCGAATTTTATATAATTGAATTTAAAGGTAAAAATAAATAAATAAATAAATATTTTGAAATTTTTTCGAAAAAATTTCAAAAATTTTCAATTTATTTTTTATTTTTTGTAAATTTTATCTTAAATATTATTCAGGGGTACATTATATGCATTATGGCATGCATTAAGCACAAAAAAAATATTTTTGAGAGAAAATTGTAATTTTACTTTTCTTAGAAATCTTCGAAATGCCCCCTGCGTATCTCATATCAATGAAAATCCCCAATATATTTTTTTAAAGTTTGTTTTATAAATATATATAAAATGGAGCACCAAATTTTATATATTTGAATTTAAAAGTTAAAAAAATTTGAAAAATTGAAAATTTTTGAAATTTTTTCGAAAAAATTTCAAAAGTTTAATTTTTTTTTTTTACCTTTAAATTCAAATATATAAAATTCGATGCTCTATTTTATTTATATATATAAAACAAACTTTTATAAAAAATATTGGGGATTTTCATTGATATGGAAGACGCAGGGGGCATTTCGAAGATTTCTAAGACGACGCGTAAAATTCCATTTTTTCTCAAAATTAAATTAAATTTTTTTTTGTGATAAATGCATGCCATAATGCATATAATGTACCCTTGAATACTATTTAGATGAAATTTACAAAAAATAAAAAAATATATTTTTAAGGATTTTAAGGTCCCTTGTCTCCTTAAACTGTGAAGTTTATTTTACAGTATTTTGAATGTGTTTGAACGTATGGTATTGTGTCTTCATAATCTATGCTCCACACATGATTTTACGTTCTTTTTACTGATTTAATTTATGACTGAAACTGTCAGAAGTTTCATAAAAACTTAGTTACTCGTATTGATTGCAGACCATTTTATTATTTTTTGTACCCTTTAGTGATAAGTAAGAATATGATATTTTATAAATTCTAAAAATAATAAATTGAACAGAAATAAAAGTATTATATTTAGAGATTACAAATATAAAGTACTTTACAAAGGAAATAAGAAATCATTTCCCAAGGTGGAACGTTGCCATATTATTAGATTAAATGCGCAGTAATAAAAAAATTTGAAATCTATATTTATCATATGTGAAAAGAAATGTGGAATTATGTCATGTAATATTTATGTATTTTGCTAAAGGAATTGGATGCTGCAGACGAAAATCACCATTTTAAATCATTACTGATTCCCATGCAAAATTAAATATATATTTTCGTTTGACATTTTTATGTTTGGGACATTTATACTTCAACTTAATCAATAACAATTGTAAAAAAAAAGAACATTGAGAGTAATAAATAGAAAAAAAAAAGAACTTTTCTTTCATCATTTAAGGAAACTCGTTAATCTTTGAATATATATTGTATATATTCACAGTACACTTTTGTAGTCTATATTATGAAGCAAATGTATGTTATTGGGTAGCGCTCGCCTTGTATTAACGAAATAAGAAAAACATAAATAGAAGAAAAATGTTCTTTCAAATATTATTTGTTTGAAAATTGTATCTAAATTTACTGCTTTTTATGGTTTTTAAATTAATTTTCAGGCATGTTTTTGTTTACATTTAATTATTTCTTATCCAATTTAATTTTTCCCTTTTCTATTTTTAATCTAATTCAAATTTCCAACAACAGAAATAGTTCAGTATCTGTCTCTGGATACTTTTCCATAACATAATATACATGTAACGAAACTTCGCACTTTAATTAGAGCAACAACCATAATCAAAAAGATTGCTTTAAATAGCGAAATCTTTGGCGTTTTCTTCCGTTATGACCAATATGAAAGTAATAATTTTAATAAATTTGAAACTTTAATTAAATACATTATCGATATTTTTTATATAAAAAGACGTTTATTGTTTTTAGTGATTAATCTAATAATATTATATTAAATATAAAAAATCTATTACATTTTAACAGGAGAGAGTTAAATAAATGTAAGTATAGTTTTCTGTTTTTGTTTTTTGAATAATAAATATAACTTGATAATGATAAAATATAAATAAACACTAACGTTTCTCGAGAATAATTAATTTAATAAGCTGAAAGACAAGTAAAACGAAACAGCAACAATCATATTTAATTCTATACACAGTTTCATGTTTTCCTTTTACAAAATCTATTATTTGGAGCTTTGCAAAAGAAAAAAAAAAGTAAAACGATTAATTTACACGCTTTTATGTAAAATAAGAATATTCATGAATAAGGACTGTATACAGTGTGTCCACGTATAACCTGACCGACCTTTATTTTCGCAACCGTTGGTCCTAGATGCATACTTCCAATTACAAAAGTAGTCAAAATTAGGTGCAGGATTAAGATAAAAAAGGTTTGAAGCGAAAAAAAAATTTAGTGAAGAATTACAGAATTTAAATTCTTATACGGTCCCTCGGTCCTATAAGTTATATTTAGTAAAATTTCCCTGTTACACTGGCAAGCTAGGCAAAAAAAAGTCTCGTTATTCTACGATTAAAATTGACCGAGTAATAACTGTTTAATGTTGGAGTATATTTTTTGCTGCATATTAGGGATCATTCACAAATTTAGTCAAAATATAATTTCGTCAAATATATTAAAGAAATGGTTGAGAGTAAAATTAGCACTGCAATATAAATTTGAAATTTTTAATCATTCTGACATATTACTGCAAAATGTACAATTTGTACTGAACATTATAAGAGGATAAAAATAACAGATTTTTTGTTAAATAAAAGGATAAAAAAACAACAGCCTCAATTCTATACAAAATGGTACATATTTTAAAATGCTGTTGTTAGATTACACTGTCTTTCAAATTTTGGTTTGTGGCATGTTTTTTAGCTTTTGAAAATTGATTCTTATGTATTTTTTAGCACTGAATCCGAAAATAATTTTCATTTTAAACCATCAAGTCAGGAATTTTCTCAAATCGCAAATTTCAAAATTAAAAAGCTAAAAGTTAAAATTGATCCCCCCCTCCCCTCCCAACGTCATCGGATCCCCGAGCTGTTTATCTGTAAGAAACCCAGTATAAGCAGAAAAAATATAATAAATTATTGAATTAAATAAAATTAAACTGAATAAAAGAGTCTTACATCTATTTTATAGTATCAGATTTTTGCCATTTTTTAATCTTGAAATTTACGATTTGCGAAAAATCTTGACATGATGGTTAAAAGTGAAGGTAATTTTTTGATTCAGCGTTAAAAAATACATAAAATGTAATCATAAAAGTTAAAAAACACAACCATCGCAGGATTATATTATCTAATCTAAAACTCTTTCTTAAACTTCTTGACGGTAATCTATCCGATTTTTTTTCTGTTGCTTTTTGTATATATAAGATGGTAAGAGTCGAAAATCATAATAATATTGCACTGTCATCGGATTTAAGTCAGTATGTAAAATTTAACTTCGATCGGACATTTGAATGTAAGTTAAAGTTCGAGTATAAATTTCAAACTGGAAAGACGATCATTGCAAGTTAAATAAAACCTTATGAAAATAACATAATTTTAGTTAAAATAAATCATAGCCTCAAATCCTTACAAAAAAAAAAAAAAAAAAATGATAAAATACTATTATTTTAACTAATCTGAAACTTAACTAATAAAATTTAATCGTAATATTTGTACGATTTCTTTCAAAGTGCAGATACCTTGAAATAAGTTTAAGTACTTTATACACGACCCCTGAAAGCATGGTTGAAATCATCTGTTTTGATATGCAAAAAAGTGGTAAAAGTCATGCATTTCAAAGTTTCATAACTCGGTTAATTTTAATGTTAGTTGAATGGGGCTTTTTTTTGTCTTACATGTTAGTGTCAAAGTAAATTTTTAGTAAATATCACTTACAGGACCTGGGGAACGAATAAAAATTTAAATTTCGTAATTTTTTAATAAATGTTTTTCTTGACCCAAATCGCTTTAAAAATAATTCTTTACCATATTTAAACCATTTTTGTAATTGGAAGTATGCATCTGGGACCAACGGTTGCGAAAATAAAGGTCGGTCATGTTATACGTGGACACACTGTATATAAAATTACCAAATTTATGCTAAATTTCGGCCCTTCCAGCCATACGATATCATACGTAATTATTAATCGACCTTCTTTTCACACCCCTAAAAATATCGTTATCTGTGTCTAAAAATCTTTTTATTCTTTTCGATTTTTTTTCCTTTCATTTTGTTTTTATATGTTTCCTATGATATACAGATATGGCTATACATTTATTATTCTTTTACTTTACCGATTCAAAGAAGAATTAGTCAATAAAATATTACTATTGTATATTAAATAACTTTACATCAATTAAAATTTAAAAGAGATTAAATATTTAATTTTTAAGATTTAAAAGAACTTTTTAAACTTAAAAAAAAAAGAATTTAATAATAGCTTTTGTTAAATATTGCATTCAGCAGTAATATTGTTTTCTTGTAGTTGCTGCTGCATGGGGAGAGGTCAAGCTTAACTTATTACAGAAAAATAGGGAATGCCAAACGATGGGGTATTTTATATTTTAGAATAAAAGCACTGTATAATCACTTAATGTTTTTAATATTAAATTTGTATTTGCATAAAAATAGATCAAATATTAAAAAAAAGTTACGAGAATTAAAAATAAATAAAATTTGGTTCTATATAAAATGATAACGATATCAAAGGTGAATACACCCTCCTCCCATGTAGATATATCTTACGATATCAAGTGCCAGACCCTCCTACTCTAAAACCATAATGTTATATATGCACAGCTCCACCTGTGAGTTGTTGACTAATATAAATTGTTTCAATTAATAACAAAAGACAGCAAGGTAATATAGACATATGAACAAATTAATAAAATATGTAGAGGGATTCCACTCGAGTTTCCAAACACTAATTTATGTGTCGCGAAAGAGAAAAGAACGAAAAAAAAATGAATTTATTATAAATTTCTGATAAATGGAGTCAGCTGGTTTTGAACACTGAACCTCCATTTTGAAAGCTGCAGACATTACCTCTGCGCCACTAATGGTTTCTGACATCCCAGTATTAGTTTTCAGTTATATTCTGTCACATTGCTTTGGTGATTTCTCCTATAGAATTGGTCACAAAATCGTTTAAACATGGTTTAAAAAGCAATAAATATCTAATCCGTTTTCCGATTTTTGCGAAGTTCTATGCAGTTCTTTCAAGTATTGAGGACTTCTTAAAAACTGTACAATTAATCCGTCAAAACGGAAACATAATTAAATACTAGAGGTAGGCATTTTTTTAAATTTAATCACCAACATTTATGCCATTTGTATTTGTCTAATAAGTTTCCCAGTTATAAGTTGGTGACGTCACTTCCCGCAACTAATACTTGATTACTTCGCACTTGTTTTGATATTTATCACTTATACTTTGGCATATTATTACCATTTGGTACTTTACTCATTAAATTGAGCGCAAAATGGCTTGAAAAGATTTAAAAAATGTATTACATTCCTAAGCTGTCGACCGATTTTTACAAAAATCTATCCATGTCTTTGACTCTTGTCTATAACTCATTCGCGAAATAGGAGTGTAATCAGATACAGCGTTTGAAGTTCTCATGTTAACTGAAACTGGGGTCATACTTATTATGATTAGAATATTTGCCTTACAGTAGATGTTATTGATGACTTTTAAGTAGTGTTTAATTCTTAGTTCTTATCTATAAACTCTGTTTTGATGAGGCCTATAGATGTCTGTGAAGGTTATAGTTACAGTAAAGCTAGAGATCCTACCTACACAACTTTCAGGTTGTGTAATATTTAAACGGAGCTTCTGACTGTAAAATAGTCAATGAAGCATCGTCTTCATTTTGAAAGACCTGTCCAATGATATACCACTCAATAGGGTGCGTAAATTTTTTTCGTCTCTATCGCCATTTTGTATTTTACGGCCGCCAATTTGAATTTATAAAAACAAAAGCTATCCTATAATCATCGTACGTTTAAGACGAATCGATTAAGAGTTCATTCATTAAAATCCATCCAGCCGTTGGGATGTTTCGAGAGTGAAAACAAATCCACATATTCAGATACGCTTGAAACACTTATCCTTTCTTGGCAGCCGGGTAATAACGGAAATGTATTGGATCAACATGAATTGCAGTCATGAAATTAGGCGTTTTTTTATGATAAACATCGAATGCTTATAAACAGTGGTTTTTTTTAAACTATTTTGTATATACTTATTATATATTTGTTCATTTTCTACAATTTAAAATTTTTTATGTAAATGTTATAAAATTGAAGGCATTTGTTGAAAAATTATTAAGAAAATACCTTGCTAAGTTTATTTAGAACCACATTGTACATATAGATTTTATTTCTCTCTAAATATATATTTATTCAAACAACCGTCAATTGTTATATTCGATCACGAATAGATAACATATTTATTCTCCTCAAAGAATAAACTGTTTTTTTTTTCTCTTTAATAACTACTCTTATAGAAACTTAACCAAAATAATTTTCCAAATAGCCTTTTTTGGAATATCCTTTATTTTGAAAGGAACGTTGTCTCTCTGGCGATTAAAGATTATTTTATATGAAGTTTTGTGCACTGAACCAATCTTGTCCTTATCCGGATAATTTCGTTTCACATTACATGCTTAATAGATGATTATATTAAATGAAGTTTTCTGTTGTTAGCCTAATATGCTATTTTCCGAATAATTTTATCTCATATTGTTTATGCAACATACAAAGAGAAAATAATACAGCTTTCAAACTAGCCTATAACCATCGGACGGTTAAGACGAATCGATAGAGACCTCATTCATTAAAATCCATCCAGCCGTTGGGATGTTTCGAGGGTATAAACAAATCCACATACCCAGATACGTGTGAAACACATATTCCTTCTTGGCAGTCGGGTAAAAAAAAAAAAGAAAAAAAGCTAAATTTTTAGAGAAATACATTTTTTGTGTTATTTTAGTAAGACATTTACTACACAAGATGTCATTTCTGAGATACGTCTTAAGAATATCATTTTGATTTCATTTAAGCGAATGATCAATCCATTTGGTGAAATATAATATTAAATAAAAAATAATTCTCTAGAATCAGCATTTCCAAACCTGGAGAATTCCTTTTATCAGAATTTTCAATTGATACCGTAAAATTTTGAATAGTAATTACTTTATAAAACTCATGGAATACCTACTGTACCAATGTACCAATGCAGTGGCATTGAGTTAATACAGGAGTCGTAATGCTTCTGTTTATCTCAGTCGACAGTGATTAGTCGATTTTCCCGAATGCTTCGATCTTAAACGAATAACTATTGTTAAATAAATGAAATTAACTTTTCAATTTTTTGGTGGAAATTCAGAGTTTCTAAATACAAAAAATATACCAGATTTGTCCATCACAGCCTACAACTTATATACTTTTTTATGAAAGCACAGGAATTTGACCGTTACAAGAGAAAAACAACTCATACGCCATTTAAAATGTGAATTTACTTTTAAATATTTTTGAGATAATCATTAAACTTTCCGGCTGAGAAATTTTTAGATTTGGCATGAATTTTCAGCGACAAGTTCAAAAGTTTCAAAATTCCTTTTTAACGCATATCTTTCAATTTCAAGTATACTCAAAAATAAATTTAAAACATCAATACACGAAGTTTCTCAACCATAAATTTAAGAAAACTGCTTTAAGAAATAAAAGTATTGTTATGTTAAAAAAAGAGTCAACAAAAGCACAGATTTCCAGATCAACAGTTGTTTTGCTTCAAACAACAAAAGAAATAAAGTTGAAGAAAATAGTTTTCGAATACTTAAAAAAATAATAATAAACACGCATCAAAAGATTTTTAAAATATTTATTTTTGTCAAAAGATTCAGAATAAAATTTGAAATGTACTTTATAAATGGAAATAGTTTGTTTGGAAGACTGTAATGTAAAACATATGATATGTCTATTAATATACCGTATGATATATAAAGTATGTTTCAAGTAATATTGGTTTTGTCATAAATACCAATGAAAAAATAATCAATAGAATAATAACTCATACGCCATTTAAAATGTGCGTTTACTTTAACCCATTTGTGCCTGGCGTCCTAATTTTGGGACGCTTTCTTAAAAAAATTCCCATTACAAATTGAATTATGATATCCTTTCAAAACTTAGTAAAATATATCCTTACTATTTGTTTTCAATATTTATCTATAAATGGCAGTGCATTTTTAAGAATAAAAAGGTGAAATAAATGTTTGTTGTAGCGCAAAGTTGGATTTTCTTGAAATAAAATGGCGCGTAAGAAAAGGTAAGATATTTTTTTTATTTTTTTATCAATCATTTTATAAGTGGTATTATTTATAAGATGAAACATTATTTTAGAATACGTATTTTTGCATTTTTTCAGATTTCTATTTTCTTGCTCGAATTTGAACCTTTATATATCGTCCCAATTTTGGGATGCTAGGCACGAATGGGTAGGGGTTTTCTCCGTTACTGTCTATGCATTAAATGTATGTTTTATGCCATTTATTTTGTTACAAAATGGTTACATACCACTCGGATTATTATTTGGTTATAAAATTATTATTCGGATTATCATTTGGCTATGCTTTGTTATTACTATAGGGGGAACAGGGCTGGTCTATGTTCAAGAACAAGACACCCCCCCCCCCTTCCTACCCTTAGCTATCGGCTTAGTAAAAATTTATATCATACCGTTATGTTTTGTACTTAGTTTAGTATTTGACATCCTGAGTTTACTAAAATATATACAGCAGAACCTCGATTATCCGACAGCGGATAATCAAATTTCCAGATAATCGAGAATTTATCAATAATCACTTAGTTTAATATGCAACATCGTCATCTAACTGCTATTAGGACTATTTAAACTGCTTAATAAGCATCTAAATTTAAATTATACATGAAAATAATTTTATTTGTTTAGAACAGGGACGTGAAAACGGGGGGGGGGGGGTATAATCTTCACGGGATCGGATCTTGCGGGAGCTCAAGCTAATTTCAATGGAATTCAAAGAAAGGGGAACCAAAACGCTTATCTCTACTCGTGGTTTGGAAGGGAACACTTGCATACACAAGGAATGTAAAAGTAAAAAAAAAAAAAAGTTGGAAAAAATTCAGGATATCGACATTGGTTTACAGAGAGTTCTGGTTACACGAGTGTCGGATAATCGAAGTTCTACTGTACCATATATACTCGTGTATAAAACGAAGAATTTTTGACAATTTTCTGCGAGTAAAGGGGGGGGGGGGTAAACTTATACGCAAGCCAATTACATGAGCCAAAAAAAAAAAAAAAAAAAAAAAACGTTCGAATACTGCAAAAGTGTGATTTTTTATGTATATAAATAATAAAATAATATATAAAATATACAAATAATAATAATTTATTATTAAAAAAATTTCAATGATTTGTTTTTGTTTACTTACTAATTTTTCGCATTAGTAAGTGAAATCTTTGGTTTGATTTTGTGCGAAATTGAAGTAAAAAGTTAGGGGGTCGAAATACGGGAGTTTTTGCATTCAAAAGTTAATGGATCGGCGTATATGCAAGCATATACGGTATATATACTCTATTAGTAATTATTGATTATTATAAATTTTTACTATATAGATTTTTACTATGCCAATGGCTAATGGTGAGGAGGAAGGGTGTCTTGTTCTTGAGCCGACCCCAACCCTCCCGAACCTTATAGTAATAATAAAGAAAATTTTATAGTCAAATAATAACCCGACTGATATATAACCTTTTTGAAACATATTAAATGGTATAAAACATAGATATAATGCTTTGACAGTAACGGAGAAAACCCCTACCCTTTCGTGCCTAGTGTCCCAAAATTGGGACGTTTAGATTTTTATATGTTAAATAAATATATTTTAGAAGAGAATTTTTTTATTATTTTTTACGTTCATTTTACACCATTTACTATAATTAAGCACAATATTGAGTTGAAAAAAAAATTCAGGCATTAATGGGTTAAAATATCCACAAAACATTTCTGATATAATCATTAAATTTTCTGGTTGAGAAGTTTTTAGATTTGGCATGAATTTTCAACGACATGTTGAAAAGTTTCAGAATTCCTTTTTAACGTATATCTTTCAATTGCAAGTATACTCAAAAATAAATTTAAAACATCAATACAGGAAGTTTCTCAACCATAAATTTAAGAAAACTGTTTTATGAAGTAAATAAAAGTATTGTTATGTTAAAAAACAATCATCAAAAGAACAGATTTCAAGATGAATATTTGTTTTTCTTCAAAGAGCAAAATAAACAAAATTGAAGAAAATAGTTTTCGAATACTTAAAAAAATAAACATTCATGAAAAGTTTTTCAAAAATTTATTTTTGACAAAGGATTCAGAATAATATTTGAAATGTACTTTATAAATGGATTATCATACTGTATGAAATGTAAAGTACGTTTCAGGTAATATTTGTTGCGTCATAAATACCAATGAAAAAAATAATCAATATTAGTTTTATGTTTATATTAATGTTAATTTTCTGTAATTTTAGGGAGACTATCAAACATTTATATGGTACAATTTCATTAAAATTATCGATCACATTCAGTGATTAAATTAATATCCATTATACATTTTAAAAATTAATTTCTGTATTCTCGAAATTACACTTGCACACTCAGACACACATTATTGAAATTTGCAACTTAATAAACTTACTTTACAGGTTACTAAAATTTCTCGTTTTTTAAAAAAATTAATAAAAAAATGTGACAAATTAGCATATTAAAAGTATGCAACAACGGATATTTAAAAATAAATTTGATCTTTCGCACATTGTATCCACTCAATGTCTACAAAAAAATAAAGTAACTTCTTCAAAGTGCGTTTGCTTTCATAATTCTTCTTCCTTTATACAAATGTTGAAAGAAGTTATTTATAAGGACTTTTATCCTTTTTATTATTTATACCTATCCCCAACCGTGTTTTTCAAATAATTGTCTTCATTTTTTACTTTGATCTAAGGTTGGCAAAAGATAGTAGTTATCTCAAAGTAACAGATGCCATTGTTATCTCGAATTGAACAAAACATGGGCTGCTATAGTATTCTTCTGACCATTTTTTAAACATAAGTTAACTGTTTTAATTAATTATTTTTAGAATTAAAAACAATAAAGTTAGTATACAAGTTATACGATAAAACTTCGTACACAAAGAAATACCATGCGAGTTGAAATTTTCCAAATGAGTGACAAAAGTGTCCATTCCAGATATTGAACCAGGGACTTTTGGTTTAAGGTGCGAATGCTCTCCCAACTGAGCTATCCAAGACAAATCTGGCGGATACAATTCACTCAGATGACCTTTTAATAAAGTCATCTGGTCTTTTTTCTGCCAAACCTCGATAGAATAAATCACTGGTAGTGGAACTTGAAGCAAATGCTAGATATGTAATTACATTTAATTACAACTGTTAACTTGATAAGACGGAGCTCCATCTTCCGGTCCCAGGAACTTGCAGGCCCATACGTCTACGCCCGGAAAGACTCCCGTTCCACACCCCGCGACGCATCCCGAAGGTCGCCGCCAGGAGTGGCCCGTCGGAGCCGATCCACACGCACACTCCGGTCAAGCCGATGCACTGCCCAACGCACGTCACACCGGTTATTCCCAAGAGGGCGAATGGTCGCATGCGACAGACCCCGCCACTTAGCTAGAGGAGCCAAATGGTTCTTGCTCTTGGTTCCCGACCCGAGACGCCCCGACAGCCCGCAGGAACCGAACACCTATGAAGGAGTCGGGCCCACGAACCAATTCGAGGTTACCGAGCTGGAGTTGATGTACGGAGGACCCTCAAGATCAAATACCATTATCCGGCAAAGACATTTATGAGGGACAACCGACTAAAGGGGAAGGTGCCGTTCGCGAGCCCAGGAGATTCGCGGAAAATATCTCCTTGAGCGCATAGACACGCCCTCGCTGGCGGTGCTGTTAACTTGATAAAACAAATATTTAAAATCAAATAAAAGTACAAGTGAATATTCTGGAATCTTCAATAATTCTAATCTACTGCTCAAATTAGCCTACCACAATATTATCCTAAATCATTGGAATGCTTTAATAAAAAGTAACGTGTTTCTGGTGATTGAACAACTGTGGTGGTTAAATTTATTGCAATTTTCATTCACAACAAATACCCCACATTCCATATTCGTACTTTAATTGGTTATTTATGTATTAATAATTAACTTATTCTAATGCGAAATGTTTCTTTTTAAGTTAAACGTATAAAAGCATTCTACTATTATGAATTGTTTTTCCGCTAAAAAAAATTATACTAAGAAAACAGTTTTGACATTTTCCGGGATAACTAAATTAGCTAAATTGTACTTACAATAACTCTGTGGGATAATTAACCTTACTGTACCGAACTAAATTTCAGGCGATGCATATAACACTTGAGGTGTTTTCATGAATCCTAATATAATTTGTGGTAAATTCAGTTTATTAAGCGAAAAAGAGAGAGCTTAATTACCCTAAATGAATTTGATACAGAGCGCATTTATTATTTTCTGTAAGCGAAATGAGTATTTGAAGATAAATGTTAAGATATTCAATGTTAAAGAGACTAAAAGATTTTTTTTAAATATTACACTGAGAAGCTTGTTCAGCAATAAGAACGTATCATCATTAATGTATAATTGTATAATGATACATTTTAAGAACTATGCATCATAGTATGGATACTTTTCGACAGAATGTCCCTAAAGATCATTGAATTTTCCTGATTTTAGGTCAGGTTCTCAAAACGCTCGATTATATAAGTGGAGTTTTTCTGCATAAAAATACTGGTATTACACTCAGTTACTTGTGTATGAGCTTGCGATATTGCCACATATTTCATTTGCAATTTCACTTTTAAATATTTCAAAAATTACTACTACTCCTCTTTAAATTAGATTATAAAAATACTTTTTTATTTTTTAGTTTCTATCACTTTTGAAGGCTGGTTTCTAAATTTCACTTAAGTAATGACACATAACAGACTAGCTTTAAAATGTCATTTCTTTCTATGTTCTCTTAATCATTTCATAGTTTACTGAAATATTAAAACAATCAGAATTTATCTTTTTCTTTCTGATAGCCGTCACATTTATTTAGGTCGTCTCATTTCATTTCACGAAGAATTTAAGTTTACCACTTGTATGCAATAGCGTGTTTTCTGACCTACGCCATAGATCTGCAGTAATGACACGCAGATTTCACCAAAAGCAATAATTGAATTAGGTTTACGCACTCATTTCAAATTTTCACAACATTATTTCTTGTTTAACGAGAATTTTATTCGTACGTTAATCAAATCGTGTTAGGAATCTATTTTTATGCCAATACATTTGTCTTGGCGATACTGTCTTATTAATTTCATATTCCGTAATGTAGTTATTGTGGTTGCGAGAGTACATGTGGTCGCGGCCAACGAAAAGTCATTGTTTACTCTTCGCTTTTTTGGTATTTGTGCTCTGGCAACATCTCACACTGTTAAAAATTTGCAGCATTCTGGCAGGTCATTTGACCGTTTTTCCAAAAACGGTTACACAACCGCAATTTAACACTATTCTGACCATATTATTGGCCATTTTATGGTCAGAATATAGTTAAATTTTGGTTATGAAACCTTTTTTCAAAAAACGGTCGAATGACGGTCGAAACGGTCCAGAATGCTGCACCATTTTTAACAGTGCATGTATCATTTTCATTTGTACGTTCATTTTTGAGAGAAGCAGAGTAAACAGTTAAATGTGACTTATTCTTACACTAAAAGAGACATTTTTTTCAGTGAAAATGTGTTCGGATGTGGGAACTTTCAGCTACAAGAATTTTGCATTTTAGACGGACAAGCATCATTACAGTTCTTGTGTGTGCGGTTGTATATATATTCATATATATAACATAGAAACGCATACCTATTAATACTTACGAACATATAAAATTTATTTTCTGGTTTTAAATAAAACATCGTTTAAATGAATAATACATTTTTGTAAATTTTAAGAGCATTAATGCATTATTGAATATCATCATTAAGAATTAAAATTTATTGATAAAATGCAATTAAAAGCATACCAACTTTTCATTAGAATAAACCTATTTACTTCCATTTTTGCACTTTAAAGGGTCATTTAAGCATGAAAAAAAAATAATTTACATCAATGCGAAAAGGTTATTTTATTAAATAAATTCTACACTCTTCTTCTCTATGGAATATTTTTCTGCATAAAAGAAGTATACGTAGAAACCTCTTCTGACATTTTCTGAAATAAGAAAATTAACTAAATTGCTACCACAATCCCCTAGCTGGTAATTAACTGTGCTGTACTGAACTAAATTTCTGGTGATGCATGTATCACTTGATGGGTTTTGAGAATAGTAATCTGATTTACGGTAAATCCAATTTATTATCCGAGAGAGGGAGCATAATTACTGTACATTAATTTTATACGAAGTGTATTTATAATTTTCTGTAACAAAGATTAGTGTTTCAAGATGAATATTTAGCGTTGTTATTCTGAGTTAACTGCATGAAGAGAAATTTTTTATCAAAAAATTGTACAATGATGGACTTAGAAAAAGAAAATTGTTCATTAACGGCTAAAATATACAGTATGTGTGTTTCTTCGAATATAAAAATCAGGTCGTGTTATATCTCTCCAAAAGACACATTAACCTCTTCCGACCTGAAGTCAAAATAATGCTACAAACACTCGTTCATTGTTTTTTCAGAAACAAAATGACATCATAGATGACAGAATAAAAACTTTTCTGAAATTGATACTTTAGGGGGATGGACAAATAAGGATCTAAAATTACAAATCCCCTTAAAATTTCAATTTAATTTTTCTAAACTAATTTCACAGGATCCCAAATTTAAAATAGTTAAACAAGTGAATGACATATAAATCCTCAAAAATTTTTATTGTAAAGGATTTATATAAAATAAATTGGAAAAATTCGCAATTTCTTAGCCATACTGTCTTGAAGGCCTTTTGCGAACTGAGTTGAAAATGCCATTTATTTTGTGCGGAAATCAGCATAGATGTTGTCATTTATTGGTTTGCTTTTAAAGAAAAATACATTCATCTATTAAGAAATGAAGTCAAAATGTGAAAGAAAAATCAAACACTTTAATTTTTATGAGGAAAAGAATAGAGGTCCACACATGTGGACCCAGTTAGCGAAGAGGTTAATGCCTCTAGAAAGTTGTAAATATTGAAACAGATTTTCGAAATAGCATTAATTATGAGATATAATAGGCCAAAGAAATTGTAGTCATGGCAAATATAAATATGCTTATTGGGAGCGTCTTCCATTTCGAATTTAAATTATATATGGTTCCGACACATGAATAGGATAAGAAAAAATCCCTTTAAAATAACGTTAGCATTTTTCTCATAAGTGGCCAGATAAATAAATATGTTTCGAAAAAAAAATTAATAAAATTTTATAAATAAATAATCATAAATTTATGTTTCCTTTCAGAAAAATTATATCATTTTATATATAATGTAAAAGCTCCCTTACTGCTACCTCCTTTCAGCTTTTCCTGCCCAAGCTTGGCGAGTGTAACTCTAAACAGTGCTAATTTTTAACTTGTTCTCTCTTTTTAATCCTTTTATAGTAGTTTCTTAACTACAGTTAGACCATTTTAAATATTCTTTTAAAATAATTTCTATTTATTTATCTTAAGTCTAAATAAGTCTAAGTCTCTTAATATTAAAGTTATTTCTTTTAAATTCTTAACATTTTAATTCCTCTCATAAATTCTTACTTTAATTCTCAAGTAGTTCTTAACTACAATTAAATTTTTCCCAATGGCTCATAAAACATAAGCTATTTCAATTTCTAGTCAGGGGGTTAAGCTGTTTTCAGCTAGGAAACCCCTCAATGTTGCTCACCTGTTCAGCACCTGATCTCAATCATATTAAAGTAAACATGTTTGGCCAAGTTCACAGATTTATGGGAAATAATGTTTTTAAAAATCGTTTATTGATTTTCAAAATTATGATTATGACGTTGTAAGCAGACAGAATACTTAATAAATACTTCATATGAGTCAGGCTGATTTGCTATTGTATTTCAAATACAAATTAGGAGCATTTTGGTAAACAGTGAATCAACCATCCCAGTCTCACCAACAAGAATCTACATTTCTCCATACCTTCTTATACAAAAGGAAGATGCTTGCAGCTTGTATTTTAGATGCACCATATGGGCTGAACAATGAATTTGAAAAAGTGTGGCCATCCATCTACATACTAGTCACACACAATGCACCTTCACGTCGGACGGAAATCAATATTTACAGCATGGTTTGGATTTGGCTAAGTATTTAAACAGAGTTTTACGCTACATAAAATCATAAATACAACATAGGAGCAATGGTCAACTGCTTGAGAAAAAGATGCTATGAATTTTGACTATAGAAAAAGCAGGAATGTTCTCCCGGTACAAAAATCGCAAGATTGCATGTTAATTTATGTCTGGATCAATAAAACTCATCTACGAGTGATTCGTGCCCATAATAAAGCAATTATAAAGCAATTTCGTTGCATAGGAATCTTTAAAATGTATGGCGTGTGGTAATGTCGCAATTACTACAATGCAAATATGTGCTCTTCGAACCCATGGCAGTAAAGCAAACATAAACCGATACGCAACAACATGGCTGTTCAAGAATAGCGAAAATGGTACTTGTTAGTTATTCCGTCGACCAAATTATTGTCGCCAAATTGTAAGATTAAATATTAATAATGGTTGATCGTCAACGTCACATTCAATTGACAATACGTGTTTAAGTCAGCAAGTGATTTTTATTTAGAAGTTTTATTTGTATTTTTATAAATGTTATACTATTTTTTTTTCGTTATTTAAAATAAAAATTATGTCAATTTATATAATTTGGCGAAATTGGTCGGCGGTATAACTAATAAGTACCGCAAAAATACATGAGTTCTGGTAATAATGAAATCTCTATAACGTTAAATATGATTATTAATCAATAAGTTATATTTCATTCCCACTACGATATACCACTAATGCTGGGCTGTGTGTGTGTGTGTGTGTCCTGGGAAGGACATGAGAATCAAAAGAGAACCACCAGGGCAATCGGATTATTACTGAAAAAGAAATTACCCGCTGAACTTCCTGCGAGGATGACTCCTGTCTTCGAAATAGCAGAGAACTTCACGTATACATTATTATAGTGTAATATAATTATGTATTGATGTATTATTCTTGATGTATAAAGTAAAAAAATATTTTTCAATGAGATATTGAAAGAAAATATGTTTCCATGAAATCATTGAATAAAAGTTTGCTTTTTCTCAATATAATCGTAGCATTAAAATTTGGTTACAATTGTTTTTCATTTCAGTAATACTTTTAACTAAATAATTAAATAACATAAAATAAATATAAAAATATTTTTGTTTGAAAAAATATAATATACACAGAATATTTTAAATTGTACTAGAAATCGTTCAAATGCACATAAACCATAAAAACATTTTTTTTTTCCTTTCAGATGCATTCTATATAATATTCAAACAATGCACAGAATTGACTGATATCAAGCTTTTATTTCCCAATTTCAGACGGAATTCTACGCCATAATACTTAGTGAAATGGTTGGAATATCAATATTGCTAGCTATCAGTCAAAAGCAAATGCAATTTTGTCGCTGTTATATGTCTTGATTTTAAAGCTTTGAATTAAAATTGTTGCCACATAATAACATGCATTCCTGTGTAAATACTTAAATAGCATAAAACAGATATATGGATATTTTTGTTTAAAAAAAATATAAGTTTCAGAATATTTAAAATTGCACTAAGAAGCTTTCTCATATAAAGAAAATAAAAACATGCATTTTTTCTTTCAGATTCATTCTATATAATATTCAAAGCGACGCCCATAAATCCTTTAAATTAGCTTTTAAATTCCCTATTTCAGGTGACATTATACGTTATGATACCAATGAAATAGTCGGAATATCAATATAGCTAGATATAATTGAAATGAAACTGCAATTTAGTCGTGTTATACAGGGTCTCCCAAATGTCTGTGACGCATTTTAAAATCCAATATAAAATCAACTAATTGTCCTAAAGGCGTGCTGTTTGGGCTAAAATATTTCTCACGATGAAAAGTTTTCTTCAAACGAATGAAAATAATTTGTTCTGAACTTCGATCCTAGATGGGACCACTTGTCAGTATGTTTAGTTTGAAATATGCAATTTTTTTTTCTAATTTTCCGATTACTTTTGACGTTGTGTTACAAAAAATATGACTCCCAGCGAAAAAGCTAATTTCGTAGGCTGGTACTTCGAAACCAAATCGAAACTAATCTGAAAATTAGAAAAAAAAACCGCATGTTTGAAACCAAACATACGCTCAATTGGCGCCATCTATGAAGGAACCTTGGAAGTAATTTTTTTATTTTCTTGAAGAAAACCTTTCATCATGAGAAGCATTTTAGTCCAAACTGCACTCCTGTACGACAATTAGTTGATTTTATATTGAATTTTAAAATGTGTCAGGGACTTTTGGAAGACCCTGGATAAGTAGATTTTAAAGCTTTGAATTAAAATTGTTGCAACATAATAGCATGTACTCTTGTCTAAATAATTAAATAACATATAACAGATATAAGAATATTTTTGTTTGAAAAAAATATAAGTTTCCAAATATTTAAAATTGTACTTAGAAGCTTTCAGATGCAAAGGCCGTATAAAAAAACGCATTTTTTCTTTCAGATTCATTTTATGTAATATTCAAAACGATGCACATAAATACTTTAAATCAACCTTTTATTTCCTTATTTCAGATGGAACTCTACTCTGTAGTATGAGAGAAGTAGTCAGAATATCAATATAGCTAGATATAATCCAAAGGCAAATGCAATTCAGTGGTTGCTAAGTATATATATTTTTTACGGTTTGAATTGAAATTGATGCCACATAATAACATGGAAGGGAATGTAGCATGTTATTGTGAAATTTAAATTGCAGATTTTAAGGGATGTCCCTTAAAATGGAAAAACATTAGTATTATGAAAAGTATTTGTAGTATTATAGATTTAGAATAATATACAGTTATAAGTTAAGCTATGTTTTTGCGCAAAATAGCATAAATATTATGGAACATATATATTTTATTAATTCAGGTCAAAGATCATCTATCATGCTTGAAAGAATAAGTAAAGCGGTTTCTGGTACTTAACTATCGACCACAGAAGTTTATATTGAATTATTTTTGTAAATATTTCGTAATTTTGCAGTTTGTAAAACTATTTTAAAATATTTAGTGTTTTAATACGTAATTTACTATAACGTTTGAAAGATTCATTAAAACAGTTTCTGATACATAAAACTAACATTCGTGCACGAATTCTTATAATGAATTTTTAGAAAAAAAATAATATAAAGTATAATAACTAATACAAAGCAGAAGTTATGTTTTTGTTGTTGTTGTTGTTATCATTTAATTATAAGCATGATTTGACTAAAAAACTAAATATATTTTAGAATATTTTATTGTTTAATGGTGTATGTGATTTATAAAGCTAGAGATGTAAAGAATATTTTATGACAACAGAATCATTTACTTACAAAATCTGAAATATACAGTAACGTACATTTTTTCTTTAACATATAATCTATAAAATTTTAAAATCAATGGTAAGAGTTTTAACTAAAGCTATTAAGTATGGATTTCCAATGCAATTCTATAACATAATACCCACTTAAATAATCGACATATCAGTTTAGGAAAATGTAATTAAAGAGAAAATGCAGTTTGACTTTACTTATATATCTAGAGTTCAAAGTTTTGAAAGTATAGAATTGAAATTCATGCTATGTAATAACATGAAAGAGAATATAGCATAGTATTCTGGAATATAAATTTCATATTTTAAGGTATATATTACCTAAAACAGAAAATGCTCAAATTATATTATCATTGAAATAATGTGTGGTATTAAAGATCTAAAATTGAGTGTTACTAACATTATTTAAAACAGATATAAGAATACTTTTGTGAGATGAGTTTTGCATTGAAAAAAAATGTTATGTTCAGAATATTATAATCGTTTAGAAGAAGCGTTTAGATGAAGAGAAAAAATAAAATATACATATTCTTCATATATTCCATAAAAATTTTAAAATATACATGAGTTTCTGTAAAATCAATCTTTAAATTCTCCGTTTGAGATGAAAACTGCACAATATTACTCTGAAATGTTTGAAAGATCAATCTAGGAAGGTAGAATTACAAATGCGATTTGGCAGCTGTTATATACTTATATTTTATAGCTTTTAACACTGAATTGATATTGATGCTACCTAATAACAGGAGTTCATAATAACGTCCATGTTATTCCGAAATATAAATTTATGATTTTAAAGGGAATATTTGTTAAAATGGAAAAATCTTAATCTCTAGTATAAAGGAAAAAACTCATCGTATTAAAGATTCGTAATAATTTATTGATAATATACTGAAAACAGATATTAGAATACTTCTGCTTGATGAGTCTCGTTTTGATAAAAAAAAAACGTAATGTTCCGAATATATTATATTTTAATAAGAAGCTTTAACGTGCCGATAAAATATAAAAACATGCATTTACTTCTTTAAAGTATACTCATTAAATTTTTTTAAATTATTCATGAATTATTTGATATAAACATTTCTATTCACCGTTTTATATTGACATCTACACTATAATACCCTGTGAAATATTTGGAATATTAGTCCAACATCATATAAGTCGAATGCATATGAGATTCCGCGGCTGTTATGTAGATAGATTTTAAAGATTTGAATACTGAATTGAAATTGATGTTGCAGAATAACATGGAAGGAAATTCATGTGTTATTCTGGAATGTAAATTTCAGATTTCGAGGAAAATATTTATTATAATAAAAAAAGCTGAATCTCTAGCATTATAGAAATAAACATGTAGTATTAATAATTTAGAATAGTTTATTACTAACATACTGAAAATCTGATATAACTAACTGGTACATACTGACATACTGATATAAAACTACCTTTGTTTGATGACTTTCTCTTAAAAAAAAAAATAAATAAATAATTTTCAGAATATATAAAATTTTACTAATAAGCTTTCTCATGTATATAAAATATAAAAACCTGCGTTTCCCCCTTTAAAATATTTTGCATAAATTTTTAAAAAAGGTGCATAAATTTACTTGAAATCAACCTTTTATTCGACGTTTTATATGGAAATTTACACTATAACACCCAGTGAAATATTTGGACTATCAGTCCAGCATGATATAATTCAAAAGCAAATGCTATTCCGCGGATGTTATATGGATAGATTATAAAACGTTTTTATTCTATATTGAAATGATAAATTATTCTATGATAAATTATTCTATATGTATTCTATATAAAAAAATAAACTATGTTTTTGCACAACATAGCATAAATATTCTGTAAAATATATATTTTATTAATTTAGGTTAAATATCATATATCATGCTTGAAAGAATAAGTAAAACGGTTTCTAGTACTTAAAAGTAACTATCGACCACATAAGTTTATATTGATTTTTTTTCTTTTGTAAATAATCCGTAATTTTGTCGTCTGTAAAGATATTTAAAAGTATTTAGTCATTTAACACAGAATGTAAATGTCAAATTCTAGAATTAATGAAGCATTATTTATGCAGCGAAATATTTTTTTTTGCAAAATTTCGACTATAAAGATATGCATTTATACATTAAAAAATATATATTTTATAGAAATTTAAATGTTTTTCGAATAATTCTTTGAAATTAACTTAATAATTCCCCATTATATATATGAAATTTTACATCAAAATGCCCAGTATAATAGTGTGAATATCAATTTAATAAGATATTATTTAAAAGCATATGCAAGTCGGCCGCTTTTATATATGTAGATTTGAAATAATTGAAAATTGAATTTATATTGATGCTACATAATAAAACGAAGTAGTATATATTATTATTCTAGAAAGTAAATTTCAGAACATAAAACTTAAACTATATTTTGGAAGATCATGGGTTAAACATTTTTTAGAACACTGGATAAAAAACTAAATAAAAAGTGTTCTCTTATCAATTCCGATTGATATACAAGTACAATATCTTATTCTTGGATGTAAATTACAGATTTCAAGTGAATTATTCCATAAAATGAAAAAAAAAAAAAACTGAAATTCTAGTATTATGGAAATGAACTTGTGGTTTTAAAACTTTAGAATAGTTTATTACTAACATTTTCAGAATACTGATATAACTAATAGATATATACTGACACACTGATATAATACTACTTTTTGATGAATTTTATTTTGAAATTAAAAAAAAGCATTTAATGTTGAGAATATATTACATTTTACTAAGAAGTTACATGCTGATAATATATATATATATATATCCTTCTATATATAAAAAGAGTTTTGATTTGGAAATGGACCAATGAAAATCTGTGTAGATATTCCCGGTAGATCGGCATCCAATTTGAATGCTGGCATGGGCTTTCTTCGTTAATATTTAAAAAAAAACTGTTGCATTCAAAAATATGAAAATCAGTGGTATTATAGAGAAATGTTTGATAAACCCGCTGATGCGGGCAGTTTTCAAATTGAAGAACTATTTTAAGGTATATTTAATGCAAAAGTTGGACAAAATCGTCCCAATAAAAAAGTTTTATTGGAGCAAAAACTATACATGAGAATTTAATCATTTTTAGATCATTTTATACGTTATAAGTTCCAGGTGTGCAGATTGCATTTATTTTTTTTTTTATTTGACTCATTTTTTGAGGTTTTATTTCTATTTTAAATTCAAATTTTCAGCATTTCGAGAGATATTTGTTACGTATTTTAGAAAATGTTATTAATTTAAGCTGTTGCCGACTGTATAAACAGCGCAAACAATAATTTACTTCAAATAAAAAATTTATTTACACGTGACTATTATAAACAGAAAAAAAAACTTTAAAATTAGAATTAAATGATTACATTTTCAAAGCAGGAAATTTACGTCATAAGAACCATATTTACTCTTGAATTTTAAAAGAGAAACAAAATTTTAAAATAAAAGAATCATTATTAGGCGTTAAAACTTGTAAATGGAGGAAATTGCATCATATTTAAAACGGCCAAAAAATATGGCAAAACAATTTAAATTAAAAAATATATTTGCGCGAGACATTTATTAACCATTTGGAAATGGTTGTTGTTTTCGGTCGAGGATAGGGCCAAATGATGCTCGCATTTTATTTTTTTTTTAACGAAATTCAACGATGTTCTTTACTTTTAGAAGAATTTTTATTTGAATAGGTAATCAAAAGGCGATGGATATATACGTTTTGTAAGGTCTTGATCACGATTTGATGGTGTTTAGAAAATGTGTGCCTGTCACTCTGTGAGTCTGCGGGTGGCAAAAGTATTGAGGGCACTCTATCTCAAGAACTGATGCACGGAATTTCACAAAACTTTAGATTCAGTTAGACCTTGATATAAACTGGTGCTAATTACTTTTTGGAGTAAATCGTCCAACAGGTGACGCTGCTGTGCTTCATTCCCCACGATATCAGCAATAGCTGTATCTCAAGAACTAATGAACGGATTATCATAAAACTTCAGATTCAGTTAATTCTTGGTATAATTCGATGCTTTTCGCTTTTTGGTGAAAATCGACCAACAGGTAGCGCTGCAATGCTGCATTATTCATGATTATCACAATAGCTCTATCTCAAGAACTAATGCACCAATTTTCATCAAACTTCAGATTCATTTAGTCTCTGATATAAATTAGTGCTCTTTAGATTATGGTATAAATCTCCCAAACGATGGCACAGCTATGCTGCATTTTCGCGATTACTGCAATAGCTGTACCTCAAGAACTAAATGCATGAATTTACGCCAAGCTGCAGATTTACTTATTATCTGGTATAAATTGGTCTTTATTAGTTTTTGGCGTGAATCGCCCAAAAAGTGGTGCTGCTATGTATATTTTTTTACGATTTCCGCATTAGGTCTGTCTCAAAAACTAATGCACGAATTTTCATCAAATTTGATATTTAGTTAGAAGTTACCATAAGTTGTTGATGATTAACTTTGGTGTAAATCAATTAAACGGTGGCTCCGATATGCTACATTTTTCAGGAAGTCACCTTTCCTGAGTTGAAAGCACATTTCAAGAACATGTATGGGATAGAATAAAGTTATGGGATTGCCACATCCGACTATTTAAATATGCTATAATCATTTTGTTTATTTTTTTATTTAAAAAAATATAGCTCAAGGAGTACTGATTTCTATTAAGGTTATTCTGAGAAAAAATTATGTTACTCTCTTCATTATTTATTAAGCCAAGAGTATCATTAGTGCATGTTTCTCCCAAATACAATGACATTATTTTTTAAATGTAATTGAATTTGAATTCAAAAATACCCCATTCCATAAAGGTATTAAAAATATAGGTTAATTTAAAAAAACATGTAATTTTTAAATAATATGCGTACATTTCTCTTGTATTCGCTACCACCTTTTAAGTGCTGATAGTAATAATAAAAGTGGACAACTTAATTATCTAGACAATATTATATTTTTTTGAAAATTAATTAACTTTATGCTTATTACTTCGAGTAGAGTAAGATTAACTTTTATATTATGGAAAACGAGTTAAACAGTGCAGATTATATTAATTACAAACATTCCTCTAGTATTATTTTTAATCATTTAAAGCGGTAAATATGTACTTTTGAGAAAAAATAAAGTTATTTGAACGAATTGGGAAGTGATGGGGACATTTGAAATAATATTAAAAAAAGTACTTTGGCTATGAAAATATTTTTCTATAATCACTTTTTATATTTGAAAATTAAATATAGGGATTTTATCTTCATTTGCAAATTGAAGATCACAAGAGTTCTGTCTCTTTCGAAAACATAACCGTTATTAATAATCTTGTTAATTCTCCTTTTATTTAAAAAAAAATCTTTGCGATTTTTCCATGAGTGACAGTTTAATTTTAAAAATAGGGAGAATCATGGAATGTGATTGTTTTTTGCTTGTTACTATTACGATACATAAATATTTAAAGCAACTGTTATAGAATGCATAATTGTGAAATGCATCAATACAACGCACAATAAATACTTTGTCTCATAGCGGCGTCGGTTTGGCCGGAGTTTGCGTGGGGTTCCGCTCTGTCGGAGCTTGTCTGGCGGCGACCTTCGGGACGCGTCGCGGGCTTGCTTCGCGGGCAGTTCCTTGCGTCGACAAAAGGGCCTGAAAAGGGCCCGGGGCCGGAAGATGAACCCCTCATCTTACCCTACTGATAACACATGAATAATTTCAGTTAGGTTTTGAAGCAATGGTCGGCTGTTACTTAACCACTTAATTCTCACACCCGTGATATTCACGGGCTGTGTTTCTTATTCAGATTGTTTGATTCCCACCAGTTTTATAAAATTGTACAATTGACTTTATCATGGTAACATTTTACCTGTCATTGGATAAGGTGAATATTTCTTTTTTTATTAAGCGGTGGCAATATGCAATTTTAATTTTAAATCGCAATTTAATGCGACCGTTAAATTGCGGGTTAAAGCTATATCTATAAAGAAAAAGACAAATAGATCAAAAAAAAGTATTTCATGCAAAAAATATTAAATTCAAATATAAAGTGTATATTATTTTCAAAGTATGTTTTTTATTCAACATAAAAATTACCTCTGTGTCATAATAAATCAGGAAATCTCCATACACCTCATTACTTACCTGTAAGAAAAAATTAAATATTACATTAGTAAACTTTTAATTTAAAGTAAAATAACTTAAACGATGTTATATATATATTAACAAAAAAGTTTTAAAATATTATATCAGAAATTTACACTTCCTTTAAAAAATATGTAAATTTACCTTTCCCTACTTTTAAATAAGAATGCTGGGACGTCCACACTTCAATTGCTCCACTAATTTATGAGAATAAGATTATGTAATCTCAGAATAAGATTATGTAATCTCAGTGTCTTTTTAAAGTGTGAAAATGTTTAAAGTGAGTTGGTTATCATGTTCTTTACATTATCCTAACCTTTTATTTTATCACAATAATAGTTGATGAATCTTCTAGAACTGCATACTTTTTATGATATTTTAAAAATAATTCATAATACTTTTTTTATTTCCAAAGAACAAAAAAATTTTAAATAAATAAATCAAATGAAATTAGAGAAAAAAATTACATTTATATAGGATCAAAAAAATTTATAACGATTTTAAGACGGAAATGTAAAAAGTTTTTACAACTTTGGAATATTTAACAGTGTAAGATTGCATTTTTTTGTCTTAACTTATTTTACCAATTTATCTCCTACATAATATGTGATATATACTTTAATTAAAAATCTCGGGAACTGCTTGAACTACAGCCAAAATTGGGTTATATTCTATAATTCCGAGGAAATTTAATTATAATAGTGATCTTCAAAAATATTTTAAAATTTGTTTTAAAAGAGGATTTAAAACGAATTTTATTCCTGTTCCTCACAGCTAGTAATATGAAATTTTACAAATGGGGAACAAATTATATTGTAGTTTTACAGAAAAAATGTAATATGTTAAATAATGTAATATAATGTAATAATGTAATATGTTAAAAATGTAATATGTTAATAAGCAAAAATATCTTTTGCAAGAAAACGTGAAAATATACATTTTAAACACCGTATTAAAAAAAATCACTTTCAAAATCAGTTGAGATTGCATTTATACGTGAAAGTAAAAATTTTATATCTCGGAAAAACGTTAACAAGCATAGTAGTTTGGTGTTTTATTTACTACGTCTGCAATAAAAAAATAAAATTAATCTCAGGAAAGAAACGATTTCTAAAATAAAAATTAGAATAGTTCAGTGTTTAAATACAGTTTTTTTAAATAAGTTTTATTTATTATAAATAACAGAAGTAGTTTTTTTTTTTCCAACAGTTTTTTTTTTATAAAATAGCCTATGGCCTAGTTACCTCATGGTTCCAGTTACCCCAACTAATCTTATACTATGTTGCCTGATTTTTGGAGAAATATTGACTGGTATGGTCTGGAGTCATTTGAATGTGATATTTATATTTAGCAATATTAGATCTGAATAATTGCCATGTTTGTTTTGCAGATAGGCAAAAGTTTTATTTATTTATTTATTTTTATTTATTTATTTATTTATTTTTGTCAACGAGTGTAATTTGCAGAAACTCCCTAACTTGAAATAAACGATGAATGAAAAACATCTCCCTGTTCTAATTATTTCATAGTTAAAATATTTTATTATAGAATTGTTATTTTTAGTTATTTATTTATTTGAAGTCATCTATGCAATTATGAAACAATTTTCTTATGTCAGTTATGTATGTAATTGAATTTCTAGAAAAGTTGTCACGGTAGTACTACTGTGAAATATGCAACGGCGAAGAACAGATTGGCGAATTTTCTGAAACACACCAGGCACCACCGCGCTCGCCAGATCTTTCATGTCTCGATATTTTTTGTGGGGACAGCTAAAGGCTCTTGTGTATGAGACTCCCATTGAATCCGCAGAAGAACTTGTCGCCAAGCTTTCGGCTGCTGTAAGGGAAGTTCGCGATATGCCTGGTGTGTTTCAGAAAATTCGCCAATCTGTTCTTCGCCGTTGTACTGCGTGCATAACAGCTGCCGGTCAATGTTTTGAGCACTTATTGTAATCAAATGCCATTAAATTTGTTTTCGTAACTTAACTTAATCGTTCAGCGTGTGTTTTTGCCTCGTATAAGAACATAACTTTTGGCGCCCTCTAACTTTTTTACGTTTAGTTTTCGACCATGCATTCTTTGATACAAAATGTTTGTTTGGGTGGTGTACTATCACGTCTTAAAATGTTTCCCATCTTTTTTTAATCACCCTGTATGACATTATGACGTAGGATGAAGGGGGAGGGGGGATCTGCCTCGGAACATTCGCCGCGGTGCTGCGTGGACAAAGTTGCGCAATTTCCCTTAACCACTCACATCGTTTACATTCGCCCACCCATCTCCCCTCCGAGGTTGCCCTATAAGGTTTACTTTAATTTTTTTGGATTTCTGAATCCGAATTTTTAACTTCCTTCCAAACTTTCACCCTCCGTAACCCCCCCCCCTCCCCCCCCCAAAAAAAAAACAGTTGCTTTTAAATAAAAATTTTTGTTGTTTTAGGAGAAAAGTATGTAGAAATTCAGAAAGTAGACAAAATTTGCAACAAATAGGATACATGACATTATGACGTAGGATGAACGGGAAGGGGGAGGGCTGCCTCTGAACATGCACTGCGGCGTTACATGCACTAAGTTATGCTAGTCCAGGCAATAGGGGATTTTACCTGGCAAAATCAATACTAGTTCTGGATTTCGACTGACTTTATGATTTTTTGGGTCGCTGAATCCAAATTTGTAATTTCCCACCAAAATTTCTCCCGGCAACCCACCAAAAAATTTATTTTCTCAAAAAGTTTGGTTTTTGAGACCAGCACGTGGGGAACGCTCCGAGGCAGCCCCCCCTCTCCCCGTTTATCCTACTTGATAATGTCATATATCCTATTTGTTGCAAATTTTGACTACTTTCTGAATTTCTACATACTTTTCCCCTAAAACAAACAAACAAAAAAAAAATTAAAAACAACTATTTGGGGGTGTTGCGGGGGGGGGGGACGTGGGGGGAAAGTTAAAAATTCGGGTTCAGCGACCCAAAAAATTTAAAGTAAACCTTATAGGGAAAGATCGGAGGGGAGACGGGAGGGCGAAATAAACGATGTGAATGGTTAAGTAAAATTGCGCAACTTAGTCAACGCAGGACCACGGCGCCTGTTCCAAGGCAGATCCCCCATCTCCATTCATCTTACGACATAATGTCATATATGTTATTTGTTGCAAATTTTGTCTACTTTCTGCATTTCTAGGTACTTTTCCCCTAAAACAACTTTTTTAACTGACTTTTTTAATAAAAACCTTTTTGGGGGCATTTTACCAAAATTTAGGTGGGGGGGGGGGGGGTTGCCGGGAGAAATTTTGGTGGGAAGTAACAAATTCGGATTCAGCGACCCAAAAAATATAAAGTAAGGCGATTTAGAGAACTACCATTAATTTTTTCAGGTAAAATCCCCTATTACATGGACTATAACCGTCCGGAGTTTTCCGTTGTTTTCTTTGAACCTTGGGTAAACTTGCGTAAATACGGATTAGGATCCCTTAGAAAGACACCCCACGGAGTGCACCTTCCCCCATAGGACCTATATATCTCGTGTAGATAATCGGCCGTCATAGGCAAAAGCACCGATTTTTAAAAACTGCAAATATGCGAATTGATTCAGAAGTGTAGCTTTTGAGTTATGCTGAAAAACTACCCCCATTGCAATCTGTTTTGTCCTGGTTAAAAATGAATTTAACATTAGGAATTCGGAATTATAAACATGCATAATTTCTAATCTACTTCATCTAATGACTTCTCTATTAATATCCGAAGGTGAAGTTTATTTGACAAAGCAAAAATGATGTCCAAATTATTTTTTAGAATTGAAAAAATTAATGTTAGTAAACTTACTATATATAAGTAAAACATTTAAAAAATTGTAAGTATAATATCAATTGATAAATGTTCACGTAACGTACGTAAACATAAATTACAAATCTGCACAATGCTGTTTTTCTTCTGTCTGACATGCACGATTGCAATGTGACGCTCCGTAGTACATTTCAAGACCTGAATCTCACTTCTTAATGTGTATGTCTCATTTCAAGTACATACAGTGAATAATAAAAGTGAGTAAATATTTACAAAAATCAGGATTATTCAGTAATGTAAATGCAGCAATATAATTGATAATGATTTCTAATGTCATTTTAGCGTATTCACATCTTCATCGTTATAATTTAAAAATTGTTTCAGTATTGAAAAAAATAATATCCTTAGCAGCAATATATCTTTTCAAAATGTAAAATAATTATGTATCAAAAGTCAGCGGCCAATTTTGAATTTTCAAGTAAAACCATCTATCGTAGATGTGATAAAATAAGGTATAATACTATTTGTTGTCAAAAGAAGATATACAACTTGACATTCGTCTGTTCAATGCTATTAAAGTAATTTTGGATGGGATATGGCACATTTTATATTTTGTTCTTCTAATACAAATTTTATTGCTGTTTTAAATAGTACCATTATTCTAATAATGCTTCGATAGATATTTTTTGCTAATAGTTGGTTAAAAGTTGCTGGAAGAATTTAAAAAAATATATTCTTTAATTATATGTTTAACACTAGAACGCCCGGAAATTTTACCCTTGTTTCATAAAAATATCTCACATCAGAATTTTTATTTAAAATTATTTGACTGATTTATTTAACGTAAAACTGCGATTTTATACTTTAACTTAATTTGTGAAAGAATTTCTGGTTCCAATTGACATTTAATCCCTTGAGAAGCGGTGGTATGCTTATGAAACCATTTGATTTATTTTAATTCCCAAATGGCACCAAGATTTTGGCACCAGAATTTTGGTTTAAAAATTTTCGGTTTATTATGTGTGTGAAATATAGCTTTTTCTTATTTATAAATAAATTTATTTTCAAATTCCGGTGTCATTCATTAATTTCATCACTTTGGCAATGGAACTGCTTTGTCCCTGAGAGGATTAACCATGTGGTCGAAGTCGAATCGACTCCTCCCGGGCGTTCTAGCGTTAAACTTATTTTAAAAAGAAATTTCTGGTTTCAACCGAAATATATTCATTTGGTAGGGATCAAATGACCCCTCACGGTCCTTTTAGTGTTAATAAATTTCAAAAATTTACTTGAATACTTTATTTAATCTTTTTGTATAAAACATGCTTTTTGGTGTTATAGTTGTAATATAGTAGACAGCTAAAAACAATGTTACATTTAGAAAATATGTCATAGTTTTTAATTAAAAGTGGTTTTGCATACCACTTGGCACATAGGCGCAACATTAAATGGAACAATGTTCACCACTAATTTTATAATATTGTTTTTGTCATAATAAATCACATTGATTATTTAGGGCAATTTTATTTTTCAAATTCATTTTTTAAATATACCTGATTGCCTCTTTCGCGCAGTCGGCACTTATGGCATACTAATACGAGGGTTACTCTGAAATTATTGAGATACGCGCAGATGAGAATTTACAAAATAAAAATAACGGCTTAATTTTAAAATGCAAAGTATTTTAGCACAGCAGACGATTTTTTACTGACTTACATCAACTTGTTTAGCGTAGAATAAATTTTAAACAGAAGAGAAAATGGAGTTGACGCGAGAACATTTTCGCGCTATGATTTTCTACGATTTTAAAGTATGATTAAATCAAGAGCAATGCGTTCAATGTTTGAAATTAGCATTTGGTGATGAATCTCCAGCTCGTGCTACTGTATTCAGATGGTTTAAAGAATTTAGCAGAGGTCGCAATTTTCTTCAGGATGAAGAACACACGGGAAGGCCGCCGTCGGCAGTAATCCCGGATAATGTGTCTGCCATACGAAAAAAGTTAATGGATGATAATCACTGTACCTATCAAATGATACAGAAGGAACTTAACATTGGATCCGCAGCCATACACAAAATTATTCATGAAGAATTGCATATGAAAAAAGTAGTTTGCTTTTGGGTTCCAAATAATCTAACTGAGCACCAAAAAGAGGGGCGTGTCAGAATCAGTAAAGAAACTCTTAAATTGCTAAATGATGGTGGCCACCGCATCATTTCTAAAATTGTAACGGTTGATGAAACGTACGTACCGTTTTTTGATGTTCCAACACGTCAAGAAAGCAAAGTATGCGTCTTTGAAGATGATCCCACACCGACAATGGTGAAAAGACAACGCGCACTGAAAAAAGTTATGTATGTCGTTTTCTTCAGAAGTACGGGATTGGTCAAAGCCATCAAGTTGGAAGGACAAAAGACAGTAACAGCAAACTAGTATACCACTAAATGTCTTCCAGAAATTCTACAAGAAGTGAATGTTAGGGGACTAATGCTTCACCATGACAATGCATCTTCACATACAGCCGGATTAACAGTTGAGTTTCTTAAACAAAAACGAATTAAAGTGATAGAACATCCGCCGTATTCACCTGATCCAGCTATGTGTGACTTTTGGCTATTCTTTAATCTAAAAAAGAGCTTACGCGGACGTCGTTTTCATTCAGAATAAGAGATTGATGTAGCTATAAATGCATTTTTTTCATCTATTCCAAGAAATGAATGGCTTGAGGGATTTAATCTGAGGAAAATTCGTCTACAAAAGTGCATTGATGCTGGAGGAGACTACTTTGAACGCACCTAAAATTTAGTAAGTATAACTTTAAAAACCTAGTTGTATCTCAAAAATTTCAGAGTGACCCTCGTATATGTAATCCGGGAATACCGAGTTGGATGTCGTGATTTAACTCCTTATCAGATTCGCCAGTGTACCGAACGTGCAAGAAGAGATTGCCTGTTTCGTTTCTAAAAGATTTCTGACACCAGTAATTTTAAACTACAACATTCACTTTATTTAATAGCAGACCTTTATTTATTACACAATTTTTTCTTACACTTTTAATTATTCTAACTTAATATTAATTTGTTTAACACTAGAACGCCCGGAAATTTTACTCAAGTTTTATTATAATATTTGACGCCAGAATTTTTATTTGAAATTACTTGACAGATTTATTTATCGTAAATCTGCGTGGTTTAAATTTAACTTATTTTATAAAAGAATTTCTGGTTCCAGTTGACATTTAATCATATGGTCGGAATCGGATCGACTCCTTCCGGGAGTTCTAGTGTTAATAATAATGCATTTTAACAGATGTGTAATTGTAATGATGTGTCTGATTTTCTTAGATATTAAACTTTGTAGCACCGAATGGCATTTAAAAATCTCGAAAAATTTCAAATACTTTAAATTAAATATTTAAGCAATTGAAAATTTTTCTCACCTATCTCTTTTTACCAAATTAATATTTTTTGAAAAATGTAGCAAACTATCATTTACAGAAACATATGTAGCAACAAAATGTGATTTTTTTATATATCATCAAACATTTTTTTATATATCAGGAAATAATTTTTCATTAACTTAAACAGACTATTCTTAAAGGCGTAGGGTTTTGTTTCTGAATTTAAATAACTTTTAATTTTTGTATGTAAAGTATATGATTTACTATAAAACTCAAAAGTTTCTACTAGCTTCCTGTGATAAATATTTCTACCAACCCCCCAAAATTAGCTATTTTAAGAATAAAATAACCTTTCGTTCCTGAAAAATGCATTACATGTGAAGACACATATACAGATTTTTGTTCTAGCTTAAAAGTGAATCTTCCTCTTAATTATATATTATAAATATTTTTTCCAGGGCCGTAAATTTACCTACTGGTAAATTTTGAAGTTCTAAACACTATGTATAAAAAATAAAAATTCATTTATTTTCTGAATAATACATTGCTAAACAATAAGCTAAATGAACTCAACATTGCTATTTGCCAAAAATATAAACAACATATTTCCTATTTTATCCATTATCACAAAATTAATCGACATCTGCTTTTGCTAAGATTCTTTTTCCAACCCCGATTTTCTTCTTTCTTTAATATTAACTGGGTTGACGTGTATTCAGATTCTAGAACTCGCATGAACAACTATACTAATTATAAAAAGCATTGAGATTCTTTTTGTTACCATAAAACTGGATGAAAGCATGCTTTCAATAGTTTCTACCGCATTTTTTTTTTTATCAATCCAATGTGGAAATTCAATGTATGAAGAACTTGAATTAAAAATAAATATTTTAATTAAATTTTTTAAATATGATTTCATATTTTTCCATGAAAAAATGTATTTTTTTTAAAGATAAATATATTTTTTTAACGATATATATATATATATATATATATATATATATATTTACATTAGATTACTTAATATAACAATATCTTCAACAAACCTTAATTTAAAAAACAAAACAAATAAATTGTATTCACAATTGCTGCCTTATAGGAAATTCCTGCTTTGCAAATAATGCACATCAGCAAATATATCTTTCTAGTTCTATTTAGTACTATAAACATAATACATTACTAAATTTATTTTTACATCAAGATTTATTTGAATTATTATAATTATTCTAACTTATGAACGTTTAATCAAGATTTTTACATTGAAATATTTAAGTTATAATTTCTTCGCTTTCAAGATTATGCACATAAAATTGAAATCTAATATCCTAATGCGCAGAAAAATTCAATTACATAAAAAAAGAGTCAGTGTAACGAAATTATACCATATTCGTCTCTTATGGAGCGGTAGTGCACTTTGTCATGTAAATAGCAGATTTAACTTTCCACAAACAAAAATAGTTCTCATACTTTCTATTCCGAAAATAGAAACCTTTAAAAAATTACTTTCTTTGAAATACAAAGATAAACTTGTACATTTGCATTCTTTCCCATGAAAAATGATGATACTAAAGAGAAACAGAATTCTCTTAAGCATTTGCCGTAAGTAAATATATTCACTAGAAACGAAAAACTATGGTAAGAAACTATGCGAGATTTAAAATAGCTATTATTATGTAAATTTCTGAAACAGTGTGACCATAAATTTTCTTCTCCCGAAAAATAATAAAGAAATCAGTTCAAATAATTAATAAAGTCAACTATAATTTGAATTAATTCAACATTAAAAACAATAAATGTAACTATATATATTTTTAGAAATGCTTTAAAAATTGAATTCTTAAGCTTACTGAAAAAAATAAAGAAAATTCAAAGAAAATTTCAAGAAAAGGAATATAATCGTTCTTAGAAAAAATTATACCAAGTAGCTGATAAATTTATATATCAGTTAATTTTAATGCAACTTACTGGTGAAAAAGGTTTAATTTTAAATATTTTATTTTCATGATGTTTTTCAAAAAAATATTATTTGAATGATTTTTTTAAAGGAGTGTCTGTGAGGTGTATATTTTTAATAGAATGTTTCAAGTATGCGAAAAACAATTATATGTATATTTTGTTATCAAAGTTGACTGTATTTTGCTTTTCAAATTGCTGAGAAAGTTATCCATTTATTCTACATTCTATGTTGCGCATTTTTCACAGCTTCAATTTATAATTATATGATTTTTTAGTGGTCGTAAATGTATATATTAAAACATTGTTTGTTTTAGTTTATATATTCTAAAATTTATTATTTTTAAGAAAATGTTTGTTGTAGTTTATAGGCCTATAAACCGTACCTCCTCCACCATCTCTGTTTTGTGTTCCACCATGTTAGTGGAATCGTTCATGGAACCCGGATGTATGATTTCAAGCGAGAGTTTTATATGAGTGAGATATGGACAAGTAGAGTTCGCAACAGCTGTTTAAATTTTAAATCCTTATGATGGCTAAATATTAGCCGAAACTACTCGATTTTAAACATCTTTTGAATTCTTTAATAATCTTTTAAGTAATGAACCATTTATGAATCTTTCAATGTTTATAACAATTTCTATGTTTAGACGACCTCCTTAGTAAAATATACGTATAGCATTAGTTAGTTTATATTATTATTTATCGATTGGGACCAGTCACATTTGATTTGCGGCAAAGTTAGTTAAAATTTTTTTTTTACAAGATTGCAAATGCGTAATCAGTAATTGATTACAGTAATAATTTACCAATTTCTTAAAATTAAATATTAAAATTAAAACATGCGTATAAAAAATAATTAAAATCAAAGTTTTTTCTCATTATTTTCTGATTAGGGTATTTTTAATATAAAATCAATATAATTTTTTTAAACAGTCATTATTGTTTAATCATCTTTCAAGTAATGAATCATTTATTAAACATTCAATGTTTATAACAATTTCTGTATTTAGACAACCTTCCTTAGTAAAATTTTCATGTAGCATTAGGTAGTTGGCATTATTAAATATCGATTGAGACCTATTTTTTTTTTTGCACGATTGCATATGCCTAATCAGTAAATGAATAGAGTAATAATTACCTATTTCTGCAAATTACCTACAGAAAACATATTAAGTTAAAATATACGAATAAAAAGAAAATTGAAATAGAAGTTTTTCCTCATATATTCTGATTATTAAATTTTTAATGTAAAATCAATGTAATATATTTAAACAGTCATTGTTGTTTAATCAAATTTTAAATAGCGAATCCATTATGAAACTTTCAATGTTTATAACAATTTCTATATTAGCACGACCTCCTTAGTCAAATTTACGTATAGCAATAGTTAGTTGGTATTATTATCTATTAATTGGTACCAGTCACATTTGATTTACGGCAGAGTTAGTAAGAAATTATTATTTTTTTACACAATTGCATCTGCGTAATCAGTAATTGATTTCAATAATAATTTATCCTTTTCTGCAAATTACCTACAGAACGCATATTAAGTTAAAATTTGCGAATAAAAAATAATTAAAATTGAAGTCTTATTCTCATGTTCTGATTAGGAAAATTTTAATATAAAATCAATATAATCATTATAAACAGTCATTATAGTAATGCAAATCTTTTGAAAAGGAAACATTTTAAAAATGGAAATTGTTCATAATTCACCCTAATTTAAAGGTTAAAATAAAGAAAGGGTGTTCTAGATAATTCAAAATAAAAGAAGTAGCAAAAATGCTTATATATTCTTTGCAATTCCACATTATTTTCCATAATATTATTTCTCCTAGCGGCCGCTTTAGGTGAATTAAAAAGCTGTAATTTAGTTTGTGGCAGCTAAAGATTAATTTTCCTACCGCAATGAAGAACAACTTAATTATCATAAATCAACTGCTCAAAAGAGAAGACTTATGCTTTAAGCTTCTTACCGCAATAAATATGTCGTAATATAAAAATAAGAAAATACATTAAAAGTACTTTTCCGTAAATACTAGTTTATGTATTAAACTGTGTTATTAATTTTCGGTAATTTCTCAATGCGTAAAAAGAAACAAAATAAATATTTTGTACTAAATATGAAAACAGCAACATTGTGGAAAATTATAATTCAATGATCGTGATTCCATGTTAAAGGTAAACTGATATTTGAGTCACTTATAAGTAAGGTGGAATTTCAGTGTTAAATCCTTAACTTATCCTCCCTCCAAGAAACAACGATATTATGTGTAACTTGGATTTGCAGTTTAATTATGTTATTAATTTTTCTTTTATCGTTAACGTCTAGGATAGAAGCTGGGAGGTTTTAACATGTAATCCCAAATTGTATTTTTAAAATGACAATGCAGTAACTGTGATATCTGAACTCTTAAAAAGTAAGTTTTAAAATATATAAATTAATATATAATCTTTCCTGTACTGGAAAAAATCATTAATTTCCGAAATGTCAATTGGAACCTTGCTGTATGAAAGCTGAAGTTTATGGTATATGTAAGTCCTGCGATAAATGCCACATAAATTATCCAGTTAGTATGTATATATTTTGGTCTGTACCCGGAAAACATAAATATTTTTTTTTCTATGATAATGCTTCAAATAGTTTGATAATAATTGTATGATTAATAATTTGAAAAAAAGAAAATACGGATGACGTGTGCATTAAAAATATTAACAAGTACTAAAAATAATTATTAAATCAATAAATTTGCTTAAACTGAATGTATTGTTATAAATTAAATGTAATTAAGAACAATATGAATTAGTGAGAGTACTATAGTTAATTTTCGTGATTAAAGATCGATTTATAATGAGCTGGAAATTGCTATTTAATACACTGTAAAAAAAAATCTGTAGTTCTACAGATGTAAAGTTACATGCTTACTAAACTTTCTTCTGTAACTGTACAAAAAAATCTGCAAATCTACAAAACAATTTTTTGTAAAGCTACAGAAATCTGTAACTGTACAAATGAATCTGCTAAAATTACAGTAATCTTACTAAAATTTTATCTGTAACCTGGGTTGCAGTTACATGAAAAGTTCTAGGCATCCCAGTTTCCTAAAAAAATTCTAGTAACCTTACAGATTTTTTGATTTTCGGCGCAAAAGTGCGTCTGTTACAGGAATTTTTGTTGTTGCCGTTACATAAAAAGTTTTAGGAATCCCAGTTTCCTTGAAAAACTTTAGTAACTTTACAGTTTTTTTTTACAGTGTAGGTACTCTATATTAAAACAGTTTTCAAAGCTGTTCATATTCTTAATTGGAAGAAGTAATTTCAGATATTTTATACGCAATAAACAATCAGGAAATTTTCATGAATATTTCGGTGAATGATAATTTTCTTTTCCATAATAAGTTGTTACTTTCAAAATTTGTAATTCAATGAGTTATTTTTTGAATTATTCATTTATTTATTCACTGAATTTTGTTTTAGTCATAATGATACTCCATAGCTGCTTAAAATTTTATGGAGTATTCAACTGATATAACTGGTGTAATTTTAACTTATAAATTTTATAAACGTTACACCAGAATAATGTGAAGTCTGATATTTTTTACACTATTGTAGAGTAATATTACTCTAATTATATCAGTTAAAATTACACCAGCTATATCCGTTAAATACTCGATAAAATTGGTGGTAGCATGTTGCTACTAATTTTATGGAGTAACATTATGACTATTTTTACAGTCTTAAATTTAATGGAAAAGGGTTATTTTTAAATTAACAGATTTCCATACCTTTTTAAATACTATGGAAGTCTTTATCGCTAGGTAAAAAATATATTTCTCAATATACTATTCTGAAATTCTCAAAATTAAGAAAATTAACTACATTTTATTTTAAAACTCCGTGCGAGATCACATTATTGCAACTTTCCATTACGAAATTAATTTCTGCGTACGCATGTATCACTTGTGGTTTCAGGGATTATAATACATATGAAATGTAAATTTTAATCGAAATTAAGTTATTTTTGAAATAATGTAATTTAAAAATAAGTAAGGCTTTTTCATATAGTTTATGTACTCCACGATTAAATGCATATTGATTTCCTCTAAGTATACTCATTCTTTCTTGCACAATTTGGACACTAAAGAATGTTTTATGCATGAATATTAACTTACTCAAATGAAAAATAGTTCATTTAAAATAACAAAATTCTAAATATTTTCAATTATGGTATAAAGTATTTTTCTGTTTGAAAAAAAAAAAAAAAAAAAACTATTCTGAGCAAATTATTCTCTGGAATAAGAAAATTAGCTAAATTACACTTAAAAAATTCACCCTCTGTGTTTAAGTTGAATAATTATCTGAACTAAATTTCTTGTGACGCATATATCACTTTCTCACACTTTTTAGAAATTGCAATATGATTTGCGTTAAATCTAGTTTATTATCGGAGAGGAAGAAAGTTTAGCTATAGTAATATAGTATAATACGGCGTGCATTTATTATTTTCAACCACAAAGATGATAATTTCAAGAACGACATTTAGCTTTAAGATACACTGTAAAAAAAAATCTGTAGTTCTACAGATGTAAAGTTACATGTTACTTTCATCTGTAACTGTACAAAAAAATCTGCAAATCTACAAAACTACTTTTTGTAAAGCTACAGAAATCTGTAACTGTACAAATGAATCTGCTAAAATTACAGTAATCTTACTAAAATTTTATCTGTAACCTGGGTTGCAGTTACATGAAAAGTTCTAGGCATCCCAGTTTCCTAAAAAAAATTTCTAGTAACCTTACAGATTTTTTTATTTTCGGCGCAAAAGTGCGTCTGTTACAGGAATTTTTGTTGTTGCCGTTACATAAAAAGTTTTAGGAATCCCAGTTTCCTTGAAAAACTTTAGTAACTTTACAGATTTTTTTTTTACAGTGTAGTCCATGACTCCACCTATAGCCCCAAAGGTACGTTCAACTTTGGCTAATTGTTTTCCGTGTTTTCACACAATAAGAAATGTCGACCTTTGGCCAACGAACGATTTCAAATAAAAGGCCTAATAGTGCTGTAATCTTTAGCAGCCAGCATCCTGATAACATAAGCTCCCACAGAGGGACCTCTGTACCCTTCCACTAGAATTGTTAGATGTCCCGATTTACGCGGTTGGCCAAAACCCTCGTAAATCCAAAACTTGATCCTAACTTTGGAACTTGAGATCCAAAACCTGTCCCGCGTAAAAATTGTGTGAGTCAGAGAAAAAAATAAATTATGTAACTTTACTCCATAAAATTGGTTGCAGCATGATGCCTCGATTTTTATGGAGTAAATTAACATATATAATAGAATAATTTATACTGATATAAATGGTCTAATGCTGCACAATACTAATGTGAAAATATCATAATTTATATTATTATGGTGAAATGTAACACCAGTCATATCGGTTAAATCACCCCATAAAATGGCGACAGCAAGGTTGCCACCAATATTAATGATTGAAGTTACACTTTTTTTTATAGTGGAAGCTAAAAAACCCGATTTTTCATGAAGCACAAATTGCTTTAAATTTCTAATTTTAGTACTGTGGTATCCATTAGCCTGCATTGTGTCCAAAATAATACAGTAAAAGCTGCGAAGAGAATCCTTCTATAACGTGAAATTTTTATGCCCCCATCTAAAAGAATACATTACAAAGGTACATGCTTAAATGAAAATCTCTACAAGAAGAATTTTTTGCGGCACATATATATTTTACAGAATTTTGTACCCTAAATCCTGTGTAAACAGAGTTTGTTTATAATAGAATTATGTTCTAAAAATAAAAATTTCATTGTGCATACACTGTACAAAATTCATGTAACGTAGCTCAATAAAATTGATGGAAGACTTTCTGCCTCCATTTTATGGAGTAATTTAACCAATATAACTGTAGTTATGTTACACTAAGGTGTAATTTTACACCGATTATATCAGTTTAAATTACATCATTACATCAGAAAAATTACTAAATAATATTGGAGGTAGTCTGTTGTCACCAGTTATATGGAGTTGTTTTACAGTGTACAATAGGAACATTATACAATTATACCTGTAAATTCGAATTTTGCTTCAGTCTCTAGTGATTTCACCTTCACGGATTTTACTTCTTAAGATTGTTGTATTTATCTAGCATATTAAAATATGCTAAGAGTTAATCTCAAAGGAAAGAAGAAAATTTTCAGGTTAAACAAACTTTTGTCTTTGCTTCTATAGGAATTCCACTCGGAGGAGGCACTGTAATTTGTACGTTTAAGGCAGGATTCCGGTTTAACAGTTTTCCTTTTCATAGGGTTTACTGTAACTTTATGTCCCTATTCATAAACAACTGTCCTGCTTTTTTCGCTCTCTATCCCACATTTTGTGACATTGGAGCTAGCCATGTTACATGCCACTTCCCAACAGTTAAATCAAACTGAAAACGATGGGTGAATAATATGTGCGATATGGGTTATGTTTGTGTCTCAGCTCTCGGATTTTGTATTCTGTGAGTGTGTTCAGAGGTGCACTTCGCGCCGCGCGCGCGCTCAGAAGTTTATGCCATGGAGTAGTTCTTATCGAAGAAAGGAATTTTAACATAATTCAATTATTTCATTATTTTTATGGTTCAAAAAAGGTAAAAGCAAAGACTATATTTCTTTATCCTTCCAAAACATGGTTTTCGTAACAGGAATACATGCCTATAATCACTCAGATAAAATCTCAAATAGTCGCGAAAAACATCACGTGACCTTCTTTATCTGCTTTAGCCCATTTAGCATTTAAAATTAGTTAACCAACCGCACACAAACTCCGCGCGAGCTGCTCAAAAAATTGTGTGGGCGATTTGATCACGTGATTGTGCGTTTTCTGCTTATGTGTTATTGGTTGTGCTTTGTCTGGTAGGTTGACTGATACAATTTAAAAATTGAACTGGTGATCTAAAAATTTTAACTTTTTAACAATTTTCTTTTTTTTTATTTAAAAATAATGCTGTTAGTAAACCAAGATTGTGATATCAACATATGAGATTTGTTTGTAATTTACTATACTGGATGGATTTCAATGGAATTTGCACTGTTAGTTAGACAGTTTTTCAGAGTAGGTTTTAACATATATATTTCTTATTTTATGATTGCATATTTTAATACCGTGTGAATAACAGACCAAAAAACATCATAAACCATGAGAAATAAGTGACATTCAAAATTCTGTTAGTATAAGCAAAATACTTACTTATACTTTCAGTAAAAAAATTATAAACATTCTAATCATACTTTATTCACTACAAAACTAGACAGCAGACCTATATATTTTATCTCTTTAAAAAATATATGTACAGATATTTTTAGTTAAAATAATTTACAACTATTACATTTTATTTTTATAATGTTCAAAGTAAAATATGATTTCTACCCCAGTGTCGATAAAAATTCACTCGTAAAGTACTCAAAAAAAAAAAAAAAAAATCAAGGAATTATCTTACGTGCAAAAGGATATTTTCGCACAATATATATTATTTTTTCATTTGGATTTGCTTAATGTTTATATCATTATACATACTACATTAATGATTATACATATATAATCACTTAGAAACAAAACTTTGAATATTTAAAAGGCGTTCAGATCTAAAACTTTCATCTCGAAATACCCCATTTTCTCACATTTAAATAAGTATTTTATTATTATAATAAAAATACACGTGCCTCTGTATAATAAAAATAAAATATATATCTTCATAAAAAATATCTTATTCATTATGAAAAATATAAAACAACCAATAAACAAAAAAAAAAAAAAAATGTGACACAATGTGGAACTGGAAGGATTCGAACCCAGAATCCCTAGACTCGAGTTCACTGCTTTATCCATTCGGCCATCTAGCACACGTTTTCTTCGTAACAAAATATCTTTATAATTAGCACCTTAATTAATCAAATCCATGATCTGTTCCTGAACACACTACGTGTTATTCCATACATGATGTAGACCCACTCCATGTTCCTGCCTCCTGAGCTCGCGCGCGTAGCGCGCGTGCTTCTTGAACACACTCTGTATTTCTTTAATTAAATTAGTTCGATAACCAGATAAATAGAGAGTTTTCATTTCTCTTTTTCATAAGTAAGAAGTAATGGAAGTATTGAGTGAAGTATAGCTTTAAAGAAATAAAAAATTGCTATTTTTTCTGATATAAAGAACATTATTGAGTGAAACGTTTATTATTTTTCAAAATTCATGTATAATATATGCGTTATATGCTTTTAACCCCTTGGGGACGAGCGGCACGTATACGTGCCGCATGAAGCACTCAGAATCCTTCTTTTTCCTCACCAGTAAAATTTTACTGTAAAATTTGCCTTATTTAATCAGCGCATTTTCTCGATTCAAGAAGACACAAATTTCTGTTTTTAAAAAACGGTGACAAACGATTAAAAATTTCGTAAAAGGCTCCCGTCCCGAAGGGGTTAACATTCTCTGACCTTAGTGTAAAATAACATAAAAAGTATATATTAATTGCTTTCGCACAAACGAAATGACACCATAGATGAGAGAAATAGTCATTTTTTTATCATTATTAAACATATGATCAGCAAATTCTCGATTTTTTTTTTTTGGAAAAGGTTTAAGTTAAATAATCAAGAACATTGTTTTTTTTCCTTGGCCACACTATCTTCAAAGCATTTTGGAAACGCAGATGAAAATAACTTTTATTTTATGAGGGAAAATTCCTCAGTGCTGATATTTATTGGTTTTGATTTAAAGAAAAACCACTCAGCAATACAGAATTAAAGTGAAAATGTAAAAAATACAAACATTTTACTTTTTATGAGAAAAAGAATAATAGTACCCATTTGAGTACCTGTGATTTGAAGAGGTTAAGTATATTATCTAATGATAAAATGCAGAAATAGACTGAAGAATTGTCAGAATTTTAATTGTGTGTCTATTTTCAGAGAGAAACAAGTAAAAGTAATGCAATTTAATACTAATACTTCAATCTTTTGAAGGAAAGAAGTACGAAACTGATGTAATGTAAACAATTACATTTTCAAATAATAGGATTAGAACCAAGTAAGACATTTCGTAACAAACCAAGTAACACATTTCGTAAGTTACCATTTCGTAAAAAAACAAGTAACACATTTCGTAAGTAACCATTTCGTAAAAAACCAAGTAACACATTTGGTAAGTAACCATTTCGTAACAAACCAAGTAACAAAACTTAGTAGCTTATAGAATCAACAAGAATTTTAAGTATTTTAATTACATTGCCTCTTGAGAAAAATATTTCAACTAGCTCCAATATTAATAAAAGTTGTTTTAGATAAATATTTAGTTTAATTAAAATTATGCGTCAATATTTATAATTTTGAATTACTGTTGTGTCACATTTTTTGTCATTTTGTTTATTTGTTACTTCTTTAGTTTCTTCTTTTCTTTCACTTTTCTATTCCTTCACTTTCAATTTTTTTATTAATCTTTCTTATCTAATGAAATTATAAATCCAAACGAGTACTGCTGTATAGTTAGACGTAGGCAATGTTCCACCAATTATTTCATTAAAAAAAATTGTCGGTTTTAATCACATGATTTTTATAAAAGCGACAATTTCTTTCAAAGAGAGACAAATCAGGCCTTGGGTGTAGTTAAACATATTTGAATGACTTCCAACTTATAAAGTACGCAAACCGTTTAATTTTGTTGTGGGAAAAATATGCTGATTAGCTAAACAAAATAAAAAATTAATTTGCCTTAAAATATCGAATTTCTAATTTTAAACAAAAATTAATTTTACGAAAAAAGTTTTTTATTTGAATAATACTCTTAAATGAATTATAGTAGAATAAGAAAGATATTAATTTCAAATAGTATAATACTAATATACTTAAAACAGATAAACGAATACCTTTGTTTGATGAGTTCCGTTTAAAAATATATAAGAATAAGAAAATATAAGTTGTACTAAAAAGCTTTCACATACAGAGAAAATATAAACACGTACAGAAAAACTTTTCTTTCATGAGTTTCATTTTGAAAAAAATATATATAATGTTCAGAATATATTAAAGTTTACTGATTATCTTCCAAACGTAGATAAAACATAAAAGCATGTATTTTCTTCAATAAAAAATAACCGATAAAAGATTTAAATATATCCATAGAATTTTTTTAAATCAATTTTGTTACTCTGAATTTACGATGAAATTCTACACTGTAATACCCAGTGAAATAGACGAAATATCAGTCTAGCAAGATATAATTCAGAAGCAAATTCGATTCAGCCGCCGTTATATACCTAGATTTTAAAGCTTTGAAAGCGAATTGAAATTGATGCTACATAATAACATGAAAGCAGATGTAGCACGTTGTTCTGGAATGCAAATTTCAGATTTTAAGCGATGTATGTCGTAAAATGAAACAATTTCAAACTCTAGTGTTACGGAAACAACTTGTGGCATTAAATATTTAGAATGTTATGTAACTGTAATTTTACTCGCTTTTTTTTCTTGCAGAATATGATATAAAAATTCTAGAAGCCTTTTTTGATATTCATTCAAATTGAATATCTTCTGAAATAATTGAAGTAGATCACCAAAACGTTTTTTTCTGATATTTTCAGATTTTGATTCAAAATAGAGGTTGCGTACTATGGTAAATAGAGGTTGCGTCTGAATACGCGCAGTCTATGCTCTGCCACAAAATCTATCACTGTCGTAAGCAAAATTTTTGTTTAGTCCCATAAAATTTAACAGCAATTAAAAAAAAAAAGTTTCACAGTTATTTAATCGCAAAACAAATAAGGTGAAGAATACTTTTAGAAATTACAGGTAGTCAAGTTCAACGGACCATACAGTCGATGAAAAAAATCCGCCTACAAGAGCTGGTGGCCATTTTTGTGTCGACGCATACGGCTAGTCTATATATTATAAAGGACAGACGTACCTGTGCGTAACGGTGATGTCATTTTGTGAATGGCAACATCAGACAATCAAATTTCGCTTTTAGTGCAATTTTTAATTTTTTTAAAATTCAAAACAACACACATTTTCAATTTTTACACAATCGAATAGGGATGAGAAAAGCACTTCCAAATGTAATCTGTTTGAAAATCATATCTCATTTTTTTGACAACTGTATCTGAATTTAGTCAATTTTTATTGTTTTTAAAATAATTTCCAAGTACGATTTTGTTTTTTAAATCTACTTCCATCGCGCGCAGGCGGCTACAAAAGATAAATTCGTTTGCACTTAAATAAATACAAATAGATCATCATTACAGCTTGTCATAACAAGTTCATATTAATAAAATTCAAAATATCATAAATCAATAAGATTTGATCTTAAAAGCATTGAACTCTGGCTTTTTTAAATGTTTCTATTAGATGCAAGACAGCATTCTTCTAAATAATAGGTATGGATATGCAGGGTTAAGGGAGTGGCATATAAAAACTAAATTTCATATTTTAATACGTTGTATACAACCTTTTCTTAAATAAATGCTATGTACTGAATTAATACATAATATGCATACTTATAATAATAATAGTTTTGTTAAATAATATTCATAAAATTAATACTAAAAATATTAATATAAATAACGTTATAGCCACCCAATAATCATGAGGGAACGAATATATATATACCCTATATATATAAAATCCTAATGAAAGGAAGTTATGAAACGACTTTATGAAACGAGTTTATGAAACGACTGATTAAAAAACTGATTATGTTTCACGGCGATTTCTCTTATAATATGGAATAATTTACGATGGAATTAATACCAAAAACCCGTATTGATCCGCAGATCTCAAAACTGGTATTAGAATTTTTAAATTCGAATTAGTTTTCGAGATAATAATAAGTTTTTTTTTTTTTTTTAAATTTTAAATACTTTTCTCTAATGATGACTCCTCAAATTTTAATCATAACAGATACATTTTTTAATATTTTAGAAAAGGTTATTATTTTAAACTAATTTGGCGACCAGTTAGACCTCTCTTAAATGTATGCTAAGAAATGTATCATGTTACTTTTATGCATAATTCAATTTACTAGAACAATCTTTTTTCAAATCGGAAGTTTCTGATAGAGAAATCAAGAACTCGGTATTTTTATGTTAGAGCGACGCAAGTGATAAATCGACAAACATTTCTCCCGTCGCACTTTTTTTTTAAAATTCCATTATCATTTTATTTAAAACTAGCTGATAAGCCCGGCGATGCCCGGCCCGTGATGAATAACCCTTTAAAATCCTTTCCGGCACGGTGTCCCTAAAAAAGGACACCAAATTAAAAAATATATCCGTAGTAAAATTCCAAAAACTCCAGGAAAAGTTGCAATTAGTTTCATTTTACCATAATAGATGGCAACACTAAGCGTTAAGTTTTTTACTGTAGTATTAATCTTATATTTAAAATTGCTCTATTTCTAGACTTAAATATTTAATTTTTTTGAGTTCTTAAAAATTACGATTTTCGAAACATGATGGGGCCATTTTTTTCCCAATATCCTTGTGGTATTAATTCATAATTTTGTATAAAATCCAAAGTCATTCTTTGAACTATCTAAGACTACATTTCCTTGGAGTCGTTTTTTAGGGACATCGCCCGCAGAGAACTTTGTATTTCTAACTCGCCGCTGGGTGACATCAATACGAATTGTTAAATCTTTCACATGTTGTTTCTTCATGAAGATTGTAACTTCTTTTTGTTTCTTTTAAATTTTATAATTCATCCTAAATATTTGTCTATTTTATTTAGTCAAATATAATTTTTAGTTTATATTAGTACTAAATTGAATTAGTTTTAAGTTTGTTTATTTACTTAATTTAGAATAATTTTTGCAGTAGATTTAAAAACAAATTGGTATTTTAAATTTTTTAAATCATTTTAAATTTATTCGAACACAAATAAAAGTGTTTAAAAACTTAAAATACACATAGTTACTGTTATTGTTATAAGAAATGTACGCAATCCTTTCAGATGATTTCGTATATATAAAAATGAGCTTGCGTATAAGAGAAATTAATAAAATTTCAGAAAACAAAATGAAATTTATTTATAAACAGAAAGTTTTATCTTTGGTCCTACCGAGTATCCAACCAGGGACCTTCATTTTGGCAGGCTGATGTTTTACCGAACGGGCCAAGACGACTTGTGAAAATACTCGAAATTTACATTCAATTTCACATGGATGTGTACTGGGCATGCGCGTTTATGACTGGAGATGAAATAGCTATTTTTTTATTTGAGTGATGTCCGAATATTAATTAATTGCTCAGCTAATAATTAGAATTTTAAAATTCTGAGGATCAGGTACATTAGGAAAGGCCTTGGACGCACTTCACAAAAATTCTGAATCTCGTACGTGCCGTAGATTTAGCTAGCCATCGCCGACAGACACACACCACACACACACAGAGCGATTTGTTCTTTTATTAGTACTAGTTGCGTAGCAACCCGTTGTGTTGCTTTTGAATTGCATGAGACAATCGATATTTTTGAGAAAAATGAAATCTTAACTTTATTGTAAATTTAGAAAGCCATTACAATATTAATTTTATTAAACACAATATTTCAAATAATAAGTTATATTCACAATTTAAGTCAAAAGCTTTTCCAATAAAAGTGCACATATATTATAACATTATTTGCCTAGAGCTTTTCGCTCTTCCAAGATTTTGCTTCGAATTTAGGAGTTGGTAGAAATGATGTCATTTGGGTCATCTTATACAAAAATGAATTTGTAATCCTTGTCATTTTCCCTCTTCTTTCTTTTATCCACAAAAATGGAGCAATTTTATTTTCCATCATTACAGAAATGTCATTAAAAATAACGTAAAAATTTTTATCTGGAAAACTAATCAAATTTTAAAATTCTACGACCACTTTTCACATCCTCGGACCCATGTGGATACCTGGCCTTAATTTGATCACCCAACATTCCATATTATAGGAGGAACAGCTGTGAAATACAAACGGATAGTCACTTTTTAATATAATAGATTGATGAAGTTTTAATTTCGCTATAAAAATTAGTCAGGGACAAATGCTCAATTATTTATATTATCTTAACTGCAAATGGCTTATTTCGTAATGGAGCCTGTACACAATGGATATAGATTAAAACGCATTATACTTGAAAATTATTTAAAAAGACATAATAAATAAATAAATTAAGATAAACTTTTCAAACAAATTGCATTTGAAAGTAGATTTTTTCCCCTATATAACGGGTGTAGAAATTGAAGATGCACGATGTTTAGAAATTAAAAAAATTGCAGTAGTAAAGATTGCAAAACCGACATTTAATGGTCAAGCGTTGCCATTCTCAAAATGACGTCAGCCTTACTCACAGACATATTTTCCCCTTATAATATAGATAGATTTTCAAACGTGAAGTATTCCGTTTGTCAGCTAAAACTTTGCATGTGAAAATGTATTCCTTTGGCTTGAGGTTCTAATTTCGGTACCGCGAAGTACAAATTCCAGAAACTGATGTCTTTTAGATGTATTCGTGTAAAATATACAGTTTTATCAAAGAAAAGGATTGTTTCTTTTAAATATGGCACTTACTGAAGCATTACGCCAAGTGTCTCAAATTCGGTATCAGCCGAATGAAAATATATTGTGACATTAGCTTCATGAGCGAAAATGTTTTTAAATAGTGACGTCATTTTCTGTTCAGACTTAAAATAAAGTTATTTTTAATTGCAATGAATAAATGATATCATTAAGGATAAATAAACCCCAATATTTCTTTTTTTCTGCAACAGTGGAAATAATACGATTGTTACCATTTTGATGAAATTTCAAAAAAAAAAAAACTTTTCAAATTAAATTAAAAATATAAAAGTGGAAACATTTAGAAAAATAGCTAATGCGAGGACATCTACAAATGAACAACTTTTATTTAAAAAAAAAGAATTATTAGCAAAATTGGTACAGTAGAAAGTTCAGAGAAGATGTCTGAAAAAGCTATCTTGTGTTTTCAATGTATAGATTATTTTTTCTCTTTTACTTTAACAGTTGCCTAGCAACTCTATTTCATACAAATTATATTTAAAAGCACATATTTTTCCCAATTCAGCTCTAAAAATTTAAATTGTTCGATTACATATATGTTAAATACGTGCTTTTTTATACATTATTCTTTTATTTATTTATTGATTAAGCTTTAATTTCATTGTAGAAAATTAGCGCGAGAGAAATTCTGAACTTTTTTTATGTACAAATTGTTTATTAATATTTCGCAATGGAGCTGGCACGGCAAAATCATTTAATTGATAAATAAACGCAAAATAAAGCCAAAACTCACTGGGTTTTATAACAGACGATATTCTTGACATAGCACGTATTTTAATTTCATTTTTTTCGGTTTTTATGAGAAAATGGCAACAAAAATATACAGCAATCTACTATTTTCATTTCCCCCCCTTTAGTCTCAACATGACTTTCAACAGAAAGGGAGTACTTCAGCTGCCACAATTACAAACTAGTTGGATGTGCCAATCCCAAAACTTTCTTCTATCTTATACATCTTACTATTTCAAAACCTAGTTACACATGTTAATACTTCAATATTATTAGTTCAATACTATACCAACTTTGATTTTCATCTTAAATTTCTGCTCAAGTCAATTAAACGGGCTAAAAACGAGTTAATCTATATCATGATATTTGTTAAAATTATTAATTTTTCTTTATTCTGTCGTTATCAGCTGTTTGCGAATAGCCGGCATAGCAGGAAGCGAGTTCCCGCCGCTGCATGAGCCGCCGATGCACAATAGAACTACGAAAAATCAAGAAAAGTATACAAAAATCGCTAGCACGGAGCCCCTTTACCGCGCAATATTTCCAAATTCAAGGAGAACCTGTTGGCCAAAGCCAAAAACAAGCACTAACATTTTGGTTCAATTGTATGCATAATTTTATACGCTGTTCGATGGTACAATAATGAAAATGGCACAGAGATCGGAATTATAGCGCCCCCTTCTTTCGGAATTTTTTCAAGTTCAGGGAGGACTTGTTTGCCATAGCCAGAAACATGCACAAAAAATTTGGTTCAATTATATGGATAACTTCATACACTTTTCGATGGTACAATAATGAAAATGGTACAGACATCGCAATTATAGTGCCCCCTTCCGGCAGAATTTTTCCAAATTCAAGGAGGACCTTCGTGACATGACCAAAAATAAACACGTAAAATTTGGTTCAATTCTATGCACAACTTCATACACTTTTCGGCGGTACGATATTCAAAATGGCACAAAAATTGTACAAAAATCGCTATTACAGCGCCCTCTACGAGTGATTTTTTTACAAATTAAGGGAGAACCTCCTTGCCATAGCCAAGAACTTAAAATTTTTTTTGGTTCAATTCTATGCATAACTTCATGCACTTTTCGATGGTGCAATATTCAAAATCGCACAAAAATCGCTATTACAGCGCCCCCTAACGGCGAATTTTTTGCAAATTCATGGAGGACCTGCTTGCCATATCCAAAAACTTAAAATAAAAATTTGGTTTAATTCTATGCATAACTTCATACACTTTTGGACGGTACAATATTCAAAATCGCACAAAAATCGCTATTACAGCGCCCCCTACCGGCGAATTTTTTCCAAATTCAGGGAGGACCTGCTTGCTATAGCCAAAAACTTAAAATAAAAATTTGGTTTAATTCTATGCATAACTTCATACACTTTTGGACGGTACAATATTCAAAATCGCACAAAAATCGCCATTGCAGCGCCCCCTACCGGCGAATTTTTTCCAAATTCAGGGAGGACCTGCTTGCCATAGCCAAAAACTTAAAATAAAAATTTGGTTCAATTCTATGCATAACTTCATACACTTTTCGATGGTACAATATTCAAAATCGCACAAAAAACGCATTTACAGCGCCCCCTACCGGCGAATATTTTCCAAATTCAGGGAGGACCTGCTTGCTATAGCCAAAAACTTAAACTAAAAATTTGGTTCAATTCTATGCATAACTCCATACACTTTTGGATGGTACAATATTCAAAATTGCACAAAAATTGTTATATCAGCGCCCCCTACCGGCGAATTTTTTCCAAATTCCGGGAGGACCTGCTTGCCATAGCCAAAAACGTATAATAAAATTTTGGTTTAATTCTATACATAACTTCATACACTTTTTGATGGTACAATGGCGACAGACAGACGGACAGACGGACAGACGGACAGACGGACGGACGGACGGACGGACAGACGGACATTTTCTATAAACATGTTTTTTGGAATCTCTGACCCCTAAAACATGCAAATCCGTCGAAAACCGGAAGTCGACAAAAATTTCGATTACAATACTTTCTTCTATTGAAGATAGAAGAAAGTAAAAAAGTAATTAAAACTACAAAAAAATTAATATCTTAAAATTAAATTGAGATACAGATTTCAAACAAATTGCATTTAAAAGAGCATTTTTTCCTTATACGGCGGTGTAAAAATTTAAAATGTGCGATGTTTAGATGTATAAAAATTTTCAGTAGAGAAAATTACAAAACCAAAATTTTATTTCAAATTTCAAAGTGTTGCCATTCGCAAAATGACGTATGCGTTACGCACAGATATGTTTGTCCTTTATAATATAGATAGATACAAAACTTTCATTTAAAACTGAAACACATAAAATTAATGGCTTTCACTTCTTTCTTTTTTTAAAAAACAAAAAGAAAAGATAAATATTAGTCACAGATGTCATATACTCACCGCGGTGCCTAATTGGCGCCAAAATGGCGTTATTTTGACTGGCATGGTAACCCGGCTATCGTTGCTTATTTATTAATAAATGTTTATTTACATCTATTTTCTTTTTATTTAACAAAATTTTATAAATTGTTTTGTTCTATAGTTATTAATTAAACCCTTTTTTATTTATTGTTAATTCATTTTAAAAATAATAGAAAATAATTTAATATACATATGTAACTGGTATTCGAAAAAGAGCTTTTCGCCAAATTGTCGTAAAAAAATCACGCCAAACCCGTGCGTATATGATAGCGATGACCGCCTCGGAAACTCAGCTTTCGCTTTAGAGTATTAGTGCAATCCCGAGGGGTAGGTGCGTATATGACATCTGTGCCAAATATTAAATAATGCAAAAAATCATGACTTTTAATTTCAACTTCAAAGCAATGTTTTAATGGCACTACTCAGTTATCCCGTCGACCAATTTTGACAAATTATATAAATTCGCCAAATTATACTAATTGACATAATTTTTATTTTAAATAACGAAAGAACAAAAAAAAATTAGTATAACATTAATAAAAATACAAATAAAACATCGAAATAAAAATCACTTGATGACGTAAACCCGTGTAACTTCCTTAAAGTCAAGTGAATGTGACATTTACGATCAACCGTTATTGACATTTAATCTTATAGTTTGACGGTAATTTTTTTGTCGACGGGATAACAAAGTAGAATAATTAATTTACCACTTAATTAATCCACTTGCCGTTACCAATTACCGTACCACTTACCGTTGTAATTTACCACTCTAAAAATTAAAAAAAAAATGCTAACTGGCAAGTTTTAAATAAAGCCATTGGCAAAATTTGCACCCAGCTAACGTAAAAGTACCAAGAATTCTTTGCGATCATGGCAAATACTATGTAGTTTTATTCAAAAAAATAATTTTGTTTCTTTTATCAAAATGGAAACGTTTCATATGAAAAGCGAAGGGATCGGCCCGTAATTGTTTATGGCATTTACATGGATTAGACTAAAAGTGCACAATTTTTTTAGCGTCGGGCCTCTTACAAAAATGTCTAGGTTGTCGCGGGCCACATCAGCTATACGGACGAACATAATTCCATTTCGGGAAGGAGGTGATCTGTAGCCTACAGTCAGACAAAAAATATGGTTTCAGATGAGGGGTGGGTTACCCCCCTAGGTTCTCCTACCCAGTCAACATATCCAATTCAGTTGGCAAGGGTATATACATTTTGCGTTCGTATATATAACACAGATATAGCAAGGATTGTTATCAAGGTGTGATAGAATTCTTTATTGGTATTTGGGGGAGTAATTTTTTTTAATATTATAAGTGCTAAAAAACAAACATAGGCATGAAAGTGTCCAGTGCAGAAAAAAACACGAACTTTATGAACGAATAAGAGAGAAGGAGCCAATCAACGAAATTTGAGATTTTTTCAAACCTGGTCGATATAATTCACGATTTTCTCGCACCCGATCAAAAATCTTTGCGATTTTTACGCACCTGATCGACAAAATTCTTAATTTTTCCGCAGCCGATCGAAAAAATTCAAGATTTATCCGCACCCGATCGACAAAATTTGCTATTTTCCCGCGCATGATTAACAAAATTTGCGATTTTTCGTGCCCGACCAACGGAATTTGCGATTAGTGGCTGACTCTGACGAAATTTGCAATTTTTTTTCTCGCGGCAAATTGACAAAATTCGACTTTTTTCTCGCTATAAATTGACGAAACTCACGATTTTTTCGCTGCCGATCAATGAAATTTGCAATTTTTCCGCGCATCATCGGCAAATTTCGTGATTTTTCCGTGCCCGATCAACGAAATTTGCGATTTTTACTTTCCTGATCGACAAAATTCGCGATTTTCTTCGTGCCCAACCTACGAAAGTCACAATTTTTCGGATCACGATCGACAAAACTGGGGTTTTTCCGTGCCTGATCTTTGAATTTAGGAGTTTTCAGCACTCGATCAATGAAATTTGCGATTCTTAACTGGCTCTGACAAAATTTGCAATTTTTTCATGCAGCATATTGACGAAATTTGCGATTTTTCCGTGCAAGACCAACGAAATTGGAGATTTTTCTGAGCCCAATCGACAAAACTCTTGATTTTTCTACAGCCGATAGGCGAAATTTACGATATTTACGCGCCTGATCTACAAAATTCGCAATTTTTCCAAAGCCGATCAAGTAATTACGTGATTTTTCCGCACCTGATCGAGTTTCCATTCCCATTCCGTTTGCCATTGCGTTTCCAAATTCCCATTATTTTATTATGTCCGTCACAAAATTTCACAATCTTCTGACCATTAGTTTCGTCTGTGGACAACTTTAAAGTAGGGTCGTTTAATTATGGACACCCTGTATATCTTGTTCAAATTTTCAATCGTTAATAAAATACTTATTATTCATCCAATCAAGCTCAAATAATTTTTTTAAAACTTGTAGTGGATGACACTTTATATTAATCCTGATTTTTTCAAATATTAATTCATTAATTAAATTAAATTAATTAATTTTCAATAATCGAGAGAGCCCTCTTCTTGATCAAGGTATTTTAAGACCGAGAGAGCCCTCTTCTTGATCAAGGCATTTTAAGCGCCACTCAAAAGGCAAAAAGAATGGGAGAAAAAAAATTCTCTTATTGACCTAAGTAGGAATTGACTTAATTTTTTTATATATATTGTTTAAATTACGAATAATACCAATAATATTTTACGAATTATATTACTTTTTCTTGCGATCTATACATTTTTCTCCCTATTTCTCAAAATATTTCTATACATTTCAAACTTATTCTTTCTTCTAACACATTTCAAGATGATCAATTACCTTGAACTGGTTTTACCAGGCGCCTAAAACAATGCTATTGGTAAAATCGCTGTCATTCGTTACATTGTATCCAGGTAGAACAAACTTTCAAAATTCTCCTTTCACCCTCAATTGAGTTGTCTTGTGTCCCGGGTCATTGAACTGTCTCCCGTTTTCTAGATCTTTTATCATTAGTACTGGTTAATTTTTGTTCTGGGTCAATCCATTTCAAATCACCCAAATGGTGTTGCTCGACATTTTTAATTTTCCTAATCTCTTAGCCACGTTTTATTCGAAGTTTTCTGTGTTTAAAAACATAATTATATATTTTTTTTTATCACATAATTTTTTGGCGGTGGCCATTTTTAACAAGCTATACAGCCATTTTGGGGCAAAAAACGTGTTTTACGGAAAATGCTGTAACTGCTTTATTTTTATACCTATGAAGATGAAATAAAAACCAAAATGTTCACCATAACATAAAAATTCTTATAAAAATTCCATTTGACTTAAGTATGTAGGTCTAAAACATGCTTAAAAACCGGAGAAATAAAACGTCACGCACCACATTTTGCTGACATTATCTTTTATGAAGAAGAACAGACTCACCTTAAATATTTTTTCCTGACGCACATCTCTTATAGGACTACCTCTTTTTACAAAGCTTAATCATGAAAACCTTTTCCCTTTTTTTTCTTGCACAGCTCTTCAAAAACTGCGTTAAGTCGGATTTTGGCAATTTTCACTAATTAATATCTCAAAAGAGAAGGATAAAATTTCTGAAAATATAGAATAATAAACATCTTCGTAATGTACAGTTATGTTGTAAATTTTATGAGTGACACTTAACTGGTTTTTGAACAAAAGTTCACTAAAGATGTGACAAAAACTCCGCCACCTTTCCTTTTTCTTTTGTTCAAGATACTTTTGCTTCCACTTTCTACCACTGCCACTTTTGATTCAAATCCACATGGCAAAACTTCTATGTGTCCCAAGCATTCAAAGTAGGGCGACCACGCCAGTAGTTGATACCCCGACAGTAGTTGATCAAATTTTTGAAATATTGCGCCTTTGCAGGCGGAAATGAGTTTTACACGTGACACTAGACATAATACTTGTGTTTGAATGTTGAAGCGCCTGTTGTCATCGTTGTCAACTGCCTGATGTGAGAGAAACAATTCTATGATTTTTTTTTCTTATTTGAAAATGTAAAAATTTAGCTTTTGATTAGTTGGAGACAATTACGGTAAGTTAAAATAATCCACTTCTATCTTGCTTATTTCAAATAATAGTTTTATATAAGTTATTGTTAATCACAGCTTAATTGTGATATTTTAAAGATTAATATTTGAATTTTCGACTGATTTCTTCAATTGATCAACTACTGGGGAAATTGCAATTAAAGAAACTATTTCCTTATAATTTTGTTGATATTTAATTTCAGCAGATTTCCTTTTTGACCATTATAGGACATTCATTAAGGGTTGTAGAAATTACGTTAATTTACTTCTAATACTTTTGAGAAAGGAAATGTAGTAAAAACACCGTAGCACCGACCTTATTTGACCAACTACCGGCTCTGTCACCCTATATCTGAAGGAATAAATTGAAGTGAGCAAACACTTCCGAAATTCGCCGAAATTTGGGTACGGAAATCCTGCTGTTCAATCAGTTTTTTAGAATAAAAACTTATGGCATCTTTAACAGTTTATGAATTTTTAGTGTTTTGAAAAAGGGCATATCTAAAAAAAAAAAAAAAAAAATTTTGGAAGGCTTTAAAATTTAGCCCCGTTATAAAATTTAGTCACCATAGCTAAAGGTAAAGGAAAAAACATGAAGAATCGATAGAATATTCTGAACCGATAATTTAAAAAGTTAAAAGAAAATTGGGATATCAAAAACTCATAGAAGTGTGAAAAAAGCAACTATTTTTGATGAACGGATTTAACTTTAAGGGAATAAGCGTTACCGTTTTAATATTTTTCGATTTCATGTTATATCTCAATGCTTATAAGAGGTTTGGTTTCGTTTGTTTTTTGAGAGGCGCTACTTTCTTCTTTTGCACGTAATGGCTAAACAGGCAGGGAAATTCGTTTAAAGTAGAATCTGATCCTCCACCAAAATCCATTTTTGAGTCTGAATTCGAACCCTGCATACTTGTAGCCAGCCGCTTAACCACTACAGAAGAAGGTGGGCTAAAGGTAGGTGACAGAGAAAATGTTTTACGATAAAAGTTATTTCTTTTTATTAGTTTTATCAAAGGCCGATAAAATATCGATTGTCTATAATACTGAAACAACTAAGAATAGAACAATACGACAAATAATATGTTTTCATCAGCAATTGAATAACAATTGTCATGTTTTCTAACCAAATGCATATTAATTTTTCTTATTCTGTTAATTTTTAAATGTTAATAAAAAAAATTATATTTTTAGAATAAAATAGAACTAATAAGAAATCTCAACCTTAAAAATTTTTTTATTTCTCTTAAGATTAATGAGTTCTGAAAAATATTTTTTTCTGAAGTTACCACCTTAAAGAGAATTAAAAAAATGCCTACTATACACGGCATGACACCCCCCCCCCCCCTCTTCCCGCCAAAAATTTCATATTTCTTTTTTATTCCAGGTTGGAATCACAACCCGTAATTCAAAAGTTATGCATTATTAAGTACACCTACTAACGTGTGCCACAGTATCAGGGCTTATAAGGAGAAAAAAATACCAGCTTTTTCGTAAAGTAATATTTGCCTTATTTAATGACTACAATTGTTTTAATATGACGGCCGTTACTTTTAAAAAATCTGGTATTCTAACCCCTAAAATCCCCTTAATCCCCTGAGACTAATAGTATCTAAAAATTTTGTTCAAATTAGCTAATTTCTATTGAAAATTTTCTATTGCAAATATTTTATTTTGACATCTATTCTGAGTTCATAAAAAAAAAAGAAAATAAAAACTGTCTTTTGAACTTGCATCCTGGAAGTAGAAATATATTTTAAAACTTTTTTCCTCTCATGCTTTATGACATATATGCTGCTTCCGAAAGAACATAAAAATATTTTCGAGCGTCAGTGAACAATTTCATAACATTTTATACATGACAAATAAATTAAACAACTTTGATCAATGAAATATTCTGCTATAACGCAATATTTTCTTCTTTTGAGAAAACTTGAAAATGTAGCTTCAAAGATCAAACAGAAGAACTTTTCAGCTGTAAGATTATTTAATTTATTTTTTTAAATGTAAAGAAATATTTCAAAAGATCGAAAGTAAAATTTTCGTCTATCAAAAAAGTCTTAAAGATGATATTTATTTGACACAAAAACTATATATTTAATAAAAAACATTTTTGTAATTATTAATATTACTAAGAAGAATTATTTCTATATTTAATTTTTTTAATACATTATTGAAAAAAAAGTAATTATTTATAATTTTTTCAATAATAATAATAATAATAATAATAATAATAAATCACAGATAAACAATTTATAAATTATAGTTATTAATAATTTTTATGTTTTGTTTATGAACTTACCTTTTCCCCTGTATTATTCAGCGGAGAATGATTCAATTTCATACTCATACTAGCAGTCATAAAAAAACATATGCATGTTTTAAAGTTCTCACTAATCTTGCACATGTTCAAAAGAATTACATTGTCGGGTGTGAGATGCTCGTGCAGTAAAAATACTGCTTGATGCTTTCCGTGATTCATAATTTTTTAATTCTTTTTATATTTCGTTTATATTTTCATATTTTATTTATAGTACGTTTCTGTAAATTCATTTATATTTCGTTTTCGTTTCGTTTAAAAAACCTCATTCATCTAGGAAATGTTTTAAAATAATTACATTGACTGTTTGAAGTGTTCATGCAGTAATAATAATGCTTCATAATTATTTCAATGTTCAACTTTAACATCATTTTAGTAATTTTAAATAATTTCTGTTTGTAATTTCTGAAAAGATAATTAATTTTACAAATTTCTCTGGTAAATTTCTATGCACTGTAAAAAATCCTACAATATGCAGAAAATTTCCCGTAAAATTTTACGAAATGGTTTAATTTTTCTATAAAAACAGTAGAGGAGGTAGGGGAGGTATGATACACTTTTTTTTACTAATTTTTTACAACCCTTAGAAAGCTATTTTTAATCAAATTTTTCGTGTTTTCTTATAAAGTGACCTTTTATTCATTTATTAAAAATATTGTGAATTTAAAAAATAGTCATTCAAAAAATATATCCCAATTATTTTGAATGGTTACTACTGTATCAAATCTCCCCAATACTGGGAAGGTTTGTACAGTAGCAAGGGAGGTTTGATACATTGTTATGTAAATTGAAAAAAAACAAAAAGGCAGACAATTCAATTTATGCGTCATACAATTTTTTATGATAAATCTAGAAATATTTAAGTAAAATTTGAAACGAAATGACGTTGACATATTTTTGTTACAGAAATGTTTTTCACAAAAATATTTAAACTATTGCTATTATTTAAAGAATCCCATTAACACACTTTTTAGAAAATAAATAATGAAAAAAACCCCTAGAGATCTAGCTGCAAGGAAGTGAACATTGCTAATTTGCAAACAATTTAACAAAAATTTAGCACATTTAAGATTCCTTTAATCCTTTCAGGGGCAAAGCATTTTCAATGCTAAAGTGTTGAATAAACGAACGGCACCGGAATTTACCAACAAATTTAATTACAAATAAGAAAATGGATATATTTCACTTTCATACTAAATGGAAAATATTTTACTAAAATGCTGGTACCAATGTGGCGTTTGGTAATTAAAATTAAGTGTTTTCATAAACATACCACCCCCCCTGAAACGGTTAAAAGAAAATCTAATAACTCTATCATTTTGATAAGTAAAATCGGGTAGATTTAACGTTTTTTTTCAAATTGCCCTTCGTAAATTATAGAAACATCTTCCCTTTCAGGCCATTTAAACTTCTTCCCTTCTACATGACGAGCAAAGCGAACTAACCATCTATCATCGCACTGCTTTTCTGTGTAACCTACATAATGTCTATGAATAGTCACTTTGTTATTCCATACCAATTTAAGTACGTCTTGCTGTAAAACAATAATGAATATTACAGTCCTATATAAGTTTGCAAACTTAAAAAAAAAACTATTAAATTTCAAATATACAAGTGTATCATTTCTCCCTAATATGCCATATTGGATTTACAATCACTTTGTACAAATGCAGTGGCAAAATGGCAATCTACTTTCTAGTAAAACTAATCCTAACAATGTGCTTTATACATTTAAAAAAAATTACAAGATATTATCTTCACAATAAAAAGAATTATGAAAGAAAATCAGTCAGTGAAAAAATTTACATTGACATTCCAAAAACCTTCAAAATTAAAAGAAAAGAAAAGTTGTCAGTTCTTCACTGATTAGTCTAGCTAATGATTGCTTCAGCAAAGAAAAGAAGCCTCCTCATGTGTTAGAATGGCTGTTAATGCCATTTGTTGAGAAAATTTTTCAATGTAGCAACCCTCCCTGTGTATCAAACCTCCCCTACCTCCCCTACATTTTTTGTAATTGACATTTTGAACTTAAAAACAGTATAAATCCAGTAAGTTTTCCATACATTTTATAGAATATTTCTGTACTATTTTCAAAACAGTACAACCTCAATAAATGATGTTTAGAAATAGTTGCTGTGTAAGGAAAGCGAAGTAATTAATTGTTGTGTATACTTCTCTTACAGTGATATTATTTTCAATGAAACCCGGGTATTGGCTAAATGTAACTCTATATTGAAAACATATCCAATGATTCCCTAATGTTGTCTAAATAATATTCGTTTTACATGGGTTTTGAAGTAAAACAAATAAAACTTATGGCGCCTTCTGTAGTAATGTATATTTAAACAAACCTCTATAAAATTTTATTTATTTATTTTCTTTTTTTCTAAATAAAAAACAAACTTATTTTTACGATATTACAAAAAAATTAAAATATAATTAATTCTTTTAAGTTTGAGACAGTCCTTGAAAAATTATATTTTACCTTTGAAACGAATTTTTTTAAATACGGAAATATGAAAAAAGCGGAAAACGTTTGAGAAAAAACGGAAAATTTTCTGGAATTTAAGGAATAAAATTACCGTTAAAATCGAAAGCAGTATTGACGTCTCCATTGCCAGTACAAATTCCGTATTTTAACAGGATTTCTTTTTCAGCATATATAGGTATCTGTATAAAGTCTTACATTTGTTGTTTTAAATCTTATTACGTCATTGGTATATAATCTATATTATAAAGAAAAACAACTCGTAAGTAACGCGGACGTCATATCGACGGTTGGCTAACAAACAATATATTTCGCTTTTACTGCAAGTAATTTAACTTTTAAATATGATATAATTTAAATTTTTGCACATAGGAAAAGAAATGTGCTTTTAAATGCATTCTTTTATATGTATTTCGATTTACTGATTATTCGTGGCTTCAAAATAATCTTCAAGCGAAGTCGAAAATGTTATAAATCTACATAAAGCCCAAATGTGAATTATGTATAATGAACGATGTGTATTTTAATGGGAAATTTTGTTTAAGAAAACACTTTAAATGTAAAACAAAAGTTTCGGGTTTTGTTTCTTAAGATCGGATGCCTGATTTTACATCATTTACTGACGATTTTTGATTTAAGATATAAAGTAAAAGAATATTGTCACATTTAGGGGTAATCACATTTAGGCACAATGACCTTAAATTTCTTTATAATTATAAAACAAAAATATCATATGCATATCAAATTCATAGCTGCTTGTGATTTTTGAACACCATTCCTTCTATGCATTTACACTGTATAAGATGAAGCATAATTAACTCAACAAGGTATTTTCTTATTAATTTTTAAACCAATACATTTATATTTATGTAATTCTTGTTAAAATAAAATTCAAAATGAGCAAGATGTGTACAAATATTAAACTGAGTGGAATAAAATACTTTTTTTTTTGTAGGGTCTTTTATAATTTTTAGTATAATTTCCTTTAAAAAATTATAAACAACGATAATTAAAAAAGCGAGTTATTATTTTGAATTTGTAACTAAAGAGTTCTGCCGACTTTCAATAAATAACTTTTACTTCTGTTTTAATTTTTTTAAAGTACTAAATGAAACTGGACCTTAATTTGGCGCAATTCTCATTAAAATTAGGCATTAAAATTCCGTTATGGGGTTTGTCGCGTTTTAACTTCTTAAAATTTGAGTAAAATTAGCTTCGAGTAAAATTTACAAAATTTTAAAACCAAGAAATATGAAAGCTACCTTTCCCGCCCGGCACAGCTCGAAAGGCCTTTTTGTGATCAGTCATCACACGAAATGTGTAGAAAAATTTGGAAGTCCATCGGTCGGGTGCCTAAAAATATATCATCCCAAATATGTTAGAAAATTTGAAAGGCCATTTGCGCGGTGCCACATAAAACATCATCCCAAATTTGTTAAAAAAATTTGGAAGGCCATCGGCGTGGTGCCTCAAAAAACATCATCAAACGCTATGAGAAACAAGTTTGTGACAACTGGCTCTTTAGTGTCTGTCTAGTAATTTATTGTTTTCCCCAAACTTCTTAACTCCTTGAATGCCATTGGCGTATATACAGAGTGTCCCAAAAATGATTGATGGATTTTAAAATTCAATAATTTGCAAACGGTGACAGACATTTAAAAAATTCTTGTAGGAGTGTTATGTAAGATGTCAGGAGTTTTTATGCTGCGATTCTCAGTTTTAGTTACAAATAGCATCGATAGATGGCGCTGTAAGCAATAACCGCTAAATCCAGGCTCGATTTTTCGGCATCTCTCTTCTTCCATGCGAAAAAGGGAGTTAAAATGTATTGAATGGACCCCGAAATACTAAAAATAGGGTCTATACTGAGCGTCTATTGCTCTGAGCGCCATCTATTGTTTCAAATTAATTCGAACTAAAATTAAGAATCACAGTACAAAATCTCCTGACATCATACATAACCCTCCTGCAAGAATGTTTTTGATATCTGTCACCGTTTGGAAGTTATTGAATTCTAAAATCCATCAGACATTTTTGGGTTGGGTTGGGTTGATTTTTGACGGCCGATCATCAACTCGAGGGATATAGGCCCTAGGGGGAATGCCCTCCGTGGGGGTCTTTCTAAGGGAACCTAACACGTATTTAAGCATGGGAATCCACGATTTCGAAAAAAACCACGAAAACTCCGAAATGGTTAGGCCGACGGGCGCGATTGGGTTCGAACCCAGCACCTCCCGTCTACCAGCTTCGAGGGCAGAACCTCTCAGCCATTGGTGGGGCCAGTCATTTTTGGGACAGACTGTATATGAGATGTCTCACTTATTTTTTATCAAGATTTGTACTAGGATATTTTAATATTGTTTTATAACTTTGAGGAAAAGAAATCTGCAAAATTACATTTCACTATTTTCAATAAAATGTTTCGAACATTCTGTTGGAAACCAATATTATAAAAACAGAATTACTTGCCACTGAAAGATTTAAAACGGTTGTGGCAAAAACATATTTTAACAGAATTAGGGTCTTAGAAATTTTGCAGATGAATTGATATTAAAGGTATTTTATCAGATTAAAGCAAAAAAAAAGATGAAAAAATAATTTAATTTGTTGCTTCTTAGTATTTTTATCAAAATGCTGAAAAGCCCTTTGATGATAAGAAATGTCGAAGTTACTTGAACTCAAAAGAACTGCAAAGGGCTTTTGAAACCATCGGCTGCCACAGATAGTAACGCTTTTTTTGGCATAAACAAATCAGTTTTCAGTGATTCTTGAGTCGTTCATAATTCCCTACCATGGCAATGCTTGTTAATTGTATACAAAATGTTTAATTCATGCATTTTTAATTTAAAAAATGTCATACTTTAGTTATTGAGCGCAAAACAGAAATCACTAAATATCCCTGATATATATTGCTATTACAAATCTAGAAACACTAACATAAACAAACATCATATTTATATATTTTTTATTTCAAAGAGATTTTAAAATAATTACATATTAATGCTTCAAAATATTTATACTTAAAAATTAACATAGAAAGATAATTTACGCCTCGAAATGTAACTATGATTTTTAAATAATTAAACTCAAAAAGATGCATATATATGGTAGACAATCAATTATAATAAAGAAAATTGTAATGCATTAATAAAATCTTCCATTTTTAATTGAACTTTTTTAAACTTTCAGTACTAAAATTCAATTTAGATAAATTTAAACAATAATAGAAAATGAAATAGAAAAAAATACTGTTATCAGGAGTATATTAAGGAATGATTGGCCAGCCCCTTCATTTCTTGGTGCGATATGAGTAGCAGCGAGCGCCAAATCTTCATTTTGGCGTCACTATCAAGTTATCGATTTACGAAATGAAATTACTGCCAAGTTAAAGGTAAAAAATAAATAAATAAATAAATAAAAAAGCTATTTAAAAAATATTTTGGTCTGCTTGCGCGTATCCTGGTACAAATCCTCAGCAGATTAAAATTAATAAAAAAATGACATCATAATGTACAATTCAAGTCCAATAAATGTAATATTTTACATTATATTGCCATATACCGGTTGTCCCAAAAATGACTAAAGGATTTTAAATTTCAATAACTGGCAAACGATGACAGATATTATAAAAATTCTTGCAGTAGTATTATGTAAGATGTCAGGTGTTTTTATGCTGTGATTCTCATTTTCAGTTACAAATAGCATCGATAGATGGCGCTACAAGGAATAACCGTTAAATTCAGGCTCGATTTTTCGCCTTCTCTCTTCTTCCATGCGAAAAAGGGAGATTAAAATGCATTGAATGGATCCCGAAGTTACAAAAATCGGGTCTGGACTGAGCACTTATTGCTCTCAGCGCCATCTGTTGTTTGAAATACGAACTAAAATCAAGAATCCATGTAAAAAAAACTCCTGACATCATACATAACACTCCTGCAAGATTTTTTTTTTTTAATATCTGTCACCGTTTGCAAGTTATTGAATTTTAAAATCCATCAATCATTTTTGGGACACCTGGTATATCACTTCGCAATCAACTTTCAAGACGAGTTAATGATTTAGGAAAATCTTATTAACAGTTTCGGCGTAATTTCGTGCAATGCTAGAAGAACGGGGCGGGTACTGTACTATCACGTCATCGAGTTACGGCCTGAAAATTTAACACATTAAAGATACCGATTACCACAATAAGAATATTTCAGTCTGCCTCTTTATATCTTGGTACGAGATGAGCAGAGCTGGTCGCCAATTCTTAATTTTTGCGGTATTATTACGTCATCGAGTTACGGCCTGAAAATTTGACACACTAAAGATACCGATTAGTAGAATAAAAATATTTCAGTCTGCCACGTGATATTAGGTATGATTACAGTACACAGGGGAAACAGGGAATTGACGACCCCGCTCTGCTCATCTCGTATGAAGATATAACGAAGCAAGCTGAAAAATGTGTTTTGTACTAACCGCTATCTTTAGTATTTGAAAATTCCATTCCCTAAAACTATGTCGCGGATAATTACTCCAAAATTAAAATTTTCTGCCCCGCTCGGCTCATCTCGTACCAAGATATCACAAGACAGACGGAAATACTCCGATTGTACTAATCGATATCTATTATATGCCAAAATGTCATGACGTAACTCAATGGCCAGATAATACCGCGTAAATTAAGAATTGGCGCCACCGCTTTGCACTTTTCGTACCAAGATATCACGAGGCAGACTGAAATATTTGTATTGTACAAATCATATCTTTAATATGACGAAAGTTTACGCCGTAACACGATGACATGCCAAAATTTAGAACTGGCGTCCCGCTAAGCTCATCTCGTACCAAGATATGACGAGGCAGACTGAAATATGCTTATTGTACTAATAGCTATCTTTATTGTTTTAAAATTTCCGGCCGTAACTCGATGACGTTATAGCACCGTCAAAATTGGGAATTGGCGCCTAGTTTTTCTTGCATTGTACCAAGTTATGCTGAATCAGTCATTCTTTCACGTATTGTTAATAAGATTTTACAAAATCCTTAATATGTCTTATGGATGATACGTCTTACGGATGATACGTCTTATATCCTTAATATGATGGGGAAGGGCAATTTAATTTAAAATACGGTAGAACTTCTTTTATCCGAAATTATTTTAACCGAATCTCTAGGTTAACCAAAATCTATTTTTTTATCACATTCCTTGCGTGCAAAATCCATTTTGAAAGCTTTTTTTTTTTTTCCTTTTTATTTAACCATCATATTCCTTATGTGCAAGCGGTCCTTTCCAAAGTACGAGTACATATAAATATTTTCGATTCCCTTTCTTAGAGTTCCTTTGAATTTAACTTAAGCTCCCGTAAGTTGCGGAGTGGGAGGAAAAAAATGAACAAATTAGCAATTCTGAAGCTTTTGAATATTTTTAAAAAGATTTGGCATGGCTGGAGAAGCACGATCACTGTGATACTGGTGAATTAATACTATTAAAGAGCTCTGTGATATAGCTTCAAATCCAAGGCAATCGAAACTGCGACAAACAAAACATTTTTCAAACTCTTGTGCAATATGCAAAAGGTACTTAATTTCAAAATTAAAATTCAGGTAATTTATTCTTGTTTCTATTTTGCTATTGTTTTATTTTTATTAAGCAGTTGTTACCATAATAAAAAATATTGCATATATTTCTCCTTAGTCTTAAAATTGAAGCATTCACTATTATCCGAAAATCTCGTTTTTCCGTAAGTTGGCCGGTCCCAATTACTTCGGATAATCGAGGTTCAACTGTATTATGTTCATTGGATTTGAATTATACATTATGAAGTCATTTTTGTAATAAATTTTAGTCTTTCGGGGTTTCTACCAGGATATGCGCTGGCAGGAAAAAATAGTTTTTAAATACTTTCTTTACCTTTAGGGGGACACTAATTTCACCTCATAACTCAGTGCCATAATAGTGACGCCAAAGTGACGAGTTTGCGCCCACTGTTGCTCATATATCGTACCAAGAAATGCCGAGGCAGACCAGTCATTCCTACATCTACTTCTAATAATCTTGTCCTATATCATGATTTTAGTCATTTATTTCGCTGCTACCCGTCCATGTAACATTTAAAAAATATATTAATTTGTTTTTTTTAAGAAATGAAAATTTTAATATTATGTCAAAAAATTCAAAACTCCCACCAGAACACTTATCCAAAACTTTATGTTTTATTTGAACGTAAGCTTATTTAATTGCTTATTATAAATCCACATTTGATTAATCATGTGCAGCTGGAACTCTAGAAGGTTCCGGTTCGAAATTTATGAAAACTATTGTAATAAACAAAATTTTCATCCGACGCACATGGCAGTTAATGTGATACTAAACCATATGTGTTACAGGTGGGCATCAGTGTGTTAGTCACAATAATCATTTAATTGAAATGAATTATTTTTGCGATTAGTCATCCTCCGAAATTTGGAAAGCACAATACGGATTAAATGCAGTGAGAATTAATGTTTGAGTTTTTTTTATGACAATGAAGCAACGCCCTTAAGAGGATTGGTCACCCAGCTTCCGATTTCCCCTCACTAATGTAAAATCTATGGACATTTGATGCATTCATATATTTAAAATAGCTCCTCGGGAAATTAATATTTTTAACTTCTAATTTTTGTGTAGATTTCCTGAAAGATGTCTCTTTTTTTCTTAGTTCTCAAAATATTTCTAAAGTGTAGACTTAATTTTATATGAAGTGTTAAAATCTTACTCGCAATTCGCCCGATTTTAACACATAAAATGTTAAATTCAGCATAGATTTTAGGAATATTTTGAAAACTAAGAAAAAAGAGACATCCTTTAAGAAGAGTACACAGAAAAAAGATGTTAAATATATGAATTTCCCGAGAAGATATTTTAAATATACGAATGCATCAAAAGTCCATAGACTTAACATTACGGAGGAGAATTCCGAAGCTGAGCGACCAGCCCTTTTAAAGGATTATGAATTTAGCAATTACTCCCAACGAAAATGCATGAAAGCCAACAAGTGCTGTTAAAGTCGCATTTAATGGTATAAGAATAAACAACAAACATTCAACAAAAAATCATTTTCACCCAGCTCTGTCCAAAAGTTGCAGGAGCTGAGCAAAAAGATTTTCTGATTTTTTTTTTTTTTAGTGTTATCTAACGTATGTTGAAAGTTCAAGGTTATCATGTAAGTACGTATATTTTTAATAAATTTAATTCGACTGGTTCAGTTAGGGGAGAATCAATAGGGATGGGAGAGTCAATAGGGATAGAAGAAGTGATCTGATAACGAGTTACCAGTTTATTTTTTTATTCAAAAATTGTGAGTTTAAACTCAGGAAAGATAGTCAAATAATAAAGCACAAAAATTTATTTAAAATTACTCTGAGATTTCCTGATTTCTGAATTAAAAAACAAAATGCTAAACCGGCAACCCTGAACTGAAAACGGAAAATTTTGCATTCAGAATGCCACAATGTTATCCGAATGATTCCTGTGTGCTATCATCATTAACACTAGAATGCCCAGAGAAGGAGTTGATTCGACTCCGATCAAATTATTACATGTTGATTCGAATCAGAAATTTCTCCAAAAAATAAGTTAAAAAAAAAAAAAAAACACAGAAATAAGTTAAGGGGGTCCGAGACACATTTTAAAATAATTTTTATTTATTGATATAAATTCTGATTTTTTTTTGTGATGGTTAACCTTATCATTTGTAAACAAAATCACATGATAAAACTTCTCTGATTTTTTTTTAATTTAAATTTAAAATTTATTCAAAAAGTGGGATAATTTAAAACCTTTATAACTCGAAATATTATTTATAGAATTTCATTTATTTTTTCATTTAAATAAACAGAAATATATAAGTTTTAATTTTGATTCAGCAATTTAAAAAATATTAATTTATATATATATATATATATATATATATAAATAAAAGTGGTGCAACTTTTTTTTAAAACCATATTTTAAAAATAAATTTTTTTTTCAAATATTCTGACTCAAAATTAAAGTAAAATAATTGAAAAATATATGTCCCAAGTTTGAACCCTGTATCTTTAACGGTTCTCGAGTTATAAGAATTTAAATATGAGAAATGGTGAAAAAACCTATCATGAAGAAAAACGCATTTTTACAAGAAGTCGTTTCCATGACAATCATTGCTTGAAAGCAAGATCTTGAAAACAAACCAAAACGAAAAAAATAATATTTTTGTTTCTAATTCAGATAGAAGCAAGATTTAAATGTCATTTTAAGCAGGAAAAAACTGAGAATTTTTTTATGAAATAAAGTGTTTTTGCAAAATTTGAAGATTTTTGTGTCCCCCTGTGTATATTTATCGCATTTTGTATATAATATATACATATATTTTTCGGATATCCATTAGCAAAATATTTCTTTTATTTCTCATACTCTTTTATTTAACTTAAACTCGCACATGTATGTAAAGAAATAATTTGGTTATCGATTTTTCAATAACTTTCTAATAGACTTAAATTATAAAATGCGTGTGAACGATGGTAATATAAACTTATTTTATTCTTTTTATAATCTAATTATGAATTTGCAAATTAACTTTAGGGTATTTTTCTATTAGAATATTAGAAGGGCGTGCTTCCTAAACTGCGAAGAATATTTCAAAGTTACAATTGTATTAGGGGTTATATCAAATAGGAAATTAATTATTCATGATACCACGCTTGCTAAAATATTCCAGATGGTTGTGAAACTCAAAGAATGAAATATCTTAAACACTAAAAAGTTTAAAATAAAATATAAATGAAAAGTGAAGACTGAAATATATATTTTAATAAGTTTTTCTAGTTAATTGTTTTATATTAATAAAATTGTGATTATGTGTTGAGAAAACATTTATCCTGAATATATAGTTTAAATATTTTATTTCTTTCTTGTTGTCGTAACGCAAAAAACAAGTACAGCAAAAACTATATTTTTTTTAGAAATTCGTTATTTCAGGCTACCTACGAAACGTAAATCAATGCCGTGATTTTTCCTCGATTCAGGAAAGCACTAAATTAACGTACAGTCGTGGGGAAAAAAAGTAAGCATCCCCTACTAACTCCTCTAAAAATTATTGTAGAAGTAAGTTACTGGCACCGAACAATTGGAAATAAAGTCTACTTTTAAATGATGTATATAAAATCTGCTTAGGGGGACATATACATATTAAAACGAACCATAACTTTTTTTTTTTTTTTTCAATAGCAGTATACAATTCTGACAGCATAAATGAGCTCTACACTGTTCAACTAGTCTAAAAACAATTTTTTATGCAATTCGTACCATAAGTTTCCGAGAAATTAATTATTTTAAAACGAGCGTATTTTAAGGGCTGTATCCAAATTGAAGTTCGTTTCGCGATTGTTGACCGAGAGAGCTCCCTTCTTGTTCAAGGCACCTTAAGCACTCAATTAAGCCTGTTAGATTACAGAATAGCATAAGAAAAATGAAAATATTTAGTCACTTCTATCATAGACGGTCCCTTAAACCATCACTTTGCCGTAATTTGAAAACTACTTGGAAGAAAAATGTGAAATTTTAGATTTCCATAAAGCAGGACTTAATAAATCTGAATCCATAAAAAAATTGTAGATTGCAATTCATAATTTTTCTTAATATTAATTTCATAATTCATATAAGAAAATTATAAAAATTGCAAATTCAACGTATTTATGTTTGGGTATATCAGTATTATTGCCACACAAAAAATTATAACTTTAGGATTAAAATTTCAGAAGTTATAAATAAAAATATGAAAATGTAATTTAACATTAGAAGCCCTAAATTTTGAATGTTTATAATTCAAAAACTTATCTTTCAAATGACTTGAAATTTGGTATCTAGGCATAGTTTGAACCAAATACTTGAAATAACTCGTTAAAATTGGGTATTGCCTTTGAAAAAAAATGAAGTTTGGATTCGTTTTAATATGTAGATGGCCCCCTAAGCAAATTTTATATACGTCATTTAAACGTAGACTTTATTTCTAATTATTCGGTACCAGTAACTTTCGTCTACGATAATTTGTTGAGGAGTTAGTAGGGGGTGTTTGCTTTTTTTTTTCCACGACTGTACATTCGTGGGGAAAAAAAAAAAAGTAAACACCCCTTACTAACTCCTCAACAAATTATCGTAGAAGAAAATTACTGGTACCGAAAGATTGGAAATAAAATCTACTTTTAAATGATGTTTATAAAATTTGCTTAGGGGGCCGTCTACATATTAAAACGAACCCAAACTACATTTTTTTCAATGACAATAGCCAATTTTAACGAAATATTTGAAATCTTCGATTCAAACTATGCCTAGACACCAAATTTTAAGTTATTTGAATGACAAGTTTTTGAATTATAAACATTCAAAATTTAACGCTTTTAATGTTAAATTACATTTTCATATTTTCATTAATATCTCCTGAAATTATACTCCTAATGTACTAATTTTTGTGTTGCAATAATACTAAAATACCCAAACATAAATACGTTGAATTTGCAATTTTTATAATTTTATGATATGAATTATGAGTTATGAAATTAATATTTGAAAAAAATGTGAGCTGTAACCTACAAATTTTTTGATGGATTTAGATTTACTAAGTCCTGCTTTATGGAAATCCAAAATTGCATATTTGCCTTCCAAGTAGTTTTCAAATTATGCTTAAAAAACGGCAAAATGGTGGATTAAGGGGCCGTCTATGATAGAAGTGACTAGATATATTTTTTTAATTTCTTATGCTATCCTGTAATCTAGCAGTCTTCAATGACTGCTTGAGTGACGCTTAAGATGCTTGATCAAGAAGGTTAAATCAAGACTTTAATCAAGAAGGTTACAGGTCAACAATCTTATACCGAACTTTAATTTGGATACAGCCCTTAAATTAGGCTCGTTTTAAAACAATTTCTCGGAAGCTTATTGTACGAATTGCATAAACATTTATTTTTGGGTTAATTGAAGCGTGTAGAGCTCATTTATGCTCTCAGAATTGTGTACTGCTATTGAAAAAAAAACAAAGTTATGGTTAGTTTTAATATGTAGATACCCCCTAAGCAAATTTTATACATCATTTAAAATTAGACTTCATTACCAATCGTGTGATACCCGTAACCTTCTTCTACGATAATTTGTTGAGGAGTTAGTAGGGGAGTTTACTTTTTTTTTTCCAAGACTGTACATTATAACGGAAGTGTATTGGATTAACATAAATTGCAGTCATGAAATTAAGCGGTTTTTTATGATAAACATCGAATACTTATAAAAGAGTGGTTTTTTAAAACCATTTTTTTATACTTATTATGTATTTATTAATTTTGTACAATTAAAATTTTTTTATGTAAATGTTATAAAATTAAAGGCATTTGTTGAAAAATTATTAAGAAAATACCTTGCTAAGTTTATTTAGAACCACATTATATGTAGAGATATTATTTCTTTCTAAATATATATTTATTGAAACAACTGTCAATTGTTATATTCGATCACGAATAGATAACATATTTATTCTCCGCAAAGAATAAACATTTTTTTCTCTTTAATAACTACTGTTATATAAACTTGATAAAAATAATTTTCCAAATAGCCTGTAATGTCTGGAGCGCATTTCTTTAGCCGGCGCTCCTTTGGTTATGTGACACACGAGACGGTCGAGCGTAGGAGAGAAGAAATGGGGATACTGTTTTCAAAGTGTAAAAGGTGAAGTTATTGTTTATGCCGGCCTGTATGTTCGGCGGGTTTTGTAACAAACCAAATTTTGTTTATAAGAATCTTTCGGGTTGCTACGAGCACGAGAAAGTGAAGAAAGTTAATAATATAGTGAAAGAGTATTTTGTGTGTACGTTTAAAATAGAAGTAGTGTGGCGCACTCAAACCGGAAATTTATACTTATATGTAAATACTTGTGTGTGTATTATCGTCTTGTCCTCGTCGAATATTTGTACTGTCTTTCTGCATTTTTATAAATAAACTTAATTTTGTGTTAAAAAAAAGTTTCACACGTTCCCTTTATCGTGAACGGCAGCTGTTTTAAGAAGTAAGGTGCATGTTTATTGATATATTTATTTGAAGATAATCTGAATAAAGAAATATTTTAAGATGATTTAAGTAGATCAGGGAATAGTATGTAATTTATTATTATGAAATTTGTATATTTACATACATGATTTAAGCATATAAAAGAAAAGAATGCGATTTATATTATGACATTTATTGCTTGATTTATTTATTTAAGATGAGAGTATCTGTTATATGTAGAAGTTAGTATAACGGTGTTTAAAAGTAAAAAGAAAAATGTTTAGTATTAAAGGGCTGAGAAAAGAAGCTTTGGTTATAGTGGCGACTGAGTTAGACCTAAAAGAAGTGACTGGTCACAGAATAATAGATTTAAAAACACTCATTGAGGGAAGCGACCAATATGCTAAGGATATTGGATTTATAAGAGAATTTTTAAATACTACGGTATCAGACAGAATTTAAAAAAGAAAAACGTGAAGCCGAGATACTTACAATTGAAAAAGAGAATGTAAAAACGGAACAAAAGACTGCACTAGTGTTACAGTGTACGAAATTAGAAGTCATAAAAGCCCAGTTAGAAATGGTCTGATTGATCAGACTGATGATTCAGTCTGATGATAAAAATTCTGTCCCGGGGGGAATGGACAAAAATCCCATACTAATTACAATGCAATTAAAATACAATAAAATGTACAGAACTCATCCAGTATTCCGAAACAGAATCTTTTAACTGTTTTCACCCAGATACAACATGCTTTGAAAACATTTCAGACCAAACATGTCAGATGATTTCCTCTCTTCTAAATATATTTTTTCTTTAGCTGTTATTATTTGGTATACTTTAAACAACTGTGTACATGAGTTGCAATTTTCCTCTGCAGTGTGAATCCCGAATCGGGTAACATTGAATTTTGTCTAAATTTTTCTAGTGACTCTATATATTTTTTCTAGATATCGCCTATAATAGAAATTATCTATAGAAAACATATTCGCTATATTTTTAGTGTGTAATAAAGGGAGGCTGCATTCATGTGAATTTTGATAAAATATCCGTAATTCAAAAGATCTACTTCCAAAAATATTGGATAGAAATTTATATATGGCAACACTAATAGTATTAAAACGTTACAAATTTATTATTCTAATGTACTGAAATGTGTACTATGTTATACCCACTAGCCGCCATTGGCGACCAGTTTCGTCTCCCTTAATGAATTTGTGAATAAATAATTCCCTTTGTGAATTTTTATAAAATATCCGTAATTCAAAAGATCTACTTCCAAAAATATTGGATAGAAATTTATGTATGGCAACACTAATAGTATTAAAACGTTACAAATTTATTATTCTAATGTACTGAAATGTGTACTATGTTATACCCACTAGCCGCCATTGGCGACCAGTTTCGTCTCCCTTAAATGTATGCTAATCATTGTATCATGTTACTTATATTCATAATTTAATTTACTTGCTCAATCCTTCGCCAAATTTGAGATTATGATACAGAAATCATGAACTCGGTATTTTTATGTTTGCTGGGCGCAGGTGATAAATCGTCGAATACTGTTCCCATCGTATTTTTTCGCATTTCATTTAAATTATATTACTTTCACTTATTTTATTTAAAATGCATTTAATTTATTCTATTTATTTTATTTAAAACTAATATATTTAAAATTTATGACTCTCTATTATGTCTTAAAAAAAGAAAAGAAAAACAGGAAAGTAATAAATAATACCACAAACCATGACATTTAATTTCAACATCAAAGCTTTGTTTTAATTTACTACGCGAAAAATTGCTTGTGACACTCGCATGAAATGGACTATTATAATACTGATGACATGATAGCGATGAAACAATATTTCGCGATTTATCACCTGCACGCGTCTAACATTAAATTACCAAATTGGCCGCCTGGCATATAAGCGAAGTGGTCAACCCGGAACTGTGGATGACAGTCACATGACTTAGGCTATTATTATAGAGATTTTCGAATTAATAGCATTATGCACAATGTTTAAATCATAGTATTATTTAATATAATGGCTGAATTGGATTTTACTATATCGCATTTCGCAAAACGTTCAAGGATTTGTTTGACATATCACATAATTTATCAATAAACAAATAAGTATTAGTTTCTATTTTATTATGCAAACATTTAAAATTAATTATTTCAACATTACAGTTTGAAAAATATATTATATATAGTTCGTAATTATCAATTTATGAAAAGTTTTAATTTTAAATTGCTTGGTATGCAGAATTTAGATTTCACGTTGTATCACTGTACATAAAATATACCACATCCTGGTAAACATCTCCAATATACGGAAGTGTTTCATTTCAGTATTAAATGAAATCCTGATTAAAGAAGGCTTTAAATAACTCTAATGTAGAAGCTTCAGACAATAAACGCAAAACCCATTTTCAGTTGCACAGAATTTTCAAATTTATTTAACTTTTAACGATTTTATATTTCTGCTTCACTAAAAATACTGTAGCATTTTCCAAAATAAAATAATTTACTTTTTAAGAGACTCAGATAATATATCTCGAAAATTAATGATTTCTGTAGAATATCGTGTGTTGAAATTCTTATTTTTTAAACATTTGGCATATTGACGTTAACTATCAAAATTAATTGAAAGAGATTTCATATCTTGTTATGCGTTAACTATTTAGAGACGATTAAAATGAGTATGGGGATAAAATAGAGATTTAATCTTAGTTATGTATAATAGTATAAAAAATAATTTTTAATTGTTGTTTTTACTATTTTTAGCTTAATGCTTGAAAAGTTTATAGAAAGCGTTCCAGAAGCAACTTCTCATGCATGTTCGTAACGAATAAGAATCCTACAGTTAAAGGTCACACATAATCGAATATATACACAAAATGTATCTGAGCTGATGGTCAGAACTGAAATGCGGTTAAAGCATGCCGAGAGAAAAACTTCTGAATAGGAAATCAGAGTCGTAATCCAGTTATTATCAATCATACAAATATTGAACATAGGCATCTCACACACGGCAACATCCAATTTTTTAATCATAAATGTAACTACACTGGGGTCTAAAAGTTAAACAAACAACAACAAAAAAGCTAGTATTCGAACACAAAATGCAATTTTGAATTTTCAAAATAAAATTTTTTAAACTACAGATGATACAAATAGGTATTGCCGTATTAGCACAACCAGTTGATGTGACCTCTGCTTGACGTCAAAAGTGTGACAGTCAGTAAACAGAACTGAAAAGTAGGGTAAAATCACCTATCATGGCCCATACATCATTAATGGCCCATTTAATATTCCTACGACGCTAGACACAAAACGACCAACATTTGAACTTGGCGCCAATGAGAAGTGATAAAACGGTCTTTCGACTGTCACATTACGCCTTTGTTTTGACAAATCAATGCACGTCACGTGAACTGTGTCTGCTCCTACCGAGGCTTCTTTTTTTTCTGTTTCAGCTGTGGTTTCTTAGCAAGATTTTTAGTGACCAATGTTGGATTTCGTACTGTGTACGAAATTTTCAAGAAGGATAAACGGAAAAGATAAGTTTTAATAACTTATATAAAGCTTAAGGAATATGTAAACATATTTGTGTTATCAAAATAAGCTTATTAAGCCAACTATTGGGGTGGGCCACTACTGATGCTGTTTTTCAATGATCGCAGTAATAATGGCCCACATTTACTTTTTATATTTTATAGCTATGTGTTGTCGTTAATTAAAGTTTTTAATACATATATTTCTTTCAAACATTTAAAGCAAAGTGTTTGATAACAAATTTACATTAGCATATTCATCTTATTTATGTCTACTTTATTCTATATTTTTTTGTATTCGCGACATTCCTTTCTAAATGTCATAATTGACTATACTGTTTTAGGCTAGAATCTAAACCCTAATTGCCAAAATTTGGTAACACAACTAGCATTTATAGCCGGCGATGAATATTTAAAATTTAGCTTTAAGCTTTCTAGAGTGCAAGGCAGTTCAGACGTTTGCTCAAGAGGGATTCATATCTAGACCGGGGTTTCGTGTCTAGTGAGCAAAAATTTAAAAAACAAGAAACTTTTTATTTTTCAGTATGTTTAATTAATTTATAAAAATAATTCAAAACAATTTAAATTTTAAATATTTTTAAATATTATTTTTATAATAATATTATAATGAAGAAACGTTTGTTTGTAGGGGTTAATCTATGGAACTAATAACCCATTTCAAAAGTAAAGTTGGCAAAATGATGATGACAGTCTGTACTTTACTATAGGCTATATTTTATGTTGGTATCATAATCCTAACGGAATGCAGAAGGAAAATCTTTCTAAAATGCATATTTTTGTGATTTTGAATGTTATAAAAAGTAGAAATTTGATTTGATGTTAACACGCAAGATATAAATACTCTCTAAAACCAGTTTCTAAAACATTTAAAATTCAAACAGGTATAAATGCGCAGAAAACGTTTTCTATAGAATTAGGCTTATGTCAAACGAACGTCTTTTTGCACGCATTTTTTTTTCTCTTACACAATCCGTACACCTTCGCGAGCATGTGTAGGGATGTTGTAAGAAAGAAAACAGCTTTTCTAAAACATTCAAAATTCAAACAGGTATAAATGGGCAGAAAACGTTTTCTATAGAATTAGGCTTATGTCAGACGAACGTCTTTTTGCACGTTTTTTTTCTTACACCTTCCGTATAACTTCGCGGGCATGTGTAGGTATGATGTAGGAGAGAAAAAGGCTTGCAAAAAGACGTTCGTCTGACATTAGCCTTACGATTTCTATAGAATTGTTAAGGAATAAAATTTAAACTTGACATGGCTGTTATTTTTAAATCACAAATGTACGCATACAATTGTTTTTTTTAAGGGGAATGTGTGCTGAAATAGTTCTAAAATTCCGATTTTCGTGATACTGATTTGCATGTTAATTTTACTATGTACACTTTAGTGTGTAGGTAATAACTAATTCGTGGCATGGGGTGATACAGTTCTATTATTTTTCCTTTTGGCATCAAGCTAAGCAAGCTTTCATGCAGGAGGAAAATCTTTCTAAAATGCATATTTTCGTGATTTTGAATGGTATAAAAATTAGAAATTTGACTTTATGTTAACTTGCAAGATATAAATACTCTCTAAAAACAGTTTCTAAAAGATTCAAAATTCAAACAAGATATAAATACGCAGGAATCATTTTCTGTAGAATTAGGCTAATATAATAATACTTCTTCAGTAACAGCAATGCTTCGAAAAAATTCCTATGAATCTCAGAATTGTGCTGCATGAGCCGAAGAGTTTTGACGAAGACAGTTTTTCTGAGCCGAAAAATAAAGACAATACTACTTCCACAGCTGAATACCGCTCTCAATGGCTAAAAGAAATCCTTGAATGCCCGCAAAGTCCAGAAAGGAAAGGGAATAAGAAATCGGAGAGACTTTTATCCTGACATCGAAAAGATGGAATGGGCTGCAAAAAGTCAAGGTTCGGGAAAAGAAAGATAATTGCAACAAAAAGAAGTAAAACAGATAGAAAGCGCTCTAAGACAAAAAAAAAAAAAATAAATAAATAAAAAATCCCTTGCCGGCCCGGCCTACAGGCGGAGGTAGATTTCAAAGTTAAGTATACTAATTTCACGAACAAAAACCAAATCATGATTAGAGATAAACCCACTTTAACAATTGTATCTGGCCGCTTTTGACGAGTTTTTATTTCATTTTTATATAATAACTGGTTTTATCAGAATCATGTTAGGGCGGTATTCAAAAAAATACTTTTCCATGTTCAACAACTCGAAATTTTCTGGCATAACTCCAGATTCATTTTTAATAGGAAAAGCATTAAACTTGTTGACGTGATTTTTGAAGAGATTTATAAGCGACCTGTGTTTTTAATTTCCGTTTAATTATTAAAACTTGATACATAAACAATTGTTTTCTCAGTAAGACAATACTTTTCGTTTCTAACACAATCGCTTCGGGAAATTCCGTTCAAAATGCCCACTTTGACATTATTTTTTGAAATATATTCTGCCTCTGTCAAAACATCGATCATTACGGTACATTATATAGCTTCTGAATAAGCGAATCTACCAATTGGATGCGTTTGAGAGCAAAAATGAATTTAAAAATGAGTCAGAAAATAAGCAGTTTGGATTTGAATACTTCCTTTTCCAACACAATCCGCTTCGGGAAATTCGGTTCAAAAGGACCAATTTGACAGCATGTTTTAAAATACATTCTGTCTCTATCAAAAAATTGACCATTACGGTACATTATATAGTTTCTGAGTAAGAAAAGGTACCAATTGGAAGCCTTTGAGAGTAAAAATGAATTGTAAAATGACTTAGAAAATAAGCAGTTTGGATTTGAATACACCCTTACTAAGAAGATTTTTTTCTTCATCCGCTATGTATTTTTAATTTGTTTTTGCTGTAAGAATTGGTTCTATCCAAAACTTGTCTATATAGATGTTGTAGACAATATTAACAAGATATATGATAAATTCATGGGGATTTTATATCTTTTGAATTGACGGAGTTATCGATTTTTTTCTTCTTCAACCGCCCTTTTTGTTTTCGTTTTTAATTTTTTTTGTGGTACGAATTGATCCTATCAAAAACTTGTGAATATAAAAGTTGTAGATAATGTTAAGGAGAATCCTGATAAAATTAATTGGATTTGACATCTTGAGAATTGACGAAGTAATACAATTTTTTTCTCCCAAAAATCCTATTTTTTGCGCACCTTGAGCCCATTTTTAACTTTATCAAAAATCTGTGATGCATAAATTTTTGGCCCTATTTTTAGAAGTAATAAAAGCTTTAAACTGATTCGATATGTACAAAATTTAAGAAGTTATAGGGGGTTTTCGGTTTTCACAAAACCCCTCCCTATTTCCATCCCCTTGGTCCGATTTTGCCCATAAACGAACTCGACCGAGATTTTATGCCCCTTGATTTTATGTATCAGTTTGGAAGAAATTGGTGCAGAATTGTGGAAGTTATAGTGTCCAGAAGAAAGTGATATATATAGATAGATACATAGATAGATAGATAGATAGATAGATAGATATATGTAAAGTTTTTTTACTGAGAGTGGTTTTGGGCTCTAGGGGTCATGATCGGTGTAGATCTGCAAAAAGTTTTCAGAAATTTCAACATAGGAACGACGCCAATAGGTAGTATTTCATGCGAAATCTACCTAAAAAGAAGCTGAGATGGCCAACAAAAGAATTAAGATGGCCAACAAAGAACTCACCAATATATAAGGGTCAAATCCTGCAAAAATAATCAGAAAAAGAAGAATAGACTTCGCTGGGCCATCACTAATGGAGGGACGGTCATTACTGATGTATTTCTATTTTTTAGTAAAAAAAATCTTGTAAAGGAATAAATTTGTATTTTGTTGATTTTCTTGACACGAAAGTCTTCTTCCGTCCTTTCTTCTTATATTATGACCATCGGCATGAAAAAAATTAGCACGGCATAGTAATTATTGGCTAAAAACCGAAAAATTAGTCCTTAACCCCTTGGGGACGAGCGACACGTATACGTGCCGAAAATGGGCCTATGGATCCTCGTTTATCCTCACCAGTAAAATTTTACTGTAAAATTTGCCTTATTTAATCTGAGCATTTTCCCGATTTGAATAGGCACAAACTTCTGTTTTTTTAAAACCGGTAGCAAAGTAATAAACATTTCGTAAAAGGCTCCCGCCGCGAAGGGGTTAACGTGGCCATCACTGGTGGTTTTACCCTAATAGCTTTCATTCATTTCATTATTATTATTATCAAGTTCCTGTCATTTGGTTGCTCTAATGAGAAGTAATCGTGACTGCTGGTCTATGCTGAGTCATCAGGCGACTTCAGATTTTGACTTTACACCTATCAAATCTCATGAAACCGCCATTTACAGTAATAAATAGTAATGTCACCATGCTTTTTGTTTTGTGACGAATCATAAAGTGAGAGCAAAATGGAGTTATATAGACACTTGCAACAAAGGAATGCTCATTGGGACTTAATGAAATATTTTCAAAATGTCTGCCACCTGAGAATCAACATGTGACTTCATTGTGATGGTATTTGGTACTTCGCCAGAATGTAACGTTCATGATGACTTGAAAATGGTGGTCCAAATGACATGATGGTCCACAACTGACGGTCATAGGAAAATCAGAAAGTGACTTCATTATTTGAGTTCAATTAACAAATGGCCTCTGTCATAAATGAATTATTTCAAGATATAAGATATCATTCTATGACCTGTCACAAAGCAAGTCACTGTGACATCTCAGTTGTGTCACCTGTCTTGGGTAAAATGTCTTTACAGAAAAAATGAGGTGAATGAAATCTATCACAATTTGGTTTACCCTAGTAACTGTCCACTTGGGACCATTTATGACGTCACAGCGATTAACTGTGTGTATGACTTGCTACCTATTTTTAACACCTCATGTTTTTATGACTTTCATTTGAGTGCTACTAACAATTTTTTTTTTCAATTTTTTTTTCTTTTGGGCTGCGGTAAGTAATAAAGTTATTTTTACGAAATGTTCAACATCTTGTATAACATTATATTTTCGGTAACACTGTATTTTCGCTCAAGTAACTGAATTCCGACCCCGGTTTGCTATGTAATTTTTTTTCGCCGTATATCTGTATCACCACCCTTTACAGTTCTGACCGTTAGATCAAACACACATAGTATAAATATGTGCGGAACGTATTTCGACATCTTATCAATAATTTAATAATAAGTTCGACCTCTAAGTGGAATTTACAGATGAAAACTAAATCAGCAAAGATCTTTATTATCCATTCAGAAATATATTCCCATGAGGGTATAATTCCATATATCTTACGAAATAAGAGATATAAATGTTTTTTAACTCGACTTCAAATGAGATTTCAAACCATTTTGATTGACCCATAACAGTATTGGACATTATTGTGGATATATTCAGTATGGATTGGAATTCGAATCGCGTATCAGTGTAATATGATAGATGGTTGTTTAAAAAAATATTTTTATTACAGAAAAAAAAAAAAAAAGTTCCCTTACAACTGTTCAATCTGAGCAATGAACAGCAAAGAAGAATATTTCTTTTTTTAAGTTGATATAACGGAAGTCAAAAATTTAAAGTTAATTATTCCAGTATTATAATATGTTTAGTTAAAATATGATTTGCCGAAAGGATTAAAAACTTATAACCAGATTTATTTAAGAAAAATCTTATTTAGATATTTTACTAAATATAATAAGAATGCTGGTTATAAATGTTATACTCAAAAAGTGAAACGTTGTATTATTTCTGAATATTTCTTGCTATTATTGCAGAATTATTTATCGCTAAAGAAACTTTATCGCTAAAAATGTCATTTTTAAAATACTAATACAATAAACCAATAAACAATAAGAATTTTGTACCACGTGACAAGAATCTTTTTAAAAATAATGATCAATATTTATTAATAATTCGCAAAAATGTTGAATTAAAAAAAATCGAAATGATAATAAAATAAGATATTTCTCTTAAGACCCATCATATTTATCACTACAAAATACTTTAAATTTTATCATATCATGTTTTCCATTCTGCATAATAGTTACCTGTGTGGTTCGTCGTGAAAACTCTAATCATCTTTAATTTCTTTACTTACCTATAAAGAATTAAACATTATGTTTAATAAACTTTTATTTATAAAGTAAAATCATTTAACATTATCATGTATTTAAAAAAGAAAATGGATTAAAATAATAATTTGAAATATATTATATTTATATTCTACTCAGTTAAACATAATGCAAATATCTGTGTTCATATATTAAAATAAAATGAAAATTTATGGGGGTAATTGTTATCTTTTTTACAGGAATAATTATGTATATTATGATTTTTTTGTTAATGTACATTTTTGTTAATGATAAAATTACACATATTCAACTTTTAAAATAAAATATAAGCTACTAGGGGGGCTGCACCCCGCTGCTTGCTACGCTCATCAACCCCCCACGTAATTATTTTGCGTTTATCGCCAGGCACATAATCATAAGATTTCAAAAAGTTACATAATTATAAGAATTATTAAATATAAAATCATTAAAAAAAGATCAAACTTATAATTTTTTTGAATAATTACAAATTTATTAAAGTTATTTTTTGAATTTTTCCCCTTATCTTTGTAATGAAGTCGCTAATTTGTAGTTACACTAAGTAATCTTATCATATAAATCTTCTCTCCTCTGAAATTTTCACTTCGCTGCCTTTTCTCCGCCAACGCATATATGTGTAAAATTACATATATTGTGTTACGAATATTTTAAATAGTTTTTGTGCTTAAAAATAATGTAAATATTTCAATTAAGCTCTATTCATAAGCTAATATTAGTTTTTTTGCATTGAAATATCTCAATTTGTTGATTTTCTACAAGTAAGTAAGCCCTAATGGATTTCAATGGGAGGGGGTAAATTTGGCGAAATACTGGAAATAGCGCCAAGTTGACCTCCCTTTTGGAGCCTAATTTTGGCCGCCAAATTTGGCGATATATCGCCATGTTAACGACATACTTGGCGATGTTTTGCGACAGAGCTGGGTCTCCCACCCCCTTGTTAACCCCCCTTATAGCGTGAGAAAGCTCTGACCAATCAGATGCGTTTCGCGGTATCTACGTAGATTTTCATTGGTCCATTTCCAAAGCGTTACTTTTTTTATATATATAGAAGGATTTAATGCGAGAGAATTTTTTTTAATTTATAGTTCAACGGATTCAAAGAGAAATGCTATATGTATCGTTTTCAATCATTATTTTAGTTTCCTTCAATAAATGAGAACACACGAATTGCGCAGGAATGTTTTGTCTGACTCAAAATATTTGCTTTGCATAATATTTCACTTTCAACTTTAATACCACAGAATTGCATCCCTTATTTTATAGCACTGTTAATTATTCAAAAGTATACTAACGATTTGCAGTAAAAGACTTAAAGAACTGTTTTCTAAGAGAAGGAAGTGGACTGATGATTTTGCCTGACAAAGAAAGGTTTAAAACTAATGTCTTCGTAGTTAATCTATTTAAAAATACTTGTTGAATATTAGGATGCATTAATTTAAATATTAAAAATATTACTGTTACAAGATTTATTTTGCATCAATTTTGAGATGACTGTTCATAACCACAAAAAAACTATTTTTAAATTACTTTGATTGGTTTTTAGATAAAAATCATAAGGAAAATATGGCATTTTATATTATTTGTTTCTGTCTTAAAGGTTGAAAACATATAAGTGATTTCAAGCAAAAACATTACAGAATTTTGACATGAGTTGCCAACATCTGATAAAAATTTCGAATATGAATATCTCAATTTTTGATACATCCTTGTTACTGCATCCCATAATTACGATTACGCCAATGTTGTAATTAAGATTTTGTCAAGATCACTCCTAAACTTATATTAACATTATATGACGTAAATAATTGTCATATTTAAGTCCTATACATGTGACTTACATCATATATTCATAATATTCAGGTCTTATTTGCTAAATATAAGTCATATTGTTTGATATAAGCTAGTTTGATGTAAACTTAAGTTTGATGTATAATTAAACAGGGTGTCTACTCTCAACGGTGTCAGTATTGTTAAAAAGTTGAATGTCAGAATTTCTATGTGAGAATAAATGTATTTAAAATATATATTAATGAACTTTTAAAACTATTTAAATATTGTTATCTAACTAAAATTCATTTTTCCCATACATCCCCTTTAAAAAGTATAAAAATATAAATTTTATAATTATTACTAATGTAAAAGAAAATGACTGTTCGCTCTATTTTGTACGTTTTAATGTAATATTCTGTGGAAAAATATGTGCGTGAAAACCATTTAAAATTTTGCATTATGGGAGAATACTTCTTATTTGTTATTATTTTCATAAATAATGTATGGGCAGATTAAGTCGAAACTGCCATTAAAGCATATAAGCAGTAAATTTAATTAGCAGTTGTAAATTTGAAGATTGATTAAGATGCAAGACATGTTAAAATACGTGACTGGTATCAATATTTACTCATTTTACCTAAACAAACAGTAGGGTTCCTTGACACGATCTTTTACTGTGCACGAATTTGATTTTTTATATCTTGTATAATCTGACACTGACACATTTTATCTCGGATCATGACAAAGTATGAAGAAATTTTAACTTAAAGATAAGTAATAAGACGAAAAAGGAATAATTCAAAAAAATGTTATCTGTAAAATAAAGATTTCATATTTGTTAGTATTTTTTTAAACACAAAGTAAAGTCGGGCATATTCTGACAGAATTCATGTTAAAGTAGTTGAGTATCAAATCAAGTAAGTAGTAAAATTGAAGATTAATTAGATGCAGGATACGTTTGAGATAAGTGGATAGAGATAAGATTTACCTATTTTATTCAAAGTAACTGTTGGGTTCGTAATCACGAACTTTTCCTGAACATGATTTGGCTTTTTTACGTTGTTAACATTTTTTGTTTCTAATTGCGATTAAGTCTGAAGGAAAAGTTATGTAAAAATAATTAACCAGACTAAAAAGTACTAATTAAAAAATTCTTTTATGATTTACAATTTTTTATCACTCCTTAAAAAGATAGGTAGAATTGGAAAAGCTTTGAAAAAAGCCAAAACATATGTTTCAATTTCTAGGTTACTACTCAAAATATTTATTTATTATTTTTTATTTATTTTAGGTATTTTAATTAACTAAATGTTTATCATTTTATTTTTCTGCAATGCCAGAAGCTGATTAGTAACGTTAATTTAAAAGATAAACTATATATTTTTGCTTGCGAAATTGTGTAAGTATTGCATAATTCAGCTATATGTTTTTCCGTACGATCAAATTATACAGTGTGTTCACTCTCAAGTAAGTTCAGCGGCTAATTCCTAAAGCGTCAGGCATACACATATAGTTTCAATTACGAAAATGTTTTAAATGAGATACAGAAGTATTTTAAAAGCGATTTATGTCAATAAAAAGATTTCTTTAAAAATTAACTATTTTATATTTCTACATAGTCCTATAAGTTATAGTTAGTAAAAATATCCTACTAAAAAATAAAGCAAGTGTCAAGTAAGTAAGCCCAATTCTTCTACGATTAAAACTGACCAACTAATAGCTGTTTTAAGTTGAAGCATCTTTTTTTTTTTTTTTTTTTTTTTTTTTTTTTTTTTTTTTTCTGCGAAATAGGGGTAATTTATAAAATTATTAGAAATATAAATAATCTTCAGACATAAAAAAAATAATAGTTGAGAATATAAAATTAACTTTATAATAATGATTTCGAACCCGTTTCCTTTTTGACATATTAAAGAACAATATACGACTTCTACTAAAAATGTAAGTTTGAAAATAACAGAGTTTATGTTAAATGAAATAATGAAAAGCAACAGTCGCAATTCTATACAAAAGGATATTTTGATTAAAATGATGTTAGATAATCTAACCTAATAATTAATTAGTAAAAATAAAAGTTATCTAAAAAATTGCTCGAAAGGAGTTCCTTCGGCTGCAATGCAGAAATCTACACGTGAAGTAAGTCCTATTAATACTTTAAGCACTTTGTGTACGATCCCTAGATGTAATGCCCTATATAGTCTAGATGTCCAACTCATGTTTGTTGAGATACAGAAAATTGGCATAAATCATGCAATTGAATTCCTCATAACTTCGTCAACATTAGTGTTAGATAAATGTGACTTTACTTGTCTTACGTGTTAGTGTAATAGGAAATTTTTACTAAATATCATTTACAGGAACGGGGAACCGTATAAAAATTTAAATTTCATAACTTTTTAAGAAATGTTTTTATTGATTAAAATGATTTTGAAATACTGCTTTACCTCATTTAGAACATTTTTGTAATTGGAACTATATGTCTATGACTAACGGTTTAGAAATTAGCCTTTGCACACCGTTGAGAGTGGATACCATGTATACATATGTGAGATATAAGCAAAATATGACTATAACTTGTTCGTATACATGATATATGATTATAACGTCAGACGTCATATAACACGGTGATATATATTTTTTAATTAGCGATTCATCTTCTTTGGGCTTTATAAGTAAGTATGCAATTTCTTTATACATATGATAGTATACTTGAACAACAGCAAAAAAAAATAAATAAATAAATAAAATAAATAAAAATAAAAATAAAATAAAAAAAAACAAGGATATTAAGGTTTTTAATGATTTTAATAAATGAAAAGAAAATACAGGTTATTATAAACTACAATATTTTTTTTTTAATATAATTATATTTTTCGCAAACAAACAAAAAATACTTACCACTACATAAAAATTTTTAATTGGTTTTTCATTGTTAATAACATTTAAAACTATCTTTGCAATTTCATTAAATTATCTCGACCATTGTTCAGATAAAATGATATCAGTGCTGATTTCTTTCGAAAATCTCTTTAAAGAGAAAAACATTTAAAGTGTAACATTATAGCAGACACAAAATAAAACAATTTAAAACATGAGTAAACAAACGAAGCCGTTAAGAAACATAATTTTTCACAAAGCAGTTGATCCCTGCAACAGAAAATAATCTTTTCACAAGTTCATCTTAAAATACATTTTTGATAACCTGATAACCTATTTAAAAATAATACTTAAATGCATTTTTAAAGATCAGAAATATTTGCCCACTAAAATAATTTTCTCCTTACCTTTTCCTTTGCAACAACAAACGTTTTTAATTCTCTTTTATATTTGCATAATTTTCTGTGGAGTCAAAATTAACATTTCCAAAGTAAAAGCTATTAAAGCTTTCGTTAAATGCATTTTAAAACAAATTTCTGGCTTGATTCTTAAAATTACTAAAATGCTACTAAAATGAAGATAAAAATATTTGCGTTGGCCATCTGCTGGAACAATGTTTATCTTTCTTTTTAACAAAAATGCTTTGAGTTCGTATCTTGAAGACATAAATTGTATAGAATATTTTACTTTTTACTCTTTAAAAAATGTTTACTGCGTAACTGACATAAACCTCTCTCAAAACATCTTCGAAAAATGCGAGAGTGAGTAATTCCTGCACGTGACATAAATTTTAAGCAACATTTTCGCACTAGAAAAATGTAATCTGTAGCGTAAAATATTCTCTTGCAAAGAAGCGTGGAAATGCACATTTCAAAACAAATACACATCAAACAGAAGAAACGATCCGTTTGTACGTACACATCAAACTGAAAAAAAATTTCCTGGAAATAGCCTTTAAACGTGAAAGTAAAATATTCATTTCTAGAAGAAATATTAAAGAGTACGGATGTTTAGTGTTCAATTTATTTGTGCCGTGATAAAGAAAAAAAATTGTCACAAATATATGTATATATATGGAAAGTAATGTTAACAGAAAAAACATATACATATATATTTTTTTCATAAACTCTAAAAACTATGTATTGAAATACTAAATCAAAATTTGCAGAAAAATACTTACGAAAACCTGGAGCTTACAGAAAACTTTGTTACATAAAAAAACAAGGTTGAAATTGCACGTTAAACGTGACAAATGAGGTGCGTTCGTACTATAACTAGTTTTATAAATATTTTTTGCACTTCATATTGTACTGAATGTATATTTTAGTGCTCCTCATACGTGCATATCAATTTTATTCTGTTTGAAAGGCTATAACATCATTAAAATGCACTTTCCCATTGCCGTAATGTAACGGAAAACTTTTGACTATCCCTATAATTAAACTATACATCTGATTCGCATAAAAATTGAAATGACTCGACAAAGTTTTGCAGCAATTATATATTTAAAATTTCAGACCATTCGGTTGTGTAGTTTTTGCTCTGTTATATGCGGACGGAAAGACAGACAGACGGACCGAAAGACGACTATAGGTGCTACGTATTTATATAATTACGAAAGCACCTAGAAAAGACTAACGATTATCTAGGAAAATATAATACAGGGTGTCCATCAAAGACTATCCCAGTTTCAATGGTATATTAGAACAGTTTAATTTAGACAATTTACAACAAATCATACATCAAAATCAAGGCAAATTAAGCTAGTTTTTCTTTAAAATGTTCAATATGATAGCTTTTAGCTGTACGGACACATCAAACTTAAAGTCCAATTCTTCTAAGACATGTACCAACTGTAACCGGTATCGACACTTGTGTGAACGTGTTCTTAAGGGGTGTCCGGTGTTCAAAATTCTATTTTTTTTTTATTTATAGAGATTTTGGTATGATTTTTTTCTGAAATCTGTTTTAATATAATAACAATATTGCATGTAAAAAAAATCTGAAAAAAGTTAAATATTTTTACAAAAAATTTAAAATTTAAATTTTAAACATATTTAATTTTTGAAACAACTTTTGAAGTACTTACTCGATTTACAAACTTTTTACACTTTTGTGTACAGAAAATGAGTCCTTTTAAATTGACTTCAGGATTTTTTATAATATTGATTTCGAATTTTATAATGTGAAAATAATATTAAAAGATGAAGATTTTTTATGAGTGACTTTTGCATTAATTAGCATATTTCCACAATTATCACTCAAAATTAAAAATCCAGAAGACAATTTATTAGAAATATAGCATAAAATCTCTGTTGAAAATTTCATACATATATCTTGCAAGGAACTTTAGATATATTCTTTTAAAGTTGACAAATCGTGAAAAATTCATTCTTAAATATATAAATAAACTCGATTTATGGCATCAGATGCCGCCATCCGAAGAATCTACAAGAGTCTTTTTCCATTTCTTCCGGTCAAGGGTTCATTCCTCTTCCAGACCTCTATCCCTCATTGAATTTGAAATATCATCCATCAAGTTCTTTCGTGGTCTTCCCTGTTTCCTTTTTTTGTTTGTTTCATAGTTGAATGTTATTTTGAGTAGTCTTTCCTCATTCATTCTTTTGACATGACCATACCAGATAAATTGCTTTTTTTTGGATATCATGTAATATGGTTCCCTTTATTTTCATCATTTCCTTGATTCTGTCATTTCTTATTTTTCTATTTTTGATATCCTGCATGATCCTCTTAGGGCGTCCATTTCTACTGCCGCTAATTTCTTTCGTTCTGCCTCCATAATTCTGCATCTTTCTGCTCCATATAACAATATGCTCTTTACAATAGAGTTGTATATATTGTACTTTCTTTTCCTAGAGATCTCCTTACTCCACCAAATAGAATTTAATAGTTTTACAGCCAACCTCCCCTCACAAATTCTGTATTTAATTTCCTGTGAGTCTCTTCCTTCTCTATTAATGTCTACACCTAAATATCTATAATGCTTACAGCTTTCTATTTTTATGTTATTAGTTAGATTTAGGTCTGTCTTATTTCCTCCTATACATAGGTATTTGGTCTTGCTGACGTTCATGTGAAGTTCCCATTTATCATATTCTTCCTTAATTTTCACTGTCATTCCCTCTAAATCATTTTTAATTTTGATCGGAGGTTTGTTTCTGAAGTTAACAGGTGATTTAATTTAAAAAGTTATCATGAGTTTATGATTTTAGAGGTAGTAATTTTATTCTTTTACATTTCAGACATCATCACTTGGGAGTTTTACAAAAATTTAATACTTCGATTTTTAAAGTGTTGATTTGAATAAAATAATCCCAACAAAAACTGTACACAATGACACAGATATATTGGGACATTTAGTGAAAGAGACAGATTTCAAATTCCTACATTTAAAAAATACAAGAAACCCTTTTAACAACAACAGCAAAAAAAATGTAGTGTTGTTACATCGTCGGTACCATGTCAAACTATCCAATGTGAAAACAGTGGGCTACTTTTGTAAAATTCAGATTTCTTGATTGGCACCACTTTTCTGAAATGATAAAATCCCCCTTATTTTCTCCTTAATTAATATGTCGTTAAATAAGGTTCAATAAGTAGAATTTTACTATTTCAAAAAAGTGGTGCCAATCAAGAAATTCAAATTTAAATAAAGTAGTCCACTGTATTCACATTGGACAGTTTGACATGGTACCGACGACATGGAATGTTGCCAGTTCAATTATTCGGAAGTTTCGAATTCATAGAACAAATTCCGAACAGTAATTTTTGCTTTATTTAATGACAGACATTTCGAGAGTACTTTCAGTTAAAATTCTTCTCTAGGAAATTTCAGTATGAACTAGAAATTTATGAATAAAAAAACGTCAAACTGGACATCCGTGTTACAACTACAAGCAACGTATCCTGGTTTTTTTTTTACCTACTTCCGAATTGATGGTGAATAAATACTATTCACAATGAGCATCCATAATACATATTAGAAAATTCTATATGGCATTTTCTTTTATAAGTATATATATTGATATATTTAAGGATGTAAGCTTAAAGCACGAATGACTTAAAAAACAAATATTACTTTAAGTTTTAGTTTACATCATGAAAGCATATTTTCTCCCTTAATGTTATCCTTTCGTATTTTAAAACACATCTAAAACTTTAGACAGTAGATAAAAATATTCTAAAAGTCATAATTCCAAATGTCTGTGAAAATTTTCATAAATTTCCCGACTTGGCAAAAAAACTATAAAATCTTTAACACTCTAACTCAATATTTTCTTCTTCTAAGAAAACTAGAAAATTTTCATTTCCAGAGATGAAACAATTTTTTTCATACGTGAAATATCTTTTTATTTCCTTAAAAAAAGAATGTAAAATTTTAATCAAGTGAAGAAAATCGATTGATCACAAGTATTTGATGATACACATACTTTTGAAATAAATGAAATCATAAATACATTTATTATGAAAATAAATGTTATAATAAATTGATATAACTAGTCACGAATATTTCTATGTTTAAGAGGGTTTTTTTGTATTGTATTTTTGTAAGTAACATTTATTTATCAAAAATGGTAAAAAGAAATTACAGAAATTGACATTTACTGAGTTAATATTATTAAAAAATTTTAACACTTTTTAAGCTTCGTTTTAAAAATTCTTATCATTTTTAATAAAGTACTAGTAGCATCAGTTTTTAAAACTATTTCGGAATAAGAAATTACCATATGTATGGTAATAAGAAATTTAAAAACCTCATTGATCTTCCATACCTTAAAATAAATCATAAATATATTTTTTATGAAAATAAATGTTATAATTAATTGATATAACTAGTCACGAATATTTCTGTGTTTAAGAGGGTTTTATTGTATTATATTTCTTGTAAGTAACATTTATTTATCAAAAAATGGTAAAAAGAAATTACAGAAATTGACATTTATTGCGTTAATATTATTCAAAAATTGTAACCCTTTTTAAGCTTCGCTTTAAAAATTCTTATCATTTTTAATAAAGCACGTAGAATCATCCGTTTTTAAAACTATTTCAGTATAAGAAATTACCATATGTATGGTACTAAGGAAGTTAAAACCTCATTGATCTTCCATACCTTAAAATAAATCCCATTTACTGTAGAGATATTCATGTAGTAATAAAAAAAAATTAGGATTTTTAAAATGAACATGTTTTGAACAAATTTTGGAATCGATATAAAGATTGTAAAATACGTTTAATTATACCTTATACAACAAGATTTTCACAGATTATTAGTTTTAGGGAAGGTTAGGAAACGCATAATACAGCTGAAAATTCTTCTTCATAAATTTTCTTAAAAAAAAAAAAAAAAAAAAACTGCACTCGAACTATACAGTATTTAGATTATTCTGCGCAGCCCTTTATATTCTCTATGCAATTTATACGCACATATAGTATTAAAAAAAATAGATAAATTTAACCATGCATACCACAATTAAAAACGCACTTGCAATAATTTTCGCTCATAGACTGTACTGTAACCGAATTTGTTTTTTGTTTTTTTGTCCATGTAAATGAACCATCATTGCTATTCACTCTCTATTGTAAAGCATCTGGTGGTGTACGTGATTAATGTATATGAATTTCAATACGTTTGAAATAGTGTAATATCATTATTATACATTTCAAACTATTTTCTTCCGATGAATAAATTTGCTTTCTTAACCCCTTTCTATAGAATTTATATTGGTGCTCTAAATCGCCTGTAGCTTTAATAAAATAATTTGCAAATAAAAATAAAAAAGAGGCAAACAGGTAACATAATTATCTGATGTAATAAATTTTATAATTATCTCAGATTTAGAAACATCATTTAATTTATGCATCTATACATAGAATACATATGGTTGGCTGTAAATGTTTTGAAGTAATAATTTTATATTTATAAAATGCAAATCACTAAAAAGACTGTGTGAATTGTAGACAAGTAATATACACAATGCAATAAATTATGTTTTGTTTTTGAAACTTTGAAATATTTGCGTAGTTTTTAATTTGAAATTTTGCGTTTATTTCTCGTAATTTTATTACCATCTTGTCGAATATAATCTTTTGAGTATATAATTATGAAAAATTCGAAAAACAACTTTTGAAAAATGCTTGGAATATTATTTATTTCTGTTTAAGAGAATTATAAATTACAATAAAAATAATTAAAAAAACGTAGTCTAAAAATATTAATTTTATTGGATTTGTGAATGTAAGAATCAATATTTTTTCTTGTTGTTTTAGTGTTAGTTAAACAACTCCTCACATATTGCGCCATATCTAGTTGCCATGACCACTACTACAAACTAGGGTCGATCATTTTTCTGGCTTCTTTAACCTACACCCTCCCTAAAAATGTAGTGTTTTTTTATTATTATTATTATTATTATTATTTTTATAAATTGTGCATATTTATCCTTGTAATTGTCAAGGAAAAAACAGCATAACATTTAAAAAACGAATTTAGTCTTTCATCGATTAATAGATCATCATCGTTAAATCTAGAAATTACGTTCAACCCAAAATTATAAATTTGTTTACAATACACAGTCGCATTATTCTAAATGGTGCTCTAAAGATATAAAAATATCTGGCGTAATAATAACATAAATTTTCATTAATATAAAAGAAAGTTCTTTTCTCTATCCAATTTTTCAAATTTCAGATTTACTTCGAGACTTCATTGTTCTGATCAGAAAAACGATTCTGTTAGCTTTTCGTGGCCCATAATGTATCGTTTTCCAACAATCATAGCACGATATCGATACAAAATTATGCATTTTGAATCATTTCAGAATTAAATATAGTTTTAACGTGCTTTTTGTTTTATTTCCTAAATATTAAAGTTGTCCTTGTGCAATTAGTAGAAAATATTTTGTGCGGTATTAGAGTAACTCGATTTTACCAAGAAAACATGTTAAGAAAATATGGTATTTAAGCGAAATTAAAGTGAAAGTCATTATGAGGATTTTATGCTTCATTTACGAAAACGAATGAAATTATTTTTCTATAACGTGAAACGGAATGTTTTTCTCCTTTATAATAGTTTGTTTTAAATAGTTCTTGAATAGAGTACAACAATTTCAATTTTTTTCTTTGAATTGTTTCCAAAAAAAAAAAAAAAAAAGAAAAAGAAAGAAAATGGCAGACGGAGATTTTGAAACAAATGTTAACACATTCAGTATACATTAACGAAAGATCACAGTTTAATAAGATGAAAATGATTTAGGTAAACATATTGATTTAGGTGTGAGTTCCTAAACAAGGGCTCATGATATAAATAAGAAAGGGATAATAAATAAACAATTTGAAAAACGCATAACACTCTTCAAAACCCAATTTCAACAATCACCATCTATAGTCGGTAAATTATCCGAATTTGTTTGTTCAGTCCTGTATACGATCTATACATTTGTATTGATACTACATAGTTTGCTAAAATTTAGCCCAGTTAGGAAACGCATAATACAGCTGAAAATTCTTCTTCATAAATTATCTTTAAAAAAACTGCACTCGAACTATACTGTATTTAGATTCTTCTGTGCAGCGCTTTATATTCTCTATGCAATTTATACGCACATATAGTATTAAAAAAAAAAAATAGATAAATTTAACCATGCATACCACAATTGAAAACGCACTTGCAATAATTTTCGCTCATAGACTGTACTGTAACCGAATTTGTTTTTGTGTCCATGTAAATGAACCATGATTGCTATTCACACTCTATTGTAAAGCATCTGGTGGTGTAAATGATTAATGTATATGAATTTCAATATGTTTGAAATAGTGTAATATCATTATTATACATTTCAAACGATTTTATTCCTACATATCATAACGTAACGGAATTCTCTTGGATGTGCATGTAAGTAAATACTACACACAATTTTTCAATAGCGAACTCTCTACAATAAATCTTTAAAATATATACCGATTGCATGGCGATTCGAGCATATTTACCTGAGTTTGAGCACTGCAAGAGAGACAGAAGATCAGAGAAATCTAAACCTTGAACATTTTTCAAGTATGTAGGAAAGTGAGATTTAAACATTTTTGTATTGTGGGGGTCCGGGACACAAGAAATCTTCAAATTTTGCAAAAACATGTTATTTCATTAAAAATTTTTATGTTTTTTTCCTGTTTAAAATGACATTTAAATCATGTTTCTATCTGAATTAGAACAAAAAAAATAATTTTTTTCGTTTTGGTTTGTTTTCAAAATCGAGCTTTGAAGCAATGGCTGTCGTGGAAACGACTTCTTGTAAAAATGCGTTTTTCTTAAATAGGTTTTTTTTCACTATTTCGCGTATTTAAATTCTTATAACTCGTGAACCATTATACATAAAGGGTTTAAACTTGGAACATATCTTTTTCAATTGTTTTACTTTAATTTTAATTCAGCATATTTGAAAAAATATATATTTACTTTTGAAAATATGATTTTGTTTTAAAAAAGTTGCACCACTTCTTTTAAAAATTTTTAATTAAACATTTTTAATTTCTTTATAAATTAATATTTTTAAAAATGCTGAATCAAAATTAAAACTTATATGTTTCTGTTTATTTAAGTGAAAACAAACTGAAATTCTATATATAATATTTCGAGTTATAACGATTTTAATCTACCCCACTTTTTTAATATAATAAAAGTTTAAAAAAAAAAAAAGTAAAAATTTTGAGAAGTTCTATTATGTGATTTTGTTTACAAATGATAAGGTTAACCATCACAAATAAATTCAGAATTTTAACTCAATAAATAAAAATTATTTTAAAATGTGTCCCGGATAGAAGGACCCTTAAAAAGGTAACATCACGCCTGTCTAGCATCCTACAGGACGAGTGTTCTACTACCGTCTGCGCAAAGTTCACTCAACCTTTCTTCGGGGTCGATAAAATGAGTCTCAAGCTAGCTTGAGAACTAAACAACGATGGTCCCGGGTGACGCTGACCGCGTGATCGGGACATATGCTGCATACTACCTAGGGGTCCAGGTTGAAGAAAATTGGGTTGGGCACTGTAGCAACGTATCCTAAATGGATCGTAAAGCCGCAGGTATTTTTTTTTTTTTTATTAACCCTTTCAGAGGCAAGTTTCTGTCACGTTGAATTCATACCAGAATTTTCAAAAAAAAAAAAAATATATATATATATATATATATATATATATATATATATATATATATATATATATATATATATATATATATATATATATATATATATATATATTTCAATTTATGGAAAAGCAATAGGAAAACTTTTTTTTTTTCCACTAAATTAATAAAAGTTAAAATTAATAAAAAATTTCAGATATTGATTAAAATTAGGTGGGATATAATATATCCAATCACCCGTAAAGGGATTAAATAAGTTTTATAGTTCGAATAAATAGTTAAATCGTGTTTTCAAAGTAAGTATGTAAAGCGTAATGCAAAACAAAAAAAAAAAACAAAAAAAAAAAATCCCGGTAATTAAGAATACACCAGTGAGCATTTTTTTAAATTTTACTGAAGCCCTCATTAGTCATTTCTATTAAAAAAGAGCTCGAAGTAGCTAGGAGTCGTTCGGTAGCTTTATCGCCACGAACCCAACCCATCCCGCTTTTCGGTGTCTTTAATTTGTGTAATTTCCCTTTTAAATTTGTCCGGTTTCAATTTTTTTTCAACGTTGCTTTCGCTAGAGAGCCTTTCACTCGGGACGTGACTGGGGACCTACGTATCTTGCTCCCGCAAAAGAGTCGGACTAGAGTAGAAGAATAAACGGCTGTGGACGAAGGTGGTGAAAAGATGACCTTTTCAATATAATTCTGAAAAAGTAATCTTTTCTGAATTTTCACCTTTCATATTGCATATCCTTATTATGCAATAATCATAATAAGGATATGATTATTGCAATATGCTTATTCTATTATACTTTTAAAACTATAGGTCCTTAAAAATTTTTAAGTAATAGTCACAAATATTACACTGAATTTGAATGTGCTATTATGTGTTCTTTCAAAATTACATTTAAAATTAAAAATTCTATTCAAAAATATTCGATAAATAACTTATATTCTGAGCTAATTCCACGAACGTAATTTGTGTGAAGCATTTTCTACGAGATTGCGAAAAATTTTAAATTGCATGGCGCAACATATAAAGAAGTAAATAAATAAATAAATCACACAATGAAAAAAATCACGCTCTGCATTTTGCAAATCGCATCCAAAATCAGTACATATTTGTTTTGGGGTATTTACATCATAACAATTGTACGATATTTTGATTTCTGTCTTCCGCAAAATGAAAATTTCCTGTTTTTCACATACAAAGAAGATGGAAATTATTTTACGTTGGAAGAATGAAAAATGTTACAAATGAAACTTTACTAAAATTATCTATGTACTATGCAATTTTCTTTTATCGAACTAAAAAAAAAAAAAAAAAAAAAAAAAAAAAGATAAAGCATTACGAAAGGGTAAGCTTAAACGCTTACAAATGAATTGAATTTTTCCATTTTGGAGAAAAGAATAAATTGAATTAAAAGAATTATTGCATTGTCTTTAAATTCCAAATGCATCTGTGCGGCGGTTGCTATGTTTGTTTTTTCGGAATATGTCCCTTTTGCGAAATAAGATGTAGAAGAAAATTGCAAATAATGCCCAATGGGAGAAATATAATATTTTCTTCATTTTTTTTTTACCCTATTTATTTCAATTTTATTTTCTATTCGGATTCAGGTCATCTTTTCTGAAAGAACCGCCCCCTGAATACTAGCCCTGAGCGCTCACACAGAAATGGCGGCTGCCAAAGGCGGATTTTTTTTTTAGAGTAGGTACGGCCCTTAAATGTAGACACCAGTATTTTATAAAAGATTTCTGTACCTTGTTTATTCTCAAAAAAATAAAGCGGAGAAAATTAAAAAAAAAATATTGGTAGGAATATTTAAGGGACCGTACACACGCTAAAAAAAATCCGCCTTCGGCAGCCGCCATTTTTGTGCCAGCGGTCGGGCCTAGTATTCAGGGGGCGGCGTCTGAAAGAATTTACTGGTTTTAAAAACTTTAAAATTTGACCAGCAAAACCAAAACGCATGGTTAGTGCAATCGCGAATGGTAGCTTTTGAAGCTTAAAAATAAGCTCCGCCCATTGGCATAAATCTTGCATGCTCCATTATTTAACACCTAATTTTCTCCATTCGTGTTTATATAAAAATGCATATTTATAATAATGGTGCTGGTATTATTTTGGAAGATTAAGAACTCCTGTCATTTTGATTCATATTATGCTAAAGGCTACTGGTAAATTCCGTGGCAGCCAGGATACTGTTTTCCTGAGGTAAAAGCACCAGTAGTAGGCCAATTAAAACAAGTAGTCTGGTTTTCAATAGCCCACATAAATCGGCAACTGCTTTTGCTCTACAAAAATATCCATGGTTGCTTCCCGATGGCTGTGAAAAACTACTGACGTGCGACCGACTAATGGAACACCTAACCTATACTATTTTTTTATGTGAAATAACAGATCAAAGATAATTTGTGATGCAATCGGCAAGATTCTAATATACACGGCTCCCGTTCCTTTCCAAATTAGTTACTGTAACCCCAAAAATTTTCGTACTTCGACTTTGATATTCCTTCATTATGGCTTTATGTCCTCGGGATTTGTGGTTTAATCGTGTTTCACTATTGTTCTTTATCATTCGAGGACATTGCTTTGTTGTTGTAGGTCCCAAACCAACTGTCCGTCCTTCTAATATAAATAATCAAATGTTACTTTTTACAATGGGTGTACTTATATGCATTGTACGATAATTAGAAAAATATGAATATTGCATACATTTTAAATAAATAAAGTAACGTATAAAACAAAACTCGGTAAGTCGGTTATCTAATATATGTAAATTCATGTCAGCGATAGCAATTTTTTTTTATCACCAGTATATACATGATTGAAGCTTATATAGAAAAAAAATGAAAGTGAAAAATTTCGGTGAAGATAAATGATAATATTTTATGCTATTTTCAGAATAAGCAGGAATTTCAGAAAATTGATAATACTTTAAATTATAAATCTCCCAATTTTTTATGAAAGTAAAGTATATCTTTTGCTTCAGGTTAGGAATGAAATTTTCTGAACAAAGCATATTAAATTTAAAAAAAAAGAACAATGTAGTAGTTAAACATTTAGAAAAAAGCTAGCAATATGTTTACATATTTGTAATTTTATGGAGTTTTTAAGTTCTTTTTGGCCTTACTATGAATTCGCGCGTAATCTTTCATAAGCCTGATGAAATTAAAAATATTTGTATACAAGTTAATATATTCTGAGTTTTGTTTTCATGTTGTTAGGAATTAAATTTAAACTTTAGTGAATCATAAACAGACACATAAGAAAAACATTATACATTTTAAATTTTTTGTCATAATTCAGTTTTTTTCTGCGTATTATAAAACATATTAAATAGATGGCAGAAAAATTCATTATAAGGACAAAAAAAAAAAAAAAAAAAAAGTACTGAAAAAGTAGTTTGACACTGACTAAATGTTTTCCATATGCTTTAATTTTTCAAAGTGAAAGATTATTTTTTAATGGACAAAAATATTTTTTTCGTATTTGTACTAAACACTGAAATTGTTTAAAGTATTTCGAGTACTAAGATAGCATAGTGAAAGTTATTTGATATATATACTGGATTTTTATTAATCATTAGTTTTCAGTAAACATCTAACAGAAAAAATCTTTTCAAAATATCCAGTGAAAGTTTATTAATCCCAACTAAAAATTATACGGTAGGAAGAATATAGAAAAGAAAATTAAAATATGCTTTGATGTATATCAAGTTTCATATAAATAGCCTATTATCAAAAAACGCCTATGCTATTTAAATATTTGTCTCTTAATGAAAATACAGCATTCAAAATTTTACTCATAAGTAAAAGCTTTTCATAGCAGAAAAGAAGATCAAAAGTCTTTTAAAATGCAGTAAAATGAATCTTTAAAACAGGGTTTAAAAAAATCTAGTAACTTTTTTTCTGGAAGCTGTTTTTAATTGAGGAATTTTAATTTTAATTTTCACTATAATAGTCTACTTAAAAAAATAATGAATGAAGGTACTAAAAGCACTAAAAGTTGTGTATGCTTTAGAGTTTAGAACTGTAAATAAATCTAATTAATGTTTATTAATTCAAAGAAACTTGTTGAATCTCATTTTTTTAAATATTCGCAAAATTATAATTTAAAATTACATAAGATTTTTTTTCTTTCACTCTTAAAGTAAATTTCTTAAAACAGTTTTTTTCTTATCTTAAAATATTCATATTTTTTTATTTGCATTTCTAAGAGACTTCATATAGGAAATCAAAGGAGAATGTTTGTACACAAATATTTTCCAAACTTACTATTATATCAAATTAGGAAAAACGAGAGATATTCTTTTCTTTATCTTTTTATTTATTTAAAAACAATTTTAGAAAAATATATCACCTAGCATAAAGTTTATTATGTTAGATTATCTGCTCTACATATACATGAAAAAACTCCCCATCGTAATTTTCATAAATTGTATGTATGTGGGAACAAACACCATGAGCCAATCTACCCCGTTTCAAATTTCAAAGTTGAACACCTCAATCACACCTCTCTTAGATTTCTTAACAAAACTTCTTTAACTAGTTCAGATTACCCTTACTTGGCTAAAACAATTAAAGCAGGAAGGAAATCACTTTTAGTTGAACCTATATAAATAAATATAAAAACAATAGTCGTTCATTCCTTTTTCTTTCTAAGGATTTCATAAATCAATGTGCAGCCAGGAAATTTTATAATTTTATATTATATAGCAATTATTGAATTTGTTTAAAAACTTTCTTGTAGGATTCCGCACAGATGTGTCAGGATTACATCAATAATTTAAAAAATAATGCCGTATTATATAACTAATCAAAACACCCAGCGATAATACACTTCATTAATTTCTAAAAAGTGTTAAATAAAAGCCTTAAAAATAGTAAAAATATATGTACATAAAAACAGTCTATATGTTTCGGATTCATCGATACCTTTTTAAATAAAAAAAATAACTATATCTTAGAATTTGTAGGCTTTAAAGAAATAATTTTTCTTGAAAAAGATTTTGGCGAAGACAAAACATGTAAGCAATTTATGCATATATACTTTTTTACTGTTCTGTGGTTTTTATTTAGCACGATTTAGATATTTTATAGTTCTGTGGTTTTATTTAACACGATTTAGATATTGATGAAGTATAGAACAGCATATTTACTCAAATATAGGATGCAATTTACTTTTCAGTCACAATATTATAGGGTCGTTTTTTTTTAACTTGCAATCGAAAAAATTAAGAAAAATTTAAATACATATACGAGTATATATATATTTTAATACAGTAAATAATGATTTTATATATTTGTCTTGTTTCTTAAAATTATTATGCAGTGCCGACAGAGCTTGATAATGCACTGTCCTATGAGGCGGAAATCCTGGGGAGCAAAATTTCAATGAACCCCAAACATAAAATATTTAGATTCTATTAATGTTTTTCCACGAAGTGGCAATATTTTGAATGTTTTTTCAGGTACAATGCTTTAAAACTCCTCTTTTGATTTTCCATAACTTGGTTTTAAAGTAATGTCAATTCTCTTCATACTCGATTGCATGATGCACATAATTAAATGGTTTGGATTTTGAAGAAAACAAGAAAAAAAAAACAATGATTCTGTCATAGATTATGAAACTCGTTACAACACTAACAGATTATTATTGAGAAATTTCACTTTTTCATACAATGGAATGAGCTTTCTAAATAAGCATTTTTATAAAACAATGTTTCCCATAGACAATAATGTAACGGAATTCTTTTGTGTGTCCCTGTATATGAATTATATATTCTACACACTTCAATTTTAATAGCGAACATTTTACAGTGAACCTCTTTAAAAAATGTCAATCTGAATATATTTACGCCAGTAAAAGGACTGACAGACGGACAGAAAACAAACAAACACGATTCATCAGCACTTTTCAATTATGTTCGGAAGTGTTAAAAGTGGTGAGAAATTCGGGTAAGACACGGTCATTAAACCGTAAGTGTGTGTCTGTTTTATTATGATTTAAATAAATAATCGAAATAACATAGATAGATACTGATTATGCTATGTGAAATACATTAAATACTAATACTCCACGTAGTTCTCTTTGATAGTAATTCTTGGCATATGAATGATTATTTAAGAAAATTATTCTTTTTTAAAACAAGTACATCATCCCAAAACATTAGAATATAGTTTCACTTAGTCTTAAAAAAATTATCAAATCTTTGATGAAGGAGAATAGTACTTTTATACAAGAGAAAGCTGTGTATACTATATATCTTACTAAATATTTCCTACAATTCGTAAAATACATATTTTGGTTTAAAAGTATTCGATGATAGTGAAACACGGCTAAGAATGCAGTCTATATGAATAATGACTGTTTTAAAGGTATATTAATTGCACAAAATACAAACTCTGCTTTTAATGCATAGAATAGTTCAGCTTTTTCATACCTGTTAATCATTGAACGAATATTGAAGTTTATGTTTAAGAAGTGATTTATAATATAATATTGACTTTCGATATTTCAAAATTTTATTTGAATCTGATTTAGTTTTCAGTTTCATTTAATTCTGATTAACTAGTTGTAAATTGTTGCTTTCAATATGTCATATTTCTTCTCTCTTTTTTTATTAGATTTGCAACAGACATTTAATTTTGTAATAAATGTTTAAAATATTTCTATCAATGTAATAATAACTATCATTTTTATGCTCTGTTTCATTTCACAGCGTGTAATATTTTCTTAATCCCACTAAGAAGCGAATTCAGCAAGTGACTTAATAAAATTTTCAAATATTTTTGCATAAAACCTTCGTTTCAATTTAGATATATTCGTACATAAAAGAAAAATCAATCAATAAAATAAATAAAAAAATATTGAAGTCTCTATTAGAAATTAATAAAATTAACACAACAGCCTCGTTTTTGAACAGATACAATTGTAAGGGTGTTAATACACCCGTTTTTAGTAGATTCTGGTCAGAACATGGAGCTCATCTTGCACGCTTGCCTCCTGAAAACGTTTGGCTTTACATTTATTACCCGACTGCCAAGAAGGGTTATGTGTTTCACGCGTATCTGGGTATGTGGATTTCTTTATACACTCGAAACATCCAAACGGCTGGATGGATTTCAATGAACGAGGTATCTATCGATTCGTCTTAACCGTCCGATGGTTATAGGCTAGGTTTCGTTTTATAAATTCAAATGGCGGCCGTAAAATACAAAATGGCGGTAGAGACAAAAAAAATTTTACGCACCCTATTAAGTTGCATATCCTTAGATAGGGCTTTCAAAATGAAGACGATGTTTCCTTGACTATTGTACAGTCAGAAGCTCCGTTTAAATATTACATGACCTGGAAGTTGTGTACGTATGATCTCTAGCATTACTGCAACTCCAACCTTCATAGACTTCTATAGACCTGATCAAAACAGTGTTTAGAGATAGCAACTAACAATTACAACAGAACTTAAAAGTCATCAATACAAGTAAATGAAAAAAATAGGTAAGTAATATAAAAAAAATAGCTTCACATTGATGAGAAATAATTAATTAGTTCGCTTTTTACGCAGTCGGGTTTTTTGATTTTTTAAATTTAATTTCCACTTATTTATTATTGTAAAAGAAGCAGTTTTATATCATATGAATCGAGGCTGCTGTGTCATCATTTTTTGTAATCTCAACAAAGCTTTCTACTTTATTTGTCTGCCGCCTATTCTCTATGGTGTTTTACTACTTAGATCAAACATTTGGTTTAGAATAACTTCAACGCTGAAGGAAGCACTGGTTTTCATAAACGTTTTCTGTAATCTATCGACTATTTTCCAGTCTCTAAGATTAATTTTATTTGGTTTATTAAACTAGTATTGTGCAATTTAATAATAATCCTTTGTAAAGGTAACAACAAGAGCCGTACTTCTAATCTTATCATCCTCCAATTTTAACCTTGAATTATAAAGGCCACACGCAAATTTTGAAGAGTTCTTTATAATTAAAATAATAAATTTTGTAGAAGTAACCATGAAATCAAAGAATACACAGGACAGGAGCTGGAAATATAACAGCACGTCATCAGCTAGTGTAAACAGGTGTCCGTAAGGGACAAGTTCACAAACATTTGTGGAATTTTTTTGGTGGCCTTGTCTCCTTAAGCTGATGACGGGCTGTAATATCCTCATGCTCAAAGCGCCTCCTGCGTATCGTTTGATTTTATTGTGATTTTTACAAAGTTTTATTATTTTGATTGTGATTTATTGCCTGTTTTTTGGTGCTGTTTCAACTGTATTCCTTTATACCTTCATCTTTCTTCTGATTAGAAGTCCAAAGAAGGTTTTGCAAAGTGACGAAAGCGACATAACAGTAAGATGATGAGAAGGTCAATCGTTTTTAGAAGACAGTGTATATTGCAAAGGCAGCATCTATGTCTGGTGAGACAGATAATTAGATAAGCTGACCATATGGTCAACGAATCTTAATTTCCACCGATGCATCCTTATTATAGTTTTCAAATAGAGTAAGCGGTTAAAATTTTACAAAATGTGATTGTTCCCTAAAAAAGAAATCTCCTGGTTTATAATAGTTAAAATTTTAACGGTAATTCCGTTAATTGTGCTTAAAGTTTATCTCTTTCTAATTTTGTGCAGTTGCTTTGGTACTTTATGAAATGTATTATCTGTATAACTTCTGAAGATACAATATATTTAATATAGGCATGTACGCTGCCATTTTTATTTACCTATTTCTGGTGTCCTCTGTTAATTTAAAACATATGCATTTAAAAAAAATAATATACATCAGTTAAAAGTTCCGACATAACAAATAAATATTTTCGTTACATAACATAATAAATGTATCTTGTTACTGTCTAAATTCCTAATCATTTAACTTACAAATTAAATTAAAAAAAATAACATTGATAAATGATATGAGTAGAATATATTAATATTATAATTTACGCTACTATGTTACTATATTATGCATTATTATATTACTATATTATATTGCTGTATCTATAATTTATACAAATTACATATTTATTTCACCAAAGAAAAAAAAAATATTTTTTTAGTCTGCCACTGATTGTCACTGCTAAGGCATAATTTTAGACATTTCGTTCCAGATTCATTGAATTCTAGTACTTTAGAATAAAAAGATAATCATATTTTTCTTTCATATTTTTCATGATTTCAAAGATCTATTTATAACTTTGTTTATGAAAATGCATCCTCAAAAATTTTCTTTTTAATTTTAACGATTATTTGCCGTAATGATTTTCTACAACTAATAGAAATATCATTACACGTGAAAACAGGATGCCACAGAAAGAGAAAATTGTTTAAATTTATATGCATCTTACTTCTCTTGCAAAAATAGCTATTCACTACTAATAATAAGAACATTTCTTTTAAAAAGGGAATGAATATGCTTAATGAAGTAACTTTTAATTTTATTACCAATAATTTCCCTAAAAAGAATGAATGAATACTTTATTTACAAGGGAAATACAACTCCTTAAAAAGGCCATTACAAAACGGAACTCCCGTGCTATAATATATACTAAATGTTTCCTTTGAAACCGAAAGTTGTTAATGGCAAGAATTTAAATGGTGAATCTAGTATTACGTTTATATGACATGAAAAGAAAATGTTGAAACAGCATTTTAAGAGCAATTTTTCAGTCAGCTGTTTTAAGAATCCCTAAAAATAAGCGGATGTCGAAATTGTACAGCATCAGAACTATACATATAAAATATAAAATTTTGTTTACTTTTTTGTTATAGGAGAAAAATATTTTGTTTGTAAAATGTGAAATGTATAAATTAAATTCCCAAGAATTTTATTTATTATTAAAGTAAAAAAATAATATTTAGAGTTTTTAAAATCAAATGGTAAAACGCTTATTATTTAAAACACCTTCTAATTTTAGTAGTCTATATCAGCTCTGCTACATCAGAAAATAGGCAGTCAAATACTTAACCTTTTTTAGACATATGAATGTTTTGTTATACTTAATCAATTGTAAATAAAATTGAATTTTCCACCCAAATATTTCGCTACTTGAAAATGCCGAGAAAAGCGAGTTAACAATATTTTCAAAATGCATCTTTTTCTAAAAATATATGTGGCGATAATCGTTTTAAACAATCAACTTGATTTACTGAAAATTGTCAGAGTTGGATTATAAAACGCTTTTAGAATAGCTGTTAGTGGGAAAAAAACCTCCCAATGTTTTCTGTACTGTTTATTCAATGTGGAGCACCCTATTGTTATAGCTCAAAATTGACGTTTACTTTCGATATAGATTATTAACATACAAAAAATGTTTTTCGTTTGTACAAAGAATACTTTAAGCGACAAGAAAAATACGAAATTTTCAACTGGTGAAAATGGTGTTGCCATTTTAAGACACGAGTGAGCCATTTGAAGTAACTAGTTAAAATGCTTAAATGTCTACTGCCTGATCATTAGAAACAACAATAAACCTTCAAAATGCTACGTTCATATCTGATCCATTTGATGGTACAACTAAACAAAAGCACCACACACTCTCAGAAAAAAGTGCAAATTTATGACCGTTTGCCCATCCATTTTCACAAGCAACTGCCTTTTTTGGTAAAAAAACAGTCTGATCCATTAAATAATCGGCCTTATCCCTTACATACTTAGAAAATTAAGGTCAATCCACATATTCTTACAGTTCTAGCCCATCTGTTAGCAAAAATACATTAGGACCCCATAAATATTTCTCCGCTAGGGCGTAACCCTTCATTTTAGTCGTGTTTCGAAAAATAATGCTACTTAACCTCGACCGTAGCATACCTTTTACCCGGCAAAAAAGCGATTCTGTAATGATTATCTAACGTGCTACGGAACAGTATGCAAAGTGCTATTGTGTTTCAAAGTGTATTATAACATATTTTAAGGAAAAATATGTCAAATTACGGGCTTCACAAAAGGATGGACATGGATTTTTTTACGGAGTATGACTGGAATCTCTGGTGTAGACCTCTGCACGTAATTTTACAGTGATATTTTTAACAATGCAGCATAATTTTCTTGATTTTTTCAAGCTACCGATTATACGGCAAATCCAACAATGGATCCAATTTTTACCATCTTATATCTTATAACAATACTGCAATAAACAATCATAAAAAGTAGTTTTATGTAATATCAGAATGCTGCTTTAATGGGCGTTGATATCCTCAACCTTATGTAATGGTAAGTATGTCTGTTACGCGTCAAGAGGTGACAGATTCGAATCGCGGTGCAGGCTTTAATGTACATAGTGTGATGAATTTCACATTAAAAGTAGGCCTCCGCCTGATTAACTTTTTTTGCAAAAAAATAATTCCAGTTGCAAAAGATAATTACAGCATAAATAAAAACATTTTGTTCGTTTCAGTTCTCAAAGTAAGTCTGAAAAATAAACAACAATTCAGCATTTTTTTCATTCTGGTTAACTACTGGAGCAGTTGATATTTTAGGAACCCAATAACTGAAAAGTAACTAGCTTAATAAATAAGAAATATAAATATTTAAAAAATATATTTAGCGAAAACCAACATAAATTATACATGGCTTCATAAGCCAGCATAATGAAATTGGACTTGATATTAAAAATAAACAACAGTGCACATATTACGTAAAGATAATATGTGCATGTGTAATCGTACTATGGATTTTTATTTTTAGAGAACTCCTTTTCTGACGATTTGTGGAAAGGTTTCTGATTAAGAAATTTTTATATATAATCACAGCTTTGTTTGCAACTGTAACTTGTAACAACTTGAAAGTTAATAAAAAATAACTGTTTTCACACAAATAGATTTTCGTATCTTGGAGAACAACGCTTGGAACATATTTGAAGTACGAACTGCACCTCGTAACGTAACGGTTTCGAATAACTATTGGTAAAAGATAAGAAGGAATACTCTGCTTAACATTTCTTTTTTTACAGTCTCCTAATTAAGGAGCTGGGAATTAGAGATGGGTAATATAGTTACTTTTGGTTAACAGGTTACATCGTTCCACACTTGTACAGGTAACAGGTTACAACAACCTGTTATTTTTATAACATATAACTAATCGTGCGTATCCGGTCAACGGATGTTTTAATAAGAAGGCTTTTAAACAAAATGTTTGGAATAATTTTTTGACATAATTATAAATGCTGTTTTCTATTGAGATGAATCAAAATTAGTTTGTGATTAAAAACGTAATTTTTGCAAGACAAAAACTTACCTAGTCATGATACTTTGAATTTCATGCATTTTTAGCGATTTCTGACACTAAAAACGTGTTTTTCCATTTATGGTGATTAAAACATTGGAAATTCATAAAATTCTAAGTATCATAACTCAGTAAGTTTTGACCAAAAAGAATACATTTTTGCTGTTTTAGAACATGGAAAAAAGTTTTCTAAATAAAACTTATAAGACAGAGGCATTGTATAACATTTGTAATTTCTCATCTATTTGAAAAGTAATTATTGTAATGTAAATCGATTTTTATGTGATGCAGAACAAATTGCAATTGCAAACAATTGATGCAGAACAAATATACCTTAAAAACTAACGGTTTAGAAATTAGTTATTGGAGATACCTTGTATAATAATTAACACAGTTTTAACAACATGATTTCTAATCAGCCCCCTCCCCGCCACACACACCAAAAAGAAAAAAGAATCATGTATACAGCATAGATTATGAAGCACTTTCCAACACATTCAGAATACCATAACGAAACATCACAGTTCACAAAGGTGGGAGATGACGTTTTAATGAAAAATTTGGAAAACACATAATGTATTTGAAAACACGATTTCTGCCATTACCATGAAGAGTCGTTAAAATACATGGGGTTTTTTTTCAGCCCTGTATAAGATCTTCAGATATGTATGTATACGACATAGTATGCAAAAATTTAGTTCAGTTAAACGCATAATACATTTTAAAATTTCCACTCAGCAATTTCAACCAATAAACGAATGTTGTTGAGAACTGTTGTTTGACCTTGTATATGATTTGGAATTGATACACACCAAGTAATATTTAAAAAATAGCTAAATTTAAAAACGCATACCACAATTGAAAACGCTCTTCCTAGCAATTACCGTTCGTGGCTTCAAAAGTTCAATTATTGTTCATTTTCTTCGATATCCAAATACTTTTGTGTGTTCCTGTAAATAAACGATAAGTTCTATGCACACCCTATTCTATAGTAAGAACCTTGTAGTACACCTCAGTGATTTATTTCAATTTCAATATGTTTTAAATACTGTAACGTCATTACAGCAAGCGATTTCCCCCCATGTACTGTAATGTAACGGAATTCTTTTGAGTGGCCCTGTAAATGAACCAAATATGCTATACAAACTTCCTTTACAATACCGAACATGCCATACTAAACCCAAATAAGATATATCCATTTCATGGCAGTCGGCCTAATATTTACACGAGTTAAAGAAAGGACAGACAGATAATCTGAATTCAAAAACACTTTTCAACTACGTTGGAAAGTATTAAAAAATAGAAATTTGATTCCCGACTTCATAGCAGCCATATCTATCAACACATATTCAAAGCTAATTTCACAAGAACACAAAAATATTATTTATATACTTTTAATCAAATGCAATTCATCCAAACAAATTTCGTTTGTACAAGTATGTTTTTCAAATTAATTACAACTGTACAAATAAAAAAAAAATGACAAAACAAAAATAATAAAAAAAACTTTGCCAAAAAACAAAATTTATAGTGCAGGAATCCCCCTCGCCCCCACTCTATCCCCTAAAAAAACAAACTCCATGAGTACATAGTAAAAACCCTTTAAATATTCAAATAAACCGCCAACACAAAACGTTCCATTCTTTGCAAACACATGAAGAGTAAATAAAAACTCTAGTCAAATGTCATTTCACTCCGAAAAAATTACCTATTTAGATAAATTTATCCTGCAGCGTATTTTTTAATTTAAAAGACTGTTGTACCAAATGTTTCGAAATAAGCAAATGATATATTGACCGCAGGAAATATTAACAGATAAATAACTGCAAAGATGTTCTAATCTTTCTTTATTCAAAAGCTTATTAAGCGCTAAAAGCACTTTTTATATGTCAAGAACTACATTTACTTATGGCGTGATTCAGAATGAATTAAGGAATCTGCGGTTAGTTTCAGCTGCTCTCAGTTGAAATCAGTTGAAGTTTTAGTAGCTAAACAATGTTTTGTTATTTTTGGAAATAGATTTCCTATTCAAAATCGGGAATTAAAATTTTTAAGAGATAAAATTATAAATAAATGTATTGTATTTAAATATTGCTAAAAGGTACTTTTTATAAATTTAATGAATCTGAACTCCTGTTTCGCCGCATTTTATTAAAGGGGGGGGGGGAATCAATGCTTTTTTCATTTACATAATATAAATGAAATATATTGCAATATTCAACAAAAATCACTCGTTGAAAGAAGCAAGCCCCCCCCCCCCCCAAAAAAAAAGCACGAAAATATATTTTTAGTTGAAAAGAAATTGCTCAGATCAATGATTAGACAAAACTTTCATGGGTTTTATAAGTTGTTGACTTTTTGTTATGGAAATGTTAAATGAAGACAATATCTACGATTCATGAATACAAAACATGTCAAGCATGAGCTTTTTTCTTAGAAATTTTCAGATGTTTTCCTGATTTACTATTTGTGCCAGTGTTTCGTTTATGCTCTAATTTGTGCCATCAGAATCGGTGCGAGTATGTGATGATGCTGATGACCCAGCACCAGGCACCAAGCCGAAAAATCGTTTAATTAGTGCTGCAAGTCATTACTATTCATGCATTAGGGTTTGGTGAAATACAAAATAAATTTTTAACACAACACACCTAACAGAGTTGCCCATAACTAGAGGGTGAAGGTGGGCCAAACTGGGGGCGCACGTCTGAAAAGAAACGATCGAGGACGTTTTTTGTTAATATTGTTCTATTTTAAAGGCACGAAATTGAATTCTTGATAAATGAATAAAGACGCTGCCATTTAAAAGCATATGTTATTTAATTAACAGGGACTTTTCGGTAACATAATAATTCAATATTAGGTTCCAGCATAGTAACAGGGTTTTTTATCCTAATACGTTAAATAATGTCCATCCCTACTGGGAATGCATAAGGAGAAATGCACTTCTTTAACCAATACTTCCCAAAAAGAATACAAACGAAAATTTGTCATATTTAATCCTGATCGCGCAATTGGATTGGAACAAGAGAAATTGAACAGAAAACGGTGTGAAATAATTGAAAGTACTAATTTTTCTTGTAATAATAAATAAAAGTATTCATAAATAGTTACCAGAAAAAATTTAACAGAAAATATTAAATAATGAATAATAGTAATATAATTAAAATAAGGTAAATGAACATGATGGCTACCGATCAAGATGCTGACTCGTGCCTCCGGGGCAAGCTAGAGTTCCCTAAAAATAAACAGAATACTCAGTTTCCTTATGTTAGGAAGGTTGCATCTGTGTTTGAAATTACTGTCGAAATTTTTACTGGATGGTCAGAGATAAGAAGGACACCTTTCATAGTGAAATTTATCTTTAAGTAATGAAAACGGTTCCATTTAAATCTATAAAACTGCCTTTTCTGTAAATCACAGGAACTATATATGTAGCTAAAAAAAGTAGATCGTCATGCTCACTGGTCATTCCGATTATTGAACCTTGCTTTTGAATTTTAAAATGTAATAAATATTGAAGCTCTTAAAAGTACATGATGTAGTTTTAAGAGTTCATGAAGCTCTTAAAACTATGTTAGATGACTAAATAAAATTGTCAGACATCACGCACGTTACTGTTTGTATAAATAATATTTATCTATATTTCAAAAAATCAGATATTATAAACTGAAATAAGACATTACCTGAAAAATTTCGTGTTTTTACATACTATTTTATTTTAATACCATATTCATATATAATTTATTACAAATTCATTCTCATTACTGAATATATTAAATGGAGTTTTTATATATTTGTAACATTTTCCAGAATTTACCAGATTAAATTTCCGATAAAATTTTAAACAAAGAATGTTTTTAAATTTTATAGGTTTGATTTTTTTAAAGCATTTGTCATTTTTTTTTTTTTACATTACTGTTCTTTCTTTTTATATTTTTGCACTGATATACAGATATGGTTATATACTTATCAGTCATATACTTTATGGATTCAAATGAAGAGAAGAATATAAAATATGAATATTATACACGAAATAATTTTCTATGAAATAACATCTTATAGAGTTAGTTACTATTTAAAAGTATTTAACAATAGTTTATTATTACATAATGCATCCGACAGTAATATGTTCTTCTTGCACTTGTTCCTAAAAAGGCAGAACTTATTAATATACACTGGTGTCCAAATTTATGGACCAGTCACAAAATGCTAATATCTTACCCTTAACCGGAAACGTGAAAATACCGTGCACAAACAGAACACTTAATAATTTACCAAATAGTAAACTTAAACATTTAATCTTCAATGTTAATGCATTAACAGGACCAATTTTTTAATATAACAGCATAAATATAAGTTTTGAATGTCGGGGAGAGAAAATATTAGGGGCAGATATATAGACACAACCATATCACAGACGGTACGTTTCCGGTTAAAGTAGGGGTGCACAACCTTTTTAAGAGAAGGGCCACTTACAAAAGCTTCTGCGTTGTCGAGGGCCACATCAGTAACACAGAGAAAATTATATTTCGGGGAGGTGATCTGTGGACTATAATCAGATTAAAAATATGGTTTCAGAGGAGTGGGGGGAGTTTTATCTCTCTAGGTTCCCCTACCCCAGAGAATTATTGAGCTATGATTTCGTATGACTTAAAAGTGGTTGTAAAGGAAGAAGAATGCCATCACCGTCTACAATTAGCATATAGAAATTAAGTTCCAACTCCTGCCAATGTATTCAGATGTTTTATGGAATTTATAATAGGTCGGAATTATCTTCTAAATGACGAACACAGAAGAATACTCTTTTAGCTATAGTTCCATCAGATGTGTCGACCATATGAAGAGTCATAAATTGATAGTAATCGCTGTATCTACCAAATAATACAGAAGGAACATAACATTTGACTCGCAGCTAATATTTATGAAGAACTGGACATGAAAAAAATTGTTTGTCTGCGGGTCACCTATCGTTTAACAGAAAAACAAAAAGCAAAAGCTTGTCGTAAACAGCAAGGAGATACGAATTGAACTTTTCCAACTGATCGAAAAAAGGCCCAAATCAGGATTCAAACTCATAACCTTTAACTCAATTGCCAATGTTTTAATTACACTTGGGACTACCTTTTTTTACCTGGGAAAACAACCGGCAGGCATATTTACCTCAGATAATCTTATTGGCAATACCATCAGGTCTGCCATGTTGACAGTTCAATAGAATATACGGCATGTTATGGAACTCCATTAAAGGATGGGTAACTTAGATACCCTAAAATTATTTTATGATAATTGGTACTACAATATTTCTAAAATTATAACTGGTGACTGAATATATTCCATTTATTCCAACATGTGAAGAAAGTAATGTAAGGGTGTTTGAAGATGACACCTAACCATTAATGATTAAAAGACAACATCAAAATTAATGTAAGCATATTTCTTTGGAAGTTAGGGCTGATCGAAGCCGTACAGCTATAGGAACGGGGGAGAGTTATACTAAGTGTCTTCCAGAAATTCTACAAGATATAAACCACCATGACAATACAACTTATATTTCAGCAAGGATTGCAGCCTAATTTCTTGAACAACAATTAAATAAAATAAAGAGATAGAACATCCACTATATTCTCCAGATCTTGATATGTACGACTGTTGTTTATTTTTTAATCTAAAAATCTCACGTGGCTTTTCATTCCGAAAATGAAATGATGAAGAAGTGAATGCTTTTTTTTTATCTACTCCAATAAACGGATTTTGTGAGGCATTTAATCTTTAGAAAATTCACTTACAAAAGTGCACATATCTTGGAAGACACTGCTTTGAACACTCCTAAGAGCTAGTAAATTTGTTTTGTACCATTTTTGCCGTATATCAACAATTTCAATTTTACCCTCTAATCAAAAAAGTAATTGATAAAAATCATTAAATATTGTGATAAAATGTAAAATAAAAATAATTGTAAATAAATAAAGTGCTTTACGAGTTTAGCCTATCTGTTGCATAGAACTTTGTTGCATTAGCTAATAAGGCTGTTTTTCTTTATTAAAGATAGTATTTTTTATATTCTTTAAATATGTTTATTTTAAAACCCTCTTAACATTTAAAATATTATTTCATTAATTAGATCAAGAAGAATTTCTGTTTTTCTCAATCATCCTTCAGTGCTTTATTTTATTTCCTTAACTATATATTTGGGGCATTCTCACAATCTTTTGACTTTTATATCCCTGAATAATAATTTTTATTTTAGTACATATTCTTGTTTTTTTTTTTTTTTTTCATATACTGGGGAACAACCCATTGCATGATTGCATAAAAATATTAAAGAAATAAATAAGTTTGTGACGATGTTGGCGGTCCAAATACCAGGAAAGCACCTATACCTACCCGAGTCCCTGATGCTGATTTCTAAATTTGGAGCTATCTGTATAAAAATTTTTCAATAAAAATAATTCGATGTAATTTTTTTGCGAAACTGGAACTATTGTCTTATATAAATATGTATCAAAAAATTAACCTTCACACATTTTTAGGGTTGTTATTATTTTTTAAACTATGTCCCTGGGTTTTAGATTATTTAAAGTTCCTCTTCTAAAATTAAACAGAAAATCACTTCAGATGCAGCCATAGAATTTTTTTCAAGTTTTTTCTCATGCAGAAGTATGCTAGAGAAAGAATGTCTAAAATTCTTTGACTGTAAATTTACTGCAGAATTTAAATCAGCATTTAAATATCAATTTCAAGCATCGTGGCTTTATTGGTAGTCTTACCGTCCCCAAGGTTTCTTCCTGCACTTTTCGAGGTAAATTATTATTATTTTTTTTATGTAATCCAATGTAAATAACTGTTTTAAAAAATCAACGAACTTTGTGGTTATCACTCAGTCTTAACACGATTTACCTAAAATAGGTGGTAATTTTCCTTACCGTTCCATTCTTACCGTCTCTTTTTTTCCCATTTCGTCCCTTTTTTCCTATACCATCCCCCTTTTTTACATTACCGTCCCTTCTTTAACACCCCTTTAAGACAATGTTATACCAAAATTTTGTACTAAAAATACTACATTGTCATTATTTCTTATTTGAATGTCCTGTGGGTACTATGCCAATTCATTATAAGTAAAAATTTAGAAGAAAATAAAGTTTTACTGGTTAAATGGCAAGGAAAATTAAACTCGCAAATTTAACTTAAACCTCAGTTAAATAATTTTTTTTTCGCTGCTGACCATTTTTTTTTTTGAATCATTAAGGCATTCGTCTATCAGATTAAAATGTTATTTTAGCAAGTTTAATTTCACCAGATTTTTATTCCCGAATGTCAAAAGATTGTGAAAATGCCCCATTTGTAATATCTCTAATAATATTCTTGGATATTTTTATCCTTTTACGAATATTCTAAAATATAAAAATATCTTACTAAAACTTGCAGTATTTATATTCCGAACATCGATAGCACTTAAAAGACTGCCAAAATTATATTTCATATTTTTATAATGGATGCAACATTCTCCTTTTTCTCGATATTCATTTTTAATGAATTTTGCTACAGCTGCATAAAAAATATACGTGACTGTAGATAAAAATAAATGAAAGAATTGAAAATATCACTTAAATTGTGAAATAGTTTATCAATCATTCAATATTTACAATGGTAGATTTGACATTCTTTATTATGTCTGATATGTAGGATCATTTTTATTTATTATACTAGGAATGATCGGTAACGTTACCCAATTAAGATAACGTTGCTCAGAATCCACATACTTTTCAAATATGTCACACCAAATATTTCAAATTATTTGCTCACGTCAGAATATTTTATTTCTTTAGCTGTTATTATTGGGGATATTTTAAAGAACTGTGTCAATAATTTGCAACATTTTTCTACAATATGAATTCCGTATTAGTTAATATTGGATTTTGTCTACGTTTTTCGATTGACTCTATATATCGTTTCTATATATAGCCTACAATTGAAATTATCGATAGAAAATATATTCACTACCTATACAGTACATAATAAAAAGAGACTACATAGATATGCATTTTGAAATATTAGTTATAAATCAATTGATCCACTTCTAAAAATGTTTTATCTCTTTTTTTCCTATAAATATTTTATCAGTAGAAAAATGCATATATATAGTAAATCTTGTTTGATTCGAAATTAGACCAATGGGTAAAAGTCCATTTTGATCTAGTTGAGGGAATCCAGCCATGAAATTAGACTATATATTGCTATTTGTTGCATAAAAAGGAATTTATCCAATGCTGAAAACAATAATAATAAAATGATCAAAAACCACGTGCATGATGCGCAATTGTTAAAAAGAATGTTATGCAGAAATAATAAATTCCTCTCAATATCGTCTATTTTCGAGCTTGCCATATGAATTGAATAAGAATTAAATTACGGCCTGTAAGCAATCAAATGATGCTGGAGGTGAAAAAAGTACGATCTCAGCTAAATTGAAGGCGAGTGTAGACTAGTGATGGGCGATTCTGGAACATTCAGGAATCGATTAAAATCGACATCGTATAAAACTGAATCGATCACAATAAGAATCGATTCCCAAATTCTAGAATCGATATTTCGATAGTCACAGATAAGCTCAAAAATATTAATTTCAAAACTTAGCGAATCAGCAGAGCCGTAGCGACCACCTCCCATACCTCACATTTAGAGGGTAGACAAAGTCAGGGGCCCAGTCGTAAGCTATTACAGACCTTTGAGTCAAATAATAAAGTTTTTAACTTTTAAATTACTAGTTTTAAGATGTAATTTTACTAATATTGTAATTTAGATTTTATTTAAATTTATTTTTTAAGAAAGGTCTCGGTTAAATACAAGTTGGAAATTGCGCGTCAAACGTGGCAAATGTGGTGCGCTCGTACTATAACAGTGCACTTCATAAGTGCATATCAATTTCATTCTGTTCTAAAGTCTGTAACATCCTTAAAATGCACTTGAAATAATTTTTTCCATTGGCCGTAATGTAACGGAAAACTTTTGACTCTCCTGTAATTAAATCATTGTGATTTTCTTCCAGCCTGAATTAAAATTTAAATTTTCAGGGACATAATTCACGTTGCCATAAGAACCGATTTAGTATTCTTACAATTTGAGTTTAATAATGTAACTAGCAAAGTTTATTAAAGTTCTTTTATTTAAAAAAAAAAAAAATCGTGAAAATTTAGTTTTCTCAGAAGAAATAAAAATCAATTTTACTGTCTTAGAAGGATAGTGGACGCACATGTATATTGCTTGGAAATCTTTAACATTATAGCTAGTAACTAGCGGGTTCCGCCTAATATGAAATCTCGAAGCGAACGAACCGCGAACCGGGTTCCCGCTGCCTACAGCACCGTACAGGTGTACCCCCCCCCCCACTTTGCCCACCGGGTCGAAAAAACGCGCTCACCTCCCCCCCCCACCACCACCACCACCAATTTTTGACATTCATCATTTAAAATTTTTTTATTATGTGTTATAAACTATCTTAAAATTTCAAACAAATCGCCCTGTTATATTTTCTAATTTTGTTCTGCCCCTCCTCTCTATCCCCCCCCGAAATGTGACGCTCCATTCTTTTTTATAATTTTTTATCATGTATTATAAACAATCTTAAAGCTTAAAACAGATCGCATTGTCAGATTTCCTAATTTTAACAAAATCGCGTTATGTTGGTTCCAGATTCCACCACCAGGGTGCGCACTCTATTCCTAACAAAACTGTGAACGAAACTCCGTTAAACAACCTATCAGTAGATATATTACTCATGAGTGTGGCAATCTTGATCAAAAATTTAAGCTATTTGCCGAAATTACTATTCGGAAATAGTGGTAACTAAACTTTTGACTTTTTTATATTTAATAAGTAGCATTTATCTCAGGACTCCGTCAAAAAACCCCCACCTAAAACGGTAAGGAACGCTAAGGCTTAAAAAAAAATTCTAGCGGCCTTCCCCCCCCCCCTCCCAAAATTTTCGCACCATTCTTTTTTAAACTTTTTCTTATGTGTTATAAACTATCTTAAAGTTTCGAACAGATCGCCTTGTTAGATTTTCTACTTTAAATGAAATCGCGGTCTGTTAGTTCTATATTCCACCACCAGGGAGCGCAGTCTATTCAAAACAAAAGTGTATCTAAACGAAACTCCTTTATACAACCTATCCGAAGATACATTAGTGTAGGGGGTGGTAGTCTTAAGCAAGAATTCAAGATATTTGTGAAATTACTATTCGAAAATAGTGGTATGAACACTTATAAAATTTTTGATATTGAAAAAGTAGTAATTATCTCAGGCCGCCGTCAAAGAACCGCACGCTAAACGGTAGAAAACGTTAATGCTGTTATAAAAAATCACGTGACTGCCTTAAAAAAAAGCATTTAATAGAAATAAACCAATTAGTGAAATAATAATTAATATCTCAGCTTGTAATTAAGATAATATTTTTTCGAATTTCTGAAAGGAGAATTTTTTTTTTTTTTTTTTTTTTTGCATCGCCCTGTCCAAGTTTCGAATTTTTACGCCCCTTACATTCTAAGATGTGGTCCCCTTTTAAAACAGTACAAAATTCTCGGGAATCACTTTGTTTAAATTGTTAAATATATTATTTGAAAAAAAAGGTTTTAAAGCATTTTAGCACGTATTTTCATACCTACACCCTTGAAAAAAATTAATAACATACAGGGGATCCTTTAGTTTCGGAAAGCTCCGAAATTTCATAAAATTCAAAGTATCATAAATCAGTAAGTTTGGTTGTAAACGACTGAATTTTTTATAATACAACTTACACAAACACTTTGACAAACTTACGGGCGAAAATACGGCTTAACTAACGAGAACCTGGAGTCACGTGGCGTTAAACCAAGAATGATAAGTTTAAAATGGAAAAGAGACGAAATTTGTTATTACCATTCATAAATAGTGCTCACCAAGAGCTGCAGATATAATATCAGTGTTTAGTTGGTAAACAAATGACTCGGGAAGAATGTCAAAAAAGGTCCCATTGAAATTGGGAAAGAAAAAGGCTAGAAAGAAAAAGGCTCTTATGCGAAATTTGACAGCAGTTCTGCCTTTAACACAGTAAATCCGAAAGAATAAATATATATTCCTTTGAAATTACTGTCAAAAATATCAATACATAAGTTGGAGCATGATTGACCCTTACCAAAAAGAAGGAAGGCTAGAGACAGAAAATAAAAGATCACATTAAAAGCTTTCCAACGATATGTTATACGATATGGTTTGGAAGAAAAAAAAATATCCCCCCCGAGGGAGCAGGTAAGCCCCAAACGGTCGGAGGGGCGGCCTCAAAAGTATCTTTGGTCAAGGTTTTAAAATGTGGCTTTATAATAAAATAGAACAAGAATTGGACATTTTAAAAATTGCATGCAAATTTTGAACGGCCCTGTAAATTAAGAGCGAGGAAAAGGGGAGAGGGGGGTGGAGAGATTAGAAGGGACGAACTTGAAAAATACAATATAATAAACTAGTAACCTGAATAACTAGTCTTCTAAACAAAAGTATAACGATTTAACCTAGTGTTGAATTCAGGGGGTAGCCCGGGAGGACATCCCTCCCGGGACATTGAAATGTCCCTCCCGTAAGTTTTGAGATTTTATGCTTTTTAATGGACAAATGTGCACCCCCCCCCATTACGGAACTCTGAAATACCCCCCCCCCCCCCCAATCCCGACCGGAGTCGCATAAATCCCTCCCTGAGAAAAATACCTGCATTCAACACTGATTTAACCTAGAAAGTAAAATAAGGCTCTTATACAAAATTTTGCAGCAATTCTGGCACTAAAACAGCAAAATTGGAAGAATTGATTCAACCCGAATCGTGGATCGACCGCGATGTGATTTGAATTGAAGTAAATCAAAGCATAACGATTCGACATTGCATCTAAAGAATTGAAAGTAAATCAAAATATAACGATTCGACATTGCATCTAAAGAATTGAAGTAAATCAAAAAAGTAACGATTCTGAAGATCGCATCTGAAGATCGACATCGGCATCGAATCTGAACTGAATCGATTCACCGTTTCTGATCCAAGGGCAGAATCGATGCGTTCATCTTTTCTTGCTTTCTTTTGTCTTTAGAAAAATAAAGTGTTGTTTTCGTGAAAAATTTCGACTTCCGGTTTCTAAGGATTTATAGTGTTAGAACTTCTTGTCTGGAATACGATTTGACTATTTTTATAAATTTTTTGTCTGTCAGTCTGTCTATTTGTTTGTCTCTGATAAAAAAATTGTGAGCGGTCTATTTCAAGAACTAATGCATGGAATCTGTTGAAACTTTAGATTCAGTTAGACCTTCATATAAATTGGTGCTGATTACTTTTTGGTGAAAATCACTCAACAGGTGACGCTGCTATGCTGCATTTTTCATGATTTCCGCAAGATTGCTATCTCAAGAACTAATGCACGAATATTCACCAAACTTCAGATTCAGTTTGACGTTGACATAAGTTGTTGAGGATTAGGTTTTGATGTAAATCTACCGGCAGGTGGCGCTGCTATGCTGCATTTTCCCCGAGTTTCGCAATAGCTCTATCTCAAGAACTAATACACGGATTTTCATAAAACCATTCAGTTAGACGTTGGCATAAATTGCTGCTTATTAGGTTTCGGTGTAAATCGCCCAACAGGGGGCGTTGCTATGCTGATTTTATCAGCAGAGTTGAATTCAGACATTTTTCTCCGGGAAGGACAGTTCAGAGGGGGAGGGGATTGGACTTTTGTACATTTTAATGTACAAAAAGCATAAAATCTCAAACTTTCTGGGGGGCATTTGAATGTTGCGGGCGGGGGGGGAGGAATGTTACCCTCCCGGGCCATCCCCTGAATTCAACACGTTTTTCAGGATTTAAATAATTTTAGGGATAATATCTCAAGAACTAATGAACGAAATTTCATCAATTTTTAATGTACAAAAACGTATTGAACTCAAGGGGTGGCCCTGGGGGGGGGGGTGACATCCCCCCCCGAAACACTCAAATGCCCCCCAGAAATTTTGAAATTTTATGCTTTGTTGCGGAGGGAGGAATGTCATCCCCCCGGGCCGGGCCACACCCTGAATTCAACACGTTTTTCAGGATTTAAACAATTTTAGGGATAATATCTCAAGAACTAATGAACGAAATTTCATCAAACTTAATATTCTGTTAGACAATGCCATAAGTTATCCATGATTAGGTTTTTGTGTAAATGATATAACAAATTGTGCTGCCATGCTGCTTTTATCAATAGTGTTGAATTCAGACATTTTTCTCCGGGGGGGGGGGGATTTCTATGGTTCTGGCGAGGAACATTCTAGAGTTACGAGGGGAGGGGGGGATTGGACTTTCGTCCATTAAGCATAAAATCTCAAATCTCCCTAAGGGACATTTCAATGTTCCGGGGAGTGGGGGGGTCCACCCGTACCAGCCCCTGAATTCAACACTGTTTTTCAGGGTTTACACAATCTTTGCGATAACATCCCAAGAAGTAATGAACGGAATTTCATCAAACTTAATATTCTGTTAGTCATTGACGTAAGTTGTTTCTGAGTCTTTCGTGTTAATCATGTAATAGGCTGCGTTGCTATACTGCTTTTTTCATGATATTCATGATAGCCATATCTCAAAACTAATGCACGGAATTTAATCAAACTCCATATTCTGTTACACTGTCGTATAAATAGATCCTTATTAGTCTTGGGTGTATACTACCCAGCAGGTGTCGCTTTTATGCCCTTTGAACTGGGATTTTCCGTTGCGGACATCTAAGAGGGTGTGGGCTGAAATTCAATGATTTGATAGGAAAATGGGATTCTTATATATATTTTTTAAATACACATATTTCAACGAACCTATACTTTTGGATCCTCATGATGGGTATAGGTTATTTAAATTTGACACTGTGATAGCGAATTTTGAAGTTTTAACATTTATGAGACAGAAGAAAGTTTTGGGATTGGACATCCAACTACTTGACCTTAAATTTTTGAAGGAAAATGAAAATGATATGACCTTTAGAGACATCGATTAAAAAATTTATAGTATCAATTAAATCGAGTTGGTCATAGTATCGATTAAATCGATTAAAAAAATCGAAATCGCCCATCACTAGTGTAGACGTACAGCTGAATCCAGCAGCATTTCTTTTGCGGTCTAACTTGTAAATATTTCACTCTCTCTAAAATCGATTGGAACTTTAGTTGTACCCAAGAGTAATTAGCTTGCACTGCACATGTACACTTTGTGTTTTTATTTTTTATAAATGTCCATAAAACGTCTATTGTTACAGTAGTCCGAGACCAGTGATTACTGATGCATGTGTAGCAGTCACTACTGACACATGAACGACAAACTATGAGCATTTAAGTATAATATCTTCCTGATTAACCGCAGCGATGAAAATATTAATATGCAATTTACGAGATTTAGCTTTTTTGAGTTAAATTTGAAATATTTCCCAAAAACAGTTAAAGAAAAGCTTGTTAATTAATCATTTTGTTTCTGAATGCATGTAGTGTCTTAATTTAAATGATAAAGTAAAAGTAACCGACGGGAGGTTATTTTGATAAGCATTTATAAGTTTTATCATATATCTATAAGAGGAATTCCGGAATGAAGAAATTTTAGTTAAAGTTATCCTAATTATAATTCTCGTACAACAAAAACCCTCAAAACTTTTCACAGTTACTCTGCCGAGACAGTGTCAGTTTAGAGCCTTCGAACATTGTCCTAAGCGTCTCAATTTGAGAATAGCTTTCTAATAACTGGCTGAATGGACCCTTAAAGTGAAGGGAAAAGGTTGATTGTCGCTACTACATAATGCAATTTAATTGCAGAAAAAATCAGATTTACGACGTCTGTAAAATAATAATACATGAATGGAAGAATCTCCTCTAGGAAATAATCTATTTAAAATATATATATAACGAGAAAAATATGAGATGGTGTGTGAATGCTTCGCCAATGGAACTGAAAACATCATTTATACGGAATAATGCTTCACAGTGCAGCTATCGCTGTAGCGTAAATGTTCATTTTAAAACGTGCAAATGGTGTCATTATTATTTAATTAATAACCACACAATTGTATCGAACGAAATATATCATATGATGTCACCGTTTATCTGGTGAATGAGTGGAACCCAGAGCTGATAATTTGACTTCGAATTAACAACTTAAGAATGCTTATAACGCTAATGAAACAGGGCTGTTTTTTCGAACATTAGGTGGCTCTACCCCTGCGAGCTACGTTCGCCAACCCCGCTCAGACACCGCAAAATCTAGAAGCACGCTAGTTTGATCGGCATAAAAAAAAAAAAAAATCGGAAGAAGGAATTATAATTAAAATAACAATGGCGATCTCCGTGCTAATGGGTTCTTTTTGTCTTTGATTAAATCAGATCAGTAAAACATGTAAAAATAAACTAATAACTATAAAATGAATTAAGTAAACAGAGTCTTTGTCTATCGGTAGTTTTGTATATATATATATTTTTAAATAAGACATTTTAATTGTATCACTTTAAATCTGACGTAATTTTCACCAAAGTTTGCTTTCAAGTTTTAATAACCACGTGAAAATACTTTTGTTGCTGGAAAGGAAATATTATTTACGCTATCTTAGAATTCTCAACAATAGTTTAATAAGATTAACTAAAAATATCAAATAAATATCTCGCGCAAGTATATTTTTAAATTTAAACTGTTTGTCAATATTATGAATTGGCAATTTTAAATATGACGTAATTTCGTCCATGTACACTTTTAACGCATATTGATGGATATATTATTTTACAATTTTCTTTCTCTTTTAAAATTCACGTGTAAATATAGTTTTTATGACGTAATTATAAATATCTTCCTGCTTTTAATACCTAATCATTTAATTGTCATTTGAAAGTTTTATGCTGTTTATAATACTAAAGTGTAAACAATTTTTACTTTGAAGGAAATATCATTCATTGTGCTGTTTTAAAATTTGGCAACAATTTAAAATAATACCCTTTTGCAAAAAATGCCACTGAAAATGCTAAAAAATTGAATTAGAAATAGAAATAAAACCTCAAAATGAGTCAAATAAAAAAAAATAAATGCAGTCTGCACACCGGGCACTTTTAATGTATAAAAATGGTCTAAAAATGATTACATTTCCATGTATAGTTTTTGCACCTATAAAACTTTTCTAATGGAACGATTTTGACCAACTTTAACATTAAATATCTCCTAAAATTACTCTTCGATTTGAAATCTGTCTGCATGTCCGTGTTTATCAAGCAATTCTCTATAACACCACCGATTTTCATATTTTTGTATGCAATATTTTTCTTAATATTAATGAAGAATGACCTCCGGTCACAAAAAATTCAAAACCGTCGACGGCGGCGGTGGCTGCGACAGCGTTAGTTTTTTTTTTAATTATTATTATTATTTTAGAATAGAGAGATTGTCAGCAAAAACATTGACAGTTAAAGAAAAAAATCCCTGCCGGATCGGCCTAAAGGTGGGGATAGATTTCGAAGTTAAGTACTAATTTCATGAACAAAAACTAAATCAAGATTAGAGGAAAAACCCATTTTAACAACTTTATCGGTTCGCTTTTCATTTTTCTGTAACAGCTGGTTTTATCAGAATCATGTTAAGGCGGTATTAATTTTTCGAGACTTCATCCAATGAAAAAAAAAGATTCTTCCTTGTTTTCTTCAAAATCTCTCATTTCAATATCACGCAAACTTAGTTTCTCTCTTATTACCATCTATGTACTTGGAACAGTTCCCTCCAAGTCTTTGTTCGAATTATTCAGTTTCAAGTCGATATTATCACCATTCATTGTGCCTACATCATCATCCTCGGTTGAGATTTCTGTCTCAAATTGGATATCATTACTAGACTAATTTTTTATACAATAAGATCTTCTTCAATTATAATATAATTCCTAGTAAATTATCGACTGGCAAATAGGCTATTAAACCGACATTCGTATTATAGACAAATAATGATTCATATGGACTGCGATCTGTTACAGAGTGATGTGCTCAATTCTTTTATAATTTGAAAGAATTTTATTCCTTCTGACCACTTTTTTCTATGGTTAGTTTCTAGTCAAGGTGATAACATCTTTTCAATGTGTTGGTTTGCTTTTTCAACTGAGCCTTTTGACGTCGATTGACTGTGTCTTGGTTTTCCATAAAAACTTTTGAGTGAATTGTACATTCCACATTTCATAAATTTCTTTAATACTTTTATTACCAAATTTTCGTCCGTTGTCACATTGCATAGATGCACGATGCTTCAAGTATTCTGAATACAACTATTACGTGATAAGCAACCTGCTATGCTCTTCTTGTTTTTCAATTCCTACTATTAGTTCACACTCTTTCTATATATATATATATATATATATATTTATATATCTTGTTCAAATTTTCAATCGTTAATAAAATACTCATTATTCATCCTATCAAGTTGAAATAAATTTACTTGTACTGGATGAAATAAAAAAACTTGTACTGGATGACAATTGATGTTAATACAGTTTTTTTCATATATTAATTAATTAATTAAGTTTTAATTAATTAATTTTAGTTTTGCATGGGAAGCAAAATGGCGGCCATTGGTTATTGAAGATCAATGAAAGTATTTTCAATAAGGGGTTACCATAGGAGGGACACTGTTCTGTCGCCAAATACCGCCAAGTTTGTCACCAACTTGACGATATATCGCCAAATTTGGCGGCCAAATTGAGTTGTCAAAAGTGACGCCAACTTGCCGATATTTCTAATATTTCGCCAAATTTCCATAGACTTCCATTGTAAACTACTTGCTTATAGAAAATCAACAAATTGAGATATTTTAATGAAACAAAAACAAATATTAGCTTAAGGGATTATATTAAATCTTTTTTTGATGACCTAAGTAGGAATTGACTTTAAAAACAAAATTTTTATGTTACTTTTTAACTCACTTAATTGAATAAATTTCGAATACACAACAAAAATAACATCAAATTGACACTACTTGGCACGCAAAACATTCGAGACTGGCGAAAAATAAATATTAGAGAGAGTTCCGAAAGACGCATATAATATAAACGATCCGTTGATGTGATCATGGTGTTGTTAATAGAAAAAACAAACTTGCGCGCTCACACGTTTATATACGATTGCACAATAGTGAGAAACTATCTTCAAAATGTATCGAGATGTATACATCATACTTCGAAATGTATACATCGAACATATAGTGAGATATGGGTCGAGTTGCTTCCTAAAAATAGCTTTATTATAAGGGATTTTACACAACTTTTCAATCAGCTCACTACATCTTCCTAAGTTTTCACAACATTTGACTGGACTTTTTATAGAAGTTGCCCCAAAATACTAAGTACCAAATTATGAAATAAAAATTTGGAAATCTTCCGCGCATGCGCAGTTAAAAATTATCTCATAAAAATGCCCATATCTTATGAAATATTCAATATATTCATGTTTTAATTACAGTATACTGTTTCTACTGTTCTTTGTCAGGTTTTTGGAAAGTTGTGTTAAATTTGGTTGAAAACTCTGTATGCTATAAAATAAAACGTTTGAGTTTTTCACAAAAACGTTAACATCTTCACGAATATGAGTGCTATGCTTACACAAATGCATACAAACGTTGAATAGGACCCAAATAGTCATTTACAACAGTGACAAACCATTTCCAGCCTTCCTGTTACATAGGTGATCGCAAATATTATTTTATTATTAAATTTATTATTAGCCCCCCTAATTGTACCACCGACAAAATCTTCACCGAGAAATATGAAATGAAACATCTTCTTTTCATCCCAGAAGTTCAAGAACAATTCGCCAATAAGTTTTGTAGATATTCGACAAAACGTGTGCAATCGAACGCATTTAGTCCGTGTACCTTAACTTTTGGAGGCCAGTGTAGTTTAAAGAAACTTCAATTGTAGTGAAAGCTTTGAAGGCGGGTTTAATATTTTGGGGCAAAATAAATCGCAGTTTTAGGAAAATTCAGTCTTCTTGCATTTGATTTAGATACCAATTTATTTGTAGTATAGATATGAAGTTATTTTCATTATATTTATTGAGTTTCAAACAACTTTTGTATATATTTTTATATATTTTTATATTGTAAATGTTTAAAATTTATTTCATATACCGTGGCGTATGTGACGTGTACCTTTAATCGGACTTAGGTCAAGACTCGGTTGTCAGAAATATATATATATATTTTTTTTTTTTGAGTTGGATTCAAAAAGATCATAATATTATCTGGAGCTTAAACCGATATTAACTTTGTGAAGTTCATAAATGATAAAATGCCGGTCATTTTTATAAAAGGTTATTTTTATTGGGTTTTTTTAAGTTTATTATTATTTAAGTTATTTATGCTTTATTAAAAACAATTAATTAATAAAAGTGATTCACAGTGTTTGCATAAGCTCTAAAGACGACTTCGAGCTTTTTGTTTTGGAGCTCGAGGACGAGGCTTTGAAATACGAGCCATCCCGAGTCTTGCGAGTGTTACTCGCACTCAGAGTGTTCCGTACAATAAATATATCAATTATTAACTGTATTATTAAAACAATCGTTACTAAATCAAAAACAACACTCTGTAAAAAACTATAAAACTTAGGGTTTGGTATAGCTGTATATATATTAGAAACGTATGAATAAGTATCCCGTAAAAGTTCAAAGAGATATGAAGCCTAAATAATATCAAATATTGCAATTCTGCATAACTCTTATTTAAATCTTATCCTAATCTGAATATAATGAACTTAATTCGACACTGACAATAAAAGTAGTGCTTAATTAAACTTCATCTGTCATTTCATAAAACTAAATTCAGCGTCATAAGAATCTTTTCTTTTTACAGTGTAGCTAGAATAAAACCCGTGTTCAAAGTCTAAACTTGATATTTTGCTAAGCGCGCTTCGAAAGGAGGTCGCAAAGTAGCAACACCGCCTTGGTCCGTGCCGCGTTTTTCCATATGGGTTTTTAATTAACTTAAGTCATGGGAGGCGTATTTAGAGATCTACTCAATGCAAACTAATCGCGAATCCCATAGTATTTATGTGATTAATTATTATTAAATTAGTTTTTTTTAACAATTTGACGTTTATTGCATTTATACTGCTACTGGACATTGTATTACGCAAATGTATCATTAAAACGTGTAATCTAGGCTTTAAAAGCCGATGGTTCATAGAGTACGCTGCCTCTTTCATTATGTATGTTTAAACCGACCGTGTGTTTAAGGATTAATATATCGGCTAATTACCGACGATTTTTTTTCCAAAAATCATTATCAACAATGCTTTTATACTTTTGCTATGATAGGTACCTTCAGCGCTCCTCAACACTTTTATTGAATGCCCGCAAATCGAAATTTGTGTGTAACGGAAAAATAGCGCTTTTCTCGAAAACTATGTGACCTAGGGTAATCGCTATAATTTTCAAGCAAGGTTTAAATTAACGTCTAATTCCTCTATTTTTTTCATAATTTTAGTTTCATTAGATTCGGAAATAGATGAGGGGGAACAAATTTTTGCACTACATTTTCGACGATATCTCTGAAAATATAATACATAAAGTAAATTTTTGAATTCAGCGTTACGAAAGCATTCACACGATACCCCACACGATATACAAAGAAAATATTTTTTTTTCAAGTAGCTTAATTAACCCTCTCTACATATTTCCTAAAAATATTTGTAAATTTTTAATAATCTGTAAATATATGGGTCAATAGTTTTTATTACTTTCCCCAATTTGAACTTCCCATGTTTCATAGTTTATGAGGAAAATAGCTGTGACAGACAGACACAGGAGTGATCTTATAATGTTTCCGTTCTCACTTTTTAAGTACTGAACCCTAAAAATTGATAATTACATTTTAAAATTGCTTAAATATTAATTTTCCTGTTTAAACAAGTCTTTTTACACAGAAATAAGCATTGATCTTTAATCATCATGAGAACCTTTTGTGGTTTTAATGTACTAGAAAATCTGTTTTTTTTTTTCTTAAAAGCATTCCTTGTACCACTGGTAAAAAATCTTCGAAAGTTACTATTTCTATCCGTTTAAAATATCTTTGTACCAGTATGGCAGAAATTCATGATTTCTGAAAAGGACTCCAAATAGAATGCCGGGATAGACAAGGCCTCTACACAACTTCTTTTTATGTTACTACCAGTGATTGTGCAAATGAATCAGAATTACATTTATCTTTATATACAATCAATAGTAATTAAGTGAACTTCAGAAAGATTTTTAAAGGATTATAAAAGAGTTGAAGAAATTCAAAATAGATTCTTGTGTTTCAAATAGCTTTTTTGTGTCTTTTTTCAGAATAAATATTTTTTTTTTACTTATCTACTTTTATCTAAAAAAAAAAAAAAAAAAAAGTCGACAAAGTGACACAAAGAAATTATTGTAGCTTTAAAATTTGATACTCGACGAAGGATGTAAAACAAGATACAAATTAGTCTCCTTGCTGTTAAGGAGAGAATTATTTCTAACCTATTTAAACTAGTCGGATATGGTAATCCCAAAACTTTCTTCTACCTCATACATGTTAATACTTGCTGATAAATGCAGCACAGCAGCGCCACCGATTAGGTGATTTACAGAAAAATCTAATCAGCAACAACTTACGTGAACTTCTAAGTGAATTAGAAGTTTGATGGAAATCCGTGCATTAGTTTTTGTGATATAGCTACTGTGGAAATCGTGAAAAATGCAGCATAGTCGCACCAGATGTAGGGCGATTTACACCAAAAACTAAACAGCACTCTATTTTATATCAGCGACTACCTGATTCTGAAGCTTGATGGAAATTCGCTCATTAGTTTCTGAGATAGAGCTAATGCAATAATCATGAATAATTAGCATAACAACACCACCTACTGGGAGATGTACACGAAAAAGTTAGCAGCACCAAGTTATCTCAAAGACTAACGGAAGCTGAAGTTTTCTGAAAATCCTTGCTTTAGTACGTGAGATATATCTATTGTGAAAATCAGGTTAATGCAGCATAGCACTGCCACCTGCTGGGCGATTTACACTAAAAAGTAATCGGCACCAATTTATATCAGGGACTAACTGAATTTAAAGTTTTATTAAATTCCGTTCATTAGTTCTAGATAGAGCGTCCAAAACATTTGTGTCACACACAGACAGACAGACTCACAGACATTTTGTAAAAACCTGTTTTTTGTTATCTCTGACCCCTAAAACATGTAAATCCGTCGAAAACCAGAGTTCGAAAATTTTCACGAATCCAATACTTTCTTCTTGTAAAGATAGAAGAAAGTAAAAAAATAAATTATCGGAGAAAAACATATTTTCAAAGATTTTCTTAAAATGACGATTAAAACCACAAGGGCGTTAAAAACAAATAGATTTAGATAGAAAAAGTAACTTTTTGGAAGCATTTATTTTAATTCGTAAATAAAAATGCTTTGGAATAAATTCGTCAAAAATAAATAAATAAATAAAAATAAAAATGTATAAGTTCAACCAGTTGACGTTATTTCCACCAGCTGCGAAACTGGAATCAAATCGTGGAAAAACGAATTTTTTTTTACAAACAAAGTTATAGAAAATGCGCAATTTTATTAGGAAGGATTTTTAGTTAAATTGTAAATATAATTTATTACTTGAAATATTGTATTTAATAAAATTATTATTATAATTGAATTAAAAAAAAATTCAATAAAGTTAGATTTCATTTTGTTCCAGGATTTTCATGAGTTCATGCAATTGAAATGCTACACACCGGGTTGCCATGCAGCTAGTACAATATTAAAAGCTGCAGATATAAAATTTCTGATGATGGAGGTTGTGGTGTGTTTTTCGCCGATTATTTGCGCGAGAGATATAGGACGGGAGTAGGAAGAGGAGGGGACGACCTCCTTCTAGATTTTTAAAGAGGAATCTAATCAGTATTTACGCATCACTTTACGAAGATTAGAATAAAACCACTGAAATATCCGAACGGCTCTGCGGAACAGGGCGATATATTGGTACGAACACAGCACTTCACTATCTCCAGCTTAGAGAACATAAACTTAATTGCTACTGGTGGGGTCATCTGATAACGGAAATTGCTTATAACATAATCCTGCCTTAACCCTTTCAGGGGCAAAGCATTTTCATTCCTAATATATTAAAATAAATGAGTGACACCGGGAATTTTAAACAAGTTTATTTATAAATAACAAAGAGCTACATTTCACAAATATAACTCTTTTTTTTTTCTTTCTTTTTTTCTCTTTTTTTTTCTTTCTTTTTTTCTCTTTTTTTTTCTTTCTTTTTTTTCTTTCTTTTTTTTTTCTTCTTTTTATATACTTTTCTTAAAAAAAAAAAAAAAAAAAAAAAAAAAATTCTATATACATAGAGACCATAAAAACAGAAAAACTTAAAAAATAAATAAAATGTATGGCCCTGAATTGTCCCTTTTTTCTGGATGGATGTTGTGGTCTTGCCACCCTAGCTTTTCTTGCCCTTGCTTGGTGAGTGTTTCACTGAACAGTACTAACTTTAACTTTCAAAAATCCTTATAGTAGTTCTATAACTACAGTTAGACTTTAATTACATTAAGACTCGTGTAAATTTTTCTTAAGATTTATTGTTAACTTTCTTTCTTCTTAAGTTTTTACTTAAATTAATTTTTATTCCTTTTTTCCTTAATTTTCTTATTTTTCTCTTGTTAACTTCTATATTCTTATAGTAGCATTGCTACAGTTTAACTTTATCCCAATGGCTCATTAAAACATAAGACATTCTAATTTCCTAGTCTGGGTGTTAAGCTGATAACAGCTAGGAAACCCCTCAATGCTGATTACCTGTTCAGTACCTGTTCAGCACAAATATAATAAACTTATTTTTTTCATTAAACTTTTGGTGCCATTGTTTCCTTTGGGAAATAGAATTATGTGGTTTCATAAACATTCAACCTCCCCTCAATGGGTTAAACTGAAATTTCCATGGATAAAGTTTAAAGAAAAACGGTTAGAGAAAAACAACATTACTATACCAAGCGATGTACCTGCTAGGTTGAAAGCCTTTCTGGCGCTTTCAAATTCCCATTTATCTGGCTTTACTGTGGTTTTAAATACACTATACTATACATACACTATACAACGAATAAAATCATACTGAGAACAATAATTGTACATAAATTTGTATAACTTGTTTCATTTATACTGACATAATAATTAAGAATATCAGTAAATAAGCATTTTAGATACTTAAAGTTATTTCGATAAACCTTAAAAGAAAACACGAAACATCATATCTATTTCTTACTTTTTGTTGCTTAAATAGGAATATATTTTCATTGCAAATTCAGATTTTATTTTTGATAATGAATGTGTTTTAAGGATAGACTTTAGAAGTAATAGAGGATAAACAGCCTAAACACTAAAACTATTTTCTTCTCAATATGAAATGATACTGTTAAATAGCTAGTGAATATAATTAAAAAAAAAATAAATTAGAAAATTAAATTTAGAGCAACTGCTTCTAAGCTTTGGGGATTTAAGTTTTAATACATATCTAGAATATAATGCAAATTTAAATTTCAAATATTTTATTTTTACCTTACACTAGGGAATATTTACTGTGCATTTCATTTAAATTGTATACAATAATTTATTCAACTTGAAAACATAAGCACAAGCCTTTTGATCGAACTACATGCAATTCAAGAGTAACGTTTCTTTTCAAAACTAAAATACAAACAAATAGTTTGAATTATTATGGATATGTGATTTAAAATAAATCCCATTTCATCTAATTCCATATGAAAATTTAAAACTTTGAACAATGATTTGTGAAATCATTGTTTAATTTTAATGATATAAAAATTAGTTTAAAAATCTTTCAGAAATTTTAATGCTAAAATTATTTTTCTTTTATTGTATAACGGAAATTATTATTGAAACAGAAAAAAATACATGATTTACGTATATCTGGTATAAATAAAATATGTTTTATTATAAAGTCACGGTATATTTAAATTTAAGAGATCCGGAAACGGATAAAGCATTTATTAACAAATTATTAATAAATAAATAAATAAAACCACTAACGCATGTGCATTTTTTTTATTTCATTGAGGTGTTTTTTCTTTATTGCGCGTCACTTGGTGTATTTTAGTGACAGCGGTCTGTCGCGACAGAGTATTTTTGCGGTAACCTTTAATGCTGAAATTCAGATAGAAATTAATACGCATGCATTCTCTTTAAATAGAATTATTGCCAACATCTTTCATTTTAACATGTCCCGGGAAACAAGCTGTATAGGATGCGATGATTATTCAATTCCTACTATTAGCTCACACTCTCCCTATATTTATTTCTATATTTATCTTGTTCAAATTTTCAATCCTTAATAAAATACTCATTATTCATCCTATCAAGTTGAAATAATTTTTTTAAAACTTGTACTGGATGACAATTGATGTTAATACAGTTTTTTCAAATATTAATTAATTAATTTCAGTTTTGCATGGGAAACAAAATGGCGGCCAATGGTTATTGAAGATCAATGAAAGTATTTTCAATAAGTGGTTACCATAGGACACCCAACCAGGACGCCAACCGCTAGGTTTATGGCCTATATGTCCTGGCGGGGAAACCCCTCCACCATCCAGTTCCTCCCAGCCGGGAAACGGGCCTATCAGCGACAATTATTACAAAAGCATAAATCCATATGCAAAACTGCATAGCAACTCGCTATGTCTCAAACAGAAGTACAGAAATGCATGTTTATAGGTAACTATGCAACTAAAACACAAACATGTAACTATATAGGTAACTCTACAACTGCACTGCAAAGCACACGACTAAGAATACGCAAATAACAAAAGAAAAAGCAATATTACAAAATGTAGGTTTGTAGTAACTCTACAACTAGGTAAGCGTTAGTCCCATAATATAGTAGAGTCCAATATATAGCAGTCATAGATAAAGTTCTAAAAGTATTACTAGATACACCATATATAGTCTTTCTTGACCACATCTGAAGCTTAACTTATAATTTATACCATACAAGATCATTGCACAGTCGTATGATTCATATCCCTACTACAGCCAATGTTCAGTACTTTAGTGAAGGGGTTACCATAGGGGGCACCCTGTTCTGTCGCCAAATACCGCCAAGTTTGTCGGCAACTTGGCGATATATCGCCAAATTTGGCTGCCAAAATTGACGCCAACTTGGCGATATCTCTAGTATTTCGTCAAATTCCCATAGCGTTCCATTGTAAACCTACTTGCTTATAGAAAATCAACATGTTGAGATATTTTAATGCAACAAAAACTAATATTAGCTTAAGGGATTATATTAAATTTTTCTTTGATGACCTAAGTAGGAATTGACTTTAAAAACAAAATTTTTATATTACTTGTTTTTTAAATAAAGAAGCAGTACTGTGTCTCTTATATCGTATTTAAATTTTTTTCTAGGTTCATTCTGATAAGGTGCTTCTCTGTTTAGTTTTTGGGATTGATTGGTTAAGGATAAAGGGGGAAAAGGGGGGCTAGTCCCCCCCTTAATTTATATAAATGGGTTTTTCATACAGAAATATTCGATTTGCTCCAAATTTGGTATACCGGTTTATTGTGTTAAGGAGCTTCCCCGATTAGATTTGGAAGCTCATTATTTAAGTAATAAAGGGGGGAAAGGGGGCTACCCCCCTTAATTTAGATAAATCGGTTTTTCATGATGAATTATTCGATTTGCTCCAAATTTGATATATCGGTTTATTAAGTAAAGGATTCGCCTTGATTAGATTTGGAGGTTCATTAGTTACATATAAAGGGAGGAAAGGGGGCTATTCTACCCCCCCCCCCCCGTAATTTAGATAAATGGGTTTTTCATGCAGAAATATGCGATTTGCAATAAATTTGGTATACCGGTTAATTATGTTAAGCAGCTTCCCTGATTACATCTGGAAGATCATTATTATGTATAAAGAGGGAAAGGGGGGCTAGACCCACCCTTAATTTAGATAAATGGGTTTTTCATGCAGAGTTATTCGATTTGCTCCAAATTTCGTATACCGGTTTATTATGTTAAGGAGCTTCCCTGATTAGATTTGGAGGTTCATTAGTTAAGTATAAAGGGAAGAAAGGGGGGCTAGATCCCCCCTTAATTTAGATAAATGGGTTTTTCTTGCAGAGTTATTCGATTTGCTCCAAATTTCGTAAACCGGTTTATTATGTTAAGGAGCTGCCTTGATTAGATTTGGAGATTTATTGGTTAAGTATAAAGGAGGGACAGGGGCTAGTGACACCTTAATTTAGATAAATGGGTTTTTCATACAGAATTATTCGATTTGCTTCAAATTTGATACACCAGTTTATTACGATATGGCTTCCTTCATTTGATTTGGAGGTTCATTGGCTAAGTATAAAAGGGGGTAAAGGGGGAAATTGCCCCTCCCCTTAATTTAGATAAATGGGTTTTCATGCAGAATTTTCTGATTTAGTTTAATTTTTTTTCAACCGGATCCGAACTTGAAGGTTCCATTTGAAGTCAACCCGAAAACCGACCACAACCAGGTTTCGGATTGAGTTCAATTAGAACTTTCAGGTTCGGATCGGGTTGCCGTTGGACGGAAATTATTTTGTATGGCTTGCATCGGGTTATAGTTCTTTGGAATATTTTTGTCGGTTAAGATTTGGTTCGGGACGGGTTTCAGGTTGACTTCGAATGGAATTTTTAGGTTCTGGTAGCGTTGCGTGTCCACGGAAACTAATTTGTCTTGTTCGGATCCGGTTATGGATCTTTGGAATATTTTGTCGGTTATCAGATTTGGTTCGGGACTTCGGGTTTTTTCAAATAGAACTCTCAGGTTCGCGTCGGGTTGCGTGTAGACTGAAATTATTTTGTCTTGCTCGGATCGGGGTACGGTCTGTTGTAATTTATTTTTTGCGTTTGGGTAGGATTATGCGTTAATAAACCTAATAAAAAGAAAATTGCCCAGTTAAATTGATGGCATTCAGCTCACAGGCTATTCACACTAATTGTATATTTTACTCTTATTTCAAGGAATAATGCCCCTCGAAAAATAAATGAAGGTATTAGTCCCCGTTGCCCCCCTTTCTACTTAACCAAAGAACCTCCAAATCTAATCAGGGAAGCTACTTAACATAATAAACTGGTATACCAAATTTGAAGCAAATCAGATAATTCTGCATGAAAAAACCATTTCATTAAATTAAGGGGGGGGGGGTATTAGCTCACCCATTTCTCCCTTTATGCTGAACCAACGAACTTTCAAATCTAATCAGAAAAGCTCCTTATTAGAATGAACCTAGAAAAAAAAAAAATTAATTAGATAATTCTGCATGAAAGCACATTTATCTAAATTAAGGGGAGGGGCAATTGCCCCCTTTCCCCCCTTTTATACTTAAACAATGAACCTCCAAATCAAATGAAGGAAGCCATATCGTAATAAACTGGAATATCAAATTTGAAGCAAATCGAATAATTCTGTATGAAAAACCCATTTATCTAAATTAAGGGGACACTAGCCCCTGTCCCTCCTTTATATTTAACCAATAAATCTCCAAATCTAATCAAGGCAGCTCCTTAGCATAATAAACCGGCATACCAAATTTGGAGCAAATCGAATAATTTTACATTAAAAATCCATTTACCTAAATTAAGGGGGTGGGACTACCCCCCCCTCTCCTCCCTTTATACTTAACTAATGAACCTCCAAATCTAATCAAGCCATCTCCTTAACATAATAAACCAGTATACCAAATATGAGCTAATCGAGTAATTCTACAGGAAAAACGTATTTATCTAAATTAAGGGGAGAGGCAATTGCCCCCCTTGCCCCCCTTAATACATAATAATGGTCTTCCAAATGTAATCAGGGAAGCTGCTTAACATAATTAACCGGTATACCAAATTTATAGCAAATCGCATATTTCTGCAGGAAAAACAATTTTATCTATATTACGGGGAGGGAGGATAGCACCCCCTTTCCTCCCTTTATATGTAACTAATGAACCTCCAAATCTAATCAAGGCAGCTCCTTAACTTAATAAACCGGTATACCAAATTTGGACCAAATCGAATAATTCATCATGAAAAACCGATTTATCTAAATTAAGGGGGCAGCCCCCCTTTCCCCCCTTTATACTTAAAAAATGAGCTTCCAAATCTAATCAGGGAAGCTCCTTAACACAATAAACCGGTATACCAAATTTGGAGCAAATCGAATATTTCAGCATGAAAAACCCATTTATATAAATTAAGGGGGGGGGGGGGGCTAGCCCCCCATTTCCCCCTTTATCCTTAACCAATGAACCCCAAAAAATAATCAGGGAAGCACCTTATCAGAATGAACCTAGAAAAAAATTTTTTTGAAGCAAATCGGATATTTCTATCAAGAGTTATCACGTTACGTACATACGTACGTACGTACACACGTACATACAGAATCGGCGGGCACATAAGCTCTCAGGCTTTGATAGCCTGTGAGCTAAAAATATCACCGTGATCGGATAATAAGTGGTCATTTTTCAATTAGCCTAACGCTTTCTAGTCTCTTTGCAATAAGCCTGATAAATATCAGGCTGATTGGAAAAAGGGAGATCGATTCTCCAATTAGCCCGGCTCTTTGGAAAGAGCCTAGGCTATTTGCAAAGAGCCGGATTTCCCAATTAGCCTACGACATATATATTAATGCAAGGAAATGGATAACCAGGCAAATATGCCATTTTTGGATGGGGCTACAATTAAAATAATTCTAATAAAAATTAACTATGAATATCGCAGCATCCAAACCTTATAAATACATTTGATACTGGATATGGATAGTTATTAAACTTAAGGACAACAAACTAAATTATCTAAAGCGCTACTAAATAAAGTTTCCTATTCAGAATTTAAAAAAAAAATAATTTGTTTAATTTTTGTAAAATGCCTTGTACTTAATTAGACTTAAGCATTTTAATAAAATAAAGAAAGAAATTGAAAAATAAGAGAAAAAAAACGCACAATATAAAATCTAAAATATCCTAACAATTTGAAAATTAAACTCTACAATGAATAATTGTTGTTTTTTTTCCATATCCTGAAAAATAATTATCCAATACGTGATTTTATATTTTGTCGTTGATTCGAATAGAGCAGATCGAATAAAGTCATGTATCTGTATACTAAAATAACAAACTTTGATAATATATATATAGAACATCTGTATTCCATCTTCGAAAGCACTTGCAACACTGCCAGCAAAATGTTTTGTTTTTATAGGACAGACATAACCGTTTTTTTTTTTTCTAGATATGTATTTTAAAACAATTTTAGCTACATCTGTTTTGAAATGTATACGTGACTGCGTCTAAAACTTAAGAAAATGAAAAAGTTTTTAAATAAATGTATATATATATATCAATACAAAGACCCTTAACGGTTTAAAAGTTTGTGACGCAGAACTTTATCTTATGCTCTAAGAATTTTAAATATGGAACTTAAAAATAGGGATATCAAATTTTGAGTGACGCTATGCTATCAATTATAATCTCTCTATATATTATTTATTTCATCTTTTTATTTTTCTTATAATCTCATGTGCAAAAACTATGTTTAATTTAAAAAAAATGTTTAAAAGTTTATTCTTGATGCTTTATCATTTACATCTCTCATAAATTCCATGTATGAGTTTTAAAAGATATGATATCAAAATTTTAGTGACGCTTTCATGTGGCTTTAAACGATTTGTTTTAACTTAAATTTAATTTTTTTTTTTGGTTTGGCTAAGATATATTCACACATCTAAACGATAGTTTTAATTTTCCAATATACTTTAAATATGTCACTTTCACTGAATTTATATAATGCATTTAAATGTATTTATTTGAATAAATTGATTTATCCTTTGTCCAGTGCTATTAAAAACTTAAAATAAGATTTACGTAAATAATTTTTTTTCCTCATAGTATCCATTTGAATACATTTCACTTAGTTTGGATACAATGACGCAAAAAAATATGTACGTAAATCTTATTTAAAATTTTTAATAGTATTGGACAAAGGATAAATCAATTTATTCAAATAAATACATTTAAATGCATTATACAAATTCAGTGAAAGTGACATATTTAAAGTATATTGGAAAATTAAAACTATTGTTTAGATGTGTGAATATATCTTAGCCAAACCAAAAAAAAAAAAAAATAATAATAATAATTTAATTTTAAAACAAATCGTTTAAAGCCACATCAAAGAGTCACTAAAATTTTGATATCATATCTTTTAAAACTCATACTTGGAATTTATGAGAGATGTAAATGATAAAGCATCAATGAATAAACTTTTATACATTTTTTTAATTGAACATAATTTTTGCACATGCGATTATAAAAAAAATAAAAAGATGAAATAAATAATATATAGAGAGATTATAATCGATAGCATAGCGTCACTCAAAATTTGATATCACTATTTTTAAATTCCATATTTAAAATTCTTAGAGCATAAGATAGAGTGCTGCGTCACAAACTTTTAACCCATTAAGGGTTTTTGTATTGATATCATTACTTTTTTGAGGTTATTGAAAAAAAAAAATAATAAAACAACAAACACGCACAAGAAAAAATTAAAGACCAATACAAAGAATTCATAGTCAGGATTTCCATTCACCTTCAATGTCTCCCCCCTCTCTCCCCGCAAAAAAGGATGGCCATACTTCAATTTTAAAGAACACCGTGCTATGGTATTTTTATAAGAACTCTTTGGTAAGATATGGAAGTAATGTACAACATGCATGTTTAGAGGGTATTTCTGTTGGTTTGTTGCAGAGATATAAAAGCTATGTTAAATTTCACTATATAAAAAATTTACTTTGATAAGAAAAATAGCAAGAAATATTACTCTTTAAATCTTTATATATATATATATATATATATATATATATGTATGTATGTATAACAATCATCGCTCACTTATAAAAGTAATTAGATACATTTATATTAAATCCAAAACTACAAATTTCTGCTTCCCCTTTTTCTCATTCCTAGTGCAAAAAAATTTAAACATTCTAAATTCTTTAATTTTATATAAAATAATCTTTCACCATCCCTATTTAAAATTCTTTATTTACAATAATAATAAATCATATAAAATAATCCCCTGAGCTCCGAAGTTTTCACTTCTCCTTTTGCACCCACCTCTCCAGCTTACCTAAATAATAAAATCTTTCCAACATTAGTTCGAAAAAAAAAAAAAAAATCTGCAACATTTGTTGCTCACTAACATAAATAAATAAGCACTAACTTCCCTAATGTACATTTCGCCTCTTCTACCTCCCCCTACTCCCCAGCATTAAAAAAATTTAAATCTTTATTTTTATACAGAAATTTCTTCTATATAAATTATCCTCCTATTCCTCAAAATTACCACTTTCCCACTCCAGCCTAGAGATTTCAATCTTTAAAGCTTTAAAAAAAACGGATCTGCAAAGTCTGTTGCTTAATAATAAAATAAAATACATAATCATGTACACTTTTAATTATTTTTCACACAATCAGTTGATGTCATGATAATAGTTTTTCTGAGTGAATATTGTGTTGGCTGGGCTGTCGTACAGATAGCTCAATCGGAAGAGTACTGGCAATTAAAGACAAGGGTTATTAAAGTTCACTTTAATTCAAGATGCTTAATCCCTTCGTGACAAGAGCCCTTTGTTAAATTTCTAACCTTTTACTACAGGTTTTTAAAAACAGAAAATTTTCTGTAATTGATTCACAGAAATGCTTCGATTAAAGAAGGTAAACATTACAATTAAAAATAAGTGGTGAGAATAATGTAGGATTCTGAACACCTTAAATGGCCAAGTATACCGGTCGCTCATCCCCAAGGGGTTAAAGATGCTTTTTTGCTATTATAGCCTCTAGGATTTACAATTTTAAAAAAATCTTAATCACTTCTGAGGTAAACAAAGACAGTGAAAAAAAAACAAAGATGGCAATGTTTTGATTGGTAAATTCTAAGCTGAGTAATTTTTGCTACAGAATTAAAAAATATAAAGTTGTAATAATGCCCTCTTCAGAGCAGTCACAGATACTAAATCTTTAAGGTTTTTGATGCGTGAACTACATATGAACAGAGCCGTCCTTAGCGAAAGCGAGGCTGGGTTCAAGAACTTTTGCGAGGCCCATCACTTCCAAACTAGTTGAACCCCTCCACCCCACCCCACCCCCCATTTCCACCAATTTTGCAAATTTAGCTGGTGTTTTTAACTACAACCAGAAATTTACAATAGTATTGTTTGATTTACATAATGTTATACATTCTGTGATTAAATAGAGAGGAGATAACTATTAAGAAATTCTGGTAGATATTTTGAATTTAAAAAAAAATCCTCCAAATTGGTAACACTACTTCCCACAACCCGATCATCTTTTGAAAAAAGTTACATGACAGAAACATGGACGTCCCAAGGATTAATCTTTCTTTTTGTTTTAGTAGAGGTTTATACAAATTCGGGCCAATTTATTTTCATAAGTCTGGGGTTATTCTTTTTTCTTCAGATTTCGGACCCGCCGGGAATACATTTTTGCATTGTCGTCTCGAAGCGGTATTCTTTTTTTCTCTTTGATAAATTTGTGATATTGTACAGTTGTTAAAAATGAGAGAAAAAGAATTTAGTCACCAAATTGCCTGAGAGAAATGCTTAAGTTACTGTTCAACTCGGAATTGTGTAAAGAGTTAGATGAGGTTAAATTTTAAGTATGATAAAGTTAATTCACGCGACAAACTTGTATTTATCATCTTCTCAAAAATGACTTGATTTTTTTAATTAATACATAGACGTAAAGATGTGTCATGTATTCTTTTTCAATTAAAAAAAATGATTAATTATGAAAATTATTAATAAAATCATTGTAAAAATTTTTCAGTTATGATTGACAAGTTTCACAAAAACCACAATTTTAATAAATGCATGGTTATGTAAGTGTATAACTCATTCCAATCATTAGTTTTTGAGATATAGATAAATTTTACTCTTCGATGGCCTAAAGAGACCGCCTATTGTTATCAAATCATCTACTTAAACGAAATAGTTTGAGAATACATAGCAGGAAAAAAAATTATGGTACTTTCTTACATACATAGCGAGTTTGTTTTACACTAAAAAATTCTGTATAATTTTTCTGGTAACTAATTGAGTGACTACGATACATCTCCTTGTAAGTTAAATTCATTTTTTTTTCTGAGTAACTTTCTAAAACATTTTCTTTTGAAATTCTATGAAGATTTAAGAAAAGAGTGTAAACAATATTTTTTCTCTGCCTGCCTTCATTAAAAGAAAAAAAAAAAAACTGAAATACGTTGTCAAAAGTGGGAGTTACATTTAAAAATTTAAAGTTGACACAATTTTTAATTTATAGACAACCTTTATTTCGAAATCTAGATTCATATTCGGAAAGTAGACAAAACTCTGAGTCGAAAGGTAATCCTCGCATCTCTCCGCGACAATTTGGCCTTAAAAAGCATGAGATGTTCTCTCCCCCCCCCCCCCCCCAATCTCTCTCTCTATTTTTCTTCTTTTGACGACTGTACATTAGTAAACGGAATCTTTGGAAGGTTATTTTGGTTTAATAAATTGAAGCGAAATAGTTTTTTAAATCAACTTTTGTTTCTTTTACCGAGATTCGGAATTGCAACTTTTTCAATCAACTTTTTCTTAGCTTCTAAACACTCTATTCTTTTAATGGATCTTCATTTGAATGTAATTGTCTTATGTGATCATTAATATTGTTATTCCGTAAGCTTTCGGACCATATTCTGAAAACGTCTGTGCTTTAAAAATGTTTGCTTAAATATGTAACCACCATTTTTTTTTTTTTTTTAAAGAATTTTAATTGTAGGATAACACTGGTTAATAGAAATTGGATTTTCGGTAGTAATTGAGTTCGATCAAGCCAGATTTTGATGATTTTGCTCGGCTCGACTGGATCGAACTTTTATTTTTTACAGCGAGTCTGGATAGCTTTCTCTGCACCGGGCTGGATCTGGTTCTTAAAACTTAGGCCCATGCAGACCTCTATTAAAAATTACGTGATGTTCGTAAGCAGGCGATTAACAATCAGCCGGGAGAAAAAATCAATGAAAATTGTGAAAATTCAAGCAATTTTTAAAACAATTTGGTCCTGAAAATTCTTAATTCCTTTTTGATAATTTCAAGAGAAACATAAATAAAAAATACCTGCTAAAATATTTATTTATTTGACTACGGCGGGATATATGCACCCCACTGACCGATAGCAGTACTGCCACTATTGAATATTTCTATATTGGCCCTTCGGTTGCTTCGGGAGTCCCTGCATGGCGTTCCCGCGAGCCCCGTCGTCACTAGCGAGTCACCAAGGACTTTCCACTACAAAGCCCGCTCTCTCACCTCAGGCTCCCTCTTAGTCAATTGGTGAATAGGGTCCTATCGCTTTGGTTACCCTTTGCCCAGAGTCGCCACCCGGTCAATGACCGGCTCTGCTATCAGGCTATGGAACGTCGCTATCCGGCGTTACACAGATAACCTAGGCGCCGGGAGTACGTACATCCTGCAAAACGCCCCATGCACAACGTTCCGTTACCCGTGGCCACCGGACTCTTGGCCTGTCGACCGCAAGTCTCTCGAGGAGGTAGCGACTCGTCCCCATCCGGCCCCCTCACATTCGTGCACAACGAACTCGGCCGGGCTTCCGGTCTCCTCCCCCACTCAAGGGGTCGGTTCGGAACCAACCGGAGGGGCGGCCACAATAAATAAAGGTATTCATGAAAACTAAATTTCTATCAAAGAAAACATTTTGTGGCTATGCATTTGAAAAAATGTCTTTAGCAATTTATTTTGATAACACAAATAAAAGTAGGAATGTTTTGATTACGTTTCATATTGCATTAGAGTTTTCATCCCGCATAACAATCATACATATGTCATAACAATTCATCTCAATAATATTATGTCGGTGGCATGAGAATACAATTCTTACTCATTTAAATTGCATTAGATCGCACCGAAGAAATTCTTTTACATAATAAGTATGTTACTCAGTGTTTGTCAAGATACTGAAATTTGTTCTTATATATTAAAATAAATCCCCCAAAATGCTCCCGAATTAAACTGGCGAAGAATACTTTTCAAAGCATTAAAATTTAAAACTTAGGTATGCTTAACAACATGATAACAAATATTAATAAAGTTTCTTTAACCCCTTAACGGTCGCATTAAATTACTGTTCAAAAATTCAAATTGCTTATTTGCCCCACTTTTTTGAAAAAGAAATATTCACCTCTTTTAATGACAGGTAAAATGGTACCATAATAATGCCAATTACATTATTTTATAAAACTAGTGGTAATAAAAAAGAATAAAATGAATAACAGACACAGCCCGGGAATATCACGAGATCGAGAATTAAGGAGTTAAAAGTATCCTTGCTAAGCTTCAAATTATGCAAAGAATCAAAATTAAATTTTGCAGTTATCTTAAAATTTACTTTTACAAGCGCGTTTCAAGCTGCAAAGTGTTTGATTCGATATTTTTTTATTTACAAGTTATGCTATTAGCAAAATTTTACTGCGTTGTTTCATCTATCCCTATTAAATAAGCCGGATTGGATCTTATGATCATGATTTTTAAATAAAAAGTTTTTGGGTAAACATTTTATTGTGTATACAGTAGTTCATATAATTTGAAGCTTCACAATTTGTGAATATTCATAAAAGTCGTTTTGATTACATCTCGTATTGCATTACGCAGGGGTGTCAAACTGTGGCCCGCCGGATAGAACCTAAAATTTTAAAGAAATTGTCGATAAGTTGAATCGCAGAAATTCGACGATTAGATGAGGCTAAGATAACTATAAAATTTTAGTGGTATCCGGCGGGCCACAGTTTGACACCCCTGCATTACAGGTTGACATCCGTATGAAAATCCTACATATAGTGAAACAATTCATCTCAATAATGTAATTCAGGTGGAAACAGGATACAAGTCCTAGTCATTTACCGGGTGTCCCAAAACTGACTGATGAATTTTAAAATTCTATAACTTGCAAACGGTGACAGATATTAAACCAATTCTTGCAGGACTGTTATGGAAGATGTCAGATGTTTTTTGTTAGTAGTATTTTAACTTTTCTAACAATACCTGCGTGAAGTTCTTTTTCCTCAGAGGTTAATTATTTATTACTCAATATAAAAACAAAGCATAGGTAAGATAAAATTGGCTTACCTTGTATTTATGTTTATCCGTAATCTATCTGGAATCCAACATCGGCGAAGGTAATTCCATCTATAGCTTCACGTTGTATGTCTGTTTTAATCCATTCATAATGATGCGATATTCGGTGTCATCTTAAAACACGCTTAATGATTTTATGACTTGTGAATTTAAATAGATTGGGAACTTTTAAAGAGAAAAAAACATTTTAATTCAGCATAAAAATCACATCTCTCCTTTGGAGAGTCTGGTTTAGAAGTAAAAGTAGAAAAACATATATAATACATTATTGATATAAAAAAACAGGAAATTAGTGCAATTTATCTTTATTTATATCAATATTTATACTTATAGCAATTTAAAAGAAGATTAGCATTGTTCGAATGTCTTTAATTCTTGAATATGATGAAATGTTTATAATAGAATGTTTATTCAGGATTGTGCAATCACTTCTCACTTCCTTGTTTCAGACAAGAACCACTTTTCATAATTGCTTTTATAAATCACATTTGACAGATGAAAAGCAATTTACTTAGATTGATTAATTTAATATCCTTGATTTGGAGATTATATTCCACAATAACTGTCAACATTTTTATGCTGCGATTATCAGTTGTAATTGCAAACAGCATCGATAGATGGCGCTGAAAGCAATAACCACTAAATCCAGGCTAGATTTTTTGGGCTCTCTCCTCTTTCATGTGAAAAAAGGAGATTAAAATGTATTGAATGAATCCCGAAGTACCAATAATCAGGTCCGGACTGAGTGCTTATTGCTCTCAGCGCCATCTATTGTTTGAAATTTGAACTAAAATCCAGAATCACAGTACAAAAGTTCCTGACATCATACATAACCCTCCTGCAAGAATTTTTTTAATATCTGTCACCGTTTGGGAATTTTTGAATTTTAAAATCCATCAGTCATTTTTTGGACACCCGGTAAATCTTATTGCAGCATACAAAAGACATCTTTTACATAATAAATATGTTACTCAGTGATTGTGAAGCTGCTTAAATTTGTTCCATGAACCAAAAGTGAACCAAAAATGCTCATGAAATAAATTGGAGTAGAAAACTTGTGAAGCATTATAATTTAAAACTTATGATTAAATCCATGATGAACAAATATTAATTATCAAAATGTATCATTGTTAAGTTTTATACCATGCAAAGAATTAAAATTAATGCATGTATTTATCTTAAAATGTATTTTTCTAGTGTTTTTTCCGCTGCAATGTTTTGAATGGGAAGGTTTATCCGAGATTTTTTTTTATTTGCAAGGTGTGCTATTAGCAAGACTATTACTCGCTTGTTTTATATACTCATATCAATTAACCACTGTTTTATTTGCCATTTTTAATGACGACGTTCTTAAAAAGTATCAAAGTAATGTTTTTGGATAATAATTGAATTGTGTATAGTGGAGATTGTGAATTTTAACCCCTTCGGGACGAGCGTTTTTTACGGAATTTTTAATTTTTAATCACCGTTATTTTAAAAAGAAATTTTTGCCTAATTGAATCGAGAAAGTGCTCGGATTAAATAAGGCAAAATTTACAATAAAAATTTACTGGTGAGAATAATCACCGATTCTGAGGACTTTACGTGGCAGGAATACCGGTCGCTTATACCCAAGGGGTTAACAGTTTACAAATGTTCGTTTTGTTTAATATTACTCTCTTTGTTTGTCTTTAATCTAATACATATACACTGGCGGCTGGGCAGCTATAGTATACCTGTGCGAGCCATCTTCAAAAATTTAACAAGTTACGATAAACATTGTTTCCGAAATTATTAATCCTAGATTTTGCCTAATGTTATGAAACGGGGTAAAGGCAAAGCGATATAAGTAAGCGTCCTATCTTAAATGGGAGAAGTAACCGCAAGATTTAAAGCGAGGTCACATCAATTAAGGTCATGCGCCACGTAGCGGATGGAGTGTGGACTACAGGTAGATACCTAACTGTTTTCATACTCACACCACTAAAATTGTAAAGTTTTTTCACCTTGATTAATAACTTAAGTGCTTTGGTAAGACGAAGAAACCTCCGTGGTATCAAGTGCATCTGGATGCTCCTATCGCTACGCCATTATATTGCAATAGATGTGGCAAACAAAATTCATATCTATGAGTGACTAAAGATTTAGAAAATACGCGCCACACTAAAAGCCCGCGTTTGTGAATTATCACTCCGTCCACAAGGTGGCGCAACTATGTTAATTTACGCCTGATTCCAGCATTAAGTTTGTTCGCTTACTTATAACGCTTTGGGTAAAGGTCTCTCTATTTTGGTCTCACTAACTGGTGCAAAGACACAGTTGGGCAACTCGATTAGTCTACAAAAAAATTGAGCGGGGGTAGAGTATTTCTTATTAAAATGTTTAATTAGAATTTTTATGCTATATTTTTTCCGGTACATATTTTCTACCTAATTTTTCTTACAAAAGAGAATAACTTACATCTGTACAGTACACCATTTTTCCGAACTTTGGTCTTCCCTAAAACTCCTTGTTTGTGATTTTCTACAATCATGTTACAGCGAAACTTTCTTGAGCTCCGTCTACATACTGAAATTTTATCAGAAATTAAAATTTTCAAAGCCAGCACCTGATTATGACAACATATTTGGAATGTTCGATAAATGTTAACTTCGGATAACAAAGGAGAAGTCATTCGGTCTGGTAGTTTAAGAGATAAGCAGATTTTACGCTTGAAACTCATAATGTTAAATTCATTTTTAATCTTTAAAAAACAGCTTACAATTCGGGTTATTTCTTAAGCCTAATTTTAACACCGCTTGGCGGCGTGACCTCTAATTTTGTATTCGTATATTTGAAGCTTTTGGAAATATATTTTTGTTAAAACAATTATAAGTTACAAACTGTATTGCTTCCTGGGAAATATTTTTTAAAAACCATATATTTTAGAAACTAATTTTTGAAGAAAAAAATTAATCTAAGATTTTTTTAAATAAAATAGATTTGTAGATGCTTCAAATACATAAATCCAATATTACTAATTATTACGGCAAGACGTGTTTTGAGTTATGCTTAAAAAGTTACACGCAATGCAACCTCTTTTGCAAAAAAATACTGCCCAATTAAACAATAAAAGGTCAAAATGTAATACATAACTCCTAAAATATTTGAATCGATTTATTTTCCGTTTGATTCGAAAATAAATTTTACCAGAGAATCAAAATATGATTTTAAAAATTAGGTGCAGGTTTTGAATCCGTTAAATTTTGAGACAATGTAATTGTTTGATACAACATTAATATGTTGCCAACCCTTCAAGGAAGTAAGATAAAATACAGCATTTTATTATATCTGGTGAAAATGTATATTAAATTCAAGAATTTTTAAAATAAAACTTTTATTGTTTTAGCAACTGAGTATTTACACTTTTAGGACTGTTCTAATTAAATGGTATTTTATTAAATACAAGCTTATCTTTTTGACAAGTAGAGGTTCTTTTAAATGTGAATTAATTCCTTGAAAATTTAACCAATAAATATTTTTTGCTATCTGTATTCAATCTTTTTAATTGTGCAAAAATTGAAATAAATAGTGAAAAACAAATAAAAAATTAACTCAGAAAGAATGTTTTTTTTTTTTTTTTTTTTTTTTTTTTTTTGCAGAAGGTTAATTAAGCCCACTGCATTTTAAAACAGGCGAAGCGTATATCACATTATGTGTTTTGAGAAATCGCTTTGTGGACGCATATATTTAATTTTCAAGAACAGAAGAACGAAATGTACATAAATTATTTTTATACTTAAGATTTCTGTTTTGTTTAATTATTTTTCAAAATAGCTGATGCTAAAATGAGTAATTAAAGCACTAAATAAGAACAAAAAGTTTCATGCATGACCTCCCCTTTTGCTACATAATATACTTTATAATATATATACACTAGTGGACAAAACTTAAGGACCACTGTTATTTTCAACGATTACAGTTAGAAACAGATCGGCAACCGCACTTGTAAATTTGCATGAATGCGAGATGTACTCTGTTTTGTGAAACTTATAGAAATTTTGAACTTCCGCTTTTGTCGGTCACACGACAACAGAAATAAGAGATTTTAGGCAATCGGCAGGTGATGTGAGTTGACATTAGGTGTACAAATTGAAGGAGATGGAGTGAAGCTTGAACATTGAAATTTTGAGCATGTCTTCGAAACATCATTTAGATGATGTGGCTTATTTTAGAATAATTGCAAAGTTGGGTGAAGGGCGCAAAATGAGATATGTTGCCAGTGAATTTAGAATCGCGCACAGTATTGTTTCTAGGCTATGGGTGGCATTCCAAAAGGGTGGAATATGTACTAAGCGCACGGGAGGAGGTCGTCCTAGCAGTACGACATCCCATGAAAATAGCTATATTGTTATTTTGGTAACAAAGAACCGACGCAGCACAGCTGGTCAATTAGCAAATCAACTTTGTGCTGCCACAGGAACTAAAATTTTACGGAAAACTGTTCCAAGACGTTTGATAAAGGGTGGACTATACGCCCGAAGACCTATTGTGTGCGTCCCACTCTCGAGACGCCAACATAGCGTCTGTTTACAGTGGTGCCGTGTGCATCGCAATCGGACTGATGACGACTGGTCTACCGTTCTCTTCTCTGATGAGAGTAGATTCAGTATATCGCCTAATTGTAGACGTAAACTGATATGGCACGAGGTTGGTAAAGCTTACTGTCGCAAAATATTCTAGAAAGAGATCGATATGCGACTTCAAGTATCATGGTGTAGGCAGGCATCATGTTCAATGCCGCACGGATCTTTATATGCTTTACCAAGGAGCCATGAGCGGTAGACGGTACATTGAATACGTCCTGCTTCCACATGTTCCACTTTTTCGAGGCGCTGCCTGGGAAAAGTTTTGGTTTATGGAAGATAACGCACCTTGTCATCGCGCACAGTCTAAGATTGTCTTGAGTCCAAAGATATCCATCGCATAGACTGGACAGCACGTTCCCTTGACCTGTATCTCATTGAAAATGTATGGAATGCCTAGTGGAGACGTATTGCTGCTCGACAATTTCCTCCCACAAACAAGTAAGCCCTCATCCGTGTAGTGAAAGGGGAATGGGGAACTTGCATCAACAGCTACTGAATCATGTTGTTCTGAGTATGCCATGCCGTGTTGAAAGTTTTCATGCATTACACGGTTGCCATATCCATTATTAATATGGCACTGACGATTGTTAATTATGAGTATTTCATTTTCTTTGTACAGTCATGTTTTCGGACAATATTCACGTTTCAGAAAAAGAACCTCCGGTAATACCCTGTATACATCCTTTCAACAAATGTTTTATATTAAATCCTGGGTAATATTCTGTTAATACTATTGTTTACTTCTTGACGTGTTGCAATAAGCTACACATGTAGCTTATTGCATAAACAATTACAATTCGTTACAATTCATTTTCATTTTCCGCAAAAAATGACGGTAATGGAAGTATATATTATGAATTTTCCATCCTGAAATATATTAGATAATGTCATGATATAAACTGCTCTTCAGGCAAAATTAAAATTTAAATGTAAGTCTTATTTTACAGCAAAATGAAAATATCACAGTACTAAGAGTAATAGAAAAAATAGTGTACAGATTTATTTTAAAATTCTGTCTAAAAGGTCTTAAAATTTTCACATAAGCAAACTCAAAAATAATTCCATTTGGTAGAATAATTTAATTTCAGAAAAAGTAATATTTTATGTATTTTTATAATTGTATTTATGTGAACAAACTATGAAAATAGAAATATACAATTTATTGGTAGATTTTCCTTACACAGTCAGATGATTGCGATTTATAATCTTAAATAATGTCTTTTTTTTCATTTTCAAAATTAAATTCATTTGGCGTATTCCATACCTAATACAGCATCATCATATTTATATATTCACTTTCCAACATACATACACATTACGTATTTAAATCTATTTAAATCTAATATACTAAGTCTATTTTGTGTGCTAACATGCATCTTGTAACATGTATATATACATACATGCTTACATACAAAACATTCAACACAGCAGAATTTTTTTTATTAATAAAAACACATAGAGAAAAACAAAAAGTCATCAGCAATTTTAATCCACAATACAACGATAAATCAATACGTCAACAACGCAGGCACCGATCACTGTGTGGTTTATGGCTTAGAAGCAGCAAATTTTTATTATTAACTGATTTAACAATTCCAAGGTATTTTTGGTACAAATATTTATAACCGCTGTTGTCTTTCATAATGGAACTATTACAACAGCAGAAATAACTGCAATTAATATTTCGAAACGGCTTTAGAATCTTTCTCAATACATCACTTTGTAAAGTATTTTTTTATCATTTTATTTTATTTCTCAGCTGTTTTATAACATTCTACAGATTTATCGCAGTTCCTATAAACAATTTCTAAGTTTAGGGAGCGTACAATAATACTTAATTATTAAATAAATCCATAACTAATGAATAATGATATTTGAAAGAAGCATAAAAATATTAATTTAATGTAAATTTAAAATCTTTAAGCTCTTTATTCGATTGCATAAAAAGTATATAGTCATCTAATTATAAAATCTTGTTTTTTTAATCTGTTAATTTATCTTCATCTTTTTATCTATAAAGGTGGTAAATTTTCAGATATTTATGTTGAAAAATCACAGCTTTCAATCGCAGCGCAGTTGTAAGACAAACATTAATTCATGAATTGAACAGATGAGTAGAAAAATATGTTAAACCGAAACACGAAATGAAGCAATGTATATAAACAACTTTGCTTTAATACAGACTTTTAAAATAAGGCACTTCAACTTTAATTTGTACAAAATGATGTATAGTATATGAAGGATCAAAAGTAAAAATAACGATAACCATAAATAGGTTATTCTGAATTACTTCCTTTTACATGCGTAGTCTTATTATTTTCACCGATTTTTTTTTCAAAGAACTGCATTCATATTTCCTTTGAAAGAAAGATAGACAATAGTTCGCCTCACAAGTTATCGGATGGAATTGTCATATCATAATTCACAAAATGGGCTATATCATGATTTTTGTCCTTGGCCGCAACATAATATTACGAAATTACTGTACATATGTATATGTTTGCGCAAAACTATCCATTACACCCAAGATTTAAAAACACTTTCTAATGCTTTTTTTTTTTTTTTTTTTTTTTTTTTGCATTGAGTTTTAGTTTGACATTTTGGACCACGTTGTTCACTTTTGAAATGAGAAAGTTGTTAATTCTATTCACTAAAGAAATTTTGACTTACACTTTTTTCTATGCATTTGCGTAGCTGTAAACCATTTGGTTTTATACAATCAAATATATACCAGCGGAACCAGTTTTCGTTTTCAGGAAATCGATTGAAAAGTTGCAATCAAATAATTACCGCATCGAATCACATGACATCTTTATATAATTTTATTAAATAAAGTACATGGTGCTTCAAAGTTCTTTGGCTTTACTTAATCATAAAATTTAGCTGCTATGTATTCGTCATCACAGAAGTCGAAGCGTAAAACAGTTTACGAATAATATTGTGATCACAGATATGGTCAATTATTATGGAAGAAGTATACATAGAAATATTCTTTTAGAATAGAAGTAAATTTCAATCTTTGTCTAAATAATAGTTACAACTATAGATTTACTGCGATTTACTTCTTTAAATGAGAGTAGCAAACAGTTATTACAATGTATACGTAGCCTACATTTATAGGTTAAGAATAAGCACGTCATGAGTTTTATTATTAATTTGATCATTTATTTACCTTAGTGTCTCATAGTATGATAATGAGTCTTCCTTACTTACCTGAAAAAAAAAATAAAACATCCTATTAGCAAATAAATAAAAATAAATATAAATATATTTCTGGATGTATATAAAAATAATAACATTTTTATTCAAAAATAATGTTAACTGCATTAAAAGTAATGATTCATTATTGAAAATATAATCGCTATTTTTTATAATTCCCTTAATAGTCTGAATCAGGATTTTAACAAACTAATCTGCCATTTTAATATCGTATTTTATATGTAAATACTCCAACATCGGAAAACATTTTCTAAACTTTTAAGAAATGTGTCTGGTTTTGAATGAAAAGAATAATTTAATCACCAAATTACCCCGTTTGTATCAAAGAAATTATTTTATCTTGCTTTAACTATCCTCTCATTATTAAATTCTATTTTTGATACATCCCAACTCAAATAAGCTGTCGATATTTAACTTCTTTTTTATTAAAAAATAATGTTCATTTATGAGTAAATTTTAAATAATTTCTACAGTACATAGTTTGAAATATTTGATTTTTAATATAAACAAATATTTGATTTTAAACCTTTTTTCCTGTTGAATGATTTCTTTATTTTTTTTTTGTTGTTGTTGTTGTTACTCTGACATATGCATGTTTGCATATACGTATTGTGATGACTGAAATCCACAGTTTAAAAATATTAAACGTTTGGTAAAATAAATAAATATTTTACAGAAAAACTTTTATAATTTTTGAGTAAGTACGGTGCAATGTTATCAGTAGTCAATCATTTTACCATTTGTTTAATTTTCAACACAATCGACCGTAATAGTCCCTTCATTTAACCCTTAAATGCGAGATTTTTTATTTTGTTTCGTAAAAATTATATATGATACTCTGAAAGGTTTATAACACGGGAAAAATAATGAAAAAAATCAGAGATATATTTTTCATATAATACGTCAAACTTTTCTCTGTTGCACATCTGTAATACAAGTAAGAACTGCTGCCGCGTAGCTGTTTTACGCTAAAATAATGCAAATTAGTAAATACTTTAATAAATATAACTCCAAATACCTCATTTTATTAATTATTTATTTTATAAAAATTAACCTTTAACCCTTTAATTCCCATATTAGAATACGTTCTAGAAATTACGTAGTTCAGAGAATCTGACTTTACACCAGAAAGTTTCAATGGTTAATTTCGCTTTTTTAAAATATGGAATGTCTGTTTTTAAATAAAAGCAAACATTGCTATTTTAATTTTCTGTTGTGAGGTATATGCGAATAAAAAAAAATCTATTAAATTCAAAACCATGTTGTTTGTAATAAGTTAATAAGTTAAAAACTTTTGTATACCCCCATTAATAAGTTAAACCGAATTAGCTTTTATTCTGAAAAAAAGTTTTTTTTTTTTTTTTTTTCGCATTTTTACCACGCACTTTATTCTCAGATGTTGTGAGTCTCAAAATAAAATGAAAATGCTGATTATTGACAATATTTTCTCTTATTAAAAACAGATTCCTTAGAATAAGAGCACCAGCTTAATGGAATATTTAAGGGTAATAGGAGATTATTTAAAAACTATTTAAACTGCTTATTAAATATTCTCTTATCTTTCCGCTTTAATATATTTCACTTTAAAACGGTTTACAGCATAAATGCCAAACAACAAATATATTACAGAAAATAAAATTATTGTTTCACTAAAAATTACTTATTATTCAATTGTCTTACTTAACTCAGTTATTTTAAATAACAATTTTAAGCAAACATAGGCACGTCTGTATTATTTATGTTCGAAATAACAAATGTAATGCACTTTTGATTTAAAAAATCAAACTATTAATTTAAATATTTATTTGCAATACTATGATTGTTATTTAAATAAATGTAACTTTTATTTCTTGTTTAAGTAGGAATATGGTGTAGTTAAAAATATTTTCGAATGAAATACCAAAGATAGACCTTTTTTCTTTTTAAATCTACAAATTAAAATTTTATATAGATTTTTCTGATGTTTAACAATTTAATTATGTCTTAGATTGAAAATCACATACACATGTATATATATATATATATATATATATATATATATAAAGAAGTTTAATACATTCATGAATATTTTAAAAATAGCTTTAAACATTAAAAATATCATCATTTACTGATTCAACTAGATTAAAAATCGTAGTTTATGAATCTGTTTTGTTTTATTTCGGTTATTTGTTTAATTTATTTCTCAGTATTCAAGTATGCATTTATTATTTTAGTTAAATGTTTTTAAAACAAATGTCAAATGTCAAAATTTTTGTATGAACAAATTAAATTGCATTTATTTATTGGGTTCACTTGATTATTTAAATAGTTAAAAGACGTTTTTGCTGTGAATAAAGAATTTTGCACGAAAGTGAAAAAGGTGAACAGTAATTTGAAAAAAAAGATTTTAATTTAAATAAAATGGAGTGCGGCTAAGTATGTTTAAACATGCAGTTGTTTTTAATGAAAATAGTTTCTGAACACTTTTGTGCATATTCAAAATAATAATTATGAAATTTTTTCTGTATTATTTTTACAAACAAACAAAATGTTATGCTGCATTCTTGTTTTAGAGACGAGTATTTAAAATATTTATGGAAATTACACAAGATTATTAAAATATACACTTATTTCAATTGAAAAATGTTAATGGATATAAATAAAATTACACAAAAATAAAATTTCGAGTTAAACAAAATTTATATACATTATTATTTTCAGAATAAACTAAATAAAATTCCTTTAAAATTTATTGTAGTAACACAAGAAATATTTTCTGAGATAAACGAAAAATTTTGACGTTCGTCTATTAGACACATATTCAGAATTTTAACGCTAGAATGCTCAGCTAAGTCGTTTCAAAGCTAATCTCTATATTAAACATTTTTTTTTCGTTAATTATTTCGTTAAAATTCTGCATTTACTTTCCCATTTCAACGCAAAATAGAAAGAAATTAGCGATCTAACGTAAACATTTTATCAAATACTCCAGTTTATTCCATTTCTTTTGTCAATCCACGAGTTCAGCAATGGTGTTGTGTGGTACTTTTCGTATTAGAAACGGTATTTTATTTTTCCTTTTCCTCTAAAATTACGAAATATCCGCGAAACTAATCTCAAAATTTCATGAAATAATGAAATCGAAAGGTAGAACTTTCTTCGAGTCGCAGAAAATATTCTTCTAATCACAGGTGTATTCCAACAAATTGCTTCTGTACGTTTACGATTTTTGAAGATTTTTTTTTTCAGAGGGTACATACCTCATTAAAATAGATACATTGCTCATACGTGAAAGCCTTTCATTCACAATTTAGTATTATAGCTTTGACACAGTTGTCGACTTTTTGTTCAAGCAATAATGATAACCTGAATTCATTTAGCATTTAAATTGTAAAAAACGTAAAACGAATTTTTTTTTTTTTTTTTTTTTTTTTTTTTTTTTTTTTTTTAAGTTTGATCAATTATAAATTTTAAGATTAACTTTGAAACAGCAGTGTCCGGTGAAAAGCAATTTACATAAAATTAAAAAGAAAAGCATCGGAAAATGACTAGGGAAATTCCTTTCAGTTGGGTTTATTGCATTTATTGTTTTTATAGTATATGTATGTATATACCTTTAACCTATTCTAAGCTATTCGCGATTCAGATTCTTCGCTATGTGATCTTTATTTTTTAAAACCCAGGAAAGAAATATACTTTGAAGATTTAAAGAAGTATTTATAAAAACAAAATTTCTTTAGCTGCCGCAGATTTCAGATATCTTTCCGAGTATTTTTGATGGTATATTAATCAGTTTGTTCAAACCGAAATGTCAGTATTTAGGGTGCTATTAATTCCCAATTAAAAATTATCGCCTGCGGAAATGAGTTTCTTCATCCACGACTAACAAATTAATATAACGTTTGAATTTAATGTTAATGCAGTTAATGTATCATGTTTGTTTTAAAAACGAGTTTGTGGAACACGGGAAAGTTTATTTAAAAAGTGGCAGCATCCGTAAAATCGGTATTCAGGATTGAGAAAACTGATTAATACACAGTACGAACTTTTCAGAAATATTTCCGAAAATAAATGACAGAAAGAAATTTAAAAAAAAACTTTTTTTAATTATAAATGATTTTTAAATCTTGGAAATATATTAGTTTCCACATTTTCTTTTAAAGAGATCTTTAAAAAGTGTGTACAGAATTTTGGATAATGGCGACACGTGGTCAAGTAAGAAAAGACCTGATCGACAAAAATTACATCCATGCGCAATGACAGAATTATTCAAAGCATGACATCTAGAAAAAATATTTCATTTCGAAATATTGCATTCAAATTTGGAAGTGTCAAAAAATACTATTCACAGAAGTATACTGGAATCTAAACGAATAACTTCAAGAAAATGTTGAAGAAACCATGCTTAAGAAAACACCACAAAATTGTACGTTTAAACTGGGCTTAGAAAATGATGTCTTATGGTGATAAATAGCTGTAAACAGTATGTAGTAACGAAAAAAAGTGGAACTTGGATGGACCAGATGGATATAAATTTCACTGGTACGATTTGAGAAGCGAACCAAGAAGTTTTTTCAGTAGTCAGCAAGGTGGAGGATAGGGATGGTTTTGGATTTAATGGATAAACATGTTTGACATTTTCTACCAAGAAAATTAACTCCTAGGAAAATCACCAAATCTTAGAGGACCATTTTATTCCACTACAGCATTTTCTTGGAGGACCAAGCTATGTATTTTAACAAAACAGTGGGCTTATTCCTGTGTCTAACTCCACAAAGTTGTGGTTTAATATGAATAATATTAATGTCATGGACTAACGATCTCTTAGTCTTTATTTAAATACCATGGCAAACGTGTGGGGCATCTACCACGAAAAGTATTTGAAAATAAACACCAATATTTTTCGACCAAGGACATTACAACAGCGATAGAGCAAGTATGATATGAACTGTCCGCAGAGGTAATGCAAAACTGAGCATTTTCGGTGGAAAACCGTGTATTTGAGAGGATTAATGATAATGGAAACACGATTAAATACTAACATTTGTAACTGCGTTCCTGAACTTTCAATAATCCATAACAAACAAATATTATCTTTAGTTATGGTACACTCTATTTTCTGTTTTTCTAAATAAATTCAGCATTTGTTGTGTTTTCTAATACAAATTAATCCTAACTTGCGTTTCATGTAGTGTTTGCAATTAGACGCATATAAAACAAAATTAACCCCATTCGTACTTTTATTGTGAATTGTTTTTTATGCTTTTGTCTATATTTTTGGAACACACTGTATTTGCATTTAAATTTCAGAGAATATTCATGAAATGGCAGACATTCAGAAGATGCAAGAAAAAATATATTTTCTGAAGCAAAAATAATCCCATAACCCCTTAAGGATACCCCTATTCTTAAGCATAAAATCTTGATAAAAAAGAATAATTCTATAACGTTACCTTCAAAATATTCTAATAAATTCAGAAAGATGAAACCACCAAAATAGTTTTTTTCTCGAGTTTTCTACATTTTAAAATAAATTCAATTGTATGTTTGCTCCGAAAAAGTTTTTCTTTTAAACTTGTTTATCCTATAATTTAAAGTGAAAATCTGTAAAAAACTTTTTAAAATGTAATATTTTCCCAGTGCGTGTTATTTTTTGTCTTTCGCAGAGAAATATATCAGCTAAAAAAGAATTGCGTGGGTAAAGCTTGAAGCAAATTCTGTGGTTAGATAAAAAATAAAAATTGTCAAAGTTGTATGAAAGGCAAAAAAATAAAAACATTACTCTTTACTGTTTAAAAATATTTACATTTTTTAAAACCAGAAATAGTATAAATAAAGTGGATTACAACAAATCCGTAACTTATTGTAACTGGAAAACAAACTTACGGTTCAAACACTTTTGGATTGTTTGAATAGTATTTTTATGAAATTGCGTATACCAATCTTTCGACAGAAAGACGTAATTTTTCATTACAAACTTTAACTTCCATCAGAAACGGATTGATCATTTAATATTGAAAACCTACTTTAAGTCCTATAGCAGTAATGTACACTGATGTCATCACCAATAGTGACAACTACCTGCGCTATCTGTTTCGTCATTATTGCTGATACATTCACTTCTAAATATCGCATGATTTCAATGTTTCATCGAATAGGGAAAACATAACATTCAGTTTTCTCATTTTTGTGAATTTTTGAGTCATTTTCAAGCGTTTAAAAAATATATTTAAACAATGAATAATTGATTTCTACAACAGTGTAAAGTAATTAAGAAGAAAGTGGCAAAGTTGCCACAATTGGCAAATGATTGTACATACTTCGTGAGATCAAATTAAAAAGAAAAAAAGCATTTTTTTTTAATTCGAATAATATTTTGTAATTGAGTACATACCAAAAAGTTGCATCATGGCTACACTGCCCTGTAAAACGGATGTGAATATCACAAGGTGTAAAAATTCCATTTAAGAGGAATAAGACCAATATTTCTTAATAGAAAACGTTTTTCCCAATTCGGTTTCTGCAAATTAATAAAATTCTTCATATAGCCCTTATGCTCCCAAATAAAGTATCTCAATGTATCCACACTTGGTTACATTAAGAACGAAGTAAATATTCATAGAATTCGTAATTTGATATTTTGTTTAAATAAAGCAAAGAAATTCTAAAATAAAATTGTATTTGAACTGCTAGGACGCTGAGAGTCATTAAAAGTTCAAACATTTATATTTTATGTGATAAAATTATTCGTCCAAACGCCCAATTTTTGTTTCATATTAATCATTTTTGTCATTGCTTTTTCCTAGTGTGGTAAGATGTTCTAAATTTCTGGAATAAAACAATTAATCGATATTTGATATTGAAATAACTTGAAATTCAAAATCTCTAGTAATATAAAAGTACCTAGTCTTTATTTAAGAAACATTATGCTATTATAATTAAACTTCTTTAAAGAAATTTGCGAGCAACAATATTTCAAAGTTTCATCCCTGATTTTTTTTAAATATATATTTCATAGTATTATTATTATTTTAATATGCATGAAATTATTGTGCATTTTGTTCAGAATGGAGGAATAAAAACTATATCTAATATGTTGTCTGATCTTGTAGACGACTTTTCTTTTTATTCATAGCGTTATCCTCTAAAAAATATTGAAATCCTTTCTTCTGCAATGCGGTACATTTTTATATTTCTAAATATTTCATTTTGTATTTTTTTTAGACGAATTTACACAAAAATCTACAATTTTAATAATCTTTTAAATTGTCTTTAATGGGTATTTTAATTCATTTGTGTCTCTTTCGAAACTAAAATCCTTTATATGGGAAACTGATTTTCATTATAATAATAAAAAATTCCTTTTATGAATAAAGTCACTTTTTATTTCTTAGTTATTTGTTCTGTAAACATTACAATGATTTAGAGAAATTTTAATATTCCATGAAATATTTTGCCAAATGCATATAAATTTTTAACAGTCAAAATAAATATAATACTTTTACGCCTATCAATAATGTATGCAAATCTCTGAAAAAATATAGTAAAATTAGATAAATTACTTTAAGAAAATGTCCGTCTCAACATCAATGCTGTAATTTTTTTCTTCATCCTATTTACAAACGTGTGAAAATTATTAGAAAAATTGTGAAATTTACATTAAAATCTTGTTACATTAAAGAAATAATACATTTAAAAAATATTGATACATTTAATATTTAGTGTGCATCCCTTGTTTTTTATTAAAGATTCGATACGTCTTGGCACACTTTGAATGAGTTTTTGGCAATTAATTTGTATTTCGTGTCATGACGCCAAATTTGAAAGTATGCCAAGACAAGTATGCCATCATTTCTTTTTTAATAAAAAAACAAGGGGATCCACACTAAATATTAAATGTATCAATATTTTTTTTAAATATTTCATTAATATAACAAGTTTTTAATGTAAATTTCACAATTATTCTAATAATTTCCACACGTCTGTATTTTAAGAATTTTCATTAAGGCAAATCTAAATAACACTACTTTTTTATATACTTTCATATTACACCTAAAAAAAAACAGCGTTAAATACGTAAAAAATAGCGGCAGCAACTTGCCCGAAGTTTCCGGGGAATTTATAAGATTATTCGTATATTTTAAGACAATCGTGTTTAACTAAAAATTTTCATGAAATTACAATCTTTCATAAGTTTGTGAATTTGTCGTGGTCTGCGAATAAAAAGTACATGCGTAAAAATAAGTTTCTAATATAAAAAAGTCGGAAATTGTACGTTAAACCTGGCAAATGAGGTGTGTTCGTACTATAATTAGTTTTATAAATATTCAGATCGTGGTACAATAGTTGTTTCACTCTTATACGAAAATACGTGAATACAAAATGTATTACGATGATTTATATTAAATTCAGTAATACGGAAATAATATAAACTCCAACTTAAATAGGGCGTAATAACCATGGCGAACTAGAAGCATTATTTATCATGGGATATCATTGAATTAATTGCTTATGATAGGATTTAATAGAATTAAAAAACTGTTAATAATATCGTTTTAAGTTTTGATTCGATTTTCATAAAATTTGGAATGGCTCAACAGAATTCTGCAACGATTATATATATTAAATTTCAAACCATTTGGTTGAGTAGTTTTTTCGCTGTTATATGCGGTCTGACGGACGGAGCAGACGACGACTATAAGTTGTACGTATTTATGTAATTTCGAACAAATCTAAAAAATACTCAGCAGTGTAGTTGCCGGAACACTATCGTCATTTGGTGAATATGCAGCTTAGAGAATTTCATGGTATTTTTTACGTTAGATCGAGAAATTTTTGTGCATTTTGGAGAAATTGAACAAATCAAAACAAAAATTTCCATCTAGGAATAACACATATATGACAATGATTTCGTATACCCAGATTCATAAATGAACAAAAGGAAACTCCAACACAATACTTTAAGAGACTTAAACATTTATTGTAAAGAACTTTTAAAGGAGGGCCGTGAAAAAGTACAGATGGACGGGGAGAGTTCGTTAACTGCTCCGTGGCAGAAGCCCACAGCGGGGCTTAATTGCAGTCTACATGGCTCTAGGTCAGGAGCAAAAGTGAGTCAGATTTTGTTACAATTACTTACAGCTTGGCGAACATTAGATAACCATATGTAAGATATTTGGCGAAAAACAAATTGGGTAGACAAAACAATCAAGAAGTATTACATTGAGTTAAAAACTACGCCATGGCGTGCTTTATAGGGTTACAAGAAATAAAATTCTTAGGGTAAGGAAAAAACAGTCGCAGTCCATTTATCCAGACAAAAATACAAGGCGTCTCACGATAAGGTGAACCCGCTGATAAGTTTATCAATAATGACGAAACAATTACGATCAATAAAACGTAAATATATTTCCAAGAATTTTAGATTACTTTCTTTAAAGTTAAAAAATGCTATAAAAAGTGATAGAAAATCTTTATTAAGATTGACGATCGTTTCGTTGCACAAACGGCAACATTTTCAAAATCATTCAACGATAGAAAATATTTTCACATACAACAGAAGAACAAATACAACAGAAGAACCATAGCTTTGACCAGATTATACAGCAAAGAACCTTTACAGATCGATTTTAAAAATAGCAAGTTAATTTATACATCAAGATTTTATTTACAATCCATAATCCGAGAATCAATAGAGATATTTTTACGCAACAAGAATATTTGCAATGATTCAGTGTCCATAGAATTACCTAAAATTTGGAAAGAGATGCTATGTAATTTTAGTAACAATAGTAGAAATTAATCCACGCTCGCAAATAGCCAAGATAATATTATTTTTATTTTATATTTTGCAATGCTTTTCATTATGCATGTTGTCTCGTGACATTGTTTACCATGTTATTGTTTTGTTAAATTATATGAAAATTAATCCACGCTCACAAATAGCTAATTTGATTTTAATTTAATTTTATGTTTGCAATATTTTTCATTATGCATCATGTCTCGTGACATTGTTTACTATGTTTATTGTTTTAAAATATTTTGCGAAAGTATTTTCTATCATAAATGATTTTGAAAATGTCGCCGTTGGTGCGACGAAACGATCGTCAATCTTAATAAAGATTTTCTGTCACTTTTTATAGCATTTTTTAACTTTATCTGTTTATAAGTGATTATTATACATGTGTTTATTACTTTCTTTAAATTGAGATGTCTTTACGATAAGTGCTTTAGACTGCTTCCGTCCAAGTCCAAGCAACACTCCCTATAATTCGGAATGTAGCTATTTTATAGAGTGTCACTAAAAGAATTAATTACAGTGTACTTCCAGCATTTTCCGTGATATCTTCACATTTAATGCGATCACTGTTATTAGGTTGAATGTTTTGATAAAAGAAAAATTTTAATATCTAATAAAAAGCTATAAAGGTACAGTCGTAGAAAAAATAAATAAGCACCCCCTCCTAACCTTGCGACTAATTATAACCTAAGAAAATTACTGATACCATACGATTGGAAAAAAGGTCCACTTTTTTAATTATGTACATAAAATTTGCCTAGGGGCCATCTACAAATCAAAACAAGATGAAAATTTGTTTTTTCAATTACAACACCCAATTTTGACAATATATTTTAATACTTCAATTCAATCTATACCTAGAAACGAAATTCTTAGTAATTTGATTGATACGTTTTGGGATTAACCCTTAAAGGCCGGGTGTTGCTTTTCGACAACATACCCAATTTAGGCTCTAAAAAAATATTAGAATAATATTGAAGCTATAACGCCTAATGTTGCTAATAAAATACATTCTGAAAATGTTATTAAATCGATTTTCAACCTGTAGATGGCAACACTTGTGCTGTTTAAGATTAAAGATAGATTTATTATTTCAATTGTTGCTACTTGTTCTTTTTGTTTTATTTGGAAGCTTGCAAAATACCCTATTTTGCTCTGCCGTGAGGAAGTAAAATTTATTTCTTATTATAGTTCCTGAAATTCTTGTTTGTTTAATATTATAGAATTTTATCTAGGAAAATTATTCTTTCAATTAAAGACCAGTATTGCCGATTAGTAACAAACAGTATTTTAGCCGTAAACCATAATAAAAACAAAATATGATTTTTTTAAGTATTTTTCCCATGATTTATTTAAAAAATGAAAGCCGAAAAACATTATTACAATGATTTTTGAAAAATCAGGCATTTAAGGGTTAAAAACATTCAAAATTTAGAGCTTCTAATGTTGAATTACATTTTCATATTTCTATTAATATCTCCTGAAATTTTAATCCTAATGTGATTTTTTTTGTGTGGTTATAATATTAAAAAATCCAAACATTGAAAAAAATTAGAATATGAATTATGAAATTAATATTCGAAAACAAATAGAATTACAACCTTAAATCTTTTGCTAAATTTATTTTTATTATGTCCTGATTTATTGAATTCTCAGTTTCAAATTTTCATTTCAAGTAGTTTTAGAATTATCACTAAAAAACGTCAAAATGATGGTTTAAGGGCCCGGCCGTCATGTGTAGAAAAGCATAACTTGTAAAATATATTTAACTCATTTATTGAAATATTTGGACTGGCAATTGTCGAAACATATTAATCGAGTAAAATGGTCACATTGGTTCATATAATACATTAATAAAGTGACATAGTCATTGTGTAGTATTTTAACAATCGAGTACCGAACTTCAATTTGGAACCATCCCGTAAAATATGCTCACTTTAAACTAATTCATTTCTCTGAAACTCATCGTGCTAATTTCATAAAAATTAGGATTTATTATAATTGAAGATTGAAGAAATGTCAAAGTTTGGGTTTGTTTTGATATGTAGGTGGGACCACTGTGCAAGTTTTATATACATCATTTAAAAGTAGGCGTTGTTTCCAATCGTTTGGTACCTGTAACTTTCTTCTTAGATAAATTGTTGCAGAGTTAGAAGGGGGTATTTATCTTTTCCCCACTTCTCTGATTATAATTTTTGAAATTTGGTCCCCAAGTCCCTATAGTTATATTTAGTAACAGTTTACACATAACATAACATATATAACACAAACAGTTTGACATCTGTACTACAAAAATTGACACAGTTATTAAATTTCAAAGTTTGAGATCTTTGCACATGATTTTGTCTTTCACAGAGGGATCAGTTAAAAGATGAATTAAAGTAATTCGAGATTAAAATCAAGGTACAATGTCCTTTTTACGGCGAAACCACCTTTAGCCGGTATCGCCCAATCGGGGTATCACCAAAAAGGGTTATTTCTTCTAAAAATTTGAGCTTACTTTTAAGGGTCGTATACAAAGCGAAGAATGAAATATTGAAATTAAACAGAAAAATAAATATCAATTTATTATAATATCAGTAAAAACGGTCTACTATAAACAAGGAACACATCAAACGCCGAAATCTACTAGAGATACTGCTGAATGTGTTCTCTATTGGTGGAAATGCACAATTTAATGCGTGACAGTACTGAGTCCTGGACACATTAGAAGAGCATAGCAGGTGTGCAAACTGTGAGACAATCAAGGATGATGCGCTGCTTCAGGTAAACCAGAGAAGTGGTCTCAGTTATATAGACCTATGCCTTGATGTAACCCCGGAGGTAGAAGTCCATGGGAGTCAAGTCCGGCGAACGCAGTGGGCACTATCGGACCACTATGTCCAAGGATCTGTTGACCGAATTCGGTGGCCAGATACGCCCAGACGTTTGATGTTTTATGCGGAGATGGCCCCCATCATGTTGAAACCACACACGGCATGCAAGTCGGAGAGGTAGCTCTTCATACGAGTCACGTACCGCGTTTTGTAGCAGATGCAGGTAACGATCACCCGTTAAGGTGCCATCGTAGAAGATGGGTCCAACAACCAGGGGTTCGGGCGATGTGGAGGTATTTCAGAGACCAGTAATTTACATTGTGCAAGTTCACAATGCCACCCCGTGTAAACATTAACTCATCTGTCCACAGAATTTCATAAAGGACGGATTTTCCTCTAAGGTGTTGAGCATGAAATTACAATAATCAAGTCGTGGTGCGTGGTTACCCAGCATTAGTCCTTGCACCAGTGTCGGATGGTATGGATGCGCATCATATACATGTAACAAATGCCAGACATGCTGACCACATGCCTCACTTATTTCCACCGTGCTCAGTTGTGGAATTAAAAGGGAGAATGCCAGCAACTCCTCCGGTGTCGCTCGAACATTACACCTTGCCCGTCTACTTGTTCTGTGTCCTGGTGAAACAGAGCCGGTCTCTCTAAGATGGTGCAATGCATCAGTTATAGTTTCATGCATTGGATGTAGATCCTTAGGGAAACGATCTGAATAAACACTCGCAGCCTCTCTGGCATTCCTTTTACATTCACCATAAATACGTATAATTTTGGCATATTGCATGTATGCGTAGTTTGCCATCACAATCTCAGCGCTGACTAGCATGTCCACTGCTAGATGGTTCGTGCTTTATCCGGAATGCGTGGCGCTGCTGTACTATTGTAATTTGCAAAATCCCAATTTTCATGCTCGGCTTGTTGTTTGCATTCCGCTGCCATTTATTTAGTCCTTAGTGAGTATGTTTTATTTTCCGGTTCTCGATCGGTTGCCCCTCATAAATGTCTTTGCCGGATAATGGTATTTGATCTTGAGGGGCCTCCGTACATCAACTCCGGCTCGGTAACCTCGGTTTGGTTCGTGGGCCCGACTTCTTTATAAATGTTCGGTTCCTGTGGGCTGTCGGGACGTCCCGGGTCGGGAACCAAGAGAAAGAACCATTTGGCTCCTCTAGCTAAGTGGCGGGATCTGTCGCATGCGACCATTCGTCCTCTTGGCCACCGGCTTGACCGGGGTGTGCGTGTGGATCGGACCTGACGGGCCACTCCTAGCAGCGACCTTCGGGACGCGTCGCGGGATGTGGAACGGGGGTTTTCAGTGCGTAGACGTATGGGCTTGCAAAAGCCTGGGACCGGAAGATGGGACTCCGTCTTTCCGGTTCTCGATTCTACCTACTTTGACCTTTTAATGTTGTTCGATCCATAAAAGTCAGCTCAAATTTTTAGATGAAATAATCCTCTTTCGTGATTTTCCAATTCGGCAATACCGGCTAAAGGTGGTTTCGTCGTAAAAAGGACATTGCACCCTGATTTTGATCTCGAATTACTTTAATTCATCTTTTAACTGAAAGACAAAATCATGTGCAAAAATTTCAATCTTTGAAATTTAATAACTGTTTCAATTTTTGTAGTACAGATGTCAAACGTTTAGTGTTATATCTGTTATGATATGTGTAAACTTTTACTAACTATAACTATAGGGACTTGGGGGCAGTATAAAAAGTTAGATTTCGTAATTTTTATAAAATTGATGTTTTACTTTAAATAATGCATAGTACAAAATTTGTACGATAAGAGAAATAATTTTCAATTTTTTACTAGAAGCATGCCACATTGGTTTTCAAATTTGCATAAAAAATTTACATAAATATAATCATTAATCAATTAATACGTTTCAATAAAATTTGTGGCAGAGACAATAATTTTTATAAACAGATATTTAAGTTATTGGCTAATTTATTTTACAATAATAATTACCCTATTAAGTTTTTGAAATATTATTTAAAGACAGTTCTAAAAAGTGAATGGCAACGATGTGGACTGGCGGCATGAACATGTGATGGCAGCCTTCTGGAAATTTCTGTATGAAATAGGCATCCTAAAGTCTTGTTAAAAGAACGGGTGTGTATTGATGAATTGAAACGAAAGAAAGTTGCAGACCTGGAATTCTGGTTTTTGACAATGGCTTTGGAAGAAAAATTTATTTGTTTATTGTTGACGGGTGGGAAACATTATACACAGGTATTCATGTTTTGAGAATTTTTATTTTGCGGGTTTGGGGGGGGGAGCGCATGTTTATTCTGCATTCATGCTTGTTTTGTTAATTTTCTTTTGTTTTTATTTTAATGATAATTTAAGTATATCCTCTAAAAGACCTTTTATTAAAGCTTTTTTGTTTTTGTATGATAATTTTTGTATGGTTAACATTATGTTTGTTAGTTTTAATTTGAGTTATTTTAGTTTTTTATAGAATTTGATTAATAAAATGACAATAGTTTTTCAGTATTGAATGCGGGGTGAACATGTGTTCAGAAACCTGCAAATTTTAAAAGTGGGGGTGGAGTTAGTTTTCTGTCTGTCCTCCCACTGATGAAGAACAGACTGTTTTTGTTTTTTACCTGTCTTTCTTGTTCTTTTAAATATTTTATAGTTAAAAAATTTCTGCAGATATACACCTTCCTTTTGGAGTTATGGTGTTTTGGCATTTTGAAATGATGTAATATATATATATATATATATATATATATAACCGTTAAATAAACATTACCGACCACCAACAAAAACTGTGAAATTTTGAATAAAATGACATTAACAAATACAGTTTCCCCCAACACACTTAATATAGGTTCCAAAAAATATAGCAAAAAAAATTGAAATATACATGTATATATATATATATATATATATATATATATATATATATAATTCGCATTATATATAAAATTTTGCATTTTTAAATCATTGATTAGAAAAATAAACTTTTACAAATATATAGAAAAATTGGAAGTGTTATACGTCAATCTTAACAATTAGATAACAAGTTATTCATGAAATTCTTTTTCGCTAAAAAATTACACTGAAATTAAATATGATCACTGTTATGGATAAAATTATAGCTTTTTAATAGTGGCTTTAAAGGCGGTAGCAAATTTAATAAGTCTATCGATCAAGAATTTAAGCAATATCATTTTCAAGCTCTATAAGAGGAGATTCTGATGGTTTTGAATTTAAAATTTGTGACTTTTATGAAGCCTTAAACTGTCTAGAAAATTACCTCAAAACCGGTTTTTGTTCCAGCCAATTTTTAATTCGCTAGAAACACTTTAACAGACAGGTACGACAAATGGCAAAAAGAATGATAAAAAACTTTAAACAAATTTTCGATCAATTAAGTTTTTCAAATTGCTGTAGGTTCTGGCGCATAAATACATTTGAAGGTATTGACTTTTTTTTTTTTTTTTAGCAAATTATTATGATGATTTTTTATTTAGAGTACAAAATCTTTAAAACATTGAAATGGTCAATAGTTTCGGTTTTTTAAACATTTTCGAAAATGAAATGCTTTTGCCAAAAATTTAACTCAATCATCAAACAGGGCCATTTGGGGAAAATTTCATTTATTAAACCAATTTTATGTTTGCCGCTCAACTAATTTAATATATTACTTTTTGTTTGTTTTTAGTTGAGAAATCCACATGCATTTATTTAAGCTGGAGATAAAATGTTGATTTGAGACATGTAGCGGTAAGCAGAGGTGCAATTTGGTGAGGACTAGAGAGGAACTTCTCCCACCGCCCACATTCCCACTTGGAATTCGATTTTTTTTAAACTTTATCAGACATCGCTGATTCAGATTTGACTAAAATAAAATCATTAGCCTTAAATAAAAATTTGAAGTACAGAAATTAACAATTATCAATAATTTTTGCTAATGCCTTTTAGAACAACTTTCTCAAAGTGAGAAAATTTATCATTATTTAATATATTGATGCATTTTAAAAATATATATGAGAATAAAACGGAATCAGTAAATGTATATCTATTTTATCATTTCTCATCTGTATAGAATAAGGTCATTCGACCCCTTCCTTTCCCAAGACACACTTGAAACGTCGCCAACACCCCGCGGCAAGACTATTATCACAAACTGTATACATTATTCAAAGTAACTTTACGAGATGATTTCTAAATGCTGTTAAATGTTATATCACCTTAATCCCTTTCACTTATCTTTATTAAATCTTTAAAGTGCTCATAATTTGCTTTTTTAAATAAACAACACTTTAGAAGTCGTAGTATTATATTAAAATTTTCAAAGATTTTAAATGCGATAGTAAATTGTATTGAATTTTACAAGAGCTCTTTGATGCATACAAAAACTCACAAGAAAGTCAGTACGCTATATAAAGAATATTTTTTATCATTTCAATCATTAAAAACGCAAAACAAAGAGTTTATTTACATCTTGAATAAAGTACATGATAATTAATAATATTTTTAGTTTAGTGTATAAGATAACACTATCATTTTATAGATTTAATATCATATACCACTTACTATATTAAGAACCATTTTTCAGGAATTGACTTTAATAAGAAATTGAATTTCTAGGCTGATATACACCTTTCAAACACATTCAAGTACAGTCTTAAATATTCAATTAAATAATCAAAATAGATGTCTCAAATAGTATTTTTAATAAAATAAACAACTTGAAATAAATTTTGGTATTCAATAATATGCAAATTTCACTTATTTAAAATCGAACTCATCATTAAAATATTCTTTTAAACACTCATGTTTTATGTACAGTCGTGAGAGAAAAAAAAAAGTAAACACCCCTTACTAACTCTTCAAAAAATTATCGTAGAAGAAAGTTACTGGTATCATACAATTGGTAATACAGTCTACTCTTAAATGATGTACATACAATTTGCTTAGGGGATCATCTACATATTAAAACGAACCATAACTTTATTTTTTTTTTCAATAGCAGTACACAATTCCAACAGCAGAAATGAACTCTATATCCTTCCATTAGCCTAAAAACAAATTTTTATGTTATTCGTACGATAAGTTTCCGAGAAATTAATTATTTTAAAACGAGCGTATTTTAGGGGCTGTATCCCAATTGAAGTTCGGTACTCGATTATTGACCGAGAGAGTCCCCTTCTTGATAAAGGATTCTTAATCGCCAACCAAGCAGTCATCGAAGACTGATAGATTACAGGATAGCATAAGAAATGTCAAAATATTTAGTCAATTTTATCATAGACGGCCCCTTAAACCATCATTTTGCCGTTTTTTAAGCATAATTTGAAAACTACTTAAAAGAAAAATATGAAATTTTGGATTTCCATAAAGCAGGATTTAATAAATCTAAATCCATCAAAAAATGGTAGGTTGCAATTCATAATTTTTTCAACATTAATTTCATAAGTCATAATTCATATCATAAAATTATAAAAATTGCAAATTCAACGTATTTATGTTTAGGTATTTTAGTATTATTGCTACACAAAAAATTAGCACATTAGGAGTATAATTTCAGGAGATATTAACGAAAATATGAAAATGTAATTTAACATTAGGAGTACTAAATTTTGAATGTTTATAATTAAAAAAACTTATCAGTTATATTACTTGAAATTTTGTACCTAGTTATAGTTTGAACCGAAGATTTGAAATATCTTTTTAAAATTGGTTATTGCCATTGAAAAAAATGCAGGTTGGGTGCGTTTCAATTTGTAGATGGCCCCTAAGCAAATTTTATATACATCATTTAAAAGTAGACTTTATTTCCAATCTTTTGGTACCAGCAACTTTCTTCTATGATTATTTGTTGAAGAGTTAGTAGGGGGTGTTTACTTTTTTTTCCACACCTGTATAAGAGTATACCTAAGTATACTCTATATATATAAATATTTTCTTTTACTAGTGCCTGTGTTGGGGATTCTTTCATTTGTCGAAATATTGTAGACTTCTGTAATACCTTAAATATTTTGCGGAATTTTGTTTATATTGCCACTACTAGAACTAAATTGTAAGCTGATATGATTGTCATTAATTGAAATTTAATGGAATTCAGAGTGGCTAGACAATTATTCTTGAATTCACCAATAAAGTTTTCCTGGACTGTAATCTAGATGTGTTGAAATATCTTTCACAAATGTATTTTTTTTCTCTCTTAGAAGTAGTTGCTAAATACAATTACACAGCAATTTATTATAATGTAATGAAATATTTGTACTTTCTTGATATTGTAGAAAAAGGTTATGCTAAACATCTCTTGATTAATGCATTTGACGAATGAAAGTTTTGACTAAGTACTGTCCAGAATTAATAAAGAAAGTTATACATATTTCAATATATATATATATATATATTAATTAGTTGAGAAAAGTTTTTTAGAAAAATGATGTTTCATGCACTGAAAAGAGTTCGAAATTTGTTTTACTTTAATATTTTTACTGTAAGATAACAAAACAGTGCATTTCTTTTAATATTATGCATTATTTATAAAAAAAGTCCTTCCGGCCAGTGCCGGGAGGAAGAGGTAGCTTTCATATTCCTTATTTTTAAAAGCCAACTTATATTATTCAAACACACGAAGCTCAATTTAGTGAAAACCGAATATAGGGTATTAAATACTAATTTTTATCAATACTAAATCATTATGAATGAGAATTTCGGGAAATTAGTCAGCTTTATCCAAGCTGCTTTTATTTAAAGTAACTTATATTTGGCTGCCAAATTCGGCGATTTCTTAAAGTGCCTGCCATTTTAAGACAACATGGTGGATGAGGCTAACGAGAGAATTTGGTCGAGACCTTAGTAATTGCTGTGCACATGCTCACTCACATCGGAATCGGTTGATATATACGAGTGTTGTCGCAGACAAAAAATCAGATTTTTCAAAATGTCACCTGCATTAGAAATTGAAACTGCTATATCTGAACCATTTTTTAAGATAAAGACAAACAAAAAATGCTCCTGAATCATTATATCAAGGTCAAATACTTAAGAAAGAAACCTTTTTCAATTTCTAATTTTTTTGCACCTCACTTTAAATATATTTTTTTCTTAATTTAATGGCCGCCATTTTGAAACAAGATGGCTGATGAAGCTGGCCAGCGAACTTGGTCGAGATATTGATGTATACTATCCACATCGAAATAGGCGAATACGTGTGTTATCGCGTGAAAAATACAAGTTCGTTTCAAAATGTTAGCCATGCTAGAAATTCAAAGTGCTATAATTCAACCATTTTTTAAGATATAGACAAAAGAACAAATTTTTAGAAACAAAAACTGCTCCGGAATCATTGTATCAAGGGCAAACACATAAAAAAAAAAAAAACTTTTTCATTTTCCAATTTTTTAATACCTTATTTTAAATTTTAAATTTGATTTTTTTTAATGGCAACCCTTTTGAAACAAGATGGCGAATGAAGCTGGCCAACGAACTCGGTCGAGAAATTGGTATGTACTATGCACAGACCAAGTTACATCCAAATCGGTTCATAAATACTCCTGATATTGCGTGAGAAATATCAGGTCGTTTTAAAATGTCAGCCACAATAGAAATTCAAAATGCTATAACTCAGCCATTTTCTTAGATATAGACGAAACAAAAACTGTTCCGGAATCTTTGTATTAAGGTCAAACACATACGAAAAAAATCTTTTTCATTTTCTAATTTTTCGGTATCTCATTTTAAATTTTAAAATTTGAAATTTTTTTTAAATGGCCGCCATTTTGAAACAAGATTGCGGATGAAGCTGGCCAACGAACTCGGTCGAGATATTTGTATGTACTATGTACACACCAAGGTACATCCAAATCGGTTCATAAATACGAGAGTTACAGTGTGACAAACGTCAGATATATATATATATATATATATATATATATATATATATAAATTTTGAACGGAGGGTGGTTTCGGGGTCTGGGGGTCATGATTGATGAAAATATACCAAAATGTTTTGAAATCGCTTTCCTCCAAACGGCTGCAATAGGTAGCTTTTTGTAATAAAAGCTACCTAATAAATGGTGCCCATAAAAGAATGTCCCAGTTATAAATTTTAATAGTATCAACTGTAAGCGTTGCAGAATGTTGGTTTATGATCACAAATAAAGAGCAACTCAAACAATTTTAGATAAGCCCATGCCCAAGTACTGCTTGGTTATTTACTCGCTTGCAGTGCCACATACTCAAAATGGCGACTCATGATCGTAAAGCGTTTCGTGTTCTGCAAATTGCTAAGAATTAATCTGTGATTTCCGTTCAACGTGCGTTTCGTTTGAAGTTTAATTGTGATTTTCCATGTGGCAAAAACACACAGAATTGAAGAAGCTATTGCTTCCATTACTCCAGATTTGTCAACCAAAGTGTGGGAAAAATTTGTCTTTAGGTTGGTTGTGTGCCGTATAAAAAAGGAGACCATATTGAACATTTGTAAGAAAAACTAGGTTAGTTATCCTTCAATTCGATGTATGATTTGTTGTAAATTGTCTACATTAAAATGTTATAATATACCATTGAAAATGGGACAATTTTTTAGGAAAATCCAGGATTCCAAACACATTATTTATTTGCGAAATGGGTTTATGAAGTAATTACGAGTACCAACTTGTAGGCTGATTTCATTTGCAAATAATTGAAATTTAATGAAATTCTGTACTCATGGAAGTGTGTTAATAAGTTTTTTCTTAATGACACTTTCCTCGACTGTAATTTATATGTAAATGTAAGATTAGCAATACGATTTTTATTTAGATATTTTTAGTTTTTGTTTTCACTATCTATTATAATCAATTGCTATCAAATATAATTGCACTGCCTCGTAATCTAATGTGATCAAATATTTTGTGGATATTTTATGTTACAGAAAGGCATATGATGTGCCATTGAGTTTAAAAGTGGGGAAGTCTATTTTTGAAAAATTAGTTAAAATCCAATCTTATTACAAATTAGCATACAATTTATGATTTAATTAATTCACAATAAATATATTCAAAGTCATTGTAAATGTGATACTAGTAACTTACTTCGTCACGAATATTTCAAATATGTTGCATTTGAAAATGAAGCACAAATTAGATAGTATTAATTTTATGTTGCATAATAGTCACAAGCACAATCAGAATTTAACAATTCTAGTGCAACTGTGGTAAATTGGCAACAATGGTAAAATATTGTTTTGCTATGATTATATCAGTGTTCGTACGGGTCTTTGAATTTCAAGACCAGGAAATTCTTCGGTACCAGTATTTTATTATAGAAATTCTCTGCTTTAAAAAAGACGAAATTTCGTGTGTTTGAACTAGATTTATTTTTTCATTAAAAAAATACTGGCATTTGACCTTGAAAATAACGGACACGTACGAACCGTGTATATGCATACATCTTTTAACAGAATATTTCTTCTTATTTTTTTCCACATTTTCATATAAAATATCTTTATTTTAAGTTTTTTTAAAGAAGAATGAAATACTAAAAAACAAATTGTAAATAAAGTAAAATATTCATTTGTATGTTATTATGATCAGGGGTGTAAAAATCTAGAACCAGTGTCTCACCACAAAAATTTATTCATTATTTTTCGTCTAATATTTCTTCTAAATTTTTAGTAAGAATGCTGATAAAATCTAAGTGAAGAAAACTAATAAAATTTAGTGGTGAGAGACTGACTGCTGGAGCATAGATTTTTACAATCTTATTATGTTGATATTCCAATCAAAGAAAATCAAAGCTTTCAACAAACCCTTGCTTCTGAAATTAAGGCAGGTCGATTGCCGCATACCAAAACCTTGATATTTCCCGGTTAACACGGATAACCATTATTGCATATGAAATACATATGAAAAAAAATAGTTTGGTATAAAGTAAGTTTGGTTGTTTAAAAAGTAGGAAAAAACATGCTTTCGATTATCTTTAAAATCTTACAAATTCAATGCATTAAATCTAGGAATAACAAAAATAAACTTGGTCCATTTTCAAAATTAACTGTTCATATCTTAAATAATGCATTAAGCTAATGAAGAGTTTGATTAAGTGCCATCCAGAATTAATCAGAAAAGATATAAATAATTCTATATATTTTCTTAATTTGCTTAGAAATGCTGTTTAGAATATTGGCAACTGTACTTGGCATGAACAACAACTCCAACATTTTTAAAATTTTCGTTTTAATCAAGTAAACAGGATAACGACATTATTTTAATAATATGTAATGCCTTAAGAATCTTAGATTTTTTTCCCTTGTATAACTGTGTTTACTACCGGAACTGAATATGTAAACTGATATTATTGTGATTAATTGAAATTTTATGAAATTCTGAGCTGACTGATTCCTTTTTCGTGAATTTATTAATGAAGCTTTCTTTCAGTATGATTTATTTGTATTTATATGACTTTCCAAATGAATTTTTCTTTTTACATAGCATTTTATTCCATTTGTTTGTTCTTTAGTATTATATAAATAATTGTTTTGACAGCTCTTGTTTAATGCATTTGACAAATTAAGTTTTTGGCTAAGTACAGCAGCAGCATAAATATATATATATATATATATATATATATATATCTAGGCACTTAAAGCCACAATCTCAGTGTCCAGAGGTTTTACTTCACCTTTTCCTGCTTTAAATAGAAGAGATGGGCGGGATTTTCTATCATGCGTTGGTCAGGTAGGGTGGCCCTAGAAGCTTGAGATGACTCAGCGTTCTCCTTTTTAGCTCACAGGCTATCAAAGCTTACGTACGTAACGCGATAACTCTTGATAGAAATTTTCGATTTGCTTCATTTTTTTTTTCTCGGTTCATTTTCATAAGGTGATTCCCTGATTAGTTTTGGGGGTTCATTGGTTAAGTATAAAGGGGGTACGGCGGCTAACCCCCCCCCCCTTAACTTAGATAAATAGGTTTATCATGCAGAATTATCAGATTTGTTTCAATTTTGATATACCGGTTAATTGTGATAAGGCGCTTCCCTGATTAGATTTGGAGGTTCATTGTTGAAGTATAAAAGGGGGATCGGAGGGTAATACCCCCTTAATTTAGATAAATGGGTTTTCTTATCCGATTTGCTTCAAATTTGGTATACCGGTTTATTAAATTAAAGCGCTTCCTCATTAGATTTAGAGGTTCATTGTTTAAGTACATAGAGGAGAACGGGGGCTAATACCCCCTTAAATTAGATAAATGGGTTATTCTATCCGATTTGCTTCAAATTTGGTATACCAGTTTATTCTGATAAAGCGCTTCCCTGATGGGATTTGGAGGCTCATTAGTTAAGACTAAAGATATGAAACAGCAAGGGGGGTATTGCGCACCCCATAATTTATTTTTCGAAAGGCATTATTCTTTGAAATAAGAGCATAATATACAATTAGTGTGAATAGACTGTGAGCTCAATGCCATCAGTTTAACTGGGCACTTTTCCATTTTTTTTTTTTTTTTACTTCTATTTATTTTGTTTAGTTCTGTTAGTGGTTTAAAATAGGACTTTTTAAAACATTCTCAATGAATGTCAAGTTTTTTTTTTTTTTTTTTTTCTCGCACTGTACATATTACTTAAAAAAATGTATTGTGCTTCAAAGATTTTTTTTTTCCTTTTTGTAAAAAAAATTATTCTAGTAGGAAAATTATTTATGTTTCGTTTGGTTGCAACGTATTAATCCAATATCGAATATCCATATTTATTTTAAGTTATTATTCCAGTGGGTCCTATTAAAAAATAAAAATATATGTGTCAAAGTGGAAATTTTAATCTAAATGTATTTAAAAAACACAATTTTCAACCGTAAACATATAAATGAACGCTCTAAAGTTCATTTACAGGTTTAGATATGTAAATAAGCCCAGTCCATGTGACATTATACAAATCACCTTTCATACGCGATCCTGCTTAATGCGCGACTTTGTTCACTCACTTGAAACGCGTTTTAAACGGGTTTGACTGTTGGTGAAATACACTACAAGCTACACGAAATAGCAATTACAAGATGCTATTTTCGCATAGTGTGATAGATGATGATGATATGACTCAGTGCTTTTTTTTTTCTTAGTTCTGGTAGCGGTTTGAATAGAGGGATTTTGTAAAATTTTCAATGACTGTCAAGAATTTTTTTACTCTTAATTGCACATATAATTTTTATTTAAATAAATTACAAAACGCAATACATTAATTTGAGAAATCTAACTGTTGATTAAGCAATAACAAGAATTAATGAAAAAAGATAAAGATATGTAATTTCCACATTTCTTTTATTTTAATTAAAATACAAACGTTGTTGGAAATGTTTTGTTTTCGTACTGAGATATAACGGGTTATTTTAAAATTTAAATTCTATTCATTCTATCCAATTTAATTATAATTTAATTCTATTCTAAATTAAGAGCGCAATTTATTTGTATTTACACTATACATACATACATACATATATATATATATATATATTGATATTTGTTTGTGGTTATATATATATATATATATTACTTGGGATTTTCTTTACAGAAATGCATTTATATTGTCACACCTAAAACTAAATCTGAAAAATTATTTTTATTGCGATCAATTAAAATTTAAGGAAATTCGAGCTGATGGAAGCTTTTTCTCGAGCTGATTAATGAATATTTACTTCACTGTAATTTATTCACATATATGTGATTTTCCAAATGAATTTTCTTTGTTTTATCTCTAGATTAGAACCAGTTGCCATTTAATATAATTACATACGTTTAAGTCTAATGCAATGAAATATGTTCGTCCCTTAATATAATAAAAAGATTCTCTTGAACATGTCTTGATTAATGCATTTGAAAATTGGAGATTTTGATTAAGTATTGTTCAGAATTAATGAAGAAAGTTATAAATATTGCTATGTATTTTGCTTATTTTCATTAGTTTAGAAAACTTGGTGTTTTTGTATTAAAACTTATTAGGTAATATTTTAATTTTGGTTCTTATTCAATAAGGTAAAAATTATTTTTACTTTTATAATACATATTATTTTCAAAATCTTATAGTTTTTCTTTTTTTTTTGACATCATGTGTTTATAAAGTCATTACAAGAGTTGAATTTATTGACTGATCTTATTATCATGAAATAAACTTTAATGAAATTTTGAGCTGATGAACGATTTTTGAAGTGATTACTGAAGTGTTTATGCAATGTACGTATTTTATTTGTTTTTATATGACTTTCTATACCAATTCCTATTTTTCTTCTCTAGCTTATAGCCAGTTACCATTTAATATCGTTGCACTTTATAATTAACCCGACAGTTGTCGTGTGTCAGACTTTTTGCCGCCATATAAATTAAATTATCCTAACTCGTATCCCCTTAGTCTTAAAAATACCACAAAGAACTACCATGGAACTGACTTTAAATGTTTCCCCACCACCATAGTGAAGTATCCAGACATGTCTGTTTTTTCTTCAGGTACATTTTTACAAGCACAGTTGAAATTGGTGGAAATATCTGCGCAACAATCACTAATGTTAGTTCATTTTCACTTTTTCCATTATTTGCAATCTCATGAATAAAATGTATAATGTAAGTAAACTGAAAATTTATAACTTCGTTAAAATCCATTATTTGAATATTAAGAGAGAAATGTGTGTTATTTTACATTTTTTGCTTGCGAGGCCAGAGCGCGACTCATAACGTTCTGAAAAAATACTCTCGGGTTAAAAAAGGATTTTTTTTTAATAATTGCATTTGGAAAATGAACATTTTAATTAAGAGCTGCACTTTATATAAAGGAAAAATGTTAGCAAAAACGATAAATTAAATAGAAATATGTTTATTTGTCTGGGGATAAAGGAAGTTTGGTAACTGTGTGAATTAGAGTATAATTATGATTTAAATCCTCAATTTATTTATTTTTTTTTACTAATATATTATTAGACCCCGTTATGCTATTTATTCTTTATATTTATACTTTTCTGTAGACGTTGTGTAAGACTGGATCGTGAATATGGAATTCTTCACCGGATGCGAATGGCGTAATTTTATATAAAAAATTTATATTATTTTTTCTTTTCATCAAAGCGATACTAAATTCTGAAAAAGCCGAATTCCTTTTTCTAGTTTGATTTTTGTTTTATTTAACCAGCTTCAGCAATATTAACATAAACGAATTAGAGGTTAATAGCTTATGATACAACTAATCATTTGAAATATTTACCACTGATATTTCTTCCAAAATTGATTAAAGAAGATTTATATACATTCAACGATTGATTCATCACATGATTCATTTCACATATATCTGATTCTTCATTACGTAAAGATTTTTTCAGTTTTCGCTCCATATTAGAACATTTAATAAAATTTTGTAGCATTTCTAATGTCATTCCATACTTGCTCATTCTTTAAGATAATATAGATTCTTTGAACATCTCATTATAAATGAATTTGAGAAATTTAGAACTGCATTAATCATTGTCCAGAATTAATTTATTTAATTAACTCGTCTTGATTGTCGAATATAAATCAGAAGACAAATCAAATTAAAAATTATCTCCTTTGTATTTTATTAGATCTTGTTTGATTTTCTTGATGTAGTTGTCAGAAAAAAACTATTTTATTGAATATTCAAAAACTCTGAACATTATTACTTTTTTATAATGCTTAACAGCAATTAATTACCGTGTATATTCGTGTAGAAGTCGACTACCACCCCGAATTCTTAAGCAAAATTTTTAAAAAAATTGAATTTTTGTGTATAAGTCGAACCACATTTCAGGTAGTATGCTGAAAAATGATTTGTAATAGAGAATAAGAAAAATTAATGAATTTTCATTAAATTACTATTTTTTTCTTTACGTTTCTAATCCGACTAATTTTTAATTCACCATTTTCAAACTGCGTAATTGTGTAAAGCAGAAGAACCTTAAACTATTTTGAAACCTAGTCACATCAATTTCATGATACTTAAAAAAAAAAAAAAAGTTTCAAAAATCTATTCTAGCCTTATTTACAAGGGTAAACAACTTCTTAAGCTGCTAAAATATAATACTTATTTGTACTGTAGGACTTTGAGAGCTAGATATCTAGAAGCATTCTCAAATCCAACTCTTTTTAAAAAGGCGATAAAATTGTTGAAAGGAATGCCCCTGTATTGAAGGGAATTCTATCCCGAGAGAAAATTGTTGTAGAACAATTACAGGGACATTATTGTTAACCTTTATTTATCAATCAAGGGAAAATTATCATTGTCCGCTTTTATCTCTCTCTCCAACGTAGACCTATGTGTGATTACTTAAAAGCCCATTCGCCGATTATCTGCGGGTTTTTTTTTTTTTTTTTTTTTTTTTTTTTTTTTCCCGGTACGCATATGCTATTTCTTTCTCCGAGCTTATTTTGTGTAGTCTCCAAAAAAATAATGTTACCTTACAGACGCCAAGCCGTAAAACAAAGCAGTACGATTAAATACGCTATAGCAATTTTTTTAACTTCTAAGCATCGCACATTTTCAATTTGTATACCATCGTTTTGAAAAAAAAGGTACTTTTAAATGCAATTTGTTTGAAAACTGCATCTTCATTTATTTTTTAAATATTATTATTATTTTTTTTGTAGTTTTAGGAGCCATTGGCTTAATATTGGCAACGGAAGTACTCCACTTCTGTGGAAAGTAAAGGAAAAATAGTTGTAAAATATTAATTATATATTTTTGTTGCCATTTTTTCATAACAACCGAAAGAAAATGTAATAGGCGCTTTCAGTGTGACGTCAGTCATGACGATTTATTTGGAAACTGACTCCAAACAAACGGTTGCTATGCGTCATTTATTTTTAAATATAAATCGTAGAAAATGTTACCACTACATATCAAGTATTAAAACTCTTATATGTGAGATATAGATATAAGATATAGCTATAATAGACGAACAAAATAGAAAATACAGCATAGCAACCGTTCCAAGTTTAACAAGGCAACTGAGATTGGCTACAACATGCTTTCTCAGAAATATATAGACTAAGTAACATTTATAGTTTGCAGCACAAATATAATTAAAAAAGATTTCGGAAAAGACGTATACTACAATACTACTCACAAAAGTTAAAACTTTCAAAGCATTAAATAAAATTTTAAAAGTTCAAAACAAATTTCAGCCACCAACTTTTCACTTTTACGAACTTTTTACTTTTTACTTTTACGAACTTTTGACTTTTTACTTTTACAAACTTTTTACTTTTTACTTTTACGAACTTTTACTTTTTTACTTTTACGAAGTTTTTACTATTGACTTTTACGAACTAATAAGTATTTTTCTCTCTCGTACTGAAGTAAGAGCCTGGTGATGGCGCCGAAACTTGTCGGTTTTAGACTTTTAAAATTATATTTAATGTTTTAAAAATTTTAAATTTGTCTGTAGTATGCGTCTTTTAGTAAATCTTTTTAAATTATATTTGTGCTGTTAATTTCAAGACGTAATAGTCATTCATTGTTTGTTTACGGATACTCACAAAAGAATTACATTACTTTATGATCGACGGGAAAAAAGTTTAAAATTCATTTTAATGATGTTATGATACGTGAAACATACTCAAATAATAATAATAAAAAAATTCTACAATTGGTTTTCTTTATATTATGGAGCGTATAGAATTTATCGTTCAATTATATAGACACACATATTAAATCGGTTACATGACTGGCCATAATCGATTATTGCTGAAATTCCGACGACAGCGTTTTGCACTGTGGTATGCATTTTTAAACTGATCTAAATTTTATGGTATTACGTTGTGTGTGTAAATGCTATTATTTACAGGGCCGCAGTAAAGAATTCGAAAACATTACCAGATATGGACAGCAATTGGTGAAATCAGTTATTTACTGAATAAAATAAAACCGTAAGACAAAATGCAATAGTACACCTTGATCCAAACATGAAATGCACAATATGAACTTTAAAAGTCTTTCCTTTTTACGTAAATCTTACTTCTGTCTAAATAAGTTCAATTCAAATCACTGCCAATTCTACTTTCAGCTAACCTAATAATTATAGACTCTCCCATTTTAAACGAAGTGACGTATTTCTAGAAATGGAACAGTAATTAATAATAAAAGTATCCATTGACGACGGCCGTGGGAATTGCAGGTCGAAAGTACTAAGAAATTTTAAATAAAATGTCTATTTTTAACTTCTAACATCTATATTATTTTTCTTTCTCACCTTATAAGTAAAACGGTGAGCTTTTAAATTTCATACTGTGTATTGTATGAGATTTTACTGATTTATGTTTCTTTTAAGCTGGCGTTTTTAGATATTTCTTTTCCTTGTATGAAAAAACTTAATTTCTTGATAATATTCTTTAGTAATGTAAGCAGTTCCATAATCTATGCGTAACACATAATTTATCGTTCTTGTTTTGTGTGCTTTCGATAAACAAATAATCTATTTTCTTGAAATCTTTTCTAAAAATTTTAGACTCATGGATGTTTTATCATGAATTACAACGGAGTAATCAATTAAATTAACTGCCTGGTATAAATTTCATAATACTATAAATTAGTAAGAATTGAAATTTAATTTGGTATTTTGCAACTTATCTTTTAAATAATTGCTACCGATGTTCCTTCTAGATTTGATTGAGAAAAATTCCCTGGTTACGCGGAGTAATTCTGTTTATAAACTGGTGAAATATTGGACTGACACCAGAATTTATAAGCGAATGTATTAGAAAATACGAACTTTATTATTTTCACGTGCATTATAAAAAGAAAATTTTATTTAAATATTTCTTGGTGCCGTTTGTCAGTTTTTGAATTAAAATTAGGTGTCAAGGACACCGTCATCGAAAGGGTTAACATTAAAAATACTTTCTGTATCCGCTCTAGTTAAGAACATTTAATATTAACTTACAATTCATTCGAGTACCATGAAATATTTGCTCATTCCTAATATTATGAAGATTTTCTGGGACAGGTTTTGATTAATTCATTTGACAAATAGAGATTTATATTAAGGATTGTCCAGAATTGTTCTCAAAATACAGATACAATTCTACTCATCTTGATTATTTAAGCTGGGTTAAGACATCATGTGAACTAAACATTATTCATTTCTATAGTATTCTAAGATTTTGGTTGATTATTATGATGTATTTGAAAATTAAATTACATTAATAAGAACCCTGAAATGTTTGATACCCGGTAACTTTCTCTTTATTAAGGAATGGTCTAAGTAATTACATATATTTAACCCGTTCGGGACCATGGGTGCATATACGCACCCTCAAAAAATTCTAAAAAGGACATCATACCAGAATTTTCGTAAATAAAGATTTGGGTTATTTAATGAAAAAAAATCTATTTTCAGATATATCAAGCAGTACCTTACGAAATTTCTGGGACTAAAACACTTAAAATTCCCTGACTTCCCTGATCCGTACGATCATATGCATTCCTGGAAGTATAAGATATAGTCAAATTAGAAATACAATTGTAAATTTCTTTAATAGCTAAAAATCATCAATCTGATGTTATATCATCAGTAAATGTACGCTAAATTATTCTTTTATATTCTTTTAGTGTGAAGTAAAAAATATTTAGGACTTTTTACGATTTCATGTATTTAAAAGGGTTCAGGTACCCTTTAAGAGTCCAAAAATCAATTTTTTTTTTACTTTTTTTTTTTTAATAGCTTAAAGTTAAATGTGATTCTTTGGGAACATTTAAAAACAAACACCAGTCAAAAATTCACATTAGAAGAGAAGTTTTATCGATACTACATTGAGTTTTTACTGTATGATCTGGGCGTAATTTACTCGTAATCATTAAAGTCTATTTTCTTAAAACAACGATTTTGATCGTTGTGCACACGATTTCTGAAAAATGTTTAAATTGAATCAATACCAGAATAATTATATGAGCAATTTTTTTTTACTATGGAATCAATACCAGAATAATTATATGAGCAATTTTTTTTACTATGTTAGTATTATTTTCTCCCCCCCCCCCTTTTTTTATATTTAAAAAATTCTATAACTTTTCTGGTTACTAATGTATTTTACAATTTTTCAAAATTATTTATCGAATGATCTATTTTTATCTATTCATTCTTCTGTATGTAACATAAAGAAACTTCTATACTTGAAATTACTTAAGAGTATACTCAAATCTTATTGTCTTTAACATATTTAACATAAAAAATATTTGAAATAACTAAATGTGGTACTAACAAATTTATAAAATTTTTAAATTTTTAATAGCATTAAATAAGAAAATGAATAAATTGTAAATAACTATGGTTGTAGTGCAGGCCTCCTACACGGTAAATGAATGTATAACATGTACAATTTAAATTTGAAAATGTCATAATACATGGCTGTTAATTAACGATAATTGGGGAAAGAAAAATATAAATATGTTTTAAAATGCTTCTTGTGTACTTTGTTATCCATAGAAAGGAAATTTGGCGTCCAAAGATTTTCCAACAACTTTCAATAAGTTACTAAAATTCAATGTAAAATGTGTCATTGTTTTCAATTTTAATACTAAATATGAGAATCTCTTTTGTCATTTTGGGACAATAAAAATGTAGGCATATAACGCTTTTGTTAAACATTCAGGTAAGTTGAGAAGGTACTAAAAATCTATTTTGGCATAAAAGTGAAGATTTATAGCCTTAATTCCATTTATAAAATTATACAAAAAACACATTTTTGGAAGAAAATTCAGCTCTATGATATGTTAAGAAATGTGAAATGAATAGTTATCGTTAAAACACTGTTAGGCTTCCTTCAGGTGAATACAATTCGATTTTCGAATAATAAGAGATATAGGTTACAGAATATTTGTGCGAGGAGTTGGGGGGAGGGGGGGGGGCATCGTGATTTTTTAGATGCTTCGGTGGGGCGTGGGCAATAAAAGGTTGGGGAACACTGCTATAGAGGTTCAAAATGGTCTATTATTATGTATCTTAAATAAGAAGTTTAGAATTCACGGCTACTTTTGTAAAAAAAAATCTCGTAACTTCCAGATTTTTTTTGTTGCTGTTATCTTTTATTTTAGGATTTAGATGTTTATTTTTTTATGAAGATTATTTTCAAAACACATCATGTCTAAATGAAAAAACTTAATATATGTGCAGACATTTTTTATCTAATTGATAAAATAAATCCTTCTTAATTTGTGTTTTCAACTTTTGAATTAAAAGTTTTATAGTTATAGAGTGTCCATATCTTAAAGAGGTAACTTTTTTATGTATTTTCTTAGGTCAAAGGATACCTGACCCCCTTTAACAATTATCATTAAATTTCCGCTTTGAACGGTATTGAGAATTTACAATGATAAATATGATTGGTGTTTAACAATCCTTTTTGGCGATCCATCTTCCAAGCACGGAAAATACGTAATTGCCGAATTAGATTAAACGTAAATTCTGCCTAAGCATAACTTAAAATATGTTGTTCAAAAATTTTTATTACTTATCTTAGGGGTTTTCTCGAAAAACGTTTTTCCGCACGAAGCATTCTGACACTCCTATACGCTTCTTTTTAAACGTAAAATATGACACTTACAGACATCACTTGTAATCGAAAAGAGTTTCCATTTTTTGTTAAATGAATTACATTTTGAGCTATAATGCTGCTGTTGAATCATAAATATCATTATCGGGCTGTACTGTAAAGAAATTTGATTCAAAACATCAACTTTGACGGCGTTTTTTAAAAAAAAAAAATCACTGATATTATTTTAAACTGGAATAGGGAACTGGAATAGAACTGGAACTTCCAAGAACTGGAAAAAAAAACTGTTCGATTTTGTGGTTTCAGGGTTAGAGCAATCAGCGTTCGAAAAAAAAAAAAAAAAAAGGAATTCTGACATACTTTGGATTTTTTACTAACCTTATGTAATTATTTCAAATGAAAATCAAATTTCAAATTAATTTGCTTAAAAGGCGCAAAGGCCAACCTAGGGGAAAAGATTCCATGCCGGGACTCGAACCAGGGCCATCAGTATAGCGCACTGACGTTCTACCAACTAAACCACATGGAACGATACCCCGATATTAGTTGGTAGAACGTCAGTGCGCTATACTGATGGCCCAGGTTCGAGTCCCGGCATGGAATCTTTTTCACTAGGTTGGCATTTGTGCCTTTTAAGCAAGTTAATTAGAAATTTGATTTTTATTTGAAATATTGTATGCAAGGCGAATGTTTCTCTCTGGAAAAATTTCCAAATATTAATATAGATTCAGTCGATGCGGGATTTAATTAAGTGTTTGTGTTTGCCCGATGTCGGTGGCTCATAGAATATATTCCATCTTGTGCTGCGTTTGTAGCCTTGCCAACCTCTAATAGTGAAAAGTTCCAGGCTGGGTATCGTTCCATGCGGTTTATTTGGTAGAACGTCAGTGCGCTGTATTGATAGCCCGCGTTCGAGTCCCGGCATGGAATCTTTTTCACTAGGTTGGCCTTTGCGCCTTTTAAGCAAGTTAATTTGAAATTTGATTTTCATTTGAAATATTGTATGCAAGGCGAATTGAAAAATTTCCAAATACTTATATAATTATCTTGATAATTTTTAATTTTGTCGGAAAAAGGCAAAATAAAAGATAAAAATAAAAATGTTAGTACCTGGTATTTTCTCAAGTGTTTATATTAGAATTTTTATATTCTACTCATTCTTTATATTCCCTCATATTTGTAGAATGAAAAGCACTATGTAGTTATAGGAATTTAAGGTTAATTCATTGCTATTAATGTCATATATGTTGTTTGAAAAATCTTTTAAAACTAGGGAGCCCTTGCCCCCTACGAGCTACGCTCGCCAACCGCCGTTCAGACACTGTAGACTTTAAAAGCACGCTAATTTGATCGGTTTAAAAAATTAGGGAGATTTAATTATAATAAAAATACAGTGGCGATTTCCCTTTAACTGGCTGGTTTCGTCTTTCATTAAATCAGATCAGAGAAGCATTTGGAAATAAGCTGATATAAAATCAATTAAGTAAACAGATTCTTTGTCTCCCAGAATTTTTAAGAATGCTATAAGAAAGTTGTTTTAAATAAGACATTTTAAATGTATCGTTTTAAATCTTAACTAATTTTCACCAAAGTTTTATTTATATTTTTAATATTCACGTGAAAATACTTTTGTTGTTAGAAAGGAAATATTATTTGCGCTGTCTTAGAATTCACAACAATAGTTAAAATGATCATATCAAAACTTTGGCCATTTTAAATATGACGTAATTTCCTTCATTTAGCACTTTTAACGCATATTAATGAATTTATTATTTTACAATTTTCCTTTTTTAAAAAAAAAAATTTACACGTAAATATAGTTGTTGTGACGTAATTTTCAATATTTTCCTGCTTTTAATATGTAATCATTTAATTTAAATTGTATTTTTTTTTTGTCTGTTTATAATAGTCACGTGTAAAAAAAAATTATTTCAAGGAAATATTATTATTTGAGCTGTTTTTAAAATTGGCAACAATTTAAAATAATACTCTTTTCTAAAAGATGTAAAATATATGTCTCAAAATATTAAAAACTTGAATTTAAAAGGGAAATAAATTCTCAAAAAATTGGAATTAAAAAAATAAATGCTGTCTGCTCACCGGGAACTTCTAATGTAAATGCTGATAAAAAAAAAGGATTACATTCCTATGTACAGTTTATGCTACTATAAAACTTTTTAAATGGAACGATTTTGACCAACTTAAACATTAAGTATCTCTTAAAACAATTATTCGTTTTAAAAACTGTCTGCATCAGCGTGTTTATCAAACATTTCTCTATAATACCGTCGATTTTTATATTTTTGTATGCAGCAGTGTTCTTAATATTTTAAAAGAAAGACCCCCTGTCGCAAAAAAATCATAAGCAGTGGTTGTGGCAGCGTTAGTTCCTTCTTTTAGAATATAGAGATGCATTCATATAAAAAATATTTTGTTTTAATAATTTAACAAACATATGTCTGTAAGAATATTTCAAAAATAAAATAAACAGATTTTCACTAATTTTTTAAGATTTAAAGTTCTATCGTAATGAATATTATCCTACAATTTTTTTTTAAATCAAAATAGGTTTCTAAATAAATATTAATGTTGAATGTCACGGATTTTTCACAAATCCACGTATTAACCGTGATCATCTTATCCTGGTCTGGCTGTAATGATTATTATAGCACGACGTCAAATGCCATTAACAAATTATAAACTGGCATAATGTTATCTTTCTACAATTCAAACAAATTCTCTTTAATGGACTTTTTGTTTAGTACTTATAGTGCTTCCTGAAAGTTTAATGAAGTCGTAACGGAATACAGCAATTCCCCGTAATATTTTTAAATTCTGATTTTGCAGTGGGCTTTAAGAGTATCTTTTAGCACAGCAATTTCATTACATACTACATAAAATAGACGATTTTTAGCAAGAAGAAGGTACAGTGCAACTTCGATTACCTGAGGTAATTGGGACAGCTAGTACCTCGGATATAGGAAATCCCGGTTAATAGAAATTGTGCATATAAACTCGCCGTGCTCGCGAATCTAACATCTCTTAGAATAAAAAACAATAGACTATTTTTTAAATTATAAAAATAAACATATCCAAAGTTATGTTTCACAGCTCAACATATTTTTAGATGAAATCAACTACTAGTAGTAAATTTTAAAAAACAAATTGAAATTTTTGTAACTATACTAAGTTAAATATTGAAAGATACATTTTGAAAAATAAAACAAACTTCAAGAATGTATATATATTTTTAAATTTAATTACATTAATTTGCTAAATTTACATTATTAAAATATATATATATATATATGTTACCTTTCGTTGAACAAGTCCGGATTTTCTATCAGCGGCTGCCCGATCAAACCAATTTTTGAGCAACAAAAGATCTATCGGCGTAACGTTCCTTGTTTCCTCCAAATATTTTAGGGCAGTTGTTAGTGTGCTAAAAAGGTGTGGTCTTTTTCAAGGCTCATTCACATAAAAAATAACTTAATAAAAAAATTCGGTCTCGGTTAACAGAAACTTCGATTTATGGAAGCTCGGTTAATCGAGGTTCTACCTTAATTCCATTTTTTTAATTTTCTGAAATTAAAAAATATATACCTTTTAAAATTTATATTTTACGTGTCGCCAAAAGTATTATTTTCTTTTATACATCAGCAGTTTCACATATGCAATTTTTGCCGCCAATGATATCCAAACTAGAAAAGAAAATCATGCGTAAGACATAGAATATGAAACACTTTCCAGCACTTCCGGAAACATTTAACAAATCTTCGCCGTTTAATAAGGTAATGATAATACCTAAGTAAAAATTTTAAAAAACGCATTACACATTTGAAAATCTGATTTCTGCAATTACCGTCCATAGTTGGAAAGTATTCCAATTCTTTAGGGTAACCCTGTATATGTATTATGTAATATAGATTTGAGAATATTCTACAGAGTTTGCTAAAATTAAGTTTAACAAGAAAACGCATAACACAATCGAGAATTTCCCTTCAACAATATCAACAAATAGACGGAAAGTATTTGAATTTCTTTGTACAGCCCCGCATATTACCTACAATTTTTTTAAAAAGTTAAAATTTTAAGCTAAATTTTAATTCAGGCAAATACATGCCTAAACCTATGGATATCACACTTTCAGGAATTTCTATTCATAGTAGGCCATGTATTCATTTCTTTGGAAGACCCTCTCAATGATTTTATTTATATTCTACAAACATCTCATTACTAAATACAGCGTGTCCATAGTTAAACGAGCCTACTTTAAAGTGGTCTAGAGTTAAAACTATTGGTGAGAATGTTGTGAAATTTTGTGACGGACATAATAAAGGAATCAGAATTTGTTTGAGCGAAAAAAAAATGTAGTTCAAAATTTCGCCACCAGAGGGTGTTTTTTAATGAATTACACAATTTAAAAAGTTTTTACGGTTATTTTTTCTCAGATTAAATAAGACAAATACACAGACCACACCTCTAAAAAAATAAAGCGTAAAAACTTTAAAAAATTATTGGTGTTCGAATTGAACGGACCGTAAAAACTCTACTACAGCCGCCATTTTTTTCTCAGAGCTCAGGCCCAGTATTCAGTGGGCGGTGGCTGAATGTGTAATTTTTTAAACGCCCTCTGGTGGCGAAATTTTGAACTAAATTTTTTTTCGCTCACACAAATTTCTATTTCTTCATTATCTCCGTCACAAAATTCAGCAACTTTCTGACCAATAGTTTCGTATGTAGACAACTTTAAAGTAGGGTCGTTTAATTATGGACACCCTGTATATACGAGCTTGGAAGTGGATAGCTCAATTTAAAAACATCTTTAAGCAGTTCATGCTTATGTTCAGTAATGCTTACGAATACTTTTGTGCAGTACTGTATATGATCTATAGAATTTATACACATTACATATTATGCAAAATTTATTTAAAGTAAAAACACATTTCATAACTGAAAACGCACTTTTAGCAATTACTCCAAATAGACAATACTTTTAATGCAGTACTGTATCTGAAATATTTTGTGATTTCCTCTAAATAAGTGACAAATGCTGTGCCCACCATATTTTGTAGCAAGTACTTTATAGTAAATATCAATAATGTATATTAGTTTCATTATATTTGTAATAGAGCAACATAATTTAAAATTCTCTGCAGACAGTTTTCCCCGTAGATATTATACCGTAGACCGAATTATTTTGTGCGACCCTGTAAATGAATGATAATTGCTTTGAATTCCATAGTTTATAGAACGCATGTTTTACTGGTTTTCTCAGATTCATATCAATTTCAGAATGTTTGTAATCGTGCAACATCATTAAAACAGACCAAACGATTCTTCTTCTGAGACAATAATGTAACGGAATTATTTTGTGTGCCCTGTAAATGAACTGAAAATGCTACAGATAACAAATTCTAAAGTAACCCTCTTTTAATGCACCTTACACTGTTAAAAATTCCTGTAAATACGCAGAAGAAAAATCGAGATTCTCTGTAAATTTACACTAGTTCTCGGTTAAATTCATTCGTGTGAGTTTCTCGGTCAAGATTCTCTGTAAATTTACACCAGTTCTCGGTTAAATTCATTCGATTGAGTTTGTCGGTGAAGATTCTATGTAAATTTATACCAGTTCTCGGTTAAATGCATTCGATTGAGTTCCGCGGTCAAGACTCTGTAAATTTATACTAGTTCTCGGTTAAATGCATTCGATTGGGTTTCCCGGTCATCGTTTTACAGACATATCCCTCATCCTGTAATCTAATTCCCTGTAGCGATTTCCATGACTTTCAATCAAATTTAGAGTAGAGAAATAGTCGAAGCTAAATATTTTGAAAAAGTGGTAATTTTCTTAATGATTTTCCTAGCTATAAATTTTCTTAAAAAAAAAAAAGTTAAATGAAACATTTTCAACTACAAAAGCCTTTCCATTTACAGAGAGGATCATAATACATTTAAATACATTGCTTTTATAAGAATTGTGATATAACCATAAAAGTATTTTTGGTTAATTAATCTGATTATTTTTGTAAATATTTTACAAAAAAAGTTATAGCTACCGATATAATTAACCAATTTTAATGAAAAAATTTACCTAAATTTCACATTATTATTATTTAAAAATTCCAGTATATCTTCAGATATTAAAGAAGATAATTAGTGAGAAAAAGCAATTTCTTGATAAATAATTCCGTAAATACAGGATTAAAAAAATTAAATTTGATTAAAAAAATAATAGGTATTATATATCGGTCCAAACCTAATTAAAATAAACCGTTTAAGAAATTTTCTAACGAATATATTTGAAGCGAAATCTTTAAAGAGCACAAATACAATAGATTTTTCCCCGCTTCATTATAAAAGACATCCATTGTACACAACTGTAACGGCTCCTATGGCGCAGTAAGGTCTTTTTCTCCTGCCCAGAGGTCTCGGGTTCAAACCCCAGGCCGGCTAGCAACAAATTGTGTAAAAAATTAAATGGTTCAGCAGTTCAAATTTACTCGAAATATATTCTGATACTTCGAAGTTCTAAAATTCTCTAATTTCAAAAGCTATGTTAAATTATTTTCATTAAAAATAAATTGATTTACAGAGTCTTGTGTATTTTTAACGATGTGAATTTACCGAATAACTTTTCTGTTATTTAACAGAATCTCTGTTTTTCTAATCTCTGTAATTTTACATTAGACTTAAGATAATGGATTACGAGTAGATTCTCTGTAATTTCACAGAATTTTTTTTAACAGTGTAGTAATGCATACACATTTCATTATGTTCCAAAATGTGTAACTCCATTACAAAATACCACGTATGATAAAGAATTTTGAGTGTCCCTGTAAATTAACTATAAAAGCTATGCACTTCATTTTCAATTCTAAACATACCGTGGCAAGCTTAAACAGAGCATATTTACGTGAGTTTGAAGTCGGGAAGACAAACCGAATTCATAAGCAATTTTCAACTGTGTTGGAAAGCGTTAACAAGAAAGTAGGCATCTGAAAACTGACAAAAATGGTGCTACCCTTTTCTTTTCGCAAACCTGTGAATTGTAAAACATAATTTTATTAAGATACTGATATACCTGATACAAATTTAAGAAAAGTGAGTAAATGATACTATATTTCCTCGCCTAAAAAGTTTAAAAAAAAAAATATTTTTACCTGTTAAAGCTATTAATATCCATACACTCCACATTATTTTAAAATATACTAGAGTATATTTCTAAGTAATTTTATATATATAATCCTGTAATTATGATGATTAATTTTATTGCGTAGATAATGTCAGAAATTTTCATGAAATGTATTACTAAATAAATATATAGTACAATATATTATTTATCATATGTGTTTAAATATAATATATATTTAAATTTTATTTCATTTAAGTAAGATTTCTGACATTAATTAACGTTATTAGTATAAAGTATGTTACATTTTTTCAGTATATTATTTAATATAATTATTTATATTAAAGACATATTATATATATTTTTGAATTGTTTATCGCATATAATTTAAATACATTTAAAATTTATTTCAATATTATTTTAAACAAAATTTCTTTTAAAATTATATTCCACAGCTAATATACAACAGCTAATATACCACAGCTAATATACACAGCTAATATTCTTTATGTTTAATTATTAATCCTACAATTTATTTCTCAGTTGCATTAATTTTTTCATTATATTTCATTGAATTTAATGGTTATTTTTTTCTTTTGTTATTTTTCTCGGGTTTCATTTTTTTGTAAATCTGGTTGCACATTTGATTGGGCAATTTGAGAAATAGCTCCTAAATGCAATGCATGCTTTTCTCAATATGAACTCAATTGTGTTTTGCTTATATTTGTGAGATATTGCCCCAGATGAAAAGTTCCACAATATAAATGTTATTCATATTCTTGATATTCATTTTCTTTGCATTCCTTTTATAAATTTTTCTCTGGTTAATATTGCTCCTCCACTTTTTTAAACTAAATTTTCCATTTTTGATTTATTCAACTATTTTAAAAGATTTACGATATTATAATATTGAACTATTTGTGTTTTTCAATGTTTTGAGTTTTCTTTGTGGGTTCTGTATGCCGATTAGCTTTACTATAATATTTTTTATAATAATTAATGTCATATATTTTCACATGTCATCATCTTTTGGAATTTTGGTTAATATTGTTGTATGAACTTGTAAGATAAATTTTGATCCAAAGGTATTGTATACATATATATATACAGTAGAACCTCTTTTATCCAAAATTCTTTTAACCAAAACTCTCGGTAACCGAAATCCATTTTTAAAGCTTCATTTTTTTTACTATCACATTCCACGTGTGCAAAATCCATTTTGAAAGTTTTTTTTTTAAAAAATTATCATATTCCTTGTGGGCAAAATCCCTTTTGAAATCTTTTTTCAAACTATTATATTCCTTAAGAGCGAGCGGTCCTTTCTGAACCACGTGTACATATAAATATTTTCGATCCCTTTTCTTAGAATTCCTTTGAACGTTTGAATTTAACTTGAATTCCTGTAAGCTGACGAGTGGAACGAACAAATTAGCAATTGTAAAGGTTTTGAATATTTTGCAAAAGGTCTGACATGACTGAAGCAGCAGAAAGACTGTGATACTGGTATAAAATATTAAAAATAGAGCTTCAAAGGAAACGCAATCGAAACTGCAACAAACCAAACATCGCTTCAAACCCTTGTGAAAGGTACTTAATTTCAAAATTAAAACTCAGGTAATTTATTCTTGTTATATTTTGCTATTGTTCTATATTTATTAAGCACTTGTTACCATAATAAGAAATAGCACATATATTTCTCCTTAACCTTAAAATTTAAGCATTGTCGATTATCCGAAAATTTCGATTTTCCGAAAGAGGATCGGTCCCAATTACTTCGGATAATCGAGGTTCTACTGTATATATACATATATATATATATATATATATATATATATATATATATATATATATAATTCTCTCTATATAAGGATATGTTTGGTTTTGCTGTTTATACAGTTATTTACATTCAAATGCTTACAATTATTTATACAGTTATTTACATTCAAATGCTTAGAAATATTTATATTGCGTTAGTTGTTTAATAGAAGTAATACTAGATGGCAGCACTAAATTTGTCTCTTTAAGATAGCTCCTATTTTTAATTTTTCTAGCTCCATTTCAGTTATAATTTAATACACCAGGGGATATTTTTAGCTAAATTTTGACGATATTGTTAAACTGTTATTAATTAATTTAATAGTGCATTTTAAATAATGTAATTAATATCTATTTATTTTATATTAGATTAAATGTGTTTAACAAGGTATTTCAAATTTTATTTCAAATTGTATTAACTGCATCCTTTGGTATCATTTACTGTGATTTCTTAACTGTTTTATTCACCTTAATCTTTTTGATATACTGGCAGTCATGTGCGCGTGGATTTTTGTAAAATACTGAAATATTAATCGGTATGGTGTTTATTATTTATATTTTATATCCTATAAATATTTAAATACGTTTTATTGATTCTTCCATTTCATAATATTTGTTTCTATTCTGCTTTCATTTTTAATCAATTCACTTGATTTTTTGGTTGTTTGGGCACAGGGGAAAATAACTTTTAGCTTTAGCTTATTTTTCCCACAGAAAACAACTATTTTGCTTATATCATTGAATTCTGTGCCCTTGATAACGTAATTCAATGTATAAGCTTTTCAATTTTTGTCGGTTTCCACTTTTTTCTTTTTCTTCCATAATAATTCTTATATATATATATATATATATTTTTTTTTTTAAATACAGCTTTAATTCATAATAATTGACGGTGGATGGTTATGTTTAATTAATGGTTATATATATATATATATATAATATTAGGAATACAAATCGATTTTGATTGAAACATTTAAAGTAAATTGCCGAAATATCGAACATTTTCATTTACTGGCAATCTATCATTTTTTTTATATGCTACATTTATATCCACTATACACAACTATTGCTAAAAAGACATCATTATGCCCAACGTTAAACAGTGTTCGCTTTCAACTATAGCACAAAATAGTCCCTTTTATGTCATGTTTTAGTTGTTGAAAATAGCCGTAACATCGCAAAACGATACAAGTGTTTAACAATTACGAAAATAATGACTTTTTCAGTAGTTTTATATATGACTAACTCTTCATGTATGCAATAATATAATACATATTTTAAGTCTGTGTTGGTCACGCATTAAAATATATATATATATATGCCTTTTACGAATAGAATACTAATAGAATATTGTGCGTACACAATACGCGCTCCGTGTTTTTAAATCCTAACAAGTAACTTTTTGCATAACTTCATACACTTTTCGATGGAACAATATTGAAAATTACACAAAAATCGCTGTTACAGCGCCCCCTTCCGGCGATAGCTATTACAGCGTCCCCTTCCGGCGGAATTTTGCAAATTCAGGGAGGACCTTCTTTCTATGGCCAGAAACATACACAAAAAAATTGGTTCAATTCTATGCATAACTTCATAAACTTTTCTATGGTACAATGTTCAAAAATCGCACAAAAAATCGCTATTACAGAGCCTCTTACCGGTAGATTTTTTTCCAAATTCAGGGAGGACCTTCTTGCCATAGCCAAAAACATGCACAAAAAAATTGGTTCAATTCGATACATAACTTCATACACTTTTCGATGGTACAATATTCAAAATGCACAAAAATCGCACAAAAATCACTATTACAGCGCCCCCTACCAGCGGAATTTTTCCAAATTCAGGGAGGACCTTCTTGCCATAGCCAAAAACATACACAAAAAATTTGGTTCAATTCTATGCATAACTCCATATACTTTTCGATTGTACAATATTCAAATTGCACAAAAATCGCTATTACAGCGCCCCTACCGGCGGATGTTTTCCAAATTAATGGAGGATCTGCTTGCCATAGCCAAAAACTTTAAAAAAAATTTGGTTCAATGCTATGCATAACTTCATACAATTTTCGATGGTACAATGGCGACACACGGACATACGGACAGACGGACTAACAGATATTTTTATAAACATGTTTTTGTGATCTATGACCCCTAAAACGTGTAAATCCGTCGAAAACCGGAAGTCCAAAAAAATTTCGATTACAATACTTTCTTCTATTGAAAATAAAAGAAAGTAAAAAAGGTGGAAGGGGTTGTTTTTTATCTTTTTGTTGCGGCTACCCTTTAATATTATTCACATTATTGTCTAGCAGAGTTCGGATTATACCGGACACGGGCAATAAATTTATATTTGAAATTAACCCGATACATGATTCAAACCCGACAACATACGCGGGTTGTGTCAAGTTTGTATTTAGTTTTGTAAACTTTATAATGCCAAATTCAGTCCTTCAAAATTTGCCAAAGATTATGTTATCGCATTAAATAAATAAATAAATAAGTAAATAAAAATCTAGCAATATTTTCGAATCCACATTCGACGACATTACATAATAGATCATGGATTTTGTCAGTCAATCAGAACAAAAATTTTCTCAATTCACATTATTTTGTTTAAGTAGACATTCAATGTATCACAATTGTCAATTACTCATTATGATTTTTTAAGTATATGGAGTTTATAATTAAAATAATCTATTTAAAACATATTTTCTCAAAATAAAATTTAAAGTGCAACAATGAAAAAAAAATTACAGCCTTCTTTTTTATATAAGTACTTAAAGAAGAATAACCTTTAGCGTGACCTCTATTTCATTGTATAAAGGAATTTTATTTTTGTATTATGATGCGTGTTTTATCAGTAACATCGATAATGAAACTTTAATCTCAACTTATAAGGGAAAATATACATATCGTAATGAAATATCTGACACAAACGAGTAATATTTATAATAATATCTTAATTTGTTAAGTGTTTTAATTTATCGTTACGAAATATTCATATATTAACAGAAGTTTCTATTAATTGCTCTATTTTGTGTATACTATTTTTTTGTTAATATTTTAAAATATGGTAAATTTCACATTGCTCCAAATGTTAAAATATTTTAAATACTAAAATTTATAAATAGTCAATACGTACAGAAAAAATAAGGATAAAAAATTATTTAATTTGTTTTAAGAATTGAAATAACAACAATATGAACAGAGGTGTACCCTATGAACACTAGTAGCACAGTAAATTGATTAAAACCCTTTCACCGTCCGAGGATTTTGCAGTATTTTTATAAGAATGCTTGTAAATCCCAGGATATATATTTTTTCAATCTCAGTTTGATGATATAATATCTTTAATATCACTACTTTCTATATAAGGTTAAAAATAGAATTCTGTTTAAAATATTTTGATCTACACCCATTTTAACATCATTTCTAGGAACGGAAAAATCCGGGCCAAACGGTTAAAGGGTTAAAATGGGACGAATGATTATAGATTTTTTTGTGTAGAGGGGGATTTGTTTAATATCAGATTTGATGTGTAATAATACTAACATAAAAAATACTTTATTATTTTTACACAATTTAAGCGCTTATATTAATAACTTATACTAAATAACATGTATTCCGGTCTATTGCAGGCTCCTAAATTTTAAAATTATTTTTTTTTTCTATTTCAGATATTTTAATTTATTGTATTCTTTTCTTCACAAAGTATCACAAATAAGCATGAGGATACAGTAAACAAGATTACTAACTATAATAACTAATATAAAGTTTATAGGCAATATTTTTTGTTAACTGGTATATATCAGTTACTGATGTACAGTCGTGGAAAAAAAAAAGGAAACACCCCTTACTAACTCTGCAAAATTTACTGTAGAAGAAAGTTACTAAAACAACGCGATTCGTAATAAAGTTTACTTTTAAATGGTGTACATTAAATTTGCTTAGGGGGCCATACATATTAAAACGAACCACTATGTTTTTTTCAATAGCAGTACCCAATTCAGACAGCATAAATGAACCCTACACCTTTCAATTAGCTTAAAAACAAATTTTTATGTCACTCAAGCAGTCATCGAAGACTGCTAGATTACAGGATAGCAGAAGCAATTTCAAAATATCTAATCACTCCTATCATAGACAGCCTCTTAAATTCCCATTTTGCCGATTTTTAAGCATAATTTGAAAATTACTTGAAAGAAAAATGTGAAATTTTGGATTTCCATAAAGCAGGGCTTAATAAATCTAAATCCATAAAAAAAAAATGTAGGTTGCAATTCATGTTTTCGAATATTAATTTCATAATTCATAATTCATGTCATAAAATTATAAAAATTGAAAATTCAGGGTATTTATGTTTGGGTATATTAGATTTTTGCTACACAAAAAATTAGCACATTAGGAGTATAATTTCAGGAGATATAAATAAAAGCATGAAAATGTAATTTAACTTTAGAAGCACGAAATTGTGAATGCTTATAATTCAAAAACTTATCATTCAAATGACTTGAAATTTGGTGTCTAGGCATAGTTTGAACCGATGATTTCAAATATCTTGTTAAAATTGGGCATTATCATTGAAAAAAAAAGAAGTGTGGGTTCATTTTAATATGTAGATGGCCCCCTAAGCAAATTTTATATACATCATTTAAAAGTAGACTTTATTTCTAATCGTTCGGTACAAGTAATTTTTTTCTACGATAATTTATTGAGGAGTTAGTAGGAAGTGTTTACATTTTTTTTCCCCACGACTGTATGTACTATTTGTTATGTGCTTTACTAATGACATACGTGTGCTGTTTTAATTTTGAAATGAATTTTTCTCTAAAAGAAAAGCTATGTTCTTCTATTAAAGATTTTATAAAACGAAAAATATCGTTGACGCTAAATAAAAATTAATATATTTTTTTAAACCTTGCCTATAATTTTTAATTATTTGTAGTTTTTATTCATTATTAATTTTAAGATTCTGGTATGATAACAATTTCCGTCAACTCGTATATATACATTTTTTTCTGATTTATCCGTCATTTGTGATATGCATTCCAAAACATTAAATTAGATGGAATTTTTTTGAAAGAGAATTTTTTTTTTCAGTTAGAAAACGGTTCTGATAATCTTGTTAGTTTTTTGAGTACAAATGAATATATTTTTAAATCATATCTATAAATTCTTAGTAATCTGGTATCTAGCACCGATAGTAATTTTAAGATTCTGGTATGGGAATTAAAAAGCTATTTAAAGTCACCGAGAGAAAAAAAAAAACATCAAATGGTAATTAAGCGTTTTTATTTGTTGCGATTTCAACAAGACCTTCTGGAAAGAATTAAATATTGCGCACGCCTTTCAAAAAATTCATTGCTCCTTGCTATCATTTTAAATAACGATGAAAAGGACTTTTCTGACACTTGGTTATGGGGTTTTTAAGCCTCCCCCCCCCCCAAAAAAAAAAAAAAACTATGGATTTTCTGGGATGCTATACAGTAACAATTATGCTACGTCGTTCCAAGATATTAATTTCTTTTAAATAATTCATAATCTATTTATTAACTTATTTTCCCACTATTTTCACGATTTATTCAGTTCTAAAATTTGGAGGTGCGAAAACAATACGAATTTTGTTTCATAATATTCGTTTTTCATGATTATCGTTTTTTTTCATAATATTCGTTTTCCACTTAGAGGGAGAAACGAAATATCTGTCTACAAAATGAGTATAACGTTTTAATAAAGCATTAATTAAGATTAAACGAAATGTATAATTGTTTCAAAAGCTCTTAAATAGTATTTTTTTCTATGGCAGTATAACTATTTTTACTTTACTCAAGCAATCTACAGTAAATTATATTTAAAAAAATAGTTTAAATTGAAGAGCTAATACGATAATGACATTATTAGGAACGTATAGATATATTTAGTGCAAATGAATATTCTATGCCTTAATTCCTAGAAGGACTGTGATGCACATAATTTTAATTCCTAACAAATCACATAATTTCAATTCCTAATTGCCACATTGGCACGCGAATTTTTTTATGAAAATTTCACTTTATTAAGTACGCGAAAATATACTTTTATTTGTTTACAAATAAATATTAATGTAAATACAGGTGTCATTAAATTATTTCAACATTTTACGAATGGAAGTACAGTCGGGAAAAAAAAAGTAAACACCCCTACTAATTCTTCAACAAATTATCGTAGAAGAAAGTTACTGGTACCGAACGATTGGAAATAAAGTCTACTTTTAAATGATGTATATAAAATTTGCTTAGGGGTCATCTACATATTAAAACGAACCCACATTTAATTTTTTTCGATGGCAGTACCCACTTTTAACAAGATATTTGAAATCTTCGGTTCAAACTATGCCTAGGCACCAAATTTCAAGTCATTTGAATGGTAAGTTTTTGAATTATAAATATTCAAAATTTAGTGCTTCTAATGTTAAATTACATTTTCATATTTGTATTAAATTTTTCATGAAATTGTACTCCTAATGTGCTAATTTTTTGTGTGGAAATAATCCTAAAATACCCAAATATAAATACGTTAAATTTGCCATTTTTATAATTTTATTATGTGAATTATGAAATTAACATTCGAAAAAAATTATGAATTGCAACCTATAATTTTTTTGGATTTAGATTTATTAAGTCTTGCTTTATAGAAATCCAAAATTTCACATTTTTCTTCCAAGTAGTTTTCAAATTATGCTTAAAAAACGGCCAAATGATGGTTTTAGGGGCCGTCTATGATAGAAGTGACTAGATATTGTGAAATTTCTTCTGCTATCCTGTAATCTAGCAGTATTCGATGACTGTTTGAATGATGCTTAAGATGCCCTGATGGGGCTTTCTCGGTCAACAATCGAGTACCGAACTTCAATTTGGATACAGCTCTTAAAATGCGCTCGTTATAAAATAATTAAATTCTCGGAAATTTATCATTCGAATTTTATAAAAAATTGTTTTTAGGCTAATTGAAAGTTGTAGAGTTCATTTATTCTGTCAGAATTGTGTACTGCTATTGATAAAAACAATGTTATAGTTCATTTTAATATGTAGATGCCCCCCCCCCCCCTAAGCAAATCTTAATGTATCACTTAAAAGTTGACTTTATTACCAATCGTGCGGTACCAGTAACTTCTTTCTAAGATAATTTTTTGAAGAGTTAGTAAGGGGTGCTTATTTATTTTCCACGACTGTACCTTGCCCTTGAATGGGTTAAACCTTAAAAACTGTTTAGAATCTCCTATGAGAACATGTTCCCAGATTCAAGTCCTCAAATTTGTCATCCGCATTTATGTTTTAGCAGATTTTATTGTTTACGCTAACATTAAATAAGTACTCCTTCACTTCAACTTTTTGTCTATCTGCACTATTACTGCTTAGATCCACCAAAAAATGAATTCCAATATGGAATTTTTTGTGTAAACAAACGAGCACATATGTTCCATAGTATTATTGATAGCATTTTATCAGTTACAATAGCATCGGCATAAAAAAAAGGCCAATTAAAGCTAAATAACGAAACTAAAATAATCAAAAATTGATGATTATGAGGAGACCTGCGGATATATTATCTCATAATTCTGAAGCGAAAATTATAAGAATCTCTGATTTTTAACCAATGCAAAGGTAGGGTCATATTAAATATAGGCTCTAGTGTTATTACACAATTAAATACGGAAATTATAAGTTTCAAATTATCGCACTTCTAAGGTTACTTTACACCACTTTTAGAAAATTGATAAGAGATATTTTGATGTTTTTTAGGTTAATAGGAAGTTTTCGCATGAAGTATAGTCGTAGGGAAAAAAGTAAAAACTACTACTAACCCCTCAAAAATTATCGTAGAAGTAAGTTACTGGTACCGAACAATTGGAAATAAGGTCTATTTTTAAATTATGTATATAAAATTTTCTTAAGGGGCCATCTACATATTAAAACGAACCATAACTTTGTTTTTTTTCAATAGCAGTACACAATTCTGACAGCATAAATGAACTCTACACCTTTCAATTAGCCTATAAACAAATTTTTATGCAATTTGTCCCATAAGTTTCCGAGAAATTAATTATTTTAAAACGAGTGTATTTTAAGGGCTGTATCCAAACTGAAGTTCGGAACTCGATTGTTAACCGAGAGAGCCGCCTTCTTGATCAAGGCACGTTTAAGCGTCAATGAAACATGTTTGATTACAGGATAGCAGAATAAATTTCAAAAATTTACTCACTTCTATCATAGACGGCCCCTTAAACCATCATTTTGCAGTTTTTTAAGTATAATTTGAAAACTACTTTGAAGAAAAATGTGAAATTTTGGATTTCCATAAAGCAGGACTTAATAAATCTAAATCCATCCAAAAAATGTATGTTGCAATTCATAATTTTTTCGAATATTAATTTCATAATTCATAACTCATATCATAAAATTATAAAAATTGCAAATTCAACGTATTTATGTTTGGGCATATTTGTATTATTGCTACACAAAAAAATTAGCTCATTAGGAGCATAATTTCAGGAGATATAAATAAAAATATGAAAATGTAATTTAACATTAGAAGTACTAAATTTTGAATGTCTATAATTCAAAAACTTATCATTCGAATGACTTGAAATTTATTTTCTAGGCATATTTTGAACCGAAGATTTGAAATATCTTGTTAAATTTGGGTACTGCTATTGAAAAAAATGAAGTTTGGATTCGCTTTAATATGTACATGACCCCCTAAGCAAATTTTATACACACCATTTAAAAGTAGACTTTATTTCCAATAGTTCGGTAACAGTAACTTTCGTCTAAGATAATTTGTTGAGGAGTTAGTAGGGGGTGTTTACTTTTTTTTTTCCACGACTGTACATAATAAATGTGTGCTTTATTAGAGTTTCGCTTAATAAATTTACAATAGGCAGCAAAGAATCAGCAAATTACGTTTATAGTAAAATATGTTACAATTGTTCACTTCTATTGTTCTTCGAAGCTTTTAATGACTATAGGGATAAGAAAAAATATAATTAAATTAAATTCGAAAGTTCGAAAAACATTAAATAATTAAATGTAAACAAAATACATAAATGCCACTAATCATACAATTTCAACGCTTGTTATTTGTTTGTTTGTTTTTTTTTTTGTTGTTGTTTTTTAAGTATAAGTTTCATAAATAAGTCACATAAATTAAGGGTGCAAAAATACGGAAACTGAAAGTTGATATAAAAGAACCTGTACTTGCAGAATATAAACGAACATGCAGTATGTTACATAAAAAAAAATCAAAACCATTCACCATATTCTTTAAATTATTCTTTAATATTTTTGTATGCTTTCTGTGTTAACTCTCCTATGAACTAAACTTTAGGCATTAACTGTTTTCAGTAGTGCATTTTTCTTATTTATATGGGACCTGGGACAAAACAATAACAGCTATTTAGTGTTTTGATTGATGGTTGTTCAAGTGATTAGCATACAAAAGAGGAAGATAGATTGGTTTTAAGAATGCCGAGAGTTGTATTTAAAGAAGATTTTATTTGATGTTTTTCTATTATTACGGATTTCCTAATCGTCAAATACTGACAAATAGATTTTTCAATTAGAAAAAATAATATTCAGACCCGATGGGAAATTAAATTAAAAATTTTATATTAAATAATTTTTATTTCTTTTTTCCGGTGTCAGCATTTCTAATATTTTTAAATTCGAAGAAGTAATTATATAAACTCTTTTATCTTATCGTCATTTTATCTTATTTTCGTTTCGGATAGCATATCAAAGATTTATAACATTTTTAACTCTTTCCAACATAGATGAAAGCTGCTTATGAATTCGTTTGTCTGGCTGTGCTCTAGCTTATGTTAATATAATCAGATTGCTCGTATTTTGTATAAGTTATGTAGGTTTACAATAGAATGTTTGATATGGAAAATGAAGTGTGTAGCATTTATAGGTCGATTAATTTATTGATTATACGTAATTTCAAACATAAGGAGAGTGATATACATCATTTAGGTGGATTCAAAGATGTGTTTTCAGGAGTAAAGATTAACTGGCAATTACTATTCTCTTACAGGAATGCACAAAAAAAATTAATTCCATTACACTGTGATGTATGGGTATAAATGGTTTACTCATTTTAATAATGTTATTATATATCAAACGTAATGAAATTGATATGAAGTTGATATGAAGTTATGAGGTACTGTAAAAGATGCTGTCGGTAGAACATGGAGTACAAAAATTGTATCTTTTAATTTCCAGGGATACACGACACAATTCGGTTACAGGCTGACTATGATAAAATATTGCTATAAGTAGGGTTTCCGCTGTAGTATGAATTTTTAAATCTATCATATATATAGTGTATTACGCGGTTTGTATAAATTCTATAGATCATATACAGGGCTGCACGAAAGAATTTGTATGCAGTTCTGGATGTGTACAGCAATTGAGTAAAGTAGATTTCTACTGAGTTGTGTTAAAATTTCTTTTTTAGCTCATTTCATTGTGCGAAAAAAATTAAATAACATTCGTATTAATATTCTGTTAGTGTCTGAAAGCATTTTATAATGTATGTGCAACGCATGCATTGTAGCGCTTGTTGAAATTAGGGTAGGTAGAAAAATATAAGGATCTTCAAGAAATTAGCCGGACATTATTTAGTATGATTCGGTATATAAAATTTTCCTTGTATAACACAATTAATGCATATTGCTAATGAATTGACCTTTCGGATCAGATTCTTTCTTTTTTTTATTTTAGCGAACAATTACTTTTAGATTTAAAATATACTACATATTCATTACATACAGTACATATACGGTATATTACGATTAGTATATATAGTAATTTAATGTACGTGGTGTGGATACTTTACGTAGAAATCAATTTTAAATAAACTCTATTCATTTCAATGATCTTAGAATATATGCAATAAGAAAATCAACAGAATTTTTTAATGCCAAAAGAAAAAAAGTAGAAATTTTTTAATGCTCATTGAGGCATTCGGAAACTCGTCTTTGAATGCTTAATGCAACAAGCTCAACTGAAAATCACCAAACATTCTAATAGGATTAATTAGTTGTTATTCAAAATGTTACACTTAAGAATGGAGACCGGATTGTATGCATTACATTTATTCCAATAAATGGTCTTAAAAAATTTCCTTTATCTCACCTTTTCATGTACAGTACATCAAATGTTTGCGTAAGTTAGATAATAAATATTTTTAGTCTTAATTTTTTAATTAAAGTATTTTGTGTATTTAATATAACGTAATGCTTCAGCTACTCGCAAAATAAAAGGTCAACTAAAATTTGTGTGCCGTAGATGGCGCGATTACTCCTTCAAGAGTGACTCAGAAAACGAGGACTTTATAAAGAAGACATTTTCTGCCGAAATGGCGTCGATTCAAGAGAAAGCTCAATGTGTGGCTTGGATTCATGAAACGCAATCGCCCATTAATGTTCAGCGAACATTTCTATGTTGTTATGGATGCAAACCATCTGATGCAAAATCAATAAACCGATGGTATGACAGGTCTAAGGAAACAGATAGCGTTGCTTCACTTACACTAGGCCTGCCACTTCTGTGCAGATCAGCAACATTACCTGTTTCTTTAAATCTGCCATACCATCAATTTATTGATTTTGGATCAGAGGGTTTGAATCCATAACAACATAGAAATGTTCGATGAACATAAATGGGTGATTGCGTTTCGTGAAACCAAGACACACATTGAGCTTTCTCTTGAAGTGACGCCATACCGGCCGAAAATGTCTTCCTTATAAAGTCATCGTTCCTTGAGTCACTCTTGAAGGAGCAATCCTGCCATCTATGGCACACAAAAATCTACTGAAACTAACCTATTCAATGATACATCAAGTTACATTATAATACAAACGGTTAATTTGTAATGGAATATTATAATCAGTAGAAGACTTTTGGTTCCCCCTATATATATATATGTGTGTGTGTGTAATAATAAAAATTTTCGCCCTTTTATCTTAATTAAACTAATCCAAATTATTATAATATCTACCTATATTACTTAGCTTTAATACTATCTTAAACATCTTTATCTTTTCTCAATGCTTTAAATGCGTATTCTTTTGATATTCTAAAAACCTTAAATCGATTCGTCTAATGTTATAAAACCCATTAAATTACTTTTTTTTCATTTTATTCTGAAACTAAATTCTTTTTGTTTAGAATGTATTCAATATGATTTGTTCTCTGATGTTCTATATCCCATAATTCCTTGCCAAGCCCGCCAAAATTTGTTTAAGTTATAAAACTGACGCCGAGACTAAATAGTTCATCATTGACGTCACGCGTACTTCCCCCTTCCCTCGGAGCAAAATCCTATCGTAGCCTGCCTCTCGTCGCGTCCTCCCGTCTATTTTTACGGTGTTGGTTCTGTCACTTGTAATGTATTCGTATGTGTGTCTTTTTCGCAAGTATTTAACATATTACATTAGCAGGGAGACAGAGAATATTACGATTGTTGATTTGCTTAAATAACCCATGTCACCTGGAGAGCTTTGTTTACTGTTTCTTCGTCATGCTGTTCTAATATTTAACTTCTAGTGGTTTACATTTGACGACGTAGCAACGACCCGAATATAGGTAGCATCAAGTGGAGTTGTTGTATTTTATGATCATCTAATAAATATTCGAGGTATCTAAAGACTTCAGTTATTATTTCCAGGAAACTACCAATGGACGTCGGCCTGATCTTCCACTCTTAACCATGATTTTACAACTGCAAAACTTTGATTTCTCGGTTGAGTTAGATGGCGAGTGTATGGCTGCTGCTTAAGACCGATATGCTTATATCATACAAGTAAAAACGTACCATATATATGTATATATATATATGAGGACATCAGAAGCCAAGGGGTACAAGTGACAAAATTTCAATTTGGAGTAAATTGAGTTCAAAGATAATTGACGTTAAAGTTAAAGATCGATAATAATTGACGAATTGAAATAGGAAACTGCTGCTTTTTTCACAGTGGTCTTTGAACTCTTATTTCAATAAATGTGAAATAAGTAGAGTGCGATTTTCTTAAATTTATAATTAACCCATATTGATCATTATTCGGCAAAAGTGGTTGATCTCTGAAACACAACGCATAATTAGAAAATCACTTATATTTCTTTACCTGAAAAGAAAAAAGCATATTTTCAGGTCGTCTGTGCAGTTAGTTAATTTTTTTCAATTTTGTCATTTATACCCCTCGGATGTTGGGGCATATACCGGGTGTCCCGAAAAGGACTGACTGATTTAAAAATTCAGTAACTCTCAAACGGTGACAGATATTAAAAAAATTCTTGCAGGAGGGTTATGCATAAAGTCAAAAGTTTTATTACAGTGGTTTTCGATTTTAGTTCGATTTACAAACAATAGATGGCGCTGTAAGCAATAGTCGTTAAATTCAAGCTCGATTTTTGGTACTTCGTGGCCCGGATAATACATTTCCATCTCCTTTTTCTGCATGGAACAAGATAAAGGACCAAAAATCGAGCCTGTATTTAGCGACTATTGCTTACAGCGCCATCTATTGTTTGTAAATCGAACTAAAATTGAAAATCACTGTAATAAAACTTTTGACCTTATGCATAACCCTCCTGCAAGAATTTTTTTAATATCTGTCACCGTTTGCAAGTTATTGAATTTTAAAAACAGTCAGTCCTTTTTGGGACACCCGGTATATATATGGGGTGTATACAGTGCTGTAGTTGGGTGGAAATGCATGGGAACGCCGTTACCAGAAATATTTGGTTTGTTACTGTAAAAAATGTGTATATATATGGCGTACGAGCACAAACTTTTTTTTAAGCGAAATGAAGCTAGAGAGCTAAATCATCTTCTCCAGACTGAGAAAAATATACCCATTTCAACGTCTGAATGCGAAAACGCATTCAGCTGTATGAATAACATCACGACCGATGCAAGAAATTCACTGCTTATGGATAGAGCCAGTTCACTTATATTCATAAGCCGTGTAGGACATCCCTTAAAAGAATTTTGTCCTAGACCATACATGAAATCTTGGTTGCTAAAAGGAAGAAGATTAGCAGACGAAACATAGCTTGTCGTAAATCAGAAAGCACAGAAAACAGCTCTCATTATCGTTCTTTATGGAAACTTCTAGGATAGATGTGTCAGTAATATATGGACTTATTTCTGTTATTTCAACTAAATTTTGGTTTATAATAGAAAATGTTACTATGAGATTGATTAAATATGGCTTAGGTAAATACAATACTATAAAAGCTAGAATATAACAATTATATTTGTTAATTAAAAAAAGTAGGCTTTTAGCAAAATGTTTTAAATTGACTTTTGTCTTAGCAAAAATTCGGTAGCATCAACATCTTCTCTATGAAAAGGTGAGTTCCCACAAATACTTTTTCCTAACTACAGCACTGGGTGTATATATATATATATATATATATATATATATATATATATATATATAGTATATATATATATATATATATATATATATATATATATATATAGTATATATATATATATATATATATATATATATATATATATATATATATAGTATATATATATATATATATATATATATATATATATATATAGTATATATATATATATATATATATATATATAGTATATATATATATATATATATATATATATATTTCACACTGTGGTATAAATCAGTGACTGCCATCCTTTGGAGCCTTATGGATCAGCAACGTTATAATTTTAAATCTCACGGACCACACTGTAAAAAATAGTTGGAACGTTTAGTATTCTAACAGGAACATTTCCGATACTTTCGGATATGTGAGAGCTATTTTCGTTTTCTGAAACATCCAGAAAGCTTTCTGAATGTTTCGGTTTTCTTTCCGCGGTTCGCCTCTCTTCTCGCTAACGCATGCGCCAAATATTTCTCCCATGCACTGAAACCGGAATAGCCGAAAGTCTGTGTCAACGTGAACTCGTCTGTATGAGTAATGGCGGCGTGAGAACTTATGTAGCACGTGGATTTCAATTCGGTTTTATTTAGAAAAAAACAAACAATATAATATATTTTTTTTTATTTTGTGGGTAATTTTTATTGTGTTTTAAAATGATACAAGAAATGTTAACATTGCATAATATCAATGGACTGTTTTAAAGCTTCGGCAAATCATTACTATTGAAGACGGATTACAACTTTGAGTAAGTGTTTTTTTTTTAATCATCTACAGTATTATTTTTACTTACTATTTTTTATTATTAATTACTTCTTTATTAGCTTCCTTTGTTACAATACACGGAACGAAATGTATAATCTATTTATTTTTTTAATATATCACACCTTGTTTCTGTTTCTATGTCTGCATGTAAATAAGATAATATAGTTAAACTTGATGTTAATGCTGATTCCGGTACACAGCGTGCTCTTAATAAATTATTAAATGCGTTATAACGTAAAACAAAATTTATGTATTATATTTTTATCAAACAAGCTCAAGGTTCATTGGCATTTCACGTCTTTATTATTGATTGCTTTTATGTAAAAAATACAGTATTTTGGGTAAAAATAGACAGTAAACTATTCTTTCAATTATGGGATTTATTTTTATAAATCGTTATAAGTTAATAAAATTGATTCATTTGTTCTGCTGTTTCCTAAAAAAGTTTCAAAAATTGGAAATAGCGTTTATATGTCAGTAACAATACACAATAGAAATATCAATAATTCAATATGTATATTTTTAGTGTAATAATATTTTACCTTTAATTATACATTTCAGTATATTTTGGTTTATAAATTAAGTTACGATGTGTGCATTATAAATTTATCGAATAGTGTTAAACATATTCTGTTAATTTAATTAAATTTTTATATTAACCTTTTTTCTCCTCGAATTTTGATAGAAAATTAAAAATAATTGTTTTAAGTTAATTAACTTGTTCAGTACTCAGGTCCAGATATGTAACCTCCACCCCCCCCCCCCCCACACACACACACACACAGACTTTTTTTGGCAATGCTTCGAAAAAGTTAACTATTGCATTTTTTGCGATTTGAATTTCACTTGTTCATCTAAATGTTCTTGCTTGAAAAGAAAAATGCTTCTTCTGATTTTGCGAGACAGAATTGTGAAAAAATAAATAAATAAATAAATAAATACTATTGTTGTTTAACTTATGCACTTTCAAATAACCAAATTTGAAAATTGCTAGATTATTAACCATCAGCTTGTTTTACGAAAATATAGTACACAAAATTTCTTGTTTTAAGTTATAAGGCATTTTAATTTACTATTAATATTATGCTGTGAAAAGAAAATACGATGTCATTAACATCAATTGCATTCATATCTTATTTACATGCACAAATAATAATAATAATGAGATGTTATGTATTAAAATGTCTGTGCAACAAAGAAAAGCTAATAAAGAACTGAAATAATAAGTAAAAATAATGCTATGATTTAAAAAAAAAAAAAAAAAACACTTTTCGAAAGTTTTTATCGTTTCATTTTTAATAATAATACGGTTCAAGAACTTTAATGTTACCTGTCAGTCCACATGGTTAAAAAATTATTACTGCAAGATGTTAAAACACAATAAATTTTATCTACATTATGAAAAAGGTATAATAGTATTGATTTTTTCTTTCAGAATAAAATAAAAAAGATTTTTAAAATAAATAAATAAATTCATAAACCAACTTTCATTTAAAACTGACTCCTTCATAAAATTTTATTTAATAAAAATTCACAAATTCATTATCCTAAACTAAGCCCATTTCACAAAATAATCTTCAATAAATCAAAGTTAAAATACTAGTGCTAAATTCACCTTGAGTATATCATTAAAATTCATATAAAAAAGCTCAAATCAATGTACTAAAACTACTTGCAGGTGCATTACATATAATATAAAATTATTTAAAATATATTAGAAATATCTTAAAAATACATTAAAAAACATAAAAAAATTTTTAATGTATTTTTAAGATAATTCTAATGTATTTTAAATAATTTTATGTTATATGTATATGCAGCTGCAAGTAATTTTAGTTACAGTTATTTGTGATTTTTTATATGAATTTTAAAATAACCCTAGTCTTCAGAAAGGTTTCCTATATATTCAGAAACCTTTCCGATTCGTAATGAAAGGTTTCCTATACATTCTGAAACATTTCCTCGTCTTCAGAAAGATTTCATATATATTCAGAAACCTTCCCTATCCGTAATGAAAATTTTCCGATATATTCAGAAACTTTTCATTACGAATCGGAAAGGTTCCCTATTATAACCGAAACATTTTCCTGCTCGAATCAGAAATCTTTCCGTTAGTATCGTGCAGCAGAGGTCTCCGTTACTTTCAGAAACGTTTCTGAAATTTTTTTACAGTGCACTAATAAGAATTTTTGAATAATATAAGTATATTTGCACAAAGATTATCCCAACGGTTCCATTCTTTTAAGTTGAAATGTACCTATTTAATATAACGAAATTATAAATGAGGAGTGTCAAGCTGTGGCCTATGGGGTACTAGTATTTTTCAGTAATAATTTTACTCTTTAGTGGCAGAATAAACTTAATAAAAAAAAAATCAAAAATGTTTAATTTAACAAAATTATTAAAGTTAATTATTTCAAAATTACGAACTAACTGAAAATTATTTAAGTAGCATACATTTTTCGTATGTTTTTATTTTCCTAGCTTTTTGAAATAAATTCATATGATTACGGCATGAACGACCTCACTTTCAAAACTAAGATCCGTTTTTATTTCAAGCCGAGACCGGTAACGAGTTTTAATTGCCGTGGCACAATCAAAATATTTGTTACATACAAATATGTAGTTTTAAACTTAATGAAAAATTCCATTGCTTTTAAAGTGTGTAATGCATATTCACGTTTTAGATTGAGCCATTAAGTAAAAATTACGTGTTTCGAAGTTAAATAACAAATAATATCTACTAGCATAGTTATCAATTGCTGCTATATATTAAATTTTATAACTAAACGCTAAATTGTCATAAATATAAGAAGATGGAACTAATTAAACATCAATAAATTGAAATTTATTTTCTGAAACATCAGTCTTATTTTACAATGTTATAGTGGCAACTGCGTTCGTTTGATATCAACACTCATATTATTATTTACCGAAGATGCCAGTAGATAGAGTTTAAGTTGACTGTGGTGTTTCTTTTACAAGAATTACGGAGAAAACAAAGGTACAATCTGAGGTCGAAGTGGAATTCTTTTTACCCGACTGCCAAGAAGGGTTATGTGTTTCACGCGTATCTGGGTGTGTGGATTTCTTTATACCCTCGAAACAGCCCAACGGCTGGATGGATTTTAATGAATGAAGTCTTTATCGATTTGTCTTAATCGCTCGATGGTTATAGGCTAGGTTTTGTTTTTATAAATTCAAAATTGCGGCCATAAAATAAAAAATGACGGTAGAGACGATTTTTTTTTTTTTTTTTTTTACCCACCCTACTGAGTAACATATCATTGTATAGGTCTTTCAAAATTAAGACGATGTTTCATTGACTATTTTACAGTCAGGAGCTCCGTTTAAATAGTACTCAACCTGGAAGTTGTGTAAGTAGGATCTCTAGCTTTACTGCAACTCTAACCTTCATAGACATCTACAGTCCTCATCAAAGCAGTGTTTATAGATGGGAACTAACAATTAAACACAACTTAAATGTCATCAATACAAGTAAATAAAAATATAGGTAAGTAGTATAAAAAATAGTTTCACATAGATGAGAAATAATTAATTAGTTCACTTCTTACGCAGTCGGGTTTTTTGATTTTTTAAATTAAATTTTTTTATATCCAATGTGTATGTCTTTGTTCTTTAAATAAAACGAAGATAAAAGAGTGAATGATGAATAAAATACAAAATCATAAGGACGAACGAACACATCAAAATATAGCTTAAAATATTTATGATGAGAAAATGGATCCCTTATTCTGTAATCTAATTTAATTAACACAAACTCAGTACTAATATCTTATCACAATAGATTTATTTGATGCTGATTTCGGAAATATGGTTATGATAATTAAATTACGTTGTTTCTACATCTTTCCTAACACAAATTAGTAATTCGTAATTTCAAAAGTATTCTCTTACAGTCTTCAACAAATTCGGCTGCTTAAAAATTACGCTAATGGTTTTTATGTTCATCACATCCTAAGACATTTTAACAATTGTACAGCATACCGCTTTTTTACAAAGTAAAATAATTCCATTATTAATCAATCGTAAGCACAATTTTATATATTTCTTCAAAATTGGTTTCGTAATGGAAATATAACAAAATATCCATAAATCATATTAAATTAATAAATTATTTAAAAGTTTTGATATTTATATTTTTTAGCTTGATGAGCATGCCTTTGTATGGGTTCTTTTAAGGAAACTAAAGCTAAAATAGAGCATAAAAAAAGAGATTGAAAAAAGAAACATACGGAATACCACATCCAAAATTAAGCTTTAAATAATCAAGATGAGAAAATTATTCCAATATTCCTGATTCAATGATTTGAAATAAAATTTAGTACTAATGTCTTACCCAGATAGGTTCATATAATGCTGATTAGAGAAAGATAGGGAATTAAAATTATGGTAATTAAATTAATCTGATTTTTTCCTTTTCTTTTTCCCTACCTAAATTAGTAGTTCTCAATTTTCCAAAATATAGACAATTACACTATTCCTTACACCTTCTACTATTTAAAAAATGCAATAAAATATTTTAGATTTAATGCTTGTCAAAATATCTTAATTATTCTAAAACAAACCTGTGAAAAGAAGATAAACATTGATTTTTAAATTCCACATGTATGTCATTTTGTTTCTTTATCTAACATGTGTCGATTGTTTTTATAATATTTTTAATCTATGTTTATTATTCTTTCATCTAATTCTGCTGAAAGATCCTTGAAATCTGTTAGGCGATATCTAAAACGTAACTTGTTTAATGCACTTTGACATAATTAAAAAGAAAGAAAAATCGTGCGTCAAGCATAGATTATGAAACTTTCTCCAACTCTCTCTTAACAAACTCTCTACAAGTGGAACTTCACCTTTTAAAAATGTGAAACCAGATTTGTACAATGGTCCTATATAATAAGAAAGGCACTCGAAATTATTTGTACCTCCCAGTATATGAGCTATAGATCTGTATAATTAGTTTTCAACTATCAAAAGCCCATGTTCCATATTTTTGAGACGTTATTTCTCCCTTACATTGTCTACGTTGTCTCTCGCTTATACCTGCAAAACAAGGAAAATAAACTGTAATATATATACATATATATATATAATTAAAAATCCATAAAAAATTATTTTTTTTTTTTGTCATAATTTGAAAATATATATATATTGCTTTTGTTTTTTTTTTCAGATACAAGAGAAACAACGCAATAGCAGAATAAAGAAGAATCGAAGAAAAGAAATTATAGAAATTTCACATCAAAATCAGAGCAAAACCAGTTTTGCAATGTTAATTTTGTCGAACGATATTCACATTTCTAATAAAGGTTTTTTGTTCAATTTAACATATATATTTTTCCTATAAAATAAAAATGGATAAATATAAAATAAAATAAAATAATATAAAATAAAAATGAAATTTCTGTAAAATAATTAAATGCAAAAAAGAAGTAATAATCTAAATTTATTAAGGTTTTCTTATCTATCGACTCATCAAGTATGAAACTTGTGATTACAAAAGAGCCTGAATATGAACGGGGCAATCTTCCACCCGTAAATTTTAATAGAAATTTCCATCTTATATAAAAGCCATATTCATGGCTGCTGCTACTACTACTACTACTACTACTTCTGACAGTTTTTCGAGGAGCCTGGGGCCAATGCCCCACATCCCCACAGTAATACTTTGGAAACACTAACAGGAACTGAATCATGGCAGTACTGGAGAAAAAAACTTAAAATTTAGTGTGGGGAGGGATAAAAAACAATTCCTGAGCTCATATGAAAAATAAATAAAAAGAAAAATTCTACGTTACTAAAAATAAAAAGACTATTAAAGAAATTAAAGTTTTAAAATTTAAACTAGAAAAACAACTAGCCGTATGGCAGTGTCCCCCACGCTCGATCCAACGCGGCGCCCTAAGCAACCAACGAAGGATAAAGCTACTTAACTCCGCCCGACGTGCGCAGATCATGGCCTTGAAAAAGGCTCTTTGCATGCCTGGCTTCGCTTAGATTAGAAGAACTGCACACAGCGGTAGGGAGAGAATGGCATGACATCGCGGTGCTTAAGGAGTGCCAACGCGGCGTGCAACGCCGCCGCGCGCCTCCAACTAAAAGTGAGTACGAACTAGAGTGAATTTCGAAACAATGCACGGCCTAAAAGTATAATTTGGAAGCTCTGGTGGAGTCCCGAGGGCCATTCCAGAGTTGAAAGCACGAGGTTAAATATAACCTCCAGGAAAAAGGGGCGCATAAGGCATCCAAGAATTTTTTGGTTGCTCTATACTTCGATGTCAGAGAATGACCTGAACCCGCTCTGAGCGTGGTATTTATTGATGCAGGGAGAAATGGGAGGAGCTTAACTTGCAAGGAAGGAAATTTACTGGCTTTTATAAATAAGACAAAAATTTCTATTCTTTTTTACCGGTGGAAGTTTCATATTTGATGACCTGGGACAATGAAGCTTAAGACAATATTTTATTAATTAAAATCTCCCTGTTTCCCTTAAATTAATTTTATATATCATAAAAATATATATTATTAAAAAAATAATGTTTATATTAGATATTTAATATATTTCATTGCATTATATCACAGTAAATTATACCTAAAATGGAACAAGATGTCTGTAAAGCTTTCAGAATATGATGTGAATCTGATTCTGACACTTTTCAAGAGTCGCTGTTCAATAACTAATTTCGCACAAGCGATACATATCTTACAGTCTAGTTAATATTTAGAGTATACGTCAGACAAAATATCAGACGTAATTAATGCATGATCTTCAATAATTCCACATTTTATATCGTATAGAGTATAAGTATCATGATACCTAATATGTAACTTACATTTAATGATGCATACTTTACAAGTTCTATAGCATGTCATAATTCCGGATGTAGGAGATGGCAGTATGTAATACGTTTATCTTTTTATTTAATATGTATATTTGGTTTAATTTAATTGTTACTGCAATGTAACATGAGTGTATTGAGCATTATTAAACTAGTATTTTTAATTAAAAAGTTAAAACCTATGAGGCAATTATGTCTTACTAGGTAATACTCCATACTTATGTAATTTTAAAAGTAAATTTTGTAAAGTAAATCGAACCTCTAAAATAGGAAGCTCCTTGGAAGTTGAAAGGTGATTTTGAGCTATATTACAGTTTGAGGGATTGCAGTGCAACGTGCATTACGTAGGTTGTAAAATTATTTCAGATTTACATTCAACAGAATATAAAAGGCGTCATAAAATTTACCGCGGTTTTTAAAAATCCAGTAGCATGTTTCCAGTACCAGTAACAGGCGCTAGTTACTAGAACTGTTTTTGCGTGAGTGTAATATGTGGAGTCAAAAATTTCTTTGCTTTCTCGCTCTATTTGCAAGTATCACCGGTAGACGGCACTGCACTGTTCCAAACTGTTATGTATCTCAAAATAACTTTGCAACTTCCAAGGGACTTCCAATTTTTGGCGATTCAGCAGCTAAGTAGAATTAATGTGTCAACTGAATGGAGTTCTAATCAATTGTATAGATTAGTTTGAGCTTTCTAAGGATTTGTGACAACGCTGTATCATTTATTCAATAATATTTGGAACTGCTAGAAAAGAAGTTACAAACTTAAATATTTCGCAATAAAAACTTCAATAACTGTCACCGTTTATTTAATAATCAATTTACTAAGAAAACATTATCATTTTAAAATATGAAATATTTTGATAAAATACATAATAATGTTGTGAATATTTTGTTTTCTGATACCATGTAGTACAGGATTGCTTATAAATGAATTTTGCTATTTCCATAACCTATTATTAAATTCTAGTAGAGTTCCTTCATCATTTATTCTTTTAATCTGGTAATTCTCTTAACTTAAATATTTTTCCGATTTTGACAACTTGATTTCTTCTTTATTGTATCTGAAATGTATGTTCTTTTATCATTTAGTACATTTAATATTGAAGAAACCGTTAACAGTTTATGAGTTCTGGGGCATCCGAGTTTTAAGGCAACCCCCTCCACTGCATTATGTGTAAGGGTATGACACATCTTGAGTGCCATAAAGATAAATATGTATAGCGGCAGTTCAGAAATGCACTTCAATTAAATTAAGGATAGACAAATAATTTAAAGGATAGATAATTTTTATAAGTGGTAAAAAAGCCGGAAACTAGAGGAATGCCGGCATGGGTGAACTTGGTATTGAAAAAACTGACAATACCGATACTCACATCCTAGTTGGCGGTGTAAAGTCTTCAAATAATTAGTGATTAATTAGCAAAACTCTACCCAAATTTAGACATTACAAAGGACTACAGTTTCCCACGGAGAGAGAACAATATGTCTTGCATGGACGAAAAGCAGGCATCGCAAAGTATTTTATTTTCTATGCCTCTTGACACTAAAAATTCGTCACTGTACATCCTTTATAGATGGCTTTCTCCCCTGTTTGATCCTCGCTGGCAAAGTTTCATCCGCTCAGTAGACGGCCGGCGGCATCACCCGCGACTTAAAGAGAACAAAGAACTCCACTCAACACGAAGGGACCTCGCAGCGATTGGAAGTGTGTTGAAAGTGGAAACCCCACCCCACCCCCTTTTTCTCCGGAGGCAGAGAATGGAGAGGAAAGACGGGACGAAGGAAGAAGAGTTTCAGAGACGGAGAAGTGTGGTTGGATTTCGCAGACAGCAGCAAGCTGCCGTTTTCCATTCTTCGAAGAGACATCCTTTCTCTTGTGTAAGTAGAACTCAGTGTTTTCACTGGACATACTGGGGAAATTGGACCTTCCAATTGTAATTGACATCGAACCCAGTTTACGATATTCGTGTATAATTACTTCGACATCAATTAACCTAGAAATAAAATTGGCTTACTTTATAAATGTGATTGATTTCTTGTCCCAGAGCTCCAAACATTAATAAGGACATGAAATCACTACAGCGGTTATATCTGAAGTGTTGAAGACGAAATGACTAGAAAAACCGGAAAGGGTCTATTTACGCGGCTGGCTGCGCGAGTAACCAATCCGAAAATATGAGGGTGGCGGTACACCAGTACTGGATATACAGCATAGGAAAGATAAACAAAAAAATACAACACGTAAATATTGAGCAATGGAACAATGAAACAATGTGATCAACTTTACGGACTACCGAGTTGCGAGGCAACTTTACTACCAGTATAGAGGTGGTTCGTATTGCAAGCGCTTTCCGAAACCACAAAAGAAAATGTTTAAACACGTCGGTGTGACCCAATGATTTTTTTTTTTTTTTTTTTTTTTTTTTTTTTTTTTTTTACAAAATACAGCAAACAATAGAAATGAAAGTATATTAAGTTAATAAAGAGTTTAACAAAATGGTTAGAAAAATAAAAAATAAAAGAAGAGAAAAAAATTTCATTAGTTCCAAAAATGAACTGGCGAAAAAGCTACCCTGGTAATAATACACCATCTATAAAAATACTCTTTACAAAGACATTGCAAAAGTATAACAATAAAAAGAAAACTAAAAAACAGAAAATAAGTTATTTTTACTTTCTTCTATCTTTACAAGAAGAAAGTATTGGATTCATGAAAATTTGCGAATTCCGGTTTTCGATGGATTTACACGTTTTAGGGTTCAGAGATTCCAAAAAACATGTTTTTACAAAATGTCTGTCTGTGACTCTGTGAGTCTGTCTGTCTGTCTGTCTGTGTGTATGTGACACAAATTTTGTGGGCGCTCTATCTCAAGAACTAATGCACGGAATTTAATAAAAATTGATATTCAGTTAGTCCCTAATACAAATTGATGCTGATTAGTTTTTGGTGTAAATCGCTCAACAACTGCTATGCTGCATTTTTCACGATTTTCGCAATAGCTCTATCTCAAGAACCAATGCACGGATTTCGATCAAACTTCAGATTTAGTTAGTCCTTGATATGAATTGATGATTATTACGTTTTGGTGTAAATCGCCCAACAGGTGGCGCTGTTATGATGAATTTTGCAGGATTTACACGATTTCCCCAATAGCTCTATCTTAAGAACTAACGCACGGATTTTCATCAAACTTCAGATCCAGTTAGTCCTTGATATGACTTGCTACTGATTATGTGTTGGTGTAAATCGCCCAACAGGTGGCGCTTCTCTGCTGCCTTTTTCACGATTGCCTCAATAGCTCTATCAATAGAACTAATGGACGAATTTTCATCTAACTTCAGATTTAGTTGTATGATGACACAAGTTGTTGTTAATTAGGTTTTGGTGTTAATCAGCCAATAGGTGGCGCTGCTATGCAGGAATTTTCACGACTTTCGTTATTGCTCTATCTCAAAAACTAATGTACGGATTTTCTCCAAACTTCAGATTCAGTCAGACGTTGACACAAATTGTTGCTGATTAGGATTTGGTATAAATCACCCAATAGGTGGCGCTTCTAGGCAGCATTTTTCTGAATTTAGACGATTTCAGCGATAGTCATATCTCAAGAACTAACGCACGGAATTTCATATCGTTAGAATCCTCATGAGATGCATAGATTGCCATTTAATTTTGGCAGTGTGATAGCGGATTTTGAAGTATTAACATGTATGAGATAGAAGAAAGTTTTGGGATTGGTACATCCGACTAGTTTTCTTATTTATTTCCATTTTTTTTCTAATGGGAAAATTTGGAAAAAATTAAAGGAAAAGAGAAATTAAAAATAACATTAAACATGAAAATTCAGAGTAAAATACCATTTAAAGACAGTAAAACAAGGGCGAGAAATGAATAAAGGGGCTCGGTGCCCACCAAGTCTGTTAATTCGTAAAAAAGAAGGAAAGCAAAGCGATATAAGTAAGCGTCCTATCTTAAATGGGTAAGGTAACCGCAAGCTAAAGGTGATTTCACATCAATCAAGGTCGCACGCCACGTAACGGATGAAGTGAACTACAGAAAGATGACTAACTGTTTTCTTTTTTATGGATAATCTATTAATGGCACGGCACATCTATGAAATAACTGCGCAAGCGCAAACGTTGTGTTTTCATTTGTTTGTAGCATTTATATTCTGACAGTAATAGAATATTCTATCAATTTTTATTCGTGTTTTTGGACTTATTTATTATAGTTAATTATTTAAATAAGAACAGTTCATTTTAGAACTAATATTTATTTGTTAAAATGGCAAAATTTTGGCCATCGAATAACAGTAGTTTTCGAAATTGTAATAAAATTATTTTTCTTATAGAATTCATATCTCTCCTTTTCCAAAGAGTAAAACAAGTTAGTTACGTATTTTAACTTTAATTTATTAAAAAAAGATAAAATATTATTTAATACATATTATCAAATGTTGTTGATTTAAATACGCTCGATTTTAATTATTTTCTTTTAATGAAATGAAAAATGACGCATAAAAAGTAGTAAGTAGTTAATGTGTAAAGATTGAATTTTGTAGTCTTATTTTTTACTCATCTCTTGATGTGCTAAAGATATAAAAAAATGAAATACACGGTTGTATTCCCGATGAGAATACAACATTTATGGATGTTTAGAATATGCATAGAATTTAATTATAAATATAATATTCAATTTTAAGTCCTTTTGTTCGGTTATCAAGCGCGAACGATAAATTTCCAATATTCTCTTAAACGCATTGCACTCATCTTATTTAACTTACAAATATTTCATCCATTTAATTTTAATTTCATTTTATATTCGAAATCTTTTTAATTTAAAATGTATGCATTAAATGCTGTTCTATTAAATGAGCAAGTGTTGTTCATTTATTTGTTTAAATATCTTGCGAGTCTAGGCAATAACTTCAATAATTTTCCTAAAATCGCCAGATTTTTTTTTTTTTTTTTTAAACATACAAAGCCATTTAGAGAATCCCTGTTGAAAATCCACTTACGAATTTCAGATTGCTACTTTCTCACAGAAGATGAATCTTGTTTGCCAGATTTATTGCAAAATATTGTTGCTACAGCGTGTTTTGATAAAAATATGTGTATTTAAAAAAAAAGTCGCAATGTCATTTTAGTTTAAGGGCAAAAGGCAGTAACATGCTTTCGTAGCATTAGTGCTTTTCTCAAGAAATTAAAATGATATTGAGACTATCTTTTTATGTACATAAATTTATCAAAAGAAACTGTAATAAAAATATTTTGCAATAAATCTGGTAAACAAGATTCATCTTCCATAAGTGAGTAAAGATTCAGAAAATATGCGGAAGAGATGCGCAGATAGTAGATATTCTGTCATATATGAAGTCATACTGAAAACCCGCGTATTTGCATTATTCACCTCGTCCACTAGATGGCGTAGCTGTGTCAATATACTCTAGATTCCAGTATTGACATTCTATGCTTACTTACGTCGCTTTGGAGGAAAGTTAATCGGCATTGGTGAAATTTAGCTTGTTAGCTAAATTGTGGAATTCTTTCATATATATTGGGGAAAATTATTTGTAAAATTTATTTTTATAATTTACCTAGTAATATTTCCTCTTTATGTTTTAAAATAAAAAGTTTTCTTCCGGACTTTAGCAATGTATATAGTTGTATGTTACTTATCAGTAAATTCTTCCTCTATATGCAGTCAAGCGGGATTGGAATTTACGATTTGATAAACAACAATACATTTTGCTACTTGAATTTATATATTGCTTATTAAAATTTTAGCAAAAAATAAATGCTTATCCACTTAGCATTTAAAAATATCTTTAAAAAAACGTTTTATAAATTATCCCATAACTATTCAAATTCTGCAAAACATATCAAATGGAGTAACAGATTTTTTTTTTTTTTTTTTTTTTTTTTTTTTGAAGTAAATGATTATTTTACATATTTCATATAAATAAGATTGTATATAACTCACCATCTTGTTGGCAATATTGTTAAATACATATAATATAGTAACGTATTTTGATATTTTCTACATTTTTTCCAAGTCGTGAATATAAAACATTGAAAAAAAACAAATATTAATATTAAAACGTCAGGAGAAATGTACAAAATAAATATTAATATTTTCAAATCTACTCAATTAATTTTTTTTATGTATTTTTGTTTCATGAAAACTGGAATTACGTATTGGAAATAAATTAATCTCTGACAATCTGATATAATATTTCATGAAATTTTGTCAATTCAGCCGTTAAAAGAAAAAAAAAAATTAAAAAATTTGAAAAGTTAAATGTGACTTGAACAGCGTCATTTATTTGAAAAAGATCAACAAAGAGAAAATAATTTTGACTTTTTTAAGGGCAGAATAGAAATTTCGAATAGAGAATTCGAGTTATGTAATGGGCCAAGATAACTATAGTAGAATTAAGAAAACATTAAAATATTTTATTTTTAAATGCTGTACATTTCTAATATCCACAAATAAAACTACTGAGAACGTGTACTCAAATTTTTGAAAAATACTTTATTTAATTCATTAGGTTTATATAGGTGCTAAACATTATTTTTTTAAATACGTCTTTCGTTTAACTACCGTAATCAAAACGGTATTTTATATAATATATATATATAAAACTTACAATTAAATTCGCATTTAAATAAATAAAGATCACAATTTTATGGTTCATCAAATACATTAAAAAGAGCGTTATATATACATATATATATGCATATATATATATATATATATATATATATATATATATATGCATATATATATATATATATATATATATATATATATATATATATATATATATAACTCGCAATTAAATTCGCATTTAAATAAATTGAGATCACATTTTTCTATTTCATCAAATGCATTAAAAAGAGCGTGGTATATATATATATATATATATAAATATATATATATATATATATATATATATATATAACCATTAATTAAACAAAACCTACCACCATCAAATATTATGAATTAAAGCTGTAAGTATAAAAAGAAAAAAAATATATATATATATAAAGAAAATATATAAATATATATATATGTGTGTGTGTGTTTGTCTGTGTGTGTGTGGGTGGGTGTATTCCCTCACGAATCTTAGTTCGTAATCAAGTGTTCCTTTATTTAATGTAACATACATAAATAAATTCTGTACATTCTACAAATAATTTATAGCAACAATATTTAATATATAAGAAATATTTAATTATAACTTTTAATAAATTACTATCTGGGAAAATTTTGTTTTAAAACAATCTGTAACACATACTTTAGTTATTAATAAATTCGTCCCATTTCCTATTTAACGGATTTCAAAACTTTCGATAGAACATGTTCCTTAATTGTTCTTTCACTACTTTATTTTATTTCAAACACTATAAAACAGTAATTCACATCCTCATAGAAACCCTTATACATTTATACATGCTCAGTGATTTAAAAGATAAAACGAAAACTCAATATTTTGTAATTTGTTTAGTAGAAGGTAAGTTTAATTTCCCTACTACTTGTGAAATAGTTACAGTTGCAATTAAAATGTTTAATTTACATTTTTGTTTAACACATAATGAAACATACAGTCTTGGTACTCTAAATTTCAAAATACTTGATTTTAAAAGTTAAAAACACAACTTTAGTGAATTGAAAGTCGTGAATCGACAAATTTTGTTTCAGTAAAACTGAAATAATTTTCACGATTTCATGAAACGAAATTTTGTTTAGATTTTTTATATTTATGATATATTCAATGGAATAGACATAATTTACTAAATTAGATTAATATCAACACCAGAAAAATAAATTACTTTATATTTAGAAAAATTGCTTTAAAAAAAAAATCCTCTATTTTAGTATACTATACTCTTCTCATGATATTATTTTTATTTTTTCATTCTTTTTGTTTTATTCATCTCAAATTACTAGACTGGGTGGACGCCGTCCTCTTGCTGTTGCTTGCTCCCCTCGGCTTTTGCGTTTAACTGTTTATTTAGTTAGAAATCTCCTCCTTGTAGCTTTTTCTTGCATTTTTATTCTTTTTCCTTACAGTAATTTAAACTCTCTTGTAAATATGTATGTATTTTAGTTGATTTTCATTTCTTCACTGTGTTAAACTTTTTGCTTATCAAGTTATATTAATTGTATGGTCTCTGAATTGAGTCTTTTTTTTTTATGGGGCTTCCTTTGGTAGCTTTTTCGCCTGTCCTGGACATTTATGTGGATCATATGGAACATTTTTTTTTCTACTAGTTATACTAACAATTTTTCCTTTAAAAATTGTCTATCTTTTTAGATTTTACTCTCTCTTTCTCGTGGCTACCAGCCGCGTTTAAACGCTATTTTTTCTATGGCCCCCATTGCATTGTAACACGATATATTCTTAGCCTGGATGTAAAGTTGCCAAGCAACTAGGGAATCCACACACCAGCTTTATTGTTCCATTGTTCCAATTAGCTTCTTTAAAGATAATTGAAAAAATTAAATGTACATTGAACTAAATATATGTAGTCTAAAATTAGTGCCAATGCTAAAATTATCTTACTTTTGTATAAAATGATGTTATTTTTAAATAAGTTTTCTTATTTACCTGTAAGCGTTTTAGTCAAAACGAAATTTCATTCATATCTTGACTTACCAAAAAGGAAATATGTTATGTAAGTGATTATATAGTTATATACCGAGTGATAAAAACAAATCTATACTATTATTGTACCACTGATGATAGAAAAACATTTTCTGCTACTAAAAATGTATACTGATCAAATACAGCTTCGGGTATGATATTTATTATCAAAGAGAATGAAGTCATATCAAAATCAGAAAATTTATTTATTTTTACGAACTTTGGGTTTTAAAAGTTATATTTAGAAACATTTTCCGCAATCTCTGACATGTAAAACAGTAGAAATGTGAATTAAAACTTATGATGCATTAAATTTGTTAAATTTCACAAAAAATCCCATGTACATTTTTAGTGCCGGATACCTGCGATATTTCATAAACATTAAAATATCACATGTCTGTGAGTTATATTCCTTGAAGAATGGAGTTTTTCTAAGTATGTTTTACATACACATGCCAGAGAACAGTTAAAGCGTTTTTAAAAAATAATTTATATAAATACATGAAATTTCACCCCAGAGACTAATTAAAAGAAATTCGTACATTAATACATATACATTCGTATGCAAAATACGTACGATACCTAAAATGTGTATTTAATACATATGCTTTTTTGTAATTGGAAGTATCTTTCTATCATTAACTGTTTAAGAAACGACTTAATTTTTTTAATCATCCCATATATCTTTGAACAATTAATAAACACATATATTGTATTATAAAACTAAGAAAATGTTTATTGCTTCAAGATAATTTTGAAATGCGTACATAACAAATGTCACTCTTTTTTAGTACTTTTAAAAAAATTGCAGAAAGTGAATTCATTTTTGTCGCGGGTCATTCCATGTAATTACATAAGTGATAGGATCTTATGAATCCCAAAATTTCTTTTAGAATTCCTTTAAAAAATTATAGAACAAATAATCTTAGACAAACCAATAACATATTTTTTTTTACTTTATATAGAAAGGAGGTACAATTTTTACATATAGTAGCAGATTCATTTGAAAGGGCAAATAACGGACTCTTATTTGTATAGGCTAAATTTTATTTATGTTGTACTAAAATTCGAATCTTTTGGAGCTATAAATGTCTCTCATGAATTGCCCTTTTTAAAATTTTCAATTTTTAAAACACTACATCAGTTTTACATTAACAAGTCTATATCTTTCACGTAACTCTTATACATACTTAAATTGCGGAAAAAAACCTACACTATTCGTATTCTTTCCCTTTGAAAAGAAGAGAAAATTTGAGAACGAAAATATTTTTTTAACAAAAAACAAAAAATAAATCACGTAAAAAAAACTAAATATGCCATGTTTAAGAGTCTCTATTAATACATTTTGAAAAAAGTGTAAACATCATTTTCGTAAATCCAAACAGTTAAAGAGTTACACTGCATTAAATTAACGAGAAACAAAATCACTTAACCATCACTGATATAGCATGTGTATGCACTAAAGTTGGCAAAAAAGATTATTTAAAATAATTATACATTATGTGATCTCTTTTTCAATGTCATAATTATCGTTAATTAAAAAAATTGTATTTATAAAGTTTGTATGGGAAATTCTTGCTGGGACCACTGCATGATAATGTTAAAAACGATTAAAGCAAGTTTAAGAACAACGAAAAATCAGCCGCAGTTGAAAAATTGTGTAGCCTGTGGACACAACAGAGATTGATGATTGGGTTTAGAGTATCTAATACACAACTCGAATATCATAATTATTTTTTAAATCAAACGGAAACCCAAAGTAAAACATGTAAACTGTCTAAAAAAACTATTTAGACTGTTTTTAAAGTTTTCATCTTACACCTTTTGGCAATTAAAAAAAGTATACGAAAATGCTATGTTATGTCCCTATTAACATATTTTGAAAAAAAGGTAAAATTCATTTTGTAAATACAAGTAGTTAAACAGTTACATTGCCTTAAAGTAACGAGAAACATCGTCACTTGATAATTAATAAAAGCTTAGTATGCACTGAAGTTGCCAACAAATTATTTAAAATATTAATAAATTATGTAATCTGTTTTTTAATTTTAAATTATCGTCATTATTTTATTTATAGTAATTGCATTTGTAAAGTTTGCGAGGAAAATTCGTGCTGGCACCACTGCAGGATAGTGATAAATATATAAAACTAGCAGAACTACCCGGCTTCGCCCGTGTCAATTTTAAGGAGCCCCCCAAGTAAAATAAATTAAACCGAAATGATACGGCATTCAAAATAACTGGAATTTGTACATTCCCATTCACAAATCATTAAAAAGACAATCAGAAAACATGACGTTATTGTCTCGCAACCATAGTAAAATCCCTGAGCTTTAATAGTAGTATACGCGTTTTCTTTGGTGGGTGCAAGAGAAAAATATGATAAAAAAACATCCACCAAATCGCGCAGCATATAGTGAAATTCTCGTTTGTATAGTATATATACACATTATAAAGTAAAAACACTATGTCAGTGCCCATAAATTGTGCCCCATAAATTGTAACCCATAAATTTTGCCTTTACTGACTTCTAAACACAACACAATTTCATTTTTTACAGTGTCGAAATGAAAAAAGTTCTTTCAAATAAAATTTGTTTGAAAATCGTATCTCAATTCTCAGATTTTAATGGATTTTAAAGTAATTTTCAAGCATGGGTATTTTTAAAGGTGCGTGCAACCCGATTACGAAAGATGAACCCATTTATTCTTAATGCAATAGAATAAAGGAAAGACATGTGTATGAGTATCGCTGGTATCATATTTACGGTGGCAACAACCTAACACAACAATACATTTCTTTTTTACTGCAATTTAACCTCTAAACATCGCACACCCTAAACATTGTTCGACCTGTCTTATAGAAAATAAAAGTACTTTCAGTAATATTTATCTAATTTTTTTATGGATTAACAGATTTTTTATGGATTTCAAAGTAATTTTCAAGCATGAATATTTTTTAAATATCCTTGAAACCAAATTACAAATTATTTACTCAATTATTCAAAAACATTGTAAATAATTCCAAATTTGTTTGTTTTCGTGTAATATTCAACAACCGAATTGGCAAACGAAAATAAAACACCAAATATAAAATAAAATAAAACATGAATTTAACAGATATCAAATCAAACTACTCAAAATAATCTAATAAGTATATTTTTTTAACTTTTAAAATTAAAATACATGTTTTCTCTGTCACGCGTAACAGAAATATACGATTTCTCACAATACGGGGAAAATACAATACATGCATCAATTATAGGCTTTGATTAAAGTATTAGATCAAGACGGTTTCCACTCTAAATAAAACATCACTCTTAAACGTAAACTTAAATTTTTCATTAATAGAAATTAAATCTACAATGATTAGATGAAATGGCGTCATTTTCCATAAATTTTAAATCGTGACATCAGCCAAGAATTTTTTTGAAAAGGGAACTAACTTTTATATTTTTACTATAAATCACAGAAAAGGTAACTACTGAATCTAAATCAATACAACACTTAGCTATAACGTATAGCTATAAGATATGGCTGTAGTATACAATCGAAGTAGTAAACAAAATGTAGGAGCCATTTATTTTTACAGTGATTTTGACTACACGTTGAAAACATTTGATAGAATGTGACGTCATATCTAGCCTTTGTTTTCTTTTTCCTTAATAGTTTTCATGAAATTTTACTGTCTGTATTAAAAATAGATGTTTTAATCAAAAAAAAAAAAAACATTCAAATTAAGGTGCTACGTTAATTAACCGCTCCTTAGTTAAAGTTTTTATTTTATACATTTATTTTATTTTATACATTATGTATATAAAAAAGAAATTGCATTTCCTATTAAGAACGACGTCAATTTCAAAAACGCAAAAATATAGCAAGAAAATTTGAATTTTTATTGGCAAATAAAAAAAAAATTAGACGCATTATCGTTAATTTTTTCACATTTTTGTGTAATGGGTGTGGCAACAGGAAAGAAACGATTTAATTAGAAATTTTAAAAAGAGATATTTCTATAATGTTAAATTCCGGAACATGGTAGAAAAAAGGGATAAATAGTGGTCTGATGATTTTTTTAAAGTAGACAGTGCTCTTTTCCACGTTCTAAAGCCTATGTAAATGAGGTTTCGTGCAAATCCGTCAAAAATTGAGGATTTGTATAAAGGACATACACACAAAGAACGGCTTTTATATATATACACAAGTTTAACAATAACGAGAAATCAGCCACAGATGAGAAATTACGATCTGTGTACATGACAAAGATTAGTTATTGAATGTAGAGACTCCAATACGCAACTCGAAAATCAGAATTTTATATGAAATCAATCACGCCACCCCCCCCCCCTCCAAAAAAATGTGATGTTAATAATTAAAAAAATATTACAACCAATCATGATATAAATATCCAATTTCATTTCTTTATGATTGAATCAAGGAAAGAAAAGAAAAATTCTAGTGATTTTAATTAAAAACTAGTATTATTAACTAGTCACTTTTTCCCTTATAAGCAAATTAACAGAACAAATTGCTTCCCATTAATATATATATATATACAGGGTGTCCGAAAAGTCTGGAAACGGTCAAATAACTCGAGAAATACAAAGCAGATTGAAAAACGAAAATATACGTGTTAAATATTTTTTTAAATGCTACTCAGTGATACCAAATTTGATCCTCGCAACCGACCCCGGGGGTCAGAGAGGGTCCAACTTTGAAATCTTGAATGATAACCCCATTTTTTAGTGCAGATTCGGATTCTACGGACAAAAATACGTAACTTTTGTATTTGACATTTTTTTCTAATATTCGTTGATCACGGTGTAATCGAGAAAATAAAACAGATACATATTTTGGTTTTCCCAACCAGGTTTTGACATCTGGAAATCTGATTGGACAGAACTTTCATCGTCAAAGTAGCCGTCTTTTGCGGGAATAGTGTTTCTCGAAAACCATCAGTGGTGTTTGTTTCGATGACGCTTTATATGTTTTTCCATAAAAATTATATTAAATTAGTACTGTATTTGCATTTTTTTTTTTTTTTTTTATCCAGTCAATCATTTCAAAATAATAACCTGCATATTTTGATTTTTTTAACGTGTAAATATACACCTTCCCTCCCGGACAGAAAAAGGATAATCTTCATTATTTGGGGGCCGGAGTGTGCAGATATTTTGCGTTTTGATGGCTTCTGCTACTTTTTTTTTTTCTTTAATATCATCTAATTCAGGAGGCTGATGCTGGTGTACAGTTTTTAAAAATTATTACTATAGAACAAAATATAGGACAAAATATTTTTTTAAAAAGATATAAAAACTTATGCTGTCTGAGCAAAGGATGGGATGTAGCACAAATTTCAGGGGGGAGGGGGGGGGGAGTTATATATTTTGATGATTGATTAGTTACTGTAACTCCAAAATATCAAGTCGGGCAGACACTTCTTCAATAATTCATATAAACGTAATAATTTATTGCAATTTAAAAAGTTTTCAATTTAACATTTTTTTCATAATTTTAAAATTAATAATTCTTCAAAGATCAAAATTAATTAAACTTTTTAAGCTTTCTTGATTATTTCTGGGAAAGACGGCGCTTTAATTTTCATAGGGGAAGAACAATGTAGAAAATTGTTTAATTATTTATAAATTATTACAATAAAATATCAAATGTGACAAAATACAGGGAATCCGAAAAGTTTGGAAACGGTCGAATAACTCAAGAAATTCATATAAGATTGAAAAACAAAAAAATACGTGTTAAATATTTTTTTAAAAGCTATTCCTTGATACCAAAGTTGACACCCCACCCCGACCACCTGGAGGTCAGAGGCGTTCCAACTTTGAAATTGTAAATGATAATCCCCATTTTTTATTTCAGATTCAGATTCTACGGGGGAAATGCGCAACTTTTGCTTTAACTTTTTTTTTTTTCGAATCTTTGTGGATGACGGTGTAATCCAGCAAACTGTGTCAGATACATATTTTATTCTTTCAACCATGTTTTCTAATCACGAAATGTGATGGGCCAAAGCTTTCGTTGCCGAAGTGGGTCGCCTTAGCTGGAATTGTGTTTCTCGAAAACTATCAATGGAGGTTGTTTCGATGGCAAAAGTGCTTTATATGCTTATGACATGCAAATTAACAGAAATATATTGAATTAGATTTCTATTTGTGTTTTTATTTTATCCATTCAGTCCATTCTAATTAATTAACCTGCGTTTTTATATATATATATATATATATTTTGATGTGTAAACATGCCCCTCCTCTTCCGGACAGAAAAAAAAAGATAATCTTCGTTATTTGGTAGAGGTATGCGTGGATATTCGGCATTTCGATGGCTTCTGCAGTTTTTATTTTGTTTTATACTCTAAATCGTGGTCAGGAGGTGGGGTGTATGACATTTTTTTTACTATTACTATAGAGTAACATGTAGGACAAAATAAAAAGAAGTACATATAATTTTTTGTGTGTGCGGGCGGAGGAAAGAATGGGGAAGTAGTGTAAAATTCAGGTGGTGGTCGGATTGGAGATTTAGATAATTTATTAGTTACTGCAACCAGAAAATAACAAGTAGGGCAAAAATATTTTCCATAAGTCTAATAAATGTAATAATTTTTTGTAAATTAATATATTTTTTCAATTTAAATTTTTTTTTCATAAATTTAAACAATAGAAAAATTTTGATATTTGAAAATTTTTAATTTAAAGGATAATTAAACTCTTTAACTCTGTCGGGATTTGTGAGGCACATATATTCATCGTCAAAAGGTGCATGTGGAATTTGTTTTGAGCACCATTAATAAATGAATAATATTATTTAATTTTTTAATTTAAGGATTTTTTGGTATTTCACAAGTACAGGGGACAGTGGAAAAACACGGTGTATTCCAAATAAAATTTGTGTACGCGATGAGATCTCGAAAGGGTTAAAGTGTAATGATTATTTGCTAGGGTAGACGACGTGTTAATTTTCATAACAGAAGGATAATGTAGAAAATTGTTTGTTTATTATTACAATAAAATAACTTAAGTGACAAAAGTATAATCTAAAACATAATTGGCAGAAAAAAATAAAAACAGATCAGTTTGTTTTCTTCATTTTTTAAGCCCTAGAAGGGGCATTTATTAATATATTTCATTCAGTTAGTTCTACGTTCTTAAATTTTTATAACAAATAACTTAAACCAATTGAACAATTTAAAAAAAAATCAAACAATATAATACATAAAACCCATTAAAAACTTAGGTCCGTTAATAAGGAATCTAAATAAATTTTAAACTTTTTTCCTTTTTAAGTTGCAAATGTTTGTATTGCAGATTTGGTATTATGCTTATGATGAGTGTGTACAAAAGGATAAGGCACATACATGTAAAATACAAAAAAAAAAAAAAAAAAAAAAACATTTTTTAGTCTAAGATTTATTTCGATTTAATTTGAAGGGAAAGGGATTTTTAGGGTATTTGAATTATCATATTGTTTAAATTTTGTTTTTATTTTTTTTAATGTTCATTTGGTTTAACCCTTACCGGCGAGGAGTAATTCTGTTTATAAACTGATGAAATGATAGACTGACATCACAATTTATAAACGAGTTTATTGAAAATGCAAATTTTCTTATTTTCAAGTGCATTATAAATGGAAAATTTTAATTAAATATTCTGGGTGCCAGTAAAATAAAAATTATGAGCCCTTTTTTAAGGACACTGTCCGCAAAAGCTCTAACTTACTTGTTACAAAACTTTAACATTAAACATCGAAGTAACTGAATGAAAGGTATGAATAAAGGTCCCTTCTCGGCCTTAAAAAATGTAGGAAAAAAACTGATTTGTTTTTAATTTGTTCTGCAAATAACGTTTTTTGTTTATATATATTTTTCACATTTGTTATATTATTGTAATAATTATTAAATAATTAAGCACTTTTCTACATTATCCTTCCCCCATGAAAATTAAAACGTCTTCTTCCCCAGGAAATAATCAACAGTGCTTAAAGAGTTAAATTATATTTTAAATTCAAAAGTTTAAAATATCAAAAAATTTCAATTGTTTAAATTTATTGGGTCGTTCGGAAAGTCGCGTCCGTTTGGAAAAATCAATTCGTACCGGAAAATTCTATCATTTAATAATTAGACATTGATTCCGATATCTAATGTCTAATAATTACCGGGCAGGATTTTCCGGTGCGAATTGATTTTCCTAAACAGACACGACTTCCCGAACAACCCAATAATAAATTTAAAATTAGAAAAAAAATGTTAAAAAGGAAAGAAATATTAATTTACAAAAAAAGTATTACATTTATTAGAATTTTTGAATATTTTCTGACCTGCTTGCTAGTTAGTAGTTGCAGTAACTAATCAATCATCAAAACCTATAATCCAATCCCCTCCACCTGAAATTTACGCAACTTCCCATCCTTTGATCAGCCAGCACAAAAATATTTTATATGTTTGTTTGTTTTTTCTTGCTCCTTTATGTTATTCTATAGTAATAATTAAAAAAAAAACTTATACACTCCCATCCGGCCCCGAATTAAGTGATTTTTTTGACAGAAGACATCGAAACACAGAATATCAACACACTCCGCCCCCAAATAATGAATACTATCATTTTTCTGTTCGGGAGGGGAGGTGCTTATTTGCCCGTTAAAATATCAAAATACGTAGTTTATTATTTTAAAATGATCGACTTGATTAAAAGACATGCAAATAGAAATCTAATTTAGTATATTTCTATTAGTTTTTATGGAAAAAGCATATAAAGCGCCATGAAAACAATCTCCACTGATGGTTTTTGAGAAACAATATTTCCGCAGAAGACGGCAACTTTGACGTTAAAAGTTCTGGCCAATTAGATTTCGAAATGTCAAAACTTGGTTGGGAAAACCAAAATCTGTTTTTTTTTTGCTCAATTACACCGTGATCAACGAGGATTAGAAAAAAATGTTAAATACAAAACTTGCGTATTTTTGTCCGTAGAATCCGAATCTGCAATAAAAAATAGTGGTTATCATTCAAGATTTCAAAGTTGGACCCCCTCTGACCCCGGGAGGTCGGTTGCGAGGGTCAAATTTGGTATGACTGAGTAGCTTTTAAAAAAATATTTAACACGTATATTTTCGTTTTTCAATCTCCTTTGTACTTCTCGAGTTATTCAACCGTTTCCAGACTTTTCGGACACCCTGTATACATATATATATATATATACAAGGATAGAAATAAAAATTGATATTGAGGGAGAGAGTTGGGTTGGGTTGATTTTTCACGGCCGATTATCTACTAGAGGGATCTAGGCCAGAGGGAAGAGTGCCCTCCATGGGGTCTTTCTAAGGGAACCTAACCTGTATTTATGCATTGAAATCCAATGTTCGAAGAAAACAACGAAAAGTCAGGACGATTAGGACGACGGGGGTGATTCGGTTCGAACACGGTACCTCCAATCTACCAGATTCGAGTGCAGAACCTCTCTGCCTCTGGTGGGGCATTGAAGGAGAGAGATAATAGTTTATGAATTTCTTTGAATCATACCTGTTGATATTAATGAAATAGTTAAAATAATAGAGCTTGATTGGCAGATTTCACGTCTCGTATAGGTTAATAAATAATAGTAAATACTATTTTTTTAATATCTTCGTGTCAAATACTTCGCATTATCTCCATTTTTGTTTAGTGACATACATTTTAGAAACATAAATTTTATAAATTAACAGCCATCATTTAATTGATACACATATTTACATAGAAAAACTTCCAGTACATACAGTCGGTATAAGAGATTTTGTTTATCCTTCTATATATAAGAAATTAACGACTTGGAAATGTGCCAAACGATTTTGAAATAGATAAATGGAAATCTGTGTAGATACCGCGAAACGTATCTGATTGGTCAGAACTTTCTGACTTTTCTTAGCAGGAATTGTACTTGGCGAAAACCATGAAACTAGAGATTTTAGATAGAATTTCGGGGAAAAGGGAATAGACTTCTGTTTTTTGTTTTTATTCCCTAGGGATCGATGACAAAAGTGATTTTTACAGAAAGCAGATAATTTCCATTAACTAATGAGAACGGTGGGGGTGGGGGATCTGTGTTTCTATAGGCTTCGGCTATTTTTTATGAGGGAGGGTATGTAGTTTATTTAATTATTATTACTATAAAAAAAGAAAGAAGAAACTATTATATATATATATATATATATACATATAGATAGATGTAATTTTAAACATATATGTTGGCGAGGAAAAAGCAGCGAAGTGAAAATTTCAGAGGATAGGGGATTTATATGATAAGATTATTTACTGTAACTACAAATTAGCGACTTCATTACAAAGATAAAAAAAATAAAAATCCAAATAATTTTAATATTTTTTTTTTTTACTTTTTAAATTTAACATATTTTTTAAATTTACAATATTTTTAATTTTTAATTTTCTATTAATTTATAATATTATTTAATTATAAATTTATTTAACACTAGAACGTCCGGGAATTTTACTCAAATTTCATAAAAATATTTGACACCAGAATTGTTATTTAAAATTATTTGACTGATTTATTTAACGTAAATCTGCGTTGTTTTAATTTAACTTATTTTATGAAAGAATTTCTGGTCTCAGTTGACATTTAATCATATGGTCGGAGTCGGATCGACTCCTTCCGGGCGTTCTAGTGTTAATTTGTAATTAGTCAAATAAATTATAAATTTTAACTTTTTAATGATTTTATATTAAATAATTCTTATAATTATGAAACTCTGTGATCTCTAAAGATTATGTTCTTGGAGATAAGGAAATAAAATTGTCCGGAGTTGGGGAGGTGTGCGTTTTTACCAAGTGGAATCTAAATATTTAATGCATAAAAAATAAGGGATCGCAAAGGAATCCAGAATGAAAACTCGGAACAATTACGCCAGGGGTTGGCTAAAAATAGGGGTGAGTAGGAATCACTATTTTCTAGGCATAAACGATATTTCCAAGTGTACTTATATCGCATACTTTCGGGTTTAATCGATCCCGTTCGGCATCGCGAAGCATTAACACAGGATTTGGTGAAAGTAGTGATCAGGAGAGTATTTTTATAATGCACATGATCGAAAAGATGTTTTTACATTTTCAAATTATTACACTGGGGAACGCACATTTTGTTGACTTAGATCTGGCACTTGTTTTTGGCTAATTATTGGCATCTAAATCCAAAAATGACACCAGTTTTTTCTATCACGTCAATTTTTTAAGCTACAGGATACCCCCAAAATCATACTTAATGTGAATACAAAGGAAAATAAAGAAAAAAAATACTAAATAAATTATTCCTTCAATGGCTAGATATACTTACAATAATCTACATTGTGTTCTCTCAAGTAGTAAAATACTTTTACAAAACGAAAAAAGTACATATTAAGGTAAAAATGTTTGCTTGTAGCTTTTCCTAGCGTGTTCAATTTGTGGACAATCTCGCTTGATGCTTCAACAATAGTCAGCCATCATATGTTCCTCTCATCTACCTTCATACCGTTTTTCCATGAGCTTTAAATCTTGGTGGAATCGCTCACACTTGCTCATCACTGACTTCAGCAAGATTTTCTGTGAAGTATTCAAGATGGCTATGTAGAAAATGAAGTTAGATGCTCGTGTTGCAATCAAGCATTTTGAAGGTCTCTAAAAGTTTCTGGACAATTTCAGTGTAATTTTCTACTCGCGTATTTCTATCAGGAAATCTTTGACAAGGGTTATGAATGCCAACCAAGCATTCTTTTGAAGATCTGTCGTTGTCCCGATAAAATGTTCATCTTTAATGAGCTGCCGAATCTGTGGACCGTCAAATACACCTGCCTTTATCTTTTCAAAAGACAGGCTTCGAAATGAGATACTTGAAACAGTTTCCTTCGGTTGACAAAGCTTTCCCGAACTGCTTCATTGGACCCAGTTTTATATGCAGAGATGGAAATATGATGTTCTTTCTGTCGACAAGTAGCTGATTCAAAATGTTTGGAGTATCAGGTTTGACGTCAGATCTTGGAGGCCAATTCGACTGGAACCAATGCTTCTCACGAGCTCTGCCATCTCCCATACACAGAAAACAGGGATATTTGGTACATCCACATTGGTGGTCCAGAAGGAAGCAGGCCATTTTAAGGTCAACACAGATGATCGATTCGTGCATGTTATATTGCATTAAATCAATGGTTCTCTTTATGACCTCATATTCTTCGCGCACATAAACTGAATGGCATATTGGAAATGCTCCAAATAAATTTCCATTGTGAAGGAGCACTCATTTCAAAGTCTTCTTTGGGCTATCGATGAACAGTCGCCAGTCAGTTGCGATATAGGATGGAATTCCCAACTCCTCCATTAAACCATGTACGTTTAGGCAATAAAGAAATCTACCGTCATTTCGAAAGTATTGAAGAAATTTACTTTCTCTTGATCGGAAGTAGGATACCTTAGCTCCCTTTTCAAGCAAACTTTTCTCGCGCAGTCTTGATGCTAAGTGTTCTGAAGCTTTTTTCTTCCTATGGCTCACGTCCGATTCAGCATAGAATGATCACATTAATATAAACTGCAGAGAAAAACTTGACGTGATCGAAGAAAACTAATTGCAGTTTTGAAATCAGCACGCTTTTTTGACTTAAAAACAGCTGAAAAATCGAAGTCAACAGAAATTAAGTTAAAAATTGTTCCCCAGTGTTATTATTATTATTTTTGTAGAGTCTGATGACAGAGAACCTTTTCCACATTTCAGCCACTGAATTGGCTAGTCCGTTAAATGGTTAAATTACTGGTGTCCAGAGCATTTGGAGGCCAAATTTACGTTGGATACTTGGCGACACTAGTACGGTGTAATTTTTGAGATGCATAACTTTAGAAAATGTATTAGGTATATATTATTACCCGCAGTGTAAAAATGCTACAACAAACTTTTCTTTGAATGATTAGGTGTTTTCATCCTAAATTGCACATCATTTTTCTGTGATTAACTGCAATAATAAGAAGAATAAGAAAATCTGTCGCTTCATAAATAAACATTTAGATTTCCCGTGTATAGATGGAGAATATAGAAACGAAAATGCAGCTATTCGGTGCCATTTTGTAATTTACGTCAATGTTATATTAACTTTACAGACAAAATAATTCCTTTTTTTTGTTTTGCTTCTGGTAATTTTTGACTTTCATTTAGATATAGGTATTTCAAACTTTCCAACCGTGATTATTTTGCTTCTTTTGTATTGTTTTGTGTCATATATTATAACTTTTGTTTCATAACGTGTCATGTTAGTTTATAATTTATTGTTTTATTACAAATGTAAAACATTTACATAATATAATAAATGTAGCAAAATTATTATTTTGAATTTACTTATTTTTCTGAATTTGTCCAATCACATCTCTTTATGTTATAGAATTGGTTTTACGATTAAATTCCTTCTGTATCTTTATAATTCTTATTAGGTTTTTACACTTTTAGTAATTTTAAATTTTACCTTATGTTTGTTATATTTTACTTTGAAACTGATACAAAGAAACGCCTGACGCAACCACTTAGTTAATTTATTACCAATGAAATAAAATTTATGTCAAGGAGCATAATTCTTGAATGTATTCCGTTATCTAAAGATTTTAGCATTGTCTTTGAAGTGTCAATCTACTGTTTCCACATTACCTTTTTTAAAGTTGCTCACTTTATGAAGTAGTGATTGGTGAATTATTCTCTGTTTTGTTTAATAATAGAATGCATCAAAATTTTATATCATTTAAGATTTTTTTAATAATACTTTTGTTCTTCTTCTTATCACATGATCATCCAAAAGACAATGAATTAAAAATGTAAGATAATTGTTTCCAGGGATTTTCCTTTTTTTCCCTATTAGAAAGAGATACATATTTGTATTTACCTTGATAAGGAACATCTGTCAACTTGCGTTGAATGATTTCAAATCAGTTGGCAAAATTACGATTGATTTTGCAATGTTATTACCAGCTGTCGAATGTTTAAAGTCAGGAAATCGTGGTCAAGATTTCTAACCCTATTGCTTAGTGATAGCAATATTCCCGTGTACAAATCATACATGATTTCAGAACAGTTATAGATATGTCTTTCAATGATAGACTAGTTCAAGTTATAGCTAGGCAGTTGGGATTGCTAACATTGGAGTCAATCGTAGAGAACTTCTGTGTATAAATCATAAACGTGTAAAATTAAATTTATGAAATGAGAAATGTAAATGAATAAATACTAGTACAAGTAAATCTGCATATCAGATGCATCACTTTCAATTTTGGAAGACATTTGAATTTTAATCTTTCTTCACAAAATAGCTATCATCTTAAAATTCGCAATTTAGTAATAACTGTGCAATAATTATAATAACTCTTAAATAACTATGCATTTCTAACTATACAAGATTTCCCTAAGATTCAGAAAAACAACTTTTTAATAATGTCAAATTAGACAAGTTTTATTTAATTATTTGAAAGCATAAACGATAGTACACAGTATAATAGTTATATAAGTATAAATGTGCTTACTGATTTCTTTTATTCATAGATGTAAAATTTCGAACCGAATTTGGTGTTTTGCACACGCTCATCATTTACTACTGCATGATGATTTTCAGTTTTCATGGGAACTTTTCCGTAACCTTTTCGAAAATGTATAGTTTAATCTTCGAAACTTGTATTTGAAAGACGATTTAATAGCTGACAACTTCTGTGCTAATCTCTACCACCATTTTCGCACAAAAAAAAAAAAAAAAAAAAAAAAAAAAAAAAAAGATAAAAAAACTTTTTTAAGGAAAGTTTTCGGGGATTAATATAGATAATCATTCCTGTTAAAAAACAGCGGTAGATAAAAAGCTTAAAAGCTATTTGATTTTGACTTAACCATGAATTAATGACAGTACCGACTTTCACGAAAGGCTAAAATATTTTCTAAAAAATAGTATTGATCTTAAAAATATTTTCGTGGGAAAAAGAAATTATATTTGAAAAAAATAATAAATGTTAAATATAACTTTTTAAATAATTCTTTATTTGTACCCTATCATGCTCTTGTAACTATCTACTACAGTTATGTGAAATATTATGTTCCATATGAGTTTCTGTAATGGAAATCCTTTACTCTCATGCAAAAAAGTTATGATAATCTATTTCTTTTTCTGTGAAGGGAAGGGGGGGATGCAAATAACACCAGTTTTGGCTATACAATTTGCTTTCTATGTCGTTGATTTACGAAAAATTAGTAAACATATTTATTAAAACGTAGATTTGTAATAAAAAAATCCTTTTCACGAACTTTTAATTTAACATTTGAGAACAAATAGGATATTATAGTTTTTTTTTTTTTTTTTTTTTTTTTTTTTTTTTTTTTTTTTTTATTTATTTACGTAGTGAATTCTTTGCCTAATGTGAGTTTTTCAGACTGCCTGAAGATATTTTATTAATGAATAACAGAAAATGACTAATAAGAGCATCAGTAAGGCGGTAACTTATAAAGCTGTATTTAGATTAACATATGTTATATTATTAATTTGCTTTAATCTTCTTAAAGATCGAAATTACTTTGAAATAATGATATTTCAGATATGTTTATTATTTTTTTTTTGTAAGAATTTGTTTCCTAAAAAATGTTAAAATGTAATTCTTTATTTTTAAAAAGATGTTTTATAAAACTAGTAACTTATTAAAAAATCTTTAAGTAATACATATGCACGGGAAAATTATTTCCTTACATTTTGAAATTTATTTATTTTTTAAATTTATGTATATTTTATCAAATGCATTTGCAGCACATAAAAGTGTATTAAATACTTTTAATTTTTAAGTGCCTATTTTTTTTTTTTTTTTTTTTTTTACAAAATTCATTTTTGAGGCTACACCGGATTATTTCCTGTTAAAAAAGTACTTTTTTAATTAATAGCAACTATTGAATATATTTAACAGTTTTAAAATTACGAACTTGACGATTTCATTAGCACTTTGAAAACATTAAAAAGTGAAAACCTAATGAATCTCTAAATTTTTTATAAAGAATTTCAGTCTGATAAATTAACTGAATAAAAATTCTATCTTTGAGACTTTACATTTCAAAAATTAAAGGCTTAAAAGCGTCAAATTTAAAAACACTTTCCCGTTAAAAATAAGTAAGTACTTCTCATTTAATAAGACACTACAGATGTTAATGATATGGAATTTCATTTTATATTTATCTGAATAAGTTCAAGAAAAAAGTAAATTACTTCCTACTCTCCAACGGTTTTGGTTCTAAAAATATCACTTCGTAACGAGTAATATTTTTTTGAATGCATTAAGTATATTTTTAATTTCCCTTTTGGTAATAAAAGTAATTTTATATAGAACGGAAAGTTCATTTTCGCCCTTACATGATAATGGATTCAATAATAATTTTTTTATGATGCATATTGTTAAAATTCTTTTTACAAAAAGTTATTGCTGTATAAATAAAAATATAGATGTGCAATGTTTACATAGTTTATTTTCAGGAAAGAACGAGGAAATAAATGTACGTCTATGTGAAAATCTTCCATAATTTTATGACATTACATTATACTTTTTAAATGAAAATGACCTGTTTTATCGGCATAATAAAGATATGAAAATACACGTACTCAGTGTTGATAAATTGTAAAAGGTTAAATTTAGCGTTACATTAGTTCAGTTATGTATTTCCACTAGATTAATTAGACTAGATTAATTTTTAACACATCCTGGTCCGGACATTTTTCTACCAGTTGGAAATTTACATCTAATATGATTGGTTTACCAATTAGAATAATTGTGTTAAAAATTAATCTAGTGTAATTTCGTATCCAGCGATTTCTGGAGTTCCATTACATGAGATTTATTCTGTTGAGCTGAACCAGGTTTCAGACCCGATGCTGTAATCATCAAGGTTAGCTGGGTGAAAAAGTTCGACCAGAATCGTCCGGGATAGCTCAGATGCCAGAGCACTGGCGGCTTCAGCCAGGAGGTCCCGGGTTCGAATCCTGGTCCGGACATTTTTCTCCCAGTTGGAAATTTACATCTAATATATATGTATTTAAAAATTCTCGCAATAAAAATTTAAGTAAAATAAGTGCACTTAAAAGTAACCCTCTGCAGATGTCTTCTGTGCATGATTGCTTTCTCAAACGTCTTTTTTGTCTAGTAGTAATTTTAGAAGAAATACAGAAATTAATAATGCCGAAACTCTGTGCACACCATGTGATTATTAATGTCACGTTGTATTCATTGTTACAAATATTCAGCAAACTGGCCACTTATCTTCAAGGTGGGAGTAGCATAGTTGAGGTTTATCCCAACAGAGCGAAAAATGTCCATGAAAAGACAATTATTCGCTCTTTTGGAATAAACCTCAGCCATGCTGCTCCAACCATTAAGATGATTTATCATGTTGGAAAAAAAATTATCTTCTCCTCATTATGTCCAGTTATTTAACCGTTTTTAGTGTTCCGTATTTAAAAAGTAAAAATTGAACCATTAAAAGATCATTCCTGGATCTGTATGTGGGTCAATCCATTTCAAGTGGTCCAGCACTGGTTGCTTGACCATTTTTAAAAAATCTTAAGATGTTTGTACAACAACCCTAACATAATGGAAATTCTAAATGACTATTATTTTAATTTTATTATTTTTTGTTTGTGCATGGCGGCCATTTTTGTTTCATCGTCTGCAGCAATTTTCTCACATGAAGTGTTTACGGAATTGTAAATATCTCAACCTTTATTTCTCCAAATCAAGTACGGTATAAAGCAATTTGTTCAGAATAAAATGGGCTACAAATTTGACAATAGAGTAATTTCCTAAAATAAATCCTTATTGGTTAAATTTCAGCATAAAGTTGAGATTTTTTCCAAAACCGCTCCCTTTACAAGAGGAAGTTTTTCTAGCAAGAAAAACTTTCAACATGGCAATTTTTGTTTTATAAATAGGCCGAAAGTACTTGAGCTCACACGTCAAGTTCCAGATCTGGAACTTGATATCTCTTTGTTAAAAAAAAAATGCATAAACTTTTTAAAAATTACAAAAAATACACTTTTAAGTCTTTGATATCTCTGGTGGGGCACAAGATAAAACTCTGAAGTTCAGGATTCTGATAGTATTTATGGTAATATTTTGCATAAAAAAATTCAAGTTGGAGATTTGACTACAAGCTGAGATATGGCAAGGGCAATGTGTCAAAACAATACTAACAAACTATTGTTTTATCGTAGTCACAGGTACGTATTTATCTCAGAGTGTCATTAAAATTTATTTATTTTTATTATCTTTAAATAATAGTAATAGAAAATAATCTCTTTTGCAAAGCTTAGCAATTAATTAAAAAAATAATTATGCCTAAGGCCAGCATTTTATATGGTTTCATTTATTTTTATTTTAAGTAATTTTAGTAACTGAAAGAAACCTCAGTGATTTTACATTAAAATATATATATATATGTGTACCAGACATGGGACACAAACAGAATAGCGAAAGAGAAAAGCTGTAAATGTTGACATACTTGTTGAGACATGATCAAATGTGTCAAACCGCATTCCTGCTTGCTGTTTAAAAAACACAATTTCAATGCTGCTTGCCAGTCCCTGAAACTTGTTATTACCACCTACCCTAAGTATGTTTCTGTAAATGAAACATTAATACGATGTTACCATACATCAGCCTCAAGTAATTTTCAAAAAGTAAAAATCTCCAACGCTCCTTCAAAGTTTATACTGCAGAAAAATGACATCGTTGCATGTGTATATGATAAGATGTGGTATCTAGAAATTATTAATGAAGTGAGCCTTGAACATAGTGGTTTCAAAGTTCATTTCTATGAAGTCAGCAGGGGAAAGAACTTCATTCAAGTTTAAAAGAGATAACATGACTTGGTTCCTTCGAATAAAGTTTTGAGAAAGGTCACCCCTATGAAACTGACAACAGTATTTGGTCGAACACATAACATCTCTCCTAAATTATGTGAAGATATTTCTCAGATCTTTGGGAACATATATATTCTTTTAGTAAATTAAATATGTGTTGTTACACTGTTTTCAAGAAACCATATTTTGTGTGTAAACATTGTAATAAAAGAGATAAATCTATAAGTTTCTCATAATAGCGTTTGTTAATATTTTTACTCGCCATATCTCAGTTTGCAGTCAAATCACCTCTTTATATTTGTTGTGCATAATACTATCATAAAATACTATAAGAATCCATAATTTCAGATTTTTATCTCGTGCCTCACCAGAGATATCAAAGCCTTAAAAGTACGATTTTTGAAATTTTTCTAAAAAATGCGATTTGTTTTAGAGAAGAGAAAGCAAGTCCCAGATCTGGAACTTTGTGTGTGAGTACAAGTACAGTCGTGGGAAAAAAAGTAAACACCCCCTACTAACTCCACAACAAATTATCGCAGAAGAAAGTTACTGGTACCGAACGATTGGAAATAAAGTCTACTTTTAAATGATGTATAAATGATGATAAATTTTTGGCGGTATGTGGATGACGTATTTATAATTGCTGAAGAAGATGAACTTGTGGAGATTTTAAACAAAGCGAATTCCTTTTCCTCTTCTATCCAGTTCACGATAGAGTTTGAAAATAACAGGTCACTCCCTTTCCTTGATGTATTGCTCCAGAGAGAAATTGTTAATAATATTTCTATTTTGGAAACTTCTGTTTACAGAAAAAGTACTTCCTCCGGGCAATATTTAAATTTTAAATCCAATAGCCCACTTTCACATAAAATCGCAGTCATCAGATCCTTGTACAACAGAGCCTTGAGATTTTGCAGTGACAGAGTAAGTTTTGATAATGAAATTGGTAAGATAATGAATGATTTACGTCTCAACGACTATCCACGTCGTTGGTGTCTTAGAGTTATTTCGGAACTTACGAGCAAATCAGACCAGTATCCCACTCCTTACCAGCGTGTCAATCCCATAGGAACTATATCTTTGCCTTATTACAGTAATATTTCGGAGAAAATTTCAGCCGTACTCAAGAATGTTAATGTTAGGACAGCTCATGTTCCCTTGAACCGCATTGGTAATTTTTTCAGTAGTTTTAAACATAAATATTCGAAGTTTGACCTGAATGGTGTCGTTTATGAAATTCCTTGTAAAGGTTGCAGCTCGATTTACATTGGTGAGACTGGACGCTCATTTAATGCTAGACTCAAGGAGCATAAAAATTCTTTTAAGAAAGGTACTCTGAATTCAAGATTGGTGGCACATGCACTTGAGTTCGATCATGTCCCCGATTTTGAGAGTGCACGAATTGTGGAATCCAATTGCCCCGTCTATTTTAGCCGTGTCTTCCTTGAGGGTTGGAGAACCGTTTTAGCTGAATCGCCAATCAACGAAGCAATCCAAGTTCCTGCTGACTATTTTATCCTACTTAGACCGTAATTTTAACTGTTTTTTCGTTTACTGTGGCTCTTGCTGTTTTGTGACTCTGTTAGTTTACTGATGAGGGCTATGAAAATAGCCGAAACGTTTATATATATATTTTAACTATATTTTAATTGTTTTTAATAAAAATTTTAATATGTGTATGTCTGTAGTTATGAAAATTGTGTTTGATGATAAATTTGTTTTTTCAATAGCAGTATACAATTCTGACAGCATAAATGAAAACTACACCCTTCAATTAGCCAAAAATAAATTTTTTATGCAATTCGTACAATAAGTTTCCGAGAAATTAATTATCTTAAAACGAGCGTATTTTAAGGGCAGTATCCAAATTAAAGTTCAGTACTCGATTGTTAACCGAGAGAGCCCTCTTTTTTAACAAGGCACCTTCAACGCCACTCACGCAGTCAACGAAGCCTGCTAGATTACAGGATAGCATAAGAAATTTCAAAATATCTAGTCACTTCTATCATAGATGGCCCTTTAAACCATCGTTTTGCCGTTTTTTAAGCATAATTTGAAAACTACTTGGAAGAAAATTGTGAAATTTTAAATTTCCATAAAGCAAGACTTAATAAATCTAAATCCATCAAAAAAATTGTAGGTTGCAATTAATAATTTTTTCGAATATTAACTTCATAATTCATAATTTATATCATAAAATTATAAAAATTGCAAATTCAGTGCATTTATGTTTGGGTATATTAGTATTAGTGCTACACAAAAAATTAGCACATTAGGAGCATAATTTCAGGAGATATAAATAAAAATATGAAAATGTAATTTAACATTAGAAGAACTAAATTTTGAATTTTTATAATTCAAAAACTTATCATTGAAAAGGCTTAAAATTTGGTGTCTAGGTATAGTTTGAACCAAAGGATTAAAATATTTTGTTAAAATTGGGTATTGCCATTGAAAAAAATGAAGTTTGGATTCGTTTTAATATGTAGATGGCCCCCTAAGCAAATTTTATATACATCATTTAAAAGTACACTTTATTTCCAATCGTTCGGTACCAATAGCATTCGTGTACGATAATTTGTTGAAAAGTTAGTAGTGGGTGTTTACTTTTTTTTTTTCCACGACTGTACTTTCTGCCTATTTGCAAAATAATTTGTGATATGTTGACAGTATTAATTTGAAAAAAAAATCCTATTGTAAACTGAACCTGTAACTACGATAAAACAATAGTTTGGCAGTATTGTTTTAACATATTGCCATTGCCATGTCTCAGCTTGTAGTCAAATCTCCAGTTTGAAATGTTTAGTGCATAACTCTACCCTATACTACTATCAGAACCCTGAACTTCAGATTTTTATCTTATGCCCCACCAGATATATCAAAGTGTTAAAAATGTATTTTTTGCAATTTTTTTAAAAAATGGGAATTTCTTTAACAAATAGCTATCAAGTCCCAGATCTGGAACATGGCGTGTCACTACAAGTACATGCGACCTATTTATAAAACAAATTATGTCATGTTGACATATTTCCTTGCTAGAAAATATTTCTTTTGTAAACGGACAGATTTTGGAAAACAAATCTTAACTTTATGCTGAAATTTATCCAATAAGGATTTATTTTAGAAAACTAATCTATTACCAGATTTTTAGCCCAATTTATTCTGAACAAACTACTTTATACCGCATTTGAATTGGAGAAATAAAGGATGACATATTTGCGATTCTGTAAACCCTTTATGTGCGAAAATTGCTGCAGACGATTAATCAAAGATCGCCGCGATGAACAAACAAAAAAATAATAAAATAATAGTCAATTAGTAAAAGTAAATTAAATTAGTAATAGTAAATTAAAATAATAGTCATTTTGAACTTCCACCATGTTACGGTTGTTGTACAAAAAATTTCAGATTTTTTTTAAATGCTCAAGCAACCAATAAAATATTTTCTGGACCACTTGAAATGGATTGACCCTGTCCGTGTGTCACAGACATTTTACTCGTGAACTACAGAACGCGGAAAGTTCAAATTGACTGAAGTAATAAAGGATATTAACCAACATATTTATAGATTATTAACGATTCACAAATGTATTTAGGAAAAATATAGAGGGCTTTTTAATTTACTTGAACAACAAGAAAAAAAATCTTTGTATATAGTGTAGAAGCTTTCGCAATGACAAACTCAAACAATATATTTCTTTTAATTTTGGCTATCATATTTTCAGAGATATCGTCAAAAATGTAATGCAAAACTGTGTTCCTTACCCGTCTATTTCCAAATCTGCTGAAACTAAAATTATGAAAAAATCAGGGATAGTAGAAGTTAATTTAAACCTTGCAGAAAAACTGTAGCGATTATCTTATGTCACATAGTTTTTAAGAAAATAACATTTTACCCTTACGCCCAAATTTTGATTTGTGAGCGTTCAGCAAAGGAGTTGAGGAGCGCTTTAGATATCTATCGTCGCAGAAGTATGGAAGGATTGTTGATAATTATTTTCGTAAAAAAGCGTCTGTAATTAGCCCAGATATTAACCCTTAAAGAAACGGACGGTTTGGACATACATATAGACAAAGGCGGCTTACTGTATGCGCAGTGATATATACAGGTAATGCAATGCCTACGCCCAGTTACTAATGAATATATTTATTGTACGGAACTGTCTATACGCGAGTAATACTCGCTCTTGACAGGTTTTTTTTTTTTTTTTTTTTTTTTTTTTTTTTTTTTTTTTAATGAAAAACTTTACTTGATCTTATAGTGGGACGTTCTCAATGGTCAGAATAAAAGTAAATTACGGTTATGTAAAAGTTGTCAATACAAGCAGTTGAATGACCGGACAGATTTTTAATAGTGAATGATGAACAATAATTAAAGAAGAATTTTTATATATAGCAAACGATATTTTTTTAGATTTTTTTCTCACGGAATTTATGATACGATGTTTACGGTTTAAAAGTTTCTTTGTTTATATTTTATTCTCTATATATCCACTTGTTTTGTCGCTAATATTATGAATATACATAATAAAATCTGGAGCAGCTGTACAAACAAAGATATTTTCTTAAAAAAAAAAAGAAAAAGAAATTAATAAACTTATTGAAATTTTGAACCAATTAAAATCAAAATGAGCTCTACTCCTTATAAACGATAAATATAACATAATACTGCTTGTAATAGTAAACTGTTTTTAATTATCAACGCGCGTTTGATTAATTTACATTTGAATTGAATGTACAGTTGTTTTAATCCGAAACAAAATGATTCAAACTATAAAAGTATAATTTACAAATTCAAGATCGTTTTCATAATAAAAAATAATCTCTCTATAAAGCTATCTTAGATCCCATTTTGTATATTTAAAAAAAATATATATTTTTTAGTATGATGATATATACATTACAGTCGTATCAAATTAATGATTTTTTGATATGTTCCTAACTTAACTTTTTTTTAAAATATAGCATGCATACATGTTGCGTATTTATACTTAGATGTGGCAATGGTGAATATCATAGTTATTAATAAAATATTAAGGGGGTGGGATACATTTGAACACGTCGAAAAGTAAAAAATATCACTATGTTCCAAGCTTCAAAATGCGTGTAATAAGTCAAAATTAAAAATAAAATTCATTTAAATATAAAGCTCATATTTATATTTAAAAATATATATATGCTTATCAGATGTAAATTTTCAACTGGGCGAAAAATGTCTGGACCAGGATTCGAACGCGGGACCTCCTGGCTGAAGCCGCCAGTGCTCTGCCATCTGAGCCATCCCGGACGATTCTGGTCGAACTTTTTCACCCAGCTAACCTTGAAGATTACAGCATTTGGTCTGAAACCTGGTTCAGCTCAACAGAAAAAATCTCAGGTAATGGAACTCCAGAAATCGCTGGATACGAAATTACACTAGATTAATTTTAACACAATTCATATTAGATGTAAATTTCCAACTGGGCGAAAAGTTCAGTTCTGTTGAGCTGAAGCAGGTTTCAGACCAGTTGCTGTAATCTTCAAGGTTAGCTGGGTGAAAAAGTTCGACCAGAATCGTCCGGGATAGCTCATATGGCAGAGCACTGGCGGCTTCAGCCAGGAGGTCCCGTGTTCGAATCCTGGTCCGGACTTTTTTTCGCCCAGTTGGAATTTTACATCTAATATGATTTGTTTACCAATTAGAATAATTGTGTTAAAATGAATCTAGTATATATATGCTTGTAAATTCATAAATAAATATTGAAATGATAAGTTTAAATATATATGATAATAAGAGAAAAAAATGTTGCGCGCATGATAAAATCTGAAAATATGCATATAAAGGAAATTTTTGGTGAAAATAAATACATAATAGTGTTGCATTTATACTAAAACCAGAATATTTGAAAAAAAAAAATATTGACTAAATTAAAAAATTAACAGAAAATTAAAAATTTTCACTTTTTAAAAATATTTCTAAAGTAAGAAAATAGAAAAAAAATATAGAATATTACATTTTTCTGGTTTTAAGTTGGTAGATAATACAGCAATGAGTATATTTTGAAAATTTCTTTTGATTGCCATGCACAGTTTTTTAGTAACACTGAGCGCAGTTTCAAAATTCCTCATTTTGAATAAACGCAACTCAAAGTTTATTTATCCCATGTAGTCTTAATATATAGTCTTAATAAAACAGCCATAATTAGTAAACTAATAGGAATTTTTTAATGCTGTTTTTTAATATTGTTCAGAAATAATTACGGAATCAAAATATGCATTAAAAATTTTTGAAAATTTTGTAGGCTTAAAGGTATCCCACCCATTTAAAACCTTATATTTTTACTGCACATTTACTATTGAAAAGGCAAAATTATTTAATAGTTTGAAAAATAAAGTAAAAATATTTATTTAAAGAAAATTACAATAAGTCTGTGATTTTTTACAAGAACAAGGATTTAAACAATTTCTACAGAAAATTTGAATACGAAATTTATTACGAAAATTCGTATTTATTTAATCTTTTAACAATAATTGCAAGCATCGCACTTAAAAAAATATATAGGGTGTTATTAACTGACCTTTATATTATTTACTTTAAATATTATAATCACACAATATACCACACACAATACAGTAGTTAGTATTAGAAGAAATACAAACATATAATTTTTCATTTTGATTTATACTTTTAACCAGTGATATCCCTATTAATTATCAAAGGAATTTTCATATTTAAATGAAATGAGAACGCGGGAAGCAGTGAAATGTGACATGCGAGTTCACTGCAAATTTTTGTAACAAAATCTTCTTTTTAGGTAGAAGTATTGTCCCTGATGGGAATGAATTATAACATAAGATAACTAATGCTTTAGAGAGGATTTCAGTTCATTTCTCATTTTTGAAATGCCATCTTATAGAAAGAGTTATTGTAATAGTTACCTACAATATGTCAAATTACAATATATCAGTGATTTTTAAATGAGCAAGGATTTAAACAAATTCTACAAAATATTTTAAAACAAAAAGTTTTGCGGAAATTCATATTTATCAAATTCTTTAAAAATAATTGCAAGCATTGCACCAAAGAATATAGGGTGTTATTAACTTTAATATGTCAATATTATTTACTTTAGTTATTATAATCACACGATCACCGCACAAAATACAGTAGTAAGTTTTTGAAGAAATATAAACGTATAATTTTTCACTTTGATTTATACTTTTAGTCCGTGATATCCATATCAATTATCAAAGGAATTTTGCTTCATATTTAAATGAAATGAGAATGAGGGAAGCAGTGAAATGTGACATGCGCGTTGACTGCAAATTCTGGTAACAAAATCTTCTTTTTAGATAGAAGCATTGTCACTGCTAGGTATGAATAACAGAGTTGGGCAGTATCGAAAATACATGTATTTGAAATACATTTTCAAAATACATTTGTATCTTGTATTTTGTATTTTAAACAGATAAGATCAAAGTATTTTTGAAATGTATTTTCTGATGGTTTTACAATGCATTTTGTATTTTGAAAATACTCAAAATACATTTTTTCCAAATTTCAAACTGTCATGTTTAAACCGTACAGAGAAAAGCTGCGATTCACTAAAAGGAAATACACGACGGTTTGTTTTAATTAGTTTTCAAATTCTGTTCTGGAAGTTAATATAAACAAACTTTTCAACTATTGCTGAGATAAGGAGGTTGATGAATATGTTGTTTTGATACAGCAAACGTATTCTTGCTGATTAGTTGCAAAAATAACTTATGTATCTTAATGTTTCTGTGGGGATTAGAAGAAAAAAAAACATGTATTGTGATAGAACGGAAGGATCTTTCTGAGTTGCACAGGCGCAACGCTCTAACCGACAATATCCCATTGACCACAGATATAAGAAGCTCATTTTTTTTTGTGGTCTAGTAGTATTTAAAAATGTCGAAAAAGGAGTTCTTAAAAATTCGCCTGTTTCATTCATTATATAAATTTTGTAAAAAAATACATTAGACTAACTGCAAGAAAATTGCTACAATTAACTTTTAAAGGAACGATTTGACTATGAAAAAATGAAATTTATGGCTTTGAAAATTTTGCATTCGAATTATCCCTACTTTTTATGAATATTTTATAAAAGCTTTCTTTTTACGAATGTAAGAGTTTTATATTTTTTCTGCTCTATATTAAAAGTTTCAAGACTTTCATAGTAAGTGCAAATGATTTCTTATTTTTTTGTGCTTACATATGGTTTGATATTTTACCTAAGTGTTTTAATTTTAAAACTACTTTGTACGAAGAAACCGCACTTTTGTAAATAATAATAATAATTCAACTTGTGTAAAAAATTATCAAAATTTTTCATTTATATTTTTGCATTCAGTAATACATATTTTAAATTTTGTATGCATTATTTCTGAAGCACCATAATAGAAAAGTTGTGCCCCAAGAGAAGGCCTAAAAAATCTTGCGTATTTGGGAGCTTTTATTAAACACACGCGCATTTTATAAAAAGAAAAAAATACATTTAAACAATTTTATTCGGTGTCATTGTACATATCAGATTATTATAAAATGTGTTCTTTTGTAGACATATACAAAGAAAGACTGATACTAGACTAATTTGTTTTTACATTCTTCTAATAAATAAGAACAAAGTATTGGAATCGTGAAAATTTTCGACTTTCGTTTTTTGCTTAATTTACACGTTTTGGGAGATCTTGAACGCGATTTAACTATTTTTGGGAAATGTGTGTCTGTCTGTTTGTGTGAGACACGATTTTTGTAGCCCTTCAATCTCAAGAACTAATGCATGGAGTTTAATAATAATCAAACTTCAGATTAAGATAGACGGAGGTATAACTTAGCTTTGGGTTTATATCGCCCAACAGATGGCACTGCTATGCTTAATTATTTTATTCCATGATAGCTATATTGTATGAACCAATGTACAGAATTTCATCAAATTGCAATAGGCCTGAACAGAAATACTTGCCAATTAGCTTTTAGTGTATATCGCTCAACAGGTACTATGCTGGTTTTTCATGATTTCTACAATAATTATATACAAAAAAACTAATGGACAAAATTTAATCCAATTTCATGTTATTTTAGATCTTCAAATAAATTAATGCTGATAAAATTTGGAGTGCATTGCTCAAGAGGTAACGTTGTTATGCTGTGTTTTTACGATTACCGTAACATGTATGTAAAAATCTTTTTTTTTTTTTTTCGTTTTTTTTCCATGTCAAAATGACTATATTTCTAAATCAAATTGAAATGAAATAAGTATCACGTAGATAAAAGGTACCTTTTAAAAATAAATTTTCTGGTTCGTAGTGCTGATTTTTAAAAAAACTGAAGTTGGCAGGTGGTCCGTGAGAGCTATATCGCAAGAAGTAGAGCACGGAATTTCATCAAACTTTATTGTGTATATCGTCTTACAGATGATTTTTTTCTGTGCTGTGTTCTTTAGGATTTTCGAGATTTTTATATCTATGTATCTATTGAATAGAATTGCACCAAACTTTTTATGCTTTTTTTGAAAATCAATACTGTCTCAATTTTGGCTTCGAACACTCAGTAGCGGACGGTGCTATCCTATGCCTCGTGAAAGAGATTCCTTATCGGATCCATAATCTAGAGGTCTGCACGTGTCGGAATTTCCAGTCCCGGGTCCGGCCTGGCCCACACTAAAACAATCTTGTCCCGGCCCGTTTATATATCACAGTTCATATATATCACAGACCGGCCTGTACAAAAATCAGTGAAAACAGGCCCAGCCCGTGGAAAAATCAATTAAATGAGGCCCAACTCAATTTCTACAAAACAAATTTTTTCTAAACATACAATTAAGATTCTTTTAAGGAATACTGCATACATATTTATGGGATAATTTTACAGTATATTTTAAAATTACTATGTGTTCGCAAGACAGAAAATACACAATAACAACATTAATGACTACCTAGAGTCTTAGACTTTCACCATTCAAATAAGGATTCATTAAAAAAGTAATGCAGTTTAGAATAAAAGAAAAAAAGGAGGGTTAAAACATGATAACCTTTGAAGCTGTATAATAAAAAGTAAATTTGTAAAAATTATGTCTCTGCCATTAAATAAGGCATTTCTCAAATCCAAAGGAGCTTACTGTTTGAAACATTTCTGAATTCATTTATTTTCGGAAACGTATAAGATTGGCAGGTGTTCTTATTCAGAAACTATGTAATCGAATAAAGTTATCCATATTTTGATAAAGGCAATATACCTTTGAGAAAATACTGTCAAAGTTAAAGTTTTGAATCGGATTTCCGGAAGCGATAGCACGGGAAAGGAGAAAAACCTGCAGTCATGTGACAAGAATATCTTGTATCTCGATAAGTAATTTATTTGTAAAAAAGGGAAAACGTTATTCGATTCCAAATCCCATCAATAGTCAGGCCTGTCAATTTTAAGACTTTACAGTAAAACATTAGTCAGAAAATGTGTCAGGAAATTTCTCATTGTTGAGCAGTGAATTTGAGAACCACATTGAGATATATTTCCAAAGGTTCCGTTAAGAGAAGTTCATTATCGCTATTAATATTTTTACAAAACATACTGCCTTCCCTACACATCCTGAGAACAATAAAGTTCAGTTCGGGCCCTGCTCGACTATGTAGAAAAAAAATGCAAACCTGATCGCAGCCCGACACGAGTCTGCTGAAAAAAATTAAGCCATGGCTCAGGCTCAGACACCACGTAACTGTCCGATGCTGATCTCTATGCTAGACATGTTATATTTCTGCATTGGTGTTGTCAAACTAGCATCAGCTCGTGACGCACATTTATACTTATTCTCGCGAAAGTCACTTTCATTGTAAATGGCTCACATTTTATCGGCTCCGATTAAAATTTTATAGCCGGCCGGCAGGCCCGCTTAATTTCTTTTATCAACCCAGCCCGTTTGAAAATTCGCCTCCATTTTGCCAGCTCGGCATGGTCTGCGGGCCGGGCCGGGTACGGACCTCGTGCTAATTCCGGGACCGTGCAGACCTCTACCACAATCAATTCATGCAGTTATTCCTACTGAGTAACTTCCTTTACAAAGTAGTTTATTCATTATTAGTTATTCCTGCAACTTTCATACACTTTTAAGCACAATGTTGCCCCAATCTTTCAGGGTTTTTTTTTTTCTTTTTAAATCTTTCTTTGAGTTTTAATTGATTTTGCTTCTTTATTTGGAAATTTATAATTTCTAAAAAATTAATCAGTTTTGCAAACCAGCTTTGTATTTGACTAATGCAATTTAATGCACAATCGTCTTTATTTTTTTTTCAATGTATTTTGTATTTTAAATGTATTTTCAAAATACATGTATTTTGTATTTTGAATTTTTGAAATTTGGAAAGTATTTTGTATTTTGTATTTTAAGTTGAAAAAACAATGTATTTTGTATTTTGTATCGAAAATGGTTTTTCGATGTATTTTGCCCAACTCTGATGAATAATAACATAAGATAATTAATGCTTTAGAGACTAGTTCATTCAAATTTTTGAAATGCAAGCTTATAGAAATAGTTATTATGATAATTTCCTTCAATATGTGTGTCGTGTCAAATATTCTTGAATTCCTAATTTAAAAAATATTTTACATTTTCCCAAACAACTTTTAAATTATATATATATTAATCCCCCGTAAACTTTCTGTATCAATTATAATATGATATCTTAAATGATGATATACCTTATGATATAGTAAAAATGATATTCTAAATGTCATTACATTTCTGGAAATCCTTGGAAAACTTGAAAAAATAAGATAATCTAAATCTTATGTTCTATCGTTTCGTTATTTTTTAAATAAAAAATTCTTGATAATATGTCATATACAGGGTTTCCATAAAAAATATTTCTGTTACAATGACATATTTTAACAGTTTAATTTAGAATAAATTATGCATCAAATTGAAGATAAACAAACCTAGTTTTTCTTTAAAATGTTCAACATGTACACTTTTAGTTATACGGCACACGTCCAAACGAAAGTCCAACTCCTCCCATACTTCAGTTAACAAGTCCGGAGTAATGAAAGCAATATCTTCTTCAATTCTGTGTCTCAACTTCTGTAAATCATTAGGTAGCGGCGGAATGTAGACACGATCTTTCAAAAAGCCCCAAAGAAAAAAAAAATAGCATGGCGTTATCTCAGATAAAATCTTCAGCCCAGCAATAACGCTTTAGGCTGAGAAATCGCCATTTTGCATATGTGGCACTGAAAGCGAGTACATTGTTAAAACATCCTTGTAAAATTACGGCAGAGGTCGTCAGCAGAGATTCCAGTCGTAAAAAAAATCCATGCCCATCATTTTGTGCAGCCGGTAATTTTACGGGGAAAAGCTATAATGCACTTCAAAACACAATAACAATTTACTTACTGTTCCGTAGCACGTTAGATAATCATCACATAATCGCTTTTTTGGCGGGTTAAAAAATATGTTACGGTCGCGGTTAAGTGACATTATTTTTCAAAACACGACAAAAAATGAAGGGTTACAACCTAGCGGAGGAAAATGTATGGAGTCGTACCGTATTTTTGCTAACAGATTGGCTAGAACTGCAAGAATATGTGGATTGCCCTTAATTTTCTAAGTATCTAATAATATTCCTGTAAAATTACGGGTAGAGACCGGCAGCAGAGATTCCAATCATACCAGGTTAAAAAAATAAAAAATAAATAAATAAAAATAAATAAATAAAAAAAAAATCCATGCCCATCATTTTTGCAGCCCGTAATTTTAAGGGGCAAAGATATAATGTACTTCAAAACACAATAACACTTTACTTACTTTTCCGTAGCACGTAGCACATTAGATAATCATCACAGAATCACTTTTTTGCCGGTTAAAAATATGTTACGGTCGCGGTTAAGTGACATTATTTTTCGAAACACGATTAAAATAAAAGGTTACACCCTAGCGGAGGAAAATGTATGGGGTCGTACCGTATTTTTTTTAGTGGATCAATTCTTTTTTCATCAATTAAGACTGCTCTGTAAAAAAAAACGACATTTTACAGTACAAAGTACTGTTCATCTCGCGCACAAACTCGATCACAGTGGATGTGCTGTATCTTTCTTTGGTTTCCTGACTATATTAACATGGAAAATACAGTAGTTGCGTTAAATTAAGAGTACAATGTGCTGGCAATTTGGACGCCAGCAGTTTGTGCTGCAAAAAAATGCGTCCAAATTGCCAGCACATTGTGCTGTTAATTTTACGCAACTACTGTATTTTATATGTTAATATAGTCAGGAAACCAAAGAAAGATACAGCACATTCACTGTGATCGAGTTTGTTCTGGCAAATTTACAGTGGTTTTTTTTTTACAGTGTGTCGCCCATGAAAATTGAAGAGCAAACGCGCATAAATTACAGTTTTTTCTGAGAGAGTACATAACAAAGCAGTAGTTGCACATGCACATGCTCTTACCTAAAACTGTTTTAGTTACTCTTTCTTTGTGACCTACACTGCTTACAGATGATACTATTAAAATTTATATCTGGGATATTCTTTTGTGGGCATCCTATATATTAAGTGCATTTTAAATTATATAATTACAATGGAAACTGAAATATTGTAAATACCTAATGTATTTTGAAAATTTCTGCAGATATAATTGGGAGCAATCGTATTTACTGCAAATGCGTAATAACTGTATATACACAATGCATTGTTGTGTATCAGATACTGCGAACACGATGAAAGCAGTAACGAGTAATTATTTTAGAGATGAATGGGTCTCCTTTTCATATCTATTTTGTCGCGAAAGCAGTGAAGCAACATACAGTAGTCTACATTAGAAATTATAATATAAATCAATCAATAATAAATAAAAAAATATATTATAATAAAAACTGACTAAATGTGTAATTAAAAAATATTTAGTAATTTTTTGTGTAAAATATATATAAATTTAAAATTTCAAAGCACTGGCTAGTGAGGGATTTGGAAATAGCTGGGTTATCTATTCATATTTATTTCACCGTATAATTAATAAGGTCACAATAAGTAGTTTACACATAAGTATTATATCAATAAATAAATAATAGATAAATCAATAAATTATAATAAAAACTAACTAAATGTGAAATAAAAAATATATTTAATAAATTTTTGTATACATTTTATATAAATTTAAAATTAGCATTGGCTAGTGATGAATTTGGGAACAGCTGGGTTATCTATTAATAATTATTTCACAGTATAATTAATAAGGTCACAATAAATAGTTTATGCTTTATATCAATAAACAAAAATGAAAAAGTGACTAAATTCGAGAGAGGATAAGTTTTAACAAAAAGATTTTTTGTGCCTAAATTTAAGTTTAAACTAACCACTTGACAGTGTCTTTCTTCTTGGAATAATAAACTAAACATATGTGCTGAACACCACTTTTTTTAAATGAAAATATTCGGCTTATTAAATCTAAAAATTTCTGTCATTAAACAGAACGAGATTATGATTAAAACTATAAGATTTATGTAATGGAGCTTAAGTTATGGATCAAGAAAACTCTTCTTGCCCGTACGGAAAACGGGCAAAACTCTTAAGTGGTTAAAAGCGTAGGAAACAGGGATCGTACTTATCCTGAATCTTCACGACCGGGAAATTCTTCGGTACCAGTATTTTCTTATGGAAAAATCTCATCTGAAATAAGGAGAAATTTCGCGCGTTTAAGGTAGATTTATTTTTCTATAAACAAATAGTGATATTTATTATGAAAAAATCCCTTAAAGGTACGACCCCACATAGAAACTAACGTATTTTTCTCAGATTGAGTAAAATTTTCTCTTAAAACTACATTTATTTCCATTATTTAAATAACATAGATAAGCTACTGATTATTGGGTCTTATATGGATAATATAACAAAAATGCTGCATTTCTAGATTATAACTTAATTAAAACTAAATTTAAAATTTCATTGCTTTAAGAAAGCATTAAAAAAATTCTCATACAGAAATCGAACTTTCTTCCAAAGTATTTTGATCGAAACTCAGTTTTATCTTTAATCATCTTTACAAATTATTTCAAAGAATACTTCTGACCCGTAGCTTTATTCAAAGCTGAAAAGGAAGTCTTATATTTTTATTTCTTGTTCCTTAATGGTAAAGAATTCTTCCGCTAAAAATTATTTATGGAGTTAAAGACAAACAGAATTGTTTGAATATCTTTAAGGGGAAAAACATTTGCCTTCAAAGTAAAAATGTTGTATAAAATTGAATTTAAATAATATATGTTTTCTTACAACAAAGTTCCGTCGAGAAGAAATATTAACTAATTTCATCAATAGCGAAATATTTACATTTAACATAAAGCATTAATCTAAATTATTTTACTATAATTCTTTTACGTTATAATTAAAAATGTATTTTAAAACAAATATTATGTTATTTTGTGATAGCATATTTCTACGTAAAAGTTTAAATGTTTCTTATGGGAAAAAAATTGTACATATGCAATTAATTTATTTTAATACTAGCAGTCTTCTGAAACTACGCTTGTCATTTACTCAAAACGAATTTTTAATAAAACGAAATAATCAGCATATTCGACATTGTATTTTATAGCAATATGGACTTTTACCTGAAATGTACTTTTGTATTGCGGCATTGCGCTCTTCTTACACTGTGATATGCAATTTTTTTCAGACAACAATCTTTAGTCCCCGATATGTTATTTCTTTCAGACAACAATCCTTAGTCCCCGATATGCTATTTCTTTCAGACAACAATCCTGAGTCCCCGATATGCTATTTCTTTCAGACAACAATCCTTAGTCCCCGATATGCTATTTCTTTCACACAACAATTATTAGTCCCCATATGCTATTTCTTTCAGACAACAATTAAAATATCGTCACTAAAAAAAAAGTTACACCTAACCATAAGCCACCCGTAAAACGAAGCATATGTATCACTGTACGGTTAAATACTAATAATCTACTGCAATTTTTTAAATTTCTAAACACGCCACATTTTTTTTTTTTTTTTTTTTTTACACCGTCGTATAGGAAAAAGTACATTTAAATGCAATTTGTTTGAAAACTGCATCTCAGTTTATTTTTGTATTGTTTTTTGAAGCGTTTAAAGCCATTTCGATGATAGTGACAACTGAAGTACCCCATTTCTGTAGAAAGTAAAGGGAAAATAGCAGACTAGTATATATTTTGTTGCCATTTTCTGATAAAAACTGAAAAAATATTGTAATTAAAATACGTGCTATGCCAAGAATATCTGCTATAAAAACGTATTTTAAAGAACACTTGTGTGATTTATTTTCGCCCTGCATTTTCAATTGTTTCAGACAAAATTCGGGTGCTATGGACAAATGTTTTTAGTTCATCAGTTATAGTATAATTTATTAAGGAACGATTGAATGATATGCAATATACTGAAACGATATCGGAAAAATTATCTAAACAACAATGTAAGTTTTTTCAAAATCCATCCGCAAGAACTTTATAAGAAAGCTAATATTTCATAAGCAGATAGATTCATCTGATTCTAGAAATTATCCCCAGAATTCTATATTTTTGTAAACTAGAAATAAGTCATTATACTGAAGTCATGAGAAAAATTATAAAACTAATAACACAAGTCTCATCAAAGTCCGACCGTTCGAATATTTTAAAAAGGTTAATCTCTCATAACGGGTTCATTTGATTACAGAATTTTCGGCCATAATTTTATGACTGAGCAACGTAGGACGATATGCAACATATTAAAATTTTTGCAGTAAAAATATCTAACTAACAATCAAAGTACCATCAAAATCCGTTCAGCAGAACTCAAGTTGTAAGTAACCGGAAAAAAAATCCATTTGTATTTTATTTATATACACTCGTGTTCAAAACTTAAGCTACAAGCATAAAATGCTAATTTTCAAACATGTGAGTACTCAAAAGTAAATGATAAAAAAATCAGGTGCAGTAAATATGTATTATATCAACAACACACCTAGTTGATGTGACATCTCCTTCACGTCACATATGGCCATGAGTGTCAGAGTCACTACGGAGAAACAAAATTTGGGATCTTTCATTCGTTTCATTATTATTGTAAAATGATCGTCATATGGTAACTTCACTGAGAAGCCACTGTAACTGTTGCTTTTTGATGAGTTACAAGGTGACATTACAACTAGGTCACCTTGTGATTCTCACGTGACTGTTATTTGAAGACTCAGTTTTGAATCATCGTGAGCATTGCTTTGTACTGATTCTCCAAATAATGTCACAATGAAGTCAAATAAGTGAGTTTCTGGTGATTGAGACTCTACGGCGGTGAAGTCACCATTGCTGTCCTTTGTGAAAAGTGACCAGAAGATTTCATTTTCCGTCACTTGGGAACTCGTCACAAGACAGCTATCGTGATGATTTTATAATGGAGTCTCCAAATGACGTTCACATGGGGTTCACAAGGTGACTTATTCACTGTAAAGTCATCTGGTGACTCTTAACAAAGCAGCAGTCATGGTGACTTCTCGGTGGAGTGATCGAATGAGATTAAGAATAAGACGAATGAAAGCTATCACATTTCAGTTCATTGTAGTGACTGTGGCACTTGTGACACTTTGTGAGGTCATGGAGACTTCCTATAGGCTGGCTATGCCGTTAGGATAACACCTGTTTTTTACATTTGCTGGTTATAGAATTTTTTATGAGTACTCACGTGTTTATACATAAATATTTTGTGTTCGTTGCTTAAGTTTTGCACACAACCGTAGTTGATAGATATTACATGAAATCCAACATTGACCTAATTAATTTTATTATAAAATAAACTGTAATATCTGCAAGGTTATTTTAATTTTTTTTTCGTTTTATCACCATATTTAGAAAAGGAATATTCCAAAATGATTTTATGAAAATAGCTGTACGAGAAAATGTTTTGTGTTTTAGGTAGATTTCTTATGAAATACTACCTATTAGCTTCGTTCCTATGTTGGAATTTCTGAAAACTTTTTGCAGATCTACACCGATCATGACCCCTAGAACCCAAAACCACCCTCAGTAAAAAACTTTATATATATATATATATATATATATATATCTTACTATCTATCTATCTATCTATTTATCTATGTATCTATCTGTATATATCACTTTCTTCTGGACACGATAACTTTCACAATTCTGAGCAAATCTCTTCCAAACTGATACATAAAATCTAGGGGCATAAAATTTCGGTCAAGTTCGTGAATGGGCAAAATCTTGCCAAAGGGCTGGAAATGGGGAGGGGTTTTGTGAAAATAGAAAAAACCCATAACTTCTTAAATTTTGTACATATCAAATCAGTTTAAAGTTTTTATTACTCCTAAAAATAGAGCCAAAAATTTATGCATCACAGATTTTTGATAAAATTAAAAATGGGCTCAAGGTGCTCAAAAAATAGGTTTTTTTTGGAGAAAAAAAATCATAACGTCGTCAATTCTCAAGATGTCAAATCCAATTAATTTTATCATGAATCTCCTTAACATTATCTACAACTTTTATATTCACACGTTTTTGATAGGACCAATTCGTACCGCAAAAAAAATTAAAAACGAAAACAAAAAGGGCGTTTGAAGAAGAAAAAAATCCACAACTCCGTCAATTCAAAAGATATAAAATCCCCATGAATTTAACATACATCTTCTTAATATTGTCTACAACATCTATATAGACAAGTTTTGGATAGGACCAATTCTTACAGCAAAAACAAATTAAAAATACATAGCGGTTGAAGAAAAAAATCATCTTAGTAAGGGTGTATTCAAATCCAAACTACTTATTTTTTGACTCATTTTACAATTCATTTTTACTCTCAATGGCTTCCAATTGGTACCTTTTCTTACTCAGAAACTATATAATGTACCGTAATGGTCATTTTTTTTGATAGGGGCAGAATATATTTTAAAACATGCTGTCAAAGTGGGCCTTTTGAACCGAATTTCCCGAAGCGGATTGTGTTGGAAAAATTATCGTATTAAGGGAGTATTCAAATCCAAACTGCTTATTTTCTGACTCATTTTTAAATTCATTTTTGCTCTCAAACGCATCCAATTGATATATTCTCTTCTTCAGAAACTATATAATGTACCGTAATGATCGATATTTTTGTGGAGGCAGAATATATTTCAAAAAATGATGTCAAAATGGGCATTTTGAACAGAAATTCCCGAAGCGATTGTGTTAGAAAGGAAAATATAGCCCTACTGAGAAAATAATTGTTTATTAATAAAGTCTCAATTAATTGAAAGAAAAACAGGAACACATGCCGCTTATAAATCTTTTCAAAAATCACGTCAGCAAGTTTCGTATTTTTTCTATTAAAAATGAATCTGAAAATGTGCCAGAATATTTCGAGTTGTTGAGCATGGAAAAGTATTTTTTTTTTAATACCGCCTTAACATGATTCTGATAAAACCAGCTATTATATAAAAATGAAATAAAAACGCGTCAAAAGCGGCCAGATAAAACTGATAAAGTAGTATTTATATCTAATCATGATTTAGTTTTTGTTGGAGCAATTAATATACTTAACTTCGAAATCTACCTCCGCCTGTAGGCCGGGTCGGAAGGGATTTTTTTAATTATTTAGGTATCCTAGAAAAACAACTAATAATTGAGTGATATATAATTAACATGAGACACTGCTGCATTTCGATATTTTATCTTAGTTTTAATTGGATTTAAAATTTAACTGTTTTAAGAGTACTTCAAAATTATAAAATTCTTTTCACACAAATATCTACTTTTGTTTTGAACATATATACATTTTTAATAGCAACTGAATATACTTTTTAATCAAGTTCAAAACTTAGCAGAAATAATTACTCTTATCCGTACACCCTTGTTTGTGAAAACTAATGAGTATACTTAATATTTTATATTGTTAAATAGTTCTTTCGGTAACAATTCATGATGACGTTGAAGATAAACAAATTCATTAGAGTCCTTTCACAAGGAAAATATTCACTTTCTGCGGAAAACTATGGCGAAAATTAAAATATAAATAAATTATGTCGTTTAGAAAAGAACTTTCAGTGGGAAAAAACTTTAACTAATGGCACTCATTTACATTTAAGATAAAAAAATTTAATGTTTGAGAAAAGAGTTAACCCTTAAATGCGCGATTTTTTATTTTGTTTCGAAAAAATTATATGTTCTCTGAAAGTTTAATACAGGAAAAATAATGAAAAAAATCACAGATACATTTTTCATATAATACGTCTTTTCTACTGCTGCACGTTTGCAATACAAGTAAAAACTACTATCGTGTGGCTGTTTTACGCTCAAATATTGCAAATTAGTAAATATTTTAAGAGTTTTTTCTCCAAATACATTAATATATATGTTTATTTTATAAAACTTAACCTTTAACTATTTAATTCCCATGATAGAATACGATCTTGAGAATACGTAGTTCAGTGAGTTTGACTTTACACCAGTAAGTTTCAATGGCTAATTTCGCATTATTTAAATACAAAATGTCTGTTATTAATTAAGGCAGATATTGCTATTTTAATTTTCTGGTATGAATCCGGTATATACGAATAAAAAAAATCTATTAAATTTAAAACACTGTTGTTCACATATATACAAAGCTGCGCATTAAAAGGTTAAATTAATTATCGAAATTACTTGATTGTGACGATTTTATTGTATTAACTTATAATTAAGATATTAATTTGGTTAAATCACATTCACAGCTGGAGTAGCACAGTTGGGGTTTATTCAAACAGATTGAAAAATGTCCAGACCAGGACTCGAACCAAGATACCTTGGCTTGCCTTGGTAATCCTATACAATTTGGCCCGGGTAGGTACAGTCGTGGGAAAAAAAAAAAGTAAACACCCCTTACTAAATCTGCAAAAATTTATCGTAGAGGAAATTTACTGGTACCACATGATTGGTAATAAAATTTACTTTTAAATGATGTATATAAAATTTGCTTAGGGCTCCAGCTACATATTAAAACGAACCATAACTTTGTTTTTTTCAATAGCAGTACACAATTCTGACAGCATAAATGAACTCTACACTCTTCAATTAGCCTAAAAACAAATTTTTATGCAATTCGTACGATAAGTTTCCGAGAAATTAATTATTTTAAAACAAGCGTATTTTTGGGGCTGTATCCAAATTGAAATTCGCTACTCGATTGTTGACCGAGAGAGCCTTGATAAAGGCTTCTTAATCGCAACCCAAGCAGTCATTGAAGACGACTGCTAGATTGCAGAATAGCATAAGAAATGCCAAAATATCTAGTTAATTTTATCATAGACTATGGTTATATAACTAAAACCATCATTTTGCCGTTTTTTAAGCATAATTTGAAAACTACTCCGAGGAAAAATGTGAAATTCTGGATTTCCAAAAAGCAGGACATAATAAATCTTAATCCATCGAAAAATTTGTAGGTTGCAATTCATAAATTTTTCGAGTATTAATTTCATGATTCATAATTCATATCATAAAATTATAAAAATTGCAAATTCAACGTATTTATGTTTGGGTATTTCAGTATTATTGCTACACAAAAAATTTGCACATTAGGGGTATAATTTCAGCAGATATTAATGAAAATATGAAAACATTTAACATTTGAAGCACTAAATTTTGAATGTTTACAATTCAAAAACTTATCATTCCAAAGACTTGAAATTTGGTGTCTAGGCATAGTTTGAACAGAAGATTTGAAATATCTTGTTAAAATTGGGTATTGCATTGAAAAAAATGAAGTTTGGGTTCGTTTTAATATGTAGATGGCCCCATAATCACATTTTATATACACCATTTAAAAGTAGATTTTATTTCAAATCTTTCGTACCAGTAACTTTCTTCTGCGATAATTTGTTGAGGAGTTAGTAGTGGCGTTTACTTTTTTTTTCCACGACTGTACCTGGCTGCCATAATTTACTGTTGATGGACATGGTTGCGAAATGCAACGTTAGTTTAATTCATCCGACCTATAACTATAGCATTTTACAAGATGAAAGTTTATGATAACACGGAAACTCCTGTATACCATGTAATTAGTTAAGAGAAGGGAAGTTTTTTTTAACTGGATAGATCATATTTGGATCATAGTTGGAGTTGCACACTATGCACGAGTTTTCCTGTTGTCTAAGAATTTCATTGCCCCACCAGTGGCTGAGAGGTTTTGCTCTCGAAGCTGGTACACGGGAGGTGCTGGGTTCGATCCCAATCGCGCCCGTCGGCCTAATCGTTCGGAGTTTTCGTGGTTTTCTTCGAACCTTGGAATTCCAAGCGTTAATACGGGTTAGGTTCCCTTAGAAAGACCCCCCACGAAGTGCACTCCCCCCCTGGACCTATATCACTCGTGCAGATAATTGGCCGTCACAAATACAACCAACCTCAGAATTTCATCATCCAAAATAGTATAGGTATTGCTCGGATGAATAAAACTTTCACTGCAGTTCGCAACAATGTCCAACAAAAAGGAATGAATTATGTCAGTCAGGTTCAGCCCGGATAGCTCAAAAGATAAATCCTTGGTACGTCAGGCGAAGATATGGGGCATTCTCACAATCTTTTGACTTTTGGGGGAAAAAATCTGACAAACTTAAACTCTCTAAAATAACATTTTAATCTGATAGACGAATGCCTTAATGAACCAAAATAAAGAAAAATGGTCCGCAGCGATTTTTTTTTTATTTAACTGATGTTTAAGTTAAACATGCGAGTTTAATTTTCCTTACCATTTTACCTCTATAAATTTTTATTTTCTTCTAAATTTTTACTTATAATGAATTTGCGTAGTACCCACAGGACATACAAATACGAAATGATAACAATGTAGTACTTTTAATACAGAATTTTTGTATAACATTGTCTTAAAGGGGTGTTAAAGAAGGGACGGTAAGGTAAAAAAAGGGGATGGTATTGTAAAAAAAGGACGAAATGATAAAAAAGGGACGATAAGGATGGAACGGAAAGGAAAATTACCGCCTATTTTTAGGAATATCATGTTAAGACTAAGTGATAGCCACAATGTTCATTGATTTTTAGAAACAGTTGTTAGCATTGGATTAAATTAACTTTTTTTTAATTGCCCTAGAAAAGTGCAGGAATAAACCTTGGGGACGGCGAGACTACCAATAAAGCCACGATGCTTGAAATTGATATTTAAATGCTGATTTAAATTCTACAGTAAATTTCCTGCCAAAGAATTTTAGACATTATTTCTCTAGCATACTTCTGCATGAGAAAAATTTGAAAAAATTATGTGGATGCATCTGAAATGGTTTTCTGTATAATTTTAGAAGAGGGATGGTAAGGAATCTAAAACCCAGGGACAGAGTTTAAAAAATAATAACAACACTAAAAATGTGTACAGGTTAATTTTTAGCTACATATTTATATAAAATAATAGTTCCAGTTTCAGAAAAAAATTACATGGAATTATGTTTATTGAAACAATTTTTTCCAGACAACTCCAAACTTAAAAATCAGTATCAGGGACACGGCCGGTATAGGAGTTTTCCAGGTGTTTGGACCCCCAACATCATCCAAAACTTATTCATCTCGTTAATATTGTTGTGCAATCATGCAATGGTATGTTCCCCAGTATATGAAAAAAAAACACAATAAAGTGTATTAAAATAAAAATTATTATTCAGGGACAAGAAAGTCAAAAGATTGTGAGATTTCCCCATATTCAGGTTCGAGCCCTGGTCTGACACATTTTCCCACTGTTTGAATAAACCTCAAATTTGCGACTCCAACTATGAATAAGAATATGGTATTAACCCTTTGCATACAGGTTTTGATATATACATCGCATTGGAATATTTTTCATTCTATTCGTACGTAGGTTTTATAAATAATTTCTGCCATTTACCTATAATAGGATATTTACAACAGAAATCTACTACAAAGAAAAATAGTTGTAAACTGAAGAATGATTTAATATAAAAATAGCCGTGAGTACTAGCCCGTAATCAAAGAAGTAATTAACAATACATTTTATAATAGGTATTACTACTTTTCTGTAATAATGTATTTCTTGTTCACATCTAAATACCCCAAAATGAAACTGAGAATTTCGCAATTATGTGCAATTTAATAAAAAAATATTTAATTGAAAATTATCCAAATAACATTTTAAATAAATTTAAAAATATGAAAGATGGGATATGTGATGATTGTTTTTATCGAGATTTTTTAGGTGCGTTCGTAATTATATAAATACATAGCAGCTATAATTTTCGTCTGTTCCGTCTGTCTGCATATAACAGCGCAGAAAATCTACCTAACAGAATGGGTTGAAATTTAATATATGTAATCCTTAGGTAATTTTTTTAGAGTTTTTTCAAATTGTATGAAAATCAAATCAAAACTTTAATAATATATTAATATAAGTTTCTTTTTCATTCTATCATATCCTGTCATACGTAATTAATTGAATGATATCAAATGCTATGTAATGATTCTATGTTGCTATGCTGATTATGTCATATCTAAGATGAAGTCATACTATTGCCGTATTACTGAATTCAATATACATAATTGTAATAAATTTTTATTCCTTGATTTTTAAATAAGAGTGCAGAACCTATTCTACCAAGATGTGAATATATATAAAAATAGTTATAGTACGAATGAACCGCATTTGCCACGCTTGACGAAAAATTTCCGACTTGTATAATAAATATTATACTTTTCTGTAATAGCGTATTTCTTTTTTACCATCTAAATATCCTTAAATGAAATTGAGAATTTTTTAATTATACGCAATTTAATACAAAATTTTAATTGAAAATTGTCAAAATAACATTTAAAAAAAAAAGATTGTGATTTTGATGATTGTTTTAATCGACTGTGTTTTTTTTTTCTTTTTACACTCATATTTCAAAATAGGGAATTTAAACCATTATAGTAAAATTGTTCCCAAAATATAGTATTTATTTCTTAGTACTGCATTTATTCCTAGTACCGAAAATTTAGCCTTTTTTTTCTTTTTCTTGACACCCGAAATTAAAATAACACTATAAATACACATTCATTGATTCTGCACAAACAAAAGTAGGTCATAAATGACAAAAAGATTACTTCCTCCGGAACTGACAATTTAAGGGTCTGGTAATTTAGCTTCCTAAATATGGATCTAAAATTACTAGTCTCCTTAAAATATCGTTTCAATTATCAGTAACCTAAATTTACAGAATAACAAATTTAAGGACTTTAAATAAAAGAATGATCTGCTTATACAAAAGGGATTACAAAAGTGGTCGTGGCCGTATTTCTGTGGTATCTATTATGGAGATTTTCCTACATATCAGCAATAACCAAAATTCGTAATAAAATACATGACGTTATAGATGCTTATTGGACCCGGTTCGGTATGCTATTTCTTTTTCCCAGCTTATTTTGGGTCATCTCAAAAAGTAACGTTACCTTACAGAAGCCAACCGTAAAACAAGGCAGTACGATTAAATACTCTATAGCAATTTTTTTAACTTCTAAGCATCGCACATTTCCAATTTTTATACCGTTGTATTGGAAAAACAGTACTTTTAAATGCAATTTGTTTGAAAACTGCATCTCTATTTACTTTTGAAATATTATTTTTTTGTAGTTTTTGGAGTCATTTGTTTAATATTGGCAACTAAAGTACTCCATTTCTGTAGAAAGTAACGGAAAAATAGTTGTAAAATAGTAATTATATATTTTATGTTGATATTTTCTCATAATAACCAAAAGAAAATGTAAAAAATACGTGCTATTTTGAAAAAATATAAACGAATGATTTCTGTTAAAACATGGAGCTATTATAAACTATATTTAATAAACGCTTTCAGTGTGACGTCAGTCATTACATTTTGGTTGGAAATTGACTCCAAACAAGCGGTTGCTATGCGTCATTTCTTTTTAAATATAAATCGTAGAAAATGTTACCGGTACATATCAAGTATTAAAACACTCAGATTTGCTATAGTTATAGTATGCAAACAAAATAGAAAATACACCATAGCAACCGTTTGTTTCGAGTCAATTTTCAACTAAAACGTCATGAATGACGTCACGACTGAAATCGTCTATTTTAAGTATCTATATTAATGTTACAAACAAATGAAGGTCTATGAATCATGATGAAGGCTATGAACAGCCGTTTTTTTTTTTTTTTTTTTTTTTTTTTTTGGTCGAGTCATTTGTGAATTATTTCGCGATAGTGATGTCCTATGTCTACTTTACTGTAGATGTTTAAGAGGGGATCGTAAATGTGTAATTCTTAAGTGGAAGCGAAATACATAATTTTACATAAAATAAAAGCGTGTTCTGTAAATCTTAAAATTGAAATATGTTTTGTACTATTTATATATACATATATATAGATATATATATATTTTCATCGGGGGCGTCACTGAATTCTGAAAAAGCAGAATTTCTGTTGTCTAGTTTTTAATTTCTTCTATCTTTACAAGAAGAAAGTATTGAATTCGTGAAAATTTTCGAATTTCCGGTTTTCGACGGATTTACTCGTTTTAGGGGTCAGAGATTCCGAAAAACATGTTTTTACAAAATGTCTGAGTGTGAGTCTGTTACTCTGTCTGTCTGTATGTATGTATGTGACACAAATATTGTGAGCGCTCTATATCAAAAATTAATGCACGGAATTTAATAAAAATTTATATTCAGTTAGTCCCTGACATAAATTGGTGCTGATTAGTTTTTGATGTAAATCGCTGAACAGGTGGCGCTGCTATGTAGCATTTATCAAGATATCCGCAATAGCCCAATCTCCGCAGCTAATGCACGGCTTTTCATCAAACTGCAGATTCCGTTTAGTCCTTGACATGAATTGACGATTTGTACATTTTGGTGTAAATCGCTCAACAGGTGGCGCTGCTATACTGCGTTTTTTTTTGTGATTTCGGCAATAGCTCTATCTCAAGAACTAATGCTTGGATTTTCAACAAACTTCAGATTCAAGTATACCTGGATATGAATTAGTACAGTTTATGTTTTGGTGCAAGTCGCTTGACAGATGGGGCTGCTATGTAGCATTTTTCGTGATTTCGAAAATAGGTCAATCTCCAGAACTAACGCACGGATTATCATCAAACTTCAGATTCAGTTATTCCTTGACATGAATTGACGATTTATACACTTTGGTGAAATCGCTCAACAGGTGGCGCTGCTATGCTGCGTTTTTATCGATTTCCGCAATAGGTCTATCTCAAGAACTAATTCTTGGATTTTCAACGAACTTCAGATTGAGGTATACCTTGATATCAATTAGTGCTGTTTATGTTTTGGTGTAAATAGCTCAACAGGTGGCACTGCTATGCTACATTTTTCAGTATTTCAGCTATAGCTCCATCTCAAGAACTTATGCACGAATTTTCATCAAACTTAAATTTCAGATATACTTTGGTATGAACTGGTGGTACATTGATGTAATTTCTTGTACTATTTAAATGATTTAATTGATATGATTTATTTAAGTACAAGAAAGTTTTGTGATGGCCATACTAGTTTTTACTTTCAAACAGAAGTGTTTGTTCACTTCTGTTTAACATGAAGGATGTATTTTTGTTGTATATTGCTTGTCCACAAATTTATTATTTTATTTTTATGAAATACTTTTTTCTAAAACGTTTCTGGTGTGATGTTCAAATTTTATTGTTTTGTATTCTAAATAATACAATATATACAGTTATTGCAATGTCTTTATAATAAATTTTAGTAATGTAATGAGATATATATTACATTATTGGCCAATGTTAAGAAGAATTCGGCTAACGATAATGTACATTAAAAGGAAAATCGCCCATGAAATTATGAAGGTCAGCATTCCCTGTTGTAGGATGTTTAGAAAAGAAAACACGTTAATATTTTATGCACTCAAAAGCGACTTTTCTGATTAACTTTAGTATACTTTTATAACCTAGGTCAGAGGTGGACAAATAATTTTAAGTGGCGTCTGAATACAGTTGAAAATTTTTATCGAGGTCCAGAGAAAATAAACATATGTAACATAAGTACTTATTACTATACAATTTGCATTTTTACATACGCATAAATATAACAGGAAAAAGGAAATTCAGGTATTCGTTCTTAAAAATTACTGTATACACAAGTATACGTTCTGGAAATTTTTACATACACAGTATAAAATAGTAAGGGCAGGTATTCCATGAAAAATTAATGCGAAAAATTGCACTTGCGGTCTTGAGCCAGTGCTCTATAGTTTGGTTCACGTAGTGAACAGCTAATGCGAAAGAGTGTATTTAAATTGGGCATCCATTAATCTCGAATGGTTTTTGTGTTTCTCTCTATTCTAAAAAAAGTAACTACCGCTGTCACCGCCGCCGCCGCCGGTTTTGAATTTTTTGTGACTGGAGGTCTTTCTTTGTTAATATTAAGAAAAATAATGCATACAAAAATATGAAAATCGGTGGTTTTATACTGAAATGTTTGATAAACACGCTGAAGCAGACAGTTTTCAAATCGAAGAATTATTTTAAGATATATTTAATGCTAAAGTTGGACAAAATCGTTCCACTAAAAAAGTTTTATAGCAGCAAAAACTAGACATGGCAGTGTAATCATTTTTAGATCATTTTATGCGTTAGAATTTGCCGGAGTGCAGATGCATTAATTTTTTTTATTTTGACTCATTTTTTGAGGTTTTATTTCTATTTTAAATTCAAATTTTCAGCATTTCTAGAGATATTTTTTACAGATTTTAGAAAATGATATTAATTTAAACTGTTGCCAACTGTATGAGCAGCGGAAGCAATAATGTTTGCTTCAAAAAAATATATATTTATACGTGTAAATAAATTAAAAATTTATTTACACGTGACTATTATAAACAGAAAAAAAACCCATTTGGAATTAGAATTAAATAATTATGTACAAAAAGCAAGAACTTATTAAAAATTACGTCATAAAAACTATAATTACACGTGAATTTTAAGAGAGAAAGGAATTTGTAAAATAATAAATTTATTAACATGCGTTAGAAGTCTTAAATAGGAGAAATTACGTCATATTTACGTCACATTACAGTTATTACATAAAATGAACACAAAATAATATTGCAAAACGGTTTAAATTTAAAAATTGCGCTAGACATTTATTTGATATTTTCAGAGGATATTTTTCAAATGTTTTTGTTAGGAAAGCGCAAATAATATTTCATTTCTAACAAAAGTTTTTTCACATGAATATTTAACAGAGAAAGAAGAATAGCTTGGTAAAAATTACGTCAGATTAAAAACGATTAATTTAAAATGTCTCATTTAAAAGAACTTTCTTTTCGTGTTGTTAAAAAATACCAGGATACAAAGACTCTGTTTATTTTATTCCTTTTATATTAGCTTATTTTGAAATGTTGTTACCAGTGTCTACGTAATCAAGTTATTTTTATTTCGACGTTTTATTTGTATTTTTATTAATGCTGTACTAATTTATTTGTTCTTTCGTTATTTAAAATAAAAATTATGTCAATTTGTATAATTTGGCGAGTGGTTTGGCGATTTATAGAATTTGGCGAAATTGGTCGACGGGATAATCAAGTAGCAATGCAGCGGATTTTGCATTAAAATTCCCCAATCAAAGAGAAATGAATAGAAATTCGTTTATAGGGAGATCGCCACTGTTTTTTAAATTATAATTCAATCTTTCGAAATCTTTTTAAAGCCGATCAAATTAGCGTGCATTTAGAGTCTGCGGTGTTTGGACGGGGATTGGCGAGCGTAGCTCGTAGGGGGCCGAACCCCCTAGTGAAGTAAAAGATTTAAGCTAAACAATCGTCAAAATTATTTTCTTTCTTGATGACAATGTCATGATTGTATGTTGCAAACTCACTTAAGGAGACCGTAGGCCTTTGTTTGACCAAAAATCGACATTCCTTTTTGTGTGTAATATTATTCTCCAATTTGTACTACGTGATTCGTGGAAAACCACATACAGACGCGATTATTTTAAATAAAGTTACAATTGTTTTAATTTTGTTCACAAATTTTTGACCTTTTAATGTATTTTAAATTTGTTTTTCTAAATACCGATGGTTCAGCTTTTTTTTTAAGTTCTTGAAATATTCCTTGTTGCCTAATGTTTGATCAAATTTCATGAAACTGATATAAAAGAATCCTGATATTGCTTTAAAAAAATGTGTATGCATTTTTAAATTCGACTTCATTAACAATTAAATTTAATTTTTAACTTATTATAAAGAAAACTTTTGATGAAAATCGATATATAAATCAGACAAATATCTCCAAAATATTAAATATTTAAGGGATTAAAAGATCGATAACCAAATTTGTTTGTAATAGAGTTTTACGTGATTAAAATATAAAATCGAGGAAATATCTAAAAATTTAAAACGCAAGGAGCATTTTAAAATTTCTTTTAAAAATTTAATTTTTTTAAAAGATCTTAAAATTATAGATTGGAAATTTCTTTTAAGTTGATCTATATACTGATGGTGAAATGCATATTTTCACAAAATTTCAAATCTCTATAATTAAAATTAAAAGAAATTTTTTTTAAACGTCCACCGTCCTTTGAAAAAAAAAATTCTTTATGAGGAAATAAGCATGAACATCGCAGATTTTGTTTCAAAGCAAAAGACATTCGGCAATGTAGAAATAAAGTAACAATGTAAAAAATAAAACTGTTTAATTTTTATTAGTAAAAAGTGGATGTCCACATTTATGCGCTTCAGGTCTGTAGAGATAAAGGGGTCTCAGAAGTCTTGTTTTCCATGTTTTCGTGTTTTCTTGGAATTCCTATTAGGGCAGGAGTTATTGCTTTTAGAAATATACCCGCTCTATAGGTAAACCGTCGTTTCCGAAACTTTTAAGACATTTTTTTCTCCAAATGACGTTTTTGGGCATAACGCGTAGGATATCTCCGATTTCGTTTCAAAGCAAAAGACATTCGACAATGTAGAAATAAAGTAAAAATGTAAGAATTCAAACTGTTTAATTTTTATTAGTAGAAAGCAAAAAACTCTTAAAGCTTTAAAATTTTCGAAATTTTAATTTTTTCTGAACATTTTGATATAATTGTTTCCTTGAGATTCTTATTAGGACAGAAGTTATTGCTTTGTAAAATATAACCCTCTCAATAGCTAAAGCGTCGTTTCCGAAACTTTGAAGTAATTTTTCTCCCAAATGTCGTTTTTGGGCATAACGCGCAGGATATCTCAAAATCTTCTAAATATTTTTTCATGGAATTTTCAAAATATACGTTTCATGTGAGTCTGTAAAAACTGAACCTAAAGTTTCATTGTTATTGTTCAAAAAATATTTTTTTTAGGTGATCCTAGTTTTAAAATTTTCAAAATTTTGTATTAGCGAGGTAGAACTTTGTTAAAAACATAAACATTCTTTAAATACAATTTTTTTAGATTCAGGGTAATTACTACAGTCTGATGTATAATTAGGCATGAAAAATTTCCTTCTAGTTGCAAATTTGTTTTTGTTGTACTGCACGAAAGCTGTTATACCAATTTTCTGCTTGACAAATGTCTGACAGTTTGGAGCGCCCTGTAAATACTAATTCTGAATCTTGAAATTTTTTAAATACATGAAATGAAAGAACATACTTATATATTTCATTCCAATGAAAATTGTGTTTTTAAATCTGAACTGTGATGAACATTGAACTGTGATGGAACAGTGTAGCACTAGAGAAACCGCTAAATTTTATTTCACACCGCTAAATTTTATTAGCATTCTTCGTCGTTTTGCAGGATAGAATTTCTGACACTTTTTAAGGCGAAGTATACTATTAAAATTTAGTGGGGACAAACGCCAAACAGCTGTGCCACTGTTCATCACTGACTTAATGTTGAATTAAATTAAAATGATTGAATAAAATTAAAGTTGAATTGATGTTAAATGTTGAAAATGGACTTTTTTAAAATTTTTCCAATTTTAAGAGTCCTGAGACTATTTAATTATATATATATATATGTCTTCCACAAAAAATCCACGAAGATGTCCATGCAGACGAAGATACGAAGACAAAGACAAACGGCATTGTTAAGATATTTTTACTTAGAAAAATATTTATTTCAAAGGGAAACTTGAGTTCAAAGTAGAATTAAAATAAAATAAGCATACTTACAATGCACTTTGTGCGGGGAAAAACATTAAGTGATTTCATCATGCAGGATAGTTGGATTTTTGAGAAAGTATTTATGATTTTCTTTTTAAAGAGTTAAATTATCAATGTAAACTTTCAATTATGTTGCTTTTATACTTATAATTAATAAAAAAAAAACTTTCGCTACAAATGCTGCTACTTCGAAGAAAATAAAACAAACTTCGCACATATTTAATTAACTTTTGTCTTGATACGAGATAAGAAAAATAATTGTCACACTATATTTTAAAAACGACTAAATGATAAATATCTATAGCATAATACATTTTTAAATAGAGATTTTTTACAACGTTTAAAAAAAATGTACCTCTTATATTATAAATTTACGATGAAAAAAAATTGTGCCTCTTTTCTATGCACATACAAAACTCACAAGACGTTTGAGTTATCATCTGAAAGGTTGCAGAACATACTTTTGACAGAGCATAGTGAACATACATAAGTTCTACATTTAAAATTTACAGAATTAGTAGGTAACAATTTTTGTAAAAAATATCAAAACAGAAATTATATTTCATTAATTTATTATCCTGAAAATCTGCTGAAGGAGTATACTTTATGTCTATATTTGTGCGAAGTGTCATTAGCATTATAATTTTGTATAACTATTTTTTAAAATATTAAACATAACTTATATGAAAATATAATATATTTACACATAATATTTATAACAAAAATATTTTGCCATCTAATAAAAATTTTTAGATAATTCGTACCACGAAGTCTTTCATAACTTATAAATACATACGCTAATTCAAAAACTGTAGAACATTGAAAGACAACATATGGTTTAATTTTTAAATGTAAAATGAAAGTATATTAGAGCTTTCAGCATTACTAAACCAGAAATTTAAAAATCACCTGCAGTGTAATTTCAAAACATAGTTGGTCCACAAAACTATACAAAGTTATTGGTTTTTTAAAAAAAGCGGTCAGAAACTACTGATTGGGCATTTCAAAAGGAAATAATATATATAGTGTTATGAATTTAAGCTAAATTTATTAATTTAATTTTAGTAATTGGAAATAGATGATGATTTGTAATTATATATATATATATATATATATATATATATGTGTGTGTGTGTGTGTGCGTGTGTGTGTGTGTGTGTGTTTGACCTCATTATAGAGCGGTGCTGTCAGGGTTTTATGCAAGCACCTAAGGAATTTTATAAAAAGTAATGTTTATGTGATGTTTTATGGTTGATTTTTTTAGGGGTAGCAGTTATCGAACTGAGTTGAATTCAATCATGGATGCAAGTGGTGATTTGCATAATTTGATTGATGTAATGAGATAATATGATACTTTGTTGGACATTGTTTGTATGTTTAGTTTGTTTTTTGACTTTTAAATTTTGGTCTTGGAGGGTGAGGGGGACGTTGCATGCATAAGATCTTGATTTAACCCTGCTTTGCATGGCGTGAGCAATGCCACGCGTCTTTTGGTTTGTTGTTTTCTGGTTTTGTTCTTCCGTGTAGTTATTTAAGAGTTATTGTTTATGATGGTTTATTTAAACCGTTCCTTTTTCCCCCCTTGTATTATTGTTGTTAGTATTCAAAGTTATGGGGTGTGATTAGTGTTACTTTTCAATACTGAAGATCTAACTCTATGTATATGTGTGTGTGCGTGTGCCTTTGTGTGAGATAAATTATTTTGAAAATGCTTAACATTTTGTTCTATATTTTCGGAAACTAGATGGTCTTGTTTTAGGGAAATTAAAAAAAAAATAAATAATGGAGAGAGGTCGAAATTTATGCACCTTTCTAAAATTAAATTAACGGTCAAGTGGGAATATTACTCGCGCAAAGAGGGTTCCATACAATAAATATATTAATAGTAGTTGTATTATGACAAAAAAAAAAAAAAAAAAAAAAACCCTCGTTGCTAAAAGAATAATAAGACTTTGTAAAAAACTGAACAACGTAGGGTTGGGTATAGTTGCATATACTAGAAAAATATAAATTGATATACTATGAAAGTTCAGGGAGATATGAAGCCTAAATAGTATGAAATATTGCTATTCTGTTTAACTCTTTTTTTTTTTCTTTTTTGTAATTCTTATCCTTGTCTGTTTATGGTGAACTTAATTCGGGGCACACAATAACAATAGCATATTTAACTTCTTTCACATTTCATAAACGCAATATCAGCGTAGTAATAATCTTTTCTTTTAACAGCGTACTTAAAAGACAACTTTTTTTAAAAGCTTAAACTTGGCATTGTGCTAAGCGTGCTTCGAAAGGAGGTATCAAAGCTGCAACGCCGGAGTCCGTGCCGCGTTTATCCACGTAGGTTTTAATTAGCCTTTAACACTAGAACGCCCGGAAGGAGTCGATCCGACTCCGACCATATGATTAAATGTCAACTTGAACCAGAAATTCTTTCATAAAATAAGTTAAATATAAACCCCGCATATTTATGTTAAATAAATCAGTGTATTAAAAATTCTGGTGTCAAATATTTTTATGAAACTTGAGTGAAATTTCCTGGCATTCTAGTGTTAATGATGCGGATGGATTATAGAGAGAGCAAACTAGTAGCGAGTTTCATAGTAATTATGTGATTAACTCTAATTTAATTAGACTGTTCTTAACAGTTTGGCGTATATTGCTTTTATACTACTACTGGTATTGCGTTACACAAATATTTTATTGACAGTTATTACTGACAGTTGATCTAGTCTTTAAAAGCCGATAGCGCATGGAGTACACTCCCCAAGTATTTATGTATTACCAAACCGTCCGTGTCTTTAAGGGTCAATATTTTGGGTAATTACCGACAATTGTTTTCGAAAATCATTTTCAACAATCATTTTATGCCTCTGCGACGATAGGTAACACCAGCACTCTTATATTCCGTCGCCAAACGCTCGCAAATGAAAATTTGTGTGTAACGGAAAAATGAAATTTTTTAAAAACTATCTTACCTTGGTTAATGAATATAATTTTCCTGCAAGCTTTAAATTAACTTCAACGTCCCCTATTTCATAATTTTAGATTCAGTAGATTCGGAATTCGATGAGGGGGTGGGACATATTTTTGCAATACATTTTCGCAGATATCTCTGAAAGTATAATACCAAAAATTAAAAGAAGTGTATATTTTAATTCTTCGTTATGAATGCTTTCCCAGGATACCCCACACGATATACAAAGAAAAGATTATTTCAAGTAACTTAATTAGCCCTCTACATTTTACCAATTTTTGAATGGTTAACAATCTATAAATATGTGGGGTAATAACCTTTATTACTTCAGCTAATTTGAACTTTCCACGTTCCATAGTTTACGAGGAAAATGGCTGTGACAGACAGACACAGGAGTGATCTTACACCGCCCCCTGAATACTAGGTCTGAGCGCTGACACAAAAATGGCGGCTGCCGAAGGCGGATTTTTTTCAGCGTGTGTACGGTCCCTTAAATATTCGTACCAATAATTTTAAAGATTTTCCGCTTCAGTTTTCTGAGATTAAAGAAGTCAGAGAAATATTTTATAACGTACTGGCGTCTACATTTAAGGAATCGTACCTACGTTAAAAAAAATATCCGCCTTCGGCAGACGCCATGTTTGGGTCAGCGCTCAGGCATAATATTCAGGGGGCGGTGGATCTCATAATAGTTCCGTTTTTACTTTTTATGTACGGAACCCTAAAAACTACGGCAGTATTTTAATAAAATTTGCATTACGTTTTCTGCGTTAAATATATATCAAAAAATCTTAGTTAGTGGCACATTTTGCCAAACGTAAGCGCATGAAAGTGCAGATTAACATAGAATCAGATAGGCATGATATCATGTGTGCTAATAAAATGTATTAGGACCATCCGAAATTCATTACTTTGAAGAAAAAACAAAGAGACGGGTAATTCGGCTCACCTGATAAAAATTCAGGAATTAAGTAACAAAATTATATATTCCAATTCACTTTTAATCTTTCTTTGGAGTTAGTTAAGAATGTTATTTAAAAAATGTATTTTTAAAATCTTGTAGATTCTTAAAATAATTAAAAATATTTTTAACGAATCAAAGCATTACCTAACTTTGTACGCATATGTCCTTATTTTCAATATAGCGAATTTTTTACAAGACAGAAATTATAATTTTAAATAACATCTAATAAATATCTACCTAAGCTAATAAATGTTGAATGATAAATATTACTTTATAGTTCACTTCTTATCAACGATAAAAATAATATCTCTTTAACTATTACACATTTTTTGAAAGAAGAATCAAAATAAAAGGAAGTTTATCAAGACTAAGAAGTTTTGTTAAATTGTGCCTAAAGTCCCTTAGAGAATAATTAACCTTATTTTATTTAACAAAATTCCTTATATTAAGAATCCCTCTAGGTTCTGTGAGAAATCGTAATCTGATTTATGGTAAATCAAGTACATTTTTCAAGACAGAGAAAATGTAATTACCCTAAATTTGTTTGATACTGATAACTGATATTAGTTTCTTCCGAACCTTTCACAAAAATATATTCTTACCAAAAAACTCGCAATAAAATTATTGAAATAATTTTGGGAATTATTACTGGAAAGAACACTTTAATTACCGGAAGATTTTTGTTACTGATGACTAGAGTCCGCATTATGTGCAAGTTAAAAATATCACATATGTTTGCATATTTTGGCTTTTTCTCGACCAAAACCTATTTAAAAGAGCAATCGTTTACGAAAAGAAATCTGTTTAAATTTTATTCTTATCGGTACTAGAAGAGGAGATATTACCCATGTAATAAACAGAAAGTAATGAGTCAAATAGCGGATGTGAAGGAAACGGATAGAAAGGGCCGGAGAAAAATAAAAAAATGTTTCTATGCATCCTTTTGTTAAATTTGTTACATAAAATTACTAATAAACCTTAATTGACAATTCTAGATTATTTTTTTATATATCTGATAGATGTAAAGAAATCTTTTAATGCAGGAAATTTAATTTTTCCGTTATCTCCGCACTGTAAAAAAAAAATCTGTTATTCTACGCATGCAAAGTTACAGAAATCTGTATACATACTAAAATTTTATCCGTATACTGTATAAAAAAAATTTAAATCTGCAAAACTTGTGTTAGTAAAGCTAAAGAAATTTGTAGCTTAACAAAAGGATCTAATAAAATTACAGAAATCTTACTAAAATTTTATCTGTAACCCGGGTTGCAGTTGCATAAAAAAGTTCTAGGCATCCCAGTTTCCTAAAAAATTCTTAGTAATCTTACTGATTTTTTGATTTATGGTACAAAATTGTATCTGTTACATGAATATTTGTGGTTGCCGTTATGTAAAAAGTTCTAGGAATCCCAGTTTCCTACAAATATTTTAGTAATTTAACAGATTTTTTTTTTTTTTTTTTTTTTTTTTTTTTTTTTTTTTTTTTTTTTTTTACAGTGCCTGTTTGACAAACTTCATTACATAAAAAGTTATAAACGCATTTTAGTGAATTTATCAGAATGATTTCCTTGTTACTGTTACTCACTATGTTCTGAAATAGAATATAAACTCTACATGACAATGTAAGTATTTTATAGTTACTGGAATATATATAAAAAAACAGTAACTTTTATTCAAACATGTGTTTTTTGACATTTTTTGAAAATTTTCAGCTAATTTTGATGATATTGCAAAAACTTCTAGTTCAGTACACAAGTAATTGTAATAGCAGTAAGTATTATAAAGGAAATTGAAAATATATTTTTATTTGAGTGTGCGCACTCTGGTGTAACAAGAAATTTTGCTAAAAACATGGCCAAAACGCACAATTATTTTAAAAGATTATGAAGATATTTCATGGATTTTATGTGTCTTCATCATTCTGCATTACAACCGAACTAAAAGTAAGTGACTTGATTCTATATTGTACATTTTTTAGAAAAAGGTGTCAGAACATAGTCAGATACCTTAACATTAAGGATTTCAAACGTTAACCCTTCAAAACTCCTTAACTACTTAATCGAATGATTTGTTCAATCCCAAGTACAATGTAAGGTAAGTGATGCAAATATGGCCAATGAAGGTAATATCGCCAACCCGCAACAATATTAGTAATTTCAGTGAAACTCAAAAGCTGGCTCTTGAGTCTAGTCACTGGATGTCCGAAGAACATAGTTTAGTACCGTGTTGCCCGCAATCCTTGATCACGTGCACAGGGGGGGAGGGGGGCAAGACATTGTTGATTTGTTGTTAGTTGCGTTTTCATATTATCATTTTTTTCTGTTATGTTTGTTATTTTTCTTATTTTAACAAAGTATTTGTATTTACTGTTATACATAACAGTTTAGCTAGTTTAATGGTCTTTTTAACTGTATCATTGCTTTTCAATATCTGATTGTTCAGAAAGAATTACGAAAAGTTATTTGAAACTCATTATTGTTGGAAATATGCCCATTGGGCATATTACCTGCACATATGGCCATATTACCTACACGTATGGCAATATTACATTCATATTTTAAAAAAAATATTTAATATATAAATTATTTTAAATGGCATTAAATAACACACCAATAAACTTCAAAATATATATTATATACCAAGTAAACACAACAGAAATCAAATATGAAAATGTTAAAATAAATTGGGTTACGTAAAATGGAATATACTTTAGCTAAACTTCATTCTCGAAAATTCTCCCTCGTTTTTGTTTTAGACTATGAATCCCGAAAAGAAAAGGGTCATTTGGAGGCAGGAAATCCTAAATGGGTGTTTGAGAGCAATAAAAGAGTGTAAAGTATCGCAAAATGCTGCTTTAAAAAGTTGTAGAATTTCTAGACGAACTGCTCTTCGTTATATTGTTAATAATAAGAATTATAAATCACTATTGGGTAGAAAACCAGTTCTCACACCTGACTAAGGAAAAGACCTCCCCACAAGAATATTTAGGCTTGCTGATGTCAGTTATCCTGTTACGTCAAAAATCGTTAATCTCTGCGTTTTTAAATGTTGGAATGAAAATGAAATAACCAACAGTTTTTCATTTAGAAAAGGCATGGCTGGCCGCTACTGGTTCGAAGCATTTTTAGCAAGAAATCCGAATTTTTCCAGGAGGAAAAGTAAACCAATGAATCCGTCCAGAGCAGCAAAGTTCAATAAACTTATTATTGATAATCTTTTTTAGTAAATTACGAATGGTTCTAATTGACAATAGTATCATGACGAACGAATATTTAATATGGACTAAAAAGGGTGTCGTTTTTGTTTGCAAAAATATCTGTTTATGCTGTATGATTTTATGTAAAGGTAAAAGAATGAAACCAGTGTGGGTAGATGATTTGCCTGTCGATTCTCCATGAGATATGACACCAAAAGGAATCATGAGAGCACAGACTTTTGTTAAATGGATCAGATATTTTTCAAAATTTAAACCACAATGATACTGTCTTCTCATCTTTGACGGGCTCAAGTCCCATCTTGATCACTCATTTGTAGATGAGGCTGAAAAAAATGGCATTCTTCTACTTTTTTAACCTTTAATACAATCCCTGAGTTGCGGCCTTTGGATAAATCCTGATTTGGGCCGTTTGAGGAATTTGGGGCAAGAAGTTCTTTTGTTTTTGGAACAAACCGACCACGATAACGTTACAAAGGCTTGGTTTGGAAGAACATTTTCTCCAGTTTGGGATAAAGCTATTACACCTGCCACCGATAAGGTGGTTTTCAAAGGAACATGCATCTATGAATCCAAATGTAACCCCCGAAGAAGCTTTTGCTACTTGTTCTGTTCCTGAAAACCCACCTTCAATAAAGAATAATGCCGAAAGAAGAAAAGAAATTTCTATCCCAAGGACATCTTCTGATAAACACGGCCGTCATACGCCTCTCCGTCAAGTATTCCTGGCTCTTCTTAAGATTCTAGGTGTGATTCTTCATTTCTAAAGATAATGGCACAAATGGTGCCTCTATTCATGTCTCATCATTTCAAGCATTACTACCATCACCACAGAAAAAAGCGTAAAACAATTCGTGTCATAAAACCTGCAATGAAGTATCGTGCTTTAATTCTGAAAAAAAGACCTCTTTACCTAAGCTCCTCAAAAGAATATTGAAGACACTCAAACATGACAACAGCGATTAAACAAATCAATACACCAGTCTACGATGAAGAGAAGAAAAGCATTCCTAGCAAAGAAAAGTGATAAAAACAGTTGATTTTGCGGTATTTGCATCAAGAAAAAAGTTGTGGCTATAAGTTTATGTGTTGTGTGTCGTAATTATGTGAACGAGGAATGCGTCGGACTTGCCAAGAAAGATATGGAAGTTTTTACTTGCCACACACGTGAAGTAAAAAAAAAAAAATAATTACTCTAAAATGTTTATAATTACTTATAATTTTGCTTAAAATTGCTCCTTAAAACTATTTTTTGCTTATTTTTAATTATTTTTTGTAAAGTTTCAAAAATTAAATTTGTTTTTGTAATAATTGATGTTTCTCATGAGTTAAATATAAATATTTTCATCATATTTCTCCTATGGGCATATTGCCTGCATATGGGCATATTACCTTTATCAACTAGTCTTTTTTTAGAAAAATTCCTGTAGGTTTAAATATTGATTAGTAATTTAAATTTTATATTTTTTCCAGTATTAAAAAGAATCTACTTTTTAAGAGAATTTTTATTTTCTTTTGAAAAATCAGTTACTACTATCGGTAAAAAATTTCTATCCTTAAGGTGGCCATATTACCTGCACATACCTTACAAAAAAAAATCCAAATATCATGCCAAAAGTACGAGTTGGTATAGAAAACGTTTTGTGTTTGGTGCATTATCAGTATGAACACGACATTCTAAGATTGTGTTTTTATCAAAAATTGAAAGACAATGTAATTTTCAATTGATGTGCTATTTTCATTTTTTTTGTTACAGTGTGGATATTAAAATGTATATGGGTTGCTCTTTTTTTACCTGCATGAGATGTATGAAAATAAAGACATTTTTTTAAGTATGATCAATTCAGTATAAAGATAATTTAAAGATTGAAAAAAATGTATAATTAACCTCTCTTGCGCAAAAGTTGAATATGGCTATATAACAGTTGTTTGAAGTTCATTTTAACTATTTTCATGATTTTGAAGCATCAGAAAAATGGATTAAACTTTCTTAACTAAATTTCTTTTCAGAATTTACATTAAATAAATAAATTTATTATTTTTTTATTTATTAGCTAACGTAATTTTCATTTTTTTATATTTGAATTTTGCAATTTAAAGAAAAATATACATGTTATAATTTTATTAACATTAACAAAAATATTTAAACTTTCTAATATAAAATTTAAGTGAAACACTCAACGAATGTTAAATAAATCTAATTCTGTAGCTGAACTTAATAAAAATTTAGAGCTTTTCAGATATTCAACCCAAAAAGGAATACCATTATGCCATCAAATACAAATGAGTTCATCCCATTTAATAAGATACCACAGATGTTAAAAATGTCGATTTTCATTTGATATTTATGTGATTAATTTAACGAAAGGAAAGAAGAAATGTTGTTTCCATTTTCTAATGGGTTCAATTCTAAAAATATCATTTCTTGATCAGGATTATTTTTTTCTTATGCACACTTAGCAAAATTGTATTTTCCTTCCTGGTTAAAATTTTTTTTCAAAGGAAGTATTAAAATTAAATTTACTGATGATGAATAAACAAAAGAAAATTGTAATTCAAATGTTGGAATATTCTTTTATCTCAAAAGCTGTTATTGTTCTATAAACAATCTTGTATACATTTGAATTTGCTAGTGTAACTGTAAATGAATCGTTTTCAAAAAACATTATAGGATCTTGAAAATTGAAAGAAGACCTAATTTCTAATCGAAGTGCTATTTTCGTTTTTTCCTGTCACAATTTGGAGATTCAAATGTCTAATGGTTTCTCTTTTTTTATCTGCATGAGATATGTGTAAATAAAGACAATGTTTTAAGTACGTAGAATACAATATAAATGTAATGTAAAGATTGAAAAATATATACTTAACCTTTCTTTCACAAATGTAGAATATGATGATATTACAGTTGGCTAAAATTCATTTTATTCTTGTTTAATGATTTTGAAGTATTAAAAATGCATTAAACTCTCTTAACTAAATTCCTTTTCATAATTCACATTAAGAAAATAACTTCATATTTTTTTTTTATTTAACAGCTAATGTAGCCCTGCTTTGTTATCTTTCAATTTCGCAATTTTAAGAAAAATATACTTGTTACAATTTTACTAATATTTAAAAAAAATATTTAAACTTTCTAATATAAAATTTAAATGAAACACCCAACGAATGTTAAAGAAATCTAATCTTGTAAGTGAACTGAATAAAAATTAAGAACTTTCAGGACGTCATAAAAATAAAAAAACGAAAGCCATTATGCCGTCAAATAGAAATGAGTTCATCCCATTTAATGAGACACCGCAGATGTTAAAATATCGGTTTTCATTTTACATTTATGTGATTAAATTAAAGGGAAAAAATAAGAAATTTGGTTTCCAGTTGCTAATGGTTGCAAATTAAAAATATCATTTCTCGACCAAGATTATTTTTTTCTTATGTACATTTAGCGAAAGTTTAATTTGTTTCCTGATTAAAAAAATATTTAAAGGAAATGATAAAGTAAATTTATGGATCAGTTACCATTATGGATGTTAAATAAATAAAGGAAAATAGTAATTCAAAACTTGGAATTTGCTTTTACCTCAAAAACTTTTATTGCTCTATAGCCTAACTTGCATACATTGGGAACTGCTACCATTGCTATAAATAAATCATTTTCAAAAAATAGGTTGGGACCAGATCCGTGTTGCAGAACATAGAGGAAAGACAGTTTTTTAATTCAAAGTTAATAGAACTTTTATATTATTTGTATAAATATTTTATATTGACCAGTCACAACATCAGAAAGAATCTTATATTAAACTTTCAATAATGTTTTAAAGTAAAGATTTGAAATTTTTTATAACTCTTTTTTTTGCCATGTATCAGTAGTTAATAGACGAAGAAATCGTCGAGTATTTCGCTACTAGCATTAGTCTTTTTTATTCTGATAATTTCTGAAAGCAATGGAAACAAAATATGTGATATATCTCGAAAACGGTTTGCCTATCCCGACTTCTTCTTCCAATCTACTCCAATCAAATATATAATACTAATCTATGTGATCGTCTAAACCCAATTACAGTGCCAGAAAACATAATCGGAGACAGTGTCAAAATGAGGAAGAAGGGGAGGATAAGTAGAGGTAATTATGTGCAGCCAATTACTATATATGTGCTACAATTCAGGTTATTTACATATTTCTGGTATTTACAAAGTTTATACCGGTACCTTTCTGTGCAAAGCAGACATATATAATTCCATACCTTATAATATCAAGTGTTCTTTAAAATTGTCTTGCATGTTTTTAATGCATTCTGAAGTTTTCTTAGTAAAAAAAGTAACATATATCGCTCACCCGTAAGAAAAGTGATACATGTCACAAAAATTCATTTTGTGTTTTATTCCACTAATAGGTCTGTCATAGATTCGTCTTGCTACACAAATCGTTTCTTAAGTGTAGTTATACGGAAAATCACTTTACTACGCGATTTGTACATTTGTGACCACAGACGAGGAATGGATTGTGTAGGGAGGTAAGATTACTCCACCCTCCTATCTTCATCTATTTCTTCATTCTTAATGGTTTTATGGTTTTATGCACGATTTTATTCTTGCATAACGAGCTAAGTGCTAAAACTTCACCTTACAGTAAAATCATGCAAAACTTATTTTCCCTCTCCTGTGAAATTTTCTTTTTTCGAGTTGTGTCACTTTTCTTATGTGCGAGCGATATGTGCATTCTCAAAAGAGTTCGTGAACTGAAGGTTCTTATCGTTATTTTGTTTCGTTAAATCATGAAAATTTGCACCATGATTTTTACCATTTTCCGCAAAAATACAGAAAAGTCAACAATCTAAGATAATCATTACCGATAATTCTCCCTTTTAACCCTTTATCTACTGACGGTACTTATAAGTGCCATTAAAATAACTTGTTATAAAATTAATTTAATACATCGGTTAGTTGTAACACAGTTTAGAATGAGTTATAGATACATTTCTTTGTCTTGTTCCACAAGCATTATTGGTTACACAAGAAAAAAATTATATTTGAAGGGAGGGATGATTTCCTTTGCCTTTGCATCTTTTCAGCTTTCTTGGCGATGGGTGAGGGGGGAGAGATTTTTCAATTACGAAATATTTCTATATTTCTATTGTAAAAGCCTTCTATTTGTACATTTCTTCATTGTACAAAATACTAAGAAAAATATTTAAAATAAAAGATTTGAGTGGGGTTATAAATAGTGCACAAAATCCCTATAAATTAAAATTTAATTAATCCTTCTAAATCCTTCAAATCTTATAAAATCCTTAAAAAAATTATTAAATGATTATGTAAATCTTCTAATGTTGTTTAAACAATTCACGAAAAATGCTTTAGAAGATAAAATTTTCACGAATTCATAATGCAGTAAATAAAGGGTTAAACCTGTATTTTCGTCAAATCACAGGTGGTGTGTTCCATCAAATGTACTGAATTTAATTTTCCGTAAGAGAATCTGCATTTTCATGTATATTTTTTATACATCAAAACATGGAAAAGCCGCTAACTGAAGTTCAAAATTTGATGAAATTCTCCAGTCAAAAGAACGATTTCTTTTTTTAAATAAGAGACTAAATCTCTTCTAAACTAAGGGGGTCATCCGGAAACCTGATGCCTGCACTTTTTACGTTTTCTGACAAAATGGTTTTGAGAGTGTTAGTACTGACAATTTAATCAGTTCTTGAGTATTTAAGAAATGGAAAACAATTAAGAATACAGAATGTTAACGAAAAAAAAATGTCGATTCATTGTAGCCAACGAATATTGCTGCTTTGTGGCTCAGTTATGAAATGATTACATTTTTGCCTATATTCCTTTAGAGTAAAGTACAGTCTTCATAAGATAACATTATTGTTTATAGTTAATATTTCATGAACGAAGTAAATCATTAACTTAAAAAATTCCTCATAAATGTTGTTATACTTTCATTTCTTAAAGTCATAATAAGAAGAGAAAATTACACACACTTGTTAGAACTCTATGCCTTGATTCTATTATACATATTTGATATTTTTATATATTTATCGGTTTTGTGAAAGCATATTACAATATTCTAATGCATAAAATTAGTTTTTTATTACGTTTTTCTTCCGAACTCATACATTTATTGGCAAAGGCATTTCGGCTATTTTCTATCGTAAAATATATCTAACAGATATAATATATTAGCATTGTAATACACCATGTGTAGTTGCTAACTACATGACTATTCCATTGTAAATGCTATAAGATGAATATAATTAAACTGAAAATAATTGTACATGTAATAAGAAATTGAAATTTATATACTAAGTAAAAGAAATGATTAATAAATAATAAGAAGACGAGCCTTATTAAATTAAAATAGGACAAAACATATTTCTTAAATTTAAGTAATCAAAGCTGCATACCAGGGCATTTGCATGTACGGCGGGGAATTGGGTGTAACTCACCTATTCTCTTGAGAAAGGGAGTAACATAATACATTATTAAGGGAAGATGATTAAAAGAACATGCCAAACACTTTCTGCATACCAATAATGAAAGTGTATGATTTCACAAAAAGTAAAGAGTACACGGTATTTCTTAGCATAAGAATCACATTTAAGCAGACACAAAAATAGAATCTTTATTAAAGTCAGCATCGATTGAATCTATATTACTACTTGGAAATTTTTCCAGAGAGAAACATGTTTCTCTCTTAAACATTATTATGAATTAACGTGAACAATTATCATGGAGGCCAACATCTCCTAATTATTCCGGAGTGTGATCCAAGACAAACGTGTTTCCAATCGGAAATGTTACATAATAAACAATTTTAAAATTAAATCTAATAAGTACCATTTTGAAAGAAAACACATTTTATAATAAAGCCTTTCCGGATTTAAACTTGCTTCTCTTGAAAAAAACTCCGGAATAATTGCCGAAACATCAGTGAAGGCTTACTGTGGAGACCCGAAAAGTTTTTGGTTTCTGTCTGTTAGTCTGTCTGTTAGTCTGTCTGTCCCGCGATAACTGTCGTAAAAAGCAAACGATTAGCTTGAAATTAAGGAGGCATGTTGGTGAGGTCACCGGATTTAGCTGTATAGTTTTTGGTTAAATTTGGTTCGTTTGTTCGTAATATATAGAACATTTTATTTTCTGCCTTAATGCTTTCATATAGCAATTTAGACGATTTTTCCATTTTTATTTGTTGAAAAGAAATGGCTCATATGATTGAAAGATTTAAATGATAAATTATGGATGATTGAATTTCCTAATTAGAACTATACATTATTCATATTAGTTTGAAATTTTTTGTATACATTTGTCAGAGTTTTTAAATTCGGTGTATATCTTATGGAAGGATTTTATATATGTGTTCCAATAATATAAAATACTTTCTTTTTTTTTAATTTACTTTTTTTCAATCACATATTTCATTGTCTTAATTTTATTTTAACTGTTTCCTAGCAACGGAAAGGTGAATTTGATCTCATATATCAAAAATAAAACAAATACGCTTTGAGGTTGAAATAAAAGGGGGTTGTGTTATGATATTAATTCTTATTATTAAAAAAAACGTTACTAATATCTCACGGTTTATCGTCTGGACGCAGCTAACAGAAATATTTAATTTTTAATCGAAAATTTCAATGATAAAAAAAAAAAAACTTTTGAAAAGCAAATTGATAGTATGTCAAAATTATGCATCACAAAATTATAGCTGTCGAAAAGGACGTCATTGTATCGGGAAATAAATATTTTCATTCTTAAAAACAAACATTAACTAGACTGCCTGAAAAAAATATTTTTTGACGAGTGTTAGTTATTAATGCCGCCTCATTTCAGAAAATATGAATGAAATTTTTTTTATCTTTAAAAGGAAATTACATTTTCGTTCGTAAAACCTAAACTTTTCATATAATTGCGTCAATGTAAATCCTTTTCTGCCCACCAGTATTGAAGAATAAAGCTCGGAAGTGTAAAAAGATTTACCATAATCATTAGCGCAATCAATAAAAAGTTACATATGTAAATTAATGAGACCACGGGGGTTCAGGGGGGCTCTGCCCCCCTGAATACTGTATTATTTACAAAAAATACCAGAATTAGTAGCTCATGAAAATTCAAAATATCCTTCCATAACAACGTTTTTAATTTAACGCTTCTAATGTCTGAAAACTTCGTATTTTTTATTCTTATAAATAATTACGTAATTTGAAAACTTTAAATTGCGGTTTGCAGGAAATTGAATATTACTAGAGTGTGTCTAAAAACAATGAATTGCAGATCTGACGTTGAGGCTCCTGATCTGCAGATTTACTAGTTAAGATATGTTGTCATCTATGCAGTAGCCTGAACAATTTTAATTTCATTCAGTTAAACTTGAAATTGCTAGCTAAATTTGAAGCTTTTTTTTTTAACATAACTAAGAAGACCAACAAACGTACTTACTTTCTTACTTCCCAAATACAATCGAATCCGCTAAAAACGCTCACCGTTAATACGCGATCCCGCTGAATACTTGGATTTTTTTTTTTTTTTTTATCCCTTGAATATCTTACATAAGGTTAATGCAAAAATAATCACGTTCAATACGCGAACTGGTATTACGCGATCCCGCTTAGCATGCGATATTATAGGCAACAAAACACGAAACTCTTAAAGATTAAACAAATAAGTCTGCGGTTGGATAATTCTTTTATATTGTCTATGTTTTCTTTACTTTTTGCTATGCTAACAATATTTTTTACCTTAAGTTTAATAAGGATAGTTTTTTCCTTATATGAAAAATATGGACAGATTATAATGGGACTCATTATTACAAGCATTACATATGATTTAAAAAAATGTGTTTTTGTTCAAAGATGGAATATTTGTTCCCTTTTTATTAAAAAAAGTATTCTAGTAGGAGAGTTATTTCTGTTTCATTTTTAGTTGCAACGTATTAATCGAATATAAAACCATGTTTGAATCAATATTTATTTTCCGTTATTATTCTAGTTGGTACTACAACAAGTGAAAATTAAATTTAAAAAATCAAAAAACCCGACTGTGTAAAAAGCGAACTAATTAATTATTTCTCATCAATGTTAACCTCTTCAGTTCCGAAGCTAAAAAATAATACAAATGCTAATTCGTTGGGGGTTTTTTCCAAACAAAATTACATCGTAAATGACAGAAAAAATATGTTTTGTGAAATTGATCCTTTAGGCGCTTAGTAATTTAGGCTAAAAAAATATGGATCTAAAACTACAAACCCCCTTAAAAACATAAATTTAATAACCAGTAACCTAAATTAACGCAATCACAAATTTAAAAGCTTTAAACAAGTAAATAATCTACAAATCCTCAAAAATTTTTATTAAAAAAGATTTAAGTTAAATATGAAAGTTTCTCACTTTCTTGGCCATACTGTCTTATGGGCATTTTTAGGCATTTTACAAACTCAGAGGAAAATAACATTTATTTTATGTGAGAATCAGCTTAGATGCTGCCATTTATTCGTTTGCTTTGAACGCGAAAAACATTCAGCTATTAAAAAGTGATGTGAAAATGTAAAAAAATCGGACATATTAGTTTTTATAAGGAAAGGAACAGAGGTCCCTGTTTGGGGACACAAGGACCGAAGATGTTAAACTATTTTTTTATAGTACGTAACTATTTTTTTATTTACTTATATTGATGACTTTTAAGTTGTGTTTAATTGACAGTTCCTATCTATAAATACTGTTTTAATGAGGCCTATAGCTGTCTATGATGTTTAGAGTTACAGTCAAGCTAGAGATCCTACCTACATAAATTCCAGGTTGGGTAATATTTAAATGGAGCTTCTGACTGTAAGATAGTCAATGCAACATCGTCTTCATTTTGAAAGACGTATCAAATGATGTGCCACTCAATATAGTGCATTTTTTTTTCGTGTCTACCGCCATTTTGTATTTTACGGCCGCCATTTTGAATTTATAAAAACAAAACCTAGCCTATAACCATCGGACGGCTAAGACGAATCGATAGAGTCTTCATTCATTAAAATACAGCCAGCCGTTGGGATGTTTCGAGAGTATAAAGAAATCCACATACCCAGATACGCGCGAAACACATAACTCTTCTTCGCAGTCGGGTAAAAAGAAACAATGAAACAGAGTGGAGATTTTTATATAAATATACAAAAACACATAAACATATAAATGAAAGCTCTAAAGTTCATCTAGAGCGTTAGATATGTAAATAAGTCCAGTCCCTGTGACATTATACAAATCACGTCTAATACGCGATCCCGATTAATACGCGACTTTTGCTCACTCCCTAAAAACGCGTCTTAAACGGGTTTGACTGTATGTGAAATGCGCTTCAAGCTACACAACATAGCAATTCAAAGATGGTATTTTTCTATAGTGTTTGCCTTTAATTAATTATATTACTCAAGAAGCGAAAAATTCCTTTACATTTTAATTAGTTAAATTTAAAATCCGGGCTATATTAAAGTTCGAAGGTGAAACTTTTCTCAAATTATAGAAAATATATTAGACTTTTCTCCTTTTCAATTTCAGAGAATCTATCGAAAAGCCACAATCTTAAAGTTTTCAATGAGCGAAGAACTTTATTCAATTATTCAAACTTCGTCGACCAACGAAAAGCACAAACTAAAAGCTTTCAAGTGCTTTTAAACAAGCTAATAGGTGGGGCTTTGATCTTTTAATAGTAAATAAGTTTATAGTTTCTTAAAAGCATTGGAGTATGCTTCAGAAATACTATCGTGTTAACCCTTTATATCCTAGCGGTACTTTTAAGTGCCATTAAAGACAAATCAATGTAAAAGTCTTTTAATTCATCGGCTAATAAAAGTAGATTGCACTTTTCGTACAAAATAAACTGTTCAGTCATATTTAGAAAGTACAGTGAAACAGTCGAAGTTAAATATTTATTAATTTGGTTATTTTCTCAACCATTTAAGTCGGAGTAGCTTTTAACCCATTAAAAAATGTTACACGATAAATTTGCAACTACAATACACTTCTTTGTTCCATATACATACTTGCCAACTTCTCTTAAACTTCCGTAAAATGCGAGTTAAATTGACCCACGTTAAACACGCTTCGAACCAGGAATTTTCTAAAGAAATTAATTCAAATAGATTTCATAGAGAAACATGATTATAAATGTACAATGATATATCGAACAAATTTTCCGGTTAGTAACGCGTATAACCTGGGTCAATTTAACTCACATTTTACGGAAGTTCAGTAGAATGTTGGCAAGTATGCATATAGGATCAGAATACATTTATTTACACTGTTCTTATAAGAACTGTGAGATTTTCATAGCAGTATTTTTTGTTAAATAATCTAATTTTTCTTGTAAATATTTTTCGAAAATAGCTCTATCTACAAATTTATTAAATCAGTTTTAATTAAAAACAATATCTAAAAATCAAATTATTATTATACATGTTGTTCTGAATATCTTAGAGACTAACGTAAATAATTATTAAGGTGAAGCATATTTTTTATTCAAAATTCAGGATATAAAAGGTTAACCCTTTATCTACTCACGGTACTTATAAGAACCATTAAAATAACTTTTTATAAAATTCACTTAACCCTTAAATGCCTGGTGTTGCTTTTCGGCAACATACCCAATTTAGGGTCTAAAATACTATTAGAATAATATTGAAGCTATAATACCTAATGTCGGCAATAAAATACATTTTGAAAAAATTATTAAACTGATTTTCAACATGTAGATGGCAACATTTGTGCTGTTTATGAATAAAGATAGCTTTATTTTTGTCAATAGTTGCTATTTGTTCTTTTTGTTTTGTGTTGAAGCTTGTGAAATAACCTATTTTGTTCTGCAGCGAGCAAGGAAAATTTATTTCTTATTATACTTCCTGACAGTCTTGTGTGTTTAATATTATAAAATTTTATGAAGGAAAATTATTTCTTCAATTAAAGACCAGTGTTACCGATTAGTAACAAAATTTTTTTAGCCGTAAACCATACTTAAAACAAAATATGATTTTTTAAAGAATTTTTCCTATGATTTATTTAAAAAATGAAAGCTGAAAAACATTATTACAATGATTTTTGAAAAACCAGGCATTTAAGGGTAAATACATCGATCAGTAGTAATACACTTTAGCAGTAATGAGTTATAGAGTCATTACTTTATGTTGTTCCAAAAGCATTATTGGTTAGACAAAACAAAAATATTGTTTAAAGGATGATGTCTTTTGCCTTTCCATCTTTCCATCTTTCTTGTTGTTTGGGTGGGGGGGGGGGGATTTTTCAATTCGGAAATATTTCTATATTTCTATTGTAAGAATATTATATTTGTACATCGCCTAATTCTGCAAAATACCGAGAAAAATATATAAAATAAAAGATTTGATTGGAGTTATTTTACATATTGGTAATATTTTACAAAATGACTATAAATTCAAATTTAATTAATCCTTCTAAATCCTTCTAAAATTTATTAAATTATTATGTAAATCTGCTTTTGTAGTTTAAAAAAAATCACGAAAAATGCTTTAGAAGATAAAATATTCATGAATTATTAATTCAGTACATAAAGGGTTAAGAAACCTCTAAACGAAATTTAATATGTGTGATATTTCAGTATTTTTAAGAAAGTTCATTCATTGCTCGAAACTGTTATAGCGTAATAAATTTCTTTTTGATCTTTTTATCCTAATAACTTGGATTTTGTAAAGATAGTTTAATAAAGAACTGCTTTTATTTTTAAAATATTTGAAGGGTTGAAATTAATATATTTCTATCATTTCAAATAAAAATAAAAAGTGGATTGTGATTCCTAATTTTATTAATGTTTCATTATACTACAAATGATTTATATGAATAATAGTTTGTTAAAATGAATGCATGTTGTCTGTGATGGGGCTATGCTATTTGATGTGATAATTCTTAAATATTTCTCTATTTGAAATGTTTTCTCATATCTTTATAATGTAATACAAATGACCAAGGTTCTATTTCATTCATTTATAACCAATAACGATTATCAAAAATTTTACCTGAGAATTCAGTTATATACTGATGTTTGAATCATTTTGTAATCTGTGTTATGAAATTGTAATAGCGTTGATTTTCTAATACTTATTGTCTGATTTAGCTATTTGTGCCCTGTTTTATAAATATGGTTTGGTGTGTAAGGTATAACATTGCAAAGGGTCTTACATTACGCCTTTTATAATGCTTTATATGAATATAGTGAAAACCTAAAAAAATAATTAAACTTTATCATATTTTATTATTATTATTAGGTTTATGTTTGCGTACGGAAGCCTTTTGTAATACTATATTTATTTTCGTATTCTAAAAAAAAAAAAAAAAAAAAAAAAAATGTTTAATCTACCACTAAACTTATGTCAGTCTTGAAGTAAAATTGATATTTTACTTGTAAATTAAATTTTTACTATTTTTTAATGTACAATAAGATCGTTGAAACTAGATTATTTAAATTGTATGCTTTGTATGTTTTATTATTGATGTGCGTATTTTATTAAAGGTTTCCTTGTTTTATTAGTTTGTTAATTTGAATTCCATTTTGGTATGATTTCAGACAGCAAGACTTAGCAGATCCATTTGGCCCAGTATTTTCAACTGTTTAAAGAATCAAACATCGATAAAGGTTGAAACAATGCCCCCCCCCCCCCCCCCTCACACACACACACACACGGGGATTCGACATTAGACTTTTTAAAGTTTTTTAGAGTGATTTTTTATGTTCCATTACTTTGAGGCACAGCGAATAAAGATCGTAAACAAAAGCTAATATTTTTCAAAATTGCTATCAGTCTTTTGTATCTGATATTCTTTTGTGGATCCTTTGCACCAGCTTGCCCATTTTTATGTTATGAACGAGAATCACAATATTGGAATATAGCATTATTTGAAGTACGTATGTTTAGAAAGTCTTTACTGAAGGCGAAGATCATTTGCGGCAAATTAAAACACTTAGACTTTAAAAAATATGCGATTACATATTATCTCAATATATTTGGTATATATAACGCACATTTGTGTTCTTGAACACTTTTACTTATTTTTGATTGTGTTGAAGGAAATTTTATTAATAAATGGTATTAAATTTTGATTTTATGGTCTCGCGTATAAGTCGAACACCTACTTTGATCTTTCTTTCTTTTTATACACAATTACGTATATTTAATTTAGCTGTTTATATGTTATTTTAATTTCCCCTTCACTTAGATAAAAAAAGTCTGAGAATTAGATACCTGAATTTTTTCACATTGCTAACTAACCATAAACCAACAGAGTTATACATATCCAAGATATGTATCGGACACTCATTTTTAGTTGTGTGTTGGTGCTGTTTATGACGGCCAGTTACCTACTAAACGGATACGGACAAGAAAGGGGGGAGGTTCCCTCCGTGCTGGTCATTCTACGTTAACTTAACCCGTATTTACGCAAGGAAATCCAAGGTTCAAAGAAAACCACGAAAACTCCGAACGATTAGGCCGACGGTTAACCCAGCACCTCCCATCTATCAGCTTTGAAAGCAGAGCCTCTCGACTACTGTTGGAGCCCCTCATTTTTGGAATAGCCCTCCAAGGATCCTGGTTCGAATCCCAACTTGAACACTTTTTATTGTATTGGTTTACGCTTATTTACCAATGGGAAAATTTTCCCAAATTTAATATTCAATAATTTCAGGCGTAATTCCACTGCTGAAAAATAATTGAAAAATTAACTAACAATGATACTTATATGAAAACAATATTTAAGATTAAATATTTCAAATGATATAGGTTACAAAATGCGTCATATATTAGAGCTATATAAACGTAATTACAATATTTTTCAGCAATGCCAGACCGTCTTAAAACTGTCCTGATAAATGGCCTGAATGCATTTTGGTTCCTTTTGCACGTTAGCCTATGTTTAAAATAAATGTTCTAATAATGATCAGTGTTCCTATACTGAGTCACCTGCTTTCACGATTCAATACGAAAGTTTATGTATCACACTCACAAGCAAATAGAGTTAATAGTGATATGTAAACAATTCAAAGAGTCACCTGTCACTTTAGTTGCTCGTGAGTATGATATATAAAAAAGCATATGTCACATTTTAAGTCTTACATGGACAATTACTGGTATACCTGCTTCTATTGAATTTTCTAAAAAAATTCAGCCACAATTATTCAGCCACTGTTATTACAGTGACAGAAAAACAAATATTGACACTCAATCTGCAATATTAATTTTCATATGATTTACTTTATTTTTTCCATCTTTAATTAGAAGAGGAGGGCGGGAGTTTATATCAAGGGTTGGTCACATGGAGTGGTGGTCCTTGCATATTGAGATGACTCAGAGTTCTCTTTTATTTGTAGTTCTTGTAGTGGTTGGAAATGAGGGCTTTTTAAAACATTTTCAATGACTGTGAAGATTTTTTTTTTCTTTGCTGGCGCTGTAGATTAAACAAAACTTGCGGTTTTAAAACGAAAAATGTGTATTCATATATTATAAACAGATTTTATTGTATTTTATCAATCAATCTTATCTGTTTGAGAAGAGGAAATGGAACAAATCTATATATTTTTTTCCAAGTTTTTGCACTTTGGGGTGTTTTTGTCATCTTAGGTCCAAATTTTGTAAAAATGATCTCCGCTTTTTATTTGCATATAGTACACACATTCACATATACAGCATATTATAAACATTCTTAAGAAAATCATCATAGAAAAATGAATTATATATTTCTCTAAACTCTGCAAAAAAAGAAAAAATAAATAAATAAATGATTTTTTCTTAACGATATTCAACGGCAAAACAGAGAGAGAGAGAGAGAGATAAAATCAAGTTTTATGTTAACATAATTTTCTAAGTTCAGAAAATTGTTTGTTGTAAATAACATATATAAATTTAAGGCTGAGAAGTATACAACACATGTTAAAATAATCCCTATAACTAATAGGATTTGGATTTAACTATATGATAATCTAAGTGAAAGTAAAAAACCATTATGACGACATGAATATAATATTAAGCCTAAAAAGAATACAATATATTAAGAAAAAAATTTCAATACTACACAATTTGCATACATAATCTTTACATAACTTTTCATAAACGTAAATGAATGCACAGAATTAATATTCTTAGACAATATCTCTAGGACATACTAACTAAGATCCCTTTGAATAAAACTAAATTTTTATTATGAAGTGCCGAGATACTTAAAGAAAAAAGGTGAACAGGAAAGTCACGAAACAAGATTTCCGTGCTATAAATAAATTATTTTAAAACATTTTATTTTAAACTTCTTATTTTAAACGATTCATTTAAACTTAAAAAGAAAGAGTTAATGACAGAAAAGAACGTTCTTTTTATTTAAAACGAAGAGTTGAAAGGCAAGTTCTTTTTCTTTTTCTTTGTGTTTGTCTTTTTTTTTTTTTTTTTTTTTTTTTTTTTTTTTTTTTTTTTTTTTTTTAAGGAATCATTGAAATAAAGAAAAGATATTGAAGTTATAATGTACTGCAATATATTTACATATGACATCAAAGTAATAGAATATACGATTCGATAAATTTATTATTTTTTAAGAAGTTGAAAAAAAAAATATATTGTATTGATAAAAGTAATTCTAAAATGTTGAAACAATTAATGTGATGAAATAAAGGCATAAATCTCAAAAATTTTTAATTAATTCCTTTTTTCTGTTAATTATAGTAATAATTAATCATAGTAATAATTCTGTTAATTATAGTTAATTATAGTCTGATATTATTTCTGTAGTATATATATACATATATACTTTATATTTTCTTGCTTTTCCTTTAACTTTTCATACTCTGTTTTTCATTCAACTTGTTTCACATTGCTGTTAACAATAATATTTCTAATTTAGACTTATGTGTGCATAACTTTTCTTTACTTTTAAATTGTCATCAAGACAAAATAAAACAAGAAAAGATATATCTTACCTGTACTCAGTAGCTCTGTAAGACCCCAATCCCGTTTTCTTTAGAACGGAAACATATATTCCACCTGCACCGTTGTAACATATATCACTGTTAAAATAGCAATTAAAGCCTTTGTGCAGGAATATTAAAAAGCAGAAAACCAACGTTAAAAAATGCACAAATAAAACGTGAAAAGCAGCAAACAGCTGTTTCGAATCTACTAGCGAGATTATTCTTTGGTGCAAGATAGAGCAAGACACAGCGTGCTAGAAAAGCCCACATTTGCTCACCTTACCTCAGCTTTGCTTTTTCTAGCACACTGCGTCTTGCTCAATTTTGAACCGGAGAAGCATCTAGCTAGTGGATTCGAAACAGTTGCTTTTCATGTTTTATTTGTGCATTTTTTAACGTTGGGTTTCTGCTTTTTAATATTTCATTGTGCTTATTTAGAGTGTAAAAAGAAATAATATTATTTATAATTTGTCATATTATTATTTTCGTGTCATGGATGGTACAAGTAATGACTTTTATATTCAATCAATATTTTTTAATGAAACTCTTCTTGGTTATTGTATAATATCTTACAGAAGTTGCACCGAGAGAATAAATTCTTCTCGGAGCCTATAAAACACGACATCACTCAAACACAGCAAAAAGAGTTCTAAAAAGGAATATATAAAGGAAAGGTCATAGCATATTCGTAGCTGAAGCCCGCACCATAAATACATGTACATTGCAGAAGTAGGAGATAGGAGAGGCAAAACCGCAAATATGCAGTCTTCTCGAAGCTAGTAAAGTGAAAGTTTAAAGTTTTGTTGTTAGATCACAAAAAGCATTCTAGGTTTTTCAGTCAGGTGTTACACAGTTCAACACCCACCCCCTTAAGCCCTGAAGCAATGAGTCATATGTTCAGGATAGTCTTTTGATGAAACACAAACTTCGCTTGGGAAGGGGTTTCGTAAGATGATCTGCGGTCATTAAATCTGTGTTGACGTAGCGGAGCTTTATGATTTTTTTGTCCACTAACTGTCTTAAAGGATGGTACCGCAGATCTATGTGTTTGGTCTTGTGATGAAACTTATCTGACTTCGCAAGTTTTATTGCGGACTTATTATCATCCATTAAATATGTCGGAAACTGCTGTGGCATGTCCATTTCCGTTAATACATTTATTAGCCATGAAATCTCTTGAGCGGCACTAGAAGCAGATATGAATTCTGATTCAGCTGAAGACATTGCTAAACACTTTTGACGTCTTGATGTCCATAAGATCGGGTTGGACCCCAACAGAAATAAGTTGCCGGAAACAGATTTCCGATCGAGTGTGTCGTTTGGCTACCCCTCGGGATTGCACTAACACTCTAAAGCGAAAGCTGAGTTGCCGAGGTGGTCATCGCTGTCATCGCTGTCAGAGTCGACGTATGCCCTCAAGACAGGTTCTTCTAAATTGGTATATGTTAACTTTAGATCGATAGTAGTTTTTAAATATCTAATAGTTCTTTTGACGGCTTCCCAGTCCTTTGTTCTGGGACGTTCATTTCTACGACATAGGATGTTAACGGATGAGCTAATATCTAGTCTGGAAACGATTGAAATGTAAAGTAGTGCGCCGACCGCCTGTCTATAGTTTATATTATCCGGTAAGAGATTTTCATCATCGTTTAATTTAACGTCGCCCGGCTCCATAGGTGTATCGATTGGTTTTGAATTTTCCAAGCCAAATTTAATTACTAATTCATGAATTTTGTTAAACTGATTTAGGGTCATTGTATTTTGATCAGTCCAATTAATGTTTATACCTAAGTAATACTTAGTATCACCTAAATCCGTCACATGGTATTCTTTGTTTAACTGACGTATTAATTTATCAATGTTTTTATCTTCCCCCCGCAATGAGGAGATCGTCGACGTAAACAATTACATAAATTGTTTCATTATTTGTGGTTCGTTTGTATAGATACTTGTCAATCGAACTTTGGTTAAACCTAATTTTGATAGCGGATCATGCATCTTTATATTCCAAGCTTTCGCTGATTGCTTTAACCCGTATATCGCCTTTTTGAGTTTACAAACCTTGTGTTCAGATCCGGGGACTACATACCCTTCAGGTTGACGCATGTATACTTCCTCCTTTAACTCCTTTTTCCGATTCCAAAAGTAATGGTACCAAATGATGGTGTTCTCCCAACTTAGAACAAAGGCCATATCTTATGTCGGTACCACTACCCCAAAGGGGGTGCAGGAGCAAAAAACTTTCTAAAAATGGGATTTTTGCGTTACTGAAGGGCCTAGAAATATGAAATTTGGAATATTAGTTATACTTATAAGATATAAATGGTGTCTAAGAACAGTTCTTAAACAATTCGAAATTTAAAAGTTGTGAAAATGCACAAAAAGCGTTCTAAAAAACGTTCTAAATGGTAGTTTCTACATAATCTCAGGATATACCAAACCGATTTCAAAAGTAATGGTATCAAAATGATGGTGTTAGTCCAACATAGAACATCACTACCCCAAATGGGGTGCAGGAGCAAAAAACGTTCTAAAAATGCGATTTATGTGTTACTGATGGGCCTAGAAATATGAAATTTGAAATATCAGCTACTTATTAGATATAAAGGATTTCTAAGAACAGTTCTTAAATAATTCGAAATTTAAAAGGAGTGAAAATGCGCGAAAAGCGTTCTAAAAAACGTTCTAAATGGTAGTTTCTACACAATCTCAGGAAATACCAAACCGATTTGAAAAATAATGGCGTCAAAATGATGGTGAAAATCCTTGCTCCAACATAGGCTATGTTTTATGTCGGTGCCACTAACCCAAAGGGGCTGCAGGAGAAAAACGTTCTAAATTGCTGTTTTTGCGTGACGGAAGGGCCTTGAATCGTGAAATTCAGAATGGTAGTTAGTTATAAGATATCAATGATCTCTAAGGACATTTCCTAAAAAAATCGAAATTTAAAAGAGGCGTCAAAATGCGCAAAAAGCGTTCTAAAAAACGTTCTAAATTGCAATTTCTATGCAGTCTCAGGAAATACTGAGCCGATTTCAAATATAATGGCGTTAAAATGATGGTGACAGATCTTGCTCCAAGATAGGCTATATTTTATATATGTTTCCACTAACCCAGAGGAGATGCAGGAGCAAAATGAGCGAAAAGCGTTCTAAAAACGTTCTAAATGCCGATTTGTCACCAATATCTCAGGAAGAATCAAATTGATTTCAAAAGTAATATTAAGAAATTGATGCTGACAACCTCTGCTCTAACATAGACGCTATTTTAACCCCCTCACTGACAAGCCCGTGTTAATACGTTCACTAAGCTCCAGGTTTCACTGCAATACAAGCAATATTTAAAGTAATATAATTCTATTGATTTAATGTATTTTTAATATATTGAACAATGATTAATACTTCCAAGGATTGCATTCATATTCGTTATTAAGTTTTTTTATAAAATGTTCAAAGAATCATTTTTTTTAGCATTTAAAACAAAATGCAGCAAAAACAACATTACAATTTTGCCCTTTTCCAAGACAGTCGGAGGGTTAAGTCGGTATCACTATCACCTAGACGTTGCAGGAGCAAAAAAGCGTTCCAAATTTCGATTTTTGTGATCGGTAGGGGCTAGCAACTTAAAATTAGGTAAGGTACATATGTATTACATATAAATGATCTTTAAGAACAGTTTCGAAAAAATTGGAAATTTAAAAAGGGGTGAAAATGCGCGAAAAGCGTTCTAAAAACCTTCTAAATTGCGATTTCTACTCAATCTCAGGAAATTCCAAAGCTGTTTCAAAAGTAATGGTTGCAAATCAATGGTGACAGTCCCTGCTATAACACAGGTTATATTTTATGTTGCTGTCACTACCATCTGAGGGTTGCAAAAGCAAAACATGTTCTAATTTGCGTTTTTTGCATAACTGAAGGGTCTAACACTTTGAAGTATGGCATGGTATTTACTTACAAGATGCAACTGCTTTCTAAGAACTGTCGAAAGAAAATTTCAAATTTAAAAAGATGAAGTGAGCGAAAAGCGTTGTAAATAACAATGTTTATGTAATCTTATCAAATACCAAATCGATTAAAAAAATAATGATGACAAATTGTTGGTGATAGAACCTGCTCAATCATAAGCTATATTTTATGTCTGTGCCACTACCACCAGAGGGTTGCAGTAGCTAAAAACTTTCTAAATTGCGATTTCTGTGACACTGAAAAGGCTAGAAACTTTAAATATGGCATGGTAGTTACTTATAAAATATACATGCCCTCGAAGGACTGTCGAAAATAAATTCGAATTACAAAGGGGTGAAGTGAAGGGGAGGTGCGAAAAGCATTCTAAAAAAGTCCTAAATTACGATTTCTACGCAATTTCAGGGAATATAAACCAAATATAAAAGTAATAGTTGCGAATCAATGGTAGCAGTCTCTGATCCTACACAGGCTATATTTTATGCCGATGATTCTACCACCTGGGGCTCACAGGAACAACAAACGCTCTAAAAAAGGCCTTTAAAAGCTTTCTAAATTACGTCTCTGTGGAATATTAGGAAATAACAAACCAATTTCAAAATTAATGTTGGCAAATTAATGGTGACAGATCCTATTTCAACATAGCCCTTTATGTTGAGAGAGGTGGTAGGACTTGGAATTTGACATGATGGTTAATTTTAAGATGTAAGAAGATGGTTTCTAAAAAATTCAAAACTTCAAATGAATACTGAAATGAGCGTATTAACTGAGCATAAAAGTTTCAAAATATTTTCTAAATTATTATTTATTTAGTTTTATTTCGTTTTATTAATTTAAGTGTCATTTCTGCTTTATGCAGTGTAACAATGATGCTTAATCAAATTGTGTTTTAAATAGTAATTTTTTTTATTATTCCTAAAAGTAATAAGTACCTTTTAATAAACTAAAATATTACCTTTTAATAAAATAAAAATTTAGTTAGTACCTTTTAATAAAAAATAGACATATAAATATCACTTGGCACATTTCAAATATTACGCGAGCAAAGCCGCGGGGTTTGCTAGTATATATATATATATATATATATATATATATATATATATATATATATATATATATATATATATATATATATATCAACTTTTGAACGGAGGGTGGTTTCGGGGTCTGGGGTTCATGATCGAGGAAAATATACCAAAATTTTTTGAAATCGCTTTCCTCCGAACGGCTGCAATAGGTAGCTTTTGTAATGAAAGCTACCTAAAACTTTACTTTTATTGTCGTATCCGACAAATATATCTTCTTGCGCGGCATCGTCCAGCTTTCTCCCATTTGTTTTTTTTAATATATGCCTATGAGTGGCAACCAAAAGTTTTAATGTTGGGAAGGTCTGGTTTACCACCGGTCCATTTTTCATACGGAGTGTGATCGCAGGATGAATGTCAGAGCCTATTTTGAATGTACATCGCTGTACAGATGGCTTCCCCCAGAACGAATTAGGTAGACCGCTTTCCTTAAGAAGACAGCGTCCCATCTCCACTAGGGTACGGTTTTACGCTCTGCAAACAACCCATTTTGAGGCGAGGAGTACGGTACGGTGAATTGATGATCAATTCCCTCACTTTTCAGATAATCTTCGAATTCCTGACTCGAATACTCCCCCCCCCCCCCCCCCACACACACACACGTTATCGGACCGAATTGCCTGCACCTCTCTGCCAAATTTGTTAACAGTCATTGCTGCACATTCCTTAAATTTTGAAAAAACTTCATATTTGTTTCTTAGCAAATATACAACTGTAAAGCTACTGAACTCATCAACGAAAGTTAGAAAATAATATTTCCCCCAACCGTTGCTGTTTGCATAGGGCCACAAGGGTCACTGTGGACCAGATCAATTTCTCTCGTAGCTCTGAAACTAGCTGTTTTGGGGTAAGGCTTATCGGTAAATTTTGACGCAAGGCAAGCTTCACATTCATTACTGTGTTCACAGTTATCAATTTGAATCCATGATGCCATGTTTTTATCAACTAATTATTTTATGTGGTTAATATTTCTATGACCTAACCTTACGTTCCACTTATGTAAGGAATTTTTCTTTTCACAGTGATTTATCATGTTTACATTTTGAATTGAATGAGGTTTCACCTTACTTTCATACAAATTGTTATTTACATAACACTCAAGGTATATTACGCCTTCGTGAGTTATTTTACACATTTTATTTTCGAATATAGCTACGCAACCATTTTCGGTGGCTTGTTTTATGGAAATTAAATTTGTTTCTATCTCCGGAACATATAAAACGTTTTTTAATGTTATGGTTTTACTTGTATTATCTGACATAACAGTATTTAATTTTACAGATCCATAACTGTCAGAATATAATTTTTGACCGTTCGCGATAGTTACATTAGATGTATTATAATTGAAGTCATGAAATTGACTTTTGTCATTGCAAATGTGGGTTGAAGATCCTGAATCGACCACCCAGAGATCTTTCGAACCATTACCAACGAAAAATGTTAAGTTTTTAACAGCATGTTTTGTCCTATCGAAATTTTTGGTTTTAGAAACATTCGCACCTACGTTGTCTTGAAAGCATACAGCTGACCTGTTAGGCATTATTATGTTTATTTCTAAAATTTTTGTGTTCAGATTTTTTATTGTTTTTATTCTTTAACTTCCAACATTCATCAATTGTGTGAGAATTCTTCTTGCAATATTTACAGAACTTATTTATTTTCTGTTGCTAATATTTCATTTTTAAGGCAGAAAAATTGTTCGAATTTTCAACATTATTTTGCCGTTTATTATATTCGTCGATCAATTTACCTCGAATAAAATTTGGTGTTAGTTCGTCATTATTTCTTGCCTCAAGAGCACATATTAATGTGTCATAGCTTGCAGGTAAGGAACAAAGTAGTAGAGCCGCCAGCTGTTCATTATTTATATTTTCACCAATGGCGGTTAATTTATCGTGAAGTTGATAAATGTGAGTTAAATGATGTATCATATTACCGTTTTCGGCTAACCTGCTAGAGTATAGTTTTCATAAGAAATATAACTTGTTACTCAAATTTGTTCTCTCATGCATATTCTTAAGTGCATTCCATACTTCTTGTGCAGTTTCTAGATTTTTAGTATGTATGATTTGATTATCGTCAATTAGCAAATTTATGATTGCTTTAGCTTTACGATTTTTAGTAGTAAAATCGGCATTGACGGGATTTGGGTGTTCGTTTATTATTACATCGTAAAGATATTTTTTTTGCAGGTAATTTTCTACTCTGAATTTCCATACATCATAGTTGTTGGAATTTAATTTCTCGATGACCGTGTCTTTAAGAATACTCATTTTACTTATATAGATGACAAAATCTTATATAAGATAGATATTTCAATAATTCAATGAGTAATTCAATTAATTCAGTAAAAAATTCAACTAGTATATTCAACTTTAATCATGCTTACACTTTCATTTTGTTTACGTAAGAAAAAAATATATAAGTGTAGCAAAATATTTCTATATACACACTTCAAATAATAACTTGCACACTTCAAATAACAATTTAGCGCTGCCAGTTGATCATAATCTGTTACAAATAATATTTCTAATTTAGACTTAAGTGTGCATAATTTTTTTTAACTTTTTAAATTATCATCAATATGAAATAAACCAGGAAAAGATATCTCTTACCTGTACTCAGTAGCGCTGTGAGACGCCAATCCCGTTTTCTTTAGAACAGAAACATATCTACAACTGCACCGTTGTTAACATATTACACTGTGCTTATCTAGAGTGTAAAATAAAATAATATTATTTATAATTTGTCATAATATAATTTTCGTGTCATGGATGGTAGAAGTGACGACTTTTATATTCAATCAATATTTTTTAATGAAATTCTTCTTGGTTATTGTATAATATCTTACAGAAGTTTCACCGAGAGAATAAATTCTTCTCGGAGCCTATAAAATACGACATCACTCAAACACAGCAAAAAGACTTCTAAAAAGGAATATATAAAAGGAGGGTCATAGAATATTCGTAGCTGAAGCCCACAAAATAAATACATGTACAGTGTAGAAGTAGGAGATGGGAGAGGCAAAACCGCAAATATGCAGTCTTCTGGAAGCTAGTAAAGTGAAAGTTTAAAGTTTTGTAGTTAGATCACAAAAAGCTTTCTAGTTTTTTTTTCAGTCAGGGGTTAAACAGTTCAACAATTTATGCTTCTGTTCTGTTTTCTTCTGTTTGGCTAATGCTCTAGTGTGATTGGATGTTGCGTCCTGCTTACTTATTGGCTATTTTCTTTAATTTTAAATTAATTCTCGAAATAAATATGAATCATAATCTATAAGTTAGTTAACAGATATCGATTTCAAGAAGTTTCAAATAATCGGATCCGTAATTACAGTTCATTTCGCTAAGTAGTTTTTGAGTTACGCTTAAAAAAATTACCTGCATCGCGACGATTACAAATGAGTTTAGCGTTAGGAGTTCCGAAAATTTAAACTGGCATGATGCCAAAACTATTTCACAGAATGATTTCCTGTTTTGTTTCCTGAGATAAAGTTTTCTAAAAATCCAAATATTATGTCAAGATTAAGTGTTAGCATTAAAAAATTTAAAACTGACCGTCCTCCTTAACCCTGGGCCACACTTATGTCCTCTGACCAAAATGTTTGTTCCAAACAAGGTCTTGATAAACTTGATTGGGCGCATCATATTTTACAGTTTTAAGAATTTTCTGCTTATTTCAGAAATATTGATTTGGGGGGGGGGGGGCTTTGTATAAAAATAATATTAGTAATATTTTAGTATGTACTTTTTGAAAATTACTTAGTATTACATCTGTTTATTTGAAACGAAACATATCATTAAATATTGAAATTATTAGATGATTTATGCGGAGAAAATAAAGTCAATATCATTAAAAAACCTTTTTTTAATCACTGAATTCAATCTTAAAAAAAAAAAAAAAAAAAAAAAAAAAAAAAAAAAAAAAACAATTAATTTTTTAACGTATTACATTATGTGTGACATACGATATATGAGTTATATTTTAATAATAAATAAACTGTATAGCTTAGAACTGTATAACTAAGAACAACCTATGTTACATTTTCTCAAAAATTCTTTCATATTATATATGAGGACGAGAGTAATAACTAGTGTTATCCAAAATTTAAATAATCCCGTTTCCCCTATCGATCTAATCAATTGGTAAACTTGCACCCAAAGCACAATACAATGTACAAAAAAATTATTTCATCCTGTATTTCTGCCATTGTAAAATCTTATTTTACCATAAATACCGATGGACGCATTTACAGCTCTTTCACAATTCCCCAAGATTTGATTTCCTGGAAAAGGCGAGTTTTGAAACTCACGTCTTCAGTTAAAGATTGTTCTTTTACGTACATAATTCCTATATTACTTGAATGAATGACTTCCCATTTGGTCTTTTATTAATATAAAATTAGCCGACAAAGCCTTATAGGATTTCAAAATTAGGTTGTCTAATTGAAAATTTTACAGTTTGGTACAATTTCAGTGTAAAATTTGACTTCTGAGATTTTTTAAAATATAAATGAAAAAAAGACATTTTTCAATCGAATAGCTATTTTATTTCTTTGTGTGAAAATTTGGAGATTTTAATGTAAAAGATGTTCTTTCGCTGTCACTTTTATTTTCCAGCTGTACCAGCTACATGTTGCTGTTTAATCTATTTCAACTTATTCTACGACTAGCAAACCCCGCGGCTTTGCTCGCGTAATATTTGAAATATGCCAAGTGATATATATATGTCTAATTTTTATTAAAAGGTACTAACTAAATTTTTATTTTATTAAAAGGTAATATTTTATTTTATTAAAAGGTAATATTTTATTTTATTAAAAGGTTTTTTTTATTAAAAGGTACTTATTACTTTTAGGAATAATTCAAAAATTACTATTTAAAATACAGTTTGACTAAACATCATTATTACACTGCATTAGGCAGAAATGAGACTTAAATTAATAAAACGAAATAAAACTAAATAAATGATCATTTAGAAAATATTTTGAAACTTTTATGCTCAATTAATACGCTCATTTCAGTATTCGTTTGAAGTTTTGAATTTTTTAGAAACCATCTTCTTACATCTTAAAATTAATTATCATGCCACACTCCCAGTCCTACCACTTCTCTGAACATAAAGGGCTATTTTGAAACAGGAACTGTCACCATTAATTTGCCAACATTAATTTTGAAATCGGTTTATTATTTCCTTATATTCCACAGAAACGTAATTTAGAAAGCTTTAAAGCCCTTTTTTAGAACGTTTGTTGTTCCTGTGAACCCCAGGTGGTAGAACCACCGGCATAAAATATAGCCTGTGTAGGATCAGAGACTGTTACCATTGTTTCGCAACTATTATTTTTATAATCGGTTTATATTCCCTGAAATTGCATAGAAATCGTAATTTAGGACTCTTTTAGAATGCTTTTCACGCCTCCCTTCGCTTCACCCCTTTTTAATTCGAATTTATTTTCGACGTTCCTTCGAGGGCATTTATATTTTATAAGTAACTACCATGTCATATTTAAAGTTTCTAGCCTTTTCAGTATCGCAGTAATCGCCATTTAGAATGTTTTTAGCTCCTGCAACCCTCTGGTGGTAGTGGAACAGACATAAAATATAGCTTATGTTTGAGCAGGTTCTATCACCAAAATTTGTCATCATTATTTTTTTAATCGGTTTGGTAATTTATAAGTTTGCTTAAAAATTGTAATTTATAACCCTTTTCATTCACTTCATTTTTGTAAATTTAGAATTTTCTTTCGACTGTACTTAGAAAGCAGTTGCATCTTGTAAGTAAATACCATGCCATACTTCAAAGTGTTAGACCCCTCAGTTGTGCAAAAAACGCAAATGAGAATAGGTTTTGCAATTGCAACCCTCAGATGGTAGTGACAGCAACATAAAATATAACCTATGTTATAGCAGGGACTGTCACCATTCATTTGCAACCATTACTTTTGAAATAGCTTTGGTATTTCCTTAGATTGAGTAGAAATCGCAATTTAGAACGTTTTTAGGACGCTTTTCGCGCATTTTCACCCCTTTTTAAATTTCCAACATTTTTGAAACTGTTCTTAAAGATCATTTATATCTAATAAATATGTACCTTGCCTAATTTTAAGTTTCTAGCCCATACCGATCACAAAAATCGAAATTTAGAACTCTTTTTTTGCTCCTGCAACGTCTTGGTGATAGTGATACCGACATAAAATAGCATCTTTGTTAGAGCAGAGGCTATCAGCATCAATTTCCTACCATTACGTTTGAAAACAGATTCATTCTTCCTCAGATATTGCCGACAAATCGGAATTTAGAACGTTTTTAGAACGCTTTTCGCGCATTTTGCTCCTGCATCTCCTCTGGGGTAGTGGAAACAGATATAAAATATAGCCTATCTTGGAGCAAGATCTGTCAGCATCATTTTTACACCATTATATTTGAAATCGGTTCAGTACTTCCTGAGATTCCATAGAAATCGGAATTTAGAACGTTTTTTACAACGTTTTTTGCGCATTTTGACCCCCTTTTAAATTTCGATTTTTTTAGGAAATGTCCTTAGAGATCATTGATATCTTATAACTAACTACCATTCAAAACTTCACGATTCTATGCCCTTCCATAACGCAAAAGTCGCAATTCCGAACGTTTTTCTCCTGCACCCCCTTTGGGGTAGTGGCACCGACATAAAACATCGCCTATGTTGGAGCAAGGGTTGTCACCATCATTTTGTCGCCATTATTTTTTAGATCGGTTTTGTATATCCTGAGATTGTGTAGAAACCACCATTAGAACGTTTTTTAGAACGCTTTTCGCGCATTTTCACCCCTTTCAAATTTCGAATTGTTTAAGTACTGTTCTTAGAAATCCTTTATATCTAATAAGTAGCTAATATTTCAAATTTCATATTTCTAGGTCTTTCGGTAACGCAAAAATCGCATTTTTAGAACGTTTTTTGCTCCTGCACCCACTTTCGGGTAGTGGCACCGACATAAAACATAGCCTATGTTGGAGCAAGGCTTGTCACCGTCATTTTGACAACCTTATTTTGACACCATTATTTTTTAAATCGGTTTGGTATTTCCTGAGACTGTGTAGAAACCACCATTTAGAAAGTTTTTTCGAACGATTTTCGCGCATTTTCACCCCTTTCAAATTTCGAATTGTTTAAGAACTGTTCTTAGAAATCCTTTATATCTAATAAGTAGCTAATATCTCGAATTTCATATTTCTAGGCCCTTTAGTAACACATAAATTTCATTTTTAGAACGTTTTTTGCTCCTGCACCCCCTTTGGGGTAGTGACACCGACATAAAACATAGCCTATCTTAGAGCAAGCGTTGTCACCATCATTTTGACACCAATATTTTTTAAATCGATTTGGTATTTCCTGAGATTGTGTAGAAACCACCATTTAGAACGTTTTTAGAATGATTTTCACGCATTTTCACCCCTTTCAAATTTCGAATTTATTAAGAACTGTTCTTAGACATCCTTTATATCTAATAAGTTACTAATATTCAAAATTTCATATTTCTAGGCCCTTCAGTAACGCTAAAATCACATTTTTAGAACGTTTTTTGCTCCTACACCCCCTTTGGGGTAGTGGCACCGATATAAAACATAGCCTATCTTGGAGCAAGCGTTGTCACCATCATTTTGACACCAATATTTTTTAAATTCGTTTGGTATTTCCTGAGATTCTGTAGAAATTACCATTTAGAACGTTTTTTAGAACGCTTTTTGTGCATTTTCACCCCTTTCAAATTTCGAATTGTTTAAGAACTGTTCTTAGACATCATTTATATCTTATAAGTAACTAATATTCAAAATTTCATATTTCTAGGCCTTTCAGCAACGCTAAAATCGCATTTTCAGAACGTTTTTTTCTCCTACACCCCCTTTGGGGTAGTGGCACCGACATAAGATATAGCCTATATTCTAAGTTGGACTAACACCATCATTTTGATACCATTACTTTTGGAATCGGTTCGGTAGTTCCAGAGCTTACCTCACACAAATAAACAGTTTTTTCCTCTTTGTAATAGGAGTATAGAAGTATAGATTACTCTGGTCTACGAAATAAAACTGTTTTTTTTTCTGACTTTTAAATACGCGATACATTTTTATACTAATTTTGGGTCGCAGAATATGAATGAATTAACCATAAAAATTTCAATGTTGAACCTCGGTGTAAAAATTTGACTAGCATAAAAATTATGATTTTTTTTATATTAAAATAAATTTAAAAAATAAACTATTTATTAAAAAAATCACATTATTTAGGTTTTTTTTTTCTCACTTTTTTTTAAACATGAAATTAAGAATTCACCAACAGTATCTTTGGTTCGTATGGGTCCTTGAATTTCCAGACTAAGATATTCTTCAGTACCAGCATTTTTTATGGAAAATCTCTCCTTTTCCAAGGCGAAATTTCGTCCGTTTAAACGGGATTTATTTTTCTATAAAAAATATTGATATTTGGCCTTGAAAATAACGGTACCCATACGAACCCTGATATCAAAACATTTATCTTCAATCAAGGAGTCCTCGTTACTTTCACTTATCTTCCTTGTACAGTTTCAGGAGCCTCTCTATTCAAGTTTCAGCAGTAGTCTGCAAACACTGGTGCATTCCATCTCCCATGGTATCTTTTTCCTTTTTTGATATGTCTTGGTGGAATCGTTAGCCATGTTCAACACTCACAACACAACAGTTTGCAGGAAAAAATCAAGATGGGGGTCAAGGAGAATTTTCATGGACATATTGCAACCCAGCTGGAAGAACTTCTGTAGCAGATTGTTTACAAGATCATCATAATTCTCGGTTAATCTTTTGTCAAAAAATTCATAAAATCTTTATTAAAATTGTAATAAACTCAGGCATTTTCAGTATTAAAACCTACATTTGACATCGTATATGGATCCTTCGATAAATTTTATTTTCAAATATCAAATGAAAAGTAATATCCGGTTTAAATTATATACAGTTATAGCAGAAAAAAATCTTGACATTCAAGCCACAATCTTAATTTTCAGATGTTTTATTTTACTTTTTTCTGTTTTAAATAGAAGAGACATGCGAGAGTTTCTATCACGTGTTCGCCACGTGGGGTGGTGGCCATTTTGCATCTTGAGATGACTCAGCGCTCTCCCTTTTTTGTTTAGTTCTGGTAATGGTTTGAAATGAGGGCTTTTTAAAACATTTTCAACGACTATCAAGATTTTTTTTGCTGGCACTATACATATATAACATTTGAAACTCATAATGTAACATGCCTTTCTAATACTATTCGAAAAAAAAACTGCAGTGTGGATAATTTTTTAATCACAGCACAAATTATTTGATGGGATGAGCTGTATTTTTAGATTCACAGATTTGAAGTTAATTATTTTAAAAGAAAATGAAATTTACAACAAATCGTTACTCACGCCAGTAGACTCGATTATTGTGTTAACATTCCAAACTTTCAATTATAATTCATATCTTCAGTTGGTTCATGACATATTATTTCTTGTATTATTTAGCATTAATTTTTTTTTTTCACATCCCGACCGTTCCCCCAAACTGTTGTGGGATTAAGTGGATAATTTACCACAACATAGATCACACTCTGATATAAGTACAAATACATACGTTAAATTGGTCACAAAATATCCAAATAGGAGTTTAATACATAAAAATATGATTACTAAAGAATAATAGTGGTTTTTTGCCTATTCAATAAACAACAAATAAACAGAGCACTTTTGCTTCTTTTTTATGTTGCTAAACTCGAAGCTATTAAGCCTTGCGTTTTTTGCCATCTTTCATCAACCGATCTCTGTTGATGTTCTTTTATCACCGAATCAATTCTGCATTTTCGTGTATTCTCTTATTCATTCATAAATTCTTCATAGCCCTTGGATTGTTACATTTCATTGAGTTGATATTTCTCGTATGAACTTTGCTGCCTATTCCTATTCCCACATACTTAGCTGTATACCATAGCAAAATGTAACTAAGATTTTTGAAAAATATATATATAAACATTTATGCAATTTATACATGATGGAAATTAAATCATAGAAAAGGATGATGTAAATCAAAATAATTTTAACCGTAAATATTTTTGTTAATTTCTTAAAAAGACACAAGACATGTAACTTTCATATCATATTCTAAATTTAGCTCAATTTCTGAAAGGAATTATAACTAGGTTACGTACAGCAGTTTTATCCTTAATGTTAAAAAAAGACTTTTAAAGTTATATTTTCTGAAAACAAAAGTTAGTTTATGAAAAACTTGACTTTTTTTTTAGTTAGTTAAGAATTCGTTAGAGTACATTTAATTTAAAAAAAGGACTTACGAGATAAGAAAATTCTTGGAATTAACTTGGATTCAAAATTACTTATTTCAAACAAAAACCGTTGAAAAATAATGCAGGAATTTAAATAAACTATTCATTCTTTTGACTGAAAAAATATCAGTTTAATTTAGTTTTCCACATAAACGTATGCATTTAAAAGTCCTTATATTTAAATTAAATCTCCATGTTAAAGCAGGATTGTTTTTCAGCATACCTTTATAAACTTTATTAAATGCAATTTCATGAGAATTATTTTATTAAAGTATGAGTTGTCTCAATGTTTTGAAGAAACTTTTGAGCTACATTATTATTCCTTATTCTAAAAATAGGATAAAATATAAAACTTCAGAACTTTTTAAAAATGCAATCAGCAATCTTTCTCTTTAACATTGTTAAATCGAAATTTTATTTCTTTATAAAAAATAGTTTAACAATATTCCTAGTATTTTCGAATATAGATAGTTATTACTATATGCATTTAAGAAAACTTTAATAATTTTCTAAATTAAATTAAAGTGATTTAACATTTTTTTCTATATTCGGCAAAATTTAGTACAGTTAATAATACTTCTTTAATTGTTGCACCTGATGTATGAAATATATAATCACAGAATGAGAAGTTTCATTTAAAGCGTACCCATAAAGGAAGCTATTGGAAAACTTAAAAAATCTTCCTAACAAAATAATAAATCCAATTTTAATATAATCTATTATTTTAAACTCTGACTGCGTATTTGTATATCATAACTATGAATATCTGAAAATATGACGTACTATAGGCTAAAAGAGACGTCATTTATTTAGATACGCGGTTATCATAATAGTTAGAAAAAATCGAATTTATATTAGTTTCCGGATATTATTATTTTTCTAATTTTTGCCTAAACGTAAAGTGAAGGCTCATGGTGAAGAGATGAAGACCTTTAGTTAATGTCTGTCTGTATTTATGCAAGCATAATTATACATCCCGTGATTACTATCGCAAAAACCGCCAATTTGTTTAAAATTGGAAATTAGTCAAGTACTCGCAATCAGCTCTGTAACACCTTAACCTATTTATGCCTAGCGTCTCATTTTTGGAACGCTTCAAAGTTTAATAATTTGTATAATTTTCTTCTTCTTTATAATATGAAAATTAAATAAAATAAATATCTAAAAAAGCAATTTAACAAATTACAACAACCATTTAGAAAATGATTTTTTCAAAGACTAAAATTTAAGACATGAAAAATCGCACGGAATTCATCATACATTACGTACGCCATGGATTAAACATTAATAGTAAGTAAGTAAGCACCCACCCTGGGAACCCGCTTTTGGCTTATGGTTGGGTAGTAATTTTTCTCGCCTTGCATTAATAGTGTTACTACACGCAAAAATTGCAAGATTTCCTAAAACTTACGTATTATCCACCTGAAACTTACGTATAATCCAAGCATTTCATTGGCTGTTCGGGAAAAGGCTTTTCCATCGTTAGATTTCTAAGAAATCTGACTATCCATTTTAAATGAAATTTCATTCTTAAACTTCTAAACATCCCACACCATTACTTTTTACACCGTCGTATAGAGAAAAAAATGAAAAAAATGTACTTTTAAATGCAATTTGTTTGAAGGCTGTATCTCAATTTGTTTTGAGTTTTTAATTTTTTTTCGTAGTTTTTATTACTTTTTTGTCATAGTGGCAAAAGAAGTATCCACCTTTGTTGAAAGTAAAGATTAGTTTATAGACCAATCAGAAAACGAATAAAATGCGGATTAAACCAATAAAACGCTTCAGATATGCTTTTGATTTCCTACGCTGACGAGGACAATAACCATTTTTTCAAATGGTTAATAAATATCTTTATATGTTACCAAGATATGACAGCATAAGATGGATATTCATTTGCTTAAATGAAAGCTACTTTCGGTGTTTATAGATTTTTCATTTTTCAAGATAGGGAAATGCAAAAAGTAAGTTTATTTGTATTTTGTCTATCAAGGATCCAAATAAATAAGTCATAATCTTAGCTGCTAGATTTCTTTGAAATACGTATTTTTTTTAATTGTGAAATTATATGTTCAAGCCTATTTTTTATGCATTTTTGTCTTAAATAAGAGGACGCTAAGTACGCTAGTACAGGACGCTAAGTAATAAAATACAGGACGCTAAGTACGAATGGGGACATATTTTTATTAGCCATTTAGGGGACCGTAATTTATGTAATGTCCTTTTCAAGATTATTATGAAATAAATCGTTTTAAATCTCAAAGACGATTATTCTTAGTTTATTATTAATAATACTTATAATGTTATAAGTGTCTGTAAAATAATAAATATATTTTTTAGTAGTTCATAAAAATACTAATTATAGTACATAATATACAACTTAAAAGTTTATTTTATATAAATTTAGACAAAACATATAATTATGCGTTTTATAATATTATAAATATTATGCATAGTCCCATATTTAGTACGTTTACATTTTATCAAATAAATACAAAAAATATTTAGCGTAATTTTCAAAGTATTTTTCTAGTTCATTTTGCAATATTTTAAAGAAATTTGAAAAAACAAAAATTCAGGCTCAAATGGGTTAAACCACGCGCACGAAAATATTACGGGCTGTCATTTGTAAACAAATTATGTTGCGCCCGTAACCCACACGGTCCTAACTCCTAATAACATTGTGTAATATATTATCGTTTCATCTTTGATTATGTTCATCAGATGATTATTTTAAATTCTCAAGCTCTAAATAGATGGCAGTACTGCATTAGCAAACTTTATTTTAGTATCGGAATGCTTAATTTTAATAAATTGTACAAGTTGGAATCTGTCTTGCCCTGATTATAATAATCCATTACAGATTAACCACTTGTATAATAATGTAACTTGATGTATCATTGGATAGGTTAATTTCAGTATTTTTTTTTTGTTCCATAGATGGCGCGATTACTCCTTCAAGACTGACTCAGGGAATGAGGATATTATAAGGAAGACATTTTCGGCCGAAATGGCGTCGATTCAAGAGAAAGCTTAATGTGTGTCTTTGTTTCAGGAAACGCAATCACCCATTAACGTTAAGCGAACATTTCTATGTTGTTATGGATGCAAACCTCACGATGCAAAATCAATAAACCGATGGTATGACAGGTTTAAAAAAACAGGTAGCGTTGCTGATCTGCACAGAAGTGGCAGGCCTAGTGTAAGTGAAGCAACGCTACCTGTTTTTTTAAACCTTTCATACCATCGGTTTATTGATTTTGCATCAGGAGGTTTGCATCCATAGCAACATAGAAATATTCGTTGAACATTAATGGACGATTGTGTTTCGTGAAACCAATGCCCAAATTTAGCTTTCTCTAGAATGGACGCAATTTCGGCCGAAAATGTCTTCCTTATAATGTCCTCGTTCCCTGAATCAGTCTTGAAGGAACAATCGCGTCATCTATTACACACAACAAGCTACTGAAACTAACCTATCCAATGATACATCAAGTTACATTATAATACAAAAGGTTAATTTCAAATGGATTATTATAATCAGGGCAAGACTTTTGGCTCACCCTGTATATTCTATTTGTTTTACATCTGAACGTATATGATTTATCGTTTTATACATTTTTATTGTTAGTTGCTCAAATAAAGAAGAAGATTTTATTGTTCATATACATGTAAATTAATCAGAAGGTTCCATATTTCAATTGCACTGAAGCTTCTCAATGCGATATGTGCGTTAAAAAAAATAGCCAAATATAAGGTAAGCAATGTTAAATAAAAAAAAAAATGTATATATCCGTGCTGAACACTTTAAATTAAAAAAAAAATACATTTTTTCTTTTACTAATTAATTCAAAATTTTATCAATAAAAGATGGGGCAATACAATCGACAATTTTTGGACGAATTTTCCGAAATTTACACGACGCACGATTAAGGAAATAACTTTAATTTGGTGGATTCCTTCAAAAAATGCGATAAAATTTAATTCCTATCATAATGCGTTTCAGTAAAATTTCAGGCGATTTTAAACTTGCATTATTCGTCGAAAAGAAAATGGCGGATTTGAATATTTGATACAAATGTTATATTCTGCATGTTACATTTTCTTTGCAGAAGTCTGTATTCATAAGATATATCTTATCTTTAAATTATATCGTTTCAATCCAGGAACAGCTGTAATACGCTCTTAGTTTCACTCATTTAATTTTTTGCTTGTTTAGATATTTCATTTGATTACAAAGTTCAGAACCTTTTGTGAAAACGTAGGAAAAGAATAACGTGAGACACTAGAGACTAGTTTCTAGAATTTTTTTAAAAAAGTTCAAAACAGCAAGTTAAAGTTGAATACAGCTATAAAAAATTTTCCTTTAACAGAAAAATAGATTTAATCTTGTTGAAACAATAATTAAAAAAAATTAATATCGTTAAAATTGTAATAGTTCTTATATTATAAGCATATATTTCATTAGTAAAAATAATGTGGAATTAGACCCGAGCCCCTTCCTCCAAATTTCCCCTCCCCAGGGGTGCAATAGTGATGTCCTCAAAATTTAGAAAAGTGTCCTCCCCCGAGGGTAACTTTGTGGGGAGGAGCTCGGGAGGTGCATAGCTTGAATCAGTGGTCACAGGCCTTTGTAACAATATGTCACATGTGGGGGGCAGTAAAAGTTAGATAAATGCCCCCGTTTGGGTCTACTATCGCACTTACTTGAATACATCCTCCCCCCTCTTTTTGAAATACCGGTTGCATAAATGAGTTACTGTGCACACTGACTATATAGAAAAGGACTCATAAAATGTAGCAATTTCATAAATTTCACTCAATTATTTCTATATGAGGTCAAAAACTTATTGATGCATCCTCATAATACTGTATCGACATACGAAAAGAGTGCAGATTGTAGGTTTTCGCAAAATCATACCAACTCCCGTTACTAAAGTTTCGATAACTGGCTAAAATAGTTCGCTTCGGCTAGTTGGAAAAGACAACAAACACTGTAACAAACATTATCTTAACGATCATAGTAGGTTTTGTTTTTCAAAATCATTCAGAAAAATGAAATTTTATTGCCCTACGCGCCCACTGTCTTTTAAAATCAAAACTTGTACAGCAGAAACATGTAATGTACAGTATAAAATATTTGAAAATATATATAGGCTAATTCTCGGATAGATGGCCATAGAGGAGAGATGGCCAGTCTAAATATCTCCAAAACTTGATCATAAATTGGAATATAAACATTGTTCATATGAAATAGTTCAACGAGTTTATTTACTGCGGCGTGCAGTTGTGTTTTTCGATTATAAAAATATAAGTATAATTTTAATGTAAAGTAAATAGGTGGTTGAATATTTTTTTTTTGACTTAGGTATCTGAATGTTTTGCAGTAAATACGTTACGTATATGTTCTACTATATGGACTTTTAAGGCACACATATAATCTATTCTTTACTTCTAAAACTAAAACAAAGACGTACAATGGCTATTTATGCTTTAAATTGGGCGACCATCAGTCTTTCAATTTCAGGAGAGATGGCCACATGAAATCAAGGAGAGATGGCCATTTTTAATGAATATTTCAAAATTATACTTAGTGATGATTTTAACAAAATATAATTAAATTTAAAATAAATATGTAACATTTACATTTATAAATATATTAATTGATATAATTATTTAAATTTTAACTAATATAAATATTTTAATAATAATAATATAATAAGACCTAACGATTTATTTGATTCAGAAAATACTGAAAAACGTCGGAAACTTTCATAACAGAAACTGATAAAGTTGATAAATTAAAACTACAATTAAAGCGAGAAAAAAAAAAAACACGACAATTCCAGTAGCGAAGAAAACGAAACATTTTTAAATTATCAGATTCCACAGATTCCATGAAAATAGAATTGGATTAGGATCACTGTGTTAGTTGTGCAAAACAATATAACATCACATCTAAAAAGAATGTCTGGATACAATGGATATGGTACCTGAAGTGGTTCTATGAAACGTGAACAAATTATCAAGACATTTGCCAAGCATGTTGTAAGATTTTACGAAACGTGAAGTATTGAAATTATACTTCAAATTTTGTTTATTCGAGTTTTCTTCACTCATTTTCCATCATATAAATGCATCTTTACAAATTGCTATACGTCTTTCGAGATTAATTATATGAAATGTGTTATTTTTTTTGCTATTTAAATTAACTTTTTCTTTCTTGAATTGGATGGTGATCTCTCCTCGTCTTCCAGGAGAGATGGCCATCTGCCACTTAAATTTCAATTTGCTTAACACTTTTTGTTTTGAATATTTAATTATTTTTTGCATAAAATATTATGAGTATATGTATAAGAATTTTATATATGCATCAATATTTCTTCTATTTACACTAATAATTTTTATTTCAATCTTTAAAAACTATGGCCATCTATCCTAGAGTTAACCTAAATGTATTCTATATGTTGAATAAGAATAAATTTCCTTTCTCTCTGAAAATCGAGATATCTCATACAGAACATCGAGTTGCTACTCAGGTGATAAATTTGAAGGCGTGAAAATCGACGTTTGAAAGGAAATTTTATAACACAATATTAATAAAAATTAAAACTTTTATAATTTTCAACATAGTTGAAAAATTTTCACGAATTCTGGTCGTCTGTGAGTCTGTAGCTATGGCCCTCTGTCTCTCTATCTGCAATTTCATATATAGGATTGCATTACCATGAAACTAGTATATGTTTATTGCAATTGATTATGACATGTTTCCTGTTTAAAATGGTTAAACTAGCATTTATAATTTTTTACAGGGATACTAAAACGTTTCAAATAACTTATGGTCTAAATGCGGCAATTATTAAAAAAGTAAAAAACTCAGTTTCAAGTCTTATAGCGTATTAAATTCAAATAAATATATAAAAACTACGTTGGTTGGAGTTAAACCTTTGATTTTTTTTTCTAAACCTGCTATTATTATTATTATTATTATTATTATTATTATTATTATTATTATTTTTACATGCTATTATTTGATAACATTTTGAAAATATAAATTTAATTTTAAAAGTTCGCAAATAAACGACGCTCTTTACTCATTTAATAAATTAAAAATTAAAATTTTAATGGCCATCTATTTTCTTCATATCGTAATCTTTTACCTTAAAAATATTTAATAATTTCATATTTACTTAAAATCCTTCAATCTCATAACACCAACAAAAAAAATCCTGTTTTAGATTTCTGTAATGCTTGAAATTAAAATATTTAAAATGCAGTCTTATAAATGCCAGTATTCTAATGAATAGGGAAATTAGTTAAATTATGCTTAAAATGCACGAATGGCTAATTAACTTTATCGTACTTTCCAAAGTTTTTGGCAACGTGTATCACTTTAGGTGTTTTCAGAAATCGTAATCTGCTTTGTGGCAATACAAAATTGTTTTCCATGGAAGAGAGAATTTAATTACAGTAAATTAATTTGATACAAACTGATGTTGAGCTTATACTTCAGGATATTTTCAAGATATATTTAGCAAGTAATGGCCAAAAATTATTTAAAATAATTACTTGAAAAGTAATATTACGATGTTTGAATTTTTTTTTTTTTTTTTGGTTTTGTATTTGGAGGATATGTAATAAGGTTTTTATTTTGTTTTGGATAACTGAATTAAAAATGAAACAACAGAAAACAGTTATGGTGAATTGCCAAAATATGGTGTATTGTCTCAAAGTTATACTTTGAAAGGAGATTTGCCAAATAAAGCAAATAAAAAATCCAATTTTTAAAGCTTTTTGAATTTAGTTTATTAATACATTCGTGTTTAAAGTTTTAGTATTTAAAAGATTATAGTCATATTTGTACTTATTTTCGAAGGTGAAAACTTTACATGGACGTTTTGTTTTCATTTTATGTTTCATTGGTGACACGTTAATTTATGAGGAACAGTCGACTAATCTCCGCTTTCAACTAATCTGATGACGGTTTGGTAATTAAATACTGTAAGTCTTTTTCAGTTTTGCTTAAATTTATATTTATAGAATTTTAAACTGTCTCTCTGTAAGTGTCATTTGTAGCGATAAGTAATTATGTACAGTATTACTTAAACACGAGCTTTTATCCTTGTTAAACATGTAATGTTAAAACAGTACGCAAGAGTTACTCATAACTGAAGTCAAAATCACAGATAAATATCAGTATCAAAACACTTTTGTGAGCACAGAAATTCTCGAAAATTAGAGATTCAGTAAAAAGGTGTTTTTCTTATGCGTGTACTTTGAGTTTTTCAGTTTTGCTTTACTTTATACTAGTATAATTTTCAACTTTCTCTCTGTAAGTGTTATTCGTATCTATAAGTTATTATGTACAGTGTTACTTACACACGAGCTTTTATCCTTGTTTTAAATCAAATAATCATGTAATGTTAAAACAGTACGCAAGAGCTACTCAAGACTGAAGTCAAAATCACAGATTAATATCTATATCAAAACACTTTTGTCAGGCACAGGGATTCTCGAAAGTTAGAGATTCAGTAAAAAAGGTGTTATGCATATGCGATTACTTTTGGTTAAATTTTTAATGATCTTAACACTAGAACGGCCATGAGAGATCATTTTGACTGCTACCGTATGAATTTATTTCGGTTCAAACCAGAAATTTCATTAGAATATAAGTTTAAAAGACACAAAGGAGAAAAAAACTTAAATAGAAAAGTTTAACTTTTTAAAATCAATATTCTGGTGTGAAATATTTTTATAAAACTTCACTAAAATGTCCGGCTTTTCTAGTGCTAAAGACCTTCTCAGTTTGGGAATAACCCCTCACACAATTATCATTTAAAAGTATAAATCTTGACATTAATTTTTAAGAAGTAGTAAATTAGTAGTGTTTAATAAATCGCATATTACCATGCAAAATATTATTAAAAAATACTAAAACGTGCTAGCGTAAGAACATTAAAGTAAAAGAGAAAACTGGCTTATTACATTTAAAATTATTATTTCGTTATTCATCCAATAACTTGGGTATTTTATTCGATGGAACCTCATAACATTCTTGTTATTGTACAATTATAATTACATTTAATTACTTGTAACTACGTTTCTTGGTTATCAGAGAACATGAAAAGACTTTTTTGATAGAGAGAAGATATTTAATACGTCTCGAAGCACAAAATTTCAATTTGAATTTGCATACAAAAAACTTTTTATTCTATGCATGTTCAGATTTATTACAACCATTCCCAAGAGTATTTTCCGAATAAAATGAGCAAGAATCTTTGTTATTACATTTAAACATATTTTGTTGAATACCCAGGCATTTGCGAATTCTTGTCGAAAACGTTTTATAACATTTATGTTAGAGTAAGTATATAACATAATGACAACCAATTTACCTGCAAGTACTTTTATTGAGTCTAGATGTACCTAAAAGAACATTTTGAAACACACAAGTATATTTCATATTGCCATTAAATCAAAATTTCTGCCTGAAGTTACGTACAAAATCAATTTTTGAATTGTATGCACTGAAATTTATAACAGTCATCTCGGAATTTATTGTTTCCGCTTCTCAAGATTTAAAAGAGTAATAAAGAGACCATTAACTTAGCTTTGAGGTTTTTCATAAATTTTGCTTCATCAAAATTTCTTTTGCTGCAAAAATTAAATTTAAAGATTTGTGTTTCTTGAAAAAATATTGCATCGAAAATAGAAGAATGTTAAATTTCTTAAACACATGTGTCGCTTGTTCGTTACATATTTCTAAAAAAAGTAATACTAAGTAATATGCTATTATGAAATAACATGAAAATGCATTTTAAAAGACAGGAGAACATTTTATATTTCCTCCAATCAAATTTTCCATCTGGAATTATTTACAAAATGAATTTTTGAACTGTATGGACTTTCAAATTTACAATAATAATCTCTCAATTTATTGGTTCCGCTACTCCATGTTTGAAAGAGTAATAAAGCAACCAATGAATTTGCGCTGGGGGTCTCTATAAATTTTTCTTCAGTGAAATTTCGTTTGTTGCATAAATTATATTTAAAGATTTATGTTTCTTGTAAACATATTGTACCCACCATATAAGAATGTTCAATTTGTTAAACACATGTGTGATTTGTTCGTTACACATATCTAAAAAACAATACCAAATAACATGATATTATGAAAGAACATGAAAATGCATTTTAAAAGACAGGAGGATATTTTGTTTCCTTCAATCAAACATTCCCCCTCATGTTTTGTACAAAATAATTTTTTACACTGTATGGACATTAAAATTTATAATAATAACCTTTAAACTTATTGTTTCTGCTTCCCCATGTATGATAAATTAATAAACAGACCAATGATTCTGTACTGTAGTTTTCTATAAATTGTCTTTTAGTGCAATATTAATTTTTAGCACATATTAAATTTAAAGATTTGCGTATGGTATAAAAATATTGCATCTGCTATAAATGAATATTACATTCTGTAAACACTTATGTCATTTGTTTATAACATATTGTAAAAAACAATATTGCTAAAGGGCTTGAGGTAAAAATATACATTTTTCTCGAAAAAAAATTAAAAGAATGATTTAATAATTTACCATTTACGACTTGCAGTAATGTTTAAAAGCAATTTCCTCGCAAATGGGAGAATTAACGTATTTGGTTAAGAAACGTTACGTTACAGCTTCAACAGATAAAATCGTATGCATTTACTGATAAACAAACAACTTTTTGTAAACTAAATGCCGTATGTTTAGTTTTTAAAATCTTTGGAGTCGACAAAGGGCCTTTTAGGACAAAATTTGAAAGTTATTCATATTTTGATGGAAATAATCTGAAACCAGAAAAAAATAAAGAAATATATTAATAAATTTGCCTTGATTAAAATACGCTAGTACTTATGGACTTTTTTTAATTTTTGTTAATCTTTTTATATTTTTATAAGTAATTTTTAATTTTGTGGCTACCAGCCACGTGTAAACATTATTTTTTAAGGCTCCCTAATGCCCTTGCAACACAATCACCTTTCTACTGGATGTAAAGTTGCAGCACAACTAGGTACTCCATACTGCTGAGCACATTGTTGCATTCTATGTTTTCGTCCGACAGATTAAAATTTTGAGATTACGAGCTTCGATTCCTATCTAACAAACAGTTTAATATGCATAATAAAGCACACATACTACAATATATATTAAAACACACATAAATAACTCCTGCATTCAACAGTTAAAGGTATATACAGACATACACACTATAAATACAATAAACCCAACTGGAGTGAAAAATTAGCCAGAGCCAGGAATCGAACCCGGGACCACAGTATACAAGACTGCTGCTCTAACCACTGAGCTACTCCGGCCGATGACTGAATCTGCAATTTCTCACTAATAAACCATGTTGGGGAAGTCACCAGCCATCTGTATGGCAGCCTTGGATGAACGGACAACGTTGAATAGATTTTACTGTTACTATTTAAATTAATTACTATTACTATTTAAGGCTAATTTTTCATTCCAGTTGTGTTTATTGTATGTCAGTTTAATATGCAGTTTACTACCACACCTTTTCAGACGATTATAAATGCTGAACATAGTAATAACGGTACAGTTATCTCTTTGGCAACCAGGATAAGATGTTACAAAATATTAAAAATTATGTTACGTTAATAAAATTATTTTACTTATTCTTTAAGTGACAAAAGACAAATAAAAAGACAAATATAGGCAAAAAGACTAATAAAAATCTTAAACTCAGGAACAGAAATCTTCGCAAATTACTTGTAAAATGCTTAATCTTTTCAATGGATGCCATTTAAAATAACTAATTAATTTTCAATTTGAAAACATAAATTGAACAGTATTTAGTACCAAGCGTATGCCACCATTGGAAATAACTACAAATCTATTTAAAATAGTGAAAATTATAAAGGAACTCAAAATTATATTAAATTTTCATACTTCAAACGATGTGCATAAAACCCATATTTAGTTCCAGCAGAGAATTTTGAAAACATTCAACTTTTAACACGTTGAGGGCGACAGTGACTGACACGGAAGCTGAAAAATGTACAATGTTTTAAGTAATTTTTAAGAAAGTATAATCCTGTAATAAATAAAAGGCAAGTAAATTTTAAATACATTTTCAGTAATTACTTAAAACAATATATATATTTTTAGTTTAAAATCATAATTTAGACCGTCAGTCATCGGTGAATGATGCGTTCTAAACGGAAAGTTCAGTGTCAGTCCCCGGTTATTGACGTGGTGCTTAACGTATTAATTATATTACATTTCTGCATCACTGTATTGGTAAGTGCGCTTTACAATTACAGGGTGACAAGAAATAACTTGGACACACACGATACATTATAGCTTTAATGCTAATGAAAATATTGCGACCAAACTTCAAAATAAATATGAATACATTATTTCGTCTAATATATTTACAAATTTTCAAAGTGGCTACCTTTAGCCTTAATACAGAGCTTTAAACGTGCCACAAAATTTTCGGCTATGAGCCGCAACACACTTACTGATATTTTATCCCATTCCTTGCATAAGGATTTCTTTAGGGATGCCAAAGTTTTATGAGATTTAGTACACACCCTTGTCTCCAAGATGGACTAAACAGAATAATCCATTGAGTTCAAAACTGGGGAATACGGTGGCCATTCTTGAGCTCCAATGAAGTCAGGAAAATGTGTCTTGCACCAATCTTGATTGCCTTTAGCTCTGTGTGCAGGTGCGGAATCCTGTTGGAAGGTCCATCTTTTGTTTCCAAAGAACTTTTGTGACCAAGGTAAGACAACATCTTCCAAAATGAGTTTGCGATATGCTTGTTGATTAATCTTTATCCCTTGATCAACAAAAACAAGTGGTGTTTTCACACTAGCATATATCCCACCCCAAACTATTACAGAATGGGGTCGTTAATGCCGTTCAACAATGAAAGAAGATCCAGGTGCCTCTGCTGACAAAACTCTATCATTATGGCTAAAGTGAACTTGTTCAATCGAAAACAGTTTCTCATTTGTGGAGACAAATGTATACCATCGATCACCTGCGGCCCGTTTTAACAGTTCTTTACACCTTTGAAGTCTTTTGCGTTTGTTCTATGCTGTTAGCTTTTGAGCCTCTTTCATTTTGTAAGGGATAAGACCAAGCTCTACTCTTGTCATCAAACGTGCGGTTTCTCTGTTGATCTTCATCTTTCTAGCAACCTTTCTCATTGTAATCCTAGGATTTCGTTGAACTCGCTTTTTGATAACTACCCGGTTCTTGATGTGTTAACTGTGAGCTTTCTACCTCTTCCTGGCCTGTCACCATCATGTCCGAGTTCTTTAAACCTTTTGATTGTGTATGAAACCGTCTGCTTAGGCACTTTCAATGGTTAAACAATTTCACATTGTTTCATTCCTTGCATATGTAATTCAAGTATGGCAGATCGTTTGTTAACTATAATGGTTATCACAACTAACTTACTTACACCTGTTTAGTAGCTTTCTAGAATCAATTCCCTATGACAATAACTTTATAACTGTAGTGGTACTTACAGATTTTTGGTTTGAAACTTCGTCCAAGTTATTTCTTGTCACCCTGTAAATTATTTGGCTGCTTGACAAAATAAGGCTACATTTGTGAAAAGTACTAATTTCAGTAGAAAATAGTTAATAAATATCATTTAGAATTTTCTAATATGATTTAGATTTGATGTTAATATTTTTTTTAATATAGCCATTAAATACTGAAATATTTTACAGCTACTTTTCAAGTATTATTTCGTTTGGCTTATTATTTGAATTGAAAACTTTCCCGTGATTCTTTTCGTCTCATTTACTGGCAACCCCTTGAGTAATTGAAATGTTGTTTTGTCATTTAAATATGTTTGTGCCAAGTTTTTCGTTTTATAATTATGGAAGTTTGGGATTTGCCTAAAACAGAGCAAGAAAGCTTAACTTTTTGTACTAGAAAAATTGAAAAGGAGTGATTGCATCCTTTCAAGATTAGCCAAAAATATAATTTTGTTGGTCCTGACAGTGGAGTGGCATTTTCAAGCAAGGACATTGTATTATTTCCAGCGATCTTCAATAACGTGAGTTACTGTTTCATACTTTCATTACGAAGTAAATTCTTTGTAGTTTATGGTATGTTTTATTTAAATATTTCTGTTAATATATTTTAGGCATTTTTTAAGTAGGTATTATAAGATATTATAATACAATATTGGGATATTGCGTATATAAAATTAGGTACTTTTACGTTTCTATGGCGGATATTGAAATGTATTCAGATATATTATAGCGATTTTGGTTTACCAAATTTCATGCATTTCATAGAGTGCTTGCTGCACAACGAATTTCACGCATGCAGTGACGTTTTATGATTTAATGGACGCGTAGCGCTCATACATCGGTTTGTGATTGCGCTTTTAACGAATTTCATAAATTTTAGAGAATGTTTCACAGCGAATTTCATGCATCTAGATATGTTTATTTTTCAATTTAATGGGCGCATAGACCTCATGCATCGATTTGTAATTGGGTTTTAACGATTTTTATACATTTTACAGTCCAGTGCAGAAGGATTTGGAGAGAAAAATTGGTTTGCGAGATATTTTGGCTATCTTTGGCGCTCGGCGAACAGAAAAGTACCCAAAATACTAATAAAAAGACATAATAAGTAAAAATCTTTAATTCGGGTGAAGAAGTCTTCGTAAATTTCCTGTAAGGGTCATTCCACGTAAAATGAGCAAAAATTTAAAAAAAGTCGTGGCAACATACTAACCAATTTTAATAAAATTCGATGCACAGGTTCAATTCATATTCAAGTAATGCTCTGCAAAATAACTTGACAAAAAAGAAATTTTTTAAAGAGTTTTGGACATTTAAAAAACTTGTGATATAGAATGGCATGTGTGCAATCGTCCAAAGCTGCAAGTTTGAAGCTCTGTCTTAATTATTGTTAATTCCTAATTATAAATAATTTTTAATATAGTCTTTCCATTCCTAAGGCTAATAATCAGAATTGAAATTTTAAGCATGTAGACAGTACCTCGATTTTGCATCCACATTTAATGTACATTTTAATACTTAAATAAACAATCCTGAAATCTATTATTTTACATTTACTCATAAATAGCCATAATCTACTTATAGACAAATTTTCATTAAAATCTGTGAAATGTCTGCCACAACTGATTTGCTCATTTTGCATGGAATGACCCGTAAAACACTTAAGCTTTCCAGAATATGTGATTTCAATTAATAAATTAATTTTCAAATTGAAAACATAAATTGAAATCCTTTTATTACTAAACTCATAATACCACTAGAAATAACTGCAAATCTAGTGAAAAATCAAAGCTATTTCTATCCCCTTTCAGTAGGTCAAGATTAGAAAAGGATCTAAAAGATATTAATTTTCATACTGAAAACGATATGCACAAAACCCATCTTCAGTTACAGAGAAACCGTTGAAAACGTTCAACATTTAATTAGATTACATTTCTGCATCATTGATTTTGCAAGTGCGCTTTATAATTAAGTTATTTTACTGCATGACCAGCTAATACAACATTTGCGACAAATGGTAATTTAAGCAGGAAATAGTTCAGAAATTTGTTTTAGAATTTTTGGATAGAATTTAGATTTGATCTCAATATTTTTAAATATATCCATCAATAATATTCAAATATTTTAAAGTTGCTTTCTGACACTTTTTTTCTTTTAAATTTTGTAATATAGTTAATTGAAATATTTTACACATTTCTAAAGTAACAAAATACTAATAAAAAGACATATTAGGTAAAAATCTTTAATTTAGGTGAAAAAATCTTCGAAAATTGCCTGTAAATTACTTAAGCTTTCCAAAATATATATTTTCAAATAATTAATTAATTTTCAAGTCGAAAACACAAATACAAATATTTTTAGTAAGAAACGCGTGGAACCAGTAGAAATAACTGCAAATCTAGCGAAAAACAGAGTTACTTTTATCCTCTTTTAAGAAAGGTTAAAAGTCGAAAAGGCTTACAATATTAATTTCCATACTTCAAACGATATGCACAAAACCCATCTTCAGTTACAGCAAATTTTGAAATAATTAAACTTTTAATTATATTACGTTTCTGCATCACTGATTTTGCAAGTGCGTTTTATAATTAAATTATTTTACTGCTTGACAAGCTAATGCTACATTTGCTGCAAGTAGTAATTTCTGCTGGAAATAGTTGAGAAATAAGGTTTAGAATTCCCTGATAGAATTTAGATTTGGTGTCATTATTTTAAATATATACATCAAATATTCCAATATTTTAAAGATACATTTATGACACGTTTTATGTTAAACTTTGTAACACAGTTATTAAAAATATTTAAAAAATTTCTTGTATCTGACTACGTTGAAAATGCAATTTTCGACCAAAATTGTCAAATTTATTTTATTTTATTTTATTAATGACAAACTTTTTACCTTTCCAAAACTGTATTTGTTTTTATTGTACGATAAATAGATCTGGAGTTATAGCGGTTGTAAAACTATTCAACCGCTGTCACTCAAACCGGAAGTGCTGTTTAAAGGGCTTTAAAATTTAAAATTTTTAAATTTTTAAATTGCTTTTATAGGGTCGTACGTTTGGAGAAATTTCGCGATTTTGGATGCATTTATTTAATAATAAGAAATGTAAATAATATGCTTCATGAAATTTAGATGTATATTAGTGTAAATTCTTGTAGTAAAACATAAATCTAAATTTTAAATGCATTTTTTGGAAAATGTAATTTTCGGTAAAAATTCCATACGCAAAACATGATTTCTCAAAAAAGTTATTCGAATATCACTATGAAATTTTAAATATATGTTATATACACTATTGTGAAGGCAATGAACTAAAAATTTAAATTTAGAATAAATATTTTTTTTGTTTTATGGATGTTTTTATGGAATGGCATCGATGTATTTTATGAAAATTAACATGTAAACAAGTGCGATGTGCTGTAAGTTTTGAAATACTTAAAGAATCTCTTAGATTTTAGTTCATTGCCTTCACCAATGTCATAAATATGAAGTGTAAAAAGAAAATTAAGATACATACAGTAGAATTTCCTTTAGAGCGTTTTGCGTTTCGGGCCAAATTTCACCAAATTTTACTATAAATTCCTCCATTTAACAAAATTGTATCAATGAATGAAATACTTTTTTTTTTCACATTTTCTAGTCCTAATCTTAGTAAAAATAAGTTTAAAAAATAATTAAATAGGTTTTTTGGAAAAAATTGCTCAGTACGTAGGCAGGCACCTTAAGTAACAAAATACAAATAAAAAGATATAATAATCCAAATTTTTAATTCAGTAAAACAAATCTTCGTAATTTGCTAGTAAAATACTTAAGCTTTCCACTGTATGTCATTTCAAATTCTTAGTTAATTTTTAATTCAAAAACATAAATTGAATACCAAACGTACCAAACGCATGGAATCATTGTAAATAAATGCAAGTCTATTTTAAAAAGTGAAAAATCGACGCTATTTCTGTTCTCTTTTCTGAAAGCTCGCGTATAGAAAAGGTTCAAAACAGCGTTAATTTTCATACTTCAAACCATATGCTCAAAACCAATTTTCAGTTGCAGAGAAATTTGAAAACATTCAACTTTTAACTATATTACATTTCTGATTCACTGGATTGGTAAGTGCACTTTACAATTAAATTATTTTACTTTTTGACGAGCTAATGCAACATTTACGACAAGTAGTAGTTTCAGTAGGAAATAGTTACAAAATAAGTTTTAGAATTTTCTGATAAAATTTAGGTTTGATGTCAATATTTTTAAATATAGACATCAAATACTCAAATATTTTAAAGCTACTTTTCTGACACGCTTTATGTTAAATTTTATAATATAATTTATTCAAGCAACGAAATACTAGTAAAAATACATATTAGGTAAAAATCTTTAATTCAGGTGAACACATCTTTGAAAATTCCCTGGAAATATTTAAACTTTCCAAAATATCTCATTTAAAATAATTTATTTACAAATTGAACACTTTTTAGTACGAAACGAATTAAGCTAGTAGAAATCACTGCAAATCTCGTAAAGAATCCAAGCTATTTTTATCCACTGTTTAGTAAGGTCACGAATAGAAAAGGCTCAAAACGATACTTATTTTCATACTTTAAACGATATGTTCAAAACTCACCTTTGCTGCAGAGAATTTTGCAAACACTCAACTTTTAACTATATTACTTTCCTGCTTCACTAAATTGGCAAGTGAGCTTTACTACTAAATTATTTTACTGCTTGACGAGCTAATGCAACATTTGCGACAAGTAGTAATTTTGTTAAATTTGTTTTGTTTATTAAGGTTTAGAATTTTCTGACATAATTTAGATTTGATGTCAGTATTTTAAATGCAGACATAAACTATTGAAATATTTTAAAGGTACTTTTATCACACGTTTTTTGTTAAATTTTATACCACAGCCGAAGTCCATTAAAACGAGAAGCAAGGCATTGTAATAGTTTTCGTATTAATTGTTACTCGCAACACCTATGAAAGCCCCGTAGCCTAGAGGTCAGCGCGTCTGGCTATTACGCAATAGGTCCAGAGTTCGTCTCCGAGTTAGGCAAGGTGCATTCAAAATTTCATCCCTTCGGTTTAATAAAATAAGTGCCAAGCTCGGTTGAGAACAAACGTTAGGTAGACCATCTGACCGGGACATATGCTGTATAGCATCTCAGGCCCAGGTTAAAAAAACAGAGTATGTAACTATTAGCTCTATTCCTTAATGGATTGTATCGCCGCACGTTTACTATCGTCATAACCATGAAGATCAAAAAATCTTAAATCAAACACACAATTAAATAAATGACTATAATTAGTTGAGCTAATTATATCAATACTAAAATTTGTTTAATAATGTAAAGTTAATAAAATACTCGGTCTCGCGTTTGTGTGGGTCATTTTCTTTAGACTATTCTTTTCTTTACGCAAAACTGCAGTACTAAACTCAGTTCCTTCAAAGAATTAGTTATTCAAAAGGATATGAACGACGTACAGTAATACAACTGATTACTTCTCATTTTTCCTAAAAAGCTTCGGTAACCTTGCAATAACCAAAGCTATTTTCGATCTATTAATTTCACATATACTTTTCAACCATTAAGAGTTGAATAAGAAACGTGAAAAGTCTGTTTAAAGTATCACAGAGTATAGATTTAAGTAAATAAATAAATGAATTCCTGTTCTTCCTTTCCATGATTCAGATGTAAATCTTACAGAAGGGGTGATGCCTTAGACGAGTTCGTAATTATATAAATACATAGCACCTATAGTCGTCGTTCAGTCCGTCTGTCTGTCCGTCAGTCCGTATATAACATAGCAAAAAATTCCCAACCGAATGATCTGAAATTTTAGATATGTAATTGCTGCAAAATTTTGACGAGCCATTTCAAATGATATGAAAATCGGATGTATAGTTTAATTACAGGTACAGTCAAAAGTTTTCGATTATATTACGACCAATGGGAAACAATTATTTCAAGGGCATTTTAATGATCTTATAGCCTTTCGAACAGAATGAAATATATATGCACTTATGAAGCATACTAAAATATACATTCAGTACAATATGGGGTGCAAAAAAATATTTATAAAACTAGTTATAGTACGAACGCACTTTATTTGCCACTTTTGACATGCAATTTCCAACTTGTTTTAATTCTGTCACACGGTTAAAAATTTTGTGGTATATTGAACCAATTTTTGGTGATCCAGTAGCTGCCACCATAAGATGGTGAAATCTTGAACCAACATTTGGAGCTAAGGTTCAGTCGCAGCTCCAAACCTTGGAGTGAGATTTCACCATATTATGGTGGCAGCTACTGGAGCACCAAAAGTTGGTTCAACCTACTACAAAAATTTTAACAGTGCACAACCTAGGAACATTCCTTTGCATTTTCTTGGGGGAAGAGTATCTTTGAATGTTTAAAACTTGCATGCTCTAACAGATAAAATATCACAATTTGACCTGCAATTGTAACGTAGGAATTATATGGCATATAGAGAGAACAGGGTATTCTTCCCTAGTTCTGTTCACCTTTTCATCTAAAATCAAATTGAAATGAAAATATATATTGTAAGTACAGTCGATGATTTTGAATTTTTTTGGTCGTAAAAATTGTGAAAATCTTAATTTCATCGAAATTATAAACACTCAAAAATTACATACTGCTCGATGTTCGATAAAAATGGGTTTCTGTCTTAATTATACCTTACTTTTTTCTCAAAATGAACTTGAAAGGGAAAAAAGTTTTCTTCTTATTAATCGTGATGTTGCTTTTTCGAGCGTAAAAAACAAGAAAATCTTAAAATCACTGAAATGATAAATCATTCATAACGTAAGAAATGTTCGGTGTTCGGTAAAAAATTATTTTATTTCCTATTTCTAGCCGGCGTTCTTCCTAAAATCATATTTAAATGAACAGATGTTATATGGTATTAGCCGTGATCTTGCTTTTTTAGATTGTAAAAAGCGCGAAAATCTTAATATAGTTTAAATGATGAATTTCTGGGTTCAATCATTTAACCGTGCCCTCGGTTTAGCTGTGATCGTATTAATCGATTTCGACTGTATTTCAAAGGTGCTAAAACAAACAAACAAACAAACAAACAAAAAAGGGAATTTAACAAATTACAACGACCATTTGGAAAATAATTTTTTCAAAGACTAAAATTTAAGACATAAAAAATCGCACGGAGTTGATCATGCATTACGTACACCATGGATTAAACATTAATAGTGTTTTACACGTAAAAATTCCATGCGACAAAATTCACATGCGACTCGTACGTATTATCCAAGCATTTCATTGGCTGTTCGGGAAAAGGCTTTTCCGTCGTCAGATTTCCAAGAAATCTGACGACCAATTTTAAATGAAATTTCATTCTTAAACTTCTAAACATGCCCACAGTATCACTTTTTGCACCGTCGTATAGAGATAAAAATGCACTTTTAAAAGCAATTTGTATGAAAGCTGTATCTCAATTTGTTTCTGAGTTTTTTTTTTTTTTCAGTTTTTATTACTGTTTTGTCATAGTAACAACAGAAGGTATCCATATCTGTTGAAAGTAAAGGGAAATACAGATTACTGTATAGACCAATCAGAAAACGAATAAAATGCAGATTAAACCAATGAAAACCTTCAGATAAGCTTTTGATTTCCCATCCTGACTAGAACAATAAACATTTTTCCAAATGGTTAAAAATCGTAAGACCTCACGCAATTTAAACGCAGCGGCTTGCTATGCCAACTAGTTCTATTAAAAGATGAACGCTCGGACAATAAAAAAATTTTCGTTACTTCATGTATTCATTTTATTTTTTATTGAAACAATTATAAAACGATAAGCGTGGCATATTTTACGATGAAGTTGATATATGATATGCCTTGTAAAGACAGACCCAAAAAAGGAAAGTTTTGGAAGTGGCAAAAAGAAAATATAGAAGTAATCTAGAGAAGAAGAGAGAAAAACACAGTGTTTCAAAGAAAAAATGTGAGACCAATCAGAAACCGAATAAAATGCAGATTAAACCAATAAAAACCTTTACATATGCTTTTGATATCCTACCCTGAGGAGAACAATAACCCTTTTTCCAAATGGTAAAAAAAAAAAAAAAAAAAAAAAAAAAAAAAAAAAAAAAAAAACCTTGTGATTTTACAGTTATTCAATCTTAATCCTATTTAGAATGTTACATTTGAATAATTTTATAACGAACACGCAAAGCAAAGACGCTAAAGACTGTGGAGATTTTCATGACCGGATCTTGAAATTCTTGAAGAGAGGGGATATATTATTTAGCGTGGGGATTCCATGCAATCATGAATAAGTGGAAGCTGTGTCATTCCATGCAAAATGAGCAAATCAGCTGTGGCAGATATGTCACACATTTTAATGAAAATCAGTCGTTATCTAAATCATATCTATTTATGAGTAAATGTAAAATAATAGATTTCAGGATTGTTTATTTAAGTATTAAAATTTACATTAATAGTGGATGCAAAATCGTCGTATTGACTACGTGCTTAAAATTTCAATTTCGATTATTAGCCTTAGGAAAGGAAAGACTATGTTAAAAATTATTTATAATTAGGAATTAACAATAATTAACAGACTGGCGTAAGTTAGTAATTGCATTTTCATTCCGTATCGAGAAAAAAATTATTTTTCAAAAAATTTAATGAAAAAATGCAATATTTCTATTTCTCATTTAAGCATGAAGGACAGCTTTGACAATTTTACATTTTTTTGGCGTTATAGCTAAAAGTATATATTTTAAATATCAAAAGTTTCATTCTTGCCTTTTTTTTTCCTTAATGAGAAAAAAAATAAATAGTAAAAAATGTTGAGGGTAAAGTGCAATATTTCTATCACTTATTTTTAAGTGAAGGAAGGCTTTAGTAAACTTTTAAATTATTTGATATTATAGATAACAGTGTATATTTCAAATATAGAAACTTTTATTCTTTCTTTCAGTTTATTTTTTCCTGAAGAGATTTTTAAATTAGAATATAAAGAAATGACTGTGAACAAAAAAACTATACATTAATTTGAAATTCAAATAAAAAAACTAGATGGCAGCACTAAATTTGTATTTCCATGAAATCGTGCAATTTTTTAACAAACGCGGGCGAATTAAAAGAGGTATAGCGAATGGGATGTAGAAAACATTACTATTTTGAACCCATTATTGTTATGTTTAGAATCAAAAGGCAATCTTGAATTTTTTGGAGCATATGATGGGCTTATTAATCTTTATTTTTTGTGCAATATTGTTAATGTCAATCCTGTCCTTTATTTATATTTTGCTCATACAGAAGAGGAAAAATCATGATTTTGTAATTTTTTTTAAAGTTTCTAAATTTTTTTTAAGATGAAGGAAATAAATGCCGACTTTCAAACTTGGGGAATTCGATCTCCATATGTCATACGATATCAGGCATTAATTTCACAGATGTTTTTTAATTCCTTTGATTTTTATAACGTTTCTAATTTTCTCAAAATTCACAAAAATCAGTTTTTACAAACAATTTATAAATAATCACGGCGTTACTAGATTATTATTACTCAGTAAATAAGAAGATAATTTTTCAGAGTTTGCAAAATTATAAAAAAAAACCCTTTTTGTTAAATAGTTTTCAAGATACAGAACTTCTAACTTGCAACTTTGAATGATTGCGTTCATGCCCTTCTATATCACAAGTTTTTTAAATGTCCAAAACAGCGCAAAAAAAAATTATTTTTTGTCAAGATATTTTCCAGAGCATTACTTGAATATGAATTGAACCTGTGCATCGAATTTTATTAAAATTGATTAGTATGTGGCCACGACTTTTTTTTAAATTTTTGCTAATTTTACGTGGAGTGACCCAGCTGCAATCCGTTTTGATTCATTTACAGGGACAGTCAAAAGTTTTCCGTTACATGGAAAAAATCGTTTCAAATAATTTTTAATAGTGTTACTTTTTCAAACATAATAAAATTGATATGCATTTATCAAGTGCACTAAAATATGCATTCTGTAGAATATGCGGGGCAAGTAATAGTTATTATTCATTTACATGGCCACACAAAAGGATTCCGTTACATAATGATATAGGGGTGGAGGGAATTTTTTCCGACGTATTTCAATTATGTTAAATTATTTCATGTATAATGAAATTGATATACGTCGCTGAGGTTTACTATAAGTTATTTCATGTATAATACGAAGTGCATAGCATTATTTACCGGGACACACAAAAGATTTCAGATACTATATTGTATCCGAAGTACTGTACATTTGCAATGATTGCTGGAAATGCATTTTTAATTATGGTATGTGCTTTTATGTTTCACTATATGTATGCATTGTATATGGTGTGTATAAATGCTCTAATTGATATACAGGGCTACACAAAAGAATTCGTAATGGTTAGTGGGTATGATTGCAAATTGCTTAAAGGTGGTTTTTAATTGAGTTATGCATTTTTACGCTGAACTTAATTTAGTTTACTAAGAAATGTTTGCAGAATATGCATAAAATTATATACAGGGTCACGCAAAGGATTGGATACACGGCCGTGTATGAATGATAATTTCTGAAAATGTGATTCCAGTAGTTTTAATAGTGTTTTACCTTGAATTAAACTTTAGATAAATATTACCGTGTAATAAAGGTACTAGGTTAACTACAGAGTTGTACAAAAGTATACAAGTATGCTTCCATCTATTAGTATAAATTGCTGAAAGAGAAATTTCAACCTGTTAAATGTTTTCTTGCTAAACTAAATTTCTCCTTTATATAGTACCTATATCAACCTACAGATCAAATACAGGGCTGTTCAAAAGATTTGGAATACATATTTACTATGGAAGGTAACTGCTGAAATCAGTTTTTTTAATGTTTTATGCGTTTTCTAAAATGTTTAGTTAGTTCTCTTATATACTTTATTTCCCTAAATAACGAAGTTTGGTTAAAGCATTCAGGAAGTGTTGGAAAGTGTTTCATAATCTATGCTTAACGCATGATTTTTCTTACTTGTTGCTTTTTAAGTACGGAACACTAAAAATATTAATAATTTCACTTTAATTTTCTTATAAAGATAAATCACATGCGATATATCATAAATTATATATTTATTACATTTTTTGCATAGAAAATAATATTGCGTGTATAAATTTTAAGTCGAATATAATAAGTCGATAATATTTTAAGTCGAATTATAGGCAGCACGAAAAAAAGTTTTACTTACAGGTAGTTTAACGAGAGAAATCGTCCAGAAAATTTGTAAATCTAAGTAAATGTCAAGAATCAATATTTTTCCTACAATAACCTTTTGATGAAATTGACTAAGAATCCCTTGAACAAAAAGAAACATAATTTTCAAAAGTGTCGCTACATTGTTATAAAAATAAAAGTAACACAAAATTCGCGAAAGAGATTTTCGTGATGTAAATGCATTAGCAATTTATTTTAAACGAAGAAAATTGCTAATGGAAGAAAGAAGAATAAAAAATAAAAATTGAATTTCGTATATGATTAAATTTCACATACAATTAGAGAAACGATGAATGTGATAATCCTGTTTTTTTTTTTTTTTTTTTTTTTTTTTTTTTTTAGAATATTTGAATTAGACAACATCGAAAATCACACATTTCAAATGACGATTTTATATTCACCTACACGGCACCTTTAATTCTTACGTGATTGTTGATCCTTATTAGATGTAGCAAAATACATACATACGTTTCCACTACAAATTTAATTGGGTTTTGAAAAATTGCCTAATATATTTGGTTACATCTTGCTGATGTGGGGACAGAACAGTAGTGTTAGATTTATAAATGTCATGCAGGTGAGTAAAAATGTTCCTAAACCAGAACACAAATAATGGAATCATCATATCTTTCCGAAAATTTATGCACAAACAAGCTTTTCCTTTAAGAAATACAAAGCAGAGATTGGAGAAAGGATAGGAGCACTTTTTTGATACTCATTTATTATTAGTTTAACATGTAATATAAGTGTTTCAAAATACTGTTAAATATATTTTTTAAATGAATTTTTCTGGAACTAAGCAATATATAACCGTGAACCATATGTTTAAACTTCCGTGTAAATAACGTTTCATATTGAAGAAAATAGCAAGTAAATAGTTGCCTAAGCAAATCCTATGAAGATATATGTTTCATAGTAGTTCAGTTGTGTTCAATGATAAAAATACTGTGTCTTTTTAACTATTACTCATTTTGTTAAAGTAAAACTGAAATAAACCGGATTTATGAGGAATAAGAGATTTTGCTAAATTATGTCTAATTTCTCTAAAGTAATAACCTGCTCCAGATAACAATTCGGATAAAGCGAAAATCACTTTAAAGGATTTGAGAAATCGTAATCTGGTTTTCGGTGAATCTAGTCTATTTTAAAAATCAGAGAATATTTAATTACCATAAATTAATTCAAATCTAATTACTATCATTATTTTCATTCAAATTTTATATTTCTACTCAGAATTGCAGTAAAACTCTTAAATTATTTTTCTTAAAAGTTATATGAGAGACATAATTCAATGATTATTTTGTTAGTGATTACTATTATTGCTTTTTATGCATATTTTTTTAAATATATATATTCCTAGCTGTGATTACAATATAATCATTAAAGTAACTTTGCGATAAAAGTATGCATGACACAAAAGTTAATCATAACAAAATTGTTTCATGCTAATGACTGTTATTATTTTCTTTCACGTTTCTTAAAAATTATATATTTCTACCAAATATTACATTAATTAATCTGTGAAAATATTTGATCATATTATTAAAATTATTTTATAAAAAGGTATCTGAGAAGAAAAACTGAATTATCATAATGTAATTTTATTTTAAGTGTATTCTGTTTATCTTAAGGCCCCTTATCACTCAGATTTTAGATTCCCCTCTCCAATGTTAAACCAATGGCCATTTAATGCCTCTTTATTTGTCTAATATCTCATCAGAAAATTAATATTTTTAAGTCATTTTTTCTGTGTGCACTTCTTAAAAGATGTCGCTTTCTGTTTTAGTTGACAAAATAATTTTAAAATATATACTTATTTTTTAATTTAATGCTAAAGTCTTAAGAAGTATGCGAAATGTAAATAACATTAAATAACTTCAATTCTATTTGGAGTTTTAAAATTTTGAAAACAACACAAGAAAGCCTGTATTTTCATCCATTCATATAAATTAAAATTTTTCGTTTAAGTTTATTTAAACTTCAGATATTCGACAAATATTGGAAAATTTCCTCTCCCCCCTCAGAACATCCATCAAACGAGGAGAGAGGGTGGGAGTTGACCTTTGACATCAAAGAGGTCGAATGTCGTGGCGGGGTATTTTCTAGCTTTTATCGTATAAGTGGAAAAAGTCCGAACTTGTATAGAGTTGTAAAACTTTTTGCTCTGCAAATTATTTTTAAGAGAATACTAGCATTTTGAAAACTGATAAAACGAAATCTGTTGTAAAATAAATAAATAAAAAACATAAATATCACTTGCAAGGACAACTGCATATTTAAAAAAATGGATGCCTGTGCTTTTGTCTTTTGGACACCAAAATGAAGGGGGGGGGGGGGGGGGGTGAACGGAAAAATGAATAAATTAAAAGAAGAAAGGCAATTAAAATATTTGTGATTAACTTTTATTTATTTAAAATAAATTTCATTCATCCCTCATTTGTAGCATGATGTAGAATTTAATTTCGCGTATTTTGTAATTTATAGTTTTTTTTTTCTCATAAATGTAAATTTAAAATGTTCGTAAAAAATAATAGAACTAACTTAAATACTATAAATTGTGTTATTTATCCAACACATTCTCCAATCTCTTTCAAATTCTAAGTGTAGAAGATAATAGCTGTTTCCTTATTATTGTTCTGCCAATCACAAATGCAGAATTTGTTCTTATTTTTCGCTATTTTTGTGTTTGATGTCAGAGAAAAAATTGAAAAGTTTGGAAAACTTCGACTAATATATTGTACAAAATTAAGTATACAGAGTGTCCCAATACAAAGATAGAAATAAACTTTAATCATTAACATGTTAGAGATACATATGTAAATTGCAACAGTGTTCAAAATAAGGTACAAATTAAAGTTATGTTGACGAAATAGTCCTACCATTAATTTTCAAAATATTATTAAAATTTTGCAAATTCAAAGTCTCTTAATTCGGTACTGTTGTACTTGCTAGAATTTGATTATATATATATATATATATATAATTAATAGGATCTAGGTACCGTATAAAAGTTTAAAATATGTACCCTTTTGAAAATGAATGGCAGGGCTATTTCATCAATACAATCTTAATCCCTGCCTTATTTGGCACACTTTTGCTTTTTACATTGTTTATATATCTCCAACAGTTGAAAAATTAAAATGCGTTTCAATCATTTTGAGACACTATTTATTACTTATAGGTTTTACTTCTTACATGTATATCGACTAGTACGTCAGCAAAATTTTATAAAAGTGCTAAAATAATAAAATTTAGCACATGCAAAAAATAAATATGTGAATATTTTTTACGATAAAAAATTCCTTATTGATGAAAATAATTAAAATTTAATCATATGCTTAACCTCTTCTTTATTTCTTTTATATAATTGTATGGTATTACATAGCTGCCAACACTTCCAATTTTTTCAGAATTCTTCCGAAAAATCTTCATGTTTTCCGATTTTACGCGCGTAATGGGTTTTCTTCCGCTTTTCGTCATTTTCTTCCGATTTTCGGCATTTTCTTACGCTTTTTACGCGAGTTTCGTTAAAGGATCGCGGGAAAACCCGAAATTTCTCCGAAGGTTCGCGGGAAAGACGCAAATTTTGTCGGAAGATCGCGTAAAAAACGAGAAACCTCCCAAAAGAGCGCGTAAAAACACGAATTCCGTGAAAAAACGCGAATTTTGTCAAAAGATCGTGTAAAAAAAGCGCCGCCAAAAGATCGCGTAAAAACACTATTTCCGTAAAAAGATCACGTAAACACCCGAATTCCGTTAAAGGATCGCGAAAAAAACCCCAAATTTCACCGATGGATTGCGGAAAAAGCCCAAATTTTGCCGAACGATTGCGGGAAAGACGCTGATTTCGTCAAAAGATTGCGTAAACAACGCGTACGGGTGATTTTGGTCCGAATTTTTCGAAAATTTAAGGCATTCATTTCCGAAAATTAAAAAAAATCGGCCACCAATTCGAAAATTCGGACATAAAAATATCGCGAATTTCGACATCTTCGCCGAAAAAAATTAATTTTGTCAATTGTTTGCAGATAAATTGCCAATTTCGTCAAAGGATCGCATGGAAAACGCTAATTTCGTCAAAAGATCACGAAAAAACGGCAAATTTCTTCAAAAGATCGCGAAAAAACGGCAAATTTCGTCAAAAAATCGCGAAAAAAAAATTCCGTCAAAAAATTGCGAAAAACCTCCACAAATTTCGTCAAAAGATCGCGAAAAAAAAAACAAATTTCGTCTAAAGATCGCGAATTTCGTCAAAGGGCCGCTGAAAAAAAACGCATAGCTAGTGTCGGAAGTGGATCCCCCCCCGCTTCCTGCTGTCACTTTTCAGAAAATTTGCTGTGGATTTCAGAATTTTTTTTCTTTTTTTACTCAGAATCACCCTAAAAAAAAAAAAAAAAAAAAAAAAAAAAAAAAAAAAAAAAAAATTTAGGAATCAGAAGCAGGCTTTGTTGATATATATCAATGGATATATATCATGATATATATCTTGATATATATCCGATATTTATTTTTAAAATATCAAGAATTTTGATATTTTCGATATTTTCAAATTCTTGATATTTATTTTCAAAATATCAAGATGTTTGATATTTTGTATATTTGATACTTATTTTTAAAATATCAATGTGTAAGATAATTTTGATATTTTTTCAGTCAAAACAAGTGTAAATGAAATTTTCAACTGTTATTGATTATGCCATTCTGTAGATAAAAAACTTTGTCTCTGGCAGTGACTTTGGCAGTTCTAGGCAAAGAATACAAGAAAATTTTTTTACAAATATTTTTTCTAAGCTTTATGTTTTAAACTTTTATTTTTAAATGTAGAACTAATAATTATGAGAGACAATTAATTCAGAACTGCCACTGAAAGAGAAACTGTAATTTACATAATCTTATATACAGCATTATTAGAAAAGAATATTCTGATTTTGGTTTAATTGAGTCTAAACTGTAACTACAGGTTAGGGAATAAACAATAAGACAAGCTTACATTTATGTTAAAATTCTTCAATTAAAAAAAACAAACTAATTTGTATTTAAAATTTTATTTTATAAAACTTTCTCGATACTTGATACAAATCCTATAGTTTATATACATATGCAAAATGTATGCAAATATATGCAAATTGTATCTGTTTTCAATTAGTACATTTTCAATTTTGTTCTAAGTAAAAAAAAAAAAAAATAAATAAAAATAAAAGAGAAATGCATTTTAGAATGCTATTGTTTAAGTTTTGTATGTTAATTGCAATATGTTTTAGTTTCTAATTTATATTATGCTTGAAAATATTCATTATCAGCAGTAAGTTGACTATTTTGAAAATATCGGATATATATCGAAAATATCGGATATATATCAAAATATCGGATATTTTTGATATTTTCGAAAATATCATGATATTTACGAACCCTGATCAGAAGTTTTAAGTGTCTTTTAAAGTGAAAGGTGGGATATCTTATGAATATTAAAAGAGAAAAAAAAATATATAGTAATTTTTAATATATTCAAGTTATTCTTTTTTGTCATAATATAGTGTAATTGCAAATTAGTGAATATTTTATTCGAGTTTCTCTTTGAAATTTGTTTATTTATAAGGATTCAGTTGTTTTTAATCCTTACTGAAAGTGTTATAAAACTTAAAAAATCTTCTGATTTTTCGCCAAAATCTTCTGATTTCTTCTGATTTTTTGCCCAAAATCTTTTGAGTTTTACCGAAATTTAGTTGGCAAGTATGGTATTATTATTATTATTGTTATTAATGAAAATACATATAAAGAGCTTTTAGATTTCAAATAATACATAGAAGTCTCTTACTGTGCATTAGATTATAATTGCCTTTTATATAAATGTTACATGATTAATTTATAATTCTCTGCTTTGTCGATGTGAAAGGCTAAATTATACTTCTATATTTCGTTTCAGTTGCTTCGTTTACTAAAACGTAGCAAAACATTTTTTCTCCTCTAAATACTGCTTTTTCCCCCGAACTTCTTTTCTCTGAATAACATATTATAATTTCTAGAAAATAAAACTACGTAAAACACTATACGCCCATATTTTTAAATATATACGCTTTTCTTCAATTTTCAACAAGTAATGTTGATACACCTACGAAAACATTTCCATCCTTGCATGCATCGGAATTTCAGATCTTATTAGGTTTCAAGGAAACAAGTAGTTTTTACCCCCCCCCCCCCCCCCCCCGACGCACACATACCCTTTAAATATGTGACACCCTTTTAAAATAAAAATTAATAACTATATCTATCTATCTATCTATATATATATTTTTTGGTCCCCTAAAATAAATTTTAGATGGTTCTCAAATTTATGGTTCAACAAACGAGATACTTTTTGATACATTTTCTGACTCATTTTTAAATGTAAAGACACAAAATTGGCAAGCCTGGCTGTTGATTGCTTATTAATACTAATCATTTTCAAAATACTATCCCCGTATTTTAAGTTATTTAAGCTTACTTTTGGTGTAGGATCCATTTAAATATTTCAATTCAAAATTTGAAAGATTATAAACCTTCCTGAATAATAAAAGGAAAATTCATAATGAAACTGGTGTGAATGTATCAATTCAATATGCAATGTAATAGTATCTAGGATAATTTTTAGAGAGAAAGGGGTAAATAAGAGATTAAAAATTTAAAAAGACCAATGTAATCCAAACAATTATGAGCTATGAAGTAATAAAACCTTGTGTAAATCACCATAAAATTTAAAGGACGCGTTTCGATATCGAAATTATAACGTCAGCCAATATAAACACACGTCCGTAAGAGACAAGGTCACTTTTTTTGTGTGTTTTCTTTCTCTAAAATAAATTTAAAATATCCGTTTTCAGAAAAATACATTATTTGCATTTGCAAGAAGAAAAAGAAAAGAAAACTTTTATGCTATTTATAACTTATTTAGAATGTCTGAAAAAAAAAAAAAACATTTAACAGCAAAAGAAATTAAAATATCGTCCATGTTCATTTGCAATTTAAGTGAAGGTTTGATTGCTTATTTATAGTAATCATTTTCATTATTTCATTAATTCATCATGTTATTTAAAATTGTTATTAAATTATGTTATTATTAATTTATTATTAAATTTATTATTAAATTATTAAAAATATTTAAAAACCTACTTTCGGTCTAGAATCCATTTAAATATTTCAATACCATATTTAGAAGATTATAAATCTTACTGAATAATAAAATAAGAAAATTCAAACTTGTTTGAATGAGTATCAATTCAATATGCTATTTAATTGTAACTAGGATAATTTTTAACCCTTTATATACTGAATTATGAATATTTCATCTTCTAAAGCATTTTTCGTGAATTGTTTAGACTACATTAAAAAATTTAAATAATCATTTAATAAATTTTAGAAGGATTGAAAGATTTAGAAGGATTAATTAAATTTGAATTTATAGGGATTTTGTGCAATATTTATAACACCACTCACACTTTTATTAGTATTCTGTAGAATTAGGAAATGTACAAACATAATATTCTTACAATGGAAATATAAAAAGTATTTCCGAATTGAAAAATTCCCCCTCTCGACCCCCTATGCCAAGAAATCTGAAAAGATGCAAAGGAAAAATAAATCATCCTTTTAAAAATATTTTTGCTTTGTGTAACCCATAATTAAGATAAAGTAATGTATCTATAACTCATTCTAAACTGTATCACAACTAATCGATGTATTAAATAAATTTTATAACAAGTTATTTTAATGATACTTATAAGTACTGTCGGTAGACAAAGGGTTAACAAGAAAAGATAAAAAAAATACGTAAAAGATTTAAAATTTACAAGACCAGCGAAATTAGAACAAATATGGATCACAGTCTAGAATCTAACGCACGCCAGGTTATGCCCGACTCGAATCCAATAATTCTTTTTAAAATTAATCCGAACTCAACATTTATAGTTATGTGCAGTTTTCTTGTTCTTTATATTGCTTCAATTTTCTCATTTTATAGTCATAGTAAAAAAGTATTAATAAATAGAGAAATAAATAAAAGAGACCTTTCGAATGTACAAATCCAATGCTCCAACAAAATCTATCCAAAGTATTAGCAGTTAAATTAGTTTTCGGATAATCTTCCATGAGCAACTAACAACCAGCTGAGAAAAAAAAAAAAAAAATACTGTAATTCAGGATATTTTCTAATATGAAACTAGTATGTTGTGGCCATCACAAAACTTTCTTCTATATAAATCACGTCAATTAAATCATTTAAATAGTACAAGAAATTACATCAATTAAGCACCAATTCATATCAAAGTAAATCTGAATTTGAAGTTTGATGAAAATTCGTGCATTAGTTATTGAGATAGAGCTATAGGGGAAATTTTGAAAAATGCAGCATAGCAGCGCCACCTGTTGAACTATTTGCACCAAAACATAAACACCACTAATTCATGTCCTGGTACACCTGCATCTAAAGTTTGTGGAAAATCCAAGCAATAGTTCTTGAGATAGAGCTATTGCGGAAATCACACAAAATACAGCATAGCAGCGCCACCTGTTGAGCGATTTACACCAAACTGTATAAAATGTCAATTCATGTCAAGGACTAACTGATTCTAAAGTTTGATGAAAATTCGTGCATTAGTTCTTGAGATACACCTATAGTGAAAGTTCTGAAAATACAGCATAGCAGCGCCACCTATTGAGCGATTTACACCAAAATGTACAAAATGTCAATTCCAGTCAAGGATTAACTGATTCTGAAGTTTGGTGAAAATTATTGCAGTAGTTCTTGAGATACAGCTATAATGGAAATTCTGAAAAGTGCAGCATAGCAGCGCTACCTATTGAGCGATTTGCACCAAAACACAAACAGCACTAATTCATATCAAAGTATACTCGAGTCTGAAGTTTGATGAAAATCCAAGCATTAGTTGTTGAGAGAGAGCTATTGCGGAAATCGTAAAAAATGCAGATAACAACGCCACCTGTTGAGCGATTTACACCAAAATTTACAAAACTTCAATTCATGTCAAGGACTAACTGAATCTGAAGTTTGATGAAAATCCGTGCATTAGTTCCGGAGATTGAGTCATTGCGGTAATCGTGGAAAAGGCTGCATAGCAGCGCCACCTGTTGAGCGATTTACACCAAAAACTAATCAGCAGCGAGTTATATCAGGGACTAACTGAATATAAATTTTTATTAAATTCCGTGCATTAGTTCTTGAGATAGAGCGCCCACAAAATTTTTGTCACATACAGGCAGAGAAACATTTTGTAAAAACATGTTTTTCGGAATATCTGACCCCTAAAACGTGTAAATCTGTCGAAAACCGAAAGTCGAAATTTTTCACGAATCCAGTACTTTCTTCTTGTAAAGATAGAAGAAAGTAAAAACAACAAAAACAAAGATATAATTACTAACAGTGGCATTAATTTTGGGATGAAAATTCAGGCTCACCTATGGATTGATTAAACAATAGGCGAATTGGGTACTGACACTCCTGATTTTAGTGACCGCCGAATTTTGGTTTAGGAAATTTTTATATAGCTGAAATTTCAAGATTAGAATTTCTAGATAGTGCCCGTCAAGATTTGACGGTAAATAACATGAATGTTTCATCGGAATAATTCTTGAATTTTTAATTAGTTTTAAATTAATTATTGAATGACGAATTTCTACATTGCATAAGTGATTCCTATTTCTTTAAGGTGATAGAGGATGCTCTCAATCTAACCTATTCACTGAAGTGAAAGAATTTTAAGTTTATAGCTTACAACCAATTATGCTTGCTTTTTATCAGAAATTTACCTAAAAATGCCGGGTAGAGAATTTATTTTTACTTACTACGGCCTCTTTTTTTTCTAAATAACAATATTTATTTCCATTTATTTATTTATTTAAACACGACGATTAAAAGCTGCCATGAATTTTATTTTTATCTGTCTCATTCTCTAAAAACCTAAATTTGAAACTTGATGCAGCTAACTATTTATAATATACATTTTTTATTACTTGAATTTTATTATACATTTTTTAAATATTAAACCTGGATATCAAGGTAATTTCTTTTATAGCTCTTATACGAATATTTTTCTTTCTTTACATTTTATTTTTTAAAGAATGACAAACTTTTCTTTCTGACACACACACATATATATTCTTGATAATGGTCAAAAAATATAACGAAAATTGTAGATCAGCTCAACTTATTTAATTTATAATTACATGCAAAATATCTTAGCTTATATATTTTAAATATAAAATCATTAATGTTTCAAAATGTTTTATAAGGCATCGAAAATGTTTAGTTTTTTTAAATAACGGTACATGAAGAGGCGGGGAGAGGGGGGAGGGACAATATCAAGCCCCTGGACGCTCTTTGTCCGATCTGTGGAATTATCTGAATATTGGAAAGCTCGCTCCTATTTTTTTTTCCCGTAGAAGAACTCTTGTCCATTTCTTTCTGTGTCCAACTCCAAGACTGCCCCAAAGGAGTTTTCTTCCCTTACTTGACCCCCAACCGCTTCCCCTCTGACCCCCTGCTTGACCCCAACTCGTTGACAGCTTCATAAAGGCATAGGCGTGTTTAGAAAGGGGGGAAAGAAAGGACACAAGCAGAACTCAGATCCGGAAAAAGAAATGAGTGATACAAAGCCTTAAGCGTATTTATCTATTTGAAGCCCGTTGCGTAGTGGTCAGAGCATCATTAATGCAATTATATAGATATGAAGACATGGAAAATCTCATTGATATATATTTACATACTCAACAGACTTCATAATGTTATTTCTGTTCCCCAAGTGTAAGAATATTTATTTACTGTATTCTAGATTGTAGAGAAAAACAAATTATGAATTATAAAACTTTGTATGCTTAAAACGAATATATTTTGCCATGTTTTCTATTTTTTTTTTTTTGGGGGGGGGGGGCAATACAACAGTTTTAGATTTACAATGAAAATTTGAATCAGAAATCGATAGTCAAACGACTTACATTTGTAAAATAAATTAAAGTATAAATACATTTATCAATTCATAATTATATTGAATAGAATAAAGAAAATATTAGATGAGATTGGATATATATACAGAAAAACTTTTAAAAATTAAACCGAATAAAAAATTAAATGTATATTGACCTCTACACTATTCAATCTGTATATAAAAACTATACTAGATATTAAATGTTTTTAATTAATATCTAGTATAAAATAATTTTTAACAATCACGAAAACAACGTATATTATTAAGTCATGCTTCGTAATAAATATATTTGCTTATTTACCTCTAAGTCAAAGAGAATTTTCTCGGAATTTGGTACTTACCTATAAGAAAAGAAAATGTTATGAAAAGAATAAATAATTCTATATTGAATCAATACATATACATATACACATACATATATATATACACATTTAACAATAAATAACGATAGATTACCTTACTAACTTTTCTGTGAACAAAATGATATATAAATATATGTTTCATATTTAATCGAGAAATTTTATATAGTAACATATTTCTTACATCTTATTGTTTTTGTTCATGACTCTAAAATATAATTTCTTTACTAGAAAATATAAATCTTAATACGCTTTTCTTAGAATGTCTCTATACAGAAAAGTATTTTTTATTCTTGAAAATTAAAAATTGCGACTATAAGTACAGAATTCATAGCTACAACTTTAATATCACAGCCACTTTAATGTGATGTTATTTCCAAAGTTGTCACAAGTATCAAAGTCAAAGCTGTGACTATCTTTAATTCGACGTATTATACCCAAATGAAATAGCGATTATACAATTACTGTCAAGGCCTGTTCATAACTCCACTGTGAAGTCAGCATACAGTTAGTGTAACTCATGTTTCTATCATTTGTACGTCGTGAGAAGAATGGAAATGCAGGCTTCATAGTGACGCCACAGCGATTAATTTTCTCGCCACGTGGCAAGTTAACAGTAATAGTTGCATTTTGGATTACGGTGTTTGATGTTTTAGTCAAAAACTGGTCAGGATGCTGTTATGTACAGGGTGGTCATAGAAAAACTTTCCCGATGTACGAATACTAGCGGCCTAACTACTTAACCAATAGAAAGAAAATTTCATATATTGTAATTCGAAAGTATGCGCTCAACATCGTGGGGATTTTAAACAACAATGCGCTCACGGTTACGGTTACAATTAAATAATTTCAAAATTTTCGATTTATAACACATTTTTTTTCCTGTGCAGATTCATCAGCTCATTGAAAAACCACAAATGACGCAAGAACGATACACATATGAAAAAAATTGCCAGTTCAAAGCATTTTCAAAGAAGAGCATTGTAAAGGACCAGTGACAACACAAAAAGGAGGTGCCCAGACGAATTTTGCATAACTTACAGTGACAGACAGTGGAAGCACAAATCAAAGAACACCATATGCTAAACACGGCGTGTGGAAATTTTAAGAAGTAAAGAACAGCGTGGGAAGTTTGTATCTCCAATCAGTTTTTAAACGTGCCAACAAAATTACATTTACAGGAAAACAACGAAGTGAATGCTAAAGATATTTTATCTGAACAGAGAAAAGGTTGCCGAAGCAGTGCGAGTTTATCTGTGAAATCATAAGATACGACGATGGCCAATGTTCTGTAAAAGCTGTAAGTGATTTGGTAAAAAGTCTAAGAAACTATAAAATGCACATGTGATAGACGGCGATTCATATAACCACCTAATCTTGTTGAAGTTGTTGCAGAAGTGTATAATAAGATAGGTCTATTGCATACTGCAAGAAGTGTTGCCTGAAATTTCGAATTACCAAAAACGACAGTCTTCAAGATTCTGCGCTCTGTTCTGTGGATGTTTCCTTATCGATTCCAGTGCTTGTATATATTGCAACCGAGATACAAGCAACAGCGTTTCGACTTTGCGAATTATTTCTCATCAAATACGATGAAAATAGCAGGTGGCCGCTGCGGATATTATTGACGGATGATGCACATTTCACCTTAACTGGGCACATCTACTCCAATAACTGCGTTCAGTGGGCTGACAAAAATCCTCAAGATGCAGAATATGAAGCTAAAGTGACTGCGTGGTGCGGCATCGCAAGCATATTCGTTCTCGGATCGTACTTCTTCGAACAAGTAATTTTGACAGGTATGAAAACGTGTTCCATCAAATGTGCGGTTAGTAGAAAACAATATTACTGAATTACGTAATTAAAGAATTGTAGCAGCGAAATGCCGTTAACCTTCTGTTATTCAACAACTTCAATTTGAAAACTATTTAGTAAGATGTTAGAATACATCATTTTAAGCAAGTAAAAAATAAAACTGAACATTTAGAACGTAAAAATTGGTAAATGCCGACTAAAAAGCTCTTTCTTTACAGAAAATTGAAGAATCCTCATAAATAGTTTCAATTTTCTAATAAAATGTTTTGAAGTAGACGAAATTACCTTTGTGAAAAATCTATTTTTGAACGTCTCCATTTTTTTTTAAATTTCACAAAATGCACGAAGTTCATTTTGATAATAACGATACAAAACGGCTCAAATAAAAATTTAAATTTTGGAATGAAAAATTAACTTTGTATCGCAGTCTATTAAGAATTATATAAACAATTTATAATAACTGCTGTGTTGGAAGATAAAAGCAATAAAGGAAATCGTAATTTAAAGCCAGCTGTATAAGTAACATAGTTTTTTGGATATGTTGTAGATTTGAAACGAAGTAATACAAAGGGTAAATGACATTCTACTGATCTAATATTGTGCTCCTCTATACGTCGCCACATCTGTTCGATAAGTACCGCAACAGCACTTCGGTGTTAGAGTCATCAGCTGTAACTTTCCAGTTTCTTGTCCTCCGCGATTCCCCGACTTCAATCCGATAAATTTCTTGTTCTGGTGTTATTTGAAATCGAAGGTAAACACAAGAGATTCGTCAAAATTGACAGATACCATAAACCATGAAGTTATACAGATTCCTCCAGCGGTGCTACGTTCTTAATTGTTGTCAATAATCTCCAGCATGCCATGAGTTATAGTCTGCGAATGTGGGCATGATGAAAATTGATAACCCCATAAAACTTTTTACCCCTTCTATCTTGTGTTGCCATTGTTCCTTAACAATGCCCTTCTTTGAAAAAATTTTAAGCCGGCAATTTTCGTCATACCTGTACCTTTCCAACGCCATTTATGGTTTTTCAATGCGCTGGTTATTCTGTGGAGTATAAAAATGACAGCTGCCATTCTAAAATTTCGATATTTTCCCACTGTAACTGTAACCATGTGAGCACCATTATATAAAATTATCAAGATCTTGATCGGATGACTTTAAATAAGTATAGCCTTAATTTCTTTGCGATTGGTTGAACGGTTGAGCCACTAGGGGTTCAACATATCAGGAAGTTTTTTAATGACCACCATGCGTATAAAAAAAGAAAACTAAAAATAATTAAATAATTTTCCCATCATATTTGAAATTTTAAAATCTGTAATATTTCTTATATGTTACTCTGAAAAATATTAAACCTTTGTCCCGAAATTTAAAGATAAAAAATATTTCCATTTAAGCATGTTTAAATAGCAGTAATGATATTTTGTTTTCTTTAAGTAAATATCTTTATAATCACGTTATTGATAACTGTTCGGCATTAATACCTCGCATTTTTTTTTTCAGAATAAGTTTATGAAAAGCGGAAAAAAAATTATTCAAAAAATATCATTATTTTATAATGCATGAAGATATATTTCGCTTATATTTTAAAAAATACAACTGAAAGAATGTAATAGAAGTTATTTTTATTCAGATAATTACATCCCTAGATATTAAAATCCTCGAGCTTTTTTTTTTTTTTTTTTTTTTTTTTTGGTAACTAGATGATTTATTTCCCATGGGAGAAAAACCGAAAGTTAATCTGAATTCAGGTATAAAGCATTTGAATCAGATGAAATAGCATTGGTATCAAGTATACATTTTTTAACGATATTAATGGTGTAACAAAGATTTATTTTTTAAATAAATTGCGTTCTTTGAAAATATGTGTATTTTGAACTGTAGTTTAAAAAGAGAAATAAAAAGAAGCACACGCGTGTTTATATATTGCTGTAAAACCTTATGTTATGTTACTTTGCTTTCTGTAATAAATATATGTAACTTTTATACCAAAAATTATGTGTAAAATCGTCCAACGGGATTTTTTACAATTTAGAGTGAATAAAAGCAGAGAAAAACATTTTTTGGGGAAAGCGGAAGTGTGTGTGTGTGAGAGGGTGAGCGTGCAGGAGGGAGGGGGTGTTATTACTCTTTTTTCTAATAAGATAGCATTTAAATTTTTATAATTTGCGAAATATGACAGATATATATCGATATATTACACCGATTTATTATTATTGATATATTATGTATTATATATCGTATACGGATTAACAATAAATCGGAAAGATTATTAATTTGAAAAGTGTTTATATTAAACATTATCTTTTCAGTCAAATATTTATACACCCTTTCATAAAAGGCTAAATCGTAATACATTCAAAGCTATTTCCGAATAACGCATCTATTAAAGATAGAAGTTATATATATATATATATATATATATAATTATATAAGCAAAAATATTACGTCTGAATTCCATCTTTAAAATATTTACATTAAAATCACAGACAATACATAAAACAATTAAAATTATTACATAAAAACACTAAAAACATATTAAAATTGGGACGTTTCGGATCATCACGATCCCTCCTCAGCCAATTATAAACGTTGAGTCAATACTATCAACAGTTACAAGAAAAACACAACAGAAAGTCATCAATTTCAGGTTACAGTTAAAATAAAATAGAATACTCGGACGGCACATATGCAGCTTCGTTAATCGCTAAATCCTTGGTTTTAGTATGCCAGGCCCACTCTACCTGCGTAATTGTTGCAGCCGGATCGGATCACAAAAGCTTTATTAAAATCTGGAAAATGGTCGGTTGCAATAGTATGCTGAACGATCTTTGAATTCAAATTTCTACATCTAAATGCAAATTTATGCTCTTTAAGCCGTATTTCAAGTGTCCTGCTAGATTCACCAATATAAACCGCTTCACACTGCTCACACGGAATTCCGTAGACGATGTCTTTAAAATGCAGGATGGAATATCTATGTTTAAAATTACATAACAGATTTTTAAGAGGATTTTGGGGAATGAAAGATGTATGAATACCAACTGATTTCAAATAATGCGAAATCTTTTCAGAAATGCAGCTATAATAAGGTATGCTTGCGTAAACATTTGATTTTGTACGCTGGAAAGGTGGAAGGGTATTCATGCCTGCAAGGAGAATTTCTCTGAGAATTCGAAGGCACAATCTTAATGGGTAACCATTTAGCTGTAAATCAATTATGATTTTTTGTTTTTCTATGTTGAAAAGCTCCTCAGTACTACAATAACGCAAAGCTCTAGCAAACAAGGTTCTAATAACTGTAATTTTATGGGATTTGGGGGATTCTGAATTAAAATTTAAATACTGTCCAGTGAATGTTGGTTTTCTATAGACTGTGGTTACAAGGGTTTGGGAAGTGGAACCAGAACTTCTACGAATCAATATATCTAAAAAGGGGAGCTGTTGGTCAGTTTCATATTCAATTGTAAATTGTATAGAACCACAAATTGAATTTGCATGCGTTAAAATAACCGGGAGGTCATGAAACTCAGCAACGAGGAAAACATCATCCACGTACCTACGCCAAAATTTAATTAAACAACCAGTAATATGAAAAATCTTTGTTTCTATATATTGCATAATGATTTCAGCAAGAATAACAGACAATGGTGACCCCATTGGAGTACCATTTATTTGCCTATAATACCTTTCATTAAAAATAAAGCAATTCGATGACATACAAAACTGAAAAAGTCTCAAAAATGTGCTCTTATCAATAACAGAATTCAAATTTACATTGTCAACAGGCCAGATTTCATCAATAACTGTATAAGCATACTCAATTGGAATTGAAGTAAAAAGACTCACGATATCAAATGAGGCCATCACACAATCGAGAGGGAACTCAAAATTTTTAAGGTCGTTAAGAAAAGTGAGGGGGGAATTCAAACTGTATGGAGAATTTAAAGATAATGGCTTTAAAAGGGACGAAAGATATTTTGAAAGATTATAAACGGGCGAACGCGTAAAGTCAATAATCGGACGTAAAGGAATACCCTCTTTGTGAATTTTCGGTAGCCCATAAAAATTAGTGACAATACCAGTATAACAACGAAGATATTTAGCAGTAGGTTCAGACAGTTTATTGGACTTGGATAACTCAGAAATCAAATTGTTAAGGTTTCTCTGTATTGTCGGCGTTAAGTCTTTATTAACAGGTAAATAAGTAAGAGTATTATTCAAAAGTTCCATTGCTTTATCAATATAATCCACCTTATTAAGCATCACTGTGACCCGGCCCTTATCAGCTTTTGCGATAACAATCGACTTATCAGCCGAAATATTTTTAATTAATTTACTGTAATACTCAAAATTAGTAGGTTGCTTATAATCACTCTTCAACATTAATTTTGTAACTTTAGTTCGTACTTGATGTTGCGCTGAAGAAGACTGTTTAACTAATGCCGATTCAACTACAGAGAGGAGGCCAGGTGTGTCAATTACAGAAGAACCAATAGAGAAATTCAAACCGTGATTAAGCAGCGCCAGTTCACTATCGGAGAAAGTACGCGATGACAAATTCAATAACCAGGAGGAACCATTGACACTCTTTCTCGAAGAATCAGAGTTACCGTAAGATGACACAAGTTTTTCATACTTAGCGTTATGCTTCAATTTCAATTTCTGTATCAACGATTCATTTACTGACGAAAGATAAGATAGAACAAGCAGGCAATCAGCAGGACGAATAGTCGAAAAAACAGATTGAAGATAAATAAGGAGTAGTCTTTTAGAAGACTTCAAAACACCATAGCTCAGAGACAAGGCCGCAGAAATAAACTTAAAACTTGTAGAAACAGAAATTTTCTTTCCAAAAACCGAATTAACTAAAGGTTTAACCACAAATGACCTTGGAATAACTCGAGACCTTTTACAACGCAAAAGAAAGTTTTGTTGCGATTTAATACGAATAATCCTTGAAGACAATCTGATGCTCTTTCTCAGTCGATACATGACCAACGATCCGTAATTTTCAATTATATAAGCAAAAATATTACGTCTGAATTCCATCTTTAAAATATTTACATTAAAATCACAGACAATACATAAAACAATTAAAATTATTACATAAAAACACTAAAAACATATTAAAATCGGGACGTTTCGGATCATCACGATCCCTCCTCAGCCAATTATAAACGTTAAGTCAATACTATCAACAGTTCAGTCAATACTATCAACAATATATATATATATATATTAGAGTACGAGACTTTGCTTTTGTTTAAAATATTCTTCAAAAAGCAAAAAAAAAAAAAAAAAAAATATTACACATCTGAAACAAATCTCGGAAGCATATAAACATTATTATTAAATTCAGAGTTACTCAGAATTAATTCTAAAAATTGAAAGTGATTGTTAAGGTGGTGCGTGATATATTTTGAAATATAGGTTTTTTTTTTTTACTACGCACTGGTGGGAAAGATCCGCAGTATTTGGCCCATCGTCACCAATGAATTTTAATAGTATTTTTCTCTTTATTAAATCTTGGTACTTATGTCATTAAATAAACCGAAGATTACAAATTTACTGGTGACGATCGGCCAATAATGCGCATCTTTTCCACCACTGTAAGATGTGAAAGAGTAACTTACTGCTTTCAATGGAAGAATTAATTTCATAAAAGATCAAAGCACTTCGATTATTAAGTCTATATATCTGTTACGGCCAAAACCCGAAATTGGCCAATTCCCGAACTGCCCGGCCAATTCGCGAACTGGCCAACAACGTTTTAAACTGACTGGCCAATTCGGGAATTGGCCGGCCAAAACCCGAACTGGCCAGATGCAATCGGCCAGTTTGCGAAGTGGCCATACAGTATCGGCCAATTCGCGAAATTGGTATATAGAAACCGATTTTTACTTTTTATCATTTTCTAACATAGTTGAAAGTGTTTTTGAATTGAATTTGTCTGGCCGTATGCATGCGCGTGCTCTAACTTGGGTAAAGACTCGAATTGACTTGTAATTGTTATAATATTTAGCTTTATAAATACATTTTGGTATTACTAGTGAAGTTGTACTATTTTTGGTTAACTTGCAGGAACACACAAAAATATTTCATTACAGTATCATCAATGGTTTTTTTCAGTGCATTTTAATGTTGTTACATTATCTCAATTATAATAAAATAGGTATGCTTCATTAAGATGGACGACAAACTGTTATCTAAAGGGTATGAAACAAGTAGCAATTATAGTTTGTCTACAGAAACACTCAAAAGTATTTCGTTACATTGCAGTGAATGGTGAAAGATCATTTCTAGTGCACTTAATTGATGTTACACTATTTCAAATATAATAAAATTTACATTCCTAACTTATGTAGTGAGCAATATGTTTTTTTCTATAGAGTATTGATTAAGTAGCCATTATAGTTCGTTTATAGGACTCCCAAAAGAATTCAGATAAAGAATTATGATATATGTGAAAAAATCGTTTATAGGGTATTTTAATGATGTTACACTACTTCAAATGTAATGAAACTGTTATATATTACTAATATGCTCTACAACATTTTTCTATAGTTTATTGGTTAGGTAAAATTTGTCGTTTATTTACAGAGTCCCTCAAATAATTTGTTTATTGGATTGGACAATGAATCCGATGCACCGATATTTGTCACAGAGGACAGAAATCTTCAGCAGATTAGAATATAATGCTCATAATAAACCCAATTTATCGAAATATATCAAACAGGCGGGAAATTGTCCAACATATCAGAATATAATCGTCACAGTATAGAACGTTCTTTCCTATCAAGTGTGCACGTCATTGCCACCTACCGGGTAGCCTTGAATCCCCACTTCGTATATTGGCCAAGGCTTCCCGGCCAGTTCGCGAATTGGCCGGCCAAAACCCGAAGTACGCTGTTCATTTCAAATATTTCGGGTTTTGGCCAGGAATCTCGGCCAGTTCCCGAACTGGCCGGCCAATTCGCGAACTGGCCAAGCTCCGGGTTTTGGCCGTAACATATCTATATCGCTGTCGTTGTCTCGCGATCTTAAAATGGCTACCTTCGAATTATTAATTTTTCGAACATGTAACCGAGCCGATGTTAGGCTGGGTTTGTTTTAATATACGAGACGAACAAAGCATCGAGGAACTACCGCTTGCATGTTAGACCTTTATTTAAATGTATAATTTTACAGTTATTTTTTTCTGGTACAAATTTTTTGAAATTTATCTGATTTGCATTTAAAGATTCTTGTTCATTATAGATGCGGATTATGGTTGCAGCCATTTTTCTAGCATATTGTACTTGTACAAGTAGACAAACAATTTCTATCTGCACTGATCTACAGTAGAAAGAAAGTTATGGACTAATCAAAACCAAACGTGTACAAAAGATCGTTTTACCTGCATTTATTTTGTATTTGTCTGATTTTTACAATGCTCAATAAATACAATGCTCATGCATAATACAGTGTTAATAATCTTCGAATTTTGATCATTATTGACCGATAATTTCACTTCTCAAATTTTTGTTTAATAATTTTACTTCTCAAATTTTTGTTTAATAATTTCAGTATCATGGATTGAAAGTCTTTTTATAGAAATATGTACGTAAATACATATGCAAACACTGAAAAGAAGTAAGTTAGTATGTAATACATACATACATATAAAAATGAAGCACGTATACATGGAGACAATGATTAAATTATGTAGTTTTCAGCATGATGATCTTAATAAATATTATGCATAAATCTCCCAATGAAATCCTTTTTTGTGTTACTTAGTAACTAGTATATTAATTTTATTGACAATATGTTTTTAGAATTCATTTTAAACAAATAACTTAACGTTTTTTGTCACAGCTAATATAATTCAAATTTTTTATATCACAATTTTACAATTTAAGTATAAACATGCCTATTACAATTTCAGTAACGTTCCGTCACACATTAAAAATAAAATTAAACGAGCCACTCAAATACAAGTCTGCTAATCTCGTAAGTGGATTTAATAAAAAATAACTACTTTCAGAAATGAGTTCTTCTAATTTAACAAAATGATTTTTTTTTTTTTTTTTTTTTTTTTTTTTTAATCTACAGAAGTTAAAAATATGGAATTTCCTTTTCTATTTAGCATATTAAATTGGCGGATGGAAATACAAAGACAGTTTTAATTTTCTAACGTCTATAATTCCAAAACTTGCATTTATTTATTTATTCATTTTTACAAGTGCATTTATTAAAAATTTAGTTTGTAAAAATATAAAATAAAAAGATGATAAAAACTAATTTACTAACATTGATAAACGAAGATAATAATGTAAAGATTGTGATTTACATTTCATCATAAAAATGCCATTTTTTAAATAATTTTTTATGCAGAACAGTTTTCAGAAATATTATTGCAGTTCAAGAGGAGTTTTTGCAGACTTCTATAATTATTTTGTAAAACACTGTTTGTTCAGCTTTCACATTTTAAAAGATATATAATAAAACAATTCATACAGTGTGTATTATTCTTTTACCGTAACTATTGTATTGATTCATGGTTTATCCCCATACGCGGTTCTCCTAAATGGTGTGTTTTTTGAAAATTCTATTTGTATTGTGGCGTATGTGAATTTTTAAATCATCAGAACAAGAGCAGTACCACATACACAGATGTGTGTATGTGTAAGAGATAATGTCACATATACTGAGGGTCTCTTCAGTGAAATTAACGTTTTTTTCCTCCTTCAAATTCAATAACAAATAAAAGGAGTAAATTCAATAACAAATAAGAGAGAATATGTCCGGAAAGTGTGACACGATAAAATTGGAAGAATGTGCAATTAACATTTTGTGATATCACATTTAAAGTATGAAAACACTTAGATAGGAATTTTTTGAAAGGTGCGAAGTAAATTTTTAAAATAAACATGTATTTATTACTCAAGTAAGGCAGAAAACCTCTTAAAACAGAATCTGTCTAAAATGGATTACTTTGTTAAAGCGGAAAATTCCATGTCCTCGTCCGAAAAAAATATCATACAGTTATATTTGCGAAGACAAACCTGGTCTAAAACGAAATTATTTTTTGAGGGTTAGCGATACATTTTTTTTTTTTTTTTTTTTTACAGATTCCAGTGTACTAGATAAAATTTCCCTTCATTTTCAATTACAGCGCTTTAAAAAAAAGCACCCGAGATAATTTAAGATCTTATAGTAAGGATAGATAATTCAAATTATTTGAAACTCGATAACTCAAACTCATGGACTCGATATAATTAAGTTACTATGTAGAACTAATGAAAATGTAACATTTTTGTAAAGTTAACGTTACATTTAACGTTACGTTAATGTAAAATTTTTGAAACCAACCTGTTACACTACTGCAAGAGTTTAAAAAAAATACAAAATACTGTTTTCAATGTTGTTTTAAAAAGATTAGTTCTAAATTTAACTTGAAAAAATCTGACGTCACAACACGAATGACTGTTTAGGTATTGCTCGAATGTGACAATCTGTAACACAGGAATTGGTAGGGGTCAAAAGCCCACGAATTTTGCATTTCATAATTCAAACGAACCCTAAACGATGAGAGAAATTGAAGTTATTCTAGCAGAAGATTAATGCGGGAAGATAATTTTTAATACGCTCCCTTGTTTTAGTTTTCAACATCGCTAATAGATGGGGCTACAATGCTTCAAACTGTTAGGAAGCTCAGGCTTACACATAAATGAAAACTCACTCAGACTTTTAACCTACAAATATTTGGAACTAAGCGTAATAAAGAAATTCCTATCTTTATACATTACTCTGCTGAAAGAATAACTTCAATAGCTGCTACAACGAATTTGTCATTGAAGAAAAAAAACTTTAAAGGCAGTTGGAAGCCCCTATACCTACCATGTTAAATTAATGTACCTTTTCTCAAAAGCTACCGAAGATACTCACTTGAAATTTTTTATATAGATAATATGAATAATGCCTAATAAAGTGGAGCCAACATAATAAACTAATATTCTTTAGTTATTTAGAAAAAAATATTGAATAAAAACCACTTTGAAATAACAAAAAAATTTCCATTTTTCCAAAATTTTTTTTTTTATATAAAAATTTTGTAGAAATGTTTGTAACAAATGTTCACTTCAGGTTGATCAGGGATATGTATGAAATATTCTGGAACGACTGCAAATAATAATATGAAGTAGTTTCTGTAAAATGGTACATCGAAGTCCAAAAAGCAACATTTTGAGAAAATTCAATTTAAAGTTTACTTATGTTATGTTCATGTATGATGTAAACAAACTGAATTACTTTTTTTTAACTTCTTGTTGTCGTAGAAACAAAAGTAATATACCTTTCGAAAGAGGGAAAATAAAGGATTCAATATATATATATATATATATAAGACCTTTTTTCACGAATTTGATTTTCAACTGCCCTTATGTCCATTTTAGGATACACTGTAGATATCGAATGGATAAATGTGGGTATTTAGGAAAATGTTCATATGTTGAAAAGAAACCTCTTCGGAAACACTAAGGACACCATGAATGAAATAATTAACCAAAATCGTATTTTTTTAATTTTAAATAATTTTTCAACAACATTTCAGCAGTGAAATTACGCTTGAAATTATTGAATATTAATGATGTGAATTATCACATTGCTACAAAGCGTAAACCAACTTAGTGAAAAATGTCCAAGCCGGGAATCGAACCCGGATCCCTGGAATAGATCTCCAGTGCTCTATCACTAAACCACGAGGACGATCTCCAGCTTGGCATTTCTCACTTATATAAGTCGGTAAGGCTGCACTGCAGCACAAGATGGAGAAGTCTTCATGAGCACACATTCTAGCGGCGTAACATGAGACGCAAATAAACCCAGCATCGGTGAATATACAATTTTAAGTCTTACCGACTTATATAAGTGAGAAATGCCAAGCTGGACATCGTCCTTGTGGTTTAGTGGTAGAGCACTGGAGATCTATTCCAGGGACCCGGGTTCGATTCCCGGCTTGGATATTTTTCACTAAGTTGGTTTACGCTTTGTAGCAATATGATAATTCACATCATTAATATTCAATAATTTCAAGCGTAATTTCACTGCTGAAATGTAGTTGAAAACTTATTTAAAATTGTATATTCACCGATGCTGGGTTTATTTGCGTCTCATGTTACGCCGCTAGAATGTGTGCTCATGAAGACTTCTCGATCTTGTGCTGCAGCCTTACCGACTTATATAAGTGAGAAATGCCAAGCTGGACATCGTCCTTGTGGTTTAGTGGTAGAGCATTGGAGATCTATTCCAGGGACCCGGGTTCGATTCCCGGCTTGGACGTTTTTCACTAAGTTGGTTTACGCTTTGTAGCAATGTGATAATTCACATCATTAATATTCGTATTTTTTTATTTAAGATTGTATCTTTCAGAATTTTGCTTGCTGTAAAATTAGTAGTAAGTAAAAATTACATTATGAGAAAATATTCTGCATTTTTATCAGAATTTATTTTATCTATAATTTCTGCATTTAAGATAAATTTACATTGGCTTCAAGGGCGCGAGTTACGGGGATTGGTATGCAAGTGGTGTGTGACAACCTGATATATAAATATTTCAAAAGTTCCGTACACTAATTTGTCCATATTATATCCCCTTGGGGACGAGCGACTGGTATTCGTGCGTAAGGTACTCAGAATCGGTCATTATTCTCAGCAGTAACTTTTTATTGTAAATTTTGTCTTAATTAATCCCAGCATTTTCCCGATTCAATTAGGCAAAAATTTCTGTTTAAAGAAACCGGTGATTAAAGATTAAAAAATTCTGTAAAAGGCGCTCGCCCCCAAGGGGATACTATTGTACCTCATGTAAAAATTTTATAATTTTTAATTCCTGAAAAAAAGTTTTTAAGGAAATATAACGTAGGTATTGTTTTTTTGTTCATTTATCGATGTTCAATTATATCTCCAATGAATTTGTTCTGTCATAGCTAATATAACTAATTTAGTGCCCAAAACACACGTCGTTGTTTAAACTCAGAACTGGGAATCTTTCTCCAAAGAAAACAGTTATTTTCTTATTTGCTTTCTCAGAAGTAAGAGCAATTGCCATATTTACCTTCTGATGGGAAAGAAAAGAGCTTATTAAGCTGATTTTGTTTTCATTTTAGTTGCATCAAACTTACGAATTTTCCTTAAAAAGTCAATATTTGGGCATTTCTCCTATTTTTAATTTAACTCTAGAAGGGCTGTACCCTGTAAAAAAAATAATGCCAGTTTTCCGGTAGGAATCGGAAAAATAGTTGCCCTTATCGTACCGGAATAATGTCCAACCCAGCTCGAAATAAAATCCGTAAAATCGGAATAAAATCCGTAAAATACCGTTTTACCGACTATTTCCTTATTTTTACGGATTTTATTCCGAGTTGTGTTGGAAATTATTCCAGTACGATAAGGGCAACTATTTTTCTGATTCCTACCGGAAAACTGGCAGTATTTTTTTTTACAATGTAGTGAACATTTTAACCCCTACCACATGAATATATTTCGGTTCGAGCGAGAAAAATCTTTATAAAATAAGTTTAAAAGATATTAAAAAAAAAAAAAACAGACAAAACATCAGCGAGTTCCAAGGTCTCCCTATAGTTGTATACTGTAAAAAAAAAAAAAAAAAAAAATCTACTGGGTTTTGACTAGATTTCCTGTAGGAATCGGAAAAATAGTTGCCCTTATCGTAACGGAAAAATTTCCGACCCAGCTCGGAATAAAATCCGTAAAATACCGTTTTATTGACTATTTCCTTTTTTTAACAGATTTTATTCGGATCTGGGTCGGAAATTTTCCCGGTACGATAAGGGCAACTATTTTTCCGATTCCTACAGGACAACTGGTCGGATTTTTTTTACAGTGTATATCAACCCCACGTATATGAGTAATGGTAGAGCAAATCATGAAAAAAAAAAGAAATAATAGTATAACTACAGTGCAAAGGCAATGACTAAAAAAAGAGTGTAAAGTTGCCAAAAATAAAATTAGATGCGTAAAGAATAATAAATGTCAAAAAATCGTCTAAGAACACATAAATTAATTGTTACATAACGTATATCGTTACATATAATTTAACACATTAGTAGCAGTAAATAATTATAAAACGATCACATATTTAATCATAGCTGTTTGGTTTTTAAAGGCAATAGACAATTTAAATTGTTAAAGCTTTTTTACAAATTTACTTCCGTTTCTCATAAAAAACCTAATATTTTTAACATATTTTAAAGCTTAATACTTATAACAGGCAAACCGAACCCTTTTAACATTATTTTCTCTTTATACATAAACTTAATTTGTAAAGAAGTTTGAAAGCTCTTTTAGTTACACTGGAAATATTTAAGTAAAGTTTTATTTAAGAAATGTGATGACCTCAAAGGCAAACAGAATTCTTGACATTCTTATCGATTGAGAAGTATATACTTCCGATAAAAAAGTGTTCCAAATGGCGAAGAATTTAAATGAAGCTTTCGTTCTTTTCAAACATTTGACATAAAAAAGCGATTAAATATTCTTTGTGTACATTTAAATTTATGTATTTAGATGTCTTTATTCTCGCTGAGTCGCTGAATTAAATAAGTCACCGTAAAACGGACCAATAGCAATTGTTATTCATGCATCGCCCAAACGGTTTGTGTTAAAAGTGAGATTGTGTCTGGATTTTGATTTGCTGAATGGGTCGGTTCATGTGACCTTAAATTAACCACTGAGAATCGTTGCTGTGGTTGTTGCAAATTAGCAAGCTACAAATACAGCCTTTTTTTCGCACGACGTAAAAGAGATATACATATAGATAGATATTTTAAGAAATCAAATTTGTCAGCTACGACTTTGCATGTGAACATTCCCACTTTTGATTTCAGAGTCAAATCTCTGTATCGGATTCCAAAAATTTATATCTTTTAGAGGTATTCGTAGTAAAATATTAAGTTTTATCCCCCCCCCCCCCCACCAAAAAAATAGTTTTCGTTTAAATATGATGACATTTTGCCTCACTGAAGCACTTCACCTAACGTCTCAAGCTCAGTATTAGCGGAATGAAAAAAGTATTGAATTGTAACAGCTTTATGAAGAAAAAAAAAATCCCTGCCGGCCCGGCCTACAGGCAGAGGTATATTTCGAAGTTAAGTATACTAATTTCACCAACAAAAACTAAATTATTATTAGATATAAATCCACTTTAACAGTTTTATCTGTCTGCTTTTGACGAGTTTATATTTCTTTTTTTTATAAAATAGCTGATTTTATCAGAATCATGTTAAGGCGATATAAAAAAAAATATTTTTCCATACTCAACAACTCGAAGTTTTCTGGCACATTTTCAGATTAATTTTTAATAAAAAAAATATGAAACATGCTGACGTGATTTTTGAAAAGATTTATAAGCGACCTGTGTTTTTATTTTTCTTTCATTTAATTAAAACTTGATTAATAAACCATTATTTTCTCAGTAGGGCAATATTTTTCGTTTCTAACACAATCGCTTCGGGAAATTCTGCGCAAAATGCCCACTTTGACATCATTTTTTGAAATACATTCTGCCTCTATCAAAAAATCGATCATTACTGTACATTATATAGTTTCTGAATAAGAGAATCTAGCAATTGGATGCGTTTGAGAGCAAAAATGAATTTAAAAATGAGTAAGATAATAGACAGTTTGGATTTGAATGCACCCTTAATAAGATGATTTTTTTCTTCAACCGCTATGTATTTTTAATTTGTTTTTGCTTTAGGAATTGGCCCTATCAAAAACATGTCTATATAAATGTTGACGACAATATTAAGAAGATATATGATAAATTCATGGAGATTTTACATCTTGTGAATTGACGGAGTTATGAAAAATTTTCTTCTTCAACCTTCTTTTTTTCGTTTTTTTTTTTTTTTTTTTTTTTTTTTTTTTGGTACGAATTGGTCCTATCAAAAACTTGTGAATATAAAAGTTGTAAATAATATTAAGGATATGTATAATAAAATTATTAGATTTGATATCTTGATAATTGACGAAGTAAGGAATTTTTTTCTCCCAAAAACCCTATTTTTTGCGCCCCTTGAGCCTATTTTAAACTTTATCAAAAATCTGTGATGCATGAATTTTTGGCGCTATTTTTAGAAGTAATAAAAACTTTAAACTGATTTGATATGTACAAAAATTAAGAAGTAATGGGGTTTTTTTGGTTTTCACAAAACCCCTCCCTATTTCCATCCCCTTTGTCCGCTTTTGCTCATTAACGAACTTGACCGAGATTTTATGTCCCTTGTTTTTAGGTATCAGTTTGGAAGAGATTTGTGCAGAATTGCGGAAGTTATCGTGTTCAGAAGAAAGTGATAACACAATTGCTTCGGGAAATTCCGTTCAAAATGCCCACTTTGACATAATTTTTTGAAATATATTCTGCCTCTATCAAAAAATCGATCATTGCGGTACATTATATAGTTTCTGAATAAGCGAATCTACCAATTAAATGCATTTGAGAGCAAAAATGAATTTAAAAATGAGTCAGAAAATAAGCAGTTTGGATTTGAGTGCATCCTTAATGCAATGATTTTTTCAACACAATCCGCTTCGGGAAATTCGGTTCAAAATGCCCACTTTAACAGCATTTTTTTAAATATATTCTGCCTCTATCAAAAAATCGACCATTACGGTACATTATATAGTTTCTGAGTAAGAAAACGTACCAATTGGAAGCTTTTGAGAGCAAAAATGAATTGTAAAATGAGTAAGAAAATACGCAGTTTGGATTTGACTACACCCTTACTTAGATGATTTTTTCTTCAACCGCTATGTATTTTTAATTTGTTTTTGCTGTAAGAATTGGTCCTATCCAAAACTTGTCTATATAGATGTTGTAGACAATATTAAGAAGATATATGATAAATTCATGGGGATTTTATATCTTTTGAATTGACGGAGTTATGGATTTTTTACTTCTTCAAACCCCCTTTTTGTTTCCGTTTTTAATTTTTTTTTGCGGTACGAATTGGTCCTATCAAAAACTTGTGAATATAAAAGTTGTAGATAATATTAAGGAGATTTATAATAAAATTAATTGGAATTGATATCTTGAGAATTGACGAAGTTATGAATTTTTTTCTCCCAAAAACCCTATTTTTTGCGCCCCTTGAGCCCATTTTTATCTTTATCAAAAATCTGTGATACATAAAATTTTGGCCCTATTTTTAGAAGTAATAAAAACTTTAAACTGATTTGATATGTACAAAATTAAGAAGTTATGGGGGGTTTTCGGTTTTCACAAAACCCCTCCCTATTTCCATCCCCTTGGTCCGATTTTGCCCATTAACGAACTTGACCGAGATTTTATGCCCTTTGATTTTATGTATCAGTTTGGAAGAGATTGGTGCAGAATTACGAAAGTTATCGTGTCCAGAAGAAAGTGATATATATATATATATAGATAGATAGATAGATAAAGTTTTTTACTGAGGGTGGTTTTGGGTTCTAGGAGTCATGATCGGTGTAGATCTGCAAAAATTGTTCAGAAATTCCAACATAGGAACGATCCCAATAGGTAGTATTTCATACGAAATCTACCTGAAAATGGGTGTTTTTAAAGCGTCACAAAATTTTCTGTTCACTTTTTTAAAAACTTTATTAACCATTTGGAAAAATGGTTATTGTTCTCGTCAGGGTAGGAAATCAAAAGCATATCTGAAAGTTTTCATTGGTTTAATCCGCAATTTATTCGTTATGTGATTGGTATATACAGTAATCTGTATTTCCCTTTGGTTTCAACAACGGTGGACAACAGAGTGTTGCCACTATAACAAAAAAGTAATAAAAACTATAAAAAAAAATTAATAAATCAGAAACAAATTGAGATACAGCTTTCAAACAAATTGCATTTAAAAGTGCATTTTATGCTCTATCCGACGGTATAAAAAGTAATATTGTCGGATGTTTAGAAGTTTAAGAATGAAATTTTATTTAAAATTGGTCGTGAGATTTTTTGGAAATCTGATGATAGAAAAGCCTTTTCCCGAACAGCCAATGAAATGCTTTGATAATACGCAAGTTTCAGGAAATCTTGCAATTTTTACGTGTAATAACACTATTAATGTTTAATTCGTGGCGTACGTAATGTATGACCAGCTCCGTAGAAGTTTAAAAATTTACAGTACCGAAAATTGTAAAACTGAAATTTCTTTTAAAATTTGTTCACGATGGGTCCAGGAATGTTATCGTTTAATCCATGGCGTACGTAATGTAAGATCAACTCCGTGCGATTTTTTATGTCTTAAATTTTAGTCTTTGAAAAAATCATTTTCCAAATGGTCGTTGTAATTTGTTAAATTGCAATTTTTCTTTTAATTTTTCTGAGAATTGGCATCAATAAAAATAACAATTCTTATTATTTGTCCGTTCTTTACAACAATGGAAATAATCTGGTTGCAACCATTTTGAAAAAATCTCATAGAAGAATTTTTTAAATTTAGATATAAAAATGGAAGTATTTAAAAAATCTCTAGTGCGCGAAAATCTACAAAAAAAAAAAAAAAAAAAAAAAAAAACAGCTTTCAGTTAAAAAATATATATATATATATTAAAAATGAATCAAAAGAATGCTTAGGGAAGATGACTAAAAAACCTGACTTGTCTTTTAAATATATAGATTTAAATTCGCAATGTTATCTCTTTGGTAAAATTTTGAGCCGACATTTCAGGCCGTTAGGGTTGAAGAATATTTTTAATTTTGAACGCGCGCCGAGATTTTGGCACTAGCGACGTGCATTTCGATTTTAGTGGCGATGCGACAAATATTTTTGACTCTATCGTGTTCACAAAAGTATAATTTTTGCAGGGAAGCAGGTTCTATACTCCTACACTAATAAAACTTGTTTTATGGTATTTTACAATAAAAATCTCACTTATGAAGTATCCTATACAATATTTATTTTCTGTTTGGGATAAATGAGAAAATAGTCGGTTTAAAAACATCTAATGAATAAGAAAATTAGTTAAATTATGCTTAAAATTTCAGCATGGCTAAATAATTTGTTGACCATTTTACATTCTCTGGAGCTGAAATAAACCACTTTAGATGCTCTGAGAAATCGCAATTTGCTTGCGGCATGCCAAGTTTATTTTCTAAGAAAGAGAGTATTTAATTACAGTAAATTAATTTAATACTAATGTAGATTGGGATATGCTTCAGAATTTTTCCAGTGTATATTTAGCGAATATAATTACTACTTTAAAAGCATTAAAATATATGTATGAAAATTTTCGATTACGAATTCTTTTTATTAAGAGTGTGTGTATTCGGGATTTTGTTTTAGGTTATGTAATTTAAATAAAATGAAATACTAATTAAAAATAATTTACATCTTCCATTATCTTTTTAATTTTTAGTCTTTAACTCACATTTTCGGAGAAAATATGCGTTAATAAAGGGAAAGAAGACTAAAAGTAAATAAAAAAAGGTTTTTTAAAAATATTTTTTTATAAGCACTCAATATTTATATTAGAAATACGCATTATTTCATGATTGTAATTCATGTTATTCAAAAACTTTTCATTTTACAATAAGTTACCTGGACGTGGAATCCCATTAGGGAAAATTCAACGGTCTGATTTACGCTTAACAATTTTGCGGATTAGTCAATTTATTAAAGAGATTATATTTTTCGCTCTTTGTCTTTTTTAATATATATAATTATAATAATATACAGTGTGTCCACGTATAACAAGACCGACCTTTATTTTCGCAACCGTTAGTCCTAGATGCATACTTCCAATTACAAAAATGGTTTAAATAAGATAAAGAATTATTTTTAAAGCAATCGGGATCAAGAAAAATATTTATTAAAAAATTACGAAATTAAATTTTTTATACGGTCCCTCGGTCTTAAAAGGTATATTTAGTAAAATTTTCTTGTTACACTGGCAAATAAGACAAAAAAAGACCCGTTAATCTGCGATTAAAATTGACCGAGTAATAACAGTTTAAAGTTGGAGCATATTTTTTACTGTAAACTAGGGGTCATTCACAAATTTAGTAGAAATATAATTTCGTCAGATATATTTAAAAAATGGTTGAGAGTAAAATTAACATTGCAATATAAATTTGAAATCTTTAATCATTCTGACATATTAATGCAAAATATGCAATTTGTAATAAACATATAAGCAGAAAAAAAACCCCAGAATTTTTGTTAAATAAAATAATGAAAATTAACAGTTTTAGCTTTTGATAAATGATTCTTATGTATTTTGTACCGCTGAATCCAAAATTTACCTTCATTTTTTTACAATCACGTAAAGATTTTTTGCAAATCATAAATTTTAAAGTTAAAAAAAGAAAAAAATATGAACATTTGATACTATAAAATAGATGCCATTGTAGTTTTTTTAACTTTTGATAATTTATTTTTATGTACTAGGGGGCTCGGCCCCCTACGAGCTACGCTCGCCTACCCCCGTCCAGACACCGCAGACTCTAAATGCACTCAAATTTGATCGGCTTTAAAAAGATTTCGAAAGATTGAATTATAATTTAAAAAACAGTGGCGATCTCCCTATAAACGAATTTCTATTCATTTCTCTTTGATTGGGGAATTTTAACGCCAAATCCGCTGCGGTACTACTTGATTATCCTGTCGACCAATTTCGCCAAATTATATAAATCGCCAAACCACTCGCCAAATTATACAAATTGATATAATTTTTATTTTAAATAACGAAAGAACACATAAATTCGTACAACATTAATAAAAACACAAATAAAACGTCGAAATAAAAATAACTTGATGACGTATACACGCGTAACAACATTTCAAAATAAGCTTAATATAAAAGGAATTAAGTAAAGAGAGTCTTTGTCTCCTGGTATTTTTTAACAAAGCGAAAAGAAAGTTCTTTTAAATGAGACATTTTAAATTAATTCTCAAAATATCAAATAAATGTCTAGCGCAATTTCTAAATTTAAACTGTTTTGCAATATTATTTTGTGTTCATTTTATGTAATAACTATAATGTGATGTAAATATGACGTAATTTCTCCTAAGACTTCTAACGCATGTTAATGAATTTATTATTTTACATTATCCTTTCTCTTTTAAAATTCACGTGTATACTTTTTATGACGTAATTTTTAATAAGTTCCTGCTTTTTATACGTAATTATTTAATTCTAATTTGAAAGTTTTTTTTCCTGTTTATAATAGTCACGTGTAAATAAATTTTTAATTTGAAGCAAACATTATTGCTTGCGCTTTTTATACAGTTGGCAACAGTTTAAATTAGTGCAATTTTCTGAAATCTGTAAAAAATATCTCTAGAAATGCTGAAAATTTGAATTTAAAATAGAAATAAAAACTGAAAAAATGAGTCAAAATAAAAAAATTAATGCAATCTGCACTCCGGCAAATTCTAACGCATAAAATGATCTAAAAATGATTACACTGCCATGTATAGTTTTTGCTGCTATAAAACTTTTTTAGTGGAGCGATTTTGCCCAACTTTAGCATTAAATAACTCTTAAAATAATTCTTCGATTTAAAAACTGTCTGCATCAGCGTGTTTATCAAACATTTCTGTATAATACCACCGATCTTCATATTTTTGTATGCATTATTTTTGTTAATATTAACGAAGAAAGGCCTCCGGTCACAAAAAAATCAAAACCGGCGGCGGCGGCGGCGGTGACAGCGGGAGTTACTTTTTTTTAGAATAGAGAGATTTTTTACCGTTGAATCCGTAAATAACCTTCATTTTTAACCATCAAGTGAGGATTTTTCGCAAAATGTAAATTTCTAAATTTTATTGATTCTAAACAGTTGTGTTCTTTATTAGTTAGAAACAAGTTAATAAAATTATTTTTTTTCCTTCTGTTCCTACTCACCATCTACTATATTAATTCACAATTTGTAGATGGTTCTTAGTTATATCTTCTAAATAAGACAATTATGCGCAATTTTAAGACCTTTGACTATACACTCTAAAGTGTAAAAAGAGACAAAAAAAAAAGGTCTCTTAATCTAGCTCTTATCTTTCTTAAGCTTTTCTAAAATATAATATAACCTCTTCCGACTTGCCGGCGATATCGAAAAGTGATCATTTACATTTAGGAACTTCCAAAACCAACAACTTTCCGCGATTTAAAAAAGAATTTCTGAAACAAAAGTTTGTTGTGCTTTGTGTAATTTTTCGAAACGTTTACTGAGTATTTTATACTATATATTAATCAGTTTTCTCTACCTGTAAACTTTTAGGTTTACTGATGCTATACCATTGTAAGTAAACATTTTCATTTGCTAAAGAATATTTTTACATGCGATAGTAACAAAATATTTTAATGTAAAAATTAATGGTATTAAATTTAATGTTAATAGTAATGCTATTAAATTTAATGATACATATTAAGTGCTGATAAATAATCATGTTTGATGAACATGAAAGTATTTACTTTAGAATAGGTACCGTTCCAAAGAACGATATTTTCGGTTGTAAAATCTGTTTAATATACTGTAAAATGTATCCAGAAACGCTTTCTTAAATGCTAGTCATTCAAAGGTATTTTGTTTAATTTCGAAAATGTATTGTTTTCTGAAACTTCCGGAGAGAATGAGAACTTTTTGTAATCGTTAGTACTTCCGTAAGAGATTTTATTACAAATTCGGTAATGTTATGAAAAATAAACGCCAGATTAAGAAATATTTTATAAAACTCATTCAGTAAATTATATTTAGAATTATTTAGTTATGTATATTCAGAAATGTATATATTAGTGTGCAAATATTTCTGCTATACTAGTTATTATAAGAGTTACACAATAATAATCAGTAATCTGAAAGAATTCTTCGTTATTCTTGAAGATGATGAAAGACGGAAGAACATCTATTACTTCTTGTAAATCACAATTTCCGCCCGTAGCAACTTTAGAACTGATAATTGAATTAAATGCATTTTCAAACTTATAATAAGCATCTCTAAATTTATTATTTCCTATTTCCCAGATTTGTTTGTCTCATTATTTGTTTCCTAATAATGAGACAAACAATTTCTGCTCTGGAAATGTCTCTCCGAGTTGCTTTAGTGAGATATTCCTTCCATTGCAATACGATTAAAATAATTGTGTGCACTGTGAAATATTCTCGCATGTGTTCTCGTAAAATATTATTTTTTTCTAATCATTTGTGTTAGTTGCTATATAAAACAAGTTAATAAAACTGTTTTTATTCCTTCAGCTCCCACACAGCATTTACAAGAGTAATTCTCAATTTTTAAATTGTTTTTTTGTTATTTAGGTTCTAAATATTAAAATTATATGCACTTTTAAGGCCTTTCACTATACACTTTAAGTGTGAAAAACACAAGAAAAATTTCATTCAATCTAGCTCTTTCTTAATGTTTTCAAAACTGTAATATAACCTATTCAGGCTTACCGGCGACTTCAGAAAATGCTCTTTTACTTTTAAGAACCTCAGAATCCAATGGATATTTGCGATTTAAAGAAGAATTTCAGAAACTGAAGTTTGTTGTGATGTGCGTAATTTTTCAGAAACTAAAGTTTGTTGTGATGCGCTTAATTTTTAAAAACTTTTCCTAGCTTTCCTTCTGTCTATTAATCAGTTTTCTATACGTGCAAAATCGGTTTTTTCGGATGCGATCCCTTCACAAATAAATATATTTAGTTGTTAATCAGAATTTGTACATGCAAGAGTAACAAAATATTTTAATGTGAAAATTAATGGTATTACCGTCGAACCATTAGCCCGTTACCATTATTAAAAAATATTATTTGTGATTTTTCAACGTCGAAATGGAGTTGATTACAGGTTACTAAAGGTAATATTTTGACTCTTACTTTATTTGTAGCTCTTATCAAGATTGTTTCACAATAGAAAGTTTGGAGAGTTAAAATCAACACACGAAAACAGTTGTTTACAAACACATTCAGTGTTGCCATAAAAAAATTAAATTACCTTCAAACAATTCAAACACCCTGTAGTAGGTATAAATTATTTTTAAAGGGAAAAAAGTCCAAATTATCTTGTATTGTTTGTTCAATACAAAAAATGAAATCTTTTTTTTATGGGCTGGACCAAAGTAACCCCGCAAGGACCAAAGTAGCCCCGATCGACGGTACCTTTAATGTTAATATTAATTCTGATCAGAAATCTAGATTTTTGAACATGGAAATATTTACTTAAGAATAGGTAACTCCGTAAAATCAAACATTTTGGTTGTGAAAGCTTATTAATATATCGTAAAAAAACACTTTTAATTTTAAGCATTTTTAAAGGTTTTTAAAAATGCCGTCCAATCCATAATAAATCAAAAAATTGAAATGACAAACAATAGAAACCTTTGAACAATAGAATTGAACAATAAAATGTGCGATGTTTATAGGTTAAATTGCAGTAAAACCGAAATTTACGTTTGGATTAGTTTGCTACCACAAGCACTATGATGTCAGTTGAGAAAAGACAAAGACTTAAACATGTCTTTTCGTAATAATATTGCAGTAAGAGCAAACATGTTTTTACTCTATGATGTAGAGAAAGGATAATTTTATTAAATGCTACACAATTTTTTAGGTTTTTTTTTTTCGTGATGTCAGGAAAATCATATATTTTTTTGTTACATCCCTCAACGAAAACACGCATTCTGATATTAAATGTCAGAGGTTTTACTATGAATGCGAGAGAATAACGTCATATTTTTATATTGTCTTTTTAAAGGTTTGAAGATAGAAATATACAAATCTCAGTTATTGTGATTACCGAATTATTTAATTTTAATTTAATGTATCTGGACGGCCCCATATCTGTATAAGGTGAAGCGGTGTAGTTCTGTATTATTGTTAATCTAATAATTAATTATTTCCATTTCTTTCACTAATTAGTATTATTATGCTCCTGTCTTTCTTACCAGTATTTTTACACAATTTTTACTCGTCCGTCTGTTTATTTTGCATTCATTTATATTTCAACGTGAATCGGTGCTTTATCCCGTTTTCGATATTTCTGTTGTCTTCATTTGCAAATGTGTTACTTTTATTCTCAGTCATTTATTCAAAAACCTTGGTTAAGTATTGGTAATATAGGGTATTGCATGGGTCGGTCTGTATCGAGACATAGCCTGAAAATTGCAAATGATGTCAGTCCGAAACTCAAACCAAACCCGAAAACACAACCACACACACGCACACACAAAAAAAACCCTTACATCGTAATACATTTGTGCTACAGGGATGAGGAACGAAATGTTTTTTAATTACCGGGGAAAATAGGTTTTTACTATATTTAAAGGAATTTTAAATCACGAATAGCATTTCTAATTTATAAAAATATATACTTTTGAATTAAAGACTCATAGCTGTTAATAATTCGCAAAGGCAGCGACAGTTTTATGAACCCACCATCTCTAGTTTAAGAAAACACTTCACTGGCAAAACTTGAATAAACATTTAGTGCACAAATGATATTTTGAATCAAGTAAAATATATTTTAAAAAATTGTGAAAGAAAAACTTTATTACATTACAAACATTACGGATATCTTATTGCATACCGAATACATATTAAATATTTTGCACACAAGATTTTTCTTACAAAGTTTTATGCGTGAAATATTACACAAAATATCAGTAAATTTGTCAAGTATCTTGTACAGAGAAATTCTTTTCTATTACATTTAAAATCTACATGGGAATCAAACCTATTTTAGTATTTCAGCCTTCGGGGATTTATTCCAAACTGATAGAGTTTTCAGAAACTTTCTAATTTGCAAGATTCTTACATTTCCCCTTCATACAAAATTAAAAAAGTAGTTTGAAAGTTTAACAACTTCCTGTTTACAAAATAAAACTTTTGAGATGATTTTACTTTCCAAATGAAACATTTTAACCAAGTATTATTAATTCTGGTGGTTTCATATTGATTTCATGATATGTCTTTATGAGGGAAAGTGTAAAATGTTTAGATGCTGATATAGGTAGATTTTTTTTATGTCGTTGAAATGAACTTTAAATTTTGATTGGTATCTTTAATAAATAAAAGTTCTGAAATTTTTAATTATTCAGAAAATCTTTCAAATATTACCAACAGTACAATTCATTTTTATTAAGTATTAACCATCTTTTGAACGAAACCGTTTTTAATGTCTAAGCATTAAAGGAGATATTTTAAAACATAAGACTTAGACGAATTCGAATATATATATTCGAAACACGCCATGAAACTTACGGCATTCTCACAAAGTTTCGGAATTTTAAAAATGCATCTGTTTCGTCGAAATTAAAAAAGCATTTTTAAGTAAAATAATTCACACTTAATAAGATAAAATATTGAATCGATTTTATTTTGTGAAAGAGATATCTTTATGAAGATTTATTACTTTGTATAGTTTGATTATGTACCAAGTATTCCAAATAACAAAAAAAATAAATAAATAAATGCATAATAAATAATATATACTAGTAAAATAAACTTTCGCTCCGTTTGTGTGTATATAACTCTGCCTGCGTGCGATGGCTTGTGAAATCTACCTCGCGTAGAAGTCCAGAAATTTGAATAAAGATATTTGAAAATAGGCTCTCATGCACCTGAGGCTCAGATTTAGAAAAAATTATATTTATCCAAAATATTTATTAAAAATCTTGGAAAAAATATGTTCTTTTGAAAAAATCAGTAGACTTGGGTGCCTATCCTCAGCTCCTGTGTCTCGCAGTGCTTAGAAAAGAAGAACGTTTTTTTTTTTTTTTTTTTTTTTTTTTTTTTTTTTTTTTTTGTATGTCTAAACGTTTATCGGTAAAACAGTTCGGGATAAAGAAAAGGAATATATAGTCTTAAATTTCGTATTTACGTCTTAAACACCTCAGTCAAAGAAAAAAAAAATGCAATTTAAAAAATTACAACGACCATTTGGAAAATGATTTTTTCAAAGACTAAAATTTAAGACATAAAAAATCGCACGGAGTTGATCATACATTGCGTACGCCATGGATCACATTTTTCGGTACTGTAAATTTTTAAACTTCTACGGAGATGGTCATTCTTTACGTACGCCATGGATTAAACATTAATATTCCTAGACCAATTTTAAGTGAAATTTCACTCTTAACCTTCTAAACATCCCACAATATTACTTTTTACACCGTCGTATGTAGAAAAAAATGTACTTTTAAATGCAATTTGAAAGCTGTATCTCAATTTGTTTCTGAGTTATTAAATTTTTTTGTAGTTTTTATTACTTTTTTGTTATAGTGGCCACAGAAGTATCCATCTCAGTTGAAAGTAAAGGCAAATACAGATTACTGTATAGACCAATCAGCAAACGAATAAAATGCGGATTAAACCAATAAAAAGCTTCAAATATGCTTTTGATTTTCTACCCTGACGAGGATAATAACCATTTTTCCAAATGGTTAAAAAAAAATAAAAAAAAAATAAATGCAATTTAACAAATTACAACGGCCAATTTGAAAATGATTTTTTCAAAGACTAAAATTTAAGACATAAAAAATAGCACGGAGTTGATCATAGATTATTTACGCCATGAATTAAACTTTAATAGTGTTATTACACGTAAAAATTGCAAGCGATAGAAATCGCCTGAGACTCGTACGTATTATCCACCTTAAACTTACGCGTTATTCAAGCATTTCATTGACTGTTTGAAAAAAGGCTTTTCCAGTGTCAGATTTCCAAGAAATCTGACGGCCAATTTTAAATGGAATTTTCTTCTTAAACTTCTAAACATCCCACAATATTACTTTTTATATTGTCGTACAGAAAAAAATGTACTTTTAAATACAATTTGTTTGAAAGCTGTATCTCAATTTATTTCTGAGTTATTAATTTTTTTTGTAGTTTTTATTACTTTTTATGTCATAGTGGCAACACTCTGTTGTCCGTCTCTGTTGAAAGTAAATGGTAATACAGATTACAGTATAGATCAATCAGAAAACGAATAAAATGCGGATTAAACCAATAAAACGCTTCAGATATGCTTTTGATTCCCTACCCTGACGAGGACAATAACCATTTTTCCAAATGGTTAAAAAAAACCAAAAAAAAAACATTGTCATGAACAATTTTGAAAACAATATCAAAAAGGTTCGTGTTGACGATTGAATTTTTTCAATTTCAGAAACGCTCACGGAGGGCTCGATTTTAGAGGTACCCATTCACAAAAATGTCTATTGAAAGCCGAGTCCTATTTCTCTTCGACGGTGCAATCGGTTTTGAAAAATATAACATTTTAAACTCTTTCCACAAAATTCGTGACTGCAGGTCTGTTCGCGCCCCCAAAAGGATAATTCTAATTCACTAAAAGTAACTAAATATCGGTATCTCGATTGTTTGTTTTGATTGTAATTTTTTTGCAATGTGAATGAAAATTAATGTATTTTAATTTTGCATATTTCAAGCGCTCGTTTTTCTTTTTAAAACGGAAAAGAATAGCTCACGGTAAAAAAAAAAAAAAAAAAAAAAAAAAAAAAAATATCCCGGTTAAAAAAAAAAAAAAAAAAAAAAAAAAAATGTCAAATGTTTTTTACTTTATGAAAATATAATACAACCATGAAAAAAAAAAAATAATCTAACATCGAACAAAAAAAAAACGATAACCTAAATCAAGATAATCACGATTCCGTATAGCGTTCGTTATCTTTTAAAACCACATGTATCAATACATTTTCGAGATTAAAAGAAGTATTTATATTTAAAAAAAATTAAAAAAAAATCCTTTTATTTTGATTTTCGTAAACATTTCCAAGTCGTTTTTATAGTTTATCAAAATATTTTCTCAACCTAGATTATTGTTTTTAGAATGCAATCAATTTTTAAGGTGTCTCGGGACTCTTAAATCTTAAAAAAAAAATTAATTTAATTTTTTTAGATGTTAAACTCGTATCTCTTCTGGACATTTTTATATAAATGTTTCCTTGAAATTCTTATTGGAACAGATGTTATGGCTTTTAGAATTATACAACTTTAATAGCTGAAGCAGCGTTTCCGAAAATTTGAAGTCGTTTTTCTCCAAATGACGTTTCTCGACATAACGCGCAGGATATCTCAAAAAACTTCTGAATGTATTTACACTAAAATTTTGAAACATATGTTTCATGTTATTCGGTATAAATTGAACCTAAAATTTATTTGCAAAAAGGAACTGACAGACTGCAGGTCTGTTCGCGCCCCCAAAAGGATAATTCTAATTCACTAAAAGTAACTAAATATCGGTATCTCGATTGTTTGTTTTGATTGTAATTTTTTTGCAATGTGAATGAAAATTAATGTATTTTAATTTTGCATATTTCAAGCGCTCGTTTTTCTTTTTAAAACGGAAAAAAATAGCTCACGGTAAAAAAAAAAAAAAAAAAAAAAAAAAAAAAAAAAAAAAAAGTATCCCGGTTAAAAAAAAAAAAAAAAAAAAAAAAAAAAATGTCAAATGTTTTTTACTTTATGAAAATATAATACAACCATGAAAAAAAAAAATAATCTAACATCGAACAAAAAAAAAACGATAACCTAAATCAAGATAATCACGATTCCGTATAGCGTTCGTTATCTTTTAAAACCACATGTATCAATACATTTTCGAGATTAAAAGAAGTATTTATATTTAAAAAAAATTAAAAAAAAATCCTTTTATTTTGATTTTCGTAAACATTTCCAAGTCGTTTTTATAGTTTATCAAAATATTTTCTCAACCTAGATTATTGTTTTTAGAATGCAATCAATTTTTAAGGTGTCTCGGGACTCTTAAATCTTAAAAAAAAAATTAATTTAATTTTTTTAGATGTTAAACTCGTATCTCTTCTGGACATTTTTATATAAATGTTTCCTTGAAATTCCTATTGGAACAGATGTTATGGCTTTTAGAATTATACAACTTTAATAGCTGAAGCAGCGTTTCCGAAAATTTGAAGTCGTTTTTCTCCAAATGACGTTTCTCGACATAACGCGCAGGATATCTCAAAAAACTTCTGAATGTATTTACACTAAAATTTTGAAACATATGTTTCATGTTATTCGGTATAAATTGAACCTAAAATTTCCTTTTTGCTGTTAAAAATAATATTTTTTTAGGTGATTATACTGTTAAATATTTCAAAATTTTGTGTTAGCTAAATATAACTTTGTATTAAAAAAATGCTTTAAATACAAATTTATTTAGATTTAGTATAATTATTAAAATATGAAGTATAATTAGGCACAAAAAATGCAATTCTAGTTGAAAACATTATTTTGTAATCCTGCGCCAATATTCTGTTCGACAAATGACAATTTATACTCCCCTATAAATAATAATTCTGTACCTTGAAGTTTTTTAAATACATGAAATGATGGACATTCTTACATCTTTCATCTCAATAAGAACTGTGTTTTAAAATCATATACATTTTAAGATATTAAATATTGAAAATGGCCTTTTGTTTTTCATTTTTTCAAATTTTAAATGTCCTGAGACCCCCTAAGTAAATATTTCCATGTTCATTAACACTACAACAGCTGGCTATTTTACTGAAGTTTTAAAAAAAGTGTTCTACACCAGAATTTTTATTTAAAAATATATAACTTTCTTAATTAGCCTATTTTTCATCCTTTTACTAATTTGGCTAAATTCGCGGATGATACTTGTGTGTTTGCCTCCCATAGAAACCGTAAATTTGCTATCCTTTCAATTTCCCGCCATCTTAAAATACTGTCAAAGTGGTTCCAAAAATGGCGCATTAAAATTAACGTCAGCAAAACACAAGCCATCATTTTTTATAAACTAACTGATGATAACTTAAATAAATATATAATTAACTTTAACAATACAGATTTGCCATGGTCAAACACTTTTTAATACTTAGGAATTATTCTCGATAAAAATATCACATTCAGACAACACATCCACTACGCGCGTAATAAGTTTCGAGTAGCTAAAAATTTAATTTATCCCTTATTAGCTCGAAACAATGACTTCTCAATTAATAATAAATAGCTCCTTTACAACTCCTTTTTAAGACCCATTCTGACTTATGGATGTCAAATCTGGAGCTATGCTGCTTATAGTCACATCAAACTTCTTATACAATCCCAAAATTCTACTATCAGACTTATTTTTGATGTGCCATATTATATTCGAAATTATCATCTTTATAAAGATATTGATTACCCCAGATTGAATACTCACATTCAAGATTTAAATATAAACTTTCATCTCTCTTTGGAAAACTCTGAAAACAGTGCTCTAAACACACTTCCAGCGTACGATATTTTTGACATCCATAACAGAAAAAGACCGAAGTTAGGTATGATATTAAATGCTCTTCATATCTTCTAATTTAAATCCTAAAATCCTTAAATTTCTCTTTATTTTAATAGTTCTACTGTAATTAAAAAATTTTTCTCTTGCTGCTCTGCTCAACAAACCAAAAAGATTCCACATTCAACTTCTCTCAGCCAATTAAATTCCTTTCTCTTAAGTTAAGCTCCTCCTCTTTTCCCTTGCTTCAATAAGTAGGCCCGCTTTTCGAGCAGATCGCCATTACTCCCCATGACTCAGTTGTGGAAGGTGCTCCTAATCCGTGGTGAATCGATGTCTCAAAGGGCCTTTTTCAAGGCCATATGACCGCGAACACTTGTGCAGCCATGGTAGCCTGGACCTGCGATGAAGCGTGGGCTAGGCGCGGGAGTTACTATCCACTGAGCCTTTGATTTAACATCAGTATTATATTTTTTAATTGTTAGAAATTTTTTAATTTAAATTTTGTTTATATCTTTCATTTTGAGCTCAGGAATTACTTGTTTGTCCCCCCCCCCCATTTTTAAGTCTTTGTTCCCAGTACTGCCCAGATTCAGTTCCTGTTAGTCTTCCATAGTGTTACTGTCGGGGATGTGGGGCAGTGGCCCCAGGCTCCTCGGTAAACCGTCAGAAGTCTCTCTGCTGGATTCATATAACATATCTTACCAAGAAATTTCTGGATCGAATTGACTGTTTTCAATTTGGCAGGGGTCAAAATAACCCCTAATGGTGGTTCTAGTGTTAAACATGTTTTATAGATGAACATGATAAATTAACATTAACTTTAGCATTAAAATTATTTTATTAGTCTTGCTTGCATAAATTGCATTAAGCAGTCTTAAATGTGTAATTGAAAATTCATACCATGCTGAAAACGATATGTTAGTTTCAGAAAATTTATTTTCACTAAATAAGAACTTCACGGAACATTTCCTACAATCAGTGACTGCAAAAGGAAATTTATTTTTATAAATGTTTCTTTAAATCTCAATCATTTATTCATGTCTGAGGTTTCTAATAATAAAGAAGGCTTTTCCGAATAGTGGTTAACCCCTTGAGGGGCAAGCAATTACGTTTGTGTAATGCTGAATTCCCACCGGAAAATTACAAAAAAAAATTTTCAAAATAAGGAATAGCAATTTTACGACATTTTCCCACCAAAATTATAAAAGTAAAATTTCATAAAATTTTTCTGGTGTAAATCTTCATTAATCGTAGGTGGGATAAAATATATCCCACCGCCCCTCAAGGGGTTAAGTGGAAAGTGGGTATTCAATATCTTCGTCCATGGTTACATAATATTTTAGCATGCGTTTCTTTGCAGTGTGTACTTTTATCATTTTTGTGTAAAATGCATGCTTTTATTACAGTTTGTAGCTATCGGTGTTAAAATTTGAATAATTGAAATTATGTATTAAGATTCACCTATCTTGTTATTCCTTAAATCTAACTCATTTAAAGAGATCGATATTTTCTGCGTTTGATTGAAAAAAATTTAAAGTTTTTATATCGAAAAAATAGCTCTTTATCTTTAAATGATGATTAGGAAAGGCAGCTATATTTTTCTGAACAACTGAACTGAATATGCGATATGAAGGTCCTTCTTCCTCTTCTTCGAAAACATGTTCTTTTTTCGATCTTATTTTCCTCTTTATCAGATTAACTAGTCTTTGTTACTAATCTCCTAATGATAAAAGGTTGTAATTAATTGCTAACGACTGTAATGTTGATGTCTGTCCTTGTTCTTCTTCTTGGATAACTTATTCTTGTTTCGACACTGTGATTGTGAGATCTATCTTTGTTTGTCCTTATTCCTCTTCTTCGATAACGTATTCTTGTTTCGAACCTATTTTCTTTTTATCAGATTAACTACTCTTTGTCACTAATTTCCTAATGATAAGAGCGGGCAATTAATTACTAACGAGACTGTAATTGTGATGTCTATCCTTGTTGGTCTTTGTTTCTCTTCTTCAATAACATATTCTTGTTTCGATTCCTTTTTCCTCTTTATCAGATTGACTATTCTTTGTTACTAATCTCCTAATGATAACAGCCTGTAATTAATTGCTAACGACTGTAATGTTGATGTCTATCCTATTTTGTCCTTGTTCCTCTTCTTGGATAACTTATTCTTGTTTCGAGACTGTGATTGTGATGTCTACCCTTGTTTGTCCTTATTCGTCTTCTTCGATAACTTATTCTTGTTTCGAACCTATTTTCTTTTTATCAGATTAACTACTCTTTGTCACTAATCTCCTAATGATAAGAGCGGGTAATTAATTACTAACGATACTGTAAGTGTGATGCCTATATTTGTTGGTCTTTGTTTCTCTTCTTTAATAACATATTCTTGTTCCTTTTTATCAGGTTAACTACCCTTTGTCACTATGATAAGAGCTGCTAATTAATTTCTATCGAGACTGTAATTGTGATGTCCATCCTTGTTGGGTTTTTTTCTTCTTCTTCGACAGCATATTCTTGTTTCCAACCCTTTTTCATCTTTATCAGATTAACTAGTCTTTGTAACTAATCTCCTAATGATACGAGACAGTAATTAATTGCTAACCAGACTTTAATTGGGATGTCTATACGTGTTCTTCGATAACATATTCTTGTTTCGAACCTATTTTACACTTTATCAGATTAACTGCTCTTTGTCACTAATCTCATAAAAGTATCGGCCGGTAATTAATTGCTAACCAGACTTTAATTGTGATGTCTATACGTGTTGTTCCTTGTTCCTCTTCTTCGATAACATATTCTTGTTTCGAACCTATTTTACACTTTATCAGATTAACTGCTCTTTGTCGCTAATCTCCTAAAAGTATAGGCCGGTAGTTAATTGCTAACGAGACTGTAATTGTGATGTCTATCCTTGTTGTTCCTTCTTCCTCTCCTTCGATAACATATTCTTGTCTCGCACCTATTTTACACTTTATCTGATTAACTGCCCTTTGTCGCTAATCTCCTAAAAGTATAGGCCGGTAATTAATTGCTAACGAGTCTGTAATTGCGATGTCTATCCTTGTTGTTCCTTCTTCCTCTTCTTCGATAACATATTCTTGTTTCGAACATATTTTACACTTTATCAGATTAACTGCCCTTTGTCACTAATCAAATAAAAGTATCGGCCTGTTATTAATTGCTAACGAGACTGTAATTGTGATGTCTATCCTTGTTGTTCCTTCTTCCTCTTCTTCGATAATATATTCTTGTTTCGAACCTATTTTTCTCTTTAACAGATTAACTACTCTTTGTCACTAATCTCCTGCGATAAGAGACGGTAATTAATTGTTGTCCAGGCTATAAATTGTCATTTCCACATATTATTTAGAGGAAAAAAATTAGAATTATTTTTTATCGCAATTAATAATATAATTTCCAAAACTTGTTTTTATTTATTTATTATATTTATATTTTATTTATTTTTTAATTTGCGTCAGGGAATATACTCAATAAATTGATTTTTCCATAGTTTATTTCGCATTCATCATTATCAGCTTCAAAATCTATATCCTTTGCTGTGATTTATTTATAAAAGGTTTAGAGTTAATAAATATCTTCAATTTCGTAGAAGTGGGAGTGTAAACTTCTTTAAATGTTAAAAAAAAATGTCACTACTGGCGTATTCATGAAAAATATTCTGTATTGACAATAGCGTTTGTGAAACAACTACGTATTTCAAATGTAAGCAGGGCTCGCAGCGTTCCTAAAATTTTCGCACATTGCTACCAGTATTTTAAATCAGAATTCTTCGTAATAGATTCCTTTAACATCTGTAATAGAATGAGGAATTTGCACACATGGGAGATTTGATCATTTATATATTTTTCTGATAGTTCCACATCCACAGTTTTCAAAAATGTTCTCGAAAGCGCGAAAAAAATATCTATACTATTAAATAATTAGTCCTAAAAGTAAGCTAAAATCACGTTGCTCCAAATCGGGGCGTGACTTACTATGACGTCACAGTTCACGACAGGCAAGTGGAACGGAAAGAAAAGAGATACTGGGCTTTGGAAATAAAGGTTCGAAATTTTTAAACTACTGATTTTACAAATTTGGTTCTTTCGCATTTGGATGTTATTTTGTACGTTGATTTATAAAATGTCAATTTGAAAAAAAAAATGAACGCTAAGTTTATGAAAAAATCGATTTTTAAACTCATTAAAAGTCTTTTCACATAGAGAAAGTTGACGGGATATTGTTAAAACTAGGAAAAATAAAGAACTGATCGCTTTTAAACTTTGACGTTGTTTTTAACGCATAATAAAGATTTTATAAATTTAAGATGAGTTGATTTTTGGTGGTGGTGTGGGGGGGAGTTTTCACTTTTTTTCTTCAGATCAACTATTTATTGCGTTTTAAATGCGATTTTTCATTTAACACTCAAATAAATATTATTTTTTAACATTAGATATTTGAAAGAGTGGGAAATGCAGAGGGAGGGAAGGGTCAACCGGGGAGGAGCTATTTTCTAAATTTTGAGTACATGCCTCATGTGACATATCGTTAGAAAGGTGTATGAAAACTTATTCATGTTATGCACAACCGGTGCCCCTCCCCCCCACTTTGCCCCCTCGGGGCACTTTTGTAATTTTTTAGGTTTTTTACAAGAATTTGCAGTGCGTGCGCAGCACGTGGTGCTATGCGATGGCAGCGGGGGCAGCGGGAGGCAGCGGGGATGAGGTTCGCGTTTTTTTTTTTTTTTTAAGATTATGCAGTACTGTCGAAGCACGCCTGCTACACGGTGCCATAGGCAGCGGGACCTAAAGTGTTTTTATGTTGAAAAGTAAAAATTTAATATTAAAATTTTTTTGAGTAGTTTCAATATTTTTACGTTTTATAACCTCTATTAAGACATGACAAAATATTGTTTCGAAATAAATCCTTTATTTTTTAAATCTAGTCCCTAACTTAATAAAAATGTACACTTTCGCAATAAAATTTTTATTTACTTCCTAAATAAAAACTAACATATTTGTGTGTGCCATATCTTAGACATTTCTACGTTTTACCTATTTAATCATCAATAAAACAGGGTTATTGCTTATTAATCTACTACAGAATGTTTTTGTTTGTTTTTAAATACGAATGAGTACATTATAAATATGAATGCTCTTTTTTTTTCTCTTGAGTAACTATTTATCCAATCAATTAATGTTCTAAAACAGTAATATTTAAACAAAATCAAACATAAAGTTTGACACTGAAATTGAACCTGGAGCTTATCTTGGAACCGACGGAAGCCTTCCAGTTTGCGATAACAACATTGTTGAAGAGGAAGTGAAGAAAACGTAAAGCCAGAATAGACCGATGAAACTAGAAGTACGCTCACCTTCAAGCAATATGGGCAAGGGATTCAAGACCCAGTTTTGCCAGATTGGGGACTATTTTTGTCCCCAGATTGTTGATTGTCACCACTTTTTTGAAATAGAAATATTCGGCCTATTTAAAAATAGATTAAAAATTCTGAGAAATAAGGCGAATTATACTATTTTAAAAAAGTGGTGACAGTCAAATAATCTGAATTAAAAAAGCTTCCAATCTGGCAACACTGTCAAGACCTGTTGAAATATACAACTGAACATCACCCGAAGTCTTTCCACTTTTTAACCCCTTAACGGTCGTATTAAATTACGGTTTAAAAAATCAAATTGCTTATTGGCACCAGTTTTTTGAAAAAGAAATATTCACCTTATTTAAATAAGGGAGAAATAAGAAAATCACCTTATTTCAATAATTTAAATTAATGAGAGGTAAAATGATACCATAATAAAGCCAATTACACTATTTTATAAAACTGGTGGGAATCAAACAATCTGATTAAAAGACGCAGCCCGCGAATATCACGGGAATAAGAATTAAGGGGTTAAACAACTAGCTAACATGTACACTGCGCAAGCACGATCAATGCAAAAACAAACTAAAATTACTCACTTTGTTAAATAATGTATCGATTTTTTTTAAGTAATATATTGTATATATGTATGTTTTGTAAAACATTTTAAATTAAAAAAGGGACGGTAGATTACAGGTTCGACTGTATTCAGTTTGACATTGCACTAGCCGCCAAATCTAAATTCAGCACGTTCATCTCGGTAATTGGCATTTTATACAGTCTATAAACTCAATCGTAGTAGTAGTAATGCATTTATTTCTGTCTCCCTCTATATTCCAGTCTCCCTCTATAATGAACACCCCCATAATCTGAACATTTTTGGTCGGTCCCATGCGTGTTCAGAATAGAGAGAGTCCACTGTATATTTTTTTAATCGATTTTTGACCAATTTTCAAGTAAACTTTTGTCACCTTAAGATATTGCATTTCAGACTTTACTGGATGCCAACAAATAGTTGCATTACTAGATAAGTTAGACCCCCTAAGTGCATATAAAGTATGACAGTGTGATTAAACTGCAAATAATTAATTTATAAATATATGAAAACTTCAAATATCATTACAAAATGTTTTATTTGGAGTATGAACTGAGGATATTGAACATGACTGCCTACTACTCAGTATAATTCAAGAGTCATTTAACTTTAAATCACTTTGACGCAGTCAAGATAAACTTTAAGATCATGTGTGTATTATTCAAACAACAATTATAATGAATGAGATATATGTTCGAATTATCTAGGTGGTTCATAAAAATAATTGATGTGTAATAGGAAAGTCAAAATCATATCAAATACTTCAACAACGGTTCTCTTACTTAAAACGATAACTGAATGTCGGAACAAATGGAAGTTTTATGTATAAAGAAACATTATAAACATATAATGAAAGATAATTAATTTTTTTCAAAATGAAACTTTTCACACCGGAAAAAATAGTTAAATAATAATAAACTATTTTTCCTTCTCGTCTATTCCTTATCACATTTCCTAATCGCATTACTATCAATAACACTACTATTCCTTGGACTAATGACAACAAGTATCTGGGGGTTACCCTTGATAGAAGACTTACCTGGAAAAAACATTTTATTAATATCCGTGGCAAAGTTGCTGGTATCTCCCAGGTCCTCTCTCCTCTTCTCAAAAGCAATACTCTTTCTATTCATAATAAACTAATCCTGTATGATGCATGTATTAGATGAATCTTAACCTATGCTTGTCCGATCTGGGGATTCGCTTGCAAAACCAGTATGGAGTATCTTTACGGTGCTCATAACAAAAACTTACGCTATATCCGTAATGGTCACCGTTTTCTTCGTAATACCACTATCCGCAGGAATTTGAAAACCACTACCTTAAATCAGCGCATTAATAAACTTGCTAAAAACTTTTATAAATCTGTATACAACCTCCCTAACCAAATTGTAGCGGAACTTCCCGACTACAAGGCATCCGACCCCACTAACAGAAAACGCCCTAAATACTCGCTTTTGCTTAACGATGAAGACTGAGTTTCTCTCACCTTCTGCTATACTTAACCTTTCTGTTTGTTCTGTCCTGTATATAGTATTAAAAAAATTGTTTTTCTGTTAGTTTTTTAGCATTTTATATTTAAACTAATGTATGGTCTCTGAAAAGAGTCTTTTTTTTATGGGGCACTCCCCGGTAGCTTTTTCGTCTTTTCCTGCTTATTTTTTGGAACTAATGGAATTTTTCTTTCTTTTTTAGTTATTTTTTTTTCTTTTCTTTGTTTTTTTTTACTTTTCAACATATGTTATACTAGTACTTATGTACTTTGTCATTTTTTGTTAGTCTTTTCTTTTTCTTAAAAGTAAATTTAATTTTGTGGCTACCAGCCACGTCTAAACATTATTATTTTTTTTAAGGCTCCCTAATGCCCTTGCAACACAATCACCTATCCACTGGATGTAAAGTTGCAACGCAACTAGGCAATCCATTCAGCTGCTCACATTGTTCCATTGTTCCATTCCTTATCATCTAAAAGTAAGTATTTAATTCATGAAAATATTCTATATCAAGTTACAAAAATAAGAATTATAATAATGACTGAATTTTAAGATACCATTTTTGAAAAAGCGAGATATATAGGCAAAAGTGATTTAGATAATTAATACGTTTATAATGTAATATATTACACGACTATATGCACAGAAGCACACATATATGTATGTTCATGTCCAGTGCGTAGCATGTGCGATATGTGCAATGTGATCTCAGTATCAAGTGATAGACTACTGAGTTTTTGAAAAGTGAACACACTTGTGTAAATACTTCAAAATATTTCAGTTCATTAAAAAGGGGAAAGTTTAAATTAAGCAAATTGTCTGATATAATAACTGTTAAATACACTGTACAACAGTGGTTTTGTCCTAGAACTAAAATTAGTTGATTCTAGAACAGTTTTTGGCACTGATTACGAGTATGCTTTCCCTTTATCTCTAGGTGGTCCAGGTTTTGAGAAATTTGCATATATATATTTATGCAAATTTAAGCTTTTTGTGCTATTTTATGCAAATTTTAGATACAATAAGTGTCACATCTAATTACGTTTTCTAGATAATGACTACTTGACTATTTGCTTCAGATAAATGTCACGATACTCTTAACATTTATTTATCAGTTATTAAGCTTAATTTGCATATTTTTCAATGGTGTAATGTTTACATGACTATGAACTTTAAAATAGTTGCCACAGAATTGACGTAATGTTTTTCTAGACTAGATTTTTATGCTAATTTCAAATCTGCAGTCTGTTTTCTTATGTCATGTTTAGTTTTTGAGTAAGATGAATTTCTACTTTTGCACGGCATTAACACAGGTTTGATATAAAATACATTTTAGGGGTGTGTAATTGATTGACAAGAAGGTGAACAGGGTCAGATTCGTATCAGAGACATAAAAAAATGTATATAATCGAAAAAAAAAATAAATAGTAGAATCTATCCTAACTAGTTGAAGTTTATCATACAAAGTATCATTAAAAGCTACTTCTAGCTTTTTTGACCCAAAACTAAAATTTCACTTTTTTCAAAAACTAGACGCGATACAAGAAAACAGATACAAGATTTGAAATCAGCTCAAAAAACTGGTTTAGAAAAATATTAGCTTACTCGTGCGGCAGAAATATTTGAAGTTCAAGAAACAGTATTAAAAAAACATGAAAAATATGCAAATTAGGTACAATATTTCACAGTCAAAATTCAGTATAATTTCAGAAACAACGTTTTTGTGAAGTAAATTAGGTAGTAATCATAACATAAAACAAAAAACCCTGTATGATATTGCTTTATACATTAAATTTGCAAATAATTGTATAAAATTTACTAAATTTGCATAAATTGAAATATACAAATATCTCTAAAATTTGACGTGCTGGAGTAAATCTAAAACTTGATTCGGAATCAGCACAAAAAACCGCATAAAAAACAAATAATTTCTGGTTTAGGACAGAGCAAAAGTTCAAATTTATTGACCAGTGATATCAAATGGGAATATTTGTCTAATCTAAGAAGTAATGAATTTGATTAGATAAAGATGGAGATATCCAATCAATAGTTTAAAGTATTTCAAGTTTTCATACAACGCACAACTATTTGCAATAAATAGATTTTTTCTAAAATAATATTATTAGAGCTTTATCTTTTTAGATTATACTAAAGATAAAAGCATTAAAAAAGTTCAATTAAGAGGGTTTAATTTTGCTCGTATTAAGATGGGTTTTAATGATGTGTATTTTGTTCTTTTAATTCAAAAATGACTATTTAATTTATATTTGGAAACATTTCTAAGTTTGACCATAGTTCGTGCTAATAATGAATACAGTGAATCCCCGATTTACCGTAACCCGTATTTGACAATTTCCCTCATATAACGTCAATTCTCATTAGTTCTAATTTATTTCCTATACTTATAATATTAAAAAAATACTAGATTTAACGTTGACATTTTGAAATATTTTCCGCTAAATTATTATTTTATTTTATTTTTGTGAGGAAAAAACTCAATGAAATTTTCCTAAAAGAGAAATTTCGATGAATTTTTTTCTTTCTGACAAAATGCAAATACAATATTTGAAATACCTCCTCTCTTCCATCCACGCATATTCGTAAAATCCCGCTGATCCCATTCCATCTGATTAAAATATGCTTTCTGTAATAGAGCGGAGCTGATAGTATTCCTTAGAGAATTTTCATTAGCTCTAACTAGTAAAAATATGGCGTAAAATGGAAAGTTATTTTCTTTTTTGTTTCTGCCTGTTTCTTTTTATAAGTTCGCTTCATGTTGCTTGAGTCGTCTCAGTGTGCGGACTGACTTAGACCCAGAATCGGATAGCTCGGATAATGATGAAAAAGATGCTGCGGAACATGGAATTCTTCCTGTGACAGAATACATTCAAACTTTAAAAACAATGAAAGCGTTCATTTTAAATTGTGAAGGGCAAGACAAAAGCTTTAAAAAAGTCATATACGTTAAGAAGGCGATTTGTGATGCTAAAAATAGGACGTAAATTAAAATAACTGTTCTCTTTAAAGTATAATTTAAAATACTGATGTCTAAAGCATTCTAAATGGGGAAATAAAACGTATGTTACCTAAATTGATTTTTATTTTATGCTCAGTTTATTGTTTTGTCTTATCCCGATTTAACGTTTTCCCGCATGTAACGTCATTTCTGTAAGGTCCCTTGAATAACGTTAAATCGGGGTTTCACCGTATTAGAAATCACAATTCATTTTGTATCAAGCCGTTAATTTCTCTGAAAATTTTAACGATATTTCTTTAAAAAAAAAGTCCTTCCGGCCAGTGCCGGGAGGAAGAGGTAGCTTTCATATTCCTTATTTTTAAAAAGCCAACTTATATTATTCAAACACACGAAGCTCAATTAAGTGGAAACCGAATGTAGGAGATTCCATACTAATTTTTATCAATACTAAATCATTATGAATGAGAATTTCGCGAAATTAGTCAGCTTTATCCAAGCTGCTTTTATTTAACCCTAGAACTACCGAAAATTTTACTCAAGTTTTATAAAAACATTCTACACCAGAATTTTTACTTAAAACTATTTAATTTGTTTATTTAACTTATTATTGTCTGATTTATAAATTTAGTTTGTTTTGAAGAAATTTCTGGTTTGAATAAATATTTTGAATGTACATGTCGGGTCCATTGGACCCTTCTGGTAGACAGAGGGTTAAAGTCACTTATATTTGGCTGCCAAATTCGGCGATTTCTTAAAGTGCCTGCCATTTTAAGACACCATGGTAGATGAGGCTAACCAGTGAACTTGGTCGAGACCTTAGTAATTGCTGTGCACATGCTCACTCATATCGGAATCGGTTGATATATACGAGTGCTGTCGCAGGCAAAAAATCAGATTTTTCAAAATGTCACCCACTTTAGAAATTGAAACTGCTATATCTGAGCCATTTTTTAAGATAAAGAAAAACAAAAAATGCTCCTGAATCCTTATATCAAGGTCAAATACTTAAGAAAGAAACCTTTTTCAATTTATAATTTTTTTGCACCTCACTTTAAATATAATTTTTTTATTAATTTTATGGCCGCCATTTTGAAACAAGATGGCTGATGAAGCTGGCCAGCGAACTTGGTCGAGATATTGATGTATACTATCCACATGCCTTCTTCCATCGAAATAGGCGAATAAGTGTGGTATCGCGTGACAAATACAAGATCGTTTCAAAGTGTTAGCCATGATATAAATTCAAAGTGCTATAATTCAAACACTTTTTAAGATATAAACAAAAGAACAAATTTTCAGAAACAAAAACTGCTCCAGAATCTTTGTATCAAGGCCAAACACATAAAAAAAAATCTTTTTCATTTTCCAATTTTCTAATACCTCATTTTAAATTTTAAATTACATTTTTTTTTAAAAAATGGCAACCCTTTTGAAACAAGATGGCGAATGAAGCTGGCCAACGAACTCGGTCGAGACATTGGCATGTACTATGTACAGACCAAGTTACATTCAAATCGGTTCATAAATACGCCTGTTATCGCGTGACAAAAATCAGGTCCTTTTAAAATGTCAGCCACAATATAAATTCAAAATGTTATAACTCAGCCATTTTTTTAGATGTAGACGAAACAAAACCTGTTCCGGAATCTTTGTATTAAGGTCAAACACATACAAAAAAAATCTTTTTCATTTTCCATTTTTTTGGTATCTCATTTTAAATTTATTTTTTTTTAATTTTTTTAAATGGCCACCATTTTGAAACAAGATGGCGAATGAAGCTGGTCAACGAACTCGGTTGAGTTATTTGTATGTACTATGTACACACCAAGGTACATCCAAATCGGTTCATAAATACGTCTGTTATCACTTAGCAAAAATCAGGACGTTTCAAAATGTCAGCCACGCTAGAAATTCAAAATGCTATAACTCAGCCATTTTTTAAGATATTGACGAAACAAAAACTGCTCCCGAATCTTTTTATCAAGGTCAAACACATAAGAAAAAAATATTTTTTCAATTTTCAATTTTTTGCTACCACATTTCAAATTTAAATTTTTCTTAAAATTTTAAATGGCCGCCATTTTTAAACAAGATGGCGGATGAAGCTGGCCAACGAACTCGTTCGAGACATTGGTCTGTACTATGTATAAACGAAGTTACATCCAAATCGGTTCATAAATACGCTTTTTATCGCGTGACAAAATTCAGACGTTTCAAAATGCCATCTTCGCTAGAAATTCAAAATGCTATAACTCAGCCATTGTTTAAGATATAGAAGAAACAAAAACTGCTACGGAGTCTTTGTATAAAGGTCAAATACAAAAGAAAAAAATATTTTTCCATTTTCAATTTTTTGGTACCACATTTCAAATTTTAATTTTTTTTTTAAATGTAAATGGCCGCCATTTTGAAAAAAAATGGCGGATGAAGCTGGCCAATGAACTCGGTCGAGACATTGGTATGTACTATGTACACACCGAATTACATCCAAATCGGTTCATAAATACGAGAGTTACAGTGTGACATAGGTCAGATATATATATATATATATATATATATATATATATATATATATATATATATATATATATTGATATATATATATATATATATATATATATATATCAATTTTGAACGGAGGGTGGTTTCGGGGTCTGGGGGTCATGATCGATGAAAATATATCAAAATTTTTTGAAATCGCTTTCCTCCGAACGGCTGCAATAGGTAGCTTTTTGTAAAGAAAGCTACCTAAAAAAGAACCCATATGATTGTTCATACACATTACATAAAAACAAAGCTGCAAATTTATTACACGAACTTGTAAGTTTTTTTTTTTTTAAATGTGGAATGTATATTATGCATTATACATTCTATAATATAATGTCAACTTGCACAAAATTATATGAAAGGTACATTTTAAACTATCAATAATTCACTCCATTTTGCCTTTTATACTTGTTTTTATAGCCCGATTTTGGCTCTTATATATTTGTCGATTAGCTTTTGTTAGAAAGGCTTGATGGAAATAGATGCTTTGTCTATTCCACTATGTATTTATGTATACATATATATTCTAAATTCTTATTATTGTTTTCATTATCAATACAGGATTTATCATTCTTTGTACATTCAAATTATATATATTGCAAAATCTACGTTGTGTATCATTTTGTTATACGAACTTTGTTATACTATGAAAGTCTTTCTGAAGTTTGTGGCGGATGGTCCTTAATTATACACTCATTAGTAAATATGATCTGTTTCTTTTTTATTTCTGCACATGTTACAGTTGGTTTTAATAGTATCTTACATTTTAATGAACAATCAGACTTGGCTGAAATTTTTCTTGGTCTTCCTGAACCGATTTTTCGTTTCGGTATACTGCAACATGATAAATTCGCCTTGCCTTTTTTAGGGTATAGATAGTTTACCCTGATGCTTGTAAATATAAGACTATACGACTTACGGGAACATTTTGTTCTAATAATATCAAAGCACGATGTTGTTCAACAATTGTAAACTTTTTACGTCGCATTATGTGCACCAAAAGAATTTCTTTTTGCATTGAAAAGAATTAAAATGCCCTCTTTTCAAACCACTACCAGAACTTAAATAAAGGGGAGAACGCTAAGTTATCTGTAGCTGCAAGGCCTACTACTCCACGTAACCAACGCGCGACAGAAACTCTCGCCAGCCTCTGCTACTTAAAACAGGAAAAAATAAAATAAAACATCTGAACATTGAGATTGATGCTTGAATATCAAGATTTTTTTTTTCGCTGGCTTTGTACATTAACCCATTAACCGCTGACGTTGCGTTCACGCAACAGTCAAAATAATTGCTCATCCAATGAATTAATTACATTGGCACCACTATTTTAGAATTTATAAAAATGTCTTATTTATTGGCAGGAATTTTGCTATTTTAGTAAAGCGAAATTTACCTTACTGAATTTGTGGTTGGAAACTACTTTCAACAAGAAATTTGAAATTTTCTATCGTAATAGTTTTGGCGGTTAATCTATACTCCTATTATAAAGAGGAAAAAATTGTTTATTTGTAGGAGGTAAGCTCAGGAACTACCGAACCAATTTCAAAAGTAATGCTATCAAAATGATGGTGTTAGTCCAACTTAGAACATAGGCTATATCTTATGTCGGTGCGACTACCCCAAGGGGGGTGCAGGAGCAAAAAACGTTCTAAAAATTCGATTTTTGCGTTACTGAACGGCCTAGAAATATGAAATTTGAAATATTAGTTACTTATAAGATATAAATGATGTCTAAGAACAGTTCTTAAAATATTCGAAATTTAAAAGGGGTGAAAATGCACAAAAAGCGTTCTAAAAAACGTTCTAAATGGTAGTTTCTACATAATCTCAGGAAATACCAAACCGATTTCAAAAGTAAGGGTATCAAAATGATACTGTTAGTCCAATTTAGAACACAGGCTATATTTTATGTCAGCGCACCTACCCCAAAGGGGGTGCAGGAGCAAAAAACGATCTAAAAATGCGATTTTTGCGTTACTGAAAAGCCTAGAAATATGAAATTTGGAATATTAGTTACTTATAAGATATAAATGATGTCTAAGAATAGTTCTTAAACAATTCGAAATTTAAAAGGGGTGAAAATGCCCAAAAAGCGTTCTAAAAAACGTTCTAAATGGTAGTTTTTACATAATCTCAGGAAATACCAAACCGATTTCAAAAGTAATGGTATCAAAATGATGGTGTTAGTCCAACTTAGAACATAGGCTATATTTTATGTCGGTGCACCTACCCCAAACGGGGTGCAGGAGCAAAAAACGTTCTAAAAATGCGATTATTGCGTTACTGCAGGGCCTAGAAATATGAAATTTGGAATATTAGTTACTTATAAGATATAAATGATGTCTAAGAACAGTTCTTAAACAATTCATATTTTCTAACATATGAAAATACCTGCATATTTTTGTAACTTACAATGTCAAATATAGTCATGGGAAATACACTCACGATAAAATTCCAATTACCAATTAAAAATAACCCTTTTTTTTTAATTATAAAAAAATTCAAACGAACCATATATTTTTTATAATATTAATTACAGGGGAAAACATCACCATGAACAGTATTAAATTACAAAATGAATGACACGTCTCGTACTATTAGCAAGGTTTTTTAGATACGTTAATTTATTTTGATAGCAAAAAGTTTATATTACGATAATTTAGAGCTTCCTTTATGGAACAAAATTCTATATTATGTAGAAAAAGAGGGATAAAAACATTTTTTTTTCGTAATAAATATTGTAACTTAATTACCTCACGAAGACTCGTCCAAATTAAATTCAGCTTGTGAATAATTGCATTTGTTTTACAAGGGGTTATAAATAACAAAAATTAACTTTTATGTAGCCTTATTCTCCCATAACTTATCTTTAGAAAAGTGTTCTCTTGCGTATGAAAAGAATGTTAAAAAGCCTACTTGTTTTACAACTAAAATATGCTGAGTTATGATACATTGCACTTTATGAATTTTTAGTTTATGGACAATAAACATTTATTTCCCCTTTCAGTGCCAAAAAAATATTGAAAATTCAGTAATATAACTTCAGTTCGTGTATATTTCTGTTTGTCTGATCTCGTTATAACTGCATTTTTAAGATTCCTGTACGATTTTGCGGCATTTATATTATTTTTTATTTTTTATTTTTTATGGGCGTAAAGTGCACAGTTGTGGAAAAAAAAACACTTTTCGCTAACTCTGCAACAAATTATCGTAGAAAAAAGTTAAAGTTATCAAACGATTGGAAATAAAGTCTAATTTTAAATTATGTATATGAAATTTGCTTAGAGGACCATCTACATATCAAAACAAACGAAAAAATGATTTCAATAGAAAAACCCAAGTTTGACACCATAAATAAATTCTATACACTTATATTAGCATAAATCTAAATTTTCATGACATTCATACGATTAGATTCCGAGAAATTAATTATTTTAAATCAAGCATGTTTTAGGGTCAATCCAAATTGATGTTCGGTACTCGATTGTTGAAATGTTAAAGAATGATTATGTCACATCTATTAATGTATTATTTCTTGCCAGTATGACCATTTCACTCGCTTAATATGTTCCGACTATTGTCATCTTAAATATCTTATTAAAATGAGTAAAATATACTTTTTCAACTTATACTTATGCTTTTCTGCACATCATAGACATCTTAAACCATCCTTTTGAATTTTTTTTAATGATAATTCGAAAACTACTTGAAAGAAAATTTTGAAATCGAGAATTCGCCTGAAGGAGGACATAATAAATATAAATCTATCAAAAAAATGTAGGTTGCAATTCATAATTTTATCAAATATTAATTTTATAATTCATAATTAATATTATAAAATTTTTCGAAGTACAAAATTTTTTTAATTATAACCAAACACAAAATTAACACATTAGGATTATAATTTCAAGAGATATTAGTAAAAATATGGAAATGTAATTTAACATCAGTAGCTCTAAATTTTGAATGTTTATAGTTCAAAATGTTATCGTTCAAAGGACTAGAAATTTCATTTCTGGCCATAATTTGAACCGAGGATTTAAAATATATTGTAAACATTGGGTGTTGTTATTGAAAAAAAAAATTGTCTGGTTTTGATTTCTAAATTGCCCCCTAAGCAACATTTATATACATCATTTAAAAGTTGACTTTATTTCCAATCGATAGATACCAGTAATTTTCTTCTATTATAATTAATTGCAGAGTTAGTAGGGGTGTTTACTTTTTTTTCCACGACTGTACATACAAGTTTTATAATGATCACGGCATTACTGAATTTAATGTACTTTTCGGAACACTATAGAGCGATTTTGTTGCATTCAATGATTTCCTTTTGTTTTTATTTTGTTTTCAGGGGAATTAAGTGCACATAATATCGTTATACTGATAGGGAAATTACCAAATCTCATATATTTTCGAGGTTCTTCAACAACGAGGTTGCTGCAACGAAGTGTTATTTTTCTCTTTCATGAGCGTGAAGCACTAATAAATTCGCTATAGTGATCACGATTTTGCCGAATATTCCATATATATATTAGATTCTCACACTTCAAGTTTTCTGCATTCAACGATTATTTGTTTCCCATCAGAGCGAAGCGTTCATACATATGCTACAATAATCAAGGTAATGCCAGATGACACAATGCTTATTAAAATGAAAGAATACTTATAATGATACCACGATACTTATTAATATGCCAAAAAGGCTATTAAGGTGACAATATGGCTTTTAAGGTGACGCAGTGCTTAATAAGATGACACAATGCTTATTACGATTATACAATGCTTATTAAGATACCACAATGATTATAAGTATGACTCAATGCTTATTAAGATTATTCAGTGCTTATTAAGATTACACAATGCTTATTATTACAATGCTTATTAAGATGTTACAATGATTATTACAATGACACAATGATTTTTAAGAGGACACAATGATTAAGATGATTTATTCGTAAATTGATGGACCAACGAAGTTGTTCCTGCATGTCCTCCTCGGGATGCTCTGGCATAAATGCATAGACTTTTTTTGACGGAACAAGTGAACTATTTCGAAATTAGGCAGATGGACTATTTTTTAACAAAGAGGAGAATATCATGTCGGTTTGGCCCTTGCCCATCAATATTCTTAGCATAAGCTTTATTTTATGCTTATTAAACTAGTTTTAAAAATCTCTTTTAGCGCTAACGGAACATTTTATAATACAATTCTAAAGTGCTTCATAATCTATATGTATGACGTATACAGTGAAACCTCCCTATGCGACCACAAGAGGTTCTGCTCTCGAAGCTGGTGGGCGGGAGGTCCTGAGTTAGAACCCAATCGCGCCCGTCGGCCTAATCGTTCGGAGTTTTCGTGGAATTCTTCGAATCTTGTATTTCCAAGCGTAAATACGGGTTAGGTTCCCTTAGAAAGACCGCCACGAAGGTCACCCCCCTTAGGGCCTCTATCCCTCGTGTTGATAAATGGCCGCCGCCATAAACACAACCAATCCTATGCGACCATCTCCATCAAAGACCATTTTTTCATGGAACGAAATTTATTCCCGTAAGTTTAATACTAATTTTACCTCTATTCAGCGAACATCCCAGTTGAATTCCCTCCATGAGCGACCATTTTCTTTCAAGAAAATGAAACAAATTCCGTTTTTTCCTGGTCGCTTGAAGAATGCTTTTTAGAAAAATAATTCCGGAGAGCGCATCATTCATCAAACTTCTATACTAAGTTGAGAATTTTGTTTATTCCGGTAACTTTTAAGTATTTAAACCCCTTTGTGACTTTTTAGGCAATGAATTTAATTCTGAAAACAAATTAAGAATGTCGGTCAATGAACTCTTCTGCCCTATTCTATCAGGAAAATCTCAAATAAATAGATAAATTAATGAAATCGTCATTATTTGTTCCCGTACAATATATATATATATTTATTTATTTATTTACTGAACTTCGAAAGGACTTGGAAATAAAAATTATAAAAGATAAAACCGTAAAATCAAAGCAAACATCAATGTATTCATTTTTTAAAACTCTGCAGTAATTAACTTATGTAATTAACTTTTGTTTTGATACTTAATTTTTTTTATTTTTTCCTAATGTGAAAAATTAATTTTAGTAACATTGATTGTTACCCTTTTTTCAACAATTAAAATCTGGATTTAAACATGACCTCCATTAACAGACTACCTTTCGGAGCGACCAATTTTTATTGGAACGGGACGTAGTCGCTTTAGGGAGGTTTTACTGTAATTTCTTTTTCTTATTTTCATTTTGTCCGACAAATGTTTTTTTTTGTATATTTGATGATAACTTCTAAAGATCTTTTACGTTTCAAAACACACCATTTATTCATCGGAACGCAAATTCTGCATTTATGTTATTTGTTCATCCAAAACATCATTAAATCCCCAAATCCCCTTCTTTCGCTGCGCCACTGTTTTAGCACGAATACCTCATATCATGCAATTTAAATATATCTGCACAAATAATGATATTTCCTTATAAACTATATCACATAATGTTTTGAAACCCATTTTATATTTTAGAAGAAATTCCACGTATTGACAGTATAGGCTTGGGGCATAATTCTAAACTATATTAATCAAAATTCGGCAACATTTCATTTCATAATTTTTCCTATATAATGTGCAGTATCATGCACATAAATATTCTGAAAGTACTTTTGAAAATATTTAACGTTAAGGGATATTCAATGAAATGCATTTAGTTTTGACTGTAATCCAGGCCTATGAGATAGACTCATAACCATACTGAAAGCCTTTGGCGTTAAAAGCAAAACACATTTTGGGTTTTATGAAATTTTCTAGTTATTCATCTTTTAACGGTATTAAATTTAATACAATTGATAGTTCATTTCGTATTTTCTTATTAAATTTTATGCCTATTATAAATTTATATACTAAAGATAACACCAAATTTAATTAATATCATGGATATTTTATAATATTTCTTTGCATTTTAATATAAACTGAAACGTTGAAAATGATTTTCCTTTAGCAAAATACATAAAACTAATTGAATGGAATTTCCCAATTCAATAGTTTTTAATAACATTAAATTTCTGCTTCACGAGAATTTAATATATACATGGTGATTCATAAATATCGAAACAATAGGCTATCTCCTTAAATATTGCCTCTACACTGTAAAAAAAAAAAAAAATCTGTAAAGTTACTAAAGTGTTTCTAGGAAACTGGGATTCCTAGAACATTTTATGTAACGGCAACAACAAAAATTCATGTAACAGACACAGTTTTGCACCGAAAATCAAAAAATCTGTAAGGTTACTAAGAATTGTTTAGGAAACTGGGATGCCTGGAACTTTTCATGTAACTACAACCAGGGTTACAGATAAAATTTTAGTAAGATTACTGAAATTTTAGCAGATTCATTTGTAAAGTTACAGATTTCTGTAGCTTTACAAAAACTAGTTTTGTAGATTTGCAGCTTTTTTTGTACAGTTACAGATAAAAGTTTAGTGAGCATATAACTTTACATCTGTAGAACTACAGATTTTTTTTTTTTACAGTGTAGGCGCATACTTCCAATTGCAAAGTTTCATTAAAAAAAGGTGCAAAATTTAATGACATAAGTTGTAATTCCATGGGGGGCCTATTTGAGTAAATACAAAAATTAATTTTTCATACGGCCCCCGTTGGGTAAAATTTCCAATTAGGAAATTTTCTCTTATCCCTTCCTGAATTAAACAAAAAAAAAAAATCATCTCTGTATCAAAACTCGCAGAGTTATTAAAATTCAAAATTCGCGAATTACACCATTTTCCCATGCCTCTGAGTGACGAGTTATTGACTCATTTTGAATGCAAGATAGGGATCATCCACAAATTGTACGTTATTAAAAGTCGATTTAAGACAGTGCCTCTCCTTTGGACATAAAATAGCAGCGTATAGATTTTAAGTTAAACCTTCTTTCAAATAATGCTGGAGGCCTTTATTAGAATTCTACACGGGTCGAAACATCCAGACCCAGTCTCGAGCCGACCCATAGAGAAAAAAGTTTGTCCCGGCCTGGAAAAATATTTAAATCTTAGCTCTTGTCCGGTCCGGCCTGATTGAGTTTTTAGAAAACATAGTTTTTTACCTCGAAATGGTTAAAAATTGTTTCGTATGAAAGAGTTCTGACCAAAAATAGCTTTATAGTTTTATAATAGCTTATATTTTTTCTTTTTATATGTTTATAATCTTCATTTTTAAAGAAGCGTCAAAGGCTGTGATATTTATTATTTTTAATGAATCTCTATTTGTATATAAATGTTTCCCTTACTATTTAATATCGTTAATCCACAATCCATGTATTGGAAACTTTCAAAAATGATATACAGTAAATCCTTCTAAGACGGAATCACACAGACAAGAAAAAAAATGCCTTATAGACATTTTCCCATCTTTGGAGGTGCAAATGTATTCTATTCTTTTCTCAAGTATTATTATATTCATTTTGCATGGATCAAAAAATTATTCCCTTTTAGACAGGATTCCGTAATAGACAGGTTCTTTTTCACTAATTTTACTGTATTTTTTTTTTTTTCGTTTAAATCTACTATTCTTTAAAAACGATTTTTAAAGTTTAATTTTAAATGGTAATAAGTTTTAATTGTAATGGCGATTTAAAAATATATGCATTTTCTGTAAATTTATTGGGTTGAGCTTTACTGATTTTTGCACGGATTAGGTGAGTCAGATAGAATGATTTTAATACGGGTTTAGTTGAGACCGGTACTGAAAATTTCGACCTTGCAGACCTAGGAAGAAAGGAAGCCAGTCCCGGTTCGGTATGAATAATACATTAGGCCCTTTCGAGACTGGTCCGGCCCCAGAATACAGACATTTTTTAACCACTCGCCGGGACGATATAAAACCTGAAGTAGTGAGGGTTAAAATTATGAAAACACCCTTAATCGGTATGTTAGAAAAAACCTTGTTTTAAATGGTACAGAAAGAAGATTGCAAACGAAGTTATGGAAGGCGCATGCTGCGTGCGACTACAAAATGAATAAAAATTTATCACAAGGTAAATTCTGTTTCCATTTAACCCTTTAAGTCCTGACCTACACAATTTTTAGACGATCCTAAAGAAAAAGAAAAAAAAAAAAACATTTTCCTCTTTCTGTGCGATTTACATTCGAGCCCGCTACCACAGAATTGCGTGAATTCTGCCTTCTCATAACTTGATATCGGGCACTTTATTACATGTTTTTTCAATCATTTTTGATCCTATTAATTAGCGAAAACCACCAAAATTTATCATTTCAACCAAAAACCTTCCGGTCTTAAAGGGTTAGTTAAAAAAAATTGACTTTTTTAGACGATGACTGATGTGATAATTTTCTGAATAAATAATTGCAAATGTTTGCATAATTGTATGACTTAAACATGTTCTAAAAATTTAAAGTGAAACGTAGTTAAAATTAAAAATCGAGAAATAATTATAAAGAAAAACTTATTGAAATCATTAAAGTTTTTCGCATTTTTATTTTTGCTATAACATTCATAATTATTTGTTGCTGTAACAAGTAGTAGTATATATTTGTAGTTATTTGAATTCTGATTTAAATAATGATTTACTAATTTATTTTTGTAAAATAAGAATCTTTGACATTATAAAAGGAAATCTATGTTACATTAAAATTAAATACTGTTAAAATTGAGTAGCTTCCTCTAAATTTATATTTGTAGTTATTATATGTACAATTACAAGAAAGTTTTAAATAAGGTGAAGAAGTGTTTTTAAATCGATTTGGGTCAAGAAACATATTTATAAAAAAGTCACGAAATTTAATTTTTTATAGGGTCTCCCGGTCCTATAAGTGATATTTAGTAAAAATTTCATGTCACACTAAAAAGAAAGAAAAAAAAAGTCCCGTTCATCTAAGACTAAAATTGACCGAGTTATGAAACTTTGAAATTCATGACTCATACCACTTTTACGCACCTGTATACAGATCAGTTCGACCGTGCTTTGAGGGGTCATATTCAAAGTGCTTGAAGTATTCGAAGGAATTATTTCAGGTGCATTTCCGCTTTGAAAGAACTTGTACAATTATTACGATAGGATTAACTTTTAATAATTAAGTTTTAGATTCGTCAAAATAATTGTATTTTAACATATGTTTCATTTCGTAAGGATTTGAGGCTGTTTTTTTTTTTCATGATTTTTTTTAACAAATATTATGTTATTTGAAAAGCTGTTATTTAAGTTGAAACGATCGTATGTACACCTTTCCAGTTCAAAATTTGTTCTCGAACTTTAACCCACTTTAAAATATCCGATCCAAGTTAAATTTTACATATTGACGTAAGTATGATGACAATGAAGTATTATGCTTTTCATTGCTTACAAATTATACTTATTTTACAGGATAACACAAAAAATTTCTGATAGATTACCGCCAACAAGTTTAAGAAAAAGTTTAAGATTAGATAACACAACCCTGCGATGGTTGAGCTATTAACTTTTAAAATTCATTTTTTTTTTGTATTTTTTCGCGCTAAATCCGAAAATTACCTTCCTTTTTAACCATCATGTAAGGATTTTTCGCAAATCGTAAATTATAAAGTTACAAAATAGTAAAAATTTGTGCAATAAGATAGGGGAGATGGTTGTGTTTCTTATCTTTTGATAATTGATTTTTATGTACTTTTAGCGCTGAATCCGAAAATGACCTTCATTTTTAACCATCACATTAGATATTTTCGGAAATCGTAAATTTCAAAGTTTAAAAATAAAGAAAATCTGATACTATAAAACAGGTGTAAAACTTCTTTTATTCAATTTAATTTTATTTAATTCAATAATTTATTGATTTTTTTTTTTTGTCTGATACTGGGATTCTTACAGTTAAACAGCTCAGAGATCCGATGAGGTTGTGATGGGGCGTGGCCACTTTGAAATTTTAAACTTTGAAATTTATGATTTGCGAAACATCCTGATGTGATGGTTAAAAACGAAAATCATTTTCGGATTCAGCGCTACAAAATACACAAGAATCAATTATCAAAAGCTAAAAAACATAACACAACTCAAATCTTGCAGTCTAGTTTTAATCTAATAGCATTTTGAAATATCCATAATTTTGTAAAGAATTAAGGTTGTTGCTTTTCACCATTTTACTTAACGAAAATTCTGTTATTTTTTCCTCTTATGTGTTTACCATAAGCTGTATATTTTGCATTAATACTTCAGAATGATTTTATATTTCAAATTTATATTACAATGTTAATTTTAGTCTCAAATATCTATATGTTTCATATATCTGGCGATTATTTATATTTTTACTAAATTTGTGAATGACCCCTATTTTGTAGCAAAAAATATGCTCAAACTTTAAACAGTTATTACTCGGTCAGTTTTAAGCGTAGAGTAATGGGGCTTTTTTTGTCTTAATTGTCAGTGTAATAGGAAAATATTACTAAATGTAACTTATAAGACCCGGGGACCGTATAAAATTTAAATTTCTTATTTTTTTAAGAAATGCTTTTATTGAGCAAAATTGCTTTTAAAATACTTCTTCACGTCATTTAAAACATTTTTGTAATTGGAACTATATGTCTATGACTAACAGTTTAGGACTTAGCCATTGGACACCGTTGAGAGATATTAAATTTCAAGCTATTTGGTTGGGTAGTTTTTGCGCTGTTATATACGGGCAGTCGGATAGACAGAAGGACAGACCAGACGATGACTATAGATGCTACTTATTTATATAATTACGAACGCACCTAAAAATGAGTAAAAATATGTCAAAAGCTAAATTCCGCTTTCAGTTCATTGAAATTCTATTCTTTTAATTATTTAAATAAAATAATTGTTTTTCTAAATCATTATAAATCAGTAAAATATATTGCAAAACATTTCTAACTTTAAAAACACATTTTAGAGACACATAAGCATTTTATATTCTAAGAATTTCTTTTTTTCATGCTTTGATCGCTTAATTTAAAATATTTCACTATTTCAGATTTATTACATTGAATATAATTTTTTATTGTAATAATATTTTTTTTTTGAGCCTCTCTAATTATTGTCAAAGTACAGAAATTTCGTATTGTGCCGATAGAATATTACTATGTATTATAAATTGAAATAGTGACAGCTATTTAAAGAAATAATTTAAAAATCACGACAGTAACTTTTTAGGTATATAATATTTCATAAGCATTAATAAAACAGAAATAAATGTAAATAAAATCGAGTTTCAATATATATTTTCAGCAAATTTATACTATGACGCCAATTTATATTGATATGGTGTTAAGTAACGAAAACCCTTTTCATTTCATTATGATTTATTTCTTTAATTTAAGGCATACAAATAAAGATGCTTTATTAAAAATGAATTTTTTGTAATTTTAGTAACTAGAAAACAGGAATTCTGATTTTCAAAATTTAGTGTCACGCCCCATGAAAAGAAAAAATACATATATATATATATATATATATATATATATATATATATATACATATAGATATATAGATATATAGATAGATAGATAGATAGTGCAAAGCATAATTCAGTTTGAAGACATAAAACATGCGTTTTATTTTATATAAAAAGACGTCATTCACATACGTTGAAAAATTCGATATTTACGATCCCGTTATATACAGAAAAGTATGCATATGACGTCACTATCGTTGAATAATGCACAAATTCAGAAAAATAAAGATATCGTCATTGAAAGAACTTGACATCCCCCACCTCCCCTAGAAAAAAAATCTAAGTATTCATATATTTGTAACATTAATATGGATACATATAATTATACATAGTTTATAATAGCTGCATGTTTTATCGGTAATCATTCATTTATACATTTATCAACACAGCACATTTTTTTATTAAAATTTGTTTCAGTTGTTATGGGAAAATGGCAACCAAAAGATGTAATAGTCTACTAATTTCCAACTATTTTTCCTTTACTTTCTACAGAAATGGCATATTTCACCTACCAAAAATAAAAAAAGGCGTTAAAAACTACAAAAAAATTAATATCTTAAAAATAAATTAACATGCGATTTTCAAACGAATTGCATTTAAAAGATTTTTTATTCTGTATACCGCGGTACGATAATTGACAATGCGCGATGCTTAGAAGTTTAAAAAATTGCAATAGAGATTATCAGTATTTAACAGTACGATGATACATCTGCTTTATATTACGGCTGGCTTCTGTAACGGGGTCGAAAGACATAGCATATTTGTTTTTGATTAAAGGAAAAAAAAATCAACGAAGTAGTTGAAATATGTTTCATATTAAAGTATAAAAAGAATATTTACAGCTTCTTTTAGTTCGAGAAATCTAACCAGTACGTAAATACGAAAACGACATTGAGTGAAATCTATTACAATATACTGAGCAAGCCAGAAATAAAAGTGAAAAGTTCTAAAGATATTTGTTTTTCATAAAATATTAGAGTTATCTTTCGAGATAACTTTATTACATGATGCTACTCGTTTAATTGATTGCTGATGTTATATAACAATAATTGAAATATATATTTAATTTCTTAATTTTTATTTACCGGTGTCAAAATTTTTTTTCTTTTAAAAATTCTATATTATTTTTTTCGGAATTAACAACTTGCATCTATCTCGCAGTCATTTTGTCTGGACATAAATCTCGCATTCTTTGAATTAAAGAAATTGGAGAACAAAAATCTTCCGCTAGTTAATTTTTAAGATTTAAATGATGTTTAAAATTAAATGATAGTTTGGTATTGAGTTATAGCAATGTTGTCAGCAAAATTTATGTTCTCTTTTCTAGGCGTAGTAGAATATATATTAGTTTAATAAAATCCAGCGTTTCAGTTAATTATTGAAATAATTAAGTGCTAATATAAATATGAAAGTAAGACATCAATAATTACCATTTTTTTTTTTGAAAAGATTATGATATCTACTATATATCAAGTTCTTGTTCTGACAATTAAACGGCATAAAATTTAATTGTTAAGATTAAAAAATGAGTTTCAGCAAAATCACTTTAAAGAAAATATTCCAATCGCAACAAATTAAAATCCCTTCTTTTAATTGACAAAGCAGTAGATGGCGATTGTTGGTATGATCATTCATGTATATATCATGTAACAGAAATTATATGTCTATGACGAATTATTTTACAGTGTGCATAAATAACAAAAACACATTTTTCAGACAAACAAAATCAATTTTTAAAAATTAATGTATATGTTAAGGTACATATATCCATGTCGTATTGACCTTTTTTTTTTTGTTTAGCATTATTTAATGCGGTCTATATGGTTTGATTAAAAAATGTTTACAAAAAAAAAAACAAAAAAAAAAAACAATCTGAAGTTTAAAAGATCATAAACTCTCTTATGTTCCCCATATTATTTTTCTATTTTCTTATACGTACAAACATGTTCTGCATTCTGAGGTACATAATATCTATTTTTTAATTTTAATTTATTTAGAATTTTTGACTTTTAACCCTTTCACTAAAAGTGAGTCCAAATGGAATCATCACATTCCTTTTTTTTCTATATATCCGGATGCTCCTATATTATTTAGTATAACGGAAATAAAAGCAATGTACACAAGCTATGGGTTAAGGTGACCCGTCATTTGCGATTTTGGTCGTTTTGTTAAATATCTAGAAAAATATATGAGGAATTAACCTGAAACTGCAGGTGTGCAAACCGAATAGTATAGGTCATATATTTCCGCGATGATTTTTTCCCGAAACCCCATAGGAGGCCGTCAACAAATTGAAAAAGAACGAATATCTTTTGAATAACCCTGTAAAAACTAATGTAGCAAAAGCGTTCAAACTCGAGATCATTAATACGTGGCTTATTTAATATACTGTGCCCATTTTTATGAGGATAGCATGTATACTCGTAGAAAAAGTAAGGTTTTTATGAAAACTGTCCAAATTTCGCCAAACGTTTCGCTTATAATTTGCAGAGTTCTTAATAAAAAAAAAAATGTTATTTTAAGAAAATATGAACAACAAACATTGTACACAATACTCTGCAATCAGAATTAAAAAATAATAAAAATTGGATGAACAAGTTGGAAATTGCTCGTCAAACGTGGCAAATGAGGTGCGTTCGTACTATTAGTTTTATAATTATTTTTTGCACCCGATATTGTACTGAATGTGTATTTGTTTGCACTTCATAAGTGCATAGTCTGCAACATCATTAAAATGCACTTGCAATAATTTTTTCCCATTCCCCTTAATGTAACGGGAAACTTTTGACTGTCCCTGTAATTAAATTACACATCCGATTTTCATAAAATTTGAAATGGCTCGACAAAATTTTGCAGCAATTATATATTTAAAATTTCAGCCCATTCGGAAGGCTGTAACATCATTAAAATGCACTTGCAATAATTTTTCCCATTGGCCGTAATGTAAAGAAAAACTTTTGACTGTCCCTGTAATTAAACTATACATCCGATTTTCATAAAATTTGAAATGGCTCGACAAAATGTCGCAATAATTATATGTTTAAAATTTCAGACCATTTGGAAAGCTTTAACATCATTAAAATGCACTTGCAATAATTTTTCCCATTGGTCGTAATGTAAAGAAAAATTTTGACTGTCCCTGTAATTAAACTATACATCCGATTTTCATAAAATTTGAAATGGCTCGACAAAATTTTGCATCAATCATATATTTAAAATTTCAGCCCATTCGGTTGGGCAGTTTTCGCTCTGTTACATGCGGACAGACGGACTGAACGACGACTATAGGTGCTACGTATTTATATAATTACGAACGCACCTAAAAATGAGCAGGTTTGGTAAAAAATGTTCACTGCGCATGCACGAATGCAATCAAAATATAATGTGCATAATGTATTGGCTAAGTATATAGAGCAACTTTCGTGAAAGTCTCAAAATCATAGCTTCAAAATTCTGAAAATTATCGTCGATAGAATAAGCTCGAAATCCGTTGTTCCCCAAAAGAAGCAAAAAGATGAGGGGTTGTAACAAATATATGTTGATTAGTGCCAAGATAGCGAACACAATATTGCACGTACTACTACATTTGGATACATTCCCTCATCTTTTTGTTTGCTTTTGGGAACAACGGATTTCGAGCTTATTCTATAGACGATAATTTTCAGAATTTTTAAGCTATGATTTTGAGACTTTCACAAAAGTTGCTGCATATACTTAGCTAATACATTATGCACATTACATTTTGATTGGATTCACGCATGCGCAGTGAAACATTTTTTAGTGTACCTGCTCATTTTTTATCCAATTTTTATTGTTTTTTAATTCTGATTGCAGTGTATTATGTACAATGTTCTTTGTCATATTTTTTGAAAAGAACTTTTTTTTTTATTATTACGAACTCTGCAAATTATAGGCAAAAAGTTTGGCGAAATTTGGGACTGATTTTATAAAAACCTTAATTTCTCTACGAGTATACATGCTATCCTCATAAAAATTAACTCAGTATATAATATAAGCCAATTATTTATAATATCGAGTTTGAACGCTGTTGCTAAATTAGTTTTTACAGGGTTATCCAAAAGACATTCGTTCTTTTTCAATTTATTAACGGTCCCCTATGGGGTTCCGGGAAAATATCTTCGCGGACATATATGACCTATACTATACTGTTTACACCCTTGCAGTTTCAGGTCAATTCCTCATGTATTTTCATAAATATTTAACAAAACGTCTAAAATCGCAAGTGACCGGTCACCTTTGGCCATATAGTGTATAATCCCAATAGAGAAAAATGTTTGTTTGTCTCCAATATATGACTGCACTACGCAAAGAAATGATTTTAATATTTCTGATATGAGATTCAGTTCATTTCGCAAAAAGAGACATGAGTAACATTCTTTTACACTGGTCATCAAAATTAAAGGATAATGATAGAAAATATGCTCACTAAGTTAATGTTGCAACCAATGACCAATGCTGCAATTATTTATGTTAATTAAATACTATTGAACGAAAATTGCACTTCTGCGTGTACGTTAGCGTCGGAAATATGCAAATTAGATGATTGACAATGTGGTGCGTAATGGACGTATTTTGGAATTTTTTTCTGTAGTGTTGTTTAAAGTTAATGCAGCGTCTGAATGTGATCAGTATTAATTAGTTATGGCTCAAAGGCATCATTTAAGTTGTGGTCAAAATTGGCGAATAATTGGTAGAATCGAGAAAGGTAAAAAACAAATGGACGTCGTCCAAGTTTTGAATATCCCTCAAAGTGTCATATCAAGAGCTTCGAGCCGCTTTTTAAGCACTGGATCCGTTGATAGACAGCCTGGTTAAGGGAGATCAAAAGCAACAACTGCATCCGAAGACCGTTTTCTACCATTGTGCTCCGAAGAAACCGCGAAACGATAACGAGAAATTTAGTTTGAGACATTCAGGCTGCCACGGTAACTCGAATTAGCCGTTCTACTGCTGTACGAAGTCTTAACGAGGATAGACTGTATGCCAGAAAACCATAAGTTTGTGTCCCACTCACTCCAGCTTCCCAAGGGGCCCGTTAAAACTGTTGCTGTCGTCATGTTCAATGGAGCCAAGAAGACTGGGCTTGAACGGGATATTTCACAGAAAAGGGAAGGGCAAGTTGTGTCTTCCTTCATCTCTTCAAATCAAAACACGTCTAGAATCAGTGTTCAGACTGTATCTGGATTCGTCAGTAAACAATACTTGAGCCCAGTCTCCTTGCCTCCATTGAACTTGACGAGGTCAACAGTTTAAACGGGCCCCTTGGGAAGTTGGAGTGACTGGAACACAAACTTTCGGTTTTCTCGCATACAGTCTATCCTCGTTAAGCCGTCGTGCAGCAGTAGAACGTCTAATTCGAGTTCTTGTGGCAGCCTGAATGTCTGAAACAAAATCTCTTGCAGTTGCTTCGCGGAATCTTCGAGCCACGATGACAAAAAACGGTCTTCGGATGCAGTTGTTGCTCTTGGTTTCCCTTGACCAAGCTCTCTATCAACGGTTCCAGTGCTTAAAAAGCGGCTCGAAGCTCTTCATATGACACTTTGAGGGATATTCAAATCTTGGGTGACCTCCATTGGTTTTTGAACTTCCTCGATTCTACCAATTATTCGCCACTTTTGACCCGAACTTAAATGATGCCTTTGAGCCATAACTAATAAATACTGATCACTTTCATTTTAAACAACACTACAGACCAGAATTCCAGCATACGTCCATTGCGCACCACATTGTCAACCATCTAATTTGCATATTTCCGACGCTAACGTATGCGCGGAAGTGCAATTTTGAATTCAATAGTATTTAATTAACATAAATAATTGTAGCATTGGGCATTGGTAGCAAGATCAACTTAGTGAGCATATTTTTTCTCATTATCCTTTAATTTTGATGACCAGTGTACATTGACTTTATAATTAATAAATGTTTTTATTTTTTTATATTGTATACGCTTCAATAATTTATTTTGTCTAGTTTATATAAATGTATTATTAAATTTTATTTATTATTTAATTTATAATTTATAATTTATTATTTATATTATTATTTAAATTTTAATTAAAAAACGAAAAAATGTTTTTTTTTTTTTTTTTTGTTTTTGTTTTTTACTTTTATTTTATATATTGAGCATAAAATCAACCTATTTTAAAAATTTCGGAATTTTAGCATAAAATGGTAATGTATGGGACTGAAAGGGTTAATTGACATCTAAGGGACTGGACATCAAGGCATAGACATCAAGTACTTATATACAGTAACCTCTCGTTACCGAATACGCTGTATCTCTGGTTAATACAGAAAAATTCGTTCGAACTTTTTTTATTTGAAGTAATTGATTAGGACATCGCTTAAAGTGAAAACCTCATATGATAATCCATACAAATTTTTCACAATTAACCGGCCATAATTTAAAGACTTTCGTTTTGTACATTGCTATTCAAAAGCAGTTTTGGTGCCACATATTTTATTATGAGATCAAGTAAATATTAGTAAGATTTATGAAGCGGAGTATAACATTTCACAATCGACAACGTGTGAAGTCGAAAGAATTTTGCCTGTTTTCTGATTATGTTACCAATCAAAATCTGGTGTATCAGATCAAATTTTGGGCTGCTTTGTAAAATTTAAAATTGATGAGGTGAAACGTTCATTTATCCCCCTATCGCCATGAAAAGTAACTCAATAATTAAATTGGGTAAGTACAGAATTTTTTTTTTGGTTTGTAGAATGTGAGTAATTATTTTGTATTAGCAATATTTTCGTTTACTGGCCTTTTTACCTAACACATTATAATAAAAGAACGTTGATTCTTTTAGCATAACTTTCTAGCTTATTTATTTAATTTAATTTAATAAATTCAATTTAATGGAATACTTTTACACTAATTAAATGTATACTGCGGACTTCGGAAACTGATGACGAAATATTGCATCTCATGGTTTCCGCATTAACAGGGGTTCACTATATCTAGTATCCCTTCAACTACTATTGTGACATATAAATGTACGTTTGAGGAAAACAGGTGTAACAGACGTTATATAGGCATGTGTAGCGTTAAATCACTGCGTTATATTTTATTTAGTAAAATAAAATTCATAATGGCCATTTCATCTTTTAAAAAGCTGAGAGGAACATATTAAAAGTAAGTGCAAGAGTAGGTTTGCACTCAAGAGTTTTAAACGACTATTACATCCACATATCAACATTATATATGTATATATGTATATATAAATAAATATATATATAACTTATTTATTAAATTTAAAAAATCAAAAAACCCGACTGCGTCAACTATTTTTTATATTACTTACCTAATTTTTTTATTTACTTTTATTGATGACTTTTAAATTGTGTTTAATTGTTAGTTCCTATCCATAAACACTGTTTTGATGAAGCCTATAGATGTCTATGAAAGTTAGAGTTACAGTAAAGCTAGAGATCCTACCTATACAACTTCCAGGTTGTGTAATATTTAATCGGAGCTTCTGACTGTAAAATAGTCAGTCAAATATCGTCTTCATTTTGAAAGACCTAACCAATGATATGCCACTAAATAAGGTGCGTAATTTTTTTTCCTCTACCACCATTTTGTATTTTACGGCTGATATTTGAATTTATGAAAACAAAACCTAGCCTGTAACCATCGGATGGTTAAGACGAATTCATAGAGACCTCATTCATTAAAATCCATCCAGCGGTTGGGATGTTCCGAGGGTATAAAGAAATCCACATACCCAGATACGCGTGAAACACATAACCCTTCTTTGCAGTCGGATAATAATAATATATTAAAATTATAATATGTTATTTAGATATATTTTTCATGCATTTTACGTCTGAAAAAGGATCCAAAAATTGCTATGTTGAAAAAAAAATACAAATGTAAATGGTGTGAACATTCGGATGACTTGGCTTACAGTCACATCTAGATCAGATGAAAAATTTTCTAGATTAATATATTTTGCTTTAAAATCTGTACAGAGTACTAACTTAAGCGATAAATAAGAGCAGTAAATATCTCTATATATATTGCGTATTATTTTTTATTGATTTATAGACAAAAACACGCAAGTATTCATAAAAATACCTTCAATCTTGAATAAAAAATTAAAAGAGATATTTACAAAATATTCGGTTATTATATATATTGAACGAGAAAGCGATTTTCCGAATGATATCGTAAACGATCGAACGGTTTTTCACAAAACCTGCCTCCTCTACTAAATCGAGCTCGAGAAAAATATTTAGCTAGGTCCTGAATTCAAGAAAATTTGTTTTTACAGGGCGACTAACTCTGCGCCAAAAGCACTTCTTGCTATAAATGAAAAAATTCTAAAACGGTTTACACGAAACATGTATTCTACACTAATTCGAGCACGAGAAACCCATCTAGGCAGATTTCGAATACCCGAAAATTCGTTTTGACAGATTAAAACAAACTCAGCACTAAAAATGCTGCTATATATTGAAAATAGTTCTAACGATTTTCACAAAAATTTACGTCTATACTAATCCGAGCACGTAAAATGGATCTACTTATGCCCCTAATTTGGGAAAACTCGTTTTGTATGTCTAAATCAAACTGATGTCTGAAAATGATGGCATAAATTGAAAATGCTTTCGGAAATTTTCTGCAAATAAGTGTTATTCGAATACAAGAAAACGATCTAACAATGTCTCGACTTCGTAAATATTCGTTCTTATAGGTTTAAGAAATTTTTAAATTTAATCATCAGTAATTTGAATTACCGCGAACATTATTGGTCATTGATCAGCAACACGATTACGGACCCTATACGCACGAATGCGGTGTAAATAGTTTCAGGAGCTTTCTTATTTGCCTTCTATAGCAAATCGAAGATGTACGAATTGTGATAATGCTGGAAAATGTAAAGTTTCCTACCGTCGCCTTCCAATCTAATATATAAAAATGAAAATTTGTCTGTCAGTCTCTAATTCTTTACAAATCCACAGTTTGAAGCTAGAATTGTGAAATGTTACGTACATGTGTTCTAAAACACGGCAATTAAAGTAATCTGGAATCGAATCATTTTAGTCAATTTTTAATTAATAAAAAACCCCCACCAATTTAACAGAAATTTCCTATCAAATTGAAATTTTTTTAGTTATAGTAGTTGTCTAGAATTACAAATTCACAATAAAATTCTTAGCACAACAAATACATTTCTATTGCAAGATTTCGACTTTAAAAATTTAAACGAAATAAATAGTTTGACGATAAAAAAAAAAAAAAAGTGAATATTACATCATGGAATATTTATTGAGAGATTTCTACGTGAAAAATGAAAATGAAAGAAATAGTTTAAAGAATTTAAAATGAAAAGTGAATATTACGCATAACATTTTATTGCAAGATTTCCACATGAAAAATGAAAATGAAATAAATAGTTTGACGAATTAAAAAAAAAAAAAAGTGAATATCACGTCATGTAAGAAATATAATGGGCGTCAGCAGGTATAATATATAACGTCATATGAGTTTGAAAAAACGTATTGAAACATGATAAAAACCTAATTATGGAAATAGTGGCATATTTTAACATTTTGAATTTCTCTGAATTTCTTTTCGCCGTTTTTTAATCTATTCCATATATACACGTGTATGTATGCATGCATATTAGAATTTACACTAAGTTTCTGGTCACTAGAGCTCATTCATAGTGAAGAACTGAAATAAAGATATCTTTAGTGGTTTCTTTTATCGTTCCGTTTTACTGTATGTTTAATTTTGAAATAAAGTTTTCAAAATAAAAATTCTCAAAATTCCAGGCAATGCTATGTACTTTAGCTAGTGAAATATAAATGAAATATAAATTAGAAAATAAGTTTCAAATAAATATTTTATTTTAAGTTTTAGACATAAAAGTATAGATACTCTTTATGCAGCTAATAAATGCTAATAAAAAAAATATATATATTTTACAATAAATCAAGAAAAGGAGATAAAAAAAATAACATTAAATAAATAAAGATTAAAAATAACATTGAATGTCTTTATATAATAAATAATGGCGACCTTCATTTTAAATCTTTAGTTCCAGACTTTTTATAACAAACTAATCTATAAAAATAATGCCGCATTTAAATAATTGAGTTTGAAGCGTTGTCTTTTATTTAAATTGAAATCCCAGTTAATTAAAAATTAAGTTTTGTACGAAAGCAAAATGACTTTCAGAGCTAAATAAAAAGTGAATAAACAGGCTTCTCTTACATTAATTGTTTTCCGTTATTATGCCAAATAGTATTTGCTTTAACATTTTTTTTAAAGTTTTAATACAGAAAAATGTTTGCTAATATCCCCAATTCTAGGGTAAAGTGGCCATATTTCGTCCCCTCTCCTAATTTCGTCGCCCTTAACTTCTTCGCTTCTGCGAAAGTGGCGCCACTTATGACGCAAGGCACAGGGGACGGGAGGTAAAAGGGGTCAGTGTTGAAAGTTTCGTTCGCCAAGACGCATATATAAGTTAAAGACGCCGAATCGCCTATTTTTAGAACACCTGAGTTCTTATTACGTCGTTTGTAGAACGTTATTTACTGTACTGTAAGTATTTATTTCTTATTCATTGCATGTATTTTACGTTGATAAGATGCTGACAGTAGCATACAGTGAGTTTTAGGACGCTCAGTTCCTCTTACGGTAACTGAAGCTTCGTCATATTGAGAAGTTGCGTGGTCCCAATTTCGTCCCCCTTAGAGTTCTTATTTTCTTCCGGGGGACGAAATTAGGAATACTTTTTCATGACTTTATTTTCAATTTTTTATCTCATGTTTGGATGGCTAATGTTTCGTTATGTTATTCTTCCACTGATAATTAGTACATTTCTTTGTGCCTTATTTTAACGTAAATTTAATTACTTTCTCATTTAGAGATAAACTTTGATTTAGTTATAAGTTAAGCCTCGGCGTATTGGATTTTTTGGGAGGACGAAATTGGGACCATTTTTTTTTTTATTATTGTTCAGATACTTTTGAAAAAAAATAATTTTTCTCACTGTTAATTTTTTTTACGATGTTTGCCTATGTTTCTATGTGCATGGGTAGTTACCCTATGTAAAATCCAAATTTGGTAGATTTTCACTGAAAATTACAACTACCAAGAGCCTAACAGTGACTGGAGGACGATAATAGGGCACCTTACCCTATATTTGCCACTTTTTACTTATTTTCGTTACAAAAAATAATAATAAATAAAATAAATAAATAAATAAAAAGTTAAACAAGTCGGAAACTGCACGTCACACGTGGCAAATGAAGTGCGTTCGTTCTGTAACTAGATCGATAAATATTCCGATCACGGTTCAATAGCTGTTACACTCTTATGAATGCTTGATGAATGAAAATGCTTGAATACAAAATTGTTTACGATTATGCATATTAAATTCAGTAAAACGGGAATAATAGGTCTCCATCTAAAATTGGACGTAATTACCATGGCATTTTTTTCCTGAAATCTTTATATCAAAATGCAGGTTATTTATTATTACGTACATATTTATGCATACAAATTTTCATAAAGAACAAATAAGAAAACACATTTTATATAAATATTTCAACGTCAGTTATAAACATAAACATATATATATATATATATATATATACTCATTAAGTAAAAAATATTAATATGGAATTTTAAAATGAATATTTAAGAAACTATTTTTTTTATTCCTTATAATCAATCAACGGAAAAAAGCAATAACATTAACCCTTTATCTACTTGACGGTACTTATAAGTATCATTAAAATTAACTCGTTATAAAATTCATTTAATACATCGATTAAATGTACTAAAGTTTAAAATGAGTTATAGATACATTGCTTTCTATTGTTCCAAAAGCATTATGGGTTACACAAAAGAAAAATATTTTTAAACGGATGATTTCTTTAACCTTTGCATCTTTTCACATTTCTTGGCGTTGGAAGGGGGGGGGGAGAGAAATTTTCAATTCGGAAATATTTCTATATTTCTATTGTATGAACATTATATTTTTACATATCCTAATTCTACAAAATACTAAGAAAAATATTTAAAATAAAAGATTTGAGCGGGGTTATAAATATTGCACAAAATCCGTATAAATTAAAATTTAATGAATCCTTCAATCCTTCTAAAATTTATGAATTCATTATGTAAATCTTTTAATGTAGTTTAAACAATTCACGAAAAATGCTTTAGAAGATAAAATTTTCATGAATTCATAATTCAGTACATAAAGCGTTAAAAAATTTAAAAAAAAATCATGATACTTTCATTTTGAATTCATTAGCTATCGGATAAATTTATTGCCCATAAGATGTGCTTTAACAAACCAATCTATAAAAACGCTACTACTTCTAATAACTATGGTTCGGTAAGCCTCATCTCTTTTTCAAAATTCAAATCTCAGCTAATCAATGTCCGGACTTTTGTACACAAACGAAATTACTTTTGCATGTCAAAAAGTAGAATGGAACATGTTCCACTTACAGTAATTGCTCCGGGATTTCCGGTATTACGCCAAATGATAGATCTTTTTATCCTTTTCAATTTTTAACGAAGGAAAACATTTGTTGATTAAACAAAGAAATGTTTGATTGAAATATTTTTTTTCTTTTGATAGATCAGTTATAAGCGCTTGAAACAACTTTTACTGGGATTAGAAATGTGTAATAGAAATAACAGTAAAATTTCTTTCACATAAATTGTTACTAATGGAATATCTTTGTTCTCTTTATATACAAAAATGACCATGCAGGCATAGCAAACACTCAAACTATGTATTTAGGTTTGTAAAATTTTCGATTAAACAAATGAATTATATACATAATTTTTCCAACAATATTCTAGTTGTAAATACTTTTTATTCATTTTATTGTTGAAATAAATATAATTATGATAAATAAAAAATAATAGGGTCATATAAATAAATAAATCTTGGTGGTATATATTTAAAACTGTATTTAAAAAAAATGATAATTTTCATATCAAATATAATAATGTATCATTTTATTGAAAACATTAACAAAATGATAACTTTTATTTTGAATTCATTAAATTGGGTTAATTTATTTCCCATAAAATATACTTTTACAATCCAATCTATAAAAACGCTACTACTTCTAATAATTATGGTTCTATAAGCCTCATCTCTTTTTCAAAATTCAATCTCAGCCAATCAATTTCCGGACTTTTGTACACAAACGAAATTAGTTTTGCATGTCAAAAAAAGATAGAACATGTTCCACTTACAGTAATTGCTCCGTGAATTCCGATATTACGCCAAATGATAGATCTTTTGATCCTTTTCAATTTTTAATGAAGGAAAGCATTTGTCGATTAAACAAATGAATGTTTGATTGAATTTTTTTTTCTCTTGATAGACCAGTTATAAGATCTTGAAACAACTTTTACTGGGATTAGAAATGTGTAATGGAAATAATAGTAAAATTTCATTTACATAAATTGTTACTAATGGAATATCTTTGTTCTTTTGATATACAAACATGACCATGCGGGCATAGCAAACTCTCAAAGTATGAATTTATTTTTGTAAAAATTTCGATTAAACAAATGAATTGTATACATGATTTCTCCAAAAAAAATATGCTAGTTGTAAATACTTTTACTGATTTTATTGCTGAAATAAATATATTTACGGTAAATAAATAATAATTGGGTAATATAAATAAATAAATCTTGATGGTAGACATTTAAAACTCTATTTAAAAAATGACAATTTTCAGATAACATATACTACAAAGTAGGGTGTATCGATTTTTAACTTTTTTTTTGTTTCCAAATTCCAAGTAGATAAAAAGTTGCTACTAGACACCACAACTTACCACAAAAAATTTTGGATTTTTAAAAAAAATGTTTAGGTCTCCCGCACAAGGCCTAATGTTTAGAAATTTTACTTTAAAAGTAAATTTTTACAAAAATTTAAAAAAAAACCTAAAACACTTTTTTTCTAAATTGCAAGTTAAAATTCCACTAACAATAAGCACAAAAAACGATAGTAAATGTACTTCAAAAACTTAGCACAACATTTAGGTCTCCCGCACAAGGCCTAAAAGTCGTAAATTTCAGCCAATTTTTGAACATTTTTCAGTGCTTTGATATTTGTGTTGTTGCGGGTTTAAAAATTAAATGTAACTAAAGCCTCGTTAGGCTTGATTGGAATTGTTGAAATAAGTGAAATAATAAATCACATTTCAATACGTCAAGCGTCAACTTGAAGTGATGGGGTGGGGGAAGGCCAGACTGCTGCGCCGCGATAATGCGACACCTATGAATCACTGCGCAGACTTGTCAGTAGTCGTCTGCCCGCGAGCGAGCCTTACGGTTGTGTTTTAGTGCGATAGTCTTGTTGTAAGAACCAATTGAGTGAGTGTTGTTGTTGTTCATAATGAGTAAAAAACCGCATCTAACTAGACAAACTACCGACAGGCCGGTTATCGGGCAACCTATGGATGTGAGTGAGTTTAATGTTCCGCCAACCAAGATGGATGTTTTGAAGTATTTTGAGTGGGTACACATTGAAATGAAACAAGAGGGAATACATCAGCCTGCAAAGAATGTAATTGCGTTAAGAGTTGCTTTAAAACTTGAGGAAATATGGAAAAGAGCTTCAATTCCTGTTTGTGGCACCAAAAACACAATATTTATGGTTTTAAAACTGCATGAGCAGCTTGAGAAAATTAAAAAGTGTTCAGGGCACAAAAGGAAGTATTCTAACTCCTACAAAGATGCAGTAACTAGCTTTCAGTCAAAAACTGAAACTGCATTGTTTGATATTTGTACTTGCAAATGTGACCTCAGCAACTGTATTTGCTCTATTGACAAAAAAGTCCCGGCACTAGAACACGAGCTTTGCTCAACCAACGTGGTCCTAGATTGATGTCAATTGCAGAGTGTGACAAAAACGAGACTAAAAAGCTTAAAAAGCGATTAGAAAGAAAATCTAGGTCACAAGCTTTAATGCAGGTAGTTGTAAAAAAGACTGAGGATGAAAACTTAAAATCTGTTGATAACATTGATTCTGGTGATAGTACAGATGATTCAATGTCTCACACATCATGTCAAGATAGTGATTTTGAAATAAATGTACTTGATACGAGTCAAAAAAGTGTTTTAAGTGTAGAAGTAAAACAAGAACTGCCATAACGCTTGTCTTTGTTTTCACGAGCTTGTGACCATAGGGGCATTTCTAGTAGAGCTGGAGCTCAGTTAGCTACTGCCATTTTGCGAGACTTAAATGTCGTTACTGCGGAGAACCAAGAAGCAGTAATCGACAAAACAAAAGTAGCACGTGAAAGACTTAAGTCTCGTAAAGAAGTAAGCTCAACTCGAACCTCCGATCTGATGGCCATATACTTTGATGGTCGTAAAGATGAAACCATAACAAAAGAAATTGTAGCTGGTAAAATTGTCCGAAAATCTTTAATGGAAGAACACATATCTATTGTTGAGGAACCTGGATCCAAGTATTTCGGTCATGCAACTCCCATAAATGGAACAGGAAAAGAAACAGTTGCATCACTTGTAAAGTATTGTGAAGAAAAAAACTGTCGATCTTAAAAAACTAAAAGCTATTGGTTGTGATGGTACGGCAGCAAACACAGGCACTTCAAATGGAGTTATCACCGTATTTGAAAATAAAATACAACAGCCACTGTAGGCAGTTGTGTGTCTACTACATTTGAATGAATTACCATTTAGAAAAATTATGGTTGCTCTTGATGGGCCAACTTCTGGACCAAACACATTTAGCGGGCCTATTGGTAAAAAACTTCTAAGCTGCCAAAATCTGGATGTTGTCAATTTTGTTGCAATTGAAAGCGATATACCAGAAGTTGATCTTAAAGAGTTGAGCACAGACGAAAAGTATCTGTACGAAATATCCAAAGCCGTATCAATAGGTACATGTACAGAAGAGTTGGCCAGACGAAACCCCGGAAACATCTCGCTCGCCAGGTGGCTTACCCTGGCAAATCGAATCCTTCGTTTGTATGTAGCCATGGATGATCCGACCCCTGAGCTGAGAATGCTTGCAGAGTTCATAATGAAAGTCTACATACCATCATGGTTCTCAATTAAGTGCAATCCCAAACCTCTTCAGTAACCGACCCCCTCTTGTTACCAATATGAGACTAGAAGAGTTACAGTTAATTGCGAAAACGGGAAAAAGTGGAAGGGTTGAATTTACAATTCCTTCTCACACTCAAGCTGTGGAACGAATTGAGAAAGAAGTCACAGAAGCTTCAAAGCGAGTGCGTGGGATGATCGAAAGAGATGGTTTCATTCGTGCCAGACTGGAAGACCGTAAAGAGCTACCTACGTTCGAGACCAACAGCCAGTACAAAACCTCAGTGAAGGATTAAAATGTAAGTGTTTTTTGTACTACTTTGATTTTTAATGTTTTTAAATAACATCTTTATCTTACTGTCTTCCATATAATATTTGAAATTCATTGGGGATCATTTCTGTAATTTTGTAAAAATCTGTAGGCCTACGTAAATACTGTATATAACTTCGTTTCAGGTTTTGAAGACAAGATGAAAGGACGAATATTTAAAACAAGTCAGTTAATTTGAAATAGAACAGGAAAACTGCGCTCATGTTCTATGAAAATACATCAGCAACATTTTGTACTTATATACTACATTTTATTCCACGTTATAATATTTTATACATTTGTAATAAACAATAGTAATCACAAATAACGATAGAGTTTATTTCAACACCTTTATCAAACAATTTACATCGTTAAACTATTTTTTTTAAGGTATACAACATTTATATATTATTTATGTAGTATGTATATATATATATTTATTTATTTATTTATATTGTGTCATTTTATGCCTCCTGTAACAAAAATACACTTAAGTCTGGTGTTTTTAACGAAAACACAAATGGTTCATTTACACTAAAATTTACGAAAGTTTCGTCAAAATTAACAAACTTTAGGCCTTGTGCGGGAGACCTAAATGTTGTGCTAAGTCTTTGAAATACATTTTATATCGTTTTTTGTGCTTATTTTTAGTGGAATTTTAACTTGCAGTTTAGAAAAAAAGTGTTTTAGGATTTTTTTAAAATTTTGTAAAAATTTACTTTTTAAGTAAAATTTTTAAACTTTAGGCCTTGTGCGGGAGACCTAAACATTTTTTTAAAAATCCAAAATTTTTTGTGGTAAGTTGTGGTGTCTAGTAGCAACTTTTTATCAACTTGGAATTTGGAAACAAAAAAAAAAGTTAAAAATCGATACACCCTACTACAAAGTGTATCATTTTATTTTAAACATTAACAAAATGATAACCTTCATTCTGAATTCATTATGAAAGGGGTAAATTTATTTCCCATAAAATATACTTCACAATCCAATCTATAAAAACGCTACTATTTCTAATAATTATGGATCTCTAAGCCTCATCTCTTTTTCAAAATTCAATCTGAGCCAATCAATGTCCGGACTTTTGTACACAAATGAAATTACTTTTGCATGTAAGAAAAAGATGGAACATGTTCCACTTACAGTAATTGCTCCGAGATTTCCGGTATTACACAAAATAACCTTTTTATCCTTTTCAATTTTTAATGAAGGAAAACATTTGTTGATTAAACAAATGAATGTTTTTCTAATGATAGAACAGTTATAAGCGCTTGAAACAATTTTTATTGGGATTAGAAATGTGTAATAGAAATAACAGTAAAATTTCATTTACATAAATTGTTACTAATGGAGTATCTGTGTTCTCTTTTATATAGGATGTTCCAATATTCGACCGCAAATTTCAGAGAGGTGATAGAAGGCATCAAGATATTGAAAAAATACCATAGAACATGAGATCACAAAATACATATTCAGTCACAAACACTAGCGCCAATTTTTCAAGAATATTGGGTGGGCTCAAAAAGTTTTGAGTAAAATAACACATATAATTTTTTCCCTTAGTGTGTATGTGTGTGGAGAGAGAGATGGGGGAGGAGCGAATGACTAAAGATGACAATTGGAAGTTAAATTAAGTTTTTTCTAAGCAAATTTTTAAATTATTATAGTTATAATTTAATTATCATTTTAAAAATAATTTTATTAAATCATATTCTGATACGTTCTTCCTTATAAATGCATTAATATTTATTTTAAATAGCATTGGAATTGCTAGCTAAGGAAAGCGCAAAAAGATTAAATGTCAAGAAATGCACACATTTTGGTCACCTAAGTGCTTTATCAATTTTGCATGAAATTTGCTTTCGTAAGAAATTTAACTATATATTCGCTGAAGGGGTTTTCAGTGCTCCTGTAAGTCTAATGGATGTCCTTCCTATTTTCAAATATGAGAACTTTAATAAAAACAAATTTACTTTGAACGATTAAATATATATAAAAAAAAGCAATTTAGCTAATTACAACGACCATCTCGAAAATGATTTTTCCAAAGACTAGAATTTAAGAAATAAAAAATCGCACGGAGTTGATCATACATTACGTATGCCATGGATTACATTTTTCGGTACTGTAAATTTTTAAACTTCTACGGAGCTGGTCATACATTACGTACGCCATGGATTAGATTTTTCAGTACTGTAAATTTTTTAACTTCTACGGAGCTGGTCATACATTACGTACGCCATAGATTACATTTTTAAGTACTGTAAATTTTTAAACTTCTGCGGAGCTGGTCATTCATTACGTACGCCATGGATTAAACATTAATATTACTGGACCAATTTTAAATGAAATTTCATTCTTAAACTTCTAAACATCCCACGATATTACTTTTTACATCGTCGTATAGAGGAAAAAAATGTACTTTTAAATGCAATTTATTTGAAAGCTGTATCTCAATTTGTTTCTGAGATATTATTATTTTTATGTAGTTTTTATTACTTTTTTGTAATAGTGGCAACAAAAGTATCCATCTCTGTTGAAAGTAAAGGGAAAATATGGATTACTGTATAGACCAATCAGAAAACGAATAAAATGCTGAGTCGACCAATAAAAAGCTTCAGATATGTTTTTGATTTACTACCCTGACCGAGGGCAATATCCATTTTTCCAAATGGTTAAAAAAATAAATTACGAATTAACTCAATTGAAATTATGTGGACTGGAATATCAAATTATCGGGTGGGCTCGCGCCCCATGGGCCCATATAAGTTGGCGCCAATGGCTCACAAATACAGGGAGTTTCATTCATAAGTGAACTCTAAGTAAAAAATCAAAACATAGCAATGAAAATGCAACGATATGTACCGTATTTTGTTGTGGTATGTTATAACATCAAGAAAAGTTCTGAAAAATAGGGTGCTCAAGCAATCAATGAAACCGTATGAACTGGCAATGACAGTCCAAAATGTGGAGCATAAAGTGCATACTCCTGTCGCGTATGATGGAAACTTCTACCACTTATTTCAGTATTATCACATTTACAACAAAGGTGAGAATGTCTATTGAAAGTTTCATTATAATATACTTCAGTTTTCTGAAAGTTATTGCCGCCAACACAAATTTAATTAAGCCAGAATACCTTGTATTTTTGATTAAAAGCATGATTTGGGATTTCATGTTTTATGGTAATTTTTCATCTTTTGTTGCCTCCTATCGCTCTTTTAATTTGTTGGTAAAATTTTGGAACACCTTGTACACAAAGATGACCATGCAGGCATACAAAACCACTCAAAGTATGTATTTAGGTTTGTAACATTTTTGAATAAAGAAAGGAGTTATATAATTTCTCAAAAAATATTCTAGTTAAAGATGCTTTTACTACTTTTTATTGTTGAAATAAATATAAGCTATTACGGTAAATAAATTATAAAATGATAATGTAAATAAAAAAAATGATAGAATATATTTTAAACTTTTTTTTTTTACAAAAAATACTGTTTTCAGATAAATTGTACTACAAATTGAATCATTTAAAAGATTAATAGTTCATTCAATATATAATTAGGTTATAATTTGTTTTGTAAATCTAGGAAACATATTTTAGAAACATACTTCTTTTCTACTTTTCTCTGACTAAAAATGACTTTTGTGACTTTTTAGGCGGATTTGGGCTTTAGTTAACCTGAATTAAAAAATGGCATAATTTATCTAACTGTGTATTGGCAATGTAGTATTCTGCCAAGAAGGCCCACAGACAGGATTGATGATTTTATGATTGATCTATTTCTAAAACAGAAATAATGATTTAGATTTTTTTTTATATATTGCAAGGTCTGCGTATATATGTGCGATTCATTAAAAAAAAATTGTTTTATAAGAACAAAATCTGAGTAATAGGTACTTTGGACTCTCCAGAATGTCACGTTTTTTACAGCGTAGAATGCAGAACCGTACATATTAATTAATTTAAAAAAGCGAATTATTACTACTGATACATCGCGAATTATTACAACTGGTTTGTGTTTTAAGTAACAAGTAACGATTTAGAAGTATTTAAAAACCGAACCACAAAAAAAGACACATGATATTAAAATTTCATGAATTACATCAAATCGAACAAAAAGAAAACAAGAGAAAATCACAAAGATTCCATTTTTATATATAATCAAATTAAAATTCAAAATTTAGAGTCCTACGATTCATTGTTTCATTCGTGTGTATTTTGTAATTTGTTTATTAATTATTTATTAACATTTTACTGTAAAAGACGATAGGTGATTGTTAAATCTTTATTTCTTCATAATGGTGGCACGTTGAAAATAAAAAGGAAGAATAGTGAAATGCAGGCAAAATTTTTAAATTATGTGCAACTTTAAGCGTGCTGCACAACAGAGCACCGCCAGACTCATGGGAAATGTGTTTTTATACTTCAGTCAAATATTCCGAAAACACTTATTTGAAGAACTAAATAATATGATGATCACCTCCAAAACAGACATTTTAATAATGGAAACCGATTGAATAAACGAACATAAAATTTTTAAATGCAATTTTTACTTTTTTGTAGAAATAGAATCGCATTAGTTCGAACCTGCATTTTTTCGCTGGGAATCTGGAGGAACTACAGTTAAACAACACGGACTTGTTAGCTTGGCGGTAATATATTCGTGAATAGAACAGCAATTTATATACATTTTGTAGTTACACGTTATTCCATGAGGTATAAGCTACATAAGCCGATGACACGTGTAGCGTATCAAATGTTTTGTACAATTTTATCTAGAGGATAAAGAATCTAACCTTATCCGTTGTCACAGGCACTAACACGTTAGGGCTTTGAATATAAGATGTTATCACTTTAAAGGGAAGGGGCTCTGCACTTGATATCGTCAGATATCTCTAGGGACGAAGTTTCGTTTTGTTATTATCATTTCTTATCAACCCAAAATTTTCTCTTTTTATCTCGTTATTTTATTTTTAAATTAAATTAATCTGTTGTCTTCTTTTTTAGTCACATCTATTGTTATGAAAAATACAAAGTTGTTATTAAATTCATTAAATGTTTATAACATCATTTCGTTCCAAAATATGGAATTTGCTGTTCATTTTCCATGTGCCCACATAACTCTCTGTTGGAGAAACCAGATGCAAAATATGTTTGAAATGATACGTGTTATGTTTACTAGTAAAGAAAAAAAAAAGATTGTTGCCCAACTGCTTTGTTGATAAGAAGCTGACCTTTCACCCTCCTAGAGCAGGTGACAAGTGGAAGAACATATTATTACTATTGAATGGCTTATGTAACAAAAGCATATTATTAAATAATTTTAATTAGTAACTTTCTTTTTCAAATGCTAGTTGATATAAATTTATTTCATGTATAATAGTAATACTTTATTAGCTTCTTCTCTTCACTTGAATCCGTAAAGTATGAAACTGATAAATGTATAACCATATCTGTATATTACTGCAAACGTATATATAAAAAAAATGTAATCATGAGAAAACTTTTTAGATATTCATAATCATATAATCAGAAGAGGCGGGAGACAATGAATGGGCGTAAATGGGCAGGAGGAGTTCCAAAATTACCAAAATGTTGGTAACGTTATAGGTGTACATCTCATTATTCACTTTTTTGCGATCAGTCTGATTAAAAATATCAAAGTAAAATTTAAACAAAAAATAATAAACATTTCATTTAATAATACGAAAAATGGCAGTTTGTTGGGAAAACAACTATGATAGTCCAAGAGCTGTTAAACATTTTAGGGAAGGTATTTGAGGCACCCTGAAAATTTGTGCAACACTTCTTTTGTAATGCCTGAATACAAAATCGAATGTCTGGCTGAAGGATCGTGGCCCAAAACCTGTGCCAGACAAAAAATGGCACTTGACACGTGTCTGGCACAGTTTTGTGCCGACTAAAGTGTCTGTCATTTTCAAAATATTTTTTTCTAAGCATAAATATTATTGTGCCTCAATCTCAGCGTTCCTTAAATACCTTTTTTGGGTAGTCAAAAAATGGCACTTGACACGTGTCTGGCACAGTTTTGGGGCCGACTAAAGTGTCTGTCATTTTCAAAATATTTTTTTCTAAGTATAAATATTATTCTGTTTCAATCTCAGCGTGCCTCAAATACTTTTTTTGGGTAGTGTCAAAAAATGGCACTTGACACGTGTCTGGCACAGGTTTTGGGCCACGATCCTTCAGCCAGACATTCGATTTTGTATTCAGGCATTACAAAAGAAGTGCTGCACAAATTTTCAGGATGCCTCAAATACCTACTCAAAAATGTTCAACAGCTCTCCTACTATGACTCATGTTTCAGAGAAAGTGCGACTTTGAAATTGCACTGTAATGTAATTATTTTCGTTAATCTCAAAATAGATGTATTTGAAATAATTCAGATTTTTGTCATGAAATGTGTCGCTTTAAATTTCAGACACATAAACATCCAATTTTAATATTCTTTGCGTTACATATAAAAACTTTGGAACGACTTCTTTGGATTTAATTCATTTATTCGTTTATTATATATTAAAATATTTTATATTTAAAACAATTTTAATTGATTAAAGCGTAATAATCTTACAACACATTTTCTTTCAGATGTTAAAGCATTGTCTTCATTTATATAATATTTTACGCTGAATAAAGTTTTAATTTACATTTAAATCAGATTTAAAGCGGAATAAAATCTGCCGTTTACCATTAAGAAAAAGTTTTCTTGTAAATAAAAAGGAAAATTTTAAATAAGTAGGTATAACAAATCTACTAATGGCGACGCTTTTGGCCACCAGTGTTCCTAAACAATAATTTCTATAGTATATTTCTCTTGCACACGTTCTAGAAATATTTAAAAATGATTTTTATTTAAAATAATGGGGAGAAAAATAGTCATCTGCGGTATTTTTTGGAATAAGGGTAAAATTATCTAAAAATCAATAATATATTTTTTTTTTATACGAATTATATCAGGATGAATAAAGGATGTTTCTAATCATCTAACGCACGTTCAATCATCGTGGTTTCATGACACGATTAGAAAATGGGATTTTTATGTAATTTGTATAGCGAACATGGGCGTTCTCTTGTACTGTAATAACGAACTGGATTCTGAATTCACTACTGGAAACATTTTGAATATCACTTACTGCAAAAACACTAATTGGGTTCCTTCAACGACAGTATAATATTTTGCAAATTACGTTCTCTGACAAGTTTTTTTTTTTTAATCTATCAATGAACAGAGATGTTTTTAGAAATCGGAATAATATTCATTAAGATGTATCGCGGTACATCACATTTGTTTCGAGTTATAATTTCCAGACAGCTAGTTTTCATATAAACGAGATATGGCATAATGCCTTTGCCATTAGCTCAGTTATTTATTTTTCTGAATAAAAATTTTATATAATCACTGCAAATAGGGCAATGTTATTTTAATTAGGGAAATATAATATATCCACAAACATAAGTATACAGAAAGCTTTCCCGAATTATCCACTTTTCCGAAAAGCGTTATTTAACATCGAAAAACTCAGAAAGCAACACAATCTCGAGATATAAAGAAAAATATTTAAAAGAAAAGTTTAATTTGTTTCCACTGATTTTTGGACACGTTTCAAAGTGGATCTTATAGTTCAGTTTACACAATGAGAAACCGGAGGCTACCAATTATAAAGTGAACATTGTCATGTTCAGAAGAAAAAAACAAAACAGACATGATAAACTAACATAATTTATATTAAACTTAAGATTAATATTATTTTGTTATTGTTGCTTATATAAATTCACTTACACATCTGAAAATGTTTCATCAAATAAACTGTACAACAGTGATTTTGTCCTAGAACTAAAATTAGTTGATTCTAGATCAGTTTTTGGCGCTGATTACGAATATGCTTTCCGTTTATCTCTAGGTGGTCCACGTTTTGAAAAAAAATGAATATTTAAATTTATGCATATTTAAGCTTTTTTGTGCTATTTTGTGCAAATTTTAGATACAATATTATGTCACATCTAATTACGTTTTCTAGACAATGACTACTTGACAATTTGCTTTAGATAAATCTCACGATTTGCATATTATTAACATTTATTTATCGGTTATTAAGCCTAATTTGCATAATTTTCAATGGTGTAATGTTTATTTCACTCTCAACTTTAAAATAGTCGCTACAGAATTGACCTAATGTTTTTCTACACCAGATTTGTATGCTGATTTCAAATCTGTAGTCTGATTTCTTATGTCATATCTAGTTTTTGAGTAAGATGAATTTCTACTTTTGCACGGCATTAACACAGGTTTGATATAAGATGCTTTTTAGGAGTGTGTAATTCGTTGACAAGAAGGTGAATAGGGTCAGATTCATATCAGAGACATAAACAAAAATTTATATAATCTAAAAGAAAAATAAGTAGAAGAATTTATCCTAACTAGTTGAAGTTTATCATACAAAGTATCATAAAAAGCTATTTAAGGCTTTTTTGACCAAAAACTAAAATTTCACTTTTTCAAAAACTAGACGTGATACAAGAAAACAGATACAAAATTTGAAATCAGCTCAAAAAACTGGTTTAGAAACATATTAGCGTACTAGTGCGGCAGAAAGATTTGAACGTCAAGAACCATTATTAGAAAAACATGAAAAATATGGAAATTAGGTACGATATTTCACAGTCACATGTCAGTATAATCTCAGAAACAACGTTTTTGTGAAGTAAATTAGGTAGTAATCATAACATAAAACAAAAAACCCTGTCTGATATTGCTCTATAACTTATATTTTCAAATAATTGTATAAAATTTACTAAATTTGCATAAATTGAAATATGCAAATATCTCTCAAACTTGACGTGCTGGAGTAAATCTAAAACTAGATTCGGAATCAGCACAAAAAACCTGTTAAAAAACAACTAATTTCTGTTTTAAGACAGAGCAAAAGTTCAAATTTGTTGACCAGTGATACTGACAACATCCTAGAAAACGATATACCGGTTTAATATAACTTATTAAATTTACTCTAAAATCTACTTAGAAAGGACCACGAAAATAGGTGGCCTCACAAGTTACTTTTTTTTCTTTAAATCGTGAAAATATATTATTTACTGAGGTTTCTAAATAAAAATAAACGCTTTTTCGTAAGCGTGTGTAACTGGGAAAGGGTTATTGCATGTCTTCATTCTAGTTATATTATATTTTCCTCGATTAAGACACATTTTTATTTTTTATCAGCGTACAAAAGCTTAAACAGTTTAATGCCGTAAAAAGTTTTTTCAACCTTTTCCTATGAAATGAATTAAATGTATAGTTTTCAATAAATATTAAAATTCTATTTATTTTTTACATAACACAGAAATAAAATCCTATTATCAAAAATCAATAATATAATTTTTCATATGTATGCACTATGTCAGGATAAATGTAGTTTGTTCTCAATTATGTAACTCACGCGCGATCATTGTGGTTTTATGACACAGTCAAGAAATTGTATTTTTATGTAATCTGTGTAGTGAACAAGGCGCTCTCTTGTACAGTATTAACCAGGGCTTCGGAGTCGGTGAGAAAAATGGACGACTCCTACTTCTACTCCGACTCCCTGATTTTAACAGATCCGGCTCCGACTACGGGAAATTTAACAGATCCGACTTCGACTCCGGCTCTTTCGCTCAAAAAATGGGCCTGACTCCGACTCCTACTCTGCCTCCTACTGCGCATCCCTGCTTGTAAAATGGGAGACTCCGACTCTTATGCTCAAAAATGGGCCTGACTCCGACTCCGACTCTGACTTCTACTGCGCATCCCTTCTTGTAAAATGGAGACTCACACTGCGACTCCGGGAATTTAAACAGATCCGACTCCGACTCTTTCGCTCAAAAATGGGCGTGACTCCGACTCCGACTCTGCCTCCTACTGGGCATCCCTTTTTGTAAAATGGGAGACTCAGACTGCGACTCCGGGAATTTAAACAGATCCGACTCCGACTCTTTCGCTCAAAAATGGGCGTGACTCCGACTCCGACTCTGCCTCCTACTGCGCATCCCTTCTTGTAAAATGGGAGACTTAGACTGCGACTCCGGGAGTTTAAACAGATCCGACTCCGACTCTTTCGCTCAAAAATGGGCCTGACTCCGACTCCGACTCTGACTCCTACTGCGCATCCCTGCTTGTAAAATGGGAGACTCCGGCTCTTACGATCAAAACTGGGCCTGACTCCGACTCCGACTTTGACTCCTACTGCGCATCCCTTCTTGTAAAATGGGAGACTCAGACTGCGACTCCGGGAACTTAAACAGATCCGACTCCGAATCTTTCGCTCAAAAATTGGCGTGACTCCGACTCCGACTTCGCAGCCCTGGTATTAACGAATTGGGTTCAGAATTAACTACTGAAAACGTTTTGAATATCACCTACTGAAATAAAATCAAATGGCTGTATTCTCTATTTCAAATTTTTTTGACACGTTTCCCTGCATTTTTTTTTTAAATCTATCAATGAACAAGTATATTTTTTGGTAATTGCATTGAAATTAATTAGCATGTACTGAAATGATAACATGTGTTTTGACATGTTTCCTAGACATTGCGAAATAGGATTAATATGAATGCGATATTTTGTCTTAGCTCATTTATTTATTTTACCTTGTTTAACCCTAGAACTACCGGAAATTTTACTCAAGTTTTATAAAAACATTCTACACCAGAATTTTTACTTAAAACTATTTAATTTGTTTATTTAACTTATTATTGTCTGATTTATACATTTCGTTTGTTTTGAAGAAATTTCTGGTTTGAATAAATATTTTGAATGTACATGTCGGGTCCATTGGACCCTTCTGGTAGACAGAGGGTTAAAAATTCTTATAACGCATTCAATCCACGTAGAAGAATATTACACGATTTAAAATTTTTATTTACTTATGAATTTAGACACTTTAATACAAGTGTAAAATCGTGATCAATAAAGCAAATTTTTCTGTAACTTTAACGCTAATTCTTACTTTATTTTGAAATAAAACTGTGTCTAAAAACCTTTTTATAAGTCCTAAATATTGTAACAAACTTAAACAGTTAATTGGAAATTTCACGGGATCTTTACTGTAAACATATATATAAGTATATGTACACTTAAACATATACGTAAGTGCAATGTTTATTCTAAATACACAGACAGTCTTAAGATAATGTGCTTAACAGGAACAGAACAAACAAGTTGAAAATTGCACGTCAAACGTCGCAAATGAGGTGCGTTCGCAGTATAGCTTATTTTATAAATATTTTTTGCACCGCATATTGTACTGAATATATATTTTAGTGCATTTCAATAAGTGCATATCAATTTCATTCTGTTCGAAAGGCTGTGACATCATTAAAATGCACTTGAAATATTTTTTCCCATATGCCATAATGTAACGGATAACTTTTGACTGTCTTTGTATTTAAACTATACATCCGATTTTCATAAAATTTGAAATGACTCGGCAAAATATTGCAACAATTATATACTTAAAATTTCAGACCATTCGGTTGGGTAGTTTTTGCTCTGTTATACAGACATACGTTCAGACACATGGACGGACTGAACGACGACTATAGGTGCTACGTATTTACATAATTACGAACGCACCTAAAAATGTTAATTTTATTGCTGTGAATTTAGTATTTGTGGTTATTGACCATGAAAAAGATTACTTGAGGTTTAAAAACATTAAACAAAATCGAGAAAACAGATTAATATGCTGCAACATCTACTCTGAAACGTTTACAAAAATTACGGGCACGAAAACAACCATATATCTTTAAGAATTTGGAATTGTATTTGGTTTCTGAGATTTCAGAAAATAAAGTAAACCTTTACGGAACATTGGGAAAAGTAGAAGAGACTATGCCATATTTTCGTAAACCGTACTAAATGTATTAAAAAAATTAAATCTGAATTTTTAATTCTTGAATTTTAATTCACATTGCTAACAAGGCGTAGAACCAACAGAGCGAAATACTATCCAAGCCAGAGTTCGAACCTGGGTTATTGGTTCAGCCGACCAACGCTCTTCCAACTGAGCTACGAGGATATACGTAGTAGGGTGGGTCGAAAAAAGCGAAAATTTTCAGATCAACTTCTAATAGAGCAGAAAAGTTGCCTTTTGCAATTAGAAGAATAAAGTAAAGAATATTTTTGAAATCAGTTAATATCTTTAGGTCGCGCATTGCACTTGAATTTTTGAAAATATGATGAAAAGTGACGATTTTTGAAATTAATGATGAAAATTAAAAAATATTCAGCGCTACTTCTAATAGTGCGTAAATGTTGCATTTTAGAAAATTTAACCAAAATTGACATTTTTGAAATTACATGATGGAAATATATATATATATATATATTCAGACCTAGAAAAATATGCAGCCCGAAAGAGCAAGAATAGTGTCAGGTTTTTGACGCCAATCCCAATTTTAGTGCTCACGATTACTCACAACTTAATGACTCGTCTACCTGAAAGGTTACTTCAACTCCCATATTTCACAGAACAAGCACAGAGAGCATTTCGTCTCTCATTGCTTCAAAACTCTCTCAGACAGTCACACATGGCATTTCTTTCCAAATCCGTCTGAATCTCAATTCGCTTATTGTTCTATTTCATCTGTGATCATTGACAATCACAGGTTTTTGGGACGAGCAAAGACTCCGTTACGCTCATAACAGCTTGTATCACCTCCTCCAATTATTTTTGGTAACTGACGCGATATTGTTATTGTCTTGAACAGATGCATTTCTCCTAGAATAATAGAATGATTCCTATTAATGTCAAAGAATATAGACACACATGTCTACATGGCGTATAAAACTAACTGTTTCAATTCATTGATAGCGTTTTCAATGGATCTTACAGTCTGAGAGTTCTGTTTGCGGTTGTTACTGACAAATCAGCCCTCGATTACGGGCAGCAAGATTCTCAGGACAGAAGCCTGTCACACAGCATTAAATATTTGCAGAAGATACATGTTTTAAATATTAATTGAAGGCATTTGGTTTATTAACATGCATTGTTGGGATATTGCATTTGATTAATTAAAATTTGACAACAAATAGTGTTACAAAAACATGTAGTTGCTTACATTGTTAAAAATCGGCAGCAAACTGTTTAATCATTTGACTTTTTTTGTAAATAACGGTTACTTGACCATATTGTTAACGTATTATTACCATATTATTGACTATATTATGGTCACGATCATAAAAAATACGGTTAATAATTGTTATCTGTAAAATCGGTCGATTGTCTGGGCAGTTTGCTGCAATTTCTTAACTTTGTACCTATAGGACCAGATAATAATGCCGACCCTGTGCTTTTTCCAATCAATATGTTGAAAAAAGTGCCTAAAAGGTAATTTAATGAAAGGCATACGACAAATAAACCAATGAAAGGGCCTACATATCACCATTTCCAAATTCCAAATAGTCCCTTATTTTCTATACCGTATTGAAATTAGTGCCGTCACATCCAACTACAACGACTTCATATAAGGAGATGTTCTTTTCAGATAAATATAAAACAACAATTCTAAAACTATCTCTACCAGTTCCAGCTCTAGTAGTTATATGACCAAAGTAGTTTGAACCCGGTACTTGTATTGCAGAAATGTGCTATTTTTGACACTGTCGGGGATCGCACCGTTCCTAAAATTTTCGCACTTTGCTACCAGTATTTTAAATAAGAATTCTTCGTGGTAGAATCCTTTAACGTTTATAATAGAAATGTACAACAAAGATTATTGTTTTAATTTAGTGGTAGCAAAGTGCGAAAAATTTAGGAACGGTGCGAGCCCTGCACTGTTTTCCAAATTTCAAGTGCCATGTGCGACCTAACGATATTAACCGGTTTTAAATATTTTTTTGTGTTATTCTTCTAATACCAAAAGGTGACATTTACGCACTATTAAAAGTATCTCTGAATATTTTTTTTTTTTTTTTATTTTCATCATTACTTTCAAAAATCGTCACTTTTCATCATATTTTCAAAAATTCAAGTGTAATGGGCGACCTAAAGATATTAACCGCAATCAGAAATATTTTTTGCGTTATTCTTCTTATTACAAAAGGCAATATTTCTGCCCTATTAGAAATTCATCAGAAATATTTCGCTTTTTTTCACCCACCCTAATACGGAGTCTGGCACTTCTCACTCTTTATGTTGGTAAGGCTGCAACTGCAGAACAAGATGGAATAACTTCATGAACCAAAACCCTGCGGTAAACATGAGTTTAAATTAATACAGCATTGATAATTATATATATATATTACAATTTGTTAGCAATGTGAATTAAAATTCACGAATTAAAAATTTAGTTTTACTATTTCTCGGGCGTAGTTCATCGTTTAAAATTTTTAGTGTAAATGTAAGCTAACTAAATTAAAAAGATATTTTAGCAAACGTTTGCCTTTTTCAACAGTGCCTTTAAAATTTTAGAAGAAATACATATATTAATATTATAAGCAATAGAGCTATTTAGAGGGATTTTTCGGAATATTTGCAACACAAATCAAATCATTTGTTTAAACTATTGTTTTAGATTTTAATGCGATTAGAAAAAAAGTGAAAATAACCTTATAATGAAATGATATTACAGAAATTTTTCAAAGCTGCAGTTTTATACTCCATATCTTTTAAGAAGAAGAAAGCTCGAAATTTAGAATTAGAAAAAAAAAACTCTATAATGCTTTAAGAACTATATATCTAACTAAGAATTTATAACCCATCGTAAATTATTTTACTGACAGTCCATGTATTACAAAGATTTTCTTACAAGTTTTCATTAATTATATTTTAAATTGCCGTCAGTATATGAGCACAAAAAATATTCAACTATTCGTTCTTTCTTCTTTATAACAATTCAGTGCAGTTTTATACAAGTATTAATATTATTTTTGTGTAACTATTGAATAAAACATAATGTTCCCGATTTTTGGATAAGTTATTAGAAATATTGAATGTTTTCCATTAAACAACATAGTTTTCTGATCACTTAAATTACTTATCCATCCTTTACCATTAAAGAACGATTTTCTTAGGCTTTTCATGATTAAACTTGGATAGAATTGATCTGTAGGGATTTTGATTAAGCACTGATGGGATATAAATTAATGAGGTTAGATGCATTTCTAATTATACTGCATCATTGATTGATTTCCAGCAATTTCGTTATACTAGAAGATAATTTGAAAAGAAATTATTTACAGAATTCTTTAATCCATCACTAAAAATGATTTCCTTAAATTAAACATTAAAATAAACTATTATTCAGTAAAATTCAGTAAGCATTAATGTATTGTATTAATACTGTCTTTACTTTCTTCTATCTTTACAAGAAGAAAGTATTGGATTCGTGAAAATTTTCGACTTCCGGTTTTCGACGGATTTATACGTTTTAGAATGCCCAGAACACGATTTGATGCTTTTTAAAAAATGTCTGTCTGTGAGTCTGTATGTCACTCTGTCACTCTGTCACTCTGTGAGTCTGTATGTGACAAAAATTTTGTGGGCGCTCTATCTCAAGAACTAATTCACGGATTTTCATAAAACTTCAGATTCAGTTAGTCCAGGATATAGTTTGGTGCTGATTACTTTTTTGTGAAAATCGCCCAACAGGTGGCACTGTTCTGCATTATTCATGATTATCGCAATAGCTCTAACTCAAGAAAAAATACACGGATTTTCATCAAACTTCAGTTTTAGTTAGTCCCTGTTATAAATTAGTGCTGTTTAATTTTTGGTGTAAATCGCCCAACAGGTGGCTCTGCTGTAGTGCATTTTCACGATTTCCGCAAGAGTTGTATCTCAAGAACTATTGCACGGATTTTCATCAAACTTCAGATTCAGGTATACCTTGATATCATTTAGTGCTGTTTATTTTTTGTGTAAATCGCTCAACAGGTGGCGCTGCTATGCTACATTTTTCAGAATTTCCGCTCTATCTCAAGAACTAATGCACGAATTTTCATCCAACTTCAAATTTAGATATACTTTGGTATGAATTGATGCTAAATTGATGTAATTTCTTGTACGATTTAAACGATTTAATTGACGTGATTTATATAGAAGAAAGTTTTGTGATGGCCACAACATACTAGATTTTTGCTGTTGTTCAATGAAGTTTAACTGCAGGGAAGATTTAGCTTTACCCCTTCACTGCAAGATTTTTTCTATTTTTACGAAAAAAAAAATATTTGAAATCTATATATTGGTCTAATAATGGGAAAAATAGTACAAAAAATTAAATTTCAAATTTTCAGCTAATATTTGATATTTTATGGCGTGTACCCTATGTACATAATTATAGTTTTAAAATATTCTATTGCTATATTTTATAACAAACTGATCTTAAGTTAATTAATTTTATCTGCTTAACACTCTGCAACATTTTTTATATTAATATTTTAAGTATTCAGTAAAAATAATGAAAGTAAATTTTACCCTAATAGCTGGATTGAATTTTTTTTTTTGCTTCCGAAGAACAAATCCTAATTTTTTTGTCAAATGCAGCCATCTGATATGGACAAAACAAGTGTTATTTCATTTTTGGACTTTTCTTGACCAGGAATAGAGATCATATTGGCCAAATTCATTGCACATAATAAGAATTACGTTGTTTTTTAAGTATGTACCAGATGTGGCACGCCGTGCAGTGAAGTGTTAATATATCTATTAATTGGATATTTTCTCAATAGATAGGTTATTAGCAATAACAGTTGATTACATTTTGAGAGCTTATTCGCCTAATATATTAAAATATTTACCTATTCTTTACCATTTAAACAGCGATTTTCTTCAGCTTTTCCTTATTAAAGTATGATAGAGCTGATCAGTGAGGATTTTGATTAGGGGCAATTCCGATATAAATTATTAATTTGTGTTTAATTTTAATAATATAGGAAGTTGGGTTATTCATATTAGAAAAGTTTTTCGGTTATTTTATAAATAAACCATTTTTAAGAATCAAATTTTTCATCCTATCCTGGTCTTTTATATTTTAATGGATATTTAAAAAAAATCTGAAATAATTGTTCATTTTATCTTGAATTATTTAATAGTGTCTTTGTGTAATGCAAATTCAAGTTTAGTCTATACACTAGTAAGAGACTATTTTAGATTATTAGTAATAATATTTAGTAACTTGTTAATTGCATGTTCTTCTGATACCTTACGATACGTACACATCTTTTCCCAATGAAGAATGATATTTATTGACTTTCAGGATTAAAGTTTGATAAAACTAATCAGTAAAGATTTTGATTAAACATTGTCAGAATTGAAAGTAATGAAGTTTAATGCATTTCTAATCATACAGAAAGGATGATTGATTTGTAATAATCTAATTCAACTAGAAGCTTATTCTAATGAAAAACCATTTCATAATTATTCAATCATCTGATACTTACACAATAAAGTCAAGCAGCTTTAATTAAAATTACTTCATTAAGACATTTAAATGGGATTTTTTGACTGGTCAATGGTTTCTGTTTACTTTAAATTAAGTTTAAAAAACTTATAAATGAATTTAAATGATATATGTATATATATATATATATATATATATATATATATATATATATAATATGGAACATATTATTAGTTTTTTATCGATATCTTCACTTACATTAGGTAAAGTAGAAATAGTAATTAAGAAGTACTCAGACATTGAAAATAAATTAAACGCAATACTAAAGTTTTTCAATCTTATGATTAATCGAGACGAGATAGCAGTTATTAAAGTATTCTTGAACGGTGTTTACCTTTTGTTATTACAGAGCAATTTTTCTAGGACTTTTCCCTGATAATATTGTGTAAAACTGATCATTAAAAATTTTAATTAAATACTGCTCGTTATCATTTTATGAATTTTAATTATACAGAAAAACTTATTGCTTTGTAGGATTTTATTTTTACAATAGGATCATCATAGGAGAAGAATACCACATTATTTTTATTCTCTAAACAGATTTTCTTAACTACAACGAAAATTCTGGTTTTTTTCTCATTAAGTTACTATTGAATAATAACCATACAGTCCACGAGTTTAAATTTATACCACAGTTCATGAAAATTAGTAGGAGAGCAAATTTCAAGAAGTCAGGATTGTATATAATTTTACATTAAAAGCAGCATACTTCCCCGTATTAAGTTCTGAAGCAAAATAAAATCGATATGTTTTATTTTTGTGTTCATCATTTAAGAATAGTCACCAGCAAGAGATCCTTTTGTAGGTTATTATATAAAATCCGACTATATACATAATTTACATTCATACATAATATTTACAGGTTTTTAGAAAAATCATCTTAAATTTCTGGAACTTAACATCCTGCCAGCCTTGATTTCATGACAGATTAAAAATATACAATAATGTTCTTCTCATTTTAGATGACCAATACAAAAAAAAAAAAAAAAAAAAAAAAAAAAAAAAAAAAAAAAAAATGCGGCCTTGAACGCTGCGTTCAAATTTATATCATTACTGAAAAAACAAAGAACAAAAATGTTTTAATAACAATTCTCTAGTCAAATTACGTGACTATTGGTGCCTTTTTGGTCTACCTGAAAGGAGCCCGTTTAGGGAATTGTGAAATATTCCACAGTTGCAGAATAGAGGGTGGAGTATTTTATAAGAACAGACCAATTTTGAACATATTGCTGTAGGAATTATGACATTACGAAGGAATTTTAAAGAAAAAGTGACCGGAATTATCGATTTCGTACAAGGAGGAACCAAACCATCACACCCACAAATGAACCCCCGAATATCAACGATATCTTCTCATTTTGTGGACAGTATGTTAAACACTATTCTGAGTGACACTTCAGACACTTTCAGTAGATATTAATTTGAGTTGTATGAGCAATAACAAAAATCAGATTTTACGTATTTTCTGTAATTTTTCAAAGAATGGAAATTTTTAGAATTTAAATTGTGATCTCATGAAAATATTTTATATTTTAATGCACGTTTACAGAAAGTGTTGGTCTGATACATGAAATGAAAGAACTTACTTATATCTTTCATCTAAAAAAAATTGTGTTTTAAAATCATATACTTTTTTTAATATTAAATGTTAAAAATGTGCTTTTTTCTCCCTTTTTTCAAATTTTAAGAGTCCTGAGACCCCTTAAGTTACAAAATAGAGGTTAGAATATTTTATAAGAATAGGCCGATGTTGAACACATTGCTCCAAATATTATGCCTTTACGGAGGACTTTTAAAGGAAAAGTGACCTAAATTATGGATTTCGTTCAAGAAGGAACTAAACCCCACACATCACTGGCATTGAACACGTGAATATCAACGATATCTTCTCATTTTGTGGACAGTATGTTAACCACTATTCTGAGTGGCCCTTCAAACACTTTCAGTAGATATTATTTTGAGCTATATCAGCAATAAAAAAATCATATTTTACGTACGTTCTGTTATTATTATTATTTTTTAATGGAATATTTTAGAATTTAAATTGTGATCTGAGGAAAATATTTTATATTTTAATGGACATTTACAGAAAGTGTTGGTCTGACACTTCTTCTTTCTTAAACTATTTAAATAATTAAAACTGTTAAATTAAACTGTTTAAAATAATTAAAATTTTATTAAAATATTCCTAAATAATAAGTTATTAATTTCCTTTGTTTTAGACATATATTAGCAACAATAATTGCATCTCGATTGCCGCTAGGTGTTTATTCATAGTTTTTTTTTTCCGAACACATTCTGTATGCTTCCCAACAGCTATCTAAATAATTTTGGTTAATTTAACAACAAGCAAACATGTTTTAATGACGAAAACACTTTTAGTGATTGAATTTGTATAATTTATATACGGACATGAAACTGAATATAAAAATAAACACTATATAAATATTGTGGTTCCAAATGTGTAGATGTTAGCTAAAATAACCCACTTTTTATGGAAGATAACTTGGAGCTTGGTAAGTATGCTTAGAGTAAAGACTGTAATGTACCCATCATGTACGTGGGTGATTTTCAAATAGTGTCGTGTTTCACTGTCGAATTCTATTTTACTATGTCTATTTTACTATTCTAATTGTTAATTAAATGAACTTTAATTTTTTAATCTGCTTTTATTATATAAGAAATAGAAAATCATTGTATGAGCCAGAAGATATAATGGCTGCCATTTATGTCTGGAGAAAAATAAACTATCTTGCTTAATTTGTCATTACCGTGCTCACTTATGTTCATTACCTAGTTCATTAAAATTTACAAATTAGTTTTAAAATGCCAAATTAGTAATTTGGTCTCTGCTGATGCTTGTATATTAATGAGGTAAGGTAATTATTTGCAAAAACATAAAACTTCCTAATTATTTCTAAAAATTTTATTTTGTTATTCCAAAACATGTACAGATTTTGAAAACGACCCACGTATCCGCGTGAGTGAAAATAATAGCTTTAAAACGGTACCTCCACTTGAGCTCACATTTTGCGCATGTGCTATAGAACGATTTTAGAAAAATCTATATAGAACTTCAGATCAGGTATTTAAACTCTTTCTAATCATTTAACATTTTCAAATTATTTTGCTACTTATTTTCCCTGTAAATGAGAAATAAAATGATACAGAGTATATATGATAAATATTTCGTCATTAAAATCTAGGGTCAGTAACAATAGAGCGAGTCCAGTTTCAAAACGGGAGGACTAGTCTTCGAATCTACCAAATTATCTTGTTTCCACTTTGATATAAAAAGTCTTCGGAAATTCCAGTGGAGGCACTTTAGATTTTTAATCTTTATATTACAAATTTACAATAAGAAAGCGTACATATCTTGATGAATATTCTTTTGGAGTTCAAAATTTTAATCGAAATGTTTCCTGTAATTGCTGTAATATTTATGTCTATTGATAATTTTATTAGCCGCCGGTATGCTATTTCTTTCTCCGACCTATTAATGTGCCGTTTACAAAAAACAACGATACGTTGTATAAGCCAGACGTAAAACAAAGCAGATGTATCATTGTACGGAATAATCTCAACTGCATTTTTTTTAAATTCTAAGCATCGCATATATACCGTCGTATTGGAAAAAGAAGTACTTTTAAATGCAAATTGTTTGAAAATTGCATTTAGATTTATTTTTAAAATATTAATTTCTTTGTAGTTTTTAGCACCATTTATTTAATTATGGCAACTCAAGTACTCCATTTCTGTAGAAAATAAAGGGAAAATAGTTGAAAAATAGCAATTATATCTTTCTGTTGCTTTTTTCTCATGAAAACGGAAAAAAGTAATTAAAATGCGTGCTCTTTTGAAAAAATATAAATGAATGATTTCTGATAAAATATGGAGCTATTATAAACTAAATTTAATTTTAATTATCTATATTAGCATTACAAACAAATGAAGGCATATGAAACATGAGATAGATTTTTTGGTCCAGTTTCTTGAATGACGAAATCTCTTTTTTTGGACTTGTGTATTACTCAGCGATAGTCACACTCTATCAATATTTTTCTTTAGATATTTTTAAGACTGGATCGTAAATGAGGAATTCTTTAGCAGATGCGGATGACGTCATTTTATATAAAATAAAAGCGCGTGTTTGGAGTCTTAAAAGTGAACTAGCGATATTTATATACATATATATATTTTTTTTTTCATCGGGGGAATTTCTGAAAAAGCAAAATTTCTGTTTTTTAGTTTTATATATTTAATAGTTAAAATATTATTTCTATTTTTTAGGCAGATATTAGCTGCAATATTCGCTCACTCTTAAACGACCTATTCTTCTAATATATTAAAACACCTGCTCATCATTTCCCTATATATACGAATTTTCTAAGGGATTTTCGTGATCGAAGTTTCTTAGAATTTATCAGAAACGACGTTGATTAAGCTTTATTCATACATAGCTTAATGAAGTTAGACGCTGTTCGCACTAAACTAATCAGATGATTGATTTTTAATGTTTTAGTTTTAGTAGAGGATTATTCTAAGAGTAAATCATTACGGAAGCAATAACTTAATCACCAAGACGATTTGCTCAAATTAAGCTATAATGTTATATGTTTTAAATAAAATATTAATATTAAGTTAAAATAAGGAGTGAATTACCGAATTGGTTCACAGTTTATTTTTAAAGTAAATATACAGATTAGATAAATGATAATATATGATAAGGAAAATAAGTATGCAGAAAAAAAAACTTTGTTGATATAACTTGTTTTACAATGGTGATCTCAACATAAGTTTCGAATATATTTTTGCGACACCCATATTTAGTGACTTTCACTGTATGTTTTTATCGAACACTTTATCAAAAGTTAATAACTTGTTTAATGAAATATTATCTACGTCACATCAAAATAAGCATTAGAGTTTAAATTAAATTTACATTACATTATAAAGACATATCTAATTTAATTAAATATTTCTATAGAAAATTGAATTTTCAAGCTATTCTTTTTTATGTACCTATATAATTTTCTAAGCACACCAGCATTTTCAGAATAAAACATAGGCATCACTGGCTTACAAAACCAATCCTCGAATAACCTGGCATATGGAATTTGCAAGGGAACGAATGATTTCGTGTTTTAAGATTTTTGGAATATCAAAACTAAATTCCAAAACGGACCTTTTCCTTTACACTCTCGGTGTAAAATGAAAATAAGATCAAATTTCATATTTATCAAACAAACATTATAACACTAACATATATTTTTAAATTTTGCTTCGTTGTAATTCTTTTAAGAGTATGCATGACATGAAAAGAAATAGTTCGGCATCAATATATTAAATCGAAATAAACTTGCTGGAAAAGACACTCTTAAAGTTTGAAAAAAAGTATTAAATCAACTTTAAAAAATGCAGTAAAACTTATTAAAAGGAATCTCTGTATAATGGAGTCCTATCTGAAAAGGAAGAACTTCATCATGTGACAAGAATACCATTCATTTGTATCTGTTTAAAAAAACAAGGACACTAATTTCATACAAAATATTTTCATACAAAAGACGGTTGATCTTTTACCTTTTCCCAAGTGATTCTATCTAAGCAGGTTTTGCGTATTAATGGTCAACCATAACTGTAATTAATACTATAGAGAACATAGTAAAATAAACTAGAAATGCATCATAGGTGTATCCTTTAGTATACACTGTAAAATAAGTCAAAGGTTTCTTAATCTGCTAAAATATAATACAGGGTGTTTCTAAATGAATATCGGGGTTTTAACGTTTGGTAGTATTTATTACATAACACTTAAAATTATAATTAATGCATAAAATGAAAGAGCAACTCAAACAGTTTTACCTAAAAGCTTACAAGTGTTCAATTTAAGCTCCTTTCGTCAAATGGCACCCATCAAATCCATAGCTTAGTTCTTCCTAAACGTTGATTAGTGTTTGTGGGGTCATTGTTGCAACAGCTGCAATGGTCAGCTGGTAGTGGAGGCACATACACACGATCGTTTATGAACACCACAGGTAGAAATCACATGCCGTGAGATCGGGTGAGCGTCTGAACAGAACTTCTTTACTAATCAACGTTTAAGAAGAACTAAGCTATCGACTTGATGTGTGCCGTGTGACGAATGGTGCTTACATTGAAAACTTGTAAGATTGTAAGTAAAACTGTTTCAATTGCACTTTCATTTTATCTATTAATTATAATTTTAAGTTTTATGTAATAAATACTACCAAGCGTTAAAACCCCGATAGTCATTTAGAAACATCCCGTATAACCACGAACGAAAATATTCATTGACATTTTCCGACTTTCCAACGATTCTGAAATTCGTTCTTTATCTTTAGAAACCCTTATGAGTTTCTAATATGTTTTTGAGATTTAATGAAGCAATTAACAAAAACTATTAACTGTCATTAACTTTCTGAAACATTCCGAATATTTTTTCAAATGTATTAATAAGTTTTTTCACACCGGAATATGGGTCTTTAACATGCTATCAATTATCAGTTAATAATTTTAAGTTGCGTAATTGAATTTATACATGCAGTAGTAACCATATAATAGTAGTTTTAAAGTTAAAGATTACCAGTAAAACATGTATGTTGAACATGGAAATGTTTTCTAAAGAACTAATAACATCGAGAAAACTTATATTCCATGTTGAGGAAGCTGATTGATACACTAAGAAAACTACTCTGAAACGTTTCCAAAACCAGTGGCGGTAAAAGTACTTTTTTTTTCATAAACGCTTCTTTACATCTCTAAAATATATGGTTATCTAGGCTTTCGAAATATAAAGAACTCATTTCGGAATCGTGGGTAATTCGAAATAGGCTATTGTTTACTTTAGTTAGATGGATATTATATTTTCCTAAATTTAAAACATGTGTCTTTTTTTATAGTGCGGAGACGTCAGACTTGTAAACAAAATTACTTCAGACTAGGAATCTATATTTAAATTACTGTAAAACTGTTCCAAACAATTTTTAGTCGATATGTATACTTACAATATGCTGTAATCTATTGACATAATTAAGAATTAATTTCACAAATTCTAGAATCAGTAAACTTGAGATTGTTTACTATCTTCTTCTAGCGACGCCATTACTGCACTGTAAAAAGATATAAACGTTTATGGATTTAGGAAAACGTTAAGGAAATATGACATAACATCTTCCGACTTATCAGCGATTTCGAAAAGCATCCCTTTATTTTCCGAAACCTCATTAGCCCAATAGATTTTCGAAATTATAGAGATTACTTTGCTGAGTGTTTCAAAAACAAATTAAAAACCCAAACTTTTCCGAGCTGTTTTCATAGTGTATGAATATTGTTTTCTCAATAGAAAATATCGCTTTTTTGGATGTTATCAATTCTCAAATCAGCATTTTCAGCTGTGTTATACATGTAGAATGTATAGATGCAAGAGTAACAAAATAACGTTAATTTTAATATTATATTGTTAATGATGTTTTGTTAAGCATGAAAATAGTTACTTGCAAAATGATAGCATTCGAAAATATGACATTGTATTTATAAAACTAATTACTGCACTAAAAAAAAAAAAAAACAAAAAAAAAACATAGAATTCTTTTTTCTCCAAAAAAAAGGGGGGGAGGATTAAAAAAAATCCTCAGAAATTCCACTTTAAATCTCGAATATAATGTGTTTCTAAGGTTTCTGAAAATAAAGCATTGCTTTTTTGGAATTGTAGGAAAATGTTACGTGATACTTTCGTAACATTTTCCTAGATATCGAAACGCTTCTTTTTTTTCTATAATCAGAGGCATATTTAGATTCACCATTCAGCTCTATTGAAATATAGAGGCAAAAATACTGTTACTGACCTTTTGAATATAGTACAGTATATACCCTAAATATTTTAGATTAGAAAATGGGAGTAATAATTTTTAATCATTACATTATCATGTATTTTCAGCTAGTGGAAGGTGAAATAAATTGAATATAATCTCTTCGTTAGTTTTTGAAATTATAATGGATGAAGTGGTAAAATGATGACAGCTCACTTTTGGAGAAAATGTCAGTTAAAGTCCCAACTGTTAAATTGAAAGGCAAACTATTGTATCGTTACCTTAAATGAAAGCAAAAATGAAGGTATTTTTAAAAATATACACATGAAAATCGGTATGAAGGGAAAGGAATGATAAAACGTCTTTAACAAAAACAGTTTGAGATTGGTATAAAGGGTGTCGAACAGTAAAAGTTCCTCGCAAGCGATCAGGCCTTTCACTTTGTAATTCATACATATTAAGATTTTATTTAAAAAAAAACGGTTTATTTGAAACAAAAATAAGAAATACAGCGAAGGAGAATTTCAAATTCAAGAAAATGAAACGTTACTGATTTAAAAATAACTTACATATAGAAGACTGGCTGATTAAGCGATATTCAAAAATTCCTCCTAAGTTGAATTCAAATATCGCTGCAATCAATCGATTAGTTGAGAAATTCAATGGCTTAGGCAACTGTTACAAAAACTAGCAACCCGTGGTTAAAGCTTTATTAAATTATAGCTAAAATTCACCCCTACCCAAAATAGCAGCTTTAACTCAGTCATTTTCTACACTTCCGAATCCGTAGATTATAAATCAAGCTTCAATTGTTTTTTAAAGCATTAGAACTGGTTTGGTAATATTCTCAGAGGTAGGTCCCTACCCAAGATTCGCCTATACCAACTCTCAATCCCACATTTTACTCTACAGATATACCAGAGTATCCTAATTAGCACAAAACTACAGCGAAAACCACAAACCGCTTATTCTTAGAATCACAAACTAATTTTAGAAAATTAAAGCAAAACGAAGGATAGAAGTTACTTTTACGTACACATGTTAATACCGATAGAACGTTCTCACTGAAAAAACTACTCTCCCTCTATAAGAGGGTACCTAGTTCTATATAAATTATCATCTAAATATCTGTCGCTTTCATCGTTTTTTCCCGTACCCTTCATAATTTAGTATTGCTTTCTTATTTTTTTAAGTTTTTAAAATCCTCAATGTTGTTTTAAAAAGATTGTAAAATAAGATAAAAGTTTTCACAGAAAATATGGTGGTAGGTAAGAGCAACCTTCAGAGATCTAGAAAATACAAACTTGTTTTCGGTGATTTAATGCTAACTATACAAACTAATGTCGATAAGTTTAATATAATCTTAAACATTACACGCCATATTAAGATGTGTTTACTATGTATTTGAAGTTTTCGAAAAATTTGAAACACGGAGCTTATTAAACAGATCGTATTAAAGAGACGGAATTTATTTTTGTTTATGATGTTTGTTTCATCCCATATTTAGATCAATACACTATCACATTTATTATCAATATACAATTGTAAAAAGAAAAAAAAAACGCTTAATAACATTCCACGCCACTACAGAGTGTTTATGATTAGTATAAAAAATACAATTTACATATAAATGGAAATATCTCACAGTTAAAAAAATGTTAGATACTGTGTTACACCTAAAAATATACAACAACCTAAAAATGTAAAACGACACAAACGCTAAAATTTTTAAAATAGCTTTGAATATTCACAATAATGTACTTATATAAATAAATATTTCGAAAATATAAACAAAGTAAAATATGTTTAATATTTCAAAAGATTATCATTTCAGGAATCCAATGTATTTTAATTAAATTAAAATAAGACAAAGGCACGAAATATATGTTATCTTTAAACCTTGTTATAAGGTGATAAGAATATTTAAAATAAAGTAAGACTTAGAGGATGATGACCTGATTTTTCTCAATGTATAAGAGTTTAATTTCTTCTATAATACGTGCTTTATCATTTTTACCCAATTTACGATTCTTTTTTTACTTATCTACTTTTTTTAGTGAAACTATTGAATAAAGAAAAATTTTAGTAAGTACAATGGAAAATATTTTTCGCATTATCTCAGTGTATTCATGTATGATATCAATTACGAACTAACATAAGAAAAAAGGTTTTATAAAATATTTCAAAATACTAATCTTTGTATTTGAAATATATTTAAAAAATATTTGAAAATTACTCATCGACAATATTTATAACTATTTATATACAATATGACTTTTGTACTACTTTCTATTTTTAAACGTAAAAATCATGCGGAATATGATACCAAAGTTTAATTTGTCTTCGGAATTTTGTTTTATACAGCTTCCAATGGTTACAAAAATGTGTCAGAATATACTATATATATATGTATTTTTATTTTGCTTCTTATTGATTTCTGTGTAAAAAAAAAAAAAAAAAAAAAGAATATATTCACGGATTTTAGAGTTTAGTAACTTTTATTAAAAATCATTTTTTTTAAATAATATGGTTGCATAACTCATATTATTTATGTTATTTTTTCAATTATTTATAAGATTTTTCTTAAGAAATATAGATATATATATATAATACCTTTTAATATTTATGTGTCTCTAAAAATGTTGTACCGAAATTTATGTGTCATTACCGATATTTATTTTATCTAAAACCAAAAATACTAATGTAGCATATGTGATATTTACTGAAAAGAATTTTGACGGAATTTTACTTCTTTTCTTCTAACAAAATTTCCCCACTAATAGTTTTAAAGTACTGAATAATTTAAGGCGTTTTATCTGAAAGAAAAATAGATTTCTTTCTATTGTTATGAACTGCCAGTTGAAGTCAACTCCAAAACTGTATATATATTTTTTTTAATTGCGTTTGTTACGTTGTGTTTAATTATTTAATGTGATGAACTTATGTTTAGTATCAGAAACAATACTGCATAATTAAATATAATATAACTAAAATAGTTGAAAAATTTATCTTACATCAATATAATATGTACGCAAATGTTTCTTAAACAATATAATATAACAACGAACGAAAATATATAATAAACTCTTCCGAATTAACCAGGATTCCGAAAAGCATTCTTTATCTTAAGATATGTCAGATACCAATATATTTTTCAGATTTAAAAAAGCATTCATAAATACAAAACTTTTTCCGGAAACCTACGCCTAAAATTTCCGATTATGCGTGACAGTAAAAGTAACTATCCTTTAAAAAAATTTTAAAGGTAAATCCCTGTTTAAAATTCAAAAAGGGACTACTTTCTGATGTTTCTAAATATCAAAATCTGTGGTTAAGGATCCACGTAAAATCTCGACACTTAAAATGTAGCAGTTTTATGAGATAAATATTTATCGTCATGTATTTTAATTTAAAATAGAGATAGAAATGATTTTTTTTTCTTTTTACAGTAATATACACATTATGGCTCGTATATAAATCAAAAGATCTTAATTTCATGCATAAATAAGTTTTCGAGAAGTAATTAACTTTTTACATATCTCTATGAAATGTGTTGAACAATATGTCTGTTCGGTATATTTTTTTAAAAACAAATAAATATATTACCCTAAAATTTTATATGATTTCAGAAAACATACTATTTGAGAAAAATGGAGGCAATTTTCATTTTGGATTAAAAGAAATAAAATTAAAAATATTATACTAAAAATTTTGAAAATCCTAAAAAACATATTTTTCATTATATATATATATACATTTACTCATTCCTTTAATATTAGATATTTAAAAAAAAACAAGTTATTTATAAAATTGTGGAAATTTTCAACTGTTTTGCCTAAAATAGATTTTTAGGAAAATGTACCAAACATTAAAAAAAAAACATTTTGAATAAAAGGCAAAGAAATTATATACACACCCACAATGCTTAAAATATATTATTTGAGTTTCAATATAGCTTTATATTCTACCCCTTTCAGCTTTTATTATAAACATGCGAGCTGCCTGTTTGCAGACATAGTAACAGATTGCTGAATTTGTAAACTAAATAAATGATCGTAACACTTTTTCTTCTATTTTTACATGCTTTGATTTAAATCCACTTTTTAAAGACATTATGCATTAGATGTTTAAAATATGTCACGGAATTTTTTTATTCGTATAAAATCTCAAAATAAGCTATTCTGAAACGATACTGAATAAAACTCATTTTTTACAAAATTTGACTTTTGCGTGATGTGTCAATTTTGTTTGCCTTTCTAACATAGTAGGGAAATGATTATCTCTCACACATTTTGCTTTGCATGATTTGCTTTTCATTTGTAATTTCTTTGATAAAAATATCATCGCTTGGAGTTTTCTTGATAATAATTTATTTATAAGATCATTTTAAGTATAAGCACGATTAAATAATTATTTATGTGAATTATTGTACGTAACTATAAACAATTAAAATTGATGTATGAAATAACAAACCCATATAACAAATTTCAATTAAACTTCCCGCAATGAGTTTTTATAGATCTCACAAGAAAATATATATTTTAAGGTAATAAAATTTAAATTAGTAGCCGTTATCATTAAGATGAATTAGTTGTGTTCGCAGGATTCAATACAAATTTATGAAATTCACCTGAATGCTTGCAAATTATTGATCTCTGTTAGAAACACTTGAATGTAATAACAAGAAACCTGAAAAACAAATTTTTATGATCTAATAATGATGGGTTTAATTATATCTCACAAGTAGAAAAATATAATAAGATTCAAAGTGGCCGTAATTACTATTATCGTCAATATTTTTTCCGTAAAGTATTCCGTATATTGTCCGTTTTTGAGAAAAATGATGCAAGTAAAAAAATGTACATTTTAGCAGAATCTGCGGCATTAACTTTCAAGTTACCATATCTTATATCTGGAACAATGATATTTTTTAAATAACTTTGGTGCTCACTTTTTACTTTTTGTGTAAAGAGGAATGTAACATGACATGTTTTTTCAGTAAAAAAAAATTGCGACATTTTATTTTCTCATGACGTTCATTTTTGATACATTCCAGTATAGTAAAAACTGACTATGAATTCTGTTTGTCTGGTCGTCTGTCTTTTCGTGTTCTAACTCACGATTATACGGTTAACAGATATACGATTAAAAATTTTTGCAGTGCATTTTAACAATGCTAAACTATTTAAATCATATTGAAATTGATATACATCACTGATGTATACTAGAAGATTCTCACAATAAAATATGTTCACACAAAAGGATTAGTTTTCAATACAGTCTATCAGCAACAACTGCTGATGTTGCGTTTTGGAATGTGGTTTGTGTTTATAAATTAAAATATTTTTTGCATATTACTTTTGGGAAAAGATTATATTGAACATAGATAGGACTGCACAAATGAATTCGAGTACATTTCCTTTTTTTACGGTAGTAGATGAATGGGAAGTTTAAAATGTGTTATGTGTTTACTAGGTGAACAAAATATTTTCATATTATAAAGTATATATACAACTCTATTGACAGTATTCAGGGCTTCAAATAAGAATTTTGATTTTGTACCGATTATAAATGGTAATTGCTGAAATTTAGTTTTCAAATTGTTTACCTAGACATAGTTTTTATCTTATTAAAGTGTGAAGTTCTATTACCGTATTTTGAATGAGTTCGCATATCATAATCTATGCTTGACGCGTAATTTTAGTTTCTCGTTTAATTTGCCATTCTTCAAGAAAACCGACGATAAATTTACAAAAAAATAAATAAAAATAAATTAAAAATAAATTAAATAAATTAAAATGTATCCAGGTTTGAATAATGCAAATCAAATCTAATTTAGGAATATAATTTAGTGGTATATCTTTCATATACTTTTATTTTATAAAACAACGAAGACTATTGATTAAATATGTTAGTTTTAGATGACATTTCTTGAAACTTAGCACGGCGTAAAAGTGTCAGATTTTGTTTAACAAGAGGCCCTCCCATTTCTTCCGGTCAAATATCTATTCACCTCCAGATTTCTATCCCTCATCGCTTTTTTAGTATCGTCCATCCAGTTATATCGTTGTCTTCCCCGTTTTTTTTTTTTTTTTTTTTTTTTTTTTTGATTTAATTTATAACTAAATGCGATTTTGGGTATTTTTTTATCACTCACACTTTTAACATCACCTTATCAGATTAATTGTTTTTTTAATCATCTGATACGGTTCCCTTTATTTTCATAATTTCTTTGATTTTCCATTTCTTTTTTAGTTCTAGTCTTGATATCCTGCATGGTTTTAGGGCATCCCAATCCACAGCAGCTAATTTCTTTCTTTCTGCCTCCATAATTTCATGCAAAAAAAATTCATGGCTTATGTCATAAAATTTGTTAACTGAAAGTTTTAGTAAAACAAACATTTCACATTCCTGCTGAAGAAAATGCATTCATTTTCTTGTGCCATTTGTCACTGGAAAGTTTTTCTCAAAACATATTAACATACTCATGAAGACTGGAATTCGCATCTTCTTTATAACAATAATTCCATTGACCGGCGATACTTTTGTATTTTATACGTTACATTTTTTCTCGAAAATATACACAATATTCGAATGTATAAATATAGTGTTATAATATATATTTACTTCAATTGGAAACAGTATCATTATTGTTTACATCCATTTGTAATAAAAACACTAATAAAAAATATTTTTTAATAAATAATGAAACTAGCTAGAAATAATGACTAATGAGAACCTAATTACCTGCGGGACAAACTTTCAGCAGTAAATTTGATTAGAACTTTTCGGCTTATTTAAACGCCCTATACATGCAAAATTACTGTCATGAATAAGAAAAAAAATTAGTAATTTTTACTAATTGAAGTTTTTCCTGCTGTTAATCATACTGTGACAAAAGCAACGACTATAGTCGAGGCTTCGTGAATGAAGAAAAAAAAGACGTAACAAATATGTTAAAACTGGTAAATCTCTGGTTGTTCATTTTCAAAGAAAAGAAACCCTTCCAGCATTTGAAAGTCTTGAGAACTTGCGTAGATAGGTTGTTGATGTTTATGTCACCAGAAATATTTTACACTGCTATGAATAAATAATAAATGTTTTACAATTTGACAAAATATGCCTATCTATATTATAAAGGACAAACATATCTGTGCGTAACGCATACGTCATTCGACGAATGGCAACACTTTGAAATTTGAAATGAAATTTCGCTTTTGCAATTTTCGCTACTGCAAATTTTTAAACTTCTAAACATCCCACATTTTAAATGTTTACACCGTCGTATGAAGAAAAAAATGCACTTTTAAATGCAATTTGTTTGAAAGCTGTATCTCAATTTATTTTTTGAGATATTAATTTTTTTATAGTTTTTAATATCAATTTTCTAATCGTGGCAACTGAAGTACTTCATTTCTATTAAAAGTGGATTAGTTATCTTTATTGATTATATTTTTACTGATGCCATTTTCTCATTACAATTAAAAATATATTTTTAAAAATTTGAACAGAAAATGACGTTACGCTTTAAAAAAGACACAATTTCCCTCATGATGCTGTTATATTTCACTATTTTTTCATTTCGCTGATATTGAGTTTGAGTCAATGGGCAAAATATTTCAGCGACTGAAAATGACATCATATTTAAAAGTAAACGATAATTTTATTTGATAAAACGAGATATTTCCACTTGAATACGTCTAAAAGTTATAAATTTCTGGAATTTTTACGCACAGGTACAGAGATTATACTAAGACCTCAAATCACGAGTGGGAATTTTAACATGAAAAGTTTTAATAGTTGACAAACGTGACTTCAAGCTCGAAAATATATTTATTAATAGCCTATTGCGCATAAAAATATTTTTAAATGGATGTGAAACGTAGAAAATGACTTGATTTGGTTTAGATGTAAAGGTAGAAAAATTCTATGATTATGTCAAGGTGAAATCATTTTTGCGGATTTTTCATTACCTAATACCAAGCATCAATTAATAACTTAATCAAAATTACTTATCTTGATTATATTTTACCGATGACGTATATGAATTAAGTTTAATTTTTCAATAATTTTAACAGTTGAAGTTTATGAAAAAAGTATTTTGTTAATCTTAGGTTAAAATATGTCTTTAGAGAGTTAAATTAACAAGTGTAAGATGGATTTTTTATTATAATTATTGTTGTTGATGTATTATAAATTTGATGCATCAGTTCCTTTGTAAACATTTTCTTTCGTCGAAATTCGGCGGGTTCCACCTCGTAAATATAACATATAAACATAGCCGTTACGGTAAAAGCTTACTAGTAGTTTTTCCCAGATAAAGTGCATAGGCTGACAAAGGATTCGAGACACCCTTATTAGTGATGTTTGTTTATTTAAATACGTATACGGTAATTTAAAAATGAGGGCTGCTATAGGAGTCATAGACATCCTGATTCACGCACTGGGCGCATTTCCATAAGCACCAAATACTTTTGTTTACTACGCATTTTCAAATTACGCGAATGGCATGAACAAAACCCTTGATACTCTTTTATTTCAGATTTCTCTTATATAATTTTATTTATTCAAAAATGAATTTCCTAAAACATATTTTTCTTTCTATTTTTGCATGTTTTTGAATGTCATTTTTTACTACATTTATTTTTATTTAAAATACTTACTTATACTTACAGTAGAAAATGTGTAAATATTCTGCAGAAATCGCCACTTGAAGGCTCGGTCCTTTGCTCTGTTTTGCAGGGTCTAAATGCTTTTAGTTCTGTCACAATTGTTTAAACAAAGGTTTGTAAATTTTCTAAATTATAATTTCTTTTTCAAATATTCAGAATATTTTTTTAATTGACAAATTACTGTACAAAACAAAATCGTTACCAAACATTACTGTTTTGCACGCCCATAAGAAAACTTTTCTGTTTTCTTCTTCACTTTCAAGCTCATAAATTATTCAATAAATGAAATCAAATATTACATGTACTTAGTTATAAATAATATCACGTAAAAAATAATCAAAAAATTAACTGACTATATTAGTATTTATAAATATATAAAATATTGAAAGATGCTGTAATGTAAAATTTTAATAGAGAAACTATTAATTTTTTCGTATTTAAATAAATAGTTTATTTAACAGAAATAAATCTGTAAGCGTTATTATTATCATAGTTTACTTTTATCAAAATTATTTCGTTTATCATAAAAAAATATAAAGCGGACAATAAAACATTTAAAAATAAAAAAAGGTGGAAAAAAAATTATGATTTGAAAGAACGGTATGGGATCCGAACCTGTACAGTGGATACTGGAGCTCAACGCGTTGACCATTCGGCCAACAACGTCTGAGCAGACAAAGCTGAAACAAAAATGTTTAAGTAAATAAATTCGGGATCCGAACACTGGAAATACACTAGAATTGAGTACTTAGTAATCGAAAGTATAGTGCTTACAGAATTCACGCAGACTGTGCTAATCCCAATGCTCAAAACTAATGTGTTCTCATCTTAAAGTTAAGCTATCGTTGATTGAAAGTTTTAAATTTACAAATAACATATAGATTCTAAAACATTTTGTGAAAAAAATGTGCTTCTAAAAAAACATTAATAATTTATTTGTTTGTCACTATCATTTGACTATCGCAGGAAAGTTTCTGTTCATAGAGCCAAAAGTCAGCAAAAAATTTCAAAATGCGTCTTAATTAATGAAACTTTTTTTTCAGATAAGACGACGACGTAATTGCGGGTTGACGTAAGTCAAGGGTGCGTAAGTCGAGGTACTACTATAGTCGAAATTCAGAATTATTTTTCAAGCTATCTTTTAATGTAGCTTGATTTCGTGACTAGGTATACCATATAACGATTGATAGGTGACTGAAATACTATTTGAATTCTGTTAAAAAACATTTACATATTTTTCTGGTATAGTTTAAATAAGAGAATCTTTCTTTGATTGGAGTTCTGCATTATGCCAGTACAGGTCAAGTTCCTGTGAACACGAATTTCGAAATGAAAATATAGAATATTATTTAGGTAAAAACGAATTACACATTTAAATAAAAAGGAGTACACAGGATGTCCGCCATCACGTACCATTCGTCGTATATGCTGCATGTATTTCGATGGCGGACTCGTTACTTCACTTTCTTCTTAAAATAAACTATGCTTTAACAAACGCGGTAGTTTTATTGGTAAATGTGTGCTTTCCTTATAAAATTAGACTTTTGCGCGCAATTAGTTCCATATTTAAGCAAGCTAATAAATTTATTTTCTAATGTAAGTCATTGTATCAATGTAAATAGAGAAAGCCCTATAACTTTGTAAATGACTTTTTACTCGTATCTCGCAACGTTTTCGCCATAAAAACAAGAACTCCTCATTTTTCTTCTAGCTGGCGCTGAGAGCATTCTCCTCACCTAACGCATAGTTTTTTCTGCTATATATAGACACCAGGTTTATAACTATAGATTTTGCTGTTCAGAAGTTAATAGAATGGACATGACTATGTGGGCACCATATATGTACTATGGTGACAGTGACGCCACTCAAGCCACAGTGCTTACCTCACATCTATAACCAAAATACCACCATTCAGTGACGACACATTTTGACTAAACTATAAACTACTTCAAAATCAATAAAAAATAGACACTCCAAAATATATTATGCATTGTAAAATATCTTTTTCTGACAAACTTGCAAATATTGGTTATCATAATGACGTCACTTTATGCCATGTACGTCACGCCGTAACTACGACTGCAAATCCTCCAGCATGTCACATCAGGACCATAATGGAGGGATCCCAAATGGTCCGCTTTTTGAATGCCAGATTTTCGTAGAAAAAATTTCTTTTTTGTATTTCGCAGAAATTTCCTTCGGAGGTTAATTCTAGCGTAAATGTTGTAGAAACCCACAATAATATTTCCTGATGAAAAATAGTGGTATTCAGTTGCGGACCATTTGGGAGCCGCGAAATGTTACTTTTAATTCATTTTAAAAGCGAGGAAAAACATTTTGAACAGTACCGTCTTGATGCATTTAAAGGTCGGAACCCGATAATTTTTCTGTAGCTTAACAAAAGTTGTGCGCAAATGGGGGTCGATAACTTTGTTGAAGCGGTTGTAACTGTGTTGCCAGTGGGCTACTTTTTTAAAATTCAGATTTCTTGATTCGCACCAATTTTTCGAAACGGTAAAATTTCCTTTGTTTTAGCCTTAATTAATATGTCATTAAAAAAGGCGCGCTTTACTATTTCAAAAAAGTGGTGCCAATCAAGAATCTGATTTTTAAAAAAGTAGCCCATCTGGCAACACTGGTTATGAATGTTAAACTGTGATTGAGCCACTTTCTGGCCACATATTTGAAAAAAAAACCAAGAAGAATAGATCTTATGTTTCACCGAGAGAAAAGAAAAATTGGATACTCATAAAAAAAGAGTGTAAATATTTCCAATTTTTTGTAGCATTTAAATGGCAGTATGTGAAATATAATTTTGATACCCATTCAAGTTTTCTATATTTATTTTATTTCTTGAATTCGGATCAATTCAATGTTTACTTGATGAAAAATAAGTAATTTGTGTTATGTTTTGTCTTCAGCGTAATGCCGTATATTTTCCTTCATTTAATTGCTGTTTTGTTAGAGAGACAATGAACTTCCGTGTGACAAAAATCAAAACCAAAAAACACGAATAAATTTCTTCCTTCGTTTTATTAGTATTAACATAATTAAAACAAAATAGCATATAACCATTGAAAGTATGCTTTCCTACTTCTTAAAAATTAACATGAAAGGTGAAAGTGAAAATAACATGTATTAATATTTTTTAAATATTTTTTTAATTTAAAAGAAATGGGAACGTCCACGGCAGAAACATTTTTTTGCTGAAATTTTTTTTAAAACGGAAATATAAGTGTGATACATCAATTTAAAGCTAAAGAGTTTAAATATATGAATTTGTAAGTTTTAATTTCATACGATATTCAATTGCTTACTGAAAATGAGCTGGATACTAATAGTATAAAACTACATTTACATCTGAGCTTAAAATACAACTTATTGAAATGTATGATTTTTTTACTTTTTAGTATTCAATAAAATTACTATGCGTTTAAATCAACAAACTATTATCATATCTTTAAGATCTACATAGATAAAATCATTTAGATAATGTCTTTAATATATTTTTGGCTGTTTTTAAACGTTAAGAGTTAAATGTCACAAGAGTAACGGAAAACATACACAAATTTTAATTAAAAAAAACTACTTAAAATTTTTACCCAAAACTTCTAATTCTCTGATTTCGAGGTATAAGTCATGTTTTACATTAAACATTTTGTTTATGCCATGCATGGAATAGGCTCTGGGGAGTTGTCACAAGAGTAACAAATGTCTGTGTCACAAGAGTAACACATAATTCTTTTGTGGACAGTTTGATATAAAACTTCGTTACAACCAAAACAAACAGAATGCTTAAAGTTTGTTGTTTTTTCTTTGTTATTAGAGCAGTTCTTGAAATAGTTTTAGCTATAACTAAGGTTATATTGCAGATTTTAAGGAAGATAAATTATCTTTATTAGTGTTTTTTAATGGGTGGATTTATTTTTATTCATTTTTGGTATTACTTAAGATTATAAAATTATGATGACAAATAATTAGAGATACAATAAAACAACTCAACTCGTGTCATTTTTGTGTGCTTTATTTTGGTTTGAAGCACATGGTCTTTGATTAGATATTTTATAGGCTTTGTAAAGCTTCGTTTACTAAATTCTGCTGTATAACCTACAGAGGTTCTTATATTAACTCTTATGGAAAGGATTCTGATAGTACATTTTAAAGGAAAGATTTTAATATTGCTTCTTATACACGACATTGTTTTAAAGAGCAGGGAAAATTCTGGTAAGCGCCAAAATTTTTAGAGAAAAAATAAGAATGAAATTGAATATGTTGTTGTGAGAAAAAAACAAAACAAAATATATTACTATAAGGTGAAGAAAAGTCTTAGAACCAGCAAAAGCTTCAGCAAGAAAATGGAAATATTAAGAAAAGGAAAAAATAGAGAACTAGCTAACCTCAGATACTGTAACGGAAAAAATCTAATTCCACAGCTTTGGAGAATTTTATGTCGATGAAGATTTAAGAAGAGGTGAATTTGTGTTTCATTAAGTAAATCATGATACAGGAGAAGTTGTAAGTGACATTATTGATAATGAAGAAAATGACTTATTCTATTAAGTAGCAGAAACTGAAAGGTTACTATGTGGCTATAGTGTTTGTTAATTTTAGAAATTTTTACATTATTTTATGTTATTTTAAAATTATACCATCATTAAAAGTCGTCCTGTATTGAAAATAATTTTTTAATACTTATTTTAATTATTTGTTTAGTATTTAAACTGAATTTTTGCTAAAATTACACTATGGACAAAATGTCACAAGAGTAACGTAACAATAGTAACACTTAGCATTTTGCAAAATCAAATGTAAGTAATTCATGTGTTATCAGATACGTTCAATGATTAATGCTTTTTAAAAAGATATAATTACTCTGCTATATTATGTAAATTTTATTTCTATAGTCTCATATAATTCACAGGATTTCTGCATCAAACACAATTTTTGAAAATTGCATTTTTTTGTGGTCACAAGAGTAACAAAATTTTCATTTATTATCTAGCCAAGTAAAATGCTTTTTGTTACAAATTGTATATGGTTTATTAAAGTAGAGTACATGTATTTTTAAGAAGTTGCATCAAATTTATCTTAAATTAATTTTTTAATAAAAGAATTGGAAATATATATGTAAATTTAAGATATTATTTATAATAAACTGTTTTTTTATTATTAAAAATAAACTTTTAATTACACAATACAGCAAATTGACATAGAGAAACCTTCACTGTAGAATACGTTTTTTAAAATAAAAACAAAATGTTATTATAACATTTTTTATTTTGAAAAAATATGATATTAGGGGCTATCCAAAAATGATGTCACGCTTGGAGGGGGGAGGGGGTTCATGAAATTGTGACAGTTTGTGACAAGGGGGTGGGAGGGGGTAAGAAAAAGTGTGACATCACACATTTTGGTTAAATTAAAAGCACTAAAAATCAGCAGATTAAATTTTAAAGTTATTTTGAAATTAAAGTATTTTGTGTTCGTACAGTAAAGAGAACATTTAAAGCCAAATGTATTAAATTCCATTTCAAATTCAAAAATACTACTGTTTTTAATTGTTCTTTCATATTAATATTTTATTACTATTGTATATTAATTATGTTTTTTTGTTGTAAATCTTAATCTTATTTCATACAAAATAAGTACACGTATCATTTTTATTATTATGCTCATAAATGTCGTTAAAACACATAGTTAAAAGTTTCAAAATGAAATTTGAAATATGATCTATAACATAGTACTTTTATTTTGAACTGCAAGTATATGTTTATGTAATATAGCGTGACATGTAACAAGAGGGGGGAGTAGGTATGGTGAAGTGTGACATTTTGTGACAAGGGGGGGAGGGGTCAAAAATATTGAAAAAAAGTGTGACATCATATATGGATGACCCTTTATTTATGTTATTTATGTATTTTATTACTTGACGGTTTTGTTTGAGTATAGATTTTATTCAAACCCGATCCAAACATATTGAACTGGCTGTTCTTTTGCGTTTATTTTCTGCAGGTCGGATTTGGATAAAAATCTTGCATCTAGTCCAGTAAAAAGATTTTATTCAAACCAGACCGTGTAGCGCTACTGTGATTCCTAAATGCATGACCCGATGCAATATTCAAATCCGCATCCTAGAGACATAAAGGAAGATTGGAGACGAAACCATGAAAAAAAACGCAATAGAATACGGTAAATTGACAAAATCTAGAGTAAAATTCGGTCGCCCGTACCAATGCAGATTCATGAAAAACGGTAAAATTTCCGATGAAAAGTGGCCATAACGACTTTAAAATATACTATAATGGGAGCAAAAATTGTATGTGTATGTGTATGTAAATTTGATCTTAAAAACGGCTCTAACGATTTTGACGAAATTTTGTATTTTACCATTTTCAGGCACGAGAATACCATTGGGCTAAGTCAAGTGTTCGAGAAAATTCGATTAGTGGGTCATAATGGGTCAAGTTCAAGCTAATTATATCTAAAAAACGGCTCAATCGATTTTGACTAAGTTTTATAGCCAAACGTTTTGGGCACGATAAAACTATTGGGACTTTTGTTCTAATAGGAATTTCAAGGAAACAATTATATCATAACGTTCAGAAAAGATAGGAGTTTTAAATTTATAAAAATTAAATTTTTGAAAATTTTGAAGCTCTAAGTGTCCTGAGACCCCTTAAAACGAATAATTTGAGTTCGTAATTGCTGTTATTTTACTGCAAGTATCATGACGTTTCTATCAGAAAATTCCACAATTAAAAATCCACAGACAGATAGGATAAAATAAAATAAATAAATATGTAAAAATATGAGGATAACAGCGAATAGAATAAAAAAAAAAATTCAGTTCAGAAGGTTTTATCATTTTTCACTCTATTATAAATTCGGTAGTTTGCCGCATTCCTTTATCATGTATTCAGTATAAATTAAAAGGTACATTTACGTAATTAAGATTGACGATTTTCCAACATGTTTCATTCAATACAGACAATAATTTAACAGTTAACGTAATCGTGACTAGTGTCAAGTATACATTTAAAATAAAATTGGTACCACATTTTTCTGATTAGAAATTTTTATATTACTCAATTGCTAAATCTCTGTCATTAAATAAGGTGACATTTTATATTCTAAAGTAAATAAAATCCAAATTCAACCCGATTGCATGTATCTTACAGCACATACAAGTGCTCCTAAAGAAAGGGAGAATCTTACTTATGATTTTTGTTCTCAGTTATTACATCGATCTTCCTACATTCCGCATTTATGAGCAGCACTATTTTCGTATAGATGTCTTCCCTTTATTTAATACATAAAATTTGCCACTAAATATGACAAAGAATCCTATCTGAAAATAATGGCCCTTAAAACTTCAGAGTATTGGTGGCTCTGATAGTTTATGTATAGGTAGTGGACTGTCGGCAGCTGTTTATAAGTAAGTAATATATAAAGTAAATGCAATTAAAAGGAATGAATAAAAATTTTATTTTTCTTTTAGAATTAAATTTATTTTATTTCACAATTAAAATGAAGAGAAAAAAGTTATATTAATCAACCATTGCATAAATAACCATGTTGAACATTTTAAGATTATTTTCAACCAACATGAGATAATAAATTTCATATAATATGTAAGCATTTTTTTAACCTACTTTTAAAAAGAGGAATACACATAATAGTAGAATGAATTGAATAGAAACGAAAAAAAATTTCTTTTTGAAATCTTTCATGCTATTAATGATTCAGTACCTTCCGCATTTATTTTTCATGTATGCATCTCAAAATGTAAAACTGTAGCCTAAAAGTATTTTTAAATATTAAAATGAAAGGTGTTATTATTTCACACATGTTATATTTATCGTTAATATTAGACATGAATAAAACATATTTTTGCTTATAATCGACTTGCAGATTTTCTTTATCTCTATTTCCTGTATATTTCTTAATTTATGTTTGATGTTTTGAGTCTTCTTTTTGAATAAAATAAAAGAGCTTTAAATAAAAATGACCAAAATTTTATGATCCTCATACGGGGAAAACGTACTTCCTTTGAAAATAAAGCTTTGTTTTTAATATTAAAATATGATTTCTTCATAACGATTCATAAATGTTTGAAGTATAAATGTTGCCCCAATTTTTTTTAAATATGTATTAATTGTTAGTTTTATAGATTGCTTTTTAAAATAACATATTGAAGTGACTACACAGTTTTTGTGTAAAAGTAAAATTTTTCACTCAAAAGCCCATAGTTTAAAAATCAGATGACTTGCATTTTGCAGGAAAGGAATTTGGACTTTATTTGCCCCAATCAGTTAAATGGCCGCAATTGCGGAATTAACATGTTAATCTTGTTGAAGAAGATTTATCAATAATTTTGCTCATCGCCTAAATGTGCTAACGGATAAGGTGCATAATCCAATTACAAATAAAAATATAACTGATAGCATAAATACATCATATTTGTCTCTTCTACTTCTTTAAACACAATAATTGGAATCCAGAAGGAGGAGATTCCTGACTATCAGATGGCAGTAGAAAGGACACAGGCATTACAAGACATTTTGCAAAATGATAAGATTTTACAAACGTGCCCAACCACTTCATCTATTAATTCTGTTTCTGAACAGTCATATGTTATCATATGGGAAAAATATTTATCCTTCTTGTTTATTGAAATTTGGAAATTTCAACAATATATTTTTTTCCTTACGTAGATAGGAAGGTTCTTGTCTCTCTGTAAGCTTAACCCTTAACCGGAAGCGTACCGTCTGTGAGACGGTTGCGTCTACATATCAGACCGTAATATTTTCTCTCTCAGACATTCAAAACTTATTTTTATGCTGTTATATTAAAGAATTGGTCCTATTAATGCATTACTATTAAAGATTAAATGTTTAAGTTCATTATTTGGTAAATTATTAAGAGTTCTGTTTGTGCACGGGATTTTCACGTTTCCGGTTAAGGGTTAAATTTTTTATATCTTTTTTCCAGTCATAAGTTACAAACGAATAAAGAATACTTTTTATACTTTTCGCAATTTTTGAAACTTTTTTAAAATGCTCATAATTATCTTTAAAATATTCCAAGCTTACAGGCGGATAAAGAATATTCCTATCTATGTGTTGAAAAAATAATATTTTTGAAATTTTGAAATTTGAATGAACAAAAGGATAAGTATTTTTCCGCATATGATAACATGGTATTCCGACTTATTTTTTCCCTACAAGATAAGTCCCCTTAAACAGAAAGGATATTTTAGCAGATAATAGGAATATATTTATTCTTTATCTAAAATTTATGTATATTTCTTATTTTATCTTGGCCCTTACTTAGAAGCAAAAGGAAGTATAATGATGCAAACTGGATTTTTGTTGAAAAAAAATATATCGTTGAAATTTCCAAATTGGAATGAACAAGAAGATAAGTATTTTTCAGCATAGGATAACATGGGATTCCTACTTATTTTTTCCCTACCAGATAAGTCCCCTTAAACAGAAAGGATATTTTAGCAGATAATCGGAATATATTTATTCTTCTTCTAAAATTTATGCATATTTCTTATTTTTTCTTAGCCCTTCCTTAGAAGCAAAAGGAAGTATAATGATGCAAACTGGATTTTTGCTGAAAAAAAAAAAATATTGTTGAAATTTCCAATGAACAAAAGGTTAAGTATTTTTTCCACATAGGATAACATGGGATTCCTACTTATTTCTTCCCTACCAGATAAGTCCCCCTAAATAGAAAGGATACTTTAGCAGATAATTTGAATATATTTATTCTTCTTCTAAAATTTATGCCTATTTCTAATTTAATGTTGGCCCTTCCTTAGAAACAAAAGGAAGTATAATGATTCAAACTGGATTTTTCTTTTCCCTTGAGAAACTTATTTTCTTTAACAAATAAAATATTATGCATACTAGAGGATCCAACCCAGGCTTCTAAGGTTACATAAGATAAGAGAATATTCTGAATATTTTGTATATTTTTATTCAAAATTTTAACCCTTTTTTAACGTTTAATCTAAATTTCTTTGTATTAACTATTGATAACACTAAAAAAAAAACATTTCTGTGTGAAAAATAAATATTTAGAATTTGTTAAAAGCAATATTTTCGTATTTGCCTCATGCTACGTGTTAACAGTCGAAGAAATCTCGAAATATTCTGCGACTTACACCGGCATTTTTTATTCTAAGAATTTCAGTAGAGTAAACGCTCATTTCGATTACATATGTGATAAATTTGTGTTTTATTTATACTATTATTTTTTTCGATGAAGAGATTATTTTGTTATAGAATATTAGACTGAAGCAAATTCCAAATAGTTATATCGTTTTATGTGAAACAGGGTAATCATTTGTAATCCGATTGTACATGATATAGATGAATTTTTAAGAAGTCTTGCTTGGAAATTATAAAACTTAAAAAAAAATCAGTAAATAGAGATATAATTGCACTGGAATTAATTTTTTAAAACTATATGTAAAATCTGAAAATGTGCGGTCTTTGGATGTTTAAAAAATTCCAGGAAAAGTTAAGAAATACTGAAACTGAAAAATATCACACTAAACAGTTTTCTAATATTTCCATTATAATTTCTATATATTTTTAGATGGTAATGTAATATATTGAGCGAGAATATAATTAAAATAATGTAAATAAATACAAATCTTTGAAAAATAATTTTCACAGCATGGGTACGAAATCTTATTGCTGTCATATGACGATCCTAATTGACCTTCATTAATAAAAAACGCAATATATCAGTTAGAAATAAGGAATTGTTAATAAAAATTCATCTAGATCTTTTTTACAATTCATTATGAAAGAATTTTAATTATTATTCAGACAGTCAATAATATAATTTATGCGTAAAAATTATTAAAATTAAAAATTATATAATAAACATACAACATAATGTAAAGTATTCTCGCATGTCGGATAAAACTGCACAAGCAATATTTTTGGGCGAAAAATTGTTGCAGTATAATGAAACACTATTAAATCTATTTTATTGAATATATCCATTATATAAATATTTTAGATGTTTTCTCAGCATACAGCAAATCCGTTTTGAAAAGGGAAAAGGCGAGAAATTTTGCCATGCCGATGACACAATGGTTATTCATCCCAAGTAGGATTTACATAGTGCTGTTCAGATTTCGTAACCCTTTATTTTGTTCAAACATGTCGCATTTGTTGTAATGAACAACATAAAAAAGTAGAACATACCGTTTATTTATGTTTTTTGTAATGGATGTTGGGCCTGGTGTTTGTAAACATTAAAGAGTAGACAGTAGCATGGCTGCCACTTGCAACTACTTTTAATTCCACCTCGCACCAGTTTCCCGAAACAAAAATCCTTGATATACAGTTTGACAACATTTGCAAGAGAAATATACTAAAAAGATTATTTTTTTCAAATTACTGGTGCGAATAGAATCGAAAAATAGTCGTCTGTGGCAGCCCTGCAATAGAGATTTTTCAGCGGCTTCCCAATACAACTCCACACGCTGTCAAAGAGTAATGGTATAACACAACATAGATAATGATATAGCACGAAAAATGTATAGAAGTAACGCAATGTGCAAATACCTAAATTAAGTATAAAGAAATAAATGGATAAACAGTTACGCAAAGTAGCAGATGTCAACCATCCCTCTAAATGCGCACAACCAGACAACTGTCGGTAACATTCAAACCTGTTATTGAAAAAGACAGACTTCTCGCAGAACATACGATCCGGTGTGAACACCTCGACAATTGCAGGCAAAATGTATAATAAAAGGAAAACAGTGTATTTAAGCGTGTGTCCACGCGAGCAAGCAATCCGAAAATATGAATTACAGGGTTTTGCCAATAATGGGAGGTTCGCAAAGGAAAGATTTAAAAAGTATAGAAAAGTGTTAGAAAATGTGTTTAAAATATTTACAGACAATCAGAATTAACCAGGCAAAGGAGAAAATGTCATTTTTTAAAGACACTTTTTGTAACCATGTATTTTAAACCATTAATTACTAAATACAGAATTTAAAAATAACATAGTATTCAAAAGATAACATCTCAGTAAGTAAAATTCATTAACGTTAGGTTTTGAATTAGAATTTGCCATAAGCTCGCTCAGGACACATAATTTAGAAATTGGATTTTTTTTTTTTTTTTTTTTTTTTTTTTTTTTTTTTTTTTTTTTACTTTTATTTGTTTTTACAAGAAGAAAGTATAGGATTCATGAAATTTTTCGAATTCCGGTTTTCGACGAATTTACACGTTTTAGGGGTCACAGAACCCGAAAAACATGTTTTTACAAAATGTCTGTCTGTGAGTCTGTGAGTCTGTCTGTCTGTCCGTCTGTCTGTCTGTGCGTCTGTCTGTGCGTCTGTCTGTGTGTGTGACACAAATTTTGCGGGTACTCTATCTCAAGAACTAAGGAACGAAATTTAATAAAACTTTAGATTCAGTTAGTCCCTGATATAAACTGGTGCTGATTACGATTTGGTGCAAATCGCCCAACAGGTGGCGCTGCTATGCTGCATTTTTCACGATTTCCGCAATAGCTATATCTCAAGGACTAATGCACGGATTTTTGTAAAACTACAGATTCCGTTAGTCCTTGATATAATTTGGTGCTGATTACTTTTTAGTGTAAATCGCCCAGTAGGTGGCGCTGCTAGGCTGCATTTATCACGATTTCCGCAAGAACTGTATCTCAAGGACTAATGCATGAATTTTCATCAAACTTGAGATTCAGTTATCCCCTGATATAAATTCGTCCTGATTAGTTTTTGTAATGAACTGACGCACAGGTGGCGCTGCTATGTAGATTTGTTTACGATTTCCGCGATAGTCCTACCTCAAAAACTAATACACGGATTTTCACCAAACTTCAGATTCAACTAACAACTTGACATAAGTTCTTGCTGATTAGATTTTGGTTTAAATCACCTAACCTGTGGCACTGATATGCTTTATATTTCAGGAAATATTAACATGTATGAGATAGAAGAAATTTTTGGGATTGCCACATCCAACTAGTTTATTTTTTAAATTTTGACTGTGTGCTAGAACATTATGGAGTTGATATGGGATTTCACCAAAAGAACTAATTTGTAGTTTATCTTTTATTTTCCTAAATATACCATGTATGGGTAGAGGTGGAAAAATCATGCAATTCTTAAGCTGCTGAATCGGTGGTGGTAACATTCATAGTAACAATATATAATTTTCTTTCTTTTCTTTTCCGCTAGAGGATTTTTGAGAGTAGCAGCCTTTCCGAAAATGGGGTTTTACGGAAAATTTAGAGAATTCTTTGTAATTTAAAGTGTGCTGTTATTCACTTTTAAACTCATATATCTTTATATTTTGAGCTATTTATAATTTTTGATTCTAAAGATATATTCTGAATCGTGTATTTTATAACGAATTTATGAGGTTATCTCTATTAATGATTTGTCCCACTTAATAATAAATGAACTCGTGGCATAAATTGAAGTGCATGATTTTAAAAGCATGATGGATGCCAGATAATCTATCTTATTTCACTCTTAATTTTTAAGTTAATTACTTTTTTTTATTATTTCATATAAGTAAAAGAAGTTTGCATGATCAAGGTACAATAAGAAGCTTAGGTGTTATGATCAGTGTTACAGCATTATTATTAATTCATGTCATTATTTCTGAAGCCATTTCCGTGGAAGTGTTTTTATAAAAAAAATAAAATTGATAAGAATTTGACATTTATTCATTCATAATTCGTACGAATATTAAAAAGAAATGCAAGTTGTGTTATATTTTGCAATAAAAAAAGTGAAACAAATGTCACCTTTTTTTTAGTAGAATCCCATACGTTGCATAGAATAGCATTATAATAATATAAAACAAAGAGAATTTATGCAGCGGAGCAAAAATTATTTCGCTGATATTCGAAATAAGAATGTTTTTATGTTAATAAAGGTAGAAAATGTTGCACTTTTGACTTAAAAAAAAAACAAATAAAACAACAGACTTATTTCCTCTTGGAATTGCCCAATTTTTTTATTTTTTCGAACATTTTCCTTTTGCAATAAATAATGAATTCTAAATTTCGGAAAGATTTTTCAAAAGTGAAGAAAAAGAAAGCTGAATTTTTCAACATCTTTTACGAATTTAAATGATAAAATATGAATTTTTAGGGTTTCGTACTTAAAAAATGAAAACGGAACCATTATAAGATCACTCCTGTGTCTGTCTGTCACAGCCATTTTACTCGTAAATTATGGAACGTGGAAAGTTCAAATTCAGGGAAGTAATAAGGACTATTCACCCACATATTTTCAGATTAATAAACATTCCTAAATATATTTAGTAAAAATGTAGAGGGCCTAATAAAGCTACTTGGAAAAAAAATGTTTTCTTTGTATATCCTGTAGGATATCGTTTGAAAGCTTTCGTGACGCTTATCTCAAAAATACATTTCTTTTAATTTTAGGTCTTATATTTTCAAACATATCGTTGAAAATGTAGCGCAAAAATATGTTCCCCCCTATCTAATTCCGAATCTACTGAAACTAAAATTATGAAAAAATTAGAGGTATTAGACCTTACTTTAAACCTTGAAGGAAAATTATAGCGATTACCCTAGGAGACGTACTTTTTGAGAAAATCGCATTTTTCTGTTACACACAAATTTTGATTTACGGGTATTCAGCGAAAGTCTTGAGCAGCGTTGCAGGTACCTATCGTGGCAGAAGTATAAAAGCATTGTTGACAGTGATTTTCGAAAAACAAATCGTCAGTAATTAGCCGAGATATTAACCCTTAAAGATACGGACAGTTTGGGCATACATAATGACAGGGGCAGCGTACTCTATTCCTAGTTAACAACTTTTAATGATATATATGTGTAATGTAATGCTAAGTAGTAGCAGTATAAAAGCAATAAACACCAAATTGATAAAAACAGAACAATTTAAGGGATCTCAGGACTTAAACTTGGAAAAAATGAAAAAAAAAAAAGACCATTTTCAACATTTAATGTCTTAAAATATATATGAAGTTAAAACGCTATTTTTATTGGGATGAAAGATATAAATATTTCCTTTCATTTCATGTACTTAAAAATTTCAAGATGCAGAATTAGTACCTATAGGGGGCTCGAAACTGTTAGACATTTGTCGAGCATAAAATTGGCATAAGGGATTACGCGCAGGATTACAAAATAAATATTGCAACTAGAATAACAATTCTGGTGCCTACTTATACTTCAAATTGTAATAATTACCCTATATGTAAATAAATTTTATATTTTTAATGCGAAGTTGTATTTAGCTAATAGAAAATTTTGAAAATTTCCTCAGTATAATCAGCTAAAAATATTTTTTTTTCAACAATAAAAAGGAAATTTTAGGTTCAATTTATACAGAAATATATGTTTCGGAAATTTCATGAAAAAATGTTCAGAAATTTTTGAGGTATCCTGCAAAAGCATCTCCAAAAATATCATTTGGAGAAAATTTACCTTAAAATTTCGGAAACGCCGCTTCAGCTAGTACACGGGTAAAATTCAAAAAGCCATAACTTCTGTTCTGATGGGAATTTCAAGGAAACAATTATATCAAAATATTATAAAAAGATAGGAGTTTAACATCTAAAAAAAATTAAAACTTCCAAAATTTTGGAGCTTTAACACTTAATTGGAATGAATCAGATAAATATTATGTGATTCGCGACTAGTTTGCATTGAGTGAATCTCTCAATACTCCTCGAGTGACTTTAAAAGTTAATTAAAAACCTATCCGGAAAAACGCGGCACGGACCAAGGCGACTTTGCAACTTTGTGACTTCCTTTCGAAGCGAGCTTAGCATAATGCAAATTTAAACTTTGAACAAAAGTTTTGTTTTAGCTACACTGTAGAAATAAAGGTCATTACTACGCTGAATTTAGTTTTATAAAATACCAATTGAAGTTTAAATATGCATTGCTTTTATGGTCAGTAACGAATTAAGTTCATCCTAAACAGATTAGGATAATATTGAGTTATACATAATAGCTATCCCAGGTAAAAAAGTCAGCAAGAAACCTTAAAAAAAATCTTCAGGGAAACTGAAGGTATTTGGAACTAAAATTACCTTCAGCTTACCTTTAGATAAAAAACATGTATTTTCCCTTAACCTTCTGAGTTCCAAATACCTGATGTTTTCCTTCAGGTAAAAAACCTGTTATTTCCCTTCACCGATTTTGGCAGAAATATCTGCAGTTTTCCTTTAGGTATAAAAGCTGTATCTTCTCTTTACATTATATCGTTGCACCTGCATGCGGACAGCCTTCTGTGCAAATTCGCATCAGATCAATACATAATAATGATTACATATCCAGTTCGACATTGATTTGATACATATTAATAAACCAAACATATTAATAAAACATATATACATATTAATAAAAAAACTTCAAATACTCAAATTGAATTAAAAATTTTTGAAGTTGGTTGACTTAACATTAGCTTTTGGGGGTATCATGTCATGGCTTTGTATAGGCTCGTTTCTGGAAATCAACTATGCTTATAATAAATTGCATGAACAGTGTTGGCAAAATTTAGAAAAGTGCCCCTTCTGTGCAGCAAAGTGGGGGGAGGGGCATTGAATGTGCATAACATGAATAAGTGGTCACATGCCTTTTGAAAGATATATCACATGAGGGGTGTCAGCAAAATTTAGAAAAGTGTCCCGGGGTGGGGGGGAAGCACCAGAGGTGCGTAACATGAATAAGTGGTAACAGGACTTTCGAACGATATGTCACATGATGTGTCAGCAAAATTTAGAAAATTGCCCCCCCGGGGGGGGGGGCAAAGTAGGGGGCAGGGGCATTAGAGGTGCATAACATGAATAAGTGGTCAAAGGCCTTTTGAATGATATGTCACATGACGGGTGTTGGCAAAATTTAGAAAAATGCCCCCGAGGGGGCAAAGTGGGGGGAGGGGCAATAGAGGTGCATAACATGAATAAGTGGTCACAGGTCTTTCCAACAATATGTCACATGAGGGGTGTCAGCAAAATTTAGAAAAGTGCCCCCCCCGGGGGGCAAAGTGGGTGGAGGGTCATTAGAGGTGCATAACATGAATAAGTGGTCATAGGCCTTTTGAACGATATGTCACATCAGGGATGTCAGTAAAATTTAGAAAAGTGCCCCCCCCCGGTGGGGCAAAGTGGGGGGGGAAGGGCATAACATGAATAAGTGGTCACAGACCTTTCCAACGATATGTCACATGAGAAGTGTCAGCAAAATTTAGAAAAGTGCTCCCCCCCGTGGGGCAAAGTGGGGGGAGTGACATTAGAGGTGCATAACATGAATAAGTGGTCACAGGACTTTCGAACGATATGTCACATGAGGGGTGTCAGCAAAATTTAGATAAGTCCCCCCTGGGGGGGAAAAGTGGGGGGGGCAGAGGCATTAGAGGTGCATAACATGAATAAGTGGTCAAAGGCCTTTTGAACGATATGTCACATCAGGGATGTTAGCAAAATTTAGAAAAATGCCCCCCGGGGGGCAAAGTGGGGGGAGGAGCATTAGAGGTGCATAACATGAATAAGGGGTCACAGACCTTTTGAACGATATGTCACATGACGGGTGTCGGCAAAATTTAGAAAAATGCCCCCGAGGGGGGGCAAAGTGGGGGGAGGGGAATTAGAGGTGCATAACATGAATAAGTGGTCACAGGCCTTTCCAACAATATGTGACATGAGGGGTGTCAGCAAAATTTAGAAAAGTGCCCCCAGGGGGGCAAAGTGGGTGGAGGGTCATTAGAGGTGCATAACATGAATAAGTGGTCATAGGCCTTTTGAACGATATGTCACGTCAGGGATGTCAGCAAAATTTTGAAAAGTGCCCCCCCCCCCGGTGGGGCAAAGTGGGGGGGAGGGGCATAACATGAATAAGTGGTCACAGACCTTTTGAACGATATGTCACATGAGAGGTGCCGGCAAAATTTAGAAAAGTGCCCCTCCCAGGGGGGAGCAAAGTGGCAGCATGGATATCGGATGTGTATAACATGAATAAGTGGTCACAGGCCGTTCCAACTGTATGTTACACGATAGGGACAGGTGTTGGTAAAAGTTAGAAAAGTGCCGCACTTTGGGCTTTAGTATTGTGCCCCCCCCCCCCCCTTTGAAATTTTTATATATTACAAATAATATTTATCGGAAACCTCCGATGAAAATGCTGCAATTTCAAAAAAAGTCCGAAAAGTAAGAGATAATGAAATCCCCCAAATCAGAATATGCTTATAAATGCGACGTACATCGCAGAACAACGGATTTCACTGCAGAACATTTCAAATTTTCATTTTCAAGAAAATTCACCATTCAATGTAGGAAAAATCGCAAAATTTGTCACTCATTGGTTAGAAAAAAATCACCAAATTCTTTAATCGTTCATTTAGAAAGTAAAGATGAAAATAAGCAATCGCCAGTCGCCACTCAACGAGTAAATGTGAAAAACTGACGATTAAAAATATGGAAAGTACCAGCCAAACACAAGATTTTCCAAAAGGAATTTCGTAAAAGAATTGGGAAAGAAAAAAATGTGAATTTTGTCAAAAGATCGCGAAAAAACACACATTTCGTCAGAGGATTACGAAAAAAAAAATGTAAATTTCATGAAAGGATCACCAAAAAAGCGAATTGTATCAAAGAATCGCAAAAAAGCGAGAATTTTGTCAAAAAATCACAATAAAAACAACACATTTCGTCAAAGGATCGTGGAAAAACCCAAATTTCATCAAAGGATCGCAAAGAATTCGAAATTTCGTCAAAGGATTGTGGAATAAATGCAAATATGGTCAGTGGATTGCGGAAAAAAACACAAATATCGTCAATACATCGCAGAAAAAAAAAAAAAAAAAAAAACAATTTCGTCAAAGAATCGCAAAAAACCCACATATTTCATCAAACGATCTCTGAAAATCCAAAATTTCGTCAAAGAATCGCGAAAATGCGCAAATATCATCAATAGAGCAAAGAAAAAACACAAATATCGTCAATGGATCATGGCAAAAACACAAAATTCGTCAATAAATCGTCAAAAAACACAAATTTAGTTAAAGGATCGCGGGGGGGGGATGAGAATTTCGAAAAAAAAAAAACCCCGAGAATTTTGCCAAAGAATTGCGAAAACGAATGTGAATTTTGTCAAAAGATCGTGAAAAAAACGCACATTTTGTCAAAGGAACGCCAAAGAAATGAAAACATTGCCAATAGATCCGGAAAAAACGTGAATTTCGTTAAAGTATCTGGAAAAAATGCATAATTAGTACCAGGAGGGATCCCCTACCAACCCTCCCTTTACATTTCAGAAAATTTGCTGCAAATCAGATTTTTTAAACCTATTTTTTTCAATTTTGAATCATACCTGCTACTCAGTGGATAAACATACCTAAAATATACCCATAAATTAAATATTCAGTGACATAAATGTACTTACTGGCTACTAAAGAAATTATTCTCACTCGCTAGTAACTGGCTACTAAATAAAGTCAACCTACCGGCCAGTGGCTACTAAGCAAAATTCCTTATTTTCATCTTTATTAAAAAGATTGTGAAATTCATCAATGGGTCGCGAGAAAAACTCGTACAGTTCATCAGTCATGGAGAACAAACCATGAAATTCTTCAGCCTGTTGTGGAAAAACATACAAAATTCGACGAACAGTTGCGAGAAAAAATCCATGATTTTTGCTAATCAGTTGCAGGTAAAAAACTTCGTCAGTGCACCGCCAGAAAAAACCCACGATCTTCTCTAATCGGTCGCAAGAAAAAGTCTCAAAATTCACCTATGTTAAAAGAAAAAATCCAGAAAATTGCAAATCGGTCGTGGCTAAAAAAAAATCGCGGAATTCGTCAGTAGATCGACGGAAGAAACTGCAAAATTCGTACATCAGTAGCGGAAAAAAACTCTCTCCAATCGGCCTCAAGATATACTTACTGGTTCAAGAGAGATATAGCAAAATTTAAAAATCAGTCACTGGTAAAAAAAAAAGCGAAATTCGTCAGTAGATCAGAGAAAAAATGGAAATTCGTCGATCAGCCATGCAAAAAAAACCCCTCGAGATTTGGCCAATCAGTTGAAAAAAAGACACAGTTTATCATTCGACTGTGAAAAAATATCACAATTTTCACTGATCTGTCACGAGTAGAATGCGAAATTCGTCGATCGGTAGCAGAAAAAAATATTATCGTTCGCAAAAAAGAGAGAAAAAATTTGCTGTCAGAAGTGGAGGGTATACAGAGGTAAATGTCGTATACCTTCTGGTTCTTTTTCAGTAACACTGCTTAACTTCCGTTTCTCAAAAAAGCTATTGTATATACACTCTAAGGTATACCAGAGTTTCCCGTAGACAGTGTCAGGAGGGTGCTGCACCCTGCCTGCCCTTAGGTTTACAAAACAGCAGCCCTCTTACCCCTGATGGAAAACATTAGCACCCTTGTTGCTTCCAGCTGAAAAAAGTGCCTTTACTCCTTTCTTTATTAAAAAATTTACTTGCATAGTAAAAATTGCCTCATTGCTGTCTTTAAAATAGCGTCCTGTCTATTAAATATTAAAAGTAATTTTAAAAATCAAAAGGATGCCTTTAAAAATTTTAAAAAGTGTCCTTAAAAATCCAAAACATGCCTTTCGGAATCCAAAAGTGCCCTTTTCCTACAAGAAGCACCCTGCCCTTTTTTAAACATGGGAGAAACTCTGAATATACCCTCTGTTTTTTTTTTTTTTTTTTTACGTTTACATCGCTGCATACGAGTGCCCTTTTTTCTAGAAGTTTACTGTAGAAAAAACGGGTCAGTGCCCATCAGGCACAGATTTTTTTAATAAAGGACACACTTGTACCTTGTAAAGAAACGAAAAAAAAAAAAAAAATAATAATAATAATACATTTGGAACTGGCTTGTTTAATGTTCCCATTTCTCAACAGAATTTTTTGATATTTTCCCACGACTGATTGAAATTTGTCAATTGTCCTCTCAAGCAACAGACGAATGTCACAATTTCTTTCTCCCGTAATCAAATGAAGAATTTTGCTAATTTTTAAACATTAAGTTTCATCATTAGGTCAGGGGGAAGCATCATAAACTTGTCATCTGGTCATATGAAAAAGAAAAAACCCCAAGAAATTTATCAGTCAGTAAAGGGTTAAAAAAAATCACACAGTTCTTTGATTGTCATGGGGGGGAAAAATTATTTAATTCATCCATTGATCGCATGAAAAAAAAATGTTTTGTTAGTAAGTTGTGGGGGGAAAATATGGAAATTTATCAACTTTTTATCAGAAAAAACGAGATCTGTTGATCAGCTTAGGTAAGGGAGGGGGGGGGGATCGGCAAAATTCATAAACCGACTGTTATGTATATATATATTCAGTTCCGCTAGTTGCTCGCAAGAAAAAATGCAATATTTGCCTATCAGTACAAGTAAAATACCCCAAAATTCGTCAATTGGTTACAAGAAAAAATTGCAAAATTCTTCATTCAGTCATCAGGGGGGAAAAAAAAATCTGAGAAATTCACCAGTAATCATTGGGCCCGGTAGCAGAAAGTTCCTGACGGGTGACGTGCGTCGCAGATTTTCTTTTCCCTTTTGCAGATTTTTTTTTTCCATTGGATCTTTTTCCAACTTTATATTATGTTTAGTTCTTTATTATTTATTACTAAAACTTAAGTTTATTATTAATAAAAATGAGTAATATGCTTAAAAACATTAAAAGTAAATGATTAATTAATTAAAGGTTCATTTGTAACATTTTACCTGCAGATTATTTTCAGTCCCTGAAAGATCTGTCGCAGACACTTGGAGAATTTTCTGCTATTGGGTCATTGGGGGAAAAAAAAAGAGAAATTCTTCAGTGTGTTGCTTTAAAATATTGTGAAATTTGTCAATCTGCTATGGAAAAAATAATGAAATGTAGCGGACAATCAATCGTGAGAAAAAAATCATGAGATTCTTCATTCGGTTGCAGAAAAAAATGGAATGCAGAAAATTAGCGAAAAATCGCTAAATTAATCACATTAAGTGACAATTGAATATTATCGTTGAATAATAATTATTGAACATCAATGTAAACAAAAAAGAATGCATAATTATATAAATTCACCAGTCAGTTACGATGAAAAAATCACATTGTTCTTCAGTTGTAGCAGGGAAAAAATTGCTTAATTCACCCAGCGATCACATGAAAAAAAAAAAAAAATAAGAAAAAGAAAAACCTCACAAGTTTACCAATTGGGTGCAAGAAAAAATGCAACATTTAAATGCAAATTGGTAGAAATAAAATATTGCAAAATTCATCAGTTGGTTGCGGGAAAAAATTGCAAAAATTCTCCTGCACTCATCTGAAAAAAATATTGCTTTAAATTTCTCTTTAACTGTTTTTTCATGAAAAAATTACTTTATTTAAAATAATTATACACATGTAAAATTATTTTTGGTACTTTTTGGTCAGCCGGGCACCAGTGTTATATATACATATATATTGTAATATATAACACTAGCGCCCGGCTAATCGAAAAGTACCTTATTTTTTCTATATTTCATACTCTGCATAATAAATTAATCTACAATATATAAAAATTCTTTTAATTATTTGGTACTTTTCGGTTAGCTGGGCGCCAGTGTTATATATACATATATATGTGTATATATATGTACACATATATGCATTTATATATGCAATATATGTATGTATATATAACACTGGCAAACAGCTAACTGAAAAGTACCAATTATTTTTATGAGTCGAATATTGCAGCCAAAGATATTGAGGCCTGCTAAATGATTTGCAAGAGACATTACACCTTCACTGTGCATTATTAATCAAGCAGTTATGTTCCTAAAAAGATTATAGCTGCTCAATTTATAAAGGAAACTAAATCAGGTACTTACTAGTAAAATTTGTATTCCAATACATGGATCTATTAACTTGGGTCCTTTAAAGGACCCTTCACAAAATTTTATCACCTCAAAACAAGGAACCTTCATCAAACTTTTCACCTGCAAACAGGATCCTTCACAAAACTTTCCCACCTCCAAACTGAACTTTTTACAAGTTTAATTATTTAGGAGTAAAATCAGTCTTTCACTTTTAAACATAATGGAAATATATGAATATATTTTTCACTATTATTTAAAAAAATAGTGAAATTTATCTTTAGTTGTACACGAAAATTTCTTATAAAAAGTTTTCCCCATACCACAGCATTTCTAAATTAATGTGGCGATATTTTTTACCGAACATGATTCTTGTCGAATGCGTAGTGAATACAAAGTGCCGAATATCAATATTAATATTAAAAAGAAGTGTAATACAGCCCTCTTACGCTATATATATATATATATATATCAACTTAAAAATTAGTTAAAATTCGACTAATTTACTGTTGAAAAACTCCCTGCAAAAAGAAAAAAATACAACAACAACACGACAACGTGACGATTAGTCCCGCTAATTTTCCGAATGGCGGTTGAAACGTAAACACACGGTCTCAGAGTTGAGTTGGGTACTTCCTTCTCATTCTCCCGTGACATGGAGTCAGAAATAGAGCTCTGTAATCAAAAATCAAATGTTCCAACGAAAATTTGAAATAAATAAATTAATACGAATTATACATTTTTCATTTGTTTTTGAAGAAGTAATTTTTATAAAAACTGGAAGTCACACCTGATAGAGAATAAGGGCAAATTATGCATGCAATAACCCCACCTATATTTTTCAGCTTTAATCGTAGACGCCACCAAAATGAGGAGAGGGTCCCTTCCCCTCCATTGATTTTGAAATTTAAGTGACTACAGTGAAACCTCCCTGTGTGACCACCTCCATTAACCAACCACGTCTCAGAACGACTATTTTTTTCATGGAACGAAATTTATTCCTATAGGCTCAATACTAATTTTACCTCCATTCAGAGACCATCCCAGTTGAACTCCCTCCATGAGCGACCAATTTGTTTGAAGAAAATGAAACAAATTCCGTTTTCTCCTGGTCGCTTGAAGAGGGTTTTATTAGAAAAATAATTCCGGAGAGCGCATTATTCATCAAACTTCTAAACTAAATTTAGATTTTTTTAAATTATTATTCCGGTAACTTTTAAGTGTTTAAACCCCTTTATGCCTTTTTTAGGCAATGAATTTAATTCTGATGACAAATTAAGAATGACGGTCAATAAACTCCCTTGCCCTATTCTGTCAGGAAACTCTCAAAGAAATAGATAATAATAGATACAAATTAATGAAATCTTCATTATTTATTGCTCCCCCCCCCCCCAAAAAAAAAGCATTTATTTACTGAACTTCGAAAGGACTTGGTTGGATAAGTTATAAAAGATAAAACCGTATTCATTTTTTAAACTTTGTAGTAATTAACTTATGTTTTGATACTTAAATTTTTAAATTTTTTCTTAATGTGAAAGATAAATGTTAGTAACATTGTTATCTTTTTTCAACAATTAAAATCTAGATTTAAACATAACCTCCATTAAGAGACCACCTCTCGGAGTGACCAATTTTTATTGGAGCGGAACGTGGTCGCTTTAAGGAGGTTTTACTGTAATTAGCTTTTGTTTTGATACTTAAATTTTTATATTTTTTCTTAATGTGAAAGATAAATGTTAGTAACATTGTTATATTTTTTCAACAATTAAAATCTAGATTTAAACATAACCTCCATTAAGAGACCACCTCTCAGAGCGACCAATTTTTATTGGAACGGAACGTGGTCGCTTTAGGGAGGTTTTACTGGACATAATTTTTTTATGTTTTCAAAAACAATATAAAATTTATTATTAACGAGTAACTAAATTAAAAGAGCCTCTTTTATTTTAGCAAATATATGTAGATAGTGTAATATAGTAGATGTAATATAGATTGTATGTGCAAAATTCTTAGTTCCTCTTTTTTAAAGAGCTGTTGTTGGTGTGTTTTATGACGGTCAATTATCTACACTTGGGATATGGGCCCAAAGGGGAGGGGAGGGGGTGCTCTGGCGTCTTTCTAAGAGAAAGCAAGGAAATCCAAGGTTCGAAGAAAACCACGGAAAACTCCGAACGATTAGGCCGACGGGCGTGATTGAAATCGAAACCAGCCCCTTTCGTCTACTAGCTTTGAGAGCAGAACCTCTCGGCCACTGGTGGGGCGGTTTTAAAGAGGAACTATGACTGTCGCGCTTGGATGAAAGAGCGGCATGGTGGGAGGGGTGAGTGCCATTGTTCCTTCTGTATTTTGAAATTTAATTAACTAAAATTTCTTTTTTTTGACAGATTTAGAAAAACGCAGTAAAATTTATTCTTTTAGGAAAACTTAAAATGAAAAACTAAATAAGACATTTACAGAAAGGGGGTGGGGGAAATTGGGGCCCCATTATCCATCGTTAGATACTAAAATTTAACTAAAATATATTTTTGTGCGTGTTTGAATACGATTTTAAATATTAATGAAAGGGGTTTTGAAATAATTTGGAGATTTTTTTTAGGGGACAATTTTTGTTGATTGAAATTTTTGTATGCGTTAGAGTTTGAGGGAATATTTTTACTAGTGGTAATTTGAGAGAAATTTATGAAAAGTTTTAGGATAAAAAGGAGACTTTGAAATAATTTCGTGATTATTATTTTATTTATAGAGGGGGATATTCTGAGATTGAAATTTTTGAGCGTGTTAGAGTTGAGGTGATGTTGTTCCTGGTTATAATTTTAGAAAAAATTGTGACAAATTTAAGGTCAAAAAGGGCTTCGAAATAACTTTGTGATTTGTTTTTCTTTTTAGGGGGAATTTTCTGAGATTAAAATTTTTGAGCGTGTTAGAGGTAAAGTTACTTGTAATAATTTCAGAAGTTAAATTTTTTTTATTGTACGGATGGAAGACTTGTCATTGACTTAATGATTGGACTTAATGATTTCCGTGTATTATCTAAAATATTAATTTAGAAATTTATTAAAATTATTAATGAGGAAACACAGGCATATCAAAATCTTAGATACCATAATGTGCAATAATAAAACTTTCAAGTAAAACCTTCATAGTACCTGCATGAGAAACAGTTTTCATTTTCCCTGAAAATATCTCAAGCGATTTCACGAAAATTTTCTAAGTCATTGAAGATAATTTGGAGGTGATAACTTACAGAAATAAACCTGTATGAAATCTTTTAAAAAGCGGTATACTTCTCTTAAGAGAACCTTTAGTTTTCATTTTCCTTAAAGATACCCGCTGAAACCTTCAAAATGGCTGCAACATCTCAAAAATTTTAAAGGTTTGTGTCTGATTTTTTTACCTGGGATATTTGATATTATTTAGGTTACATATCTCTTTGAACTTTCATGGTATATCTATTTACACTTTTCTAGTATATACAGTTATACCTACGTTGTATAGATTTTTACAAAGTCTTAGTATTCTTTTAGGAACTCTTTTTTATAATACAATTACAAATTCATATATTTATTCTACGGAACCCTCTGTAAGCGAGTAATAGTCGCACTTGACCGTTTATTTATGAATAATATCATAAGCATTTTTTAATGAATGATGAATATTTTCAAATGTGCGAGACATGATAACGGGTAAACTACGTTACAGAATGCAGATCGAATAAAACCATTTTTTTTTTAGTTTTTTTTGATTTTCAGGTATACTTTATTTTATTTTAGATCTTAAAGATACCGGGTGTCCTTTTAAAATTCAATATCTTCCAAATGGTGATATCTGTTAAGAAATTTTTGCAAGAGAGTAATGTATGATGTCAGGAGATTTTTTACTGTGATTTCTAGGTTTAATTTCAAATATGAGCGATAGATGGCGTTGCCAGCACTAAATGATGAGTGTCTGCAAAAAATAGATACTATCCAGCAATGATGAGGGTAATGGAGATCATGTGTGTGGAGTGCGTCTCATTCCTATATATAATGTTGATTTTATGGTCAGATTTTGAATTCAGTCGGTGTCATTTCGATATCGTTACTGTCGGATTTAAAAATCACACAGACTAACAGAATCGGGATACTAAGAATAAAATTGTATCGACGAATATGACCCACTCCATGTTTGACCACCTTTGTTGGCATCATGACTGGATTATTTCGCTTCACTCTCAGCTCGATTTGTACTGCTTGCTGTGTCGTCTATAGCTGGCAATTAGACCTAACACCAGGAATCGCAGTTAAAAAAAAAAAAACCTGACATTATACATTACTCCACTGCAAGAATTTTTATAATAGCTGTCACCATTTGCATGTTATTGGATTTTAAATTCTGTCAGAACACTTTAGGACACCCGGAAGATAGAACTGAATTAATTTATAACAATGCTTATGAAATAAATTTTGACGATTTGTAATTTTTAGCATGTTTTTGACGATTCATTATTAATGTACTGTTACTACAAAATTATAAATACAGTCGAAAAAAAATAAATATACTACACGCATTGCAATCTGATCTGCAAAGAAAAACAAATAGCATTAGCAGTTCCAAATTTAAACATGCATAATTCCAAAACAATGCCTTCCTGTTTAGTACCCGAAGTATGCCGTAATTTATGGAGAAATTCAAATGCAATGTCTAAATTAGGTGTTAGAAATATTCGTTTAAATCTGATGCAGTATAAACAACTTTCTTTCTTTGAACAATAACATATTACTTACTAATAAATTATAATTATTATTAGTATTTGTAATTAGTTTTATTATTTGTAAAAATATATAAATTTGAAATCATTTGTTATCAGACTAATACTTCACAATAAATGTTATTTTGAATATATCTAATTTTCTAGAATTTCAGATATTGGATTATGCGGTGAAAATATTTCAGACGGTAGAACACGAAGAATTCCAAGAGAAATACTAGAATTGAATTTTTAATATTACTATATTTTACTAATGATATTGGCTTTATTCAATTACAGAAACTCTGCGACAGAATAGAGCTAATATTACAAAACGAATAAAGCAGTACTTAAAATTATAGTAAAGCATTTACCTGCGATGGCTGAGTGTACGAATATTTTTTTTTTCATTTATTTTAAAATGCACTTTTTTCATAAGCGAATGGCTTTTACTTGTATGTAAATAAAATTCATTCTGGAAATGAGAATAAAAAGAAGAAGCTGACGTATTGGGATGACAAATATTTGTTTCTTATTTTGTTGTTATTTCTGAAGTGCTTTTTTATTCGCAAAAAATGTAAGAATTCCATAGCTGTTTTCTCAAATTCCGTAAAAATATTAACACAAAAAACGATTGACGTGATAATATTTGTAATAAAAATGTAGATCCAAATACGCCACTATTTTTTAGAATCTTGCATTTTACATTATACATAGAACATCGTGTTATATATAATTTGCATAAAAGGACTCTTTCGGCAAATCGAGCAAATGCTCTTTCTTCATACTCGAAGTAATGGTGTTTTATGTTAATATATATATATAAATGCTGTGATTTTGATGTCTTTAATGGTGCAACATTTTTAGTTATTCTTATGTTTTTTCTAGATTGTATTTTCTGAAATGTTTGCATTTTCAATGAAAATAAATGAAAAAATCCATATGCCTTGTAAAAGATTTCATGCAGTCTATGTGAAATTCATGTGGCATACTGCCCTTACGATACTTTCTTTAACCGTTTTGACCATGAATTTTCTTTCAATTTTCGGAAGAAATTACTTTTGCGCAAGTAAAATTAAAAGTAGTGATACAAATTACAGAGTTAATGTTTAATATGTAATCAAATATGCAATCAAATTTAACTTTTTTTTTTTTTTTTTTTTTTTTTTTTTTTTTTTTTTTTTACTATACAAACGGGTTCTGCCACCTACGAATTAAACATGCTCAATATCAGTGTTACCAATAATAGAGTGTTGAATAAAAAATTGGATTTGTTTTTTAAATTACACAAGTTGAAAGATAAATAGTTGGACACTGCACACCACAATCTAGTCAAGTGTGTGTCTGCAAAAGATGGTTAAATTACGCGCTTAAAATAGTTCTTCGATTTAAACGATGTCTGCCATCAGCTACATTATGCATTTCTCTACCAAACTACCTGTTTTCATGTTTTTATATGCAATATTTTTGGGGCTATTCTTATATAACGTTATCATTTTAAGGGGAGGGGGGTGTTCTGGCACATGATATCGTAAGATATCTCTATGGAGAGGAAGGGGGGGTGGTTGTCTTTTGATATCGTTATCATTTTGATCCATTTTTATTTATAACTTCGTCTTTACATCAAAATAGTATGTTATTTTTTTATAGTACGTTATCTATTTTTATGAAAGTACAAAGTCATTATTAAAATCAATAAATGATTATAAAATTACTCAATTCCAAAATATGGAGCCCCACCAGTGGCTGGGAGGTTGTGCTCTCGAAGCTTGTAGATGAGAGGTGCTGAGTTCGAATCCAATCGCGCCTGTCGGGCTAACCGTTCGGAGTTTTCGTGGATTTCTTCGAACGTTGGGAAAACTTGTGTAAATGCGGGTTAGGTTCCCTTAAAAAGACCTACAGGGAGGGCACTCCCCCTAAGGCCTATATCCCCCGAGTAGATAATCGGCCGTCAAAAATCAACCCAACCCAAAATATGGAACACCCCAACGTTCGGCATTCCTGTTCTTCTGTCTTACTTGTATGCATATATAATCCACTGTTCAACAAACCATATGAGAAGTATGTTTGAAATGATACTTGTGTTTACTAGTAAATGAAAGAGAAAGAATACTGTCCACCTGTTTTTTTATAAGAAGTTCTGTGTGCCCTATCCCGTGCAGGGGGCAAGTTTAAAAAGACATTATTACTGTTGAATGCATTATGTAACAAAAAGCTATTATTAAGTACTTTTAAATAGTAACCATTTTTTTAAGTGTTATTTGATATGTAAACTGATATTTTATTGACTTCTCTTCATTTGAATCAATAAAGTATACGAAAAATAAATGTAACCATATTTGTATATCACTCCAAACAAAAGAAAAAAAATTCCAAAAATCTAAAGAATTTTTATGCATTGATAACGATATCATTACTGGGTGTGGGGGGTACAAAACTAGAAAAAAGTTGATAACGTTATATATGCACAGCCCCTTGCAACATAAGCTCAGAAATTCAAAAGGTCACATTAATTTTAATTACGACAGCAGCAGCATTAGTTACTTTTTATAAAATAATCTCAGCTATTTATATATTATTCTTAAAATATCATTTTTAGTATAATCTTCAAAAACAAAAAAGACTTTTCCTGCAATCGAGCAAACGTTGTTTTCTCATATTTGAAGTAATGGTGTTTTTATGTTAATAAAGATACAATAAAGCTGAAATACGGAAGTTTTTCAATGGAAACAGCATTTTTATTTCCTACTCGCGCTTCTCCAATTTGTATTTTCTGAAATATTTCCTGTTTGAAATGAATAATGAATGACGAAATTTGTATTCAGTGGGAAAGTTAAAATGCCGGAGAATGTAAGCATTTTTTATATGACAGCATTAACGATGCAGTGTGTATATATTTTTTTAAACATTTGTTTCTTTAATTTTGTGCAGTAAGAGGAATTAAATTCATCATCTCAAAAGATGCGAGATGAAGTTATTTTGAATGTAAGTCTTCAATTTTAATTCATTTAATTTACTGGCTCATTTGTTTTATTTTCTGCCTTAAGGATATATAGAATTTTTAAACGTTTCTATAAAGTGATGAAAAATATGCGTATTATTTACAATATTTTTACATAATTTTAATGAGAAGGTCTGCGGATTTAAGGAAATAATTTTCTATTGTTATTTGTATATGGAATAAGAAATGAAATTCTACTTTTCAGTTGTGCGAGAAAAAGTTATTTGGATTGCAAATCTTAATATTTTTTTATTTAATTTACAAGCTCATTTTAGTTTATTTTCTCTCTTAAAGTTTTATCGCTACAACACCTCATTAAATGTAGTACTTGCAAAATAAGATTAATTAAATGTAAAAAATCGAAAAACCCGACTGCGTAAAGAGCGAACTAATTAATTATTTCTACATCAATGTGAAATTATTTTTTTATTACTTACCTATTTTTTTATTTACTTGTATTGGTGACTTTTAAGTTGTGTTTAATTGTTGGTTCCTATCTATGAACACTGTTTTGATGAGGCCTATAGGTTATATAAAGGTTAGAGTTGCGGTAAAGCTAGAGATCCTATCTACACAACTTGCAGGTTGTGTAATATTTAAATGAAGATTCTGTCTGTAAAATAGTCAATGAAACATCGTCTTCATTTTGAAAGACCTATCCAATGATATGCCACTCAATAGGGTGCGTTAAAAATTATTTTCGTCTTTACCGCCATTTTCTATTTTACGGCCGCCATTTTGAATTTATAAAAAAAAAAAACCTAGCATATAACCATCGGACGGTTAAGGTGAATCGATAGAGACTTCATTCATTAAAATCCATCCAGCCGTTGGGATGTTACGAGGGTATAAAGAAATCCACATACCCATATACGCGTGAAACCCTTCTTGGCATTCGGGTAATTTATAGCACAAATTTTAATTTTTTTAATTAAAAATTTTAAATATAATTTGTTTTACACAGTAAAGTTTTTCTCATTAATTATAATTCTCCATGCGTTTAACAGCATAATTTTTAAGTGTAATATTTAAAAAAGTCATATTATTAAAATATGATAATCCACTGTCTTTCTTCTAGACCACTTTTGGACGTATGATAAAATAATCTGTTATAATTTGTATCGTTCATATATCACTTCTAATAAGAAGGTGCAAGAAGTATTACGCACCGATTATGACGAGAGTGTAATCGTTGGAAAGATCCCGTCATGTGGAGTAAAAAACTCCATTGAACTATCCGTCACAAATGAGTCGTTTTCAAGATATCAGACAATCTATGTCACAGGATTTGTTTTTTAATTATTGCTCATTTTCAAATTTTTCACTGCCGAATAGGAAAATATTGTAATTTAAACTGGAATTTGTTTGAAAATTATATCGCAATTTGTTTGAAAACCTTTATCACAATTTATTAATATTTTACTTTTTTTTTTAATAATTCACAAGCATGATTAAAAAATATATATCGCTACCGCATGCAGACAGATGACGATTACGATAGATAAATTTGTTTGCATTTAATTTGTTTATAAATTTTTCATCATTTATTTCGGCTTATGTTCCATAACGAAATTAAAACTTGATCAATAAATAAATAAAACAATAAAATATAAATAAAACACAAATTTAAGACATGTAATCGAACTACTCGCTTAAATAATTGAAATGATCACAATCAAAATATCGCTGCGGTAAAAAAGCAATTTTTTGGCTATTTATTCGGCTATTAACTTCGGACATGAGGCCAAAGCGAAAATATCTCTTTCAATAAATTTCAAATCGTTATTTTAATACGTAGTTGCTATTTTTCATGTAAAAATGATTTTCGAATTGTTAGTGGACAATCTAAAAAAAAATTATTAAATGTAAATATACATATATATGTTAGAGTTTTCAAAAAAAAAAAATGGTTTTAACCTAAATTCTGTAATAAAGAAAGCCCGGATTGTATACCCAAGTTTCTTTAAAAAAACAATTATCCATTTTTAACATGCATGATATCAGTATTTTTATACAATAAGTAAAAGTAATAATGTGTCATATTTTTATAATTAAAAATTTTATAAAAAAACAAAATGCTATGAAATAAATCTTAAATTTAACAGAATCTCACAGAATATTACTTGCAGTGCAACCAGCTCTGTAATAAAGAAAAATTTATTTCTCTCATATTCGAAGAAACGGTGTTTTTATGTTAATAAAGATAATAAATGCTGCATATTTGACTTCTGAAACATTAACAATAATACATTTTCGCTAGCATTTCACTAATTTGTATTTTATGAAATGTTTGCCGTTTGCGATGAATAATAACTACAAAATCTTATTCGTAGCGGGAAGATATTTTTTAACTAAGAGAAAATGTAACCACGTTTTTCAGTACTTTAATGTAATTTAATGTTGTAGTATGTATATTTAATGAAAATGTAAGTTTTTTACAGTCGAAGATAATAATCCCATGTCTAAAATATATATTTTCCAGAATTATTTAATTTTAAGTTTTTTTCCACACTTCTATTTTAGCTGTTCTTTGAGTCGAATGCACAAATTATTATTTTTCAAATCCTTTTTTAAGACCTTTATAATGGTACTCGCTCAGTACTCTAGGCGTTACAGTGTAATACAAAATTAGTGAAAATTTCAAATTGATTGTATCATTTGAATGAGGAAAACGATTATTTATAATTTATGGATATTAGTCAAATTCATTTCAAAATATGTTAGTGTTACATACTTTCTCAATTACCGAACTTTCATAATCTTTCTTAAATCCCAAATATTTTAATACAAACAGTAGGGATTTTATTCCATAGCCAATCAATTTGTTCATTTATTTAGTACTTTCTAATTTCTTTTTCAACTAACTTTATCTATAACTAACTTTTCCCCCCTATTTCGTATCCATATATAGAACACGCTTAAAATGCGACTTACTAAATTAAAGCAGAACTGTTGGAATAAAAACGACATGTTTGCTCCTTACTTCACCCTAAATCATTTCTTTTGAATTTCTTTTATGAAACGAAAAAATTTTCATTTATCAATTGTAAAAATATTAGAATAAAAAAATGTAACTTCTACACGATAACTTCTACAAAACAAAATGTACGACCGATTACGTTGCTTTTTTTACTAGAACCCTACACGCCTATATTATAAAGGGGGTGTAATTTTCAATGCAACCTTATTAACAATATTTTTTTTTCGTTCAATGCTCAAACGTTTTGTTTCTGGGTCATTCCATGCAAAATGAGCAAATCTGCTGTGGTAGAAATGTCACAGATTTTAATGAAAATCAGTCTATAAGTAGATCATGTCTATTTATGAGTAAATGTAAAATAATAGATTTCAGGATTGTTTATTTAAGTATTGCAATTTACATTAATAGTGAATGCAAAATCTAGGTATTTTCTATGTGCTTAAAATTTCAATTTTGATTATTAGCCTTAGGAAAGGAAAGACTATATTAAAAATTATTTATAATTAGGAATTAACAATAATTAACAGACTGGCGTAAGTTAGTAATTGTATTTTTATTCCATATCGAGAAAAAAATTATTTTTCAAAAATTTTAAGGTAAAAATGCAATGTTTCTATTTCTCATTTAAGCATGAAGAACATCGTTGACAATTTTACATTTTTTTTTGGCGTTATAGCTAAAAGTATAAATTTTAAATATCGAAAATTTCATTCTTGCCTTTTTATTCCTAAATGAGAAAAAAATAAATAGTAAAAAATGTTGAGGGTAAAATGCAATATTTCTATCACTTCTTTTTAAGTGAAGGAAGGCTTTAGTAAACTTTTAAATTATTTGATATTATAGATAACAGTGTATATTTCAAATATAGAAACTTTTATTCTTGCGTTCAGTTTATTTTTGCATCAAGAGATTTTTAAATTAGAGTATAAAGAAATGATTGTGAAAAAAAAACTATACATTAATTCGAAATTCAAATAAAAAAAAACTAGATGGCAGCACTAAATTTGTTTTTCCATGAAATCGTGCAATATTTTAACAAACGCAGGCGAATTCAAAGAGGTATAGCGAATGGAATGTAGTAAATATTACTATTTTGTTATGTTAGGAATCAAAAGGCAATCTTGAATTTTTTGGAGCATATCATGGACTTATTTATCTTTATTTTTTGTGCAATATTGTTAATGTCGATCCTGTCATTTATTTATTTTTTTGCTCATACAGAAGTGAAAAAATCACGATTTTGTAATTTTTTTAAAAAGTTTCTAATTTTTGTTAAGTTGAAGGAAATAAATGGCGACTTTCAGACTTGGAGAATTCGATCTCCATATGTCATGCTACATCAGGCATTAATTTCACAGATGTTTTTTTAATTCCTTTGATTTTTATAACGTTTCTAATTTTCTCAAAATTCACGAAAATTCAATTTTTATAGACAATTTATAAATAATAATGGTGTTACTATATTATTATTACTCAGTAAATAAGAAGATAATTTTTCAGAGTTTGCAAAATTATAAAAAAAAATTCCTCTCTGTTAAATAGTTTTCAAGATACAGAGCTTCAAACTTGCAACTCTGGACGAATGCGCACATGCCATTCTATATCACAAGTTCTTTAAATGTCCAAAAATGTTTAAAAAATTTATTTTTTTGTCAAGATATTTTCATAGCATTACTTGAATATGAATTGAACCTGTGCATCGAATTTTATTTTTAATTTATAATAACTAATAATTTATAATAATTTAAATTTTTAATTTATAAAAATCGAAGTTATACCTTTCTAAAGTATTTCTGTGTACTTCAAGCGAATGATTTTTAATGCTATCAAAACATCTGTAAATATTTCTTAAAAATATAAACGATAACAAAAGTAAATAAGTAAAAGTGTCAAACTTTTACACAATCTTATTACCACTAAACTTTGTATCATTCAATAGTTCAAAATTCGCGATTCAAAGAGTCAAAAATATTTATTAAATTTGAGTGGCATACATAAAAGTGCAAAAGTTGATATCTATGGATGCGTTGTACAAGTCTTTTTTTAATGAATATTAAAAACGGAAGTAGACACGCAAATTCCAATCGACTACGTAAATTTAAATCTTTCTTAAATCATTTTCCTTAAAATGTTTATCTCTAATTTTGCTTTTTACTTTTATCGTTTTCAATTTCAGATCATTTTAAAATATTCGCAATCACATATTTTCGACTTTTTAGTATTAAGCTTAAGCTTATCGTATGTACTCCCTTATAAGGAGAAAATGTTTGTCTTTAGTCGATTTATACACTGGTCAGATTTTGGGGGAAATGTTACAAGCCTCAGGGCTTTCTGACTGGCGTAGCCAAATTCAAGTTTAATCAAGAAATCATTTAGTCAGATTGCGAAAAATCTCGATTAAATGAATTTGTTCGTCTGATGTTCAGAAAATAAAGAGCGGAAATTTGAAAAGAACGGTAATTGATGTTAGTGCCTGTTTGGTTAAGGGAGCCTTCTACATTAGGAGACAAAAAAAAAGCACTTTTTCATGATTTTTTTGTAAGAAAACTGCATGACGGATCTTTTTGAAATTTTAACACTTATTTTTACATATCTTAAGGTATACACAAGAATTTTTTTATTAGATTTTGTTGCTTCTACTCTAAGTGATAAACAAACATGTTCAACCACATTTTTTGACACGGTGGGCAAGATTTAAAAAAATACAAAAAACTACTCAATGGATTATCTTGATTTTTTTAATTAAAGCTTATTTAATTGCCTTCCATATGAATTAAAGCTTTTACTAAAATAATAATAATAACAAAAGTTATTAACAAATAAGAACGAATTTTTTAAGGTGTCTCAGGACTCTTAAAATTGGAAAAAATGAAAAAAAAAAGACTATTTTCAACATTTAATATCTTAAAATGTATTTAATTTTAAGACGCAATTTTAATTGGAATAAAATATATAAGTATGGTCTTTCATTTCATGTATTTAAAAAATTATAAGATGCAGAATTAGCATTTACAGGGGGATCCAAACTGTTAGACATTTGGCGAGCAAAAAATCGGCATAACACCTTACGCGCACGATTACAAAATAAGTATTGCAACTGGAATGAAATTTTTTGTGCCTACTTATACTTCAGATTGTAATAATTACCCTGAACCTAAATAAATTTGTATTTAAAGCTTTTTTTATATTTTTAATACAAAGTTGTATTTAGCTAATGCAAAATTGAGAAAATTTCAACAGTATAATCACCTAAAAAAATATTGTTTTGAACAGTAAAAAGGAAATTTTAGGTTCAGTTTATACAGACTAACATGAAACATATGTTTTGAAAATTTTATGAAAAAAACACTCATAAGTTTGTGAGATATCGTGCGCGTTATGCCCCAAAACGTCATTTAGAGAAAAATGGCTTCAAAGTTTCCGCAAAGTTTCCTTCAAAACGACGCTTCAGCTATTGAACGTGTATAATTGTAAAAGCCATAACTTCAGTTCTAGAAGGAATTTCAAGGAAACAATTATATCAAAATGTTCAGAAAAGATAGGAGTTTAACATCTAAAAAAATTAAAATTTCGAAAATTTTAAAGCTTTAAGAGTCCTGAGACCCCTTAACAAGATTTTATCAGCCATTACATAACTTTTTTTAAATAAATTTATGGGTTCCTTTAATTTAATTAGAAGCTATACTCACGAAGTTTATGAAAAGAAATATTTTTGTGTTTCAGATAAATCTACAAGGCGTACGTATCCGCCGTCCAGACGAAATTTTCTAAAGCAGTTGAACATATTTGTTTATAACTTAAAGTAGAAGCAACAAAATCTAATAATAAAATTATTGTGTATACCTTATGATATGTACAATAAACTGTTAAAGTTTCAAAAAGATTCATCATGCAGTTTTCTTAAAAAAAAAAAAAAAAAAAAAAAAAAAAAAAAAAATCATAAAAAGTGCTTTTCTTGTCTCCTAATGTAGAAGGTCCCCATAATGAGGCGTGGATGTCAATTAAAAGGAAGCTGATTGTGAAAAAATTTAAAACGTGCGGTTTCAACAATGCTATGAATGGCCCTGAGGTCTATTTCATTTACGAAAGTGATGGCGAATATTCAACAGATGCTGAGTCAAATTTTTATCGCTAAGAGACAATGGGACGAGACGTCATAGAAGTTCTTGTTGATTCAGATAGTAATTCCAAATATGAAATAATCTTTTGATGTTACATAATTATTTATATAATTATGTTTGCTTGTTTAGTTTTTCATTAAAAGAATGAGTTTTTTTGAAAAATTATTGAAATTTTTTAGGGTAGGTTTATACGCGGGTCAAAGATTTTACCAATATTTTGTCATTGAAAATGGGGGTAGGGCTTAAGCAAGCGGGCTTATACGCAAGTATATACGGTTACTTATGTGGTTGCACGTTGATGTTTAAAATTGGCAATACATCATTCAGTAAAAGTTATATGTGTAAGGTCAACCAGATACATAATTTCGAGACATTTTATGGCTTAATATCAGTATTTTTGTCTTTACCGGTCTTTTACGCAATCAGGGTATAACATTAATACTGTTATTACACGTAAAAATTGCAAGCGACAAAAATCGCCTGCGCCTCGTCAGATTTCCTGAAACTTACGTATTATCGCCCTGAAACATACGTATTATCCAAGTATTTCGTTGGCTGTTCGGGAAAAGGCTTTTCCATCGTCAGATTTCCAAGAAATCTGACGACCAATTTTAAATTAAATTTTATTCTTAAACTTCTAAACATCCCACAATATTACTTTTTACACCGTCTTATCGAGAAAAAAATTTACTTTTAAATGCAATTTGTTTGAAAGCTGTATTTCAATTTGTTGTCATTTTTTTTTTGTAGTTTTTATTACTTTTTTGCCATAGTGGCAACAGAAGTATCCATCTCTGTTGAAATTAAATGGAAAATACAGATTACTGTATAGAACAATCAGAAAATGAATAAAATGTGGATTCAACCAATAAAACGCTTCAGATATGCTTTTGATTTTCTACCCTGACAAAGAACAATAACCATTTTTCTAAATGGTTTTTTTAAAAAAATGTAACGAAAGGTGAAATCCTGTTATTCAAATTCGAACATTTATTAAGAAAGACTTCTTTAAGCTCTTTTGCTAAAGTTTTCGATATTTATTCTCAAAAGTTTTAAATGGACTGCAAAACCGTTATATTTATAAGCGATAACAATTTCAAAAAGTTCGAACAAAAAGAACTATTTATTTTATTTTTTTTATTATTAAGTATGAAACAACCCAACATGAAAAAACATGAAAATGTCTTTTACGAGCGCTTTAATTACTACCACTAAAAATCACCACTATTTAAATTTACCACTAAAAATCACCACTATTTAAATTTACCACTAAAATTTAATATTTTTTTGAGTTTTTTACATTTAAAAATATAAATTCAGACAAACATTTAGATAATGATACGAAACCATATAATTTTAAGGTTCATTTAAATTTATTATCATGGCGCCGGGCAACGGCTAGTGTGTTAGCTAACAGTTAAATGAAACTTATTTGCGTAATGTAAACCAAATAAGTCATTACATCGGTTAAACTATGTATTTAGTGAATGTCCAGAAATGGAACTAGTCGAACTAATGCAGATTCAGTACTTAAATTTAAATCGTTTATTACTCATGTTTTTTAGAATGTTTATACATTTTTTTTTTTTTTGCTTTCGTTGTCATCGTTTTCAGTTTCGTTTATAATAACTGCGCGACCGCATACTTTCGTAATTTTAGCATTAGGGGAGACTAGTGACGGTTGACCATACGGGAAGCTTTACCCACCCATCGATTTTCATATTTAAAAGAATTTCAGCGTTTTATCAGTAGGTGTCAACCAAAATTACTGGGATGCTCAAACAACAGTCTTCGTTTCATAGAGATAATCGAAATTGTTGTGAAAAAAAAACAAGTGTGAGTTGTTTTCACCCAAATGTTGTGTTTTCTAGAAATATTTCGCAAGCTTTTTTCAGATAAAATATTATAGAAATTTAAGTAAGTAGGTATAACCCCTTGAGGGGCGGTGGGATAAGATATATCCCACCTAATTTAAACAAGATTTTCACCAGAAAACTTTAACTAAATTTTATATTTTTAACTTTGGAGGGAAATCGTTGAAAAATTGCTTATCATTATTTAAAAATAAAAGTTTTCGATTATTCCGGTGAGAATTCAATATTTAGAGACATTTTTGCTTGCCCCTCAAGAAGTTAAAGTAATGCAGAAATATAGAGATTTCATTCCAAGCATAAAGATTGTACGGTAAGTTAGGCTTAACATAACAGCTATTTTTTGGAAAAGGTCTATGTAGGGAGGGTTGATCAGATGCTCAAGGCTCACTTAATTAAGTGGTTTTTGAAATCTTTTCATTATACACTGTGCATGATGAAAAGTTAATAGTTATATATATAAAAGAATGCAAATTTATTCTGTAAAGCTTCAGTAAAATGGGGAGATGGAAAAGAAAATATTTAAAACTGACTAAAGAAAGATATGAAAGATTGCTAGAAAATGGGAAAGTTGATAGGAACTTTTTTCCATTTAAATATTACTTACAATAGGTAAATAGAAACAGTGGGTAAGACTAGAAAGGACTAGAAAGGATGAAAGCTGCAGTCTTAACACTTAACAAGGACAGCCGTGGTATGTTTACAAAACCACTTAATTTTAATTCGAAAACGTAACAATGACACCAGAATTTTGCTAAAATCTTTTCCATTTAATATGTATGTGAAATATAACCTTTTTCTTATTTTCAAATAAATTTGTTCGTAAATTCTGGTGCCAGTCATTTATTTCAACATTTTAGTACTGAAAGTACTTTGCCCCTTAAAGGTTTAAATCATGTTAATGATAATTTAAGTGCTCAAATAAACATGCTCGAAAGAACGGCTGCAAAAGAACATAGCATCGATCGAAAATATTTAGGAAGGTATGTAGACAAATTACACAAGGGTGAATACAGTGAGATGAAGCCAAACTATGCGACAACAAGAGATGTCAGGTCGAGTGTCACAAAAAATAGGACAAGGAGAAAAAAAAAGCGGGACAGTGGCTCCTAAATCCGGACATAATAACATGAAACACTATGAAAACGGAACTTGTCTCTAACAGAATACTGCCTTAAATGTTAAAATTTCTTTTTCCCTGCTGTACAATTATACCTGCTCAGACAAAAAACAAAAATTTTCTTCTTTGACTTGCGATTGCGTCTAAACAGGTTTGTTTAAGCATCATATTTTAAAAATATATTTTTTTAAAAAATAATTAAAGCATGTAGCATAAAGTTATTTTGCTTTTTTAAAACTGATTTTATTTCTCTTCACAAATATTGCAATAATAACAAAGTAGGTCAAACCTCCAATATAGTGGGCCAACCCTCCCATACGTGGGGAACCTTGAGCCATTATTTTTTCATGATTAAAATCAATCATTTTTTCAAATTTCTTATATGTTACACTTATGTAGCAATTTTATTTTGATAACTGATTATATAAAGAGGAAAATTATATATAAAACTTTTTTCTACGTTCAATATTTAAAAAATAAAAAATCATTTTGTAAAAAGTGGGTCAATCCTTCCTAGTCCCCCATAAGCCTAGCTTATGTGCTGCTTTCATGTCACGTGTCTTTACTCTGCCAACACATAGGTAAATGAAAGTTAATTGTATAAGGGGTACCATATAAGTCATTCACCAGTAAAAATCTGTACTTAGCGAATGTTCAAAAAATGAAACTTGTCGTATCAATTCAAATGGAGTATGTAAATTTAAATCGTTCTTAAATCATGTTTCTTAGAATATTTATTTATAATTTTGCTCTTCATTTTTATCGTTTTTAGCATCATATCACTTTCACACATTCGCGTTGCTTCATCGAGATCATCTTTACACCATTCTTTCACCTTTCTAGCACGAAGTCTAGCCTATCTACGTAATATATCATGATGCATTTTAAATATATATATATTACGTATTTATGTTTGTATTAAAAATATGTACATAGTAAAAGATATGTCGCGTATGGATGTATTTTTAAGCATACTGCATTGATTGTATAAATACGAATATAATGCATATATTTGAAAAGTATAAAAAACATATAAAATGCAAAAAGAGTGACTAAAAGATGCTTTATAAATATTAAAATAACATGAAATCCTGCTAGAATTTGTTAAAAAGATTTATTTATTACAGTACTTTACTTAAAAGATTAAAGTGACATATAATTTAATAGTGACTTAATAATGCTGAATATGATTTGCAATTTTTTGTTTTATTTGTTATGCTTTTAATTTCAAGTAGAGATATTTAAAAATCAAAAAAAAAATGAACAGTAAATTCAGTTACATTGCTGAATAAATTTAATGTAAAATTAAATGGAAGAATATACCGGGTGTCCCAAAAAGGACTGACTGATTTTAAAATTCAATAACTTGCAAACGGTGACAGATATTTAAAAAATTCTTGCAGGAGGTTTATGCATAAGGTCAAAAGTTTTATTACAGTGATTTTCGATTTTAGTTCGAATTATAAACAATAGATGGCGCTGTAAGCAATAGTCGCTAAATACAGGCTCGATTTCTAGTCCTTTCTCTTGTTCCATGCTGAAAAAGGAGATGGAAATGTATTATCCGGGCCACGAAGCACCAAAAATCGAGCCTGAATTTTCAGCGTCTATTGATCGCAGCGCCATCTATTGTTTGTAATTCGAACTAAAATTGAAAATCACTGTAAAAAATCTTTTGACCTTATGCATAACCCTCCTGCAAGAATTTTTTAAACATCTGTCACCGTTTGCAAGTTATTGAATTTTAAAATCAGTTTTGGGACACCCACAATCCTTTTTGGGACACCCGGTATGTGAGAAATGTAATTGTGCCGCATAAATAAATTAAAAATAAACATACATTAATATATGCATTGAATTAACACAGTACTCTGCTCAATAAAAAAATAATTAAAATTGCTCTCCTGTCATTAAAAAAGTACTAAATGTTTACAAAAAATGCCACTATGGACTATTTTTCTTAATATCAGATATCGTCGGTACCATGTCAAACTATCCAATATGAAAACAGTGTTGCCAGTGGGTTACTTTTTTAAAATTCGGATTTCTTGATTGGTACCACTTTTCTGAAATGGCAACTTTCCTCTTGTTTTCGCCCTAATTATTATGTCACTAAATAAGGCGATTTTTTCTATTTCAGAAAAATGGTGCCAATCAAGAAATCTGAATTTTTAAAAGGTACCCACTGGCAACACTGTTTTCATATTGGATAGTTTGACATGGTACCGATGATATAAGGCCTTTGATCATTTCAACATGAAACATGAAATTTAAAACAGTTAATAGTTAAGAGACAGTACAATTTCTTTTTACTTTTAAATTTAACATTCAGCAAATGTGTAGCGAACAAAAATGTTATTAACTTTTTAATTCAAGATACAAGATTTAATGTTTTATTCGTTTATATTAACAGTAACAAACTTTCATATCTTTTCCTCTTTTGCATTTTAGATTTTATCCATATAGCATCAAATAGAACCTACTGATGTTAAATATGACATTGCATTTTGAGTAATAACAGTTTATCAGTTCATCGTAACAATGTTTCAGAAATATTTGTGGGACTAAATATAGAGTTAAAAAGAAAAATGCAATTATGATATTTATGTACTTAAGAAAAACAAAACCTAAATAAAATAGATAACTATACACATTTATATGAAATAAAAAAAATATTTTGGAGATGCATAGAAAAAAAAGGCGTATTTTAACGGAATTGACGTTTAATACAATTTTTATATTTTAATTATATTTGTAAAAAAATTGAGCAATATGAAATAAAACATTTCTACTTCAAGCTCAAAAATCAATGTTTTCTATACCTACCAGAATTATTTGAAGGACCAACAAGAAGCGAGTTGAAAAGAAAATCAAAGAATGGAAAACCTGTAGTTAAAGAAAAACCTTACATAAAAATCTCTAAAAAATCGTCTGTGCATGAAAATATATAATATTTCTTACAATGTCAAAAACCTATATAAAATTAACAATCTTACCAATTTGTATCGTTTTAAAAGGAGCATGGAAAATTATTAGGGAAAAAAGACCTTTTATTAATGTCTTCATGAATGATGTATCATCATAGTTTCAGTTCAGCAGAGAAAAAATTGGGTGAAAAGAAATAATAAATTTATGCTTCATACTCAATTGACGTACAATGTGATCAATAACTTGTCTTCGATTTATGTGTTCCAACAGCATATGTTCTTTCTTCACTGGATTAAAAAAATAATCTTCCAAGCTCAATAAAAATAATCAGTTACATGCATAATAAATTGTAGAATAATCTTTGAAAAAGGGAAACTGTTTGACGCATTAATCATTGCTTATTATTTTTTTAGAAATTTTTTTTTCAATTATTTTGCAAATTTCTTCTGTTCGTATGTACACATATATAGAAAAAGATGATGAATTGTAATTATGTAATGGTTATATGTGTATATATATATATATATATATATTAATTTTGCTTGCATTTTGACATCCTAAATAATTAAAAATAAATAAACAAAATCAGAAGGGGTAAAAAGCTCAATAATGAGTAATCAATTTCTTTTTCATTTTTTATGTGCATGTTGTTTTTAAATTGAGAAATAGATTTTTTTTTCGAAATTCTTTTAAAACCATAATAAAAGAGCATTTTTTAATTCTATTGTATAACAAACTATCAAACTAAAAAATAATTTATTCAATGAAAATTAATTGTTTTAGTGATTAAACTTGAATAATTTTAATTTAAAGGCCTTACACTTCGTATATTGAAACAATCATTTAACAACCATGCAAAATAACAGCATACATTAACATACAAAAAGAGAAGAAATCAGGAAGCATATTAAAAGAACACATTACAAACATACAAATCAAACAAGGTACAAAAAAGAAGACGAAAATTGCATCATATATATTATTATTATTTAAAAGTTTTACTAAATAAGTAATCTAAGGTATAGTTTGTTGGGTTTAAAAGTACTATATTCTTTATCTAAGAACATAGAATGCATTACCTTACAAACATGAAATTTTCATAAAATATTGCTTTAAAAATTAAATGAAATCAACACAAAAATGTATACTTGCAGAAATCAGTAAATGTGAAACATACAACAATTTATCATGCTATATTTACCTTATTGCTTTACATTAAAAAAAAATGTTTTCTTTCACTTACCTAAAATAGAAAAAAGTGTATATTAGATTAGTATATGTAAATATTATAAAATCTATGATACATTAAAAAAAAAACATCTGAATCTTCACATTCTAAAAAAAATAATTTTTAACGCATTTTAAAATTACTCAACTTCGCTACATTTATAAAGATTTTTATTGAAAGAGATATTTTTTAAAATTTTATTTATAAAAATAGCAAGAATATTTTGCGGAACTATTGCTTATACCTTAACACGGCATTGGAATTTGTGGATTAACATAAGAATATCGCCCCTGCATCATATTTAATTTGGTTAAAATTTAATAAATAGACTTTTTTTTAATAATAAAAACTTCAATATTGAATAACAAAAAGATGGAACTGCTAGTGATTTTAGTCAGAATTGCAAATATTTCATCTAAATTTGAAATGAATGTACAATTAATTTAAAATATTGCTTAAGAATAAATTGCTTAATTCCATAGAAATCGCAATTCAAAATATTTTCTGCTTATTTAACCCTTTCAAATTTCCATTTTTTTTTTTTTTTTATAAATCATTTTTTGTGAGCGTTTGTATCTTAAAATTAACCGTCATGCCGGAAATTTATTTACTTTTAAAATAAGGTGTATGTTGGGGGGGGGGGGGGGGGTAAACCAGTATTTCACACTTATCGAAAAATATTTAAAAGGGTCCCTAGCCGGGCCCCTAATAGATTTAGAGGAAATCGGAAGACGGCAAAATAATCTTTGGGAAAAGTTTCATTGGGCGCCAGTGAGCTAATTTTGGCGCGAGATCTAAGCTCTACGCCCGATGGGAAACGAGTTATTTAAAGAAATGTGAAAAAAAGATAGGATTTCTTTGCAAAAGAGAATAATAATTTTAAGTTTTAAAGTGATAAGCCGACCCCAAAAGATTACAATGAAAACAGCCATGACAGCACAAGACCCCTTAAGATCCAAGATCGTTGGAAATACTTTCAAACTTTCATATTTAAAAGAACCGTTTGCATTATAAGTCTTTACAAATCAAGATTCCCCATAGTGCAACAGCAATCTCCAGAAGCATTTTATAGAAATAAAACCAATTTGTTAAATAATAATTAATATCTCAGCTTGTAATTAGGATAGAATATTGAAATTGACATTAATGAAATCAGGGAAAAATTTTACGTCCTGATGTAAAAAAAATAATCAAAAAATTTAATAATTTAAAAGTTTAATATTCGTTTTAAAAAACCTAGTACGAAAAATCACGTGATTTGCTTAAATTGCTGGGGTGCCAATACGTCTGCAGATAATGATGACACCTGTTTTTAATCTGTAGATGAGATCGTTTTTTGCAATTTGATAAAAAAAAAACATGCTTTTGTTGAATTATGAATACCTTTCCGATCTTGTAATTGGGGTTTTTTTAATTAATAACGTCCGTTAATTACGACTTTTTCAAAATTTTGTGATTTGTCGTTTGATGTGAGGTGTTCAGCTATAAGTATGCAAAATTTCAAGCCTACATAGTTTCTGAGAACGGACTCTGTGACAGACGGACAGACAGACAGACAGAGAAGTGAGACGAATAGGGTTTCGTCAGATGAACGAAACTCTAAAAAAAAAAGGAATATCTGATGAAGTCATTGGAACAACATATTTTAATATTTTAGTAATTTTCCACCCGCGGTTACAATTTTTTTAAGCACATAAGATAAAAAAAATCAACAAAATATTTTTTATTGACAAATGAGGATGACACGAAACACTTATTTCCACATAAAACCTTCCAGTAAGTAAAAAAAAAAATAAATAAAATAAAATAAAATGAAGTAAATCCCATAATAATTCCATTTCTTTCTTCTGACATGACTTTTATAGTTCTTATTTTTTATCATTAATTGTGCTTAGTTACTTATTTTCTTTGTTTGTGTGTTGTCGGTGACAAAAAATTCTTTCTCTTGAGTAATATTTATTCATGTAATTAAGTTGGAAATTATGATTAAAAGTTTTCTGTGTGACAAATAATATCAAAATGGCCTAAGGTGTAGGAATGAAATAAATTTTAGCTCCTAACAGGTGATAAATACTTTTATATATATATATAAAAGCATAAGTTTCGGATTTTCCTTCTTTTATGTTTATAGAATAAGTCAAATACAACTGATATAAATAAAACTAAAAACAATCAAATAATAAATTTTGTCACTCCCAGTCAAAATTTTGCTTTATCCTTGTTATATTATCATTGGGTATAAATTTAAATGATATATGTGTCGTAGACTAATTGAGAAATCAGGCTCTTTGCAAAGAGCCTAGGCTGCTTGCAAAGAGCCGGGCTAATTGGAGAAGCATCACCCTTTTTCCAATTAGCCTTATATTTTACTGGCTTATTGCAAAGAGCCTAGACAGGCTTAAGCTAATTGAAAATTGACCACTTATTTCCCCATCAGGGTGATTTTTTAAGGCTTATTAACCCATAACCCGACCCGAACCCCAAAAATAAATTATGACACACCGTATCCCGATCCGAGCAAAACAAAATAATTTCAGTCTACATGCAACCCGACCGAAACCTGAAAGTGCCATTTGAAAAAATCCAAAATCTTACCCGAATCAAAAATCTCATAATCGACAAAAATAGTGCAAAGAACCATAACCCGATCCGATAAAGACAATTTCCTTTCACACTCAACTCGACACGAACCTAAAAATTCCTTTTGAAGAAAACCAGAAATTTGACCCCGACAAAAATGATCCAGAGAACCATAACTGGATCCAAACAACACAAAATAATTTCCGCGGGCATGTTAATCGGTTTCGATTGCGTGTCCAAGGAAATTATTCTATCTTGCTCGTATCGGCTTATAGTTCCTTAGAATATTTTAGCCGGTTATCATATGTGGTTCCGGTCATTTTTCGGGGGGTTTTCAAACAAAATTGTTAAGTTCGGGTCGGGTTATAAGCCTAAAAAAAATCACCCTGATTGGGAAATAAGTGGTCATTTTTCAATTAGCCTAACGCTGTCTAGGATCTTTGCAATAAGCCTGAAAAATATCAGGCTAATTGGAAAAAAGGAGATGATTCTCTAATTAGCCCATCTCTTTGCAAACAGCCTAGACTCTTTGCAAAGAGCCCCATTTCTCAATTAGCCAACGGCATACACATTCCATTGAATACAATTTGTCTAATTTTGTGTAATAATTTTAACTTACTTTGTATTTTGCTAGCGAATAAACATTAGTTTGAACTAAACTGGCAAAACGGAAAAAAATGAAATTGAAAAATAACTTTATTTTTAATAAAAATCAGTGTTCACATTACATAGGGAACTATATAAGAAAGCTCCACTCGAAATAATTTGTTAGTATAAGATATTTTAATAATGAACTATTTGAACTGTGTCAGGAACTATTTGATTTCCATTCATATTCTGCTACTATTTAAAATTTATGTTTGCTGCGATAAAGTAAGTAAATTAGAATGTCTGCTAATAAATTGACGATTTACGATTACTGCAACGATTACTTTAGATTATACTTGGAAAACGCGGCAAGTTCGTACAATAACTGGTTTTATATAAATATGCAGATCTCGGTGCAAAAGCTGTTGCACTCCTATGCCAAAATACATGAATACAAAATTTATTACTATTCAATATAATAAATTCAGTAGTACGAAAATAATAATATGACCCCATCTTAAATAGGACGTAATCACCATGGCAAACTGGAATCATTACGTATCCTGTGATACCATTGATTTGATTACGTATGATAGGATTTAACAGAATATTCACTTTGACAACCTAGAATCATTACCTATCATGCATTATCGTTGAATTAATTACGTATGATAGGATTTAATAAAATGAAGAAAGCATTTATTGATATCTTTTTAAGTTTTGATTCGATTTTCATAAAATTTGAAATTGCTTGTCAAACATTCTGCAAAGATTATATTATATTTCAAACAATTCAGTTGGATAATTTTTGTGCTGTTACATGCGGACAGATGGTCAGACAGCCAGACGGACAGATTGGACGAGGATTATAGGTGCTACATATTTACTTAATTACGAACGCACCTAAAACCAGATATATCTTTATGTAAAAAAAAAAAAAAAAAAAAAAAAAAAAAATGTAATATCGCTAACGAAAATGTACAATAAGTTAATTATGAGTTACTAATGATTCCGAAATGTCTTCTGTATTCTTGGAAATTTAATAATCCATTATATTTTTCAAGTTTAAAGAATTATGTATAAAAACCATGTTGCTGTTGCTGAAGCTAATTTCCGAAAACGTTCCCAAGTCTTTTTTATGCGTTTTTAAAAATGTTTACTTAGATATCATCTTTCACCATAATAAACTGTGAAATTTTGTTACAGAATATTGATGTGTTGGGAAGTGTTTCATAATCTAGGATGGAGGTATGATTTTTCGTTCTTGTTCTTCTTTTTATTTTATTATTTTTTTTTTTTCAAGAAGACCCATTAAGGATATTTCCAAAATGTCGTCATTGAACAGCTTGAACTATGAGATAACTGATTTTTCTTGGTAAATGACATGTGCAAGCGCTAGTTAACCCTTCCATTACGTTTAACATAGGGAGTTAGGTAAGAGATACAAAGAGATATATACCGGGTGTCCCAAAAAGGACTGAGTGATTTTAAAATTCAATAACTTCCAAACGGTGACAGATATCAAAAAAATTCTTGCAGGAGGGTTATGCATAAAGTCAAAAGTTTTATTACAATGATTTTCGATTTTAGTTCGAATTACAAACAATAGATGGCGCTGTAAGCAATAGTCGCTAAATACAGGCTCGATTTTTGGTCCTTTCTGTTGTTCCATGCAGAAAAAGGAGATGGAAATGTATTATCCGGGCCACGAAGCACCAAAAATAGAGCCTGAATTTAGCGTCTATTGATCGCAGCGCCATCTATTGTTTGTAATTCGAACTAAAATCGAAAATCACTGTAATAAAACTTTTGACTTTATGCATAACCCTCCTGGAGAATTTTTTTAATATCTGTCACCGTTTGGAAGTTATTGAATTTTAAAATCAGTCAGTCCTTTTTGGGACACCCGGTATAAGCATATATATATATTGTATTTCGTTAGTTTGAAGGTTCTAGCTAGATATAAAAAAAATGCCTTATGAATTTTGAACTAACAAAAAATGTTACAGACGATTGAATTTGTAAGTTTTTATGGCTTTTTTAAGCACACTACATATGTTTTTTTTTGTTTGTTTTTTTTGTTTGTTTTACCAAAATCTTATAAAGTGTCATATGACTGTATTTTTTTTTTTATCCTTAAATTAAACCTATTTATAGTAAATGATTTATCTAAATTCTTTTACGTTATATAGGGTGTCCACTAGGGTGGTCACAAGAAATCAATTTTCGAATTTTTTCGGGGGGACCCCCCAAAAAGTTGCCAATTGACTAGAAAATGAGATTGGCTAAATTTCAGCTCATTTGGATAATATTAACCCGTGCCTCATTGGGGTTTAAGTTTGAAAAAAACGTGATTTTTCGCAAAAAAATGCTGTTTTTCCTTCATGAAATGAATGCAATTGAGCCTAGAAACATAATGCAGGCCTCATTTTATAAAAAAAAGTTTTGCTTTGAAGAATCACACACCATTTTTTTCTAAAAATGTATAGATTTAAAAATATGCGCATTTTTCAGGACCAGACTTCACATGAATCCTAAAAATTGACTTTTTATGAAAAAGCGAAAAAAAATTTGTAACATTCCATTTCATCTGCTTTCCACCTTTTGTTTTTCTTTTTTTCGTTTTGTGAAGTCCAATAAAGTGTTTGATTAAAAAAAATTCCAAAGAAAAGTAAAAAAATCGAATTTTAAACTGAAAGAATTTTTAAAAAAAGGGAGGGCAAAGGAAGTATAGAAATGAGAGCAAATAATGCTCAATTGCATTTTATTATTAAAGTTGTGTTACAAGAAAGGAGGTATAATAAAGAAAATAAATTATTTTTCCTTACAACTGTTACGTTAACCCTTTCCGGCACAGAAAAATTCTGTTCGTAAAAGGATGAAATGATTGTCTACCCCGGAATTTACAAACGACATTTTTAGAAATTAAAATCACATTACTTTAACCTTTTATTGTAAAAGCAAAATTTTATTAAAATATTCTTCATGCCGTTTGTAAGTTTGGAATTAAAATTAGGTGGTCCCGGCTACACTACGCCGGAAAGGATTGAAGTGGTAATGGTTTAGATAAGGTGGCTTATGTTGACTTTTTTTACCAAAGTATTATCTAAAAATGAAAATGCAACTTGATCCGAGTTAAGATACCAAAAGCGGTTTGTCATTTTAGCAAGTGCTTTGTCTGTAACCTATTTATCAAATTTTCTGTAGTGATCAAGTGATTTTATTATTTGCAGGTCTTGAATTGGGGGCTAAAGTGGCAGTGGAAGTATTGAAGCACGCTTTTGCATAAATATTGATTAAAAATAAGAAAACATCTCTGACACTTTCTTTTTCTAAATTTGTTATTGAAAGATGATCCCTGAAACAATATATTTTGAGAGAATGAATGACCTGTGCCTCCATCCATCTGACATGATTAAAAGTACCAGGTGCTTTGAAAAAAAGTCTTTTGCAGGAAGGAGTTCTATAAAAATTAAACAAAGTTGGATAAACTCTTTATAATCATCCCTGAGCTGTTAATTTTTAAGAGTTCCTGTAAAAAAATTTGAAATTTCTTCTGAATTATCTATTTATACCTAGTATTTCATCTCCAATAACATTTGTATACTTACTCTGGTTTAATTTAGACCACCCAATCAGAATTGTTTTTTTTTTTTTTTAATATCTGGCTGAGGGGCAGTGATTATGCCCATTTTACAATCAAGAACAGCTTTTAGGAAAATTTCTAAATTATGCTGGCGGCATGGTAAATACAGAAGACTTTTCCTTAAACAATTGCTATAGAAAAATGCAGGTTAACTCTGAGGCGACCTGTGTTTAATGCAGTTGTATCAAAAAATATTGCCTGGATTTTACCAATTTCCTCCCACTCTTCAACTGCTGAAAATACAGCTTTCGCCTGAATTATTCCGATACTATTTTCAAGTTGAGGAACTCGTAGTAACTGTTCTTCATCCCCCACAACTAATTAAAATTTTATCCACTTCACATTTTCTTTATTCAAAAAATTATGAAGCAGTTTTCCACCCCAGTGAACAACAGTTCTCTCTAAACGGGAATTTTAAAATCTGTTTTTGATGAGCTCAGTTTTTTGTTTACGAAACAGTTATTTGCAGAGTCGATGTCTGTGGTTAGCTAGTGGATGTATTCTAAGTCTAGCAGCTTCTCTGGCGTTCAGTTCATTTTGCGAATATTATAAAATAAAATACATAAAACTTGACAATTACTTGGCTGCTTACTGTCGATGATTTGATGAGACATGTGGCCAATTTAAAATATCTTACATTTCTGCCATCATACCAAGAAGGGGAAGGGGTTTTAAGGAATCTTTCGTCAATTCTAAAAATAGATAACCATAACAGTTAACAAAAACAGCCTTGTAATAAAAAGAGAAATTCAGAGGTTCAACTGCAACACAAATCGAGAAGCTCTTTCTTACTAGACACAGAACTAGATAACTAATATTCAATTATAATTCGTGAAATATTTTTAAAGTTAAAAAAATTGTTCACCTATTTTTGCCTATTAATAAAAATAATACAAAAAAATTATCAAAAGTAATAAAATTTTTAATTTGTCATTTTTTACATATGTTTCAAAAATGCAGAATTTGAGGGTTTGGTTGACTAGATGTCCTGAAAAGTACTAAATGTTCATTAAATATAAGTTTTCATGAGAGTAAAAGTTCAAGGCAACAACAGTTTCTATGAAATAAAACAAGAATCAGGTTTCTAAGACAAATATTTTTCACGTAAGGAAAGAAAAACGACAATTTTTTGCCAAAAATTGCAAATTTTCAAGAATTCAACCTCGATGAGGCACGGGTTAATATTATTTATTTGAGCTGAAACTTTGCCAATCTCATTTTCTAACTAATTGACAACTTTTAGGAGGGTCCCCCCGAAGAAAACGTTAAAAAATTTTTTCCCCATGTTGCTTGTGACCACCCTAGTGTCCACTTTTATTGTTCTACAATACCTCATTTACAAATCAATAACTTTTGAAGTGTAGTTTCAATTCCAAAACTGTTTTAGATGTTGTTCTTCATCAGATTTTGAACAATATAATTGAAAATAATCGTTTGTGTAAAAGTTAAGAAATTTACATTTGTATATAGTCGCTGTGTCATGTGTGTCCTTGTGTCATATGTATCTCTTCTATATCACAACCCAGTAAGTTTGGTCAAAAGAAAATTGTATCTTTTACTATTTTACTTATTTCAAAATGCATATTTTTTTTTTCTAAAAATACCTTATAATAATTCAGACAATTTTTTTAAATTTAAATTTCTTATATGTTAAAAAAAGTAACTATTTGATGTAAATGGCTGTTAATACGATAAAGATAAATAGAGGACCAACATTAAGGTTTCAAAGATACCACTGTAAAAAATGGTAAATGTTTATGAATCGGCGGAAATAAAATACAGCCTTCTATGAAGATACACAATAACCTATTCCAAGTTACGATTCCGAAATACTTTTTGGTAGATTTCGAAAAAAATACTACCTATTACATTCTCCCCTATGTTGGAATTTCTGAAAAAATTTTGCCGATCTACGCCGATCATGACCCTTAGAACACAAAACCACCCTTAGTTCAAAACTTTATCTATCTATCCATCTATCTATCTATCTATCTATCTATCTATCTATCTATCTATATCTATATCTATCTATATATATATATATATCACTTTTTTATGGACACTATAAATTACATAATTCTGCACAAATCTCTTCCAAACTGACACATAAAATCAAGGTTTAGAAAATCTCGGTCAAGTTCGTTAATGGGAAAATCGGATCAAGGGAGTCGAAGAGAGATGTTTTGCGAAAACCTAAAAAAACCCATAACTTCTTAATTAAAATACATATCAAATCAGTTTAAAGTTATTATGACTTTTAGGAAAAGAGCCAAAAATGTATGTATCAAAGATTTCTGATAAAATTAAAAATGGGCTCAAAGGCCGAAAAAAAGAGCGTTTTAGAGAAAAAATTAATAACTTCGTTAATTCTCAAGATATCATATTCAGTTAAACATATTATTAATATCCTTAAAACCATGTACAACTTTTATGTTGACAAGTTTTTGATAGGACCAACACTTACTGAAATAAAAAATAAATAAAAACGAGTTAAAAAGAGGGGCGATTGAGGAAGAAAAAATTCATAACTTCGTCAATTCACAAGATATCCAATCACTTATATTTATTATACATCTTCTTAACATTATCTACAACTTTTATCTTTGCAAGTTTTTGATAGGGCCAACTCTTATAGCAAAAACAAATTAGACAAAAATAAGAGTTGAAAAAAAGTTCCTATTAAAGGTGTAATCAAATCCAATCTGCTTATTTTCTGACTCATTTTCAAATTCATTTTTCTTCTCAAACGCATCCAATTATCAGTTTATCTTATTCAGGAACTTTATAACGTGCTGTATTGTTCGGTTTTGTATAAAAGCAGAACATATTTTTTAAAAATGATATCATAGTGGGGATATTGAGCCCAATTTTCCGAAGCGGTAGTGCTGAAAACTAAAAGAATGGTCGTACTCAGAAAGTAATTGTTTTTAAATCAAATTCGAATTAATTGAACGAAAAATAAAATCTCTTCAAAAGATCACGGCAGCGAGTTTCATGTTATTACTTTTAAAAATGAGTCCGAGAATGTGTCAGAAAATTTGGAGTTGTTGAACGTGGAAAAATATTTTACGTGATTCCGATAAACCAGATCTTACAGAAAAAATAAATTAAAAACTCGTCAAAAGCGGCCAGATAAAATTGTTAAACGGTTTTTATTTCTGATCTTGATTTACTTTTTGTTTGTGAAATTATTACTTAGCTTCGAAATCTACCTCCGGCTGTAAGCCGAGCCGACAGAGATTTGGGTGATCGCTTTCAACTGGAATCCGAGGTCTTTGCCCTATGGTAATCGGTCTCTGTGTACTAAGGAATTGGAAGAAGAATGTTTTATCCATGCGCAGTACTTTTCTTTCCTTCCCTCTAAAATCCCAGCAGAAGGAGATTTAGGATTTTATGATCAGTTATTTATTTACGCATGTGTAATTTTTCTCGCTGGCAAGCATACAACTGAATTGGAAAACAATTTTTTTTTTTTATCATTAACTCTATAAATAATTTAAATTATAATTCCTTAAGAACTTCAATATTTCACTTTCGATATTCATTTTTAACGATTGGTTAAACACGAGGATTATAATAAACTAAAATCGGAGACATAATATGATCGATAAATCGATCGTACTAAAACAAGTTCTTAGCTAATATTTGGGTAAAGAAAAGTGCTGCAAATATTCATTATCTAGTCACATATCTATTAGAAATTCATTTATCGCAAGTTATTAAGACTTGAAATTAATATAGAAAATTCACTAATACATAAGAATAAATACGAAAATTTCATGATATCATAAAGTGCAGCTCGAAGTTATTTTCATTCAAGCATGACTTCCATTAATGATGCATTAATGATCAAATTTAAGATAATTAGGTTTACTTTTTTCGAAAACATGATTCATAATTAAAATGCATTAAAGTTGTATGTGAATGATATTGTATCTGATTTAAATTTGATTTTATAAAAATTTTATTTTTATGCCACAAAAATATGGAAATTTCAGGCATTACAAATATCAAGATTTAAATCTAAAAGGATCAATGCAACTCGTTTCAAAAGGATTTATACAGTTAATAAGAAAAGTATGTATGCCATAGAAAGTAAATTCTACATAGATATTTTAATAAAATGTTAAGGATTCTGCTAAGTTGTTTAAGCATGCATTTAGTGCTTTTGAGAGAATTCATATATGGTAAAATATAATTAATTATTGAAAGTGTCTAAGGCAGGCTCGGCGAACCTTTCTAAGTGCGCGTGACGAAAATTCACAAACAATATCTATCAACAATGTAACGTGCCAAACTTATACAAAAATAATTTTGAAGAGTTTGATGTTTATACAAAACACTGGTTGTGAAATCAGTTACTTTCATGCATTAATAATTAAAGTATATTAATAATCAAAATGCGGTTTTTCTGTATACTGGAATCCGCCATTAAATTAATGAATTTTTAATTCGTAAATAGGATTCATTTATGCGGTATCTACTGTAATAAGTGAAAAAATGCGAGTTTTTTTATTATTAATTTTTAACTTATTATTAATACAAGATTTCGGTTATAATTTTCCAAGTTGCATTAAACATTGTACTAATAATGTATCGAAATAATACGAAATACATAAGATTTTTACTGTTGTACGTTTGATGAAAAGTGCTGTAAATATGGTTCCTATTATGTTGTTTTCACAGCTAAATTGGATCCATTTGCCATTTTATTGCAGTGACTGTGAAATGAAATTCATTTGAAAATTACAGCTTTCTTAATTCATATAAAAGGACAAAATGCGTATCAAAAACTCTGCATAGCAGGACAGGAAAATAATATTACTCTGATGCGTCAATTGATGCAAAAAATAATTGTGATCTGCCCAAATTTTTGTTGGTTATAGCAGAAACAAAAAATGAGTTTTATCT